>CM077012.1:39889159-45534159 GCA_039090855.1 Macrothele yani | reverse complement strand
ATCTTCTTCCCTTCATAGGCATTTTCACCTTCGGGAACAGCCAGAAGTCACAAGGAGCCATGTCTGGAGAGTACGGGGCTTGTCTCCTCACTTATGGGATCCGGTGTTTGGCCAAAAAGACTTGAGTGAGGTGAGACGAATGGGAAAAGGAATGGTCATGGTGCAGCACCTTGCTGCCAGAGTGCAGGTCTCTTCCGCCGCACTGCATCTCGTTGGCGACGGAGAACTGTCTGGTAGTACTCCTTGTTTACAGTTTGTTTAGACCAAGAACTTTATCTATCTATTCAGCTTCTTGCTCATGCAGGGCCTTCATGAACGCTCATCACTTTCAACAGACGTTCTTGTCTGTTTTCGAAGCGATGATACCACTCTTGATTTGCGTTACACTCATATCTGTATCACCAAAAACCTTTCTAATAATAATTTGAATCATATGATGTGTGACCGAGTTTAGAGCAAAATTTGATATAAATTCTCCGCTGAACTCGCTCGGTCATTGCGGCACAAGACGAGAACGCAACGGACACGAAGTTCATACCGCCAAACCTTCACTACCAAACACCAAGTGAGCCAGACGACAGCTTGGCAAAAATTCACTCATGCGCACTAAAATCCAAGATCGAGGGCTACTGAGTCTCGGCGCCGTGCTCTGTCGAGTTTAGGAGAAAAAACGCGGTCGGGTATTTTTTGATAAAACCTTGCAGGAGCACAACATGCATGTCTTAACCTGGATTCAAACCCAGTGGTCCAGAAGTACGAGGACCTGAAGACCGTGCTCTAGAACACTAGACAACCAGTTGTCAACGTAAGTAAAGATATTCGAGGGCTGATCAATAATCAACTTCTGTGGCCTTTCGGGGTGGATTAAGGATATGTAGTCCGGTGTTTTCCAAGGTCATTACACCCTCATGACCAAAGGGCGTTGTTTGGCACAGGAGTTTCAATAAAAAGGTGACGCATTGGAAAGCAGATTCAAGTAAAAGTAACGATTCGCGTAGAAACATCGTGGTTGCCCTTGAAGGTGTGCTCGACAATTAGGTTTCTTCAGGTACGAAGAATGCTGGTAGGAGAGATCCATCGCCAACTGCAAGATGTCTATGATCCTCAAATCATGAGCGTGTCAGAACAGTGTGCAAAAATTGCAGTGCGTTGATGGATGGCAAATGCAATAGTAGGCCTTGAACATCAACAACAACCAGAAACATGGTGCGTGCGGAAGCTCTCTGCTGCAAGTAGACGTTCTTGTCTGAACGCTTTTGACTTGAAGATCACATATTTCTTGCAGTTGGCGATGGATCTCCACAACCTGCCTTTTCCATTCCCAGAAAAAGCTAACCATAGCCTGTACCTCCGAGTAAGACCATTTTCCCACCCCGATCGTAATTTTTACTTGAACCTGTTCTCCAGCACGTTGGCTTTTTATTTAAACTCCAGTGCCAAACAACTCCTGCTAGTCAGAATAGTGCAATAACGCTAGGAAACACTGATTTATGTATCCCAAATCCGCCTCCAAAGGTCATAGGAAGTTACTTATAGTTCAGCCTACGTATAATAGACTTGCGTAAGTATAGGTTATATTGTCATCATCTCCAGGAAAGAGAAAAAAAAACCCACGTTGTAAGAATAAACGCAAAATTCATGCCTTACTGATTCGAAATCAATACCAGTATAGCGTATCCCAGACGACTCAATCCCCAGGCTAAGTATATCTCGGATTTGTTTTTTTTTTTGATTGGAGGTTTAACGACCACCGTGAGCATCTCAATAGGCTATAAGCAGTCGCCCGTCCCTAATTTAGGGTCACTGGTTCCAGGGAAGGGAGAGAGCCAGTGCCGTAAGACAAAAACAACATCCATGCATCACCGGGATTCGAATCTGGGCCCCTTACGGACGAATGATCAGAGGCTATCGCTTAGACCACTGCGCCACCGGGACGGCGATCTCGGAATTACCACTGTTTCCGGGAATTGGAGGATCTATCTCAGCGAAGAACGAAGCAACACAGCTGTATTACTCCAGATTCGAACTCCAGTCACAGTGCGAGACTCGAGATGTTCAAGTTCGGGACCACTCAGCTGCCATGAGACATCTACACTAGTGCGAATTCCCACGTAACACATGTTTAAATTGAAAATACAAGTAATGAAAATTCCAGCAAAATGATTTTGTGGTTTAAACTTATATTTACTTTCTAAGAGATCTGTATGTAAACTGCTCACTCGCTTACTTAATACCATTGCTTTTTGTGTGCGCAGAACTCGCAATGAAAGACCACACACAAAGTCTGTAACACCATGATCAGTTTTCTACTCCTTTAGTTAAGCATAATACTTTTGAAATGTAGTTTGTTTGCCTTTGATTTAGATAGCTTACGGTTGTAATCTTCAGGAAAAATGTAACCACACTGTAAAACTTTTTCTGAAATTAACGAGACACTTTCTGTGATTCCTTTCGTGAATTAACGAAGCATATTTCTGACACAACCTTTTCCGCGAAATGACGGAAATAAATCTGAATTTCACGGATTTTTCGTACGACAGGAAAATTCTGAACTTTCAGAAACCTTTCCGCAATTCCTTTCGAATGTTAACGGAAAAACTCCGTTCTCACTTTTTCCGTATTCATACGACGAAAACATTCTGGTAATAGGAGAGATTCTCGAGAATACTTGGGGGTTTATTAACTTTAAATTTCAATTGTCTGTTGAAGGAACTGATTTTGAAGTTCCGTAGCGAGATCGCACAATGTGGATAGCATATCGCATGAATTTTGATTATTATGGTACAGGATATTTCTCCTCCTCTCCCTCATTTTGTGCACCAGTGATTATTAACGGTCGAGTTGCATTATTGTGAACCACAAGCTAATATCCAAAGTAAATGACGTGTGCAGCGCGAACAGCAGCTAAAAAGGCTGGGAGTGACTCAATAAGGTGCTGGAAGGTGTTCACAGGTATGTGGAGCCATGCTGATTGCAGTGCATCTGCCAGCTGCTGGAGGGTGCGTGGTGGAGGATAAATAGAGCGAAAAACACGATCGAGGTGATACCACAGATGCTCAATTGGATTTAAGTCTGGGAAATTAGGGGGCCAGGGAAGTACTTTGAAGTCTTCATCGTGCTCTTCCATCCACTCTCGGACATTTCTAGCTGTGTGACACGTCGCATTGTCGTCCTGGAAGATCCCATCTGCCCCAGAGAAGACAATTAGCATGTATGGGTGTACTTGGTCTGCAAGGATGGATTCATAACGAATTCGGTCCGTAGTGCCTTCCACAGGTATGAGATGGACCCAGAGAATGCCACGAAACCATTCCCCAGACCATAACGTTGCCCTCACCAGCTTGTGTTCTTCCAGCAGTGGTTGAAGTGTTTGTTCTCCGATGTTTCTCGCCTTATACGCCAACGTCCATCCGTTCAATGAAGCAGAAAACGTAACTCATCGGAGAAGGCAATCCTTTGCCAATCAGCGGAGGTCCAATTCCGATACTGCCGTGCAAATGTAGGCCTTTTCGGCCGATGCAGTGACCATCCGTCTGCATCGGAGCCCCATACGCAGCAGGGTTCGCTGAAATGTCGTTTTAGACACACTTCCGGTAGCCCCCTGGTTCATTCGGCCAGTGTGTTGCTCCACTGTAGCGTGTCGATCGGCCCTCACGCATCTTCGAAGCCGACGTACACTTCTCACATCAATGGCACGTGGTGCTACACAGTTTCCACGTCGCTTATTCGCAATGGTGCCATTTTTCCAATCACGATACACTTTAACAACAGCAGCACGCGAACAGTTCACAAACTACGCTGTTTCACAAATACTGCCACCCTAGGCCCGAAAGCCGATAATCATCCGTTTTTGCAAATCTGATGATTCGCTCCTTTTATCCATGACAGCAACGAGTGATGTGTTTTCAGAATACCTACGGCACACCTTATAAACCCTCAAAGCCAGCTCACGACACGCACCTTCTTTCATTAGCTACGCGCTGTTGACGTCAAAAGTAGGAGATGGTCACAATAATGTGACTCGACTGTGTATATTGTGTTACCGTAAGAAACCGGGTATTTAAATTATTGTACAGGTGATCGTACGATGTCTATGTATAACTTGTGGAGTGCTTAAGACAAAAGCTGTTGTAGCTATCAAGAGTAAATTTTATAATTCGAAGTTTTGAGAAATAATATTATTTCACCATTTCTTAAAGATATATGGAAATTATTGTCAATTAAAAACAAGTTAGTAAAATGATGCAATGCATTGATTATTATACGCTTTCCAGCATACCAGAAATCATTACTCAAGTTATTACTCAAGTTATGAGGATAATGGCTATGGTATAAATCTCGCTCTTATGCCCTGAACTTTGACCTCATTTCGACGATATCATATAACCCGGGAACACATACTGAAGTTTTGTCGCAATAGAAGCATTTTTAGTCAAGTTATGAGGATAAGGCTGTGGAATGAATCTCGCTTATGTGCCGTGACCTTTGACCCCATTTCGATGATAATAAACAGAACCAGTTCAGTATACCTCCGGAACAACATGATTAAGGTTTGTCGCAATCGAAGCATTTCTATGTAAGTTACGACGCATGAGGGCGATGGAATGGATCCCGCTTCTATGTCCTGACCTTTTATCCCATTTTGACCACCATTTTCAATCGGGTTCTTTCCTAGGTTGTTCCCTACCACATATCGAAATCGAACCATTTTTACGTGAGTTATCGTGCGGACAGACAGACAGACGGACAAAGCTGGAGCATATATGCTTCTAAGCTACGGTTGGAAAGCGTAAACAAGATCTCAAGTTGTAAAGCATTCTGTTGCTTCGAAATATCACGTCGAAAACATACTTAATATGGGATAAGTCCTCCTGCAGAAAAAATAAAATTATTACACAATTATTCAAAAAAATAATAATCTCCAACGGAAAATAAAATGACTAAACCACTCGCATTAATGAAAAAATAAAATATCATCTCGAGATCAGTTTGACCTTGAACGTGAGTGCAATTGTTAGGACATTCTGCAGCAGTGGTTAAGAAGCGCGGCTTGTAATCTCATGGACTCGAGTTCGATCCTAGCTCCCGGCGCGAAAGGATTCTCTGGCGTAAGGGCTGAAAAATTTAGCGTCTTCGATTTTGCAAAATTTCTGTGTAAATACGGGAAAACCTGAAACGGACTTTTCTGAAATAAACGGAATTTCTGACTACGGAAGAAAATCTGTGAAAATACGGAAGCTAAAAAGGACGGGCACTTTTAAAAACGGAAATTTCGTTAAAAGACGGACGGTTACCGGTAACTTTGCTGCCAGTTATTTTTAGAAATTTTCCGTGAATTCACACCACACTGTGCAGGCAAAGAAATCCATAGCTGCTGTGAGAAGGAATATATTTTTTTAATTGTAGGTTTAACGACCACCGTGAGCAACTCAGTGGGCTATAAGCAGTCGCCCGACCCTAATTTAGGGCCACTGGTTCCAGGGAAGGGAGAGAGCCAGGGCCGTTAGACAAACACAACATCCATGCCTCACCGGGATCCGAACCCGGACCCATCTCGGACGAATAATCAGAAGCCATCGCTTAGACCACTGCACCACGGAGCGACAAGAGCAGGAATTGCAAAGCGATTAGTAGGGCACCTAGTCATCTGGACATGATATGAGTTTCGGATGACCATGTCTCTTGTAGTGCGACGGAAATTTTGCTGACGGTGAGAGAAATGCTGACAAATCTTTAGAACAATGTTCATGATAACAATGATAAAATTTATATAGCAACTGCCTAACTGTCGGAAAATAATCAGCGAGTGCCAGCGTGTTAATCAGAATTAGAGAGAATCACAGAGTGACGGTGATTGCTAAGCAGGCAAACACTCTTTTCCACACAGCATCAAGAAGTCTTAGGCAGCAATTGGGCGCAATGTGGAAAAAATATTCCAGATCTCTGTAAACCCATACTCCATACAGTTTCAGACGTTTTGCAGGGGAAAGTACCCTCTAGCTCGAAAGAAAAAACTTTAAAACTTTACTTAAGGCTCTACGAGACCCGCCATCTTGTTAACCAACGAGCAAGCGTATTTCGCAAATTGCTCAGGCAATTTTGCACATTTTGGAACGCAGTTTGTGGCTAACGTAAGATATATGATAAATAAAGAGTTCCCTGGTTTCAGATTTTCATTTTGGACTCTTTAAGTATTTTTTATTAATTAATAAAGCTATGAAAGACGCCTTGGTACGACTTTCGCTGCAGATAAAAAATGAAGGGAAAGGTCAATAAAAATTCTGAAACCAGGGAACTCTTTATATATCATACATCTTGCGTTAGCCACAAACGGTGTTCCAAAATGTGCAAAATTGCCCGAGCAATTTGTGCAATACGCTTGCCCGTTGGTTAACAAGAGAAGGCAGCAATACAAAATGGCGGGTCTCGTAGAGCCTTAAGCTGATTTAGCCACGAAAGAAATGTGTCTCAAGGCGAGCTGGAAGAAGTAGTCAAACTACGAAAAGCAAAGAAGTGCTCGCTGTCAAATTTTCCTTGGAATAGAAGGTAAGAAACCTTCCGTTTTTGGGAAGAAACGAGTTTTTCAAAAATTTTAAGGAAGGAATTTCTCTCATTCAAAAATATAGAACACAGGATCTCATATTCGTAGTGTAGCGAAGTAACATCTCAAGCTCTGGTCTTACTGATCTTTCTATTGTTTTACTGAAGTTCACTTAGGGACCGTGAGAATGCCAGCAGCAGTCAGGGTTCGAGGTCCGGAGGTGGCATTGGTACTTGTTCTACTGCGCTAGATGTATCCGTACTCCGGAATCAGTGACCCTAAATTAGGTACGGAGGACTGTAATCTGAGATGCTAACGGGGGATGTTTAATGTAAACAAACAAACAAGAAAGAAGAATATCGTGCTTTGTAAAAATGATAAGCCGTTACAACAAATTCGCCTTCTTGCATGCTTCTGGTGCGGCTGAGAAGACAACATAACGTAAACACTAAGCTTAGGACATCTTCACGATATTACAATTCAAGAACCGAATGAAAAGGCAAATTTACGTCATGGACTCAAAAGCTCCAATTTTAGGAAAAGAAAATTTAATTCGAAGATGCCGTGAGAGCGCACAAAGAAAAACAAAAGAAAGAAAGAAAAATAAGAAAAATAATCATCCTTTTAGCGGTCAGATTCTGTCGAAAATCTTGGAAAAACCAAACATAGTGTGAGATATAACTCTAATTTAACCTTCCTTTTGAGTTTCTCTTTTTATGCAAATTTCGTTACTTTTCGTTAAAGATTTTTTTACTGAACGGCACATTGCTTTGTGACGTATGGGTCAAATGGACAACGAAGCAGCGATAAGCCTACCGAGTGTAGTTCATTTGGGAAAATAGCCGCTCCGGAGTTGGAAGATGTGGCTTAGAATCACACTGTCGGCAAAAGAAAGGTTATATTAGCGCCCGAACGAAAAAGGATTTCTTCGCCGAAAGGATTGTAAAAAAAATTGTGTGATGGTTATTTCTCATAGCGTACGTAAATAACAAATAAACTTTTCTGCAATGGAGAAAGTTTGCCGAATGTTACTTCGGTTGACCTGAACCCTGATGAGCGATTTCGTGCCCCCGCCGTGTAAGTCAAATGGACAATGAAGCAGCGGTAAGCCTGCCGGCGTAGTTCAACTTGGAGAACAACCACTCCGGAGTAGGAAGAGATGGGTTCGAATTCCACTGTCGGCAGAGGAAAGGTTATAACTTTCCCGAATAGCTTGTACATTTTTGCAAAGCTGACAGTGAGTTAAATGAAAATGTCTAGGTCGAATGTGAGTAGATGACGGAGTAGAGTAATAGAGTAACGATGAAATGAAAAGCTTGTAACTATTGTGACGTACTGCAGAGGTGACGCACATGTCAAGACGGCAAGTAGAAGTGATAAGCATTTGTCTGTGTAGCATAGTTGGGAAAGCATTTGGCTCTGGAGTAAAAGATTGCGGGTTCGAGTCCCGCCAACGGCAAAAAATATTTTCACATTGGCTCCCGAACGTAAAACCGGATCTACCGGCCGTCAGGTTCTTTGAAAAATGTGCGATGTTCCTTCCACACATCAAATCAATCGGAATTCCTTCTTCGTTTCAAAAAATGCGTGATGCTTCTTCCACACATCGTCTGGAATTAATAAGAATTCCTTCTTCTACAGGGAGCTACTTCAGGCATGGTTTGCGGCGAACCCGAAACCAACGATTTCGTGGCCCCGCCTTTCTCAAGGTGGATATATGCGACGTACTACAGAGGTCACGCGCATGTCAAGACGGCAAGTAGCAATGATAAGCGCATGTCGGTGTAACTTAATTGCGAAATTATTCGGCTCCGGAACAGAAGGATGTGGATTCGAATGCCATCAATATATATATATATATATATATATATATGATTGCTGTTACGACTATTGGATAAATTACGACCTGAGAATAGTCGACTGAAATGTATGTTGACCTTCCGTGCGTTACTGCATGTGAAGTGAAAAAACAAAACCAAACAGTTGCTACGTAAGTTTTACAGATTCTTTTCTTTCCTGTCGTTTGGTTCAATTCGTTATTTCTAGTGATGTATATATATATATATATATATCATCATCATCATCATCATTGTCAACCATTATCAATCCACTGCTGGACGAAGGTCTCCCCAAGTTTCCTCCACAACGGTCTGTCTTGTGCCAGTCTCCTCCATGTCACCCCTGCATACTTTCGAATTTCATCCACCCATCTCCCATGTGGTCTTCTTCTGGGTCTTTTCCTGTCCCTTGGAATCCAATCTAAAATTTCGGCTGTCCATCGATGATCTGTCCTTCTGGCAGTATGCCCAGCCCATTGACATGTCAGGGATTTAAATCTGATCATGATGTCTTCCACTCTTGTCATTTTTCGGATCCACGAGTTCCTCTTCTTATCTCTCCTGGTTACACCAAGTATGCACCTCTCCATGCTGCTTTGAGTTGTCTGCAGCCTTTGTCTGTCTCTTTTAGTTAAGGTCCACGTCTCTGCACCATACGTAAGCACTGGAAGGATGCATTGATCAAACACTTTTCTTTTAAGACATAATGGCATATTGCTCTTGAAAATTATGCTGTTTCTTCCAAAAGCACTCCAGGCAAGTTTTGTTCGCCGATTAATTTCTTCATCAATGTGACCCTCACTTGATATCTGCTGTCCAAGATAAACGTACGTGTCTGTTATCTCCAGCTTTTCTCCATCAATCGATAAATCTTCATTTCTTGTAAAAGCATTGAACATCACTTTTGTCTTCTGAAAGTTCATTTTTAATCCCACTTCTTTACTCTTGTCAGCAAGTTCCTGGATCATACTCTGCAGCTCTGATGGGGTAGTTGCAAAAATGACTACGTCATCAGCAAAACGAAGGTGGGTTAGATAATCTCCATTAATCTTTATCCCCTTGTTTTCCCAGCTCAGTGACTGAAAAACACCCTCCAATGTGGCATTAAAGAGCTTCGGAGATATGGTGTCACCTTGTCTCACTCCCTTTCCAATTTTTATGTGTGTTGTATTCTCAAACAGCCTAATCTTTGCACTTGCATTTTCATAGATGTTATTAATAATATTAATGTATGCATCTTCAATACCGCAGGTTTTCAGAGCCATTGTAACTGCTGATGGTTTCACCGAATCAAAGGCTTTTTCATAATCGATAAAAGCCATGCACAATGGAAGTTCATATTCCCTCGCTCTTTCAATTAGTTCTCTCAGCACATGGATATGATCTATTGTGCTGTAGCCACTCCTGAATCCAGCTTGTTCTCTCGGTTGAGCCATGTCCAGTGTTACCTTCAAGCGGTGTGAAAGAACTTTAGTGAAGATTTTATAAACTACTGATAGGAGGCTCATAGGTCTGTAGTTTCCGAGATCCTCAATGTCACCTTTCTTATGTAGCAGGATCATTGTAGCGGTGTTCCAATCCTCAGGAATCTTTCCTTCATTAAGGCATCGAGTGAAAATTTGGGCGAGTACTGTTTCGATTTCTCCACTTGCTTCTTGTATGATGTCTACAGTAATTCCATCTTCTCCTGGAGCTTTTCCCCGCTTCATGTTCTTGATTGCATGTGCAACTTCTGCTGGAAGGACTGGAGGAACTCTGGTACTGGTATCTTTCATGATGTCTGGAGTGTATGTATCATCCCTTTCATATAATTTGGAGTAGAAATCTTTCACTCTTGTCAAAATTTCGCCTCTATTTCTTGTTACAGAACCATCTTCTTTTCTCAGTGCCATAATCTGTTTTCTTCCCTTACTGAGATGTCCCTTTGCTATCTTTAGGCTTTGGTTGTTTTCAATTGCTTTCCTCAGTAGTTCACAGTTGAATTTTCTTACGTCTTCAGTGATACTTTTTCGTACTGTCTTGCATAGCTCTAAATATTCCACTTTGGAAGTCACATCTTCATATATCAAGAAGAAGAATATATATATATATATATATACGTCACAGAAGACTGCAGTGTGCTAAACAAGTTCAACACAGGCAGTGACCATAGATTGGTGAGATGTAAGATGCACCTCAACACTAAACTCGAACGTAGCAAGCTCATAAAACAAACAAAATGTATTGACATAACCAACCTTAAAAAACACCATAATACCTTCAAATTGGAACTGAAGAACAGATTCTCTGCTTTAGAAGGCCTAACATCGGAAGAAGTGGATATTTCTGAAGTTAACAGAAAAGTAACCAAAGCTCTTATGGAAACAGCAACAAAATTAGCTTCGTCTAAGAACAAATTGCATGTGAACAAATTATCAGGAAAAACCAAAATGTTGATGCAAAAAGAAGAGTGATGAGGACAACTAAAGAAGATGTGACTTCCAAAGTGGAATATATAGAGCTATGCAAGACAGTACGAAAAAGTATCACTGAAGACGTAAGGAAATTCAACTGTGAACTAGTAAGGAAAGCAATTGAAAACAACCAAAGCCTAAAGATAGCAAAGGGACATCTCAGTAAGGGGAAAAAACAGATTATGGCACTGAGAAAAGAAGATGGTTCTGTAACAAGAAATAGAGGCGAAATTTTGACAAGAGTGAAAGATTTCTACTCCAAATTATATCAAAGGGATGATACACGTACTCCAGACATCACGAAAGGTACCAGTACCAGAGTTCTTTCAGTCCTTCCAGCAGAAGTTGCACATGCAATCAAGAACATGAAGCGGGGTAAAGCTCCAGGAGAAGATGGAATTACTGTAGACATCATACAAGAAGCAAGTGGAGAAATCGAAACAGTACTCGCCCAAATTTTCATTCGATGCCTTAATGAAGGGAAAATTCCTGAGGATTGGAACAATGCTACAATGATCTTGCTACATAAAAAAGGTGACATTGAGGATCTCAGGAACTACAGACCTATCAGCCTCCTATCAGTGGTTTATAAAATCTTCACTAAAGTTCTTTCACACCGCTTGAAGGTGACACTGGACATGGCTCAACCGAGAGAACAAGCTGGATTCAGGAGTGGCTACAGCACAATAGATCATATCCATGTGCTGAGAGAACTAATTGAAAGAGCGAGGGAATATGAACTTCCATTGTGCATGGCTTTTATCGATTATGAAAAAGCCTTTGATTCGGTGAAACCATCAGCAGTTGCAATGGCTCTGAAATCCTGCGGTATTGAAGATGCATACATTAATATTATTGATAACATCTATGAAAATGCAAGTGCAAAGATTCGGCTGTTTGAAAATACAACACACATAAAAATTGGAAAAGGAGTGAGACAAGGTGACACCATATCTCCGAAGCTCTTTAATGCCACATTGGAAAATGTCTTTCAATCACTGAACTGGGAAAACAAAGGGATAAAGATTAATGGAGATTATCTAACCCACCTTCGTTTTGCTGATGACATAGTCATTTTTGCAACTACACCATCAGAGCTGCAGAGTATGATCCAGGAACTTGCTGACAAGAGTAAAGAAGTGGGATTAAAAATGAACTTTCAGAAGACAAAAGTGATGTTCAATGCTTTTACACGAAATGAAGATTTATCGATTGATGGAGAAAAGCTGGAGATAACAGACACGTACGTTTATCTTGGACAGCAGATAGAAAGTGAGGGTCACATTGATGAAGAAATTAATCGGCGAACAAAACTTGCCTGGAGAGCTTTTGGAAGAAACGGCATAATTTTCAAGAGCAATATGCCATTATGTCTTAAAAGAAAAGGGTTTGATCAATGCATCCTTCCAGTGCTTACGTATGGTGCAGAGACGTGGACCTTAGCTAAAAGAGACATACAAAGGCTGCAGACAACTCAAGAAAGCATGGAGAGGTGCATGCTTGGTGTAACCAGGAGAGATAAGAAGAGGAACACGTGGATCCGAAAAATGACAAGAGTGGAAGACATTATGATCAGAGTTAAATCCCTGACATGTCAATGGGCTGGGCATACTGCCAGAAGGACAGACCATCGATGGACAGCCGAAATTTTAGATTGGATTCCAAGGGATAGGAAAAGACCCAGAAGAAGACCACATGGAAGATGGGTGGATGAAATTCGAAAGCATGCGGGAGTGACATGGAGGAGACTGGCACAAGCCAGACCGTTGTGGAGGAAACTTGGAGAGACCTTCGTCCAGCAGTGGATTGATAATGGTTGACAATGATGATGATGATGATATATATACACCCTGATTCATAAAGAAGTATACAGTTTTCAGATGCTGTAAAACAGTAACAGTTGAAGACACGGACCACAACTGCAAACCGTGAGGTAGATGTACTCATAAAGTTTGTGTCCCGCTACTGAGGGAAGTGACGTAGGCGATAGCGCGCGTGTCACGTGACTAGTCAGTCAAAATGGCAGCGTCTGCAGTGGAGAAGGCGTTTTGTGTTCTTGAATTGAGCAAAACGGAATCTGTAACTGTTGTTCAACGGAATTTTCGATCACTATTCGGAAACGAACCTCCAAAAAGAAAATCTATCTATGATTGGCATAAAAAGTTTGAAACTACGGGCTGTTTGTACAAACTTAAAAGTCCTGGACGACCGCGTGTATCCGAAGAAGAAAACTGTCACGGGAGGCTCTTTTCTGGATATGTTAAGTGTTTGGTTGATGCCACAGTTGCAGGACGACAGTGACAACTTTAGTCTCCAATTGGATGGTGCACCACCGCACTGGTTAGGCGACGTGCGAGGTTATCTCGATGAACATCTTTCTCACCGATGGATTGGACGAGCCGCGGACTACAACATGCCACTGACCCAATGGCCACCCAGAAGACCTGACTTAACACCTTGTGACTTTTTCCTGTGGGGGTACGTAAAGGACAAGGTATTCGCTCCTCCCCTTCCTGTTGATCTAGCGGGGCTGAAACAGCGTATCACAGCCACTATCACTGCACTTGATTCAGATATCTTATCTCGCGTTTGTGCGGAAATGGATTACCGGCTCGATGTGTGTCGTGTGACTAAGGGTAAACACATAGAACATCTGTGACTGTCTCTAAAAACACTTGAAACATTCCCCTACAGTTCTGTTACAAGTAACATAAAATATCTTACATTGTTCTTGTTTTATACGGCGTTGAAACTGTATACTTCTTTATGAATCACCCTGTATATACATACATATATACACTGCTGGCCACCCAAAATGCAACACCAAGAAGGAAGCTTCCGATTGGCCTGAAATTCGCAGCATGCATCGCCCGCGAGAGGACATGCAAACGATTAGCATTGCAGGGCATATGCAAATCATGTGCGCCCGGCACGCCACCGAGAAGCACTATAAGAAGGATGCACAGAAGGCGGGGTGTAAGTAGTGGAAGTGTGTTGTGCTACCAGACCTGTGCGTGGGAAGCTTCCATATGCCTCGTCGCAGAATACGGTCGTCATTCCAGCACGTTTCGGAGTTGGACAGAGGATGAATAGTGGCTTATCGTGACAGCGGTTTATCTTACCGAGACATCGGCGCCCGTGTGGGACGACATCCAGCCACAGTGAGACGAGTATGGATTCGGTGGGTGCAGGAGGGACGGACGGACAGACGTGAGCGATTGCCGCAACCGCGGCACACCACCGAACGAGAGGACCGGCATGTTGTGCGGCGGGCATTGACGGCTTGCACCGCCACATCACGAACGATAGCGCTGGAATTAGGGTGTGTTGCGCAACAACCTGTGTCAGCATGTACCGTTCGACGTCGTCTGGAGGAGCGGGGACTTGTCGCACGGTGCCCATTGCTCCGATTACCATTGATGTTACACCACCGGCGAGTGCGGCGGCAGTGAGCCGTTGAACGCCGTACCTGGACTACGTAATGGCACGACATTGTCTTTTCCGACGAATCCCGCTTCTGCCTGCAGCACCACGATGGTCGGATCCGCGTGTGGCGGTACCGTGGTGAGAGACTGTATGACGCCTGCATTATGCATCGCCATACCAGTCCGTCGCCTGGCGTTATGGTTTGGAGCGCAATTGGATATAACACCCGCACCCCTCTGGTACGCATCGCCGGTACACTCAACAGCCACCGCACCATCTCCAACGTTTTGGAGCCTGTAGTCCTCCCTTACCTGCAGAACCTGCCAGCGGCCACGTTTCAGCAGGACAATGCGCGCCCGCACGTCGCACGCATCATGCAACAATTCTTCACGGCCCACAAGGTGTCACTGCTGCCGTGGCCCGCCTGTTCTCCCGATATGTCGCCCATCGAATACGTCTGGTCGCTGATCGGCAACCGAGTGGCCCGGCAAGCACCGCCCGCGGCTACGCCTGATGAACTGTAGCAACGTGTGGAAGCAGCCTGGACCGACATACCCCATGCCCACATCCAAAGCCTCTTTCGTTCGATACCGCGACGTGTAGCGGCCGTTATTGCCAGCCATATGGGCCACACGAACTATTGATGTCTGCGTGTTCCGTTAGTCGCACGGGACTGTGAGCTCAATTGTTTCATCTTTGTATCTGTTGTTATGTGTCCAGTAAATCTGGCTTTGCTATCTCGTGTCCTTCTTGGTGTTGCATTTCGGGTGGCCAGCAGTGTGTAGATATATATATATATATATATATATATAGGGATGTAAGGTCAAATGATGCGCAACATTACAGCCTCTCCTTGACAAATGTCAACCCCGCCTTCTCGTGGTGCATCCTGTTCCCACTAAAGGGGCTCTGACGACCGCCAATAGCTGTATAACTATGCCATCGGGATTAGAGGAAATGCTTTCCCACACTCGCCAAACCGCTGGGCCGGGTGCACTGTTAAAAATGCCAGTTCAACGTTTTACCATAGTATGGTCCGATTGAATGAGTTTCACCAAAAATTGGTTATTTCAAAATTAAGGAAGCAAACATTTTTGGTGAAATCAAGCTGTTCTTGGGAGGAATAATATTTGCTAGCGATTCAGTCCTTCAGGTACAAAATTTGGTTCAACCTCTCAATCAATAGCACGGCTGGAAATCATATGTAATGGCAGAGTAACCGGAGTTAGAGAGCGGCTCCGTCTTTAACGGTCGTGTCGTTCATTCAAGTAAAGAATTTATATTATTATGAAATTTTGAATACACACGCATGTAGGAAAGCGTGTGTGAATTAATTCAGCATCATAGGCGGAAAACATGTGAGTAGATACTTTTAAAATTAAGTTTAATTTCAGTTTGATTAAAATAACGACATCGGTTACAAACACGTTAGATATTAGGTTTACGAAACTGTGTACAAGTATTGCAAAGTTTCACTCTTAGAAATAAACATGGCTGAAGCAGCATTTGGATTTGATATAAAGCCTAGTTTTAATCGTTACGTTGTGAACAGCGATGTAAATTCTTGAAACATCTCTTTAAGAGTAGAGATTATATCTGAAAGGGGAAGAATAGTATGTAGATTCTCAAATACCTAGCTATTTATATCTATGGGCTTAAAGACTAAGCACTTCAGAAATCACTTAGGAATTGTTAATAATCAGGGCTTAAAAAATAAGTAAAGCTAGTTGTGTGTGTGTGTGCCCAGGAAAATTTATCTTTTAAGATATGTATTTCCGTTTTAAGGGTCTGTGCTCAAAATGTTCAGTGCACAAATGCGTGTATCTCAAGTTTTAAGATGATGCTGAAATTAGTATTTGAGAAATTAAGTGATTCTGCCATGTTCTTTTTTGCTAAAGTTTTCGCCTTTTGTCAATAAATACAGGAGGCTAGTTCCACGAGAGGCATGCATTCAGCCTCTGATGGAACTAGCCTCCTGTGTTTATTGACAAAAGGGGAAAACAAGATTTGGGGCAGAACTGCATAGGCTTCTGATTTCTGGACGTAGAGCATATAATTAAATAAGTTACACTGCTGGACAGTTGCTAAGGACGGATCATAAACGGCTATACAGCGCATAAAAAAGTAAGTGTGGTTGGATTCCAAGTGAAATAAAATAATATCAGAATGCCAGGACATTACAAGAAAGACAATTTATTGTTCTCTGAAATCCAGAAGGCTTTGGAACGTGTTCAAGGAACAAACAGACCATTTTGTGCAGAGTACGTAAACGTGAAAAAAATGCAATTACCGTCCGCAGGCGTTCCGGCGTAAGATGTCAATACGGGATATGGCCACCATGGAGGGCGATGTAAGATTCCACACGCCGTGTCATGCTTTGCACAACATTATCAAGCAGCTGTTGGGGTAATTTATCCCATTCCTCTGTCAGTGCACGGATGAGGGTGTCCTTGTTTATTGGAGGGCATTGGCGACCAGCAAGACTCCTCCCCAAAGCATCCCACACATTTTCAATGGGATTCAGATCTGGAGAACGTGCTGGACATACGAGGCGTTGAATATCCTCGCTCTCAAGACACTCCTGGACAGCGACTGTTCGATGACATGTTGCGTTGTCGTCCATGAAAATGAATCTATCACCGACAGCACCACGGAACATGCGAACATGAGGTAGCAGAACATCATTAATGTATCGTTGGCCAGTCATAGTCCCAGTTGGAACCACATAGAAGGACGTACGGCCATTGATCATGATGCCAGCCCATACCATGACACTACGTGTCGGATATCGGTTCCTTTCTTGTATGTTTGCTGGACAATATGCAGTACCACTATCACGCCAGATCAGTTGTCGTCGACAATCAGACGATAGACTGTATCTACTCTCATCTGAGAAAAGGACAGCAGACCAGTCGTTATCAGTCCAATTGCGATGTTGATGGCACCATTGCAAACGGGTGGTACGGTGACGTGTCGACAATGGGATGCACACAACAGAACGGCGGGCGTATAGTACTCCTTCATGCAAACGTCTGGCGACAGTTTTTCGAGAGATCCGCTTGCCAGTAGCAGCCATAAACTGATTTGCTACCTCACTAGCTGTGCTGCGCCGGTGTCTTTTTGTTGATAGCACTATGTACCGATCTTCTGCAGGTGTACTGCGAACACGACCTCCCCCGTGACGTTTGCTACACTCTCCATTTGTTTGAAATGATTTCCAAAGCCTTGAAACAACACTGTGGCTGACGTAGAACTCCCTGGCAACATCTGTTATTTTTCGCCCTTTTTCAATCTTGCCAATAATACGGCCACGCGTAAAATCATCTAGGTGATGTCGGGAAGACATACTGAAAATTGCAAGTTCGTCAATTGATTCTTTCCCTTTCAACTTTGCGTTTGAACAACAACGGTCAATACGCGTCAAATCCTTTATATCTCTTATCAGCGCTATGACGTCACGAACAAGTTCGGCAATCCAAAATTTGCCTACGCACAACACGTCTTACTGTATCCCGCACTTATGCTAATTTCCACATTTTCCTGCCTTCAATTTTATGGTTGCTATCGTTGCTATTGTCATCCGTCCTTAGCAATTGTCCGGCAGTGTATATTCTTCTATCCTTGGCCCTCTATAACAATAACAACTTCCAGTGAGTAGCAGTGAAAAGCAACATGACGTGCGATGACTGTCTTTTTTTCTTGTAGTAGAAAATTCCATTCCAAACTTTATTTGTAAATCTTGTTGCCCAGCCTGGGTAACTAGATTTTTTATTTACCTGGCCAGGCCACTGATTCATATGCCCCGGGCTGGTATTTTTCAAGCCCTGATTCATATAAGTAAAATTATACACAGTTCATAATTTTATACATATATATTAATTAAAGCTTACATATTTCATTACTACTTTAGCAAAAACTTCCCATCACAAAGATTTTTGATCTGTACAGAATTGATTTTATTGATCTAAAATTATGCAATTGCCAATGAATTGCAGAATTAGTAATGTGGTCCATTTTCCCCTCGTAGCATCCAATAGCACATTTGTTGACACCTAAATGATTCCTGAGCTTAGAGTGTATAAATCCATAAGCTGAGCTGGCAGGACTTGGCAGCAAAAGCATTGCTAGTTCAGTAAGTTTAGAGGCAGGCTCAGTTGTAAAGCCATTAAATTTAGAAATTCTTTTCCATCAAATCATGGGATTCGTGTTCTTTCCGGCGGCACTGGAATAAGAAGGGTGTGGGGGCAATTTGTCAGCTTCATATGCAATTAGCACAGTCAAACACCCAAATGGGTGAATAAAGTCTAGATCCCTTCTTGGGAATATAGAACTTCTGCTTTATTTTCAGATTGACAATCTGTTTCCACACTAGTGAGTTACAGTGGCAAGCAATTTTGCAGATTTGTTGTGGAGACAAACTTGGAATGCTATTTTGCTCGGTTAACAAAATTTGTGAAGGAGATCATGCACTGCTCTTTAGGTCCAAAAAAATGCCCCCCTCCCCTCCAATAAACTTCTGGAGGGGGCCCACAGAGGGGGAAAAGCCTTCAGATTGAGATCAAGTGATTCGAGGTGTTGGTATGCTCTCACTCCTGAAAAAAAAACAATCAAAAGGACTAAGGAGACCTAAATACTACCAAAAGGTGAAAGAGATCATACACTACATTTTTTGTGCAAGAAAAGCCTCAACACCCTCCAAATAAACACCTTGAGGGGGCCCTTGGAGGTGAAAAGCCTTGAAAATGAGATCAAGTGATCCAAGGTGCTAGTGTGTTCTAAATTTCTTGGAAAAAAAAACAAATAGAGCTAAGGATACCTAAATACTGCTAAAAGGTGAAGGTGATCATACACTACATTTTTTGTCCAAGAAAAGCCTCAACACCTCCCACCCCAAAACCCCTGGAGGTAGCACGGGGCAGGGAAAAACCTAAAATAAATAATGCAAGCGGTAAATAACACGATCGCTCTACTTGAAAATAGAAATGATCCTGAAATACAAGAAACGGAGATTTGGGTGATAAATACAATGTAGAAAAGGCTGCAAAAATAAAAAAACCCAACCCCGAAATCTCCACATGAATTCAGCGAGATATGAATCCGTCCTCTTTGTTTTTTATTTCAACATTTGCATGAACTCCAAAGTCTTTCAATATTCTGAGTATAAACTCCAGTTTCCGGATCAACGAAATGTAATTTATGATTAACGGTCAGATGAGTATAACCAGCATCATACAAATCGTGTGTTTTATATCCTTTCTAGCAGTCGGTATATTTAATTGAGCCAGGTAATATATTTTCTTGTATTACTGATGCTTAGCAATGTGTACTTCGATTTACTACTTTTTTTTACAAAGCATTCTTTTATTTCATGGAATATTCCTCCAACCACCCAATGCTCGGGCAAAATACGTCCAGCTTGATTCTTACGTTTATTAAACAAAGTTTCATCAACTTCTACAATTTTACCTTCACCTCTCCGATTTTTTCCTTTGCATGTCGAAAGTCTCGACTATAACCTCTCGAATATAATTGCTCCAGTGAACAGTTGTATTTTTTGACATGGACAGAGGTTTTTCACTAAACATTTTAGAGCTCAAACCCTCACACTAATCTCTATACACAGTATATAAAAATGAAAGTTCGTATGTTTGTTCCGCATACGTTCCTAAACGGTTTGATAGATTTGCACTAAAATTGGCATACATACTCTTCATCACCCATATAAAAACACAGGCCGGACGATTTTTAGAAATCCCATCCCTAAGGGGGTCAAATGTGTTTTTACGGGGCCCTCTATAGACTGAGTGCAAGTCGCCTGCTGCGGTATTACTCCGCGCAAGCTTCCGCGGTATTACTCCGCGCAAGCTTCCGCGGTTCAGGCATACGGGGAGTATGTTCCGCCGGTGCGTTGTGTTTTCAAAAATCCAATTTTTGAAAACACAACGCACCGGCGGAACATATTGTCATAAGTATTTTTTTTTATGTTACAATGGCATTTTCTTTGTAAGGATTAGGTTTCATTAGACCCCCAACAATTGGCGCAGGAGTCTCAAATATGGGTGGAGCTACAGATTCCCACCAATAGGCGTGGTCGTCTCAAATAGCATCAAGGTTAAGTTGAAGTTAAAACATGCGATCTTCTTCATACATAAAATATAAATACAAGATTAGTATTGGTATAAGTATAGATAAAAGAAATAGCCTGTGTCCACCGGAAAGAAGTAAGCTTCCCAACGGTGAAAGAATTATCCGATTCGGTTTAGTTTTCGAGATTAGTAAAAAAAATTGCGTATATTATCGTGAACTACGTTTTCACGTTGGGTGTGATCAGGTTGTATGTAAACAAAACGGAACGATACATGGGTAATTGGAAACTACTTGAAAGCAATGTTATTCGGTAGTACAGCCAAAAAAAAAAAAAAAATATTAAATAAACGAAATAGCCTAAATCCTCCGCAAAGCTTCTCAACGGTGAAAGAATTATCCGAATCGGTTTAGTTTTCGAGATTAGTAAAAATAATTCCGTATATTAACGTGAACTACTTTCTTTCACGTTGGGTGTGACCAGGTTGTATGTAAACAAAGCGGAACAATACATGGAAAATTGGAAACTACTTGAAAGCGATGTTATTCGGTAGTAGCCTACAGCCAAAAAAAAATAATAAATAAATGAAATAGCCTATGTCCTTCGGAAAGCTTCCCAACGGTGAAAGAATTATCCGAATCGGGTTAGTTTTCGAGATTCGTAAAAAAAATTCCGTATATTATCGTGAACTACTTTCTTTCACGTTGGGTGTGATCAGGTTGTATGTAAACAAAGCGGAACGATACATGGGAAACTGGAAACTACTTGAAAGCGATGTTATTCGGTGGTAGTACAGCCAAAAATAATAAAAAATAAACGAAATAGCCAATGTCCTCCGGAAAGCTTCACAACGGTGAAAGAATTATCCGAATCGGTTTAGTTTTCGAGATTAGTAGAAAGAATTCCGTATATTATCGTGAACAACTTTCTTTCAGTTGGGTGTGTTCAGTTTGTATGTAAACAAAGCGTAATGATACATGGGAAATTGGAAACTACTTGAAAGTGATGTTATTCGTTAGTACAGCCAAAAATAATAATAAATAAACGAAATAGCCAATGTCATCCGGAAAGATTCCCAACTGTGAAAGAATGATCTGAATCAGTTTAGTTTTCGAGATTAGGAAACAAATTCCGTATATTATCGTGAACTACTTTCTTTCAAGTTGGGTGTGATCAGGTTGTATGTAAACAAAGCGGAACGATACATGGGAAATTGGAAACTAATTGAAAGCGATGTTATTCGGTAGTACAGCCAAAAATAATAATAAATAAACGAAATAGCCTATGTCCTCCGGAAAGCTTCCCAACGGTGAAAGAATTATCCGAAAGGGTTTAGTTTTCGAGATTAGTTAAGAAAATTCTGTATATTATCGTGAACTACTTTCTTTCACGTTGAGTGTGATCAAGTTGTATGTAAATAAAGCGGAACGATACATGGGAAATTGGAAACTACTTGAAAGTGGTGTTATTTGGTAGTACAGCCAAAAATAATAATAAATAAACGAAATAGCCTATGTCCTTCGGAAAGCTTCCCAACGGTGAAAGAATTATCCGAATCGGTTTAGTTTTCGAGATTAGTAAAAAAAATAAGTATGTTATCGTGAACTACATTCTTTCACGTTGGGTGTGATCAGGTTGTATGTAAGGAAAGTGGAACGATACATGGGATTTTGGAAACTACTTGAAAGCTATGTTATTCGGTAGTACAGCCAAAAATAACAATAAATAAACGAAATAGCCAATGTCCTCCGGAAAGCTTCCCAACTGTGAAAGAATTATCTGAATCGGTTTAGTTTTCGAGATAAGTAAAAAAATCCGTATATTTTCGTGAACTACTTTCTTTTACGTTGGTTGTGATCAGGTTGCATGTAAACAAAGCGGAATGATACATGGAAAATTGGAAACTAATTGAAAGCGATGTTATTCGGTAGTACAGCCAAAAATAATAATAAATAAACGAAATAGCCAATGTCCTCCGGTAAGCTTCCCAACGGTAAAAGAATTATCCGAATTGTTTAGTTTTCGAGATTAGTAAAAAAAATTCCATATAGTATCGTGAACTATTTTCTTTCAGGTTGGGTGTGATCAGGTTGTATGTAAACAAAGCGGAACGATACATGGGAAGTTGGAAACTACTTGAAAGCGATGTTATTCGGTGGTAGTACAGCCAAAAATAATAAAAAATAAACGAAATAGCCTATGTCCTCCGGAAAGCTTCACAACGGTGAAAGAATTATCCGAATCGGTTTAGTTTTCGAGATTAGTAAAAAAAATTCCGTATATTACTGTGAAATACTTTCTTTCACGTTGGGTGTGATCAGGTTGTATATCTACATCCCAGTCTGGGCAACTAGATTTTTTATCTACAGCTTAGGCCAATGATTCACATGCCGCGGGCATCTCGGGCATGGTACCCTGATACGTACATATAAGTAAAAATATATACCGTACATAATTTCATACGTATAGATTAATTAAAGCTTATGTATTTCATTATTACTACTTTAGCAAAAACTTCCCATTACAAAAAAAATTACCTGCTTGTCTCTATGGGCACTATTTCGGAATTACAGCGTTGCAGTCTTATGCGTAATGAAAATTTCTGTTGTACATACTAACTTTTTAATAAAAATTTCGTAATGTTTTAAGGAAAATACATTGCCACAGATTTTTTTCTGTCCCCCTTGAATTTCGCTATAACAAGCTTCGACTGTAACTCTTTTTTTACTGAATCTGGTAAATGCTGGCCATGAAAATGACAGGAAACTATATGATGTACAGTTTCTTTTCTTTGTAAATGTGATTAATAAAGCCCGGAAGTTGAGGCAGTAAAAATGCTAAAAATAGGCAGGCAAATAAGCGAAACAAAGCGTCAAAATAGGCATAAAAAATAGGCATTTATAGAAGTGGTCGAAAAATTCTGAATCATGCACAGGTGTTAAGCTGAATTGGCAAAATCATTTATCAGATTATCACTTACTTATTTTTGCGGTTACACATAAGTACTAGGTGATTTTTAAAATGTTCGAACGTGAAACTCTGCTTTCTGTCACTTAGGATATGTTTTAGAGGCGAAAATGATCTTTCAACTTTTACGGAGGTAATGGGAGCGTATTTGAAACATGAGGCAGTTGTAGGATCCATTTCAATAGAAGTTGAACTTTCATCTTGGAATATTTCAGCGATGACTTTGATTTTCTCCAAATCATTATTTGCTGAAAGAACTCGTTGACATTTTTCACTCACGATTTGACCCTTTCTCCCGGGAACACATTTAATTGTACGAACTACATCATTTAATATTTTCAAGGCATTCCACTAACTTTTCGTTCCTTTTTTCCAGCAAAGTAGTCATATCGGGCAACTGTGAAAAGTGTGCTTGAATAAAAGTTAAATCGTTCCGAATGGAATCTTTAGCTAGTATCTGTTGAGCATTGCGTATTGCGCAGGATTCATCCTCTTGAAAACTGTTAACAATTTCAGCAATCTTGTTCAAATTATTTGCGTAATATACAGCGGCTGATATCCATGTTCCCCATCTTGTCAAAATCGGTTTAGGCGGTAAAGCAAGATTTGGTTCCATCTCTTTGAATAAGTGAACTCGATGAGGAGCTTTAGGGAAAATTTTCTTCACATTACTCACTAACGCATCGATATCCGGGAATAACCCACGTACTTCCTCCGCTACTCTGTGGAGAGCATAAACCAAACAAGTTAAATGAAGCATTTTTGGAAAGAGAACTTTCAGGCTGTGGGCAGCCTTTTTTCATATAAGGTGCTGCGTCTGTTAAAAACAATAGTACATTTTCATACTTTATTCCGCCAGGCCAAAGAAGATCTAATGAAGAGGCAAAAAGCTGAGAAATCGTGCTACTATTTGTTTTTGGAAGTTGTTCTGATGTAAGTAAGTAGATAGTTGAGGGCTGAGCAGGTTCCATTGTACCTATAACAACATTTGCCACATACCTTCCCGTGGCGTCTTTTGTCTCATTGATACTGATCTAGATATTTTTATCCCCGACATCTTCTCGTATTTCTTTCATTATACCGACGTAGCAGGAATCTAAGTATGTTTTTCGCAAAGTTGCTTTGCACGGAATATTTTCCTTTGTATATTTCTCCAAAAAATTCGTCAGTGAATTATTTTCCAGCTTCCACAAAGGCATTCCAGCATCTATAAAAGCATGGCACAAATCACTTGCAAACTGTGACTGCTTGCTCGAAGTAGAAGCGAATGACGAAATCAAACATGTCTTTTTTTCACCAATCTTCCGAATAACAGCAGCTTTATGTGTAGCTGTTTCCAAATGTTGTGAAATGAAGAATTTCTTTTCGTAATTCAGTTTCGTATCGCATATTTAACAAAATAACGCCATTCCATCAGTGGACAAGATATCACTTCCATACTCTTGAACATACCGACTTAATTTAGCACTGGTTGAAGAAGCAGTTTTCGGCATTATTGTTTCACTTGGACGCAAGGCGAGATCTATTAGGGGTAGCGAACTAACAGAATCTTCCTCCCTTGTTTTGCACTTACGTTCAAGGTCTTATGTGTGTACGTGCATTCTTGGCTTTCACTCTAGCTTGATTGGATACAATGTTATCTGACTGGATTCGGCTACTTCCGCCATGCGCAGAAACTATCATCTAGGGTTCTAGGGAGAGCAAAACATAAAATAAGATGCCGACCATCGCAGACTCTGCGCATGCGTCTGCCACCGCTGCTTAAATTGGAGCACCTCGTTTTGAATGTACCGATTGTACTCGTGTTTACTTTCAGATGTCTGCCGACTGTGATTTCGTTTTAGAGAAAATGCCACCTGCCTTATGGTTTGTACACCTATACCCTAAAAAAGAGTTTCTAAAAGAAATGAATAACTTAAAAAAAATTACATGTTTACCCGGAAATACTACGTACTGCATGCTAGATTGTTATAAAAACTTTGATTTTATCGCATTCTTAAGAAGAAATCATTTTTTAATAGTGCATTTGTTGAGTATAGGCAAAAAAAGGCATTAAAAACATAAAAAGGCATTTTCTTCAAATATGAGCCGAAAAGGCAAAAAACGCATTTTAAGGCATTTTGCCTCAACTTCCGGGCTTTAGTGATTAATGTTAAATGAAAAAAAAAATCGAATGCATTCTAAATTTCTGTGAGTGAAATCTTTACCTGTGACACTTTAAGCAGGACTTGAAAAATATCTGAAATGTCACATGCCCAACTGGGTATTGTGCACAAATTATTTACGTACCCAGATAATAAAACCTGAATGCCCAGGAAAATTTATATTTTAAGATAAATCAGAAGCCATTTTTTTAAGCTAAAAAATAGGAATTTTTTTACATGTTTTGCATTTCTGTTTTAAGATGATAGTGCTGAAATTGTTTTGGTAAATTGTTTTTTGAGAAATTTAGGGATTCTATCGTGTTCCTTTCATTGAAGTTTTTTTGCCCATTGTCACTAAACACCTGATTTGTACATCAATGAAAAAATGTTTCACTATCTTCAGGTATTCCCAAGATATTAAACATACAACTATTTAATAGCAAAAAGGTTTTGTGTTCCGAAATGGTTTCCTTGTGGTTTCCTAGCAAAAAGGTTTTGTGTTCACACCATTGAGGGAAGAACCACCTTAATCCCTGAAGTCATTTCTAAAACATCCCAAACAGGAAAATTTAATATTTTAGAAATATTGATGATATTTGTTAATGTTCTAGAATGACTCAGTCAGAATCTGGGTCTAAGCAAGTGTTTCTTCTCTGGGTTGGTGGGGGTCTGAGATTTGAAATGATGCCCCATCAAGTTCAAGCTCCCACTTCCATTCAAGTATTTCTTTTTTTTTCTTTCTGATACCTTAATTATGGGGAAGCAATATGATCTTTCAAAAGCAGCACTTCCAGTTTTTGACATAATTTTACTAAAAATGTGAAAAGTAGGTAAATATCCAAAAATTAGAAATAAAAAACAAGACCGTAAAAGTTGCGGCAACACTGACAACACAGGGCTCAGTAGAATGTAAAATGAAATAGCACACTATGCGAAAACAAGAAAAGCATGATTCAACCCTATGTGAAATGTAGTACTAGCCAAAACCTTAATGAAAAACCAACTTGGACACCACTGTGGATTGAATACCCTATAGACGCAATGTACTCGGATACCAGTTCGTAGTTCTGTTTGTCATTAATATAAAGTGTAAATATAAGAATATGCCTGTATGTGTCTTTACTACATAACTGCCCTTTGTATTCATTTATGCAAATACTATATTAGTACATGTGCAAATTAAAATGTCTAAAAGAAACAATGCATTGTTCAACCAACTTGTGTGTACAGAGTTTGTAAAGCCTAATGTCAAACAAATCTGTGTGAAACTGATGTCATTATTTATCATATTGTAATAAACCTAATTTTAAGATATGAAAATATCATTATTCACATTTAAAACTGAATTGATTGGTAATAAACCAAGCATTAAACACTTTCACACTCACACACTTCCACAAAAAACATGCATTTACTTGCACACTCTTCCACAAAAAATGTGCATTTACTTGTAAAAGTCGGGTGACTACCTGCCACGAAGCTTAACTGAATATGGTCAAACTTCATAAATACAGGGATTGCTCTGAAATTCAAATGAGCAAGGTAAAACTTTTTAATTTCAGATTACGGCTTAACTAAAAACTGTACTCAGTTAATTAAGCCTGTGAAATTCAGTCGTAGCTGAATACAGTCAAACTGTATTTTTAAGGAATTGCTCTTCAAATTACGGCTTAACTGAAAACGGTCAAATATTATTTTTACGGCATTGTTCTTCAAATTATGGTTTAACTGAAAACGGTCAACTTTTATTTTTACAAGCATTGCCCTTCAAATTACGGGTTTAGTATTTACGGTTGAGATCTTAATTTTACTGGCTTTCACAGAAGCGGGCCAAGCCATAATTTTACGGGCAATGGTCGGACCCCTAGCTGCCGGGCGCTGCTCATAATCTAAAGGCGAAATTTTTAACCGTGTGTAAGGGTAAGTTTACTTGTTAAACTATTTGTTATTTTTTAAGTGACCCGTGCATGTTTGAAAATGTGAAGTTTTAAGTTTATTTCAAGCACTTATACAGAACGGTAGATCACAAACCCTAAGCCTTATTAGTTATTAGTTATTAGAAAAGTCATGGACACTGTTTAGTTTTTTTTGTTTATTTTTTCAAATCTTATGATTGCAATAGTTATTTTATAGCCTAAATTTATTACATAATTTTTTTAAACAATTTCTCAAATACCTGTATTCCATAATTTTTCGACTGCCATCTGGCATCCCCTCAAAAAATGGGAAGCAATGACCTATTTGTAGTGTTAAAATTAGAAATAAATCTTCTACAGGCCCAGCGGACCACTCAAATTTCCAAATCACTCGTCTGCCAAAAAAAAAAAAAAAAAAAAACTACAACAACAACAACTGCAGATTTACAGTATATGTAGAAAATAAGGTATCATTTTCAATGTAGTAGTATATCGCAAATATAGAACAATGTGTGTGTGTGTACACATGAAGATATTTCTACTAAATAAAACAAAACATGGTACGCAGTGGGAGAAATTTGAAAAAAAAAAAAGGTGACCAGTGGATACCAAAAGTGCACAAAATATACTAATACATAACTGCTAACTTTTACGGTTTATCTGTAAAATTCATGGATTTCTGCTTGATTTTCCTGATTTATGGATACAGGTCTTTTTTTACGGATTTTTTAATGTTTCGATTACTCAATCGAAATGATTGCAATGAAATTATCAATGAAAACTCAATCGAAATTATGTGCAATAATTGCTCAATTGCTAATCATTGCACATATTGCACAAAGAAAGGTCACACTAAAAATGAATGCTGGCATACTTATACCTATTTATTTTAAATATAATAGTATTACAATATTTGATTTTATATTTGACAGTAGCTTACTTGCACTCTAATAAATAATTTGATATGATCTTTATATAAATCACATTTTATATAAATAAGGATCAGTACATGTTGTGAGGTTGAACTCAACATGTAATGATCCTTATTTATATAAAATGTGCTGTAAATAAAGAGCATATCAAATGAACCAAAATTTGGGGCAATGTCGTACCATAATTTGGCGTTAGGTCGAACCGTAATTTGGTGTAAAGGTTGAACAATAACATGGCGTTATGTTGAACCATAACTTGGTGTAAAAGGTTGAACCATAACTTGGTTTTATGTTGTCCCAAGTTATGGTTGCAGCAAAATTTTCCTTCGTTACTCCATATTTTGGTTCAACCTGGCACCAAATTTTTAACAGTGTGGTGAGTTATGGCCAAACCCCTCCAAAACGACTCCACAACTTAAATCTTGGCCCTCAGTCTCCGGCAGCTGGAATATACCTGGCCAAGGCAGCGGCCAGTGCGACATGAAGGCAGAGGGTGCTAAGAATCCCCGGAGGACCGGACTAGGCTGCCATCTGATGCTGACCTTGGCTACGTATAATGGACGCTCCAAATCTTCTGATTCAAGGCTCCTTGAATTGGAAGAACTACAAAGGATCAAGTGGGACATCGTCGGGCTAAGTGAGGTAAGGAGAAAAGGAGAAGATCTCATTGAACTGAAAAGTGGACATCTCTTCTACTATCGTGGGACAGATACTGGCAGAACTAGTGGTGTTGGATTTATAGTAAACAAGAAACTGAAGGATAAAGTTGTAGAAGTTAAAAGTTCCTCTGACAGAGCTGCACGACTCGTTATCCAACTCTCGAGAAGATACCAAGCTCAGATTATTCAAACCTATGCACCCACCACAAGTCATCCTGAAGAAGAAATTGAAGAATTTTATGAGGAAATTCGTCATCTAAATAATAAACGTAAGCAGCACTTGAAGATAATTATGGAAGATTTCAATGCAAAAATAGGGCAACAGCAACAGAATGAAACTTCAGTAGGTAAATTCGGTCACGGCAACAGATACCAGCGTGGAAATACTCTCGTTGAGTTTGCAAAGGCAGAAGGGTTTTTCATCTTGAACTCCTTTTTCACGAAAAAGCCACACAGGAAATGGACATGGAGACACAGGAAATGGACATGGAGACATCCAAATGGGACGACAAGTGAAATTAATTTTATTATGTGTAATAATAAAATAACAAAAAAGTAACCAAAGCTCTTATGGAAACAGCAACAAAATTAGCTGGGTCTAAGAACAAGTTGCATGTGAACAAATTATCAGGAAAAAACAAAATGTTGATGCAAAAAAGAAGAGAGATGAGGACAACTAAAGAAGATGTGACTTCCAAAGTGGAATATATAGAGCTATGCAAGACAGTACGAATAAGTACCACTGAAGACGTAAGGAAATTCAACTGTGAGCTAGTGAGGAAAGCAATTGAAAACAACCAAAGCCTAAAGATAGCAAAGAGACATCTCGGTAAGGGAAGAAAACAGATTATGGTACTGAGAAAAGAAGATGGTTCTGTAACAAGAAATAGAGGCGAAATTTAAAAAAGTAAAAGATTTCTACTCCAAATTATCCGAAAGGGATGATACTTATACTGCAGACATCATGAAAGGTTCCAGTACCAGAGTTCTTCCAGTCCTCCCAACAGAAGTTACACATGCAATCAAGAACATGAAGCGGGGAAAAGCTCCAGGAGAAGATGGAATTACTGTAGACATCCTACAAGAAGCAAGTGGAGAAATTAAAACAGTACTCGCCCAAGTTTTCACTCGATGCCCTAATGAAAGGAAGATTCCTGAGGATTGGAACAACGCTCCAATGGTCCTGCTACACAAAAAAGGTGACATTGAGGATCTCAGGAACTACAGACCTATCAGCATTCTATCAGTGGTTTATAAAATCTTCACTAAAGTGCTTTCACACCGCTTGACAGGAAAAGACTCATAAGAAGACCACATGGGAGATGGGTGGATGAAATTCGAAAGTATGCGGAAGTAACATGGAGAAGAGTGGCACAAGACAGACCGTTGTGGAAAAGGCTTTGAGAGACCTTCTTCCAGCAGTGGATTGATAATGGTTGACAATGATTATGATGATAATATATATATATATATATCTCATCATCATCATTGTCAACCATTATCAATCCACTGCCGGACGAAGGTCTCCCTATGTTTCCTCCACAACGGTCTGTCTTGTGCCAGTCTCCTCCATGTCACTCCCGCATACTTTCGAATTTCATCCACCCATCTTCCATGTGGTCTTCTTCTGGGTCTTTTCCTGTCCCTTGGAATCCAATCTATAATTTCGGCTGTCCATCGATGGTCTGTCCTTCTGGCAGTATGCCCAGCCCATTGCCATGTCAGGGATTTAAATCTGATCATGATGTCTTCCACTCTTGTCATTTTTTGGATCCACGAGTTCCTCTTCTTATCTCTCCTGGTTACACTAAGCATGCACCTCTCCATGCTGCTTTGAGTTGTCTGCAGCCTTTGTATGTCTCTTTTAGTTAAGGTCCACGTCTCTGCACCATACGTAAGCACTGGGAGGATGCATTGATCAAACACTTTTCTTTTAAGACATAATGGCATATTGCTCTTGAAAATTATGCCGTTTCTTCCAAAAGCTCTCCAGGCAAGTTTTGTTCGCCGATTAATTTCTTCATCAATGTGACCCTCACTTGATATCTGATGTCCAAGATAAACGTACGTGTCTGTTATCTCCAGCTTTTCTCCATCAATCGATAAATCTTCATTTCGTGTAAAAGCATTGAACATCACTTTTGTCTTCTGAAAGTTCATTTTTAATCCCACTTCTTTACTCTTGTCAGCAAGTTCCTGGATCATACTCTGCAGCTCTGATGGGCTAGTTGCCAAAATGACTACGTCATCAGCAAAACGAAGGTGGGTTAGATAATCTCCATTAATCTTTATCACTTTGTTTTCCCAGTTCAGTGATTGAAAGACATTTTCCAATGTGGCGTTAAAGAGCTTTGGAGATATGATGTCACCTTGTCTCACTCCCTTTCCAATTTTTATGTGTGTTGTATTTTTCAAACAGCCGAATCTTTGCACTTGCATTTTCATAGATGTTATTAATAATATTAATGTATGCATCTTCAATACCGCAGGATTTCAGAGCCATTGTAATTGCTGATGGTTTCACCGAATCAAAGGCTTTTTCATAATCGATAAAAGCCATGCACAATGGAAGTTCATATTTCCTCGCTCTTTCAATCCCTCGCTCTTTCAATATATATATATGTATACTATCCCTCGCTCTTTCGCTCTTTCAATATATATGTATACAATCCCTCGCTCTTTCAATATATATATATATACATATATATAACAAACACTCACCAACCCGCTTGGCCAGCGTGGTGAGTTATGGCCAAACCCCTCCAAAATGACTCCACAACTTAAATCTTGGCCCACAGTCTCCGGCAGCTGGAATGTACCTGGCCAAGGCAGCGGCCAGTGCGACATGAAGGCAGAGGGTGCTAAGAATCCCCGGAGGACCGGACTAGGCTGCCATCTGATGCTGACCTTGGCAACGTACAATGGACGCTTCCTATCTTCTGATTCAAGACTTCTTGAATTGGAAGAGGAACTACAAAGGATCAAGTGGGACATCGTGGGGCTAAGTGAGGTAAGGAGAAAAGGAGAAGATCTCATCGAACTGAAAAGTGGACATCTCTTCTACTATCGTGGGACAGATACTGGCAGAACTAGTGGTGTTGGATTTATAATAAACAAGAAACTGAAGGATAAAGTTGTAGAAGTTGAAAGTTCCTCTGACAGAGCTGCACGGCGCATTATCCAACTCTCGAAAAGATACCAGGCTCAGATTATTCAAACTTATGCACCCACCACAAGTCATCCTGAAGAAGAAATTGAAGAATTTTATGAGGAAATTTGTCATCTAAATAATAAAGGTAAGCAGCACTTGAAAATAATTATGGGAGATTTCAATGCAAAAATAGGGCAACGGCAACAGAATGAAACTTCAGTAGGTAAATTCGGTCACGGCAACAGAAACCAGCGTGGAAATACTCTCGTTGAGTTTGCAGAGGCAGAAGGGTTTTTCATCTTGAACTCCTTCTTCAAGAAAAAGCCACACAGGAAATGGACATGGAGACATCCAAATGGGACGACAAGTGAAATTGATTTTATTATGTGTAACAAAAAATTCGTCATAGAAGACTGCAGTGTGCTAAACAAGTTCAACACAGGCAGTGACCATAGATTGGTGAGATGTAAGATGCACCTCAACACTAAACTTGAACGTGGCAAGCTCATAAGACAAACAAAATCTATTGACATAACCAACCTTAAAAAACACCATAATACCTTCAAGTTGGAACTGAAGAACAGGTTCTCTGCTTTAGAAGGCCTAACATCGGAAGAAGTGGACATCTCTGAAATTAACAGAAAAGTAACCAAAGCTCTTATGGAAACAGCAACAAAATTAGCTGGGTCTAAGAACAAGTTGCATGAAAAAGAAGAGAGATGAGGACAACTAAAGAAGATGTGACTTCCAAAGTGGAATATATAGAGCTATGCAAGACAGTACGAAAAAGTATCACTGAAGACTTAAGAAAATTCAACTGTGAACTAGTGAGGAAAGCAATTGAAAACAACCAAAGCCTAAAGATAGCAAAGGGACATCTCAGTAAGGGAAGAAAACAGATTATGGCACTGAGAAAAGAAGATGGTTCTGTAACAAGAAATAGAGGCGAAATTTTGACAAGAGTGAAAGATTTCTACTCCAAATTATATGAAAGGGATGATACATGCACTCCAGACATCATGAAAGATACCAGTAACAGAGTTCCTCCAGTCCTTCCAGCAGAAGTTGCACATGCAATCAAGAACATGAAGCGGGGAAAAGCTCCAGGAGAAGATGGAATTACTGTAGACATCATACAAGAAGCAAGTGGAGAAATCGAAACAGTACTCGCCCAAATTTTCACTCGATGCCTTAATGAAGGAAAGATTCCTGAGGATTGGAACACCGCTACAATGATCCTGCTACATAAGAAAGGTGACATTGAGGATCTCGGAAACTACAGACCTATCAGCCTCCTATCAGTAGTTTATAAAATCTTCACTAAAGTTCTTTCACACCGCTTGAAGGTAACACTGGACATGGCTCAACCGAGAGAACAAGCTGGATTCAGGAGTGGCTACAGCACAATAGATCATATCCATGTGCTGAGAGAACTAACTGAAAGAGCGAGGGAATATGAACTTCCATTGTGCATGGCTTTTATCGATTATGAAAAAGCCTTTGATTCGGTGAAACCATCAGCAGTTACAATGGCTCTGAAAACCTGCGGTATTGAAGATGCATACATTAATATTATTAATAACATCTATGAAAATGCAAGTGCAAAGATTAGGCTGTTTGAAAATACAACAGGCATAAAAATTGGAAAGGGAGTGAGACAAGGTGACACCATATCTCCGCAGCTCTTTAATGCCACATTGGAGGGTGTTTTTCAGTCACTGAGCTGGGAAAACAAGGGGATAAAGATTAATGGAGATTATCTAACCCACCTTCGTTTTGCTGATGACGTAGTCATTTTTGCAACTACCCCTTCAGAGCTGCAGAGCATTATGATCCAGTAACTTGCTGACAAGAGTAAAGAAGTGGGATTAAAAATGAACTTTCAGAAGACAAAAGTGATGTTCAATGCTTTTACAAGAAATGAAGATTTATCGATTGATGGAGAAAAGCTGGAGATAACAGACACGTACGTTTATCTTGGACAGCAGATATCAAGTGAGGGTCACATTGATGAAGAAATTAATCGGCGTACAAAACTTGCCTGGAGAGCTTTTGGAAGAAACAGCATAATTTTCAAGAGCAATATGCCATTATGTCTTAAAAGAAAAGTGTTTGATCAATGCATCCTTCCAGTGCTTACGTATGGTGCAGAGACGTGGACCTTAACTAAAAGAGACATACAAAGGCTGCAGACAACTCAAAGTTGCATGGAGAGGTGCATACTTGGTGTAACCAGGAGAGATAAGAAGAGGAACTCGTGGATCCGAAAAATGACAAGAGTGGAAGACATCTTGATCAGAGTTAAATCCCTGAAATGGCAATGGGCTGGACATACTGCCAGAAGGACAGATCATCGATAGACAGCCGAAATTTTAGATTGGATTCCAAGGGACAGGAAAAGACCCAGAAGAAGACCACATGGGAGATGGGTGGATGAAATTCGAAAGTATGCAGGGGTGACATGGAGGAGACTGGCACAAGACAGACCGTTGTGGAGGAAACTTGGGGAGACCTTCGTCCAGCAGTGGATTGATAATGGTTGACAATGATGATGATGATATAACAAAACCAAAAGACACTTTAACAAGAAAGAAGACACCGCATTTTGGTTGTAATGAGCACGTCTTTTGAAGCCGTTCTGACGAGAACTAAATTTATCAAAGTTATTTAAAGTGAGTGGAGCCGGTTTGTAAAACAATCAACCGGTTTCTACAATCGATAAAATATCCAGAAATAGAAACTACTTAGTTCCGCCAGCGGCTAAACGGCATATTATGAAAATTAACAAATGGCACACAAAGTATTCCTTATAGGACAAGGAAAGTATCAGAGACAAAGAGATTTCCAAATCGAACAGTTTAAAGAAGAAATATAGAAGGAAACATAATATAAGTCTACGTCTGCTAGCGGAAGAATTTTGCATAATGAAAAAGTTGAAATTTGGAGGAAAATATTCTTCATGGAAAAATCTATGCTAAAGAAAAAGAACTTTCCGGATTCGTCCCCAAGAAGAAGAGATAGCGAACAAAAAAAGTTTCGATCTTTATGCGCATAGCAGAAAATCTTTTCATTATTTAAAGAGAATAATGCTCCACATCTCTATTGTAGCGAACGGCATACAGTAAAAATGAAATTTCTCAATAGGGTTTTTAGAAGCTGAGATACAGCTGCAAGCTGAAGTACACAAACACCACCTACCAATAGAACTGTGAACTGCAAAATTCGTCATATACTAATCTAGAGTGTTCTACAAAGTAAATAGCATTCGGTGTTGAAAGAATATTTTAAATTGCACATGTAGAAGTAGAGATATTTAGAAAAACAGATTAAACATTGGTGCCCCTAGCGGCGAAATTGTGCATTATTTTGAGAAGAAAATACGCACACAGAGTTTGCGTACGTAGTAGTATCTGACCAAAGAAAGAAGTTTTTTCATCGGGTTTTTAGTCCCGCAAATATTGATGTAAACGGAAACATAAACTTATGCCCTCTGGTGGCAGACTTTAAGAAAAATTTGAAAATTATTTGAGAAACATTTCGCAGCGGAAACGCTGTCCAATAAAGAAAAGAATTTTTTAAATCGGGCTCTTAGAAGCAGAGATATCGACAAAAATAAGATATGCATCTACGCCCTCTGGCGGAAAAACCATGCATTATTTTAAGAAGAAAGTATTAACAAAAGGTTTCTCGATGTGAGCGGTATCGGTCCACGAAATAGTTTTTTCAATCTGTTTTTCAGGAGTTGAGATTTTGCTGCAAATACATCAGAAGCAGAAATTAACACTTCCGCCACTGGTGGCCAAACCATTTTTTAACAAATATTAAAAATTATATGCAAAACATTTCCCATCAGGAGCTGTATGCGATACAGGAATAATTTTTTAAATCGGAATTTTAGAAGCAGAGATATCGGGAAAACGCAATTTACTTTAACACCCCCAGCGGAAAATTTATGAATCACTTGGAAATTTTGAAAATATATGAAAAACATGCCACACCGGAAACTATTCAACAAAGAAGGAATTTTTCAAATCGGACTATTAGAAGCAGATATATTGACAAAATATAAGATATAGATATCTTTGCCCCCATGCGGATAAACCATGCATTATTTTAAGAAGAAAATATTCCGAAAAGGTTTATCGACGTGAGTGGTATCGGTCCACGAAAGAATTTTACCAATCGAGATTTTAGAAGCTCAGATTTTGCTGCAAATACATCAGAAGCAGAAATTAGCACTTGCTCCCCCTGGTGGCCAAACCATTTTTCACGAAAAAGTAGAATTTAAATGCAAAAGATTTCCCGTCTGAAGCTGTATCCGCTGCAGAAAGAAATTTCTAAATCGGAATTTTTAAACCAGAGATAACGGGAGAAATGCAATTTACTTTTGCGCCCCCTAGTGATAAATCAATGGGTAACTTAAAAAAGTGATTACACCTAAAATAGTCTTCTACATAAACAGAATCGAAAGGTAAAAAAAGTTTTTCAATAGGACGTTTAGAAACAAATATATGGAATAAAATGTATTTTGAATTCGATATCATCTGCATTTACGCTCTCTAGCGGCGAAATTGTGCATCATAAAATATATATATATACTCATTCATCAACGAGTTAGATAAGGATACTAATTAGTTTCTTCATCAGTTAATTTAACGCTCAACTACTAAAAACTACTACAAGATTTAAAAACACTACAAGAGTAAAGAAAAATAATAGAAAAAATGAGTCAGTGCGAAGAAAAATAAACGACTTCCAAAAGTCAAGCTGAAAAAGACAGAAAATGGTTGCAAATAATACACGAAAGGGAAAATTATAACTACCAACCCTTCATATAGAAAGGATAATTAAACAGTGGTGGACAACTCATTCAAATTCAGATTTTTCTTAACATTGGAACACTCACCGGAGTTATCAGATACCCCAGAGGTTTTGAACACCCTGAAACACTTACCGGGGTTATCAGATTCCCTAGAGCTTTTAAAACTGCTGAATACGTATATTTCATTTTTACAAAACTGCTGAATATTGCAGCATTATTTCTATTAACTTTGTATCAAAACGATTTTAAAAAGTTGTGGTACTGTAGTACCCCGGTAATTATTCCAAGGTGTGAGAAAATATTAACTGTTCCAAGGTGTGAGAAAATGATAACTGTTCTAGGGTCAATTTTACATTTGTATACATATATTCAGTTTTTTAAATTGATCCCATGCATGCAAATTAAGCAGGCTTTTATTTCACTAAAGTTTTTACTGAACCAATTGAGCCATGTGCCTATATCTGCAATAAGTACATAAACACAAGCAAATAAATAACTAATGTAGACGAATTCTACAATTTAAAATTCATTTGATATTATTTCCGTAATTCTTCTTTACATTATTTAACATCCTCGAGTGAAAGAACATTTCTTGATTTTAATGTCGGATTTTTTCTTTTTCCTGAAATTCAGCGTTTCGATATGGCAGAACTTGCTTGTGTTCTTTAAGACAAATTACAACAAATGTCGGAGATATTACTGTGCTCTGGTAAAGTCCTTCTTTTAGAGGAATAAGCTTGAACGTCACCCAAGTTGTGAGCGATGTGATAAAGATCTCTTCAGAAGCGAAGGCCGTGTTGGGGCTTGGATAAGTGTTTGGGGCCATTGAAGAATGGGTCCGTGGAGGAACATCCGCTTGCTTTGGTAGCAAGAGATAAAGTCAGCCCCAAGCTCCAAACACCAAAAACTTTAACAAGAACTGAAGAGAAGACTAGAGCCTCCCTCATTCATCTTTTACTCGCTGACGTTTCTTCTCTCTTTTGTTTTCGGAAATATTTCACCAACAACGAAAAAAGGAGAAGTAAATTGCATCCTTTCAACTTTCCCTCTGTGTTCACGCGTCCGGCATTTTAGTGGAATATCCATTAAATTATATATTCAGCACATACACATCAGCCAACGTGAAAAAAATATTTTTACGGCGTCGCAGAGAGGAGAGAGAAATCGTTGCATTGGTGAAAGGTGTTGCTAGGGAGTATCTAACAGATATCTGAATGAATTTCTCTCCAAAGGTCACTTCCGTCTAAAGTCTCAGATTCCCGAACAAGATTCAACGAAATCTCCATACAATGTGTCTCCAAGGAGCATAAATATTTATACTTTATACTGAAAATAATCGCAAGGAATACAGTGTAAAGGGAGAAGAAGCAGTCGCAGCTCAACACACGGATCTATTTATTCAAAAAAATAACCAGAAATTTTCTCTTGTTTCATTTGTTTTTCAGAATATGATATCTCACGTATTTTCGGGTATCGCGATAACAGAATCGACTGACCGTTAAAGACTGTTTAAGGATGCATACTGAGGTTGTTCTAAACAAGATTTAACGAAATCTCCATAAAATATGTCTCCAAGGAGCATGAATATTCATACTTTAAAATGGAAATCATCACAAGGAGTATAGTGTAAAGGCAGAAGAAAAAGTCATAGCCCAACACGAATCTATTTATTCAAAAAATAATCAGAAATTTTCTTTTGTTATTTTTTTTCCAGAGCGTGGTACCTGACTTATTTTTCGGAATCGCGAAATCAGAATCTACTGGCATTAAAGACTGTTTAAAACGGCGTATTGAGTCCTTCTAAAGTCTCAGTTTCCTAAACATTATTAAAGCGAAATCTCGAGAAAATGTATTCCCAATGAGCATAAACATTTACACTGAAAATAATCACAAGGGAAACGAAAAAAAAATATATATATATCTCAGTAAGAATATATTTATTAAAAAAATAATAAAGATTTTCTTTTGCTTCATTTCTTTAGAATATGATATGTTTCGTACATAGTGCGCCAATTAAGTAATGAGACTGATTTTTTTAAATCCCGGTAAAATTTTACACGGATCGTAAAGGCATGTTTTTTGACAAGTCATTTATCAGCTATGCAGTGGCAACAGCTTTTGCATGAGAATTGCGCAGATGATTATTTACGCTGTGCATGACGTCATTCGATGGAAAAACATTGTCACAGCTCTGTCATGGAGCAGGAAGCAAATATCCGGTTCTGTTTGAAAATTCGGAAAAATGCATCTGAGCTAATTGCCTATCTCGATCATCAAATATTCCGATGCTATGCACGTTTCAAGGATCGGAGGGAAGATTTGGAAAATGACGAAAGCCCCGGACGCCCGATTTTAGTGCTCACGTCTGACCTCAGTGAGAAAGTTCGCGAAAGGATAAAAAGTGATCATTGTGCCCTTGAAATGCTGGAATGTGAGCTCCAGGTCAATAAAGAGACGATTCGTCAAATCTTAATGCAAGATTGGGGGGGGGGGATGTGCTCGTTTTATTCCACATACTTTGTCAGACGACCAGAAACATGCACAAAAGGAGTATGCAAAAGACATCCTGGAGACTGCTGAAACAATGCAACATTTCCCCATTAGCATTCTGGCAGGTGACGAGACATAGTGTTTCGTTATGACCCTTAAACGAAGCGTCAGTGTGGAAGTCGCCACAGTCACCCAAAGGAAGGAAGACCAGGTTACAGAACTCCACAATCAAGACAATGCTTTTACGACAGCCAGGGAATTCTGCGTCACGAGTTCATTTCTGAAGGTACAACTGTCACTGGCGATGCTTACCTATACATTTTGGAACGATATGGAAGAGGATTGTTCATGTCAGGCCCGAGTACAAAAACGAGCAATAGTTTCTTCTTCACGATAACGCACCCGCACCCAGAGCAGTCAGTACGATCTGTATGCAGGCGGAAATAAAGTGTGTGTACTCAGCCATCCTCATATTCTCCAGATTTCTCACTGTGTGACTGCTTTCTATTCCCTAAATTAAAGCTGCCTTCAAAAGGAAAAGTTTTTCAAAACATTGAAGACATACAAAGAACTGTGACATCGGCTCTTCACTCCATACCAAAAGATGACCTCTGCAAGTCCTTCCTTCCGCTGGCTGATCGCGCAACTTCTAGTGTTAACGCAGGAGGAATGTACTTCGAACAAATACGTATATTCATGTAAGTTTCCCAGCTTTTTCATTAAAAAAAAAATCAATCTCATTACTGCACCGTACATACACCGATGGGCTATTACATTATGACCACCTACCTAATAAGCTCTAGGATACCCTTTAGCCAGCAAAACAGCGGCCACTCGGCGAGGCATCGATTCGACGAGGTGGCGATAGGTATCCTAGGGTATCTGGTATCATAATGTCAACAGCAGGTCCTTCAGTTCTCGTACATTTTTGCGTGGTGGTGATTTAGCGCGAACCAGCTTTTCCAAGTCGAACTACAAATGTTCGATTGGGTTCATGTCAGGTGAATTTGGAGGACAGAGCATTAACAGAAAGTCACCAGCATGTTCCTGGAACCACTCTTTAATGATTCTGGCAGTGTGGTATGGCGCATTATCCTGTTGGAAATGGACATCACCATCAGGGAACGCAGTTGCCATGAATGGGTGAACTTGGCCCGCAACGATGTTCAGATACCTGACAGCTGTCAGGGATTATGTTATTGGAATAATGGGGCCTAAAGTGTCCCAAGAAAACATCGCCGACAGCATAACACCGCCCACGCCGGCCTGTTTCCACCCAACAGTGCATCCGTTGGTAGTCGCCCTAATCGCGCTCGGCCGTCTACGTGATGCACCAGGAATCTTGATTCATCAGATCAGGCCATTTTCTTCCAATCATCCACGATCCAATCTCAATGGTCTTGGGCCCATTTCATGCGTTGTTGGCGATGACGTGCAGTGAGCTTGGGGACCCGGCTGGGTCTTTGGCTACGTAGGCCCACGCGCAGAAGGCTGCGATGAACTGTGTGCTGTGACACATTGCCCTGATCACCACTGTTGTAGCTGCAGGTGATTGCGCGACAGTCTGAGCTCCCCTCTGGCATCAACGAGCTGCGGACGACACACGGCTGGACGACGGCCAGTCGTTTGGCCATCTGTGCACCACTTCTGATACGTACTCATTACAGCGACACGTGAAAAACCCACAAGTCGCGCCGTTTCCAAGATCGTAGTTCCGAGGTGCCGTGCCACCACAATTTGTCCTTTATCAAACTTCGATAAATCGGCAGCTTTTCCCATTCTGACTCCGAACACTCTACTAACCCATAGCCAGTCCTCGTGTTATATCATCATCATCATCATTGTCAACCATTATCAATCCACTGCTGGACGAAGGTCTCCCCAAGTTTCCTCCACAACGGTCTGTCCTGTGCCAGTCTCCTCCATGTCACTCCCGCATAATTTCGAATTTCATCCACCCATCTCCCATGTGGTCTTCTTCTGGGTCTTTTCCTGTCCCTTGGAATCCAATCTAAAATTTCGGCTGTCCATCGATGATCTGTCCTTCTGGCAGTATGTCCAGCCCATTGCCATTTCAGGGATTTAACTCTGATCATGATGTCTTCCACTCTTGTCATTTTTCGGATCCACGAGTTCCTCTTCTTATCTCTCCTGGTTACACCAAGCATGCACCTCTCCATGCTGCTTTGAGTTGTCTGCAGCCTTTGTATGTCTCTTTTAGTTAAGGTCCACGTCTCTGCACCATACGTAAGCACTGGAAGGATGCATTGATCAAACACTTTTCTTTTAAGACATAATGGCATATTGCTCTTGAAAATTATGCTGTTTCTTCCAAAAGCTCTCCAGGCAAGTTTTGTACGCCGATTAATTTCTTCATCAATGTGACCCTCACTTTATATCTGCTGTCCAAGATAAACGTACGTGTCTGTTATCTCCAGCTTTTCTCCATCAATCAATAAATCTTCATATATATATATATATATATATATATATATATATATTGCTCTGACGACCGCCAATAGCGGTATAACTATACCATCGGGATTAGAGGAAATGCTATCCCACACTCACCAACCCGCTTGGCCAGCGTGGTAAGTTATGGCCAAACACCTCCAAAATGATTCCACAACTTAAATCTTGGCCCTCAGTCTCCGGCAGCTGGAATGTACCTGGCCAAGGCAGCGGCCAGTGCGAAAGTATGCAGGAGTGACATGGAGGAGACTGGCACAAGACAGACCGTTTCTTGGAGAGACCTTCGTCCAGCAGTGGATTGATAATGGTTGATGATGATGATGATGATATTGCTCTGTGAAGTTCACCTGCGCCACCGTTCGATCTCCAGGCGTGCTGATTTCTCTAGGCTGGGGTGGTCATAATGTAATGGCTCACCAGTGTATTCCGATGTTGCGATAACAGAGCTATGGCAGCTCATTGAGGTTTTACTGCAGAGTTAAATAAAGTGAAGCAACCACAGTCGAATATTTATCCCAAATTGGGTTGTCCGTGTCTGTTTTAGGTCTGAATTTGTCTTCTAACTCGTCTCGGCAGAGCGTTTTTACTTCCATCTCTACCAAAAATGGAAGTATTTCACTTTCGAACAAAAGATATTTTTCCTTTGAACAACTCGCTTGTTTGTTAATTAGAATCTCTTAACACAAGGACCATATTTCGCCAAAAAGTTCTTTGACCCAAAGAATATAAAAAATGTGGGCTTCAACCTAGGAGACACCGAACCTTCTTCTACTGATACTATTTAAATTATAAGTTCATCCAATCGTTGAGTATTATTCTTGAATATGGGATGGGTCTCTGTCCAAATACAAACAAGAAAATGAAAGCCGTCCTGTCGCATACATTTTACATTTTTCCACGCAAAAGCTTATATTTTGCACTGTTACAATAATTGGTTTTAGTCGGTGATCTTAGAATAATCATGATCCTCATACGTTACGTAGCGGATATTTGTACGTGCCATTCATATTGTAACGTATACTCTATATTCACTTTCCTTTTGATTTTACTATCTATGGTTATTTTATTTTTCTATGTAAATTATCTTCTTACTGAACGAAATATTATTTCACCCGATGAATGAGATCTGGCAATGAGTGTAAGTCATGACGTGGTGGTAGCTAGTATATATAGGCGCGTTCATCGATAGCGGAGGAGAGATTTTGTTGTTATAAGGAGAGCTTTTGTTGTTATACTAGAGGAGAGAGTTTCGTTCTATGTGATTAGTGATTCTTCATTATTGTGAAACAAGTTGTGTGTGTGTGCTTTGGATGACCAAGAGTTGCATAATAAAAGAGCTGGTAGTAAGTACGTCTTTCTCAATTCATAGTTTTTGTCAGACCTCTGTCTGGCTGTTAGGTTTATATCATTAGTTTATTACCATTAACAACCAGCGTTAAGACTTTATTCATGTTCTTAATTAACTAGTAACAACAACCATTTGAATTCACTATTTGAAGCTTAGTACAAGTATATCATTCAGTAGCAGAAGCATAATACTTAAGCTCAGTAGGAAAGCTTCATTATTATCATTAGCTAGCTGGTAGGAAGAGCTTATTCATTATAATTAGCTTAGCGGAAAGCAAAATAAAGCTAATTCATTATAATATACTGTTCTGTCTCAGCATAAAGAGTTTCTAATGATGATATCAGGTCATCCCAGAAGTAATGTCCTTTTTCGCAAGCCCAACAGTAGTGAGCCCCTGGTGCCCATACTATGCGTCGACCACGGTGAGCATAAGAGGGATCACGTGAGCAGACCTTCAAATCACTTGAGACCGCAAACGGGAGTTCTAGATGCAGTCGTTGTGTGCTTTAACCGCATAGGAAACTGCAGTGTCAGTAGACCACATTAGGAACATTATGGTGTATGAGTTCCAGCATCGACATTCAGCGACGGTAGCAACACGAAATATCAATGCCGTATATGGGCCGGGTACCCAGGAGGTCAGAAAATATCAACGCTGGTTCCAGAAATTTCGAAGGGGTGACACCAGCCTCAAGGATATGCAGCGACTCGGACGGCCTGTTCAGCTGGATAACGACGTGCTAAAAGCTGCTGAGGGAAATCAGCAGGTAACAGTCGGCCACACTTGTTCATTCAACCCATTCCACTGTTCACCGGCATCTCTGCATGACCTCGGTTATGTGTCGAAACTAAATAAGTGGGTACCCCATGATCTCACTCCAAAACTGCTGCAACAGCGTGTGGACATTTGCACTTCTTTGCTCTCCCGTGAAAAACGGGAGACGTTTTTGCACGGAATTGTCACGGGCGATGAAAAATGGATTGTTTTCCACAACATTAAACGTAAACGGCAGTGGCTTCCCAAAGGGAATGTGCCTGCAGCAGTGGCGAAACCTGGACGTTCCCCACAGAAGGTTTTGATGTCTGTGTGGTGGGATATGCAAAGCATAATCCATTACGAGCTGCTGCCACCCAACAAAACCATTACAGGAGACGCTACTGTTAGCAGCTGCAGCGCCTACGCACTGCTTTGCAGGATAAACGTCAAGCACTCGTGAATCGTAAAGGCGTGCTGCTGCAACAGGACAACGCAAAACCACACACAGCGAAAATGGCCAGTGTCACGTTGCAGGACTTCGGATGGGAAAAACTTCCGCATCCAGCATATTCCTCTGACATCGCCCCATCCGACTACCATCTCTTTCGCAGCCTGTAAAACCATCTTGCTGGGATTACACTTCGAAATGTGGAGGAGGTACGGCGAATCCTTTCTGCCTTTTTTGCGTCGAAACCCATGGAATTCTGCAAGTCTGGGGTTCAAAACCTTGTCAATCGATGGGAGTAGGTTGTAACTACCGAGGGGACTTATTATATGGATTAAAACATCCGTCCCAGGTAGGATTTTCTTTCTTCTCTTCACACGTTGAAAAAACGACAGTATTTTTGGGATGACCTGATAATAATAATAGTAATAATAATCGCAGACAAAACCACTGATCACAGTCGACCTGGCATTGTAAGTGGAGATACAACTGACAGATGTAGCGGCTCTACTTACAGAAGGATTGCCACATAGACTGCTTCACCAAGTCCTAAAGGCAGTCATATCACAAACCTGCCATATCACTACAAAATTCATTCCTGAATTTACAGGCTTGAGATGAATATCTTCGCCTTTTGCTCACCGGAACGAGTAGAGAAAGTCGACGACTAGAGTAATATTAATAATTTGTGTGACGCGGATGCTTTTTTGAATCAATGAGGAGGACAGAACGCATAATTAACATAATTTTTAACAGCAATTTCTACGTTTTGTAGGGCACAATATATCATACATTGATGGCACGATCATCATATATTTCCAATGTTAGTGAACACAAAATCTTTAAAATTGGTGCAAAAATAGGAATAATTAAATTTATATTTTTAATTCCTTAAAAAATCGCAAATTTATCTCTGTGAACAAAAAAAGACACGTCGTTACTTTTTTTTTCCTACTGGCTTTTTATACTCTAGGTGTTTTAGTTGTCGGGATTGTGTCTGTTGGTGCTTTGGATGCCGGTATTCTGCCTGGCACTGATTTGGGGTAGTGAACCAATAATTACTTGATGCTGTGCAGATAGGAGCAGCTAGTTGGATTAATAACGCGACACTAACTATTGGGTTGTCGGAAAAGTCATGAAGTATTTTAGCCATGTTTTGCAAAGGTCATTTATTGATAGAAAGAACAAGGATCAATTAATGATATACTGCCCGTTTTGTTCGATGACCTTTTGCTATCTGTCAGTGAGCTGCAGAATGCCTCGTTCATACATAGAAGGACCTGTCTTTCTTGGCAGAAAACTGTACAAGGTGCTGATTTGCAGCCTCATCTGAACTGAACGTTATACCACGCCACGCAAGGACTGCTGAAGAGAGCGAAACAAGTGGAAGTTTGACGACGCAAGGTCAAGCGAGTATGGTGGGTGTGGCAACACATCCCACCCAAGCTCCAATAATTTTTGGCGGGTGATCAAACTTGTCTGTGGTCTCGCGTTGTCGTCATGGAACACAACACCTTTACGATGAACGAGCTCTGGACGTTTCTGGATGATGGATTCGTTCAAACTGTCCAATTGCCGACAGTACACATTCGAATTGATTGCTTGGTTCCGTGGTAGAAGCTCGAAAAAAACAACACCTTTAAAATCCCACCACACTGAGACCAGAACCTTCCGCTGATGAATGTCTGCTTTGGATGTTGTTTGAGGCGAAGCAGCGCGTCGGGACCAAGACCGTACACATTGTTGTACACAATCCACTTTTCGTCACCAGTTATCAGTCGCTTCAAAAAAGGATCGTTTTCCTCACGTTTAATGAGCATATCGCAGATGTTTATACGCGTCGTCAGTTGAGCTTCTTTGAGTTCATGAGGAACCCACACATCGAGCTTGCTTACGTATCCCATCTTCTTCAGGTGGTCGTGAACGCTTGAATGATGAATGTGCAATGTGTCTGTAATCTCTCGTGTTGTGTAACGTGGGTTTGACTCGATCAATGCCTTGATTTGGTAGTCATCAACCTCGGTTGGCCTCCCGGACCGAGGAGCATTGTTGAGGCCAAAATCACCAGCACGGAATTTTGCGAACCACCGCTGGCACTGACGCTCTTGTACAGCATTATCACCGTACACTTTACGCAACTTTTCACAAGCTTGACGCGCGTTCTTCCCTTTACGGGAGTAAAATAGTAAAATATGGCTATAATGCACAGTTTGGTCTTCCATCTTCAACTTCATGTCAAATCTCCGCAAATCAACCAAATCGCTGCTCACTATTCCTTTTAGACTGCAGATAGAACTGGCACCTGTCGAATGCCATAGCGATAACAGAGCTGCGCATTCCTCTAGTACTTCGAAAACCGCCCAACCGCCATCGGGTGCCAAAATACGTCATGACTTTTCCGACAACCCAATAATTCCCCTCAATCCTTTACGCACCGTTGGGCAGTGGCAACTTCGTGTATTTTTTTAAAGGTACTTTCATCTCTTGTCCAGTACTTTTCTTGTTTCTTTGGGGGTTTAACGACTACCGTGAGCAACTCAGTGCTCTATAAGCAGGCGCCAGTCCGCAATTTAGGGGCACGGGTTCAAGGAAGGGAGAGATTCAGTTCGGTAAGAAAAACATAACATCCATGCTTCATCGGGATTTAAACCCTGACCCATCTCGTTCGAATGAACAGAAACCAGCGCTTAGGTCACTAGGCCACCAGGACGGCCTTGTCCAGATTCTTCAGTTTCCCGCCTCTCTACAAGCGGTACGTTCAGGACCACACATATTCTGTTCAGTCGATTAAGTAGAGCACGAATTGCTTGCCAGCACATTCATTCCTTCTAAATAATGCTTTATAAATAAATTTCCTCTTTCATTCGGAATTTTGGAATTCCTTAATTGGTTACATCTTTTCTGGATATAACAAACTTAAGTCAGCTTGAATCGAGAGAAAATAAATTACACTGGTAGACGAAAGTCAGGTTGGAAACATCAAATTTTACATAGAAGCAGATGAAGGTTATTTATTCGTGCAGGTAGGTAATATAAAGCAACTTTGCCGTCTAATACAGGATTTAAGTGAGTTTAATATACATAAAAATGAATATTATATGCACTAAAAACGCAAGTTAAAACATTAGCACTTTCAAGCTCACGTTGAGCTCGTCTTCAGATGTATGTAATGCTGCGTTAAACTGGGAGTAATGCTATATGTGGGAGGTATATCTTATGAGCATGCGCAGTGAGAAAGATGTTACATTATCCACTGCTGGTGGTCGGGGAGAGTTCCGAGTTTTTACAGAATAGTCACCATGGTGACGGAATCGCTATAGGAATGTCATCGTTAGCAGACTTTCTTCCAAAAGCCAAGATAAACAGTTACTTGTGGTATTGAGAATTTTTGCATTTTGCCAGTCAGGTTGATGATTACCCTGCAGGCAAAGCCTAGACAGAGCAGTTGCTGAAGTGTGCGTTTTGACACTATATTTATATTCATTCACTCGCAATCAAAGGTTTCGCCGAGTAGAGCCTATGTATAACTGTTTACTGGCATCTTTACAGGTTGTCTCTAGTGGTAGTGCATACACACCATATCTGGTTTCCATCGGAATTTATTTGGTCTCTGTCCTTCTTTAATAAGTCATTGATGTTTCGAGTCTTCAATCCGAAGCCGATTTCGTAGCGCTGGCGGCAGATAGTTTTTAATCGGTTTGTAATGCCAGGAATGTAAGGAAGTGAGCCAATGTAATTACAGTGTATCTGGCTCTTACCGAAGTCAAGTTTACATTTGAACAAACTCGGCGATTTATTGCAGTGACCAGTGTTTGAGGGTAACCAAAGTGGGAAGCCTTCTTCTTAAGTTGGTGAAGTTCACTTTCACGAAATGCGATAGTAGACCAGTATGATATGGCGCGACGAATCATGAAATGTAGCGTGGATAGTTTTTAGCCAATATTTATTTACATAGGAACATATCTACATTTTACTTTAATGAATTTCAGGTGAGAGTTACATCTTGCCATTTGACAAAGAACAAATCCGAACGTTAGATGCGTAGGAATGGATGCCCAGTAATAATTCTAATTTATGAAAAAATAGTCCTTTACTGCTGGCAGAAGAAGTGCGCTGTTCCAGTGATTAGCAGGGATCATGATTGCCACTGAGAGCGCAAGAAATTGCACAACGGATATGCATGCTAGTGATAACACGACAGATGAGGTAGAGTGGCAATAAACGCCGTTGTTTCATTATCGTACATTAAAACTCTAGGAGTATTCTGGAAGGGGGCTGAAGAGCAGCAGTGGATCTCCGTAGAACGTCCCAGATATGATCAGTAGCATTCAGATCTGGAGATATGGCTGGCCAATACTTACTGTAGATATCCTCACTATTGAGGTAAAAGTTGAAAAGCCGAGCCCTATGAGGACGGGCATCATTGCGCATAAAATTAATTCGGGGCCACAGAACCCTTCAAAAGCTTTAGATAGGGCTCAAGGATCCTCTCTATGTATTTCTGAGCATGCACGGCGCTACGCTCAGTTACATAGAGTGGAGTATGGCCACCCAGCGCTATGCTTTTTTACACGAAACGATCTGCTCTCTCATAGTGGTCTCGTTTCCGGACGTTGCGGAAACGGTTGCGCGTTCCGCATTCTTACTAGATGCGCACATATCGGGAATCCATAGTCATACTGGAACGGGACTCTTCCATGAAAGCACATGCGATCCCTACTGTTAGGTCGAGGTATGATGTCCTGCTCGAAGTTTTTAAAGCTCTTCTTCGAGAGGAAGTGAAATGGACGAAATCCTCGTTACCCTAGCATTGTAGACCCTTCTCACGAATTTGACCTGAATACAGTTCTCCTTGACAACATCGTGTTTGAAGTGCAGGCGAGCTCGACAGCGAGTTATCTGGCTGCCGTTTCCCTATACTTACTCACTGTTAATGCCAGATATCGGTTGTTCTGCAATGTGTTACCCTTCGCAGGCACGGAACTGGTCGTCAAGACACATTCCCGGATTACTGCTATTGTGACCAGTGTTGTAGTGTGTAATACGTATAAAAACGGGATGTTTCTGTTTCTACACTTACCCTCAGTACATTTATAGCGCTGTGTTCCAATGGACCGACTCGATACTTCGGAAATTACTGTATGCAAATAAAATGACTCACGTTATGTAAAATAATCAAATAAAAAGATAGAAGCACGTAAGAATATATATTTCATATGGGAGCACGCGCAAGGAATAGAAATTCTGTAAATGGAGTTTCTAAAGTATTTGCCTTAAAAATAAACACGGAGTATCACAGAACACAATAAACACATCGCTTGCGAAAAATATCGCAGCAGAAGGAATGGTACAAGGCGTGTGAAGTCCTGTGAACAGACGCGAGTTCCATTTTTACTCCAGGTGTTTTCTGGGGACTAATCACGCGACATGGGATTAGCACCAACGCAGAGCAGTTAGAAATAGTAAACAACTTTTTCTCGGCGTCCGGAAATAATGTTTGCGATTGCTGTGTGGCGCGCGTACTTACGATTTATTTTTACAACAACAATCATAACCTGGATATGACTATCCGAGAGGCATTATGCGCTCTATAGCTACCTCACCTTGGATTTAAGATGCCAACATCTTACCGATTGTTTTTCACCTCACCGAATCCTACAAATGACTGCGGGTGTTCCTCTGCATGCTTTCCGACACCTCTCGCAAGCTGACGGGCTAAACTATGCGCGAAGTACGATACGAAGTACTCCTTGTCTTCGCTCTCTTTTATAGCGTGCCTCACATGTGAAGATACATTTGCATGTGCCCGGCCAAACAATGTTGACAAGACATTATTTTTTCCCCATATGTACTTTACACGGCCTGTTATACTAATAATTAATACTATCAAAACTAAATCCCTCATATTTTCTAGACAAAAGTCTCCTCAACCACTCTCTACCACTCTATTCATAAACGGTACAATTATTGAAGAAGTTAGCTCCCTATCATATCTAGGGATTACTTTGCATAATGATCTCAGATGGAACAAACACAGTTAGTCTACTACCAAAACTCTCTAATAACATTGGTGTGATCAGCTCGGTACTCACTAACCTCTCCTTTAAATCACTCATCCAATTATATTATACTATGTTTCAGACACATGTCAACTACGGAATCTTATTATGGGGTCAAACGACTAAATATAATCTTACTAAACTTCAGGTTTTTCAAAACAAATTTATTAGATTAATTGATCTTAAATCCAACACATATACTCAACTCTCATTATACAATAACGCAAGAGTTTTCCCTAACAAATATAACATTCTTACAATTAACCAATTATACTGCTTTAACATTGGAAAAATTATGTTTAGGCGCATTAAAAACAACCTACATGCCAATATCATACAGATTGTAACTAAGACGCACTTACAAGACACACGCACAAAACCACACATCCGACCGATTTATCCAAAAATAGAAACCATGAAACAAACTCTAAACTACATTGGACCTTCTTACTGGAACTCACTGCCGACGGAATTAACCTCATTAATTAATATTAACCTTCTCAAAAAACAAACAAACAAACAAACTAAACAAACTATAACATGAACTGCAGCCACTAGATCAACGATTGTAGTGGAGAGGGATTATCATGTATATACATTAACACTTATCTTTTGTCATTGATATATATTGCAATAATGTTTTCTTTTTTCCTGTTGCCACTGTATTTAACTTAATTATGTTAAGATTATCAACTATTTTTTTCACCCACCTTGTAATTCTTGTTCAGGGAGCATGATACTTTGTTAGGCCTTTTTCGGCTTTTTTCCATGCTCCCTTGCTCTGCTTGTTTCCATATACCTGTAATTCAACCTCTTCTGCACAGCAAAAATAAACGAATTGAATTGAATTGAATTGAATACGCCTCTACAGAATTTTAGGAAATTCTAGCTAGTTGTTATGTTGATATATCAACTTTTATGTTTGTAACCTTTGTCCACGAGTGTACTTTCTAAATGTAGATCATGGTGTCATGATCTACATTTATAATACATGGTGTGCTGCCTTGCACGAATGGATTGAGCTTACAGGAGTTTTTATAATCTTAAAAAAACTATCCACTGAGGACTTACATCTGGCTTTCTTAATGAATTACAAATCACTACAAGTGATTCCTAAGTTTCTTAAACTCTCTTGTAAACCTCATTCTCGACAAGACCTCCGGGTGCTTACTACTACAGAGACCAAACGCCTTCATGTGGAGATTAGGGCTAAACATGGATATTTGGATTCTTTAAACGCAGGACCTACTTGGCATACCAGCTCTTTGCCAAGCGAGCAAACTTTATCACGTTTTGCAGATCAATGGCTCTCATTAGTAGTATGATTGCTGCGGCCATACAACGCATTCAAGCTACGCATATTCATAAGCTTCGTCTGTTGGTCTCGGCTGACGAGGCCCCTCAATATTATTCAAGTACATCACAACCTTCAGCTTCAACCGCATCTACCTCAATTTCGTTCATTAGCCTGAGCTCCAATCCCTTGACTGAACCACAGGTAAAGGCCTTATCTCATGGATTTAAGTTTGCTTTTCCAATCTTCTCTGGGTCATATGTTAATATTATTACCAAAGTCGAACGTATTGTTAGGGCTTTACTGGAAACGCATGAAGATCCTGTTAGGCACTACATTGCCAGGGTTTTAGCTAGGCATGACTCTCAATCTTCCAGGTTTCATTACTCACAATCTTTGCCTCCAGAACGTTGTCACTTGCGCTATGAGAGAAGTCAGCTTAAAGCAATTGCTCGTAATATTGCTCTTGCTGTTATCAATGCCGATAAATCGCAACAAGTGATTATCCTGGATTCCAGTGACTACTCCGCCAAAATGCATACAGCTATTCAACAGATTCCTCATAAGGTGCTCTCTCATGATCCGACTAGAGCTTTAATTTCGGCCATTACCAGACTCAAAGGTCAAGGCTGTTTACCGCAGGCTATCTCTGCGAATATGCATCCGCCCCCTTGGACCCAGAATTCCGCTAGCCGTTGGTAAAATCAAGTTACATAAACCCGGTTATCCTATTCGCCCTATGGTCTCCAGTGCAAATAGCCCTTTTCTTCCTCTAGAGTGTGCTTTAGCGAAGTTTTTGGCTCCTTTGACACGGCCTTCTACACATTCTATCAGGAACTCTACCCTAGCTTTGGATATTATTAAGGCTTTCTCCTTTCAAGGCAAATTTATTATGGCTTCTATAGATGTGAAGTCATTATTTCCAAATGTTCCGATCTCGGTCGTACATGGCATTATCGAGAAAAAGCTTTCTAGTTACCCTGGTCTTTCTCCTCTGGGAGCTGAGGCCATAATGTTAGCTTTACAGCTCGTGGCCTCACGTTCCTTTTTAAATTTAATAATGTCATCTACCAACAAAAGGAGGACACCTATGGGTTTCCCCCTTTCTATTGTTCTTGCAGAATTTCTTTGGCAAAAATTAGAAGATTCCGCTCTTTCTGTTTTTCCTTATAAACTCCTTTTGTATATGCGATATGTAGATGACATTCCGGTTTTTTGATTTATCTCTATTGAACAATTGCATTCCTTTACAGTTTTTTTATCCTCTCAGTATCCCACGATTAAGTTTGCGATTGAGCTGGAGGTACAGGGCTCCCTTCCTTTTTTGGACTCTCTTCTTTCACATAGTCCTACAGGTTTACAGTTCTCGGTGTATAGAAAACCATCTGCGTGTCCCGTCCTCATTCCTCGAGACTCTTCACACCCTTGGAGCCATAAGCTAGCCGCGTTTAGATTTTTACCAGACCGCTTCTATTCCCACTCGTCGACCCCATGTCTACAACATGTGGAATGTCAGAGGATTCTGACCATTGCTTCCAAGTTTGGCTATTTCTATGACGATATATTTCGCCTGAACAGAAGGATGAATGACCTCCACTTCACGACGTTACAACGGGAGTCATCCACAACACGGTATGTGGGTGCGATTGATTACAATCCATTCCTTGTCAACATTCTTACGAATAACTGTGGCAAGTTTTGAATCCCTTTTGGAATACGTACTTATAATTTGTTTAATCTGTTACGCAAGAACCGAAATAAGGTCCACCCATTACACAGACATGATGTTTATAACATTCCACTCGTGTCTAATACCCCAGACTCTGAGGACACCTCTTACATATGATCCACTCTCCGTTCGGTGGAGGTCCGTGTTGCGGAGCACAAATACGTAGTACGAATCGGTTCAACTTTTTCTGCCTTAGCCTGCACAGTTGCGCATGGTGAACATTTCCCAGACTGGAGTCGTATCACACTACTAGCTTCTGCACCTGAAAAACCTTCTCTGTTACTTGCGGAAAGTCTTTGTATAACACGCTTTTCCTCCAGCTGTTGTAATGACGACTTGCTTGTGACCATACCTTGCCCCTGGATCCTGCTGTGGAATCAGCTGAGTGTAACACCTGGTAATTCTCCAGATATGTAAGTTCCATTTACTCATAATATTTGTAGTATACCAATTTCAGTTTGGCAACACTGATCATTCGTATCGTTCCATGATTGTATATAACTGCCTGTGCCCATCCTTTGATGCATTTGGCCTGATGATGAAGCTAAGGTAGCTTAGAAAATGCTTGCCATCATGGGTGATTTTTATCTGTAGTTTTAACTTGTAAATAAATGTCAATTTTAATTGCAAGTTCTTCATCAACTTTTTAATCGTGCATCCGACAGCTCTGAATTCTTGAGTATGGTGTCATGACTTGCAGATTAGCATTTAGAGTGTAAGCATTCATCTCTAAATTTAAGGCTACAGGTTTTGGGCGACTGATGGGGAAAATCTGGAGGTAACTGATACTTACATTTACCTTAGACAACAGATATCAAGCTAAGGTTACATTGATGAAAAAATCAGTCGGCGTATAAAACTTGATTGGAGAGCTTTTGTAAGTAACAGAACAATCTTCAAGAGCAATATACAATTATGTCTTAAAAAAAAAATATTTAATCAGTGCATGCTTCCAGTCCTTACGTACGGAGCAGAGACGTGGACCTTAACTAAAAAAGGCATACAAAGGCTGCACATAACTGAAAGAAGCATAGAGAAATTCATGCGTAGTGTAAACAGTAAAGATAAGAAGAGAACTTGTGGATCAGGAAAATGACAGGAGTGGAAGACATCATGATCAGAGTAAAATCACTGAAATGTCAATGAGATGGACATGTTGTCAGAAGAACGGACCACCGATGGACAACGGAAATTTTAGACTGGATACCAAGGGACAGAAGAAGACCCAGAAGAAAACCACGTGGGGAATGGGTGGATGAAATTCGAAAACATGCCAGAGTGCCACGGAGGAGACTGAATAACGAAGTAAATTTCTCCGTCATTTTTGTCCACGCCGGGAATCGAACCCGGGTCCTCTCATTCCGGAATAAGTCGCTCTCCCAACTGAGCTACGCGAACGTCTGCTCTCTCTTCTATCTGCCTTTATCTCATGTGCGTCCTATGGGATAGGGACGTCACATCTTTCCCCCACTCACACCGAAAGAGGGCCGGGGGCATGGTCCACGGGTCAGCCGGGACCATGTGTCGTTGTAGGCAGTCATCCGCTGAAGAACGTACATTGGAGAAATCCCAGACAATTTGGTGTGTGGAACGTAACATCACACACATTTATTTTTCGAAGCGCTGAAGAAGGGATTCTCTTATTTTTCCTGTCTCGCGGTATGGAAAGAACATCACACCATTGCGAGAACTTTAACGGCCAGGTAATTCTTGAAGTTCGGGCGCCAATATAACAAAGTAAATTTCTCCATCATTTTTGTCCACGCCAGGCATCGAACCCGGTCCCCTCATTCCGGAATAAGTCGCTCTCCCAACTGAGCTACGCGGACGTATGCGCTCGCTGCTATCTGCCTTTATCTCATGTGCGTCCTGCGGAGCAGGCACGTCACAACTGGCTCAAGACATACCATTGTGGAAGAAACTTGGGTGACCTTCATTAGCAGTGGATTGATAATGGTTGATAATGGTGATGATGATGATGATATACACTCTTTGCAGAAAAAAAAAAGAGGCAACCAGGAGGAATTATACAATTGAGATGAAAATTGGTACGTGCAATGTACATGTATAGAAAAGCAAATGATTTCGATTCCAGAGCAGATGGGGCCATTTATTGGGATAAAACACGAGTGGAACAGGTCAGTACGTTGTAGCGCTACCTCTGGCTGGGATACAGGCGTTTATCCCGGCACATAGTTCTGAGGTATAACCTGCTAGATGGTGTCCAAATTGCGGGCCAGTTCGCCGACATTCTGGGATGGGCGTAGGTGGCGTCCTATCATGTCTGAAATATGTTCGATCGGAAAAAGGTCGGACGATCGGGCTGGCCACGGAAAGGTGCCGACATTAGAGAGGCAGGCCTGGGAGACCTGTATCGTGTGTGGCCGGGCATTATCCCGTTGAAAATTGCTCAATGATGCTGCGACAGGAATGTCAACACAACAGGTCGTAGAATTCCGTAGGCGTACCGTTAAGCCGTGACGGTAGTACGGAGGACTACCAAGGGTATCCGGCTGTCGTAGGAAAAGGCTCCTCAGACAGCCACTTTCGGTGTGCTAGCCGTGTGCCGTTTCATGGTAATAGCATGGCAGGATCCGTACGGCATTTCGACCACACGCCACTTCCAATTGCTCCCTTTTCCCTCACTTTTACCGATATTTACACGGAATTTGACGTAAACACGTTAATTGCGCTGTTCTAAATTTCTATCACTCATTTTTATCTCAAACACAGACTTGCATTGCTTTTGGAACTTCTCACTTACGAATGACTCTACTAGTTTGCGGTTGAGGAGAGAGCGAGAGAGAGAGAGAGAGAGAGAGAGAGAGAGAGAGAGAGAGCGTTGGCGGCACACTCGCCACATTCGGTAGCCAGTGTAAGCCCTTTGCGCGAGAAGTTAGTTTACTGATTTCTTCTCCCCGGCAGACTTAAAAAGGAGGGGAGATTGTAGAAGATGTTTCGCCAGTATTTTCCATTGATGTGCGCTGGAAGTATCGCAAAGAGAACGGGATCCTTACCGCCAGTGATACGAAGTAGCGAGCTATTGGTAGCTATGTTGATATAGCATGCTATTTTATAGTAGCAGGGAACGTGCATCGCTCCAAATAAAAAATGCATTTATAGTAGTAGCACGCTGCAAAATATAGTTGCTTGTAGCAGAAAATTACTCTACAAATGGTGCTACGTTAAAAATAGAGGTAAAAAATTATTTGATATTTTATGATTTCCTGAAGCTTTGTTGACTGGGACAGGAAACTGAGTATTCCCTGCCTACAACCACATACTTGACTTGACTTACGCATTGTGAAAGCTAGCCAAACTGTTGACTGGGAAGTCTTCTCAATCAGCCTACGAAGACAGCGCATGCGAGACGATTGTGCTAGCAGTTTTGCTGAGCAGTGTGAATTGCTAGATTCGATTCTCTTCATTAAACAGGATGAACACTTTCGTAGGTATTATACTTCTTAATATGGTCTTATTTGAAATCCATGGGCTTAATAGCTAGTCTAGCCAGCCACTGAACATGTTAAAATGTGTTGCATATGAGCGGAGAGAAGGACAAAGATAAATTATTTATTTGTGTAATTTACTTTGGTATTTACCCCTCAGTTCAATACATGAGAATGTACGTTAAAGATTATCCTCAGAATTTGCACTTTTAACTGCATCCTAAACGCAAAAAAGTAATTACATGTAGTGTGTGAAGGAAAGCCCTTTTTGCTGATAGTGGCATTTGAAACCACGCCTTCTCACTCCGGAACCAGTAGTTCTCCCAACTAAACTACACCAATGAAGCTTATAGTAGCTACTTTGTCGTCTTGACATGTGGGCCACCACTGAAGTACGTACATACGTCACATATATCCCCCCTCCCGAGAAAGGCTGGGGCACGAAATCCGCAAGTTTCGGGTCCGCCGCAAACCATGCTTAAAGGAGCTCACTGTAGACAAAGGAATTCTGATTAATTACAGATAACGTGTGGAAGAAGCATCACACATTTTTCGAACCTAACGGCCATGATATTTATTTACTTTCTTCGCCAATGTAGCGAAACAAGCCCTTTTTGCCGGGGGTGAAATTCGAAATCACGCCTCCCCGTTCTGGAGCCAGTTGTTCTCCCAACTAAACAACACCGACGAAGCTTATTGCTGCAACTTTCCCTTCTTGACATGTGCGTCACTTCTGGGGTAAGTACGCCACAACTGAAAGTAACTTCTCTTCAGAGAAGTAGTTGTAGCTGTAGCACGTTACTTTTTCAAGAATGTAATTGAATCAGTAGCTCGCTACTTCAAAAAAATATATTTCCAATCACTGATTGCAGCTCCTTAGCAACCTTTTACAAGGCTGGACCTTGAGATTTTATCTTTTATCTGTGGAATGACATCCACCTTTTTCAGTTCGGCAATAATAATAAGAGAAATTGCGTCAGAACTTTTCATGGTTTTGCCTGGAGTCATGTCATACAGGATCTGAATTCTTGCTGATCTTGCGTAGCCTTTCATTACACTGGAGCTTGAAAAATTTACCTTGTATATCTCTGAAAATAAAAGAACCACATCTAATTTTTTTATTTCGAGAAATCTTGAGAAAATTTGAATTAGAAATTTCCGTTGATGCGATCTAGAAGCACTTTGAGAAGGTCTGATTTTTCGCAGGTCCTGCGTAGCCCTTCCCGCTACTGGAACTTGATATTTTTTCATTTTGTATCTGTCGAAAGGAAAGAATGGTATATAAAAATTACCGTTCGGGAAATCACGGAAAAAAATTAAATCAGAATTTCTCAGTCATGTGCTCTGGAATATCGTCCGAGAGTTCGGATTTCTTTCAAGTCTTGCGCAGCCTTTCGGAAGACTGAAGCTTGGAATTTCGTCTGGTATAAGTCAAAGTAAAAGAATGTTAACTAAAGTTTTCAGTTCGGTAAAGCGTCTCGTAGAAAGTTTGTTCTGCAAATCTGTATAAACTGAAAACACAGGATACTTTTGTGCTAAACAAAGTACAACATATACCAACAATATCCCATTGGCAGTACATGATAAACCAACAGAAATATTTTTATCATGCCCACTGTAATTTATAGCTGTTATTAAAAACACGACACGCTGGAGTTTCTTACTCTTTAACATTTTTTTCTGCAAAGTACAGAGTAATATATACAAAGTCCATTTGAAACATACAGCTGTGACATTCATTCCATCGCAGCTTCACTCATGTACTAAAATAAGGCAGGGAATTTCGTGCGAAGTCACTTTGAAATTTATTTTTTCGTTTGAAACATAACCGGAACTTTCTGAGCTGCTCATCCCCTCTCTCTCTCTCTCATGCGTCATTTAATACCTTATTGCCGCAGGATCGTGGCATAAAATAAACGGCGAGATCTCTGCAGTTTACGGGTAATTAATACTAAAATTACACTTGTCTGGGAAATAATACCATACACTTTAACTTAATCCCGACCGTATTATCGATTTTTGCCTCTACCCTCATGTAATGCGTCCCTCGACGTATCTCATTAACTCAAGTCGTTTTTGTTTTGTTTTATTTGTTTGCTTCTTTCCTCAGAAAAAAAAATCCATTGCCAAGTCATTCAAGCAGTCTAATGAAATACATTAAAAAAGTGTTTCGATAATCTGTGCCGTGATTGTCCTCATTACGTTTTCCGATAGAAGCATTTATTTTACTTTGGAATTTCTTGTTGACTCATGCTGATAGAAAGCGGACAAATAATGATGAAAGAACTGCTGTGAAGCTGAGAGTACTATGCCAGTGGCCATGTAGCAAGGGAACTAGCCAAATAAGTTTGGGTTCGAAGCTGAGTGAGAATGTATAATATGTTTGTTTCATGGTTCTGTTTCGCTCTCTCCCCCTTTGCCATCCGCAATAGCTCTAAAGAAGTCATGACGTTTACCTCGAATTTAACCTTCATTTTAATTTTCTGTATTCTTATGTAAATTTAGTTTTTCTCGTTGAACGTTTCTGACGTAACGACACATTATTTTCCCAGAAGATTTTCTAAAGTTGGCATCGCTGGCAGTGAGTCAAAGGCTAATATAATGATATGCAGTTTCAAATGAGCGAAGTGCAGTTCACTGAGGGAAGAGATATGATGTTAAAGATTTGTAAAGAGCAGGTGAGATGATCACGGTTTGTTTAAAGGCGGTATCTTTTGAGTTAAAATTTTGTTGAGCGGAATTGAGATAACGTCTTTTTTTTTTCCATTGGAGGTTTAACGACCACCGTGAGCAACTCAATGAGCTATAAGCAGTCGCCCGTCCCTAATTTAGGGTCACTGGTTTCAGGGAAGGGAGAGAGCCAGTGCCGTAAGACAAACACAACATCCATGCCTCACCGGGATTCGAACCCGGACCCCTTTTGGACAAATGGCCTGAGGCCATCGCTTAGACCACTGCGTCACCGGGGCGGCGAGATAACGTCTTGATACCGTGTATTTGCAAGATAATGATTTAGTTGTTTGAAGTACATGTTGATAACAGCATTTGTTATTCAAAGTAGAATAACTGTACTAATGACCCAAATTTCTTGGCGTAGATTAGAAATCGAAGTTTCCAAGATTTCGCACATCAAACAGGCGGCTTTTTTCAGGAAAGGAACTGCAAACTGAATAATAGAACACTTCAAGTTGAGGTGTTCTATCTTGGAAACTGTGATTTCTATTTTACGCCAAGAAATTCGGATCATTAGTATAGTTGTACTATTTTGAGTATAGTTGGTGTACAGTTCCTATTTATTAAGCATTTGCTATTGTGGAGTGACTGAAAATCAGCGTTGATGTGCCAATAAGACGAATAAACTAAGACATTAAAACTGTAATTATTGTTTTCTGATTCATTGACTCTGGATCGTTTAGTAACAAGATGCTCAAATTTGATTTTATCGTAGAGTTTTTCACAAAATGGAAGTTTTTAATAATCGGGTTACGCAAAAATGAAGGCTTTATAAGTTAGTGATTCTGTCCGATCGCCCCTCAGACTTTTTATGCAGCGGGTCAAATCATGAATCTGGTAACACTTGGAGAGGGGAGGCAGAAGTACTGAAGGAGCAAGTATAGCAGCGAAAATGGTGGAAACAGGGTTTAAACATGTTTGAAGTTGCACTTGAGCTCATGTTCACATCTTTTTAAGGCTAAAAGGTTTCAATTGAAGTTGTGTCTTTGCACTGAACAATTATCAGTTGTATTTGTGTTTGCTTTTAACTTAGCTTAAAACTTAAATGGTTGGTCACTGTGAAACTATACAATTTTGAATGTCACTTGTCGACTAACTCTACTTTTTGAATCCTTAAGTTTCAGTTTAACTCGTAGTCGTTATAGACTTTATTAGCTGCAATTTGTCAAGCTTAAGCACACACATGAATGCTTATCTTTTAGGTAATAACAATCCAGAGTCAAGAATCCACAGAACAGATTTCAGTGTCCAACTTTTACTAACAGATATGCACGTCAAGGATGAACAACGTTGAAATTACTTCTCTTCACAATAGCAAAATGATGATACGAATCAAGCTCTTCAAATGCTAACTTCCTAATCTCACAAGGCACAATTATAAAGACGTTAGCTCCCTATCACTTAATGTGTAATCCACATATACAAGGTCTGATCAAAAAGTATCCAAACTGGGTTTATTAAAAAGAAGTACAGATTTGAAATTAAATCGCCTTCGAAATAGTGCCCTTTCGAAGCCACACGCTTAGCTCAGTGCTGTGCTCGAAGAATTTTTTGAAGTCACCTTCGGAAATAGCGAACAGCTGCTTCGTTACATTCTGTTGTATCTCCTCAATATCTTGAAATATTTTTCCTTTCAAGTGGTATTTGATTTGGGGTAAAGAGAATAAAGTCGCAGGGAGCGATATCTGGCGAATAGGCTGGTTGTCGGATGTGTGCTTAATAAAAAACTGCTGCACAAGTTGCGATGCATGAGCAAGCACGTTGTTATGGTGGAGTTGCCACTCGCCGCTCTAATGCAATGCAGGCTTTTTGCGACGAACTGCGTCTCTCAAACGCTGCGAAACTTGAAATTAGTATTTGTCGATTGCCTGGCCTGATTGAGCGTATTCATGATGCACAATTCCTTCATGATTGAAAAAACAATAACCTAGTCAGCATCGTCTTGACATTGCTGTTACTCCGTCGTGCCCTTTTAAGTCTGGGAGACTTTGGGGTCTTCCATGTAAAGACTGGGACTTAGTTTCGAGGTGAAACTCATAATCCCACAATTCACCACCAGTTATGATAGTTTTTAAAAAAGGTTTCGTTGTTTTCGAAGCACTCAAGCAAGTACTAGCAGCTGAAACACGGGCCTGGTTTTCCTCAGCTGAGAACAGTTTTGTCACAGATTTGGCTGAGACGCGCCCCATACCCAAATTATTCCGTAAAAATCGATTGAACTGAACCGAAGCTAATGTTGAAGACTTCATATAACTCACGATTAGCGATCCGGTGATTTTTTTCGCACAGCTATGCGCACAAGTTAGAAATTGTTTTCACTTTTTCTGGTTGTGGGTCTTCCAGACCGTTCATCACTCTCAACACTTTCACGACCATCTTTAAAACGTTTATATACCACTAACGAACTTTTGCACGACTAATACAATCCTCACCATAGACTTTCTGTAACTTTAAGTATGTGTCTCTGCAAGTTTCGCCGAATTTTCGACAAATTCTGATGCAAATCCATTGATAAATGTTTTCCCGATATGACAAATGCGACGAACAGCTTCACATACGTAAGAACAAAACACTACAGTAAAAAAAAAAAAAAAACGAAAAAAAAAACAAAAAAAAACAACAACAAGACAAGCAAGGGAAACGTGACTCACGGCACATGCGTAGTAGGTTCCAAGGTCAACCTATGCCAAACTGATTCCTGCTGTGTCGTGTGATTCCGAACTTGTGCAACTAGTCTGGATATATTTTGTTGTATCAGACCTCGTATCTGTTTGTAACTTTTCACTATCGTTAACAATCTATCGGCACGTAAAAGAGCTCTTACGATCTTATTGTTTGCTCTTATCTCGCTCCGATAACACCTCGTGCATTCTTGTCGATCTCGCACACTTAGCAGATACGTAGTAGTTTTATTGACCTTTGGCTAATTGCCAATATTACCAACCTTGAAAATTCGTAAGGAGAAATAATGTGCCTTTAAGTGAGAATACCTTTAACGGGAAGAAACCAAATGTACATAAGAATACAGAAACTCAAAAAAAGTTAAATTAGAAGAATACATAGTAGTGAATGGTAGGTTTTGTGGCAATGGCTACACGAGAGGGTGTTAACTGTTTCGGCCGTTACTTTCATAATTTTGGGGAGTTTGCCATTAAAAAGCAAGAAAGAAATATTACAAACTTTGTAAAGAAAGCTTACAATGTGTGTTTGGAGTGAAACTCGGGTACCGGGAAAATCAGAGGCCTTACATGAAGTATGTGCTGTTTGTGTCGAAGAACTGAGGCAGTGGATACAAGATAAGAAAAAATCCGTTGGTTTTGATGTGCCAATGCTCTGGAGGTAATCCAAAAATTAGTGATGAATGCTACTTTTGCTCTTCTAATGTACAAGGATATCACAATACAAATAATGATGTCCCCCGGTGGCGCAGTTTTCTAAGCGCTGGCTTCTGATCATTCGTCTCCCAGGTTTGAATCCTGTGATGCATCGATGTTGTGTTTGTCTTAGGGCACTGGCTCTCTTCTTTTCCTGGAACCAGTGGCCCTAAATTAGTGACAGGTGACTGTTTATAGCCCGTCGAGTTGCTCACTATGGTCGTTAAACCTCCAAATACAAGCCCGCAAAACAAAAATAAGGACGGACGCTTACTGCTTGATGGTGCACAGACATACGCCACGAGAAACACATGAACAGAAATGTAAGAAGCGGAGCTTTGAATGGAAAGGACGGAGATTTTACAAGGTACCTGAAACTCCTTAGCCTTAGACGTAACGACAAAATATACGTACATAGGCTGATCAAAAAGTAATGAGACTACACGCACAGAAACGGCAAACTGGTTTTAATCGAAATCGTTTACATGCTTCTTTTCCAAATATCCTTATCCACACGTAATACGCTTGTCCCAACGTTGCACTCACTTGTGGAAGATATTCAAAAGGACATTCTTTCAAAGATTCTTCAAACCGGCCTCCGCGGCCTTAATACACTACTGATCGGTAGTGAAATGAGGGCCGCGTAACGGTTTCTTGAGTTCTGGAAAAAGCCAAAGTCACAGAGGACAAGGTCAGGACTATAGGGAGGGTGGGAGATGATCTCTATGTTGTGTTTGTACAGAACGTCGCGCACCTCGCAGGAAATATGCGGCCTCGCGTTGTCGTGATGAATATTAAAGCCATGCTTCAGCCGTGGTCGCTTGTTCTGAACATGCTGCCTCAAGGGACGTAACGCATTTGCATAATACGGGCTGTTTACGATGTTACCATGTTCCACAGCATGTTGGTAAACAATACCCTCATGATCGAAGAACACAATAATCATTATCTTACCAGCGGACTTCAAAGCTTTCGCCTTCTTTGGAGGTGGTGAAGAAGGATGTTTCCATTCACTGCTTTACGGATTCGTTGCGGGATCATGATGGTACAGCCGCACTTCATCTGCTGTGATGATGGTGTTCAGAAAGTTTTCACCTTGTTCACGAAGTCTGGCTTTCAGTTCCTTGCGCACATCCACTCGAAGCTGTATTTGCTTAAGCGTCAACAGTTTTGGAATCCAACGAGCACAAACGCGACTAAGGCCTAAATGTGTAGACATGATTGCTTGTACGATTCCGTAGGAAATGCCTCGAATCATTTGCAGTTGCCATAAGTGTTGCTGTACGATCTTCCTTGACGATGCTTGAAGTTGTGTTAATCATCGTTTCTGTTATCGGCGTTGAACGTCTTCCTTCACGAGAACGATCTTACACACAATTTCCCTCCTTCGTTGAACGCTTTATGCCAGTGGAATACACTTGCCCGTGCTATCGTTTTGTCTTGGAAATCCTGGGTCGCCCTCGTAGCGCAGTGGTCTAAACGATGGCTTCTGATCATTCGTCTGAGGTGGGTCTGGTTTCGAATTCATGTGAGACATGGATGTTGTGTTTGTCTTACGGAGCTGGCTCTCTCCCTTCCCTGGAACCAGTGGCCATAAATTAGGGATGGACGACTGCTTATAGCCCATCGAGTTGCTCACGGTGGTAGTTAAACCTTCAATAAAAAAAAATATCCTGGCGTAACATGGAGTGCATTTTTGATCCAGATTTTCCTGAATGCACACGAAACTTGATTGCATAGCGCTGTTCTAACGATGCTTCCGTTGCCAACAACTTACTGACGGACTACGTCACTTAGGAGACGCTCAGATAGGCTGCGTTTCATCACGTGACACAAAGAAACAAGGTTTACGCCGCGCCATCTATCTATTTTTCTGTTGCAGCAGATGACGAATCTTCGTTTCGCCCAAAATGTTACTGCCGCCCCGGTGGCGCAGTGGTCTAAGGCGCTGGCCTCTGATCATTCGTCCGTGAGGGGTCCGGGTTCGAATCCCGGTGAGGCATGGATGTTGTGTTTGTCTTACGGCACTGGCTCTCTCCCTTCCCTGGAACCAGTGACCCTAAATTAGGGACGGGCGACTGCTTATAGCCCATTGAGTTGCTCACGGTGGTCGTTAAACCTCCAATCAAAAAAAAAAAAAATGTTACTCCTGGGTCTCATGTTGCATCTATGAGAGCGTTTGTTTCATTACTTTTTGATCAGGCTTCGTATTAATGTTTCAAATGTGATAGGGGTGCCTTCAATAATTAATTTGTTTCTACATATTTCCTACTTGATAACCTACTACGTATTTTATGCATATTCTATCCAAAGAGCTACATCATTTTGTGAGAAAACCTTACGTGATAAAGTAATACTAAAATCACATTTGCAATCAGCACCGCAAATATGCAATATCCGTCAAAATAACTCAAACAACTTTTAATATGTAACATTTTGTAGGCCCATGTAACAGTTTCACCAGACTGATGTAAAAATTAGTCTACAATTTTAATCAATTTGTATAATTATTTTGCGAGTGGGAGAACTGATTCAGTGTGTTATTTAGTACTCATATTATTGAAATGTGACAAACAAGTAATGATAAATTTGAGCGTTTTTCGTAGATCTTTTCTGGTTCAACATTCCTTAAGCACAGTTCTTACATCTAGAATTATTCTAATAATTTCATCACTTGTGACTGTTTCTATCCAAAGACACAGTATGATGGAGCACCTAATAATGTCGGTAACTAGTGTAGCCGGTGGTTATAACTGAAGTATCCCTACTCAGAGCTTCTGTACCTTACCGCACTGTCAAAACTGAACGAAATTCGGGAGACGTAGTTTCCAAGGCATACCGAGCCACCCCGGTGGCGCAGTGGTCTAAGCGATGGCCTCTGATCATTCGTCCGAAAGGGGTCCGGGTTCGAATCCCGGTGAGGCATGGATATTGTGTTTGTATTACGGCACTGGTTCTCTCCCTTCCCTGGAACCAGTGACCCTAAATTAAGGACGGGCGACTGCTTATAGCCCATTGAGTTGCTCACGGTGGTCGTTAAACCTTCAATCAACAAAAAAAAAAAAAAAGAAAAAAAAAAAGGCATACCGAAGAGAATACCGCGAATAAAACGTAGTTCCAAAAGTCATCGATAGGCGATATAACACTGTGATTGGTGAGGAAAGCACACCACAGTAACATACTACAGCTTTTTGGGCAAGCCAATGAGTATGAATAACAGTACGAACATCTGGAACACGCGCAAATTGTGAAGTTGATTTATACCAACGGAGGAAATGCATCTACAGGTAGTCGTAAACTTTAACGCATCAAAAATTTGTGACGAAGTCCTGTGCCATCATGGGCCGTGAAACGAATGGTTGTTCGGTTTGACGAAACCTTACCCTTGGGTGTGGGATCAATACTTGAGTTACCTTCCAGCAGACAACTGAAGTTGCTACTACAATCGTAGAGAGACTGGTCTGGGGGCGCAAACATTGCACATGGAATGCCAAGACACACAGTTGGATGTGCCTTATTCAACTGTATGAATAATTCATCTATAACGGTTGAATTTTTATCTACTCAATATCAACCGTACCCATGAATTTCAGCAAGGAGGTGAAAGATGCTCGCCTAATATTTGCACAGACGTTTCCCACGCGAATGGAAGTGGTTAGTGCTTAGCCTTGGAACTTTCTATGGAGAGACAAAACCCATGTTTACCTTAACGGGACTATAAACGTTTAAAATTGTCGTATATGCTCTGCAGTTACCCCATGCAATTCAACAAATGGCTTTGTAGTCTTAGAAGGTCATCGTGTGGAGAACGGTGTGGTTTCACAGGTACTTTTATTATTGGTCCATTCTTTTATGAGGAAATGCAGCAAAAGGAGCAGTGGCTTGCTCTGTTACCGCAGAGAGATATGTATAACATGCTGTGCTATTCTTCAATTCGGACAGGTAAGGAATATTGCCGCGATAGACGTTGGCTTCAAGGTAGCCTCACAGCCAATAGTCGCATGCGATAAAGGGGAGAGAGGCAGACTAGCTGTGTCGAAATGGCGACTGATTACTCTTTCCTCAGTGAAATGATTTCTCAGCAGTTGCTGTACACGCTATCTAATATGCAGTATGTAGGTGCTCCATATACTGTTATAGTTACAGCAACTGTTATGTTCTAACTTTGATGCCTTTTGTTATTACGGAAAATGCTATGTTCGAACTTCGATGCCTATTTTATTACGGCAGCTGTTACGTTACATTGCTCTTGCAACAACATATGTATTTCCATTCTATTTCAATGTTTGACTGTATGATTCATTTTCCTGGTGACAATCAGCAATACAACCACTCGAAATCACCTAATTTGCGGTTTTGCTACTATTCACAGCGTCATATTTCCTCTACCGGTGACTTTCGAAACTGCATATTTTTTTCGTGGCATTTCTTCCCGATTTCGTTTAGTTTCGGTTGTTCGGTAAGTCTGCAGACAGCTCTGAATAGCGATACTTTAATTATGGCTATCCTGTGTAATATCTGTTGTTGTTATTAACTTCCATTTTGATTAAGCGATTTATTTATAAGGAAACGTTCCAAAATAACGAAGTTACTGCATATGCTAAGATTTCCCATGAAGCCTGTAATGTTTTAAATAGTTTGCTCTTTTTCTGTTCTCAAATAGTTCCTAGATACTAGTACTTGAATAAAGGCAACAATAACACTAACAGTTACTAACGGACACAGAAATCATTACTCTAAGAAATGGCACTACACTTACTGAAAATCCCAAACTTCTTTATTCGTAGCCGATATCGTACCATTCCATTCGAAGAACTACAACTTCAACTTCACAACTCGTCGTATCGAATAATAATAACAGACCAATTGTAACTGACAGATTACCACAATCGCACTGAGTCGTTTTTAACATATGTTTGATAGGTTCGTTTTTTCATCCTCTCTTTCTCGACATCGAGCTTGTCGTTTTGTACACACTCTAACTAGCTTCCAGCTGTTGCCAAAACGCACAAGAGTCTTAAGGATTCCAATATGACGCTCAGAATGAAAAATGTACGTCGGAAGTAATCAAATGACATAAGAAAATTAAACTTAAATGGAAAATTAAATTTGATATGGACATCTCACTCCGGAGTAAGTCGCTCTCCCAACTGAGCTACGCGGACAGAATGTCTCGCTGCAGATTTGTCGTCTTGACACATGTTTTTACCTCTGTAGTACGTCATAATGCATGTAAGAAGCATCAAAAACATTAAAAGTGAACACGCATTCTGGAGAAGCATGAATAAACATAAATGTAATTGATCAAGAACCACTAAGGAGTTTCATTTGTGTTGGTTCGTACCTCACCAAACATATTTATTTATAAACAGAACAGTTTTGGATGCATTGCGAGAAGAAAGAGAGATGAATCACAGAATCAGACGTACAGTCTATCTCTTTCACACTGAGGGGCAAAAAAAAAAAAAACCCGAAAAGAACAAACAAACTGCGAAGTGCGTTACAAATGATGTTAACCATTCCAACTTATACCCAGTGACGCCCATATGAACACTTTAGGGGGGGGCTAAGAAAAATTCTTACCTCCTTGAAGGCTGTCAAAAGTTTTAGTAAATGTACAAGATACTAAAATACAACAAAAATAATTGATACAATCAATCATTAATATCTTATTATTTGTAAAATGCTTTAAAAAAGGTTTCTTGTGTTTTAGTGTTTTAAATTTATCAAACATTTGGCTATACCAACGGCTAGGGAGGAGGTCGAGCCCCCTGCCCCCATTATGGGCGCCCTTGCTTATACCACAGCTACCCAAGTTACATTAGAGAAATTACTATGCTGAGGGAAGGAATATAGTGTGATTAGAACTAGATTCCAGCCTCTTGGAGTGGCTCCTTTTAACGCTCGTCATGTGCGTGCCGCAATAAATCAAATCCAGGTAATTGCGCATGAAAGAAAGATAGATGTCCTGTATTCAAGAAACGCTTATAGCGTCGTAAATCCGTTTATTTTCGTGGTGTAATATGCGAAAAGATTCGCCAACCTTTCACTCTCCACTGGGAGGCTTTTTCAAGGCAATGGCTACCATTGGTAGACGTAAATGCTACCATTTTATGCCTACCATTTCTTTGAAAAATCTTCCTAGTCGAGAGTGAAAGCTTGGCGAATCTTTATGCATATTACACCACAAAAATAAACGGAATTACTACGCTAGAAGCGTTTTTTGAGTATCCACGATCTGGTATATTTAAAATAACGTGATAGATGTCCTAGCTATTCAGGAGCAGCACATATACCATTCAATGATAATAGGCTTCCCGATTCATAGGAAAGTAATTGCGGCAGTCACAATCCTAAAACTGTGATTGTGATTCTCACTGGTTCATTGGGAGTGTTGCATATTAAGGCTACTCAAAGACTGACTGCAATATGGCTGGAACTAGATACTGGACCTTGCTTAATGATAAATGCTTACAGTCCACCTTCGGAAGAACTCGAGACTGTCGTAAGAGAAGTAGAGCCATTACTGGAGAATCAGGAAACTAATATAGTTCTCATGGGTGACTTTAACACCAAGTCCTCACTATGGGGTAATCAAAAAGACGACTCTACATGTGTGGAGCTTGTTGATTTTGCTTTGTCACACGGGCTCATAATGCAGAATGATCCGGATGATTTGCCGACTTTTCGGAGGGACGCTTGGAGAGTCATGGATAGATGTAACATTAAATAGAGCAATTTCTAGAATTGTTTTTCACAGAACGGAGCGTGTCCGATGATTATGCCAGAAGTGGCCACCAGTGCGTATTTCTAAATATCAGTGGATCCAGACCTAAGGTAAATAATGGGAAGGGTCGCTTCTCTGTGGAAAATGTAGAATGGACCTCTTTCAAGAAGGATTTGGAGAGATGTTCGAAGACAGAAACACAGAAGAACTACTGGAATATTCGGACGTAAACTAGTTAGTACAGCCATTAACAAAGGATATCACTGATATCTGAAAAGAAAAATGAAATTCTGAAAATATGGTTCAAGAAATCCAGATTGACATGGTTTAATACAAAACTAAAAGTCTTAAGGAGCAAGGTTAGAATTTCAAGGAGGAAGATGCAGAAATGCCGTTCGTTATTGGAAGATAGAGAAATTTTTAAAATAGAATATAAAAATATATCAGCGGAGTACAAAAGAGAAATGATAACCACAAAAACCATCCACTGACGAAAGATCTGCGGGGACATTGATCCACGGAACCCGTTTGGAGTTCCATACAAAGTAGCAAGTGGAAAGATTGGTAGTCCTCTGAAAATTTCAACACTGAGGAAGATAGATGGTTCAGAAACAATCTCCGAGAAAAGCAAAGAAACTTTGCTGGAATATAATTTCCCAACAGACGAACATTTGAATGATTCGGTGAAACATACAGATATCCAGAAGAGAAGTGAACATCCTCCTCAAACTCAGAATGATTTGCCTTTCACGAGTGATGAAGTTAGAGATGTGTTTAATTTGCTAAGTAAAGTATTAAATACACTAAATAAAGGTAAAGCTCCGAGATTGGATGGCCTGGGGCTGGATATCATTGTGGAGGTTTACCATGCTAATCCCGAATTATTTCTTGGGATATTAAATAGATGTTATTTCGAGGAAGTTTTTCCAGATTCATGAAAAACTGGAGAATTGATGTTCTTCAATAAACCAGGAAAGAAAAAGGAGATAACCGGCTGGTTGTCGTCTCATTTGTCTATTGCCAATCAGGAACAAAATGTATGCCAAACTGATTGTGAACCGAACACTATACTTCCTTTTTTTTGAAAAAAATGGTTTTCGTCAAACCAATACGGCTTCTTACCTTAGAGAAGCTCAACTCAAGCTGCGGAGTTTATTCGGAAGACAAGTGAGGAAAATAAGTTAAAGGGTGAGCATACGTGTTTAGTTTTATTACAGCATTTAATCATGTTTGGTATCCGGCCGTGTTGGACGCATTAAAACAGCAAAAAATCCCGAATAATTTATACAGAGCCATCTCCGATTTATAATTATTTATTCGAGGGAGAAGTAAATCAAAAAAGATATGGAAAAGGATGTCCACAGATGCCCAATTCAGGACACATGTGGTAGAATGTAATCGCCAATTCCGCACTGGACCTTTTCTTTGTAGAGGGAATCAAAATTCAAGCATATGCGGATGATTTTGTTGTGTTAGTATCAGCCTCAGAGAGACAAACAATAGAAGATAGAATACATCGTGCACTGAGATTGTTTAATAATTGGGGTAAAGAGGTACACGTTTCCTTTGTACCAAAAAAGACTGCAATGATTACATTCGCCAAAAAATGGGGGAAATGAAGACCCTGCCCAAGTGTCGTTTCTACGGTGTCTCAATCGAATCAGTAAAAGCCCTTAGTTATCTAGGAGTAATCCTAGATTGCAAGTTTTTTATTAGGGTTGGCACATCTTAATTAGGTTAAGAAAAATTCTTGAGTGTATTAAATCGATTAATCAGTATGAAGATACAAGGAAACGTGATAAAGAAGCTTGGAGAAAATGATAACGTACGCAGTGGGATCATAGTGGAAGGACAAAAATTGTATTAAATCGATTGATGAGTATGAAGATACAAGGAAACGTGATAAAGGTTCTGTATAAAAGAAGCTTTGAGAAAATGATAACCTGTACAGCGGGATCAGGTAATGGCAGGATGCGAACTCCTCGTATTAGTTGTTGAGAAAGAGGCAGCTGTTTTTGCCTTTAAAAACTCACTGAGTACAATAAGTAGGATGGATATAACCTTCGATAGAGAAAAAATTGATTTCGAGACAAAGGATTGGACGAGACACCCGGGATCAGACTGGGATGCAGAACAGCGAAGAGACTTTGGATATGAAATCTATACGGATGGGTCGAAAACTGAAGAAAAAGTAGGTGCGGGATTTTGCGCATTTTCAAACAGGAATCTAGTTTCTCAAAGAGCTTGCGACTGATCTTCGGTCTTTCAGGCTGAACTGAGTACAATTCAGTGTGCTTTGCAGTGGGTACAAACAAATATTAGTACCGAATGTGTGGATATCTATTCATACAGCCAATCCGTCTTGATTGCGATATCACAGTTTAACAGCAAAAATGAATTAGTAAGGTAAATAAAACAGAACATCACAGAACTGGGTAGAGATAGAATGAGACTGCACTGGGTTCGGTTTCACCAGGGGACCACTGACAGTGAAGAAGCAGATAATCTAGCAAAGAGAGGTGCAAATAAACAGATAATAGATATTGCAAACAGGGTTCCTTTTAGTGGTATGAAAACTGAGTTGCAGGGAGTCGTCATGAGATGTTGGCAGAATCACTGGGAAAGTAGCGAAAAGGGTAGGAGGAATTTTGAATCTTTCCAGACCGTGTCAACTAAACAAGGACAATTTGATAGATGTTTCAATCAATGTATTACGGAATATGGAATCTTCCCATCGTACTTTCTCAAATTTTCCTTGAGGAGTTCTACTTGTGGGTGTGTCTTGGATTTTCAGGACATAAACCATCCGATTTATGGATGTCCGACTCTTAAGGAAAAGCGAAAAAATTGATGTCTCCTTGTGTCTCCCGGGATATAGAATGATGTAGATTCCTCGGAGTGGAATATGGAATAATAAAGTTATTATTCACTGTGCTTTGGAGTTTACCATGTTGCTTTAATTTGGCCATGGAGATTGTTTGTTTTATTTTTCCGGACTCAAATGGTTGTCCAGTTTTTGTAAATAAGTAAAATAAGGTTGTATTCATGAGTTCTGGTTAAATGATATTGTAATTATTGCGATTTTGGTAATTGATTTGCTTAAGCCGCATAGATGCGATGGTATGGTTTTCCAGATGCAAGAGATCATCTCGTAATTTTTAATGATTTAATTGTCACAACCAAAATGTATTTGTTTCTTGTTTACTAATTGTAAAGTTTTTAATGGTGTAATAGTGTTTAGCAAAATTTTTTCAAAGTGTGGAGATGATAATTATTGGACAGTGGGAGGGAGGTTTAAAGGGGTGGAGAAATTATTTGGATTTAAATGAGAGAAAATGAATGGCTTGGCATATAGAACGTTTTTTCCAGAAATTGTTTGCAACTAGTTAAAATTTCTTGATTTGGCATTGTCGACTGACCTTGAATTCGGAAAATTTTAAAGATTTTAACTGATAATAGAGATTGTGATTTTCGCAATTGGGCTAAGGTGGTGTGGAATTCGTATTTAATTGGATTGGTGTTGGGGAGGGATGGAGACTGTACAGCATTTGGAGGGAGCATATTTCTTTGATTAATAAGATAATAATGTTAGTGATGAATAAAATGTCTTTGCGTGTATATTTGTGGTTTTCTACTTTCATTAAAGTATACTTGTTGGTTATTAATTTGATTAGGAATTAGATTGATTTATCTGATGAAGGGGGATATCATTTGATAACTGTTTATTACCTTCTGAGGGAATTTGTAAATAAGATTTTTTCTGAAATTTTATGTCATGGAATTTCAATTCATTTGTAAATTTTGAAATGCTTGAATATTTGGGATATGCATTATCATGTGAACCAAAACTGAGCACTGACTTTTTAATTTGTATCTAATGATTTAAATTGTGATTGATTTGTTAATAAAGGACTAAAAAAATAGTCCCTAAATAAAAATGTTCGCGTCGTGCGGAACTCCAAGATCGCGTTTTTAAGGTTTTGTCAGTTGCGGGGAGGGGAGGAAGGGTATTCGGTGTTCTTGAGATACAGGTGTAACGTACCAGGAGATGTGACGTACCTGCCGGAAGGACGCACACGACATAAAGGCAGATAGGAATCAGAATAAAACGTCCGCGTAGCTCAATTGGTAGAGCAACTTATTCCGGAATGAGGGGAACCCGGGTTCGAATCCTTGCGCGGATACAGAAATGACGGAGAAATTTACTTTGTTATAATGGCGCCCGAACTATCCGGATGACCTGACCGTTCAAAATCTCGCAATGGTGTGACGTTATTTCCACACCGCGAGATAGGAAAAATAAGAGAATCCCTTCTACAGCACTTCGAAAAAAAAAAAAAAAATGAGGGGGAGATGATGTAACGTACCAGGAGATGTGACGTACCTGCCGGAAGGACGCACACGACATAAAGGCAGATAGGAATCAGAATAAAACGTCCGCGTAGCTCAATTGGTAGAGTGACTTATTCCGGAATGAGGGGATCCGGGTTCGAATCCTGGCGTGGACAGAAATGACGGAGAAATTTACTTCGTTATACAGGGCTCTGGCCCTAGGATTCTTCTGCGGGCGGGTTTGCTGTCGCAACATTAATACACATTTTTGAGGGAGTTTTATTAATCCCTGCTGAGTTTTCGTGGAGGCGCAGATGATAATCAGCAGGTTTTACCATTTCCATTACATGTCACCACACCCATGCGGTAAATGGTATCGTCCGCAAACGACGTATATATACAGGCGGATATTTGCGCATTCAGATGGCATCTTATCAGGGTTTAATCGATTTCGAACATGGTATGACAGTTGGCGCCCGAGAGATGGATCCCCCCATCTCGGAAATTACCAAGAAATTTGGATTTACATGGTCAACAATTTCAAGGGTGTACCTGGACTACACAAACCCAGGGAAAATATCCAGAGTGCGAGATCGGTATGGCCTTAACCATCTGATGACTTGTTTCTGCTCCTTCGAAATGCCGACTCTGCAGAGATAAAAAGAACTCTCTGAAAATTATTTTAGCGAAATCGTTGCGAGATCAATCCTGCCAAGATCCAATGGGTCTTCACCCAGACAGGATCGGTTGGGAGACCAGTCAACCTCAACTGCCCCACAAGACCACCATTTCCAGCCCCCTGGGACTGAAATCCTTTATTTTCACGAGACCCCCTCACAAAGATGAACTGAGACTGAGAATGATATCTGCACTGATGAATAAGTATGATACAAACCTATAGCACTTGGTCGGGTGTTATAGTGATGACTCTGGACTGGAGCCATCTTCCTCTTCCTGTCTTCCGCTTTTGTCATTTAACAAAAGCTCTTCTTGCCTCGCGACGAATTCTTTAGTCATCTCGATAATACCCTGTCTCACTCTTGGGAATCCGAGCAGGATCGAGAGACCTTTCGTCTTTTACAGTTCTGGAACAGAGAGTGACAAATCAAGAATCATGTGAAAGAGAAGTAACAATCTGAAAGAGAGTAACAATCAAGAATCATGTGGGCCACATCTGCTGACTGGGTACCTCATCCGCACACCTTTTCCTTAATCGCCAACCGGCTGAAGTACTACGGGAAGACACCATGGCCAGTGAGTACCTGGTTAAGGAAACCATCTGATTTTACACTTCTGGTTGAGACTGTGGGAAAGATACTGTTCGTTTCCCTCCTCCCACACACCCGTATCCCCTTCGTCCCACCTTCTTTGCCACTCCTTTAACGCGGCTTTCTTCATCTGAGCTCGCACTCTTTGCAGTGACTTCTTCAGATTATAAATCGATGTCTCGTTTTCCAGCGGCCTCTTTTCCCAGCTGAACTGCACGTTCATTTCCACTGGTTCCGACATTGCTTCGGACCCAGTGAAAAGAGATCACGGTTTCACCTGCAGTCTTAATCAGAGATTTTATTACCTTTCTTTGGAGGATGAAGTGGGGATTCAGGCCTATGTGGAAGACTTCGTCCTAATAGCGTCTGCCTCAGGAAGACATGTGATAGAGCAGAAAGTACACACTGCTGTGTTACAACTTGAAAGTTGGAGCAAGGAGTGTAAGCTGAGCTTCTCTCCGGAAAAGACGATACTTTTATCAATAGCAAAAAAATAGGAAATGGTCACTCCCAAAAGAGTCGCTTTAAAGTGCACACGATTAAGGCGGTCGGGAGATGAAGTATCTGGGAGTAATCCTAGACACTAAGATGTCTGGACTCCCTCACCTAAGATACCTGAAAGACAGGTGTTCAGTCGTACTTAATAGGATTAATTGCATGAGGCTGACTGGGCCACCCAAGAAAGCCGTATACATACGGGGCATTGAAAGAATCCTAACCTACGTCTGTTCGGCATGGTGGACGGACATGGTAAGGATGAATACCAGTGTAGCCGTAAAGACTAGCTGATGGCCATTAACCTGTACCGTCCAATTGCGGACTCCACAGGGTTAAAAGAACTTTCTCGAAAATAAAAGTGACGGCGTTGCGAGTAATCCTGCCAGGATCCGATATTCCCCCATCCGGACAAAATCTGTCCGTAGACCTGCAGCTTGCTGCTACCCCCGTGGGCCGGCACTTCTCACCTCTCCGTCAAGACCCGGGTGTGCGTGCCATTTGGGCAGGGGCTGGAAAAAATTTCTCTACCCCTGTCTGGGAGATTCTTGCTGGCGCGAACTGTTTGGGGCGACTGCCCTTTATTCAAACAATGATAAATGCATATTTATTTACACTGAGGTACCCATCTCCACGTGGGAAATAAATCCTTTGCTCAATGAGCCCTCTCACAAAGTATTTACACTATTTACACTCATACTTACTCTGCCACAGGACTAGGGCCAGTTCTGTGGTGATGACTCTGGGCGCGAGTCATCAGTTCCTTTTCTATCTTCATCCTTTTTCTTTCTTCTTTCTTCTACGGTCACTCCTCAATTAGGTAGACCGTCTGCTCCTCTTTGAGGTGCTTGACCATCTCGATGAGCCCCTGTCTCGCTCTTGGGTAAGCAAGCAGGATCGAGAGGTCCCTCGTCTTTGCCAATTCTGGCACTAAAATTGCTCTCTTCGCTGACGGAGAAGCACATTCAGGAATCATGTGTGCGACATCTTCAGTCTGGGCACCACACATGCACACTCGCTCCCTAACCGCAAATCTGAGGAAGTACTCCGGCAACACTCCGTGCCCGGTTAGTACCTGGTTAAGAACACCATTACTCTCAATACGCCTTATCGAAATTCGGGGGAAAATACGACGTTTTCTTCTGCCCGTATCCCCCTCGTCCCATCTCTGTTACCACTCCACTAATGTGGTTTTTTCAGTTGCGTCCGCATGCTTTGCAACGGCGTTCGCATCTGAACATCTATGCACTCTTTACCAGCAGCTTCCTTCGCTAGCTGGTCTGCTCGTTCATTTCCAAGTGTACCGACATGACTTCGGATCCAGTGGAAAGTGACCCTCATGCTCTCCGTTGACTTGAGTAGCACTTTTATCTCTCTGATTAGGGGAGTTTTACTCCCGAACTGACCAAGCGCTTTCAGGGCCACTTGGCTAGAAAAACCCTGGACGATCGTGGACAGCGGCGTCTGGAACGCATCGTAACATCCGCTTGGCGTGCAACATTGCCGCAAATCACAGCGCAATTCAATAATGGGAACACAAGCAGCATCAACGTTTGCACAGTGCTACATTTCCCGTGTTCTATGGGGTTCCGGAGCTGACGGTTCACCCGGGTGCCATTGCTGAACCACCAGCACAAGGCTGTGAGCCTCGCCTGGGCTCGGGAACACCGCCATTGGACGCAAGGTGACTGGAAACGTGTAGCCTGCTCCGACGAATCGCGGTGCCAACTGTTTCAGGCAGATGACAGACTCTGGGTGCAGCGACAACCCCACGAGACAATGGATCCCGAATGCATACAACGGAGAGTGTAGGTTGGCTGTGGCTCTGTTATGGTGTGGGGTGTTTTCAGCTGGCCAGTATTAGGACCCCTCATACTTACACAGTTCGCTCTGACCGGTGAAGGTTGCGTAACCATCCTTGGGGATCTTTTGCACCCTTTCATATCATGCAACTACTCCGACGGGTGCGACCTCCTTCAACACGACAATACGCCACCACAGATATCCACAGTCGCCCATTTATGGCTGGAGAAACATTCCACGGAGTTTGCTATTCTAAACTTAGCCCCCTCGTTTGCCTGATTTAAACGCCATCGAACACATTTGGAATTTTTGTCCAACGTGCCGTCAATGCCAGGAATTCTCTACCCGCGAATATTACAGAATTGTGCGCCGCTCTTTAGGAAACATGGTGTCTACTGTCTCCCCAGCACTACAGAGAGCTTTTGTAGTCCCTGCCCCGTCGCGTTGCTGCCGTTCTCCGATCGCGAGGATGACCAACGCGGTATTAGAGATGTACCCAGTTGTTTTGGCACTTCAGTATAATGTAAGGTAGAGTATAACTAAAAAGAGAAGCAGCAGGTGCATGTTTATTGTGGCATACATTCAATGGAGAACCAGATAGGGACTCAATCTTATACAAGCAACCCATGTATGTTAGCCAAATATGTCGGCCTACACGTTTTCATTTCATATTCTTGTCACTATATTGTATTGTCAATTCATAGAAATGGCATCTTTATGTTCTCCAAATGAACGTGAGTTAATTTACCTAAAGTTAAGTTTCTGATAAACAAAGATAACATCTGGGTAAAATAAAAGCTGAAGTCTTAGGAAAAGTGAGTTACAATGGGTATATAACGATTGGTCAACAAACGGTTGGTCGACATAACGACTGGCCGACACACGATTGGCTGACAGTAACGATTGGTCGACATAACTATTGGCCGGCATAACGATTGGTCAACGGAAATGATTAGTTGACATAACGATTGGTCGACATTAATGATTAGTCGACAGTAACGATTGGTCGACAGAAATGATTAGTTGACGTAAAGATTGGTCGACATTGTTGATTAGTCGACAGAAACGATTGGTCGACAGCATGTTTGATCGACATAACGATTGGTCGATATAACGATTGGTCGACATAAAATGGTCAATGAGACTTGGAAAACAAAACAAAATTTAAATAAGTGCAAACAGTTTGGCGGTAAATTGCCTCACCGGAAGATTGCCACTCATCTTTCAGCAACCCGGAAAATTGCTACACACAGAAAAATTGCCCCACCGGAAAATTACCTCATGGTTTTCATTAAGGGGACGAGCACAAATCGCCGTTCGTCCGAGAAACGCTTTGAATGTGTGGCAATTTTCCGGTGGGGCAATTTTCCGAGTTTCCGAATTATGTGTGGTAGTTTCCCCAAGGTGCCTATACCTAAAGTGCCCCAGGGCCCTTTCGGAAATAACATCGTTCAGAAGGTCGTCTATATAGATTTCACTTAGAGTACAAAGGATGACACGCGGGAGAAGGGGGGCATTGTTTTTTGGTTGGAGGTTAAACGACCACCGTGAGCAACTCAATGGACTATAAGCAGTCGCCCGTCCTTAATTTAGGGTCACTGGTTCCAGGGAAAGGAGAGAGCCAGTGCCGTAAGACAAACACAACATCCATGCCTGACCGGAATTCGAACCCGGACCCCTTTCGGACGAATGATCAGAGGGCATCGCTTAAACCACTGCGCCACCGGGGCGGCTAGGGGCTATTTGGAAATAATATGTTATAATGCTGTACGTTCTGAGGACTACATTCTAAAATATATTATTTCCAACAAGGAACGTTACGTTTTGAGAGGTCAGTACGTTCTGAGAGGTACCGCTGCGAATGTAAACCATAATCCTCTGAACAAATGGTTATCTCGACCAATCGTTGTGTCGACCAGTCGTTACGGTCGACTGATCGTTATGTCGACCAATCGTGCGACACCGGTTACAATGCATAATTACATTTAGTTCTTAAACGGAATTAACATGTATTGAGGCGTTCTCATCGCAAACAGAACTATGTCTCTATTCCCTTTTCCCATAGAGACCTTAAATATTTCTGAATCAGGATGGAAACAGATCGGTCTTCATAAAGTTAACAACTAGCTTCACCTGTCCTCGTGCGCCACCATAGATTTTCTCAATGGCAGGACTCATGAGATTTCAGGGTACTTAATCATGTTCCTTATCTTCCATTGTCAAAGCTCAAATATTAGAGAAGACGTTGACTCATAAAGCATGAGCATAATTATGGGGATTGCCACAAAAAGACACATTTACATAAAATTATAACTGCAATTAATATACATTGACCCAGATGCGAGAGAATGAGAAATGGTAGCATTAAATGCAAATGAGACAAAATAACGATGGCCTCGAGCTCGCTGCATTCTGGATCACAGTATTTCTGTACTGCATGCAATTAAGGAAGTAGCCAAAGAATCAATAGCTTAAGAATAAGCTCAAGAATTCAAACTAAGCTACAAAATTTTGAAATGCAACATTTTTATTACAGTACAAGAGCAATTCTTTCAAGTCTTTTGCTATACGGATTCTCTCACTGCTATTCGTTTCTGTTTTCCAGATGGGTGTGTAATATTGCATTAACTGATTGTTAGAAATTTTGGTAACTTTTGAAGTGAAAAATAAAACAAGATTTAAAGTTAAAACAAGACGGTTTTAAGTTTTGTCATATGTATTATTAATTTGCAAAATTTGTTATATGTACCTACTTAGTCTCGCTGAAAGTTTTTCAAACATTTCACTTGACGATTTTGCGCAATGAGTAGTATATTACGTCACATGACGAAGATGACGTATTACTGAGGTAACACATGAGTCAAATCAACAATAAAACAGCGATAAGCCCGTCGGGGTAGTTCAGTTGAGAGAACAGCCGCTCCAGAGTAGGAAGACATACCGAAAAAATTGTGATGCAATCAAAATTTTGTTTGACAAAAATTTACTACATGGTATATCTGAAAATTGTCATAATTCTTTGCCAAGCGCGAATTTGAAAGTGTCCCCAAAACTACATACTATAACTGCAAATGGCTGACAAGGATAAAGAAGTTGTATTGAAGATGACCTTATAGAAAACAAAATTGATGCTCAATACTTTTACAAGAATTAAAGATTCAGAGGGTTTTTTTATTTTTTATTTTTTTGATGGAAGGTTTAACGACCACCGTGAGCAACTCGATGGGTTATAAGCAGTAGCCCTTCCTAATTTAGGGCCACCGGTTCCAGGGAAGGGAGAGACCCAGTGCCGCAAGACAAACACAACATCCATGCCTCACCGAGATTCGAACCCTGACCCTTTGTGACGTACCTGCCAGCAGGACGCACACGACATAAAGGCACATAGTAATCAGAATGAACGTCTGCGTAGCTCAGTTAGTAGAGCGACTTGTTCCGGAATAAGCGGACTCGGGTTCGAATCCCGGCGTAGACCAAAAATGACGGAGAAATTTACTTCGTTATAATGGCGCCCGAACTATCCGGATGATCCGACCGTTCAAAATCTCGCAATGGTGTGATGTTATTTCCACACCGCGAGATAGGAAAAATCAGAGAATCCCTTCTCCAGCGCTTCGAAAAATAAATGTGTGTGACGTTGCATTCCACACACCAGATTGACTGGGAGTTCTCAAGTGCACGTTCTACAGTGGATGGCTGCCTGCAACGATTCATGGTCACGGCTGACCCGTGGGCCATGCCCCCGGCCCTCTTTCGGGGGGGGAGATGTGACGTACCTGCCAGCAGGACGCACACGACATAAAGGCACATAGCAATCAGAATGAACGTCTGCGTAGCTCAGTTGGTAGAGCAACTTGTTCCGGAATAAGAGGACTCGGGTTCGAATCCCGGCGTAGACCAAAAATGGCGGAGAAATTTACTTCGTTATACCTTCTCGGATGAATGGTTGTAAGCCAGGGCTTAGGCCACTGCGCCACTGGGGCTGCTGTTCAGAGGTTGATGGGAAAATTTAGAAATAACTGATGCCTACATTGACTGTGGACAACAGATGTCAAGCGAGGGCCACATCGAAGAAGAAATTAATAGACATAAAAAATTTGGCTGGAGTGCATTTGGAAGAAACGGTACAATTTTCGAGAGCAGTTTACCATTATGTCTTAAAAGAAAAGTATTTAATCCATGTATCATTCTAGCCCTTACTTATGGATCAGAGACATGGACATCAACTAAAAGAGACATACATAAGTTAAGAATCAGAAAAGTGACAAGAATTGATGATATCGTGATCCCTCAAATGGCAAGGGGCTGGACATATTACTAGGAGAACTGACTTCCGTTGGACAACTGAAATACTATACTGTATAACACAGAACAGAAAAATATGCAGAAGAAGACCACATGGCTGATGGTTGGAGGGAATTCGAAAGTATGTCAGTGTAACATGAAAGAGTATTGCTCAAGACTGAGAGAATTGGAGAGACCTTCATCCAAAAGTTGATGTGAATGGTTGGGGATGATGAGATGTTTAAAAAAGCAACACTCAATATCTCTTTCTGCGCACTCTGTATTTAGGTTGCAAGTCTTCTGATTGTTATTAAAATACCGTACATTTTTAAAGGAGTTATATTTACTTGTTTCACGATTAAAGACTGCCATTAGCATCTAGTGCTATGAGCAGTAGCCTGTCCCTAATTCTGTGCCATAGTTTACGGAGGGTCTTTGCCGTGGGATAAAAGCACTACCCATATTTCATACGGAACCCGAGCACAGCCAGTAGGATTAGCCAGAGGCCCCTGCATCTTACCACTTTGCCACTTTGAACTAAATTAACACTTTGATAATAGACAAGACTAAGGTTTTCCAATTTTCCTTGGTGTATAATTTTTCACTTAGTTGCAGTAATGTATAGTACTGTCCAAAATATGAGAACGAGGTACATTTTGACCAGTCAAAATTGGAAAAAGCGGTTTCACAACTGTAAGTGGTATCGATGGTAATAGCATCAAGAAAATGAAACACACGACATGAAAAATCATGAGTAATATTTAATAGAGGTCGAAGACAGAACAAAATGTTATGAAGGAGGTACAGGCTCCCCTGTCCTCCAATGACACTTTTCCATCAGCACTGAACGGGGCGAAATCCTCAGTAGGGTAAAGGTCCACCCCTCACCGCAACCTATATTTGGCACGGGTGTGTCATACTTAGCACTAAATGGTTTAGGAGCTCTTGGTGTAAATTGTCGCACTTTGACTGGAGAGCCCTAATAAGTGCTAGAATGGTTTGTGTTTTTGTGTTGAGGGATTCCTTTGCGCGACACATCTTTCCAGAACCTCTCATGCCTGTTTAATGCGACTGAGATCAAGGGAGCGCTCTGGCCACTTCATCTGACGGATATCCTCACGAGTCAGTACTTCATCCACAATTTCTGTGCGGTGAGAAAGTGCATTATCATCGATAAAAAATGAAATATGCACCCACAGCACCACGAAACAGACGATCGTGGAGGAGAATCACATCATTGCAGCACTTCTGCCTTGTGATTGGCCCTTGATTCTTCACCTGCACTTCGGTACGTCCATTGACCATGATATTGGCCTGCACCATTGCACCACGATCGCCATATCTGTCACGTTCAAAGATTTTCCTGGCATCATACGCAGTCCCACCTTCCCTCCAGAAAAACTGCCGCTTGGAATCAAACAAAATATTAATGCGGCTTTCATCTGTGAACATTATCTTGACCCACTGATATGAAGACCAATCGACGTGAGTCATACACCACTGATGGCAGGTTGTACGAGGTACCCTGGATAATGATATACAACGTACGGATTTTCGGGCATATATTCCTGTTGCATTTCGACGTCTTGACGAGGTTTGGCCCGAAATTCGCACGTTTGTTCTTGCTTGAAGACGATAAGTCAACTGGCCAGAAATACGTTTTTAACTACGTTTTATCATTATGGCCAGATAACGGTCATCCCACTGGCTCGTACAATGGGGGCGACTTCCAGCAAAACATCTGGCAAGGGTTCTAGGTCTTCTGAATTCTAAGCAAAGCCGCGACACTATTCTGTGTGCTACTCCCAAAACTCTTACGACATAGGTCACAGTCGGGCCTTCTTCGAACTTGCCGGTAATTCGACCTCAGGTAAAATCGTCCATATGATGTCTACAAGAGATCCTTTTTCTCCCTCGGATACGCAGTTTTTAGCTCGTCTCTTGTAAAAAACGATCCTGCTTACGTTACCGGTTTGTCCGTTCGTCCGTTGGTATGTGGACACCATATTGCTGCAACTATTAGTCCGATTTAAAAAATTCTTTTTGCGTTGGGAAGCTTGTAATGTGTGAATGATGAACCTTTATTTCGTTTTTTTTTACGATACAGAATTTTGCCGCTAGAGTGCGTAAATGCAGATGATATCGAATACAAAATACATTTTATTCCATATATTTACTTCTAAACATCCGATTGAAAAAATTCTTTTACCTTTCAATTCCCTTCATGTTGAAGACTACTTTAGATATAGTCACTTTTCAAGCTACTCATAGATTTTCCGCTAGGAGCGTAAAATTAAATCGCGTTTTCCCCGATATCTCTGCTTCTAAAACTCCGATTTGAAAAAATCTTTCTGCAGCAGATACAGCTCCTGATGGAAAATCTTTTGCAGATAATTCCTAATTTTTGAAAAAAAAAAAAACCCAAAAAAAAAACGGTTTGGCCACCAGGGGGCGTAAGTTTTAATTTTTACTTGTGTTGTATTTACAGCAAAATCTAAGCTTCTAAATTCTCGATTGAAAAAATTCTTCCGTGAACCGATACCATTCACTGCGATAAACGTTTTCGGAATATTTTCTTCGTAAAATAATGCATGGTTTCTCCGCCAGGAGGCGTATTGTATATCTTATTTTTGTTAATATCTCTGCATCTAATGGTCCGATTTGAAAAAGTCCTTCTTTGTTGGATAGAGTTTTCGGTGCCAATATTTTTAATATAATTTCAAATTTTCAAGTCATTCATAGACTTTCTGCTAGGGGGCACAAGGGTAAATTGCATTTTTCCTGATATCTCTGCTTCTAAAACTCCGGTTCGAAAAATTCTTTCCGCACTGGATACAGCTCCTGATGGGAAATACTTTGCATATAACTTCTAATATTTGGTAGAGAATGGGGGCGTAAGTATTAATTTCTGCTTCTGATGTATTTGCATCAAAATCTGAGCTCCTAAAAACTCGATTGAAAAAATTCCTTCATGGAACAACACCGCTCACATTGAAAAACCTTTTGAGAATACTTTCTTCTTAAAATAATGCATGGTTTTCCCGCCAGGGGCGTAGATGCATATTTTGTTTGTCGATATCTCTGCTTTTGCATGTGCGATTTAAAAAAATTATTTCAACACCGGATGCCTTTTACGTTGTAGAACACCTTAGGCTATATATGAGGAATTTCGTAGTTCACAGTTCCGTCGGTAGGTGGTGTTTGTGTACTTCAGTTTGCAGGCGTATCGCCGCTGCCAAAAAACACTGTTGAGAAATTCTTCTTTACTGTATGCTGTTCGCTACAACAGAGATGTGGAGCGTTATCCTCTTTAAATATTGCAAATATTTTCTGCTGGAGGACGTAAAGGTCGAAACCTTTTTTTTTCCGTTATCTCTGCTTCCGGGAGATGTATTTGAAAAGTTCTTTTTCCTCAGCATAACTTTTCCCATGAAGAATATTTTTTGCCTATTTTCAACTTTTCCGTTATGCAAAATTCTTAAGCTAGCAGACGTAGACTTATATCATGTTTCCTTCTATACTTTCTTTTGACTGTTCAACTTGAAAATCTCTTTGTCTCTGATACCTTCCTTGTGCTATGAAAAACTTTTTGTGTGCTATTTGTTAATTTTCGTAACATTACTTTTAGCCGCTGGTGGAACTAAGTAGATGTTTTTATTTCTGGATGTTTTATCGATTGTAGAAATCGTTTGGTTTGTGTTCCGAACCCGTTCCATTGACTTTGAGTAGGTTTGATGAATTTAATTCGCGTCAGAACGGATTTAAAAGACGTGCTCATTACAACCGAAAATTCGGTGTCATCTTTCTTGTTTGCCCTGTCGCTGAAACACGTGAGAAACGGAGTGAACTCAAATGACAAGACTCAACGTCCTGCCTATACACAACCTCGGCGGCTATCACACACTTATACAGCAAATTTGCATGGAATGTATTTATACAGTACATCACACTGCACTTGCGTCCATATGTTAGCAAGCTCTTTTAGCCCCCATGAGGCTCTGTAATTGTCAAACACATTTCTTTTTTTTTCTCGTTCGGGGGTTTCAACGACCACTGTGAGCTACTCTATGGGCTATAAGTAATCGCCCGTTCCTAATTTAGAGCCGCTGGTCACAGGGAAGGCAGAGTTCCGGTGTTGTAAGACAAACACAATATCCATGCCTCACAGGATTCGAACCCAAATCCATTTCGGACGAATGGTCAGAAGCCAGCGCTTATACCAATGCGCCACCAGGCTGCCAGATATAATTCGTGTTCTTCCTAAAGTTTTGGACAGTAGTGTACATCAAAGCCAGAACTGCTCCAGATATCGTTGATCTTGGGGATACTATATTAACCGTCTCCCATCTTCCACGAGATACTGAAGGATTTTTTGAGTTACTCTAAATGAATTAAAAAAAAATCGTTGGAAGACATGCTGTGATAACACCCTCATTTTCTGGTAATGTTGATTACTGCTGTGTGCTTCAATCATTGACAAACTGAATGTGTGCTAGTTGCATGGACTTCTTCAACCGAAACAGAAATCTAATAAATTTTAAGCAAGGCCGAATGACCCGACTAAACGAGCAATGTAAACTACTATCAAAATTAATCAACTATGGCAAATGCAATCCAAATGGTAATGAACAACAGTAACAGTGGACTGAACAAATTGATGGGGGAAATTAGTTTGCCAGCAAAGCTACTAAACAAGGAAAAAAACAACAAAAAAACTGGGGTACAGTAAACCAGTTGGAACCCATGCTGTAGAAAATGAAAACAAGACCAAAGAAGTTCTCGTTCCTTCATCTCATGTTTGTGCATTCGCACTAAGCTAGGTGAATTTACTCCCTGCTTTCTCCCTAATACACAGCAATGTAAATCAATCGAAACGCCTTGTAATTAAACGTGTGCATTGCCCAAGAAGGAAGATCGATTTTACTATAAATCTCTAAAAGCTAGGCTCAGCGTCGGATCTCCATCTTCCTCTTGAACGATCCCTTTCCTTCCCGCTTAATATACAGGCTTTTTCGTCAGCACGCTTTTGAATAAATAAGCACCGCCACTTTAATCTTGCCGATGTTAATAGCAAATTAATCGATTTCTTATCTAGACCGCCCGACCTTGCCTGTGATGAATCGCTTGTTCTCTCTCTTACGCATCCCCCTCCTTTTTTTCCCTCTTTTTTTCCACAGGATCCCCTTTTCTGACAGTTTTTCCGTCTCTCTCCCCTCCTCTCATTCTGATCGCAGGCAAATTAAAAAGCTGCTAATGTGAGAAAAATCTCTTTCCGAACTCGTTTCGTGTTGAAAGTTTTATTTTCCTTTGTTTCCGAAATTTTTGGGACGGAGCCAAGCCGTTCCTCCTCTCGCGCGTAATCTTTCTTTTGTTATACAAATTATCCGTTTCGTATAACACAAATTATCCTTAAATGACTGATGTCGGTTGAATTGCATCGATTTCTTAGTTTACTGAACTATGTTATAGTCACTTTTTGCTTCTGTCGTCATACTTTAATGTCCTATACTCTTTTGTTAAATTATAGGGGAAAAAAAAAAAGAACGGAATCCTTGCCATTCACACTGAAGTGCTCAAAGTGTTAAGTTTTTAGCCAGAACAATATAAAGTCGTTTTTCTTTCGGGAAAAAAAAATGCTTTTTTTATTCTTAGTGTTGAGTTTGTAAGCAGAGTATGTAATTCACGCTGACAAAATGACAGGTAATTACTTTACTGCTGCGTTTGTTATCTTAAATGGAGAATTTTTTTTGCATGCTTCGTAAAACAAATTGGTAATGGTGCGGTTACCTTTCACGATGAAGCAAAGGTGTATTGAGTTTCGAAAACCTGACGTTAATCACGTGCGATAAGTTTGAGCTTCACGAATATTCATTTTTACGCATGAATTCAGTCATCAGAAACCGTTTTCGATTCAGTGTTGAAGCTAGATCGTTTTAAATTTTCTACATACACTGACGGAAAAAAATCCCAACACCACGAAAAAATAGTTGTAGAGGAATGAAATGGCGGCAATACATTTGTATAGGTAACATATTTAATCGATTAAGGTTTCAAGATCACAGCTTATTGTAAGCGCGAGAAGAGCCATTTTAAATGTGAATTGCTGGTACATTAATAACCGGTGTAACCGCCAGAATGTTGAATGCAAGCACGCAAACGTTCATGCATTGTGTCGTACAGGTGCTGGATGTCAGTTTGTGGGATGGAGTTCCATGCCTGTTGCACATGGTCGGTCAATGCACGGACGGTTAATGCTGGTTGGGGGTGACGCTGGAGTTGTCGTCCAATGATGTCCCATACGTGCTCGATTGGTGAAAGATCTGGTGATCTAGCAGGCCACGGCAACATGTCGACACTCTGTAGAGAATGTTGGGTTACAGCAGTGGTATGCGGGCGAGCGTTATCCTGTTGGAAAACACCCCCTGGAATGCTGTTCATGAATGGCAGCACAACAGGTTGAATCACCAGACCGACGTACAACTGTGTCGTCAGGGTGCGTGGGATAACCACGAGAGTGCTCCTACTGTCATAGGAAATTGCTCCCCAGACCATAACTCCAGGTGTAGGTCCAGTGTGTCTCGGGCGCAGACAGGTTGGTTGCAGCCGGTCACCTGGATACCTTCTAACCAACACACGGCCATCACTGGTACCCAGGCAGAACCGGGTTCATCAGAAAACACAACAGATCTCCACCTCGTCCTCCAATGAGCTCTAGCTTGACACCACTGACGTCGCAAACGGCAGTGGTTTGGAGTAAGTGGAATGCACGCTGCAGGGCGTCTGGCTCGGAGCTGTCCTTCAAGTAACCGATTTGTAACAGTTCGTTGTGTTACTGTGGTGGCAACTGCAGCTCGAATTGCTGCCGCAGACGCGGTACGATGCGCCACGGCCATACGCCGTACACGGCGGTCTTCCCTCTCAGTAGTGCCACGTGGCCGGCCGAAACCCGGTCTTCTTGAGGCAGTACCTTCCCTTGACCACCGCTGCCAACAATCATGCACAGTCCTGCCAAGTCGTTCTGCAATATTGCGCAAAGAAAATCCACCTTCTCGTAGCCCTATTACACGACCTCGTTCAAACTCCGTGAGCTGTTGATAATGGCTTCTTCGTCTTCTTAAAGGCATTCTTGACTAACATCAACATCCTACGTCGAATCTCAACGATAACTAACGCTGACGAACGTTACAGCGCGTATTTACAGCAAACCTGCTTTGCATGTTCCGAGGGGCGCTACTAGCGCCACACGTATGCGCCGAGCGCGAAATGTGCATAGACGTCATCTTACAGATGTACTCTCACCGCCTACCAACTGTCGTTTATCTAACACAACCCCTTCTTGGTGTTGGAATTTTTTTTTCCTGTCAGTGTAGTTCTCGAAGTGGACTGTTCTTAAATACGTTGTTTCACGATGCTAATACATTTCATCCATCTCTTTTTGCAAGTTGTTATTTTTTAGAATTCGCGCTGAGTATTTTTTTTATGCACTTGGACACTTCTTTTGACTCAGTGTTGGTACTTTCTTCTAGTACAAGTGGTATACCGTTAAAATAAACTACGAAATAACGAAACCTTAAACAATAAAAAAGAATTAATTAATAACAATGTACTCAAAATAGTATAACTGTACTACTAATGCGAATATACTCAAAATAATATAACTGTCCTAGTAATTTGAATCTCTTGGTGTAGAATAGAAATCAAAGTTACCAAGCTTTCGCACATAAACCTGATGGCTTTTTCATGAAAGGTAGACAGTTTCAAAACTGTCTACCTTCCTTGCAGTTTGCTGTCTACCTTGAAAAAGCCATCTGGCTGATGTGCGAAAGCTTGGAAACTTTGATTTCTATTCTGCACCAAGAAATTCGGATTGCTACGAGTAGTACAGTTATACTATTTTGAGTAAAGGAGAATTATGTATGTGGCAGCTATAACACGTTGGGAAATGATGATAGTTTCTCCGGTGACCGAGTAGTCAGAAGCGCTGGCTTCGTCCGAGATGGGCCCTGCCTCGAGTCCTGAACTCTGCATGGGTTGTGCGTTTACCTGATAGCACGGGCTCTCTCCCTTCTTTTCGTTATGTGTAAGGTTTTCTTTCTTAATAAGCGTGTAATGTTTTCTTTTTTTTTTTATTAAAGCACTTTTGTCACGTACGCTGATCTTTTCTCAGAAGTCGTTTTAATGTTTATTTTAGGTCACAAGTGTGATTGCACGCTTATTATATGATACCTTGTACTTGTTTGCTGTACCCAAGATGTCACTTCAGTGTTGTACGATACAGTGTTTTTGCATTCTTCATATTACGGATGTTTCAGTGTTTCAATTGTGCATTTTTGTTCTGAATTTGTAATTAAATTTAACGATCCGCTGATCTTCATTTTGCTTTGGCATGATTCGTGTGAGCTCCTGCGGTGGGTTTTTTTTGGAGTTAAAATTTCTAACTCCTTTTTGCATGATTGTATTGGCGATTTTTGATTGCATTGGGGACTTCTGCATTGTTTGTATGATCGTGTTGAAAAGTGTTTTAATTGCTATGTCCCCCGATGGAAGTCATATTGTTGCACTTGTTCTTGTTGATTAAGTGGCTTTTTTCTTTCTTTGTGACAGAACAATGTTCTGCTGGAAGATTTTCTCGTCTGATGACGGTTATTCTTTGTTTATTTATTAATCAAACGTTTGTTTGCACTCATTTTACTAATACTGTGCTGTGTTTATTTGTACATTATATTTTGATTCGGAAATTAAAATATTTTTACTTTATTTGATGTCGCATTAAAGACAAGGCTTTGTAACGTTGAACTTTTGTGTATACGAGTCATCTTTGACGCGTTTCACATTTCTTTAATTGTTTTATGCATATGTGTTGCTTTGATAATTGATAGTTTTCTTTTCAAATGTACGTGATTTTCCTTCAAGGTATGGAGGACATTTGACCTGCTCAGTTATAGTAACTGAATGTCAGGTATTTGTCGTACATGTCACTTTGTAAATCTTAATTTTGGGATCATTGACGAAATTTTCTTGTTGCGAAGCGTTCGTGATCAGTAATACATGATATTTTGTTGTTGAAGGCTAGTTTATTTTATTTTATGTACACTGCCTGACAGAAAATGCCACACCATGAAGGAATGCTCGAAAACAGACCAAACTGCACACACAGATAGCCAAGTAGGTCTTGAACAAATGATTTAATTGTCACATACATACTAGGCTCCAGTGGCCGAATATACAGAATGGTCCATAAAGAGTGTGGCCCCAAATTTGGGCGATACAGCGTTGAATCCGACGTGGCATCGAGGTAATGAGAGTCCGAACAGAGTTCTGTGGTACCGTGGACCATGTGGTGTTGATCCGAGTACACAGTTCATCTTCATTTTGCGGGGGTGGGAGGGTACTCAACCGACGTCCAATCGTGTCCCACAAATGCTCGATGGGTGAGAGGTCGGATGATCGTGCTGGCCACGGAAGCATCCGCACACCGTGTAAAGCATTCAGGTTGATCCGAGCGGTATGTAGATGGGCGTTATCCTGTTAAAAATCACGTTTGAGATGCTCTGCAGATACGGTAGTGCATCGGGCCGCAGCACCTCGTCAACATAGCGGCGTGCCGTCAATGTATCCGTAATGCGTACCAGCGGTGAGCGTCTATTGGCGCTGATAGCACCCCACACCATGATTCCACGTTGCTGGGCCGTGTGGGGCTCCACAATGGCGTAGGAATCCGCCCATTGGTCACATCGCCTCCAGACTCTCACCCGGCGATCATCCGTGGTGAGACAGAACCGCGATTCATCGCTGAACACCACACTGTTCCATTCGGCACCCCACGCAGCTCTGGAGCTACACCACGCCAAGCGGTGACGACGATGGCTTGCTGTTAAGGGTAGCCTTCGCAACGGACAGCTGGACAGCAAACCAGACACAGCCAATCGGCACGACACTGTCCGCGTCGATATCGGAGCATCCAAGTCTCCCCGTACACTCCGCAAAATGTAGCCCGTTGTGGCTTGTGAGTCCGCTACGGCATGACGTCGGATGTTACGATAGGTGCGCTCGGACGTCCGTCTCCGTGCTCCGGTCTCTCTGCGTCCTTACACAGACCTTTCCTGGGACCACTATCTCCAAATGCGACCTAAGGTTGTGGCATCATGTTGCATTTTTTCCGCAATACGACGCAAGGACCATCCGGCGGTACGAAGGCCTACGATGAGACTTCTCGTGAACTCATCCGTTTGACGAAATCTCGTACGACTGCGTCTTAACGACATTGGCGCTTCTTGTTCTTTCTCCAGACACGGTTACAGCAGAACCACTCACTTCTCGCGGCCGTGACGACGTCTCGACTGATGGCCTCACGGGCTGTTTGTTCGCTTATATCCCGCGCGCCGTTCGTGCGATTGGCCTGAAAAATGCATTCATTTGCATAATTTGTACGTGTGCACGCACCATGCAATTTGCATGGCGCTGCGTTCACGCCTTCGCGGTGTGGCAGTTTCGCTGTGAGTCAGTGTATATGTGCGTTACGGCATGACATCGTTGTGAATAAAGTAAGCATGCATTTGTTAGCACGCTTACGGTATTTTACCTCTCCGGTGTCCGAGTAGTCAGAAGCGCTGGCTTCTGGCTATTCGTCCGAGATGGGCCCTGTCTCAAGTCCCGAACTCAGCATGGGTAGTGCGTTTAGTTGATATCACTGGCTCCGTCCCTTCCTTGGAACCAGTGACTTTTGGGACGAGTGACTGCTTAGAGCTCTAAGAGTTGCTCATGGTGGTCATTAAAACCTTGAAAAAAATCGGGATACACACTTTAAAACACGGCAAATTATTTTTCATTGTTGTTCGAGTTGGAGAGATCGGTTTCAAGTCGAAATTCCAAATGGGGGTTCAACGTTTTTATATGATTTGGGTCGTTAGGGTCGTGCGTTGAAATAATACTAAATGCTTAATAGAACGCTTAGACAACAATTGTCGGTCTCAGTGATGGGTACAACCAGAAATGGAACTTAAAACAATTTATTTATTTGCTTCCTGATTGTTGATGTTGTGTTTCAACAATCAGGATGCAGCTTGTAATATATTGCTTATAATCGTATTCTTTAAATGGGTTGCATCTTTATCGATAACTTCACTGCAAAACAACTAAAGCTCAAATCTCGTAAGGTTTAAGTTCAACTTGACTTCTAGCCAAGATTTTATACAGGGTTTTCAAACTGGGAAGAGAGGTTTAAAAGTTTGAGGGTGTTGAAAAAAATTAGGGGGTGTTGAATGAAAGTAAATTTTTCGAAGGCTGAAGATCATTACAGGAAAATATTTAGGCTATAAACCAAGGATTAAAAACGGAGAAAAATTCAAAAATAGAGAACAGTCAATTTTTTACAGTTAAGATTGTTTAAAACTGGGAATCTTTTTTCTCTAAAACTACACATGTTTATTTTGTTTTTGTGCTTTTTTGTCTCTCATGTCCAAATGATTCATAAACAAAGCGAAAATAACAAAGTGTTAAGATAGGCTTCTGAAACAATAGAAATTGATATTTTCATAAATTTTTTGCTTGCTGAAGTTGCTCAAAAGCATATATGCAAAACCTGTTGCAGACTCAAATGAAGAGATACATACATACATACGCTTTGTGGTTGTAATGACTGACTTTAAACATGTGCTTTATTCAAGAAAAACTAAAAGGAAACATTGGAGAGCTACGTGCGTAGACTTCAAATAAAAACATACAGGTAGGCTCAGTTATGATTGAGCCGTCAGTTTGGAACGTAGGACCACGACTTGCAGATCGGAGAGTTGAAATGAGCTAGTCGAGTATGGTTTCAAAGCGTTTGTTTAATTTGTTATAGCCAACACCTGTCTATGATATGAAACGTAGCTTACATAAATTTTACAAATAACGCTGGATACATTGCGTACACAAAGCAGATCGATACACGAATTAACCAACGTGGTGCTCTGCCTTCTCGGGCTTCTTACATTCCTCATCACTTGCTCTTGCCTCTCGTTTTGATTTTCTGCAATTTTGATTGCGTTCATTCTGAGAATTACGCGGCACTGTCGAAAATGTTAACCCGTTCACACGAAAACAATTAATTTTTTTTTTAGTTTAAACCATTGCGATATGTTCTTTATGTATTTGAATAGATGTCGTCGAGAGCTCTAAAACGATACCACGCACAGTCGGTTTGCTCTCACGGTTGTCCAGATAAACCGCGATATTGTCAAAAACGTTCACAGGTTCACAAGAAAGCAATATTTCAAATGTTCAGTTCAAACCACTGCGAAATGTTGCTCGTATATTTGAATAGATCTCGTCGAGAGCTTTAAAACGACACCACGCACAGTCGTGTTGCGCTGACGGTTGCCGAGATAGACTGAGTCAAAGGCGGCGGCACACCCAAAAGTATTGCATCATCTCCCTCACACACAGGGAGCGAGGAGAGGGCCCCACGCACGATGTATTGCATAGTACGAGAATCGGACTCCATGCTGTTTACGAATATGCTAACACGATTATTGTGCGACACATATTTTTTACGCTATAATGATTTCAATTGGGACCTATTTTTGTCACCGGCAGTTGGCTGTAAGTCGCCCCCATAATGTCCGCGGAGTTAGACGTAGACTTACGTCAAAAGGGGAGGAAATGCCTTTATACACTGCTGGCCACCCAAAATGCAACACCAAGAAGGAAGCATCCGATTGGCCTGAAATTTTAAGGAAGCATCCGATTGGCCTGAAACGATTAGCATTGCAGGGCATATGCAAATCATGTGCACCCGGCACTCCACCGAGAAGCACTATAAGAAGGGTGCACAGAAGGCGGGGTGTAAGTAGTGGAAGTGTGTTGTGCTGCCGGACCTGTGCGGGGGAAGCTTCCTGATGCCTCGTCGCAGAATACGGCAGTCATTTCAGCACGTTTCGGAGTTCGACAGAGGAGGAATAGTGGCTTGTCACGAAAGCGGTTTATCGTACCGAGACATCGACGCCCGTGTGGGACGACAGCCAGCCACAGTGAGGCGAGTAGGGTTTCGGTGGGTGCAGGAGGGACGGACGGATGGACGTGAGCGATTGCCGCAGCCGCGGCACACCACCGAACGAGAGGACTGGCATGTTGTGCGGCGGGCATTGACGGCTCGCACCGCCACATCACGAACGTTAACGCAGGAATTAGGGTGTTTTGCGCAACAACCTGTGTCAGGACGTACCGTTCGACGTCGTCCGCAGGAGCGGGGACTTGTCGCACGGCGCACATTGCTCCTATTACCATTGACGTTACACCACCGGCGAGTGCGGCGGCAGTGGGCCGTTGAACGCCGCACCTGTACTACGGAATGGCACGACATTGTCTTCTCCGACGAATCCTGCTTCTGCCTGCAACACCATGATGGTCGGTTCCGCGTGTGGCGGCACCGCGGCGAGAGACTGTATGACGCCTGCATTATACATCGCCATACCAGTCCGTCGTCTGGCGTTATGGTTTGGGGCGCAATTGGATATGACACCCGCACTCCTGTGGTACGCATCGCCGGTACACTCAACAGCCACCACTACATCTCCGACGTTTTGAAGCCTGTAGTCCTCCCTTACCTGCAGGACCTGCCAGCGGCCACGTTTCAACAGGACAATGCGTGCCTGCACGTGGCACGCATGGGCAAAAATTCTTCACGGCCCACCAGGTGTCACTGCTGCCGAGGCCCGCCTGTTCTCCAGATATGCCGCCCATCGAACACGTCTGGTCGCTGATCGGCAACCGAGTGGCCCAGCAAGCACCACCCGTGGCTACGCCGATGAACTGTGGCAACTTGTGGAAGCAGCCTGGACCGACATACCCCAAGCCCACATGCAAAGCCTCTTTCGTTCGATGCCGCGGCGTGTAGCGGCCGTTATTTCCAGCCATGGGAGCCACACGAACTATTGCTGTTTGCGTGTTCCGCAAGTCGCACGGGCCTGTAAGCTCAATCGTTTCATCTTTGTATCTTTTGTTATGTGTCCAGTAAATCTGGCTTTGCCATCTCGTGTCCTTCTTGGTGTTGCATTTTGGATGGCCAGCAGTGTATATTGGTGGAAGATACTTCAAGGAGAAGCTGAGGAATTCATGTAAATGCTAACTGCTATTGATAGCTGTGTTACGTGATAATAAAAAGGACTAATACTTAAAGATAAAAGTTTGTTTTTCCAAAGCTGTGACGCTTAAACTACTGTATTTTTCAAATATTTTACGTTATACAGGGTGGTCGTAAACTGTTTTGACAAAAGAAGAGGGGTGATAGTACCCATCAAGACGAACAATATATACAATGGAACCTAGGTTCGCATTCCACTCTGAGTGTGAGAAAAGAGCAAAGTTAGATGTCCAAGTTGAAATTTGAACAATGCAAAGAAAAAGAATTAACGACATCATAAGTTGCACAATCCTATTTATGGAGATCAGGGACAGAATCAAAGTGGATGCTCAAAGTGGCGGCCACGGGTGCCATTGCAGAATTTACACCGGCGAATGAAAGACTGGCTCACCCTCTCGAAGACTGCTGGTGTCGTGTTTATCCTGTCCGCTGCAACAACGATTCTCGCGACGAGATCTTCCACGGAGTCCACGGGCGTCTCGTACACCAATGATTTCATGTACCCCCAGACGAAGAGGTCCAGTGGGTTTAAGTCCGGTGAGCGTGGAGGCCATGCCACAAATCCGCCACGTCCAATCCATCGTGCGGGATATGTGGTATTCAGGAAGTGTATACTGCACCTTGATAAGCCAATCAGCTGCAACTGTCGATGCTGCGTCTTTTCTCTGACAATTTGCATACGGTAAATGCTTGACGGTGATGTTCTGGCGATGTGCTACTTCTCCGGCACGAAATAAATGACGTCTGAGGTGACGACTTGTGCTTGTTGTACGTATTTCGAAGTTACTCTTTTCTGACACACAGAGTGGAATGCGACCCTAGGTTCCATTGTAAATATTGTTCTTCTTGATGGGTACTATCATCCCTTTTCTTTTGTCATAACAGTTTACGAACACCCTGTATATACACTCAGTAGACAAAACATGAGAGATAGGAGTGATTGGCAGTTGACATGGGCATCCCCCGCGCAGAGTGGAACATACCCAAACTGAAGGCAAGCGATAGTTAGGCTAAAAACAATGTATCGTAATCGACGAACATGGGTAAACGTGCTGATCTGAGTGACTTTGATCTTAGACGTATTGTCTGCGCAAGACAGATAGGTCATTCTATCACCCACGTAGTAAGAATCCTAGGGTTTCGGAGGGCAACCGTATCAAGGGTGTACCGCGAGTACACCATCGACGGACGTACCAGCGCACAGAGAGCAAGCGGTGGCCGACCACTCATCATTGATGACCAGGGGTAGACTATCCAGGCTCGTACAGACAGACAGCATGGCAACGGCGGCGCAAATCATATCCAGGCTAAATGTCGGAAGCTCAAGCAGTGTCAGCGAGCAAACGGTGCGTCACACGAAGAAAACCGCGGGCAACGGGAGACGACGCCCTACTCGTGTGCCACTGTTGACTGCTCGTCATCGAAAATTACGCCTCGAATTAATTACGACATTTATCTCGTCATCAGAATTACCCCTTTGATCAAGGTTTCCTGCTTTTCGGTGTTGGTGAATTGAGAAAGTGTATAAAAAAAGCAACACTTAAGTATAGATGTGGGTGGGCTCTATTGGGGGGGGGGGGGGGGCATATAAAAAGTGTTCGAAAATAGAAATAAATAAAAATAATCTGCGAAGTCAAAGTATAACAGTTTTCCACATGCAGTAGTAGCTTGTAAAAGAAACACGAGAAAGGCACCGAAATGAGAATACGAAGAAAACAAAACAAAAATGATTCAAGGTGGACGTCAATTAATTTTGCTCCCTATACTTCCAATGGATAAACTTCTGTACACATTTTCTTCACAATTAATGCGTTCCCAAGGATGAAAATTTGAACATCGATTAAAATAGCTTCATTTTATGACTTGGAATACTTAATTGTTTCTAAAACATAACCATAAATTATGCAACCTGACATTTGTTTGTCTACTGACGTCATCAAAGTACAGGTGGCGCCATCTTTTTTCTGGTTTCCATACCACCAAAGGAAAAGTTATTGATTTTTAATATAATTATGGTTATGTTTTAGAAAATATTAAGTATTCCAAGTTATAATGTAAAGCTTATTTCAATCGACGTTCAAATTTTCACCCTTGGGAACGCATTAATTGTGAAGAAAATGTATACAGAAGTTTTTCCATTAGAACTATAGGAAGCAAAATTGCTTGACGTCCACCTATAACGAAGTGAATTTCTCCGTCATTTTTATCCGCGCCAGGATTCGAACCCGGGTCCACTCATTCCGGAATAAGTTGCTCTACCAATTGAGCTACGCGGACATTTTATTCTGATTCCTATCTGCAGTGTGCGTCCTTCTGGCAGGTACGTCACATCTCCTTGTACGTTACATCATCTCCCCCTTATTTTTTTTTTTTTTCGAAGTGCTGCTCTTATTTTTCCTATCTCGCGGTGTGGAAATAACATCACACCATTGCGAGATTCTGAACGGTCGGGTCATCCGGATAGTTCGGGCGCCATTATAACGAAGTGAATTTCTCCGTCATTTTTATCCGCGCCAGGATTCGAACCCGGGTCCACTCATTCCGGAATAAGTTGCTCTACCAATTGAGCTACGCGGACATTTTATTCTGATTCCTATCTGCAGTGTGCGTCCTTCTGGCAGGTACGTCACATCTCCTTGTACGTTACACACCTTAAAGCCTAGAAACACTCTTTGTAACGAAATAGTAGAGTGGAGACACAGCGAACGTATGCTCTGTAGGTAGAGATCATCCGAGCTCCTGCTTTCTTTTCGAATACGCATGGACGCGCATTCGACAAAATTCGCAGTGTTTTGCATCCACTACCGTTCGGAAGTGGAAACGTCTGACCTTGTTCCAATGGCTTCACTATTTACTGCTTCACAAGACAGACCGGCTTGTGATATCTCCATCCGGTTTCTGAGAACATTATGAAAAAATGTGGGCATTTGACACGGTGCTTTGTCGATTCGATGCTATCCATGACCTCTACGGTAGGGAAGAGCCATAGCTGGATGAACTTGATCAGCACGGATGCTAAAATACGCTGAGGCATGGGTTAAGTCGAAATAAATTCTCGAGAAAACATAGACCACTCCATTACACTGCCTCGTCCAGCCAAGACGTTCGTGATTATGCAAGATGAATCCATGCTCACACTATTATCCTCCCGTTTGCATGGTACAGTTGAAAACGCGATTGGTCAGACCACATCCCTTTTCCCGATCAATTAAGGCTCACCTCCGGTGCTTCGGAGCCCACTGGAGTTTTGTTTTGTTCTCTGCAGACATCAACGGTATATGGACAGTTCTTTTGGCTTCCTTTGTAATACAGACAGTACAGTACACGACCCACCGTGCACTGGGATGGCACTTGACATTGTCTTGAATTTAAATAATCTGTTATTTGACTCACTGTTGCGAGTTTGTTGAGTCGCACAGATATGTTTATCCTCCGCTCTTACTCAGGCTAGCGGCAGGGTTGTCCAACATACGGCCCGCCAAAGATTTTAATCCGGCCCGCCCGCACTGTTCGGAATTTTACAAATTCCGGGATTTAAAAGAGAAAAACAAAAATTGCAGAAAAATAAATTCTTCAGAATTTTTTTTAGTGATACGGATAATAAGCGATACAATACAACTGGCAATCTATGTATGAGGAGTCATCGCAATGCTTGAAATCGTTGAGGAACTATTGACTTACGTCCACTGAAAGGCACAACAACTGGAAAAGATATTTTTGATGAGGCAAAACGTATCTTGGCAAAATTCAATCTTCTGGAGGATAAACTGTGTGGATTTACAACAGGTGGAGCTATGGAGATGATAGGAAAGCATAATGGATTTGCAAATCTAATGCTGAAATCAGTGCATAATAATGTCATCTCATGCCACTGGATCATTCACCAAGAGCAACTGTGTACAAAGACCATGGATATGAAACATGTAATGGACAATGTTGTTTCAACGATCAATTTTATAAGATCCAAGGGGCACAATCACGGACAGTTGAAAATTTTTCTTGCAGAATTAGAATCATTCAATAGTGACGTAATTTACTTTATCCATGTTCGCTGGCCCAGCAGGGCGGCGACACTGGCCAGATTCTGGGCACTGCTTGAAGAAATAAAGACCTACATTGCAAAAAAAGGAAAAGATTCAAATTTTATGAATGACGATCAGTGATTGAATGACTTGGCATTCCTAGTAGGCATCACTAAATATGTTGCAGATCTAAATGTGAAATTACAAGGGATCAACTCGCCCATAAACTGTAAGAGCATATCCAAATATTCCTGCAGAAGTTACAATTGTTTCAGCAACCGTTGATTGTGGAAAAAGTTGCCGATTTCTCTACGTTATCAACAAGGCCGTCTGAAACAGTGAACCTTAAAAAGTACTTCGTATTGATTGAAAAACGTAGTGGTGAATTCACAGAAAGATTTTCGGATTTCAGAGAACACGATGGTAAAGTTGTTTTCAGATCCATTCGGAACCGATGTCAATGATGCTCTTGATATGCTGCAGATGGAACCAGTCGAGATCAAAAATGACACACCATGAAGAGAGTATTCGTACAGTATGATTTGTTAACATTTTATAAAAAATATGTTCCCTCTGCTTCTTATACAAACGTCTCAAAACACGCCTTTCGATGCATTGCACTGTTTGTTAGCACATATTGCTGCGAACAGCTATTTTCAAGGATGAAAGCCATGAAAACAAAATCAAAGTCCTACCTGACAGACGAACATCTTACTGGAATTCTGCGCATCGCTACATCAAGTGTACGGGCAGACACTGACTATTTGTGCAAGCAAAAGCAATGTCAGACCTCACATTAACTGAGTGTTTAGTTTAACAACGAAAGAAAAAGGTAATAAATTACGTTTAATGCCAGCTTTTTGAAAAATGTTCATGTCTAATTTTACTCGTTTTTTTACCGAATTCGCAACAACCGTTGGCCCGTGAGTTCCGTGAAAAATTTTAAAGTGGCCCACAAAAAGGTTGGACAACCCTGGGCTAGCCGTTTTCGACCCCAGATCACGCGTTTACTTCCAGGATATTTGCTGTATCAACCATCCCACTCCATACTCTTATTAGAGTTGCGTTTCGATGTTCTACAAGTGCATATGTTTTGCTGATACTCTCTGCACTCTCCCGAGAATCCACTTTCATTCCACGCTCAGAGCTCGTCAGATCACGTGGCTTTCCCAGGTACCTACAGTAACGTATTTCACACTACCACTGAAAGTGTTCCCCCTTGATTATGTAGTCCCCGTGCCGTATATACCGTATATATAGTGGTGCACATGCGCACCTATATGAATACATACATATCAGTTATAATGCATTCGAAATCCAGGATATACTGAAGATGCATGCATGTCTTCTAAAATGCGAGTGCAAAGGTTAGATTGTTCGACGACACGACACATATACAGAGGCCGTTCCATAAAAACTGAGAGTAGTTTTCTTTGAGTTGGCAACAGTGCGAAGGGAAAAAATAACCACGCAGACGACTAACTGAATTAAGGAAGTATCTATGGCACGAGTTATTGGCAGTGGCAGACGATTCTGGTTTTGTTATTGCGCAGTTTTTTAAGGTACGTCTGCATTTCGCCATACAGCTGTGCAGGTGAGTGATTCAGAGTTAAGAAGTGAAATGCGTTGTGCGATAAAATTTTGCTATCGTTTGGATAAAACGGCTCCAGAAACAGTTGATTTAATGAGAAAAGCTTACAAAATAAATTTTTGGGTGAGTCAACGATTTTTAGATGGCACCATGATTTCAAAAAAGGGCATTTGTCGGCAGAACTCGCTCCTAGGCCTGGTCGACCTGGAAGTGTTGTTACGGAGCATATTGTTAACACTGTTTGGGCAATCCTGCAAGAAGATCGGCGAATGACGTGTGAAGACATAGCGGCGTCAACGAATATTTCAAAAACGTCGGCATTCCGTATTCTACGCAACAAATTACTGCTACATCGTGTGTGTTCCAGATGGGTACTTCATCACCTGACGAGAGAACAATTGTTAACCAGAGTTCAGGTGTGTAATGAGTGGAAACAAATGATTACAAAGTATTCAAACTTTCTAAACACAGTAATGACTGCCGATGAAACATATGTCCTGTGACGTGCCTGCCCCGCAGGACGCACACGACATAAAGGCAGATAGCAGCGAGAACGAACGTCCGCGTAGCTCAGTTGGTAGGAGTGACTTGTCCCAGAATAAGAGGACTCGGGTTCGATCCCCGGCGTGGACCAAAAATGACAGAGAAATTTACTTCGTTATAGTCCTCTATTTCGACCTTCTCACGAAGCGCGCAACGACCGTCAGGAAACACACAGGCTCGCCTCCTTTGACAAAAGTCCGACAAACCAAATCAGCTAGGAAAGTGATGATGATAATTTTCTTTGATCATAAAGATGTAGTTAACCATCATGCTGTTCCTCCACAAATTACTGTCAATGCTGAGTATTACACTTCAGTCTTGAAGCGTCTGTGACACATACCGATTAAGCGACCGGAACTGGTGGGCAAGTGGACCCTACACCATGATGATGCCCGCCCTCTTGTGGCTGCTTGTGTTCAACAGTTTCTTACGAAATACAGTATCGAAATCATGCCACAGTCTGCCTACAATCCTGACCTCGCCCCGTGCGGTTTCTGGTTGTTTCCAACAGTTAAAGAGAAGTTCCGTTGCGCAACATTCAACACAGATGCTGACGTCATTCAAGCTGTACAGGGGTTGCTAAAGCAGTGTGGCGCACAGAATTTCCCCAAGCAGGGTTGACCCACCTATATTTACCGGGAGAAACAGACAGGTGCCATAACAATTAAAGAGGTTGACTTTTGTGCATTTATTCTTATCCAGTTAGTTACTAGTAATGTTACAGTACAAGAAAGTCAAATGATTAAAAGAAGCAGTAGATGAAATTCTCTTTCTGGTTAGATTTTTCTAAATTTTTTTAACAGAACTACTCCCTTATAATTATTGTATATTATAATTATACTGTACATGATTAAGAAGTATATGTAGATCGCGTATCGTGATTTTTTGTTTCAAACGTCGACGTAATAATTTTCCGTTCTGTTTATTGTATATTATAATTATACGGTACATGATTAAGGAGTATATGTAGATCGCGTATCGTGATTTTTTGTTTCAAACGTCGACGTAATAATTTTCCGTTCTGTTAACCCAAGGGGAGTGGGGGCATTGGCCCTTTCCATGGGTGTGCCACTGGGTATATTCCACAACATCGAGAGTTGTGGAAAAGACGTGGGGAGACCTTCATCCAGCAATGGATTGAGAATTGTTGATGACGATGTTACGTATGAATGGTTCAGAAGGAGACAATAACCAAAGCTAATGCCTTGAGGATTTATTTATTTTTCTTGTTCTTTTTCCTCTCATCCCAAAACATTTTTATTCAAATCCTTTTTAAAACACTTCTTAACAGCAATTTTCTTTTCCTGTCTGTGCTTTATATTTTATTTTGAACACGTTTGCGATGGAGATGTTCCTTGTCTCACAATCATCGTTTCCTGCTTGAAGCTGAGCTTCTCTTTTTTGTCTGTTTTGCACATACTTCCTTTCGTCGCTGTGAAATTCACGACATAGTATGTTGTCATTGCAGTAAGCGATTTCATGTCATTGCATCAGCAGTATTGAATGGACGTATGTCACATTAATCTCCTGAAAGCTCCGCATCGTTTCATCGTGCGCAACATCAAACATCTTTCGCCAAAAAAATTGCGTTTCATTGAAATGTATCCGTCTGAAATACTAGTGTTTATTTAATTTTCCCTTCCATTAAAATTTATTACTAACGGTTTTTGTAATCGTATGGAGAGGTACAATTTTTATTTCACTTCGGATGGAAGTATAGTAATTGTTTTTTCATTTTATCTATCTTCCATTTCTTTCTGAAGCAAACAACTTAATTTTATTTTTTTCCAGCACGCCTTCTGACTCATATAAAAATACAAACGAGGCGCTTACGTTGTCGCTATGTCTATCTATCTACATGCGGTGGCAATGTTTTCGCTTTTTGAAATTGGATTGGGAAAATTCGTTTTTTGTGTGTCTGGTAGGAGAAAACGTAACCAAGATTTCACAGTCGCAGCTGTCTGTTCGTCTGTATTCTAATGTCGCCGTCTCTGTCTGAGAACGGTCATGATACTTCATCATTTAGTGAGATTGGGAGAATTTCATTTGTATTTGGCAGAGGAAAAAAAACATTTGCGTTAATTAATGAATAACATTTTCGCACATTACGGTTATTCCTACTTACTTAACTTGTAACGTACCAGGAGATGTCACGTACCTGTCAGAAGGACGCACGCGACATAAAGGCAGATAGGAATCAGAATCAAACGTCCGCGTAGCTCAGTTGGTAGAGTGACTTATTCCGGAATGAGGGGACCCGGGTTCGAATCCTGGCGTGGATAAAAATGACGGAGAAATTTACTTCGTTATAAACTACTTAATTGTAAATCATGCAATTTGTTGTTTCAAATTGGAACTGCTATTTTCCGTCTATGGACACAATATTTTGTTTTCTAGATTTAGGGCTTAAAGATTCTTTTCCATACATTGTGGTGCAAAATTCTTCTTACCACCATATTTTTCAATGCTTCATGGTATAAACAGGTGCCCAAAATTAACGTGATAAATACAAATTCGAGAATATGTCATTAACAAGACGACCGATCGTAAAGACTTTTCAGAGACATGTGCAAAGGGAAACGCTAAGTAGACATACCCAAACAACATTGTGCTAACTCATATGGAAATATGCAAATGACGACCTACGTCATCGAGCTAGAAGGCACGTGACCTTCATAAAAGTTTTTCTGAGCGGGGTGCAACTATTGAAACTTGATTTAGACTGTTAGTGGAAGAACGTCTCCGCATCATCGCTTAGAAGACTCTTTACGGTGGAATGAGATCGGTAGATTGGAAGCAGGAAATTCGCAAGCTGAGGTAGCAAGATGGCTCAGTCTGTCGAAGCAAGGGATCTCCAGTCTCTCGAGACAGTTCCAGGAAACCGGAACAATACTCAGAAGGCCGGGACAAGGACGTCCACGAGCCACAACTAATCAAGAGACCGGTATTTGTGTCTAACAGCTCGCCGCCATAGAGAGTCTACAACCAGGCAATTCTCGCAGGACCCTTCCCCCCTCTGCTACGGGAACCGCGATACCGAGACGAACAGTTTACACAAAACTTCACGAGAGAGGTCTGCATGCAAAAATGTCAATGGTCTGTATCTTACTCGCCGCATCGCACAGAAGGGCCGGTCTGAATTGGGTCCGACAACATCACCCATGGAACCCTTATCAATGGACCTATGTTCTCTTCAGTGATGAGTCGAAGTACAGCCTAAACACGAATTCTCGACGTGATTACATTTGGAGATCGTAATCATTCTTCCAACTTTAGGGAAATTGGCCACTACGGTGGTAGACCCCTGGTTTAGGCTTGCATCATGTTGGATGGATTCACACTGCTGTGAATCCATCAACATGATGCAGGATGCCTCCTGGATTCACTGATGTGAATCCAGGAGGCATCCTGACTGCTGCACGCTACAGGGATTATATCCCATACGGCTTTTCATGGAAACTTTTGGCCCCCAATTCCTCTTTATGGACGATAACTCCCGTTTACATAGGGCTGGACTGATCGACGAATACTTAGAGGGTGAGAATATTCTCAGAATGGGGAGGCCCGCGAGATCTCCTGACGTGAACCCAATAGAGCATAATTGGGATTCCCTGGGAAGGGCAACTGAAAGCCGGTAGCTTTCTTCCAGAATCCTTCCGGGACCCGACGCGCCTTGGTGGGGGAGTGACAGTTATTGCTTCAAAATCTCATTTACAGTCTTGTAAACAGTATGAGGGTTCGTTGTGCGAGCTGTATCGCTGTTAAGGGTGATTACACTTCCTATTAGGCCCTCGAAATCCGCGCCACTTGCTGCATCATTTTTGGACTGCCATGCTGTCATGTGCATGCTTCATCCTAATGCGGTGACGGCATTCCTTTTCTGTTGGGTTATCGATACATGTATGTCCATACCAACTGTTATTAAACTCGGTCTTGTGGTTTTGGCATTATTTATGATATTGTGTTTGTCACGTTAATTTTTGACACTATTGTATAACTTTAATTTAAGATAAATAAATTAAGTTTATTGACTAATTAATGATAACAACTACAATTTATCGTTCATATAGAGCCCTCTAGTTATCCCCATATAGAGCCTTTTAGTTATCCAGATGGTCAGCGTTTTCGTGCCATGCCCTATTGGATATTTTGAGCAGATGAGCTTTGTCTATATTAGTAAAGGCAATTCTCATAGCTCCCTTCAACTGTTCTATGGAGTGGTACATTTCGTTCAATAAGCTGTCTTTAATTATACCCCATAGTTCGTTGTCACAGGAAGAGAGGTCAGAATTTCTGTTTGGCCAATCCAGTGGCGTTCCAAATTTTCTGAACAGCTCCCAATCCAGCTATCGTTAAACACATTGGACAAGTATTCCCTGACAGTAATTGCATAGTGTGCAAGTGCTCCATCTTGTTAGAGTCAACAACTCTGCAAAAGATTCAGTCTTTGGAGCTCTACAACAAACCAATTTCTTAATATGGTAGCTATGACTATTGATTCATAGCGCCATCGAAGAAATATCGACCTATCAAGTACCTATTGGATAGCCCGCCAGATCACCACATTCAGCGGATTGTGCTATAAATCTTCTTAATAATGTAGTTTTCTTTGCTACACAAAAATAAACGTTTCGTTTACGTGCACTTCGATACATAGAACAGTTATCTGAGAAGAACACTACGACCCCGCGGAAGTGTCTCAAAAACTTTAAGTAACTATGCACAGGCTTGACTTTTTCGTATCGTTATTGCTCAGTTGTTGACGAATGAAGGCTTATAAGATTTCAATGAAGATCGGCATTCATGTGCCTTATCACTGTGGATTTGCTGATCCTATGTTCGGCAGATTATTTCCGCAGCGACTTTGTGTGTAATTGGAGCTCTGATTCTTCAAGTGCTGAATATCGTGTCGACGATCATCCTGTTCTTGTCCAAAATTGAGCCACTCATGGATAACCTATATTTCCGACTCCAATATTGTCAATCTAAGAGGAGCTTCCTTGTTAAACCTGACAATGTAACTCCTAAACATCCTTCATAGTTTTTCTTGCCTGTGGACTTTCGTGAGCCCACACTTGCAAAAAGCCGTTCCTGAATACTTGCGTTAGCCACCTGAAATCAATGAATCAGGAGAATAATGACTGAAGATAATAATAATTAATAGTTATTTTATTTTGTTTCGAGGTTTAACGACCACCATGATCAAATCAAAGGAATATAAGCAATCGCCCGTCCCTAATTTGGGGCCACTAATAGGCAAGGGAGAGAGTCAGTGCCGTTAGACAAACGTACCACCCAAGCCTCATCGGAACTCGTACCCTGGCTCATCTTGGACGAATGGTCAGAGGTCATTGCTTAGATTACTGCGCCACCGGGGCGGATAAAATGTATTATGTCTTGCTATTGTATTCACATTTATAACATAGGAAACCTAGCTTAAGAGCCTATGAAAACATAAACTTGCCGGTAACGGGGATCGAAACCGTATCCTTCTGCTCCGGAGATGAATGCTTTTCCAATTAAGCTACACCTATGGAATATATCTCTGCAACTTTGCCGTCTTGATATGTGTTTTGCCTCTGTAGTACGTAAGATACTACAGGGGTGTTTAAAAAAGATTGAAACAAACTTTTATCTCTTCAACTGTTGATCTCAGATACACACTTTCAAGTACAAAATACTAAAAATGTCATAACGACTTACGACATGGCAGTTGCACCTTCGTGGGGGGCTGCATTTGCATAAAAAATATACAGTCTTTTCAGAAAAAAAGTTCAATAAAAGATATTGCGCAGTGTCTTAATTAATCTGAAAAACAAACCCCGTCATTCTGCTTGCTAAACTCGCCAAGATATTCCCGATGAAAGTTGTAAAATATATATCGTATTAACACCGGTACGCGGTTTTGTCAAGGAGTGACCCTCTGACGTCCTTGCCCAGGTCTTCTTCAGAAGAAACCATCCGACGTCCTTGCCCAGCTCTTCTCGAGATGTTTTCAGTGTCCTGAAACTGTCACAACGGATTTTTAACCATCTGGCCATTTTAGCTTTTTCAGTCTGTCCTGCTTCTAACCTCCTGCGGAATCCACTTGTGTGAGGCATATACAAATTTTGCTGTCGCATAGCTTCCTATAGCGCCGCTGTTCGTTTATTAGCCACGCATTTGCTGCTTTACATAACCAGATTCTTGTGTACCATTTGCATGTAATTTCGGGACAGGGTTCCTCTGTTAAGTAGGTTTTTGTGGTTGTTGCCTAAAATTGAACACCAGGGCATATGTCTTTAAATTGCCTGATCTAGGAATATTTTTCACATATTTGAGGTAGTGCCCTCAAATCAGCCGCGAAACTTCTTAAAGCTGTGTAGGAAAAAGGAGTTTGAGTAACTAACAGCCCCTACAGACATAATTATTTTCAGCCCCTTTTACCCTATTTAGCGTCTTCCACAGATAGAATGATGCGCATTCTTCTAAAGAGCAATAACAGTTGCCATAGCTTCTGAAGTCTTGACTGCCGCCCCGGTGGCGCAGTAGTCTAAGCGATGGCTTCTGATCATTCGTCGGAAAGGGGTCCGGGTTCGAATCCCGGTGAGGCATGGTTTGTCTTAAGGCACTGGCTCTCTCCCTTCCATGGAACCAGTGGCCCTAAATTAGGGACGGGCGACTGCTTATAGCCCATTGAGTTGTTCAGGGTGGTCGTTAAACCTCCAATAAAAAAAGTCTTGACTCACACAGTGATTCCTGCTGCATCAAAGCTTTGGGGTTCCTGATCAGGTAAAATATTCCCCGAAAATTACAGATTTCGGTTACTTATATCGACGTCTTAAATTATTAATTTTTGTACAGCTCCAACCGTAAGAAAATTCTGATGTATGTACAACACACTAATTATGGGTTTTGCCTATTTCCTTCAAAACAAACTGCTTTGAAAATTCGTCCTATTGCCAAAACTTTTTCTTAGCTCTTAGGCCTCTTCGTCGCACTCGTGCTAGTCTATATAAGGGTAAAACTGAAGAAAAACTACTACAACTACTAATAATGCCACTAAAGGAAATCTGCTGGCACGTTTTCCTGGATGACACGGCATTTGCATACAAAAAGGTTTCGGGGAACGAATGCTGAGACCCCACATTATTTTCTCATCAATTTTCACCTCAATCGGTTCTTTCATTATATAACCTTTCCTTGTTAGACGTCAAAATTCTTCCGAGAATGTAAATTTCTCTACTACGCACTCAGGACATTAATCTTTCTTTGAGTAGAAGGACTTAATTGTATTCCGTAAAGGAACTTTGTGGATTATTCTGAACTTCAGCTTAGTAGAATGCGATAGGAATCTCATGTGATCTCAGTAGATGCTTCGGATAAAATTTTTTATTTTGTGAATATAATACTGTTTTGTGGGCGACCATTAAAGTAAAATGAAAAGAAAGAATGCTTAGGAAACGGGTAAAACCTCATTTCCAGAAGACACCTAATTGAGAATTGGCGTTTTGCCAATTTATTCGCTGTCTCTGTTTACACTTTGTATCTCCTTTTCTTTTTCCAGAGACGATATGCTATTAAAATTTGTTACCTAGACCATTATTTTATTTTTACTTTACCCGGGCCTAAACGGGACTTGAATCATTTGAACTGGGAGTATCATAAATTATATTCATGAATATCTTACATGCAAAGAATAACTGACGTAGTGGATTACCTTGGAATACTGATTCTGTTGTACATTAGTCACATGGTTTCAGACATAATTACTTAATATTTGCAATGTGTAATATAATTTACATGTACGATATACACAGACATGACATAAGTAAATAGACACCTGCTTTTTTAATAATATTTATTTTCTATCCGCATGGATTGGAAAGAGCTATAGTTGTAGCTAGATTTAATATCTGGTAGCCATACCCTTTGCAGTACGTAGGGCTTTCACTCCGACGGACATTGTGGAAATGAGATCAGCAATGGTATTTGAGCCCACGATTCACATAACAAGGCCAGTAGGTGTGCCTTGTTGATTAATTTCTGTGGTAGCCGTCGTAATTTTCCATCCAACATGGCCCACAGGTGTTAAATTGGGTTCATATCAGGGCTCTGGCTTGGTCACGACAGTTTCTGGATGGCGTTTTGTTCCTGCCATGTTATGATACGTTTTGCCCTTTGACATGAAACGCCGTCCTCCATGAACAAGGAGTAGCCTTTGACATCAGACCACTGAAGAATATTGGTAGCCGGCCCATCTCAAGGATGGTTGCATATTTTTGTGCACTGTTGTTGCCTTCACATTCTATTAGGACTGAATGACCAGTCATCCATATGGCACCCCATATCATGACTGAAAAACCGACATGTTTCACAGTTGGCTGTAGGTGTTTCAAGCTGAATTCCTGGCTGGGCTATCGCCACATCCAGGCCCTACCACTGTCTGAAAATTGTGCAAATCGGGACTCATCATATAATATGACAGCGTGCCACATTACTACGGGTCTCTCAATCATATCTGTCGCCCATGCCAATCTGCGACGAATATTTGCTTTTCACAAAAGAGGTTTACGTCGAGCCGCTGTCCCATGATAGCCGAGTCGGTGAAGATACCGTTCTGGAACTCACTTAGAGATGTTCTGCAGTCTCAGCGGCCTTGCTACGAGGATTAGTTTCCACAGAACACTTGACAGCTCGAAGACACCTCTGTAATGGCCCAGGGCGACCAGTACGTCATGCTGGTGCTTCCTTGATTGCCTTCTTGAATTACACTAGCACTCGATTAACTGTGGCAAGAGGACTTTGCAAGTTTGCAGCAATCCGACTCTGGCTGGTTCCGAGATCCGATTGCCCCACGTTTCGTCCTCTGCGAAAGTCGCTTATTTCCTTAGCTCCCTAACTGACGTTGTCCTGGAAAATACTGTATATGAAAGGGAATTCTAGCATGCAACGCAATATAGACATAGAAAAATGTTGCATTATGACAGGTGTCTATTTACATATGTCATGTCTGGGTATGACTCCAAAACCTTTTCTGAATACAAGACTTTGAAGTAACGTATACTTAGTAACATACTACGTGACATGAGGTAGATGACGTGCTACTGAAGTAACGCACGAGTCAAATCGACAATGGAGAAGCCGTAAGCCTGCCAGCTTAGTTCCTTTGAGAGAACAGGCGCTCCGGAGTTGGAAGACGAGGTTTTGAATTCATCATCGGCAAAAGGTCATATGTTATATTGACTGCCGAACAAAAAGTAAATCTTCTGACAGCTAGGTTTGAAATATTTGTGTGATGATTCTTCCCCACAACGCAATTAAGTAATAAAACTGATTCTTCTACAATGAGATGTCGTTCGAGCATGGTTGTCGGCTGACTCGAAAACCTGCGATTTCGTGTCCTCGCCGATCTCAACGGTGGATGACGTAATGTATTACGTGATATGACGTAGATGACGTGCTATCGAGGTGACTAATGAATGAAATTGAGAATGGAGTAGCGATAAGCCTGCCGTCTTAGTTCAGTTGGGAGAACAGAAGCTCTGGAGCAGGAAGACGTGGGTTCTAATCTTATCACTAGTAAAAAGTTATATGCTGTAACTTATAGTCACTAATTCGTAAGTTTCATGTAAACAAATAAATTACGAAATCTTCGCACGACTCCATGATTCATGAACCTATGTAATTTTTAACTTGCACAAGCAATGTGTTAAATATGAAATGCACAAACGTAAATTTATGTGTTCATATTCAAAAGAAAGAACATTGTTATGGTATTATCAGTTAAAGCAGACGGTATAAATTTTTTCTAAAACCCTCAAAGAAAGCATCGCAGAATGTATACACTGAAGAGCAACTGAATTAGAGATACCTGTCTAGTAACGTGTAGCACCACCTTTCGCCCTTATGACGGCGGCGATTCGTCTCGGCATGGACTCGACAAGACACCGGAAGCGTTGGGAAGCCATAGGGATCCACGACCCCTGAACAAGCTCCCACAGTTCACGAAGGTTTAATGGAGGGGGTCAGAGCCTCGAACATCTCTCTCGATGTCATCCCAGATGTGCTCGATGAGATTGAGGTCAGGTGACCTAGCTGGCCAAGGAAGCGAGGTCACGTCGGTGGAGTGTTCATCCAACCATTCGGTACAATTCGGGAGCTGCATTGTCTTGTTGCAGGATGAGGTCCCTAGTGGGATGTTGAAAGCGCACAAACGGGAGCAAATGGTCGTTCAAGATATCCCGGTAACGTTGACCTGTGAGGGACGATGGTACACGTACCAGGGGTCTCATTTCAGTCCACGTAAACAGTCCCCAGACGAGAATGCCACACCCACCAGCTTGAAGAGTACCCTGCTGGCAAGAAGGATCCATCGCTTCATGTGGTTTGCGCCGTACTCGTATCCAGCCATCCGCATGTACCAACGTGAATCTCGATTCATCAGTCCAGGGAACATTTTTCCACATGTCTAGGGTCCAGTGACGATATTCCCGCATCCATGCTAATCTTTGCACCCTGTGATGTGCGGTCAGCAGCGGTACCCTCGTGGGACGATGGCTTCTGTACCCCATAGCGAGGAGATGGTTCTGGATGGTGCGGCTGCTTACACGTTTTTGTGCACCAGCGTTAAATTGCCGAATTATTTCTTGCACTGTGGCCCGTCTAACCGCTGTTACAATGCGAGCTAGCCAACGATGACCCAGCTCACCCACACGCTGTTGTTCACGGCAGTTGGCCCTTGCAGGGATGGTTTTTTCCGGATTCGACGTACTTACGGTGCACCCGTGACACAGTGGCTCGTAAAAATTCCAGTGCCTGCACGACGTCCGAGATGGAGTGACCCATTCGTCGGGCCCCGAAAATTTGCCCACGATCAAATGCGCTTATATCCTTCGTCTTACCCATACTGCGTCCGACTCTTACTGATTCCCGTCGCATCACTCCTTATATTGTCGGATCGTTGCATACGTCATGTCGTTTCCGTTTACAGGGCCGCCCACAGCGCCACATTTGCACAACGCCAGCTGTCTCTAATTCAATTGCTCTTCAGTGTAGTTTTCAGGAATTTATATTTTTGAAAGGCATACGTAGGCCATACTGAAAGTAATAAGCAAAGCTGCGTTACACAGGCAGACTGCGCATTGGGAGAATGATAGTTCGGAGACAGGTAGTGCCATCTCTCGTTGCGGCCATGAATGCCAAATGACGTCGCCAGCGTCAGTCACGTGGCCAAAGAGACGCGAGAAAAGATGCCCGCGAATGATGCATCTTTCTGTCAGCGTGCTGTGATTCAGCTCCTTGTGAAAGAGGAAATTCCGGCTGCCGATATTCACCCTAGGCTTCAGCGTGCATATGGAGATGCATGTATGTGTGCCAGTAGTGTTAGAATGTCAGTGAAACTTTTCAAAGACGTTTCACAGACATTAACGATCAGCCTCGTAGAGGTTGCCGTCGAACAATTTCTACGGAACACAATAAGGAAAGTGCTGATACCTTAAATCGTGATGAACAACGTGTTACGGTGAAGGAAATCGTAGCGAAATTGGGCATAGGACACAGTGCAGTTCATGAAGTGATTAGAAGTTCGGAATATAAGAAAACTGGTACCCGTGGGGTCCCACGTTTACTGACAGATGACCACAAAGGGCAGCACAAAAACATCTCATCGCAACTGCTGGAGCGGTGTCAAAAGGAAGGGGCGGGGTTTTTGCACTGTATTAGTGACAGGTGTCGAAAGTTGGTTCCACTGTTTCGGACCTGCAACAAAACGCCAGGAGCATGGAATGGCATCATCTCCATTCATCAAGCAGGGAGAAGCGTAAGACAGTTTTGTCAGTATGCTAAGGTTATGGAAACTGTCTTTTGGGACACAGAAGGGTACATTCTGGTGGATTGTTTAGAGCCCTAGCAAACCGTAAATGCAGCTCGTGATGTCCAAACATTAGAAAAGCTCCGCTGTGCAGTGCGTGATAAACGGCCGGAAAAGAAAGTCATCCTCCAGCACGACAACGCTTGACCACACTGTTTATTTGAGCTTGGAAGAAATCCGAAAATTCGGATGGGAATTTTTACTTCAACCTGCTTAGAGTCCAGATCCAGATCTGACTCTAAGCAAGTCGACTATCGTCTCTTTGGATTCCTAAACGACCAGATGCACGCCCAACACCACCAGAGTACGGAAGCAATACAGCGAACTATACGTCGGCGTCTTTGCACGACTGGATCAGAGTTCTTCCACAAGGGTATCTTTAAACTGCCAGAACGATAGGAAAAATGTGTCCAAAGAAACGGAGATTTTGTACAAAAATAGATTAAGGTGTCGTGCTTACTTCTGCAGTCACTACAATTGGCAATTTTTAAAATATTGTTGCTCATTAATTTCAGCATAGCCCTCCTAAATTTATAAATAGATGTACGGCTTGTGTTTCAGTTGTCAAATACATTCAAGGTTACTTTGCTAACTTCATAATCCCAAAGTTCTATGCAAAGACAGTACCAGTTTTGCCCTCATTTTAAAATTTCAAGCAAGCATTTATGGAGATTATGCGTTCATTTTGCAATCTCAGGCAACTAGAAATTATTAATATCGGGGAAGGCACTGTTCGCTAGAACTTCTTTCACAGGATTTTGTTTTTTAAAAGGATATCCAAGAGCAAAGTATGACTTCGTAATGAAAAAATATTCAAGAAGCTATTAAGAGTCATATTGCTCCTTACAAGTGACGTATATTGCAGGTATGCAAGGTGCACCGCGTGCACAATCTATTTTAGGAATCGAGTACAATTTCTTAAGTATCCGTCTTTATTTATATGCATATACATTTGATTGGCAATGTGGCATTAAAGAGTTTGGGAGTATGGTGTCACCTTGTGTCACTCCTTTTCCAATTTTTATTGGTGAACTGAGTAAACAAAGGGATAAAGATTAATGGAGGCTATTTAACTCACCTTCGTTTTCCTGGTGACGTTGTCATTTTTGCAACTCCCCTTCAGAGCTGCAGAGTATGATCCAGGAACTTGCTGACAAGAATAAAGAAGTGGGATTAAAAATGAACTCTCAGAAGACAGGACTGATGTACAATGCTTTTACAAGGAATAAAGATTTATCGATTGATGTGGAATAGCTGGAGATAATCGATACGTACATTTTACCTTGGAAACAGATATCAAGCGAGGGTCACATTAAGGAAGAAATTAATCGACATATAAACTTGGTTGGAGAGCATTTGGAAGAAACAGCAACATTTTTTAAAGCAACATGTCTTAAAAGAAAAGTGTTTAATCAGTACATCCTTCCGGTGCTTATATATGGATCAGAGACATGGGCCTTAACTAAAACAAGTTAGTAAAATGCAATGTATTCAATATGATACGCTTTCCAACATACCAGAAATCATTACTTAAGCTATGAGGATAATAGCTGTAGAATAAATCTCGTTCCTATGTCCTGACCTTTGACACCATTTCGATGATATTCGACAGAACCGGTTAATTATACTTCCGGAACAACATGATAAAGTTTTGTCTCAATCGAAGCATTTGTACGGAAGTTATGACGCATAAGGGCGATAGAATGGATCCCTCTCCTATGCCATGACCTTTGACCTAATTTCGTCCGTTTTCAATAGGGTTCGTTCCCAGTTGTCCCCTACCACATACTAAAATTTCATCGAAATCGAAACATTTTTATGCGAGTTATCGTGCGGACGGACAGACAGACGGACGAAGCTGGAGCATATGCGCTTCTTCAACCTACGGTTGGAAAGCATAAAATAGACATGCAAAGACTTCAGGCAACTGAAAGAGACATGGAGAAATGCATGCTTGGTGTAACCAGGAAAGATAAGAAGAGGAACTCGTGATAAGGAAAACGACAAGAGTGAAAGACATCATCTGAAATGGCAATGGGCTGGATCTGTTGCCTGGAGAACTGACTACAGATAGACAGCCGAAATTTTAGACTGGATTCCAAGGGACAGGAAAAGAGAAGAAGACCGCATGGGAGATGGATGGATGAAATTCGAAAGCATGCGGGAGTGACATGGAGGAAACTGGCTGAAGACAGAATGCTGTGGAAGAAAATTGAGAAGCCCTTTATCCAACAGTGAATTGATAAATAATGATTGACAATGATGATGATGACATTTGCTTTGTATTGCCGTTTTGCAGCTCGCAAATAACGGCAAGAAGCAGATTTGCTTGCTTAGTGTTTCAGAGATAGGCATGTAATTACAATTATCGAAGAAACGTTAACATTTTGTTCTTCATTTACCTGGTCGAATTCTTTTCCCAGCCTTCCAAAAGCCAGCAGACGCTCAACTGCTGTAGAATAACTACGTATCGCGCATGCGCTCCGATTAAATACATCTGCTTAGGTTGGGTGCCGCTTTTAAGCTGAAAACGTTCTGCGTACGTTGGGAGACCTGCTGCAGTGAAAGGCAGTTATTTCTCGTTTATTTTTTAAAGGAAAATATCAAAAGAACTGACGTACTATTATTGCATTTAAAACTGTACTCAAGAACGTTTTAATCTGATGTGCTTGGATAAAAAAGGTACTTGTGTATTTTAATATTTTCGTTGTGTGGTGTGTGGATAAAAAAGTACACAGAACGTTTTAATATTTTGCTTGTGTGTTGAGAGAATTCATTTTCGTTACTGCTTTGCAGTTTGACATTTTTAGTATGGGAAAAGGAAAAGCTTAGTTTATTGTTCTCCATGTTTTGGTGATTGAAATGATGTTTGGGAATTTTTATTAGTGAGTTTCAGAAGCTGTCTGCAATTGTGATGTTTCACTAAGAACTTTTCAAATTGATGAGAGCACATTTTGATTTAATTATTGAATAATTGTTGTATCAACTTGTGTAATACGATAATTGCTACCAGCACTGTTTTAGGATAATAGTTTCAGCGAAAAAATTGATATTTTAAACACTTGTTAAAAATATGTACTATATGCCCAGTGAGAAACACCACTGTTTCTCATGTCGCACAAAATCGACTATTTAGATAAGCCTTACCACAATACAAAGTCTAACTGGAATAAACCAGCTGGATGTAATTCGTATTTGACGAAAGCTACCTTTTTAACATGATTCATTAATTCATACGTTTATTAATATTACGTTATCAGTTAGACACTAAAAACCATGTTGAATATACCCAGAAATCTTTCTCATCCTGAGCTGATTAAACAGAGGCATCCATTTAAATAGCCTCTATATATCTCATTCCTAAAACAAGATGTTGGAACTATTTAAATTAATAATGTCTTTGTCGAAAATCATTTCCTTTTATCATCATACCGTAATCCTCCATTTCATTTATGTACATCTTTCTGTTCTTCCTTTTTCTGGAGGTTTCATGTTAATAACTCTGCGTGTCACGTGTCCTTCATTTCTTGGGGGTGCATGTCAGTCTGAGAGTATTCTTACTTCTTGGGCCGTTGTTGAAACCTCTACCGCTTAGTTCTTTTTCTTTTCCTCATATTTTTAATGCTATCCTTTCAGGTCAGTTGGCCAGGGCCAGATTATGTCATGCTGTGGACCGGGCTGGTATTGAATAACGGCCTCTTTCAGAAAACTTTTCCTACACTGCAGGACAATTGCTAAGGACGGATGACAATAGCAACGATAAAATGGAAGGCAGGAAAATGTGGAAATTAGCATAAGTGCGGGATACAGTAAGACGTGTTGTGCGTATGCAAATTTTGGATTGCCGAACTTGTTCGTGACGTCATAGCGCTGATAAGAGACATAAGGGATTTGACGCGTATTGACCGTTGTTGTTCAAACGCAAAGTTGAAAGGGAAAGAATCAATTGACGAACTTGCAATTTTCAGTATGTCTTCCCGACATCACCTAGATGATTTTACGCGTGGCCGTATTATTGGCAAGATTGAAGAAGGGCCAAAAATAACAGATGTTGCCAGGGAGTTCGACGTCAACCACAGTGTTGTTTCAAGGCTTTGGAAATCATTTCAAACAAATGGAGAGTGTAGCAAACGTCACGGGGAGGTCGTGTTCGCAGTACGACACCTGCAGAAGATCGGTACATAGTGCTATCAACAAAAAGACACCGGCGCAGCACAGCTAGTGAGGTAGCAAATCAGTTTATGGCTGCTACTGGCAAGCGGATCTCCCGAAAAACTGTCGCCAGACGTTTGCATGAAGGAGGACTATACGCCCGCCGTCCTGTTGTGTGCATCCCATTGTCCAGACGTCACCGTACCGCCCGTTTGCAATGGTGCCATCAACATCGCAATTGGACTGATAACGACTGGTCTGCTGTCCTCTTCTCAGATGAGAGTAGATACAGTCTATCGTCTGATTGTCGACGACAACTGATCTGGCGTGATAGTGGTACTGCATATTGTCCAGCAAACATACAGGAAAGGGACCGATATCCGACATGTAGTGTCATGGTATGGGCTGGCATCATGATCAATGGCCGTACGTCCCTCTATGTGCTTCCACCTGGGACTATGACTGGCCAACGATACATTAATGATGTTCTGCTACCTCATGTTCGCATGTTCCGTGGTGCTGTCGGTGATAGATTCATTTTCATGGACGACAACGCAACATGTCATCGAACAGTCGCTGTCCAGGAGTGTCTTGAGAGCGAGGATATTCAAAGCCTCGTATGGCCAGCACGTTCTGCAGATCTGAATCCCATTGAAAATGTGTGGGATGCTTTGGGGAGGAGTCTTGCTGGTCGCCAATGCCCTCCAATAAACAAGGACACCCTCATCCGTGCACTGACAGAGGAATGGGATAAATTACCCCAACAGCTGCTTGATAATGTTGTGCAAAGCATGACACGACGTGTGGAATCTTGCATCGCCCTCCATGGTGGCCATATCCCGTATTGACATCTTACGCCAGAACGCCTGCGGACGGTAATTGCATTTTTTTCACGTTTACGTATTCTGCACAAAATGGCCTGTTTATTCCTTGAACACGTTCCAAAGCCTTCTGGATTTCAGAGCACAATAAATTGTCTTTCTTGTAATGTCCTGGCATTCTGACATTATTTTATTTCACTTGGCATCCAACCACACTTACTTTTTTATGCGCTATATAGCCGTTTATGATCCGTCCTTAGCAATTGTCCAGCAGTCTATTTCTATAACTTATTTTGCCATCAATTTTATTTTAGTGAAAAATTATTAGGTTACCTTTTTTTTTTTTTTTTAATTGGAGGTTTAACGACCACCGTGAGCAACTCAATGGGCTATAAGCAGTCGCCCGTCCCTAATTTAGGGTCACTGGTTCCAGGGAAGGGAGAGAAGCAGTGCCGAAAGACAAAACACAACATCCATGCCTCACCGGGATTGGAACCCGGACCCCTTCGGACGAATGATCAGAGGCCATCGCTTAGACCACTGCGCCACCGGGGCTGCTAGGTTACCTTTGCTTTGGCGGTGGGTGGGAATGTTAGCAGGACGAAATTATGGTATCGCCATCGTTATTGCTATAAAATCATGGTTATTATTTTTATTATTGCTAACGCACATTTTTTTTTACCAAACTATCGGCTCGTATATGAATTGTATTTCTATTGCACGTCTTTTGTAAATAAAAAAGTACGTGTTTATGCCATCACTTTGTCCATCCGTCCGTCTGTGGACACCATATCTCTGCAACTGTTTGCCCGATTTGAAAAATTATTTCTGCTTTGGAAAGATTGAAATGTAAGAACCACGATCCTTGCTTTCCGGTGCATGAATTACTCACTAGAGAGTGTAAATGTTGATGCTATCGAATTAAAAATGCATTTTATTCCATGTCACCGCATCTAAACATCTGATTGAAAAAATTATTTCTTCCCTTCGATACCATTTATAACGAAGACTATTTTGGGAACAATTTCTTCTTCAAGTAATGCCCAGTTTTTTCGAAAGGGGGCGTTAGGTTCAATTGGGATTCCTACTATATCTCCTCTTCTAAACCTGCGATTTGCAAAATTCTTTTTGCATCGGATAGAGCTAGTGACGAGAGATGTTCTGCATGCAACTCCTAATTTTTGTCAATGAACGGTTTTGCCGGTAGTGGTGTCAGTGTAAATTTCTATTTCTGATGTATTTTGCAGCATTATCTGCGCTTTTGAAAATTCGACTGAAAAAATTCTTTTGTGATCAAATATCGCTCACCACGGAAAACCTTCTGAGAATACCTTCTGCTTAAAATAACGCATTGCTTTTCTGCCGAAGGGGAGGGGACGTGGTTCTATATTATATTTGTTTCGATATTTCTGCTTCTAATAATCCGATAAAAAAATGCCATAGAGCGTTTCTGCTGCAAAATGTTTTGCATGTAATCTCAAATTTTTCTTAACACACACATTTGCCGCTAGATGGCATAAGTTCGTGTTTTCGTTTATAACGTATTTACTGCAATATCTGCGTGGCTAAACATCCATTTTAAAAAATCCTTTTCGGTCCGATACTGTTAATTGCGGAAACATGTTATGTTAATTTCCTGGCCCAAAATAATTCACAATTTCTCCGCCAGGGGGCGCAAATTTTTAATATGTTTTTCTCTATATCTCTGTTTACAAAAGTCAGACGAAAAAAATCTTTTAACATCGGAAACCATCCACCATGTGAAACATTTTGTATGTACTCGTGGATTTTTGTAGTTCGCAGTTCTGCTGCCGCAGATGGTGTTAGTGTGCTTTTTTGTATACAGCCGTATCTCCACTTCTAAACGTCCTATTAAAAAATTTCTCTTTATAATGTTTGTTATTCGTCACAGTAAAGACGGGACACTTTTTCCCCCTCTGTAAACTATGAACAGTTTTCCCGCTAGGGGGCCTAAATATCAAAACATTTTTTCTCACTGTCATTGCTTCGAAGAGACATATTTGAAAAATTCTTTTCCTTAGCACAGATTTTGCTATAAAGAAAACTTTTAGTATATTTTCTACTTTCCGTTATTCAAAATTCTTCCGCTAGAGATCGTCAGCGTATATTTCTATTTGAGAGAATGAATTAGATTCTAAAAATCTGTTAGAGAAATACTGTTTTGATATAAAAATCTTCATTATAAACAGTGTTTTGAACCCATTTTCCTCTTTAAGTAGCACAAAGCTTTTCCGCTAGGGGGCTAAAGTTATGTCATGTTTTCCTCTATATCTGTTCTTCTAAGTGTCTATTTGGAAACTTCTTTGTTTATGATAACTTCCTTTCGCTATGAGAAACTTTTTGTGCGCAGTTTGTAAATTTTCGTTACACATTTTTCAGCCGCTAGTATGCGTAAGTAGCTATTTCTGTTTCTGGATCTTTTATCGATTGTAGAAATCAATAGAAACCGAAAATAGCTACTTATGGAATAGTAATAGCTACTTGCAATCGATGATTGTAGAAACCCGGTTGATTTTTTTAACCGGTTCCACTGACTATGAATAATAACCTTGCTCATATTACGTATTTTAAAGTACGCGCAGTTTTTTTCCTAAGTGGTGTAAGTGTTTTGTTTTTCTTTTCTGGAGTTTTTGATTTTCTACAAATCTGCTTTAAAATATATCTTTCGTTTAGGAAAGGATTCAAAAGACGCGCTCATTGCACCCGAGAATAATGTGTCATACTTCATGTTGTTTTACATAGTCGAGCTACCCAAATCAATCGGTTTTGGCTAAAACTATATTTGATGACAAATTAAAAATATGACAACAGTAAATTACATTCAGGAATATTTAAATACATTATCGTAATTCTAAAAAAGGAGTTCTTTAGTATGGTGTGAACACGGCTCTCAGCTTAAAATATACATTATATTAACAAAAGTCACCGGACACCTCTTCAAATGCAAAATGAACGGATTCGCTGCGTTTTTAAAATGCGCGGTACAGCTGCAAACGGCATAAAAACAAGCCTGCAGCTGACCGCGATCATATCGCACTGTGAAGTTGAGTGAAAACGTCGCGGCGGGAGAGAACTGACTTTGAGTAAGGAAAACTTTTGGGTGTTTTATTAGTGGGTTATTCGTAAGAGAAACCGAGAGGCGTTTAAACATACCCAAGTCAACTGTTTTGGATGTACTGAATAAATGGAAGACACATGGCGTGCCTAAAGCAGCACAACGTACCGGCAGACCAAAGAAAATCAATGATAGAGGACGTCGACGCGTCAGAAGAGTCGTTACAGCTAATCGACGGAGTACTGCACAAGACCTTAGTGTACAGGTGAGTAAAAATGCTGGAACCTCGGTATGTACACGCACCATTCGCAGAGAACTTCATTCAATGGGTAACCGTGGTCGTTCGGCTGCTCATAAGCATTTCATCTCCACTCGGAATGCTACTCGTTGTTTAGCATGGTGTAAAGAACATTTATCGTGGACCGTAGATCAGTGGAAACGGGTCCTAAGGACTCATGAATCCAGATACACGATCCATCAGTCTGGTGGCCGTGTGTGCGTATGGCGGCAGCCTGAGGAACGCTATTTACCACAGTGAACTGTTTCTGCGGTTAAGTTTGGAGCTGACAGTGTACCCGTGTGGGGGTATTTTTCATGGTATGGTCCCGGCCCATTGGTTATCGCGGACAAACCTATTAATCAGCACGTCTACCGCGATATTCTGAACAATTATGCCCTACCAACTCTGCGGCAATACTATGGAACCGAGCCTTGTTGGTACCAGCAGGATAATGCACCGAGCCATAAAACAAGGACTCTTACGGCGTGGTTTGAAGATAATTCCGTTTCGTGTGTGGACTGGCCAGCACAGAACTCTGATCTTAATCCCATAGAGCAGGTATGAGATGAATTAAAGCGCCGCATAAGAAGTTTGGAACCAAGGCCTACTACTAAGCAACAGTTAGGGGCATCATTATGTACTGAATGAAAGCGTATACCTATCGCTGTGTTTTAAAACCTTGTCGAAAGCATGTCTCGAAGGGTCAGTGCATGCATTAAGGCCAAAGGCGTACCGACACCGTACTAAGTATGTCAATAAATGCTAGGTTGTGTTTCTCTTCTAGGTGTTCGGTGACTTTTGTCAATATAGTGTATTCTCATTTTCCTTTAAATGGCTGAAATGTTGGCAATTTCAGAACATTTTAAATAATTTTTACTTATAAAATTAATTTTTAAGGATAACAGTGGAGGCCCTCACAGAGGTTGCGGCCCAAGGCTTCAGTCCCCGGAGCCTTTTCCCCTTTGATCCGGCTCTGCGTACGTCACATTAATTGTAGCTTCCCCATTTTTCCAACGCTCAGATTTTTTTATCACGTCTTTTGGAAAAAAAGAATAGGCATTTATAGTATCATTTTGCCAGTCCGTCCGTATGTAGGTATTGATTGTAACGTGCAGATATGCAAATGATTCCACTGACGAACCCATCCTCCGGCAAAAGCTCAAGCTATTATTACGTATAACAGCGTGGTAAACGTGTCTTTCCGAGTAACATTGCCACAAATGGTTGCGAAGCGTCTCCTGGAGGAAAACCATTACAGGTAGAACGCCGCGAACCCTCCAGCGCCATGAGTATTATCAGCTAATGAACGTCGAAAGAGGGCGCATTATTAGCCTGAATGAAGCTGACTGGGTCGACTCGGAGTATTGCATCCCATGTTGGCCATCGCAGTTCGTCGTTCTGTACGCGCTGAGTGAGAGAAGGCATCAGTAATGTTTCATCGAATGTGCCAGCCCGGCGTACGCTGGGGGCCTCAAGCTGTGAGGGGACATCCCTTAAACACTGTTTTGACTGAGTCGCTCAGGATATCTGTGTTACTATATTTTCCCCACTCCAACTCACAGCAGAGAACACATTGCTCGAATATTTCGTAGGCCTGCTGGGGATCACTTTCCCGTAAAGAAAGGTTCAATGCAACCGAGCTCGATGCTTCACGCGCGGTTGTGGAAAGGCTGTAATAACGAAGTAAATTTCTCCGTCATTTTTGTCCACGCCAGGGCTCGAACCCGGGTTCCCTCATTCTGGAATAAGTCGCCCTGCCAATTGAGCTACGCGGACGTTCGTTGTTGCTGCTATCTGCCTTTATGCCGTGTGCGTCCTGCTGGGCAGGCACGTCACACTGTGCACTGTGCATTTTTTACGCTTTCCAACCGTAGGTTGAAGAAGCGTATATGCTCCAGCTTTGTCCGTCCGTCCGCACGATAACTCACGTGAAAATCGTTCGATTTCGACGAAATTTCAGTATGTGGTAGGGGACCACCTGGGGACGAACCCTATTGAAAATGGGAGAAACAGGGTCAAAGGTCAGGACATAGGAGCGGGATCCATTCCATTGCTCTTATGCGTCATAACTTGCGTAAAAATGGTTCGATTTCGATGGAATTTTAGTATGTGGTAAGGAACCACTTGGGAACGAACCCTGTTGAAAATGGGCGGAATGGGGTCAAAGGTCAGGACATAAAAGGGGGATCCATTTCATTGCCTTTATGCGTCATAACATGCGTAAATATGGTTCGATTTCGATAAAATTTTAGTATGTGGTAGGTAACCATCTGGGCACGAACCGTATTGAAAATTGGCGAAATGGGGTGAAAGGTCAGGCAGGGCATAAGAGCGGGATTTATTCCATTGCCCTTATGTGTCATAACTTGCGTAAAAATGGTTCGATTTCGATGAAATTTCAGTATTTGGTAAGGAACCACCTGGGGACAAACCCTGTCGAAAATTGGCGAAATGGGGTCAAAGGTCAGGGCATAAAAGCGGGATCCATTCCATTGCCTTCATGCGTCATAACATGCGTAAATATGGTTCGATTGTCATGAAATTTTAGTATGTGGTAGGGAACCACCTGTGCACGAATCCTATTGAAAATGGGTAAAATGGGGTCAAAGGTCAGGCAGGACATAAGAGCGGGATTTGTTCCATTGCCCTTATGCGTCATAACTTGCGTAAAAATGGTTCGATTTCGATGAAATTTTAGTATGTGGTAGGAAGCCACTGGGGACGAACCTTATTGAAAATGGGCGAAATGGGGTCAAAGGTCAGGGCACTGGAGTGGGAACCATTCCATTACCCTTGTGCATCATAACTTACCTAAAAATGTTTCGATTGCGACAAAACGTTATCATGTTGTTCCTGAGGTATAGTGAACCGGTTCTGTTGAATATCAACGAAATGGGGTCAAAGGTCATTGCACAAAAGCAAGATTTATTCCACAGCCATTATTCTCATAACTTGCGTAAAACTGCTTCTATTGCGACAAAACTTTAGTATGTTATTCTTGAGGTATACTGAACCGGTTCTGTTGAATATCATCGAAATGGGGTCAAAGGTCAGGACACAGGAGCGAGATTTATTCCACAGCCATTATCCTCATAACTTGAGTAATAATTTCTGGTATGTTGGAAAGCGTATCATAATCAATGCATTGCATGATTTTACTAACTTGTTGAATAATGACTGTGCACTGAATATACAAATTGCAGTAATGTAATAATAAAGAAATTTTGAATGGAATTACAGTAGAAGTGACCCGCCATGTGGAAGTGCTCTGTATCTGGTAACTTTCATATCTCTCCATCCCCAAAGCGCATGCAGATGTCCTTCCGAGCGAAGGTCATTCCCGAGCGCTTGATCGATGGAGGAAGACTATAATGAATAAAGTTCTCCGCTGGACGTGTAGTGCAGGGAAGCTTACGTTAAGTCACGTTTAGGGTTATTGGAAGGTTACTTGGCGTAGCTAAAGTGTGCCTAATCTTTAAAGTGTTAGAGTTTGTTTAGGTAAGACACGCACGTGCAATAAGCTCATTGAATATGGAACTTCTTTTTACTCAGCGTTCCTCATTATCTTGAATATCAGTAATATAACTTCGGTTTTAGTACATTAGTACCTTGAAGGCTCCTTATCAGAGCGGTAAACTCAATATACCCTGAACTTAACGTAATCACTCAATGAAGTAGACTTAACGGTCAGACAGAGGTCTGACAATAAAATGAACTAAGACAACGTACTCACTTTTAATCTTTTATTGGGTACTCCTGGTATTACTTAAATACACACTCCAACAAAACTCAACTATTGATAGCCCGAACTTTCGTACTATCGTAGATAAATCACATAACAATAATAATGGAAGAACCTATCACATATAAAACGAAGCTGCTTGGTATAGTTGAACGCGCCTATATATACTGCATACCACCACGTCATGACTTACACTCGTTGCCACATATAATTCAGCGGGAGAAATAACATCTTGTTAAGTGAGAAGATAATTTGCATAGGAAAATAAAATAACAAGAGATAGTAAAATCAAAAGGAAACTGAATCTAGAGTATACGTTACAAGACGTGCCGATTGATCACTCTTCCCGGCACAAGGACAATGGTGTTGACGGTTGAACAGAGAGTGGTTTTGATAAAACATGTACTTCGCCATGACGACAAGTACACGGACGAAGTACAAAAACAGTTCTCTAGGAAATTTCGTGATACAGAAGTCCCACACCGTAATGTGGTACATCAGCTCGTAGTGAAGTTTCGGGAAACTGACAGTGTTCTGAATGTCCACCCGACCCGGTGGGCCATTCACAGCAGACGAGACCGTACAGGATATCCGGAACAGGATACAGAGGAGTCCACACCCGTGAGACGGCTGTCACAACAAGCTAATGTGTCAAAGAGTACAGCGCACGATATTTTAAAAACGAAGTTGTGTTTCCACCCGTACAAAGTGTCCGTCGTGCATCAGCTGTAAGAAACAGACCACGAGGCCCGGGTTCAGTACTGCAGGTGGTTCCAAGAGTTCCGGTCTGAAGAAGGTGAGGATATTCTGGACGTGACTTTCTTTACAGACAAGGCATGGTTTCACTTGTCAGGTTACATCAACAGCCAAAACACTCGTCTTTGGGCAGTGGCGGTCCTAGCCCTTGCGGGGCCCTGGGCGATGGCTCTTCACGGGGTGCTTCACAATCGCAATAACCCAAAACCGTCGCAATAAACCCTTTTATATACAGTCGTGCATCAGCTGTAAGAAACAGACCACGAGGCATATATAATACAATACTTTGCTTTTTAATATTATTAGGAATCCAAAATATTACCTGCTCCAAAATGACCTGTTGCTGAACAAACAAGGACAGCTGTATAATTATAAGATAAGTCTATTATTTAAAGAAGAATTCTGCGACTTTTCTTGTGGCTGAAGTCTTCAATAAAATCACCATAGTCCAGAGTAGATGCCACGTCGATTTCTATGGACAGAAGAGCGAGAGATGACAGCCGGTCTTCGGTCATGGTGTTCCTTAGGCAAGTCTTGATGAGCTTCACCTTAGAAAAGCTGCTCTCGGCAGACGCAACAGTAACTGGAATGTTGACTATTATTCTGAGTGCAATGTTAATGTTCGGGTAGATTTCACACTGGCCGTTTTTGACTATGTACTTAAGAGCTGAAACTACGTCGTTGCCTTCCTCGCCCTCGAAGACTCGTACGAACTTTTTGAGCTCATCATATAGTTCCAGTGCTTCTATATCGTGTTTGTCTCCTACGCTTAAAGATATATACAGTAAGTCTTCACAGTGCTAATTAGGTCTTCGTCACGCATTTTCAGTAAGTCCTTAATTCGGTACATGAAGCCAAACGTGCCTTCGTGCGATTTGAAAGCTTCGAATATCGGCTGACAGCTCCTTCTTATGCGTCTACGACCCCCCATTAAAGTAGTTTATTTTGAAGTGGTCTTGCGGTGAAATCTCAGGAGCCTCGTCCTCTGTTTCGTAGGAGAACATTTTCTTTTCCCGTCTCTTTCTGGTGGCCTTGAACGTGATTTCAATGCTTACTTCTTCCGCAACTTCCCTCTCTGTCACCAGTGCTGACGAAAAGTCATTTTCACGATAGTTTTCGAGCCACTTGATGACAACTTCTAGGTGCTTAACTACCTCATCTAAGTGCATATTATGACTTTCCCATATTTTGCTGATACAATGTATTTTGAAAAGAATATCATACCAAATCACTAGAGAGGTAACAAATCATAGGTGGTTATTTCCTTTTCCAATGACTGACACTCACTGATCAGCCCACAGTCTGTGGTTTTTTACCCAGTCTCACCAATGCATCGCAAACGTTGTTCAGCTGATATCATACAGCTTTCACAGATTCAACTCTACACTCCCACCTGGTTTCTGAGATAGGTTTCAGTGAAATGTTCACATGTGCCTTGAGAATACCTTACCTCTCGCTGGAGCATGAGAAAATGGTGTAGAGTCTCTGCAAGAGGCCGAAAAACGACTGGGCCTGAGCGCAAGATGAAGCGGCGTCACCCAACAACAGGTTCCAGCTGTGACTTCTACAAGGTACAAAGAAAGCTAAGGGGTTCATATTGAAAAGTCTTCTTTGGATATCGCTTTTTTCCGCGCGCATTTTGTCACCATTATCGTAACCGGCACAACGAGTCTTCTGAAATATGAATAAAGATCCCTACTGCTGTTATACTGAAATACCTACTTTACCTCTTCCACCACAATGCACTAATTAAGTTTCATTACGATAGAAAACTTGCTTTGTGATGCGTCGAGTTTTTGTGTGTAGAAGTGTATGTACTCTAGTAACCAAAATTGTGGAAGCCTTTAGGGAAATTTGTATTTACGTATAAGGTTTGATGGCTCATAACATTATCCTGTTTTAGCATAATACCATAAAATTACACTGCTGGACACCCAAAATGCAAAACCAAGAAGGACACGAGATAGCAAAGCCAGATTTACTGGACACATACTAACAGATATAAAGATGAAACGATTGAGCTTACAGGTAAGCCCGTGCGACTTGCGGAACACGCAGACATCAATAGTTCGTGTGGCCCCCATGGCTGGCAATAACGGCCGCTAGACGCCGCGGCATCGAACGAAAGAGGCTTTGGATGTGGGCTTTGGGTATGTTGGTCCAGGCTGCTTCCACACGTTGCCAGAGTTCATCAGGCGTAGGCGCGGGTGGTGCTTGCCGGGCCACTCGGTTGCCGATAAACTACAAGACGTGTTCGATGGGCGACATATCGGGAGAACAGGCGGGCCGTGAAGAATTGTTGCACAATGCGTGTCAAGTGCGGGCGCGCATTGTCCTGTTGAAACGTGGCCGCTGGCAGGCCCTGCAGGTAAGGGAGGACTACAGGCTCCAAAACGTCGGAGATGTAGAGGTGGCTGTTGAGTGTACCGGCGATGCGTACCAGAGGGGTGCGGGTGTCATATCCAATTGCGCCCCAAACCATAACGCCAGGCGACGGACCGGTATGGCGATGCATAATACAGGCGTCATACAGTCTCTCGCCGCGGTGCCGCCACACGCGGATCCGACCATCGTAGTGTTGCAGGCAGAAGCGAGATTCATCGTAGAAGACAATGTCGTGCCATTCCTTAGTCCAGGTGCGGCGTTCAACGGCCCACTGCGACCGCACTCGCCGGTGGTGTAACGTCAATGGTAATCGGAGCAATGTGCGCCGTGCGACAAGTCCCCGCTCCTGCAGACGACGTCGAACGGTACGTGCCGACACAGGTTGTTGCGCAACACACCCTAAGTCCTGCGCTAACGTTCGTGATATGGCGGTGCGAGCCGTCAATGCCCGCCGCACAACATGCCGGTCCTCTCGTTTGGTGGTGTGCCGCGGCTGAGGTAATCGTTCACGTCGGTCCGTCCGTCCCTCCTGCACCCACCGAATCCATACTCGCCTCACTGTGGCTGGGTGTCGTCCCACACGGGCGCCGATGTCTCAGTACGATAAACCGCTGTCGCGATAAGCCACTATTCGTCCTCTGTCGATCTCCGAAACGTGCTGGAATGACTGCCGTATTCTGCGACGATGCATCAGGAAGCTTCCCACGCACAGGTTCGGCAGCACAACACACTTCCACTACTTACACCCCGCTGTCTGTGCCCCCTTCTTATAGTGCTTCTCGGTGGCGTGTCAGGCGCACGTGATTTACATATGCCCTGCAATGCTAATCGTTTGCATGTCCTCTCGCGGGCGATGCATTTTGCGAATTTCAGGCCAATCGGATGCTTCGTTCTTGGTGTTGCATTTTGTGTGGCCAGTAGTGTATATATCATTAAAGAGATAACTTAATGTAGAATATAATGTAGCAAACTGTGAAAATCCTCCTAATACGTGGCGTCAGTGTATAAACAAAGACATCGCTCTTTCCACGTTTTAGCAACACATAGCAACCGAAAAAGTTTTATTCGGTCACCGCTGGGGATCGGAATCCCAGATAACAGAAAAAGTTTTATTCGGTCACCGCTGGGGATCCGAATCCCAGATAACCGAAAAAGTTTTATTCGGTCACCGCTGGGGATCCGAATCCCAGATAACCGAAAAAGTTTTATTCGGTCACCGCTGGGGATCTGAATCCCAGATAACCGAAAAAGTTTTATTCGGTCACCGCTGGGGATCCGAATCCCAGATAACCGAAAAAGTTTTATTCGGTCACCGCTGGGGATCCGAATCCCAGATCGAGAGATCTGGGATTCGGATCGCCAGCGGTGACCGAATAAAACTTTTTCGGTTGCTATGTGTTGCTAAAACGTGGAATGAGCGATATCTTTGTTTATTGTAGTAAACTGTGTTGAGGTATATGAAAACACACTCAACACAGTTTGAAATCTAGATATCAAACTGTGGATATCTGTATCTGATCACACTCTTGATATCTAAATATCGAGAGATCTGGGATTCAAATCCCCAGCGGATGACCGAATAACAACTTTTCGGTTGCTATGTTTTGCTAAAACATGGAAAGAGCGATGGGTGTTTATTGTAGCAAACTGCGTTGAGTTATGCGAAAACACAAGTTTTTCTGTGACGGGCATCGAACCAGTGTCTCCTCATTCTGGAGTAAGTCGCTCTCTCAACTAAGCTACGCGGACAGAATTTCTTGCTGCAGATTTGTCGTCTTCACGCATGTTTTCACCTCTATAGTAAGTCACATCACCCCCTCTTAATATATTTTTTGTCTCTGAAGCAAAGTAGGAATTTTTCATTAATTCCGAACAATGTGTGGAACAAACATCACACATTTTTCGAAGAACCCAATGGCCGGTGGATCCATTTTCCACAATCGGGCACCAATGTGGAAACACAAGTTTGTCCGCGACGGACTTCGAACCCGTGTATCCTCATTCCGGAGTAAGTCGCTCTCCCAACTAAGCTTCGCTGACAGAATGTCTCCCTACAGATTTGTCGTCTTGACACATGTTTTCACCTCTGTAGTACGTCATAATTATCTTTATTCTATCAAAAGTTGTAGCCAAATAAACAGAAAAAGAAAACACAGCTGCCTTATGTTAACATGAAGTGGATTTCCTGAACTTAAACTGACCAATGAGAGTCATTGTTCTGAGAGCCAATCAGGTGTTATTTTGGCACAGCATGGAACCAATAAGGTGTTAGAATGAGTCAGCTCTCATTTCCAGTTGTCAAAGCTGATCATAATAAAACTCCTGTGTGAGGGTGATCAAATTGGACTCTTGGGTTTTCACTGATTTTTCTATTCATTGATAACTTAGTAAGTGGAAATTTAACCAAAGGAGGTATTTCTAGACTGTGCAAGAGGCATCAGCAGACTCAGTCAACTCAAAATCAAACTGGTAAAGGCAAGAAAAGGTGCAGCAGAACATGCGGTGATAGAAGAATTAAAAGACTGTGTTTAAGTGACAGAAGGAAATCAGCTAAGTCAATTAAAAATGAATTGTCTCAATGTGGTTTGAAGATGAGTGCTGGGACTTTTAGACACAGCCTCAAAGACTTTGGTTTAAATTCTAAAATTCCAAGGAAAAGACCATTTCTCTCTCCTAAACAAAGGAAGAAGAGATTATAAAGGGTCAAAAACCATGTTAATTAGTCTGAGGAACAGTACGACAGAGTCACCTGGAATGATAAGACATATTGGGTAGATGTTCATATTAAATGATATCCATATTTTGTAGTGATGGAATAAAGTATGTAAGATGAAGAAATGGAGAATATTTGCTGTCTTAATGCATTACAGCTACCATGAAGCATCCATTTTATTTATTTATTTCTTTTTTTTTCTTTTTTTTTTTGTTTGGAGGTTTAACGACCACCGTGAACAACTCAATGGGCTATAAGTAGTCGCCCATCCCTAATTTCGGGCCACTAGTTCCAGGGAAGGGAGAGAACCAGCGTCGTAAGACAAACACAACATCCATGCCTCACCGGGATTCGAACCCGGACCCATCTCGGACGAATGATCAGAAGACATCGCTTAGACCACTGCGCTACCGGAGCGGCAAACATCAGTTTAGTGTTATGATCTGGGGTTGTATGATAGCAAAGTTGTGGGCTGAATTTGTGTCATTAATGGTACTTTAAATGGCAAAAAATACATCATTGATTTATTTAAGCTGAAACGGAAAACTTGGGCACGTGATTTTTTCCAGGATAATGAAGCCTATATATTTTAACAGGATTCAGCTCCTGGTCATGTTGCGGCTGTGTGCAAAAAGTGGTTTCAGGAAAATCATATTACACTGCTAGATTCGCCAGGTATTAGCCCTGACCTGAATCCAATAGAAAATCTGTGAAGCCGATTAAAGAAACTTGTTAGTCACAAGGAATAAAGCACAATTGATAGAAACCATCTTACAATCTTGGTTTTAGATTATAACACCTGATGGACTAAAACGCTTGGTTCACTCCATGGGACGTCATTGCAAGGCTGTATTTGCGGCAAAAGGTTTCCAGACCAAATACTGTACTAACAGAAATGGTGAGCAGTTTTGAAATACGCTTTATCACGATTTTCTGTATATAGCTTCATTTAAAAAGCGATTTTTTAAATAAAGTGTTCTGCATTACATTCTGCACTAAATTATCTTTCTACTAATATACAATTTTATGGTTTTCTAAAAGCACTGATGTGATGAGACGTCAACCCTTAGAAATACAAATTTTACAAAGTATTTCCACAATTTTCACCAGTAGTGTATTTACGTGAAAATAATTTTTCAAAGATTAAACAGATTTTCTCAAACGCTGAATATTACTCCAGTTTTGAATACTTTTAAAATTGTATATGCAACTATAGTTTTATAAGGGGTTATAGAGTAAATATGTTTCCTCGCAGACAAAACACGAAATCTTTTACATCAGTGTAGATGTACTTGCTATTTGCCATGATAATTTTATTTCGAAGATTATTTGACACTGAGCGAGTTTTCTCAGGGATGATGCATGAAGTTTTGCTATAATTCTGAAGATACACGTTGTTTTATAAACTGAAACTGAGTGACACTAGTATGAAGTTCTTCTTGACATCCTCTTAATCCTTTGAAGTTCCCGTTTTACTGACAACAACAGATTATGAACCAGATGTTCTACAGGTGAGTACAGGCCACTGTGATCAAAGTTATCTCCCACAGATATGAATGCAAAACCTTGAACATATGATAAACTCCTTGGCAAGCTCATTAAAAACATTGGGTCGTTGTCATTTTAAATGACTTGAGAGGATTTATGCAGTGACACTAATTAATTACTAATTAAATTAATCAATATTTTAATTGCCACTCAAGTCCCATGTTTCCCTTCGCTGCTCATATTTTTTATCCCTTGGAAATGATTTACGATGGAAAAATTAAAATGCGCTAGAAGGTGCTTAAAATGCGGCACTGATAATTGCGAGAGCACTATCAGCTAAAGTGGAATGCAAGGAAGAAATATTTAAAAATCTTCTCATTCTATATAAAGGCGTTTTCTGAGAAAAAAATTCTAAGAAAATGTGTTTGGAATTCGAAAATACACACGAAACGCTTTCTTTGCGAGAAATGAATAACTTACGCCACATATATTCTACGGTACATTTCTTTTACCTTAAATGCTGCAATTCTAATGTCTGAAACAGTTTGTGACGAACCATTCAGCCTGAGTTCTACGAACTTATTTTTTGGCAGGAATTCTTATGCTTCTTTGAGCAGAATGTAAGTAATTCAGCATATCAACTGCATTCAAGACTACAGTCGCTTTTAACCCTGCCAAAAATCATATTTTCGTATTTACGTGAACTGTGTGTGTTTTAAGTTTCATTTCGTATTTCGAAGGAGAAAAGGTTTCTCAGGAATTTGTGCATTCAAGTTTACACATTGCTGAAACAAACGCATGAAATTAAATTTCTTCTTTCTTAGCAGCATTTTGAATAGAAGGAAGGTGATAACAATTTCCCTATCTTATTAAACTCATATTTCTACGAAAGGGAAAATTTATAGTAAAACCTATTCATCCTCCATGAAGAGGTTGATTCCCCAAGTTCCGAATTGACCTTCATTAAAACTGTTTGTGATATTCCACACTTTTGCTAAATTTTGTTAGTGCGTTAAGAAATTCTGACAAACAAATAAAGCACACTTCGTGATGCAAAACATACAGTTCATGCTATTTTAGTTTTCTGATGAAAGCTACTAGTGAATTAATAAATAAAAAACGCAACAACAATTTCCCACGGCCCTCGGCATTCAGCTCATGGATTTAAAAGAATCTGATAAAAATGCAGCTACACGGTTCCGTAGAACAAATCATGCAATAGATGTTCTCCTGTTTTAATTACATAGATGCGATCTGCTAAAAATACATAATCAGGAATCATGCTAGGTTTCATGTTACGAAACATGCAAAATACACCGACTGGCCAATTTATTAGAATCCGTAGATTATTTTGTGCAGATTGGCTGATACGTCATTCGTTGTCATCACTCCACTACGGCTCAACGAAATAGGAATAGACAGAGTGCTTGTGACAACGCCATGTTTAAAGGAAATCGAAAGAGCCACGGCCAACGCTATGAAGGGTGGAAGCGGAGAACCGGAAGTCTGAGTACGGGCTGTGGCAGTTACGATGATATGGTTTAAATAGGTTCGTGATTTATATTTTTATCGTTAACTTTACACTGCAAAACAACTAAAGCTTAGAGATTGTAAGGCTTAGGTTAACACCTTAAGCGGCCAATGTACCTGAACCAAATGGCTCCCAAAGTTTTACCGAAATGTTCACATAGCGGCTGGGTTTTGCGAAAGCTACATTCCCCCTCTCATATTAGCAGTGCCGAACATGAACTTGTCATTGGTGATACGCACTCTCTTCTAGTCATTGATTTTCATCTGCATGACACAAGGCATGGTGGAAAAGGGCTAGTGCCTCTGACAGGGACATCATGTCACTGGGTAGAAACAAGTTACCCAAACATCTTCTCTCCCCTTTCTTAGTTCGTCGACACTGTTATATCCCTTTCAACAGATAATCAGTCAGGAAGAATTAGTGTCAATCATACCCCTAAATGACCAATTTGAATAGCAAAGCTAAGGGAGGAAAGTAACTCTTTCTTATGCCCGGGTTTACTCATTCCAGTCACATTCGACCCATTTAGACAGCGAATATATTCATTCGAGCTGATTTCAGCATAGTTTGTCCAAAGTGAATTCGTTCCAGCCGGTAAAAGAGTTAACTTGCCTTGTAGACGTAGTGAATTTGATTCACTGAAAGCCCGGATAACTTCACTTCTAGTTGTAGCTAACAGACGTAATTACACATAACACGCACTTTCAGACTAACGTCCAGGATTCAATGAAACATAAAATTTACTTACGAATCTTATTTCTTTTTTTAATAGTTTTGAAGTTCGTCATCGAATGACATCTTTCACCTTGCTCGAAACAACACACATGTAACTTCAATCAAAACTTCATACAAAATACGAGACACTGGTCGCTCTTTGAATCTGTACACTCTGTAGTGTACAAGAATAACATTAAATACAAGTTGCTCATACAACAATAGCTCAACATTTAGTCGTTCGTGAAGTTCTCTCTTTACACCAATACATCTTGTATAACAGTTGCTCATAGAATACTGCTCACTCAATCGCGCATCTCAGATTGCACACTCAGCTCTAATCTCCCACTGTCAGGAGATGCCAACTTCAAAATTCATTGGGAGAAATTAGCGAAGTTCAGTAAATATTTAACGAGAAGAAACCGAATTTACATAAGAAGACAGGCACCCAATAGGAAGTTTAAATTAGAGATATACGTCACGCAGTTTGAAAACTAATGTAAACATTCAACATTTACTCCAATCTGTACATATAAAACTGGAAGCCCTCACTGCCTCATCACCGAATCTCAGAAACTACTGAACTTAGAACTTTCATATTTGGCAGGAACGTTCCTTTTACAACATAGAGGCGCAGTAAGACAGTATTTTTTCCTACGATAATTTTAAGTGGGTCGAAGTGGGTTTTTTTAAATAACCCAGCTTTGATAACGCTAGGACGTTTTGCAATGATCCAGCCATTGTTCCCCAGCAACTGAAGCCCCACCCTAAGTTTTGAATGACTTGAGTTGACCTGCTCAGTATATATTTTGTTCTCAATTTATTTGTTCTGAATTTATTTAACAAAAAACCTTAAAAATCACGTTAAAAGCGCTTCATCATAATACGCTTTGCATTTAAACATTTATTATCGTTTGGCATATCGAATGTCAAGGTTTTTTGATTTGTTCTAGATTTATTTAACAAAAGAAAAAACCTTTTAAAAATATCACGTAAAAAGCGCTATATCATAATATGCTTTGCATTTAAACATTTATATTATCGTTTGACATATCGAATGTCAAGGTTTTTTGTGTCAAAATCAAATTACCAACATTCATTTTCACCGAAGCAACGGTGACGTCATATAAGTGATTCATTTTCACCGAAGCAACAGTGACGTCATATAAGTGATTCATTTTCACCGAAGCAACGGTGACGTCATTAATAAATATAAATATGCGGGTATGTTTTCATAGTAATTGAAATTTGAAAAAAAGTTTCCCCTTTGAGATATTAGCGATGGCAAAACAATTTTGCTCACGGTTCCAAAAACATTTGACTTGCTAGCTTTTAAATGTACAGTTTCGAATGAAATTGTTTATAAGCAAGGTCCTTTTTACATTTATGCTGAAAGTAACAACGTATTTTGTTCTGTTTTCTATTATTATTTTGTTCTGTTGTCTATTAATATTTTAACGATGAAAGTGAAGAGTAACGACGTATTTCGATTTGTTTCGTTAGGCTTGAAGTTTTAAATTTTCAGTTATGAACGAAATTGCTTATGTGTCGTCTGGAAGAATAAGTCAAACAGACATGGGTTTCCCAAAAGAGCGAAGAAATATGCAGTGTATGGCCAATTCAACTCTCGCAATTTGTTATGGTGTAGGTTTATCAAAATCTTTCTTTTCAGTGGACCAAATAGATTTTATTTTAAGGAGAGGTAACCAGTTTTACAAGGAGTGCAAAACTATTAATCAAGTAAGACATCCTTTTCTTTCTATCGAAGATATTATTCCTACTGTTAATTTGAACTGTGCAGTGTTAAGTGAAGAAATTGTGTATCAGTTTTCTGGACTATTTCCTTCAAACGAAATCTCTTTAAAAAATACCGTGAAACAGTTTGATAGCAGATTAAATGGATTGCTACAGCAAGAAGTAATATAGGAATTCCTTTTACTGGTCATAGTCAAACTGTATCCTTCTGGAAAGTTGATGATGGTTTCAACCTTTTCAATTCTTATCCAGTTAATGAAAGGGAGGACGGCAAGAAGTTGGTGTGGCACGATTGCTTAAATGAATTACAAGTGGAAGCTCTAGAAACGCTTCTTCTTTGTCAAGAAAATTTTGATTCACAACAATTTGAGGTGGCACAAATAACTGTCGTGAATGTATCCAGAATAGGCTATACTTCAAATCTTTTATCTATTGAGGAATCGCCTACTCGCAAACCCCCCATTTCGTACATTCAGTCAAGCCCATTTGAGCAGTCAAATAGTAATTCTGGAAACAGAAGAGGTTCTAAACGACGTGCTCGCTTTTCAAATAACGCTAGAAAAAAACAACTGAGGAAAACATCAGCAATATATGCTAAAAAAATTCCTAATGTACACCGGGCCGCTGCTGAAAAGTACGCACACACAAAATAAAAAATAAAAATCCAGATATGAACCGGGCAGCTGTTGAAAAATACAGGAAAAGCAATCCACAAGTTAATCGGGCAGCTGTTGAAAAATACACGAAAAGTAATCCAGAAGTACATCGGGCCTCTGCTGAGAAATATTAAAAAACAAAACAAAAAAACAAACCTGAAGTGAATCGAACCGCTGTTGCTCACTACGATCCTTCTCACGAAAAACGAATGCAAAGAAAATAAACCTTGGTTACAGAAAATGAACTCTGGTTTTATGTATAATCCGGATATTGAGTATGAAAGAGATAAATTTATTGAATTAGGTTCACTGGATGTGGTTTGTAAATGGTGTAAGGCTCTCAAGTGGAAGGAAGAGCCTACTGGCATGTGTTATGGCAGCGGAAAGGTCATTCTTCCATCATTCCAACCGCTTCCCGAACTTATACGTAGCCTTTTAAACGGTGATCATCCAGAATCTCGCCATTTTCTAAGCTCAATCCGAAAGCGTCATACAAAGCGTCATACAATGCTCTACATCGCAATGTCATTGATGCCACCATATTTACTGGTTGAGCACATGGGGAATCTGAATTTATTCCATGTTTACCTCTTATTCCATCTGATTACCCATTCGAATTCAAGAGATTACAGTTTCCTTTGAAGGTCTGCTTTGCTATGACGATCAATAAATCCCCAGGACAGTCCTTAAAAATAGCTGGTATTGACTTAAGAGAAAACTGTTTCTCTCATGGTCAGTTTTACGTAGCTTGCTCAAGAGTTAGTTCTCTTAGCAGTTTGGTAATATTGGCGGGATGATTCTAGAACAGCCAACATAGTGTACAAAGAATCGCTAATATAAGTCAATATATTCTTTTTATTTTTCCATTCTTTTATCGGTATTTTTTTTTTTTTTTTTTTTTGATTGGAATTTTAACGACCACCGTGAGCAACTCAATGGGCTATAAGCAGTCGCCCGTCCCTAATTTAGGGTCACTGGTTCCAGGGAAGGGAAAGAGCCAGTGCCGTAAGACAAACACAACATCCATGCCTCACCGGGATTCGAACCCGGACCCCTTACGGACGAATGATCAGAGGCCAACGCCGTAGACCACTGCGCCACCGGGGCGGCTTTATCGGTATGAAAAGGTTTAGTTACAAATGACAACACTCCGCATCTTTTAAGGATGCAGAAATTCATGGTATAAACATTATGTATTTGAATCCATTTTATTACCGATATGGTATAATAAAGTTATAGAACAAACCGATCAAGTGTATTATTAGTATATTAATTTATGGTACAAATTATATTATGGTATGGTATGGAATCCTGTATTATAGAAATATTTTTAATATCATCACGTTCGAAGAACGGGTATTTAGCTAATTTAAAATAGAAATTAATACATAAAAACAAACAAGTGCTATGAGTGTTAAATACGCCTAAAACTCAATACAATATGTATTTCTGAGAAAAAAAGGAGCTCGTATTCTACGCTAAATAGCGATTATACCAATATGTATCTGTACTATGTAAAGTGATTGTAAGGGTCGCCCGCAATCGAACTGTCAATTATGAATTTATGTACTTTTAATATTGTGATGAACACGTGCGGACGGACGTTTCATTCCGCCATTTTGTTGTTTCAGATAAGAACTGATATTCTTCACCACCCACGTGGTACGACTTTAATCCTATGGGGGATTAAGAGAGGGGTGCATGAACACCGGGGGCATCTGACCTTGAAGAGTCAGCTGCTCGAGTGTTTCTGTTAAGCAAGTTGTCATACTGCTTTTGTATACGTGCAAGGTTGTAATCCCCTGCGGGTATCCGACGACATTCCTGAGTACAGGTATTTCACGTGCTGACCGGGGAAAGCAGTTTTTCTTGCGCATGAGTGATAGAGGACAGAAAGGGCGAGGAGGATTAAGTGAGACAGTTGAGCTTCGGTCGTCAAGGAGAGAGGGTCCTGGTTTGGACACCAGTTTCTGACGGAAGGACTGCGGTTATCGCAGACGTGCAGCGTGGTGAACGGGAAGGAGGATTCCTTCGTCCACCGGGTATCGCGGAAAGAATTGTGGAAAGGTAGCACGTGGTCAGCACGGGAACCTGAGCGGAAAATCATCGGAAACCCGTGAAGCAAATGTTATCGGAATAATAAAGTCTTGTTGTTGTTTTTATTTCCGTGTACTGGACTGAGTTTGTCGAGGTAATTATTCTTCTACACAAGGACGCCTTCAGCCGCCTTGATAGCCAGATTGTATAGTAAAGGCGAGGCGGTAGCTCGCTATACGGCGGGAAACAAAAGGTATTATCTAAGAATTGATATGTCTGGCCCTACAGCCAGATAAAGTGGCGCAGTCTATCGGCAGGATCAGCCTGAAAGCGAGCTCATGAATGACGTGCATGGCGACACGTGTGAAGAAGGAACAACGGACTTTTTGTGAAAATTCCTGTGACCGAATGACAGAACTCTGACGACGTGCCGACCGGAAGAAAGAGACACCAGCGTGCTAGCCGAGATAAGGTATCCATCGTGTCGACAAAGACAAAGACAGTGTGCACCTCAGCCTACGGAAATCCCAAGCAGGACGAGGACTTACAAGCAAGACAAGAGAAGAAGCCTGAGTGCTCCGGTAACGTACCACATTTTTTTTCTGAGATTATTTCTGTGTCTTTGCCTGTGCATTTGGTATAATTTAGGGTTAAGAGTAGAAGTTCTCACCATGGTACTAGAAAGGAAAGGGAAAGCTAATAATTAGATATTCTCAGAGTAAAGCATTGTAAAGTAAAAATTTTGTAACAGTTAATTTTATGTCAGTTGCTAGAGAATGCGAAGTGTCAAAATATTTTCGTTAAGTAATAAGTGTTTAGATAAGTCGAGATTTCATGTTTACGATTTAAGAAATTTGAAGCTAAAATAGCGTAGTTTTTTTTTTTTTTTACGTGTAGCGAAAGAGACAGAAGGAATATAAGTATTCTGAGTAAAACAGGATAATAGATGTTCGGGTAATGCATGAAGGTAGAGATAGGTTAGAAACAAAACAAGAAGCAGATTAACCTTCGATGATTTAATGCGGAAGTTTGCATGATTTCTTTTCTTATTTCTTTGCATGAGTGTATTTTTTGAATGTGTATTGTAGTGTATTATCATGACTGAGCTTTTGGAAGGGAAAGTTGAGGATAATTTAGACGCGGACAACGAAGGGAATAGTATTCTTAGCGATTCAGAATTAGATTCTAGAAAAGAAGTAAGCATTAATATGGAAGACAAGAAAAATAATCCAGCTAGAATGGAATGGGAACTTCAATTTAAAATGCTTGAGATAGAAGAGAGAAAGGCTGAGAGGGAACAAAGAATGCTAGAGTTACAATTAGCGGATAGAAAAGAAGAAAGGGAATTTGAGTTAAGAAAATTAGAATTAATTAATGAGAAAGAGAAGGAGTCTATTAAAAGTAAAAATGAGGGTAAGTTGGCCGACTACATGAGAATCTTAGAAAGAACTTTACCCAGAAGTCCCGGTAAGCCGGAAGAAATTCTGGACTTCTTTGATTCGTTAGAAAGGGCATTTGTATTACACTCAGTACCGGAAGAAATGAAAGGTCGTTTGGTGATAGCCTTATTCAATTCAGAATGTGTGAACCACTTATTTCGTCGTTTAACCATAGAGCAGTACGATAAGTACGAAATAGTTAAGGAGGCAATTTTGGTGGAATGCCATTTGACTCCGGATATTTATTTGAGACAATTTGAGGAGATTAGTAAGAACAAAGGGGAAAGTTACTTGCAGTTAGCCGGACGTATTAAGAGGACCATAACATACTACATTAACAGTAGTGAAGTGAAAGAGTTCGATCAGTTGGTCAATTTGTTGGTATGCGACAAATTCAAAACTTTGTTGTCCCCAGAACTGAAGACCTACATTCTTCAAAGAGGTTCCGTAGGGAAGTTAGTTCCTTCGACGGAATTAGGAGAACTTTGTGATTTATACGAAAGTCACGTGGGAGCTATGGGAATAGAAGTAGGAAGATGTAAACCCAGTCATCCCTTGGGAACGTATTTCAAAGGAGGTCAATCAGAAGCCTGGAAGAAGGGAAGTTTTCAGACAGGTAGAAATCAATTGAAAGGAAAGTTTTCCGGGACAGATCAGAGAGTCGGAAATAAGCCAGGTTACTCGAGGCCTATCGTAAGGAATTCCAGTTTGGATAAGGGAATTATATGCTTTAGATGTGGAGTAGTAGGGCACCGTAAAGCAAACTGTAACCAGAAGGCATCCCAGAGTACTCCCAGCTCTTACTCTCAGAATTGGAGGAAAGACCCCCCAAATAAGGTAAACAGAGTAGCGATGGGACAAAGGGGAGCCGAAGATACTTCAGAGAGAAGGATAGAGGTCAGCGATGATAAAAGAATGACGGCTAAGGTAGATAGAGTTTTAGGCCAAGAAGGAAGTCAGAACGAGGTAATAGAAATTCCGGTAGATGAAGTGAAGAGGGTTAAGTCGGAATGCGGAAAGAGCACCGAAATCCTTATTGACTCAGGCGCGGAGGTGAGTTGTGTAAGAGGAGGGTTACTTGGCGAAGAGCTGTTGGAACCAAAGGGTAGGATAATTTTAAGAGGCTTCGATGGTAGTAAGGGAGAGTTTGCAATTAAACAATTGAATCTCCGATTAGATGAAGAGTGTTTAGAAACAGGAGAAGCGCCAGAAAGTTTTTGTGAAGTGATGTGTGCAATTGTTCCTAATCTGGTAAACAGGGTAATTATAGCAGCGGAGGATTACCAGCGCATGAAATGTTTAAGGGAAGCTACTCCGATGTGGGCAACCTCGTGTGAAAAGGCGTTAGAGTTAGGGAATAGGCCGGATGTGCATCCAGAAACTGAGACTGGCGAAGCGCTAGTCGAAGAAGAGGATATTCTAGGAATGGAAAGCCCGGCGATCACAGATATTTCAGCGGAGGAGGAGCAAGCGCGCTTGGTAGGTAAAGCGTGGCTTGAAGAGCAAAATAGCCCCAGCATTTTAGCGCTCCGTACTAAAGGCGGCGAGGAAAATCAGCGAGAGAAAAACAGCAGGCCGACCAATCAGGAGAGGCAACGACAGCTAGCGAGGGAACAGGAGATAGTGTTACTGATTTGGATACGAGTGAATCTCAGGAGAGTTCAGACAGACGCTTGTTTACAGAGCAACAAAAGAGGTGTGTGACGTTAGCAGCCGCTAGGAATGAGGCGGAAAATGGGAGAGGTGGATATCTCTATACGGATGGAATGTTGTATCATCGGGAGCAAGTGTTGGGACAGGTTAAGTTACAGTTGGTAGAACCTGAGGAAATCAGGATAGATAGGGAAAGGATAACTCGGGAGCAACTTAGGGAGTTACAGGAGCTGGTTAACAGCTCGAAGAAGTTCTTTTCGGGAGAAGTGGAAGAGACGTCAGTTGGGAAGCACACAATTTCACTCCAGCCGGAAAGCGTACTTCGTACCCAGCACAGGTACAAGGTGCCACAATCGATGCAGAGAGCAGTGGAGAGCCAGATCCAGGAGTTGTGGGAACGTGGGATGATTGAAGAAGCAAAAGAAGAGTATAGTCATCCGGTAGTATGCGTGGCTAAGAAAATTGGAGAGGTTCGGATGTGTGTAGATTGCAGAATGCTAAATTCTCACACTGTTCCGGACGCATTTCCGATGTCTCATATCCCAGATTTGTTAGCGAAGGTGGGGGCAGCCGGGTATATTACTACGCTTGATATGTTAAAGGGGTACTATCAAATCCCAATGGACCCCGACAGTAGAAAGTATACCACTTTTGCAACGCATAAGGGGCTCTATCAATGGAAAGTAATGCCCTTTGGGTTATCAGGAGCGGCGGCTACTTTTCAGAGAGCCATGAATAAGGTTTTGACCCCGCACCAAGACTATGCGATAGCGTACCTGGACGACGTGGCTATTTTTTCTGGCTCATGGGAGGAGCATTTGAAAGGAGTAATTGAAAGTTTGGAGGCGGCAGGCTTTACGGGAAATTTGAACAAATGCTGTTTCGCCCGTACAGAGGTGAATTACTTAGGGCACGTGGTCGGCTCGGGTCATCACCGGCCGGACCCCGAGAAATTACAGGCCATCAGAGACCTTTTGCCCCCTCAGACAAAAAAGGAAATACGTAGCTTTTTGGGATTATGTGGGTATTACCGTGATTACGTACCTAACTTCGCAAAGATAGCTAAACCTTTAACAGATTGTACAGGGAAAAGGGCGGCAGATAGGGTAGTTTGGTCGGAAAAGTTGGAGGAATCATTCAGGACTCTGAAGGAAAATTTGTGTAAGGCACCGGTATTAAACACCCCGGATTTCAGTAAGCATTTTATCTTACACACGGATGCGAGTTCCTTTGCGGTGGCATGTTGTTTGAGTCAGAGGGATGAGGAAGGCAACATTAGGCCAGTGGCCTATGCTAGCAAAAAATTAAATGGGACGCAAGCCAGATGGGCGGTCAGCCATCAGGAGGCGTACGCCATAGTATGGGGTTTGCAAAGGTTTGAAGGGTGGATTTTCGGTAACCGGGTCGAAGTTATGTCCGATCACAACCCCCTTACTTTTCTCACCCGTTCCGCATCGCAAAGTTCAAAATTACAGCGTTGGAGTTTGGCTATTTCCAATTTAATTTATCCATATCTCATGTCGCGGGCAAACTAATTCCTCACGCCGATGCGTTGTCAAGACTCAGTTTTAAAGAGTAGGGCAGCCCCATGGTGAGAATGTTTCACGGCACAGGTGGAGATCCACAGAAGGTCTCAGGGTGGTACAAGTGTTACATAACGTGCGAGAAGTGAAAAAGTGTATTATGTTGTGTCACCCAAGACCTGCAGGCAAGGAAGAGACTGACTCGAGAATACGGCAAAAGACCGTATCTCTCTCGTTCATTTGGTGGGGGCCTGTAAGGGTCGCCCGCAATCGAACTGTCAATTATGAATTTATGTACTTTTAATATTGTGATGAACACGTGCGGACGGACGTTTCATTCCGCCATTTTGTTGTTTCAGATAAGAACTGATATTCTTCACCACCCACGTGGTACGACTTTAATCCTATGGGGGATTAAGAGAGGGGTGCATGAACACCGGGGGCATCTGACCTTGAAGAGTCAGCTGCTCGAGTGTTTCTGTTAAGCAAGTTGTCATACTGCTTTTGTATACGTGCAAGGTTGTAATCCCCTGCGGGTATCCGACGACATTCCTGAGTACAGGTATTTCACGTGCTGACCGGGGAAAGCAGTTTTTCTTGCGCATGAGTGATAGAGGACAGAAAGGGCGAGGAGGATTAAGTGAGACAGTTGAGCTTCGGTCGTCAAGGAGAGAGGGTCCTGGTTTGGACACCAGTTTCTGACGGAAGGACTGCGGTTATCGCAGACGTGCAGCGTGGTGAACGGGAAGGAGGATTCCTTCGTCCACCGGGTATCGCGGAAAGAATTGTGGAAAGGTAGCACGTGGTCAGCACGGGAACCTGAGCGGAAAATCATCGGAAACCCGTGAAGCAAATGTTATCGGAATAATAAAGTCTTGTTGTTGTTTTTATTTCCGTGTACTGGACTGAGTTTGTCGAGGTAATTATTCTTCTACACAAGGACGCCTTTCAGCCGCCTTGATAGCCAGATTGTATAGTAAAGGCGAGGCGGTAGCTCGCTATACGGCGGGAAACAAAAGGTATTATCTAAGAATTGATATGTCTGGCCCTACAGTGATCAATAATGTTTCACATTGAAAAGAAATATTATGCATATTTTGGGCTCCACTCTTACTTTAAACTCAAAGATATATTGCATATGACACAGAATTCTTCGAAGTAATGAACATGCCTTTTGAATCCTTTCTACACGAAAAAATATTTCAAAGCAGATTTTTGGCGAAAGAAAAGAATTCGTCTTCTGGGGGAAAATTCACATAACATAAAATACGCAGTGTGAGTGGTGGTCTTCATACTGAAATGAACCAGTTTCGAAAAAAAAAAAAAAAGACAATTTCTACTATTGGTAAAATTTCCGCAAATGCAATTGCTACTTATGCCCACTAGAGGCTGAATGCGTGACGAACAATCACAAATTATGCACAAAATTCTCATAGCAGAAGATATCTCGGGCAAAAGGGATTTTTATGATGAATAACAGAGAGGTATAAAATGTGCGCAAAATATTCTTCATAGTGACAGCTATGCGAAGGAAAAAGAATTTCTTAAAGACGACTTCTAGAAGCAGAGATAGCGAGAAAAATGTTTAACATGTGCGCCGCCTAGTGGGTAAAATTTTCATTATTGGAAGAGTATATTCTGTATGGCATACTGCACAAACAGAATTTTTTCAACAGGCTTTTAAAAAGCGGGTGTATAGTTGTAAACAGAAATACATTCTAACGCCACATAGCGTCAGAACTGTGTGCTACAGAAAATTCAAGAGTACATGTGAATTGTTCCAGAAAGTAAATGGTATCCTGTGCTAGAAAAAAAATCAAATGGGGTTTTTAGAAGCAGAGCTATCGAAGAAAATATTTTATATATTTTACACAATTTTCCCGCCAGGGAGCTTGGGCTCTGGCGGGAAAATTGTGTATTAATTTGGGCAGGAAACGCTTAAAAACGCTTTGGTAATTAGCGGTATCTGACCGAAAGAGCGTTTTTTTCAATCAGATATTTAGAAGCAATGATACGGAGACTCAGTTGCAAACAGAAATACACACCAACGCCATCTAGGGCCAGAGCTGTGAACTATAAAATGGACTCGAGTATGTGCAAAATGTTCCACAAGGTGAATGTTATCCGGTGTTGAAACAACTTTTTAAATCGGAAAAAAGAGATATTGAAAAAACGTAGATTAAAACACTTGCCCCTCCTTCCTAGCAGGGAAATAAGGTTTTATTTTGGGCAGAAAATTCTCATAAAACGTTTTCGTAGTTAGTACCTGACCTTTTTACGGTCAGATACTAACTACGAAAACTTTTTAAAAGTTTTATCTGACCGTAAAACGATTTCTTCCATAGGGGTTTTTTAGACGCGTAGACATTGCTGCAAGTATGTTGCGGGCGGAAACGTGAATTTATGGTTTCTAGTGGCAAATTTGTGCGTTAAGAAAAATGTTTAGTTATATAAAAAAACATTCCTGTCTAGTAACGCTGTCCGACAAAGAAAGAATTTTTCAAATGGAACTGTTGGAGGCAGAACGTTTTGCGCATATTTGCCAGAAAATATGCGCAAAAAGATTTCGTGGAGAGCTGTAATCTGGCAGAAAAAGAATTTTTTAAAATGAGTTTTCAGAAGCGCAGGTATTGCTTTATATACATCGGAAACAGAGACATTCCCAAGTGGCACAACAGTTCTTTACCAAAAATTGGAAACTATAACCAGAGAATTTCCTATCAGGAGCTCTATATGCAACGCGAAACGAATTTTTCAAGTGGGACTTTTCGCAGTAGAGGTATCGGGGAAATCATAATTTGCCTTTACGCTTCTTAGCGGAAAAGCTGTGTATTACTTAAAAAAGAAAGTCTATCCAAAGTGGTTTTCGTTATAAGTAGTATTAAAGAAAAGAAATGTTTTTTTCTGTCGGATATTTAGTAGCAATCATGAGAAATAAAATGTATTTTGAATTCGATGACATCTGCACCTACGCTCCCCAGCGGCGAAGGAACATCAGGGAGCGTGAATGGAAAAGGACCGGAAATGAAGGATCATCGTTTTTACGTTTCAGGGTTCCCAACGTAAAAAGAACTTTTCAAATCGAACTAATTGTTGCAGAGATACAGTGTCCACAGGCGGACGGATGGACTAAGGGATGCTATATGCACGTACTTTTTTCCCCCAACAGACGAGCTGAAAAACAAGGAAAGAAAAACAAACAGACAGAAGAAGAGGACGTGCTTATGTTATCACTACGTCCATCTGTTCGTCTACCCGACCGCTTCATTCTCTGTGTGGACACCATACCTCTGCAGCTAGAAGGGTGATTTGAAAATTCTTTTCGCCCGAAAAGTGGAAACGCTGATCTTTGCCATTTGTTCTCCTGCCGATGCGTAAATTCGTTTGTAGGAACCCTAAATACAGTTGTTATCGAATTGAAAACGTATTTTATTCCGTACCATTGCTACTGGAAATCAGATTGAAATAATTATTTTTTCTTTCGACACGATTAACGCAGTCTGGTTTTCGTGCCGTTTCTTCCAATAATGCAGGCCCCCAGGGGCGTACATGTATATTATATTTTTTGCAAAATTTCTGCGTCTAAACCTCTGATTTGAAAAATTCGTTTGCTTCGGATATAGTTAGCATTGAAGAATGTTTTGCGTACAATACCTAATTTTTCGTAACAAACAGATTTCCTACTAGGGGACATGATTTCCTATTTCTGTTTCTGATGTATTTGCAGCAGTACCTGCGCTGCTAAAAACTCGTATGAACATTTATTTTCAGTTCGTTATCTCTCTCAATGAATTCTTTTTGCGCATATATCACGTGCATAATAATAATAATAATGCATTCTTCTTCCGTCGGGGATGTAGATGTATATCCTTTTTTTTTCTCGATATCTCCGCTTCGTGCGATATGAGAAACACGTTTTTTGTCAGACAGCGTTCCTCGTGAGGAATATTTTACGTATAACTTCTAATTTTTCTAAACGGAAAATTTTGCCATTAGAGGGCGCAAATGCATATTTTTGTTTGAAGCGTATTTGCAGCTGCATCTGCGCCTCTAAATATTCTACTGGAAAAATTCCTTAAAACTTTTAAAGGAAAAATTTGTTTAAGGAAAAATTCCTTAAAAAACTCATTTCGAAAGTATCTGTTGCTCATTTGGTGCACAGAATAACCCAACATTTATTTAGCCACTAAAGGAAGCAAATACGACATTTATTTTTATTGATACTTCTGTTCTTAAAAGTCCGATTTCAAATATTCTTTGAATATCGGATAACATTCCATTCGTTAAATATTTTGCATATGCTCTTGGATTCTTATAATGCTCAGTTCTGACGCTAGGTAAAATTTATGTTTGCAGATGTATTTCCGTTTTCAAAAATCCTATAGAAAAAAATTCTATTTCATCTACCAGAACTCCAAGTAAAGAGTTTAAAAACTTAATTCAGAAATTTGATATGGGAGACGATATAAACCTTTACCCATTGCATTTTGAGCGGCCAGCCCGTCGTGTGTCGTTACCGCAGGAGGAATGGGTCACTCATCTTTTGAGACTTCTCCGCCACGAAATAAATCAGCTGGTTGCTCGTGAGTCAAAGGAAAAAGTCGAGAGTTATGACCACGTGAAAGAGGTTCAATTTGACTCCTGAAAGGTTTCGTCAGGTATTTACTTCGCATCAGAAGAGACAGACCGGTGCCGGACGGTACTTTTATCATGAATTATTTACGTATTTTGATGGTTGGATTTCTGCCTTAAAAATAACAACTTTTGAACAATTGAAGGATTTGATCACCACTGATCAAACTAAAAAACGAACTCCAGTGGGTTTTAAAGAATATTATTTGGACGAATGGAGCAACATTGTCTCTCCCATAGAATTATCCGAAAAGCTCGATGATTATGAAAGTATTAAAAGGCCCGCGAAAACAGCATTTGGTGTCTAGCATGAACGACCAAGGCCACCTTTTCATGGTTTTTCAAAGATTATCAACAAAAACAAAGTTATAAAAAACAAAGTTGTTGAAAGAGGGATGTCTGGCGGCAGACTGACTGAGAAGTTCCAGAGACGATGTCCAATAAGATGTTATGAGTGTGAGAACAGAGTGCATTTGAGGCCCCATAACCCTGAACTCACCAGAGACGACAGTTGTCCGTCAGCAAACAGAGGCAGTGAGAAGGAAAAGGCATTGGACGCCCACATTACACGAACGCGTACCGAGATTGTGAATGAGAAGGTTCGAACCAAAAAGATGACATTGAATAATTTGACTGTTGTTGCACTTATCGACACAGGTAGTTCAGTATCCCTTCTACGTGAAGATGTATATAAACAACTTGCTGGTCTTCTGAAGCTGGCGAACAAACCCTTGCTTTTATCCGGAATTGGAGCGTCGCAGGTTTGGACTAAGGCATCTTTTGAGCAGGAGTTTGCCATAGATGGACATCATGAAAACTTAGGTGCGGGGTGGCATGTTGTGCCTATTGAATTCGCCTAGACGCTACGAGTTCTACACACACACACACACACACACACACATATACAGGGGTTGGACAGAATAATGTAAACATCTAGGAAAAGAAGGTTTTACGTTCCTAATAAGGTGTGGTACCACTTTTGGCATTCAAAACCGCCTGAAACCTCCTTAGAATTGACACATACAAATTCTGGATTGTAGTTAGTGGAATGTTACACCATTCTTCATGCAGAAACTGCTCCAGGTCCTTGAGAGATGCAGGAGGAAGATAACGGCATCTCACTCTGTTCTCCAACACAGACCACAGTGGCTCGATGTTGTTTAAATTTGGTGATTGGGGAGGCCAAGGCAGGTGTGAAAGGTCGTCCTTGTGTTCCTCAAGCCATGATTAGACATACCAAGCTCTGTGAATTAGGGCGTTATCATCTTGATAGATGGCATTACCTGCGTTGATAACCAATCTCGAGCAGTCGATACATTTGCATATCATCACGTTTTCCCTTCAAAACCGCAATATCGCTGACTTTTTTGTGACCAGTGTATAGACTGTATGTTGCTTTTTTAATTTTAAATTTCTCTTGATTGAAAATTATGCTGTTTTATCAAGTAAAAGTTAATTTTTTTAATTCATGTGCTCCTTACCTGTATAAAAATGATGAAGGTATCTTATCTGGCTTATCTGAATTACAGAATGCTTTTCATTGTACTTTTTATTTAGTATTATTAGTATTTTGAAAACTTTTATGGCAGAGAATGTTGCTACTACAAAAGAAAGTGTTTGTTTTTTAAAGCGAATTTTTTATTAATACTTCACCAAAGTAAAGGGAAAGGAATAGATCAAGTATTCTAAAATAGAGCGTTTACGTATAACACTTACCGAATGGATATTATGAATAGAATATTAAAATTTCCCGAAGTCGCTTTCCCTAGGAACAGTTCGTGGCACGAACATCCTGGCTTCATCATCAAGTTGTATTTCGTCTGTTCGGTCTTGGTAGGTGTTCAGCTTCAGATTTGTGCCATGACGCAAAAAACCCAAAAGAATTTTGCAAAATGCTTTCTATTTCAGTTTACACTGAAGAGCAATTGAATTAGAGATACCTGTCTAGTAACGTGTAGCACCACCTTTCGCCCTGATGACGGCGGCGATTCGTCTCGGCATGGACTCGACAAGACACTGGAAGCGTTGGGAAGTCATACGGATCCACGACCCCTGAACAAGCTCCCACAGTTCACGAAGATTTGATGGAGGGGGTCAGAGCCACGAACATCTCTCTGATGGCATCCCAGATGTGCTCGATGGGATTGAGGTCAGGTGACCCAGCTGGCCAAGGAAGCGAGGTCACGTCGGTGGAGTGTTCATCCAAGCATTCGGATGCAATTCGGGAGCGATAGCACGGTGCATTTTCTTGTTGCAAAATGAGGTCCCCAGTGGGATGTTGAAGACGCACAAACGGGAGCAAATGGTCGTCCAGGATATCGCGGTAACGTTGACCTGTGAGTGACGATGTCACACGTACCAGGGGTCCCATTTAAGTCCACGTAAACAGTCCCCACACGAGAATGCCACCCCACCCACCAACTTGAAGAGTACCGTGCTGGCAAGAAGGATCCATCGCTTCATGTGGTTTGCGCCGTAGTCGTATCCTGCCATCCGCATGTACCAACGTGAATCTGGACTCATCAGTCCAGGCAACATTTTTAACATGTCTAGGGTCCAGTGGCGATGTTCCCGCGCCCATGCTAATCTTTGCACCCTGTGATGTGCGGTCAGCAGCGGTACCCTCGTGGGACGATGGCTTCTGTACCCCATAGCGAGGAGATGATTCTGGATGGTGCGGCTGCTTACACGTTTTTGTGCACCAGCGTTAAATTTCTGAGTGATTTCTTGCACTGTGGCCCGTCTATCCGCTGTTACAATGCGAGCTAGCCGACGAGGACCCCGCTCATCCACACGCTGTTGTCCACGGCAGTTCGCCCTTGCAGGGATGGTTTTACCGGATTCGATGTACTCACGGTGCACCTCTGACGCAGTGGCTAGTGAAAATCCCAGTGCCTGCATGACTTCCGAGATGGAGTGACCCATTCGTCGGGCCCCGACAATTTGCCCACGATCAAATGCGTTTAGATCCTTCGTCTTACCCATTCTGCGTCCGACTCTTACTGATTCCCGTCGCATCACTTTTTATATTGTCGGATGGCTGCATACGTCATGTTGTTTCCGTTTACAGGGCCGCCCACAACGCCACATTTGCATAACGCCAGCTGTCTCTAATTCAACTGCTCTTCAGTGTAGTATTATCAGTGACTGCACAAAATCTCCATCAGATGGATGAGTTCCTCCTAATATATCCAATGCTCAAGAAAAGTGTTTGGATTTCGGAACTTTATCCTCCCAGAAGGAAAGAAAACAAGAATTATACTACAGGAGGTATTCTTGTTTTCTCTGCTTGTGTTAGACAATTAAAAATACTTTAAGATGACGGGGAATCGTTTCATAACTTTTCGGCACTTTTTTTGTCTTAATGTAACAACTAAGTGACATAGTACACAATGTCTTCAACCTTTGTGAGGAAGAAACGTTTACTGTTGCGTTAATGCGCCATAAGCTGTTCTCTATCTTCTTTGTGTTGTAGTCGAAAGCACATGAAATGGACGATTCCTTAATGGGCATATTGAGAGCATGGATATAGATAAGGATACACTGGTAGATGCGATGCTGTGCCGTGTGCGAGGGAGAACGTCTTAAGTTCTAGGCTCACAGCTGAGCGTGTCTACGCAAAAAAAGGTTCGTTTGGTAGCATCAGGAAAATAGCTAAAGAATATTGATGTTCCATTTGCTGAGAGCATGATAAATAGAAAAACAACAACAACATACAAACATGATGCTTACTAAGACTGTGGTGTACGGAATCAGTGGGAGAAATGCCCCCACAGTCTTTGATCTGTGGGGAATATGTCCTGCCTCCCACGGGTTTGGCGCCGTCGCGCGTGTAACCTTTTGAAATGCCTTTGAAAGACATGCAGACAACAAAAAATGTTCAGACAACACATTCGAAATGTCTCAGAGTACAGAGGTCTACAACAGTCTTACTGTTCGAGATTTGGTGTCTGTTTATTATTAATTTCTATGTACTGTTTTCAAAAATTATGCTCAAATTCGTCTATCACGTTCAGTTTTTGCACAAAAATGAAATTCTTAAATCATCGGATTAAGCAAAACATGAACGTTTTATGATTCTATGCAGTGCCTTTCTAACTAATATTGCCACTCGAACTTATTATGTAACAGGTCTGAACGTAGATCTAGTGCCGTCCCGGTGGCTCAATGCTGGCTTCTAACCATTCGTTCGAAATGGGTTCGGGTTCGAATCCCAGAGAGGCATAGATGTTGTGTTTGTCTTGCGGCACTGGCATGGGTGTCCGCTGCAACTTTCCAGGGGGGGGGGACGGGTACACTCCCACTATCATAAGTATTGCTTAAATTTATCATACCCTGCGCCCTTATATGGCATAGTGGGGGTTGGGTTAGGCGAGTGCAACGAGCCCCTTCAGCTAGGGGGTGGGTTCGTTGAACTGTTAGCCCCCCCCCCGAATTATTTTTGAAATTACACCAATTTCAAAAGGAATTTTGAGGCGATATCATGAAATGGAAACTTGGACACATCTTTCTTTCTATAGTCAATATTTAGTATTGAAATAATGGACAATAAAATAAATATGTCATTTACAAATTGCTGGCCACTAATTATTCATATCTGAGTCAAAAGTGTAACCTTACTGCAAGATTCTTGCTAAATTTAATAATCAACTTAATACAGTCTTTTTGTAAGAAAACATTAACTTGGGGTTACATAGAGCAATTGTACTGCCCCATTGTCCTTTATTGAGTATAAGTATAAAAGCCCAAACCTCCCTTTATTTGGTAGACATTGATCTTTTATACCCTCTTCAATTTTCTGTTTCTCTAGAGGATTTTCCAGTAGAACTGACACCACCGCCGCAAACGCAAACACACACACACACACACACACACATCTTGACTTTTGAACGAAATTCGTCACTTTTTCGTGACTTTCGCCAGATCCAGGGGGCCAAGTGACCTGTTTGCCCCCCACCCCCAGCGGATGCCCATGGGCCCTGGCTCTCTCCCTTCTTTGGAACCATTGTCTGTTAGGCTGAAAGCTCCCAGGTGGAGTTAGGTTCCCGCACTGAAAATAGTTGTCTCTGTTGTGTGTTGTATATGTGCTTGGTTTTAATGTAACGAGTGGGTAGTTTTTGTGTATATAGCTACAGAAAAGTGTCGACTGTTTGGACAGTTTCTGTTGTATTTGTATGGAATTTGCGATTAAAAACAATAAAGGCAACAAAGGAACTTTACAGACTGTAAAAAAAATCTTACTGTGAATACCTTGAAATGTAACTTGGGGAACAAGACGAATCATGGGCTTTATGTCAAAAGTCTCTGCTGTTTTAGTTGCAAAACTAATGCGGTGGACAAAACGTAGGAAAATGCATTTGTTTTTGTGTGCCAATGATCGCGAAGGAACCAAAAAACCAGAGTGATGAGTGCTACTTTTGCTCTTTTAATGTACAAGGACACAACACTAAAAGTAATGAAGGACAACTATTGCTGGATGTTGCACAGAAAAACGCCACAAGAAACACATAAAAAGAAGTGTAAGAAGCGTAATTTTAAAGGGAAAAGACAGAGATTTCAGATATTGCAGTGAAACTGGACAGCCGATCTGGAACTTTGATGGCCGTCCAGAGCATCTTTCAGTCTGAGCAGCTTTTAATCGTGCCGCACCTTCGTTCTTTTAAAAAGATTCTTTTCCAAAGACGGTTTGTAACATTCCACGTTTTTCCGAAGCTGTCTACGGAACGTGAAACAAATCTTGGAGCAAATCCTTTGTCCTTTCAATTCACGGTTGATAAAATTCGCAGATATCATCCTACACATCTCTGCTGTATACCGTCTAAGAAGTGACCGAGGCAGCATAAAACTGCGGGAAAACCTGTAACGTGTTCACAATGGCACACTGTAGCACCATCTAGCAGGAGAACAGAACGCTAAAACCCGAGAATTCCAGAAAAACTTGTTTAACATTTCTTATGCTAGTTCTGTTACGTAAAAATTTTAAGGTGTCAGGTGAACTCTGGTAGGTTGGTGTGCATAATATTGGTTACATGACCCATCGGAAGTTATTGCGTATTTTTATTATGGTGATAATTAAAAAGAGAGGTATTAAAAATCAGAAAACTTCCCTGTGTCAGTTTACAGATTTTAACTTTCTGACTTCTTTGGTTGTACCCGTTAGAGGGAGTAGTTCAAAAAACTCTTATAAAAATTAAGAATGTCTATCCAAACTGGAAAAATAATATGAAAGTTCACTGCTATTTGTTGTTCTTTGGAGGTTTTTAGACATACTTTCACTAGCGTTAAGTGGAACTCAGTCGGAATTATATTATAATTCATGCACCAGTCTTTTGTTACACAAATGACATATGAACTCTTCCAAAGAATGTTTCCTCAACCAGAATCGTATTTCATTTGGCAAAAACATTGATAATCCCAGCGTATATACTGTAAATCGATCTCAAACTTGACCATTATATAAATGTCTTCTAATCCCAACATGCTCTTCCTGCACTATAATGCATTTTTATCACTTGATTGATTATTCATCAGTATCTGTAAAGTGCTGAAATTCGTTTTGTTAGAACACGAACTCTCACTAAAAGTAGTTTTCGCTCAAATCTGAACACAGGACGTGTCATCCTTGTCTGAACAATTGACTCTCCGTGGACGTCTCAATTTTCGAGGTTTTACCGAATTGCCGAATCTGTACAGTGAATTTCTCAGTCATTTCATCTGACAATGATCGCTCCGTATAAATATAGCGACCCAAACAGCTATCCGCATCCATTACTTCGGAGGGGTATATACAGTATATAAAGATATTTTTACATAGTGAATAACTGGATTTTTGTATTGATGTTGTTCTTCCGCAGTCGCCCCCCCCCTTCATAAATCATTGAATTCACAAGAAATTTTATATTTCAAAAGCGGAATAATTTCATTCATTGTCCTGCGAGGACCGGTTAGAAAGTATGGAGACAGAATCTGCAACGTCTGAGAATCTTACAGGAATGGACTGGTTAATCCCCTTCCGAAGTAAAGACTCCTTGCAGCCCACAAATATTTATTCCTGTCAGTCTTCACAGAACGAGCGCTTTTCTCACTGAATTTTTGAAAGATTAACAGCGTCGTTAAACCTCCAATAATAAAAAAAAAAGATTAACAGCCACTTTGCCGCATTTTATTTGTTTACTGTAATGTCTTTTTAGAATGCAGGAAAAACAAACAAACAATAAAAAACATAGTAATGAGGAGCCATTCGTGTGCATGCTGAAGCAGCTGAAAGCTCACTGTGGGACATACGACTGAGGTGAACCAAGAGGCAAAATGGCAATTTGCAGCTGTAAGCCAAGGTCGGTGTAGTTCAAGCGGTAGAATACCTGACTCGGAAGAAAAACCATGTCTGTTTGAATTTCACCACCGGCAAAAAGGTTTACGCTATTTTGGCGGCGAATATAAAGTTAATGTCCTGGCCGTGAGGTTGGAGAAATGTGTGATATTTCTTCCACACACCGTCTGGAATTAATAAGAATTCCTTCTCCTACAGCGAGATACTTCAAGCATGGTTTGCGACGGACTCGAAACCTGCGATTGCGTGCTCCCGCATTGCCTTTCTCAAGAGAGAATCAAAACGAGAAGTGACATACCACTGAGGTGACGCACGAGTCAAAACGAGAAGTTGGAGCGATAATCCAAGGTCGGTGTCGTTCAAGCGGTAGAATTCTTGACTCCGGAGAACGATGTGGTTTCAAATCCCACCACCAACAAAAACGTTTTAAGCTATAACTGACAGACGATTTCATTTATGTCTCTCTGTAGGCAGACATGGAGAGTAAGTGGCTGAAAATCGCTTTCCCTACAAATTTTCAAGCAAAAAAAGGGAATAGAAAATAACATGTTCACTAATACTAAGGTTGACTATGTCTCGTGTAGCTGAGTTCATAAGCAGATCTACTGGCCACTCCGCTGATCCAATGGTCAGAGGCGTAGGTTTTTGACTAATCTTCCGAGCTGGCTCCTGGGTCGAGTACCGGATGAGGCATGGGTGGTACGTTTACCTTACGCCGCTGGCTGTTTCTCTTTCCTCGAACCAGTGGCTCCAAATTAAGGACGGACGACTGCTTATCGCCCTTAGATTTGATCCTAATGGCCGATAACGGCCTTAAAAGAAAGTGTACCGCACTGAGACGCAACCGATACAAATAAATTGTGACAAGTCATCGGTTTTGTTTCATACCAAGTTCGTCGACCATACGGCACATTTATTTTTCGTTTCGAGATTTATCGGCCCCCACTAGTACCTAAAGCTATAAGAAGTCACTCATCTCTATTTTTGAGTTATTGATTCGAAGAGAGGGAGAGAGACTGCGCCGTAGCTGCAACCCCTCCCACAATGCCTCATCCAGGACACGAACTCAGGACTATGTAGGACGATTAGATAGCAGCCCGCGCCCCTGACCATGCAGACACCAGGGAGCATTTATTTAGTGGTCAGTTTAGCCGGTCGTGCCACTCGAGAATCATCTACAAGCGGCACCTCGCCTCATTTATTAATAATTTAGAGCTTTCTCTTTACCGTGGTGTGAAGACGTCTAATATCTATAGGCTATCTAACTGCCCGCTTTGAATATCGTTTGACGCAATTTCTTGTGATTCAGTCACTTCGAAAGGTGCTTTACATTAACAATTTCCTTTTGCCATTACTGAGTGATTTGAGAAATCAACCGACTGAACTCCAATAACTCTTCCTCGTTGTTGTTTATACTGGCAAAAGATGCAATGCCAACATCCATGAATTAGTGAGCCATACTGTGGCTTAGAACTTGTTGAAGTTCTTCCCTGGAAGATTGATTGAAAAAATTATTTTTGGATCTGAAATAGGGAAGCACTTCCATGAGTTGTACATTTTCAAGGTTTTTCAGGTGGATAATTATTTGGGATGGATAATGTAAATGTGCTTTTATATTATGACGTATATATTTAACCTTTCTTTTGAGTTCCCGTATTCTTATATCAATTTGATTTCTTCTTGTTAAAAGTTTTCTGTCGGAACGTCACAGATTCCTTCTCGATGAATTTAACTTTGGTAACACGTGACAGCAGGTCTAATTTAACTTTGGTAACACGTAGTGCAAAGTTGAAAACCCGACTCTTACCTCTTAAGTTTGTTCAACTGCGTAGTGCAAACTTAAGAGATAAGAGTCGGGTTTTCAATGTTCTGTGATACTTAATCTATGTTGTCTTGATGATACTTAAGCGATCCTCTGAGTGCTAAGTTAATTTGTGGAAAGAGCGAGCAGTATCTATTAGATACATAGCGTGCTTTATAATAAGCGTATAATTCAATGCTTGGGCGACTACAATTGCTGATGATGATTATTTGATTTTCTGTGCTCAATAAACAGGTTAAAACTATAAGTTATACTGCAACAAATTGTAGGGTCAAATTACGGTAGATACACCGGCAGCTGAGGGGCCAGTCAATAAGCCATAATTTTACAGTGCCATACGGTAATGTTCATTAACAGTCTAACGACCGGGAAATAAAAACGTGTTACCCACAGAGGTGTTGCCAGTCGACTGATTGCACATGAAAAAACAGGTATATATAACCACTTTAAGAAGAACGTTGCCAGATTGTCAAGGTTAAAATACAGTAACGTTCAAACAGTTTAAACACCGTGAACCGTGAACATGTAGTTTAGCTACCGAAAATTTATGGTTGACCGCCAGGTGACGTGCTTACGATCTGTAAACCGTCTTAATCCGGGTGAAAAACTGACTATTCAGGGCAATTTTTTTACAGTGTATGTTGACTCATTTACGATCCGTAGTCTTTTATTCTAGAAGTGTTTAATTAAGCCTAATTAAATTTTCAGCTGCTACGACTGAGACTCACCCGGGAAAACAACCTTTAAGTTATTGTGAAAATGTTAGTCTCCAGTAAAGCATTTAACTGATGCTTAATTTAAGGTAACAGTTACAGACTTTTCCAATAAATCAACTACAGTGTTATAATATGGTTACAACTTCGGGTGCGGTAATTAATTCGATTATCTGGTTTTGCGAGAGTCGGGTACAGCCTTAATTGTTGATTGAAAATTAACAGCTAGTGGTTTCCCCCATTCGTAAGAAAAGAGATAATAGCCGCTTTTTTTGGAAGGGAGAAATCTGAAGCGAAACAAGGGACTTCTGGTGTGAGGAACGCAATGCGTCGCCCCTAAGCTCGTCGGTCGACAAGGTGGGAGGGAGGCCAGTGTAAGTGTGAGATGCTCGATGTTTGGTAAGAGATTAGCCTTATCCCGATCGGAAAGTCTTGGCACGACAAAGAAGTGTCAGTTAAGTTATGTGTTTGCTTACTTCTCCGCGAGTTGAACCCCACATATTCCGAATGCACAGACATGCATTTCTTAACATCTTCATCGTGCCGAATGCTTTTAGGAAGCAATATAATTGACGAGAGAGTTAAACAGACCCCTAACGACAGAGCAAGGAATTCGTTGGTGAAATGTGAATGACCGAAAAAGAGCAGTCTGGAACAAGTCCGCGAAGGGAGATAGACTCGGGGAATCGGTTCTGGATTGATTCAGCTCGGGATTTTGCAGCGGATGAAAAGTCTGTGCCCGGAGAAGTCGGTTAGCTCAGCGAAGAGCTGGAGGAACGGTTGATGTTACCGTGAGGAAATGGGGATTATAGATGCTCTTTTCCTGGTGCTAGATTGCACGTAGGGCTGAAGAGATGCGAAGTAATTTTTCTCGACAGAGCTCTTGTTATTTGGCGGCTGCTGACCAACCTGAAATTCTGGCTAGTAATGAATCTGGTGGACGCCGGAATACTAAATTGGAGCTACAGAGCAGACTTCCAGAGATAATTATACAGCGGCCCCGAGTGGCTGAGGTGGACGACTTGGGATGTAAAGCGAATCACCTTGGGACAGACGGACGGATCAACTGGGAAAGACGGACGGAGCAGCTGGGACAGACGGACGGATCCTGCTATCACGTCGGCGGTCTCATTCGACCACGACATTAGTGCGCATAGATGCATACGTGGCTTCATACAGGTGAATGCGGGAGATGGGGTTCGACTCCCTCTCCATCGGTCATAGCGCAAGCTCTGAAATGGGCGTGTCGTTACACAGGTGTGCTTCCTATAGTAAACATAAATGAGTGCATCAAATATGGATACCTAACAAAGCTGCATATCTGTAAGTACTGTATACTTTTTTATGCATGCCCAGTTGTGAATAAATTGCCTCCGGTCGGCCAATGGACTTTCGTCGGCTGAGAACTGTTTAAAGCCAGACATTATATGCCAATGAATAATCAATGAAATTTAATGTTAAATTCAGCCTATGAGCTGTCCCTAAAGAGACGAGTCTTTTTGACGCCCCCCCCCCTTCATTCTGTATATAGACGTCTTCATCATTATTTGTTTTATTTTAATTGATTAAATGTCTGTTGTCTCGTGCCAAACCTGAAGTTGCATGAATAATTTATGAGTGTCCAAAGAATTTCTTGGTTTCGATTGGCCAAATTGTAGGCTAAATCCTTTTCACGGATACATAAAATTTTGCCGATAAAGAGCTCACAAGTATTTATTCGAAATTTTAATGTTTACCTCCAGGTCGTCAGCCAATGCCTGACATTCTGACATCTAAATTCATAAAGCCATTTTTATTCGATAGTCTGGCGTACCGGGCGTAACAATATGATGTGACGATTTTGAAATGTGGGTTTAAGTTCTTCCTTCCTCGGACTGAAATAGGCATGACCAAGGTTTTGCAACTTTTTCTACTGTAGAATTTTGAATCTCGTGGCATTAACATATTTCATCTCACTTCATTTTCATTTCATTTATTTTTCGTTATGGGGTTACCTTTGACCATATTGCATTTCAATATTAATTTTATAACATTATAACGTTAAGAAGAAAACATATATAATATATACAGGGTGATTCATAAAGAAGTATACAGTTTCAACGCACTATAAAACAAGAACAATGTAATATATTTTATGTTACCTGTAACAGAATTGTAGGGGAATGTTTCAAGTTTGTTTTAGAGACAGTAACATATATTCTATGTGTGCACCCTTAGTCACACGACACACATCGAGTCGGTAATCCATTTCCGCCCAAACGCAAAGTAAGATATCAAGTGCAGTGATAGTGGCTGTGATACGTTGTTTCAGCTCTGCTAGATCAACAGGAAGTGTAGGGGCGAATACCTTGTCCTTTACGTACCCCCACAGGAAAAAGTCACAAGGTGTTGAGTCAGGACTTCTGGGTGGCCATTGGGTCAGTGGCATGTTGTAGTCCGCGGCTCGTCCAATCCATCGATGAGGAACACGTTCATCGACTGAATAATCACGTGACACGCGTGCTATCGCCTACGTCACTTCCCTCAGTAGCGGGACACAAACTTTATGAGTACATCTACCTAACGGTTCGCAGTTGTGGTCCGTGTCTTCAGCTGTTACTGTTTTACAGCATCTGAAAGCTGTATACTTCTTTATGAATCACCCTGTATATATACTTATGTACAGCGTAACCACAGAACAGAAAATTGAGTGAAAGGCCATATATACATGCATATATACACACAGTCGAGTCACATTATTGTGACCACCTCCTACTTTTGACGTCAACAGCGTGTAGCCAATAAAAGAAGGCACGTATCGTGAGCTGGCTTAGAGGGTATATGAGGTGTGCTGTAGGCATTCTGAAAACATATCACTCGTTGCTGTCATGGATAAAAGGAGCGGTTTATCATATTTGAAAAAAGGAATGATTATCGGGTTTCGGGCCAAGGGTGGCAGTATTTCTGAAAAAGCGCAGTTTGTGAACTGTTCGCGTGCTGCTGTGGTTAAAGTGTATCGTGATTGGAGAATTGGCACCATTGCGAATAAGTGACGAGGAGACTGCGGAGCACCACGTGGCATTGATGTGAGAGGTGAACGTCGGCTTCGAAGGTGCGTGAGGGCCGATCGACACACTACAGTGGAGCAACTCACTGGCCGAATGAACCAGTGGGCTACTGGAAGCCTGCTAAAACGACATTTCAGCAAACCCTGCTGCGTATGGGTCTCCGTTGCAGACGGATGGTCACTGCACCTATGCTAACGAAGGTGCATCGGCAGAAAGGGCTTACATTTGCACGGCAGTATCGGAATTGGACCTCCACTGATTGGCAAAAGATTGCTTTCTCCGATGAGTCAGTCACGTTTTCTGCTTCATTGAACGGATGGACGTTGGCATATAAGGTGAAAAACATCGGAGAAAAAACACCCTTCAACCATTGCTGGAAGAACATAGGCTGGTGGGGGCAGCGTTATGGTCTGGGGAATGTTTTTGTGGCATTATCTGGGTTCACTCATACCTGTGGAAGGGACTATGGGCCAAATTCGTTATGACTCCATCCTTGCAGACCACGTATACCCATACATTCTGAGTGTCTTCTCTGAGGCTGATGGGATCTTCCAGCACGACAATACGACGTGTCACACAGCTAGAGATGTCCGAGAGTGGTTGGAAGAGCACGATGAAGACTTCAAAGTGCTTCCTTGCCCCCTAATTCCCCAGACTTAAACCCAATTCAGCATCTGCTGGACCACCTCGATCATCTTTTTCGTTCTATGGATCCTCCGCCACGCACGCACTCTCCAGGTGCTGGAAGGCTCCACATACCTGTGAACACCTTCCAGCACCTTATTGAGTCATTCCCAGCCCGTCTAGCTGCTGTCCGCGCTGTACTAGGCGGTTACTCTGGATATTAGCTGGTGGTCACAATAATGTGACTCGATCGTATATATAGCTTGAGTGAATCCCAATTCCGATAAAGTGTGTAGGCAAGCCAAACTTCCTCCACATATAAAATTTACGCATATATGGCCTGATTAATGATTTTCTACTATTAAATTTTATATTTTAGTTTGTTGGCTAATATTTTTTAGTTGCTTTAGAAAATAGTTATAATTGTTGATATGTATTAGTTGACAAGGTAGATTATTCCATAACACCAATCCCTCGTAATCAATTAATCTTTGTTGGGTCAAAGTGTTTGGTATTGGTAACAAAAATGCATTTCGGTGGGAACACAACCCAAACTAACTATATGATAAAGCTGAAGAGCGCACATGATGTCGTCGGTTTGCAGGAACGCTGCCTCCATCGTAGAGTTTGTCAAAATATATTTTGCTACTGTTTTTTAATATTTTGATGAAAAAGCTTATTCGTTTTTTACATCGAAACTGCTGTTTGATTACTCCTTCTGTCAAATTGTATCTGGAACTCAGATATCCGCAAAACCTTTCGATTTCTGAAATAAGTGAGTGCTGAGACTTCAGTAGCTTTTGGAAGATATTATTATATTTTGCCACACCGAGTTGCCAAGTATTGTCGAGAACTTGACAAAAAATGGATTATTAGCTTTTCGATGGGGCAGGGAACTGAACCCAAACTATCGTCTGTACGCGATAAAAAGCATAAGAAAGGCGGAAAAAGCATCTGCTATAAGAAAAAAGAAGTGATATATTCGAAAAGAAATGAATTTTCCGACGCTACTAAAGCCTGTTCCGAAGTTAATGGGCTTAAGAAAAACACCCATCAGTATAAATAAAACAAAAAATAAAAAAAGAAGCATGAACAAAACCGTAAGGATGAGCACGTCCATATGAGATTTTTTCCCGCTGAAACGAGGGCCTGAAACCCCGACAGAAAGAAGGAAATGGCAACTGAAAGATAACATTCCTCCACACACGCATTTATATCTTGTACATTACATATCCGCAAATGCGGTACAAGATATGCTCTGAATTTTAATGCACGTGAACATATATTTCTACCCTTTATCCATTCAACACTATGTTTTGATTTTGGTGAAACGGAAGTGTAAATATTTTCTGCTGACAAAATGGGCACCTGGGGACATTTTGAGATTCAGGCAAAGTCTCGGGGAAGGTAGAACCAAAATTTCGAAAACCTACTCGATAGACTCTCAGATTCACTTCGGCAATCTTGTTACACTACGATCTGTAAAAAAAAAAAAAAAAAAGTCAAGGAAATTGAAATACTTGGAAAATGAAATTTAACATAGTAGGAAGCTGTAGGCAGAATGAAAGTTAGGAAACGTTTTCAATGGATCTGTACTTAAGTTTTTAACCACAGATTTTTCAGTTCAGCTCACAAAAACAATAGGAAATGAAATCGTATATGTAAAACATAATTTTGCGTAAAGTAAATGGTGAAAAGGATGAATAAATAATTTTAAAAGTAAGTAGGAGAATGCGGTTATTTACACACTCTAGTCACATTATTGTGACCACCTCCTACTTTTGACGTCAACAGCGCGTAGCCAATGAAAGAAGGCACGTGTCGTGAGCTGGCTTGGAGGGTATATAAGGTGTGCTGTAGGCATTCTGAAAACATATCACTCGTTGCTGTCATGGATAAAAGGAGCGATTTATCAGATTTGCAAAAAGGGATGATTATTATCGGCTTTCGGGCCAAGGGTGGCAGTATTTCTGAAAAAGCGCAGTTTGTGAACTGTTCGCGTGCTGCTGTGGTTAAAGTGTATCGTGATTGGAGAATTGGCACCATTGCGAATAAGTGATGAGAAAACTGCGGAGCACCACGTGGCATTGATGTGAGAGGTGAACGTCGGCCAACTCACCGGCCGTATAAGCCAGTGGGCTACTGGAAGCCTGCTAAAACGACATTTCAGCGAACCCTGCTGCGTGTTGGGCTCCGATGCAGACAAATGGTTACTGCACCTATGCTAACGAAGGTGCACTGGTAGAAAAAGCTTACATTTGCACGGGAGTATTGGAATCGGACCTCCGCTGATTGGCAAAGGATTGCCTTCTCCGATGAGTCACGTTTTCTGCTTCATCGAAGGGATGGACGTTGGCGTATAAGGCGAGAAACATCGGAGAAAAAACACCCTTCAACCATTGCTGGAAGAACACAAGCTGGTGGGGGCAGCGTTATGGTCTGGGGAATGTTTTCGTGGCATTCTCCGGGTCCACTCATACCTGTGGAAGGCACTATCGACCGAATTCCTTATGAATCTATCCTTGCAGACCACGTACACCCATACATGTTAATTGTCTTTCCTGGGGCGGATAGGATCTTTCAGCACGACAATACGACGTGCCACACAGCTAGAATTGTCCGAGAGTGGTTGGGAGAGCACGATGAAGACTCGAAAGTACTTCCCTGGCCATCTAATTCCCCACACTTAAACCAAATTAAGCATCTGTGGGAATACCTTTATCGTGTTGTTCACTTTATTAGTCCTCCACCGCGCACCCTCTAGCAGCAGTGAGATGCACTGCAGTCAGCATGGCTCCACATACCTGTGAACACCTTCCAACACCTTACTGAGTCACTCCCATCCCGTCTAGCTGCTGTCTGCGCTGCCCACGGCGGTTACTCTGGATATTAGCTGGTGGTCACAATAATGTGACTCGACCGTGTATAATATAAAGAATTATTTTGAATATTTTTCAATTCTATAAAATTGCGACTATTTTTATTTAAGCATCATTGAAAATTTCTCTGATTTTTAATGTTTTAAAAGTTGTTGCACAGTAGGTTGATTAGTAATCCCTACCAAGCAATACCTAATCTGCACAACAGGATAAATGGCCCAGGCGCCAAGAGAAAATGGTAGATCTGTTGCTAACAAGAAATCTGTGCCCCGGGTCCAAGGAGTTAACGCGACTTCCGAACCCACGGATGTTTAACAGCAGCATGATACGCACCGAAATTCTTTCAGCCCAAAGTTTTGGGCACTATCTACTAGGCAACCAGATGCCTTGAAGCACACTAGGCTGCTAGTTATCCAGACTAAGCCAAATACTTCATCCAAACATACAGAGTGACTTCGTTTTTCGGCCAGACTAAGAGTGATCCGGGTAACCACAAATAGATATAATCAGACAGTGAAACAAAATAGATATTGTATCAACAAAATCTGCTGCAAAGTTCATATTGTTGTATTACTCTACTTGTGTTATAAATAGTCTGATCTATTATCTTTCGTGGTTTATAAAAGTTACTTTGATATTTAATTAAAACGCAAGTATTTTATCCTATTTTTTACATGTCGAACTTCTTTCTAAAGGAAAATTTAGATGACACAGCATAAACGATGGTTAACTCAAAATAAATTTGGTCTTCTCAAGCTGAATCAATGGGAGTGGCTGTACCAGCAGTTTCTCTACCGAGAGGTCACAGGGCTGGTTGGTGGTAAGAGCCAGGGAAGAAGAAACACTCGTCTCTTACTTTGACATATCCTTAAAAGTGTAAATATTTTATTCCGACTGAATTTCTGTTTCAAGCAAAATTAAGATGAAACACTAGTGTAACTGAAGGGAATCTTCGATTTCTCGGGGTGAATCAGTAGGAATGATTGTACCAGCAATTCTTTATCGCAAGACTTGTTGGTGCTATGGGTCAGGGCAGGAAGAAACAGTTGTCTCATTTTCCCGAAATTCAGAAGAACATAAAACCGAAGTGACGTAGTGGAGTGGTGTAAGCGGAATTGCATTGAAAACTAGTACAAGGTCAAGTGACCACGATATTCTGAGTTACTGTAATAAACCTTCCAGAACCCTAATTGCCGGCTAAAAAAAGTATTTACTGGTAACTTAGAAGTTAGAAGATATTTTGAGAAAAATTTAAAGTACTTATTTTTACGCATAAGTAAAAATAGTCTGTGTGCTACAGCATTTGAATGTATTTCTTTCTTATTTTATATCCGTTTTCAAAACTAGTTTACAAAACTTTGCAAACGACAAAGTTTTACAGATAGTTTATAAAATTTTGCAAGAGACAAAGCTTTACAAGTTAGTTTGCAAAACTCTGCAAGAGACAAAGTTTCATAGTTAATTTACAAAAACCTGAAAGCGACAACATCTACTTTATAAAACTTTCAGTGAGGAATCGGTTTTAAGACATATCTTTTATTTTAATAATTTTAACGCTTCGTGTTTGATTTTCACAGGAAATGCTTTATTTTTGGCAACCACTTTTGAAAATAAAAGTGAACGTACTAAAATGAGGGAACTTTAAAAGAAATGTTTTTCTTTTTGATATTTGTGAAATTACATTTCAGTGGAACAAATTAACAAGAAAAGAATTCTAGCTGTATTTGTGAAAAAAAAAAAAATGTGGTAGTTCACAAGTTCTACTCAGGGATCCCTTAGTATTCAGCTGAATCCTTTCTGGGCTTCAGATGTAGTGCCATCCCCTGTGACATTGTGTCAGCAGCAAGCGCTTTGAGTAATCGATTTACGAGCTCCGAAAATCTGAAGAGCACATGGTCTGACAGTGATTGTCGCGGATACGACCTATTTAAGCATGTCAAATGACAGTTGTGAACAAAGGACAGTGTGTGGCTTGCTCTCGAGGTCATGTCATTTTCCCTTGTCATGCTTACGGCACTCAGTTTTTTGCTTACTTTGATGTACGAAGTAGGCAAATTTTCCTGCTATTATCATCTCTTTGCCTTTCTGTGAATACCATATATCTCCTCGTACAGTCGGATTTGAAATTTTTTTTTTCCGTCCGATACTTTGAACTAAGGGAGCGATAACACAGGTCAGCGATAAAAATTTTTTTCTTAAAAGTGAATGATGTTTCTTTCTTTGATGCAGATTTCGGGAAAAATACTCAAAAAATTCTATCACGTACAGTTTCGACAGAAATCGAGAATATCTGTCTGGAATTTTTGTCACCAGAATATTGTTGTAATGTTTTCTTATATATATTTAAATATGGTGTTGAAAGCAAATGTGGCCCTGAAAGGGATAAGGTGTGTGAATTTACGACTGTCATTATGTCAATTCTCCTGACAACTTTTGCTATATCTGTGGCGAACTTGTAGTGAAAAAGCAACAGCGGAAGATCACGGACTTTTTTGGAAAAGTGTATTTTTCATACTTCGGTGTAAGGGTTGGAGACCAAGACAAGTCATGGGCCCCGCATCGAGTGTGTTCAAGTTGCGTGGAAGGACTCCGCATGTGGTGTAAGGGTAAGGTGAAATCTTTTCGTTTTGGAGTGCCTATGATATGGAGGGAGCCCCGAAACCACAGCTTGCACCAATTAAACACTGCCGTACGCTGCAAAGCTTCATCGCCGTACACCGTATTTAACCGACGAACAAACTCTGCTGGCCGCACACCTTCAGCACACAGGAACTGGATCACACACCGTAGCGCATATCTGGAAGAATCCATCGCTGCACTATGTAACGTACCAGGAGATGTGACGTACCTGCCAGAAGGACGCACACGACATAAAGGCAGATAGGAATCAGAATAAAACGTCAGCGTAGCTCAATTGGTAGAGTGACTTATTCCGGAATGAGGGGATCCGGGTTCGAATCCTGGCGTGGACAGAAATGACGGAGAAATTTACTTCGTTATAATGGCGCTTGAACTATCCGGATGACCCGACCGTTCAAAATCTCGCATTGGTGTGATGTTCTTTCCACACCGCGAGATAGGAAAAATAAGAGAATCCCTCCTCCAGCACTTCGAAAAAAAAATAAAATAAGGGGGAGATGATGTAACGTACCAGGAGATGTGACGTACCTGCCAGAAGGACGCACACGACATAAAGGCAGATAGGAATCAGAATAAAACGTCCGCGTAGCTCAATTGGTAGAGCAACTTATTCCGGAATGAGGGGACCCGGGTTCGAATCCTGGCGCGGATAAAGATGACGGAGAAATTTACTTTGTTATAACTAATTCATGCTTGAGCGTCGAACGTCTACCTGCGAACAAAACAGATGACAAACCATGAGCATGTCACATGCGCAATAGACAAGTGTATCAATAAACACAATCGTTTTTTTCTGAGTTTTACATATACCGAAATCACAGGCCCAGTCCACTTATTTATCAAACAACCCATATATAATTTATTTTACGATGCACAATGTCGCTGCTAGAGAGCGTAAACGCAGATAATATTGAATTCAAAATATCTTTTATTCCTATACATTTGCTTCTAAACATCCAATTGAAAGTTGTTTTTTTTACTTTTCGATTCCATTTCTGTCCAAGGCTATTTTAGGTATAGTAACTATTTTAAGTTACGCATAGATTTTCCGCTAGGGGCGTAAAAGTAAATTGCGTTTCCCCCGATATCTCTGCTTTTAAAACTCCGATTTGAAACATTCTTTCTGCAGCGGATACAGCTCCTGATGGGAAATCTTATAATTTCTAATTTTTGATAAGAAATGGTTTGGCCACCAGGGAGTGTAAGTGTTAATTTCTGCTTCTGATATATTCGCAGCAAAATCTGAGCTTCTAAAATCTCGATTGAAAAAATTCTTTCGTGGACCGATACCACTCACGTCGATAAACCTTTTCGGAATATTTTCTTCGTAAAATAATGCATGGTTTCTCCGCCAGGGGGCGTAGATGTACATTTTTTTTGGCAATATCTCTGCTTCTAATAGTCCGATTTGAAAATTCTTTCTTTGTTGGATAGTTTCCGGTGTGACATGTTTTTCGTATAATTAAAAAAAAATTCAAGTAATTCACAGACTTTCCGCTAAAATAAATTGCGTTTTCTCCGATATCTCTGCTCTTAAAACTCCGATTTGAAAATTCTTCCTGTGTCGCATACAGCTCCTGATGGAAAAAACATATTTTGCATATAATTTGCAATATTTGGTAAAGAATGGGTTGACCACCAGGGGGCGTAAGTGTTAATTTCTGCTTCTGATGTATTTGCAGCAAAATCTGAGCTTCTGAAAACTCGACTGAAAAAAAAATAATTTTGGACCGATGTAACTCACATCGAAAAACCTTTTGAGAATACTTTATTTTTAAAATAAAGCATGGTTTTCCTGCCAGGGGGAGTAGATGCGCATCATATATTTGCCGATATTTCTGCTTCTAAGAGTCCGATTTGAAAAATTATTTCTTTGTTGGAGAGCGTTTCTGCTGCGAAATGTTTCTCGTATAATTTCAAATTTTTCTTAACGCTTAAGTCTGCCACTAGAGGGCGTTAGTTCACGTTTCCGTTTGCAGCAATATCTGAAGAATTAAAAACCCGCTTGAAAAACTTCTTCCTTCAGTCAGATACTATTGTTTTCCATACGGGTTCCATTGGCTTTGAAGCAAAATTGCAGGATTGTTGACAATCAGGAGTAACAGAGAAAATTGACGGGTGGAGGTAATGAGCTGAGACAGGGTTAATGAAGAAACATGCAAGCTCAGTTGCTCTGGCGAAAAGCATGAAGCCAAACTTCGAAGTGGAAATATAGGGTCCCACTAAACTTGGGGTTATCAGGGCAAGCTTGTAAAATTTTCGTCCTTTCTGTAGCACAACCTAGAATTTAGGTTTCTGCCTGCGCTGTTTCCCTAAAGCAAAAAAAAAAATATATATATATATATATATATATATAAGCTCTTATGGAAACAGCAACAAAATTAGCTGGGTCTAAGAACAAATTGCATGTGAACAAATTATCAGGAAAAACCAAAATGTTGATGCAAAAAAGAAGAGTGATGAGGACAACTAAAGAAGATGTGACTTCCAAAGTGGACTATATATAGAGCTATGCAAGACAGTACGAAAAAGTATCACTGAAGACGTAAGGAAATTCAACTGTGAACTAGTAAGGAAAGCAATTGAAAACAACCAAAGCCTAAAGATAGCAAAGGGACATCTCAGTAAGGGGGAAAAAACAGATTATGGCACTGAGAAAAGAAGATGGTTCTGTAACAAGAAATAGAGGCGAAATTTTGACAAGAGTGAAAGATTTCTACTCCAAATTATATGAAAGGGATGATACATGTACTCCAGACATCATGAAAGGTACCAGTACCAGAGTTCTTCCAGTCCTTCCAGCAGAAGTTGCACATGCAGTCAAGAACATGAAGCGGGGGAAAGCTCCAGGAGAAGATGGAATTACTGTAGACATCATACAAGAAGCAAGTGGAGAAATCGAAACAGTACTCGCCCAAATTTTCACTCGATGCTTTAATGAAGGGAAAATTCCTGAGGATTGGAACAACGCTACAATGATCTTGCTACATAAAAAAGGTGACATTGAGGATCTCAGGAACTACAGACCTATCAGCCTCCTATCAGTGGTTTATAAAATCTTCACTAAAGTTCTTTCACACCGCTTGAAGGTAACACTGGACATGGCTCAACCGAGAGAACAAGCTGGATTCAGGAGTGGCTACAGCACAATAGATCATATCCACGTACTGAGAGAACTAATTGAAAGAGCGAGGGAATATGAGCTTCCATTGTGCATGGCTTTTATCGATTATGAAAAAGCCTTTGATTCGGTGAAACCATCAGCAGTTGCAATGGCTCTGAAATCCTGCGGTATTGAAGATGCATACATTAATATTATTAATAACATCTATGAAAATGCAAGTGCAAAGATTCGGCTGTTTGAAAATACAACACACATAAAAATTGGAAAAGGAGTGAGACAAGGTGACACCATATCTCCGAAGCTCTTTAATTCCACATTGGAAAATGTCTTTCAATCACTGAACTGGGAAAACAAAGGGATAAAGATTAATGGAGATTATCTAACCCACCTTCGTTTTGCTGATGACATAGTCATTTTTGCAACTACCCCATCAGAGCTACAGAGTATGATCCAGGAACTTGCTGACAAGAGTAAAGAATTGGGATTAAAAATGAACTTTCTGAAGACAAAAGTGATGTACAATGCTTTTACAAGAAATGAAGATTTATCGATTGATGGAGAAAAGCTGGAGATAACAGACACGTACGTTTATCTTGGACAGCAGATATCAAGTGAGGGTCACATTGGTGAAGAAATTAATCGGCGTACAGAACTTGCCTGGAGAGCTTTTGGAAGAAACAGCATAATTTTCAAGAGCAATATGCCATTATGTCTTAAAAGAAAAGTGTTTGATCAATGCATCCTTCCAGTGCTTACGTATGGTGCAGAGACGTGGACCTTAGCTAAAAGAGACATACAAAGGCTGCAGACAACTCAAAGCAGCATGGAGAGGTGCATGCTTGGTGTAACCAGGAGAGATAAGAAGAGGAACTCGTGGATCCGAAAAATGACAAGAGTGGAAGACATCATGATCAGAGTTAAATCCCTGAAATGGCAATGGGCTGGACATACTGCCAGAAGAACAGACCATCGATGGACAGCCGAAATTTTAGATTGGATTCCAAGGGACAGGAAAAGACCCAGAAGAAGACCACATGGAAGATGGGTGGATGAAATTCGAAAGTATGCGGGAGTAACATGGAGGAGACTGGCACAAGACAGACCGTTGTGGAGGAAACTTGGGGAGACCTTCGTCCAGCAGTGGATTGATAATGGTTGACAATGATGATGATGATGATGATATCTGAAAGAATAAAAAATAAAATTTTGATGAATTTTGACCTAATTTGAACGTTCAGACCAGAAAGAAAGTTTAAAAAAGAGAGGTAAATAAATGAAAGATTTTTTTAATGAGCCAAATTTTATAGAAAAGTTAAAATAAATTTGAAAATGTTTAAGTAGAATTAGGAAATAGGTAAGCTGCACAGCATTGCCCTATCGAAAACAAGTCCCACATAAAAATGAAGCCGTAACAGAAAATGGATATATATATTTAAACATTGAAACTGTTTGCTCAAAAGACTTGGAACTCTCTCTCTATCTTTCTCTCTCTCAATTGCACGTAGTTACCCTGTATTTTTATTTTATGATATTCTGACGGCTGTCTCAGTGAATGTATTTTTTTCTATCGTGAGTTTTTGATAGTTTGAAAATAAGCAAAGCTGGTTTTGAGTAACAGTAATTTCAGCAGCGATGGCAACTGTTTCTTATCGCACAGTAAGTTTCTTCTCTGATTCATTTGACGGAGAGCCTTGGGAAAGGTAAACAACAGGGGAACTTCGCAAAGAGCACTCGTCTAATTAGAAACAGAAGTAAAGGTATCTTCCTGAATCTCCTGTGGAAAGTAGTCCATGCATGTTGGAAACGAACCGCTGATTCTGTTTGCTGTTTTTTATACTTCCTTTCTTTTTAATTTGCCGCCGTAGCCCTTTTCTCTCACTCGTCCCGAAATTCGTTCCGATGCTCAAGTTGCATCCACCACCGTAATGTATACACAGGAGACTGCCATAGTAGCTATATTAAGTACTTCGCACCAAAAAGTCTGCGCTTTGAAAACATAAAAAAGCAAGTTTTATGCGAGGAAGCAACTTTTCCGCCTTCATTTACCAGAGTTCTGTTTACAAAGCCTATTAATACCGGGCTCGAATGTCGGCTACGTGCGCATAAAGAAGATTTGCCTGCCGAGTGAGTTCTGCAGCTCGTCTGCTGAAAGCGTTACTACTTCAGTGACGAATTGTTCCTTTGCCTCTCTCGAAAGAAACTTATACTTCGCGAAATAGGAAGAACATACGGGTACTCCGACCTTATTAAACTTTCCCCACTTGTAGCTTCGTTCATCAATGCCCTTAATTTACTAAAGCATACGTTTTCGTTTTGTTCCAAATATTTATGGAAGCGCAATGCGCATCTGAAAAGGGAAATAAATAAAAAAGCTTAGATTTTACTTTTCCTTCTTGTGTCAAAATTTCTACTTCGCAGCTAACAACATCCAACCAGTTGACGACAGCAGCCCAAAAATCACTTGATTTTCAATTTCACATTGTCTGTTTAAAATTACATAAATCAACATTTAAGAAATGGATTATTATATCAAAAAGAAGAAAATTTTGATCCCCATGTGCACTGCAACTTTTCATTTTTGTTGACAACTTTAACTTGCCGTTTTTGTTGAGCCTTCATTTATGTAAATTTTGATTGCTTCCCGTTATGTTTTCCATGTTGAACGTTACATCTGAACTCCCATGAATTTTTATCTTTTTAGAATATGACTGACAGCCAGTCAAGTCATGCCAACTTATGTACATACAAGGACCATGCAACTTAAAGTGACTGTTTGGCTCCTTGTTCATGTCATTGTTTACTACATCGACTAATGTGGTATATTCTATGCTGTCACGACTTCGATAGATAGTAGGGTGCTATTATATGCTGTTAAAATTTCGATAGTAGTCAGTTATTGTATGCTCTCACACCTTTGATAGTAGGAGTGTTAAACTTTCAACTTAGTTGCTGTTACAACCAAATCCGACAACCCGCGGATTTGGTTATAAGAGCAATTTTTGTACAGTATGTGTGTTCTACTAGTATACTAGTGAACATTGTAACATCATAAATCATCATAACATCATAATTCATCATAACATCATAATTCATCATGTCAATGGGAGACGAAGCTTTTAGTATCTCGCTTCCTGAAAGGGATTCGAACTTTTTGGATTACTTATGTGTGCTTTATGTTCGCCATCTAGAACGCTACCAGCGTTCACCATGTCATCTTCTCGCTCTCCTTTACATAGTCATTTTGTCTCTTAAGCTAGAATGATCCAGTATAATGGGGTAAGTGGTTCCCTGAAGTTCATGGAGAACGCTGTAGATCATTTCGAACTTTATGACATATCTGAGGACAACAAAGTCCAAATTGTAGGCACCTGACTAAATGACGCAGCCCATGGCGTGCTACCAACACGGGGCTTCGTATCAAGAGTTTCGTGCAGATTTCATCGAGGTCTTCCCTTATAGGTTGATCGAGGTAAGATCGCAAAACAGCTATTTTATCACAAGCAGCGATAGTCTGACAGTCCTGTGCCATTCGCATTGGAAACAATCTATCGCTGTATAGGTTGTGTGATGCCCACACCTCTTACGCCGGAGTAGTAGACACGGTGTTGAAGTAGTTGCATTGAATCTTGCAAGATTTTCTAAAAATTAGGCAACCAATCATGGTTCATGAGTGTTTACGACATAGCAGCTTGTGTGAAGAACTTGATACGGCAACTTCAAGACCACCTACCACTGCAAGCTACTAAGACTTAACGATATGTTCCAGCTCGTCGTAAGAACTTCTCTTCGCCGGCAGCGCAAGACGCTCAGAGGAAGAATATTTAAGCTTCTCATGTCAACAGCCTGTACCGCAGTATAAGGGAGATCATCGATCTGGTTGGGAGGTGGGAAAAATACCTCTTTTCACTTGTAATAACAAATCCAGTTCTGCTTCAAACAATTATAAAATCTCAGAATAGTACTAGCTGTAGGCCAAGGAGCAATGGCGCAAATCAGAGGCTCAGAAATAACTAAAATTTAAAATGCCGACGGGATTGAGCATAAGGTTACAATTCTAACTGGTTAGTGCTCCTGTCGAAAGGAACACTAGTCAGTGTGACATACTAAATAACAATTTCTACAGAAGAATTCTAATGTAGAGTTAGTGGTCACATTACTAAGATTACCTTCATATTATGCCTATGAAAAAGAATACTCATACTCAGTGTAACGTTTTAAGTAGCAGTTCTCTCAGGATGTATTATGATGTACACTGAGTGGCCACTTTATTTTAATCACCCGCACATTGTGGCAAATGTAAAGAAAGATAAAACTGTGAATGTAACATTTGAAATAACAGGAGGAATTTTAATGTACATTGAATGGTCTCTTCATTGAGATCTCTCTCACATTATGTCTGTGAAAAGGAGCACACATAATCGGTGAAACATTTTAAATTTTAAATACAAATTTTTCCAGAAGTAATGCTCTAAAGTAAAGTTCAGCGTGGATTGCCCTAGTTAATTTATTAATTTTTAAGAATGTCGAAACCAAAATGTTTGAGACTGACCTCTTCAATTTTGAGAATTCTTCCTTTGATACGGATGATATTTTGAAAAAAAAAAAAAAAGCCACATTTTCACATATACTGAATTCACCCAGATAAGGATTTCTTTGTGTTTCCTTCATCAGAATTCATTTCAAGAACATGCCCTAGGAGATATTAGATAATTAATTGACTTAGCAAATGTAAATTATTGTAAGTGATGATAAATTTGAGTGTTTTACGAAGATTTTGTCTGGTTCATCATTTCTTAAGCACAGCTGTTACGTGCTGTGTCATTTTGAGTAATTGTACTAACTGTGAGTGTTCGTTTCCATAAATATAACAAGAAAGATGACACCGAATTTTCGGGTGTAGTAAGCACGTCTTTTGAATCCGTTCTGACGCAAATTAAATTTATCAAAGCTATTCAAAGTCAATGGAATCGGCAAGGAAAACAATAGTATCTGACGTAAGAAAGAAGTTTTTCAATCGGGTTTATAATCTCTCAGATTTTGCTGTAAACGGAATTGTGAGCTTACGCCCTCTGGTTGCAGACTTGTGCGTTAAGAAAAACATGAATTTATTTCAGAAACATTTTGCACCTTCAACACAGTAAGAATTTTTCAAATCGGACTCTTAGAAACAGAGATATCGACAAAAATAAGATGTGATTTTACGTCCCCTGGTGGAAAAACTGTGCATTATTTTAGGAAGAAAGTATTCTCAAAAGGTTTTTCCATATGAGCGGTATCGGTCCAAGAAAAAAAAAAAAATTAATCGGGTTTTCAGGAGCCCAGATTTTGCTACAAATACTTCAGAAGCAGAAATTAACACTTATGCCTCCTGGTGACCAAACCATTCTTTACCAAACATTAGAAATTATGTGAAAAATATTTTCCATCAGGTCTTGTATGCGATACAGGAAGAATTTTTCAAATCGGAGTTTTAGCAGCAGAAATAACACAGAAAACGCAATTTACCTTTGTGCCCCCTAGCGAAAAGTCTATGATTTACTTGAAAATTTTAAATTTATAGGAAAAATATTTCGCATCGGAAACACTATCCAACAAAGAAGGAATTTTTCAAATCGGACTCCTAGAAGTAGATATATTGACAAAAATACGATATACATCTACGCCCCTGGCTTAGAAACCACGCATTATTTCAAGAAGAAAATGTTTCTAAAAGGTTTGTCGACATGAGTAGTATCAGTCTACAAACGACGTTTTTTTTAATCGAGAAGTTAGAAGCTCATATTTTGCTGCAAATACATCAAAAGCCGAAGTTAAAACTTACGCCACCTGGTGGTCAAACCATTTTTTACAAAAATTAGAAATATGTGCAAAGGATTTCCCATCAGGAGCTGTATCTGGTGCAGAAAGAATTTTTCAAATCGGAGATTTAGAAGCAGAGATATAGGGGGAAAGCAATTTAACTTTACGACCCCTAGCGGAAAGTCTATGAATTACTTGAAAATTTTGAAATTATACGAAAAACATTTCGCACTGGAAACACTATCCAACAAAGAAGGAAATTTTCAAATCGGACTCCTAGAAGTAGAGATATTGACAAAAATAAGATATACATCTACGCCCCCTGGCGGAGAAACTGTGGAATATTTTAAGAAGAGAATATTTCGAAAAGGTTTATCGACGTGAGTGGCATCAGTCCATGAAAGAATTTTTTCAATCGATATTTCAGGAGCTCAGAGTTTATGGCAAATACATCAGCAGCAAATATTAACACTTACGCCCCCTGGTGGCTAAAGTATTCTTTACCAAAAATAAAAAATTATATGCAAACAATTTTCGTCAGGAGGTGTATCCGCTGAAAAACAAACTTTTCAAATCGGAGTTTTAGAAGACGAGTTATCGGGAAAAATGCAATTTACTTTAATGCCCCCTAGCGGAAAATCTATGCGTAATTTGAAAAAGTAACTATATCTAAAATACTCTTCGACATAAATGGAATTGAAAGATAAAAGAACTTTTTGAATCGGATGTTTAGGAGCAAATATGTGGAACAAAACGTATTTTTTGAATTCGACATCATCTGCATTTACGCCCTCTAGCGGCAAAATTGTACATCGTAAAAAAAAAAAAAGGAAATGAAGGATCATCATTCACATATTTCTTTTTTTTTTTTTTTTTTGATTGGAGGTTTAACGACCACCGTGAGCAACTCAATGGGCTATAAGCAGTCGCCCGTCCCTAATTTTGGGTCACTGGTTCCAAGGAAGGGAGAGAGCCAGTGCCGTAAGACAAACAAAACATCCATGCCTCACCGGGATTCGAACCCGGACCCCTTACGGACGAATGATCAGAGGCCATCGCTTAGACCACTGCGCCACCGGCCTCACATATTTCAATCTTCCCAATGCAAAAAGAATTTTTCAAATCGGACTAACAGTTGAAGAGATATCGTGGGTGGGGACGGACGGACGGACAAACCGGTAACATAAGCACGATCTTTTTTTACAAAAGACGTGCTAATAAGAGAGTGGGCAAACATTGCACATATGTATATTGGTTATTTATCGGCATTTTGTTTGTTACACATATTTTGTAAATCGAAACTTGACGCATTTAGTAAATTCTAGCTCTTGAGACGCAGCTCCTCTCTCCTTTACAAGAAAATTACCGACACTCCGACTTACGATAGACGCTTTAACTCCACATGCGCACATTAGAGGACTGCACGGACCTTAAAATATTGACCCGACCCGATAACAGCCGGTTAAGAACTAGGTTCCGCCAGACTAGAAAATTCTGAGTCGTTGTCCGATCCGACCAAGCCCGAAACCACTCTAACATTAAACCCGGCCCAAGCCTGGAACCACTCGAAAACTAAACCCGATCCGACCCTAAGCGACCCGACCTGAGCCCTAAGAAATTTCGTTAGAAAGCCCGATCTGTTTAGTACCCTCGTTTCTTAACTCTTTCCCAGGCGTGGGCGCGATATCACACCGAGACAAATCAAACGGTTAACTGGCATCGGCGTGCTTAGACATTTGGGCACATGTCGCCCTGTACGCGAAAGACGAAACATAAGAACGGGAAAACGGATCAGTGGATATACGAAGGTTTGTCTGTGACTGTGAGCCCTATGTTTATGCAGATGCAGCACTGCGGGATATATAAATAACCGAGATCGAGATGCATCCGCGTCAGTTCAAGATGGCGTCGCGTACGAAAGTTTTAGATCCCGCGGACCTTGAGAATGTGGTAAATGAAATCTGTGCAGATGACATGAGTGATGAGGAACGGATGATTCCAGAAGTGGCGGAATGTGACGAATGGGATGCATAAACGGAAATTAGTGATAGTAATACCGAATAATTAGTGTCTAATACCGTCTACTTCAGCAACACCTACAACGTCGGACCAATGAACGAAGGACGATATTCTTCCAGTGATCGCTCATTTCACGGGCGACAGTGGACTCAAGATTGATATTGACAGTGATAGCGAACACTTTCCCTATCTGAAAATATACCTGGATGATGAACGTATAAATTCAATGACTGCCGAAACAAACCGTTACGCCCACCATTATAAGTAGTCATATTTTCACTCCACATTCGCGTGACAGAAATGTCAAGGAAATTACTGCGGAGGAAATGTGGGCATTTTTTTTATTGGAGGTTTAACGACCACCGTGAGCAACTCAATGAGCTATAAGCAGTTGTCCGTCCCTAATTTAGGGCCACTGGTTCCAGGGAAGGGAGAGAGCCATTGCCATAAGACAAACACAACATCCATGCCTTACCGGGATTCGAACCCGGACCCCTTTCGGACGAATGATCAGAGGCCATCGCTTAGACCACTGCGCCACAGGGGCGGTGAGCATTTTTAAGAATCGTATTTATGACAGGGACAGACAAATGCCCAGACATCAAGGATTACTGGTCTACAAGGCCGTTTTTCCACACATCATGGTATGGCCAGACAATGTCTCTACGGCGTTTTTATATTGTGTCAAAGATTTTCTCCTTGACTGTATTGTGAACATTTCGAGAGGTATATAGCCCAGAGAGGGAAATTTCAATTGATGAGGGTATGATGGTCTGGAAGGGGAGACTTAGTTTCCAGGTATACGTGTCAGACAAACCACATAAATACGGCATTAAAGCTTATAAGTTTTGTGAAGCCACAAGTGGGTATACAGTATATGGAACTTGGAGGTTGATTGTGGTAAATCAAGGCCTATGAAATACCTTGTGTTGGATCTCTTAGGAACCCCTCCATTTGATAAAGGATACCATGTGTACCAAGATAATTAGTATAACAGTGTCAAGTTGTGTGAGATGCTTCTACCAAAAAATACGTATGTTTGTGGAACACTTCGTTTCGACAGGGGTGCACCAAGACATCTGAAAACCGACGCAGATAAACTAAAAAAGGGAGAATCCACATTTGTGGGTAAAGGTCAAGTGCTTTTATAAGTGTGGAAAGACAAGAGCCAGTGAAACTGATTTCTACGATTTATAGTGCAAAGATAGTGGATTCCAACAAGCATAATGACAAAGGGGAGGTAATACGGAAACCCGAAATTATTTTAGACTATAACAAATATATGCAAGGGGTGAATAGGGCAGATCAGATGTTACACTATTATCCCTGTTGCCGTAAGACCGTCAAGTGGACCAAGAAGCTTGTGTACTACTTGCTGCAAATGGCAGCCCTAAATAGTTTTATTTTGCTAAAGAAGAAAACGACTTTTCAAAAATACATGGCAAAGGGATATTGTGTCAAAGGTTTTCTCCTTGACTGTATTGTGAACATGACAGCACCATGCTTGCCAGACGAGGAGACACATGTCGATGAGGAAAAGTCGCTGGCGCCCACATCCAGCGCGCCCACACCGCCACCACTGAGGAGACCGCCAAAGACGGATTCTGCACATCGATTACAGGGTGGACTGAAGGTTCACCAAATGATCTATGTGCCTCCCAGTAAAAAGAAGAAGGGTGCTGCAATGCGAAAGTGTAGAGTGTGTTCATCCCATGGAGTGCAAAAAGCAACAAGTATCATGTGTTCTAATCGTGGCGTGGATCTGTGCAAAACCCCCTGTTTCCACAACTATCATACCAAAACAAAGTATTAAAGTATTTTCTGCAGGTACTGTACTATTTTTCTTTCATATTTGCATGTGTTACCTTTATTTCTTGCCACTTTCAGCTCGTACCTAACAATTGCATAGTCCCAGGAATTGCGTTTTTGAATTTATGCATTGCAGCACTTTCCACGCTACATAGCTTGCCAGGCCACTGTAGGATCTACCTACACCCTACTGCCAGGGAAAGAGTTAATTCCGATTTCAATGAATGTGTTTATGTGGTCACAGAAGCATTGTTCGGGCGATTAGATAATATTTATTTTAACTTAATTATTATTATTATTATTATTATTATTATTATTATTTTGCTAATTTGTAATTGGAACCGAGAGTTGGTTCGAAAGTCCATATTCACTGATTCTCGAGGCTAGACGTATAGAAATCGTTGGTGAACGTATGAACTCAAATGGAAACTAGAAAAATGTCAATAAAATAATAAAAGAAAAGTTTAAAATAAACTGTAGTACTATACCGTGAGAACAAGAAGTAGGTTGTAGATGTTAATCAATTAGAAACCAGGAGTGGTTAGAAGTTATTATAGTGGATGATGGCAAGACAGCCACTTTCCAAATGATAGAAGTAGATAGCACTGGATCATCTGCGCTTTGTTATTGTTGTGTCTTTCTTACTCCTTTGGAAAACTTACAAACTGAGGTCTGAATTGTGGCCCCCTTTCTTAATCAATTTTTTACAGCATGTGAATATCTCATTGACTGCACTGGATGCTATTTTTGTCGGCTTATTCATACTGTTTGTACGAGCCATTGATGCATTACAATTGTATGAATCGTCGATTGATTCATGGTGTTTACGCGTGCAACCTTCATGATCTTCTCTCCAGTTCTGGCTTAACGATCTCTATTTTTGTTGCAAGTAATGCATCGCTTCTTTTTGCTGGCGCTCTCATCTTCACCAATACCTTTGAGATTCTTAAACAGGACTTAGCGGTGATTCAGTCCCAAAATAAACGGAATTACTGGATCACAAATACTACATGAAACGAAATCGGCAGCAGGAATAAAGCTGGAGATATCACACCCATAGCAGCTGTTTACGTGGACACAATGTCATATGTTAGCTCGTTGTTGAAGCTTCAGCGCGCTTTCTGCAATATATATATATATCATCATCATCATCATCATTGTCAACCATTATCAAACCACTGCTGGACGAAGGTCTCCACAAGTTTTTCCACAACGGTCTGTCTTGTGCCAGTCACCTCCATGTCATTCCCACATACTTTCGAATTTCATCCACCCATCTCCCATGTGGTCTTCTTCTGGATCTTTTCCTGTCCCTTGGAGTCCAATCTAAAATTTCGGCTGTCCACCGATGGTCTGTCCTTCTGGCAGTAAGTCCAGCCCATTACCATTTCAGGGATTTAACTCTGATCATGATGTCTTCCACTCTTGTCATTTTTCGGATCCACGAGTTCCTCTTCTTATCTCTCCTGGTTACACCAAGCATGCACCTCTCCATGCTTCATTGAGTTGTATGTCTCTTTTAGTTAAGGTCCACGTCTCTGCACCATACGTAAGCACTGGAAGAATGCATTGATCAAACACTTTTCTTTTAAGACATAATGGCATATTGCTCTTGAAAATTATGCTGTTTCTTCCAAAAGCTCTCCAGGCTAGTTTTATACGCCGATTAATTTCTTCATCAATGTGACCCTCACTTGATATCTGCTGTCCAAGATAAACGTACGTGTCTGTTATATCCAGCATTTCTCCATCAATCGATAAATCTTCATTTCTTGTAAAAGCATTGTACATCACTTTTGTCATCTGAAAGTTCATTTTTAATCCAACTTCTTTACTCTTGTCAGCAAGTTCCTGGATCATACTCTGCAGCTGTGATGGGGTAGTTGCATAAATGACTACGTTATCAGCAAAACGAAGGTGTGTTAGATAATCTCCATTAATCTTTATCCCTTTGTTTTCCCAGTTCAGTGATTGAAAGACATTTTCCAATGTGGTATTAAAGAGCTTCGGAGATATGGTGTCACCTTTTCTCACTCCCTTTCCAATTTTATGTGTGTTGTATTTTCAATCTTTGCACTTGCATTTTCCTAGATGTTCTTAATCATATTAATGTATGCATCTTCAATACTTAAGGATTTCAAAGCCATTGTAACTGCTGATGGTTTCACCGAATCAAAGGCCTTTTCATAATCGATAAAAGCCATGCACAATGGATGTTCATATTCCTTCGCTCTTTCAATTAGTTCTCTCAGTACGTGCATATGATCTATTGTGCTGTAGCCACTCCTGAATTCAGCTTGTTCTTTCGGTTGACCTACCGTCTTTCGGTTGAGCCATGTCCAGTGTTACCTTCAACCGGTGTGAAAGAACTTTAGTGAAGATTTTATAAACCACTGATAGGAAGCTGATAGGTCTGTAGTTCCTGAGATCCTCAATGTCACCTTTTTTTATGTAGCAGGATCATTGTAGCATTGTTCCAATCCTCAGGAATCGTCCCTTCATTAAGGCATCGAGTGAAAATTTGGGCGAGTACTGTTTCGATTTCTCCACTTGCTTTTCGTATGATGTCTACAGTAATTCCATCTTCTCCAGGAGCTTTTCCCCGCTTCATGTTCTTGATTTCATGCACAACGTCTGCTGGGAGGACTGGAAGAACTCTGGTACTGGTACCTTTCATGATGTCTGGAGTACATGTATCATCCCTTTCATATAATTTGGAGTAGAAATCTTTCACTCTTGTCAAAATTTCGCCTCTACTTCTTGTTACAGAACCATCTTCTTTTCTCAGTGCCATAATCTGTTTTCTTTCCTTACTGAGATGTCCCTTTGCTATCTTTAGGCTTTGGTTGTTTTCAATTGCTTTCCTCACTAGTTCACAGTTGAATTTTCTTACGTCTTCAGTGATACTTTTTCGTACTGTCTTGCATAGCTCTATATATTCCACTTTGGAAGTCACATCTTCTTTAGTTTTCCTCATCTCTTTTCTTTTTTTGCATCAACATTTTGGTTTTTCTTGATAATTTGTTCACATGCAACTTGTTCTTAGACCCAGCTAATTTTGTTGCTGTTTCCATAAGAGCTTTGGTTACTTTTCTGTTAACTTCAGAAATATCCACTTCTTCCGATGTTAGGCCTTCTAAAGCAGAGAATCTGTTCTTCAGTTCCAACTTGAAGGTATTATGGTGTTTTTTAATGTTGGTTATGTCAATAGATTTTGTTTGTCTTATGAGTTTGCCACGTTCGGGTTTAGTGTTGAGGTGCATCTTACATCTCACCAATCTATGGTCACTACCTGTGTTGATCTTGTTTAGCACACTGCAGTCTTCTATGACGAATTTTTTGTTACACATAATAAAATCAATTTCACTTGTCGTCCCATTTGGATGTCTCCATGTCCATTTCCTGTGTGGCTTTTTCTTGAAAAAGGAGTTCAAGACGAAAAACCCTTCTGCCTCTGCAAACTCAACGAGAGTATTTCCACGCTGGTTTCTGTTGCCGTGACCGAATTTACCTACTGAAGTTTCATTCTGTTGCCGTTGCCCTATTTTTGCATTGAAATCTCCCATAATTATCTTCAAGTGCAGCTTACCTTTATTATTTAGATGACGAATTTCCTCATAAAATTCTTCAATTTCTTCTTCAGGATGACTTGTGTTGGGTGCATAAGTTCGAATAATCTGAGCTTTGTATCTTCTCGAGAGTTGGATAACGAGTCGTGCAGCTCTGTCAGAGGAACTTTCAAGTTCTACAACTTTATCCTTCAGTTTCTTGTTTATTATAAATCCAACACCACTAGTTCTGCAAGTATCTGTCCCACGATAGTAGAAGAGTTTAATGAGATCTTCTCCTTTTCTCCTTACCTCACTTAACCCGACGATGTCCCACTTGATCCTTTGTAGTTCCTCTTCCAATTCAAGAAGCCTTGAATCAGAAGATAGGGAGCGTCCATTATACGTAGCCAAGGTCAGCATCAGATGGCAGCCTAGTCCGGTCCTCCGGGAATTCTTAGCACCCTCTGCCTTCATGTCGCACTGGCCGCTGCATTTGCCAGGTACATTCCAGCTGCCGGAGACTGAGGGCCAAGGTTTAAGTTTTGGATTCATTTTGGAGGGGTTTGGCCATAACTCACCACGCTGGCCAAGCGGGTTGATGAGTGTGGGATAGCATTTACTCTAATCCCGATGGTATAGTTATACCGCTATTGGCGGTCGTCAGAGCCCCTTTAGTGAGAACAGGATGCACCACGAAAAGGCGGGGTTGACCTTTGTCAAGGAGAGGCTGTGATATATATATATATATATATATCATCATCATCATCATCATCATCATTGTCAACCATTATCAATCCACTGCTGGACGAAGGTCTCCCCAAGTTTCCTCCACAACGGTCTGTCTTGTGCCAGTCTCCTCCATGTCACCCCTGCATACTTTCGAATTTCATCCACCCATCTTCCATGTGGTCTTCTTCTGGGTCTTTTCCTGTCCCTTGGAATCCAATCTAAAATTTCGGCTGTCCATCGATGATCTGTCCTTCTGGCAGTATGTCCAGCCCATTGCCATTTCAGGGATTTAACTCTGATCATGATGTCTTCCACTCTTGTCATTTTTCGGATCCACGAGTTCCTCTTCTTATCTCTCCTGGTTACACCAAGCATGCACCTCTCCATGCTACTTTGAGTTGTCTGCAGCCTTTGTATGTCTCTTTTAGTTAAGGTCCACGTCTCCGCACCATACGTAAGCACTGGAAGGATGCATTGATCAAACACTTTTCTTTTAAGACATAATGGCATATTGCTCTTGAAAATTATGCTGTTTCTTCCAAAAGCTCTCCAGGCAAGTTTTGTACGCCGATTAATTTCTTCATCAATGTGACCCTCACTTGATATCTGCTGTCCAAGATAAACGTACGTGTCTGTTATCTCCAGCTTTTCTCCATCAATCGATAAATCTTCATTTCTTGTAAAAGCATTGAACATCACTTTTGTCATCTGAAAGTTCATTTTTAATCCCACTTCTTTACTCTTGTCAGCAAGTTCCTGGATCATACTCTGCAGCTCTGATGGGGTAGTTGCAAAAATGACTACGTCATCAGCAAAACGAAGGTGGGTTAGATAATCTCCATTAATCTTTATCCCCTTGTTTTCCCAGCTCAGTGACTGAAAAACACCCTCCAATGTGGCATTAAAGAGCTTCGGAGATATGGTGTCACCTTGTCTCACTCCCTTTCCAATTTTTACGTGTGTTGTATTTTCAAACAGCCTAATCTTTGCACTTGCATTTTCATAGATGTTATTAATAATATTAATGTATGCATCTTCAATACCGCAGGTTTTCAGAGCCATTGTAACTGCTGATGGTTTCACCGAATCAAAGGCTTTTTCATAATCGATAAAAGCCATGCACAATGGAAGTTCATATTCCCTCGCTCTTTCAATTAGTTCTCTCAGCACGTGGATATGATCTATTGTGCTGTAGCCACTCCTGAATCCAGCTTGTTCTCTCGGTTGAGCCATGTCCAGTGTTACCTTCAAGCGGTGTGAAAGAACTTTAGTGAAGATTTTATAAACTACTGATAGGAGGCTGATAGGTCTGTAGTTTCCGAGATCCTCAATGTCACCTTTCTTATGTAGCAGGATCATTGTAGCGGTGTTCCAATCCTCAGGAATCTTTCCTTCATTAAGGCATCGAGTGAAAATTTGGGCGAGTACTGTTTCGATTTCTCCACTTGCTTCTTGTATGATGTCTACAGTAATTCCATCTTCTCCTGGAGCTTTTCCTCGCTTCATGTTCTTGATTGCATGTGCAACTTCTGCTGGAAGGACTGGAGGAACTCTGGTACCGGTATCTTTCATGATGTCTGGAGTGCATGTATCATCCCTTTCATATAATTTGGAGTAGAAATCTTTCACTCTTGTCAAAATATCGCCTCTATTTCTTGTTACAGAACCATCTTCTTTTCTCAGTGCCATAATCTGTTTTCTTCCCTTACTGAGATGTCCCTTTGCTATCTTTAGGCTTTGGTTGTTTTCAATTGCTTTCCTCACTAGTTCACAGTTGAATTTCCTTACGTCTTCAGTGATACTTTTTCTTACTGTCTTGCATAGCTCTATATATTCCACTTTGGAAGTCACATCTTTTTTAGTTGTCCTCATCTCTCTTCTTTTTGCATCAACATTTTGGTTTTTCCTGATAATTTGTTCACATGCAACTTGTTCTTAGACCCAGCTAATTTTGTTGCTGTTTCCATAAGAGCTTTGGTTACTTTTCTGTTAACTTCAGAGATGTCCACTTCTTCCGATGTTAAGCCTTCTAAAGCAGAGAACCTGTTCTTCAGTTCTAACTTGAAGGTATTATGGTGTTTTTTAAGGTTGGTTATGTCAATAGATTTTGTTTGTCCTATGAGCTTGCCACGTTCAAGTTTAGTGTTGAGGTGCATCTTACATCTCACCAATCTATGGTCACTACCTGTGTTGAACTTGTTTAGCACACTGCAGTCTTCTATGACGAATTTTTTGTTACACATAATAAAATCAATTTCACTTGTCGTCCCATTTGGATGTCTCCATGTCCATTTCCTGTGTGGCTTTTTCTTGAAGAAGGAGTTCAAGATGAAAAACCCTTCTGCCTCTGCAAACTCAACGAGAGTATTTCCACGCTGGTTTCTGTTGCCATGACCGAATTTACCTACTGAAGTTTCATTCTGTTGCCGTTGCCCTATTTTTGCATTGAAATCTCCCATAATTATTTTCAAGTGCTGCTTACCTTTATTATTTAGATGACAAATTTCCTCATAAAATTCTTCAATTTCTTCTTCAGGATGACTTGTGGTGGGTGCATAAGTTTGAATAATCTGAGCCTGGTATCTTTTCGAGAGTTGGATAACAAGTCGTGCAGCTCTGTCAGAGGAACTTTCAACTTCTACAATATTATTATTTATTATAGGATTACGCACTATTCAGGAGATCAGCATAATATACAGACCGAGACTCCTATTGTTCTAGCGCCAACTTGTAAAGAACAAATTTTTGGAGCAGTTTCGAATTGCCCTATTCTTCCAATATAGGTGAATTTACAAATTACTCAAATATTGAGCGGGGACTACTGTATAAGCCTATTGTAACCGCTTAATAGTCTAGATTCAACCTAAAATTCCACAAAGAACCGGAACTGAACCCGACGTAGTCGCAAAAAAAGTCCGTGTCAGTGGCAAAGCCCGATCTGGGTACTCCCACGTCAGACGCCTTACGGACAAGACAAATTTCTAAGTGCTTGGCAGGCAAAATTTTCCCTGCACAGAACGAATATTAAAGATTTTATTAATTTTAATTCTGTCGAAAATTGTAATAAACTTACCAATATCCAAAAACATGCCGAGAACAGATATTTACGAAATACACCGATAAGTGTTTTTGAAGCTATGCATCCAGTGGCCCTAAATTAGGGACGGGCGACTGCTTATAGCCCATTGAGTTGCTCACGGTGGTCGTTAAAATTCCAATCAAAAAAAAAAAAAAAAAGAAGCTATGCATCTTTCCCGACAGCAGTAAAGAAAGGAAATCCCAAGTAAAAAAATTCAGTGTAATGAAGATGGGTAACTGAAGTAGCCAAAACCATTGTTGAATTCTGATTTTTCAATGCTGTCCCATGAAGGGACGCAACAATGCTTAATACACTGACGGAAAAGAAAATCCCAACACCACGAAAAAATAGTTGTAGAGGAATGAAATGGCGGCAATGCATTTGTATAGTTAACATATTTAATCGATTAAGGTTTCAAGATCACAGCTTATTGTAAGCGCGAGAAGAGCCATTTTAAATGTGAAATGCTGGTACATTAATAACCGGTGTAACCGCCTGAATGTTGAATGCAAGCACGCAAACGTTCATGCATTGTGTCGTACAGGTGCTGGATGTCAGTTTGTGTTATGGAGTTCCATGCCTGTTGCACTTGGTCGGTCAATACAGGGACGGTTAATGCTGGTTGTGGGTGACGCTGGAATTTTCGTCCAATGATGTCCCATACGTGCTCGATTGGTGAAAGATCTGGTGATCTAGCAGGCCACGGCAACATGTCGACACTCTGTAGAGCATGTTGTGTTACAACAGCAGTATGCGGGCGAGCGTTATCCTGTTGGAAAACACCCCCTGGAATGATGTTCATGAATGGCAGCACAACAGGTTGAATCACCAGACCGACGTACAACTGTGCCGTCAGGGTGCGTGGGATAACCACGAGAGTGTTCCTGCTGTCATAGGAAATTGCTCCCCAGACCATAACTCCAGGTGTAGGTCCAGTGTGTCTCTGCCGCAGACAGGTTGGTTGCAGGCGCTCACCTGGCCTCCTTCTAGCCAACACACGGCCATCACTGGCACCCAGGCAGAACCGGCTTTCATCAGAAAACACAACAGATCTCCACTCCGTCCTCCAATGAGCTCTAGCTTGACACCACTGACGTCGCAAACGGCAGTGGTTTGGAGTAAGTGGAATGCACGCTACAGGAGAACTGGCTCGGAGCTGTCCTTCAAGGAACCGATTTGTAACAGTTTGTTGTGTCACTGTGGTGGCAACTGCAGCTCGAATTACTGCCGCAGACGCGGTACGATGCTCCACGGCCATACGCCGTACACGGCGGTCTTCCCTCTCAGTAGTGCCACGTGGCAGGCCGGAATCCGGTCCTCTTGAGGCAGTACCTTCCCTTGACCACCGCTGCCAACAATCATGCACAGTCCTGCCAAGTCGTTCTGCAATATTGCGTAAAGAAAATCCACCTTCTCGTAGCCCTATTACACGACCTCATTCAAACTCCGTGAGCTGTTGATAATGGCTTCTTCGTCTTCTTAAATGCATTCTTGACTAACATCAACACACTACGTCGAATCTCAACGATAACTAACGCTCACGAACGTTACAGCGCGTATTTACAGCAAACCTGCTTTGCATGTTCCGAGGGGCGCTACTAGCGCCACACGTATGCGCCGAGCACGAAATTTGCATAGACATCATCTTACAGATGTACTCTCACCGCCTACCAACTGTCGTTTATCTAACACAACCCCATCATCCACCTACGCCTCTTCCGTCAGTATGTGCCTATCTTTTCGTGCTGGTTAAACACGTTATTTACGTATACCTTCAACAACTCCGCAGCGTTTCCTCGCCAGTCTCTTTACACCAGGCTAGCGCAGCACTTTTGTGCCATTTTCAAGATCGATTGCTTTCTCGACTCCGCCTGGGGTACCAGTCGGCTTCTTCCAGTCGTCGAGAAGCCACCTTCTATGCTACCTGGGCGCCGGCCGCTCCATGGTTTGCGGTTGATTCTGGACTGCTACACCTATCAGTACCCTAGGGCATTCTACAGCTCCTTTGCTGAGTTCCGTGGCACCCTGGTGCCCCTCCTCCACTCTACGACTCGTGCAATCCACACTACCGTTGAATTGTGAATGCTAATGCCATCTCAGTGTATTTTCATGCTTACTCGTGTACATTACTTACTTTCACCCCGCCTGTATTATGTTGCTTTGGTGCCCTCGTTAAATAACTTGCACAATTGTACACGCTGTGTTTTTATCTCATGTATGTAATGTTTTACCTTCACGGCGGTGTTTGTGCTGTTCTTTTTCTAATTGTGTACTATTGTTTCGCCTGTGTTATCCTGTAAATCATGCCCAGCCAATGTCATGTGACACGATGTGTTTCTCTCTGTCACTTCTGCAATTTTTATTCAATAAGCTTTGCTTGCAGAATTTGTTATTCATCCCCATTGTCATTGCAGTGTATATACCATCATGTTTTAACAGTTTTGTATTATTTCCCAGTGAGACGGCCAATACTGTACGTCTCCCTCTTATGTTTTCTTATGATAAATTAGAATAAAGCGATTTTGAAACCTTCTTGGTGTTGGGATTTTTTTCCGTCAGTGTATCATTGTTACTCAACAACATTTTATACTAAACTACTGCCGAACATTATTTCATCACGTGCTACATAAACGTAACAATATCTCATTGCAATCTGGTTAAATTAGAAGAACCTGATGCTAAATGTGATAAAAGTCATCACAAAAATGCATTTTGATGCTATGCATATTTCCCGACAGTAGTAAAGTATGCTCCATAGCGAATTTGGCGTGCTCTCAACTCCCCCTTAGGACGGTGTTGCCTGCTATTGACTAGAGCTTTAAAAGGATGTATAACCAGATGGGGTGTAACTTGCAGACATCCTAGACCAAAAGTTACGAATCCCCTACTAACACACTTGCGATTCAGCTTTTCTTTCGATCTCGAGGTCAGATTTTAGTTTGCGCATGATGAATTAGTTACCTCACATTTTTCATCGATGTTTCTTTCTTAAGTTCATCTAAATCTGAATAATATATAATAAGAATAATAAAAATAACTCTTGTTTTTGGAAAACTAAAGCAGCCATAACACTTACTGTTGCCACCGCCATAGTTTAGTAACTATTTACTTTTATGACTCAAATATATTTCTTCCACTGTTTTTGCGACAATAACTTTCATTAATCCACCTACCTAAGTACCGTTCAAAGTCAGGAAGCCGCCCAGGTGGCGCAGTGGTCTAAGCGATGGCTTCTGATCATTCGTCTGAATGGGGTCCGGGTTCGAATCCCGGTGAGGCTTGGATGTTGTGTTTGTCTTACGGCACTGGCTCTCTCCCTTCCCTGGAACCAGTGGCCCTAAATTAGGGACGGGCGACTGCTTACAGCCCATTGAGTTGCTCACGGTGGTCGTTAAACCTCCAATCAAAAAAAAAGAAAAAGTCAGGAATTAGTAAACCTTATTGTTTGTTGTTATGATTTAATTCCACTTACTATGTACCGGACTTTGGCTCAGTATGGTCGTAAGTGACGCGAATAAATGCAATGCCATGTACGTCAATAAAGATGTGCACTTTCGAATCACTCGTTTTATTTCATACCCACAAAGATCCTGGCATGCGAAAGATGCATAGCATAAATTATCTATCAATACAAAAAGTACCAGGGTACTCTCTCGATTTTTTCTCGTATTAATGAAGTAGTTAAATTAGAAAGAAAAGTAACAAATGATCAAAAATTGCTGACGCAAGCCGCGATTAGTGAAAAATAGTTTTAACATATTAAGCCACAAAACACATCAGAACTGCAAATGTAATGGATGACGATCATAGATCATGTTGGCTTCGTTTATTCCACCTATACACTGTGGTGCAGGGGTCTGAGGTGTAGGCTTGTGGCCAGTCGCCCGAACTGGGGCTTGGTTCGAGTCCCGGATAAGGCATGCCCCACAGCGCTGTTTCTGTCACCCTCCTGAAAACAGTGGCCCCAAATTAAGGACGGGATGCTCCTTATAGCTTTAGATTCGCATACTGGGTGAAAGCCAGGAAGCTTTGCCAAGATGGAAAACTTTTTCATTGTAGAATTCGCGCTCCCCACTTTGATATGTAACGAATTACGCACTATTCTCACATTTGCCACCTTTATCTGCAGTTTTGAGTAGAATCCAATTTACTTGCACATGTTTTGACATGTATACATACACTCAATGGACAAAACATTACTGATGCGTACTTAACAGCGTGTTGGTCCTCCTCTAGCGCAAATGACAGCCTGTATACGTCGTGACATCGACTCCACCAGATTGCAGAGGGTTTACTCAGGCAATGACAGCCCTGCATGTTGAAGCATTGTCCACAACTAGGCCCGAGTCGTCGGTCCAGGATCCATGGATCTAATGTTCTGTTCCATGGAATCCCAGAGAGCTTTCACCGGGTTTATATCCGTGCATCCTGGGGAACACTGGGTGTTTCCAAACTCAGATAAGTGTTCTTTGAGCCATGGCTGGGTGGTTACAGCCCGGTGGGTCGGCGCATTGTACTTCAGAAACAGACCATCTGCCGTAGGATGCGCGAAGGGCATGAAAGCGCGTAGGTGATAATTCAGCACATGCTGGTAGCGCGCCGCGTTTAAGAATCTCTCCAGACACACCAAGGGACCCAATGTGTCCCATGAGAAGGCTCCCCAAACCATCACAGAGCCACCACCGCACAGTTGTCCGAAATACGAATCTAGCGGGGCAAAATTATTTGTAACTTGAAACTGATAGATCTTGTAGCATAAACAAAGAAAATCTCCAAAACAGTAAAATTCCACGGTGAGTTTTTTATTAAGAATGTTAGTTATGACGACAGATACAAAAAATTAATAATTTTATCACTCTGAAAAAATTGCACGGCACAGCTTATATCATACTTTTAATTTAAAAACAAATGCCGTACATCATAGGAAATTAAAAAAACATAATAACATAGTATGTAATAAATTATCATACATATATTTTAATATAATATCATGACATAATGTAATGATACATTATTAATTAAAATATTACTTTCTTTTCATCTGATACACACTCAAACACATCCAGGCACACACGTATATGCATACATACATACATACATACATACATACATATATATATATATATATATATATATATATACTTAAGAGCAAAACTGAAGACTATGGAAAAACTTTAGAATTTAAAACGAAAGTTGCAAAATAACCTGAAGATCAAAACGCGCAACGCAGCAGTTTTGAAAATTCAGAATTCACATTCTATTAAGAAGATACCTAAGCAAAAAAATACATATATAATTTTGACTCACACCAAGTACAACATAGAAAAGGTTATGTATCTACCTGTGTGAGTAAAAGGAGAAAAGATAAAAAAATAAAATAAAACAACTGAATGTAGAAGGTGTCGAGAATACTGAGCCTTGGCTTTATCAAGGACCAGCAAAAACTCTGCATTTTCTCACTTCCACAAAGACCTAGTTGGAAATGGGTTTCTGCAAGGCCATAGATGCAAGTAACATTCCCACCTAAAATAGTTTTAAAAATATATATATGTCATGTCCTCCGCAGAGTTGCATGACCTAGCACTAGTTAACAATTTCGCTTGCATCCATTAACCTTCCTGGCCCGACCCATGCTCTTCATCTGTTACTATTAAACAGAGAGAAGAAGATTAAAGAGAACTCAAGCTGTGAGAGTGACATAATAATTAGAAATAATTTTCAGCTATAACGAAATGCCAAGTTCGTTTTAGAGAGAATTTAAACCTGAAAATCAATGCAAAAGAAATCCAAATTTTTACATTGCAATTAAAAAAGGAAACATTAATTTTTAAAAAACAGATTTTTGAAAGAAAACTTGAGTCTAAAACCCCCTACTCTACAACTTATGACAGCACGAAAACGAGAATAAGTTAAAGACAATAATTAACTAAAGAAAACTTTGTGAAAGTTATATGCCTTAAACAGTTAGTTGCAATATGTACAAAGTATTTCAGCAGTGCTTTAAGTGCATAATTAATTAGTTATTAAGAACTTAACTACTTTGAAAATACAGCGCATAGAAAAGGAACAAGCTTAGCCATCTTCTGTTCCTAGGTACCCCAAAAGACGCGCAAAGTTACAAAGAAAAGAAAGAGTTAAAACCCGCAAAAATGTTAACAGACAAGCCAGTGCCTAAAAGCTGAAAAGCTAAAAATCAACAGAGAAAAAGTACATGAAGTACAAACATTGAACTTATAAAACCTAGAACCCAAAAACAAGGAAGAGAGCTTACCTCTTGTGTGACAAAAACTTTCTCCTCACAAGAGTAAAACATGGCTGACCTCTTCCGCCACTCCCTAGTCGCTGGGGGGCAGTGAGGGTGGGGCTGATGGCCTCCTCATACAGAAAGAAACCAACTCGCGGAGATTTTAACCAGAGAAAAAATATATAAACTTAAGACTGTGGATCTGTATGATCAGAAAGAGCAGAATTAACTCTCCAGAATACATGAGAAATATTATAAAATACACGAGTAGTGTATTTAATAATCTTTGCATGTATTAAATCACCTTAGTGAGCTTCTATAGATTAATCAGAATCTTATTAATTTTAATGTTGGTTTTACTATTTTTAGTATAGCTATCCTAGTGATGAATAACTAGTTTTCTTTTTTATTTGTTTTTATTTTCTTTTATAAACAGATTTTTAAGCTTTTTTGTGATTTTGTTTATATTATTTAATTTTTTTGTTTTAATAGGACCTTCATATCCATAGCACTAAGGTTCCTTTAGGTAGTTAATAGGCATCCTCTAGCCAACTTCCTTACGGCTTTGATTGGTCAGAATCATATTATTAACTGTGTAGAAAATTAAAGCAGATCTGCCAACCTTACTCTATTATTCAGAATAATTTTTCTTAAAGTTCTTTTGATGAAAGAAGAAGGAATTTCGTTCTCTAGAAAACTATCTAATAGTATATTAATGTGGTAATTGAAGTCCAAATTGTTGCTGCAAATTCTTGAAATTCTTAGGACCTGACAAATTAGTACATTCTCAATTACTTTGGTTGAAATGTTATTATTCCAGTGTAGATATTTAATTACTTTGAAAGGAAAATTAACTCTTTTATCAAAGAGGCTAATAGATGGGTTACCTCTGTTGAGCTTAATGCTTAAGTCTAGGAACTCAAGTTCCTGATTACTGTGGTTGGTTTTACATAAGTTAAGAGAGCTAGGATAGATATTATCAAAATCACTCTCTATAACTTCTGAATTATTGATACACAGCAGATCATCAATATATCTAAAAGTGTAAAGGTAGTTATCTGAGCAGGTGGGGTGATTTTTAATGAATTTATATTCCTTAAAGAACAGGAATAGATTAGCGATATTCGTGGACGTTGATGTTCCCATGGGAATACCGTTCACTTGCTTATAGAGAGTATTATTATATAAGATATGGTTATTTTTTATGCAGCAATTGAGATAAGAGTTCCAAGTTCCTACATTAACAAATTGGTTAAGTTTAAATTCTGCATACAGCTCTTTAAAGGTAGTGATTATATCTGATAGAGGCAGATTAGTATATAGGTTTTCAAAATCATAACTATTAATATCTAGGGGACAAACTTTGAGTATAGTAGAAATTACTTCTGCATTATTATTAATTATCCAAAAATCTCTGTACATCAAGTTAGAACAGTTTCTAATGTGTTTCAAAACCTTCTTTAAGACATCTTCAAAAGCAAGATCTATTTTCTTTTTATGACTCCTTACTCCACTAGCTATGAACCTGAACTTCACAGGATCCTTATGAAACTTAACCGTTGCAAAAAGAAATGGAAATTCAGGCTCATATCTTCTAGTTTGTGGAATTTTAAGTTTCTTGAAGAATGCCTTAAACCGATTTTCTAACTGCTTGGTAGAATAACTTACGGGCTCGTATGTTACTCTATTATTGAGTTCCATAGTTAACAATTCAAAATAGAACTTCTTACAGATAATTGCAAAATTATTGCTAGCTTTATCCGTAGTGGTAAAAATAAATTGGTCTTGTAGTTTGGAGAGTGACCTTTTAGCTTCTCCAGAGAAAAAGAGATTTCTGTCGAAACAAAAGTCCAGACCTGCCAACTCACCGGTGAAGCTATTGATTAAATTATATTTCCATTCTGCGAAGGCCTCAATAGGCTGATTGTACGTTAAACTGGTTTTTACGATGTACCTATTAACATCTTGAGTGAAGCTCTCAAGAATCCTTTCTTTGGAAATGGTGAAGGAAGGTCTGAATTTAGAGCCATACTCTAATAAATTCCTAAGCTTTTCATTTTCAACAAAACTCAAGTTTCCGGTGATAATATGGTTGTAATTCTTATCATAGTGAACTGTTTCTTTATGTTCATCACAAGAACATGTAGTAATTACAGGAATGTAGCTCGAAGAGTTAAGTTTGTAGTTTTTAACTATTGACCCTAAGGTCTTAACATATTTAAAACTTACAATAGACTGGTGCCTGTGGATGGGAAAAAAATTGCATTATTGTAGAACAGCTTCCTTACATTGAGATTATCGTAGGCTTTATTTAGAAACCTGATGGTTACAAAATTACTGGAAAATTCTTTAAGAGAAATTTTATCTTTAAGAATATGTTTAAGAATGTCCAGAACCAAAGCAAAAACATGCTTATCAACATGGTCAGCAGTTTCATTCCAGAATTTGAAAAAACTTTTAAGGACAGAGTGCTTGAAGGACTTGAGAATTTTGTAAGTATTTTTAACAAAATTAGTGCCAGTTTGAAAGCTTTCCAGAGTTATTAGCAAGTTAGCAAAATCAACTTTGCTTGATGTGCGAAATAACCTCTGTCCTCTATTACCTCTAGTGCAGCTCTTATTATTAACAAGAAAGAAGAGTTCACGAATTGAAAATTTATGCTGATTATGCTTATTGTCAGATAGAGTGGAATTAAGGCCATAGGGATAAAGAGACTGATGCTGCAAAATTTCAAGGGATTCAGTTTCTAGCCGAGCGTAGAGGTCAGGGATAATATGTAGTACCTCTATTTTCACTTTGTCAAAACCATGAGTATGGAAATGCTCTAATTCAAAGGTAGAGTACTGGTTGGCGTTTGTGGAGGGGTTCACTCCTGAATTAGAGAACTTGTTAACTAGAGACCTGTGACCATTAATCCTAAGATGAAGAGGATTTTTACTTTGGCCAATATAGCTAAGGTTGCAGACAGTACAGGTGAGCTTATAGATGGTATTGTAGGCTTTGCAAAACTTGTTGGAGCAATTATCCTCAACAGAAGAATACAGGTTAGGATCTGCAGATTTACATGTCAAACAACGTTTGTCATTTCATAACTTTAGATTACCTTTGCCAGCGAGTTCATACACTTTATAAAAGAAAATAAAAACAAATAAAAAAGAAAACTAGTTATTCATCACTAGGATAGCTATACTAAAAATAGTAAAACCGACATTAAAATTAATAAGATTCTGATTAATCTATAGAAGCTCACTAAGGTGATTTAATACATGCAAAGATTATTAAATACACTACTCGTGTATTTTATAATATTTCTCATGTATTCTGGAGAGTTAATTCTGCTCTTTTCTGATCATACAGATCCACAGTCTTAAGTTTATATATTTTTTTCTCTGGTTAAAATCTCCGCGAGTTGGTTTCTTTCTGTATGAGGAGGCCATCAGCCCCACCCTCACTGCCCCCCAGCGACTAGGGAGTGGCGGAAGAGGTCAGCCATGTTTTACTCTTGTGAGGAGAAAGTTTTTGTCACACAAGAGGTAAGCTCTCTTCCTTGTTTTTATGTTCTAGGTTTTATAAGTTCAATGTTTGTACTTCATGTACTTTTTCTCTGTTGATTTTTAGCTTTTCAGCTTTTAGGCACTGGCTTGTCTGTTAACATTTTTGCGGGTTTTAACTCTTTCTTTTCTTTGTAACTTTGCGCGTCTTTTGGGGTACCTAGGAACAGAAGATGGCTAAGCTTGTTCCTTTTCTATGCGCTGTATTTTCAAAGTAGTTAAGTTCTTAATAACTAATTAATTATGCACTTAAAGCACTGCTGAAATACTTTGTACATATTGCAACTAACTGTTTAAGGCATATAACTTTCACAAAGTTTTCTTTAGTTAATTATTGTCTTTAACTTATTCTCGTTTTCGTGCTGTCATAAGTTGTAGAGTAGGGGTTTTAGACTCAAGTTTTCTTTCAAAAAATCTGTTTTTTAAAAATTAATGTTTCCTTTTTAATTGCAATGTAAAAATTTGGATTTCTTTTGCATTGATTTTCAGGTTTAAATTCTCTCTAAAACGAACTTGGCATTTCGTTATAGCTGAAAATTATTTCTAATTATTATGTCACTCTCACAGCTTGAGTTCTCTTTAATCTTCTTCTCTCTGTTTAATAGTAACAGATGAAGAGCATGGGTCGGGCCAGGAAGGTTAATGGATGCAAGCGAAATTGTTAACTAGTGCTAGGTCATGCAACTCTGCGGAGGACATGACATATATATATTTTTTAAAACTATTTTTAGGTGGGAATGTTACTTGCATCTATGGCCTTGCAGAAACCCATTTCCAACTAGGTCTTTGTGGAAGTGAGAAAATGCAGAGTTTTTGCTGGTCCTTGATAAAGCCAAGGCTCAGTATTCTCGACACCTTCTACATTCAGTTGTTTTATTTTATTTTTTTATCTTTTCTCCTTTTACTCACACAGGTAGATACATAACCTTTTCTATGTTGTACTTGGTGTGAGTCAAAATTATATATGTATTTTTTTGCTTAGGTATCTTCTTAATAGAATATATATATATATATATATATATATATATATACACACGGCCGTATCAGAATAATATGACCATCCCCGGAATCACAGTGTACCCGTCCAGGCGCATCACAAAATGCACGTGACTAGGGCGACCACACGGAGATATAAGCGGCCGGACTAATGTTAATTTTTCCCACTTAAGAAGTAACGATGTTTCAAGTTTTCCCGCTTAAGAAGTTGTAAGTGTCACAAGTTTCTAAGTAAGAACATACGATTTTGGAACTCGTCCAACAGATAAGTACATGTCAAAGAAGTTGGGAGGAAACGTTTCCCAGTACATATAGCAAACGAAGCCCCCTGCCGTCTTCCCACGTTCAACGCAGGGGGCGATGTTTACTCCCTCCACTTCTTCTGCGTCTGCCTTTTTTCGTATCACAATAGCCTTATCTTTGGGGCTGGGAAAAGGCTGGGAAAGGAAACACCTGCTGAAAGTTAGTCATTCTGTCAGAGTTACGCTCAGATGTTGCACCTCGCATACGTGGAATTAAACGTTTAGTTTTGTTGTTGAGATGCGTAGCTAGAAATATGGCGTCCAAAGGCATCAAAAGAAAATCTTTATCTGTGGTTGAGAAACGAAACATTATTACGAAAGTTGATGAAAACCCGTATTTAACTAGGGTGCAGATAGCAAAAGAACTAAATTTACCTGTTACAACCGTCAACGGTATAGTGGCAAAACGTTGACAAAGATGTTCCCACTTTTGAAATGCAAAATATCGACGATATTTGTGACATCGAAACGCAAGAGGACGATAAACCAGAAACGCAAGACGATGAGTGCAGGTCAATTCCAACTTCAGCTGAAGATGGTAAAGCACTAGAAACTTTTCGCCGCTTTATAGAAAGCCACGAACGTGTTCCAACGGACATAATGAGAAATTTGAGGGAAATGGACACGTACTTTGTGAATCTAGCGGAAAAAAGGAAAGAAACAAACGCTTTTAGATCAGTATTTTTGTAATCCTGTAGCATAATACATGTAGCGTCGAATCCTCATATTCGAGTTTAAATAGGTAAGTTGTGAAATTTTTTGTTACTTTAAAATTAACTAAAATGTAATTTCTGGATTTAATCTATGCAACATTTTTAATCGCTAAAGTCTTACAAAACCCAAATCCGACACTTCCCGTTTAAGAAGTTTTCCCGCTTAAGAAATATTCATCGCTTCGTCCCAACGAAAACTTCTTAAGCGGGATCCACTGCATAAGGTTGTCTACTCAGCATCTTCAAACAGTGGTCCGAGGAGGGAGAAAAACAGAACCGTCGGCAAGTTGTATGCCGACCACGGCTCATCGATGCTACAGGTGAGCGAAGGTTATCCCGTATGATACGAGCAAACAACAAAGGGACACTGTTTCGCAAGTCGCCGGTAATTCGAATGCTAGTGACGGGAGTAATGTGTCACAACATACAATACATCGAACTGTGCTGAAAATGAAGCTGGTAGCCGCCCGCTCAGAGTGCCCATGCTAGCCTCGGCTCACCGCCGAAAACGGCTACAATGTGAATGCGGGCAGTAACTTGAATGACTGAAAGAAGGTAGTCTGGTCGGATAAATCTCGTTTCCTGTTGCACCATGTGGTCGGCCGGGTACGTGTGCATCATTTATCTGGGGAATTGTTGGCACTTAGATGCACCGTGGGACGAAAACAAGCCGGTGGAGGAAGAATAATGCTTTGAGCAATATTTTGCTGGGAAACCCTTGTGACGTATATTCTAAATTAACTTTCCTTTTTAGTTTCTTTCCCTATGTAAATCTTGAGTTTATTCTCAGTTATATTTCACACTTAACGTGATATCTTTTCTCTCAAACGAAAACTGTTGGCAACATAATTGAGGTTGAATGAACGTGACGTATGCATGGTTTGATAAGAACGAGAGATATAAACTACGATACAACAGTTGCTTGGAGAGCGTTGTGTTGAGAAGCTGTGTGGAGCTGTGTGGTGCGTGGAGCAGTGGCGGCGGAACCACCCGGGCCACCTGGGCCCGGACCCGGTCAATAATTTTAGCCAAGATTTTTATTTGGGATACGTGTGATTTTTTGTTGTGATGTGCCTTAGAAAGTTGCTCTAGGTAAGTGGTCAGGTGGTCCTACTCCCTAACAAATCTCCTTAGCCATTGTTTTTCTTCTGTTTGTTCAAGGAAACGGGAAGGAAGGAGGGCAGTTGCATAACTATCAGCCCCGCAGCTGAGGGGGAGGGGGTGGGGCAGGTAACCAAGGGGCGTACTGCAGCTTCCAGTTATAGAGTTTTGAAAAACTTCGAACACGCACAAAGACAAACAAACAAATAATTAACCCAAAGGTTCATATTTTCTTTTAAAGTAAATGTCAAGTTTCACTTTTAAAGCACTGGATGTCCTACAGATTGAAGGTATTCGGCCCTTTGATTCCGAGTTGTAATACGATCGTTCTCCAATTGCCCTCTCTATGCGCTGCAGAGGAAAAGCGCCAGGCCACATGGGGATTCCCATGGATGATGTCGGTAAACAGTCAGTGTCACCTAGGATTACGTACACGAAAGCCGCCAACGTTTATTCACAGAAGCCGCGGATCTGCAATGTACAAGAGGGTGATTTCTCCAAGTTATTTATTTTAGTTTTGTACAAAACAATTACATTTATTGTTAAATCTATTACTTCAAAAGTTAAAACTACAGAGCTCTAGGTACCAGCATTACTTTTCCAGATACTTTCCCTGAGTTCCTGACCCTCCCCCTCCCATCCACCAAACACACCCGCGAAACACAGTAACACTGGCGGGAGGGGAGGGGGGCGCACGTTGTGCTACTTACGCCACTGAAGGAGGGTGCACCACGTTTCGAAATTTCAGGCCCGGTCAACGAACTTCACTTTCCGCCGCTTCTGGTGTGGAGCATTTAATGCGAAGTGCTATGTTATGTTACGATGTGTTGGAGAAAACCTTGGCCGCCCCGGTGGCGTAGTGGTCTAAGCGATGGCCTCTGATCATTCGTCCGAAAGGGGTTCGGGTTCGAATCCCGGTGAGGCATGGATGTTGTGTTTGTCTTACGGCACTGGCTCTCCCTTCCCTGGAACCAGTGACACTAAATTAGGGACGGGCGACTGCTTATAGCCCATTGAGTTGCTCACGGTGGTCGTTAAACCTCCAATCAAAAAAAAAAAAACAACCTTGAATAAAGCATCTCTTCCGTAAGTTTGACTTCTGTTGTTTACATGTTTCGTCTGGCCGTTAAGGTTTAATTTAGGAACTATTTCATGTTATGGTTATGTTTTTAAAATAACGTAGAAGTACGAAAAGACTTCTACGTTATATTCTGCTTCCAGTCATTCACGTGCAGGAACCTATGACGTCTATCACCAACCTAAACATTAACCTGTCACGGCAAAGGTACTCTCCTCTAGTAATGTCTTCTTTCAGCAGGTAAATGCGCCATGCCACACTGCCCTGATTTTTCCAGAATGGTTCGCGGAGCATGAGATCTTCCAGGTAATGCTCTGATCTCCAAATTCTCCAAACATCAATCCATTGAGTATCTGTGGTATGTGTTGAAACAGTAAATCCAATCTGCTGCGGCTCAACCACGTAACTTACAATAATTAAAGGATCTGCTGGTAATGTGTTGGTACCAAATACCACAAGACACTGACTTACTGTGAGATGAATTTTGTTTTTCACCTTTGAGAATGCCATACAGAGGTCTTTCTGAAATCAGCGAGATATCGTAAGGTTATTTATTATCTGGTATTATCACAAGTTTTTCGTTTCTACCTTTCGTTCTTTCCGTAGCTTATCGTTAGCCGGTAATGGGCCCCTCAAGGGGCTGGACCGTAGTGCAACTGCAGCACTTCTACCAATGGTAGCTACCCCACTGATACGAGGCTTATAAGAACAACACTTTGGTGATATTATGAAACAACACTGAATTCACCCGATTCTCGTATTCTGGCAGACTCGAATTTTATATGCTAAACGTAGTTTTCGTTATTGCATCAAAATGTCTGATCATTCTGTGACGTACCTGCCAGCAGGACGCACACGACATAAAGGCAGATAGCAGTCAAAACGAACGTCCGCGTAGCTCAATTGGTAGAGTGACTTATTCCGGAATGAGGGGACCCGGGTCCGAGCCCCGACGTGGACAAAAATGACGGAGAAATTTACTTCGTTATAATGGCGCCCGAACTTTCCGGATGACCCAGCCCTTCAAAATATCGCAATGGTGTGATATTCTTTCCACACCGCGAGATAGGAGAAATCAGAGAATCCCTTCTCCAACGCTTCAAAAATAAATGCGTGTAACATTGCATTCCACACACCAGATTGACTGGGAGTTCTCAGGTGCACGTTCTACAGCGGATGGCTGCCTGCAACGACTCATGGTCACGGCTGACCCGTGGGCCATGCCCCGGCCCTCTTTCGGGAGGGGGGATGTGACGTACCTGCCAGCAGGACGCACACGACATAAAAGCAGATAGCAGTCAGAACGAACGTCCGCGTAGCTCAATTGATAGAGTGACTTATTCCGGAATGTGGGGACCCGGGTTTGAGCCCCGGCGTGGACAAAAATGACGGAGAAATTTACTTCGTTATAATTCGTTATTTAGAAACCTATGAGTGTTAGATTTTTTTCGCATACTATCGATCGGAATATATTACGGATTTCCGTTACCTAACGAGAAATCTGAGAATGATAAGTGCGAAATAAATATGGGGACTTTTTTAGCACGTCTTTTGTAAATCAGATAATGCTTATGTTATCGGTTTGTTCGTCCGTCGTTGGACACCATATCTCTGCGACCGGCCGTTTGTCAGAGGCTGGTTGAGTGAGTACTGAGCTATTGATTGCGAATCAAATCGACTGCTCTTCCGAGAGACTCTGCTAGCAGAGCGAGGGGAGTGAATCGCTCCATTCAGAAATTTTTTTTTTAATTCGATCCCTGAATATACAATAGGGTTTCGAGGCAGTGGGTTTGGACTTAGTTAAAACTGCCCTTGTCAGGGCAAAGTCCAAACCACGGTCATAGCAAGGTGCGCAATTCTGACATACGAGCGGGTACGTCGTCGCCGTGCTGGTCCCACTGATCTACGGATCAGTCCAAATCCCGCACTCAACCAGGGTCAGGTGCAGGTTACAGCGGAAGAACCCCAGGGTACCGCTGAGCACCTGACTTTCGAACGACATAAGTCTGACCGACCAGGGACACAGGTCCTAGGGCTTACACTCGGTTAGCAACCCGAGTAGAGAGATGGCAGAGGACGCGGGGCTTCAACCCCCGGTCCAAGTGAGCCTGTTGAGGCAGACTGCGGCTTAGAAATTCCGTCGGAATTCGCAAGCGCAGTCAACTCCTTCTTTCAAGAGTTGGAGAGGATTCTAGAGAATCTCTTCAAACAAGGTTCTGGTTAACACCAGAACCAAGATAAGAAAAGTAGCGAACTCGCTACAAGAAGCTTGCACCAAGCAAGTGATAGAGATGAGTCTCATCTAAGGGAGACTCCAGGAAAGAAGTGAGCACGCTAGCGCGGATCCAAAAACATATGCCGAAGCGGCTCGAGCGAAGCCCGGCAAGGGGAACACGGCCCCTAAGCAAAAAACGGCTAAGAAGGAGGTAGCCAAGAAGGTGGTAGCCAAGAGGGTCGAGAAGAGGCACGTGCTTCTCGTTTACCCCGCAACAGACAAGGGTTCTCCCTCGTCAGAGGACGTTAAGGCGGTTCTGCAAACACAGATTTGCCCCGCCAAACTCCAGATTGGGGTAAAGGGAGTTAGAAAAGTCAATGGGGGAGGAGTAATGGTCGAATGCTCCTCCGCCAAGGAAATAGAGAAGTTGGATTCGAGCTAAAAGCAATGCAGTGACGAAGGAGAACCTTCGGTCCAGATTGCCAGCCAAAAGGAATCCGAAGTTTATCGTCTACGGATAGACGGAAACCTGTCAAGGCAACAGGTCGAGCAATGTCTCGCGAAACAGAACCCAGAGCTGGAGGAGAGCAGCCTCCAGCTCAAGTTCTCGTTGAAGGTGAAGCGTGGGAAACGCCACTGGGTAGCAGAGGCGGACCCACTGACCTTCAAAAAAGTGATGAAGCTCGGCAAGCTCGGAGTGGGATGGACCGTCCACTCAGTAAGGGAATATCTGAGGGAGGTCCGTTGCTACAGGTGTAACGGGTTCGGGCACTTTAGGTCAAGGTGCCCCGAAGAGCAGGGATAGGTGTGCCCGGTGTGGGGAAACCGGGCACAAGCGCCAGGAGTGCAGCAATAGCCCGGTCTGCACTAACTGCTTGGCAAACAATAAGAGATTCAGGCGTCGAGTGGATGTAGGCCACTGAGTCTAGACAAGGAATGCCCAAGCCTTGTCAGAGAACTGGCTCTGCTAAAAGAACGCACTCATTATGGATAATAAACCAAAGAGAGGCGTTAAGGTGCTTCAAATCAATCTGCACCATGCACGGGCAGCAACAGCACAGGCCCTGGTGACAGCCACTGAGCAAAAAGCTCATATTCTGCTACTGCAGGAACCATTCGAACAGGGGGGAAGAGTGGTGGGCTTCCCTAACTCCTACCGGATCTACCACCCTAGTGGAAAGCCCAGGGCGGCCACGGTCGTGAAGGACCCGTCCCTAGTGGTTCTCGAGATAAAATGCTCCGAGAACGTGGTCGCCCTGGGGGTGGAATGTGGTGTCGAGAAATTTTTAATGGTGAACGTATACAGTTCTCCAGCAGGCGATCTGAGAGAAACGTTGAATGAGCTAATGGCTCTATTAGGGAATTTCAGTCATGAGATTTTAATAGCAGGCGACTTCAACGCGAAGAGTCCTCTGGGGCAATCAAGACGAGGACGAACGCGGCCAGCTACTAGTGGACTTTGCCAACGCGGCAGACCTGAGTTTCTTGAACGATCCAGAGAGCACCCTGACCTTCCAAGGGGCGAGGGGCTCCTCTTGGGTCGACGTGACTCTCGTCAGAGTCTCTAAGCGCAGCCTTGTCCAGGATTGGCAAGTACTGGACGACGAAAGCTGCAGTGACCACCTAGCACTATCTTTCGTTTTGGGATCGCAAAAGCCCATCCGACCCAAGCGCAAAAGGTTCTTAATGAAGAATCTAGACTGGTGGGCTTTTAAAGCCAAGTTAACTACCCTGTTGGGGGTAGGAGGGCAGAAGAGGCAGCAGAAGTGTCGGACCTCAACTCCTCTTTGAAGAACTTACCAGTCAAATAACAACGCTATGCGAGAGTAGTAGGGGAAATAAAAGGGGAGCCAAGGACCCCCACCCCTGGTGGTCGGAGAAACTAAAAGCTCTAAGGGCGAGAGCTAGGCGGAGTAGGAAAGCTCTGCAAAGAGCAAAAGCTACACCGCAAGACAGGGAGTGCACAGAAGTGCATAAAAAGGCTCGTTCAGCATACAGGAGAGAACTGAATCTCTCGAAAATCTCTTACTGGAGAAAACTGTGTGAGTTTCAAACTCCGGCTGACCCTTTCGGGATCCCCTATAAGATCTCGAGGGGATCCATCACCGAACCGCTAAAACTGGCAGCGGTCGAAAGGGCAGACGGTAGCCTATCAAAGACTCTTGATAGTACCGTAGAGAGTCTCTTGGATTACCACTTCCAAGGAGACGAGGGAGAAGGGGACTCCCCACAACAAAAAGAAATAAGGGAAGAATGTCGGATCCCGCCGGACACTGGTGAGGACCCCCCCACCCCTTCACGAGAGACGAAGTGGAGAATGCCCTTCCAGTCTAAATACGGGCAAAGCACCAGGCAAGGATGGGTTTGACCTCAGCATAGCCAGAGAAATCTACTATGCAAATCCCGGGTATTTTGTGGCGCTCCTCAACGAATGCCTCGGGAGGGGAATCTTCCCAGACTTGTGGAAAACAGCGGTGCTAGTTCTTTTCAACAAGACCGGAAAGAACAAAAATGATCCCGCAGCCTATAGGCCCATCTGTCTTCTCTCGGCGTGGAGCAAGGTGCTGGACAAGCTCATAACGAACAGAGCGCTTGGCTTTCTCATGGAGCAGGGAAAGCTAAACAGGAACCAATTCGGTTTCCTTCCGGGGCGTTGCGCAACGCAGGCAATTCGCAGCCTCCGAGAGAGGGCAGAGAGGAACAAAGCGGAGGGGCTCCATACCTGCTTCCATCTCACCAGACGTGAGGGGGCATTCAACAGTGTCTGGTGGCCAATGGTTTTAACCAGACTTAAAGAACTTGGCTGTCCAAGGAACCTGTCCAAACTGATCAGCAGCTACCTGTCTGATAGAAGAGTCGAGTTCGAAGCGGGGAATGGGCAATCCTCGCGTTCGTACCACAGAGGGTGTCCGCAAGGATCCAACTCCGCCGCTCTGGTGGAACATAGTTGCAGATGCAGCATTGAATCTAGACCTGGGGCCCGCAGTGGAGATACAAGCCTATGCGGACGATTTCGTTCTCGTGGTCTCCGCCTCAGGGAGACACGTGATCGAAAGAGAAGCACATAGCGCCTTGGATGTGCTAGACAATTGGAGCAGAGAAAGCAAACTGTGCTTCGCTACTGAGAAGACCACTCTGCTAGCAATAGCGAAGAGTGGAGAATGAAAAACACCACCTAAGTGCAAATTCCCAAGGGTGCACTATCAAGGCGGTGCGTGAAATGAAGTACTTGGGTGTGGTCCTGGATCAGAGTCTATCAGGGCTGCCACACCTGAAGCACCTTAGAACAAGGTGCACGGTGATTCTCAATAGATTGAATGGCATGAGGTTAACGGGCAAAACCAAGAAGGCCATCTATCAGAGAGGAATTGAAAGAATTCTGACGTATGCAAGTGGAGCATGGTGGACTCCCACAGTCAGAATGAAGAAGGGATAAACCAAATCCAAAAGGTTGGCCCTACTAGGGATAACCGGTTGTTTTCGCACAACGTCGACCCTAGCACTCCAAGTGCTGGCGGGGTGCGAGCCGGCAGACCTAGTAGTGGAAAGGAGGCAGCAATGCACTGCCTAAGGTCAGGGCGAGGACGCCTACCTTCTCGGTGCGCTACATCGAGCCTCCAACATGGAGATGGAAAGCGTGGACTGGCAGATCCACCCTGCCGAGGAAATTTGCCCACCGTGGGACAAGGAGAAACCCACGGGAGTTGGGCATGAGCTGTTCACGGACGGCTCAAAGTTGAAGGGACAAGTGGGGGCAGGCTTCTGTGCGTTCTCGGATGGGAACGAAGCCACTGCAGGAAGCGTGAAATTATCGCAGAACGCTTCGTCTTCCAGGCAGAACTTCTGGCGATCGAGAAGGCACTCACCTGGGCACTCCCCAGGCGTAGTGACGAAAGGATAAAACTCTACTCGGACAGTGAGGCAGCACTGCAGGTTCTGAGTAGATTCAGGGAAGAAACCCCATCGTCCAGAGGATCAAAACCCTCTTGAGGGCAGAGGGAGATGGGGCAGTCAGTTTCCACTGGGTGCGAAGCCATGTCGGAACCCTAGGAAATGAAAGGGCAGATCAGCTGGCGAAGGCAGCCACGTTGAAAGAGACGGTCGACGTGCAATGCAGAACGCCGCGAAGGAGTATTCGCGCAGCATTGGCACGACAGACCATGACCGAATGGCAGGTCAGATGGGACACGGGAGAGACAGGGCGGAAGACACACAGAGTGTTTCCGAAGATCTCGACCAAACGAGCACAGACAAACAAGTTCCTGAATCAAGTACTCAGTGGCCATGGCATCAGCCCTGAATACCTAGGCAGATTTGCCATCAGGAACTGCACTTGTCCCTGTGGAGATAGAACGGCAAGCATAGAACACTGCGTGCTCGAATGCAGTGGCTTCGCCGAATGGAGAAACACACTGATCCCAGGTGTGCAAAGAACGCGAAGATTGGATCTGCTCATCCAATCCTCCGTTAACAGGAGGGGGATAATAGCCTTGGTTGAAAGGCTAACCCTCCAGCAACATACCATCTTCCCCAATCAAACGGGGACCGAAACGCAGGAGGTGAACGTGCACACCGAAAGCGATTCGAAGAGGAATGAGGGCAGAAGTCTGTAGGAAAGCAGACAAAAAATCCCTCCAGTGTACATACTATGTAAATACTCTTTAAATCTCTCAATGTTGTAAGTCCTAAGCATGAGGACAGTGTAATTGATGTGTGTAGGTCTTTTTGAAAATAATAAAGGGAAATTTTTCCCCCTAAAAAAAAGTTCGAGGGCAAGGAATCTCCCAGTCAATGCTAAATAAATGAACGACCTATCCCGCCAGACAGAGCGGGAACCCAGATAAGGTATGCTAGGTCGCCTGCCAGCGCGTCACCACGGGTTGGTCTCTGGGCCACGGGGTGGCCAGGGTCCGAACCGGCGTCTCAAAGCAGGATAATTGTCGCAACATGTCAAAATAAAATCCAAGGTGCTCAATCATTCCCCGTGGAGCCAAGACATATTGGCGGAACGGGACAATGAAATCAGTATTTTTTTTTTTTACCATATCTCTGCAACTATTTGTGCGATTTGAAAAATAAATTCTTTTTGCATTGCGAAGCTTGAAATGTGCGAATGATGATCCTTGCATTCCATTTTTTCCGATGCACAACTTCACCGCTAGAGGGCGTAAACGCAGATGGTATCGAATTCAAAATACATTTTATTCCACATATTTGCTTTTAAACATCCGATTGAAAAAAATCTTCCTCTCTTTCGATGCCATTTATAACGAAGACTATTTTAGGCATAGTTTCTTTTTCAAGTAATTGATAAATTTTCCGCTAGGGAGCGTAAAGATAAATTACATTTCCCCCGATATCTCTGCTTCTAAATGTCCGATTTGAAAAATTCTTCCTGCATCGATACAGCTCCTGATGGGAAATCTTCTGCATATAATTTCTAATTTTTGGTAAGTAATGGTTCGGCCACCAAGGGACCAGGGGCGTTAGTGTCTTTTTCTGCTTCTGATGTATTTGCAGCAAAATCTAAGCTTCCGAAAACTCGATTGAAAAAATTCTTTCGTGGAACTCACAACGGAAAACAATTTTGAGAATACCTCCTGCTTAATTAAAATAGCGCACAGTTTTCCGGGCGGGGGTAGATGTATATCTTATTTTTGTCGAGTCGATATCTCTGTTAGAGCCCGATTTGAAAAATTCTTTTTTTGTTGGAGAGCGTTTCCGGTGCAAAATATTTCTGATACAGTTTCAAATTTTTCAAGTAGGCAATAATTCATAGATTTTCCATTAGGGGACGTACAGATAAATTGCGTTTTCCCCAATGTCTCTGATTCTAAAACTCCCAATTAAAAAAATCTTCCCGCATCGGATACAGCTCTTGATGAGAAATGTTTGTTAAAATGATTTCTAATTTTTGCTAAGGAATGGTTTGGCAACCAGGGGCCGTAAGTGTTTATTTCCTCTTCTGATGTATTTGCAGTAAAATCTGAGCTTCTGAAAACTCGATTAAAAATATTCTTACGTGGACCAATCCAGAATACTTTCTTCTTAAAATGATGCATTTTTCCCGCCACGGGGGAGGGGGGGAGGGTAGATATATATCTTATTTTTGTCGATATCTCTGCTTGTAAGTGTCCGATTTGAAAAAATTCTTTCTTTGTTGGAGAACGTTTCTGCTGTAAAATCTTTTGCATATAATTTCAAATTTTTCTTAAGGCACAAGTTTGCCCCTAGAAGGCGTAAGTTCATGGTCCCGTTTGCAGCAATATCTGCGGTTCTAAAAACCCGATTAAAACAAATTTTTTTCGATCAGATAATAGTGACTATGAAAACTCTTTGTGTGTATTTTCTTCCCAAATTAAGACAAAATTTCGCCCCTAGGGACGCCAAATTTTAATCTCCTTTTCTTAATACCTCTGTTTCTAAAGGAGCGATTTAAAAACTTCTTTCAACACTGAATGTCATTAAACTTATGAAACATTTTCATGCCAGTATTTGAGGTGTTTTGTGGTTCACAGTTCTGTCGCTAGGTGGTGTTTCTGTACTTCTGTTTGCAGCTCTATCTCCGCTCCTAAAAACCCTACTGAGAAATTTCGTTTTCACAGTGTACCATTCGGATGTGGAGCATTTCTTTTTCACAGTATGCCATGAGAGATGTGGAACACTATCCTCATTAAATAATGCACAGGTTTCCTGCTAGTCGGCGTGAAGGTCAATCAATACCTTTACCTTTTTTCTTGCTATCTCCACTTCCGGGAGACTTATCTGAAAAGCTTTTTCCTTAGCATAACTTTTTCCATGAAGAATATTTTTCGCCTATTTTTCAACTTCCCCATTATGCACAATTATTCCGCTAGAAAGCGTAGAGTTATATAGTGTTTCCTTCGAATTACTTCTTTTAACTGTTCCGTTTAAATATCTCTATATCTCTGATTCCTTCCTTCTCCTATGAGAAACTTTCTGTGCGCCATTTGTTAATTTTCGTAACATTATTTTTAGCCGCTGGAGGAAGTAAGTAGCTTTTTCTATTTCTAGATGTTTTATCGATTGTAGAAATCCGGTTGTGATTTTTTCCTAACTGGTTGCATTGAGTTTGAATAACTTTGATAAATTTAATTCGCATCAGAAAGGATTCAAAAGACGTACTCATTACAACCGAAAATTCGATGTCATCTTTCTTGTTCACAGTTTCAGCTGGGAAACGAAAAAAAAAAAAAAAATAAAAAATTCTCGAACGGAAGATATCATGATCAATACAAACATGAACTTATGCTATCTACACTACCTACCAACAAGTAATTGGACACCCCTGCAATCGACGATATCTGTGGTCCTGATACACGTCACGGCCGCCGCCGTTAAATACTGTGTGGGAAACAACAACGCAACCAGTCGCATGCAAGATGCCATGTAGTTCGGAGCTCTCTGATTTCGAGAAAGGTGTAATCGTCGGGTGTCACAGAAATGGCCGATCCATACGTGACATATCCAGCGAGTTGAAGTACCCAAAATCGACAGTGGCCTACGTGATTGGCAAGTGGAAGATGAGAGGTGACTGTCGGAATGTGCCCCGACCCGGCAGACCCACAAAAAAGTGGGAGTTTGAGACCGACGGGTGCTGGCCAGAGAAATTCGGAAGAACCTCACCAAATCGATGGGCCACATCCGCGAGGAGTTTCAACAGGCATCCTGGAGTGTTCTTTCGATGAATACCATCGGTCAGGAAGCCCATCTGCTCGGTTATCATGGACGTGCTGCCGCCCACAAGCCTTTGATCACCAAGTCCAATAGCGCTGCTCGGCTAACGTGGTGCAAAGAACGTCGACAGTGGACCGTTGAAGAGTGGAAACAGGTTCTCTGGAGCGACGAATCAAGGTTCACCCTCTACCGTTCGGATGGCAGGGTCTGGGTTTGGCGTCTACCAGGAGAACGCCTCCTGCCGGAATGTATTGTGCCAAGTGTGAAGTTCGGCGGCGGTGGAATTATGCTATGGGGGTGTTTCTCCTGGTATGGCACGGGACCTTTGGTCGCAATTCCTAATAGACTCAACGCCGAGACCTACTGCACCATTTTGGATAACCATGCGCTTCCTACGTTGTGGCAGTTTTACGGGGTGACCCATGTTACTTTCAGGATGACAATGCCACCTGTCATGTTGCGAGGTCCTCCATGGCTTGGTATGGTGACAATGGGGCAAATCGAACGGACTGGCCTGCACAGAGCCCGGACCTTAACCCTATCGAGCACCTCTGGGAGGAGTTGGAGCGTCGACTTAAGGGGTGCCCCCACCGTCCGAAATCGGTGAAGGAACTGACCTGTCTTCTCCAAGCCGAGTGGAAAAAAATACCGCTAGCCGTCGTACAACGCCTGGTTGAGAGTATGTCCCGGAGGGTCGCAGCTGTAATCGCCGCTCGTGGAGGCTCCACCAACTATTGAAGGTGAATAAACTTCGTTTTCCTTTGCTATCACAGGTGTCCAATTACTTGTTGGTAGATAGTGTATAATTGAACACTGTGAAAGAAAAATCAGAGTATACTCTATTTGCAAAACAAAAAAAAGAAAGAAAAAAGAAAGATGTTCGATCCTGATGAAACTCCGCATGCAAGTAAGTACCTCAGAGCCGAATATGCAAAAGATTAAAAAATTACGACCAATGACAAAATAGTGGCCGCGTCTCGAGGAATGTATATCAAGACCAAAGCTCGCACGCAGAGACAAATGTGACAACGGATTGCGGTTTCATTAACATCCCCGGACTGTGAGGGTGCCTTCGACATCGGATCCCTGCACAATACGAGCAACTGAGTGAGTTTGAGTGAGGACGTATAATTGGTCTGAGAGAGGCCGATTGGTCGAGTCGCCGTATCGCCAGGCATTTGGGTCGGAGTGACGCGGCAATCGGACGATGTTGGCCCCAATGGGGCAAGGAGGGCACAACCCCGTGGCACGCGGGCAGTGAACGGCCGAGGGCAACGACAGAACGCGAGGATCAAGCGATTGTGAAAGAAGCACGAACAAAACCAAATTCGTCGCTCTCAACCATCCATGATCATGTATCGTCGTCTAAAGGTACGGAGTGGCCTTCCAGACTGTTTTCAGACGATTTCGAGGAGGCCGCCTACCACTGACCAGCGAGCATCGCCGGCACAGTGGTGTTAGGGCCCGATCAACGTGGGATAGTGTCCAGTGGCGTCATGTTGTCTTCTGTGATGTGTCACGGTTTGCACTGGGCTTTGCTGACCAGCGCATACGAGTCTGCAGACAAGCCGGCCGACGCACGGATCCTGCCTTTAGTGTGAGACAACATACGGCTTGCACACCCGGAGTGACTCTCTGGGGAGCGATTTCCTACGATAGCTGGACATCTCTGGTAGTCCTCTGTATCACCCTCACGGCTCAACGGTACGTCGACGACATTCTACGATCTGTTGTGTAGACAGTACGATACTTGAGCCTGGTGTGCAGTATAAATCGGCCAGACAGGGTTGGAAGGGGGTATTGATCTGAGTGACTTTAAATGCGGTAGGATAGTTGGCGGCAGGCAGGCTGGTTCGATCATCTTCCTAACATTCGCCCTCATGGGCTTTTCAAGCACTGCTGTAGCAAAGGTTTACGGAAAATGGTACCATACGCAAAAAACTTTCAACAATCGGTGATTCTGTGGACGAAAGGATATGGGACATCAGAGAGGTCAAAGAAAACTGGAGAGAGTCATACAATCGAACAGAGAAGTCACAACCCTACAAATCACTGCATAATTCAACATTGGCGCGCCGAGAGTTATCTCTGAACGCACCACGTATAGGACCATGTAGCGAATGAGATACAATAGCCTACGACTATGTAGCGAGCCTCATTTGACCACTTTGATCTTTCAGATGTTTTTTGTCCACGGGATCACTGATGGCTGGAAATTCTTTGCGTCACTCTCCGTTCACGAGGGACGCACCGATCAATCCCTTGCTACGGTTGTGCGGGAAATGTCCAGGAGGACGACCGTTTGGGAGATGCTCGAACTGGTACGCATGGCGCGAAATGTCCTGACACGATCAAAGTCGCTCAGATCACCCGTTTTGTCCATTTCGACCTTCAGTCGAACGCTACCTGCTGCGCTACGAGCTGGTCTGCCTGATTACCGCAAACAGCAGTCAAGTGCCGTCTTCCAAATGAGCCATTTATGTAAGAAAGGACGGTGTATCTAATAAACTGCCATCTCAGTGCATACGCGTATATGTTTATGCTACGTCATTCAAAAGACACTTTGCGGTAAAATTGTACAACATCAAAAGCAGGAAACTCATGGAAAATCTTGATTATTATTATTTTGTGTGAGTGTGTAGGGATTAACGACTACCGTGAGCAACTCAATGGGTTACAAGCACTCGCCCGTCTCTAATTTTGTTCCACTACTTACAGGGACGGGGAAGGGTGAGAGTCGGAGTGCAGTAAGACCAACACACCATCTGTGCCTCATCGGGGTTTGAACCCGAACCCATCTCGGACGCCAGAGTTGGAAACGGGTCAAAGATTTTGAACCCGGACGCGGCCGTCACATAATTGGACCCGACCCGGACAAATCTGCTTTGAATTATCAATTTGAATATATCGTCATCATCATCACCATTGTCAATCATTATCAATCCACTGCTGGATGAAAGTCTCCCCAAGCTTCTTCAACAACGGGATGTCTTGGAACAGTCTCCTCCATCCACACATCTTCCGCGTGGTCTTCTTCTGGGTCTTTTTCTGTCCTTTGGAATCCAGTCTAAAATTTCGGTTGCTCATCGGTGGTCCATTTACCTGGCAATATGTCCAGTGCATTGTCATTTCAGGGATTTTATTCTGATCATGATGTCTTCCACTCTTGTCATTTTCGTTATCCCCGAGTTCCTATCTTTATCTTTCATGGTTATACCAAGCATGCATCTCTCTATGCTTCTTTCAGTTGTCTGCGGTCTTTGTATGTCTTTTTTAGTTAAGGTCTACGCCTCTGCTCCGTACGTAAGCACTGGAACGATGCATTGATTACACACTTTTCTTTCAAGACATAATGACACATTGCTCTTCAAAATTGTACTGTTTCTTCTAAAAGCTCTTTAACCAAGTTTTTTACGCAAATTAAGTTCTTCATGAATGTGACCCTCGTCTGATATCTTCTGCCCAGGGTAAATGTAGGAACTGGTTATCTCCAGCTTTCCTCCATCAACTGATAAATCTTCATTCCTGGTAAAAGCATTGTACTTCTGTTTTGTTTTCTGAAAGTTAATTTTTAATCCCATTTCTTTATCCTTCTCAGCAAGTTCCTGGATCATACCTTGTAGCTCCGAAGTATTATTTCAAAGGCCTTTGAAGGGTTCCTTGAAATATTTTTTCCTTTTTAAAAATTAAATGGAAATAAAACCGGGTCGAAATCGGGTCAGGAACACCTTGACCCGACCCGTTTGATTCGCAAGAAATTGTCGACCCGGTGACCCATGACCGGTTTCCATCTCACGCCAAAGCTTCATACGACCCCGCCATTGGGGCGGTAATGTTGATTATTGTGACAACAATCTGGAGCACAAAGAAAATTCTCAATCGGACTTTCAGAGCCAATTATAAATACACATTCACACCACGTAAGGGAAAAATTGCGCATCAGAAAAGCGGAAAAGACAAACTTCCTTCTGATGGTCTGAACTATGAAACATAATGTAGCACTTGAATCGGACCTTCAGATGCGAAGGAAATTAAGATGGACAAAGTGATATTACACGCTCTTCATTTTTTGATACATATTAGTATACGTTAGTAGACATGGTAAAACATGTGATGAGTGAATATACTGGTAGCATTTTATAAAGCCTTAAGTAAAACAAATTTTATGTATGACTATTGTTAACGCGGACTACCTAACGACAAACCGATGAGTCACCAGTTGGCAAACTCTATTCTCAAAGGTTCAACCTGATTGTACTCTCCTGGAACATTCAAAATACGAGTCATTTTTGTCAAAAAGCTTTTGTGTTACCCTCGAGGCTGCGGTGGCATTATTTATTCTTTTTTACATTTCGCGTAATTTCGTGTTTGAGGTGTATATCTGTTCAAAGACGTTGCAACAGTTGTTTCTCTTTCATTTCCTTGTGTTTTGATTTAACTAATTTTAAAACGAATGTCACATTTAAAAGCCAGCAAAACACCGTTTTTTCTTTCAACTTTTAATTATAAAAGAAAATGTTTGCGTTTTTAGTAGCGTCGTCTTAACTCTGATCAGAAAATGACATAAAAAGTTACCCGCATAAAACCAGAACAGAACTAAAAACATCAATTTACAAACGGAAAGTAATTATCTTGTTGGATATTTTTTCTGTGACTACTTTGTTTCCCCCCTCAATTCCTTTTTTAGCCGGCCTTAGGAACCTCCTCAGTTTAGGTATACCTTTTTTACGCACACAAAAAAGTCTTTGTTTTGTGGCTATCCATGAATTTTCTTCCTCTTAGCAAAAAGCGATTCAGTGGTATTTTTTTTTCTGTGCAGGATTCGACGGGAAAATCTTGAAGAAAAGGTCTTTGCTAAACAAAAGAAGTTAAATGCTGTATTCTCGAGGTAATGAAAGGGCTTCGAAAACTGTAGTTTCTTTTTTCCTTCAACGGAACGCAAATCTGCTTCAAAAAGAAATATTGTGGCTTTAATATAATTAAGAAAAAATTGAAGGAATTTGAGGAAACATTAACAATGATGCTAATTACTTTCCCTAATAGCTGAAACTTTTTATGGGAAATCTATACTGCAAACAATTTCATGGAGGAGTTTTTGACTAGAGGAATTTAATGGCCTACACAGTAGAGCAGGAACCCTTTTCATGAGTAATTTCATTCGGTTCGCTGATCTGTTTGAATATTAAACCTGCATTCTTTAGAAAATAAAAGCGCTTTTGCTTTACACAACTCTAAAATGTGAAAGGCAGGACAAGCAGCATTTTTTCTTTGCTTAGATGTGACGCCAAATTGCAGATTTTAACGCACCTAAATCAGTTTTATGCAGAGGAATTTAGTCGAAGAGTTTAATGTTAAAAAAAATAATTTAAGGTTACAAATTTCAGTTTCTCATAAACAGGTTTTCCTTTATGGTATTCAGTCTGACACAAAATATAAAATCAGTTCTTGAGATATACCGATCAGTTTTACCACACAACAAAGTGATCGACAGATTTAGAGTTGACAAAATGGATCTTGAAAATACACAGGGTTTCGAAATTCAGTTCCTCATTAGCTTAGCCTTTGGTGCGTTCAGTGTTATTACCATCATTAACTAGTTACAGTTCACTATTGGATAAAGGTCTCTCCAGAGTCTCCTCTACAGCTCTCTTGTATTGGGCAATTCATTTCCATACAAATGCACAGGACAAAATATTTTTTTTTTTTTTTTGGAGGTTTAACGACCACCGTGAGCAATTCAATGGGCTATAAGCAGTCGCCAGTCCCTAATTTAGGGTCACTGGTTCCAGGGAACGAACCCGGACCCCTGCGGACGAATGATCAGAGGCCAGTGCCTTAGACCACTGCGCCACCGGGGCGGCGGACAAAATATTACGGAATGCTGATTGAAATATGTACATAAGTACAAAAGCCGTTCCATAAAAACTCAGAGTAATTTTTTTTAGTTGGCAACAGTGCGAAGGGGAAGAATAACCACGCAGATGACTAACTGAATCAAGGAAGTACCTATGGCAACAGTTATTAGCCGTGGCAAACGATTCTGGTTTGGTTATTGCGCAGTTGTTTTAGGTACGTCTGCATTTCGCCATATAACTATGGAGGTGAGTGATTCAGAGTTAAAAAATGAAAGGCGTTGTGCGATAAAATTTTGCCGTCGTTTGGGTAAAACGGCTCCAGAAACCGTTGATTTAATGAAAAAAGCTTACAAAGATAAGTGTTTGGATGAGTGAACGATTTTTAGATGGCACCATGATTTCAGAAAAAAGGCGTTTGTCGTCAGAACTCGCTCTTAGGCCTGGTTGACCTGAAAGTGTTGTTACGGAGCGTATTGTTAACACTAGTGAAAACACAAATTTTTCCGTGATCGAACTCGCGCCCCCTCACTCCGGAGTAAGATGCCCTCATAACTAAGCTACACGGACGGAATGTATCGCTGCAGATTGGTCGTATTGACACGTGCTTTACTTCTGTAGTACGTCACACACTGTTTGGGCAGTCTAGCAAGAAGATCGACGAATGACGCGTGAAGACATAGCTGCGTCACTTAATATTTCAAAAACGTCGGCATTCCGCATTCTACGCGACAAATTACTGCTGCATCGTGTTCGTTCTAGATGGGTACCTCATCACCTGACAAGAAAACAATTGAGTGGAAACAAATGATTGCAAAGGATCCAAACTTTCTAAACACAGTAATAACTGCCGATGAAACATGGTTCCACTATTCCGACCCTCTCACGAAGTGCGCAACGAGTGTCTGGAAACACACAGGCTCGCCTTCTCCAAGAAAAGTCCGCCAAATCAAATATGCTGGGAAGGTGATGATGATAATTTTCTTTGGTTATAAAGATGTAGTCTACCAGCATGATATTCCTCCACAAATTACTGTCAATGCTGAGTACTACATTTCAGTCTTGAAGCGTCTGCAACGACACATATCGATTAAGCGACCGGAACTGGTGGGCAAGTGGACCCTACACCATGATAACGCCCGTCCACATGTGACTGCTTGTGTTCAACAGTTTCTTACAAAATGCGAGATTGAAATCATACCACCTCCTGCCTAAAGTCCTGACCTCGCCTCGTGAGATTTCTGTTTGTTTCCAACAAAGAAGAATTTCCGTGGCACAACATTCAACACAGATGCTGACATTATTCAAGCTGTACAGAGGTCGCTAAAGGAGCTCCCACAAAATGCCTTCGCCATGTGCTTTGAAAAGTGGACTGAACGATGGGACCATTGCATATCATCCGAGGGAAGATACTTTGAGAAAGAATAACATATATTTTGCTGTACCTATATTTCTTCGTTTGGTGTAATTTTACTCTCGGTTTTTATGGAAGGGGCGTTGTACAAAGTTGATAAACGTAACGAGTCGTAGAAATATGGAGAGTGAAGCTGCTGGATTATGATTGCGCATGTCCAAGATGTGTGTTTAAAGCATCTACTGTATTTCCTTTTACAGGTACAACTATGGGTCGTAAAGGTGACGTTACTGAGAGGCAAAAAAAGTGGCCATTGTTTTTGACGAGAACATGGTCTTCCTTTCAAGATGCGGCGAATTTGGTTGGTCTCTCAGAGTCAACGGTCAGTAGTGTCCATTTCCAGTAGAAGAAGTATGGAAGCTATCACTGTAGGCGGAGAAGCAGTGGTAGAACAGGATCGCCGGCGATTGGGACGATTAGGAACTGCTACACGTTTCCAGACATCTTGCGTCCAGTGGCGGTGTTCCCGAGCTCAGGCGAGGCGCACAGCCTCGTGTCGTCGGATCAGCAATGACAATCGGGAGAGCCGTCAGCTCCGGAACCACAAAGAACGTTGCATTCAATGTTGGCGCCAATACGCTGATGCTACTACTGGACCCAACATTGAATTGAGTTGTGATGTGCGGCTATTTTGCACACAACGGGTGGATGTTATGATGCGTGCCAGACGCCGCTCTCCACTACCGTCCAGGGCTTTTCTACGGTCACTCCGGTCATGCACTCTGGATATTTTCCCTGAGTTGGAGTACAATTTTTTTTTACAATTATTTTATTGCACACATTTAAAACTTACAGTTATATGAAAATACAATATCATCATCATCATCATCATTGTCAACCATTATCAATCCACTGCTGGACGAAGGTCTCCCCAAGTTTCCTCCACAACGGTCTGTCTTGTGCCAGTCTCCTCCATGTCACCCCTGCATACTTTTGAATTTCATCCACCCATCTCCCATGTGGTCTTCTTCTGGGTCTTTTCCTGTCCCTTGGAATCCAATCTAAAATTTTGGCTGTCCATCGATGATCTGTCCTTCTGGCAGTATGTCCAGCCCATTGCCATTTCAGGGATTTAACTCTGATCATGATGTCTTCCACTCTTGTCATTTTTCGGATCCACGAGTTCCTCTTCTTATCTCTCCTGGTTACCCCAAGCATGCACCTCTCCATGCTTTTTTGAGTTGTCTGCAGCCTTTGTATGTCTCTTTTAGTTAAGGTCCACGTCTCTGCACCATACGTAAGCACTGGAAGGATGCATTGATCAAACACTTTTCTTTTAAGACATAATGGCATATTGCTCTTGAAAATTATGCTGTTTCTTCCAAAAGCTCTCCAGGCAAGTTTTGTACGCCCATTAATTTCTTCACCAATGTGACCCTCACTTGATATCTGCTGTCCAAGATAAACGTACGTGTCTGTTATCTCCAGCTTTTCTCCATCAATCGATAAATCTTCATTTCTTGTAAAAGCATTGTACATCACTTTTGTCTTCTGAAAGTTCATTTTTAATCCCACTTCTTTACTCTTGTCAGCAAGTTCCTGGATCATACTCTGCAGCTCTGATGGGGTAGTTGCAAAAATGACTACGTCATCAGCAAAACGAAGGTGGGTTAGATAATCTCCATTAATCTTTATCCCCTTGTTTTCCCAGCTCAGCGACTGAAAAACAAATGCAATATACCAGGAGGAATATGAACACATTGGTTGTAAGGCGATTCCCCCTATCAGATGTAAGAAAAGGAATAAAACATATGGCATATATGAAAGCAAGTAAGATGGTTATAACAGAATCACCACTGTTAGCAGCATGCTTGGAACTACAATTTAACGATAGGATTGAGATTCGTTATGTAGATCAGGGTGATTTACAATGTAATTTCGCAGAGACAAGGAAAACGTTTTGATATTTTCCAGAGATCTTATGCTTTCTGGGAGATAATTCCATAAGATAATGGCTTTATACAGTATACTATTTAAACCATAATTAAGTCTGACACACGGCTGACATAATTTGTTGTTAGCAACAGATCTGGTGAAGATAGAATAATCCAGATATTTGATGTCACATTGAAAAATCGGCAGTTTAAGATGCATTATTTAAAAAAAACATGATACGTAATTTTCAAGGTAAAAATTTCATGAATTTTTAGAATATTTAGTTTTAGAAATAATGGTTTTGAATGAGACATGTAATCCGTGTTCAGCATATAGCGAGCAGATTTCTTCTGTAATTTGAGCAAGCATAACTTATTGTTTGCACTTATATTTGAATACCAGGATTCCAGACAATAGGAGAGATGGGTATAAATAAAAGCATAGTAAAATGTTTTTAGAACATTGATAGGGAAGAGATGCTTAATTTTACCAAGTAGGCCAACCTGTAAGGAAACTTTTTAAAAACAAACTGAGCATGCGTATTCCAGTTAAAGAATTCATCAAACCAAACACCAAGATACTGAACTTTGTCCACAATTTTAAGTGGGAGATCATTAATCCTAACTGGAAAGTTATTTATGTCCTCTCTTTTATGAACATTTCGGAAATATACGCAGTTGGTTTTTAAAATATTAAGTGATAACTTGTTAGAGCATAACCAATGAGATAAATTTGATAGATCATTATTGATCATTATCTGTAACTTATGCAAATCATAACATTTTTGAAAAATGACAGTGTCATCAGCGTATAGCAAAGCATGAGTTGATTGCAGGCACAGAGGAAGGTCATTAATATATAACAGGAACATTAAGGGTCCCAATACCGAACCTTGAGGCACTTCACATGAAATATTAAGTAGCTCAGAGTTAATTTTATTTACAAAGACATACTGTTTGCCATTAGAGAGGTAGATCATTAAGAGAGAAATAATTTTGCCACGAAAACAAACCGTATTTAGGTAATTTATGTAGCAGAATGTCATGATTTACCGTGTCGAAAGCTTTTTGGAAATCAATAAAACACAAATTGTATAATAACTGTCATCTAGTGCTTCGGAAATGAAGTTTGACGACTTAGCAACAGCCATTTCAGTACATCTGTTTCTTTGGAAACCGAACTGATCCAAAATGAGCACACCATGGGTGTGTAAAAAATCAACCATTCTGCTGTGAATAGACCTTTCAAAAATTTTACTCTAAACGGGTAACAAAAATATCGGTCTGTAATTACAGGTAGATTCCCTGTCTCCTTTTTTAAAAATAGGAATAAACTTAGCGATTTTCAGACTGTCAGGAAACTGACCTGGATAAAAACTCAGATTAATAATATGTGTTATAAGTGGTACTAAAATAGAGATCGAGTCTTTTATGACTCTGCTTTTAATGTTGTCTGAACCAGCACTTCTTTTTAGGGACAATGAAGTGATAATATCGTAGATTTCAGTATCATCCAAAGGGCGTAGAAACATCCTTAACTTCCTTAATTTTGTATAAAAAACATAACCTTTAGTATTTGTGGGCAAGTTTTGCTGAGATGCTAAATCATGACCTATGTTAATGAAGTAATTGTTGAATTCATCAGCGACTCGTTTTGAATCAACATTAAAATGACCAGAATTTCCTTTTAACGTCAGCGGAGTTTCAGTAGCACAGGATCGTTTGTTAATTGCTGATTTGATTATTTTCCATTTTTGATAAGGAGGTATTTCTTGCATCTGAAATAGCGAGGTTGTAATAAGCAACTTTCGCATGCTGAATAACATTTCTTAGGGCATAATTATACCTTTTATACTTATCACGCAAGTGACTTTTATAAGGATTCTTTCTACTTTTTTTACGAAGCTTATCCTTTTTTTTATTGATCTAATGATTCCATTGGTCATCCAAGGTTGGATCTTAATGCCATATTTAGTCTTAACTACTTTGTGAACGGTTGTGATCTCAAGGAAATAATTCAAAAGTGCAGGAACACCCTTGAAATAGATGAGGAATTTACTTATTTGCGCTAAAATTATGAAGATCGGAAAGCAATAGCCTTTGAGATAATGTGAATAGAAGGAATTAACATTGGTGGTATAGGATAGATTTTTAGATTTTTCTTGAGGTCCATGTCTCTGATGTTCAAGTTAGAACTGGAATGATGCATTGACTAAACACTTTTCTTTTTTAAAACATAATGACAAATTGCGTTTGAAAATTTTACCGCTTCTTCCAAATGCTCTCCATCCAAGTTTCATATGTCTATACATTTCTTTTCGATGTGGTCCTCGCTATTTGCCGACCATGGTGCAACACAAATATCAGTGTCATAAAACGACGAAGATTAGCTTTGAAACCCAACAACAGAGTCATGAGTTCAGCGTGGGAAAAATGAGGATTTTTTAAATAAATATGGTATCAAAATCCAGTTTCTTTGGAAGAAAGCCGTTTTGCATCATTTTTAGGGAATTATCCAAGAAAGATATGGTTTGCATGTTCCTATGTCTGCATTCTGACTTTTGCTATGCACAATGTGTCCGAGTTATTCCTTCAAAATTGTTGGCGTTAGCGTCCAGGCTCGCATATTTCGCATCTATATGTGTGTGCGAGCAACTGTTTGTTTTCTCCTCCTGTGACGTACCTGCCAGCAGGACGCACATGACATAAAGGCAGATAGGAATCAGAATACATGTCTGCGTAGCTCAGTTGGTAGAGCTGCTTGTTCCGGAATAAGCGTCCTCGGGTTCGAATCCCGGCGTAGACCAAAAATGACGGAGAAATTTACTTCGTTATAATGGCGCCCGAACTACCCGGATGACCCGACCGTTCAAAATCTCGCATTGGTGTGATGTTATTTCCACACCGCGAGATAGGAAAATCAGAGAATCCCTTCTCCAGTGCTTCGAAAAATAAATGTGTGTGACGTTGCATTCCACACACCAGATTGACTGGGAGTTCTCAAGTGCACGTTCTACAGTGGTTGTCTGCCTGCAGCGATTCATTGTCACGGCTGATCCGTGGGCCATGCCCCCGGCCCTCTTTCGGGGGGGAGATGTGACGTACCTGCCAGCAGGACGCACATGACATAAAGGCAGATAGGAATCAGAATACATGTCTGCGTAGCTCAGTTGGTAGAGCTGCTTGTTCCGGAATAAGCGTACTCGGGTTCGAATCCCGGCGTAGACCAAAAATGACGGAGAAATTTACTTCGTTATACTCCGAGCTGCAGATTTTGTCAGCAATTCTGGGCAAGTTCAGCTCACATGATAAACGCATCGTGATTGCCCAAAGGCCATGGGACACAAACTGTTTACGTTGTGCTGTGAACAACTCCATGTGTACAAAACCTTCTCAGCATCCGATAGTAAAGGGAGTGTTTTGTTTGTGCTGTAACGGAGCATTAAAAAAACCTTTAAGGATATTTTTTGTCGCAATGTGTAAATACGTATGCATGCAACGAAGCACTGTTTTTAATGTAATAAAAATATTAATTTTTAAACAATGTGTTCAAAGAACATACATTTATTTAAGTTTGTGAAGTGTTCTCGGTGATACACCGTGCCAAGCACCTCATGTTCAGAATTACTGGGACTTTATGTTTACTCATTTTTCCCTTTCAGGTACGTCTTTATTTCCCCCTCTTATCCTAGACACTGGTCACAAAAAATTAGCGATATTCCAATTTCAAAGTAAAAACGTGGTGATATGAAAATTTAGCGACTACTCGTGATTGGTTATCAGCGCAGGTAGTACGTCATATGTAAATTAGCATTATGACAACGCAGCATGTGGCGGGTGAGCTCCGATAAAAGTACCATGCGAGAAGTGGAAAAAGAGGTGCACCATTTGGTCTAGAAGTTTGCTGAATGTATTGCCTTCAGTGTGGGATTAACCTGAAATGATGTCCAGACGACGTTTAAGCATTCACAAGAGAAATAGGGTTGTTGGCACGTTACAGGCAATTATACGGCAGATCGATGAGGCTGATGCTTTAGGAATTTCGCAAAGTGTAGTAAGTTGGCTACACACGAGGTTTCTACGGCATGTAAATGTTGCAGATCGACCCAGGAGTGGTCCTCGAGGGCAACCACCAAAAGGAAAGATCGCTGCCTCACAGTAAGTGTTCGGAAAATTATAATGAATTCAACTTCTTCTAAGCTTCTTCTAATGCTTATTGTTTCTTAATTATATCATGAATAAACTTGCCTGCTAGTAGTGTAGTAATAATAATGAACAAGCTTTTAACTGCTAGTAATGTTGTAGTAGTAATTAAGATGAATAAAGTCTTAATGCTGGTGTTAATAATAACAACTAATGAAATAAACCTAACAGCCAGACAGAGGTCTGACAGTACTATGAACTGAGAAAAACGTACTTACTTAAAAAGCTTTTATTAGGAAAACTTCTGGAATCATCCAACACACACACACTAGTAACATTAAGCGTATCACAATAATGAAGAAAAAACCTAATCATATAGAACGAAGCTCTTGGCACAAAATAACGTAGCTCTACTCACATAAACGAAGCTCTCCCTACGCACATCAACAAAAAGCTCTCTCGCACATAAACAACAGCTCTCTTTGGTATCGTTGAACGCGCCTATTTATACTGGCTACCACCACGTCATGACTTACACTCATTGCCAGATCTCATTCAGCGGGAGAAATAACATCTCGTTCAGTAAGAAGATAATTTACATAGAAAAATAAAATAACCAGAAATAGTAAAATCAAAAGGAAAGTGAATCTAGAGTATACGTTACAAAATGCCTTGTATCATTAGTAGCCAAATCCGGGAATCACTTCGATCTTCTTCTGGTGTCAGAGTATGCACTCAAATGGTACAAAACCATCTTCCCAAGTACGAACTCAGAGAAAGGAGGCAGCTGAGATATATAACATCAACTCACCGTCGTCAAAGATGTACCTGTGTCCCACAGTACATGTCATGGAATATAGAGTAGCACCATGTCCTTATCGCAGACGAATCCCGTTTCGCACGTTATCCTGATATTCGATGACGACACGTGTATAGGTGATACAGCACATGAATGCAACCACACTATGTGCAGTCCGTTCATCCTTACCAGCAGCAGTCAGTTCTGGGCTGGGCAGGAGATCATTTTAATAGCCCTACTTCCTTATATGCTTGCCAAGGCAACATGAATGCCTCAGTGTACCGAAACGGAATCATTGTGCCCATTCCGACACTGTTTCACGCTGCTATTGGACATGCATTCCAATTTTTTCAATGACAGTACAACCAGTCATTTTGCTTGGAGCGTGCTTCTGGAGCTGGAATATCATGTAATTGAATCGTTACAGCTGCGTCCGCAGTCTCCTGACCTTAATCCTATTAAGAACATTTGGTACTCTGTACAGCGACGTCTGGATAACCACGTTCCATACCCTAGTACACTGGCAGATCTCCGTAATTGCCTTTAATATAGGACGAGCTGCTCGGGACACTCATCAGTAATTTCATGGCAAGTACGTCTCATAGGTATCAAGACGTTCTTCGACACAGAGGTGGGCTACCGGGTACTGAAATCCAGAGGTATGGACATTCTCCGAATTTACCATTTTATCTATATTGCAGTACTACAGTACTTTGTTGTGCGCAGAAATTGCACAACAAATTGTTTTTGTAAACGCACTCTTTATCGTTTGTGTTACGTAGCCTCACTGATGTTATTTCAATGCGTGTTACTTAAGTCAGATATATACTCATGTACATCATTCATTTTATGCACTATCCTTAACTTTTATGGCCAGTGTACTTATAATATGATACGATAACATATCATGTTTATATTCACATAAGAGAACTAAAGTATTTTCTTTCTGGGATCTGTTGATTATGACGGCTCACATATCGAGGCGGTGTCACGATTCTCCAAAACCCACAATTATTTCAATATTATATATTATTTATTAAAAATAAAAAAGGCCGAAAAATGCAAGTAGCTGCTAAAGGAAAACACGTAACAAATTATTTGCTTACTTTTGTTGCTGTTCCTAGATGCCACAAATAGTAATATTGTCCTCTGGTCTCCGTACTGCTTGGTTTGAGTATGTATTTAAATGTTTTGAAAGTGTACAGAGGATGTTCCCACATTTTTAGAACGATTTTTCAGCAATATAATTCATGTTTAAAATAAAATTTATTCATTTCTTAAATGTTCTGTCTGATGGCCCTTTTTCTATACTATGAACCTACATCTAGATTTCCAAGATAACAGGGCATTTTCATAACTTGTAGTGGTATTTTATTCCACTCCTCTACCACTGCTCCAATGATTGTTTTAGGTCTGTTTTTAGAAAGCGCTCTATTTAGCAGTCTAAAGGCACAATAGTCCATTGGTAACACACCAGGGAACTTTGAAGGAATATGAGAAAATGATATAGACTTGATACACGTCTCTTTTTTCATCTTTTCAAGAAATAGAGTGATAGATTTAGATGTATGACTGGTAGCCTTATTCTGACGGAGTTCTACTCTTTTAAGGCTCTGTGGATAAAGGAATGGCATTTCCTCTGTAGATATAGGACTTGAAATATTATTTTGGTAATATGTAGAATTGATTTTAACATTCTTTTCAACTTTTCTTAACTTTAATTTCCCACTGTACGAGAAACAAGCAATAATCAAGAATGCTTTACTGAAACTTTCTTTGGATTCTTGGAACCAAAGTTGTAAGCTTTTTTCTGTCCTTTTACGATAGTAAATCAACCTTTTGTGTTGCAGTCGTTTAGGTAGATCCATTCTGCATCAATATTCACAGTAAATTTCCATCTGCTTTCGGCTAAGTGATTTTCATAAAGAAGTCTACACCGTGTTTTGCACTCAGCCGCCACGTGTCTCGGACGGTGAACTTTATATTTATTTCTTTTTTTGCAGATTCAAATATTTGTTTATTACTTTGTTTACAGTTGATACAGAGATTTTTACGGACTTGCGATTGCTCTTTGGGTCGGTGGATTTCTTTTTAAACCGGAGACCTTACTTTTGAAATAGTCGTAAAAGTACATACCTTCTTTGGATAATCGTTTTGTGTTTCATGTTAAAGGCAATGCTTGACGATTTCCCCCTCTATTATTAACAATATAGCTTATTTTACATTTATAAATGCTAACTCCATGATTTTCATAGCGTTTTTTAATTACAGAATACGAATATTTTTCTTCGTAAAGAGCAAAAACATAATCTTCTCTCCACAGTTTGTTTACGCGCGCCATTTTCGTAGCAGACGATATTTAACTGCAGCAGATTTTTCTTTCGTGTTCATCTAATACGCTATTGCCAGTTTCAATTCTTTGAAATGCTTTTATTTCCTGCAATTTGTTATCAAAAACGTTCTAAAATGTGTGAACATCCTCTGTATTTTGATATCATCCTCATCATTGTAAGATATTATCAATTCACTGCTGGATGAAGGTCTCCACAAGTTTTTTCCAGAACTGTCTGTCTTGAGCCAGTCTTCTCTATGTCAATCCATCATGCTTTTGAATTTCATCCAAACATCTCCCAAGTTTTTTTCTCTGGGTCTTATTCTGTGCCATCGTAACCAGTCTGATATTTCACTTGTCCATCAGTGGTCTATTCTTCTATCGATATGTCCAGCCCATTGCCATTTCAGGGATTTTACTTTGATCGTGATGCCTTCGATTCTTGTCAGTTTCCTGACCCACGTGTTCCTTTTCTTTTCTTTCCTAGCTACACCAAGCATGCATGTCTCCATGCTTTTTTCAGTTGTCTTCAGCCTCAGTATGTCTTGTTTAGTTAAGGTCAATGTTTCTGCTCCATATGCAGAAACTGGAAGCATGCACTGATTAAGCACTTTTCTGTTAACACATTATGGTACATTGCTTTTGAAAATATTACTGTTTCTTCCAAATGCTACCCGACCAAGTTTTATATGTCAATAAATATCTTCATCAATATGGCCCTCTCTTGATAACAGTTGCCCAAGGTAAATGTAAGTATCGGTTATATCTAGATTTCTTCTATCAATTGCTAAATCTTCACTTCTTATAAAAGCATTGTACATCAGTTTTGTTTTCTCTCTTAAAATTCACTTTTAAGCCCTCTTCTTTACTCTTGTTAGGAAGTTCCTGGATCATACTCTGCAGTTCTGAAGGGGTAGTTGCAAAAATTACTATATTTTCAGTAAAACGAAGGTGAATTAAACAATCTTCATTAATCTTTATCCCCATGTCTTCCCAGTTCAATGATTGAAAGGTATTCTGCAATGTCGCATTGAAGAGTTTGGGAGGTGTGGCATCTCTTTGTCTCACTCACTTTCCAGTTTCTATTGGTGCTGTATTTTCCAATAGCCGAACCTTTGCACTTGCATTTTCAGAAATGTTATTAATAATGCTAGTGTAAACATTTTCAACACCGCAGGATTTCAAAGCCATTGTAACTGCTGACGGTTTCACAGAATCAAAGGCCTTTTCATAATCAATACGTTAAAAGCCATACATAGTCAGAGTTCGTATTCTCTTGTTCTTTCAATTATTCCTTTCTGTACATGGATGTGATCTACAGTGTTGTAGACACTCCTGAATCCAGTTTGTTCTCTCGGTTGAGCCACGTTACCTTCAAGCGATGTGAAAAAACTTTAGTGAAGATTTTATAAACCACTGATATTAAGCTGTAGTTCCTGAGATCTTCAATGCCCCTTTATTTATGTAGCAGGATGATTGTGGCATTGTTCCAATCCTTAGCAATCTTCCCTTCATTGAAACATCTAGTAAAAACTTGGGCGAGCGTAGTTGCTATTTCTACACTGGGCTTCTTGTGTAATGTCCACGGTAATTCCATCATGCCCTGAATTTCTTCCCCGTTTCATGCTCTCATTTGCGTGTGCAATGTCTGACGGGAGGACAGGAGGAGCATCGGTGCTGGTACATTTCTTTATATTTGGAATAGGTGTATCATCACTTTCATATAAACCACTCTTTGTGAAAATTGCAACACCATGAAAGAATGATGGTAATCACGTGAAAATTTCAGGATATGCAAAGCAAGGTAGGACATGTAAATGATAAGAAGTGCAGAGTCATTGCGCATGTCTGGGTCCGGCAGCGTCCTCTGGATAGTGAAGTGATGATTATAAAGAGAGAGCTGTTTAGGATACACACCAGTAGTGCATCGCAGACAGCGAGTTATAAAAGGGTCTGTAGGATTCAATAATGCCTCGGTGACAACGAAGGGCGCAATATCACTATACTGCAGAGTTTGAACGGGGACAATTAATTGGTCTGCGTGAAGGTACATTTTCGTATTTCGTACCGTGACATTGCTGCTCGGATGAGACATAACGCCACGATTGATGCGCGTATGGCGGCAGTAGACTGAGGAGAACCAGTTGCATCGACAATTCGGCAGTGGACGGAGAAATGTGACGACACCGCGGGATGACTGCCACCTCATCCGCATGGCAGTGACGAACCATTCCGCACCTTCGCAAGTGTTGGCATTGCAACAGGTGTGGCACTGTCTGCCTCCACAGTTCGACGACGTCTGCTGCACAGAGCACTGGTCGCACGCATCCCGTTGCAGCGGTTTCCATTGACCCTGAACCATGGATGCCTCAGGCTGGAATGGGGTTCTCAATGCAGACAATGGCATACTGATTGGCAACATGCCGTGTTTTCGGACGAGTACCGATTCAACTTGGACTACCATGATGGTCGCATACGCATTAGACGGTATTATGGTGAGCGCCTTCTTCCAGCATGCATTGTCGAGTGCCATACTGGCCGAATGCCAAGTGTGAGGGGGTAGAGTGCCATTAGGTACCATTCGCGATCTTGGCTGCTGCGACTTGAGGGCAATCTCAACAGCGACCGCTACATCAGGGAAGTTGCACAGGAAGAAGTCATGCCCTTCCTTCAGAGCACTCATGGCGCTATATTCCAGCAGGGGAATGCCCGAGCACATGTTGCCAGGAATGTTCAAGCCCTCTTCTCAGCACAGCCGATACATCTTCTTCCCTGGCCTGCACGTTCGCCAGACATGTCGCCTATTAAACATGTCTATGATATGGTCACTCGGCAACTGGCCCCTTAAAGTCTTCCAGCGGTCGGTTCCAATGATCTGTGGACTCTCATACATGCCGCTTGGAAAACAATTACCCAGGACACCATCCAACGCCTTTTCGATTCAATGCCAAGTCGTGTAGAAGCTCTTATTGCAGCTCGCGGAGGCTTCACAAGATATTTATTTTTGCTGGTAAAAATTGTTGTATTGTTCTGAAAATTAAAAAATATATTTACAGTCACATTAGTAATGTGTGGCATAAATTTCATTTGAATCGCATGTGTCCTTCTTGGTGTTGCAATGTTCACAAACAGTAGTGCAGTTTTGTGTAGAACTCTCACTCTTGTCAAAATTTAGCCTCTATTTGTTGGTACAGTACCATCTTTTCTCAGTGCCATAATCTGTTTTCTTTTCCTACTGAGATGTCCCTTTGCTTTCTTCAAAGGTTTTGGTTGTTTTTATTTGCATTTGTAAATTTTCGTAAAATACTTTTTAGCCGCTGGTGGAAATAAGTCGCTGTTTCTATTTCTGGATGTTTCATCGATTGTACAAATCAGGTTGATTTTTTTAACCGGTTCCATTGACTTTGAATAACTTTGATAAACCTTAATTCACGTCAGAAAGGACTCAAACGACGTGCTCATTACAACCAAGAATTCGGTGTCGTCTTTTTTGTTTTCCGTTTCAGAATGTTTTCTTTGTGAATAACAATTTGCGGGAATTTTCTACTTTGCATATGACTAAGTTGTTCTCTGTAATTCAGTGACTAGCTTCTCAAAAAATATCATCTTCCAAATCAGAGTTAGTGATGGTGTTAGAACTTTCTTGGTGTTGACGTATCAAAAATCTCCATTTTCAGTGATTTTGGCACACAATTCAAGCTTCGTTGACATCTACCAGACATCTCGCCCAAGACCTGTAGTATTTCATACTTATTATCATTTTCTCTTGCAGGTATTCATAACAATAGACCTCACATGATTTTATCGACCTTCGTCTACCTTTCTTTCCTGTCACTTGGCCGGAATAAATTCTCTTAACTTGCACCTCTCTTTTCTCTCTTTCTCTCGTCCTTTCAAATTGGAAAAACAACCACAAAATACACTAGTGTTTGTAAAATTAGCCACACGAAGAAAGAATCGCGCTGTTCAAATGAAATTTACGTCAGAGTTTCCTCATACTACGGCAGATAACTGGTTATATTTGTAGAGCTATGAAAGATTTCTTCGCTTCAAAACTCAGTATCGTGTAAAGCGATCCGAACAAAAATAACAGCCTCTACACAGCGTGGTATTGAATGGAAAAAATCCCCACAATGTTGTTGAACACGTATGCAACCATCATCGTGCATCAAGTTGAATCGTGACTCGTTGGAAAACACGACCTGTTGCCAATTAGCGTGCCAGTGTCTGTGTTAGACACCCCATTGCAATCTGAGGCACCTGTGGCTGAGGGTCAAAGGAGTTCGCAGCAATGGGCCGCTAGTGATCAGTCCTCTGTTAAGCGGACGACGTCGAACTGTGGTGGAGGATAAAGCCTGACCTGTAACAGCGCTCCAATGCTGCGCTAATGCTGTAGAGGTGTCTGCCATCCCTTGCAGTCGTGCGATTTTGTGGTCCATTTCCCGGATTTCTGTGCGTCCGAGCCTCATCTGTACACGGACGCCATTTCACACTAGTGTAATGGCATTTCGTCATGTACGAGTAGTAATTTCGCGGTAGGAAAATACACCTTCTGTCATCCCAACAGTTCTTCCTCGCTCAAAGTCTGTCCGGTGTTCATAATGCGACCTTCTTCGGCGACGGGGCATAGCGAGACACAAGAAACACCCTTTCGACTCAATGTCCTCTCTTCATTGAGTGCAACATCTCGATTGAGCCAGCTCTTTTTACCCAAGAATCCGTCCTCGCTCAAAGTCCGTCAGGTGCTCATAATGCGAGATCTTCAGTGACCGGGCATAGTGAGACACAAGAAACACTCTTTCGACTCAATGTCAGCTCTTCACTGATTGCAACATCTCGTTTGAGCCAGCTCCTTTTACCCAAAACCCGTCCTCGCTCAAAGTCCGTCAGGTGCTCATAATGCAACATTTTTAGTAACCGGGCATAGTGAGACACAAGAAACACCCTTTCGACTCAATGTCCTCTCTTCACGGATTGCAACATCTCGTTTGAGCCAGCTCTTTATACCCAAGAATCCTTCCTCGCTCAAAGTCCGCCAGGTGCTCATAATGCGACATCTTCAGTGACCGGGTATAGTGAGACACAAGAAACACCCTTTCGACTCAATGTCAGCTCTTCACTGATTGCAACATCTCGTTTGAGCCAGCTTCTTTTACCCAAGAACCAGTCCCCGCTCAAAGTCCGTCAGGTGCTCATAATGCGACATTTTCAGTAACTGGGCATAGTGAGACACAAGAAACACCCTTTCGACTCAATGTCCTCTCTTCACTGATTGCAACATCTCGTTTGAGCTAGCTCTTTTTACCCAAGAATTCTTCATCGCTCAAAGTCCGCCAGGAGCTCATAATGCGACATCTTCAGTGACCGGACATAGTGAGACACAAAAAACACCCTTTCGACTCAATGTCAGCTCTTCACTGATTGCAACATCTCGTTTGAGCCAGCTCTTTTACCCAAGACCGGACAGTTCAAAGGGCGCTTCTGAGAAACTGATCGCGCATTTTCACTGGCATTTCAATGATTTGCATGCCCCAACCTGTTGTACATATCTTGTAAGTTTCACGCTAATGCCAGCAGTCCTTCACGGTGTTGCAATTTAACCAAATAGTAGTGTATTACCCTAAACTCCACCTTACTAAATGTTATTAGTAGGGTGGAGACAGATACACATTACACATCTACAACTTATCTTCATTTCTTACATGATCAGAACGTGTCTTTCCACAAACCAGGACCGTAGCTATCAGGGGTAAAGAGGGGGCTCAACCCCTCAGCAAGGCAAGCACCCTCCCCTGGAAAATGAACGTTGTTGTAAATTTTCTGAACTTTTATATTCAGTGGTTTATGAAAATGACTTTTGTATTCCTTTATAAGTATAAATACTTTATCATATTTATTCTTGTGTTGCTCATTCCTAAAAAACAAAAACAAAATTGAAATGATACAGCATAAACAATGGATCACTCAAAAGAAAGTCCTTCTGGAAGTGAATCAGTAAGAACAGCTGCGCCAATGATTCACTGCCAGATGGGCACCGGACGTCTTGCTGTTAAGGGTGAGGAAGGAGAGATATTATTTCTTCACACTTTTTTTTTGGAGAAGCGTAAAATATAGAAGAACATTAAAAAAAAACAGAGAAAGAGAGAGAGAGAGAGGTAGAGGTTGAAGCGTAGTTGCGAATACGGATGGAATACTGTTTGTCACTTGGTCAGGAACTATGAGATGCTAAACTGCTTTTAAAAATCTTCCAGGTGGTTAATTGCCTACAAAGATGTGTTGTCGTGGGAAAATGTTTTAGCTAAATGTATCAATCTAGGCGACGTAAAACTGTGCTAAAGAGAAATAATTGTGTGTGTGTGTGTGTGTGTGTGTGTGTGTGTGTGTGTGTGTGTGAGTGAGTGAGAGAGAGAGAGAGAGAGAGAGAGAGAGAGAGAGCTTTAAACTTCTACCTGTTCATAATTGTACTTTAAACAGCAGTGGTTTTACGATGCATGTGTGGGAGAAGAAGATTTATTGGTGGGATTATGAGGGCTTCTAATGTTTGAGCGGGTAAAGGAGGTTTGGCTCTTGATTACGGTAAGAAGCTACCTCCAAGCACCAGTGAAGGAGAACATGCGATTAAAGATGAAAAAGAAAGAATCGAATTTCTGCATCGATAACCTCTCGATGCCATTGCGTGGATCCACGGAGAAAGAAACCAGAAAATAAACTAAAAAGTAAACAATATTTTCATGCAGTTAGCAGTTACATTTCCTCAGCAATAGTGACCCTTAAACTCAGCCACTGTCAAACGAATTCTGATAGTGCGATTTTTTTTATATTTCAAGAGAATTCAGTTTTATTTCTCTCCCCCACTCCCTGTTTTTCACATTTTGAATTTCATTTTTTTAGTTTTCGACGTGGAGAAATTCTTCGCAAATGAAGTACATTTACTAAAGGAACGGAAATATAAAACAAAACTTGCATCTGTATTAGTGGATGAATATTGTTTGTTGTTGAACACAGTGCCCCCCAGATGAGTCTCCAGCCCCCTTCCCCTTGTTTTGAGAACTAGCTACGGCTTTGACACAAAGCTCCGTAAGTAATGCATTCCCAGCACACAAATGACAGCTGTGTCTCTTCTGCCGTATATAGTTTTCGCTATCGTACATCAGAGTAATAAAATTTTCACTTCCATACACAGACATTCGGAACCTTTTCAAGAACCTTTCACTCTGTGAAATCCTCTTAAACCCACTGTGACTTTCAAACTTTCAAAACTGAATCGACTCATCTACTGATTTCACCATCTAATCTGATTTCTCTGTCAAACATGCTTGCTAAGTATGCAAGTCCATGCACCTGGTCTATCTCCGTACCATTTAGACTAATCTCGCCTTCAGTAAAAACAGTTCCTCGCTGAAAAAACGTAACTTTGTTTTCTTCCTTATTTATACTCAGTTTGAATTTCATATAAACAGAGTACATCCGGGACAACATACTGTGCAATTTACTTTTGTTCTCCGCCATCAAGACTGTGTCTTCATCATACATCAATCTGCATACACGTACAATGCCGAGACATAAACCAGTATTGTCTGTTTTGGCATCACGCATGCATGTATCCATAAATATTTTAAACAGCCATGGTGACATTACAGAACCTTGTCTGACTTCTGCACCAATAGAAAATCATTTCGACAAAACACCATTCACTCGTACACACGATCTACTGCCAGCATACAGAGCTTTCACACTTTTAACCAGATTCTGAGTTATACCAAAATTACTTGACTTTCCAGAGAAGCACCCTGTTCACTCGGTCATAAACTTTCCCCTGGCAGATGACACAATTTGCAACCGCTGCTATGCTTCTAAATGTGGATTGTTATAAGATGTTTATAACGAAGTGAATTTCTCCGTCATTTTTATCCGCGCCAGGATTCGAACCCGGGTCCACTCATTCCGGAATAAGTTGCTCTACCAATTAAGCTACGCGGACATTTTATTATGATTCCTATCTGCCTCTATGTCGTGTGCGTCCTTCTGGCAGGTACGTCACATCTCCTGGTACGTTACATGTTATCTCAGTTTTTCTTGTCAAATTGGAAATTAATTCTTTGGGACTGGCACTGACACTATTTTTCCACAGAGTGGTGTACTGTAACAGGGCGAGTCTGAAGTTCGTCCTGTTTGTAATTATAGAGTTATACATAATGTTGGGCCTCCATTCCTAAGCAAAACGCGCGCCAGCATTGAGTGAGTACCGCAATGACGTGAAACACACGTGCGTTTGGCACAGAGCCGCATTGCTTTATCAGGTGAGCAGGGAATGGAGGTCGATAAACGTGTTTTTCGGGTGCTTTTACACCATTATTGGAAAAAGTGTTGAACGCTGAATCAACAGCAAGAGAAATGTGTGCAATTGAAGGAGAGAAAAGAGTGGGCAGCAGCACTGTATGGAAATGGTGCTGGCGTCTCAATGATGCAGACATCAGTCTTGAAGGCAAGCTGGGATCAGGGCGTCCAACGACCACCAACGCTGGCAACCTGGTCAAAGCTATGACAGAAAACCCCGGTACCAGTGCAGAACAATTGGCAGCTGAGGTGGGGTCTTCCTAATCCACCATCGTTCGTCACTTGCACCAGCTTGGGTTCTCCTCCAGGCGCGATCGAATGGTTTCACACTAACTCGCACAACAGCAATGAAGAACAACGTATCGCTCTCTGTCACAGATTACTGTCAAATCCTCAGGACGACAGGTTTTAGCATGGTGTCTTCACAGGTGATGAAAAGTGGATATTTCTACGTTATTCTACCACTGTTATCCAGTGGCTGAGGCCACGCCAAGAAGCATAGCCAGTGGTGCAAAGAGGGCGGTTCGAGAGGAAAGTCATGCTGTGCATTTGGTGGAATTGTGAGGGTCCTATGCACTGGAACTCGTGCTAGATGGTTAGTCTGTGAATGGCAACCTCCATGCCGAACAACTGCAGCTTGTCTATGATTCCCTGCGCCAATGTTACTCAAAACTCATCAATTGGAAGCGAGTGTTGCTGCAAGTGGATAATGAATGCCCGTTGTCACATCTACAGAGTGGTGCGCCGAAATTTTCCGGAACTGGAAAGGGCTGAGATCCTACTCTATCCACCCTACAGTCCAGTTCTTGCTCCATCCTACTACCATCTGTTTCGTTTCATGGCCCATTTCCTACAAGGACGGCACTTGGCTTTGGTGATGGATGTCGAATCTGGCATCAGAGAGTTTCTATCCTCGAACCCTGCCGATTACTACCGCCATGGTATCATGGCTCTGGTGAAGCGTTGGCAAAAGATTATGGAAAACAAATGCATGTACTTTGCCGAATGAGGTGACTGTGTGCGGCGTTCTTGCATCATTAAACGTTTTAGCTGCAAATGAGACGAACTTTTGACTCACTCTGGTATTTGTGCTTTTAAAAACACTATTTTAAAAATTCGCTTCGCACTATATGTATATTGCTGTAATCATCACCAAGATTTTCCGTTCATTTTGTGAGGTAAAACCTTTCCGCTAGTTGGCGTAAATTTAATTTATTTAATAGAAGAGATCGCACAGTTAAAAAAAAACGAAATTCCTTGACGTATATTTGGCGTAGTATGTTTGAAACGTTTGTCAAAAGACATGATCATTATATCCGATTATTCTACATAATCTCTCTTGTTCTTCATTACAGTTTTAAAATTGTTTGTTGAACTTGATGCTGCTATAATAATCAGCAATTGCCTCATAAAATTTCTGCCTGTATTTGTCGCACAGATTCGAACAATGATATCTGGAGACAAACATTTTTTTAGAATATATTGTGGTAAAGCTTTGTATATATAGAAAATGATCTGATCAAATACATTGTGTTGGTTCCCAAAGAAAAATAAGATAAAAAGGGCAAAACAGAGCGCGTCGTAATAAGGGAAAAAAGAGCATTAATCGGATTCTTGGGAATTCTTTTTTTCTCCCCATTATTGACAGTTCGGAGAAAGATTTAAGCTACTTCTTAACGAAACGCTGAGGTCTCTGCGCGCTAGTCATGCGGATGGCTTGAGAGCTCTAGGTGGCTGGAAAAGTCCTTTTTTCCTTCAAGGTCATTCAGAAGATGAAAACTCGGGATATCTTACTTCTGAAGGATTACGCTACCTTTTGTTTGCCGTGTCTTGCTTTCTGCGGAGTTGACCGGATGTGAAGTGAAGTCACACGAGCTCGCATGAAAGACAAACCATGCGGAGATACATATCTGCACGCTATTCGCAAATATTGTAAATAAAGACACAAGGAAAAAGGAAAAAAAAAGGGGGTGGGAGGAATTTGAAAAAAGAAATTGAAGAGTTTTTCAGTGAATCCGTCTCCTCGAAAAAATGTAGAAGGCTTCTTACAACATATTTTCTAGGGATTTCTGGGAAATCTCAATAAAATTGCTTTTTCAAAGATGTGAACACATGGAAAAACGTAAGATCATTTATGTAGGAAACAGGAACAGCAAAATGTCCTTAAACCCGTATTTATATTGGGAAGAAAAATGCTTAAACCCAGTATTTATTATACTGCCAAAGAAAATGTCCAAAACTCTTGTTCAACGCACAAAGTGATTTTGTGCTGATCGTACTTGAGACCTTATGATGGAGGGGGAGTCCCATTTTCAGAGAAATTCCGCGAGTATTTTAAGGTATGTATCTATTAATAAACATGCTGCTGGAACGGTAGTAGAGACAAGGGTTCATTCTAGAACTATAAAACGGCAAGGTGAAAACTTTTTAAACAAGATAAATGACACCGAATTTTCGGGTGTAATCAGCACGTCTTTTGAATCCGTTCTGACGCAAATTAAATTTATCAAAGCTATTCAAAGTCAATGGAACTGGTATGGAAAACAATAGATCTGACGAAAGAAAGAAGATTTTCAATCGGGTTTTTAATCTCTCAGATATTGCTGTAAACGGAATCGTGAGCTTACGAACTCTTAGAAATAGAGATATCGACAAAAATAAGTTGTGACTTTACGTCCCCTGGTGGGAAAACCATGCATTATTTTAGGAAGAAAGTATTCTCAAAAGGTTTATTCATATAAGCGGTATCGGATGAAGAAAAAAAAATTAGTCGAGTTTTCAGGATCCCAGATTTTGCAACAAATACTTCAGAAGCAGAAATTAACACTTATGACCCCTGGTGGCTAAACCATTCTTTACCAAACATTAGAAATTATGTGAAAAATATTTTCCATCAGGTCTTTTATGCGATACAGGAAGAATTTTTCAAATCAGAGCTTTAGGAGCAGAAATAACGCAGAAAACGCAATTTACCTTTATGCCCCCTAGCGGAAAGTCTATGATTCACTTGAAAATTTTGAAATTATATGAACCACATGTCACACTAGAAACAATATCCAACAAAGAAGGAATTTTTCAAATCGGACTCCTAGAAGTAGAGATATTGACAAAAATAAGATATACATCTACGCCCCCTGGCGTAGAAACCATGCATTTTTTCAAGAAGAAAATTTTCCTAAAAGGTTTGTCGACATGAGTAGTATCGGTCAACAAACGACTTTTTTTCAATCGAGATTTTAGAAGCTCATATTTTGCTGCAAATACAACAGAAGCGGAAATTAAGACTTACGCCCCCTGGTTGCCAAACCATTTCTTACAAAAATTAAAAAATATGTGCAAATGATTTCCCATCAGGAGCTGTATGCCGTGCAGAAAGAAGTTTTAAAATCGGAGATTTAGAAGCAGATATATAGGGGGAAACGCAATTTATATTTACGCCCCCTAGCGGAAAGTCTATGAATTACTTGAAAATTTTGAAATTATATGTACCACATGTCACACTAGAAACAATATCCAACAAAGAAGGAATTTTTCAAATCGGACTCCTAGAAGTAGAGATATTGACAAAAATAAGATATACATCTACGCCCCTGGCGTAGAAACCATGCACTATTTTAAGAATAAAATGTTTCTGAAAGGTTTGTCGACATGAGTAGTATAGGTCAACAAACGACGTTTTTTTCAATCGAGAATTTAGAAGCTCATATTTTGCTGCAAATACAACAGAAGCGGAAATTAAGATTTACGCCCCCTGGTGGCCAAACTATTTTTTTACAAAAATTAGAAATCGCGTGCAAACGATTTCCCATCAGGAGCTGTATCCGGTGCAGAAAGAATTTTTCAAATCGGAGATTTAGAAGCAGAGATATAAGAGGAAACGCAATTTACCGCTACGCCCTCTAGCGGAAAGTCTATGAATTACTTGAAAATTTTGAAATTATATGAAAAACATGTCACACGGAAAACACTATCCAACAAAGAAGGAATTTTTCAAATCGGACTCTTAGAAGAAGAGATATTGACAAAAATATGATGTACATCTACGCCCCCTGGCGGAGAAACTGTAAAATATTTTAAGAAGAAAATATTCCGAAAAGGTTTATCAATGTGAGTGGCATCAGTCCACGAAATAATTTTTTCAATCGATATTTTAGAAGCTCCGATTTTAGGGCAAATACATCAGAAGCAAAAATTAACGCTTACGCCCCCTGGTGGCCAAAGTATTCTTTACCAAAAATTTGAAATTATAAGCTAAAGATTTTTCATCAGGAGATGTATCCAATGAAGAAAAACAATTCAAATCGGAGTTTTTGAAGAAGTGTTAACGGGAAAAATGTAATTTACTTTTACACCCCCTAGTGGAAAATCTATGCGTAATTTGAAAAAGGAACTATATGTAAAATACTCTTCGACATAAATGGAATCGAAAGATACCATTTTTTTTTCAATCGGATGCTTAGAAGCAAATATGTGGAATAAAACGTATTTATGAATTCGACATCGTCTGCATTTACGCCTTCTACCGGCGATATTGTACATCGTAAAAAAAAAAAAAAAAAAAAAAACGAAATAAAGGATCATCATTTGCATATTTCAAGCTTTTCACTGCAAAAAGAATTTTTCAAATCGGACTAATAGTTGCAGAGATATCGTGTGTACAGACGGACGGACGGACAAACAGATAACAGAAGCACGATCTTTTTTTACAAAAGACGTGCTAAAAATGAAAAGGAGCACTCTTTAACTTAGATGGATAGTAGTTCTTGTATTTATTTTATTTTATTTTAATCTAAGTCGAATAAAGTTCAACATAGCGATGCACAGGTACATACTGCAGTTTCGGAGCCTTCAGAGCTGAAAACGTAAATGCAAATGGCATTTTTTAGCATGATGCAAAGCAGGGTAAGATTTTCAAATTTGTGGGTCGGCATTGAAGGAATTTGCACACCTGAGTGCTGGCAGTATACGGGGCAGCGCAAAAATCGCTTTCCATGAAATTTGGTGCAGCTCTTTGCTTCGCCTATCCTACGAAAAGGAACTTTCTAAGTCCAGTACATCATGAAAAATATTTCTCATGTAAAAGATGTACGCAAAACGTGGTGTAGAATTTTCAAGTTTAAGAATTCAAAACCTATTTTGAGTACTTAAATTTAATCTGTTTTGAAATCAAATTGTAAAAACACCAAAATATCGTAGCTCAGCAGCAGAAATGTTTCTGCTGAATTTGAATAAAACTTAAATATAAAACCCGCCTTGTGCGATTGAGTGCCGTTATGGTAACTGCAGAATTTCGGGAAGATAAAGAACTTCGAATGTGTTCTCATTGACGAAACGTGGTATACATGCACATTTCATACGTCAGTGTACGAGTTCTTGTAAGTTAAGTCAGAAATGACAAAGGCCTTAAAAAATAAAAATTCATGATATGGTCTGAAATATACACTGAAATGCAATTGAATTAGAGATACTTGTCTAGTAACTTGTAGCCCCACCTTTCGTCCTGATGACGGCGGCGATTCGTCTCGGCATGGACTCGACAAGACACCGGAAGCGTTGGGAAGCCATAAGGATCCACGACCCCTGAACAAGCTCCCACAGTTCACGAAGATTTGATGGAGGGGGTCAGAGCCTCGAACATATCTTTCGATGACATCCCAGAGTGCTCGACGGGATTGAGGTCAGGTGACCTAGCTGGCCAAGGAAGCGAGGTCACGTCGATGGAGTGTTCATCCAACCATTCGGATACAATTCGGGAGCGATGGCACGGTGCATTGTCTTGGTGCAGGATGAGGTCCCCAGTGCGATGTTGAAGACGCACAAACGGGATCAAATGGTCGTCCAGGATATCCCGATAACGTAGACCTGTGAGGGACGATGTCACACGTACCAGGGGTCCCATTTCAGTCCACATAAACAGTCCTCAGACGAGAATGCCAACCCCACCAGCTTGAAGAATACCCTGCTGGCAAGAAGGATCCATCACTTCATGTGGTTTGCGCCGTACTCGTATCCTGCCATCCGCATGTACCAACGTGAATCTCGACTCATCAGTCCAGGCAACCTTTTTTCCAGATGTCTAAGGGCCAGTGGCGATGTTCCCGCGTTCATGCTAATCTTTGCACCCTGTGATGTGCGGTCAGCAGCGGTACCCTCGTGGGACGATGGCTTCTGTACCCCATAGCGAGGAGATGGTTCTGGATAGTGTGGCTGCTTACACGTTTTTGTGCACCAGCATTAAATTGCCGAGTGATTTCTTGCACTGTGGGCCGTCTATCCGCTGTTACAATGCGAGCTAGCCGACGATGACCCCGCTCATCCACACGCTGTTGTCCACGGCAGTTGGCCCTTGCAGGGATGGTTTTACCGGATTCGATGTACTCACGGTGCACCCGTGACACAGTGGCTCGTGAAAATCCCAGTGCCTGCACGACTTCCGAGATGGAGAGACCCATTCGTCGGGCCCCGACAATTTGTCCACGATCAAATGCGCTTAGATACTTCGTCTTACCCATACTGTGTCCGACTTTTACTGATTCCCGTCGCATCACTATTTATACTGTCGGATCGCTGCATACGTCATGTCGTTTCCGTGTACAATGCCTCCCACGGAACCACATTTGCATAATGCCAGCTGTCTCTAATTCAATAGCTCTTCAGTGTATTACTATTAAACACTTTTACAGCACTTATATAAATTAATTTTTTAGGGAATGATAAAACAAATAATCCGAAACACAGAAATGGGACTTGCAGCCGATCAGGAGTTCCTTGTAGCTCTGTCTTCCACAGTCTCTTAAGCTGGAGAAACTTCGTTGGAACCACACTAAGTTTTGTCACACTTACAGTACTTTGCAATAAAAAAAGTAGAGTTCGTAGAACAGCAAATAGTAAACACTGTAACGTTGTTTTAGCCGTTTTACGATCATCTAACAAAAACATCGAAAAAAAGGGAGTGGGATGTCATTCATCTCTAACTTAGAGTTGTTAAATCCGTTGAAGTGAGACTGTTTCGGAAAGCAGGGCAGTCATAATAATCATGTGTTACACGGGATTAGAATCAGGCCAAGTGCTACGAAATCCTAGTGGTTTCCTTTGGCAGATATATACAGTATCTTGTTGTGTTGTGGTTTATTTTAACAGTTGCTCGCTACGTAATTGCTACTATTACCCAAATTTATTGATGTACATGTGCATCATAAATACATGGAGTAATTAATATGCTATTTAAATTAGTTGCCCGTGGTCAAAAGCGCAAGTTGTACAATAAGCACCGCCCAAAGCCCAAGTCCAAGCAGACCTTGTAACGGATTTATTTGCACCAGGCGAGCTGACCTTGTACATAATATAATTTGACATGATAGTGTTTTGCCAAACACACATGGTTCTTGCGCCATTAATTCTAAACGATCATGAAACGCGTACGTTATTCAGGTCTTTTGTTAAGATGTTAACGTTTTTTTTTCGTCCTACGAGTATGCATAGGGAGAAAGAATAGGGTAGAGAAAGGAGGTGCAGTTAGGAAACTGTTTCTGGTAAGGTGAATATCATTGATACTGGCTATTATGCACTCATTGTCATAAAAATTCGCTCACCAAAAAAAAAAAAAAAAACTGTGCGATTAACGCGAAACTCGGCGAATAGCTACGGGGAGGGCAGACATGCAAATGATTAAAGTTTCGTGCGATTCCACATGTCCACGCGTCCAAGACCGGCACTGCACTCGCAATCCTTGGGGCTTAGAAGGCGCCGCACAGGGGACTCCACATTCATGCCGAAGTGCACGGTAAGAGTCAGGTAAAATCTCTGAGCGATAGACATGCCAAGGAGCTGCCGTAGATGTGCGTACGGGCAACTGACGGAGTTTGAACGAGGCCGTATCGTCGGGATGAGAAGGGGCAAGGTGGCCGGCGCGCCGAAATTGCCGCCATTGGGGCCGGTCGGACAGTATGGTGCGATCGTGTTGCAAACAATGGACACGGGAAGGCACCCAGATACGGAGGACTGGCTCTGGACGTCCCAGACACACCACCAGCAGAGAGGACCGTGGGATCGTGAGAGAGGCATGCACAGATGTAACGACGTCTTTGTCCAATATCCAGAGACATGTGGCGGCTGTACAAGGGTCTCCTGTGTCCGCCACAACCATTTCCAGACGCCTGGCAGAGACAAATCTGCACTCTCGACGGCCTTTACGATTTCGGTAATTAACACCTGACCATCGTCAGCGTCGATTGCCGTGGTGTCAGCAGCGAGAAACGTGTAATGCTACAGACCGGAGACGTATAGTGTTCAGCGATGAACTCCGCTTCTGTATGGGAACGGACGAGCACCGTGTCAGAGTGTGGAGGACCGCAGGTGAGCGCTACAATCCCAACCTCACTGTACAGCGACACACGCCCCGAACTGCAGGCGTGATGGTTTGAGAAGACATCACGTATGATAGCCAGACTTCCCTCGCAGTGATCCGAGGTACGTTGACAGCCCTGTGCTACGTGCAGGAGATCCTGCGGGCCCGTGTAATGACTTTCCTGGCGGGGCGGCTCGGAGCCATTTTCCAACAAGACAACGCTCGTCCGCACACGGCTAGGGTTTCCCAGGACTGTCTACGTCATGCTTCGACGCTTCCGTGGCCTGCCAGATTTCCTAATATCTCGCCCATCGAGCACGTGTGGGACCAGATGGGACGCCAGCTTTCTCCATGTCCCAGTGTTCGTGATTTAGAGCGTCAGTTGCCAGAAGTGTCTGCCAACCTCTCCCAGGATAACATAAGGCGTCTCTTTGACTCCATGCCGGACGGTATCACCGCATGTATCCGCGCACGAGGCGGTCCGACGCGGTACTAACGCTGACCGGAATGTGTAGCGTATGTCCGCGAGAAATCGCCTTGCTGCTGTGATATTCTAATTACTTCTGTCCTTGGTATGTACCATCTCACTACTAAAATCTCATTTCAATCCGAAGCCTCCTTCTTGGTGCGCGGATTTTTATGACAATGAGTGTATTTCAGAACTACAGTGTATTACTGTTATTGATAGACAGATTTTTGTCGACAGCAATAATTTCTTCGCTCCTGTGGTTCGAGCTTGCTTCTAAGTATGAAAGTGCTTTTGTTTTCCTTTTCTTCGTTTGGGCAAAGTGTTTGTTTAGGGCAAAACAGGATTATTTATTTCTTGAAGCCAGCCGAGCTCCCCAGGAGGTCAGAGGATAAAATAAACGAACAGCTCTGTGTGTGCAAATCTGAGCCGTCAGGAGTAGAAAAGGCAGAATACGGTTTGTTTTCGCATCGCCCGGACACAGAGTGTGCATGGTACACGTGATTAAGCAGCAATGCTTTTTCATCATGTTTTTCATCGTGAATGTTTTACCAGCGCTTTGTCTCGTGCGTGCTGTCTTGGTGTATTTCCTGAGCAGACGTCTCGTGGCCTGTCACTGAAAAGCGGTGAAAGGGAAAAAGAAAGATGACACTGAATTTTCGGTTGTAATGAGCACGTGTTTTGAATCCTTTCGGACGTGAATAAAATTAATGACTCATGTGACCATGTTTTTACACTACTGTTTGTAAAAATTGCAACACCAAGAAAGAAACGCGCTATTCAAATGAAATTTGTATCACAGATTTCTCATGTTAGAAGGAGATAGCTGATTACATCTATAGAGCTATACAAGATTTTTTCGCTTCAAAACTCAGTTTCGTGTGAAGCCACCCCGAGAAAAACACGGAGTGGCATTGAATGGAACAGGTTTCTGATATCGCTCTGGGCAATAGCCTGCCAAGCTGCTTTCACGGGAGATCAGAGTTCAATTCTGGCGACTGGTGGTGGCACTCGATGGGCCAGTTGCTCAGCTACCATGTCCCACACATGTTGAATCAGGGACATATCCGGCGAACTTAAAGGCCGGGGGGGAAGGAAGTGGTATCTGGAGTGCATGCAAGAAGTCATGGACATTCTGAACCCCATGCGGCCGAGCACTGTCCTGCAGGAATATAGCGACAGGCCAACTCTGAAGGAAAGGCATCACCTCTGCCTCTGAAACATCCCTGATGTATCGCTGGCTGTTGAGGGTTCTCTAAATTCGTATCAAGCGAGATCGCGAACTGAACCCAATGGTGCATCAAACCATGACGCTGAAAAACGCGCGATACAAGGTGCTTTATACCACGATGTCTTCGAGCACGTATGCGACCATTATGATGCATCAAGTTGAATTGTGACTCGTCAGAAAACATGACCTGTTACCAATTAGCGTGCTAATGTCTGTGTTCGAGATCTCATTGCAACCTGAGGCGTCTGTCGTTGAGGGTCAAAGGAATGCACAGCAATGGGATGCTAGCGACCAGTCCTCTGTTCGCGACGTCGAATTGTGCTGGAGAGCAAAGCCTGACGTGTGATAGCGCTCCACTGCTGAGCTAACACCATGGATGTCGCTTTGCGATAGAGCACCGCCATGGGGTAGAGGTGTCTGTCAACCTTTGCAGTCCATTTCCCGGATTTCTGTGCTTCCGAGCCTCATCTATACTCTGACGCGTCGTTCTCATCACTGTAAAGGGTGTCGTCCCGTACGAGTGGCAATTCCGTGGTAGAAAAATCCGGCTTCTCTCATCCCAGCAGTCCTTCCTCGCCCAAAATCCTTCAGGTGTTCATAATGTAACCTTCTTCGGCGCCGAGGCATGGTGAGGCACAAGAAACACCCTTTGGACTCAATGTCGGCTCTTCACTGACTGAAACACCTTGATCGAGCCAGTTCTTTATACGCAACACCGGACAGTTCTGAGGGCACTGCTCCGAAACCTCATGCTCGTTTTCACTGACATTTTAATCATTTGCATGTCCGAACTTGTTGCACATATCCTGTAAGTTTCAAGCTAATACCAGAAACCCTTCATGGTCTTACAATTTTCGCAAACAGTAGTGTACTTCCTTTTGCATTTCTATGAAGTGCATGCCACGCATTTGAAGATTTTGAGTATTTGTGTTTAGCTCATGCCCTTGTGCAATGCCCCATTTTAAATTAAAGTATGCAACATCATGAGAGTAGTAGCGATAGAGCAACCTATGCACCTACGAGCCACTTAGAAATATAATTTTTTTCTTTTCACATGATGACAAAAGAAAACCTAGTGAATTCTGTTAACTAGATGTGTATGCGAGTGAACCAAGAACGCTATTTTTCTCAACTGGTTACCAAAGCCCAGCAGTTAAAATGATGCTGTTGTTTTGCCGATGATACATTGACACAGGTGTTGTGACGCATGCCTCTAATTTAACCTTCCTTTTCAAGTTACGTGTTCTCATGCAAATTTAGTTTTTCTCCATTAAATATTTTCTCACTTAACGGCACATTATTTCTCTTGACGAGCTTTTCAAAGTTGGCAACATGACAGTGGATCAAGAGGTAAAAAAGCGTTGAGCAAAAGTTAAGGAAAGAGCTATGTGTGGAGTACAATATGCTGTGTTTTTATTACGACGTGCTGTGTGGATTATATTTGATGACGGTGAGATATTATTGTTAATAGTGTCTTGTTAACAAATAGTAGTTTGAAATATTTTTACCTTGCTGTTACAAGTGAAGTACGTATTATCAATGTGCTACAGATATGACGTACTTGGAGGTTTGATAAAAGAACATTGAACTTGTGAGTACAGAATTCTGTGATTATTGAATCCTGGGCAGTGTTTCTTGACATTGTTTAAGTTCGCAGCTTCAATTTCTACAGCAGCGATTCGAACTAGAATATACACCGATGAGCCATTAAATAATGATCACCCCCAGCCTACAGAAATGAGCGCGCTTGGAGACAGACCTATGGCGCAGGTGACCAGATCAGATCAGATCCTATGTAGAGGATTTTAGGAAGAGAGTGTCTGACCCCAGGTCTTAAACAACCCTTAGAAATAGGAAGCTAGGAGATTTGGGCTAGAGTGCCCGATAGGAAAAGTGACACGTATGCGAAATAGAAAGGGGAGGAATACACCCTTATTTATTACCGGAGGGCCAGTACCTGGGACCCGACGGCTTAACGTGCCCATCCGACGCACGGTGGATATTTAGTGGTTCGAGCGTTTGTACCGGCCTGGGATGGAACCCGAGGTTTTCTCCTTGACGTGGCGCAGGGGAAGTTCACAGAGCTGTATATATACAACCGGAGAACCGGCTTTCGGTTAGTAGTGTTCGGAGTCAGAATGGGAAAAGCTACCGATTTATCGAAGTTTGATAAACGACAAATAGTGATGGCACGGCGCCTCGGATCTACGATCTCGGAAACGGAGCGGCTTGTGGGTTGTTCACATGCCGCTGTAGTGAGTGCGTATCAAAAGTGGTGCACAGATAGCCAAACGACAAACCGTCGTCTAGCCGCGTGTCGTCCGCAGCTCATCAATGCCAGAGAGGAGCGGAGACTGTCGCGCATTGTTCACAGCGACCGCAGGGCCACAATGCGAGAAATCACTCGCAACTGCAACAGTGGTGATCAGGGCAATGCGTCACAGCACACCACAGCTCATCACAGCCTTCTGCGCATTGGCCTGCGTAGCCGAAGACCCAGCAAGGTCACCACGCTCACTGCCCGTCATCGCCAACAACACATGAAATGGGCACGGGATCATCGAGATTGGACCGTGGATGATTGGAAGAAAGTGGCCTGGTCTGACCAATAATATTCCTGGTGCACCACGTAGATAGACGAGCGCGGATACACCGATTGCCAAAGGAGGCCATGGCACCTGGATGCACTGTTGGGCGGAAACAGGCCGGCGGTGGCGGTGTTATGTTATGAGCGATGTTTTCGTGGTACACTTTAGACCTCATTATCCCAATAGCACAATCCCTGACAGTTGTCAGGTATCTGAATATCGTTGCAGACCAAGTTCACCCATGCATGGCAACTGTGTTCCCTGCTGGTAATGGTCATTACTAACAGCATAATACGCCATGCTGTATTATGCCAGAATTGTCAAGGAGTGGTTCCAGGAAAATGCTGGTGACTTTCTGCTAATGGCCTGGCCTCCAAAGTCACTTGACATGAACCCAATCGAACATTTGTGGTTCGACTTGGAAAAGCGAGTTCGTGCTAAATCACCACCACCCCGAAATGTACGGGAACTGGAGGACCTGCTGTTGACATTATATTACCAGATACCACAGGTTACCTATCGCCACTTAATCGAATCGATGCCTCGCCGAATGGCCGCTGTTTTGCGGGCTAAAGGGGGTCCTACAGCTTATTAGGTAGGTGGTGATAATGTAATGGCTCATCGATGTAAGGATATAAGGGGTTTTCAAGTACCTTAATTCATATAACAACCTTAAACTTTAAAGTTCTAAAGTCATCAAACCCTTATTATTCTGTCGCGTCCTGATCAATAGGAATTAGCAACTTTTATTGGTAAATAGTACTTGTGACGTATACCTTTATTTAACCTTCCCTTTGAGTTTCTGTTCTTTTATGTAAATTTAGTTCCTTCTCGTCAAACGTTTTGTGATTAAACGACAGATTATTTTTCCGAAGAGTTTTTTTATTATGGCATCACTGACCGTGAGTCGGAGCAATATATTGTATTAACGTAAACATTGATATCAGAGAGGAGATAGTTGAAAATTGAGCGAGATAGTGTTGACACTATACATTTGATGTGGAGTTGTTGAGAGATTTATGTACAATACAGTTATAGCGACTTAGTTGTGTCAAGAGATATGCCATGCAGAGGAGTTGTTAAAAAATTACTGAATATAGTGTATGAGGAGCTGACATTCCGGTAGTGGAAAAGTAAAGCCATGGGACTTTTCGTAAGTTATCATGTTGGTTCTTTCCTAGGTCGTTTGAATATTGCTTCGAGAAGTGTAAAATATATTCACGAAGTTCATTACGAACAACTGCAGAGATATACAGTTACGCACTTGAGCACGTAAAGGATTAAACTTACAGGAATTTAACCGTGGTTTCCACATACGGGCTCAGTTAATGAGCGTTTCCTATTAAGACAATCTGTTTCCAGAAATGGTTATTTAAAAAACCATTGAAAAAACATATCCATTAAAAACTACCCAAAGTTGAACTGTCTTTAGTGAACAAAGGGATGGATTTATTAGAATACGGTTAAAAGCACGGCAAATAATGCCAGCCTTCGAAAGTAAATCAGATTTCAGGGTAAAAATTAATAAAGAAGAAAGAACAGGGAATTGAAGATTAAAGAAGAAGAGAAAATTGATTTGCCCTAATGGATGGGTGTTTGGGTTGGGCACGGGTGGAACTCGCTGTGCAGCCACCTCGTCATGATGAGTTTTGGGATTTTTCTGAAACATGAAAAATGTGAAGAGCTGCACCGTGTGCAGTGTGCACTACTGCACATTTGCACAATATTTCGTGCTTTCAGTGCAGTAGAGCACACATTAACACACCTAGGAAACAAATCACATGGTGAACACTAGGTGCCAAAGTATTGCAATTTTCCTTAAACATGGAGTACTGTTGCATTAAATTGGAACCATAAGATATTAGTTGCTTAACCTGAAAAATTGTGCACATCTTTTTAGGTATCAACAGATAGTTTTTGCGCACTAGGGAAAATCTGTAACGAACATTGTTCTTTTGTCACAACGGACATGAAAATGTGTGGATTTTGCTCAGATATTGAAATTTTTGGGGCAAAGTGGAACCGTAAGATGTTATTTGAATTTCGTTTGAACTTTTATATATTATTTGAATTTCGTTTACACAGCGTTTCCGCACTAACAAATCTTTTGCACATGGTTTACGTAGCAATACACAACGTTTCCGCACTAGGGCATATCGAGATTCGAAAAAAAAAAAAATAATTACGTTCCGCCCAATTGGGTAATTCTTTTTTCCTGGGTTTAACGACCACCATGAGCAACTTATAGGGCTATAAGCAGTCGCTCTTTCCTAATTTTGGGCCACTGGTTCCTCAGAAGGAACACAACCGGCTCCATCAGATAAACGACCACCATGAGCATCTTATATGGCTATAAACAGTCGGTCGTCCCTAATTTTGGGCCACTGCTTCCAAAAAGGAACACAACCAGCACCATAACCAGCACAACCAGCACATCCCACGTGCCTAATCAGGAGTTCAAACCAGGGCCCTTCTCGGATGAATGATCAGAGCTCAGATGACTCGGCCACAGGGACAGCAGGAAAACTTTCACAGAGAACAGTTTTACGAAAATAATTGTGTTCCACAAAAATGGTAGGATTCTCCCTACAGACGTGCACAGAAACCATTTCGTTCGCAAAACTTTCGGAAAGCTGCCAAAGAACAGTTTCATTAGAAACAATTGGGAACATAAGAGATGCAGAACTTTCTTGAATGAAAATATCATTAAATAACTGAGCTGCACAAATGTAGTATAGGATTACTTGAAAAAACAGCTGCAGTGAACAAAAGTTTCAGAATTTGTTCAAGAGAGTAACTCTATTTAACAAAACCGAAGTTCTTCAAATAATCATTTCATGAAAACATCTGCGTTGTACAAAAAATGCCGAGTATTTGCAAAGAATTTTCATGAAAACAGCTGTGCTGCACGAAAGTTGTAGAACTTGCCCAATCGGGTTTTAGAGGAATATGGTTTATAAAGTGTACGAAATGTCCTGTGAACCTTGTCACATTAACACTGTATATACGAATTTTGAAGATTGGGGAAAATACTGTAAATTACAATAATTAAATAACTGCCTCTGTTGCTGAAGGATACGCTTACAACAGTTCTTTTTATTACAGTAAACTCATTTCAACTATTCAAGTTCGCATTTGCTGAAAATCTGATGAATTAGCACTGATTTCGGATGTTTTAGAATAGTTTTGTTAAGCTTCCAACTAAATTATTATTTCGAAAATTGTCATCATTTCAAAGACAAAAAAGATTTAAAACGGTGCTTCACTTTTGAGTATTATTTATGACTATTTTTTTATCAAGAATGATGTACTGTATGTAGCAATTTGTCTGAGTGGTATGGGTGATCGCTTTGCTGGTGCACCGAGTTTCTGATATCCTATTCCCGATATTACATGCTCATTCTATTTGTTTTTCGGTTTTGTTTAAATACCAAAATTTCAATTTACCAACCAGTAGCATGGGTGTTCTAAGAAACGAAAGTATATATTAGGCTGAAAACTCCCTCACTATACGCTTAACTAGAAATCAACTTCCGCAACCTATCTTAACTAGAAAACTTTGTTATTTGGTCACATATAACGTTAGCCTTCGCTTTAGAATATTTTCATAAAACAAAACTTTTCTTTTCATCAACGCTTTGCACTCCATGCGCCTAATTTACCCATGCGTGAGCCGAAAAGAGTTGAGTGTCCGACATATTTTGGTTGGGTGATGACCGAGGAGTTTCAAATTTAAAACATCTTTCGCTGTGGAAACTGACGACGGAGTTAATTTAAAGTCGGTCTTTTCGTTGCAATAAACCGTTTTGCGTGACTTCGCAGGTCTTAGCATGTAGAAACATCTCCGGAAAAATGGATTGCAAGTTTTTTTCTTGCACGCTCATCACGGAAACTGTCTGCTTCTTTCATCGCTAAATTGGCATCTGCCTTCTGCAAGACTGTGAGTGACAATTGAGTATTTCTTTTTCTCTTTTGTTGCACTGATCGGAGTCGATGGAATGATGTGAAGAATGCGATGTTTTTTTACGCACGTTTACCGGTGCCATATTTTATTGACTATTCACATCTATTTTTCAATAAAGTATCTCAAGCTTAAACTAGCTTTTTTGAATCGACGTATTCTTTTAATAAGATTGATCCGAGAAACAACAGCACACACACTGTACTTAGCGTAATCTGAACTTGTAATGATTTGATCGTTATTAATGATAAAAATAGCATTAACATTAGTGTAAACACAAACGTTGTAATACTTATATTAGAATTCTTTTTTTATGCCTATTTACCTTTCAAATGTTATGTCAGCAATGTTTTTACTACTCCCCATAAATTGTCACATATTTTATCAAAACTTCAGTATTTTATTTCTCTTCCAAGACTGCGGTTCCTTGTTTTTTTGTTACCCCAAATAGTATGGTATTTTTCTCAAGAAGAACATCCTCAAATCTGACTTTAACTTAAAGCAAACGAATCTCAGAAGGAGTTTAATAATCAATCTTTCGCAGCTTCTAAAAAATTTATCTTTCATAATATCGAAGAAGGAATTTGTGTTTTCCAGGCTCTAGAAAGGAATTTGTGTTTTCCAGGCTCTAGAAAGGAATGTATCTTTTAAAAGTTCTAAACGGGAATCTCTTTGTTAAAACTACCCTGAAATAATTTCTTTTCAAGCTCTAAAAAGCAATTATTTTATTTGTCTTTCACAAGAGCCAAGAACGAATTTTATCTTTTACGTGCTTCAATAAGGAATCTCATTTGTAAATATCAAGAAAACAATGTCCTTTATAAGTTTCAAGAAGAAATTTATTTTCTGCAAGCTCTGGAAGAACATTATCTTTTACAAACATTAAGAAAAAAAATATATTTTTCATGCTTCAAGAAGGAATCTACCCTTTTCAAGGTCCAAGAAGGAATTTACCTTTTACAAGCTGCAAGAAGGAATTTATTTTTCGCATGATCTAGGAGAGAATCTGTCTTTTACGAGCTCTAAGGCAGCATTTACCTTTCATAGGCACCTAAAAGGAATTTATATTATACCAGCTCCAAAGAAGAAATCTGTCTTTTACAAGCTCTAAAAAAAGGAATCAACCTGCAAGCTTCAAAAACAAATTTATCTTTTATAGAGCTTGAAGAAAGGAATTTATTTTTATAAGTACAGGGAAAAATCTGCCTTTTTCAAACCCCAAAAAGGAATGAACATTTTTCAGGTTTCAAGAAGCAATCTACCCTTTCCAAACTCCAAGAAGGAATTTAACTTTTTCAAGCTGCAAGAAGGAATTTACTTTTTACATGCTTCAGAAAGGAATCCTTCTTTTACAAGCTCCCAAAACGAATCTATCAACATGCTTCAAGAAGGATAATACACTGCTGTAAAAAACTTAAGGACGAGGTACATTTTAACCAGTCAAAATTGAAAATACCTGTTTTACAGCTGTTAGTGGTATCGATGGCATAATTAACAGTAAAATGAAACGGAAGGCATAAAAAATCCTGAGTAATATGTAATAGAGATCGAAACAGAAAAAATGTAACGAATGAGGTACAGGCTTACCTGCCGCCAGTGACACTCTTCCATCAGCACTGCACAAACAGACCACGAGGTGAAGTCCTCAGCCGGGGATATGTGCACCACGCACTGCATTGTATGTTTGGCACCTGTGTGTCATGCTTAACACCAAGTGATTTTGGAGCTCTTGAGGTAATTTGAATTGCCCCATTCATGCTGAAGAGCCCTGTCAAATGCTGGAATGATTTCTGGTGGAGCATTTCTTTGCGCAACACGTCTCCTCGTCCCGTACATGTTCAATTGGACTGAGATCAGGGGAAAGAACTGGCAGCACTATCCATCGAATATCCTCACTAGCTAATATTTTACCCACAGCTTCTGTGCTGTGAGAACGGGCGTTATCATAAAACAAAATGAAATATGCACCTACAGCACGACGGAACAGACGAACGTGGCCAAGAATCACATCATTGCAGTACCTCTGCATGGTGATTGGACCTCCACCCATCATCTGTAGTTCGGTACGTTTATTGACCATATACCTGCCAGCACGGTGGCGCCGCGGCCACCATATCTGTCCCATTCAACGATGTTTCTGGCGTCATACGCAGTACCACGTTCCCTCCATATCAAATGCCACTTGGAATCAAACGAACCATTTTTATCTGTGAACATTTCCTTCATCCATTGATCTGAAGACACTCTGCGGGATATATACATCGCTGATGGCGGGTTGTGTGACGTACCCTGTATATAGTGGTATAAAGCGCACGTGTTTCCGAGCGTATAGTCTCCTGCATTTAGAAGTCTTGACATGGTTTGGGGGAAATTCGCACACCTGTGCTGGCTTGAAGACAATTAGCCGACTGGCCCACAGTACTTTTCCGACTCCGCTTTGCAATCATGGCCAGGTAACGGTCATCCTGCTGAGTCGTATAGCGGGGACGACCTACAGCAAAATATCTGGCAGCGGTTTTGTGTCTCCTGAATGTGACCAAAGCCACGACACTATGTTATGTGCTACTCCAAATTCTCTGGAGGTACTGGCTACAGTCCGGCTTTCTTCGAGCTTGCTGATAATTTTGCCTAGGGTAAAATCATCCATATAAGCTCTGCGAGATATCGTTTTGTTAGCTCAAACAGCAGTTTTCAGCTCCGTCGCTGAAACACATGAAAAGCAGAATGGACTGACACGTCTCGGTCTCCTACGCTCGGCAGCTCTCACGTGCTCACTGCCAATTTGCATACGGCTGCGAATCATGGAATGTCTTCATACGTCACACGACGTTCGTGTGCATAAAAGCTGTTTTAGCCCCATGTCGCTTTATAATCGTCAGATTATCGTCCTTAAGTTTTGGGCCGCAGTATATCACTTCACACAAATTTTGGTAACCTTTGTTTTCCAAAGTTCCGTTGAACCACAGAATTTTTCAGGGATTTTTCGTTACTAGAAATGCTAACGATAAATTCTATCTCATTTGTAGCATCTGTGAAGTGATGCATAGCCTTTGCACTGTTGAAATGCTATAAAGGGTTGGGTGTTTATGTTACTAAGCTCACACTTTATAAACGATTTCATTATCCATTATTAATAAATGCACAAATATTGAAGAATAAAAATGAGAATAGATTTTATCGCTTCCATTCCAGTTGAAGATTAGTCAAGGATGGCACAGAGTTGATGTTCACTGTAAATACACATAAAAATTAAAATCGAATTATGTATTACTCAATGTAGGAGACAAGATTTATTCTAGGGTTTCCGTATCTTAGTGTAAAATAATTCGAACCAGTATTCAAGAGGTTTCCCGCAAGAGGTACAGCTGCATAAGATTCATCCTTCGGTTGTAAACCCTCTGATTTTGTTTCCGGAGACTAGATAATCTACAAATGGTAATCCGGAGGATTAGGATACAGAACGTAACGCAAATAATACCATTTGTGTCATTTCAGCAGCTGAAGTGGTAACTAACAGTTTTCTAAAATACCAGGAAGAATTAGTATTGTCCCAGCAGCTGCTTCGTTTAATCCAAAAGTCATTTATTTTTCAAAATTTGCTATACCTTTCGAAAATTCCTGAAAAACGGTATGTGATAATTTCCCTTCCGTATGTTTGCAAGCCCACGCTGAGAACGTTAAAGAAAATAACAACAGCAGGAATAATAAAGACAATTAGAAATAGAGAGAGAGAGAGAGAGAGAGAGAGAGAGAGAGAGAGAGAGAGAGAGAGAGAGAGAGTTTGGTACATAAAAACAACTTAAAAAAGAATTTATAGCAGAGCACAGCATGAGGCTTAATAGAATTTCAAATTCCACACTGCGTTCCAAAAAAAAAAAAATAATTATTTCCCATTTACTCTCGTTCTGTTCCGATCTTAAGATATTATTTCGTTATCTTTAAATGGAAAAGTACAAATCAGCAGGAACTATAATAGCATTTTAAACACCTGCAGAGGAAAAGAATGTCATACAGACAATATGTCTTTAAATTTAGAAAACAGCAAAAACTCATCAGCACTGTTTTGATGGCTCCCACTGATCAAATCTTAGCAGTGTTCCGGAAATTTCTTACACTAAAAATAACAAAACTATTGGAGAATTAGAAAAATGGAAAAAGCAAATATTTTCGTGGATAATATCACAACTCTGTCAAGTCGTGAACATACAAAATTCATTTCTACATAAACAAAAAATAGTCAGCTGTAAGCTGAATTTAAAGGACCGTTCATCAGGATTCTGGACAATTTTATTATTACTAAGAACTACACAACGGACATGCTAAATTTCGCTAAGAATGGCACTTGTACGAAATACTGTAAAGTTAGATATTGTAGTGGGCTGTCCTCATCACACAGCAGTACACCCCTGAACATTGAAGAGCATGGTTAAATGACAAAGGATTTTCCGCAGTCCTGGTGTTTCATATGGTGTAACAGAAGGTTCTCCAATATTTTATCACAAATACCAGTCGGAGACTACTCTAGAAAATCAGAATTTCGCTATGTACTAATACTTGATACAAACATATCATGACATAAAGATATGACCATTTGCAGTAATGGCCAAACGTCCTGAATTTTTAATCCTTCCTGCAAGAAACCGTAGAAAACACGACCAACTGAGATAGCAGTTTTTCTCATAAAGAGAGTAAAGGAACTGTATCTTAGAAAATTTCCATATGCAGGAACCTAGTAATGGAAATTCAGCTGATCTGGAAAACGAACAGAATTCAGATAATGTCCACTGTCATTTGGACTGCTTCTGCTAAACTCAGTCCAAGAGCCGGCTATTGTGCAAACACATCACATCATTCGGAACTCCTCAAACTCTCAGGCTGGATTTGGAATTCTTTATTTGTTTCTAACCAGACTAGTTTGAAAAAATGAAAAAACTGTATAAGTAATAACAGTAGTGATTATAATGTAATAAATAACAGTAGTGATTATAATGTAATAATAACAATGAGGATAATAAAATAAGTGCATCCATAGATGTACAAAACTCCTATCGATAAAATACTTTGCAGTTTCATACATAAAGAATGGTTTCTGCAAACGCTGCACAAAGCATACGTTTTGAAATCGTCTAACCCGCTCCGGTAGCGCAGTGGCCTAAGCGATGGCTTCTGATCATTCGCCCGAGATGGGTCAGGGTTCGAATCCCGGTGAGGCCTGGATGTTGTGTTTGTCTTACGGCGCTGGATCTCCCCTCCCTGGGGACAGTGGCCCTATATTAGGGATAGGCTAATTTAGCCCATAGAGTTGCTCATGGTGGTCGTTAAACCTCCAATAAAAAAAATTGTCTAATACGAATAAAAGTTGTACGTATAGTAAGTAATAACGAGGATCTGTACACAATTTACAAATAAAATAGTATAACTATATTAATAATCCGAATTTCTTGGCGTAGAATATAAATCAAAGTTTCCAAGCTTTCGCACATCAAAGCTTGGAAACTGTAACTTATAATTTACGCCAAGAAATTTGAAATACTAATATAGTTACACTATTTTAAGTTTTACGTGTATTTGGCATTGAAGAACGTAAGAATTTAAGCTTTATTAAGTCCTATATTTTTGTTTTACCTGACCGACTAAAACAGCTGTCAGTTCGTCAGTTTGGATATGTTCTCCTTAATAGCTTAAATTTCAGGTCACGTTCTTAGAGTACTTCTCAAACCTCTTTTGATAAAAAAATACTGATCTGAAAAACTTCACATACTTGAAATTAAATTCTCATAAAACTGTATCCAAGTGTTACGCCAATGGGATTTCTCCAACGAAACAGAAAGCACTTTGACGGTATTACAAACTGTTGCATATTTTGATAGATCTACAACCGGTGACATTCTGATCTGATAAAACATGTGATTCCGCACAATACATTCGCAACGAAAATCTTTAAGTTCTACAGCATTCATGAGAGTTGCTGCTGGCACAAATCTACGCTGTACTCCAGTGTACCTATATAATCTTTATTCGCTCGGACTTACGCATGAAATTCATGGTGAACTGTTCATGAATGAATGAATTGGAAAATATCGGTTTTTCACTCATTCGACAATCGAACACATCCAAGATGTACCTAAACGTGTCCAAGATATTTTTAGTAAGCTTAAAAATATCCAGATATAACTTGCTTGATGACCACTGTTATTAACATGCGTTTTACTACAATATCTGACAGAAACAAGTTATCAAGAGATTTACTCTCCTCAGACTGAAAAAGTAGACTGGAATTTGGTTATTGACATTTGGCTATTTTTGTTTTTCATTAGAAGTTATTTTGGAAAGACACGTTTTAATTAAAAAAAATAATTTTTAAATGTAAGTACTCGTGTTTGCACCTATGTATTACCTCTTAGTAATACTTAAAGAAGAAGGGATACCTTATACGGAACTTTATTTGGATTGACTATAGACGCAGTGCAGATATCCTGCACCCTTTCCCCACCCCGACAATTATTGGACATTCCGGAAGCCGTGAGCTCGGGGCTTTAGCTATTCTGCTCATGGGCTGATCATTGAACTAGTTGAACATTTAAATTTTAACTTTTTAACTATACTGTGTATGTTAAGCCCTGAGGCTGATTTTATGTATGGGATTAAACTAATGAAATTCAGTACTATGATTCTGTTGCGCTGCCATTAGTGTACACATAAGTTGTACCGTGAGTAACAGTATATCAACAGAACTTGTTTGTGCGACCTAACGAAAGTTTATATACCACGTAATCACCATGGATTCATGATGAATGTTATATAATCACCTTAATATAGAATTACCTTAGTATCGTGACCGTATGCTTATCTGTGGCGTCTCATTTAGCGTCCATGTCTTCAGGCAAGCATGCTGTTAGCAAAACAGGAAACGCCATAATCAAAACTATCTGTGGCTTCTTATTTTTAATTTCGTGGTTTAACGACCACCACCACCAACTCTCACGACTATAAACATTCGTCCGTCACTAATTTGAAGCCACAAGCTTCAGGCAAAAGAGAGAGCTAGCGCCGTAGGACAAGTGCAGCACCCATGTCTCATGCGGGACTCGAACCTGGAAACATGACTTCTTATTTAGTGTCCATGTCTTTCAGGGAAGCAGACTATGCAGTAAAAGAGGAAATAACGCTATTAAAGCTTTTGTTTTAATCTGAGATGAAAGCTTACTCTCAGAAAAGTAAAAACCTGTCAAGCTTACTTTCTAGAAATTGCGCTGGGTGTGTGATGAATCATGAACAACATTTATTTGCTTGTAAGTTTTATATAGCGTGCATGTGTATGTGTTGAGGTTTGCTAATTTCGTTTAGGTGCATTTTGTTATTGTAAGCTGTTTTTCCTAATTTAACCTGAACACTTTAAAACTTGATATTTTATGGTCTTGTCGTCTAGACAGTAAACTGCATAACTACACTGCTGGCCACCCAAAATGCAACACCAAGAAGGACACGAGATAGCAAAGCCACATTTACTGGACACATAACAACAAATACAAAGATAAAACGATTGAGCTTACAGGCCTGTGCGACTTGCGGAACACGCAGACATCAATAGTTCGTGTGGCCCCCATGGCTGGCAATAACTGCCGCTACACGCCGCGGCATCGAACGAAAGAGGCTTTGGATGTGGGCTTGGGGTATGTCGGTCCAGGCTGTTTCCACACGTTGCCACAGTTCATCAAAAGTAGCCGCGGGTGGTGCTGCAGGAAAGGGAGGACTACAGGCTCCAGAACGTCGGATATGCAGCGGTGGCTGTTGAGTGTACCGTCGATGCGTACCAGAGGGGTGCGGGTGTCATATCCAATTGCGCCCCAAACCATAACGCCAGGCGACGGACTGGTATGGCGATGCATAATACAGGTGTCATACAGACTCTCGCCGCGGTGCCGCCACACGTGGATCCGACTATCGTGGTGTTGCAGGCAGAAGCGGGATTCGTCGGAGAAGACAATGTCGTGCCATTCCGTAGTCCAGGTGCGGCGTTCAACGGCCCACTGCCGCCGCACTCGCAGGTGGTGTAACATCAATGGTAATAGGAGCAATGGGCGCCGTGCGACAAGTCCCGGCTCCTGCAGACGACGTCGAACGGTATGTGCTGACACAGGTTGTTGCGCTACACACCCTAATTCCTGCGCTAACGTTCGTGATGTGGCGGTGCGAGCCGTATGTGCCCGCCGCACAACATGCCGGTCCTCTCGTTCGGTGGTGTTCCACGGCTGCGGCAATCGCTCACGTCGGTCCGCGCGTCCCTTCTGCACCCACCGAATGCATACTCGCCTCACTGTGGCTGGATGTCGTCCCACACGGGCGCCGATGTCTCAGTACGATAAACCGCTGTCGTGATAAGCCACTATTCGTCCTCTGTCGAACTCCAAAACGTGCTGGAATGACTGCTGTATTTTGCGACAAGGCATCAGGAAGCTCCCCACGCACAGGTCCAGCAGCACAACACACTTCCACTACTTACACCCCGCCTTCTGTGCACCCTTCTTATAGTGCTTCTCGGTGACGTGCCGGGCGCACATGATTTGCGTATGCCCTGCAATGCTAACCGTTTGCATGTCCTCTCACGGGCGACGCATGCTGGGGAATTTCAGGCCAATCGGATGCTTCCTTCTTGGTGTTGCATTTTGTGTGGCCAGCAGTGTAGTTTAAAAGGACAATCTACGAAAGTCTGACATAAACTAAACCTAGAGGAAGTACCACCGAAAGTTTTGATATAACTCACAGGTTCTAAAAATTATATTCTGTATCAAGTTGGAAACACATGGAAAACATTTGTCTATATAAATTCTGTATGTTTCATAATATTGGGTAAATGCGAAAGTTATCGTTGTTTGCATACATGGAAAACAAATTTGCTTTTTACTTACACAATTGGATTTCAATCTATCGCATGGTCTCCATGATTAGCGATGATGATCCCATCGTTCAATTAGCTATTGGCTGTTTAATTCCTCTATCACAAAAGGAGCGTCCTTGTAGTGAAAATACCTTTGAATCGCCATTTAGACCTTTACACAATCTTTCATGATTTTACCAGCCATATGATCTTGCAGAGACGGGAGCAATTGGAAATATGTTGGTGCTATTTCCTATGGATACAGTGAGTGAGGTAGAAGTTCCAAGCCAAGTTCCTGCAATTTGTGCCGTGTTGCCGTAGCTACATGAAGTCCAGCGTTATCGTGATGGAAGACAAAAACTTTCCAATTTATCGAAAAGTTTTTGTCTTCCATCACGATTACGCATTGAGACGATTCAAGACCCTGTTGAGTTGCTGAGAGTAAAGACTCGCTGTGATCGCTTGGTTAGGTGCCAACAGCTTATGATGCATAATTTCCTTGTAATCGGACCAAACGCAGATTATGATCTTCTTTGCGTGGCGATGAGGTTTTGGAGTCTTTTCTGAATCTTCCCCTTTTTTGCAAAAATCTTTTGAATTTCTTGTATACGACCAATGTTTCGTCTCCCATCACCATTCGATTTAAGATTGACTGTTTTGTTACCTAACTTTCAGCTACCCTTAAAGTTATGTTATCCATTTGGTTCTTAGATAATAAATTACGTGTCTCCGGTTTAAGAACCATTCCAGTAGCCAAAACTCATTCTTTTCATGGCAGTTGTTCGATGAACTGAAACTCTATGGGCAATATCCTCGTAGGTACGATGAGGGCAGGACCCAATTACTGCTAATATTTCTTCATGACGCACTTCAGAAAGGCGTCCAGAACGGGGCTTATATTCAATCCTGCCATTACCATAACGAAACTCCACGAACCAATCTCTGCATGTTCTTTCACTTTCATCGTCCGTCCCGTATACAGAGCATACTGTATGTCGTCATGTGCCTCAGTGGTCGAACTTTTTTTATCGAACGCAAAAAAAAAAAAAAACAGTGATGAATATATGTGCACTTTATCAAAACTCATGTTAACATCTCTACACACTAAGAGAGCTGCTGTTTTTACCGCAACAGAGCTCCACCCAACTACCTGTTTGGTGCTGTCACCCACTTTATGCTTTGGAAGCCTAATACAGAGCCTCCTCGCAAAGGAACCCTAAACGGCGATAATTTATATACACTTGCCCAATATTTCACAGCTACCAGGAAATATCTACAATAAGCTAAGATTACTGAGATAATGCGTTTATGGGTACACATAGATATTTGGGTTAATCATACATACTCTACACCACATAAAAGAAACATTCTGCGCTCGGAAAGACTGCAAAATATCGTCCATGAATACAATCCTGCGATACAAAAAGAATATTTGCGCCTTTTAGAAACAAAGATGCTGTGATAAACAAACACATATTTGTTCTATTAAGGAGGAAAATTTTGTAACGGGAAGATACGAAAATGCATTGAAAATCTTAGGCATGTTTGTTCCAGATTCGAAATATTTTTTCCATGTATGTCGTCTTTTGGAAACAGATGTATTGTGACAAGTACAAATACACTATAATGACAAAAGTCACCGGACACCCCTTCAAAATCAAATGAACGGATCCTCTGCGTTGTTAAGATGCGCGGTACAACTGCAAACGATATAAAAACAAGCCTGCAGCTAACCGCGATCATATCGCACTGTGAGGTTGAGTGAAAATGTCGCGGCGGGAGAGAACTGACTTTGAGAAAGGAAAGATTGTTGGGTGTTATATTAGTAGATTATCCATAAGAGAAACCGAGAGGCGTTTAAACATACCCAAGTCAACTGTTTTGGATGTACTGAATAAGTGGAAGACACATGGCGTGCCTGAAGCAGCAAAACGTACTGGCAGAGCAAAGAAAATCAGTGATAGAGGACATCGAAGCCTCAGGAGAGTCGTTACAGCCAATCGACGGAGTACTGCACAAGACCTCAGGCTACAGGTGAGTAAAAATGCTGGAATCTCGGTATGTACACGTACCATTCGCAGATAACTTCATTCCATGGGTTGCCGTGGTCGTGCGGCTGCTCATAAACCTTTTGTTTCCACTCGGAATGCTACTCGTCGTTTAGCATGGTGTACAGAACATTTATCGTGGACCGTAGATAAATGGAAACGGGTCCTATGGACTGATGAATCCAGATACACGATCCATCAGTCTGATGGCCGTGTGTAGGTATGGCGGCAGCCGGGGAATCCTATTTACCACAGTGAACTGTTCCTACGGTCAAGTTTGGAGCTGGTAGTGTACTCGTGTGGGGGTGTTTTTCGCGGTATGGTCCCGGTCCATTGGTTATTGTGGACAAACACTGTTCACCAGCACGTCTACTTCGATATTCTGGACAATTATGCCCTACCAACTCTGTGGCAATACTATGGAACCGAGCCTTGTTGGTACCAGCAGGATAATGCACTGAACCATTAAGCAAGGACTGTTACGGCGTGGTTTAACGATAATTCCGTATCGTGTGTGGACTGGCCAGCACAGAGACCTGATCTTAATCCCATAGAGCACCTATATGATGAATTAGAGCGCCGCATAAGAAGTTTGGAACCAAGACCTACTACTAAGCGACAGTTAGCGGCAGCATTATGTACTGAATGGAAGCGCATACCTATCGCTTTGTTTCAAAACCTTGTCGAAAGCATGTCTCGAAGGGTCAGTGCATACTTTAAGGATAAAGGTAGACCGACACCGTACTAATGTATGTCAATAAATGCTATGTTGTGTTTCTCTTCTAGGTGTCATGTGACTTTTGTCAATATAGTGTATATCCTTACGACATCCTGCGAAAAAACTGCAGATAAACGAAACCGGATTGTGAAAACTTCATCGGGTTCACTTTAAAATATGAAAATCCACTTTCTCGAAACAGAAACGTTTTGACAAATGCAAGTGTACCCTTATGGAAAAATGTGCTTCTTCAAAGGTGGAAAATATGTGCATCATTGGTATCAATTGTTTTCTGAATGAAAAGAGAAATGTTTCGAATCAATCTCTTAAGAAGAAAAATCTCGTGAGAAACGCAAATATTACATAATGTTGTGTGCTGTGAATCCAGGGAAGGACAGACGATGAATAATCCTGGTCATTGATATATGAATTTGTAAAAAGAAAAACGTGGTCCGTCCTACTCCTAAGCAAGGAGATATCGTGTCCACAGACAGACGTAAAAAGACGTAAAAGCGAAATAATAACTTCATCAAGTCGTATTTTTACATACACTATTGCTTGTGAAATTTGCAACAGCAAGAAAGAATCGCGCTGTTCAAATGAAATTTATTTCATGGATTCCTCATGTTACAGAAGATAACTGATTACATTTGTGTAGAGCTATACAAGATGTTTTTCGCATCAAAACTCAATATATTGAGAAGCCACCTCGAGCACCAATAACAGACTCTACGCGGCGTGGTACTGAATGTAACAGGTTTTGATATCGCCTTGGGGAATAGCGTGTCAGGCTGCTTCTATGAGAGACTAGAGTTCGTGTGTGGTAACTGGCGGAGGCGCTTGAGGGGCCATTTGCTTTGCTATGACCATGTCCCAGATATGTCCGATCGGGGGTACATCCTGCGAACGTGAAGGCCAGGAAAGAAGTGGTATATGCCGTGCATGGAAGAGGTCTTAGACATTCCGGGCCACATGTGGCCGCAATGTCCAAGACATTCTGGAATATAGCGTCTGGACAACTCTGAAGGAAGGGTATCATCTCTGCCTCTAAAACATCTCTGATGTATCAATTCATTTTGTTCCCTCAATTCGTATCAGGAAAGATCACGAATTGAACCCAATGGCGCCCCAAACCATGACGCTTGGCGTTGGGCAAGTATGACGCTTCAAGGTGCCGTTCACCACGATGTCTTCGAACACGTATGCAACCATCGTCATGCATCAAGCTTAATCGTGACTCGTTGGAAAACACGACCTGTTGCCAAATAGCACGCCAGTGTCTGTTTTAAACACCCTATTGCAGCCTCAGACAATACGGTTGAGAGTCAAAGGAATGCGCAGTGATGTGCTGCTAGGGATCAGTCCTCTGTTAAGTAGACGACATCGAACTGTGCTGGACGACAAAGCCTGACCAGTGACAGTTATCTACTGCTGCCCTAACACCGTGGATGTCGCTGTGTGCGATATATCATTGCCATGAGGTAGAACTGTCTGTCATCCCTTGCAGTCGTGCGATTTTGCAGTCAATTTCTCTGATTTTTGTACGTAAGAGCTTCACCTGTTCACTGAAGCCACTCTTGCATCACTGCACTAACGTTTCGTCTCGTACGAGTGTCAATTTCGCTGTAGAAATATGTAGCTTCTCTCATTTCAACAATCCTTCTTCGCTCAAAGTCCGACAGCTGTTCATAATGCGACCTTCCTCGGTGACCGGGCATAATGAGACACAGGACTTTTGACTCAGTGTCGGCTCTTCACTGATTGCAACATCTACTTTCCGTCAGCTCTTTATACCCAACACCGGACAGTTCAGAGGGCGCTGTTCCGAAACCTCATTCATATTTGCACTGACAATTTAATCATTTGCATGTTCCAAACTGTTGTACATATCGTGTAAGTTTCAAACTAATACTGGCAGTCCTTCATTGTCTTCCAATTTTCACAAACAGTAGTGTACTTACAAGGGAAGTTAAATGGATACTAAGTAATGGACGTGTGCTTGGTGTTCTGGCATTATTCTAGCATTACTTTCCAACGAAGCAACTGCGATGAACTTTCCACTCCTTCGTCCCAGACGCGTTAGTCCTTGATAATCGAAGTCTTTATGATGTCTATGCCTCTCTCTGTGGATTCCTGAGTTTTTTCTTACATCGTCTGTCTCTAAAACGTGCTCCACGGTTTTAGAGTAACAATGAAGAGGTCTGGGATGGCATGGGATGGTGTACAGTATCCATATATTTTAACCATGCTTTGATGAATATTTGCCGGAGCAATTCATTCTTTCGTTAAAAATTCAATCGCTGCCAGAGGTGCTTCAGATGTACAATTTCCCCTTTTTACTTGCTGATGAGCAAGTCGTCTTGCTGAACTCCAACGTCTGATATACATCCTGTGTCAGTCTCGTAGTTTTTATACCGTTAAAGGATTATAATACTAAAAATCACTGCCATTTGCATTGTACTCCGTATTGGAACTCATTGAACGAGCTCCGAATGTGCGTCAAAATATATTCTAAACAAAATATTCGGGCAGGTTCAAATATTCTCGTTCATTTGTGGCACAAAGATGAAGAGAAACAGTTTTCATTTTCGCAGCGTTTCTGTGACAAGTTTTAATGACAAATATGTGTCTTTTCATAAAAATAAATAACCTAGTTTTATCCAGAAAGAGTCTTTTCGTTGACGAGATCTTTTCGCAGGCACATGAGAGGGACGTACTATTTCTTAAATTGTCATTCCAATAGCGAGTTCCGATCTGCCTGTTAGAAGTTTTTCAATTGTGAAATCCTAATTTACAGGTAATTTGGAATGCCTTGGAAAGAGAATCAATCATTAATATGTTTTAAGAGCGCAAATCTGAAAGCGTTTTTGTGATCATTTTAATTGCAGCCCAAGCTTTAGCATTTCTTTTCTGTCTTACTCCTTCCTGCATTTGCGCTGAATTTACCTTCGACAGTTTTTTTTTCTGGGACCTCATTTATTAGAGCTCTCCTGCATCTGTCAGTTTCCACCGGTAGATGTACATTAAATTAACACATACCAATTTGTACTACGTTCAATAGCGATTTTCTTTATATTGTATTATACGATCCCTTATTCATTTTTCGGTGAAGATTTGCAGAGTTAAATTCAAATTGAAGCTTATATTGTCTACAAACTTCAGAGGAACAAGCTGTTACATACACGTAAAGGATAAATTATTATGTACACCCACCTAATAAAGTAGGAGCCCACCTCTCGCCTTCACAAAAGCAGCTGTTACAGTCCATGACCATGATCTGTTACAGTCCATGACCAGGTATCATGGAACGGACCTTACCAGCAGTCTGCAGGTAGATACGGAAACTCCACCTACCGCCCTCACACTACAGTATCTGCCCACCATCGACCTCACTCAGGTCGTCTTGTTTACCCATCATCGCAGTCGCAGGTGCGTTGTATAAAAAGGTATTTACCTTAACCATTTATAGCCCGTAGGCGATTTCGGCTGGCTGCATTTTTGTGGCGGGGGAAGGTTTCTGGTTGGGTGCGTTGTGAATAGTAAAGCATATCATCAATTGTGTTTTCAGTGTATAACCACGTTTGTTAAAAAACTTGCAAAACGTTTTTCCTTCCACAGTTTTATTTCCCCATTTGATTTTTTTAACAAGTTCCGTTCATGTCAGAAACCAAAAAAAGTGTGCTCATGTTGTCGTTTTACATATTTGTCTGTCAATAGACATGATACTCACGGCTTCCATATGTCCAATGGGAAAAGTTCTTTCTGCATCACATGTTACTTAAAAATTCTTTTATGCTAGCGTACAAGTTTTTCGCTTGGTGACATTGATGGGCATTTCTGTTCGCCTCGATACCTGGTCATGGACTGTAACAGATCATGCGACGTATACCTCTATTTTACCTTCCTCTCAATTTATGTCTTCTTATGTAAATTACGTAACTTCTTGGATAAACATTTTCTTCTTGAATGTCGCATAACTTCCCCGAACAGCTTTCACTGTTTGGCAACGCTGACAGTGATTCACAGCCAGATAACATGACAACATTTAACGTAGTAGTGTGGATTTGGTGAAGTTGTCGAGATCTATGTCAGTGGAGTTGTCGAGATCTAGGTAGCGGAGTTGTAGAGATGTTGGTAAATTGTTAAACGTTGATTTACAACATGTTGAGATATATGGGTTCGACTATTGTTGTCGTTGGATTGAATTCTGTGTGGAAACCTGAGCCACATTGTATCAGTGGATTTGACCTTTAAGTGAATGAAAAAATAAAGACGTTGGGTATGTTACGTAAGCCTCTTATTCTCTCGCCGTTAGCGGCCAGAGAATAAGAAAAATTCTCCGCAATTAATTTACGCCCAAGGATGAAAATTTGAACATCAATGAAAATAACTCTAAGTTATAGTATGGCATGGCATGCTTAATATTTGCTAAAACTTATCTATAGTTATATTAAAAATTAGCAATTTTTCCTTGAGTAATGATGAGACCTGCTAATAGATGGCGTGACCTGTACATTGATGACGTCAGTGGACAAACAAATGTGTGATGGCTTATTTCTGAATCAGAAGTCAGCAGTTCCTACAATTCTGCTGACATTTTCCGCTAAATTCTTATCAGACTATTTAATCTAAGTGGCTCAAATCATTCTAAACATTCCATACTACAGCATGGATAGACTCCAATTTCGATTTCATTTTGAAAATTAATAAAATTACTGTTACTGGGAAAAAATCAGCAGTACTGTAGGTACTACTAATTTGCAATTCCAAAATAAACCATCAAATATTTATTTATCCACTGTCGTCATCAAATTAAGTTCGCGCCATATATTAGCAGGTCTCAACACTACCCGAGGAAAAATCATTGATTTGTCATATAATTATGGTTAAATTTTAGCAAATATTAAATAAGCCATGCTTTAATTTAAGGATATTTTTATCGATGTGCAAATTTTCCTCCTTGGGAATATACAAATGGCGGAGAAAATGTCTAAAGATGTTTTTACCATTGGACACATAGGATAGAGTATTTAGGTGGAACCACCTTAATGTCATGTAATATCTACAAGCAACATGATCCTTACTACATAATCCAGGGTGCTGTAAGTCGCATTTGCCATCTATAACCTTAACAAAAGCTCTATACCGAGCTGTGTCTCACGACAGAATCCTTCATTCTTTTTTCTCCCCAGCCTCTCTGACATCTACATACTCTCATTCTGTCCTCCCATCACAAAGGTGGTATTTCTGACGGTGTTCTTCCATCTGGCTCTCCTCTCAGAATCGTGCCTAAATACCTTCTTTGCTGTAGCCTCATGTGCACCCCATCGTCGTCTTCTTAGTTTAATACTATAAATTAAGTTCTCGTGTTTTCAATTTTCAAGAAGCTCTTTATTGTGCAGTATGCTAAAATTCTCTGTTTCTTCATTTTGACTTGGGCCCAAAAAATTTTATTTTCAAAACAGCTAACATTGGACAGCGTCCGTGATTTGCATTGATACGCAATAATATTTGCATTGATACGCTATTAGTATTCCATAAATTCTTAACTTTAATTTTTTCCTATCTGTCTTGATGAGAGGATCTCGTGTATTGTTTTAGCAGGAGTTTATACTTCTACTCTTTCATTTAATTACACATTGAAGAAGCTGTGGCTGTTGATTATTTACCCAGGGTATTTTAAATTGTTTACTTTTTCGTCTTATTTATTTGTAAGTTTCAATATTCTTTGGGATTGTTTTCCCGAATTAGAAGGTCATGCACTTTGTTTGATTTAACTTATATTGAGTCATAGTTCAAGACATAGTAGGCTACACCAGTATTAACTTTTGGGCTTTCTTTTCGAGGCTCTGTGTATCTATTTTGAAATCATCCTGATTTGAAAGAAAGAAACTGATTCAAAATTTTGGTAAACAAATGATCGTTAGAGAATTTGAAACGATGTCTACTTGTAAAACACAGAATACGTTCAAACTCCGATACAATGCTAACTTGGAGCCGCGGTGGAGTGATGATGTTTGTCCGCATGTGTCATTATTGATGCAATATTCATAATAATCTTTTAGATTGTTATTTCTTCAGAAAAAAGCTTAAAAAAGTGCTTTCAGAAGTGTTGAATTAGTTCAACTTCTTTCTTTGAAGGTAAAGCATCTAAACGTCATGATATCCACGAAAAGTACAATAAAAATTCGTCTTCTCTACTTTATTGTTTATCTCCAAGCACCGATGTTCGAGGGTATAAAACCCATGCTTCTCAACCATATTTTGATTATATTTGTGAACTTTTATGTACTTGAATCCATATTTGCTCGTGATGACTAAAAGTGCATGTCATCTTTCATGATTTCGTTGTGGTGGACGATTTTTCTTCAGCATCGTACACTCGCTTGCCTCTGTGGATACATGAAGCTGTGGGATTTATTTAGTAATCAGGCTGCGTCAGCGAAGCATCTTTGTTGCCATCACATGGGAAATCAGAGATAAAAGTGCCCAGGAAAAGGAACTCCTTTCATCTCTATGGGAAATGTCAAATATTGGTGTTTGGAATATCACTCTAGCCCGAGAGGCAGCTCATGTCCAGGAGTACTACGCTGATTAAAATAACTTGGTCTCAGTTTCCTCTATAAAAGGAAACTGAAACCATTAGCCTCGAATACCGAAAAAAATGCTTCGTAAATTGCGAAATATGAGATGTATATGAATAATAAAAAAAATGAAGATATGCAAAACAGTAATCGCTTTGCTACATTCTGGTTTGCTTTTTCTTGAACAATAAAATGCGAACTGAAATAGTAGTCTCAACATCTGGCCCTATTTCGAAGAAAATAGCGAGGAGTGTTTGAACATTTTGGACATGTACCTAATTAATCCGCTGGTTTCCAAATGGTGGGCGCCTCCCCTGGAGAGCAAGATATATTTGGGAAGCCTTTTGCTCTGTAGAAGAGCATGTAAGCATACACTGGTGTTCAAAGGTTAGGCAAGAAATGCAAAAATCGGCATAGCTTTCGAGGCAACTGAAAAGAATGAACACAATATTTAAATATTTTACATGAAACGAAGCTACGAATATTTTACATCTGTAAAAAAGTATGCTTCAAATATAGTCGCCTATGCGAAAGAGCATCTGATTGGCTCTCAGAACAATCAATTTCATTGGTCACTTTTGTTGATTTGAGATCAGTCTTCGAGAGGCAATATGATTATCCGCCTTCGAGGTAATGTTATTTTAGAGATCGGTAAACAATCTTAGCTCAGATAGTTTGTCGTCATTAGACGTATCAAGCTATGTTTCTTTACGTATGTTGCTGCAGTCATGTTGATTGATAATTTGGTGTTTAAAAAGGCTTCCGTGCGTAACCTGTGTTAGTCGACCTTTGATGCTGTGTCAATATAGAAATATGATTAATCAACGAACGACATGCTTATGTTAAAGTATTCTTAAGATTTAGTTTAAGTTCTATATTCTGTTTCCAAGCTATTTGATTGTGGTGTGCCATACTACTCCGTTTTGAAGAACTTGAAATTAAAGACTGAAACCTATATATAAGTAATATTTCTTTGACACTCTTCTGGCCGTTATGATTTCTAGTGCTTAATTAGTTGATTCTTGTTAATCAAAAAACAGCTGTGACGAATTGCAGCTATCCGGGAATAAATTAAAGCGATTCAAGTAAGATAATTCAGTAAGCTTTAGAGTGAAGCAATTATCAGTTCATCCCAGAAGTAATGTCGTTTTGCGCAAGCCCAACAGTAGTGAGCCCCTGGTGCACAGACTATGAAGTGGACCACGGTAAGTATAAGAGGGGTCACGCGAGAAGACCTTCAAGTCACTTGAGATGGCAAACGGGAGTTCTAGGTGCAGTCGTTGTGTATTTAAACCGCATAGGAAATGGCAGTGTCAGAAGACCACATTAGGCACATTATGCTGTATGAGTTCCACTATCGACATTTAGCGACGGTAGCAACACGAAACATCAATGCCGTATATGAGCCGGGTACCCAGGAGGTCCGGAAATGTCAACGCTGGTTCCAGAAATTTCGAAGGGGGGACACCAGCCTCAAGGATATGCAGCGACCCGGACGGCCTGCTGAGCTGGATAACAACGTGCGTGCTGAAAGCTGCTGTTGAGGGAAATCCGCAGGCAACAGTCGAGGAATCGGCCACACTTGTTCATTTAACCCATTCCACTGTTCACCGGCATCTTCAGGACCTCGGTTATATGTCGAAACTAGATAAGTGTGTACCCTATGATCTCACTCAACAACATCTGCAACAGAGTGTGGACATTTACACTTCTTTGCTCTCCCGTGAAAATAAGGGAGCCATTTTTGCACAGAACTGTCACGGGCCATGAAAAATGGATTATTTATCACAACATTAAGCGTAAATGGCAGTGGCTTCCTAAAGGGAATGCGCCTGCAGCAATGGCGAAACCAGGACGTTTCCCACAAAAGGTTTTGATGTTCTGTGTAGTGGGATATGCAATGCATATCCATTATGAGCTAACCATTACAGGCGAAGTCTACTGTCAGCAGCTGCAGCGTCTACGAACTGCTTTACAGGATACACGTCCAGCACTCGTGAATCGTAAAGGCGTGCTGCTGCAGATGGACAACGCACAGCGAAAATGACCAGTGCCACGTTGCAGGACTTCAGATGGAAAAAACTTCTGCATCCAACATATTCCCCTGACATCCCCCCATCCGACTACCACCTGCTTCGCAGCCTGCAAAACCATCTTGCTGGGACTACACTTCGAAATGTAGCGGAGGTACGGTGAACCATTTCTGCCTTTTTCGCATCGAAACCCACGGAATTCTACAAGTCTGGGATTCAAAACCTTGTCAATCTATGGGAGAAGGTTGTAATTACCGGGGACACTTATTATATGGATTAAAACATCTGATCCAGGTACGTTTTTCTTTCTTTTCTTCACACGTTGAAAAAACGACAGTATTTTGGGATTACCTGATACATTACTGGCAAAAATTGTGGAATCCTTCAGGAAAATGTGTACACCTAAGGTTTGATGGTTCATTACATCAGTTTTTTTAGAATAATACCATAAAATTATGTATCACTAGAAAGACAATTTAATGCAGGATGTAATGCAACAAACTATGTTGAATTATTTTTATTCTGTAAAAAGTTATACCAAATAACCAGAAAAAGAAAACACAACTGCCTTATGTAACAAGAAGTGGACTTCCTAAACTCAAAAGTGACCAATGAAACTGATTGTTCTGAGAGCCAATCAGATGTTATTATGAAACAGCATGGAACCAGTAAGGTGTTAGTATGAGTCAGCTCTCATTTCCAGGTATCAGAGCTAATAATACACTTGTATGACTGTCATCAAGTTAACCACTGGTTTTTTGACGGATTTTTATTCCTTGATAACATAGTAAGCTGTGCAACTTAGTAAGATGACAAAAAGAGTGAAAATATTTGACTGGTCAAGTAGAAAATGATTTAAACACTAACGTCGTTTGAAGAAGGCTACATTTATGAGGAAATCATAAGAAAAGTAGGTGAAAATCTAACCAAACGAGGTATTTCTATACTGTGCAAGAGGTATCAGCAGATTCAATCAATTCAAAACCAAATTGGTAAAGTCAGGATAAGCTGCACAGTAGCATGTGGCGATAGAAGAACTAAAAGACTGTTTTTAAGTGACAGAAGAAAATCAACTGAGTAAATAAAAAATGAATTGTCTCAGTGTGGTTAGAAGATGAGTACTGGGACTGTTAGACGCAGACACAAAGGCTTTGGTTTAAATTATAGAATTCCAAATTCCAAGGAAAAAGCCATTTCTGTCTCCCAAACAATGGAGGAAGAGATTAGAATGGGTTAAGAGCCATTTTAATAGGGCTGAGGAACAATCAGACAGAGTTACCAGGAGTGATGAGACCAGAATATCCATATTTGGTAGTGATGGAATAAAATATGTAAAAAGAAGAATTGGAGAAGATTTGCTACCTGAATGCATTACAACTACAATGAAGCATACAGTTAGTGTTATGATTTGGGGTTGTACGACAGCAAAAGGTATGAGAAGAACTTGTGTGATTAATTGTACTTTAAATGGCAAAACATACATCATTGATTTACTTGAGTCAAAGCGGAAACCTTCGGCACGTGATTTTTCCCATGGTAACCATGCCTATATATTTCCTCAGGATTCAACTCTTTGTCATGTTGCTGCTGTGTGCAAAAGCTGTCTTCAGGAAAATAATATTACATTGATAGAATGGCCCATGACCTGAATCCAATAGAAAATCTGTGGAATCGATTGAAGAAACTTGTTAGTCAAAAGCAACCAAGGAATAAAGCAAAATTGATATAAGCAATTATACAGTCTTGGTTTTACATTATTATAACAGCTGATGAACTAAAACCCTTTGATCCCTCTATGGGACATCGTTGGAAGGCTGTAATTGCGGCAAAAGGTTTTCCGACTAAGTACTAACAGAAATGGCGAGAAGTTATGAAACTCATTATCACGTTTTTCTGCGTATAACTTAAAAAAATCCAAAATTTTCAATAAAGTCTGCTGCATTACATTCTGCATTAAATTATCTTTATAATGATATAAAAGCTCACCGGACAAAAAATTAGTCATCCCTGTCAGAACATACGTAATAATGAGTGACGGCGCATCTTGCCTTGATAACAGCATGGATCCGATGTGGTAGAGACTCCACGAGGCTGTAGATGTATTGAACATCGATTTGCAGACACTCGTGCGTCAATTGGTCCCGAAGTTCCGCCAGAGTACGTGGGTGTCTATTCTGGAGTGTCACCTTCTGCTCCAAATGATCCCACAGATTTTCAATAGGATTTAAATCTGGGGATTTTGCGGGCCAGTTAAGGTGAGACAGTGTTGCTGATTGTTCATCGTGCCACTCAGACACAGTTTTATTCCTGTGCACACGGCAATTGTCGTCTTGGAAGACAGGAGTAGCAATGTGATGCTGCTCCTGGAGATGTAGAGCAAAGGGCAACACTTCGTCATTCAGAATGCTGAGGTACGCAGGCTAGTTCAAATTCATCGTCACTGCAATAAGAGGGCTCATTTCGTGGGACGAAAAACATCCCAAAAACATCACAGAATCCCATCCAGCTTGAACAACACTTTCGACACAATCGCGATTTCAAGGCTTCATTGGGCCTGCGATGCACACGTCACCTCCGATTTGACTACAAACAAAAACGAGACTCACCAGACCAAATTACTCGTTTCCAATCCTCCACAGTAAAGTTTTGGTGCCTCTAAGACCATTGATAACGTGTGACTTTGTGACTTGCTGTTAAAAGAGGCCTCTTCCGTGGTACTTTGCTACAGATGTCCATCACATGCAGTTCTCGTCGCAACGCCCTTTCGGAAATTGGTTGGATTGGACTTTCATTAACTGTTTGGAGCAATTTTTGCCTGGTTTGAAATCGATTTGCAGTTACTAGGCGTGAAACATGGCGGCGATCCTTGTTGGTGAGAATCGTTTTCCGGCCACAGTTACGTCGCCGATTTTCAGTTGACTGCGATATACACCACTCTTTGTAGACCCGCTGGACAGTGCTCTTCGACACACCAACAAATTAGACGACTTGATTCACTTTGTGTCCGTGGGCACGGCCAAACACCATGTGGCTCCTTTTTGCCACTCAGTAACGTCTGTCTTACGACCCATATTGCAGACTACGTAAATTCAACCCATACGTTGCTCTTCACCACTGCACGAGACAGAAATGATCCTGTAGACCAAGTCAGTTCTATTTATCTTCTAACAATGCTATCACGGCGCCCTCTGTGCAACCGGTAACTTCCTACTCTCATTTCTGTAAGGGATGACTAATTTTGTGGCCCGTGTGCTTAATTATATGGTATTCTCAAAAAAGACTGATGTTATGAAACATCAAACCTCAGAAATATGAAGTTTCCAATAGGTTTCCATAATTTTGGTCACTCCTGTATTTCTGCAAGTTTAAGCTTTAGCCTGTAATCAGAATAGGGCTTTACAGTGAAGTTCCTGTTGGGATATTCGTTTTGAATCATATACAGCAATTGTCTCCCACAGTAGCGTGAGCGAAGTTCGTAATCAGTCAACTTTTTGTTGCATTAACTCTGTATTTTAACAGTATATGTACCTTGACTGACTGCCAGTCATAGCCCGAAAGAATAGAAAATCACGTGGGTTTAGACATAACATTCGATATGGAAAACGTAGCAAGACGTAACCACAAATTACGTAAGCGAAATATCAAAAAACAAAAACAAAAAAAAACAAAAAACGAAAAATTAAAAAGGTATTATACGCCATAAGCTGTAAGCAGATTTTTAGATAAAGGAACCGCCCTTGTAGCTTTACGAAGCGTCGTTTGCTAACTAATAGAACCTTAAAAACGCTTTTGTTCTTTTCCTACCCTTCAATTCACTGATACGTGTGTATCTACTCAACACGGTATATATGCCGCCCCGGTGGCGCTGGCCTCTGATCATTCGTCCGTAAGGGGTCCGGGTTCAAATCCCGGTGAGCATGGATGCTGTGTTTGTCTTACGGCACTGGCTCTCTCCCTTCCCTGGAACCAGTGACCCTAAATTAGGGACGGGCGACTGCTTATAGCCCATTGAGTTGCTCACGGTGGTCATTAAACCTCCAATCAAAAAAAGAAAAAAACCACGGTATATCAATCAAACGGAAGTCATCCCTCTTTCGTATGTGAGTCTGGAGAAATGGAGGCCGCTGTGGTGCAGTGGTAGCATGTCCGGCGCGTTACTGGAAGACCTGGGTTCGATTCCCGGTGGCGGCCGATGAGAATTTTTCCGTGACTCACTTATAAACGTGGAAACGCCGATGACTTCTGTTTGGTGTTCCAAATCCAAGTCAGTTATGCGTATTAACGGTATATCTATGAAAACGAAAAAAATCTCGATGCAATATCATTTCCCTCTACGCGAAAAAATGTAAGGTCATGAAGATCGCACTCCACATGTCCCAACCTTCTGCGCAGGGGTTTTTAGATCTTCGCGTTTTGTTCAATGTAGACAAGTGTCATATGGGTATGATAATCAAATACACAACGGAGGAGTGTATTTTTCTAATAAACATAATATGACAGAAGATCAGAAGAACTACACTGGTAGACAAGCATAACGGGGAGCACAAAAAATCATAAGTAAGAAATAAACAAACAAGTTAGTAAAATCATGCGATGCATTGATTATGATACGCTTTCTAACATACCAGAAATCATTACTCAAGTTATGAGGATAATGGCTGTGGAATATATCTTGCTCCTGTGCCCTGACCTTTGACCCCATTTCGACTATATTAAACAGAACCGGTTCAGTACATTTCCGGAACAACATGATGACGTTTTGTTGCAATCGAAGCATTTTTACGTAAGTTATGACGCATAAAAGCGATGGAATGGATCCCCTACTATATCCTGACCTTTGACCCCATTTCGCCCATTTTCAATAGGGTTCTTTCCCAGGTTGTCCCCTACCACATACTAAAATGTCATCGCCATCGGATCATTTTTACGCGAGTTATCGTGCGGACAGACAGACATACGGACAGACAGACGGGCAGACAGACGGAAAAAGCTAGAGCATATACGCTTTTTCAACCTACGATTGGAAAGCGTAAAAAAAGGAAGGTTAAAAGTCAGTATACGTCACAATATCACGAAGTGATTGAAAATTTTAAATTACTGGTTCTTTTATACGTTATGTATGATAAAAAGAGTAAAGCTGCCGTTTTCTAGGCAACAATTTCTGAAAATTATTCCAAACACAGAACCGCTCAGGCCATCAGAACATACACATGTAAAAAAACCCCAGTAAAATTAAAAATAATTCCTGTTGGATCCAAGCTAAATTGAAAGTAAAAGATGTTCACATGATGAGGGATTAATACTAAGGATGATTATGATTTTGAAAATAAAGATATCATGATCTTTTAGCTATTGATGGCATATTAAAACATATCTTCTGCGGAACTCTGACCACCGCGTTATTAACTGGCATCGATGTATCGTGACCGGACAGCGCATACAGAAAAAGAAGATTGCTCTCTCGTGGAAGGGCTTGGTCGCGCAGTGCCGTTGTTCCCAGATACACATATGACACGATGTTAACATAAGTGGATTCTGACGTTCATTCTCTTAGGTCTCTGGAGCTCCCTACTCTCACAAAGACTCAATTTAGTGATTGAAGGAAGCCAAATGGACCGTTTCATGCTATTTCCATTCAACCAAAGAATCATTTTATGTGGGTACTTGCATTATTCATGCACTGATTTTCTTTTCATTTAAAGGTACAATTTCTTATCGGGAATGCACAATTATGTCTGCTTCCTTTCTGATTAATAAAGACCATGAATGCACAATTATGTCTGCTTCCTTTATGATTAATAAAGACCATGAATGCAAAAGAAAAAGCAGAGGGCAATTAGGTAACAATGTAGAACTCTGAGTATTTAACAGTCAAGGGATGGATACTCACAGCATAAGATTGTTCGTTAAAGATCGACCAATACATGCATTCGTTATTTAAACGCGTCGTATTTTGCATCAAAGATTTTTATTTAGGCATGTTTTTGTGCTTTATTGACTTGGGTGATACTGTTTTTTTGTTCAGCATTTTATTGAAAAATGTACAGTGCTCAACCAAATTTTCATAAGATATTTTCTAAACACGTAGTTTAGTGGGTAATTAACCTCCAACTTGAAACGACTTGTACTGGAAGGATTATACCAAATTCTTGAGTGTAACGAGCATATCTTTTGACAAAAGTCTCAAAGCTGCTGCAATAATTTTAACATATTTGTTTTCTACTTTAAAATGCGCGATCAGTAGGAATCTGTAAAAAAATCGATGTTACAGGAAAATTTCTCATGTTTTGCATACGTTTTCGTCTTTCCGTTCAGATTCAAAAGGTTGTACCTGTTTCACTCTGCTTAGCGTGTGGCGACCGTTTTACGTCGTAACCGAACTGAACGGAGTGGATCGGAACGAAAACGAACTTTTCGCAGCGGAACAGAAACAAAATTTGTCTACAGATTAGGTCGGAACTACACAGATGGAACCCGAATCATCCATTTGGTAGATTTCGACCGCGCTGGAAGTAGTATTGCGTGTACTGTAATTACAAGAGTTACGTATATCTTTCTAACTTAACTGATATAATATTATAGGTTATTTATTTAGCACAAAACCTTATCTCAGCAACAACCTGCTTCCATAGTTCATTGCGTTGAGATGGGGAAAACTTTCACTGTGGAAAAACAGAAAGCCAAGGGCTACTTTGAAATGCCTGCCGATGATAAGAGGTAATGCGCCACTTTAAGTTTTGAATATAAGGGACAGTTTCAAAGAGTACTTCTATTTACCAGAAGTCAGAGTAGTCTGGCAAGAGGAGGTGATCAACAGAGGAGGGTGAAACACAAAATGAGAATTTGTTGACATATAAGAAGTAACATCTGTTTTTTGTTGGTAGAAAAAACTCTAGACTTTGTGACGTACCTGCCCAGCAGGACGCACACGATATAAAGGCAGATAGCAATCAGAACGAACGTCCGCGTAGCTCAATTGGTAGAGCAACTTATTGCGGAATGAGGGGACCCGGGTTCGAGCCCCGGCGTGGATAAAAATGACGGAGAAATTTACTTCGTTATAATGGCGCCCGAACTTTCCGGATGACCCGGCCGTTCAAAATCTCGCAATGGTGTGATGTTCTTTCCACACCGCGAGAGAGGAAAAATAAGAGAATCCCTTCTGCAGCGCTTCAAAAAATAAATGTGTGTGACGTTGCATTCCACACACCAGATTGACTGGGAGTTCTCAGGTGCACGTTCTACAGTAGATGGCTGCCGCAACGACTCATGGTCGCGGCTGACCCGTGGGTCATCCCCGGCCCTCTTTCGGGGGAGGGGTGATGTGACGTACCTGACCAGCAGGACGCACACGACATAAAGGCAGATAGCAGTCAGAACGAGCGTCCGCGTAGCTAAATTGGTAGAGCAAATTATTCCGGAATGAGGGGACCCGGGTTCGAGCCGCGGGGTGCATAAAAATGACGGAGAAATTTACTTCGTTATAACTTACAAAGGAAAAAAACAACATAGAATATGAGAGAACGTACGAAGAAACGTACAAAGGAAAAAAACATAGAATATAAGAGATATAATAACATACAAACGCTAATATTTTACGCTTTGCAACCGTAGGTTGAAGAATCGTATATGCTCCAGCTTTGTCGGTTGGTTTGTCTGTCTGTCCGCACGATAACTCGTATAAAAATGGTTCGTTTTCGATGAAAGTTTAGTATGTGGTAGGGGAGGATCTGGGAACGAACCCTATTGAAAATAAGCGAAATGGGGTCAAAGGAGAGGACATAGGAGCGGGATGCATTCCACCACCTTTATGCGTTATAACTTACGTAAAAATGCTTCGATTGCGACAAAACGTCATCATGTTGTTCTTGAAATATACTGAACTAGTTTTGTTGAATATCATCGAAATGGGGTCAAAGGTCAGGGCACAGGAACGAGATTTATTCCACAGCCATTATCCTCATAACTTGACTAAAAATGCTTCTATTGCAACAAAACCTTAGTATGTTGTTCCGGAGTTATACTGAACGAATCAATAGTCAGGGTAGGGAGGAGGGTTTTTCTGCGCGCGGTTTCTGGTATGTTGGAAAGCGTATCACAATCAATGCATTGCATGATTTTACTAACTTGTTTCGTGAATGCAGTTTGTTAAACTTTGCATGTTTTTACTAAATGTAAAAAGAATAAAAAAGTCATATTCACTTACCAGATTCAGTGAAATCTTCGGCTTTCCCTCCCTCAACTTGTCTTTCATCACACTTTCGCAGTAATATTTGTGACCAATGCCGTACAAAATCGGATTTGTTTCCACAGCGTTGATTAATTTCTCGTCAACAGACATTTCCGAAACAATAAAACAAGTTAGTAAAATCATGCAATGCATTTATTATGATACGCTTTCCAACATACCAGAAATCATTACTCAAGTTATGAGGATAATGGCTGTAGAATAAATCTCGCTCCTATGACTCGACCTTTGACCCAATTTAGATGATATTCAACAGAACCGGTAAAGTATACTTCCGGAACAACATGAAAAGTTTTATCTCAATCGAAGCATTTTTACGTAAGTTATGACGCATAAGGGCGATGGAATGTATCCCGCTCCTATGTCGTGACCTTTGAACCCACTTCACCCATTTTCAATTGGGTTCGTCCCCAGATAGTTCCCTACCACATACGAACATTTCATTGAAATCGAACCATATTTATGCAAGTTATGACGCATAAGGGCAATAGAATGCATTACTCTCCTATGTCCTGACCTTTGACCCCACTGCACCCAGTTTCAATAGGGTTCGTCCCCAGGTGGTCCCATACCACATTCTAAAAGTTCATTAAAATCGAACTATATTTACGCAAGTTATGACGCATAAGGGCAATGGAATGGATCCCGCTCCTATGTCGTGACCTTTGACCCCATTTATCCTATTTTCAATAGGGTTCGTCCTCAGGTGGTCCCCTACCACATGCTAAAATTTCATCGAAATCGAAGCATTGTTACGCGAGTTATCGTGCGGACAGTCGGACAAAGCTGGAGCATATACGCTTCTTCAACCTACGGTTGGAAAGCGTAAAAAATGAACTACTTCATAGCAGAAGGAACGGAAACGCAAAAACGCGCGCCAAATACACTCCACTGGCATTTTACTGCACACGGCGTCATGGTATTTTTTCTCAAATAGTTTTGAGTACCCTGGGATTTCATATCTTCTGTGTATTTCTAACTTTCTACTATTCTCGCTATACTGGATATCACTCGCCGTAACGGTTTTGCATCTACTATTATAGTACTGTTTCGTTTCCTGTTGTTTCACTGTCCTATTTATTGTTTTACTGCTATTTAATTTCATTATTACCATTCTTTGCGCTGTTGTCGTTAAAGGAAGCCGCGAAATCAAAAGGTAAATCACAAATGATGGAGCAGCAAACGAAGTCAAGATCACAACGTTGTTATGAGTAAACATCTCATATAAGCTGCTCTATGCTACTGACTAGAGTCGTAAATGAAAACAGCTGCATTCTTTATGATAGAACTTTAGGTTAAAATTTTGCCAAAATGCAACTGTAATGCCGAAAGCTATGCTGGTACTTTCAACGCGAGCTCCTGATGATTTATCCAACCTACATATTTTATTCATAAGTAAAAGTCATTATAGTAAATTTTTAATTTAACTGTATTCATTTAGTCTAATTTTTCTGAGGTTAGGTACCCCGTAATAATAGTTTCCCTGAAAGAATAACGGAAACTGCCATTTTCCAGGAATATATGCCTTGCGACAGTCGTTTTGTTTCAGAAAACGCCGTTTCTTTTCTTTTCTGTTTGTTTAGCGACTACCGTGAGCAACTCCATAGGCTTACAAAACAGTCTCCCGTCCCTAAATTAGGGTCAGGCGACTGTTTATAAGCCTATAGGGCCGCGGGTGGCCTAGTGGGCAACGTTCATGACTGCCACGGAAGGGACCTCAGGTTCGATCCCAGGCAGGTACGAACGCTCGAACCATTAAATATACTCCGTGCGTCGGATGGGCACGTTAAGCTGTCGGACCCCGGGTACTGGAACCCCGGTAGTAAATAAAGGCGTCTTCTACCTCGCTTCCGTGTGACTTTCCTATCGGGCACTCTAGCCCAAATCTCCTATCTTCCTATTTCTAAGGGTTGTTTATGACCTGGGGTCAGACACTTCCTTCCTAAAATCCTCTTCTATATGTCAGTACCGTAAGACAAACACAACATCCGTGTCTCACCGGGATTAGAACCTGGAAACATCTCGGACGAATGGTCAGAAGTCAGCGCTTAGACCACTGCGCCACCGGGACGGCGAACACCGTTTCAAGGACAGGTAATGAAGAAGCACCAGGAAGCCACGGAGAGAGTCGATGCTGAAGTGAGCGTAGGTTCGAGTCTATGGAGATTGTGCACCATCCTGCGTTATCCTGTAGTTCTTAATCGTCTGTCTCTGAAGTCGTGGAACAAATTTTAGAGACAGACGATTATGAAAGAGCTCCAGGAAGCCAATGAAGGAGACGTGATTTGCACTTCATGATGAGGACTGTAATAATCGAAGACTTACAGGTGTGGGACAAAGATATGCTAAATGCATTGTAGTTAGTATGCAGAAAAGTAATGCCAGAATGCGAGGCGCAGCTATGCTAAGATTATAACTTTTGGTCGCCCCTTGTGCATCGCCACGGTGGTGAAATTTATTTTAAGCTATGAAATTTGAGAAATACGACGATAAAGGTAGCTTTAAAAGTGTTCTTTGACGTACGAGTGAATGTCAAAAAGTTACGAGCTTATAGCACATCCCTGACTGTCCGTCTATTTTTGATGTTTGTGTGTCTTCATGCTATATCTTTGCATGGCTAAGTTGCATTAATGAACTTTAATTTGCATTAATGAACGTACCATATCTAGTATGATACAAAAACGATCCTGGCATTTTCCTGTTTTATTTTTCCTGTATTTGGTGAGGATTTTTGTGTATACAGAATAAATATATTTTTGCATGGGGCACTGGCTTGTGCTTTGAAAAGTGCGATAGCAAGAAATTTCCTTTTTTACTTGGATTGCATATCTAGACTTATTGGTAAACACTGTACGTACTTCTTGCTTTTAGCAAAGCAAAAGAGTGCCTCTGGGTTGCTAGAGTGTATGTTTATATTTGATGATATACATGTATTTTTCTCTGCTTTTAAAAGTTCAGTTGAAAAAGTGTTCATTGCCCGTGCATCACAGTAACGTCTGACGTGCGAAGAAATAATATAAAAGAAAAGTAACATCAGAAATTTTAACTAGTAATAGCGTCATCACTAGAATAAGAATTTCAGAAAAAATTTAGTTTTCTGTTTAGTCCTTTCACATTGAAAGAAATCAAATTTAAAAAATTGACATGTTGTGGATATAAAACTTGCAAGAAATGAGTTATTGATTTTCATGTAGAGCTTTCGCTTCCATCAGGTTTTTAAAAAAGTCATAGCGAAACACAGTATTTTTGAAAATTTTGCCCACCCTATACTAACAGGATACTTAATAATCAGGTGTGATATTTTTTTGCTTCCTAAAAGTATGAATTTTCCATGTTTTTTTTTTAATGAAAGTGTCTGTAGTGTGGTGCAAATGCCTAAGGGAGTGAAACGCTTGACAGTTTCCAAAAGTTGTTTCTGTTGTAAAATATCGTTCTGCCTTAACAAAAAATAAGTTTTCAATATGAGCTTTGGTGCAATCAAGCAGCATGACTATAAGACGGTGGCTGAAAAAAGCTTCCCTCCGACAAGTAGAACAACAGTTTTTTACGTTTATTTGTGAAAAAAAGCAAACAAACATCTGCGAAGGTGTTGGCTTACAAAGTTTGATCAAAAAGAATCGAGAGGCTGAATGTATAAAAAGTATGATACGCCTATTACGGGGATCAAAAGTTAATCCTTTTTAAACAATCCCCTTCAGCAATTACTTATTCCTTCGTTTCTAGAAGTAGTCACTGGAAGCATATCTAACACCCAATTTCAGCACGTCTTTAAAAGAATACCGCTATATGAATGACTGACATTCTTATGTTATCACTTTATCCATCTGTCCTTACGTCTGCGGATATGACATTTGCGCTTACAGAAGCATGATGCGAAACATTTGATATGAGTCCGAAAAATACACCTGTAACCAATGTCGACAAAATGCTCGTCAAAATGAATGTACAGCGAAGAAAATGTGGTATAACATTTTTAATTTACGTTGCAATAAAACCAGAAAGATGCAAAGCAACGCATTCAGTATTATAACAATGAAACGAGTCCACAATAATATGATTCAGATCGGTATATGAAAATAAGTGCTGAGAAGTCTTTGCCTTTCACACCTTCGCCTTTCTCCCGACAAATGGAACATATACACTATCTACCAACAAGTAATTGGACACCTATGATAGCAAAGGAAAACGAAGTTTATTCACCTTCAATAGTTGGTGGAGCCTCCACGAGCGGCGATTACAGCTGCGACCCTCCGGGGCATACTCTCAACCAGACGTTGAACGACGGCTAGCGGTATTTTCTTCCACTCGGCTTGGAAAAGACAGGTCAGTTCCTTCACGTATTTCGAAAGGTGGGGGCACCCCTTAAGTCGACGCTCGAATTCGTCCCAGAGGTGCTCGATAGGGTTAAGGTCCGGGCTCTGCGCAGAGCAGTCTATTCGATTAATCCCACTGTCACCACACCAAGCCATGGTGGACTTTGCAACATGACAGGGGGCATTGTCATCCTAAAAGTAACATGGATCCACCCCGTAAAACTGCCACAACGTTGGAAGCGTATGGTCATCCAAAATGGTGCAGTAGGTCTCGGTGTTGAGTCTATCAGGAATTGTGACCAAGGGTCCCGTGCCATACCAGGAGAAACACCCCTATAGCATAATTCCACCGCCGCCGAACTTCACAGTTGGCACAATACATTCCGGCAGGAGGCGTTCTTCAGGCAGACGCCAAACCCAGACCCTGCCATCCGAACGGTAGAGGGTGAACCTTGATTCGTCGCTCCAGAGAACCTGTTTCCACTGTTCAACGTTCCACTGTTGACGTTCTTTGCACCACGTTAGCCGAGCAGCGCTATTGGACTTGGTGACCAAAGGCTTGTGGGCGGCAGCACGTCCATGATAACCGAGAAGATGGGCTTCCTTACGGATGGTATTCATCGAAAGAACACTCCCGGATGCCTGTTGAAACTCCTCGCGGATGTGGCCCATCGATTTGGTGCGGTTCTTCCGAATTTCTCTGGCCAGCACCCGTCGGTCTCTAACTCCCAGATTTGTGGGTCTGCTGGGTCGGGGCACATTCCAACAGTCACCTCTCATCTTCCACTTGCCAATTACGTAGGCCACTGTCGATTTTGGGTACTTCAACTTGCTGGATATGTCACGTATGGATCGGCCATTTCTGTGATACCCGACGCTTACACCTTTCTCGAAATCAGAGAGCTCCGAACTGCGTGGCATCGTGCATGCGACTGGTTGTGTTGTTGTTTCCCACATGATATTTAACGGCGGCTGCGGCGGCGGCCGTGACGTGTATCAGGACCGCAGATATCGTCGACTGCAGGGGTGCCCAATTACTTGTTGGTAGATAGTGTATGTCACATGAAAGTATATATCCCGTAATACATTGCCTGACAGAGAAAATTCCACACCATGAAGGAATGCTCGAAAACAGACCAAACTGCACACACAGATAGCCAAGTAGGTCCTGAACAAATGATTTAATTGCCACATACAGACTAGGCTCCAGTCGCCGAATATACAAGATGATCAATAAGGAGTGTGGCCCCCATTTGGGGCGATAGAGCATTGAATCCGACGTGGTATCGAGGCAATGAGAGTACGAATAGAGTCCTGGGGTATCGTGAAACATGTGGTGTTGATCCGAGTCCACAGTTCATCTTCATTTCGCAGAGTTGGGAGGGAACATAACCGACGTCCAATTGTGTACCACAGATGTTCGATGGGGGACAGGTCGGGAGATCGTTCTGGCCACAGAAGCATCCTCACACCGTGTATAGCATTCTGGCTGATCCGAGCGGTATGCGGCTGAGCGTTTTCCTGTTGAAAAACGGCGTTTGGGATGCTCTGCAGATACGGTAGTGCCACGGGCTACAGCACCTCGTCAGCATACCGGCGTGCAGTCAATGTGCCCGTAATGGTTACCAACGGTGATCGGTTGTTGGTGCTGATAGCATCCCACACCAACGTTGCCGGGCCGTGTGGCGCTCTGCAACAACGGAGGAATCCTCCCATTGGCCACGCCTCCTCCAGACTCTCACACCGTGATCTTCCGTGGTGAGAGAGAAAAACCATTCGTCGATGAACACCCCACTGTTCCATTCGGCACCCCACACAGCTCTGGAGCGACACCACGCCAAGCGGTGACGATGATGGCTCGCTGCTAAGGGAAGCTTTTGCAACGGACGGCTGGACGGCAAACCAAACGCAACCAATCGGCGCGACTCTGTTCGCGTCGATATCGGAATATCCAAGCCTCTCCGTACACTCCGCAAATATCGCCTGTTGTGACCCGTGGGTCCTCTACGGCATGATATCGGATGCGACGATCGGTGCGTTCGGACGTCCAGCTCCGTGCTCCGGTCGTCCTACGACGTTGCAGAGACCCTTCCTAGGACTACTGTCTCCAAATGCGACCGACGGTTGTGGCATCACGTTAAGTTTCTTCCGCAATACGACGCAAGGACCATCCGACGGTACGAAGACCTACGATGACACCTCTCATGAGCTCATCCGTTTGAGGAAATCGCATACGACGGCGTCTTAATGGCATTGGCACCCTTGTTCGTTCTCCAGACACGGTTACAGCAGAACCACTCACTTCTCGTGGCCGTGACGACGTCTCGACTGATGGCCTCACGGGCTGGTTGTCCGCTTATATCTCGCTTGCCGTTCCTGCGATCGGCCAGCAAATCCAATCATTTACATAACTTGTACGTGTGCACCCACCCTGCAATTTGCATGGCGCTGCGTTCACGTCTTCGTGGTGTGGCATTTTCTCTGTCAGACTGCGTATTTTGTGAAAAGTTTTGATCCCATTGTGACATGAATAACGATTTCACTTTTAAGTCCGCTCTAAAGATACCGTCCTCTCAAGTAAAGGTCAGGTCAGTGCAGTAATTAAGTTCTTGTCCTTGAAAGGGAAGGTAGCGAAAGAAATCCACAGTGAAATGTCGGAGACATAAATGTGATTAGTGTCCTTATTATTCCATAGTTAAAAACTGGATTATCAAATTTCAGACAGGACATTTCAGTACTGAGGATGACGACCGTCCAAGAAGACGTGCTGTGGCCACCGTTCCACAAAATGTGGATGCTACCCACATCATGATTTTGCAAGACCAAAGAATCTCTGAAAACATTTAGAGGACATTCTAGGCATGCGCAGTGAACGTGTTTGATTCATCATGTGCCAAGTACTCGAGAGGTAGGGCTTGAGGAAGATCTCAGCTAAATGTGTGCCGAAGTGCCTGACTGCGGATCAGAGAACTCATAGGGTTGGAACAGCTAAGGCAATATTTCATAGTTTGTAGCAGGGTGAGGAAAGTTTGATTAGTTACCATGAATGAAACGTGGATGCATCTGATTTGCAATTCAAGGAGCAATCCAAAGAATGGAAACACAGCGGTTCCCCTCGCACAAAAAATGTTTTCAGCACAGATGTGTGCAGCAAAGGTGATGACGACTGTGTTCTGAGACAAAGACGAAGTAGTGCTAGTGGACAATCTGGAAAAGAGTGCCAATATCACGGCAACGTATTAGACATTTCTTTTGGAGAAACTGAAGGATGAACTGAAATAAAATCGTAAGGGAAAATTGCCAATAGGTGTTCTGTTTATGCAAAAACAATGCTTCGGCCCACATAGCTGGCATCACGAAGACGAAGTTTCGTTAAATTCACTTTGAACTGTTGAATGTCCTACTTACTCACCAGATACGGCACCGTCTGATTATCATTTGCTATCCAAATCGAAGAAACAATTGAAGGAAACAAAATTCTAGCACATTTTTAATGTCACATTTGCTGTTGACACGTGGTTTCAGGCAAACCATCAGATTTTTATTTGGAAGACTTTAAGAAACTGAAACACTGGCTTCAGAAGTGCGTTGACATCGGAGGAGAATATGTAAAATAATATATTAAAATCGTTTTCCTGACTCTATTTTTTCTCTATGAAAAGCCAAGGACGTATTAGCGTCTACTCGTAGTAAACATTTACAGTGGTTGCATAGAAATAAATCAAACAGCGCACACTATAGAAGACGGTGCTCAAAAGATACAGCGAAGATATCAGTAAGGAGTATGATCCCTTGAAACGGCAAAACATTTTCGACACAGGTAAACCTTGCTCAATATAAACGTGTTTAAAAGGTCTGAGACAACAAATCTAATTCTCTCACCACAGGTGTCATCCACTCTTCCACAGCCAAAAAAGGTGGCTGCCGGCTTGCAGGGCATCATCTAATGCCATCCCACACACATTCAATGGGATTTAAGTATGGATATCCTACTGGTCAGGGTATTCATGGGATATCTTATGTTTTTATGTATTCCCCAATAGGTGAACTATAGACTCTGGGCCATCATCATTTCTAGAAAATTGTGAACGGGATTTGAGAATATGGTCTCTACATTTCTGAGCAGTTTCTGCTCCTTCAATCAGGTTATGAAGTTGAGTAAGGCTGTTCAATTTATGCCACCCCACACTTGCACACCACCTCTACAAGAAACATTCGTTTTCCTGCTGTTGGAGGGAAGATAGCACCTTCTTGATGTTCACCAGATTAAGCTACATCTAGAATCAGGTTGTAGGCTGATTTCCTTCCGCATATAGCCCACAGTTTGTTTATTAATGGGCGCTAAGTTATATTAAGTTATGTTATGTTTTCCTTTATATCTCTGTTTGTAATTATTCATGTTGGAAAACAAATTTAGCCTCGGATATCTTCCATTACGATGAACATTTTGTTAATTGTTCAAAACGTTTTTTATAACTGGCTCCATTTACTAAGAAAACTGTGCACATTTTGCATAGTAAATAACGCGCAGGTTTTCCTCTAGGATTCTGTTTTTTGCTGTTTTTTTGTTTTTATAAGACCTGCTTTGAAAAATTATTTTTGTGTGGGAAAGGATTCAAAGAATGTTCTTATTACATCCGATAATTCGCTGCCATCTTTCTTGTTTTTGTAAAGCAACAAATGTGAAAAAAATAAAACTATGGAAATGGGAAACGGCATAAGTACAGGTGTACCCAGTTATACGACACGTTTGGTTCCAGACTACCGTCGTTTAGCGAATCACTGCCTTTCCTTTTCACTCGTAGAGGTATGTAATGGTTTAGTAATATTTTAAGCAGTTATATATGTAACGGTAATATTAACTGGTGTAGTACTTTTCACTTAACTAAGAACTTTTTATCTTTGTTTTTAAAAACTGCAACAAGAGTAGTGCGAGTTAAGTATAGCCTACGGCCTATCTCAGTGTTCGATACACCTTCCTAATATTAAACACGGTAAATTTTATTCTTAGTATCTAATGTAATAGGTTTACAACTCTTCTTTTCACTGGAAGAAACAGTGCGCTTACTTTGATTTTTATCTTTCATTACTAACAACAAAAAATAAAATAAAATAATAGATACAAACAATTTATAATTCACACCGAAATATTGAGGTCGACCGGGTGGCTCAGTTGTCTAAGGGCGGACATCTAACCATTGGTCCTAGATGGGTCCGAGTTAGAATCCCTGTGAGGCATGGATGTTGTTTTTGCATTACGCAGTGGCTCTCTCTCTCTTCTCTGGAAACAGTGACTTTAAATTAGGGACAGGCGACTGATTATAGCCCATAGAGTTGCTCACGGTGATCGTTAAACCTCCAAACTTAATAAAAAATCAAACACCGAGAGACCGAGAAATGCAGCTAGCAACGACGTCGTAAACACGGTGTGATCTTTCTGCTACTGCGTTCCTCTGTCTCTCTCTGCTGCGCTTCTTCCGGCCAAAAACCAGTGAAACCGGGTTTTCCTTCAAATCAACAGAACACACTCTGCGCTTACGCAACGTCGTCACACACTGCAGCGTCATGTTGCTAAAACCGCCGTATGTGCGAATGAGCCGTCGCGTCGTATAAGTAGGTATTTGCTTTAACTGAAAATGGTGGTATGAGTGGATCGCGGGCCCTTTCTGTATCAGTTCCTAGGGCGACAAGTATGTGACATTAGTATGTGCGAATGAGCCGTCGCGTCGTATAAGTAGGTATTTGCTTTAACTGAAAATGGTCGTATGAGTGGATCGCGGGCCCTTTCTGTATCAGTTCCTAGGGCGACAAGTATGTGACATTCGCATGTGCGTTTGCATTCTGCAATGCTATGACGTTATGGAATGCACCACTACAAAACCTAGAAACCCGTAGACGTAAAACACGGCGTTAGCACATACCATAGGAATGAGTACCTTGTAATATTTTTTTTGAAAACTTTGGATCCCTGTTCTTGTATTACACACAATTTAAACTTACAGTAAGTACGAAAAAATCATAATCTTTGAATTCGTGTAATATACAGTAATTCTGGAACCTTGGGCAATCCATCTGAAAACTGTGTAAAACTGCGTTCACTAACGATATGAAGTTGCGTGATTGATACTTACTGTGTTCTAAGAGACAAAGCAAATTATATGTCCAAAACTCTCCCGCAAACTACGATTCAGCAATAACATTACAGTATTGCTTTAAAACTCTCCCGCAAACTACTCCCGCAAACTCTCCCGCAAACTACGATTCAGCAATAACATTACAGTAAAGGATATTACAGAGAGGATTTTTTATCGTGTCATTTTTGCTTAAGGTTTCAATGCTTTATTCAGTTTTGTTACGTCCAAAATTAATCATAAAGATCTCGAGAAACTTCTAAATTTCAACTTATTATGCAACTGAAACAGTCGAAAACGTACTTGTAATTAAATAGTAACCTCGATTCTTATTCCACTCAGGACAACCAACCAATTTGTATAGTTTTGTGAAGAAAAAAAGCAGACGTTTAACCAGAGAACCGAGAAGATGATTAAAGGGAGAAACGTATTATTAAAATAAATGATTTCGTCTTTCGTCAACTCCATAAATAAATGATTTAGGAGAAATATTTTCTCCGCTTTTAATTGCTATGCCTTTGCGCAGGCGTTTCTGTTGTAGTTTCTGTGAGTATGATAGACAACTTTTGCATGTATGTTCATTTTCATTTCATTTAGCGAATTCTGTCGTTCGCCATTTTAAAATAGAGAAAAAAGTTCCTTATCTTTTTTTTGTTGCAAAGGACTAATTTTAAACAACATATTTAATTGTCTCTTGTTATTACTTTTTTTGTTTGGAGGTTTAACGACCACCGTGAGCAACTTCATGGGCTTTTCTTACGACACTGGCTAGAGAGCCAGTGCCGTAAGACAAACACAATACATATGCCTTACCGAGATTTGAACAAGAACACATCTCGGACGATTGGTCAGAAGCCAGCGCTTAGATGATTGCACCATTTTCAGTGAAAAATGGCAGAAAATGTTTTATATGAGTTAATAGATTTTTACAGTCTGAAATTTTTCACAGTTCAAGAGTAGTATAAATATTAAAACTGGGAGCACACTACTTCGGAACGGAAGCGAGGTGCCGGAAAAGAAACGAAGGAAAAAAATTGGTAACCACAATTTCCTATGGAAGTCCGAACATTACATCCGGACGTCACGGAATAGAACGGAATCGTCTTTTCGGATCGGAGCGAAAATTTTGGGTATTGCTGGCTGAGGATATTTTTTGGCGGATTCGATTGCTTTCCGAAGCGATGCGCATGCGTTAAATCAAGGTGACCTGCCTCAGTTGTTTACATTATTACATCGTCAGACAGTAAGCTTCTGGCTCGACCTAATTTTCGTGCTTTCACTGCTTCTTCTTTGAAGTTGTTCATTTAGTTATTGTTTCGGAAATGGCTGTTGACGAAAACTTATTAATCAACACTGTGCAAAGAAATCTTATTTTGTATGCCATTAGTCATAAACAATGTTATGACAATGTGATTAAAGGCAACGTGTGGGATGTAATATCAGAAAATCGTCCTGGATCTTGTAAGTGAAGTCTGACATTTATTATTCTTTTCGCATTTAATAAAAATACGTTTAGTTTGAAAAAAAAAACATATACAAGAAGAATAACATCCGCAGGTTATTACATATAGCTGCTATAGCATCAACTTTATATATTCTTCGCTTTTTAGCACGTCTTTTGTAAAAAAGATCGTACTTCTGTTATCGGTTTGTCCGTCCGTCCGTCCATCTGTACCCACGATATCTCTGTAACTATCAGTCCGATTTGAAAAATTCTTTTTGCATTCGGAAGCTTGAAATATGCAAATAATGATCCTTTATTTCGTTTTTTTTACGATGTACAATTTCGCCGCTAGAGGGCGTAAATGCAGATGATGTCGAATTCAAAAATACGTTTTCTTTCACATATTTGCTTCTAAACATCCGATTGAAATTTTTTTTTTATCTTTCGATTCCATTTATGTCGAAGAGTATGTTAGATATAGTTACTTTTTGCAAATTACGCACAGATTTTCCGCTAGGGGCGTAAAAGTAAATTACATTTTCCTCGATAACTCTTCTTCTAAAACTCCGATTTGAAAATTTTTTCCTTCAGCGGATACATCTACTGATGGAAAATCTTTTGCATATAATTTCAAGTTTTTGGAAAATAATACTTTGGCCACCAGGGGGCTTAAGTGTTAATTTTTGCTTCTGATGTATTTGCCATAAAATCGGAGCTTCTAAAATATCGATTGAAAAAATTCTTTCGTGGACTGATGGCACTCACATCGATAAACCTTTTCGGAATACTTTCTTCTTAAAATATTGCACAGTTTCTCCGCCAGGGGGCGTAGATGTACATCTTATTTTTGTCAATATCTCTACTTCTAGGAGACCGATTTGAAAAATTCCTTCTTTATTGGATAGTGTTTTCCGTGTGACATGTTTTTCATATAATGTCAAAATTTTCAAGTAATTCATAGACTTTCCGCTAGGGGGCGTAGCGGTAAATTGCGTTTCCCCTATACCTCTGCTTCTAAATCTCCGATTTGAAAAATTCTTTCTGCACCGGATACAGCTCCTGATGGGAAATCGTTTGTACATAATTTCTAATTTTTGTAAAAAAATAGTTTGGCCACCAGGGGGCGTAAATCTTAGTTTCCGCTTCTGTTGTAATTGCAGCAAAATATGAGCTTCTAAATTCTCGATTGAAAAAACGTCGTTTGTTGACCGATACTAGTCATGTCGATAAAACTTTTAGAAACATTTTCTTCTTAAAATAGTGCATGGTTTCTACGCCAGGCGGCGTAGATGTATATCTTATTTTTGTCAATATCTCTACTTCTAGGAGTCAGATTTGAAAAATTCCTTCTTTGTTGGATAGTGCTTCTAGTGTGACATGTGGTTCAAATAATTTCAAAATTTTCAAGTAAATCATAGACTTTCCGCTAGGGGGCGTAAATGTAATTTGCGTTTCCCCCTATATTTCTGCTTTTAAATCTCCGATTTGAAACATTCTTTCTGCACCGCATTCAGCTCCTGATGGGAAATCGTTTGCACATAATTTCTAATTTTTGTAAGAAATGGTTTGGCCACCAGGTGGTGTAAGTCTTAATTTCCGTGTTGTATTTGCAGCAAAATATGAGCTTCTAAAATCTCGATTGAAAAAAGTCGTTTGTTGACCGATACTACACATGTCGACAAACCTTTTAGGAAAATTTTCTCCTTGAAAAATGCATGGTTTCTACGCCAGGGGGCGTAGATGTATATCTTATTTTTGTCAATATCTCTACTTCTAAGAGTACGATTTGAAAAATTCCTTCTTTGTTGGATAGCGTTTCCGATGCCAAATGTTTTCCCTATAAATTCAAAATTTTCAAGTAAATCATAGACTTTCCGCTAGGGGGCACAAAGGTAAATTGCGTTTTGTGCGTTATTTCTGCTGCTAAAGCTCTGATTTGAAAAATATTTTCTATATCGCATACAAGACCTGATGGAAAATATTTTTCATATAATTTCTAATGTTTGGTAAAGAATGGTTTAGCCACCAGGGGTCATAAGTGTTAATTTCTGCTTCTGAAGTATTTGTTGCAAAATCTGGGCTCCTGAAAACTCGACTAATTGTTTTTTTCTTGGACCGATACCGCTTATATGGATAAACCTTTTGAGAATACTTCCTTCCTAAAATAATGCATGGTTTTCGCACCCGGGGACGTAAAGTCACATCTTATTTTTGTCGACATCTCTGTTTCTAAGAGTTCGTAAGCTCACGATTCCGTTTACAGCAATATCTAAGGAATTAAAAACCCGATTGAAAATTTTCTTTCTTTTGTCAGATCTATTGTATTCCATACCGGTTCCATTGACTTTGAATAGCTTGGATAAATTTAATTTGCGTCAGAACGGATTCAAAAGACGTGCTTATTACACCCGAAAATTCGGTGTCATCTTTCTTGTTTTTTTGTTGAGTTTAGTTATCAGTGCCGTTTTATTTTATGTCCGTTTAGGTGTAACACTATTATTTTAAGACCAGGGTTTTTTTCTGCCAACAAAGAAAAGCAGATTAACTTCATTATAATACCCATATATTTTTACTTTTTGTGTGTGTGTTTAGTCTTCGTGTAGTTTTGTGTCATTTATTTTATCTTGAAGTACCGTATTACTGCTTATCTTAAGCAGGCATCGCAAACTGGTACATGGCTTTCCAGTTCTCCGGGCTGACACAAGTTTTTATCGTCTCCTGGTAGGAAACTATCCAAGTAGATTGTTGCTCCGATTAGGTTGCTTGCTAAATAAACAACGTATAACTTTACCTGTTAAGTTCAGAAAATAACACTTGTAATAACAGTGCACGCAGTACTATACCTTCAGCATGATCAACGTCTACAAAATGTGTGATTCCGATTCTGTCTGTGTAGTTCCGACGTGGTGTACGGACAAAATTTTTTTCCGTTCCGATCTGTTCCTATGAGAATAGTTTGTTTCCGTTCAATACCATTCCTTTCCGATCCGTTCCGACGTAGTGTGTGGCGACCTTAATGCTTCAGGTTTAATCTCAAGATTTGTAATTACGTGCAGGGTTTAAGGCACTGCGCCATCGCGTTCGAAGATTCTCGGCTTACTTTGTGTAGATGACAAAACAGATAATTCTGAAAGAACAACATCAGAGACTAATCTGTGAACAAATAACATGAGATAGAACTTTTAGTTTTAAACGCCTGATTTTAAGCTCCGTCTTTCTTAGAGAGTTACCCCTTTCCTGTTGAACGTGCTGTACGTTTATTAGAACTTGATTCAGAGGATGAGAAAGGATGACCTCGTTGTCACACCGGCTCCTAATATCTTGACACTGAGTGTTTGGACACTGTGCAACAAAAACAGCAAGATAACTACTTGGGATTGTGTTTAACTGTTGAAACAACTTGATGGCAAGAGGAAAGAAACTTGCTTTTCCGATTGGTTTTGATTAAACAAAAGAAGTTGTCGTATTTTAAGTTACATAATAGTCACTAAAAGAGTTAAACCTAATTAATCAATTCAACAGTTGAACCCAACGGTCCAACACTTCGTATGCTAGCAAATACACTGTCGGAAAGTGAAAAAAGAACACCAAGAAGGAATTGGCGGACGATCATGAAAGTTACATATGTTAATGGGGTCGAGTTTACGTAGGTGTGATGTTAATTTCGGGACCAACCGGTGAGCGCTTACGCCACAGCACGGCATAATATGCAAATTATCGTCGGTGGTATTTAAGGAGTACGGCGAAGTGAATGTAATCAGTCGTCGGCGTACGGACACGTGCGAAGACCCTGAAGAAGCTGCAATGCCTGGACATGGAAGACGTGTACGATTTTAGCAGTTATCGGACTTTGAGCGAGGTCGTCTAGTCGGACTCCGGTCTGGGTGGTCGTATCGTCGTATTGCGGAGCGAATTGGACGGGAAGTATGGGTGGTGGTACGATGGTGGCGTAGATGGTCCGAGGAACATTCCCACACGAGAAGACGTGGAACCGAGAGTCACAGACGGACTGATGAGTGGACCGATCAACGCATAAGAAGAGCGGGCCTGTCAAGCAGAACATCCACTGCGACGCAAAGCCGAGCTGCCGTTGCACCTGAGGTGACTGTGCGAACAATCCGCAACCGTCTACTAGATGCAGGACTACGTGCACGTGTGCCTCTGGCATGTGTACCTATGACTCCAGCCCACCGTTAGGAACGGCTGCAGTGGTGTCGCCAACGTCTGCACTGGAAAACGCAATGGCGACCTGTCGTGTTCAGCGATGAAAGAAGATTCTGCTTGGGAGCCTCCGATGGCCGTATGGGTGTTCACAGACGCACAGGGGAACGTCTCCCCCTTCTTGCAACCGCCAGCAACACACAGAGCCTACACCTGGTCTCCTGGTATGGGAAGCGATCAGCTATCACTCCCGTACACAACTAGTGTTTGTACCGGGTACGTTAAACAGCACCTCCTACATCAACAACATCATTCAGCCCGTTGTTGTGCCATTTGTAAGGTCGGCCCATCGTGGTGTTTTCCAGCAAGATAACGCACGCCCACACACGGCACGTGCAACATGCACTTCAGGGTGTGAGACAACTTCCATGGCCTGCACGTTCACCGGATTTGTCCTCCATTGAGCACGTGTGGGATTTTATGGGACAACGACTTATCCGGTCTCCACGGCCAGTCACGACCATCCCCAATTTACGCGTCCAGGTTGAGAATGCTTGGAACTCAATACCCCAAACTCACATCCAACATCTGTACGACAGACTCCATGCCAGAATTGCACAGTGTGACGCAGTTCATGGCGGTTCAACCTCGTAGTAACCATGTTACATGGAAATGTTATTTTTCAGTTTACCAGCAAATACAGCTGTATTTTGCCATAATGTTTTGATCACGTTATCCTCTGTATTCCGTTATTATGCTGTATAAATTACGTTCGTATCAAACGTCTCCTTCTTGGTGTTCTTTTTTCACTTTCCGCCAGTGTAGAACTGAACTTTGAGTTTTAGCTAATGGACAACCACGATTTATTTCTGTTTCTTGCAGGAATTGACACAGGCGGTAGAACCACGACGTACAGCTGGAACAACACACATATACGATCACAATTCAGGAAAACTTCAATTAGTACTAGTTAAGTGCACCATATTACAAGCTGAACAGAGTGAACGATATTGAACAAGTAAAGTTAAAACAATAATTTCACCACTATCACACTTCACACACAGTATGGCGGGATTTTACTTATCAATTTTCGTTTGACCTGCTGCCAGTGTTGCCACATACTCTGAGTGCTCATTGAATTACGACTACGTACCAAATACTTCTGGGCCTTCTTTTTAGGAGAATGGCCGCCATCCGGCGTGACATGGACTCTACGAGATGTCTGTACAGTTCTGTGGAGATCTGCAACCAAACTGTTTGTATTGCGGTCCACAGTCCCGGTATGGAGCTGGGTGGTGTGTCTAACTGCCTCAGCGAGCGTGAGGCAACATCCCACAGATGTTCAATTGTATTATAATCAGACGAGTTTGCGGGCCATTGGAAATGTCTCTTATTAGCTCTGTATTCTTCGAACTATTCTTGTATGAGTCAGGCTCGATGGCACGGGGCGTTATTGTCCTGGAAGAACTCCCCCCTCCTCTGGGTGAAGGTACAGCATTGTGGGGCGTACATGATTATCAGGCAATCCGTAATAGTAGCCGGATCCGTACGTTGGTCCACGCTCCACACACACACACTAGGGGTTCCTGTTCATGCCAGCTGAACATGGCCCATATCATATAACCGCCCCCATCGGCCTCGATAATCGATGCCATGCATGAGGGATCCATTATCTCATTACGCTGACGCCAAATACGGACTCACCCAACGTCAAATGGAGTGCATATCGTGATTCATCGGACTAACACACCTGCTTCAAAACTTCCAACATACCTGCTTTAAACTTTAAGCTGTTGCCTGCAAGAGAGTCGTTTACGTCGAAGGACTGTTGTTAAATGACTTGGCGTATAGCGCCTCTGCTCTTGTAGGATATCCGTTCTAGCGTGCGTCCCATAGTCCGATGTGATATTGTTCCTCGTTGACCCATATTGTATTGGGGAGTCAAGTGCAAAACTGTTTACTGTCCTGTACGAAGCAACTATCCTGCAAGAACATCTGTGATATACCTTTCGCAGCTCTTCACAGTTATTTCGCGAGTTGGTTGTTTCGCCATTTTTGCACCACTCCTAATACACTTCAACCGCGAGGCCAGCAAGCAACCCACAAGTGTTGCCGTTTCCGAGATGAACGCACCAGCATTTCATACACCCGCACTTTGGTTTTTCGGAAACTCTACTAAATCCTTGGCTTTACCCTTCACATCCTTAACTTTGCTTTCAACTAGCCCACTAAACTCTTAGATAAAGTGCTTTAGCTTATATGCCACACATTCTTCTCTGTTACGCCAGTATCCCGTGTAACGCACTTTGCATAGTAGTGGTCGTAATTTAGTGAGCAATCAGGGTAGAGAAAATATGTCGGGAGCTTAGATATGACGTTAAGTTTAGAACGTGGTGTCGAGTGATAAGCAAAATGTATGTAAGAGATGGAAGCAATATCGGAAATCTAAATAGGTGTATACTCTATATTGACAAAAGTCACCGGACACTTAGAAGAGAAACACAACATAGCCTTTATTGACATACATTAGTACGGTGTCGGTCCACCTTTGGCCTTAATGCATGCACTGACCCTTCGAGACATGCTTTCGACAAGGTTTTGAAACACAGCGATAGGCATGCGTTTCCATTCAGTACATAATGCTGCCGCTAACGGTTGCTTAGTAGTAGGCCTTGGTTCCAAACTTCTTATGCGGCGCTCTAATTCATCCCATAGATGCTCTATGGGATTACAATCAGGCCTCTATGCTGCCCAGTCCACACACGATACGGAATTATCATCAAAACACATCGTAACAGTCCTTCCTTTATGGCTCGGTTCATTACCTTACTGGTACCAACAAGGCTCGGTTCCATAGTATTGCCACAGAGTTGGTAGGGCATAATTGAACAGAATACCGAGGTGGACGTGCTGGTTAAGAGGTTTTTCCACGATAACCAGGCCAGAGACCAAACCGCGAAAAACACCCCCACACGAGTACACCGCCAGCTCCAAACGTGACTGTAGCAACGGTCAAGTAGCGTTTCCCCGGCTGCCACCATACCCACACACAACCATCAGACTGATGGATCGTGTATCTGGATTCATCAGTTTATCGGACTCTTTCCATTGATCTACGGTCCACGATAAATGTTCTTTATACCACGCTAAACGACGAGTAGCATTCTGAGTGGAGATGAAATGCTTGTGAGCAGCCGAACGACCACGGTAACCCATGGAATGAAGTTCTCTGCGAATGGTACATGTACATACCGAGGTTCCAGCATTTTTACTCATATATACACTGAAGTCCTGTGCAGTAGTACTCCGTCGATTAGCTGTAACGACTGTTCCTGAGGCTTCGACGTCCTCTATCACTGATTTTCTTCGGTCTGCCGGTACGTTTTGCTGATTCAGGCACGCCATGTGTCTTCCACTTATTCAGTACATCCAAAACAGTTGACTTGGGTATGTTTAAACGCCTCTCGGTTTCTCTTATGGACAACCCACTAATATAACACCCAACAATCTTTCCTTTCTCAAAGTCAGTTCTACCTCACAGTGCAATATGATCGCTGTCAACTGCAGGCTTACAGTGCGATATGAGCGCGGTCAACTGCAGGCTTGTTTTTATACCATTTGAAGCTGTACCGCGCATCTTAACAACGCATCGGATCCGTTCATTTGATTTTGAAGGGGTGTCCGGTGACTTTTGTCAATATAGTGTAAGTCACAAAGTCATTTCTCATCACGATGAACAGTTTTACAAAGCAATGGATTCTCGCTCTCTGTTTTCAAGCACGTCTTTTGGGAAAAAGTATGTGCTTATGCACCACTATGTCCCTTTGTGTTCGCCTGTCTGTGGGCATAATATCTTTTCACTTGTTAGTTTGATTTGAAAATTTCTCTTTTCATTGGGAAGATGAACTGTGCGAACGAAGATGCATACTTTGTGGTCTTTCCCGATGCATAATCTTCCAGCTTGGGAGCGTAAATGTAGAATCCATTATCCTCGCAATTTATCTTATGTCTTAGCATTGCTTCTTTGTACCATCAGATATTCATCACCATGAGGACCATTTTGCAAGTACTTCAAAACAGGTAGTTTTCTACTAGAGGCGCGAATGAATATTTTATTTTTTATTCGCCATCATTCCCTTTAAAAATCTGAGTTTTATAAAAAACTTATTGCGTAGAATAGATTTCGCTTTTCCTGTTCCTTCGTATCTAGTGTGTGAATTTCAGTCGTCCAACGGTGGTCAGTTCTAGCAATATGTCCAGCCCATTGCCATTTGGAGGTCTGTACTTTGGTCATGATGTTTTTCACTGTTTTCATTTTCCTGACCCAAGAGTTATTTTTCCCAATCTTCTTGGTTACACCAAGCACGTATTTCTCCATTCTTTCTTGAGTTGTTCGGAGCCTCTGTTTGCATTTTTTAGTTAAGGTGGACGTCAAGTAATTTTGCTTCCTATACTTCCAATGGAAAAACTTCCGTACACATTTTCTTCACAATTAGTGCGTTCCCAAGGATGAAAATTTGAACATCGATTAAAATATCTTCATTTTATAACTTGGAATACCTAATATTTTCTCAAACATAACCATAATTACGCAATCCAACATTTGTTTGTCTACTGACGTCATCAAAGTACAGGTCGCGTCATCTTTTTTCTGGTTTTAACCCTACCAAAGGAAAAGTTATTGATTTTTAATATAAATATTGTTAAGTTTTAGAAAATATTAAGTATTCCAAGTTATAATATGAAGTTATTTTAATCGATGTTCAAATTTTCATCCTTGGGAACACACTAATTGTGAAGGAAATGTGTACAAAAGTTTTTCCATTGGAAGTATAGGAAGCAAAATTACTTGACGTCCACCTTAAGAGAAAAAAACTACTTCAGCAAAAATTGTTTTTGATCCACAGGCCTTCGTTTTGATTCATAAGCAAGAACTTGGAGGACGCATTTTTTTTTATTATACATTTTGCGTTTAAGACTCCGTGGTAAATTTCCCTTGGAAATTATGCTGTTTTTTCCAAATGCATTCCCGCCAAGTTTCATAAACCTATTAATTTCTTCTGCGATATGGTCTCCACTTCACTTCATGTTCTCCAAAGTAAATGCTGGCATCGATTACTTCTAAATTTACCTCAACCACTTCGAAATCTTCAGTTCGGTTAAATCCTTGTACACCAGTTTTGTTTTTTGTAAGTTCATTTGTAATACAACTTCTTTACTCTTGTAAGTAAGTTTCTGGATCATACTCTACAGCTTTGAAGGGGTACTTCCAAAACTAACTATGTTGTCATTTTCCAATTTTTCAATACGCACAGTTTTGCACAGGTAGCATAAGTACATATTTCTATTTGTAGTGCTACCTTCGCTTATGAAAACCCGACTAAAGTTTTTCTATTTTGCTCCGATACCACTCATAACAAAACATAATTTAGTCATAATTTCTGCTCAAAATAAAGTACAGTTTCCTGATATGGGGCGTAAATTATTTCTTCTGAGAATCTGATTCAGAAAATTCCTTTTGTGTTTGATACTTCAGTAAGGGGACGTATTGCAGATAATTGCCAATTTTTGACAGAGTATAGTTCTGTCTATAGGTAAAATGATGTTGTATTGTATTTGTGACTGTTTCCCCACTTCAAAAATCCGATTTAAAACATTCCTACAATGGATACCAATCACGCCGATGAAGATTGCGCATATTGTCCGCATCAAATAATGCACTGTTTTCTGCTTTAGGAGTTATAATGAATTCAGCTTTCTTCTACTAAATTATAATGAATTCAATGCTTCTTCTAATGCTTGTTGTTTGTTAATTATATCATGAATAAACTTGCCTGCTAGTAGTGTAGTAATAATAATGAACAAGCTTTTAACTGCTAGTAATGTTGTAGTAGTAATTAAGATGAATAAAGTCTTAATGCTGGTTGTTAATAATAACAACTAATGAAATAAACCTAACAGCCAGACAGAGGTCTGACAGTACTATGAACTGAGAAAAACGTACTTACTTAAAAAGCTTTTATTAGGAAAACTTCTGGAATCATCCAACACACACACACTAGTCACATTAATCGTATCACAATAATGAAGAAAAACCTAATCACATAGAACGAAGCTCTTGGCACAAAATAACGTAGCTCTACTCACATAAACGAAGCTCTCCCTACGCACATCAACAAAAAGCTCTCTCGCACATAAACAACAGCTCTCCCTACGCACATCAACAAAAAGCTATCTCTAGGTATCGTTGAACGCGCCTATTTATACTGGCTACCACCACGTCATGACTTACACTCATTGCCAGATCTCATTCAGCGGGAGAAATAACATCTCGTTCAGTAAGAAGATAATTTACATAGTAAAATAAAATAACCAGAGATAGTAAAAATCAAAAGGAAAGTGAATCTAGAGTATACGTTACATCATCTCCCCCTTAATGTTTTTTTTTTTTTGTTTTTCGAAAAACCTATCAATTTTGGAGTGTAAGTCTTACACTTCGTTGATTGACGTTTATCGACCTCTTTTTTGTTTTGTTGTTTTGGTGGCAGCAGTATGTACAATCTCAAACTTGGCATGACAAAATCAAGAAATCTGTATTCGTCTGTGAAACACTTTGTATACTTGAACAAAACAAACCTGCATCGGCATACCTTCCTTTTATTCTGCCTAGCAGGAATCACTTTTTTAATTTCAAATTACGTTCTCATATTATCGTTGAATACAAACCAACTGTATCAGCAGCGAAGATTGCCTGTAGCTGCCTAACAGTAACAATTTTTACTATTTTACCCCTAAGCACATAGATACATATATAAAAAAAATTTTGATTAGTAGATGGACATAGAAGAAATATAAAAAAAAAAACACATATATACACAAAAAGAATGCAAAGGCCCACACGAAAAAAGAAATTCTGACACGCCAACTGGTCGTGCAGGAAAAACAACAAACGGAGAAAAGAACCTGTCCACGAGAACTTACTTATCTCGAGGACGCATAAAAACTCTAGTACGATAACGTTTTCCAGGCCTAATCGGACTGGTAAATTCAGGTGGCGTTGAGCGTTTCAAGGATTTGAATGGATCTGGAACATCTGTATTCTGTCGGTCAAGAAATCCCGGCGGCTGACAGGAACGGTCAGGAACGGCTGAAGTCTGTCGGTCAGGAAATCCCTGCGGCTGACAGGAATGGTCAGGAACGGCTGAAATCCGTCGGTCAGGAACGGCTGAAGTCTGTCGGTCAGGAAATCCCTGCGGTTGACAGGAACGGTCAGGAACGGCTGAAGTCCGTCGGTCCGGAAATCTCTGCGGCTGACAGGAACGGTCAGGAACGGCTGAAGTCTGTCGGTCCGGAAATCCCTGCGGCTGACAGGAACGGTCAGGAACGGCTGAAGTCCGTCGATCAAGAACGGCCGAAGTCTGTCGGTCAGGAAATCCCTGCGGCTGACAGGAACGGGCTCCCCCAGGCTTTTGATATGTAGTCCCTTTGTGCTGGGGCCCGTGTTGTCCTTCCAGCATTCGTTTGGAGGGACGTGGCTCCGGCCAAATCGTTTTGTTTTCGCTTTCTACCTCGTGGCATGAGAGTAGAAGCAGGCATCGGCCCTGTTTGCCCTGAGCGTAGGTTCCAGGGGCGAAACCCGGGCGGATGCAAGGATCTCTGCCTTCGTCGCTGATGCGGCGAAGCAGATTGGGGAGACAAGTTACGTTTTCGACCAGCTTTTGGTGTTGCTGGACGGTTTGTAATTGGTGTTTGACGTTTAGGAATCGTCAAACTATTGTCCATAACTGATAAATCAGAAATATCTGAAGACTCTGAGTCTCTGCTGTAATTTAGTGGTCGTGCAGGGCGATGTTTATTTCTGCCTATAGGAATACTCTCTGACGAGGTATTCAAGTAAGTAGGAGCTTGTGTTGGTGCAGAGTTATCAGGAAACGGTGCAGCAATAGTCTTGGCAATGGTTGGAGGGAAAGGAACGATACTAGTATTTGAAGAACTTGATTCAAGCCTTCGTCTCATGGGAGAATCAGGTTGCGTGTTTGGAAGCCCGTCGTGAGGAGGGGAGGGTGAAAGAAAAAATCACTGGAGATTCTTCAAAAATGTTTGTCGGTTCGTCCAAAATTTCTGGAGGTTGATCGTGAGATATAGACTCTTGAGTCTGTGGAACAGAAGGTTGAGTAGGGTTGATTATAAAATCGATATTTCGTTCATGATACTTGCGACACTGAGCAACGTGTACGTATTGAAATTGATTGTCAGGTTTTTCAAGAACAATGTTATTTTCAAACACATTTGCCACCCGATATGGACCTTCGTAGCTGGGTGCAAATTTCTTCACTAAAGTATGAGAAACAGAAGACTGGAAGTGCGTTTCCACGAGAGTGAGATCTCCAACGACAAGATCTGGTTCCCTACGCCTAGTATTATAGTATCTTGCTTGAGCCGCTTGTGCTCCTAGCATTGCAACACGAGCTTTTTCAGCCATGATTCGTACTGATTGCGGAGTTGGTCGCTGGTTTAGTTCGTCGATAATCCCCGTTAAATTTTCAAAAGGGGTCTTAATTTTGCGACCCAGAAAAAGTTCTGCAGGAGTAATTTTAGTAGATTCGTGAACAGACGAGCGAAGGGCGATCGAAAAAAGCTCAAGATGTTCATCCCATCGCTCGTGATGATCCATGACAAATGTAGCAATCATTTTCACTAGCGTACGGTTTACTCGTTCCGTAGGATTACTCTGGGGATGATATGGGGAAATGAATTTATGCTTAATGTGTAGTCTCGCACACATTCTTTCAAAAATGTCAGAAATAAATTCGGGACCCTTATCCGAAACTACTTTATTAGGTGCACCATATCTGGAGAATACTTCATTAATTAATACATTACAAATAACTTCTGCCGTAGCGGCTTTAATGGGAAAAACTTCAACCCATTTAGAAAAATTATCAGTTAACACTAACACGTAACGAGCTTTGTTTTTAACAGATAAAGGATAAGGTCCCAATAAATCTATTGAAATAATATAAAAAACATGAGAACTTGAACTAGATTTCAAGTGACCGGCCGGTCTTACATTACGGTAATTATTAATCTGACACAAGTGACATGATTGAACGTATGCGAGCACACTTTGGTACATGCCAGGCCAATAGGCAACATCCCGCAATTTACAACGGGTCTTGCGAATACCTAAATGGCCTGCAAGAGGTTTGTCATGAAATTCGTTTAAAAGGGCCATTCTAAGGGTTCGCGGAATACATGGGCGAAACTCTGCCCTAGTAGTCCTAGATTTCGTATAGTAAAGAAGACCCTCTATGACTTCAAAATGCTGTGACCTCCCAGCCAGAGAAGGATCACTTTGTAGGGGCGAACCCGCAAGCAAAAAATTATAGATATCCCCAAAATCTGGATCATTTATTAATTCTGCCATTATCTGCTCTCTGGATGCTATATCAGCTATTAGAAGTAAAGGCTGACATCCAGGAGTAGTTTCTGTGGGGACCCCACTAATCGGAACGCGAGACAATGCGTCCGGTAATTGATTCTTATGACCTGGTTGGTACGAAATTTTGATATTGCTCTCTTGTAACTTCAGAGCCCACTTCATAAGTCTTTGAGATAGGTGCTTAGCAGAATTCAAATACTGAAGGGCAGAATGATCCGTAATTATGTTAACTGTCAATTCGTTAAGATAACATTGAAATTTGTCAAGAGCATACACTACAGCAAGACATTCACGTTCCGTAGCTGAATAATTGCGTTCAGATTTGGCTAAAGTACGAGACGCAGAAGCTATTGGATGCCCAGCTTGTGACAAAATGCAACCAAGTCCAACTCCGGATGCGTCAGTATAAATATCAAATTCCTTAGTATGATCCGGGAAAGCCAACACAGGAGGCTGAGTCAATGCAGACTTCAGTGTTTCAAATGCAGCGTTAGCCTCAGGTGTCCAAACAAACTTCTTGTATTTACGTTTCAAAGCATACAATGGCTCACAGATTGTAGCATAAGCGGAGACGAACTGCTGATACCATCCGGTCATTCCCAGAAAGCGTGATAGTTCTTTTGCTGTTTTAGGCCGAGGAAAGTTAACAATAGGCCTAATTTTTTCATTATCCGTAAATAAGCCGTGGGGAGTGATTTTCAACCCCAGATATACAATCTCGTCCCTCGCTATCTGGCATTTACTAGGTTTTAACGTCAAGCCAGCATTGTATATGAGTTGGAACACCTGTTTGAGCAGAGAAAGGTGCTCGTCAAAAGTCTCGGATGTAATAATAATGTCATCCAAATATACATGCACATGGGGACCCAGAACAGGTCTGAGAACCATATCCATAAGCTTTTGGAAAGTAGCAGGTGCAGAAGCTAGTCCAAAGGGCATACGCAGGTATTCATAAGCCCCAAAAGGAGTCACAAAGCCTGTTTTATCGACGGAGTCTGGATGTACCGCCACCTACCAATATCCACTCGCCAAATCCAAAGTTGACATCCATTTAGTAGATGACAGGTCATGCAAAATATGCGACATGACAGGTAGTGGATAATTGATCGTTCTCGTGACTTGGTTGAGCTTGCGGAAATCTGTCACGAAACGAAATTCATTGGGTTGTTTCTTTGGAACCAAAAAGGCAGGAGCAGCCCAGGCGCTTGTTGATTCCCTTATTATGCCCTGTTTAATCATCTCAGAAATTTGACGTTGCATTTCCTGTTTCTTATGGGGAGCACAAGCGTAAGGCTTCGTCGCTATCGGTTTCAAACCCTCAGTGTCAATGACATGATAAACCACCTGTGTGAAACCAGGTTGATCAGAAAATAAACCAGGGCTTTCCTGCAAAAGTAGAGAAAGCTGGTTTCGTTGCCTCTCATTCAATTGGTTACTCAATAACAAACTCGTTATATCTATAGGAACCGTAGGAATCACTTCGATAGGTTCCGGAAAGGAAATCACATGTTGTACGAAATTCAGAGTAACTTGAAAAGTATTGATAAAGTCCATTCCCATTAGACATTTAACAGGTAGTTCGTCTATAAGCAGGAAAGAATGCGTAAAACGAGCCTTTCCCAGCCCTAGAGATAATGTGACAGTTCCTGTGATACTGAATATTTCGTTATTTACACCTCGCAAATACTGCGTCGCAGGCTGAATGAGTGTTGCAGGAAAATTTTCAGTGCAAAACTTCGTATTTAGGGCTGATATTTCAGAACCAGTGTCGAACTTTGTCTCGACAATAATATCTTCAATTGTCAAGAACACATCAGGCAACTGAGGAGTTTGGACAGTCACTAATACTGTTTTAGAGTCAGAATGCTTGGTATCAGGAAGCAGGACCGACCCTTGGTCTACTTCCTTTGGAAGTTTAAAGGATTCCTGGTTGGATTATCATGCGGTCTGAAACCTCGGCCCTGCCGGGTATCGGGAAAATTTTCACGATGAGGAAAACTGCGTGAAAACTGCTGCGGGAACTCCGTATATCTGTTGAAATATTCATTTCTATTACTTCCCTCAGCACGGGCAGAAAAATCAGCATTGCCCTGAGCATGAAAACGTTCCGAATGCTGCGGATTGGAACGGGGTCGAGCATACTGTGCATTTGTACGGTACTCAGAAGATTGTTCAGAAACAAGCGGTTGGTGTACCACTCTTCTATGTGATGGGACGTATGAAGCTTGGGCGTGCACCTGTGTACGCTCGCGTTGAAAGTTATTAGGCCTATTATGCCGCTGAGGATATTCGTAATAAGCCTCGCGGGGTGCCCGAGCATGGTGAGTTGAACCATGTTTGCCGTGTCGCTCTTCATACGTTCGTATGAGGCGAAGGCATTCATGAATTGTAGCAGGGTGTCGAACCTCAAGAAAATCCTGTAGAAATGGATCGAGCTGCTGCAATAGGGTGTCCAACATGTCGACATGACTGGCATGTGGATCCCATAAGTTATACAAGCGTGTTGTTTCCAACGCAAATGCAACAGGGCTATCGTTGGGTCCTTGCTGACGAGAAAAAGGTTGTTGTGCAAGGCTAGCTCGACTGAGGCCGAAAGGAAAGACTTCCAAAAATTCTGCACGGAAATTCTCATAATGAGAATTCGGGTTCGACGCTCTCCACTGCCGATACCAGGTCTTAGCGGTATCCTTCAAGCAAGTGCCTGCTATTTGTACTTTGCAGTCTTGAGGAATATTGTAGAGATCAAAATGATCTTCCAAATCCTCGAGAAACTTTAAAGGATCCCTCCAAACCATTGAAATTAATTGTTCCTGCATGCGGCACGAAATAGGGCAAGCATTCTGCTTCGCTGAGAGGATTGAACTCCCTCAGGTACGACCCGCGACTCAGAGTGATAGGAAGCTGGTGCATTACGAAATTGTGAAGAATGCCTGGGTACTTGTAGATCACTTATATCAAAGTGAGCCCCACAGGCTTCTTGCAGATGGTCAAAATTAATCTCATCACCACCGAAACTTGCCTTAGGGTGAAAAATTGAAGTTGTCTCAGGTAAGGAAGACATGGGTAAGAATTGTCAAGACCTCGTGTTCGAGAAAAGTTCGGGCGCCAATTATAATGAATTCAGCTTTCTTCTACTAAATTATAATGAATTCAATGCTTCTTCTAATGCTTGTTGTTTGTTAACTATATCATGAATAAACTTGCCTGCTAGTAGTGTAGTAATAATAATGAACAAGCTTTTAACTGCTAGTAATGTTGTAGTAGTAATTAAGATGAATAAAGTCTTAATGCTGGTTGTTAATAATAACAACTAATGAAATAAACCTAACAGCCAGACAGAAGTCTGACAGTACTATGAACTGAGAAAAACGTACTTACTTAAAAAGCTTTTATTAGGAAAACTTCTGGAATCATCCCACACACACACACACTAGTCACATTAATCGTATCACAATAATGAAGAAAAACCTAATCACATAGAACGAAGCTCTTGGCACAAAATAACGTAGCTCTACTCACATAAACGAAGCTCTCCCTACGCACATCAACAAAAAGCTCTCTCGCACATAAACAACAGCTCTCCCTACGCACATCAACAAAAAGCTATCCTAGGTCTCGTTGAACGCGCCTATTTATACTGGCTACCACCACGTCATGACTTACACTCATTGCCAGATCTCATTCAGCGGGAGAAATAACATCTCGTTCAGTAAGAAGATAATTTACATAGTAAAATTTAATAACCAGAGATAGTAAAAATCAAAAGGAAAGTGAATCTAGAGTATACGTTACAGAGTGTAAGCGATTTTTCCATTTCCTTGCAATATTTGCTTTTAAAAGTTGCGTGTGAGAACTTTTTTTCACGTGGCTTCCAACATCAGAAACATTTTGCATATCTTTCACACGAAACACTTAGGGACGCCGCAAGTTTATGTTTGTACTTGAAACCATTTCTCCTCTTTTAAGAAACTGATTTGAGTTCTTTCTCCTTCAGACTGCATTTACTGTGACGAAGCGGTTGTTAGATATCATAAACATTTTGTTATAAAATTTCATATGCGAACAAATATTCGATGATTCTTGCATTTTGTATTGTCATACATTCTTTTGATTCAAAAGACGTGCTTATTATTCCCATTAATCCGGGGCTATATTTCTTTTAATTGAAGGACTGCAAAGTTTAGTCTGCAGTTTTTCAGCGAGAAGATCAAAAGAAACCCGAATAGATTGAGAAATTTCGTAATCAGTTGAACTTACGCTTAAGCAATAAATTACAATGAACTGAGTTTCATTTGGATTCTTGTTTGATTTTGGTGGAAAGTTGAACGGACACTACGATATCAGAAGATCCAAACGTACTGCAAGAACCAGGATTATTAGAGGAACCAAAAATGTCAGACCGTATGACGTCTACTCTAACTTAATCTTCCTTTTCAGTTCCTGTCTTCTTAAGTAAATTTTGGTTTATTCTCGTTAAGCGCTTTTTAGTCTGGACGCTACACTTTCTCTCTCGACGAATTCGTGTTTTGGCAATTCTGACAGCATGTCAAAATGCAGTTACATAGTTGAAAGCAAACGATTAGAACGAATGTGATCAATCTTCAAAAAAGGCAATGCACTTATTCGTCTTAGAGGCAATGTGATTATTATCTGTCTTCTAGACAATGTAATCTTAGTGATAGAAGAGCAATCTTAACTCAGATAGTATGCTATCAACAAATGTATTTGACTATGTTTCTTTAAGTATTGATGCTGCGCCAATATACAACGACCGTCCTATAAAAACTGAGAGTAATTTTATTTAAGTTGGCAACAGTGCAAAGGGGGAAAATAACCACGCAGACGACTAACTGAATTACGGAAGTATATATGGCAACAGTGATTAGCCGCGGCAGACGATTCTGGGTTTGTTATTGCGCAGTTCTTTAAGGTACGTCTGCATTTCGCCATACAGCTATGGAGGTGAGTGATTCAGAGTTAAGAAATAAAATGCGTTGTGCGATAAATTTTTGCTATCGTTTGGGTGAAACGGCTCCAGAAACAGTTGATTTAATGAAAAAAGCTTACAAAAATAAATGTTTGGGAGAGTCAACAATTTTTAGATGGCACCGTGATTTCAATAAAGGTCATTTATTGGCAGAACTCACTCCTAGGCCTGGTCGACCTGAAAGCGTTGTTACGGAGCGTATTGTTAACACTGTTTGGACAATCCTGCAAGAACATCAACGAATGACGTTTGAAGACATAGCGGAGACAACGAATATTTCAAAAACGTCGACATTCCGCATCCTACGCAACAAATTACTGCTGCATCGTGTGTGTTCTAGATGGGTACTATAATGAATAAGCTTTATGTACCAGCTAAGCTAAGTATAATGAATAAGCTCTTTTTACCAGCTAACTATAATGCTTCTGCTACTGAATGATATGCTTGTACTAAGCTTCAAATAGTGAATTCAAATGGTTGTTGTTACTAGTTAATTAAGAACATGAATAAAGTCTCCTGCTAGTAGTGTAGTAATAGTATTGAACAAACTTATAACTGGTATAGTAATGTTGTAGCAGTAATTAGAATGAATAAAGTCTTAACGCTGGTTGTTAATAGTAATAAACTAATGACATAAACCTAACAGCCAGACAGAGGTCTGACAAAAACTATGAATTGAGAAAGACGTACTTACGACAAAGCTCTTTTATTATGTAACTCTTGATCATCCAACGCACACACACAACTCGTTTCACAATAATGAAGAATCAAACTAATCACATAGAACGAAACTCTCTCCTTCACAACAACAACGCTCCTCTAGTATAACAACAAACGCTCTCCCTATAACAACAAAAGCTCTCACTATAACAACAAAAGCTCTCCTTGGGTATCGTTGAACGCGCCTATATATACTGGCTACCACCACGTCATGACTTACACTCATTGCCAGATCTCATTCAGCGGGTGAAATAATATTTCGTTCAGTAAGAAGATAATTTACATAGTAAAATAAAATAACCAGAGATAGTAAAATCAAAAGGAAAGTGAATATAGAGTATACGTTACAGTACCTCATCACATGACGAGAGAACAATTGTTAGCCAGAGTTCAGGTGTATCATCATAAATGGAAACAAATGATTGCAAGGGATCAAAACTTTCTAAACACAGTAATAACTGCCGACGAGACATGGGTCCACTATTTCGACTCCCTCACGGAACGCGCAACGTGTGTCTGGAAACACGTTGTATCGCTTCCTCCGGAAAAAGTCTGCCAAAACAAATCAGCTAGAAAGGTGATGATGATAATTTTCTTTGATCATAAAGGTGTAGTCTACTAGCATGTCGTTCCTCCACAAATTACTGTCAGTGCTGAGTATTACATTTCAGTCTTGAAGCGTCTGCGACGACACATATCTACACTGCTGGCCACCCAAAATGCAACACCAGGAAGGACACGAGATAGCAAAGCCAGATTTACTGGACACATAACAACAGATACAAAGATGAAACGATTGAGCTTACAGGCCCGTGCGACTTGCGGAACACGTAGACATCAATAGTTCGTGTGGCCCCTATGGCTGGCAATAACGGCCGCTACACGCCGCAGCATCGAACGAAAGGGGCTTTGGATGTGGGCTTTGGGTATGTCGGTCCAGGCTGCTTCCACACGTTGCCACAGTTCATCAGCCGAAGCCGTGTGTGTTGCTTACTGGGCCACTCGGTTGCCGATCAGCGACAAAACGTGTTCGATGGGCGACATATCGGGAGAACAGGCGGGCCACGGCAGCAGTGACACCTGGCAGGCCATGAAGAATTGTTGCACGATGCGTGCCACGTGCGGGCGCGCATTGTCCTGTTGAAACGTGGCCGCTGGAAGGTCCTGCAGGTAAGGGAGGACTACAGGCTCCAAAAAGTCGGAGATGGTGCGGTGGCTGTTGAGTGTACCGGCGATGCGTACGAGAGGGGTGCTGGTGTCATATCCAATTGCGCCCCAAACCCTAACGCCAGGCGACGGACCGGTATGGCGATGCATAATGCAGGCGTCATACAGTCTCTCGTAGCGGTGATGCCACACGCGGGTCCGAACATCGTGGTGTTGCAGGCAGAAACGGGTTTCGTCGGAGAAGACAATGTCGTGCCATTCCGTAGTCCAGGTGCAACGTGCAACAGCCCACTACCGCCGCACTCGCCGGTGGTGTAACGTCAATGGTAATCGGAGCAATGGGCGCTGTGCGACAAGTCCCGGCTCTTGCATACGACGTTGAACGGTACGTGCTAACACCGGTTGTTGCGCAATACACGCTAGTTCCTGCGCTAACGTTCGTGATGTGGCGGTGCGAGCCGTCAATGTCCACCGCACAACATGCCGGTCCTCTCGTTTGGTGGTGTGGCGCGGCTTCGGCAATCGCTCACGTCGGTCCGTCCGTCCCTCCTTGCACCCACCGAATCCATACTCGCCTCACTGTGGCTGGATGTCGTCCCACACGGGCGCCGATGTCTCGGTACGATAAACCGCTGTCGCGATAAGCCACTATTCGTCCTCTGTCGAACTCCGAAAGGTGCTGGAATGATTGCCGTATTCTGCGACGAGGCATCAGGATGCTTCCCACGCACAGGTCCGGCAGCACAACACACTTCCACTACTTATACCCAGCCTTCTGTGCACCCTTCTTATAGTGCTTCTCGGTGGCGTGGCGGTCGCACATCATTTGCATATGCCCTGCAATGCAAATCAAGGCCAATCAGATGCATTTCAGATCAATCGGATGCATTTCAGGTCAATCGGATGCTTCCTTCTTGGTGTTGCATTTTGGGTGGGCAGCAGTGTATTAAGCGACCGCAACTGGTGAGCAAGTGGGCCCTACACCATGATAACGTCCGCCCACATGTGGCTGCTCGTGTTCAACAGTTTCTTACGAAATGCAGTATTGAAATCATGCCACACTCTGCGTGCATTCCTGATCTCGCCTCGTGTGATTTCTGGTTGTTTCCAACATTGAAGAGCAATGAAGGAAAAATGCCGTGGTGCAATATTCAGCGCAGATGCTGACGTTATTCAAGCTGTACAAGGGTGGTTAAAGCAGCTTCCACAAAATGCCTTCGCCACGTTCTTTGAAAAGTCTACTGAACGATGGGACCGTTGCATATCGTTCCAGAGAAGATACTTTGAGAAAGAATAAAATATATTTTGCTGTGCCTATATTTCTTCACTTTGTGTGATTCTGTTCTCAGTTTTCATGGAACGGCCATTGTAGATATATGATTTATCAACGAGCAACGTGCTTATGTAAAGAATTCCGAGGATTTAGTTTAAGTTGTTATATTCTGTAACAAAACTATTTGATTGTGGTGTACCATACTACTCCGTCGTGCTGAACGTGAAATAAAAGTCTGAAACCTGTAAGTAAGATGTCTTTGGCATTTTGCTGGCCGTTATGGTTTCTAGAGTTTTGATGAGTTGATTCTTGTTACTTAAGCACTAACTGTGACGAAGTTAAGCTATAGATGGTTCAACTAAAGCGATTCAACTGAGATAATTTAGTAAGCTTTCTAGTGAAACCGTTTACGTCAGCAATGTTTTAAACTTTAGCCTGAAATCAGATTAGTGCTTTACAGTGAAGTTCTTGTTGTGGTATTAGTTTGGATCATAAGAAATTATCAAGTAAAACAAATGTTATTACTCCACAAAGAATTATTTCCCCACAACCTTAATCTGTTGAGTGTATCAACATATAACATATCATGATAAATATCACAAAGGCTTCTATGGGTCTTTTCTAGTTGTACTTTTCGTCCACATTTAATGAAAATTATTACGATGTACGTAAACGTCTTTAAATTTGGAGGCAAAATGTTTTGTTGAAGAAAACGTCAAATGTACCTAACATTAAATTCATGACTAAGATTGTTTCTTTTTATTTTAATAAATGAAATTATCTTGAAAATAAATTACAAAATATGATAATTACTGACATCAGCTTAGGAAAAGAATATATTATCTTTTGGTATTCATGTCTGAACTCCCGTAAGAGAAATTCGGACGTTGTAGCTTGAATCCTGGGTCATTCTTTTCTGACATCTGAAACAGCTTTTTAAACATATTCTTGATCAATAACGTCTAACTCAATCCAAGTTTTGGAATACATCCAAATGAGACTTACCAGTGCCATTCAAGAGTTAAGTCCTTTGACAATATATCGTGGAAGTCATCACTTTAGAAGATATTTTCCAAAAGGCATATGTAAAATATCTTGCAGGGTCGGTAAAAGCAAGAGTACGTAAACTGCTGTAATGCAAAACTTTTGCGTTAAAGAAATTAGAATGCCACGAAAATTAATATGCATTAGCAAACATCTGAGATAAGATTTACGCTTGATGGAGCATCAGAATTAATATCTTTAAACTTAAGCTGTTTATGTGAAACTTGGAAATTGGAGTGCCTATTAGACGTTTCAGTTAATCTGACGGAAACGATAAGAGCACTAATTGGTAGATTTATTCGGAGAGACCCAGAGAGTAGATCGTGAGTCAGCTGTTGATGGAATAGTAGAACAGCCGATAGATAATAGCATTAAATGTAGAAAGATAGATAGATTTATCAAGAAGACGGCGAATGATGATTTCTCCATCCGAATGGGAATTGTACACGAAACCGTATGATTGTGGCTTTTCCGCATGGGTGGAAATCCTGGTGCAGATGGTCTACGCTTAATACAAAAGATATTCATGGAAGGTGCAGTGTTATGAGAATGCCTGTTCAATGAATTCAAAGAAAGTACCTGAAACCATAAGAGATAGTAGTGCATGGGAGAGAGAACGTGAAAAGGGATTTGACAAGTGACGAACATTAAGCCATAATAGGTAGATATTGCACAATACAAATAAAATACAGCAGACTTTCTTTTGCTATATTTCACAGTAATACATGAATTTTCTCATAAGATACGCAATGCTCCAAGAAAGAAATGAAACTGATCAAAACATACATGTACGACAGGTGTCCCAAAAGTCTTAGGCCCGACCACGAAGGAATGGTCCTGGAAAAATAAATATGGTAGGCCTATTTTTCTAACTAGTCCCTTTGACGGTCCGCACACATTTTTTAACGGTGCTCTAAGGCTCTTATGCCCTCCAAATAAAATGACATGGTTTGTTAAAACTGTAAGAGACTTCCACCGCATTAGTAACGTTTTCATCCGCCCCAACATGCACGCCAGAAAAGTTTTTCTTTTTGTGATTAAGAAACAGATGGTAGTAAGGAACAAGACCAGATGAGTAAGGTTGTTGTGGTATCAGTCCAAACCTACATTCATGAATGACAGCCAAGGCAACTGCAGACTTGTGCCTTGGAGCATTATTCTCATGAAACAACGCAACTTTGAACAACTTTCCGTGGAGTTTATCTTCCAAATGCTGTCGACGTTTTCTTAGTAGGTTAGCATTGTATGCTCCGGTTATAGTTTGACCTTCCGCAAGGTAATCCACCAACACCATCCCTTCCCTCTGCATCCCAGAAAACTATCGTCAACACTTTTCTAACAGAAGTGGCAGGCTTCGCCTTCCTTAGAATGAGAGCGCCACCATACTTCCATTGTTTTGAATCAGGAATATAGTGGTATGCCCACGTTTCATTCACTGTTACAAATCGTTGCCGAAATTCTCCTGGATTTGATTCAAGCAGTGCAAAATTGTCTCGTGGCATGTTCCAAAATCAGTTTTAACTCTGGTGACATTAGGTTTGGGACCCACCGCAGCAACCCTTTTCGTTGCAAAATGTTCTGTAAGAATGCGATTAACCGATCAACTGTTGCTTCTGACTTATGCAGTGTCCCACTAGTCTGTCTGACCGTTAAACATCTATCTTGCAGTACTACACAGAGATTCACTCGGGACTTTACTCAAAAATAAGCGCTATGTTTTTGAAAAGGGAAAAGATTTCAAGCTGAAATTTGAAGACAAAGGGCCGTACGTTCTGACATTCGCATTCATATCTGCGCCGTTTGGCGCCCATGCCCAGATGGCGCCACAATACACGGCGTCTTGTGGGAACGGTTTTGCGTCATTCTCTTTGTCCGTCGGCTAGCGTCGAGTACAATGGTGTTCACGATTGCTGAGCGCGTGTTTATCGTTCGAAGTTATTGGAATTCTGGCTCTTTCAAGGAGTGTCAGAAAGAGTTTAAGGAGAAATTTCTCCGTCGGGAGCTACCTACGAGACCAACGATTTCAAATCTTGCGAAGAAACTTGAGACGACAGGAAACCTTGTTGATACGTATTTAGGAGGGCAATCCTCAGAAAACATTGTGCAGTGTGTGAAAAAGAGGTGGTTACAGTCTCCAAAGAAATCGTTACGCAGGCTGTCGCAAGAAACAGAACTGTCACATTCCACATGCCAGAGGGCTGTAAAAATGGGTAAGCTGAAGCCATATCGTGTTACAGTTGTCCATGAGCTATTACCAATTGGCATACCAAAGCGAATGCATTACTGCGGGTGGTTTTAAGGAATTTGTCAGTCAAAATCCAAGCGTATTATACATTATGTGGTTCACGGACGAAGCTTGGTTCCACCGTTCAAGCTATGAGACCTCACAGAATACACGGGTATGGGCGAGCGAGAATCCCCATGTCATTTCCGAGGAAAGAATGAATCCCATAAAGATTGCGTATGGTGCGCCATTTCACGGAACCGGATAATCGGTCCCGTTTTCTTTGAATAGACTGTCAACGCAGAAATGTATCTCAACATCTTCACGCAGTTCATGAACCAACTGGATGCTATTGAACTTCAGAATGGCTTCTTCCAACAGGATAGTGCGACTTGTCACACTTTTCAGAGTAACCCATAAGAATAACCAGCCAGAGCAGCCTGCCAGCCTGGCTGGTTACTCTGGCTGGTTGTTCTTATGGGTTACTCTGAAAGGTACTTCCAATGCCAGCCTGGCCAGCCTGGCTGGTCATTCTTATGGGTTACTCTGAAAGGTACTGAGGACTATTCGGCAGCTGAAAACCAACATCACACAGGAAATTGAAGCAATAAATACCAACATGCTGAGGCGTATATTTGACAATATGCAGCGAGGAGTTGATCTCTGTTTGGATGCAAATGGCGGACATCTTCAACATCTTCTTTGATATCGATGCGATTGTGAAAAGGCAAAGCACTTCATCTTCAAATTGCAGCATGAAATGCTCTCCCCTTTCAAAATTATAGCGCTTTTTTTATTTCTTGTGTGAATCACTCTGTATTTTATGCACCATGTCAACACTTTCTTGCGTCATGGCTTCAGAGGATCTACCTGAGGAAGTGTCATCTTCCAAACTCGTTCTCCTACACTTGAATTCCGCTGATAACTTCTTTACAGTACCGTGCGAAGGGGCATCGTCTCCTAGTGTTGACACCATACCTTCAAGGTAGCGGCTTCAACTGTTTTTTATGAAGGTATGTTATCAAGTTTGAAAATACGTAGGCTGATCAGTAAATAACTTCCGATGCCAAGTCGCAAAGATTGTATTACTGCCACTTTAGGGAATCTGATTATACAAACCTTCTGTAGATTTTCCTCCAACTCTCTCTAGTCCTTTATTTAGCGTTCTTGATAGCCCAGTAAATCGATACCGAAAGTTAGAACATTTTCATTTCAAGCTATCACACTGGATAACAAAACAACTATTTTATTCGCTTATTACAAAGTCAATCGTCGTACATTAAAGTTTCTCGGGCCGCCCCGGTGGCGCAGTGGTCTAAGCGATGGCCTCTGATCATTCGTCCGAAAGGGGTCCGGGTTCGAATCCCGGTGAGGCATGGATGTTGTGTTTGTCTTACGGCACTGGCTCTCTCCCTTCCCTGGAACCAGTGACCCTAAATTAGGGACGGACGACTGCTTATAGCCCATTGAGTTGCTCACGGTGGTCGTTAAACCTCCAATCAAAAAAAAAAAAAGTTTCTCGGAGACAGTGAGATACAAAGTTGAGTCACATTATTGTAACCACCTCCTACTTTTGACGTCAACAGCGCGCAGCCAATGAAAGAAAGCACGTGTCGCGAGCTGGCTTGGAGGGTATATAAGGTGTGCTGTAGGCGATCTGAAAACATATCACTGGTTGCTGTCATGGATAAAAGGAGCGAATCATCAGATTTGCAAAAACGGATGATTATCGGCTTTCGGGCCAAGAGTGGCAGTACTTCTGAAACAGCGCAGTTTGTGAACTATTCGCGTGCTGCTGTGGTTAAAGTGCATCGTGATTGGAGAAATGGCATCATTGCGAATAAGCGATGTGGAAACTGCGGAGCACCACGTGCCATTGATGTGAGAGATGAACGTCGGCTTCGAAGGTGCGTGAGGGCCGATCGACACGCTACAGTGGAGCAACTCACTGGCCGAATGAACCAGGGGGCTACCGGAAGTGTGTCTAAAATGACAATTCAGCGAACCCTGCGGCGTACGGGCCTCCGATGCAGACAGATGGTCACTGCACCTATGCTAACGAAGGTGCATTGGAAGAAAAGTCTTACATTTGCACGGTAGTATAAGAATTGGACCTCCGCTGATTGGCAAAGGATTTCCTTCTCCAATGAGTTTCGTTTTCTGCTTCATCGAACGGATAGACGTTGGCGTATAAAGCGAGAAACATCGGAGAACACACACTCTTCAACCATTGCTGGCAGAACACAAGCTGGTGGGGGCTGCGTTATGGTCTGGAGAATAAAGCATGGATGGTGCGTTTTTCATATGGTTCTGGCTCTAACCCTTCCCTGGAAGCAATGGCCTCAAATTAGTGACAGAGGACTGCTTATAGTCTGTAGAGTTGCTCACGATGGTCGTTAAACCCAAAAATAAGATAAAAAAAGACATTTTCGTTGTACAGGGTGTCTCAGCGGGAAGTCCCACTTTTTAAATAGGTCAATCGTTCGACTTAATAACTAAACAGTAACGTAACTACGTGTAAATGAGAGGTTAATAATGGGAGAATGACTTACCATCACATCAATTTTCTGCAGATGGCGGAAGATGGCTTGTGGGACTGTTCCCGCGTTCATCGTCAGTTCTTCCCACAGTCAGTAAGATGTTGTACACAGTGCAGCAGCACAGTATACAACATCTTAGGTACGTGAAGAATTACTGGCTAACCAATGCTGCTACTGCCACACAAAGGGCTTACCGACACGAGTACGGTGTTCGTGATGGTCCTGACCGGAAGATGATTCTAAGGTTCGTGGAGAAGTTGGAACAAACAGGTTCATTACGAGTAAGAAAGGGAAGCACAACCCGCCGTCATGAGTGCCGCAGGGCGCAGAAGATGCTCGTAAGCGATTGTACGATTGTTTCGTCCATTGGCGGAAATCATTACGCCGATTGTCACAGGTGACCGGCTACTTTTTGATGATGGGTCAAAGATTAGTTAAGGACGTAAAAATCAGCCGTACAGAGTGACAGCTGTACACCAGCTGATGGACACGAATGCATCTCTCAGGATATGTAAATTATCAATACACGAGGATCTGGGCTTCAGAAAACCCTCATGCGATCCACGAGACACCACTTCATCCGCAAAAGGTGGTTGGTGGTGTGCAATATCCGCTGAGAGAGTCATTGGATCAATTTTCTTTGAAGGGACTGTAAACACTGCTGTGTACAAGGACATTTTCGTGGTCGTTGTGGAGAAACTAAACGACATCGAGCTTACGCAGGGGTACTTCCAGCGGGATAGTGCCACACCTCTAATGGGTCTATGGCGCACATCAACAGCTTTTTCGTGGAACGTGTTATTTCCAAAGACCCGTAGCCCCCCCTTCCCCCTCTCAGTCAGCCAGACTTGACGTCAGAGGATTAATTCTTGTGGGGCTATCTTAAGGAGAAAGCCTACAAAAACAGACCACGGACTACTCAGGATCTCCGGGAAAACATCACGACCGAAATAAGCAGTATCGACGCAGACATGTTGAGACGTGTATCAGAAAACATGGTGAAACGTGTGGAAATGTGTCTCGAAGAGGAGGGGGGACACATTCAGCACTTGATGTGATGGCAAGTCATTCTTCCATTACACTGGTCTACAAGGTTTTTATAACACGAACAAATATAGCTGTTTTTAACTAATGTTTGGGTGCTGCTGATATTAGATCTGACCTTAAAAAATGGTCACCCCGGCACGGAGTTTTGTTATGGGACATTGAATCTGAAATTTGTACTATTGTTCCACATTAGCGCTTGTAGGCATGTAAAAGGACACTAGATCTTTTTATTTTCATATTTCGCCACCGAACATCTTATGGGTGGCAACACTGATTTTTTCACCGGTAGATAATATGTAACCGCAACCTAACCGCCATTGCTGTTTTTTACATTGAAAGAGAAACAGGTGTTGCTTTCTTCTGAGCAAAAGTTGGCGAAATGGCGAAAACGGATCGTCGCTGATGTATTAATGTTCCGGGTAAGTTCTGCCATGTGTGCAGACAGTATATTATAAAACCGCAAATTCGTCCACTGGCAAAGACCTTGAGGAAATCCTACTTTTTGTTCTTTGGATGTCATGTTGGAGATCAAAATTAATCGTGGGCTCCACATGTCTTCTGCATTTCCTTCTGTGTTGGCCTGAGTGAATGGTTGAAAGGTAAGCTGAAATCCATACCTTTCGCAGTTCCGATGATTTGGCGTGAGCCAACTGATCACGTGGAAGATTGTTATTTTTGTTTAACCAAAGTGAGTGGCTTTTCAAAGAAAAATAAGAGTAAAATACAGTATCCAAATTTCCCATCAGCCTTAAGGCCTGTTCCGCATGCGGAAGATCTTCCTATACCAAAACCCCCGTTGAACTGTGAAGAGACGAATTCAAATTCTTCCAATGAAGATATGGACGCACATGAAGATCCGGATCCTACATACGCTCCTAAACACTTAGACGAGCCCAACTTGATTGAGCAAAATGAAATGAATGATCTCGTTCGAAGTCTACATCTTTCCTAACAACAAGCTGAACTTTTAGGTTTCCGACTGCAAGAGTGGAACCTGCTATTGAAGAGTACACGTGTATCTGTGTTCAGAAATAGAAATTTGGGTCTATGTTCTTTCTAAGAAATGCAGGATGATATGTGTTTTTGTTCAGGTATTCCCGGGCTAATGACAGAATTAGAAATATCTTACGATCCTACGGAATGGCGTCTATTTATCGACTCATCCAAGGTTAATTTGAAAGCTGCCCTTTTGTCCAACGGAAACCAGAAGCCTTCTATTCTAGCAACACGCTGTAGGGTTGAAGGAGACGTATGAAAGCATGGACAGAATTTTCACTGCAATACAATATGGCCAGTTTAGGTGATCAATATGGGGTGATCTGAAAGTGATATCACTCTTTCTCGGGCTTCAAAGTGGCTTCTCCAAATTTTGTTGTTTTCTTTGCATGTGGGACAGTAGGGCCACAACAGAACACTACGAACGGACAGACTGGCCTAAACAAGATATTTTACTTCCTGAAGAGAGTAGTGTTCGTCACAAGCCCCTAGTTAATCCCTCTGATGTGCTGCTTCCATCACTTCATATCAAACTGGGGCTGATGAAAAGCTTTGTAAAGCCTATGGACAAATCTGGCCCAGGTGCAAGAAACCTGGGCCAGATTTGCAATTAAGTGACACAAATCCGCAATTAAGTGACGCAAAAACATTTCAAACATTTCCGCAAATTTAAACATTTCCGCAAATTTAAACATTTCCGCAATTAAGTGACGCAAATCTCAAAGAAGGCATCTTCGTTTGTCCTCAGATACGGAAACTACTGCGTGATTCTGTTTTTACCGAAAAGCTTAACAGCACGGACCTCGCCGCACGGCAATCTTTCACTTCTGTGGTCAAGGGGTTTCTGGGTAACAACAAAGACCGAAACTACAAACAACCCGTTCACAACCTTTTCAAGAACTACAAAAACCTTGGGTGGTGCCGGATGTCCTTAAAAATATATTTCCTCCACTCGCATCTGGACTTCTTTCCTGACAACATAGGAGCAGTCAGCGATGAACAAGGAGAAAGGTTCCGCCAAGATATCCGAAAGATGAAGGACAGGTATCAAGGCAGGTGGGATCACTCAATGATGCGTGATTACTGCTGGGTTCTTCAGAAGGAAGACAGCACAACACAAAAGAAAAAAATTAACTACTTGCACGGGTATACGAGTATGTGTGTATACATTTACATTTGTGTTGATATTGTTTACTCTATTTCTTTTTTACTTTTGCTGTCTCATATGCAGTGGGATATGAATATGGTATTTATACTTTATAACAATAATTCTATAGCTAACAGACACATACATGCTGTAATACATTACAATGTGAAGCTGTAATGTGAACATCTTGCATTGGATATATGCATCTGGAAATATAGTAAATATTCATACACAAAAAACTGTACGTAATGGAGAGTTTTTACGGTCGTATTTGAATTCAACACCTCGAAATTAATTAAAAACACCTTATTTCACCAATGTTATAAAAACAAAGTTTAAAAATGCTGAATAGTGTTATTTACCTCTCATTTACATGTAGTTATGTTATTGTTTAGTTACTAAGTCGAACGATTCACCTATTTAAAAAGTGCGACTTCCCCCTGAAATACCCTGTAGTTAAACTGTAGATTTCACGTCAATTTAAAAGAAAATATTGTTGATTATGATTTATCGATGTTTCGTTGTACTAAGTTTAAGTTGTACTGAGTTTAAGTTGTACTGAGCTTAAGTTGTACTGAGTTTAAGTTGTACTGAGTTTAAGTTCGCAGTTGTACTCTGGAAGTACAACTGCGTTGTTTTTGCAAAGGCTTTTCATGTTTCGTGAGGCCCATAAAGTGAGAACGCATTGTGTATGTGATGTGTATGATAAGAAATGAATTTGCAACTGACTAGGAAATGCCGTTATTCCATACTACGGTGTCACATTCACTGTTTGATCGATCAGCTTCAAGCACTTTTATGTCATCAGTTCTCGTATCTTTTGAACTGTGAAGGCTGGGTGCCCTACTAAAGTGGATGTTATTTAAACGGCATTCTAAGTTACCCTTATTTATCACTTAATTTTAATCATTGCCAGCTATTTTATGAGCTCATGATACATTTGGTGGAACTAATTTTGCCATCTAATTAACGCTGAACGGATACGAGAATGAAACAATACGTCCTAATCTTTCCTCATGCCTACTCATATCCGTACGTACTTGGCGTTGAGAAATTTGAAGGCCGGAAAATATTTCAGTTTTACAGCTTATTAATTATGATTTATTTACACATAGTTTGAAGTTTTGCGATGTTAATCTTTTCAGAAATATTACGACTTCACATTAAGTGTGGGAATGTGAATTACTGCAGAGTTAATGAAACAAATTCTTAAGATCGTAGAATATTTTATTCTACCACAAAATGCTTAATCATTTGAGGAAGGGTTAATTCTTAGCTACCGAAATGAGTTCTTTTCAAAGCAATGATGATAGATTCGTCGTTTGTAGAAGGAAACATAAAATGTTTTATTACTCCAGGAAAAATATCTTTTCTATGGAAGGTGCTAGAAGTCAATGGAGTTTCGTTTCAGCGTTCAGCGGTCTTTAAATGAAACAAAAAAATGTGATTGGACCGCTGCCGTTCAGGAATGTAACGTTTCATTTCGTTCAACCTTACCAGTCTGATGAGTTCTTAGACAGGGTTGATATGAAGAATACATGATACTCAGCCAAACATTATAGTTTTTGATGGTAAACGAACAGAAGTGTACATGTGGAATGTGACGTGCCTGCCCCGCATGACGAACATCAGATAAAGACAAATAGCAGCGAGAACATACGTCTGCGTAGCTCAGTTGGTAGAGCGACTTATTCCGGCATAAGAGGACTTGGTTTCGATGCCCAGCGTGGACAAAAATGACGGAGAAATTTACTTCGTTATATTGGCGCCCGAACTTCCCGGATGACCCGGCCGTTGTAGTTCTCGCAATGGTGTGATGTTATTTCCACACCGCGAGACAGGAAAAATAAGAGAACCCCTTCTTCAGCGCTTCGAAAAATAAATGTGTGATGTTACGTTACACACACCAAATTGACTGGGATTTCTCCAATTTACGTTCTTCAGCGGATGTCTGTCTACAGCGATACATGGTCCCGGCTGACCCGTGGGCCTAGCCCCCGGCCCTCTTTCGGGGGGGGGATGTGGCGTGCCTGCCACGTAGGACGCACATGAGATAAAGGCAGATAGCAGCGAAAACATACGTCTGCGTAGCTCAGTTGGTAGAGCGACTTATTCCGGAATGAGGGGACCCGGGTTCGATGCCTGGCGTGGACAAAAATGATGGAGAAATTTACTTCGTCATAGGATCTTTAATTGAAAGAATTGATCAGTTTATTCGAAGTTTCTTAGTAATCTGGTATCCCAAGAGAAGAGTCGATTTTGTATGAAGGCAGATAATGGCACACATTTATCATGTAATTCGCAGTATAATCTAAATTCAGCAGCTGGTTGATTGTCTATGAGAGCATTTAAAGCTATAAGGAATCACCTGTCCTTAACGTAGAGTCGTTGGTTCCAGGAAAGGGATAAAACCTCCGCCGACATTAAAAATCCACCCATGCTGCGTGCGGAACTTAAGCCCGGACTCAATTCGGATGATTGAAGACCAGCTCCGATAAATTGGGATCAAGCACCTTGACTTATATTGATAGTTTGCGAAGAATCGATATATATCTGTATTGCAAGGGAAAATCAGAAGTTCAATAATATTCCTGACATGTGCTAAACGTATACACTCTGTTACCTTTGAAGTGTGCCAACTGGAAGAAGTGATTGGAAGTCATATGAAAATTAGAGATATGAGAGGTTGACTGATGAGTAAGACTTATTGCAGTTGCACATGGTAGTCAGTACCTCGTAAATGTACTATGGTTCGCCACACATGCAACTATGTGGTTGTACAGTAATCGAATGCTGCCCTCAGGCATGGATTACTATAACTGCTATAGCTGATCTGTTATGATGTCTTCCTGCGCAGTGGTTGCGGAACACACAGAGTCTGAAGACGATTCCCTATCAAATCAAAAGCATGTTCACTGGCCTGTCAATCCGGGTTACTAGAGAGTGTCTGGAAGTTGTCGATATTTCTGAGTGATGTCAGTGGCATGTGGCTTGGCGGTATCTTGTTTAAATCGGGTGCCCGACACCCCACGATGAAGTGAAGTTCTATGAGTTTCAGGACACCGCCGCTCTTGTGCCGCGCTGTCAAATTTCCGAAGATACACAGAAGCCGTGCCACAGAAGACGTACTAACCAGTGGTCACAGTTGGATCTGAGAGTTGACCGTGTTGTCTCCATATATGCGTACGACGAGCACTGGCTCCTACACAAAAACCGGGATTTCGCTACTTAGCATGATACGAAGCCATTCCTCATTCCAAGTTATTAGAGGGAAGCTGTATTCAAGGCGTTGTTGACAGTGGCTTGAGGTTAGTAGAAGGCGGCGTAACAGATGACGTGCTAAGAATCTACCTGTTCAAATTATCGGCAAACAGTACGTCTTGTCGTGGACTAGCATCAGAATAGCATAATCTCGTTTGCTAGCCTCCAAACTAGCTTTGCCAATGGTAGAATGGACGCCTGTCACAAAGTAATTCGGTATTTTTTTGACATCGTCTTCTCCTTGTAGCCGATCAGTGTGGCTACTTTTTCGCAGTCACTGTTACCGACATTGAATGCCTATCATATGGTTGAGCCCGACATATTCCGATATCCTATGGCTTGACCGTCACGCTTCATTCAGTTTTCCTATCTCAGACACCATAAGCTAGCGATGTGCCTGACATACATGCTGATTTGGCATTCCGAACGTGATGCTGTTCTTACAGATACACCGTTCTGTTAAATCGTACAGCGCTATGCTGTCCACGAATTTGTTCAGCGTTTAGTGGTGGCGGAGAGAAGTCTTGTCCTATAACGTCTACCTTCTCCATTTAATTTCGTCTTGTATCTGGCGCTCTTTGGCCAAACATGGCCCTTGCGCCATAAAAATCCACCAACCAACCAACCAACCAACCACTCAATTTGTCGGAAAATGGAATAATTTGCATTTCTCGCTTAACTGTCTTTTTCTAGGATCTGTATAATAACGGGACGCTCTTCATTGCTTAATAACATGTACACTGTGTGCTTTCCTTAACATAAAGCAAACGACACCTTGTAAGAGCATCATAGAATTAGGTGAATTTTCACGTGCTTCTAAAATTGAAATTGATTAGATTTGTTATAAACGACGCAAAAATGGACTTGTATTCACTACTATGCTCTATAAACCGTTTGTATAAGATGTGGCTTAGTTGAAGAAACCTATAACATCACTTTCTCCTCGCTCGGCAAAATTCTTGGCTGAACTCAGTTTAAGATACAATTTCATTATTCATTGTTCTCGGATTTGATATTACAGGTTGTGGTTTTTCAAAATGGATGAACTTTCTTGCTAGTTCATGGAATCCTTTTGTATCAATTTTAACGAAACTACAGTTTTCTTAGAAAGCTCTGCTGAGGACCTAAGTCAGTTAATATTAAACTGTGTTTCACATTTACTCATTTTGCCAGAGAATTTCCATGATTAATGAAGCCTTTTGCTTAGCGCTTGGTATGTACATACGTCAAAATACGAAGCTCATTTCGGAGAATCGGTTTACTGATAATTCCCATGTTTATTAAATCGGATTTGCACGGAATGTATGAGAAATGCCGTGCTTAATCGAATGGAACTTTTAGCTGATATATTTCTCAGTATTTAACACTTACTGTACAAAATTTTGATGAGGGACCTTCAGACGTAAAATACTTCGCTGTAAGAAGACAACTTAAAATTGTTTTAAAGAATGTCCTCTTTATTATTGAATCTTTTTCTCATTTCTTTTTGATTTCAATATTCTTCACGCTCACCTCCATCAAAAACATATACAAAAATGACAAAGGATACTGAGGAACTTATTGTGTTCATGTTAAACGGTGTTCACATTTTTGCTCTACGTACTGAGTGCACATTTCAGTTTTGCTATGATTAAGCAGGCTTTCCCTCCAGCGCCTGGTAGGTATACACGTCAAAATACAAGGCTTATTTCTGAGAATCGGTTCACTAATAATTCCCGTATTCATTAAACTAGGATTGCACTGTGTGAACGAGGCATATCATGTTTAATCAAACGGGAAATTCAGCTGCTAGATTTCTCAGTATTTTCTGCTTCCTGAACAAAATTTTGACGAGGGACCTTTAAACGTAAAATACTTTACTGTAAGAAATCTTCTTATATTTGTTTTGAAAGAACTTATCCACTACTAAATCTTTTCCTGATCTCTTTTTGATTTCATTGTCCGTCATACTCACCGCCATCAAATATTCTTGTATCAATGCCATTAGGATTTAATATTTTTATTAGTTTAAATTTTATAAACGGCCTTTCTGAAGTTGAAGCTTCAACTTCAAGAGCTAACAGCATTTTCAACGTTTGGTCAAAACAGAATTTATGTTAATCAGGAAGAGCGGGAATGAATTTCAGTTGGTCTACTTTTTATTTTCAATAAACTTTTCCAAAAGACATTTCGCACTAAGAGTGATTGCTGAAAAAAAAATCGGAAAATATGCCATTAGAATGTTGCTCTGTGACGTTTTAGTGGAAGCCTTTGGTAATACAAATTCTTATTGTTCTCAATATTCTTCATGCTAATGAACCGTCCTTACGTCTGAGTTTTGATAACATCGATATCTGCACTAACTTCATTAAATGCCGTTAGTATCAGACTTCATTCAAGTCTTTATTTTTTTCCTTCAGACTGCCACTCAAGTTTCCACAGTTTAGTCATGGCTTCAGTGGCTCCTTTCATTTTAAAATTCTTTATTTTTCAAGTATGAAGCGCTTCTGTAGCTTCATTTAAAGTTTTGGCAGCTCCAAATCTGTTTTCATTCAGAGAATGAAGAATTATTACTAAGTTAGTTGTTTCTTAGGTTTCGACTCAGTATGTTATATAAAGAACTGTTCCATAATTTTGCACTAAAAGAATGAAATTCACCTTTTTAATTATTTTTCAATAAAGCAGCTCAAACTTTCCATATTTTCATTAAAATTATCTATCTATCTATCTGTCTATCTATCTATCCATCCATCCATCCATGATGAAGCAGTTCTATATTTTCATAAGAAATTATACTACGGGGATAAATCAAAATGGGTAAGGGTAATTGCATTGTATACACCAGAAACAAAGTGAGACTTAAATAACTGCAGCATTATTTTTCATTGTAGTCTCTCTGCAGTTCCACAAACATGCGTCTTGATTTCACCGGAGAAGATTTTCAGCTATTAAGAACACAGTTTTGCCGTCTTTACACGATTTAAAAAATTACGGTTAAAATGATATATACATGAGCACTTTCAAGTCCACTGTGGACCCGTCATCAGATGCTGTGGTTGCACTATGCCCTGGGAGGGTATATATTATGTAGTATGCGCACTGACGAAATAGTGTGTTTTGGCATGCGCATGCTCACTACCCAATCATGTCGTTTCATTAGAGCAGCCGGTATTGTCTCTTTCGTTGTAATAGTTACAGAGTAGTTTCCATGGCAACGGTATAATGATAGGAGTATCGTCGTTACAGCATTCAGCCCTATGTTTATGTATCAATAGGCTATCTAACAGGAGGATAGATGAACATGTAGTTGGCGTATGTAACATAGTAACATCGTCCCAGATAGGTTGGTGTTGACCCTTCAGGCATAGTCTTGAAAGGGCGGTGGAGGTGGAGCATGTTTTAACATTATATCTATGTTCAGAGACACGTAAATTAATATTGCGACGGGTCGAACCTATGTACATCTTGTCGGTTACGTCAGCATTCATAGCTTTTAGTGGGATTGCGTATACACCGAATTTGGAATCATGGGGAATCCGATCCCTGTCATTTTTAATATGGGCGAGAATGTTGCACGTTTTTATGCCAAAATCAAAATTAAGTGGACGACATGCGTTTTTTAGGATATTTGTGACAGCAGGGATGTATGGTAGCTTGCCGACATATGAAGTGCTTGGTATCGTTCTTGGTAATGTTGAGTATGATGCATTAAAGACACGGCGCATTATGGAATTAACTGTGGTAGATGGATAATTATATAATGCTTCAATATCCATAATTTTTGCAACTTCTAGGTCTCTTTGATCGGTTGAGGATGAATGTGTAACTGCTCGGTGAAACATAAAGTGAAGGGCTGAGAGTTTTTGCCTGAGTGGGTGGTAGGAGTTATAGGGAATCATAGATATTGTTGCAGTTGGTTTTCTATAAACAGAGTGAGTTACTTCGTTCGTATTAGAGTTTCTTTCCAACAAGATGTCCAGATAGGGTAATGCATAATTGGTCTCGAATTCTGTAGAAAATTTTATGGAACTGTATTTTGTAGACAACAAGCTGGTGAATTCGGTAAGGCTTTCAAGGGTGGACTGCCAAAACAAAAGCACATCATCCACGTATCTCAGGTATAAAATAGGTTTCACATGAAAGTTTGCGAGGACTTCGTTTTCCAAGTCTTGTAACAACAACTCAGATAGAACTGCTGAGAGGGGTGACCCCATAGGGGCCCCTTCCCGTTGACGGTAAATAGTTTCATTAAATCGAAAAAATGTTCTGTTGTACACAAGTCTTAAGGCATTAACAATGCCTTGAATTTCATTATGGGTATAAGTTCCGTGGGCTGACAACATTTCTTCAATGATACGGTGGACAGCAGGTACAGGTACATTAGGGTATAAGGAAATGATATCGAATGAGACCATTATAAACTGCGAGCTAGATGGTGTAACAGAATGTATTTTATTTAATGCCTGAGCGGAACTGGACACCGAGAATATGGATGAAGTGGTTAATGGAACTAGACATTTTGCCAATGCTCCCTCGAGGGGTCTAGTTGGACTTCCATAGGCCGAAACGAGGGGGCGTACGGGATTACCTGTGTTTTAGTCGTTCTCAGATTCCATGGCATTGGTGAACTGTTCGGGACAACCAGGGTGTGTCCATGGCGTTCTATGGGCATCATAGTCCAAATAAACCTTCCTCTTTGCCGGAATAGTGGGATAAGGAGTCTTTGTTTCGGGCCGCATGAAGGATAAAGCCGCATCATGGGGGAGATATTTTTGCCGAGTATTAGGAACTTTTGGCATGATCTCAGATCCCGACAAGTTCAAGTAGGAAGTCTGTTCGATGTCTTCTGAGAGTCAATGTGTGCTTCCATTTTCTATACACTCTCACCAGGTTGTCCATAATGCAAGAACCTGGTGAGAGTGTATAGAAAATGGAAGCACACATTGACTCTTCAGAAGACGCATTTGGACTTCCTACTTAATTGTCGGGATCTGAGGATCATGCCAAAGTTCCTAATACTTCGGCAAAAGCCAATCTCCCCCGTGATGCGGCTATCCTTCGTATGGCCGAAACAAAAAGACTCGCCAGTACTATTTGGCAAAAAAGAGGATATTTGGACTATTTACAACGACGAACATATGATGCCCACTTGAACTTAACTACATGGACACACCCTGTTGTCCTGGACAGAATCCTGACAGTTACCAATGCCATTAGCCTATCTGAGAACGCTAAAACACGGGAAACACATATTTTAAAAGCTCCGACAACTGGTCGCACAAGAAGTTGACAATAGAGTTGTGAAACGTGGAACACTACCTAATCTGCAGTGCCTGAACTCAACATCCTACATCAACCTCAGTGGTATACAACTGCACCCAGTCCTGCAAAGTGCGCTCGATAGAGGACTTAAGTATGCCTACCCTATCAATGTTGTCAATGATATTCAGCTTATTCCACAGATTGAACAAATTGTTAAAGCGCTCCCTTATTCTATTCAAGACTCCACTAGACATCAAGTAGCTGGAGCCATCCAAGACTGTTCATAACCAATCTAGCAATAATCCTGTATATAAGAAACTCAAATATGAACTGAACCAACTTAGACAGCTGCGTCAGAACCCCGATATTTCCATAATCAGTGCGGACAAGACCTCCCAAGTTATTATAATGAATAGAACTGACTACATTGATAAAATGAACCAGGCAATTGCAAACATTCCACATACCATCTGCACCCGTGATCCCACTAATGCTACCATTTTGGCCCTCTCCAGGTTAAAATCTTCAGGTCTACTTCCTACAATTATCACTAAAGCTATGCACCCACCACCTGGACCCCGTGTTCCCGAATTATTTGGAAAACTTAAAACCCATAAAACAGGTAATCCCGTACGCCCCCTCGTTTCGGCCTATGCAAGTCCAACTAGACCCCTCGAGGGAGCATTGGCAAAATGTCTAGTTCCATTAACCACTTCATCCATATTCTCGGTGTCCAGTTCCGCTCAGGCATTAAATAAAATACATTCTGTTACACCATCTAGCTCGCAGTTTATAATGGTCTCATTCGATATCATTCCCTTATACCCTAATGTACCTGTACCTGCTGTCCACCATATCATTGAAGAAATGTTGTCAGCCCACGGAACTTATACCCATAATGAAATTCAAGGCATTGTTAATGCCTTAAGACTTGTGTACAACAGAACATTTTTTCGATTTAATGAAACTATTTACCGTCAACGGGAAGGGGCCCCTATGGGGTCACCCCTCTCAGCAGTTCTATCTGAGTTGTTGTTACAAGACCTGGAAAACGAAGTCCTCGCAAACTTTCATGTGAAACCTATTTTATACCTGAGATACGTGGATGATGTGCTTTTGTTTTGGCAGTCCACCCTTGAAAGCCTTACCGAATTCACCAGCTTGTTGTCTACAAAATACAGTTCCATAAAATTTTCTACAGAATTCGAGACCAATTATGCATTACCCTATCTGGACATCTTGTTGGAAAGAAACCCTAATACGAACGAAGTAACTCACTCTGTTTATAGAAAACCAACTGCAACAATATCTATGATTCCCTATAACTCCTACCACCCACTCAGGCAAAAACTCTCAGCCCTTCACTTTATGTTTCACCGAGCAGTTACACATTCATCCTCAACCGATCAAAGAGACCTAGAAGTTGCAAAAATTATGGATATTGAAGCATTATATAATTATCCATCTACCGCAGTTAATTCCATAATGCGCCGTGTCTTTAATGCATCATACTCAACATTACCAAGAACGATACCAAGCACTTCATATGTCGGCAAGCTACCATACATCCCTGCTGTCACAAATATCCTAAAACACGCATGTCGTCCACTTAATTTTGATTTTGGCATAAAAACGAGCAACATTCTCGCCCATATTAAAAATGACAGGGATCGGATTCCCCATGATTCCAAATTCGGTGTATACGCAATCCCACTAAAAGCTATGAATGCTGACGTAACCGACAAGATGTACATAGGTTCGACCCGTCGCAATATTAATTTACGTGTCTCTGAACATAGATATAATGTTAAAACATGCTCCACCTCCACCGCCCTTTCAAGACTATGATTGAAGGGTCAACACCAACCTATCTGGGACGATGTTAGTATGTTACATACGCCAACTACATGTTCATCTATCCTCCTGTTAGAAAGCCTATTGATACATAAACATAGGGCTGAATGCTGTAACGACGATACTCCTATCATTATACCGTTGCCATGGAAACTACTCTGTAACTATTACAACGAAAGAGACAATACCGGCTGCTCTAATGAAACGACATGATTGCAGTGAGCATGCGCATGCCAAAACATACTATTTTTTCAGTGCGCATACTACATAATATATACCCTCCCAGGGCATAGTGCAACCACAGCATCTGATGACGGGTCCACAGTGGACTTGAAAGTGCTCATGTATATATCATTTTAACCGTAATTTTTTAAATCGTGTAAAGACGGCAAAACTGTGTTCTTAATATCCTTCAGCACGATAAATCGACTTCCTATGGTATAGATTTTCAGCTGTTCATGAGGGCGTGTATGCACCCTTCTGTCGCTCTTTATGACTATCAAACCACCGAGCATGAAATGTCTCTTTTTAAGCTGACCGAAGAGACGAAAATCGCTTGATAAAAGTTACGGGCTGTAAGGTGAATGTAGAAGAACCTCGAACTAAAGTTTTCGAATTGTAGCCATGATTGCAGCTTCTGTATGGGAGCGAGAATTGTGCTGCAAAAGAATAAATCTTCACACCCACCCTAATCTTCTGGTGCGAATTGTAGGTCTCAGCTTGTCTTCAAGCATTGTTGAATATGTTGCACCGTTAACAGTTTGTCGGTGTTCCTGATGTTGTTCCAAAATAGTCCCACACATATCCCAATACAAGGTTAGTAAGATTCTTTTGACAGATGAAACACTTTTGAACTTCTCTCTTTCTGGAAAAAAAGGTTGTTTCCACTCAATGCTTTGTCTCTTGACAATCGTGTCCAGTTTACCTGGATATTCTTCATAACGCTGCAGAAACAACCGGGAATATCTACAAGCTACTGTTTGTGTTCATCGGTAAGCTTTTTCGTAACACCAGTGGCACATACGCCTTTAGTTATCCTAAGTCGGCATGGCATGCATCAGTAGAACCGTAACTTATGTCTAACATATCAGCTACAGCAGACACAGTAATCTGCCGGCCTTCTTCAATGAGGCAGTTCACACGATCAACACGGTTTTGAGTTGGTGACGCTGATCGAGCATCGTCAGTCGCACTTGTTCTACAGGATTTAAACTTTTCTACCCATCCTGAATATTTCTCTAGTGCCATACACTTATTATCATACTGTGCTACCATTTTTCGTGTAAATTGTATTTAAGTTGACCCCTTCTTCCAAAATAAACCTAATTACGGCACGCTGTTCAACAGCGGTGCAATCTGATTGAGAAGTTTTCATGTTTGCAAACTTATAGTCGGAGCAACACTGATGTGGGAATTTTACTAGGAAATTTTTTCATTAATAGCAAATTTTCGGAGAAAACTCTTCTCCTTCTTCAGACTGTCTTGTTGTTGCCACTTTTTACTTGTCACTATCACGGTTACGGTTTACCTTGACGGTTTAGGTTATTTTTCAACAAATCCTGCCAGATGTTAGGCAGGGAAAATCCTTTGCAGTCATTGATGATGGAATTTTGATTTTTCTCAATCTCTATTCCTTCTTTCAGTTTTCTTTTTTGGAAATTGCTTTGGAAACTGATTACTTTAAGGGAATTCCAATCCATGCTGTGCCCAGTTTCTCTTACATGCCTATCTAATACAGTCTTGTTGGAGCAATTTTTTATAGCTGCTTTATGCTCAGCTGTACGAGTTTCTAGTCTGCGACCTGTTTCACCTATGTAAGATAGTCCACAACTACAATTTACTTCATAAACTACTCCTTGCATTTTTAAAATATCTTCTTCTCTTTGAACTATTTTTGGGAAAAATTTTTTTAACTTTGTTCTCTAAACTTGGAGCTAGCCAAATATTGTATTTCTTACTAATTCTCTTTAAAGACTCAAATAAACCTTTGTGATAAGAAATTTTTCTAGTGAATTTTACTTGTTGCTTTTGTGGGTTCTTCGTACCATTAAAATTCAGAAGCTTCTCAATTTCTTCTTTAGGATAGTTATTCTCTGCAAGTATGACTTTAAGCTCTTCTTTATGGGCTTCTTTTTTATCTGCAGTAGAAACTATTTTATTAATTTTTTCTAAAAACTGACTTGCTACACCACCGACCACCCTGCGATTTTCAGCTGGATGATCAGGCCTCTCTCAAAGTCCGTATGTGGCGACGTCTATTTTTCTTCTTATTTTCTTCTTATTGGACGTCTATTCGGCATTCTTGTCACCCTGTACTCTTGCTTGTGTTGGCCGGTGCTTTTCGCTTTCATGGGGCATCGACTACATGCAGGTTTAAAAGGTTTCCGGTTCGTTCTTGCAGTGCCACCACAAGGTGTGCGGTCATGCGCAATCACACCAAACGTGGTTCATTTGCATACCAGCACGCACCTTAGCTATTTGCAAAGTTTCGCGGTTGTAGCATGTTTTCTTCTAGGTGCGCAAATTTCATTGTGCGTGAGTGTACTTTGATCAAAATATTTTTCTTTCTAAATGAGGGATGATAAAAATTCTTTTGGACGTTGCTGAATATTCGCTTATCTGTTCAGTCCGTGCGTATTTGTCTCTGTGCAAGACACCTCTACTTCCAAGAATTGTATTAGATTGTGATCACAGCTGTTTTTGAGGGAGCTAAAGAAGCCTTCACGAGAATCCATAGTGCCACTGGTTACACGGAAGTCAGTCAACCAGTTGTACGGAAAAGCACCAGATCCACGTCTTTTCCTGTACTTCGAACATGGAAGCAAATTTACGCAAAGGCAGCAGCCAGTGCTCCCGTCTTACCATTCAAAGGATGATTGGCGATGTTACCACTGCCACGAAGTTTTGTATTAGATTCTACGTGATTCTTTAATAACGTGCAATATTCTGAACTTAAGTCCGTTTTAACACATCTTTTGAAAACAAAAGACCTGCTCATGTTATCACTACGTCCGTCCGCCTGTGGTTTCTTTCTGCATTGGCAAACCTGTAGTATGAAAACGATGATCTTTACCGTTTGCTGTTTTCCAATTTATAACTATGGGTGTAACGTGAGATGATATCGAATTCAAAATTTCATTACTTAACAAAATCAGAATGAAAAATATCTTCTTTCTTTCGGTGCCATTTTAAGAACAGACCTTTTTGGATGTAGTTTCTTTTTCAAATAGCGCACAGCTTTCTTACTAGGGGCGTAATTGCATATTGCATTTCCCCCGATATCCCTACTTCTAAAAGTCCGATTTCAAAACTTTGTTTTTCGTCGGATAGAGCTCTCAATAAAGTATGCTCGGAGTATAATTTCTAGCCTTACCTTACGAATATTTTGGTAACTTGTAGGGGTAAGGGGTTATTTCTGTTCCCAATGTATTTGCAGCAGTATCTACAAGCCTGAAATCCCATTAAAACATTATTTTTCGGTCAGATATCGCACAAGATATATTTTGCACATATTTTCTGCTCACAACAAATAAATTTTTTCCGCCAAGGACGTAGATATATATCATTTTTTCCCTCGATATCTCTGCTTCTAAAAGTTCAATTTGAAAAAAAAAAAGAAAAGAAAAACTTTTCTCTTCAGACAGAGTTTAGGGTGAGGAATGTTTTGCACATAATTTCTAATTCTCCTTAACGAACAGTATTGCAACTGTAGGGCGTAGGCGAATTCTGTCTGCAATTCGTATTTAAGATAACAAGAATCATAATAATAGTTAGTAGACGGAATACAAATAGACATATTTAAAAGTACAGCACAAATGTGGACTTTATATGCTGGAATATCATATATAAATAATATATGATATTCCAGCATATAAAGTCCACATTTGTGCTTCAGCAATCAACATTGCATATATCAGTTGTAAGCAGTGGTCCCAAACTCAGACCATTGGAAGGTCCACTTTAAAGTTTTGGAGGAATGTAGGGGGGGGGGGCATGAATATTAATAAATTTCTTATAAATACATATCAATTTTACAAAACTAAACCAATGGCTTGGCATTGCAGTGGAATATCATTTGTAATTAACGGTAAATAGTAAAAACAAATGCTTCGTCAATCACGGAAAACAATCACTTTTACATAACAAATATTTTTCACTTAAATCTTAAAACAATCACATTTTACCAACGGAACACGGTACAGAAAATATTACATGTTCTGACCAGAAACTTCGGCTCCTGTCACTAACTTATCGATATTTGGAATAATGTCGTTTGAACATGCTACTTTTAAAAGTAAGTATAAGTGACTCTCACTTAATCTATTCCTTTCAAGACATTTTACTTGGTTCATTCTTGAAAACAACTGTTCATATGAGTATGTTATTCCCAACATGGACAGAACCCGTGCAGCTAGGTTATGAATGTTTACGTACTTGTCCTTTGAAACTAACTGGTAAAACTCTGTTAGATTGCAGCTGTTGAATTTGTCTTTTAGGAAAAAAATCAAACTGAAACTCTATTAATTCATGCTGATGTTTTTCAGATGCGTTGTCAGCATTAGAGGAAAATGGGGACTTGAATATATTGAAAATATTTTCCATGCCTTTAAAACATTCAAACCGCCGTACAGTTATAATCTTCGTAAATAAACTTGTTACTTATAAAGCTGATGGCTTTGCCAAGCATTACTATGTTTACATTATATTTAATATACACTAAAGAGCAATTAAATTAGATATACCTGTCTAGTAACGTTTAGCACCATCTTTTGCCCTGATGACGGCGGCGATTCGTCTCGGCATGGACTCCACAAGACACCGGAAGCGTTGGGAAGCCATACGGATCTACGACCCCTGAACAAGCTCTCACAGTTCACGAAGATTTGTTGGAGGGGGTCATCTCTCTCGATGGTATCCCAGATGTGCTCGATGGGATTGAGGTCAGGTGACCTAACTGGCCAAGGAAGCGAGGTCACGGTGGTGGAGTGTTCATCGAACCATTCGGATACAATTCGGGAGCGATGGCACGGTGCATTGTCTTGTTGCAGGATGAGGTCCCCAGTGGGATGTTTAAGACGCACAAACGGGAGCAAATGGTCGTCCAGGATATCCCGGTAACATTGACCTGTGAGGGACGATGTCACACGTACCAGGGGTCCCATTTCAGTCCCCGTAAACAGTCCCCAGACGAGAATGCCACCCCCACCAGCTTGAAGAGTGCCCTGCCGGCAAGAAGGATCCATCGCTTCATGTGGTTTGCGCCGTACTCGTATCCTGCCATCCGCATGTACCAACGTGAATCTCGACTCATCAGTCTAGGCAACATTTTCCCACATGTCTAGGGTCCAGTGGCGATGTTCCCGCTTTCATGTTAATCTTTGCACCCTGTGATGTGCGGTCAGCAGCGGTACCCTCGTGGGACGACGGCTTCTGTACCCCATAGCGAGGAGATGGTTCTGGATGGTGTGGCTGCTTACACGCGTTTGTGCACCGGCGTTAAATTGCCGAGTGATTTCTTGCACTGTGGCTCGTCTATCCGCTGTTACAATGCGAGCTAGCCGACGACGACCCCGCTCATCCACACGCTGTTGTCCACGGCAGTTGGCCCTTTGCAGGGATGGTTTTGCCGGATTCGATATACTCACGGCGCACCCGTGACACAGTGGATCGTGAAAATCCCAGTGCCTGCACGACTTCCGAGATGGAGTGACCCATTCGTCGGGCCCCGACAATTTTCCCACGATCAAATGCGTTTAGGTCCTTCGTCTTACCCAAACTGCGTCCGACTCTTACTGATTCCCGTCGCATCACTATTTATATTGTCGGATCGCTGCATACGTCATGTCGTTTCCGTTTACAGGGCCGCCCACAGCGCCACATTTGCATAACGCCAGCTGTCTCTAATTCAAATGCTCTTTAGTGTATTATAATATACTTGAAAAAAGGTGATTTATTTTTATTTTGTTATCATTCATGCGGACCGCAAAACAGTTGGCGCCTGGCCACATGCGGCCCGCGGGTAGCGAGTTTGAGACCACTGGTTGTAAGGTATTGCGAAATATGACGTAGATGATGTACTACTTCAGTGACGTTGTGAGTCATATTTGAAAGTTGCAGCAATAAGCCTTGCCGGCGTAGTTCAGCTGTGGAAACATCCGAAACCGTAGTAGAAAGATGTGGGTTCGAATTCCACCACCGGCAAAAGGTCATATGCTATGATGGCACCCGAACGTAAATGAATCTCCTGACCGTGAGGTTCGAAAATATGAGTGATGGTTCTTCGACACATCGTACGGAAATAATAAAAATTCCTTCTTCTACAGTGAACTTGTTCTTCAAGCATGGTTGTCGGCGGACCCAAAAATCTGCGATTTCCTGCCTCTGCTTTTCTCAAGGGGGTAGGAGATCATGTAACGTGCTAGGTAAAATGAAGCATTGCTGCTGTGACTCATATTGGCAAAGCTGCAGCGATCAGCCTTGACGGCGTAGTTCAATTGGGAGAGCACCGGCCTCCGGAATAGGAAGACGTGGCTCTAAATCCATTACTGGCGAAAGATTATCGCTATACAGTGTTCAAATTTGTGTGTATCAAAATTTTCTCATGCTTTAGAAGAAATAATATTTGCATAGCATTTCGCTCAATTTTGCATGCGAAAAAATTTAACCGCATTAGCATGAGACATTGGAAAATGACACTTATAAAGGTGCATTATGTAGTTTTGATTTTTATTTGCCACTTTGTTGGGTGCTGTGACTTTTAGGTGATCTCTTGATTTAGCCCGCTACTGATTTATAACAGTTTTTTTTGCCTGTCTAAAATAGGTTTTATGATGTGAAAGTCAAATTGCTTTGAATAAACTCTCAGAATGTATTGAATATAGTAACAGTTTCTGGGTAGGTGCTTATACCGACTGTAGTGATTTGGCGTTTAAATGGACGTGAAGAATTCTGTTGATTGTTTATGTTACACCAAAACCTTAACATACTTCAATGTACACACTCTTTGTACTGAAACGTTCCGTAAAGTTAAATCGTGGTCGAGATTGCTTAAATATACAGTATAATACAGAACTAAGCACTAAATAACATTTACGGCCTGGAAAGTCAAGTTCTACTACACTGCTGGCCACCCAAAATGCAACACTAAGAAGGAAGCATCCGATTGGCCTGAAATTCGCAGCATGCGTCGCCCGCGAGAGGAGATGCAAACGATTAGCATTGCAGGGCATATGCAAATCATGTGCGCCCGGCACGCCACTGAGAAGCACTATAAGAACTGTGCACAGAAGGCGGGGTGTAAGTAGTGGAAGTGTGTTGTGCTTCCGGACCTGTGCGTGGGAAGCTTCCTGATGCCTCGTCGCAGAATACGGCAGTCATTCCAGCGCGTTTCGGAGTTCGACAGAGGACAAATAGTGGCTTATCGCGACAGCGGTTTATCGCACTGAGACATCGGCGCCCGTGTGGGACGACATCCAGCCACAGTGAGGCGAGTATGGATTCGATGGGTGCAGGAGGAACGGACGGACCGACGTGAGCGATTGCCTCAGCCGCGGCACACCACCGAACGATAGGACCCACATGTTGTGCGGCGTGCATTGACGGCTCGCATCGCCACATCACGAACGTTAGCGCAGGAATTAGGGTGAGTTGCACAACAACCGGTGTCAGCACGTACCATTCGACGTCGTCTGCAGGAGCCGGGACTTATCGCACGGCGCCCATTGCTCCGATTACCATTGACGTTACACCTCCGACGAGTGCAGTGGCAGTGGGCCGTTGAACGCCGCACCTGGACTACGGAATGGCACGACATTGTCTTCTCCGACTAATCCCGCTTCTGCCTGCAACACCAGGATGGTCGGATCCCTGTGTGGCGTCACCACGACAAGAGACTGTATGACGCCTGCATTATGCATCGCCATTCCGGTCCGTCGCCTGGCGTTATGGTTTGGGGCGCAATTGGATATGACACCCGCACCCCTCTGGTATGCATCGCCGGTACACTCAACCGCCACCGCTACATCTCCGACGTTTTGGAGCCTGTAGTCCTCCCTTACCTGCAGGACCTGCCAGAGGACACGTTTCAACAGGACAATGCGCACCCGCACGTGGCACGCCTCGTGCAACAATTCTTCAGGGACTACCAATTGTCACTGCTGCCCTGGCCCACAATTGCGCTTCGTGGCCCATATCGCCTGTTCTCCCGATATGTCGCCCATCGAACACGTCTGGTCGCCGATCGGCAACCGAGTGGCCCGGCAAGCACCACCCGCGGCTATGCCTGATGAACTGTGGCAACATGTGGAAGCAGCCTGGACCGACATACCCCAAGCCAACATCCAAAGCCTCTTTCGTTCGATGCCGTGGCGTGTAGCTGCCGTTATTGCCAGCCATGGGGGCCACACGAACTATTGATGTCTGCGTGTTCCGCAAATCGCACGGGCCTGTAAGCTCAATCGTTTCATCTTTGTGTCTGTTGTTATGTGTCCAGTGAATCTGGCTTTGCTATCTCGTGTCCTTCTTGGTGTTGTATTTTGGGTGGCCAGCAGTGTAGATCAATCAATATTTATTGGTCCTTGGTAAGTTCTCACATCGTCAGCGCAACATCACAGAACAGAATTTACGTCGTACTTAATAGTCTAGTACTTCGACATCTGAATATAGCTGATTCCCATACCAAGAATACTCTTAAATTCTTACTAAGAAAAACAATTTGAGACTTCAACATCAACGAAGTACAACATTAGCTTAAGGGATTCAGTCGCGCTCAAATAATACGAATAATATTTCTCGTAACAAATCTCTCGTAACCAATCTTTTCGTAAAAAATCTCTTCGAGCCCTCTGAATCTCTCTCTCCGATACAATCGTAAAACAGCGCTCCTATTAGTCTTGATCACACACGTCATTCACTTTTGACCTAGCTTCAGGTGGCCAAAACAACATTCAGCGAGGAAGAAAATGTAGCGCGTTAAGATTAGAAACTGCTTAAGGAGAATTATCCAAAATTTACATAAGAATACATAGACTGAAAAGGAAAGTTAATTAGGGTATACGTTACACGATACTTTCTGATACTTTTACTTCTCATTCATCTACGTTTTTGTTTCGCAAGAAGCGCAAATTATGTATTTTGCTCCCGAGCGCTAATTATCTTCGCTACTCCTCAGCTGGCGTTCTTCCCAGATGGACTAGGGTTCGAATCCCGGACGAGGTACGGGTGTATTTGTCTGATGGCGCTGGCTCCGTCCCCTCCATGGAAAGAGTGGTTCTACATTAGGGACAATAGACCGTGTGAAAACACAAGTTTGTCCGGGACGGACATTAAATCCGTGTTCCCTCACTCCGGAGTAAGTCGCTCTCCCAACTGAGCAACGCGGACAGAATGTCTGGCTGCAGATTTGTCATCTTGATACATGTTTTCACCTCTGTAGTACGTCACATCATCTTCCTCTTAATTTTTTTCTTTGAAGCAAAGTAGGAATTTTTCATTAATTCCAATGAATGTGTGGAACAAACATCAGACATTTTTCGAAGAACCCAACTGCCACTGGATCCATTTTCCACAATCTGATGCCATTATGAAAACACAAGTCTGTCCTTGTCCCCTCACTCTAGAGCAAGTCGCTCTCCCAACTGAGCTACGCGGACAGAATGTCTCATTGCAGTGTGTTGCAGTGTGTCGTCATGACACATGTTCTCACCTTTGGTGTACATCACACCGCTTAATACCCTAAGAGCTGCTCGCGGTAGTCGTTAAACCCGAAACAAACAAACAAATAAAAATGATATGATGGATTCTAGACACACACACACCAGCTATTTCAAAGGAATCGATGCGCAGTTGAACCCGCAACTCCACTGATTTCTTACTGTCCTCTACAAATACAGAGCAACTTTAAAAATTATACATTATATCAAGAAGTCTCATTCATTAGTCTCTCTGTCTGTACTAAGAAAAGTTTTCTTTTTGGCACCTGAGATGGAACTGACGAGATGATGATTTTCCGCTTAAAGACGGCGGATTAAGGTACGTTATGAACATACACTATCTACCAACAAGTAATTGGACACCCCTGGAATCGACGATTTCTGCGGTCCTGATACACGTCACGGCTGCCACCGTTAAAAATCGTGTGGGAAACAACAACGCAACCAGTCGCATGCAAGATGCCACGCAGTTCGGAGCTCTCTGATTTCGAGAAAGGTGTAATCGTCGGGTATCACAGAAATGGCCGATTCATACGTGACATATCCAGCAAGTTGAAGTACCCAAAATCGACAGTGGCCTACGTGATTGGCAAGTGGAAGATGAGAGGTGACTGTCGGAATGTGCCCCGACCCGGCAGACCCACAAAACTGGGAGTTAGAGACCGACGGGTGCTGGCCAGAGAAATTCGGAAGAACCGCACCAAATCGATGGGCCACATCCACGAGGTGTTTCAACAGGCATCCGGGAGTGTTCTTTCGATGAATACCATCTGTAAGGAAGCCCATCTGCTCGGTTATCATGGACGTGCTGCCGCCCACAAGCCTTTGATCACCAAATCCAATAGCGCTGCTCGGCTAACGTGGTGCAAAGAACGACGACAGTGGAAACAGGTTCTCTGGAGCGGCGAATCAAGGTTGACCCTCTACCGTTCGGGTGGCAGGGTCTGGGTTTCGCGTCTGCGTGGAGAACGCCTCCTGCCGGAATGTATTGTAGCAACTGTGAAGTTCGGCGGCGGTGGAATTATGCTATGGGGGTGTTTCTCCTGGTATGGCACGGGACCCTTAGTCACAATACCTGATAGACTCAACGCCGAGACCTACTGCACCATTTTGGATGACCATGCGCTTCTTACGTTGTGGCAGTTTTACGGGGTGGACTCATGTTACTTTCAGGATGGTAATGCCACCTGTCATGTTGCGAGGTCCACCATGGCTTGGTGTGGTGACAATGGGGTTAATCGAATGGACTGGCCTGCGCAGAGCCCGGACCTTAACCCTATCGAGCACCTCTGGGACGAGTTGGAGCGTCGACTTAAGGGGTGCCCCTACCGTCCGAAATCGGTGAAGGAACTGACCTGTCTTCTCCAAGCCGAGTGGAAGAAAATACCGCTAGCCGTCGTAGAACGCCTGGTTGAGAGTATGCCCCAGAGGGTCGCAGCTGTAATCGCCGCTCGTGGAGGCTCCACCAACTATTGAAGGTGAATAAACTTCGTTTTCCTTTGCTATCACAGGTGTCCAATTACTTGTTGGTAGATAGTGTATATAGGTAAAGAATGTCTCATGCGTTTGTAAAACTCACATTTAATGTAATGATATTGTTGCCGGTGAACACAAAAGATGCGATTTTTCTGCAAACTGATTACAGACTTCAGTGAAAATTAGAATCCGTAGTTTTGGAAAATCTGAAACTCTGTTATGCGTTGGTAGTGTTAATTGATACTATTGATTTATTTCAGTTGTCGTACGTTTCATACACATGCATGCGTTGTAACTCAGACTGATACCTTTTATTCAGCTTCGTATTGGATTCCAGAGATGTAACTATAGCCACGACGATGCAAAGAAGTGGCGACAAAAATGTCTTCTGTTTTACTGTACAATGATTATGATTTAAAATAAAAGGTCTTATCTCATTTCATCCTTTGAAAAAATATAAATATAAGTAATCATACACACAAAGAGAAGTTAATGAATCAAATATTTACTGCCCTCAAATATTTAAACAAAAAATCGCTAATCACTGAGGTACCTGAAAGTTCCTCTGAAAGAAAAATAATGGTGTTTAATTCAAATCTCCGTTAATGAATTTGTTTCTTGGAACAAATACGACTTAAACGCATACAAAATAAATGTTTTGTTTCTCATCAGATAAAAGACACCGGAATGTTTCTTTGCTCCTTACATCGCCTCGAGGGAGATTGTGTTTTAATTTGATTTAAATAAGAGACTGTCAAAATGTTCTGAAATTCTTCTTAAAAGAAAGTCAGAAAAAAATATGGAGAGCAGAATCACAACAGAGAACTGCATTATGTACTTGCAGCATCTTTCAAATTACATTACCTTCATCGTTTTAGTGTACTTAATATTATAAATGCAAAATGATGTTTCTCCTTTTCCATCATTATAAAGAAGAAACCCACGCACACTTACCCCATCAATAATGGGTATTATTCTGTTCATTGAAAGGTTACTTGTAAAGTAACTTTATCGAAGGGTTGCTTTGTGTATAGTTTAGCTATAACAAAAGATAACTGTCAAAATTACCACTTTTAGTGAACCAAAGGAAAAAATTAACTTAAATTAAATACATCATTTCATTTAAAAAAGTCCAGCTGATTCACAGATCATTTTATGGAATAGCCCATTTCAAGGCAGTGCTTGATATCCTCAAATAGATGATTTAAGGAATATCCTTGATTTCATGGATATACACTAAAGTACCACTGAATTGTTTATTATAAATCCAACACCACTAGTTCTGGTGATGCGTAACATCACAGCCTCTCCTTGACAAATGTCAACCCCGCCTTCTCGTGGTGCATCCTGTTCCCACTAAAGGGGTTCTGACAACCGCCAATAGCGGTATAACTATACCATCGGGATTAGAGAAAATGCTATCCTACACTCACCAACCCGCTTGGCCAGCGTGGTGAGTTATGGCCAACCCCTCCAAAATAAATCCAAAACTTAAACCTTGGCCCTCAGTCTCCGGCAGCTGGAATGTACCTGGCCAAGGCAGCGGCCAGTGCGACATGAAGGCTGAGGGTGCTAAGAATCCCCGGAGGACCGGACTAGGCTGCCATCTGATGCTGAACTTGGCTACGTATAATGGACGCTCCCTATCTTCTGATTCAAGGCTTCTTGAATTGGAAGAGGAACTACAAAGAATCAAGTGGGACATCGTCGGGCTAAGTGAGGTAACGAGAAAAGGAGAAGATCTCATTGAACTGAAAAGTGGACATCTCTTCTACTATCGTGGGGCAGATACTGGCAGAACTAGTGGTGTTGGATTTATAATAAACAAGAAACTGAAGGATAAAGTTGTAGAAGTTGAAAGTTCCTCTGACAGAGCTGCACGACTCGTTATCCTACTCTCGAGAAGATGCAAGTCTCAGATTATTCAAACTTATGCACCCACCACAAGTCATCCTGAAGAAGAAATTGAAGAATTTTATGAGGAAATTCGTCATCTAAATAATAAAGGTAAGCAGCACTTGAAGATAATTATGGGAGATTTCAATGCAAAAATAGGGCAACGGTAACAGAATGAAACTTCAGTAGGTAAATTCGGTCACGGCAACAGAAACCAGCGTGGAAATACTCTCGTTGAGTTTGCAGAGGCAGAAGGGTTTTTCATCTTGAACTCCTTTTACAAGAAAAAGCCACACAGGAAATGGACATGGAGACATCCAAATGGGATGACAAGTGAAATTGACTTTATTATGTGTAACAAAAAATTCGTCATAGAAGACTGCAGTGTGCTAAACAAGTTCAACACAGGTAGTGACCATAGATTGGTGAGATGTAAGATGCACCTCAACACTAAACTTGAACGTGGCAAGCTCATAAGACAAACAAAATGTATTGACATAACCAACCTTAAAAAACACCATAATACCTTCAAGTTGGAACTGAAGAACAGATTCTCTGCTTTAGAAGGCTTAACATCGGAAGAAGTGGATATTTCTGAAGTTAACAGAAAAGTAACCAAAGCTCTTATGGAAACAGCAACAAAATTAGCTGGCTCTAAGAACAAGTTGCATGTCAACAAATTATCAAGAAAAACCAAAATGTTGATGCAAAAAAGAAGAGAGATGAGGACAACTAAAGAAGATGTGACTTCCAAAGTGGAATATATAGAGCTATGCAAGACAGTACGAAAAAGTATCATTGAAGACGTAAGGAAATTCAACTGTGAACTAGTGAGGAAAGCAATTGAAAAAACCAAAGCCTAAAGATAGCAGGGGGACATCTCAGTAAGCGAAGAAAAAAGATTATGGCACTGAGAAAAGAAGATGGTTCTGTAACAAGAAATAGAGGCGAAATTTTGACAAGAGTGAAAGATTTCTACTCCAAATTATATGAAAGGGATGATACATGTATTCCAGACATCATGAAAGGTATCAGTACAAGAGTTCTTCCAGTCCTCCCAGCAGAAGTTGCACATGCAATCAAGAACATGAAGCGGGGAAAAGCTCCAGGAGAAGATGGAGTTACTATAGACATCATACAAGAAGCAAGTGGAGAAATCGAAACAGTACTCGCCCAAATTTTCACTCGATGCCTTAATGAAGGGAAGATTCTTGAGGATTGGAACAACGCTACAATGATCCTGCTACATAAAAAAGGTGACATTGAGGATCTCAAAAACTACAGACCTATCAGCCTCCTCTCAGTGGTTTATAAAATCTTCACTAAAGTTCTTTCACACCGTTTGAAGGTAACACTGGACATGGCTCAACCGAGAGAACAAGCTGGATTCAGCAGTGGCTACAGCACAATAGATCATATCCACGTACTGAGAGAACTAATTAAAAGAGCGAGGGAATATGAACTTCTATTGTGCATGGCTTTTATCGATTATGAAAAAGCCTTTGATTCAGTGAAACCATCAGCAGTTACAATGGCTCTGAAATCCTGCGGTATTGAAGATGCATACATTTATATTATTAATAACATCTATGAAAATGCAAGTGCAAAAATTCGGCTGTTTGAAAATACAACACACATAAAAATTGGAAAGGGAGTGAGACAAGGTGACACCATAGCTCCGAAGCTCTTTAATGCCACATTGGAAAATGTCTTTCAATCACTGAACTGGGAAAACAAAGGGATAAACATTAATGGAAATTATCTAACCCACCTTCGTTTTGCTGATGACGTAGTCATTTTTGCAACTACCCCATCAGAGCTGCAGAGTATGATCCAGGAACTTGCTGACAAGAGTAAAGAAGTGGGATTAAAAATGAACTTTCAGAAGACAAAAGTGATGCTCAATGCTTTTACAAGGAATGAAGACTTATCGATTGATGGAGAAAAGCTGGAGATAACAGACACGTACGTTTATCTTGGACGGCAGATATCAAGTGAGGGTCACACTGATGAAGAAATTAATCGGCGTACAAAAGTTGCCTGGAGAGCTTTTGGAAGAAACAGCATAATTTTCAAGAGCAATATGCCATTATGTCTTAAAAGAAAAGTGTTTGAGCAATGCATCCTTCCAGTGCTTAAGTATGGTGCAGAGACGTGGACCTTAGCTAAAAGAGACATACAAAGGCTGCAGACAACTCAAAAAAGCATGGAGAGGTGCATGCTTGGTGTAACCAGGAGAGATACGAAGAGGAACTCGTGGATCCGAAAAATGACAAGAGTGGAAAACATCATGATCAGAGTTAAATCCCTGAAATGGCAATGGGCTGGACGTACTGCCAGAAGGACAGACCATCGATGGACAGCCAAAATTTTAGATTGGATTCCAAGGGACAGGAAAATACCCAGAAGAAGACCACGTGGGAGATGAGTGGATGAAATTCGAAAGTATGCGGGAGTAACATGGAGGAGACTGGCACAAGACAGACCTTTGTGGAGGAAACTTGGGGAGACCTTCGTCCAGCAGTGGATTGATAATGGTTGAAAATGATGATGATGACCACTGAATTAGAGTTCCCCCAAATATGTAGACAGCAGAAGGTATGCAAATACTTGGCTGCTACTCCTGCATTATCGTGCATGCCAAGCCGAAACTGTGATTGAATAAGCCATCGCCCGTAGCTTTCCCAGTGCCATCGAATACAGGCGTGATGGGTAAGTCGCGTGATTTGGATGTTTTTGACGGAGGGAAGATTGTACGTACCCGCTGGACGAGTCACTCCATCTCGCAAGTTGTCAGCAGCCTGGGGCTTTCCCGTACGACACTGTCCACAGTGTTTCAGGAATACGAAAATTCGGGCAAAAGAAAAAGCTCTCGAATGAATTGCAGAGGTGTACCAGCCTCAACAGCTTGTGGTGTGCGCTCCTTGGGCCGCATTATTCGAACTGATAGGTACAAGACAAAATCACAAATCACCACAGATTTGAACAGTGGATCAAGTCGCCATGTCAGTGCAAAGACACTGCGACGTACTCTTAAATGTCTAGGATTCGGTAGCCACCCGTACGAAAGAATCCCGCTGACACTGGACCGCAGAGGACCAAAAGCGGATAGCCTGAAGTGATGAATCCAGATTTAAACAGCTTCGAACCCATGGGAGAGCTCGTGAAGCCATGGACTCTTCGTGTCATGTTAGAACAGGTACAGGCTGATGGTGGCTCAATGGTGGTCTAGACTGTCTTCAGCTGGAATGCTTTGGGACCTTTGGTACGTGTACAGTTGACATTGAGTGCTCCCAATATGTAGGCATCCCATTCTTACACCCATTCATATGCAGTATGCATCCTGATGGCAATGGCGTATTCCAGAAAGTGTATGTGTGTGTCCATCCCACAGATCCATCTGGTGTGCGTCCATCCCACAGGTCCCATCTGGTTTCTGCATGGTTGCAATAGCATTGTAGTGAATTTGAAACGCTGCAGTGGCAACCTAAAAGCCCAGATTTAAATCTCACATAACATCTTTATAATACCGTGAAACATGCTGTTCGGGCACGTGCCCCATCGGCTACAAACTTGAGCAAATTATGTACAATTTGGAGGACGCATGGCTGGCGATACGTGCAGAACATTATCGTAAGTTCTAGGACTGTATGTCTCGCCGTGTGGCCGCCGTCATTTGGACAAGAGGTGGTCCAAAGCGTTACTAGGCAGTTATCTGTAATTCAATGGCACTTCAGTGCATTTATTTAGGTGAAGTCGGTGGTTTAATGGAACAGCGCATTTTCTAGAAATGTTTGACTTTCTCGAATCGGTCATTTTATGAAGTACCGTAGCTCAATTAATCAAACATTTCGCTTCGCGGAAATTCTTGACGTCATAGAAGAGTTCAATGCGAGAAAGTTGATGGTTTAATCAAACAGAAAATTCCCCCAAAATTACTAACTAACACGAATGGCTTATTTGGAATACTACATTTCTAAGTATTCAATAACTTCATAGCATTGTTGATTTAAAGAAAGTCAATGATTTAATGGAGCTAAACATTTCTAGAAAGTGTATAATGTAACCGAGTGGCGCATTTTGGGGAAATGTTTGATTTGATCGAATAGCTCATTACGAGGAAATCTTTGATTTCGTAGCACTGCTCATTTCACAAGTATCATTCGTATAATCGAAAAACTCACTTTTAAGGATTGATTTAGTATCATGAAGTTTTTCGATGAAGCAGTTGATTTCATGCGATATACGTAGTGCGATCAAAAAATTTCCGAGACTAGATACGTAGCGCGCCAACAGATGGCATTACGCGGATGCGCGAGCACTGGTCGAGGGCAGTGACCTTCATGAGTCATTGTGCCGAGTGGCGTCGTTCTGTGAACATCGGTAGCTGTGCTACACGATATTTGGTGACCACGTGCAGAACACAGCTGCGATTTCGGTATGGACTGTAAACTAGAGCAGGCCACCCCGGTGGCGCAGTGGTCTAAGTGATGGCCTCTGATCATTCGTCCGTAAGGGGTCCGGGTTCGAATCCCGGTGAGGCATGGATGTTGTGTTTGTCTTACGGCACTGCCTCTCCCCCTACCCTGGAACCAGTTACCCAAAATCAGGGACGGGCGACTGCTTATAGACCATTGAGTTGCCCACGGTGGTCGTTAAACCTCCAATAAAAAAAACAGAGCAGCGAGCGAACATCAAATTCTGCGTCAAACTTGGCAACGGAGACGCATGAAATGTTGCGGCAGGCTTATGGCAATGAAGCAGTGAGTCGTGTGAGGTATTTTGAGTGGCACTCGCGCTTCAAGAGCGGCAGAACGGCACTGGAAGACGACGGGAGGTCAGGGTGACCGTCCACGAGCAAACCCTCCGAAAATGTGGACAAAAGTAGGAAACTAGTACATGAGGATCGTCGGAGAACCATTAAAGACTTTGCTACCATCGCCAATGTGTCGTACGGAACAGTGCAAGAAATTCTGACGTCGGTTTTGAACATGCACCGCATTGCTGCAAAGTTTCTGCCAAAGATTCTGAACTCCGAACAGAAAGCACTCCGTGTCGAACTCTGTCAAGATTTACGTTATCAGGTGGTGAATGAACCAACGTTCCTGTTGCGGGTCATCAATGGGGACGAGACTTGGGTCTACGGTTACGACCCGGAGACCAAACAACAGTCGCCGCAGTTGAAGAGCCCGGCATCTCCACGACCGAAGACTGCCCGACAGGTCCGGAGCGCAACCAAAAGCATGCTCATCGTGTTCTTCGACATTCGTTTGGTTGTGCACCGTGATTTCGTCCCCCAGGGCTAGACCGTCGCCGCCCTTTTTTACTGCGATGTTTTGCGGTGTCTTAGGGAGAACATTAGCCGCAAACGACCTGTGTGACGCAGGGGAATTTCCTGCTCCATCACGAAAATGCAGCAGCTCACAGAGCGTTAGCAAAACGCCAGTTTTACAGCCGCAACAGCATGACTACCCTTCCTAACCCACCTTACTCTCCGTATTTGCCCCCCTGCGACTTCTTTCATTTCCCGAAGATGAAGCTGAAGCTCAAGGGTCGCCGTTTTGAAACCGTGGACGAGATCTAGCGCGAATCGCAGACGGTGCTTGACACGATTAGCGAACAGGACTTTAAGGGAGCGTTCCAACAGTGGCAAAATGCTGGCAGAGGTATATCGCTGCCAGCGTTTACACCGAGGGAGATCATAGCCGGATTTAAGTAACGTAAGTACTTTACAAATTTTGAAGAAATGTAAGTATTTTGTTGTATATAGGCCTAGTCTCGGAACTTTTTGATCGGACCTCGTATCATATCTAGGAGACGTTTGATCTCGTTGTACTGTTCATTTCAATGATGTAGCTCTTTTAATCGAAAATCTCATTTCTAAGGATTAAATGATATAATCGCATGCACACTCCAACGAAACAGTTCATTTATTCCAGTAGCTCATTTAATGGAAACCCATGATTTAATAGTACTGTCCATACTGAGGTAATTCATCGTATAATCGAATAGCATATATCGTGGAAGTGGATGTTTTTTCCCGGCTGAATCAGACTAATTTATCCACACTGTGTGGCAGCTTTATATAGATGAGGACTAGTGTCTGTGGAAAGGAACATTCACTGGTGGTGTAAGAATTGAAATAGAAGTTACGGGTTCTATTCTTAAGGACTGTTGAAATGAATAGACCCACGTAAATCACTGAAATTTATCACATTTGAAGAAAAGGAAAATTTCAGTACTCTACGAACTTCAGTTACGTCTCTCAGATTCTGTCCTTCAATTTCGTTAAAATAAGAGTAAACCAAGGAAGTTGTTTGTGTCAATTCAATAGATGCTTAAACAGTACTGGCAAATTTTCCCCTAAGGTAGGAAAAGAATATTATCATGGAAAACTGATCTCAAAGTCTGAGCTCTCATATTTTTGAAAATTTGCTGCTGTCGACTTATTACTGTCTGGATTGGCGAATTCCTTCTGCTAAATAGGCAAACCGCATTTGTATCTCACTTGTGAACTGGTATTATTACGTAATAATGCGCGATTTTCTAATCTGAGTCTTTTTTCTAAGAAAGAAGCCCTTTTTCGTTTTGAGTCCGACAGACCCACATACTCGCCCTGGCCCATCCGAAAGCCATACTAGATCCATTGCTGAAACGTATGTGGGCTCGAGGGATAGTCCCTACATAAGGGCACGTGCAGTTATAGTTTCTAGTTTTCTGAGTCAAAAGGAAAGGGCAACACGCGATCCATTTCGTGCTATTGATTCAAATCCACGCTAAAAAGCGTGAACAATAATAGCCCTGACTGGTCGACAAGTACTCATAATACTACAGATTTCAGAGGCTGTGTTTGTTTTTAGGAGACGTGGATATTAGCATTCGCACGCCCGAACTTTCGAGCCGTTGCTTCCAGGGAGCGCAGAGAGCCAAAACCGTAGGATGAGCACAGTACTCATGTCTCCTTTGGGACTCGTGCCCGGCTCGTGTAACTAGCCAGAAACACTGGAGCACTCGACCACTGGGGCTGCAAGGCTTTTTCAAACTGTGGAAATTTTCGTTTCTTCATGTCTTTGACATAAATAGAATTTAATTCCGTTTCGGTGTTTAACGGCCACCAGGAATTTTTCTTAGGGCTATGGGCAGTCTCCCGTTCCAAATTCGGAACCACCTGTTACGGAAAAGTTTGAAAGCCAGAACCATGGGACCAGCAAACTACCCATGTTTCATCCATGACTCGAGCCCAGGCTTTGCTCGGACGACTAGCTGGAAACCAACGTCTCTCATCACTTGGTCAGCTGGTCGTTGGATTAGAAATATCAAATGTCATATTAACAGAAGTACACTGGTGTGCAAAAATTAAGGACGAAGAGGAAAAATTAGCATAACAGCGGAACGAGTAGTCAGAACGGACCGAAAGACCACTCACGAGATAGACTAGGGTGCGGTACGGTAGGGCATGCGCATATATGCAGCATGACGTGGAGGGGGAGGGGGTCGGAAGGGTATAAAACACATGGGCGGTGTACGCTCAGCAATTCGGCGAAAGCTATTGCACGGTGTACATCGGTTTGAACAACGTCGAGTTGCTGCCACCGTGTGATATGGCCAACAGGCAATCCAGTAGACGACATCTGGATGACTTTACCCGAGGTCACGTCATTGGGAAGTTGGACGAAGGTCGAAGTGTGACTAGTGTAGCCGAATAGTTTGGGATCGCTCACAGCATCGTTTCACGAGCTTGGAGAGCATTTCAAACGACAGGAACAGCTGTCCGAGAGTTTAGCAGTTGTCGTCTATGAGCACCCATGGCGGCGGACGACCGGTATATTGTCCTACAGGCGAGAAGAGACAGATGGCAGACAGCGGGAGAAATTGCAAGGCACATGCAACAGACAACTGGACGTCCGTTATCGCGTTTTACCGTGGCCGAGAGGCTGCACAAAGGTGGTCTATTTGCACGACGACCAGTACGGTGTGTGCCATTAACGCATGCTCATCGGAGACGGCGGTTTCTGTGGTGCCAGGAACACAAGAACTGGACACATCAGCAATGGGGTCGAGTTCTCTTTACGGATGAGAGCCGATTTAGTCTGACGAGCGATTCTGGACGTATCCACATCTGGAATTAATGCCTTATTTGTTAATATGGATGAATTTAATATGAAAGAGATTGAAAAAGGCGTCGTGGCCAACAAATACGTACTTGTTGAAAACAAAACGGGGAAGAGTGAATGCTGTAAGTTGTTTCATCTCATTAAGAAACAAGAATATGTTTGACAGCAACACCAATTTTCACAAGCTTGTGATGAGTTGAAAGTTTCCAAAATGTGAATGTTGATTTCATGAGTGCTCCTTCCTTCTCAGGGGCAATGATTAAATCGACATCAGCATTTTGGAAACTTTCAACTCATCGGAAGCTGGTGAAAATTGGTGTTGCAGTGAAACATAGTCAGGAGGTTGATATGTTATCAAGAAAATAGCAAAAACTGAAATTAAGCATGCAGCAAGTTAATTAATTCAGAGATTTTGATTGTAGCACCATCAAAATTAAGTGGTTGTTGATTTCAGCATAGCCCCTATAACAGCCCAAATATTATTGCGGAGGAACGGTTTGACTCTCGTAGATGTGTTTGAAAACATGTGTAAAGCAGTTAGGTTATGTGAAGGACAACAGTTTCCACACTTTCTGTAAGTAAGTGAGTAAATTTTATGTTTCCGTAATACATTTGTATGATTTTATATAACGTACGATATCCACTGCGGAGAAATGTTTTGAAGGCCCTGTGTCCATATATATATATCATCATCATCATCATTGTCAACCATTATCAATCCACTGCTGGACGAAGGTCTCCCCAAGTTTCCTCCACAACGGTCTGTCTTGTGCCAGTCTCCTCCATGTCACCCCTGCATGCTTTCGAATTTCATCCACCCATCTCCCATGTGGTCTTCTTCTGGGTCTTTTCCTGTCCCTTGGAATCCAATCTAAAATTTCGGCTGTCCATCGATGATCTGTCCTTCTGGCAGTATGTCCAGCCCATTGCCATTTCAGGGATTTAACTCTGATCATGATGTCTTCCACTCTTGTCATTTTTCGGATCCACGAGTTCCTCTTCTTATCTCTCCTGGTTACACCAAGTATGCACCTGTCCATGCCTGCTTTGAGTTGTCTGCAGCCTTTGTATGTCTCTTTTAGTTAAGGTCCACGTCTCTGCACCATACGCAAGCACTGGAAGGATGCATTGATCAAACACTTTTCTTTTAAGACATAATGGCATATTGCTCTTGAAAATTATGCTGTTTCTTCCAAAAGCTCTCCAGGCAAGTTTTGTACGCCGATTAATTTCTTCATCAGTGTGACCCTCACTTGATATCTGCTGTCCAAGATAAACGTACGTGTCTGTTATCTCCAGCTTTTCTCCATCAATCGATAAATCTTCATTTCTTGTAAAAGCATTGAACATCACTTTTGTCTTCTGAAAGTTCATTTTTAATCCCACTTCTTTACTCTTGTCAGCAAGTTCCTGGATCATACTCTGCAGCTCTGATGGGGTAGTTGCAAAAATGACTACGTCATCAGCAAAACGAAGGTGGGTTAGATAATCTCCATTAATCTTTATCCCCTTGTTTTCCCAGCTCAGCGACTGAAAAACACTCTCCAATGTGGCATTAAAGAGCTTCGGAGATATGGTGTCACCTTGTCTCACTCCCTTTCCAATTTTTACGTGTGTTGTATTTTCAAACAGCCTAATCTTTGCACTTGCATTTTCATAGATGTTATTAATAATATTAATGTATGCATCTTCAATACCGCAGGTTTTCAGAGCCATTGTAACTGCTGATGGTTTCACCGAATCAAAGGCTTTTTCATAATCGATAAAAGCCATGCACAATGGAAGCTCATATTCATTCGCTCTTTCAATTAGTTCTCTCAGCACGTGGATATGATCTATTGTGATGTAGCCACTCCTGAATCCAGCTTGTTCTCTCGGTTGAGCCATGTCCAGTGTTACCTTCAAGCGGTGTGAAAGAACTTTAGTGAAGATTTTATAAACTACTGATAGGAGGCTGATAGGTCTGTAGTTTCCAAGATCCTCAATGTCACCTTTCTTATGTAGCAGGATCATTGTAGCGGTGTTCCAATCCTCAGGAATCTTTCCTTCATTAAGGCATCGAGTGAAAATTTGGGCAAGTACTGTTTCGATTTCTCCACTTGCTTCTTGTATGATGTCTACAGTAATTCCATCTTCTCCTGGAGCTTTTCCTCGCTTCATGTTCTTGATTGCATGTGCAACTTCTGCTGGAAGGACTGGACAAACTCTGGTACTGGTATCTTTCATGATGTCTGGAGTGCACATAGCATCCCTTTCATATAATTTGGAGTAGAAATCTTTCACTCTTGTCAAAATTTCGCCTCTATTTCTTGTTACAGAACCATCTTCTTTTCTCAGTGCCATAATCTGTTTTCTTCCCTTACTGAGATGTCCCTTTGTTATCTTTAGGCTTTGGTTGTTTTCAATTGCTTTCCTCACTAGTTCACAGTTGAATTTTCTTACGTCTTCAGTGATACTTTTTCTTACTGTCTTGCATAGCTCTATATATTCCACTTTGGAAGTCACATCTTCTTTAGTTGTCCTCATCTCTCTTCTTTTTGCATCAACATTTTGGTTTTTCCTGATAATTTGTTCACATGCAACTTGTTCTTAGACCCAGCTAATTTTGTTGCTGTTTCCATAAGAGCTTTGGTTACTTTTCTGTTAACTTCAGAGATGTCCACTTCTTCCGATGTTAGGAGTTCTAAAGCAGAGAACCTGTTCTTCAGTTCTAACTTGAAGGTATTATGGTGTTTTTTAAGGTTGGTTATGTCAATAGATTTTGTTTGTCTTATGAGCTTGCCACGTTCAAGTTTAGTGTTGAGGTGCATCTTACATCTCACCAATCTATGGTCACTACCTGTGTTGAACTTGTTCAGCACACTTCAGTCTTCTATGACGAATTTTTTGTTACACATAATAAAATCAATTTCACTTGTCGTCCCATTTGGATGTCTCCATGTCCATTTCCTGTGTGGCTTTTTCTTGAAGAAGGAGTTCAAGATGAAAAACCCTTCTGCCTCTGCAAACTCAACGAGAGTATTTCCACGCTGGTTTCTGTTGCCGTGACCGAATTTACCTACTGAAGTTTCATTCTGTTGCCGTTGCCCTATTTTTGCATTGAAATCTCCCATAATTATTTTCAAGTGCTGCTTACCTTTATTATTTAGATGACAAATTTCCTCATAAAATTCTTCAATTTCTTCTTCAGGATGACTTGTGGTGGGTGCATAAGTTTGAATAATCTGAGCCTGGTATCTTTTCGAGAGTAGGATAACAAGTCGTGCAGCTCTGTCAGAGGAACTTTCAACTTCTACAACTTTATCCTTCAGTTTCTTGTTTATTATAAATCCAACACCACTAGTTCTGCCAGTATCTGTCCCACGATAGTAGAAGAGATGTCCACTTTTCAGTTCGATGAGATCTTCTCCTTTTCTCCTTACCTCACTTAGCCCCACGATGTCCCACTTGATCCTTTGTAGTTCCTCTTCCAATTCAAGAAGCCTTGAATCAGAAGATAGGGAGCGTCCATTGTAAGTAGCCAAGGTCAGCATCAGATGGCAGCCTAGTCCGGTCCTCCGGGGATTCTTAGCACCCTCAGCCTTCATGTCGCACTGGCCGCTGCCTTGGCCAGGTACATTCCAGCTGCCGGAGACTGAGGGCCAAGATTTAAGTTGTGGAATCATTTTGGAGGGGTTTGGCCATAACTCACCACGCTGGCCAAGCGGGTTGGTGAGTGTGGGATAGAATTTCCTCTAATCCCGATGGTATAGTTATACCGCTATTGGCGGTCGTCAGAGCCCCTTTAGTGGGAACAGGATGCACCACGAGAAGGCGGGGTTGACATTTGTCAAGGAGAGGCTGTGATGTTACGCATCACCTGACCTTACATCCCATATATATATATATATATATATGATTATGTGTAATTATAAATTGAGTTTCGATATTATAGTTCAAAGCGGATTTGTCAGGGTCAAGTACGGGTCGGGTCCGTGTCCAAAATTTTCGACCCGTTTCTAACTCTGAGTACAACCAGCAACAGAAAAATCGCACCGCCCAATATTCATCCGAATTCGATTCCGTGCCCATCTCGGACGATTATCCAGAGTTCAGCCACTCTGATCACTTGTCCACCGGGAAGGCGATATATTGTTAGTTAAGCAAACAATATGAGTTGTCGTCACCGACTGAATGAACTATGGTATTTAAACACAGCAAGTAGCAAAACAACGTAGTCCAGCAATTGTACAAATAACCAAAATTGAAATAAATTCAAAGGGATCCAGCGGATTTATCTAAATATTGGGTTGGAAAGAAAGTAATGTCCGATGACGAGGTACCTGAAGTAGGAGCCCCTACCATTGCGCATATTGGCCACTAAGATTTCGCAGCACATCGGCATGACATCAGCAGGTAGGTACATTAAGTGAGTGGCATTAGCCGTCAGAAGACGAAGAATGTAAGCGCCAGGCAACATCAAAGTGGACAAGGAGCACTTCCTCCATCGCACGCTCCGCGAGTTTCGTCGCGTAGCATCCCTGCAAGTGCTGTAAAGAGCACAGTGTGTACTCCAATGCATTATCACACCGTTAGTGGTGTTGTTGATTCGGACGATTTCGAGAGGGAAATTTTGATCGTCTCCAAACCGGAAAACCCGCAACAGTGGATACCGACATGTGAAGATCTTAGTGGATACCGACCCACGTGTGACCCCGTGGGAGTTGCCTGGACAGCTGGGGACTACACACACGAGCATTATCACGCACCTGCGTCAATTTGGGAAGGTGCGCGAGAGGAGAGTTTTGGTTCCCCATTAACTCACGGTTAAGCAGAAAGCAAATCGCATGAGTGCATGCATTTTTCTGCTTGCACGTGACCAAGCTGTACCGTTCCTGGACCTCATTGTGACAGGTGACAAGAAATGGGTCCTGTATGACAATGTCAGTGCCTGGAAATAGTGGTTGGACCTAAAACAGAAGCTCGTGACAACCCCAAAGCCGGCTTACACCTATGTAAGGTCCTGTTGTCTGTTTGGTGGAATATGCGGGGTGTTGTGTTTGTCGAGCTACTTCCGGACCACACTACTATCACCGCCGATGTATACTGCCGTCAGCTCGACAATTGGCACGCATTGCTCACGTCGAAACGACCAGCACTGCTGAATCGCAAGAGCATTCTCCTACAGCAGAATAGAGCGAGACCTCACACAGCACGGGTGACCTGTCACGTGGTCAGGGACCTGGGCTGGCAGCTGCTGCCGTACCCAGCCTATTTCCAGGACATTGTCCCAAGCGACTACCCCCGTTTTCCGATCGTTGCAGCATTTCGTGCACGAAACTGGTTCACCAACTGGGACGATATCGAACGCGCACTTACTTCTTCGCATCCAAGCCGCCACAATTCAACAAGGATGGTATCCAACAGCTGCCCAGACGATGGGAGCTGGTTGTGGTAAACGATGGAGACTACATTTTGGACTGATTTGTATTTGTATATACGGCAATTAGCACTTTGCTGCTGTATTGCATTTGCAGACACTACTTTCTTTCCAACCCAATACCTGAACATGTATAACCGCCGTACGAATGAAGTTCAATCAAACGGAAACATGTAATTTTCTCAAAAACTGTCATAACTTTTATCCGAGGTACAACAAAGAAAGATTCCCGAAACATACTCTCTATCTCTCTCAATTCTGTTAAATGTTTTACTGCTTTTCTAACTTGTAATAAGTTAGGGCACAAAACCTTGCAGGGACGGGAAACAAAATTACGGTTTCTTTGCAAAAAAATTCTTTACTTTCAGAAACGAAACATTTAACTGGAACGTGTTCTGTTAGTCATTATTTTCCATTAATCTTGAAACATGTGTGTCAGGAATATATAAGTGCGCCATTTTTGGCAGAACAAATTTCTGTGTGTCATATGAGGTACAGATGACTTCTGGCGTTGGATCAGTCTGTTGGGATGATGTGTTCTTTGGTATGGGGAGACAGCGGAAGCTTTGATCAGCGCAATGTGATATTAACTATACTTCAGTGGCTTGAAAATTCGTTCTCCCACGGGATTCAAGGATTGCAAATTCGATCCATATTCGCGCCCTAGGGAATTTTGAAATTTTCTGATGAGTTGCCTGCATTGTAGTAACGGCATATGGCATTTTTGTGCCAATAATAATAAGTGATGTATGTAGGACATGTTTACATGAAGACTAATTCGTTTCTAGTAATGAAGGTTTAATTTTTAAATCATTTGATGAAACAAAATTTACATTCCCGTCCTGATTTCTTATCGGGGCTTAATGATAAAAATGTAGTGATCATTACAAGTAATAATTCTTTACTAAATGTTTGACATTTAGCAAAACAAAATATAAATTCGTTTCGAATTTTTTTGGAGGCTTAATGTTCGAAGCGTAGTATCCATTCTAAGGCATAATTCTCTTCTAGGTATTTGACGTTTGCTGAAACAAAATCCACATTTCTGTTTTGAATTTGCACGAAATTGTATTGTTCGAAACGTATTGACCATCGGAAGAAATAATTCTGTACTGGATATTTTTGAATGCAATCCCGCAAAGTACTACGTTTTAAAAATGCAAAGCTTCATACTTTTCCAAGGAATAAAATTCTTGCAATAACAGATATCGAGGTCATATGTAGTTGGGGTAAGTTCGTCCTCCTGACCAAAGCCTCAACAAAACCAAAATCTTTGTTGTAAGCAGCGAAACAGGTAGAAAAATTCTTTTGCGTTTCCATGTCCGGCAAGAAGCTTTCCTCTTTCTATTCCAGTCCAGAATATTTATTACGTCCTTCCTTGGCAGAGCCATCTTTTTTCGACAAATGAAACAGCTACGAAGAGATAGTATTTCTGTTTCGAGGTAGATGACATTTGCCCCAAAAATGGTTGGAAATGGTTGGTAATGTACAAATTAAAGTTCGTTCAATCCTGTTGTTCTCATAATATTTTTCGGTTAGTTAAATCCAAGATTTCTCGATACTATGCATAAATGAGCAGTTTGTCCGATTAATGACTCAGCACATATTGATTCTGTTTTGCCCACATTCACATAGGCAGAAGTTTGAACCCTGTGTATATTTTAAAGGCACTCTCATGGACTTACTCGTAAGAGCTGTTAGTCCTTACTATGCCACTTGCAGTATTTCCTGGCACAACAAAAAACATGGTCACTAAGCAACCATTTTATGTACAGCTAAATTAATATCGCACTTCTCCTCTGTCCACTTGTTCATCACTATTGCATCGAAATTTTCGAATATTCTCTTACTGGTAAAATTTTCCCCGAATGTTGCAAATTAGAACTACACTACTGTTTGTGAAAATTGCAACACCAAGAAAGAATCACGCTATTCAAAGGAAATAATATCACAGATTCCTCATGTTACACGAGAAAACAGATTACATTTACTATACAAGATTCTTCCACTTCAACCAGTATCGTGTGAAGCCACCTCGAACAACAATAACATTCTCTGTACGGCGTGGCATTAAGTGGAAGAGGTTTTTGATATTGTTCTAGGGGATAGCCTGCAAGGCTACTTCTATGCGAGAATAGAGTTCATTTGTGATGACTGGCGGAGGCGTTTGACGGGCCAGTAGCTTAGCTACCATGTCCCAGACATTTGCGATCCGGGACATATCCAGCGAACGTGCAGGCCAGAGGAAAAGCGATATCTGCCGTGCATGAAAGCGGGCTTGAACATTCCGGGCCATACGTGGCCGAGCGTTGTCCCGCTGGAATATAGCGCCAGGACAACTCTGAAGGAAGGGTATCACCCCTGCCCCTAAAGCATCCATGACGTATCGCTGGCTGTTGAGAGTTCCCTCAATTCGTATCAGGCGTGATCTGTGACGCTGCAAGGTGCCTTTCAGCTTTTACCACGATGTTTTTGAACACGAATGCGACCATCATGGTGCATCAAGTTGAATCGTGACTTATCAGAAAACATGACTCAGCCTGTGACGTCTGTGGTTGAGGGTCAAACGAATGCGCAGCAATGGGCTGCTGGCGACTAGTCCTCTGTTAAATAGACGACATCGAACGGTGGTGGAAGACATAGCTTGACGTGTCTGTCACAATGCTCCGCTAGCACTGTGAATGTTGCTGTGAGATCGGTTACTACCATTTGGCAGAGGTGTCTGTTACCCAGTGCATTCGGGAGATTTTGCGATCAATTTCCCGGAATTTTTGTGCGCCCGAGCCTCATCTGTCCACTTACGCCACTTTCACATCCCTCTACTGGCGTTTCGTCCCCATACGAGTGTCAATTTCGCGGTAGGAAGATCCAGCTTCACTCATCCCAACAATCCTCCTTTGCTGAAAGTCCGTCAGTTGTTCAAAATGCGACCTTCCTCGGCGACGGAGCATAGCGAAACACAAGAAACACCCGTTCGACTAAATGTCTGCTCTTCACTGAATGCAACATCTCGTTTTACTAACTCTTTATACTCAAGACCGGACAGTTCAGCGAGAGCATTTTCATGACATTTTAATCTTTGCATGTCCCAACTCTTTGTGCATATCCTGTAAGTTTCGAGCTAATGCCAGCGGCACTTCATGGCGTTGCAATTTTTACAAACAGTAGTCTATTGAACCAAAGACTATTAAATTACTTTTGGGTAATATTATGTATTAAAATGCTCTGTATTAAACTGAAGCTGATCATACACCGGCGAACTGTACGTTTTTTCTTTCAATGTTAGAAAGTCATTCATACATGGAATTCAATCACTTATACCTAAGTAAATTTCTCCGTCATTTTTGGTCCACGCCGGGGATCGAAACCGAGTCCTCTTATTCCGGAACAAGTCGCTCCACCAACTGAGCTACGCAGACGTTCGTTCTCGCTGCTATCTGCCTTTATGTCGTGTGCGTCTTATGGGGCAGGCACGTCACATATCCCCCTCGAAAGAGGGCCAGTGACATGGCCCACAGGTCAGGCAGCCATCCGCTGAATAACGTGGTAGGCAGCCATCCGCTGAAGAACGTGCACTTGAGAACTCCCAGTCAATCTGGTGTGTGGAATGCAACATCACACACATTTATTTTTCGAAGCGCTGAAGAAGGGATTCTCTTATTCTTCCTGTCTCGCGGTGTGGAAAGAACATCACACCATTGCGAGATCTTTAAAGGCCGAGTCATCCGGGAAGTTCGGGCGCCATTATAACGAAGTAAATGCCTCCGTCATTTTTGGTTCACGCCGGGGATCGAACCCTAGTCCTCTTATTCCGGAACAAGTCGCTCTACAAACTGAGCTACGCGGACGCTCGTTCTCGCTGCTATCTGCCTTTATTCGTGTGCGTCCTGCTGGGCCGGCACGTCACGCACTTTAGAGGGGGTTTAAAAAAGTTCGTATTCTAACCTACTCATAGTTCTGGGAAATATGATTATACAGTATTTCTTTTGTAGATGTACATGTTATTTTATGTCACTGTACCTTTTAAGGTTATTGACCCATTCAGTCGTTTTCTTATCATATTATTTTGTGAACTAAATGGTAGATACTTTTCGAAATGCGAAAAGAAGAACTACGGGGGTAAAACGTTCCTGTCTTTGAAATGCATGCTTTCAAGCGAGGTTGAAGTCATTGGCGAATAGGACTCGTGCATACTACATAGTTGTCAAGGGACAGAGGGAATTTCCTTGTGTGATAGAATCTTACGATGTTGGAGATCGTTGGGGAAGATAGCCCACATCCGTCTCTGAGAAAAACATCAACGGCGTCTATGCGCTCGTCGTGCAAAACAGAGAAAAGGCTATTTGGTGTATAACTGAGTCTATAAGCATTTCAATCGAAAGTGTCGATTACATCCTGGCGAATTCTTAGAGGACGAAAAAGTTCAATGCGCATTGGGTCCCAATAAATATTGACAGATGAGCAAACGGCATGAAGCAAACGAGTTTGGTTCACCAAATTTAACCCTTTAACCGGGTGGAACGAATTAATTCGGAGTTACCAATATGGATTAAAATCAGGTCGAACGAATATGGTCACTATGTAAGAAGTGGACCAAACACGGCTGGAACAAGTGAACCTGAGAATCAGAAAGCGTTGTTTTCGCCTTAGCGCTGTTATTCAAAGTGGTCATCGAGGGAAAAGATTGACACTAACCCTTTCTGACTAGTTACTTGCTAAACGAATTACAACATGGGCGTCGAACCTCAGAAAGAAGATGCTTGAGTCACTTGTTTCTGTGCATGATGTCCGCCTCAAGGGGATACATTCCCCATTACGGATTGGGTCATACAGCAGAGAATAAAGGACAAGAAGAGAGAGCTTATTACCAGTGACAGGTTATGGTTGATACTACTCAGATGAGAGGGGAAAAGGAATTGTTTTATTCCATAGCTTTCGTTAAATCCGGCAGGTATGTAAATGCTTCTGTTTAGGGGAGAGCAGAAAAGTTTGGACACCATTTGGTTCAGGAAAATCGGTCGCTTAAAAGGTTAAAAGGCTTCGTACGAATCCTATAAATTTAAGGTCCCGCATTGCTAAAATGGATGAAGCGTGGTTTCATCGCTTTGATCTAATGAGGTAGCACGCATCTTTTCCTTCCGAAGAGCTCCGTGTTGCTCCGTCAGTGGGCAAGGTGATGACATCAGCATTTTGGGATGCAGAAAGCATCATCATGATTGACTACTTAGAAAAGGGCACCACTGTCACTGATGCATTCTACGCACACATCATAGGAGCAGCAATCAAGCAAAATAACAGTGAAAAACTATGTTCTCTCTCTAAGAAGGGAAAAACTTGTCCTCCAAGAAAATCCCAACCTCTCGCACCTCAAAGATTGCGGATACCCCACATGAAGACTACGGGATTTGAGATACTTCAGCATCTGGCATGGTTCTCCAGACCTTGCCAATAGTGTCTTTTATTTGTTACCCAAGATGAAGAAAAATATCTGTGGGAAGCGATATGCCTCCGATTCTGAGGTGGTCCCAACCTGAACCAAACCGGTGTCCCAACCTGAAGCAAACGGTGGCCCTGCTGTGAGTGTGTGGTTGGAAGACCAACATAAACATTGATTTTCACATAAGGATCCGGGCATTAGAGCATATTTGAGAGAAGTGCGTTGCAGTGGCCAGGGACTATGTCGGAAAATAAAAAAAATAGAATCATAATGGTATATCTTTTCTGTCTGTGTTAGAATGTCAACACTTTGAGCGTATGAACGACACTCATTATAGCAAAAAAATCACGATTAATTTCGGCGTTTCTTTAGGACAGCATTTCCTAGCCGCCCTCATGTTTGAAAGAAACTCACCGCCTACACATATGCTAAAATTGTTGGTTAAAAAAAATTAAAAAAAAAAGTAAAAAATTCGGGGGTTATGAAAACATAATCTACAAAGCAGATCATTCCATGAATATATAGGGAGTGTAACAATCTAGTGAATGACCTCAAATTAGGGACGGGCGGCTGATTATAGTAATTAGAGTTAGTTTCTCATGAAGGTCATTGAAGCCGCCCCGGTGGCGCAGTGGTCTAAGCGATGGCCTCTGATCATTCGTCCGAACGGGGTCCGGGTTCGAATCCCGGTGAGGCATGGATGTTGTGTTTGTCTTACGGCACTGGCTCTCTCTCTTCTCTGGAACTAGTGACCCTAAATTAGGGACGGGGGACTGCTTATAGCCCATTGAGTTCCTCACGGTGGTCGTTAAACCTCCAATCAAAAAAAAAAAAAAAAAAAAAAGGTCATTGAACCACGATACAAACTAAAAAAAAATAGAAGTTGTTAGTACAAATTGTAATGCATACGAATGGAAACGCTGCTCAACCTGAAGACACATGAACACATGACAGCTGCGTTGCCGCAGTTCAAAGTGTGGATTAAGCTGGAACATTGGTCTCGGAAAGGAGGTCTGAAGTGTAATTCAATTTCTGTGGGCAAAAGAAAGTTTCTCCTGCTGATATCCTTCGATAGTTTAATGACGTGTCTGAGGAACGTGCAAGGTGTCTTCACCATGTTGCTGAATGGTAATTCAGCAACATGGTGAAGTCATCATTGCGGCTAGCACAGACACTGTAACCGACATCAGAAGAGCTCCTCATCAGAAAATTTCGCAGCACGAAATGAAGTGAGTCAGAGCGACTGTTGAAAGATCCATTGTTTTCACTGCTGAAAGAACGCTTGAAATTACGTTGCTTCGCCAGAAAGAAAGAAATTAAAAGTGTTGTTGAGACATTGTTTCATCAATGGGGATAAGAAATTAGCGCAGAGGGAATTCACAATCTCAAAACACTGTGTTAGAACATGTGCCTGAGTACTTTTGGGGACATGTGCCACATCCTATTCAAACATAATTTAGTTTGGAAAGTGTATTAAACTATTTAGAGATTTTTTCTGCAATTATTTCTTTTTGATTTAACAGTGCTTCTAGGTCTTAACAATGTCATATTTTGCTAGGCTATAAATTGAAAAGTTCGTGGTGTTTGAGTTATAAGTTACTTGTAGCAAGTAAACACTGGCCATAAGTGATTCTAAAAGAAATTAATGTAAGAACGGGAAACAAAGACAGAAAAAAAAGCGCAAAAGAAAGGCGAAATCAAAAATCTTCTTACAAACACAAAGAATATCCTCCATTTTTTCACCGAGCCTCAGTGCAATTAAGAATGTAATGACGAGGTAAGGAAGGAAACAGAAATAATATAAAGAAACTGAGGAAGTTATTTTTTTTCTTATCCTCTGCGACGTGTTTAAACTAAATAAACTTTGTATTTCTACCATGTCGGGTGTGTGTTACTATGTCTTTGAGACTTCGATATTTGTTCTTTACCCACTTCATTCTATTCGGCAATAGTAACAAAGATGACTCAAACATTAGAAAAAAGTTCTTTTCTTCCACTTAGGTGAGCTAAGTTTTTCAGAGTTTTTTTTTTTTCATCCTACGACAATATGAAGTTGCGGAGCTCTAGTGACATGTGAGGAAATTGCGAGAAAAAATAAGAAAGCTTCTTTTCTTTGAAACGTATAAACCGAGAAAACCTCTTTTTTGTGTGATTTTTTTCTACTTTCGGGGATGAATTCTCCGCTTAAAAAATGGAGTTGAACCAGAGTCAAAAATTTCTGTATTCTTGGAACGTTATTACTTCAGAGCAGACTTTAAGAACACTTAATTTTTTCTTCGCACACACAGTCTGAAATGGTTTATGTACTTTTCCTTAAAAAAAAAAAAAAGATGGAATAAATGTGTTTGCTTTACTATGTGCGGATTTTGGAGTTGAAAGATGAATTCGTTAATAAAACACACCATAGTTTAAAGGTTTCATCGCTACACTTAAAGCGAAAATTAGAGGTTAGTCTTAATTTTTCTCTATCTGCGTGAGTGGAAATATATCAAAAAAGTGTTAATTAGATAAGTAAAGACATTGTATTAATTAATGGGCACGTTAAGACGGCACGCATATTTAAAACCAAATGTGGAGAAGTATTATTTGGAAATCTAAAGCACATTAAGGGTAATCAAAATATTTCAGGATAAAACTGTAAAATCAAAAATATCTTACAGCAATGTTATTTCAATGGCAGATCCCTTTAACAGTAAATATTCCTTTTATTTCGGCTTCCTTTCCAGTTACTCAGTAGCTAATTTGTTTTTGTTTCGGAGTTTAACAATCACCTCTAGGTGCTATAGGCGTTCGTCCGTCCCTGCTTTGGGTTCTGGGTTCCGAGGTAAAGCGGCGCCGTTAGAAAGGCGCACATTCCATGCCTCATACCTGGACTCGGGTTCGGGCTCATATTGGGCGAATAGTCAGAAGCCAGCGCTTCAATAACTATGAAACCCTGTTTCTAAGATCGCTAGCAGCTGTTCCAATTTTCCTGCTATCCAAGATCTTTCGTGATTTTGTGCAACGGCCGTTCCATAAAAACTGAGAGTAAAATCACACAAAATGAAGAAATATAGACACAGCGATATATGTGTTATTCTTTCTCAAAGTATCTTCCTTCGGATGATATGCAACTGTTCCATCGTTCATTCCACTTCTCAAAGCATGTGGCGAAGGCATTTTGTGAAAGCTGCTTTAGCGATCCCTGTACGGCTTGAATAACGTCAGCATCTGTGTTGAATACTGCGCTACGCAACTTCTCCTTCATTGTTGGAAACAGCCAGAAGTCGCACGGAGTGAGGTCAGGACTGTAGACAGGCTGTGGGAGGATTTCAATGCTGCATTTCGTAAGAAACTGTTGGACACAAGCGGCCACGTGTGGGGCGGGGGGGGGGGCGTTATCATAGTGTACGTTCCACTTGTCCACCAGTTCTGGTCGCTCAATCGATATGTGTCGTCGCAGACGCTTCAAGACTGAAATGTAATACTCAGCATTGACAGTAATTTGTAGAGGAACGGCATGCTGGTAGACTACATCTTTATGATCAAAGAAAATTAACGTCATCACCTTCCCGGCTGATTCGGTTTGGCGGACGTTTTTTGGAGGAGTCGAGCCTGTGTGACACTCGTTGCGCGCTTCGTGAAGGGGTCGAAAAAGTGCACCCATCTTTCGTCGGCAATTATTATTGTGTTCAGAAAGTTTGGATCCTTTACAATAATTTGTTTCCACTTATGACACACCTGAACTCTGGCTAACAATTGTCCTCTCGTCAGGTGATGAGGTACCCATCTGGAGCACACGCGATGCAGCAGTAATTTGTCGCGTAGAATGCGGAATGCCGACGTTTTTGAAATATTAGTTGACGCCGCTATGTCTTCCCACGTCATTCGTTGATCATCTTGCAGGATTGTCCAAACAGTGTTAACAATACGCTCCATAAGAAAACTTTCAGATCGACCAGGCCTAGGAGCTAGTCAAACGCCTTTTGTTTTTAAAATCATGGTGCCATCTAAAAATCGTTGATTCATCCAAACATTTATCTTTGTAAGCTTGTTTCATTAAATCAACTGTTTCTGGAGCCGTTTTACCCAAACGATAGCAAAAGTTTATCACACAACGCATTTCACTTCTTAACTCTGAATCACTCACCTCCGTAGCTGTAGGGCGAAATGCGGATGTACCTTAAACAACTGCGCAGTAACAAAACCAGAATCGTCTGGCCCGGCTAATCACTGTTGCCATAGATACTTCCTTTATTCAGTGTGGTTATTTTCCCTCTTTGCACTGTTGCCAACTAAAAAGAAATTACTCTCAGTTTTTATGGAACGGCCTTTGTACATACGACAAATTTCTTGATACCTAGTACAAAAAGTACGAGGGTTGTTCCGAAAGTTTTGCGACTGAGCGATGTACAGAGTACCCATGATTTTACATGACTGAAACCTGTTTTCATAACAGCCCACACAGCGTTGCATGCTTGCAGACCTTTACGCCAACTTGCAGCGTTCTTTCTTTCGCTGTTGTTGAGTACAGAGCTGTCGGCAATACCCAACATGGGTTTAAAACTTCAAATGAAAGTGTAATTTTGTGTGTGCGCGTGAGAATAACACCGAACGAAACGTCTGATCTGACGAAGTGAGTAATACAAGGAGTTGGCTTTTAACCATTCGTCTGAGATTGGTCCGAGTTCTAATCCCAGGTGAGGCATGGGTGGTTGTTTGTCTTACGGCACTGGCTCTTTTCCCTCTCTGAAAACAGTGGCCCGAAATTAGAGATGGGCTACTACTAACAGTCCATTGTTGAGTTGCTCACGGTTGTCGTTAAACCTAAAATTGAAAAGAAAGAAAAGAAATCTGCTGAAAAAAGCCTTCGGATATTCGGCGTGCTACTGTTTTCCGGTGGCGTAAGCATTATTCAAGAGGTGTAGCAACCTGCGAATATGAATCCGAACAGAGAATGAGTCCTTCCAGCTGAAACATCGAGATCAACCAGGCGACGATTGACGTTATGATTCGAGAAAATCGCTGTCTAATAACATTCCCTGCTATTACTCAGCAGATACAGATTCACATGGCACCTGGGCATGAGATTATTAATGACACGTTTGGTTGTAGGAAGGTAGCCTCCAAATATGTGCCGTGACAGGTGTAGGAAGAGGAGCAAAGTCATCGCTTATGACCTGTCAGTAGGTGAAAAAACTGAGAAATGATCCTACTTTCCTGGATAGGATAATCACATGCGATCAAACGTTATCCGTCATAACGACCCACAGGTAAAGTGGAAATCGTTGCAATAGAAGCATTCAGGAAGCTCTCGACCCATGACACTATGACGTAGAAGTCTTTTCATACTTCTACGTTTTTAAAAAAACATAACCATAAGATGAAATAGTTCCTAAATTAAACCTTAACGGCCAGACGAAACATGCAAACAACAGAAGTCAAACTTACGGAAAAGATGCTTTATTCAAGGATGTAGCCAACACATCGTAACATAGCACAGCATATTGCATTAAACTCTCCACACACCACACAGCTCTTAACACAACGCTCTACAACACAACGCTCAACTTGCAACACTTCTCCAAGCAACGCTCTCTTTAACAACGCTCGCCAAGCAACAGTTTAGTCGTCGTTTTTATCTCTTGTTCTTATCTTATATCAGGCATACGTCACGTTCATTCAACCTCAATTATGTTGCCAACAGTATTCGTTTGAGAAAACAGATATCACGTTAAGAGTGAAGTATAACTGAGAATAAACTCTAGATTTACATAGGGAAAGAAACTAAAAAGGAAAGTTAATTTACAATATACGTCACAACACCCAAAGTGCAATCCAGTATGGGAGAGGTGATGCACCTACTTTTTTATTTGTTTGTTTGCTGTTGTTGTTGTTGTTTGCGAAAACAGGCATGATCTACAAGCAAAGCACTTCACAAGGACAAAGTGTCACTGGTTCCCACAACGCACACTCCCTCAAGGATAATCTGAAGCTGAAAGTTGCCAAAAAGTGATCAGATGTCTCGCGAGAAAAAATGGGTGCTCCAGCACATCGATCTCAAACTGCGCAGCTAGCGACCTGTATTTGGAGTAAAAGTGATGTCTCATCCACAATATATTGCGGAACTCGATTTATGCAATTTTATTTCTGGTTCCTAGAAGATAAGAAACGTGTGAGATGCCGGCATTTCCAGACCGATGACGAGCTAAATAATGCTATGATGGGTTTACTTACCACTATGCAGAGGAAAGGCTTCACCCATGTGTTGGGAGAAACACTGAGACTATCTTGTAATGAAAAGGACGGATCATATTTTTAGAGGACTCCTGCAAAACATACGAAAGAAAACCTTGGGAAGTGAAAGAAGGTAGTCTAAAATGAAACATAGACTAGGTGGTGTTTACAAAGAGGGAGACGGGTACCCTTCAAGATGTCAACGACCGTGTTTCTGTTATTGGTGGGGTTGAGTTGTGATCAGCCACTGTACTACATGTTGGTTGGTGTTTGGTGATAACTATTTTCACACATTATGAAGCAAGCGCTTGGTTAGATTTTTTGCTATTTTCGTGCAATTAGTTATCGCTGCCACCAGTTCAGAATGAATGTAAGGCCTGGACAACCTTGTTCAGATTCTCCTTTTTAGAGGTATGGTGAAGGATAGAAGTCGTTTTTAAACAGAACTGGAGCTATTACTAAACACATAATTTATTGTCATATAAGATGTACTGGTTGATGTATATATACAATGATAATTTTTTTCAGTTGGTGGATGTTTAGTTAAGTTGTTGAACATTCACAGTTCCTTCACAGTACTGCAGAATCCCCATTCAGTAGTGATAGTTCCGTATAGATACACAGTTCAGTCACGAAAAATGATACGCCATGAAACAGGGTGCTGTGGGATTTTAATGGGGTGAATACTCTCACAAATCAAGACCGCAGCCTGACTACAAATTTTACATGCGTGGAAAACTAACCTCAGCTAGCTATGACCTCACATACGCTCTCCAGCCTCGGCTGAGTGCTAGATATAGATCCAGTGTTCCCGTCCCATCACGGAACGCTGACGTCCGCTCTGAGTATCCGATAGACGAGAAGTTCCCGCCAAAAGTTCAAGCTTAGCGTCCTCACAATTTTCTTTGCGCCTGGACCTTGAACAGCCAATGAGAGGGGTGCATTCTACCCCTTAGTTCTGGGCTTGTTCTCTCTCTGCTTCCTATATTCCTCCCATGATATATGCCATATGCACTACTCTTTGCTGTTGTTAGGGACTCTCTGTGAATCCACATTCCAAGTTCTTAGAAACTCGCAGCCTCACCCGGATTTTTTCGACATTGTTACCAAAATGGCCGCTGTTTCTTCCTCCATTCGTTTCAACTCAGTAATAGCGCCCCTAGTCGTCTTTGCGGAACTCAACCCGCCATGGGCCGATGAGATGGAGAGAGAGAGAGAAACAGAATGGCGTCCCACTAATCATTTTCAGAGTCCCCCCCTTTTTTTTTCTTTTTCTGGAATTCAACATTTCACATGTGTGAAAACATAAGTTTGTCCGTGTCCCCTCGCTCCGGAGTGAGTCGCTTTCCCAACTGAGCTACGCGGACAGAATGTCTCGCTGCAGATTTGTCGTCTTGACACATATTTTCACCTCTGTAGTACGTCATATAATCTCCATCCTAACCTTTTTTTGTCTTTGAAGCGAAGTAGGAATTTTTTATTAATTCCAAACAATGTGTGGGACAAACATCACACATTTTTCGAAGAACCCAACGGCCAGTGGATTCATTTTCCACAATCGGGAGCCAATGTGGAAACACAAGTTTGTCCGCGACGAACATCGAACCCGTGTCTCCTCATTCCGGAGTAAGTCGCTCTTCCAACTGAGCTACGCGAACAGAATATCTCGCTGAAGATTTTGTCGTCTTGACACATGTTTTCAACACTGTAGTACGTCACACATGATTTCCTACATTACTGGCATTTTTCTCCCTTTTTTTCTTAATAATGCCACATCTTCACAACCGTCAATCACCCAGGAGGAAATATGCCCTGCTCACAACTCCCCCAGTTCCTGAGGTAGGTCTGCTACTTTTGTCATGAAGCGGATGTTATGAAAACGCATTTTCATGGGATGTTTGTTAAAGAAGAGCCACAAGAAATATTGCAGTCACGATTTTTCATCATCGAATCGGTAGACAGCCTTTGTTTATCTGCCAGCTAATGGCAGACAGATTGCATTAATGATAAAAATTTAAAAAAAAAACAGTTGTAGTTCAGAAAAAGGGGAAATAATACACCGTCAGTTTGTTAACTTATAATGTACATTCAGTAAATAATGGCTTCACCGGAAAAGAATGGAGCTGCGTCTACGCAAACTAACGTAATTTTAAAGCCAAGAACCCCTGCTTTTACGGTAACAAAATCGAGAGAGTACCCTGGTACTCTTTCTATTGTAGATATATAATGAATAACGCTTTTGCTACTAAGCTAATCGTAGTGAATATAGCTTTCACTAATATTATAATGAATTCAATGCTTGTACTAAGCTTCTAATAGTGAATTCAAATGGTTGTTGTTACTAGTTAATTAAGATCATGAATAAAGTCTCCTGCTAGTAGTGTAGTAATAGTAATGAACAAACTTATAACGGGTAGTAATGTTGTAGTAGTAATTAAAGTCTTATGCTGGTTGTTACTAATAACACTAAATGAAATAAACCTAACAGCCAGACAGAGGTCTGACAGTACTATGAACTGAGAAAGACGTACTTACGTAAAACCTTTTACTATGAACTTCTACTGGTATCTTCACACAGCTACTCAAATAACACGTAGCTCCTTGCACATGAACAAAGCTCTATACTCATAAACAACAGCTCTCCACATAAACCAACGCTCTTCCTCTACAACAACAAACGCTCTCTCCGTACAACAACAAACGCTCTCCCTATACAACAAACGCTCTCTCCGTACAACAACAAACGCTCTCCTTAGGTATCGTTGAACGCGCCTATTTATACTGGCTACCACCACGCCATGACTTACACTCATTGCCAGATCTCATTCAGCGGGTGAAATAACATCTCGTTCAGTAAGAAGATAATTTACATAGTAAAATAAAATAACCAGAGATAGTAAAATCAAAAGGAAAGTGAATCGAGAGTATACGTTACAGATAATTTGTGCTATGCTTCTTTCGCTGACCAAGATATTTGTGTGTGTGTAGCAAAGCGAATGATTCGAGAGTATACATTTATTTATGTACAACACATTACACTTATTCGAGTCACTTACGACCACACCGAGTCACAGTCCGGTACATACTAAGTGGAATTAAATCATAACAACAAACAATAAGGTTACTAATTCCTGACATTGAGCGGCACTTAGGTAGATGCATTAATGAATGTTACTGACGTTAAATCAGTGAAAGAAGATATGTGATTCGTGAAAGTTAATGTTTACTACACTATGACGGCGGCAATACTAAATATTTTGATTGTTTAGTTTTTCGAAAACTATATTTATTTTTTATTTATTATTATTTTATGTTATTCAGATTTAAAAGAACGTAAGGAACGACTCTGACACTGCTGAAATATGATGTTGCTACGAAAGTTCATCTGCGCATGCGCAAGCTAAAATTTGACCTCAAGATAGAAAGAAAATCTGAATCACAAGTGTGCTAGTAAGGGGAATTGGTAACTTTTGGTCTAGGATATCTATAGGTCGCACCTCTTCGTGTTATACATCATTTTAAAGGTCTCCTCAATAGCAGGGAACACCCATTTGGTGGAATAGATCGAGAGGAAGTCAAGTTTTACTACGACGCACCGTTTTCATGGCATCAAAAATTAACTTTTGTAATGGCTTTTATCACATTTAGCATCAGGCGCTTGTAATTTACGAATATTGTAATGAGGTATTGTTATGTAAAGAGTGACAAAATAATGTTCGGTAATAGTTTAGTAATATATGTATTGTTGAGTAACAATGAAATTAACTATTGTTGTGTCATTTTATGGAAGAGCATTCAAAAATCAGATTTCAACAATGGTTTTGACTACTTTCGTTACCCATTTCCGTTACATCGAAATTTTATGCATAGGATTTACTGTTCTGCTGTCGGGAAAGGTACATAGCATTAAAAACTGCAGTCTACCAGTCCTGCGGCTTTTACGCCGATGAGGCGCTTAACCCGAAAATTACGGTAGCATGGAAGTACGGGACAGTGATATGCTCAAGTGAAGGGGAAATAACGGGTCTAGATACATTTAAAATGCAGCGGGTGAGACTGATTCCTTCAGTTATACAGTAAGAAGGGTTGTCGCTGGGAAATAGTGGACAGTATAGAAGATGGAAATCGAATCTAACGTTTACCTGGTTAAAATCGAAAGGTAATTCCGTTTGCATGTTTTAGACAGATGTTTACTAAACTCGGTGGATTTGAGCGAGGTTGCGGATGTTTGCAATGATTTATAGGATGAACTACGCGACGTATTGCAGGACATTTGTGGCATAATACGCGAGCAGTTGGCAGCTCATGCAAAGGTGTTCAACGTTGTCGTTCAGCTTTCCGTAATGCTCCAGTTACTACGGATCGGATGATCGGTAGATTTGCTGGATGGCTCCCAATATCAGAAACGCGACTGCTAACAGACATCCAGTGACAGAAGAACTGACAGAGCACTTCTGGTATCTCTCAGTACCATTCATCGACACATGTACGAAGCTGGTATGAGAAGAGGTGGCTCTATCCTCTGCATAGAGCTGCTCCTTCGAAGCCACAGTCATGAAAATTGCAGTGGCGCTAAGAATGAGCTGAGTTGTAACGCAATACAGAGGTGAAGCACGTGTAAAGACGACAAATCTGCAGCGATACATTCCGTCGGTGTAGTTTAGTCGGTTAGAACAATTGGGTCCGGAGCGAGGAGGCATAACTTCCATCTCGTTACCGTCAAATTGTGAATTTCACAGAGTATCGGGACGAATGACAAAATATCTTCTTCAGCGATGAGTCGACGCTCATCTGGCTGGAATAGAACAATGGCTGGACTTGCCGTTAATAACGTACTGGTAAATAACTTCGAAATCGTGAATCATTGAGTGCCATATTGGGCCCACTGCTTGGATCCTGGTATTGTGCTCCATCTCTTATGATAGCGGCCATTTTTCTTAGTCACCGAACGTAATTGAACCCCCTAGCGTTCTCAGCTTTGTGGTATTACCACTCCTTCAGATCATGGTTGCCAAACGCCACGTCACATTCCAGCACCATAATGTCAGAACACATACCGCAGGTGCTACTGAACAATACCTTCAAGACGTACCTGTGCATCTATGGTCATCCCGGTAGCGGCATCTGTCGTCGAATGACCATAACTGGGGCGTCATGAAGACGGGTCTGAGAATATTAATTAAGGCCAAACGTAGACCGACACCGTACTAATGTATGTCAATAAATGCTATGTTGTGTTTCTCTTCTAGGTGTCCGGTGACTTTTGTCAATATAGTGTATGTTTACTTACGCTCGGGTTGTTGCAATTCTACTGGTTTCGACTCCTACCTACATATAGATTTGGATAAATCACAGAATTACACTAAATTCTGCGGGGTTAAGACAGTCTTGTGAATTTTCGAATAGTATGCTTAATGGTTTTTTTTTTTCGTAAATGTTATATACCACATTTTGACAGACTAAGGCTTTGTGGTAAACCATTAATCATTTGTGTGAGACACCTCTGATGATAATGTACACGGTCGAGTCATTATTGTGACCACCAACTAATATCCAGAGTTACCGCCGTGTGCAGCGCGGACAGTAGCTAGACGGGCTTGGAGTGACTCAATAAGGTGCTGGAAGTTGTTAACAGGTATGTGGAGCCATGTTGACTGCAATGCATCTGACAGCTTCTGGAGGGTGTGTCGTGAAGGATCCATAGAGCGAACAACACGATCGAGGTGGTCCCACAGATGCTCAATTGGGTTTAAGTCTGGGGAATTAGGGGACCTGGGGAATACTTTGAAATCTTCATTGTGCTCTTCCAACCACTATCGGACATGTCTAACTGTGTGACACGTCTCATTGTCGTTCTGGAAGATCCCATCCGTCCCTGGGAAGACATGTATGGGTGTACGTGGTCTGCAAGGATGGATTCATAATGATTTCGGTCCATAGTGCCTTCCACAAGTAGTGGGTGGACCTAGAGAATGCCACGAAACATTCCCCAGATCATAACACTGCTCCACCAGCTTGTGTTCTTTCAGCAATGGTTGAAGAGTGTTTGTTCTCCGATGTTTTCTCGCCTTATACGCCAACATACATCCCTTCGATGAAGCATCGGAAAAGACAATCCTTTGGCAATCAGCGGAGGTCCAATTCCGATACGTCCGTGCAAATGTAAGCCTTTTCTGCCGATGCACGTTCGTTAGCATAGGTGCAGTGACCATCCGTCTGCATTGGAGCTCCATACGCAGCAGGGTTCGCTGAACTGTCGTTTTAGGCACACTTCCGGTAACCCCTGGTTTATTCGGCCAGTGAGTTGCTCCACTGTAGCGTGTTGATCGGCCCTCATGAACCTTCGGAGCAGACGTTCACCTCTCACATCAATGGCACGTGGTGCGCCGCAGTTTCCACATCGCTTATTCGCAATGGTGCCATTTCTCCAATCACGATACACTTTAACCACAGCAGCACGCGAATAGTTCACAAACTGCGCTGTTTCAGAAAACTGCCACCCTTGGCCCGAAAGCCGATAATCATCCCTTATTGCAAAACTGATAAATAGCTCCTTTTATCCATGACAGCAACGAGTGATAAGTTTTCAGAATACCTACAGCACACCTTATATACCCTCCAAACCAGCTCACGACACGTGCTTTCTTTCATTGATTACCGGCTGTTGAAGTCAAAAGTAGAGGTGGTCACAATAATGTGACTCGACTGTGTATATTTTCTTACGCAGAATATTATGGTTTATTTTATCGAGTGCCTTAAGGTGGTTCCACCTAAAATCTCTGCGTTATGTTTCCAATGGTAAGACTTTTTTACATATTTTCTTCTCAATTAATGCATTCCCAAGGATAAAAATTTGCCCATCGATAAAACTAAGTTTAAGTTATAGCATGGGATACTTACGTAAAGTTTGACATTCTGGTTGAAAAATTCTATTGGGAATGGATGGAGATGATCAGGGAAATTTAATCATCTATGCTCTGGAAATCAGGGAAAACTCAGGGAATTTGTTTTACTAGTTTCTGTATCCACCCAGTAAATTATTTTAACCATTCCTTTCAAAACAAATAAATCGATAAGAACTCTAAAATTTGGAGTATCAACAGCAGCAAGAAAAATCATGTTACTAATATGAGAAGGTAAAATATCAATTGACAATACAAAGTGGTCGGTTTAAGGATTTATTTGTTTCGGTCCGTGAAAACCAAAACAAAACTGGCAATCCAATTACACATGTTTGGGGACCCTCAAGCTCTATGGCCGTCGGTGAGTGCCTAGTCAGAAATCCATTCCTGTGTGTTTACTTGATAGGAAGGGGATACAAGCAGGAAAAGTACAATTGATTGTGAAAAAATTCTTCACGAAGTGTGTGTAAGGATGCTGAGGTTTATACTGCTTTTGAGATTAGCTGTAATTGCTTTTTTAGTGATGTTTGCCTTTAGATGCAGTTGTCATAAATTAAGAAGCCATTTAAAGTACTAAGATGCATTAGAGTTGAAAAACTGAAGAATATTAAGATTTGACAGGATTTCCTGAAAAACTTAAAAACAGTCAATATTCACCTTGTAAGAACATAGTGATTGATGTAACAGGTTTAAAACTTGTATCGTTGAAGTTGCAAGGAGAACATGTGGTGTGGTAGTGTGCATAAGTTTGAAGACTAAATCACCCTTGTGAACAGTAGAAGTCAGAGTAAAGCCATACAACTGGCTTATAGGATATTTTTAAGTAGACGGTCACTGATAAACTATTAGGCTTATAAAAAGGCTCTCTTAAACTATTTGCTAAAAATATTAAAATTAAGACTCAGGAAGAGTTTGAGCATTATGTGAAAGAGAACCTTCTAAATGACTCTGATGTATTTGTGGGGTCTTGCTGAATATATGGAAAGGGGGAAAGTCTGTACTTAAAGGTTCAGCTTTTGGTTTCACCAAAGGATATGCTGAGTAAGTGGAGTGATTTAAAAAAAAACGATTTGTTGACTGCAAATCCAGGAACAAGTAGACAGATAGTGGACGTTAATTTACTTTATGTGCAAGCGATGTGAATAAGGATTTGACAGCTAATAAATTTAGTGAAATAAAAGTTTCCATTCTCTCTCTGAAGAGTGGTAGAGTTACAAATTTTGGTGGAATTAATCCAGAATTGGTTAAGCAAGGCGAAATAATAAGTATTTGTTGGTTATGCAAAATTTTTCAGTTAGCATAGAAAACTGGTGTGGTTCTTTGTTACTGACTGAGGTAAATTAATCCCAGTTTACAAGAAATGGATCAGGAAGGACTGACCTCTTCCTTGTAAATTACAATTAACATTGTTTAGTGTTTTGTGTTTGGGAAATGCCTTTTTTCTTTTCATTGCTTACTTGCTTGCTATTTTATCCATTTCAGCTGTTAAATCTAAGCTCTAGTAAATTGCAATACTGTGTGACTAATCGTGCAAAGCTTTAGCAAGTCTGCACACCCATCAACTTAATTTCAATGTTCTTATTACAACCCAGGTTACTATAATTGACATCAGTTCTCACAAAATGTTAGCAAACAATGATTCCTCCAGTTTTGAAAAAGATCAGAGTCTAAAGAAGCTGTGCGTAGACTGGGAATGTGGGTGAGGCTCCATACATTCATAGTTTGTCATAAAAGGCAAAAGCTTCATGTTCCATATATAATGTTTTTTTTATTAATTTTTACTGTGTGTAGGAGTGCAAACATGTCTTCAGTATTGGTGCAGGTTTTGAGTTCCAGCATGACTAGCAGAAAAAAAAACAATCGTCAGAAGTTAATAATGATTTTGCTCCCAAGACTATGTGTGTGTTTTTACCAAGAGGCTGGTGATTCTTGAATTGCATTGGGCTCATGTAGCTTATCTGTGCCACTCATCTGAAAGTAATATTTACAAAATTATTGTAAAATGCTGCCCCCCTCCCCCGAACATGTGTTTCTGCCAGGCGTTCTCTGTTAACGAGTCTGCAGTCATTATTGGACTCTCTTGTATGATCTATGGATTATTTTGTTCAGAAGCTTAGTCTTATGTGCAGTGAATGATTTCTGCTGTCCAGTGTGATTTTCATACCAATCATGACTTTGAATATGGTGTAGTAAATTTTATTCATTACCTTGTCTTTTTCACTCTTCATTATCTTGTGAAATTTTGTACCAGATCATCCGGTGTGTCTGGTTTTTAGCTACAGCTTGCTCACGCACTTGGTCCTCATATAGCTCCTGTTTCCAAACTTTGGATTTATGAATGCATAAGACAAATGCAGGGATCAGTCTTTTCAGTATTAGTGTGAAAACAGGTTTTCAAAAACTGCTTTAGTGTTCTAGTTCTTATTTTTGTGCAGATTCATTCTTGTACCAAGCTCATTTCACATATCTTTTTGTTGTTGTTGAAGATGTGGTGTAAACAGTTAATAGAAAAATCAGCAGTTTTAGAAGCAAAAATATAGTTGAAGCTTCTCTCCAATCTTTCCCAAAGACATAACACATTGAGCAGCTCATCAAAAAAAGAAATTTCCTTTCTGGAAAATGGCTTAGGGTGATGTAATAAAAATCATAAATCCAGAACAGCTCCATTCATTTCTTCCCCTGTCATTTTTGTGTCCATTTGCTGCAAATATTAAAAAAATCATTGGTACTGAAAACAGTGTTGCAAATTTGCCCCCTGATTAATAATTCTGCATTTGTGTTCAAAATTACGACAGACGTTTTTATCATATGCCAGATTTGTGTATAACATCTTTTTTTCAGGTCTAATAAAATTCATAAATCATCATATTCCCCAAGGAAAGAGAGGGCTTTGAAGATATATACTCTAGATCAGTCACCTAACAGTCCATCAAGTATATCAAAGAACAAGCAACTTATAACACCTGATGTGAACTAAACGTTTATCAAAGAAATCAAATGCATGGTAGCAAGTCCTTAATATACAATTATTTATTAAATGCTTGGAAGAAAGTAAAAGCTTTGAAAAAACTGAATTTGTGCAAACTTGTAAGCCTGAAATGTTCATCTTGTGAGTTATAGAGTATTTAGATTTCTGAAACAAATAGTCACTCATCGTTTAAATTCCAAGTGCAATTTACAGCAACTCACCCAACAAGCCATTTCATTGAAAGACTGGAATAAAATTGAAAATAGTTTAAAAAATTTTTGGTTTTATGTTTCCATATTTTTTAGTTTTTTCATTCAGCTTTCTCGAATATTTGCAAATTTGCTTTGCCCCCATCTTCCTGTACATTTTATTCAGAATAGGTTAATGTTCAATACCAAGAAAAACTGTAAACAAACTCCGAAAATTTTAGGTGTCCGAAAATGTAAATTTCTCATCAGAGTATACACTGTTATTTTTTTCGTATGATCCGCACCTGAGAAGCTGATTTCGAGTCGTATTTTTCACAGAAAAGTTTAAATTCACAGGGTGATCCAGAACTCCAAAGAAATAGGAATGGGGGGGGGGGGGGTTATCTCATTAAATAAAGTAGGAGTAGGCAAAAATTCATATTTTTTAAGTGAATAAGTGGTAAAAATCTGTAGTTCTTTAAAATGTAATAAAGAGTAAAAAAAAATAATTGGTTTTTTGCATTATCGTAGTTTCATAGTTAAATTCAAAAGTCCATAGAAACTACAGTAACTTAGCATCTATGAAAATATTTCAACTGAAGAGTAAACAAAAACCTTACCAAACACAAAGTCATGCACATATTACATGTAGTGCAAACCTCAGCAGCACCCAGGAACATACATGACACTGAGCTTCTCGCAGCTTGTCACAATTTGTGAGTTCAAGTAGTACCGCCTTCGTTGCATTATACCTTTTGTGAAAATGTATATATAAGTAAATAATATTTAAAAAAAAACTTCATTACAACTCTGTTCAGACCTTTATCTTTCTATTTCACTGCATTTTGGTGTTGTTAATTCATACTTTGGTACTTTTTCAATCATACCACTTTTCCTTCATAATTACCACACATAGATTTTTTAAAAACCAAAGTACCATAAAAACGGCTTTTTTTAAGCAATATATTGTTCACAGAATGTAAATTTAGAATATTTTTAACATATAGTCCGCATATTATAAGATAGCAATTACAGTAATTTAAAAAAAAACATTTTTTAAAACTACTCTATTATGAGATATTCTTACAAACCCTTTCTTTCATGGTTTGTCTTTAAATAATGCAGGGGTCACTTCATATCTCCTTTTCATGATTACCCAAATCACCCCAATTGCTGCTGCACATGATATATGTGATGGTTTGAATTGTGCACTTACTGTATGGATTTTTCCCACCTTTTGAATGAATGTAGTTCAGAATTTTCGTATCTCCTTGTTTTGCATTCTTTTGTTGCCTGTGCCAATATTTTGAGTAACAATATCTTCAGACATCTGTATAACGTGCTTTAAAAATTAATTTCACAGAAGTTACTTGAAGTGCTACAGACAACTTGACAAACTGAAGAACAATACACTGTCAAAAAAACTGAGAAGGGTGCTACCATTTTCATTAAATGCCAACACATCCATGCTGTGAATGGTTTCATCCGCAAGCGATGCGTATATCATCATCATCATCATCATTGTCAACCATTATCAATCCACTGCTGGACGAAGGTCTCCCCAAGTTTCCTCCACAACGGTCTGTCTTGTGCCAGTCTCCTCCATGTCACCCTGCATACTTTCGAATTTCATCCACCCATCTCCTATGTGGTCTTCTTCTGGGTCTTTTCCTGTCCCTTGGAATCCAATCTAAAATTTCGGCTGTCCATCGATGATCTGTCCTTCTGGCAGTATGTCCAGCCCATTGCCATTTCAGGGATTTAACTTTGATCATGATGTCTTCCACTCTTGTCATTTTTCGGATCCACGAGTTCCTCTTCTTATCTCTCCTGGTTACACCAAGCATGCACCTCTCCATGCTTCTTTGAGTTGTCTGCAGCCTTTGTATGTCTCTTTTAGTTAAGGTCCACGTCTCTGCACCATACGTAAGCACTGGAAGGATGCATTGATCAAACACTTTTCTTTTAAGACATAATGGCATATTGCTCTTGAAAATTATGCTGTTTCTTCCAAAAGCTCTCCAGGCAAGTTTTGTACGCCGATTAATTTCTTCATCAATGTGACCCTCACTTGATATCTGCTGTCCAAGATAAACGTACGTGTCTGTTATCTCCAGCTTTTCTCCATCAATCGATAAATCTTCATTTCTTGTAAAAGCATTGAACATCACTTTTGTCTTCTGAAAGTTCATTTTTAATCCCACTTCTTTACTCTTGTCAGCAAGTTCCTGGATCATACTCTGCAGCTCTGATGAGGTAGTTGCAAAAATGACTACGTCATCAGCAAAACGAAGGTGGGTTAGATAATCTCCATTAATCTTTATCCCCTTGTTTTCCCAGCTCAGCGACTGAAAAACACCCTCCAATGTGGCATTAAAGAGCTTCGGAGATATGGTGTCACCTTGTCTCACTCCCTTTCCAATTTTTACGTGTGTTGTATTTTCAAACAGCCTAATCTTTGCACTTGCATTTTCATAGATGTTATTAATAATATTAATGTATGCATCTTCAATACCGCAGGTTTTCAGAGCCATTGTAACTGCTGATGGTTTCACCGAATCAAAGGCTTTTTCATAATCGATAAAAGCCATGCACAATGGAAGTTCATATTCCCTCGCTCTTTCAATTAGTTCTCTCAGCACGTGGATATGATCTATTGTGCTGTAGCCACTCCTGAATCCAGCTTGTTCTCTCGGTTGAGCCATGTCCAGTGCTACCTTCAAGCGGTGTGAAAGAACTTTAGTGAAGATTTTATAAACTACTGATAGGAGGCTGATAGGTCTGTAGTTTCCGAGATCCTCAATGTCACCTTTCTTATGTAGCAGGATCATTGTAGCGGTGTTCCAATCCTCAGGAATCTTTCCTTCATTAAGGCATCGAGTGAAAATTTGGGCGAGTACTGTTTCGATTTCTCCACTTGCTTCTTGTATGATGTCTACAGTAATTCCATCTTCTCCTGGAGCTTTTCCTCGCTTCATGTTCTTGATTGCATGTGCAACTTCTGCTGGAAGGACTGGAGGAACTCTGGTACTGGTATCTTTCATGATGTCTGGAGTGCATATATCATCCCTTTCATATAATTTGGAGTAGAAATCTTTCACTCTTGTCAAAATTTCGCCTCTATTTCTTGTTACAGAACCATCTTCTTTTCTCAGTGCCATAATCTGTTTTCTTCCCTTACTGAGATGTCCCTTTGCTATCTTTAGGCTTTGGTTGCTTTCAATTGCTTTCCTCACTAGTTCACAGTTGAATTTCCTTACGTCTTCAATGATACTTTTTCTTACTGTCTTGCATAGCTCTATATATTCCACTTTGGAAGTCACATCTTCTTTAGTTGTCCTCATCTCTCTTCTTTTTTGCATCAACATTTTGGTTTTTCCTGATAATTTGTTCACATGCAACTTGTTCTTAGACCCAGCTAATTTTGTTGCTGTTTCCATAAGAGCTTTGGTTACTTTTCTGTTAACTTCAGAGATGTCCACTTCTTCCGATGTTAGGCCTTCTAAAGCAGAGAACCTGTTCTTCAGTTCTAACTTGAAGGTATTATGGTGTTTTTTAAGGTTGGTTATGTCAATAGATTTTGTTTGTCTTATGAGCTTGCCACGTTCAAGTTTAGTGTTGAGGTGCATCTTACATCTCACCAATCTATGGTCACTACCTGTGTTGAACTTGTTTAGCACACTGCAGTCTTCTATGACGAATTTTTTGTTACACATAATAAAATCAATTTCACTTGTTGTCCCATTTGGATGTCTCCATGTCCATTTCCTGTGTGGCTTTTTCTTGAAGAAGGAGTTCAAGATGAAAAACCCTTCTGCCTCTGCAAACTCAACGAGAGTATTTCCACGCTGGTTTCTGTTGCCATGACCGAATTTACCTACTGAAGTTTCATTCTGTTGCCGTTGCCCTATTTTTGCATTGAAATCTCCCATAATTATTTTCAAGTGCTGCTTACCTTTATTATTTAGATGACAAATTTCCTCATAAAATTCTTCAATTTCTTCTTCAGGATGACTTGTGGTGGGTGCATAAGTTTGAATAATCTGAGCCTGGTATCTTCTCGAGAGTTGGATAACGAGTCGTGCAGCTCTGTCAGAGGAACTTTCAACTTCTACAACTTTATCCTTCAGTTTCTTGTTTATTATAAATCCAACACCACTAGTTCTGCCAGTATCTGTCCCACGATAGTAGAAGAGATGTCCACTTTTCAGTTCGATGAGATCTTCTCCTTTTCTCCTTACCTCACTTAGCCCCACGATGTCCCACTTGATCCTTTGTAGTTCCTCTTCCAATTCAAGAAGCCTTGAATCAGAAGATAGGGAGCGTCCATTGTAAGTAGCCAAGGTCAGCATCAGATGGCAGCCTAGTCCGGTCCTCCGGGGATTCTTAGCACCCTCTGCCTTCATGTCGCACTGGCCGCTGCCTTGGCCAGGTACATTCCAGCTGCCGGAGACTGAGGGCCAAGATTTAAGTTGTGGAATCATTTTGGAGGGGTTTGGCCATAACTCACCACGCTGGCCAAGCGGGTTGGTGAGTGTGGGATAGAATTTCCTCTGATCCCGATGGTATAGTTATACCGCTATGGGCGGTCGTCAGAGCCCCTTTAGTGGGAACAGGATGCACCACGAGAAGGCGGGGTTGACATTTGTCAAGGAGAGGCTGTGATGTTACGCATCACCTGACCTTGCATCCCGATGCGTATATAGAGTGAGGTATTTCCACAAGCTCAAGTAGTGTCATTCGCAGTTCAGACAGCAGCATATCAGGATTTAAGCGATTTCGAATGTGGTATGATACACTGGCGTGCAGAAATTAAGGACGAGACGGTTTTTCGAATGTAACGTCGTGCAGAAGTGCTCCACATCGACTCAAATCATACCATAAGATCCCCAATATGTAATAATATGGGACAAGTGAGCAAAACCGGCCTAACAAGGAATCCAAAGCATACAAAGGCACTTTATTGAAAAGGTAGCTTCCAGCACAACTGGACAGAAGACAGAAACGTCCATGTGACAGGCGGCTGCCAAGAAAATATCAGTCTTTAGTAGGGGATATGATCACCATTGACTGCGTTGCAGGATTTACAACGTCTATCCATGCTGAGGACGAGGTTGTCAAGGAGCTGTTGAGGCATCGCGGCTCATTCCTCTTGTAGCGCCAATCGAAGCTGCGGAATCGTTGCTGGCGGCTAGTGACGTGCTGCCAAGCGTCTCCCGAGAAGGTCCCACACGTGTTCGATTGGATTTAGGTCCGGGTACCTTGCATGCGTTGACTATCTTCACTCTCCAACAGCTCTGCGACAGCCACTGTACGATGAGGTGTAGCGTTGTCATCCATGAAGAGGAACCCAGGACCCACAATACCTCTAAACAGACGCACGTGAGGCAGGAGAACCTCGGTACAATAGCGGACACCAGTGACTGAACCTCCTTGGAAGATGCGGAGGTTAGTACGGCTACCAAGCATGATACCGCCCCAAACGAGAACTCCGCCACCTCCAAACTGGTCCCTTTCGATGATGTTGGAGGTGTGATTGCGTGTTCCCTGCTCTCTCCAGATGTGTATACGTCCAGAATCGCACGTCAGACTAAATCGGCTCTCATCCGTAAAGAGAACTCGACCCCATTGCTGATGTGTCCAGTTCTTGTGTTCCTGGCACCACAGAAACCGCCGTCTCCGATGAGCAGGCGTTAATGGCACACACCATACTGGTCGTCGTGCAAATAGTCCACCTTTGTGCAGCCTCCTGACCACGGTAAGTCGCGATAATGGACGTCCAGTTGTCTGTTGCATGTGCCTTGCGATTTCTCCCGCCGTCTGTCTCTTCTCGCCTGTAGGACAATATACCGGTCGTCCGCCGCCGTGGTTGCTCGTGGACAACCACTGCTAATCTCTCGGACAGCTGTTCCTGTCGTTTGAAATGCTCTCCAAGCTCGTGAAACGATGCTGTGAGCGATCCCGAACTCCTCGGCCACACTAGTCACACTTCGACCTTCTTCCAACTTCCCAATGACGCGACCTCGGGTAAAGTCATCCAGATGTCGTTTACTGGATCGCCTATTGGCCATATCACACGGTGGCAGCAACTCGACGTCGTTCAAACCGATGTACACCGTGCAATAGCTTTCACCGAATTGCTGAACGTACACCGCCTGTGTGCTTTATACCCTTCCGACACCCCCCCTACGTCATGCTGCATAAATGTGCATGCCCTACATACCGGACCCTAGTCTATCTCCTTAGTGGTCTTTCGGTCCGTTCTGCCTGCTTGTTCCGCTGTTATGCTAATTTCTCCTCTTCGTCCTTAATATTTGCACACCAGTGTATTAAAAAGTTTAGCGGAATTTTGGTTTTGTGTAAGGTGTTTAACAATTTTAAAATAGCTTGTTATCTAAATTAATTTTTACGCAATCCATATTGCTAATCAAGAAATATTCTAACTCTCATAGTTAATTAATCCTTCACACATGGCTCTATCTCCAGTAGTTTTCTAAAGACCAAAAACTGCAAATAGACCTGTATTTAAATATTTGTTTTTGTGATTATTTTTGATTATTGGAGTTAATTCACTTATTTTGAGAACATGTGGTCTAGCATGAAGTGTAAGTCTTCCGCCTCTGTGCAGTAGTGGTCTAAGCGCTAGCTTCTGACCAATCGCCTGAGATGGATCCTGGTTCGAATCCTGGCGAGGCATTGATGTTGTGTTTGTCTTACGGCACTGACTTTCTCCCTTCGCAGGAGCCAGTGACCGTAAATTAAAGACAGGAGACTGCTTATCGCCCATCGAGTTGCTTATTGTGGTCCTTAAGTCTCCGAACGGAAAAAAATGAAGGGTAAGTTTATAAAGATTTGTGAAGAGGACAGTAAGTGAAACTGATACACACAAACTGGAATACTTTAGAGCCAGTACCAACTCATTATATGGGGCAATATTGGTTTCTGGGATGTCTATTGTTTTACGAAGTTCATCATTAGTAACATTTTGTAAAAAGGAATTGATCTTGACTCGTATTGGTTTGAATTTCTGCTCACTGTTATGTAACCAGAGCATCATAGATTAAACAGGATTGAGCTAAAATGACTATTTTGAATATGGTGAATTTGAATCATCTTCGCTTTCCTTAGCGTTTATTATGAGACGGTCTCTTTTTGCCCATTTCCGTGCCGCTGCGTTAAGGTGGACGTCTAGTGATTCTGCTTCCCATACTTCCAATGGGCAAACTTCTGTACACATTTTCTTCACAATTAAAGCGTTCCGAAGGGTGAAAATTTGAACATCGATTAAACTAACTTCATATTATAGCCTAGTGTACTTAATATTTTCTAAAACGTAACCATAATTATATTAAAAATCAACAACTTTTCCTTTGGTGGTGTTGAGACCAGAAAAAAAAAGATAGCGCGACCTGTACATTGATGACGCCAGTAGACAAACAAATGTTGGATTGCTTAGTGAACCTTATTCATGTGACGTCAGAAGTGGATTTTTGCGGACCAACATGGCTGCTGATTCTTTTTTTTTTTTTTTTTTTTTGATTGGAGGTTTAACGACCACCGTGAGCAACTCAATGGGCTATAAGCAGTCGCCCGTCCCTAATTTAGGGTCACTGGTTCCAGGGAAGGGAGAGATCCAGTGCCGTAAGACAAACACAACATCCATGCCTCACCGGGATTCGAACCCGGACCCCTCACGGACGAATGATCAGAGGCCAGCGCCTTAGACCACTGCGCCACCGGGGCGGCCACTGCTGATTCAGTGTTGTCGCTATTTGATTACCTCTTGGCCAATTTTTACGATCTTAACGTTATGGAACATGCCAAGGAGTTATTTATTTATTTATTTATTTTTTTTGATTGGAGGTTTATCGACCACCGTGAGCAACTCAATGGGCTATAAGCAGTCGCCCGTCCCTAATTTAGGGTCACTGGTTCCAGGGAAGGGAGAGAGCCAGTGCCGTAAGACAAACACAACATCCATGCCTCACCGGGATTCGAACCCGGGCCCCTTACGGACGAATGATCAGAGGCCATCGCTTAGACCACTGCGCTACCGGGGCGGCGCCAAGGAGTTAATAGTTGCAAAAATATAACAGGACAAATTTGTGTTCGATGATTATTTCGCATGATGCAGGAGAACATCGCCATTAGTCATCATGAAATTTTTAATGAAGCATTTTTCATACACGGTATATTAAATTTTCAAGTTGTTATTGTCAGACATTAGCGAAACATAAACTTGGGAACCTTTTTTTTATTTTATTTTTTTGCAAAACAAAACATTTAGAAGCCCAGACAAATACGTAATATGGAAGCAAATTAGGGTTAAAACAACAGCAACTAAAAACCTCATACTATCACACGATAGGCAATCTGCTTAAAAATTAAATTAATGCATAACATTAAATAAAGTAAAAATCATAGATATGTTTGTTTCGTTCCTTCGGGAAAGAACGTAGAACTTAATCCATAATTTACCGATCTAAATATGCCATCAGTTTTCTCCTACCACTTTTTTTTTGAAATTGAAATTTGAAGGAATACTACAAGGTTTCAACTGCTTTTGATTCGTAGTGTCATAATATCTAAAACCTTTTTCGTTAAAGTGGGCAGAACATATTCGAGAATGCACACTGGGATGGAAATCATCGCGGTTCATTTTACATAGCCATTCCTTTAACAATTTCGGGCTTTTCAGGGGAAAATTATGGAAAGAGATTCCTTCCTTTATACAATTTATAGGTGCCAGGATTTATTAGCAGAACAATACGATGAGCAAAACTTAGACATGTCTTTAATAAATTTACGAAACTCGTGATTTTCTTGCTCCTGCAACGTAACTCCATGTTAAGCAATGGGAAAACGCCTGTAAACAAATTATTGTTGGTCCGTGGCCACGGAAAAGCTTTCCCATGACGCAGTGCGAGGTGAATAAGGTCCATTGTGGTTATGTTTCAGAAGATACTAAGTATACTAGGCTATAATATGGAGTTATTTTAATCGATGTCCAAATTTTCATCCTTGGGAACGCATTAATTGTGAAGAAAATGTGTACAGAAGTTTACCAATTGGAAGTATAGGAAGCAAATTCACTAGACGTCCACCTTAATGGTCTGGACAATTTTGCTTCATCGCTGTCCCAATCGTGGAAAAGTTCGATTTCATGCCTTCACTTTTCTGCGAGGGAGTAAGAAGAGGGGTCTAAATGTGGAGGATCAGGCATTTGGCTAAAGAGGAGGAAGGGACAAAAAGGGAGTCGGTTCGAAGCAGGGAGACAAGGAGGGCAGCGAGGATTTTTCTCCTCAGGGTGAAAACCAGATAGCCGGCAAAAGAAGGATGGGCGTCTTGAAAGCAGAATGAAAAATACGGAAACTAATACTTAGCAAGAAGATAAATGAAGAGTCATTTTAATAGAGAAAAAGATCAACGTGTTAACAATATCGGACAACGCTTGAGACCTTCCCCATAGCATAAGAATAAACACATTCTTCACTGCTAAAGAAAAATCTCAATTTTAGCAGATGTTTTATTTATTTGTTTCATCATCGGGGAATAATATAGATTAAACCCCGAAACTTTGAAATCCTCTATAGGTGAAGGTCCAGCGAACCATTCACCCTGGACACTGAAATACACTTCAGTGAGAAGCCCTGTAACTGTTGGATCATAATGTGTGAATTCCTGGTATTGAGGTGTTGGTAAATTCGTTTGTCCTTGCCGTTGAGACAACATGCAATTTTTCATTAATTTTGTCAAGCGGTGTATATTTTGTGTAGAAAACGTTATTTACTGATTTCTACTGGCTTTTTAAAAATCTGGTGTACTTTCAATCAAACATATTTGACAACACTACTACCTTACAAAACTCCGTTTGGTCTCGTACGCACGACTTCCCATATAGGTGGGGCAGTTTTCTTGTTGAGAAATGTATTATGCCATACACTGCATGGACAAATTATTATATACACCCCGATAACAATATGTAAAGCAGAAGTATTGCGTGCGGTCACGTGGGAAGCTGAAATTGGTAATGCCTAAAATTAAAGCAGGCCAGTTTCAATAATAAATGCCAGTCATTTTTCATTTTGTTGTCATTTTTCGTGAACGTCGTTGAAAATCTGTCACGGAAAAGCAGTCATGCGTTAAGGCAGCTACGTGAATTTGACCACTGGCTGATAGTAGCTGCGAGGAAGGCTGGCTTTTCAAGTACCGCAACTTCTGAACTGTTGGGGATTTTACGTCAGACCGTTGCACGTGTTTACCAAAACTCCGTGAAATAAGGCAAACTTCCGATGAACGCGAGAATGTAGCCGTGAACGTGCAATTGACTGTTGAGGTAAGAGTAGACTATCCGCATCGTTGCAAAAAATCGCACTGTTACCGAGGAGCAGATAATGTCGGAATTTAATCAGGACGCGTTGACATGCTTATGCACAAAGACTGTCGTCGGATCATGGAAAAAAATAGACAGTGGCTATCGGTGTCCACATCGTGTTCTCTTGTTGACTAAAAGGCAACAAAAGATTTGGCTGCAGTTTGAAAGGCCTATCACAACTCGAGTTCGGAGGACTGGAAGCACGTACTCTGAACCGGGCGAGTTGCCGTTTTAATTCTATCGTGCCTATGGGAGGGTGCGTGTGTGTGGCGTAAACCACACTAAACAATTGACCCAGCTTGCCAAGTCATGGTCATACAGGCCCAGCTTTGTCATTTTGACCCAGTTTTGCCAAGTTATGGTCACACGCGTCGACATGCTTATGCACGAAGACTATCGTCGAACCATGGAAAAAAATAGGCTATGGCATTCGGCTTCCACATCGTGTTCTCTTGTTGACTGAAAGGCACGAAGACATTTGACTGCAGTTTGAAAAGGCCTATCACAACTGGAGTTCGGAGGACTGGAAGCATGTATTCTGAACCGGGCGAGTTACCGTTTTAATTCTATCGTGCCTATGGGAGGGTGCGTGTGTGTGGCGTAAACCACACTAAACAATTGACCCAGCTTGCCAAGTCCTGGTCATACAGGCCCAGCTTTGTCATTTTGACCCAGTTTTGCCAAGTTATGGTCACACGCGTCGACATGCTTATGCACAAAGACTATCGTCGAACCATGGAAAAAAATAGGCTATGGCATTCGGCTTCCACATCGTGTTCTCTTGTTGACTGAAAGGCACGAAGACATCTGTCTGCAGTTTGAAAAGGCCTATCACAACTGGAGTTCGGAGGACTAGAAGCACGTATTCTGAACCGGACGAGTCACGGTTTTAATTCCAGTGTGCCTACGAGAGGGTGCGTATGTGTGGCGTAAACCACACTAAACAACTCACCCAGCTTGCCAAGTTATGGTCACACAGGCATGTGTTTGGGGTGCGTTTACATGGGCTTCCTCGGTGGCCTTTGTATTCGTCAAGACCTTCGTCACCAGCACAAGGTATGTGAACATCGTTGCCTCCCATCTACATTCGTTCTGAACAATTCTCGTTCCTCACCATGACACCATCTTTCAACAAGACAAAGTCACACTGTGTACATCCAGAGTGGCGTCTAATTGGCTCCAGGAGCACTCAAACGCCCACCTGAATTGTCGAACCTAAACGTCATTGAGAATTTGGGGGACAAATTGGAAAGATCTGTTCGAGCCTGCCAAACCCCATATGCAACTGTGGATATTCTACATCAGGCGGTCCTCGCTTCATGGGCGGCAACACCACGTCCGTGTTTTCAACGCCTCATTGAGCCCTTATCAAGATGTCTGGCTGCTATTGTGAGGGTCAAAGGTGGAGCAATACCTAAGTGCTGTAGGTGTTTACAATAATTTGTCCATTCAGTGCAAATTCTGCACTAATTATCCTTGATGCTAAAGTTTTTCGATAAAACATGCACGATATGCACGGTCGAGCCACATTATTGTGACCACCAGCTAATATCCAGAGTAACCGCCGCTGCGTGCAGCGCAGTCAGCAGCTAGACGGGCTGGTAGTGACTCAGTAAGATGCTGGTAATTGTTCACAGGTATGTGGAGCCAAACTGACTGCAGTGCATCTGACAGCTACTGGAGGGTGCGTGGTGGATGATTCATAGAGTGAACAACACGATCGAGGTGGTCCCACAGATGCTCAATTGGGTTTAAGTCTGAGGAATTAGGGGACCTGGGGAGTACTTTGAAGTCTTCATCGTGATCTTCTAACCACTCTCGCAGATTTCTAGCTGTGTGATACGTTGCACTGTCGTGCTAAAAGATCCCATCCGTCCCAGGGAAGACAATCAGCATGTACGGGTTTACGTGGCCTGCAAGGATGGATTCATAACGATTTCGGTCCATAGTGCCTTCCACAAGTAGTGGGTGGATCCAGAGAATGCCACAGAAGCATTCCCCAGACCATAACGCTGCCCACACCAGCTTGTGTTCTTCCAGCAATGGTTGAAGAGTGTTTGTTCTCCGATGTTTCTCGCTTTATACGCCAACGTCCATCGGTTCGATGAAGCAGAAAACGTGACTCATCGGTGAAGGCAATCCTTTGCCAATCAGCGGAGCTCCAATTCTGATACTGCGGTGCAAATGTAAGCCTTTTCTGCCAATGCACCTTCGTTAGCATAGGTGCAGTGACCATCCGTCTGCATCGGAGCTCCACACGCAGCAGGGTTTGCTGAATTGTCGTTTTAGACACACTTCCGTTATCCCCCTGGATCATTCGGCTAGTGAGTTGCTCCACTGTAGCGTATAGTTCTCAAAACAAAAATACAGAAATACTGGCACCCTTGACCCGAAAGTCGATAATCATCCCTTTTTCCAAATCTGATAAATCGCTCCTTTTATCCATGACAGCAACGAGTGATATGTTTTCAGAATGCCTACAGCACACATTATATACACTCCAAGCCAGCTCAGGACACTGCCTTCTTTCATTGGATACGTGCTGTAGACGTCAAAAATGAGAAGTGGTCACAATAATGTGACTTGACTGTGTATTTATTATTGCGATTTTTTTGTCGTTTTTTGTTCGGAAGTTTAAGGATCACCGTGAATAACTCGATGGGCTATAAGCAGTCACCCGTCCCTAATTTAGGACCACTGGTTCTAAGGAAGGGTAAGAGTTAGTGCAATAAGATACACATAACATCCATGCCTGATCGGGTTTCGAATTCGAACACATCTCGGACGAATGGTCAGAAGCTTGCGCTCAGACCATTGCGCTACTCGGGCCTTATATCGCAAATATACCTGATGATTTATACACTGCAATATTGGCTAATGAAGAGAGGAAAGGTTTTCTTTGGATGCCTTTTTTTGTATGCGGGGTAATGTTATCGTGCTGTGGCAACAGTGATACTATCAAATGGTCGCCTCATATTCACTATGTTAGATGATAGCAGTAACAACTTATTTTAATTTGTTATTGTTGTATATGGTGAAGACTTTAGATACGTTTTCTCGTGCAGAAGGGCGCGACCTTATTCGTTTTCTGTGTCCAAAGAAACTGGGGTGGATTTAGAGTTCCCAAGGCACTGCACAAGGCATCGGGTTTGGGGCCCCTAACTTTGCTATCCCCTCTTCTAAAATAAGGTTTTTGTTGCGGCTCTCCCCGTCTCCCCCATTTTTGCTTTCTTATGCTCATGCATGAGAAAGCTGAAAGATGTAATAGTAAAAAAATCAACTTCGGGATTTCAACAGAAATATGAATTTGGGGTTTCCCGGGACATCATTTTACTATTTTCATGGGTGTGTCTGTGTGCTACACTGTACTGTATATATGTGCGTGGTAGGCTGACACAATGACACAAAACTTATTCCAAGTATCCAGAGGAATTATAATAATAACAAGGAGTTTTGTGATACCATGTGTAGAAAAAATAATTACAAGAGTGAAGTCTGTGTTAAAGAAGAAAAGTCAGAACTTTTATAAGGATGGTCAATGAAGCACAATACTAGCACGTTACATGCAGTTAGTTTATAGCATTGCTTTAATTTGTATTTATGCGACATTGGGTGTGGGATCCACTGTTGCATGCAATCAGATTCCACATCACTGAGACAGTTATCTTAAAGAGCCCAAACTTGGATGAACTCAGTTACCCCTGTATCGAAAAAAAACAAAACAAAAAAAAAACATCTTTACCAATTCCATTTTACTCGTATGGTAACAGTGTTGTGATTGCCTCCTAAACGGGACTGAATGACGATAAAGACATTTTAAGGGAAAGATCAGTGGTTATATTAAATACTGAATTAAAGAGCAAAATGTACATTACATTCTGAGCAAATTTGCCAGAAATAACCTCCCAATCTCTGCGCTTAGTTATAGTGTAGTATTAAGTAACATTACTCTAAAAAAATGCGTGATTTACAGTCAGCCTGCATTTAAGCAAATAAATTAATTCTTGTAGATGACATACTTCGAGACCGGGCGAAATCATGTTCCAAAATCCGAGAACAGCAAATTTGTACCTCACTAATACATTGAAGTGCCAGAAAAACTGGTACACCAGTCTAATATTTGGTAGGTCCCCCACGGGAGCGCAGGACTGCAGAAATACGACGGGGCATGGACTCCACTAGCTTCTGAAAATATGCTGTAGGCAATGCACACCATACTTTCTGCAGAGAGTTCCACAATTCGGGTGTATTCCAAAGTCTCCGATTCCTGTGTTCGATAGCGCGTTGCATGGCATCTTAAATGTGTTCTATCACGTTCAGATCTGGGGACTTGGGTGGGAATGGCAACACCTCAAACTCAGATGAATGCTCCTCTAACCATAATGTGGCTTCCCTACACGTGTGTGGAGGTGCATTCTCCTGTTGGAACAGGCCCAACCGATCAGCATGAATGCAGAACATGAACGGGTGTACCTCGTCAGAACGGATGCGTACATAGCGTTGGCTGGTCACAGACGTTTGTAGACGTACCAGGGGTCCCAGTGAAGTCCAGCTCAACACTCCCCATATCATTACGGACCCCCCCCACCAGCCAGTACAGTTCCCTGTTGACAGGCAGGATCCATGGCTTCATGGAGTTTGCGCCACACACGAATCCTTCCATCTGCCCGATACAGTTGGAAACGCGACTCCTCAGATCAGGCTACTTGTTTCCAGTCATCAAGTGTCCAGGTGCGGTGTTGCCTTGCCCAAGCGAGGCGCATAGCTCTGTGTCGTGCACCCATCAAGGGGACTCGAGTTGGGCGTTGGCTCCCAAAGCCCATATCGTGCAGGGTACTTTGCACAGTCCGGACGCTGATGCTTGTAGAGGCTCCAGCATTGAGTTGCGATGATACCTGCGAGAGTGTTGCACGCCTATCACATGAAACGATTCTTGTCCTTCGTCGGAGATGGTCACGTTCACCCAATATCTTTTTACGGCCACACTGGTATCGCAGGTTGGAGGTTTTGCCGGAATTATTGTAGTCACGGTACACCCTTGCAATGGTCGTCCGTGAAAATCCGAACTTCGGATAATCACGGACGACCATTGCAATGACACCGCGTTGAAAATCGCTTAAATCATTATTACTTGTCATTCTCATGCCGGAAACAGCTATGACAGCTGGCAAGGATGTCTATCGCTTTATATACGCATTGGCGGACGCAACCGAGTACGCGCATAGGTGACGCTGCTATGTATTATGCCTAAGCTCGTCTGTACTAGTTTATCTGGCACTTCAGTGTACGTCTTTTTTTCATTTTTTGAAGCGAACGAAATAAATAAAAAAAGATCGTTGTGTTTTAGGCCTTCTAGCACTGCTGCGTTCTGCGTCTGGGGCCTCGTGGGCTTCCCTATAAATCCGCCCCTGACAGGAAACGATTCGCCCACTCACAAACAATTGAACGAAGTTCACTAGGCCGTCCCGGTGGCCGAGTGATCAGACTCGTAGGTATCTGGTTAGTTGGAGCATTGGACACGGATAAGACATGCATGGTGCGTTTGTCTTGCGGCGCTGGCTATCTCCCTTCTCTGGAACCAGTGGTCCTGAATTATAGCTGACTATCAGGAGCAATTCATAGGGCTGCTTATAGCCCTATAAATTGCCCATGGTGGTCTTTAATCCCCACCCCCGAAAAAAACAATCAAACTCATTAATGGATAGTTCCCATTCGATTTCCATCTATTTAAGCAGCTTAAGAAACACCTGATATTGGTTCTAAAATTACAAGACGGGGAAAACGAATGTTTGCAAAGACCTGAATTTTATCGTGATGAAATTTCAAATTTTGTCCAGTGATTGTTCAAATGCATCAACATCGTTGGAGCCTATAAGGAAAAAAAATCATGCCTTTGTTTTAAGGCTAATGTTTAACTGGTTAATTAAATAGCGAGTCAAGTTGTTTGCCTTATAGGAACGTCACGTTTTGGTCAGCCCTGGTATTGGGGCCAAACAAACAAAAGATAGCGATAACGGTCGTTAAGTGATACTTATAGGACAAGACAGAAGACAATAAATATTGTATGTCACTCAGGACAAATCTCGCGATCTTCGAAAGACCGTAAAACCTTAATTAGGAACTAATTAAGGTTTTTCCCTTTATGCGCGTATGGAGAAGGATTTTCAGCATTACTGGCCATGAAAATTTAATACAGATATAACATCAATATGCGATTGCAATTAAAATAGTGAATGATATTTCGTCACCATGTGGTCTTGGGAACAGGTTTCTGTATTCTTGTACTTCTGGTTATGGTTTCGAATCTCGGCGCAGAACGTGTTCCTGTGTGTCCTTTCTACCTGGTTTTCTCTCCCCTCCCTCGAATTAGGAGCTCTAAATTAAGGAGAGGTGACATCTCAGATGGTATACCCTTTTTCGTGAGCAAGTTTGGTGTTACGCTATGTCTAAAATCATGTCTAAAGAAATGTTAAACTTAATGAGAATACGATGCAATAGTTCCTAATTAAGGTTTTACGGCCAGACGAAACATATACAGAAGTCAAACTTACGATAACCTGTTATTGGTCCAGCAATATTTGAAGAACTCCACAATATGGCACTACAAGTTGTACATTTCACATTTATCTTAACAGCGATCGAACATCTCCACACACACACACACACACACACACACTCTCTGAGCAATTACTGTATCGTTGTTTTTGTCTATGGTTCTTATCACATTCATACGCCACTTCACTCACTCTGACCTCAGTTGTGTTGCCAACCTCATTCTTGTGAGAGAGAAGATATCATGTTAAGTTTGGTAAGTGTAAAGGAGAACAATTTCAAATTTACATAGGAAAAGGAACTGAAAATGAAAGTTATTTTAGAATGTACGTCACAATGGTCATGGGAGTAATTAACTCTCTCTACACTAATTGGTGAAAAAGTCAAACGAAAACGTCTTGTGGAGAGCTAAAGATGTGGTGCTTATAAATTGACATTTTGGTACTGACAGCGCGAAATTTTTCATACCTCGTATGTTAAAAGACGTATTAAAAATCATATATAGCCATCCTGATAGTCAAATAGATGTTACAGGCGGATGAATGCCAAATTAATCAAGCAAGTTTATATGCCTCAGAAAACTTGAAAATTACATCGTCCTGGAATGGTAACATACTCGAACGTAAATGGGAAGCTTCGTTTTCCGTTCCAGGACGATGTAATTTTCTAGTTCTCTGAGGCATGTAAACTTGCCATCCTTAGGATGTTGTGATAGTCTTAACATAAGCTTTCATGAGTTTCTGGGCATTCGATCTCCTAGAAAACAACTTTTGCTTTTAGCACGTCTTTGGTAAAAAAAGAGCGTGCTTATGTTATCGGCTTGTGCGTCCGTTTGTCCGTCTGTAGACACCATATCTCTGCATCTATTTGTCTGATCTGAAAAATTCTTTTTGCATTGGGAAACATGAAATGTGAAAACGTTGATCCTTGCATTCCGGTTTTTTTTTCAATACACAACTTTGCGGCTAGAGGGCGTAAATGCAGATGATATCGAATTCAAAATACATTTTATTCCATATAAATATCCGACTGAAAAATTTCTTTTACCATTCGATGCCATTTATATTGAAGACTATTTTAGGTACTGTCTCGTTTTCAAGTAACGCATAGATTTTCCGCTAGAGGTCGCAAAGAGTAAATTACATCTCCCCCTATATCTCTGTTTCTAAAACTCCGATTTGAAAACTTTTTTCTGCATAGCATACAGCTCCTCATCGAAAATGTTTTTCATCTAATTTCTAATTTTTGGTAAAGAATGGTTTGGCCACCAGGGGACGTAAGGGTTTTTCCTACTTTTGATGCATTCGCAGCAAAATCTGAGCTTCTGAAAACTTGATTGAACAAATTCTTTCGTGGAACGATACATTCACCTCGGGAAACCTTTTCAGAATACTTTCTTCTTAAAATAAAAGTAAAGCACAGCTTTTCTGCCAAGGGGCATAGAGGTATATCTGATGTTTGTCGATGTCTCTGCTTGTAATAGCCCAATCTGAAAAAAAAATGTTGGAGAGCGCTTCCGGTGCGAAATGCTTTTCATATAATTTCAAAATTTTCAAGTTATGTGTAGACCTTCCGCTAGCGGGTAAAGGTAACTAGCGTTTTCTACGATATCTCCGCTTCTAAAACTCCGATTGGAAAACTTCTTCCTGCATAGGATACAACTCCTCATGGAAAATGTTTTGCATATAGTTTTCAATTTTTCATAAAGAATGGTTTGGTCACCAGGGGCTGCAAGTGTTTATCTCTGCTTGTGGTGTATTTGCAGCAAAATTTGAGCTTCAAAAAACTCGACTGAAAAAATTCTTTCGTGGACCGGTACTGCTTTCCTCGGAAAAGCTTTTCAGAATATTTTCTTCCTAAAATAATGTATAGTTTTTCCGCCAGGGGGCGTAGATATGTATCATAATTTTGTTGATATCTCTGCTCGTGAGTCCGATTTGAAAAAAAGGTTTCTTTGTTGGAGAGAATTTGTGATGCGAAATGTTTCTCACATAGTTTCAAATTTTTCTTGGCGCAAAAAAATTTGAGCCAAGAAGGTGTGAGTTCACGTTTCCATTTTCAGCAATATCTGCGGAACTAAGAACCCAATTGAAAAAAATCTTTTTCGGTCAGATACTACTAATTATAAAAAAAAAATATTCTGTGTGTATTTTCTAAGTAAAATAATGTACAATTTTGCCGCTAGGAGCCACAATTATTTAATCTGTTTTTCTCAATATTTCATGTACGATTTAGAAAAATCTTTAAACACCGGATGCCATTTTTCTGATGGAACACTTCCGGTTTATATTTGAGGAGTTTTATAGTTCATAGTTCTGTGGCTAGTTGGTGTTTTTGTATTTCTATTTGCAGCTGCACCTCCGCTTCTAAAAATCCTATTGTGAAATTTCTGTTTTCTGTGTGCCATTCGCTACAATAGAGATGTTGAGCATTATCGTCTGTGACGTACTACACAGGTGAAAACATGTGTCAAGACGACAAATCTGCAGCAAGACATTCTGTTAGCGTAGCTCAGTTGGGAGAGCGACATACTCCGGAGTGAGGGGACACCGATTCGATGACGTCATGGACAAACTTGTGTTTTCACATTGGCGCCCGACTATGCAAAATGGATCCACTGGCCGTTGGGTTCTTGGACAACTGTGCGATGTTTGTTCCACACATTGTTTGGAATTAATGAAAAAATTCCTACTTCGCTTCAAAGAAAAAAACTTAAGAGGGAGATGATGCGACGTACTACAGAGGTAAAAACATGTGTCAAGACGACAAATCTGCAGCGAGACATTCTGTTCGCATAGCTCAGTTGGGAGAGCGACTTACTCCGGAGTGAGGGGACACGGCTTCGATGCTCGTCGTGGACAAACTTGTGTTTTTACATGTCTTTAAATAATGCACATATTTTCCCGCTAGGGGGCGTTAAGGGAAAACCTTTTTCTCCCTATCTATGCTTCCGGGAGACATATTCTAAAAGTTCTTTTTCCTTAGAATGGCTTTTTTCGTGAAGAATATTTTTCGCCTATTTTCAACTTTTCATTATGCTTTTTCGTTATTCTCCAGCTGGTAGTTAAATATTTTTGATAAATTTCATTCGCATCGGAACGGATTCAAAAGACGTGCTCATGACAACCGAAAATTCGGTGTCGTGTTTCTTGTTCGTTCTACTGTCAGCAGAGTGCGTAGAAACTTAACATCATTAATCCTTTATCAGAAGTTATAAAACACATATGGCTAAACTGCAATCCATTTCCAATTCTTCAGTAAAATTGTCTTGTGGCATGAGATATTAAGAATTATAATTTAGTCAGAAATTTCAGAAAAATGTCAATCGTATGGCACGTTATACTAAATCAGTCCTTCGACAGACGGTTTCTATTGGGTTGTCGGAAACGTCATGACGTAATTTGGCACTCGATGACGGTTGGGCGGTTTTGGAAGTACTAGAGGCATGCGCAGCTCTGTTATCGCTATGGCATTCGACAGGTGCCAGTTCTAGCTGCAATCTAAAATGAATAATGAACGATTTGGTTGATTTGCGGAGATTTGACATCACGTTGAAGATCGAAAACCAAAATGTGCATTTTCACCATATTTTACTGTTTTACTTCCGGAAAGAGAAGAACGCGCGTCAAGCTTGTAAAAAGTGGCGTAAAGTGTACGGTGATAATGCTCTACAAGAACGTCAGTGCCAGCAGTGGTTCGCAAAATTCTGTGCTGGTGATTTTGACCTCAACGATGCTCCTCGGTCGGGGAGGCCCACCGAGGTTGGTGACGACTAAATCAAGGCATTGATCAAGTCAAACCCACGTTACACGACACGAAAGATTGCAGACACATTGCACATCCATCATTCAAGCGTTCACGAACACCTGAAGAAGCTGAGATACGTAAGCAAGTTCGATGTGTGGGTTCCTCATGAACTCAAAGAAGCTCAATTAACGGCGCGTATAAACATCTGCGATATGCTCATTAAACGTGAGGAAAACGATCCTTTTTTAAAGCAACTGATACTGGTGACGAAAAGTGAATTGTGTAAAACAATGTGCTGCGCAAACGGTCTTGGTCCCGACGTGCTGCTTCGCCTCAAACGACATCCAAAGCAGATATTAATCAGCAGAAGGTTCTGGTCTCAGTGTGGTGGGATTTTAAAGGTGTCGTGTTTTTCGAGCTCCTACCACGGAACCAAACAATCAATTCAAATGTGTACTGTCGGCAATTGGACAGTTTGAAAGAATCCATCATCCAGAAACGTCCAGAGCTCGTTCATCGTAAAGGTGTTGTGTTCCATCACGACAACGCGAGATCACACACAAGTTTGATCATTCGCCAAAAATTATTGGAGCTTGGGTAGGACGTGTTGCCACACCCAGCATACTCGCCTGACCTTGCGCCGTCGGACTTCCACTTGTTTCGCTCTCTTCAACAGTCCTTGCTTGGTATAACGTTCAATTCAGATGAGGTTGTAAATCAGCATCTTGTACAGTTTTTCGCCACGAAAGACAGGTCCTTCTATGAACGAGGCATTCTGCAGCTCACTGAAAGATGGCAAAAGGTTATCGAACTAAACGGGCATTATATCATTGATTGATCTTTGTTCTTTCTATTAATAAATGACCTTTGCAAAACATGGCTAAAACACGTCATGACTTTTCCGACAATCCAATAATTTCTGACGGACATCCAGGACACTCGTTGCTTCTGAAAGACGGTGCTACGCGAAAAGCTCTGCGCAGATGCTTTCTGTATCTCCCACATACACTTTTCATCATTTGATTAGTTTAAATTGTTGCCTCATCGATTTTTCTCGAAGAAGTGGATTTCACTCTGAAATATATTTGAAACTGACGAGTGATCAAAACACATTTTCTTTAAGAACGGATCACGTATGCCTGAAACGTTGGAATGGACTGAATTTAAACACAGATCCAGCACAAGAGTGCAGTCACTACACTTTGATCAAAATCCTGTCTTCCTGGAATTATTTTTATCGAGTTAACTAATTTTGTTTCTGCACGTTTCGATAATCCCACATACAGGATTGGTATGTGCGTGAATTTTCGACAGACATCAGTACAGAGGTAGTGATGACAGCTACAATTCCTCAGTGTCGCTTATCGATTTAGTTTGATGTTAACAAGATGATGGAAACTACTGAATTTCACATTCTGTATGCTAACATGCGAAGATTTCTACATTTTCATTAGGTGAAGGCTTCCAAACCCAAGATGTTTGAGAAATTCCAATTTGTTATTCCGAAGTGAATAGAGACTGAATCCAGTGGCAAACGCGTTTTCAGTAAACAGCCGTTAGCAAGTAATCTTGAGAGTTTCGTGTTTTCTCTCGGTTTTGAATATCTGCTGGAGAAAGGTAACCACAATTGTTTACAATAAAATATTCCGTTTCATCGAAAAAGCACAGAGGTGGGAAATCATTCTCAGAAATATTATTTAGGTGCATTAAGATAACGGTTGCATAGTACTGGAGTTCAGCATAGCGAAAACCAACGAAGAGCGATTCCAATTTCGAATCGCTCGCTTTCTTTGTTAAAATGCCCTTCGAGCGCAAGCATCCTAGTATCTTTGCAATACTTTATCAACACGTCCATTTTAAGATGTTCGAGTTGTTATAGAACGGAGAATGAAAATGTAATGACGATTTCCACAACAGTAACAAAAGACTTCTTAGAAAATGTTCTTTCTTGTAAGGACGCGCTATGATAATAGCCCCTTGCTTGCATGATAAAACAAAATTTTCCTCCAGCGGTTCTTTATTTCGTGTTTTCCAAGGAAATTTCTTTATTTTGTTCAAAAGACTCTGTTTAGTTTTAACATAAAACAGGGTGTGTTATCTACATAAAAGTGAGATGTATATATTGTCATTTTATTCTTCCTCCCATTTGCTTGCGGATGTGAAATTTCGTTTTTTAGAAAATATTCTTTCTCACAGGATTGATGTTGTCATGAGCAAGACTATACAAGTTACCTATACACTGAAATGCCCCCCCCCCAAAAAAAAAAATCTTGGATAGCTCTCTGATACCGCGTTGGTTCACCTCGCGATCGGATAACCGCACAAGCTCCCAGTAATATTGTAGAGACAGTGCATGCTTTCTGAAGAGCGTCGCACAATTCCCTAATATTCGCAGGTGGAAGATTCTTGGTATTGACGGCACGTTGAACAGCATCCCAAACGTGTCCGATGGCGTTTACATCCGGCAAACAAGGGGGACAAGTCAGGATGCAAAACTCCGTGGAATATTCCTCTAGCCATAATCGGCAGACCGTGGACGAGTGCGGTGGCGTATTGAAGGAGGTCTCTCACGCCAGAATGGTTGTATGACATGAACGGGTTCAAATGATCCCCAAGGATGGTTACATAGCCTTCACCGGTCGGACCGGTCTCCAGATGTACGAGGAGTCCTAATGCATGCCAGCTAAAAACGCCTCACACCATAACTGAGCCACCACCGGCTTTGCCCCGTCCCTTGCAGGTATGCAGGATCCATTTCCACGTGGGGTTGTCGCCCCACCCGGAGGCGGCTATCCGCAAGAAATAGTTGGTACCGCGATTCGTCGGACCAGGCTACAAGTTTCCAGTCATCTTGTGTCAAATGGCGGTGTTCCCGAGCACAAGCGAGGTGCACAGCCTTGTGTCATGGGGTCAGCAATGATACCCGCGTGGGCCGTCGGCTCCGGAATCCCATAAAATACAGGGAACGTTGGCTTGTTCTAACGCTGATGCTACTACTGGCAGCTAAATTGAATTTTGCTGTGGCTTGCTGCAATGTTGCATACCGGGCGGATGTTACGATGTGTGCCAGACACCGCGGTCCACGATCGTCCAAAGCTTTTCTACGGCCACACAGGTCTCGCTCTCTGGATTTTCCCACTGAGTTTGTGTAGTCCAGGTACATACACCATTGAAATTGTTGACAGAGTAAATCCAAATTTCGTGGTAATTTCCGAGCTGGAGTGACCCATCTCCCGGGGGCAGACTATCATACAATGTTCGAAATCGCTTTAATCCTGATAAGCTGCCAGCTGAACTGTAAATGCTGCCACTTGAGCTTGCGGATATATCTGCCTCTATACACCATATTGACAAAAGTCACCGGACACCTAGAAGAGCAACACAACATAGCATTTATTGACATACATTAGTACGGTGTTCGTCCACCTTTGGCCTTAATGCATGCACTAACCCTTGTCGACATGCTTTCGACAAGGTTTTGGAACACAGCGATAGGTATGCGCTTCCATTCAGTACATAATGCTGCCGCTAACTGTTGCTTGGCAACAGGCCTTAGTTCCAAACTTTTTATGCGGTGTTCTAAGTCATCCCATAGGTGCTCTATGGGATTAAGACCAGGGATCTGTGCTGGGCAGTCCACACACGATGCGGAATTATCGTCACACCACGCCGTAACAGTCCTTGATTTATGGCTTGGTGCATTATCCCGCTGGTACCAACAAGGCGCGGTTCCACAGTGTTGCCACAGAGTTTGTGGGGCGTAACTGTCTAGAATATCCAGGTAGACATACTGGTTAACAGGTTTGTCCACGATAACCAATGGGCCGGAACCATACCACGAAAAACACCCCCACACGAGTACACTGCCAGCTCCAAACTTGATCGTAGGAACAGTACACTGCGGTAAATAGCGTTCCCCGGCTGCATCCATACCCACACACGGCTGTCAGACTGATGGACCGTTTATCTGTATTCATCAGTCAATAGGACCAGTTTCCATTGATCTACGGTCCACGACAAATGTTCTTTACACCATGCTAAACGACGAGTGCCATTCCGATGGAGATGAAAGGCTTATGAGCAGCCGTACGACCACGGTAACCCATGGAATGAAGTTCTTTGCGAATGGTACGTGTGCATACCGAGGCTCCAGCATTTTTACTCACCTGTACACAGAGATCTTGTGCAGTACTCCGTCGATCAGCTGTAACGACTTTCATGAAACTTCGACGTCCTCTATCGCTGATTTTCTTTGGGGTACGTTTTGCTGCTTTAGGCACGTCACGTGTCTTCCATTTATTCGCTACATCCAAAACAGTTGACTTGTGTAAACGCCCCTCGGTTTCTCTCTTGGACAACCTACTAATATAACACCCAACAATCTTTCCTTTTTCAAAGTCAGTTCTATCGCGCCGAGACATTTTCACTCAACTTCACAGGGCGATATGATCGCGGTCAGCTGCAGGCTTGCTTTTATACCGTTTGCAGCTGTACCGCGCGTCTTAACAACGCAGCGGATTCGTTCATTTGCTTTCGAAGGGGTGTCCGCTGACTTTTGTCAATATAGTGTATACACTGAGGTGCAACAGCAGTACCACGAGTAGAATTTCAGTATACACTGCACATTGGCGCGAAAAGGCTATAACAGCAAACGTTCTCTGTGTGTACTACTGGTCTCTGCTAAAAACCAACAAATTCGTTCGCTGAGGACACGGGGGTACCAAAACTGGAACCTTGAAGAATGGAAATACGTCGTCGATCTGATAAATCACGTTTTTAGTTAATACACGTTGATGACCGGGTCACAATATGGCTTCAACAGCGCAAATTCATGCATCCCAGCTACCTAGCGTTAACTGTACAAGCTAGTGGAGGCGGGGTCTATCTTCGTGTCAGGAATTGAGTCCATTCATACCCTTTGAGCAGCATTTGGATTCCACGAGGTATCTGAACATCACTACGGATGAGGGACACACGTACAATTTCATGGTGTTTCCTGACGGAGAGGGCGACTTCCAGCAGGACAATGCTCCATGCAACAAGGAGCACGACAGTGACATAAAAATACTAAAATGTTACCCACAGTCACCAGATCTGAACCCAATTAAACACCTGTGGAATCAGATTGATAGAGCCCTTCAAAACAGATATCATCCTTGAGGGGAAAATTCGGTAATTCACGGATTCCATCACATCCGCTTGGCTGAACACACTTTTTGAACAATATCAGCACCTCGCTGAATCTATGCCACATCCAATCGAAGCTGTGTTTAAGTCAAAGAACGGCCCAATATGTCATTAAGTAGGTGTTCCCAATAATTTGCTACTGCAGTACATGTGCACTGAAAGACCAATGCAAAGTCCAGCCTACAATTTGTGCAAATTGACTAATGCGGCATCCGTTTTCATTACGCTACAACGGCAACATAATCAAGTAATATATGACACTGGTAGTAGTATTTTCGGATTCCGTAACTGATGGTATAACGGAGAAGCGACGTGATCTATCAGACTTTTAGCGTGGGATGACAGTGGGTTCTGGTAGAAGTCATGCAAGTATCAGAAAAATTATTGTATTGCACTTACGGAATGTGGAAGAGCAACAGCACTAAGACTGCATGGCGTCCCATTGATTCGAGTGGGCAGACGCTTGAATGTTTGCCCAGGTTAAAAACATAAGCATGCCTACGGTTTTGCATACATTTTCTATTTTTTTACTGTACAATTCTTTCTGGTTTCGCGGTTTATCGGCAGTCATGAACAACTCTTAGGGCTATAAGCTATCGTCCGTCCCTAATTTGGGGCCGCTGCTCGCTGGTTCCAAGAAAGGGAAAGAGCCAGTGCCGTAAAATAAACACACCACCCATGCCTCGCACAGTTTCGCGCTCTAACTGCCGTAAATGTTTATTTGCATTTATGACTGTATTTCTGGTGCAGGATGACCGGCAGAATTTTTTTGCCGAATATAGAAATAAACGTGAATATTTTGAATATACAAATACGCTTTTTCCCGTTTTCTTTTTGATATTTCTTTTTGATATTTTTTCCCGTTTTTCTTTTTGATACAGATATGATTTTAGAAATATCAAGATTTTTGGTCGTGCGCTGGTACAGTTAATTGAGCGAAACATCAAGCACACACTCACACAGCATTTATCAGGGTGGGACACAAAGTCCTCTGACTGAGGGACAAAAGGCCAGCGTGTAAGGCGATGGGCGGAAACGAAGTCATTCACGTGACTTTTGGCTGAAAGTTCGAGTTTCCATGCGGGAATTTCATCAATGCATCCTTCGTGTGAAACTGAGTTGTTTAATGCAGAAAATGTCACCACATGTGTTCGAGATGCCGGAACTGCCGGATGGGGGTTGAACTTATCACTGCTCGTAAGCCTTAAGGTAAATTTGTGGCTGGGTATTGTACCTATTTCTAACGATCTGACCCAGAGAAAACTGCAAGATGGCGATGACCGTATTCTTTTTATCCTGGTTCTAGGAAAACTGAAGGTTAGCACAGGTCGTTTAACAATTGAATTTTTCTTTGGGGATGATCAGATGTTAATGACCTTCATGAGCATCGCTTAGGACAAAAAGCAGTCGCTAACTTCCGACTTGACACTGAAACAGCTACGGAACAGCGTGGAAACTGTTACTGTGGCATAGCTATGGATGGCGCTGAAGATATTATCACCGACCAATCTTTGAGAAACTGTGTGAAAATGCTCTCGGTTAAGTTTTGGGTAAATATGTAACGGTGATGACTCTATTCCGTATGTCCTGTTTTCTGGAAAACTCTTGTGGTGTTTTATCCGCCGACGAGATTCTGGGATAACCGTGGAAGGGTGTTGATTCTGTGGCCGTCAACATGACTCTAGGAAACTAATGGGATGACGCTGAGCATGTTGACACAGATTTAATTACAAGGAATCTATGATACAGTATTAAATATTCGACAGTTCCTCTGGTTCCAGAAAAGTTTTGTTGTTCAAAAAAGCGGGGAAGATGTTGAATTTGTTGTCATCGATCTGGTTACGGGAAAACTGTGAGACAGTCATGAACTGATGTGATTGCAAAGAAAATGAAGAGACAGCGTTATCATCGTCGTTCCACAAAGATTGTAAGACGTTTTGGCTCTTGTTACTGGTGATAAATTTCCGGAAAAACTATGATATTTTTTTGTAAATATTCCCATCGACGTAGTAGTTTCGAGAAAGCTGTAAAATGATGTACAGGTAGAAAGTGATGCTGCCGCTTGGGTTTTGGGGAAACATTGTTGAAATTGTTACGTTAATCTGGTTCTAGGGAAATCAACCATGAAAATATTTTGGATTGATCAAGTTCCCGGACAAAGACAGGAAGGTATAGTTGTCCTACTTCTGGAATAACTATTGGATGGGGATGGAAGTGTTGTTGAAGATATGATTCCAGAGATATTCTTTTTCGGTATTTAACGATTATTTTATTGGTCTAGTTCTTCAGTGGTCGAGTATCGATGGAAGATTACTCCTGGTTTTGCGGTGGGTGGAGCAGTGGGTTGTGCTCAGGATTTGGGCAGATAGATGCAAAATCCCCATTCCGATACACTCAAACAGACGTCGTTGTGTGGAAGTCATGCTAAGCTGTAGTCATGGTGTAGGGACTCCTTGTTATAAAGAACTCTACCCCGCTCCCCTTGGAGTTTTGGCTTGAATCATTTAGCCCAGTGTGATGCATAAGCAGTATCCAGTCGGGTGTTGACAACCAATGGGTCTTACCCCAAGGTTCTCGTACCTTTTGGTCAGGTTACGAATGCAGGGTAAGAAACAAATGTTGTTCGTGTTTAAAGGTTCTCTTTCTGTATCATTCTGGTAGCCAGAAATTATAAATTAAGGACAGGTGGCTCTCATAACGGTTTTCAGTGTTTATCGTGCAGTTGAGAAAAAATTACGCGAAACGCTATTTGTTTGCGTGCTGCTTTGTACTGAAGGATATTGTTTTATGTTTGGCGTCTCCCAAACGGTTGATTTGCATGTTCCCCATATGAAATCATATAATAAACGCAATTTGTGGTTTTTAATCCTATGCGATTTTAAAACCATTAGGTGGAAAGTGAAATTTAACTTTGTTACTTTTCACAAGCACGATAATGAGCCTTTTACTTTTGTTCATGAGAACATTTTTCGTTTTCCTTACCGTTCGCATAATTTCTTGAATAAACTAAAAATGCGGAAGCATAACGTCGTGCACTTACGGAAGATCGGCAATTTATCTATTTCGTTTTTCTCTGTGCTGCAACGCCTAACGTTCCTGTTATTTTTGGTGGACGTAATGTGTGTTCTGACTACGTTTCTTAATGAGGGCAGATTAGTTTCTCTGGATATCACCAGGACACGATGAATGCCTCATTGATTCTCAATTGCGAGTAAAAAATGACATGTTTCAAAGTCCTACCAACTTTCAAAAAGCGAAGTGATGAACAGTGAATGCAAACTCAGCAGGCAGGCATCATTTAATGCAAATCTTGACTGACGCTTCCTAATGACGTATTCGATTTTTTTAGTGTGTGCGGCTTGGAATTCAATGAACATAAAGAAACACACGCCTGTTTACCTTTAGAAAATGCGTATTTCAAACATTGCCACTTTTTTTGTGGAAATGGCCGCGATAAGAATCAGAAAAACTGCATGGAAAATGTCATTTGAGAATTAAAAAAATAATATAAAATTTAGCAAAACTTCACGCACTCCAGGACATTTATGATATCTTTCATTCCATTATTCAAGTATTTATCATGATATTCCACCACGTTTTGAAAGTAAAAATTTCATATCTTGGAATTCACCTCAGATTTCCTCTTTTCTTCAAGTCCTCTTTTCATATTTAGAAATGCCATTAAAAAGTGACTGAACTTCGGGTTCATTTATGACATGTGAAGAAAAACATTTTTTCTTTTAAACTGAGAAGAATTCTACCATAAACGCATCGTAACTCAGTTAGATGAATGAGACTGCAATCCCTTCAACATTAATGGTCACTTTATTCAAGAATTCTTCAGGAAAGTGAAAGAAATATCCATCGCCTTTCGAGCTCATATCTTTTCCATTCGTTTCAAAATCTTACTACTGTTTTTTTTTATATATATTTATATGATTCTTTAAATTCACGCGAACCAATCACAATTATGCAAGACAATCCAATCGCGTTTTCCAATTGGTAATCACTTTGGCCGTCCAGTTTTGGTATTTTCTAAATTATTTTCAGGTTTATGAGCAGCTCTTAGTTGTCTTTTTAGGATAGGTGTCTGCACTGTATAAGCAGCAATAAAATATCATTATCATTTGCGAACGAAGCTTAAGTGACAAAATTTGGCAAAACTACAAAGTCGTGCTAAAAATTGCAAATCTTTATAATGAAGCCCTTTTAATGAGAACTATAACTTTAAATTTGGAATGATTATACTACAGAATATATGAAACAGACGCATACTTATCTACACGACAACCATTACAACTCATACATTTGCCTCGCATCCCTTAACCAGTACATCCGATCATTCAACGTGAAAAAATGAATAAAACAATTAAAAACAATCGCAGTATGAAAGTACTAAGAACCTTGATATTCGGAAAAAAGCAAGTGTATCAACCTAAGGAAGTGACCGCCAGTCAATTAAAGAAAAAAATGAAATACCAAAAAAAAAGTAGAGGGGTTTCCAAGGAATTAACTTACAGTGACACAGTGAGGATATGGAAAACATCCTTATGGAAGTAGATATCAATATGCATGTTCCTGAGGTTCTGTGAGAGGAAGTTAAATTTGCATTGAAAACAATAAAGAATGGGAAAACCCCATGTTGAGATGGAATACAGGTAGAACTAAGAAATCTCGTCTCGACAAAGCTCTTTGCAATGTGTTTGAAGATGAAAGTTATTGCACAGACATGTAATAATGCACTTATTATTGTAATCGATAAAATAGGCGACGAGGAAAATAAAAAAAACGCCCGTTAATTTACAACCAAAATCATAACACCGAAGGATCAATTGATTGGAACCAGTCGATCACTTTATTCAGTTGACTGATAGATCATCAGTTGTCGCATTACGACTACATAAGCAAACTAACGAAAACATTTTCAGTAGCATTTCGGATTACGTTTATGAGAAAGCAATTTAACCTATCGGCCTACTAGAACCTAGCAGACCAGGTTGGTTCTAGTAGGCTCGAGTTCAGGGAACTATATATAAACTGTATATATATATATACACCGAAAAAGTACAGGGGTTTTCATATATATATATATACGTATATATGAAAACCCCTCATATATATCCGAACTAATTGGGATCAGTGGTAGTTCGGATTATCGAACATGTGAAAAACTACAAATACACTAACTTTTCTACATTGTATTATCCAAATATATGTACAAAAATAAGCAACTGTATACAAAAAGAATTACACAAGACAAAGATTTTGTTGTTATTATGCAATACGAAACAAATTTGCCATTTTAACTACTGCTGTAAAATTTTTAAACATAAAGTACAAATTTCAAAACTTACCAATCATTACAAGCTGGTCCCGATTGCCAAACGACTGTACTCTATGTATGCTGAGTGTAGAAGGAATAACGTTCCTCCCGGCTCACAGTGAACAATGGGGCTGAGAGTTGTAACAAGGAGTGGTACGGCCGTGGTAATGAGCCGTAAAACGTAGCCCCGCAGGAAACAAGTGACTGGAGAAGTTTTCGCCTTTTGTCTCTGAATATCAGAAGTCACCTGCACGTTCCGTTCAACACGTCGCCCCCAAAATTCTTGCACCCCTAAAATTAGGCGATTCCATTATCATCAAGTGCCAAGGTAAAACGAACGGATTATGCTTAAATCTTTCACCACTACATAAAAAAAAAAAAAATGTGGGTGAGAGCTTGTTCGGATTTTTGACGTTTCAGATTTTCGACGCTCTATTGTGTGTGTGCGTATATATATATATATATATATATAGCGGCATTCTGGCCCCTTTTTTAAGGCAAAAATAAAATTTGCTTTACAGTCTTGGAATGATTATTTAATTAAAATACCATAATAACCGTAACACGAAACAATAAGCAATTAATTTAACAATGTAATAAACGTAACATGTGGGAGAGAGAGATGGCAGGAGATTAATTTTGACTACTTGACTTTGATTATTTTCCAAGTTGTGTTCGGTAAAGTTTCTTTCCTGTGCGTAATGTGTTGCTGTACAACTTCTGTACAGCGATACATTATATAAATATATATACATGTATATTAGAGTGGTCCACTTTGCAATGGAAAAAAAAAAGGTATTCAAATCATGGCTCCACATAGCGTAATTTTGTCCATTATGATGTAGTAATGTGTGCACCAAATTTTAGCTCGATACGTGGAAGTTTAGTGGTCGCCCAGAAGTTTACTTTTTTGTAGCTAGCTCAAATTTCTCTTCTTTTCAGGTATAAACAACCATGCCGACATCTAGTTTGAGATCTGCTCCCACTAACTGGCTTCTTGGAAAGCCAATCTCTAACTTCTCTACAGCAAGACTTCCCCGTGGATTGGATGTGCTCCGGATGGTCCAGTTTTACCATTTAGAAGAGGGCAAGAGCTTGTCAGTGAGTTATAAATTAACCTGTGAAGCAGGTGTGATCGTTTGGAAGTGTGCGAGGATTCCTACACAGCGGATTGATTCGTGTGTGAGAAAACTCTCAAAACTTTATGAACGATATTTAGCTGTGAAGGAGCACCGTACTCGTCAAGGAGAAAATGACCACTGTGCGTGAGGATATGTTCAAAAGTGATCTAGAAGAATTGTTTGATGCTGCCGTGAAAAATGCTATAATGCAAATGAAAAATGACGAAGACCAGGTATTCTTCCAGAAACAAAGAGAAGGTGTATTTTTATGTAGTATGAGTGGTGCTGACTTAAAAACAACAGAAAAAGAAATTAGGAAAAGACAGCGGGAGGAAAAAGATAGAAAGGTGACAGAGAAATATAAAAAAAGAGAGAGCAAATGTCTTCCTGGGAAAACTGCAGAGCTTTCTTCATCATCTTCACATAGCTCCGAAAGCAAAGGCGAATATCAAACCTGTAGCGTCCACATCTGCCGCACCTTCTACTCCATTCCCATCCAAACGACGTAAAAATATATTTACGTTACCAGAAGTCGTCGGAGCCCTGGATCGAGTCAATCTTTCGGATAGAGGAGCTGTATTCGTTGCTGGAGCCGTTGCATGGGAGCTTGGACACGATATTTCTGAAATCACCTTTTCCCGAAGCTCTCTTAGGCGCTCTAGAAGATTAGAAAGACAGAAAGCCGCAGCAGCTGAACAAAAGAAATCGTCTTTGGAGGGGCCTTTTCTTTTACATTGGGATGGCAAACTTTTGCCTGATATTGATGGATCCAAGGTGACAGTTGATCGCATTGCTATACTTCTCACTGGAAATGGCCAAGAACAGCTTTTGGGAATTCCCAAGATAGACAGAGGAACAGGGAAGCACAGGCACAAGCTTGCGTTGAATCAATCGAGAAATGGAATGATAAGTCTGAAATCAAAGGACTTGTGTTTGATACGACAGCGAGTAATACTGGGCTTCACACAGGAGCTTGCACAACAGTTGAAAAAACCCTAGGCAGTGAACTCGTTTGGATTGCATGCCGCCATCATGTTATGGAGATTATGCTTTCAGCTGTTTTCTTATGTGTATTCGGTTCTACTGGAGGTCCAGAAACTGCACTCTTCAACCGCTTTCAGAAAGGGTGGCCAACGATTGATCAAAGTGCTTATAGTGCAGCAGACATTGACCTCTTTCAGGATCCTTTATTAAACAGATTACGACAAGAAATGCTGGAGTATTTACCAAGTGCATTGGAAAAACAGCAACCAAAAGATGATTATCAAGAACTTCTGCGCTTGTCTCTTTTGTTTCTTGGTGGAGGAAGGGGCACGGAAACATTTCGAGCTCCTGGCCCTACACATCATGCTCGATGGCTGGCTAAAGGCATTTTCGCTCTAAAAATATGCCTCTTTCAAAATCAGTTTCAGTTAACACCTCGAGAGACAATAAATACAGTGAATTTTTCTTTGTTTGTAAGCCTGGTTTATGTGAAGTATTGGAATGAAGCTCCACTTGGAATTAGAGCTCCATATAATAATATCCAGCTTCTAAGTCCCCTAAAACTTTACCCTAATAAAAAAAATTGGCGAGAAAGCCTACAATGCTTTTGCCAGGCACCTTTGGTTTCTTTCTGAGCACTTGGTAGCCTTAGCTTTTAGTGACGATCGAGTGCCCACGAAAACTAAAGAAAAAATGGTCAAGAATCTGAAACGTCCACAGCTGCCCGATTTTCCGTGACATATAGCAATATCTGAGGAAAAAGATCTCAATCTAGAAAATTTTGTAACTGAAAGGACTAGCTTCTTCGATGTCCTTTTTGTTGGAGGAAAAATTAAATCTAAAGCGTTTCTGAAAATGCAACCCCAACAGTGGAGAAATGATCTAGTTTTCATTGAACTTCGTGAACGTTGCTGTAAGATGAGAGTTGTGAATGACACTGCCGAGCGAGGCATCAGTTTGATTAAAGAATACAACCTGTCACTTATCAAGGACGAAGAACAAAAGCAGTTCATTCTTCGACTGGCGGCAAATCATAGAAAACAGTTTCCTTCATCATCGAAGGCATCTCTTATGTCATAATTATTCAATTTTCGAAATTTTTCATTTTCAGTTATGTAGTACCCAAAAGTTAAATATTGGGCGACCCTTAAATATTGTTTTTTTGCAAAACCCTTTGGAGTACTTATCATTCACATACTATGGCATAAAATAAAAGTTGTGGAGAAAGAATATTTAAAACTTTTTTTTTTGGACCACCCTAATGTATTTGGGAATACACACTGCCGGACAATTGCTAAATACGAATGACGATAGCAACCATAAAATGGAAGGCAGGAAAATGTGGAAATTAGCATAAGTGCGGGATACAGTAAGACGTGTTGTGCGTATGCAAATTTTGGATTGCCGAACTTGTTCGTGACGTCATAGCGCTGATAAGAGATATAAAGGATTTGACGCGTATTGACCGTTGTTGTTCAAACGCAAAGTTGAAAGGGAAAGAATCAATTGACGAACTTGTAAGTTTCAGTTTGTCTTCCCGACATCACCTAGATGATTTTGCGCGTGGCCGTATTATTGGCAAGATTGAAGAAGGGCGGAAAATAACAGATGTTGCCAGGGAGTTCGACGTCAGCCACAGTGTTGTTTCAAGGCTTTGGAAATCATTTCAAACAAATGGAGAGTGTATCAAACGTCACTGGAAAGGTCGTGTTCGCAGTACGACACCTGCAGAAGATAGGTACATAGTGCTATCAACAAAAAGACACCGGCGCAGCACAGCTAGTGAGGTAGCAAATCAGTTTATGGCTGCTACTGGCAAGCGGATCTCCCGAAAAACTGTCGCCAGACGTTTGCATGAAGGAGGACTATACGCCCGCCGTCCTGTTGTGTGCATTCCATTGTCCAGACGTCACCGTACCTCCCGTTTGCAATGGTGCCATCAACATCGCAATTGGACTGATAACGACTGGACTGCTGTCCTCTTCTCAGATGAGAGTATATACAGTCTATCGTCTGATTGTCGACGACAACTGATCTGGCGTGATAGAGGTACTGCATATTGTCCAGCAAACATACAGGAATGGGACCGATATCCGACATGTAGTGTCATGGTATGGGCTGGAATCATGATCAATGGACGTACGTCCCTCTATGTGCTTCCAACTGGGACTATGACTGGCCAACGATACATTAATGATGTTCTGCTACCTCATGTTCGCATGTTCCGTGGTGCTGTCGGTGATAGATTCATTTTCATGGACGACAACGCAACATGTCATCGAACAGTCGCTGTCCAGGAGTGTCTTGAGAGCGAGGATATTCAACGCCTCGTATAGCCAGCACGTTCTCCAGATCTGAATCTCATTGAAAATGTGTGGGATGCTTTGGGGAGGAGTCTTGCTGGTCGCCAATGCCCTCCAATAAACAAGGATACCCTCATCCGTGCACTGACAGAGGAATGGGATAAATTACCCCAACATCTGCTTGATAATGTTGTGCAAAGCATGACACGACGTGTGGAATCTTGCATCGCCCTCCATGGTGGCCATATCCCGTATTGACATCTTACGCCGGAACGCCTGCGGACGGTAATTGTATTTTTTTTCACGTTTACGTATTCTGCACAAAATGGCCTGTTTGTCCCTTGAACACGTTCCAAAGCCTTCTGGATTTCGCCTTCTGGATATAAAGCCTTCTGGATAAACGCCTGCGGACGGTAATTGTATTTTTTCACGTTTACGTATTCTGCACAAAATGGCCTGTTTGTCCCTTGAACACGTTCCAAAGCCTTCTGGATTTCAGAGCACAACAAATTGTCTTTCTTGTAATGTCCTGGCATTCTGACATTATTTTATTTCACTTGGCATCCAACCACACTTACTTTTTTATGCGCTTTATAGCCGTTTATGATCCGTCCTTAGCAATTGTCCAGCAGTGTACTACATGGCGAACAAAAATCAGAAAGGTATCTTACAGATTTCAACTCAATGAAAAAGACATTGCTCTTCATTTTAAGGAATACTTTCAACTTAAAGGAAAAGAAATACCTGAGCAATTTTTACAACTGAAGTAAACTTTGCGAACAATTGCGGTATTTTCCGTCGAATGTGAAAGATGATTTTCTTAGATGAATTGGATAATTACCCAAATTAGGTCTTCTTTTGAATTACCTACCTCATATGTCAGCTTTGCGTGCTGGCATATGAGGCAGCCCCGCTCGAACTCGATGCGATTGCGAGAAGGATTGACATGTTGACCAGCTGGTAACGTAGACTCCACACCTCCAGCCACCGGAGGAAGATACAACGACTCTCAGCAGTGCAACACCCCGGCACAACCCCCACCAGGAGTTCACGATACCTATTGTCAACATTTCTTCGAGAACACTTATGACTGCAGAGCTAGGGGTCCTACAAAATAGTCGGAGGTTTACATTTGAAGATCCTACCCGGCACAAAGAGATAGTTCCACAAATAGAAAGTATACTGCAGCACTTGCATGCCGGTGATCGTGACCCTATCAGATACCAATGTGCAGCTATGCTTACAGAGAGAAAGGGGATGCAAGAAGGGAGCAGCAAACCAAGGCTCCCAACAGAGACTGACGGCCTTAGAAAGGACCGCGACATCATTTTCGTGCTAACGGACAAATCAGGGCAGATCGCCATAATGGACAGAAAATATTACGATACGAAGCTTAAGGTCTTCATCAGTTAAACGAACTCTGATCAACAAACAGTGGACCATCTCAACCGCTGGATGGCGCAGATCAAGAAGGCAGAGAATTTGAGGGCACTCCCAGAAACCATGAGAAAAGGAGCTAGACTTCCACCTGGTCCATCTATACCTCGGTTGCAAGTAGCCTTTCTTGAATGTACTCGTGAAGAGATTGGCATCGGGTGCAATTAGTACCAAAGGGTACTATAAGTCCACGCACGTGAATAACCCCATTTTGCCAACCTCATCCAACCCAACAGCCCATGAATACGCACTCTTCAAATAAAGAACTAAAAAGGCGAGATAGCTACGTACTGAGAAAGTAGACTATTAAGCCGAAATTGGAGCTCTGAGAGATCTCTCCGTAGCTGGAGGATTCGACACCTCCCTAGTGGAAGATATCATAGCAAAAACAGAGGCAAACAAACGAACTACGGTAAAGGTAAAGGCAGCATTGAAATCTGTAGGTGCTATTTCCTACATCCCCAGGATTTAATACTTCATCCAGAATCATTTCTGAAAGAAAGGTCTGGATGTTGGTTTGAAATCCCCTAAATCAATGGCGACCATTCTCAGCAGGGAAAGAAGAAGTGACTCCACGCGCCTTACGAACGCAGGTATATATAGCCTCTCCCTACTGTACCCGGACTTGTCCACTAAGCATTATGTGGGCCTCACTAAAACGTCCTTAGTACGAGAGTGTCAGAGAACAAAAGGGACGTGAAGCAAAAGAAACCTTCTACAGCGTAAGGAGATAGCTATCCAGGGACCACAACCGCAATGGCAGAGCATACGCAGGATTGCTTCATACATAGATGCTAGAACGGCAGCCATTAGAGAAACTGTTGAAATTTTAACACGCTGTAATGTGTGCAACAAAGAGGTCTCAATGGATCTCCCTGTGGTCTGGAGCCATCTGCTTGGCATCACAAATAAGATGCAATGACTCTGTATACTTTGCGTACTTGGATCATATATCATATAACATTTCAATTTATTACCCGCGTTATTGTAGCTTGTGCGAGCGGAATCTCTCAAACCATTTGCGGCCTGTCCTCGGAGCAATAGCACCCCCCTCCCCCATACACAGTACAATGTTGTCGAGTAGCCTCAGCGGCTGTGGATCCCTTGCTAATCTCATAGAGGAGCAGATGTCCAAAATTTTCATTCCTCTCTAGTTGAGACTCCATACTTCCGGACCTGAAAAGCAAAAAAACATTAGCCACAATGACACAACGTAATATGATTTAGATACGCGATATTACTGGCTACATTTTGATATACAACTGGCCATCTACACCGTCACTACTGACCTAAGAAACACACGTGAAATAAAACGGCATGAACTTATGCATCAACCCAACATTTTCACCCCACAAGAGTACTCGGTGTGATCAGAGTTCTTCATAGTGAATGGAACCAGTTAAAAAAATTAAACCGTAGTATTTCTACAATCTCTGCAATCGGTAAGTTATCCACAAGTAGAAATAGGTACTTACGCGCACCAGCGGCTGAAATATTTATTGCGAAATACTACAAATTTTACACAGCGTATTGAACATAGAGGAAGATACCCGGAGCAAAAGAAATTTTTCAAATCCAACAATTAGAAGAGACACGGAGGAGAATGTGACATAACATTACGCCTCATAGCGGGAATCCGTGTGATGGTATCAAGTAGAAAATGGGGGCAAATTATTCTTCATAATGAAGAACATCCTACCAAGAAATAATTTATCCAGTGGATTTTAAGAATCGGATATTCTCTTTCAAGTGGAAATATAAGCTGTGGGCGGCAGAACTGCGAGTGATGGAGAAGTAGAAAATATGCTAAAAGTAATCTTTATACTACAGAAACTATGCAAAGAAAAATAATTTTCCAAATACGACTTCTAGCAGCAGAGATAACGAAAAAAAAAAAAAAAAAAAAACGTTTTTACATAGCCGAACCCTAACGGGAAAATTTTGCATTATTGGAAGAGGATAATGTTCGCAATCTTTACCATAGAGAATTTCATACATTTCAAAATAATTTTTTCATGGGATGTTTGCAAAAGGAGATACCGTTGCACCTTTTAAAGCCGCCTGGAGTAGGAACTACGGGTTATAAGTCCCGGAGTACATGCAAAATGCTTCACAAAATGAAGGGTATTCAATGTTAAAGGGATTTTAGAAATCGAAATCTTTAAAGTGGACATGTAAAGAAAAATAAATTATACATTTGCGCCCCCGAGCGAGAAAATTGTGAATTATTTTGGGCAGGAAATGTGCATAAAGTGCTCCCGAAGTCAGCGGTACCTAAAGGAAAAGGAATTTTTTTAGTCGAGGTTTCAACCGCGCGGACTTTGCTGCAGATGTGTTGTGAACAGACACATGATCTTACGCCCTGTAGTGGCAAAATTGTGCATTAAGAAAATCAGAAATTATATGTAAAACATTCCTCATCTGCAACGCTGCCCAACAAAGGAAGAAGTTTTTATGTTGGACTGTCAGAAGTTGAGATATTGAGAAAAATCAGATGGGCATCTATGCTTTCTGGCGAAAGAATTGTACATTATATATAACGAGGAAGAAATATACCCAAAACGTTTTTCGTATTGAACGGTGTATGACCGAATAAGAATTTTTTAATCAAGTTTACAGGAGCGCACATACAGCTGTAAATAAATCGGGAGCAGAAACATACATTTACGCCCCCTAATGGAAAACACTTTTCGTTACGAAAAATTAGAAATTATATGGAAAACACTGCCGACTACAAACTCTATCAGGCGCAAAAAGAATTTTTCCGATTGGACTTTCAGTAACAGAGATATCGGGCAAAACACGGAGTATATTTTCGACCCCCCTAGCGGGGAAACTGCATTGCTTGAAAAAGGAACCATATAACATGGTCTTTTTTGTAAAACGTATCAAAAGAAAGAAATAATTTTTACTCTGATACTTATAAGCACTTATACGAAATAAAATGCGTTTTGAATTTGATAGCACCATTATGCCGTCTAGCGGAAACTTTAATCTACATAAAATGAGCAAAAGGCGAAGATCATTGTTGCCACATTTCAGGCTTTCCAAAGCAAAAAGAATTTTCAGATCGGACTAACAAGTGCAGAGATATGGTGTCCACAGGGAGAGATACAGAAAAACACAGTGATAACCACTGCTTTCTTTTTCTGGAGAAAAAAGTGCCGGAACTCCTAAAGGCAAGTTGTTGTAAAACGGGAAGTGATGACCTAAGAAAAAAACGAATCAATTTCTTGAACATTATTCTTTAAGCCTTACTACCGGTGCATGGTACAGAAAATACAGAAAAGTAATTTGCATTATCATACACTGGCGTGCAAAAATTAAGAACGAGACTTTTTCGAATGTAACGTCGTGCAGAAGTGCTCTACATCGACTCAAATAATACCATAAGATCCCCAAGATGTAAGAATATGGGACAAGTGAGCAAAACCGTCCAAACAAGGAATCCAAAGGATGCAAAGGCACTTTATTGAAAAGGTAGCTTCGGGCACAACTGGACAAAAGACAGAAACGTCCATGTGATAGGCGGCTGCCAAGAAAATATCAGTCTTTAGTAGGGGATATGATCACCCCAGACTGCGTTGCAGGATTTACAACGTCTGTTCATTCTGAGGACGAGGTTGTCAAGGAGCTGTTGAGGCATAGCGGCCCATTCCTCTTGTAGCGCCAATCGCAGCTGCGGAATCGTTGCTGGCGGCTGGTGACGTGCTGCCAATCATCTCCCGAAAAGGTTCCACATGTGTTCGATTGGATTTAGGTCCGGGTACCTTGCATGCGTTGAATATCTTCACTCTCCAACAGCTCTGCGACAGCCACTGTACGATGAGGTGTAGCGTTGTCGTCCATGAAGAGGAACTCAGGACCCACAGCACCTCTAAACAGACGCACGTGAGGCAGGAGAACCTCGGTACAATAGTGGACACCAGTGACTGAACCTCCTTAGAAGAAGTGGAGGTCAGTACGGCTATCAAGCATGATACCGCCCCAAACGAGAACTCCGCCACCTCCAAATCGGTCCCTTTCCATGATGTTGGAGGTGTGATGGCGTGTTCCCTGCTCTCTCCAGATGTGTATACGTCCAGAATCGCTCGTCAGACTAAATCGGCTCTCATCCGTAAAGAGAACTCGATCCCCCATTGCTGATGTGTCCAGTTTTTGTGTTCCTGGCACCACAGAAACCGCCGTCTCCGATGAGCAGGCGTTAATGGCACACACCGTACTGGTCGTCGTGCAAATATACTACCTTTGTGCAGCCTCCTGGCCACGGTAAAACGCGATAACGGACGTCCAGTTGTCTGTTGCATGTGACTTGCGATTTCTCCCGCTGTATCTTCTCGCCTGTAAGAAAATATACCGGTCGTCCGCTGCCGTGGTCGCTCGTTGACGACCACTGCTAAACTCTCGGACAGCTGTTCCTGTCGTTTGAAATCCTCTCCAAGCTCGTGAAACGATGCTGTGAGCGATCCCGAACTCCTCGGCCACACTAGTCACACTTTGACCTTCTTCCAACTTCCCAATGACGCGACCTCGGGTAAAGTCATCCAGATGTCGTCTACTGGATTGCCCGTTGGCCATATCACACGGTGGTAGCAACTCGACGTCGTTCAATCCGATGTACAATAACTTTCACCGAATTGCTGAGCGTACACCGCCAGTGTGCTTTATACCCTCCGACACCCCCCGCCTCACGTCATGCTGCATATATGCGCATGCTCTACCATACCGGACCCTAGTCTTTCTCCTGAGTGGTCTTTCGGTCCGTTCTGCCTGCTCGTTCCGCTGTTATTCTAATTTCTCCTCTTCGTCCTTAACTTTTGCACACCAGTGTATTATATTGGGTTGGAAAGAAAGTAATCTCTGCATATGAAAAGCAATAGAGAAGTGCTAATTACCATATATACAAATACAAATAAGTCCAAAATGTAGCCGCTATCGTTTGCCACGACCTGCTTCCGTCGTTTGGGCAGCTGTTGGATACCATCCCTGCAGAATTGGGGCGGCTTGGACCGTAAAGAAGTGAATAAGTGCGCGTTCGACATCGTCCCGGTTGGTGAACCATTGTCCGTCCAGGAAATGCTGCAACGACCGGAAAAGGTGGTAGTCGATTGGGGCATCGTCCGCAGAATAGGCTGGGTGGGCAGCAGCTTCCATCCCATGTCCCTGATCTTGTGACAGACCTCGCGTGCTGCGTAAGGTCTCGCTCCACCGTGATGTAGAAGGACGCCCTTGCCGTTCAGCAGAGCTCGTCGTTTCAACATGAGCGATGCGTGCAGATCGTCGAGATGACGGCAGTTTACATCGGCGGTGATAGTGGTGCTGTACGGCACCAGCTAAAAATACACCCTGCGTAACCCCCAGACCGAAAGCTACGTGGGTGTAAGCCGGCTTTGAAGGTCGGCATATACGCTTCTGTTTTGGGTCCACCCACTGTTTGCGGACGCCAGCATCGTCATACAGGATTCATTTCTCGTAACCTGTCACAATGTGACCCAAGAACAGTTCAACTTGGTCACGTGCAAGCAGGGAAACGCATGTACTCATGCGATCTGCTCAACTGCGTGTTCTTGGGGTACACAAACTCTCCTGTTGTGCACCTCCTAAGCTAACGCAGGTGCGTGAAAAAGCTCGTGTTGGTAGTCCCTAGCTGTTCGTACAACTCCCGCGTGGTCACACGTGGGTCTGTCTCCAGTAAGGTCTTCATCATGTCCATATCCACTGTTGAGGGGCTTCCGGCTTTGTGACGATCTGACGGGTCAAACTTTCCCTCTCGAAACCGTTCGAACCAACGACAGCTCTGACGATGTGATATTTCTTTGGGGTACACACTGGTAACGTTCCTTGCAGCACATGTGAGGGTGCTTCGCGAAGAAACTCATACAGCGTACAACGGCAGATGTGCACCTTGTTCACTTCCATGTTGGCTGGCCCTTACATTCTTCGTCTTCTGACGGCTAACTGTCCATGACTTAAGACCCCTACCTGCTGATGTCATGCCGATGTTCTGTGCAGTCTCAGTGGCCAAAGTGAGCCGTGGCCAGTGCTTCGACTTCGGTTACCTCGTCATCGGAAGTTACTTTCTTTCCAAGTCAATACTAAGAAAACTGTATTCCGTAACTAGTATGATTTGAAATTCGCAAAGCGAGCAATATTCTTCACAGTGAATAAAACTGGACACCCAGAAAAAAAATGCAGCCGTATTTCTGCAACCGATAAAACATCCACAAATGGAAATAACTACTTGCGTCCACTAGAGGCTGAAATGTTTGTCACGAAAAATTACAAATGGTCCACAAAATGTCTCTCATATCAAAGGGAAAGGGTATATTTAAAATCCAACAATTAGAAGAAAAAATATAGAGAAACATGTGATATAAATTTACGCCACCTAGTGGAAAACGCATGCGTTAGATAGAGAAGAAAATCAGCCCAAATACTCTTCATGGTGAAATGCATCCAACCGAGAAAGAATTGTAAATAATGGAAAATCAGAAAATATGAGCAAAGTGTTATCTTCAGAGCAAGAAAAAGAATTTTGCAAATACCACTTCTAGAAGCAAAGATAGCGATAAAATGTTTTTACTTATGCGCCTACATAGCGGGAAGACAGTGAAATATTTAAAGGAGATAATGCTTCCAATCTTTACCGTGGTGAATTTCGTAGACTACAAAAATAAAGTTTTATGTAGGATTTTTAGAAGTAGAGGTACAGTTGCAAACAGAAATACACGCCCACGGTACCTACCGTCAGAACTATGCACAGCAAAAATCTAAGGAGTAAAATGCAAAATGTTCTCTATAGCGAATGTTATTCCATGTTAAAAAAATTTCAAATTCAGAATTTCAAAAAATGAGGTATCGAGAACATTTTATTTGTGCCATCAACAAGGAAATTGTGTATTATTTGGGCACGAAACGCTCAAATTATATTCCCTGTTGTTAACGGTATCTGATGAAAAAATGTTTCCCAACCTGGATGTTAGGCACTCAGATATTGTTGGAAATGTGTTATAAACATAAATACGCACTTACGTTCTCTAGTGGCAAAATTATGCGTTGGGAAAAGTCAGAAATTATGTGCAAACCATTCCTCACGAAGAACGCTGTCTGATAAAAGAATAATTTTTCAAATCGGACTGTTCGGAGCAAAGATAGTGAGAAATATAGGATTGATATACGCCATTTGGCGAAACACATGTATTATTTTGAGCAGAAAAGTATGCGCAAAAGATTTTCTGTAGTGCATCTGACCTCAAGAGGATTGTTTCAATCTAATTTTCAAAAAAGCAGATATTGCTGCAAATACGTCTGAAACAGAAATATACACTTACGCCCAATAGGTGCAAAGCGGTTCCTTACGAAAACTAAGAATCTCATTGAAATCATTTTTCGCTATGAACTCCATCGGACGAAAAAAAAAAGAGATTCGAAAAGGACTTTAGAAGCAGAGATACTGTGGAAATACCATTTACACTTACGTCCCGTACTGTTAGAACTGTATTACTGGAAAATAAATTATAGCCAAAATAGTATTCATAGTAAATGGTATTGAATGAAAGAAAATAAATTTCAATCGGATATTTAGAAGAAATGATATGAAATAATATTCATTTTGAATTCTATAGCATCTGCGTTTACGCCCTCTAATGGCAAAGTTACGCATCCAAAATAGATAGAAACGCAAGCATCATCGTTTTCTCATTTCATGCTTCGGAATGCAAAAACAATTTTTCCAGTTGGACTAAATAGGTTCAGAGATATGGTGTCTACAGCTGGACGAACGGACATAGTTATAACATAAGCATGTCCATTTGTTTTCAAAAGACGTGCTAAAAACATAGAACTGCTATGGATGACATTTGAAAAAACGGAAAACATTTGGAAACGAGAAGTTCCACACAGAGAAAAGGTATTTGATCAGTAAACTACCTGTGATGACTTAAGGAATTATGAATAAGTTGGGAGTTACAGCAAAAATGGGAGGATGTTTGCTCAGTGTTACACAGTGAGCCAGAAGGTTAACTAAATGGATGAATCAAAGATACATGTCACAGATATTATCCACTTTCTCGGGAAATCAAAATGGAGAAAGGCTGGCCACCTTGCCCGATATAAGGATAGGAGATGGATAAAGATGGTAGCAGAATGAATACCGTTTGATGGCAAATGACGGAGAAGAAGACCAAGAAGAACACGGTGGGATGAAATAGTGATGATATCAGATGTGCTCTGGATAACTGTACCGAGGACCCAGGAATTAAAACTGTGTTGGAAAAAAATCCAATTTCCGTCCATTGAACCAAATTTTCAAGGTCCTCTGTAATTTCCACATCATTATTAAGATCGTTACCTTATAAAAAGGTTTTCAGATTTCCGAACGAAATGTCATAAGCGGGAAAGCGCAGTGCTGTGTGGTAGCAGAGGCACTATTGCCGACCCTAAGGAAACAATATCCCTGACTGCGATGATGGGTGTCATGAACTCTTTCATTATTCTGATGAATGGCTAAGTTTGTGTAGCATGTTTTCTTTTCTATGCCTCTTTAAAGTTTTCAAAGGTCTCTCAGTATTTTAGTTTGTTTATTTCTCACCCACTGAGAAAGAAAATCAGAAAAAAAAACCCCACTCTTTTTCGGTAACAAGAGGTAGCAGCCAAAATTGTTTTCATTAATTTGGTCAAACCAGGCGCGGACTGGGTCGGCGGGATACCGGGGAAATCCCCGGTGGGTCGCTATATTCTGGAGCGGTAGGCCTTATGCTAACTCAATTAAAAAAAATAAATGCATCCTTGTACTTCATCACTATTCTTGTAGAAGAAAACCAAGTTATACTAAAACGGCAAATTGTTTAGCACCTTGACGGCTTCAGAAAAAAAAAGTAGCAAATGTTCTGTTGGGCCAAACATTGTTTTGGAACACCCCTTTCTCGAATTCCAAATTTAAGCCCTGTCTCTTTGGGTTCATATTCCGTACTTCAGTCTGCTTTTGCCAATTGCAGTTGAATATAGTTTGGAGATTATAGTTACACGAACTCTTGAACTACAGTTTTTGGAAAGTCTGTTTCAGCCACAGTAAAAAGACGTTTTCCATTTGAAAGTAATAAAATAGAAATTAATTTTCGCATTCTTTATTTTCTCTTACGTTATAAGTTTGAACTGAAATTCTTGCAAATCTGTACGTTGTCAATTTTCTCAAGAGATTGTTTCGTGCTTAATTTATTAATATTAGGCAAATCTTGAAAACAGAAATTAATTTTTGGCACATTCGGATTTCTATTCTCACTAAAAGCGAAGAAACTATGACAAATTCTGAATTCAGTTAAAGCAATAAAATTCGTAAGAACGGAATGAAGTCTTCAACAGTCTTTTTCAAAGAATGTACCTTCTTTGTTGTCTGCTGCTTATCAGCAACGAAAGTAATTGATTCTTACGCTAAATTTAACCTGCGAGCTGCGGTTCAGGAGAATTAGTAAAATGTTGTTAATTAGCTAAAATGTAAATTGTTGTTGCCTCAATACAAAAAAATTGCAGTGATTCGTAGGCTTGTGTTAAAAAGATGTGTGACGTGCCTGCCCAGCAGGACGCACACGACATAAAGGCAGATAGCAGCGATAGGAACGCCCGCGTAGCTCAATTGGTAGATCGACTTATTCCGGAATGAGGGGACCCGGGTTTGAGGCCCGGCGTGGGCAAAAATAACGGAGAAATTTACTTCGTTATAATGGCGCCCGAACTTCCCGGATGACCCGGCCGTTCAAGATCTCGCATTGGTGTGATGTTCTTTCCACACCGCTGGATAGGAAAAATAAGAGAATCCCTTCTCCAGCGCTTCGAAAAATAAATGTGTGTGACGCTGCATTCCACATGCCAGATTGACTGGGAGTTCTCAAGTGCACGTTCTACAGCGGCTGGCTGCCTGCAACGATTCATGGTCACGGCTGACCCGTGGGCACTCTTTCGGGGAGGGGGGGAGTTGTGACTTGCCTGCCCAGCAGGACGCACACGACATAAAGGCAGGTAGCAGCAATAACGAACGTCCGCGTAGCTCAATTGGTAGGGCTTATTCCGGAATGAGGGGACCCGGGTTCAAGCCCCGGCGTCGGCAAAAATGACGGAGGAATTTACTTCGTTATAGATGTTTAAGGCTGTACGAGACCCGCCATCTTGTATTGCTGCTTTCTCTTGTTAACCAACGGGCAAGCGTTTTTTACAAATTGCTCGGGCAATTTTGCACATTTTGGAACACCGTTTGTGGCTAACGCAAGATATATGATAAATAAAAAGTTACCTGGTTTCAGAATTTGTATTGACCTTTCCCTTAATTTTTTATCTGCAGCGAAAGTCGTACCAAAGCGTCTTACATAGTTTTATTAATTAATAAAAAATATTTAAAGGGTCCAAAAGGAAAATCTCAAACCAGGGAACTCTTTATTTATCATATATCTTGCGTTAGCCACAAACGGTGTTCCAAAATGTGCAAAATTGCCCGAGCAATTTGTGAAATACGCTTGCCTGTTGGTTAATAAGAGAAGGCAGCAATACAAGATGGCGGGTCTCGTAGAGCCTTAAGCAGTAAATGGAGATGCTGATACATCGGGGTTTTTGTTGTTGTTTTTTGTTAGGGATGGGGTAATGACAATTTTCCCCAATAGTGGGACTCTCGAAATCAGCTTCCAGGGCCTTTTTTGGATAGCCAGTCAGCCTCTGGGTGAACCTCTGTTTTTTGGAGTCACTGTGCAACCAGTGCAAAGACCTAATGTTCTTAGTCTTAAGACGCCCCTGTATCTAATGATATAAATGCATCAAGGTTTTGAACTAGTACAAGATGTATCTGTGAGGTGCAAGATTTGATTGGCAGATCGGTACAAGAAAGACTATGCAATGCATTTTCTCTAATTGTAGTCTTTCAAAACTATTCAAGCTACCTGAGTGGTAGCCAGCTATATTACACAAACCTTTTTTCATGAAAAAGAGAAACACACATCCTGGTGAAACACCTATACACACAGAAAGAGAGGAAGAGAACACACTCTATTTTACAGACTGCGATGATTACCATAAGTTTTGGGATACTGTTTCGATGCGCTTTAAGCGAGTCATTGTAACGTCAATGGGACAATGTCATGCTTGCTGTTCTTTTCGCACCTTAGCTCACTTAATGCGACGACTGGTACAAAAGAACGTAATTTCGCATTTGTCATTCTTTAAGTACCAAACGTTTTTCTAAAGCCAATCTGATGGTGGTGGAATCTTCGGCTGTTACGTACGGAGAATTACTTCAGGCGAATCACTCCAGTGTGCATGAAATAATGGCGCATTTTTGCTCTCTTCACAGCAACAGTCATTCGCGGGTGAATATGATGATGCTACAATATATGATCTTTCCAGTAAGCTTCTGTCTGAAATAAAACCGCACGGGATCTCCGAAATGGAACTGCTATCTGCAGTATTAACGTCATATGATCCTTTTATCTCAAATAGTGTTCCCTTAATACTGGTTTATAAATTTCGCTTACAAAATAGGGAATGACGTTAAGAAATAAAACTCACGAATAGTGTTCATCACAATCGTTAGCTTGTAAAAAACACTGTTGTCGTACTTAATTTTTCTTTCAAATCTTCACAGATAGCACTTTCTGAAATAATACGCAAAATTCGTAATCTGAGTGCAGCGTAGACATAGCGGTCGTTACTACAGTCATTTCAGACTGTACAGTCGCCCTCCGCGATATGGAAGACCATCAATGGGACATTCTTAGAATTTAAATTTCTCGGTTTTCTTAACGTCGCAACTGCACGTGGAGCATGTGAAGCCACAATAACATATTCTCTCTCTCAGTGCACCTTATTATGGTGTTCAGGATACGTAATTAATCCAATCGCAGACTAGTAGTTTTGAAGGTAACAGAGCAAACACTGAGCACATGTCCACAGCTTTTTAACAAGTTATTTTCTGTCAACGTTAAGGTGGACGTCAAGTAATTTTGCTTCCTATACTTCCAATGGAAAAACTTCTGTACACATTTTTCACAATCAATGCGTTCCCAAGGATGAAAATTTGAACATTGATTAAAATAGCTTCATTTTATAACTTGGAATACCTAATATTTTCTAAAACATAATCATAATTATGCAATCCAACATCTGTTTGTTTACTGACGTCATCAAAGTACAGGTCGCGCCATCTTTTTTCTGGTTCCAATACCACCAAGGTAAAAGTTATTGATTTTTAATATAATTATGTTTATGTTTAAAAAAATATTAAGTATTCCAAGTTATAATATGAAGTTATTTTAATCGATGTTCAAATTTTCATCTTTGGGAACACAATAATTGTGAAGGAAATGTGTGCAAAAGTTTTTCCATTGGAAGTATAGGAAGCAAAATTACTTGATGTCCACCTTAAGAGTCTATAATGATATTGAAGTATTATATTAAATGCAGAAATAAAATACTGTTAGTAACTGTCATTCACGCGTGGAGCTCGTCAGACAACCACCAAATTCTCTCCAAAGAGACTCCTGTCAGCTTCTATCTCAGAAATGAAGCTATATTTTCTGTGAAGTTGCGAAGTTCTCCCCACAGACGCTTTTGTCCTACGATGCACATTTTAAAGGACGCATATTTTATTTTTATGTAGTTAAGGGATGAATTTAGCTTCCTTATTTATTGAGAGAATCGCTGCTACCTTGCAAGATTTGAACAGTTATTAAGATTTTATTTCCGCGAACTATGTCCAGAAATTCTATTCAAAATTGTAAATGGATTATTCTTACGTGCTTACTCAGCTATGGAGCAACACTCAAATTTGATTTGGTGAAAATGCTAATAGCTGTGCAATATTTAGCGAAACCCTGTCTCAAACACGTTCTCATGGCACACTGACCCTTTCTGACTTCACAGTGTGACATCTTCTAACACTACAACGTTTTCTGGTGCAAGCAGCGAATGACGACAACCTGATTATAACGCATCCTCCGGTGATCTTTCTTCACGCCACATTTTCATCCTCACGAATATTGAATAACGAGAGGGACTCTCAGTACATGAAAATTTCCCCAGAAGCTTCGCTGTTTAGTTTGAACAAACAGTTTAAATGCCGCCAAGCTAGTCAACAGACCTGCTCTCCTGCGTTTTCAAAGACGAGAACAGTTGGCAATTTCCTGGAAATTTCGTTAGTTCTCCAACAAATGCCATTGTGAGCAACACAATAATGTAATAAACAGAAATGGAGGATTTTCCTTAATCACGGACGAAGAAATGCAGGAAACTGTCACCCACAAATTATGTTTTTCTAGTTAGAAGGATGACAGAGAAATATAAATCCTTTTCTGAAAAGGTATTTTAATTTTCTTACCCTTTTCATCAAGTTAATAGACACTCAAAAAATACGGCGCGCAGAAAAAACCCCGCATCAGATGTATTAGGAAGTATATATTTAATTTAACCTCCCTTTTGGGTCTGTGTTTCCTACGTAAATTCCGTTACTTCTCAGTTCAAGATTTTCCTACTGAACGGTACATTACTTTCTCAAACAACTTGTGCTTTTTAGCAACGCTGACAGTGAGTCAGAAGCACTTAAAAAAATCTACGTTGAATGTAAAAGGGTGGAGCAGTGGAGAGATGAAAAGCTTGTTGTAGATATACGTGGAGGGACGAATAACGTGTTGTAGATATATGGTGAAGATTTCTATGTTTATGTATAAACTTGTTGTTAAGTGTGATCTGATGATTTACAACTTGATGATTGTCAACTTAAACGTATTTTCGGCTACTACTTCATGGACAATAAAGAACCAGTTAAAGTTTACGTAAGCGTAAGTGCTGATTCTTTTCATCTTGGCCGTTTATTTCTGATTAGTTACGTAGTGTGTTATTGTTCAACGAGTTAGCTAAGATTATATTATTTAACATTAGGTAATTCATTCACAAATTAATCTTGCTAAAAACATTAATAAATTCATTCAGCAACTGATCAATAACATTCAGAAGCTAAAAACATTATAGTGTATGTGTATTATACAGTATATAGTTTTTGAGAATTTGTACGGTTCTTTAGAAATTGTTAGATGTTTCGAATTTTGGTGAAACTATGCATGAATACATGCATGCGTGTGTGCGTGCACAGAGTTTCAACATATAAATGTTGTTGGTACAGAACGATCGCATTTCGTGCGAGTTTGAAATATTGTGATTTAGTTTTTTAAAATAAAGTTCGACTTTATGCGCAAAATTTCAAACCGTGCTACAGGCCGGAGCAAACGTTTGACGACAGTTAACCAGCTAATGCTTTGTTTTAGAAAAAGACGATTCAAACACAGATTGCAGTTTCTTGGTGACGCGGCAGGTGATGGGATGCGTGTGGGCACAGTACCAGCAAATCCTCAAATAAAAACCGAACAAAAACGAAAAAAAAACAAAAAAACCTCAAACCTTGGTACATTCTTTGTTTAGTAAAAGGCTTACAGTGGAATCAGAATTGCCTTCAGCATCAAGTCTGAAGACAGCGCGTCTAATTTGGCACCTGTCGCATGTCTTGTTCTTTCCGTGTCATCGGAATTGGAAGAAGACAGCAACATTCCCATAAAAGATTAATTTTCAAGTTTATTCGAGAAGATTGCAGAAAGCCTGAAGATCGAGGCTGCAAAGTAATTTTTACTCTTTATTTCCCTAATAAATTGAATTGATTTTTACGGAACTATACTAAATAAATTTGTCATTAAATTCTATTGTTTGTTTATTTACATATTATTTATTTATTTAACTTTAAATTATGTTTTAAAGAAAAAAATCACTGCAGTATTAATAGATGCATACGTTCCGAGACGCATGCGCCCTCTGACTTTACATTCATTCCAATGGAAAAATCAGTCTTGAATTACGAGAGGCCTTCAAGAACACATCCGTAGTATTAAATGCAACTGCTCTGTATTTCAAATGCACATGTACGTAGTACGTTGAGAGAAAGGAATAATACATATTGCGCGCGACAGGGTGGAGTGTAATCTTTATTTATTGCTAGTTAAAGGGGTTTACGTGAGCTCCATTTTGTATACATCCAATATGTAAGTTACCATGGACACAGAAATGTTTCCAAAGTGTAACTACAATTCCTATGATTATGCGTCTTAATTCTTTTGTGATGCTGCTTTTTACTGACAATGGAAAGAGCACCCCAGAATTTGTGCGGTCAGTTACCATCTATGACTTCGTAGAAATAACTCGTAAACGTGCTCAACAGCTCTTGAAAAGTTTTCAGACGTCCTATAAGATTCATTTTGAGAACATTACCAGTATTTTGAAATCATTTATATTACCATTTGAGGCATTATCATCAGGTAGTTTATTCTGAAATATTCGCATAATTCTTTTGTCGCACACTAGCCTCAAACACAAATTTTGCGTTCTACAAAACGCATATTTTTGTTGAACTGTCGCCATTTTGACTTCTACTTATTAGAATATAACGAATAGTTGTTGTATGCATGTGTGCCAAATGTTATTTGCAAAAGAGTTGAGTTACAGGTTGGTTGTGTGCAAGATACATTCGGAGCTCACAATGGCACACAATTAAAAAATCACTTCGAACTGTGATTCACAGTACTTGCCACTACGGCGTCTTGACCTTATTAATATATACACTGTCCTAACATTAACATCAGGACACACCACTGTTGATAGTGAATTATGTTCTACGCAAGCACCACGTCACAGACCTAACTAACTATAAATATAAAATAAAAACAAACACCACCGTCTATGTACGATATTTAATTAAAAGATGAAATCTATTTATAAATTAAAAACCTCCACGAGCACTTTCGGGCTTAGTTAGCAGAGAGCTCGCCTTTTTCTATCAAAAGCTCCACTAGGGCAATAGAAAGGATCAGAATGATTCAGCCACATGCTGGGCCTTTCATATTAGCCTCTCTGGATGTGGTTTCACTGTACCCTAATGTACCTGTGGACGCCACTCATCTTATTATTGAGGCTAAACTTGCTGAAATTCACGTCCCCACTCCCGAAATCACCGCCATTATGAACGCACTTCGTTTAGTCAAACGGCGATCATATTTCAAATTTCTAGACAAAATTTACTTGCAAACTGAGGGTTCGCCCATGGGGTCCCCACTATCTGCTGTGTTAGCAGAAATTCTGCTACAATACATTGAAAACAAAGTTCTCAATGAATCATCTTTGGTCTCCAGTTTATACCTTAGGTACGTCGACGATATCCTTGTGCTTTGGCCTCTCTCCAAGGATGATTTAATTCAATTCGTCGACGCACTTTCGTCAGTATTCTCTACTATCGGGCTCACGACAGAACTTGAATCTGATTTTTCACTCCCTTTTTTAGATTTTCGCATATTTCGTGACCCGGATACTAATTCACTGTCTTTTTCAGTTTACCGTAAGCCAACTGATTGCAATAGCCTTATTCCATTCAATTCATCACATCCAACCCCACAAAAACTATCTGCTATTAACTTTTTAATTAGAAGAGCCTACACGCATTCTTCAAGCGAGAGTCTTCTACAGTCTGAAATAAAGTTTATTTTTAAACTGGCCAACAAACACGGATACCCAAGGATATTGGTTAATAGATTATTCTGCAGAATTAGCAACCAAAGAACCACAAGTCTAGAACAAGATCCCAAGCCTAGAAAACGGTTTGTGGAAGCATTGGACCAGTACCCACACATCACTAACGCATTGTCACGCATATGCTCAAAGCATAACATACAATTCGGTACCCGATCAAAGAATCTCATATCATCAGTTAGAAAAGATCGGGCAGCAACCGATATTTTGAGCAAATGGGGAGTGTACAACACACCACTGCTAGACCCCTCAACAGGAGAACACGTTAGTAACTATGTAGGCTCGACACAGGGAAGCTTGGGTATTCGTGTTCAGGAACATAAGTATGATATTCGAACTTTCCGCAATAACACGGCACTATCTAGAAATGTAGTAAATGGAACTTTGCAACCAGACTGGGAGAACTTTAGACTGCTGAACACCCCTGCGTACGTACACTCACTACACCTTGCGGAAAGCCTGTATATTGAAGCCTTAGGGGACAGGTGCTGTAATGATAATACGCCAGTGGATATACCAAAAGTTTGAAAAAACCATGTCGCTGTTTTGAACTTTAAATTATAATTATTAAATAGATTTACTAAAAACAATAACATGTAAATTAGACAATTTTAACTGTGCAACACAATCTGTATTATGTGTAACAAAAGTCTGAAATTGTGTCTATTGCTCGGTTGCGATGGCAACACCTTAGCCTTGTGCCGCCTGAGAACTATAACATGGTGCATTGCTGCGCTCCTATATATGTGTACGCAAGTACTGCATTAACCTCTCTGTTCCACGTGATGATGGGGTAAGTGTTACCCCGAAAGTGCTCGTGGAGGTTTTTAATTCGTAAATAGATTTCATCTTTTAATTAAATATCGTACATAGACGGTGGTGTTCGTTTTTATGACATATTGTACGAATTGTGCTTTTTCTAAACTATAAATATGCTCGTAAGGCAATGATGAGACAATAGAACTACTGTAAATGCAAGATGCCTCGATCAACCCATTTAACTGATTTCCAGCGCAGATTGATAATAGGTGCCACGTAAGTACTGGCTCTATACATGCTATTTAGCACCACTGAAGATTCCTTGCTGGACGATCGGTGATGTGATATGCAAACAGAAGCGAACTGGAGCTGAATATGCCAAGAAACGATCCGGTAAACCTCCGAAGTTTACGTAACGTGACAGGAGAGTTCTGAAAAGAATTGTCAACTCAGAACGCAAATCAACATTGTCTCATATCACGCAAACCCTCTTGGATACTACGGTGACTGATGTATGTTAGGTTTGGTACGTTGCTCTGGATGTTGCACAACATGGGTTACTACGGCCAACAAGCTGTCCGCAAGACGCTAATCACTTAGACTAAGGCCACACGCCGATTAGCATAGTGTAAAAACGTCGATCTTGCACTGCGTAGACCAATGGAAAACTGTGCTTTGAACTGACGAATCACTGTATGCAGTCTACCACTCTGATGGTCGTGCCTGGATGTGGTGGATATAGGAAGAAAAGTATTTTCAGGACTATCCTGACAATGAAGTTTGGTGGAGACAGGAGCTATTCTTCGTGGTTCAGCTTGGGCCCATTAGTCGTTTTGAAAAAAAGCCGTGGATGATGATCTCTACCTAGACGTTCTGGGAAATAATGCACTACCAACGTTGTGGCAGTACTATGTGGGAGGCTCATGCTATCTCTCAGCTGGACAACACACCACGTCATGCAACTCGCGTTGTTATAGATCCGTTTGTGGTCATGTGCGTCGAAAAGTTGGACTGCCAAACTGACATGAACACTATACAAAATATCTGGGACGAATTGGGTCGTCGGGTGAGTGGAAGAAGGAATTGTCCAACAAACAAAGCTGAGATAGTCACTTATTTTGAAGGCCGAATGACAGAACATATCGGCAGATATTTACAAAAAGCCGGAGGAGATTATTCCAGAAAAACTTGAGGTTGTCATAACGGCCGAAAATTTCAGCTCACAAAATTAACATTTTTGTATGAACGCAGGTGTCTGGATATTAATCGTAGAGCAGTGTTGTGAAAACACAAGTTTGTCCGTGTCCCCTCACTCCGGAGTAAGTCGCTCTCCCAACTGAACTACTCGGACAGGATGCCTCGCTGCAGATTTGTCGTTTTGACGCATCTTTTCACCTCTGTGGTACGTCAGTGTATATTTTCATTGAAAATGCTGGCATTCTTTTGTAGGAGTTATTTACACACGCATACGCATTCGATTTTAGATCTTTAGAAACTTGATCTGCAATTTTTGAAATGAATAATTCAATAAACTGATATCAGGAGACTCTTTCTCAAAGACCGGGCTCGCCTGTTTTTGATTTATGCATAGCATAAAGGCATAATTCTATTTTTTTCCTGATGATAGCTGTATTGACAGCACGAGGTTCGTCGCGGCTGAGAGCCTTTGCAATGTCATGACTCATCACATATACAAAACAAAGACATGCCACGTCATTATCACGTGTAGCGTTCAGACCATCAAGATGTCTCAAATTTAGAATGTTCTGTAACACTAAATACACACACCTGAAATCTTTTAGGAAAATGAAAGATAATAGATAACATTGTAATTACAAATAGGCACCATCGAGTGATGTGCGCAACATCCTGAGGATTAAATTATACATACACTGCTGGCCACCCAAAATACAACACCAAGAAGGAAGCATCCGATTGGCCTGAAATTCGCAGCATGCGTCGCCCGCGAGAGGACATGCAAACGATTAGCATTGCAGGGCATATGCAGATCATATGCGCCCGGCACGTCACCTAGAAGCATTGTAAGAAGGTACACAGAAGGCAGGGTAGTGGAAGTGTGTTGTGCTGCCGGACCTGTGCGTGGGAAGTTTCCTGATGTCTCGTCGCAGAATACGGCAGTCATTCCAGCACGTTTAGGAGTTTGACAGAGGACTAATAGTGGCTTATCGCGACAGCGGTTTATCGTACTGAAACATCGGCGCCCGTATGGGACGACATCCAGCCACAGTAAGGCGAGTATGGATTCGGTGGGTGCAGGAGGGATGGACGGACCGACGTGAGCGATTGCCGCAGCCGCGGCACACCACTGAACGAGAGGACTGGCATGTTATGCGGCGGGCATGGACGGATCGCACCGCCACACCACGAACGTTAGCGCAGGAATTAGGGTGTGTTGCAGAACAACCTGTGTCAGCACGTACCGTTCGACGTCATCTGCAGGAGCAGGGACTTGTCGCACGGCGCCATTGCTTCGATTACCATTGACGTTACACCACCGGCGAGTGCGGCGGCAGTAGGCAGTTGAACGCCGCACCTGGACTACGGAATGGCACAACATTACCTTCTCCGACGAATCCCGCTTCTGCCTGCATCACCAAGATGGTCGGATCCGCGTGTGGCGGCACCGCGGCGAGAGACTGTATGACGCCTGCATTATGCATCGCCATACCGGTCCGTCGCATGGCTTTATGGTTTGGGGCGCAATTGGATATGACACCCGCACCTCTCTGGTACGCATCGCCGGTACACTCAACAGCCACCGCACCATCTCCGACGTTTTGGAGCCTGTAGTCCTCCCTTACCTGCAGGACCTGCCAGTGGCCACGTTTCAACAGGACAACGCGCGCCCGCACGTGGCACGCATCGTGCAACAATTCTTCACGGCCCACCAGGTGTCACTGCTGCCGTGGCCCGCCTGTTCTCCCGATATGTCACCCATCGAACACGTCTGGTTTGCTGATCGGCAACAGAGTGGCCCGGCAAGTCCCACCCGCGGCTACGCCTGATGAACTGTGGCAACGTGTGGAAGCAGCCTGGACCGACATATCCCAAGCCCACATCCAAAGCCTCTTTCGTTCGATGCCGCAGCGTGTAGCGGCCGTTATTGCCAGCCATGGGAGCCACACGAACTATTGATGTCTGCTTGTTCCGCAAGCCGCACGGGCCTGTTAGCTCAATCGTTTCATCTTTGTATCTGTTGTTATGTGTCCAGCAAATCTGGCTTTACTATCTCGTGTCCTTCTTGGTGTTGCATTTTGGGTGGTCAGCAGTGTAGTTTTTCATGTGGTGAACCAGATAGCATCAGAGTATGTCATAAAAATGACATTTTTGTGGAAAATTACTTATAAGAAAACTTGAATATTGTATTTTGTCCTGGAGCAGAAATTAAAATCATATATCTCTAAGTTTCCATACGAACATAACTGGGAATTGCATTATTCAGGAAAATTCACTTCCGAGAGTATTAAGCTGATTTATCAGCAACAGCTGCTCAGTAAAAGTTATCGCGTCGTTCTAATATTTTCTGTTATTCAGATGAAAAGTTTATCCATCTCCACTTTTAAGGAGCATCCGGTTTACGAGACGCCGCTTGTACAAACGATGGAATTAATTCTCCAATTTCGATTCACGAGACAGTAGGTAAGAAAAGAACTAAAGAATAAAACATTACTTGGTCGAATAACGCTCGACTCGACGCGAAGGAATAGACAAAGAGTGCCGTCGACATCAGACATACCAAACTAGAGTGTTTTATGAGACTCAATTCCCCCGAGCGCCCATGTGTTGAGGCGTAAGCATCCTTAAGGAAGATATATGCGTATCTCGTTTGCTTATTAGTGCGTTTCATCATCATGTCTCCCAAAGAAAGAAAACAGTAGAAGAAAGGGTTAAAGGTAATTAGGAAAACTGAAACGGAAAGAAAAACCTTACCTGTTGGTGTCTAGTCGTATCGAAGAAAGGAAATCAGGCAACGCCATCTTCAAGGCACTCCACCTGTCTTAAGCAGCAGTGATTACAATTTACAAGGAAAAATTCCCCAAACCTAAAAGATACGAAGTTAAAGTACTTATTAAAAACTGTGTTGCAAGCCAGGCATATCAACTCCTCGTTGGGCCTCACAGTCACAAGCCTGCTTCCCTCGCATCAACCCCTACATGGTCCAAACCAGCAATGACTGATTCTGTTCAGCTCACCTCCTCTTTTCCATTTCTATACGATCTTAACTTTTAGGCACATGTGAGGAATTAACATTTCCATTGAATTTTTGCGCTTCAGTAGTTCTTTTAGAATTTCATGCGTGATGAACCATTCAATAGTAGGCCTATATTGTACCACTGGTTTTTGCAAATGTGCTCGTAGTGAATAAACACGATTGTTACTGTTTTCCTGTTAGAAACACTTCACAAAACAGTTAAACGACAGATATATTGAGCCTTATTAGGGGCTTCAACTAAGAAAACTTCCTTCTTATGTTATCTTATGATAAATACCGTCAATTATTAAAGCCACTTCGTCCTCGTTTATGATTATGAAAGCGAATTTGTCCTTATTTACGTAATTAGGTGATATTTTACGAATAGCATATTTTGGTGAAAAATGTGTGAAAATTTTGGGCTCAGTAAAGCATAATAGTAAAAAGACAATGAAGTTTCACGAATCCGCAAATGGTGTAGTAACAGAGATATTTTATTTCGTCGAGCTTTTTCTTGCCAACTAAAGGCTTTATCAAATTAAAACTCCAAACATGTTCTGTATTCGCCTAATGTCACTTGTCTTGATAATGCCTCCAGTTGGCAGGCGAAAGCTCGGCGAAATAAAATATCTTTGTTGTTACACCACTTGCGGATTCTTGAGACTTCATTGCATTTTTAGCACGTCTTTTTTAAAAAAAGATCGTGCTTCTGTTATCGGTTTGTCCGTCCGTCAGTCCGTCCGTCCGCCTGTACCCACGATATCTCTCAACATTAACGTAACCGTGTGTCGAACGACAGTAGATTTGAATTGGAAACAATGCCGAACGGCTTTCCAGCGTACCACGCGGCGTAAAATTTCACCATCAGCGTTACAACAGAAAAAGACTTGTTTGTACACCGTTGCTGTGTGGAGCAAACAAGCAGAAACGGCCCCAGTGGGCTCCATCGCATGGCAGCTGGACCTTAAATAATTGCAAAAGGGACACATGGTGTGACAAATCGTGTTTTCAATTGCACCACGCCTAAGGGAGGGTGAGAATTCGGAAACACCGCCATGAAAATATAGATCTATCTTTCGAGGTCGCGGCTTTTCAGGCTGGCAGAGGGAGGAGAATGGTATGGACGTGTTTTTATGCAAGACTTCGAGCACCTTGATTCGAGTGGACCCACGCCTAAATGACCAAGGTTATTTAGAGATCGTTGCTGATAAAGTGCATCCATCCATTTGTGACGTACAAATCTATTTAACCTTTTGAGTTTCTGTTCTTCTATGTAAATTTTGTTTCTTCTTGTTATCCGTTTTCTGACTGAACGATATATAAATTCCCCAAAGAACTTTTTCAATTTGGCACCACTGATAGTGAGTCGGAGCAGCATATACTATCATTTGTATGTGTCAAAAACTACACTGATGGCCACCCAAAATGCAACACCAAGAAGGAAGCATCCGATTGGTCTGAAATTCGTAGCATGCGTCGCCCGCGAGAGGACATGCAAACGATTAGCATTGCAGGGCATATACAAATCATTTGCGTTCGGCACGCCACCGAGAAGCACTATAAGAAGGGTGCATAGAAGGCGGAGTGTAAGTAGTGGAAGTGTATTGTGCTGCCGGACCTGTGCGTGGGTAGCTTCCTGATGCCTCGTTGCAGAATACGGCAGTCATTCCATCACGTTTCGGAGTTCGACAGAGGACAAATAGTGGCTTATCACGACATCGGTTTATCGTACCGAGACATCAGGGTCCGTGTGGGACGACATCCAGCCACAGTGAGGCGAGTATGGATTCGGTGGGTGCAGGAGGGACGGACGGACCGACGTGAGCGATTGCCGAAGCGCGCCACACCACCAAACGAGAGGACCGGTATGTTGTGCGGCGGGCATTGACTGCTCGCACCGCCACATCACGAACGTTAGCGCAGGAATTAGGGTGCGTTGCGCAACAACCTGTGTCAGCACGTACCGTTCGACGCCGTCTGCAGGAGCGGGGACTTGTCGCACGGCGCCCATTGCTCCGATTACCGTTGACGTTACACCACCGGCGAGTGCGGTGGCAGTGGGCCGTTGAATGCCGCACCTGGACTACGGAATGGCACGCCATTGTCTTTTCCGACGAACCCTGCTTCTGCCTGCAACGCCACAACGTTCGGATCCGCGTGTGGCGGCACCACGGTGAGAGACTGTATGAAGCCTGCATTATGCATCGCCATACCGGTCCGTCGACTGGCGTTATGGTTTAGGGCGAAATTGGATATGACACCCGCACCCCTCTGGTACGCATCGCTGGTACACTTAACAGCCACCGCTACATCTCCGACGTTTTGGAGCCTGTAGTCCTCCCTTACCTGCAGGACCTGCCAGCGGCCACGTTTCAATAGGACATTGCGCTCCCACACGTGGCACGCATCGTGCAACGATTTTTCACGGCCCACCAGGTGTCACTGCTGCCGTGGCCAGCCTGTTCTCCCGATATATCACCCATCGAAGACCTCTGGTCGCTGATCGGCAACCGAGTGGCCCGGCAAGCACCACCCGCGGCTACTCCTGATGAACTGTGGCAACGTGTGGAAGCAGCCTGGATCGACATACCCCAAGCCCACATTCAAAACCTCTTTCGTTTGCTGCTGCGGCGTGTAGCGGCCGTTATTGCCAGCCATGGGGGCCATACGAACTATTCATGTCTGCGTGTTCCGCAAGTCGCACGGTCCTATATGCTCAATCGTTTCATCTTTGTATCTGTTGTTATGCGTCCAGTAAATCTGGCTTTGCAATCTCGTGCCCTTCTTGGTGTTGCATTTTGGGTGGCCAGCATTGTATGTTACGCAGAGTAGTTGTTGTCGAAGAATTGCTGATTATAGTGCATGAGTGACATGACGTACCAGTGGTGGATAAATAAAAGCTTGGAATTTTTTGTTAGCTATCATGTGATTCGTTCAATGGCCATCAGAACAAGGTTTTGACAAGGGTAATATACACCGAAGAGCCAAAACACTGTGACTATTTGCCTAATATTATATGATGTTGGTCCTACACTGCCGCCAAAACAGTTCTTATCTGGCGAGGCATGGACGCCAAAAAATTTCTAAAGGTGTCTTGTGGTATCTGGTGCCAAAACGTTACCAGCAGATCAAGTAACTCTTGTAAGTTACGTGGTTGAGCCCCCGCATATCGGATTTGCTGTCCCAAACACAAACCACAGATGCTCATTTGGATTCTGTCTGGGGAATTTGGAGGCGAGTGTAGTCTTCCTCATGTTCCGCAAACCATTATCGAACAACCGGGTAGTGTGGCTTGACACATTATTCTGTGAAGAAAAACACTACTAGAGGAAATATCCTTGCCATGAAAGGATCTATACCTCGTCTGCAGTGATATTTAGGTAGGTAGGTGGTAGACGTTAAAGTTTCGTGCTGATGAATGATTAGACTCAGGGTCTACCAGCACAACATTGCCAAAAGCATTACGCTTCCTCCACTGGCTTGTTTTCGGTCCACGGTGCATCCTAGTGTCAACAATTCTCCAGGTAAACGACACACACGTACCCGGCCGTACACATCGTGCAAGAGTAAACGAGATTCGCCGCTACGGTAGCGCAGTAATCTAAACGTTGGCTTATGACCATTCGTCCGAGAGGATGTCCTGGCTCGAATCCCGGTGAGGCATGGATGTTCTGTTTGTCTTACTGCACTAGCTCTCTCCCTTCCCTGGAACCAGTGGCCCTAAGTTAGAAACGGGCGACTGCTTATAGCCCATTGAGACAGACACGTACCCGGCCGTACACGCCGTGCAACAAGAAACGAAATTCGCCGCTCCGGTGGCACAGTAATCTAAACGCTGGCTTATGACCATTCGTCCCAGAAGAGGTCCTGGCTCGAATCCCGGTGAGGCATGGATATTCTGTTTGTCTTACTGCACTAGCTCTCTCCCAGTGGCCCTAAGTTAGAGACGGGCGAGTGCGTATAGCCCATTGATACAGACACGTACCCGACCGTACACGTTGTGCAACAGGAAACGAAATTCCCAGCTCCGGGGGCACGGTAATCTAAACGCTGGCTTATGACCATTCGTCCCAGAGGAGGTCCTGACTCGAATCCCGGTGAGGCATGGATGTTCTGTTTGTCTTACTGCACTAGCTCTCTCCCTTCCCTGGAACCATTGGCCCTAAGTTAGAGACGGGCGACTGCTTATACTTCATCGAGGCTGACACGTACCCGACACACGTACCCAGTCGTACACGTCGTGCAAGAGGAAACGAAATTCGCCGCTCCGGTTGCGCAGTAATCCAAACGCTGGCTTATCACCATTCGTCCGAGAGGGATCCGGGCTTGAATCCCGGTGAGGCATGGATGTTCTGTTTGTCTTACTGCACTGGCTGTCTCCCTTCCCTGGAACCAGTGGCCCTAAGTTAGAGACGGGCGACTGCTTATACTTCATTGAATTGCTCACGGTTGTCGTTAAACTTTCAATTAAAAAAAGAAACGAAATTCACTGGATCAGACGACATTCTTCCAATCATTCAAGGTCCGGTTTTTTTGCTCGCGTGCCCACTGTCGGCGTTTTCGACGGCGAACCGAAATTAGCACTGGTACTCGAAGCTGCATGTGATTACGCAGTAACATTTTCAGTAGGTTCGATGCACCGTTTGTTATGGAAAATTATTCCCGTCACCAGCATTCAAATTACCGGCGAGTTGCGTCACAGTATCCCTTCTATCGGCTCGTACCATACGGGATAACTTTCGCTTAACTTTAGCATCGAGAAGACGAGGTATACCCACACGTTTTTGGCGGTTCATGCTTTTCCCCTTCTCGGAGCACTTTTTAAAGGTGCTAATCACGGCTGTCTGTTGCACCCTATGTAAGCCTTGCAATCTCGAAAATGCTCTGACCAAGTAGTTTGGCCATTACAATTTGGCATTTTTCAAACTCGCTGCGTTTTCCTCTGAAGAACAAAGATAACACTAATAAAGAGAGTTCAATATCAGGCGTTATTTATGCAGATGCGCCGTCGTTTACCTGCAGTTGCTTCGATTTGCAGAAAGACACTCTGGTCAAAATATTTTGGCTCTTCGGTGTATGTTTATGAAGTTCATTGCGAATATTTGTAGAGACGCATAGTTAAGCACTTAAGCACGTCAACATTTAGCTTACAGCTATAATAGAACCTTAATCACCACACAGCCGTCCCGGTGATGCAGTGGTCTAAGCGATGGCTTCTGATCATTCGTCCGAGATGGGTCCGGGTTCGAATCCTGGTGGGGCATGGATGTTGTGTTTGTCTTACGGCGCTGGCTCTCTGCCTTCCCTGGAACCAGTGGCCCTTAAATTAGGAACGGTCGACTGCTTACAGCCCACTGAGTTGCTCACAGTGGTCGTTAAACCTCTACTCTAAAAATAAAAAAACATCTCTACACATTGTCACTCTTTACTCCCATAATGGTGTATACTTACAGCAGGATAACACAATTAGACAATGCGCATATTACACTGGCGGAAAGTGAAAAAAGAACACCAAGAAGGACACGTCTGATACCAACGAAACTTATACAGCACAATAACAGAAGACAGAGGATAACGTGATCAAAACATTATTGCAAAATACCGTTGTATTTGCTGGTAAACTGAAAAATAACGTTTTCATGTAACATGGTTAGTACGAGGTTGAACCGCCATGAACTGCGTCACACTGTGCAATTCTGGCATGGAGTCTGTCGTACAGATATTGGATGTAAGTTTGGGGTATTGAGTTCCAAGCATCCTCAACCTGGATACGTAAATCGGGGATGGTCGTGGCTGGCCGTGGAGACCGGATAAGTCTTTGTCCCATAAAATCCCACACGTGCTCAATGGGGGACAAATCCGGTGAACGTGCAGGCCATGAAAGTTGTCTCACAACCTGAAGTGCATGTTACGTTGCACGTGCCGTGTGTGGGGGTGCGTTATCTTGCTGGAAAATACCGCGATGGACCGACCTTACAAATGGCACAACAACGGGCTGAATGATGTTGATGATGTAGGAGGTGCTGTTTAACGTACCCGGTACAAACACTAGTTGTGTACAGGAGTGAAAGCTGATCGCTCCCCACATCAGGAGACCAGGTGTAGGCCCTGTGTGTTGGTGGCGGACGAAAGAAGGATGGAGACGCTCTCCTGTGTGTCTGCGAACACTCATACGGACATCGGAGGCTCCCAAGTAGAATCTGCTTTCATCGCTGAACACGACAGATCGCCATTGCGTTCTCCAGTACAGACGTTGGCGACACCACTGCAGCCGTTCCTGACGGTGGGCTGGAGTCAGAGGTACACATGCCAGAGGCCCCCGTGCACGTAGTCCTGCACCCAGTAGACGGTTGCGGATTGTTCGCACAGTCACCTCAGGTGCAACTGCAGTTTGGATTTGCGTCGCAGTGGATGCTCTGCTTGACAACGCCGCTCTTCGTATGCGTCGATCGTTCCGCTCATCAGTCCGTCTGTGACTCCCGGTTCCACGTCTTCTCGAGTGGGAATGTTCTTCGGACCATCTACGCCACCATCGTACCACCACCGATACTTCCCGTCCAATTCGCTCCGCAATACGACGATACGACCACCCGGCCTCGCGGAGTCCGACTAGACGACCTCGCTCAAAGTCCGATAACTGCTGAAATCGTACACGTCTTGCATTTCCAGGCATTGCAGCTTCTTCAGGGTTTTCGCACGTGTCCGTAGGCCGACGACTGATTACATTCACTTCGCCGTACTCCTTAAATACCACCGACGATAATTTGCATATTATGCCGTGCTGTGGCGTAAGCGCTCACCGGTTGGTCCCGAAAATAACATCACACCTACGTAAACTCGACCCAATTAGCATATGTAAATTTCACGATCGTCCGCCAATTCCTTCTTGGTGTTCTTTTTTCACTTTCCGCCAGTGTATTTCGAAATGGTTTCACGAACCTCCTGACTTTTCGCTGCTTTATCAGAAAAAGTCAGTATTTAGACCTCATTGCTATGGAGATTTTAGTGATGTCGTTGAACGGAACATCAGCATCAGACCAATGGACCCACAGCCACCCAATCAGAGTGAATTTGAAGATGCTATTCGACATGTGTGCGCCAGTTTTTCACCGATACATTAAAAAAAAAATGTTGAATTAATGCGGAGTCGAATTGCTACTGCTCTGAAGTCTAAAGATGGTCCAATACATCCTAACGTAGGTGGTACTAAAAAATTTCCCACTCAGTGTATGTACATGAAAAATTAAATGTAGCGTCTTCAGGTATGTTTGGCTTGATATAACGAAAATACTAATATTTCTTCTTACATTTTATACATGTGTATAAAATTCATACTTTTTCCTAAATTCAATGGAAGTTTAGAAACATACAAAATCAGTTTTAATTATATGAGAACAAAACATTTTAGTGTAAAAAATACTAGGACAAGCCGCCAACGGTAACCGTTAACTCGGGTACAGTTGGCAAATTTTGAGCGAAGCTATTGCAAAATCTAAGCTCATTACAGCGTCTGTTGTAACATATTCTAAAAAACGAACGCGTTAAAATTATGACTTCCAGAACAAAAGTACGAAACATTCCTAAAAAAGAAATGCCTAAAACTTATCATGAACTACTTTCTTTCAAGTCTTCACGTTGGTTGTGATCGGGTAGCATGTAAACAAAGCGGAAAGACACACTCAGATCGGGAACCACGTTTTTCATTTTGTACCGCGAAAGACACACACACACACACATCCACAAACTTCCTTTAATTATTATAGATAAAGCAAGTGTTGACTAACAGACGGTGTTTTTCCATTTCTTCGTTTTTCAATTCAAACGATTTTTTTAAAATTAATGTTAGTGAGCCGACTTTCGTGAAACGGTTCAAGTAAAAGGCCATTTAGTTTTAATAAAAATTCCTCAATGACACGGAATTTCGGGAATCGGAAGGCGTCAAAACCTGACCATGGACGATGTCCAATCGCATGCCAAACATCATGGTGATCGGATCTGTCATGTCGTACGTATGCCTGAACAACTAATTATTCCGAGTCTCGTATAGAGAGCGGAGCTTTTCAATTATTATTAAAATTGGTCAGTTTTCTAATGGTCATTACTTTTATATGACACAACCAATCACCATGATACCAACCCCATGTCACTCACCATGTCCTTCCCTTTCTCTGTGGCAGGTGTCACCGCAATCGACTGAAGATCTTTGAAGGATATAGGTAACAAACCACCCCCTACTCAAAACCCGGGAAAACCCCTAAAATGCAATTTTTTTGGACGATTATTTCTCAATGACACGGGGTTTCGGGAATCTGAAGGCGTCAAAACCTGACCATAAACGATGTCCAATCGCATGCAAAAAATTACGGTGATCGAATGTGTCATCTCGTACCTATGCCCGAACAACTAATTGTCTCGAGTCTCGAAGAGAGAGAGCTCCGCTCGGTCTTCGGCCTTGCTTAGCTCAATAATTTAACTAGCTGAATTTCCCGGTGTGGCTCGGGAGAATTCGGTAATACACTGGCGGAAAGTGAAAAAAGAACACCAAGAAGGAATTGGCGGACGATCATGAAATTTACATATGTTAATGGAGTCAAGTTTACGTAGGTGTGATGTTAATTTCAGGACCAACCGGTGAGCGCTTACTCCACAGCACGGCATAATATGCAAATTATCGTCGGTGGTATTTGAGGAGTACGGCGAAGTGAATGTTATCAGTCGTCGGCGTACGGGCACGTGCGAAAACCCTGAAGAAGCTGCAATGCCTGGATATGGAAGACGTGTACGATTTCAGCAGTTATCGGATTTTGAGCGAGGTCGTCTAGTCGGACTCCGAGAGGCCGGGTGGTCGTATCGCCGTATTGCGGAGCGAATTGGGCGGGAAGTATCGGTGGTAGTACGATGGTGACGTAGATGGTCCGACGAACATTCCCACACGAGAAGACGTGGAACCGGGAGTCACAGACGGACTGATGAGCGGACCGATCGACGCATAAGAAGAGCAGCGCTGTCAAGCAGAACAGCCACTGCGACGCAAATCCGAGCTGCCGTTGCACCTGAGGTGACTGTGCGAACAATCCGCAACCGTCTACTGAATGCAGGACTACGTGCACATGTCCCTCTGGCATGTGTACCTCTGACTCCAGCACACCGTCAGGAACGGCTGCAGTGGTGTTTCCAACGTCTGTACTGGAGAACGCAATGGCGATCTGTCGTGTTCAGCGATGAAAGCAGATTCTGCTTGGGAGCCTCCGATGGCCGTATGCGTGTTCGCAGACACACAGGGGAGCTTCTCCACCCTTCTTGCATCCGCCAGCGACACACAGTGCCTACACGTGGTCTCCTGGTGTGGGGAGCGATCAGCTGCCACTCCCGTACACAACTAGTGTTTGTACCGGGTACGTTAAACAGCACCTCCTACATCATCAACATCATTCAGCCCGTTGTTGTGTCATTTGTAAGGTCGGTTCATCGTGGAGTTTTTCAGCAAGATAACGTACGCCCACTCACGGCACGTGCAACACAACATGCACTTCAAGGGGTGAGATAACTTCCATGGCCTGCACGTTCACCGGATTTGTCCCCCATTGAGCACGTGTGGGATTTTATGGGACAACGACTTATCCGGTCTCCACGGCCAGCCACGACCATCCCCGATTTACGCGTCCAGGTTGAGGATGCTTGGAACTCAACACCCCAAACTTACATCCAATATCTGTACGACAGACTCCATGTCAGAATTGCACAGTGTGACGCAGTTCATGGCGGTTCAACCTCGTACTAACCATGTTACATGGAAACGTTATTTTTCAGTTTACCAGCAAATACAGCTGCATTTTGCCATAATGTTTTGATCACGTTATCCTCTATATTCCGTTATTATGCTGTATAAATTTCGTTGGTATCAGACGTCTCCTTCTTGGTGTTCTTTTTTCACTTTCCGCCAGTGTAATTAACTATCTAATTTTTTTACAAATCAAATAAAAACGATTAATTTTTTGCGGCATGAACCGTACCTAATATGGCATTTCATTTCTTCATTGAGCTAGGAACACAGTATTTTTAGTTTTTCCGTTTGACTTTTGTTGTTTTTTATATACACTGGCGTGCAAAAATTAAGGATGAGAGAGTTTTTCGAATGTAACGTCGTGCAGAAGAGCTCCACATCGACTCAAATCATACCATAAGATCCTCAAGATGTAAGAATATGGGACAAGTGAGCAAAACCTTCCAAACAAGGAATCCAAAAGATACAAAGGCAATTTATTGAAAAGGTGGCTTCGAGCACAACTGGACAGAAGACAGAAACGTCCATGTAACAGGCGGCTGCCAAGAAAAATCCAGTCATTAGTAAGGGATATGATCACCTCTGACTGCGTTGCAGGATTTACAACGTCTGTCCATGCTGAGGACGAGGTTGTCAACGAGCTGTTGAGGCACCGCGGCCCATTCCTCTCGTAGCGCCAATCGCAGCTGCGGAATCGTTGCTGGCGGCTGGTGACGTGCTGCCAAGCGTCTCCCGAGAAGGTTACACACGTGTTCGATTGAATTTAGGTGCGGGGACCTTGCGGGCCAATCCATGCGTTGAATATCTTCACTCTCCCACAGCTCTGAGACAGCTACTGTACGATGAGGGGCAGCGTTGTCGTCCATGAAGAGGAACTCAGGACCCACAGCATCTCTAAACAGACGCACGTGAGGCAAGAGAACCTCGGTACAATAGCGGACACCAGTGACTGAACCTCCTTGGAAGAAGTGGAGGTCAGTACGGCTACCAAGCATGATACCACCCCAAACGAGAACTTCGCCACCTCCAAACCGGTCCCTTTCGTTGATGTTGGATATGTGATTACGTGTTCCCTGCTCTCTCCAGATGTGTATACGTCCAGAATCGCTCGTCAGACTAAATCGGCTCATATCCGTAAAGAGAACTCGATCTCCCATTGCTGATGTATCCAGTTCTCGTGTTTCTGGCACCACAAAAACCGCCGTCTCCGATGAGCAGGCGTTAATGGCACACACCGTACTGGTCGTCGTGCTAATAAACCACCTCTGTGCAGCCTCCTGGCCACGGTTAAACGCGATAACGGACGTCCAGTTGTCTGTTGCATGTGCCTTGCGATTTCTCCCGCTGTCTACCGTCTGTCTCTTCTCGCCTGTAGGAAAATATACCGGTCGTCCGCCGCCGTGGTTGCTCATGGACGACCACTGTTAAACTCTCGGACAGCTGTTCCTGTCGTTTGAAATGCTCTCCAAGCTCGTGAAACGATGCTGTGAGCGATCCCGAACTCCTCGGCCACACTAGTCACACTTCGACCTTCTTCCAATTTCCCAATGACACGACCTGGGGTAAAGTCATCCAGATGTCGTCTACTGGATTGCCTGTTGGCCATTACACACGGTGGTAGCAACTGGACGTCGTTCAAACCGATGTACACCGTGCAATAGCTTTCACCGAATTTCTGAGCATGATGATCATTTTAGGAAGGGAGTGTCTGACCCCAGGTCTTAAACAGCCCTTAGAAATAGGAAACTAGGAGATTTGGGCTAGAGCGCCCGATAGGAAAGTGACACGGAAGCGAAGTAGAAAGGGGAAGGAAGACGTCCTTATTTATTACCGGGGGGCCAGTACCCGGGCTCCGACGGCTTAACGTGCCCATTTGACGGCGGGTATTTAGTGAATCGAGCGTTCGTACCTGCCTGGGATCGAACCTGAGGCCCTTCCCGTGGCAGTCACGAACGTTGCCCACTCGGCCACCCGCGGCCCGAATTGCTGAGCGTACACCACCCGTGTGCTTTATACCCTTCCGACACACTCCCCCCTACGTCATGCTGCATATATGCTCATGCCCTACCGTACCGGACCCTAGTCTGTCTCCTGAGTGGTGTTTCGGTCCGTTCTGCCTGCTCGTTCCGCTGTTATGCTAATTTCTCCTCTTCGTCCTTAATTTTTGCACACCAGTGTACATATAACAGGGGTAACCGTCAATGCCGACGCAGAATGTTGTGATGCAGAAATAATTCTGCCAAAAAAAAAGAGCCTGGACTGTGAAAAATAAAAAAAAATGATTGAGTTAATTTACTTTTAAGAAACAAAAAAGAATGGAAGAAGAATGGAAATACTAACCTTCAGTTCCGATGCTGAATTGTGTTGCAGTTCTTCACTGGAAATCACGTGTCACTAAAAAAAAAATTCTTGCACTTATCACAACAAATATGATTAAATTCGAATCTATATAACTTTTTACGAAAATTTTGTGTAGGGGCTCCTTGACCCCGGGCTCCGACTCCTTCCAAATTCCGTCTACGGTCTAAGTTAGAGTACCATGAGATAGTAATTGGCGGTTCTAAATTGAAAACTGGAAATGGTTCCAAATTGAGAGCTGCAGTTTGGTGGTTCTAAATTGAAAACTGTAGATTTGCATAGCCGACAAACAAACAAACATTCAACTTTATACATATATTAGATAAAGGAATCGCACACAAACATTTCTCACGAGCTTCACTAATAATTTACACTGGGGTGAAGGAGGATAGCGCTCGAAATATTTTATTTTTATTTCGAGGGGTTTGAGCAATAAAAAAGTTTGGGAAATCTTGGTGCATCAGGTTATAACCCCTGCAATAGAAAAGTAGTGGAAGTCATGCGATAAAACTGTCGACATCCATAAAAGAACTAGAATGGCCACAACTCATCAAAAACCGCTCCCTCTGTCCTCTACTTCTTTGCCCTCTCCCTAATAAAAAAGATGGGGGGGGAGGGAGAAAGTAGCATGGAATAAGAAAAATCATGTACTGCATAGCTTATGAAACCTTTTTCCAACGGATAAAGTTTTATTATTGTGCAGTCTGTATGATCTTATGCGCGAAAGATTCTATTTTACGTTTACGTTGAAGGAATTGCATTCCATTTTTTTCTACACTATTCCTCTGATGCATGCTTCCTGTTTTATATGCGTGTAGATCGTGATAAAACAGATATGACACAGATGAGATGGCAGAAGGGTATAAAAATGACGCATTAAGATTTCTTGGTGGAGGGCAGCAGAGGCTGGAATAGACAGGGATCTTGGGGTTACAGTAAAAAAGGAAATATTAATTACACTTAATCAGAATTTTTATCACATTCCTAAGGCTTAAGAAAAATGGTAACCATAGTTTTCCATTTAACAGTCTTCAGAACTAAAGCACATACAAGCTAAATTGATTCTATGGGGGATGCATGTCTTCTTTCCATTAAGAAGGTCACACAGAACCTCCTGCAAGTTTTCCGTAACGTTTTACTTCACGCTTTTCTTTTTAATTTTGCATGATATTATAGTTGTGATATCTCGAAAAAAAAAAAGACAGATTTTGTGTTTAAAATGTGTGCAGGAAAATGGTGCCAACAGGCCATTTTTAATCATAACCAACGCTGTCCTTTTTTCTGGAGAAAAATGTTTCCAGAACTCTTGAACATAAGTTGCTGTAAGAGAAAGATTGTTGACAAAAATAAAAAGCAAACCAATTTCTTGAACATGATCATGATCATATGTAGAGGATTTTAGGAAGGGAGTGTCTGACCACAGGTCTTAAACAACCCTTAGAAATAGGAAGCTAGGAGATTTGGACTAGAGGGGGAGAAAGAAGCTCTTATTTATTACCGGGGGCCATTACCCGGGGTCCGACAGCTTAACGTGTCCATCGGACGCACGGCGGATATTTAGTGGATCGAGCGTTCGTACCTGCCTGGGATCGAACCTGAGGTCATTTTCGTGGCAGTCACGAACGTTGCCCACTATGCCACCCGCGGCCCTAATTTCTTGAACATTGCTGTTTAAGCCTTTTTATTGTTGCGTGGTACAAAATGTAAAAGCATAATTTATATGCTTATATTATATGAAATTATATTGAAAAAGTAGCATTAGGTAACAGTTTTGTAACCCATTGCAAATGCTAAAACTAAAATCTCTATCAAACTTACACACAGATGAGTGGTAAATTTGAGCTAAGGTCCTCTCCTTGCTTTGATATACAATGCCAAATGGTATCCTCGTAGAAGCCACGATCAGACGTGTTTTGTAGGAACAAACCGGGCTGGCGGTGGCTCAATCATTTTTATGAAGATAAGCCTCCTTTCGCATTCCCTAGAAGATGTAGCAATGGTTATTTTTATTGGGTTGGTGCGAATGAAATGTCCGGCAAGGGACTAGCACACTTGGACGGCGAGAACGGAAATGTAGGACAACTTACCTAGGCAAAATAATCCCCTACGGCATCGACACTAGTCGCAATCTGTCCGGCAAGGCCATGATCCCGGAACAAAAAAGGTCTTGTGGGTGGGACCAGAAGAAATCAACCGCACGTTGAACCGCGTTGTCTGTCGTGAACTGTTTCCCGCACAGGAAATGATCTAGGCGACGAAACAGATGATAGTCTGTCGGAGACAAGTCCGGGGAATAGGCAGGATGACGCAGTGCTTCATAGTCCGAGGCACTTAGTGCCAGCATCGTTGTCCTGGAGCAGAACACCATATCTGTTGACAAAAGACGGTTGTTTCTGCTCCAATTTGAGGTGCATCTGGTGTAATTCAGCACAATAACGTTCTGCAGTGATGGTTTGGCCTCTTGCCAAGAAACTCCGATATATTATCCCGGCTGTGGACCACCAGACAAGGAGAATCATCTTCTTGGTGTGTAAGGGTGGCTTAGGATGCCGTCCAGCAAGCTGTGCCTTGTCAACTCATGCGGTAGCCACATGTATAGCGTTTTGACCTTACACAAAGCAGCCAGATGCCGAACAACTGTCGTATGGTAGACACCTACCTTTGCCACTATCTTACGATACGTTTTTCGGGGGTCCGCTTCAACCACACGCAGCAGAACATCATCAGAAATTCGGTGACCACCTGCTTCGTTTTGTAGGTCCGTATCTCAGCTTCAAAACTTCACAAACCATCGCCGAATGGTTCGTTCGTTGGCTGCATTCTCCCCAAACGCTTTGTTAACGTTTCGAGCGGCAATTCCTGCAGAATGGCCCAATTTAAATTCATACATGAAGATGACTCTCAAATCCGGCGTCTGCATGTTTCCTTTGGAAGCCACGTTACGTCCAAACAAACTACTCCTGAACCTTGTTCTTCAAACACGTGCTAGCTATTTATGGTAAGTCTGTGACGTAATATCGGCAACACCTGTGGGTGGTTCCATTCCGCTATGGTGGGGGCCTGTCTGCACTGCTCGTTCGCGCCGGACATTTCATTTGCACCAACCCAATGCATTCGGCTGCCAATGTGAAAATAAAGCCCTTTTTACAGGTGGATTCGAACCAACGTCTCCTCTATCCGGGCCAGTTATTCTCCCGACTGAACTGTACCAACTTTAGCTTCTCGCTGCAATTTGCCGTTGCGTCACTTCAGTAGTACGTCACAGTATATTGTATTACAAAAGTTATGCAGCGATTCATTATGTACGGGAAAGGAATTTTTCCGTGTACAATTTGATAAGAAATCAAAGGCTGCAGGTTAACTCCTCCTGCTATCTCTCAGTTTTACATGTCACGGTTCTCATAGCATTTCATTAAATTATTATTCCGAAACTCAAAACCAAAATCCTGTGTTGAAAAAGAAAAGGTGTCGGTACGCAGTAGAAAAGCCTTGATCATAACTAAAATAGTAATAGACGACATCATTCTCCAAAATTTTAGATATGAACCAACAGAAAGTTCAAAATTTCGTCTGTTATTCTGTCAGTACCGATGCCTGCTCTAAGAGCAATTGTTACGTTTTATGTTGAAGTACGTACCACAAAAATGTAGCACATAGAGGGCTTGAAGTACACCATTTTGAGTTGTTTGAATTTTCATGTTAAACGTAGGTGTCGCGAAGAACTAACCTATCAGCGAATAAATTTGCGAGGAATCCAAACAAAAAAAAGTCGGTATCTCTTTAACACTCTTTTGCAGAATATCTTCAGATGAGACGCTGTCTTCTCTTTCTTGTCCTCGCATTGCAAGTATGATATGAGGTACGAGCGTTGTACGGTTTTTGTCCTCCCTCTTTCGTTGATCTTGTATTAGAGATGACACAATGCACTCAATTGAGATGGTTCAAATGTGCCACAGTAATGGAGTACAGTGTGCAGTATTCACAATAAAAATGACATACCGACACGTGGATCCTGCGATTCTGTTTCCGGGCTTCTTGGGTAAGGGGTACTAACCCCAAGTGTTGTTGGAAATTTTCTTTTCTGTAATTCGACGGAAACACAGATTGCCGTCCCCGTGGCGCAGTGGTCTAAGCGATGGCCTCTGATCATTCGTCCGAAAGGGGTCCGGGTTCGAATCCCGGTCAGGCATGGATGTTGTGCTTGTCTTACGGTACTGGCTCTCTCTCCCTTCCTTGGAACCAGTGACCCTAAGTTAGGGACGGGCGACTGCTTATAGCCCATTGAGTTGCTCACGGTGGTCGTTAAACCTGCAATCAAAAAAAAAAAAAAAAGAAACACAGATTGTTCAGATTTACGCGGTTAAGTGGACAGAAACTTCTCATTTAAGGTAACTTTGTCTGTTTAGAGAAATATTACACCTATTATTAATTAATAATAGCACATCATCCAGTTAAATATAAGTTAAACAAATTATTATATACAATACATCCCAATAACACTATGCAAAGCAAAAGTATGGCATCCAGTCACGTGGGATGCTGAAACTGGCAATGTCTATAAATAGAGCAGGTCTCTACGCGTTGAAAACCAGTCATAGAAAAGTAATCATGCTTAAAGGCAGCGACATAAGGAAGTTTGACCGGTGCTGGACACTAATTGCGAGGAAGGTCGGATGCTCAATCACCGCAACTGTTGAACTTTTGGGAATTCCACATTAGACCGTCGCAAGTGTATACCAAGACTACGTGAAATACGGTAAAATTTCTAACCAATGAAAGAAATTTCACTGCAAACGTGCAACTGACTCTCGAGGTGAGCTTAGACTGTCCCGCATCGTTACAAGGAATCGTACAGCTACCGTGAAGGACATAAGGCCGGAATTTAATGATGTCACGTTCGCAAGCATATGCACAAATACTATCTGTCGTACATTGAAAAAATAGGTTATGGAAGCTCACGTCCACATCGTGTCCTCTTGTTGACTGCACAGAAAGATTAAGCTGCAGTTTTCAAAAACCTATCGCAACTGGTGTGCAGATGACTGGAAACACGTCATCTGGTTTGACGATTCACGATTTCAACTCTGTCACGCGGATGGAAGTGGTGCGTCTGTGGCGTAAACCACACGAAGCAATGAATGCAACTTGCCAAGTTTGGGGCATACAAGCAAGTGGGTGCGGTTTAACAGTTTCAGGTGCGTTTACATGGCCGTCCTTTGGGCCCCTGGTACCCGTCGAGAACACCGTAACAAGGTATGTAAACATTTTTGCCTATCATCTACACACGCTTATAACGATTCTTCAGGGAAACGTCACAACGCATACTTTCCGAGTGGTGACCAATTGGCATCAGGGGCAATGAAGTTAATTTACCACACTCGCATAACGCAGGAAGATCACACAGAGAAAGTAAAAAAAGTCATCATTTTAATAGGTAGCAGCCACAGAAAGAAGCTGAAAGAAAATAGGGGATTCAACCTTACCCTGAGGGAAGGGAACATCCATCCAGGACGGCAAGACCTGCAGCACGAGGCGTAAGAGTCCAGATGTGAATCACACAGAGATCAGTGCACACAGTCGCCGGAGAATAGGCGAGGGGCCGCACCTTTGAGTGAAACTGCTGAAGACAAAGGTCAAAAAAACACATGTAGGAAGACAAGAAAGCTCAGGAGGGACAGATAGAAGGCGTAAAAGCAGTACATCACTAGAGTAAGAGTGGGTAGTCGAGAAAAGACAAGATAGAGAATCAGAGAAAGCAGACGGAGGTGGAAATGGAATAGCAGGAATCTTTTTACCAACAATAAGAGAGGTAGTAGTAGGGAAGGAAGCAGCAGGGCGCTTACCGGACAATCCAGAGAGCGTAGCATCAAAAGAGTCCATAACCGCAGCAGACATAGAGCATGGACGATATCGTGAAGAAGCTGAAGGCAAAGCCTGCCGATGTGTAAAGTAAGAGAACTTAGAGCGACTAACAGAGGACTCAGACGAGCTATATAACTGGTGTGAGGAAGCACAAGCAGGCGTCAGAACTGGTGGAAAACCATGAGCCTTAGGTACTTGAGAAAGAGAGGTGTCATCCAGGACATCTGTAGAAGATCGTGATGCTAAGGCAACAGATGAAGCATGAGACGGCGAAGCACCAGGCCAAGGGCACAGAATCACACTGGCAGCGCGAATGCGGCTAAATATCTTGCATTGATAACAGTGCATGTCAGAAAGGACATCAATGTCATGCCGACGAGCGCCCCCCCCCCCTCAAAACACTAAAGAACAGTTTTCTAAAGCATCATGAGAAGCGAAAAGTACCGTTGCTTGACGCCAAAGGCCAAGAAATCGGGCCCCAGAAATCAAAGCTGAATTGGTCATTGTTTTGAAGACCGAATGACGGAGCATATCGGCGGACATTTACATAGAACTGGTGAGAATTATTCCACGAAGACTGGAGGCCCTCATAAGAGCCAAATGTTTCAGCGCACAATATAAATTTTTTTAAATAAAGATTATTTGTAGACATGCAGGTGTCGGCATAATAATGGTTAGAACACTGTATTTTTCCCGTTATGTATTTGATTGCCATCGAACTATCCGATAAAATTTCTTTCTTTTCAAGTGAAATAATCATTTCAATAAAATGATCTTTTCGTGATATGATTATTTTTTCGATGAAAAAACACTTCTGTGAAATGAACTCGTCCAAACGACCCTTCAACAAAATGAACCTTTCAGTTAAGTAAGCTTCGGGGAAGCGTCTTTTTGTAGTAAGTTTTAGGTTAATTTTTGTAGTAAGTTTTAGGTTAATTTTTGTAGTAAGTTTTAGGTTAAATGCGTGATACACGTGGCACATTCCGCCATTATTCTTCTAATAGAACTCGCGGATTTACTTTTATCTTTTTTTTTTTTGTTTCTATTTTAACGATCAGCGAGAGCATTTAAAAAACTATAAGCAGTCTCCCTTCCCTGATTTAGGGCCACTGATTCCAGGGAAAGAAGAGGGACAGCATCGTAGGAGAAACACTCCTTCCATGTATCGCCTGGGATAAAAACACCACCCATGCCTCATCCGAGACAAATTGGAACGATTAGTTGGAAGATCACGCCTCTATCCACTGGGCGGTGGCTGACAATCTGTCGAGTATCTGTGCTTGATCTGAATACCTTCATAAGGTATAGGTATGAGGATATTCCAGATGTGCATAGTAAAAGGAGAATTATTCTGTGGATATGTTTGAAAAACGTTCAGTGTGGACTACAAATACACAGTGTGGGGAACGCGAGCTACCTGGGTAAGTGCATTATCTTTTTGGGAAGTAGGGTCAGGGACGCCGCTAAAGAATTGTAGGCAATTGAATTCCAGAGTGTCATCCGCAATTAATGTACGACACCTATGATGTTGGTTGTCGTAAGTTACCACACCCGAACACCTTAACTCCGATGGTTCGAGCAATTTGGCGTAGCTTGGATCTTTTCTTTGCCATTCGCGACACTGTGTTCTTAAATGTCCATCATTCAGATGATGACCGCTCTCCACAGCATTGCAGACGTTGGTGGTGGCTGGGTGTCAGAGCGACCCTACGTGTTACATCTAATTCAAATTCCGCTAAACATCATAAATCCTGTTGAGGCCGAAGCATGCAATACAAGAGTCACATTTCACTCGACAGCAGTAGATGGGGCAGAAAGATCTACCGTTTCTTGTCTCCTTGTGAGGCGTTCATCTCTTCTGTGGGAATTTTTCGAGGCAGGGGTTTATCCAGGAATATCATATTGGGAGGAGATTGTGTGTGGAAATATTTCGGGAGGGGGGGGGGGGTAGACGAAACAAAACTTTTCAAAGGTTGGAAATTTTTACTGTGAAATATTTATTTAGCCTTTAAACCTAGGATTAAAAATGAGAAAAACTTCATGAAATGGGGAACTTCTGAATGTTTTTTTATAGTTTAAGAATGGTTATAACAGGGAATCTTTTTTCCAATACACGCCGTCATTTTGTTTTTGTGATGTTTTTATTTCTCATGCCTAAATGGTTCCCTAAGCAAGGCTAGACAAATGTATTGTGACGTGCCTGCACCGCAGGACGCACATGAGATAAAGGCAGATAGCAGTGAGAGCACATGTCCACGTAGTTCAGTTAGGAGAGCGACTTACTCCGGAGGTAGGAGACACGGCTTCGATGCTCGGCGTGGACAAACTTGTACGTTATATTGGCGCCCGAACTTCCTGGATGGCCCGGCTGTTAAGTTTCTGGCAATGATGTGATGTTCTTTCCACACGGCGAAACAGGAAAAATGAGAATCCCTTCTTCAGTGCTTCGAAAAAATAAATCAGTGTGATGTTACGTTCCACACACCAAATTGTCTGGGATTTCTGAAATGCACGTTCTTCATAGGATGACAGCCTGCAGCGACACATGGTCCCGGCTGACACGTGGGCCATGCCCCCGGCCCTCTTTCAAGGGTGGGGGAGAGATGTGATGTGCCTGCCCCGCAGGACGCACATCATGTAAAGGCAGATAGCAGTGAGAGCACATGCCCACGTAGCTCACTTGGGAGAGCGACTTACTTCGGAGTGAATGGACCTGGATTCGATGTTCGGCACGGATAAACTTCTACGTTTTAGTACTTACTCTCGAGAATGGGGAAGAGTGGGAGGCCTCATCTTTTACGACAAACTGTGTCAATGTCTTTAGGTTCCTATCGGGATTCAGTCATGTCGTGTTTATCACAGAAACTCCTCACTGGATGTTTATCATACTAAAGAATAGTTATATTAGAGCAAAGAAGTATTGACATGGGTTTCTGAACCGTAAATATCGATATTTTCACAAATCTTGTGCGTGCTGAAATGACTCAGAAGTGCACCTGCCAAACTTTTATGGTTGCAGTGACTGACTTTAAACATGATTTAAACAAGAAAAACAGAAAAGCCGCATTTTTGTTATGTTTGGGAGTTTAACGACCACCGTGAGCAACTCGATAGGCTATATATAAGCAGTCGCCCGTCCCTCTGAATAAAAAAAGGAGGGGGCTAGCGTTGTATGACAAGCACACGACCCATGTGTTATCAGGACTCAAGCTCGGGCGCATCTCGGATAATTCGTCAGAGTCCAACGACTCAGACGACTCTACGGTCACCGGAGCGGCGGCAAGTTATATTTGTCTTTATTACTGTTGTAATACTGCTACGATGTATTCACAAACAGAACTCCATAAGAAGTACAAATGTTATATTTTGGAAACCTTCAGTCAAAATAAATTACACAAATTTCAAATTATAACTCGCGATAATTAAGGATACTATTTTATGTTTCAAAGAGAAACGGAACACCTTGGATGGCGATTTTGCTAAGCATTAGAAATTCAAGAATGATAAAAGGCTGAAAAGCATTACATTAAAAGATGTACAGTGGAATCTCAGTTATACGGTTTTCACTTTTATACGTAATTCTGTGTTAGTCTGGATATTTTATTGAAATTTCTTTCGCTTTTTAACTCGGTTAGGTGTAATAAATTTATACGATTTTTACGATTATGTGTTAAATTTGAATTTGAGATTATCAAAAATACATGCTTTTTTAATTCGTTTATAACCCTGTATGTTACAACTTTGAAAGAATCGAGACAGCTTTGCTGAGTTCTTGGTATAGCCAAAGTTGAACCTTGATCTCATCAGAGAAGGGTTTGTTGTTCACTTTCGACTCGGATGAAAAACTGATTTCGTATTTCATAACTCACACACATATGCGCTATTTAAAAATTAATAAATCTCTGGATCCACTATTTTGTGGCGCAATAGAATGGAATCCTAAATGTATCACTGATATTGAACATTCTGGTTTTCAAAATATTGAACATTTTCTGGTTTCAAAGGGATGCACTCAGGATCAGCAGAAACAAAAAGCTGTTTATTTATGAATTCCACACTGAAGCACTGGTCCCAGATGTTTAGTTGCGAGGATTTCACTTCATCTAGAATCAGGATTTTAATAGACAGATGGAGTCGGCAAAAGGTATATTTGATTTCCATAGGCTTTATGATTTTTGCAATGCGATAAAATATATTATAACTTGCAACGCTATTTTTATTTCAACGCTAATTTGACTTAAGTAATTAAGGAACATCTTATACTCCTTTAAGGTGGTTCTACCTAAAATCTCTGCCTTATGTTTCCAATGGTAAACCTTCTTTACGTATTTTCTTCGCACTTAATATATTCCCAAGGATGAAAATTTGCACATCGATAAAACTAACTCTAAGTTATAGCATGGGATACGTAATACTTGCTGAAACATTATCATAATTATATTAAAAATCAATAACTTTTCTTTGAGTAGTGTTCAGACCTATTAATAGATGGCGCGACCTGTATATTGATGACGTCAGTAGATAAACAAATGTTGGATTGCTTACTTACGGTTATGTTTTAGCAAGCATTAAGTATCCCATGCTATAACTTAAAGTTATTTTTTTTCGATGTGCAAATTTTCATCCTCGGGGATACACTAATTGCGAAGAAAATATGTACAGACGTTTTACCATTGGAAACATAAGGCAGAGATTTTAGGTGGAACCACTTTAAATAATAAATTTTAGAACAGTATTTAAGATTTTCAAATTTTGTGACTTATATTCTAAATTAACTTTCCTTTTTAGTTTCTTTCCCTATGTAAATCTTGAGTTTATTCTGTTATTCTTCACTCTCAACATGATATCTTTCTCTCAAACGAATACGTTTGGCAACACAATTGAGGTTGAATAAACGTAATGTATGCCTGAGTTTTGATAAGAACAAGAGATAAAAACGACGACTAATCTATTGCTCGAGAGTGCTGGATTGCAAACTGATTATTGAAAGGAGCGTTGTGTGGTGTGTGGAGAGTTTAGTGCAATATGCTATGCTACGATGTGTTTGCTACATCCTGAATAAAGCATCTTTTTCCGTAAGTGTGACTTCTGTTGTTTACATGTTTTGTCTGGCCGTTAAGGTTTCTTTCATTTAGGAACTATTTCTTAGTATGTTGATGTTTTAAGTTAACGTAGAAGTAAGACAAGACTTCTTCGTCATAATTTCGTTTATACATTTTTAAGACCAACCCCTACAAAACCGTATAGCCGAGGTTTCATTATGTTACACATACGTGTTCCATTTAAGGGAAAATATTCTGTTACAACTGAATAATCTTTGAGCGCGTGGTATAAAGACGCAGTCTTGCCCTTTGCACACCCTTTTGCACCGCCAGCGAAAAGGAATTATACGGTGAACATTGGCCTTTGTTTGATTATTTTGTTTCTTTGCCGTTCACCTAACTAAAAGTGCAATTGAACGGTATGTATATTTACCCCGTTCCTTGTCTGTGGCTCCGAAAAGCTCTAACCATCTTAAATAGAAAGACGACGCTGTTCCCAACTCTCTGTGTGCCCAGAAACCGATATCTAGTCGATTTCAAAGTACGTTTCAAGGATATGCTTTCTAATGAGATCACATGACTAAGAATAGATGCAAGACATCACAGAATGGAACGAAATCCATTTCAAAGGCAGGAAATGTCCCGTGATCGGATGTGTCATTGTTCCCGATCCCTGGTGCATGGCAAGGAAAAATACAAAAGACAAAATAAAGTGCGGCGGATGTCAATTTCATCCCGTCTCTCTCATGGGTAAATAAACCGTCACGGCTCAAGATAAATACAGAGATAATCACTTTGCTTCCTTTTCTTGTATTATGGTCTTTCTGGCAGAAATATTATCAGGCAGAAGGTTTTAATTTTCTCATAAATAATTAAAAAGCGTAAGTGTGCTTGCAAAAACTCTGACGCTAAGGTTTCAGCAGATGCGACTGGCTCAAATTCCGAAGCACGTCATGAAGCAAAGAAAGGTCCGAATAAATTTAACTTATTGTACATGCAACTGGGAAACAAGTCATCTGTTTAACGTCCTGAGAAATGAATGACTGCTGAAAGCTAAGGGCGAGAAAACAAACAGAATGAAGTATGGGGAAAAGTGAAGAAGGCATTAATTTCAAAAATAGAAGTCAACCAAATAAAAAGAAATGAATTATGGGGTAAAACGTTCCATTTATTGTGCGTGTCAAAGGTGCCAAAGGACTTATTTCTTTCTGATTGCTTTTCCTGCTTTGTTTTGTTCTTCTTTTTGGCACCGAAATGAACTTTTTCTTGGTCTCTACTTTCTAAATTTTAGGATGTCAGCGATTTGTCTTTTTCACACATTTCTTCGGACACTAACTCAAATGAGCAGTTACACACTATTTTTGACAGAATCATTGATAAGTTTATCAGAATCGAAATTTCAACTTCTTAAAAATCACATGGACTTGTAATATTACTTGACCTTATTTAGAGAGCTCGGTAAAGGGAGTAACATTTTTTTCTCGTGATTTAATGACGTGTGAGATTGCTCTGTGGTCGAGAGACCGGGATGCTACTTTCTCGCACCTGAAGATCTGGGATCGAACTCTGTGTCAGATATGTATGTTGGGTTTATACTATCTGCCGCTCCTCTGTCATCATTTATTTATGCAATAAATGAGGTCGTTCCGCGCTTATCTTAGGACTTTACTGGTGAACAGATACATGGCATGAAGTTACAGTGAGCGAAATAATTGTTGCCCGCGTGTCATTTATTCAGCAAAAACAACAAAAAATCATTACAATGTAAAGAAAACAGATGACATTGAATAAATTGTAGTCTAAATTACGTACAATAAAGATAAATCGTTCTTATGCGCTAAAATATATTTGTACAGGCTTTTTATACGTTCAAGTGATAAAGAAAGTGCGAAATAATTATGGCCCTCTGGGCGTTTAATTCATGTGTGTAATTTTTAGAAGCTGGGTATTTTTAATATTTTGTCCACCCATCTTTAGCATTGCAGCAAGCTTCCATTCGACGGGGTAGGCTTTCATAGAAGTCCTGAATATACTTTATATTTGATAGAATTCCATGATTCCCAAATAGCTGTTTTCAAACTGTCCTTATTCATGAAATCCGGCCATTTTTTATACACCTTACGTGCCATCATATACACACATTCTCAATTATATGCAGCTACCTTGGCTGGCAGATCAGGTGATTCTGCCAGCCAAGGTTCGAGTATTTTTTCGACTTAAATCAAATCTGATATGCTTTCGACACAGGAATTTTGAAGGTTGTCCTGCTCAAATAATAATTTCGATCTGCCATTTTAAGCACCGGGTGATCCAAAAGTCTTGCACATTTTGAAAACGTAATAACTACGCGGAGTTTTGAGAGCAGGGCAACACGGTTTGCGTAGAAATGATCAGAATGACATAGGGTATTTTATGAAATCACATAAATGTTTACTCATTTTACTTACATTTTTCATCGCCAGATGGCGCAGCAACCACAGGGTGGAAATGCCGAGAAAAATAGACACCTGATTGTACCAGGCGTTCAATGTGATGGCCGTCCTCTTCCAGCACTGCCTGCAGACGAGAGAAAACACCATGGACGGCATTGAAGAGCATGTCCGGTGATATAGCTGCCACATGGTGTCGAATAGCATCTTTCAACATGGCCAATGAAGTGCGGCGACTTCTGTACACTTGTAATTTTAGGTAATCCTAGAACCAGAAATCGCAGGGTGTCAGGTCTGGTGACCGAGGAGGCCAGGCCTTCGGAAAGTTGTCTGCTCAACACACTATTTGCGCCAAACGTCTCTTGCAGCAGTTGCTTAAAGGTACGTGCGATGTGGGGTGGTGCTCCATCCTGCATAAATGTGCACAGATTCACTGCATCCCGCTCTTGCAAGCTAGGGATAACGTGCACCTGTCACTTAAACGGTTTCGAAGGAGGTGCCGCGGAACTCTTCAAGAAAAAAAAGGACCGATAATGAAGGAAGCAGTAAATTCACACCACACTGTCACTTTCGGCTGATGAAGTGGGGCTTCAACGACTGCTCGGGGATGTTCCGTGGCCCAGATGCGGCAGTTGTACGTGTTTACCGCTCCGTTTAGGAAAAAGTGTGCCTCATCAGTCCATAAAACGTTCATCAGCCAGTTCTCGTCGACATCCATTTGTCGAAAAAACCATGCTGCGAACTCCTCACGCTGCACGTAATCGCCAGCTTGCAGTTCGTGATGCCGTTGCAGTTTGTACGGGTATCTGTGCAGAATCCGTCGTAGTGTTCGCCATAGAGTCCCGTATGGAATGCCCGTTTGCTGAGAAACATGGCGAGCACTGGCGTCGCTATGTGCGGATGACATTGCAATCACATCCATTTCCTGCGTAATCGTCTCTGCTGCAGCAGCACGTGTTCGTGGTCTACCGCTTCGTGGGCGTGTTACCAAAGATCCCGTTTCCTCGAATGTTTTCACCATTCGCCGCAGCGCAGCACTTTCCATCGGTCCTTTCCCACTGCGATCACCTTTCAGTGACCGGTAGGCACTCAACGCAGCACTCGCACATTCAGCGTTGCAATAGAACTATTTCACCAAGAGCGCTTTGTCCGGAAATGACAGCATACTGACACGGACCGCTGTGACTTGTGGTTACTTCCCAGCTGCTGCTTTTATACCCCCTATCCCAGACCTGTTCGCCTATGGCGCCATCTGGCGATGAAAAATGTAAGTAAAATGAGTAAAAATTTATGTGATTTCATAAAAAAACCGATGTCATTCTGATAATTTATACGCAAACCGCGTTGCCATACTCTCAAAACTCCGCGAGTTATTACGTTTACAAAATGTGCAAGACTTTTGGATCACCCGCTACATTTCGAGGAAACTCTTTGCTTAACATTTGTTGCTGACCAGAACTGTTCATTTTCCCCTCCACAAACGCAATGTTGCTTTTCTTTTTCCAGCCAATTGCACCCCATATCATGAAGAAACCACCTCCTTGATGTCGAATGCAAAACACTAGTTGTTCTTGTTTGTCATCCTTCCAATAACTGTGCATACCATCCGGCAAATCTAGATTAAATATTTTCTGGTCGGAGAAAATAACTTTTCGTCACTCAGAGCTCCAACTCATATGGCAGCGAGCGAATTCTTTTCGATTGGCTTCGTGAATTGAAGACAACACTGGTTTCCTCTGGAGTTTTCTCGAAGTCCTGATTGATTCAGCAACTGTTGTGTTCGTCGAACAGTGACCGCGCAGTTGTCGAGCCCCGATTCATAACTTTGGATGATCTGCCGGTGCTCTTCTTTTTACCGTACCCAGCTGGATCTTTCAGCTAATTTCGGACTACCTTGGAGCTCCTATTTATAGCTAAGGCAATATATGTTGCATTCATATCAGTTTGTGCTGTTAAGACATCGATTTCCCCCTGTTAGATGTCAGACAGTCGAGAGCCGGACGGCATGCTAATTTTTTTGAACGTAACACTTTCAACAAGTTATTTCATTAATTCTGTCTTAGGGCTGTTTGTACACTGTTAACATGCTCTTTTTAACTTCATACATATTGCGTGGTTGAGTTGTTAAGTCTTATATGGTTGAAGATGATAGTAATTAACACGTAATGAGCAAATGATATTAATTGTATGCAATAGGTATTAAGCAAATAACTCTTGCGATCCGTAAATATGTCTAAGAAACCTTTATTCTTCTTTTCACCTAATCCCCTGAAAAGGTTGTCTGTTTGCTCAATTAATATTCTCCCTGTTTCCGCTTAAAAACTCCAATTCGTTTTCTTATGTCTTGCTTTCCTTCATCTCTCGCGCTGCCGAGAAATCCTCTAACCTACCGGTCCGCTTAAAACCTCTCAGCCTACCCTGGGGCAATTCCTTCGTCCTGCTATGTGCGACCGCTCTCTCTCGAAAACCGGAGACAACTGTCATCTCGCCTCCTCTTCCCTCGTGACCAAAAAATGCCCTAAAAGTATATCCGAAAGTTCCCCGTGAGAAACAACAAACCGCCCTCGGTAAATCTAAAGCCTCAAAGTAAAATGTGAGGGGCTAGTGCATTAGTCGGCAGCATTGAAAGTGAAATCTGTAAAGCATCAAAAGAGGAGCGATAGAGTTAATCTCCATTCAACATACAAAGTGCAAATACTAAGCATAGACAAAATGTCGTCTTAATAAATAACCGTGCACCTATTGTCTAATGGAGAACTGACTCTGAGAAATTTCTCTCACGCTTTGTGGAAACAAAGGAAGTTGAGCACGAGATGGAAAAAGGTCGCAATATTGAGATTTTATATGAAATCCTAAAATCTAGTATAAAATCTCTGTAACACTACAAATCAATAGCACCTGTTTCTCCCAAAGAGCACCCGTATCGCTAAACGTTTAACTGAGCAGGGCCATAATTGCTTCGCTTTCTAAAGACTGATTTCACTTATCAGCCTTCGCCACGCATGCGCAGATTACCTTTATGGACACCAATGAGTGCGTTTCGAATTTACATATTACAGTGGGGTATATGACACAGGAATTGTCCTTCACGTCTATATATACGTGTCAAAAATATGGAGGGCCATGATTATTTCGCTCACTGTAAAATGGAAGCATGGAATGCTAGATGCTGCTCATTTCTGATTTACTCAATCGAGAGATGACAAAAATCTGGAACTATAGATAAGCTTAAACATTTATTTTGGATACAGAGGGTGTGAGACAAGCTCACATCCTAACCATTCTGCCATCGAAAGTTACTCCTCACATCTGAAAGATTTTGAGAAACGAAGTCGAATCCCGTTGCAACGAACTTCACGGAGCTAAAATGATTCTCTGTTAGGTTGAAATAATAAGATTTACAATGCTGGCCACACAAAATGCAACACCAAGAAGGACACGAGATAGCAAAGCCAGATTTACTGGACACATAACAACAGACACAAAAATGAAACGATTGAGCTTACAGGCCTGTGCGACTTCCGGAACACGCAGACATCAATAGTTCGTGGGGCCCCCATTGCTGGCAATAACGGCCGTTACACGCCGCGGCATCGAACGAAAGAGGCTTTGGATGTGAGCTTAGGGTATGTCGGTCCAGGCTGCTTCCACACGTTGCCACAGTTCATGAGGCGTAGCCGCGGGCGGTGCTTGTCGGGCGACTCGGTTGCCGATCAGGGACCAGACATGTTCGATGGGCGACATATCGGGAGAACAGGCGGTCCACGACAGCAGTAACTCCTGGTGGGCCGTGAAGAATTGTTGCACAATGCGTGTCACGTGCGGTCGCGTATTGTGCTGTTGAAACGTGGCCGCTGGCAGGTCCTGCAAGTAAGGGAAGACTACAGGCTCCAAAACGTCGGAAATGTAGCGGTAGCTGTTAAGCGTACCGGCGATGCGTATCAGAGAGGTGCGAATGTCATATCCAATTGCGCCCCAAACCATAACGCAAGGCGACGGACTGGTATGGCGATGCATAATGCAGGTGTCATACAGTCTCTCGCCGCGGTGCCGCCACACGCGGATCCGACCATCGTGGCGCTGCAGGCAGAAGCAGAATTCGTCGGAGAAAACAATGTCGTGCCATTCCCTAGTCCAGGTGCGGCGTTCAACGGCCCACTGTGGCCACACTTGCCGGTGGTGTAACGTCAGTGGTAATCGGAGCAATGGGCGCCGTGCGAAAAGTCCCCGCTCCTGCAGACGACGTCGAACGGTACATGCTGACACAGGTTGTTGCGCAACACACCCTAATTCCTGCGCTAACGTTCGTGATGTGGCGGTGCGAGCCGTCAATGCCCGCCGCACAACATGCCGGTCTTCTCGTTGGGTGGTGTGCCGCGGCTGCGGCAATCGCTCACGTCGGTCCGTCCGTTGGTCCGTCCGTTTGTCGCTGACGTCGGTCCGTCCGTCCCTCCTGCACCCACCGAATCCATACTCGCCTCAATGTGGCTGGATGTCGTCCCACACGGGCGCCGATGTCTCGGTACGATAAACCGCTGTCGCGATAAGCCACTATTCGTCCTCTGTCGAACTCCGAAACGTGCTGGAATGACTGCCGTATTCTGCGACGAGGCATCATAAAGCTTCCCATGCACAGGTCCGGCAGCACAACACACTTCCACTTCTTACACCCCGCCTTCTGTGCATCCTTCTTATAGTGCTTCTCGGTGGCGTTCCGGGCGCCCATGTTTTGCATATTCCCTGCAATGCTAATCGTTTGCAGGTCCTCTCGCCTGCGACGCACGCTGCGAATTTCAGGCCAATCGGATGCTTCCTTCTTGGTGTTGCATTTTGGGTGGCCAGCAGTGTAGATGCATGTTCTACTAAAATATTGTATGATTTGCTTGAAAATCATTTCTACGTAATTTAGTCTACCCAATGTTTTTTTGCGTATTACTGTACCTCTTAACTGTTATGTTCTTCTGCCCGAACGTCATGAAACCAAAGAAAAGCAGTTTTGTCTATGCCAAGGTAAAATATTAATTTTTAACGTCAGGTTATATGGCCTCATCTATTATCTTGTCTTTAGTTTCCAACCGACCTTTTAAGATCGTACACAATAAATATTAAATACTATACGTCATCTTTTGCGACATATCGCTTTTTTTATTCTAAAAGTTTATGTCCCTTAAATTTGAATTATTGTTCGCACTTTGTGCATATATTTGGCGAAATGATGGCGATAAATTTAAAATATTTTCATGCAGACGACAACCGACAAAGCAGAGATGAAGGAGCCTCAGTGAGGAAGGAGAAGTTTGAGCATAATTTTGCGAGGTCGAAAAAAGCTTCCTTCGATCGTGCCCAGACGAAAAATCCGTAATGTTACAATATAAAAGGTAGAACAGCACTCCGAGTTTCAAAGTCAGAATAAATTGAGGGCTTTTCTGAGGTGAATAGATCTTGGAAAGCAGTTCTTTATTTATAGTTGAGACTGGTTAGGCTGATAGTCCTGTTCATTCTAATAATTTGGAGTTTTACATGTACGTGCCGTTCCAGTGGCCAAGTGGTTCGAAACCCCAATCGTCGGCGCAGTGGTATAAGCGATGGCTTCTGATCATTCGTCTGAGATGGGCCCAGGTTCGAATCCCGGTAAGGCATGATGTTCTCACTAGCTCTCTTTCTTCCCTGAAAGAAGTGGCCCTAAATTAGGGACGCGGGCGAGTACTTATAGTCCACTGAGTTGTTCATGGTGGTCGTTAAACCCTCACTTAAAAAAAAAAAATGAAAAACGCCGATCTCTGGCCAGTCATCCAAATTTGGTCCGGGTCTGACTCCCAGCCCTTAATATGGAACCAACAGTCTTAAATAAGAGCTGGCTATTGTATACTTACAATCCTAGATGATCGCCGTCGTCGTTAAACATCCCCTCTTCCAAAAAAAGGAATAACTATCAGTATTAGTATTAACGACTTCCGTCTAGTTGCACGATAAAATAAGTTAAAACTACATTGAAAGCTAAAACTTTATTAAAACCATTTACACACATTAGGCCTTTCGGGGTTTACTTTACCTGCTACATAGCCTCCTTCCTGCTGCATGGGCTCCACCCGGAGGAACCTTGGGTTACGTTTGAAAGAACATAAAAATGATTTGAAACAGGGGAACTTGTCTACGGCTCTAGCAAAGAGCTGTAAGTATATGTAACTACGTTCCACAATGGTGACGAAGCAATTATTATCTCTTCAGCCTCTACTCAAACCAATTTGTTATTCATGAAGAGCCTGCACATTTACAATTTGGGCGACTCCTGTTGTAATGACGGCTCCCATCGTCAAATTCCAGGGCCCTGGCGACATCTCTTCCACCTAGTCACTTAGGGAACTGGAGACTTTTTAACCGTGACCATTATGTCAAGACTGATATGTAAATTTTCTTTTAATTTTGGCCTCTTACCTGTTACCTATATATACTTGGATGGACGGTCTAATTTTACCATCTGAAGATGGGCGTATAGTAATGTCCGAAAGGCCTAATGTGTGTCAATGTTTTTAATAAAGTTTTAACTTTCAATGTAGTTTTAACTTATTTTATCGTGCAACTAGACGGAAGACGTTAATACTAATACATGCAGCACGAATTTTATTGATGTAGATGGAATAACTATCACTTCTCTCTAAAAAATATCTGAGAAAACGGTAAAGCCACCTCAAGACATCTGCACCACGATGCTAGGTGGCTCAGTGGTCTAAGCGCTGGCTTATGACAATTCTTCCGAGAAGGGGTCGAATCCTTGTGAGGCACGGATGTTGTGTTTGTCTTACGGCACTGGCCCTTTCCCTTCTCTGGAGTCAGTGGGCCTAAATTAGGGACGGGCGACTGCTTATAGCCTATAGAGTTGCTCACGGTGGTCGTTAAACCTTCAATAACAAAAAAAAAAAAAAAACCGGTAAAGAAATATTGGACAGTTTCGTGTTTATTGGGTTTTAAAATAGAGCGTTCTTTGGAAGTTCTTAATATGGTTACCTTGTTATTACACAGAAAAAATAAATCCTGATATCCGTTGCAATAAACATTTTGTTAAAAAATCGTTTTCAATAAATTTTTATGGAATACCATGAAAACATTACTTCATTTGTAAAGTTGCTGTATCGGGATTCCACATGTATTGACTTTTGCAGTTTACCTTACCGAATGTAAAGCTAATGGCAGATGACGCATTTTGTTTGTAAATGCTTTCTTTTTTAAATTCCCCGGGAGCAAAACGAAGAAATGAAATGATTTTAATAATTACTGAATTGAATTGATTAATGAAATCAGATGAATTGCACCGAAACTTTGAGTCAACGATGCTTTTGTTGACTTTTCGGAACATACCAACAGTGAATATATATCCCATAATACGGGATGATTTTAAAGAACTTCTCCTTTACAGTTTTTCTTTGTAAAACCTGTTTTCTCTTCCCTAAGCATTAGCACCGCCCCGGTGATGCAGCGGTCTAAACGTTTTACAGCACTGGCTCCCTTCCTTCGTTGGAACCAGTGGCCCTAAATTAGGGACGGGAGACTGCTTATAGCCCATTAAATTGCTCATAGTGTTCGTTAATCCACCCGCTTCTCCAGTGATACCTCAATATCCTTCGATCGTCTAAATCTCGAAAAGGCAACACCGGTGAAAAAACACGGTGGGAGTTTGAGATTTTTTAATAGTTACCGCGAAAGCTAATATTATAGAGAATTATTTGATTTTAATTCAAAATGAATAAAGCAGCTAAAAACAACTCTCATGCAAACGCCAATCTCCGTTAAAAGGTGTTGCGTTGGCCACTGCGAAGCACATAAATCTTCAAAAAAATAAAAATAAAAAAAAAATAAAAACTCACTTATAAACGTGGAAAGAGCGATGACCTCTGTTTGATGTTCCTGGTCCACGTCAAATGTCTGTACGCATAAATCTTGTTGCCTTTCCAAGAACCTAAAAGTCCAAAAATAAATAAAGAGAAAGAAATTGGATTCGTCATAACTCATCATGCTGGTCATGCGAGTTTGTGAGTGAGAATGACTAATGATGATGATACATGTAAATTGGAGGTGAGTTAACTACTCGTGATTATGTACGAATAAGACTATAGGAAGTCGTCCGTCTCTACTTTGGGGTATCTGGTTCCACCGATGGTACGGAATCAACGCCATATTATGGGCGAATTGCATGTGCTCCTATCTTAGGTTGACTAGTCAAAAGACCTCACCTCTGGCTACGCAGCTGCAGCGGCGGTCCAAATACGCTATTTAAATCATTATAATTTTCTTTTGTCGTTATATGTGAGCAATTATTTGCGAACAAAAATCGAAATTTTAATAAAATTTAAAAACGACGAGAAGAAAGCACGACTACCTTGGTTGCTGAGTGGTTTGAAGCTCTGGCTGCTGCATATTCGTCCGAGACAAGCCAGGGTTAGAGTCCCGGATGAGACATTGGCGATTCATTTGTCTGATGGCACTAACTCTGAATCTTCCATGGAACTACTTACCCTAAATTAGGGACGAGCGAGCGTTTACATACCTCAGAATTGCTCATAGGGATCGTTGAACCTCTTTGGATCGTTAAATCTTCAACTAAAAAAAAAAAAAAGAAAGCTTTTTTTTTTTTCTAGTTGAAGGTTTAACGACCACCGCGAGCAACTCATTGGTCTATAAGCAGTCACCCATCCTTAATTTAGGGTCACTGGTTCCAGGGAAGGGAGAGAGCCAGTGCCATAATCAAAGTTAATACAGAAGATAACCAGAACTCAATAACGGGTGCAAAATCCATGTGTTACTGGGAACTGGAACTATGGTCTTCCATTCTAAAGGGCCAGCATTGCCGCCATGGAAGTAATCTTATCAGAAAGCGGGCTCTTGGTCATTCCTTCGAGTTGTCCCCGGGTTTGACTCCAGATCGAGGCATGGGTGTTGCTATCGTCCGACGGCTCTGTCCTGTTCCCGGAACCACTGGCTCTAAATTACGGACGAGGAACTCCATGTAGTCTTAGATATTCATGTGGTTGTTAACATACAAACAAATAAAGCGCCCTGACCACTTTTTTCCGAATTCGTCTATTTTCTATTAGATTAACAAACCCTTTAAAAATAGAAAGCTGATCGTCTGGTGGAATGGGGAGAAGCGTTGTCTTGCAGTCATTCCTTCGACATGGGCACAGGCTCGAATCGGGGTGAGGCATAGATTGTGTGTTTGTCCTGCGGCACTGGCTCCTTCCCTTCCCTAAAACCAGTGACCCTAAATTAAGGACAAAAGACTGCTTATAGCCCGTTGACTAGCTCACGGTGGAATTACCCCCAATTCACCCGGAGATAGAGTGGTTAGAGGCGCGGCTTACTGGCATTTCGTCTAAGCTGGGCTCGGAGCTGCAGTTGTGCCTGTCAGATGGAACTACTTTTGTCCCCTCCCTTAAACCAGTGGCCCTAAATTAATGACGGCCGTCCCATTAGCACAGTGGTCTAAACGCTAGCTTCTGACCAACCATTCATTCGAGATGGGTCTGGGTTCGAATTCCGGTGAGCGTGGATGTTGTGTTTGTCTTACGGCACTGGCTCTCTCCCTTCCCTGGAACCAGTGACCCTAAATTAGGGACGGGGGACTGCTTATAGCCAATTGAGTTGCTCACGGTGGTCGTTAAACCTCCAATCAAAAACAAAAAATTAGAGACGGGTAACTGCATGCTCTTAGCCCATTGAGTTGCTCACAGTGGTCGTTAAACCGACTAACAAAAAAAAAAAAAAATAAGATGACAGGTGACTTCTTAGCTTAGATGCTCACGGGTATGTAAACAAAAAAGAAAAACTATTATAGTTGACTTCATGGTATAGTGACATAGATGCATGATACGTTCTTGGTATCTTACTTGAGATTTGAACCCATGCTTAAGTTGGAGTATTTGGCATCGCTTCCACTCAACCTTTTCCAGATTGACTCTTTCCGCGAACGCTTGACCGCGAAGTCTTCAAATTATGTTAATGCCACTTCGCTAAACTTTAACGATATCAAGAAGTGACGTCGGTAGTGTATATATATATATATATCTATCGTAACTACGAAAAGCGCTTGTTATTAATAACATCGTGCAGGTAAAATTTATGTAGGAGCGATAGGGTTATGAGAGAAGGGAAGGTTAAGTTTACAGGAATTTATGGATTTTATGTAGATAAAATTCAATATCTTTCCATCATGGAGGATCATCAATCATGGGTCCGCCTATCTTTGTGTTAAACATTGCATATAATGCTCTCTCGACAGGCCATACATCTGTCCTCCATTTCAACAGAAGCAGAAACAGCCAGGCGAAAATGCTCTCCTAATCGGATTACCATCGCTTTCTAGATATGCGGCATAAATACTCCAGAGGAACATTTATCATTATGAATCATCGTCTATCATGAGTCAGGAACGGCAAATGCAACTTAACGAATCGAGCAAATCCTCCATTCGAGCTTCAGACGACCGGCCATATTGGTCACACGTGCTCTTGCTTGCTGGAGCAGTGATCGCGTGTCCGGCAGATGTGCTTGGCTCGCGTCGAAGGGTATCCCTCTTAATCACGGGCAGTCGAGTCCAGCGGAGTGAACTGGTGTGAAGTGCTGCGTATCGCCCCTCAAATTAATGACCAAATTCATCCCCTTTTCAGGGACGAACAAAGGAAGTTCGCAAGGGCGTCGGTGTCGCTTTGTGGGAGGTGATTGAAGCGAAATGGCACCAGCGCTCGATTGGTACTAGCATCCTAAGGGATTTTAGGATCGGATTTTAAGTAGTTCGGAAGTAGAAGAGAGAGGCGGATTAAATCGGAGTGGGTTCCATGTTACGTAGAACTGAAGGACCAACTAGGAATGCAGACTACGCTATGAGACACAAAATCCAGAGGTGCACTTGCTCGAAGTGAATAGACTTTAGTGCGATACCGTTCTGGGCATGTGGTAAGCGGGAAGAAACGGATCGAACTTCATTTTCATGCGTACCATATAAAAGTAATCCCATGGGGGCTCTAAACTCCGATACAAGGAGGAATACAAAAGCTCTGTTCCAAAATACGATGTGTGCGGCCGCTAGTCTGAGCAGGGAAATGGCTTGATCACCGTAACCATTCGATTCTTTAAAAGCAAATGAGGGGAATGAAAATCCTATAAATTTCCATTGCTTATGAAGTTTGCCAGCAAAATTTCCATTGCATGTGAAGTTTGCCGGCAAAATAATTATTCGGATAAATAGAGGCATCCCGCAAGGTCAGAAATAACAGCAATTCAGAAATGGTGTAACATAAATATAAATAAATTTGACATGAATTTATTTCAGATTTTAAATATATATTCCTAGGTTTTCAAAGCATATGAACTAGCCGACAAAATTATGATTGCAATAAATAGAGGCACCGTACGACGCCATAAGCATCAATAATTGGGAATATTAAAATAAAAAATAAATTGCTAAATTTGACAATACGAATTTTTGCAGATTTCCACAGACATTGCCGAGTGCTCCTTTCCCAGTAAAAGTTGTAGAATAAAACTTTTGTCTCTTTTTTCATATTTGAAATACAGGAAAAAAATAATGCTGAATAATAACGGGAAGAATTACACTACTCAAAAGACCCAGTTACAGAACACAATTTTTATGTTTTATTTCATAAAATAAATGTATTTATAATCCAGAAACCAAGATTGCATTCAATTTCGTTTATGCAATTATATATACGTTTTTTTTTTAATTGGAGCCAAAAGTGCACTATAATGATTGGATTCAAGATTGCATTCAATTTCGTTTATGCAATTATATATACGTTTTTTTAATTGGAGCCAAAAGTGCACTATAATGTCTCCACATTATAGTGCATTTTTGGCACTTACACCATGATTTGGTGCGATTTTGGCACTTGCACTGTAAAGTGGTACTTGAAATCATCTGAATTGCATTATTTTTTCTTGCAAAGTACAAAATGTAGCGAAAGTGGTGTGATCTTATCCCGCGCTTTTTAGTGCAGCTGAAGAAAACCGACCACATGTGTTCGTGATCGTAGTTGTTGATGAGAAGACGCACCTTTATGTTGTGCCATGCACTTTTACACAGGACAAAAATCGTTTGGATAATTCTGAAGTGTTAATTCAATTTTATAAAGGTAGGACCAAGTATAACGTTGCAAGGTTAGTTTTGTCTTCAGGTGGTAATGTAATAGCGTGGGAATGAGATTTTTCGGATGAGGTAGTGGGCTGGGCGGAGCATGGTCGGAGGTCTGAGCCTCCGCCATTGTACCCTAGCAAATTCTCTTGTCACTCTTCTTAGGGGTGAAACGTTTGAGATCGGAATAATGTGTGTGTGTGTGTGTGTGTGTGGTGCTTCAACAGATTATTGGAATTTCCAATGTTAGGTATAGGTAATCGCTTCATATCGTTCTAAGTAACCATATAGCAATTTTTTTAGTCAGTATAGCTCTGAATGCAAATTTTAGAGCCCACAAATATCGAGTTTAATAATCTAAGATTAGAAAAACTTCAGTCGTATAAAAGTTACAGGAAGTTGAATTTCGTGTGCGAAAATTGCCAAGCACTCACGGCACTTTCTTGAGAACTATGTTCTTCTGTTAAATGTTGACACGCCACTATTAGTATAGCTCTGAACTCATATTTTAGAGCTCACAAAGATCGAGTTTAATAATCTATGGTTAGAAACAGTTCAGTCGAATAAAAGTTATAGGAAGTCAAATTACGTAGGTGAAAACTGGTTGTCAACAGAAGTTCGTGTTGTAAACGTTGTATCAAACTGACCTGTAATCAGCAAAAGAAATTTTCTTCAGCCTTACAGCTCCAAATTTTCTGAGGAAGTTGTTAATGTAAAACTAATTTCAAATGTGGTGTATATGCCCAGATTGCATCATTAATTGGCCCTTGGTATTAATCTCTGCATTGCGACCATGTGCTAACATAAGCAATGTCGATTACTATACACTGCTGGACACCCAAAATGCAACACCAAGAAGGACACGGGATAGCAAAGCCAGATTTACTAGACACATAACAACACATACAAAGATGAAACGATTGAGCTTACAGGCCCGTGCGACTTGCGGAACACGCAGACATCAATAGTTCGTGTGGCCCCCATGGCTGGCAATAACGGCCGTTACACGCCGCGGCATCGAACGAAAGAGGCTTTGGATGTGAGCTTGGGGTATGTCATTCCAGGTTGTTTTCACACGTTGCCACAGCTAATCAGGTGTAGCCGCGGGTGGTGCTTGCCGGGCCACTCGGTTGCCGATCAGCGACCAGACGTGTTCGATGGGCGACATATCGGGAGAACAGGCGGGCCACGGCAGCAGTGACACCTGGTGGGCCGTGAAGAATTGTTGCACGATGCGTGTCACGTGCGGGCGCGCATTGTCCTGTTGAAACGTGGCCTCTGGCAGGTCCTGCAGGTAAGGGAGGACTACAGGCTCCAAAACGTCGGAGATGGAGCGGTGGCTGTTGAGTGTACCGGCGATGCGTACCAGAGGGGTGCGGGTGTCATATCCAATTGCGCCCAAAACCATAACGCCAGGTGACGGACCGGTATGGCAATGATATGTTGCTGTTTTCTCCAGGCAGATTTTTGGAAGGTTAAGGGCCCAGCTTTCCTTAAGTTTCGCCTGTCGAAACCATCAAATATCTACGCATTCTTATTCCAAGAAAATGTACTTTCACATATTTACTTTTTTTGGTTCCTTTCAAAATTCCTTCTCGTTTTTATTTTGTAGGTATACACGGATGAACAAACACCCATGAAAGAAAAAAAAAGGGGGGGGGGGGTCAAGAATAAGTCATGTTAATTAAAATTGCATTCATCTTCATTCGTTTATTCTTGTCAAAATCTAGGCTTGTGATTACCTTCGTTTTTCATCATTTAGCTTCGTGCCTTTTCTTTTTTATTATTCTCGTGGAAATACAACGTGTGTATGTCGTCATGAATTCAAATTTTTTTCCGTGACAAATTGAGTAAATTTTGGGGTTAGTGTACGTGCATTTAATGTTTACAGTAACGATAATCATAGTGAGGTAGAATAATGATAGTGCTTGGATAATTGTCGAAACATTTTTTTTTTGTACTAATGCTTTAATGTATCGTATTAATCTTTGGTGTAGCATAGTGGTTAATTGCATTCATTATTTTAACAAATAAGAAAAGTAATATTGCCGTAGGAATTATCTTAATGTATTAAAATTTTTCCATATGTCTGGGATATATGCAAAAATTTAAGGGAACACAACTATTGTTTCATCTGCACTTCAGTTCGTGCGTACGTTGTAAAATACGATAAAGGAAAGGAGTTCGTTTTGCAGCTCTCTCTCGTTTTTCTTCAATATTACCCTGCTAGGAAATTAAAAGTTATATTTGTGTATGAGTATAATATGTAATACTGTATTTATCTAGTGATTTCAGAGTGTATTTCTTATTTTTAACATTGAGAAAGTCGTGAATTCTTTTCTGCCATTTTTTTCATTGTTCCTTTGAGTCGCAAGGAAATCAGCGTTTCGTGGAAATTCGAGGGTAACCTTGTTTTAAACTTTGCCCTTTCTTGTTCAACTTCAGGGATTCCAAGAACTGACCAAAGGTCAGCCAGTTTAACCTTTACAACCCCGCTGTCGAAAGTGGGTGAAGCGGATTTTTTCCCCCTTTATGTGTTGCTAAGGACCAGGTGAGTCTGCCGTTGGCCTTTGCCCAGTGGAAAGGAATGTTCTCGTGCTTCTCCCCCCCCCCGCACTACTTTGGCATCTATGCTGTTAGGCGAGGAGAACTTTTCAGCCAATGAGAGCTCGCCAACACCCCGCGTTGACAGAGGTTAAGAAACGCTGTGGCTCTTGTGGCTCTGACACTCACTCACTCCCTCGAAGCTCTCTCTAGTGCCTTACTAATATGCTGCGGGTTCCAGAGCATTTTTTTCAACCGTGCTGAAAAGCAGACGCTTGGGTCTGCGTGATGTCGTCCGAAAGGGGCAACAAAATTTCTGCATGGCCTTTGACGAAAGCCAGCTTCTAAATTCATCGCCCGCCAAGTGCTGTTCTGAAGTTCTTCCTAAGGCAGCGTAGCCTCTCCATACGAAAGTACCAAAGTGACGTGACACCAACATGGCGTTCGTCTAACAGAGAGCCACCCCAACTGATGTATGAAGCACCCTCCGGCCATAGTTTGACCAGGATGACCACCAGCCAGTGACACCACTTTCCCTGCCGAAAGTTCCGGCGCCTTCCTCCACAGAAAATTAAAAAAATGCAGATGTTACCTTAGTGGCCTTCATACAGGTGATGCATATTATTATTTAAGCCATAGTGTAGACATCCTTTCTACCTCCACCAGGACCCTGAAGGCAAGGTAAAGCAAAAATTTCCTTTCCATTTTGCCGCCGATAGAAGATGCAAATAGCATGGAATCTTCCAGGAGTTCTTTTTTTTTTTTTTTTTTTTTTGACTAAATTAAACCCCTTTGAGATGGTATAAAATATTTCAATAATAGAGTTTATAATTCATTGTGCAGGAAGCTAGGGAAGCAACAAATTTTTCTTTATCAGTGTGGTGAAATTGAATATCAATATTAAGGCTGAGGCCATAAAAAAATTGAAGAAAGAATATCTTTTGAAAAAACACTACCTGTCAAATTATGTAAAAGAAAATTATATCTATCCAGGCTGTTTAAAAGTGAAAATTTATATTTGTCGTGAATACAAGGAATATATATATAAATTTTAAAATGAGGTTAAAAACAAAAATGTTAGCAAGCAGGAGAAATGAAAGAAAAAGCAAACAAAATAAAAATTCAATGTGAATAGCAAAAAAGGCTAGCAGTGCACTGTAGTTTTTTTCGAGCCTAAAAACTAATCATAATTAAATAATGAGTGTGTAAACATTGTGTATGGGCATATTATATGTGTCAGTAAAGAAAAGAAAATTGTTTGAAAACCGACAGTTTGATTAAGGTTGGCTGTGTTCAAAATTTACATGAAATGTGTTATTTTTTTGTAACGTGAAATAGCAAAATTTACACCATTTTATTTACATTGGTGAAATATAACTGTGTGCGCATTATGCTAACGATAGCACAAAATGTAAAAACAAGTTAAAATTGTATCCAAGGCATAAACCTTTGGAATCATTCTTCATTATACCCAAATCAAAATTTATTTTGGACTCTAAATACATTTTGGAAATTTTTGGGACACTGTAAGAAAATTATGACTATGATTAGCCGATATTGTCAAAAAAAGTGAAAATTAAGCTCAAAAATCATATTTGCCAAAAACTTGGTTTTCAAATAAATACAGCCGAAGTCGGCATTTCAAACTTACACACATGAGTCAGTACATGTTTTGTCTTGAATTGTCTGTTCTTTGACACTGCCAGGTGAACAGAATCACCCCTGCAACTGGCAGGGCTTTCCATAGGAAACGTTCACTCGGTAAGTATTTTGTCGGTCATTTTCGCCAGTGTACTTCCACTATTTTGATCATGTGCCAAATTTAAGAAGTTTAGTTAGAACATAATTTTTACTTTACATTTCTGGTGTGCCTAAAAGGCTTACAAATTTTGGATCATTTTCACAAAATTAATTTTTTTACTAAAGAGTTTTCAACCATTTTCATTTAATTATTATATCAAATGACCAGACCTTGTACATCATATCAAATGGTGTTTTTACTTCATATCAGCAATGTATAATGCAGGCGTCATACAGTCTCTCGCTGCTGTGCCGCCACACGCGGATCCGACCATCGTGGTGTTGCAGGCAGAAGCGGGATTCCTCGAGAAGACAATGTCGTGCCATTCCCTAGTCCAGGTGCGGCGTTCAACGGCCCACTGCGGCCACACTTGCCGGTGGTGTAACGTCAGTGGTAATCGGAGCAATGAGCGCCGTGCGACAAGTCCCCGCTCCTGCAGACGACGTCGAACGGTACGCGCTGACACCCTGATTCCTGCGCTAACGTTCGTGATGTGGCGGTGCGAGCCGTCAATGCCCTCCGCACAACATGCCGGTCCTCTCGTTCGGTGGTGTGCCGCGGCTGCGGCAATCGCTCAAGTCGGTCCGTCCATCTCTCCTGCACCCATCTAATCCATACTCGCCTCACTGTGGCTGGATGTCGTCCCACGCCGATGTCTCGGTACGATAAACCGCTGTCGCGATAAGCCACTATTCGTCCTCTGTCGAACTCCGAAACGTGCTGGAATGACTGCCGTATTCTGCGACGAGGCATCATAAAGCTTCCCACGCACAGGTCCGGCAGCACAACACACTTCCACTACTTATACCCCGCCTTCTGTGCACCCTTCTTATAGTGCTTCTCGGTGGCGTGCCAGGCGCACGCCACCGAGAAGCATTGCAGGGCATTTGCATATGCCCTGCAATGCTAATCGTGTGCATGTCCTCTCGCGGGCGACTCATGCTGCGAATTTCAGGCCAATCGGATGCTTCCTTCTTGGTGTTGCATTTTGGGTGGCCAGCAGTGTATTTGTCCAGATGTGTAAAAAACAAAAACCAAAAAAAAAAAAAACCTTCCTTTTCCGTAGATCAATCACGTAAAAAGAAACGTCACAATGTATAAATATAACACAGAAACTCAATTTAAAAAGAAATCACAAAAGGAGGTAAAAAGTATAACTTTACAACTACAAAAAATTCTGCGGTAGGTTGCACCAAAAAGTGGTACTACACCAACTGCACCAGTTTCTACGAAAAGATACACCATTGTGTACTGCAAACAAAATCAACAGCATGGTACAACCTTGCACCATAACGTGGTGCAAATATTTTTTTTTTGATTGAGGGTTTAACGACCACCGTAAGCAACTCAATGGGCTATAAGCATTCGCCTGTCCCTAATTTAGGGCCACTGGTTCCAGGGGAGGGAGAGAGCCAGTGCTGTAAGACCAACACAACATCCATGACTCACCGAGATTCGAACCCTGACCACTTTCGGACAAATTATTTTTTTTTTGATTGGAAGTTTAACGACCACCGTGAGCAACTTGATGGGCTATAAGTAATCGCCCGTCCCTAATTTAGGGTCACTGGTTTCAGAGAAGGGAGAGAGCCAATGCCGTAAGACAAACACAACATCCATGCCTCACCGGGATTTGAACCCGGACCCATCTCGGACGAATGATCAGAAGCTATCGCTCAGACCACTGCTCCACCAGGGCGGCGGTGCAATTATGAACCATAATGTGGTGGAACTTTGTAACATAACTTCGTGCTAAGTTGCACCCATGTTGGTGGGTTTCGTTTGCATCACAGAATGGTGTATGTTTGTTCAGAGAGTGGTGTATCAGGTGTAGTGTCACTTTTTATTGCAACCTACTACAAAATTTGAACAGTGTACTATCATAACTAGCATGCTGGTGGAGACCATGTTTTTATTCCACGAAATGCAGTTATGCCCATCTTATCTTCCATTTCAGTTTAAACGGCTGCAGTTTCCTTTTCGTCTCTGTTTCGGCATGGGTACCTACAAGGACAGGCCAACCGTTAAAAGTTATTGTACTCAACCTGCAAAACCCATGCTTTTTACATAGCGAGCTGAATACTCATTAGATCACAGTTTCCTGCCAAAGTATACACTCAGTCAATATCAACCGTCTCAGCACGGTACAATTTTCTTTAATGAGAAGTTTAAAAGTATTTTACATTTAAAAGCAACATTAAAATCCCCACAAGAACTTTCAGGACATACCACCTGATGAAAATCCGTACAAGGACTAACAGTGTACATACTACCTGATGAAGGGATCCATGGTGTCCTGAAAGTTCTTGTGGGGACTTTAATGTTGCTTTTAAACTTCTCATTAAAGAAATCTATACTGTCCTGAGACGGCTGATATTGACTGAGTAAGCTGTATACTAGTTGTTCCAGAGTTGGCGAAATTTTAAATCTCTTCATCTTTGCTCCAAATTGAAACACATTCAACGTCTTGGACTCAGAGGCTCTCCAAAGGTAAACTTACTTGAGTATCGGAAGAACACTGTGCATTACACAGATCTCAACACATTAGAAAAATGTAGATGTTTCACGTATTTCAAATTTCCTATATTCACAGTCAATAAAGACAAATTGTACCGGCACAAGTACATATTTTTTTATTTTTTTATTTTTACCTCCTTTCTTTTCATTACTGGAACATATTTCAATTAAATGTTTCCATGTATTGGGTTGTCGGAAAAGTCATGACGTATTTTGGCACCCGATGGCGGTTGGGTGATTTTGGAAGTACTAGAGGCATGCGCAGCTCTAATATTGCTGAGGCATTCGACAGGTGCTAGTTCTAGCTGCAGTCTAAAAGGAATAGTGAGCGATTTGGTTGATTTGCGGAGATTTAATATCAAGTTGAAGATGGAAGACCAAACTGTTCATTTTCGCCATATTTTACTGTTTTACTTCCGTAAAGGGAAGAACGCGCGTCAAGCTTGTGAAAAGTTGCGTAAAGTGTACGGTGATAATGCTCTACAAGAACGTCAGTGCCAGCGGTGTTTCGCAAAATTCCGTGCTGGTGATTTTGACTTCAACGATGCTCCGAGGTTGAAGACGACCAAATCAAGGCATTGATCGAGTCAAACCCACGTTACACGACACAAGAGATTGCAGACACATTGCACATCCATCATTCAAGTGTTCACGACCACCTGAAAAATCTGGGATACGTAAGCAAGCTCCAGGTGTGGGTTCCTCATGAACTCAAAGAACTTCAATTGACGGCGCGTATAAACATCTGCGATATGCTCAATTAAACGTGAGAAAAACGATCCTTATTTGGAGCGACTGATAACTGGTGACGAAAAGTGGATTGTGTACAACAATGTGTTGCGCAAACGGTCTTGGTCCCGACGCTCTGCTTCGCCTCAAACGACATCCAAAGCAGACATTCATCAGCGGAAGGTTCTGGTCTCAGTGTGGTGGGATTTCAAAGGTGTTGTTTTTTTCGAACTCCTACCACGGAACCAAACAATCAATTCGAATGTGTACTGTCGGCAATTGGACAGTTTGAACGAATCCATCATCCAGAAACGTCCAGAGCTCGTTCATCGTAAAGGTGTTGTGTTCCATGACGACAACGCGAGACCACAGACAAGTTTGATCACCCGCCAAAAATTATTGGAGCTTGTGTGGGATGTGTTGCCACACCCAACATACTTGCCTGACCTTGCGCCGTAAGACTTCCACTTGTTTCGCTCTCTTCAACAGTCCTTGCGTGGTATAAAGTTCAATTCCGATGAGACTAAATCAGCACTTTGTACAGTTTTTCGCCACGAAAGACAGGTCGTTCTATATGAACGAGGCATTCTGCAGCTCACTGAAAAATGGCAAAAAGGTTATCGAACAAAACGGGCATTATATCATTGATTGACCTTTGTTCTTTCTATCAATAAATGACCTTTGCAAAACATGTCTAAAATACGTCATGAATTTTCCGAAAGCCCACTAATATATCCTCATCATAACTTCAAGAAGATTCGGGAAACGCTGTCCCAGAAGCTGATTGATGTATATTTTGTTAAGCCCGGGCAGTCTAATAAAAGGAGCACTTCTTACCGACTATTTTTATTTCAGTAGTTCTGAACGTTCTTGAACGAAAGGAATATTGACTGGTGCGCTTCGTTAGGACCTCCTTCAAATCATATCTAATGAAATGAACATTCTTAAGTGCACTACATTTTAAGATCACACTCATAATATGCCTAGTGAAAGAAACATTTTAAGTGCAACTTTTACCTGCAATATTTGTTTCAGTAGTTCTGAATGTTGAACTTTAACAACAACAAAAAAAACATTCATAGGTGCATTCTTTATTTTTATGGGGGAAGGAGGGGATGAATTAACGATTACCGTGAGAAACTCAATGGGCTATAAGCAGTCGTTCGTCCTTAATTTAGGGACGCTGGTTCCAGGAAAGGGAGAGAGCCAAGGCCTTAAAACAGGCACCACATTGATGCCTCCACAGGAATTCAAACCCGGACCAATCTCAGATGAATTGTCAGAATCCAGAGCTTAAACCTCTGCGCCACCGAGATTCGAGCCCGTACCCTTCTCGGACGAATGGTAAAAAGCCAGCACGTAGAGCTCTGCTCCACCGGAATTCGATATCGGATGGATGGTCAGAACACAGCGCTTGGACCACTGCACCACCAGCGCGGCTTCATAGGTACATTCCATTAAGGTGGACGTCAAGTAATTTTGCTTCCTATACTTCCACTGGAAAAACTTCTGTACACATTTTCTTCATAATTAGTGTGTTCCCAAGGATGGAAATTTGAACATCGATTAAAATAACTTCATATTATAACTTGGAATACTTAATATTCTCTAAAACATAACCATAATTATGCAATCCAACATTTGTTTGTCTACTGACGCCATCAAAGTACAGGTCGCGCCTTCTTTTTTCTGGTTTCAACACCACCAAAGGAAAAGTTATTGGTTTTTAATATAATTATGGCTATGTTTTAGAAAATATTAAGTATTCCAAGTTTTAAAATAAAGCTAATTTAATCGATGTTCAAATTTTCATCCTTGGGAACGCTTTAATTGTGAAAAAAATGTGTACAGAAAGCTTTCCATTGGAAGCATAGGAAGCAAAATTACTTGACGTTCACCTTAACCCATCATATTGTGGCTATGAAGGGAGTATATTTTAAGTGCTTTTCACAAGCATTACCCTCATATGGCGTCTTAAGTGCACTTGTTACCTAGAACACTGACAGTTCTGAATGTTCTTTCACGAAAAGACCATTTGCAGGTGCATATTATTAGGACCACTCGCATGATATGTAGTGAAGAGAACATTCATAGATGCATTTCATGGGGAACACCCTCGTATTATGGGTAAAGAAAGTAACATTCCACAAGTTCCTTTGTTACCGTCAACTATTATTACTTCAATAGTTTATGAATGCTTCTTTCAGAATAAGAGGCACATTTATAACTATTGAAATATCAACTACAAGTGGGAGCTGCTTTATTTGAGGAATGTTGTACTCGGCATAAGCTATACAGTACACTCCTATTTCACTGCCGACTTACTCTCATTCATGTTTTATGTGTTCGTTTTCGTTTACATCGTTTTCAACATTTCAAAACTCATCTGTTGGATGACAGTGCAGCTATGCTGGGGAAGATTTTGGGGAACCGGTGCGATACGTTCGTTATCTTTTTGTTTTTTAAGCATATCGACTTCTTAAAACTCATCTAGCTTTTAAATTGTTTCCTACATTGGCCTGATTTTAACTATTGTACCTCGCTTTTAACGTCTTTGTTTTGTTGGTCTCGTGTCTGGCGCTCTTTGGCCAAATTTGGCCCTTGCGCCAATAAAACCAATCAATCAATCAATCAACTCCTATTTCACCATCAACCATTCTCGTTCCAGCGCTGGAGGAAGGTTTTCCCAAGTCTATTTTACAACCAGGTTTTGAGCAATTCTGTTACATGTCACTCCGGTATGTCTGTGAATTTTATCTAACGTACAAATCTCTCAAGTGGTCTTCTGGATCTTTTCCTGTCTGTTAGAATCTAGTCTAGTATTTCAGTTGGACAACTGAAATACTATTTGTATCGTGATCCGCCCCGCTCTTGTGTTTTTCCTGATCTACGAGTAGCTTTTTCTAACTTTCTTGGTTACACCAAGCATGGCCGCCCCAGTGGTGCAGTGGTCTAAGCGCTGGCTTTTGACTATTCGCCCGAGATGTGTCGGGGTTCAAATCCCGGTGAGGCATGGATATTGTATTTGTCTTACGGCCCTGGCTCTCTCCCTTGCCTGGAACCAGTGGTCCTAAATTAGGGACGGGGGAATGCTTATAGCCAATTGAGTAGCTCACGGTGGTCGTTAAATCCCCAATCAAAATACAAATACCACCACGAGTAGCTCTGGCGACTATAAGCAGACATGCGTCCCTATTTTAGGTCATTTGTTCCAGGAAGGAGAGAGAGCACACCACTCATGTCTCATACGTTACTTGAACGTAGGGCCATCTCGGACAAATAATAAAATAGGAGTGACTCATACCACTAGACCACCGGGTTAGCTTAGTATATTTCGGTAGTTTAAAAATAATTGGAAGTGAGTTACATTCTCTCTCTCTCTCGTCCGCCCATGGCGGGTTGAGTTCCGCAAAGACGACTGTACGCCCTTGAGGATTGCTGGCAAATTAATGCAGCCGGCTTGCCATTCCTCAAAGTGCGTCCGGGGCCGACTTCACAGGGAACCATCTACGCATTCGTGTCCCCAAACACAGGGAGACTGCAAAACACCCTGAAAAAACCGTAGACTTGATGGCCGGCGGGACCGAGATTCGAACACCCGTCAGAAACGTCCGCCTCCCCCACAGCACATAGCGACCTAACCAACTATGCGCTATGCCGATGGTCAGTTGCATTGACTTGAGGTAATTTCCTAATTTTATTACTAGAGATTTTTTTCTCTATACACTGAGTGGCCACTTTATTATGACCACCTGGCAGTTTTAAGCAAATGAGCTATGGCTGCACGCTGTTGCCGCCAGAGGGCAAGGCTAGTATAAAAAGGGAACGCTCAGTGCTTGCGACAGTAGTAGAAGGGATTTTTGGGTGACGAGATGGGTAAGAAATGCGATTTGACGGACTTTTAACGTGGATGATTGTAGGAGCTCGGAGCCATGGAGCGAGTATCACCGAAACCGCCGCATTCCTGAAATGTTCCAGAGCAGCTGTTGTTAAAGTGTTTAAAGACTGGACTGTCAGACAAAAAACTGGGTCTCTACGTGTAACGTGTGGTCGTCATCGACTAGTGACTGCTCGGGCGGAACGGAGAGTGTCCAGACTGGTAACAGACAACAGAAGGGTAACAGTGCAGCAAATTACAGACCACCTTAATCAAGGATCCCCTCAAATGATCTCTGCACGCACTGTTCGCCGTACACTGCATCGGATGGGATATGGCAGCCGAAGGCCTGTTCGAATACATTTGCTGTCTGCAGTTAACAAGAGAAAACGTCTCCAATCCGCACAGAAGCACAAGGATTGGATAGTCGATAATTGGAAACAAATTATGTGGTCCGATGAATCACGTTTTCAGTTTACCATGCCGATGGCCGAGTGAGAATTTGGCGGAAACAGCACGAAAGTATGGACCCCAAATGCATTGCTACAACCCTTCAAGCTGGTGGAGGCAACGTTATGGTTTAGGGAATGTTTTCCTGGCATGCTTCGTGCCCTTTAAGTCGTGTTTGACTGGCACATCATATCTAAACATCGTTGCGGACCAAGTGCATCCTGTTTTGTGGATGGTTTATCCCAATGACTTTCACCAAGATAATGCGTCCTGACATAGTGCTCGTATTGTACATAATTGGTTTCAGGAACATGCCGGTGAGTTTACTTTGCTTAGGTGGCCCCCATAATCCCCATTGAGAATTTGTGGGATGAAGTTGAACGAGCCATCAGACAGCTGGATCCTCAACCCTGCAATCTCACACTCCTCGAAAGTGCTATTCATCAAGCATGGTCTCAGATTCCACAAACCACCTATCAACATCTCGTGGAGTCCATGCCACGAAGAATCGGACGCAGTGTTAAAGGCAAAAGGTGGCCCAACGAAGTACTGAGGGTGTGGTCATAATACAGTGGCCACTCAGTGTATATCTCCCATTATTATTCTTATATTCGAGACTTAACAATCATCGTGATCAGCTCTATGGGCTATGAGCAGCTGCCCTTTCCTGATTTGGGGCTGCTAGTTCTAGAGAGAGGCGAGGGCCGGTGCCGAAAGGCAGGCACACCACTCATGCATCTTCCGAGGCTCGGGTCCAGGCGTAACTCGGACGAAAGGTCAGACGCCAACGCGTATACCACTGCGTCACCAGAATGGCCTGCAATTATTGTCTAAGTAACGTTTCGAAGTGCAAGTATTTTTTTCCTTTTTTGTGAACTTTTGCACAGATCCCTCATATAGAACATTCTAGGTGGTAATGGGGCTAAAGTAGACTTTCCATATCAATGCCTTGTTTTTCAGGTTTAAGTTTTTATTTTTATTCATCGGTGTTACCTGAGCATAATTTTTCGGATTTCACCATTTGTGTCAGAAATATGTTAAGCCCACCTTAAAACCTCTGTTCATGGTCAAGCCAAGATCTTTTAGTTTTCCCGGTGGCCGAGGAGTCTGAAGCGCTGGTTTCTACCATTCCTCCGAGATGTGCCCGGGCTAGAGTCCCGGATGAGGCGCGGGTGGCGTGCTTGCCTCATGTTACTTACTGGCTTTCACAAGTTCTGGGAACCACTGGCCCCAACGTAGGGACGGGCGACTGCTTACAGCCGGGGTTTAACGACCGAATTGCTCATGATGGTCGTTAAAATCCCATTAAAAGGAAAATGATATAAAATATCGTTTTTTAGAGGGGGGATTAACAACCCCACGAACAAATCATAAAGATGTAAACTGTTGCCCGTTCCTCATTTTGTGCCAATGGCTCTAAGCATGGGACAGAGCTAGCTAGTGCCGTAAGACAAGCACACCATCCCTGCCTCACCCGAGGTTCGAGCCCAGCTCCATCTCGAACGAATGGGTAGAAGCCAGGCCATCGTACCACTTGGTTGGATTACTTCATTTTCCCATGGTATTATTTTCCTATAGAAAATAATTTTATTTCCTGGGTGGCTGTTTCTAGTTCGCTTGTTGAATAAAGTAACTTATGTTTTGAACGTTCCTGAAAAACCTTCCTGGCATTTAGTAAATAATAGAAAGTTAATGAAAAGAAACGCAGTGTATGTGTATAACACTCACTGAAAATGTTTAACCAAGAACTGTTGTAAAGGATTCTTTGTCTTTACTGCTACCCGAGAGATATATAATAGCGTGAGTTTTGTTTTACGAAAAAATAACATATGGAAGTTCGTAACGTGAAGGAGTGCGATAGAAAATATAATTAATAGTAGTATATCAGTAAGAGGGAACATAAAATGATTAACTTCATGCTTTCGAAATGTAAGATTAGAAGCTATTCATTTCAAATAGCAACTCCAGCGGATTAATCGCTGCTAGTTTTACTTTTTCGACAACACTGAGCGAATATTATCTATGTTTTCCGCAATTCGAAGTGATTATTTTCAGAATGTAATCACGACTTTATTTCCATAAGGAATTAAAAGAAAAACAGAAGAAATCCTGATTGATTTTTGAGAAAACTGGAATGTAATGAAACAAGTTTCATTTACGTACAGATGATTCAAAAGGTGCTCTTATTTGTCGAACAATTTAGCGATGTGTTTAAATACTTGTATTAAAACAGTTTTTTTTTATTTCAACATGCGGAAGTGATTCTTCTTTAATAGTCTGAGTAACTAATCTTACAGTTTGTTTAAGATTACTTAACGAAGTGAGCAATAAAAAGTAAAATAACACACGTAAAAGTAAATATCGGAAAAAATAAAAATCTAACGAACATAAATCCATATGCTCTGAGAACACAAGAGGTATCGAAATATTAAACAAATTTAATTTTCAGGGATAGTTCCTCAAATTTATGGAAGCATAGAGGAAGAAATCAAAACACAAAAAGAAATGCAGTTTCAGAAAATTTTGCGGAGGTGGAACATATGTTATTCCAAACGACTGATAGCTAACCTTTACGTCTTATTAATTTTAGAATATGAAGTTGAAACGTGTATAATATTACCACAAAAAAAAAAAAAGCTACACGTAGAATATTTGAAATGTACTGGTGGGAATAAAACAAAACAAAGGTGGGAATAAAACAAAACAAAATGTGAGGAAGGGAAACATACTTCGGTGACGTGCCTGCCCAGAAAGGCAGATAGCAGTCAGAACGAACGTCCGCGTAGCTCAATTGGAATAGCGACTTATTCCGGAATGAGGGGACCCGGGTTCGAGCCCCGGCGTGGACAAAAATGACGGAGAAATTTACTTCGTTATAATGGTGCCCGAACTTTCCGGATGACCCGGCTGTTCAAAATCTCGCAATGGTGTGATGTTCTTTCCACACCGCGAGAGAGGAAAAATAAGAGAATCCCTTCTCCAGCGCTTCGAGAAATAAATGTGTGTGACGTTGCATTCCACACACCAGATTGACTGGGAGTTCTCAGGTGCACGTTCTACAGCGGATGACTGCCTGCAACGATTTATGATCACGGCTGACCAGTGGGCCATGCCCACGGCCCTCTTTCGAGGGGGGAGATGTGACGTGCCTGCCCAGCAGGACGCACACGACATAAAGGCAGATAGCAGTCAGAACGAACGTCCGCGTAGCTCAATTGGTAGAGCGACTTATTCCGGAATGAGGGGACCCGGGTTCGAGTCCCGGCGTGGACAAAAATGATGGAGAAATTTACTTCGTTATACTTCCCGGAAAATCTGGCACCATCAGGACCGATGTGGTGCCAGATTAGCAGAAACCATTGCAGAGAAACGAAATATAGTCTACTTTCAAAAGTCCTGCACCTTCTAGCTTGAGGTGGTGCCTAATTATTAGCAGATACTATCGGCAGCATATACGTACATTCATGAGTCATTCCACTACGGCCATCTACCTAATACCGTGTTGGGCAGCGTTAACCGATTGCATCCGATGTGGCAATGACTCCACTGGACTGTGAAGGTGTACTCACGTATTCTGCACCAGCTGGATAGAATGACGTCCCAGAGCTCAGCTACGGAGTAAGGTACAGGAAAGGACCGGGTAATGCTACAAAGGCCGTTTCATAAAAACCGAGATTAATTTAATTTGAGTTGGCAACAGTGCGAAGAGGAAAAATAACCACGCAGACGACTAACTGAATTAAAGAAGTATCTATGGCAACAGTTATTAGCCGTGCCAGACGGTTATGGTTTTGTTATTGCGCAGTTATTTAAGGTACGTCTGCGCTTCGCCATACAGCTATAGAGGTGAGTGATTCAGAGTTAAGAAGTGAAATGCGTTGTGCGATAAAATTTTGCTATCGTTTGGGTAAAATGGCTCCCGAAACAGTTGATTTAATGAAAAAAGCTAACAAAAGTAGATGTTTGGATGAGTCAAGGACTTTTAAATGGCACCATGACTTCAAAAAAGGGCGTTTGTCGGCAGAACTCGCTCCTCGCTCCAGAACAGAACTCGCTCCTGGAAGTGTTGTTACGGAGCGTATTGTTAACACTGTTTGGGAAGTCCTGCAAGAAGATCGACGAATGATGAGTGAAGACATAGTGGCGTTAACGAATATTTCAAAAACGTCGGCATTCCGCATTCTACGCAACAAATTACTGCTGCATCGTGTGTGTTCCATATGGGTACCTCATCACCTGACGAGAGAACAGTTGTTAGCCAAAGTTCAGGTGTGTCATAAGTAGAAACAATTGATTGCAAATGATCCAAACTTTCTAAACACAGTAATAGCTGCCGATGAAACATGGGTGCACTATTTCGACCCCCTCACGAAGTGAGCAACGAGTGTCTGGAAATACACAGGCTCACCTCTTCTGAAAAAAGTCCGCCAAACCAAATCAGCTGGGAAGATGATGATAATTTTCTATTTTTACATAAAGGTGTAGTCTACCAGCATGCCATTCCTCCACAAATTACTGTCAATGCTGAGTGTTATATTTCAGTCTTGAAGTGTCTGCGATAACACATACGGATTAAGCGACCGGAACTGGTGGGTAAGTGGACCCTACACCATGATAATGCCCGCCCACATGTGGCTGCTTGTGTTCAACAGTTTCTTACGAAATGCAGTATTGAAATCATGCCACAGCCAACCTACTGACCTGACGTCGCGCCGTGCAATTTCTCGTTGTTTCTAAAAATGAAGGAGAAGTTCCGTGGCGCAACATTCAACACAGATGCTGACGTTATTCAAGCTATACTGGGGTCGCTAAAGCAGCTTCCACAAATGCTTTGAAACGTGAACTGAACGATGGTACCGTTGAACATCATCTGAGGGATGATACTTTGAGAAAGAATAACATATATTTTGCTGTACCTGTATTTCTTCATTTTGTATGATTTTACTCTTAGTTTTTATGGAACGGTCGTTGTACGTTCCATATGTTTGATTGAAATCTCGGAAACTCTGAGGTCACGGGAGCAAACGAAATGTTTAGACATAATTTTCCAACAATTTCTGAACACTGCGAAACTTATGTAACGGAGCGTTGTCTTTCTGAACGAGTCCAGTGCCATCCGGATACGCATTCACTATTCAAGATAACATTTGGTTTTAAGCAATGCCTAGGTAGGATCTGGCAGTGTAGGTGTCCAAGGGGAATTGATCAAGTAAAACATTATGAACACGTATGCCGCTCCGGTGGCGCAGTGGTCTAAGCGATGGTTTATGACCATTCGTCCGGAAGAGGTCCGGGTTCAAATCTCGGTGCGGTATAGATGTTGTGTTTGTCTTACGGCACTGGCTCTCTCCCTTCCCTGGAACCAGTGACCTTAAATTAGGGACGGGCGACTGCTTATAGCCAATTGAGTTGCTCAGGGCGGTCGTTAAGTCTCCAATCAAAAAAAAGAACAAGTACACATTTTTGTTTTTTTTGATTGGAGGTTTAACGACCACCCTGAGCAACTCAATGGGCTATAAGCAGTCGCCCGTCCCTAATTTAGGGTCACTGGTTCCAGGGAAGGGAGAGAGCCAGTGCCGTAAGACAAACACAACATCCATGCCTCACCGGGATTCGAACACGGACCCCTTTCGGACGAACGATCAGAGGCCATCGCTTAGACCACTGCGCCACATTCAAACATGGTTTTACAGTATGCTAAATGACCAATGTACACAGAGAGCAGTGTTGATTGAGTAACACATTGAGAGTCAGTGTCGACAGATAAAATAAGCATCCATGCCTCACGTGGATTCGAACCCGGACCTATCTCGGACGAATGATCAGAAGCCATCGCTTAGACCACTGCGCCACCGGGGCTGCGACTTTTCTTTTCACCAATAATAAACTAATAAATAAGTAAAATAAAATAGTCAGCCGAGTAAAGAATAACTGAAAGTGTGTTAGAAATTAAACGTTGTTTCTGTAAAATGTTTAATTCTTAATAGAAAATAGTGTTTTAATGCGTTTCTGTAAAAATTCATGGCCGAGTGGTGTGAAGTTTGGCTTCACACCACTTTATTCGAAATCTGAGTAAGGCGTGGATGGTGTGTTTGTCTTACAGCACCTATTTTCTACACTCCCTGGGACAAGTGGCCCCAAATTAGGGACGGGTGACTGTTTATAAACCAATAAATTACTCACGGAGCCCGTTAAACCCCGAAAAAACAAGAAAGATGGCACCGGATCTTCGGTTGTAAGGAGCATGCCTTTTGAATCATTTCCGATAGGAAAAACGTATTTCAAAGCAGCTTTTAAGAAATAAAAAAAAATCAGCAAAAAAAGAAAATACACTTGCACCACGTAGGAAAAACTGCACATAATTTAAAGTACGCAATGTGAGAGGGGTTATTCATAGTGAATAGAACTGGCTAAAAGAAAAATCAAACTGGACTTTTTTTTTGTTTGGGCGTTTAACGTCCACTGTGAGCAACTGGATGCGCTACAAGCAGTCGCAGCCGCCCCGATGACGCAGTGGTCAAAGCGCTGGATTATGAACATTCGCCAGCGATGGGTCCGGGTTTGAATCCCAGTGAGGCATGGTTGTTGTGTTTATCTTATAGCCCTGGTTCTCTCCCTTCCCTAGAACCAGTGGCTCTCAATCAGGGTCGGGCGACTGTTTATAATAGACCATTGGGTTGCTCACGGTAGTCGTTGAACCTCCAATCAATAGAAAAAATAAGCAGTCGCCGTCCCTAATTTAGGGCTACTGGTTTCAGTGAAGGAAGAGAGCTAGTAACGTCCATGCCTTACAGGGTTTCCGACCAGGACCTGTCTCGGACGAATAGTCAGAAGCCACTGTTTAGACAACTGCGCCACCATCACTAGGGCTGCTCAAATGAATTTCTACAATCGATGAAACACACCACACATGCAGAAATAAAAATTCCTAGTTGTTCCCACAAGCGGCTGAAAATTAACAACTTGTGCGCAAAAAGGTTCTCATATCGGAAGAAGATATCAGAGACAAAGGGATTTCTTTTTCTTTCTTTTTTTTTTTTTTTTGATTGGAGGTTTAAAACAATTATTTATTGGACTTGGTGGACAGATACATTGGCATATACTGTATATTGAACATATATTGGACTTGGTTGGCAGATATATATACAGTACAGACATTTTTTTGTGCGTGTTTCAACATCAGCAATGTACATAGGTGAACAAGGAACTCAGCGAATAACCCCCCGAAAGACAAACACAAACAACCACGCCTTACCCGGGAGTCGAACCCAGACTCCCTCCGTTGGACGAATGATCAGAAGCCATCGCTTAGACCACTGCGCCACTGTGACGGAAAATGTGAGTTTACTTTACGTCCCCTAGCAGAAAAGCTGTATGCTACTTAAAAAAGAAGATAGGTCAAAATACTCTTCATAATAAAGATAATCCTATCAAAACAAGATTTGTCTGAGGGATTTTTAGAATCGAATAAACTCTTTCAAATTGAAATATACGCTGCCCCCCCCCCCACCCGGCCGAAGAATATTGAATAACGGAAAAGCAGAAAAGGTGCGAATTGCATTCTTTGTAGCAAAAGGCTATTCCAAGGAAATAATTTTTCAATTACGCCGAGAAACGGTTTTGAAATTTACGCCACTTAGCGGGAAAACTGCGCATTATTGAAAGAGGATGACGTTCCCCATCTTTACTGTAGCGAGTGGCATAAAGTTCAAATATAATTTTTTGAGTAGGATTTTTCGAAACAGAGATACAGTGTCAAAAAGAGATGCCCACTAACACCACCTAGCGCCAGAACTGTGAACTGCAAAACCCCAGGGGTACATGCAAAATGGTTCCACGAGATGAAGGGTATCAAGTGTTAAAAGAATTTCTTAAATTGGAGTTTTAGAAACAGATATCAAGAATCTTTTTTAAATATTTGGGCCCCTAGCGGTGAAATTCTGCATTATTTTGGGCGGGAATTGCACATAAAAGTTTTTCGCAGTTACTAGTAACCAACGAAAAAAGGATTTTTCCAATCGGGTTTTTAGACGGGCGTATATTGCGGTAAACATTCTAAAAACGGAAAAGCGAACTTATGTGTTCAGAAAATTTTGAAATTATATGCAGAATATTTCGTAATAGAAATGCTCTTCGAAGAAGAAATAATTTTTCAAATCGGACTGTTAGAAATAGAAATATCGAAAAAATTAAAAAAATACACTTACGCCACCTGGCGGGAAAACTATTCATTACTTTCGTCAGAAAGTACTCTATAAAGTTTTTTTTTACCGAAAATTAGATATTATATGCAGAACATATTCCACCAGGAGCAGAAATAATTGTCGAATCGGAATCTTGGAAGCAAAGATATGGGAGAAATCACAATTTACATTTACACCCCTTAGCAGAAAGCCTAATCATTACTTCAAAAAGAAACTATACCCAAAAATAGTCTTCGTTATAAATCGTATCTAAGGGAGGAAATAATTTTATCAATCGGATATTTAGAAGCAATGATATAGAATAAAATGTAATTTGAATTCGGTAGCATCTGCATTTGCGCCATCTAAGGGAGAAGTTATGCAACGGAAGAAAACCGGAAAGCAAATATCATCGCTCTCACATTTCGTGTTTCACAATGCAAAAAAAAATAAATTCCAATGGGACTATAGTTGCAGAGATATGGTGTCCACAGGCAGACGGACGGACAAAGTGATACAATAAGCACGTACATTTTTTTTGACAAAAGACGTGCTAAAGAAAGCATTCAGAGCGAAGTGTAGCTTGATTTTCGAGAAGTACTGCATACAACTAAATGCGTACATACACTTATCGTCAAAAAATAGTTGCACCCAGAAGGACATGTCGGATTGCAATGCTATTCGGGAGGAAAATAAAGGCTACCAGGAGCAATAAATGATTAAACACTGAGACTGATATGGGCAATATTATTGAGCTACACGCCAATAAGTAGTGTCTCTCAGTATGGCGTCGGGCCGCCATGTTTTCTCACACAGTATGCCAGCCGTCTCAGCATGGAGTTGTACAGGTTCCTAATGGTGTCCTGCGATAAGCCATCCCACGCAGTTTAAATCTTCTCACGCAGTTCCTACAGATTGTGCTGTATTAGTGGAGTGTGGACAGCGCGTGCAATAGCATGCAACACTTTTTCAATCGGCGATTAGGTCTGGCGATGCGGCTGGCCATCGCGGAGTGTCCGTGCCTTGTAGGCAAGCTATCGAGACAGCAGCATTATGTAGACGAGCGTTGTCCTGTTAGAAAATCACACTGGAATGTGCGTTCAGAAAAGTTAGGGCTACTGGTTGCAGGACCTCATTAACGTAACGTTAGACTGTCAAAGTGCCTGTAATGAACACCAAAGATGATCTCGCATCGTAGGCAATTGCACCCTACACCATGACACCAGGCCTTCGGGACGTATGCCACTCGACAACAAATCGTTCATCTTGGCACTGACTACGGTGCCGTCGCCCACGGATTCGGTGGTCGTCTCTTCCAAGACAAAAGCGGGGCTCGTCACTGAAGATCACCTGCTGCCATTCTGCGTGGCTCTATGACAGTCTGACACCATTGCAGTCTTAGGCGACAATGCAATGGTGTTAAGGGCAGTCGTCGTAACGGTCTGAGTGCGTGTAGTCCTATGAGGCGACAATGCAATGGTGCTAAGGGCAGTCGTCGTAACGGTCTGAGTGCGTGTGGTCCTATGTCGTGCAGCCGTCTGCCAGTGGTGTTGGCACTAATCGGACGATGATTGGAGGGCACCACTGCTCGCTGAATATCCGCAATCGTGGCTGTTGGGTCACTCCGCGCATGGCGGACAACCCGTTGGTCATCTCTCTCTATCTCTCTCTCTCCGTGGTTCGTCTAGATCTCCCAGACCCATCCTGTCGCTGCTGCGTGTCTTGTTCTATCCACTGCCGCCAACAACGTGCTATGGTGATATTCACATGACCGGTATGGTGCGCAGTACGACGATAAGACCATCTCGCTTCACAGAGCCCGACGATGCGGCCCCTGTTGAACTCCTCCAACTGCAAGAATTGCTTCAGAACGTTTCTCCGAGGCATACTTCACATGCAAAGGATGCAACCAACACGAGTCAGAATGGCAAGCACACGCAACGGGACGACCTTATATAGCCGATCAGGCACACCGCTACGACCCCTCCTGGCATGCGTCATATGCGCGGCCGAGCGTGGTACTTGAATCATTTGCATGCCTCACGTTGGCAGACCTACCCACCAAGTTTCATTACTGTCTGTTGTTTCCTTCTGGGTGCAACTATTTTTTTGACGATGTGTGTATGTGTATGTGTCATTTTAATTTTTTTCAGGTAGTGCCTGAGAAAAAGATTCTAATGATTAAAATAGAACTTTTTCAGCAGATAGGCATCCAAAATATTAACGAAATTTACAAACTCGGTGTCAGTTGCTAGATTATAGATTACCTCAGACCTACTAATTCTGTTAATTTATTTTGAATTCTGCTGTTAATCTACCAAGAACTGATTAAAAGGGCTTTTTATGTTAGTGTTATATGATAAACAGTTTGGGAAGCACAATATGTTTTATGTCAGAACGAACAATAATTTTCACATTCCAGAATAATTCCGGCAAGCAGAGTTATTTAGGTCGATTTTTTCTTAAATTTGAGGTTTAACGAACACCATGAGCAACTCAATAGGCTATAAGCAGTCGACCGTTTCTAATTTAAGGCCACTGGTTCCAGGGAAGGGAAAGAGCCAGTGCCGTAAGACAAACACAACACCCATGCCTCACCGGGATTAGAACTCAGACCTATCTCGGACGAATGGTCACAAGCCAGCGCTTAGAACACTGCGCCACCGGGGTGGCAGGTCGAATTTCAATCCGGCATTTAAAGGTAAACGCTGTGGTTGAAAGATAGACGTCAATCCAGATATCTCCAGGACTCTGGAGTCGCGTGAGTCGCGTTAAGTACGGTTGCCATACAGAATTTTTTCTGCGTTTACTCAGATTCGTGATTGGTAAATTTGCGCTCCGCAAATGTTTTATTTTTCAACTGCATAGCAAATAAGGTATTCAGTAGTTCTAACTTACGCGTTTGAATTATGATGCACCAGCGGTTTTTGTTTGTTTGTTTGGAAGTTTAATGGCCACCAGGAGCAACTCAATGGGATGGTTCACCATCAATGCCTCACTGGGATTCGAACCTGGACCCATCTCGGACAGCACCTCGTATCACGCGGTCACCAAGCCGGACGGCAGTCTCCAGACGCTTCGTATACGTGAGCCACTATGCTCTATGCTCTATGTGGTAGCGCTGAAAATAAAAAAGGACAGATGCACAGTGTTTTAAGCCGCCCTCGGTGGCGCAGTGGTCGAGGCGATGGGTTCTGATCATTCGTCCGAGATGGTTCAGCGTTCGAATCCCGGTAAAGCATGGATGTTGTGTTTGTCTTACGGCGCTGGCTCTTTCCCTTCCCAGGAGCCAGTGGCCCTAAATTAGGGACGGGCGACTGCTTATAGCCCATTGAGTTGCTCACGGTGGTAGTTAAACCTTCAACAAAACAAAACAGTGGTTTTTTTTAAAATCTCCCTGTCACATTTTCTCAAGCCGTCCCGTTGGCGCAGTGGTCTAAGTGATGGGTTCTAATCATTCGTCCAAAAGGGGTCCGGGTTCGAATCCCAGTGAGGCATGGATGTTGCGTTTGTCTAACGGCACTGGCTCTCTCTCTTTCCTGGAACCACTGACCCTAAATTAGGGACGGGCTACTGCTTATAGTCCACGGAGTTGCTCGTTAAACCTCCAATCAAAGAAAAAAAAACATTTTCACAGTGTGGTAATTAAAACATCACAAATATCTCATTTTGTGATGTCTCAAAATATTACTTTCGGATGCGATCCCTGTTGTTGGACATTAGCGGACAGCGCATTAACCTCAATATAGCCACTTCGGTGGCTGAAGGGAACAAGGCTTTTGCCTTTAATCATTCGTCTAAGATGGGCCCAGGTTCGGGACCCGGATGAGCCATGGGTAGTTTGCATTCTTACAGCTCAGGCTCCCTTCCTCCCTGCGAACCACGGGGTCACTGGTGACTACGTAGCATAGAAGGAGCTTTCACGGCATGTTGAGATGGCAGACTGATACTCCTGCTGTACCACCGTGCACAGAGTAACGGAAAGCATGGTGAAAGGTGAAGTCGCAAGTGCTCCATCTATGAAAAAGTGTCGAGGAGTGGTAGTTCGTCTCTAGAAGGAGGAGTAAGTCAGTCCCAAGGGGCAAGAGATCTTCCAGAACGAGAGCGTTAGCGAAGGCTTTAGCACACCCCCTACAATTCAGAGTGGCGACCTTGAATGCGTAAGTCCAACGTCGGATGAAGGGCAGCTATGGCAGCTTTCTGGAAAGTGTCGAGGCGATTGATGACACCACGACAACACAAGACGTAGTCGGGTTGCTTGGTATTATGCCGGAGGAATTTGAGGATGGAGGTTGCTTGGTCGAAGACCTCGGTAAGAACTGCTTCAAACTGTTGTAAAAAGATAAGAGAAGCCTACCGATATGTTTTATGAGTGAGAAACTCGTAAAGATCTTCAAAGGAGACAGGTTCTGAAGGAAGAGAGGCATTGGTAAGCAGAGTCAAGAAATCTTCAGACGTCGGCAGAGGACCCTTGGACTTTGAAGAGGAAGAGCTAGAACGTGACAGGGGAGACTTGGAGCCTGCTAGATGGGTGGAACGATGTGGGTGGCCAGTCGGAGAAGGTGACTTCTTCTTTTTCCTCCGGGCCTCGGTACTGGCAGTAGAGCGACGCTTGCCGTGAATCGATGACACACGAGATGTGGAATCAGAGGAAAGGGTCCACCTCATTGCCGGGAGCAAAAGTGCCGACGGTGAATAAATCTTGAGGATCAGCCGTGATGTCTTCTGATGGAGAGAGAACACGGAAAGGCAAGGAGGAGTCAAGCGGAGGAAAATCCGACAGAGTGGAGAAAGCAACATCGGAAGACGCGTGTTGATAGAAGGCTTTAATCAGATTTTCAGCAGAACTGGGCCCAGGAGGTTCAGCGCAGGAGAAAGCATGGCAGCAGAAATATAGGATGAGGTAGAATGCTGCCGTGGAGCTGCAGGAGTCAGTGGCTCTGCATGGGGGCATTGAGCCTGCTGATGGCCGTAAGCCTTGCAGCGTGAGCAATGAGAAGAGGTGAGGAGCTCAATCCGGCGGCGCTTGTTACCGCAACGAACATCGAGGAACCGTGGAAACTTTATGAGATGCTCTTCCGACGGGAAGATGATGCGAGCAGTTCTACGGAAGCCACAGATATGTTTATCATCGGGGTCAGAGGAGAGAGTCTTCACTGTGCCGACTACTCTGCCGCATCGACTAAGTGCAGCACACAGCATATCATCAGAGATCTCCTGCGGTACCAGATTTAGAGACGAGAACAGGACGCTGGGCGATGGATTTGGCCAAGAGGTGAAGATCGCCAATTGATAGGCCCCGAGACAAGACAAGCTCGGCATATTCTTTTCTTCGAAAAATAAACAATCACAGGTCGTGGCTTTCGGGTGAGGTGGGTGATGGCACCAGAAGGAAGCATCTTCTAGAGGGCGGAGGTGTACTGCTTCAAAGGAGTGTTGGGCAGCGCATCAAAACAAACCCCCAACTCGAGGGTCGAATGAAGACGTTGACCAGCAGGAGAGTTCTCGGCAACATCTAATAAGATGGTGTCACCGTTGAGAGTAACGTAAGAATCCATACGAGGCAGACGAGACGAGGAGGAAGCCGGTGGAATACCAGAGGCAGCTGCAGAACACGTGCGTGGAGAAGCGCCTCCTTTGGAAGGCACTGACGCAGCATGAGATAATGTACTGGAAACAGAAGCAGTAGAAACTGTAGAGGGCAGATTAGCGACGCCATCAGAGACGTCCATGAATTCATTATCGTCAGCAGAGGCCAGGGACGTCACATCCACTTTCTCAATGGCAGAGTTAGAGACCCGGGCAGGAGAAGGGAAAAATTCAGGAGGAAAATTAAGAGGCTCTCCACTAGCAAGCGAAGATGATTGGTCGGCTGCGACTGACGTTAAGGAGGCGACACGAGGAGCTGCAGCGATGCGGGAGGGAACAGCGCCCTCATCGACAGATGCCATAATCAATGGCAAGGGTTAACGAAGAAAATGAAAAAATGGTGTGGAAATTAAAACACTCATAATGAAAATAAATAAGCACTCACCAACTCCTGAGGGAACTTAAACGAAAGCACATACCTTTAACTTCGGCACACACACACACAGAAGAACAATGATGGGACACACAAAACACGTACGTGAAGCACTCAAACACGGAGCTCGTGAAGACACGTGTAGGTCAAAGGTGGACCTTCACTGTACTAATGTATGTCAATAAATGCTAGGTTGTGTTTCTCTTCTAGATGTACGGTGACTTTTGTCAATATAGTGTATGTACATAATTGTGTCTATTGCCAAGCATGATGTATTCTCACAAAGCGCATGCACCATGACATGACTGCGTCACTAACAACTAACCAATCAATGTATAAAAGATTTGTCTCCACCCATGCAATTGTTAGTCTAACACCTGATGATGATCCTAATGTAGGGTTGAAAGATCTTGTGTAATTTACTATGTAAATAAAGTTTTTAGCCAGTAGGGTTTTAGTTTTATGTAGTAAAAATTTTAATCGTGTAAAGATGGCGTTATTTTTTATTTCTATAGTAAACTATAACGAATAAACGTAGCAGTGTGGGAATGATACGTGAATGCCATAATTTAATGATGCGCCGGAATTATTCGCTTGTGGGAAATAATTCATTGTGAATGGCTCACGCTCCTTCGGGCAGTTCGCCAAAAAGGGATGTGAACTTCTAAGCGCTTTGGTCGTTAACACGAGATTCCTGCAACAAAATGACTTAGTGAGTGTAGCAACAACCTGGAAATTAACTGGCCATTCGTTTGAGTGATCACTCGTGAATGACTCTTTTGCGTGAATGATAAACTCCCAAGGAGGAATGCTTTATGCCATCACTACTGCAGAAGAGATATAGAAGCCGCTTGTGTGCTGGAGTGATGCGTTACTTACAGGGGTTTGTGGCAAGACTCGGTTTGATCATGTGCGGAACGAATACGTGTAATGTGAAGCAAAAGGCTGCTAGTAGGGTGAAGACAAGTATTTTGAAGTCGTTTGGCCATGCTGAAGGAATGCATAATGAGATGCTAAGAGAATTTATTCAGCTTAAGGCTCTACGAGACCCGCCATCTTGTATTGCTGCCTTCTCTTGTTAACCAACGGGCAAGCGTATTTCACAAAATGCTCGGGCAATTTTGCACATTTTGGAACACCGTTTGTAGCTAACGCAAAATATATGATAAATAAAGTGTTCCCTGGTTTCAGAATTTTTATTGACCTTTCCCTTCATTTTTTATCTGCAGCGAAAGTCGTACCAAGGCGTCTTCCATTGTTTTATTAATTAATCAAAAATACTTAAAGAGTCCAAAATGAAAATCTGAAACCAAGGAACTCTCTATTTATCATATATCTTGCGTTAGCCACAAACATTGTTCCAAAATGTGAAAAATTGCCCGAGCAATTTGTGAAATACGCTTGTCCGTTGGTTAACAAGAGAAGGCACAATACAAGATGGCGGGTCTCGTAGAGCCTTAAGTGGCAGGAATGAATGATGAGATACTAAGAGAATTTATTCAGCCTAAGTGGCAAGAAAGAACGGGAGGAGAATGGCCGAGAAAATCAAGGGAGGACCAAATTCAGGTATTCTTGATGGAGGAAAATATAACCAGTATGAAGTATAAAAGGTTTTGTATGAAACGTGTCAAATATATCAAAGCTCGAGTTGTGTACCAAGATTGCTGTAAATACAGACTTTCGATACATCAACAGTGAGCAAAATCTAACACCATAACTCACTTTGATTTTAATTGCTAACTTCTGAATCTCAGAACAGCTTAGCGATACGTATGAATGTAATCAGGTTGATCACGTTAAAACTTGAAGATTTTCCGTGAACAAATTAATTACACACATCACTAAGCTGGCATGTACAACGTAGAGGTTTAATCAAGATCCACACAAGAATTGGTTTGATCACGTTAAAACTCAGTTGCACGTATTTTTATTTTACTATATTTTGAGAATCTATACTTTCTTTATTGTAGGAAACTTTACATTTCGCCCGTAGGAACGCAATAAATTTTAATGCATGCATTTTTTTCGCAATGCTCCAAGGTTTGTTTGCATTTTCTTTTTTAGAAATCAAATTATTTTTGTTTCTGGATTTAACAATCACTGAGTACTTATGCCCCTTGATAGTTGCCTGTCCCTAACTTGGGGTCACTATTTCCAGGGAAAGGTGAGAGCCAGCGCCTTAAGGCTAACGCACCAGTCGTGCCTTATTCAGAACTAGAGCCAGAACCCAGCTCCCACGACCGGTCGGAAATCTACACCTCTGACCACTCGGACACCATTGTGGTTTGAATTATTTACACTGGAGTTCTTGCTTATGGAAAGTTTACCACTGTAGCAGTTTACGTTTCAGGGATCGCTGCTGCTATTAACAACTAGATTTTATTATTGAAACTCGGGAAATGGAAATGTACCATATGCCAAGACTTTTATTACAAGCAGCGTAATAAAAAAGCAAGAGAAAAACAGGGTTTTAATCATTCCATGCAAGGCGAGCTTCGAAATTTTGATATATTTTTTCAGTTTGCGTACAATTTTTTGAGGAAACAACACAATTCTTTTAACTGTTATCAACGCTGTTTTTAGTAGCAGATGTCCACGATAATTATATAATATCAACGCACTGAGTGATACAAAAGTTTTATTATTTTTGTTTCACTCCATTTGTGCAATAACATTTTATGAAAAGCATCTAAAACTGAAACAACGGAGAGTACCTAGATCTAAAAGATGAAGCTGGCAAGTGGAATTTTTAGAAGCCATATTTAGTTTTTGGATCTTTAGATTTCTTTTTATTTTAGTTAGATATCCCACTTCTAAAATATTTTAGTTAAAATTCTAGAGTGAAGATTAGCGTTAAATTGAAATTAGTCAGAATTTACATGAATTATAGTTTTGAATGTCATAAGAGGAAATACTGAATGAGAAATGCTCCGAGCATTTTTGAAAGTTAAATGAGTAAAATTTAAGTTTTATGGATCACATCATAAGATGTTAATTTCGGGCACATTGAATCCAGATTTCGCATTTGTCCGAGATGGGTTCGGGTTCGAATCCCAGTGAAGACTGTATGATGTTTGTCTTACGGCATTGGCTCTCTTCCTTAGATGGAATCAGTGGCCCAAAATTAGGGACGGGCGACTGCTTATAGCCAATTGAGTTTCTCACGATGGTCGTTAAACTCCCAATATATATATATATAAAAAATCCAGAATTCACCGTACATAAATCATGAGAGATCCAAGATTAGACATGTGCTTAAAAAATAAAGTGGATTTGATCGGGACATATCGTAGGAATCGTTTCAGAAAGATGAGCTTACAGATCAGTCGCATGGAAACCCAGAATAGTCTAAAAGAAATAATCAACGATCAGGGATCAGACAGAGTAATGAATTATGGAACAGCGAGGAACAGAGTTGGACGAAAAACATCAAGCTCTGAATTGGAATGACACAAAATGAAAGGGGCCTTGGCTCTGCTGTTGACAAATAACAGTTGAAAAAGACAGTTTATTGAGATTGTAGAATATAACTAAATGTTTCTAACAGATATCATTCAGTATATAGTTAAGGGCAGTGACATCCCAACAGAAGCTAAATGAAACATATATTTTTTTAAAGGAATAGGAAAGAATGTCAGAACTCCAGAGTAATCAGTGTTCTAAACGTCATGAGAAAAAGGATTCAAAATAAAATTCAAGAATGCAAGACTACTTTGGAACAATACGATTTTTCTTCTGGAAGTCATTCAAACACAAAGTCTCGGAATAAAGATTTCTCATAACACAAACTTTATTTAAAATCTGTGTAGAAAAAGGGTGAGACTTGAATAGGGTGGAAAAAGTGAAGAAATAGGTTTGGCTTTGGAAAAGACTATTATTTTCCCATTTTTGTTGGCTGATGATAAAGCTGTTGTGCCATAAGGTTTCATGTTCATGATGAAGTAAATAGAACAGTATGTAAATAGAAGCTCCATCAGTTTTCACAAAAACAGAATGTTTGAACATAGATTTCCAGTGATGTAGCGAAGGTGACAAGAGCCAGGGGGCAAGACACTAATGTGCGCCCCTTGGGAAACAAGAAACGCCGCCCCGGTAGCGTAGAGGTCTAATCGCTGGCTTATGATCATTCGTCCGTGAAAATCAGGGTTCGAATCCAGTGGAGGCAGGGATGTTGTGTTTGTCTTAAGGCATTGACTCTCTCCCTTCTCTGGAACCTGTGACCCTAAATTAGGGACGGGCGACTGCTTATAGCCCATCGAGTTGATCACTGTGGTTGTTAAGCCTTCAATATAAAAAAAAAATACTGACAAGTTATGATTCAGTTCCTGGGGGAATCCAGGGGTACTAAAACACATAGCATCTAATAAAAGGGCAAGTTCAAAACAAAAACAGAAAATTTATCGCCACTTCGATGGCAGAGGAACTGAGATGCTGGATTCTGACCATACGTCCGTGACAGGCCTGAGTTCGAGTCTCCGGTGAGGCATGGGTAGAGAATTAGTTTGATGACATTGTTTCCTTCCCTTCCCCTCCCTGGAACCAATGGCCCCAAATTAGGGACTGGTGACTCCCTTAGGGTTAGGCGCAACGCTACGGGTAGGCTTTGAATCTACCCTTTAGACCCCCTCTCCACTGCTTAAGCAGTTACAACGGGAGTGGGTGAGTTGCACCGGAAAGATAGCGAAACGGGCGAGTTGCACCGGTGCATATCGCACCGCGAAAGAAAAAGGAGGGGGATGAAGCAAGGCTCTGAAGACTCTGAATCTAAGAACCATAACAATGAAGCAAGGTTGATAAGGTTTTTTTTTCCATTCGCATACTTTTTCTTCACACTTTTTCCAGGCTAAGGACTTGCAGCCGGGCTAATAGCTTCTGGCGTGTTTAAAAAAAAATATGGAATGAGTTTCCCTTGTCTTTGTCTTAAAGCGTGATTATGCTCTCTTGTCTTGTTTCATGATGTTTTTTACCTCTTTCGTATTTCTTCTTATCCCTCTTAGAACCATAATAAGAAATAGCTTTTATTCAAATTTTGTAAGTTCTTTATTCTTGTACTTCCGCTTCATTCTTTCCATATTTCCCATCATCTTCTTTAGATTTTGGTTTGGTTGGTTTTTGACATTTCCACTATTTTTCAATACATAAACATCAACCTGGATTTGCTTAATTACTTCGACAAAAGCATGAATATTTGAGTTAGGCGCACTGAAATTAGAATTGAATTTTGCATGAAATGATTCACAGGCATTAGTTTTTGTCTCTCCTATTTTATCCGAAGACCATATTATGGGTGGGAATTTGACTGCTTCAGCGACATATGTATCTGCCACATAATCAGCGTTTTTTTGCATCTTTCCATCCTGTTAGATATCCGACATAAAATCGTCTACGCAACAGTCTGCAACTTCCTCGTGATTTGAATAAAGTAATCCAAATGATCAACGCAGCCACTTTCCTGGACTTCTCTCCACCACGATTGAGATGCATGGAAACGACATCCTATGATGTTGCTTGTAGGCCAGATATTTTAAATTTCTGAATGAATTCCCACTTCAAAACCGGCGACAATAATCTTGTGCTCGAACTTGTTCTTCACAACGCTTTGAGAGCATTAAGAACATATCTTCATAAGTGCAAGCACTTTTGTTCGGCAGAAGAAAGTGAGCAAGTTGTATATAATGGCCATTTTAGTTTGTATGCACATTAAACATTTCATGGAAAAACTTCGGACAATGTTTGAAAGTTCCATCGATGAATACCGTATCACTTTCACCCAAAAATTTAGATTCGAAGTAATTGAAAAGCAAACAATACCTTTTTCTGTACTATTGGTGTGTAACATTTTTTCCCCCTGATGTGTTTTAATATCCAATGAAACTAGAGCAACGTGCACTTCTCTTGTGTAGAAGTGGAAACTCACTACACGTCGTGCTCTATTCAAAAGTTTTCTTATATATTCCATATCTTTTATGTTGAACTCTTCTGCAGAACCCGAAAGCGCACTACTTATTTCTTTTCTGATTAATTTTTGTGGACATTCGTTCAATTCGTCGATAGCTTTCCTTTTGACACTATTGGAGATGGCTTGTCTCTTCAAATTCTTATCTGAGTCGTGATTGTGATTCGAATCAGATTTCAAAATTACTGTGGCATTTTCGTCTGTATAGTTCTTTGCTAAGCAGTTTCTTCCGAAGCATCTCCATTTAAGTCCTAGATTTTCATGCTGCTTTTAGAATTTGTAATTATCGCAGACGTCCTTTTTCGCTCAGAATAAATTCCATTATCACTGATGCGTTGAGGTACGCTGCGTAGGACAACACGTGTTTAAATCACCTCATGGACAATACGCGTAGCACATGCCGGTCCCTCTGTTTCTGCTTCCTGTGTAACAAACATTTTACACAAGGAGAAGATGCGGTGGAATTCGTTCCTCGATTTAACTGACAGGTATTGTGTGTGTGTGTGTGGGGGGGGGGGGGGTCCGGTGCAACTACCCCATGCGACAGGAGGGGAGTCCAGTGCAATTCACCCTTGAATTTGGTTGACAGGTTCTGTGAGGGGTGCAACTGACTCTCGTCCGTTACAACATATGGCGAATGCAACAATCTAATATTTTGGGGAACTTGGATAAACGTATGTGAATTTTTGGAATTCATACACTTTTGTTACATAAAATGAATCTAGTGTTAAACTTTGTGTTGCACTATTGTGTGAAATGGAGAGAATTCTCTGAGTGATATCTAAGAGAGTACAAGAAACAATTTCCATAATAGCATAAAAAGATGACAGAGATTGCTAGTAAGGCTACAAACCAAAATTTATAAACTGTGTTAGAACACAGCAAATACTTAAAAAAGAAAAATAAGTGATGTAATTAAGCTAAAATTACGAAGAAATAGTAAATTGTTAAAGCCCATGCTGGTTCGTATCCATGGTTCCCACTATTACATATGCTGAATAAATACTACCTAAAAACGTTTCATTTTACTAGTGTCGAGTAAAATCTACATGAACTGAATTTTTCGGCAAAATTTCTTCTCCCAAGCGCTTCCAAAGTTTTGCCCTTCCCCTCGTACAATGCTTACGTCCCCCTAATTTCCCCCAGTTCTGAGCTGCTGGCGTCGCTACTGCGCTTAGAGTTGTTCACGGTGATAGTTAAAAGTTCAAAAAAAAAAATAAAATAAAATGAACATTCAAGAGCAAAAAAGTAGCTTCTACATGTGAGAAATGTACGTTTCCATACTATGAAATTGTTTTCTTGCAGCATTTCCAACTCTAAAAGCAATATTATTCCAACCTTTTCAGCGGCCCCCAATGACTGGCGTCCGGGGACAACTGCCGCTCTTTATCATTCCCTCCTCCTGTCGCTACGCCTATGTTGATTCTCAAAGTGAAGTGAACATTTGGAGTTAAAAGACAAAATTGAGAATTAAGAAGAGCATTTTGACAAAGTTAGAAGCTGGTATAACTGTGTTAAATCTGAAATGTTGTTCCAAAGTATAAGCATAGAATAATCAAAATTTAGCATTCGTTCAGTTGGAGCAAAGGAATCTGAAATAAGAATATTTCATTCTTAAAAAAATGTTTTCAGCTTTAATGGTGCGGTGGTCTGCGTTTAGCAAATCAGTCCATAAACTTATAGTAGTAGAACACCGTCAAAAGAGAAGAGTGTGTAAAATAAAAGATGTGTTTAATACTATGGGGATCTAGTATACTTCGAAATGAAATGGTTGAAATTAATAATTAATTCGTATGGATATGTGTGGAAAAAATGGCTGAAGAAACTTGGTAAAACAAAATCGAAAATCGGAGTTGCTAGGAAGGCTGAAGACGAAGGCAAATGTTAGAGTGAAATACGTCACACAACAGATAATTTAGAAGAGAATAACTGGAGGAATAAAATATGCAGACGCACCGAATCCTTATAAGGAAAATAGTTGTAATTAAGATTTCTTCGTGGTTTGTGAAGTGACTGTACACAATGCTGCTCTTTCTACAGCTAATGGGATAATTGAACATTCTGGGGCCGCTGTATTTGTATCCAGTGGCCTCCTCGCACAGATGTAAACCAAGTGTTAAACAAAAGCTTCACGTCGACCATCAGTTTATCGAAAAAATAATTTACTTCCTACCGCCACACATTAAATCTTGAATTATTAAGGACAATGAACAAAGACAAGCCTCGATTTCAGTTTACCGAGAAAATTTTAGAGATAAAGGGAAGCCATGCACAAAGAAGACATTTTCATCGGTCCACATATGTAAAAGTAAATACATGACAGCTATTTTAAAGTAATAATAAACTACAGTATATAAACCAGGAAGGTGGCTCGTAATTATTACTGGGTGTAATTAACTGCCGACTCTTTCGACAAAAAGTCTAGAGATTAGTAGCCTAAGGTATATTTTGAAGAGGGTAATTAGTTGTGCGAAAACTGCGTTATCCTTTTCATTACTTCGTGCTTTGAATTCGTTTTGGCTAATTCAAACATACTGCAAAAAACAAACAGCAATAAAATGGGCATCAGAAGCATCGAAAGATGCGAGAGACATATTGATTTCAGTTACCATTGACTGATGCGGAAAAACATGTTTACAGATCACACTGATGAAAGCAGTGGGATAGTAGTCAAAGGAAAATATCAGTTGAACACAGCCAGCTGGAATATTAGGAGAAAAAAATTCATGCTAAAAATATTGTGACAAATACAAATATACATTTACGCCACCTAGCGGAAAGCTTTTCATAGAGCTGAAAAATATTCGTAGAATATCTGGAATGTGGTTACAGCTACGTGATAAATGAAGTATTTTCCCAATGCAATGCGTATTAGCGAAGAGATCGCACCAAACAAAAGATATACAATCCCGCTATCTGGCACGATGGCTTCCTAGTTGTTTCGGTGTCTAAGTACATTAGTGGAATGGATTAAATCATTACATATTGTCCGGAAATTCGGTGTTACAATTAACAGTGAATTATCTTCTGAAAAAGGAGATCGGAGCTGAAGTTCCCCAAGGTTCATTTGTCGGACGGATGCTGTTCCTGTTATCTGCATAACTTACCCGAACAAATTCAGGGTGAAGTTATGATGCATGCAGATGACACGGCGATTGCCACCATACTTGAACAAGATTTGGACTGGGAAACTTCCCAAGATTATCTGTCAGAGTTAAGAGACTTACTGCGCAAACCGGGGGGGGGGTTAAGATTAATTTGCAGAAGAGTACGGTCGTATGGTTTTTGGCATACTGCAAGGAGTAAGGGAACTAACAATGTTCCTGCAGGCTATCCTCTTTGTCGCTACCAAGTACCTGAGGCTTGAAACAGCCGGCTTTCGTAGTAGCCAGCAGTACTTGCCTCACGAAATCGTCATGTCATGTCTCGGGCGTTTGGCTTTTCTGCTCTGTAAGAGAAGTTGCTTTACAATTTAACACTAGATAGTGTTGTGCAAGTGGGTTTTCTGACTAGCCATCACTTAGGCTGCTTCGGTGTGAGTTTATGAGAGTTAATCCCAGAGGAAGAAGATCGAAGTATGTAGAACAAAGTCCCCGCCACTACCACCAAGGATGATCACTGGAGCTCCTAACTCCCACCCGATACATAAGGAATCGGCTCCAGGTAAAAGATTAATCCACCGATTCACTAAAAAGTTCTTTTGAGTGGATAGCCACTTGAATAAACTAATCTCAGGGAAGCTGTGAACTACGACCAGAATGCTGAGCTAAGACAGCCATAGGTAGCGGAAAATATCTTGAACATGGTCCCTCCGGAAAAGGATGCAAGGGTTGCTTGCACTGTTGATTAGGAACTTAAAACATTTGAATCACCCAGTGGAAGGGAATTACTGATCAAACGGGTCGTGGTAGAAAAGTTAGTACATGGATCACTTATTGAGGTGAGTTTATTTCGATTATTCATTATGGGAACTTGTGTTGGTCTGTACGTGGGGTGTGGTGCCTCTTACCCAGCCTTGATAGGGTCTTTGCTCCTTCACAATAGACTACTAACGGTGCTACGAACACACCACTTCCTAAATTATTTCTGTGTAACTTCCCTAAAGGGCTACTTAACCCAAATTTCCGAACTCTCTATTTCTAAGGGATGTTTTAGACCCGGGGTAAGATGCTCCCTTCCTGAAATCTTTAACAAGTTCATTTGATTGCCAAAGAAAAATGTAAGTTAATGCTAACTGGCGAGAAAATTGTACTAGCTAACTGAAGATTAAGTGAATAACAATGTTAATGCTCAAATATCGTATGAAATGCAGATTTACGTTTACTGCACCTCCGGAAAAGATTTTGCCTGAAAAAGATAAAATGAATAGGGAGACTCTTGAACATGATTACCGCTATCCTATGAAAACAGGATTTTTTTTAATACGGTTTGTATTACTGAAGAGTTCACTCCAAAGAAAAGTATTTTATCACTACCAAGCACGAAAACGTTTTATGAATAAACTTTAAGTGGGGAGTATGGTCATCTTATCAGCTTTCTGCTGCTAAACAAAGATATCTATCTCGTCCAACTTGTGGAGGTGGATATATCATGAAAAATGCATTTTTTCTGGGAAGTCAAAGTATGTCTGTAATGATCCAGTAATGAATTTTTTCCCTGTCCACACTTTACACTGGTTGAGGTATAAAAACTTAACAGGAACGCGGACAAGTTGTTAACAGTGCAACATATTCAACAATGCATAGAGACAAATTGAAACCTGAAATTTTAGTAACAGAAATTTGGTTTCGAAAACTCATTTCGCATCACAGTGCTTGTCCCCATAAAGTAGCTGCGTCCATGGGGAGCATTAAAAACCAAGTTTGAGGTTTTTCCACATCCACTTTTCTGCTCGAAACTCGCACGAAACGATTTTCATCCCTTCGGTCCTCTTAAGGAAGCATTACGTGGTTCGTAATTTTATTGTAATGAAAAGGTGACAGCAGCGGTGCATACACTACTTCTGGAAAAGCTGAAAACCTTTTTGTAATGAATCCAGGAGCTTGTGTACCGTTGCAAAAGGTATGTGGAATTTCAGGGGCATTACATTTTGTAAGAATAATGCAAATTCCACTTTTTCTAGTAAATACAACGAAATTGTCTTCACTTTTTCTTTACCACCACCCCCTATATATCATCATCAAACATTACCAATGCACTGCTGGATGAAGGCCTTCCAAAGTCTCTTTCACAATTCGGCCTTGAGCCAGTCTTCGCCATGACATTCCGACATATTTTCTAATTTCATCCACATATCTTTTACAAGGTTTTCATCTGGGTTTTTCCCTGTCCTTTGGAATCTATTCAAGTAATTCAGTTGTGTAAAAGCGATCAGTTCTAGCCATATGTGCTGCGCATTATCATTTAAGGGATTTTACCTTCGTAATGATGTCATCAACCGCCGTCATTCTCTTATCAATGAGTTCCTCTCCCTATCCTTCCTGTCTACATGAAGCTTTACCTCCACGAGTCTTTCAGTAGTTTGCAGCTTTGAATATCCTTTCTAGTTAAGATCCATGTCTCTGATACATAAGAACTTGAAGGATGCACTGATTAAATTCTTTTCGTTTAAGACTTAATAGTAAATTGCTCTTGAAATGCGTACTGTTTCTTCCAAATGCTCTCCAACCAAGTTTTATATGCCTGTTAATTCCTACTTCGATGTGACCTTTCCTTCATATCCGTTGTCCATGGTAAATGTAAGCATAGGTTACTTCTAGATTTGTCACATGAATTTTCAAATTTTTAGTTTTTGTAAAAGCATTGTCCATAAATTTTATTTTCTGTAAGTTCATTGTTAAACCTACTTCTTTGCTTTTGTTAGCAAGTTCCTTGATTACACACCGTAGTCTTTAGGGGGTACTTGCAAAATTTACAATGCCATCAGCAACATGAAAGTGGGTTAAATACCCTACATTTGTATTCACCCTCTTGCTTTTCCTATTCAGTGATTGAAAAACATTCAGCAATGCAGTATTAAGGAACTTGGGTCACATTATCTCTCACATTCCAATTTCCATAAGTGTGTGTCCTCGAGCAGTAGAACCTTCTGCACTTGAATTTTCACAGATATTATTGCTAACATTAATGTATAGATCTTCAGTACCGCATGATTTGAAAAACAATCTCTGGCTGTTTCACGGAATCAAAAGCTTTTCCATAATCAATAAAATCCATACATATTGGAGTTCATACTTGTTCGCCCTTCTAATTAGTACTTTCAGTACATAGATATGATCTGTAACGCTGTAACTCTTCCTGAATCAACTTGTTTTCTTGGTTGAGTAATGTCCATTGTTCCCTTCAAGCGAGCGAGATACCTTAAAGATTTTATAAACAACTGATAGGAGCCTGGTGGGTCTTTAACTTGGGTGCTGGTACATTTCTTTGTCTGAAATGGATATATCATTCGCTTAATATGGTTTTGTACAGAATTATTTAACTCGAACCAAAATTTCGCCTCTATTTTTTTTAGAGTAGTATCTCTTCTAAGTGCCATAATCTGTTTTGTTCTGTTATTGGGACGTCCCTTTGTTTTCTTCAGGCTTTGGTTGTTTTCAGTTGCTTATCCCACTACTTCAGAACTGAGTTTCCCTATGTCTTTAGTAACATTTTTTCGCACTATCTTGTATAGCTCCACATATTGCTCTTTAAAAGTTACGTTTTACACCCGTATTTTTTTTTTAATATTTTCTTCAAATGTAATTTGCTCGTAGTACAATCTATTTTTGTCGCTGTTTCCACAGTTGCATCGATAAGGATCCTGTTAACTTCAGTGATGTCTGTTTTCTTCGGTTAGACCTTCCAGCTCAGAGAACAGTTTCTCAGTCCCAATTTGAAAGTTTCATCACGACATTTTAAGGCTTGTCGTGTCAATACATTTTATAATGAATAAGCTTTATTTGCTTTCCGCTAACTAAGCTAATGATAATAATGAAGCTTTCCTACTGAGCTAAGTATAATGCTTCTGCTACTGAATGATATGCTTGTACTAAGCTTCAAATAGTGAATTCAAATGGTTGTTGTTACTAGTTAATTAAGAACATGAATAAAGTCTCCTGCTAGTAGTGTAGCAATAGTATTGAATAAACTTGTAACTGGTAGTAATGTTGTAGCAGTAATTAGGATGAATAAAGTCTTAACGCTGGTTGTTAATAGTAATAAACTAATGACATAAACCTAACAGCCAGACAGAGATCTGACAAAAACTATGAATTGAGAAAGACGTACTTACGACAAAGCTCTTTTATTATGTAACTCTTGATCATCCAAAGCACACACACAACTCGTTTCACAATAATGAAGAATCAAACTAATCACATAGAACGAAGCTCTCAATACAACAACAACAACAAACTCTCTCCTTCACAACAACAACGCTCCCCTAGTATAACAACAAACGCTCTCCTAGTATAACAACAACTCTCCCCTTGGCTATCGTTGAACGCGCCTATATATACTGGCTACCACCACGTCATGACTTACACTCATTGCCAGATCTCATTCAGCGGGTGAAATAATATTTCGTTCAGTAAGAAGATAATTTACATAGTAAAATAAAATAACCAGAGATAGTAAAATCAAAAGGAAAGTGAATATAGAGTATACGTTACAATTTCATTTGCTTTATTAGCTTGCGACGTTCAAGTTTTGTGTTGAGGTGCATGTTACATCTCACCATTCTATGATCACTTCCTGTGTTGAAACTAATTAGCACACTGCAGTCCTCAATGATAAATTTCTTATTACCATAATAAAATCAATTTCACTACTCACCCCATTGAGATGCTTCCATGTCCATTCCCTATGGGGCATTTTTTAAAAAAAGGAGTTAATGATGAAAATAATTTCTGCTTCTGAAATTCAAAATTTTTTCTAAGCTGGTTGCAGTGACCGAATTTGCTTACCGAAGTTTCATTCTGTTGCCCTCTTATTCGCATTGAAATCACCCATAATGATTTTCAAGTGCTGCTTAGCCTTGTTATTCAGATACCGAATTTCCTGATAAGTCTTTGGATTTCTTAATAAGGATAACTAAGAGGGTGGTTACGTAAGCTTGAAAGATATGAATCTGTCCAATAACTCTATACACCGTCTTAGCACGAGACGAATACAATTTTTTAATGAGCTTTAAAATTAGTGAAAATAAAAGTTACATTAAAATCTCCATGAGATCTTTCGGAGCTCCGCGAGTTCCTTCATCAGATGGTATTACTACAATGATTGCCATGGGCGTGCTAGTTTATATAGCTGACAGAGACGTGGTTCTCATCTGTGCAGACGCAAGGGCGTGCAAAAAAAAAAATAAGATACACGCACAACACAAGAAACACAACGCATACTTGCTGAATTACACATAACAAAACATTTTCCGACAAATAAATAAATGGTATAACCCACCCACTCCATCTAACATAAAAAAAAAAATTATTCGTCTCGTGTTAAGAGGGTGTATAGAGTTCTTGGACTTAAGTTGGGCACAATTATTCTTATATTGTTGATATGAATCTGGTATCTTTTTTGAGAATTGGATACTAAGTCGTGCAGCTGTCTGAGGAACTTTCGGCTTGCTTATTGTATATCTACCACCACTAGTTCTGCCGATAGTAAAACATATTTTCACCTTTGATGCTTTGCATTTTTCCCGACAGTACTAAAGTAAATCCCAATTAAAAAATTTCGATGTAATGAAAATGAATAACGGAAGTAGTCAAAACCAATGTTAAAATCTGATGGTTCAGCGTTCTGTGCTATGAAGTGACGCAACAGTAGTTAATTTCATTGTTACTCTACAATATATTTTATTAAACTATTGCGGAACATTATTTCATCACGTTTTACATAAACGTAACAATATTTCATTGCAATATGCGTAAATTACGAGAGCTTGATGCTAAATTCGATAAAATCAATACAAAAATGCATTTATGCGTTTTTGATGCTATAGAAGCGGTGCGTCATAACGTAATTTGCTTCCTCTTGACCCTCCCTCCGCCCCCCCCCAACCGGGATTATCTGCTATTGACGAGAGCTTTAAAATGATGTATGACACGATGAGGTGTAACCTATAGATATCTTAGACCAAACGTTACCAATCCCTCTAACTAACGCACTTGCGATTCAGCTTTGTTTTTCTACTTTGTGGTCAGATTTTAACTTGCGCATGCGAGATAGATTTTGGTAGTTACATCACATTACATCGGTGTCAGTGTCGTTTCTTACGTTCATCTAAATCTGAATAATAATAATAATAAAATACCGTTTTTGAAAAACTAAACATACGAAATACTATTGCCCCCGCCATAGGTTTAGTAAATATTTACTTTTATGACTCACATTTCTTCTTTCATTGGTTTTACGAAAATAACATCACTCCACCTGCCTAAGTACCGCTGAATGTCAGGAATTAGTAAACTTTGTTTGTTTTTATAATTTAATTCCACTTAGTATGTACCGGACTGTGGTTCGGTGTGGTCGTGAGTGATGCGAATAAATGTAACGTGTTGTGCACAGACAAATGTATACTCTCGAATCACTCGTTTTATTTCACACCCACAAAGATCTTGGCAAGAGAAAGATGCATGGCGTAAATTATCTTCAAAAAGTAACAGGATACTCTCGTAATACTTTCTAGTTCTGTGAAATCCTCCTCCTTTTCCTCTAACTTTTCTAAGCCCGACGATATCCCAATTGATAACGAGTTTCTCCTGGAATTCAAGGAGCCTTGAATCCGATGATTGTCCACGTATGACAAAACTCTAGATCTTCATTAGATGGGAACCTGATCCATACTTCCCAAGATTCTTAGCACCCAATGCTTTAATGCCATACTGGCTACAGCCTTGGCTAGGCATATTGCATCCGCCAGGGGCGGAGGTCCAAGGATTAAGTTGAATGTATGGTTGGTTTGTTTTATTTATGGCCCTTAGTTCAAAAAACAAAAACAAGATATTCTGAGGTTACAGACAACTGAAAGAAGCATGATTGGTGTAAACGGGAAAGACAGAAGACTGGCTCGTGGATGAGGAAAAACGACAAGTGTTGATGACATGATAAAATCAATACCTCTAAAATGGCAATGGGCAAGGAGATATTGCTAGAAGAACTGACAGCCGTTGGACAACTGAAATATTTGACTACATTCATAAGGGCAGGAAAGGACACAGAAGAAGGCACGTGGAAGATGGTGGATGATATTCAAAAGCATGGTGGTGTGACATGGAGACTTACGCAAGGAAAGGTGGTGGAGGAGACATGAAGAGACCTTCGTCCGGTAGTGGATTGACAATACTAGATTTTTGCAATTTCCTGCAGTTCATTAGGTTTTTATTTCTATAATATCATACTAAAATATTATACACTTATATTTTTTGGTTTAAGTTTTAAGCTTGGAATTATTTGGTTGTATGTTCTCTTTGATGTCGGATAAGGCCTGTATATCACATTTGCATTTATATTAAAATTTTTGTAAAAAAATTGGGACATATAATTAAAAAAATGGTTCTATCGGGTTGGTTCGAATGAAATGTCCGGCGCGAACGAGCAGTAGAGACAGGCCCCACCACAGCGGAATGGAACAACTCACAGGTGTTACGGGTATTACGTCACAGAGTTAATAAAAATAGCTAGCACGTGTGTGAAGAACAAGGTTCGGGCGTGGTTTGTTTGGACGTAACGTGGTTTGTAAAGGAAACATGCAGATGCCGGATTTGAGAGTCATCTTCCTGTATGAATGTAAACTGGGCCATTCTGCAGGAATTGCCACTCGAAGCGTTAACAAAGCCTTTGGGAAGAATACAGCCAACGAACGAACCATTCGGCGATGACTGGTGAAGTTTCGAAATGGATATACGGACCTTCAAAACGAAGCACGTGGTCCCCGACCTGTTGCTGTTTCTGACGATGTTCTGTTACGTGTGGTTGAAGAGGACCCCGAAAAACGTATCGTGAGATAGCGACAGAGGTAGGTGTCTGCCACACGAATGTTGTTCGGCGTCTGGCTGCGTTGGGTAAGGTCAAAAAGCTGGACATGCGGTTGCCGCATGAGTTGATAACTGCCAACAAGATTAGGCGTTTGGAAATCTGCACGTCGCTGCTTGCCAGGAATAAACAGGAACCTCCACTGCATCGAATCGTCACCTGCGACGAGAAGTGGGTCCTTTCTGATAATTGTAAACGATCTGCACAATGGTTAGGCAAAGCGCAGCTTGCTGGACGGCATCCTAAGCCACCTTTACACACTAAGAAGATGACGCTCCTTGTCTGGTGGTCCACAGCCGGGATAATTCATCGGAGTTTCTTGGCAAGAGGCCAAACCATCACTGCAGAACGTTATTGTGCTGAATTACACCAGTTGCACCGCAAATTGCAGCAGAAACAACCGTCTTTGGTCAGCAGATATGGTGTTCTGCCCAAGGACAACGCCCGCCCATATGTAGCACAACGAACGATGCTGGCACTAAGTACCTTGGGCTATGAAGCACTGCGTCATCCTGCGTATTCCCCGGACGTGTCTCCGACAGACTATCATCTGTCTCGCCGCCTGGATCATTTCCTGTGCGGGAAACAGTTCACGACAGACAACGCGGTTCAACGTGCAGTTGATTTCTTCGGGTCCCAGCCACAATACTTTTTTCGTTCCGGAATCATGGCCTTGCCGGACAGATGGCAACTATGCGTCGATGCCGAGGGGGATTATTTTTCCTAGGTAAGTTGTCCTACTTTTCCGTTCTCGCCGTTCACGTGTGCTGGTCTTCTGCCGGACATTTCATTCACACCAAACCAATACATATTTCCAGGTAATTACGAACTGGAAGCTTAAGTTACTTTCATGTTTTGGGGGGATTTTTGTTGTAATTGAATAATTGAATTAATATTGTTTTAGAGCCTCTATACAAATGTGATATAGCAGAAACACCCGCTTTCACCAGGGCTATGCAGAAATGAGGGAAGCGTCATTTGTGCTGGTTTTTGTAAGAAACGTAGAGAACTGTTCTCTCAGTTTTCCTCATTTTTTTCAGTAATCATTTTATGCAAAGTAGCTATCCCGCAGATGTCGCTGACGCAAGGTGGCTGAATCTGTATAAAAAGGGAACGCTGAAGGCATACAGTGGTGAATGAAGTGCATTTTGCAAAAAATAATGGGTAAAAGACGCGATTTGACGGACTTTGATCGTGAAATGACCGTGAGTGCTCGAAGAATTATTGTGAGGAATAGAATCGGCTGTACTTGTGAAATAATCGAGGGGAGCAGTTGTTAAAGTTTACAGAGAGTGGACCTCAGTCAAGAAACAGGGTCTGAGCCATAGCGCGTGGTCGTAATCAACGGCTACTGGATGCTCGGGCAGAGATGAGAGTAGGCAGGCTTGTTTAGTCCAACAGACGGGCCACACTTCGTCAGATCACAGATAATCTGAATCAGGGACAAAGTCGGATGGCCTCTCGAAGTACAGTTTGCCACACATTACATCGTATGTGCTACAGAAGGAGACGGCTCTGTCCATAAGCCATTTCTATCCTCAGCGAACAAGAATAAACGCCTCCCATTTGCTCAGGAACACAAGAATTGGACAGTAAATGAGTGGGAAATAGTAGTGTGGTCCGATGGATCGCGTTTTCAATTACACCATGCAGGTGGAAGTGTGTGGATAAAGATGCAGCAGTATGAAAGCATGGACTCATCTTTCATCATCACTACTCTCCAAGCTAGCGGATGCGACGTTATGGGCTGTCTGGGACATGTTTTCGGGCAATGTTTGGACCCTTTGATTCGTGTGGAGTAACGTCTGACCGCCCAAAGGTATTTAAATTGTTGCCAACCAAGTCCACCCAGTTATGTTGATGGTTTATCCGAATGGAGATGCATACTTCCAGCAGGGCAATGGTCCATGCCATTCCAGCTGTTCACATTGTACACGAATGGTTTGAGGAGAATTACGGAGACTTTTCGCTGCTACATTGGCCTCCTCAATCACCGGAACTCAATCCAATGGAGCATTTATGGGCATTAGACAGCTGGATCCTCTACCATCAAATCTTCAAGAGCTGGAGAGTGCAATTCATCGCATTTGGGCTAATATACCCCAAACCACTTACCGACTTTAATAGAGGCCATACCAAGACAACTTCAAGCAGTATTTAGGGCAAAAGGTGTCTCAATAACGTAATAACCTGGTGGTCATAATAATTTGGTCACTCAGTGTATATAGACAGGTATATTATTCTGAGAACATCTAGATCAACTAAATTCGATTTCCAATAACACGTAACAGGAGAAAAGTCTTTATCGCGCCCAGTGGCCGCAAATCAAGAACTTTCCGCAAAACAAGAAAATCAAAAATCGGTTCCATAAAAATCCTTTGCGAAACTATCATATAAATGAAGTGAAAACAGGCAATTTCAGCTGTCAAAAAAATGCAATAAATATGGCTCAGCATTTCTGGTCTTATATAACAAAGGAATGTTAGTCAACACTGCCCACGCTTATGACGAGACCAAATTGCATTGGGTTTCAACAATAGTTTTTTATAGGGCAGAATTTAGCCCATATGGGTGCAGTGTCTTGTTCAAGTCTTTCCTTCTGAACGGGAACTAACCATACACATATCTAAGTGAATGTGGAGCAGTGTTGACGGACATTCCCTTGATAAGACCAGCAATGCTATGCCATATTATAACATGTATGTGTGTCTGTGTTTATACATGCAGTTGCGAATGCTAACATATACACACACGCACATATATGCATGTTCGAAGTATATGCTATAATTACATTGTGACAATATGCTGTATATGTCATAATCTTTTAAATATGAACAGCCTTTTTGAAAAATCTTAGAATTCCACATATATTTACTTTGTGACGAATATTTCCTTTTTGTTCCTTCCGTTTTTGTTGACCTTTCACTCATGTAAATTTATGTTGTTCCTTGTTATGCTTCCCATTCTGAAGTTTGCGCCTGAACTCCTATGATGTTTACTCCTTTTGGTCTGTAACTGGCAATCAGTCAGACATGCATATCGGTACAAACACAGGGACCATTAAACGAGAAGCTATGTCTGATTAGACTCCTTTCTTACGTCAGTAGTTACTACATCCACGACTGTGATGTACTATATGCGCTAGCAGATCAGTCTTCGATAGATGTATACTATCATATCTGTTAAATTTTTGGTAGTAGAGGTATTGAAGCTTCGGCTAGCTCATCAAATAAATTTTTTGTCCTTAGGATTTGGTTTTAAATGCAATTATCGTGTGTGTCCTGTCAGTGCACTATATATGACTCTGAATAATCATATGTCCCAGAATATTCTAAATAGGGATGTCCGGGTTTTGGCACTTTCTTATCAAAAAATTAAATTATTTGTACCGGTCCAATGCCGATTAATTCAATGTGAAGATTCGTCCAAAGGGAAGAACTACTTCGATAGACTATTCATCCAGTGGGACAACTGGTCCAATGCTATCATTCGCCAAACAAAAGTTTTCTGTTTTTAAGAAATTAATAATAAATTAAGGTACTCTCCTCTTTAGAGTGTTTCCAAAAATTATTTCTATCCCCAGAATTTGTTTTAACCAGATTTTACGTATATTGTACACACTTTAATAAATAATCAAAGTTTGAAGACTTACAACCTGTAATTTAATGCAATTCAAATTATCTCAATGTTTGCAAGGTACCATAAATTTCGTAAAATTTAAAAAAGTTATTTACAAAAAAGGAATTCTACCACATTCGAAAGTATATAAAAATTGAAAGAATTTTTTTTGTAATTGAGATACTCTTAGTTTCTTCTGTAACGGTAAGTTTTTATAATAAGGAAGTGTTTCCACTGGTGTTAAAGCTCTCCTGTTCTCTGTACCAGAGGCTAATTTCATCTGCCTTCGTAACTATTTTTCATTCGTTTCTCTCAGGGTTCTTTTTTATAAATATCGGGCCTTCTGCACCAAATGCCAAAGATAAATATGGAAAGGTGATGAAAACAGTAGTTAAGTAACCGTTGCCCGAAGTATTTCTGCAGCTCTGTTTCCATATTTTGTGAAATTGTGAAGACTGCTTAAGTATTTCGTGTATAAATAAGTTTTGAAGCGTTTTTTTGTGTGTGACGTATACCGCTAATTTACATATCCGACATTCCCCCTCATTGTTCTCATGTGACCGTAACTGATCCAGAGTATAAAATGTGACACAGAAGTTTGCCTAACAGTCAAACGCACTTGCACATCGGAAGGTGAAAGATGGCAAGCGATACTGCATTTATTCGACACTGCATTCGGTTCGAATTTCATCAAAGAAAAAGTGCTGCAAAAGTACGTGCATCGATTTTTTATGTACCGGGGAGAATATTTTATCGAAAAGCACGTGTGAATTTCTGTTTAGACTGTTTAAAGCAGGTGCTTTTGATGTTAGCGATCGAGAACGTAGGGGCGCCCCGCAGAAGGTTGCACATGAGGAATTGCAAGCATTACTGGATGAAGATTCGTCTCAAATGCAAAAGAAAGCAGTTGAACAACTGGGGGTAACTCAACAAACCATTTCCAATCGTTTACACGCAATGGGAAAGATACAGAAGGAAGGGAAATGGGTGTCATATGACCTGAGCCAGAGGAACAAAGATGAGAGGGGCATGAAGTGTTTGAATCTGCTGAATAAACAACACAAAGTCTTTCCTGGGGAAAATCGTGTTACGGGTAATGAAACGTGGATATGGTACGACAATCCGAAACGCAAAAAACACTGGGTAGACCACGGTGTAGCAACGACTTCGACACCGAAACGCAATATTCACTCCAAGAAAGTTCTGCTGGGCATCTGGTGGGATATGAAGGGTGTGCCCTATTATGCACTATTGGAACAGGGTCAAACTATTACGGCTGATTGCTACAAGCAACAATTGCTGCGATTGAACCAGGGAATCTGTCGCAAACGTCCATACACAGACAAAGGATTCCGTAACGTGAAATTACTGCATGACAACGCTTGTTGAGAAATCAGTCAAGGAAACGTTATTGACGCTTGGCTGGGAAGTTTTGGAGCCCCCGGCGTATAGTTCCGACATAGCCCGTTCAGACTATCATTTGTTCCGATCGATGCAACATGGTTTGTCTGCTGTACGGTTCCGGACATCTGACGAAGTGCAAAAATGGGTTGACAACTTCATCGCGTCACACGAAGTATTCTTCATGGCTGGAATTCGTCAGCTGCCCGACCGATGGCGAAAGGTGATAGATAATGACGGCGCATATTTTGGTCCGTAAAGGTATTGTTTTTTTCTCTCAAATTACATATTGCGTTGTCTTAAAACGATTTAAAATTTATTTGTAAACCTAATACATGATGGAAAAGGGGTTAGATTGAAAGCTTGTTACAGATTCATGTACTTAAAACAAGGAATCATTGTTAATTTATTTTTTTCCCATTGTTTTTCTCACCAATCAATTTTAAAAATGTTTTTTCCATTGAATAAACAAATCTTTCAATACAGCAAGTGCAGCTGAACAAGAATGATAGAATGAAATTATCAAGTAGAATGAGCATGGCTTTTGAACAGAAGAAAGAGTGATAATGTAAAATGCAGTAATAACCAGAGATTTATTGGCATATACCTCTCAGATCTTTTCTCATAAAAAATGACTTCCGCTGTACAAAATGTATGCTTAGTTTCGTGGTAGTTAATTGTATCTGATAAGGAAACAGAATTGTTTCCAACAGATTAAAAAATAACCTAGTTTTCGCTATTGATGGGAAAAGCTTTGAAACTTAAACTCATGGCGAAGAGTTTTTTGCTGTGTAACTGTTGCTAATGTTCCCAATAAAAGTACAGCGACGTAAGGCGTATTTCTTTCTAGTGAACTGCAAAACGGGTTTTTGCCTTTGTTTAATCGAAGAGACAAAATTATAAAAAAATGTAAATGACCATAAATACATTCAAGAATCTATATTAATCGTAACATTCTCTGATAATTAACACAGCAATCAGACATATCTGAATTAAGCGTATTTACTGTTCTTCAAGTAATATCAATCACATCAGAAAACTTAAAAATTTTCATCGCCCTGGAGCCGGAAATGAAATGAAAATTTCATCGCAGGACGATGAAATTTTTTCAAGTTTTCTGATGTGATTGATATTACGTGAAGAACAGTAAGTAAATACACTCAATTCAGAGATGTCTGATTGCTGTGTTAATTATCATGACGTATTTTCCACGTATGAGGAAGAATATTTCTTCCACATTATGTAACATACTCTGGTTGCCTTGTTGGCACAGTAAGTAATATATTGTAGCACATGAATAAATTCTATGGGATACTTTTTATATTCCGCCTCGCTCAACTAATTTTCAAAAGTTTATATGTATTATAATGAAGCATCCACATTGCAATAAACTGAAGATAAACCTTATAAGGAAACGGGAAAACAAAATCTTCACAATAATAGCCAAAGCAGGAGGGGGAGAAAAAGAATAAAATCCCGTCATCCAGGGCAAATGAAAAATCTTTAGGAGAGTATTTTACTCTGAATTATCCTAACTGAAAGTACAACAGCTTTTTCTTGTGGACCTCCCACCCACCCGCAACTTTTCAGAGCTCAGGAATTCAAGATATGAATATGCAAAAGCCCGAACGCTTTCCTACATTCTGTTCAAAAGTTACAAAAGAAATATTTTCTTTAGTTCTCCAAAGATACTGCATTCGCGAACAAAGAAAACAGAAAAACAGAGAGAAAAAAAAAGAAAAAAATAGAAAACTTGTCTTTTCCATTTTTTGATGCAAAAAAGAAACCTCGTTGTTGAAATGAATGGTCATGAACAACTTTCTTTTCATACGACAGCACGTTTCCTTTGTTGAAAAGAAGACAAGCAAACAATAAATCCAAAAAAAAAAAAAAAAAAAAAAACTAAGCACGATATTACGTATAGAATGTAACATTGTTTCACATTCTTTGGAATACTGATACTTTAATACGACCGCAGACAGCATCAGAATGGATGAGATTTGTTTCGCACGTGTATCCCTCCGGACAAATATGTATTGGAATAGGATGGACCAATCGTACCATTGACTGAATCGTACATTTGGACTATTCGTCATTGGACCAGTCGTCGTTTTGCAAATCGTATCAGACACATATGTACATATCCATAACATAATGGTTAGTTAGTATTAATTACAGCTTGCTAGGTTTCCTTACTTCTTTTGCGAATAGATACACATACCAGAACATGGAATGATTGCTTTCACATCCGCCAAACTGCTGTGTTTAAAGTTCGAGTTATGTGGTGAAATGAATAGTTTTTTTGTGTTAAAAGAACTCATTACGAAAAGTTTACATGTTTGGTAATGAGTTATTGTACTCAATTTGCACGTAGGAATTAAATTTAATCTGTGATTGAATTGTAGAGTACACACTACGTCCATCAAGTCCGAACCAATTTTTATGCTAACCGCATTTTTCTGGCTTTCTAATTAAATATTTCTCAACGTGAAAGGAAATGCAATTTTTATGGATGTTGGAATCAAAATCCCATCAAACGCAGGCTATGCCATTCTTTGGATGGAGATCAGCATTTGGAGTCGTTTCTGCAGCTTCTTCATTTTTTGCAAAAAGATTTGTTGCGCTTAATATTCTTGTCTTAGCCTACAGTCACCATTCAGTCCAAGAACGAATCGGCTTTGTACCAAGCTTGCTGAGATACTTAACGTTACTCGATCCATTCCGTTTTTAGCCGATAATTGATGCGGTATCCATTGATCCAGTTTTTGAACCATTCCAGTAGTCTGCATTTTACTCATGGCAGTTGTTCTATGAAATGGAAGTCTCAGAAATATCCTCGTAGGTTTGAGGAGGGTCGGACTCAATTATTGATAGTATTTTGTTTTTGTCACACTCTTCGGAAGGGTGTCAAAACGGGGCTTATTTTCAAGCATCTTATCACCCGTACGAAACTTCGCGAGCCAATCTCCTCATGTTCTTTCAATTACAGTATATATGTTTCTATTCGCTTCGGCGGCCGTACATTTTTAGTAGAAGGCGAAAAGCAAACAACCGTCTCGGTGGCGCAGTGGTATAAGCGCTCGCTTGTGATAATTCTTCCGAGAAGGGTTTGAGTTCGAATCCCGGTGTGTTTGTCCTACTTCACTGGCTCGTTCCTTTCCCTGGAGCCAGTGGCCCAAAATTAGGGACGGGCTACTGGTTATAGTAGGTCATCAAGTTGCTCGCGGTGGTCTTTAACCCCCCCCCCCCAAAAAAAAAAGCAAACAGTGGTGAATGTACATTTTGCTGAAACCCGTGTTAACACCTTAAATGCTACACACTAAATCAGTTGCAAATGACTGAATTTCTGGTTTATTTCAACGAAGCTCCAGAGGTATACCTGCACGATGGCGTTATTTGCAGGGGCGAAGCTACCTGTGCCGCCCCGGTGGCGCAGTGGTCTAAGGCGTTGGCCTCTGATCGTTCGTCCGTAAGGGGCCCGGGTTCGAATCCCGGTCAGGCATGGATGTTGTGTTTGTCTTACGGCACTGGTTCTCTCCCTTCCCTGGAACCAGTGACCCTAAATTAGGGACGGGCGACTGCTTATAGCCCATTGAGTTGCTCACGGTGGTCGTTAAACCTCCAATAAAAAAAAAAAAAAAAAAAAGAAGCTACCTGTGGGCTAAGTTAGACTTTTTTATGTGTTTGGTTGTTTAACGACCACGGTGAGAAACTCACCGTGACACACCGAGTTGCTCACGGTGACATAGTCGCCCGTCCCTAATTAAGGCACTGGTTCCAGAGATGGGAGAGAGCCAATGCCTTAATACAAGCACAACATCCATGCCTCACTGGGATTCGAACCCAGACCCATATCGAGCGAGTAGTCGGAAGTCAGCGCTTAGACCACTGCACCACCGGGGAGGCCAAGTTTGGGCTTCGGCCAACCGAACTTTTCTTTGAGCTCACTCTTCCACATACCAAAACATTTAAACAGATAGGTGGTTCCACTCGCCATGTATTCTAAGATTTTAGGGAACTGGGCTAAAAGTATGTGAATTTTTCGAATTCACAGAAATTTTGTTACATTAAATTATTTTTTGTTAAATGTAGTGTAGTACTGTTTTGTGAAATGGAGGGAGTCCTCTGAGCGAATGTCTGAGAATAGTAGAAAGACACAATTTTCCGTTATATAGTTTAAAAAGAGATATTACTTGTCCGGTTCAAAATTGAAATTCATAACCAATCTACGATAGGAAATATTGAACAAAGATCTTTTAAAAATGGGGCAAGCTAAAATTGCGAAGAAATAACTTGTTAAAGGCCGCGAAGGCTTGTATTCATGTCATTCAGTACTACATACGTAGAATAAATACTACGTACAGTATATACTTGAAAACATTTTTTTAGTGGGGAAAACATCGTCAGCGTCAGGTAAAATCTAACTGAACGGAATTAATTTAGAAAAATTACTGCCACGCCCTTCAAAATTTGTAAACCCCCAAAGTGAAAATCCTCCAAATACGTGGCGTCAGTGAATAAACAGACATCGCTCTTTTCACGTTTAGCAACGCACAGCAACCGAAAACGTGTTATTCGGCCAGCCTCCGCGGAATATTTTATATTGTAAACCCTCGTTATGCGATACTGAAGCTACCTAATCCCCCCATCCCAAACTAATCCTAGTTGTGAGCTGCTGGCGTCGCCACTGGATACATGCTGTAGAAGCCTAATACAAACCCTCCTTGCCAGACAACTATAAATGGCAAGAACTGATGCAAGTATCTAATATTATGATTCATTTTCCAGTTCATATGCCCAAATATAAACCACATTGGGTCATGTGAACTTCATTTAATTCAAATAGGCACCTACTGTATATTGTTACGCATGTTTGACAAAATGCAAGTACATGCGAACTCACAAGAGCGGACCTGTGGGACCATGGTAAGACATGGTAAAACAAAATTCTTCCTACTGATACACCCATTTAGTAATTTCATGACTTTCAATTTTGCAACCTAAAAAAGAAATTTGTGTTTGGTACCTTTAATATATTCGACCTGTGCTTGCAGAACACACAGCAATGTTAGGAAATAAAATGATAAAAGAAAAAGTTGAGGAACGTAATAGTGTATCTTTTTGTATACATTGTGAAGGGCGAATTCAAGCTCCAATTAATCTCTTTCTTTTGGCTTTTCCTGCAGAGCCAGGTCTATGCAATTGGTTGAATGCGTCCTGCCCTTCACGTAACCGGAGGGGAAAAGCTTTCATTTCCCGTCAGTTGGACTGACTGGGAACTACCTTCATAATAATAAAAAAGAAATTCAGGACACATAGCGTGGCAAACAAAGAGGCAGAGAATATCGACGAATCCGGATTTTATCGTTTTATATTTTCACGTGTGTGATATCTAAGGAAACTTAAACACGTGTGCACAAAGTAATAGATGAATTGGTTCCGCTAAAATATGTACAGTCAGTCACAAAATCTACATACAACTTTCAAAACAGCATTATTAGAAAAACTAAGAATTTGATAAACTGTTACAGTAAACAATACATACAGATGTGTTCATCTGAGAAAAGGAGAAAATATCAAGCTAGTGTACAAGAAAAATGTTTTTAATGAATATATGCATGTCACGAATGTTTGCCTACAAACGAAAGAAAATAAAAAATGTGCATGATTCGGACCTATGGAAAATAAATTAATATCATATAAACCCTCCTTGGGATGTAAGGTCAGGTGATGCGTAACATCACAGCCTCTCCTTGACAAATGTCAACCCCGTCTTCTCGTGGTGCATCCTGTTCCCACTAAAGGGGCTCTGACGACCGCCCATAGCGGTATAACTATACCATCGGGATTAGAGGAAATTCTATCCCACACTCACCAACCCGCTTGGCCAGCGTGGTGAGTTATGGCCAAACCCCTCCAAAATGATTCCACAACTTAAATCTTGGCCCTCAGTCTCCGGCAGCTGGAATGTACCTGGCCAAGGCAGCGGCCAGTGCGACATGAAGGCAGAGGGTGCTAAGAATCCCCGGAGGACCGGACTAGGCTGCCATCTGATGCTGACCTTGGCTACTTACAATGGACGCTCCCTATCTTCTGATTCAAGGCTTCTTGAATTGGAAGAGGAACTACAAAGGATCAAGTGGGACATCGTGGGGCTAAGTGAGGTAAGGAGAAAAGGAGAAGATCTCATCGAACTGAAAAGTGGACATCTCTTCTACTATCGTGGGACAGATACTGGCAGAACTAGTGGTGTTGGATTTATAATAAACAAGAAACTGAAGGATAAAGTTGTAGAAGTTGAAAGTTCCTCTGACAGAGCTGCACGACTTGTTATCCAACTCTCGAAAAGATACCAGGCTCAGATTATTCAAACTTATGCACCCACCACAAGTCATCCTGAAGAAGAAATTGAAGAATTTTATGAGGAAATTTGTCATCTAAATAATAAAGGTAAGCAGCACTTGAAAATAATTATGGGAGATTTCAATGCAAAAATAGGGCAACGGCAACAGAATGAAACTTCAGTAGGTAAATTCGGTCATGGCAACAGAAACCAGCGTGGAAATACTCTCGTTGAGTTTGCAGAGGCAGAAGGGTTTTTCATCTTGAACTCCTTCTTCAAGAAAAAAGCCACACAGGAAATGGACATGGAGACATCCAAATGGGACGACAAGTGAAATTGATTTTATTATGTGTAACAAAAAATTCGTCATAGAAGACTGCAGTGTGCTAAACAAGTTCAACACAGGTAGTGACCATAGATTGGTGAGATGTAAGATGCACCTCAACACTAAACTTGAACGTGGCAAGCTCATAAGACAAACAAAATCTATTGACATAACCAACCTTAAAAAACACCATAATACCTTCAAGTTAGAACTGAAGAACAGGTTCTCTGCTTTAGAAGGCCTAACATCGGAAGAAGTGGACATCTCTGAAGTTAACAGAAAAGTAACCAAAGCTCTTATGGAAACAGCAACAAAATTAGCTGGGTCTAAGAACAAGTTGCATGTGAACAAATTATCAGGAAAAACCAAAATGTTGATGCAAAAAAGAAGAGAGATGAGGACAACTAAAGAAGATGTGACTTCCAAAGTGGAATATATAGAGCTATGCAAGACAGTAAGAAAAAGTATCACTGAAGACGTAAGGAAATTCAACTGTGAACTAGTGAGGAAAGCAATTGAAAACAACCAAAGCCTAAAGATAGCAAAGGGACATCTCAGTAAGGGAAGAAAACAGATTATGGCACTGAGAAAAGAAGATGGTTCTGTAACAAGAAATAGAGGCGAAATTTTGACAAGAGTGAAAGATTTCTACTCCAAATTATATGAAAGGGATGATATATGCACTCCAGACATCATGAAAGATACCAGTACCAGAGTTCCTCCAGTCCTTCCAGCAGAAGTTGCACATGCAATCAAGAACATGAAGCGAGGAAAAGCTCCAGGAGAAGATGGAATTACTGTAGACATCATACAAGAAGCAAGTGGAGAAATCGAAACAGTACTTGCCCAAATTTTCACTCGATGCCTTAATGAAGGAAAGATTCCTGAGGATTGGAACACCGCTAATATGATCCTGCTACATAAGAAAGGTGACATTGAGGATCTCGGAAACTACAGACCTATCAGCCTCCTATCAGTAGTTTATAAAATCTTCACTAAAGTTCTTTCACACCGCTTGAAGGTAACACTGGACATGGCTCAACCGAGAGAACAAGCTGGATTCAGGAGTGGCTACAGCACAATAGATCATATCCACGTGCTGAGAGAACTAATTGAAAGAGCGAGGGAATATGAACTTCCATTGTGCATGGCTTTTATCGATTATGAAAAAGCCTTTGATTCGGTGAAACCATCAGCAGTTACAATGGCTCTGAAAACCTGCGGTATTGAAGATGCATACATTAATATTATTAATAACATCTATGAAAATGCAAGTGCAAAAAAATACAACACACGTAAAAATTGGAAAGGGAGTGAGACAAGGTGACACCATATCTCCGAAGCTCTTTAATGCCACATTGGAGGGTGTTTTTCAGTCGCTGAGCTGGGAAAACAAGGGGATAAAGATTAATGGAGATTATCTAACCCACCTTCGTTTTGCTGATGACGTAGTCATTTTTGCAACTACCCCATCAGAGCTGCAGAGTATGATCCAGGAACTTGCTGACAAGAGTAAAGAAGTGGGATTAAAAATGAACTTTCAGAAAACAAAAGTGATGTTCAATGCTTTTACAAGAAATGAAGATTTATCGATTGATGGAGAAAAGCTGGAGATAACAGACACGTACGTTTATCTTGGACAGCAGATATCAAGTGAGGGTCACATTGATGAAGAAATTAATCGGCGTACAAAACTTGCCTGGAGAGCTTTTGGAAGAAACAGCATAATTTTCAAGAGCAATATGCCATTATGTCTTAAAAGAAAAGTGTTTGATCAATGCATCCTTCCAGTGCTTACGTATGGTGCAGAGACGTGGACCTTAACTAAAAGAGACATACAAAGGCTGCAGACAACTCAAAGAAGCATGGAGAGGTGCATGCTTGGTGTAACCAGGAGAGATAAGAAGAGGAACTCGTGGATCCGAAAAATGACAAGAGTGGAAGACATCATGATCAGAGTTAAATCCCTGAAATGGCAATGGGCTGGACATACTGCCAGAAGGACAGATCATCGATGGACAGCCGAAATTTTAGATTGGATTCCAAGGGACAGGAAAAGACCCAGAAGAAGACCACATGGGAGATGGGTGGATGAAATTCGAAAGTATGCAGGGGTGACATGGAGGAGACTGGCACAAGACAGACCGTTGTGGAGGAAACTTGGGGAGACCTTCGTCCAGCAGTGGATTGATAATGGTTGACAATGATGATGATGATGATGAAACCCTCCTTTATTACAGTTTGGACACTTGAACAAATTTCTCCAACAATTTTCAAATCTCACAGTAATTTATTTCCTTTCGCAACTATATTACCACACTTATATCCAGATAAATTTCTTTTCATGGAGCCATTTTAACTGGAACACTGAAAAGAACATTACTAACACAACACAAAGAACTCGTTTTACTAACACAAACAAGATTAACGTTTCAGCAGTGTGATGCACTGCAGTTTCCTGATGGACAAATAGAACGAGCTTGTATGACGAAACTGAAATACTCGCTGTATGCAGATTTTTGTGATGTGATTTTCGAAATTATTTGCATATTCTTGTGAATTTATTTTGCTTCCGTTATTATTTAAAAATATTGTTGTACTCGTAAAACATAAGGTTACTAAACATGTAAGGCTTCCCAAACGGTCATAATTTCTTACATGGTTACATTTTGAAGTGTATATGTTGACTTGTGTGACCGACTGTATGTACATCTATTAAAAATATATTTATAATTTTTAACTTGCTCAAAATGATCAAGAAGTTATAAGTACACTTCTAGTAATATACGAAAGTAGATAGCTGCTTTTATTTAAAAAAAGGAACTTTTGTTACATACTTCAAAGCTTGGTTCATGTTCTAAAGAGATTAAGAGCGCCGCTGTTACCGAAATCGGATAGAAATCATGCTGTGTTGTGCAAGTAGGTCTATTTCCGGAAAGCCAGAGGTCCCCCAAACTTGAAATGCAATGCATTTCTTTAAAATAACTTCAGGACTTGCACTGTGATCTCTGAAGATTATCAAAAGGAAAGAGGAGGAGGGAGTGATAAAAGCATTTTTTTTTATGAAAGAGCGGAGTAGCATAGAAACCCTACCCTAAAGGTCGGCATTTCTTTACTTGTGGAAGGCCATGAACCGTTGATCCTTGAAATTTGATGCATATCCTAAAGATACTTTAGAGATTTACATCTTGAATTTCGATTTTTCTAGAAACAGGGCGCTTTGTTAGTTCATTTTTGCACACTACTGTAACTTAGTAACATTGTCCATAAATCGAAGAAATGTTGGCCGATAAAATTCCCTGTTTCGTATTTCATACGAAAAATTTGCACAAAGATTTGCATGTATTCGTGTATCCTTTACCTTGAAAATTTCGTGACATTACCTTCATACTAATCGAACTCCATTTGTTGAGAAGGGAAATTCTATTCTAAGATGAGAAGAATTACTACCCTCTCAGCAAGGTTCAGAATATTTGTAAAATTCGTTATCTGCATGTTCATAAAACGTCATGCTTAATTAGTAGCTTTTTCCAAGGAAGTGGCAAAAGTCAAATTGCGTATGACACTACGAAATATACCACTCCCGTGCTTGTCAGTGTATCAAGTATGTGTAGCGGGCAGTGTGCTTTGGACTCTCCTTTCAAATTGATAAAGAACACAGTACAGTTATGTAGAAAATTGTAACTGCACTAGTAATCCGATTTATTGGCATAGGAATATATACAAAAGCGTTTCCAAGCTTTCGCACATCAACCAGATGACTTTTTCAAGGAAGTTAGACAAACTGCAAACTGAATAATAGAACGCTTTAACCATTTGAAAGCGGTGACTTGACAATAAAAAGATGCGACGTTATATTTATTTAAAGATACGAGGTATCACGTTGGTTGTGCACGCGGTATCCTGGTAGGGAGAAGGCGCTACTAGAAGAACTGGTTCCAAATTTGGGGCAACTCGAGTGAGATGCTATTATTGCAAGTATCAATATTGGTGATGATCTACAAGGTTTCTTGAATGGCTGTACATTTAAGTGTAGAGTAGGTAGCTAATTTCTTTATGTTATTCCACATAGGAGTAGGAGGCGGTACAGTAGGTAGCTAATTTTTTATATCATCCCACAGTGGACTTTAATAGGGGACTTCAATTTGACTTCTCAAGTCCACATTCAAGTCCACTACTCCTATGTGTGAAGATATAAAGAAATTAGCTACCTACTCTACCGTTAAATGTACAGCCATTCGAGAAACCTTGGAGATCACCACCAACAGTTATATTTGCAATGATAGTGTCTGACTCGAGTTGCCACGAATTTGGAACCAGTTCAAGTAATGTGCCCTCCGCAACAGGATACCGCGTGCACAACCAACATGATACCTCGTATCTTTAAATAAATAGTTCCCGCGTTCAAATTGTTAAAGCGTTCTATTATTCAGTTTGCAGTTTGTCTAACTTACTTGAAAAAGCCTTCTATTTGATATGCGAAAGCTTGGAAACGCCTATGTATATATTTCTGCGCCAATAAATCAGATCACTACTATAGTTACTATTTTCTCTCCTTTCAGTTCAGGTATGTGGTTTCTGTTACCAAAAACAAGAGAGAATTCAAGTATGAAGCCAAGAAAGAGCACAAAAAGAAGAAAAGTAAACCTAGACGGGCATATAGTGCCAGCAATCCAAAAAATATGCAATCTCTGAAATGCATATTTTCTAAATTCAGACACCAGAACATTGAAAAACATTGAATAAATGTATACAGTGCTGTTATGTAGGGAAAGTTTAAAAACTTTTATCAGAGAAACAGGATCAACAAAAAATAGGCTGCTTATATAAACTGGTGTCCAAAATCAACATGACAAATACAAATTCGAGAATATCTCCTAAACGAGACGACAGATAGCAAAGATTTTTCAAAGACATGTACCAGGGAAAGCACTAAGTCCACGAACCTAAGCAACATTCAGCGAGCTCCTATGGAAATATGCAAATGACGACCTACGTCACCAAGCTGGAAGGCACGCAACCTTCATGAATGTTGTTCTGAGTGGGATGCAACTATTGAAACTAAATTTAGACTGTTAGTGGAAGAATGGATCCGCACCATCGCTTAGAAGACCCTTTACGGTGAAATGCAATCAGTAGATTTGGAAGTAGGTCAATAGCAAGTTGAGGTAGCAAGATGACTGAATGTGTCAAAGCAAGCAGTCTCCAATCTCTGGAGACAGTTCCACGAAACCGGAACAATAACCAAAAGGCTGGAACAAGAGCCACAGCAAGTCAAAACGACTGATATCTGTTTCTAACAGCTTGCCGCTTTTGGAAGTCGACAGCCAGGCAATTCTCGCAGGAGCTGTCCTCTGCAATGGGAACCCCGATACTGAGGCAGACACTTTACAGAAGACTACGCCACGAGAGAGGTCTGTATGCAAGAAGGTCAATGGTCTGCATCCCATCCGCCGCATTGAACAGAAGGGTCCGTCTGAATTGGGACCGAAAACATCACCCTTAAACACCTGATTAGTGAGCCTGTTCTCTTCGGTGATGAGTCGCAGCCTAAACATGGATTCTCGAAATGTATAAACTTCAAGAGCCGAAATTTCCCCTCCAACATTAGGGAAATTGGCCAGTACGGTGGTGGTTTGATGTTTTGAGCTGGCGTGTTGAACGGACGCTGCCCGTGTTTCCAGGAGGCACTCTGACGGCTTCACTTTACAAGGATGACATTCTTGACACCTCTGAACGGCTTTTCAGGAGAGTTGTTTGTCCCCAGTTCCTTTTCATGGACGATAATGTCCGTCCCCAATAGGCTTGGCTAATCGACGAATGCCTGGAGAGGAAAGATATTCACAAAATGGAGTGGCTCGCGAGATCTCCCGACATGAACACAATAGATCATTCTAGGATGCCATGGGAAGAGCAATCGCAAGCCATTAATCCCATCCAGGACTCTGACGCGCTTTCGTGGAGGAGTGGCACATATTTTCCCAAACTGATTCACAACCTTGTAAACAGAATGAAGGGGCTCGTTGTGTGAGCAGTATCGCTGTTCCGGGTAAACACACTCCCTATTAACCCATGGAAATCCGCTCCACTTGGTGCACCACTATTGAACAGTCGTGCTGTCATGCTTCTTCCTGATGTGGTGATGACACTCCTTTTGTGTTGTGTATTTCAGCGTTATCGATATATGCATGTCCGTGCCAACTGTCATTAATCCTTGTCGCATGGAATTGGTTTGTCACGTTGATTTTGGATGCCAGTGTGTGTATACCTAAAGCAGGTCAAAATTACGTTTTCACTGTTCGAGAATGACGTCAAGGGATATGACGCCACAGCCCTGTGTCTCACTTTCTGCAGGGCATTTGTAATATTTTTCATGTAACAGGTATCAGTTCAGTTGCGTATTAACTACCTTCCGGGATATGACGCCCCCCCCCCCAGTCCTAATTCGGATTTACTGTAGAAGTTCATTACATGTTTCACCTACCGGAAGCAAGAGTTACGTGTGCAGTGAAGGCATACAATGTCACAGTCCTACTTCGGATTTTCTGTCGCAGTTTTAGTAACACGTGTCCCGTAACTGGCAGTTCACACGCGCATGACGTGACAATCCTATTTCGGATTTTTTATTTCTCTTTTGGGTTTCAGCATCCAACCATCGCGAACATCTAAAAGTATAAGCAGTCGTCCGTCCGTTCGCCCGTCAATAATTAAGTGTCGCTGGATCCAGGGAAAGGAGAAAGCCAGCGCCATTGGACAAACTCGCCACCCATGCCTTATCATTTACTCGAAATCAATCCCAACTCAGCCAGAAACAAGTGCATCTGCTGACTCTGCCACCGGGAGACTGTATACGGCATTTTCAGATGCGTATTTCACGTAAAGGGCAGTATAACGAAGTAAATTTCTCCGTCATTTTCGGTCCACGCCGGGATCGAACCCGAGTCCACTTATTCCGGAAAAAGTCGTTCTACCAACTGAGCTGCGCGGACGTTCGTTATCGCTGCTATCTGCCTTTATGTCGTGCGCGTCCTGCAGGGCAGTACGTCACATCTCCCCCCCCCAAAAAAAAAAAAGAGGGCCGGGGGCATGGCCCACGGGTCAGCCGTGACCAAGAATCGTCGCAGGCAGACATCCGCTGTAGAACGCGCACTTGAGAACTCCCAGTCAATCTACTGTGTGGAATGCAACATCACACACATTTATTTTTCGAAGCGCTGAAGAAGGGATTCTCTAAGTTTTCCTATCTCGCGGTGTGGAAAGAACATCACACCATTGCGAGATCTTGAACAGCCGGGTCATCCGGGAAGTTCGGGCGCCATTATAACGAAGTAAATTTCTCCGTAATTTTTGGTCCACGCCGGGGATCGAACCCGAGTCCACGTATTCCGGAAGAAGACGCTCTACCAACTGAGCTACGCGGACGTTCGTTATCGCTGCTATCTGCCTTTATGTCGTGTGCGTTCTGCAGGACAGGTACGTCAAAGCAGCAACTCAGTTTTGTATATCACGGGGTATGTCACGAAGAAAAGAAATTCGGTGGTTAAACTCTGAAGGAGAAAGTAAGTTAAGAGGCGGAAATTAGATAATGAATAGCCCGTTGCTGATAATCAAGAAATATGCGTAGAAGTCAGTGAAGCCATAGTGGCGTCTGTGGATAGATGCGGCACGGACGCATATAAATCCGGGGAATAGACTGCAAATTCGCACGACTTCACGGGATGACAGACACCTTTATCGCGTGGCTGTGACCTATCGAACAGCGGCATCCACGGTGTTAGCGTTGCAGTGGAGTACTGCCACAGGTTAGGCTTTGTTCTGCAGGATAGATTGACGTCGTTTGCTTAACAGGTTAGACACAAGCAGCCTTTGCTGGTCATTCCTTTGACTCTCAACCAAAGACGCCTCAGGCTGCCTTTGGTTCTCGAACAGACATTGGCACGCTGATTGACAACAGGTCGTGCTTTCTGACGAGTCACGATTCAACTTGATGCACCATGTTGGTCGCGTACGTAATCGTAGTGAACAGTACCTTGCAGCGACATGCCGGCCCAAGTCCAAACGTCATGGTTTGGGACGCCATTTGGTTCAATTCGCGATCTCTCCTGAAACGAATTGAGGGAACCCTCAACAGCTAGCGACACATCACGGGTGTTTTAGAGGTAGAGGTGATACTATTCCTTCAGAGTTGTCCTGAAACTACATTCCAGCAGAATGCTCGGCCACGTGTGGCCCGGAATGTCTAAGGCCTCTTCCAAATGCACGGCAGATACCGTTTCTTCCCTGCACGTTTGCCGGATGTCTCCGAATAGAAAATGCCTGGGACATTGTAGCTGAGTGACGGCCCCGTCAAGCGCCTGTGCCAGTCACCACAAATGAACTCATGTCTCACATAGAGGCAGGCAGCCTGGAACGCTATTCTCCAGATTGGTGTCAAAAACCTCTTACCCACAATGCCACGCCGTATAGAGGCTGTTATGTTTGCTTGAGGGGGCTTCACACGATACTGAGTATTGAAGCGAAAAAATCTCGTATAGCTCTACAAATGTAATCAGTGGCGCGTAGCCTGAAATATCTTAAGGGGGAAGAGGGTCCATGGATTTGGTTCATTGGTAAGTCTCCAGGAAAAAGTACTGCAAGTGGGAATAAGCCCAAAATTTTTAAAAGTCAAGAGGGATATAGAGCTATGGTAGGCTGTTCTCCATGGCTTTGTCAAGTGCTATGCACGGACAACACCCATCCTACCTCTATAGAGATCAAAGAAAGTGTGGGTTTCTGCGTTATTTATCCTGCTATTTTGCGGCAATGAGCCTACCGGAAACAGCAAACATTAATTCCCAAAAAGAAAAACATAAAATTAAATATAAAAATTAAATAAAAAAAAATATTTTAGAAGAAACCCTCACAGAACTCGCACCCAATTACACTCCGAACCCCACCTCACCCCAAAACATCCCCCAGCATAAAAACAAAAATAATTAAAAAACAAACAAAAAAAAACTACCTGACATGAAAGACAATTTTGAAACCACACACCTATCCACAGCAGACTAAATACACCAAAGCCCTACCTCACACTAGACCAATGCAAATACAGGGTGATCCTTTTAAACCAGTACCATGTGATTTACTTATAACTTTTTTATAAATATCAACAAAATCATACAGTAAGTTGAGAATTATACATGTGGTATTGGAGAATCATTTTATCAAAGCAAATGTTGGAATTGTCCTCCATTTTCTTGTAAACACAGTTGAACACGCCGCACCATATTCAGTGATGTCTCATGTAGAGTACGAGTAGTAACATTGCCAATTTCAGTCGTGATTGTTTCACGCAATGCATCCAATGTTTTGGATGGGTTTTGAAAACTCTATCCTTTAAGTAGCTCCATAAAAAAAAAGTCAGGGGAAGTTAAGTCCGGAGATCGGGGAGGCCATATGGTTTTTGAAATTAATCTGTCATCAAAGAAGCTGGTTATGAGTTCCATTGAGACTTTCGATGCGTGACACGTAGCGCTATCCTGCTGAAAGTAGCCTTCTGTCAATTCAATGTCATCAAGTTGCTCCACAAATTCATTGAATATGCGGCAATAAACGTTAGTGTTGACAGTCTCAGAGAAAAAAATGGGGCCGATAATTTTCGTAGACGAAACCGCACACCATACACCAACCTTTTGTGAATGCATCGGTGTTTCACACATAACGTGTGGGTTTTCGGCAGCCCAGTATCTGCTGTTTTGCGAATTGACGTAGTCTGACAGATGAAACCAGGCTTCATCCGTAAACCATGTGATGGAGAGAATATCATATCGCAAACTAAGAAAATTTTGAAACTATCTGCAGTAACTTACTCTCTTTCCCTTGTCCGGTTCCTGCAGCTGATGGATTACGTGCGCTTTAAATGGTCGAATATTCGCTTTTTTTGCTGCCCTTTCACAAGTTCCGTATGAATATCCTGTCTGTTGGCTTAATCTGCGCAACGATTTCGTCGGAGATTACAGTAAACGTTGCCGAACATCGTCCACACGCGTTTGGGGCATCGAAGGGTGATATCTACCGCTACCGCTGAGAAGAGAACCGGTTTGCTCCAGTTTTTTTGCCATCGACAGAATCGTTGACTTGCTTGGCACTTTTCGAACTCCAAACTCTCTTCGAAATGCTCGTTGCGTTTTGATGACATAATTGGTTACCCAATACGATTTCACTAAAAAAACACGCTCTGGAACAGAGTACTGCATGTTTCCGAATGCACGAAAGTGAATGACACTCCAACAACAAACAAATCAAGAGCTGAGTTACAGTTACGCTTAACAATCTTCTTCACGGTGGCGGTTTTCATTCTCTAGGAGTTGCTGCTTCTATTGAAAAAAGAAGAAGTTCCTTGCGCGATCCCTTGCAAAAATGTAAGGTTTTCTCAGGGTGCTGGTTTAAATGGGTCACCCTGTAATTGAACAAATAACGCACAAAGAAGCAAAAGATGCCGATTGTAGATGAAATAAATCGCTACAACTAAACTTGAACTGTAATTATTTACAAGCTTATTCACATACCTAAAGGTGGATGAAGACTTGAATTATTTGCTTATTTACAAAAAAAAAAACAAAAAAAACTACCAAATGAGAGCATTAAACTAATGATGGAAAGAGAAAAGGCAAATCAACACTGCACAAATAAGCCTAAAAATGTGCGAAACGAGGCTTGCACAATGGACCAATTAAACTAAAAAACGCTACCCGAAAAACGGAGGAGTAAAATGTAAATAAACTTAGGAGGAAAAATTGTGCACCTGAAACCAAAAACATATTTAAAAAAACAGTACAATGCAAAAAACTAGACTAAAAACCACTTACTGTGCTCCTCACGTGCACTCTTCTTACCTAACCACATCCAAAAATGGACGCCTTCCGTGAAGCGGCGATAGCACCGCGACCTGCCATACAAGAGGGGAACCATAATCCCAGAAAATTCTGTTGGTGCTGTCAAATTGAATAAGTCCGAATTGTTTTCAGGTTAAAATTAACAAGCTAGAAAGTACTCCAAAATTTCCAACTGGGAACAGCTTAGACTGTTCCCAACTGGTGTTTAAAAGTATTTAAATTACCCAAAAAACTAAAACCCATCCCCTATTTTAATTTAATTAAACTATTTTTTTCGTTATTTTTTTATGTTTATACTTTTTTGTACTTTTATCCATTATAAGACTTTTTTGGGGTATTTTTTTATCATATTTAAACTTTTTTTGAATTAAAAGAAGGGGAGCAGTAATAGCCTGTTGGGTTCCCAATTAAGCGAAAGTAACCACATCATCAACTAAACTTCTATATAATAGCTTTCATTTAGATGATTCATTCAGTTACAAGATGAGAGTAGGTCTGCGATCCCAACACTATATTTAAGTACAAGTTTCCTTAGTGTGGCGTTTATCTCGCAGGTCCTTAGGTTATCTAGAATCTGCAGCTTGGAAAAAGGTTTTATTCAAAATGTTCATTTAATAATCAGTCAGTTTATAGACACCCAGGATCCGAAAGCTTTTCTAAAAGCCACACTAAGGAAACTTGTACTTAAATATAGTGTTGGGATTGCAGACCTACTCTTATTTTATCAATCTTGTAACCGAATGAATCATCTAAATGAAAGCTATTATATAGAAGTTTAGTTGATGATGTGGTTACTTTCTCTTAGTTGGGAACTCAACGGGCTATTACTGCTCCCCTTCTCTTTAATTCAAAAAAGTTTAAATATGAAATTTCCCCCAAAAGATCTTATAATGGATAAAAGTACAAAAAAATTTAAACATAAAAAATAACGGAAAATATGATGTAATTTAATGAAATTAAAATAGGGGGATGGGTTTTAGTTTTTTGGGTAATTTAAATACGTTTAAACACCAGTTGGGAACAGTCTAAGTTGTTCCCAGAATTTTTGGAGTATTCTGGCTTGTTAATTTTAACCTGAAAACAGTTCGGACTTATTCATTTTCACAGCACCAACAGAATTTTCAGAGAAGATGGTTCCCCTCTTGTATGGCAGGTGGCGGTGCTATCGCCGCTTCCCGGAAGGCGTCCATTTTGGATGTGGTTAGGTAAGAAGAGTATACGTGAGGAGCTCGGTAAGTGTTTTTCCGTCTAGTATTTTGCATTATACTGTTTTCTAAAATAATGCTTTGGTTTCAGGTGCACAATTTTACCTCCTAAGTTTATTTAAATTGTTGGCTATTTTTCTCCTCCGTTTTTCGGGTAGCGTTTTTTAGGTCAAGTGGTCCATTGTGTAAGCCTCGATTCGCACATTTTTAGGCTTATTTGTGCAGTGTTGACTTGCCTTTTCTCTTTACAACATTAGTTTAATACTCTCATTTGGTAGATTTTTTGCAAATAAGCAACTAATTCGTCTTCATCCACCTTTCAGGTATGTGAATAAGCTTGTAAAAAATTACAGTTCAAGTTTAGTTGTAGCGATTTACTTAATCTATAATCAGCATCTTTTGCTTCTTTGTGCGTTATTTGCTCAATTATTTGCATTGGTCTAGTGTGACGTAGGGCTTCGGTGTATTTAGTCTGCTGTGGATAGGGGTGTGGTGTTTCAAAATTGTCTTTTATGTTAGGTAGTTTTTTTTCTTTTAAAAAAAAAACGTTTTTCTTTTTATGCTGGGGGATGTTTGTCGGTGAGCAGGGGTTCGGAGTGTAACTGGATGCGAGTTATGGGAGGGTTTCTTCTAAAGTATATTTTTTATTTAATTTTTAATTTTCATTTTATGTTTTTCTTTTCGGGAATTAATTTTTGCTGTTTCCGGTAGGCTCGTTTCTGCAAAGTAGCAGACTAAATCACGCAGAAACCCACACTTTCTTTGGTCTCTGGAGAGGTAGGATAGGTGTTGTCGAAGCATGGCCATTGACAAAGCCATAGAGAACAGCCTAACATAGACAAAGCCATAGAGAACAGCCCTCTCCTCTTCTCCCAGTGGTCGGTAGCTTTTTGGTCTGGCAAATCAGTATTTACATTTTTCATTTTTAAGGTGATTTTCAGTATTACTTTTAATTTTTCTTTGATGCAGCCATAGGCGCTTTAGAATTGCAAAACCGTTTATTTTTACTTTGTTGCCTTTGATTAATATATCTATACATATATATACACATTATATTGACAAAAGTTACCAGACACCTAGGAGAGAAACACAACATAGCATTTATTGATAAACGTAAGCACGGTGTCGGTCTACCGGCCTTAATGCATGCACTGACCCTTCGAGACATACTTTCGACAAGGTTTTGGAACACTGCGATAGATATGCGTTTCAATTCAGTACATAATGCTGGCTCTAACTGCTGCTTGATGTTAGGCCTTGGTTCCAAACTTCTTATGCGGCGCTCTAATTAATCCCATAGGTGCTCTATGGGATTAAAACCAGAGCTTTTTGCAGGCCAGTCCACACACGATACGTAATTATTGTCAAACGACACCATAATAGTCCTTTCTTTATGGCTCGGTACATTATTCTGCTGGTAACAACAAGCCTCGGTTCCACAGTATTGCCACAGAGTTGGTAGGACATAATTGTCCAGAATATCGAGGTAGACTTGCTGGTTAAAAGGTTTGTCCACGATAACCAATGGACCAGGACCATACCACGAAAAACACCCCTACTCGAGTACACTGCTAGCTCCAAACTTAACCGCAGGAACAGTACACTGTGGTAAATGGCGTTTCCCCGGCTGCCGCCATACCCACACACGACCATAAGACTGATGGATCGTGTTTCTGGATTCATTAGTCCATAGGACCCGTTTCCGTTCATCTAAGGTCCACGATAAATGCTCTTTACGCCATGCTAAACGACGAGTAGCATTCCGAGTGGAGATGAAAGGCTTATGAGCAGCCGCACTACCACGACAACACATGGAATGAAGTTCTCTGCGAATGGTACGTGTACATACCGAGGTCCCAGCATTTTTACTCATCTGTGCACTGAGGTCTCGTGCAGTACTCCGTCGATTAGCTGTAACGACTCTCCTCAGACTTCGACGTCCCCTCTCACTACTTTTCTTTGGTCTGCCGGTACGTTTTACTGCTTTAGGCACGCCATGTGTCTTCCACTTATTCAGTACATCCAAAACAGTTGACTTGGTATGTTTAAACGCCTCTCGGTTTCTCTTATGGACAACCCACTAATATAACACCCAACAATCTTTCCTTTCTCAAAGTCAGTTTTCTCCCACCGCGACAGGTTCACTCAAGCTCACAGTGCGATATGAATGCGGTCAGCCGCAGGCTTGTTTTTATAACGTTTGCACCTGTACCTCACATCTTAACAACGCAGCGTATCCGTTCATTTGCTTTTAAAGGAGTATCGGGTGACGTTTGTCAATATAGTGTATATCTTTTCAAACTGGTACATAATTCTCCTCAAGGAGGGGTTAGGACCCAAGGACTCCCCCTCGAGGCTACGTCTATGAATGTAATCAATTAGCTCCTGTAACATATCATATCATATCATATCATATATCATATGTAGAAGATTTTAGGAAGAGAGTGTCTGACCCCAGGTTTTAAACAACCCTTAGAAATAGGAAGCTAGGAGATTTGGGCTACAGTGCCCGATAGGAAAGTGACACGGAAGCGAGGTAGAAAGGGGGAGGAAGACGCTCTTATTTATTACCGGGGAGCCAGTACCCGGGTAGCTCCTGTAACATGAGAAATTTGTGATATAAATTTCATTTGAATAGAGTGATTTTTTCTTGGTGTTGCAATTTTCACAAACAGCAGTGTGTTATTTATTAGCTTTGTGTTTCAAAATCTTTGGGATCCCTCCTTAAGCTGTTTCTGTGGATTTAGTTACTCTTTTTTAATGTTAATAAAAAGATAATGCATTGGTTGTAGTCCCATTATTTGTTTCCAAAATTTGTCATAATTTAAGTACAAGATTTTTAAGGCTGCTGGAGAGATATAATTTTCAAGTTCTCTGATGTTGTTGAACAGTAAGCTAGGCAATGGCTATTCTGTTTGCCGCCTTAAAAATCCTGTAGTAATTCCATGTGTTTGCGAAGAATATTTGCCCCACAATCTCCACGTAATTCAAATATTTGGGCTGTGGAGACCATTCGGACAGCACAATTCTTTGCTATTATTTCCTTTATTGGGAGTGTATATTACGTCATTTCCTGTACCTGCATCCTACTCTTTGAGGACACGATTCTAATTTTACCTTTCGGTGTACCACATTAGTACGGAAAGCCGACACTCAAACTATTGGTTTGTCGGAAAAGTCATGACGTATTTTGGCACCCGCTGGCGGTTGGGCAAATTTGAAAGTACTAGAGGCAGGCGAAGCTCTGTTATCGCTATGGCATTCGACAGGTGCCAGTTCTAGCTGCAGTCTAAAAGGAATAATGAACGATTTGGTTGATTTGCGGAGATTTGACATCAAGTTGAAGATGGAAGACCAAACTGTGCATTTTCGACATATTTTACAGTTTTACTTCCGTAAAGGGAAGAACGCGCGTCAAGCTTAGGAAAAGTTGAGTAAAGTGTACGGTGATAATGCTCTACAAGAACGTCAGTGCCAGCGGTGGTCCGCAAAACTCCGTGCTGGTGATTTTGACCTCAACGATACTCATCGGTCCGGGAGGCCAACCGAGGTTGATGACGACCAAATCAAGGCATTGATCGAGTCAAACCCACGTTACATGACACGAGAGATTACAGACACATTGCGCATCCATCATTCAAGCGTTCACAGCCACCTGAAGAAGTAAGCTCGATGTCTGCGTTTCTAATGAACTCAAAGAAGCTCAATTGACGGCGAGTATAAACATCTGCGATATGCTCATTAAATGTGAGGAAAATGATTCTTTTTGAAGCGACTGATAACTGGTGACAAAAGATGGATGGTGTACAACAATGTGCTGCGCAAACGGTCTTGGTCCCGACGTGCTACTTTGCCCCAAACGACATCCAAAGCAGACATTCATCAGCGGAAGGTTCTGGTCTCAGTGTGGTGTGATTTTAAAGATGTCGTGTAATTCGAGCTTTTACCGCGGAACCAAACAATCAATTCGAATGTGTACTGTTGGCAATTGGACAGTTTGAACGAATCCATCATCCAGAAACTTTCAGAGCTCGTTCATCGTAAAGGTGTTGTGTTCCAACACGACAACGCGAGATCACACACAAGTTTGATCACCCACAAAAAATTATTGGAGCTTGGGTGGGATGTGTTGCCATACCCAGCATACTCGCCTAACTTTGCGCCGTCAGACTTCCACTTGTTTCGCTCTCTTCAACTGTCCTTGCGTGGTATAACGTTCAATTCAGATGAGGCTGTAAATCAGCACATTGTGCAGTTTTTCGCCACGAAAGACAGGTCCTTCTATGAACGAGGCATTCTGCAGCTCACTGAAACATGGCAAAAGGTTATCAAACAAAACGGGCATTATATCATTAATTGATCTTTGTTCTTTCTATCAATAAATGGTCTTTGCAAAACATGGCTAAAATACGCCATGATTTTTCCGACAACCCAATAGTATATGTACAATTGGTGCTATATCTAGTATAAAATCCTTTAATGCGATGAAGGTGGGGTCCAGCCGGCCCAAGGGGGCTTCTGACCATTCTTCCAAGATAGGCATTAAGTACCACGAGGACATGAATGGTGTGCTTGTCTGATGGATATGCCACTGACTCTTCCTTGGAACCTGTGGCCCCAAATTAGCGACGGGTGACTGCTTATAGCCCTAAGATTTACTCATGGTGGTCGTTAAACTGGAAAACAAAGGGCCCCAAAAATCAGATAACTACCTGTATCATTAAATCGTACTTCTAACAATCAAGGTACTACTGTCAGATACGGAAATACTGCTAGAACGGCCTACGATATACTAAGCAGAACGACTGGTGCAAATGTTTCACATGGATATCATTCAGTACCGAACTGTGTTGTCATATATGCAAACTAGCAGTATTGCCCGTTCTCCGAACAGTGAATCTATGAAATCATTTTTTGAATACAAAATTAAAGAAATAGAAAAACAATTAAGGGAAAGAAAAGTAATTTAAGATACGTAACTGTTTTACGATTTAGAACCAGGGTCCTGACGTCAGTGCATACTGCTTGACGTAAAACGGAGCAGGCTTTGGCTCCCCTTAGTTTTAAATTAGAATTTAACGGAATTTTCATAGCATTTCTATGTTTCTGGCATAACTGTCTTATAAGCCTATCAACGTTTTAAAAGCTGAGCCACCCTTTCAAATGTTTTGGTTTACAGACGTTTCTGAGTGTAGAAGTGGTAGAAACATCTGCGCAGATAATATTACAAAGCTGCCGTTTTGATTTTCTTGATTTTCGGACTTTTCTAGGTATCAGACTCTCAAGACCTAACAGCATGCCAATTTTCATATTTCTAGGTTATTTAGATGTGGTCGAACAATTCGCAAAAAATGCAAGCAGATAGTATTCCAAAGCCGCCATATTGATTATTTTGGTTTTCGGACATTTCTAGGTATCCGGACCTTAAGGCCCATCAGCTCGCCAATTTTAAGATCTTTAGGCCACTTAGAAGTGGTCGAACAATTTCCGGAGACGTACACTTGCATTTTCCCACTTCCTTTTATATATTAATATACACTATTTTGACGAAAGTCACCGGACACCTAGTAGAGAAACTCAACATAGCATTTATTGACATACATTAGTACGGTGTCAGTCCACATTTGGCCTTAATGTACGCACTTACCCTTCGAGACATACTTTCGACAAGGTTTTGGAACAGAGCGATAGGTATGCGCTTCCATTCAGTACATAATGCTGCCGCTAACTGTTGCTTGGTAGTAGGCATTGGTTCCAAACTTCTTACGCGGTGCTCTAATTCATACCATAGGTGCTCTATGGGATTAAGATCAGGGTTCTGTGCTGGCTAGTCCACACACGATACGGAATTATCGCCAAATCACGCCGCAACAGTCCTTGCTTTATGGTTCGTTGCATTATCCTGCTGGTACAAACAAGACTCGGTTCCATAGTACTGCCACAGAGTTGGTAGGGCATAATTTTCCAGAACATCGAGGTAGACTTGCTGGTTAACAGGTTTGTCCACGATAACCAATGCGCCGGGACCACACCACGAAAAACACTCCCACACAAGTACACTGCTAGCACCAAACTTGATCGTAGGAACAGTACATTGTGGTAAATAGCATTACCCAGGCTGCCGCCGTACCCACACACTGCCATCAGACTGATGGATCGTGTATCTGGATTCATCAGTCCACAGGACCCGTTTCCATTGATCTACGGTCCACGATACATGTTCTTTACACCATGCTAAACAACGAGTAGCATTCCGAGTGGAGATGAAAGGCTTATGAGCAGCCGCACGAGCACGGTAACCCATGAAATGAAGTTCTCTGCGACTGGTACGTGTACATACCGAGGTTCTAGCATTTGTACTCACCTGTAGACTGAGGTCTTCTCGCAGTACTCCGTCGATTAGCTGTAACAACTGTCCTCAGACTTCGACGTCCTCTATCACTGATTTTCTTTGGTCGGCCAGTACGTTTTGCTGCTTCAGGCACGCCATGTGTCTTCCACTTATTCAGTACATTCAAAAGGTTGACTTGGGTATGTGTAAACCCCTCTCGGTTTCTCATAGACAACCCACTAATATAACACCCAAGAATCTTTCCTTTCTCAAAGTCAGTTCTCTCCCGGTGCGACTACTCACTCAGCCTCACAGAGCGTTATGAATGCGGTCAGCTGCAGGCTTGTTTTATACCGTTTGCAGCGGTACCTCGCATCTCAGCAAAGCAGAGGACTCGTTCATTTGCTTTTGAAGGGATGTCCGGCGACTTTTTCAGTATAGTGTATATACTGTATATATAGCATATACATCACAATAAGGCATGTCCCTGTTGTGATTTTGTCATAATTTTTCACTTGATTATTCATGCATTAGTTTTGATAGGTTTTAAGCAATTCATTATACTGCAGCCTTTAAAAGGATAGCTTTCTGATACATCATACATCCTTGATGTGGAATGAAATTTATAAGACTTCCGCGCTGCGTATTCTCCCAGTTTTGTTCATGCCCATTCCTCGGCTGCCAAGATCAGATCAGATGATATGTAGAGGATTTTAGGAAGGGAGTGTCTGACCCCAGATCTTAAACAACCCTTAGAAATAGGAAGCTATATAGGAGATTTGGGCTAGAGTGCCCGATAGGAGCGAGATAGAAAGGGGGAGGAAGACGCCTTCATTTATTACCGGGGGCCAGTACCCGTGGCTCGACGGCTTAACGTGCCCATCCGACGCACGGCGGATAATTAGTGGTTCGAGCGTTCGTACCTGCCTGGGATCGAACTCGAGGTCGTTTCCGTGTCGGTCACGAACGTTGACCACTAGGCCACCCGCGGCCCTTAGCTACGAACAATAGTGAGTGCATGCATTTTATAGTAATGGGTGCGTATTAATTCTGTATTAAAATTTCAAACTATTATCGTAAATCTTGAAGAAAAAAGAATTTTTATTTCTTTTGAAGCGGAAGACTACATTTTTTAAATATTTATAGTTTAATGTAACTTTACAATCATTTAAAAGTACCGTATCTCTTGTTAATTTTCCTTATATACTGGTTGCATTACTTGACTTTCAACGATCAAATAGTATTTGAATGCTAAATTAAATCGTAAAATATAATTCTTTTTTGTGGTGCGTGGACAAAATACTTGGGAACCCCTGAAATAGAATATTTACAAAGATCAACTGAGAAAATGATAGAATACACTTTGGCCATCTATTGGCAAATAATATGATAAAACTTAAACGAAAGCATAAACTGCTTTTCAATTTCATAGGTATGTTTATTGCTGGTCGAATAGAGACACGTTATAACTTGAAGGCTTTTCCCAGGTAGTGCAAGAAAATGTTCTTCGCAGGACTATTCGGCATACAAGTTTAATAGCTTACGCTCAAAGCACTCGGAAGTGAGATATTCCCAGGAAATACATTTTGCAGCCATAAAGCTGCTAAAGGAAAATAGACACTCGAGAATATGCTCTGTTGCACTGAGGAAAACTAGATGCGTGAAAGGGGAGAGAAATTTCCCATTTATTGCACAACATTTATAGAAAGTTTTCACTGCTAAAAGAAATGTATTTTATATTTATACAGCTCCCTATGACCTTATTCTAAGGAAATCGTATTTGCTCTCAGTTGCATTTATATTAAACGGGAGTAAAAACATGATAGGACTTCAAGTATCGCTGACATTTACATTAATATAACAAAACCTTTGAATCCAATGTTAATTGAAATGCTCTCCAAGGAACAACCACAGTAGATTTAACACCAGACCAAAGGATACAAGGAAGTGTGCAATTTGATTCAAAGAAGGAATTTCTGTAAATGTGCTGTGTACAAATAAAATTTGCTGTTAAAGCGGCACGGTTAAATAGATAACATTCATAAATACTACCTCATTCTAATTTAAATGAAGATGACATTGCATTTTATTTCATGCTTAATAGTGCCGAGTTTGCGATCGCATTCACATTATCCTTGTTTACACTTGACACTGGATTTCCATTTTTGGAAGTGTACGGAAATCATTGCCTCATGTAAAGAGAATGTACGGGTAAGTTCAAAGTCGTAGTACGATGAAATAACACAACGCTATTGAGCTTGCTTATCAGTATTCAATCATTTCTTTGGCACTATAAAAACGACCAGTCAAGTAATGAATATATGTCAAACTAGCTAAATACCCGTTCTTCGAACGTGAAAATAAACAAATTCGTAAATAATTGAATAAACAATTTCGTAAATAATTGAGTAAACAATTTCGTAAATGATTGAGTAAACAATTTCGTAAGCAATTTCGTTCGAAACTGTACGTTTAAAAGCTAGCAAGTCAGATGTTTTTCGAAGCGTGAGCAAAATTATGTTGCCATCGCTAATACACTGGCGGAAAGTGAAAAAAGAACACCAAGAAGGAATTGGCGGACGATCATGAAATTTGCATATGTTAATAGGGTCGAGTTTACGTAGGTGTGATGTTAATTTCGGGACCAACCGGTGAGCGCTTACGCCACAGCACGGCATCATATATGCAAATTATCGTCGGTGGTATTTAAGGAGTACGGCGAAGTGAATGTAATCAGTCGTCGGCGTACGGACACGTGCGAAGACCCTGAAGAAGCTGCAATGCCTGGACATGGAAGACGTGTACGATTTCAGCAGTTATCGAACTTTGAGCGAGGTCGTCTAGTCGGACTCCGCGAGGCCGAGTGGTCGTATCGTCGTATTGCGGAGCGAATTGGACGGGAAGTATCGGTGGTGGTACGATGGTCCGAGGAACATTCCCACACGAGAAGACGTGGAACCGGGAATCACAGACGGACTGATGAGCGGACCGATCGACGCATAAGAAGAGCGGCGTTGTCAAGCAGAACATCCACTGCGACGCAAATTCGAGCTGCCGTTGCTCCTGAGGTGACTGTGCGAACAATCCCCAACCGTCTACTGGATGCAGGACTACGTGCGCGTGTACCTCCGACTCCAGCCCACCGTCAGGAACGGCTACAGTGGTGTCGCCAGCGTCTGCACTGGAGAACGCAATGGCGATGTGTCGTGTTCAGCGATGAAAGCAGATTCTCCTTGGGAGCCTCCGATGTCCGTATGCGTGTTCGCAGACGCACAGGGGAGCGTCTCCACCCTTCTTGCATCCGCCACCGACGCACAGGGCCTACACCTGGTCTTCTGGTGTGGGAAGCGATCAGCTACCGCTCCCGTACACAACTAGTGTTTGTACCGGGTACTTTAAACAGCACCTCCTACATCAACAACATCATTCAGCCCGTTGTTGTGCCATTTGTAAGGTCGGTCCATCGTGGTGTTTTCCAGCAAGATAACGCACGCACACACACGGCACGTGCAACGCAACATGCACTTCAAGGTGTGATACAACTTCAATGGCCTGCACGTTCACCGGATTTGTCCCCCATTGAGCACGTGTGAGATTTTATGGGACAACGACTTATCCGGTCTCCACGGCCAGTCACGACCATCCCCGATTTACGCGTCCATGTTGAGGATGCTTGGAACTCAATACCCCAAACTTACATCCAACATCTGCACGACAGACTCCATGCCAGAATTGCACAGTGTGACGCAGTTCATGGCGGTTCAACCTCGTACTAACCATGTTACATGGAAATGTTATTTTTCAGTTTACCAGCAAATACAGCTGTATTTTGCCATAATGTTTTGATCACGTTATCCTCTGTATTCCGTTATTATGCTGTATAAATTTCGTTGGTATCAGACGTCTCCTTCTTGGTGTTCTTTTTTCATTTTCCGCCAGTGTATATCAAGGGGGATACCTTTTTTATTTTAAATTTCAATTACTATGAAAATCTACACGCATATTTATACATATTGTAGTCACCTTACCACTTATATGACGTCACCGTTGCTTCGGTGAAAAATGAATGTTGGTAATTTGATTTTGACTCAAAAATACCACTTATATGACGTCACAGGTTGCTTCAGTGAAAACGAATGTTGGTAATTTAATTTTGACTCAAAAAATCTTGACATTCGATATGTCAATCGATAATATAAATGTTTAAATGCAAAGCATATTATGATATAGCGCTTTTTACGTGATTTTTAAGGTGTATTGTTAAATAAATTTAGAACAAAATATATACTGAGCAGGTCACCTCAAGCCATCCGAAACTTAGGGCGGGGCTTCAGTTGCTGGGCAACAATGGCTCGATCATTGCAAAACATCCTAGCATTATCAAAGCTGAGTTATTTAAAAAACCCATTTCGACCCACTTAAAACTATCGTAGAAAATAATCCTTTCTTAGTGCGCCTCTATGTTGTAAAAGGAACATTCCTGCTAAATATGAAAGTTCTAAGTTCAGTAATTTCTGAGATTTGGTGATGGGTCAGTGAGGGCTTTCAGTTTTATATGTACAAATTACTCTGGCAATTACCGAAATATTCAAGATCTAATTGTGTTGACCAATCCTCGCTAGCGTAGGGTTAGCCTATGGGGATTGTGCACCATCCTATGCCAACATAGAGATTTTTATCGTGGTACTCTAAAACCGTGAAACACGTTTCCATGACAGATTCGGAAGAAGGAAAAACAACAGTGGGTTTGTAGAATGATTAAAAACTTTATTACGAAAGACCAACACAGATGGAATAACGGTGCGCTAAATCCCATGAAATAACTACATCCAAAAAGAATGGTTACAATGTTTTAAGATTTCAGTTTGTGCTTGAAGATTGCTTTTGTGTGTGAGTGTGAGAGAGTGAGTGACAAATGTACTTAATACTGAGCACCTGGACGAATAATAAAACGGGCAAAGTTCATTCAACTAAAAACTACTTATGTTGAAAATTCAATTTTCTTTTAATGTTAGTAACTTGTCGAAGTACATTTTTTAGACTCAAATCTCACAACTTGAACAACGTATGAGATCACTTTTTAACACTTACTCGATTTGCAGATAATCTGGCTCGAGTAATGTCAAGTTGACATGCGGTCCTACTTCAAAGAATATCGTTTTACTTGCGCGCGCACACACACACACACACACACACACTGGGCATGTCTTTTACACGGCACCCAAAGTATTAGCTTAGGAAATAAAAGGAAAATGTCGCGAATAATTAGGGGAAAGCTGAATTTTTTTTTTTTTTTTTTTTTTATTGGAGGTTTAACGACCACCGTGAGCAACTCAATGGGCTATAAGCAGTCGCCCGTCCCTAATTTAAAGTCACTGGTTCCAGGGAAGGGAGAGAGCCAGTGCCGTAAGACAAACACAATATCCATGCCTCACCGGGATTCGAACCCGGACCCCGTTCGGACGAATGATCAGAGGCTATCGCTTAGACCACTGCGCCACCGGGGCGGCGCTGAATTTTGACCAGTTGTTAGAACACTATAAGAGATGTATTTTCCCAAAACTCCCCGCATCCCCGCCTTGAGCTTTCCCCCCTGTGGCCCCAGAACTTCCCATTCGCAGACTTTTAGAAAATGACTTATATCTCCATAACCAATATTCGTAACGACGTAATTTTTTTAGTTTTAATTCTCATATTACGCACTACAAAACTGTTCCTTTTTACATTTACAATTTCCAATATATACAGAGGGTCTCGCCAAAAGGAGTGTCACTTTCTTCACTAAAATCAAGTGAGTTGTAGCAATATAGTCCAGATTTCCGACATCCACAATAATTTCCACGAGCTGATTTACAGCTACAGGACACGAGGCGCAGAAGTTCCTCCGGGGCAAAAGGTATTGAGCTAGGAATAGGCCTCAGTACTTTCTTCTTTCCTCCGTTTTCTTCGAGGTATTCTAACTTACATCCCCAATCAGTTGCCAGAAGTTTATTTCCTAGCCATCCTTGGACTTGCAAATAAACCCTCAGAAGATATTGATGAGATGCTTTTGATGTTGGAGGAAGTTTTGCCAGGTCAAAATTTGATCTCAAAACAGACTTTCTTGTTAATATCTTGAATCGGGAGATTTCTTAATAATGTCTTGAATCGGGAGATTTCTTGTTAATGTCTTGAATCGTTTAAATTCGAGAATTTGCTCGCCCCGTACAATACAAGTATACATTTTTCTCCATTGACAAACAGTTTTTCTCGAGGAACCATGTAACAGACCAAAACTTCACACTCCTTTTCACAGTGAAGAATCCTTTGTTAGTAAACAAATCGAGCTCGTTTTCTGACAGTTTTGAATCTATCTTCATCATTTGCTAAACATATAGATGGGCCGACTTTGCATAAGGCAAGTGTCCTGCAGCATGGAAATACGGAAGCATTTCGGTGGTAGTACTAAAGTGCAAATTCCAGTTCCCTGACCTTTCAGCAAATATAAACTGAAGAATTAGATCAATAGCTTTCAAAAGATTTTACCCTTAACTTTGCAGTTCTACTTGTCGATTCAATATTTCTCAAGCAGTATTCAATTTGGAATAAAACCTCAGTCACAACAGGATCGGTACACCTTTCTTCAGGTTCCATTTGTTGCGAAACAAGTTGCTCGTACAAGTTCTCCAAACTGCTCACGTACTTTTTGATGTCAGGAAAATGTTCTTTCGTCACATTTATGATAGCTGAGGTCTGTGAGAGTGATGGCTCGAATACATCTTGCATACGCATGACCATTCAACATATGGTTAACTGTTGATTTACCATACAGTCACCCAAAGACTCTCCAATCCGCTTCCTTCCATTATACGACCTAATGAACCCATAAAAGACATAAAAAGGTGAAACCCACCCAGCCTCAGAATTATTTTGAGATGTCACTGTTGGGGTCAGCAGTAGCTATTATATCTGAAGCCTTTAAGAAAAGCGGTTGATCGAATGTGACGATGCATGACTGGTTGTGTTTTCTACTCTGATCTGCTGCAAAGCACAATGCTGTATAAATAGTTAACAGAATACTGGGATCCATGTTTATAAATGGTACTGCCATTATGTATGTCGATTCACACTTGCCAGGCCTACTCATAATTTTGATCATGAAGCCATTCCACCCAGGTTTGTTCCTTAATCCAACAAGCCACATCAAGTTCAGGAGGAAAATACTTGTTGTGGGCTGCTTTGTAAGGGTTCTGACAGTTTTAAGTTCATTGAAGTCCTCAACAACCACATTACCAAGGCCACTACTTTTTTTCTTTCCGTAAGAATACAGACGGATACTCTCATGATTGAAAGTCCCAGACTGAATTCGTTGAACCTTTACCTGTGTGTCAACGCTAGTACCAGGTGTAACACATTGGATTACTGCCATTGCATGGAATGTATTTAAGCCATCCAATGTTTTGACATTTACGTCTGCATTGTCAAACACATATTGAAGAAACCCTACATTACTAATCTGTGGAGATCCTGCATTGATAAGAGAAGTAAGGTAAACAGAAGTTTCATGATATGCGCACACTCCCATAGATGATATGTCTTAAATGTTTAGATCCATATAATCGATGAAGAGTTAATGCCAGACTTGTTTGAATAGGAGACAGGAATGATCTCGGTCTTACAGTGGATATGATTGCATGATTTATCACAGTGCACTTCTTGTTTACCTTGGGCGATTCAGCAGCGTTCTTCTTTTTTGTTACCCTTTGGATAAAAACTTAAAGGCATTGTGGAATTAAATTTTCACCACCTGATTTGATAGCTTCCAAATGTGGGTAGACACTTGAATCATAAGCGATCTTTTGTATGTCTTCTTTTATGTCAGCTGCAGCCAATACTATTCTTAAACGTTCTGAATCCCGTTTGGTTTCCCTGTTTTTGTACCATTGATCCATTATTTTGTGAGCTGTGTCTGACAACAGAGCACATTTTTCCTTCCCGAAATATTTGAAACAACCATTTGGTTTTTAAAATGTTCTAGAAGAAGATTTTTCAGATGATTGTCTGTATATGTATCCTCTTGACCAGATATAATTTTCAAAATATCTTGTAATTCTGTCAGAGTGTACTGGCATTCATCACTGTTTTCCATGTATTCGCACAAAAAAGAAAATGATATCCCCACTTTTGATTTTGGACGACCTACAAGTCCCTCACCTGTTGTAGTTCTTAAAAATGTTTTGTAACAACTTCCATGGTAGCGTGCTTCTAATCAAAATCATCCATTTTCTTCTTTTGTTTTTACATATAATCAAATACGAAGTTGTAAAGAATAATAAATACTGTTCATGTTAAACATACACTTAATCTGTAATTTAAATTAGTATGCTAAAAACTGCCACATAACTGAAAATGTTTATTGACAGTACCTGTATTCTTTCACTACGTGTCTTCTCACTCTAAAACATTGCTGTCTTCTCACTTTAAAACAACTTCTAACAAAGACCCTCACACACATGCTGCCGTATACGGCGCCAGCCCAGAACTAGTTTGCAATGCAGTGAAGGTATGGTTTGAGCATTGCTCATCGCGCTGGTGGCGCCCTCCCGCTTCAATGTGTGGCAAAGTCATGGGTGCAAACATGTTGATATACATATACATGTATATCATTTTAAAGCTGTTGAATCAGGCTACAACTTTCATACTAATCACATTCCCATGTTGTCATTTCCAAACAAGCTACCACGTTAAAACTTGGAATATTACAATAAAAATTTCGTATTTTTTACACTTTTATTAAAATTAAGGAAAAACGATTGGTTTTAGCGCAAAATTGAAGATAAACAATTTTGTAGTGCGTAATTTGAGGATTAAAACTAAAAAACAATTACATCGTTACGACCATTGGTTATGGAGATATAAGTCATTTTCTAAACTTCGACGATGGGAAGTTCGGGGGCCACAGGGGGGAAAGCACAAGGGGAGATGCGGGGAGTTTTGGGGAAACAAATCTCTTATAGTGCTCTAACAGCTGGCCAAAATTCAGCTTTTCACCAAGGGGGAAAGCACAAGGGGAGATGCGGGGAGTTTTGGGGAAACAAATATCTTATAGTGCTCTAACAGCTGGCCAAAATTCAGCTTTCCACTAATTATTCGCGACATTTGCCTTTTTTCCCCCCTTTATTTCCTGGGCTATATATGTAAGAAAAATCGGAAGTTTTACCGTGCCGTTCATAAAGAGATAAAGAGGTAATATAATTTATATAAGAACAAACTCAAAATAAGATTTAGACATATACGACCCTTGTTCCCCTGATAAAGGCACAGATATGTTAAATTTAAGAAGTATTGTTGTTCTCATCTTGTAGATAAAGTTTACTTTTATTTCGTGTTAGCGTATTTCAAAAATTTCCGTTAAATTTGTTGTACAATTATTGTAAAGCTATCCGAAGTCACGTCGGTCTGATGAGATTGTGTCTTAACCATCAACATGTTTGCATCAGATAGCAGGGGTATACAGCAAATGCATTGGAAAATTTAGCCATGCGTTTTCCTCTTTCGGTTTTAAATACGAAAATGAAGAACTGAGATAACGATCTGTCTTCCATAACATCTTAGTGTCTTCCTTATCGACAATATTTCTCGCCATGTGTAAACAATAACAGTTTGTACAACAGAGCTCAGGCGAATTGATGTAAGCGAATGCTCTCTAATCAAATATAAGAAACCACTCTTAAAATGCAGCCAGTGAATCACAGCTCAAGTTACATTGGACAGCATTAGCAAAATTTAGCCTATGGTAGCTTTGGGGTGTAGACCCCTGGTGGCATGTATCCTAGATAACAACAGATTTCACTGTGTTATTTAGAGTATGTCGACTTCAGGCACTGCGAAATCCTAAAGCACTGGCAATCGTTTTTTTAGAGCCAGACACATCGACTTTGTCTACTCGCCTGAAGGCTGGTACATAAGTTTCCAATCGTATTTTCTAAGCCCACTAGTACAAATACATTCTGTTCTGACATAATGACCATACCTACTAGCGTTGACTCTTACGAATAGGTTTACATGACGTGATTCAGTAATCCAAGCATACTGTGTTCATTAGTGACATCCACGATTCCGATGTGCTGTACATTGAACATTCTTCGACAGCACCAAACGAACAGGGAAATGTCTTCTGATTCAGTAGTGTGTATACCAAGAAGTTATTCTCTCCATGAAAGAAAATATTTCGCCGCGTAAATATTCTACCCACGATCGTAATCATTTGCATTTCTCCGACAGCGTGAGGATTGGCGAGACTTTCTCTTATTCTTAGTGGCGTTAATTACTAAATTTACAAAAAATTCCAGATTGCGTTTATCTCTGATATAAATGTTTTGCTGGTATGTTCCGGAATCAACCTATTATGGAGTACGTACGATGAGACAATCTCTTGAACACGCTTGTAGACAATGACGAGTACATATTACTCCTACAGGTGGTAGGTACTGTACTGCATTAGTACTCCTTTCTATATCAAGGCTTCTTAGAGGATTTCTCTTTAAATCGGACCAATTCAACACAGTTGAAAAATATTTTTTTAATATTCTTTTAGCAGGTAATCACTTTCCACATTTCAGTATCAACTAGAAATAGAATTCGTCACATTTGGTTTTGAAGAAGCACAATATTCCTCCCAAAATGTTAAGTCCTACATAACGATTTCGGAATTGCAAACTTGACTTCCTCGCTAAACTTTCATACACAAAGGTATTTCAGTGATTTAGTTTAAAACTGAAACCCATTTATGGGATTTTCTACAACTCAGTATATCATTTTTCTCAGAAATTGTGAACTACTAAGCGTTATTTTATATTAACATTTCCTCAGATATCTATCCGCATATAGCAGATTTCCATTTAAACCGAACATCAGTTTTGACCAGTATGTTAGAAAATGAAGCGCTTATATTTCCGTTTTGCTGTCTGTGGGCATGCTATCTCTGCTTGCATAGGAAACAAATGTTTGCTTCGGAAACATCGTGGTTACCAATATTGGTTATACAGTGTATACTTTATAATTCATATAGTGCATGTGTTGGTCTTAGTATCACTGCCTCTGTTAAGAGCATTCGAAAAATGTTTTACAGACAGGCCAAGAATTTTGACACGTTTGCACTTTTCGATGCGTTGTTCTCCTACTCGGTGGAGTAAACTCCTGCCTTACGTTTCGGGGAGACCGATTGTAGAAATTCAGTTTGTAACCTAAACAGGTCAGCATGAACAGGATTTTGCACATGTTTCCAAGCCTTCGTGCGCCAAACTTTCCGAATATACACTATCTACCAACAAGTAAGTGGACACCTGTGATAGCAAAGGAAAACAAAGTTTATTCACCTTCAATAGTTGGTGGAGCCTCCACGAACGGCGATTACAGCTGCGACCGGGGCATACCCTCAACCATGCGTTGTACGACGGCTAGCGGTATTTTCTTCCACTCGGCTTGGAGAAGACAGGTCAGTTCCTCCACCGATTTCGGACGGTGGTGGCACCCCTTAAGTCGACGCTTCAACTCGTCCCAGAGGTGCTCGATAGGGTTAAGGTCTGGGCTCTGCGCAGGCCAGTCCATTCGATTAACCCCATTGTCACCACACCAAGCCATGGTGGTCCTCGCAACATGACAGGTGGCATTGTCATCCTGAAAGTAACATGGGTCCACCCCGTAAAACTGCCACAACGTAGGAAGCGCATGGTCATCCAAAATGGTGCAGTAGGTCTCGGTGTTGAATCTACCAGGAATTGCGACCAAGGATCCCGTTCCATACCAGGAGAAACACCCCCATAGCATAATTCCACCGCCGCCAAACTTCACAGTTGGCACAATACATTCCGGCAGGAGACGTTCTCCAGGCAGACGCCAAACCCAGACCCTGCCATCCGAACGGTAGAGGATGAACCTTGATTCGTCGCTCCATAGAACTTGTTTCCACTGTTCAACAGTCCACTATCGACGTTCTTTGCACCCCGTTAGCCGAGCAACGCTATTGGACTTGGTGATCAAAGGCTTGTGGGCGGCAGCACGTCCATGATAACCGAGTAGATGGGCTTCCTTACGGATGGTATTCATCGAAAGAACACTCCCGGATGCCTGTTGAAACTCCTCGAGGATGTGGTCCATCGATTTGGTGCGGTTCTTTCGAATTTCTCTGGCAAGCACCCGTCGGTCTCTAATTCCCAGTTTTGTGGGTCTGCCGGGTCAGGGCACATTCCGACAGTCACCTCTCATCTTCCACTTGCCAATCACGTAGACCACTGTCGATTTTGGGTACTTCAACTCGCTGGATATGTCACGTATGGATCGGCCATTTCAGTGATACCCGACGATTACACCTTTCTCCAAATCAGAGAGCTCCGAACTGCGTGGCATCTTGCATGCGACTGGTTGCGTTGTTGTATCCCACACGATATTTAACGGCGGCGGCCGTGACGTGTATCACGACCGCAGATATCGTCGATTGCAGGGGTGTCCAATTACTTGTTGGTAGATTGTGTATATATATATAGGAAAAGCAAACAAGGAAACAGTTTAAAATGTTGGTAGTTTTTGGGCGTCAGGTAGTTGTTTTGGGTTTTTTTGTTTAAATTCCGTTTTTTAACTATTTTTTATTTTTTATTATTATTAATTTTTAGTGGGATATTTTTATTTTTTTTGCTATTTCTTCTCTTACTGGTTCTAGCTGGGTCATTGCCATTACCTTACAGACTAGATTCTCGCAGAAACGCACACTTTCAGGTCTCTGTAGAGCCTGGTTGGATGTTGTCCGTGCCTTGCCCTTGACAAAGCCGCGGAGAACGGCTTACCATTGCTCTATGTCCCTCTCTTATCCCAGTGGTTCGTAATGTTTGGTCTTGCTATTCAGTATTTATTAAAGAAATTTGCACTCTTGGTGTATTCCCTATATATGTATATATATATATATCGTCATCATTATCATTGTCAACCATTATCAATCCACTGCTAGACGAAGATCTCCCCAAGTTCCTTCCACAACGGGCTGTCTTGTGCCAGTCTCCTCCATGTTACTCCCACATACTTTCGAATTTGATCCACCCATCTCACATGTGGTCTTCTTCTGGGTATTTTCCTGTCCCTTGGAATCCGGTTTAAATTTTCGGCTGTCCATCGATGGTCTGTCCTTCTGCCAATATGTCCAGCCCATTGCCATTTCAGGGATTTTATTCTGATCATAATATCTTCCACTCTTGTCATTTTTCTGATCCACGAGTTCCTGTTCTTATCTTTCCTGGTTACACCAAGCATGCATCTCTCCATGCTACTTTGAGTTATCTGTAGTCTTTGTATGTCTCTTTAAGTTAAGGTCCACGAAGCTGCACCATACGTAAACACTGGAAGGATGCATTAATCAAACATTGCTCTTGAAAATTATACTGTTTCTTCCAAAAGCTCTCCAGGCAAGTTTTATACGCCGATTAATTTCTTCATCAATGTGACCCTCACTTGATATCTGCTGTCCAAGATAAATGTAGGTATTGGTTATCTCCAGCTTTTCCCCATCACTTAATAAATCTTCATTTTTTGTTAAAGCATTGCACATCACTTTTGTCTTTTCAAAGTTCATTTTTAATCCCACTTCTTTACTCTTGTCAGCAAGTTCCTGGGTCATACTCTACAGCTCTGATGGGATAGTTGCAAAAATGACTACGTCATCAGCAAAACGAAAGTGAGTTAGATAATCTCCATTAATTTGTTTTCCCTTTGTTTTCCCAGTTCAGTGATTGAAAGACATTTTCCAATGTGGCATTAAGGAGTTTGGGAGATCAAGTGTCACCTTGTCTCACTCCCTTTCCAATTTGTATGGGTGCTGTATTCTCAATTAGCCGAATCTTTGTATTTTCATAGATGTTATTAATAATATGAATGCATGCATCTTCACTACTGCAGGATTTCAAAGCCATTGTAACTGCTGATGGTTTTACCGAATCAAAGACCTTTTCATAAGCGATAAAAGCCATGCACAATGGAAGTTCATGTTCCCTCGCTCTTTCAATTAGTTCTCTTAGTACGTGGAACGTGGATATGATCTATAGTGAACGTGGATATGATCTATAGTGCTGTAGCCACTCCTTAATACAGCTTGTTCTCTCGGTTGAGCCATGTCCATTGTCCCCTTCAAGTGGTGTGAAAGAACTTTAGTGAAGATTTTATAAATCACTGATAGGAGGCTGATAGGTCTGTAGTTCCTGAGATCCTCAATGTCACATTTTTTATGAAGCAGGATCATTGTAACATTTTTCCAATCCTCAGGAATCTTATCTTCATTAAGACATCGAGTGAAAACTTGGGCGGGCGAGTACTGTTTCAGTTTCTTCACTTGCTTCTTGTATGATGTCTACAGTAATTCTGTCTTCTTCTGGAGCTTTTCCTCGTTTAATGTTCTTGATTGCATGTGCAACTTCTGCTGGGAGGACTGGAAGAACTCTGGTACCTTTTGTAATATCTGGAGTACATGTATCATCCCTTTCATAAAATTTTGAGTAGAAATCTTTCACTATTGTCAAATGTTCGCCTCTATTTCTTGTTACAGAACCATCGCCTTTTCACAGAGCCATAATCTGTTTTCTTCCCTTACTCAGATGTCCATTTGCTCTCTTGAAACTTCTGTTGTTTTCAATTGCTTTCTTCTCTAGTTCACAGTTGAATTTCCTAACATCTTCAGTGATACGTTTTTGTACCGTCTTGCATAGCTGTATATATTCCACTTTGGAAGTCACATCTCCTTTAGTTGTCCTCATCTCTCTTCTTTTTGCATCATAAGTTTGGTTTTTCTTGATAATTTGTACGTATGCAACTTGTTCTTAGTACCAGCTATTTTTGTTGCTGTTTCCATAAGAGCCTTGGCTAGTTTTCTGTTAACTTCAGAGATGTCCACTTATTCCGACGTTAGACCTTCTAGAGCAGAGAATCTGTTCCTCAGTTCCAGTTTGAAGGTATTATGATGTTTTAAAGGTTGGTCAGGTCAATACACTTTGTTTGTTTTATGAGCTTGTCACGCTCGAGTTTAGCATTGAGGTGCATCTTACATCTTACCATTCTATGGTCACTACCTGCCTGTGTTGAACTTGTTCAGCACACTGCAGTCTTCCACGACAAATTTCTTGTTACATATTATAAAATCAATTTCACTTGTCAATCCATTGGGATGCCTCCATGTCCATTTCCTTTGCGGCTTTTTTCTTGAAAAAGGAGTTCATGATGAAAATCCCTTCTGCTTCTGCAAACTCTACGAGAGGATTTCCACGCTGGTTTCTGTTGCCGTGACCAAATTTTCCTACTGAAGTTTCGTTCTTTTGCAGTTGCCCTATTTTCGCATTGAAATCTTCCATAATGATCTTCAAGGGCTGCTTGCCTTTATTATTTAGATGACGAATTTCCTCATAAAATTCTTCAATCTCTTCTTCAGGATGACTTGTGGTGGGTATATAAGATTGAATAATCTGAGCCTGGTATCTTCTCCAGAGTTGGATAACAAGTCGTGCAGCTCTGTCAGAGGAACTTTAAACTTCTACAACTTTATCCTTCTACAACTTTATCCTTCAGTTTCTTGTTTATTATAAATCCCACACCACTAGTTCTGCCAGTATCTGTCCCACGATAATAGAAGAAATTTCCACATTTCAGTTCAAGGTGATCTTCCTTTTCTCCTTACCTCACTTAGTCCAACGATGTCCCACTTGATTCTTTGTAGTTCTTCCAATTCAAGGAGCTTTGAATCAGAAGATAGGGAGCGTCCATTATACGTAGCCAAGGTCAGCATCAGATGGCAGCCTAGTCCGGTCCTTCGGTGATTCTTAGCAGCCTCTGCCTTCTTGTCGCATTGGCCGCTGCCTTGGTCAGGTACATTTAAGCTGCCGGAGACTGAGGGCCAAGATTTAAGTTGTGGTTTCATGTTGGAGGGGTTTGGCCATAACTCACCACGCTGGCCAAGCGGGTTGGTGAGTGTGGGATAGCATTTGCTCTAATCCCGATGGTATAGTTATACCGCTATTGGCGGTCGTTAGAGCCCCTTTAGTGGGAACAGGATGCACCACGAGTAGGCGGGGTTGACATTTGTCAAGGAGAGGCTATATTATGTTGCGCATTGCCTGACATTACATCCCATATACACTGAGTGGCCACTTTATTATGACCACCTGACAGTTTTAAGCAAATGAGCTATGGCTGCTCGCTGTTGCCGCCAGAGGGTGAGGCTAGTATAAAAAGGGAAAGCTTAGTGCTTGCGACAGTAGTAGAAGTGGTTTTCGGGTGACGAGATGGGTAAAAATGCGATTTGACGGACTTTCAACGTGGGATGATTGTAGGAGCTAGGAGCCATGGAGCGAGTATCACCGAAACCGCCGCATTCGTGAAATGTTCCAGATCAGCTGTTGTTAAAGTGTTTAAAGACTAGACTGTCAGCCAAAAAACTGGGTCTCTACTTGCAACGTGTAGTCGTCTTTGACTAGTGACTGCTCAAGCGGAACGGAAAGTGTCCAGACTGGTAACAGACAGCAGAAGGGCAACAGTGCAGCAAATTACAGACCATCTTAATCAAGGATCCCCTCAAATGATCTCTGCACGCACTGTTGGCCGTACACTGCATCGGATAGGATATGGCAGCCGAAGGCCTGTTCGAACACATTTGCTGTATGCAGTTAACAAGAGAAAATGTCTCGAGTTCACACAGGAGCACAAGGATTGGACAGTATATAATTGGAAGCAAATTATGTGGTCCGATGAATCACGTTTTCAGTTGCTCCATGCCGACGGCCGAGTGAGAATTTGGCGGAAACAGCACGAAAGCATGGACCCCAAATGCATTGCTTCAACACTTCAAGCTGGTGGAGGCAACATTATGGTTTTGGGAATGTTTTCCTGGCATGCTTCGGGCCCTTTAGTTCGTGTTGATCTACGTCTGACTGACACATCATATCTAAAGATCGTTGCGGGCCAAGTGCATCCTGTCATGTTGATGGTTTATCCCAATGGCGATGGCTACTTTCAACAAGATAATGCGTCCTGCCATAGTGTTCATATTGTACAGGATTGGTTTCAGGAACATGCCGGTGAGTTTATTTTGCTTAGGTGGGCCCCACAGTCTCCAGACCTCAACCCATTGAGAATTTGTGGGATGAAGTTGAACGAGCCATCAGACAGCTGGACCCACAACCCTGCTATCTCACACTCCTGGAAAGTGCTATTCATCAAGCATGGTCTCATATTCCACAAACCACCTATCAACATCTCGTGGAGTCCATGCCACGAAGAATCGAAGCAGTATTAAAGGCAAAAGGGGGCACAACGAAGTACTGAAAGGGTGGTCTTAATAAAGTGGCCACTCAATGTTTATATATTTATATACATTGCATATGCAGCTGAATGGCATAAGTGTATTTTTAAAATCTACTTTTGTGTAAAGCATATTATAAATAAAATTGCACCGTGCAGAGAGATACTCATTACAAAGACTTTTTTTATTTGTTTTGGGGTTTAACGACCCCAAAATATGAGCAACTCAATAATCGGCCGCTCGTCCCTCATTGGGGGCCGATATTTTCGGGGAGCGAGCAGAGCCACCACCATCTGACAAGCCGGCCATCATTATTCATCCGTGACTGAAACCTTGCCCACCTCTGAAGAATGCTTAGAAGCCAGCGCCTTTGGCCACTCTGTCGCCGGGGCGGTTTATAAAGATTGTTCAGCTGATCGTTTTAGAAAAGAATTTTTTGTGCTAGGTGACCGTACATTACACAGTCTGCGTTACAAGAGCAAAATGTTGCTGTGCACTCAGAAACACCGGTGGTTGAACCGAACTGATTGGAAAAGGGTTATGTGGCTTGACGAATGGCATTTTCAGTTGGACCATGGCGATGAGAAGGTGCGGATTTAGGATATAACAGCATGAGTGTATGATTTTGACTCCCCAGGCCGGCAGAGGTGGTACAACGCTGCGGGTTTTTTTGGGGTATCCTTTTGGTCTTTTGATTCGAGTGAACCCACGCCTAAATACCCAAGCGTGTTTAAACATCGCTGGTAATAAAGTTTATCCAAACATGATCGCTTTCCATTCCCCGTAGTGAAGAATACTTTTAGCTGGGCATGCATGGCAACATACCACAATGTCCTGCAGTTGTTTCGGGAATATGGAGACATTTTCATGCTCCAGAAATCAGTCCTATGGAGCATTTGTGGAATCAAGTCTAATGGGGCATCAGACGTCTGGTTGCTCTGTCATCCAATCTGAACGAACTGGAAGATGCTATTCGACATGAGTTAGTAAATATTTCACAGTAATGTCACTAAAGTTTAGATGAATAAATGCTGAGGCAAGTTGCTGCTGTTCAGCATTCCTGTAAGGTGGCCCATTATGGTATTATAGTTGGTCAAAATGTATAGGTGTATAGGACTTCTTTTTCATATTTTCGTTCTTCGGGGCGGGGAATTTTAATACGATTTTTAGAGCCGTATTTGGACATATTTCTCTTTAAATCATCTGCTCTTTGGTGCTTTCTGTTAAAACTAAAATTTGAACAACGAAACGAATTGGAATAGAATCGTCGGAAGAATTAGGTCTTCACAAATACACACGGAAGACATATACGCGATATTGACAAAAGTCACCGGACACATAGAATAGGAACACCACATAGCATTTATTGGCATACATTAGTACGGTGTCGGTCCACCTTTGGCCCAAGTCACGTTTTTCTGAGCTCCGTGTTGTGTGCCTATTTAGTGTGTTTCATCGTGTGGTTCGTCATTTTCCTTTTCGTGTTCCTTCAAGCTGAAGGTTCGTGCTTTGTTTTGATACATCTCCCAAGTTGGTGAGTAGTTTATTCTTTCTGTTATCATCATTTGAATTGTCGACCTAGCTGGTCGATTTCTCAGGCAGCCCTCGTCATTAACAATGGCGGCGGCTGCTGCTGATAAGAGCGATGTCCACGCCCATATCAGCGAGGCATTTCCTGCCGCCTCCTCCTCCTCCTCGACACGAGACCAATCTCCTCCAATGCTTGTAGGTGACGTCACCCAACCACTAGAAGTGGAAAGTGAATCCTCAACTACAGCTCAAGCTTCTTGCCCTGCTTCGACCAGTGACGTCAGTGCAGCGCAACTCTCTGTTGCTTTAAGTGAAGACATGGATGTGTCTGACAGCGCTGCTAATTTACCCTCTACTTCCACTCAGTTCAAACAGCAGGTTGCGTTGCAGCCTTCACGCTCGAGTCCTGCTCCTAGGGCATACTCTGCCGCTCTTACTGGAACAAAAGCTCCTTCCAAGTTTGTTGCAGAAGTCTTACCAGACTCGTACGTCATTGTTGATGGCCTTACTGCCACCATAGATATTCCCGAAGATTCCCCAGCGGGAAAACAAATCTATTCTAGAATGGACTTCGGAGTGTGTTTTGATGCGCTCCCAGACACAAAGTTGAAAGAATATAGTACGGCTCTCAAGCAGATACTTCCAGCTGGAGCCAGTATTACTCACATGGCTCGAAAACCTCGAGCTGTGTTGGTGTACTTTGCTCTTAAAGAGCATGCGGATCTTGTCTTGACAGAAGGTTTGTCCCTCAAAGACGTCCATCTTCTACCAGAACCTGTCTCTCAGCGTCCAATCCAGGTTACATTTTATCCGGTTCCACCTGAGGTGTCAGACGTTGCGCTGTGCACTGTACTCAGTAAGTTCGGCCGAGTTGTTGGGCCAGTTACTACTCTTTCAGCCGCGCCAAGAGATCCAGACGATAAATCCATAGGAGGATTTCGCCGAAGTGCAAGAGTGATCTTTCCATCTGATGAACATTTGCTCGCCTGCCCAAAGGTGCTCAACGTTCGTTGTGGACAGCAACGTAGGAGAATTGAAGTGACTACCTTCCTCCACTGCACTTTTTGCCACGGAGAGAATCATTTACGTGTGCATTGCCCACATCTAGCATCACAGGCTCCTGATAATTCTCCTACAACTTCTGGCCCTCTTCTGAGCCGAGCAACACCTTCTTCCACTGCACAGAAAGCTTCAGAATCGAAACTTTCACAAAAGTCGACTGCAGGAGTTGGTCAACGCGTGTCTACGGACCCTTTATCCTTCGACCAGCAACTGGATTTTCCCTCACTTAATTGTTCGCTTCCCATGAGTCGTCCTTCTGTAGCGGAGTCCCCTTCAGGGGGTTTCTCCACTGCCCTTATCATTGATACTTCTAAATCTGCTGATGACGGATTTTCTGGCCACGAATCTCGAGTTAATGAGAGCTCAACTGAGCCTTCGCTGAAACGTCGTGGTTCTTCTCGAAGACGCCCACCGAAGAAGCCGACTGCCGCATCACCCCGCACCTCTCCCCGTACTGGTAGTACCTCTCGAAAGAATTCACCATCAAAGGCTGCTACCTCTTCTGTCCAGGCCGACGAAGAGCCTCCTCTTAAATTTGAGGATCTTGTCGAACACCTTAAGGATGGCTCGGTTCCTACTGGGCCGATTTCATTTGAAGATTTACATCAATACCTGTCACATAAGACAGACCACTCCACAACGCATGCTTTACTCTCAAAGTATGCATCGTTTCTCCCTCTAGTGCATGATCAGATCCAAGTCCTTAATCAATGCATCTCCCACCTTCGCAAGGAACATCCGTGGGCTAAAACCTATTTTAATCGACTCAAATCATTTCCTCCTGTTGTGAAGGCTCTTCAGCAAGCATTAATGGAAAAAAAGTCTTCAAGATTGTATCTCTTAATTGCAGGGGATTTGCATCCCCATTTTCTAATGCCTTGGTACATGAAGACCTCACTCCGTTAGGAGCTGATCTTCTCTTACTACAAGAGACGAATTGCCAATCCACTACGATATTCTCACGATGGCGCCAGTGGAACTACACATTTCACCACGCCTACCAACTATCATCCCATAGTGGTCTAGCTATAGGTATCCGCCATACTTTCAACTCCATAATCACCTCTTTTTCGGTTCGAAACTTATGTCGAGACCTATTACAGTGTGCATCATTCCCCATAGCTTCCACATCTTATCATATATTTAATATTTATATTCCAAGCTCTTCAACCCACTTGACAATACTTTTTACTCGCCTTCGTCGTGCCTTGTCTCGCATTCCTCCCACAGATCATGTTTTAATTGGAGGGGATTTCAATTGCACTCTGAATCCTACCCTGGACCGATCTCCTTCCACCAGAGAACGCCGTGTTAACTTGGTGAATCTTCTTCAGTCAGTGGTCTCCGACAACTCATTCATTGATGTTCACCGTCACTTCCATCCTTCATCGACTGTACATACTTGGCGCTCGCAACATAATCAAAATCCGTACACAGCTCGCCTTGACAGATACTACGCCTCATCTACTCTGCTTACAGCTGTGACAGAATCTATTATCACTCCTACAGCTTCTTCTGACCATTGTGCCATCGTTCTTATTATTCAAGCAGTTCCAGCACAACCCCGTACAATTCGTCCATGGACTCTTGACGACACTCTTCTTACAGATCCAGACTTCTGTACTTCAGTACGCTCCTTCCTTAAGGACAAACGACCTCAACTTCAATCAGCTCCTTGTGGTCTGACTTTTTGGTTGGACATTAAACAGCAACTCGTTCTCCACGTTCGCAATCTTTCTTTTAAAGCAAAAACGCTTCAAAACATGCGTCTCAACCATGTCCGTTCCATGCTCTCCATCCTAAGCCTAAGTGATCCTCTCTTCTGCCACTATCAAGAAGAACTGCGATCAATCCTCCTTCCTCTGGCTCAACAAGCTCTACGACGTCTCCGGCTACAACATCTATCGCCAGACGCATCCAATTACGATTTCCTTACATCCATGGAAAAAACACGAACAGCATAGAATTCACTTCGGCACCTTCGCCTCGCATCTGGAGAGGTGTCTGATGATCCACTCACTCTATGTTCCCAGGTCCGAAAGTTCTATACAGAGAAGTTCTGTGAATCTCCTCCGCCATCCTCTTCAGCTTTGGCATCACTTCTTTCTAACCTTCCACAAGTTCCTCCCCATCTTGCCTCTTCTCTCCTCCTTCCTCCCACGTTCTCTGAACTATCCTCTACGTTTTCTTCTTTAAACTCTAGGGCCGCACCGGGTCCGGACGGCCTCACTTTCCCTCTTCTATAAAACCTTTTTACCTCTCCTTCTACCATTTCTCTTTTCTGCACTTTCTGCTGCTTTCAATCACTCCCCTCTACCGAGGCGATTCACAGTAGCATATGTTGTACTATTCCCTAAGAAAGGGGATCTCCTTGACCTGGGGAATTGGCGCCCTATCTCCCTCTTAAATCTAGATTATAAACTTTATACTAAACTTCTTTCCCAACGCCTTAACCCCATTCTCACTCACATTCTCTCCCCAAATCAAACTTACACAGTTCCCGGCCGTTCACTTTCTCATAACATCCATCTACTAAATGATCTAATCCATCTTGCCAGATCTCGCTCTGAACCCCTCGCCCTTCTCTCTCTTGACCAACAATCCGCTTTTGATAATATCTCACATTCCTATCTATCGGCTACACTCCTTCACTTCGGTTTTCCTCCTTCCTTCGTCTCTCTTCTTTTCTCACTCTATCAAGACGCCGTTCTCCAGGTCAAGCTGCCCACCTTTCTCACAGCGCCTATTCCCTTCCGCCGGGGAGTGCGGCAGGGGTTGCCCACTCTCCGGACAACTCTTTGCAATCGCAATTGAACCCTTCCTCCGCTCTGTACACCAATCTTTTACAGCAGTTCTGCCACCACTCTCTGCCTGCACAAGACATCATGCCACTACCTCTGTTGCATACGCAGATGATGTCACCATCTGCATCCGTCATGACTCACAGTTTCCGTGTCTCCAACGTCTATTCGCAGCTTATGCCTCATGCTCCGGTGCAGCGCTCAACTCATCTAAAAGCACTGGTTTATGGTGCGGCTCATGGGCACATCGTGTAGACACCCCTTGGGGAGCAAGCTGGTCGTCCATCTCACAGCGCTTCCTTGGAGTTCATCTTGGTTCCTTGCAAGCTACCCCCCTCTACACGTGGAATGCTATTCACCCACGCTTGCTCAGGTCAACTGCCTCCTGGAGGAGAGCCCAGTTCTGCTCATCATTCTTCCAGAGAGCTCGCCTCTCTCGAACTTACCTGATTTCCTTGTGCACACACTCTTGGCTTGGTGTCAAGTCTCTACAACTCCGCCTTCATGAAATTACCCGTTGTCTTACTTCTCTGATTTGGACCTGCCACCACTGGGTCAGTGTCACAAAGCTTTGCCTCCCTCCGGATCACGGCGGCATCGGACTCCTTGATACACAGGAGTACTACAAGGCCGTCAGAATCACTACTTTTCTCCGTCTCTTCACGTCGCCAGTACCAGATGCCGTTTTAGCTAGGGACGTCATCGCCTCCCCGAGCAACCCTAACTTTTCTTTTCTCTCCTTACTACTCATGGACCACCGACCCCTCACCCTCATTCGACTTCCCCCTGTTTACCGTGAAGCTCTAACTTTCCTTCGTTCCCTCCCTCTCTCTCGTTCTCCACCTGATTCCACAACTGAGCTCCTTGCTGAACCTCTCTTTTATTCTTCGATTATTCACCTCTCTCATCTTCCGTACTTTGCCTATCCTACCTGGCTCCGAGCAGGTGTGGTAACAGTTAAAGATCTCACTAACCCTGACCTTTCTTGGCGACCCTTCGCCAGTCTCCCTCCCTCTCTTCTCCTCTCCTCCTCCTCTCGTGACATCTACGACTCTATTCTTTCATCTATCATTTCTCAATTTCCTCATCTTGCTTCCCACTCAGGTCTTTCCTTTGTTCCTTCTGCTTCTCTCCCATTTCCTCTTTTCTTGCTTACTTCTGGCTCAGCTCATCCCATTTCTTCTCTCTCGGTGTCAGCTCTTTATCGGTTCCTCTCTATGTCCCATTCTCCTCCTCCTCTCCCCATTCCTGATGTTCCCCCTGCTGCCACTGCTACGGTGTGGTCAGCCGCCCTGTCTCCTCTTTCTGCTCCTCTAGAAATTAATACCCATTGGCTTTTCCTCCATCGCCGCCTTCCTGTTCCCTCCGTTCTTTTCCGAATGTCTCTTCTCGATTCCCCTCTTTGCCCTTTCTGTGCTCGGGAGGCTGATGTCTCCCATGTCTATCAACACTGTGTTATATTACTCCCAATGCTGAACTTAGCATTTACTGTCGCCCAATGCTCCATTACAGCAGATCTTACATTTGATGCATATCGGACTCTTCTGCTACAGAACTATCCCCCAGTCAAGCTCCCATCAGTCTGTGCCTATATTTTTATTTTAGCGAAGCATGTAATCTACGTGTTTCATCAACGCTGCAGATATTTGACTACTCCTCTGACTGTGCATGAAGCTTCTACGGCATTATTATGCCATTTCCGCGACCGTCTGACATCTCGACTTCGGCTAGAGTATTCTGTTGCAGTTACTCAGCGTCGGGAGAGCCAGTTCCTTGCCACCTGGTCACCGGCTGCCTCATGGTTTACCAGCTCGCCAGCGTCATTGTACCTGACGGTCGGCAGATTTGGTATTTGACCTTTTTGAATCAGCAATGCATATGTAAATATCAACAATCTGTTTTCAAGATCTTTGCACGGCTTGGAAATTTACCGCATGGGTTTTTTTTTATAAAGGGCTGTACGTGTTTACACAGCAAATTGTTTTTTGTGACACTCATCTTGTATTTTTTTTTCCTACATTGACGTTCAAGTTAGTTCGTCTTTAGTTTACATTTTGAGTATAAATATTGCAGTTAGTCATTAGCATAGTGCTGTATAAACATAGATATTGTTTCTGCAGTGTAGTTTTTTTTTTTTTTTGTAATTTTGTTCTATTTTGTTTCCCGAACATGTTTGCACTGTGCTGTATAATTGTACATAGTTTTCAAAATATTGCGGAACAAGTAATCCATCTTATTTGCATCAGAATGTCCAAGTTTAGTTATTTCCTGTTATTAAACATTCCAATGATTTGTCTGATAATCAGTTTTTTAAATTGCATAGTACTGTACATCCTTGTAAATATGTTGTGTTAAAACTCACTGTCATATCGTACCTTCTTTCAAGAGACATGTTGACTAATGATTCTTACTGTATTTATTTTTGCACAAGTTAGTCAATTGCATGGTGTTGTACTCATGAGTAATATATTTTGAAAAACATTTTACCTATTTTGTTCTTTTGTGTGAGGTGACGCTTGGTACTATCATTCTTCTATCACTACATATGGATAGTGAGAATATGTTAAAGCTTTCTTCATCGTGTGTTTTCTTATTATACTTACATTTTCTATCTGGTCAACAGAATAGTGTTACATTTCTGTATATGGTCCGCTTTTGATTTGTAACATGTTGACACTGTGCTGTATATCTGTACATTGTTTTTGAATATTGCCGAACAGGTAATATATTATATTTACACCAGGAAGTCCAAGTTTGTTCTTCTCCTGATATTCATCATTTCATTGATTTGTCTTATGATCAGTTTGTCAATTGCTTTGTACTGTACATTCTTGTAACTATGATGTGTTACACCTTACTGTCTTATTGTATTGTATTTTTTTCAAGAGAAATGTTGTCTCCTGAAGCTCTCAATTTTCTTGAACAAGTTTGTTAATCGCACAGCAATGCACTTATGAGCAATAAGGTTTTTTTTTTTTTTTTTTTTTTTTAAATCCTTCCTCAATGCCCAGACATGCTTGTCGCTGTTCATTTATCACGAGCTGTAATTTTGCTCCATTTTTCAACTTGTGCACTATGCTGTATATTTTTATATAGGTTTTAGTAGTTTAACGATCTTTGATCGTATTTTATTTGTATTTAGACGTCCTTATTAGTTCGTCTCCTGATTTCTACCTTGAATAAAGATATTTTGAATCCACCTTTGGCCTTAATGAATGCACTGACCCTTCAAGACATGCTTTTGACAAAGTTTTGGAACACAGCGATAGGTATGCGTTTCCATTCAGAAACATAATGCTGCCGCGAACTGTTGTTTAGTAGTAGGCCTTGGTCCCAAACTTCTCATGCGGCGCTCTAATTCATACCATAGGTGCTCTATGGGATTAAGATCAGGGTTCTGTGCTGGCCAGTCCGCACACGATAAGGAATTATCGTCAAACTACGCAGTAACAGTCCTTGCTTTATGGCTCGGTGGATAATCCTGCTGGTACCAACAAGACTCGGTTCCATAGTACTGCCACAGAGTTGGTAGAGCATAATTGTCCAGAACATTGAGGTAGACTTGTTGGTTAACAGGTTTGTCCACGATAACCTATGGGCCGGGACCATACCATGAAAAACACCCCCACACGAGTACACTGCCAGCTCCAAACTTGACCTTAGGAACAGTACACTCTGGTAAATAGCGTTCCCCCGGCTGCCACCATACACACACACGCCCAGAAGATTGATGGATCGTGTACCAGGATTCAGCAGTCCATAGGACCCGTTTCCATTGATCTACCGTGCACGATAAATGTTCTTTACACTATGTTCAACGACGAGTAGCATTCCGAGTGGAGATGAAAGGCTTATGAGCAGCCGCACGAGCACGGTAACCCATGAAATGAAGTTCTCTGCGAATGGTACGTGTACATACCGAGGTTCCAGCATTTTTACTCACCTGTAGACTGAGGTCTTGTGCAGTATTCCGTCGATTAGCTGTAACGACTGTCCTCAGACTTCGACGTCCTCTATCACTGATTTTCTTTGGTCGGCCGGTACGTTTTGCTGCTTCAGGCATGCCATGTGTCTTCCCCTTATTCAGTACATCCAAAAGGGTTGACTTGGGTATGTTTAAACCCCTCTCGGTTTCTTATAGACAACCCACTAATATAACACCCAACAATCTTTCCTTTCTCAAAGTCAGTTCTCTCCCGGCACGACATGCTCACTCAGCCTCACAGTGCGATATGAATGCGGTCAGCTGCATGCTTGTTTTTATACCGTTTGCAGCGGTACCTCGCATCTTAACAACGCAGTGGATCCGTTCATTTGCTTTTGAAGGGTATCCGGTGACTTTTGTCAATATAGTGAATGTAACATCGTCGGAATATTGATTCCCTGTATTGTATTGATTTTCTATGTAGCCATTATTCAGAAAATTTGGAAGCTGGATCGAAGTAGCCCCGTTACGATAAAGCGGTTTCGACCAGCAAGAGGTAGAGACGTAGAAGAAATTCTCCTGCAGAGTCTAATAGAAACAGGTTGGTGCCTAAGATCTTAACAAAACAGCATGCCAAATGACGAACAGCCACCCGGTTGTTCGAATCCCTCTGATGCATGGATGTTTTGTCTTTCGCCACTGGCTCTCAACCTTCCCTGGAACCAGTGGCTCTAAATTAGGAAAGGATGACTGCTTATAGCCCATCGAGTTGCTCATGGTGATAGTTAAGCTCCCGAACAAAACAGCAAAAACAAAAAAAGAAACAAAAAAAAAGTGGACGAACATGAAACTAATGAACCGTAACTGTAGCCGTGAAAGTAACTTTTTCTTTTTGAAGATTAATAATTCTTCGCGATGCTGCGTTTGTAGCTTCTGCTTACGTATCACATAACCGGACGCTAACATAATTTCATGTTTGACCACTGGAGCGCTAGGAAAAATCACGAGTTGTACTTCTATGCTCTCAGTGAAGAATGTATTCCGATTCCTAATCTACATCTACTTAGGTTCATTTATTTGGAACTTCGTTGTCTCTGGTTGGGTCACCCCTTTTGGTACAGTATGTCTAAGCGCTGGCTTCTTACCATGCGTCCGAAATGTGTCCAGGTTCGAATCCTGATGAGGCATGGATGTTTGTCCTACGGCACCGGTTGTCTCCCTTACTTTGCCCTAATTTCGGGAAGGGTGACTGCTTATAGCCCACAGAGTTGCTCACGATGTTCATTAAACCTCCCAAACTAAAAATGCTTTTCTGGGTTGGGTAACGGCAGCTTTGCTGGAACGTAAATCTAGAGGTGCGGGTTCTATTCCCGTTCCAAGGTATTGTAATTAAGTTTGCTGAAGATTGGCTGGAAAATTAGTAAAATGTATGGCATATTTATGCTGATAATGTTATTTAAAAATGTCTTCTAAAATTAAATGCCGTTTTCCCAATTTCTCTTTGTCAATTGTCGTTAAATTATTTCTCTTTAAATAATTTATCAAACATCGCATGAACGGCTTTCTTTTTCCATCGTAAATCCTTAAAAATAAAGTTAGAATTTCAATCTCAGCCCATTCTTTCGAGATTCTTTAGAAATAAGCCCCTATCCGACAGATTTCTGAAACCTGTCCGACAAATTCCATTCAAAATTGAGAGGAAATATTCTGTTTTATAGCAAATAACCGACACTACTTCTGAAGTTTCCCTTTGATGTACCGGAGTTGTCATGCATAAAAATTCAAAGACACACATTTCCGTACGTGTAGGTCCAAAAAGGTCTCACGATAGGTAGGAATCAAAAATATGTAGCGACTAGAAAAATTTAGATTTTTACTTTTATCCGCGGGTGTATTGCTATTTGTGTTTTACGATTTGGGAAATCATTTTCTAGGAATAAAAAGTAAATTTTTCGTGAGATTAGGACTCTCAGGATTTCACTCTCCATGCATGAATACAAATTCATGAACAAATGAAAATAACGCATTGAAACAGCATTAGCATCGTCAAAAAAAAAAAATCGTTTTACGAGCGGGGGAAAGCCTTTGAAAAATACACTAGGTAATGGAATTAACATGAATTTAGTCAAAATAAAGTGAAAAAGCAACTTAAGTATCAAGACGAGACGTTCTTTCATTTGCGTTCTCAATAAAAGGAAAGCTTTTGTTGCTACCGGATTAAATTTGAAAGTAGTAAGATTTTTTAACGGGTAAGAAAGGAAATTTGAGCAGGTGGAACTTGAAAGCCAACAGGGAGATAAACTCTGATTGTACAGAGATGTATTTTTTTTATGAACAAAAACTTAAATGAATAATACCTATTTATTTAATCATTGTGTAATTTCCTGCAAAAACAGCTATTGTTCTGTGTATACCAACGCAAGCAGCAAAATAGCTTCGGTACTTTCAGAGAATAAACATGTCTTTCTTTAAAATGCGTGTCATAATTTTTCTGTAGGAAGTTTCCTGCGAAAGATTTTTTCGCAAAGAACAATTTCAAAACGAAATTAATGGCCCCTAAGTCTCAGGTGTAATGAAGCGTGTCTTTGGGAAGGAACACTGAAATTTAGAATACATTGTACTAGATATTGTATTCGAAATTTTCTATACAATATTTTAAGGAATTATGTTTTAAGATACTGACAGAACGAAGAAGCTGCACGTAGACGAAAATGTTAAACACGCGTACCTCTGCCCTAGAAATTTAAAAAAGAAAAATTATGCCGAATTTAAATTTCAAAGCTGCAAGCCCATCTTACGTATTTATGATATCAGATGCAGACAGAAAAACACACACAGCGTCGTGGATTGTTTGCCACCGTGGTTGTAAGGCTAACGCGCTCGGCTGGATATCGAGAGATTCGGGATTCATTTCCCCGGCGGTGACTGAATACCTATTTTTCGGTTGCTGTGTGTTGCTAAAACGTGAAAAGTGTGATGTCTTTGTTTATTCACTGAAGCCACGTATTTGGAGTATTTCCAGATCCCTCTTCACCTTCAACGAAGAAATTCAGAATTTCGCCATCAGCAGGGAAGGTTATGCTTACAGTGTTTTGGGATTCTCGGGGAGTGCTGTTAGCCCATTTCCAGAAACGAGGTGAGAATATGAATGCTGCATCGTACTATGAAATTCTGTTGATGCTTCGGGATGTAGTTCGAAAAAAAAAACGTCCAGGCCGGCTGGTAAGAAGAGTATGGCACAAGAACGCCAGACCTCATACGGCTCGATTAACCCAGTAGCAAATTGAACAAATAGGTTGGAAACTTCTTGAACAACCGCGGTACACCTCCGACTTAGCTCCGACCGTTTTTCACCTATTTGGTTCTCTACAAACTCACTTTAGCAGCAAAAGCTTCACGGATGACATAGAGGTTGAACGTGAAGTGAGAATGTGGTTGAGACAGCAGACCCAAAACTTCTGTGCTGCAGGTTTCGGCGCACTGATAAAGCTGTAAGATAAGTGTATCAATATTGGTGGAATTTATGTTGAGAAATAAAAGTAAATGTTTTTCAAGTTGTATGTCCCTTAGTATTCATATCATATCATGTGTAGAGGATTTTAGGAAGGGAGTGTCTGACCCCAGGTCTTAAACAACACTTAGAAATAGGAAGCTAGCAGGATTGGGCTAGAGTGCCCGATAGGAAAGTGACACGGAAGCGAGGTAGAAAGGGGAAGGAAGACGAACTTATTTATCACCAGGGGACCAGTACCCGGGGCCCGACGGCTTAACGTACCCCATCTCTTAGTATTTTTTAAATAACTGTGACTTATTTACTGACTTACCCATTTATTACTGCAAATATTCTCTAAATGGAAACGTGCACTAGTGTCCTCTGCTGGCAAACTTAACAAAAATTTGAAATTATATGTGCGCTAACAAAAATTTGAAATTATATGTGCGCTAACAAAAATTTGAAATTACATGCAAAACATACTGTACCATAAACGCTGTTCGACATAGGATTTTTCAAATTGGGCCATTAGAAGCAGAGATATAAAGAAAAGGTTAACAGCTACTTCCCCTGGCGGAAAAACTGCATTATTTTAAGCAGAAAATATGCGGAAAAGATTTTCCGTGGTGAGTGGAATCTGACCGCAAAGGAAGCTTTGCAATAGTTTTCAGAAAGGCAGATATTGCTACAAATAAATCAGAAACAAATATACAGGGTGGTCCATTTAAACCAGTACCATGTGATTTACTTATAACTTTTTATAAATAACAACAAAATCATACAGTAAGTTGAGAATTATACATGTGGTATTGGAGAATCATTTTATCAAAGCAAATGTTGGAATTGTCCTCCATTTTCTTGTAAACACAGTTGAACACGCAGCACCATATTCAGTGATGTCTCATGTAGAGTACGAGTAGTAACATTGCCAATTTCAGTCGTGATTGTTTTACGCAATGCATCCAATGTTTTTGGATGGGTTTTGTAAACTCTACCCTTTAAGTAGCTCCATAAAAAAAAGTCAGGGGAAGTTAAGTCCGGAGATCGGGGAGGCCATACGTTTTTTGAAATAAATCTGTCATCAAAGAAGCTGGTTATGAGTTCCATTGAGATTTTCGATATGTGACACGTAGCACCATCCTGCTGAAAGTAGCCCTCTGTCAATTCAGTGTCATCAAGTTGTTCCATAAATTCACTGAATATGCGGCAATAAACGTTAGTGTTGACAGTCTCAGAGAAAAAAATGGGGCCAATAATTTTCGTAGACAAAACCACACACCAACCTTTTGTGAATGCATCGGTGTTTCACACATAACGTGTGGGTTTTCGGCAGCCCAGTATCTGCTGTTTTGCGAATTGACGTAGCCTGACAGATGAAACCAGGCTTCATCCGTAAACCATGTGATGGAAAGAATATCAGATCGCAAATTAAGAAAATTTTGAAACCATTTGCAGTAACTCACTCTCTTTCCCTTGTCCGGTTCCTGCAGCTGATGGATTACGTGCACTTTAAATGGTCGAATATTCGCTTTTTTTGCTGCCCTTTGACAAGTTCCGTATGAATACCCCGTCTGTTGGCTTAATCTGCGCAACGATTTCGTCGGAGATTGAAGTAAACGTTGCCGAACATCGTCCACACGCGTTTGGGGCATCGGAGGGTTATGTCTGCCGCTACTGCTGAGAAGAGAACCGGTTTGCTCCAGTTGTTTTGCCATCGACAGATTTGTTGACTTGCTTGGCACTTTTCGAACTCCAAACTCTCTTCGAAATGCTCGTTGCGTTTTGATGACAGAATTGGTTACCCAATACGATTTCACTAAAAAAACACGCTCTGGAACAGAGTACTGCATGTTTCCGAATGCACGCAAGTGAATGCAACGCAACAACAAACATATCACAAGCTGATTTACAGTTACGGTTAACAATCTTCTTCACGGTGGCGGTTTTCATTCTCCAGGAGTTGCTGCTTCTATTGAAAAAAAGAAGAAGTTCCTTGCCTGATCCCTTGCAAAAATGTAAGGTATTTTCAGGGTACTGGTTTAAATGGATCACCCTGTATATACTTACGCCTCCAGTGGCAAAACAGTTCTTTATCAAAAGTTATATGCAAAATGTTTCCCACCAGGAATTATCTGACGCAAAAATAATTTTTCAGATAAGGCTGCTAGAAGCAGAGATATCGGAAAACTCGCAGTATACGCTCCCCAGCAAAACAACTGCGCATTACTTTAAAAAGAAACTACCCGGTATAGCCTTAGTTATAAATGGTATAGAAGGAAATAGTTTTTTCAGTCTGATGTTTAGAGGCAATGATATGGAATACAATGTATTTTGAATTGATAGTATCTCCATTTATTTACTTTAGTTACGACGTTATGAATCTGAAACTGTCCGGAAAGCAAGGATCGTTGTTGTCACATTTTGCGCTTCCCAGTACTAAAAGATTTTTTTCAAATCGGAGTAATAGTTGCAGAAATATGGTGTCCATAGATGGACAGACGAACAAAATGATACTATGAGCACTTTCGTTTTTACAAAAGACGCTCTAATAAAAGGGAAAATGCAGTCTGTCTTGAAGAAGCAGATATTTCGTGCATAATATACATGTCTCGCCCAAAAAAGTACTATTCATCAAAGAAAGAAAGAAAAAAAAAGGCCGAAAATGCATTCATGCGTCAAATCATAATGTCTACTTAGGTCTTCTCAAGTGAACGCATCGCACAGCACGTATCGATGATGTTACAGACCGGTGAGAAATACACTATCTACCAAAACGTAATTGGACACCCCTGCAATCGACGATATCTGCGGTCCTGATACACGTCACGGCCGCCGCAGTTAAATATCGTGTGGGAAACAACAACGCAACCAGTCGCATGCAAGATGCCACGCAGTTCGGAGCTCTGTGATTTCGACAAAGGTGTAATCGTCGGGTATCACAGAAATGGCCGATCCATACGTTACATATCCACCTAGTTGAAGTACCCAAAATCGACAGTGGCCTACGTGATTGGCAAGTGAAAGATGAGAGGTGACTGTCGGAATGTGCCCCGACCCGGCAGACCCACAAAACTGGGAGTTAGAGACCGACGGGTGCTGGCCAGTGAAATTTGGAAGAACCGCACCAAATCGATGGGCCACATCCGCGAGGAGTTTCAACAGGCATCCGGGAGTGTTCGTTCGATGAATACCATCCGTAAGGAAGCCCATCTGCTCGGTTATCATGAACGTGCTGCCGCCCACAAGCCTTTGATCACCAAGTCCAATACCGCTGCTAGGGCTAACGTGGTCTAAAGAACGTCGACAGTGGACCGTTGTACAGTGGAAACAGGTTCTCTGGAGCGACGAATCAAGGTTCACCCTCTACCGTTCAGATGGCAGGGTCTGGGTTTGGCGTCTGCCTGGAGAACGTGTCCTGGCGGAATGTATTGTGCCAACTGTGAAGTTCGGCTGCGGTGGAATTATGCTATGGGGGTGTTTCTCCTGGTATGGCACGGTACCCTTGGTCGAAATTCCTGGTAGACTCAACCTTATGGAGCACCTCTAGGACGAGTTGGAGCGTCGACTTAAGCGGTGCCCCCACCGTCCGAAATCGGTAAAGGAACTGACCTGTCCTCTCCAAGCCGAGTGGAACAAAATACCGCTAGCCGTCGTACAACGCCTAGTTGAGAGTATGCCCCGGAGGGTCGCAGCTGTAATCGCCGCTCGTGGAGGCTCCACCAACTATTGAAGGTGAATAAACTTCGTTTTCCTTTGCTATCACAGGTGTCCAATAACTTGTTGGTAGATAGTGTATGTACAAGCGGCTCGGGCCGTGAGAATCATTTGGCCCGTACGTAGCCTGTCAAATGAGGAAAATGAAGGACTTGCCAGAGTTTGAACGGCAAATAATTCCCGGCGCAAAAAAAAGCTGTAGCCAGCATCTCAGCAACTGCAGGCAATAGTTTTTCGAGAGCCGCCGTAGTGAAAATGTGACTTAAAGGCGACACATGCCGCCACGGCGAGCAGTCGCCTAAGCGCTGGATTATGTCGATTCGTCCAAGTGGGTCCGGGTTCGAATCCCGGTGAGGCATGGATGTCGCGATTGTCTTACGGCTCTTTTTTTCCCTGGAACCAGTGGCCCAAAATCGGGGACGGGCGACTGCTTATAGTTGCTCACGGTGGTCGTTAAGCCTTTAACCAGAAAACAGAAAAATAAGTTAGTAAAATCATGCAATGCATTGATTATGATAGGCTTTCCAACATACCAGAAATTATTACTCAAGTAATGAAGATAATTGCTGTGGAATACATCTCGCTTCTGTGCCCTGATCGTTTACCCCATTTCGATGATATTAAACAGAATTGGTTCAGTATACCCCCTGAAGAACATACTGAAGTTGTGTCGCAAAGGAATCATTTTTAGTCAAGTTATGAGGATAATGGCTGTGGAATAAATCTCGCTCGTGTGCCCTGACCTTTGACCTCATTTCAATAATATTCAACAGAACCGGTTCCGTATACCTCCGGAACAACATACTAAAGTTTTGTTACAATCGAAGCATTTTTACGTAAGTTATGACTCATAAGGGCGATGGAATGGATCCGGCCCCCTATGTCCTGACCTTTGACCCCATTTCGCCCATTTTCAATACGGTTTGTCCCCAGATTGTTCCCTACCATATTCTGAAATTTCATCGAAATCGAACAATTTTTACGTGAGTTATCCTACGGACGGTCAAAGCTGGAGCATATACGCTTCTTCAACCTACAGTGGGAAAGAGTGAACAAGTTAGTAACGTCATGCATTGCATTGATTATGATACACTTTCCAACATACCAGAAATCATTACTCAAGTTATGAAGATAATGGCTGTGGAATAAATCTCGCTCCTGTGTCCTGACCATTTGACCAGATTTCGATGATATTCAACAGAAACGGTTCTGTATACCTCCGAAACAACGTACTAACGTTTTGTCACAATCGAAGCCTTTTTAAGTAAGTTACGACGCATAAGAGCAATGGAATGGATCCCGCCCTCTTTGTCCTGACCTTTGACCCTATTTCGATGATATTCAACAGTACTGGTTTAGTATATCTCCGGAACAACATGCTGAATTTTTTCGCAATGGAAGCATTTTTACGTAAGTTATGACGCATAAGAGCAATGGAATGGATCCCGCCCCAAGGTCCTGATCTTTGCCCCTATTTTGCTCTTTTTCAATAGGATACGTTGACAGGTGGTATTTTACCACATGCTAAAATTTCATCGAAATCGAACCATTTTTACTCAAGTTATGAGGCATAATGCCAATGGAATGGATCCCGCTCCTATGTCCTGACCTTTGACCCCATTGCGATGATAACGTATTCAACAGAATAGGTTTAGTGTACCTCGGGAACAACATGATAAAGTTTTGTCGCAATCGAAGCGTTTTTATGTAAGTTATGACGCATAAGGGCGATGAAATGGATCCCTATCCTATGTCCTGACCTTTGACCTCATTTCGCCCATTTTGAATAGGGTTCGTACCCAGGTTGTCCTCTACCACATTCTAAAATTTCATCGAAATCGAACAATTTTTACGCGAGTTATGACGCATAAGGGCAATCGAATGATCCCGCTCCTACGTCGTGACCTTTGAACCCATTTGTCCCATTTTCAATAGCGTTCGTCCCTTGGTGGTCCCCTACCACATAGTAAAGTTTCATTGAAATCCAACCATATTTACGCAAGTTATGGCGCATAAGGGCAACGGAATAATTCCGCTCCTACGTCGTGACCTTTGACCCCATTTGTCCCATTTTCGATAGGGTTCGTCCCTAGGCGGTCCCCTACCACATGCTAAAATTTCATCGAAATCGAACCATTTTTACGCCAGTTATTCTGCGGACGGACGGACAAAGCTGGAGCATATAAGTTTCTTCAACCTACGGTTGGAAAGTGTAAAAAAGGGGACACATGTCCACTCAACGCACCAGAAAGAAACTACCATTTGAGGTTTATGCCAGATGACACGAACTTTCCGAGGTAATGTAAGCCTCACGATCCCTCATGCAATGGTAGAGTACACCCAGGGCTAACAAAGAAATGTTTCCGAGCACAAAATCTAGCGGGCACTCCTGCTGATGGGCCTAACGAGAGGGTGGCCCGTTGGATATTATTCGACTAGAAGAGTCTTCTGGTCCAATGTGTTCCGTTCCAACATACCAACGGACGGATCCGTATTCGATATCACTCGGGTGAACACCTGCAACCCGACCACACAGCTGAACAGGGTCAGCAGCGGCGTTATCATGGCATGAATATCATTCTCATGGAAATTACTGGGTCCCGTTTTGTTCATTGAACAGATGCTCACCACCAGATTTTATCCAGGACGAATTCCGAGTACTTTGATAAAAACAATGACTTTCGCCGATTTCAGAGATTTTTAAATTTCAGATATTTGTTATGGTTGAAGATACCAGATACACAGAATTTTTTTCATTTTGATTTTTAGAAGTAAAGACAGCGATAGAAGCAGGGCTACACAAGAGTTCCTTGAGTATGATACAAAAAAAACGTAATAAAAGGTAATAGTGTAAGCGATTATTGATAGCATTTGTGGCTTGCTTAGAAATGCATGAAGCTTTGAAGCATATATATTACGGTACTTGACGTATACCTCTAAGTCAACTGCACTTTTGAGCTTGTGTTCTTGTGTAAATTTGATTTCTTCGCGTTAAACATTTTCTGAATTAACGGCACATCTTTCCACCTACTAGTGCATCACTGACAGTGATTCAGAGTTGAATATAAAGAAATGAGTGAATGTAGTAACCGTGGAGAGCTGTTTTTGGATCTACGATGTACGGAGTAGGAGAATCTTTCTAGCTAACATCTGTAAAGAGTGCTGTTTGTAGTAACTATTTGTTGAGTAATGGCAGGAATTGAGATAACTTCTTGAAATATTGTGTATTGTTTTTTTTTTGAGAACGATTTAATCAATAGAACTGCATGTTGATACTGGTTATTGATTCTTGTGATATGATATAAAGTCAGAGTTGTTTTTCAGTCGTGTTCCATTGTAGACAAATTGTGGATTTTGAAAAGTGATTGTTTGCTGATTCATTTCTCTAGACCGTTAGAGTTATTTTATAATTATGAGTGTTTAGTTATTTATATTTGCAAGTGCATATAGTCAATTCATCCAGAAGTGCTCATTTTCTAACGCTGTGGTATTGGATATTACCAGAAGAACAATGCACTATACTATACAGTGCCCATATTGTTTCATAGTCGTGTCAGGAACGTTTAGAACTTTCCCTCTCTCTCTGCCTTGCTGGCAGTCTCAGACCCCAGACCTCAATCCCTTGGGACATTTTGTGGGATTACGCCCCAGACCTCAATCCCTCGGGACATTTTGTGGGATTACGCCCTAGACCCACAATGTGCATGAATTGTAACACGACTTTAGATGTTCGTGGGCCAACATTTAACACGTAAGTTACCAAGAGGTAGTTGCATTAATTCCGAAGGGAAGTTCTGCTTTTCTGGAAGCCAAGGTATTACAACATACGTATTATTTGGTGAGTGGTACTAATAAAATTGGCTTATGAGAGGGTGTTTAATAAAATAACTTTTTATTCAGTTGAGCAGCTTAGTGTTTGGCAAAAACGCTATTTCAAGAGACAGCAAATTGTGTATCCCTTCCCATAGGCAAGACATGGAACTTTGACTAAATTTTATAGAAGGAAGGAATTTAATAACCAAAATAATATTAAGTTCAAATAGAATACTTTTGTAAGATATGTTTGATCATCCACGCGCGCCCGTGAGAGATTGATTTCCTGCTAGAAGAGAAAATTGTTAACAGAACAATTCGCCTAGAATTTCTAGAAAAAGGCTTTTCTGAATGTATGAAATTGGGTTATACTTAACACATGTTTTGACACCACATCGACTGTGCAAGCGCTAGAATATGAGAAAACACCCTGAATGCCTTTACAACCGAACGTTCGAGACATTTAGTCATCAACGAGTAAATTTGTTAACAACTACCTAATGACTTTGAACATTAAGGGTTCAAAAAGCGATAACTCATCACAAGCAATGTTTACATAATCATTTAAATGGGACTGTTTGGCGAAACTCATCCGCAATTGTCTCATACAAGCGGAACGAGAGGTCAATGCTCACTCTTTCATTTCCAACATTGTTACATCTTAAATTCTTTAAGGTCTGTGATGTACCAGGAGATGTGACGTACCTGCCAGAAGGACGCACACGACATAAAGGCAGATAGGAATCAGAATAAGACGTCCGCGTAGCTCAATTGGTAGAGCAACTTATTCCGGAATGAGGGGACCCGGGTTCGAATCCTGGCGCGGATAAAAATGACGGAGAAATTTACTTCGTTATAATGCCGCCCGAACTATCCGGATGACCCGACCGTTCAACATCTCGCAATGGTGTGATGTTATTTCCACACCGCGAGATAGGAAAAATAAGAGAATCCCTTCTCCAGCACTTCGAAAAAAAAAATAAGGGGAAGATGATGTAACGTACCTGGAGATGTGACGTACCTGCCAGAAAGACGCACACGACATAAAGGCAGGTAGGAATCAGAATAAAATGTCTGCGTAGCTCAGTTGGTAGAGCGACTTGTTCCGGAATGAGGGGACCCTGGTTCGAATCCTGGCGCGGAAAAAAATGACGGAGAAATTTACTTCGTTATAGGCCAGCTTGTTTATCTGTTCTAAAACTGAGCTGCCAGTCTACCTTCCACAATTTTGCTTACATTTTACGACTTTACTAACATACTCAACTTCAGTTGTTTTTACTATTTTTTCCCTTCCAGATCATCTTCCGAGAATTTCAAAACCAATATGTATTTGAAAATATTTCTGGCACATTCTGTTTAAGCCAATGAAAAAAGGCACGTGCCGTGAGCTGGCTTGCAGGGTATATAAGGTGTGCTGTAGACAATCTGAAAAGATATCACTTGTTGCTGTCATGGATAAAAGGAGCGATTTATCAGATTTGCAAAAAAAGGAGGATTTTTGGCTTTCGGGCCAAGGCTGGCAGTATTTCTGAAACAGCGCAGTTTGTGAACTGTTCGTATGCTGCTGTACTTGAAGTGTATCGTGATAGGAGAAAGGGCACCATTGCGAATAAGCAACGTGGAAACTGTGTAGCACCACGTGTCATTGATATGAGAGGTGAAAGTCTGCTTCGCAGCGAAACCCTGCTGCGTATGAGGCACCGATGCAGACGGATGATCACTGCACCTATGCTAACGAAGGTGCATTGGCAGAAAAGGCTTATTTGCACGGCAGTATCGGAATTGGACCAGCGCTGATTGCCAAAGGATTGTCTACTCCGATGAATCACGTTTTCTGCTTCATCGAAGAGATGGATGTTGGCGTATAAGGCGGGAAACCTCGGGGAACACTCTTCAACCATTGCTAGAAGAACACAAGCTGGTGGGGGCAGCGTTATGGTCTGGGAAATGTTTTCGTGGCAATTCTCTGGGTTCACTCATACCTGTGGAAGGCACAATGGCCCGAATTCGTAATGAATGCATCCTTGCAGACCACGTACACCCATACATGCTGATTGTCTTCCCTGGGGCGGATGGGACCTTCCAGCACGACAATGCGACGTGGCACACAGATAGACATGTCCCAGAGTGGTTGGAAGAGTACGACTAAGACTTCAAAGTACTTCCCTGGCCCCCTAATTTCCCAGACGTATACCCAATTGAGCATCTGGTAGACCATCTCGATCGTGTTGTTTGCTCAACGGATCCTCCACCAAGCACCCTCCAGCAGCTGTCAGATGCACTGCAGTCAGCATGGCTCCAGATACCTGTGAACACCTTGCTGAGTCACTCCCATCTCGTCTAGCTGCTGTCCGCGCTGCACACGGCGGTTACTCTGGATATTAGCTGGTGGTCACAATAATGTGATTGGACCGTGCATTAATCAGTGCGTATCCCATTTACAGAGGATGTTCACACATTTTGAGAACGATATTTCAGCAATACAATTAATTTTTGAAATAAATTTTGTTTCTTAAACGTTCTATCAGATAGCTTCTTTCTCTGGGCTACACCTAGATTTCTAAGATGGCAGGGCATTTCTTCAAATTGGTAGTGGTAATTTATTCCACTGATCTTTCAATGCTTTCCATAGTCCAATTACTTTTTTAGGTCTACGTTTAGAAAGTGTTCTTGTTTGCAGTCCGAAGACACACTAGTACATTGTTGACCCATCAAGGGACCTTAAAGGAATATGAGCAAAACGTATGGACTTGATACCAGCCTCTTTTTTTCATTTTTTTCAAGCAATGGTGGTAGATTTGGATGTACGACTGGTAGCCTTATCCTGATGGATCTACTGTTTGAAGGCTCTGTGGATAAAGGAAAGGTATTTCCTATATAAATATAGCAGTTGCAACACTATTTTGGTAATATGTAGAATTGATTTTAATATTCTTTTCAACTTTTCTTAACTTTAATTTCCCATTGTACGAGAAACCAACAATACTCACGACTACTTTACTGAAACTTGCTTTGGATTCCTGAAACCAAGTTTGTAAGTTTTTTTCTCTTTAACGATAGTAAATCAAACTTTTCATTGTTTACAGTCGTTTAGGTAGATTCATTCTTCATCAATAGTCACAATAAGTTTCCATTTGTCTCCGGCTAAGTGATTTTCATAAAGTAGTCTAAACGGTGCTCTGCGCTCAGCCATGTGTCTAGGCAAAACGCGGTGAACGTTTTTTTTTTTCAGATTCAAATCTTTTTTAATTACCTTGTTTACAGTTGACACAGAAGTTTTTAACGACTTAGGGATTGCGCTTTGAAGGTTGGTGGATTTTGTTCTAAGATCAGAGACTTTGCTTTTGAAATTGTCGTAAAAGACGGTACCTTCTTTGGATATTCGTTTGTTCTTCTTTTTCCTGTTAAAAACAGTGTTTCACGACTCTTCCGTCAATTATTAATATTGCTTATTTTACCTTTAGAAATGCTAATTTCATGCTCTTCACAGCGTTTTTCAATAGCAAAATACGAATATTTCTCTTCGTAAAGAGCAAAAACATAACCTTCTATCCACAGCTTGTTTACGTGCGCCAGTTTCTCGGCAGACGATATTTAACTGCAGCAGATGTTTCTTTCGTGTTCATCTAACATGCTGTTTCCAGTTTGAATTCTTTGAACTTCTTTACTTTCTGTAATTTCTTATCAAAAACGTTCTAAAAATTTGTGAACATCCTGTGTATAATGGGTATGTAGCTTCATTTAGTCACCGACGAATTTATGAATTTTCCAACTCTTAGTTATGCAAATAGGACTTAGGAAAAACACGATTTTGTTAGTACCTACACTTCTGTATCTCAGACTGCAAAAATAACATATTTGTTTCAGGCATTGGAACACAAAAATTATTTGTTGGGTACGGGAATATACACTGAACAGCAATTGAATCAGAGATACCTGTCTAGTAACGTGTAGCACCACCTTTCGCCCTCATGACGGCGGCGATTCGTCTCTGCATGGACTCGACAAGACACCGGAAGCGTTGGGAAGCCATGCGGATCCACGACCCCTGAACAAGCTCCCACAGTTCATGAAGATTTGAGGGAGGAGGTCAGAGCCTCGAACATCTCTCTCGATGGTATTCCATATGTGCTCGATGGAACTGAGGTCAGGTGACCTGGCTGGCCAAGGAAGCCAGGTAACGTCGGAGAAGTGTTCATCCAACCATTCGGATACGATTCGGTAGCGATGGCACGGTGCATTGTCTTGTGCAGAATGAGGTCCCCAGTGGGATGTTGAAGACGCATAAACGGGAGCAAATGGTCGTCCAGGATATATCGGTAACGTTGACTTGTGAAGGACGATGCCACACGTACCAGACGTCCCATTTCAGTCCACGTAAACCATCCCCAGACGAGAATGCCACCTCCACCAGCTTGAAGAGTACCTTGCTGGCAAGAAGGATCCATCGTTTCATGTGGTTTGCGCCGTACTAGTATCCTGCCATCCGCATGTACCAACGTGAATCTCGACTCATCAGTCCAGGCAATATTTTCCCACATGTCTAGGGTCCAGTGGTGATCTTCCTGCGCCCATGCTAATCTTTGCACCCAGTGGTGTGCGGTCAGCAGCGGTATCCTGGTGGGACGATGGCTTCTGTACCCCATAGCGAGCAGATGGTTCTGGATGGTGTGGCTGCTTACACATTTTTGTGCACCAGCGTTAAATTGCCGAGTGATTTCTTGTACTGCGGCCCGTCTATCCGCTGTTACAATGCGAGCTAGCCGACGATGACCCCGCTCATCCACACGCTGTTGTCCACGGCAGTTGGCCCTTGCAAAGATGGTTTTACCGAATTCGATGTACTCACGGTGCACCCGTGACACAGTGGCTCATGAAAATCCCAGTGTCTGCACGACTTCCGAGATGGAGTGACCCATTCGTCGCTCCCCGAAAATTCCCCACGATCAAATGCGCTTAGATCCTTCGTCTTACCCATACTGCGTCCGATTCTTAGTGATTCCCGTCGCATCACTCCTTATATTGTCGGATCGCTTCATAAGTCATGTCGTTTCCGTTTACAGGGCCGCCCACAGCGCCATAATTGCATAACGCCTGCTGTCTCTAATTCAATTGCTCTTCAGTGTATGTGCACCCGATCTGATATTCAGACGTATCAGATATGTTAAGAAGTAGTATTAAAAACAAGTTAGTAAAATCCTGCAATGTTTTGATTATGATACGCTTTCCAACATACCAGAAATTATTACTCAAGTTATGGGAATAATGGCTGTGGAATAAATCTCGCTCCTGTGTCCTGACCTTTGATCTCATTTCGATTATATTCAACAGAATTGGTTCAGTATACCTCCAGAACAACATACGAAAGTTTTGTCGCAATAGAAGCATTTTACGTAAATTATGACGCATAAGAGAAATGGAATGGATCCCGACCTCTTTGTCCTGACCTTTGACCATTTCGCCCATTTTCAACAGGTTTTGTCCCCATGTGGTCCCCTACCACACCCTGAAATTTCATTGAAATCGAACCATTTTTACGCAAGGTATGACGCATAAAGGCTATGGAATGGATTTCGCTCCTATGTCCTGACCTTTGACCCCATTTTTTCCATTTTCAATAGGGTTCGTCCCCAGGTGGTCCACTACCACATACTAAAATTTCATCTAAATCAAACCATTTTTACGCGAATTATCGTGCGGAAAGACAAAGCTGGAGCATATACGCTTCTTCAACCTATGGTTGGAACGCGTAAATACTTACAGGGGTTGTCCAAAATAATAAAAACACATCGCTGAAAACAGGGACTTTGGTATGTGCTGCTTTTCGGGTAAAACGATCATGTAGCTACAATTTTATTTGTAAAAAAGTGTTGCTTATAGTCTCAAGGGTCTGTGTGATCGCATTGTAAATCGGTGTTTGCATAACGTCGTTCCAGGTGGAGGAACAATGAGTGACCTGTCGGAGTTCCAAAGAGGGCAGATTGTAGGAGCCCGTCTGGTTGGTGCGTCGGTAACAGCAGTGGCACAGGTATTGGGGGTATCGAAAGATACCGTGTCGAAGGTCATGACAGCATACAATGTTCACGGCACATCATCTGCGAGACACAACTGTGGAAGGAAAACCAAACTCACTGCAAGAGACAGGAGGACATTAAAGAGGATTGTGACCACAAGAAGGAAGCCCACGGCCACAAAAGTGATTGCTGAGCTTAATGCACATCTCCAAAACCCAGTGTCGACCCATATCTTGGGAAGGAGATTGCATAAGCACAATATTTACGGCAGAGCTGCGATTGCAAAACCCCTTGTGTCACAGGTGAATATGAAACGGAGACTACAGTGGTGCCAGGAATATAAAACGTGGACTGCGGATCAATGGAGACATGTCTTGTTTTCCGATGAATCAAGGTTCTCACTTTTCCCTACCACAAGACGGGTTTACGCGTGGAGAACCCCTGAAGAAGCCAACAACCCAGACTGTCTCCTTTCTACAGTGAAACAAGGGGGCGGTTCCGTAATGCTTTGGGCCATAATCTCGGGATTTGCAGCAGGTCCCATTATCACCTTACACGGACGGATCACTAGCGGTGACTATGTCACTCTTTTGACCGACCATGTGCATTCAATGGCGCATATATTGTTTCCGTCAGGGGATTGCACCTTTCAAGATGATAATGCCCCGATTCACAGAAGTCGAACTGTTCAATCATGGTTTGAGGAACATGAGGATGAAGTTTCACATCTTCCCTGGTCTGCACAATCACCGGACTTGAACATCACTGAGCCCCTGTGTTCTGTGTGAGAAAATAGAGTGCGATCGCGTTATCCTCCTCCGGCGTCTCTTAAGGAATTGGAGCAGTTTCTGCAGGAAGAATGGGAAGGAGGATTCAAGCAGTTGTAAATGCCAAGGCTGCTCCCACACCATATTAGATGCATAACACCTATTGTTTCAAGGTGTTTCCATTATTTTGGACAACACCTGTAGTTTGGCTTTACTAGCGGACAACCACAGATGAAATCTTAATACAAAAAAAAAAAAAAAAAAAAACATTTTGTAAAGATAAATTTCTACCACCGTTTCACACTGAGATGCTAGCTCACGCTTTCCAACCATAGGTTGAAAAAGCGTATATGCTCCAGCTTTTTCCGTCCGTCTGTCTGTCTGTCTCCCCACACGATAACCCCCGTAAAAATGATTCGATTTCGATGAAATTTTAGTATGTGGTAGGGGACAGCCTGGGGAGGAAGCCTATTGAAAATGGACGAAATGGGGTCAAAGGTCAGGACATAGGAGCGAGAACCATTCCATCGCTCATATGCGTCATAACTTACGTAAAAATGCTTCGATTGCAACAAAACTTCATGTTGTTACGGCAATGAACTGAACCGGTTCTGTTTAATATCAAAGTGGTGTCAAAGATCAGGGCACAGGAGCGAGATTTATTCCACAACCATTATCCTCATAACTTGACTAAAAATGTTTCTATGGTGACAACTTTAGTGTGTTGTTCCGGAGGTATATATTCAGCCAATTCTCTTTAATATCATCGAAATGGGGTCAAAGGTCAGAGCACAGGAGCGAGATTTATTCCACAGCCATTATCCTGATAACTTGAGTAATGTTCGAGCGTCTTCCAAGCGGCCATAATCCTAGGTTTTCACACAAAACCGTAGCAAGGATTTACCGCGAATGGTGTGATACGCAAAAAAAAACAGAAAAAAAAAACGAAAAACAAAAAAATGCAATTGGCGAACTTGTGAACGAAAGCAGCTGGTAAATCAAAGGGGTCAAAGAAGATTGCCGACTCTGTGATTGGCTGTTCTAGCCCATATGCTACATAACCAGATACAGGGTGCATTCAAAGATGACCCTCGATGCACCAGTGTTGAATTCTGTAGTGATTCACAGGGTTGTGGCCCGTCCGTTCATTTGCACGATCCACACCAATCCCATTTGGCCCCCATGATGTACCAATTATTTTAGTCCACAGAATCGCAGACTGCTGGAAGATGTGTGTGTCGTACCACTCAGGATAAGCCCTTTATTAGGTTGAGCGTTATAAGCCCGAAGGAACGGTCGTTTGGGGACTCTAACCAACATCTTGGCTACATCTATAATGCTACGATCAAAGTTTCTCAGGTAACTCGTTTTGCCAGTTCCAGTCCTCGATCGAACGTTAACTGATGCTGGACAAGCTAGTCTTCCCGATTTGAATCGCACTCCGCCCTCGCGTGCAGTCTTACTTTTTGCGTTGAGGCATTTGTGTGACGCAGGCAAGTGTACGTATTAAATTGGCATCTCAGTGTATTTCTAGACCTAGAGAAACCATATAGTGTATTAAGTGAAGTACGAGGCTGGGCATTAAGAAAAAGAGGACGAACACTGTACAAGCGCTTTGCGAAAACGCAAAATCAACTGCCAAATGGTGGAGTGATAAGACATTAGTTTGACAAAGTTTGAACTTCAACGAGAATTAGATGTGAGTTCGTTTATTTTCTCATTTTTTTAATGCACTGAGTAGAAGTGTGGCAAAGGCCCAAAGCGCAACATTTTATTTGCTGATTTAGTCATACCAAGGTCAGTCGAAATAGCTCAAATAGGTTTTAGATTGGCAAACGCCTTCTAAGGAGGGTGGTGTAAAAATAAATAAGACAAAAACATAGTGCAAGAAGGTGTGTTAGTTCATGATCGAGAAGGTAAGCGACTAATAAAAGTATAACAATTTAGATACCTGGACACAACCTTACAAAAGGAAGGCAGCCATAATAAGGCGGCGAGGAAACGAGTGAGTTGCTGTATGAAATAAAGAGGAAAAGATGTTGGGAGTAATCTATGGTAAGTAATCCATAATGAATTTAAAACCAAAATATACACAAGACAACTGTAAGTTCTATTATTTTATATGAATCATATTTAGGCAAACAGAAAATAAATGGAACAGAAACTGGAAAGAACAAAAATGTGGGTACTAAGATGAATGAAGGAAATTCAAGGAAAGAATGCTGAAGAAATGGGGAATATACGCAAAAAGTTTAAAATTAGGGAAATCAGTAAGCTTTTTAGACTCTCTTAAAATTGGCTGAACAGTGTGGAGAAGAGAACTCATCTCGAAGAGCATTGGCGATTAACTTTCCGGGAAATGGGAGAGTTGAAAGGCGAAGAAAAAATGGTGGAAAAATATAATGGAAGACTGAAGAGGAAGTCAAGGGAGGGGGAGGATGTATAGAATAGAAAAAAATAGATTTGTTTGAGAAGTAGATTCTAGGACTGTCTGAGACTAAATTTGCTGTAGTGTTTTTAAATTCCGTAGGAGTAGTTTAAGTAATTAACTAATGCTCCTTAGATAACTTATTGAACCGCATCTCACACTTCCGAAATACACTATATTGACAAAAGTCAGCGGACACCCCTTCAAAAACAAATGAACGTATCCGCTGTGTTGTTAAGATACGCAGTACAGCTACAAAGGTATAAAAACAAGCCTGGAGCTGACCGCGATCATATCGCACTATGAGGTTGAGTGAAAATGTCGCGGCGGGAGAAAACTGACTTTGAGAAAGGAAAGATTGTTGGGTGTTATATTAGTAGGTTGTCCATGAGAGAAACCGAGGGGCGTTTACACAAGTCAACTGTTTTGGATGTAGCGAATAAGTGGAAGACACATGGCGTGCCTGAAGCAGCAAAACGTATCGGCAGATCAAAGAAAATCAGTGATAGAAGACGTCGAAGCCTCAGAAGAGTCGTTACAGCTAATCGACGGAGTACTGCACAAGACCTCAGTGTACAGGTGAGTAACAATGCTGGAACCTCTGTATGTACACGTACCATTCGAAGAGAACTTCATTCCATGGATTACCGTGGTCGTGCGGCTGCTCATAAGCCTTTCATCCCCACTCGGAATGCTACTCGTCGTTTAGCATGGTGTAAAGAACATTTATCGTGGACCATAGATCAAAGGAAACTAATCCTATGGACTGATGAATCGAGATACATGATCCATCAGTCTGATGGCCGTCTGTGGGTATGACGACAACCGGAGGAACGCTATTTACCACAGCGTACTGTTCCTACGATCACGTTTGGAGCTGGCAGTGTACTCGTGTGGGGGTGTTTTTCGTGGTATGGTCCCGTCGCATTGGTTATCGTGGACAAAGCTGTTAAACAACACGTCTACCTCGATATTCTGGACAACTATGCCCTACCAACTCTGTGGCAATACTATGGAACCGAGCCTTGTTGGTACCAGCAGGATAATGCACCGAGCCATAAAGCAAGGACTGTTACGGTGTGGTTTGAAGATTATTCCTTATCGTGTGTGTACTGGCCAGCACAGAACCCTGATCTTAATCCAATAGAGTATGGGATGAACTACAGCGCCGCATAAGAAGTTTGGAACCAAGGCCTACTGCTAAGCAACAGGTAGCGGCAGCATTATGTACTGAATGGAAGCGCATACCTATCGCTGTGTTCCAAAACCTTGTCGAAAGGATGTCTCGAAGGGTCAATGCATGCATTAAGGTCAAAGATAAACCGACACCGTACAAAGTGTGTCAATAAATGCTATGTTGTGTTTCTCTTCTAGGTGTTCGGTGACTTTTGGCAATATAGTGTATCTAAATATGACCAGGTTGAGAGAATCAGCACGCACGTGTAACAATAATTTATTCTTTGTCTTTCAATAACTTTTTTTATTTAAAGCTTGTTAAGTACAAACAAAAATAATGAGTTCCTTTTTGTTTACAAAGTGTAATGAAATATGTACAGTGAGTTGGGTACATGAGGTATTGAGGAATCAAAGTCCTCTCATGATTCCGTCTATTGAACTTGGATATAAAAAATAAGTTTCTGCTGCGTGTGTTATAAGGTAAATAAAATGGATATATTAATAAGAAAAGCTATTTACAAAAAAATTCATGTAAAGTCCATTCGAAATGGGGAAAAAATACTCCAAGTAGTAGAATGTTGAAAGTTTTTAGGTGACTGATGACAGATTCTGGTGAAAATGGGTAACAATGATCAAGCACACTAGTTCCGCAGTTTAATTGTATGATTGAAGATCTCAAATGCAGCTATGCGACCACTTGATTTTGAACTTATCGATGAAGTTTTTGAGGTAAGCATCGTTAATTCTACCTGGAAAAGAGAAGTGAACTTAGCTTATAACATTTGAGAAGCTGTTACGTACCTACCACAGAGATGACCCATATGTCGAAACTGCAAGTTGCTTCGATAAGCCTTTGTCGGTGTAGTTCAAGCGGTAGAATATCTGACTCCGGAGAAGGAAGATATGGTTTTGAATTCCATCACCGGCAAAATCTGAGCTTTTATGCAATAAAGCTTGCGTTGTCCTTTTTCAGAGAGTATCCTGATGGTTGGATCAATTATTTGATATAAAGAGATATATTTTGCCTACGTGAAAATCCCTGCACACAGGGAGAAGTAGGTAGAGGTATTCTGAAGTTGTAGAAACTTGAAATCTTGCAAAGAATGGTCTATTTTGCATATTGTCTTCGTCAAATCAAAAAGTGGCTGATGAAGTGAGCAGTAGCTTGCATTTTGAATGTATATGAGAGATACACTCAGTCTCGTTTGTGACAGATTGGATAGATTCTGAGTAGTTTGTTCAGTGCAACGGGAACCGGTAAACGCTGATGAGTAAAAAGTCATTGCACGTCTTGTACTTTTGGAGGGTTTCTGGTATTTGTAATTTTGCTCCAAATCTGTTGTTGTAGGTGTGGAGGCTGAATTTTCAATTACACACATCTGAGGTAAGACAAAGATGGCGATATAATATTTTCGCTGTGAGAGGGCAGAGAAAAACTGTTGATTGAGTAATATGACTAGAAATGGGAATGTCTGAGTAGCTGAGAAAATCATGTCGAGTCCGGTACTTGTAACACTGTATGGATACAGAGAACTAAATGCTGATATTAATGATTGAAGTATGTCTTCCTTTTCTATTAAGCGGAGGAGTGGCTGAGAAAATTCTGCAAGGGGTTTTCACTTAAGATCAGAGGAAGTTCAGGTAATCAGTACAATATAATCGTCAATTTGTAATTTATGTGCTTGACATTAAATAGCTCTTGTATCAACATATATCTCAATCATATAGCAACAATACGTATTCTTCGATTCGCATAGATATCCAACAAGCTTCAATCTCTTTCACAAAAGCATCTTTCCACAATATACTCTCAATCTCCACAATATTCACATTCAACGTTATCTAGTTATTTTTCTGACTGTCACCGTTGCCAAACTGTACAAGCTGTTCGGTGAAGTAATGTACCGTTCAGTGAGAAAATGTTTAACGAGAAGTAACGAAATTTACATAATAAAACCAAGTCCAAAGGAAGGTTAAATTAAAGGCATAAGTAACTTTGCCCTAAAGATGATTTTACATGTCTGTGCGAGCGTTCAGTCCTTGGCAAGTATCAAAAATGATATTGCCACTTCTAATAATCGAAAGTAATAAATTTTGTCTGATGAAATTGTTCAACTTAAATAAGAATACATATTTTCACCTTCTTGGGGCGCATTTAATTTAAGTGTGTATACAGCAGTTTCGGTGAGCGACTGATTAGCTTCATCAGGACAACTAGGATGATATGTCATTTGTCGCTTAAAATTACATCAGCTGAGGGTATTGACGGTCACAGTCTGCGAGTTTCCTTCACGCACTTTGAAGGCAGTGTAGTGGAGTTCAGATCATTCACGAGTTGAGAAGTGTTGGAAATTCTCCTACAAAAGAATATTCTGTCATCCAATTTGGTCCTGACCATGTTTCAAAATCTTGAAAGTTCTCAAGATTTTTAGCTGCAAAGTGATTTTCAAACGTATCAAATAATTAATTTATTTGAACCCAAAATCTCAGCTGAAGACTGAAATTCATGCAGAATTTACCAAAGCCTGGCCGAGGGGGTTAGAGGTACAGGCTTATTACTAATCATCTGAGATTGTTAGAGTTCGAATCCTGAATAATGCGTGGCTTTTTCTTTTGTTCTAAAATATTGGTCTCTGCCCTTTCATGGAACCAGTGACCCCCTAACTTAGGTACAGGCGACTATTTTCAGCCATAGATATCCAGCGGACTGTGAAAGTCAGGATTTGTCGAATTTCATTGGATGTGGTCTGTCGTGCATACGCCAACCCCGCTAGGCCTTGCGTTTCTGTTTGAGGGAACACAAACGGACCATGAAATAACGAAATCTTCCATAGTTAAATACTACAATGAAAATAATCATAAATTTATGTTTGTAGTAACTATGCTTGACAAGCCAGACTCGGTTTTAAAGCTCTGGATACTTGAGATTTCCACATTTTCCGGAACTACTCAAAACTTGTGGAAAAACGTGATCTCTATTCTATGATCCTCCCCTTCGTCAAGTGCGTGGAAACAGCTCTCAAACCCTATTTGTCGACACCGCACACGTATTACCGGATTATAAAAAAATAACGCTATTTCTGCTGAACAGGTCGAGCCATAGCTCCGTGAAACTGCGGTAGTCAATCAACATAATTCGTGCACCAAAAACGTTGAAAGTATGCGTTCTTATTTGAATTCTTTACTTTCCTGACAGAGGAAAGCGTGTGCATAAGTTCTGAAACATCAGTAGTGCTGTTTGTCAGTCTTCCTCTATCACATACATAAAAGATAACTCGATTTTAAAAATCGATGTCTTTTCTGAAGATACAGAAGCACCGATGTGCTGAAAGGTGAAAAGTCGAAGAGACGTATTTCCGATTTTTCTAGTTTGGTTTCCTTTTCACGGCAGAAATATCTAATATTTCTCTGTCAGAAAGAGAGACATCACCCGAATCACATATTTTCTTCCATCCGATTTATGGAGCTAAGAATTGGAATCGAATGTAACTCTAATCTTACTTAGCCCCTCGGGATATTTTCTTTGAGTTGTTGGATCATAATCATTGCTTTAACTAGGAAAATAATTCTAAATCAATTTCAGTTTATTACCATGTTTCAGTTCGTGACGTACTAAGTGAAAATATGTTTCGAGAAACGTTTAAACAAAAGTGTATAAAGTAATAGTGAGTGAAGTAACTAAAAAAAAAATTAAATAAAAAAACTTTATCCCGCCTGATGGCAGAACACCAAAACCTGCTCATGGTTTTTCATCCTGGATGCAGAAAATGCCGATCAATTAGAATCGAACTGTTACAAATGATTTTATTCAAAAGAAAATTATTTCAATTAAAATAACAAATATATTAAGCAGCTGAAAGTTGTTTCATATTTAATAATTTGGCGCCTGAATTATTAAATATGAAATAATTTTAATGGAAAATTTTTATTTGAACTGAACGTTAGCAGTCAAGTGATTAAGTACTTAGTGAAAGTCAAGTAATTAGTAAAGCCATCAAACTTTGTTCCTTCTTTATTACAGGGTTTTATAATATTGGCATATGCTAAGTAAAACTGTTTAGCACATTATTTCGATATACTGTAGAACTTTTTTTCTGACACCTGGACTGTATTGCATTGACTGATAAAAAATGAATAAACTTCACCTTGTTTCTTCTAACTTAAACAACATTTAATCACCAAAGTATTCATGCTTTCTTTCTCACAATACTTTACATTCCAGCTAATCCACTTGTCCCAGCGTGTAACCCAAGTCTTAAAAACGTCCAGAAAATGTTTCCTTAGACAGATACTACGAAACCGCTTTCGCAGAATTTTTCCAGAAAATTATACCTGCGTTTTGGTAACATTATCTCAACTATATGGAAATAAATGTTCACTCTCAACGCCTTTTGCTCTACTGTGAGTACCACTCGGAATCCAACGAGAACGCACATGAAGCAGGCACAAGTGTTCCACCACGATGGTCTTGTTGCTTTCTTACGAAATGTCTAATGCATCCTGTAAGTGCCAGATGATTCAATGGTACACTCTGGTGGTTTCACTCTTTCTATCAACAGAATCACTGAAACCCAAGTCGATGGAAGTCTTTCACTTGCGAAATCTTCAACATTTTATTTGCGTTCCTTAAACTCTTTATGTCAACGAAACACACTTACACGTGACAGAACTTCACCACCGAAGGCTTTTGAAGCATTTTATGCCCCCCCCCGTTTTCTTTTTAAGGCAAACAATTTTATTGCTTAACTTTTGTTCAAGAGTTGGCTACATGCGTTGGCGAAACAAAACACTGTTAAAGTCAGTATACCACAGCTCTTCTCTCATGAGGCATGTCTAACTTTAATTTAACGTTCGACACGTGACTATTACTCAGCTTTTACTTCACTCATAGATCGGTATTAAGAGACCATCAAATTGTGAAAGATAAAAGAGTTTTAGCGTAGTATAAATCTGTTTATTTACTGGTATAATGCATTGTTATATACAAAATGCCAAGCTTCGCTATCCACTTCTACACTGGGAGGCTTTATTAAGGTGGAAGTTAACGTAAAATGCTGAGAAGAATTAGAACGCGTGAGATGCATATGTGATGTTTTGAAAATAGCATGGAATGGGACACAGAACGCACAGTGTTACGTGTTATCACGCGATTATGTATTGTATTGCGACGCGTTTCCATCTCTTAGGAATGTATGCCAAACGACCGAGTGTTCCATAGATACAGCACCATTGCATGCCGGCTTCCTGGAGAGGATTTCAATAATCTAATTGATGGTTGTATCTGTAATTTTGTAGAACGTGCTTTACAAAATTAAAGAGGGCTGTAATCGGAAGTTTTAACATAGTGTCGATATACTGTAACTTCCCATACCAATACCAGACGTGGCGGGAAATCCTAAAGGAATAAATTACTTCCAGTGAGTTTCTATTGAAACGAGCCAGGAAAATCATTTGCGTTTTGAATCTGGTGACTGACCACAACCATTTCAAGTTGGAAGGAGATATATCTACAAGCAAACAGCAGGAGCACCAGTAGATTCGCCTTCATTTTCAATTCAAAAACTTAAAAAACCACATTTTCTTTCGTAAAGTGTGTTAAGAAACTTCGAGTATGTATCCATTACACGATATATTCTTCTTGTAGAAACACAATGGATGACCTGGACAAATCTCTGCGCACGATTAAAAGTCTACACAATACAACAAAATTCACCATGGGGCTTGAAATGAATGGAACGCTTAATTATGTTGACGTCGCACTCCAAAGAAATGGAGCATCCAGAGCAACACAGATACCCTACCACGACTCTCCTAATTTACAGTGCCCTGAGGAGTACAAAATCGCAGACAGAATACCTAGAAATTTAAAGAATGCCACAATGTTTGAGGTGGCTAAATCACCTAGAACGACAAGGAGTTATGCAAGATCCGTCACTTGTATCCCAGGTTTTACATATTGCTTGAAGAATCTAGTGCGTAAATATAGCATCACAGTAGCTGTAAAATCACCGACCCCTTTATAACGGGTAATATCTAGCTGCAAGGCTAGATATTTTCCATCAGATCTTGTATGCGATACTGGAAAAAAATTTCAAATCGGAGTTTTAGGAGCAGAAATAACGCAGAAAACGCAATTTACCTCTGTGTCCCCTAGCGGAAATTCTATGATTTACTTGAAAATTTTGAAATCATATGAAAAAGATGTCACACTGGAGACACTATCCAACAAAGAAGGAATTTTAGAAATCGGACTCCTAGAAGTAGAGATATTGACAAAAATAAGATATATATCTACGCCCCCTGGCGTAGAAACCATGCATTATTTCAAGAAGAAAATGTTCCTAAAAAGTTTGTCGACATGAGTAGTATCGGTTAACAAACGACTTTTCTTGCAATCAAGATTTTAGAAGCTCATATTTTGCTGCAAATACATCAGAAGCGGAAATTAAGATTTACGCCCCCTGGTGGCCAAACCATTTTTTTTACAAAAATTAGAAATTTTATGCAAAAGATTTTCCATCAGGAGGTGCATCCGCTGAAGAAAAATTTTTTTTAGAAGTATCGGGAAAAATGTAATTTACTTTTACGCCCTCTAGCGGAAAATCTATGCGTAATTTGAAAAAGTAACTATATCTAAAATTCTCTTCGACATAAATGGAATCGAAAGATAAAATAATTTTTTCAATCGGATGTTTAGAAGTAAATATGTGGAATAAAACGCACGCTCTTTTTTTACAAAAGACGTGCTAAAAATGGGTGTTTACGCTATACCATAAGTATACGCTGACAACACAGAGAGTTTACATATCGGAATGATTAATGTGAAAAATGTTAACCAGAACATGCAGAAGACGGCGTTTGTTAGGAAAGTCACACATTTCTCTACCAATCCTATATGGAATAGGATTAGAATAGTTGCCCCCTTACATATAAACTTGAGACACCTATCAGGGAGACTATTGAAATAACCTACTCAAGTTTTTTATCCCCTCGTCTTCCCAAATCAGTGATTGAAAATCTTTCTGCGACCTGGGATTGAGGAGCTTGGCAAATACGGTGTCACCTCGTCTCACTCCCTTACCAAGTTTTATGCGTGCTGTTTCCTTAACAGCCGAACCATTGTAATTTCACAGATATTATCAATAAGAATAATGCATGCATCTTCAATACTGCAGGATTTCAAATATATAATTGCTGATGGTTTTACTGAACCAAGTCTTTTCATAATCAATAAAACTATGCATAATGGGAGTTCATATTCAATTACACTGAAGTAGCGTATTGTTAGGAACACCTACGCAGTAACACGTTTGGCCTGGATTCGGTATTGATGTCCTCCAAGACTTTCAGTAGCAAGTGGCTTTCTTAGCACATTCCACAGGTGTTCCATTGGGTTCCACCGCCACCGAACTTCACAGCGCTTGAAAGTCATTTTTGCGCTCCTGGAACCTCTGTGTGACAATCCGAGCCCTGTGCCATGACACATTATCCTCCGTGAGAAAGCCCAGGTATATGTACAGTTGTGCCATGTCCTCAATGATAAAATACCTCATGGCATCCAAATGCTATTCCAGAGGTATTAAGGAACCCAATGCCTGTCATGAAAATAACAAGTTAGTAAAATCATGCAATGCATTGTTTATAACACGCTTTCCAACATACCAGAAATCATTACTCAAGTTATGAGGATAATGGCTGTGGAGTAAATCTCGCTCCTGTGCCCTCACCTTTGACCCCATTTCGATGATATTCAACAGAACCGGTTCAGTATACCTCCAAAATAACATGATAAAGTTTTGTCGCAATAGAAGCATTTTTACGTAAGTTATGATGCATAAGGGCTATGGAATAGATCTCGCTCCTGTGTCCTACCATTTGACCCTATTGCGCCAATTTTCAATAGGATTTGTTCACAGGCAGGCTCCTACAACATACTAATATTTCATCCAAATCGAAGCATTTTTACGTAAGTTATGACGCATAATGGCGATGGAAGTAATTCCCCTTCTATGTCCTGACCTTTGACCCCATTTCGCCCATTTTCAATAAGGTTTGTCCCTAGGTGATTCCCTACCACATACTAACATTTCATCGAAATCGAACCTTTTTTACGTTAGTTATGACGCATAAGAGCAGTGGAATAGATCCGCGCTCCTATGTCCTGACCTTTGACCCAACTTCGTTCACATTCAATAGGGTTCCTTCCCAGGTGGTCCCCTTCCACATACTAAAAGTTAATCGTAATCCAAAGATTTTTACGCGAGTTATCGTGCGGACGGCTATACGCACACAACGCGTGACGTAATGAAGCAGATGGGAATCGCGACCATATGCTCGCAAGAGTGTGACGTCATAAAACTTTAATAGTATCCACACACAACGCGTGACGTAATGAGACAGATGGTGTGACCGCGTGCTAACATTCTCAAATGCGAGATTGTGACGTCATAAGATTTCTAAGCATTGGTAATATTAATGGAACAACGCCATGACACTAAAAACGTGGTGATTCGGATTGGTTATTTAACGCACTAAACGAATTTTCATAAAGTCGAGATCAAATTAAATCGATTTCTAGTACCTGAAAACGGTAGGTTAACGACTTTCACCAAAATCCTTAGAGCCGTTTTCAAAATAAAATTTACATACGTACAAGAATTGCTCCTTTAATAGTATGGGATAAGGGCGATGGAATGGATCCCGATCCTATGTACTGACCTTTGACCCCATTTCGTCCATTTTCAACAGGATTTGTCCCCAGTTGGTCCCCTACCACATACTAAAATTTCATCGAAATCGAATTATTTTTATGCACGTTATGACGCATAAGGGCAATGGAATGCTTCCCGCTCCTATGACCTGACCTTTGACACCACTTTACCCATTTTCAATAGGGTTCATTCCCAGGTGGTCTCCTACAATATACTGAAATTTCATTGTCATCGAACCATATTTACGCAAGTCATGACGCATAAGGGCAATGGAATGGATCACGCTCCTATGCCGTGACCTTTGACCCCATTACGTCCATTTTCAATGGGGTTCGTCCCAAGGTGGTCCCTACCACATACTAAAATTTCATCGAAATCAAACTGTTTTTACGCGAGTTATCGTGCCGACAGACGGACAAAGCTGGAGCATATACGCTTCTTCAACCTACGGTTGGAAAGCGTAAAAAAACAGAACTTTACACCGCCTCCACCAACTTGAACAGTTAACGCTAGGCAGCTAGGATACATAGATTTTGGCTGTTAAAACCATATTTAGTACAGTCTATCTGCACGTATAAGCTGAAAACGTGATTCTTTGGACCAGGTAACCTGCTTTCAGTCTTTGTTCCAGTTTTGGTACACCGTACTCACTGCAGACAAATGGGTTGGTTTTTATTTGCAGATACACTATCTACCAACAAGTAATTGGACACCTGTGATAGCAAAGGAAAACGAAGTTTATTCACCTTCAATAATTGGTGGAGCCTCCACGAGCGGCGATTACAGCTGCGACCCTCCGGGGCATACTCTCAACCAGGCGTTGTACGACGGCTAGCGGTATTTTCTTCCACTCGGCTTGGAGAAGACAGGTCAGTTCCTTTACCGATTTTGGACGGTGGGGGCACCCCGGAAGTCGACGCTCCAACTAGACCCAGAGGAGCTGGATAGGGTTAAGGTCTGAGCTCTGCGCTGGCCAGTCCATTCGATTAACCCCATTGTCACCATACCAAGCCATGGTGGACCTCGCAACATGACAGGTGGCATTGTCATCCTGAAAGTAACATGGGTCCACACCGTAAAACTGCCACAACGTAGGAAGCGCATAGTCATCCAAAATGGTACAGTAGGTCTCGGCGTTGAGTCTACCAGGAATTGCGACCAAGGTTCCCGTGCCATACCAGGAATTACGACCACGGGTCCCATGCTATACCAGGAATTGCGACCAAGGGTCTCGTGCCATAACAGAAGAAACACCCCCATAGCATAATTCCACCGCCAACGAACTTCACAGTTGGCACAATACATTCCGGTAGGAAGCGTTCTCCAGGCAGACGCCAAACCCATACCCTGCCATCCGAACGGTAGAGGGTGAACCTTGATTCGTCGCTCCAGAGAACCTGTTTCCACTGTTCAACGGTCCACTGTCGACGTTCTTTGCACCACGTTAGCCGAGCAGCGCTATTGGATTTGGTGATCAAAAGCTTGTGGGCAGCGGCACGTCCATGATAACCGAGCAGATGGGCTTCCTTACGGATGATATTCATCGAAAGAATACTCCTAGATGCCTGTTGAAACTCCTCGCGGATGTGGCCCATCGCTTTGGTGCGGTTCTTTCGAATTTCTCTGGCCAGCACCCGTCGGTCTCTAACTCCCAGTTTTGTGGGTCTGCCAGATTGGGGCACATTCCGACAGTCACCTCTCATCTTCCACTTGCCAATCACGTATGCCACTGTCGATTTTGGGTACTTCAACTAGCTGGATATGTCACGTATGGATCGGCCATTTCTGTGATACCCGACGATTACACCTTTCTCGAAATCAGAGAGCTCCGAACTGCGTGGCAGCTTGCATGCGACCGGTTGCGTTGTTGTTTCCCACACGATATTTAACGGCGGCGGCCGTGACGTGTATCAGGACCGCAGATATCGTCGATTGCAGGGGTGTCCAATTACATTTTGGTAGATAGTTTATTAGTTGTACACGAAAAGGAAGTCTGCTGAAATGAATAGGAAGTATGCGAAAGTCTGCTGAAGTCAGTCAAGTGTGCGTGGGGTTGCATATGCTGATTTTTTTTCTCTCTCGAAACTGGTTTTTCTTCGCAGTTACCTGATGCAATGGAGCTTTCTATTACTACATTTAATCCCCTCCAACCGCCTTTTCCCCCGAACATCGAGCAGTCGTTCCCGCTCACAGGAAGACCGCTGAATGCTCATTTTGTTCATGCACCACTTATTGTACACCCGCGATACAGTTGATCTTGCATAGTCTAGAAGATTTGCCGTTTCTGAGAGGCGTGCACCTATCAGCTTAGCGCCCACTTTATTGCCTCCTTCAAAGTCGCTTAAATCACGAATCTTTCCCCGTACTGCCGCTACTACATTTCATACACGTCAGAATTCTTTTCAGTGAACTGTTTATTAAGCCATCTAAACGCCATTGTTGTGCACGTTGGTGAGGATAACAGGTGTCTTGAATGCTCTTGGATATTCCTAATAATTTGCTACTTGAGTGTAGTTCTCTCAGCACATGGATGTGCTGTATAGAACTTTCTTCACTTCTGAATCCAGCTGTGTACAAAAAATTAATGTATTTCTTGAGTTTTCCACTCAGATTTTCTTTCACCTTTCGAAATCTAACATTCCTGTTCCAGTTATGTAGAATGAGTATGTTGAAATGCGTGAATTATTTCTGCAAGAATATATCTTCCCATATTAATTATTTCCTCTCTTCTGAGATTAACAATTTCAGTAATATGAGGCTTTATTTCAATTCTTAAGATTGTCACCCAAGAAAATCATGTTATTCGAACCGTGATTGCAAAAGAAACAAACAAGTGTGCATCAGGATTATAATTTTCGAGGGATAAACTTCCTACTTAAGCCACAGACTGTGATTAAAAGTTTAGGATTGAATCTGAGTTTGCTTCTGCTGGTCAACAATTAACCTAAAACAGAGACGTTACTGTTTAAAATAAAGCTTTGAGACAAACGAATCGCAGGTGCTGCTACGAGTAAGAACGGCAGTTAAATTTGACATATCTTTTGTTAAACCTCAGTTTCCTGATTCATAAAGATGATGTCTTCCTGGAATGCTAATTATTTCGGCCACTAAGTCTGGGAATGTAACAAATGAAAGTCATAAGAGAAACCTAAGATGGCAAAAGCACAGTTCGCATGATTCGCTTCAAAGAAAATCCAGTTATACGTGAATCGTTTTCAGAAAACAGAAGTATTCTCTTGGAGAATCAAAGACGTGAAGAATATTTATCGCAGTGACTTCTTTTACTTTACATAGTTGTGATGCATCATACTTAAACTGCAGCATACTCAGTTTGCATCGTGTGTTACTGTACTCCAACTGCATACAATTCTAAATAAGTGACCAAAAATGACCATAGAAATCACTTTTCATCTGAAAGCAAATATTTGTCGCATAGAACGTTTTTGAGATTCTAACACCTGCAACAGGATATTATCTGTGATTAATTCCAGACTGCGATTGTTCTTCTCCCTCTGAGAATAAAGATCTGCGTAGTTTAATTTATTTTTGCCATTCTTCTCTCCCTCTGTCGTCGCATGTGTTAGAAAATGTTTAACATTCCCCTCATATACAAATTTCTCATCATTTAGTTTCCAACACTTTTTGAAGATGCCAATCCGATTTTTGGCGTAAATGTGATAAGGATGGATCAAAAAATCGGATTGTCATCTTCAAAATTTGTATTATATGGCGTAATCCCGTATTTCCTTCATGATTCCAACACTTTACTGAAAAGCTGTTACTAATAATATATTAATGACGGATTTCAAAATATTTTTAAACACTTGTACTATGAGGCATATTTTTAAGTTAACCCGAAATTTAAAAATTTGACAACCAGCTAAAGACTTAATCTCCTGATTTCAAGATTGAGACAACAGCTGTTCAATAACCGAAACTTTTACATCAGATCTCCGTTTCATTAGAAGATGTAGTTATGTTTAATCAATCTGAAACAACTTCGACTACATGTAAACCACACATAAGCAGTAATTATGTGGATCGATTACTGAGGAAAGAAAATTCATTTCATCTTAATTAGCTCTTCTTTCTATCTCAGGTAAAAAACCTGAGTGGAGTGTTTCAGTGGAAAAACAAATAAGCCCCATCTTCAACTTGTTTGCAGCAGAATACCATAAAGGGAAGTTCCTCAGTTGGCAAATAAAATTACCTAAACGACGAGTACAACAGTAATATGTATCTATAGATGTCGCCGTTTTTGGGGAAAGGTATTTTCAACAACTGTTACCTTTATAACAGAGATTGCGTTTATTAGGCTCCTCACGGAATTTGTCTTGATCAATTAGTACTGCCCTTACCAAAGAAAGTATAAAGCACATTAAGCAACTTCTATTTAGGATTACGCACGCTGAAACAAACACCGTTCCATTGAAATTTCTTTCGTTGAAAATTCAGAAGAAAGCATGAGTGTAACGCTGCTTTCAACTCAAGCAATGATGTTTCAACCTCACTGTTAGAGGACAAAACAAGTCCATATGTAAAAAAAGATTAATTAAAAGAAAATAAATTAATTTAAGTAAATCCTTGTGCAATGCAGTATTGCTGATTTGCAGGTGAAATGCTTACCACCGTTCTCTATTGAGTCTCAGGGAACTTCAACAAGAACAGTGCGTGGAAGCGTATTTGCAACAGATGTGACTGATGGCTGTTTATGGCTACAGAGATGTATCTGTTCATCTGAATAAATATAGAACAAAAGCTAAATCCGATTTTCACCGTTTTTTTTCGAGGCTATGAGGACTCTTATGATCGTCTGAGGCCAAAAAGATTAGTCTGTCCCTACATTGGGACCGTTGGCTTTTCAGGCAAGGAAGATATTTGGTGTGGTAAGGAGTGACACAGCCTCTGTGCCGTACACGAGATTGGAACCTAGGCCCAGCAGCAAAAATAGACAGAAACCCGCCTGACTACAGGGCTGCCTCTAGGAATTCTATGGAAAGTTTTTAGATAAAATTAAATTCTATGTTGGCGGACAAGACTGTAAATGGCCATTTAATTACAAGCTTTCATGATGACACAGAAGATAGTGTTCCATTCCCCGACACATGCGACTCGCGCCTGTATTATAATAATTCGTATCATTAGTCGAACTAAGTTCTCAAATCGTCGTTTTGCGTACCACACTAATTGCATCCTGGTACGGATCACTGACTTTGGAAACCATTGCCGCTACATTCCTCGTCAGTTCTCAGAGCAATCTGCATACGACAGCACTAACCAAAAGCTATCTACAGCAGAGTGTACCACAGTTCTTTCGTAGGCTGCATATTTGTTGTCTTTCTCTCAAGGAATATTACTAAAATTATAGACTCACTAATTAGTGAACGAACAGTGGGTGTGGCTACATATTTTAAATAACTAGTGATATAGTAAGGGGAAGTTGTTACATACACATTCCAAGCAGCATCTTTCAGCATCTGTCCTTTTGTACTAAGGTTTGAGAGGACTCTATACCAAACTGAATGCGATTTCTGATGCATTAACGTTCGTAGGACTCACATCTTTACATGAGTTATTACTTTTCTCTAAATAATATCTGTGCAGATTTGGAATTCTTCGGCAGGAACAAAATTATTTTTAGCTGTTACGTGTCCCGGGATGACTTCATGATGACAGCACGTCAGTTGTATGTTTTGGGCACACGTTAGACTTTAGCCCCGGTTCCGATGCCCGGCGTAGCTTAGTTGGGAGAGCGAATTACTCCGAAGTGGGGGACCCGGATCCGATGTCCGGCGTGGACAAGACTGTGTTTTCACAGAGTGCAAAAGGAAAAGTCACAATAAATCTGAATTTATACGTTCCTACATGACTAATGAGTCCACATCAGGCGAAATAATCCTGTCCATTGCAATGGTATAAAGCGTGGAGAATCATCGTTGCCACAACGAGGACCGTAGGCCTGTATGTACAAACTTTCAGTCAGTAACAGGGATCTACGCGTAAATGGTGATGCCAAAACATCAACCTGGTTCCAGTCCGGGTAGTGGGTACCAGAACTGATAATGCGAGCTAGTGAAGTAGTCTCTAAGTTATTCTTAATAGAATACTTGTGTTCGGCTATTCTCGTGTGTAGAGGACGCATGATAGATCCTATGTGAGAAATGTCAACATCCGAAACGCCCAAAGGTTTTAGTGGGATACAATGCACACAATGACGATTCAACACAGAAACACAATCACTGTCTTTTTTTTACTAATGACATGATATTCCTGGATGTAGTTCCAAAATCCAAATTGTACTTTTTGCACACATTTCTGAGCGACGAAGAAACACTCGGCAAATGGTCAATGCAACCCACAAACCGTGTTGGTCTGACTTCCCTACTCAGAGTTGTAAAATCAGACGGAAGTAGCTTGTTAACGATCTTACGAACACCACCACCATTAAATCCATGTACCCTGGCGATGTCGCAGATGAGATCGAGTTCTTGATATCTCAAGCTTACACTCGATGTGTGTAAATCCATGCCTCACAAGGAACTGGATTGAAGTGCGTTTGTACTTCAAGAGATACGAAGAGTTATTGGGGATAATGGCGAACGTGTCAGTTGGTTTCCGGTACACGTAATACGAAATGCTATTAGGGATAGGGTTAGGTTTTATCAGAATATCTAAAAATGGGAGGCTACAGCGGATTCATACTCAATGGTAAAATTAATAGAATGAAATTGGGCTGATAAAACATAGGCAAACTGGGGAATTAAGCCCTTGTGATACGGCCAAAAGATCAGAATGTCATCGATGGATCCAATGTAAAACGTGGGTTTAAGTCGAGGGTTTTCAGTTGACCGAAAAACTCCGGAGTACAGGGGCCAATGGTCGTAGTCATGAGGTCCTTGATGGCCAGGTGGTAAAGCTCCATGAGTTTTGAAACTGCGGTAATAGTGGCCGCCGTGAGGTCTGAAGAAATAACTTCATGTGGAATCTTGTCAATAACGATCTTACGAACAACTGGGGAAAATCGTGGTCATGAGATCCTTGACTTTGCAATTCAGTGGCCAATGTCATGCTCACGAGTACAACGGGGGACAATGTCATGGTCATGAGATCCTTGACTTTCCAATTCGGTGGCAAATGTCGTGGTCATGAATACAACGGGGGCCGATGTCGAGGTCATGGGTACAACGGGGGCCAATGTCGTGATCATGGGTACAACGGAGGCCAATGTCGTGGTCATGAGATCCTTGACTTTCCAATCCGGTGGTACCCCTTTCGTGATGGCATCTCTAGACGTAGTCCTTGCTTCCGAGCGTTCCGACTGATGAAGTTCACTCCATCATCGAATTACGTTTTGGTGCCCTTAATTGCTTTACAATTCTTGAGATCCAGTCTGTTCTCGCTACTCTACGCTTGATCCAGAAGTGCACATACTTTGTATTTGAAGGTGTGTATTACCGCCCAACGGGAGGGGCACTCACGGGTTCACCCTTCTCTCCCGTTATGGCCGAGCTCATTCTGCAAGAATTGGAGAGTAGAGCCTTTAGTGTGTGTCCACTTAAACCCATGTTATACAGTAGATCCATCGATGACATTCTGATCTTTCGGCCGTATCACAAGAACTTAATTCCCCAGTGTGATGATGTTTTATCAGCCCAATCTCATTCTATTAATTTTACCATTGAGTATGAATCCGCTGTACCCTCAAATGTTTAGATATTCTGATAAAACGTAATCCTATCACCAATAGCATTTCGTATTCCGTGTACCGGAAACCAACTGCCACGTTCGCCATTATCCCCAATAACTCTTCGTATCCCTTTAAGTACAAACTCGCCTCGATCCAGTTCCTTGCGAGGCGTGCATTTACACACATCGAGTGTGGGCTCGAGATGTCAAGAACTCGATCTCATCTGCGACATTGCCAGGGCACATGGGTTTATGGTGGTGGTGTTCGTAAGATCGTTAACAAGCTACTTCAGTCTGATTTTACAACTCTGAGTAGGGAAGTCAGACCAACACGGTTTGTGGGTTGCACCGACCATTTGCCGAGTGTTTCTTCATAGCTCAGAAATGTGTGCAAAAAGTACAATTTGGATTTTGGAACTACCTCCAGAAATATCATGTCATTAGTAAAGAAAGATCGTGATTGTGCTCATGTGTTGAATCGCCATTGTGTGTATTGCATTTCACTAAACCTTTTGGACTTTTTTACATAGGATCTACCATGCGTCCTCTACGCACGAGAATAGCCGAATACAAGTATTCCATTAAGAATAACTTAGAGACTACTTCACTAGCTCGCATTATCAGTTCTGGTACCCACTACCCGGACTGGAACCAGGTTGCTGTTTTAGCATCGTCATTTACGCGTAGATCCCTGTTACTGACTGAAAGTTTGTACATACAGGCCTACGGTCCTTGTTGTTGCAACGATGATTCTCCACGCTTTATACCATTGCAATGGACAGGATTACTTCGCCGGATGTGGACTCCTTAGTCATGTACGTTCGTATCATCATCATCATCATTGTCAACCATTATCAATCCACTGCTGGACGAAGGTCTCCCCAAGTTTCCTCCACAACGGTCTGTCTTGTGCCAGTCTCCTCCATGTCACCCCTGCATACTTTCGAATTTCATCCACGCATCTCCCATGTGGTCTTCTTCTGGGTCTTTTCCTGTCCCTTGGAATCCAATCTAAAATTTCGGCTGTCCATCGATGATCTGTCCTTCTGGCAGTATGTCCAGCCCATTGACATGTCAGGGATTTAACTCTGATCATGATGTCTTCCACTCTTGTCATTTTTCGGATCCACGAGTTCCTCTTCTTATCTCTCCTGGTTACACGAAGCATGCACCTCTCCATGCTTCTTTGAGTTGTCTGCAGTCTTTGTATATCTCTTTTAGTTAAGGTCCACGTCTCTGCACCATACGTAAGCACTGGAAGGATGCATTGATCAAACACTTTTTCTTTTAAGACATAATGGCATATTGCTCTTGAAAATTATGCTGTTTCTTCCAAAAGCTCTCCAGGCAAGTTTTGTACGCCGATTAATTTCTTCATCAATGTGACCTTCACTTGATATCTGCTGTCCAAGATAAACGTACGTGTCTGTTATCTCCAGCTTTTCTCCATCAATCAATAAATCTTCATTTCTTGTAAAAGCATTGAACATCACTTTTGTCTTCTGAAAGTTCATTTTTAATCCCACTTCTTTACTCTTGTCAGCAAGTTCCTGGATCATACTCTGCAGCTCTGATGGGGTAGTTGCAAAAATGACTACGTCATCAGCAAAACGAAGGTGGGTTAGATAATCTCCATTAATCTTTATCCCTTTGTTTTCCCAGCTCAGCGACTGAAAAACACCCTCCAATGTGGCATTAAAGAGCTTCGGAGATATGGTGTCACCTTGTCTCACTCCCTTTCCAATTTTTATGTGTGTTGTATTTTCAAACAGCCGAATCTTTGCACTGGCATTTTCATAGATGTTATTAATAATATTAATGTATGCATCTTCAATACCGCAGGTTTTCAGAGCCATTGTAACTGCTGATGGTTTCACCGAATCAAAGGCTTTTTCATAATCGATAAAAGCCATGCACAATGGAAGTTCATATTCCCTCGCTCTTTCAATTAGTTCTCTCAGTACGTGGATATGATCTATTGTGCTGTAGCCACTCCTGAATCCAGCGTGTTCTCTCGGTTGAGCCATGTCCAGTGTTACCTTCAAGCGGTGTATATATTCAGATTTATTGTGACATGTTTTTTTTTCTTTGTTTCCTTTTGCACTCATTCGATTAAGACCGTATTCTTGTTCTTACCGATTAAATACAGTTATCGATTACCAGACTTTGATTCCCGCCTGCGTACCCTCACCTCGTTTCGTCATTGACCTCTGTGATTTTGTGCATATAATTCGTGCGTCTGGTCCTGCCGCTGGTCTTTTTACCTGAGTATGGAGTGCTGGGAACTCTGAAAGATCTTGTATTTAATCTATTTTAAGTAATTAAGCGTTTTAATCTGTGTGTAGATTCGTGTAATATCCTCAATCGTGTACGACGGTATCTTGTTTTCAACTAGAAGATAGCACGATAATTTTTACTTTTTTTAGATCATTATTCAGAGATGGGTGCGCGTTCGAGTCCTGGATGAGGTATGAGTAATGGGCTTTTGTGATGGCTCTATCTTTTTCCTGCAACCAGTGGCCCTAAGTTGCGGACGGGCGACAACTTACAGCTCTAGAAGTCGCTCGTGGCGGTGGTGGTTAAACCTTGAGACAATATAGAAAAGCAAGATAAACTTATAAGCTTACACTGCTGAGAGAGTAGGTTTTCCAGTTTTGAAGTTTGAAGATGGTTATTCGTTATTGAGAGGAAACAAAAAAAAATGCACACCTTGTTGAATTCTGCATCAAATTCTTTATTGGACATAGTTTTTGTTTTCTAGTTTTTGTTTTCTAGAGAAAATGCAGCTGACGAAGGCAGTTTACTTGAGAGCGACATTAGATAGAAATGGATGCAGAGGAACAGAGAGAGGATGCATAAATTATAATGAATTAGCTTTATTTTGCTTTCCGCTAAGCTAATTAATATGAATGATGCTCTTCCTACCAGCTAGCTAATGATATACTTGTACTAAGCTTCAAAATAGTGAATTCAAATGGTTGTTGTTACTAGTTAATTACGAAAATGAATAAAGTCTTAACGCTGGTTATTTATGGTAATAAACTAATGTTATAAACCTAACAGCCAGACAGAGGTCTGACAAAAACTATGAATTGAGAAAGACTAACTTACGGCAACTTTTTTATTATAAGACTCTTGGTCATCTAAAGCACACACACAACTTGTTTTACAATAATGAAAAATCTCTCCTCGTATAACAAACGCTCTCCGTAAACAACAACGCTTTCTCATAACAACAACAAAAGCTCTCTCATAACAACAACAAAGCCGCCCCGGTGGCGCAGTGGTCTAAGCGATGGCCTCTGATCATTCGTCCGAACGGGGTCCGGGTTCGAATCCCGGTGAGGCATGGATGTTGTGTTTGTCTTACGGCACTGGTTCTCTCCCTTCCCTGGAACCAGTGACCCTAAATTAGGGACGGGCGACTGCTTATCGCCCATTGAGTTGCTCACGGTGGTCGTTAAACCTCCAATCCAAAAAAAAACAAAAAAAAAACAACAACAACAAAAGCTCTCCCTAAGTCTCGATGAACGCGCCTATATACTAGCTACCACCACGTCATGACTTACACTCATTGCCAGATCTCATTCAGCGGGTGAAATAATATTTCGTTCAGTAAGAAGATAATTTACATAGGAAAATAAAATAACCAGAGATAGTAAAATCAAAAGGAAAGTGAATATAGAGTATACGTTACAAAATAGCTAAACATAATTCATGATAAAATACATTTGTTCCAAGAATGCCCCCTAGGTAACTCTCATCTGTGCTGTCCTGATATGATGTTACTGAGTGTATTTATAAATCGAGTTTAGGCTGCGAATAATCAAGTGACATTATTTAAAATAATCCAATTACTTTCTTGTTCTTATCGCATGCATCTTAATGAAATGAAGTTCATATTTCTCAAACTGCTCTGTGTTTGCTCCTGATAGCCTCAAACTATGGTGCTTTAAGTTGATCAGTGGCTTATGGACTTTAAAGTTAGAATACGTATACATCACTTGAGAAGAAATGTAATACTTGAAAACTCGTAATCCTACATTTAACCATGTGGCTTTATTACACCGCTTGGTTGTTCACGTTTTTATATTTTAGGCATAACATACAAAATTTTACTCTAAGTCTGTAGAACGGTGTTTCGAAAAATTGCAGGTTTTAAGTACACAGTAAGGTGCATTGACCCCAAGTTTTCAGATCTCAGTTCATTTGTGCGAATAATTAGGTTTTGGGAAAAAACATTAACTTCGATGAATTTCAGTTCATATTATACTTCGTACGTTTATCGCTGGCAGGCGTGAAATCAAACTTCTCTTCAAGGAAGAGCTGATTAGTTTTTTCTGCCTTGACCGAAAAGCGGTAAACTTCATTTTCACATTCTTCGGAGAAAGGGAATTAAAAGTGGTTCTTCGGAACTCTTACAAAAATAAACATTTTACTCCTGTTATCGGCTTCAACAGAACCTAGTTTTTAGTTACTTTTGCCTTTGGGCAGTTGCTTTTTTAATTTACCATTTCGGGAAACGATGCCGTTTAGGTGTAAGTCTACAAGATTACCAGAAATGAGCAAACTATCATCAAAGCGTGATCTAAATTCTAAAAGATCACGGTATAAAAGAAGGTAACAAAAAATGTCATCTCAGTGAATAGTGAAATTAACCTTCTATCCATTTTAACGGAAAAGGAGTTTTCTGCGTCGTCTGTTTTAAGTTAAAAGGAATTAAATTTGTCTCTTTTATGTAACATATCCTTCCCTTTTTCAAATGCAGGGATACCTAATAAATTCTACATTCTGACTAGTAGTACTTCGAGTTGCTACCCGCATTATTAGCTTTCGTCATTGATTTGTTTATTCTTGTAACAAATTTATCTCATTTAATTTAGTAGAGAGCATAATTTCTACACTTGCTCTGTCTGAATAGTTATCACATTAGAACTATTCCAACAAACCGACCAAATTTTGTCCAATGTCGAATACACATAGTGTATCTAGAACAGCAAAATTACTAGATATATGCAATTGCAGGTGTAGCGCAATTTCTGTAAAACGTACACCACAGAAGTATCTTAACTCACGTTTAACAAGTCAAGTTTACGTCGTTAGTTATGCAAAAATATTTCGTAGTAACGCACGTTACACACACTTCTGCAAGCAAAAAAATATAGCATAAATTTTGAATCAAACGCTTAACCTATGACCAATTCAAGATTCGTTTGGTTTCGAATTCTTAAAGAGTCCTTAATTTTGAGTTCAAAAATCTTCAGAGTTAACTCAAGAAGCGAAATTAATTTCGAAACTAGAAAGTGTTGAATAGATAGTTCAATCGTTTTTCAAAACTGCTCTGAGACAATTTCAAGCTTTAGCCGTCTTTACACTCTCATTCTCGTGCGAAAGTCTCCCAAAGTCCCGAGAGAACGACATATTCCTGTGTTATACCTCGAGAACACCCTCTATGGAAAGGTTTGAGCTTTCAGAGCTTCAGTGGTTTAATCTGCGCACATTTTAGACCACTGAGTTCGAATCCCACATAAAGGAATTTTGATCTTATCTTGCAGTTTCAAATTTCCTCCTTTCCTATAAATAATAGCTTTAAAATAACGATGGGAGACAGTCCTAGCCAACGGTGCTCATGCAGATGGTTAAACGAATAAGAACAGACAGAAAAAAAAGTGTTGAATTTCTTCGCATACCGCCACTTTAGGTTTTTTTTTACTTTTCTCCCATCTACTTTCCCCAAAACACCAAAACCGCCACTTTAGGTTTTTTTTTACTTTTCTCCCATCTACTTTCCCCAAAACACCAAAGTAAGAGTCGCTTCGAATATGGATAAATAGCAATGAGTGGTTGCTCCGTTATACACAGTCGAGTCACATTATTGTGACCACCAGCTAATATCCAGCAGAGTAACCGCCGTGTGCAGCGCGGACAGCAGCTAGACGGGCTGGGAGTGACTCAATAAGGTGCTGGAAGGTGTTCACACGTATGTGGAGCCATGCTGACTGCAGTGCATCTGACAGCTGCTGGAGGGTGCGTGGTGGAGGATCCATAGAACAAACCACACGAACAAGTAGTCCCACAGATGGTCAATTGGGTTTACGTCTGAGGAATTAGGGGGCACGGGAGGAACTTTGAAGTATCCATCGTGCCCTTCCAATCACTCTCGGACATTTATAGCTGTGTGACACGTCGCATTATCGTGCTGGAAGATCCCATCCGTCTCAGGGAAGACAATCAGCATGTATGGGTGTACGCGGTCTGCAAGAATGGATTCATAACGAATTCGGTCCATAGTGCTTTCCACAGGTATGAGTGGACTCAGAGAATGCCACGAAAATATTCCCGAGATCATAACGCTCTCCCCACCAGCTTGTGTTGTTCCAGCAATGGTTGAAGAGTGTTTGTTCTCAGATGTTTCTCGCCTTATACGCCAACGTCCATCTGTTCGATGAAGCAGAAAACGTGACACATCGGAGAAGGCAATCCTTTGCCAATCAGCGGAGGTCCGATTCCAGTACTGCCGTGCAAATGTAAGCCTTTTCTGCCGATGCACCTTCGTTAGCATAGATGCAGTGACCATTCGTCTGCATCGGGGCCCCATACACAGCAGGGTTTGCCGAACTGTCGTTTTAGACACACTTCCGGTAGCCTCTTGGTTCAGTCGGCAAATGCTTTGCTCCACTGTAGCTTGTCAATTGGCCCTAACGCACCGTTGAAGCCGACGTTCACCTCTCACATCAATGGCACGTGGTGCTCGGTAGTTTCCACGTCGCTTATTCGCAATGATGCCATTTCTCCAATCACGATACACTTTAACCACAGCGGCACGCGAATAGTTCACAAACTGCGCTGTTTCAGAAATACTGCCACCCTTGGCCCGAAAGCCGATAATCATTCCCTTCTGCAAATCTGATAAATCGCTCCTTTTATCCATGACAGCAACGAGTGAGGTTTTCAGAATGCCTACATCACACCTTATATACCCTCTAATCTAGCTCACGACACGTGCCTTCTTTCATTGGCTACGCACTGTTGACTTCAAAAGTAGGAAGTGGTCACAATAATGTTACTCGACTGTGTATTTAGTCCCGCGTAAAAGCTTAAAACGCCGTTTCGAGCAGTATTGTGTTGTGAGTGTATGTATTTCTAGGCGACTACGACTTATAAAACAAGATGACACTGAACCATCGTGTGTAATCAGACAGTGGCGCACCCAGGATTTCTTGATCGGTGTGGCTCAAGATGTAGAAGGTGCAAATAAAAATACTCCAGAGAAAGCCTCTAAAATATTAGGAAGCAATAAAAACATTGCCTTATCAGTGGCATATATTCGAGGCCAGCTAGGCTAGCTGCGAAGCCCAGGGAATGCACAAATATAAGTCAATTAAGGTACACACAAATAAGTCTATTATCAACGGTATTAAGATATGTCGATGCTTTCGCTGCGAATAAAACACGTGCGGATTCACTTCTTTTGACTAAGGGCCGCGGTCGTCCTAGTGGTCAGCGTTCGTGACTGCCACGGAGGATTCTCAGGTTCGATCCCGGGCAGGAACGAACGCTTGAACCACTAAATATCCGCCGTGTGTCGGATGGGTACGTTAAGCCGTCGTACTCCGGGTACTGGCCACCCCCGTCAATAAATAAGGACGTCTTCTGTCCTCGCATCGGGTTCACTTAACTACCAGGCACTGTAGCCCAAATCTCCTAGTTTCGTGTTTCTAAGGGTTGTTTACCACCTGGGGTCAGACACTCCCTTCCTAAAATCCTCTGCATATGATCTGATCTGATTCTTTTGACTAAGAGAATCAGTTTGGCGAGCGAAGACCCACGGGACTCCTAGTGGAGGGATGGCGTCATCGTAACGCAACCGGCTGTACAAGGCCAAAGAATATCTAACACTTAAAGAAGGTCAACTCTCATAGAGATAACGTAAAACGGGCGGCAACAGCGACACAACATCTTAAGCGATAATATGCTCTGCGGGAAAGTTAACATTCAGGAGCAAAACACGTTAGGGGGGACTACGGCAATGAAGCTTTTCTTTGATCCACGATGGTTTCCTTCGATCTGATGACTATTTGCTTAGAGCAGTTTTTTGTTGTTGTTTTCTGATATCCCGTCCATACCTTATTTTGGTGAGAAAAATATGCAATAACATTAGTATTACTATTTAAATTAAATTTCAGCAAATATTACAGTTAGGTCTACGGATCCGTACAAAATGCAGACATTCCCTAGTATTTTTGGCATTACTGAAAATATTTCTGAAAAACTGAAGAACAAACAAAAGCCTTAACTAACCCGGTTGGCGTAACAAAACTAACATATCCGATCTGCGAAGTGATTATGCTACCGAGGAGGTTACAATCACGTGCTGTGAGTCTGAGTAGCTCGGCTGTTAACATTCAGGAGCATTACCCAAAGAATTGAAGTCAACAGAAATACGCATGCGCAGTCTGCTTCGGCATCAGCCGATCAGCCTGTATGTTGGCTTCTGTGCACTGCATGTTTTCCCTGAAGATATGGTTGAGCTAGTTACGTCTCGCTGAGCCATAACTTCTTCTCGTTAGATATTCTTTGACAAGGCTTCGCTGTGAGATTAGAAGACTTTCGATACGATTGCCACCTAGCGATCCATGACAACATGAAGGAGCCTGTGAAGGGTGAATGAGCCATAGCTTTGGGCAACGCTTCGCTCAGAAAAGAGAAGACTTAGGACTACATCAGTCGCTCGCATGCTCCCTCCCGTAACATCACGTGTTTCGTGGGAGCTGTTTCAGTTGTGTGAAGTGTGAATGAATTAAAATCAGTGATATTGTATCTTAAATTCGTGGCTTTGTTGGATTCGAAAAGTTTCGATAAATCTTGTGAAAGCTTTCCTGAACATCTACTGTCAGAACTTAAAAACCCTATTCTTCAAATTTTGATACAGTTAGACTCAAAAGTGAACTGAAGGTGTTTTGTTTCGTTGATCAACACAAAAAAAAAAAAAAATCAGTAAGAGACATTACTTGTTACATGAAATTCAATAAATTGGACATTGTGTTTAGTGAGGTGTGCAAATCAGGAGACCTAATATTAAAGTTTCCATCAGCAACAGCCGAAAGAAGGTTTTTCTGCATTAAAAAGAATCAAATAATATCTTATAGCCACGCAAGGGCATGCACACTTCAGAAACTTGGCTGTTTTGTCAATAGGGAAAAACATTCTTTTAAAAAATTAAAAAAAATACTCGGAAGAGACTTTTTATGAAAACGTAACACTCAAGTTCACACAAAATGAAAGAAGAATGGAGTTCATGTACAAATAAAGTATTCAAAGGATAAAGTGTTAAAATCCTAATCCTCATAATTATTTGTTTGGTGTTATGCTAGCGATATTATGTACCTAAAATTTAGAAAAACTACTATTACTTAATTGAAAAATAAACTTCGCAGTTTAAAACAAAAAACAGTAGGAGGTGGGGGGGGGGGGGTACGGGTGAGATAGCCCAGATCTCTGACCCAAGATACGCCACTGCGCCTTATTAAAGTGATTTTCCAAGTACAAGTATTCATAAAATATTATAATATATATTTAAAAATATATACAAATTTACTTAAAAATAAGCAACCAATAAGAAAGAGGGAAAGGTCAAGCGATACCTAATGGGTAATGGCTACTTCCACTGTATGCGTCAATGTAATCAGATCATCTTTTTAATCCTTTTGTTTATGCCGACATGAAGTATTTCAAATCAGATTTTTAGAAGAAAAATTTCAGTGAGAAAGAAAATGCATTTACTCCTCCTAGATAAAATATCTACATAATTTAAACTGCGCAATGTATGCCAGTGTTTCTCATAATGTATTGAATCAGTTTAGAGAAAAAAACAAAACAAATGTCAACCGGATTTCCAACAAATCTGTAAAATATCCACAAATAGAGCAGTTGCGTAATTAGCACTACGCGCTCCCCTCCCTCTGCAAAATAATTTTCCCTGGATTTCTAACACGAGGGAGGATGTGTTTTCCGGTGTGCGGGGGGGATGGGGGTAGAGTGTGTGTGTTAGGAAGTCAGAGCAGAAAATAGTATAGTGTCTGGAAAAACAAAGGGCCTTGTAGTCTTAACTTTTTAAGTAATTTTTAGAACAAAAATACATAATGCAAAGTTATCAATCATCCACTCAGGGTTAACACGGTGCGTGAGCATGAACTTACATTTTATCACAAGAAACGAATTCGGTAAAATATATTTAAATGGTTAAGGTTAATAACTATGACTTTAGTGTGTGTTTCTCGATGGGGTTGCATACAAATAGATAATTCAATGTTCTACACCGTCAGAATGAAATATGGAGTTTCGTAGCTACAGGTATTTATTTGCATGTGCAACAAAACTTCAGCAGTGCAGGCCAGGAAAAAAATGGTGGTGTGGAAATAAGATGTGCATGCACGTGATATGTACAAATATACTTTCGCCGATGCTGTGCTCCACTTTGACACTTTTGTGACATTTTGCAAATGGATGTCGTTCGCTTGTGTATTAAAGTTTCCACACTGTGAATGAGACAGTCATATATACTCTAAGGAAGAACTAAAATCCGTAGAAACGTCTAATTAGTTTGTACAAAACTTAAATAAATCACTTGAAGAAATCACCCTCGTATTCATTGCAGGATGAATCAACGTTGGCGTCTGTCCTGAACGCGATCCTAGGTGACTGTTTTACCACTTGTTCTATGGAGAATCACCGTGTAGCCTCGCACTTTTCCTCAGCAACGCAGAGAGGGTGATTGGAGGGCGATCCTGTTATTAATATTCAACATCATCGATTATTTTAAAAGTGAAACTTGACATTTATTTAGGCAAAGCTATACATATCTTAAAGAAAAATGTGAGTCTTTAAGTTAATTATTTGTTTCTCTGCGTATTCGTATTTTTATTTCATACAACTATAACTGGCAGCTGCAGTACGCTTCTTTGGTACCTGCGCTCCCCCAACCCCCTCGTAGCTACGGGGGCTGCAGGGGTGGTAGTTACGCCACTGAAATAGAGACAGCTGCTTTCGACCACCAGCGGCTGAACTGTCTGCAAGTAAAATCACAAATTGTGCGCAAAGCATTTCTCATAACGGAAGGTATGCAAGGCAAAAGGGGCCTTTTCAAATCTGCTTCTTAGAAACGAAGACACAGTTCCAAATACGGTACAAATAGAAATGAACAACTACACCCCCTAGTGGAAAAACAGTGGTGCAAACATTGGCAAATATACGCGAAGAAAAAAAACCTCACCACATACGCTATCAGTAGCAAAAAGAATTTTGTAAATCGGACCTTTAGAAGTGGTAATGTCATTAGAGATTTATACAAACGCCCCCTAGCGGGAAAGCTAAAAATTATTCTGAGAAAAAATGGACATTTTTTCCTCTGTGAGTGGCGTCTGAGAGAGAGAAAAAAAAATCTGATTTTTTAGAAGCGAAGATACGATTGCAAGCATATTAAAAACAGAAATATGAACCTATTCCCGTTTGTGGTGAAACATTTTATCACAAACTTTCGTAATATGCATGCAAAATGTTTCTTGTGATTTTCAACGTAAAGTTTTTAAAATCCGATCTTTTAGAAGCAGAGATTTTCGGGGAAAAGGCAATAACATTCCCGTCCCCCGCCGCAGTGGTGATTCTATGCACTATTTCAAATAGAAAGTGCTTGCAAAATGGTCTTAGTGGCAAAAAAGCATCGGAAGGAAATAATTATTTTGAATCGGGTATCTTTCAAGCAACTTTATAGAGTACACCGAGAAAAACGTTTTGTTAATTAATCAACAAAACATTTTGTCGATATACAGTCAATAGAAATTTTTGTTGAATTTGAAAAATTATTTTGTTGAAAATTATGGTTGATTTAACAAAATTTATTGTTATCACGACAAAACGTTTTGTTCATTTAAAAAAATGATTAGGTCGATTTTTGGGAATTCGGTTGATCCAAAAACGTATTGTTATCCTGACAAAATGTTTTGTTGCTGCTACGAAACATATTGTTATCGTGACACAATATGTTTTATTGCAGCAACAAAACATTTTGTCATTATAACAATATGTTTTGTTGGGTCAAACAAATTCCCAAAAATCGACAAATCATTTTGTTAAATGAACAAAGCGTTTTGTCGTGATAACAATAAATTTTGTTAAATCAACCATAATTTTCAACAAAATAAATTTGCAAATTCAACAACAAATTTTGTTGACTGTATATCGACAAAATGTTTTGTTGAATTAACAAAACGTTTTCCTCAGTGTAGTGTTGAATTTAATAGCATGCGCATATTAACTCCCCTCCCCTCTAGCGGCGGGGTTATGCATCGGCAAAGCAGTGGCGTAACGACCACCCCCGCAGCCCCGCAGTTGCGGGGTGGGGGCGCAGGCAACAAAGGGGCGTACCACAGCTACCGATTATAGTTTTATGAAATTTTTTTATCACGCACAAATACAAACAAATAACCCAAAGATTCATATTTTCCTTTAAGATATATTTAGCTTTGCCTAAATAAATGTCAATTTTCACTTTTAAAACACTGTATGTTCTACAGATTGAAGCTATTTGGACCTTTGGCTCCGGGTTGTATTACGATCGGTATGCAATGTGTTGTAAATAATACGATCGCTCTTCAATCGCCCTCTCTCTCTCTCTCTGAGCTGCCAAGGAAAAGTGCGAGGGCCACATGGAGATTCCCGTGGAGGATGTGGGAAAACAGTCTATCATCTACGATTACGTACAGGACAGGCGCCAACATATATTCACAGCAGCCATATATCGGCGATGTATAAGAGGGTGATTTATTTTAGTTTCGAACAAAACAATTACGCGTATTGTTAAATCTATTATTTAAATAGTTAAAACTGCAGGCTTCTATACTCGGGGCAAGCTTAACCTGTCATTGGAAGGAAGGCTACAGAGTGTATACTTCCACTGCATAAAATAGTTCCGGTCTAAAAGCTCGTACTCCAGCTTCAACTGGCACTTAGAAATGACACAGATGTTCAATACGTTGTGTGTGTGTGCATTTAAAAAATTCAGATCTCAGTTTCAGCGGCATTTCTAAAAAATACATATATTCGTGCTTTGGTGACGTCACTGATGGTTCTCTGTCACAGCATTCTTGTTTGGGTCAGAGTTAAGCTGTCAACCCAGGGGATATTTATTGCTGTGGGGGGGTGGGGGGTCATTAGTGGAAGGATGAGGGCGAAAAAAGTGTTTCCGAGGGCATTTCGCGTTTCTCCTTCTTGATTGTTGTTTTAAAACACTCTTCTGTCTTTTCGGTTTTTTCGAATGGCATCTGCCGGTCACTCGAGTGTATTTCAGCCGCATAAACGTGGGAAATCACTACGAAGCTCTGCTAAGGTGATCGTTATGAATGTTTTCACTAAATTGATGGAAAAACATTCGCCGAATAAATCAAATGAATTAACAGTTCTTACGGCAGAACTCACTGGCGTTTCAAGTCGCACCATTGCGAGAATGAAGGTTGAATTTAGTACTGAAGTACCTCAGATCCATTGGCAATTTATTTCTTCAAATTAAAATACAATTCTCGCTTGGCTTACATAGAACGTTTTCTCGAAATTAGTTTGGAGTTCCCAATTCAGTTCTCAATATAGGCCAAGAAACGGCCATCTTTTCATTTTGAACTTTTGTGCGCAGTTGCCTTAAACGCGCATGAACCGGCATGAAAATTCAGACAAATGAAAGAGTTCTTTCCCAGCCACACATAATTCGGAAACTTGGAAAACTGCCACACATTCAAAGTGTTCCTCGGAGGAACAGCAATTTGTGCCCGGCCCATCAATGAAAAACATGTGGCAATTTTCCAATGTGTGGCAATTTTCCAAGTTGGTGAAAGATGTGTGGCAGTTTACAGTGAACCCTAAAATATCATTTACCACAGAGACGGGCTCTTGTCCAGTACTTATGGCAACACGGGGTAGTTAAAAATGCATACACATTTAACGGATGTCTGTTATAAAAAAAAAATCTAATCAAGGCAAAATTTTTGAAAGAACGAAATTTTACGCATAACTGATGACATGGTAAAATTACTTTTAATTAAATCCCGCAGTTGGTAATCTTCAAGCAATAAGTATAAATATATGAAATATATAAACAAAAAATGGAAAAATATGTGAAAACAAAATTAGGCCACTTAAGACTGCTTCCCGTGTTTAGCAAAGATAATTTCATTTTAAAAGTAAGAAAGAAAGAAACGTTACACGTTCTGTAACATCTCCAAAAAAAAAAAAAAAGATAAGAGAGGGAGAAATAAACTGCTTGTCTACCGGTCTGCAAAGCGCGCGGCGGTGGGGAGGGGGTTAAAATAGAGGGGTTTGGTAAGGGATCACGGTGACAGACAGCCAGCCCTGAGGGCTTGTGGGAGAAGTTTTCCGAGTGAAGGTTAATTACACACCATTAGTGCGGAGTAATACTGGGAGTGAAAAAGTCACCGTAGCTTTGGCCCCATTGCCAGGATAGCTTTGCCCCGAGTATAGGTACCACCTTTACTTTTCCAGACACTCTCCCTGACTTCCACCACACATTCATCGGTAAAAACACATCCCCCTCTTGTTTAAAATCCTGAAAAAAAAAATTACTGTGCTTAAGGGTGCTGAAGTAAACCTTTCACGGGGGTGCACGTTGTGCTACTTACGCCAATGCGGTGAAGGACAAGAGGTACGGATACTTTTTTTCACAGTTCAAACTTTCGACGACAAAAGGAATTTTTCGCATGGGACTAATAGTTTCAGAAACATGGTGTCCGTGCGGATAGGGAGACGGGCATGTTGATACTTATAAGCACGTACTGTTTTTCGAAAGACGTGCTAAAAGTAGGAAATGCCGTTTTTTGAAAAAGAATGACACAGCCCAGTTTCTGGTCGAGGAAAAGGGTAATGGCAATGTATACCTTCTTTTTTTCTTTCTGCTCTTGTCCTTTGTAGTTTTAGTGGTTAATTTCAGAATATTAAAAGTTTTTGGTAGAAAGTAAAATTGGCATGATCAGTGCAAACAAGGTGTGCCTAGAGTTTGCTGCGTTAAGTTGTTTCACTTAAATTATTACTTACCCCTGCGGTTCAAAAGAAAAAAAACATAAGTCGGAAACGCGTTACCAAAAAAAAAAAAAAGGATTCACTACAAAACGATAAATTCTACGAAACAGTGCCGTCCTCTGAAATATCTTTACAGTATTTATTTTCACAATATCAGTGAAACCAGTTATCTGGTCGACATTTTAAGAATTCGCATGAAGAACTTAAAAAGTATTTTACAGTATACGCACATCTATTCAGGAACTGCATTTAGAGGGATCCTCCATAATTCCTGGATTTGGCATCTTGTGATTTTGATCTTTTCCGCTAAATCAAAGAGACATTTCCAGGCAGCGGTGCATGGGTTGCTACCTACGCACTGATAGTTTTTCTACGTGGTTGGTTACCCATGCGTTGATTTCGAGAGAGTACATTTCGGGAGGAGGGTAATATGTGGAAAAATGAATGCTTTAACTGTCTAAGGCATGACCAAAGCATTGTTCTTCCCACTTCAGCTTTTTATGTTTTGAGCAACGCTTGTATATAAAAATTCCTGTCAAAGTAGGTTTGTCGGAACTGACAATTTTCACCTTTTATTTTTGGCATGAATGCCGTTTTATTGGCTAAGTGCGCAAAGGCCACACCCTTCCTCTTATACACTATATTGACAGAAGTCACCGGACACCCCTTAAAAAGCAAATAAACGGATCCGCTGCATTGTTAAGATGCGCGGTACAGCTTCAAACGGTATAAAAACAAGCCTGCAGATGACCGCGATAATACCGCGCTGTGAGATTGAGTGAAAATGTCGCGGTGGGAGAGGACTGACTTTGAGAAAGGAAAGATTGTTGGGTGTTATATTGGTGGGTTGTCCACAAAAGAAACCGAGAGACGTTTAAACATACCCAAGTCACCTGTTTTGGATATACTGAATAAATGGAAGACACATGGCGTGCCTGAAGCAGCAAAACGTACCGGCAGACCAAAGAAAATCAGCGATAGAGGACGTCGAAGTTTCATGAGAGTCGTTACAGCTGATCAACGGAGTACTGCACAAGATCTCAGTCTACAGGTGACTAACAATACTGGAACCTTGGTATGTACACGTACCACTCGCAGAGAACTTCATTCCATGAGTTACCGTGGTCGTGCGGCTGCTCATAAGCCTTTCATCTCCACTCGGAATGCTACTCGTCGTTTAGCATGGTATAAAAAACATTTATCGTGGACCGTAGATCAATAGAAACAGGTCCTATGGACTGATGAATCCAGATACACGATCCATCCGTCTGATTGCCGTGTGCGGATATGGCGGCAGCCGGGGGAACGCTATTTTCCTACGGTCAAGTTTGGAGCTGGCGGTGTACTCGTGTGTGTGTGTGGGGGGGGGGTTTCGTGGTATGGTCCCGGTCCATTGGTTATCGTGGACAAAGCTGTTAACTAGCACGTTTACCTCGATATGTTTTGACAATTATGCCGTACCAACTCTGTGGCAATATTATGGAACCGAGCCTTGTTGGTATCAGCAGCATAATGCACCGAGCCATACAGCAAGAACTGTTGCGGCGTGATTTGACGATAATTCCGTATCGTGTGTAGACTGGCCAGCGCAGAGCCCTGATCTCAATCCCATAGAGCACCTATGGGATGAATTAAAGCGCCGCATAAAAAGTTTGGAACCAAGGACTACTACTAAGCAACAGTTAGGGGCAGCATTATGTATTGAATGGAAGCGCATACCTATCGCTGTGTTCCAAAACTTTGCCGAAAGCATGTCTCGAAGGGTCAGTGCATGCATTAAAGCGAAAGGTGGACGGACACCGCACTAATGTATGTCAATAAATGCTATGTTGTATTTCTCTTCTAGGTGTCCGGTGACTTTTGTCAATATAGTGTATATACATTCTTTGGTTATATTTAATAGTTAGATGGACAGGTCGCACACCACAAACTAGTTAACTACTTTTTTTTGTCAAAGACACTGATTTTTCGAATCGTAAAGGGGAAATCATTGCGGCAGTTACGGCGTTCAAATCTTCAAGTCCTAGATACTTCACTTTTAAATTGATTTTCATTTTCAGCACAATTCGTGATTTTTCTAGTTCATTTACTTCAAGTAAAATCCATAATTTTCTCTTTATCATACACAGAAATGTTTCGATTCTAAAACGATATTTTCATATCCATATTTCAAATGTCAGGCTGCCAATAGGTATTGAGTTCCGTCAGTATTGCAACATTCTTTGGCAGTGTCAAAAGTGTCGTGGAAGTAACTGAACACCAGTTGTTTGGGAATCCAGCAAATTAATTTGTTAGGCCATTCAGTAATGGAGTAGAAAATGAATGTGAAGCACTTTTGTCAGTGATTGAATTTTTTAACATAGCGGGAATTGAATAATATCCATGCTCTTATAAGTTGTCAATGGAGATTTTGCACCATCCCATTGTCGTCTTGGAGCTCTTCATCGTAGTCTCTCAAATCGTGGAACAGGTTTCAGCTACAGTCTATAAAAAAAGAAAAAGCTCCAAGAAGCTACAGTGAAACATGCACATGATAAATACCTAAAATTGCGGAGGTCTAGCATGACTGGAACAGTGTTATGCAGCACTACAAATATGCGCCCGTGGCAGAGTGGTTCGAGACGTTGGCTTCTTATCATTAGTCCAAAAGGTTCAGTGTTCGATATCCGTGTAAAGATGGATGCTGTGTTTTTCTTACGGCACTGGCCGTTTCCCGCTCTTGGAACCAGTGGCCACAAATTAAGGACGGGGATCTGTTTATACCTCGTACAGTTGCTTACCGCCGTCGTCAACTACTCCCCTCCCCTTTGCTCTCGAAAGAAAGGAGAACTACGAAAATGCTAGGCGCAGGTATATTTGTTTTAGAAATTACTGAACTCTGGTATGTCTTATGGACCGATGACAATGACAACAGATCGAACTGTGCACATTGGAAAATATGACGCTTAAGGTATTGAGATATTATCTTCAGGGAGTATTCGGTTTTTAAATAAAATGGAATATCACCTTACCGATATGTGCTTGTTCTCTGGACAGCAACCTCTCTTGAAAAACAGGTACGCTTCGACATTTATTTCGCGAGAAGGAGAAATTACCTTTCCTCTGGAAGAGGAGTGATTGTCGGCAGGCTAGTCACTATTTAAATTTTTGAAAGAATGCCTCTATTTGTATTAGTTTCTAATGTCCCCACTGCAGCTTTCCAGTGAGTTAAAAACATTGCATCCTTTTATTAAAATTGCAAGCTGGCGTTGAAAGAGACGGCTGATGTTTTTTCTATCGACAGGTGGCGCTAGGTGCATCAACATGCGGCGTATCATTCCTTTGGCGGAATCGATCGTCTTCGCTCAGCGGACAGTAAGAGAGAGGACCGACTCTGTCTCCCAAACTTGAGCAGACGGCCCGAGTTTTCGGTAGGTGCGAGATGACCGGTCTCTGAGAATGTGAGTAAGTGTTTGGCATTGAACGAGCAGAGAATAACTCCTCTTTCAAACGAATGTTTCGCCATTTTTTTTTTTTATAAACTGAAACCCGAACTGTTGGAATCGGGGCAGTGAATTTCCGTTTCATTTCGGATAAAGTTTCAGCCTCGAGTCTCTGGATAAATATAAAATATTTGCGAAATTTATTCTATGGTATGTAAGAGATCACTATTGTGTTACGAATTAATATTGGAAAACTTCTATTATAGAATGTGAAGATATTGGAGCTGTATTTTCCGATTTTAAAGATCTCTTTAAACATTCTCTTTTTGTTAAAATACAGGATGATCTTCAAGAGAAAAAGATGAGTTCTTAGGCATATCCTTCCGTTTTATGTTATTGATCACATAGAAGAAATTTTCAGCTCGATTTTTTCTACTGTAACTGTTGCGTGTATCATCGAGAGCGGTAACCTCTAGAAATCGAGATAATCGCAATTCTGCTCCTCACGTGTGAAGGAACTTCAAGCAAGTGAGGGTGAAATATTTTAACTGAGATTTATTTCGATATGCGAATTCAACTTGACGTGACTGATGAATTTTTGACTTAAACGAGTGATTCGCCACAAAATATTGCAAAACAATCAGACTTTACATCAAATGGGAAACACATGTTTATCAAGAAAGATTCAAATTATTTTTAATGATGATTAGAGTATAAATACTTTATTCTGTATGCATTTAGAGATTCGAAGAGTAACTTCGACCTTTCCGTTAAAAAAATATTTAATCAAATGTCTGCGACAACATGATTGATGTTAATGGATATTGAACTCACTGATATCAGGGTGATATTTCCATATTAAGAAATTAGGAGAAATCAATTGGAATTTGCGCACGATAAATAGCTGAACAAATTTTACACGGAAGCTTCTTAAATTGCGGATATATTGCAGCAAGCAAAGTGCTAGTTTAGAACTTTAGTTTGATAAGTGTTATTGCAGGTGACATCACACTCAAAGGAAAATTGATGGTATACACCAGCCACAATTTAAACATGCGTCACAGAAGTGGATGCTTTACGCGAAACTCTAAGGCAACAATGACATGGAATTTAAATAAGATAATTTTCCAAAACTAAGAACTTCCGCAAAGGATTGGGATTAAAAAAAGTTACTGGAATTTAGGTGATTAAAAACTGACACGACTGCTTAACGACAGTGAAATAATTTTAATTATCGGTAAACTGATAATCAATCTGTGAACTGATTTAATAAATCTGCAGGTCAAAGATAAGCAATAGTTTTAAAGAGAAAAAATTAATGCCTGCAAAGATATCGGACTTCTGATCTTTGGGAAACAAAACTTTTTATGAAAAGTATTGCTCTCCATTAGAAGAGAAAAAAAATCATTAAGTGAAAATTTGTTGAATTGGAAATAGCACTTTTTGAACTTCATGCACGTTTTTATGAAACGATGGATATATTTTTTCCAAGTACTAAATAATTTCCTTGAAGTCTTCATTCAGAATAATTGAAACCGACCGCACCATCTACCAAGGGCAGCAGAACGGAGAAGCGGGAAAGGCATACACAGAAGCCAGATAGACCGCGTTCTTCTTAAATTCCAAGTAACTTTGGCTGTGAAATTCACGGACTGACATCCCAATTATTTTCAGGCTTTCAAACTTATCTTTGTGATAAAATGGGGCGAGGCGTGTGGATGGTAAATGCATCAACACCCCCTCCGACATCCGTGTCTTCCAGGAGATCATCTTGCTACTGTCATCCTTCGCCATCTCATCATCACTCTCAGAGGACCGATGGCAGTGGGATGTTTTGGAGCACTTTTCTGGTTTCTGCTCTGTTATCCCGACGGCGGGCTCTGGCTCTCGATGCCGCAGCCTATGCGACCGTTGCGGCTGTCTGCATCATATGCTATGCCAACTGTCTCAACGGAGATTTTGTTCACGACGATTTGGTTGCCGTTACCACGAATCCTGATGTTTTAGGGAAGAACTCTGTGACGGAGCTTTTTGCCAATGATTTCTGGGGCAAGCCCATGTCGGATCCTGTTAGCCACAAGTCCTATCGACCACTCACAGTGTTTTCGTTTCGGTAAGTGACAACTTTTCTTAACTTTCGTGATGAAAAAGTTTAGATTTCCATCATGATCTTCGTTAAAACATACGTAGGACAACATGCAGTGACCGGCCATTTTATTAGAATCATATTCGCAGAAAGATAACTTTTTCGACGTCTCCCAAAGCTAAATTATCTTGATCGGTTATTTATTTATAACAACATATGGTACTTTATTACAGAACTCATCCTTTAGAAACTGTTTCTTCATTTAGGAAAGGCTTGTTTTTTCAGAGGTAGGACGGCTTGTCTTCCCGTCTGAGCAAACCAGCTGATGATTTCGTCGTTGGAGATCGATTGCGATAAATCAGGTTCCCTTGAAGTGAGTAATAAGTTTTCTGATATTTCTCATCGCAAATAATTCTGAATTCTCGGAAGATAAAAGTTTAGCAGTATAATTCATCGTTGCTGTGCGTCTGAAAGTTTACCGCAATGTCGGTGTTATAATGCATAATTTTAATGTGGCCAGTATGCACTGTTTCGTACATATATTAACATGTTTTTAGATGTTATATGAAGAAAACTTTTTCAGGAAAGGTGTGTTCATTATGTTCTGGACAGAAACTACATGTACATATAGGATTCTTATTTATTGTGTAGGAATCAACCAATTTAATTGAACATATTTTATCAGGAGTGATGAAAAATGAACCAGTTCGTTTAGATCTTCGCCCAGATGAAAGGTTTATCTGAGAGGGCATTTCGGATAGCAACTATAGGAAAGATAGCATGTTTTATTAATTCCATATAACCAATTTAACTGAATAAGAATATTTTATATCCAGAACTACGAAAAATGCCCCAGTTCTCTAAAATATTCCTTCAAATGAAAGAAGCATTGTTTAGAGAGGGCATTTTAATTGTTTTTCGATAACAACTTTTACATATAGAGAGCATGGCATATATAATTCCATAGCGCTGAATTCATTTAATATGAAATATTTTATCTAGAGTGACGAAAGATATGCGCAGGGTAACTATCTGTTTCCATGAACATAATCTTGTGAAATTTTTTCAGACTTCCAAAATTTGCCATTGCTCCGCGTTCGTTTTTCGTACGCTCACTTTAAAAAACTTACATTAATGACAATAGTGATTAACTACAATACTTTAGAACCCTTTCACAGAAAACATGAGGTTTCAACACTTTGTCTTTGTTTTTCGTGAAAAAACCTTTTGCCTCGAGGAAAATTTTCCACTATTTGTGAGCACACATAACTTCTAGGAAAATATTACACACATTTTCGGCTTCTAACATTTTAATAAGCTAAAAATCTTACGAAGTTACAATTCTATGCCCTGCCGATAAGTAAAAAAAAAAAGGAAAGATTCATCAGTTCGGAAAATCTTCCTTAAGGACTAAAATTTATCGTTTCCGAAAATTACAAGAATAATTGAAACTGTAAGATCAGGATTTTTATTTTTTCTAAACGTTTTCCAGTTTCTCTGATGGCAAATGACACATCAAAGGAAAATCTATAGTACGATGATTAATTTTGCTGTAACAGCGTGGATCTGCCCAAAAATTATTTGTTCGATCTTAATTTAAATGGAAGTAGGTAAGGAATTTCAATGTTTTGTTAGGGCAGGAAGGAAGATGTCGGTACAGCGGCTAATGGCATGGGAAGGGGGGGCTTGACGGTGCGGCACTTAATGTGGGGTGACATCGTGTTTTTTTGTGAGTTAAGGAAAACTGGAGGCGCTGAAGCTGTGACCGAGAATGTTTGTGAAAAACACACCTAGTAGTAACGGAAATATTCACACAGTGCGCCCAACGTCTGTCTGTCTGTCCCAAAGTAATCGAAGAGAAACTTGAGTTGTCAATCAGGTAAACTGTATTCTTCTACACGTTAGAGTGAGAAAGCCATACGGTTGCTCTGGGAGCACAACTTCCAAGGATGGACAAAAATTGTCTATATAGTGTCAATAGTTGTTCAAAGGAAAAGTATTGTCTCGCGCGAAATCGAAATTACGGGTTTTGAAACAAATTTAGCCTTAAAAGAATTGCTTTAATGCCGGACGTAAATCAAGCTGTTCTTCCATGTAACGTAACCGCAGAAATTTGAAAATTTGATCGTCTTGGAACGGGAATCAAACCCGCATCTTCCGATTTGCGCTCGAGTATGCTAACCATTACACTACCCAGGAACGAAATCCAAACAACTGACTCTTATCTGAGACTTTAGACTTTCACTGCACCAGTCGAAACGAACTTGTCCCATCGTAGCGCTAAGTAATATCGATACCTGCAGTTACGTTACATGGAAGAACAGCTTGATTTATGTCCGTATTAATTATTCCATGTGTTTTCAACTTGATATTTACTCATTTGCTAGTGATATTATTTAGCGCTATGATGGAGCACTTTTGTTTCGACTAGTGAAGTGAAAGTCAGACGTCTCAGATAAGCCTCAGTTGTTTGGATTTCGCTGTACTGGGTGGTGTAATGGTTAACATACTCGAGCGCGAATCGGGAGATGCGGGTTCGATTCCCATTCCAGGATGATGGAATTTTCGAATTTCTGCGGTTATGAACAGCTTGATTTATGCCCGTATTAACTATTCCATGTGTTTTCAACTTGATTCTTTAATTCCAATATAAAAAAAGAGGGGAGGAAGCTATTATTTTACTAAGTGAATGATATCACGCAGTGTAGTGCTGCAAATAGCAATGATTCCTTATTTGGTTTTTATGTGAAATCAGAATAAAACTTCGCTGGAGAAAACACTTGAAGCTTGACATATCACTCTCTTGAAAAAAAAATGCAGATTCTATTCCCTTAAAAAAATTACGAATTTCGAGGGATTTCTTCAATTCTAAAACAAAGCCATTTTCAATTAGAAAATCCATATACGAAAAGTTTTATTCGCTTATGTGTTTCTCCTCAGTAGAAATTACATGAGAGATACTAATGTGAAATTGTATATAGCTAGAAATTCGGAGTGTATTTTACTGTTTGTTTGCTGAATATTGCTAACGAATAGTGTTATACAATCGATAATAAAATACATGTTCGTATATACTTAGTATATATTTCAGAGACCGCAAAGACATCAAAATAAATGGAAAGATGAAATGCATGTTTTATAGTCCATATTTAAAGGAGCTTGATCTTTATTCTTTTAAAGCTTCACTTAACAAAAGGAGAGCAATATTTTTTGTTGCGTAGCTCGGTCTGTTTTCCAAATCTAGGATACTGTGCAACATCACGTTTTGTGTTTGCGCACGGAGGTCTTCCTTACCAGCGTTGTGCCTTGAGCCTGTGTGCAGGAACGAACAAACCGCCACTTGGTTTTCGTTGTTGCTTCAATTCTGCTTGAAGTTGCGGTCACTTCCAGCTTTGTACCTCCAATATGCTCGATTTCTTTTGAAAATATGCCTTCATATGTCCCCAATTTTGAATTATGAATGCCATAGGATGTAGAAATTTATTTGATCGCAGAGACCAGAGGGTTTGAGGAGTCTCCCTGGCACCCTCTTGATGTCAACGTCGATATTTCCTTTACATAGACCCTCAAAAGCTGTACCCTTGCTAGTGTGCAAAAAGAGCTCCGATTCCTCTTCTCAGATTTTGCTCTAATATTCATAAAAGGCTTCGATATCTTGCGGTGCTGTGGAACACTCTTTTGTCTGTCTCGATGATGTATTGGTCAGGGGATTTCACCACAGGCTACAATGTTTTCAGCAGAGATGCATGCTGTTTACCTTGCGTTTCGCCAGATGCAGTCAAAATCTCATCGGCGTGCTATGGTCTATCTGGAACCTGAGTGCTTTGCAAAACCTTTCCTTTGAGGAGGATGGACACAATTATAGCTTGTGTGGTGCGAGATGCTTGTTCAGTTTCTTAGACGAGGCTGGTTTTCTGATCCCTTCCTGCTGGGTTTTCCAGTTATGTTGTGAGATCCGAGGAAATGAGCCAGCTGGTGTTGCTGAAAAGTCTGTTTTCTCGTTGGTGGTAACTAAATGCATTGCCAATGTATCACAGAAACCTTCGTTTTCTTATTCAGGTTTTAGTTCAGCTTAAGCGGCAGGCTCTCTGATACCAACAGGTAGGAAACAAACTGCATGGTATTAACGCGTTCTTGTACTCTGGAATTCAAGTTCTTGTAAGCACCGTAGAAAGGAAATCATACTATCACGACTCGGGAACTGATTTACGACAAGGCCGTGCCTTAGAGCCGCTGGACTGTAGGATGCGCGCAGGCGACATGCATGGCCTTAGCAAACTGCGAGCTCATTACGCAGGAGAAAAGAGCTGTTGGGTAAACAAAATCATATGAGCTTGATTTTTGGAGAAGAATGGGAAAACAATTTCATATGAGGATGAAGATGGGCAACATGAACAAGATTCCTTCCTTCACTTTGATGGAATAGAAGAAATGAGAATAAACTCCTTTTTAATCATCATTGACAAGTTGACCACAGAGTTAGAGGATAGGTCAAAAGGTGTACCTGAAACTTATTATTTGTGTTCCTATACAAGTCAATAAAACTGCATGCAGAAGCCAAGTGTGTGCACTTGTAGGAATTCGCTAAGCATTCGATTTGGATACGGAGAGTCATCATAAACACACCGGACAAAAAATTACGGAATGTAAACTTTATTACTTAAAATGCAGTTATATCACCACCTGCTTTAGTTACAGCTTTAATTTTGTTTGGCGTTCCATCAATATGACTAAGTACCACATGCGTATCAAGTATATACCACTCCATGCTTAAAAGATACCTTAATTCCGCGAAATTTGCAGGGTGGTGTTTTTTCTTCTTCACGGCCATTTCTAACATGCCGCAGAGTTTTTCAGTCACATTTAGGTCGGATGAATATGCATACCAATCGAGATGTGGAACGTCTCTCTCATGTTCTTCACACCAATCCAGCGCAATTCTAGCTAAATGGACCCGAAAGTTATCGTCTTGAAACACAGGATCCACTATGTGTCCTTCTGGTTCCCCAAACTGGAAAAATGGCAATAATACATTATTTAAAAGTGCTACATAATCCAGATTTCATGAGATTGGACACATTAACGGATAGTCCAGCTTCAGTACTTGAAATACAGCTCCAAAACATGACACTTCCACCACCATTTTGCAAACTTCTTTGGACATATTCTGAGTTAAAAGCTTCTACAACCTTCCTCATGACGGTGGAGCGACCATCATTAAAAAACAAGCAGAATCTGGATTCGTCGGACCACATTCGTCGCCAGTGTTCAATGGTCCAGTGACAACGTTTTGCCCAAGCAAGGAGATTTTTCTTGTGGACAGTTGTTAACTTCGGACGTATCCGGGCAACACGGCTGAAAATGTCTAAGCCATGCAGTTATCGCCCTAGCGTTCATTCTGAGACTAGTTTACTGGGCCCAGCATTGTACTGTTGAGGCAGTCCGCAACGAGTCTGTACACGTGCAGCAATTGCTAATAGTCCCAAACGCATACGATCCCGTTTTGTCATAGAGCTTCTACCACAGTTGTTCAGCCTACAATGATAGCTTCCATACTTCTTTCATTGGAAATGGTCACTATTGACACTTGTCTCGGACAGTCCAACAAATTTCGCCACCTCTTGCAAAGAAGGACTGTTCTGGGCCAAAAACAATGGCTCTCATTTCGCCACCTCTTGCAAAGAAGGACTGTTCTAAGCCAAAAACAATGGCTCCCATTTCGCCACTCAGTAACGCCATTTTTTACGACCCATAGTTGTACGTGTAAAAGGAAATACAGAATGCTACAGATGCTTTAAACACACACCTCAGACATTCATAATCCAGAAGTTTCACTCTTCGTATTTATACAACTCGTTAGGTTCATCAACTTTATACTTACATACTTTTCTCAATCAGCATTTCGTAATTTTTTGACGGGTGTGTTTCTGTTACAGACATTCCTGAAAGCACTTCGTGAGATGCAATTAACTTCACTTTTACGTAACCTGGACATGGCGTTCAGAATTTTTCTGAGTATGGCTTCTTTTAATGCATCTGGTGAAAGGTCTTTTAGTGTTCTTTAAGCAGTCAGATCTATTTTAGAAATTCATCCAGTTTGGCTAGTTTTGTAGCCAATGCTGGACTTGTAAAAGAACTTGGCTTAGAGGATATCATTAAAGTTTTTGCTGGCATGAAAGCACCTCGAATAGACTTGTAAGAAGAGGTATCATTAAAAACTTTTCAGCATTGATGATAATAGTTCAAGGTGAGTTTTGAAATTTTAATGCAGTCAGACATTTTAAATTATTTTTTTAATAATTAAAATTACGGTAGTTTGTAGCTGATTTATTAGTATTTCATTTAAGTACATGACAAAATATTGCAGAGCTTTTATGATAAACACTATTCATACAGAGTTTTAAAGAAGGGCACATTAAATTATAATTTTAAGTGGACTGAATGATTGTTGTTAGGCTTAAGTTTGTTAAATTTATTTTGAAGGAGAGCGGGCTCCAAGCAAAAGTGGCCTAGGGTCCCCAAAATTTTAAATTTCCCACTGGCACGACTTCGCATAGGATATTGTTGTTTCACTCACAGCTGCTTGCTGTTTGGGGAGACTTGTCCCTATGTGTGAGACGTGGAATTAATTTCGAATTGTTGCTCATATGATGATGTGTCTGTCTAGCCGATGTTATCGTGCACGTGTTAATTACTTGCCTCTACTGACCATACATGACTGATCAAATGATCATATGTAGAGGATTTTAGGAAGGGAGTGTCTGACCCTAGGTCTTAAACAACCCTTAGAAATAGGAAGCTAGGAGATTTGGGCTAGAGTGCCCGATAGGAAAGTGACACGGAAGCGAAGTAGAAAGGTTGAGGAAGACGCGCTTATTTATTACCGTGGGGCCAGTAACCGGGGTCCGACGGCTTAACGTGCCCATACGACGCACGGCGGATATTTAGTGGATCGAGCGTTCGTACCTGCCTGAGATCGAACCTGAGGTCCTTTCCGCGGCAGTCACGAACGTTGCCCACTAGGCCACCCGCGGCCCTATGCATGACTGAATTAACCAAGGTCGGCTTTTAAACAATCAGCGTAATGTGTTTTCTGCGATTTCTATATTTACGTTGTATCGGTGTCTTTCAATGTTTTTACTCCGTTGCTTCCTGTGTCTGCTGTTAAAACAGTGTCATATACAATGAAGAGCAATTGAATTAGAGATACCTGTCTAGTAACGTGTGGCACCATCTTTCGCCCTGATGACGGCGGTGATTCGTCTCGGCATGGGCTCGACAAGACACCGGAAGCGTTGGGAAGCCATACGGATCCACGACCCCTGAACAAGCTCCCACAATTCACGAAGATTTAATGGAGGGGGTCAGAGCCTCGAACATCTCTCTCGATGGCATCCCAGATGTACTCGATGGGATTGAGGTCAGGTGACCTAGCTGGCCTAGGAAGCGAGGTCACGTCGGTCCAACCCTTCGGACACAATTCGGGAGCTGCATTGTCTTGTTGCAGGATGAGGTCCCCAGTGGGATGTTGAAGACGCACAAACGGGAGCAAATGGTCGTCCAGGATATCCCAGTAACGTTGACCTGTGAGGGACGAAGTCACACGTACCTGGTGTCCCATTTCAGTCCACGTAAACAGTCCCCAGACGAGAATGCCACCCCCACCAGCTTGAAGAGTACCCTGCTGGCAACAAGAATCCATCGCTTCATGTGGTTTGTGCCGTACTCGTATCCTGCTATCCGCATGTACCAACGTGAATCTCGACTCATCAGTCCAGGCAACATTTTCCCACATGTCAAGGGTCCAGTGGCGATGTTCCCGCGCCCATGTTAATCTTTGCACCCTGGGATGTGCGGTCAGCAGCGGTACCCTCGTGGGGCGATGGCTTCTGTACCCCATAGCGAGGAGATTGTTCTGGATGGTGTGGCTGCATACTCGTTTTTGTGCACCAGCGTTAAATTTCCGAGTGATTTCTTGCACTGTGGCCCGTCTATCCGCTGTTACAATGCGAGCTAGCCGACGATGACCCTGCTCATCCACACGGTGTTGTCCAGTTGGCCCTTGCAGGGATGGTTTTACCGGAGTAGATGTACTCACGGTGCACCCGTGACACAGTGGCTCGTGAGAATCTCAGTGCCTGCACGACTTCCGAGATGGAGTGACCGATTCATCGGGGCCCGACAATTTGCCCACGATCAAATGCGCTTAGATCCTTCGTCTTACCCATACTGCGTCCTACTCTTACTGATTCCCGTCGCATCACTCCTTATATTGTCGAATCGTTGCATACGACATGTTGTTTCCGTTTACAGGGCAGCCCCCAGAGCCACATTTGCATAACGCCAGCTGTCTCTAATTCAATTGCTCTTCAGTGTAGTGTTGTGTGTCATGTCTTACGCAAACGTGAAGTTTTCAGGTTTTTCTTCCTGCATAAAAGCGCTCTGTTATAGCCCAAAGTGTTGCTCATGGTGGTCGTTATACCGTGAAGCGAAGGAATAATTAAAATGAATCTTTCGTATGCGCTGGTATATACGAGTAGTAGCACAAATGGCCGCCCCGGTGGCGCAGTGGTCTAAGCATTGGCCTATGATCATTCGTCCGAAAGGGGTTCGAATCCCGGTGAGGCAACGATGTTGTGTTTATCTTACGGCACTGTCTCTCTCCCTTCCATGGAACCAGTGACCCTAAATTAGGGACGAGTGACTGCTTATAGCCCATTGAGTTGCTCATGGTGGTCGTTAAACCTTTAATCAAAAAAGAAACTGTAGCACAAATGTAAATGGACTAGAACGTGGACGTCCGGGAGGGCTCAACCTCAATTTTTTTTAATACTTGTAATAAAAGAAAAACAGGATGAAGAGGAACGCAACGTGTGTTGGAAATAATGCTGCATGGAAAATGAATTTTCATTTACATTTAGGGCTTTGAGCAGTTTGCATCGAGCGGTACTGTACACAACTAAATGTAAATGCGCTGTTACCAGAATTGAATTTCAAGTTCAACGGGAGCAATATGTCTTAAAAAGTACTAACAAAACACTTTGAGATAAAGAAAACACTACCAATTAAGTTTCATTTATTAAATTACATTAAAACTTGAGCTGTATATTCTTTTGCTAAACACTGCGTTCTCCTGCTATTCTATGAACTAGTGAATGTAAAATGCTTTTAATTTGAGTTTTTCCTTATCAACAGTTCGAGAAACACGAAATATTTGATGCTGGGAAGCACAATAAATTCAATCATTGGAAAAAAAATCTGGCAGCCTGAGTCGCCTAGGTAGAATTTGAATTTTGTGTTTAAGGGTTACGACGGATAGATCATGGCCGTCTATCAGCGCATTATTTTGGTGGGAAGCGGTTTTGATGACCCCTCCTCCCCAAGAGAGCAACTCATAGGGCTATTAGCAGTAGCCATCCCTAATTTGAAAACACTAGTTTCATGGAAGAGATAGGGCCAGCCCCGTACTGGAAAAACTCTAGGCATGCTTCATCAGGGTCTGGTAACTGCTCAGCTAGGACGATCAAACAAAAACCCACGCCTCCGACTATTCGCCCGCCTGGACGGTCGATACTCTAGGTGTTGGGTAAGGGCATGTGTAGAACATCCGTTGCGTATTTTCAAAATTGGATTTGGAGCTACTGTACATAATCAGGCCTATTTGTGCATTTGGTGAATCTAGAAAGTCCCACGATGTGTGGATACTATTGATCATGACTAAAACTAGTTGATAGGAAAACAAATATTGATGTTCGACTGTTTGAAACAGAGGTGTCTGAACTTTAAATCTATCCCAGGAATTTGTCATTTTTTTCCCGTCAAAAATGTTAGGCTGCGCGTATAATACGACTACAGCCTTCGGAAGGACAGTTTCAGGAGAAAACCATCGCAAATTTTCTGACATAAATGTTCCAACTAGCTGGAACATTTTATCTCGGAAAATTTTTGAAAGTGCAAGGAAAATATTGTTCATAATCATAACTGCTAGATGTACATTTGGTCTTCCTAGTGCTAAAATTGTTCAACAATTAAAGAACAAGGAGAAAGTTTTGCCTGCTAGGGAATGTAAACTTTTTTTCAAATCAGTATGTTAGAAGTATTGGTATCGGGAACATATACTTTTACATCATCTAGCACGAAAATCATGCATAACATAAAATTGAAAGAGTATGCACCATCATTCTTACGATAAGCTCTATCCAGTGCTTTCTAAAATCAGACTTACAGATTGGAAGATTGGGTGCCTACGAAATAGTAAATTAGTAGTTATAAGTATGCTTTGTTTCTAAAACCATGTTACAATCGAATCACTAAGGAAATGAACCACATACCATCTGAGGAAAATTACGGAAGATACTAGGAAGAATCTATTAGCACAGTGTAGAAGGCAGTATGTCAGATGGTTTCACACCTAATGTAATTAAATTTTCCTGGAAAGTTATAGGAAAACAAAAAAGGTGATCTATTTTGCTGCAATCTGTATTTGAAACTTGAGCTGATCTAAATACTCAGTGGCCTTTCTTTTATTATCAAGTAAAGAAACTATAACGATACCGCGTACCGTCTTTTGCTACCAGAAATGGTTTATGCTAAAAACATCTCTAGAGAATATAGACTGTAAAAGATAGCCAACATTTGTGTTAGAAAGTCAGGAAAAGATATAGCTTGTTAGTTCTCATTTAAAATTATTTGGTGAAAAAAATGAAGAAAACCTACGTTCAGCGTTGTTGTGACAATAATCAATAAAACTTTTATCGTCTGCGTTAGTACTGCTACGAATACCTGAGGTTGTATTTACTGCGAGAGAACACATAGCAATCTTTAGTTATTACTTCGGTCTCAGCGCCAGAGGTTCAGGGGAGATATGGGGTGGGAGAGATAAGGGTTACGTTGAGAGCACATTCGCCAGAGAACTACCTTACTAACCACGCTGGCTTCCACAGGAAGCCGTGAAGAACCCTGGCTCTTGGCAGGTCAGAATTCTTTCTGCTGTGACATACTCTATCATCCTAGCAGTTCTGAGGGGAAATAATCTTTATCTTAGTGACGTGAGTCTTCTGTCTTTAAGAATCGATATCCTAATGCAGAAACGAAACAATGCCAAATTTTTGTCCTTCGGGTAGACTTCCTGAAGTTATCTCTGTCGATGCTTTTCGCGCAAATGTTTGCCCAAAAGGATAAATTGATATAATTAAATTTACATAATGAACTATTACACCATGTCTTATAAATTTGAATATGTTAGTTTGCCTACCTCCCTCCCTCCCTCTAGACCCAACATTTCTACATATCTGTCTAACATGAAATATGCTTACTTTTCGTTGGATGGAACTATGAGAATATAATTTCCTGTTTATGAAAAGCAGAATTTTTCTCTAGTTGGCGAAAATGAATATTTGTATTTCACATGATTTCCCAACTTCTGTAAGTCGGATTATGACTTTTTATTGCTTTAGTTATGCCAAAATGTTTGACTTTTCTACTGTTCGCAATTTCCGCCACGCGGAAGTGTGAACAGTAGAAAAGTCTATGCGATGGCTGTAATCACAATCCGTATTTCACCACCATTTCTCAGCTTTTTCGGAGTTAATGTTTTCTCGCTAGATTTCATAAACTCATTATACGTAGTTCGGCTATATCTCAACTTTAATGCGTAGGGCCGGAAAATTTACATTACCATCGGCTAGCTGTAACAGAGTATTGTATATCATCCACATACTTTGTCTCTCTACATCAACGCTAAGGTGTGTAAAATATTTTACTATTTGGAAGAGCATCTGCGCTTCAAAACGTCTCATTTCGAACATTTTTAGTGTGGAAAATAAGTGATACCACGTATGAATTAACACAAATTTTCTTGCTTTTTTTCATGAAGAAAATTTGGCTAGAGATGTTAATGCCTATTTGGTACAAAGGCGTTCATATATTTCTCAAGGGGTCAGGAATTTCGGTAATCAGATAAACCTGAATCGCCAGTTTTGCTGTTCAGTACGTATGGATCATTACAGTCATTTTCAAAAGTTTAAGACCACCTGTCGGTATTAGATTTCTGCCGATTACGCCAGCTACTGTCTGTATTACTCAACTTCCTGTCGTTGTTGCATCATCCTACAGCGGTAGCTGTTGATAGAGTTGAGGGAAACGTGCGAGCGTCAGTTTGCTTCTCGTTTTTATGCTGAGAGGTTTTGTACGTATTTTCTATATGGCGAAAAATGGGCAAAAAAGCGTCATTAAGTGTTACTCAGAGGGCACAAATAGTAACTTTATATCATGAAGGATACTCCAAACATGACACAAATAGTGACTTTATATCATGAAGGATACTCCAAACATGACACAAATAGTGACTTTATGTCATGAAGGATACTCCAAACATGACGCAAATAGTGACTTTTTATATCGTGAATGATACTCCAAACATGACACAAATGGTGACTGTATATCATGAAGGATACTCCAAACATGACATAAGTGGAAAGGTGAATGTGAGCAAGACTGCTATTCATAATACGATCATGAAATATCGAGATACAGATGAATTTAGCGACCCTAAAAAGAAGTGGACGTCCAAGGAAATGACAATACCTTAAGGCGAGTGATGACAATACCTTAAGGCGAATAGTTATGCGTTCTCCAAGGAGTTCTTTCAAGAAAATCAAGGCCTTTCAACATTCAAAAGGGTCTGCCATTGATTCAGCGCTGTTTCCCGACGTCTTAGCAAAGATTTTGGATTAAAGTTATAAGACTGCTCATAAACCTAGACTAACTTCTGTCATGAAAAAGAAGAGATCCCAGTGCTAAGCGTCATAAATCGTGGACTGCTGAAAATTGGAGCCAAGTTCTTTTTTTCGATGAATCAGCTGTGCTTCAATCTGAATCACGTGAAGCACATGTTCGACGACCAAAAGGCAAAAGGTTGATGAAAAATACACCGTTAGCAACGTGAGACATCCGCCTAGTCAGATGATATAGGGTACTATGTCAGCATATGGTACTGCTTCATTATTTCTTTTTACCAACAGGCACTACCATGACTGGTCCTTTTCATGTGGAAATTTTACGTGATCAAATCCTCAAGCTTTTATTGAGACGGTAAAGTACGTGTGGTGCAAAGACATTTCAAGTGTTTCAAATTATCTAAGTATTCATCTGCTGTCTCATTTTTTCAAATATCTCTGACCAGTAATTAGTTGTCTCTTTAAAAATCTTAATTTTCGATAAATTCACTGGTGGTCTTAAACTTTTGCAAATCACTGTATATCAGAAAACGAGAACATTTCGTTGCACTGTAGCTGGAAATTTTCAGGATTTCTGGTGTTGATGACGTATTGAACAGTAAAACTGACTGTTCAGGCATATCTGATTGCCCAAAATCCTGACCTTGTTCTCTGTAATCAGTGAATAACATTTCTTTCACGGAATTCATTTCTGAGGGGTTCTTGTTAAAACAAATCTAGCTTAGTGACGTGAATGTGTCTTTGGATTACATTTTCTCCTTCATACCTTTCCATACGTGTTTCCAATATTTCGTTTCAAGGGCATATTCTCAATTTTCTTTGTGTGATAATTCAAGAAGGCTTGAGGTGTAAGATGACTAAATATATCGCGTGGCCATTTCGTCAAAAAAAAAAAAGGTGACATATTTATTGCTGATGTGTTATACGGAAAACATTAGTTTTAAAAAGTTTTTTCTAGGGAAAAAGAATGCTGAAACTCTTGAACATAAGTTGCTCTAAAGCGAAGATGGAGGTGACTCACCTAAGAAAAAGTAACTCAATTTCTTGAACATTGTTCTTTTTAAACCTTGTGTTTTAACAAGTTGCAAAAACATAATTTACATGCTCCTACTTCATTAAATTATTAAAAATAGCTAATAATCCGTAACAGTTTCATCGTGCTTAGCAAATATTGGGTTATTTTTATTAAATAATTAGTACGTAGCTCAAAACCAAAACTTTGGATTAAGAAAAAGTGGGGGAACGCCTTTCTAGCGCGTTCCCCAGAAAAAAAAAAGCCCTGATTCTAAAAATTGATTTCATTACAATACATTATATACAAATAATAAAGCCTTCTATGATGTAAAAGAAGTATGTGCACCTACGTTAACTACACGAGGCTGTGTGTGTTGTATTACCATTGATTTGTTACACCGTCCCGAGCTTTCCAACAGTTTCAGTATCCATAATTAAAAGCATTTATTTTGCTGCAGACATCAGCAATGTAAGATATCGCAAAATGTAAACATTCTCCCACATACACAAATTTCTTTGTTTTTCGCAAGAAATGATATGCTGATTAGTTTTCGTATTGTTTGTACGTCCATCTGGTAACCAGATGTTCCTCTGGTAATCAGTTATGAAAAATTGTTTTTTGCATTCCGTAGAACAAAATATGATTGTATGTTGCACCAGTAGGTTTTTCGCTTCGTTTTTTTCGCATGTTGCACTAGTAGTTAATCCATCTTTATGTTAGTTAAAGCACGGTTGTTTATTGAAAGCTGAATGGAGAAATAATTTCTGGATCTGAATTTCTGAGTTTTCCTACTTTGTGGTGTAAACTGTCCTCATTAGATGGAAAGAAATAATTAAAACAAGGTAGTTGACAAACAGAAATGCATGACATTGTGCGTGTGTTTAGTGTCTTTATGTACGGGTCAACACGATTTCTCAAATACTTAGATCTCTCTAAAGGTTTTCCCGTGATTTCGGAGTATTATGCATATGTTTCAAATTTGGATTTTTTAAAGAACTTTTAGTCGAATTTGAAACGCATGAAGTTTTGTATTCATCAGTCAAAACTCCATGTTTTGCATCTACTGCATAAAGCTCAATTGATGATCTTCAGTTTTATATTTCCGCTTTATATTAACTAAGGATTCATTGCCTTTAATGGCTATTTATTGTAAATAGTATAACGAAGTAAATTTCTCCGTCATTTCTGTCCACGCCGGGGCTCGAACCCGGGTCCCCTCATTCCGGAATAAGTCGCTCTACCAACTGAGCTACGCAGACGTTCGTTATTGCTGCTATCTGCCTTTATATCATGTGCGTTCTGCTTGGTAGGCACGTCACATCTCCCCCCCCCGAAAGAGGGCCGGGGGCATGGCCCACGGGTCAGCCGTGAAAATGAATCGTCGTAGGCAGCCATCCGCTGTAGAACGTGCACTTGAGAACTCCCAGTCAATCTGGTGTGTGGAATGCAACGTCACACACATTTATTTTTCGAAGCGCTGAAGAAGGGATTCTCTTATTTTTCCTATCTCGCGGTGTGGAAAGAACATCACACCATTGCAAGATCTTGAACGGCCGGGTCATCCGGGAAGTTCGGGCGCCATTATAACGAAATAAATTTCTCCGTCATTTCTGTCCACGCCGGGGCTCGAACCCGGGTCCCCTCATTCCGGAAAGAGTCGCTTTACCAACTGAGATACGCAGACGTTCGTTATCGCTGCTATCTGCCTTTATATCGTGTGCGTCCTGCTGGGCAGGCACGTCACAATAGTCAAATGTTCTAATTCCTTTTATTCGGGGAAGACAAATACAAGGCATCCAGTCACCATGGAGCCTGAAATATTTTACCTGGCGCCTGAGTTTTCAAAATTAAGTTTTTGGAAAATTAAATTGGAAAATTTCGTTTTCCAAAATTTGAATTTCTATCGTGAAGCTTTCATCTCGTTTTTAAAGCAACGAGTGCATCATGTGGATTTTTTCTGTTTGCGTCTTTTTTGTAGTCTATCATAAAATCAGGGTAATGACTATACCAACATCAATTTTTGGCGTTATCGCCTAATTTTCTCTTTAAGTGGACTTTCAAAGACTGATGCAGCAAAATATCTCGATATCTAATGTTTCCGTGCAAAATCAAATAGACACACATAGAAGCATTACTGTAGACTGGAAGCTGAATGATGTGCTTACGGGGAAGTGTAGCTTTAAAAGAAATAGTGACTCTTAGGTTTGCGCACTTTGCAAACACCATATAATTTTAAATGACCTAATGTTTATGAGTGTATTTATTTATTAGTGTTTTCATTGAATCTGATATAATACGTATAACACAACGCTGAGCTTTCTGAAATGGAAACCTGTTTCGAAATGCAGCTATGAATACGAATGTATGTATATGCTTCTTACTTTTAGACGTGCATTTTTCACTTGAACAAAATATGAAAAATAATGGATTAATTTTGACTATTGAAGGCGAAAATTCCGCATGTGCAATTTTTGCTTAGGATGATCGTGGTTTTCTCTTGGTATCTCTTGAAGAAATGTGCTGGCTCCTGAAAAAGCATGAGCTTGCGCCTCCAAATTAGGGAAGTTTGTATACACCCTTCCTTCAGCGTAATTTTATAAGAATTAGTCATCTCTCCATTTTCCGTAGCCGTCCATGGTTTCATTCAAACTTGGGGAGAAAACTAAGGGTGAACAAAATTGCCATTCCCTTTGCTGGTTCTACAAGCACTGCTTAACGTTACTTCCTTGCCTGTTTTTGGAATAAGGAATTCAAGTTGGCATACGTATATGAAATCAGGCGTTTTCGGTTGATGTATTTCGACGCCAGCATTCAATGCATGACGATTGGATTCAAACGTTTTGTTAAAAAAAGCGATAGGATACAGCTTTATGTTTTGTGAGAAACCCCGAATGCAGTTGATCAGGCACCTAACTCAAACAGTTGCAAAACGTTTCTAAAAGCATCTGTCTACCACTAACGGACGTTGAAGAGAAAATGTCGGTGTTCTCACCGTAAAATTGAAAATGTGTACTTTTGTCAAAATCTCTATTTGAAATAACTGTTTCCTCGAAAAAATTAGCTGTCACGACAAAAGACTGGAACAGTTTTGAAAAGTACTCGTGCCGATAGTCCCAAGCCTGCTGTAGAGATAACTAATGTGAATTTTTCAAAACTGCTTTTCCTCCAAATCTGCTTATTAGCGAATTTCTGTGTTGCATTGACTTGCACATTGGTATACACAGTGCGTCAAAGAATTTTTAAGAATGGCGCTAGATTTCAGCCTATGGTGGCGCCACCAGTGTAATCGCGAATGCGTTATAAACCGTGACCATCTGCTTGCTTTCTGCCAAAAGTACTGCGCAGTTGTTAAAATATCTCAAACGAAATGGCCGTTCATTAGAAAAGTAAAAATTTTTTCATGTTGAATAATTTTTTTTTTTTGATTGTAGGTTTAACGACCACCGTGAGCAACTCAATGGGCTATAAGCAGTCGCCCGTCCCTAATTTAGGGTCACTGGTTCCAGGGAAGGGAGAGAGCCAGTGCCGTAAGACAAACACAACATCCATGCCTGACCGGGATTCGAACCCGGACCCCTTACGGACGAATGATCAGAGGCCAGCGCCTTAGACCACTGCGCCACCGGGGCGGCGTTGAATAATTAAGATGGAACAAAAAGGGCTGTTATTAAATTTAAAGCAAAACTTGGTAAAAGTGCCTCGGAAACGTACCAAATGATGAAACAAGTTTACGGTGAGTTTTGTTTATTTTTTTTTTTTTGATGGGAGGTTTAACGACCACCGTGAGCAACTCAATGGGCTATAAGCAGTCGCCCGTCCCTAATTTAGGGTCACTGGTTCCAGGGAAGGGAGAGAGCCAGTGCCGTAAGACAAACACAACATCCATGCCTCACCGGGATTCGAACCCGGACCCCTTCCGGACGAATGATCAGAAGCCATCGCTTAGACCAATGCGCCACCGGGGCGGCAAAGAGTTTTGTTTAAGTAGATCAAATGTTTTCCTGTGGCACAAACGTTTTTTGGACGGAAATGATACGCTAGAAGATGATAAGCATACCGGAAGACCAAGTTCATCTAGGACACCTGAGATTATTAAAAAAGTGCCTGATTTCGTGGCAAACAACCGATGCGTGTCACTAAGAATGATGGAAGAGTCTTTAAACATCAACAAAGAAACGATTCAAACCTGCAGAAAGATTTGGACAAAACAAAAGTCTGTGCTAAATTTGTTCCACACACGTTAACCAATGAACAAAAATGAAGGAGAAGTGCACATTGCAGAGACATCACTTCAACCTCTAAAAATGATCCAAACTTCTTTAAATCGATTGTTACAGGTGATTAAACATGGTGTTTTCAATATGATTCTAAAACAAAGCGACAAAGTGCGGAATGGAAGTAAAAAAACTCACCACAAGCCAAAAAAAACAACAAGAAAAGTTTCATCGAAAATCGAAACAATGCTCATTACATTCTTCGATAGTAAGGGTATTATCCACAAAGAATTTGTTCCAAGTGGACAAACAATTACTGGTGAGTTTTATTTAAATGTTTTGATATGTTTGATGGACAGAATTCGTCGCATTTGTCCAGAATATCGGGATGAAAACAGTTGGTGTTTGTTGCACGATAATGAACCCAGTCACACCTCACTTCTTGTTCGTAGATTTTTGGCGAAAAATAACGTCTGTTTGTGTTGAATCATTCACCGTATTCGTCTGATTTAGCACCCTGCGACTTTTCTTTATTCCCAAAACTTAAAACGACGTTAAAAGGGTGTTATTTTGATGATATTTCGACCATACAAACAGCTTCGACGCGTGCTTTGAAGGCAATTCCGCCAAGTGAGCTGGAACAGGCATTCGAATCATTATTAAATCGCTGTAACAAGTGTATTGACGTCGGAGGGACTTATTTTGAATAACAAACCAAAACAAATTATAATTTCTTGTTTCTACTTCATTTTACAGACCCAGTCTTAAAAATTATTTGCCCCACTGTGTATATTGTGTGAAGTTTATTTCTAATTTAAACTTCCTTTGAGTTTTTTTATGTACATTTTGCTCCTGTTTAAACATTTTCTCCCTGAACGGCACATTACTTCCCCCAGACAGTTTGTACATTTAGACAACGCTGACTGACACTGATTCAGAAAAACATAAAAAGGCTACGTCGAAGAGAACAGAGTATAGTTAGTGGATATATAGTGTTGATACAAGAACTTGTTATTAAGTGTCAACTGATGAATTTCGACTTGGTGATTACAGTGTGTTGGTAACCTGAAACTTTCAGTGCTCGGGAAATAAAGAACAGGTTGCTGTTAACGCAGTACTGATTCTTTCACCATGGCCGGTTTTATTGATTTAGTTATTTCTACTGTGAGACATATGTTCAAAGAATTAAAGACATGAGTTTATTCATTCATCATTAAATTAAATAACAACACTAACTAGTTAATTTAACAACTTCACAAGTAGTAAAAACACACTTGATAAGAAAATAATGATAAATACAAGTTGGGGAAAAGGAGTACAGTCAAAATATATCTAAATGCGCTGAGTGGGGAATTTCGTGCTTTTTTATATCAAGACAATAAATTTATTAGATCCAAACGAAGCATACAGAAGTTGGTGAGGTACATTAACTTGCTGTGTGCCTTTTGCTTATCTGTCAAAATTTGTGGGAGACATGGTGAACTCAACTTTTTCAGCTTCAAAGAATTTGTCAGAACTGAATCAACACTGTCGACTGAAATGTTTAAAGATTTAGCACAGGTAATTTTGTCTTGTGTCACGAGTTCATGCACGCTGTTGATGTTTTCGTTTAGGTGGATTTGGAAGGTCGTGCAGAACGATCTCCATCATCTCAAGAATTCCTGCCATAAAGAAATTCTCTGTGCCACTTGACGACTGGAATATTCAGTAGTCTTATCTTCCAGTGCGTGCACTACATCATGAACCTCCTACAGGCACAAGTCTTTGAAAGACAGATTTTTTGTATCACTGCCTTATTTCTTTTTATCCATTTCACAAAGTTTCTGCAAGATAGTTCACAAGATCACTTAAAAAATGGACAAATCGATCTATAATATTGAAAATCGACGCAGTGACATACAGGGGTTGGACAGAATGTAGACACCACATTTAGAGACGTGACTTTTAATGCAGCTGTTCACGTCGCAATACGCAAACTTTTCCACCAAGGTTTGGTTATAATAGCTTTGATTAGAATCTCAAGGTCCTATTTAAGTGCATTTAAAGTGTCTTGTTGCAAAATTTCTTTCAGGGTGACGACAAAAGGAGCAACCTAACAGACTTCGAAAGAGGACTAATTGTTGGTGGCCGGCTAGTTGGTGCCTCCGTGACAACATTCGGCAAGGTAGTAGATGTATCGAGAGCTACTGTATCTAGCGCTATGACAGCATACCGTGTTCGTGGCCAAACCTCATCTGCGGAACACAAGAGCAGCCGGAAATCGACCCTGACTGATAGAGACAGGAGAGCATTAAAGAGGATTGTTACACGTAATAAGACCACGACGCCAAAATTTTAGTGCGGAGCTCAATCTGCATCTACAGACCCCAGTATCAACGAAAACAGTGCGCAGGGAACTGCATAAACAGGATATTCATGGCAAAGCTGCTATTGCAAAAACTGTGGTGACTCGGGTGAATGCGCGACGGTAGTAGTGCCAGGTGCATACAACATAGACTGCCGATGCATGGAAGCATGTAATGTGGTAGGACGAATCCACATTCACACTAATCCTCACCGCAGGACGTGTTTACGTGTGGAGAACACCGCCAGAAGCGTACAACCGAGACTGTCTGCTCCCAAAGGTGCAGCATGATGGTGGTTCTGTCATGCTCTGAGCTGTCATATCGTGGTTTTCAGCAGGTCCCCTGATCACTTTGAAAGGAAGGATGTCTGGCTGGGCGTATGAAACCATTTTGGCCGACCAAGTCCATCCAATGGCTCAGGTATTGTTTCCTACAGGGGATGCCATTTATCAAGATAACGCATTAATTCACAGAGTTTGGAATGCCCAATCATGGTTTAAGAAACATGGGGGTGAACGCTCACACCTTCTTTGGCCTCCTGAATCAACAGACTTAAACATCATCCAGCCACTGTGGTCTGTGTTGGAAAACAGTAGGATCCCATTATCCTCCTCCTGTATCTCTCGAGGATCTGGAGCAGTTTCTGCATGAAGAATGGTATAACCTCCCACTTACTACCATCTAGGATTTGTATGTGTCCGTTCAAATGAGGATTCAGGCGATTTTGAATGCCAAATGTGGTACCACATCCTACTAGGTACGTAAAACCTTCGTTTCCTAGGTATTCACATTATTGTTACAGGGCTTTTGCTGCTGAGTTTTATTACAGCGCCCTGTGTGGAGGGTTCGTTTAATGTTTGCTCTACAGTAAGTTCTGCATCGGGGGTTTAACCTGTAATTCTCCCGATTGGAGCAGATAAATAAAACACCAGGTATCAAAAAGCAACTCTAGTTAAAACCTTTTCGTGCAGTGAGGAATACTTTTATTCAGATATTGCGGGGAATGGCATCAAGCTTTTGTCCGTCATTTTTGTGCTTTCATTATTTTAGTTCTCCCTCGGTATCCTACTCATCGAATTCTGCTTATCTCTCCCCGGCCATTCAAACCTCTTCCTTCATCCGTTCCGACAAAACCCCCGAGGTTTTCAGAGCTTCCTAAAAATATTCTGCTCCTCTCTCGACTTTTCGCCACCGAGTCTCCCCTCTCTTGCCCGGAGAGAGAAACCCCCTCAAAAAACTGTCCCCTCGTCCGACGTATTCCGAGAAAGCGCGGCCACGCCTTCACTCTCAAAACTCTTAAGTTCTTAAATTGCTTAGCTGCTCCCTCGGCTGCGACGCGTGGGAAAGGAAATACTTTCTTTGCCTTTCGCTGGCCTTCCATCCATATGGCGGGAAATGAAAGAAAATGACTACAATTCACTATTTCTAAAAATGGCTACAGAATCTACCTTCTGATAAGTATGGAAGTCCCGGTTACATTATTCTGTCCAACACCTGTACAAGATAATGTAACCGTTTCATTGACAAGAAGCAGGTGAGAACACAAAAATTTTGAACGCCCTTTGTGCACATCTTCCTCTTCCACTATTGTTAGTAGTTGGCTGATGGTTGTCTTTCTTGCAGATGTTTTCGCTCCTCTGTTGACTCTGGCATCATTTTAAAATTATTGGAAGAATGGATTTTGCCCAAAATATTTTGTCTTTTTACGTTATATGAAAGAATTCTGAACACGATAACCCTGAAATTCGTTTTAACAATAAGGGCGGATTTAAATTTGTCCAACGAAAGACAATTTCTCTCATCAATCCACACTGAATTCATCAAAGAGAAGTCTTTCTGCTGAAGGATTTTTCCCTGGCACAATAAGACGAAAACACACTAGTCACTATTTCATCGTAAGTGATTTCGCTATAGTGGGGAAGTTGATATATTCATGCGCTCTGTCAGAAATGTCAAATTTTCAGAAGTTGAAAGAAACCTGGATCATTTGGATTCTCTGAATATTTCGATAGCAGTGTGAAACCTAAACAATGAATGACCCGAGAAATCCAGACGATTTCCACGCGTGGGTGTATGTTTGTTCCTCTAATCTCATCTTTTATTTTTCTTAGGAGCTAATAAATCTGAATTAAAATGTATGACTCTCTTTCTACATGTCGGCGATGATAAGCGCTAAACTACTGAAAAAGCAATTTACTGAAACAAAAAAAAACAAAAACAAAAAAACCCAGCTAATTTGTGAACGTCACACTATGATGAAGTGGTTAGGGTACTGGCTTTTCTCTATTATTATGTTCAATACAGATACTGTGTTTTTTCTTTCTCCAGGTAAGCACATACCACCAGATTGCAATATCTGTGCCATATTTTCCCGTTTTCAGTTGTGGACTCCTGCCACAACCATCCTTCGATTTATAATGCTGGATGAGCACATGCAAGCGATATTCTTCCGCATAAAGGAAGTCTAAACGTTCTTTCAAAATTTAATGCGATAAGTTAATATTTAAACGTGCCGAGTATTTTTTATTAATCGCTGAGATCAGAGGTATGCAAAACTATGGAAATCTGAATTCCAGAAACAGAACGGAGTGTGCATTCCACAGCACAACGAATTTGACTTGCAGTTGTTCCATATATTTTTATGAATAGCTGCTACCTTCACGCAAGTCTAAACAACTGAAGTTACTTCAGTAAATTCGAGAGGTCCCAAGAGTTCAGTTTCCTGAAGGAAGCCCTGGCTGCATCAACAATACCTTATTGATTTACCTTGATCTAATTTGTCTGTTATATTCATGTATGAGATAGCTAAATCCAACAAGCTTTCTGAGCTTCGCTGCGTGGTCTTCTTTTTTATGTTCAAGACTTTGCTTCTACGAATGCTCCATGAATAATTTGAAAAGTGCCATGCAGCGTTTAGAAATACTACAAGCCACTTCGAGATTCGGTTCCCCTTTTTTTTCTGCTTTGAATCTCTGGAGTAAATCAAAACCATGGAATAAAAATGTGTTTGCTAAACCACCATCTCCTAGGCAGCAACCTTTTCAACAGAAAGCAAATACTGCACTGGTTGAAAAAAGGTAACTTGCAGTATTACATTACAGGAAGATAGACTCGAAGTTTTGTAACATCTAAATGGCAATTTTCTAGAAAAAGCACACATTCTACAAGTTTCCAATTTGTTAAAAAAAGCGTTATCTAAGCATGAGCTTTTGACATTTTTATTGTGACTTGGAGCACAAAGAAATATTTTAGATAGCTTGTTTCTTTAAATGCCCGGTTATTTCCTAAAAAGTGGGTATAACGCAAAATGACGCTGTCAGTCCGTACGTGGATACGTGCTGCTCTGAATGTTATATTAGTGAATCCTTTACTATTCATATCAGGCCCTTTTCTGGTTTTTATTTTCACTTCAGCTATTTTAAAATTTTGTTTGGCACTTTTACGCATCCCACAATATTTAACTACATGAAATATTTATCTGAATCTTATGATTTTCATTAACTAAAAAAGCATCCCTTTCCTTAAGGACTGGAACAGACTGTACTTGATCAGAACAAATCAACAATGTTTATTTACAACGTTTTTTTTTAATTTTAAGGTCAGCTGTAGTTTTGCTGAGCGTTTGGCTCTGCTTCATTAGGACACATGGAGCCTAAATATTTAAATCATTGTGTCGTCAGCGTTCTGACGGTCTCGGATTTTGGTGTTTCCACGAGCTTAAAAGAAGTGTAATCGATGCCATGTTGCCAAGTCGTGAAGGCTTGCAATGCATGTGGAAAGCTTCTAAATTATTAAGCTTGATAGTCGAGTCAGATTTATCAATAAATTTAGCTTTTTTGAACCAAAATTGGTTTGTTTCCCTGACAATGTTGAGCTATGTAGACGACTTTTTCAGTTTACAGTTCGGTACGCGTAAGTCTTGGTTTCTTTCACATGGAAACGTAAAGCCCTGCGAGTCTGTTTTAATATAAAAGTTCGCATTCACAAGAGATATGATAAATTTCCCAGGAATTTACATCTTCGACAGTCTTTTGATCCGTAAAAATTAATTTTGCTTATGAGTTCGAAAATAACTGAAAATAAAACTTTTAGGAATTTTAGAAACTTTGAAGCAAATCTGAGGATCAAATGGGATTGGCAGCCCAATTATGTCGTACTGGGAGATTTTATAGGCGTGAGCGTGGAGATAGGCTTCGGTTTCCTAAATTTTTGGACCGTTTTGTCTATATCGAAAGGGCTGTACCCTTTGTCTTTTGAAAATCCTTTAAGATCAAGCTCTTTCTGAAAGGTATCTTCAGTTGAAAAGATATGTATGTGTGGAAAGTACGGATTTTTTTCTGCTTGCATGGGTGATTTGACTTTGCATGTGGGGGTAGTACCCAAAACGCTCAGCAAATTTATAGTAATCCTTAAAAGAATTAATTGTGAATATACGTTGCTGATTTGATCTGTTTCAATATCACAAGAATTGTAGTTAGATTTTCTTGTATTGTAGGATGACGCACGTAGAACCAGCCCCAAATGCAGAAGACAGTTGTACAGTTTTGTTTGGTCGTAATGTAGCGTACATTTCAGTTACATCTGGTGTGGTAAATAAGCAAAATTTCTACCTTAGAAAAAGGCTGTACTATTAACAATTAACACATTTATCACCATTTTTACATACTTTTTCAAAGTCTGTGATGGAAGTGGTTCGCACTTACTTCGATGCATTTTTCCGCTCGCAGAAGCATGTTCAGGAAAACGACCCAAACTTCAGCGACTGAAATGCGGGCGGTATCTTGCCGTGTGTTGATTTTCAACTCTTGCAACGTTCTAAGGTTGCTGCGTAGACTTTCCATTCCCCACAGGTAAGTCACTCAGTGATAAGTTGGGAGAGCGGGGTGGCCGTAGATTCTTGCTGATTGTCCTTCCCTGAGTATGTGGATTCGAGCGAGTGAACGATCGAAGGTGTGTGTGGTAAGTCGCTCCATCTTTTTGAAAGAAGGCATAAGTGAGTTCATATGGAGTCAGCTGGCTTACAGACTCTTCATAGATCCGTACATAAACGTCTGTATTCACATTCTCATCGAACAAAATGGATCCGATGACGCGTTGGCCTGACACACTCCACACCAAACACCAACTTTTAAATCATGGAGTGGTTTCTGTTGGAACACGTGTGGGTTTTCAGCAGCCCAGTGTCATGTGTTCTGCGAATTGGCATACCACGAAAGGTGGAACTAAGCTTCGTCTGTTGAAAAGTAATTGGTCGAACAGTTCTTAAGACACCATCTCTAAGAGACACTGACAGAGAGTAATTGACACGTTTTCCCTTATCAAGGGCTCTTATTTCCTGCACAACACTGACACGGTAAGGATTAATATGCATTGAATTGACTTACGAGTAAATGCCTGTCTGCTGGGATAAACGTCGTGTTGACTATTTGGGGTTTCTTTCAATACGATTCGATTCATCGGTGACAGCTTCTGGTGTGCGTATAGTTCGTTGTTTCACTCCCTGCGCATTGATTACAGAACCAGCTGTGCTCCATTTCTTCAGCAAATCGTGAATCGTTGATTTCGCAAGAACATTGACACCAGGATATTTTGCTTTCAATCGTTCATGAACCAGAACGAAAGAACATGCGTAAACATACTTCTCCAGTTGAATACGGCATGACTCTCACGCAGACGGCCACAGACTGTTTCCCGGAGCATGAAGGATAACTGCACTCATACGCGCATGCGGACAGCGTCGAATAGTTTCCGGTGGCGCAGTGGTCTAAGCGATGGCTTCTGATCGGGCGGTCACGTTTACTTGTGCTCCTGTACTTTGAGTGATATTAGTTGTTTTTCGGAGTTTCCTGTTAGGTATTTTATGTTATTTAGTTTTGTGAATGTTGTATGCTTAAGTTGAACCCACAAATTCGTCGGGACAGCCTTTATTTTTTGTTTTTTTTTGGTGTATTTTACACTGACGTGGGTGACTAGGTCAGTTACTCATTTTAGTGTTACAAGGTTTCTCAAGGAGAGTACCTATGCCTTCAAGCATACTGTTGAAGGTGGGTTCCTTTGTTTTTAGTGTTGTAAGCCGAAACACTAGATTTTAGTTTAAGTTCTGTGTTAGTAGTCAAGATGATTAGGACCTGAGCTTCTAAGTCGACGTCTGATGCTTCTGTGCCTATTCTACTCGAATCTTCTATATCAACGACCAGTGTATCTGCTTCAAAGGATATATCAGTAATGGATACCTCCACTGTGATTTGTCATTCTTCGGAAAGTGTATTAAGTGTTGTGGATGAAGGGGTCGGAGCCGAGGGCCCACCCCCACCACTCTCAGCACCTATGCGACTGCTGTCCGTCCTGCGAATGTACCTTCTGCAGCTTCAATAGACTCTCAATATACGATTACACGTGTGGATAAAATTTTACTACTGAAAGTTCCGGATGACTCTGTTCTAGGTAAGCGTTTCTCAGAAAATTTATCTTTCACTGTTTATGTTCCTGCCCTAAAGGACACCCCAATCCCTCGGTACCTGGATGCAATTTCAATGGTTGTTTCCAGAGAATCCATCAAATCAGCCATCCGTTTTGGTGGGGGAATCGAAGTGCGCTTTACCCTAAAATCTGCTGTTGAAAAAATTCTTCAATGTGGTGTAGACATTGGTACTGTGCATCTGCAACCGACACCATCTATTCAGCGCCCTGTTACCGTCACCCGTTCCCTCGGGACTTCCTGATGAACTATTAGTAGATGCGCTAAGTTCCATCGGCAGAGTAGTAGGTGCAATAAAATTTCTCTCTGCTGCAGGCGTAAACACCCCTATGCCTATGTGCAAGGAGGTCGTCGTCAGTATAGGGTGATTTTCCCTACGGAGCAGGCTCTGAAGGACAGGCCTACCTCCGTTGAGGTTATTACAGACTCAAGAAAATACACGTTTGACTTATTTGCAGGAATGCAGTGCTTTTATTGTAAAGGGGAAGGGCATCGGGTGACCTCGTGTCCTCACAGAAATGTGCAGAATAATATTCTACTTCAAATCCTGGAGCCGTTGAGTCATCGTTCTGTTTTGAGCAGTCAGTTGCCCAGACACCAAACCTGGAATCAGTAGATGATGCTATGTTGAGTACAGACAGCACATTTCAGAGTCTTATTATTCATAACTCTACAGCTCAGCAATCCTCTTCTGTGGAAGTACCTGATAGTTGTTATCAATTAGAAGATTACTCTGCCTTGCCACCGTCGGGGGGAACACAAGTTTCTACAACAACGTGTAAGAGACCTTTGACCCCGACATCTCCTAAGAAAAAGAGAGGTCGACCACAAACCAGGTCGAGCTCGAAAGCACGTTCTGGTGGACCCTCTCAGTTGCCGAGTCTTGAACGAAGCAAACTCTTCCACTTCAACCCCAAAACAGCCTGAAACCAGTGTGAGCTATCAGGAGGTTGAAATGGAAATACCTGATAATCTGAGTGACACCACGTCGACACATTCTGATATTGAACCATATCCAGAGTGTGCGGAAGACTTTGATAGATATCTTAAAGATATAGAAGTGCCAGTTACGCCATTATCTTATTTCGAACTAGTTTCTCTGTATGCGGTTCCTAAGAGAACTAGCATCATGAAAATTCCTTGCATTCAGAAAAATCTGTCTAGAGTGCCGGAATTGGTTTCACAGCTATCTTTTTTACATGAACTGTTCCATAAGCACCCTACCACCACACCAAAAGTGCACTTATTTTGTCGACGTATTCGTTATTTATTAACAATGCTTGATAAACGGGTTGAGGGGGTTTTGCAGCCACCAAAATGAACTCTAAGGTACTATTTGTTTCTTTTAACTGCAGAGGTTTAGCGGTGTCAGCAGCAAATGCATTGGTTTTTGAAGATGTCCGACCTTTAAAAGCGGATGTTCTAATGTTGCAAGAGACTAACTGTTCGGCAGGAATCAATTTTGCTCGCTGGCCTTATGTTTTTTATCATAATTACCGGACACATGTTGGTTCCGGAACTACAATAGCCTTTCATTCCCGATTTCACTCTATATTACAGAATATTGTCGAGTCCCAGAGCCGCCTGGGAGTTTTTCAATGTATTTCGTTTTGCCTTCGGTCCAGTCGAATTCATCTATTAAATATTCATGTACCTCAAAATAATAATGAAGCTTCTGATCTCCTGGTTCATGTTGCTGCCGTTCTTGCAAATATTCCCCCCTCAGACTTTATTCTTTATGCTGGTGATTTTAATTGTTGATAGAGCTAATTCACATGAAAGCAGTCATTCTTTAGTTTCTCAGCTCTCTCAGATTGGCTTCAACTTTGACCTCCAAGATGCCTTCAGATATCTACACCCAACTGATCGAGAGTTTTCTTGGTTCCCCCTATTCATTTAAATTGTGCTGCAGCCAGACTTGATCGATTTTATGTCTCCCGTTTTATTCGTCCGTCTATTATTTCAGTCAATCACGCACCCTCTGTTTCTTCAGACCATAAACCAGTTTTTCTTTCCCTCTGTTTTCAGTCTATTGGTATTCCACGGCCGAGTGTTTGGTCTTTAGATGATTCGTGTCTTCAAGATCCTGATTTTAATACTGAAGTTGTTCTTATCACTCAAGCTGTTACTCAATTGTCTTTTGTTTCCGACCCAGCGGCTCTGTGGATCTCGACAAAACAATCTATTGCTTTTGCGAAGAAATATTCTTTTACTATCAGAACCCGGCGTAATATGACTATGGACAGTCTCCGGCGTGCGCTTCAGCGAATCCCACGAACCTCATCGAATTATGATCTCCTTGAAACGAAATTACGAGAATGTCTTCAAGCCTCTGTTTCAAATGTACTGACCCGTCTGAAATACTCATTTCTCAGTTTCGAAGAAGATCCTTTTCGCAGTCTCTGTTCCCTCGAGGTACGAAGAAAAAAAAATACCATTGTACAACTCACCCTCTCTAATGGCTTAGTAACTACTGACCCATATGTTATATGTAATCAAACTCATGCGTATTATAGCCAACGTTTTTAACGCACATTAACACAGCCAGCCTCTTCTGCACCACTTTTGCAAGACCTTCCGCAAGTTCCTGAATGCTATGTGTCCTCTCTAAATGCTCAGATCACCCCTCAAGAAATCCGCAATTCGATTTACAGTTTAAATGATCGTTCCTCACCTGGAGAGGATGGGCTTTCCTTAAAATTCTACAAAATATTCCTTCCTTATCTCATGCCACTTCTCCTCAGTTGTTATACTTTCCTTTTTTCGTCTTCAAGTTCTTCTTCCAATGCTTTCAGCTTTGCTCTGCTTCGCCTTATTCCTAAATCTGGCTATCTTGGTATTTTATCTAACTAGCGACCCATCTCTATACTTAATACCGACTATAAAATCTTTGCTAAACTACTCGCACTCCGTCTGAATCCTGTCCTATCCTATTTAATTCATCCTGACCAAACTTACACTGTTCCCACCCGCTCTATCGCTTCTAATATTACCACGATCCGTGATCTTAACACTCTCGCATCCCAGCTCGCAGAACCCCTTGCTATTTTTAATATTGATCAACGACAGGCTTTTGATTCCATTAACCATACTTATATCTTTACTGTCCTTCAACGCTTTGGATTCCCTCCCTTCTTCTGCCAGGCTCTTTCTAATCTGTATTCAAACTCTCTTTTTCGGGTTCGTACTTCGACTTTTATTATTTCTGCTATCCCTGATTCTAACGGTATCCGGCAGCGCTGTCCCCTGTCGGGTCAACTTTTTGCACCCTTGTTTGAACCTCTTCTAGCCGCCCCGGTGGCGCAGTGGTCTAAGCTATGGCCTCTGATCATTCGTCCGAAGGGGTCCGGGTTCGAATCCCGGTAAGGCATGGATGTTGTGTTTGTCTTTCGGCACTGGCTTTCTCCCTTCCCTGGAACCAGTGACCCTAAATTAGGGACGGGCGACTGCTTTATAGCCCATTGAGTTGCTCACGGTGGTCGTTAAACCTCCAATCAAAAAAAAAAAAAAACCTCTTCTAATCTGTCTCCGTTTCTGACTTGTTTCTTCTGTCCCCCGTGGAGTTGTGTGCACCCGGCACCATCATACTGTCTTGACTGCATATGCCGATGACTTGACGTTATTTTTACGAACAGAATCTTCGTTTGGAATCCTATTATCAACATATAACGAATATGCCGTAATTTCTGGATCAACCTTAAACACTGAAAAATGCTCAGGTTTATGGACTGGAGCGTGGGCGACCCGTGGTGACCGTCCGTGGGGGGCCCGATGGTCTTCAAACGTAGTCAAATTTCTTGGTGTGCACTTCGGAAAACCGGAGGCGGTTGCTGCTGCAGCATGGATCCCCCTCGTTCATCGAATTAATCGAAGACTTGCGCCTCTCCGTCAGCTCAAACCCTGTCTTTCATTTTTTAGTCGGGCACTGCTACTAAATGTGTTTGTGCAACCGAAATTGTTTCACAGCTGGATTGCTCACCTTCCGCCACCTTTCTTGATGAATCATCTGCAGAGAACTTTTGTGGACTTCATTTGGAATATTATTCATTGCGTGCATCGCTCCACGCTTTCTCTTCCGATTTCCTATGGTGGTCTCTCTATTGCTGATATCACTCGAAAATTTCAAGCCTTCCATCTTCATAACTTAAGATTTTTTCAACTCCTCTTTCTTCAACGCAAACCATTATCGATACTCTGTTCTTCCCCGGAGTCCCCCACCTTACAGTTCAAACTTTTCTGCGAATGGACCTGTTCCCATTCATTCCCCTGAAACTTACAAGTCTGCACTTACCCTCTGGCGCTCCTTGAATCCTGTCCGACTCCCCCTTCCACTACTAATGACCTCCTCGCAGAACCCCTCTTCTTCTCCTCTGCTATCCACTCTTCTACCTCTTCGTACCTTCACTACTCCTCATGGTTTGCCAGTGGAGTTGTGAAGGTCTCTCAAATCGTTGACATTGATCTCCGTTGGAAACCTCTTTCTCGCATTTCTCCCTTGTTTGCAGATACACCTGTTCATCGTGCTCAACTTCGGCATATCCAGATTTGCATTCAGAGACTCTACCCACAACTTGCCAATCAGAACGGACTTATTCAGAACTCATCAGCCTCACTCAGTCTCCCGTTTATTATTTATCTAAATGACCAGCCGTTTCTTTCACATCAAGTACCTGCTAAACTAATCTATAGGCATTTCACTACATATTTTACCGATCCAATGCCGATTCCCTCCGTGCCAGAGGCAGAAGTACCAGCAACATGGAGTGATCCACTAACAGCCTTGGCTACTCTAAAGGCAAGGGATATCCATTGGTTACATCTACATAGTCGCTTATTAACCCCACGCACCCTTCATCGTTTTCGGCATCTTACATCGTCACTGTGTTATTTTTGCAATACAGAGGGAGATGTATTTCACTCTTACTCGATGTGCTTATTTTTACAGCCTTTGTTTTCATTGATGTTTCATTTGCTTCAGAATGTTTGTGCTTCTTTACATACCATGTTTCATTATAATGTTCTTCGCTCACATTACCCATCTGCTTCATCACACAATTCTGTATGTATTTTTCTCATATTGCAAGCAAAATATACAATTTATTAGTACTATCATATTAGTGTCGATTGTCCTACCCTTAGACGTTATAACGTGGCAAGACGTTTTCTTTGTCGCAGATACCGTCAGTCTGTGACTGCGATATTGCAGGTCGAGTATGATACTGCAAAGACGAGTAACAGTCTTGACAGTTTTCATGCTAAGTGGTCCCCAAGTCATATCTGGTTTAATACCAATAATGATATTGTAACACTAACCGTGTAACGTCCACGACATTTTGTTGTGGTCAGATCTCTGTCTTTGTATTGTACTGGAGCGTTTTTTTTTTTTTTTTTTTTTTGCACTATGTTGTGAGTATTTTTGTATATTTACGCAGGTTAGTTGCCCGACGAAGTGTTTGGCATAACCTCTTTCCCCATAAATTACTGTTGGGTAATATGTCGGTTTATTTGACTAACTAGTTACGTTTCTCTGTTCAATTTCAAAAAGTTAGTGTCTCATGAATTGTTCTGCTTCCTTGAGTGTCACGTGAGAGTATTTTATGTTATAACGTTGCACCATCATGTGTTAAGTTTTTTCCTAATCATTCGCGTTTATAACTGAATATTGTATTTATTGTTGGGGAAAATTGAAAGCTTGAAATTGCTTGCAATGTCTAGCGCTAACATAATGGTCTTTTTTCTGCATTATCGAACCCATAGTGGTTAATAAGAATTTTACTACGTCTGAAGTTCTTTCAGTTGTAGTATTTGTCTTTGCAAGCCTATTGTTAGAGTGGCAGACTAATTTAGCTATTTAGTTTTTGTCTAGCAATAAGTACTTTCTCTGTATGAAAATGACGGTTTCTTTAAGATAATGTAATGCTCATCTGTTGTAATATCATGCAGTTTTCTGTACTTCTAATTTACGATTTTTCCCTTTGAATTTAGCAACATTTGCAATATATCCTGTACATTGACTTTTTGTATTTATCACATCTGAATGAGGAGTCCTTTTTGTTTGTTTGTTGCATCTAATGTTACGAGATTTTTACTCATCTACTTTTTCCGCAACTTGTTGATGACAAACGTCTGTGTTTATAGATTGAGAAGTAGATGATTTTTGTTTTGAAGTGAAACTGATTCGCATGTATAATGTTTTTTTGTTGCGAATTATGTTGCTCATAGTCTCACTTAGCAATATTTTTCTTTTATGGAAAATTGTGGTATTTACAGACAGACAGAAGAACCTATTTTTGTATTAGAAGCTGCGTACCCGCGTTAGGCAGGGTTTTTTTAGAGTTAAGGTTTACGCTTATTTTGTTTCATGATTCTTAATGAATTAATATGTCTGTCGTAAAAAATAGTTTTACAGCCTGGCAGAAAAAATCAGTATATCATGTTGTTAGTGGTAGCGTACATGTTACGAGCAAAGGTTTTTTTCTTTCCTGGCTTGATGTTTTTTTAAAAGACTGGCATGCTGAAATATTTTTAACTTTGTGCGGCCTTTGACAATGTTCAGTTTTACAGATTTTGTGTTTTGTTCAATTTTAATGTTCATTATTGTGAATTACCTGATGCTTTCTTTTTTATTTGGGTTTTTGTGGTAGAAGGAGAAGGTTTAATTGACCTCGTTTCTGTTTTCTGTCATTGTCATTTCGCAATACTGTATGTTTGTCGAGTCTTTTTGCCTTCTGTGTAAAATATGCCAAAATGGCAACAACTGTTCCTGGTGAACTTACTGTAAATATTGTTTATATGGTTTTATGGCAATAAAGATATTTTGAAGTTCTGATCATTCGTCCGAGATGGGTCCAGGTTCGAATCGTGGTGAGGCATGGATGTTGTTTGTCTTACGGCACTGGCTCTCTCCCTTCCCTGGAACCAGTGGCCTTAAATTAGTAACGGGCGACTGCTTATAGCCCACTGAGTTGCTCATGGTGGTCGTTAAACCTCCAATAAAAAGAAAAAAAAGTTTCCGACGGCGAACTACGAAATATAACTTGTAACACAGAACGCGTTTGGGACAGGTTTTACGTGCGCCATCCTGTATTGCTTGATAATGTCAGTTGTCAGAGAGGCAAAAGTATTTTGTGAAAACGGTAACCAATTAATGATCAATGCAGCTATATTTACAAACAATTGCTATTTAGCTCTTCGAAATGTGTCATTGCTGCATGTGCTTTATTTTTCTCCTCCATATGAAATCATCATCATTGTCAACCATTATCAATCCACTGCTGGACGAAGGTCTCCCCAAGTTTCCTCCACAACGCTCTGTCTTGTGCCAGTCTCCTCCATGTCACTTCCGCATACTTTCGAATTTCATCCATCCATCTCCCATGTGGTCGTCTTCTGGGTCTTTTACTGTCCTTTGGAATCCAATCTAAAATTTCGGCTGTCCATCGATGGTCTGTTCTTCTGGCAGTATGTCCAGCCCATCGCCATTTCAGGGATTTAACTCTGATCATGATGTCTTCCACTCTTGTCATTTTTCTGATCCACGAGTTCCTCTTCTTATCTCTCCTGGTTACACCAAGCATGCACCTCTCCATGCTTCTTTGAGTTGCCTGCAGCCTTTGTATGTCTCTTTTAGTTAAGGTCCACGTCTCTGCACCATACGTAAGCACTGGAAGGATGCATTGATCAAACACTTTTCTTTTGAGACATAATGGCATATTGCTCTTGAAAATTATGCTCTTTCTTCCTAAAGCTCTCCAGGCAAGTTTTGTACGCCGATTAATTTCTTCATCAATGTGACCCTCACTTGATATCTGCTGTCCAAGATAAAGGTACGTGTCTGTTATCTCCAGCTTTTCTCCACCAATCGATAAATCTTCATTTCTTGTAAAAGCATTGAACATCACTTTTGTCTTCTTAAAGTTCATTTTTAATCCCACTTCTTTACTCTTGTCAGCAAGTTCCTAGATCATACTCTGCAGCTCTAATGGGGTAGTTGCAAAAATGACTACGTCATCAGCAAAACGAAGGTGGGTTAGATAATCTCCATTAATCTTTATCCCCTTGTTTTCCCAGTTCAGTGATTGAAAGGCATTTTCCAATGGGCATTAAAGAGCTTGGGAGATATGGTGTCACCTTGTCTCACTCCCATTCCAATTTTTATGTGTGTTGTATTTTCAAACAGCCGAATCTTTGCACTTGCATTTTCACAGATGTTATTAATAATATTAATGTATGCATCTTTAATACCGCAGAATTTCAGAGCCATTGTAACTGCTGATGGTTTCACCGAATCAAAGGCTTATGCTCTCGTAAATCTGAGAGATTACCTCTACATTCTAGCCGTATTCGAATTTAAGTATAGTGTACAGTCAGGACTGGTGGTTTCACTGATTTGTTGTCACTCTCCATGAATTCAAACGGAATTAATTTATATGGAGAATTGTTGGCTTGGCAGTTAACCAAGGCTGTAAAATCTGACGAGATTCGTGGTGAATTCATGGACGTTATATTGGAGGGAAAATCTTAGAGGTGGGAATAATCCTAAATGTTTTCGAATCCAAATCCTAAAATGTTCTCGAATCACTCGAATCCTTCATATAAGAATTATTATAGGAAAAAAAAGGGAAATAAGACTTCTACCTGAAATTTTTTTTAATTGAAGCAAAATTTGAAATCTGTGTTTAATGAAAAACAAATTAAAGAAAGTTTTCAAAAAATATACCTACCCATACTTATTAAGAAGATACAAATGAAATTTAATTAATTTATAATTTACATTTACTAAATGAAGTACATAACTCTTGAGACTGGAGGTTAATTTCGACTGTTCGAATCTATCGTGGACGACCTACATGATTTACTGCGCGCAGGGAACCTGTTTCCATGAGTCGCCGGTGAATGTTTTGGTACGTCGTATGTACTGGGTGGCACATGTTCGGATATTGTTCCCGGTACAGGAGTTCAGCGTCTCCTGCATTTCCAACGTCTGCGTCGTAGACGAAATGCATGTCCTGGAGTCCTGCATAAGTGTGTCGTTCCATTTAATGGATAGCAAGAGATTACGAAAGCACTAAGACACCAGTTACCTTCAACTCAACAACGCAAATAATCCACCGGCTTCTGCGCGCACGAATGACAAGCACACGTAACCCAGTGCCACCTCACACAGTACGATTACGCCCACAATGTAGATCCTTCATTTAAAGGCTTGTATTGACTCAGGATTACTTCGGAAAACACGGGTACCTATTCGAAAGTTGCTATATTTCGACCCCTCTATACGCTCTTTAAGTTTGTCAATAACCTTTTGAAACACCCTGTATACAGCATCATTCACCATTCTCAATAACCTCTGGATGAATTCTCTTGTCTCTTCCACAACTATGTCTTAAGCAGTTGTCTTCCATGCCAATGAGGCATGCAATTGAATTTCAGCAGCAATCTCGCACGTGGTTTTCTTCTGGATTGTTGCATCCCGTCTAGTATTTCAGTCAGAGGCGTAACTAGGATTAAGCTCAACAGACGGCGCAAAACTAATTACTTACGATCTGATTAAAATTGGAATTGAAACTCAAAACAGTAAAGATATGGAGCGCAGTATTTTGTGGTTTGCGCCCGGCGAAAAAATGTCAAGTTACGCCTCTGATTTCAGTTGTCCAAGGGTGGTCAGTTTTTTAGCCATATGTCCAGCGCATTGTCACTTTGACGGTATTTAATGAGCGAAGTGCATTGAAGTTACTAAGTCGAAAAGTGATGGTATCGTACCATGAATGTCCCGTCATGTTGTTGTAATTTAAGAAGTATTTGAGTATGGTGCAAAACGCATTTTCTGTTGTGCAATCTGACAGGTTTTACCTCCTTACACACGTCTTTCTTAATATTTTTTTTATTTTGAGGCATGTAAATTGATTTTTATGAGAAAAGTCTACAATTTGGTTAAATAACTGCTCTGGCTGTTTAAACAGAACAACAGCGATCTTTCGAATTGACCATTAAAGGATGAGCAATAACTTTTTGAAAGCTAGAAAAAGTAATTACACTATCCTTAAGAAATTTCTTTTTCTGTATAGTGTCCTAAGAGTCTATTGTTCTTGGTTTATTCAATTAATTGCGGAAAACAAATATTGTCTTTTGATGTCACTCGGTAAACAAGTATTTAAAGCAGATCGTGGAAAGTTACATTACCAGATGCCGTACCGCTAAAAAGAAGAAACTGGTGTGGGGGAGAAAATAAAGATAGGAAGAAAATCCTTTGCCGAGAGCAGGAATATTTTCTTCAATTAGTTAGTAACAAAAGAGGTCACAGCGTGTCTCATCTATGCTGGCTATCGCTTCTATACATATCGGCTCGGTGTGTGGTCTTTTGTTCTTGGGCAGCTATCAGCAGAGTAAGTGTCAATTTCTGGCGGAGAACAGCAGGGCAGGCAGACCACCCTGTATTTCTTCTCAGCCATTCTTCGATGTTCCCTTGGCTCGCAGCCAAAGTACACCTGGGAAGTAACGTCTTCTTCACGAAGGAAAGCTGCTGCTTCTCACAGTTCGTTAAATCCTCCGTAAACATGTGCTTCTATCCCTCCCCGCTCTCTTCCCTCCTTCGCTTCCTCGTAGAAAGATGAGGAACTGAGGCGACAACGGGTACACATTGTCATATCTGCTTTTCTGCCTCATTGTCAACTTTGTCTTTTCCGTCTTGCCTTCCGTGAGGTTCGCAGCTGAGGCATGCTTTTCCGCATCACAGTCAAAAAGAGAACAGAGGCAGTGACGAACTGGTCATCATAATCTGGTCTCATCTCATTTAGATCAGAGCAGCGATTTCCCGAGTTTTCAAACACGCAGCTTTCTCGCAGTTCAGTTGATGAAATAAGTACACTTCGTGCTATCGCATAGGATCTCAAATCCGCTCTGTATTTCACGGGAGGTTGCTCAATTCAATTTCCGCAGGCGACAAATGTTTTCAATATTTGAGTTCAATACTTTTTTTCTTGGATTCAGTGACCTCCCTGTGAGTCTAAGAGACAGTAGCGTCGCCAGCAGCTCTGAGTTGGGGAGGGGGGGGATGCGTATCGTATGGAAGAGGGGCCAGAAATTTTGAAAAGAAATTCATTCAGGTAAATTTTACCCTGCCGCCTCGGTGGCGCTCGTCCGAGTTTAGTCCGGGTTCGAATCTCGTTGAGGCATGGATGTTGCGTTTGTCTTACGGCACTGGCTCTTACCTGAAACCAGGGGCCGTAAATTAGGGACGGGTGACTGCTTATAGCCCATTGAGTTGCTTTTCAAGTTCATGGACACGAACCTCCGTTGACTTTAACAAGCTATTTCTTCACAATTTGAGCTTACTTACGCCAGGTCCCCCCCCCCCCCCCTTTTTTTTTCTCTTTTTTAATATTTGCTGTCAAGACGCTGTTTATGAATTTTAGTTTGCAACCTGCCAAAGAATCTTTCTCTTTCATTTTTCAAAACTGTAAATACGAAAATTGTGCCTTTCTATTATTCTCTTAGACATTCGCTCAGAGGACTCTCCACTTCATAGAATGTGTAACATTCAATTTAACAAAGAACTCGTTTTAAATAAAATTTCTGTGAATTCAAAAAATTCACGTGCGTTTATCCAAGTTCCATGACACCTTAGATACATGCACGCACCATGTGCTGTAACTGCTGAAACACTTTTTTATCGGGAGGGGGGGGGTGTTGCTCGAAAGGGTGGGTTTCCCACTTGTGGTGTCGTAAAACTGAGAAACGCGAGCTTTCATCACAGTCAGATGAAATTGCTGGCTGAAATCAAGGAAAAAATATATACCTGGGGCGTACAGTATACTCAAGCCTCGATGTGTACCTTCCTTCGATTTACCGCTACCCTTGCAGAATGCCACCCTTTTGTGCTGTATATAAAGTATGCAGCAGTAATACAAGTAAATATTTACTAAGCTTTGGTGGCGGCAGCAATAACAAATATTTCGGCTGTTCAGTTTTTCAAAAACAATATTTTCATTGTATTAAAATTTAGACGAACGTAAGAAACGACCCTGATACCGATGAAATGTGTCATAGCTGCTTAAGTCCTTCTGCGCATGCGCAGGATAAATTCTGACTTCAATATAGGAGGAAAGCTGACTTGCAAAGCTAGTGTTAGTAAATAAACGTTGTGGCGAAGTTAAATTTCGCTAAAGGTGTGTGGAAAAATTACGTAACTACGCAGTAAATAAAAAAGAAAGTTTATCGTAACTATACGCACCCTTAGTGAAATTTGCGTAGTAGCGAAATTTGGCATCCTTTTTAAGAGGAAGCCAAATTTCGCTACTACGCAGTTTTCATAGCATCAAAAATTGCATTTTTGTAATGGCTTTTATACATATTTAGCATGAGGTTCTCATAATTTACGCAGATGGCAATGTTGATATTTTTACATTTATGTAAAACGTGACGAAATAATGTTCGGCGATAGTATAGTAAAATCTATTGTTTAGTAACAATGAAATTAACTGTTATTGCGTCACTCCATGGGACAGCAAGCGGCACGATCATATTTCTAAAATGGTTTTGATTACTTCCGTTACCTATTTTCGTCACATCGACATTTTTTACTTAGAGTTTGCTTTACTGCTGACGGAAACGAAGCATAGCATCAAAAACCTGTTTATTTTGATGTTATTATATTTTATTTTAATAGAAATTTTGTTGCTAGCAGTAAGTGCAGTTTTGGATCTCCAGGTGGCGCAGTGGCTGGCTTCTGACGGTTTGTCCGCTTCCCTGGAACCACTTGCCCCTAATTAGGGACGGGAACCAGTGACGCCGAATTACAAACTCTGCATTTTTGTAATTTCACACGACTATAAAAAGATGGATTGAGAAAACCTTTTTTTATCAGAGAGAAATAAACATCTCCAAGTTCCTCTAGCATACTGTTTATGCTCCCAGTAGGTGGTACTGGCCAGCAGTTCAGTTGAAAGAACAGCGTAGAATACTGCCAGCACGTGAAAACTGAATCTTTTTCACTTAAGGTGAAATGTGATTCTAGAACGCTGTAAAGTGTTCCAAATTTAAACCTTTTTAAGCCAAAATGCGCGCAGATTGCGTAGTTGCTTCATCCGTTTCCGTACCGCGACTCTAAAGGGGTCTAGGCCAACGGGTTTATGGGTTTTTGTGCTGCCGAGCGTGAGTTCAAATTCCGGAAAAGGGGACATTGTGTTTATCGCAACAGCGATGGTTGTCTACCTTAGCTGGATTTCTGTAGCTCTAATTTAGAGCTAAGGTAATAATTATGAACAAACGCCTTAGAACACGGGACTGCATCTTGGGAATAACTGCCCACTTTTCATGGTGCAAATAAATTTATTACTGAAAGTTAGCCAGATCATAAAAATGTTCTTATGACACTATTGCATGACTGTTAATTCATTCACTTAAGACTCGTAACAACATTTCATTGCGTGGAACTTAATTGGAAAGTTAATTTTGCAGACTCCCGTAAGCACGTTCATATCGATATGTGAAATATTAACATTATCATGAATAACATATATGGCATCTCCTCAGAAAACGTACGTAATGTTTTCCTGTGTGAAGAGATGTTGGAATGAACGCACCAAATAAGGAAAATTAATAATGCTATGAATCCTATCCCCAGTGACTACACGTATTTTATGTAATGTAACTGTGAACTCACTGAGATCAAGCATTAGCTTATTTAACGAATGTGTGATATGAGGGGCACTGCCCTGGTGGCCAAGTGGTCAGAAGCTCAGGCTTCTGGTAAAATCATCCTAGTAGAGCTCTAGTTTGGGTCACGTATGAAGCATGTGTGGTGCGTTTGACCTTTGGAGCTGGTTTTACTCCTTTTCTGCAACGTCTTAAATTAGGGATGATAAACTTCTTACAACCTGTGATGCACTCGGGGTCATAAAACGAAAAAAAAAATAAAATTGCGTCGCACATAGTCATCCTGTATATCACTGATGCTAACTGTCACTTGTCTAAAGAGTATATGATTTTAGAGTAAACTGTACTTCTAAACCTTGTATATGTCAGGAACTTCTAAACCTTCTGTATGTCACGAACTTAGCACATAGCTTTTGTAATGCTATCTGAGATATAATGCTTTAGTTTCCAGAAACACAGGTATTATACCAATGGAATTAGATTTATTGATCAGATCAGATCCCATGTAGAGTATTTTAGGAAGGGAGTGTCTGTCCCCAGGTCTTAAACATCCCTTAAAAATAGGAAGCTAGCAGATTTGGGCTAGAGTGTCCGATAGGAAAGTGACACGAAAGCGAGGTAGAAAGGGGGAAGAAGACGCCCTTATTTATAACCCTTTTTTCAGTACCCGGGTCCGACGGCTTAACGTTCCCATCCGACGCACGGCGGATATTTAGTATTTCGAGCGTTCGTACCTGCCTGGGATCGAATCTGAGGTTTCGTCGTGGCAGTCACGAACGTTAACCACAAGGCTACACTCTGCCCGGAGTTAGATGTACTTGATTGTATAACGTACATGCACTATATTGACAAAAGTCACCGGACACCTAGAAGAAAACGCAAGATAGCATTTATTGACATACACAGTCTATAAATGTACGGTGTCGGTCCACCTTTGGCATTAACGCATGCACTGACCTTCGAGACATGCTTTCGACAAGGTTTTGGAACACAGCGATAGGTATGCGATTCCATTTAGCACATAATGCTGCCGCTAACTGTAGCTTACTAGTAGGCCTTGGGCCAAACTTCTTATGCGGCGCTCTAATTCATCCCATATATGCTCCATGGGATTAAGATCAGGTCCCTGTGCTGGCCAGTCCACACGATGCGAAATTATCGTCAAGCCACGCCGTAACAAGCCTTGCTCTCTGGCTCGGTGCATTATCCTGCTGGTACCAACAAGGCTCAGTTCCAAAGTATTGCCACAGAGTTCGTAGGGCATGATTGTCCAGAATATCGAAGTAGACGTGCTGGTTAATAAATTTGTCCACGATAACAAATGGGCCAGCACAATACCACGAAAAACACCCCCACACGAGTACACTGCCAGCTCCAAACTTGATCGTAGGTACAGTACATTGTGGTAAATAGCGTTCCCCGGCTGCCGCCATACCCACACACGGCCATCAGACTGATGGATCAAACGTTTACCTGGATTCATCAGTCCATTGAACCCGTTTCCATTGATCTACGGTCCACGATAAATGTTCTTTACACCATGCTAAACGACGAGTAGGATTCCGAGTGGAGATGAAAGGCCCATGAGCAGCCGCACGACCACGGTAACTCATGGAATGGAGTTCTCTGCAAATGGTACGTGTCCATACCAAGATTCCAGCATTGTAACTCACATGTACACTGAAGACTTGTGCAGTACTCCGTCAATTAGCTGTAATGACTCTCCTAAGGCTTCGACGTTCCGTATCACTGATTTTCTTCGGTCTGCTGGCACGTTTTACTGCTTCAGGCACGCCATGTGTCTTCCACTTATTCAGTACATCCAAAACAGTTGACTTGGGTATGTTTAAACGACTCTCGGTTTCTCTTAAGGACAACCCACTAATATAACACCCAACAGTATTTCCCTTCTCAAAGTCAGTTCTCTTCCGCTGTGACATTTTCGCTCAACCTCACAGTGCGATATGATCGCGGTCATCTGCAGGCTTTTTTTATACCGTTTGCAGCTGTACTGCGCATCTTAACAACGCAGAGAATCCGATCATATGTTTTTAAAGGGGTGTCCGGTGACTTTTGTCAATACAGTGTATATACGTGTTGTGTGACACACAGAAAATATAACTGCACAAAAACATGCCACCGGTACCGTACACAACTTCTGTAACAAATGGGTTATATTGTTGGCACCGTGCAGGGCTTATCTATCAAATGTATGTTCTCCGTAACGCCGCACGTAGTGTGACTTATCTAACATATGCTTATCACCGGCGCTTTAAATAATTGGTCTAACAAATCCCTATCCCTGGCGCCTTACAATAACGTATCTAACAAATGGCCGTGTGACGCCTATTGACAACATGTACAGATCTGCAACAAGGGCATGGTGTCCCTTGCTACTACACAGCTTTTCTAACAAGAGTATGATATATATTATATCGCTCTTATAATATATAAGTTGTGTCACCATACGCAACTTATGTACATATTATAAGAGCGATGTCTGCAACACCGGAAGTAGTTTATCTATTAAAAATATAATGTCTGTAACATCGGAAGTAGCTTATGTGACATATGCTTTGTCATCGACACCATACACAGTTTATGCAACATATGCTTAGTGTTCGTTGAATAGTACAGTGTGCCCCACTCACTAGTTTACCCAAATTTTTATTAATAGCATCGTAAATAATTACAGTAATTGAATGATATTTGGTAAGAACATACATACCTTCATCCGTGGAAAATAGCACCGTATCATAGGACGTATTGAAAGTGTCCGCCCTGTGCATCGAGACAATCCTGAACACGAGTCTCCATATTTCGAAAAGTACGCACCAGTTGCTCCTACGTAATCGCCGACGTACTGGCAAGAACTTTCCACAATATGGTGCGCCGGGTTCAATGCTGTCTGGACGCAAATTGTGGCTACTTCCAGCACATGTTGTGATGTCATCACATTTCGCACGAAATGAGGTAAGCCCACTTCAAATTTCGTTGCAATATCTTCATTGGTGTTAATAGTATTACACTGTTAAAAATGTGTGGTAGGATGCACCAAAAAGTGGTGCTACACCAGCTGCACCACTTTCTAAGAAAATAGACACCACTGTGTGGAGCAAACAAAACCCATCAACATAGTGCAACCTTGTATCACAACGTGGACAAAGTTTCACCTTGTTGTTGGGTTTTGTTTGCACCAGATAGTGGTGAATCTTTCTCAGAAAGTGGTGCAGTTGGTGTAGCACCACTTTTTGGTGCAACCTACCACACACTTTTTAACAGTGTAAAGAAATGCTGGGTTCGGTAGCGAGTGGGACATCCTGTATAACAAACGTATGCCAAATGACATCATGCGCAGCTTATTTAGTAAATTGTATGATGGCCGACAACACCATACACAGTTAATCAGACAACTGTGTTACATCAGTTGGAAGGCACATCAAACAAGGCGTCGAAATTCACACGCTACAAGAAAAAACAAATAATTCCTACCACTTATTTCGTTTGATAGTTTTTCAGCAAAAATTCTTTGAAGTAGTTTCTGTGCAATGTAAAGGGACGCAAAAGATTGCATCTGTAAGGAAATCAAGAACTTAGTGAGAGGAAGAGTGCGATGGAGAACGACATACATTGCTCGAAATACGTCCGAGGCAATTTCATTGCTCTGGAGGTTCTCGCAAAATCATGGACAATCATTCTACAGTTGATTGGCTTAGCTATTTTTATTCAAACTCAGATGGAGATCACATGAGCATTTTCAGAGAATCTAACGAAAGCCTGCGAAACTCCTTTGACTAGCAAACTTCTTTTTAATTAAGTGAAAAATTCGCTGGCTCCATTCTGCACGTGAAGTACATGCTAAGGTTTCTGAATTCATGAATAAATCCTCTAAAAGAGTTCCAAGTATGAAACCGGGATTTTATCCGAAGGAAGAAATCTGAAAGATATCCACAAATTTTATGTTTTTCTCCTTATCCCAAGAATTAGACGACGCTCGGCAAATTTATGGGGTTTCTGTAAAGACGTAGTACCTTGCTTTAGTGGTCGTGTAGAGGCATATTTATGACAAAAAATACCATTTTCCTCCTCCATCCTTATGTACTTGCATTTAGGGAATTGATTTTAATATCTTTGTCTGTGATGCAGGTTCCAAAACTCGCAAGGAATTCTAAAATTCCTGTAAAAAAGGAATATGATCAACGTATTAAGCAAAGGAAAATAAAAATAAGCATCCTTTTCTGAGCATGCCATATTTACCTCGACAACGGCGTTTTGTAAGATACTTCACTAAAAAGACGTACGATTTCAAAAAGAAAAAGGTGCTTTGTATCGTATAGAGCTCACCAGGAAAACCTAGAAGTTCGTACATAAAAAAACAAATTTGAGGCATGTCACCCCAATGCGATCTAAAAATAATTTTTTCAGTCTATCTTTTTTAAACGGAAATTGATACATTTAACGTAGACCAGGAACATCAAACAAAGATCCACGTTTATAAGTGAGTCACCGAAAAATTCTTCTCATTGGCCGCTACAGGGAGTCGAACCCAGGGTCTTCCAGTTACGCGCCGGATATGCTTCCGCTACACCACAGCGATCTCGAATTCCTCCAGACTCACACACGTTAACTGCCAAGCCAATTTGGCAGGTTCCTTCTAATTATTTCTTCAGTTGCTGCTTACCATCTTTGGTGAATCCCCAGCATTGTGCGGGGCTCCAAGAAGCAACCTGCCAAATTGGCTTGGCAGTTAGCGTGTGTGAGTCTGGAGGAATTCGAGGCCGCTGTGGTGTAGCGGAAGCATATCCGGCGCGTAACTGGAAGACCCTGGGTTCGGCTCCCGGTGGCGGCCAATGAGAATTTTTCCGTGACTCACTTATAAACGTGGAAAGAGCAAGGATCTTTGTTTGGTGTAAACGGAAATGTGATTTTGCCACTTCCAAAAAGAAAAAAAAAAGCCGGAAAATAAATTGCAAAACTACTGCTACACCAAGACAAAGGCGGGTAATACTTTGAAAAACTTGGTAATATAGTCATCAAAATAAACAGAGCGACATACTTAACTCAGAGGTGACGCGCATGTCAAGATGGCAAAAGAAGTGATAAGCCCTTGCCGGCGTAGCTTGATTAGAAAGTATTCAGCTCGGAACAGAAGGATGCAGGTTCGAGCTCTGTCCCCTGTAAATTTGGGTTTCACATCCCCCCCCCCCCGTAAAACTTGATTTACTGGCCGTTAGGTTTTTCGAAAAATGTGTTCCTTCCACACATCTTGAATTAATGAGAATTCTTTCTCCGCTTCGAAAAATGCGTGATGATTTTTCCACACATCTTCTCGAATCAGTCTGAATTTCTTCTTCTGCAGTGAGCTCCTTAGAGCGTAGTTTGCCAACTGACCCGTAAACCTAAGATTCCGTTCCAGCCTTTTCTAAAAGCAGGGGGGGGGGGGATGTATGTGATGCACTTATCTCAGAGGTGGCGCACACGTCAAGACATTAAGTAGCAGTGATAAATCTTTGCCGGCGTAGCTTAACTGGGAAAGAATTCGGCTCCAGAGCAGAAGGATGCAGGTTCGGGTCTGCCGCCGTCAAATTTGGGTTTCACAAGAGTAAAAGAGAACTGCAAAATGTTAATGTTTTTCGCTAAAAATCAAATTTTCGCAAATTTTCGCTCACTGATTATATTTTCAGATGACTCGTAAAATGTGCAGTTTAATTAAAAATATTCTATAATATAAAAAAAGTAATGATCGAATAGTCTCCGAGGAGACTATTCGATCATTACCGCGATTGAGATCAACGACTACCCATTGCATTCTATCCGTTTGATGTAGTACCAAACGTCCGAATTCCAAAGCAGTTGGGAAAAGCTGCGTGTACAAACACATAGTTTAATTGTGCCTCCAACATAGATAACGGACAGATAACATTACAATGTGAGGTTAATTTGGTTTAGTCGAGCAGAGTATATTTATGTGTAGCATCATCATCAACCACATTCAGTCCACTGCTGGACGATTTTATTTATGAAATCACAGTATTTAACTTTCACTTGGTGATTAGAGAATATTACATGGGCTTATGACCATTAGTCCGAGAAGGGTCCGGGTTAGAATCCCGGCGAGGCATGGGTGTTGTATTTGTCTTACGGCCTGGCTCTCTCCCTTCCTTTACATGTGGAAATTAAGGTTAAACCATTTAGCTGTAGTTTAGGGTTTACGCTGCTTAACTATGTTTATTTACTGTATGTTTCTTGTAATGTTCGGAATGAATTTCGTGAACATATACCACACCTGCCCAAACAACATTCAAACTGCCAGGGAAATAATCAACATAACTTACGAACAGTTCGTCTTTGTCTATACTGCTGGAACATCAGATCACCCGTACACTGTATTCAGCAATGGCCAGAGCCACTTGTTGATCACATCGATATTAGTAGGTTTTCAACGGCTGATAAACTATAAATCGGTGCATCGTATATACACTCTTTGCGAAAAAAATAAAAAACTAACAGCCCAAGAAAGTTGTTCGAACCTGATGAAACTCCGCATGCAAGTACCCCAGGGCCACGAATATGGAAATGATTACAAAATAATGGCCAATGACGAATCAGTAGCCCACCACAGCTCATGCTAACAGCACATTGAGGAGGGTATATCAAGAGAGAAGCTCGCACTCAGGGGCAATTTTGACAGACGATTGCGATCGCATTAACATCCACGGGCTGTGAGGATGTCTCGACGCCTGATCTGTGCGCAATAAGAGCAGTTGAGAGAGGATGTATATTTGGGCTGAGAGAGGCCAGTTGGTCAAGTCACCGTATCGCCAAGCATTTAGGTCAAAGCGACGCGGCAATCGGACGATGTTGGCGTCAAGGAGGGTGCAACCCAGCGGCCCACGGGCAGTGGCCGGCCGAGGGCAACGACAGAGTGCGAGGATCGAGCGATTGTGCGAGCTACACGAACAGAACCGAATTCGTCGCTCTCAACCATCCGTGGCCATAATGCGTTGTCTACCGGTACGGAATTTGCCATCCGGACCGTTACCAGATGACTTGCGGCATGGAGACTACATTCGAGGCGACCTCTCCACCACCTACCACTAACCAGCTGGCATCGCCGTCAGCGGTTGTAGTGGTGTGTCGGGCCCGATCAACGTGGGATAGTGTGCAGTGGCGTCGTGTTGTCTTCAGTGATGAGTCACGGTTCGCACTTTGCGCCGATGACCAGCGTATACGTGTCTGGAGACAAGCCGGCCAGCGCACGGATCCTGCCATTGCCGCGGATAGCCACACGGTTCGCATACCGGGAGTGACTGGCTGGGGAACCATTTCCTTAGATATCCGGACACCCTTTGTAGTCCTCCGTATCAGCCTAACGCCTCAACAAAACGTCGACGATATTCTACGTCCTGTTGTGTTGCCATTCCTGTCGCAGCATTACGGAGTAATTTTTAAACACGATAATGCCCGGCCACATACGGAACGGCTCTTCCAGGCCGAACCCCTTTATGTCGAAACCCTTCCATGGCCAACCCGAATTCTCACCTATCGAACATGTTCGGGACGTGATGGGACGCCACCAACACCCATCCCGGAGTGTCAGCGAACTGGTCCGCAGTTTGGACACCTTCTGGCATGCTATACGTCAGAACAGTATACATGAACTGTATACGTATATGTCACCCCAGGTAACCGCTTTTATCCGAGCCGATACAGTTCCTCGCGCTACCCCTACTTTTCTGCCGTTCTACACTGACGGAAAAAAATCCCAACACCAAGAAGGGGTTGTGTTAGATAAACGACAGTTGGTAGGCGGTGAGAGTACATGCAAATTTCGCGCTCGGTGCATACGTGTGGCACTAGTAGTGCCCCTCGGAACATGCAAAGCAGGTTTGCTGTAAATACGCGCTGTAACGTTCGTGAGCGACGTAATGTTATCGTTGAGATTCGACGTAGTGTGTTGATGTTAGTCAAGAATGCCTTTAAGAAGACAAAGAAGCCGTTATCAACAGCTCACGGAGTTTGAACGAGGTCGTGTAATAGGGCTACGAGAAGGTGGATTTTCTTTCCGCAATATTGCAGAACGACTTGGCAGGAATATAGACACCGTGCATGATTGTTAGCAGCGGTGGTCAAGGAAAGGTACTGCCTCAAGAAGACCGGATCCCGGCCTGCCGCGTGGCACTACTGAGAGGGAAAACCGCCGTGTACGGCGTATGGCCGTGGCGCATCGTACTGCGTCTGCGGCAGCAATTCGAGCGGCAGTTGCCACCACAGTGACACAACGAACTGTTACAAATCGGTTACTTGAAGGACAGCTCCGAGCCAGACGCCCTGTAGCGTGCATTCCATTTACTCCAAACCACTGCCGTTAGCGACGTCAGTGGTGTCAAGCTACAGCTCATTGGAGGACGGAGTGGAGATCTGTTGTGTTTTCTGATGAAAGCCGGTTCTGCCTGGGTGCCAGTGATGGCCGTGTGTTGGTTAGAAGGAGGCCAGGTGAGCGCCTGCAACCAACCTGTCTGCGGCCGAGACACACTGGACCTACACCTGGAGTTATGGTCTAGGGAGCAATTTCCTATGACAGCAGGAGCACTCTCGTGGTTATCCCACGCACCCTGACGGCACAGTTGTGCGTCGGTCTGGTGATTCAACCTGTTGTGCTGCCATTCATGAACAGCATTCCAGGGGTGTTTTCCAACAGGATAACGCTCGCCCGCATACCGCTTTTGTAACCCAACATGCTCTACAGAGTGTCGACATGTTGCCGTGGCCTGCTAGATTACCAGATCTTTCACCAATCGAGCACGTATGGGACATCATTGGACGACAACTCCAGCGTCACCCCCAACCAGCATTAACCGTCCCTGTATTGACCGACCAAGTGCAACAGGAATGGAACTCCATTCCACAAACTGACATCCAGCACCTGTACGACACAATGCATGAACGTGTGCGTGCTTGCATTCAACATTCTGGCGGTTACACCGGTTATTAATGTACCAGCATTTCACATTTTAAATGGCTTTTCTCGCGCATACATTAAGCTGTGATCTTGAAACCTTAATCGATTAAATATGTTACCTATACAAATGTATTGCCGCCATTTCATTCCTCTACAACTATTTTTTCGTGGTGTTGGGATTTTGTTTTCCTTCAGTGTAGTTACTGAACCTCCTGCAGGACGCACACTAATGATCATGCCTTTCTTTGAGACCACTGAGACATTAATTTTGAGACATTGTCGATAATCGCTCAACAGCTGTGTCACCTGCGACTGTGGAACTACTACGACTTCGTACTGCACCCCTTTATATACCTTACATCGCAGGTGACGCCGTTCGTTTGATTTTCATACGGTGCATTGAATGTACTCCAGTCGCGGTCGGTATTTCCTTTATTTTGGCAAACCCTGTGTATCAACATAACTCGACAGCTACCAACAAAATTTACAGCGGAACTCTCGGCGTAATACACTGCCGGACAATTGCTAAGGACGGATGACAATAGCAACGATAGCAACCACAAAATGGAAGGCAGGAAAATGTGGAAATTAGCATAAGTGCAGGATACAGTAAGACGTGTTGTGCGTATGCAAATTTTGGATTGCCGAACTTGTTCGTGACGTCATGGCACTGATAACAGATATAAATGATTTGACGCATATTGACCGTTGTTGTTCAAACGCAAAGTTGAAAGGGAAAGAATCAATTGACGAACTTGCAAGTTTCAGTATGTCTTCCCGACATCACCCAGATGATTTTACGCGTGGTCGTATTATTGGCGAGATTGAAGAAAGGCGAAAAATAAGAGATGTTGCCGGGAAGTTCGACGTCAGCCACAGTTATGTTTCAAGGCTTTGGAAAACATTTCAAACAAATGGAGAGTGTAGCAAACGTCACGGGGGAGGTCGTGTTCGCAGTACGACACCTGCAGAAGATCGGTACATAGTGCTATCAACAAAAAGACACCGGCGCAGCTTAGCTAGTGAGGTAGCAAATCAGTTTATGGCTGCTACTGGCAAGCGGATCTCCCGAAAAACTGTCGCCAGACGTTTGCATGAAGGAGGACTATACGCCCGCCGTCCTGTTGTGTGCATCCCATTGTCCAGACGTCACCGTACCGCCCGTTTGCGATGGTGCCATCAACATCGCAATTGGACTGATAACGACTGGTCTGCTGTCCTCTTCTCAGATGAGAGTATAGATACAGTCTATCGTCTAATTGTCGACGACAACTGATCTGGCGTGATAGTGGTACTGCATATTGTCCAGCAAACATACAGGAAAGGGACCGATATCAGACATGTAGTGTCATGGTATGGGCTGGCATCATGATCAATGACCGTACGTCCCTCTATGTGCTTCCAACTGGGACTATGACTGCCCAACGATACATTAATGATGTTCTTCTGCCTCATGTTCGCATGTTCCGTGGTGCTGTCGGTGATAGATTCATTTTCATGGACGACAACGCAACATGTCATCGAACAGTCGCTGTCCAGGAGTGTCTTGAAAGCGAGGATATTCAACGCCTCGTATGGCCAGCACGTTCTCCAGATCTGAATCCCATTGAAAATGTGTGGGATGCTTTGGGGAGGAGTCTTGCTGGTCGCCAATGCCCTCCAATAAACAAAGGCACCCTCATCCGTGCACTGACAGAGGAATGGGATAAATTACCCCAACAGCTCCTTGATAATGTTGTGTAAAGCATGACACGACGTGTGGAATCTTGCATAGCCCTCCATGGTGGCCATATCCCGTATTGACATCTTACGCCGGAACGCGTGCGGACGGTAATTGCATTTTTTTCACGTTTACGTATTCTGCACAAAATGGCCTGTTTGTCCCTTGAACACGTTCCAAAGCCTTCTGGATTTCAGAGCACAATAAATTGTCTTTCTTGTAATATCCTGGCATTCTGACATTATTTTATTTCACTTGGCATCCAACCACACTTACTTTTTTATGCGCTATATAGCCGTTTATGATCCGTCCTTAGCAATTGTCCAGCAGTGTATGTCTCTAACAACTCTGCCTGTCTTCCTATGTGCATTCGGTGTTTACAATATATCGGGGTGTTTCCCAAAGTTGCGGCTCACTTCAATAACTTGAGAATGAATTGGAACAGAAAAGCAGGGTTAACGGGTATTAATAAGCGATGATATGAACTATTTAAGGGATATGTGAATTACCCCCACAGGCCCCCTGATCAGGCGGCTCGGGGGCTATCTCGTAAACAAAGCAAGTTAAGAAACAATTTCCAATTACAAAGTTATACAGCGTTTTTACCTTAGTGCAAATACGCAGAAACATTTCAAATAGCTCTGCAAGTTTGGGCTGTGCCTTCTTGAGCTATTGCACATCTACAAGGAAAAGTTGTTTTCCAAGCAAATCTTGAAATGTGTCTGCCTTTTCCTGAGCTTCGTAAGAAAAGGCATCTGAGGGGATGGTTTTTTTTCGTTGGCAACACTAACGGTTCGAAAGCCCCCCCCCCTTTCCCTCCCCACCCCGACTTCTCTCGCTTTTCACCAAGAAGCTGTAAAGTCACCTTAACTTTGCGCAAAATGCCGCTGTGTAGTAAATTTAGGGTTTCAGTTTATGTATCTAGAACTTTAGAAGCAAATCTTGGAAATTATATTCCTAATCTATCCCCGAAATAAATTGCCTATGGTAACCACCCTTCAGGAGCTCAACAAATACAAAAATCAACAGATATTTCGGGGGAAAAGCAACACACAGTAAGCGACCCTTGCAGTAGTGAATGATCTATCAGGACAAAACAAAGTACATGTAGATGATTTTTTTAACTACCAAATTGATAGCTGAATTCAACCAATCAGTTATTCTAACTTGTCACAGAGGCTTGTAGTCGAAAATCACGCTGAACTTTATAAACTTGTCATTTTAATGTAGTAACTCGTTCTAATAACAATACCATCAGTAATAGTGGGGGAAAGATCACATGTAAATCATTCGCAAAATTCAAAATGTCCACCATCAGCTACAACGCATGTTTCAATTCTACGAAGTACAGTTTCTGGTAACTTACGCAGCTGATGCGAAGGAATACTCCTGCAGGCATTAATAATTCGTTGTTTCAAAACATTCCGATCATCGGGTGGTGTTGCATAAACTTGGGATTTCAAATGGCCCCAAAAATAAAAATCCATTGGTGTTAAGTCCGGCGACCTGGGTGGCCAATCTACGTTCCCGCCATATCCTATAATCCTCTCCTTGAAAGTTCGTCTAAGGAAATTTTGAACAGGCAATACTCTATGTGCTGGGGCTCCATCGTGTTGAAACCACATAAGAAGACTACTTTGAAGTGGAAGACCATAAAAAAAAAAATCAGAAAATACTTCCTTTAGAAGGTCACAATAACGTCCACTAATAAGCGGACCTTTAAAGAATACAGGGCCAAGAATTGTGTTTCTCCATATCCCACAACCTACTGTAACAGACTATTTCCTTTAATGACGAACATCTCTTGTCTCATGAGGCTTCTCCAGAGCCCAAAAATGAGAATTGTGTTTGTTTGTTACACCCTCACGAGAGAAACAGGCCTCATCAGTCCACAAGACGTCATGCAGAGAAGTAAGTTGATCTTTTTTTTCTAGAATGAAATTGCACCAATCGAACCGTCGTTCATTATCACTTTCATATAAAACGTGCTGTAAATGGACGTGGTGTATGTGCAAACCATGCCGATTAAAAATTTTCCAAATTCTGGCCTTGGAAAGGCCACATGCTAAGCTCATTTCCCTGGTACTGATCTGAGGGTTTTAAAAGAGCATAAGCGACAGCATCTTCATCATGAACCAGCGCACCATAATCCTTGAGGTCTTCCAATGCGTGGTCGGGGACTCACAGTGCCTGTTGTTCGTATACGCATAGCAACACGTCTTATGGTGGAAGAACTTGGACACAGCAAATTAGGGAAACGTTCTGCGTAAAAATTTCTAGTAGCGCGAGCGCTTCGTCGACATTCTCTAAAAATTAATATTATTTCATAATATTCAGCAAATGAATAACTTTCCATTAGTGGGGTTTGTTCTTCGCATACAACTTAGAATTAACTAACTTTTTCACCTTTCCATAAGCCCGGCACGGCAAAGGTGTTCCGAGGCAAAGTTCTTAGCAAAAAGAAAAAACGACTTAAAACGCTTGTAGACTGACGATACGAGTGAAATCAAAAGACGAATTGTGCTTCGTTGATTAACGCTCTTCGCAAATGGACTTTTACTTCCGCAGACCGCCCCCGCACTGGGATAACTGGTTTTCCAGTTATTTGGGGAGCGGCGCCCCCACGGCCCGAGCTGACCTTGTGACTGGTCAACATCTGATGTCATGCCACAGCTTGTTTTTTTCTTATTTTGGTGCTGTTGGTGTTTGCAGGGACGGCTGTTCATCCAGCTGTTGGGGAGTCGCGGCCCCACGATCCCGAGCTGGTCTTGTGTCTCGCTTTTCGTTTTTATTTATTTTCTCCACTGGCTAGTTGCCCGTGTTGTATACTTTACCTAATCGCTACCACGTTATGTACTAACACCCCGGTCTTGTGGTTTTGTTACCCTCCACCACTGTTTTATATTAACCGCTCAGTTCGTAGGTTGCTGAGATTCCGTTTAGGTTCCCTTCCAGGATTTGTCTTCTTTGGATTTCTTTTCTCCTTTTTAACTGGTTTGGGTGCTAGACCTACCTGCATGTTTGCCGCGTGCGGAGACCCGTGAGGCGGAAATGGGATGTCTGGCGGCTGAGGTCGCAGGAGACCGGATAAGTGCCTCCTGTGTGCCAACACTCCTCTTCGACCCCGGCTTCGCTGTAAACGGGAGGCTAGAGACTAACCCACCTCTAGTCAGAAGTCTTGTACCAAGTTGTGTGCAGGGCTTTAGCGGCTTTTTTGTCGTATAGCACGGCAGGGTGAGCCCGGGGGCTGTGGGATCATGCCAAAGGCGTTGGCATGACGGTACCCGGAGGCCGAAGTGTCCGCCGAGTGCGTGTGATCACAGCCAACGGACTATATCTGCAACGTATAAGCTCCAGAACTGTGTCCAGCGTCATTTTCTTGGCTTGCAGACCTCCAGTTCTCCCTTGTAGGGCTCGGTGGTGGGTGGAGTAGTCTGCAGACGAATCCTTCTCCTTTTTCCATGGGTAAACCCAAAAACAAACGCTCCAAATTCAAGTCACCTGAGCAAATGATCGTTGACAACGACTCTCCTTCGTCTTCTCAACCTACCAAGTCTCATACCCTTAAACGATCTTTAGACCATGATCTGGACCAAGAATGTGGAACCTCTTCTTCGGCAGCTGTACCAGTCGCTCCGAAGCGTCGTCTCCCCTCGATTGTTGTGAATACGCATGCTACACACTTAGTTGTAGAATCCATCGATCCGAATGAGAGACTGTCCACCAGATCTCCATTCTTCATTTCTAAAGCTTTGGACGCTGCAGTTGGCCCCTTGAAGTCTGTGAGGAAGCTTCGCTCTGGGGACCTGCTTGTCCAAACTTGCAGTGTTTCTCAGAGTAACACTTTTCTGCACCTCACTAGTCTTCAAGGCATTCCTGTAAAAGTGACACCTCACGTTTCTTAACACCTCTCGGGGTGTTATTTCAGAGTTTGATCTCTTGCCATGCAGTGAAGACGAATTGGTGACTGAACTTGCAGATCAAGGTGTTATTGCTGCTCGTCGTATAATGTTCCGGCGCGATGGTTCCTTGATTAAGTCTAAAAATGTAATCTTGACTTTTAACTCCCCGAAAGTTCCGACCGAAATCAAGGCTGGCTACTTGGTCTGTGGAGTTCGCCCGTACATTCCCAGTCCTCTGCGCTGTTTCAGGTGCCAGAGGTACGGGCATTCCCAACGTTTCTGTAAGAGTTCCGCTCGTTGCGCAAATTGTGGCTCCAGTGAACATGACGGGGATGGTTGCACTTCTGCGGCCTGCTGTGTTAACTGCGGTGAGGCCCATGCAGCTTACTCCCGCAACTGTATGAAATGGAAGGACGAGATGGCAATCCAGCGCCTCAAGACCCTGGAGGGCCTCTCGTACCCTGCTGCCAAGGCCAAGTTGGGTATACCCACCAACCGACAGCGTACTTTTGCCGCAGTAGTTCAGTCTCTGCCACAACCCGTGCAGCCCTTTGTTCCGCGCCCTGTAGCTCTCGCCTCCCTTGCCAAGCGATCTACAGCTGACCAAGCGACACAGGTGTTTTTCCCCGAGCTCGAGATTTTCGAATACCTGATTCTGGGCCTTCTCTTTTGCAGCCGACCGTCTCTTCCAGTTTCCAGCTGAAAGCCTGCACGTGCGGAAGACCCGGCCCTCAATCCGCAAAGGTGTGCAGTGTCCATCCCACTGTCTCGGCCTCAGCGAGGTCCCCACCCTCAACCAACATTATAGAGGAACATAGGGGGGAGGAGAGTGACAGTTCGTCCCCAGCCTCAAACAACATTGCAGAGGAACATGGGGGGAGGAGAGTGACAGTTCGTCCCCGCCCTCTGCCAGCATTGCAGAGGAGTGTGGGGTGGAGGAGAGTGACAGTTCGTCCCCGCCCTCTGCCAGCATTGCAGAGGAGTGTGGGGTGGAGGAGAGTGACTCATCCTTTGTGTAGTTGTGTTTAAAAAAAAAAAAAATTATAATTATAATAGTAAATTAATAAATTTTTATATAAACCTAATTAACTACCTTGTCTTCACAGCTTTCATCATACTCTTTTTCAACTTTTACCAAGCCTGTCTGCTCTTAATCATTTTCCACGCTTTTAAAAATCTGTGGCTGATAGTTCTTTGTCTGGCGCTCTTTGGCCAAACCTGGCCCTTGCGCCAATAAAATCCACCAACCAACCAACCAACCGCAGACCGCATTCTCAGAATAAAAAGTAACTTTGCATAGTGCCATGATCATATGGTGGGCGCACATTAACAAGTATTTGCATAAGTAAGCGACATATTGTCCACAAGACACCCACCAGCTCTAAGAGAAATAAGCATCTTTTTGTTCTTTCTTTTAGAGCTTGTTCTGATAAGCATCTTTTTTCAGATCCGAATGTTTCTGCAATCCAGTTTAAAACACGATAATGTTGCTTTAATTGTTATCCGATTTTCTTTATTCATTACAATCCGAACTCTGTTTCTTTAACTAGTTTGTACGAATATGGTTTATTTCTGTTATTAATGATAGCGTATCGCAGTAATCCGCACATTAGGATAAAATAATGATAAATTGGTTATTTTAATGTGAGGAATTTTAAAACTGTTGCTTATGTCACCAGCTGCAGTATGGAATGCATGTGTGCAGGTGAACACATACTGTTTCTTTTGTTGTTTTCAGTCCTTTCCTACCGGTTTACACATTCCACGAAAACATTCCCGAGGGAAATGCGCATTTACTTGATTTTTTTCAACCCCTGATACATCAAGACTTCCGAGGGATTTGATACAGAGTGGGTTCTTGGCCCGTTGAACGAGTTCAGGAATAAAAGCATTTGACCCATTGTATACACGATACAGGAATCACCGTAAGAGATAGGCGTAATTCAACTTCGGCACAAATATGTTCTCGATAATGTAACAAGGTAAGTAAAGGAGCATGGTCTGTTACGGTAAATTTTAATTGTGCTGTATTTCACAAAGTTCGAATTGAAGAACCCGTGTTTCCTGATGCCAGAGGTCGAGAAATGCCAATAACAGCACACGACTGTATAGCACGAGTCTTTCCATCTGCTAATTCTACAGCCTACATGGACTATGTAAGAAGCCAGGAGGGGGTATTTAAACGGGGAGCAACGGGGATTCCCCTTTAGCCCCCTTAACTTACATTAGAAAAAGGTTCACTAATTTTTTCTTGTATTTTTCATTAAATTTTATTTTATTCTTGTGGATTTCAAGACTTCCATTTTTTGTCGGACCTCCGAAAAAGAAATCTGTACGCCCCTGTAATAAGGGCAACACAGTCCAAATGACTGCTTAAAACTACAGGTAGCTGGTATGGAGCTGTTTGTAGTGTTAGGCATTGGATAGACTAAATAGCTTTTGATTTTTGTATTTGTTGAGCTCCTGAAGCGGGGGTTACCATAGGCAATAATTTATTTCGGGGATAGATTAGGACCATAGTTTCCAAGATTTCCTTCTAAAGTTCTAGATACATAAACTGAAACCCTAAATTTACTACACAGCGGCATTTTGCGCACAGTTTAGGCGACTTTACAGCTTCTTGGCGAAAAACGGGAGAAGTCGGGGGGGGGGGCTTTCGAATCCTTAGTTTCGCCAACGAAAAAATCACCCCCTCAGATACCTTTTCTTACGAAGCTCAGGAAAAGGCAGAAACATTTCAAGATTTGCGGGGAAAACAACTTTTCCTTTTAGATGTGCAATAGCTCAAGAGGGCACAGCCCGAACCTGGAGAGCTATTAGAAATTTTTCTGCGGATTTACACTAAGGTAAAAATGCTGTATAACTTTGTAATTGGAAACTTTTTTCTTAACTTGCTTTGTTTACGAGATAGCCTCCCGAGCCCCCTGATCAGGGGAGACTAGGAGGCCATTCACATATCCCTTAAATTGTTCATATCATCCCTTATTAATACCCGCTGACCCTATTTTTCTGTTCCAATTCATTCCCGAGTTATTGAAGCGAGCCGCGACTTTGGGAAACACCCTGTATATCCCCAAGGATTGTTACGTAGCCCCCACTGGTCAGAGCGGTCTTCAGACGTATGAGGAGTCCTAATGAGCGCCAGCTGAAAGCACCCCACACCATAACAGATCCACCGCCGGCCTGCACTGTCCCTTGTGGGCATGCGGGATCTATTGTCGCGTGGGGTTGTCGCCACACTCGTAGCCTGCCATCTGGCAGAAAATGTTGGTATCGCGATTGGCCTAACCAGGCTACACGTTTCCAGTCATTTTGGGTCCAATGGCGGTGTCCCCGAGCATAGGCGAGGCTCACAGCCTTGTGTCGTCGAGCTAGCAATGGCAGCACCCATGTGGGCCGTCGGCCCCGGAACCCCATAGAGCACAGTGAACGTTGCACTGTCCGAACGCTTATGTTACTTGTGGCCCTATCATTGAATGGCGCTCGTTGTGACAGTGCCAGACGCCGTTCTCAACGATCGTCCTGGGCTTTTCTACGGCCAAACCGTCACGCACTCCAGATGTTTTCCCTGAGTTTGTGTAGTACAGGTACACCCTTGAAATTGTCGCCCGAGTAAATATAAATTTCGTAGTAATTTTCGAGATGGAGTGACACATCTCCTGTGCGTCGCCTATCGTACCACGTTGGAAATCGGTTAAATCCTGGTAAGCTGCCATCTGAACTGCGAATGCTACTACTTGAGCTTGCGGAGGTATCTGCGTCTATATATATGTCGTTTTCGGATGATACCATTTACCGCATGGGTGTGGTGGCATTTGATATAAATTGTAGCCCCCCTCCCAATTTTTTTGTCACCTCAGAATATTCTCTGTCAGTATTATAGATTTACTTTTCAACGTAGTAATTTAAATGCACGTAAAAGATCTTTGTTTCAGCTGTGTTAGACCTCGCTAATGATTGTTAAACATACCCAGTCCTTCGTGGCTTTCTGGAGCTCTTTTTTAATCTGCCTCTGAAACGCAATCCATGGATTTCAGAGACAAAAACGAATAGCTGCAGAATGCCATAGGATGGTGTACAATCTCCACAGGATCTAACCATACGCTGTCCTGATTATCATCTTTGCATCTTCTTGGAGCTTTGTCTCTGAAACGTCTTCGACGGTTTCAGTGGCTATGATCGACAGCTCCAGAAGGGCGTAGGATGACGCGCAATCTCCATAGACTGTAAATGTACGCTCGTAAATACCATGCTGCCCAATTTCTTCTTTTGTTGAAAGTATACCTTTTTTACAAAAAAGTTTCCTTTGTCATTACTGAGTGACAAAACAAATCTTGCGGAGCTCCAACAACTGATATACACTGGTCACAGAACTTAGATATATTACATGATGTACACTGCTGGCCACCCAAAATGCAACACCAAGAAGGACGCGAGATAGCAAAGCCAGATTTACTGGACACATAACAACAGATACAAAGATGAAACGATTGAGCTTACAGTCCCGTGCGACTTGCGAAATACGCAGACATCAAGAGTTCGTGTGGCCCCCATGGCTGGCAATAACGGCCGCTACACGCCGCGGCATCGAACGAAAGGGGCTTTGGATGTGGGCTTGGGGTATGTCGGTCCAGGCTGCTTCCACACGTTGCCACAGTTCATCAGGCGTAGCCACGGCTGGTGCTTGCCGGGCCACTCGGTTGCAAATCAGCTACCAGACGTGTTCGATGGGCGACATATCGGGAGAACAGGCGGGCCACTGCAGCAGTGACACCTGGTGGGCCGTGAACAATTTTTGCACGATGCGTGCCACGTGCGGGCGCGCATTGTCCTGTTGAAACGTGGACGCTGGCAGGTCCTGCAGGTAAGGGAGGACTACAGGCTCCAAGACGTCGTAGATGTTGCGGTGGCTGTTGAATGTACCAGCGATGCGTCTCAGAGGGGTGCGGGTGTCATATCCAATTGCGCCCCAAAGCATAACGCCAGGCGACGGACCGGTATGGCGATGCATAATGCAGGCGCCATACAGTCTCTCGCAGCGGTGCCGCCACACGCGGATCCGACCATCGTGGTGTTGCAGGCAGAAGCGGGATTCGTTGGAGAAGACAATGTCGTGCCATTCCGTAGTCCAGGTGTGGCGTTCAATGGCCCACTGCCGCCGTACTTGCCGGTGGTGTAACGTCGATGGTAGTCAAAGCAATGGGCGCCGTGCGACAAGTCCCCGCTCCTGCAGACGACGTCGAACGGTACGTGCTGACACAGGTTGTTCCGCAACACACCCTAATTCTGGCGCTAACGTTCGTGATGTAGCGGTGCGAGCCGTCAATGCCCGCCGCACAACATGCCAGTCCTCTCGTTCGGTGGTGTGCCGCGGCTACGGTAATCGCTCACGTCGGTCCGTCCGTCCCTCCTGCACCCATTGAATCCATACTCGCCTCAATGTGGCTGGATGTCGTCTCACACGGGCGCCGATGTCTCGGTACGATAAACCGCTGTCGCGATAAGCCACTATTCATCCTCTGTCGAACTCCGAAACGTGCTGGAGTGACTGCCGTATTCTGCGACGAGGCATCAGGAAGCTTCCCCCGCACAGGTCCGGCTGCACAACACACTTTCAATACTTACACCCCGCCTTCTGTGCTCCCTTCTTATAGTGCTTCCCGGTGGCGTGCCGGGCGCACGTTATTTGCGTATGCCCTGCAATGCTAATCGTTTGCATGTCCTCTCGCGGGCAACGCTTGCTGCGAATTTCAGGCCAATCGGATGCTTCCTTCTTGGTGTTGCAATTTGGGAGGCCAGCAGTGTATGTGTCCGATTCAAGTAACACGCTTTGAAATGACATCAGTGAGGCTACATAATACAAACGATAAAAAGTGTTTACAAAAACAATTTTTGTGCAGTTTCTGCCCACAACAAAGTAGCTCTGCAATATAGATAAAATGGTAAATTCGGAGAATGTGCATACCTCTGGATTTCAGTACCGGCTAACACCACCTGTGTGTCTCCACACCTACGAGGCATATTGCGATTATTGATGAGTGTCTGGGGCAGCTCGTCACATATAATAAGCAATTACGGAGATCTTCCAGTGTACTGGGCTATGAAATGTGTTCATTCAGACGTCGCTGTACAGCGTCCCAAAGGGTCTCAATAGGATTAAGGTCAGAATACCTCAAGGCAGCTGGAATGATTCAGTCCCATGATTTTACAGCTCCTGAAGCATGCTCCTGGTACTGCGACAGGTTGCATTGTCGTCGAGAAAACGGAATGCGTGTCTAATAACAGCGCGAAAGTGTCACAACAATGGGCACAATGGTCTCTTTTCAATACCCTGAGGATTTCAGGTTGCTTTCACAAATATAAAAGGAAGTACGGCCATTAAAACACACTTCTAACCAGACCAGAACTGACTGCCGCTGGTAATGGTGGAGGGGCACGAAGTGTGGCTGCATTCGTGGGCCGGATCTCCTCCACACATGTCCTCGTGGGATATCAGGATAAAGAGCGAAACGAGATTCTCCTGTGAAAATTACTTGGTGCCACTCTTTATTCCATGACATGTACTGATAGACCCAAGTACATCTTTGATGACGTTGAGTTGATGTCAGTGCTATACATCTCAGTGGCCTCCTTGTTTTGAGTCCGTACTCGTGAAGACGGTTTCGTACCGTTAGAGTAAATGCAGTGACATTAAAACCAGCTTGAAATGATTCCCGGAGTTGGTTACTGCTAATACTAGGCCTTCGCAGAGCACCTACTGTCAGGCAGCGATCATGCCTCTTGGTGGTTATCCTGGGGTGATCACTGCAGGGTCTATCTGCAACACTTTCATGCAGTAGAAATCTTGAGTGTAGCCGACTCACTGCCCTTTGCGAAACTCCTAAGTTAGCAGCCACATTGATCTGCCGTGCACCTGTCTGTAGCACGCCAACATCTGTATTTCTGTTATAAATGATTGAACGTCGTCCGGGCCGCCCCGGTGGCTCAGTGGTTTAAGCGATGGCTTCTGATCATTCGTCCGAGATGGGTCCGGGTTCGAATCCCGGTGAGGTATGGATGTTGTGTTTGTCTTAAGGCGCTGGTTATATCTCTTCCCTGGAACCAGTGGCCCTAAATTAGAAACGGGCGACTGCTTATAGCCCACTGAATTGCTCACGGTGGTCGTTAAACCCCCAATACAAAAAAAAAAAAAACGTTTGGACATCATTTCTGTTTAATCCTACACTGAAGGCAATACATTCAGAAAACGTCTAGACGAAATAGTGGAGCGACCCGTTTCCCACTTTTCGCAGGGTACGTGCCGTGTCACTATGCTAATTTACGTATAACGTAGCTACCCACCCTGATAACTGATTTTTTTTTTTTAATTTGAGGTTTAACGACCACCGTGAGCAACTCAATGGGCTATAAGCAGTCGCCCGTCCCTAATTTAGGGTCACTGGTTCCAAGGAAGGGAGAGAGCCAGTGCCGTAAGACACACAATATCCATGCCTCACCGGGTTTCGAACCCGGACCTCTTCCGGACAAGTAGTTGATGAATTCACCACGTTTTTCCTTCGAAGCTGCAATATCCCTTACTTTTGAGCCTTACGTTTTGTGACCAGAGTATATCCCGTGGCTGTTTTGTTCTTGTACTGCCAAAATATGGTACAATACTGACAAGCAAGATGAACATGTTGGAAACATAAGTACGCGTCCCATATCAGTCGCCAAACATTGTTCCCACGTGCGGAGAAAAAAAACTTATTTCTAACAGCTCTGCGGTAACTACGATAAGTAGCTACTAAAAGTGTCACGTGATCAATTCGTGGGCCACGAAAACACCTGGCTGAGAAATTCAACTAGCTTCTGTTCACAGGCTTTCACACGCGTTATGTCTACCATTCTGATCTGATGGTAGTTCTTTCTGCTGTGATGTTTTCTTGCAGGCAGTGAATGTGTGTTGTGCTCTGTTGCTCCATGTTTATCCTTCAATTGCAATACTACCAGAAACTCCAACTTTGTTTATTTCTTAAGAAACTATATTTATTTTCTATTCCTTGTGCGTGCCTCTATATTAAATCCATATTCTCAAGAGTTCCTCGTTTTCTTTATTTTATTGCATAACCTTATTCAAGATGAGTCATTTATCTATTATACATACAATAATTTCCGATGTTTCTAGTCCGCCCATTGGAACGTAGCGCTTAAATAAATAAGCACATCTAAGGCAAGTGTAGATAGATACATAAACATCCCGCTTTTCACATCACACTAATAATACAACAGCTAAACATTCACGTATTTTAGTATCATACTCATATTTCAAACTCAGTGAAACTCTTTTTTTTTTTTTTTTTTTTATAAAGAATAATTTTTGCAACCGTGTGGGTATTTTAGTCAGTTTTCTAAAAGTTAGTATATTGAGATACCAGTACGCGCTTCCTGGGAAATTTTGAATAATCGAAACTGATAAATAAATGTAGAAATTTATTGCATGAGATTAAAAACACTTTTTCAAATCTGACGTCTCGAAACACGGAGATGAATGCATTTACGCTGCTTAGCAAAATGTCGTGCTTCAGGAAAGGGAAATAAAATATCAGTGCTGGCCATGGTTACGTAGCAAAAAAATCCAAACAACAGTAGTTCGGTTTTCCGTGCCCACACACGGGCAAGCAAAGAGACAAAATCATATTATTAGCTAGTCAATATTTAAACGTACATTTGTGTGTCAATTCTAAAGGGATACATTACGAGATTTTCATCAGGAAAGAACGTGCTGCAAATTAAAAAGTAGAAATCAGTGCTAATTTTAAATAGGAAATACGTGATCCCGATTATTTTCTTTCGTTCTACAGTCAGAGAACAGAAACTGGTAACGACCGAAGCTCAGATTTCTAGACCTCAAGAACATCTTGGATAGCAGGAAAAGCGATAAAGCAGTCATACAACGCGGGAATGAACAAAGTATTCTGAGTTCCGGAAAAGAAATTTCACCGCGTTTGTGTTTTTTTATAACGGTGGAATCCGTGATTTTTATCTCACGATTTTATCTTAATTATTCTCGCTAACACTTTCTTTTCCTGTAATTCGTTTCTACGATGTCAGGAAGTCTTTGTTTCATGAAAAGTTTTGAAGAAACGTCTGTAAATAATGCTTAATTGTCTTATTTCAATCTAGTGCGAACTCACTATTCTACTGACGACTGGTAGAACGTTTTTAAATTTCTGATCCTTTGCAAGTTTGCTTTAAGAGTGTCACCTGTTAAGCTCATATGTTATACTAGTCCATGCATTTTATGTTAATTAACTGCCACGCATTATAGATTCTGTATCTTTAAAAGAAGTGTTTTTTTGTCGTAGGTTTTTTTCAATCTTAATTGTTCTTACACGCACTTCCTTCTTCCGAAATTTGTTTGGGTTTCTTTACTTTATGGAAGAAAAATCCTGTTTGCATCAATAATGCTTGACGGTCTTGTTATTTTAATCGGGTGTATCGTAACATAGGGTTATTGTGAGCTTCCTTTTGCAACAATGACCGATAAAACTATGTATAATTTCTGCTCCTTCGCAGATTTCTTTAAAGGGTGTCTGCCATTAAGTCCATTTATTATACCAGTTCTAGCATGCTGAGTTAATTAACTGCCACGCAATATAGATTTTGCACCGCAAAAATGCACCAGCTAAGTACTTTTTTTTTGCAACCCACCAGCTTTTTTTTATCTGTCAAATGTGGTAGTTGTTCTCGATGTACCCGGATATTTTTTTGGGGCTCTATACTCGTGTTCTCTGGGAAAGACAGAATGCAGTTCCGAGTCATGTCGATGAAGATGATGATGAAAAGTCGGAGCGAAATTGTTTTTACTCCTGAAACGAAATCGATTTTTCTCCACGACGAGGACCATCCGTCAAGCCCTCGACATTTGGATCGAAACCCATCGGGATCTCGTTTTGTGCAGGTGGCGACCAAAAAAACTCCTGTCAAATTCACGTCCGTTTTTCAAGTAAATGGCCGAAACTGACTTCCATTCCGAGGAAATCGACATCCGCTTAATATCGCAGCATCTGGGAATTTTCGGAATTGCTTTCAAATAAATTTATAGTTTATTCTGTAGTTTACTTGACATGAATTCCCAGTGTGTGTTTTGGGAGTGATAAATATAGAAATTACGCTTTTGTTGAATCCCAGTTTTTCTTTATTCATGCTGGGAATTTCTCGCACTTTGGAAATTTTAATTTAAAATGTAAATCAGTTGTATAAACAAACGAAACAATAGCGAAGTTAAATTTAATTGCAGCACTTGCGAAATACATATTGCCTTTATTTGAATAACTGTTGCCGATCTGTATTTACTTTCCTTTTCACTGCCACATAAAGGTATGTTGTTCGAGAGAACTACAACTGATGTGAAATTTCCTGTTTCACGTAGGATATTAAATATTGTCATGAATTGGAGACCTATGATTGCATGTTTTCATATCTGAATACTAATCATTTTATGTTATATTGATTTTTAGAAAAAAGAAAAAATGCCCGTCTTTATGCGTTTAAAACTGGTGTGTCTCCTGTTGATAAACCTGGTAAATAATATCGGGAAATTCAATATTATCTAATAACAGTTCCTTATGTTTTCCTAAAATGATACTGACAAGGAAACGGACATGTGGTTGTCGCAGATTGCAAAATCAAAGTATGTTGCTTAGAGAGAGGATCATAAGATATGTTTATATCCAAACTTTGAGCTGCTATGGACAACAGTGGGAGCCACTATATCCTTGTTCATAATCATTATATTATGTAATGTATGTATATTATAAATGTTATATTAGAACTTCTTACAATTACACTGGCAGAAAGTGAAAAAAGAACACCAAGAAGGAGACGTCTGATACCAACGAAATTTATACAGCATAATAACGGAATACAGAGGATAACGTGATCAAAACATTATGGCAAAATACAGCTGTATTTGCTGGTAAACTGAAAAATAACATTTCCATGTAACATGGTTAGTACGAGATTGAACCGCCATGAACTGCGTCACACTGTGCAATTCTGGCATGGAGTCTGTCCTACAGATGTTGGATGTGAGTTTGGGGTATTGAGTTCCAAGCATTCTCAACCTGGACGCGTAAATTGGGGATGGTCGTGGCTGGCCGTGGAGACCGGATAAGTCGTTGTCCCATAAAATCCCACACGTGCTCAATGGAGGACAAATCCGGTGAACGTGCAGGCCATGGAAGTTGTCTCACACCCTGAAGTGCATGTTGCACGTGCCGTGTGTGGGCGTGCGTTATCTTGCTGGAAAACACCACGATGGACCGACCTTACAAATGGCACAACAACGGGCTGAATGATGTTGTTGATGTAGGAGGTGCTGTTTAACGTACTCGGTACAAACACTAGTTGTTTACGGGAGTGATAGCTGATCGCTCCCCACACCAGGAGACCAGGTGTAGGCTCTGTGTGTCACTGGCGGATGCAAGAAGGGTGGAGACGATCCCCTGTGCGTCTGCAAACACGCATACGGCCATCTGAGGCTCCCAAGCAGAATCTGCTTTCATCGCTGAACACGACAGATCGCCATTGCGTTCTCCAGTGCAGACGTTGGTGACACCACTGCAGCCGTTCCTGACGGTGGGCTGGAGTCAGAGGTACACATGCCAGAGGCACACGTGCACGTAGTCCTGCATCCAGTAGACGGTTGCGGATTGTTCGCACAGTCACCTCAGGTGCAACGGCAGCTCGGATTTTCGTCGCAGTGGATGTTCTGCTTGACAACGCCGCTCTTCTTATGCATCGATCGGTCCGCTCATCAGTCCGTCTGTGACTCCCGGTTCCCCGTCTTCTCGTGTGGGAATGTTCCTCGGACCATCTACGCCTCCATCGTACCACCACCGATACTTCCAGTCCAATTCGCTCCGCAATACGACGATACGACCACCCGGCCTCGCGGAGTCCGACTAGACGACCTCGCTCAAAGTCCGATAACTGCTGAAATCGTACACGTCTTCCATGTCCAGGCATTGCAGCTTCTTCAGGGTCTTTGCACGTGTCCGTACGCCGACGACTGATTACATTCACTTCACCGTACTCCTTAAATACCACCGACGATAATTTGCATATTATGCCGTGCTGTGGCGTAAGCGCTCACCGGTTGGTCCCGAAAATAACATCACGTCTACGTAAACTCAACCCCATTAACATATGTAAATTTCATGATCGTCCGCCAATTCCTTCCTGGTGTTCTTTTTAGTCTATATAAAAATATGGTTAAATTCATAACGGACACTGTTTGGTAGCATCAGACATGAACTTTTGGCACAAAGACCACTTTCTCCGTCTGCAGTCTTTTGTTCACTATCAGTTTTCAGCGCCTCGATTTCAAAACCTAATCCGCTTTGCATTTCGTAAGTGTGGTGACGTCACTGCTTATCCTGGACACTTCCAAACATCTCTCCAGTATTGTTTTGAATGTGGCCTAATTGAGAAATGTGGTAAAGATTGCGAGAAAACAGCATTCGTGAAATGTGCTCACTGTGAGAACTACGTTTGTTTGGATCATTCCATAATTAAATATCTTCATATTTTTTTGTCGTACATGAAAGGTGAGTGTAATGTATATCCATTACTGAACACGCTATACTGTATATCCGTTCATGAATACTTTGTAATGTATACCAATTGCTTAAAACAACAAAAACCATTCCAGCACGGGCCGCAAGAGTAATGAAGTTTCCATGAATATTGTCTCTGCCAGGGTTCTTTGATGCCCTATAACTTCATCATTATATTCCATAGCACCTGAAAGTTTGTAATTATCCATTACCCCTTCAGTACTGTCGAATGATATAACAAGCACTGTGTACCTAGCGACAACTGCCCGAACCATGATCATGATCATATGTAGAGGATTTTAGGAAGGGAGTGTCTGACCCCAGGTCTTAAACAACCCTTAGAAATAGGAAGCTAGGAGATTTGGGCTAGAGTGCCCGATAGGAAAGTGACACGGAAGCAAAGTAGAAAGGGGGAGGAAGACGCCCTTATTTATTACCGGAGGGGGGCAGTACCCGGAACTGTCCGGACCGTTCCCTTGTGAGGAGATAAACATGACCCCTACTCAGGCCTGACGAGAAGTGGGGGGGGAGGCGGTTCTGTAGCCCCGGCTCCTAAGGGGGCCCAGAGCCCGTTTCTAAAGTAATTTTTTTCTAATTATTATTTTATAGTGTCCGAATATTTTTCAAGCTATACCGTCACCAGAGTTGGGAAGTTACGCGTAAGAAAATATTTTCTACGTGACGCGTAAATTACGCGTAAAAATGCGTAATTTATGTCATAAATGTAATAAATTCAAAACTTGCTTTAAATACAATAAAAAAAAAAAAAGAAGTGTTACAATGTTACTCGAGTTCCCCGGCTAACTGCAACACATGCGCGGGTTACCATCGGCAAATCAAACGAGCTCTCCATATTACGTTTTTCATTTCTTCTTGCCTTTCGAACGACACGCCGACACTACACATTGGGCTCCCTGTGTTGCTTTGCTACTCAATTGGCCTTGAAAATCCGATCATAATTTTGACATAATACTGCCAGTGTGTATTTGCAACTAAACTGCTGGGCACCCAAAATGCAACAACAAGAAGGAAGCATCCGATTGGCCTGAAATTCCCAGCATGAGTCGCTCGCGAGAGGACATGCAAACCATTAGCATTGCAGGGCATATGTAAATCATGTGCTTCCGGCACGCCACCGAGAAGTACTATAAGAAGGGCGCACAGAAGGCGGGGTGTAAGTAGTGGAAGTGTGTTGTGCAGCCGAACCTCTGCGGGGGAAGCTTCCTGATGCCTCGTCGCAGAATACGGCAGTCATTCCAGCACGTTTCAGAGTTCGACAGAGGACGAATAGTGGCTTATCGCGACAGCGGTTTATCGTACCGAGACATCGGCGCCCTTGTGGGACGACATCCAGCCACATTGAGGCGACTATGGATTCGGTAGGTGCAGGAAGGACGGACGGACCGACGTGAGCGATTACCGCAGCCGCAGCACACTACCGAACGAGAGGACCGGCATGTTGTGCGGCGGGCATTGACGGCTCGCACCGCCACATCACGAACGTTAGCGCAGGAATTAGGGTGTGTTGCGCCACAACCTGTGTCAGCGCGTACCGTTCGACGTCGTCTGCAGGAGCGGGGACGTGTGTTCCGATTACCATTGGCGTTACACCACCGGCGATTGCGGCGGCAGTGGACTGTTGAACGCCGCACCTGGACCACGGAATTGTACGACATTGTCTTCTCCGACGAATCCTGCTTCTGCCTGCAACACCACGATGGTCGGATTTGCGTGTGGCGGCTCCGCGGCAAGAGTCTGTATGACGCCTGCATTATTTTTTATCTTAATTTTCTTTGCCACACTACACCATTCACCACACAATCAAATCACAGATACAATTTCAGTACAAAAAAACATGCAAATACAAATATTATACATATATTGAAAAGTATAAATTATATAATAGGAAATACAAAAACACGTATGATAACATGAATAATTTTGTTTTAAGTTTGAGTAAATTGAAGCACCACTACAGGTTCTTAAACAAATCAGTGCGGTGCACTGTGATTGTGGCAATGGAACCAGGGAAAAAGGCTAACAATAGCCTGACGGGCCCTTAGTCCCCCCCCCCCAAATAATCTAGTCAAGCCAAAGAACAATTTAACCATTATGCAGTAAATTATAGTTAAAATACGTAATATACAACAAATCGTTAATCAACCATTAATTTTGAAGGTTTGTCAAGTTAATATTATTAAATAATAAATTAGTACGTGCTCTAGGTATTAAAAACTAGTATTTCCACGAATGTCATGATAATAAGAACGGAAATGCTAGGTAATTAGATCTGAATATTTCTTAGCATATATACTTTCATGCATAAACAGTAATAATCGAAAACTGTATAATTTATCTAATGACATTATTTGATAACTGAGAAAAAGACAATGTACCTGTAAAGACGGATTCACCAAACGTAAAAATTTGTTTTGTAAAACATAAATTTTATTAATATTCACAATAGTTGTGCGACCCCAAGCCAAGAGACAATAAGATAGAAATGGATAAATAAATGAAAAATACAAAAGCAATTTAACTCTTGCAGGCAACAAACTTGAAATCCTATAAATGACCCCACTGCGGGATCTGAGCCCATCCGCAATTTCACTAACATGTGCATCCCATCTCAAACTATCTTGTACATATACACCCAAGAACTTTACAACAGTCTGAAAGTCAAGGGGCACTCCATTAAATAATATCCCATTTGCAGTATCCACTCTTCGCCTACATCGCAAAAATAGAACACTAGTAGTTTTGGAAAAATGTATTGTTAAGGAATTACAGCAAAACCAACGAAAGTATTCCTGAAGTCGCCATACCGGTCCGTCGCCTGGCGGTTATGGTTTGGGGAGCAATTGGATATGACACCCGCACGCTCTGGTACGCATCGCCGTAACACTCAACAGCCACCGCTACATCTCCGACGTTTTGAAGCCTGTAGTCCTCCCTTACTTGCAGGACCTGCCAGCAACCACGTTTCAACAGGACAATGCGCGCCCGCACGTGGCACGCATCGTGCAACAATTCTTCACGGCCCACCAGGTGTCACTGCTGCCGTGGCCCGCCTGTTCTCCCGATATGTCGCCCATCGAACACGTCTGGTCGCTGATCTGCAACCGAGTGGCCCGGCGAGCAGCACCCGCGGCTACGCCTGATGAACTTTGGCAACGTCTGGAAGCAGCCTGGACCGACATACCCGAAGCCCACATCCAAAGCCTCGTTCGTTCGATGCTGTGGCATGTAGCGGCCGTTATTGCCGGCCATGGGGGCCACACGAACTGTTGATGTCTGCGTGTTCCGCAAGTCGCACGGGCCTGTAAGCTCAATCGTTTCATCTTTGTATCTGTTGCTATGTGTCCAGTAAATGTGGCTTTGCTATCTCGTGTCCTTCTTGGTGTTGCATTTTGGGTGGCCAGCAGTGTAGGATATCACCCATCCCAAATTTGGGGGCCACTTGTTCAAGGGAGGAGATAGCATGTCTCGTCTGGTATTAGAAACCGGGAACAACGCGGACGAGTTTTTTTTTCTGTCGCACGGGCGCGTAGTAAGAATGTACGAGAAATGTTTAGTCCAACTTAATGTGTCTATCACTTTTTACCTCTATCAGGAGCAGAAAATTGCTTCTCTTAGGATAGCTTTTATGTTATATAAACGAATTTATATTCTGTCGTTACGGTTTTTAAATAGAATTTTGGGAGTAAGTAAACCAAAGCGTGGTGAATAAATGACGACTGTGACAGAAGCATGTGAAACTCCATTACCTAGGTGCTTCGTGTGTGTGTGGAGGAAAAGGAGTGGCGTCCACTATGAGCGATTCTGAGGACTATAAGCAGTCGTCCCTCCCTCATGAGGGGATTACTAGTCCTAGTGAAGGGGGAGAGTTAGCGCCATAATAGCAAATTAGTACAAGAAGTCATACAAATATGTATTCTTAAAACATGACATTTTCCAGTAAGACGTTAGAGCTTTTTTCTTTCCACAGATCCAGTCATCTTAAATCTGGGACAGGCAATTTCCAGTCTACCAGTTCTCATTTGAGGGTGTTAAGGAACAAACTGTGCAGGCTGGCATGCAAAGTTCTTACCCACGACAGTTACTCGAAAACGAGTAATCCAACCGACATAAAAGCCATCCCCACAATTGCAGTTTTGGGTACGTGTAACAGTACTCCGATGAACGGCGTCGATTACGGTTCTTTATCTACTGCGTAAGAAATTCACATATAAGTATGTGTTGCTTCAAGTCTTGCAGATCTACCGGGAGTTTTCTGCATATACCTTCGATTTAACATATCCTGACAAAACTAAGTCCGGAAATATCAGATCAGGCGAACGCACCGGTAACACAGGATCTTCTGGACCGATCCACTAACTTCCAAACGTAGATGACGACCAGGCACATAGAGGATTTGCGCGACAAGGTTTTATTCCATCCAGTTTATATCCACATATCTCACAAATGCTTAATGGTACATTTTCAAGCTAGTCACCCACCTGATTTTGCAGGAGATCCATAAAGTCGTAGACGGCCAGAGTTTGTTCGTAAAAAAAAAGTGCAATGATGGTGTTCTGCTAAATGCCGTGCCATACATTTATGGGCCATTGGACTTCGTGACGAGCTTTCGAGACCATCGCTGGGGTCCATGACCGAGCAGTGGTCGCTCATTGAACTATAGCGGTTGATTTCGCGTCATCTGTTCACAAAACGTTATGGAAGTCAGGCAATTTTCCACATCATTCAGGGCGTTTTTGCACTAGTTTTGCCACCATTCTGCTTCACTGTTCTGTGAGTCATATTGCTGAAAGACCAGGTACGGCCGAACTTGAAACAGATCCAGTTGGGAGAGCCACCTCTCCATGTTCCAATGTTAGGATGCGCCTGCACATAGATAATAAATATCTATTATACGTCCTCACGACATGGTCTACACGGTCTCGGAAGTTCCTCGGTGTTTCCCGTAGCTTGAACGACGATTGCGAGAATGGTTTTATGCGTGGCCGATAATTCTACAGAAAAGGCTTTATGCTGGCATTCATCGTAGAGAAATTCCGTTCTGCAAGTTTGTAACTAGGCATGTTTGTTTCCCGATTCTGGGACGATAGTTTAAATGGGATTATGCCGCATAAATGTAGTTGCGCGGTTTATCAAATTTGACTCTACCAGTGAGGAATTTTGTATCGCTACTTTGCTTACACAGCACCTTGTGTTGTTGGGTGCTTAACAACTCCGTAGAACAGTGAGCTTGCCGCGAATATATCAACAATATCCCGTCATGCAATCACTTTTTTCACTTCTCTGCCGTCCTTTTTTGAGAAGTTGTAACACAGATTTTCTGCGTAACACGTTATACCCTACTACTTTCTGTTTAGAACTTTTCTGCTATCGCCGATATCTCACGGTTTATTTTTGCGAGTTCTGCATTTCTTTGCCCACCTTCAATTGCGTTTATCAGAGAGCGGATATCCTCTTTCCTGTATGACTTGCTTACTCCCATGTTGGATGGATTACTTGTTTTTAAGTACTTGCCCTGGGTAAGGATTTTGCTCATCAATCTGTTTATTGGGTGGTTGTAAACTAATTTGACTTACTCGAAGTTCTCCAGGAATTATTGTAAGGGACTTACATGATTCACTTTCGGTACTATAACGAAGTAAATTTCTCCGTCATTTTTTTCAACGCTGGGGCTCGAACCCGGGTCCCCTCATTCCGAAATAAGTCCCTCTACCAATTGAGCTGCGCGGACGTTCGTACCGCTGCTATCTGCCTTTATGTCGTGTGCGTCCTGCTGGCAGTTACGTCACAGTACTCAGATACCGATCGCCACGGGAACGAGATATGCAAGACGCAGGGTATGCTGTATCTCATATCTTAACCATGTAGTATGTGAAGTAATTGGAATGGCATCAGCATTTATTATTTTTGTTTGGGGGTGTTAGCGACCACATTTGCAAGCGTTTAGAAAGCATCAGAAGATGTACGCCGCCATTTTCAGAGGCATAATTTAAATGAAAGCATTGGATCGCCAACCTAAATGATGACATGGCTTGCATTATGATAGACAACCCTGGTTTAACGACTGCCTGGAAATTATGAAGAGAAGAAAAGAACTAAAAGTATCTTTAATTCAGATAAGTAACATAGGTGAACTCCAACTGCATTTTCAGATATGCGAGACACAATGATGGATTATATGCGAAATATGTACAGATAGTCACCTAGCAATGAAAACTTATGAAAAGTTCTTTTTTTCTGCGAGGGGTGATTACGATCACCGTGAGCAACTCAATGTGCTATAAGCAGTCGCTTGTCCCTCATTTGAGATCACTGGATCTAGGAAAGGAAGAGAGCTAGTGTCATCAGACAAAGACACCATCTATTACTCGTCGATTTGGGCCCGGACCTACTGGACTGAACGGCCAGAAGTCACTGTGTCACCGTGGAGGTCTTGTAGCTATACACTGAAGAGCAATTGAATAACAGACAGCTGGCGTTATGCAAATGTGGCGCTGGGGGTGGCCATGTAAACGAAAGCGACATGACGTATGCAGTGATCCGACAATATAAGGAGTGATGCGACGGGAATCAGTAAGAGTCGGACGAAGTATGGGTAAGACGATGGATCTAAGCACATTTGATCGTGGGAAAATTGTCGGGGCCCGCTGAATGGGTCACTCCATCTCGGAAGTCGTGAAAGCACTGGGATTTTCACGAGCCACTGTGTCACGGGTGCACCGCGAGTACATCGAATTCGGTAAAACCATCCCTGCAAGGGCCAACTGCCTTGGACAACAGCGTGTGGATGAGCGGGGTCATCGTCGGCTAGCTCGCATTGTGACAGCGGATATACAGGCCACAGTGCAAGAAATCACTCGACAATTTAACGCTGGTGCACAAAAACGTGTAAGCAGCCACACCAACCAGAACCATCTCCTTGCTATGGGGTACAGAAGCCATCGTCCCAAGAGGGTATCGCTGCTGACCGCACATCACAGGGTGCAAAGATTACCATGCGCGCTGTAACATCGCCACTGGACCCTAGACATGTAGAAAAATGTTGCCTGGACCGATGAGTCGAGATTCACGTTGGTACATGCGCATGGCAGGATACGAGTACGGCGCAAACCACATGGAGCGATGGATCCTTCTTGCCAGCAGGGTACTCTTCAAGCTGGTGGGGGTGGCATTCTCATCTGCGGACTGTTTACGTGGACTGAAATGGGACCCCTGGTACGTGTGACATCATCCCTCACAGGTCAGTGTTACCGGAATATCCTGGACGACCATTTGCTCCCGTTTGTGCGTCTTCAACATCCCACTTGTGACCTAATCCTGCAACAAGACAATGCACCGTGCCATCTCTCCCCAACTGTATGGGGGAATATATAGAGCTATGCAAGACAGTGCGAAAAAGTATCACTGAAGACGTAAGGAAATTCAACTGTGAACTAGTGAGAAAAGCAATTGAAAACAACCAAAGCCTAAAGATAGCAAAGGGACATCTCAGTAAAGGAAGAAAACAGTTTATGGCACTGAGAAAAGAAGATGGTTCTGTAACAAGAAAGGAGGCGAAATTTTGACAAGAGTGAAAGATTTCTACTCCAAATTATATGGAAGGGATGATACGTGTACTCCAGACATCATGAAAGATACCAGTACCAGAGTTCTTCCAGTCCTCCCAGCAGAAGTTGCACATGCAATCAAGAACATGAAGCGGGGAAAAGCTCCAGGAGAAGATGGAATCACTGTAGACATCATATAAGAAGCAAGTGGAGAAATCGAAACAGTACTCGCCCAAATTTTCACTCGATGCCTTAATGAAGGGAAGATTTCTGAGGATTGTAACAACGCTACAGTGATCCTGCTACATAAAAAAGGTGATATTGAGGATCTCAGGAACTACAGACCTACCAGCCTCCTATCAGTGGTTTATAAAATCTTCACTAAAGTTCTTTCACACCGTTTGAAGGTAACACTGGACATGGCTCAACCGAGGGAACAAGCTGGATTCAGGAGTGGCTACAGCACAATAGATCATATCCACGTACTGAGAGAACTAATTGAAAGAGCGAGGGAATATGAACTTCCATGGTGCATGGCTTTTATCGATTATGAAAAAGCCTTTGATTCGGTGAAACCATCAGCAGTTACAAGGGCTCTGAAATCCTGTGGTATTGAAGATGCATACATTAATATTATTAATAACATCTATGAAAATGCAAGTGTAAAGATTCTGCTGTTTGAGAATACAGCACACATAAAAGTAGGAAAGGGAGTGAGACAAGGTGACACCATATCTCCGAAGCTCTTTAATGCTACATTGGAGGGTGTCTTTCAGTCGCTGAGCTGGGAAAACAAGTTGATAAAGATTAATGGAATTTATCTAACTCACCTTCGTTTTGCTGATGACATAGTCATTTTTGCAACTACCCCATCAGAGCTGCAGGGTATGATCCAGGAACTTGATGACAAGAGTAAAGAAGTGGGATTAAAAATGAACTTTCAGAAGACAAAAGTGATGTTCAATGCTTTTTCAAGAAATGAAGATTTATCGATTGATGGAGAAAAGCTGGAGATAACAGACACGTATGTTTATCTTGGACAGCAGATATCAAGTGAGGGTCACATTGATGAAGAAATTAATCGGCGTACAAAACTTGCCTGGAGAGCTTTTGGAAGAAACAGCATAATTTTCAAGAGCAATATGCCGTTATGTCTTAAAAGAAAAGTGTTTGATCAATGCATCCTTCCAGTGCTTACGTATGGTGCAGAGACGTGGACCTTAACTAAAAGAGACATACAAAGGCTGCAGACAACTCAAAGCAGCATGGAGAGGTGCATGCTTGATGTAACTAGGAGAGATAAGAAGAGGAACTCGTGGATCCGAAAAATGACAAGAGTGGAAGACATCATTATCAGAGTTAAATCCCTGAAATGGCAATGGGCTGGACATACTGCCAGAAGGACAACCATCGATGGACAGCCGAAATTTTAGATTGGATTCCAAGGGACAGGAAAAGACCCAGAAGAAGACCACATGGGAGATGGGTGGATGAAATTCGAAAGTATGCGGGAGTGACATGGAGGAGACTGGCACAAGACAGACCGTTGTGGAGGAAACTTGGGGAGACCTTCGTCCAGCAGTGGATTGATAATGGTTGACAATGATGATGTTATATACAAATCGTAGTCAAATTATTTACATCTAATTAATTACTTACTTACGTCAAGATTTTATACTAAATACAAGTTTTTAATATCATTTTAAATATATATATACAAATCGTAGTCAAAATAATTTTCACCTAATTAATTAAGTACTTACATCTTCTGAGTTTCGATGCTTTCAGACATTTTTTAAGTACTTACTTCTTCTGAATTTTGATAGCCTAATGCTTTCAGGTATTTTTTAAGGTCTTTAGAATTTCCAAATTCCGCCATGATATTACGAATGCGTTCTTCTACTTGTATACACATTTTCTTCCTTTTTGGACCAAGTTCTCCTAATTCTTTTAATTGTTGTTTGAGCATCACACGTCAAATTTGGAAATTTAAAAACCTTAAAAAATGCCTGAAAGAATTAAGCTATCTTACCAAGATGGACTAAGGACAAAAGCTACAAAATTCAGAAGATGTAAGTACTTAATAAATAATTTGACTACGATTTGTATATATATTCTTCAAGAAACTTAAAATTCCACAAACTAGAAGATATGGGCCTGAATTTCCATTTCTTTTTGCAACGGTTAAGTTTCATAAGGATCCTGTGAAGTTCAGGTTCATAGCTAGTGGAGTAAGGAGTCATAAAAAGAAAATAGATCTTGCTTTTGAAGATGTCTTAAAGAAGGTTTTGAAACACATTAGAAACTGTTCTAACTTGATGTACAGAGATTTTTGGATAATTAATAATAATGCAGAAGTAATTTCTACTATACTCAAAGTTTGTCCCCTAGATATTAATAGTTATGATTTTGAAAACCTATATACTAATCTGCCTCTATCAGATATAATCACTACCTTTAAAGAGCTGTATGCAGAATTTAAACTTAACCAATTTGTTGATGTAGGAACTTGGAACTCTTATCTCAATTGCTGCATAAAAAATAACCATATCTTATATAATAATACTCTCTATAAGCAAGTGAACGGTATTCCAATGGGAACATCAACGTCCACAAATATCGCTAATCTATTCCTGTTCTTTAAGGAATATAAATTCATTAAAAATCACCCCACCTGCTCAGATAACTACCTTTACACTTTTAGATATATTGATGATCTGCTGTGTATCAATAATTCAGAAGTTATAGAGAGTGATTTTGATAATATCTATCCTAGCTCTCTTAACTTATGTAAAACAAACCACAGTAATCAGGAACTTGAGTTCCTAGACTTAAGCATTAAGCTCAACAGAGGTAACCCATCTATTAGCCTCTTTGATAAAAGAGTTAATTTTCCTTTCAAAGTAATTAAATATCTACACTGGAATAATAACATTTCAACCAAAGTAATTGAGAATGTACTAATTTCTCAGGTCCTAAGAATTTCAAGAATTTGCAGCAACAATTTGGATTTCAATTACCACATTAATATACTATTAGAAAGTTTTCTAGAGAACGAAATTCCTTCTTCTTTCATCAAAAGAACTTTAAGAAAAATTATTCTGAATAATAGAGTAAGGTTGGCAGATCTGCTTTAATTTTCTACACAGTTAATAATATGATTCTGACCAATCAAAGCCGTAAGGAAGTTGGCTAGAGGATGCCTATTAACTACCTAAAGGAACCTTAGTGCTATGGATATGACGGTCCTATTAAAACAAAAAATTAAATAATATAAAAAAAAATCACAAAAAAAGCTTAAAAATCTGTTTATAAAAGAAAATAAAAACAAATAAAAAAGAAAACTAGTTATTCATCACTAGGATAGCTATACTAAAAATAGTAAAACCAACATTAAAATTAATAAGATTCTGATTAATCTATAGAAGCTCACTAAGGTGATTTAATACATGCAAAGATTATTAAATAAACTGCTCGTGTATTTCATAATATTTCTCATGTATTCTGGAGAGTTAATTCTGCTCATTCTGATCATACAGATCCACAGTCTTAAGTTTATATATATATTTTTTTTTTCTCTGGTTAAAATCTCCGCGCGTTGTTTTCTTGCTGTATGAGGAGGCCATCAGCCCCACCCTCACTGCCCCCCAGCGTCTAGGGAGTGGCAGAAGGGGTCAGCCATGTTCTCCTCTTGTGTGGAGAAAAGTTTTTGTTACACAAGAGGTAAGCTCTCTTCCTTGTTTTTGGGTTCTAGGTTTTATAAGTTCAATGTTTGTACTTTATGTACCTTTTCTCTGTCGTTTTTTAGCTTTTCAGCTTTTAAGCATTGGTTTGTCTGTTAACATTTTTGCGGGTTTTAACTCTTACTTTTCTTTGTAACTTTGAGCGTCTTTTGAGGTACCTAGGAACAGAAGAAGGCTAAGCCTGTTCCTTTTCTATGCGCTGTCTATGCGCTGTTTTTTCAAAGTAGTTAAGTTCTTAATAACTAATTAATTATGCACTTAAAGCACTGCTGAAATACTTTGTACATATTGCAACTAACTGTTTAAGGTATATAACTTTCACAAAGTTTTCTTTAGTTAATATTTATCTTTAACTTATTCTCGTTTTCGTGCTGTCATAAGTTGTAGAGTAGGGGGTTTTAGACTCAAGTTTTCTTTCAAAAATCTGTTCGTTATAAATTAACATTTCCTTTTTTTAATTGCAATGTAAAATTTGGATATCCTTTGCATTATTTTTCAGGTTTAAATTCTCTCTCAAACGAACTTGGAATTTCGTTATAGCTGAAAATCATTTCCATTTATTATGTCACTCTCACAGCTTGAGTTCTCTTTAATCTTCTTCTCTCTGTTTAATAGTAACAGATGAAGAGCATGGGTCGGGCCATGAAGGTTAATGGATGCAAGCGAAATTGTTAACTAGTGCTAGGTCATGCTACTCTACGGAGGACATGACTTATATATATATATTTTTTAACTATTTTAGGTGGGAATGTTACTTGCATCTATGGCCTTGCAGAAACCCATTTCCAACTAGGTCTTTGTGGAAGTGAGAAAATGCAGAGTTTTTGCTGGTCCTTGATAAAGCCAAGGCTCAGTATTCTCGACACCTTCTACATTCAGTTGTTTTATTTTATTTTTTTATCTTTTCTCCTTTTACTCACACAGGTAGATACATAACCTTTTCTATGTTGTATTAGGTGTGAGTCAAAATTATATATGTATTTTTTTGCTTAGGTATCTTCTTTATAGAATGTGAATTCTGAATTTTCAAAACTGCTGCGTTGCGCGTTTTGATTTTCAGGTTATTTTGCACCCTTCGTTTTAAATTCTAAAATTTTTCCTTAGTCTTCAGTTTTGCTCTTAAGTATATATATATATATATATATACTGAAGAGCAATGCTGAAAACTAAGGAAAAACTTTAGAATTTAAAACGAAAGTTGCAAAATTAACCTGAAGATCGAAACGCGCAACGCAGCAGTTACGAAAATTCAGAATTCACATTCTATTAAGAAGAGACCTAAGCAAAAAAAATATTATATATTTTTGACTCATACCAAGTACAACATAGAAAGGGTTATATGTCTACCGGTGTGAGTAAAAGGAGAAAAGATAAAAAATAAAATAAAACATAAAAAACTTGATGTAAGTATTTAATTAATTAGATGTAAGTAATTTGACTACGATTTGTATATATATATAAATATAAGTAAAATTATTCGATTAGCAGGGTCGCTTCACCCACGGTAAAATATAACAGGGTCGCTTCGCGCACGATTTCCAGAGGGTCGCTTGGCGCATGGTAGCTTCGCGCACGACACCTTTAAAATCATCTAAATATAACTTTTGCTATGAATTCCGGTTGGCGCGTGAAAGCTTAGGATCAATTTATAACATACGGCAAAAAAAAAAAAAAAAATGACCTGATTAAATAGTTTAAATTAGATCTACCAAAACTGTTCGTGTCCTTCTGCACTGGGTAGATTTTACAGCAAGTTAAAATTTTCAATAGTTCACGAAAGTTGTTAAAATAAAGAAAAAAAAAAAAAAGTCTACTTCGGGCTCGGGTGGGCTCGGGCTCAGACTCTATACAAAAATGGCAGACAGTCCTCGATCTCGGACTATAAGACTTCGGGCCCGGGCGGGCTTGGGCTTCCAAAACTGAGCCCGAACTCACCTCTATCACCGGGCGGTGGTGTAATTTTGAGAAGGGGCATGTTGAAGAAGAAAATAAGCACACCTCTCTAACACGGGTTTAGTCATCATACATTTTCGGCTTCAGTTCTTGGATGTTGTCGCACATAATGCTTTCGAACATCACCGAATAAAGAAGTGCATACACACCGTCCGTTGCTATCAGGAAATAATCTCCTCACCTCAAAAAAAAAAAAAAAAAAAAAAAAAAAAAACCAAAACTCCAACACTAACTATTCTAAGGCCCTCCTGGGAAGCCATTTCCCGAAAAGTACCGTCGAAAGACTCTAGCAAACACTGCTCTTACATGGTACAGATGGCACCGCATATAAGATTTTCTGAAAAGAAGATAGAAGCGATGGAAAAATAGGGCAAGAGCAAAGGAACTACGGTAAAGAAAATAATGAAGTCGGTTGAATGTGAGAGTGAGATGATGATTAATTGTCTAAATAGCGTTTCTTATTTGACATTTTATTAAGAAATGTTGTAATTTGTTAATACATTTGAGAAGGATCGTGTTGTTCTGGGAGCAATAACGATATTTACTATTGTAACGTACCAGGAGATGTGACGTACCTGCCTGAAGGACGCACACGACATAAAGGCAGATAGGAATCAGAATAAAATGTCCGCGTAGCTTAATTGGTAGAGCAACTTATTCCGGAATGAGTGGACCCGGGTTCGAACCCCGGCGTAGACCATAAAAATGACGGAGAAATTTACTTCGTTATAATGGCGCCCGAACTATCCGGATGACCCGACCGTTCAAAATCTCGCATTGGTGTGATGTTATTTCCACACCGCGAGATAGGAAAAATAAGAGAATCCTTTCTCCAGCACTTCGAAAAAAAAAAAAAATAAATAAATAAATAAGGGGGAGATGATGTAACGTACCAGGAGATGTGACGTACCTGCCAGAAGGACGCACACGACATAAAGGCAGATAGGAATCAGAATAAAATGTCCGCGTAGCTCAAATGGTAGAGCAACTTATTCCGGAATGAGTGGACCCGGGTTCGAATCCTGGCGCGGATAAAAATGACGGAGAAATTTACTTCGTTATACTATGTAAGGCTCAGTATTGATATCAATACAAAACAGAGTAAATATATTAACACTAAATTTTGTGCCGTTTACAATAGGGAAATTTTAGCTTTATCAGAGATATGCTGAGAGAGAGAGAGAGAGAGAGATGAAGTATACGATAAACGTTTATAATAAATATTTACATATTTGTGACTAGAATTTTAGAAAATAACAGTTGTACATATCACTATACTCAAGATCAGACTCATTTTGTAGCTCAAGTGCAGGAGATTTGGGCGAAGAGTTTTGAATTAGTTTCATGTAGTATGAATTAGAAATGAAACTAATAAAACCAAATGAAATTATGGAAGAGAAAGTTTCAGAATCGGCTGTTAATGATTAATCTGGTATTTTTTAGCTGAATTTATTTCAGTGTTAAGGGAGATTACGTTATCAAATAATTGAAAGCAGGTGGTTCAAAAGACAAATTAGGTTTTCTAATTTTGGCAAGTGTGTTAATGAAATAAACTAAAAGAGGATGATGTTGCACAAACCACAGAGCGTTACCCAACTAAATCAGATCAACAGAATTACATGAACCACTTAACAATGCCCGAAATATATGGCTGGACGATTCAGTCAATTGTGCACAAAAGTAGATTTTAATATTTTCTTAGTTCTCGTCATTTCCAGGCGCCGTGTTCTTGCATACTAATCTAATAGTGCTGAAATACCATCTTCCTCTAAAATAATGTATTCTTTTTTCTCTACTAAAACGGTTTCCAGCTTTGGAAAATAGGTCATCTTATACAGATAGTTTAAATTTATCGTAGGGAAAGAGATTACTAAATTAACATCTCAACTTGCGCAGCAACTCCTTTTTTCTTCAAATTCATTAAATTCCGCATTTATTTCCCTCGTGAAAAATCTTTTCTTTTCTGTTTCAGATTTTTATAATGAAGTTACCTGCAACTTCGCTTGCCTCGGAAACTGAAATATTAGCATTTTCTAATTTCATGCCTGCTGCATAAACCGTTTTCGTTTGTATTTAAATAAAATGAAAGCACAGAAATTATTCAGAAACGTTGGAAAACGCTCAAGTGAAGCCGGTGTCTAATCTCGCGAGGGAAAATCTAATTTCAATTCTAGAAATATTCTCGGTATGTTTATCACACCTGATTGTTGAAATAAGTATCTGGTTGTACAAATTCTGTTTTGAATACTACAGCCGAGAAGAAAAAAAGCATCGGTGGAACTGAATAAGTTTGTAAGAAATAAACCTCTTCCTAAAAGAAAACAAAACTATAAAAATTCCAAGTCATTTTTCCTTTCACTTCGTAAACTTTTCGCTAGAAAAGTTGACAGTATCTATGTAGTTACAGTTCAGATTAATGCTAGTTTTGCTGAGTGATTAATATATAAAACAAAAACGTATATATAAAATACCAAGTTTTCGGGACACTTCTAAAATACTGTAATTTGAAATTGCTACTGTCGTGATTCTATCGATCAGCATGTGGCTGCTTACTTGTGACAATCCACAATAGCTTATGAGTGGAAATGTGAGTTTCGAGTACAGCTGTATTTTGGGAATTTTGTATTACAGAATACACACGTAGAATGTAATTATACGTTTAAAGAAAACTGAGAAATTTTCACGGGCCCCTAATAGGAACCCTGAAAAATTCTCACTGCGGGCTGTGAGGCAATTCCAATACATCATAAACCATACTCCTTTTTTTTCTCCGCACGGGGATAACTGGTTTTCCAGTTATTTGGGGAGTAACGCCCCCACGACTCGAGCTGACTTGTGACGGGCCATTTTTTCTTTTTGTCTTTGTGCAATTACATCCCCGCAGGGACAGCTGTTCATCCAACTGATGGGGAGTGGTGACTCCATGGCCCGAGCCGACATATACTGTATCCTTTTCCAATTTTTAGCTTTTGTTGTTCTCTTGAAATTCACCCGCCTCAATTGTAGGTTGCTGAGGTTGTGGTTATGCGGCAGCGCCGGAGTTTAGTTTCTCATTCTGTTTCCTTTATTCTACATTTTATGTTCCCCTCTTTGTTTTTCCGAGCTGGTTAGCTAGACCTACCTGCAGGTTTGCAGTGTGCGGTGAAACGTAAGGTGGAAAAGGGGATGCTGGAGGCTGAGGTTTCTTAGGGCTGGGGTGTTGTTGTCGCCAGTAACCAACACTATGCTTTGCCCCCTGCTTCACCCTAAACGGGCGGCTAGGAATTAATCCACTCCTAGTCAATGAAGTCTGTGGCCGACTAGAGTCCAGACTTTTAACGGCTTGTCGTTACGTACGGCAGGGCGATTCTGGAAATAGTGTGGGCATGCCAAATGGGTGTTACCAAAACACGGGAAAGTCGCGGTACTCGCCGAGCTCATGTCTGCCCCATCAACTTGCTATATTCGCCGCTCAACCCTAGAGCCGTGTCCTGCATCCATTTGGGCTTGCGGACCTCCTGCTCTCCCATGTTGAGCTCGGTGGTGGGCAGGGAAATCGGCGGACGAATTTTTTCTTTATGGCTACCAATAATGTTTCCTAGGAGGCCAACAGCAAACGCGTATTGAGGAAGGTTCAGCCCCTTCCACCAAGAAACAAGTCCCTGATCCTCCTAATGCTCGGTGTTTCTTCATCCACTCCTTGGACCCTTCGAAGCCTTTGAGTGCCAAAAGACCTTTTTGGATAAATAAAGCAATATACAGTCTATAACAAGCTCCGCGAAGAGCGTCAAGAAGCTCCAATCTGGAGATCTTCTTGTAGAGATGTCCACTACGGCGTACAGTACCACACTTCTTAACACTACCTTGCTGCTAGAGACTCCTGTCAAAATAAAACACCATGGCTATCTTAATACATCTCAAGGTGTTGTCTCCTCTCGGAGTGTTCTTGGATGTACCGAGGATTAACTTCTGGAAGAACTGAGAAGTAAACACGTTACTTGTGTACGGCGTATTCTCTTCAGGCGGAATGGGAAGTCAGTCCCATCCCGCAACATCATTCTAACATTTGACAGCTCGTCCCTGCCTTCGTTCATCAAGCCAAGGTATCTTCACCTTGAGGTACGTCTTGTACATCCCTAACCCTCTGAGATGTTTTAGGTGTCAGACGTATGGTCACTCTCAGCAGTCGTGCAGGAGCTCTCCTCGGTGTGGACGCTGTGGTGCCACAGACCATCCATTTACAGGACTGTGGCCGAGGTCCAGTTTTGTGTGAACTGCAAGGGTTCCCATTCAGCATCAGCAAAGGAGTATACGAGGTGGATGGAGGAGAAAAAACCTCAACGGTTGAGAATATTTCTTACCCAGAATCCAAAAGGAGGGTGGTCCCTGTTCAACTTGTTCGGCGATTGTACGCGTCAGTGGTGGTCTCCAAGACAACAGTCGCTGTCCAAGCGGATGTCCAGATCCCTGTAAAATGTCAATACCATCTGGACGATATTATTGCTGCTAGGATGGAACCACTCCAGGCACGTCGTTGGAGTCTAAAAGCGGCGCCCACCGCTTCGCCGACGCGGGCTCCTAACACCAACAGCACCGGGACTCAGAGCACTCATTCTGGGCGGAAAAAGAACAAAGAGTAGAAAGGTACTGCTTCTCCACACTCTCCTCCTAAAACGCACCATCATTGTGCTTCACTCAAAACTCATGGGACAAAGTACCGTCCCGTATTGCCACAATATAAAACGCTTCCACCATTGGTGGACACATTACAAGACGCACAGATGGACACTGACCTCGTTCAAGTGGTCGGTTTAATTCATATTCTTTACTTCTACGTTTCTCTTTCTTCTTCTAAATATCGGTTTCATCATTCAGTGGAACTGTCGAGGTTTTCGGATACGACTTGACGACATGAAACATCTGCTTTCGTCTTACTCTCCGGTGAGACTTTGTGTACAGGAGACAAAACGTAAACCATCAGACCTGCTTTTGGTTCGAGGCTACAGTGCGTTTCGGAGAGATAATGTACCAGGAGATATTGTCTGTGGGGGAGTTGCTATTGCTGTCCCTCACAGTGTTCCGCTTTCTCCCATTACGGCCTTCAGGACTTTACAGGCCGTGGTGGTTCGTATTTCCGTGCCTGTGTCTCTTACTGTCTGCAGTTTCTATCTGCCGCCGGATGAGGACGTGAGTGTCTCCATTCTGGAGAGCTTGGTTGATCAGCTGCCTTCACCCGTCCTTCTAATGGGTGACTTTAATGCCCATAATCCTTTGTGGGGTAGTGACAGCATCAGCACGAGAGGCCGTAGAATCGAGTCTCTTCTGTCCTCGTCCTATTTGTGCCTTTTTAACACCGGTGCTGACACTTACTTCCACGAGTTCTTTCTACATCGCTTCCGTGTCACTTTTCTATCGGGCACTCTAGCCCAATTCGCCTAGCTTCCTATTTCTAAGGGTTGTTTAAGACCTGGGGTCAGACACTCCTTTCCTGAAATACTCTACATATCGTCTGATTACTTCCACGAAACAAAATCTTTCAGCGCGATCGATTTGAGCTTGGGATCACCATCAATTATTGCTGATTGGTCATGGACGGTGTGTAACGACCTACATGGAAGCGACCATTTCCTATTGGGCTTTCTTGTTCAGTCGGGCTCTCATCAATGTGCTATGGTGCACACAAATTCTTTAAGTGTTGTGTAGTCTGTGCCATTGTTGGACTGCAGTGACCACCCTTTTCTTTTTAACGTATGAAGGCTCCTTCGTTCTTTGCTCGAGGCCGGTGTCCATAATATAATTATGCTGGATTCCTGGGCATGTTGGAATTCCAGGCAAAGAGTCTGCTGATGCGGCTGCTAGATCTGCTTCTTCTTTAGTCGTCACACCCTTGCCACTGTTTAACCGGGATTTCCGCCTTCTCGTTCAGGTTCATATCATGCAAACGCGGCAGGGTCTGTAGGACCAACAGATGGAAAATAAACTTCATCGTGTTAAACCTATTCTTGGAATCTGAAAATCATCATATCGCCGGAACCGTAGGGAAGACGTTCTACTAGCACGTCTCCGCATTGGGCATTGTCGTTTCACTCACCGCTATTTGCTGTGTGGCGACACTGCCCCTGTGTGTGGGCCGTGTGATGTACTTCTGACTGTCGTTCATCTTTTGTGTTCAGGTCGTCGTTTTGTTTATGAACGTGTTCGTCATTTCCTCTTACCTACTTTACCCGACGACGCAGTGACCTTGAGTCAGATTTTAAAGGATCAGTGTGACGTGTCTTCGCTTTTATAATTTCTTCGTTCTACCGGTGTTTTACGTTTTGTGCAGTGTGTTGTAGTTCTATGGTCAAATTGCACCTTTTATTCTTGTATTGTACTGTTTTATGATGTCATTATTTATTCTTTTTTTAACCCTGTTATATCATTGTTCCGATATTTCGTTGTTTGTACTGTGTTAAATAATTGTATATGTCATACCGGTGCTTTTTGGTTTTCTTGTTGGTTATCGTTAGCTGGCTATTTACACCGGTTATTTTTACTGATTTCTACTGTTTTGTTGTTTCTATGCTGTTTGTTACGGTTTAAATACTACGCCAAGGAATTATTTCTCCCCAAATTTGAGACCCTTGCGCCATTAAAATCAAACCAATCAACCATACTACTTTTTAAAAAAATTATAGTGCTTCCTTGTTCGGAATATGGAAAAGGTTATTAAAATTTTCCTTTTTGAAACAACTGTTTTATAAAAAAAACAAAAACAAAACAGGTAGGCTCTGTTGTGATTGAGCCGTCACTTTGGTATGTAGGACTACGATCGGTGTGTTGGATTTTGTTTGGCGGCGGCTGTTTCAGGCGTTCTCGGTACTGTAGTTCGTCGTGATGCAGTCCTTTTGGGCTTCTTACATTCTTCATTTGCTCATGCATCTTGATTTGGTATTCTCCACTTTTGCTTGCGTTCATTCTGCGAATTCCGCGGCATTGTCGAAATTTTTAGCCATTTCACACGAAAACAATTAAAATTTTTTTAGTATAATACACCGCGATATGTTCTTGAATAGATCTCGCCGAGATCTTTAAAACGATACCACGCACAGTCGTTTTGCACTCACGGTTGTCCAGAATAAACCGCGATATTGTCAAAAGTGTTCACCGGTTTACAAGATAAAATTTTTCAAAATGTTCAGTTCAAACCACTGCGAAATGTTCTTCGTATATTTGATTAAATCTCGTCGAGAGTTTTAAAACAATACTACGCACAGTCGTTTTGCCCTCATGGTTGTCTAGAATAAACCGCGATATTGTCAAAAGTGTTCACCGGTTCACAAGATAAAAATTTTTTAAATGTTTAGTTCAAACCACTGCGAAATGTTCTTCGTATATTTGAATAGATCTCGTCGAGATCTTTAAAACGATACCACGCACAGTCGTTTTGCACTCACGGTTGTCCAGAATAAACCGCGATATTGTCAAATGTGTTCAGCGGTTCACAAGATAAAAATTTTCAAAATGTTCAGTTCAAACCACTGCGAAATGTTCTTCGTATATTTGAATAGATCTCGCCGAGAGCTTTAAAACGCTCCCACGCACAGTCGTGTTGCGCTCACGGTTACCAAGATAGACTGAGTCAGACGCGGCGGCACGAACATCATCTCCCCCGTGCATAGGGAGCGAAAGGAGCGTCGCACGCACGATGTATTGCGCAGTACGCGAATTGGACTCCAATATTCTAACACGATGAGTGTGCGGCACGTATTTTTAATGCTATAATGATTTCAATTGGGACCTATTTTTTGTCACAGGTGGTCGGCCATAAGTCGCCCAATACTATCCGCGGAGTTAGACGTAGTGCTACATCAAACTTTTACCAGATGTTCATAAGGTGCTGACCAGTAGACAGAAGTTTAGCAGCAGCTAGTGATAACTACGTGGATGTTAAACACTGAGCATTCAGAATATCTCGACTTTAATTATATGCCTTGGGTAAAAAGGACCTGGTCATAATATCACTGTCCGTCCGTCTGTTTATGGGCATATTTCTGCACTTATTAGTCCTATCTGAAATGTTTTGCATTGGGAAGCACAAAATGCGCAGATCTATATCTTTTCCCGGTGCATAATGTGTTCGCTATAGGGCGTAAGTTACTTTGAAATATTTTTTCGATGTTGCTTTTGAACATTATGAGAAAATTATTTTCTCTTTTAGGTACTTCTTACAACAAAGAACATTCTTTTCTCCTTTAGGTACATCTTACAACAAAGAACATTCTTTTCTCCTTTAGGTACATCTTATAACAAAGAACATTTTGCAAACAATTCTTGCCGCCCCGATGGCCGAGTTGTCTGAGGTGCTAACTCCGGACCATTCGTCCGAAATGGGACCGGGTAGAAATTCCGGATGACTCATGGGTTTTGTGCTTGTCTGATGACTCTGTCCCTTTCCTGAAACCAGTGGCCCCAAATTAGGAACGGGCTTATATCCTCAAGGGTTGCTCCTGGCGGTCGTTATTCTCACCCCTAAAGCTGGTTTTACTTCCAATTACGTACAGATTTGCTGTTAGGGGAGTAAATGAGTGCCGTATTTTTCTCGCTATCTCTGCTGCTAAAAGTCCGATTTGAGTTGCATAAGTTCCAAAAGTAACTTAAGAGTAGAACTTGTGCAGGCAACATATTATTAAAGGGAACTATGCTGACACCTGGTTAATAATATATCGGAGGAAATATTTCAATGCTAAAAAAATGTTTCAAAATCTCATATGTAAATCGACTGAAACTAAATTTACGAGTACAAGTGTTATAATTTTGTATCAGAAAAGCTTAAAAAGGAATGAAAAGTTGTAGTCAGGGTTTGAGCAATCAGATTCAGAAAAGATTTTTAAAATTGAAGATTTTGGTGCATATTTTAGATCCAAACTCAAAGATAACGCTATTCCCCGCGACGTGAAAATAAAGCATATGGATGGGTCATATCTGAAACTTAAAAGATTCTCCCAGCTGGACATCTCCCAAGCATCAATCATATCTGTAACTTAAAAGAATCACCCGGTTGGACATTAAAAAATGGAGATATCGTTGAAATGAAAACGAATTTTACACCATATAACGGGCGAATTTTACATCAGAAAAAGTGTAAAAACTACTGAGAAACTATGGTGACAATTACAGCTATCGGATTTAGGAGGTTTTCAAATCTGACTCTGGGAAGAGGAAGTGCTGTTGCAGTAATATAATTTCGCCCTTCCCCCTTTATGCAGTAAATATTTGCATCGTGCATCATAAAATTCATAGGAAGTTTTGCAGATAGATCCAGCTGTCAATTGAAAAAAAAATGCAGGGATATTTTAAAAGTGCCAAACACAGAAACACGTTGATGCCACCCAGCGGAAAAATTGAATCACAGAAATTCGAAAGCGCATGATACCTCATTCTTCAAATTACAGTGATAGCATAAATTAATCCTTCTTTGGAGTTCATTCATCATTCACACAAAAGTCATTCATGAATGATCATGCAAACGAATGATTCAATTCCCATGTTGTCACTAGTCTCACTAAGTAAATCATTCGTTTTAGGGTGTCCCGTGTTGCGCTTTCAAGGTTACAGCTGTTTTTGGCGAACCGCCGAAAAGAGTGGGGAACTCTTCAACCATTTACGATGAATAATTTGCCAAGAGCCAGCACATGACGAATTATTCGGACACACCATTCAATGTATGTTATTCACGTATCATTCTCATGTTTCAAACATATTTCATAGATGACGTCTTATTGCTCAAACACATACCGGTAGACATTTATTAACTCTTGATATCGCTTTTCTTTTTGGGAATTCATTACCGAAATCTTGCGGGGGCAGGCTCAGCGGTCTAAGCGCTGGTCTGACAATTCGTCCGAGATGGGTCCGGGTTCGAATCCCGATGAGGCATGGATTCTGTGTTTGTCTTACGGCACGGGCTCTCTCTCTTCTCTGAAACCAGTGGCCCTAAATCAGGGTCGGAAGACTTCTATAGCGCATCGAGTTGCTTACAGTGGTTGTTAAACCACCAATAAAGTACTGGTGGAAGGAATTTAAACGCGCTGCGACTTCAGTATGTCGCAGTAATGGCGGATTGAATGATCATTCAAATCTCCGAGAGCGAACCATTCACGGTGAAGAATCATTCTTTGTTTGAATGATCATTCACAGCGGTGAGAGCGAACCATTCACGATGAAGTAATTCGTTATGAAATGTGTGTAATGGAGGTTTGAATGATCATTCACAGCGGTGAGAGCGAACCATTCACGATGAAGTCATTCGTTGTGAAATGTGCATAATGGAGGTTTGAATGATCATTCACAGTGGTGAGGGCGAACCATTCACGATGAAGTCATTCGTTATGAAATGTGTGTAATGGAGGTTTGAATGATCATTCACAGCGGTGAGAGCGAACCATTCACGATGAAGTCATTCGTTGTGAAATGTGTGTTATGGAGGTTTGAATGATCATTCACAGCGGTGAAAGCGAACCATTCCCGATGAAGTCATTCGTTGTGAAATGTGTGTAATGGAGGTTTGAATTATCATTCATAGCGGTGAAGAGTCATTCGTTGTGAAATGTGTGTCATAAGGTTTAAATGATCATTCACAACGGCGAGAGCCAACCATTCACGGTGAAGAGTCCTTTTTGGTGAAATGCGTGTAATGGAGGTTTTTGAATGATCCTTCACAGCGGTGAGAGCGAACTATTCATGGTGAAGAGTCATTCGTTGTGAGCGAATCATTCACGAGTTGATCCATCACTTACTAGATTTAGCACTACACAATCTAGGAATTTTCCGAATTTAGGGCAAAACAAGTCCTAAAATTAGTGAAATTCTTTTAATCTATTTACACTTCTTATCCACATCTTTCACTTTATTACTCTTTTTCTGTCATCGTTTTCTCCATTCAGAAATTCTTTGGGATCTCTTTTCCCTCAGTGATTCATTTCAGAATCATATTAAGTAATCTGCCCTCATTCATGCGCTTAAAATTTCCATACCATCTCATCCTTTGTTCTCGGTAATTCTAATAAAATTTTTATCGATTTACATTAAAGCTCTGACATTCCCATCTTTATTTTCCAACCTTGACTTTTTTTCTTCTCGACGCCGAAAGTTAGGCTCTGCAAGTATTTCTTCGTTTTTTTTTTGTTTTTTTTTTTTTTGCACTTCCTGTGTTGCCGACATCTTTGCTCCAGAAAGCATGATATAGAGTGCGACAGCATCGAAAATGTATTTTCATTGTACCAATGGTTTTCTTTCGCCACAAGAGATTTTTCCTTACTTTGTTTCCTCGTTCGATGATCCTCTTATTTTATGTAATGGATATCAAATATTTAAAGTTGTTCTTTATACTTATTTTGCTACTCTAAGTAGCTATCTTTGCATTTGGCTCCTTTAGTTTTGGAGTTTAACTACCTGGTGAGCATCTAATGCTATTGAGAGTTGTCTATTCCTAGTTTAACCCTTTAACTGACCAGAACGCATCAACTCGGGGCCAGCAAAATGGCCTGAAAATCAGCTCAAACGAATATATTAGTTGTTTAACAAGTGTGTTGAACTAGGGCCGTCTAGAAAGTACAAGGCCGTGATATTAGAGCGATGATTTCCCACCGTTGGTGGCGTCACTCTCATGTTAAACGGCCTGATACGTCGGTGCCGTGTTTGACGTCATACGCGACAGCCTTGGAAACCAATCTGAAGTTTTGGTTTCCGCTTGACGTTACTACGCTGCTGGTCACCCAAAATGCAACACCAAGAAGGACACGAGATAGCAAAGCCAGATTTACTGGTCACATAACAACAGATACAAAGATGAAACGATTGAGCTTACAGGCCCGTGCGACTTGCGGAACAAGTAGACATCAATAGTTCGTGTGGCCCCCATGGCAAGCAATAACGGCCGCTACACGCCGCGGCATCGAACGAAAGAGGCTTTGGATGTGGGCTTGGGGTATGTCGGTCCAGACTGCTTCCACACGTTGCCACAATTCATCAGGCGTAGCCGCGGGTGCTGCTTGCCGGGCCACTCGGTTGACGATCAGCGACCAGACGTGCTCGATGGGCGGCATATCGGGGAATAGGAGGGACACGGCTCAGTGACACCTGGTGGGCCGTGAAGAATTGTTGCACGATGCGCGCCACGTGCGGGCGCGCATTTTCCTGTTGAAACGTGGCCGCTGGCAGATCCTGCAGGTAAGGGAGGACTACAGGCTCCAAAACATCGGAGATGTAGCTGTGGCTGTTGAGTGTACCGTCGATGCGTACCAGAGGAGTGCGGGTATCATATCCAATTGCGCCCCAAACCGTAACGCCAGGCGACGGACAAGTATGGCGATGCACCACGATGGTCGCCGCGGTGCCGCCACGCGCGGATCCGAGCATCGTGGTGTTGCAGGTAGAAGTGGGATTCGTTGGAGAAGACAATGTCGTGCCATTACGTAGTCCAGGTGCGGCGTTCAACGGCCCACTGCCGCCGCACTCGCCGATGGTGTAACGTAAATGGTAATCGGAGCAATGGGTGCCGTGCGACAAGTCCCCGCTCCTGCAGACGACGTCAAACGGTACGTGCTGATATAGGTTGTTGCGCAACACACCCTAATTCCTGCGCTAACGTTCGTGATGTGGCGGCGCGAGCCGCCAATGACCGCCGCACAACATGCAGGTCCTCTCGTCCGGTGGTGTGCCGCGGCAATCGCTCACTTCGGTCCGTCCGTCTCTCCTGCACCCACCAAATCCATACTTGCCTCACTGTGGCTGTATGTCGTCCCACACGGGCGCCGAAGTCTCGGTACGATAAACCGCTGTCGCGATAAGCTACTATCCGTCCTCTGTTGAACTCCGAAACGTGCTGGAATGACTGCCGTATTCTGCAAAGAGGCATCAGGAAGCTTCCCACGCACAGGTCCGGCAGCACACAACACTTCCACTACTTACATCCCGCCGTCTGTGCACCCTTCTTATAGTGCTTCTCGGTGGCGTGCCGGGCGCACATGATTTGCATATGCCCTGCAATGCTAATCGTTTGCATGTCCTCTCGCGGGCGACGGTTGCTACGAATTTCAGGCCAATCGGATGCTTCCTTCTTGGTGTTGCATTTTGGGTGCCCAGTAGTGTAAAAGAGGGAACTCATCTCCCTAATGTCACGACCTTCTGTTTTCTAGGCGATCTTGGTTGAACTTGGCTGGACGAGTAAGAGTGTGCAACAGAAAGCGTTGTCTTCCTACTTAGCTTTGTTACTCAAAGTGGTCATGAAGGAGGACTATTGACACCAATCCCTTTTGACTACTTGCTAAAAGGGCAATAGCAATGGTAAAAAACTTAAGAAACGAAAGAGATGATGTATGTGTTGCTTATTTCTATTCAGTATCATGATGTCCATGTCAGAAAGCCTAGCGGTTTCCCGTCATGCCTTGGGTTATGAAGTAGAGAATAAAAGACTAGAAGGGAGCGCCTATTTTTGGTGTCAGGTACAGATAAATGGTCGGTGTTGCTGAGATGAGAGGGGGAAAAGGAATTATTTGCTGTAGTTTCCCAAAACCTGGCCGTTATATGAACGTTTCTCTTTGAGCAGAGCAGAAAGGTTTGGGTACCATTTGGTTCAGGTACGACGGCAGCTGAAAGGGTTAAGGCCACTTGTTTTTAAAGAAGGGGAGAAGGAAAAGCACACCGGTTGTGTCTCATTCGAGACTCTAACCCGGACACAAATCGGATGACTAGCTAGAAGTGCACTCATTTGACTACTGTTACCGGGGAGGGAATTCTGTTTTTTTCTCAAAAACTGTTTTATTAATATGAATCCACAAACCCCATTTACAAAAGTAGTTTACATCGTCATAATCTTGAAGAATAACTAGATGGTTATAAACAGCATATAGCACTAGTAAGCTTGACCTTTATTGATCTTCGATGTTATATATTTTTCTGCTTTAATTTCTGTCTTTTATCCAAAATTTAGAAACAACTCTTATCTCTAACAATTTCAACTTTGGTTTACTTAAAGTCGGAAAAAATATTCAGTATTTGCTTGTGAATATATTTTGGTGAATATATTTTATTTGCTTGTGTTGTATAAACAGAATGGCATCATCCGCTGAAAGCACCCATCCACCACAAACCTGCCCTACTCCACCAAAATTATACACTGAAGAGCAATTGAATCAGAGATACCTGTCTAGTAACGTGTAGCACCACCTTTCGCGCTGATGACGGCGGCGATTCATATCGGCATGGACTCGACAAGACACCGGAAGCGTTGGGAAGCCATCCGGATTCACGGCCCCTGAACAAGCTCCCACAGTTCACGAAAATTTGATGGAGGTGGGTCAGAGCCTCGAACATCTCTCTCGATGGCATCCCAGATGTGCTCGAATGGATAGAGGTCAGGTGATCTAGCTGGCCAAGGAAGCGAGGTCACGTCGGTGGAGTGTTCATCCAACAATTCGGATACAATTCGGGAGCGATGGCACGGTGCATTGTCTTGTTGCAGGATGAGGTCCCCAGTGTGATGTTGAAGACGCAAAAACGGAAACAAATGGTTGTCCAGGATATCCCGGTAACGTTGACCAGTGAGATACGATGTCATACGTACCAGGGGTCCCATTTCAGTCCACGTAAACAGTCTCCAGACGAGAATGCCACTCCCACCAGCTTGAAGAGTACCCTGCTGGCAAGAAGGATCCGTCGCTTCATGTGGTTCGCGCCGTACTCGTATCCTGCCATCCGCATGTAGCAACGTGAATCTCGTCTCATCAGTCCAGGTAACATTTTCCCACATGTCTGGGGTCCAGTGGCGATGTTCCCGCGCTCATGCTAAGCTTTGCACCCTGTGATGTGCGGTGAGCAGCGGTACCCTCGTGGGACAATGGCTTCTGTACCCCATAGCGAGGAGATGGTTCTGGATGGTGTGGCTGCTTACTCGTTTTTGTGCACCTGCGTTAAATTGCCGTGTGATTTCTTGCACTGTGCCTCGTCTATCCGCTGTTACAATGCGAGCTAGCCGACGATGACCCCGCTCATCCACACGCTGTTGTCCCCGGCAGTTGGCCCTTGCAGGGATGGTTTTACCGGATTCGATGTACTTACGGTGCACCCGTGACACAGTGGTTTGTGAAAATCCCAGTGCCTGCACGACTTCCGAGATGGAGTGACCCATTCGTCGGGCCCCGACAATTTGCCCACGATTAAATGCGCTTAGATTCTTCGTCTTACCCATAATGCGTCCGACTCTTACTGATTCCCGTCGCATCACTCCTTATATTGTCGGATGGCTGCATACGTCATGTCGTTTCCGTTTACAGGGCAGCCTACAGCACCACATTTGCATAACGCCAGCTGTCTCTAATTCAATTGCTCTTCAGTGTATATCCAGTCGAAACCCTCTTCTTACGGGCTTTACATGTATCATATACATACCAGCTGTATAGTCTACCTGAGAATGTGATGACTGCTAAACACGGAAACCTGAGTGAGTTAGTCTATCGGTGGCGGACATCGGTGTGGAAAAGATGGGCTGCTCCATCTTGTTGATGCAAAATGCGCGGAATTTCTTCTTGCGACTGTCACACATGTGTGTACCAGAAATACATCAAAACCGTACGAACTAGCAGTCGCTGAGGAAAATGTGCCCGTGAACGGACCATTGATATTCGAGGTTTCCATCGCCTCTCTCCTTTATGTTCATGTTGGAATTGTGGGCCGCAGTGGAGAGGATACCTTCGGCATTCAACGACGGACGATCTAAGAAAGTATGTTCAAAGACCATTCTACGAAGAATGGCACGACTAAGGCTGTCCGCTTACGTAGAAATATGCATGTTAACAGTTCATCACTGGGCAAATGAGGCTGCAGTGGGACAAGAAAGATGGTCACTGGATCTTGTACAACTGGAGAACATTGTAATTTGGTCCGGTGAATAGCGGCTCTAATTACAAAACGCCGATGGAGGGTGCATATGTGGCGTAAGTCACAAGAGGCTATTGACCCCTGCTGGAAATTTAGGGCGTTAAAGGCCAGCGGAGACGGTATAATGCTCTGGGGCGTGTTCACGTGGGACACCTTGGGGCCTTCTTTGTGTTTATTAAGACCATCACCACCCAAGACCATACTGACCATCACCACCCAAGGCCATGTTGACCATCACCACCCAAGGCCATGTGGACGTATTCACCGACCAAGTGCACCTCTTCATGGCTATCTATTGCCCACAGCAGAATGCCATCTTACAAAAAGACAATGCCTTGTGTCATTCCTCCCGTTTGGCGAAGGACTGGTTCTAGGATGATTCCAGTAAGTTCGCAAATTTCGAATGGCCTTCTCAATTTCCGGATTTGAAACCAAATTAAAATCTGCAGAATGCAGCGATGCATTAGAGTCCACAACTTACCACCGTTAACTTGCAGCACTTTGCAGCAGCCGTCCTGGAATCATGGGCCACAGTATCACCCGAACGTTTCCAGCACCTCGTAGTGCCCATGCCACATCGTGTTTCTGGTGGTGTGATGAGAAAAGGTGTGCCCACACGTTATTAAGTGGCCGGACCGGGCGCAAAATAAATCGTTTTCTCAGTTTGATTTTCTTGACAGACGTAAGCTGAAAGAGACTATGGTGTTACAGAAGAATGTTTACCTAGCTCGGAAGACAAATGAGTGGGTACTGGAAATTTTGAGGACCTATTGCTAGATGGGAGCTTTTATCCCTACATTAAAACTGGAACCGTGGAGGGAAGTAATCAAGATGAGCTAACAACTTTAAGTGAAAGGATGAAATGTCTGACCTACTGAACATGAAGGTCTTTAATGCATCATATTGTCTACAAAATCGCCTTTGCTGCAGTAGCTTTTTTTTATCGTACCCAACAGCTATATAACACAGAAAAAGAAACAATGGGATTCTGCAGCTAGTGACAGTTCCCAGGTTTTTAGGCTTATGACAAATGTTCTTTTATGTTACGTTTATGATAGAGACAGAGCTAATCAGAATAAGTTCAAGAAGCGCTTAATGATATTCTTAAATATGAAAAATTTCTGTCACGTAGTCCTCCAATTCACGGCAAGTAATTTTATTTCTCTTATTGAAAGGTGGTGCCCAGGAGGGATGATTTCGAAAAAGATCAAAAGCATTTTTGAAATAGGGTAAATCGCACTTATTATTATGCCTTTCAACTACTGAATTAGTGAATAAGCTATTAAACAGACTCACACAATCATAATTTTGAAATTTCTTCAGACTGTTACCCGTTTCTATTTGGCTTTTGTTTTTTGTTCAGGGTTTGCCGACCACCATGAGTTGTTAGCACTGAGGGCTGCAAGTAGTCGCCCGTCCCTAATTTGAAGCTACGGGTTCCAGAGGAAAGAGAGCGACAGCGCCATAGAAAACCGCACCAATAACCTATGTTTCATGTGGGACTCAAACTCTGGCCCATCTCGGACGAATGGTCAGAGGCCAGCGCATCATGCCTCACAGCCACCTGGTGGTCTATTTGTTTTCAAAAAGTAGGAGTAATTTGTTGAAGTCTAAGTAGGACTTGGGGTCTGCTTGGCGTATTTTTCTTCCTTGTTAGTTTGGGTAAGACTAGGACTTCTGAGCAAATTTCTTTACTTCCAAAAATGATTTTAAAGAGAGTGAGTTGAAAGTTTTCCAATATTTGGATCATTTTATGTCATCATACGTACCTTTACGACAAAAGCTGACTAGCATTCAGAGTATAGGCCATCGTGTTGCACCGCTTTTAGCGATCTTTCTGGCAGTTCTTCGATTCCGCGGCGGCACCAGTTCTTGTCCTTCGAAGCGAAGAACTCTTTCTCCCCAGCTGCCACCTCTTCCTGGTTGTTGAAGTGCAGCCCGCGAAGGAAGTGGGCCATGGACCGGAACAATTAATAATCCGACGGGGTACGGTCCGGACTATATGCTGGGTGTGGTATCAGTTCGATGCCCTCAAGTTCCTGGAGTTTTGCCCGGGTCGTTTGCGCGGTATGAGGCCGAGCGTTGTCCTGCTGTAGCAGAGCGCGCTTTCTGTTCACCAGTGCAGGCTACTTTTCCTCCACAACCGCATGCATTCGCTCCAGTTGTTCAGAATAGAGATTGGCGTTGATGGTCCGACCGTCTGCAACAAATTCTTAATGGATTATCCCCTCGACATTCCACCAGACGCAGAACATGACCTTGTGCTCGAAGCGCCCAGCCGCCCACGTTTGGCAACAGTTAAGGAAGCCGGCAGTGCTCAACCACTGCCGTTGTGTGTTAGGATTACGGAAATAAACCCACTTTTCATCGCACGTAACAATTCTCTTGATGAAACGTACATTGCGCGGGTTTTCTCTGAGTTTCGTGCACACTTCCACTTGGCGGTTTGCTTCAGCTGGTGTCAGTTCGTGAGGGACAATGTGGCAGCTTCTTGTAGACTTTGCCGAGGTCCTGAAGGTGACAAACCACGGTGGTCTGTGATATGCCCAGCTCGCCTGATAAACTCAGAGTGCTGGTTGTCGGATTTGCCTCTACGGCCTGGCGCACGACCTGTGAATCCACGGTTTGCGGCATACTTGACCTTGGCTGATCGTTGGGGTATCTGTCACCTGAGCTAAATTTCTTGAACCATCTGGTTGCAGCGCTGTGGTCCACGGAACCTTCCCTTTTTGCATGACAAATGTTTGTTGCTTGAGCAGCGTTATGGTAGAGTTCAAACTCGTAAAGCAAAAGTTCCCTAATTAGTCGGTTGTGGCTGTTCATCTTTTAAAGGCGTCCCAACCACTGCCAGAACGACGACATGGAATGTTGTTTACAGCAACGACTATCACTTTATATCCGTTTCTACTGACTGCAGTGCGCGAATTCAACTAATTTAATTAAACACGTGGCATACCCGCCGCAGCACATGCGTTTATGCAAATATTGCAAAACTTTCGACTCACCCTCTGTAATGCGTTGAATTCTGGGTAAGATGAGCAGAGTGACTCTGGAGCGCTGAGAATCGGGGCGGTGTGGAGACATTAATGGAAGAATTTAAATACAATCAAATTTTCGACGTTCACCTCGAAGTTTTTGAAGGAGAAATAAGGAAACCATTTTATTCTCGGAAATTTATGGCGTCATTTAAAGGAAATCCACCCAGTCATCAACTGGTTGGATTTCCTTCCTCCAGGAATAAGGTTATAATTTCTTAAATTCTGCGTCTAGCCTCACCCGAGGGCGTTTCTTTTGATCCAAGGCTAGTTTTGGTTCGCTACAGTCTAAATAAAATTTCATTACCAAGCTGGATTTTTTTCTCTCTTTCAAGACTACTTTTAATTCTTTAAAGTATAGGAACGGCATCTTAAAAGTTTGAAGCGCATAGTAAATAAAATAAAAACTGCAATTTTATATTATTGCGAAGTAATGAAGATGAATGACTTTTATGGACGGTTAACATTCGCCTGAAAAGCTCTTGTTCAGCTTAGGCAGGATTGTTTCGTGCAGTTAGGTTTCGAGTGCATCAAAACATTTTTAACAGCTGATGATTAGTTCACGAAAAAATTCGGAAGTCCTTTTTCTACCCAATGCTCGTGGAATCGAAAACTAATTTTTGTGGCAATGTGTTGGGATCAAAGAAACTAACGAAAGTGCTTTTCTGGGGGTGGGGGATTAAAAAGTTTGGAAACAGTATTTAAAATCTCGTTGATAATTTCATTTTTTCTTACAGAAATAGGCGGAGACATCTATCATTTTTAGAGTGAACATTCTTTATATATTAGCGTTAGAAGATGCATGGAAAATTTGAGCACGATTTCTCGACCCAAAGAATTTTTTCGGTTCCAATTGGAGCTATATTCACAGTGGACGACGGATAAAAACGCGCACGGGCAGGTTTGATTTCTTCATAGAAAGAAGTTATGACTGTCTCCATGCTTTAAATTTCAAAAGAGTATGATTTCGAGAGAGAACGAGTTTTTCAGTTTGACAAACCAGAAATACCGTGAAGACAGAAAAACATACTTACGTACGGGGATGATAATAATAAAAAAAAACTCGTATTAACGAAGTGGTACTGTCTTGAGCATACGGTTTCTTTTTTTTTTTTTTTTTGTCTGACACATTTTTCCTCCCCTATTCGATGTTAAAAGCATCTCATAATCACCTACTGCAGCGTTGCATTCAGAGTGTTTTTCCGGGGGGGGGCAATTACAAACTTTGAGGGGGCTCAAACTTGTTATTATTTGTTATTTATACATACATTAATACACATTATGTTATTTATATATACATTAATACATATAACAAGATGTTAAATAGAGTATACATTTTTTCTTCTGCTCGTATATCGCAAATTCCAAGAAATCTACACATACAAGTGATTAAAAATGTAAAAATGTTATACATTTATTTTAATTCAGTAATGCACGACGGATTTCACCCTGCGGTGGTGTAAAATATTAAAGATGATAGTAAGATAACGCTGAGCTGGAGAAAATCCTGACCCCCCCCTCCAACATTAGGAGTTGCAAAAATATCGTCGTCTTATTACAAGCATGTTTCTGATTATTAAGGAATCATTACAGTGTTACCTGAAAAAGTATGGTGTAAACCATTCCCCTGCCACTTGGTTTCAGCCCCTTTAGATTATTTAGATAAGCACATAGTTAAAATAAACTCATTAATCGTTTGAAATTCTTGGATTTCCTTTTTGTCACAGAGTGTAAACCACATAACGCCAGGAAAAAAAAATTGAATATATTTTATTAAATTGCTTTTGTTAAAAATTAGGTAGCCCAAATATTTTGTTGTGTTGGGAGCCCTAACGTCACGTTAGCTACACTGAGGCTTAACCGTATACATAGGAACTCGGCATCCAGAATATTGAAATACAGCTGAATGCCAGCTTCCAAAATATGATATATGTATTGCAGTGCAAACAGCATGCCGTTGGTGACTACAAATCCACAGTAAACTTAAATATCAAATAAAAAAAGTTTTAAAAAAATTTATAGAATTGTGAAAAAACACTTTGTTTTTTTTGTTGTTGTTGTTTTTTGCCCCTCTTACATATATGATCAAGATGAACTGGTCTTCTACCTTCCTGAATTTTATCCAGAGAAAGTTTTAAGTAATTTTGGTAGGGCTTAATAATTGATTTTTAACATGGACATTTGTTCCATTTAATAAACAATTTTACAAAAGCATTCTCATCTAGAGCAACATATTTTTCTCTAGAGTATATATATTTTAATAACTACTTTGATTTCAGAGCTACATTTAAAAAAATATGTTATCTAAAGTGTTAACACTTTATGTGAAGTCATTTATGGCTCTAATTAACAACGGAAATTCCGGCTTTTTTTTTTTTGTCGAGGTACTGTATACTTTATTAGCTGCATTGATTCGTCGGATTTAGAAAACGTAAATATACGTGCCGATGGCAATTTTGGTTTTAGTGTATAAAACAAAGAAATTAATTTAATACTTAAAATAATTTTAATGCTACTGAGATATGTGGGATGCGTTTTTTGTATTATAATATTTTCCCTCATTTTCTTAAGTTTTTAAAATTTATTTCTTCAAATTTTCATCTAGAAACAAAACTAATTAGACTAAATATAAGGGATGATTACCCAAAATCTACGGGAGGGGAAGGGGGGATCCACGGATTTTCGGGGGGACTAAGCACCCCCAAAAATGTGCCTGAATACATCACTGACCTACTGCGATTGATATAGCAAATAGACAGACGTTTTAAGTCCGTTAGTCTCGTTTTTTTGTTTCCAGAAGGCGCGCTGAAAAAATGGATTTTAAAATAAAATCGAAACAGGTAAAAATAAACGAAACAAAAACGAATAACTCCGTTATAATTAGCTACCGTAGATTCTGTTAGTTGACGGAAAGAGAAATGCTCGAATTGTTTTCCTCCAAACCCAAAATGTTTTTCTTTAGACTAATGGGAAGTGATCAAGAAAAGAAGGGGCGCCGGAGGTCGCATGCTTCGTCACAACAGACTGCATTCCCTTTGTGCTGATAACGTCTGTAAAGGGAACTGCAAAACGATGTCATTTGACAAACGGGCAATATATATGTCACTGGGAGAGAAGCGAGGTACTGTAGGAGCGGGAGGTCGCTTAAAAACAAAGCGCTAGTAGTTCACAGAAGAATGAAATATAAAATGCGAGGAACGAAAATAAACCTGGTGAGAGAAAATGTGTGTAGTGTGCATTAGGTAGCGTGAATTAGTTAGCGTGATTAAAATTAATTGAACATGTGAATCTCTTCTAGGTTCAAAAGCTGTAACTCTTAAGAATTAAAATATTCCTTTCATTTTCACTTCCCAATCATTTTCATAATTGTAAAATAGATTCGCGCATATCTAGAAATGGAGTACCCAGAACCTTTTTTAAGCTTTGTCTTCTAATCATTTGTCCAAGATTGGTTCGGGTTTGAATCCCGTGTGATGCATGAATGGTGTGTTTGTCTGACGGCACTGGCTATCATCCATTGTGTGGAACAAGTGACCACAAATTCGAGAGAGATTTATGTAGAGGATTTTCGGAAGTGTGTGTGTGTGTGTGTGTGTGTGTGTGTGTGTGTGTGTGAGAGTGAGTGAGTGAGTGAGTGAGTGAGAGTGACTACAGGTCTTTAAACAACTGTTAGAAGCAGGAAGCTAGGAGATTTGGGCTAGAGTGGCCGACAGGAAAGACACACGGAAGCGAAGTAGAAAGATAGAGGAAGACGCCCTTGATTTATAACCGGGGGCCTGTACCCGGGGTTTGACGGCTTAACGTGTCCATCCGACGCAATGCGGATTTTTTAGTGGTTGAAGCGTTCGTACTTGCCTGGGATCGATCCTGTGACTTCCTTATTGGATGGGAACCGGAATGTCGTTTTTTTTTGTTTTTTTTTTTGGGGGGGGGGGGGTAAGTTTGGGGAGCGCCGCCCCGGTGGCGCAGTGGTCTAAGGCGCTGGCCTCTGATCATTCGTCCGTGAGGGGTCCGGGTTCGAATCCCGGTGAGGCATGGATGTTGTGTTTGTCTTACGGCACTGGCTCTCTCCCTTCCCTGGAACCAGTGACCCTAAATTAGGGACGGGCGACTGCTTATAGCCCATTGAGTTGCTCACGGTGGTCGTTAAACCTCCAATCAAAAAAAAAAAAAAAAAAAAAAAAAGTTTGGGGAGCAGTTGTGAGGTGTTTATGTACGTTCAACGTAAAGTGAGTGTATGCACAAGTGAATGAACTATTCGCCTTTAACTTATGAAGGTGTTTTTGTCTTCCAGATTTGCAGAACAAAATGAGCGACATAAAACCGAGGAGAGCCATGTTCGTCATTGTATGCTGTACGAATTTCACATGGGGAAAATGAAACCGTGGTCATCAATAACATTTGCGCTGTTTATCCGAATGCGTTAAATGTCCGCAATTGCCAGCGTTGGTTCGCCCAATTCCGGTCTGGCAATTTTGATGCCCCTCGTGCAGGACGGCCCATGGGGCTGGACAATGACCTGCTACGTGCAGCCGTTGAGTCAGATCCTCGTCAAACCATTGATGGATTATCCTAAAATCTTAATGCACCATGGTCTACTGTTCAAGAGCACCTGCAACAGATAGGGAAGGTCTATAGACAAGGAGTTTGGGTCCTACACCAACTTTCACATGACAACAAAGTCCAGCGTTCCACCATCTGCAACTCTTTGCTCAGCAAATAGGAAAAAGGAATCCATTTCTTCATCGAGTTGTCACTGGAAATGAAAAGTGGGTTCCTTACATGAACAACAAACGCAAAAACAAGTGGCTTTCTCCAGGTCAGACACCAGTTCCTACGACAAAAACGGGCATTCACCCCAAAAAGCTTTTGCTCTGTGTTTGGTGGACTATCGCTGGCATAGCTCACTTTGAGCTCTTGGAACCCTGACAGATTGTAACGGCAGACTTCTATTGTCAACAACTAGACCGTTTGAAGCAAGCTCTTACTGTAAAACATCCAGCACTGGTCAGCAGAAAAGGTGTCATCCTCCAGCATGACAACGCGTGACCTCACACGTCGAGACAGACCCAGAAGACGATCAGAGATTTTGGCTGGGAAATTCTTCTCCTTCCCCCTTATTCCCCTGACATTGCACCATCTGATTACAATTTGTTCAGATCTCTGCAGCACTTTTCTAATGGAAAAAGATTCCACAATATTGATGATGTCAGAAATAGGCTCTCGGACTTTGCATCCCAGCCAACGTCTTTTTATAAAGACTGCATTGAAAGTTTGGTTTCACGATGGGCAAATGTGATCGATAATGATGGGGATTATTTAATTGATTAAGAAATAAATTTCTTCTGTTACAGTGTTTCTCGTCTTTTCCAAAACGACATTACTTTCCGCCCACCCCCACTCCAAATCAGGGATGGGCGATTACTTATATAAAGCACTGAGTTGCTCACGGTGGTAGTTAAAATTTTCATACAAAACATATTAAAACAGGTATTAATGATTACTGTGAACATCTAGGTAATGAGAAGTCTCCCATCCCTATTTTAAGGCTTCTGGTTCCAGAGAGAGGTGACGAGATCCAGCGTTGTATGATTAGCGTGCACTCATGCCATATGCGGGATACGGGGGAAAAGCCGTATAGCCAGAAAACCGCGTTTCTGACCATTCAGCCTTTATAATTTCATTAGATGATTCCAAAGCATGACTGCTTCTACACCGCTGTTGAGAAAATAATTATTTTAAACATCTGCGACAAATGTTCCCGAGTACTGAGGAGCTTCAGCCAAGGTGACCGCCTTCCAGAAAAAAGACATAAAATTTATATTCCGTAGGAAACTAAAACACAATACCTTTTTGTTTTGATATTTCAATGATCTTGATGTACAGCGGTGCCAAAAAAAAAAAAAAAAAACTAGGAAGGGCGCTATCATTTCCATTACATGCCACCACACACGTGCGGTAAATTTTACCGTCCGCAAACGACGTATATATAGAGCAGATATCTCCGCAAGCTCAAGTGGTAGCATTCGCAATTCAAATTGCAGCTTATTAGGATTTGAGAAATTTCGAACGTGATATGAAAGTAGGCGCCCGGCAGATGGGTCACTCCAACTCGGAAATTACCATGCAATTTAAATTTATACGGTCAACAATTTCAAGGTTATACCCGAACTACACAAACTCAAGAAAGACATCTAGAGTGCGAGACAGGTGTGGCTGTAGAAAAGCCCGGGACGATCGTGGGCAGCGGCGTCTGGCACGCATCTCAACATACGCCTGGTTTGCATTATTGCCGCAAATCGCTGGGCAATTCAATGCTCGGAACAGTATTAGCATCAACGTTCCCTGCGTTCTATGGGGTTCCAGAACCGACGACCCACCCGGGTGCCATTGCTGACCCACATCGATAAAACTAACTCTAAGTTATACACTGGTGTGCAAATATTAAGGACGAAGAGGAGAAATCAGCATAACAGCGGAACGAGCAGGCAGAACGGACCAAAAGTCAACTCAGGAGATTGACTAGGGTCCGGTACGGTAGGACATGCGCATATATGCAGCATGACGTAGGGGGGGGGGAGTGTCGGAAGGGTATAAAGCACACGGGCGGTGTACGCTCAGCAATTCGGTAAAAGCTATTGCACGGTGTACATCGGTTTGAACGACGTCGAGTTGCTGCCACCGTGTGATATGGCCAACAGGCAATCTAGTAGACAGCATCTGGAGGACTTTACCCGAGGTCGCGTCATTGGGAAGTTGGAAGAAGGTCGAAGTGTGACTAGTGTGGCCGAGGAGTTCGTGATCACTCACAGTATCGTTTCACGAGCTTGGAGAGCATTTCAAACGACAGGAACAGCTGTCCCAGAATTTAGCAGTGGTCGTCCATGAACAGCCACGGCGGCGGACGACCGGTATATTGTCCTACAGGTGAGAAGAGACAGACGGCATACAGCGGGAGAAATCGCAAGGCACATGCAACAGACAACTGGACGTTCGTTATCGCGTTTTACCGTGGCCAGGAGGCTGCAGAAAGGTGGTCTATTTGCACGACGACCAGTACGGCGTGTGCCATTAACGCCTGCTCATCGGAGACTGCGGTTTCTGTGGTGCCAGTAACACAAAAACTGGACACATCAGCAATGGGGTCGAGTTCTCTTTACGGATGAGAGCCGGTTTAGTCTGACGTGCGATTCTGGACGTATACACATCTGGAGAGAACAGGGAACACGCAATCACACCTCCAACATCATCGAAAGGGACTGGTTTGGAGGTGGCGGAGTTCTCGTTTGGGGCGGTATCATGCTTGGTAGCCGTACTGACCTCCACATCTTCCAAGGAGGTTCAGTCACTGGTGTCCGCTATTGTACCGAGGTTCTCCTGCCTCACGTGCGTCTGTTTAGAGGTGCTGTGGGTCCTGAGTTCCTCTTTGTGGACGACAACGCTACACCTCATGGTACAGTGGCTGTCGCAGAGCTGTTGGACAGTGAAGATATTCAACGCATGGATTGGCCCGCAAGGTCCCCTGACCTAAATCCAATTGAACACGAGTGGGACCTTCTCAGGAGACGCTTGGCAGCACGTCACCAGCCGCCAGCAACGGTTTCGCAGCTGCGATTGGCGCTACAAGGATAATGGGCCGCGATGCCTCAACAGCTCCTTGACAACCTCGTCCTCAGCATGGACAGACGTTGTAAATCCTGCACCGCAGTCAGGGGTGATCATATCCCCTACTAAAGACTGGATTTTTCTTTGCAGCCGCCTGTTACATGGACATTTCTGTCTTCTGTTTAGTTGTACTCGAAGCTACCAATTTTCAATAAAGTGCCTTGGTATCCTTTGGATTCCTTGTTTGGATGGTTTTGCTCACTTGTCCCATATTCGCACATCTTGGGGATCTTATGGTATGATTTGAGTCGATGTGGAGCAGTTCTGCACGACGTTACATTCGAAAAACCGTCTCGTCTTTAATTTTTGCACGCCATTGTAGCATGGGATACTTAATACTTGATAAAACATAACCATAATTATATTAAAAACCAATCATTTTTCTTTGAGTAATGTTAAAACCTGTTAATAGATGTCGTGACCTGTACATTGTTGACGCTAATAGACAAACAAATGTTGGATTGCTTAATTATGAGTATGTTTTAGTAAGTATTAAGTATTCCGTGCTATAACTTAGTTAGTTTTATCGATGTGCAAATTTTCACCCTTGGGAATACATCAATTGCGAAGAAAATATGTAAAGAAGTTTTACCATTGGAAACATACGACACAGATTTTAGGTGGAACCACCTTAACAAGTTTTGCGTGATTTTGGATTATTGTGGAATGCTTACAGTTTCAGTTGAAAAGACATGCGCCTTTGTGTTGAGCAGGTTGCCTGTCTACATTCTTTTTTTTAATATCGGATTCTTGCATGCTGTCTGTTAATGATCTCTGTAACGAAGAAATACTTACCCCAAAAACTAATCCACGCTTAAGATCGTTTTTCGCGGTTTCTTCAGTATCACACTTTCCTGAAGTTATCGCCCTTATCACGCATTGCGTCTTAATATCCCTCTACATCCCGAACGTGGATTTACTGCGTTTAATGGTATTTTGTCTTTAATTCTTGCTAAGGGTGAGCGACTGATTCCTGCCATTCCTGTGATTTTCCTCCAGGATAATCCTCTTTATAGCCCCCATTCATCACTAGACGCTATTTACGTTTCATCGTCCGACTATCGATCACACTAGCTTGAACTATCCTTGTGCTAAGTGTGAATTCTAACATTAGCTTTGCCAGCTCGTTAAATCTACATAGAAAACTAATGCACGTGGCGTTCGACCACTAGATATTAAAACTGTCCCTGGCTACTTTAAATGTTTCATACGGCTTTGTGATGTGCTTAACAGGCATTTTCTTCCAAATGTTGTCATTAGTATAATGGCTGTGTAAATTGCACTGCAGGAAACGGGAATTGGAACAACACGAAACAGTGATCCGATTTTGACCAAAGCTGGTGTTAGTAAACCTGACTATAGGGACAAACAAATCTTAAACTGGTTACATTAAGCTAATTCGAGATATTGGTGAAAAATGCTTGAAGATTTGAAAAGTAATACAGGCGTAGGGCACCTACATGCTTGAATACAACGAGATTGTGGCGAGAATTCTGTCGAAGAAGTGTGGAATGCCACCTTTTCGTATATCACTCCAGGCCTGTCCACTTAACAACATTCCAAACTCCAAAGCATGCGCAGCTCCACGAAAAGGGCGTCCTTAAGCGAGAGTGGAAGTGAAAGGCAAACATTTCTGTGTAAGTCAAGATCTCAGCAAATATTGCGAACAATTGTGTGATGTGTCACGAGAACAGTAACACTCGGAATTTGTGTCAAAGAAGCTGATCATCTCGCCAAAGCCTTCCGTCAGAAATGACGGTCGTGCTTTTCACCGGTACTTTTGAACGGTTCTCTGCTTGGGCTTTGAACGTCTATGCCTTCTCCTTTCTTATGTGTCCAACTTCGATGAATTGTAAACTCCTCTCAGACAATTCGTCAAGCGATATGAAGGAATGACGTTCCACTCTCTCGTAGACAGACTTTATCTCTCAGTCCACGAATTAGAAATGTGGAGTAATTTATCATCTCTGTTACATTTGTCTGTATATCCAGAAAAGTTAAATAAAAAAAAAAAAAACCTAATTTTTAATAAAGCAGAAATTTTAACTTTCGGATTTACTCACAAAATAACGTCTTCTTTAATACTGACTCAAATTCCCAGAAAACTTCATTTCTATTTTCCCTCATTACCACATTTCGTCAGAATAGGATCACTATTGAACTGCATATAAATTTCTACTTTATTTTCAACAGTATAATTCAGTTTTTTCATGTGGAAACAGTGTTCCTTAGATTTTGTCTGAAAAATCATATTATTCATTTTTGCTTTGAAGGCACAGACAATTTATTCGTAAAATAAATGCGCTGTTTACGTTTAATATTAACAGAATTTAGACCAATTATCTGCTAGAAAAAATCACACACAGTAACTTTGAACTTCCAAGCTCCTATAAACAGCCAGTGCTTAACACGTAAGCTTTAGATGGATTCCGTGAAGTTCAATTTTCTCTCTTAAAAGAAATTAATTCAGAAATTCCCTGTATTGAGCTTCGCCCCTCCATTAAATTAACAACGTTTGTAGCAAACCGCTTTTGAATTTTTTTACGCTTTCCAACAGTAGGTGGAAGATCCGTACTGTCTATGCTCCAGCTTTATCCGTCCGTCCGTCTGTCCGTCCGTTCGCACGATAACTCACGTAAAAAGTTTCAATTTCGATGAAATTTTAGCATGTGGTAGGGGACCATCTGAGGACGAATCCTATTGAAAATGGGCGTAATGGGGTCAAAGGTCAGGACACAGGAGTGGGATTCATTCCATCGCCCTTATGCGTCATAACTTATGTAAAAATGCTTCAACTGAAACAAAACTTTAGCCTGGTGTTCCGGAAGTATACTTAACCGGTTCTGTTGAATATCATCGAAATGGGGTCAAACGTCAGGGCACAGGAGCGAGATTTATTCCACAGCCATTATCCTCATAACTTGAGTAATGATTTCTGGTATGTTGGAAAGCGTATCAAAATCAATGCATTTCATGATTTTACTAACTTGTCTTGAAAAAGGTTTAGAAGCTGTAAATAATTTTAATTTTCTTAAGAGTTATTTTAGGATGTCAAAGAGATGGATTTATGGAATGTTTCTTTCCGTATCGTTTTTGCATATAACGGAACTATGGATGCCAAAGGTTTTCCATGCATTTAAAGGTATACATAACTATTTTAATTTGCCCAGAAACCACTACTAAGAATTGGGAAAATTCTTTCTGGATCAAGCAGGTGAAAAAGCGCTCAAGATTTTTCGCATTTTGCACATGAGTTTTTCCTATAGTTGGAGTAAATTTTATAGTATCATTCGACGGGATATATTTCAAAACATTTGTTTTGGTGTCGGTACTCTTAAAAAGGGCCAAACGTTCAAACGTTTCCACCTGCCGTACAGAATAACTGCAAGATTATCTTTTCTGGGTTTGTCAGGTGAAGTAGCAGAAACTGTACGACCAGTTCAAGAAAACTGTGTTTTTTTGGTGGGGGGGGGGGATAGCTGCGCTGTGCTTCAACAGATTGCTAAAGCAGGGGCGGAAGCCAATATGTTTTTGCTTGGCCATTTATGTAGTCGGCTGCCCACAGAAACAGCCACACTATTAATAAAATATAAAATGTTTGCTAAATAAATATATTTCCGAACTTTGGGTGCATAATTCATTTTGAAAGTCAATGTCTAAAAATGACTTAAAATCAGAAAATTTTATTCGAATGAGAGATTTAGTATTGTTTTCCCCTCACCATGCCAAGAAACTGGAGCCCGAGATTTGAACACAAGGCAGTTCTCAGTTCAGCACCTAGATTCCCATAAATAAGAAGAGATCGGATCTTCCCCATTAGATGAATCACAGGAGACTCGTACACTCCAACATCTAAATTAGTTTGGTAACGAAGGCTTTCAGAGAACTCATATTCTGTGTGGTTTTGCCACATTTCTGCCAGATTCATCATTGAGAGTTTGTGGTTGCAACTTACTAGCCTTTAGCAACAGAGTACTAGTATCGAACTCTTACTTGTTCAAGCTATTCAAATTCCCAAGTTCTTTGGATGACTTTTCAATACCGAAACTAACCCGATCTTTTAAGAAGAAAAATGCTTGCTTGAAGCTTATCAAGTCTGTGAAACACTGGTCAAATGTCTGAGGCAATCTACATATTGCTGCAGTTTTCCAGTTCAAAATCGATATTTTAGTCTCTTCCAAATAGCTTTACAGGTGTAGAAAGTGGCAAATTTGTAGTGTCTGTACTTAAATCAGCATCAGATTAATTTTTGGTTTGAACTGCCAAAAAACTTGGGCTTGATCGCGAATGAGATTTCATTTGTCCTGTAATTTCGCGCTCAGCCCATTCATGAGAGACCAACTGTGTATACATACATTGGCGGAAAAAAAAATCCCAACACCAAGAAGGGGTTGTATTAGATAAACGACAGTTGGTAAACGGTGAGAGTACATCTGTAAGATGACGTCTATGCAAATTTCGCGCTCGGCGCATACGTGTGGTGCTAGTAGCGCCCCTCGGAACATGCAAAGCAGGTTTGCTGTAAATACGCACTGTAACGTGCGTGAGCATTATTTATCGTTGAGATTCGACGTAGGGTGTTGATGTTAGTCAAGAATGCCTTTAAGAAGACGAAGAAGCCATTATCAACAGCTCACGGAGTTTGAACGAGGTCGTGTAATAGGGCTACAAGAAGGTGGATTTCTTTCCGCAATATTGCAGAACGACTTGGCAGGAATGTAGCCACTGTGCATGATTGTTGGCAGCGGTGGTCAAGGGAAGGTACTGCCTCAAGAAGACCGGGTTCCGGCTGGCCACGTGGCACTACTGAAAGGGAAGACCGCCGTGTACGGCGTATGGTCGTGACGCATCGTACCGCGTCTGCGGCAGCAATTCGAGCTGCAGTTGCCACCACAGTGACACAACGAACTGTTACAAATCGGTTACTTGAAGGACAGCTACGAGCCAGACGCCCTGTAGCGTGCATTCCACTTACTCCAAACCACTGCCGTTTGCGACGTCAGTGGTGTCAAGCTAGAGCTCATTGGAGGACGGAGTGGAGATCTGTTGTGTTTTCTGATGAAAGACGGTTCTGCCTGGGTGCCAGTGATGGCCGTGTGTTGGTTAGAAGGAGGCCAGGTGAGCGCCTGCAACCAACCTGTCTGCGGCCGAGACACACTGGACCTACACCTGGAGTTATGGTCTGGGGAGCAATTTCCTATGACAGCAGGAGCACTCTCGTGGTTATCCCACGCACCCTGACGACACAGTTGTACGTCGGTCTGGTGATTCAACCTGTTGTGCTGCCATTCATAAACAGCATTCCAGTGGGTGTTTTCCAACAGGATAACGCTCGCCTGCATACCGCTGTTGTAACCCAACATGCTCTACAGAGTGTCGACATGTTGCCGTGACCTGCTAGATCACCAGATCTTTCACCAATCGAGCACGTATGGGACATCATTGGACGACAACTCCAGCGTCACCCCCAACCAGCATTAACCGTCCCTGTATTAACCAACCAAGCGCAACTGGCATGGAACTCCATCCCACAAACTGGCATCTAGCACCTGTATACGACACAATGCATGAACGTTTGCGTGCTTGCATTCAACATTCTGGCGGTTACACTGGTTATTAATGTACCAGCATTTCACATTTAAAATGGCTCTTCTCGCGCTTACAATAAACTGTGATCTTGAAACCTTAATCGATTAAATATGTTACCTATACAAATGTATTGCCGCCATTTCATTCCTCTACAACTATTTTTTCGTGGTGTTGGGATTTTTGTCCGTCAGTGTAGATAACTAGGAACTGCATTGCAATCCTTCACTCTCAATGCCTGAAAATTTTTCAGCTTGCCATTTTTCTACAAGAACCTCTTGAGTTTGCGGATACACGGTAATAAAACGCTCTAGAACCTTTTCACGAGTGAGACACTGAACATTAGAATGATAATTTGGATAAATGCTCGCAATGCTATAAAAGATTTTGAGCATGCTTGTTTAAATTTTATTCAGAAAAATTTCGACAAAATATGACTTTAGATAAGACATCTGAGAGCCGGGACATGTATGAAGACAAAAAGGAATACAGATAGAATGATGTGTATGTAAAAATCAAAAAATTTGGCAAAAATAACTTTTACTTATTAATACCTCTTGATTCTTACTTTGTAGTTTCGTCTTGTGTGATGCGTTCTTAAGCAGACCTCCGCTTTTGCGCTTCTGTAATACACCACCACCACTCAATAAGTATTAGTAAAAATAATAAATTCTGGCAAATGCTGGGTCGCAAAAAGGAGACATCTCCCAGAAAAACATTGTCAGTAAAGCAATCCTAACCGGAAATGATGCACTTGAGAAGACACATGTCTCGGAGAACCCGCCAGGAAGCTGTTCTTTAAGGAGTAAAAGAGTAAAATCGCATACGGAAAACTAAGCAAAGATTCTGGACCATCATACAGGAAGTCACTGTCCGGAGAATGTACTTGAGGAGAAAGCGGCAGGGTCCAGCCATTCTTTATATCTGTTGCGCACAATCTTTTGCTTTTTGCGCTTGCATCATTGTGTTTTGAGACAACTGTAAATAAAGCTACACTTGAATGCGGCCAATATTCTGAGGCATAAAAATATAAGAGTTGTGTCTTAAGCAAGAAACACAGTTCATATTTTTAATTCAGCGAGAGAAGTCTGACATACACATAAATCAGGAGAAAAGACCAAAAAAAAAAAAAAAAAACGAATGTCAGATTTTTTCCGATAAGAATTAATCACAGGCATGCATTCCTTAATATAGTCGAGTTTGTTCTAAGCCACAGAATGAACACCGGTTCAATTGTCGAAACACAAACGTTACAAAAATTTATATTTCTCAGCCTAATTTTACCGCGTGAGCTTGTAAAATATGTTCGGTGTACTCTATCAGTCTTTCTAAACAGGGAGAAGAGGACGATGTTGAGTATTACAAAACATAACATTTGCAAAATGACCCTGGAGATGCAACTGACTGACAAACTGCAAGAGTGGATTGACTGATTGATTGATTGACTGGGGTTGAACGACCACCATGAGCAACTCATTGGGCTATAAGCAGTCGCCCTTCCCTAATTTTAGACCACTGGTTCCAGGGAAGGGAAAAAGCCAGTGCCTTATGACAAACACAAAATCCATGCCTCATCAGGATTCAAACCCAGACCCATCTCGGAGGAATGATCAATAGCTATCGCTTAGACCACTGCGCCACCTGGGCTGCGCAAGAGAGGAACGCCGATCATTATAAAGAAGTCTTAAGCAAGGCTATTTGCACAACAGACCTAAAAATAAAATTTATGGCACAGATTGAATGAAACCCAGATACCCATAATTGTGAAAACAAATTGTGAGCGAAACGATATGAAGCTATTAGACCATAGTTGTCCTTGGACGACCACAGGTTAATTGAAACAACAGGAACAATTGATAGCTGGGATTTACACCGTACGTAGTGTTGTTCGACGAAGAACAAGGGAACAATAAATACCGTCGTATATCTTAGTAAAAATCCTAACATTCTAACGTGGAAGATTCATAATACCTAAAACCCCCTTTTACGTTTTGCCGATTCTTTTTATCTGCGTTTCCTGAACTGACTGACTGACTGCCAGTGTTGCCACATATCAGGGCCGCCGACTTTTCCAAATTATTGGGAGGGCAGGCGTAAAGAGATCAGACGTGGGAGGGGCACGCCTCTTTCGTTGTCAGGAGGAAATTAAACAAGTTAGTAAAATCATGCAATGCATTGATTATGATACGCTTTCCAACATACTAGAAATCATAAAATGGCTGTGGAATAAATCTCACTCCTACGCCCTGACCTTTGATCACATTTCGATGATATTCAACAGAACTGGTTCAGTATACCTCCGAAATAACATGATAAAGTTTTGTCGCAATCGAAGCAATTTTACGTAAGTTATGATGTATAAGGGCTATAGAATAGACCCCGCTTCTGTGTCCTAACCTTTGACCCATTTCGCCCATTTTCAATAGGTTTCGTCCCCAGGCAGGCCCCTACAACATACTAAAATTTCATCGAAATCGAACGATTTTTACGTACGTTATGACGCATAATGGCGATGGAAGTGATTCCGCTCCTATGTCCTGACCTTTGACCCTCATTTCGCCAATTTTCAACAGGTTTTGTCCACAGGTGATCCGCTACCACATACTACTATTTAATCGAAATCGAACCTTTTTTACGTTAGTTATGACGCATAAGAACAGTGGAATGGATCCCGCTCCTATGTCCTCACCTTTGACCCCATTTCGTTCACTTTCAATAGCGTCCCTTCCCAGGTGATTCCCTTCCACATACTAAAATTTCATCGAAATCGAACGATTTTTACGTGAGTTATCGTGCAGACGAACATACGCACACAACGCGTGACGTAATGAGGCAGATGGGAATCGCGGCCATCTGCTAGCAAAAATGTGACGTCATAAAACTTTAATAGGATCCGCACAATTATTTGACTGCTGCCGTCATGAATATACAGGTCGCGCCATCTTTTTCTTCCCAATTAATGCGTTCCCAAAGATGAAAATTTGAACATCGATTAAAGTATCTTCATTTTATAACTTGCAATACTTAATATTTTCTAAAACATAACCATAATTATGCAATTCAGCATTTGTTTGTCTACTGACGTCATGAAAATACAGGTCGCGCCATCTTTTTCTGGACAATTAATGCGTTCCCAAGGATGAAAATTCGAACATCGATTAAAATAGCTTCATTTTATAACTTGGAATACCTAATATTTTCTAAAACATAACCATAATTATGCAATCCAACATTTTTTTGTCTACTGACGTCATCAAAGTACAGGTCGCGCCATTCTTTTTCAGGTTTCAACACCACGAAAGGAAAAGTTATTGATTTTTAATATAATTATGGTTATGTTTTAGAAACTATTAAGTATTCCAAGTTATATTAAGAAGTTATTTTAATCGATGTTCAAATTTTCATCCTTGGGAACACATTAATTGTGAAGGAAATGTGTACAAAAGTTTTTCCATTGGAAGTATAGGAAGCAAAATTAGCCGCCCCGGTGGCTCAGTGGTCTAAGGCGCTGGCCTCTGATCATTCGTCCGTAAGGGGTCCGGGTTCGAATCCCGGTGAGGCATGGATGTTGTGTTTGTCTTACGGCACTGGCTCTCTCCCTTCCCTGGAGCCAGTGACCCTAAATTAGGGACGGGCGACTGCTTATAGCCCATTGAGTTGCTCACGGTGGTCGTTAAACCTCCAATCAAAAAAAAAAAAAAAAGCAAAATTACTTGACGTCCACTTTAGTAATATGGGTTAGCCGCCCCGGTGGCGCAGTGGTCTAAGGCGCTGGCCTCTGATCATTCGTCCGTAAGGGGTCTGGGTTCGAATCCCGGTGAGGCATGGATGTTGTGTTTGTCTTACGGCACTGGCTCTCTCCCTTCCCTGGAACCAGTGACCCTAAATTAGGGACGGGCGATTGCTTATAGCCCATTGAGTTGCTCACGGTGGTCGTTAAACCTCAAAAAAAAAAAAAAAAAAAAAAGTAATATGGGTTAAGGGCGATGGAATGGATCCCGCTCCTATGTCCTGACCTTTGACCCCATTCCGCCTATTTTCAACAGGGTTCGTTCCCAGGAGGTTCCTTACCACATACTTAAATTCCATTGAAATCGAACCATTCTTACGCAAGTTATGATGCATAAAGGCAATGGAATGGATCCCGCTCCTATGTACTGACCTTTGACCCCATTTCATTTATTTTCAATAAGGTTCGTTCCCAGGTGGTCCCCAACCACATACTAAAATTTCATTGAAACTGAACCATATTTACGCAAGTTATGACGCATAAGGTCAATTGTATGGATACCGCTCTTATGGCGTGACCTTTGACCCCACTTCACCCATTTTCAATAGGGTTCGTCTCCTGGTGGTCCCCTATCACATACTAAAATTTTATCGAAATCGAACCATTTTTACGTGAGTTATCGTGCCGACAGACAGACGGACGGAAAAAGCTGGAACATATACGCTTCTTCAACCTACGGTTGGAAAGCGTAAAAAAGAGGGGCAAAAAGATAAACTACGAGGTTCGACGTATATTTTAAAAATGCAATTGTAATTGTTCACCAGCAAATGAACAAGGAAACAAATATTCTGTTGCTGAATATTAATATTTTTAAAAAGAATTCAGCCTGTGATTTTATAAAAATATCCAGAGATTTTATTTCCAAAATTTAGTAAAAAATGAGAAATTAGCTGCGTTACTCAAAGAACAAGAAGCGCAAAAAGTAAATAGATAAATAAAGGTGCTAGAAATTGTACGTTTATGTATTTTATTTATTTTTCTTTTGATAATTGTTTTAAGCGTTTACCACATACCATGAGTTCACATCAAACACTATTACTACGGGGTTGCCAATCCAGTTTCTTATCAAATGAGCAATGCTGAGAATGGGAAAAAAAGTTTTGTTATTTATTAATTTTTTAGAAATAAATCGCTTTGGCCTGATAAGGTGGAGCTTGGTGCAACTTATAAGGCTAAAGCGTGACCAAAAATATTTGGTGGGCTCTGCCCCCCCTCCCATCCTCCCCCTATAGTCTTCGCCCATGCCAATATAAAAGCAAAACTTGGGAATTCAGACCTGGCGATAAGTTCAGAAAGTAAAACGACCGATGACCAAAATTTACATAAAAGACAGCACACAAAAATGGAAAGTTAAATAGGTAATGTACTTCACAATATTACACCGCTCGACATATAACATGCCATACCATGAAGGAATGCACGAAATGAGACGAAACTTACCGTAATACCTATAGACAAATGTGTGGGGAAAGGAGTGATTAAATTTCTGAAGGATTACATGAATGCTATGGGCAAAAAGGCAATATCATTTGGCCGGAGTGAGTAGATCGGATGACCGCCATACTGGGTTATGCATTCGGTAACACTGCTTGGTACCGAATGGAAAAGTCCCAGGATGGTGTCCTAAGGTATCACTGAGCATCCGTCGTTTACTTGTTTGTTTCCACAATTCATCGACATTGCGAGAGGGTCGTGCAAAGGCGTTACGTTTCTTGCCAATAATGATCCACACACTATCTGTTGAGTAAGAATACGGGGATTACACTGGCCAGAACAGCACTTGTACATCTTATACAGCAGTTACTGTCTGAGGATATTGGCAGTGTGAGGGCGAGCGTTATCTTGTTGAAACGGGGGCATCAGGGATACCGCGGAGGTACAGGAAACAAAACGGTCAGCAGCACTTAATCGGCGTAACATCGTGCTGTCATTGTACCTACGATGCGTACGAGCGATGAATGGCTGTTAAACCTGATAGCTCCCTAAACCATGACATAAGGCTTGAGGAGCCGTATGACGCTCACGGATGGCAGTGAGGTCAAACCGATGACCACGTCATCTCGAGACTTTTAATCGGCGATCATCAGGGTTGAGGCAGAAGCGAAACTAGTCGCGAATACGACATGGTTCCATTCTTCCCTCCACGCATGTCTGGTATGGCATCGCTGTAACCGTGCACGACGGTGTGCTGCGGTGAGTGGCAGTCGTCGCAATGGCTGAAGGGAACGCAAATGTGCTTCATCCAATCTGCGATTCACACTCCGTATTGATACGGAGATGTCCGTTGCTGCCAGTACACCTAGTCGAATGTCATCAGCTATAAATTGTAGGGCTTTTTACGGCTTGTTGTCAAACACATAGATGAGACGTCTGCGTACGTGCACCAGTTTTACTACAGCGACGCACGTTACCTTCAATCACTGTCGCCACATTTGGCAGACAGTTGTTGCATCCCGATACGTTTCCGCCACGATGCGACACTGGGTCCAACCAATAATGCGTAGCTGTATGATGAAGCCTCTGATAAAGGAATCAGTGTGTTATGGTAGGATTTCCAATGTCGTGTCTCAGGCATTCTCACTCCTCACACGTGCATTCGCCACTGAGATCACTCCGGTACAGTGGTCCACACGTCTGGATGTGGATGACCAAACTTAGCTACACCGAACGTTTTGTTCTTCAATTTTCCTCACCTATCACGTGATTGGTTTGTAACTGAAGCCATTTACTGTTGACACATACCTAGGAATTTGCATGGCGCTTAGATAAATATTTCGCGGTGTGGTATTTTCCATTTCTAGTAGTATATACGAGAACTGTGTAGTTATCATTTGAAACGCTGCGTTACTGGTCGAAGTAGACATATGATCACTTTGCAAGTAGAGATGAGGAACGGAAATTTTAACAGATATTTTCAGTTTCATCAGGCGCAGGTAAAGAAACATTTGATACAAAAACGGTACAACACTCAAAATACTTGTTTGAGTATTTTTGTGCAGCCTTAGAAATTTTAAGAACAATTTTTTTCCACATAGGTATGTTAATGTTAAGAACTGTGCCGTTTGACTGTGTATAGCATGCTTTCGATCTCGACGCAATCATTTTGAGAAATATTTTTGGTACCTTAAAAATTTATGAACAGTAAATCTTCAAATCATATGTTAAGCAAAAAACATTTTAAATTTTGGCCTAGAAGTGTCCCAATTCACTAATTATTTGCATGGCAAGCTCAGAAAACTTCCAAATTTTTTCTGCCCTGTGGCACAGTTGAACCGGCATCTTTCGAGTTTCACTCGACTGTATTGTTGTTATATCAGGCAACACAAGGCTTTATCAAGCAAATGAAATAGAGTATTTGAACAATAAAACTTAATAAGCTACTCCACATATTTCAATCTTTTCGTACCAGCGAGTATTTCATCCTAAAGGCTGGATCTGTCATTCTGTTCTGATAATACGATAACGATGTGCCATGCAATCTTGATAAGTGGATTCAAGTCTACCAGTACATCCGTGGATAACAGGACTTAGTCTAAATTTATCATTACCATGGAATGATAATTTAGGTATAGTCTATTATTTTTCCATCTTGATAATAGGATCTAGGTCTTGCTCTCCTGAGAAGAGGATTCAAATCAAGCATTGCATCCTGTTACCAATATTAAAGTAATCTGATTGCAATCTGATGAGAGGATTCAGGTCTACTATTGCATCTTGATAACGCGATTCAGATGTATCATTTCATACTTGTAACAGGATTTTGTCAGGAATCGCTAGATCTTTAGGTAACATTGTGGAAAATACCGTTTTTCCTAAAAATGTCGTCAGCGTTGATGGAACAGTGAACTCCTACATTTCTGTGTCTAAAACAAGATAATTTTTTTACATTGAGGTTTCTGAAATCAATCAGAAATCGCCAGTTCTTAAATCTGAAGAACTGGCTATTTCGGGGATCAGGGTCCTTTTATTAGGATGGAACAGTAACTGCAACGAAGAGTTATCGACAAGCCCAGTCTGATTGTTTTTTAAGAACCTATATTTCAATGGCCTAAGAATTATAGCTCACGGGTAGTGTTGTAACCTATTATGACTGATCGGGAGATGATGGTTCTATTCTCAGCTTCAGAACAGTAAAAGTTTCAAGTTTTCTGCAAAAAATAACGGATTTACAACAGGGATGAAATCTGTTTCTCTGTGGAACACCTGTGGGTATTCAAACAAAAGCCTCTGAAAATATTTTACCTGCTTTTTTGCGCGGTGTAACACTTGCCATGCGTTTAATTTTAGCGAGTCTCTCCTCGACGTTACGTTGGAGAATATATAGTTCAAACTGGTAAAAGATTTGATCCAAGCGACAGGCTACAGCAATATACGTATATAAGAATACCCCGCTCTGAATTATGAAATCCACGCTTTTTGTAAGAAGTTTCTGATCACTATATTTTGCAGATCAGTTAGTAAGTTTTCTGATGGTAATACACTGGGGCTGGCGAAAAAACGTGGGACAAGGACAAGTTGTCAACATTCAAATTAGCTTGGTGTTCACGATGGAAATCAATGCCACCTCTAAATTTCTTCTAAATTTGTAATTACTCAAGTTGCTTAGTTTTAGTCATTTGACTAGTAATATTTGTTCAAATAAACATTTCGTGTGTTTCCCAAAGTAATTTCTTAACAACTGTAAGTATTATGTTTAGTGTCACTAAGAACAAGGCTTTTGTAGCGCTTCGTTAATAAGGTGCACTTTTCACTGAAAATTAATTAATAAACTATAATGCTACCCTGAAGAAGAGATAACAGCTGTTAAATTATCTTCATCCTCCATATACTGAGTCATCATTGGTTTACATATCTATTTAACAACAACTTTTAAATAAACATCTCTTCTTTTAACAAAGAGAAGAGCAGGATGTTTGTAGTTACATCAGCAAACTAAAGGAAGGCGACAGATCCCAAATTGTTCTTTGTGCGGTTCGATACTTAGTTACCCTTGGTGGCTGACCCAAGCAGCTCCAATATGCATCGGGCCGCTCTGCCGCTGGTGAATAAAGCACAGAATTTTATTGATTACCTACCCAGAATGTTAATTACCATTTTCGTCGTTCCATTAAATCCCAAGGTACTTAGGAAATTAACACTGAAAGAAAACCGCGTTCAAAATTCGAAACATAGATCCCGATCACATTTCCATTATGCAAAGTTGCGCATCCTGGAGTAATATTTAGCATGTTTACATGGCCTTTAAATATCAAGAAAGGTCGCATTTGTTCATTCGAGATCTGATTTAAAACTACAAGGTAGTTTCAGTCACTGTTAGATTTCTGACGATTGCAACAACGTTGGTGCAGTCGTGCTTTTTTCCTTTCAAGACTTACATCAAGAGATAAATTAAAAAAAAGCACACCGTAATATAATATTTACAAAAATAATATAATATTTACGAAAATGAGCACTCTCATAATAACTGAAACGTATCTTTTAACTTTAGCCTGAAAGAACCCACTGAAAACAAGTTATGATCTATCTTTCAAAACATGTCATGCTGTCAGTTAATTACTAAATAGTAAAAAGGTGGGAGATCAGACATTTGCTACAAATTTGTTTCATTGGAAATTTCCTTGATTTAGGTAAAATTTACAAAACCATAGGTATTGCTATTCACGTTTTTGCAGGCACAGCATTCTTACGGACAAATTAATAAAATTTAGATACATCATCTATGAGATAAAGAAAGGACTTTAGTTCATTTAATTTCCCATGCACTGTTAAAATTTTTATATTTCACCAAAAAGTGGTGCTACACCAACTGCGCCACCTTCTGTAGCAAATGTACTCCATTGTGTGTTGAATGAAACACACATGGTGCAACTCTTCACAAATAAGGCTGTATATTGGTACAAAACACATAATATGGGGAACCCGCAACACTATAATATGATGAGAATGTACCCCACTGCGTGATTGAATTTTGCACTCGTTTCGAACTTGTTTGGTGCAGAATCGTATCAAAATATTGTGCATTTCCACGCTATAATGTGGTGTGAAATTGAACCATACTGTGGTTCAATTTTTCACCAGCATTCAATCCAATTGCTGTAAAGTTGCTTCACGTTATAATGCATAATTGTATCACCTTAGATGCACCTTTTCCCCAAAGTTTGGTGAAACTAGTGTAGAACCTTAAATTGTACTAGAAAATGTTACAAACTCACGCCTTACTACATGATATAGCTACTGATTGGTTAACACGGTGTTTGTATAATAGTTATGACAAATTTTTGAAATAATTTTCACCTATACCTAACATTGGAAGTTGTCTAATAAGCTGGCAAGGCATGATACAACAATTGACCACACAGCAACAATAATACAAAATTGTCTCTGATACGATGTAGTTTATCGAACTCCTAAACTGCAGGATAATCGAAATTTTGAATGCTTCGTTCTTAATTACAAAACGGTTGAGTAAAAAGGTAAGTGAAATGTCGGAAAGTTAAGAATCTACATGAAAATAATAAGTTAGAAACACATACAATAAAAAAATATTTTAATCAGCTACCTTTTTTAGCACGTCTTTTGAAAAAAAATATCGTGCTTCTGTTATCGGTTTGTCCGTCCGCCTGTACCCACAATATCTCAGCAACTATTAGTCCGATTTGAAAAATTATTTTTGCATTGGGAAGCTTTGAAATATGCAAATGATGATCCTTTATTTTGTTTTGTTTTTACGATGTACAATTTCTCCGGTAGAGGGCGTAAATGCAGATGATGTCGAATTCAAAAATACGTTTTATTTTGCATCTAAACATCCGATTGAAAAAAAATTTATATCTTTCAATTCCATTTATGTCGAAGAGTATTTTAGATATAGTTACTTTTTCAAATTACGCATAGATTTTCCGCTAGGGAACGTAAAAGTAAATTACATTTTCCGCGATAACTCTTTTTCTAAAACTCCGATTTGAAATTTTTTTTCTTCAGCGGATACATCTCCTGATGGAAAATCTTTTGCATATAATTTCAAATTTTTGGTAAAGAATACTTTGGCCACCAGGGGGCGTAAGTGTTAATTTTTGCTTCTGATGTATTTGCCCTAAAATCGTAGCTTCTAAAAAATCGATTAAAAAATTCTTTTGTGGACTGATGCCACTCACATCGATAAAATTTTTCGGAATATTTTCTTCTTAAAATATTCCGCAGTTTTTCCGCCAGGGAGCGTAGATGCACATCTTATTTTTGTCAATATCTCTACTTCTAGGAGTCCGATTGAAAAAATTCCTTCTTCGTTGGACAGTGTTTTTCGTGTGACATGTTTTTCATATAATTTAAAAATTATCAAGTAATTCATAGACTTTCCGCTAGGGGGCGTAGCGGTAAATTGCGTATCCCCCTATATCTCTGCTTCTAAATCTCCGATTTGAAAAATTCTTTCTGCGCCGGATACAGTTCCTGATGGGAAATCGTTTGCATTTAATTTCTAATTTTTGTAAAAAAATAGTTTGGCCACCAGGGGGCGTAAATCTTAATTTCCGCTTCTGTTGTATTTGCAGCAAAATATGAGCTTCTAAATTCTCGATTGAAAAAAACGTCGTTTGTTGACCGATACTACTCATGTCGACAAACCTTTTAGGAAAATTTTCTTCTTGAAAAAATGCATGGTTTCTACGCCAGGGGCGTAGATGTATATCTTGTTTTTGTCAAGATATCAACTTCTAAGAGTACGATTTGAAAAATTCCTTCTTTGTTGGATAGTGTTTCCGATGCGAAATGTTTTTCCTATAAATTCAAAATTTTCAAGTAAATCATAGACTTTCCGCTAGGGCGCACAAAGGTAAATTGTGTTTTCTGCGTTATTTCTGCTCCTAAAGCTCTGATTTGAAAAAATTCTTCCTGTATCGCATACAAGACCTGCTGGAAAATATTTTTCACATAATTTCTAATGTTTGGTAAAGAATGGTTTAGCCACCAGGGGTCATAAATGTTAATTTCTGCTTCTGAAGTATTTGTTGCAAAATCTGGGATCCTGAAAATTCGACTAATTTTTTTTTTTCTTGGACCGATACCGCTTATATGGATTAAACTTTTGAGAATACTTTCTTCCTAAAATAATGCATGGTTTTCCCACCAGGGGACGTAAAGTCACATCTTATTTTTGTCGATATCTCTGTTTCTAAGAGATCGTAAGCTCACGATTCCGTTTACAGCAATATCTGAGGGATTAAAAACCCGATTGAAAATCTTCTTTCTTTGTTCTGATCTATTGTTTTCCATACCGGTTCCATTGACTTTGAATAGCTTTGATAAATTTAATTTGGCGTCAGAACGGATTCAAAAGACGTGTTTATTACACCCGAAAATTCGGTGTCAACTTTCTTGTATTTACTTTTGATTGGATGAACATCTTAACTTGGGACTGTTACAGTATTATCACAAATAAAACCAAGATAACGGTCGGCAAAAATCTTCTCGTATGGTCCGTCGATCACGAAGGGTGTAGATGTCAAGCAGAACATCAGCTTCATTGCATTTCGTAATTTGCACGAAAAAAATTTCATGATAGCTTGATCAAAGTAAAGACCCTCAAGAGTTAATAGGTCTGTCATGTTACGAGAACTAACCACACGGTTGGACAATTGAAATACTGGACTAGATACCAAGGGGCAAGGTAAGACCCAGAAGAAGACCACGTTGATTTGTAGATACAAATCGAAAGCATGGCAGAGTTATATGGAAAAAATTGAAGACGGGAGGCAGCCCCGGTTTTCAATTTTTCCTATATAACTCAGTGGTCTAAGCGCTTGCTCATGACCATTCGTTCGAGAAGGGTCCGAGTTCGAATCCCTGTGAGGCAGGGATGTTGTGTTTGCCTTACGGCACTGGCTCTCCCCCTTCCCTGGACCATTGGCCCTAAACTAGGGACTGGAGACTGCTTATAGCCAATTGAGTTGCTCACGGTGGTCGTTAAACCTTTAATCAAAAAAAAAAAAAAAAAAGGAAACTCTAATACAACTTTTCTTTTAGCTCCCGATTCTGTGTAAATTTGGTTTATTTTCCTTTAAGCATTTTCCACACCTAAAGTTTACATTTTCTCTCACGCCGGAATGTTTTTGGAAAATATAATTGAGATCGGATGTTGTGTGACGTATGCAAAAAGATGAGATAAGAAGGCTGCTTTCAATGTATGCTCTCTAGCTCAGTGTTCCGCAGCCTTTTTCTACTCGCGGCACACCGTAAATTATCCAAGACTCAACACGGCACACCAAAATGTTAATCCCGTCAAAAACGTATGATCTGACAGTATTAAAATAAATACAAGCCTTTTATTATTATATTATACAAAACTACGATATAACAACAACTGTGAGTAAATAATTTATCTAATTTGTTAGAATACAAAAAAATTCGCGGCATGTAATAAAGAATAAACAGGTATCTTATTTAATCAGTTATAACGAAGGAAATTTCTCCGTCATTTTTGTCCACGCCGGGGCTCGAACTCGGGTCCCCTTATTCCGGAATAAGTCGCTCTACCAATTGAGCTACGCGGACGTTCGTATCGCTGCTATCTGCCTTTATGTCGTGTGCATCCTGCTGGGCAGGCACGTCACATCTCACCCCCCCCCCGAAAGAGGGCCGGGGGCATGGCCCACGGGTCAGCCGTGACCATGAATCGTCGTAAGCAGCATCCATTGAAGAACGTGCACTTGAGAATTCCCAGCCAATCTGGTGTGTGGAATGCAACGTCACACACATTTATTTTTCGAAGCGCTGAAGAAGGGATTCTCTTATTTTTCCTATCCCGCGGTGAGGAAAGAACATCACACCATTGCAAGATCTTGAACTGCCGGGTCATCCGGAAAGTTCGGGCGCCATTATAACGAAGTAAATTTCTCCGTCATTTTTGTCCACGCCGGGTCTCGAACTTGGATCCCCTTATTCCGGAATAAGTCGCTCTACCAATTGAGCTACGCGGACATTGGCTATCGCTGCTATCTGCTTTTATGTCGTGTGCGTCCTGCTGGGCAGGCACGTCACACAGTGCAGCGGCAGGGAATGAAATACAAGCATATGAAACCCAGTAACTGAGATAAAATAAAGTAACTCTCGACAATTAATTTCTTACAATAGGATAATAGGAAAAAGTTCGCATCACACCGGTTGCGGAGCAGAGCTGACTAGCTCACGAGCTGTGAAGTTGATTTTCGTTAGATATCTACTGTTTTAAGTTAGATATTTTTTGAGATAATAGTTCGATGTTTTGAGTCTCTCACTGTGAAGCTAGTGTCTATTAGAAGTTGATTGTGTGTGTTACAGCACTTAACCTGTTATCAGATTTGATGTATTTGTAGAGTGTGTCACGCTACAAGTGATATGATTGAAATGTGCTAGTGCCGCCCCGATGGAGCAGTGGTCTAAGCGATGGCCTCTGATCATTCGTCCGAAAGGGGTCCTGGTTCGAATCCCGGTGAGGCATGGATGTTGTGTTTGTCTTATGGCACTGGCTCTCTCCCTTCCTTGGAACCAGTGACCCTAAATTAGGGACGAGCGAGTGCTTATAGCTCATTGAGTTGCTCACCGTGGTCGTTAAACCTCCAATAAAAAAAAAATGTGGTAGCGGTCCCGGTGGCGCAATGGTCTAAGCGATGGCTTCTGATCATTATCTCGCGGTGGGTCCTGGTTCGAATCCCGGTGAGGCATGGATGTAGTGTTCGTCTTACGGCACTGGCTCTATCCCTTCCCTGGTACTAGTGACCCTAGATTAGGGACGGGCGACTGCTTATATAGCCCTTTGATTTGCTCACGGCGGCGGGCGTTAAACCCCCAATAAAAACAATGTGCTAACTAATGTTTAAGGCACTAAATAGAACGAAGTTCCAGTAAGTACCAACTTATTACTTATCTGCTCGTCTAGTCAATTTATGCTTAATTAAAGACTTAAGTAATAAGTTGTTCGATATTTTCAATAGTTAATCACGCTTCACTTAATGTTGGAGTTCTAGATAAACTGACTTCGCTTATACATAGTTACACTCTTAAAATCTAAGAACATTGCATGTACGGATTAGAAAATGTCGTTTTGGTTCTTTCAGGTGTAAGCAGGGTTTAAAATTTTCTGTTTTTGTTGGTATCAGATCTATCTGGTGGTTCTACAGTAGGGTTAAAAACTACATAAAAACATAAACAGAGTTCTTAGGAAAATCCGTTTACCCCCCGTCTAACTTTTAAACCGCGTGTCGTTCTGCCACGGAAGTACGTGTACCTACAGGAAAGTGACCATGCGCAATCGATTGGACGTACTTGTAGCGCTCGTAGTGGCGAAATCAGAAACTTAGCAAAACTAACTCAGAAACCAAGAGAGATACGCAAAAAGGTCCAATTATAAAATGAAAGAGCGGTGTTTAATTCCTACAAAACGGCACTTGGTTCAACAGACACTTACAGAAAAGACAAGAAAACGCGAACAAAGCATCAAATGTCCGGCAACTAGCACACGACAGCAACAGAAAAGTGGTTACGTGATATAACATGTAGTTATGCTAATTTCAAGTTTGACGTAAAATGACGTCAGGTAGCTGAAGGGCTATAAATGATGGGTGGGAATTGAGAGTGAATCAGAGTAGGAGGTCGGCTGGTAGATGGCTATCTTCACGAATGAATAGCACTGTGATATGGTCTTGCTGTACGACGAATGCAGCAGAATGCAAAAAAGGCTGCAAGGTTGTATTGAGTACGGTTTCCTACACTTCAGCATCCAGCTGCACAAACAATTGCTGAAGTTGTCCGGCGCCTGCGGGAAACGGGAAGCGTTACTGAGCGTCATCGTTTCGGTTGTTCCATTGGTGCCGGTGTGAGGGTACATCCTGCGGATGTTCTGGGCTATGGTCTTGCAAATCCCCGAAGTAGTACGACGGCAGTGAGCCGTGCGTGTGGATTATCGACATCATGGGTGTGGTAAATCTTGAACGAACATGGTGCGCATCCCTACCGTGATGCTGTCGTGCAAAATCTGATGCCCGGAGACCTTCAAAGGCGGTATGACTTCTGTAACTTCGTCTTGAACACCTTACAGGAAAAGCCGTGGTTTTTGGACAACATCCTATGGAATTGAAATAGGAAATATTTTCGCATGGAATGGTATATGTACAAAATAAGCTGTCTATACATGCGATAAAAGCAAACCACGTCTTCTATAAGCAAATTAAAAGCAATTTATTTACAAATTAAAAGCGGGTTAAAAACAGACTAGCGCTTTCGGGGATCTCCCGTCCCCATCTACTGGTCAATGCGCCACGGGATCCAACAGAGTCAACCCTTATATATACTTGATAACACGACCCATCATGCACCACGTCACCAACAGACCATGATGTCACAGTATAAGCGCAAATTATGAAATTTCAATTCCAAATCAATATAACATAAATATAAGAATACACAAATTATAAAAATTTCAATTCCAAATCAATATGTTATATTGATTTGGAATTGAAATTTTATAATTTGTGCTTATACTGTGACATCACGGTCTGTTGGTGACGTGGTGCATGATGGGTCGTGTTATCAAGTATATACATTATAACGAAGTAAATTTCTCCGTCATTTTCGGTCTACACCGGGATTCGAACCCGAGGCCGCTTATTCCGGAACAAGTCGCTCTACCAACTGAGCTACGCAGACGTTTTATTCTGATTCCTATCTGCCTTTATGTCGTGTGCGTCCTGCTGGCAGGTACGTCACATCTCCCCTCCCCCCGAAAGAGGGCCGGGGGCATGGCCCACGGTTCAGCCGTGACCATGAATCGTTGCAGGCAGCCATTCACTGTAGAACGTGCACTTGAGAACTCCCAGTCAATCTGCTGTGTGGAATGCAACATCACACATTTTTTTTATTTTTCCAAGTGCTGGAGAAGTAATTCTCTGATTTTTCCTGTCTCGCGGTGTGGAAATAACATCACACCAATGCGAGATTTTGAACGGCCGGGTCATCCGGATAGTTCGGGCGCCATTATAACGAAGTAAATTTCTCCGTCATTTTCGGTCTACGCCGGGATTCGAACCCGAGGCCGCTTATTCCGGAACAAGTCGCTCTACCAACTGAGCTACGCAGACGTTTTATTCTGATTCCTATCTGCCTTTATGTCGTGTGCGTCCTGCTGGCAGGTACGTCACAACACAAGGGTTGACTCTGTTGGATCCCGTGGCGCATTGACCAGTAGATGGGGACGGGAGATCCCCGAAAGCGCTAGTCTGTTTTAACCCGCTTTTAATTTGTAAATAAAGTTATTTTAATTTGCTTATTGAAGACGTGGTTTGCTTTTATCGCATGTATAGACAGCTTATTTTGTACATAAAACATCCTATGGACTGACGAGTCAACATTTACAAGGGGCGGGATCATAAATCACCAGAACTCTCACTACTGGGATGTGAGAAATCCACACATGACGAGACAAGTACGCCATGAAGTACGCTCCTCCCTTAATGTGTGATGTGGAAAGTGGCAAACATCCGTAATCGGACCTGTGTTCATTGAGGGAGATTTAACAGGTCAGCGTTACTTGCAGCTGTTATGTTGTCCAGTAAGCGATTGGTTGGATGATGTTCTTTTGAATACGTTACCACGCATATGTTTTCAACATGACGGCTGTCCTTCCCACAAAACCATTCCAGTTCGCTCGTTCTTATCGCGCACGTTCGACAACAATATTATTGAGTATGGTGGTTGTACGGAATGGCCACCACGGTCACCCGACCTAACACCGATGGATTTCTTCTTTTGAGGGTACCTAAAAGATCAAGTATACTGTACGGAACCTTCCAGCGTGGCAGATTTAAAGGAACACATCGTCAGGGCCTGCAATTCTGTAACTTCTGCGATGCTGCATGCTGTTCGAGATGCATTTCTGTCCCGAGTCTAGCTGTGCATCGTCGCTGATAGTGAACACTTCAAACAATGTGTACTATAGACTACTCGCCAGGTGACTTGCACCTGTATTACACGAACTGTGTTGCGTCTGTGTCGTTTTGTGTGTAATTTAAAGTTCACTACTTTAACATGTCTTGTCTTTTCTGTAAGTGTTTCTGTTGAACCAAGTGCCGTTTTGTACTAATTAAACACCGCTCTTTCATTTTGTAATTGAACTTTTTTGCGTATCTCTATTGGTTTCTGAGTTAGTTTTGCTAAGTTCCATATTTCGCCACTAGGGGCGCTACAAGCACGTCGAATGGATTGCGCGTGGTCACTTTCCTGTAGGTACACGTTACTTTCGTGGCGGTACGACACGCGGTTTAAAAGTTAGAGGTGGGTAAAAGGACTTTCCTAAGAACCCTGTATATTGGTTCAACGTTCTAAATGTATGTCTCTTTCCTCCAAAACCATACTTATTACAGCTGAAACAGCGGTGGCGTACAGCTTGTTTGATAAACGTATTTAAACGCTTATTTTTCTTGCAATTTTTTCTGCCATTGCACCATATTTTAATTTCATGCTACTCTCAGGAGAAATAAGCAAGTAATAAATTCCCAAACTATATTGGAATAAATAAAAGTATAAAAAATGTTAAACTTTCAGCCTGAAGAGAACTTTACATTTTTGAAGGGGTAAAAACGAAAGCAATCCGCGAAATTTTAGATTCCATAAACATCTTTATTTCATGCAAAAAATGAAAACATTGATAGATACCAAAACTGCGAAGAGCCACGAGAGCTTTATGTGACGGAAAAGCAAGTTTGAAAAGAAAAATATAAAATGGAAACATTCATTTCAGATAAAACATGTAGGTACATTGAGGAAAACAGCGGATTATCACAGGATTGTAGGCAACATGACATCTACATAGAAAAGGTCAAAGGTGATACATCAAAATGCTCTCGTCTTCGACAGTCCGTAATCTCTGCAATCTGTGGGAGGATCAGAAGCCGAGTAGGGTGGGTTTTTTGTTGCAGTTTCCAAAAAAGAGAAGGAAGGTTCTTTCCCCACTGTAATATCTTCGATTTCCACATGAAGGATTAAAATTCCCATCTCGCCAGCCTTTTCATTTTGTAACTCCTTCTCTCTCTGCATTTGGTCGCTCTCTTGCTAAAGGATTTCATCGGATTACGATTTCGCCACGATGGAATACGGAATATTAATCTGGATGTCACAATATCTGTACATTCATTCTCCTTCGATGCTCCTCTCTCTTTTTTTTTTTTCGTCTTACTTTTTTATACTATAAAACATGTTCAGAAAGCTCTGCCTTATTGGAAGTACTTGTTGCGCAAAAGATGATTGAAAAACATTTTCCTCACAATAAGCGTTCTCACTTCTTTGTTTATTGGGCATCGATATTTAAAGTCTTCAAGCTATCATTTCTGTTAAGTAGACGACAGAAAGATTTTTTTATGGAGTTTTCTTTCCTTTTTTTTTTGACTACTTACCCGGCGAAGAAAATTTCAGATCCCTCTGTACATAGAGCGAGATTAAAAATTTTCGCTAATGTGGGATACAGAAACACGTTTAATACCGGGAATACGAAAATTTATCTTTGCGTAGCCAAGTTTTGAATCTGGAAGCTGATATCTCGAGCTGTTTATTTTTTGCACGCTTTATAAACAAATATTTATGCAACAGTGTGACGTGTTTACGCTATCGTTCTATCCGTCCGTCGCGCCATGGAAGCTCATACCCCGAGAGGTAGGAAGTCTGCCTCCGTCATGCTTTACATTAGTTTCCTATCTTTTGTGTAGGAACAACTGTTTTAAGAAAAGAAATCATGTCTCTCTATAGAAGAAAAAAATTAAGATATCATTTATGCTCAATCCCCTGCAGCGCAGTAATGTCGAATTGACGTCGATGTTTGGTTACCAGGTCGATATTACGTCGAGGCATAGTTTTCGACGTAAAATCGATGAGACAGAACGTCAAGAAAAATCATTACATTGAATTTAAGTATGCATGTAGACGGTTTTACGCAGTTTATCCCTTTAGTTCCATTAGGTCGAATAATCGATGTTTTTTATGCGATCTGCAAGCATAGCGCGCATGCGCCTTTGCAACCATTACGCCAAACAAACGTTTTGGATGCTGGGTCTTGGTCGGTTGTATCATTTCTGTTGTAAGACGAGATTCTTACCCGTCTCCTTTTTCGCCGGTAAGTTATTTTTTTTATTTGCTTAACTATGTTTATAAGAAGTTGAGTCTCGTTCCTTTTAAGTAGAATTACTTTTCAAGATATACAATTTGAGCGTACGCATATCCCAATTAGGGATAGGCCTAGTGCAATGCTGACAGATCACCAAACATTCTGTGAAATTTTTGAGAATTATGTGTCTTTTCGAATGCGTCCGAAAAGACTTAAATGTTGAAAAAATGAAAAACATTATATGACCTTTTAATCGTAGACAGCATCGTAGAATCGTACTACAAATACGAATACATTCTACGTTTTATGCCACGATTAAAAGTTTAGAATTTCATGTTTCAACATCTAAATAAATTGTATAGTAAACGTAGATTTGACATTACAACAGTACTAAATTCGATGACTAAACTGCGTAATATCAACATAGAATCGACGTTTACACTACGTAGCAACGATGTACACATTTCTCTCGATAGGTCGAATCTTCGTCTACCGTTGACTTGATAAGTTTAAAATTCGACGTCGAAAAGACGTATCGAAAGTGAACATGGATATCTGTATTAGACGTTTCATATCGGCCAAAAATCGACCAAAAATTCGACGTCGAATCGATGTAATGTGTTACCGGGGATCTTTATACATTATACCAATGAATATTTTCTATCATAGATTTTACGCTCTCATTAGGTTGAGAAATAAACTGCAATTTCAAAGTTAACAAAACTGATGCATATTGTCTATTAAAAATCGATTTAAAAGATCATTTTTTTTTTGCTTTAATTACTGTACAAAATTTCGTTATGCAGTTCTATAAGAAATTTGATTTCCATTGTTCAGCACCCGTGAAAAATTGTTTTTTTTTTTTTCATAAAAGGGCGAAAAAGAGCATGAGTGCAATGAACTAGTCTTCTGATTTCTTTTAGTCCCTAAAAAGTTTTCAAAGCGAATTTTTTTAAAACTAGAAAATCACCGAAAATGAAGGACTCCCCTTGGGGTGGGTACAATGAGCTCAGTGTTCTCCGTAAGTGAAAGGACTCTGATACAAATGTTTTTTTCTCAAACGAATTTCTAAAATCAGTGAAATATTTTGCATGTAGAAAAAGTTACATCCGCAAGCCGCACAAATGTGCCTTACGGAAAATCAGGAATTGTAAACAAAACTTGCCCATAGCAGAAGAATCCGGAGAAAAGAAAAAAAACGAATTTCTCGAATCGAACAGTTGTAAGCAAAAAAAAAAAAAAATGAATGCAAATTAAATATGATTTTACGTACCCTGGTTGGGAAAACAGTTATTTGAAAACTGAAATGGGCATAAAATGCTCATCAGCGAAAGAAACCATTTTTTCAGTCGGATATTTAGAATTTGAGATACCCTGGGAAGTAACAGCAGAACGTTGACAGCAGAACGTTGTAAAAAAACAAAAAAAAAAAAACAGAAAATATACGCAAAATATGTTTTGTATTGTCGTTTAACGACTAAATACAAAACATATTTGAACAACAGAACGTTGTAAAAAAACAAAAAAAAAAAAAACAGAAAATATACGCAAAATATGTTTTGTATTGTCGTTTAACGACTATCGTGAGCACCTCTTATGGATATGATCAGTCTCTTCCGTCCCTAATTTAGGGCCACTAGTTCCAGGGAAGGAACAGCTAGCGCCATTAGCAGGAAAATTGTGTATAGTTTTAAAATGCATGATATTTGCAATTTTGACAATTGCAAATGTCATACAGTATACCAGAAGAGTTTTTTTCAATCGGATTTGAGAAGCGGAGATAAAATCGCAAACCAAAACACACATTCACGCTACCAAACGAAAATGATGGATTATTCAAAATACAAAAACTTAAGCATGTTTCCGGAGTGTATGGTATCAGTTTCGAAAAAAACAAAAAACAAAAAAAAAAAAAACGTTCAGATCGAACTTTCAGAAGCAGGGTTATAAAGCTCAGATACACATTTACGTTTCTTGTGGAAAACTGCATATTACTTTGAGCAGGTAACGCACGTAAAGTGTTTTCACTAATGACCGGTATATGATCAAAGAAAACAATTTTTTTTTCATTAAGGCTTTTACTACTGCAAACATAAATTTTTACTTATTCCCCCTAATGGAAAAATCATGGTTTTCAAAAAACTAAATTTTTATTTAATGTTAATGTTTTCCTACCGACGTGCCACCCAAATCGTGTTCCACCCAGTGACACGTGTGCCATAAGTTCGTCATCCCTACCTTACGGCGTAGAAGTCGAAATCTGCCGGGGATGGAATCCAAGTCACATTTTCCTTCTCCGGAGTCTGATACTCTACCGGTTGAACTACACCGGCGAGAAGGCTTATCGCTGCAACTTGCCGCTTTGACATGTGCGTCACTTCTGGGGTAGGTATGTCACATACTTTCCGATTCCCCTCCCCCCGGTTGAGAAAGGCGGGTGCACGAAATCGCAGGCTATTTTGAGTCAACCGACTAACCATGATTGAAAGAACTCTCTGTAGAAGAAGGAATTCTAATTAATTCCAGACGAAATGTGGAAAAACCATCACATATTTCTTTCCAAAACCAGGAGATTCATTTTATTTTTGGGCGTCAAAAAAGCGTAAAATCTTTTTGCCGGTGAAGGATTTTGAACTCACACCTTCCTTCTCCGGAGTCAGATATTCTACCGCTTGAATTACACCGACGAATTCTTATAGCTGCAATTTGCCGTTTTTTCTGAGATCACAGCCCTTTAAAAAACGTTTTTGTGGCATTTTAATTTAAAAAAATCCGCGTCTTATACACTGCTGGCCACCCAAAATGCAGCACCAAGAAGGACATGAGATAGCAAAGATAGATTTACTGGACACATATCAACAAATAGAAAGATGAAACGATTGAGCTTACAGGCCCGTGCGAATTACGGAACACGCAGACATCAATAGTTCATGTGGCCCCTATGGCTGGCAATAACGGCCGCTACACGCCGCGGCATCGAACGAAACAGGCTTTGGATGTGGGCTTTGAGGTATGTCCGTCCAGGCTGCTTCCACACGTTGCCACAGTTCATCAGGCGTAGCCGCGGGTGGTGCTTGCCGGGCCACTCGGTTGCCGATCAGCGACCAGACGTGTTCGATGGGCGACATAGCGGGAGAACAGGCGGGCCACGGCAGCAGTGACACCTGGTGGGCCGTGAAGAATTGTTGCACGATGCGCGCCACGTGCGGGCGCGCATTGTTCTGTTGAAACGTGGTCCCTGGCAGATCCTTCAGGTAAGGGAGGACTACAGGCTCCAAAACGTCGGAGATGTAACGGTGGCTGTTGAATGTACTGGCGATGCGTACCAGAGGGTGCGGGTGTCATATCCAATTGCGCCCCAAACCATAACGCCAGGCGACGGACCGGTATGGCGATGCATAATGCAGGCGTCATACAGTCTCTCGCCGCGGTGCCGCCACACGCGGATCCGACCATCGTGGTGTTGCAGGCAGAAGCGGGATTCGTCGGAGAAGACAATGTCGTGCCATTCCGTAGTCCAGGTGCGGCGTTCAACGGCCCACTGCCGTCGCACTCGCCGGTTGTGTAACGTCAATGGTAATTGGAGCAATGGGCGCCGTGCGACAAGTCCCGCTGCTGCAGACGACGTCGAACGGTACGTGCTGACACAGGTTGTTGCGCAACACACCGTAATTCTTGCGCTAACGTTCGTGATGTGGCGGTGCGAACCGTCAATGCCCGCCGCACAACATGCCGGTCCTCTCGTTCGGTGGTGTATCGTGGCTGCGGCAATCGCTCACGTCGGTCCGTCCGTCACTCCTGCACCCACCGAATCCATACTTGCCTCACTGTGGCTGGATGTCGTCCCACACGGGCGCCGATGTCTCGGTGCGATAAACCGCTGTCGCGATAAGCCCCTATTTGTCCTCTGTCGAACTCCGAAACGTGCTGGAATGACTGCCGTATTCTGCGACGAGGCATCGGGAAGCTTCCCACCCACAGGTCCGGCAGCACAACACACTTCCACTACTTACATCCCGCCTTCTGTGCACCTTTTTTACAGTGCTTTTTGGTGGCGTGCCGGACGCACATGATTTGCATATGCCCTGCAATGCTAATCGTTTGCATGTCCTCTCGCGGGTGACGCATGCTGCGAATTTCAGGCCCATCGAATGCTTCCTTCTTGGTGTTACATTTTGGGTGGCCAGCAGTGTATTTGGAGTATTACCAGAAATGCGTAAATAGCAGGAAAATGTAACGCAATACGAAGATGGGGGTCCGCAAAAATAGTTGGAAAGACGTTTCTTTTCTTCCGAACATTTTGACAGAAAATCCAATGCCAACGAAGGCGATAATATTTCCTCACGCGGACTAATACGTGCTGTGGGAAGCTCAGCGTCACACAAGTTCGTGAGTACCGCCGGTCTAACTACGGAACCGAATACTTCCGAAGCTAATAACGGAACTGTCAGGTCGGCCGCCCCGGTGGCGCAGTGGTCTAAGGCGCTGGCCTCTGATCATTCGTCCGTAAGGGGTCCGGGTTCGAATCCCGGTCAGGCATGGATGTTGTGTTTGTCTTACGGCACTGGCTCTCTCCCTTTCCTGGAACCAGTGACCCTAAATTAGGGACGGGCGACTGCTTATAGCCCATTGAGTTGCTCACGGTGGTCGTTAAACCTCCAAAAAAGAAACAAAAAAAAAACTGTCAGGTCGAACTTGCGGGAACGCTGAAAAATTAAATTTTTGCTCTTTATGCCCTTTAAATAAATAAATAAATCATTTAAAAGTGACTGTATATTTTTTTAATGAGACGATCGTCCCCCCCCCCCTCCCCAATTTCTTCTTTGGACTGCTGTGGGGCATCCTGTGAATCGCGACTTTCCTGTATAATAATGGAATCATTAGATCAATAAAAAAAAAGGATAAGCTTCGTAAAAAGAAGTAGAAAGAATCCTTATAACAGTCACTTACGTGATAAGTATAAAAGGTATAATTATGCCCTAAGAAATGTTATTCAGCATGCGAAAGTTGCTTATTACAACCTCGCTATTTCAGATGCAGGAAATAACTCATATCGAAAATGGAAAATAATCAAATCAGCAATTAACAAACGATCCTGTGCTACTGAAACTCCGCTGCCGTTAAAAGGAAATTCTGGTAATTTTAATGTTGATTCAAAACGAGTCGCTGATGAATTCAACAATTACTTCATTAACATAGGTCATGATTTAGCATCTCAGCAAAACGTGCCCACAAATACTAAAGGTTATGCTTCTTTATCCAAAATTAAGGACGTTCCTTTTTCAATGTTTCTACGCCCTTTGGATGATACTGAAACCCTACAAAGAAGTGCTGGTTCAGACAATATTAATAGCAGAGTCATAAAAGACTCGATCTCTATTTTAGTACCACTTATAACACATATTATTAATCTGAGTTTTTATTCAGGTGAGTTTCCTGACAGTCTGAAAATCGCTAAATGCTGAAAATCGAAAATCCTATTTTTAAAAAAGGAAATAGGGAATCTACCTGTAATTACAGACCGATATCTTTGTTACCCGTTTTGAGTCAGATTTTTGAAAGGTCGATTCACAGCAGAATGCTTGATTTTTTTACACACCCATGGTATGCTCTCTTTGGAACAGTTCGGTTTCCAAAGAAACAGATCTACTGAAATGGCTGTTGCTAAGTTGTCAAACTTCATTTCCGAAGCACTAGATGACAGTTATTATACTATTCGTGTTTTCATTGATTTCCAAAAAGCTTTCGACACGGTAAATCACGACATTCTGTTACATAAATTACCAAAATACGGTTTGGTTTTCGTGGCAAAATTCTTTCCCTCTTAATGAGGTACCTCTGTCATCGCAAACAGTATGTCACTGTAAATAAAATAAACTCCGATCTACTTAATATTTCATGTGGAGTGCCTCAAGGTTCGGTATTGGGACCTTTACTGTTCCTGTTATATATTAATGACCTTCCTCTGTGCCTGCAATCAACTCATGCTTTGCTATACGCTGATGACACTGTCATTTTTCAAAAATGTCATGATTTGCATAAGTTACAGATAATGATCAATAATGATCTATCAAATTTATCTCATTGGTTATGCTCTAACAATTTATCACTTAATATTCTAAAAACCAACGCCGTATATTTCCGAAACGTTCATAAAAGAGAGGACATAAATAACTTTCCAGTCAGGATTAATGATCTCCCCCTTGAAATTGTGGACAAAGTTCAGTATCTTGGTGTTTGGTTTGATTAATTCTTCAACTGGAATACGCATGTTCAGTTAGTTTTAAAAAAAGTTTTCTTACAGGCTGGCCTGCTTGGTAAAATTAAGCATCTCTTCCCTATCAATGTCCTAAAAACATTTTACTATGCTTTTATTTATACCCATCTCTCCTATTGTCTGGAATCTTGGTATTCAAATATAAGTGCAAACAATAAGTTATGCTTGCTCAAATTACAGAAGAAATCTGTTCGCTATATGCTGAACACAGATTACATGCCTCATTCTAAACCATTATTTCTAAAACTAAACATTCTAAAAATTCATGAAATTTTTACCTTGAAACTAGGTATCATGGTTTTTAAAATAATGCTTCTTAAACCGCCTATTTTTCAATCTGACATCAAATATCTGGATTATTCTATCTTCACCAGATCTGTTGTTAACAACAAATTGTGTCAGCTGTGTGTTAGATTTAATTATAGTTTAAATAGCATACTGTATAAAGCCATTATCCTATGGAATAATCTCCCAGAGAGCATCAGATCCCTGGAAAATATCAAAAAGTTTTCCTTGTCTCTGCGAAATTATATTGTAAATCACCCTGATCTCCATAACGAATCTCAACCCTATCATTAAATTGTAGTTCCAAGCATGCTGCTAACAGTGGTGCTTCTATTATAACCATCTTACTTGCTTTCATATATGCCATATGTTTTATTCTTTTTCTTACATATGATAGGGGAAATCGCCTTACAACCAATGTGTTCAGATTCCTCCTGGTGTATTGCATTTTCATATAACTGTAAGTTTTAAATGTGTGCATGAAATAATTGTATTGTATTGTATTCTAACCAGGGTCGGAGCTGGTATAACCAACCACCCAGGATATGAACCCCTACTCCTAGCTGTTCTAACCTATTAGGGTAGGATAGGATGAAGAGAGTTTAGAATTTTAAGTAACTCTGCACTAAAACTTTTCCGGCATAGTGGACTTTTAGTCAAGCTTCCAAGTTCATGACTAGCATTTCTTTTTTTCTGGAAGTAATTTATTATTCAACAAAACATTACCACCAAAAAGTAATAAAAACAAGTTAGTAAAATCATGCAGTGCATTGATTATGATAAGCTTTCCAACATACCAGAAATCATTCCTCAAGTTATTACTCAAGTTATGAGGATAATGGCGACGGGATAAATCTCGCTCCTGTGCCCTGACTTTTGACCCTAATTCGATGATATTCAACAGAACCGGTTAAGTATACTTCCGGAACAACATGGTAAAGTTTTGTTTCAGTTGAAGCATTTTTACATAAGTTATGACGCATAAGGGCGATGGAATGGATCCCACTCCTATGTCCTGACCATTGACCCCATTTCGCCCATTTTCAATAGGTTTTGTTCCCAGGTTGTCTCCTACCACATACTAAAATTTCATCGAAATCGAACTATTTTTACGCGAGTTATCGTGCGGACAGACAGACAGACAAAGCTGAAGCATATACGCTTCTTTAAAGTACAGTTGGAAAGCGTAAATAAAACGCACTCTCAAATGCTCATTCAGACAGAAGATATCCTAGACAAAATAGATGTATCTTCAACGTATTGTCTTTGTATTACAGTTACGTTTATCGTAAAGTAAGTTACGTTTATTGTAAAGTAAGTTACGTTTATTGTAAAGTAAGTTACGTTTATTGTAAAGTAAGTTCTTATTTTTATGTGATTTATTCCTAACGTAATTTTTTTATTACATATTTTTTCAATTTCTGTACTTCAATTCCCTAAATAATGACCCTCATTTAGATATCAGTTAGATACCCAATTATATTAATTGGCACAACGATTTCTTTTTCTCAAAGATATCAATATATTGATATTGCATGCAAATTGTCGTTCTATTCACATAGCTTTCGTCAATATCATAACCCCCACCAGAGAATATTCCGAGTTGTGCGCCTGATGGAGAGTGAAGGACGTTACCTCGGTGAAAAAAAAATCAGCCAATCTATTGAACGTATCAGAGAAGTAGGTGGAGCACTAGAAAGGTCTATTATGGTGTGTGAATAGATTGTAACGTTAAAAAGAAAGTCCGTAGGACAGTTTATTGAACGTATTCGTGAGAAGTTAAGTGAAACACTGTAGAAGGGCATTATGGTGTGTGAAGCACGTTACCTCAGTAAAGTGTCATCTCACTCAAAGAAGCAGTCGCCTGCTTTATATATATAGTGTGTAAAATGCTGTGATTCAACATGTATACCCTTTCGTCATTTCATATTAAATAGCCTTGTTTTTTTCCAGCAACTACATGGGTATTTTCTCCCTAATACAGCTCGTTAACGCTGCGACTGATGTTTTTCTTGACAGGGAATTGAAACCTTGTAGAAACTCCTACTATTGTTTGCGATAAATATTGCGCCATATTTTAAAATGAAAATTTCTTCATATTTTTTTTTCGAAAAAAATGAGATTAGTAATAAAGAAAAAAAATCAAGAACAGAAATCACTAGACCTGGATTTTTTGTGGACTTATTCTTTCATTGAGAGCTTATCTGGTCTCTCAGCAGTTGGTACATAAAGCTGTGAAATAGGAGTTCCATCTGGAGTGCGAAGGGAAAAGGACAACGTGCTTCTGAAAAGGGGTGACTCAGCTACGAAAGAAGAGATATCAGCACATGAAAAAGAGGAAGGAATGAACAAGGCTTGCGATGGTAGGCGGGTGGGGTAGCTTCGGAGGTAGATATACGCCAGCATGCTGGATCATTGGTTTTTATGGATTTCCGAGCCAGCGGTCAATGCAAGAAAGCGTAAGAATCTGCGAACCAAGTGTTGAAAGGGTTTGAGACACAACCTGCACAAGGAGCTCCGGGCAATTCGGGCTCTTAACGACCAGACTTGCAAAGGATGTGAGATTAACAAGACAGGCTGATAAAATGGGATACCAAATGCGCCTTAGAAAAGTAGGGCTGCCTTTTCTATTTCCGAGGTTGCTTTCAAAGGAAAGAAGTTCACAGTGTGGCGTGAAACTCCTAATTGAACAAATGACGGGCATCAAGATATAATAAAACACAATGGCGTTTTATGGCTTCCGGAATTAAACAACTGATTCAGGATTTTTAATTTAACCGTATTTTTAGAAATGTTTCAAAAACATGAAGGTACTGTGAGTAAGCTTTTCAAAAACTCCCTGCACGTAAAAATCCTCAGAAATATCCATTGATGGATGGTAGAAGTTATGAAAACTAGTGGAGAAAAAATTGGGCTTTTTAAAAGACATTTATTTTATTACTATATGTTTCATTATTATTTATGTGTTAGTATTCCGTTATTACTACCACGTTGTTTGAACAAGGCTGTATTTTCACTATTTTTTTTTATTTTGTTCAACTTCCATTTTTGTTTCGTAAGGTGATATTTTCTGTAGCAACATTTCTGAACTGTAACTAAAATTAGTAATTTCTCTCTAAAAATCTAAAAACTCCGTATTAGAGAACCTTATTCAACTTTTTAGTCAGTTCAGAAGTTTACCTGGAATTTCCATCCAGTTTTTGACGCTCTTTGGGCAGCATCGTTGTAAATTTTGATAAAGAGAGAAAGAAAATGGATTAGCTGCAATCCATAGATCAGGACCTAGCAAATGTTAGTGTAACCTCGGCATACCACCCATCCTGGCGACAAAGCCTGCAATAAATTTTTCTTCTCTTGCTTCGTGTTGGTGTGTGTGTCGTCTTCACAATTTTTTTAATTACAGTTCAGAAATGTGTAATTTTCGTCACGAAAAAAGAAGTGGATTTTCAAAAAAAAGAGCGAACTTTTTAGCTTGAGAAAATGTATTACGGAAATTCAGCTTTATAAAAATTGAATAACAATAATCATAGTAATATACTACTAAGAGATAGGTAATAACACAAAATGCCCTCCAAAGAAGGCATGCAGTCTATTTCTTCTGTTTGCTTTAATAACTGATATCAACCTTGACCGACCTGTCAAGGTGCGTGAAATACAAAAAGGTGAGAAATTTCGAAAGGTAAACAAGCGCACCTAGTGATGCATTTAATTTTTTTAAATAATTTAATTTTGCTAAACGAAATTGCCTTCTTAAACAACGATTGTTTGCAAAACATATTTCAAGACGAACGTAAATTTAAGCAGACAAGGGACGCTTAGATCCCATTTAATGTGTCCGACCTTGATGAACATTGTTTTAGGAAAATAAACCCACCAAATTTTAAAATACAAAACTCGGATCACACATTTTCTATTATATCAAATAACCATTTGAAATACCTATTTTCCTATCTTAGTTTAGAAGATTTTTAGCACGTCCTTTGTCGTACGAAGAATAAAGATTAGCATATTTCTATTTGCTTAAGTATCGTAGTTTTTGGAAATCCCATTAAATAAAATTCCGTTTTTTTGTTTTTGTTACCTTTTACTGCCTAAAAAATATTTTTGTACTTTAAAGAATGCGCAGTTTTTCCTCTAAGGGGCGAAAATGCACATAATGTTTCCCCTGTTATCTCTATTTCCATTCGTCATCTTTGAGCATTTTTTTTTCATCGGATGGCATCTACTATGAGGAACATTCTACTTAGTTTTCTAAATGAACAGTCGTCGCTAGTAATGTACATAGGTGAACATTCCTGCTTACAGCCATATATTTTCTGTTCTGAAACTCCGATTGGAAAAATTCAGTTTGCGTACCATTCATTCCCTATGAAGGGTACAGAACACATCATCTGCTTCAAAAATATATATATATATATATATATATTATCCAAGGCAACATTTAAAAGTAAACGGGTTTGAAATTCTAAAGCGCCAAAGGCTGCATCAAAGAAAAATCAAAAACAAATACTGAAAACACCTTAATACTGAAAAAACCTTAATACTGAAAAATGTAATGACTTATTTGTAAAAACAAAAACATTAATGACCACAGTGAGAAAAAGAGAGGGATATATAGAACTATGGTAAGCTGTTTTCCGTGGCTTTGTCAAGGGCCAGGCACGGACAACACCTTTCCTACCTCTATAGAGACATGAAAAGTGTGGGTTTCTGCACGATTTAGTCTGCAACTATGCGGCAACGAGCCTAACGGAAACAGTAATAAAATAGCTACAGAAATGAAAAATTAAAATAAAGAATTGATACCAACCCTCCCTAAACAAGGACCCAGATACACCTACGATCCCCTAAACCCCTAAAACAACCCCGAGAATAAAAAAAATATAAGAAAAACTCCAAAAAATATAAAACATCAGTTTAAAACCCAGACACCTTCCCACAGCAGACTGAATTCGTCGAAGCCCGACCTCACACTACAACCGAAGAGATTACCAAACAATTAACGAAATGAGAAGCAAAAGACACTGATTACAAAGAAAATATACTGTTACAACCAAAGTCTTGAACTGTAATTATTTACAAGCATATTCACGAAACCTAAAGGTGGAAGAAGACTTGAAAATGGTTGCTTATTTTCAAGAAACTGCCAAATGAGAATTTTAATTGTAAGAAGGAAAGATAAAAGGGCTAGTCTAAGCTACGCCAATAGGCCTAAAGATACATGAAACCAGGCTTGCACGATGGAGCACGTAAATTAAAACCGCTATCCTTAAAGCAGAGGAGAAAACTAGCCAACAGTTTCAAATGAACTGAGGAGGTAAAAATGTGCACCTAAATCCTAAAAATTATTTTAAAATACAAACCAATGCAAATTACTTGACAAAAAAAAAAAAAAAAAACACTTACCAAGTGCAGAATATGTTCACTAAGTGCGAACCGAACTTAAAATGGACACAACTCGAGAAGCAGCGATACCACCACCACCACCTGTCATTCAAGAGGATAACCATATTCCCAGAAAGTTCTGTGGGTGCTGTAGAGTTGAAAAATTCCGAACAGGTTTAAGGTTACAATTAACTAGTCAGAATACTCCAAAAATTCCATCTGGGAACAGTTTAAACTGTTCCCAACTGGTGTTTAAAAGTATTAAAAATACCCAAAGAACTAAAACCCTTCCTACCTTTTAATTAATTAACTTATACTATTTTTTCGTTATTTTATATATTTATAGTTTTTTTGTACTTTTATCAATTTAAAAAATTTTGGGGGGAATTTTTTTGTAAGTTTTAAACTTTTTTTTTTGAATTAAAAGGAAAGGGAGCAGTGACCCTGTTGGGATCCTTTTTAAAAGAAAGTAACCACATCAACATCTAAACTTCTATGTTATAGCTTTCATTTAGATGTTTCATTCGGTCACTAGTTTGATAAATTAGAGTTGGTCTGCAATCCTGACACTATATTTGAGAACAAACCTGGTTGTCCATAAACTGACTGATTACTAAATGAACATTTTGAATAAAATCTTTCTCCAAGCTGCAAATTCTAGAAAACCTAAGGTCCTGCGAGATAAACACATTCTCGACAACCCTGCTGGAGATATTACTAGACCAATTTATGAATTTTAAAACTGAAGTTATTTCTCTTGTTTAGGGAGGGTTGATATTAATTCTTTATTTTATTTTAATTTTTCATTTCTGTAGCTATTTTATTACTGCTTCCGTTAGGTTCGTTGCCGCATATAGGAGCAGACTAAATCGTGCAGAAACCCACACTTTTCAGGTCTCTATAGAGGTAGGAAAGGTGTTGCCCGTGCCTGGCTCTTGACAAATCCTCGGAAAACAGCTTACCATAGTTCTATATCCCTCTCTTTTTCTCACTGTGGTCATTAATGTTTTTGTGGTCATTATGTGATATGTGTGTGTTTTGCGACCACAGAAACATAATGACCCATGTTTTTGTGGTCATTATGTAATGTCATTGTGTTCATTAATGTGATATGTGTGTGGTTGCTATCATTGTATTTCTATTATGGCTATCTTTATGCGTAGATCAATTTTACTTAAGCGTTGATCAATCTTACTTAATCGTGAATCTTTAGGATGGTGGAGGCGCTGTAAGAATGTAGGCCATGTTTTCATAGTAGTTTAAAAATGTGGATACGTCAAGGTAAGTTGGAAAAATATTCAAATCATAAACATGCAGAAATCTACTCATGTTTACGACTCTTCAGGGAAACATTGAAATCACCAACAGTTGAAGATGTGCTCACTATCGCGACTCTCCAGGGTGATGGAGGTGGTGTAATAGTGTGGGCTACATTTTCATGGGTGAATTTAGGTGTCTTGGTTTGAGTTGCGTAAAAGTGTGGTTATGTCAAGGTAAGTTGAGAAAAATATTGAAATTATGAAGAGACTTAGATGTATTCATATTCGCGACTCTGCATGAAAACACTGAAATCAGAAATAGGAGATATACTCTTAATCGCGACTGTCCAAGGAAATGTTGAAATTGTGAAAGGACTGAGGTACACTCATAAATCATAAGTGTCTCTAGAGAAATTTTCAAGGCAGATACAGACTGAGATATACTCATAGCGCGTCGCGTCTCTTCAGGCTGGCGGAAGCTCTGTAATGGTGTGGGCTAATGTTTCATGGGTGAGTTTAGTCGCTTTGATTCAAGTAGACAAAGAATGTAGTGACGTCAAAATGAGTTTGAGATAGGGAAAGGAATATTCATATCAGGAACAAACTGAGTGATTAAGATACGCTTATTGTCGCTACTCTCCAGGAAAACACTCAAAACGTGAATAGACAGATACTGTATGTACTCAGTAGCGACTCTCCAGTCTGGCGGAGGCTGAGTAAAGTCCTTGTATCCATGGGTTACTTTAGGTGCCTTGATTCAAGTAGACTAAAAATGTGGTTATGTCAAGATAAGTTGGGAGAAATATTTAAATCAGAACAGATTGGGATGTACTCTACGTCAGACAATTACCTGACAAAGAAACAGGAAGATGATTTTGACAGAAAGCTTATTACTTGATAAATTCAGATGCTAAGAAAAGATGCTGATTTAATCTCAGTTTCTAATTACCAAGCTCTTCGTTTGTCTTACGCTGGTTCATACAGTTACTTGCCCTTTATTGTTTAGGTGTCGAATTAATTCAGTTGCATTCACTGAGAATTTCCCGCGTTCAATATCTGCCCCAAGTTTTTCTGTAGTTAGATCTGCTGACTTCATGGCGTGTTCAAAAAGTAATAAGCGCAAATATGTAACTCCTAGTTTTACTAGCACAAATATCACTTAGAGAGTATAGATTTCGTATCTGCTAAAACGTATCACCCGTCAGTTTATCGAAATAGCAGGGAAACAAGGCTTTGTAAATGTGCATTTATGTTTGGTCGACTTCCACGTTTTTGCTCGAAAGGGATTATGAATCACTTTAGATATGGGGAAGCAAACGGCGAACAGTTTTACATTAATGAAATTAGATACTCGCTTTGGTGTTTATATCTGATCCTATTACATACGAAACGGATGCAAAGACCCATTTATTATTCTTTTCCGATCCGAATATGAAAGGAGAAAATCCATTTACTTTTGTGACATTGATAATTATTGATTTTTTTTTTTACCTGTTTGAACTCAGCTGCCGACATTGAGTGGATAAGTCTTATACAGTGCGATCAGAAAGTCCCTCTGCATTGAACGCACTAGACTGTATTTAATGGAAAACGCACATATTTTCGTTTTGCCCAATCTGAAGTAATAATACAACTCTGCGGTTGGTACAAAGCAGATCCCATGCGTTTCATTTAGTGTTCTTCCGTCAACAAGTTTGGCATCCATTGTGCACACACTTTGCGGTACTGAAGCTTTTCTGTAATGGTTTCGAAACTTGAGGGAAATGCACTCGTTGTATTTTGTCAGTAAATTTCACAAATGTTTTAGATGAATCTCACTTAGTCTGACATTTCTCGCATTCAGAAACTTTATTTTAGACCAAACTTCGCAGTCGGCGGTGCGTTCTACTAACTGAAGCATTATTAACGCAGAGCACAAAGCTTTGACATAAGCGCTACCCCACGAAATGGCGTCAGGGCGTAGATAAGGGATAAGGCAACAGAACTGCGCATGCGCGACTCTGAAGCGAATATTTGCGCGAGTGTGGTGCAAGTACGGTACTTCCTGGATAGCCCATGTAGTTTTTATGTAATGAAAGCAGTGTGCTTTGATATTGCTGTTTTCAATTGTTTTCGGGCGGTCGTTGAGCAGAACTTCTTTTGTGCTGCTCCCCAGAAGTTAAAGTCGGACGACGAACGCTCGGGTAATTGTGGAGGCCAAAGTCCCCTTGAAATTATCCGATTACCAAAGACATCAAACAGCGCATTTGAAGACCGAGCAGTGTGCGAGGTGATACCATCTTGCGGAGTTAAGCATTAAGTATTTCCTTTTTTACGCTTTCCAACCGTAGGTTGAAGAAGCGTATATGCTCCAGCTTTGTCCGTCCGTCCGCAGGATAACTGGCGTAAAAATGGTTCGATTTCGATGAAATTTTAGCATGTGGTAGGGGACCACCTAGGGACGAACCCTATTGAAAATGGGACAAATGGGGTCAAAGGTCACGACGTAGGAGCGGAATTATTCCGTTGCCCTTATGCGCCATAACTTGCGTAAATATGGTTGGATTTCAATGAAACTTTACTATGTGGTAAGAGTCCGCCTGGGGACAAACCCTTTTCAAAATGGGTGAAGTGGGGTCAAAGATCAGGACATAAGATCCGGATGCATTCCATTGCCCTTATGCGTCATAACTTACGTAAAAATGGTTCGATTTCGATGAAATTTCAGTATGTAGTAGGGAACCACCTGGGGACGAACCCTATTGAAAATGGACGAAATGGGGTCAAAGGTCAGGACATAGGATTGCGATCCTTTACATTGCCCTTATTCCATATTATTAAGGTGGACGTCAAGTAATTTTGCTTCCTACACTTCCAATGAAAAAGTTTTGTAAACATTTCCTTCACAATTAATGTGTTCCCAAGGATGAAAATTTGAACATCGATTAAAATAACTTCATATTATAACTTGGAAAACTTAATATGTTCTAAAACATAACCATAATCATATTAAAAATCAATAACTTTTCCTTTGGTTGTATTGAAACCAGAGAAAAGATGGCGCGACCTGTACTTTGATGTCGTCAGTGGGCAAACAAATGTTGGATTGCATAATTATGGTTATGGTTTAGAAAATATTAAGTATTGCAAGTTATAAAATGAAGATATTTTAATCGATGTTCAAATTTTCATCCTTGGGAACGCATTAATTGTGAAGAAAATGTGTACAGAAGTTTTTCCATTGGAAGTATAGGAAGCAAAATTACTTGACGTCCACCTTAAAGTAGCAATTCTTCTATGTTTGTATGTACATTTTATTTTGAAAACAGCTCTAAGAATTTTGATGAAAGTCGTTAACCTACCGTTTTCTGGTACTAGAAATGGATTTAGCTTGAACTCGACTTTAAGAGAATTTGTTCAGTGGGTTAAATAACAACCCCGAATTATAATGTTTTTGGTGATGGCGTTGTTCCATTATTCCATTAATGTTACCAATGCTTAGAAATCTTATGACGTCACAATCTCGCCGCGTTTGAGAATGTTGGCGCGCGGTCACGCCATCTATCTCATTACGTCACGCGTTGTGTGTGTATCCTATTAAAGTTTTATGACGTCACACTTGCGGCGAGCGATGGTCGCGATTCCCATCTGCCTCATTACGTCACGCGTTGTGTGATTGTGTCCGTCCGCACAATAACTCGCGTAACAATCGTTGGATTTCGATGAAATTTTAGTATCTGGTAGGGGATCACCTGGGAAGGTACCATATTTAAAGTGAACGAAATGGGGTCAAAGGTCAGTACATAGGAGCGAGATCCATTCCACTGCTGTTATGCGTCATAACTAACGTAAAAAAGGTTCGATTTCGATGAAATTTTAGTATGTGGTAGAAAACCACCTGGCGACAAACCTTATTGAAAATGGGCGAAGTGGAGTCAAAGGTCAGGACATAGAAGCGGAATCACTTCCATCGCCATTATGCGTCATAACTTACGTAAAAATGCTTCGATTTGGATGAAATGTTAGTATGTTGTAGGGTCTTGCCTGGTGCGAATTCTATTGAAAATGGGCAAAATGGGGTCAAAGGTTAGGACACAGGAGCGGGATCTATTCCATAGCCCTTATGCATCATAACTTACGTAAAAATGCTTCGATTGCGACAAAACTTTATCATGTTATTTCGGAGGTATACCGAACCGGTTCTGTTGAATATCATCGAAATGGAATCAAAGGTCAGGGCACAGGACCGAGATTTATTCCACAGCCATTATTCTCATAACTTGAGTATTGATTTCTGGTATGTTGGAAAGCGTATTATAATCAATGCATTGCATGATTTTACTAACTTGTTTTCTAGCTGTGTAATGAATGGATGCACAATGTCTGAACAAATGGATTTGCGTTTATCGTGCCCTTGAAATAAAAATGGGATCCAGTTTTCGTTGTCTTGAAATTGCTACCCAAACACCGATTGTTTGATCGTGCAAATGGTTTTTCATGAGTATCATGTGGATTTTCGAATCATGAACAAGTGTTTCAGGAGTTAATGTATTCTGATAAGCGGACCCAAGTCTTGCCTGAGTTAATTACTTGTTTAATTTAGTACTGTGATTTCCATATGTTGCACGAAATTCTGAAAGCACGCAAAATACTTCCTCATCTGGTCATCCACTGGTTATAATTATCGCACAGCCGACACTCTACAGAAATAACTGGAGTTATCATCCTACAACTGTGTGTGCAGTTCTTGAGCTGAGATCTGTCTCCTGTGCTTGTTTTATTAATGATTTTGATGTGCGTGCCTTCATCCTTTTAAAAATATCGATCAATTTTTCCACAGACAAACCACTGGGTCAACTACTTTTTGCTGTATCTGCCACCGAACCAGTACTCCAAAATTTGCTGAACAAATTCCTGTCGGTATTGCGGTGTGGAACAACAGATTCTGGAAACAACTCCCTGAGATCGCTTCATAGTAACTGTCCCATACTAGTTGGTTGCTCGAAACACGCGTTGCACTAGAAATAGTCTTGACATATTCTGAGACTATATTTATGCATAGTATTAACTCTATCCAAGTCTGATCCACACTAGCTACAGAGTACTCAAAACAGCATGCTTTGGACATACCACCACGCGTGTGTGTGGGTTGGGGAGTAAAATGGGCGGGGAAGGATCTCTGTTTCTGCAGGGCGCGCGCTCCTTCCTCACTCATTGCGGAGGGACTTTCTGAACGCTTTGATATTCGCCGTTATAAATAGTTCTGTATCATTATAAACATTAACGCGTCACAAAAACGTTGTGAAATAGTAGGTGAAACATTTACATGTTGAGGGGTGCCATAGTATAACAACCACCTGACTAATAACGTGTTAGTCGCTGTCGCCCTAATCGGCACCACTAAATCCTGAAAGGTGTCCTAAAGTATTCTGCGCCAGATGAACAGAACGACATCCTGACGTTCGAAGAATGTGCTAGGCTGTGGATCGACAGACGAATGGTGCGCTCCACTTCATCTGGCGCATATTCAATGGGATTTAAGACAGGGAAGCACACAAAATAATTGGACGTGATGGTGGAACAAATATTGCACAATGCCGGCCTTGTGACATGGGGAGTTTTCCTTTCTATGAAAGAGTCCAGTGACATTGCGGTATACGGTCACCACGCGGCGCAACATTTGGCTCGAAACAATGCCTGGCGCTGAAGGTGTTTTCAACGAGAATGAGGAGACTTAATGATATTCATGAGAACAATCCACGAACCATGTTGCCGTCTCCCCGGCCGGTTTTTGTACAACCTTGAAGTCGCATTGAGCAGTTCACCCTCGCAGCGTTGCACACTTACCTGCCCATCGGCATGATAGGGTAGAACCTAAACTCATTGGATCAAGTAACTTTTCCAGTAGCCGCTTTACCAGTCACGATGGTCCTGTACAAACTGTACGCGGAACTGTCACTGATAGCCTATCAAAATGGGCACCTTAACGTGCCTCAGGCATATTGGGGCCCATCCCTAAGAGCATTTTCTGGAATGTTTGCTGGTAGTGGTTTCTCTTCCAGTTAACTTTAGGATCGTGATCCGTTCGTTATGTCGTCGTGGACGTCACGTACCAAGAGGCGTGCACCTCGACTGTAAGCTACTGGTGACCTCCCATTTCAGCAAGTTTGGTGTGTGTGTGTGCTACTCTTAGGACCATTCTTTCCACACTTTTACTACGATAGCTTTAGATTCCTGGCGTTGGGAGTCCTCCCCAGCCATCACCTCCTTCCCGTCAAGAACTTATATTCGCTGTCCATGCCGTCTGTATACTTTGCTCGACATTGAAATTTTCCTACCCAGAAGAAGTCGTCATATTGGCAGCAAGATTGGTAGGTGGGATATGCAGTTCATACCAGTATGCAACCAATCACGTAAAGTTTTAAGAGATTAAAGTTCAGACACAGGCCGCTGAAGCCATGCAATGGCCCGTGATCCAGGTAGTAGAGAACAACACAGCGGACGGTTTAGAGTTTCGGCAGCTTTTCGAAGGACCGAAGATACCTCGTCACCCAACGATATCGCCAGCTGGACGCGCTTGAGAGAGGAAGGATCGTAGAGATCCGTTAATTTGGTTGGTCGATTCGCCGAACCACGTCCCATGTACATCGGAGCCACAAAGTACTTCAGAGAGCTATCAACGGCAGTAACGGAGAATATGAGCAATACCACTAGAGTTGGGTGGTAAAACGAAGATTGATGGAGGCAGCTTTGCGCTGACGGTAGTCGTTTGCGTCGACTGTCAGTGACTGTAGAACATTGCCATGCGAAGATGGAGTGGTGTTGTGTATCGCCATGAATGGCACCATGTCGTGTTCAGCGATGGGTCCCGATTCTTTACCTGTGTCGACGATTGAGCTCGTATCTGGAAACCACGTAGCCGCAGGGAGGATCCAACTGCTGTCCGCGAGAATCACACTGCCAGCTGGGCATCCTCGTATGGGGTACTGGGGTACTCATAGATGCGATTATCGATCGTCACAGATATACATAACGGGAAAAAGGACAATATAGCGGCGCGCATAAATGACTCTATACAGCCCGTGTTGTTGCCATTTCTAAGTGCCACCCAGAAAGATGTTTTTCGGTAATATACAACTCGGCCACACAACGCAACCTCCCCCCCGCGCGTGTCTGCAAGGGGTACATATGCTTCCATGATCAGCGATATATCCGGACGTATCACTCATCGAGCATGCCTGAGACCTCATTGATAGGTAAAGGTTGCTTGGTCCCAGGTACCCCAGGGTATTATTAGGTGGCTGTGACACTCTATCCACGCCGTGTGCTTGAATGCATTGCACAACATGGTGCAAAGTATTCACTGCTGTCACGCAATCCTGTCATAAATCGCCAAGATTTCGCACTCCAGTGGGAGGCCTCCCAGTGGAGTGCTAAAGCTTGGAGAATCTTTTTGCTTACCACACCACAAAAGTAAACGGATTTAATACGCTATATGCGTTTCTTGAGAATTCACAGTCTGGTGTATTTAAAATAAAGACAGCTCTCCTTTCATCTAAAGGAATCCGCTTCGTCCGCAATGTTGTGAGACCTGTTATTTCCCTTTTCATTTACATACGTTACTGTTCCGCACTTCCATGCTAATTTTCACAAACTGTGCTTCTTCCTGGTGGGGCAATTCAACTCGAAACAGCATTTGCGATTTTAAAAGTCAGACTCGGAAGCTTCTTTTTGCAGCCGATTGATTATTACAAGGGTCACTACAGTTGACCACTTCATTTCCACAAAATTTAGATTATTTGTTCAACGATGCCGACATTTTTACAGTAGGGACTGAAATAATTCGTTTAATATCCTCAAGCTTTTATCGCAGTAAATATTTTCCGCGTGAGTTGTGATTTTCCAGTCGTATCATTTCCTTAATAGAGGGTAACACTGTGTATTTGCAAATATCAGCTATTTAAAAAATCCTATTGTTGAAATTATTTTTCATTTGCGACCCCAACCATTTATTTTCCTGTTTGGCTGATGCAAAATGTCGCAGTAAAATTAGTTTCTTTTTGTGGAAAAATTTGAACAGACTGACACAAAGGAGTTAAGTTGTGTGCTTCTGTTCCCTAGAGTTAGAAAAAAGAACAAGAGACGTATGTATTTATCGTCTTCCTTAGAAGGGTGTTAAATTCTTAGCCTCGCAAGTAAAATCTTATTTTTCACAGATTCAGTCATGGTACTTTCGCATCAGCTTTTGCATGACGTACAACAGAAGAGATTGTACGCTGAATAAAGTCATTGAAAGTGTCTGTGATATGAATCATCCTCAGGAAGATGGTGTTCCTGGGTCTTGAATCACCAAATATTCATGAGTCGCAGAACACTCATGCATCCGGTTTTCCTCCTCCATAAAGGAACAAGCTCCGATGATTTCCTTTATGGACGAAAGCAGAAAACTCCTATTTTAGGGCGTTTCTGCGTCTGCCTTGGTCCTATAATAAAAAAAATGACATTAAAGGAAGTTTCTTATCAATCACTAGTAAATGAAATGGGGGATCGGTTGTACTGTCAGCATGTGTATGATAGTAATAAAATAACGCTATACTGAAGTTCGATTTATTTTTTCCGTACTTCGTAGTCATTCAATTTGGTATCAATTTAATTAAGCAAGTATATACATCCATTTAAATGGATATATACATCCATTTAACAGGTTTCAGAAGAATTTATGAAAGCTTAATTTGTTAACAGAAATTCTCAGATTCACGCGAATGGATAGGATACACTTCAAATTCTCCACTTTTTAATCATTTTATGCATCGAATGTTTTGTGGCGACTAGTTTTCAATAGTCCATTTTGCTTATACTTTCTTTAATACATTTCAGCTCAAAAGAGGAATGATAAAAGCAAATTAAAAAAAGTATGAAAGCAAGGATAAGAGTTTACAAAAAGATTACTGTTGGGGGAGGGGGACGACGAACATCGTTAAAGACGATTAAAAATTTATTTTAAATCCTTGTGCTTTTTTCTAAAAAAGGACGTACTTATAATAATAACAACATGCCCGTCCGTCAGTGGACTCCATATCTCTGCAAACTTTCTGCAGATTTGAAAAATTCGTTTGCGTTGGGAAGTTCGAACTGTGAGAATGAATATAAATACCATTTGATGTGTTTCCGATGCATACATTGCCACTAGAGGGCGTAAGCACAGATGCCATTGAATTCAAAATACATTTGAATCCATATCATTGTTACTAAAAATGAGATTAAAATTAATTCTTTCTTTTCGTACATTTTATCACGAAAACTGTTTTGTTAACATTTTCTGCTTCAATAAAATCATTCCCTGATAGGGCGAGTAAACGTATATTTTAATTTCCGCAATATCTCAGTTTCTAAATGTACAATTTGTAATTTTGTTTTTTGTGTTGGATAGAGTTTATGGTGAAGAATATTTCTGTGATAAATGATGTTTTATAACACACAATTTTGCCACATTAGCTTTTAAGCATTTTATATTTAGTACCTCTGCAGCTGTAACTGCTATTTCAAAATCCCGACTGAAAAAAATTATTCTTCTGTCAGATATCATTCACTATCGAAAAGATTTTACGCAGTTTTTCTGCTCCGAGTAATAGCCAGTTTATAATTGTGGAGGATCGCTCCCCCGGGCGGGGGGGGGGGGGGCGCAGTTGTATAAGCGCTGGGATTGGATCATTCGTCTGAAATGGGTCCAGGTTCAAATCCTTCAAATCCCGGTGAGACATGAATGTTGCGTTTGTTTTACGGCACTGGCTCACTGCTTTCCTTGGTATCAAAGGCCTTAAATTAGGGACTGGCGACTGCACACAGCCCATCGAGTTTCTTATGGTGGTAGTTAAACATCCAAATTAAAAAAAAACGGATGGGTCTCTGAAAAAAAAATGGAAATGGAAGAGTCTTCATTAAAAAAAATGCAAATGGTTGGGACTCGTCTGGAATATACACTATATTCACAAAAGACACCGGACACCTAGAAGAGAAACACAACAAAGCATTTAGTGGCATTCAATAGTACGATGTCGGTCCACCTTTGGCTTTAATGTATTCACTGACCCTTCGAGACATGCTTTCTACAAGGCTTTGGAACACAACGATAGGTATGCGCTTCCATTCACTACATAATGCTGCCGCTAACTGTTGCTTAGTAGTAGGCTTTGGTTCCAAACTTCTTATGCGGCGCTCTAATTCATCCTATAGGTGAACTATGGGATTAAGATCAGATCTCTGAGCTGGCCAGTCCACACACGATACGGAATTATCGTCAAACCACGCCGTAACAGTCCTTGCTTTAGGGTTCGGTGCATTATGCTGCTGGTACCAACAAAACTCGGTTCCACAGTATTGCCACAGAGTTGGTAGGGCATAATTGTCCAGAATATCGAGGTAGACGTGCTGATTAACAGGTTTATGCAGGATAACAAATAGGCCGGGACCATATCATGAAAAACACCCTCACACGAGTACACTGCCTGCTCCAAACTTGACCGTAGGAACAGTACACTGTGGTAAATAGTGTTTCCCCAGCTGCCACCATACCCACACACGGCCATCAGGTTGATGGATTGTGTATTTGGATTTATCAGTCCATAGGACTTGTTTCCATTGATCTACGGTCCACGATAAATGTTCTTTATACCACGCTAAACGACGAGTAGCATTCCGAGTGGAGATGAAAGGCTTATGAGCTGCCGCACGACCACGGTGACCCATGGAATGAAGTTCTCTGCGAATGGTACGTGTACATACCGAGATTCCAGCATTTGTACTCACCTGTACACTGAGGTCTTGTGCAGTACTCCGTCGATTAGCTGTAACGGCTCTCATTAGGCTTCGACGTCCTCTATCACCGATTTTCTTTGGTCTGCTGGTACGTTTTGCTACTTCAGGCACGCCATGTGTCTTCCACTTATTCAGTACATCCAAAACAGTTGACTTGGATATGTTTAAATGCCTCTCTATTTCTTTTATGGAAAACCTACTAATATAACATCCAACAATATTTCCTTTCTCAAAGCCAGTTCTCTTCCGTCGCGACATTTTCTTTCAAACTCCCAGTGCGATATGGTCGCGATTAGCTGCAGGCTTGTTTTTATACTGTTTACGGCTGTACCGCGCATCTTAACAACGCAGCGGATCTGTTAATTTGCTTTTGTAGGGGTATCCGTTGACTTTTGTTAATATAGTGTATATAAGGCTCCAGATGATGATAGACACACTGTCACAGAAATACATTTTACATGCTCCTTACCAAGGTTAACGCACAGTTGCCATCTGTGTGGTAACTTTCTGATGTTTGTAGGATACCAATCTTTGGAAAGAGCACGCACCTACTAACGAACACTTTTCTGCAAGTGCTCAGCGTTCTGGGATCGTCGGCCGCTAAATAGTTCCATTATCACAATGGGGCGAAATGAGTTGAATATAGTGGGTGTGGTAAGACTGAAACGAAGGGATGTTTGTGTCCTTTTTGTTGCACTGACTATTGCCTGTCGATATGGACTGGCTCCTTTTGTTACAGTTTCATTTCCGTGGTAACTTTTGCTGCGACCAGGCCCCATTTCATCAAATGCTATCTTAATCGAAGCTGAATGTCAGCAGATGGCACGCCTTTCTTCCAGAAGAACCGTGTGATCCAACATTGTCCGTGATAATCTTTTACGTTGTTGTCCATGATAAACCTTTCACATCGTTGTCCATGATAAACCTTTCACATCATTGCTTGTGATAATATTCCATGTCGTTGTCTGCCCTAGGGAGGGACTGATCTGCGACATGAGTGCGCCACACGCCATATAATCGAACCTTAGCTGTCACCTTGCTGGCCAACGTTGTACAGACCCAAGACTATGCAGCGTGGGAATAATTGACGCCAAAATACTAACTATCATGCAGTGTTGCCAGTAGTCCTATTCATTTGTGAAAGACCCGCTTATACATAATAGATTTTTCGATAATTGTCCTCGTAAAAGTTGATTTGAAAAATTCTTTTCGCGTTAGATATTATTCCCTACGGAGAACATTTTTGAATTTTTATTAACCTACCGCTCTGCCGCATAATGGAATACGTGTGCATTGCTGTTTCTAAATTGCAGCTAAGATTAAAAATATCCAACTGAAACTTTTTTGTACAATGTCTTTCGCTAGGCTAAAGATTAAAACCATCATCCAGTGTAAATAATGTACAGTTATCTAATTAGAGGCGCATATGTATAAACTGTTTTCTTAATAACTTTTCTTCTCGAAGTCTGATTTGAAATATTCTAATTCCATCGCGTAGCTCCCTCTATGAAGAATATTTTGCTCATATTTTCTTTTTCACAATGGATTGTTTTGTCGTTGAGGTACGTCAGTCTATACTTTATTTGCAAGAGTATGTACGATTCTAAAAACCCGATTGAAAAAAGTCCTTTCATAGTTTGGTATCTTTGACTATGAAGACCGTTTTGTATTGCTTACTTTTCTCAAAGTATGCAGAGTTTACCCCCTTTCAGAGCGTACAATATGTTTTTTCCCCTACGGCTTGTTATTGCTCAATTTTAAAAAATTCCCCTTCCTTCAGATAGCTTCTGTGACGAACGTTTTGGAAACAATTTGTGAATTTTAATAACTCAACATACTTCAGTGGAGACAAGTAGCTATTTCTACTTTTAAATACATGTTGCCGGTTTTAGGAATTAGTTTGAAAACATTTAATGCACTGCTTTCATTCATTACGAAAAACACTGCACACACTGTGTCTTTTAAAAAATGCATCTGTGCATAGTTTTTAAATACATATTCTTCTTTCACTGATTATCTCCATTTTCAAAAATCCAATTTGAAATATGTACACTACTAAGAGATAAATGTCTTCGTGCTGAGAATCACTAAAGGTCGAGTGTAATTTGCTGTCTGAAGCACGATAGTTAAATTTTTTAATGAATAAAATATTTACAAATTAAAAAATACAAACACGAGATCTTTCACAAGGGCGACCCTTGCATCATCAGGTGAAGACTACATTTGAACATACTTAGTGCAAAGTTATTAAGTGTCATTGTCTTGACGTCATGATGTACAATGATGTTCATTAGTTGATGACGATTGGTCCCTTCCATCTAACTTCTGATGCTACGAGTCCACCAGTAATCTTTTCCAGCTGATGCGCTGAGATCGGGACGTCAAGCCTGAGATTGAAAAATATGGTGTGCATTGCATACCATTAAAGAGTCTGACCTCAGAGTTCAAAGATAGCTGGTATATAGGCTCGACCCTTCGGAGCCTAGGTATTCGTACAGCCGAGCTCCGATATTCAACCCGAACAGGTGCCTCTAGCACTGCTTTGGCCCGCACAGTCCAGGAAGGAACCCACACCCCCTCATGGAATGATGCATATATTCTTCTATGCACCAAAGAAAAAAGATCTACATGGTTTGCGGAAGCATTGTTCTTCTATCACTATCGTGGACGGTGCTGTAGCGATGACATCCCCACTACTTTGCCATATGTTTAGAAACAACTGTATAATACAGCTTATATTAAAGAAAAAGTTCAAGATTTAAAACCCCCACAACACAATCAGTTAACTTAATATAATACCACCTTTCAAAGACGGAACTACGTAGCATCAGAAGTTAGATAGGAGGGACCAAACGTCATCAACTAAGGAACATCATTGTACATCATGACGTCAAAACACTGACACTTTATAACTTCGCACTAAGTATGTTCAAATGTAGTCTTCACCTGATGTCGTGTTTGTATTTTTAACTGATCTCGTGTTTGTATTTTTTAACTTGTAAATATTTTATTCATTAAAGATTTTTACTATCGTGCTTCAGACAGCAAATTACAATCGACCTTTAGTTATGTACACTACTGTTTGTGAAAATTGCAATACCATGAAAGACTTCTGCATTAGCTTGAAACTTACCGGATATGTACAACAGGTTGGGACATGCAAATGATTTAAAATGTCAGTCAAAATGTGTCCTTTGAACTGTCCGGTCTTGAGTATAACAAGCTAGCTAAAACAAGATGTTGGAATCAGTGAAGAGTAGACATGGAATCGAAAGGGTGTTTCTTGTGTCTCGCTATGCCCCGTCGCCGAAGAAGGTCGCATTATGAACACCTGACGTACCTTGACCGAGGAAGGATTGTTGGGATGAAAGAAGATGGATCTTCCTACCGCGAAATTGACACTTGTAACGGACGAAACATCAGCACAGTGATGTGAAATTGACGTAAGTGGACAGATGAGGCTCGGACGCACAGAAGGTCGTGGAATGGACTGCAAAATCGTACGACTGCACGGGATGACAGAAACCCCTACCGCATGGCAGTGACCGATTGCACAGCAGCATCAACTATGTTAGCGCAGCACTGTCACAGATCAGGCTTTCTCCTTCTGCACAGTTCGACGTCGTCTGCATAACAGAGCCCTGGTCGCTAGCAGCCCATTGCTGTGCATTTCTTTGACCCTCAACCACAGGAGCCTCATGCTGCAATGGGGTCTGGAACACAGACATCGGCGAACTGATTGGCCACAGTCGTGTTTACTGACGTGTCAATATTCAACTTGATGCACCATGGTGGTCGCATATGTGTTCGCAAAGATCGTGTGGTGAACGGCAGCGTGCATTTTGCGTTGTGTCATACCTGCCCAACGCCAAGCGTCATAGTTTGGGACGCCATTCGGTTCAATTTGCGATCTCGCCTGAAAGGAATTCAGGGAATCCTCAACAGCCAGCGATACATCACGGGTGTTTTAGAGGTAGAGGGGATACTATTCCTTCAGAGTTGTCCTGGAACTACACTGAAGAGCAATTCAATTAGAGACAGCCGGCGTTATGCAAATATGGCGCTGGGGGCAGCCCTGTAAACGGAAACGACATGACGTATGCAGCGATCCGACAATATAAGGAGTAACACGACGGGAATCAGTAAGAGTCGGACGTAGTATGGGTAAGACGAAGGATCTAAGCACATTTGATCGTGGGCAAATTGTCGGTCCCCGACGAATGAGTAACTCCATCTTGGAAGTCGTGAAGGCACTGGGATTTTCACGAGCCACTGTGTCACGGGTGCACCGTGAGAACCTCGAATCCAGTAAAACCATCCCTGCAAGGGCCAACTGCCGAGGACAACAGCGTGTGGATAAGCGGGTTCAGCTTCGGCGAGCTCGCATTGTAACAGCGCATAGATGGGACACAGTGCAAAAAATCTCTCGGCAATTTAACGCTGGTGCACAAAAACGTGTAAGCAGCCACACCATCCAGAACCATCTCCTCGCTATGGGATACAGAAGCCATCGTTCCACGAGGGTACCGCTGCTGACCGCACATCACAGGGTACAAAGATTAGCATGGGCACGAGAACATCACCATTGGACCCTGGACATGTGGAAAAATGTTGCCTGGGCTGATGAGTCGAGATTCACGTTGGTACATACGGATGGCAGGATACGAGTACGGCGCAAACCACATGAAACGATGGATCCTTCTTGCCAGCAGGGTACTCTTCAAGGTGGTGGGGGTGGCATTCTCGTCTGGGGGCTGTTTACGTGGACGGAAATGGGACCCCTGGTACGTGTGACATTGTCCCTCACAGGTCAACGTTACCGGGATATCCTGGACAACCATTTGTTCCCGTTTGTGCGTCTTCAACATCCTGCAACAAGACAATGCAACGTGCCATCTCTCCCGAATTGTATCCGCATGGTTGTATGAACACTTCACCGACGTGACCCCGCTTCCTTGGCCAGCTAGGTCAAATCTGGGATGCCATCGAGAGAGATCACCCCCTCCATCAAGTCTTCGTGAACTGTGGGAGCTTGTTCAGGGGTCGTGGATCCGTATATCTTCCCAACGTTTCCGGTGTCTTGTCGAGTCCATGCCGAGATGAATCGCCGCCGTCATCAGGGCGAAAGGTGGTGCTACACGTTACTAGACAGGTATCTCTAATTCAATTGCTCTTCAGTGTATATCCCAGCAGGATAATGTTCGGCCACGTGAGGCCCGGAATGTCTAAGACCTCTTCCAAATGCACGGCAGATACCGTTTCTTCCATGGTCTGCACGTTCTCCCGATATATCCCTGATCGAGCATGTCTGGAACATGCTAGCTAAGTGACTGGCCCGTCAAGCTTCTCCTCCAGTCACCACACATGAACTCTGATCTCGCATAGAAGCAGCCTGGCAGGTTATGTCCCAGGACGATATCAAAAACATCTCCCATTCAATGCCACGCGTTGTAGAGGTTGTTGTTGCTGCTCGAGATAGTTTCACACTATACTGTCTTTTGAATTGAAAAAATCTTGTATATCTCTACAAATGTAATCAGTTATCTCCTGTAACGTGAGGAATCTGTGATATAAACTTGATTTGAATAGCGCGATTCTTTCTTGCTGTTGCAATTTTCACAAACAGTGGTGTATTCTTTTTGTGGTTGGAAAGATTTAAAAGATGTGCTCATTTCACCAAGGAATTGAGGGCCATCTGCCTTGTTTCTTCACTGCAGATTTTTGCCCTACTGTTATAATTTTGCTAGAACTGTTTCTTTTAAGGCTTCTGAGAATTACCATTTACAATGAATTCACAAGAATTTTATGAAGTAATGCAAAAGCGGAACTTGGATACAGAATTTGATCAAAAGACCGAGTGTAAGTAAAAACGGAGAGAGGGAAGAATCGTCCATTGTTGTTCCACGCGATTGAAACTTCTGTTCTGGATACACGCTTTGTCTGCAGCGATTGGTCTTTTGTGTTCCACAAATGTCAGAAATCGTGTTAAACAGAAGGAATTTAACTAATCCCGGCCTAAATTTCGTTAGAGTACGTTCGTTTTGACGGGAATATACACTGAAGGGCAATTGAATTAGAGATACCTGTCTAGTAACGTGTAGCACCACCTTTCGCCCTGATGACGGCTGCGATTCGTCTCGGCATGGACTCGACAATACACCGGAAGCATTGGATCCACGACCCCTGAATAAGCTCCCACAGTTCACGAAGATTTGATGGAGGGGGTCATCTCTCTCGGTGGCATCCCAGATGTACTGAGGTCAGGTGACCTAGCTGGCCAAGGAAGCGAGGTCACGTCGGTGGAATGTTCATCCAACCATACGGATACAATTCGGAGCGATGGCACGGTGCATTGTCTTGTTGCAGAATGAGGTCCCCAGTGGTATGTTGAAACCGCACAAATGGGAGCAAATGGTCGTCCAGGATATCCCGGTAACGTTGACCTGTGAGGGACGATGTCACACGTAGCAGGGGTCCCATTTCAGTCCACGTAAACAGTCCCCAGACGAGAATGCCACCCCCACCACCTTGAAGAGTACCCTGCTGGCAAGAAGGATCCATCGCTTCATGTGGTTTGCGCCGTACTCGTATCCTGCCATCCGCATGTACCAACGTGAATCTCTACTCATCAGTCCAGGCAACATTTTTCCACATGTCTAGGGTCCAGTGGCGATGTTCCCGTGCCCATGCTAATCTTTGCACCCTGTGATGTGCGGTCAGCAGCGGTACCCTCGTGGAACGATGGCTTCTGTATCCCATAGCGAGGAGATGGTTCTGGATGGTGTGGCTGCTTACAAGTTTTTGTGCACCAGCGTTAAATTGCTGAATGATTTCTTGCACTGTGGCCCGTCTATCCGCTGTTACAATGCGAGCTAGCCGACGATGACCCCGCTCATCCACACGCTGTTGTCCACGGCAGTTGACCCTTGCAGGGATGGTTTTACCGGATTCAATGTACTCACGGTGCACCCATGACACAGGGGCTCGTGAAAATCTCAGTACCCGCACGACTTCTGAGATGGAGTGTTCTATTCGTCGGGCCTTGACAATTTGCCCACGATCAAATGTGCTTAGATCCTTCGTCTTACCCATACTTCGTCCGACTCTTCTGATTCCCGTTGCGTCACTCCTTATATTGTCGGATCGCTACATACGTCAGGTCGTTTCCGTTTACAGGGCCGCCCACAGCGCCATATTTGCATAACGCCAGTTGTCTCTAATTCAATTGCTCTTCAGTGTATATTTAACGCTATGCAGGCGTTCCTGTAGCTCCGGTGATATATCTGAAGGAACGCCAAAAGGAATTTGAAAGCAGAATGGTACCTACTAATTGTCTGTTGTGATAATATCTCATGCGACTCTTTGTTAGGGCTATTATTAATCCCGTTCCACGACGATCAGTAAAGTCCTCATTTGATTTACTTATAAATCTGATTCGAACTTTCAACCGTTGCACATTGTCCTGAAATTTAGAAAAGCTGTGTTTGGCTTTGAAGAAGGAGACAAAAGGAGTGTCAATCTACTTATCCTACATGGACTGCAGACCTGCTATTCACTTATCACTTTATCGGCTTATTTCCTTTGACTGTATTCCGTCTTTATTGTCGTGTTTGGTTGGAAAAGGTATTCAAAATTTTCTGCTGCCCTTCTTGCGTTTCTGAAGTCGGATGAAATAGAATGTCACACTATAGGATATGGATCTGACAGAAACTAAATTTACAAAGCTAATGTTTTAGGATCTATAAAAGCACATAGACATACCAGCCACTAAATTTAAAACTTTTGTTCAATAACGGGTTGAATCTCCTTTAGCCCGAATTACAGCTCGTATGCGAGTTGGTATAGATTGGTGTTGGAGTGCATCTACGTTTATAGCATGCCAGTCGTTCACAAGACAGTCCTTTGATTGGCGCAGATTTGACTTAAGCTGACTTTGCTCCGGAATCTGGTTCCCTAATAGATTCCATACATACTAAATGGGGTGCAGATCTCGACTTTGTAGTGGTCAGGGAAGATGATGGAAGTCGCTGTTATGCTCGTTGAGCCACTGCTGAATACATCTTGCGCGATGAACAATGGCATTGTCGTTCATGAAACAACCGTCACCTTCTGGGTAAAAAGTTAACATTGCAGGATGAATTTGCTCGGAAACAATGTTGAAATAATCCTTGGAGGACACCCGATCTTCCAGCAACATAAGGAGACCCGTGCCGTACAAAAAGAACGTGCCCCACAACATAATACCACCTCCAGAACCTTGAGTTGTGTTTACATGGCAAAGTGGGTCCATTGCGTCATGGTTCTCCCGCCGCACTCTCTGCCTACTGTCGGTACAGAACAAGGCACACCGCAACTTGTCGAACCACATGTTGTTTTTTCAGGTTCAGCAACGGCGTTGTTTCAGGTTCAGAAGACGAACTTTCCGGTTCTTCGCAGAAATCGGCGGTTTTGGCACAGGCATGCGATTGCCGAAACCGATCCTCCTCAACTTTCTGTGCATAGTTCGTTGAGATATAGGTCGGGAACCGCCTTCAATGAATGCTTTGGTCAATTACTGCACACAGAAAGTCATGTTTCTACATGTAAGCCTTCTCAGATGGCGGTGATCTCGTTCCTGACCGATTGCTGTCGTGCCACATTTATGCCTCTCAGACAAAAAATGTGGGTTTCATGAAACGAATTAAATTTTTATATTTTTGTGGTGTAGTAAGCACAAAGATTTGCCAAGCTTTCGCACTCCACTGGGAAGCTTTTTCAAGGCAATGGTAGATATAAAAATGCAGGGAATTGGAACACGTAAGGAACAAAGATGATCATGACGTCTCTGGCGAGGGCTGTATTTTGCATGTCTTGGTTGACACTTCTCACGTGTTCTTTACATTTAGTGTCCAAGGATCGCTTTGAATGTGGGTTATTTTTCTAATGATTAAAGACCCGGGATATGTGACTTCTTGAGAAACTAATTAGCTCTGCTGTTTTCAAAATCGTCGCTCCAGCCAGATGAGTACCCACAAAAAGCTCTTCCTCCGTGTGGCTTGGATGTTAGTTTGTCTTACCGCACTCGATCTCTACTTTCCCTGAGACCAGTGTCTTTAAATTAGTGACAGGAGACTGCTTGTTGAGTTGTTCACGGTTGTGATTAAACTCCCAAACAGATAATCACAGGCGAAGCTCCTCTCCTAGTTGGTATTTGGGAAAATATGTTCACATATCATGTGTTGTCTTTTATCTGCACCCAAGAATAATGAAGAAAACCAAAAAGCCACTTAAAACTTTTTATTGCTCCCCAACGTCTCCTATAGCAACAAGATCAATGATGGTTATCGCTGCCCCAGTGGCGTAGTGGTCTAAGCAATGCCTTCTGATCATTCGTTCGAGATGGGTCCGGTTTCAAATTCCGGTGAGGCATGGATGTTGTGTTTGTCTTACGGCACTGGCTCTCACACTTCCCTGGAATCAGAGGCCCTAAATGAGGGTTAGCCGATTGCTTATAGCCCACACAGTACCTCACGGTGATCGTTAAACCTTCAATAAAAAAATGATGGTTATCACACACTCGAACGTGAAGTAATTCGTTGGTTCACAGGAGTGATTTTGAACTGGTAGATTACTTGACTTAGTTTTAACTCACAAAAAAGTTTAATGAAACAAGTAACAATTAAACTAACGTTGTTTTAACAAATGCTTTCGTGAAGAACAAAATGTCTGGTAGCAAGTTTAAAACGAGTAATCCAAATTTACGAAATCACTACACCGGTCACTTCACACACAACGACTCTTCCTTTCCATCCCTCTGCTGTTTGACCTCTGACTCCTTGCCAGGGTTGCCACATCGAAAGAAACTATTGATAGTTCTGAAACAACATTACGTTTGGAAAATGTAATTGAGAGATAAACAAAATTTACATAAGAGATAGCAACACAGTTAAAATATATTACACACGTCATACGTGTTAAATTTAATGTTCCAATCCTTATAAAAAAGCGGCTATTGTTTTCTGTCGCGCTTTGAAGTCACAGCTAGAGGAAAACGAAAATATACTACTTACATTTGCACGTTTTCATTCCGGTATGTGCCGTCCATAGTTTTTTAAAGAAACAGATCGGGTTTTTTTCTTTTTGAGTTCCTATTTAAACTATTTCCCCTCCCCATGAGCGTTTTAATTTAGGGGTCGCTCGTCCCAATTTAAGGCCACTGACTCCACTGAAGAGACAGAACCAGAGCTGTAGGAAAAACACACTACCCCATGCCTCATCCGGAAAAAATTAGAACTACTACTCATTTGAAATACCTGCGCGTCTGACCATTTGGGTACCGGGAGAGAATAGCTCTAGTTGTAACAAGATATACTAGGTCCTGAAAAAGAGGCATCGCAAAAAACTAGAGGTTCTTCGATCAACTAAGAAAACTTAAGGAATTTGTTGATCAATCGGACTCAATTCCGCAGTCGAAGAATCCTCTAAACAGCATAATACGGAAAGTTCAAGCTCTAGCCAGGGACAAAGATCTACCGGAAATTATTAGAATGTCAGAAAAGCTTCCACCAGGCCCTACAATTCCACCACTCTTTGGACGACTAAAGAATCATAAACCTGGATCTACCCTTAGACCTATAGTTGCAAAAAACAAAGCTCCTACGTACATATTAGAAAAATCCGTAGCTAAATTCTTCTCTGAACGTTTAAAAAACTCTGATTACGTAATCAAGTCAACAAAAGAATTTGTGGAGCGCGCAAGAAGGATAAATATATTTGATAATGACATAATGGGAAGTTTCGACATAGTGTCTTTATATCCATCTATACCTATACCAGAAGCTGTCGCAAATCTTGAAGTACTTTCCGCATTTAGAGCGTGGTTCCATAGAGCGTACAACGTATGCAAACCAGACTATCTGAATAATAAAGAAGTTTCAGAATATCTATAGCAAAGGTTTAAAGGATAGATATAAGAAGGATGATATAGACAGAGTACATAAGGCTGTGAGAAATCGTATAATATCAGCAATAGAAAAATCGCCTAGTAGGACAATGAGATACGCAGGATCCATCACATATATCCCAGGCTTTACATATTGGTTAAAGAATTTATTACGCAAACACAACATATTAATAGCAATGAAGTCCCCGACCCCGTTATCACATATAATATCAAGCTGCAAGGATAAACAGTGTGAGAAAGAAAAGGTGGGTGTGTACGCTATACCGTTGGTATATCCTGACAACACGGAAAAGTTATATATCGGAATGACAAAGCGATCCTTGGACACTAGATGCAAAGAACACGTACGAAGTGTGAAGCAAGACATGCAGAATACAGCCCTCGCCAGAGAAGTCATGCATTGCTCGGCCGCTCCTGTATGGAATAATATTAGAAGAATTGCCCCTTACACGAATTTCAAAGAGACTGCCATCAGGGAAACAGTGGAAATCCTATCCAACAAAGTGTCATGCAATGATATAGTCTCTACGGAACTACCAATGGTTTGGCATACATTGTTAAAAGATGGAAACACATCACGGCGCTCTGTATAATTACGTGACAAAAATTCATGTAATATGCTCGTGATGTCCCCCGCGTTATTTTCAAAAATCATCTTCGTTCTTTACATGTTCCAATTCACTGCATTTTTTGTGTCTATCATTGCCTTGAAAAAGCCTCCCAGTGGAGTGCGAAAGCTTGGCGAATATTTGTGCTGAATACACCACGAAAATAAACGGATTTCATACGCTATATGCGTTTCGTAATTAAGATATACTATATTATAAAAGGAGCTTCTATGATGAAATATGGCACATCACGTAGGCACCATTTACCTAACCATTTCAATAGCAAGCATAGTAACTGCTTTTCTTAAAACTGGGAGTTGGCTCTCGCCTTCTTTTTTGAAACGGCAGTTCGATTTCCCAGTTTGTTTCGTGGATATCTGTTGTTTAAAACTCATAGTGCATAGCGTAACGATCAATTTTTGTTTCACTATATTTCGAATCGCAGAACTACTCAAAAGTTGTTCCTTTGCCCTTTATTTTGGCTGTGGATTGTGATTTTATGAGAACATGTAACAAGGTTAGAGAAAAATGTGAAATTTCGAAATTGCAGGAGTGAATAAAGTGCAAAACCGTTGGTGAGACATTTGCTCTGCCGAATATAAAATAAGTGCAATATTATCATGATTCTTGTCGCGCTATGGAAAACTACGCATAATAAGATGAGGAGTGACAACTTCTATTATTATGGCACAAGTAAATAACCCTACCTACCTGTGAGAGGGAGATTAAAAATAATCTTTGAGTTCCGGGCTGTCAGCAACTGCAAATCTCTTTCCTGCACAGTATAAACAAGTTTTATGCTAGATTTGGTTGCACTACCCCAAATCAGGAAACAATATGCTAGGATTTGTCGAAATTGTGATTCATATGGTGTGAAATGTTGTTTCAGAAGGGAAGTTTTTCGAAAGAGTAATAATCGCGTTTTGAAGCATATGGAAGAAATCTGGCATTGCCAAGACCAGTCGGTGGAAATATTCAGACTTTGAACAGCAATCGACGTATTCCTTGTCGAAATAGATGCCTGTCACGAAGGTAGGAGGGAAATGCTTACCTCTTTTGGTGTTTACTACAGAGGACAGATTCTTCTGAGAGTTGAATACCACGAAATTTTCTCACCTCAGTATCCTAAACATCACTCACCGTTTGAGGTGGAGTCAAAGTTGCAACGCAATCACTTTCTCCTTGCGTTGCGATACTGAGGGAAGAACATCTTTTGGTTTTGGACTTTTCGATTTTTAAGTCGAAAGTTTTGTTGTCAAATTCTGCTAATCTGAAATAAATCAAGCATGCAGATGAGCGTTGTATTCCTTACATCATCTGCTTTCTTCCAAAAACTGTATACCATGGAGTCAGATTAGATATTTATGACATTGTTGATTAGACTTATCATTTTCTATGGTGCCGAAACTTTGGAGCCTTATAGGGACAGCGATGTGAATCTCCTATAATACTTCGAAAACACGATTCTAGAGAAATATTCGGACCTATCGAAGATGGAGCACGGAGAAGACACACAACCAAGAAGTTTATGTAGCATTTAAAGATCGTTCAAGAGTTAATGAAAGTTTGGACATGGTGAAAGAACGGGTGAAGAACAAATAGCTAAACAATTACTTTAAGTGAGATGGACTGGCACAAGACCAAGAGAGGACGTCTTCGAAAAAAGTGGAGACAATACGGAAAAGATCCAAAGGAACTAAGTATGAAAAGAGTTAACGGTATTGCCAGACAGAAAGAAATGGAGTAAGATCGTGCCTGCAGCCAACAATTTCGGAGGTTCGTCGTGCTGAAGATGAAGAAAAAACAGAACTCTTCGTTTTGGAACCCTTTTTCATCTCAAATTATTTCTTCAGTTTTTTTCTAGCGCCATAATAATGAAAACTCACAGGTCGATTGAAAGAAAGACATAGTATTACCGAGATAAATTATTTTACATGTGCGGCCCATAAATTCTACGTAGAGTTCAAATTCGGAGAACTGGCCACAAAAATTTTAAGGGGCCGTATAAAAATTGTGTTCTGGGATGCTCCGTGGCTACGTCTCCCCGAGATTGGTTATCTGACACACATAAAATGTCCGTAATTTCGTATTTTCTTATTTACGATATTTTTCTATAAATTATAACTAAACAAATTCTCTGCGAGCATGAGCAAACCCAGGAAACTTGTACCAAAAGCGTAAAATATCAAGAATTTCTCATTTTTCTTCCGATCGGGAGATCTTCAGCATTTACAAGCTGCAACTCGACAAATTTTCTCAGCGCATGTGCACTCTCTGGTAACCTGTCGGCGACTGTAATACCAAAAGTGTAATATATGAACAATTTCTCGTCCGATCGGGAGATTCTCGGCATTTTCCAGCTACAACCCGACACATTATCTGAAGGCACGTGCCTACTCAGCAAACCTGTCTGGGAGGAGGGGGAGGGGGTAACAAAAGTGTTTTACACTTTTGGTATTGAACATCCCACCCCCACCCCCCATTGGGTTTACTGAATAAGCACATGCCCTGAGTTGTAGTTTGCAAATGATGAAAATCTCCCGGTCGGAAGAGAAATCTTCATATTTTACACTTTTGGTATTGCCCCCCCCCCCCCACCTCCACCACCACCACAGGTTTCCAGAGTAGGCACATGCGCTAAGACAATGTGTCGAGTTGCAGCTTGTAAATGCTGAAAACCTCCCGATCGGAACAGAAATGCTTTATATTTTACACTTTTGGTATCCCCACCCCCGACAAGTTTCCTGAGTCAGCACATACGCTCAAATAATTCGCAGACTTGTAGTTTGAAAACCCTGAAATCTTTTGCTGAGATGTAGATCATAAACATTTGTTATAAAGAATTACATTAGTTATCGCAATTAAGAAAAGACGAAATAACAGAAACTTTATATGACTTAGATTAATAACCTCTGGGGGTCGTGGGCATAAAACGGTCAAAAACGTAATTTTTATACGGTCCCTTAAAATTTTTGTGGCCAGTTCTCCTGGTGGCCACTTTCTCCGGTGGCCACTTCTCCGGTGGCCAGGTTTTTAGGCTGCATGGAGAAACGAGAAAATGTGAGGTTCCAAAATGACATTGCTCTTCATCCTGGTTTTATGATTACTGCAAAATATGCCTGTCATGATTTTTACACCTCTAGCTTATATAGATGCAGTACAACTGTGCATAATATATATTTATGTAGAAAAATCAGAGCATGTACATATTGCAGAAACTCAAGCAAATCTGGGCCCGAATATTGTGAAATAGCACACGACGACCCAGCAAAAACACAAGTGCTGGGAAACTGCTGGCCACCAGATGGCAGTGATGGGTCACTACTGGCTGAAATCTGTCGGTCCCGGCCCGGTAGTGGTCCGTTGGTGGCAGCGCTATCAGTTGGCGAGCCATTGATGGCCCTGCAGCATCGCCGTGAATTGTGGGCCTCCAAGCAAGTGCCACTAGTGGCCCGTTGCTGGCAACCAATGCAACCCCCAACAGCAGGTGGAAGCAACGGGACTGCGCATGCGCAGAAGCAACACTTGCTGTGCCTCTCATGGTACCAGTTTGTTGAAGGCGACGCTATCGCCATCGTGTTATTTTAGTGGATGTTAAGAAAAAATCCATATGTGGAGAGGCGAATTAATTTCCTAATGAAATTTTACGTCGACGAAGATATCAGATTAAGCCGTGAAATACTAGATTACAGATATGAAATACATCCACTCCATTCCCATGAATAACAATTCATGGAATGGATTGGATGTGTTATTCATGGGAATGGAGTGGATGAATAACAAGAACAAATTCGAAACCGCTTGAAACAAATATCCTGGAAAACCTTTAAAACAACGTTTGTTGGAAAAAAGAAAAAAGAATTATACGCGTACAAAATTTATTAATTATTTGAAAGAAAAAAAAAGCGACGCTGTTTGATGTACTCATCCATTGGTTGAATACACAAGACTGGGAAGAATTCGCTTCTAAAAATAACGAGAAGTAAAATAAAATATATTTTACTCTTTAAAACAAATGTAGCTTCCGACAACGGAAAGGAAAGACACAACGTTAAAAATGTAACAGAATGTGACATTAAGCCGGGTAAATATATATTTATTCAACAATCTCTTTTCAAGACGGCAAGGACAGTGCAAACTTTGGAAAGCGACTCTAAGTATGTACACGCCTTGAAAATGAGTGAAGTTCCCTTAAGGTAACAAAAAAAAAAAAAAAAACTATCGTTACGTGGAAAAAATAAATTTATGAATTATATGAAACTGACTTTTATGAAAAATACCTCGCAATATTGTAAAATGATAGAGGGAAGCATTCGATTACACACTATGTACAAAATAGACAGTTCAAGCATGTGCTCGAGTGTGGCAAAATAGTCCGGTTGGTAGAGAGCTCAGCTCCCACGCGAACGGCCCAGGTTCAAATCAACTCAGATGCGCCGCCCCGGTGGCGCAGTGGTCTAAGCGATGGCCTCTGATCATTCGTCCGAACGGGGTCCGGGTTCGAATCCCGGTGAGGCATGGATGTTGTGTTTGTCTTACGGCACTGGCTCTTTCCCTTCCCTGGAACCAGTGACCCTAAATTAGGGACGGGCGACTGCTTATAGCCCATTGAGTTGCTCACGGTGGTCGTTAAACCTCCAAACAAAAAAAAAAAAAAAAAAACAACTCAGATGCAAGCGGGCGATTTTCCGATCTGTTGAGAAAATTTCCCCAGCGCAGTGCGTTATTTCACAAGCTTAGTAAGGGTAGGAAAAAAAAATTGTAGCTTTGGGAAACTGCGGTTATCCTTGCTTTTTTTATATATATATTATGGCTACTACTGGGAAATTGGCGGACAAGATTCGGCAAGCCACCAGTTACGTCACGTGGTTGCTGGCTGCCACTAACGGCACACTAGCGGACCACATTAGGCTAGCCATCATTTCTGGCACGTGCTTGCAGGTCCACTGAAGGGCCACTTGTGGCAGCTACTGCCTGTGATGGACCACTGATGGCCCTGTTGTGGCATATGACAACTGATGGGGTGCCAACTGTTGGTCAGCTGTTGGCCTGAACTGCTGGCCCTTCTGTTGGCCGCTCGGACATTTTATTGACGGTTCGGCAGCGGCAACATAGTGCTGGGCCATTGGTGGCAGTGCTGGCCCAGCAAGACTGTTTTTGCTGGGTCCTAGCTTCCCGACGCCATTAAAACTGAACCCGGAATCAGGACTGAGCATGGGAAAGGTTTATCATCACGGTGTTGTTTACAATTGAGGCAATGCTCGATGTGAATGGTAGTGTGAATATACCCAACCCCAGCAAAAACAGTCTTGCAAAAACACTATAGCAAAAACACTATGTTGCCGCTGCCGAACCGTCAATAAAATGTCCGGGCGGCCAACAAAAGGGCCAGCAGTTCAGGCCAACAGCTGACCAACAGTTGGCACCCCATCAGTTGTCATATGCCACAACAGGGCCATCAGTGGCCATCACAGGCAGTAGCTCTCACAAGTGGCCCTTCAGTGGCCCTGCAAGCACGTGCCAGAAATGATGGCTAGCCTAATGTGGTCCGCTAGTGGCAGCCAGCAACCACGTGACGTAACTGGTGGCTTGCCGAATCTTGTCAGCCAATTACCCAGTAGTAGCCATAATAATAAAAAGCAAGGATAATCGCAGTTTTCCAAATGAACAATTTTTTTTTTCTACCCTTACGAAGCATGTGAATTAACGCACTGCGCTGGGGAAATTTTATCAACAGACTGGGTAAACGCCCGTTTGCATCTGACTGAATTTGAACCAGGGCCGTTGGCGTGGCAGCTGAGCTCTCTACCGACCGGACTAATTTGCCACGCTCGAGCATATGCTTAAAGCTGTCTGTTTGGTATGCAATGTGGAATCGAATGCTTCCCTCTTTCATTTTACAATAGTGCGAGGTATTTTTTCATAAAAGTCAGTTTCATATAATTCATAAATTTATTTTTTCAACGTAACGATAGTTTTTTTTTTTTTGTTACCTTAAGGGAACTTCACTCATTTTCAAGGCGTGTACATACTTAGAGTCGCTTTCTAAAGTTTGTACTGTCCTTGCCGTCTTGAAAAGAGATTGTTGAATAAATATATATTTACCCGGGTTCATGTCACATACTGTTACATTTTTAAAGTTGTGTCTTTCCTTTCCGTTGTCGGAAGCTACATTTGTTTTAAAGAGTAAAAGATATTTTATTTTACTTCTCGTTATTTTTAGAAGCGAATTCCTCCCAGTCTTGTGTATTCAACCCATGGATGAGTACACCACACAGCGTCGCTTTTTCTTTCTTTCAAATATTTAATAAATTTTGTACGCGTATAATTCTTTTTTTTTTTTTCCCAAGAAACGTTGTTTTAATGGTTTTCCAGGATATTTGTTTTAAGCGGTTTCAAATTTTTTCTTGTTATTCATCCACTCCATTCCATGAATTGTTATTCATGGGAATGGAGTGGGTGTATTATTACATGGCTGTAATCTAGTATTTCACGGCTTAATCTGATATCTTCGTCGACGTAAAATTTCATTAGGAAATTAATTCGCCTCTCTACGTATAGATTTTTTTCTTAACATCCACTAAAATTACACGATAGCGATAGCGTTGTTTTCAACTAACTGGCACTATGAGAGACACAGCAAGTGTTGCTTCTGCGCATGCGCAGTCCCGTTTCTTCCACATGATGTTGGGGGTTGCATTGGTTGCCAGCAACGGGCCACTAGTGGCACTTGCTTGGAGGCCCACCATTCACGGCGATGCTGCAGGGCCATCAATGGCTCGCCAACTGATAGCGCTGCCACCAACGGACAACTACCGGACCGTGAGCGGCAGATTTCAGCCAGCAGTGACCCCTCACTGCCATCTGGTGGCCAGCAGTTTCCCAGCACTTGTGTTTTTGCTGGGAACGCTCATGTATGTAGAAGTGAATGTATTGGCCAGGGCATGCAATATTAAAAAGATAGCCCTCAGGGCTACCATACACTGTCTAAAGATCAGGTGTACTTTCCCCTCTTATGCTTTCGTCGATAACATCGTAAACGAATGTCGTCGATGGACTTAGTAACTGATGCTGTTTCCTCAGCATAAACAGGTTACGGCAGTTTTAATTTTCCCAAAATATGGAGCTCAACATTTTCATTGAGAAGTGCATCTTAACGATAATTTGTCCCAGAAGCGGATAGGACGATGTTGAAGAAGTTTGATGCTTTTCAAAGAGCCCTCAAAATCACAGGACATCAACGGATACATTTCTTGCTTTGATGTTTCTAAGTTTGTGTTCCGCTGTTACCTCATGATTAAGAAGAGTTGAAACAGGTCACTCTTACAGTCGTAAAGATTTTGGAGGGAAGACCATTATAATAAAAAGTTATTCAACCTTGAGATAGAAGTGAATATTTTAACTCGTATGCACATTTTCACCTCTAAAGAACCGACCGAAAACAAATCTTTCTGAACATATAACATTCACCATGATCAATATTTTGCGCACTCAGACAATGCAAGGCTTTCTATCTAGGAGGCGTCAATGCACATTTTATTTCCCTGGTTAGCAAGGCTTCCTATCAAGGTGTGAGTTGTGTTAGTTACCTTCGTGAACAGGTTAGCCAACATTTTGCAAGCTCAACAAGATTCTATTCGTCAACGATGTTTTGTTTTTCTTTAAGTCAATAACCCTTGTTAACCCTTTTCAGCCCAAAATATTATTTTGGAAATTCGAAACTTCTTTCTGGTTTTTTGGGCGGGGTTCCGACATTTTGGCACCTCCTTCAAGGCTGTCAAACATTTTAGTAAATGTGCAAGGTACTAAAATACAACAAAAATAATTGATACAATGAATTATTATTATCTTATTATTTTTAAAAATGCTTCAAAAGAAGGTTTCATCTATTTTAGTGTTTTAAATTTATCAAAAATTTGGCTATACCAACGGCGGGGGCGGGGGGGGGCGCTCGACCCCTTCCCCGTGGGCACCCTTGGTGTTATGCAATCATGAATATGATGTAATACGTATTCATGACGATGTGCCTTGTCATATTTACACCAAAAAAACGGATTGTCATCTTCAAAATTTGCGCATTGCAATTTTTTTTAAATTCAATTGTAATTGTCGTTTGTCTTACGGGGAACATTTTCTCCATTCAATTCCCCTCAAAGCCCCAAGAAACGGCAATTTTTGTATGGCCCCTGAAGATTTGTGCCAAAATGTCCGGTGCCCAAATGTCCTAAACTCGTTTTGGGCTTGTAATAAATAAAAATAATGCTGAAACATTTTCATAATATTGGTACGACCCCCCCAGCGCATTAATTCTGGAATTAATGGGCGTGGTGGAAGTAGTGAATTAATTATGTAAATTGAAATGTGTGTGTAAATCGTGTTAAAATAATTAAGAGGAATAATTATTAGAACATTTCAGAAATCGTAATAAATTGTTAGCTGATAGGCCAGGAAACGTGAAGAGGGAGAAAAATGTCAGCGTGATGGGTGGTAATAGCAGGCAGCATCCTAAGGCTATATAAACTAAGCTCTTGAAAAGAGTGGAGACAGAATGCCTTTCTGACGAGAAAGGAAAAGGGGGACCGCTAACAGCCATCCCCGAAACAGGGCAGGTGTAGGTCCTGCACCAGATTGCTATTCTCTCCCGACTAATAATGGCGAGACACGGAGGCCGTTAGCACACATCTGTCTGAAATAAAACCTCTTATCAGTGACAGAACAAAGCGTTCTCGAAATTAGTTTACGCGATTTCGGTTAAAAAGGGGCCACAGAAATAAGCGTATCAAATACGTCGTGCTCGGTCCCTGCATTTTGCATCTGCACTAAAAGCTTTTAGTAATGAATTAGGCACTTGTGAATTGTAGGAACGAGCAAGGAAAAGATGCGCCGAAAACAATGTCTTGAAACAGCTCCGAAAGAAGACTCGGGCTTTTGCAGGTCTAGGGGAATGCGTGAAATCGGCAGAGAAGAAACGCCGACTGCGGGAAATGTATCCCGGAGGCCTAGGTAAATTACCTGTGAGTGGCTGGTAGTATGCAAATGAGCCACTCTGATTAGAGCAAACGCGAAGTTGGTCTTCGTCTACGGAAGTATAGACGGAGAGTTCCGATATCGAAAACAAAGCTAGGAATGACGTTGTGGTGGACTGGTTGGTGGCTAGTAATTTGCTACCGGGCAAGGTGAGAAGATTCACCTGTGGCAAGTAACAGCGTCCTCGTGGAAGCCTGTACGTAAATAATCCGGAAAAGGGACGGTGCAGTGGAAATTCCTGGACGGAAGGACATACTATCCCAAGCAGCGAGACGCCATGCCGAAGTCAGATTCATTAGAGGCTGCTGCGTTCGAAACAGCTAATGGACCGCGAGACGGAGAAATATTCTGAACCTTTAGAGAGGTTTTTGTCCACATGAGAACGAGGAGGAACCCGGCATCCCCCTACCCCACTTCGTGTAAAGAGCGGAAAGGAACTTTTTTTTTTTTTTGATTGGAGGTTTAACGACCACCGTGAGCAACTCAATGGGCTATAAGCAGTCGCCCGTCCCTAATTTAGGGTCACTGGCTCCAGGGAAGGGAGAGAGCCAGCACCGTAACACAAACACAACATCCATGCCTGACCGGGATTCGAACCCGGACCCCTTACGGACGAATGATCAGAGGCCAGCGCCTTAGACCACTGCGCCACCGGGGCGGCGCGGAAAGGAACATCGGCGAGGAATTGTCGACACCCAGCAAGAAACAAGTGTGCCGAAAACAATGTGTGTGTGTGTGTGTGTGTGTGTGTGTTGTGGTTCGAGCCCTTCGACAAAACTCAACTCCGAATTAGTGTCAGTGCAATACAGTGTTGTGCCATAGCGTGACAACTCAAATTGGATTTAATCAGACCATCCAAAGCCGTAAGTACAAGAAACACTTGACTTAACTCTTGATTTATCTACTTCACGGGTTAGGCAATAATAGCTCGGAATGCGGTAGAACTCAAGCTTGAGTTTAGGACATTTGGGCACCCGGACATTTTGGCACAAATCTTGAGGGGCCGTACAAAAATTGCCGTTTTATTTTCGCTGTGAGGGGAATTGAATGGAGAAAACTTTTCCAGTAAGACAAACGACAATTATAATTGAATTTTAAAAAATATTACAATGCACAAATTTTGAAGATGACAATACGTTTTTTTGGGTGTAAATATGACAAGCATAATATCCGAAAACTTGACAATTTCGTCGTTCTGGATCGGGATTGCATAGCTCATAATCATGAATATGGATTACATCATATTCATGATTACATAGCACCAAGGGTGTCCATGGGGGAAAGCCCTCCCTCCGTTAATATAGCCAAATTTTTGATAAATTTAAAACACTAAAATAGACGAAACCTTTTTTTAAATGTTTGACAGCCTTGAAGGAGGTAAGGATTTTTCTTAGCCCCCCCCCCAAGCACGCATAAAATGTCCGTAATTTCGTATTTTCTTATTTACGATATTTTTCTATAAACTATAACTAAACAAATTCTCTGCGAGTATGAGCAAACCCAGGAAACTTGTCGGGGGAGGGGCTTAAAACCTAAAATATGAAATATAAAGAATTTCTGGTCCGATCGGGAGATTTGCAGCCATTACAAGCTACAAGTCATCGAATTGCCCGAGGGCGTCTGCTGCCTCAGGAAACTAGTCGGGGGGGGGGTTACCAAAAGCGTAAAATATAAAGCATTTCTCATTTCTCTTCCGATCGGGAGATCTTCAGCATTTACAAGCTGCAACTCGACAAATTTTCTCAGGGCATGTGCACTCTCTGGAAACCTGTCGGCGATAGGGGGGGGGGGGTTAATACCAAAAGTGTAAAATATAAAAAAATCTTCGTCCGATCGGGAGATTTTTGGCATTTACAAGCTGCAACTCGACACATTATTTCAAGGCATGTGCCTACTCAGCAATCCTGTGTATGTGAGGGAGTGGGGGTGGAGGAGGGGGCTGGATACCAAAAGTGTAAAATATGAAGACTTTCTCTTCCGATCGGGAGATTTTCAGTATTTACAAGCTGCAGCTCGACAAATTCTCTGAAGGCATGGGGCCGCCCCGGTGGCGCAGTGGTCTAAGCGATGGCCTCTGATCATTCGTCCGAACGGAGTCCGGTTCGAATCCCGGTGAGGCATCGATGTTGTGTTTGTCTTACGGCACTGGTTTTCTCCCTTCCCTAGAAGCAGTGACTCTAAATTAGGGACGGGCGATTGCTTATAGCCCAATGAGTTGCTCACGGTGGTCGTTAAACCTCCATTAAAAAAAAAAAAAAAAAAAAAAAAAAGAAGGCATGGGAATGAGGAAAATCTCCGGGTAGAAAGAGAAATTCTTCATATTTTACACTTTGGGCAATCTCCCCCCCCCCGACTGCTGAGTAAGCACATGCCTTCAAATGTGTCGAGTTGTAGTGCTGAAAATCTTCCGATTGAACGAGAAAATTTTCATATTTTACACTTTTGGTATTGACCCCCCCCCCCCCATTGGGTTTACTGAATAAGCACATGCCCTGAGTTAATGTCTCGAGTTGTAGTTTGTAAATGATGAAAATCTCCCGGTCGGAAGAGAAATTCTTCATATTTTGCACTTTTGGCAGTACCCCCGACAGGTTTGCTCGGTAGGTTCTTGCCTTGAGATAATGTCTTTACTTGTAGTTTCTAAATGCTGAAAATCTCCAGATCGGACAAGAAATTCTTTATATTTCACAATTATCATACCCCCGACAGGTTTGCTGAGTAGGCACGTGCCCTCAAATAATCTGTCGAGTTGTAGCTTGTAAATGCTGAAAATCTGATTGGACGATGCATTTTTCAAATTTTACAGTTTTGGTATTAATCCCCCCCCCGCCTCCGCGTTTTCAGAGTAGGCACGTGCGTTCAGATAATGTGTCGAGTTGTAGTTTGTAAATGCTGAAAATCTCCCGATCGGACGAGAAATGTTTCATATTTTACACTTTTAGTATTACCCCCCCCCCCCCCGAGAGGCTTGCTCAGTAGGTTCATGCCCTGAGATAATGTTTGCAGTTGTAGTTTGTAAATGCCGAAAATCTCCCGATCGGACGAGAAGATTTTCATATTTTACACTTTTAGTATTACCCCCCCCCCCTTCCCCGACAGGTTTGCTAAGTAGGCACGTGCCTGTAAATATTTAGTGCCTAAGTAACTTGCGGCGAACATTTTCTCGGTCAAACTCTTACTATTGGGCCAAGAAACGGCAATTGTTATACGGCCCCTTAAACATTTGTGCCCAAATGTCCGGGTGCCCAAATGTCCGCCCCGTCTTTCAGACAGAAAATCGCAAATATGTCTCGATTTCTTAATGATTATGAGATATAAGTGAAAAATTTTTTGTGCACACCACTTGCTCAAGTAGGGAGAAATATAGGAACACTATAATTTTTAACGCAGCGCAATTTCATTGCTTTAAAAGGGAATGTGCCCAAATGTCCGGGTGCTCAAATGTCCGGTGCCCAAAAGTCCGGTGCCCAAATGTCCGAACCCCTCAAGCTTATGAGGCTGACTGACCATACCAGGTATAAATAGAATTGCCTAATGTAATCGGTCAGTAATCAGTTCGTAGTCGGCCTTCGTGAACTACGATAAACAGTGTGTCTTCAAATTTGTAGCTAAAATCAAGGCTTCTGGCTATGTTTACATAGAATATTGCATTAACGTCTTCTTTATTTTGTTTTATATAACTTTTATAGTGTGTTTAATTGATTAAATATGTCTGTGGTCTTGTGCCAACCCCTGAATGCGATTGTGTTATTCTGAGTATCAGTTAAATTTGTTCTCGATAGGTTAATAAGTTTTGGTTAATAATTCTCTCGCATCAAATAAGACTTTGGTGATAAAGAATCCCGGAATAATTTATTCTCATTTTTCTAAATATAATGTTTACCTCCTGGACGTGGCCATCGTCCTGCAAGCTATTAGTCTAAATTCTTTCAATGTTATTTTCGTTTGATTCGGCAGCCCTCGGAGTGTAACAGCATATTATTAATCAAATACAAAATGTTGTTTGTGAACAACATTGGGATATAAAAGTTCAAATTTCTGATAATTTGACTTCCTTTTCCTTATTTTGTTTCCTACATGAACACGAAACCACATCGTTCTTTTCAAAAGGAAATTTTGTTCTGATCTCCCATCTCTGAATATAGGAATATGCTCAATAGAATATTTTTCACTTTACTTGGAAATCGGACAAAGCAGATTTTTTTGTGAAACACAAAATCCTACCACATTTTTGGCACACACCATAGAAAAATCCTGTCTTGCGGTTTTTACAGTGTTGTTTTGGATAGTTGTCTACCAGGTACAATGGGTTTAGTAAGAATTTGTTGTGTTAGAAGGACTACGAAAATGAATATACAATGTATGTTGTTTCTGGACAACATTGGGCTGGAAAGGGTTAATTTGTTACAGTTTATTAAACTACACTGGCGGAAAGTGAAAAAAGAACACCAAAGAAGGAGACTTCTGATACACACGAAATTTATACAGCATAATAACGGAATACAGAGGATAACGTGATCAAAACATTCTGGCAAAATACAGCTGTATTTGCTGGTAAACTGAAAAATAACATTTCCATGTAACATGGTTAGTACGAGGTTGAACCGCCATGAACTGCGTCACACTGTGCAATTCTGACATGGAGTCTGTCGTACAGATGTTGGATGTAAGTTTGGGGTTGTGAGTTCCAAGCATCCTCCACCTGGATACGTAAATCGGTTATGGTCGTGGCTGGCCGTGGAGACCGGATAAGTCGTTGTCCCATAAAATCCCACACGTGCTCAATGGGGAACAAATCCGATGAACCATGGAAGTTGTCTCAAACCCTGAAGTGCATGTTGCGTTGCACGTGCCGTGTGTGGGCGTGCGTTATCTTGCTGGAAAACACCACGATGGACCGACCTTATAAATGGTACAACAACGGGCTGAATGATGTTGTTGATGTAGGAGGTGCTGTTAAACGTACCCGGTACAAACACTAGTTGTGTACGGGAGTGATAGCTGATCGCTCCCCACACCAGGAGACCAGGTGTAGGCCCTGTGTGTCGCTGGCGGATGCAAGAAGGGTGAACACGCTCCCCTGTGCGTCTGCAAACATGCATACGGCCATCGGAGGCTCCCAAGGAGAATCTGCTTTCATCGCTGAACACGACAGATCGTCATTGCGTTCTCCAGTGCAGACGTTGGCGACACCACTGCAGCCGTTCCTGACGGTGGGCTGGAGTCAGAGGTGCACATGCCAGAGGCACACGTGCACGTAGTCCTGCATCCAGTAGACGGTTGCGGATTGTTCGCACAGTCACCTCTGGTGCAACGGCATCTCGGATTTGCGTCGCAGTGTATATTCTGCTTGACAACGCCGCTCTTCTTATGCGTCGATCGGTCCGCTCATCAGTCCGTCTGTGACTCCCGGCTCCACGTCTTCTCATGTGGGAGTGTTCCTCGGACCATCTATGCCACCATCGTACCACCACCGATTCTTCCCGTCTAATTCGCTCCGCAATACGACGATACGACCACCCGGCCTCGCGGAGTCCGACTAGACGACCTTGCTCAAAGTCCGATAACTGCTGAAATCGTTCATGTCTTCCATGTACAGGCATTGCAGCTTCTTCAGGGTCTTCACACGTGTCCGCACGCCGACGACTGATTACATTCACTTCGCCGTACTCCTTAAATACCACCGACGATAATTTGCATATTATGCCGTGCTGTGGCGTAAGCGCTCACCGGTTGGTCCCGAAATTAACATCACACCTACGTAAACTCGACCCAATTAACATATGTAAATTTCATGATCGTCCGCTAATTCCTTCTTGGTGTTCTTTTTTCACTTTCCGCCAGTGCATTATGATGTCTAATCGAATTGTTCTTAGTTTTCGAAATCACATCCATTTATTCAATCTTCATATCTGTGTGGGAGTTCATAATAACTGGTGTACGCGTCCTTAAGGATATATTAAGGACTTGTGCTGTGAACAAACGGTAAATCTTTTTTAATTACTATCGTTTTACTATAGAGAACCCAGTGGATAACATCATGTTCTATGATGATGATATGATGATACTTGAGTTATCGAGAATGCAGGCCTCTCGCTTATCGTATTACTGGGCTTCGGTTTCAACCAAAGACGTTGAATGTTATATTCATTTACTTGCTCTTTGCCCCCCATGGAGCGAGTGCTCCTGAATTAGGAACGGCAAGTCTTTCTAGCTTCGCACATTTGTGTGCGTAAAGCCTTGAAAAAAGAAAGATGCTGTTATTCTCTGAGTCTTCGGGTAATCCCACGAAATTGCGAGTGTTTGTCAAGACCAGTTTGGTGATAGTCAGCATCAGATGCCATCGATGGAATAAAATTTTTAAAATATAACTAATCTGATTTTTACTGCACTGACGTTTACAGTTAATTCATCTGGTCTGATATTTGCTAGCGTCTTCAAAGTACCCTGTCAGTCATCTTTCAGATCAAAGCACACATTTAAAACTTTTTACAGATCTCTTTTTCGGGGAAATAATGAAAAGGCGGCTAGAAAGAGAGATAATCCATTTATATATTTGCACAAACAAATAAAGGATTTTTGCATGTAGCGACATTCATCTAGAAAACGAAACTATCATAATTGTTTATTTTCAGAAAAGCTGCGAATGGATCTGTAGATATTTTACATATCGCAGAGAACGCCAATCTCTTGGAAAGCATTAACTCAGAAGGTTGTTCAATAATAATTTTATTTGAACGCACTAGATAAGAACCAAGTAAACCCCCTGATATGTGCTTTACTTAATAAATCTACAAACAGAAAACAGGGAAAAAACAACGTCGAAGTTAACCAGCAGATAAAATCCTCGAAACATTTTCAGTGATGAAGAAACAGCAATGTAATCAACAAATTGAGCAAATATGAAAATGTACTTGACTAGGAACGGGAAGACTCTTTCTGCTAACGTCAAGGAGATTATCAGTGTGAACCTTTCGTCCTGCCTCCACAAGAGAAAGCAATGAATTCTTTTCTCAAAGGCAGTAGTTGCTTCTGGCGTCTTAATACATAGTTACGTTCATTCCTTCCGATCCCACTAAAATCCCAATAATCGCCACATTGCTGTAAATGAAATGAAGAGGATTGTTTTCATCTTTCCCAGACAATCCACCTAGAGGGAAGAATTCCCCGGTGCATAGGTTTTCCAGGATATTCTCGTATTTTCTTAGCGTACTCCTGAATAAGCACATCGTTTTCTTCGAAGTTATCAGCACGACATCGATAAAATTTCCTAGAAGCAGAAATTCAAAGCTGAGTTTCTTACATCCCCGTGGATTAACCTTTCATTGTTGGAAGCTCAGTGTTATTTTTCTTAGAAGCGGCATGGATTATTATATTGTAAAAGTAATTAGTGTGTTTAAAGAAAAGGCATTCAACGTTTTGTTAAATAGATAAATAAATATCAGTATTCAGAAAGCAGTAACCTTAACTTTTTAACTGCTCCAGTATTATCGATTCGCATTTCTCTGAGCCGCTCATAAGTCGTTTCTGTACACTGTGGCCAAGTAACTACTTTCAGTTATGTATATCTTAAATTAAATGCACTTATCGCTGTGTATGTGAAGGCCCACTCTTTGAACTAGCCAAGCATACTGGTTAATTTAAGCATTAAAATGTGTCAGGCAGGCATTTTTACTGTAAGAGATGTAACATTTAATACAGTCTGGCAGCATATACCAATCAGGCAAAACATTAAAACCACCTAACTCATATGACGTAAGTCCTCCTCTCGCCGCCAAAAGAGCTCTCACTCGATAAGGCATAGATTCAACGATATGTTGGTAGGTGTCTCTTCATATTTGGTACCATATCTGTAACAGAAGATCCCGCAGCTCCCGTAAACTACGTGGATGAGATGATGCTGCTCGTACTCGTTTTTCCGACTCATGCTCAATAGGATTCATGTTAGGCGAATTTAGGGGCCATAGCAATAGATGGAATTTCGCTTAGTGTTCTCGGAACCATTCTTCAATCTCCTTCTCAACGTGGTATAGCGCATTATTGTCTTGTTGAAAGACGCCATCTCCATCAGGGAATACAGTCGCCATAAAGGGGTGTACTTGGTCAAACATGATGTTCAATTACGCAACAAGCTGTCAGAGTTAGCTCTACAAGAATAATGGGTTCAAGCGTCAAACATGATGTTCAATTACGTAACAAGCTGTCAGAGTTAGCTCTACAAGAATAATGGGTTCAAGCGTCAAACATGATGTTCAATTACGTAACAAGCTGTCAGAGTTAGCTCTACAAGAATAATGGGTTCAAGCGTCAAACATGATGTTCAATTACGTAACAAGCTGTCAGACTTAGCTCTACAAGAATAATGGGTTCAAGCGTCAAACATGATGTTCAATTACGTAACAAGCTGTCAGTGTTAGCTCTACAAGAATAATGGGTTCAAGCGTCAAACATGATGTTCAATTACGTTAGCTCTACAAGAATAATGGGTTCAAGCGTTTCCCAAGAAAATATTGCCCAGACCATCGCACTCCCTCCGGCCGCCTGGATCCGTCTTTCAGTGCATCCAGTTGAGAAGGCATGCTTGAGTAAACGTCGCATAGAAGCTCGTTCGTCGACATGGTGTAACAGAAAAACGGGATTCGTCTGACCATGAAGGCCCTCTTTGATTACATGCCCACTGCAAGCGCTGACTACGATGAACGGCTGTGAGCATAGGCACACGAATGTGTCTGCTGCTGCAGAGACCCATATCCAAGAGGGTACGATGAAGTGTGTTCGGACAGATTGGTCCTTTCATCACGATTGAAATTATGGGTAATGTCAGCAGCAGTAGCCCTCTTATTGCCGCAGACATGACGAGATAGCTTGTGCTGACCCCTGGCATCAATCAGGCGTGGCCTGCCCATGCCTCGTCGACGGCTTGAAGTGCCACTTGTTTCAGGCCATCTTTGATAGGTACTAACTACTGCATGGCGTGAGCAACTTACCAACGTCGCTGTTTCGTAGATGCTCTTACCTATGCGTCTTGCCATAACGATCTGGCCTTTGTCGAAATCAGAAAAATCCTTTGCGAAATGCTGACTGAGAGAGCTCCGACCCAGGTATTATACACTGAAAAGCAATTGAATTAGAAATACCTGTCTAGTAACGTGTAGCACCACCTTTCGCCCTGATGACAGCTGCGATTCGTCTCGGCATTAACTCGACAAGACACCGGAAGCGTTGTATCCACGACCTCTAAACAAGCTCCCACAGTTCACTAAGATTTCATGGAGGGGGGTCATCTCTCTCGATGGCATCCCAGATGTGCTCAATGGGATTGAGGTCAGGTGACGTAGCTGGCCAAGGAAGCGAGGTCACGTCGGTGGAGTGTTCTTCCAACCATTTGGATACAATTCGGGAGCGATGCATGGTGCATTGTCTTGTTGCAGGATGAAGTCCCCAGTAGGATGTTGAAGACGCACAAACGGGGAAAAAATGGTCGTCCAGGATATCCCGGTAACATTGACCTGTGAGGGACGATGTCACACGTACCAGGGGTCCAATTTCAGTCCACGTAAACAGTCCCCAGACGAGAATGCCACCCCCACCAGCTTGAAGAGTACCCTGCTGGCAAGAAGGATCCATCGCTTTATGTGGTTTGCGCCGTACTCGTATCCTGCCATCCGCATGTACCAACGCGAATCTCGACTCATCAGTCCAGGCAACATTTTTCCACATGTCTAGGGTCCAGTGGCGATGTTCCCGCGCCCATGCTAATCTTTGCACCCTGTGATGTGCGGTCAGCAGCGGTACCCTCGTGGGACGATGGCTTTTGTACCTCATAGTGAGGAGATGGTTCTGGATGGTGTGGCTGCTTACACGTTTTTGTGCACCAGAGTTAAATTGCCGAGTGATTTTTTGCATTGTGGCCCGTCTATCCGCTGTAACAATGCGAGCTAGCCGATTAATCTACACGCTGTTGTCCACGGAAGTTGGCCCTTGCAGTGATGGTTTTACCGGATTTGATGTACTCACGGTGCACCCATGACACAGTGGCTCGTGAAAATCCCAGTGCCTGCACGACTTCCGAGATGGAGTGACCCATTCGTCGGCCCCGACAATTTTCCCACGATCAAATGCGCTTAGATCCTTCGTCTTACCCATACTGCGTGCGACTCTTACTGATTCCCGTCGCATCACTCCTTATATTGTCGGATCGCTGCATACGTTATGTAGTTTCCGTTTACAGGGCCGCCCACAGCGCCACATTTACATAACGCCAGCTGTCTCTAATTCAATTGCTCTTCAGTGTATATATCCTGCGCTGCCTTGGCACGTAACCCTGATTGGCTGCATGAGCACTTATTTGCATAACGCAGAGGTGGTTTTAATGTTTTGGCTGATCGGTGTATGTACTAGAACCACGGGCGCAGAACAGTTGGCTAATCTCCAGCCTCGTTTCTATGTGGAAGGTACATGTTGCAGGCTCAAACCCCGATTTTTTTTCCGAGGGTTAACGTGAATGTTTGGATGGAGCCTTGAACTCTACCCTAGACGTACCGAGCCATTTCTTGCGGTTGACGCTTAGTGAGGAAGGCAATGGAAAACCACACCACTGTGATATCATTCATCAAGACATTTCCCATTATTCCTTGCTGTCCGCAGCTCATGGTGATGAATCGCTACAAATTTCAGTATGGACATGACACCTGAAGAATATAGTATTAGATGATCATATTTTCCAGTATGACCCTAATAAATAAATAAATAAATAGATAAATAAAAGCGTGAGTCAAAAGTTCCTCTCGTTTTGAGCTACACATAATGTTGGGGCCTCCATCACTATGCGAGACGCGCGCAAGCGTCGACTGGGTACCGCGGTGAAGTGGAACACACGAGGCTGATGACGTGCATTTGACACGAAGCCACATTGCGTTATCAGGTGACAACAGTATGGAAGTCCATAAACGTGTTGTTCGGGTGCTCCTACATCATTATCAGAAAAAGGTTAAATGCGGCGGCAGCAGTGAAAAATTCGAGCAGTTGAAGGCGAGAAAACGGTGGACAGAAGTTGCACGAAACTGGTTCCGGCGTTTGAATGCTGGGGTTACAAGTCTCGAAGACAAGCCGCTGTCAGAGGACGTCCAACGACCACCAACTCTGACATCCTGGTCGAAGCTGAGACAGAAAACGCCGCTACCAGTACACCGCAAATGGCGGCCCTCATAGCGCAGAGGTCAAAGTGCTGGCTTCTGATCATTCGTTCAAGATGGATCCAGATTCGAATCTCATGACGCATGGATGTTGTATTTTCTTGCGGCGCTGGCTCTTTTCTTTCCTTTGAACGAATGACCCTAAATTTGGGACGGGAGACTACTTATGGCCCATCGATTTGTTTCTGTCCACGATTGTTTCTTACCTGCACCGGCCTTGTTTCTTTTCTAGGACACATCGAGCGATTCCCTATGAAATGACATTCTAGAAGCTGAACAACATAGCGCAAATTCCTGTCAAATCCACAGGACGATAGGTTTTGGCTCCGTCTTGTCACTGGTGATGAAATGTGGATGTTCCTACGTTATCGTACCACAGGGAATCAGTCTCTTAGACTACACCAGAGAGAACAGCCGATTGGTGCATTTGGTGGAAAGGTGAGGTTCCTGTAGTGTAGGAACTCATGCCAGATTGTGAAGCTGTGGACAGGAACTTCAATGCCGAACAACTGAAGCGGGTCCACGCTGAGGTGCACCAACGCTACCCAACCCTGATCAATAGGAAGCAGGCGTTGCTGCAAGTAGATAATGCCTCGGGTCACACGTCCTGAGTGGTCCGCCAAAAACTACAGTAATTAGAAGGGGTTGAAATCCTTCATACAGTTTGAACCTTGCTCCGTGATCCATTTTCTACAAGGACAGCCCTTTGCTTCAGTAGTGGAAGTGAAATCTGCCATCAGAGTTTCAGACCGTGAAACTTGCCGATTGGTATCGTCGTGGGACCGTGCCTTTGATGGAACTTTTGCAGAGGGTTGTAGAAAACAACTGACTGTACTAACCAGAATGATATGAGCGTGTATTACCTTCTAGCGTCCCTAAACTCGTTAGCTGCAAACGGGGTGAACGTTTTATTCACCCTGGTAGATTGGGGCCTCATTACTGCCTTTTGTAATTCTTCCAACCATAGGTTGAAGAAACGTATATGCTTCAGCTTTGCACGTCTGCCTGTCTCTCCGGCCCTCCGCACGATAACTCGCTTAAAAATGTTTCGATGAAATTTTAGTATGTGGTAGAGGAGGACTGGGAACGAACCCTATTGAAAATGGGCGAAATGGGGTCAAAGGTCAGGACATAACGTACGAAAAATGCTTCCATTGCGACAAAACTTTAGTATGTTGTTCCGGAGTTATACTGAACCAATTCTGTTGAATATCATCGAAATGGGATCAAAGGTCAGGGCACAGGAGCGAGATTTATTCCACAGCCACTGCCCTCATAACTTGAGTAATGATTTCTAGTACGTTGGAAAGCTTATCATAATCAGTGCATTGCATGATCTTACTAACTTGTTTATGTTTCCGACTTTGTTGACCTTTTTCGTTAAACTTTCCGTATTGGACTTAACATCTGAATTCCCATGAATTTTCTTTTTCTGGGCTATGAGTGGCAGTCAATCAAGTCACGTGTACTGATGATATAAGTGCAGGGAACATGCAGCAAAAAATGCTGACTGCTCCGTATTCCTGTCAGTGTTGACGTCTGTTAATGAGACATCCTCGATATTTGTATCATGTGCTATATATAAAATAAAATATAAAGTATCGTTTGTGTGCTTGGTGTTAAGTTTTCGGCTTTGATTTTTGAAGAATATATCAGTTACTCTGAGTATTTGGTTATTAGGGACATTTTTGTGCTTTGTGAACAGTGTTACACCATAGCCTATACATGCACTGAAGTAGTAGACCGCATTAGCTCAATCAAAAATAAAAATAAATTAGCAAGTATCCCAAGTTTTCAAATAAAATTAGCCTGCTTTATAACACATAAACCAAGCTGTTTTTTTTTCATGTAACGTAACCACAGAAATTTGATCGTGCTGGAAGGGGAATCGAACCCACATCTCCCGATTTGCTCTCGAGTATGCTTACCATTACACCACCCAGGACAATAAAATCCAAACAACTGAGGCATTTAATTTTGAAACGTAAGACTTTGATTTCACAGCACCAGTCGAAACAAACGTGTCTCATCGTAGTGCTAAGTTAGATCACTAGCAAATGAGTAAATATCAAGTTAGAAACACTGTATTATTATAGTGTTTCCAACAAAAATTAATATTGTCTATATTAATTATTCCATGTGTTCCCAACTTGATATGTGCCTGCTTTGTTTATAGCGTATATAAAACAGTTTCCAATATCAAAATTACCGCACGTAATCATACTGATTCAGTGCTTATGGAGAGGTGTTACAATGTTATCATCTAATGAAACATTACGGGGTTGTGTTTGCACACAGAGAGCGTCGAGAGTGATATCGCGTTAGACATTATGCGCAGATTTGAATGTTTTCTCTGTAGAGATTTGAATGTTTCACAAAAATTTAACGCTGATTAATTGGGTAGAAAGTGTGTCAGAATTCTTGTTAGATTCGTTTCCCCAGTGATTGTTGCCTTATCTGTTGATGATGAGTAGTGGATCTGCAAAAAAAAAAGGTGTGGAGAAACTGGGGTGATAATAATTAGCTTCATATTTTCGTAAGAAGATTACAATGATATAATTTCACTATGAATTTGGGAATCAAATAATCTGCTGATGTATCTCATTTCATCTGAAAGGAAATAAAATAATATTAGTACACTTCCTCTTCGTTATTGCGTTCTTTTAAAGCAGTGTGACTTTGAATTATGTAGTTCAAGCAACAGAAAATCTGATCGTTAGTGAAAAACAAATGTTCTAGTGTTTTAAGTAGGATGTGAAATATGTACAAAGGAACGTATTTATTATTATTCGGTATATTTAGATGACAAAGGTGACCACGCTCAGGATTACATGACAATAAAAATGTCTTCCTACATTTTCACTTTGGCCGTATTACCACACCATTCGTTCCTCCGATATCATTTCAAATGTTTCCATGACACTTTTGCCCAGCCGAACACAAAACATGATATTTGCCCCTTTGTTCCATTGTCCCTTCACAACACAGAGGAAACGCGCAGTAAAGCTCGTTCGACGTCCTCAAATGGCGGAAATTTCAGCTCACTTGACTGAAGTGCTCGAGGAATAATCCCTCCTTCATTTCGTGTTTGCCTATAGTAGATAAGAATATCAGTAGTCGTCTCATAACATCAGGCTAGTTTCCCAATTGCCAAACTGTGTATAGTTACACTACATTATCTCTGTGTGTGTGTGTGTGTGTGAGTGATGGAGCAAAATCTTCTCAACCAAGGGAATTTCTGTGTCCACTCGTGGTTACGATGCTAAATTTCTGACGACGAAAGTCTGAGCCTCAATCTCTGGAAAGACACCGATGCTGCTTTTGTTCTTAGAGATTTAGGTTTACTTCTACCCTTATAAAGCTTTCGAACCATCTGTCGTTACACGTATCCATGATTTGCGCTATAGTTGGTCTTGTTACCTGCGCGAACTCTGTTAAAGTTTGCCGCATACTAGCTGGTAACTTATCGGAACGAAAATGAATTTTGTCCGCATAATAAGATCTAAACTAGACAGCCGGAATCGGTCAGATGACAGAAGCTAATTGAGTTCGAAGTTGCGGTGTGCATACCGTGTGAATACTGTAATTTTAAGCGTTACCTCTTTAACTTAAGTGGGGCATAATAAGAATGAGAGTTATCAGCAGTGATAAGGAAACAGTATAGGTAACGTCGGCACTGGGGAGGAGTATGACCGAGCTTTTTACAAAATAGCGGAAATCCATGAGATACTCCCAAAGGCCAAAACATTATGACCACCTGCCTAATATGAATGTTGGATCTCCACGTGTCGCCAAAATGCACTCACGGACAAAGAAATTTGCGCACCTAGAAGAAAACGTGCAACAACCGCAAAACTTTGCAAATAGCTAGATTGCGTGTTGCTGGTATGCAAATGTTCCACGTTTGGTGCGAGTGCGCATGACCACACACCTTGTGGGGGCGTTGCAAGCACGAACCGGCAGCCTTATAAACCGGCGTGTAGTCGATGCCCCATGAAAGTGAAAAGCTCCGGCCGACGCCAGGAAGAGTGCAGAGTAACATGAATGCCGGGTAGATGCCAGAGACGTCGATTTACGCAACTTACAGACTTTGAGAGAGGCCTGAACCGCAGAGTGGTCGGCGCGCCGTATAGCCAGCCACGTGGATCGTTCGGGCCATACCGTCCGACTGTGTTGGGAGCAGTGGACACGTGACGGCACTGCCAACCGGCGGCGCGGCTCTGGACGGGCCTGGAGGACCACCGATAGAGGGGATCGACGGATCGTGCTCTAGGCATGAACGGATCCCACGGGGACCCGGCCCCCTATACAGGCAAATGTGCTGGATCCTGTGTGCCCACGAACCATTTCCCGACGCCTCGCGTAAGCGAATCTGCGATCCCAGCGTCCCTTACGTGTGCTGCTGAACATCGCCGGCTCCGTGTGCAGTGGTGTCAGGCCAGAGCGACGTGGAACACCACAGACTGGCGACGTGTGGTGTTTAATGATGAGTGCCGCTTCGTTTACGGGACTGATGATAATCGTGTCCGGGGGTGGAGGTCCCTGGTCCAACGACAAAATTCCAACCTCGCTATCGAGGGCCACACTTCCCTCAATGCAGGCATTATGGTCTGGGGAGCCTTTGCCAACGATAGCAGATTAGCTCTAGTAGTGTTACGTGGATCATTGACGTGCCAGCGGTATGTGGATAAGATCCTACCGCCCCATGGGATTCAAGGTGCGTTATACCAGAAGGATAATGCCCGCCCGCACACGGATCGGGTTGCTCAGGACTGCCTACGTCATGTCCAGACACTTCCACGGCGTGCCCGGTCCCCGGACATGTCCCCTATCGAGCATGTGTGGGACCAGTTGAAACGTCAGCTGCCGCCGTGTCGCACTATCCTGGATATGGAGCACACCGTCCAACACGTGTGGGCTAGTCTGCCGCAGGACATCATCAGGCGTCTGTTCGCCTCCATGCCGGACTGTATTGCAGCATGTATCGCCGCCCTAAGCGGTGCGACGCGCTTATGAAATGACCGGACTGCGTGCCACAGATCCCTCTGTAATTGTCCTGCAGCTCTGTTTTTGCCATCATGTGTATCATTAGTCCATAAAATTTCAGTTCAATCTGATGCTTCCTTCTTGGTGCGCAAATTTCATTTTCCGTGAGTGTAGCTCTTACCCAGCTAGGCATTGACGTTACAAGATTTCTAAATGTGTCTTGTGGTATCTAGAAAGTCTTCCCTATGTTCCGCGGCGAACCATTCTCGAGCAATCCGGGCAGTGTGGCATGGTGCACCATCCTGCTGAAGGAAGGAACCTCTAGAAGGGAGCACTATTGCTATGAAAGGATGTATACCTGGTCTGCAATGATGTTTAGGTATATGGTAGGCGTCATAGTTGTTTCTGGCACACGAATGGCTGAGCCCAGGGTTTCTCAGAAGAACATTGCCCAAAGCATTTCTGCATTTCCTCCACCGGCTTGTTTTCGTCGCACGGTGCATTCTGGTTCCAACTCTTTACCAATTAAATGACGCACACGTACCCAGCCGTTCACATGGTGCAACAGAAAACAAGATTCATCGGACCGGACGACCTTCTTCCAATCATTCAAGGTCCAGTTTTGATGCTCGCGTGCCCATTGTAGGCAATTTCGACCGTGAACCGAAGAGGTACCTTCGGCTACGCAGCTTCATTTTGAGCAGAGTTCGATGTACTGTGCCTTGTGACATATTATTTCCGTCACCAGCATCAAGTCCGTAACTTTTGCTCATATTCCTTCAAAGTCCCCTGATGTGTCACATAATGACTATATTGTGTCTTCGGACTGCTAAAAAGAGCGCTTTCTAAACACAGACCTAAAACAATGATTGGACTATAAAAAGCAGTAGAAGAGGAGTGGAATAAAACACCACTATTAGTTTTAAGAAATGCCCTGTTATCTTGGAAATCTAGATGTACACCATAATGACAAGTCACCGGACACCCCTTCAAAAGCAATTGAACGGATTCGCTGCGTTGTTAAGATGCGCGGTACAGCTGCAAACGGTATAAAAACAAGCCTGCAGCTGATCGCGATCATATCGCACTTCAGGCACGCCTTGTAGAAGACACAAGGCGTGCCTGAAGCACCAAAATGTACCAGCAGACTAAAGAAAATCAGTGATAGGGGACGTCGAAGCCTCAGGAGAGTCGTTACAGCTAATCTACGGAGTGCCAACCCGGCGGCGTAGTGGTCTAAGCGATGGCCTATGATCACTCGTCCGAAAGGGGTTCGAATCCCGGTGAGGCATGGATGTTGTGTTTGTCTTACGGCACTGGCTCTCTCCCTTCCCTGGAACCAGTGACCCTAAATTAGGGACGGGTGACTGCTTATAGCCCACTGAGTTGCTCACGGTGGTCGTTATATCTCCAATCAAAAAAAAAAATCGACGGAGTATTGCACAAGACCTCAGTGTACAGGTGTGTAAAAATGCTGGCACCTCAGTATGTACACGTACCATTTGCAGAGAACTTCAGTCCATGGGTTTCTGTGGTCGTGCGGCTGCTCATAAGCCTTTCATCTCCACTCGGAATGCTACTGGTCATTTAGCAAGGCGTAAAGAACATTTATCGTGGACCGTAGAACAATGGAAACGGGTCCTATGGACTGGTGAATCCAGATACACGTTCCATGTGGGTATGGCGGCAGCCGGGGGAACGCTATTTACCACAGTGCACTGTTCCTACGGCCACGTTCGGAGCTGGCAGTGTACTCGCGTGGGGGTGTTTTTCGTGGTATGTTCCCGGCCCATTGGTTATCGTGGAAAAACCTGTTAACCAGCACATCTACCTCCATATTCTGGACAATTATGCCCTACTAACTCTGTGGCAATACTATGGAACCGAGCCTTGTTGGTACCAGCAGGATAATGCCACTAGCCATAAAGCAAATACTGTTACGGCGTGGTTTGACTTTAATTCCGTATCGTGTGTGGACTGGCCAGCACAGAGCCCTGATCTTAATCCCATAGAGCACCTATGGGATTTCATTAAAGCGCCGCATAAGAAGTTTGGAACCAAGGCCTACTACTAAGCAACAGTTAGCGGCAGCATTGTGTACTGAACGGAAGCGCATACCTATCGCTGTGTTCCAAAACCTTGTCGAAAGCATGTCTCGAAGGGTCAGTTCATGCATATTAAGGCCAAAGGTGGACCGACACCGTACTAATGTATGTCAATAAATGCTATGTTGTGTTTCTCTTCTAGGTGTCTGGTGACTTTGTTAATATAGTGTAGGTTCCAGAAAAAACTGTCAGACAGAACATTTAAGAAATCAATAATTTTCTTTTAAACATTAATTATATTACAAGAAAATCGTCCTAAAAATGTGCCAACATCTTCTGTAGTACCATTTATTCGTCCGTTCCTGTGGACACCATATATGTAAAACTGTTAGTCCGATTAAAAAAAGTGCATTGGGAAGCCCGAAATGTGAGATGATGATCCTTGCCTATCGGTCCTTTTTCGATGCATAACTTCGCCGCTCGAGAGCGTAAATGCAGATGCTAACGAATTCAAAATACATTTTACTCCTTACCATTGGTTCTAATTATCTGATTGAAAAACGACCTTTTACCCTTTGACACCTCTGTTTTGGGAAGAATTTCTTTTTCAAGTGTAATGCACAGTTTTTCTGCTAGGGAGCATTAATTTAAATTGCGATTTCCACAATATTTCTGTTTCAAAGCCTTTCCCTTCCCCCCCCCCCAATACTTTTTGCCTCAGATAGTTCCTGGTGGGGAAACATTCTACATATAACTCCCAGTTCCTGGGAAAGAACTTCTGCTTATAATTTACACAGTTTTTTCGCTAGAGGGCGGAGCTCAATGTTGAATTTCAATTTCCTCAATATCTCTGTTTCAAGAAACCTGATTTTAAGAATTCTTTTTGCGTCTGACACTTCCTGCTGAGAAATATTCTGCATGTAATTCCCAGTTCTTGGTAAAGAACTGTTTTCTCTAAGTGGAGTAAGTGTACATTTATGTTTTCGATGTATTTGCAGCAATATCTGGCTTTCTCAAATTTCGACTGAAAAAATTTCATTGCAAAAATTTCTTAATCCAATTGAACACCTGTGGGATCAGATTGAGAGAACCATTCGTAGCTGACGTCCTTCAGCAAATATTTTACAACTGATGGACGCCATCAAATCTACCTGGCTGAGCATACAAGTAGAACGATATCAGCACGTCGTTGAATCTATGCCACATTGAATCAAGGCTGCTGTGAAGGCAAAGGCCGCTCTTGTTGTGGCGCAGTGGTCTAAGCGCTGGCTTATGACCATTCGTCCGAGAAAGGGTCCGGATTCGAATCTAGTGTGGCATGGATGTTGTGTTTGTTTTACGGCATTGGCTCTCTCCCTTTCCTGGAACCAGTAGCCCTAAATTAGAGACGGGCGACTGCTTATATCCCATTGAGTAGCTCACGGTGGTCGTTAAACCTTCAATCAAAAAAAAAAAAAAAAAAAAAATGTAAAGGCGGACCAACGTTATTAGGTAATTATTTCTAATTATTCTCGACTTCAGTTTGCATATACAGCGTATTTCAGTTTCACCGAAATACGCTGTATTTGTGTTTTGCAAATAATTCCCAAATGTTTGTAACTTTTCTAGATATAACCCGTAATTTTTTTCCTGCCCCTGAAACATGTAGAAACAATGTTTCACTTCAGAAACTCTAACAACGCTGTACTGTAGATTCCGTACGGTTTGCTAATGGATCATGCAATTTTAATGTGTAGCCTTACTTAGCAACAAAGTGCAATTCAACGAGCAAAGTAATTTCCGTGTTGAAATTAAGAGAAATGTTTTATTAATTCCAACACTGTTAACTTTCAGTTTCTTTTGAATTTTTAAATAAGTGAAAGCCGAAAAGAGAGATCAAAACAATAACAAATTCAAGTGAACTATTACGCTGTCATTGCTGCTCATTTTAAAATAAAACACTGTTGCTCCGTTGTAAATATGTAAATATTAAGAACTGCGCATAATTACTGCATTCATTCTTAAAGAAAAAAATAATAGGAAAAAAATCGGCGATCAACGGGAAGACGTAATCATTTAGCAAGAATACTATAAGAAAAGTTATGCTTCTTAGATAAGAGCCTTACTTTACTCGTAGGAATTAATTTTGGAAGAAAAATGGAATATAAATTGGAAAGTTTTAACAAATATATCGATTTCTTTATATTTATTGAAACCGTCTGAGACGTTTCAAAATAACATTTCAAATATTAAAGGATAATAAATAGCGTTTTGCATGCATAATTTAATTCTCTTGGGAGATGTAAAACCATTTCTTTTGGACAGAATCGTCGTTCATATCCAGATCGATCGATATACTTAATTAGAGTTTTCCTGCCCTACAAACGAGACGTTCGACGTTTTTTTCCCATTGGAAAATGGATATATCTTTTCGTTTTATTTTTTCCCCTCGGAACATACTGAATATTGTCCGGAAGAAAAAGAAAAAAATGTTTTCTATAATTATATTCCCTTGCTTACTTTTTCAATTTATATTTGTTTTAATTTTACTACGCGTCATTTACACGCTAATGCAAACACGCTTAGGATAATCTTAACCGGAGTAAAAGCACCAAAATAATTCAAGGGAGAAGTAATCTGCTAATAAAGGAAAGCACTTCATAAAAAAGTGATTATAAATGTATTCATTTTTTTCTTTGGGTGCATAAAATTTTTTCCCAACAGTTAGTTTACGGAATGTCGTTTTCATACACACTTTTGCCTTGGGATATTCTTTCGGAGTGGTTAGTTTTTCAAAGCATATTTTTTTTTCTATGATTTAACTTTTTAGGAAGTTATCAGCTTTTAACAAATTTCACAATCCATGCACGTGATTGGAACTACTTTAGAAAAACAAGTTATTTTGAAATGTACGTACTAAGTTTTGCTGACATGTGATCGCAGGTTTTGTGTATTTATTTAGCTTCTGGATCGGGGTTGGGGAACCTGCTTCCTCCTAGGATAATTAAGTGCGGCCTTTTGAGTGAATCCAAATTTTGCAGAATAAATTCTTTTATTTTTATTAATATGTTTTTGTTCGTCATCTATTATGTTTATTTTAATCTTAAAATGTCCTTATTTAAAATACCAAGGAGCAAAAGAAGTTTCAGCCAAATAATGCTCCCCGACAGACTGCCACAATTAAAACATTAGAAAGACATATAAGTGCTATTTTGACACCAGCTACGCTCATGATTTCGTTCTATGGCTCCTAAAAGTCTACAAATGGAATTGATTGAGCTTTCAGATGACATTTTAAAGTCCATATTTGACGCTAAGAAAGACCCAACTGAAATATGGAAAAATGCAATAGAATACCCACACCTTCAGCAACATGCATGAAAAATGCTTTCTTGCTTTTCACCCACTTATTGCTGCGAATCTACATTCTTTTACCTAACCCAAATCAAGACGTCCTTAAGGTCACAAATAGCAGATACATATCTAGAGGATCAGCTAAAAGTGCGGACCTCCATGCAGTGGCCGATTTCCAACTAGACGCAGTAGGCGCGCGCCTAGGGCCCCAGAGCCGGAGGGGCCCCGAAAACCTATAATTGGATTGCCAGCATTGTTTTGATTTTCTCAGACGGAAACAAAACAAAAAATGCTGACCTTAATTTTTCGATGAAAATAATAAGAAAAAAATGATTTCAAGAATCTTCAGATTCTCGCTTTCCTGCAATGACAGACGAAATTCTTGTTGTCCACCTTTCTCGGCCCATGGCATTCGTCTGTGCCAAAACTCCTCGACGAAAAGTCATCCATTCTTTTCAAGTGAAGCACTGTTTATAAATTGCATTTTACCCGTATTGTCTAATGTGCAGGACTTTTTCGGATGCCAATGTCTTCAAGTATTTCATTTTTGCTTGATACCATGCTCGTTTCCGACTAATTCGCACAAAATGTAAAAAAAAAAACAAGATGATTTTCCAAAGCTGAAGCAATGGAAAAAGCGCGTTTTATAATCGAAATACATTCCAATTTTATGAAATTTTATGACAATTTACACGCGATGTACGAAATTTCATTTTCAGCGATAAATTTGCCAAGAAACTTGCAACTGAAAAGATGTTAAAAATAATCAATTTTGCCTAACGTATCAAACTCAAATAGAACGTTTGCTGGGACTGAAATGATCTCTTCGTAGCACAAAGCTAAAATTTACGAACTACTAGTGGGAAATTTATAAACTAGTAGTGAAATTTAAAATGGGAAAAATTCGATGAACTTTCATGTCCGATCATTCGTAAAAATAATTTTTGAAAAATCTGTAAAAAACAATTTTTTGGCCTTTAGCAAGAAATTAACGAACTAACTGGAAAATTTAAATATTTGAGAAAGAACAGTTAAGAGTAATCTGTGAGGCACAAAAATAATATTTTCCTTTAAGTTGAATAATTTCTTTACTATAAATTTTGCAATAGCTCCAAAAAAAAATTTTTTTTTTGATGTGCACGGGCAGCCAAAAAGATTACGCTACCGTTCTTTCTTACAAAACGTTATAATAATAGGAAGATAGAATGGAATTTTAAAAAGCGTAAACACTTTTTTTTTTACTTTACTTTTTTTTTTTTTTGCTAATCTGACGGATGAAAATTTCTGAGGCGATAAGAAGGCGGAAGGGGCCCGCTGAATCTTTCAGCGCCTAGGGCCCCAAAAGATCTTAAGTCGCCTCCGCCTCCATGTTGCAACCAAGTATTCAAACAAATGCTTTCCAACAAAAAGCAGTCACAACAAAGTCATTTAAACGTTAGTTAACTTTAGAAATATATTTTTTTTTTCATTTTTTGAAGTTAGTCAGTAGATAGTAAGTTATTTACAAAAAAATGTACATTTCGAAGTATAGCTAATTGAGGTTTCTTGAATGCGGCCTTTTTAGATTAGAGCTAAATTAATGCGGCCTTCCAGCATGGAAAGATTCTCCACCTCTGTTCTAGATGAACACACGAATACAGCCGTTTGCTTATGACTCATGTGCGTTTTCCAGGGTTGTAGAATCCTTGTTATAAACAGTGAGTGTGGAGTGTGTTACCTTACACTCTGCCTGAAAAGAATATGGAACGACGTTCTTAAGAACCCTTCCTATGGAATAAGTCTGCGTAAGATACTGTTAGGTGTAGCTGATACTGCAAAGGTGCAAGTACCTTTGTTGCCTCCTGATAGATCATAGAAGAAATGTAAAATAAGTAACAAAACTAACACTCTGTAACGTAATGAAATTCTTAGAAGATTGCATCTTTAAATATGTAGCTGTTACTGAAGTAAGTTTCTAACTTATATTTCTTGAGTGGATACGAAACCTGGACAGGCCGCCTCGGTGGCGCAGTGGTCTAAGCGATGGCCTCTGATCGTTCGTCCGAAAGGGTCCGGGTTCGAATCCCGTGAGGCATGGATGTTGTGTTTGTCTTACGGCACTGGCTCTCTCCCTTCCCTGGAGCCAGTGACCCAAAATTAGAGACGGGCGACTGCTTATAGCCCATTGAGTTGCTCACGGTGGTCGTTAAACCTCCAATCAAAAAAAAAAAAAAAAAAAAAAAAAACTTGGACAGAGAAAAGTGGTCTAAACGCTGACTTCTGACCGTTCGTCGGCGAATTGAGCCAGAGTTTGAGTCCTGGATGAGGCATAGGCACTAGAGATGAGTTCGGGCTCAATTTTAGGAGTCCGGGCCCGGCTCGCTTTCTTTGATTACATGTGTTTGCTGAGCCCGAGCCCGGATTCTTGGGAAAGTTTGCTTATCAAGGCTTGCATTTATACATTATACACTGGCAAAAGATAAGGCCCAAGCAAAGATTAGTTTAAAAATCATTAGTTTAAAAAGTTTAGTTCAGTTAATCCCTTCACAATATTAATATGTTTTTAGAAATACTACGTATAAAACCAAATGTTCTAAACTGTGGATTTGAAAATAAATAAATAATCAACTTGCCCTTCGACCGTATGAGGGGAATCAGTAATTTTGGTAAAAGCTGAAGAAAAGAAAATCGTTTAGAAACAAAAAAATCCATTCGTTATTTCTTTTTGATTTCTAAATTTACTTTTATTTTGAATAAATTGCATTATAAAACGCACAACGCCGTACAAACAGTTGCAAGTGTTTGAAATTTTGACTCTAGAAAACTAATCTTTGCAATAAAATTTACATATATGCTAATTGGTAACGGTAGTTTACAGTGATGCAGTAGAATATAAAAAAAGCATGTAGGGAAATTTCCAAAATTAAAAAAAAAAAAACAGAACGTAAAAGCATTCCAGACCAGATTATTCTGCATTTTGTAACATTAACAAAGCTTTGCGCTTAATAGTATAATAATCACAATATTATCATATGTGTGTGCAGTTTCCAGATCAAGTTCATCTTGAAAACAGAGACAGAGAGAATTGCATCTAATGTCTCAGCGCTTCAACTTGATCTTCTTTTCTCTAAAACTCGACCTGCTTCACTAAAAATCAACGTCACTCCAAAAATCGCGGGAATGAGGAAATTAAAAATAAATAAATAACAATACTTCTAACTGCACAATTTTGGAAATTAATACATCATTTTAAAGATAAGATTCTTGATTTTTAATAAAATACAAGAAATGGGAATGTGATTTTTTCCCCAGTTTTTCGATACCAGACCTAATTAAAATAATCCTTGCTTGGGCCAAAACTTTGGACAATGCATAATGCAAGTCTTGGTAAGCAAAAATTGTCTTGCAATGGCAGCTAGCTTAGGAAATTGAAAATCCTTCCACCATGGTAACAAATCCACAATGAAATTTAACACGTGTAATTCAACCGGGCTCGGAATTGCACGTGTTGAATTAATTACAGTAATGAAATTCAAGACGTGTAATTCCGACCCCGTGTCCGGGTTTTTCGGTAGTTAATGAAATCTGAGACCGTCCGAGCCCGGGCCTGAGCTCATCTCTAATAGGCACTGACTCTCTCTCACTTCTCCCGGGAATTAGTGGCCGCAAACCCAAATTAGGGACATGCGACTGCTTATAGTCCATGCGCTTCTCACGGTGGTTGTTAAACCCCGAAGTAGAAAACAACAGCAACAACAAAAATCGGAGAAAAGGGACACTAAGTTTTGACAGCTGGTTTGCCTGGACAATGATGAAAATAAAATGGGTAGACTAAGTCGGGAACGAAAAGGTGTGAAGACAAATGAGGAACAGTTATGTTATCGAAGAAGCAACGATGTGGAAGCATGTTGGACATACCCAATGAGGGAACTGTGAGAAACAAAATAATAACACCAATGTGATATCATGCAGAAGGTAGGAAAGGGTATAAACGGTGACTAAATAATCTCTGAATAAATGATATCGCGCAAAGCAGAATCCGATTTGAAGAAAAATGGGGAGGAGAATGCACCAAATGAAACGCAGGAATGAGCCTAGAACACAGCACTACTTTCATTTACCACCTGTATGTACTTGAGTGATACGAGGTACAGCATGGGAGTAACGGAAAGTTTACTGGTTGGTTGTATTCAAGAAAGGTTGAAACCTTCGACCATAGTTTTGCACCTGACGACTTACAGAGTGCACTTTAAACATTGAATACAGTCGTGGTTGAAGTGCAACACAGTTTGCCGATTGAGCCAAGGTAGTGAGTGGCTTCCGACGGTTCGTCAAAAGGGGGCAACTTCTCCAATGAGATATTCTTCCAATGGTATGAGTGGTCCAGTGACCATGTGTTCATTTGAACGATTGGTCGAGTGCTTATTCGCCTAATTATGTATGTTGTACGATCCCATTGGTTCAATATCAATTTCAGAAAGCCCTTCTTGAGTGAATTGTCCAGCTAACACTCCTGGATGGGAGAATGACGAAATTGTGATGTCACAGTTTAATTCGGCAAAGCCTGTGCGAGATCTGTTGAGGAATAGCTTGTACAACCGCCAAAAACTTGCTTTGATAAGAGCATGAATGAACTTACGGATCACTGAAAATCACTGCATTCATAATGAGACACAATATCTCGAAATATGAGATCACTTGGGAAGTAAGTAAGCACATTTAACTTACCATTATTCCTTATTGTTGCAATTCCGCAGAATGGGAAATTGAAACAAATATAGCATCATGCAGATGGAAAAATCAATATATCATATCACTCGTATGTGTTCCCAAATTTTTATATTTCGAGAGAAAATAAACTATTTTTCTACTTTTTAACCTCCCAGATATCAAAATTAGAACTTAAAAAAAAATGTCAATCTGCCCATTATTTTACAGAAACGCAAAAAGATGGCTCAATGTTTATTCCATATAGGGAAAAATAAAACGGATTTCTAGATTGTTTCTTTATATATGTAATTTTGTTCTACAAATGCGTGTTTTGAGCTATTTTTCACGAGGTATGGAGGACCCTAAATATGAAATTTGCATCATGAAAGCTTTTAAATTGCACGGTGGCTAAATATTTTGGGAAGCTTAGTTCTTGAGGCAACAGGTGGGTACTAATACCAAGAAGCATGTGAATGCTGTAGTATTTGTTTGCCAGTTATGATCCTCGTTTATACAAAACTGCCAGTAATCCTAAATTAGAAATAAGTGGCTCACCCTAATTTAGATATAGCCATGGTGATAACTCTGTGTTTAGCAACCAGTATTGAATTTGTAGTGGAAGCTCGGAATGGAAAATATCCAAGGGACCATTAATTTCTAATACTTCTGTGGGACAGAATATATTGCTATTTTTAGGAATGTACTGGTTGCTTCAGGAACGCTACGCGATAATGATGTATTTTAAGTTTAATCAAGGTCTAGGACAGAGGTGGCTGATCTATGGCACGCGAAAACATTTTCTTGGCACGCGCCATGCAGTGTTGCCTCTTGATTCTTTAAACTACACCCATAATAATAGATAGGTAAATAAGTGTTGTGGCAGTAGCAATAATCATATTATAGATAAATTGTATATAGATAAGAATAGCTATAATACAATTATTGATACTGCCACACAAATGAAGCATCTGTTACTAGAGGATATTTTCGAGATTTGTGTGTCTGGGAAAGTTAGAGAATTTTATTAATGGCTGAGGCAATGACTTGTTTCAGCTTAAAGCATCAGGTAAGCATGCCAAAAGAGAGCCTCCAGCCATACAACAAAAATGTGACATTTAACCGGGCTCGTCTAAAGAGGAACGAGAAAGGATTCTCCCTGGCCGTAACTTTAAGGGACAACAGTCGGCAAGCGGAGGATTCAACGACTACGATAGCACATCTGTTCGCGTCTCTATCTGGACCAGGAGGAAGAGGGACCTGCTGCTTTATTCCCGCTTATTTTGATAGCCGACGGGAACAATGAGAAGTGTTCACAGAAGACGGTTTACGTAGTCTTGGCCCCAGTTGGGCATTTGCAAGAAAATGTGACGTCATATGGCAAGTTTTGAAGTCCTCGCTGACCCAGTGTACACATCGTGGGTGATGATGGAAGTATATTTTTAGCATTGACTTCACTCTGCTGATCATTTTCTTCTGTTGTTTGTGAGTGAATATAGTGGGTAAATAAAAAATGTAATATACTGATAAAAATTCCTTTGGGCACGCAAGAGAACTTTTTAGATTACTACCAGTTTGGGCACGTACTCTCCAAACGGTGCGCCATTCCTTTTCTAGGACGTGTCCAGGAACTCGAAAATTACGTCATAGTAACACTGTTAGATGCTGGATAGGTACAGTTCCTGATGTCATATGTTCTTTCTTTCTGCGGAAATAAGCAGGCTTCTATTTATTTTGGGTTGGAAAGGAAGTAATGTCCTATGACGAAGAAGTCGAATCCCCGGCCACGGCGCACATTGGCCTCTGAGATTGCGCAGGACATCGGCCTCTGAGATTGCGCAGCACATCGGCATGACATCAGCAGGTAGGTGACTTAAGTCAGTGGCAGTTAGCCGTCAGAAGGTGAAGAGTGTAAACGCCAGCCAACATGGAACTTTTTTTTTTTTTTTTTTTTGAGGTTTAACGACCACCGTGAGCAACTCAATGGGCTATAAGCAGTCGCCCGTCCCTAATTTAGGGTCACTGGTTCCAGGGAAGGAAGAGAGCCAGTGCCGTAAGACAAACACAACATCCATGCCTCACAGGGATTCGAACCCGGACACCGTTCGGACGAATGATCAGAGGCCATCCCTTAGACCACTGCGCCACCGGGGCGGCTAACATGGAACTGGACAAGGAGCACATCCGCCATTGCATGTTGTACAAGTTTCATCGCGGTAGAACACACGCAAGTGCAGTAAGGAACATCACCATTGTGTACCCCAATGCGATATCACATCGTTAGTGCCGTCGTTGGTTTGAACGGTTTCGAGAGGGAAATTTTGACCTGTCGGAATGTCCCAACACCGGCAGACCTGCAGCGGTGGACATGGCTATGCTGAAGACTTGAGTGGAGACAGACCCGAGTGTGACCACGCGAGAGTTGGCTGGACAACTGGGGACTACCCCCACAAGCATTATCACTGACCTGCGTCAACTTGGGAAGGCGCACAGGAGGGGAGTTTGGGTATCCTATCAACTCACAGTTGAGTAGAAAACAAATCGCATGAGTTCAAGCGTTTCCCTGCTTGCTCGTATAACCAAGTTGAACCTTTGTGACAGGTTACGAGAAATGGGTCCTGTATGACAATGTCAGCGCCCGGTAACAGTGGTTGGAGCCAAAAACAAAAGCCTATGTCGACCACCAAACCCGGCTTACGCCCACGTAAGGTCGTGCTTTCTGTTTGGTGGGATATGCAGAGTGTCGTGTTTTTTGAGCTGCTGCCGGACACCACCACTATCAAAGCCAATGTGTATTGCCGTCAGCTCGATGATATGCACGCATCGCTCACGTCGAAACTGCTAGCCCTTCAGAACCGCAATTGTGTCCTCGTACAGTAGGATGGAACGAGACTTCACGTAGCACAGTTGGCCTTTCGCAAGATCAGACACCTAGGCTGGGAGATGCTGCCACACGCAGCCTGTTCCCCGGTATAACGAAGCAAATTTCTCCGTCATTTTTATCCACTCCTGGGTTCGAACCCGGGTCCCCTCATTCCGGAATAAGTCACTCTACCAATTGAGCTACGCGGACGTTCGTTCTGACTGCTATCTGCCTTTATGTCGTGTGCGTCCTGCTGGCAGGTACGTCACATCTCCCTCTCCCAAAGAGGGCGGGGGCATGACCCACGGGTCAGCCGTGACCATGAATCGTCGCAGGCAGCCATCCGCTGTAGAACGTGCACTTGAGAACTCCCAGTCAATCTAGTGTGTGGAATGCAACATCACGCACTTTTATTTTTTGAAGCGTTGGAGAAGGGATTCTCTCATTTTTTCCTATCTCGCGGTGTGGAAAGAACATCACACCATTGCGAGATTTTGAATGGCCGGGTCATCCGGAAAGTTCAGGCGCCATTGTAACGAAGCAAATTTCTCCGCCATTTTTATCCACGCCGGGGTTCGAACCTGGGTCTCCTCATTCCGGAATAAGTCAATCTATCAATTGAGCTACGCGGACGTTCGTTCTGACTGCTATCTGCCTTTATGTCGCGTGCGTCCTGCTGGCAGGTACGTCACACCGGGCATTGCTCCCTATCGACTATAACCTTTTCCGGCCGTTGCAGCATTTCCTGGACGGTCAGCGGTTCATCAACCGGGACAATGTCGAACGCGCACTTACTTCTTTGTGTTGAAACCGCCACAAATCTACAGTTACTGTATCCTACAGCTGCCCATACGATGGGAGTAGGTCGTGACAAACGATGGCGATTACATTTTGGACTGATTCGTACTTGTATGTAAGCTAATTGTCACTTTTCTGTTGCCTTGCACTTGCAGAAATTACATTCTTTCCAGCCCAATAGTTTTGACAAGAGTTCACTCCTTTTAAGATGGTTATTTATTACCAACTCACGTACTGAAGCACGGAGGCACCAATATGTGATAACCTAGTATCATAAGAGGGCGAAATCCTAACAAAATGGTATTTCTTTTTACCGATTGCATGAAGTGCTACCGGTACAGTATGTAAGAAAATGCCGTATGCAAAATGAAATTCGCGGCAATACGGATAGGCATGCCTGACATAACTATACAGTATTTCTACGGAACCTGTGGGGCTCACTCCATGATTCTGCAGCAGGGTTCCCACATTACTATCAACGCTACTGCCCCACAGGTCTACAAATGATGAGCACCATGTTTAAAATCAAATAACGGATCTGTGCTTCAATTATTTACGGTCCTTTAGACGTGGATATTTCTGAAGTTAACAGAAAAGTAACCAAAGCTCTTATGGAAACAGCAACAAAATTAGCTGGGGAGATTTCAATGCAAAAATAGGGCAACGGCAACAGAATGAAACTTCAGTAGGTAAATTCGGTCATGGCAACAGAAACCAGCGTGGAAATACTCTCGTTGAGTTTGCAGAGGCAGAAAGGTTTTTCATCTTGAACTCCTTCTTCAAGAAAAAGCCACACAGGAAATGGACATGGAGACATCCAAATGGGACAACAAGTGAAATTGATTTTATTGTGTGTAACAAAAAATTTGTCATAGAAGACTGCGCTGTGCTAAACAAGTTCAACACAGGTAGTGACCATAGATTGGTGAGATGTAAGATGCACCTCAACACTAAACTTGAACGTGGCAAGCTCATAAGACAAACAAAATCTATTGACATAACCAACCTTAAAAAACACCATAATACCTTCAAGTTAGAACTGAAGAACAGGTTCTCTGCTTTAGAAGGCCTAACATCGGAAGAAGTGGACATCTCTGAAGTTAACAGAAAAGTAACCAAAGCTCTTATGGAAACAGCAACAAAATTAGCTGGGTCTAAGAACAAGTTGCATAAGAACAAATTATCAGGAAAAACCAAAATGTTGATGCAAAAAAGAAGAGAGATGAGGACAACTAAAGAAGATGTGACTTCCAAAGTGGAATATATAGAGCTATGCAAGACAGTAAGAAAAAGTATCACTGAAGACGTAAGGAAATTCAACTGTGAACTAGTGAGGAAAGCAATTGAAAACAACCAAAGCCTAAAGATAGCAAAGGGACATCTCAGTAAGGGAAGAAAACAGATTATGGCACTGAGAAAAGAAGATGGTTCTGTAACAAGAAATAGAGGCGAAATTTTGCCAAGAGTGAAAGATTTCTACTCCAAATTATATGAAAGGGATGATATATGCACTCCAGACATCATGAAAGATACCAGTACCAGAGTTCCTCCAGTCCTTCCAGAAGAAGTTGCACATGCAATCAAGAACATGAAGCGAGGAAAAGCTCCAGGAGAAGATGGAATTACTGTAGACATCATACAAGAAGCAAGTGGAGAAATCGAAACAATACTCGCCCAAATTTTCACTCTATGCCTTAATGAAGGAAAGATTCCTGAGGATTGGAACACCGCTACAATGATCCTGCTACATAAGAAAGGTGACATTGAGGATCTCGGAAACTACAGACCTATCAGCCTCCTATCAGTAGTTTATAAAATCTTCACTAAAGTTCTTTCACACCGCTTGAAGGTAACACTGGACATGGCTCAACCGAGAGAACAAGCTGGATTCAGGAGTGGCTACAGCACAATAGATCATATCCACGTGCTGAGAGAACTAATTGAAAGAGCGAGGGAATATGAACTTCCATTGTGCATGGCTTTTATCGATTATGAAAAAGCCTTTGATTCGGTGAAACCATCAGCAGTTACAATGGCTCTGAAAACCTGCGGTATTGAAGATGCATACATTAATATTATTAATAACATCTATGAAAATGCAAGTGCAAAAAATACAACACACGTAAAAATTGGAAAGGGAGTGAGACAAGGTGACACCATATCTTCGAAGCTCTTTAATGCCACATTGGAGGGTGTTTTTCAGTCGCTGAGCTGGGAAAACAAGGGGATAAAGATTAATGGAGATTATCTAACCCACCTTTGTTTTGCTGATGATGTAGTCATTTTTGCAACTACCCCATTAGAGCTGCAGAGTATGATCCACGAACTTGCTGACAAGAGTAAAGAAGTGGGATTAAAAATGAACTTTCAGAAGACAAAAGTGATGTTCAATGCTTTTACAAGAAATGAAGATTTATCGATTGATGGAGAAAAGCTGGAGATAACAGACACGTACGTTTATCTTGGACAGCAGATATCAAGTGAGGGTCACATTGATGAAGAAATTAATCGGCGTACAAAACTTGCCTGGAGAGCTTTTGGAAGAAACAGCATAATTTTCAAGAGCAATATGCCATTATGTCTTAAAAGAAAAGTGTTTGATCAATGCATCCTTCCAGTGCTTACGTATGGTGCAGAGACGTGGACCTTAGCTAAAAGAGACATACAAAGGCTGCAGACAACTCAAAGCAGCATGGAGAGGTGCATGCTTGGTGTAACCAGGAGAGATAAGAAGAGGAACACGTGGATCCGAAAAATGACAAGAGTGGAGGACATCATGATCAGAGTTAAATCCCTGAAATGGCAAAGGGCTGGACATACTGCCAGAAGGACAGATCATCGATGGACAGCCGAAATTTTAGATTGGATTCCAAGGGACAGGAAAAGACCCAGAAGAAGACCACATGGGAGATGGGTGGATGAAATTCGAAAGTATGCAGGAGTGACATGGAGGAGACTGGCACAAGACAGACCGTTGTGGAGGAAACTTGGGGAGACCTTCGTCCAGCAGTGGATTGATAATGGTTGACAATGATGATGATGAAGAACAAGTTGCATGTGAACAATTTATCAGGAAAAACCAAAATGTTGATGCAAAAAAGAAGAGAGATGAGGACAACTAAAGAAGATGTGACTTCCAAAGTGGAATATATGAACTATGCAAGACAGTAAGAAAAAGTATCACTGAAGACGTAAGAAAATTCAACTGTGAACTAGTAAGGAAAGCAATTGCAAACAACCAAAGCCTAAAAATAGAAAAGGGACATCTCAGTAATTGAAGAAAACAGATTATGGCACTGAGAAAAGAAGATGGTTCTGTAACAAGAAATAGATGCGAAATTTTGACAAAATTGAAAGATTTCTACTCCAAATTATATGAAAGGGATGATACATGTACTCAACACATCATGAAAGGTACCAGAGTTCTTCCAGTCCTCCCAGCAGAAGTTGCACATGCAATCAAGAACATGAAGCGGGGAAAAGTTCCAGGAGAAGATGGAATTACTGTAGACATCATACAAGAAGCAAGTGGAGAAATCGAAACAGTACTTGCCCAAATTTTCACTCGATGCCTTAATGAAGGGAAGATTCCTGAGGATTGGAACAACGCTACAATGATCCTGCTACATAAAAAAGGTGACATTGAGGATCTCAGGAACTACAGACCTATCAGCCTCCTATCAGTGGTTTATAAAATCTTCACTAAAGTTCTTTCACACCGTTTGAAGGTAACACTGGACATGGCTCAACCGAGGGAACAAGCTGGATTCAGGAGTGGCTACAGCACAATAGATCATGTGCACGTATTGAGAGAACTAATTGAAAGAGCGACGGAATTTGAACTTCCATTGTGCATGGCTTTTATCGATTATGAAAAAGCCTTTGATTCGGTGAAACCATTAGCAGTTACAATGGCTCTGAAATCCTGCGGTATTGAAGATGCATACATTAATATTATTAATAACATCTATGAAAATGCAAGTGCAAAGATTCTGCTGTTTGAAAATACAACACACATAAAAATTGGAAAGGGAGTGAGACAAGGTGACACCATATCTCCGAAGCTCTTTAATGCCACATTGGAAAATGACTTTCAATCACTGAACTGGGAAAACAAAGGGATAAAGATTAATGGAGATTATCCAAACCACCTTTGTTTTGCTGATGATGTAGTCATTTTTGCAACTACCCCATTAGAGCTGCAGAGTATGATCCAGGAACTTGCTGACAAGAGTAAAGATGTGGGATTAAAAATGACTTTCAGAAGACAAAAGTGATGTTCAATGCTTTTACAAGAAATGAAGATTTATCGATTGATGGAGAAAAGCTGGAGATAACAGACACGTACGTTTATCTTGGACAGCAGATATCAAGTAAAGGTCCCATTGATGAAAAAATTAATCGGCGTACAAAACTTGCCTGGAGAGCTTTTGGAAGAAACGGCATAATTTTCAAGAGCAATATGCCATTATGTCTTAAAAGGAAAGTGTTTGATCAATGCATCCTTCCAGGGCTTACGTATGGTGCAGAGACGTGGACCTTAGCTAAAAGAGACATACAAAGCCTGCAGACAACTCAAAGTAGCATGCTTGGTGTAACCAGGGGAGATAAGAAGAGGAACTCATGGATACGAAAAATGACAAGAGTGGAAGACATCATGATCAGAGTCAAATCCCTGAAATGGCAGTGGGCTGGACATACTGCCAGACGGACAGACCATCGATGGACAGCCGACATTTTAGATTGAATTCCAAGGGACAGGAAAAGACCCAGAAGAAGACCACATGGGAGATGGGTAGATGAAATTCGAAAGTATGCGGGAGTGACATGGAGGAGACTGGCACAAGACAGAGCGTTGTGGAGGAAATTTGGGGAGACCTTCGTCCAGCAGTGGATTGATAATGGTTGACGATGATGATATCAGTGGAACTAAGTTAGAATTTTAAGTAATCAGACATGGACACTGGTCTTCCCTTATCGTGAGAGAAATGGTTCTAAATGGTTAACGGTCTAGAGCTGCGCGTCTTAGATGCTCGCGAAAATCGTTCAGTACAGAAAAGAAAACTAAATATCATAAAAGCGATATTTGCAGTACGGTGTGATGCCTGTTATCTCGAGCTGCAGCTGGTGGATCAAACCATTTGCTGAGGAAGGTAAGGTTATTAAACACTTTACTCTCGTCTTCTCCCAGAATAAAGACAAGATGCTACGACAAGAGAAGTAATTCCTAATTATACGTAGCGGTAATTAGCGTGAATTGATCAGACAACCTGCTCAGCGCTACCATGCTCGACGCCAATCCGCAAGCGATGATTCAACGAAAAATGAGAAAAATTATCTTTGCTTAATGGTTCAGAGTTGAGTGAAAAGAGGCTATTTTTAAGGGGAGTTGTGTAAGACTCATTCAAAGAGACTCACTCAAACACAGAAATATATCTATAAACTTCAGAGCCATATATCTTGCCAAAACAAATATCTTTATAATAAACATTCAGAAGCATTTTTGCTTTAATTTACAAAAGCAGACGCCTCCCAAGGATTAATGTGCGCCAGTTCCTGTATACCCAAAACTTCCGGTTGGGGATCTTTATCCTCTATAAATAAAATTGTGTGTATGCCATATTTCGAATAATTTAGATAAAAAGGAACTGTCTTAACTCAGAAAAGTTTTTTAGAAGGAAAGCGTGAAAGATAGGTTAAACATGCCCTTTGTTCAATTATAGTGAGGAGCGTGCGTGCTAAGAGCTTAACGTATTGCTGATTTCTGGTAGTGATTATAACTTGTACTTTCCTTTAACGATGTTGACACACATGATACTCGTATGGACGTGTGTGTGTGTGTATCACACTGTTGTTCGTGAAAATTGCGACACCAAGAAAGAATCGCACTCTTCAAATGTAATTTACATCACAGATTTCTCACGTTATATGAGGCAACTGATACATTTGTAGAGCTATACAAGATTTTTCGCTTCAAAGCTCGGTATCGTGTGAAGCCACCTCGAACAAAAATAACAGAGCCTACATGTCGTGGCACTGAATGGAAGAGGTTTTTGATATTTTCCTGGGGAATAAGCCTGCAATGCTGTTTCTATGCGAGACCATAGTCTATTTGTGGTGGCTGGCGGAGGCGGTAGACAGGCCAGTCGCTTAGGTACCGTATCCCAGACACGCCATATGTTCGATTGGGAACATATCCGGCGAGCGATGCAGGTCAGGGATGAAGCGGTATCTGACGTGCATGATAGAGTTGTTGGACATTCCTGGCCACATGTGGCCCAGCATTGTCCTGCTAGAATGTAGCGCCAGGATAACTCTGAAGAGTATATGCCTTCAAAACTTCCCTGATGTATCGCCTGGCTGTTGAGGATTCCCTGCATTCGTGTCAGGTGAGAGCGCGAATTGAACCCAATGGCGCCCCAAACTATGAAGCTTGGCGTTGGGTCGGTATGATGCTGCAAAGTGACGGTTCGCCACGATGTCTTCAAGTACATGCGACCATTATGGCGCATCAAGTTGAATCGTAACTCGTCAGAAAGCATGACCTGTTGACTTTCAGCGGGCCAATGTCTGTGTTCGAGACCCCAATGCAGCCTGAGCTGTCTTGGTTGAATGTTAAAGGAATGCGCAGCAATGGGCTGCTAGCGACCAGTCCTCTGTTAAACAGACGACGTCAAACTGTGCTGGATCACAAAGCATGACTTGTGACCGTGCTCCACTGCTACGCAAGAACTGTGGATGTCGCTGTGCGATCGATCACTGCCATGGGGTAAAGTCATCTGTCATACCATGTAGTCCTGTGATTTTGCGGTCCACTTCCCTTATTTCTGCGAATCCAAGCCTCATCTGTCCACTGACGTCACGTTTGCGTCCCTGTATTGGCGTTTCGTCCTGTACGTGTGTTAATTCGTTGGTTTCCAACAAGCCTTCTTCCCTCAAAGTCCGACAGCTTTTCATAATGCGACCTTCTTCGCGACGGGTTCTAGTGAGACGCAAACATCCTTTTGACTCACTGTTTGCTCTTCACTGATTGTAACCTGTCGTTTGAGCCAGCTCTTTATACCCCAGACTGGGCAGTTCAGAGGGCCAAAACGCATACGCATTTTGAGCCTGTGTGTGTTGCGCATATCCTGTAAGTTTCAAGATATTACCAGCAATCCTTCATGGTGTGCCATTTTTCACAAACAGTAGTGTGTGAATACTGTATAGACAGAAGAGCAATTGAATTAGAGATACCTGTCTAGAAACGTGTAGCACCACCTTTCGCCCTGATGACGGCGGCGATTCGTCTCGGCATGGACTCGACAAGACATCGGAAGCGTTGGATCCACGACCCCTGAACAAGCTCCCACAGTTCACGAAGATTTGATGGAGGGGGGTCATTTCTCTCGATGGCATCCCAGATGTGCTAGGTCAGCTGACCTAGCTGGCCAAAGAAGCGAGGTCACGTCGGTGGAGTGTTCATCCAACCATTCGGATACAATTCGGGAGCTGCGGCCTTGTTGCAGGATGAGGTCCCCAGTGGGATGTTGAAGACGCACAAACGGGAGCAAATGGTCGTCCAGGATATCCCGGTAACGTTGACCTGTGAGGGACGATGTCACATGTACCAGAGGTCCCATTTCAGTCCACGTAAACTGTACCCAGACGAGAATGCCACCCTCACCAGCTTGAAGAGTACCCTGCTGGCAAGAAGGATCCATCGCTTCATGTGGTTTGCGCCGTACTCGTATCCTGCCATCCGCATGTACCAACGTGAATCTCGGCTCATCAGCCCAGGCAGCATTTTTCTACATGTCTAGGGTCCAGTGGCGATATTCTCGCGCCCATGCTAATATTTGCATCCTAAGATGTGCGGCCAGCAGCGTTACCCTCGTGGGACGATGGCTTCTGTACCCCATAGCGAGGAGATGGTTCTGAATGGTGTGGCTGCTTATACGTTTTTGTGCACCAGCGTTAAATTGCCGAGTGATTTCTTGCACTGTGGCCCGTTTATCTGCTGTTACAATGCGAGCTAGCCGACGATGACCCTGCTCATCCACACGCTGTTGTCCACGGCAGTTGGCCCTTGCAGGGATGGTTTTACCAGCTTCGATGTACTCACGGTGCACCCGTGACACAGTGGCTCGTGAAAAATTCCAGTGCCTGCACGACTTTCAAGATGGAGTGACCCATTCGTCGGGCCCCGACAATTTGCCCACGATCAAATGCGCTTAGATCCTTCGTCTTTCGCATACTGCGTCCGACTCTTACTGATTCCCGTCGCATCACTCCTTATATTGTTGGATCGCTGCATACGTCATGTCGTTTCCGTTTACAGGGCCGCCCACAGCGTCACATTTGCATAACGCCAGCTGTCTCTAATTCAATTGCTCTTCAGTGTATATATACTTTCAAAAACATTAAGTAATATCAAAGAATCGGAAGTTAAAAATCAAAAATTGAAAGTCAAAAATCAAAATAAAAAAATCTGCATATGTCAGCGCAATGCAGCTTGACATAATAGCCATTTAATTATATATAGTGTACGAATGAAGTACCTAATAGAAACTCCCTCCAAACTATTGAAATTCCATAATGAGCCATACTAATTGAGAATTTGATGAAAATGAACTTAAGAACTGAAAAAACAGAAAGAACAAGAAGCTAAGAATGAAATTAGGTAATACAAAAGCTCTGAATATGAATGAGCCCTATTAACAATGGAAGTGCGTTGACCCATCCCAAAAGGCTGATATGCACCATTCTCATCAGGGGGACATTAGTACACGGGTGACCTTTCGCATTTATATATATATATATATATACAATGCGTATCGCTGATTTCTGGTAGTAATTATAGCCCCATACTTCCGTTTAACAACGTTCAGACACATGTAAATCGGTTGATTGGAAAGTGGCATTCTTACGGCACAAAGTGTAAGTTTTCTTTTTTCGTTTGTTCTTGGCGCTTTATCTCCATACCACGCCTGTTCTCCATTAACTCTTTCTCCCCCCCCCCACCCATGCTAGCCAACTAGATTCACAATGATACACTCTTCGAATTCTTTAGAATAGATTAAATTTCAGCACGGCTTTTATCTGCAGCAATATTTATTCGTCATAGAGAATTCTAACAGTATACATTTCCAGAGCAGCCATTCTTGTTCTCATTGTAGACGTTTATGCGTGCCAAGGAGACATTGTTTTTTTTTTAATTTTTAGCTACAAAGGACCGAAACTAGAGCAATAAACTTGTGTTGTAGAAATGTTCAAATTTCCGAATGTGAGTTGTGTGTGATTTGTGGAACGGCGACTGCATGAACAACACACATCCAAAAATACTTTTCGGGTAACACTTAATTTCATTGCATTCTCCGTTTAGAAGACCGTTTGCGTGCATTTTTCCCGTAAAAGAGATCTCCATCCAAATTCTGGCTGATGGCGAGGCGAGTCTACAATACCTGTCGTGGCAGATATAATTTTCCTGCCGTAGCATTTGACCGAGCACCTAATTTCCGCCCACCCCAACGTATAACAGCCTAAATGTGAAATGCCCTAGATCTCAATGAACGTCGTGGAAATACATCTGAAACATTCCGGAGGTCGGAGGGAGGAGTTAGGATAATATTCAGTGAACCCTTGTTCGCAACTCCCTAATGGTCAGAAACTAAGATTAGGAATTAGCAATTGAGCGAAATAATTTACGCCTAGGCTTCTGGGATGCCCTTCATCAGCAAAAACAGCTATGAAATGACGTGTTCCGTCCATAGTTGATATGTTGAGATCCATAAAGTAATGTTATCTTCCCAACAAGAGCGGTTGTCTCGTGTGCCTTGTATCAAAATGGAAGCCGGATCATCATTCACCGTACTAATTTAGTTCCACCTTTCGCTGCCTTTTTTTTTTTTTTTTCGGAAGCTGACATACTTTGGTAGCGCATTCGGAATCCTCCTTACGGTAGTGGGTGCTGGAACAATCTTTAGGTTATTAGTTGATGTGTTCGGACTGATTACCGGTTATGTTTAATGTAAGATGTCCAGGTTTTCCACACTTGTCTTTGTGCATTAGCAGATCTATATTAAGAACCTTAACGATGCCAAGTTCGGTAACGGTCTTTTCTGCATTTAAATCTACAAACCTTACGAAATAACATGATTAACATAGTTTTCCTAAACGACTAAAGCGATGTCATCTAAGCCGCCCCGGTGGCGCAGTGGTCTAAGGCGCTGGCCTCTGATCATTCGTCCGTAAGGGGTCTGGGTTCGAATCCCGGTCAGGCATGGATGTTGTGTTTGTCTTACGGCACTGGCTCCCTCCCTTCCCTGGAACCAGTGACCCTAAATTAGGGACGGGCGACTGCTTATAGCCCATTGAGTTGCTCACGGTGGTCGTTAAACCTCCAATCAAAAAAAAAAAAAAAAAAAAGATGTCATCTAAGTTCTATCTGGACATTTTTCCATATGGGTGCCTTAAATGGAGCACAATATTTTTTCATGGACGTACAGTAGGCTCCTCTTAATCTCATACCGATGGTTTCAGATCATCCTATGGGAGGTATGCAATTTAGCGCAGTATCCTACGCACATTTAACTTAATTCTACCGTAACTACTTAGACTTGAAATAAGGTTAACATAAAATAACAAGTTCACATTTTTTTTATACTCACGGTATCTACACTGAACAGCAATTGAATTAGAAACAGCTGGCGTTATGCAAATGTGGCGCTGTGGGCGGCCCTGTAAACGGAAACGACATGACGTATGCAGCGATCCGACAATATAAGGAGTGATGCGACGGGAATCAGTAAGGGTCGGACGCATTATGGGTAAGACGAAGGATCTAAGCGCATTTGATCGTGGGTAAATTGTCAGGGCCCGACGAATGGGTCACTACGTCTTGGAAGTCGTGCAGGCACTGGGATTTTCACGAGCCACTTTGTCACGGGTGCACCGTGAGTACATCGAATCCGGTAAAACCATCCCTGCAAGGGCCAACTGCCGTGGACAACAGCGTGTGGATGAGTCGGCTAGCTCGCATTGTAACAGCGGATAGACGGGCCACAGTGCAAGAATTCACTCGGCAATTTAACGCTGGTGCACAAAAACGTGTAAGCAGCCACACCATCCAGAACCATCTCCTCGCTATGGGGTGCAGAAGCCATCGTCCCACGAGGGTACCGCTGCTGAACACACATCACATGGTGCAAAGATTAGCATGAGCGCGGGAACATCGCCACTGGACGCTAGACATGTGGGAAAATGTTGCCTGGACTGATGAGTTGAGATTCACGTTGGTGCATGCGGATGGCAGGATACGAGTACGGCGCAAACCACATGAAGCGATGGATCCTTCTTGCCAGCAGGGTACTCTTCAAGCTGGGGGGGGGGGGTGGCATTCTCGTCTGGGGACTGTTTACGTGGACTGAAATGGGTCCTTGGTACGTATGATATCGTCCCTTACAGGTCAACGTTACCGGGATATCCTGGACGACCATTTGCTCCCGTTTGTGTGTCTTCAACATCCCACTGGGGACCTCATCCTGCAACAAGACAATGCAGCTCCCGAATTGTATGCGAATGGTTGGATGAACACTCCACCGATGTGACCTCGCTTCCTTGGCCAGCTAGGTCACATCTGGGATGCCACCGAGAGAGATGACCCCCATCCATCAAATCTTCGTGAAATGTGGGAGCTTGTTTAGGGGTCGTGGATCCGTATGGCTTCCCAACGCTTCCGGTGTCTTGTCGAGTCCATGCCGAGACGAATCGCCGCCGGCATCAGGGCCAAAGGTGGTGCTACACGTTACTAGACAGGTATCTCTAATTCAATTGCTCTTCATTGTATGTGTATGAAGAATGTATAGTAATTATATGCTCATGTCAAGTATTATGCATGAGTATTAAACATAATATTTAATTTTTTTTGCCATGACGTTGTTACCATATTCGGTAAATGAATCTTCTGCATTTAAATCTACAAGTCATAGGAAATGTTATACACCGATGACCACTTACCTAATAAGCTGTAGGACCGATCCCGTTTTGCCCGCAAAACAGCTGCCACTTGGCGAGGCATCGATACGATGAGGCGGTGATAGGTATCCTGGGGTATCTGGTTCAATGATGTCAGCAGCTGGTTCTCCAGTTCCCGTACATTTCGGGGTGGGGGTGATTTAGCGCGAACTCACTTTTCCAAGTCGAACCACAAATGTTCGATTTGATTCATGTCAGTTGATTTTTGGAGGCCAGGGCATTAACAGAAATTCACCAGCATGTTCCTCGAACCACTGGCAGTGTGACATGACGCATTATCCTGCATCACCAGCAGGGAACACAGTTGCCATGAATGGGTGAACTTGGTCCGCAACGATATTCAGATACCTGACAGCTGTCAGGGATTTTGCTATTGGTATAATGGGGCCTAAATTGTTCAAAGAAAACGTTACCCACAGCATAACGCCGCCACTGGATGCCCATTTCCGCCCAACAGTGCCTCCAGGTGCCATAGCCTGCGTTGGACATCGCGGGGTATCCGCGCTCAGTCGTCTACGTGATGCCCCAGGAATCTTGATTCGTCAGACGAGGCTACTTCTTTCCAATCGTCCACGGTCCAATTTCGATGATCTTGAGCCCATTTCATGCGTTAATGGCGATGACGTACAGTGAGCATGGGGACCCTGCTGGATCTTCGGCTACGCAAGCCCATGCGCAGAAGGCCGCGATGAACTGTGTGCTCATCAGTGTTGTAGCTGCGCATCACCAGTGTTGTAGCTGCGGTTGATTTGTCGCACTGTTGCCCTGCGGTCACTGTGATCAATGCGCGGCAGTCTCCGCTCCCCTCTGGCATCAGTGAGCTGCGGACGACACACGACCGGACGGCGGTGTGTCGTTTGGTCATCTGTGCACCAATTTTGATACCTACTCACTACAGTGGCACGTGAACAAGATCGTAGTTCCGAGGCGCCGTGGCATTACAATTTTTCCTTTATCAAACTCCGTTAAATCGGCAGCTTTTCCCATTCTGACTCCGAACACTCTACTAACCGAAACCCGGTCCTCGGGTTATATGTATACTGCTCTGTGAACTTCACTTGCGCCACCGTTCGGTCTCCAGGCGCGCACATTTTTCTAGGATGGGGGTGGTCATAATGTAATGGCTCATCTGTGTAATTATCATACAGTCATGGTGGCTAATTTATAACTGCTTAGCGTCCTGTCCCGAGATTCGCTGGCATGATCGTTCTCACGAGGCGTAGTATTGACTCCAGTGAACCGCGGTAGGTCGCACCTGTGGCGAAGTGGTCTAAGCCCTGCTTCTGACCGTTCGTGCGAGTGGGCTCTTGTTGGAGTCCCTGATGAGGCATGGGTGGTCTGTTTGCCTTACAGCACTGGCTCTCTCCCATCCCTGGAAGCAGTAGCCCAGAATTAGGTGGGACGGGCAACTGCTTATAGCCCTTAGATTCTCATGCTGGTCGTTAAACCATGAAAAAAAATAATTAAAAGCGCGGAAGGTGTTATTAGGTACTCTGTACCAGGTGTCCCGGAGAAGAGATAGTGGCGTTGACAGGCGAATGCGTCGTTGTAATGCATTTCAGATCCTCGAACCATTGCTGCACAATGCCGGCCTTGTGACACTTAGTTATCTTTGCTGAAAGAGTCCTGTGCTGTCTGAACGCAGAATCACCATATGGGGAAACATTTATTTCGGAACAGGGTAGAGGAAACCTTATGCTCAACAAGGATGAGAAGATCCAATGATGTTCATGAAATATCATGATATCGTCGCAATCCCCATGTTTCCTTCCCGTCGTGCAGGCTGGTTGCAGTTGTTCGCACGCGCGACGTCGACCCGTTCATCGTCTTCCGGATCTGTAACCTAGACTCGTCGAAACAGACGATTCGTTTTCAGTCGTCCAATACAAAGTCACGGTAATTTCGTACTCAGTGCAGGCGGAGCTGTCAATGAGGGTCGGTCAACATGCGTAAATGAAAGGATCGGCGATTTCTTCGGCCCATTCGTAAGAGCGTCCGCTCTATTGCAAGCGTCTTTCTGTGCCCCATTTTTGTCTGCCATTAAATGCGGGATCGTGAGCTATCTTCTGTTCCGTACAGCACATCCCAACTCGCGTTCACATCGTCTGCCAACCCGTGGTGGTCTCTTTCCCACACATCTGGTGGATGTACAGGTGTCCCAAAATATCCCTACCCAGAGTAAGGCGATATGATTGAGAAATGAAGAGCAGAAAGATTAATCTGAGCGTGTAGGAATATCTAATACCAGGAATTAACACGGTAACATGTTCATTATGTCTGCCATCTACTGCAATGATATTACGCAATTGCAGTACAAAATTGGAGACCACACGATCCACGAGGTCAGGCGCAGATTTCATGTTCAATAGCTGTTCGGAGATACTCCAATGTCCGTGGGTTGGACCGGTACATCTGGTCTTTAATAAACTCCATAAGAAATCGTCGCACTGATTGAGGTCTGGAGAATAGTGGGCAAATCCAGTCCAGTGCCATAGTGTTTGCGATTGTCCGAGACACTACTCCACGATTGTCCGAGACAATTCGTGGAGTAGTGCAAATACCAATGCTGTACGATGCGGACCTGCACAGTCTTACATGAAAAAGTGACCTCGCGGGTCACCACCAGTGAAACCTTGCATACATGGAATGAAAGCTGTTCCCAACACTGTTTGAAAGCTCGCGGATTTTAGTTTTATTGATGAAGGTAGACTCCGAAGATTTCACATCGTGACAAGTCACAGTCACACGCTGTGGGTGAATGATTGCAGTAATATCAAGGGGTTTGTGGACCCCCCAAACTGCCAATTCTGTTTGTTGAGAAAACCGTCGAGGTTGAAATGAGCCTCATCCGAAAACTAGATGAGCCCTGTGTCGATATTTTGTCTCAGTTCTGTTGAGCATTCTCTTGGCTCATGCCCGCCTTGCACCTGTTGCTGTTAGAGGCCGTTGTGTCTAGATCTTGCACGGGAACAGACGCAGATTTCTTGTGAGAATGCGATGAACACTACTGCGTGTCAGCCTCAACTGTTGCTCAGTCCGTCGGATACACTTTCTCGGGCTTTTGTCAAATCTTTGTCTCAATTTCCAACGTTGGTTTACGTCCTTGGTGCAGAGGGCTTGCCACTTTGGGTCCGATCGTTCACCACTGACCCCGTTGTGTAAAATTTAGTGACGATGTCTCTTATAGTGTGTCTGTCTGGTCCGGCTGTGGTGCTGAACTTCTTCTGGAATGCCCTCCTCACCTTTTCCGCACTCTCCAATGATCGATAATACTCTCTCACGATGAAGATACGCTTGCTATGTGGTATACGTTGTCGTTTCCTCGACTCCTGAACAGAAGCACTGGTGTATCACGAATTTCAACTATCTCTGAGCACGATGCTAAAATTTCTTTACATTCTCTGCAGTCGTTGTGGTGCTATCTCCGTTGAAACTTAAATATATTTCGGGACACTCAGCATATGTCTCCCTTCAAATTATTCCTCCCACACCTTCACTACGGCCGCCGTTGAACAGCCAACAACGCCAGCGGTTGCTGAGATGAAGGCCCCGCTGTCCTCGCGCCGATAATAATTCCCTGTTCAAACTCCGGCGAGTACCTACCTTTCTCCATTGCACGGTCATTCTAATAACAAACTGACGTACCCTACTAGTGCCATCTTACATATTACGCACAGTTTAGTTACGCCACTGCTACAGGATGTGTGACAAATTCACTTATGAGAAAAGGGGTGCTCATAATAATCTGGGCCATAAATGCAAATTCTGTAACTGAGTAGGGTGATTGATGTCACCGAAGTTCACCCGGATCATCTTCCTACATAACAGCCTTAATTTCAAAATATTTTTATACAGTGCCACGTAGATTCGGTTAGGCTTAGTTAGCATACATATGGTTCCAGATTATCAGGTAAGATTATGCCGGGGTTGCAATTATCCTAAACATATCCAGCATAATGCGTATTATTACCGCTGCCGGCTAATTCACAGACATGAAATTAGCACAAAATAAAGAAGTACACTCCGTTTCCTTTTAAATGGAAACGGAAAATATTTCATTTTTCCTTAGATTACAGCGACATGCGACACGCATATATACTGACGTACAATATCTATATGTACGCACAGTGAAATAACAAAATAGTAATCTTATGCTGATACTAGAAATGCATGCCTGTTTGGTATAAATATTTATTTAAAAATATTTTATATGCATTTATCCTCTTTTTTACTGCATATGATTCGCAATTTCCTTCATCTGCAGCAAAGTATGTCACTATAAAATTCAGCTGTTTATTAACATTTGGTAAGGAGAAGCAGCATCAGAAACTGTTATCACACCTGCAATCGCGCCGCTAGATCGTTTCAGGGGTGCTGAAGCCCTCCCCCAAATAATATCGAAATAAGTTTTCCGTTTAAGTTAAAACACATTTTCTTTTATTGGAGGTTTAACGACCACCATGAGCAGCTCAATGGGCAATAAGCGGTCGCCCGTCCCTAATTTAGGGTCACTGGTTCCAGGGAAGGGAAAGAGCCAGTGCCGTTAGACAAACACAACATCCATGACTCACCGGGATTCGAACCCCAACCCCTTTCGGACGAATGCTCAGAGGCCATCACTTAGACCACTGCGCCACCGGGGCGGCTAAAAGATATTTCTAAATCTTTACTAAGTTTGTAATAGTGTTATTCATAGTATTTTAAATCAATGCAATAATCAACAGACAAATAAATAAATAAAAAAAAACCATGGCGCACCCGCGGCGAAGTGGTCTAAACGCTGGCTTCTGATCATTCGTCCAAGGTGGGTCTGGGTTCGAATCCCGGTGAAGCATGGATGTTGTGTTTGTCTTGGCGCACTAGCTCTCTTCCTTCCCTGGAACCAGTGATCCTAAATTAGGAACGGGCGACTGCTCATAGCTCACGGTGGTCGTTAAACCTGCGATAAAAAAAACGGGCATAAAAGTTAATGAGAAGTTTATAATTGAGCATTGTAGGACGCGTAAGGAGCTACTTCTTGCTTAAGGACACACTCTGAAGATCGTCGGGTGTGTAATGCGGTTTGTAAATTTTTATATATTTTTCTTACTTTTTAGTCACAGGTTCTTTTGAAGAGTTAGCAACACTGTATGTGCCTGGTGGACGTGGATATCAAGGGAAACACGCAAGTAAACATATGGTATCCACTGTTCACTCTATTCTTTGTTTAATTGCGAGGGCTATGAAACTAAAAGTTTGGCATTCATTTTGTTTTCATACAGAACCTCTGTACAAACAGTATGGATGCCAAACTTTTAGGACACTAATGAAAACACTCCTAAATAAAAAGACGAGCCCACTGCAGCAAACCAACTAGGGACTATCTAAATATCATCAGAAACCCATCAATTATGTGTAGAACATCATCATTTAAATAATATTAATGCTACGCTGTAATTACCGTGAAAATGTAATTATTTTACTATGCTCTAATTAGAGGGCTTGTACGTTTTCCTGGGGGTAGCCTTAGGAACGTATAAATGTATAAAGGAAATGTAAAAATGTTAAATACTTTTGTAAAATTTATACTTTATATGAATACAAGATGTCCCTTAATAATGGTTTATTTCAAGTCGAATTGGCGGCAAAAGTTAAAAAGAAAATCATTACAAATTTAAATATGTTTTATCGCGTTGCAATATCGCAGAGCCTATATAAATCCAACTTCTCTTTTGACGACTCTATCTGTCTACAAAAATCCCGATTCTAGATTAAGTGAAGTCCTCGCAACTAATAATTTGAGACCTGCTGTGCTTCAGAATTGAACTTGTGAATTAACAATTTTTTTTTTTGCGGATCCTGAGTGCATCAATCTGAAATCAAATACATTTAAGATTCTATTCTACTACGCTACAAAATAGTGAAGCCATTAAAATCCCAGAGATTTATCAGTTTTTAAATAGCGCATTTATGGGTGAGCCATGAAATGCGAAACCAGTTTTTCATCCAAATGGAAAAGCATACCCTTCTCTTATGGGATCAATGTTCACCTTTAGCTGCACCAAGTTGTAACATACATGGTTTACGTATAAAACAAGCGTGTATTTATAATAATCTGAAACTCAGATTTTAATTTATAATCACGAAAAACGTATAAATGAATTTACGTTTATGCTAGTTGAAAAGGCGTTAGAAACTACGGTAAAATATCGGGGCTAACGCGGAATTACGGATAAAAGTGTAGAACGTATAACCGATGTCCCACTGTATTGTACTAAAATTGAAGCTCTCGAGGTTACATTGATTGCAAGTGAAATGAAATAAATTTAATTATTTTTAAATCTAAAACGCAATTAAATTAAAAATGGCGACTATCAATTTTAAAATTCTGCCGTTTTTTATCGTGACGGAAGAGGTGGTGGTGCAAGTACACGTTGGTGAAAACAAAAACTTAAGCAATGTTCAGCCCCCTCCGTCCAAAACGTTCTTAATCTAGCAGCGCCTCTTCACAGCTTCGTTGTCGGAATTTGAATTTTTTTTTCAAGGGATGTCTAATAATCGACTCATTTTCTGTGCATTATTCTTATCAAATTGTTGCCTTTTTAGAAAGCGTAAATAACGGTTCCTTCAACCGAAATGTTTTGTTTTAATTGGTAGTATATTCTTGTTCGTAAACCAGGCACCTTCAAAATAGTTTTTTTAGCATTTTATACATATTATGGAGACATTTCTTTTCAACATTTTATGCATAAAAGCGAGATATGGGATTATCCGTCACACGATTAAGCGAGGCTGACCATACATTAATGTAACAATTCGTGATACAAAATTGTTATTCAGTGGAAACAAAGTCAGTATTTTCCATATCGTGTTATATACTTACCTTTTCAACCAGCCTGCCTGTCTGTCCTTCAGTGTGAAAATACCCATGCTTGTGAAAGTGACGTTGGTAATTTCTTCCTTTTGGCAAGGACTCTTGCAACGATAACCAAGAGTATCTGTGCATTTTTCGTGCAAAGCGTATATCTGTATTTGAATCAAGGTGTCTACGGCACTAAAGTACAAAATGGCGAAAATGTTTTTGTTTCTGATACATGTAATTCATTACCAAGATAATTCGCGTAATTTCCGGTTTTCCTGGTGAAACATTTTTCTCTTAAGTGTACGCCATCATCAATTGTTCTCAATGCCCGGGTGAATGAAAGAGCAGCCACTTTGTAGTAAGATGTTAGATCGCGTTATTCGTGGCTTCTATGTAATCAGAGAACTTGATGGTGGCGCTCTTTCCTCCGTTTTTTCTGGTAAATTATTTTGTCAAACGGGGAAAAAATGGTAACTTAAGGTCACACTGTGCAAAATAAAACTACTTTCTGTCAAAACGTTTTTATTATTAACGAGCGCGAAGCTTCGTTCACGAATTCCTCGAATCTTATTCACAAATTCTTCGGATATAGCTTTAAATATTGTCTCGGGGGGGGGGCACCGAAATAAATATATCTAGAAGTAGTTTGTCAATCGTGTGTTGTCAATTAAACACCCACCTTTTGAATAATTATAGTTCCTTGTTTCATGATGAAATGTAACTTCAAAACTACGAGTACACAGTATTACCTGAAAGTTTTTCATTCACTTTTCATGCCACGCTTTTAGAATATTAGCATAAATTTTAAAACTTTCAGCTTAATAATGTGTTCCCGTAGAAGTAACCGAGTTTTTTTGTTTTTTTTTATTTTGACTGTTAACCTTATGGAATCAAGCATTTGCTGTACATTCCATTTCAAGTCACGACATGCAAGAGGGCTTGAAAGAAGTATGGACGTTGATTTCGAGACTGAAATAAATAGAACTGTGCGGAAAAACACGCATTTTTCTCGCATGTAGTATTCCGTTTTTAAGAACGCTGAACAATGCAAGACATGTTGAATTTTGATAGGTAAAATATTCGAAATATCTGCAACTGAGAATTCCCTATCGAATAGACACAGGTAGTGGCAGTTCTTCCTAGTGTTCGGTACCCATGGGATTGTCAGACAGAAAAGAAACTGTCATTCTTCAAATAACAGAGAGAGATCTGTTCCTTTATATGATTGACAAAATAGATTTCTCAATAAAAATCAGCTGTAATCCTGATTTTATGCGCACTTTTACGTTGTACCACATGAAAGGGTAAGACAAAACGAGATGCTATTTTACAACTGCCGTGTTCCATTTCATTCGTATGATTTTTTCTCTACAAAGAATCTTAACGAGAAGGGATTCAACACTGAGCGAGAGTTGTTTATTATTTGACCCCTGTAGAGCATCTACATTAAGAATGAGTCGCACGAAATTAATATCAGCAACCGTCCCTGTGGAAGTCAAAAGCCCAGAGTTATAGGAACGTGTATGTAAGAGAAACTACAACCGGGAATTGTCTGTGCACGGTCGTTCAGCCGGTAAAGACAAATTTGAAATTTTTCAAGATTGATATGCGTAAAAACAAACTTAAGATCACATTGTCTTAATATAGATATTATTTTTCTCCGTTCTAACTCTCAAATATTGTTTCATTTCGTATCAAGAGTAGGTAGAGTTCTACATTTTTATAAGCATCCCAGCAACGCTGTTTTAAAGTGCTTTGAAAGTAAAATAAATCTCATAGTGACGTGAATATTTCATATGTACTTTTGAAGTGGATTTCAGTCGCCCTTCTGGCAGAGTAGCACGAAGCGTTGGTATCCACTGTAGTGCCACATGCGCATGCCAAAACATACTGTTTCGTCAATGTGCTTACTATATATATATATATACCCTCCCAGGGCATAATGCAACCACACCATCTGATGACGGGTCCACAGTGGACTTGAAAGTGCTCATGTTTTAATTTAATGTATATATATTTTGAACTGTAATTTTTTAAACTCGTGTAAAGACGGCAAACTGTGTTTTTAATGTCCAAGATTGTTCTGATTTCGAATCCCGGTTGAGGCGTGGATGGGGTTTTTGTCCTACGGCACTGGTTGTGTCCCTTTCCTGGATCAAGTTACCCCAAATTAAGGACTGGCGACCGCTTATAACCCATTAAGTTGGTTATGGTGGCCACTACCCCCCTTCCTTCCAATATGGATTTAAAGAGATACAGTCAGAAAAGAAAACAAGAGCATTCAGTGAATTCCAAAAGTAAAATACCTGTCTTCTTTTCAACAATTACAGTGCATTGTTGCTCTTAGTGTGGTCAGTACAATGTTCTTAGCACATCTTCGTTCCCGCGGTGTTATCCTTTGGTTACAAAAGTCTTAATAGAGCCCACGCATCGCACTGTGGCATCCTGGAGCGTTCTGTTCATTGCCTGCATCTGAATCGTATTCCGTAGTTTCAGAGACTTCGATAAAGAGCTCCAGGAAGAGATAGGACGGTGCACAATCTCCATAGACTCTAATTATACGATCACCTCATAATCATTTTAATCTGTTGCTTACTATAACTGTTTTTTCACGAACTGTGTTCCCCCCCCCCTTGCCATTGCTAAAAGGATGTAACAAGTCAACTTGCCGAATTCTTAGAATTGATAGATATCTATAGTTGTTGCCTACTCGTTTTGATTCTACTACAGGATAATGCAGCGCTGACAACACCTGTTAAAATCTGCAGTATTCAATCATACTGAGGATGTCATTTTGGTTTAACATCGCTGTAGATTGTTTGGTTTTGTAATGAAAAATAAGATATACACTCAGGATACCTTCGAATACGTAAGTGTTCATAACACGTCTTTTGACGGAAAGAAGTGTGCAATTGGATATCTGATATTTATTGGTTTAGGAAACATAATAACTTATCGTCTTATGGTAATTAAGCATATTACGATTGTAAGAACGGACACATTAATTATGATAAGATATAATGAACTTAACATTATGCTACTTTTGCACAAAAGAAAAGGAAGACAGAGTACAAAGCCCTCGAGAACATTTTTTCGATGTCGATAGACTCAGACAAAGAACCTCAGTTTTCTCACTCCTTAGAAAGAGATAGGCCTTTCCAACGGACTGATAAGCATCTACAATTCTACCACGACTTCCGCGGTATATTGTCAGTCGTTCACAGACGCCTAAAAGTCTGGAAAGCCATCCATTTACCTTTGTGTAGCTATAGCAGTGTATATTGTGTTAATGTAAGGATGTGCTTCGGCGGTAGGATTACTTTCTCAAAGGGTGTACTTCCTAATGGATAGATCTGACGGACCAACGGGATGACGAAGGGTGGGATTAAACCCATCGGTTAAGTACGCTTTGCCGACGCCAAGGATCAGCGGACGCGTGGCGTCAGCGGAGGCACGCTTGGCAGAGGAAGAACGCCACGTTAGAAAGTTGGCGAGAGAGGAGTGTTAGCGCCGGAGGCTTCGCGCATGCGTAGTGCGGAGGAGGGAGGAGAGTGGGTCTCTTAGGTGGAACGAGTTAGTTAGTCTGACTTCGTCTAGCGGAGAGAGTAGTTCTGCGGTAAGGGGACGCGAAGCGTTTTCCTTTTTTTTTTGAGCAAGCGGTCGCTCCACGTATACGGAGGTCCGAGGCTCTGGGTGATGTTAGCCAGCGCACTATCTTTGCAGAGATAGGGTTTTTGGTTGCAGCGGCACAGGTCCCGATCCGCTTGCGTTATAGATATTCATCCACTACAAGGTAATTTATAGTACTTACGGAGACTAAGTTCGCAACGACGTGGAAGCACGAGTTAGACCAATAATAACATTCTCAGAAATACAGATCTACCTAATTGTAGGCAGTCTCTCTGGAACGTCAACGCCGAAAGCTAGGAATTAGATATTTTTCTTCAGGCATGATTCTCCTAGACTTCCAATCCCAAAATCCGTCAGATCTAGAACTTAGTGAAACCTGATGCAAGAGGAAGATTGATCCACCGCCGTCAGAACCTAACTATTGTTCAATATATGTTTGTGTTGTGTTGATAAATCCTCTCGAGATCCTTCTATTGTTGTAGTGATCATTATTCTGCTCGTTCAGCCGTTTCTATCCGCCTTCCTGGATCACAGATATTATAACAAAGTGGTGGAGGCTTCGTTTGTTCGCCCGAACAGAGTTCAGGGAGTGTTTCAGAGAAACAGAAATGCTTCCTTGTGACTGTGAGAAGCACATATAGCGTTGACGCCTCCGAGTCATAAGTAGGAGGCGGGGCCATGGCACGTGACCAGTACTTTCGATCTCACAACGATATTGGTACATTAATTTTTTCATGTAGAGTTTCACATTTATGATTAGCTCTGAAGCTCATTCTAAACTGAATCTCAGTTCCCTAGAAACTGAAGCCGTCCTGGCGGTTGGGTGTCTAATGATTTAGCCTGTGGCAAATTTCTCAAGCTGGGCTCGGGGCCAAAACACACATCGCGGGTGAGGTGGGAATTATTGACCCTAAATCATGCACAGGATACCCCATATAGACGTAGATACTTATGGTGGTAGTTAAAGCCGAAGAAAATGCTAAATGTATTCTTCTTGATTTTTTTAACCTAGATTTTGAATAATGTATGGCAGCGAATTCAGATACCCACTTACATCACCCAGCAAGAAATTTGCGAGAGGAAAACAAAGCACATAAAGGCAAAATTTCTGGTTATTGTTATAACTGTTCCACGCAAAAAAAGATTTTTGCAATCAGACTTACGCAAATGAAGGTATTAGATGGACGTACGAAAGATGTCAATTTCTCCAACATAGATGTGCTGATATTGGGTGTGTGCGACAGTTCTACCCGTTTTTGTTATAGATGCAAATTGCGATCGGAGTAGTTACGTCACAGATGACGCTGCGATGACGAAATCGGTCAATAAAATGTGGAGCTGTAGGGTATATAGAAGCACTAGATTTGTCCGAGTAATTCATTCGTGACAGAAATCACGGACGGTGTAACATGTGCATGCGGCAAGGAGCATGTTAGACATCGTTGACTATACGAGTTCGGTAAAGGCAGCACTGCCGCCGCGGCTTGCCGCAATAACTGTCAAGTGTATGGGGAGGATGCAGTGGATGATAGTACATGCCGCCGTTGGTTTCGGAAACTCTGGGAAAGAGACAAAAGCTGTAAAGATCAATCACGTCCTGATCCGTGGCTTCTGACGAGGACGTGGAGCAAGCCATAACGAATTACTTACATCCAACCGCTCAGGAATTAGTGGAAACGTTGTCGGTACACAGAACAACAGTCGAAAGATGGATACATGCGCTTGGGTTTATCACAAAGTTTGATAACTGGGTTACGCACCAGTTTTCTGCAAAGAAACATGAGGCGAGAATCCGTACCTGTGTTTCTTTGTTTTCTCGTCACAGAAATGAACCGTTTTTAGGACGAATTGTAACTGGTGATGAGAAATGGGTACTGTACTGTAATATAAAGCATCGATGGACTGTGTGCCGACATGCGGAGCCTGCTGCATCGACTTCAAAAGGGGGACTGCATCCCAAAAGGGTTTTGTTTAGTGTTTGGTAGGATGTTCAGGAAATAATGCACTGGGAGGTGTTGGCACCTAACTGACCGATAAATGCTGACCTCTACTGCCAACAGTTGGACAGATTGCGAGAACAAATGACTTGGAAGCGGCCAGCACTCGTGAATCGTAAAGGCGTGATACTTCATCATGATAACTCCAGACCTCATACTGCTTTAATCACTCGGCAAAAATTGCTGGACTTTGGTTGGGAAGTGTTACCTCACCCATCATATTCCCCTGGCCTGGCATCTACGGACTACCACCTTTCTCGATCGTTACAGAACGCCTTCGCTCTCCAAACCTTCGATGATGTGGACGATGAGAAAACAGCATTACATGAGTTTTTTGGCTCTAAAACACAGTTTTTCCGGCGTGGGATTCACCTACTCATAGACAGATGGCAAGAGGTCATACATAATGATTCCAATTATGTGAAATCCTAGGTACGTTATTTGTTGTGCTCTTCTTTCTTTGTAGCCTACAAAAACGGTTAGAACTTATGCTCACACCCAATAGAGATGATGCTTAAACAAAGAAATAAGCTGAATTTAGATCTACTTTCACTCACTGGAAGTAGTACGTAATTCAGTAAGAATAATTGTTTTAACCAAGTTTGCTTAACAGACATGCTGTCCCGGTGGCGCATTGGTCTAAGCGCTGCTTTCGACCGCTCGTCCGAGATGAGTTCGAATCCCGGTTGAATAATGGATGGTGTGTTTGTCTTACGGCAATCTCTTTCCCTTACCTGGAACAAGTGGCCCAAGATTAGTGACGCGCGACTGCATATAAGTCCATTGAGTTGCTCGCCGTGGATCCGTTTTGTCTTGGCCTTGCTTTGCCAGAAATGCAAGGCCAAGACAAACACACACCAATGTTTGCATCGGGGCTCGAAGCCTGAAGCTGCTCGTATCGGGTATCTGGAGTCTGCGTGTCACACCACTTGGCCACAGGTGCCGATACGCATGCACAGACGCATACTTTTTTTGTGTGTATATATTTATATATAGCTGTTTGTATGTGACATGTCGAATTTCATTGCACTAGTTCGACGTGCATTTATGAATTCTTGTTTTATTTTATTATCCAGGGATTTTCTTCTGCCCTTCAAAGTCTTTGCAAACAATGTTCTTTCCATCTTCCTTTGTATAAATCGTATTTTCCTCGATCGTTTTGCATTCTACCCTTCTTTTCCCCCGTATGTTAAAACGGGGATTATGAATTGAAGGAAAGCCCTTGTTTTGAGAAAAATATAACTTGATTTTCCAAAAGTAAAGGACCGTTGCGTCTCGGTTTCAATTCTCCGGATTTCCGTTACCTTGACGTATTTGTTCCAGATTGCTGGGAAGAAAAAACAACTTACTTCTGTTGTTTTTAACTTTAAAATAACTACATCAATTGTAGTGTGCCTGTTTATCATTATATTTGCAAATTTGAGATATTAACGTTTTTCGTGCCGGAGTTGTTTAACATTTCATACGCGTCTGCTCTTGTTGCATTTCAAATGAAGAAAGTGTCGTCAGTACTGTATACCTTAAGTGGTATTTTTATTGGTTGGTTATGGTAATATCTTCATCATTCCAATTAAGTTGTTTAAAGTTATATTCTAGTATTTGAAGTGATAAGGTGTTTGCCTATTTTATTGATTTTGCGACTTTGAATTGGTATTTTAATGTCACAAACGTCCTCTTAAAACCATTGATAATTCCGAAAGTATGAAATCAAGCAGCAAATTTTTATTCAACGCCATACCAAAGCTAATTTTTCACACACCAGTGCCACTATTGCAATGACATAGAAGCCTGTACATTGGCGTTGTGGATTCCGCTTTCGTTCCAAAGATATTTCAATGTTGACCAAACATTTTTTGAAAGAGAGAATCCGCGCTGAACCAAATTTATTTGCTAAGGATGTCGCTTTTAAAAGCAATCGTTGCCATCGGAAATCCTTTGCTTATAATTTACTTTAAAAAACGTCCAGTATATTGCTAAAAGGTAGCATGAAATCTTTAAAACTCAGGGGAAATTCGTCGGACAAGTATTCGTTTACTGTTGAAAAGTTAGAAATTCGTCTTTCGCAAAGGCAGAAACTTCTCGTTTCAATATTCGCAGTATTTATCAGCGTGTGTGAACCCAGATAATATTTATTTTCAGTTTCGATCAATACACGTTAAACTTGGGTGTTTCCAATTCCATCTTGAAATATTACTTCTTTTAAGGAAAAACACTGTTGAACTGAATGCTATCGACAACGTTCTCCCGAGTTTCACATATAACAGCTGACAAATGTTACTATAATTCACGTATTTCTGCTAATGCTGCAAAATGCAGGACCTAATCTATGCAGCTCTCAAAATTTTATTTCAGTCGAGGACTTTCACATCTCACGAAGTGATTCCCCAGAATTGATATTCATTCCAATTCAAAGAAACATGTTTAGCAAACATTTTATTCACATACGAATATACACGGAGGAACAAATTTTGTTAGGAAAACTACCAATGTGTTGGTCCACATTATAGTTAGACGATCTTGATCAGCAACGATATTTAAATATGTTTGAGCATTCAAGCGTGGTCGACTAGATTCAGAGGGCATGTAATCTCTCACGGAATATAACCGCTACCCTGCCTCGGCTTGCAGCGGTGGAGGCATGTTCTCAATCTGTCGTCTCCATATTTTCGCGGTCCCATCTGCAGGATTCATGGAAAAACATGCTTAGCCAAACCACATAACCCATTTTCCAATCATTTACAGTACACCCCCTTGGATCTAAGCGCACTACAGAAGTTTAGTCTTGTTTGTTGCAGAAAGCAAAGTTTTCACGGATAATTGTTCTGCTATTGTAATGTAAACTAGGAAATGTAGGACAGACGGTGCGCCAAAGTGCCGTTTGACATTGTCCCTAGTTCAAATTTTCCAGTATGTGACTGAATAATACTCGTATGTTGGCCCGTAAATGGGTGGCTATCTTCCGCTCATCTCGGGCGTCGACCAGCCGTTCCCGATCACAGGTCATGTGCTTACCACCGATTTTTTGCTGCGTCAACCACTCTCTCTATATATACCCTAAAAACTGTTGCTCATATACATTGAACAAGCGCAGCAATGTTGCTGACACTCGCATGACCCTTTAGACCATCGGCTCTCATGCCACTCTCAAAATCCGTTAGATCACGTAGCCTTCCCATGAGATCGTAAGTATTATATTCTCAGTCACTACTGGCAGTGTTAGCGTTCATTCAATTATGTATCCGTAGTGACCTGACGGTAACGTGTGACATATCAGCCTACTTGGATAAAATTGGGTAGTGAACTGAATAAACTGACCACTCACTATATGTGAGTATGTGCTATTCGTGTACCATCATTTTGTATGTTCACCCATTCTCTTCTGCGGACACCTTATCTTTACATTTGCATGGCGATGTGAGGACATGTCCGCAGGACACTTGTATACACGGAGTACTCATTGAATCACGAAAGTTACACAGATAGCGTACCCTGTAAGCTAAGAGGATGTATGTAAGTGGTTGATGGTTCAGTTGAGAGCGAAGATACGGATTTAGGGTTTAAGTAACCAAGGATTTAAGGCTTTCTTTCGCGCCTATGCTTACCAATGGTGGAAACGGGGATACATTCACATTCGGGGATACAAAAGATATATCAAAAACTGAGAATTGGTGACATAAGAAATGCTCTAAAGTTGAACGTATGGCGATGAAACTGCGCAAAAACCCGGGTATATGTATGCATAATTAATAAATTTTAACGGTCTGTGGCGCCATCTACATTCTGAAAATTCGTTAGGAAGAAAAGACAATACAAAACCAGATGTTCAGCAAATACTTATAGCACTAACTGAGGTAAACACTGTAGTAATGACATCTGGTGGTGTCAAAAGTAATCTAGATTTTAACAACCCCATAGAACCAATAACACAATGAAAATTCACATTCTCGTAAAATATTAGATCATGTTAAATTACGAATTTCAGTGGGTCTCTAGAGAAACACTTATTGTTTGACTTATGGTGATAAATATTTGTTGATCGATTGGTTTTTATATTTAATTTTTTTCCTGACAGATTTTCACAATATAGTGGCACCACATACCGTTAAATTCAAATTATTATTACACACATATAAATACCTTGATTTTTCGCGGTTTGTTCGCCATAGGTTAAACTGTAGTACATTTCTCATCGTGTCCCAAATTTTCAAAGCTTTCTGTTGATTTGTTATATTCCAGAATGTGAATATGTCCGTTTCCGCTATTGGTAAGTATAGACTCGAAAGACAATCTTAACGGAGTTTATGAAGTGTTGGTGTTACCATTTCGAGAACGGCGACACTTGCGTGTTGTACGTTGTCCTCCGTAGTTTAAAGTGCAACAGCAGCGGTGGTGCCAAAATGGCGAAACTATCAACCGCCGATGCAAATTTAAAGGGATGGCGAAAGGTGGATTCCCGCGATGAACGACGGATGCGCAGTCTTGTACTGGGCAATAAGCGCAGCGCAATTTCGCAGTGGACGTCCCAATACACTATGGGTCAACCAGAAATAATATACCTCCGCGACTATGCGTCGCACGTGCGCAAGGATGTGTTACAATAGCAGACGACTACTAAGTCCAGTGGAGCGGTCGAATGATATGGGGCATGTTTAGCTGGAATGAACTGGCACACCAGGTACGCGTGGACAAAAAACGGTACGGACCCCAGTGACTGCTTGCGGATGATGTACACCTCATAATGTTGAACTTCTACCCAGAGGAGGATAGGTTCTTCCAGAACGATAACGCTCCAGGTCATTGCGACTTCCTAGTTCAGGAACGGTTTGACGAACCGGAGCTTGTATAAAACATCTCGAATGTCCGCCAAACATGCAGGATATCAACCCAAGTGTACATGTGTGGGATGTTCTAGGACGCCAGATGACGCATTTAGACACACCACCTCGCTCCATACCGAAACTGGGGACCGCAATTTCCAAATCCCTACAAAACTGTACAGACACCCCGTGGAGTCATCCTACGCTACGTGGTGGCCTTTCTACGGGCGAATGGAGTGCCCACGAAGTATTAAATCGGTGGCCGTAATTCATTCAGAATTCAGTTTGTGTAGTCACGATGTTACCAATTCTAGAATGCATTTAGAAAATTTGTTTGAAGTCAGATAGCTTGGAAACATTACCGTTATTTATGGGCATTTCCTGCTCTACACTGTAGTGTCAAAAGTCATGGCATACGTACCTAGTATCGTGTAGGACCTCCTTTAGCCCGGCGAAGTGCTGAAACTCTACGTGGCATCGATTCCACAAGTGGATGGAAGACTTCTGGAGAGATGTTGAGCCAGGCCGTCTGAACAGCCATCCACAGTTCCTTGGTATTTGTAGGTGCAGAATTTTGGGTGCGAATGGATCATTCCACCACGCGTCCCATAACCGCTGTACACCACGTCCCATAACTGCTGTACACCACGTCCCATAACTGCTGTACACCACGTCCCATAACTGCTGTATACCACGTCCCATAACAGTTTGGACAGTTCCGACGGATGGTGGCCACACCATCCGTCGGAACTGTCCAAAATCCTCCTCGAACTAATTTTGGGCAATTTGTGCCCGATGACATGGTGCATTGTTCGCCTGGAAAATTTCATCGTTGTCCAGGTACATGAAGTCCATGAAGAGCTGCAAATGGTCACGCAACAAAGCGATTACCAGTTAATGACGTGTTTACGAGGACCAGATGACCCAAACCGTGCCATGTAAAGACACCCCACACATGTACGGAACCACCACCAGCTTTCACAGTGCCTTGTTGACGGCTTGGGACCGTGGCCTCATTGGCTCTGCGCCACAACCGAGCCCTACCCTCAGCTCGTAACAACTGGTAGCGTGACTCATTGAACCACGTCACATGTTGCCAGTCTATTAGGGTTCAATTACCATGTTCACGAGCCCAGGTGAGGCGCTGTATCTGCTATCGTTGTGTTAATAAAAGCACTCTGGTGGGTCTTCTGCTCCCATACCCCATGGGCGCTAAATTACGCTGCACTGACCTGATGGATATATCTCTGGTACCTCCTGTATTGAATGTGGTTGTTATTTGAGCCAATGTCGCTTGTCCGTTAGCATGGACAATCCTGATCAGACGCCGCTGGTCACGGTGATTCAGCACCCGTGGTAGGACACTGCGCTGTCCACGGTAGGTGGTAATTAATGCCTTACGTCAGGTATTCTCTGTACGCACGTGTACCGAGGAATGTCGAATGTTCGCACAAGTTCGGAAATTCAATGTCCTATCCGTGTGGCTACCACTACCATGCCTCTTTCAAACTCCGATAATTAACGTCGGCTTGCCATAATCTTACTGGCGGTTATTCAACCTGACTCACGAGATTACACCTCGCAACTGATAAAAATCGTGGCGTGCGTCAAAGCGTTTATACGAGGGTAGCGCCAGTTAAAAATTTGCATACTGCTATCCCATGACTTTTGGGACTAGAGTGTATATGATACCCAGGTAACAATATTATGTTGGATCAACCATGTGCTTTCAACGGTTGGACCCACATTGGAAAACTGTTGCAAACACTTTTCCAATGTGATCATGTGTTCTTGGACAACCATGGTTGGTTATGTGTTGTTGGACAACCATCGGACAACCGTTAAGTGGTCATTTGTTGATAAATGGTTGGTCATGTGTGGTTGGAAAAACCGTTGGCCAATCTTCGATAAACAACGCAACCTTCGCCCAACCTTCGACGCAAAAATATCATTGCGCCAACCGTTGGCCAATGTCAGTGTGCTACTTGGGTAGTTTTCCCGCCAGGTGGGTTAAATGTATGTGTATGGCGCCGTACGAGAGCTTGAACCAATGCGATTAAAGAACTGTTCTCCTGCAGGGGATAGTCAGAACTGTATCAGAAAATTCTATACATTTCCCATTCTTTTGATGCTATTCGTCTTTACCTACAGTAGTGTATAGTACAATAAATCCCAAGTAAAAAATTTCGATGTAATGCAAATAAGTAACGGAAGTAGTCAGAACCATTGTTGAAGTCTAATTTTTGAATATTGCCCTATGAAGTGACGCAACAATAGTTAATTTGATCATTACTCTATAATAGAGTGTATTTCTACTAAACTATCGCCGAACACTACTTTATCAAGCTTTTCATAAACGTAACAATATCTCATTGCAATCTGCGCAAATAAAAAGAATCTGATGCTAAAATGTGATAAAAGCCATTATAAAATGCATTTTTGATGTCATGAAAACGGTGCGTTGTTACAAGATTCGGACTTCCTCTTGACCCCCCTCCATCGCAAGGGGGGTTACCGTCTATTGACGGGAACTTTGCAGTGATGTACAAAGGCCGTTCCATAAAAACTGAGAATAATTTTTTTGAGTTCGCAACACTGCGAAGGGAATAACCACGCAGACGACTAACTGAATTAATGAAGAATCTATGACAACAGTTATTAGCCGTGGCAGACGATTCTGGTTTTGTTATTGCGCAGTTGTTTAAGGTACGTCTACATTTCGCCATACAGCTATGGAGGTGAGTGATTCAGAGTTAAGAAGTGAAATGCGTTGTGCGATACAATTTTGCTATCGTTTGGGTAAAACGGCTCCAGAAACAGTTGATTTAATGAAAAAAAGCATACAAAGGCAAATGTTTGGGGGAGTCAATGATTTTTAGATTGAACTCATGATTTTAAAAATGGGCGTTTATCGGAAATACTCGCTCTTAGGCCTGGTCGACCTGAAAGTGTTTTTATGGAGCGTATTGTTAACACTGTTTGGGCAATCCTGCAAGTAGATCGACGAATGACGTGTGAAGACATAGCGGCATCAACTAATACTTCAAAAACGTCGCCATTCCGCATTATACGCGACAAATTACGGCTGCATTGTGTGTGTTCCAGATGGGTACCTCATCACCTGATGATAAAACAATTATTAGTGAGAGTTCAGGTGCGTCATGAGTGGAAAAAAATGACGGCAAAGGATCCAAACTTTCTAAACACAGTAATAACTGCCGATGAAACATGGGTCCACTATTTCGATCCCCTCACGAAGCGCACAACGAGTGTCTGGAAACATACAGGCTCGCATCTTCCGAAAAAGTCCGACAAACCAAATCAGCTGGGAAGGTGATGATGATAATTTTCTTTGATCATAAAGGTGTGATCTATCATCATGCCGTTCCTCCACAGATTACTGTCAATGCTGAGTATTACATTTCAGTCTTGAAGCGTCTGCGACAACACATTGTTTAAGCGACCGGAACTGGTGGGCAAGTGGACCCTACATCATGATAACGCCCGTCCACATGTGACTGCTTGTGTTCAACAGTTTCTTACGAAATGCAGTATTGAAACCACGCCACAGCCTGCCTACAGTCCGGACCTCGCCCCGTGCGATTTCTGGTTGTTTTCAACAATAAAGGAGAACTTCCGTGGTGCAACATTCAACACAGATGCTGACGTTATTCATGCTCTACAGGGGTTGCTAAAGCACCTTCCACAAAATACTTTCGCAACATGCTTTGAAAAGTGGACTGAACGATGGGAGCGTTGCATATCATCCAAGGGAAGGTACTTTGAGAAAGAATTACATATATTTTGCTGTATCTATATTTCTTCATTTTGTGTGATTTTACTATCAGTTTTTATGTAACGGCCGTTGTATAGCACGGTATGTGTAGATGTCCTAGACCAAAAGTTACCAGTTACCTTCACTAACACACATGCGATTGAACTTTTCTTTTTGAAGTCAGATTTTAGTTTGCGCGTGCGCAGATGGGCTTACGTAGCTGTATCCCATTTCATTGTTGTCAGGGTCATTTCTTACGCTGTGAAAAATAAGTGGTGCGAATTCACAGAAAATTGCTGAACATAACGTGCAGCAAAATTGCCGGTAAGTGTCCGTCTCTTAACTAAATTTCCGTTTTTAAAAGTACCCTTCATTTTTTTTTACTTTCCCTATTTCAACAGATTTTGCGCAGTCAGAAAGACATTTATTTCAGAAAAATGAGTTTCAAGTTTTTCCGTATTTACACAGAACTTTGGTAAAATAGAAAATGCTGAACTTTCAGCCTTTACATCAGATAATCCTTTCGCTGCGGTGGGGATTGACCCAACCCGCGTCGTTGGGGTTGAGTCAACGGAAAACGGGCGTCTTAACCACTGAGCCAGAAAGACGAAATCTAACTCACGTTCATGGTAAAAGTAATTGCGCGATGGTAAACATTTTTTTGTCATTAATGCGAGTGGTTTAGTCATTTTATTTTCTGTTGGAACATATTTTTTTGAATAGGTTTGTAATAATTTTATTTTTTCTGTAGGAGGATCTATCACAAATTAAGCACTTTTTCATTGCGATATTTCGAAGCAACTGAATATTTTGGAACTTGAAATCTTTTTAAACTGACAATGACTTTCAGTTATCTTTAAGAAAAGGTGAAATATAGTGTTTTATAGTTATTTTACAAAACTCCTTAGTAAAAAATTTACTCTTGATAGGTATAATAGCTTTTGTCTTTAGGGTCCAGAGACTAATACATAGGCAACGTATAATCACCTGTACAATCAGTTAAGTACCCGGTTTCTTACAATAAAACAAAATATAATATCTGGTGCACAAAATATGGGAGAGAAGAAACACATTGTTCCACAATGAGCAACATTCATGCGATATGCTATCCACAATATCCGATCTCGCTACAGAACTTCAAAATCAGATCCTTTGACTGCCGTTTGAAATTGAACAGTTAATCAAACAAAGTATTCCCACGAATCTGTCATATTACCAGAAATTTCTCGTCATGTGGATACGGAAAAAGTGAGAACAGTTTTCCCGTAAATATACGAAGGGAACTGTGGACACGTTTCTGAAAATTCAGATTTTTCTGCTAACACATCTTAAAAGCGGCAGTTTACCTACAATGTGAGAAAGAAATTGCGAAAAGGTTTCTAAAAATTCAGAATTTTCCTGGCGTACGAAAAATCCCTGAAATTCAGATTTTTCCCCCGTCATTTCATGGAAAATGTATTGCATCAGAAATATGCTTCCTTAATTCACGAAAGGAATCGTGGAAATTGCCTCGTGAATTTCAGAAAACATTTTACGTACGTTCGCCTAAATCTGAATAATATATAATAATAATATTATTTTTAAATAACTAAATGTTTGCTTCTCATCGTCTAGGCACGTGTTCTAAGGGCCGCACACGTGCGTAGAAGATGATAGGCAAACATTTAAAAACGCAGCCGAACCCGTTCAGCGATATTACCGTGCGAACATCACATGAGAATTGACGTATACGTCTGACCGGCGTAGCGTACCGTGTGTTCCTGGAGCAAGTGCTTCCCGGTCTGTTGAAGGATGTTCCGCTCACCACTCGGAGGGACATGTGGTTTATGCATGATGGGGCCCCAGCGCACTTTGCCACCGAGGTCCGATACTTCCTAAATGCGACATATCCCGGGTGGTGGATTGGACGCGGAGGACCTGTGGCTTGGCCTACACGCTCCCCGGACCTTAATCCACTGGACTTCTTCTGGGGGCACATGAAGACATTGGTGTACGAGACACTTGTGGACTCCCTGAAAGATTTCGTCGCGCGAATCGCTGTTTTCGCGGACCTATCCAGGTGTTGGGACACCATTGCAAACAATGGAGGAGGGGGAGGGGGCACATAGTTGATTGGTTCCATTTTCCCTTCTGATGTAATACATTCCTGTAATGCGGTGCAAAAAAAACCCATGAACTTATGCATCAACTCAATATTTGCTTCTAAATATCTGATTGGATGTTTTTTCTTTTTCGATGCCATTTGTATCGAAGACTATTTTAAGTACAGTCTCTTTTTCAAGTAACGCACAGATTTTCCGCTAGGGGATGCAAAGGCAATTGCGTCTTCTTTAATATCTCAGCTTCTAGCAGTGCAATTTGAAAAATTATTCTTGTATGGGAGCCTCCGATGGGAAAATGCTTCGCATATAATTTATATTTTTTGGTAAAGAATGGTTTGGCCACAGGTGTTTATTTCTGCTTCTGATGGATTTGCAGCAAAATCTGAGCTTCTGAAATCTCGATTGAAAAAATTATTTCGTGGATATCAATACCGCTCACTTCGCAAAACCTTTTCAGAATACTTTCTTTTTAAAATAATGCATAGTTTTTCCGTCAGGGGGCGTAGATATATATCTTGTTTTTGTCGATATCTCTGCTTCTGAGAGTCCGGTTTGAAAAATTCTTCATTTGTTGGAAAGAGTTTCGGGTGCAAAATGTTTTTAAATTTTTTGGTAAAGAATGATTTTCGGTTGCGAAATGTTTTTCAATTTTTTGTAAAGAATGAGTTTTGGGTGCGAAATGTTTTTCAATGTTTTGGTCAATTATTTTGGTTCAACATTTTCTAAACGTACAAATGTGCCACTAGAGGGCATAAGTTTATGTTCCATTTGCAGCAATGTCTGCGTGACTAAAATCCCGATTGAAAAAAAAAAGTTTTCGGTCAGATACTACTGACTACGAAAACTCTTTGTGTGCATTTTCTTTCCAAAATAAAGCATAATTTCTCCGCTAAGGGTGCAAATGCTTAATCTCATTTTCTCAATATCTCTACTTCTAAATGTGGAATTAAAAAATTCTTGTAACACTGGATACCATTTACCTTGTGGAAAACTTTAGGTTTGTATGAGGAGTTTTGTAGTACACATTTCCGTCGCTAGGTGGTGTTTGTGTACTTCTGTTTGCAGCTGTATCTCAGCTTCAAAAAATCTCTACTGAAAAATTCCTATTTTTTACTGTATTTCATTCGCTACAATAAAGATGGGAAGCTTTATCTTCTTTAAATAATGCACAGCTTTCTCGCTAGGTTGAGGACGTAAACGGCAATACCTTTTTCTCTCTGTTTCTGCTTACGGCAGACGTATCTGAAAAACTATTTTTCCTTATCATACGTTTCGCCCATTTTCAACTTTTCCTTTATACAAAATTCTTTTGCTGGAAGACGTAGAGTTATATCATGTTTCTTTCTATATTTCTTCTTTTAAGTTTTCGTTTTAAATCTCTTTTTCTCTTATACCTTCCTTTTGCTATAAGAAAATTTCTGTACGCCATTTGTTAATCTTCGTAACATACTTTTTAGCCGCCGGTGGAAGTAAGTAGCTGTTTCTATTTGTGGATATTTTATCGATTGTAGAAACTTGGTTGATTTTTTTTCTAATCGGTTTCATTGTCTTCGAATAATTTCAATATTTTTTTTTTTTTTTGTATCGGAAAGAATTCAAAAGACCTGCTCATTACAACCGAAAATTAGGTGTCATCTTCCTGATTTCATTATATCGGGAAAACTATGACCGACTTTTGCGTTGTCCAGCTTTTTTCGAAATTAAATTTGCCGGCTGCTTTTTATATTGTACATAATTTCGCTATATCTCTCATGCTTTATAGTGCACAAGAGCCAAAGATATGAATGAATAAAAGAAACGGCAAAGCTATAGGATATCTTTAAGTTTAGGAACTATTAGTCACATATCTGGAAATACTTTTTGGATCCTGAATTTGTGACTTCTTTTTCGAAAGGCGTGTTCATTTACTGAAACTCCGGTACCATTGTTTTTGTTAAAATCAATTGGATAGTTGAGAACTACTCAAAGAAAGAGAGATCTGCAAATTGTGACGCAGTACATTTGAAAAAGAATTTATGTATCTTTATTATTTAGAAGATGCGCATAATGTTTTACCAGAACAAATGGATTTGCATTTTGTTCTCCCGTCTTTGCTTTGGGTTGTGATCATCCCGTAATTTTTGCAACGCCCAAAAAAGGCTTACAAAAGTTGCCAAACGAAGTTTTAATTTTAAAAGATAAATGCTTGTGGAATGGTGCAGATATATTTTTCCTAATGCATGAAGTGTTGTCGTGAAGGACGTCCTCTTTGCCCGCGTTCTAGAATTACTAACTTGATTCATAGGTGTTTCATTTACCTGGAATGCGTTTTCTGCGGCACTCTCTGTAAACATATCGACATTCCCTATGGTATTTCACAATCATTAAACTGAATGTATCTTAAAGATTTTTGCTATAGCGCACTTTCAGCAGAACATTATCGTTGGCTGCACTTTAAAAGAAGGAAAATTAATACGTGGGATTTTATTTTATGGTATGATGGGAGTGGACATCATTTTGGGTGACATTTCACCTTTGACTAATAATTATTTTTCAGTTTATACGTAAAGCTCCTTTTGTTTACCGTCTACACTGGGTATTTATACACACACACACACACTCCCAACACACCCCTTAATTTCTTAGACATCCCTATATAACAAAATCTGATCACCCCTCCCTTTGAAGGTATTTAACACATGCACGCACACATTATACTTAAGTACTAGTTCTTTTTAGCACGTCTTTTGTAAAAAAATATCGTGCTTATGTTACCGGTTTGTCCGTCCGTCCGTCTGTCTGTACCCACGCTATCTCTGCAACTATTAGTCCGATTTGAAAAATTCTTTTTGCATTGAGAAGCTTGAAATATGCGAATGATGATCCTTTATTTTGTTTTTTTACGATGTACAATTTCGCCGCTAGAGGGCGTAAATGCAGGTGATGTCGAATTCAAAAATACGTTTTATTCCACATATTGGCTCCTAAACATCCGATTGAAAAAAATCTTTTATCTTTCGATTCCATTTATGTCTAAGAGTATTTTGATATAGTTATTTTTACAAATTACGCATAGATTTTCCGCTAGAGGCCGTAAAAGTAAATTACATTTTTCCCGATAACCCTTCTTCTAAAACTCCGATTGGAAATTTTTTGCTTCAGCGGATGCACCTCGTGATGGAAACTCTTTTGCATATAATTTAAAATTGTTGGTAAAAAATACTTTAGCCACCAGGGGCGTAAGCGTTAATTTTTGCTTCTGATGTATTTGCCATAAAATCTGAGCTTCTAAAATATCGATTGGAAAAATTCTTTCGTGGACCGATGCCACTCACATCGGTAAACGTTTTTGGAATATTTTCTTTGTAAAATATTTCACAGTTTCTCCACCAGGGGGCGTAGATGTATATTTTATTTTTGCCAATATCTCTACTTCTAGGAGTCCGATTTGAAAAATTCCTTCTTTGTTAGATAGTGTTTACAGTGTGACACGTTTTCCACATAATTTCAAAATTTTCAAGTGATTCATAGACTTTCCGCTAGGGGCCGTAGTGGTAAATTGGGTTTTCCCCTATATCTCTGCTTCTAAATCTCCGATTTGAAAAATTCTTTCTGCACCGGATACAGCTCCTGATGGGAAATCGTTTGCACATAATTTCTAATTTTTGTAAAAAAATACTTTGGCCGCCAGGGGGCGTGAACCTTAATTTCCCCTTCTGATGTATTTGCAGCAAAATATGAGCTTTTAAATTTTCGATTGAAAAAAACGGCGTTTGTAGACCGATGGTACTCATGTCAACAAACCTTTTAGAAACTTTTTCTTCCTAAAATAATGCATGGTTTCTACGCCAGGGGGCGTAGATGAATATGTTATTTTTGTCAATATCTGTACTTCTAGGTGTCCGATTTGAAAAATTCCTCCTATGGTGAATAGTGTTTCCAGTGTGACATGTTTTTCATATAATTTCAGAATTTTCAAGTAATTCGTAGACTTTCCGCTAGTGGGCGTAAAGGTAAATTGTTCCCCCGCCCCCTACATCGCTGCTTCTAAATCTTCTATTTGAAAAATTCTTTCTGCACCAGATACAGCTCTTGATGAGAAATCCTTTGCACATGATTTAAAATTTTTGTAAAAAATGGTTTGGCTACCAGGTGGCGTAAGTCTTAATTTCCGCTTTTGATGTATTTGCAGAAAAATATGAGTTTCCAAAATCTCGATTGAAAAAAAAGTCGTTTGTTGACTGATACTACTCATATCGACAAATGTTTTAGTAACATTTTCTTCTTGAAATAATGCATGGTTTCTACGCCAGGGGGCGTATATCCATATCATATTTTTGTCAATATCTCTACTTCTAGGAGACCGATTTGAAAAATTCCTTCTTTGTTGGATAGTGTTTCCAATGCGAAATGTTTTTCCTATAAATTTAAAGTTTTCAAGTAAATCATAGACTATCCGCTAGGGGGCACAAAGGTAAAATGCGTTTTCTGCGTTATTTCTGTTTCTAAAATACCGATTAGAAAAATTCTTCCTATCGCATACAAGACCTGATGGAAAATAGTTTTCACATAATTTCTAATGTTTGGTAAAGAATGGTTTGGCCAGCAGGGGACATAAGTGTTAATTTCTGCTTCTAATGTATTTGTAGCAAAATCTGGGCTCCTGAAAACTCGACTAAATATTTTTTTCTTGGACCGATACCGCTCGTATGGGAAAACCTTTTGGAATACTTTCTTCCTGAAATAATGCATGGTTTTCCCACCAGGGGACGTAAAGTCACACCTTATTTTTGTCGATATCTTTATTTCTAAGAGTCCGATTTGAAAAAATCTTTCTATTTTGGAGAGCGTTTCCCGTGTGAAATGTTTCTCATATAAATTCATGCTTTTCTTAACGCACAAGTCTGCAACCATAGGGCGTAAGCTCACGTTTCCGTTTACAGCAATATCTGAGAAATTAAAAACCCGATTGAAAAACTTCTTTCTTCCGTCAGATACTATTGTTTTCCATACCGGTTCCATTGACTTTGAATAGCTTTGATAAATTTAATTTGCGTCAGAACGGATTCAAAAGACGTGCTTATTACACCCGAAAATTCGGTGTCATCTTTCTTGTCTATTATTTTTTTAAGTACTAGTTTTTTCAATTATTGTACAGCGCGGTTGTCAGTTGTATAAGAACTTTCATGAATTCCCCAGCTTCACCTTCAGTAGTTTTCACCATAATGCCAACATTTTTCTGTCCTTTTTAATTTAATTTTTTTTTTAAAGTCCGTGGATATTGCAGACTGTTTCTTTTCTAGTTTTCATGTTTTAAAGTCAGTTATTGCAAGCACAAAAATTTTTATATGTATTTTTATTATTGGGGATTTAACAACCACTGTGAGCAACTCAATGGGCTTATAAGCAGTAGCGCTTTCCTAATTTAGGGCCACTGGTTCCAGTCAAGGGAAAGAGCCAGTGCCGGTGACAAACACATGACGTCATAAAACTTTAATAAGATCCACAAATAACACGTGACGTAATGAGGCAGATGGCGTGACCGCGCGCCAACATCTCAATCGCGAGTCGATCGCGAGAGTGTGACGTCATAAGATTTCTAAGAATGGGAAACATTAATAGGACGACGCCAAGACACTAAAAACATAGTTACTCGGGGTGGTTATTTAATCCACTAAACGATATTTCCCAAAGTCGAGATCAAGCTAAATCAATTTCTAGTACCAGAAAACGGTAGGTTAACGACTTTCATCAAAATCCTTATAGCCGTTTTCAAAATAAAATTTACATACATACAAGAATTGCTCCTTTAATAGTATAGGATATGGGCGATGGAATGGATTCCGATCCTATGTCGACCTTTAACCCCATTTCGCCCATTTTCAATAGGGTTCGTCCCCTGGTGGTCCCCTAACACGTACTAAAATTTCATCCAAATCGAACCATTTTTACGCACGTTATGACGAATAAGTGCAATGGAATGCATCCCGCTCCTATGTCCTGACCTTTGACGCACTTCACCCATTTTCAACAGGGTTCATCCCCAGGTGGTCCCCTACAACATACTAAAATTTCATCGAAATCGAACCATTTTTACGCGAGTTATCGTGCGGACGGACAGACAGACGGATGGACAAAGCTTGAGCATATACGTTTCTTCAACCTACGGTTGGAAAGCGTAAAAAATAGTGCAAAAACGAAGTATGTGCATTTGGGGGGGGGGGGGGTGGTGATTACCAGTTTCAGTCATTCTTCATTATAAAACGTCCAGTAGTATTTCATTTTTAATTATAGCCTTAAAACTCAAATATTTCTTTATAAAAATTTTCAGCCTTTGAAATATTTGCTTTTGGCGCAGTGGTCTAACCGATGGCTAATTAATGACCATTCGTCCGTGAAGGGGTCCGGATTCGAATCCCGGTGAGGCACTGATGTTGTGTTTGTCTTACGGCACTGGCTCTCTCCCTTCCCTAGAACCAGTGACCCTAAATTAGGGACAAGCGACTGCTTATAGCCCAATGAGTTGCTCGTGGTGGTCGTTAAACACCGAATAAAAAAAAAAAAAAAAAAAAAAAAGTGAAGTTCGACCCCGACAAAAGAATTCATTTCGACCCCGACAAAAGAATTTTTTTTCGAACCTCACAAAATATTTTATTTCGACCCTCACAAAATAATTATTTTCGGCCCCCACAAAATAATTATTATCGAGTCCCCACAAAAGAAAATTTCTTTCGATCCCCAGTTCAAAATTCCTGGCTAAACCCCTGGTCTGCAGTGTCTATTTTCTGGAAAATAATAGGACATTTTTTTCATACATTTAGTTAGAGCGTGTTTTCTGCGATCATCAGCGTTGCCTGCATATGTAGAATTATTAATTTATATGTTCATTTGTTTCATGCAGATAGAGTTTTGTTGTGTAAGTCGTAGTCAGTATATATATATTCTACAAAGTGTAGATAGATACATTGAGCACTAAAATTTACTGGAAAAAAATAATACTTATGGAGTCACGGATGATTAATATTACACTCGTATTATCTTTTCTTTCGGATATCATTCATGAGGATTAAAGGAAGTTTCCGCGGTATATTTTAAAATAAGATATATTTGTTTCGCGCGAGGTGACATATGGAATATTCTTGTGTCATTACATGCTATTTTTCTTTTCATTCTTCGGAACTGAATTTTTCGCGAATGGAAGAATTGTGTAAGTTAGATGACCAAATCGCACTTCTGAGGATTTTGCGATGCAAAATTATCTTTTTTTTTTTTTATATATTGAACGTGCTTATTACATCTAAATTCTCTCTGGCTTTATTTTTGTAGTATCTGTCTCATTCTGAGTGAAAAGAAATTCAGTAATTTTTATATCACTTTTCAAACACTATGAGCAAATCCGTGTTTACCCGTCAGTTTTCAGCTGTGCGATATTTCGGCGAGCAGACTGACAGACGAACCGTTAAGATTAAAGTTTTCTGTTGCTCGGGGAAAGAGCAAAGAAACAGTAAAAGCAAAGACTTCCGTTCATTAAATTTTAAATGCAATTCTAAGATGACATCTCGTTGTCATATTTGACGCTTGTGACGTCTAGGCACTTGTTCGCTTCGTCGCAGAGTAATTAGCTGCTGAGAAAAGTTATGCTGCGCTCTTTACTCAAACATTTCAAGAAACACAGATAAAGAGTGTTAAGGGGAGGGTGTGAAATAACGCGCGCACGAGAGAGAGAAAAACAGAAAGAAATCCCAGTCATTAAAACTTGAATGGGAGCACGATTTTTCATAACAATCAATTTTCGCGTGAAACGCACTAAAGCCACCAAACGAGATTAGCCCTTTAACAAACTGTAGTTTTGGGTTGGAGAGTACACAAGTTATTCACCGCTCGGAGTTCTGACATATTTCGCCATCTGCTAGCACGAGCAGGCGGGCGCACGCAACTTCAAACTAATGTGTCGGTGTCTCGCAATAACGTGTCCCCCCTCGTGCGACGTTTACAGCAAACGTGCAGCTGTTCGGAAGCGAGACCGAGCGTGGACATTGCGTCGATGGAATTCATTGGGCTTTAAATTTGGTGGCTTTGCCCACAAACCGCTGTCTGCCGGTTAATTAGCAGTCACGTGAGACATATTGCTGGTGTTGCCACCGCCAGGAAGCGAAAAGGTCAGCGAGCAATAGATTCCATCGAGTGTGTTGATGATGTTTTGGCACGCTACGTTCATGTTTTTTGAATTGTTGGATTTCTTTCCGTTTGTTTTTCTGTTGTTTTCTTTCTCACACCGTTTGAAGATAGCGCTTTTTCTTCTCCGAGTTAAAAAAAAAATACTACCGTAAAAAAGGCGGTCTGATATATTATCTTGAAAACGCAGGCATTTTGTGCTACATGTAATAAAAACAAGCTTAATGAAAGAACACGCGGCGTAGCTTTTATCGTTTGGAGAAAGTTATAAGGAAGGGGAACCGACAGTCCTCAATTTGTCAGCAATAATTTGAATGTTTAGTCAAACAAAGCAGGATACTCCTAGGGTAAAGCCTTCAAAAAGATTACATTGAAATAAAGCATGTTTATAAGTATTTAAGCAAGACTCTCAACTAGGCTGCGCTTTCTATGCTTCTGCGGCCCACTGGCAGATACATTTTCCGTAAAAGACTACTTTCCTTCACAGCCCTGATTTCATTATGTAGCAGATCGCTCGTTGCCACGCAAAAAAAAAGAAAAACTGAAAACTTTTTGTAATTTCAGAAACGTAATTAGTCCCTTAAAATGAAGGAGTGTAGCTGAAATAACAAGCTTTAAGAAAATTCGGTACCTCTTCATAGTTGAAATCACAAGACATTTAAATGAGTTGAACATACAATTTCAAGTGTTTCAAAACAACAAAAAAAGAACTGTGCTCTTTTAACAATATCCACATTCAACACGTTACATCTTCCTTTGTTGGTATTATTCTCTTTTTAAAAGGCTTTTTAGGAAGGCATTAATGAGTTGAATCATCGGCGCCAAAAAAAAGTGAGTTCTGTTTACTAGATAGTCAAAAAATAATTTTAAGTGGATGACCTCAGCACGCGAAGCTATAACATTGAATGGAAGTAAAGGTAAGGGAGGGAAAGTCTTTTTCTTGAAAAGAATTAAACGCAAAATGTTTTTGAAAAAAATGAAAGGAGAAGAAAGACACCCATTCAAATCTTTTGAAAGATCCGAAAGGTATAAAAAAACAAAGATGACACCGAAATTTCAAGCGTAATGGTACGTCTTTTGAGTCGTTTTCGACACAAAGAATATTTCAAAGCAGAATTTCAGAAAAACGAAAAATCCTGCGAAAAAAGAGAATGCCTTTATGCCCCCTAAGGAAAAACTGCGCGTAACTTAAAATACACAGTGTGAACGGATTTCAATTGAATTCAATTTATTAGTTTAGCTGTTATTATACACATACCATAAGAAGTAAACAAATCGATAGATATATAACAACTAGGGAGATCAGAAAAAAAGGCCAAAATGACCTGAGAAGTTCCGATCTCTCTTCGTAGAAAGCACAAGTCAAGAAATAAAATGCGTAACATCAATTGAGCATATTGTTAGTTATATTAGTAGTAAATGCATGGTAACGATGCCCAGTGTGTTGAGAGCAATATTTATAATATTTATAGGGAACAGTTAGTGGTGTGAAATTATAAAAAAATCACACATTTGCATTTCATATTTTTTAAATAATGTGGACATCTTTATCAACTTCTGATTCAATAAAATCTTAGCGTACGCAGTCGAAATGGTATGGCCATATTTCATCCATTCTGTCTTATGAATGATTTCTCCCCCAACCCCTCTTACTTCCATTCCCGACTCACTGGTCAAACCTATCCCTTGTTGTTTTTTAATACAATGTTAGTAAGTAGGCAAATAGTGATTCTTTTCTTAAAAAAGCTGTAGTTATTAATATTATGAATTTCATTAGGCAAGTCATTCCAAAATTTTGGCCCTTGATATCCAATGCGGAGTTCTATTTGTTGATTTTTCGGAAAGGATGGCTGTATCATATGTCTATATCTCGTATCATACTCACGAATTTCGTTATGAATGTCAATGTTATCATCATTAAAACTCAATTTAATTGTTTTAAACATATTAGTACCCATAGAGCGCAAATATAACTGGTTAATGTTCAAAATGTTATCTTTATTAGGATCAAGACTGATTCGACCATAGTTTTGTGGACCTGTAATACCAATTAAAGGTGGATTTAATTTCAGTTCTAAAAATCTAATTATTTTATTCTGAAGCACCTAAAGTTTCCCAAGGTTACGCTTAGTAGTGAATCCCCAACAAGAGAGACTAAATGAAACGAGAGTGTACTAAAGAATATAGTATAGTAATTTAATGATTTTTGTAGTAAGACTATTAAACTCACTGCCAATAATTCCTATTTTACTCGACACCTCACGAGCTATTTTATCTGTGTGTAAGTCCCATTTCAAGATATTCTGAATGACTACACCCAAATAAGTATAATGATCAACTGTAGATATTGGTATATCATCAAAAGAAATGATTGAATCTAGTTGATTGTTTTGGTTCAAAGTTGGACCAGTAAAAAACATTGCTTTAGTTTTAGATGTATTAATGAACAATTCATTACTAATGAACCAGTCTTGATATTGACGTTTTATTGTAATAAAGTAATCAATTATTTGCGGAATATCTTGTCCTTCAAGAAGAAGTATTATATCATCTGCATATAAAATTAATTTTGTACATATTAAATAGGATCGGTAGCTGTTTACGATTTCTACATATTAAATAGGACTGGTAGCTGATTACGCCCTCTAGCGGCTAAAATGTGTATTGTGAAAGATCATAAATTTTGCCCAAACTATTTTCCATAACGGAAGTGATCAGAGGCAAAAGGGATTTTTCAAATTGAACAATTAGAATAGATATAGAGGAATACGTGGTTATATAACTTTACGCTCCTAGAGTGCAAGTGGGGCATTACTTAACCCGTTAAGCGGCCAGTGTATCTAAAACAAATAGTACCCAAAATGTTCTGCGCTCCTCAAACGAAAATGTTCACATAGCGACCGGGGGTTTTACGAAAGCTACTTCCAAACAATTCCTTCAGTTTCTCATCTCAGCAGTACCGGCCATAAACCTATCAAGGGTGATAAGGTATCTGGTCCACAACACTTCCAATCCGCGGAGTGATGGAGATGGGCTAGTCCCCCCCCTCCCCGACACCAAGGAATGATGGCGAAGGGATAGTGCACCTGAGACCAATATCATACCGCTGGGTAGAAACTAGCGACTGGAACATCTTTCTCCTTTTTTTTAGGTTTGTCGCCATTGTTATATCTCTTTGAGCAGGTAATCAATCCGTCAAAAAGGATTAGTGTCAATCTTCCCTTAAACGACCAAATTGAATAACTAAACTAACAGGAAAGCAAGGCCTTCTGTTGCGCAGCCGGTTAAAGGATTAAAGATGTAAAAGGGGTGCAAAATACTGTTTATAATGAAGAGTACCTTACGAAGTAAGGATTTCTCAAAGGGTTTTTTTAGAATCTGAGGAATTCATTCAAATATAAAGATAGGCTGATTTCCCTGGCGGAAGAAATGTGAATATTGGAAAAGTATCGCAGGAGCAAACTATTCTTCATAGCAAAAGTTGTGCGAGAGAAAGAATTTTTCATATAGGAGACTTCTGGAAGCAGAGACAGCAAGAAAAAACTTATGTACATGTACGCCAGTAGTGAGAAAACAGCTTTATTGTAAGAGGAAAATGTTCGGGATGTTTTCCTTACTAATACTATACAATACACAAAAATATTTTTTTTTCTATAGGAATTTTAGAAGCGGAGATACAATTACAAGCAGAAAGACACACTAACGTTACCTAGCGTGAGAACTACGTACTATAAAAATTCAATAGTGCATGCAAAATGTTCAACAAAAATGAATATCTGGTGTTAAAAATTAGGTATCGTAAAAATACATTACACTTGCACCCCCTAACGAGTAAATTGTGTATTAATTTGGGCAGGAAATGCACACAAAATGTTTTCGAAGTAGTCATAACATAAGCACGTCTCTTTAAAAAAAAAAAAAAAAAAAAAAATCCGTCCCTACGCCCCCTTGTGAACATCATATCTTGCACCTATTAGTTCGATTTTAAAAAAATTCTTTTTGCGTTTAGAATCCTGAAATGCGTGAACAATGACTCTTGCGTTTTTTATATGAACAACATCGCCTCTAGATGGCGTAGATATAATAGAATTTAAAATATATTTTATTCTGTATTTTTGCTTCTAAAAGTAAGATTGAGACAATTCTTTTTTTTTTTTTTTTTTCTTCGGGCGGGGCTGTCATTTACACCGAAGTGCATTTTGCGCACAATTCCCTTTTCAAATAATGCGCAGTTTTCCCGCTAGGGTGCGAACATGTATATACCATTTTTTTTTTCAGAGTTATCTCTGCTTCTAAATGTCAGATTTAATTTTTTTTTCACCTGATAGAATTCGTGGTGTGGTACGTTTTGAACATAATTTGCAATTTTTTCATTAATCATAATTCGGTTACAAAGGAGCATAAATGCACATGTTTGCTTCCGAAATATCTACAGCAGTATATGCGTTGCTTAAAACTCAATTGGAAGAAGAAATCGTTTTTCGTAAGATACTGCTCACGACAGAAAACGTTTTCGCATATTTCCTGCTTATATAAATGCACAGTTTTTCCGTCAGGAGGCGTAGATGTATATATTTTATTTTTCTCGATATCTCTACCTCTAAGAGCCCGATTAAAAAAAAAAAAAAATCTTTGGTAGAGAAGACTTTCAGTTGAAGCTTGGAGTTTTTAATTTCGCTTAACGCAGAACTTTGCCGAGGGGGAACGTTAGTGCATTTTTCTGTACGTCTGAAAACCCGACTGAAATACTTTTTTTACTTCACTCATTGCTCCCTACGAAATAATTTTATGAGCATTTCTTCCCCGAAATAATGCCCTAGGTATCCGCTAGGGGGCCCAAATATATAATCTGTTTTACTCGTTGTATCTGCTTGTAAACGTTCGATTTGTGAAAAGATATTAAATACCGTTCACTTAATGGGACACTTTGCATATACTTTTCTATTTCTCATGATGCATAGTTCTTGGAGCTAGGTGATGTTAGTGGGAATTTCTCTTTGTAACAATATATCCGCTTCTAAAAATTTCATTGGAAATAAAATCTTTTTGTACTCTCCAGTATTCGCCATGGTAAAGATTGCAAACATTATATTCTTTTCATAGCCCACAGTTTTCCAGCTTGGGGCATGCAGATAAACATTTCTTGCTATATCTGCTACTTATAGTCACGCCGCCCCGGTGGCGCAGTGGTCTAAGGCGCTGGCCTCTGATCATTCGCCCGTAAGGGGTCCGGGTTCGAATCCCGGTCAGGCATGGATGTTGTGTTTGTCTTACGGCACTGGCTCTCTCCCTTCCCTGGAACCAGTGACCCTAAATTAGGGACGGGCGACTGCTTATAGCCCAATGAGTTGCTCACGGTGGTCGTTAAACCTCCAATCCAAAAAAAAAAAAAAAAAAAAAAAAACTTAGTCACATTTGACAAATTCTGTCCATAGCATAGCTTTTACTATAAATAATATTTTGCCCATATTTTCGGACTTTTCATACACGGATGAGCCATTAGATTATGACCCCCCTACCTAATAAGCTGAGGACCCACTTTATTCCGCAAAACACCTGCCACTCGGCGAGGCATCGATTCGATGAGGTAGCGATAGGTACCCTGGGATATCCGGCACCATAATATCAACAAGTCCTCCAGTTCCCGTGCATTTCGGGGTGGTGGTGATTTAACGCGAACCCGCTTTTCCAAGTCGAACCACAAATGTTCGATTGGGTTCTTCAGGTGAATTTGGAGGCCAGGGCATTAACAGAAAGTCACCAGCATGTTCCTCGAACCACTCCTTGACGATACTGGCAGTGTGGCATGGCGCATTATCCTCTTGGTAATAGCCATCACCTGCAGGGAACACAGTTGCCATGAATGTGTGAACGTGGTCCGCAACGATGTTCAGATACCTGACAGCTGTCAATGGGGCATAAAGACTCTCATGAAAACATCGCCCAAAGCATAACAAATCCACCGGCGGTGTTGTGCTGTGGGCGATGTAGAACTAAAGTAGAACTGAACTGGTGTCCATTTCTCAACTACGCATTTACGTTTTCTTGCTACCACTGCTTCGTCCATGAATCATGGGATACACACTTCAATACGGCGGGGATATTTTTATGGATTCCTCATCATATTTTGGGAATGTTTTCTCCTGGGTATTTTTTATTCATCCTAGACGTGCCAAAATACTGCCCAGCCCTCGGGCCCCTGTTTCCATAAATGTGCTCTGAATAGCACAGAGCTTTGTCTCCCTATGGGTTGTAAAGTTATACCACGTATTCCTCTATATCACTTATTCTAATTTTTAATTTGAAAATTTCCTTCAGCCGCGGATATTGCAATTTATGATTTTTCGTAACTCGCAATTCTGTCACGAGTTGGCGTAAGTACCTATTTACCGATTGTAGAAAGCTGGTTCAATATTTTTCTTTTATTCGATCTGAGAAGTGGTTCCATTTACAATGAAGAACTCTGCTTGCACTGCGTATTTTAAATAATGCGCAGTTTTCCCCTAGGGAGCATAAAGGCATGCCCTCTTTTACTTAATTTTTCCTTTGGTAAAATTTTGCTTTGAAAAAAAATCCTTTCGTGTTGGAATGGATTCAAAAAACGTGGTCATTACACCTCAAAATTTGGTGTTACCCTTCTTGTTTTAATTTTTTTAATGTTACACATCTTTCCCGACAGCAGTAAATTAAATTCCTTGCAAAAAAAAATAATTCCGTGTAACAAAATTGGGCAACGGAAGTAGTCAAAACCATTGTTGAAATCTGATTTTTGAACGCTCCCACATGAAGTGACGCAACAATAGTTAATTTCATTGTTACTCAACAATATAATTAACTATCGTGGAAAATTATTTAATCACTTTTTGCATAAACGTAACAGTATCTCATTGTAATCTGAGTAAATTATGAGAACCTGATGCTAAATGCGATAAAAGCCATTACAAAAATGCATTTTGTTGATGCAGTCGGTCAGTCACCTAGGTTAATTTTCTCTATCTCGAAAACGCTGCGTCGTTGCGAAATGTGGCTTCCTTTCGACATCGGAGATGGGAGTGTGGAGACGCTATTGACGAGAGCTTTAAAATGATGTATAACACGGGGTGGTGTAACCTGTAGGTATCCTTGACCAAAAGATATTAATCCCCCTTACTAACACACTTGCACTTGAGCTTTTCTTTCTACAGATCTGTATCTTGAGGTCACAGTTCAGCTTAGTCATGTGCGCATGGAATTTCGTAGCTACATCACATTTCATCGGTGTCAGAGGCGTTTTTTACGTTCGTCTAAATCTGAATAATGTATAATAAAAATAGTTTTTGAAAACCTAAACAGTCAAAATACTTACTATTGCCGCTGTCATAGTTCAGTAAATATTTACTTTTATGACTTTCATTGGTTTTACGCCAATACTATTCATTAATCCACCTACCTGAGTAGGAATTAGTAAACCTTGTTGTTATGATTTAATTCCACTTAGTATGTGCCGGACTGTGGGTCTGTGTGGTCGTGAGTGACACGAATAAATGCAGTTTGCTGTACATAAATAAGCTCTTGAATCACTTGTTTTATTTCACACCCGCAAAGATCTTGGCATGCGAAAGATGAATAGCATAAAAGTTCTACAAAAAGTGTACCAGGGTACTCTCGATTTTCTTTACAAAAGACTTGTATATCCGGAAGTTTTGTTATTTAACTTCAAGGTAAGAGTAACTAGAACTAGCGATGTGGATAAAAATACCTTGCCGCTCCGGTTGCGCAGTGGTCTAAGCGATGGCCTTTGACCACTCGTCGGAAATGGGTCCGGGTTCGGATACCTGTGAGGCATGGATGTTGGGTTTGTCTTACGGCACTGGCTCTCTCCCTTCCCTGGAACCAGTGACCCTAAATTAGGGACGGGCGACTGCTTATAGCCCATTGAGTTGCTCCCGGTGGTCGTTAAACCTCAATAAAAAAAAAAGAAAAAAATCCTTTTAACAAACTTCGGCTCAGATAATTTGACGCATTTTCAAATATTTTGATCTGAGCGAGTGGTATCTGCAGTTTTTCCCAGCCGTCAACCGGATCTGGGCTAACGGGAAATCATGTTTAACGGAATGGCAATTATCATCAGTGATGAAAGAATTACTATTCTTGGAAGGGGTAATTAAGCTAATCTCGTAAGCATCTAAAGCTGTGAGGGCTGTCTCAGTGCTAATTTGGAGCCACTGGCTTCAGCGAAGGGAGAAAAACAGAGCCGAAGAGACAAACACACCCGCCTATGTCTTGCGCTGGGGTTCGAACTCAGACGCAATAATACGAGAAGCCTACTTTTCAGAAAACTATACCAATCGCTGAATAACGTAAGTCCTATCAGGGCAATATTATAAACAGGATACCTGCAAACTAATTGGCAAAAAAGTGTTTAGTTTCTTTAAAATTCCATGAGTTAAAAAACAGTTAAAAACGCTTTACAATCATGGTTAAGGTTTATTGCGATGCCAAAAATGCTAAAAAACCAACAACATAAGATAGTTGATTTAATTTTCGGTGCTACAAGTGTTTTTTTTTTTTTTTTTTTTTTTTTGGAATACCAAGCAGACTGAAAATAATTTTGCACATTGTTTTGAGTAACATAAATTAACAAGGCGAATTGTGTTAACGAATGAAAAAAATGAATCATTTTCTTTATTAAAATAAATTAATGGAAGTTATTAATATGAGCAATCTGTGTTCTCAGAATGAAATGAGTTTAATACGCTTGCTTTAAGGGAAGGTACAATGACGTATCTGGCTATGTACATGTATTAATATTACCAAAATCTGAGAAATGTCAGTCTTATAATCATTCTTACTGTACACCTTCCAAAATGCTGAACTGAAAATCATTAGATTGTGGAATTAGCTCGTCTTAAAAGAAAAAAAAAAAGAAAGATAAAGTTTCGAACCCATCCGTACGATACATCCTAGGTGTAGCGCTGGTATCATGGTAAAAATTACTCTGGATTGCATCAAAGTCAACTTAAAAATGGGTTTTACTTGTATGCGAAACAGTGAAAGGAAGGGGAAATAAATGCGATTGACTACACTAGCTCTACTTACATGTATTCGCAGCTTATGAAATATTTATAGGCTTTTGAGTGTCAACTTGCATTCTAAAATAATAGTTCAATGAAGGAAAAATAAGTGTTTCTAAAATCAGAGGTTTCTTTCTCTAAATATTATGAGTCACTGAATAATGATGTTTTAAAAGATCAGGTAAACTTTTGGTGTACTTTTTTTATGTGAATACTTTGCGTTTTAACAATATACAAGTATACATCTGTGGATTTGTATCAAAATTTACTAAGCCATTTTTTCTTTGGAGAGTTCGTCTTCTTCTTGATGAATTCATGCAAGCCTTGAGTTAGATTAAGGATTTTAAAGACTTTTGAAAATTTACTGATTTTTGATTTTAATGGTATGAAAATGTTTTCTTAACAATTCTTGCCTCTTTCCCTATTTTTTTTTTTTTTTTTTGTTTTAATCTGTTATGGAACTCAAGGTAGGAAAGAAAAGCATCTGTTGATGGCTTGAGCATGGCTCGATTTATGTCAGATATGGACCATGCTATATTCATACCCTTTAAACCGCATTAATAAAGTAATTAAAGGCACAGGGCTATTAAATTATATAATTATAAATTATCATCGCCAGAAATGACTAAATTGCAAAACATGAGTTCAAGTAGCAACCGTTTCACCGTACAACCATGTTTTTTCAACTAAAGGTGATTTTTTTTCACAGAAGTAACGATAAAACGTTTTTCTAAATAATTCCTTTGAACATGATTTCTTATCACTGTCCAACATAAGAAGTAAAGTTTCGTTTGTACGGAGAAACGTGTAACAGACATTCAGCTGCACTGTACCTTTCAATAATTCTTTAGTTAAAAACTTAGTGCACGTGATAAGTATCGCTATTATAGAATGTGATGAAATATATACAGTGAAATATGTACAAAGCGGTGAGGAGCCCATGTTCTCATGATTCTGTCTGTAATAACATAATTAGGAAGCGAAATATATAAAATGTGTTGCGTTCGCAGAACGTTCATATTAAATAGATATACAGGAAATTGCGCTTTACATAGTCGTTTACGTGTAATACCTTTCAGAATAAAGGAATCCACATTGCTTCAGGTAAAAAAAAAAAATATGATTTCAGATGCAAGTGGTTTTCAGTGTTTCTAAGGCAAAGTGAAGAACATATTAGCTTTGTAGCTTAATTTCATGAATTTTGAATCTCAAACCAATTGGAATAATGCGAGTATTGTGCTTTGAATTTATCAATGCAATTGTGTTGCGATGAGCGGCATTACACTCAACTTGTAGGAGAGAAGTGAAACATTCTTTTAGAAGCTTGCACTGTCTTTCTTGTACAGAGAGTGCCCTACTATTGCAGTCAACAGTTTGATGAAATATATAGATGAAGTATTTTGTATACATGAAAACAGCTGAACATAATGAAGAGTGGGTGGATGTATTCTGCGGTTGTAGATTATGGTTCATTTTGCAGACCGTCTTTGTAACTTTGAAGATTGTAGTGTGGAGCATGCGCAGAAGCTTGCATTGCATGTAAATATGCTCAACGGTACCTGATGTGTTACAGTAGTGACAGTTCGGATCAGAGATTCTTCGGAATGCATGTAATGTAAATGGGTACCGGTAACCGTCGATGAATGTAGAGCCATTGAATGTCCTGTACTTCAGGGAAATTTTTGGTATTTCTGACTTTGTTCGATATCTGTTTTTGAGAGGGCGTTGCTGATTTAAAATAGGACACGCTGTAGCCGATATTATGCAGAAATTGGGATATAATATATTCGCTGGGATGGCATGGAGCAAAACATGCTGATAAAGTAATGTGACATACCATAATTTCTGAAGCTCTTATTAAAGGTGCCACGTGCTGAATTTTATCAGAACCAGGAATTTCCAATTCGACACTAGAACAAGAACGGACAGAAAAAAAGCTTGTAGCGTTTTTCCCATTACTACGAAAATAACGTGTAAGAGTTTGATGTTAAAACAAACTGTTGTATGCTAAGATTAATCAAACCTAATAACGTAAATTTCCAAAACATCACAGTTGTCTGCCATGAAGTGTAGTTATGGCTTAAAAAAATAACTTGTTTTCAGGTGGGAATGATTTAGAACGATAGAATTTGTTAATGTTAATATATATAGCTCGGCATTCTCGGCACTTTCTACATTCAGATTGCTATTATTTTATCCTCTTTTTGCTCATACCTGTCAGTTTATGAGTTTTTCTATGTTGTTTTTGGTATGAGGTAAAAAATTATTTTTACTGCTGTCTCTTCTTAATAGTATGTGAATTCTGAATTTTCATAACTGCTGCGTTGTGCGTCATGATCTTCAGGTTATTTTGCAAATTTAGTTTTAAATTCTTAGGTAATATCTTTTGTTTTTGACTCTGCTCTTATGTATATACTGTATATATATATTTATATCTACGGACTTCACGGGACAGCAATATCGGTACGTTCTTTATCACTTTAATTCTTTGCATTATTAGGTGTACAAATACGTTTTAAAGCGTTTTAAGACAATGCAACATGTAATTTGAGAGAAAACAACAATACCTTTACAAATCAAAATATGCGCGGTCATTATCTATCATCTTCCGGCAACGGTCGGGCAGCTGACGGATTCCAGCCATGAAGAATACTTCGTCGTGGGACGCGATGAAGTCGTCAACCCATTTCTGCACTTCGTCACATGTCCTAACCATTAGAAAACTTTTAAAGCTTTGCGAGCAGTGCAACTTGGTTTGGGAATCTAACCAGAAATGCCTTGTTTATTCTTATAACTGTGGTTCGGGATTTTCTCGTCAAAAGCCAGTGAGCAAATACACGGTCGTATTAGAATACTATGAGCACCCCGGATTCACAGCGTACCCGCCCAGGCGCATCACAAAGTGCACTTGACAAGGAAGGTTGACCACGCGGAGATGTAAGTGGCCTGCCAGGACAGATGAGCCATAGTGCGTTACGTGAGCATAATGGGCAGAGGTAGTGATTTGATGGACGTTTAGAAAGGAATGATCATCGGCTACCGAGCCAAGCGTGGAAGCATCTCAGAAACAGCAGATTTCGTAGGCTGTTTTTGCTAGGTACTGTAGCAAGGATGCACCGAGAGTGTACCGCTAGCACACTGAGTACCTACCGACGTCCTAGCTGTGGAGCCCCAAAGGCCATCTACCCAAAAGGAGAAAGTCGCTTCCATCGACTGGTAAAGAGAAATCGACATGCAACCGTGCAGCAATTTACCACGCAAATGAACGCTCGGGCACCCAGGCACGTGTCCCCAATAGCAGTAGAGCGAACTCTCTTACGCATGGGTCTCTGGAGTCGATGCTGCGTTAAGATGTCCATGTTAACACAGGTTCATCAGCAGCGACGTCTGCAGTTCGCATGGGACTACCGTCATTGGATAGTGGAAAAAGATTGCCTTCTCCGAAGAATTGAGGTTTCTACTCCACACAAGTGACTGGCAGTGGCGGATAACGCGTCAGAAACACGAGACCCCAAACCTGTCATGTCTGGTGGATGTTTACCTGGTATGACCTGGGACCACTGGTGCCACTGGATGGGTCACGGAATGCCAATGGCTACCTATCCATCCTCGCTGACTCAATTTGGACGTTTACCCTGGAGATGGTGTCTACCAACAGAACAATGCGCCTTACCATGTCGCTAAGAGGGTGCGTGACTGGTTCCAGGAACACGACAGCGATGCCTTTGTTCTCCTTTGGCCGGCGAAATCGCGAGACATCGAGCCCATAGAGAACTTGTGAGACTATTTGGATCGAGAGGTTTGACGTGCGGACCCACAACAGCGTCATCTTGGGGACCTCAGTGCCCTGCTGTACTCCGAATGGGTACGTGTGCCACGGGCAACCTTCCAGGGCCTCATTGCGTCCATGTCACGCTGTCTTGCCGCTGTCATCCGGGCCAAGGGTGGTTATTCCCATTATTAGGTAGGTGGTCATATTATTCTGATACGACCCTGTATATATATATATATATTCTGTTATCAAATGACACATTTTAACTGCATAGTTCTGCCGCGGTTACTAAATTCGTCTTAAGTGGGTTTAGATTTGACTCCCCTTCCTGAAACCAGTGGCTTCAAACTTGAGCGACAGCTTATAGCACTGAAGTTGCTCATGGTGGTCATGAAACTCCGAAACCGAACAAATATATATATATATATACATATATATATATATATATATATATATATATATATATACATTTGCAGTAATTTCATCGCAGTTTATCGAATACAAAAAAAAAAAAAAAAAAAAAAAAAACGAATTATGATTCCCGCAAAAATTTGAGCTAATGGAATTATTTTATGAACTCCTGGAATTTATTTTCTGTAAAAGTGTACCAACCCTCAACTGGTCTTATTTGCATAAAGGCATTGGTTTTGAAGTTCTCCAAGCAGTATGCCTTGAAACTTCTTGTACCTGCTGCAAACTCAAAAGTAATTTGCCTAACGGACATCTCCCTGTTCCATCTGAGTCAGAGTCTTACAGCAAACCGTCTGCAGCACCTGTGGTACTGGAACTGTCTTGTCCTGTTTGACGACAAACACCTCCTGTCTGTTGAAATTGTTTCCCGAGTCTGGACAGGACATTTTGTGGAACGTTCGGTGCTCTGGAAACTTCTGTCTTGGACTGACCTTCCATTGTACCGATAGTTCTCCGCTGCTGAAAATGATTCATACGATATCTTCGTGACACAATCAGCTCCACGTGCTACTGATGTGAAAGCAAGAGTTGCCAAGAACAGTTGCACGTTGCTTCGTGTCTTTTTAACGCAAGCCTAAGTTGCATATTCCGGCTTACCTGCGGCAAAAGGAATTAGACATTGTCTTCGCTTTGCGAAATTTGCATGTTCACGAATTTTTAGTGCATTATTTTACACATGTGCACCTATATACGCTTTTGTAGATAATTCTTTAATTTTGAGCACCATTGTGTACGAAATTTCATGGCTCTCGACGAACCATCATAGTGTCGGCGTTGCTCCCAAGGAGAGCATTTTGGAACTCGGTAGTTCTTGTTGGAACCGATGACAGGGGATTTAGTTGCACCACCAGCTGAAGGACTCGGCGATCCCGCACTGACATTTTTCGTGACCTACTAGATCACGATTTCGCTGTTGTTGATCCTAAGGCGCTTTCACTTCACAATAACATTCACAGTTGAAAGGGCCAGCTGCAGTAGGGCACAAATTTCCGAAACTGACTTGCTGCTACGATAGTATCCGATAACTGTGTCACGTTGAATGTCACTGAACTTTGTCGTATGTAGACGAGCATGAACTGTCGTTCATGCTTGTCTATAATGTTTACTAGGCCACGTGCATTCTTTTATTCCTGTGTGAGCCGGGGGCGAGTCGGGGCTGTGACGTATAGGGCAAATCCACTACCCAAAAGGGGTGTCAGGATAGTTTTTGATCATACAGTGTATCCCTTGATAACTGTCATTGGGTTCTTCAGTATTTAGTCTTCTCCTCTTAGCTCGCCTATTCTCTCTGAGTTTAATCTTTGGTTTCTTTCTTCTCAACGTTATATCCTATATTATCATATATAAATGCTCCCCACTATGGCCCAGTGGACAGTGACCTGGGCTTCTGGGTGTTCTTTCGAGTTGGGCTTGCGTTCGAGTCTCAAATTATACATATATGGTGTGCTTGTCCTACGGCGGTAGTTCTGCCCCTTTTCTGGTATCAGTGTCCCTAAATAAGGGACAGGCTCCTTCTTATAGCCTTAGATGCACACGAGTGACGGTACTTCATTTTGGGGTGTCCCTCCGAAAAACTTCTCCTGTGAAGTCAGGAGTTTGAAACATATGATCGAAACTATTCCAGACAGCGTTCTGTACAGTACATGGAGCTGTATCCTATAACCAAGCATATATTTATTTAGTATTTTTGTACTTAATAATAATATTTTGCAATAGCTTAAAAGCAATTAGAAATACGGAATTTCATAAGATCCCCAGGTGGCAGAGTAGTCGGAGGTGCACGTTTTAGGCTGGCAGCCCAACTCACGAAGCTATCCTACCCTCCTCCATGGAACCAGCGGGCTCATATTAGAGACGGACGACCGTTAAAAGTTGCTCACGTAGTTCTTAAATTCCGAAGGATAAAACATATTAGTCAAAGAAACTAAATGCGAATGAATATTTGGTTAAGGCAGTTTCATATGTAATGTTACATTTTTCTGAAGGAATGATTTTCAAGTTGGTGTCCGTGTGGTCAGAGGCGTGGGCTTCTAGCTAATCCTCCTGTTTCGGCCAGTGATGGAGTCCCGGACGGGGCATGCGTGGTGTTTTTTTTCCTTCCGTAGATTTAGCGACCCTAAGTTAGGGACAGGATATTACTTATAGCCATAGAATTTCGTAGAGATCGTTCAACATTCCCCCTCGTCTCCCTGGAAACTTCAAGTTACATGACGAATGCTGGGACTATAGCGCAAGTTTGGAAGTTGTAATTTTAGGATTCAGAAGATATGAATTTCTTAGGGACAGCATGTATATTTGTGGAAATTAATTTAAAAAAATGTTTTTCGGCAAGCAATTAAAAACAACTCAAAAACATTATCGGTAAACAATTAAAACACGTTCAGTGTTTACGAAAAAGGAGTTCTGCATAATTTAGAAGCTACCGTTTTTAACAAAAATGTGCAAACATCCAATATCGTAGTCATTTAAAGGAAGTAAATAAATACCCTGCGGAGAATGTCGCCGCATTTTGATTTTTCTTTTTTACCTCCACTACGAGATTAGAAACGGATTGGCCGAATTACCAACTTTTCTGATTTATTTTGTGTTTTAGGGCAATTTAGCCAATAAAAAAGCCATTCGGCAGGATTATTTCAATTGCGGAAGCCAGAAAAATGGCTGTGTCCTCAGATAAAGGCCCTGTGCGAGCAACGGCTTTAAAGTATGGGAATGGAATGTTGTTATGAAGGTGTGACGTCTTCATATTTCATGTAGCGGGTCTTAAGTGTGAGCTCTAAATTGTCCGACCAAATTACCATTTCCATGGAAGGATTCTTGGGGAAATAATCCGCCGTCTTTGTCCTGAAAAATTTGCGTGATAAAGATATCTTCATGAAGTTTCCAAGCATGCACTTCGTCACGGCGCTAGAAGGGCAAAACAGGAATTAACATGTCTAATTACGGGAGCACAGGCATTTGTATTTAATTGCACTTTTCCTGTTTCCCTTATAAATCTTTCATGCTCTGTTAACTTAATGAAGTGTACACAGACAAAAAAAAAAGTCAAATAGAGATTTCAGATATATGAGCCGTAAAAAAAGAGATACAGTTTTCGAGGAAAGAATTACTGGAAATTGAAGCTTTCCGGTCGTGAATATTATTTTCTGTAGTTTCGAGAAAGAATTACATCTAGGTGCCATTCTTCAGGAAACCTTCCGCACATCTCACGCGAACTAATAACACGGTGTTACCTGTAAATATGCATTAGTTTGAGATAGGGGGGATGTCACGACGACACGGAGGTTTAAGCAATAGCACGTGATAGATTCATTATGAGCGCATCATTATGCCTAACACGTCTCTCGTCATACGGCTATGAGACAAAAATGATGTATTTGTGTTATCGCTTTGTCATTCCGTCTATGAACGCGATATCTCAAATTCCAGACATAGAATTGCAAAAATTCTTTTTGCATCGGACAGGCTTTGTTAGAGGTGTAACAAGATGCAGGAGAGGTACGCACTAGTACATTATTAGCTTTTAACACTACAAACATTTTAGATCACATAATATCTATAGAGGGGAACACTCATAATTGAAAAAAAAATTAAACAATAGTTTCATGTAAGAATTGTACGGATTAATAAACGGGACAAAACCTTTTACGCAAGATTTGACATAACGTTTTTGTCACTTTTCAGGATAATGTGAACTTAAATATAAATTAGCTCTGTATCACAAATTCTATTGCTAAATTCGATTAAAACAAAGAAAATATGTGAAAACTCGGACGGATAGCAGCGAGTTTTAGCTTCAACCAAAATTATTGGGAAATCATCCACTCTGAAAAATATTACTGGACAATACACAATTTGCCTCTGAAATGAAAATAGCGAATATTTACTAATTCGGATCTACTGAACACGAAAATGACAATAAAATATGTCGATTGGCTCTTGATTAGGAGAGACTCAGTCCACAACATATTGCATCAGCCCATCACACACACTTCCCCTAGGAGCCATTGCATCATTGTTCGATGCAATGCATTTGAGCCATGACATCGCTGACGTAAGATGATGCAATCATTAGTATAAACTGAAGTCTCGTTGGGTGAGCAGTGTTTGTGCGACTTCCTCGGCTGCACTCGCATTTACTCCTGCGGCATATACGCAAGTAATCCTTGCAATGTAAATCAGAAATGAGCTTCGCAACCGTGTTAATAGTACAAATAACTTTTGTTATATTTGCGGGGAAGTGACATTTGCAAGCAGAAAAAAAAGTGTGTGGGGTGGTGTAGCCTTTTTGGTCCCAAAATAGAAAACAAAAGTGCCTCTGGTCCCCTAATAAAAACCAAAAGTGCCAAGTCAAGAAATTATCCTCCTACAGAATTGGAATTTACATAATCACAATTGTAGATAATCAAACCAGAAACATATTAACTGTATATCAAGTATTCCCTTAACTCTCTTTTAAATAAAGCATAGTTAACAATTAATCTAATATAAATCGGCGACCCGTTCCAGAGTCAAGGACAAGTGGCACTGATATTATAATATAACACGTTTGTCCCAGCTCTGGGTATCACCAAATTGGTATATCCACGAGTGTGATAAGCATGAGCAGGACGACACACAGTAATTAGATTTTTAAATGCTTATTAGCATAGACACGCTCATGCATTAACAACATAAGTCTGAAAATGTACAGTTTCTCAAAAACCAGTAACTTATAACGGTAGAACAAACTATCCACATTTTTCGATTGCAAAAAAAATGTGTTCAATTGTTAAATCAAAGCCAAAATTCTATTTATATTTCCTCCAGTTGTCATTCCCCAAGCTAAAAAAGAGTAAGCAGCGGCAAACACTCTCTGTAAAAGAAAAATTAAGTACGAACTTTATTTTATTCGGCAAGCAACTCGAAATCCTGGACAAAACTCCTATACGAGGTCTCAACTTAACTGCGAAGGCATCAACATGTGCATCCCACCGTAAATTATTTTCATATGAGCTCCCAAAAATTTAACATTTGCCTGAAAATCCAAAGGAATATTATTCAAATAGATCCCTGGAGTGGTTACTGTCACAACCCTTTGACCAAAGAAAAGAACACAGTTTGTTTTAGAAACATTGAGGGTTAAAGAATTTCAACAGAACCAAGTGAAATACTCTCGCAAGTCATGGTTGACACGTGGTATCAACTCAGATACCGCATGAACAGAAAAAATAAACTTGTGTCGTCAGCAAATAAAAGCGCATTTGCACTGGAAGAAACATTGAAGATATCATTGACATAAATTAAAAAACAGTAGGGGACCAAGAACTGATCCATGTGGAACCCCATAATGAACAGCTTTTACACTGGAACGAACACCCTGTAACTGAACATATTGCCTCCTCCTAGTTAAATAATAGTTATGTGAACGCATTGTTTGCATCGCATGGACAACGTAGGGAATATGTTTTCCCACATAATTTACAGATATCGGCGAATACCGTTTCTTCTTATAAAGGCGAGTCAAGTGAATGTGAGAAAGCCTTCCCCGCTCCCGAATGGTTGTGCCCAGTTACTTTGACACGTGTTTGTGTGACGCAGTCATCTATTAGGTCAGTTGTCGAGGCACGGTTGTGAGGAGAGGTACTGTGGAATCGGAGTTGCATTAGTTTGAACACAGGCCTGCACTGCAATGGACGCTACAGTAAAAGAACAACGTGGTGTATTTAGATTTTTAATGGCTGAAGGTGTTTCACAATACGATAGTTATCGCCACATGTCCGCTGTTTATGGTGAGCATTGTATTTCATTGGAAGTGATGGAGCAAACGCTTCAAGGAAGGACGTGAAAGCTGCATCAACGCCACGAGACTGGGACAAAGCCATCGTGCCATCACGCCGAATACATTAGCACAGGTGGATTCGTTGATCAAACAAGATCAGCGTTGGAGTACTGATGAGTCGGGCGCAAGTTTCAACATCAGTCACGGCTCGGGTCACACCAATATTCTTGAACATCTGAATTATTGAGCTCGTTGGATTCCGAAGGTTCTCAGCGAGAACTAGAAGAAGTAGAGACTAGGCGCCGCATTAACACATATGCTGCGGCACTACTGCAAAGGAAAGGAGTTCTTGGATCACATTGTCGTCGGAGTTGAATCATCGTGCTACTACTACGAGCCTGAAACACGACGGCAAGACCTGTAAGTGGAAGCATCCTTAATCGCCGCTCCCAAAAAAGGCCAGGAAGAACATCTCTGCTAGGAAGGTAATGCGTGAGGGGCCATTACTGATCGAATATGCTGAACATAGAAAAACTGTCAGTACTGACAGCTACTGTGTGCCATGCTGCAACTCCTGAGCAGGGCAATCGAGAACAAGCGCCGTGGCTTATTGTCGAGGGTTATTATCTTGTTACACGACAATACACGACCCCTAAACAGCAAATGGTACTATGAAATCGCTGTGGAAGTTTAAGTGGAAAACCCTTGCACACCCTCCCTACAGTCCGGACCTTTCGATTTGTGGCTTTCACATTTTCGGTGAGTTGAAGAAGCTAAAGGGTCTCAGATTTGCGTCGGACGCTTAAGTGCAGGAAGCAGTTACCCTAATTCTGAAGCAGAAGCCAAGGGACTTTTATGAGCTTAGAATCACCAGGCTTTTTATTCAGTGGGACTAATGCCTCAATGATTGTGGTGACGTTTTGACATAAAGGTAATGCTTTCCGATATATTCGCCTTGGCTCACTTTCATTTGACTCGCCTTAATACACTGACGGAAAAAAAATCTCAACAACAAGAAGGGGTTGTGTTAGATAAACGACAGTTAGTAGGCGGTGAGAGTACATCTGTAAGATGACGTCTATGCATATTTCGCGCTCGGCGCATACGTGTGGAGCTAGTAGCGCCCCTCGGAACATGCAAAGCAGGTTTGCTGTAAATACGCGCTGTAACGTTCGTGAGCGTTAGTTATCGTTGAGATTCGACGTAGGGTGTTGATGTTAGTCAAGAATGCCTTTAAGAAGACGAAGAAGCCATTATCAACAGCTCACGGAGTTGAACGAGGTCGTGTAATAGGGCTACGAGAAGGTGGATTTTCTTTCCGCAATATTCCAGAACGACTTGGCAGGAATGTAGCCACTGTGCATGATTGCTGGCAGCGGTGGTCAAGGGAAGGTACTGCCTCAAGAAGACCGGGTTCCGGCCGGCCACGTGGCACTATTGAGAGGGAAGACCGCCGTGTACGGCGTATGGCCGTGGCGCATCGTATCGCGTCAGCGGCAGCAATTCGAGCTGCAGTTGCCACCACAGTGACTCAACGAACTGTTACAAATCGGTTACTTGAAGGACAGCTCCAAGCCAGACGCCCTGTAGCGTGCATTCCACTTACTCCAAACCACTGCCGTTGGCGACGTCAGTGGTGTCAAGCTGGAGCTCATTGGAGGACAGAGTGGAGATCGGTTGTGTTTTCTGGTGAAAGCCGGTTCTGCCTGGGTGCCAGTGATGGCCGTGTGTTGGTTAGAAGGAGGCCAGGTGAGCGCCTGCAACCAACCTGTCTGCGGCAGAGACACACTGGACCTACACCTGGAGCTATGGTCTGGGGAGCAATTTCCTATGACAGCAGGAGCACTCTCGTGGTTATCCCACTCACCCTGACGGCACTGTTGTACGTCGGTCTGGTGATTCAACCTATTGTGCTGCCATTCATGAACAGCATTCCAGGTGGTGTTTTCCAACAGGATAACGCTCGCCCGCATACCGCTGTTGTAACCCAACATGCTCTACAGAGTGTCGACATGTTGCCGTGGCCTGCTAGATCACCAGATCTTTCACCAATCGAGCACGTATGGGACATCATTGGACGACAACTCCAGCGTCACCCCAACCAGCATTAACCGTCCCTGTATTGACCGACGAAGTGCAACAGGCATGGAACTCCATCCCACAAACTGACATCCAGCACCTGTACGACACAATGCATGAACGTTTGCGTGCTTGAATTTAACATTCTGGTGGTTACACCGGTTATTATTGTACCAGCATTTCACATTTAAAATGGCTCTTCTCGCGCTTACAATAAGCTGTGATCTTGAAACCTTAATCGATTAAATATGTTACCTATACAAATGTATTGCCGCCATTTCATTAATCTACAACTATGTTTTCGTGGTGTTGGGATTTTTTTCCGTCAGTGTATTTTGCAGTAACTAGTGCCCAACAACGCAGCCGTTTTTTTAATCTTTCAGGACTGTTTTCCCTAATGTCATTTTTCACTTTACCGAGAATGTAATTAAACATTGGAAGTACATGGAACCTCACAGAACATTAAAGGGTCATGTACAGGAGGCATAGATCTCGCCGTTCCCCCATATTCAACTGTTTGCATGCTTTTTTACTTTGATTTTGATTGAAGGTTTAATGACCACCGTGAGCAACTCGATAGGCTATAAGCAGTCTCCCGTCCCTAATTTACGGTCGCTGATTCCAGGCAAGGGAGTGAGCCAGTGCCATAAGACAAGCACAACATCCATGCCTTACTGGGATTCGAACCCGGACCTTTCTCAGACGAATGGTCATGAGCCATCGCTTAGACCACAGCGGTACTGGGGCGGCACATGTATTTGGAGTAGTCGTGGTTTTCCTTCGAGTGTGTGCTGAAGTCAGCATTAGTCGAATTGTTTACGGACTATCGCTTCGGCTTACTGGAAACTGTAGGAAACCCACGACTACGCAGTTTTTCACGGTTTCAGAGTTTAGGATGAAGAGCTGCAGAATGGCTCACGATCTCCATAGACTAACTAGACTCCTTTGAATATTGGCCAGCGAATTCCTTGCTTTTCGAAACATTTAATCAGCGCCATAGGTGCTTCAGAAATGCAATTTCCCTCGCCATTACTTTGTGACATAACAAATAATTTCTGCTGAGCTCCAACTGATAAATGCACTGGAATACCATTTTATTAGATACACCTGCTGTAGTTAAATAAATGGGTCGCTCTTAGAGGAGAGACGGAGCGCGGTGTGCGGCATAAATCAGGCTGACTAGCTCGTTGAGACTCAGTTAGCGCTCGATTGAGGGTCTAAATTTGCAAAACGACTGATCTAAGCGGCCTCGAACATGTCGAGATTCTTGTGACCAGATGTACTGGTTCGAGCATCGTCCAAACTGTCGAACTCCTGGGCTTTTTCTGCACAACTGCAGCGACCGTGAATGGTGCGACACGCAAAACATTTCCAGCAATAGGCGGTCTTGTGGACAAAATCTGTTCGAGGATCACAGGGCTGAAAAGAGATTTGTAAGAATCGCGGAGCCAAGCAGATGGACAAAAAATCGGTGAATAATTCGACATAGATTCATAACCGAACACACAATATATTGGACCATGTCGCGAAAGGGCTACAAAAGCCGATGACGTATATCTTATGACTCCTCTGCAATCTCAGTAGTGTTCGTCCAGAGAATAGTTATTTGCTAAAAAGTTTTATGCGTGCCGTATCACTCACGGTATAATATCCTTGCTACGGCTGTGCATGAAATTCCCAGGAGAACGGCGGTTAAGGAGATGCTCGAACCGTTAGGCTTCACGTTAACAACCATGCCGAGCTCAGCGTCGCAAAGATCCCTCGTTTTGCCTATGCTTATCCTCAATCAAGGGCTAACGGATGCTCGGCGAATTAACTGTCTGCGTTATTTGTACCGTACACCGCACCCAGGGCACGTGCTGAAGTGAACTATTTATGTGATGAGAGCATGTGTACCCAATAAATTGTCATAAAAGTGTATACAGTCGTCGTTTTATTAGGCCAAAAAAGAGGTAGGATACTGGCTGACACTGTGAACATCCGTGCTATGTTGTGGGATAGTCGGGCTTAGAAATTTTTTAGCGTCCTCTGTGCGTTATTATGAATTTTTCTGTCAATAAGAGAAACTGAACCACAAGAGGGATACAGCAAAGAAATTTAAAAGATGAGGAAATTTATTATTTTTAAATAACTGTAGTGACTCTGTTAACATCCGTTTTCTTTAACCACCATCGGTTTGCCTGATGGCCAAGTGATTATGACGCTACAGTTATTAAGCCGAGACTGGTGGCTTCTGTATCGGGTAAGTCATGGGTGTCGAAATTATTTTTCGGTTCTGATTATTTCGTTTCTGGGAAAACAGTGAGCTCATTCGTGGTCGGGGAATTTTCCTAAGTGGCCGCCCCAATGGCGCAGTGATCGAAGCGCTGGTTATAGATCATTAGTCCGAGATGCATTCGAATCCCGGTGAGGCATGGATGTCGTGTTCGTCTTACGGCACTGGCCCTCTCCCTTCTTTTGGAACCATGGCCCTAAATTAGGAACGGACGACTGCTTATAGCCCATGTAGTCGCTCACGGTGATCGTTAAACCCCCAAACAAACCAAAAAAAGATCTATGTCTCTCGATCACTTTACTTCTACCTCGCACTGTATATCCAAATATATCTACTACGTCTGTAAATTTTCAGCAAACAAATAAACCTTTGTTTTAGGATCTGCTTTTAGTTTTTCTTCTGGGTTTTGAGGACTTCGTGAATTTTGACTATTTATTTGACTCGCAGTAGTGTTCATGCAAATAGAAACGTCCTGAAAAACAAATTTTTCAAATGTAGTTAGTTCGTTTCCCCGTTTTGTCAGAAAAAAAGTGTCTGTCATGAAAAGACCCCAAACTTTCAGGTTTCTAACCCTGTTGTGGTTGTTTTACTGGCTCTGCAAATGACACGAGATTTTCCCGATATGCCAAACACAATGAAAAATTGAATGGTTTCTGGAACTTTCAGAAATTATCACATTATTCCTTTAACTTCCACATCAGGATTTCTTTTTTTAGCCAAGAACATTACATCACAACGCTTCAAATACCACATAAGCACTTAAATCCTTTTTTTGGCAGTGACTGAAAATGTCGGTCACCTAGGTTTCTGGAACTGATCGAAATATTTCCGCCGTCGTCCTAAAATCCAGCCCGAAACACTAAAAAGATGGGATCTTGGGAAGCTTTGGCGACAAAAAACATGAAGGCTATCCATTCGAATTTCTTTTGGAAAATGTTAGCCGTTGATTCCATTTATACTCAGTAGCTATATCTGAAGCGTCACAGTTCCTAAAAAATAACAGCGAAAATGAAAACAGCAGAGAATGGTGTTAGGCCAGATTCTTCCTAAGTAAGGAACCCTTGGTTTACCTTCTGAGAATAAGAAACCCGCGGAAAATATTATTCACAGTAGATGTCTGTTACATCGGTACTAAACATTTTCAAATACCTTTAAACATATATATAATCAAAAAACCCAGCGGTACGTAAACACGTAGTTATTTTTTTTAAACGTACGAGATATGAATTCATTGTATAACTTAGTAACGAATGAAACACGCTTTTATGTTGCTGTTATGGTTACAGGAAGCCAGATAGATTCCATTTTGTGCAACACAATTGTAGTTTTTCACTTTCAAAATAATGTTCATTCAGCAGAGTTTCTGCGGCAGTCAGTGGCGTTTAAATAGTCAGCCATGCGCAACGTGGGTTTGGAAAATTCTCTACTCAATAACAGAATAATAATTTCTCATGTAACACTGCTTTATGATTAAGTAATTCATTTCTGGAAAACATTTCTAGAATATCTCACCTCTCACTTCTCACCCAACACTGATGAGTCGCACAAACTATATCTCACGAGTAAAAGCCGACTTTGTGCGGATAATTGAAAGTAAAATAAAACTCTGGCCGCCCCGGTGGCGCAGTGGTCTAAGCGATGGCTACTGATCATTCGTCCGAAAGGGGTTGAGGATGCTTGGAACTCAATACCCCAAACTTACATCCAACATCTGTACGACAGACTCCATGCCAGTACTGCACAGTGTGACGCAGTTCATGGCGGTTCAACCTCGTACTAACCATGTTACATGGAAATTTTATTTTTCAGTTTACCAGCAAATACAGCTGTATTTTGCCATAATATTTTGATCACGTTATCCTCTGTATTCCGTTATTATGCTGTATAAATTTCGTTGGTATCAGAAGTCTCCTTCTTGGTGTTCTTTTTCTACTTTCCGCCAGTGTAATATGAATGTGTAACATTATATGCTATTAAATCTCCTTTTATTTGAGGAATAGAACAACACTCCAAAGACCTGGCCGTATGTTAATGAGTTTCCCGTTCTTTCGAACTCTGCTTCATCATATACGTGATATTTATAAATGTGCTGCCCCGGTGGCGCAGTGGTCTAAGCGATGGCCTCTGATCATTCGTTCGAAAGGGGTCCGGGTTCGAATCCCGGTGAGGCATGGATGTTGTGTTTGTCGTACGGCACTGGTTCTTTCCCTTCCCTGGAACCAGTGGCCCTAAATTAGGGATGGGCGACTGCTTACAGCCCATTGAGTTGCTCACGGTGGTCGTTAAACCTTCAATAAAAAATAAATAAAAAAAATAAAAATAAAACTCGGCTTAACTTAAATCAAATCAACTCATATCATGAGACATCAATTTAATAAAACCTTATGATATTTTAAAAACAGATTAAAAGACATGAGTACTTTCGGGCAATCGCATGGTCCATCTTCAGATGGAACAGCTAAATTGACAAGATCCGCATAATATATACACACACATGAACGCAGTCAAAGTCGGTTGTTGTACAAATATACAAAGAAGGAAGACATTCCTCCCGGCACATTATCCCACGGTTACGGGTAATTTCAAAGCCCCTAGGATTAGAGTTTTTTTTTTTTTTTTTTTGATTGGAGGTTTAACAACCACCGTGAGCAACTCAATAGGCTACAAGCAGTCGCCCGTCCCTAATTTTGGGTCACTGGTTCCAGGGAAGGGAAAGAGCCAGTGCCGTAAAACAAACACAACATCCATGCCTCACCGGGATTCGAACCCGGACCCCTTACGGACGAATGATCAGAGGCCATCGCTTAGACCACTACGCCACCGGGGCGGCCCGGATTAGAGTTAATTAATACCTTATAGGAATTGGGGAGCTCATATAGTCATTACAACAAAGATTTTGTGAGTGAAAAATGAACATGCTCTCAATAAGAAGCAGCGTGCTACGATTTTTAGGGGTAACCAGAATTTTCAAATTTTTCCCAGTCCGGATTCTAGAATAAAGATATCATTGTAACAAACAACTTATTGAGGACGTAACTAATTCCGGTATGTTCAGTAGTCTGCAGAGGTGAAAACCGATCATCATTATTTATTTGAGACTAATAATTTTGTCCTAATGTAACTCCTGACCATCATGGGTTATATTACGACAAAATTTTTAGTCTCGAATAAATAACTCAGGAAGTTAGAGCGGAAAGTCTGCGGAACATTTCTTTGCATACTTCAGACTGTGTCTAGCCAGTCACTAAATTTTTTTGCAGCCGTCAACAAAACCACCGGTCACAAGAATAGCGTTTCAAAATATCGGGCGGTGTTAATTCATGAAGCCGCTAGATTTTATGGATACAGCCCAACTGTACAGCCTGCGCCAGAAAGTTTACACTGCATCTATAATTTTTTTTTTTATTGGAGGTTTAACGACCACCGTGAGCAACTCAATGGGCTAAAAGCAGTGGCCCGTACCTAATTTACGGTCACTGGTTCCAGGAAAGGGAGAGAGCCAGTACCTTAAGACAAACACAACATCCATGCCTTACCGGGATTCGAACCCGGACCCCTTTCGGACAAATGATCAGAGGCCATCGCTTAGACCACTGCGCCACCGGGGCGGCACATTTATAAATATCACGTACATGATGAAGCAGAGTTTGAAAGAACGGGGCCGCCCCGGTGGCGCAGTGGTCTAAGCGATGGCATCTGATCATTCGTCCGAAGGGGTCCGGGTTCGAATCCCGGTGAGGCATGGATGTTGTGTTTGTCTTTCGGTACTGGCTCTCCCTTCCCTGGAACCAGGTACCCTAAATTAGGGACGGGCGACTGCTTATAGCCCACTGAGTTGCTCACGGTGGTCGTTAAACCTCCAATCAAAAAAAAAAAAAAAAAAAAAAAAAAAAAAGAACGGGAAACTCATTAACATACGGCCAGGTCCTTGGAGTGTTGTTCTATTCCTCAAATAAAAGAAGATTTAATAGCGTATAATGTTACACATTCATATTACACTGGCGGAAAGAGAAAAAAGAACACCAAGAAGGAGACGTCTGATACCAACGAAATTTATACAGCATAATAACGGAATACAGAGGATAACGTGATCAAAACATTATGGCAAAATACAGCTGTATTTTCTGGTAAACTGAAAAATAAAGTTTCCATGTAACATGGTTAGTACGAGGTTGAACCGCCATGAACTGCGTCACACTGTGCAATTCTGGCATGGAGTCTGTCGTACAGATGTTGGATGTAAGTTTGGGGTATTGAGTTCCAAGCATCCTCAACATGGACGCGTAAATCGGGGATGGTCGTGGCTGGCCGTTGAGACCGGATAAGTTGTTGTCCCATAAAATACCACACGTGCTCAATGGGCGACAAATCCGGTGAACGTGCAGGCCATGGAAGTTGTCTCACACCCTGAAGTGCATGTTACATTGCACGTGCCGTGTGTGGGCGTGCGCTATCTTGCTGGAAAACACCACGATGGACCGACCTTACAAATGGCACAACAACGGGCTGAATGATGTTGTTGATGTAGGATGTGCTGCTTCACGTACCCGGTACAAACACTAGTTGTGTACGGGAGTGATAGCTGATCGCTCCCCACACCAGGAGACCAGGTGTAGGCCCTGTGTGTCGCTGGCGGATGCAAGAAGGGTGGAGACGCTCCCCTGTGCGTCTGCGAACACGCATACGGCCATCGGAGGCTCCCAAGCAGAATCTGCTTTCATCGCTGAACACGACAGATCGCCATTGCGTTCTCCAGTGCAGACGTTGGCGACACCACTGCAGCCGTTCCTGACGGTGGGCTGGAGTCAGAGGTACACATGTCAGAGGCACACGTGCACGTAGTCCTGCATCCAGTAGATGGTTGCAGATTGTTCGCACAGTCACCTGAGGTGCAACGGCAGCTCGGATGTGCGTCGCAGTGGATGTTCTGTTTGACAGGCTCGCTCTTCTTATGCGTCGATCGGTCCGCTCATCAGCTCGTCTGTGACTCCCGGTTCCACGTCTTCTCGTGTGGGAATGTTCTTTGGACCATCTGCGCCACCATCGTACCACCACCGATACTTCCCGTTCAATTCGCTCCGCAATACGACGATACGACCACCCGGCCTCGCGGGGTCATACTAAACGACCTCGCTCAAAGTCCGATAACTGCTGAAATCGTTCATGTCTTCCATGTGCAGACATTGCAGCTTCTTCAGGGTCTTCGCACGTGTCCGTACGCCGACAACTGATTACATTCACTTCGCCGTACTCCTTAAATACCACCGACGATAATTTGCATATTATGCCGTGCTGTGGCGTAAGCGCTCACCGGTTGGTCCCGAAATTAACATCACACCTACGTAAACTCGACTCCATTAACATATGTAAATTTCATGATCGTCCGCCAATTCCTTCTTGGTGTTCTTTTTTCACTTTCCGCCAGTATAAATACTGGCGCCAGAGAAGTTCCTAACCGCCACCCTGGTGCCGCAGTGCGCTAAGCACTGGCTTATGATCATTCGTCCAATTGGGAACGGGTTCGAATCCCGTGTGGCTTGGGTGGTGTATTTTTCTTACGACACTGGCTCTTTCCTGTCCTGGAAGTAGTGACCCTAAATTAGGGACGGGTGACTGCTTATAGCCCACAGGGCTGCTCACGGCTATCGTTAATCGCTCCCTCCAAAAATAATCTCCCTAACCAATTCCTAAACTTTCCTAACTTTTACCGACCTAAAAGTTGCTTGGTTCCTGTGTAGATACTAATTATCGCCGCCCCGGTGGCGCAGTGGTCTAAGGCGCTGGCCTCTGATCATTCGTCCGAAAGGGGTTTGGGTTCGAATACCGGTGAGTCATGGATGTTGTGTTTGTCTTACGGCACTGGCTCTCTCCCTTCCCTGGAACCAGTGACCCTAAATTAGGGACGGGCGACTGCTTATAGCCCATTGAGTTGCTCACGGTGGTCGTTAAACCTACAATAAAAAAAAAATACTAATTATCGCGACTTAGCTGACTACCAGTCATAGTCCAGATAGAAGAATTAATGGGAGACATAATATTCGTCATTAAAACCATTACGAGATGCCAACTAAATTTGCATAGGTATAAAGTAAACTAAAACGGAAGGTTATAAAAGTAGTATACGCCACATGTACTTCCAGATCGTTTGCTGAGCACTTGAAATGCGCTACTTGGTATCTCACAGGAGAGTTTCTCTGTTAGTGCAGCGTTTGTCACTGGTGTAAATGGTTATTCGCTTCTCGGTCGTATCTACTTCAGTAATGGCTACTGAAAATGATTTTTTAATGCTTCCAGGAGTAACTACCAATAAAAGTAGCTCTAAAGGTTATAAGCAGTCGCGCGTCCCTAATTTAATGCCACTGGTTCCAGGTTAAGAACAGAGCACGCGCTATCCAACAAGAACATCAGGTAAGCCTCATCCGGGACTCGAACCCGGACCCTTTTCAAACGAATGATCCGAATCCTGAATGGAATTGAAAATTCAAAGAAGAGTAGGGAATGTACTGATTCTATGAACACCTTCCTTCGTGAAGAACGGTCGCCTTTGCGGTATGGCGTTCTTTTTGACAAGCTTCGGTCTTCAAGTGCTGATGCTTGCAATGATTCTTAAGCAGTATACTATGTGGGATCAAAAGTAAAAATGTATTATATAAACTTAAACTGTGAAAAAAAGGAAACATCGAGGAAATTTCAATCCATTTTGAAATTTCTGGCTATTTCTTATAGATTGAAATTTCAATCTGCAGTTGGTCCAAGCTCTTTCTGCATACATGGTCAACGGTTGTTAGTCCGCAGGTTGATTCGGTATTTGTTCTAGAAGACGACACGGCGCCGATATCTCGTGTGGATTCGGTATTTGTCCTAGAAAACGACACGGCGCCGATATCTCGTGTGGATTCGGTATGGGAACATTCCCACCTGAGCCGGGTGAGAAGGTTATCGTTGTGTACGCGGTTCTGGATGGTTTGCGACGATAGTGCGTGCTCAGTAGCCATCGGGAAGTGGGTTCGCAGCTCTGTGGCGTTATCGGTGTGGTGTTCGTCTGGAATATACAGGTAGCGAATCTCATCGTCGTTTTTCTTTTCACTGGTAGGTTCCCTGGAGGTGATTTCGAGCCAAGGGACGTCGCTAAATCTTCCTCCGAGCTTGTGTTTAACATCTAGCAGTAATATCCTTTGTTGCGCAGTGCGACAATGCGAGAGTGAAGTCAAGTGTTGAGATCATTCGTTCTGGCATATATCCTATCTAACTCTGTTGTTGGGTATAGTCCGCATAGCCACAATAGATCCTGTGCTTTATAAGTAAGCAGTTACAATAGGAGCCATCGCCGAAGTTCGTGCACGAGTTCAATATCGGTCTAATTGTAGTTGTCCCACAAGAGATCCAATATCACACCACCTCCTTTGCTACGCCGGTAAGGCGACGTCAGATAAGGGGATATTGCATCCCTTATTTCTGCAGACATTTTGTGGCTCAAATAATGCGTCAACGTATATTCGACGTAGAAAACCAGTAAGGAAAAAACACCTTCCAAAGATGGCCTTTGCTAACTTTTGTTTCCTTTTTTCCGAAGTAGATAAGTGGAATATTTTACTTCCAGGTTTAGAATGAAGCTTAACTTTCCCGTTACAGTATCAGATTAGAGGAGTATTTTATTTCCAGATTCAGAATGAAGCTTAACTTTCCCGTACGCATGAGAACAGTATCAGAAAACGCCAAGACACTTATTTACGATTTTTATTTATTTATGCTGTTACATAACAATATTACTTTACAATAAATTATGCACAAATGCTATTAATTGAACAGCAAAGGGAACAAGGGAAAAGGCCTCTCAGGAGTCCTGACGTAGCCCTTATTTCCCTCAAGATTGTAAGACAAGTGCGTCTGGCCATAGTAAATGAATTTAATACTTAATAATACATTTAGGGGTAAGTTTATATTTTTAGTAAATAATTAGTAATTAATACGAACGTTTAACGTGGACCAGGAACATCAAACAAAGATCTTCGCTCTTTCCACGTTTATAAGTGAGTCACGGAAAAATTATCATTGGCCGCCACCGGGAGTCGAACCCAGGGTCTTCCAGTTACGCGCCGGATATGCTTCCGCTACACCAGAGCGGCCTCGAATTCCTCCAGACTCACACACGCTAACTGCCAAGCCAAGTTAGCAGGTTGCTTCTTGGAGCCCCGCACAATGCTGGGGATTCACCAAAGATGGTAAGCTGCAGCTGAAGAAATATTTGGAAGGCGAATGAATAATTAATGCAGACATTTAACGTGGACCAGCAACATCAAACAAAGATCTTCGCTCTTTCCACGTTTATAAGTGAATCCCCAGCTTTGTGCGGGGCTCCAAGAAGCAACCTGCCAACTTGGCTTGGCAGTTAGCGTGTGTGAGTCTGGGGGAATACGAGGCCGCTGTGGTGTAGCGGAAGCATATCCGGCGCGTAACTGGAAGACTCTGGGTTCGACTCCCGGTGGCGGCCAATGAGAATTTTTCCGTGACTCACTTATAAACGTGGAAAGAGCGAAAGTATTTGTTTAAATAATTAGTATTTGGAGTTAATTAAAGAAAGTATCTTTTATTTTTTAACTCAGTAAATGTTTTTAAGTGTTTTTTAAAGAGATTTTGGTCATTGATATTTGCTAAATATAAAGGTAATGAATTATTCCAATAATCTGGGCCAGCATAATTCAAGCTTTGTTGTAATGGCTGGGTTTTAGGCTGTATTGGGCGTAGCGGAAATCGATTTCTTGTTTGGTGGTTGTGTCTATTGCAATTCATTTCAATTAAGTCTACGTGCTAATTATCCTTGAGGCTCTGAAACATATTATCTAGGTTGTAATAGAAAAGTTGATGTATTGTTAGTATTCGGATGAACCGAAGGCTGTGGATGTATGTATGTTGTCATAGTAATACTTCGTTTTGAAAGTAGGCCTATTAATCTAATGTATTTGTTTTGTAATACCTGTAATTTATTTAAATTTATTTTAGTTGTTTGACCCCAGGATAAAAAGCAGGAGTTAATGTGAGTCTGAATTAATGTGTAATTTAGCTACTGTAAAGTTACTGGAAGCGATGTCTCCAATCACTCTCCGTAATACCGAGGTGTGTAATTTCAGCATATTATTCCTTAACATTTAGTTTCACTTTCGGTGCTTGAAATTTCGACTGCTGTACCCTTTGAACCGCTCCGTCTTGAACTACGATCGCCAAAAGTAGCTGATTCTACAATATTTGATAGTAAAATTAGTGAAGCGTAACAGGAAACTTAGCCGAAAATCCAACATACAGCAGAAGATGTATTTCAGGAAGATGATCATCACTGTCCTTAGGTTATTAGACGCCTACTATATCAAGCTGAAATAGGAGTGCATTTTATCAGCAATGTAAGTAATGATATTTCAGGAAATGCTGAGTGACGCTACGGAACTATATCTTGCTATATTCACGGTCAAATAAAATATTAATAGAACGTGCACCACAATTATTGAGTGAAGCGAGGCCGAAGACCGAGCGGGAGCTCTCTTTACGAGGCTCGAGACAATTAGTTGTTCGGGCATAGCTACGACATACCACCTAATCCAATCACGTGATGTTTTGCATGCGATTGGACATCGTCCATGGTAAGGTTTTGACGCCTTTCCGATTCCCGAAATTCCGTGTCATTGAGCAATAATCGTTCAAAAACTTGCATTTTAGGGGTTTTTTCCGCGTTTTGAGAAGGGGTCGTATGTTTACCTATCTCCTCCAAAATCTTCAACCGATCGCGGTGGCACTTGCCACAGAGAAAGTAAAGGACATGGTGAGTGACATGGGGTTTGTATCATGGTGATTGGTCGTGTTGTATAAAAATAATGACCATTAAAATTTGATCAATTTTAATAATAATTTAAAAAATCCGCTCTCTATACGAGACTCGGAACAATTAGTTGTTAGGGCATAGCTATGACATGACACATCCGATTACAGTGAATTTTGGCATGCAATTGGACATCGTCCATGGTCAGCTTTTGACGCCTTCCGATTTTGCAATAGCTTCGTTCCAAATTTGCCAATTGTACCCGAGTTATCGGTTACCGTTGGCGGCTTGTCCTAGTCTTATTTTATGGATCACAAAAAGTGGAACCTGTGACTAGCATCATGATCAATTTCATCCTTTTTGGAACAACGAAACTTCTGGAAAGTATTAAGTCGTACGGGAAGCACGCTAACGTCTTCATTGGCATACATTTCGGAAACCTGAAGTGGTAACACAAGCGATATCCGGCGGTTATGTTGTGCATAACTCGGGCTATACTTGCAGGTTGTGATTGGTAATATGCACTCTGTAACATTGAAATTACAACATTCAGAAACCATGGGAAAATTAAACTGATGTCCACGGATTGAGCAGTATGGGGTACAAGAAAGTCATAATTATGTTCTGAAAACTAGAAGATAATTTTATTGCCTGCAAAATAAGGCATACCAGTAAGAGATAAAACCACCGCTGTTGACAGTGCTTTCAGCAATTCGTCGTGGTTTTGAGTGGTAGATACGTTTGATGGCCACCTACAACAATGCCTACCATTTTTCTTGCTCCTGGTCTTGTAGGACGGCAGTTGTCTGCTCTCGTTGTGGGTGGGTATCGATATGCGATCTAGTCAGGTCCCATACATGTTCCATTAGGGACCGATCAGAGGATATTTATAGTCATAAACAGCGCGTAGACGTTTTTTGGTGATGATCACACTCTGCGAACGCTTATTATCTTGGTGAAACATGCTACTAGCTGAACTCCTTACGAAACTGATAACAACGCGTCCAGGATATTTTCTACGTAACACCGAGCTGTCGAACCGCCTGCGACAAATCCTAGATATTCGCCTGGCATAGTTGATTGTTCCCCAGACTATTACTCCTGTCGTTCGCGCCATATGCAGCTGAATAGTCACTCTTGAATGGGTCCATTCTCCTCGTTGTCTCTACATGTGAACCCGGAGATCATCAGATCCGTAACAAAAGCGACCTTCGTCCCTAAAATTCACACGACGCTATTCTGTCTTTCAGTTCACTGGAGTACGGCTCCACTTAAGGTTCTGGCGACGATGATCAATGGACAAGGGAAAGCGACGCAATATACGCAGTGCATGAAGTTCCGCCTCCAATAATCTTATATATAAGGGGTGTCTTGTGACGAAACGCCGTAAACCAATATTTATTTGTTCTAGTGAAGACTTAGATACTTCTCGACGGATCAAATGATCTTTTCGCGGTGTTGTCTTCCTGAGTACTCCAGTTTCAGACTGACGAAAGGTTAAAGCTTCTGTGAGAAACTGGTTCCAGAATCGATGCACTCTGGCATTGTTACGGCCCAAGGGCTGTACAATATTGCGAGTCGACAATCCACCTTCTAGCAACCAATCTGATTCCTCTTAAACGCGTTCAGTTGGCAATATGCTCAGTGAATTCTTGTCATTCTGTATAATTTTCCATTCCTCCCAGAAATCGCAACTCGAAGCCGGAAGAATCTCTTCTTAGGAGAAAACACTCTTAGCTTTGATGTTACGGTAGAGCAGTTCTCGCTTATATCGTCAAATGTACAATCTGATTGGTCCCCACATTTTAGTCATGTGGATATATCGCCATGCGCTTCTGATCATTTCTTCAGGGTTCTGAAATTTCAGTGTAGCAGTGTTTATTCATCACAGTCGTTGAGAGTGATTAATTAGTACCAAGAACTGTTCTGAGGGAAAATATCGTTTAACTTGAAACAGAAATGCTACCCTTTTTTGAAGTGATCTTCGGTTAAAGAAATTTGTTTACGGTAGTATAAGGTGAAAGAAACATTTAAAGAAAGATTGTTTTTTTCTTAGACAGCCGACGGGAAATTTTAATTTCATTTGTTATTCGCAAAGGAATACTGGCTTCAGTAAAAATTAGTCTTAACAGTCAACCTCTTTGCAACAACAAGGTTTCTTTAATATTATAAAACATTTGCTGACGTTCATTCTAAAAATATGTATATTCCAGGACAGAGGATTTAAACCACATATTGTCGTCAGCAAAACTGAGTAGATTAGCCGAAATTTGAAGGATGTTATACAGAGTGGAAGAAATCTTCTTCTCATAATATGTGGTAAATACGTCATACGAATTAATACCGCAATTAAACATCGCTGAATTGAGTGTAATTACTGTTTCACACATGAAATCAATCACATCAGAAAACTTGAAAATTTCATCTCGCTCCACGGCGATGAAATTTTCTGATTTAATTTGATTTCACGTGTAAAACAGTAATTATAGTCAATTCAGCGATGTCTGATTGCTGTGTTAATTATCATGATTGAAGGGATATTTTTGATAATGTATGAGAAAGAAAGCATATTTAATATAGACAATTGACGTGGATTAAGAACATCAAACAGAAGTCATCGCTCTTAGCGATGACTTCTGTTTGGAAGAAAGCATAGTTGATCAGAATGATTGATATAGTGAATCAGTAGTAATGAAATCATTGCTTGCAAGAGAGAGAGGGTGACGAGGTGCATCGATGAAATGCGTGTACCTGTATTAATGGGAAGCACTGATACGTAAACGAAATAGTTGGCAACCAAATTGATACCTTTGATACTGTTACGTAAATGGAACCATTATTCTGCAAAATAAAGAGATGTGAGACACAAATTTGCCGGTGGAGGGGTTTGAACCAGCATCCTTTTGCGCCGGAGCTGAATGCTTTTCCAATTAAGCTACACCGACAGGGGCTTATCACTGCCGCTTGCCGTTTTGACATGAGCGTCACATCTGTAGTACGTCCCATATCCCCCTTAAGAAAGGCGAGGTCCGCCGCAAACCATGCTTGAAGAAATTTTTATTACTTCCAGACAATGTGTAGAAGAAGCATCACACATTTTTTGAAGCGTTGAAGAAGGAATTCTCGTTAATTCGAAATGTGGGTAACGAAAATCACAGAATTTTCGAAGAACCTAACGGCCAGTAAATCCACTTTTATGTTCGGCCGCCTGTGAAAACCCAAATATGCAGGCGGTGGAGTTCGAAACCGCATCCTTCTGCTCGAATGCTTTCCCAATCAAGCTACACCGACAAGGGCGTATCACTGCTACTTGCCGTCTCGGCATGTGTGTCACCTCTGTAATACCTCGCAGAGGGTAAATGACAGAGAATGGATTTTTGAGGTTCTCCTGCATCACCATGGAAATTATTAATTTAACGGACAGAGTAGATGACGAAATGGATCCCTGAAGTGCACTTTCATTAATGGAATCATTAGCGTGAAAAATAAATAGAGTAGATGACAGATTTGATCTGTGAGATTCACCCACACTGATTGAATCATTAACCTGCAAGAGACGAAGATCCTAGGTGGAAGGATTGATTTCCAAAGTGCTAGATAGGATTGATTTCCGAAGTGCTCCTACATTAATGTGAAACACAGAGTACATGACAAAATTGTTCCCTGATGTACACCTTCATTAAGGAAATTATTGTCCTTCAAGTTAAAGAGCAAAGATGACAACCGATTTCTAAGATGCACTTGTGTTACTGGAAATAATGACAGAACTGATTTCTGAAATGCACATGCATTACTAGAAATAATTAATTTGTAGGGGATAGAGGGAGAGAGAGAGAGTAAATGACAAAATTGATCTGTGATGTACACCTACGTTAATGGATTTATCAGTACGATAATAATAATAGAGGGCAGAATTTATTCCTGAGGTACATCTGCATTGATGTGAATCACTAATCTGATAAATGAAGAGAGTGTAATGACAAAACTAATCCCAGAGGTGTGCCTGCGTTAAAAGATACCATTAATATGTAGAAGAAAGACTGGATAAACAAACTGATCTCTGAAGTACATATGCATTTATGTAAATCATTAATCTGCAAGAGAAAGAAAATAGATGAAGCCGATTCGTAACTGCATCTCCATTGATGGAAATTATTAATTTGCGAGGAAACGATGACGGACGATCCTGAAGTGTGTACTGCAGTGACTAAAATTATTGATCTGCTGTGTGAAAAGAGTAGTAGGCGCCTCGGTAGCGCAGTGGACAAAAACTGGTTTCTGACTATTTGTCGAAGATAGTTCTAGGTTGGAATCCCGAATGAGGCATGGTTGGTGTTTTTATCTTAGTGCACTGCCTCTTTGTCTCTCTTCTCTAGAATCAGTGGCCCCCAATTGGGGATGGGCGACTGCATATACCTTATTGAGGCTTACGGTGGTCGTTAAATCCCCAAACAAAACAAAGAGTAGATGAAATTGTACTTTGAGGTACACCTACATTAACTGAAAGCTTCGATGTGCAAAATAGAGTTGTTTTTACTGATTTCACTGGAACTACTCAAACTAGATCAAGCTCACAGGATCATCCGTCTTGAGTCGATCGAATATCAAATCTGGTTGGTGAAAGAGAGTTTATCTGGCTAAGCCGATGTAGTAAAGGAGGTGTCCAGTTGAGACAGAAGTCATGTCGCAATTGTGACAAAGTTGGAAGATCCTGTAAATACACAAAATCTTTATTATTGTAGTCTCAAATGGCCACTTCTTAATCTTGATATGGCAGTTTGATCTTTCCCATTACCCATGAACTTCTAGGGCTGCTGGAGGTTTGAGTCCAGAATTCCAGTTGTGTGTAGGTCACTTTATAGCGAAGTAAATTTCTCCGTCATTTCTTATCCACGCCAGGATTCGAACCCGGATCCCCTCATTCCGGAATAAGTCACTCTACCAATTGAGCTACGCGGACGTTTTATTCTGATTCCTATCTGCCTTTATGTCGTGTGCGTCCTTCTGGCAGGTACGTCACATCTCCTGGTACGTTACAACTTTATTCTAGTGAAGTTATCTGTAGTCCTATTCGTGAGAAAATTTCATTGAAAGTTAAACTGCGAGAGGGTGACGGTACCTCCTGACAATGCCCCGTAGCAAAAAAGTCAGCTGTACCGTTGTCTTTGAGACCCACATAAGAAGGAATTCACTAAGCGTGAATTTCTCCATAGTGAGAAAATCAATAATACTCCTTCTGGTTTCGTCAAGAAGATTGCCCCAGTTGAGGAGGTATTGTATTGAGTCCTTGCTTGTCAGTAAAAGTCTGAATTTATACTGTATGGTGTTTATTTGTTGATTCTGTGTCTGTAACTTAAAGCTACATCTATAGACAAGAGTTCGGATCAAAACACAGAGTAGCGGTCTGGAGATCTTCTTTTGGTTTCAACAGTACCCTGAAGATTTAATACCACTCCTAGTATTAATATTTTAAAACGTGCTCCCGTCCGTGAAGATGTATGTCACATTTTCACGAATATCACTGATAACTTCAGAAAGCCAGTTGCCTAAGAAATTCGCGGTTATGATTTCTTACTCGTTATAGGAAGATTAATGCCTGAATAGAAAAAGACACTGGAAAGGTCCATGGGACCTAAACAGCAGTCTAAATAACAATGCTTCACCTTGTGGTTCAGCCATATTGTTTTCACAGCACAAGTCAATCAACTGTCTTTTTTGAGCCTTTGGTTACTTTTTCACTAGCAAATAAATTTTTCAGTTCTGTTTCGTTCGCCATAGCTTCTTACTTTACACAGAAATTTTGCAAAATTGAATTTCTTCTGTGGCTCAAGGGGCGAGGTCGACTTCACACCGAACATTTCCCTTGGTGTTTCATAAGCCCGTGGTAATTCTAGCCGCGCTAAGTTGGTTCCTTTAAAGTTTTTGGAAGCTGGAGAAAAAGGCAGTCTGTTAAAATTAATTATAGGCAGTCTTACAAAAAATAATTAAAAGAAAGAGTGTATTATGGAAGCCAACAATGATACATGAGTGACTCCGGCATCAGGGGTAACTTATACTTAAATTTATGAAAAATGTATTAGAGTAAGCATTCAAAATAACAGCAATGTGATACGATAAAAAATGAAGTTACAGAGCGAGCAAAAGGACACAAACTGATCAAGTCGTACATAAGTTTTCTGATTTGATCCTAGTTTGTGAACTTAGCACCACAATTGTGTGTATGGTTTTATGACGCAGTGCATGTGCAATCAGCACCGAATTTGAGCTTTCCCTTTTGTTCCCAAAATACTTACTTATTGCGCCATGAAATTTTGAGTTTTAGACATAATATTTTTCCACACACACTGTGGATGTTAACTTATTGACATGTAAGACTGATCTTGAGCGTTTTACAAATGCTATTTTTTATCTCCTTTAAATATTTAGCGTGTGAAACTTTAAATATTGGGAACATTAAGCATTTAGCTTGCTTGTCTGAATTATTTATTCCATTTTTATTTGAAAAAGCGACTGTTTGAAGATGTGAGTTTTTATCTTTGATAAAAAACGATAAAAAACAATACTGTTTCTTGAATTCAGGCCTTGATTTCATAGACGTGTTCTCAACCCATAAAATTTTTGTCTAGCTGGTGGTTTTCTTTTACAACCATTTTTATGAGAACGATGTTCTTAAAAATCTATACGAACTGTTTTTTTCTTTTATTTTCTCCATAAAAAGAAGAAAAGTTCCCTGGACTTCTTCTTTTGCTGGGAGGACGAGAACTTTTGTTCTACAGAAGAGAAAATCGAAAGATATTCCTGACCCATATTTATGACCCTTTGTATTTTTGTCAGAATGAATGGCGGGTGCTTCCTCCCACCCGCGCACCCTGCGTTACTAACGCCAAATGGTGGCAAGCCCATCTCCAATACGGCTTATACTTGGAACTCCTAGATGGCTCCATAGATCGGGAAAATGGAATTTCTGTGTGGTGCAACTGACCCACATTCCTCTTGTGTAACAACAAAATGTTCTTTCGGCAAAGTACAGAAAATGTATCTTTTTTTATTATTTTTTACCCTTTTTTGCGGCATATAACTTCGAGACTACCACCACGTGCTCAGCATATCCCCGAAAGGATTGTTCCGACACGGTTTTCCCCTTTTACTGTGGTCTAAAGCAACAACAATAAGAAAAAAAAGAAGAGTAGAAGGGGAGATATTTCTGCGGAAGGAAACTTCGGAAAAAGTTTCAATGCTTACACCATACAAGAAACGGTTTTGTTGCCAGAACTCGGGTGTTGTGAACCTGAAGTCAGCCAGCTTTCAGAGATTGTGCCACGAATGGATGATGTATGAAGTTAAACCACTGAGTTAGAGGAAATATACTTTTCAATATCGTCAGCCAGGGAACATTTCCAAAGATGTCAGACGAGTAAATCAATGTGAAAATCTGCGCTGATCAGTTGACTGTAAATGCCGGGCTCCACCATCAATTCTAACAAAAGGAAAGAAAAGGATAAGACATCATTGTACGAAAGAAAAATTAAGTTTCATCTTTATACTGAATGAGCTATAAATTCGCACACCTAATAATCTAAAAGTAACTGATAAACTATAAGAACAGATTAAAGCCATAAGAAGCTATGTGGCGTTATTTTAGTTTTCAGAAAAAATAATTTATTTATTGAACATTTAAATCATGGAAGTTGCATATTGAAACTATTTAAAACATATCTCTGATTTAAGTTGTACAGGGTGTCCACAATGTCTTGTTACCCCCCCCCCTGTAATAAGAAATGAAAGTGAGCTATGTATCTGTTGTATGATGTATATGTTGAGGCATCCTTAAACATCCCCAGTGGATCCGTTTGGGCTCCGTCATTCTCGTGACAGAGAATAATTTTACGCCATGTTCTGTGAGACATTTTCCGAAGCAGTTGCGGGGTGATACGAGAGAAAGCACGTCTCGCTGCTTGTTTAAGTTCATCAGTGGTTTGGTAGCGCTGCTGTGCAACAATCTCCTTTATGAAACCCCAAAGGGCATTATCATACGTTGAGAGATCTGGGCTTCTAGGTGGCCATTCAAGTGGAGAGGGCAGCACTGCCAAACTTCAGCCGATCCAAAGATCGCGAAAAACCTCACCAAGGTATTCCCGAACAGCGATTGCGTAATGGGCAGGTGCCCCATCCTGTTGGAACCATACGCCATTCAGAATGCCAAGATTTTCAAGTTGTGGCACAAACCAGGTTTGCAGCATGTCCAGATAAGTTGTCTGATTCACTGGACTATCAAATAAATACGGTCCAAACAGATGTCGACTATTCATTGCAGCCCATATCATGACATGCGGAGGATGATGTTCGAATTCTTCGACATAATGTGGGTTTTCCTTGGACCAGAACACAACGTTCCGTGATCGACAGCTGCGGTATATCGCACATTCATCACTGAAAATGACCTTTCCACGTTTTAGGATTGTGGCAAATGTCTGAAGCATCATTGCACATGCATCCCGTCTGCGGTTTAAATCGGTGTCTCATAACTCCTGAACGAACATCGGGCGATATGAGTGCAAATTCAGGTCATTCTTCGTGTGCTTATGCAGTGTCAATCGTGGTATTCCAAGCTCCGCTGATCGTTTGCGGAGCGACTTCGTCGGTGACCTGATAACTGATTCCTCGACCGCTTGACACTGTTGTACTCTGGTTGACGGTCTTTCCGTTCGTGGTTTATCCATGATGTTGCCTTCTTCGAAGAGCTTATGTTCCCACAGCAGGAGAGTCTGTTTTGGAGGGGCCTCTTTGTCAAATCGTTCTTGGAAATCAGCACGCACGTCACGCATTGTGTTCCCTGTGTGTGGACGTTCGTGTACCCAGACACTGACAACAATCCACTATTCCAGGGTGTATTCGCTGGTATCACACGTGGTCCCGGCACCTAATCTGTAAATAAATACATTACAGACAATAACTCAACATATACATCATGCAACAGATACGTAGCTCACTTACATTTCTTATTACAGGGGGGGTAATAAGACATTGCGGACACCCTGTATACAACAGAGCAGAAATAAAGAGTTCATGAAATTTAATATATGCTCTTTAATTCTAATTTCTATATAGACTTAATTTAAATTCAGTAACGGTAATTACCTGTTTACTTGACTCATTGGGCATTCATTACATTTCTATTACAAAAGGTACAAAATAGAAGAAGAGAGATCGCATAAGGATAAGACAGAATGCACGACAATTCAGTGTTGAATTTTCGGTTAGGTGTCTTACGTGAAAATAATATTACCATTGTCCTCCTCAAAAATAATATCCAGGACAGGTGGAAGAAGTTCAGTGAAATCTTTGATGACATTTCAACATGTGTTCTCCTTTCCTGAATTCATGGTTAGATAAAAAATGATAATATTCGAGTGGCAAATAACGTAGCAGTTTCTTGGAATGTTTCTTCAAGGAAGTGCTACATTAACTTGATTTTTCTGTTTTCTGCATCAAGGAGCGCACATATCAATTTGGTTGTCTTCCTTCAAGAAACTGCGGAATTTACTTGTCTTCTGCTATGGAAACGCTGCATTAACTTGACTGTCTTATATTAAGAGCTGTTGTAATTTTTAACTGTGTCGCTGGTCTAGGAATTACTGCGTTAACTTTACCGTATTCCATAAGAAGTTGCAATATTAACTGGACAGTTATCCGTCGAGAAATTACTGTACTAACTTGAATGTCATCCAGAAACTATTAGGTCGTTCCGGGGAGTAAGTAAACGATTTCAAATTACCATAATTCCTGTAATAGCAAAGCAATGATCACACTATTTGAGGGTAATTATTAACAGTTCCCCTCACTATCAGTAATGTTCCCGAACTGTGGACATGTTCATAAACACCCCTAAAAATACCAGCATTTTAAAGTCTATAGAAAATATCTGTGATTTGAGATCGAAATCATATTTGTTGTTGTAGCGAGTACAAGATATCTTCCGCTGAAACAGTTAGGATCACAGTGTTCATATCCGGTGAATACGGTGGGTGGGCAACTCCCCCAACCGTTCTGTTCAGTAAACACCCAAATAATACTGGCGTTGTGCAGCTGTGCATTTTCATGTACAAGGATAGGTGGTTGTACATGATGTCGCGGTGTCGTGCCGCATTATGTTCCTATAGACCGTATGCATTGACGTAACGAAACCGCGGTTTGCGTCACATTTTCGTCTGCTGGTTTCTTGCAGAACAACTGGTGTACAAGTGAGATCAAAGATGCATTGCATGTTCTACGTAAGTGGGTTATCTGGTGATCAAAAGCAGGCTTATTCTGATAAATTAAAATTATTGGGCAATTGTGGTGAACCATATGAAATTCCATACTCACTTTTCCTGAACAATATGGTAGGAAGGGGAATAATTTTGCATTGCAGCACAGCCACTAGCTTTTGTGCTAACAGCATATTCACACCGTTAATTAAGATGAAAACGTCATGTCATCTTTGGCTAATTATTTAATTTAAAAGTTTATCTTTCAATAATTTAGATATTCCCCAACCTAAAACTTAAGATAAGGTAAAAATCCTTAGCTTTACACAGGTAAGGCTATATATGTATATATATAAAATAATAATAATAATAATAATTCTGGCGAGAAGTACTAAGTCTCTACCTAATATATAATAATGGCAATAATAATAAACTGGTGAATGTTATCATGCGATCATTTTTCCGAAATCGGCCTGGGAACCTAACATATGAAGGTTCCATAAGATATTCATTCCCTTATAGCGGTGGATACATTCATGATAAAGAACAGCATAATCTTACTCATAAGAAAGGTTAATTACAGTCTAAAGGTCTTCATAGAGTTTTTGTTGATAATGCATCAGTAAATATATGAACACACCTGTTACAAAATGTAAACTACACACTAATGTTCCTTCGTTTCCGGTCATCAATGTCAACCCTGCTGATACGTGATAACCACAAATTTTGGCGCTTCTGAATTGAATTTTTATAATTCTGATCCCACTTCGTTCGTTCAGATATTAATCTAAAATAGAACACATCATTATCTCTCCCACTTCGGTTACTGCAACCAAAAATAGCACATAACATCATCTTCCTTAACGCTCCACAATGCAAATCCAAGCAGTGCTTGTACACCAGTTGGTCACCAGGACGTCTGCTAGGATGGTTTACCTTGCTGTGACGTCATATGCATACGGTCTATAGAAACGACTTATACCACTGTGATGTCCTCATCATACGTCCTCGAGAAAGCCACACCGTGAACATCCCGGCCAGCGACCAGTAAGATTTTACGCCCATGCATCTCCGCACGTGATAAAGACTCAGCGGAAATATCGGGTTCAACCGGGACTAGCTCCTCCTCTGTTTCGGGTTTGACCATCGTTTTTGTAACGTCACACTAGGCGATGTAGTTGTGCACCGAGAAGGTTACAACGCTACGTATGTTTCTGGGCATTCAGTTGGATTTAATGCTTGAAGAAAAAGCTTAAATAAAGTCAATATTTTTTTTTTTTTGCAAATTATTTTAGGAAACAACAGTTCTACCGAAAAACAAAGAAGAAAAAGAAAAGATAATAGCGTCTGTCTTTCTTTTTTTCAGAAATTACGCTTTCCCGTTATTTATGTTCTATCGGAGTAAAAACGGTTATGCAAAAAAGCTTTGTTAATGCAGTTTTAAACAGACGCAGAAAATAACTGAAATGTAATTTATTAGTACGTTGACGCATTGCTACATTGCAATTTAAATCTGTAAAGAAAAACCGGCGAAAAATTAATGAAACAACTTCCAAAATTGCGTTTTTAGACTGTTTCTGATCAGAAAACATCGCTTTCATTCAAAGAATAATAAACGTGAAGCCGCCGACTGTTCCGAAATTAATACTGAGAATGTGTTTGAAAAGGTAACTCACAAAAAACAAAAATGATGATAATGCTGCACCAAGCTAATGTTGCAGTACACACAGAAATAAATAAAAAAAATTGGGGGCGGTCAACTGTATTAAATTAATATTTGAGACCGTATTTGGAAAAGAAAGTAACGAAAGAAGAGAAATGCTAATAATGCTACTACAGTCTATATCTTGTGTGTGGTTTGAAGAATTTAACCCCCTTCATGTCTATTCTGAAACTTGAAGGAATTAGGAATGGGAGATAATCTTTTCTCACTATTTATTTGCATAACGTTGCAGGGCACATATATATATAAATAAAGTTTTAAGGCTACCAACTAGACTAACTTAAACTTGAAAATGTGTAATTCTCTCCCTCCAGTAGGGGCAATCGAAATTTGTAATTCTAAGCACAATGTACACATAGAAATAAATAAATGAAAAATAAACTTGCCTTGTACTGATTCTCCCCCCCTCCCTACGGTAAGGGCAATCCACCCTGGTGATGTACATTGTTAGAACATGCATTCTTGATAACTTTTTCGTACACATTTCCTGTGAGGGACACAGAAATGAAGATTAAATATATATTTGTATGGGGTTTGGATTAGTTAGACTTGGGCTAAGAGTTAGTTTCCCTGTAATGATGATTATCAAATGTCTTTGCCAAGATTTGGAGATATTTCCATTGTTAGTGAGGTACACAGGAAGATCAGATTCACAAATTAGCTGCTGCAAACGCAGCATACTTTCTTTTTGGATTTGTTATTTAAGCAGTCATTTTTCGAGTTTTTCAGCTCCGCCACTGGGTTGAATGTAAAACTAGTAAAAATTGCCTTTTAACTGTAATTGCATTTTTAACCCTTTTCCTAAGTTGATGTAACATTCTTAATAAAAACGAAACGAATTTGAGGAAAACGCTCGTGGTGTTGCGTCGCATGTAGCAGGAATTATCAGGAAAATGGAGTTATACTACTCCGTCGATTTCAGGCATTCTGGTATCGTTGACTATATATCATTTGCAGTGAGATGCCAGCTCAGTAAGTACGCAGCAAGAGTAGTAGCGTGTTGTGCTGCCCTTGGTCTACAATACAGCCAGAATTCGTCAGGCGATGAATCATATGAGATTCTGGAAGCTTTGTGCAGGAATGCTGTACCATGCGGAAATGACTGAGATGACCCAAAGCATGCCAGTGTGGAATTCTGCAATGATTTAAATAATTGTGATCCGTCTCTTTGTTTCCACGATGTTGATCAACCACCTTTGACTCCACTGATTCAATAGCTCGTTTCGTACACAATCACTGATTGCTGGAAGTTTTTTACATGCCACACTATTCACGGTAAACTCTTGCCACGGTTGGGCCTGAAAGGCCCGGGAGAACGGCAGTTTGTGAAAAATGTTAGAACCAATGCTTGGCGGTAACTATCATGCCATTTTCAAAGTCGCTCAGCTAACTTGTTTTGCCCATTTCGATCATCAGTCGAACGCTGCCAGATTTATATCGCACACCGCGCTCACGTGACGTCTTACATGTTGGTTCGAGTCACTTACGTTACGAGAGCAGGTGTACCAAATAAACTGGCATCTGGGTGTATATGCTAGCATTAATGTTTCATTATTACTTCTGCACTTCTTATAATCGCTCCTATCCTGACCTCAAGATATTGAAATTACAGCTCGACTCATTTTAGGCAGTGAGATTGAGAGATTGCATGTTTAACGACCACCGTGAGCAACTCAATGGGCTATAAGCAGTCACCCGTCCCTAATTTAGGGTCAGTGGTTCCAGGGAAAGGAGAGAGCCACTGCCGTAAGACAAACACAACATCCATGCCTCACCGGGATTCGAACCCGGACCCCATTCGGACGAATGATCAGAGGCCATCGCTTAGACCACTGCGCCACCGGGCTTTAGGCAGTGCACCGACTACAATAGGAGAACGCTGGAAGAATTCAATATTGCTATTGTTTTAGTCAATTTAGTGAGTGAACGGGATAGGCCATAGAGATGGAAACGGGTCAACGGTTCGACAATTTCTTGCGGATCCAACGGGTCGGGTCAAGGTGTTCCTCACCCGATTTTGACCCGGTTTTATTCCCGTTTTATTTTTGAAAAGAGAAAAATATATTCCAAAGAAAAATTCGCATTGTGGAATTCTGTAGTCGATGCCGTTGCCCACGGAGTGAATAATGATTTGCCATGCAAAAATATTGTTTCTTTCTTAAAGCAACGAAGATTTCCACCGAACGATGTCAGATAATACACAGACTCCATACCGTAAAAAGATCCTTCCTTTGCGTTCTTTTACAGTGTTTGTCCAGAGAAACGTACAGGGCAAACGCCATTCGCCTGCTTCTCAGCTGATTCACTCTCTCCGTGCGAAGTTCACTGTATGACTAAGAGTTACTTTTCACAACGCATCTTTAACATTAAGCATTCAGAGGCTTTCGATTGATATGTTAACATCCCGTTCCCATGACATGTCAATCGAAATTAACTCCTTATTTGCTAATATGGACGGATTAAATATTAAGGAGGTTGAGAAAGGCGTCGAGGCCAACAAATACGTGCTTGCTGAAAACCACAAGGGGAAGAGTGAATGCTGGAAATTGTTTCGTCTCATTAAGGAACCGGTGAATAATTCTTTGTTGTTTGGTCTTGCTTGTTGTTCAAAATGTGGAAAGTGTACAATTACAAAGAAAGATGTCGCCGGTGTAATAAAAGATTATGGAACCAAAAATCTAACGGACCATACGAAAGTATGCGCACCTCCATCAAAGCGTGGAAAGAGTGAGCAATCTAAATACATTTAAAAAATACACTTGTGTAATCGTAAATAAAGATTCCGATTTGTAATATACTCACGGTCACGGTCATAGTCAGCCATTGCTTCTGGATTGCGCAAAATAGTGGCACAAAGAATGGCACTAAAATTTAGCAGGTAACCAAATTTTATTATTAAAAAGGGATTTCAGTTGTTAAATATCAAGCAGTTATTGGGATGAATATATAAATTGAGTTTCGAATCTATAGTTCAAAGCAAATTTGTCGGGGTCAGTTACGGGGCCAGATCGGGTCGGGTCTGGGTCTAGTTATTGGATGTCTAGGTCGGATCCGGGTCCGAAATTTTTAACCCGTTTCCAACTCTGATGGACAATTCTTTATCATGTATTTTGAACGAAGCATGGTTCCAGTAAGTGGTTACATAAGAAATAAAGCAGCAGACTGTCAAGCTTTGAAAACCCTTACTCAGTGAACTGAATGTTTAGAGTCTAAAAATGAACTAGAAAATGTTTTCAACTTCATTTAGGTATTATGTCTTTAGCGGATAATGAAATATGACTATCGCCACTAAAGGTAAACAATGGGCTCTGTGCATTCAGTGTAAAAGCCTTCTGGACAAAAAGAGCATTTCCAGGTGGTTTGTGATCGAGTCAGAAGGCGCGCGCACACATATACATCCCTATTATCGTAAGCAGGGGGCAAAATGGCGAAATATATCTGAGTTTGAACCAGGAACCAGAGGCGGATCCAGCGGGGGCGACTGGGGCCATCGCCCCCCCAACCCTAACAAAGTTTTTACGTTGAAAGCAGCGAAGATCGTAAATGATTAACTTTGCATATTTTGTTTCCAGTTTTTCAAAAAAAAAAGAAATTAACAATTAAACTTACTACAGAATTGGATTTAAAATACGTATTACATTGATTTAGCTTCAGTAAAAAAAGAAAGAAAGAGAAGAGAATAGAATAGAGAGAGGGAGAGAGAGAGCGCAAAAAATAGATTGAAGACAGGGACAGCGGGGGAGAAAGCATGGGCGTATTCTTTGTTAGTTCTTTGCTACTGTCATATTATCTAGCGTCTGTAACTAGTCTCGAAACAGTCTGTGAAAAATTTAAAACAAACCTGAATCCATAATTTAAACCTACTCACTTTTTCTCATGAGAGTTAATGTCTCTAAGTTGTAATTAAGGTAGCAGTCTATTCTGAACTATCATAAAAACGGAAACTTTCCTTTAGCTTTCGGGAATTTCGGTGCTATAAAATTTTCGCAGGAAAAGATTAATAATATCATAAAAATTCCAAGCTGTTTAAATATGGGGATCGTTTAATATTAGGAGGCACTGTTTACTTAGTTTCACATTACGCACTCATTTAAAGGAAGTTTTCAATTCTTCAAACGAGATTAGGGAACTTAGTTTTTCAAAAGAAAAACTAAGTTCTCTTCATCTCATTTTTGTACGACTGTGATTGCAACACACACTGAGTATGCCCGCCCGTGTGTCTACCGTCCTTCACTGTGGTTTTAATTCATCTGCGTTAAGTAACTAATAACAGAACTGCTTTCTTTTTCCTTTTTACGTTAATTTCCAATAGACGTAAGGTTTCGTTATTTCATCACCAATGAAAAGAAGTCGAAATGATTCTTTTTGTCGCTGTCGGGCACAGTAAAAACAAAAAAAAAAAAAAAGGGGGGGGGGGAATTCCTGTTACCTTGTTTTATATTTAGCGATTTTATAGCTAAACCATGTGTTCATTATGTTTTCGCTGAAATTAGGCTTGTATTTACTTTAATATATGAGAATGTCAGGTGGAGACCACTAAAAATCTTTTTTCTATTAAATTAACCAACTCCGAATATAATGGCTTTGGGTTTATTTTGAAGGATTTCATTCAGATGTAGTCTGTGACGATTTAAAAAAGCATGAAGTTCATTTTTTCGGGAAACGCGCAATCGATTGCTCTGAAACAATTGTGATTTTTCCCCTATTGCTTGCTCTCGTTCAGGCATTTGACGATTTAACATTCCTGTGGCAGGTGGAAGTGTTTTAAAGAGCTTGCAAAAGGAACGCCAGGTAGGAGCGGTACAGCCAATATGTATAACGTATATCTAAAAACACCCTTCTATAATGTCTTCTCTCCTCCCCCTCTTTTATATCCGAAAAATCGTCCCTCCTAGAGTAAACTTCTGGAACCGCTACTGCCAGGAACGGTTGCTAGTCTTACATCACTGTGAAACACAACACATCTAGTGGGATGTTCCAAATCTTCCATAGTGAAGCTGCATCAGTACCAGCAACATTTCGGTAAGACAGCCATCTTACACAAAAGTTGCTGCGGGAACGTGAGACAGACGCGAACAGCACACTTTGAAATCTAATAAGTGTGTTTTGGTGAAGCAAGACGACCCAGCAGTGTGCAACTTAGAGCTGCCAGGAATACTTTGCAACGAGACTATGCACTGTACTCGCCACCAGCTGAGATGTAACAGGAGAGGACCAATTTGATAACTTCCCTCAGGCTGCAGATAAACAGGCAGCTGCTTCTTGCGTGGACCAAAGCACACAAAGATTATACTGAAGATGACTGGAGAAAAGTTGCGAATATTGCTTACTTTTCCATCATGACGATGATACGGGACGGGCGTATAGCAAACAACATGACGCCATGAATCTTGCATACTATAATGGTTTGGGGAATGCTTCGTTTTGAAACGACGCGTGGGACAACGATTTCCACATGATAATTATTGCAATATCGTTGCACATAACGTTCACACCACAGTTCTTTTATCTCTTCCTGGCCATGTTGTTACTTCTTCCTGTGGCCTAAGCATCTCAAGTGCTGACATCTGACCATTCGTTCGATATGAGAGTGGATTCCAACCCCGAATGAAGCATGGGTGATATGGTTGTCCGATGGCCCAGGATCTGCTTCGTCTCTCGAGCCAATGGCCCTAAATTAGGAACGGGAGACTATTTTATGGCCCTATAAGCTGCTCGTGGTGGTTGTTAATCCCAGAAACAAACTTTTTCTTGACAGTGATTGTGTCTCCCAGCAGGATAATGCGCCATCGGGATGATCCGAAAAATATTCCGATGAGTTCTTTCTTCTTTATTGTTCTTAAAATTCCCTAGAAGTAGCGAGCCCCAAAGAACATCTGTGGTATGAAGTCAGACGATCTGCGCTACGTGGGATTTTGCAAACTTCTGAATTTAAACAACTGTGGAATACTTCCTAGACAGCGTGGTAGTCGATTCTACCTGATGCGTACGGTGATTTTGTAGGACGCAAGCCGCAACATGTGCAAGCTGTTATGAAAGGTTAGGTAGATGGGCATATTCTAATAATCAACAAGTGTTTATTTTCGTTATCTATAGGCTTACAAATGCCTTTATGGTTCCTTCTAAGATTTTAGTGGCATGTCCTGTATCTACCTACAAGGTATATGCTTGTTTGGCTGATCATCATGGATACTGAAAAAAGTGCCAGCTTGTATGTTTGAAATAAAATATCTTTACCCCCTTCATGTTAGACACATGATTTTCTACACTGAATGGCACTGGAGATATCTGATTGTCCCATAGCCGGCTTACACTAAACACTAGGATACTGGGAATTTTTAGCTGGCTTACAGAATCTGTTGAGGTGGATATATCTAAAAGCTCTGACTTATGTTTCCAATGGTAAAATCTTCTGCAGACATTTTCTTCGCGATTAATGCATTCCCAAGGATCAATATTTGCACATCGATAAAAATAACTTTAAATTATAACCTGGTATACTTAATGTTTGCTAAAACTTAATTATATTAAAAATCAGTTTTCTTTGGGTAGTATTTGAGATCTGCTAACAAAGGGCGCCACGTACACAGATCACTTCCTAATTGTAATCATTTCGCACTTTTTTCCAATAATTTTGTTAATTTTCGGAATTCAATCGGCATCCCTGAGTCTGTCCATGCGATAGTCTAGAACGTTTAGAAGGATTTGGGCCGCATAGATTTAATTTTCTGACAAGTTAGATAATAATGTTAACAGAACAGTAAGTACTTATGATTTTAATTTCGAAATCAACTAATAAGCTCACTCTGCGACATTTTGAGCGAAATTATTGTCAGAAAATTTAATCTAACTTGCTCAAATCATTCTAAACATCCAGACTATCGCATAGTTAGACTCACGTGTTTATTATGTTCCGAAAACTAATAAAATTACTGACAAAAAGCTCCGTGATTACTGCAGCATGCAAGAGAAATGAATTAGTAAGCGAGATTTATAGATGGCGCCCTCTATTAGCAGATCTCAAGCACTACCCAAAGAATTATTGATTTTTAATATAATTATGGTTACTCTGTAGCAAACATTAAGTATACTAGGCTATAATTCAACGTTATTTTATCGATGTGCAAATTTTGATCCTCGGGAATCCATTAGTTGCGAAGAAAATGTATACAGAAGTTTTTACCATTGGAATTATAGGTCAGTTTTTCGGTGGATCCACGCACAAACACACACATGAACACACACATCTTAAGGGTGAACGTTTCCGTCTTGATTACATCTCACAAACTTGTTAATCAGTAGTCGGTGTTCAGTCAGAATTTTCGTAAGAATGCAGTTCGTGTTTTAATCAGTAGTAGTAGAAAAATGATTTTAGAGTGTATGGAATTTATCTCAGCTTAATGTTCTTCAATAATTAAATCCCTGACGTGCCTTAGAGTGGTTTTGAATTTAAAAACTTCCAACAAAATTTAGTGAGTTGGGACGTGTATTACTTTGCTTTCGTTTAAATGTTCGAAAGTTTTACTTAGTTAGCGGCGGTAACATCCCTGAAATATGCTAAGTTCCAAATTTTATGCTCAAACATATTTCCCCGACGTTAATAACAGGGCAGATATAAGTTCTAGTGACTGATAACGCAGATATATGAAAAGGAATAAAAAAGCAGCTTTTCTAAAATGGCACGGTAAGAGACGTCAACCATTAATTTGCATTGCAAATCACAAGAAAAAAAAAAGCTTTTAAGATCCTTTACGAACTTTTAGAAAAATGAAATGGAGCTTGAACTGCAATAACCCGACTTACAAAGACCTGGTTTCTTTTAAATAATGACTGCAGCATGCAAGAGAAATGAAAGAGAATTGTGACTTGTTACTTGGTCTCTGCCTGTGTTTTTACGAAATTGGTTCGTGAAAAATAGTTAGTGCGGAGAAGAGAAACTCGCATTTTATTGATTTTGGAAGTTCTACTTCAGTGTGCGTGAAATTTAATCTTGTTAGAAAAAAGACGCTTTTCCCGTCTTTGATAAACACGCTGTGTCTTTATCAAATGAAGGTAAAATTTCGGCACAATGTAAAAAATACAAGGTTGATCAAAACAGTGTTCACTCAGTTTGTATCTCTTGGTAAAAAGAACTGCGCGTTAAGAGATTTGAATAAACTGTGCTTTAGTGCAATTGCACATACGAGCTTGTGTATTGGCTGTTCCATAGCTACAGTCGTTGGCGATCAGCTTTTAAATTATGAGTTGTTTTTTATTTACTTCCATTTAATACTTCTTAAACAATACAATTTCGCGAAAATATCGACAAGTTGGATCCGCTTTGGAGAATAAGTCAATAGGGAATCTTCCAGACAAGTGACAAGCACTCTTAGACGCCTGTCAGCCATTAGAAGCGGGAACCCAGCAGCAGCGTAATGTACAACATAATACAATACTTACTGCTTGATTCCTTTTTAAACTGAAGAACTGATAATAAAAATCGCCACCTCGGAGTTCAGTTCAATGACAAAAATTCACCTGCGCACTTGACATAATGGTTTTTATTTGTTCAGAGGGAATTACACACAACACCAGATACCCCCAATTTTTCCAAGACAAACCCCCATTAAAAAATCGCAACACCCCAACATTTGGTGGTGTGTAACATATACACACACATACATACATTTACATTTGTAAGAAATAAATGCACATTTTTGCATTTTTTTTCAAATTGTACCACAGATACGCACACATAACACACGCACTAAATCACATATTCGGCCTACTCATCCGAAGACTGAGACCATGAAACAAAGTATAAATTACATTGGCCCACACTACTGGAACTCATTACCGGCGGAACTGACTTCTTTAAATAATTTTAACCTTTTTTTAAAAAAAATTAAACTTCATAATGAATTGCGGCACCTCAAATTGATGATTGCAATGCAGAGGAAATATGGCTAGTACTATAACTTGTATATCTCGATGTAAATTGATTTTTCAATGGTATTATCTGTAATGTTTATTATCTTCTTATACACTGAAGAGCAATTGAATTAGAGATACCTGTTTAGTAACGTGTAGCACTACCTTTTGACCTGATGACGGCGGCGATTCGTCTCGGCATGGACTCTACAAGACACCGGAAGCGTTGGGAAGCCATACGGATCGACGGCCCCTGAACAAGCTCCCACAGTTCACGAAGATTAGATGGAGGGTGGTCAGAACCTCGAACATCTCTCTCGATGGCCTCCCAGATGTGCTCGATGGGATTGAGGTCAGGTGACCTGGCTGGCCAAGGAAGCGAGGTCACGTCGGTGGAGTGTTCATCCAACCATTCGGATACAATTCGGGAGCGATGGCACGGTGCATTGTCTTGTTGCAGGATGAGGTCCCCAGTGGGATATTGAAGACGCACAAACGGGAGCAAATGGTCGTCCAGGATATCCCGGTAACGTTGACCTGTGAGGGACGATGTCACACGTACCAGGGGTCTCATTTCAGTCTACGTAAACAGTCCCCAGACGAGAATGCCACCCCACCAGCTTAAAGAGTACCCTGCTGGCAAGAAGGATCCATCGCTTCATGTGGTTTGCGCCGTACTCATATCCTGTCATCCGCATGTACCAACGTGAATCTCGACTCATCAGTCCAGGCAACATTTTTCCACATGTCTAGGGTCTAGTGGCGATGTTCCCGCGCCCATGCTAATTTTTGAACCCTGTGATGTGCAGTCAGCAGCGGTACCCTCGTGGGACGATGGCTTTTGTACCCCATAGCGAGGAGATGGTGTGGCTGCTTACAAGTTTTTGTGCACCAGCGTTAAATTGCCGAGTGATTTCTTGCACTGTGACCCGTCTATCCGCTGTTACAATGCGAGCTAGCCGACGATGATCCCGCTCATCCACACGCTGTTGTCCACGGTAGTTAGCCCTTGCAAGGATGGTTTTACCGGATTCGATGTACTCATGGTGCACCCGTGACACAGTGGCTCGTGAAAATCCCAGTGCCTGCACGACTTCCGAGATGGAATGACCCATTCGTCGGGCCCTGACAATTTGCCCACGATCAAATGCGCTTAGATCCTTCGTCTTACCCATACTGTGTCCGACTTTTATTGATTCCCGTCGTATCACTCTTTATGTTGTCGGATCGCTGAATAAGTCATGTCGTTTCCGTTTACAGGGCCGCCCACAGCGCCACATTTGCATAACTAGCGTTATGCAATGTGGTTATGCATAACTAGTTATGCAAGTTGTTTGTAACTACAATTACTGACCTCAGTGTAAAACTAGCCTAGGGAGCATGGAACCCTGTCCGGCCTGGGTGGCCTTTCCCCCTGCTTCCTTGCTGTGCTTTGTTTCAATTGATATTTTGTAACACTGGTTTTAGCTCAGCAAAATAAAGGAATTTAATTGAATTGAATAGCTAATTTTTTTTACTGAAAGAATAAACATGCCCCGTAGCGTTACGATTTCTCGCAGTAAAATTTTTTTTTATCTTCTCCCACGTCACAAATATTAATTTATCAATCTTAAAATTTGATTGAGGCATCCCACCGTGGCGCGTCTCTGGATATAATATTATAAGGTGAGTGTGCTAGTTATACTTTATAATACATTAATATTAGTTTGTAACTTTGAAAATCAGCGCGATGTCATGCGCGAGCATTTTTAGGTTCCAAATGATTACTGACAGACATCTCAAAAGGTTGTTGTCTCTGAGTGCATAACGAAGTCGAGGGGAGAGTTAAAAACAGTCGATATGTTCGAACTTCGTTATAACCGGACAAATACTTTGTAAAACAGCGGTGGCTATTTTTGGTGTATTAAATTATGTCAGGATTAAACTGCTCAATCATAAACTGTTTATCAATTAATCAGAGATAATTGATAAGCAGTTAATTAAAAAATATATAGCTAGCAAAAATGAGTGAGATCTGCAATAAGCAAAACATTTAGCAATTGTAAAAATTGAAGTAACTGCAAAAATTTTGAAATTTCCACCTGTTACACTTGATTTGCTGTTTGCACGTTATGTCGGAAACATGAGTCAATTGTTACTTATTTTGTGCTGACATTGGTTATATCACCAGAAAAGCCATCTCTAGGTTGATGCTCTCCTGAAGAAAGCAACCAGGTTTCTTATTTTCTAATTGTCTGATTTTCTATTAGTTTTCTGTGCAATTTGATTTTTAATGTTATCATAATTTTTGCATCTCTTTTGATATACGTGTGTATATATACAGTATATATACATAACACTAAGTTAGCATTGCGTTAGGAACACCCCCGTCTGACATATTTGTAGCGATAACGAAGTACCACGAAATATGAACGCCATGTGTAGCTACTACAAGTTGTGCACACGTATCCTCTGCACGTAATCAGTAAACGTTGCCAGTAATGGGGAAACGTGGCAACGTAAGCCAGTTTGACAGCTGCAAAATAGTTGGGGCAAGAAGGGAAGGTGCCAGTATTTCGGAAAGAGCCGCACGCGTTGGCTGCTCCCGTACTACTTTATCTAGGGTGTATCAGGGCAGGATTAACCATGCACAGACTTTCAGCAGAAGGGCTCACATTGGCCGGACACGAGCGGTTGATCCTAGAGGTGAGCGTCGGATGTCACGACCGGTATTTCAGCAACACGTGCAAGTACGGCAGCGGTGCATTTCGAACTATTTCATGCACTATGCGCCGTACCTTACTTCGCCCGGGGTTCAACAGCCGGAGACCAACGAGAGTACCCATGATGACGCTCAGTCATCGCACACAACGCCTCGCACGGGCCAAGGAACGTTGGGCAATAGACCCCCGACAGATGGAAAAAGGTCGTCTAGAGTGATGAGTCCCGTTTCCTGCTGCACCATGCTGATGGCAGGGTTCGCATATGGGCGTAAACAGCATGAAGCCCAATCCGCTGGTTTCACAGTTAGGGTTCAACAGTGCCGGTGGTGGTCTGGTGTGGAGAGTTTTTACTGGCATCCACATACACTGAATGGTAGGGCGCTACAGGGACCTGTTAGCCAACCATGTCCATCCATATCTGCAGGAGGTTTACCAGGACCACAGTGCAATCTTTCAACAGCGCAGCGCACGGCGTCATCGAGCTCGTTATACTACTGAATGATTGGAGAAACGCGACGACGAATTCGCCACATTGCCTTGGCCCCCAAACTCTCCTGATTGTAACCCAGTTGAACAGTTATTGTGTATTCTAGAACGGGGTATGAGAACTGCTGATCCTCCTCCACGGAATGGGCGTGAAATTACGCAGCTGCTGCAGCGGACATGGGTCAAGTTACGCATGGAGGATGCTCGACACCTTGCAGAATTTGCTTCTAGGCGTCTGCGAGCCGTGATTGCACAGAAAGGTGGACCAACGTGTTATTAGGTAGGCGTACCTAATGCAAAGCTAACTCAATTTATACTTCACTGATCGGTGATGTTATTGCTACATGTTATGGGATGCGTTCACTCGTGGTGACAGGGGTGGTCGCAATAATATAGACGATGAGCGCATTTTGTAGGCATGTAGGGCAGCGGGTGGCAACGTTCGTGACTGCCATGGAAAGGACCTCGGGTTCGATTCCAGGCAGATACAAACGCTCGATCCACTAAATATCCGCCGTGCGTCGGATGGGCACGTTAAGCCGTCGGATCCCGGGAACTAGTCCCCCGGTAGTAAATAAGGGCGTCTTCTACCTCGATTCCGCGTGACTTTCCTATCGGGCACTCTAGCCTAAATCTCCTAGCTTCCTATTTCTAAGGGTTGTTTAAGACCTGGGGTCAGACACTCCCTTCCTAAAAACCTCTACATATGATCTGATCTATTTGTAAGCATGTATGTATACAAACAGTTTTTTTAAGGAGAGAAATTAAGTCGCTGTATAAGAAAAAAATAACGATAACATTTTTTATCCAATTGTTTTCTGTGCGTGCTGTTGTGTTGTATTATGTCTTTTAAACTTTTACTCAGTTCATAAGGAGGAACGTGAAATTCAAAGTTTAAAATTTACATAGTGATACTAAAATCCTATTATTGGATTAAAATATTCCGTTTTATTTAGTGTATGAGCATTTGTTTATGCAATTTTAAACAAAGGTTTCTAAAGTTCACTATCTTTTTCCAGCATTCAGGGAAAGGAGAGCTTTCCGTCGTACAGAAATAATTAGCTTAGTTAGAAATTTATAAACGACACTAATTACTTACGTGTATTCCTACTTGAAGAACGTTGTGGGTGCCATTCATCATTGCCCACGTTATATTCCATTCTCATATAGGAATCTGTAAATAGAAATTACACAATACGGAAATACACAGGAAAAAGTCTTTCAACCAAAAAAGTGGTACGTTATGTCGAGTAATTCTAGAAATGGCTAGTTATGTCGCGTAATTCTAGCAAAAAATAAACAGTTTTAAAGAAGTGATAGAAATAGTTCCTTATCGTTGTGTATTGATTCCTAAACTTAACACAAATGCTGGATTTGGACAGAAATGCGTAATTTTATCAATCTATTCAACCTCAACATTGCATATGTAATTATTTTTCTTCAAAGATCTTAATCTCCTGAAACTTTAATTCGAACTTATATCATGAAAACGAACATCGCATTTTGTCCTTACATGCAAATTTAAAAAAAAACCCAGCAGTAAGTTATGATGTTAAATTCGAATTGATAAAACCACAAGGTATACTTTTTAATTAAAACAGGCTTGAAGTTCTGTTTATTATGTATAACATTTCTTGTCTAAACAATAACGTCTTGAATGCTCTGAAGAGAAAGGAAATGACTGAAACGCTCTGCTGCCGGTATAAAAGAGTTATAAGAATTATTAAAATAGAATATGAAAAGAGAGAAAATAAAATATCTGCATCTTCAGTTTTATTACTTTTAATTTCCTTGTATTTTCGTAGAACTGTGTAGCTGTGAGACAGCGAGTAGTTCATGAGATCTTAGTGAGAGCAATACTCTTCGTAAAACAATATGGTGGAAAACGTTAAATAAGCACGGTAGTTTGACTGATAGCGAGAGCAAAAATCCTACATTCACCTTTTTCTGCGAACACGAAACATGGTTTTAATGATTCTGGTAGGAGAGCTAAACGTTCCATTTAAGAAACATCTTTGCCCTTCATTATTATGCACCCTTCTTCATATGCATGTATTCTGTATATTATTAGAGATTCAGAAAATGTCATCTGTCTCTTATTCAAAAACGCATTTCCGTGCTAAATTATTGAGAAACAATAACGAGAGGAAAACAGCATTACACAGATAATTCTGACATTTCTAAGTAATGCCTCTTTGCGAGTAAGCGAACACAACTACGCGTCTCAAGTTCCTTCTGAAAACCAAATTTTGTAGTACAAAAAATACGTCTTTCAAAATCAGTTACTTAATTTTTTGTGCGAGACATCCAGCAATGGATTCTTCAAAATTTATTTGCAAGCTCACTCGAAAATCTTCTGAACTCTATTTACTCAATCTTTGTCGACACTTTGTTGAACTAAAGGAAAGAGAGAAAGGGGATATCTTTAGAGGCACGAGGAAGGGACAGATAAGAAGAAGCGACAGAAAATGGAAGAGAGGTGGTATGATCAAAGGGCGTGAAACTAGCATATTCAAGTTCCCAACTACATGCTGCAGGGAGAGGGAGATAGAGCGATAGGGGAGAGAGGGAAAGAGAGAGAGAGAGAGAGAGAGAGAGAGAGAGAGAGAGAGAGAGAGGAGGGTGGGATAAAGGAGGAAAGAGAATGGAATTCAATTTCCGCATATTTAAATAATAAGCAGTTCGTGCTTTGCTGTAACTCTCGTGTTTCGTGATGCCGTTGTTTACGTTCACGTGATTCTCGTCTCTTTCTTCTCCTTTTAGGCCATCTGCATCCGCATATCATATGTTAGTCCACATCAATTTGCACAATGTCAGAAACTAGTTATTTTCTTAAAATTCATTTCACATTATCATGCGTGAGTCGGATTACTCATTTACTAACTATAATTTCTGACGCAATTATCTTGTTGATAGCTATCCTATAATAAGCACTGCGTGTTACTTTGATAAGATTGGAAAGTTAAACTTTTTCGCCTGAGCCCTTTTTTAAAGGGTCCTAAAGTAAGAACACCTGGAAAAAAATATGCAGCATGACAGCTAAATAAACAAAGAAAATTCTCTGCAGATGTTCTTGTTCCGTTCACTGAACGATAATGGAAGGAAGAGAGAAACGTAAAGCGTGGAAAGAAAAGGAGAAAGAGGAAAACATAAGGGCACAACAAACATGGAGAAAACCTAAAGAGCGAGAAAGACAAAAGAGCAAAAAAGAAAATGAACGGTAGTAAAGAAGAGAGATAGGAAGAAAAAAATAACGATGCAAACACGAAACAGAGAAAGAAATAACGACATCTGAGGGAAAAAGAGAGAAAAATAGAAAGCAGAAAAGAAAAGGAAAGAAACTAAATATTAGAGACACAAAAGCAAATGATAAAAGTGCGAAAGAGAAAAGAACAGAGCGTAAAGGAAGGACGAGTGATAGAGAAGAAACAGGAAGAAAACTGTGGGAAAAGGAGAGCGACGCGCGTGGAGATAAAAGGGAGACAAGCAAGAAAAATAAATAACGGATAACAGAAAATAGAAGTAAAGTTATAAAACAGAGAAATATGAAGTAAACGGAGAGAAAGAACGAAATAAATTATATTAATAGGAAACAGAAATCTAGAGGAAAAAAAGAGTAATTACAGGAAATAAGAGAGAGAGAAAAGGTACCACAGAAAGAGAAAGAAAAGTTAAGGAATAAGAGAGAGAGAGAGAGAGAGAGACAGACAGACAGACAGGGAGAGAGAGGAAGTTAACTGTTACAGAGAAAGAAGAAAGGAAAACAAATGTAGTAAGGAATTAAAAAAAAATAAAAAAGGACGGAGATCGTAGGATTTAGAATCTGTGATCCTGGTAACCAGAGATTAGACTTTGCTAATTCCGGAATCTTATAATTTAAATTTTGATACCCAGGGATCCCGAAATATACAGACCAAGGTATTCGGACACCTCTACGTACGAAAATAAGCATTCATTTGCAGACCCAGACCCGCACGCGCGGGATGTGTTGGGTGCTGCATATAAACGGGAGATTTCAGACCGAGCCAATCAAGCAGAATTTTGTCTCTGATTGGTCGACCGCTAGACATAAAATGCACAGTACGCAGGAGAAATCAGTGTTATATAAAAATATTCTATTATTCCGTCACTTTGTAATATATTCTTACAACTCTAATTTTTCACTTTTCACTATAAAACACTTTCGAATCAAGGAACCTCTGCATGCTTCTTAAATATTTCCTTGTTAGCGCCATACAACTAACTGTATGAGAATTAGGGTCTAAACCTACCTGATAAATTTAATATATTTTTTTAGAAAGCAGTATTCGCATCGCGACAGGAGGAGTCAGTCATGGCAGAGTCAGAGGAAGGTCAGTTGAACCACATCATTAATTGCGAAGATGCCCTAAAACTCCTATCAGATATCCAAGCTTACCTAACAAGATTTAAGAAGAACGCCCAGTTATATAAAGGAGTAGTACAGTTTGAAAAACCAACAGCAGCTTTGGACGGGCAACATTGCTGCATCGAGAAAACGAAGGAAGCGATATAAGTGATAGCAAGTACCATAATGGGTCTCCAAAACAAGTGCCAAAGTATCGACTCATCGAACGAAGCCAACTTCAGTATCCAACAACCAGGAACGGCATTCAAGGCAAAGGTCGAAATCAAGGTGGATGCAAGGTGGCAAAAATTAAACAGGAACTGAGCATTGAAAGGGAGAATCAGCTACGGGAATTCAAAGAAGCCTAGAAGAAATTACTGGGGCAGAAAATTGAAGCAGAAATTAAAAAGCAAGCTAATTCGGAAGAAATAACGAAAAGCATCAAGAGGAAATTCGAGATCAGCTGTAACATAGCTCATGAGGTAAACTCGAGTGAACAGCCGAGAGCAACAAAATACATCATAAAAGGGCACCAGTATCAATATGTGCTAAAGAAATTCAAGAAGCTTTAGTGAAGCTGAACATTGAGGCAAGAAACCTGGATAGATTGTACAAAATGAACACTACAAGGCCCAAAGAAATGGTAATGGTTTTTACAAAATGGACAAAATTCTTCCGGAATTCATCCTAGTCAAGGGAATAGAGTTCAGCATTGAAAAAGTTCGTGCAGCTAACTTGGACAGACCATCAACCAGCTCAAAGAGACCATCCCCTAGAAGGTATTTTGATAGAAAAAATAGAATGGCACCTAGGCTAGAGGAGAAAAAGACGGAGGGAAATTCCGAACTAAATAAAACAAAGTGGAATTATTTAAACTATTATTAGCATAAGCATTGGATGACGGATTTAAAAACAACGGCTCTTTTCAAAGCCAACCCAATTCTTGCAAAAAAAAAAATTAAATTACCAGCATTTAAATAATAGTAAAAAAAATATCACATAGACTCAAACACTTAAAACAACAATTAGATAAGCTAATCAGTCACAAAAAAATATTCTTAAAAACATACAATACAAATAGTAAATCTATGGAGTTTGGGAATAAAATTAATGATGCTCATCAACACACACCAACATGATTTACTCCCGCAAATAAACTATTTTACTCTACAGCTAGTGATTCACTAAATATAAGACATTAGCTGGTACTAATTCAAATACAGTATAAGCTGGACAACATACAACAGTGAAAAAGTCATTAACGAAGTAGGTAAGAAAACTGTTAATAGACTGCCTGTATAAGGGCAAACACACAGCTGCAAACCTGGGTCAAACATGCCGAGTATTAACAAAACTGCCTCCCCAAAAAACATTAAGTCGACATCCCACCCAAATGCTAATTAATTCATAATAATTGGGAATCACTCAGCTTCCTTCTGCTCTTAGCATAAGCCAAAAAAGGCAATTCATATACTCTAAAAATTCTCAATTGTCCTCTCTTGCATTTTTATTTTCCTATCTGAACACCCGTTCTCTTCTTCCTTCAATGGTGGTTGGACCCATGGCGTCTCGCCATTCCCATTTAACAGGACTCGGAAGACTTAGCTTTCAGGCGACTAAACCCTTTAGGGATGTGATCGATTTTGTCATTTGTCACACCTGTCAGACCGCACTGGAAGCGACTATGCAGTGGGAAGCTAAATTGGTGAACTTTGAGAGGGGCATGGTGGTTGGATGGCATGTGAAGAAGCAATCAGTGCCGCCACTCGGGGATTTCCAGAATACATTGTCGCTATTGTTCTTCATTAATGAAAAGCAGATGGTGCCACTATAGCAAAACCACACTCTAGTAGGCCGCAGAAACTGAGTGATCCTGTCAAACGAAGCTTTAATGTTGAGAAATTACGCACTTCCTCTGCCATAGAACGACTCGGCGAAGTAGCACAAGCCACTGGAATAGTGATTTGCAACAGAACAGTCGTCGGGAACTGCTTGACCACGAATACCATGCTAGGCAAGCTGCGCAAAGCCATACATCACTTCAAGCAATGCCAGCCGACTATTGCGTCAGTGCTTCGCTCGCCCTTCGTGGGCTCCAGAAAAGTAAACGACTGTTTTCTGGTGAGTGACGAATCACGCTACTCAATCTTTCATTCGAATGCACATATATGAGAGTAAGGTTTACCTGGGAATCGCTGTTAGGTGGACTACATTGTCCCTGCCGTCAAGTTTGAATGGATATCTATGGTATTGTAGTGCTGTTTATGCTGGGAAAGACTGTTCTTCGGTTACCGTGCGCTCAGGTTTAATGGCCACCATGTAGGAAGACGTTGTAAACGATTGTACACTGTGGCAATACTTTCCCACAGATTTCCGCCTGATTCAGCAAGATCCAGCGCCTTGTCATATGACACCATCCTCGCAAGACTTATTTGAGGAACAGGACGTCTGTTTCATTGGCCAGCATAAAATCCCGATTTAAATCCAATATAACATCTATGGAACGAGCTCGAACGCCGAATCCGATCTCGGTAGGTAAGATATTCCCCTAGAACAGCTCTCTCCGAACGTTTGCAGGAGGAATGGAGGGAAATGTTCCTATAGGTAACTACGGGCATCTCGTGAAAAACATGCCTGGAAGAGTCTCTGCGGTCAGTAATAGCTGAAGGTGGGCCAACTGTGTACTAACTTCTGCTAATAAATGCTCCTCTTTCCGCTTGGCAGAAGGGTCCGAATAATTTCGTCTACATCGTGTTTGTATATTTATATACTGTAAAACCTATGAATAGCAGACCTCCTGAGGTTTCAACATTTGTCGGCTATTGCAAGGGTGTCCGCTGTTTGGGATGATGAGTTCTGAGCCCAACGAAAAACTTCATATTAAATACGTACGTACAACACATAATTAAAATGTTTTTTGATTAAATGTTTTTTTGCTACTGTTTTAAGGGAGAAACAACACAATACCTGTGGATACATACATTATATGCACATTATTTTCATTTTAAAATACAGTACGTGCACGTACATACAGCTCATTATTTAATTAAATCATTTGGCTGAAAAAATCTGATAAGAGGGTTTTTTTTCATTTTTTAATTCGTAGCATGTTTTTCAAAATGCGTTTTCAAATACTTTAGTTGTGCTAATGCACCCTATCCCCATTGTTTGCAAAAAAATTTGTAACTCTTCATTACACTTTACAGCCTCTTAAAAAATGAACACGTATTCTTCAAGTGCATCAGATGCTTCTTCAATCAAATCTTTTTCCTCCGATGTTTTTAAAACAAAGTAATCGTGCACATTGTTCGTTGCTTCTTCGATGCACAGACCTTCGTTGACCATAATTAAATATTCATTGTCTAGACACGTAATCAGTTCGAAAATAGCGTCTAAATGGCTATATCCTCTTTAACTGGATTGACACAAATATCCCATTTTGCTTGAAAGAAGCTGTGTTACCCCCTTTTAATTAAAATATCTGCCATATTGAAACCCCAGACCAGTAGTTTTTGTAATGGGGATCTAGAGGACACAAAGTACCCTATGTTTCTGTTTAAAGAACCTAAACAAAACCTTTGGGGGGAAAAATCGCTGATTTTTTTCTCTTGAAAGCATATTGTTAACTGTTTTATGACAAAGGTTATTGTCCATAACTCATAGGATTCTCTATTTGGAGGTAAATATACAGAACGGTATACATTTCGGGGCTAGGGATCACAAAACTGTCAGCCAAATGTAGGTGTCCGCTATTCGGGAATGTCCGTTAAAGAGATTTGGTTGTATATGTATTTTTCAATGGTTATTATAGCCTTTACTATTGCAGGGAATATTAATAAAAATCATAATTACTGTAATTGCTCCAAAGTATTCAAATGCTTCTTATATACGTATGTTATAGCATCTGCTCTTGCACAGGTTATTAATAATCAAAATAGTATTTGTTCTTATTGCTCCTAATAATGATGCAACGCATTTTATCGAGCGTTTGCAATTGCAGCTATCTTTTCATTGGGCGGTAATTCGTCTCTTATCGATAGAGTGCATTTTAAAGAATTCGGGTTAACATTTTGAAGAAACCCTGAGAAAATCCCATGAAGAAAGTTTGGCGATTTTTTCTTGGCCTAGATTCTACTGAAATAATCGCTTACGGTGTTTGAAGGATTAAATTTGGCACTAAGTGAAGCCTATCGCTTTAGCTGTCAAGCAAAAAAAGAATTAACAACTGCCCTGAACAGCGTCCGAAGAGGGAATGGAAATAAAAAGATAGTGAGATGTGCGTCTCTCAAAGGAGCCGATTTAGCTGATATTTCTGCGGTGCAAATTTTACCTTCCCGTGCCATTGCCTGGTTCATTCTCATATAAAAAATAAATGATACGAAGTGTTACATTGGAAGAAATTACAGTTTAACACACAAAAAGAGTACGGTTCATTTTGCTTTCGAAAAGATGCACCCGGAGCTTTTCTTTCAGAAGTAGTGAAGTACAATAACATTTTCGCATTTGTTGGAAAGATGATCAGCTATGTGCAGCGTTTATGCGACAATAAAATATGTCTTCAATGCAAGAAACGAATATATCAAAGTCTTAAAATAAATAAAAATGACAGATATCGGAATATCGATCTAAATAGTATCAAGAGAGAAGATATGAAATACCAGCTTATACGTAAAAGGAGAAGCAAAGGGGATTTCAGGAATCATATTACGATGTAACAATTTCAAGCCCTGTTACTTTACTAGAAAGAAATAAACTAAGCTAAGAATGAAGCTGTTGTTTGCTCCTTTGTGTGCTGTTTGGTATGTGACTGGGAGCTTAGTTTAAATGGGAGCAGTTGTTCCTGGGATGGCAATAAAAAAGAGCTTTTAAACAATTCCCACTAGGCTCTTTGGGAAAGTCGAGACCTTTTTTGAATAATTTCTCTTCCCTTTTAAGCCAATAAGGATCTAGACCGAGCAGTTCCTTTCGTGGCCAGGAATTTCTGAACTTAGAAACGTGAGATTTATTTACTCTCGGATCTTCCAGGTTCCTCTTCTTCCATTCTCTCTGAATCCTTTGGGAAGATTGACCTCTGGTTGCCATGACAACGAAGCGTTACGGCCCGCGCGATTGCCAGGGACGAGAGGCCGTAAACATGACTCGGGAATTCTGGTCGCAAACCGTTTTGTTTTTCTGCTCGATCGAATCGGAATCTGTGCCCCTTCTTCAAACACACAAGTAAAAGCTCTTGTCTTCATCGGTGGATATCCCAATATATTACCGCCATTTATGGAAGTTGCTTTATGTTTGTAGATGTGTTTTAGTTGACATACGTTTAAATTGATCTCAAAATAAATCTCCTTTTCTTGTACTTCCGCATTCTTCTTATTCTTCTTGCTACCTTGCAACTGTAATTTCTACTTTTTACATAGACTTTCCCTTTTTTCGCACTTCCATTATTCCGTTATTCTTTTTGCTCTGTCTTTTCTTGACTAATTGTTCTCATTTTTTCTGATTTTCTTTTCCTTAACATTTCCTGTTTCTATCACCATTACCCTTTTCTTCTTTCTTCTTCTTTAACTTTCCTTTATTCACTTTCTTTTCCTTTGATTCCTTTCTCAGCTCATTTCTTTCCCTTGTTTTCTCGTGGCCAGTCCATTGCACTTAATATGTGCTCTGTTTTCTGCTTTGAAATCCATTCTCACTTATTTCGTTTTCTCTCCTGTGCTGCTTTTCATCAGCTGTTGCAGCGCTCACCGAATTTTCTCTTCTAACGTTTTTTTTTCTGTTGTACTGTGTCTTGAGACATTTTTCACATTTGTAGTTTTCACTTTTCTTTCTTGTCCTTTCCTTTTCCATTTGTTCCTTATCTATTTCTATTGTTGTGTGTGTGTGTGTGTTAACATGCATAGAAGCATGAAAAGTCAGATTCATTCATCTATTTTTAAAATACGCAAAACATCCAGAAAACAAAACTCGCGAACTAAGGAAAATCCAAGTCTTACGAACATTATTACTGCAATAAAAGTCCCGAGTTGGCAAAAGTTTTGACAAACTCTCCTCCCTCGAACGTTGACTTGGTTTCCGAATGCTGGTCCATCACTCACTAACGTCTTTTTGCTGCGTCAAATTCTCTCTGTACTCTGTTGCGCTTTCATATTCTATTAAGCGCAGCAGTTTTGAAGATATTTCGAATTAATTCTATGAGCACACATTATTTTACCACACCAAGAGGCCGTTTGATCCCATCCCGCTTTTCTTTTTTCATTAGACCTTGAGGAACGAATCCCGAACTACAACTGGTGATGTTCCTGTCCACTTGACTATGAGACGTGACGGCAAAAGATGGCGTTTCAGCCGATAGTCATAAAATGGTGTAATATAATAAATTGGCGTCGCTGGTGTTTGTGCCAGTGTGTTGTTTTTTTCCCTTTCATTTACCACGGAAACAGTTTTCTGTACACTGCTACAGTAAGATACTCTCCAAGTGCTCATTGTACGTAGAATGAACTTTTCCGCAATCCTCAAAATTTGGACGTTTTTCAAGAGACTTGTGTTGAACCGAAAACTTGCGCGTCCATAGCTTCTAATTCCAGATGAAACAAGAAAGATGACACCGAATTTTCGGGTGTAATAAGCACGTCTTTTGAATCCGTTCTGACGCAAATTAATATTATCAAAGCTATTCCAAGTCAATGGAGCCGGTATGGAAAACAATAGTACCTGACGGAAGAAAGTTTTTCAATCGGTTTTTTTATCCCTCAGATATTGCTGTAAACAGAATCGTGAGCTTACGCCCTCTGGTTGCAGACTTGTGTGTTAGGAAAAACATGAATTTATATGAGAAACATTTCGCACCGGAAACGTTCTCCAACACAGAAATAATTATTCAAATCGGACTCATAGAAACAGAGATATCGACAAAAATAAGATGTGACTTTACGTCCCCTGGTGGAAAAACCATGCATTATGTTAGGAAGAAAGTATTCTCAAAAGGAATTTCCGTAAGAGCGGTATCGGTCCAAGAAAAAAAAATAATTAGTCGAGTTTTCAGGAGCCCAGATTTTGCTACAAATACATCAGAAGCAGAAATTAACACTTATGACCCCTGGTGGCTAAACTATTCTTTACAAAACATTAGAAATTATGTGAAAATATTTTCTATCATATCTTGTATGCGATACAGAAAGAATTTTTCAAATCAGAGTTTTAGAAGCAGAAATAACACAGAAAACGCAATTTGCCTTTGTGCCCCTTAGCGGAAAGTCTAAGATTTACTTGAAAATTTTGAATTTTTAGAAAAAACATTTCGCATCGGAAACACTATCCAACAAAAAAGGAATTTTCCAAATCGGACTCCTAGAAGTAGAGATATTGACAAAACTAAGATATACATCTACGCCCCTGGCGTAGAAACCATGCATTATTTCAAGAAGAAAATGCTCCTAAAAGGTTTGTCGACATGAGTAGTATGGTCAACAAATGACTGTTTTTCCTATCGAGATTTTAGAAGTTCATATTTTTCTGCAAATACATCAGAAGCGGAAATTAAGACTTACGCCACCTGGTGGCCAAACTATTTTTTACAAAAATTTGAAATTATGTGCAAATGATTTCCTATCATTAGCTGTATATGGTACAGAAAGAATTTTTTCAAATCGGAGATTTAGAAGCAGAGATATAGGGGGGAAACGGAATTTACCTTTACGCCCTGTAGCGGAAAGACTATGAATTACTTGAAAATTTTCAAATTATATGAAAAACATGTCACACTACAAACACTATCCAACAAAGAAGGAATTTTCCAAATCGGACTCCTTGGAGAAGAGATATTGTCCAAAATAAGATAGATATCTACTCCCCTGGCGTAGAAACCATGCGTTATTTTAAGAAGAAAATGTTTCTAAACGGTTTGTCGACATGAGTACTATCGGTCTACAAACGACGTTTTTTTCAATCGAGATTTTAGAAGCTCATATTTTGCTGCAAATACATCAGAAGCGGAAATTAAGATTTACGCCCCCTGGTGGCCAAACCATTTTTTCACAAAAATTAGAAATTATGTGCAAACGATTTCCCATCAGGAGCTGTATACGGTGCAGAAAAAATGTTTCAAATCGAAGATTTAGAAGCAGAGATGTTGGGGGAAAGCAATTTACCTACACGCCTCATCGCGGAAAGCAATTTACCTACACGCCTCATCGCGGAAAGCAATTTACCTACACGCCTCATCGCGGAAAGCAATTTACCTACACGCCTCATCGCGGAAAGCCTATGAATCACTTGAACATTTTGAAATTATATGAAAAACATGTCACGCTAGAAACTCTATCGAACAAAGAAGGAATTTTTAAAATCCGGACTCCTAGAAGTAGAGATATTGACAAAAATAAGATACACATTTACGCCCCCTAGCGTAGGAATCATGCATTATTTTAAGAAGAAAATGTTTCTAAATGGTTTGTCGACATGAGTACTATCGGTCTATAAACGACGTTTTTTTCAATCGAGATTTTAGAAGCTCATATTTTGCTGCCAATACATCAGAAGCGGAAATTAAGATTTACGCCCCCTGGTGACAAACCATTTTTTCACAAAAATTTGAAATTATGTGAAAACGCATTCCCATCAGGAGCTGTAACCGGTGCAGAAAGAATTTTTCAAATCGGGGTTTTAGAAGCAGAGATATAGGAAGAAACGCAATTTACCTCTACGCCCCCTAGCGGAAAGTCTATGAATTACTTGAAAATTTTGAAATTATATGAAAAACATGTCACACTGAAAACACTATCTAACAAAGAAGAAATATTTCAAATCGGACTTCTAGACGTAGAGATATTGACGAAAATAAGATATACACTTACGCTCCATGGCGGAGAAACTGTGGAATCTTTGAAGAAGAAAATATTCCAAAAAGGTTTATCGATATGAGTGGCATCAGTCCGCGAAAGAATTTTTTCAATCGATATTTTAGAAGCTCAGATTTTATGGTAAATATATCAGAAGCAAAAATTAACGCTTACGCCCCCTGGTGGCCAAAATATTCTTTTCCAAAAATTAAATTATATGGAAAAGATTTTCCATCTGGATGTGTATCCGCTGAAGAAAATATTTTTCAAATTGGAGTTTTAGAAGAAGAGTTATCGGGAAATAGGTAATTTACTTTTAGGTCCCCTAGCGGAAAATCTCTTCGTAATTTGAAAAAGTAACTATATTTAAAATACTCTTCGACATAAATGGAATCGAAAGATAAAAGATTTTTTTTAATCGGATGTTTAGAAGCAAATATATGGATTAAAACGTATTTTTGAATTCGACATCATCTGCATTTACGCACTCTAGCGGCGAAATTGTACATCATAAAAAATAAATAAATGAAGTATCATCATTCGTATATTTCAAGCTTCCCAACGCAAAAATAATTTTTCAAATCGGACTAATAGTTGGAGAGATATCGTGAGTACAGACGGACGAACAAACCGATAACATAAGCACGATCTTTTTTACAAAAGACGTGCTAAAAACTATGTGGCTCGTTAAGGAAAACAGCCGATATTGTTCTTACTTTATGGAATAGAGGCGCTGGAATTAACTTCCATCCAGTGTGAACAACGTTATAGGAGTAGAAAATTTGAAAATCACATCCCTGTGGAGCAGGAATCTAACCGTTATTTCCCGATTTCCTTTTGAACACGCTACAGTTTCATCCAGCGGACTACAACTCCAGGGAACTAACGATTTACGGAGGAATAAGGGGAAACTTTCCGACTGCGCCAGTCAAGGCTTCTTCCTCTTTCTAGTAGAGATCCATTCCTCTGGAAACGGGGTTATTATGTAGATTCGACACCAGCAGTTTTAAGAATGAATATCTCAGAAAAAAAGCAACCGGTTCTCATGGAAGTTACAGAAAATTCTTACTTAACGGAAGAATGGTGCCGGAATAAATTTTTGTGTGTGTGTACTGTATGTATTGTAGATTATTCTTTACGACACTGAACACATTTTCAACAGAAATATTACGTTAGATCACTAAGCATAGGGCTTTACAAACGTCCTTTTTACGCACGGACAAGTACTGCGTGCACTTAATTTCTGAAACAAATATCAGAACTGTTGAAAATCATCTAAAAACGTGTAGTCAGTTTAATAAATAAATCCATCGCTCTTTCCACGTTAAGCAACGCACAGCAACCGAAAAATTGTTTTTCAGCCGCCGTCGGGGAATCGAGTCCAGAATCTCTCGATATCCAGCCGAATTTCTCGAACCCTCGGCTGGATATCGAGAGATTCGGGATTTCGGGATTCGATTCTCCGACGGCGGCTGAAAAAAAAAAAAAAAAAATTCGGTTGCTGTGCGGTGCTTAACCTGGAAAGAGCGATGGATTTATTTATTCATCAGAACTGTTGTTGAGAAAAAGTGAGCTCGACTTAAAATCAGTTGAAATATTATCCAGCTCATCGAACATGTGTAAATAACATCAGCAATAATAACGCAAGGAACTGTATACCAACTATATATAAGATAGTACGACTATACTAGTTATCCGAATTTATTGGCGTAAATGAAATCAAGGTTTCCAATCTTTCGCACATTAACCAGATGGCTTTCTCAAGGAAGGTAGACAGCTAACTGCAAACTGGATAATAGAACGTTTCAACAATTTGAACGCGGTGAATTGACTTGACAATAAACGAAGAGATGCGAACGTAATTATTCAATAAAAACACGAGACATCATGTTCGTTTTGCACGCGGAGTCCTTGGAGGAAAACAAAAGGCATTCATTATTTGAAGAATTGGTTCCAAATTCGTGGTAATTCTAGTGAGAGGCTATCATTGCAGGCCTCATCGTTGGTAATGATCTCCAATGTTTCCCGAATGGCAACTATGAGGCCTGCAATGATAGTGTCTCACTAGAATTACCACGAATTTGGAACCAATTCTTCAAATAATGAATGCCTTTTGTTTTCCTCCAAGGACTCCGCGTGCAAAACGAACATGATGTCTCGTGTTTTTATTGAATAATTACGTTCGCATCTCTTCGTTTATTGTCAAGTCAACTCACCGCGTTCAAATTGTTGAAACGTTCTATTATCCAGTTTGCAGTTAGCTGTCTACCTTCCTTGAGAAAGCCATCTGGTTGATGTGCGAAAGCTTGGAAACCTTGATTTCATTTACGCCAATAAATTCGGATAACTAGTATAGTTGTACTATCTTATATAAACATCAACAATGCTTGAGAAGTTCTGGAAAGAAAAGCTGCAACCGACACAGTAAATATCCCCGGAGGTATTACCATGAGTTATTTTCACCTCGCCACATAAGTCTTGCGAAGCATATAATCAAGTACGCTTGATTATATATCCCGCTCTTTAGACGAGTACTGCATGCAATTAGCTCTCCGGGAGACTAATGGAAGCTACAACACCATACAGCAGACGTGCGGGATTCAGATTTTTAAGTGGACCAAATTCAGTATCATACGGAGCTGTAACAGCCGTACAATATCCACTGTTATCTTGTCTTAAAAATTCTGATTTCGTTATAAAATGTAGCAAAACTTACAAAACAGAGAGAATTGGCGTACTTTTGTTTGACATATAAAATAACCATTCCCTCCTTTAATCTCTTGAATATACTTGAAATCGGCCATCTTTGAAGTACTTCACTTTTCTTCAGACGAATTTCAGTCTTCACGATCTCCGACATCACGCGATCAGCTTTCAATAGCTTTGCCACACAAAGCTTCTTGGTTCATAAAACAGAAATAATTTAATAACGTAAAACTTGGTAGAAATCTCTTTTCAACGGTGTGATGGCTATTGTTTTCATCTGTATCGAGCAAGTGCATTTTCACCGCAGATACCAGCTGTCTGAAATAACGATTTCTTTTAATATTCAAATTAATGCTTTAGACATTCTTCGCAAGTAGTACGGCCGAGAAATGAACACAAATATGCAAGCTCTTTGGTGATACGAAAGTTCTTATTTATACAATTGATCTCCCAAGCTCTTTAATGCCACATTGGAAAATGTCTTTCAATCACCTGCATTTTTATGTCCAATACCCTGCATTTTTATGTCTACCATTGTCTTGAGAAAGCTTGGAGAATCTTTGTACTTACTACGCCAGAAAAATAAACGGATTTAATACGCTATATTATTAATAACATCTATGAATATGCAAGTGCAAAGATTCGGCTGTTTGAGAATACAGCACACATAAAAATTGGAAAGGGAGTGAGACAAGGTGACACCATATCTCCCAAGCTCTTTAATGCCACACTGGAAAATTATCTTTCAATCACTGAACTGGGAAAACAAAGGGATACAGATTAATGGAGATTATCTAACTCACCTACGTTTTGCTGATGGCGTAGTCATCTTTGCAACTACCCCATCAGAGCTGCAGAGTATGATCCAAGGAACTTGCTGACAAGAGCAAAGAAATGGGATTAAAAATAAACATTCAGAAGACAAAAGTGATGTACAATGGCTTTAAAAGAAATGAAGATTTATCGATTGATGGAGAAAAATTTAAGACAACCGATTCCTACATTTATCTTGGGCAGCAGATATCAAGTGAGGGTCACATTGATGAAGAAATTAATCGGCGTATAAAACTTGCCTGGAGAGCTTTTGGAAGAAACAGCATAATTTTCAAGAGCAATATGCCATTATGTCTTAAAAGAAAAGTGTTGGATCAATGCATCCTTCCAGTGCTTACGTATGATGCAGAGACGTGGACTTTAACTGAAAAAGACATACAAAGGCTGCAGACAACTCAAAGAATCATGGAGAGGTGCATGCTTGGTGTAACCAGGAGAGATAAGAGGAACTCGTGACTCGTGGATCAGAAAAATTACATCATGATCAGAGTAAAATCCCTGAAATGGCAATGGGCTGGACATACTGACAGAAGGACAGACCATCGATGGACAGCCGAAATTTTAGATTGTATTCCAAGGGACAGGAAAAGACCCAGAAGAAGACCACATGGGAGATGGGTGGATGAAATTCGAAAGTATGCTGGAGTAACATGGAGGAGACTGACACAAGACAGACCGTTGTGGAAGAGGCTTGGAGAGACCTTCGTCCAGCAGCGGATTGATAATGGTTGACAATGATGATGATGATGCGTCTCTTGAGTGTTAAGTGTGGTGTATTTATAATTACATTATAAGGTATAATTTGCACCTCTCCTTTATTTTGGGGGCACCCAAACAGCCAAAATTGCCTGCGGTTGGTGGGATGCTGGGCCCCGCCTTTGTTTCACCGATAATCATTCCCCGTTCAAACGTCGACAAGTACTACGCTTTCTCTATTGCACGAGCTTCGTATTGGCGAACTGACACACCCTATTCGTGACGTTGGTGACATATCTAATATGTGTTTTTCAACGCGTTCACACAGGGAGGAAGACAGATCTTCTAAACGTAATGAGGACTCAAGATGCAACTCTGATTTCTTCGGAATTTAATGAAATTTACCACATAATGTGTGGTTTGGGCAGAAGATAGAGAATTCATAAAATGTTTTCATGAGAGACTAAAAAAACAAAAAAAAAACAAAGGCTATAATATTTTCATCTCGGATGAAACTTCGACTTCTTTTTAAAATAATCCGTTTTGTCATCGCTGTTTTAATTAAACTTCATACTGTTTTTACGATTGCTTTAGCATCATGTAAAGGACGCTCTGCAATGCTCCTGTTATGTTTCCTAAATTATTTTTCTTTTCTTAGGGATATTTGTTTTACGCAATAATAAAATAAATAAAGTGGTTGATGCAGTCTTAAAATTCCCCATTTTGCAATTTTCAATTAATTGTTTTATAGATCTACGCTTTCAGTGAATTTTGTTCTGCGTTCAATAACTTTTTTCAGAGTATTTCTTTACACGAAAATGTTGCTTTAACAGACACTGCGTTTCATTTTACGTAATATCTCACTACGAGTCCTAGAGCTAGAATTTCATTCTGAAAGCATAAAAAGGTAATTTAAAGGTGACCAAGCTTTTTTTAGTTTTTTAGGGACAAGACTCCTTCTTAGTACTGAATTGCTGCAATAAATATTGATCTTGAACATTTTTAAAGACACTCACTTCTGTATTTTCTTTTGTTATTATTATTTTTTTAATTTTTGCAGACTGTTGAAAATATGTGCGTGATTTATGGGGACGGTTAGAAACGCTACTCTTAGTAGGCGAGGAACTAACTGCAGCTTGAAATATTTGAAATATCTTGCCTACTATGTGTTAGCAAAATATTCAGGAAACTATCAAATTTAAAAACAAAATTGACTGAATAGCAAATTCAGTAAATTGTTTGAAAATTCTGTATGTACTGTTTGTGGTTCCGGTAGTTATAGGATTGATTATATTTTATTTCTGTTGCAGGATAAACCATGCTATAGGAGGACTATCATCATGGGGATACCATGTCTTCAATATTTCTCTACACACTGTGGTTTCCCTTCTTTTGCTTTGCCTATGCCTTGACGTATTACGGTGGACTAGAGGCGATGCGCTAACAGCAGCTGTTCTTTTTGCGGCTCATCCCATTCATACAGAAGCCGTGAGTAACTGACTTTATGAAATATATTTTTGTCATATGCTCTATTTTTCTGGGGTTTTTTTCTGTATCTTTTCTGCGAGGAAGGTTGCGACGGGAAGAGACTCTGAAGAGAGAGAGAGAGAGATAGAGAGAAAGAGAGAGATGAATGGAAAGACCTCAGCAGGAGAGATACTGGGACCAGGAGAAGGAAGTGTAGCAAGAAAAAAAGAATTATCTCCACCCAGAATGTTATGAAAGGAAATACGCAGTGGTAAAGTAAAAGGAATCAGCCTTAATACTCGAATACGGTCAAACGGTAGGAAACACACGAAGTTTCGAAGCAAATGGATAACCACAAGGAATAACGTAATAAATGAAATAGTGGCAGCTGTTTTGGAGCTGAGGTAATGTTAAGAAAAACAGATACAATGATATATTTCAGCCATTCATCAAGAACATCTTTGGCTACTCTGAGTGATCTGATGTAATAAAAGGACTCCTGCAGTCAACTGCACTGCGATTAACCATTTCGAAGGTGTTTTTGTCAAAACCTGTTGGCTTTCTGATCTTTGAAAGTAGATATCCTTCTCTCTGTAAGTGACTGAGCTAAGATAAATATTATTCGCTACAGTCAACGTGCTCTAATCGTTTAGGACGCATATTATATACTGCGTGGCCAAATTATTATTTCCGTCAAACCATTTTATGCAAAGTAGCTATCCCACAGATGCTGCTGACGCAAAATGGCTGAATGCGTATAAAAAAGGGAACGTTGAAGTCATGAAGTGCATTGCGCAATAAATAATGGGTAAAAGACGCGATCTTGCGAACTTTGAACGTGGAAAGACCATGGGTACTCGAAGCATTCGCAAGACTTCTGCACTTGTGAAATGTTCGAAGGCAGCAGCAGTTAAAGTTTACAGAGAGTGGACCACCAGTCAGAAAACTGGGTCTGAAGACAAAGTGTGTGGTCTGCAACGGCTACTGGATGCTCGAGCTGAGCGGAGAGTAGGCAGACTTGTTTAGTCCAACATACTGGCAACACTTCGTCAGATTACAGATCATCTGAATCAGAGACCAACTCCAATGGCCTCTCAACGTACAGTTAGCCGCACATTACATCGTATGGGCTACAGAAACAGACGGCCTGTCAGTAAGCCATTGCTATCTGCAGTGTATAAGAAGAAACGCCTCCAGTTTGCTCAGGAACACAAGAATTCGAGAGGAAATATGTGGAAATGGGTAATGAGGTCGCACGACTTACATTTTCAACAACATCATGCAGATGTAATGGTGAGGATATGGAGATAGCAGCATGATAGCATGGACCCATCTTGCATCGTAGCTACTCTTCAAGCTGACGAAGGCAACGTTATGGTCTGGGGCATGTTTTAGTGGGAGTGTTTGGGCCCTTTGATTCGTGTGGAGCAACGTCTGACCGCCCGGAGTTATTTAAATATCGTTGCCCCCCCCCCCAGATATGCTGATGGTTTATACCAGTGGAGATGGATACTTCCAGAAAGACAATGCTCCATGTCATAGTGCTCACATTGTACGCGAATGGTTTCGGGAGCATCATTGAGACTTCTCCATCAATCACCGGATCAAAATCCAATGGAGCATTTGTGGGACAAAGTCTAAGGGAGCATCAGACAGCTGGATCCGCTACCATCGAATGCTCAGGAGCCGGAAGGTGCAGTTTATAGTATTGGGGCCAATATACCCCACGCAAATGACCGATATGTATTAAAGTCCATAATCAGACGAATTCAGGCAGCATTAAAGGAAAAAGGTGGACCAGCAACGTACTAACTAGGTGGTCATAATACACGATCGAGTCACATTATTGTGACCACCAGCTAATGTCCAGAGTAACCGCCGTGCGCAGCACGGACAGCGGCTGGACGGGCTGGTAGTGACTCCATAAGGTGCTGGAAGGTGTTCACAGGTATGTGGAGCCGTGCTGACTGCAGTATACCTGACAGCTACTGGAGGGTGAGTGGTTAAAGATCCACAGAGCGAACAACACGATCAAGGAAGTGCCGCAGATGCTCAATTGGATTTAAATCTGGGGAATAAAGGGGCCAGGGAAGTACTTTGAAATCTTGAACCTGCTGTTCCAACCACTCTCGGACATTTCTAGCTGTGTGACACGTCGCACTGTCATGCTGGAAGATCCCATCCGCCCCAGGGAAGACAACCAGCATGTATGGGTGTGCGTGGTCAGCAAGGATGGATTCATAAATAATTCGGTCCATAGTGCCTTTCACAGGTATGAGTGGACCCAGAGAATGCCACGAAAATATTACCCAGACCATAACACTGCCCCCATCAGCTTGTGATCTTCCAGCAATGGTTGAAGAGTGTTTGTTCTCCGCTGTTTCTCGCCTTATAAGCCAACGTCAATCCGTTCGATGAAGCAGAAAAGGTGACTCATTGGAGAAGGCAATCTGTTCCCAATCAGCGGAAGTCCAATTCCGATACTGCCGTGCAAATATAAGCCTTTTCTTCCGATGTACCTTCGTTAGCACAAGTGCAGTGACCATCCGTCTGCATCGAAGCTCCATACGCAGCAGGGTTAGCTGAACTGTCGTTTTAGACACACTTCCGGCAGCTCACTGGTTCATTCGGCCGGTGAGTTGCTCCACTGTCGCGTGTCGTTCGGCCCTCACGCCCCTTCGTAGCCAACATTCACCTCTCACACCAATGGCACTTGGCACTCCGCAGTTTCCACGTCGCTTATTCGCAATGGTGCCATTTTTCCAATCACTATACACTTTTACCACAGCAGCAGACGAACAGTTCACAAACTGCGCTGATTTGGAAATACTGCCACCCTTGGCCCGAAAGCCGATAATCATCCCTTTTTGCAAATCTGATAAATCGCTCCTTTTATCTATGAGAGCAACGACTGATATGTTTTCTGATAGCCTACAGCACACCTTATATACCCTCCAAGCCAGCTCACGACACGTGCCTTTTTCCATTTGCTACGCTCTGTTGACGTCCAAAGTGGGATGGTCACTATAATGTGACTCGACTGTGTAATTTTGCATTGAGTGTATAATCAAGTTCATATTGTTTCATCAAAAAAATTATTCAGTCGTTAATTACTCTTCCTCTCGTTCATCATTCTCCCCCTTTCTCAATCAAACCTTTCTCCTGCTTTTCCTTAATAAAATCTGTTTTCCTTTTTGTGTCCTGGTGGCAGAGTACTTAGAGGCACGAAACTCGGATGAGAGACATGGCTAGAATGTTTTTCTTGTGTCTCAGACGCTTTCATGAGTCCGTGGAATCGTTGGCCCTAAATAAGGGATCGGCGACTGCTTGTAGTGTTAGATGTTCATGGCGGTCATTTAATCCCCTAAAAAAACCATAGAAACTGTTCCCCTCACACTCACAGGAAAACAGTCACTGCAAGATCCTGAGGACAGCACCTGTTTTCTAGCGAAAACACCGCCAACTGAATTAAAAATCTTTATGCAGATATGTACGTAAACGTCAAGTATGCAGAGTATATGCAAAATACGTGGTCGCGTGTGTTACTACGTGATCTAGGCAGCTATATGAGCAATCGTCAGTAGTGTTGGTCACAATGAAAAAAACGAAGGATCCTTCGGAGTTCGATGAAGGGCTTATTGTGGGTGACCATCTGGCTAGAGCGACAATTTAGAAAACGGCAGAGCTGACTGGTTTCTCAAACGGAGACATCTTTCAGGTCTTTCATCAGTGAAAAAATAATCCATATTGCTTGTCTAAGAGGCGTAACTGTTGTGCAGCGACAATCAGTTTGGAAAGACATCGCTGTTCTCTTAGGAGGCTTGTACGGAGAAAAGAGACTTCCTGTTTGTAGCAGTTGGCAGATGCATTCAACGAAGGCTGTTCCCGGCCCATATCTCAGCGAACTATGCGCAGAGAATTGAAGATGGTCTGTATTTGCAGTAGCATGTCTATATGGAAAACACTGATTTCTGCGAAGAACCGGAAAACTCGTGTGTCAGAAACAACGTGATAGGACACTGGAAGACTGTCAGTGGTACAACGACTCACGGTACACCTTGTCCTGTATCGACGATACGCAGAGAGGTTGGCGGGAGCTCATGAGAAGCAATGTACCAGCTTGCCTTGTAAACACAACTCAAGGTTCTGGAGGTGGTGTTATGGTGTGGGACACGTTCTGATGGTACGGAACAGATCCCCTGATATTGCTGGCCAGGCGGGTGTCCTCCAGAGATTATCTGAATATTGTTGCCGATCAAATTTATCCTGCAATGCTGACTTTTTATTCAACAGGTGACGGCTCTTTCATGGATCGCTCAAGATGTGTTCAATAGTGGTTCACCGAGCATGACAGGAGCTTCAATCTTTCCTGGCCCCCACAAAGCTTGGATTTGAAACCCATTGAGAATGTATGAGACATGTTAGAAAAATCTATCCACGACTTTGCTGCCTGATCTATTTTTCTAACATGTTCCTTATACTGTTGCATTTGAAAGAGCACACCTTGGATTAATGCATTTTTTTATATTTATGTATTGGAAAAATCAGAAAAGAATAATAGTGATAAACATGACATACGTCTTTTAACAGGTATCTGCAGCGCCAGTAGGTTAGTCTTTCTTCAAAGCTTGTAACGTATACTCTAGATTCACTTTCCTTTTGATTTTACTATTTCTGGTTATTTTATTTTCCTATGTAAATTATCTTCTTACTGAACGAGATGTTATTTCTCCCCCTGAATGAGATCTGGCAAATGAGTGTAAGTCATGACGTGGTGGTAGCCAGTATAAATAGGCGCGTTCAACGATACCAGGGAGAGCTTTTGTTTGCGTTACGTGTGAGAGCTTTTTGTTGATGTGCGTAGGGAGAGCTTTGTTTCATGTGTAAAGAGATCTTCGTTTTATGTGTAAAGAGAGCTTCGTTTATGTGAGTAGATCTTCGTTCATGTGCAAGGAGCTACGTTTTATTGAGTAGCTGTGTGATCTATGAAGTGTATGTTGGATACTACTAAGAGTTTCCCCTAAATAAAAGATTTTTCTTTAGTAAGTACGTTTTTCTCAGTTCATAGTTTTGTCAGACCTCTGTCTGACTGTTAGGTTTATTTCATTAAGTGTTATTAGTAACAACCAGAATAAGACTTTATTCATCTTAATTACTACTACAACATTACTACCAGTTATAAGCTTGTTCATTATTATTACTACATTACTAGCAGGAAAGTTTATTCATGATATAATTAATAACACAACAAGCATTAGAAGAAGCTTAGAAGAAGCTTTATTCATTATAAGCTGTAATACCCCTGAAAGTTTTATGATGCTGAAACTAAAACTTCATTTAATAAAGTTTCTTCCAATAATTAAAACAGTCAACTGTTAAAATTAAAAGCGGTCTTACATTTTTTTTATTATTCCACCTAACTTCGATAAAGGTTTCCTTTCTTTGTTTCGGGGTTAAATGGCTCGCTTGTGCATCAGAGGTTATGAAAATTCGGCGAATCACTCGTTCCTAATATAAGGGCCCTAGTTCCAGGAAAGGTACATAACGAGAGCCGCAGACCAAATACAAATCTATGCAACATTTTTACATTTCAGGATGCACCCGATGAGGCATTTTCACATTCCAGGATGTGCAAATTGCCCGTGCCTCTAACCATACAACCAGTTTGTGTCCCTAAACACGTTTTGCCCAGAGCAATGCAAATGAAAACAGTATGAGGACGCACACAAGTCACACAGTTTTTGGACTTCGCTGTCGGATTTACATTCACACACAAGCCAAGACTAATATTTAAAGTTTTACTTTTGTTGTTCACTCACCTGCATGGCCTCCACTAAAGGAATTTTACATTGTGAAAAGAGGAGAATAAGTGACCTGTCCTACTCTCCTTTTTCCTGGCGGTGCCCTTGATCTGTTGTTGCATAATCACAACTTGTGTTAAAATAATTAAACACAAGAGACGTAGTTCTTTATGTGTAACACAATTTAAGAGAATACATAGAAAAAAGAAAAAAGTTGAACATTTATAGTTCCCGAGACGTTAGAGGCCGCAGGCATCTGACTGAAGGCACAAGATGGGCCCGGTTTTAAGTCCGGCCCGGTTTTGAGCGACATGTTTGTCCAAAGACTCTGGTTTGACCCTTCACTGGAAACAATTGCCCTAATTAAGAACATTATACTATATATAGCCTTAAGATACCCACGTCAGTGGTTAAACTCAAAAAAAAAAAAAAAAAAAGATTTATGTGCAGTTGTATTTTGTACGTAGTCCAGAATATGTATTTCGAAGTGCTGCAACACTTTTTACTTTATGTTCCACCATTGAAGTAGTCTCGGATGATGCTGATAGGATGTATTCATCTGAATGTTGCAAGTACGGTATTCTGCCTGCACCTTAACCCTGGAAGGGAAGCGCTTAGCACTGAGTGCCCCACGGAAACTAGTTTCGGTCGGGGCATGCGCAATGAATAATTAATTAATTACTCCTTGCAGTTTTCATTTTTATGTGTTACCTGGCAAATATTAAATTAAATGTTGTTTTGAAATCCATTTTATTATTGGGTACTCAGTTCACGCTTCCCTTCATGTCACAGAAAATCATGTTTCTCTTCCAGGGTTAATGTTCAGGAGAAACTCATAATCTGCCGTTTGCCTCGTCTCCTTTCTTTTAGTTTTCATCATTTTGCAATGAGCTACTTAGTACGTTCTTTTAACTCTATCGTACCGTTTTCACATTGTTGTGGCCCATCCTCATAGCTTATCATATCACTGCGATGGTAATGTAAACATACGTGAATTGATAATTTAAATAACAAGATAACTGGAGGTCAGAGTTGAAAGTGTGAACACCGCGCATGCGGTCAAAGACTGATTGAGAAGTACTTGGAATTACGGAGTGTTGAACAAAGGAAGAAAGGCCGCCCCGGTGGCGCAGTGGTCTAAGCGATGGCCTCTGATCATTCGTCCGAACGGGGTCCGGGTTCGAATCCCGGTGAGGCATGGATGTTGTGTTTGTCTTACGGCACTGGCTCTCTCCCTTCCCTGGAACCAGTGTCCCTAAATTAGGGACGGGCGACTGCTTATAGCCCATTGAGTTGCTCACGGTGGTCGTTAAACCTCCAATCAAAAAAAAAAAAAAAAAAAAAAGGAAGAAAGCTGCGTGTAGTCAGTGCACTAAATTTCTTCGTCCTTCTAAACCTTGAAGATTTTGCGACAAATCAGATGACAAGTTGTGTTCAAAAAGATATCGTACTTTAAAAACGTTCTGTACTCATTCATACGAGGCGGCGACCTGGTGTTAGTCGGGACCAGGGAATATCGACATTTTGCTATTTTTTATTTTTTATTTATACATGTGCATATATCGTGTTAGTCTCGTATAGATACATTCATGGGTAATCAGCTGAAGCTGTTAACTTAAGAAAGCTTATATAGGTTTTGATATTCTGTCTGTCCAGAAATAACCAAATAACAACTGAAGATATGATGATTTTTTTGGTGTTCGTGATCAAGTGTAATTGTAATTATTAAAAGTCGTAAGTAGCCAAATCACACAGTCATGTTTAGGAACACAGCAGGTACCAATACAAGCTGGGTCCATGTCCGAGCATGTTGTGTCCAATATTGGGCTTGTTAACAAAAGGTCCACGGTCTGTACCTCACAGCAACAATATTTGTTTAAGCCAGCAAAAAAATTCAATGCTTTTCCGGCTGCTGCCAGTTCTTTTGCGCAGTTGGTTAAGAAATTTCAATTTTAGTCAGTCCGTTGAAGCTCCTGGCGATAGTCCTTTTGATTGCGCAGTTTACATTCGTATCTCACTGTTACAGATTACAGAGATGTGTCTCCACATGTTGACTCTTGCCTGTTGTTCTGTGGCATTCCTTTTGGTGTGACGGAAGCTCCTACGCACAAGATGAGATGAATCTAGGTGCCGGCATATGTCCGTACAATGGGTGTCAAAGATCGGTTAGCTGCTTCCTTCTCTTAATCTTGTTGTATATCTCCCTTCCAACTGAAGGTAGGATAATGCGAGCAAACACATAAAGACTGTCTCTATGAATTGGTTTGACATCCAGCTATCATTCTGCAACATTCGTTAAAGACTGAGTTCATCTTTTGGCCCTGCGTATCTTGCAACAGAGTAACACATCGTCAAGTCCTAAGTACGTTATATCGATGCATTTATTCCCCATTCTGAGTTAGGTTTCTAAGAATGCACTTGTATTAATTTTCGCTTTATCCTTTTTAATATGCATTTTATAGAAGTGAGTATGGTCTAATATTATTTCAAGATAAACAAGAGTTTTCTTCCCATTCCAGGATATGTTTATTGACAAAAGAATAAAAACACATCTTTCTATGTGTGTTTCACATGAACATGACTTTGAAATGGTTCAACGATTCTATGCTCTTCCTCTCTCACTCTCTCTTATTTTTTTCATCGTTACTTAAAATGTCATGTCTGAAGCACACGATGTTCTTGTAGTTATTTTTTCCCCACTTTCTTTTACCAACAGTGTTTCTCTATTTTTGGTTTACCATTTAATACAGAAAGCACGTTTCGTATGACAAATGTCGTACGTTGCTAGAACCTAAATATAATATTCAGAACATCCGGCATAGCTCAAAATCATCAAGATTAAAAATATATCTTTGACAAGCCACGTTGACATCTGAAACGCTACTAATGCGATTAAGTGAAAAAAGATCTAGCAAATGGATGTCGGAATGAGAAATATCTTTTATTGGCTATGGTGCTTGGCCAAGAGCCAGTTTAATCTTTTCCTTTTTTTTTTTTTTTTGATAAAAGCAAATGCTTCCGTTCGTAATTAGTACTGAAATCAAAATGTTCTTAGGATGCCATTATTCAATCATTAACCCAAGGGTGAACTTTATAAAATACCATTTGTATCTTTTTTTCCAACCTTTTCCTCCGTATTGTCTGACTCCAGGGAAAATATTATTAATAAATTCGTGAGCAATTATAACACTTCGTGAGAATTTCCTAAGGGTGACTGAATCTTTTGTGAAAGTCATTGCAGCCAAACTTATAATATTCGTTATTCAGAAAACTCTTGTAGGTAGTAATCCGACAGTTAAGAAATGGAGCGAGACCCAGACTGAAATGCAAAGCATTCAAATCAGCGTCTTCAAAAGCGAGACATTTTTTCTAGGGCGGGGGGGGGGGTATAGCTGGAGATAAAATTAATTCGCATGCAGATACTGTTTCGAATTAGTGGAAGCTGCCAAGTTGAAATGTTGTTTTCCTTGACTGCGACTTTTTAACTATTCCGATAAAGACACACACAAGTATCTAAATTCTCAACAGGAAGATTTACAAGAAGATGCATTCTCATCCTGATAGGTATTATGTTATTTCGTAATAAGTCATGTGACCTATTTATTATCTGTAAGAACTCACTCTAATACCACGTCACTATCAGATTATTGCGGTTACACGCAATTGGTATGATCAATATCTCATTAAGTCCACTACACAACTAATCTTCATCAACTCAGAAAACGTTTCTTACATGAAAATTGATAGATGTCAGCTTTCTTGAAAGACAAAACATCCTTTAAAGTTTACGGAATCAAAACGTTTTTACAGAATTTGGCCTATACTTTGGGAAATTATTTTACAATCTACTGCATATGTTTTTATATTTGTATTGAGGCTGCTTATAATCCACGCGACTGCTTATAGCCTACCGAGTTGCCCACGATTGTCGCTAAATCTCCAACTAAAATAAGAACCCTCCCACGAACAGCTAAAGGGAGTGTCACGTCGTTAATTTAGGGTCACTAGTTTCAGGAAAGGGTCAGAACTAGCGCCCGTATACAATGAAATATCATTTTTTTTATGTAGACCTTCCCTCGTCGCATAAATAGCTCACTCCAACACATACGATGTGTAAGGGAAGGAAGATTGCTTTATCACACTTAACGTTTGTCAGGGTGGTCGTTAAACTCCAAAACAAAATAAAGAAAAAGGTAGGCATTTTACTGTGTTAGTTAAATAATAACAGACCTTTTCCGATTATGAAATAGAAGAAAGTTAGAACAATATGAAAATATTGAAGTTATAAGGAATGAAAACCAATATGTCAAACAAACTTTTACGATAATGATTTGTGTCATTACTTATGAAGGGTGATCAAGAAAGGTATAAGAACGATTGTGACGTACCTGCCAGCAGGACGCACACGACATAAAGGCAGATAGCAGTCAGAACGAACGTCCGCGTAGCTCAATTGGTAGAGCGACTTATTCCGGAATGAGGGGACCCGGGTTCGAGCCCGGCGTGGAAAAATATGACGGAGAAATTTACTTCGTTATAATGGCTCCCGCATGACCCGGTCGTTAAAGATCTCGCAATGGTGTGATGTTCTTTCCACACCGCGAGATACGAAAAGTAAGAAAATCTTTTCTTCAGCGCTTCAAAAAATAAATGTGTGTGACGTTGCATTCCACACACCAGATTGACTGGGATTTCTCAAGAGCACGTTCTACAGTGGATGGCTGCTTACGACGATTCATCGTCACGGCTGACCCGTGGACCATGCCCCCGGCCCTCTTTCGGGGTGGGTGGGAGATGTGACGTACCTGCCAGCTGGACGCACACGCCATAAAGGCATATAGCAGTCAGAACGAACGTCCGCGTAGCTCAATTGGTAGAGCGACTTATTCCGGAATGAGGAGACCCGGGTTCGAGCCCAGGCGTGGAAAAAATGACGGCGAAATTTACTTCGTTCTACGATCATTTCACGACCGTACGTGTAGGGAGACTCATCAGTTTTGAATAGGAAATAGGGAGAGCAACTTACCTAAATGTCAACACTAAATAGCCTGAAGACGCACGCGCATATCACAGTTCTTTTATGGTAGTTCAAATTGGCGATTAAGACGGAACGTTGCTCACGTGAGGAGGTCCGTGGTGTAAAACAATTTTTGGGGCCAAAGAAAGTTTCATCGGCTGACATCACTTGATAGATTATTATTGAATTTGTGATGTGCCTGCATCGCAGGATGCACATGAGAATAAGGCAGATAGCAATGAGAGCACATGTGCGTGTAGCTCAGTTGGGAGAGCGACTTACTCCGGAGTCAGGGGACCCGAGTTCGATGGCCGGCGTGGACAAGCCCGTGTTTTCACATTGTCGCCCGAACTTCCCGGATGACCCGGCTGTTAAGTTTCTCGTAATGATGTGATTTTCCTTCCACACGGCGAGACAGGAAAAATGAGAATCCTTTCTTCAGTGCTTCGAAAATAAATATGTGTGATGTTACGTTCCGCACACAAAAATGTCTGGGATTTCTCAAATGTACGTTCTTCAGCGGTTGACTACCTAAAACGACACATCGTCCCGCCTGACCCGTGGGACATGCCCCGGCTCTCTTTCGGGGGGTGGAGGGAGGGAGGGGAGATGTGACGTGCCTGTACCGCAGGACGCACATGAGATACAGGTAGATAACAATGAGAGCACTTGTCGGCGTAGCACAACTGGGAGAGCGACTTACTCCGGAGTGAGGCGACCGAGGTTCGATGGCCGGCGTGGACAAGCCTGTGTTTTCACAAAGTGTATGAATAATATTTAAAGTTGTGTCAACTTGTTGGTGAATAGTGTGCGGCTGGTTGGGATAATGTAACCTATGATAATCCCAGTGGACCTGAAAGCAGGTACTCAACGAAAATCACCTCTACACGAATTAAGGAAATGAATCAGGACTGCAGGCATTTAATTTTATAAGCAACATGGCACATATGCACTGAAGTGCCAAAAACATGGGATACATCTCTAATACCGCGTTGGTCCTCTTCGCGATCGGATATCGGTAGCAACGGGACGGGCATGGAAATCACGAGCTCTCTCTGTAGTGCTGTGGAGACAGTGCACACCATGCTTCCTAAAGAGCGTCCCAGAATTCCGTATTCGATGGCGTTTCAATCCGGCGAACGATGGGGGCTAAGTCAAGATGCTAAAGTACGTAGAATGTTTCTGCAGCCACAATCGGACGACTATGGACGTTTGCGACGGCGCATTGTCGTGTTAAAAGAGGTCGCACCCGTCGGAGTGGTGGCATGACATGAACGGGTGCGAATGATCCCCAAGTTAGGTTACGTAGCCTCCACCAGTCAGAGCGGTCTCGTACTCTGGATTTTCCGCCCCTGAGTTTGTGTCGTCCAGCTACACCCTTGAAATTGTTGACCATGTAAATCCAAATTTCGTGGTAATTTCTGAGAGGGAGTGACAATTCTTCTGAGCGCCGACTATCATACTACGTTTGAAATCTCTTAAATCCTGATAAGCTGTCATCTGAACTGAGAATGCTACTACTTGAGCTTGTGGAGATATCTACCTCTATATACCTCCCCAGCAAAAACAGAAGCGTTGGACCACTTCTGGCCACCAGCTGGCACTGATGGGTCACAGCTGGCCGAAATCTGCCACTCACGGTACGGTAGCGATCCGTTGGTGGCAGCGCCATCAGTTGGCAGCCATTGATGGCCCTGCAGCATCGTCGTGAACTACGAGCCTCCACGCAAGTGCTACTAGTGGCTCGTAGCTGGCAACCAAAGCAACCCCAACAGGAGGTGGAAGCAGCGGGAGTGCGCATGCGCTGAAGCGAAACGTGCACAGTCTATCGTGGTACTAGTTAGTTGAATGCGACACTCTCGCCGTCGTGTTGCTTTAGTGGACGTTAAAAAAAGCCATATGTAGATAGACGGATTTATTTCCTAATGAAATTCCGCGTTGACCAAGATTACCGTCGGAAGAAAATTGTATAAATAATTAATGAACTGTAAGAAATCAATTAATGTCATGTATTTATAGAAACTCATTTCGTAGCAAACTTTCTGCCCTAACACACGAAGAATCTATAATACAAACAGCCATGAAAAAAACTCACTCCAATCCCATGAATAACAAGAAATAATTTCTGTATAATCTTCATACACTAAAAGGCTTCAAACGAAAGTCCCGAAAAGACATTAAAAAATCTTTATGTTGGAAAAAAATAAGAATTATAGGAGTACAAAATCACAGGACTGACGTGAAAACGATAAAACAACGACCAGGAAGCAAAACTGCACAGAACAGCGAAAGGTTGATATGAGAGGTGAGCGCGGGCTCCGACGACTTGTACAGGCCAACAAGAAGCAGTATTGTTCAACAGTTTACAACCTAATACAAAGACGTCAACCCGGAGCAGTATCTGTCATGACCAGGCGTCGCACGTATGGACTATAACAGCAAACGATTCAAACGACACCTTCTCCTAACAACGGTTCATCATCGTAAAAAAACTCGTCTGGGGGCAAAGATCATGCAAGTTGGACGTGTGGTGACTGGGAAGAAGTGTACTTGTCTGACTAGTCGCTTTTTGTTTACTCCACTCTATGTAAAAGTCGTGTATGTATTTGTCGCAAAGAACATAAAACATTGCTGGATGTACAGAGTCAGCAAAAATTCACGATAGTCGATCCATCCTGATTAGGATCATTTACCTGGCAGTAACCTGGACACCTGGTTTACGTGGAACAACGTATAACTGGCGCCCACTATCGTGAATTTTTGCTGACTCTGTACATCCAGCAATGTTTCACTTTTCCCCGAATGGCGACGGTGTCTTCTGAGATGACAATGGCCGATCCACAGGTCCAATGTTGTGCATAAATGGTTTGAGAAACACAGTTCAGACTTCCAGCATATCAATTGGCCTCCGAACTCCCCGATATCAACCCCATAGAGTACTTGTGGGGCACTATGGAACGACGTACCAGGAGTCTGGACACAAAAATCACCTCCGTAACTGCATTGAAGGCCGCATTGCACAAAGCATGGTTGGCCATACCGCCAAACTGCTTCAGGCATCTTACTTAATCGATACCACGTCGGATAGCTGCTGTACTGAGGGCGAAAGTAGGACCTGCGAAGTATTAAGTAGGTGGTCATAATTCACTGATCACTCATTGTATGTGGGCATAATAATACAGATGCCATACACAGTTTTCTTTATCGCAATGTCACATGGCGTCCTGGATGGAAATCACAAGTCTTTTTTTCGTCGGAAACATAAATGGAATGTTTCATATGTTCGTTCTTCGACGGTGAACTCAGAACATTTTTTCAGCACCCTGCTTTGGATCTGAGTTTTATAGGCACATGCACACTTGAGACAAAAAAAAAAAAAAAAAAAAAAAAAACGCTCGTCGTTTACCTTCTGCGTTTCTTAAACCAAACAGGCTGGTTCTCTGCCTCAAATGGGCGGAAGAAATATACCGCAAGAACGTGACGTCATGCAGCAGAAAGCAGGAATGATTTGTGGCGGCTTCCGCGAGCCGTGGAAGTTTCCAGATCGCAGGGCACTCGTTTTTCAAAGTTGCTTCCAACAAAATAGCGTATTTGGTGAAGTAGAAGAGGTGGGCAAAACATTTAATTGTTTCCGATAAACAATATCTTCAGCAAAATGTTTAGTAACAGTCATATGATATATAAATATCGATATTAAAAGATGTGTGCTTTTACGCCCTCTGACTGCAGGAATATGCATTAGTGAAACAGACCGAAAGCTATGGATCATAGCTCGTGCTACTCGGTAGAGAAAGTATTTTACAAATCGGATTAACTGATACAGAAATATATTGTCCAAATATGTACGTAAAAACTGACATTTTTGGCATATATATTTTCGCACTTTGCATGACAACAGCCACGCTAAAATATGCAGAAAAGTGAAGTATTAAATTCTTTAGCTCCGGAATGTTCAGAATAACTATTCATAATGCGAAAATTTGGCCGTAATGAATTTACGAGACAAAAGAGAGAGCACCAACAAAAGGTGGTTTGTAAATCATCAGCAAACGATGCAGATGCCAAAGCGCAATGGAATCTTCTCAGCAGATATAATTAATTACCTTCATGTAAGTCAGACGGCGGAGTACGGGACTTGAAAAAACTCTCACGCAGAAGAAGAATAATTGGAAAAAAGGTAATGTTATTTTGACATCTGAATCGCTTTGAGAAACTTCTAATGGAAAAAAAATGGAGAATTGAGTCTAAAGAATATCTCTGAAAAGAGCTAGAAGAAAACCTATCGCCCGGAGCTTATGTAACGTACCAGGAGATGTGACGTACCTGCGCGAAAGACGCACACGACATAAAGGCAGATAGGAATCAGAATAAGCGTCCGCGTAGCTTAATTGGTAGAGCAACTTATTCCGGAATGAGTGGACCCGGGTTCGAACCCCGGCGCGGATAAAAATGACGGAGAAATTCACTTCGTTATAATGGCGCCCGAACTACCCGGATGACCCGACCGTTCAAAATCTCGCATTGGTGTGATGTTATTTCCACACCGCGAGATAGGAAAAATATGAGCAGCACTTCGAAAGAAAAAAGAAAAATAAGGGGGAGATGATGTAACGTACCAGGAGATGTGACGTACCTGCGCGAAGGACGCACACGACATAAAGGCAGATAGGAATCAGAATAAGCGTCCGCGTAGCTTAATTGGTAGAGCAACTTATTCCGGAATGAGTGGACCCGGGTTCGAACCCCGGCGCGGATAAAAATGACGGAGAAATTCACTTCGTTATACTTATTTTAATAAAGAACGGCTCTTGCGGATCTTGCAGGTCCAACCTCGGCCAGAGATTTTGCAAAAACCTAGGAAATTAAAAGTGCTGGTTCTTTTTTTTTCTTTTCCCCCTTTCCTTTTCTTTTACTCTGCTGAATCTGAAAGCTCCAGCTACGAGGGGCTTGCTCCTGAAAGTTGTGGTTGGCTTGACCTTGAAAGTTGTAGTTGGCGGATAATGCAAGTATTGCAAAGTATTGCATCATCCTTCAGTTATAACGAAGTAAATTTCTCCGTAATTTTTGGTCTACGCCGGGATTCGAACCCGAGTCCGCTTATTCCGGAACAAGTCGCTCTACCAACTGAGCTACGCAGACGTTCATTCTAACTGTTATCTGCCTTTATGACGTGTGCGTCCTGCTGGAAGGTACGTCACATCTCCCCCCCCCCAAAGAGGGCCGGGGCATGGCCCACGGGTCAGCCGTGACCATGAATCGTTGCAGGCAGCCATCCACTGTAGAACGTGCACTTGAGAACTCCCAGTCAATCTGGTGTGTGTAATGCAACGTCACACACATTTAATTTTCGAAGTGCTGAAGAAGGGATTCTCTTATTTCTTCTTGTCTCGCGGTGTGGAAAGAACATCACACCATTGCGAGATCTTTAACGGCCGGGTCATCCGGATAGTTCGGGCGCCATTATAACGAAGTAAATTTCTCCGTCATTTTTAGTCTACGCCGGGATTCGAACCCGAGTGCGCTTATTCCGGAACAAGTCGCTCTACCAACTGAGCTACGCAGACATTCATTCTAACTGTTATCTGCCTTTATGACGTGTGCGTCCTGCTGGCAGGTACGTCACAAGGGTGATTGTAAACTCCTTCAACAAAACAAGAGGGGTGATAGTATCATCAAGAAGAACAATATTCGCAATGGAACCTGGGGTCGCATTCCACTCCTAGTGCCAGAAAAGAGCACGTTCGAAAAACGTCCAGCAGACACACGGAGTTCCAAACAGAGCATGAGAAGCACAAGATGCAAATCAGGTGCGCTGAACACGTGCGTAAACGATGAAGAGAAAACATTTAAAAAAGCAGCTGAACCCGTTCAGTGATATTACCGTGCGAACATCACATAAGAATTGACGTATACGTCTGACCGGCGCAGCATACCGTGTGTTCCTGGAGGAAGTGCTTTCCGGTCTGTTGCAGGATGTTCCGCTCACCACGCGGAGGGACGTGTGGTTTATGCATGATGGGGCCCCTGCACACTTTGCCACCAAGGTCCGATACTTCCTAAATGCGACATATCCCGGCTTCGATTGGACGTGGTGGAACTGTGGCTTTGCCTCCACGCTCCCCGGACCTTAATCCACTGGACTTCTTCTGGGGACACATGAAAACATTGGTGCACGAGACACCTATGGACTCCCTGAAAGATCTCGTTGCGAATCACTGTTGCTGCGGACAAGTTCAACACCACACCGGGAGTCTACGAGAGGGTGCAACAGTCCTTCATTCGCCGGTGTGGGCCGTGCAACGACGCCCTTGGACGCCAGTTTGAGTAGCTCCTTTGAGTCTTTCTCTGATGCAATTGGAATTGTGCAACTCATAAATTAGGTATGCTTCTTTGTTTTCACTGTTGAAGGTTCAACGTGAATATGTAACTTTACTCTTTTCTGGCACTAGGAGTGGAGTGCGGCCCTAGGTTCCCTTGCAAATATTGTTCGTCTTGATGTGTACTATCACCCCTCTTGTTTTGTTGAAGGAGTTTACAATCACCCTGTATAACAGCCACGGCAGGTCGCTGTGTCAGCATTCGGGACGGCGCCACAATATTGAAGTAAATAAGGTGACAATGGATGAGCGACAAATGAAATTGAGGAACCTAGCGATGACTGAATATTTGCCGAAGGAAGGTGAAATGGCACGGAGTATTCATCAACGGATGGTCTGTGTGTGTTTTTTTAGACCTAAACTTTTTTCGAAATCGATCTTGGTATAGCGCGGAAAAGTTGCCTAATGCGTCAGTTAGAACCCACAAGAAAGTTAATCAATTTTGTTCAATATTTAGCCGCTCCCTTCCGGCATTGAAAAAGTAAAAAAGGGACGAAAAATCCACTTTGAAGCCTTTTTCGGTTAATTTCTTTTCGGAATTTTTTTTCGAAAACGATCTTGGCATAGTGTGGAAAAGTTTCTTAATGGGTCAGTTAGAACTCAAAAAAATTTCGTCAATTTTGCTCAATATCTTTTTTGGGGGGGTTCTTACTGATTCATTTGGCAATTTTTCCGCGCTATGCCAAGATCGATTTCAAAAAATAATTTCCGAAAAGGAATTTCCCGAGAAAGGCTTCAAAGTGGATTTTTCGTCTTTTTTTTTTTTTTTACTTTTTCAATGCCGGAGGGGCGCGGCTAGATATTGAGCAAAATTGATTAAATTTTTTGTGGGTTCTAACTGACGCATTAGGCAACTTTTCCGCGCTATACCAAGATCGATTTAGAAAAGAAAGTTTTTTCGGCCCACCCTAGTGTGTACGTCGATGGTGCACCCTCAGATGCCACAGTCAAAAAATGGGCTCCTCTCTTTAAACGGGGAAGAGACTCATTGAAAGACTACCCTCGCGAGAAACGCTCAGTGGAGATGACCACAGATGAAATGTGACAGAAAGTGGAGGATCTGGTGATGTCAAATCGGCGAATCTGGGTCGTACAGATTATTGGGGATCTGAAGTTAAGTACAGGCAGTGTTTGGATCATTTTGCGTGAGAGGTTAAGTGATGTTAAATATCTATGCCAGATGGGTTCCTCGAATGTTGACACCTGAAATGAAGCATGATTGTGTTGAAATTAGTCAGGTTCAACTTGATAGCATGAACCGCCTTCCAGATGTCTTCTGTTCCCGCATTGTGGCTGGAGATGAGGCGTGGTTTCACCATTGGGACCCTGATATTAAACAAGTTAGTAAAATCATGCAATGCATTGATTATGATGCGCTTTCCAACGTACCAGAAATCGTTACTCAAGGTATGAGATAATGGCTGTGAAATAAATCTCGCTCATGTGTCCTGACCTTTGACCCCATTTCGATGATATTCAACAGAACCGGTTCAGTATACCACCGAAACAACATGATGAAATTTTGTCGCAATCGAAGCATGTTTACGTTAGTTATGACACATAAGAGCAATGGAATGGATCCCACTCCTATGTCCTGACCTTTGACCCTATTTTGCCCATTTTCAATAGGATTCGTCCCCAGGTGGCCCCCTATCACATACTAAAATTTCGTCGAAATCGAACCACTTTTAAGCGAGTTATCGTGCGGACGGGCGGACAGACAGACGGACAACGCTGAAGCATATACGTCTTTTCAACCTACGGTTGGATAGCGTAAAAAATGAACACAACAGCTATACTTCCACGGCAACGGTTACAGCGCTTTAGTTCCACGTTCAACCGCTGGCGCGCTGTTCTATTAAAATTTTCGGGCCAACCGATTTCCAGTAATCTCTATGCAAGATTTATCGCTCTTTCTCCGTGAGGAGGGATTTTTCCATTGAAGGCTATCTGTACGACGTTGCACTTTGCAGCATAAATAGGTAATATCCACCTTTCTCGTCTTTTCAAACAAGGCGTCTAGAAGATTCCGAACGATGGAGAGCCGTTGAAATGTAAGAGGCCTGCCAATCAATAAAGGAGTTAGCTGTATTGTTTGTTGTCAACAGTTCTGTGATCTCTAGTCCTTGGACTCAATATCAAACAAGTGTCAATATCATACGGAGCAGATCTCGGAATGATCATAATCTTTCGGAGGTCTGCTCCATACGGGGGTCAAAGAGGGAAAACTGTTCAAGATGGCAACAGCTACGTCTCATTTTTGGACAAAGGGAATGGGAAAACAAAAATGCCCAATCAGCGCTCCGACCTCATCGGAGCCACAGTAAGATAGGTATCAATCTCTACTGTAATCCGAAACCAGAATTATGGACTCCATGCCTGTAGACGTGTTTGTATGTCTCTCGTTTTCAGGTGTTCCCTGGCAAGATGCTGTCATCGTTAAGCCGATTGGACCTTGGATGAGTGCGCAAAATCTTGTTCATGGATGAATCGCGTTTCTGCCTGTTATCGCACAGCTGCCGCGTAATAGTCCGGCAAGAAAGTGGAACCCCTACACGTTTCCCAACAGCATCGAACGAAATGCTTTTCATGGTGGTTTTATAATTGTAATGACCCAATTTCGAATCGGTGGCCGTACCGACCTTGAGTTTTCCTAAATGTCCTGAGACTGCCATATGTCACCGAGATGTCATTCTCTATTCTTCTGTGAGGCCATATACAGGAGCAATTTATCTTGAGAAGCAAGGCGCGGTCATACACACACAACAAAATGGAGTGATGTGTGTGGAAGAATCATCACACATTTTTCGAAGTGGAGAAGGAATTTTTATTAATTCCAGACGATGTATGGAACGAAAATCACACATTTTTTGAAAAACCGCAACAGCTAGTAGATCCACTTCTACAATCGGGCGCAAATGTAAAAACCCAAATTTGCCAGTATTCGCTGCAACTTTGCCATACTTTACTACGACAGTTCTGTAGTACGTCCCACACCTCTCTGTTGATGATGAATTGGGTCCAACGCAAGCATCACATCTCAAACTGAATTAATAATTTCTCCGTAGGGCTATGGTAAGACAATTGCACGACTGTGAATGCAAGACGCATCAATTGACAAAACTAATTAGTTTCCAGTGTGGATTAATAGCATAGTGCCTGTGACGTATATTCTAAGTTAACTTTCCTTTTTAGTTTCTTTCCCTATGTAAATCTTGAGTTTATACTTAGTTATACTTCACTCTTAACGTGATATCTTTTCTCTCAAACGAATACTGTTTGCAACATAATTGAGGTTGAATGAACGTGACGTATGCCTGGTATGATAAGAACGAGGGATCTAAACTACGAGTAAACTGTTATTTGAAGCGCGTTGCTTGGAGAGCGTTGTGTTGAGGAGCTGTGTGGTGTGTGGAGCGTTTAAATGCAAAGTCCTATGTCATGTTACGATGTGTTGGAGAAAACCTTGAATAAAGCATCTTTTCCGTAAGTTTGACTTCTATTGTTTATATGTTTCGTCTGGCCGTTAAGGTTTAATTTAGGAACTATTTCATCTTATGGTTATGTTTTTAAAATAACGTAGAAGCACGAAAAGACTTCTACGTCATATGCCACATAACGAATCGCTCTGTATGTGGCATTTCAGCGGCATTGAAAATCCTTAGGTTGATGTTTGGTGATGTGATATGCAAATCTCCTAGAACGCAAATCAGTACGGTCTCGAATCATTCAAACCTTATGTAAGACTATTGGGGCTGATGTTAGCACGAATACAATGCATAAGACGCTGCACGGCAGGGATTATACCACACTCAAGTAGCCATCCATAAACCGCTAATCACTTCAATCAATGCAATTCACCTAATAAAGTGGTGTAAAGAATGTTAATCTCTGACTGTAGAGCAATCAAAACTCGTGTTTTAGATTGAGAAGTAACGGTACACAGTCTACCACTCTGATGGTTATCCCTGGGTGTCGTAGATGCCGGGAGGAATATGTCTTCCTGACTGTATCGTCCCGAGAATGAAGTTTAACGGATGCAGCATGATGATATAGAGCTGTATTTCGTGCCTCAGCTTGGTCCCACTAGTCGTTTTTGGACAGAACTATGAATGCCGAGGTCTACCTAAACGTTCTGGATAATCATGCACCGGCGACGTTGTAGTAGTATTTTGGAGAAGGCATATATATCTACAGCAACAGAACAAAGCACCAAGTTGTACTGTCTTGTTACAGACTGGTTTGAGGACCTGGGTGTCAAAACTTCGGACTGGCCAGCCCAGATTCCTGATTTGAACCTGTGAGGAATCTCAAGTTCAAATCAGATAGAATCTCTAGGACAAATTGGATCGTTGGATACGTGGAAAAAGAACTTGCCCAGCAAAACGAAACTAAACTGGTCACTGCTTTGAAAGCGAATGGCAAAACATAAGGGCAGGCATTTACAAGAAACTAGTGGAAAGTATTTTACTAAAACTAGCTCTTTAATGACCAAGGACCTGAAACCTTGTGTTACTCAGAATATTATAACGCCCGAAACTGTTTGTTGCACCTTTCAGAATTTCTCCCCTTAACAAATTAACAAAAGAAGTAGTAGTGTTCGGTCACTACACGAAACTTCTGATCTGTAGTGTATTATGTGCATTGACCTTCAAACGTTTACCTGGAGCTATCACTGCATTCTTCCACGAAGAAGGCATGCAATATCATGAGAGTAAATATATCGCCTCGAAAGATGCCAATGCCTTCTTTATTGATTTATTTAGCGACAACAATGTTTATTGTGGGTGACTTCCACCATTCCTGCCGTGGCTTGTAAATTCAAAACCATATGGGGCGTAGAAAATCAGTCTCACTCTTGACGGACGTTTCGGACGGCAGTGGCACTTTGGATGTAAGGGCGTTTCGGGGGTTATGGTCGTTAAACGGATTTGGGGGTCATAAGTGCCAACTAGGTTTCAACCCACGTTATTAAATTTCCTGTAAAGAAAGATTATTTGTAGATGTGTAGAGTGTACAGATATTAATGGTATGGCAGTGTGTATCGTTGTACCGTATTATGAATATTGATAAATTACTTTTTGAACTGCGCCAATTTTTTGTTTTTGTGCTATAACTTTTGGAAGGTAATGTGTACGACTAAATTTTCCCGTCCCACAGGATATTTAACCGCCTCGCAACTTCTCACGCAATATTTGAGTAATCAGTCCCTAGTAATATTCAGTTATAGTACATAGAAATTCAAATCAGAGTATCACTCCCCTCGAATATTCCACATATTATCCTGTTGTTTATTTTAGTTATGTAAATAATAGTAATTATTCCCTTTAATAACACTCCGCAGAATATCCAATTCAGGTATGCTAATCAGCGCAGTATTTCTTACAATATCTGGTTCTCACGAAATATTCTTTGGAATACCCACTTTCCTTCGAATATTTTTTTATAATGACAAATTCTAGTATTTCTTTCCACAGAATATTTTTTACGACATACAGTTCTCTTGAAATATTCCCAATATTTTATTGAATATTTCTTAGGATACCATTTCTATATTCTTTTTTAAAGAAGTATACTTTCTCATCAAATATGCTTAGGATGTCTGATTACAGAATACCTTCTATAGATTAATTTTAGGAATTTTAATTCCCATATAGAGTATGTGTTAGGTCATCAAAATAATATTCTTCAGGACATTCAGTTCTAATAATATATATTTCAAATAACGAATTTCTGTAGTTCTATGGAACATTCAATAGAATGTTTAATTAGTTGCTTAATTTCGAAACAAAAACTTCTTTCCACAGAATATTCGCAGTAACGCCCAATTAGAGGGCTTCTTTTAATAGAACGTACCTTAAAGCATTCAATAAGAGTAACATTTCTGCCAGAATATATTCTTTCAGTATCCAACTAAAACATCGTTTTCTACCTGCGCAGATCAGGATTTTATGCGGTAATCGAAGAAATGTCAGAAATCTCATTTTACACCGAATTCTCTTGTTATTCCACCTGGAATATTTACTGTGGCTATATAATAGATACAAAAAGTGTGTTTCACTCAACCCTGATCTGTAAAACTGTGAGGAAAAAGAAAAAGTTTTTCGAGGAGATGAGCGCACCTCAAATTTCTGACATGAATCCCTAAGAATAACGATTACTAAGAGCTCTTTCGGGACAAGAAAGTGCCTCGAATCGCCATTATTACAATGTTGCCGTCCTTGGAGTTTTCTCCTAGCGGATCGATGGACAAATGAGCGTCTGAGGCAGAGTTCTTTTCTTTCAAATGAAAAGAAAAACAAAGAAAAGGAAAGGTCTTCAAATGACGGCGTGTGAGAAACTGAGATTATTCTCGTAAGAAAATACTCCCAGTGTATTTTCAGAAGGTTCTGCTGTCATCTTTTAATTTTTTTCCTTTATTATTGTTAACGAGCCAGATTTTACACTTCATAAATGAACTACTAGTGAAGGTACAACTAATAATTACATGCAATTAAGTGCATTATTCGTACGCGAAAAAAAAAATGAAAAAATGAGAGCGTCTGATTTAACGTGTAGTTCAGTAATATTTAAAGGTTAAGTCATAAAACTTGCTTCTCGCATTGCCTTTTAAAGATTCCAGACATGTATTTTGGGTATGCAGGGAATCTATATTTCTGCAACAGTGTAAGGATTTGTAGTGAAAACATGTATTCTCGACTAGCGAGAAAAAATATCACAAAATATAGCAGAGATCCGACTATATGGAATAATTTTCGACTATGAGTAACCTTAATTATTAGTACAACTACTCATCATAAACCATTCTCAATCCACTGCTGGGTGAAGGCCTCCACAAGTCTCTCTTTTACAACTCTCTGTTTTGAGCAGTCCTCTTCCATGTCGTTGCGGCATGCCTTCGAATTTCGTTCACTCATCTCCCACGTGATCTTCTGGGTGTTTTCCTGTCAATTTTTATCCAGTGTGGTATTTCAGTTGTCCAACTGTAGTGAGATCATATAGCAGCATGCCTGGCCCATTGACACTTGGGGGTCATTAATTTGATCACGATGTCATCAACAATTGCCAGTTTTCTAATCCATGAGTTCCTTTCCCGTCTCGATGGCCGAGTGGTATGAAGCGCTGGAACTGACCATTTGCCCGAGATGGGCTCGGGTTCGAATCTCGGAAAAGGTGAGTGGTGTGCTAGGATTACGGCGCTGGCTCTCTCTCCCTTGCTGGATCTGGTGGCCGTAAGGGTGACTGTTTATAGCCCTAAGAGTGGCTCATAGTCGTCATTAAACCCCGAAAAAAGGGGAGGGGTGGTTCGTAGCTTTATTGGTTTCGTCAAATATCGCTCTATGCTTCTGTGGTTGTTGGCTGCTTCTGTATGTCAGTTTTAATTAAGGTCCATGTCTCTTCCCCATATATAAGAACTGAAAAGAAGCACTGATTAAACATACACTATATTGACAAAAGTCACCGGACACCCCTTCAAAAGCAAATAAACGGATTTGCTGCGTTGTTAAGATGCGCGGTACAGCTGCAAATGGTATAAAAACAAGCCTGCAGCTGACCGCGATGATATCGCACTGTGAGGTTGAGTAAAAATGTCGCGGCGGGAGAGAACTGACTTTGAGAAAAGAAAGATTGTTGGGTGTTATACTGTGTTAGTGGGTTGTCCATAAGAGAAATCAAAAGACGCTTAAACATACCCAAGTCAACTGTTTTGGATGTACTGAATAAGTGAAAGACACATAGCCTGCCTGAAGCAGCAAAATGTACCGGCAGACCAAAGAAAATCAGTGATAGGGGACCTCGAAGCCTCAGGAGAGTCGTTACAGCTAATCGACGGAGTACTGCACCAGACCGCAATCTACAGGTGAGTAAAAATGCTGGAACCTCGGTATGTACACGTACCATTCGCAGAGAACTTCATTCCATGGGTTACCGTGGTCGTGCGGCTGCTCATAAGCCTTTCATCTCCACTCGGAATGCTACTCGTCGTTTAGCATGGTGTAAAGAACATTTATCGTGGACCGTAGATCAATGGAAACGGGTCCTATGGACTGATGAATCCAGATACACGATCTATCAGTTTGATGGCCGTGTGTGGGTATGGTTGCAGCCGGGGGAACGCTATTTCCTACAGTGCACTGTTCCTACGGTCAAGTTTGGAGCTGGCAGTGTACTCGTGTGGGGATATTTTTGTGGTATGGTTCTGGTCCATTGGTCATCGTGGACAAACCTGTTAACCAGCATGTCTACGTCGATATTCTGGACAATTATGCCCTACCAACGCTGTGGCAATACCATGGAACCGAGGCTTGTTGGTACCAGGAGGATAATGCACCAAGCCATTAAGCAAGGACTGTTACGGCGTGGTTTGACGATAATTCCGTATCGTGTGTGGACTGACCAGCACAGAGCCAGGATCCTAATCCCATAGAGCACCTATGGGATGAATTAGGGCGCCGCATAAGAAGTTTGGAACCAATGCCTACTGCTAAGCAACAGTTAGTGGCAGCATTATGTACTAATTGGAAGCGCATACCTATCGCTGTGTTCCAAAACCTTGTCGAAAACATGTCTCGAAGGTTCAGTTTTCACACAGTATTTATTAGAAGAAAGATACAGGAGATGTGCTTGAATAAATCATCTCAAATGATGTATGACAAAAAAAATATTTACAGATGCTTGTAGCTTACGCTATTGCTTATTTACACGGTTCTGTACATTGATGATAGTAAAAAAACAGTTAATTACACTCGAGTGTCTGGTGAGGCAACAAAAGTCTCTGACAAAGCAAAGAATAGGAACAATTCAGCTTGAAGAGCGTTATACAATATTAATTTTGCACAGTATTGAAGCAAGGAAAAATACAAAATTTCGAGCTTGCAGACATAGATTCAAAAGACAGTTGATGAGAAATTAACAGAATGTGCAGCTTGCGCTACGTTAATTACAGGATTCGGTGCAACGTTTGCATGACAACAGTTAAGTGCAGTAGAAATATGGCGAGGCAACATGAATCTCTGGTAAAACAGAGAGTAAAATCAATCTAGAATGATGAGCACTATAGAGTATACATTTTACACAATATTGATGAACAAAAAAAGTTCTGACCGAAAGGTGATACATTGTGGGTGACCTGGAAAACCAGGAGGTTGCAGGTGATCAAGGAGACAAACATGAAATCAAAAGTTCGAAAGACAGATGATGAAAATTTTACAGATGAATGTGGCTCGCGGTACTACATGTTACATACAACGGTGATATGAAAAATAGTTATATACAATGATTTTCCTGAGAATACAAAAGAAAAAATAATCTCTGAAAATACAGAGAGAAGACACAACTAATCACAGTGAGTATTGGAGAACACAAATTTACACAGTTGAAAAGTAAAATTACACATTTGAATCAGGAATTGAAGATAAGAATATACTGTAAAAACGACAGAGTTTACAGATGTCTATGGTTCGTGGAACGACCTATATACATGATTCTGTACAATGAGAAGTTACAATTTATATATATTGGTTTGTCAGAGGTGGTGGAAGTACAGCTTGTTTCCTGCAGAAGTAATATATCAGCATTCAGCGGAGCAAGATCCTCTCGTACCAGCGCATTCGCAAGAGGTGTCGCAAAACCATGACAATTAAGTGACACCACCTTGAATGTCTAGGTTAGTTGTGGGATGCAGTAGGAATTGACTGGCTGTAGTGATGGAGTGGAGTCGACGGAGAAAACAAGCACTCCACGGGACCTCGTCCGCAGTGCGCCGAAGAGTGTTTTCAAGTGAGTGTAATTGAACCAGCACTTGTGGAAGAGCTGCTTCATACTGCTGAATGGAAGTGCGTGCTGAGGAAGGGCTAGAGGACCCTAAAAGGCAATCCAGCACGTCCTCGTATGGCAGAGGCTCAGCAGGGAAAGCATTTTCAGCAAGAAAAGTTGTGAATTCATCTAGTGAGGGAAAGGCACATGCTGTCTCAGAGGAAGTGTGTAGAGGCGACCTGGAGAACGGTCGTCGAGAGCTGACGGAGCGAGTGGATGAGCGGGTAGAAGTGCGAGATGATCTTCGGGACGCCAGAGTCTTTGACTTCTTCGTCTTGGGGTGAGTAGCACCACTGCGTTTTCCAGCAACCACAAAAGCTTCATGGTCGTCTGGAGAGTCTGAACCCGAAGCGTTATCTGTGACTCGTGTCATGGAGCTAACGGTAAAAGCTGAGGAGTGGTCAACATGTACATCAGCAGTGGTTGTAAAAGTACTAGGGGGAGTCGATTTTGGAAGCCTGGGAAAATTCTTAGGATCAGCAGGAGGTGGAGGCATCAAAGTCGTTTGTTGACCAATGGCAGTAAGCTGACTTTTGGAAGATCTTGATTCCGCGACTTTCCTCGAATAGGAAGAAGTCTGTGAAGCGTTGGTGGACAAAGTAGAAGAAGATGTAGTGTGTGGAGCTGTGTGCAGGGAGGCACGTGGGCACTGAGCCCTTATGTGACTTTCGCTCTGACAGATAGTGCAATACTGTGAAGTGATTATCTCAACTCTTAGGCGTTGCTGTCCACAGCGGATGTGCAAAACATTCGGAACCGCTTTCAGCTGAGCAACAGATGAAAAGAGGACTCGAGCAGTGCGGCGGAAACCCCGAATCGCCGCCCCGGTGGCGCAGTGGTCTAAGGCGCTGGCCTCTGATCATTCGTCCGTAAGGGGTCCGGGTTCGAATCCCGGTGAGGCGTGGATGTTGTGTTTGTCTTACGGCACTGGCTCTCTCCCTTCCCTGGAACCAGTGACCCTAAATTAGGGACGGGCGACTGCTTATAGCCCATTGAGTTGCTCACGGTGGTCGTTAAACCTCAAAAAAAAAAAAAAAAAAAAGACCCGAATCGATTTGTCTTCAGGGTCTCTGGGAGCCGCAGAGAGAGTTGTTATGGAGCCAACAACTCTGTCGTACCTGCTGAGCAAGGTGCAGCGTCGGATACTTCCGGTGGTACGGGGTAGAAGGTCACCTGCACCGGGCGGTGCGAACCGGTTGTGCTAACAGATGCACGTCATTGATGGTTAGACCTTCCGTAAGGACCTGGTAAGCATGCGCTTTATCCTTAAAATAGACCAAGACAGATCTGGGTTTTCGAGCTACAAAGTCTATTGCATCCTTTGGTAAGATAGTTTTGAGGGCTCGGCTGTATTGCCACAGCTTAGTGTCGGGGAGCGCATCAAAATAGACGCCCCGTTCCATAGTGGAGGAAAAAAGGTGACCAGCTCGGGAATCCTCTGGTATGTCAATTGTAGCAGTAGAACCGACGACAGTGACATAGGATTCAGGAAAAGGCATAGCAGATGAAACTGGGGGTGTGAGGACCCCAGAAGTTGCAGAAGCATAGGACGCTTGTTCAGACATGGGTCGAGAATTCGATGAAGCAGCCCCTAGCAGTGAGGGCGGATCAGAAAGTTGATGAGAAGTAGAAGCTGTGAGCTCAGTATTGCTGATAACGGATACGTCATCATCTGCTGAGATGTAGATAGGAGACTTGGCACCACCGCACTTGGTGGGAGTTATAGCTGGAGAAGAAGAGGTGTCCATGACGTCGCAATGACGCTCGGGAGCCACCTCATTAAGCTCAGCAGGATCTGTCTGCCGCGGTAGAAGAAGAAGAGGAAGCTGGCTGATCTGCCAAGATAAGGATGTGGGCGTCACCCTTGTCTGCCTCCGCCATCGAAGCAATGGCGAGACTTTAACGAAAAAAGACCAGCTTGGTTGAAAAATAAAACAGTGAATAATGAGAAAATATGGCACTCACCAACCTGGGAGATACACGAACGTAAAGTGTAGAACTTCAACTTGAAGATACACGCAACCACAGAAACTAAAGCACTCAATAAAACACCTTATAGCAACGAAAATCACGGAGCTCAAAACCCAACCACTTCGAGCTTCGAAGGTTCAGTGCATGCATTAAGGCCAAAAGTGGACCGACACCGTACTAATGTATGTCAATAAATGCTGCGTTGTGTTTCTCTTCTAGGTGTCCGGTGACTTTTGTCAATATAGTGTATTGTTCTTAATGGTAAATAATGGTATGGTCCTAATGGTAAATTGCGTTCGAAAATGGTACTGTTTCTTCCAAATCCATTGCGGCAAAGTTTAATGTACTTATTAACTGCTTCGATATTGCTCTGACTTGTGATGTCTGCTGTCCATGGTAGAGTTACACATCAGGAGTTTATCCAGGAATTTCAAACTGAAACTGTGCTGGAAAAGTTGAGGGGGGGGGGAGGGGGTCGTTAGACGAAAGCAAATTTTTCAGTGGCTGAAAATTTTTATAGTGAAATATTTAGGCTTTTAAACCTGCAACGTAAGAAACAAATGATTTGAATTCACGGAAAATTCCTGAAAATAACGTGCAGCAAAGTTGCCGGTAGATGTCTGTCGTTTAACGAAATTTATGTTTTTAAAATTTCCAGTTTCTGTTAACTTCCGTATTTTCACGAATTTTCCATAGTCAGAAATTCCGTTTGTTTCAGGAAAGTCCGTTTTGGGTTTTTCGGTATTTATAGACATTTCGCAAAAACGAAGACCCTAAAATTTTCAGCCCAGATAATCGTTCCGAGGTCGTTTAGCTTGGCTCAACAGAACGTGCGCGTGTCAACACAACCATTGAGCCAGAAAGACAGTATCTGATGTCGCTACAGATCTTCAAAATCAGATCGTCTGACAGACGATTGAAATTTAGCAGTTAATCAAACGTCAGGCATTCTGGCTAATCGCTCCTGAAATGTTCGTCATATGGATACGGAAAAAGTGAGAACACAGTTTTGCGTTAATATACGAAAGGAATTGCAGCAAAATTTCGGAAGATTCTGACTTTTTCGCTAACACATCTTAAAAACATCAATCTACCGTCACTATAAGAAAGGAATTGCGGAAAGATTTCTGAAAATTCAGAATTTTTCCTGACGTACGAAAAATCCGAGAAATTCAAGTTTTTTTCGTCGTTTAACGGAAAAGGTTGTATCACAAATATTCTTCGTAAATTCACGAAAGTAATCACGGAAAGTGGCTTGTGAATTTCAGAAACGTTTTTACAGTGTAGGATTACAAATGTGGAAAACTCTTCAGCAACTGTTAAATATTTTATAGTTAAAAATGGTAAGGACTCGGAAGCCGCGCCCCGGTGGCGCAGTAGTCTAAGCGATGGCATCAGATCATTCGTCTGAAAGGGGTCCGGGTTCGAGTCCCAGTGAGGCATGGACGTTGTGTTTGTCTTACGGCACTGGCTCTCCTCCTTCCTTGGAACCAGTGACCCTAAATTAGGGACGGGTGACTGCTTACAGCCCATTGAATTGCTCACGTTGGTCGTTAAACCTCCAATTAAAAAACAAAACAAAACTGAATCTTTTTTCAAACCTACGCACTGTTATTTTGTTTTTATTTCTAAATGCTTCCCTAAACAAGGCAAAAAGCAAAAAAAGCATTAAAATGGCTCGTTGAAACACTAGACATTGATATTTGGAGAAAATATGTAGTAGACTAAAATAAGGGATCTGTACGTAGGTGAATCAAAAAGCACGTTACTCTTAGTGCCATCTGGAGTGGGATTGCACGCAGTCCGTGGGCGCTTTGGAGCGAAGTAGACAGTACATCAGAGCTACCGACGGGAGGTGTTTTAGTTCAGTAACTGCGAAAGGTGTGTCCGGGAGGTATAGTTCGAAATGGCGCGTCAACTGAATTCTTACTCCACATTGGAAGTGCGAAGAACCATTCGATTTTTGAGGGCTAAATGCCTAAATTGCACTGACACCCATCGCGAAACCTGTGTTGTGTACTGGGAAGATGGTTTGGCATTTTTTTTTTGGTTTGTCTCGCCAGACCATTGTAAAGTGGTACCAACAATTTGAAAAGGGTCGCACAAATTTGACGGACGAATGCCGCGAAGGCAGACCATCAATATCCAGCACTCTGGAGCATGTTGACGACATGATACGGGATAATAGGCGTATCAAAATCAAGGAAATTGCTAGTATGAGCGTAAGTGGCATGTCCCATGCATGTTCGATCGGGCAGAGGTCGGGCTGGCCGTAGAACAGTGTCGATATTATGGAGGCAGGCTTCAGAGAACCGTGCCGTGTGTGGTCAGGTATTATCCTGTTCAAAAATTTATCGGTGATGCTGCGACAAGAATAGCAACACAACAGGTCGTATAAATATCGTCAAAGTACGGAGGACTACCAAGGGTGTTCGGCTATCGTTGAAAATGGCTCTTCAGACAGTCACTCCCAGTGTGCCGTTCCACGTGAAGGAGGGATCCGTGCGCTGGCCGGCTCGTCTCCAGACACGCATGCACTGGTCATCGGCGCCAAGTTCAAACCGTGACTCGCAACTGGATACTATCCCACGTTGATCGGGTCCGACATCACTACAACCGGTGCCAGCGATGGCCACTGGTTAGTGGTAGGTGGATGAGTGGCCACCTCGCATGTAGTTCCCTTTTCGCAAGTCGTCTGGCAACGGTCCAGATGGCCACTTCCGTACCCGTTTTTCACAATCGCAGGATCCTCGCGTTCTGTCGTTACCCTCGGCCGTCCGCTGCATGCATGCCGCTGGGTTTTGCCCTCCTTGACCAAAGAATATCTAACAAGAAGGAGTTAAGGCTGAGCGAGACGTAACTAGCGCAGCTATATCTTCATGGAAAACATGCAGTGCACAGAAGCCAACATACAGGCTGATGCCGGAGCAGACTGCGCATGCGTATTTCTGTTGACTTGAATTCTTTGGGTAAAGAACAGTCAGCCGAGCTACTCAGACTCACAGCACGTGATGTTTTCTCGGTAGCATAATCACTTCGCAGATCGGATATGTTAGTTTTGTTACGCCAACCGGGTTAGTTAAGGCTTTTGTTTGTTCTTCAGTTTTTCAGAAATATTTTCAGTAATGCCAAATACTAGGGAATGTCTGCATTTTGTACGGATCCTTAGGCCTAACTGCAATATTTGCTGAAATTTAATTTAAATAGTAATACTAATGTTATTGCATATTTTCTCCCCAAAGTAAGGGATGGGCGGGGTATCAGAAAACAACAACAACAAAAATCTGCTCTAAGCAAATAGTTATGAGATCGAAGGAAACCATCGTGAATCAAAGAAAAGCTTCACTGCCGTAGTCCCCCTAACGTGTTTTGCTCCTGAATGTTAACTTTCCCGCAGAGCATATTTTCTCCTAAGATGTGGTGGCGCTGTTGCCGCCGGTTTAATTTTCTCTATGTGAGTTGACCTTCTTTAAGCGTTAGATATTCTTTGCCTTGACCCACTGACGCCAACATCGTCCGATTGCCGCGTCGCCCTGACACAAATGCCTGGCAATACGGTGACTTGACCAGCCGGCATGTCTCAGCACAATTATACGCCCTCTCTCAAACTCAGTCAGCTGCTCGTATTGAATACGGATCCGGCTTCGAGGCATCCTCACAGTCCGTGGAGGTGAATGCAACGGCACACCGCTGTCATAATTATCCCTGTGTGCGAGCTTCTCTTTTGATATACCCTCGTCGATACGGGGTTTTCATGAGCTGTGGAGGATCACTATTTAGTCATTGGTCGTTATTTTTTAATCATTTGCATATTCGGCCCTTGAGGTACTACTATAGTATGCAGAGTTTCATCAGGATCGAACGACTTTCTCGCATTGCATCGGATTTTATTTTTTTTGCAAAAATGGTATATAAAGTTCAAATACATAAAATAAAAAATATTGCATTTCAGTGAGACACAATGTATCCATACAGCACACAACGTTTCATATATGTATCAATAATGTTACTATCTCTCATTTTCGTTACACTTTCAGAGATATCTTACAAGTACGTTTCAGCAACATCTATTTTGGAACATAACTCTTTGTACATTATGGTTACGTTAAAAATAGCATTCACCGATACTACTGTTTTATAGTTTCCATTGTACATAATTGTTACCTTGATGATACATTCCGGCTGTATTTAAGATTTTTGGTTTAGCAACGGCGTGGATGCGCATGAGCATTTATGCCATTTCACCAAAGCACTCTCGTTGTCGTATTTCCACGTGCTACTGGAATATTCTTTGGTGATACTGTCGTACTCGAGTTAGCTATTGTAGTTAATTGATTTAATATTTCATCCTTTTGGGGGGGGATTCAAGATCATCTAAAAGTAAGTAATTGTTTATATTATTATAATTTTTAAATTCTAAAAAGCATTTTATAAAATCTAAGTAGATGGCTGTGTTGTTGTATTAGTATACTATACCAGCATGCTTTTTTTACTTGAAGCTGATAAATTTCATATTGGTAGGTATTTAGAGAAATGTCGAATTTGATTTTCTTTCTTTTTTTCGCTGAAATATAGTCTATTCCACATGTATAATAGAAATTCGACACCTTCATTTGGGACCGATTTTTTATTTATTTTGTTATCAATATATAAACGCCGCCACTTTTTCCAATGGACAGCGGACTGCTTTGAACCTGTGAAAACGTAAACAACTCGTAATATGACTGTCATTACTTTTAAAACAGCTGTGGAGTGTAATATTTTTATTGTAATTTTACAGAGTTTATTAAAACTATAATGTTCAACGTAGTAAATATGTAACAGTAATATGATGATGTCACAAATATCTTTCAAATACGTAACAGTAATGTAACGAAGTTACAAATAGCTTTCAAATACGTAACAGTAATGTAACGAAGTTACAAATAGCTTTCAAATACGAAACCGTAACATGAAATTGGTATGTTGAAGCTACAAGACCTTTCATTGTAACGTATGCGGGTTATGTTTCAAAGTTATGTAACGTTTCAGGACATTTTGACGTAACAGTAAGGTTTCTGAAACATTATTGTTACATTGCGCAACGTATATAAAAAGTCTCAATGTTTCAGTGCTACGTACTTGTAACATATACGAAATATTCTGTGCTGTGTGGATATAGCTGAGGAATGAACGTAAATTCTAAATGAATGGACAAATACTTAAAATTGAAAAAGTGTATATACCTATCTGAGTGTGTATTTGGCACTCCTTAAAGAAGAGTTGTGTTGAGATTTTTTATTGGGGGATTGGAAAGAATTTAGGAGTTTGTTTTGGAGGTGTGAGTATAAATTTCTGGTAGCCATCAAATATATATATATAATAAATTTGCCTCACCAATCTCTGTGCAGGTTGGTCATAACTCACTACGCTGGCCAAGCGGGTTGGTATGTGTGCAATGGCATTTGCTTTAATCCTGGTGACAAAGTTAGTGCTCTCCTGGTGCATTCGCGTCCCTTTCAGCGAATGCATCACGAGAAGACAGGGTTCACAGTTTTCTAGAGAGTCTGTATATATCGTATCGAGAGGCCTTGCATACCTCCAGACATAATTTACTTGAATATATTACCTTTAGTTTATAGGGAATCTTTGTTTTCGAGATAGTATTGGGATTGTTGTGAAAACATGCACCCTTGTCTAGCTGAGAAAAAATTAAAATAGAGTAGAAAGAGCCATACTATATGGATTGCTTTTGACTATGAGTAACATTGAAAATTAAGTAAAATATATGTGAACATAACTATGTATTGTGGGTGAAAAAATGACCAAGTGAGTGTGACGTATTATATATTATTATTTTTACTTTGCTTCTCACATATAAACGAGGTTACCTCTTCACCCATATTTTCCATACCGAACGTCATATCAAAACTTTCAAGTTTCTCCAACTGTGACGTACCTGCTAGTAGGACGCACACGACATAAAGGCAGAATCAGAATAAAACGTCTGCGTAGCTCAGTTGGTAGAGAGACTTGTTCCGGAATAAGCGGACTCGGGTTCGAATCCCGGCGTAGGCCAAAAATGACGGAGAAATTTACTTCGTTATAATGGCGCCCGAACTATCCGGATGACCCGCCCGTTCAAAATCTCGCAATGGTGTGATGTTATTTCCACACCGCGAGATAGGAAAAATCAGAGAATCCCTTCTCCAGCGCTTCGAAAAATAAATGTGTGTGACGTTGCTTTCCACACACCAGATTGACTGGGAGTTCTCAAGTGCACGATCTACAGTGGATGGATGCCTGCAACGATTCATGGTCACGGCTGACCCGTGGGCCATGCCCCCGGCCCTCTTTCGGGGGGGGGGGGGGAGATGTGACGTACCTGCCAGTAGGACGCACACGACATAAAGGCAGATAGGAATCAGAATAAAACGTCTGCGTAGCTCAGTTGGTAGAGCGACTTGTTCCGGAATAAGCGGACTCGGGTTCGAATCCCGGCGTAGGCCAAAAATGACGGAGAAATTTACTTCGTTATACAACGTTTTGGCAACGGCTCGCAGCTAGTCAGAGAGATCATAAAACTAAAAGCTTGATGTAGAAAGAAGGTGGTGACAAGTGAACCTCTCAAATGATTGTTATCTCCGACTCAGTGGCATGCGATACACAGTGCCGGAGCAATCTTTATTCATTTGGGAGGGCGAGACTTGGATTACACATAGATTAGTGCTTCGTTATAGAAGTGAAAACTTTCACATCTGTAGTGTACAAAAATGTAAAAAAAAAAAGACGTACACTGTGCCTTATCAAGCTGAAAATAAAGTATTAATAGTACATTTCAGTAGAGTGTGTTCCAATTTCGTCATTTTAATTTTTGAAATGGCCTTTTTAAAGTTTGGTAGATGTTTGATTTTACTTTTTGACAAAAACTGTGCGATCTCAAATTTATGCATATTATTTTCAGCAAATTTTGTTGTTGACGTGTAAAGCTGTTTATGGATTGTTGCGTGTCTATAGGTGCAGAGGGTGCTCAAATAAGTCCTTGGTAACTTCCATAAAGGTTGTACATAAAGCGAAAACACGTCAGTTAAGAGAGAGCCATATTTTTCAATAAGAATTAATGTAATTAAGGGGAATGTGCTTTCCTACGTGGCGCCGGTAATCCAACTGTTAGCAAAGTCATTTTGTCTCATAATGAGCAAGGAAGGATATTTTCCGCATTCTTCTCACACTAAGTGCCTAATTTAAAATTCCAACACCAACACATTACAAACGAAACTTCACAGAAAATATACATACAACGAACGTTACAATGCCGTTTAAATTTCAAAAGATCTTTTAATAAAGATACAACTTTAAAACGATTTAAGGACACTTCTAATGTTCTTACTACGCACGATGTGCTGCTTGATTTTGCTGATTAGGCCGGTGGTGCTGGGAAAGGGAAGTACTGTGGGTTGGCTGACAGAAAGCCTACTCACGTATCATGCATTTCCTTCTCAACATCCGAGAGAATGTAAACATTCTAGTTCTCCCCGGCCCTGGAAACTACCAAAGTTGTTGAAGAGGAGTCTTCTTCTCTGAGGATCCTAAAACATCCTGGAATCTTTTACAAAGAAAGCATCGATCGTCATTTCCTGTCCTTTTGGCTTTTCTGATTGCAAACTGATCTGCATGCTGTCATGTTTTTACGCATACTTCTCTTTGTCTTAGTAGACTGACCTTAAACTAGTCACCAGAGTTATAATCATTTATCATTGTCTTACTCATTCTAAGGAGATCATTTGTCATGAGCCGTTTCTTCTTGCTGCGGTGGTTGTCTTGCTAGCTTAGTAGTTGCCTTCATCTTCGCCCTGTCTTCTTTGAGGTTGGTGTTTCCTAGCTTTCCTAAAAACCCCAACACCATTCCACCACGTCAGTGCCTACATGTTTTGCAGGATTCATTAACGTTCTGCGTACCAGTTCAACGTTGAAGACAGGAAAGCTCTGAAAGAGATTAAATCTTCCATAGTACCTTCTTTAGTGCAACAAACTTTCAAGATTCTTGGATGTATGCATAACCTTCATCCGTTCCCTCTTTCTAGCACAGTCGTGCACTACTTTTTTAATACATTTCTGTTGAATCCTTTTCTACATTGGCTCTCCACTTTCTTCGGGAGAGTTCTCTTGGTCCTGTGCCAATCTGTTTCATTTAAAATACCTCTTTAGCTTCTTGCTCTTGAATATGTCTCCAAGCTTTCTATGTGAGATTCGAAGAGCAATGGAACGTCTGCAGTCTCACCTCGTCAAAGCCTACAATTTCCGCAGGGTTCATTAACGTGTTATGTGTGATTGACACGACGAAGACAGGAAAGTTCTGAACTCTGTTAGATCTTTTTCTAGTAAGACCTTCTTTAGTATGATTAACGTTTAAGATTCTTAACTGAAAGCATAATTTTTAACCCTCCATTTCCATCTTTATAGCATAATTGTGGACCTCCCTCCAGCTTCGAGGACGTCTTGCTCTTCTACTGGATGGTCTCATTTCAAAATACTTGTTTTGCTGTTTGATATCACTCACTTCTCAACATCGATGGTTTATTAATCTGCTAGTTATATAAACCTCCACCAGAGAAGCAAAACAAGAATATTAAGTGATTGCGTAGTATAAATTTTTTCACGTTTTTAGCACCGAATGTTTCACACTTAGGTACGTCTTACAAATAAGTAGTCTAAAGGATTTTCCCAGTTCCACACCACGATGGGTGCCAGAAGAGCCTTGTACAGTCATCTACGATGCCATGAATATTACTTTGATAATAATTGGACAGAAAGCTATCAGTCGTACGCGATACCCTTATCTAAGATGGGAGAAACTTTGTTATGAAGATGGAGTCCTCAATATATTACCGCATTGTAGGCCCAAAGTAATTGAGGAATCATTTAGGAGTAATTTGTTTCGCAATTTAAGCCTTTTTTGGGGAGGATTTCCAAGTGACACTGTGATTTATTTAACATAATTTTTTATAGCGGGATTTTCAGCGGGAAAAAATAGAGGGCGCAAAAGTTTTATATCCTCATAAGAATTCCTGCCGAGGAAGAGATTTAAGAGGTTCTTCAATTACTATAATCGCAGAGATGTAACGGAGATATATGTTTTTGAGGGCACCTTCTTCCAATACAACCCTTTCCTTATCCACATTAAAGGTCTGAAAGAAGATTCCAACCAGCCTTTTTGACGATGGCCTTTATTTATTGTTCTGGGTAGATTTCGACTGCGTTTGTGTCGGCAGCTGAAGTGTCGCAAGAAATTCGGATATGCTTAGCGCCGCGCCTTTGATAGAATCGATGGAAGCAGTCCGAATTTCAGTGAATGTTGTCCCTATTGGAGGCTTTGAAGGAGCTCTTTTATCCGCTTGTTTTTTTCTCACACAAGCTGCCCACTGTTTCTCACATGAGACTGAAGAAAACTAGGATTTTGTTCTTATAGAGATTATCAATTTACATAGCAGCATGAGCCTTTTCTCCATTATCTGTATTATTTTACTTCGCGTTCCCATTATTCTGGGCAAGCGAAGAGTGCGCAATCACTTGTTTACTTTTCTTCAACACCTTATCGGCATTATTGAGAATGGCAGGACAGAGTACAATATTATCTGGTGCGTATTCACCCGCGCTGGTGTGTTAAATAATTTGGCAGTGAAAGAAAGCGTTCTGTTCAATTTGATACAATTTTGGGGACCGGAAACAGGGCGTTGTTTATGTTTTCACATAATCACATATTACCTTTTAGTGCTTATGATTATGGAGCAGCACAAAATTATTTATGCCTTCCTATGTATTTTTGTTGACGCTTTTGAATTACTTCTGTTTCTCTGTTTTCTAATACGCATAATTCTCTTGCTATGAAAGAAAATCCTTTAGGTATTGAGTGGACTAATTTTTTCTGTACGTCGCAATTCCTCGAGCAACTGCAGCAGGGTGGTGTACATATAGATTTGTACTAATTAAGCAATTTCTATTTTTAGAGAATAGGAAGGAAAAATTCTTACATTTTACATACACATCCCAGCCAATAAATTACAAACTTGAATTCAATACTGGTTGGACCTTCTTTTGCCTGAATTACAGCACGTATGCCATATGGCATAGATTCCATAAGGTGTTTGAGTGCATCTATGTCTTCAGCTTACCAGGAGGTCACCAGACAATTCTTTAACTGGCTTAGATTTGGCGGAAGAGGACTTTGCTCCCGGATGTGCTTTTCTAACATGCCCTATACATTCTCAATTGGGTTCAGATAAAGGCTTTGTTTCCGACGGTAGGCAGAAAGTCTAGTGGAAGTCGCTACCATGCTCGTTGAACCACTGCTAAAATGTAGCTTGCGTAATGGACGGTAGCATTGTCTTCCATGAAACATCCGTCACATGCTGGATAAAAATGTCTACATTGCAGAGAGGATTTGATCGGTGACAATATTCAGATAATTCTTAGAGATCAGCGGACCTTTCAGCAATATCAGGAAACTCATTCCGTACCAGCAGAACGTGACACACACCATGACACGCCACCACGAAAGGGAAAAAAATACCCCCAGAACCTTGACTTGTGCTTAAGAGACAATCTGAGTGCATTGCTTCATGGGGTTCACGCCAGACTTTCTGTCTACCGTTGGTACAGAATAAAGGGTACCGCTACTCGTCGGATCACGTGACTTTTTCCAGTCTTCCAGTGTTTCTGACACCACTGTAGACGAACTTTCCGGTTCTTTGCAGAAACCGGTAGTTTTCGTATAGGCATTCGACTGCCAATACCGATCCTCTTCAATTCCCTGCTCATAATTCGCAGAGATATGGGCCTGGAATATCTTTTATTGAATGCATTGGTCAATTGCTGTACATATTAAGTCCTGTTTCTCCGTACAAACCTTCTCAGGTGACGGCGATCTCGTAACTGACAGATTGTCTTCGCACAACAGTTACGCCTTTTAGACAAGCAATGTGGATTATTTTTCCACTGATTAAAGATCCGGGATATCTCATCTTATGAGAAACTAGTCACAGCTCTGCTGTTTTGAAAATCATCCCTCAATCTAGATGGGCATCCACAATAGGCTGTTTATCGAACTCCGAAAGATCGTTTGTTTTTCTCATTGTTATCATCAGCACTGACGATTACTCACGAGCATGAATCCAAAAAAGTTGGCAACCCCGGTGGCGTAGTGGTCTAAGCGATAGCTTCTGATCGTTCGCCTGGAGATGGGTCTGGGTTCGAATCCCGTGAGGCATGGATGTTGTGTTTGTCTTACGGCCCTTGCTCTCTCCCTTCCCTGGAACCAGTGGTCCTAAATTAAGGACGGGCAACTGCTTATAGCCCACTGAGTTGTTCACAGTGGTCGTTAAACCTGCAATGAAAAAGAAAAAAAAAGGGTGCCTTGATCACGTGGTGACACGTATTTTGCATATACGCTGCATGAATGGCGGTTACGTACATCTGTGTAAAGGTGTCCGGTGTGTGTAATTTCCTCCTTTGGGCGGAAATTTGTATTTGCAATGTGGTTTCTGTTACTAGATGGGAATCTCGGAAAGTTTTTTTTATATGTAACGGTTAGGCTGCAAAAATTAGCATATATTTTCCGCTTTCGCTAAGAGGAGTAAATTCGTGTTCGTTTTTGTAACAATACCACCATCTGTACAATTCAGACTGCAAAAATGTTTTTCGGGCCTGTTATAAGTAAGAGTGACCGATGGCAACTCAATAATCTGAGGCACGGGTTTCAGGCCAATTGTCCTGTCTTTTCATTGTTTGATGCATAGGCATTGTGTTTGTCTAACGGCACCGGCTCTGTTTTCTCCGTAGAACCAGTAAACCTGAATTAAGGAGGGACTAATCCTGACATTCGTAGATGCTCATCGAGATTGTTAAACCGGAAAACGATAGGGAAGATTAAAACCAACAACAAAAATAAAACTACACTGTCTAGAGTCAAGAGCACGCCCATTGGGTCATTTATAACTTAAAACAAATTTTCAAGCAGATGTGGTAAAGAAAATGCTTTAAAAACTGCATATTATTTAAAATGCATAATTAGCGCAGTGTTTTTCATAGCGAACAAATTCAGGTAGGAAATTATTTTTTTCAACCGGATACCTGTACATTCAATCTATAAGACATTTGTAGAAACAGTAACAACTACTTACGCCTAGTACCGATAGAAATATGCATTATGTAAAATCACAAAATGTGCGCAAAATGTACCAGATTGAATACGATATCGGAAGCAAAATATATATTTTTAGAACGAACAACTGGAAGGAGAAATATTGAGAAAAACTTAACGTAACATAACTCCCTCTAGGGAAAATGGGTAATTTAAAGCAGCGAATGGGCGTAAAATGTTATTCATAGTGAAGTATATCCTACGAAGGTAGGATTTGTGTGTGTGTAATTTTCCGAATATATATATACACTATCTACCAACAAGTAATTGGACACCCCTGCAATCGACGATATCTGCGGTCCTGATACACGTCACGGCCGCCACCGTTAAATATCGTGTGGGAAACAACAACGCAACCAGTCGCATGCAAGATGCCACGCAGTTCGGAGCTCTCTGATTTCGAGAAAGGTGTAATCGTCGGGTATCACAGAAATGGCCGATCCATACGTGACATATCCAGCGAGTTGAAGTACCCGAAGTCATCAGTGGCCTACGTGATTGGCATGTGAAATATAAGAGGTGGTTGTCGCAATGTGCCCCGACCTGGCAGACCCACAAACCTGGGAGTACGAGACCGACGGGTGCTGGCCAGAGAAATTCGAAAGAACCGCACCAAATCGATAGCCCACATCCGCGAGGAGTTTCAACAGGCATCCGGGAGTGTTCTTTCGATGAATACCATCCGTAAGGAAGCCATCTGCTTGGTTATCATGGACGTGCTGCCGCCCACAAGCCTTTGATCACAAAGTCCAATAGCGCTGCTCGGCTAACGTGGTGCAAAGAACGTCGACAGTGGACCGTTGAACAGTGGAAACAGGTTCTCTGGAGCGACGAATCAAGGTTTTCCCTCTAAAGGTCGGATGGCAGGGTCTGGGTTTGGGTATGCCTGGAAAACGCCTCCTGCCGGAATGTATTGTGCCAACTGTGAAGTTCGGCGGCGGTGGAATTATGCTTCTCCATGTATAGCACGCGAGACCCTTGGTCGCAATTCCTGGTAGACTCAACGCCGAGACCTACTGCACCATTTTGGATGACCATGCGCTTCCTACGTTGTGGCAGTTTTACGGGGTGGACATATGTTACTTTCAGGATGACAATGCTACCTGTCATGTTGCGAGGTCCACCATGGTTTGGTATGATGACAATGGGGTTAATCGAATGGACTGGCCAGCGCAGAGCCCGGACATTAACCCTATCGAGCACCTCTGGGACGAGTTGGAGCGTCGACTTAAGGGGTGCCCCCACCATCCGAAATCGGTGAAGGAACTAACCTGTCTTCTCCAGGCCGTTGGAAGAAAATACCGCTAGCCGTCGTACAACGCCTGGTTGAGAGTATGCCCCGGAGGGACGCAACTGTAATCGCCGCTCGTGGAGGCTCCACCAACTATTGAAGGTGAATAAACTTTGTTTTCCTTTGCTATCACAGGTGTCCAATTACTTGTTGGTAGATAGTGTATATATATATATATATATATATATACATTTCAAGATTGATACTCGTGACTTTAAAGATCGCTAGTCAATTAAATAAAAGCTAGCTAACACCTCACTTTTTAAAATTACATATTTAGAAAAAGAGAAAAACGATAAACTTAAAAAATAAATCCAAGCAAGCCGTTCGCTAACCCATCCCGACCCTAAAACAAAGAATATTAAATAATAAACGAAACAAAAAGGCTACATAAGGAAGAAATAAGCTTAACATAGAATATCACAATACTTACAGCAAATATTTGTTAATGTCGTAAATCACGGAGAGATCAAATTTAACAAAGCGAGCTAACAGCTGAATGAAACACGTGGCAAAAGCCAAAAAACCGAACGTTATGAAGCTAGGACAAGGAAAACGCCGGCTTGACCTGCAAAAAAAGAAGAAATAAACCTACAGGCAAAAAAATGAAATTGTGACAATCCACGCCGCAACAGGAATAAAGACTCAAACCACGCCGCTACAGGAATAAAGCTCTGTTGTCAAACTTTAAATCAGAAACTTCCTGCTGAGACCAATATTAAGCGATGTCACAAAACACAACCACCAATGAGCAACAGTTCAACGGAATACTGAAGGCTTTGAAATTCAAGGTGCTTAAATAATTAAATTAACTAGAGCCCACTGTATTTAAATACCTAAAATATTTAAAACAATTATAATTCTTTAATATTTCGGAAATTATACTATTTTTATGTATACCAAATGAGTATCTACACTTATACAAACCACATTACTCATTGACATTCATATACATTCAGATTCATGCTTCCAATTTGCTCATTTAGTAAAACATGCACCCACTCGGTTACTCTATATCCAAAATAAATTTTAATTATTTTAAATGTTATTATTATTTTAATTTTTATTTTAAACCTTGTTGTATATTATATATTATAAAAAAAATGTAATAAAGAAAAATAAAGTCAACAAAGTACTTTAGGTTCTAAAATTCACTACCATATTAAGGCTTTAATGAACAATCTTCGTAAGACCACTGGAAAGTTTAAATGAAGTCCGCAATCCTAACACTATATTTAACCATTATTTTTCTTAATGTTGATTGAATGAATATCTTAGATACTTGGTTATCTAGGAAACTATGTATAAGTACTTTTAGGTGTTTAAGGAATTCTGATTCTAAGTTACAGATTCTAGCTAGTCCAAGTACTTGAATAATAAGAACATTTGCTGTCACACTTTTATAAGATATATTACTTTTCCAGTTTACGTATTTTATCACTTCGAAAGGAAAGCTATTTCTTTTATCATAAAAGCTAATTACTGGATGTCCTACATTTAAATTACTAGACAGATATAAATCTAGTTCTTGATTTCTATTGTTGGTTTTGCTAAGATTAAGGCATTCTGGATAAATATCACCAAAATCAGTCTCAATAACCTCTGAATTATTCATGCATAGTAAGTTATTTATGTACCTGTAAGTATATAAATATTTATCTCCATGAGTACACTATTTTTAATAAAGAGGTATTCTTTACATAAAAGAAAGAGATCGCATACACTAGTTGAATGCGAACAAACCATAGGTATCCCATTAACCTGTTTGTAAAATACCTTATTGAAAATGATAAAATTATTGTTAATACAACAATTAATCAAGGTGTTCCAACTGTTAACTTTTATGGAGAGGTTAAGTTCTACATAGAGATCCTTCAGGGTAGAGATAATATCTAAAAGTGGAAGATTAGTATAAAGGTTCTGAAAATCATAGCTATTAATGCTTACAGGCCAAAGGCTGAGAATCTCAGAAATTACTTCAGAGTTGTTGTTAATAATGCAAAAATCCTTGAAGCCAAGATTAGTGCTACTTTTAATGAGTCAGAATCTGATTTAGAATCGGTTCAAAAGTCTGGTCAATCTTCTCTTGTGACTTCTAACTCCGCTAGTTATGAACCTGAATTGCCCTGGATCCTTGTGAAACCTTACCGTTGCAAAAAGAAACGGAAAGTCAGGCTCATAAGATTTAACTAAAGACAGTTTAAGCGCCTTGTGGAAGGCTTTGAATTGATTTGCTAACAGCACACAGCTAACATTAACTGGATTACAGATTATTTTATTTAGTTCTTTATATATTAAACTATAATAAAAATGCTTGCAAACTATTGCAAAATTATTACTGGCTTTATCGGTGGTTGTAAAAATATATTTATCTTGTAAATTAGAATGAGCTTTGTTAACAGCTAATTAAAAATCAAGCTTTTATCATAAACTACCTTTATATTAGCTAAATTAGTTTTGAAATTAAGCAGAACATTATGCTTCTATTCTGCAAATTCCCCAGTGGGCCGATTGAAAGCCAGACTAGTTTCAACTATATACTTATTGAGAGCATTGCTAAAATACGAGACCGCTCATTACTTTATAATGGACTCTTGTCCGTTCTTGAAACACTTGAAAACCAACACATACTTTATATTTGACAGCATCCAAAATGGATTCATTTCAATTTCCACAGTCCACGTTGTAATAAATTCTACTCCCAGTACAACTCAGAATTGCATGGTGGCTTACAAGCGATTGAAGCAAGAATGGGCCATGGATACGTCAGAAACAAATTCAAGTCAGCAATCGTTCATCAAAGCCCCGCCCTAATGCGTTTCTGTTTATTAAGGACGAATGTTTAACACATTTTGTGCCAACTTGCTAACGCTCCAAATGCAGAAATACTGCATTCTGATAGATCATTTAATAACGTTCAGCTTCTTATAAAAAATATTTTTCACTGGTTTGACGAATTTTGGAAACAGAATTTGGGGGTAGCTACTAAAATGCACCGAAGATACACGTCTACACAAAACTTACTCCACCAGGAAGGAATCCAGCCATGTGTATGGAAAATAATACAAACAAATATATCGGGAAAGAAATATACGAAAAGGAAGGCAGATCGCAGGTCTAGTTACATTTAAAATGTGGCAGATGACACGAATTCGATCAGCTGTTGGGAAGGTTGTCACTGCAAAACGTGGATATTGAAAACTAAAGAAACTAAACCGAAGGGTAAATTTGTATGTCATCTAAGGGTAATGCGGTTTGTACATCGTTGATGACTATTCAACCATCTGGACTAGCTCGAGCGAGTTCGTATGTAGGTGTTTGTGAAGCAGAAGTTTCTACGCAACAAACTTAATACATATGCGACATGATGGCAGCAACAGACAGGAGAAGGTGTTTCCCGTTGTTTTTCAGGATCCGGTCATCCTCGAGTGACTACTGATAAGAACGATTGTCAGATGACTGGCAATACCTGAAACGTGTCTTCAACGAAGGTATCCAGTGACAGAACGACCGATCATGCACCGCCTGTATCTGTTAGCTCATCGGCGTTCTTACGAAACTGGTACGCTAACGAAACGTTGTTTGCTCTACATACTGTTCACTGGAAGCCGCACGTATGGTAGATTGTAGTGCTGCGACGAACGATCAGGGTGGCGTGACGAATTGTGCAATATAATATTCAGATATGAGACGCTCTTCAGTCTTGGACTGAATGATAGGGACACTCACTCGTGGCAACGTACCAGCGAATGAGCTTCTACGTCGTGTATAGTTGAACTTCATACAGCTTTCAATGCTGGGGTACTGGTGAGGTGCACTTTCTCTTAGAACAGTTATTCATCTCCCATAGTCGTGGAGCGTAAATTAATAGCCCAGAAGTACGCAGACACCGTCCTCCGTCTTGTCTTACCACTCCGTCAGAGTATGCCTAACCCGACCCCCAAGCACGATAATGCCAGACCACATACAACACGAGTTGCTGTACAGTATCTACAAGCTGTTACGTGGACCTTCCGGTCACCGGACGTTTCGTTGATTTTGCACACTTGGAGCGTCATCAAATGACGCTCGTACTGTGCCAGTGCATTGCGTGACATATTTTCAGATAAAATTGCAGCAAATTGGAGAAACATGGACCAGAACATTATAAAGAATCATTTTAACTCACATTTTAACCGTAATAGTGCATGTATCTTAACAAGAGGTGGACACGCCTCGTAGTGATGTTAACTTAATATCTATGTATCCACCCCATTAAACACGACAAATGTAATAATTTGATACTTACATTACCATCTCTTTTGCACGTCGAACATGCAAAATTCCTTTTGGTGGAGCAATGTTTCCGATTAGGAATGTAGAAGGCACCTTTGTTCATGCTGCCTTCTACATTCCTCTTTGGATATTTGTGATGTTTGATATTGATGTTTGTTGATACGTGAGCATACGAGATTTCGAGTAGATCATCACTTTTGTATATTAGAAAATTTTGTGAGTTTGTAAACGAAGGGAACCCCAACACAATATTTCCATTTACGTGCAAAATCATCACATCAAGATGGGTTTAAACTTTCGCGCAGGTGTTGTCGTTTTAGTTTTATATCTTATTCAGTGTAGGCAGGTACTCAAAGACGATGAGATTGTCCTTTTTCTACTGACACCTTGCTTGACGAAATCAGATAAGAAGCATCAAAAGAGCGTATCCGAACAAAGCTGGAACGCCACAGCGTGGCGCACTTGGCTAATTGCCGGCGTGGTGTCTGTGTTCTGGGCTCAATTCAACTTCGTCTCCCATTCAAATGGGAGCTTTTCCCGAACGAAAAGTGAAAGTATGGGTGGATGCCCGAAAATCAGGCCTGGATTTCAGAGCTGTTTTCAGCGGTTACTCGTGCAATCTAAATTAGCAATGGGCGAGATACCTGATCGCTTGTATTCCCGGTTGATAATCCGGAAACCACGGATCCGATCGGAGGTAAACGATCTTGATGTTCTGTAATGCCACACGAAGAACAGCAAAGTTGGGATACACAGGGGTTCGTTCTTCGTCAGTTTTATTTACTTCGGTACTAAGAAAAATTTTGAACAACAACAAGAAATACGGCTGTGTTTTTCTTTAAAATAACGTCAGTTGCCCTCCAAGACCATCTAATATCGCTTTCGAGTCCAGTCCTTGTGGCAATTCCCAATGGACAGATCTTTTAGAAAAAGAGCCAAGATATTCCTCCACAAAGAACAAAAGCATCACACATGAAATGATAGCACTTGTTTTACGCAGAAAGTCCAAAACACGATTCAACAAGAATAATGACACCGAGAATTCGGTTGTAATGAGCACGTGTTTTGAATCTTTTCGGACACGAAATAAATATTTCAGAAGCGGATATTTATAAAATCAAAAACTTCAGCTAAAAAAAAAAAAAAGAATACGCTAACATCTCCAAGGGAAACTCTCGCATAATTTAAAACAAGAATTAATTAATTGAGCGGGTTTATTAATAGTAAATGAAACCAGTTACAACAAATATAATAAAATAAAATTCATCTCAAAAATCTATAAAGCGTCCACGAATTAAAATGTAACTACTTCCACCCACTAGCAGCTGAAAAGTGTATTAAGAAAATTAACAACTTGTGCACGAAAAGTTTCTCGTAGCAGAAAATATCAGAAGCAAAAGAGATTTTCAGATTGGATAGATGGAAACAGATGTAAAGTAAAATGTGATATAACTTTACGCCCCTAGCGGAAAAGTTTTGCATTAGTTAAAGAAGAAAATTGGTGCAAAATACTTTTTATAATGAAGAGCATTTTGTCAACATTTTTCTAAGGGGTTTTTAGAATAGAATGAAGTCTTTCAAATAGAAATATACGCAGACGTTCCTTCGCGGTAGAATTTTGATTAACTGAAAAGTACAAAATATGGAAAAGTTATGCTACGGGGAAAAATAATTTTTCAAATGCGTCTTCTTGGAGCAGAGATAGCGAGAAACAAATGGTTCACAAATTTTCGGTGAGGTTAATGTCGGGAATATTACTGAGCCAGTCAAGCACAGTTATGTTTTTCATCTGCAGTAGTCCTTTACTGTCTTTGATCTTTGGCATGAAGCACCATCATGCATAAAGACTGTGCATCTGTGCACTTGCATATGAGTTAACAGCTTCTCACGTAACATTTCCACATAAAAAGGACGAGTCATGGTAGTGCCTGTCGGCAAAAAGAATAATGAAGCAGTACTGGATGCTGACATAGCACCCCATATCATCTGACTAGGTGGATGGTTTCTCACGGTGCTAATGGTGTATTTCTCATCAAACCTTTTGCATTTCGGTCGTCAAACATGTTTCACCTGATTCGAATTGACGCACAGTTGATTCATCGGGAAAAAGAACTTGGCTCCAATTTTCAGCAGTCCATGATTGATAACGCTTCTGAAACTGGAGTCTCTTCTTTTATATGACAGAGGTTAGTCTAGGTTTACGTGCAGGTTTATAAGATTTTAATCCAAAATCTTTGCCAAGACGTCACGAAACAGTGTTGATACGAATATCAAATCCTATTCTTATAACTGTTCGCCTTATGGTATTGTCATCACGTGGGGTGTTTTCTTTGGACGTCCAATTCTGTTTCGATCTCTAAATTCACTTGTTTCTCGATATTTCATAATCGTATTATGAATAGCAGTCTTGCTCACATTCACCTTTCTGCTTTTGTCATCTTCGGAATATCTTTCATGGTATAACGTCATTATTTGTGTCCTCTGAGTAGCACTTAATGACGCTTTTTTCCCTATTTTTCGCTATATGGAAAATATGTACAAACCTCTCAGCACTAAAACCAGAAGCAAACTGACCCTCGCACGCTTCCTCCAACTCTATCAACAGTTGCCGCTGTAGGATGATGCAACACCTACAGGAAGTTGAGTAATATAGACAGTAACTAACGCAAACGGCAGAAATCTCTCAATACCAACAGGTGGACTTAAACTTTTGCAAATGACTGTATTTAAGGAAGATAATGCTATAATATATACTGTAGGAAATGGCCTACATTAAAAAAGAAATTCTTCAATGAGATTCTTAGCAGCTGAGATGCAGTTGAAAACAGAAAAACACACTTACACCGCCTAACGTCAGACCTTTTAACAACAAACTCACGAATTCATGCAAAATGTTCCACGCCGCCCCAGTGGCGCCGTGGTGTAAGCGCTGGCTTTAGACTACTTGCCCGTGATGGATCCGGGTTCGAATCCCGGCGAGGCATGGATGCTGTGGCTGTCTTACGGTAGTTGCTCTCTCCTTTCCCTGGAACCAATGGCCTTAAATTTGGGACGGGTGACTGCTTTATTACACATCCAGTTGCTTACGGTAGTCGTTAAGCCCCCAAATAAAAAAATGTTCTATAAGGTGAATGGAATCAGTGGAAAAAATCTTTTAATTGCACTTTTCGAAGTACAGATATTGAAAAAAACAAGTAATAAACTTTTGTTAACACTAGGGGAAAGTTGTGTATTATTTTAGGCAAGAAATACACATAAATGTTTTCGTAGTTTGTAGTAACTAACCGAAACCGGATTATTTTTTATCAGTCGATTTTTTAGACACGTCGACATCGCTGCAAGTATGCTGTTAACGAAAACCTGAATTATGCCATCTGGTGGCAAACTTGCGCGTTAAGAAAATTTTGAAATTACATTTAAATCATTCCACATGAGACACGCTGTCCGACAAAGAAATAATTTTTCCATTTGGACTGTTAGAAGCATAGATATAAAGAAAAATATGATATACACTGACGCCCCTGGCGGAAAAACTGTGCAGTATTTTATGCAGAAGAATATGAACAAAAGGGTTTTTTTCTTTGTGAGCGGGATCTGACTGTGAAAACACCTTTTCAATCGAGATTTTAGAAGCACAGATATTGCTGCAAATACATCGGAAACATAAATAGGCATTTACGCTACTTAGTGACAAGGCAGTTCTTCACGAAAATTTGAAATTTTATGCGGAACGTTGTCCCCACCAGAGATTCGATCCATCGCAAGAAAGGTTTTTGAAATCGGTCTTTTAGAAACAGAGATATCGGAGGAATCGCAATTTAGCTTTAAGCTCGCTAGCGGAAAAAAGTGTACATTACTTGAAAAAGAAACGCAACCCAAAAATGGGCTTCGTAATAAATCGTATCGAAAGAAAGAAATAATTTGTTCAACCGGATACGTAGAAGCAAAGATATGGAATAAAATGTGGTGTGAATTCCATGGCATCTGCATTTACGCCCTCCAGCGGCGAAGTTATGCATCTGAAGAGATCCAGAAGGAAAGGATCCTCGTCCTCCGATTTCGGGCTTCCCAATGCAAAAAATCGATTTTTCAAATCGAGCTAATAGCTGCATACATACAGTAGCGAACAAAAGTATTTGGCGAAACACTTTTTCGACCATATTTTTTTTTCTGCTGGATAATATCGGGTCATTTTGGGATATAATATGTGTTGATTCGTGGGTTACAATGCCGCGTAGTTTGTATTTCGCTCAGAGCAAATGCGTCGTTCGAAATGGGCCATATTCAAGAGTTGCCAATTATTACCCATTTGTTTGCTGCATGTATTGATGTATTTCTTGTGATTTTTGTGGGTTTTGTGATAATAAGTCAATCTTAGGTTTTCAGAAATGGGTAAAAAGGCGGAGATCCCTGTTGGAGCTCGCCAGGCGGCCGTGAACATGATGGAATCCGGAATGCGCGTCACCGACATTGCAAAGGCCCTGAAGATCCGACACCACTCCATTTCAGCTATCCTGCAACGTTGTAAGAAGACTGGGACCGTCGAGAACAGTCCGAGATGTGGTAGGGCTCGTTCCACTACGTTGCGTCAGGATAGACACATCCTCCGTCGATCTGGTGCTGATCCCACCTTGACTGCTGTGGACATCGCCACCGAATTCCGCGACAGCGACGACCTGAACGTCAGCAGAATGACCATCTCCCGTCGTCTCATTACTGGTGGATTGAATGGAAGACGCCCCGCCAAGAAACCACTCATCGGAGTCAATAATCGACGAGCCAGAGTCGCGTTCACCCGCCGTCATCGACACTGGACCGCGGCGGACTGGAGTAAGGTGCTTTTCACCGACGAGAGCAAGTTCAACTTGTTCGGAAGTGATGGCATCCGATACGTACGACGTCCGTGTGGCCAGAGATTCAACCCCCAGTTCATTCAGCCGACTGTCAAGCACGGAGGAGGATCGCTCATGGTTTACGGCGCCTTCTCTCACAATGGAATGGGCCCTATCATCAAAAGTGACGAAATAATGATCTGCCAGAACTGCACGAACATGCTCATCGACGATGTCTTCCCTTGGGCAAACCAGAACATGCCACCCAGATGGATCATGCAGCAAGACATCGACCCGAAGCACACCTCCAGAGTAGCAAAGGCAGCCTTCCAGCAGCAACAGGTCACACTTCTAGACTGGCCTAGCCAATCTCCAGACCTCGACCCCATCGAGCACATTTGGGAGGAGCTGGAGAGATGATGTGCGAAGAAAACCTGCCGGAATAGGGCCCAGAAGTTCGACCAGCTGTCTGCAGAATAGACGCGAATTCCGCAGGTCACCGTCGAGAAGCTAGTGGACTCGATGCCGGCCCGTTGTGCAGCTGTTGTTAAGTCTCGTGGTTATCCCATTAAGTATTAATTATTGTTTTGCCGTTTTCTCGTACTTGTTTTCTGTTATCGTTGCATTAAATGAATGTGATACACACCTACTTTGTTGGTCAATTTGTATGATCTTTGCGATTAAGCTCGTTACCTGATCTGTGTTAAGGTTTCCGATCCATCTGCATATGGGTCATATTTACAACTGAATAACACATATTATATCCCAAAATGACCCGATTTGGTCCGGCAGAAAAAATATTATGGTCGAAAAACTGTTTCGCCAAATACTTTTGTTCGCTACTGTATGATGTCCCCAGACGGACGGAGAGACAAAGCGATATTATAAGCACATACTTTATTTTACAAAAGACGTGCTAAAAAGTTTAACTGTGTTTGCAGAATGAGTGTTCCGGCATTTGTTGCGGTAAAGTAAGCCGTGTGGATACACGTATTTAGAAATTTGATTTCCTTTATTTGCATACATATTTTACGGAGGCAGAAGTGTATTATTGAGTTGAGCAGTTATAACTCGAAAAACACTTTGCATAAATGGCTAACGACGTCCGTAAGAAATTAGTTTACCTTTTCCTACGTGGAAAGGGAAAAGAAAACAGCAAAATGAGTTTAGTAATTTCTTAGGAGAAATATATAAAGGAAAATAGTGTCGAGGTTCACAGATTTAAACACATCATTTTCGAAAAAAATAAGAAAAAAATGCACCCGAATATCAGTGGCGTAAATTTAGCTTCGCGTTCGTCTGAACGTCCGATTCCATCAGGAATGTTGCTTTGATGAGGAAATCCTGCTTCGTAATTAAGTTAAACAAAAACTTTCAGAGTGCGCTTATAACAACAAACACGAATGCATTATTGACTATGGATTCATGATAAGCTTTTCATGCTTTTGCGCGTACGTACGTTTAAAACTATTACAGCACTTGGAACCACATGTTTCTTACCGATTGATGAACAGTGGGCCTACATTGATTATAAGTTTCTTCTTCTTATGTACCAAGAAAGGCGATCAATCATCCAGAGTTCTTCAGTTTCGAAACATTATCAACAACTATAAAGAAACAAGAACCATAGTTATCGCACATCTTATGACATACACTGGTAAAAATCTGCTCTTCCATGAATTTGGGGGAAAATATCTTTACACATCTAGAAATTTCGTTTAAAAATTCCTTTTTAATCCATAGAAAAAATCGCGACCATTTCTTTTCGGACATTTCTTGGCTTCCTGAGCATAGTTCTCGTGAAAGTGTGTCGTACACGTACATTTAAATTAGTCACAGCAAGATCAGTCTAAATGGCACAGGCCGCCCCGGTGGCGCAGTGGTCTAAGCGATGGCTTCTGATCATTCGTCCGAAAGGGGTCCGGGTTCGTATCCCGGTGAGGCATGGATGTTGTGTTTGTCTTACGGCACTGGCTCTCTCCCTTCCCTGGAACCAGTGACCCTAAATTAGGGACGGGCGACTGCTTATAGCCCATTGAGTTGCTCGCGGTGGTCGTTAAACCTTCAATCTAAAAAAAAAAAAAATGGCACAGAGAACGAACAGGTGAATGAATTTGTATATTTGTGAAACATGTTTGACAGAAAAAATAAATTACATGGTGAAATTAGTGGGAGAGTGAATTCATGTTTGAAAGTCAATGCTGCTTTAGGAGGATTTAGCTTCACACGAATGACATATTCTTATAAAAGTATCGAATGGCTGTGTATTAAAATGCAATTGCTCCTACTCTGATGTTATTTAAGTTTCCGTGTGAAGGAACACAAGACTTACGTACGGAACTATGAACTGAAGAAGTCATCAATAGCCCAACATTGTCACGAAAATAACCATAAATTTTTGTTTGGAAACACTATTCTTATTGATAAACCTGATTCGACTAACAAGCTTAATGTATTAGAAGCTTTCCACATGTACCGGAATTCTTCACGACTTGTCAATGACATGACGTCTACGCCATTTCTTTCAAGCGCGTGGAAACAACTCACCAAAAACCGTGACCGTCAGAACCCTGATGATGTCACAATAATTTGAATGTTTACGCTCCATTCGTCCTGATGATGCCGAGCCAAACGCTCTGCGAAACTATAGTCGATGTTAATAAAACATTTAATTGTGAAAAAACGTTGACAATTTATTCTAAATGAACATCAGAAGTGTGTAGTCTTGAATTATATATAATCTGATGTTATGTTCCGAAGTGAACCCTGTGTGCTACAGAAGATACGTAGTAGTCGTTTGCGTGCTTGAGAGATGCGTTGCTTAGGGAAGGGGGGTTGGCAAGACACTTTCTGATCATGTGAAGAACAAAGATGTGTTGCAGATGTGTAATGTGAAGCAAAATGTTGCCAGTAAGGTGGAGAGACACATTCTTAGGTGGTTTGGTCATGTTAAATCAATGAGTAGTGACATTCTTAGTGCGAGAATTTATTCAGTCCAAGTGGCAGAAAAAGTAGAGGAACGCCAAGGAAATCATGAGAGAACCAGATTCAGGAATGTCTGAAAGAGAAAAAGATAATGAGTATATATCAGTTAATACACCTAATACAATTATGAAAGCTTTATTCCGTCTTTATACTTATAGGGGTGAATAATAACATTAATTACCAAGCTTTCGTTTGTCAACAGATAGCTTTCTCAAGGTACGTTGCAAACAGCATTCTGTTTGTAACGTACCTTGAGAAAGCTGTCTGTTGACAAGCGAAAGCTTGGCAATTAATGTTATGTTGTTCTTTACCCCTATAAGTATAAAGACGGAATAAAGCTTTCATAATGAGTATATGAAGTTCAAAAGGACATTTGATAGATGTCAATGCAGCTCGAGTTGTGTGCTGAGATCGCTGTAAATAGAGACGTTGATACGCCAAAGGTAAATAAAATCTAGTTCCATCAGTTTCAAACTTTAATCAGGATGATAAAGTTTCTTTGAGGAACTAACCTCATAGAACCGCTTATTGATATGTATGTTTGCCATTCTGGCCTTGAAAATATCCTTGATTCGATGTGGCATGGACTCAATATGGCGCTGATGTCGTCCTACAGGTGTGTTTAGCCAAGCGGATATGATGGATTCCATCAATTGCCGGATGTTCGCTAAAGGATCTGTGTTACGAATGTCTCACAGATGCTCAATTGATTTAAGATATGGGGACTGTGGGATATATTTTAGCACTATGGAGCCACTGTGTGACGATTTGAGCCTTGTGGCGTGGCGCATTATGCGGCTGTGGAAGTAGCTACATCAGGAAACACTATGTACATGAACAGGTGTTCGTAGTCCACAACGGTGTTGAAACACCTCGTGACATCCAATGATGTTTCGGAGGTTTTAAGGAACCCAATCCCGCCACTACAACGACCTCAGAACATTACACTGTCTCCACCAGCTTGTATGTATAGTTTACGTTAGGTAGAACTCGAATCCGTCTGTTCGCATTGCTGACTCCATTTTCTGGCATGTTCATCGGCGTTAAGTAACTAAGAACTTGATTCATCGGACCAGCGTCCTTTTTCCGGGCCTCAAGGGCCCAGTTTTGGTGCTCCCGTGCCCACTGCAGACTAATTTGTCAGTTTTTAACAGAGACTAGTGCCACACGAAGGGGACCAAAAAGTTGGTACGAATGGACCAGAACTCATTCCTACCAATGTGCGATGGGCTCTGCGTGCTGAAATTCTTCTCTCGGTACCGCTGTTGCTCTGCGCGGTTATTTGACTCAATGCAGCTTGTCTGCTACCACGTACAATCCTCTGTAGCCACCGTTGCCCTAGAACATCGACCAGTTGCTTCTGTCCACAGGAAGACCGCTGACTTCTTGTCCGCTTGTTTGTGCACAGCTCATTGTACATCCTCGATACAGTTGTTCTTTCATGGCTCAGAAGTTTTACCGTTTTTGAGATGCTTGCAACTTCTTGCCGACTGCCCAGTATCATGTCTCTTTTGAAGTCCTTTAAATTATGAATTTTTCCCACATTGCCGTATCAACGGTTTGTATACGTCTGAATCATTTGCATTGAACTGTTTATAAAGTAATGTTAATTTCATATTTGCATACGTAATTGAGGATGTCCAGTTTCTGATTGATATTGGGTGTTCCTAATAATTTTCTGCTTTACTGTATATAATTACATACGAAGATGTTGTATGAAATAGTATCGAAATTCAGGTGTTTCTGTTCCAGTCAATACCCATCAACACTTTATGACGCATATTTCATATGTTACTTGCCGTTTTTGTTTGTTGCCTCTTATGTAAATACACGAGATCCCCAGCGTGGTGCACTAGGTTTTTCAACATCCCCTTGTCCGCGTGGTAGGCTCCTATTGTGGGTTTAAATATCGTGCTGCCATCCATCTAGTTCCCGGTTTTCTAGGGTTTCTTCGAAAATAGCAAGAATGCGTGGACGTATCCCAATAATCTGACCTGGACGCAGGGAGCCATTATTGGTGGTTGACCCTTTACTAAATCTTGACGAGAGAGTCAGTGGGAAACCACCTTACTTTAATCCCGTTTTGCTAGGTTATTCGTCAAGATGACTGTGCGCAGCTCAAGGTAATGAATTTCCAGGCATTGTCCATGTCTGGGTATGGTATCTGAAAAAAACGTATACGACCTTACGTTGTCCTTCGTTAGTTATTCATTACGACGCTATCTGTTTACCAGATCCATCTTCAGTTAATGTGCAATCTCGATAATGTGTTAGCTCCTATAACTACTCAACAACATATTTAATTCTTGTTATTATTTATGTGTGAGCGTGTCTTCAAACTTTGCTATGGAAGTTCAGCATTTTCAAGGAGCCAAATAAAGACGTTAATTTGGACTTCGGAACAAAAGCAAACTGTTAACAGTACAACATATTCAGCAGTACAAATTTTGAAGATGACAATCCGATTTTTGGCGTAAATGTGACAAGGATGGTAAGTCAGATAATATCCGAAAACTTGAAAATTTTCATTGTCCTGGAGCGGGACTCGAACCCGCGTCTCCCAGAAAACGCCCGGGTATGCTAACCACTACACCACCCAGAACGACCAAGTTTTAAGGTTTCCGATCAATTTTAATATAGGTCATTCTGGGTGGTGTAGTGGTTAGCATACCCGGGCGTTTTCTGGGAGACGCGGGTTCGAGTCCCGCTCCAGGACGATGAAAATTTTCAAGTTTTTGGATATTATCTGACTTACCATCCTTGTCACATTTACGCCAAAAATCGGATTGTCATCTTCAAAATTTGTATTACATGGCGTATTTCTTTCATGATATTCAGCAGTGCTTAAATACAAGCCGAAACCTGCAATTTACAACAAAAGACGACGATTGTTCCCAAAAACACTTCTCTTGTCCCATGGCAACGCCCTATCTTCGTGCAGTGGCTACACCCATGGCGAAGATTCAAAACCTCAAGCCTCGAGTTCTTCCATATCCACCCTATAGCCCGGAATTCGCACCTAGCGATTTTCATCTCGTCGGCCTGCTTAAAGAAATGTTACGTGTCTGCGGTTTGGTGGGGATGAAGACGTGAGAGAGGCTTTAGAGACAATTTTTAAAACCTTTCCCGATGGCATCAAGAAGCTTGTGGGCCGTTGAAAAAGTGTGCGGAACTGTAGGAAGAGCTGTATTTATGCAGGATTCACTTTATTTCTAAAAATACAACGAAATCGCCTTCACTTTCGATTTGTCTTCGTAGAAGTAAAATAGTTGAAATACTTGGCCTGATCCTTACTAAAAGGTGGCCGCTGGGAGACGGCGGTGAGGAAAATCGATAGCAGGCTGAAATAAACGGAATGAGATTTCGGGGTTAATCAGGTATAAAAAAGTTCCAACGAAAGTGAAATAAGAAATACACTGAACAATAAGACATGCTCTTTTCTACGAGTCAGAAACTTGAGCGGCCGAGGAAAAAGAAGATGAAGAACTGCAAAGAGCAGAAATGAGAACATTAAGATGGATGAGAAGAGCATCAAAGGAAGAACACAGAAGAATTAGAAAAATTGGTGAAAATTAAGTGAAAATCATTTAAGATGAACCGAACTTATGTGGCGGACAGAAGTAGAAAACTCAATCCAAAATATAAAGAAAATAGAGATTTCCGGAAATAAGATAACCAAGAAAAAGATGGTGGGAAATTATGTAGTCGACAATATGAAAGAAATCAAAACAGAAAGGAAGGATTCACAGCACATAAACAAATGGAGAGAATATGTTCGAGCAGCAAACCCGACTCTCTTGATCTAAAACTGCCCAAATGTATAGGATGAATTGTATCATAAATTCCGCAACTCTTGTCCAACGCAAAGGAACAATAAAAACAATTCCACACATTGCTTGTTTCTTTTTTGTTTTACCTTCTTTCTTCTTCATTTTTATTATCAGCTATATTTTCTGATATATCAGAAATTCAACTCTGTGCTGTTAAGCTTACTTCTCGAAAGACAAACTCCCTTTGCGGACTTATTTCGTCAGATCCCAATAGCATGCACTTATTCATCAAATTTCCGTAATTCATCGAGCATATCCGAAGCGGCAAGCAGCTCTAAAAAATTTAGGTGGCTTCAAGTAGGATGTATGTTGCGGCTCCTGAGATGTAGAGAACACTTAGCCAACTCCCTGTTTGTTATCATAATGGAAGGCTCGCTGATGAGAAGTGACAGTCGCCTGTACTAGCGCGCTAAGGCTATATATTTTGTTTCACATCGTCATCAATTCTCAATTTACTGCTGGATGAAAATCTCTGTCTCTTCAACAACTTTGTCTTAATTCATTCACTTCCATGTCACTCCAGCATGCTTCCAGATTTCATTCACCCACGCCCCGCGTGGTTTTCTTCTGGGTCATTTCTTGTTCCTCGGTACCCCGTCCAATATTTCAGTTGTCCAACACTGCTTAGTTCTTCTAGCAGCATGTCGAGCTCATTGCCGTTTCAGGGACTTCATACTGATCATGACGTATCCACCCTTACAATTTTCTTGATCCACGAGTTCCTCTTATCTTTCTGGCTGAGACAATCATGCATTTCTACATGCTTCGTTCACTTATCTGCAGCCTCTGACTTCCTTTTTAGTTAAGATCTGTCTCCAACCCATAAGCAAGAACTGGAAAGTTGCATTGAGTTTCTCTTAAGACGTAATGGTGAATTGCTCTTGACAATTGTACTCTTTGCTTCAACACTCCATCCAAGTCCTATGCGGCTGTTAATTTCTTCCTTGAATTAGCCATCGTTTGATACCTATTGTCTTAGGTAAATGAGACATCAGTTATAGCAAGACCCCCCCCCATTCAACCGCTTAATCTACAGTTATCGTAAAGCCAATATGCATCAATTTTGTTTTGTGCTAGTTCATTTTCAATCACACTTCTTGATGCTCGTCAGAAAGTTCCTATGTACTCTGCAGCTCTTAGTGGGGAGGGGGTTCTTCCAAAAAATAACTATGTTGTCAGAAAAACGCGGATATGTGCTTAATAAGTAATCTCCATTAATGCTTATCTCTTTGTCTTCTCAGTTCAGTGACTGAAATACATTGTTCAAAGTGGCATACTTAAAAGACATTGTGCAGCGTGAGAGATATGGCTTCACTTTGTCTCATTTCTTTTCCAACTCATCTTTTGTATGTGCTGTATCCTCAAACAGTCGAACCTTTGCGCTTGCATTTTGACAAACGTTGTTAAAAGATATTAGCGTATGCATTTTCAGTAGCACAGGATTTCAAAGATATTATAACTGTTAAATGTTTCACCCAATCAAAAACCTTTTCATAATCAACAAAGGCCATACACATATTGGAGGTTCATATTCATTCGCTCTTTTGATTAGTTCTCTCAGTACCGGGATATGGTCTGTAGTGCTATATCCAGTCTTAAATCCAGCTTGTTCTCTTGGTCGAGCCATGTCCAGTGTTTTCTTCAAGCGATGGGACAATACCTTAGCTTCACATACACTGTTGTGCTGTAAATATCTGGATCTCCTGTCTTGACACGGTTGACCTTCGGGCTCGCATGCAACATTGGGTGGGAAGTTCTACTGCCCGTGTTGCGCTGTCGCCAAGCACCAGTCGCAGTTTGGAAGTTACTTGAAGGCTCTACGAGACCCGCCATCTTGTATTGCTGCCATCTCTTATTAACCAACGGGCAAGCGTATTTCACAAATTGCTCGGGCAATTTTGCACAATTTGGAACACTGTTTGCGGCTAACGCAAGATATATGATACGTGTTCCCTGGTTTCAGATTTTCATTTTGGACTCTTTAAGTATTTTTTATTAATTGATAAAACTATGGAAGGCGCCTTGGTACGACTTTCGCTGCAGATAAAAATGTAGGGAAAGGCCAATAAAAGTTCTGAAACCCGGGTACTCTTTATTTATCATATATCTTGCGTTAGCCACAAACGGTGTTCCAAAATGTGCAAAATTTCCAGAGCAATTTGTGAAATACGCTTGCCCATTGGTTAATAAGAGAAGGCAGCAATACAAGATGGCGGATCTTGTAGAGCCTTAAGACGTTTGTCCCTGGTTAGTTACTCTGGTATACAATTTCAGCAGTGCTCTCTTTCCATGATGAAAGTCTGAAAATTTTTCGCACGACAGAGATGCCATTTTTAAAGGGCTGCTGTTGTTTTTTTAATCTAAAGAGAGATTTCTCCTGAAAAAATTCAAATGTATGAAAATAACAACAGATACATTTTTGTGGCAGAAATTTCATAAAAATACGCATGACAATATGTTTAACCCATTTAATGTGAAACTCTGATATCGGACTAACGATGAGGATGTAATCTACCGAAACAAGCTACACTCTTCCGCTTTGAAATCAGAGAGTGAAATAGTAATGACGGCACTCGCTAATTAAGAAGCGGATTTATAAGTGGTTCGTCTTGGAGGACATTCTCAGTGACTCTCACTTTTTAAAAACTTCCTTTTGTTTTAATTTTGATCATTCGTTTGAGGATAACTCGGTCCTCGACCCACAATGGAACTCAGACTCTCTCTTCTTTTGAAGTATTCACATTCACACTCGAAACATTGTGACTGAATCAAATACAGCGGTAGATCAAAAACATTATATCGACACAGAATCCATGTCTGCGATAAAAATAACTGCGTGAGTTCGCTACCCGGGCGAAAGTGCCTTGACAGAATATCGTTGTGTTCTTATGCATTGGAGTACGTTTACTGCTTCTATATTTCTTGCAATCATTTGTAACTAGGGATGCAGTGACATTTTTCATGACATCTCGCATGAGCGTCTGGAAGTCGCTAAAAAAAAATTCTAAAATTTCTTAAAATTCGAGGATGAGAGGCATATGACTCTAACGTTCTTCCCACGACTGCTGACATAGATATAGAAACAGTACCATTTACCTCCAGCGGTCTAACATGTTTGAAACTACAGAACCGGATGTAAGCGTTTTAGTAATTCGGTCCCCAGAAACAAAACCTAGGTATTACTTTAATATATTTAGAGAAATAGGTGCTTTTCCTTCCTCTGCCACCTGCGAATTGTGCGCGCGAGTCTTAAGATGTCAATGGATTTACTTACACCCCTCGATACAAAATTAGTTTCCGTTTAGTTTGAACTTAGCGGTCTTCTCTTTCTTCTTCGGCGTCTTTGCATTAGCGGAGTTTGACTACCAAATGGTGTAGTGAAGAGTGTATAGCTCTTCAACGTTGTTCATTGTTCTTAATGAATATTGTTAACTTTTATTATTCACAGGAGGAATCACTACGCGACTTTTACGTTGTGCATTATTGTTGCACTTATTATTCCTGATACCACACTTTAGAGAAATAGGTCTCTAAGCTCTGGAAACATGTCACGGGAAACGGCAGTGACGAAAGTGAGCTTAAATGAGTGTACCATATATTTTTCAGTTTTGGGGAACATTCATCTAATATCTTTTGTTTCTCTATTTCTGGGAGAAATGCACTGAATGTTTAAATTATTATGTGCGCCACGATAACAATGTGCAAAGCAGAAGTACAGCATCCAGTCACGTAGGACGCTGAAACTGCCAATGGATGTAAATCAAACAGGTCTCTAAGCTTTGGAAACATATCACGGGAAACGGCAGTAACGAAAATGAGTTTAACCGTAAGCAGATAGTATCTGCGAGGAAGGACGGTTGTTCAATCACCGAAACTGCTAAACTTTTGGGATATCCACGTCAGACCTTCGCACGTGAAAACTAAGGCTACGTGAAATATGGCAAAACTTAACGGGAGAAATGTGTTAGTACCCGTGCATTTTAATTTCGGGGTGAGCGCAGCCTGTGTCCCGCATCATTACAAGGAATAGCGTGGCTATCGTGGAGCAAATGATCTCGGAATTAAATAAGGGCGCTACCAGAATTTTATACACAAAGACTATCCAATGTACCATGCAAAAATAGGCTATGATAGTTCACGTCCTCATCATGTTCTCTTGTTGAACGCAAAGGCGCAGGAAGATTAGGTGGCAGTTTGCAAAGGCCTATAGCCACAGGAGTCAAGATGACTGGAAAGACATCATCAGGTTTGACGAATCACGTGTGACGTACCTGCCCGCAGGACGCACACGACATAAAGGCAGATAGCAGTCAGAACGAACGTCCGCGTAGCTCAATTGGTAGAGTGACTTATTCCGGAATGAGGGGACTCGGGTTCGAGCCCCGGCGTGGATAAAAAATGACGGAGAAATTTACTTCGTTATAATGGCGCCCGAACTTTCCGGATGACCCGACCGTTCAAAATCTCGCAATGGTGTGATGTTTCTTTCCACACCGCGAGATAGGAAAAATCAGAGAATCCCTTCTCCAGCGCTTCGAAAAATAAATGTGTGTGACGTTGCATTCTACACACTAGATTGACTGGGAGTTCTCAAGCGTACGTTCTACAGCGGATGGCTGCCTGCGACGATTCATGGTCATGGCTGACCCGTGGGCCATGCCCCCGGCCCTCTTTCCGGGGGAAGGGATGTGACGTACCTGCCCGCAGGACGCGCACGACATAAAGGCAGATAGCAGTCAGAACGAAGGTCCGCGTAGCTCAATTGGTAGAGCGACTTATTCCGGAATGAGGGGACCCGGGTTCGAGCCCCGGCGTGGATAAAAATGACGGAGAAATTTACTTCGTTATACACGGTTTTAACTCTATCGAGCAGAAGAGAGTGACGCACCTCAGAAGAGGTGCGTCTGTGGCGTAAACGACACGAAGCGGTGTAACAGTTTGAGGTGCGTTTACACGAGCTTCCTTGCGGCCCCTAGTGTCTGTCTAGACCTCCGTCACCGGTATGATGATCTTGCTTGAATTCTCCTGGCAACCAATTGGCTCCAAGAGCATTGCAGCGAGATTACCATGCTCGAATGGCGCTATCGATCGCCGGTCCTCAACCCCATTCAGAATTTGTGAGATGAATTGAAAAAATGTGTTATAGCCCTCGAACCCCACCGGCAACTGTGGATGCTTTACAACCGGGAGCCCTTGCTTCATGGGCGGCAATACCGTATCCGTGTTTTGAACACTTCACAGAGTCCTTACCATACATTCTTACTGCTGTTGTGACGGCAAAAGGTGAACCAACACGTTATTAGGCAGGTGTATATAATAATTTGTCCATTCAGTAATAATTGTCCATTTGATATAATAATTTGTCCAGTTGTTGTACAGACAAGAAGAGTTCGAGAAAACATTAACTGGGTATTCTTAAAACTGTATAACAGAGTATGTCCTCGACTGACTTCGGCAGGAACTGCAGAATGAGTGTTTTTGGTATCTGCTGACTTCGGCAGGAACTGCAGAATAAGTGTTTTGGTATCTTGTTAGAAACCTATTGAGGGAAATCGTTAACACATCGTTATTCCGAAGTCTCTCAAATCTCAGTTGGGACAAGATGATGTGCTTCCGGCAGGCAGACTTATTTTTGCCTCAAAACAGCGTCTTCTCCCAGTAGTCACGTGACTACGGGTGCTGCTTTTTTTTTCGCCGAGCTGATCGTAAGGGTTTGTGTTTGTGCCGGAACACCTTAGTGTATATGCTCACCCAATAAAAATTTGTGTTACATACCTTTTCTGTTTAATTGAAAATTTTACCATACGTCAACTTCGATCTTAACGTTCATTTTTTCTTCGGAGTGTAATTACTCCGCAGGATAAGTGTTAAGATCGAAGAGTGCGTATTACAACTTTTTTGTGTAAACGCAGGGGCAATGAAACAGTGCTTTCCGTTGTTACCTCTCTTGAAACATCAAAAGCCGGCCTGGTGGCGCAGTGGTCTAAGCGCTGGCTTATGACGATTCCTTCGAAATTGGTCCAGGTTCGAATCCCGGTGAGGCATTGTTATTGTGTGTGACTTACAACACTGGCTCTCTCCATTCCCTGGGGCCAGTGGCCCTAAATTAGGGACGGGCGACTGCTTATATCCTGCTGAGTTGCTCACGATGGTCGTTAACCCCCCACCCCACGAAAAAACCCTATCAAACCTTGGGTCAACAACATCAGAAAATACTGTACTCCCGAACTGTATCATAACATAATATTTTTCATTATTCATTCCTAAAGTTAAAGAAGTTAACCTTTCGTACTAATGGTAGTAAAAATTTGTTCCCCATACGGTTCATCAGTTTGTCCACTGGGTTAACACGTATCTGCTTTTCTTCAGCGATTTAAATGAGAAGTATACGGATAAAGTACATCAACCAAATCAGTCCATTAGTAAGTCAGATAATCTTTGTTGTTCATTAATTATCGCACGTCTCATACTCTTCTTTTCAGCGTTAAGTAAATTGATATGTGGCAACTCCGATTTCATTGAGAAATGGCAATTTGTTTCACGTTGAGCCTTTGTAGAGAATGATATACTACGGCGAGTCAAAAGTCTGTCCCTTTTGCAGCTAAAATGTTTAATGATGGAAGAAAGTCATACATGCGCACCTCATTCTGAAAAATACAGGACGTTGTCTTCTATAGTCATTTGTAAACGTTCCGCTAGAGCCACGATCCTACGCCGGTGTCAGTCGTCGTGTTTCGAGGAGAGAAGCTCTGTTGCCAGATACTGCATCCACCATTGAAGCGAAGTGCCGTCCTTGTAGGAAATGAGTAATGGAATGAAATAGATGCTAGTCGTGTGGGGGCAAATTCCGGACTGTTTGGAGGATGAGGTAGGGTCTCAACATCTTCCAAGTACTGCAGTTTTCGGCTGACCACTCTAGACGTGCGTTTTTGGGCATTATCCACTTCCAGCAACGCCCGCTGCCTATTGATGAGCGCTAGCTTTGGCGCAGAGCATCATGGACCCTCTACAGTTGTTCGGCGTAGAGGTTCCCGTCTCACGAATTGACCATAGGACCCTCACAGTTCCACCAAATGCAGCATGACCAGAGGACATCCACAATTCTACCAAATGCAGCCGGACAACAGGACACTCACAGTTCCACTAAAAGCACACAATGACTTTCATCTCTATCTGTCCTCTTTATACCATTGGATGTGTTTCCTGGCGTAGCTTTAGCCACCGGTTCCCAATGGTAGGATAACGCAGGAATATACACTTTACATCACCTGTAAAGATATATCGCCAAAACCTATCGTCCTCTTGATTTCAGAGCAATTTCGGATAGAAAGCGACACGTTGTTCCGCTTGCTTCTGATGTCAATTTATGAGGAAACATTCGATAGCGCATGGAGAAGAATTCAAATTGGTACATGTGACGGACAAACGATGGTGTATTAGTAAAGCTCCACCTCAGTTTCCAATTATCATGTACTAATACCGGGGTTCGCTGCCACAGCTTTGACCATGGTGTCAGTGTTGATGGCCGTTGAATTTCCTCACCTCGGCTTGCCTTCAAGACCGGTGTCCCCAGCATTTTGAACGCTGTCCCCAGAATTATGAACGCTGTCCCCAGCATTTGAACCATTTTCGTGCAATTCTGTTTTCCATCATTTCCTCGTCTTCCACTGCACAAATTTGTTTCCCTGCTGCTGCCAAGTTTAAACCCCTCTGTTTTCAGCAATGGCATAGGAGCATCCGAAAAGGTTTATTGACCTTCATACTGTGGCCAACTGATAACGCAATGTGGCTCCGTGCCAAATGCATGTCATCAGCCTCGTGTGTTCCACGTCATTTCGATACCCAGTTATCGCTGGCGTGCGTTTCGCACAGGAGTAGATGACCAACATAATGTGTAGCTTAAAACAGGACAAACTTTTGACTCATCCTAGTATAGTTGCAAAACTATAAATTTCAGAAGAAAGCAATTCTGACTTTCCTGAAGTGTCTAAATGCTGAGATAAAGGTTATACACATACAGCAATATCCCTATACAATTTTTCTCCAGGGGTGGGCGATTTTGAATGTGAAATGCGTAAAGAGCTACTTTCTTTTGTTTTGACCCATATAATTTATGGAAATTAAATATGAGTTTATTCAATCTTTAAATCTAATAATCTCTTTATAAGTAGGAGCCACTATAATTTTGATTTTATAAATACCCAGCAAAAACACAAGTGCTGGGAAACTGCTGGCCACCAGCTGGTAGTGATGGGTCACTGCTGGCTGAAATCTGCCGCTCACGGCCCGGTAGTGGTCCGTTGGTGGCAGCGCTATCAGTTGGCGAGCCATTGATGGCCCTGCAGCATCGCCGTGAATTGTGGGCCTCCAAGCAAGTGCCACTAGTGGCCCGTTGGTGGCAACCAATGTAACCCCAACAGCAGGTGGAAGCAACGGGACTGCGCATGCGCAGAAGCAACACTTGCTGTGTCTCTCATGGTACCAGTTAGTTCAAGACGACGCTATCGCCATCGTGTTATTTTAGTGGATGTTAAGAAAAAAATTCATATGTGGAGAGGCGAATTAATTTCCTAATGAAATTTTACGTCGACGAAGATATAAGATTAAGCCATGAAATACTCGATTACAGCCATGAAATACACCCACTCCATTCCCATGAATAACAATTCATGGAATGGAGTGGATGAATAACAAGAAAAAATTTTAAACCGCTTGAAACAAATATCCTGGAAAACCATTAAAACAACGTTTGCTGGAAAAAAAAAAAAAGAATTATACGCGTACAAAATTTATTAATTATTTGAAAGAAAAAAAAACGCTATGTGGGGTACTCATCCATGGGTTGAATACCCAAGACTGGGAGGAATTCGCTTCTAAAAATAACGAGAAGTAAAATAAAATATATTTTACTCTTTAAAACAAATGTAGCTTTGGACAACGGAAAGGAAAGACACAATGTTCAAAATGTAACAGAATGTGACATGAACCCGGGTAAATATATATTTATTCAACAATCTCTTTTCAAGACGGCAAGGACAGTACAAAACTTTGGAAAGCGACTCTAAGTATATACACGCCTTGAAAATGAGTAAAGTTCCCTTAAGGTAAAAAAAAAAAAAAAAGAAAAAACTATCGTTACGTTGAAAAAATTAATTTATCAATTATATGAAACTGACTTTTATGAAAAATATCTCGCAGTATTGTAAAATGAAAGAGGGAAGCATTCGATTACACATTGAGTGCTAAACAGACAGCTTTAAGCGTACGTTCGATGTGGCAAGTTAGTCCGGTCGGTAGAGAGCTTAGCTAACATGCGAACGGCCCAGGTTCAAATCTACTCAGATACAAAGTGTTGGTTTTCCGATATGTTGAGAAAATTTCCCCAGCACAGTTCGTTAATTCACAAGCTTCGTAAGGGCAGAAAAAAGGTGTAACTGCGGTTACCTTTTTTTTTTTTTTTTTTAATTGTTACTATGGCTACTACTGGGAAATTGGCGGACAAGATTCGGCAAGCCACCAGTTACGTCACGTGGTTGCCGGCTGCCACTAACGGACCACATTAGGCTAGCCATCATTCCTGGCACGTGCTTGCAGGGCCACTGAAGGGCCACTTGTGGCAGCTACTGCCAGTGATGGCCCACTGATGGCCCTATTGTGGCATATGACAACTGATGGGGTGCCAACTATTGCCCAGCTGTTGGCCTGAACTGCTGGCCCTTCTGTTGGCCGCCCGGACATTTTATTGACGGTTCGGCAGCGGCAACATAGTGTTGGGCCATTGCTGGCAGTGCTGGCTGCCAGCAATGGCACAGTGCTGGCCCAGCAAGACTGTTTTTGCTGGGTATTAATAATTCCTAAACTCTTTTTATCTTGAATATGTTACATATGTAAACATTTCATGTGGAGTTTACGCAGATGAGCCATTGCATTATGACCACCTACCTAATAAGCTGTAGGACCCCTTTAGCCCGCAAAACAGTGGCCATTCGGCGAGGCATGGATTCGATGAGGTGGCGATAGGTATCCTGGGGTATCTGGTACCATAATGTCAACAGCATATCCTCCAGTTCCCACACATTTCGGGTTGGTGGTGATTTAGCGCGAACCCGCTTTTCCAAGTCGAACCACAAATGTTCGATTGGGTTCATTTCAGGTGAATTTGGATGCCAGGGAATTAACAGAAAGTCACCAGCATGTTCCTCAAACCATTCCCTGAACGTTTCTGGCAGTGGGGCATGGCGTATTATCCTGTTGGTAATGGCCATCACCAGCAGTGAACACAGTTGCCATGAATGGGTGAACTTGGTCCGCAACAATGTTCAGATACCTGACAGCTGTCAGGGATTGTGCTATTGGGATATTGGGGCCTACAGTGTCCCAAGAAAATATCGCCCACAGTATAACACAGCCGCCGCCTGCCTGTTTCTGCACAACAGCGCATACAGGTGCCATAGCCTCCGTTGGTAATCGGCGTATCCGCGCTCCGCCGTCTACGTGATGCACCAAGAATCTTGATTTGTCAGACCAGGCCAGTTTCTTCCAATGATCCACGGTCGAATATCGATGATCTAAGGCCCATTTAATTCGTTTTTGGCTATGACGTGCAGTGAGCATGTGGACCCGTCTGGTTCTTCGGCTACGCAGGCCCATGCGCAGAAGGCTGCGATGAACTGTGTGGTGTGACACATTGCCTAGAGCACCACTGTTGCAGCTGCTGGTGATTTGTCGCACTGTGGCTCTACTGTCGCTGTGAACAATGCGCGACATTCTCCGGTCCCCTCTGGCTTTAATGAGCTGCGGACGACACACGGCTAGACGACGGTTCGTGGTTTGTCCATCTGTGCACAGTTTTTGATACGTACTCACTATAGCGGCACGTGATCAACCCACAAGCCGCGCCGTTTCCTAGATCGTAGTTCCGAGGTGCCTAGCCATCACAATTTGTCCTTTATCAAACTCCGATAAATCATCAGCTTTTTCCATTCTGACTCCGAACACTCTACTAACGGAAAGCCGGTCCTCAGGTTGTATATATACTGCTCTGTGAACTTCACCTGCGCCACCGTTTGGTCTTTGTGTGCGCTCATTTCTGTAGGCTGGAGGTGGTCATAATCTAGTGGCTCAACGGTGTATATTATTGGGTTGTCAGGAAAATACGTGCCGAATTTGCTCAGATTGTTGGTGATTGGTCACCACGTGTCACCGTCACTATAAGTAGATAAAACAGCAGCATAAACGTATGTGTGAGAAGAATGTGTATGAGTTTACGCTTGGAGCTGCGGAAAGAAAGACAAGGGAGTGGCTGTAAAGTCGTACGCCCATGAACGGCAGTCCTTTCCACTTACGACATACATGTCATGCTTTATAATAAGGAACTAAACACAACGTAAGCTGCACGGGAGGTAAGGGATGTGTATAGCGACGGTGCTGTCTCATACAGAACAGTTCCCAAGTGGTTTGCCAGATTTGGAGATGGAAATTTTAACATGGAAAATGAAGAGCGTCCGAGCAAGCCTTGGGCCATTGATGAGGACCAGTTTCGTGCACACCTGGTGGCCAAACCCTGTCAAACAACACAGGATTTAGCAGTGGAACTCAACCTATTGAAATCCACCATCCATGAACATCTCCGGAAGCTTGGCTATGTCAGTCTATATGGTTGGTATATGGGGCCCACACAGTTTGTCCGAGAAAAGTTGCTTGATCGAGTTTCCATCTATGACACGATTCTGAAACGCAACAAAAGTCATCCTCTTTTGAAACGATTGGTGACTGGTGATGAAAAGTAGATTGTTTACAATAATGTGGTTAAAAAAGGTCATGGTTATAATAATGTGGTTAGGAAAAGGCCCTTAACGACCCCTAAAGCAGGACTACACCCAAGGAACATTTTGCTCAGTGTTTGGTGGAACTGTAAAGGTATACTGCACTATGATTCTACCGAACAACTAGACGATAAATAGCGAGAAGTACTACTCACAGAAGGTCGTTCTTCAGGCAGCAATCAAGAAAAAAACCCCTGTTTTAGCGAGTGGGACTGGCGTTGTGTTCCAGCAGGACAATGGAAGAAAGATCTCATGTCTCTTTGAGGACACGATAGAAATTGCTCTGGATTATGTGGGATGTACTACACTGGCGTGCAAAAATTAAGGACGAGACGGATTTTCGAATGTGACATCGTGCAGAAGTGCTCCACATCGACTCAAATCATACCATAAGATCCCCAAGATGTGATGTAAGAATATGGGACAAGTGAGCAAAACCGTTCAAACAAGGAATCCAAAGGATACAAAGGCACTTTATTGAAAAGGTAGCATCGAGAACAACTGGACAAAAGACAGAAATGTCCATGTGACAGGCGACTGCCAAGAAAACATACAGTCTTCAGTAGGGGATATGATCACCCCTGACTGCGTTGCAATATTTACAACGTCTGTCCATGCTGAGGACGAGGTTGTCAAGGAGCTGTTGAGGCATCGCGGCCCATTCCTCTTGTAGCGCCAATCGCAGCTTCGGAATCGTTGCTGGCGACTGGTGACGTGCTGCCAAGCGTCTCCCGAGAAGTTACCACACGTGTTCGATTGGATTTAGGTCCGGGGACCTGGCGGGCCAATCCATGCGTTGAATATTTTCACTCTCCAGCAGCTCTGCGACAGCCACTGTACGATGAGCTGTAGCGTTGTCGTCTATGAAGAGGAACTCAGAGCACACAGCACCTCTAAACAGACGCATGGGAGGCAGGAGAACCTCGGTACAATAGCGGACACAAGTGACTGAACCTCCTTGGAAGATGTAGAGGTCAGTACGGCTACTAAGCATGATACCGCCTCAAACGAGAAGTCTGCCACCTCCAAACTGGTCCCTTTCCCTTTCGATGATGTTGGAGGTGTGATTGCGTGTTCCCTGCCCTCTCCAGATGTGTATACATTCAAAATCGCTCGTCAGACTAAATCGGCTCTCATCCGTAGAGAGAACTCGACCCCATTTCTGATGTGTACAGTTCTTGTGTTCCTGGCAAGAAACCGCCGTCTTCGATGAGCAGGCGTTAATGGCACACACCGTTCTGGTCGTCGTGCAAATAGACCACCTTTGTGCAGCCACCTGGCCACGGTAAAAGGCGATAACGGACGTCCAGTTGTCTGTTGCATGTGCCTTGCGATTTCTCCCGCGGTCTGCCGTATGTCCCTTCTCGCCTGTAGGACAAAATACTGATCATGCGCCGCCGTGGTTGCTCGTGGTCGACCACTGCTAAACTCTCGGACAGCTGTTCCTGTCGTTTGAAATGCTCTCCAAGCTCGTGAAACGATGCTGTGAGCGATCCCGAACTCCTCGGCCACACTAGTCACAGTTCGACCTTCTTCCAACTTCCCAATGACGCGACCGCGGGTAAAATGATACAGATGTCGTGTACTGGATTGTCTGTTGGCCATATCACACGGTGGCAGCAACTCGACGTCATTCAAACCGATGTACACCGTGCCATAGCTTTCACCGAATTGTTGAGCGTAAACCTCCCGTGTGCTTTATACCTTTTCGACACTCCCGTCCCCTACGTCATGCTGCATATATGCGCATGCTCTACCGTACCGGACCCTAGTCTATCTGCTTAGTGGTCTTTCGGTCCGTTCTGCCTGCTCGTTCCGCTGTTATGCTAATTTCTCCTCTTCGTCCTTAATTTTTGCACACCAGTGTATTATAATACCTCACCTGGCATATTCTCCGGAAACTGCCCCCTCAGACTAGCACCATTTTATATCACTTCAGAATTCCCTTAGTGGCATGAGTTTCGATTCTTTGGGCTCGCAGAAATCACCTAGACCAGTTTTTTGGGCTGAAACCTGTGAAAGTTTGGGAGGACGGAATCATCAGCATGCATGACAGATGGCAAAAGTTTTACAACAAGAGGGTAAATATATCGTTGATTAAAGGTCTGCCTCTTTTTCCAACACACGTTACGCTCTTCATCATGCTGTTTTCCAGCACAAATTTTCCGGACAGCCCAATACTTCAAGAATTCATCTTACATAAGGGAATCCCACATTTCTGTCATCGTAAATATGCCAGCGTGAAGCTTAATTTTTAAAAGCCTTGCAGAAGATTGGATTCCTTTCGCTTGAAAAGATGGAATATTTTCTTTTTTGATATTAAACAAATCCTGCGCTACATATGAGAAGCGATAGGTATTGTTTAGAACCCCTAGGTGTGGCTTATCAATATTTTACACTGAGTTATGGGGCTTTAAAGTGCGCACGATGAACCTTTGAAGCTTACATCAAAATTGTATCGAGAGTAATATTGATTTCCAGCACTTCTATTTTAAAACGTTGAATGCCAGAATAAAAGATACTACACTCTTGGAACGTAAAGTGCGGGCAATCCTAATAATAGGTTTCCATCCGTCGATAACAGAAATTAGAAAATCAACTTCGAACGATTAAATGAGATTTACTTGTGTATGGATCTACAGGGGAAAGCTCGTTATTGTATAATATGTACGCCTTTTGACTAAAGTGAAGTAAGGAAAGAAAGAAAGAAGGTAGAAAAAATCAGATTCAGAATGATTCGCAACGTTCCGCAATCACTTGCAACCTTCTACGAAACTTCATAGCAAAGAGGACATCGTGGCTGCATATACCGAGTTTAGACATCGTTTGCCTACATGGAAATATCGCGTTGAGAAAAGCTGTGAAATTATTTCTTCCTACTTACACTTTAGTGGTCTAAAAGGAATTTGTCCTAACAGCCTCTTCGAAACAGATATCTTGATGACAAAAACAAAAAAAAAGTTACAGTTTCGCCACCTAACAGGAAATCTAACATTTCATATACACTGTATTGACAAGTCACCGGACACCCCTTCAAAATCAAATGAACGGATCCACTGTGTTGTTAAGATTAACGGTACATCTCTAAACGCTATAAAAACAAGCCTGCAGCTGACCGCGATCATATCGCACTGTGAGGTTGAGTGAAAATATCGCGGCGGGAGAGAACTGACTTTTAGAAAGGAAAGATTGTTGGGTGTTATATTAGTGGGCTGTCCATTAGAGAAACCGAGAGGCATTTAAACATACCCAAGTCAATTGTTTTGGACGTACTGAATAAGTGGAAGACACATGGCCTGCCTGAAATGGCAAAACGTACCGGAAGACCAACGAAAATCAGTGATAGAGGAAATCGAAGCATCAGGAGAGTCGTTACAGCTAATCGACGCAGTACTGCTCAAGACAGTGTACAGGTGAGTAAAAATGCTGGACCTTCGGTATGTACACATACCATTCGCAGAGAACTTCATTCCATGGATTACCGCGGTTGTTCGGCTGCCCATAATCCTTTCATCTCCACTCGGAATGCTACTTGTCGTTTAGCATGGTGTGAAAAACAGTTAACGTGGACCGTAGATCAGTGGAAACATGTCCTATGGACTGATGAATCCAGATACACGATCCATCAGTCTGATGGCCGTATGTGGGTATGGCGGCAGCCAGGAGAACGCTTTTCGCCACATTGTACTGTTCCTACGGTCGAGTTTAGAGCAGGCAGTACTCGTGTGAAGTGGTTTTTGTGGTATGGTCCCGGCCCATTGGTTATCGTGGACAAACCTTCCAACCAGCACGTCTACCTTGGTATTCTGGTCAATTATGCCCTACCAACTCTGTGGCAAAACTATGGAACAGAGCCTTGTTGGTACCAGGAGGATAATTCACCGAGCCATAAAACAAAGACTGTTACGGTGTGGTTTGACGATAATTCCGTATCCTGTGTGGACTGGCCAGCACAGAGCCCTGATCTTAATCCCATAGAGCACCTATGGGATTTCATTAAAGCGCCGCATAAGAAGTTTGGAAACAAGGCCTATTACTAAGCAACAATTAGCGGCAGCATCATGTACTGAATAGAAGCGCATACCCATAGTTGTGTTTCAAAACCTTGTCGAAAACATGTTTCGAAGGGTCAGTGCATGCATATTAAGGTCAAAGGTGGGCCGACACCGTACTAATGTATGTCAATAAATGCTATGTTGTGTTTCTCTTCTAGGTGTCCGATGACTTTTGTCAATATAGTGTATATACCTATCTTTTGACTAGGCACACATATTACATACCATATAATAATTTAAATATGTTAAATAGTGCCAGAACCATGGAATACGATAATCAAAAAAGAAAAAGAAAGTTCGATACATCGGACAAAGAGGATAAAGGAGTCATTCATACAACTAAGCACGTGATCGTTGAATGCCCGTTAGCATAGTTTGGGAGAACCCCGTGTAAGAACAAATTAACCAGTGCACATGTCGTGATAATGATAGCATGAAGGGTGTCGTTCTGAGAATGAACTTGACGACGTTTCGAAATAGTTTAAATATGTACTTCATCTGGAATTTCGAGCGAGTTTAGCCAGAACATGGACTTCAAACAGTAACCAGTATTTATAGTAACAAGTATTTAATCTTCAGATTATAAACACATTTTGGAGAATTTTAAGGACTGCTTTAAAATGCTAAAACCCATGTAGTTCATCTGTTCCCTATGAGGTTCAGCCAAAAAAAAAAAAAGGAATTGGAGGTGATAACCAAGGCTGTGTGTTTTTACTGATTTTCGATAGATTTTGGACGGCAACCAGTATTCAGTGTAACACGTTTAGTTTAATTTTCAGACTGTAAATACGTTTTAAAGAGTTGTATGGACTGTTTTAAGAGTTAGACTGTGTGAGTCATCTGTTCCCAAGGAAGTTTAACTAACATATAGGGAATGGAAGAGATAACCATATTTTTCTAGTAATATAAATGCGTAACATCACAGCCTCTCCTTGAAAAATGTCAACCCCGCCTTCTCGTGGTACATCCTGTTCCCACTAAAGGGGCTCTGACGACCGACAATAGCGGTATAACTATACCATCGGGATTAGAGGAAATGCTATCCCACACTCATCAACCCGTTTGGCCAGCGTGGTGAGTTATGGCCAAACCCCTCCAAAATGACTCCACAACTTAAATCTTTGCCCATAGTCTCCGACAGCTGGAATGTACCTGGCCAAGGCAGCGGCCAGTGCGACATAAAGGCAGAGGGTGCTAAGAATCCCCGGAGAACCGGACTAAGCTGCCATCTGATGCTGACCTTGGCTACGTATAATGGAAGCTACCTATTTTCTGATTGAAGGCTTCTTGAATTGGAAGAGGAACTACAAAGGATCAAGTGGGATATCGTCGGGCTAAGTGAGGTAAGGAGAAAAGGGAGAAGATCTCATTGAACTCTTCTACTATCGTGGGACAGATACTGGCAGAACTAGTGGTGTTGGATTTATAATAAACAAGAAACTGAAGGATAAAGTTGTAGAAGTTGAAAGTTCCTCTGACAGAGCTGCACGACTCGTTATCCAATTCTTGAGAAGATACAAGGCTCAGATTATTCAAACTTATGCACCCACCACAAGTCATCCTGAAGAAGAAATTGAAGAATTTGTGAGGAAATTCGTCATCTAAATAATAAAGGTAAGCAGCACTTGAAGATAAAATATGCCAGATTTCAATGCAAAAATAGGGCAAAAACAACAGAATGAAACTTCAGTAGGTAAATTCGGTCATGGCAACAGAAACCAGCGTGGAAATACTCTCGTTGAGTTTGCAGAGGCAGAAGGGTTTTTCATCTTGAACTCCTTTTTCAAGAAAAAGCCGCACAGGAAATGGACATGGAGACATCCAAATGGGACGACAAGTGAAATTGATTTTATTATGTGTAACAAAAAATTCGTCATAGAAGACTAAACAAGTTCAACACAGGTAGTGTGACCATAGGTTGGTGAGATGTAAGATGCACCTCAACACTAAACATAAACGTGGCAAGCTCATAAGACAAACAAAATGTATTGACATAACCAACCTTAAAAAACACCATAATACCTTCAAGTTGGAACTGAAGAACAGATTCTCTGAATTAGAAGGCCTGACTTTGGAAGAAGTGGATATTTCTGAAGTCAACAGAAAAGTGACCAAAGCTCTTATGGAAACAGCAACAAAATTAGCTGGGTCTAAGAACAAGTTGCACGTGAACAAATTATTAGGAAAAAACAAAATTTTCATGCAAAAAAGAAGAGAGATGAGGACAACTAAAGAAGATGTGACTTCCAAAGTGGAATATATAGAGCTATGCAAGACAGTACGAAAAAGTATCACTGAAGACTTAAGGAAATTCAACTGTGAACTAGTAAGAAAAGCAATTGAAAACATCCAAAGCCTAAAGATAGCAAAGGGACATCTCAGTAAGGGAAGAAAACAGATTATGGCACTGAGAAAAGAAGATGGTTCTGTAACAAGAAATAGAGGCGAAATTTTGACAAGAGTGAAAGATTTCTACTCCAAATTATATGAAAGGGATGATACATGTACTCCAGACATCATGAAAGGTACCAGTACCAGAGTTCTTCCAGTCCTCCCAGCAGAAGTTGCACATGCAATCAAGAACATGAAGCGGAGAAAAGCTCCAGGAGAAAATGGAATTACTGTAGACATCATACAAGAAGCAAGTGGAGAAATCGAAACAGTACTCGCCCAAATTTTCACTCGATGCCCTAATGAAGGGAAGATTTCTGAGGATTGGAACAACGCTACAATGATCTTGCTACATAAAAAATGTGACATTGAGGATCTCAGGAACTACAGACCTATCAGCCTCCTATCAGTGGTTTATAAAATCTTCACTAAAGTTCCTTCACACCGTTTGAAGGTAACAGTGGACATGGCTCAACTAAGAGAACAAGCTGGATTCAGGAGTGGCTACAGCACAATAGATCATATCCACGTATTGAGAGAACTAATTGAAAGAGCGAGGGAATATGAACTTCCATTGTTCATGGCTTTTATCGTTTATAAAAAAGCCTTTGATTCGGTGAAAACATCAGCAGTTACAATGACTCTAAATACCTGCGGTATTGAAGATGCATCCATTAATATTATTAATAACATCTATGAAAATTCAAGTGCAAAGATTCGGCTGTTTGAGAATACAGCACACATAAAAGTAGGAAAGGGAGTGAGACAAGGTGACACCATATCTCCGAAGCTCTTTAATGCTACATTGGAGGGTGTCTTTCAGTCGCTGAGCTGGGAAAACAAAGAGATAAAGATTAATGGAGATTATCTAACTCCCCTTCGTTTTGCTGATGACGTAGTCATTTTTGCAACTACCCCATCAGAGCTGCAGAGTATGATCCAGGAACTTGCTGACAAGAGTAAAGAAGTGGGATTACAAATGAACTTTCAGAAGACAAAAGTGATGTTCAATGCTTTTACAAGAAATGAAGATTTATCGATTGGTGGAGAAAAGCTGGAGATAACAGACACGTACGTTTATCTTGCACAGCAGATATCAAGTGAGGGTCACATTGATGAAGAAACTAATCGGCGTACAAAACTTGCCTGGAGAGCTTTTGGAAGAAACAGCATAATTTTCAAGAGCAATATGCCATTATGTCTTAAATAAAAAGTGTTTGATAAATGCATCCTTCCAGTGCTTACGTATGGTGCAGAGATGTGGACCTTAACTAAAAGAGATATACAAAGGGTGCAGACAACTCAAAAAAGCATGGAGATATGAATGCTTGGTGTAACCAGGAGAGATAAGAAGAGGAACACGTGGATCCGAAAAATGACAAGAGTGGAAGGCATCATGATCAGAGTTAAATCCCTGAAATGGCAATGGGCTGGACATACTGCCAGAAGGACAGACCATCGATGGACAGCCGAAATTTTAGATTGGATTCCAAGGGACAGGAAAAGACCCAGAAGAAGACCACATGGGAGATGGGTGGATGAAATTCGAAAGTATGCGGGAGTGACATGGAGGAGACTGGAACAAGACAGACCGTTGTGGAGGAAACTTGGAGAGACCTTGATCCTGCAGTGGGATTGATAATGGTTGACAATGACGATGATGATGATGAAATAGAATTTGTGAACTGTAAATACGTTTTTTTGTTGTTTTTGTTTTTTAGGGAAGGGGAGAAAAAGTATAAGCATAATGATTGTATAATATGACAGAATTTTACTTTGAATGTACAATTGCAGAACATAATTTTATATTAAAGTTTTATAAGGGGAAGACATGCTTTTGTTGCTGAATTCAAAGCGAAAATGCCAGATAATAAAGAAAATAATGTCACACCAAAACATGTGGAAATGTCAAATGGTTATTCAAATACGTAATTATCTATCAAAATGGGCCATTACTGAATGACAATGTATATTTTAAACTAACTGGAAATGTTATATAAAAAAACTGGACCTGTTAAGTGTATGAAAAACCTGACATCTGCACAAACGGAAACACTGCGAAAATATTGCAAATGTAAACTTACGTCACTTAACGGGACATTTGCGCTCCATTATGATTTATATTACCTACTTCTATTTTTGTTCGCTGTATCTTTTGTAAGTTTTAGTTATTGCGTCTCGTACTTTTAGAATGAACGTCATATCAGAACTTCAAAGGGCAAAACTCAATGTGGCAAAACTGGTCGTGGCTGCTCAATCTGTCTGTTAGATTGAGCAGCCACGACGAAATCGGCTTATTTGGTGTTTAGGTGTAAGGTGTTAGTTTGCTGGTACGTTTTGTGTCAAGAATCTTTAACGGAAGATGTTTATTGTTTGCTACGAAGTTATTATATTGTTTCCTTGTTAATCAAAGGTTTTCTGTATTGTTGGTACATCTTCGTTCAAATTGTTTCTGTTAAACTAATGTATATGAAAAGTGATAAGCCGTTTTATCGGCGAAAGAAATCAAAATTGCAATTTGCGAAGCTTTATCTGATCAACGGATGACTTTTTCAAGGCCAATAGCGTAAAACAAATTGAAATACTACAATGATTATAATTTTAATATGAAAAAGGTTACACGAGACACATATAATGATTAGATACGCAGCGCAGCGTGCGGTATTTCTGAATGTGAAGTCATGAGATCTGTTAATATGACGCGTGGTAGTTGTGAGGTGGAAAATCATTTAGGCACTGGATCCAAATTTTTGATAACTCCAGAAAGACACCGTCGTTGCAGACTTCACGGCTGGTGAGAAATGGGTGCGAAATTCTTGACCGCGGATCAAAAGAGCCATCGGGCTGCAGCAACGAAAGCTGCGTTTCCAGCAGGTTGCATACAGATTCTTGGCTCGAATGGTAACCTTGGGTGAATCGTGATTACCTCTGTATGATCCGTAGTCCAAGGAAGAATTGAAAGGAGGGAGACACTGTGTGCGGTTTCCCTCTCTTCAAAACTTTTCGAGCACAGAAATCTTCAACAAAGTTTGTGGCGTCTGTGCTCTGCAACAAGGTGGAGTTAGTTCTAGTGGACTACTTGGAAAAGGGTGCCAATGTCATAGCAACGTATTAAACACTCCTTCTGGTAGAACTGAAACAGGAATTGAAATCAAAACTCAGGAAGAAATTGTCACAAGGGTTCTGTTTTTGCAGGACAGTGCTTCGGCAAACAATGCTGGCACCACTCTGGCAAAGGTTCGTGAAATTCACTTTTAACTGTGGAAACATCCTGCTTACTGGCTGGATTTGTCATCGCCTGATTATAATTTCTTCAAATTCGAGAACGTTTTGAAGGGAACCCAGTTGCACTTCATTTTTGATGCCACATCAAAAATGAAGTGCAACTGTTGACACGTGGTTTCGGGCACAACCATTTGATTTTTATTTGGATGCCTTAAAGAACTTGGAGCTTCGCTTTCAGAGAAGTGTATTGACCTCTGAAGAGAATACGCGGTATGATGTATTGAAACGATTCCCCTGACTCGATCGTTCGTATGAAAAGCTAAGGACTTATCAGCCCACATTCGTGTCTGTGCTACGAAAAATAGTACTGTCAATTGCCTTCTAGAAGACTGGTATCATGGCAAACAAGCATTTACGCTACCCACTGGAAAAACGTTTCGAAAATTATAATCACGTTTACAAATTACACTATAAAGAAAAATAACTTTTCTAATTCAACTTATAGTAGCGTACATGAAGTACCTCTCCAGAAGGGCGTAAAACAAATAACAAAAGCACGCTATTTTTTTAATATATGTGTACATACAACGGTTGATCAAAAAATATGGTTATAAGACTAATCGTGTCACAAGCGCAATAGAAAATCAGTGAGTATAGACTGAAACGCATGTGACGTGCCTACCCAGCAGAACGCACACGACATAAAGGCAGATAGCAGCAACAACGAACGTCCGCGTAGCTTAATTGGTAGAGCGACTTATTCCGGAATGAGGGGACCCGGGTTCGAGCCCCGGCGTGGGCAAAAATGACGGGGAAATTTACTTCGTTATAATGGCGCCCGAACTTTCCGGGTGACCCGGCCGTTCAAAATCTCGCAATGGTGTGATGTTCTTTCCACACCGTGAGATAGGAAACATGTTTTCTCTCCTGTTGTCGTCTCACGGTTGTTAATAATTTACGCACCGTGAAATAGGAAACATAAGAGAATCCCTTCTCCAGCGCCTCAAAAAATAAGTGCACGTTCTACAGCGGATGGCTGCTTGCGACGATTCATGGTCACGGCTGACCCGTGGACCATGCCCCCGGCCCTGTTTCGGGGGGGGGGGGTGACGTGCCTGCCCAGCAGGACGCACACGACATTAAGGCGGATAGCAGCAACGACGACCGTACGCGTAGCCGAGTTGGTAGAGCGACTTATTCCGGAATGAGGGGACCCGGGCTCGAGCCCCGGCGTGGACAAAAATTGACGGAGAAATTTACTTCGTTATACGCACTCAAAGGCCGACCCTGCTCAGCCAGACGACGCATATTCACATCACAGTTCTGTTATGGCAGTAGTTTAGGACCAAATATTGGTTTGGCAAGGAGGACCGAAGTGTAATTCAGTTTTTGTGGCCACAGAAAGTTTCATCCATAGCTTATTGAAATGTATGTGGAACACTAATTGTCGCTCCAGTTCGTTGCCAAATGGTGTCGGCTTGAAAGTGTAGTGCAGCTAACGACAGTATAGCAGTGGGCGTTCAAGCAGATCCTCAACGATAATCAACGCATCACAAATTGAAGAAATTATTCAAAGAGAATCTTGAGAGATCTGAAAAGATGTCACTTCACCACAGATTGTTGTGCTCCAGCAAAAAAAAACAAAAAAAACGAGGATGACGGGGAGAGAAATAACAAGATCAAAACACGTAGCGACAAGTGCCTGAATGTTATTAGTCAGTATAATGGAGAAAAAATACGCGTTTCATTTCCTGCATCCTATTAGGAGCATTAGACATGTTGCTAAGAAATACATTCCTTGTGTCCTTACTTTTTGTTCAACATACGTGTATGTAAAAAAGACTTAGGCGCATTTATAATTTTCTTTAATCGCGAAATTATGGAAGCTTATGTTGGATAAGTCAGTTGCAGCGACGTTCTCAAATAAAACAAACGGAAAATCCACGCTTTCTCTGTGTACATTAATATATGCATGTATAGAAACGAAGACATCTTGGAGGAAAATACTACAAGCAATTAGCGAATTTGTATGTCGAGAACTTGGCAAAGAGGTTCAGTGTCGCCAAGAATAAACATAGACATCATGTTTGTGCTCCGAGACTTAATTGCGGTAACTGAAGCTGTGTTTTCTCTCCTGTTGTCGTCTCACGGTTGTTAATAATTTACGCAAATGTGTTGGCTTTATATTTTCCATTTTAAGTGAAGACATTGCTTTAGCTTAATGGCTTTGGGATGCATCAATGCTTTGGAGAAAGGAGAGAGGTGGAACATGCACTTCTTTGAGAAAACTTTTCGTTAAATAATTGGAAATAATAAATGAGCCATGCTAAATTCGTCGCTAAAATGTTGGATTATTGCGGGAAATGACAAAAAGATCACTTAAACGGAGGAACGATCTTTGTAAAGGCCTGTCCACAAAAAACCCACTATTTTGTGAAACGACAGATCCCTTCCCATAATTTCAAAGCCATGAAGTAGGCAATTCTTTGAAGTTTTTGGAAATGGAACAAAGCTTAGAAAATGACTTATTAGATGAGCAAATGTAATCTGAGGAATAGTTTAAACGCAACACTAACACTTTGATCACATACCAATATAAAGGGAAAAACGATAATAGGTGGTGAGAGGAAATGCGTTTTTTTGTGCTACGCATCTTTACAGACAGTAGTAAAGTAAATTTGAAGTAAAAAAATCGGAAGTAACGAAAATGGGTAAGTGTTTACCATTGGTACACAAAAGGGACGGATAAGCTACATTGTGCTGTCCTTTCTCAGTAGGAATTTGATTATATTCCGGTCAATCGATTAATCGGAATGAAATAATATTTAATTTTTTGATGCTAGGATCTTTCCCGATAGCAGTAAAGTAAATCCCAAGTAAATGGTTTTGATGCTACAGAAATGGGTACGGAAATAGTCAAACATCTCGAAAACAATGCGTCGTAGCTAAATTTGGCTTCCTCTAGACACCCCAAAAGGGAGGTTATTTGCTGTTGACGAGAGTTTTAAAATAGTATATAACCTGTAGGTATCCTAGACAAAATGTTATCAATTCCCCTCACTAACACATTTGCGATTTAGCCTTTCTTTCAACTTGAGGTCAGAGTTTTGCTTCCGCATGCGCAGATGGACTTTCGTAGCTACATCACATTTGATCGATGTCTGGAGGGTCACTTCGTACGTTCGTGTAAATGTGAATAATATACACTGAGTTAGTTTTGCATTAGGAACAACCCCCGTTTTACGTATTCTGATCAATGACGAAGTACCACGTGATGTCAACGTCACGTGCGGCTATCATAAATTGTGCACTTGTACCCTCTGTACGTATTCAGTAAACGTTTGCCAGAAATGAGGAAACGTGGCGACGTAAGCCAATTTGACCGCGGCCAGACAGTTGCGACCCAGAGGACAGGTGCCAGTGTCTCCGAAACAGCCGCACTCGTTGGCTGCTTCCGTATCAAGGACTGGATTAACCATGCACAGGCATCCAGAAGAAGGGCTCACATTGGTCAGCTACGCGCGGCTGATCCTAGAGGCAAGCGTCGGGTGTCAAGACGGGTATCTTGGCAACGACATGCAACAGTTACACAGCTCGCCCATCAGTACAACAGCCGTGCAGTTCGACCTTTTGCAACATGCACCCGTACCTTGCTTTGCCTGCGGTTCCACAACCGGAGAATAACAAGATTACTCATGATGACGCCCAGTCATCGCAAACACTGCTTCGCATGGGCCAATGTACGTCGGCAATGGACACCCAACAGAGGGAAGAAAGTCGTCTGGAGTGATTAGTACCATTTTCTGCTGCACCATGATCATGGTTGGGTTCGCATATGGCGTAAACAGCACGAAGACCTATCCCCTGGTTGCATAGTTGGGGTTTAACAGGCCGATGGAGGAGATGATGATCTGGTCTGAGGCGCTTTTCCCTGGCAAGCCATAGGTCCGTTGGTTATCATCCCACGAACACTGAATGATGGACGCTACAGAGACCCGTTAGCAGACCATCTCCATCCATATCTGCAGAACGTTTACCTAGACCACAGTGCTATCTTTCAACAAGACAACGCACCGTATCATTCGCCACATTGCCTTGACCCAAAACTCCCCTGACTGTAACCCAATTCAACATTTGTGGGATATGCTAGAACGGAGTGTGATGTCGGCTGATCCCCCCTCTACAGAAGGAGGGTAAACTGACGGGGCTTCTGAAGCGGCCATGGGTCAAATTATGCATGGTGGATGTTCGGCACACTGCAAAATCCGTTCCTATGCATCAGCGAGCCGTGATTGCGCAGAAAGGTGGACAATCGCGTCATTAGGTAGGTGTTCCTAATGCAGAGCTAACTCAGTGTATAATAATAATAATAACAATAAATATTGATTTTGAAGAACTAAACAGCCGAAATGCATACTGTTTCCGCAGCCATAGTTTAGTAAATATTTTCTTTTGTGACTCACATATCTTCTTTCACTGGCTTTGCGGAAATCTCATTCATTAATCCACCTTACTAAATACCGCTTGAAGACTTCAAAGTACTTCCCTGGCCTCCTAAGTCCTCAGACTTCAACCCAATTGAGCATCGTGTTGTTCGCTTTGTGGATCTTCCACCACGCACCCTACAGCAGCTGTCGGATGCACTGCAGTCAGCATGGCTCCACATACCTGTGAGCACTACAACGAAGTAAATTTCTCCGTCATTTCTGTCCACGCCAGGATTCGAATCCAGATCCCCTCATTCCGGAATAAGTCACTCTACCAATTGAGCTACGCGGACGTTTGTTCTGACTACTATCTGCCTTTATGTCATGTGCGTCCTGCTGGCAGGCACGTCACATCTCTCCCCCCCTGAAAAAGGGCCGGGGGAATGGCCCACGGGTCAGCCGTGACCATGAATCATTGCAAGCAGCCATCCGCTGTAGAACGTGCACTCGAGAACTCCCAGTCAATCTAGTGTGTGGAATGCAACATCACACATTTTTAATTTTCGAAGCGCTGGAGAAGGGATTCTCTGATTTTTCCTATCTCGCGGTGTGGAAAGAACATCAAACCAATGCGAGATTTTGAACGGCCGAGTCATCCGGAAAGTTCGGGCGCCATTATAACGAAGTAAATTTCTCCGTCATTTTTGTCCAAGCCAGGATTCAAACCCGGATCCCCTCATTCCGGAATAAGTTGCTCTACCAATTGAGCTACGTGGACATTCGTTCTGACTACTATCTGCCTTTATGTCATGTGCGTCCTGCTGGCAGGTACGTCACCCGAGTCCGCTTATTCCGGAACAAATCGCTCTACCAACTGAGCTACCCAGACGCTTGTTCTGACTACTATCTGCCTTTATGTCATGTGAGTCCTTCTGGCAGGTACGTCACAGAACCTTCCAGCACCTTACTGAGTCACTCCCAGTCTCTCTAGCTGCTGTCCGCGCTGCACACGGCGGTTACTCTGGATATTAGCTGATGGTCACAATAATATGACTCGGCCGTGTGTAATGACAGTACTCAGGGTTATATCAAAGTAACTTTAACACCGATTGCGACCGGAGTACAGGCAATGCGCCGCATGTAGATCACAGTAACGACGCCAACCGTAATGTGAGGCTATACAAAGTGTTGCAATACGATATAAGCTATCACGTAGCAGTGCCACAGTCCCAGGCGAAACAACTATTGCGGAGTAACTGTCAACAATGTGATACCTCAGCGACCTAAAGAAAGCCATGATCATTGGTGTGCGTCTTGCAGGACCTTCAGTAACTATAGAACGGCAGGAATCTTAGGTGTAACGAGTCTTTGCAGAAGTCTTGTAGGGTGTGTGTCAATGACCTTTCCACACAACGTTGTATACCGTGCTCACCGAAGTTGTAGGCCTAATGAGCAAACTAGTAAAGTACCGCAAACATTGGCCACGACACAGAAGGAATTGGATGCACCAACCTTGCATGGCATGGTCGCAATAGTTGGGTTCTCACAAGGTTCCTCTGCTTAGCTGAAATTTGGGTGGGATTTTAAGTACCCTGGCAACGACATCAGTCACAGCCCTGGGTTGAATCCTGTAATTCATTGAAGTCTTACCCGTGCAGAGTTGTATGAGTGTAAAATATTACATGTCGTTGGTATGGACCTTCTTGGTTCTGGTTTTTGGAAAACGTATCATGAGAACATCAGAATGACATCAGAGCGGTGTAAGACATTTCTAGGTGAACATAACCCTGCATGGGCAGTCGGACGTCATGTACATCGACATGTCCTCGTACAGGACAATGCACAGGCGCACAAGGCCTGGGTTGTGTTTAGCTATTCATTGAACAGATCAGTTGGGTGTTGCTGCCCCACCCACCGTATTCACCGGAGAGGAACCATGTGATTTCAACCGTTTCCATCATTTGAAAAGGGAGATGCCTGGTATTTGCTGCAAAATCAAACAGTATTTTGATCTCCGAATCATAAACATTTTTGACAGACACATTGGCATTGGTGTTTTTAACGATGTGCGTAAACTGCCCACAGTTTATGAACGTACTATTGATAATGAGGGAAAGTACTAATAATGAATCTAAAATATAGTGATCATTGCTTTGCTATTACCAGAATTTAGTAAGTTGCAAGTGTTCACTTACTTCTTGAACGACCTAGCACTTTTCTACCGGAAGATGCGTGTTGTGGAAAATAAGGATACGCCTGCTAACGTGTAGATTTTGAAGTAGAAATCCGAAACATATGTGGAATATCTTCGTCACGCTCAGCCTTAGCTTTCAAGAAAGGGAGTTCTCCACTTCATCTTTTAATAACACTACATCATGTGAAGTTTGCATTATCAAGTAGAAAAGTTATAATTTTTTTGAAAAATCTTGTGGATGACCAAACGAAATTTTATTTCGACCGCTAGAATGGAGCTAGGTACATGAACGAAGAGAATATCTTGTACAATACACCTTTCTTCTCCATATCACATACTAGCACAAGATGGATTGCAAACTAATTGGAAAAAGGCAAAAGAATGCGCAATCTTGGTTCATCTCCGATCTTAGCCTATTTATTAAGAACATTTTTTATTCGAAGTTACCCTTTACTTGAAACTGGAACATTTCTTTAGCTTGCAACTCAAGAACATTTTACAATCACGGAAGATAAAATTTTCGCTCCCAGAAGAAAACATGCTACAACCGCGAAACTTTTGAAATAGCTAAAGCGCGTGCTTGTATGCAAATGATCCACGTGTGGTGCGAGTGCCCATGACCTCACACCCTGTGTTGGAGCTGCAAGCACGAACCGGCAGCCTTATAAACCGGCGTGTAGTCGATGCCCCATAAAAGCGAAAAGCACCGGCCGACGCAAGCAAGAGTACAGACTGACAAGAATGCCGAGTAGATGCCAGAGACGTCGATTTACGCAACTAACGGACTTTGAGAGAGGCCTGATCACCAGGCTGAAAACCGCAGGGTGGTCGGCGGGCCGTACAGCCCGCCACGTGGATCGTTCTGACCATACGTTCCGACTCTGTTGGGAGCAGCAGACACGTGACGTCACTACCACACGGCGGAGCGGCTCCGTACGGACGAAGAAGACCACCGATAGAGAGGATCGATGGATCACACGGTGACCCGGTCCACTATACAGGCAGATGTAACGGCTCCTGTGTGCTCACGAACCATTTGCCGACGCCTCGCGGAAGCGAATCTGCGATCCCAGCGCCCGTTATGTGTGCTGCAATTAACACCGGATCATTGCCGGTTGGTTCCGTATGCAGTGGTGCCAGGCCAAAACGACGTGGAACGCCACAGACTGGTGACGTCTGGTGTTTGGCGATGAGTGACGCTTCGTTGGGGCGACAGATGATCATTGTGTCCGGGTGTGGATGTTCCCCGGGTCTACGGCACAATCTGAAGTTCGGTATCAAGCGCCACACCTCTCCCACTGCAGATATTATGGTCTACGGAGCCATTGTCTACGATAGCCGATCAGTTCTAGAAGTGGTATGTGGATCATTGACGTTCCAGCGGTGTGGGGATGAGATCCTGCGGTCCCATGTGCTCCCATTCCTGTCCGGGATTCCAGATGCGCTATACCAGCAGGATAATGCCCGCACGCACACAGCTTGGGTTGCCCACTACTGCTTAAGTCAAGTCCAGACACTTCCATGGACTGCCCGCTCCCCGGACATCTCCCCCTATCGAGTATGTGTGGAACCAGTTTAAACGCCGGCTGCCGCCATGCCGCACTATCCGGGATTAGAAGCACACCGTCTAACACGTGTGGTCCAGTCTGCCTCAGGACAGCATCAGGCGTCTGTTCGCCTCCATGCCGGACGGTATTGCAGCATTTATTGCCACACGAAGCGGTGCGACGCGCTATTGAAGATGACCGGACTTCGCGCCACAGATCTCTCTATAACTGACCTACAGCTCCGTTTTTGCCATCATGTGTATCATTCATCTGTATTATTACGCCCATAAAATCTCAGTTCAATCCGATGCTTCTTTCTGGGTGTGCAAATTTCTTTGTCCGTGAGTGTATTTCAAAGGAAAATGGTAAATAACTGCCCATTAAAATGTGATATCTGTGAAAAGTTTCAGATTGGAGAAAAATATATTTAAATGGTATTATGACCTTCAAACGGAAATAAAAATTTTGTACTAAATATGGAGATTAATAAATCAGTTAAAAGCAAATTGTAAATGGTGTGCTTAAAGATAATTTATTTCCTTTTTGGTTGTGAGCTTATGAAGAGGCAAAATATCTCAATAATTTGCATTATGACCATCATATTGAACACGACTTATCACTTGCAACTCTGAGCTTAACAAAAAAAAAAAAAAAAAGACACGCTTTTTTCGACTTTTTCGTCAGTTTGTTTTCGGATCCAGAAAATGTAATACAGTCGGTGAATGTTATTTTTATTAAGCTGCTCTTCTCATACCGAAGTGAGTTAGATCATTATGCAATGAAATAAGCTCGTTTCAAAATAAAGAAAAATATCTGATTGGTAATTACCCACAGCATTAAAGAATGACGCAGAACTTTCTAGAAAGTATCAGTCGAAATAGCTTTCCGAGGACAGAAGGAATCCTGTACAGTTTTATTTATTGTAATTATTTATAATTAATAGTAATTACACTTACGGAAAGTGAAAAAAGAACACCAAGAAGGAATTGGCGGACGATCATGAAATTTACATATGTTAATGGGGTCGAGTTTACGTAGGTGTGATGTTAATTTCGGGACCAAATGGTGAGCGCTTACGCCACAGCACGGCATAATATGCAAATTATCGTCGGTGGTATTTAAGGAGTACGGCGAAGTGAATGTAATCAGTCGTCTGCGTACGGACATGTGCGAAGACCCTGAAGAAGCTGCAATGCCTGGACATGGAAGACGTGTACGATTTCAGCAGTTATCGGACTTTGAGCGAGGTCGTCTAATCGGACTCCGCGAGGCCGGGTGGTCATATCGTCTTATTGCGGAGCGAATTGGACGGGAAGTATCGGTGGTGGTACGATGGTGGCGTAGATGGTCCGAGGAACATTACCAGACGAGAAGACGTGAAACCGGGAGTCACTGACGAACTGATGAGCGGACAGATCGACGCATAAGAAGAGCGGCGTTGTCAAGCAGAACATCCACTGCGACGCAAATCCGAGCTGCCGTTGCACCTGAGGTGACTGTGAGAACAATCCGCAACCGTCTACTGGATGCAGGACTACGTGCACGTGTGCCTCTGGCATGTGTACCTCTGACTCCAGCCCACCGTCAGGAACGGCTGCAGTGATGTCGCCAACGTCTGCACTGGAGAACGCAATGGCGATCTGTCGTGTCCAGCGATAAAAGCAGATTCTGCTTGGGAGCCTCCGATGGCCGTATGCGTGTTCGCAGACGCATCCGCCAGCGACACACAGGGCCTACACTTGGTCTTCTGGTGTGGGGAGCGATCAGCTATCACTCCCATACACAACTAGTGTTTGTACCGGGTACGTTAAACAGCACCTCCTACATCAACAACATCATTCAGCCCGTTGTTGTGCCATTTGTAAGGTCGGTCCATCGTGGTTTTTTCCAGCAAGATAACGCACGCCCACACACGGCACGTGCAACGCAACATGCACTTCAGGGTGTGAGACAACTTCCATGGCCTGCACATTCACCGGATTTGTCCCCCATTGAGCACGTGTGGGATTTTATGGGACAACGACTTATCCGGTCTCCGCGGCAAGCCACGACCATCCCCGATTTATGCGTCCAGGTTGAGGATGCTTGGAACTCAATACCCCAAACTTGCATCCAACATCTGTACGACAGACTCCATGCCTGAATTGCACAGTGTGACGCAGTTCATGGCGGTTCAACCTCGTACTAACCATGTTACATGGAAATGTTATTTTTCAGTTTACCAGCAAATACAGCTGTATTTTGCCATAATTTTTTGATCACGTTATCCTCTGTATTCCGGTATTATGCTGTATAAATTTCGTTGGTATCAGACGTCTCCTTCTTGGTGTTCTTTTTTCACTTTCCGCCAGTGTATTTAACCATTTAATGTAATAGACATTACTGCGTCATAACGTTATAGTAATAGACATTACTGTCATCTAGTGAGGAAACTCTGCTGCTTGGAAAAAATTCAGTCGTGCACCTACTACAAAAAATATCTATTTCGAATCTACTTCTAGAAGCGGAAGAGTTGTGATACATTGACGAAATAAAAAGAGAAACATAGGCGACGACTTACATCTTGTGCACGCTTTTCTGCTATCCGAGGCAAAATGTCACTTTAGAGCCCATTGAATAGCGAAAGTATTGTATTCAAGGGCATACTGCCGGACAGATGACGAACTATTAAAAGAAAACCGAAAATTTGTCATGCTTACTTTTATCCATTATTAAATTTTTTCCAATTTAACTTAAAATAGGAAGTATTGTGTTGACTGCCAGATATGTACAAATCGATGATATATTAGTGGCATTTGCTTTGAAAACCTTGCTGAAAATTATCGTCGTTACACTTTGAGAATTCAATTTTTTTTCTTAGTTGTGAGATTCAATTAAAACTTTCACATCCTGTATTCTGGAGACGAAATTCAAACACCATTTTATTTTCATAAAAATAGAAGTTTGAGTCAGGGACGGGAGTAACAGATGGAAATCTCAGTGAAAACTAAGCGGAATTCAGAAGCAGCAAAGCTTTCCCCCTACCTTTCTCTCCCTCTATTCTCCTCCTCTCTCTCTCTCTCTCTCTCTTTAATGTAACTTCGTTCAGCTCGTCCGTCATATTTCTTCGTACTTTGGTCCTTCTGGATGGAGATAACAGATAGCTCTGAGTCAAGGCCCAGCTGGAGCAGCTATAGAGATTAAACAATGTCCTTCTTTCTTTCCGTCTCAGAATAGATTATAAAGTAAAAGAGCAAAAAATGCTTATTTCTTGGGCTGAGGGAAACTGCTGATGGAAATAAATTAAACTGCAATTTCTACTGCAACAGCTAGCATGATCTCGATAAAATGGATAGAACAGAAGTGTCTTTTGTATGAGTTGTACTGCATCTAAAGTTCTTCGTTCTTTTACACATATCTGATACAGAAGTATAGTTTTTCGGAATTTAAAGTACTTAAAATACTTTAAATTCCGCAAGAAATACAGGAGAAATCAGCCTTTTATCAGTTGTTTACGAAATTTTCATTAAGGCACTGTCGTATTGCTTATAGGAAACACTGAGCATGGCTCAACCGTGGAAGCTGCAAGCTGAACTTGCAGAAAGCAATACTGAAGTAAAAAGGAACCTATGACTCAACATAGGAACTTATCTGTAGCTGAACCTGCAGAAAGCAAATATTGACGCACAATGATTTCAGATTTAGAGGTTGATGCGGAAAATTAATAAGTAACTGGTATCTAGAAAATATTTAGAAGTAACATACACCTGCATCTACTTTAGACAACAGACATCAAGCGAGAGTGACATAGAAGAAGTTGTTTGGCGTATAAAATTTACCTGGGATTACATTTAGAAGAAACAGTACAGTTTTCAAGAGCAACTTTACATTGTGCCTTAAAAGAAAAATGTTGAATAAAAACATCCTTCTAATTCTTACTTATGGATCAGAGACTTGGATCCTTACCACACTGCTGGCCACCCAAAATGCAACGCCAAAAAGAAAGCATCCGATTGGCCTGAAATTCGCAGCATGCGTCGCCCGCGAGAGGACATGCAAACGGTTAGCATTGCAGGGCATATGCAAATCATGTACGCCCGGCACGCCACCGAGAAGCACTATAAGAAGGGTGCAGAGAAGGCGGGGTGTAAGTAGTGGAAGTGTGTTGTGCTGCCGGACCTGTGTGTGGGAAGCTTCCTGATGCCTCGTCGCAGAATACGGCAGCCATTCCAACACGTTTCGGAGTTCGACAGAGGACGAATAGTGACTTATCGCGAAAGCGGTTTATCGTACAGAGACATCGGCGCCCGTGTGGAACGACATCCAGCCACAGTGAGGCCATTATGGATTCGGTGGGTGCAGGAGGGAGAAACGGACGGACCGACGTGAGCGGCTGCCGCAGCCGCGGCACGCCACCGAACGAGAAGACCGGCATGTCGTGCGGCGGACACTGACGGCTCGCACTGTCACATCACGAACGTTAGTGCAGGAATTAGGGTGTGCTGCGCAACAACCTGTGTAAGCATGTACCGTTCGAAGTCGTCCGCTGGAGCGGGGACTTGTCGCACGGCGCCCATTGATCCGATTACCATTGACGTTACACCACCGGCGAATGCGGCCCAAGTGTGCGTTTGAACGCCGCACCTGGACTACAGAATGACACGACATTGTCTTCTCCGACGAATCCCACTTCTGCCTGCAACACCACAATGCTCAGATCCGCGTGTGGCGGCACCGCGGCAAGAGACTGTATGACGCGTGCATTATGCATCGCCATACCGGTCCGTCGCCTGGCGTTAGGGTTTGGGGCGCAATTGGATATGACACCCGCATCCCTCTGGTACGCATCGCCGGTACACTCAACAGCCACCGCTACATCTCCGACGTTTTGGAGCCTGTAGTTCTCACTTTCCTGCAGGACTTACCAGCGGCCACGTTTCAACAGGACAATGCGCGCCCGCACGTGGCACGCATCGTGCAACAATTCTTCAGGGCCCAACAGGTGTCACTGCTGCCGTACCCCGCTTGTTCTCGCCATATGTCACCCATCGAACACGTCTGGTCGCTGATCGGCAACCAAATGGCCCAGCAAGCACCACCATCGGCTACGCCTGATGAACTGTGGCAACGTGTGGAAGCAGCCTGGACCGACATATTCCAAGCCCACATTAAAAGCCTCTTTCGTTCGATGCCGCAGCGTGTAGCGGCCATTATTGCTGGCCATGGTGGCCACACGATCTATTGATGTCTGCGTGTTCCGCAAGTCGCACGGGCCTGTAAGCTCAATCGTTTCATCTTTGTACCTGTTGTTATGTGTCCAGTAAATCTGGCTTTGCTATCTCCTGTCCTACTTGGTGTTGCAATTTGGGTGGCCAGCAGTGTAAAAAGGGCATAAACTGTGGAAAACTGAAAAACGCATTGCGAAATGAATGTTTGGTGTATCCAAGAAAGATCGAAAAACAACCTCTTGATTCAGGAAAATGACAAAAGTTGATGACTTCATGATCAAAGACCTTGAAGTGTCAATGTTTTGGACAGAACAAACCATTTTTTCGACTGAAAAATTATTACCCCATATAATATTTCAGTACACACGGTTTGACTGAAATATTATATCGGGTACCAAGGGACAGGAAAAGACTCAGAAGACCACAATGTGCGATTAAAAAATAATAGCTGCGTTCTATTTAGAGGATCCACTCTTTATGTATATTTCAAATTCATCGTAGTTTTCACTCTAACTGTACTTTGTTTTACATATCGAAAATAAGATCTTTCAGTCATCAGAAATTTTGCAGTGGGAAATTCCCAACTGAAATTGGTTGGAAAATGTCTACAATGCATCTTGGATCTGTCATCGATAAAACATGACTTTTGTGGCCAGAGATTTTATAACTTGCACCTGCCACTTAATAGTGAGCGAGCTCTGAATATACACGGAAGAGTCCCATTATTGTGACCACCAGCTAATATCCAGAGTAACCAACGTGTGCAGCGCGGACAGCAGCTAGACGTGCTGGGAGTGACTCAATAAGGTGTTAAAAGGTGTTCATAGGTATGTGGAGCAATCCTAACTGCAGTACATATGACAGCTGCTGGAGGGTGCGTAATGGAGTATCCGTCGAGCGAACAACGCGATCGAAGTGGTCCCCACAGATGCTCAATTGGGTTGAAGTGTGGGACATTAGAGGGCCAGCGAAGTACTTTGAAGTCTTCATCGTGCTCTTCCAACCAGTCTCGGACATTTCTCGCTGTGTGACACGTCGCATTGTCGTGCTGGAAGATCCCATCCGCCCCAGGGAAGACAATCAGCATGTATGGGTGTACGTGGTCTGCAAGGACGTATTCATAACGAATTCGGTCCATAGTGTCTTCCACATGTATGAGTGAACCCAGGGAATTCCACGGAAACATTCCGCAGACCATAACGCTGCACCCACCAGCTTGTGTTCTTCCAGCAATGGTTGAAGTGTGTGTGTTCTCCGATGTTTCTCGTCTTATAGGCCAATGTCCATCCGTTCGATGAAGCAGAAAACGTGACTCAGCAGTGAAGATAATCCTTTGCCAATCAGCGGAGGTCCGATTCCGATACTGCCGTGCAAATATAAGCCTTTTTTGCCGATGCACTTTCTTTAGCATAGGTGCAGTGACCATCCGTCTGCATCGGCGCCAGATACGCAGCATTTCGCTCGCTGAACTGTCGTTTTAGACACACTTCCGGTAATCCCCTGGTTCATCTGGCCAGTGAGTTACTCCACTGTGGCGTGTCGATCGGCCCTCACGCACCTTCGAAGCCGACGCTCGCCTCTCACATAAATGTCACGTGGTACTCCACAGTTTTAACGTCGCTTATTCTTAATGGTGCCATTTTTCTAATAACGATACACTTTAACCACAGCAGCACGCGAACAGTTCACAAACTGCGCTGTTTCAAAAATACTGCCACCTTTGGCCCGAAAGCCGATAATTATTCCTTTTTGCAAATCAGGTAAATCGCTCCTTTTATCCAAGACAGCAACGAGTGATATGTTTTCGGAATGCCTACATCACACCTTATCTACCCTCCAAGCTAGCTCACGACATTTGTCTTCTTACATTGGCGCTGTTGACTTCAAAAGTAGGAGGTGGTCACAATGATGTGACTCGACTGTGTAATTTCAAAGAAAATGCCTTCGCCTTTTCAAAGATTCAAGGAGAAGACGACATAACAACGTTTATATTCCAAATGTCTACCTCACTAGAACACGTACGTGATCAAAATAATTTCATCCCCAGTGAAGCGATAACTCAATGGGCAACGTGTTGTCATGAGATGGTGAAACGTTAAATCCCACGAGCTGGAAAAATCTTCACTGCCATCTTTTGTCTGCCACTTTTAAATATTTCGAAAATATTGCACCTTTCTTTAGTAGTTTCTTATGACGCATTTAATCGATACGATGAGATCTTATTTGCCCACAACATTAGTACAGCAATAAATACACAGCTAAACAAAAAAATTCCACATCAGGAAGTATTTGTCGGAGAGCCATGCTAATTGGTGAGTATGTGTTGAAGGTTGGGTAATGGAAATAATTGCAGTTAAAAACAAATCACGGGACAGGTAAGCGATATAAAAAGGCAAAACGGCTCTGCGTAGCTAAGTCAGGTCGTCCTTACGCGTGGACCAATGCATCAAAGTGATCTCGGAAGCGTAAGCACGTGTCGGGAGTGCCTGGGCAAGTAACGTATTTAAAAGTTCATCATTTGTGTTTGCGGGGGGAGGGGGGGAGGTCGCTCCGGTCTACAAAATAGTAATAGACTTCGTATAGGGTGCGCATTTTCTATTTGAAACGAGTTTTCTAAATTTTTAAACTGCGAACGAGAACTGAAGTATCAGCATCATTTTCATGGCGTTGCATTGCCCGCATTTCGAGGAAACCAACTTGATCTTTAAACCTCACGTCTGGATAAAATCTTTCAAAATGAAGTTTGATCCCTTCTATTCAGATGGGATAATTTAATGGAAAATTTTCCAGCTTGGAAATTTGTTACTAGGATTTGTTTAAGGCCCCATAGAGGTGCGTACTTTGCCCTGTCATCGACACTATCTCACACACAATTCAAAGTACACTCCACACGACGATTTCCCTCTGTTGCATGTGACAGTGCTTTATAGCTGAGCTACCTTTATGCGCACCTAAACCTGGAAGAACGCGTTTATCCGCAGTTAGGCATTCTGGCTTCAGCGAAGGTATACATCCAGACACTAGGAGTAAACGCATGTCTTCGCGTGAGATATTTGTATTATATTCAGTCAACTGTGTAAGGGTTACGTGAAGCCATATATGTAATTTTATCATTTTGGTGTGCTTGGTAATACATTCGAACGGGGTATCTTTGATTAAAATCTCATAGGAATTTAAGACCGATAAGACGCAAGTAATTCATCTTGAGATGAGATGTTTTTTATAAGTTACATGAACCCCAAGAAATTCCCGAAAACGTGAAAATGCTCAAAAAAAGATCCCATTGCTTCGTGAAGAATCGTTTACTATAAGTAGTTTTTAGTGGCTTTTAAAGGTTAATGAGGTGTGTTCGATAACACGAGCGCACATTGCCTCATCGAGCATCTCCGCGAACGGCGGACAGAGGTATCAATAGTTAATCGACCAGAGTCAATAACAAAGATAGATCAGAAATCTATCTTGTGCGAGGTCATTTTATGGCGTGTCAGATGATACAGCTGAAAAGAATTATCTGGCAGTTTTTGGAGATGTCATTCAGTTTTAGATAGCAAAAAGCAGATCGATATTTATGATTGATATTTGGATATACATCAGGTGGAAATAGTTTTTAAAAAAAGATGGATTAATTGGTGTCAGCCGCTATCGAAAAAGGTATTGAAGGCAGTTTGCATATTTACACAGTGCGGCAGTTAAGTAATGAGGCTGATTTTTTTGAAATGGAAAAACAGGAAGACTTATGTGAATATATTTTTTTCTAAGTACACTCCTTCTGCGTTACTACAAGAAGTGGCACGATCAGCCAACGAAAGGAAGGACTTGCAGAGGTCATCTTTTGGTATGGAGTGAAGTGCTGATGTCACAGTTTTTTGTATGTCTTCAGTGGCTTGAAAAACTTTCTTTTAAAGGCAGTGTGACGTCCCCGCCGGACGCACACGACATAAAGGCAGATAGCAGCGAGAACGAATGTCTGCGCAGCTCAGTTGGTAGAGCGACTTGTTCTCAAATAAGTGGACTCGGGTTCGATTCCCGACGTGGACCAAAAATGACGGAGAAATTTACTTCGTTATAATAGCACCCGAACTTCCCGGATGACCCGGCCGTTAAAGATCTCACAATGGTGTGATGTTCTTTCCACACCACGAGAAAAGAAAAATAAGAGAATCCCTTCTTCAGCGCTTCGAAAAATAAATGTGCGTGACGTTGCATTCCACACACCAGATTAACTGGGAGTTCTCAAGTGCACGTTCTATAGCGGATGGCTGCCTGCAACGATTCATGGTCATGGCTGACCCGTGGGCCATGGCCTCGGCCCTCTTTCGGGGGTGGGGGAGATGTGACGTGCCGGCCCCGCAGTACGCACACGACATAAAGGCAGATAGCAGCGAGAACGAATGTCTGCGTAGCTCAGTTGGTAGAGCGACTTGTTCCGGAATGAGTGGACTCGGGTTTGATTCCCGGCGTGGACCAAAAATAACGAAGAAATTTACTTCGTTATAGCAGATTTAATTTTGGGAATAGAAAATAGTCACACTGTAATAAATCTGGAGAATAGGGAGAATTGTAGAGTACACACACTTGTTTTCGTACCAAACTGTGCACTGACTGTTCTGTGTGCTTGCGCGTTTTTATGAATTGCCCGTTTTTGTAATCAGGCCTGACACGAACAATCCTGTTCCACAATCGTTTCAAGCTGGATTTGCAAGCATTCCCAATGACAGTTGTACCTTCAGGAATGAGCTCATATGAAGAATACCCTTGCTGTCGTAAAAACACACAAACATTATTTTGATTTCGGACTTCTGTAACCTGATCTTCTTTCCTTTGGGTGACTGTGGCGAATTCCACTGAGCACTCTGACCCTTCGTTTTAGCATCATAACGAAAACACCTTGTCTTGTCACATGTCACAATGCTTTGGAGAAGATTTCGCTTTGTTTCTGCAGCGTACAGGATGTATTTTGTGTACTCCCCTCGTGCATGTTCCTGGTCATCTGAAACCGCATGCAGAACAAATCGAGCATAACCCCCCAAACCCCCACCCAAATCTTGCATTACAATTTGACAAATCGTCTCCTTATTAACACCGAACTCACATTCCATCATCCTCAAGGTCACACAACGATCAATGTTTAACCTTTCTCGAGCTTTCTGAATGAGATCAAACGTGCGCATTGAAATCGTGCGTCCAGGCCTTTCGTCGTCATTTTGCAAATCTTCCCGCCCATCCTCGAAACGTGCATGCCATCGGAATATTTGTGCACGAAATAGAAAATTAGTCCCATCCATGTACATCTGCAACAATTCAACTGTCTGAGATCAGCTTTACCGGTTTTCAAACAGTACCGGATATTTGCTCTCTGCTCTGTGACAGAGCGGTGAGAGTGTTCTTCCACAGAAAGACACTGCTTAAATAATCATCTGCGCGATTCTCAAGCAAATGCCGTTGCCCCCGCATAGCTGGTAAATGGTTGTCAAAAAACAATGCCTTCCCGACCGGAGTGCTTTATCGAATTTTTTTAAATCTGTCTCATTACTTAATTAATTGCCCCACTGTGTATTTCATTATGGTACACACACACATGTCACAAAATCAAAATCAGTGCAAAATTCAATATATTAGTGTGCTGCGTGTCATCTCCAAAAGCACCAAAGGACAATTTCCCGAATGGGCTACAACGGCTGACTGTCATGTTGCCATGCTCGTTTGATACTTCTGATCCACCAGCGCTTTTCGTCTGCACAGTATTGCCGGTTGAGGGAATCTTTTTGCGTGTTGCAAAATTCACGGTAAACCTTCGTTACGGCAGTGCGTGAAAAGCCCACGAGAACTGGTGTCAGGGAGATTCTCGGATCGACACACCTGGTGCGAACTGCAATGCCACTTCCAACGTCGTCCAGATCACTTGTTTTGCTCGTACGGGCTCTCAGTCGGAAACTACACTACATTATCAAAAGTATTCAGACACCACGCATAGTGTCAACCACTTGCCGGTAGGTGTGGACAAGGATGGCTTGCCATTCTTCCTGCATAGAACACGGTAGTTGTGGTAGACTTCGTATCTGTCGCTCCAGTTTATCCCAGAGGTGTTCTATGGAATTAAAAATCAGGACTCTGAGCAGGCCAGTCCAGGAATCCCACCTCATTTTCAGGAAACTAGTCCTGCACACGCCATGCAGTGTGGCATGCGGCTTGATCGTGTTGGAAGAGACAACAGTAATTTCTACAACACCGCCACATTTTTAGTACAGTGGAAGTATCCATAACGTCGAGATCCACTTCAGGGTTCATAATGTGGGGTATAATAACCAAAGATCCGAGTCCCATCCACGAAAAACAGCTTCATACCATGATGGAGTCTCCGCCGAACTTAACAGTTGGAAGAATACAGTCCGACGAAAATCATTCGCCGGGTTGTCGCGAAATCCAAACACGTCCATCAGACAGGAAGAGTAAATAGCGTGGCTCATCAATTCACAGAACAGCTTTCTAGTCACGTTCAGTCCGGAAACGACGGGAGAGACACCACTCCAAACGGCACTTCTCATTCTCGGTAGTGATATGTGGCTTCTGTGTCACTGCTCTAGCATAATACTCGACACTGTTCAACTCTCTGCAGATAGTTATGGTACTGAGCTAGCGATTAGAAGCATTTCTTACTTCAGTAGCATTTCTTACTTACTTTCCTGCTTCCGAAACGGCAGAGGAGGAACGGGATTTCTTAACATTTCGTTTATCTTCTGTCACGTTCTTCCGGTTTGTGCGTTCTTCCTGAACGTTATTTATTTTTTTATTTTTATAGTAGTTGCACCACCCCTGATCCCATCTCTTCACGGCATCACTTACAGCCGATTTTGGTATGTTTAGTTTATCTGCAATGTTCCGTATGGAAACGTTACTCAAATGGCATCCTATGACTAGCCCACGCCAGAACTCGGCTCACGTCCACACGGAATATCCGTTTCTAAGTTACGGATAACACGACAGGAGATCTCAGCTTTATATCATAGGTATACAAATAAGTTTTAAAGCGGTTTTTGTGTGACGTATACCGCTAATTTACATATCCGGCATTTTCTCGCGTTGTCATGTGACCGTAACTGGTCCAGAGTATAAAATGTGACACAGAAGTTTGCCCAACAGTCAAACGCACTTGCACATCGGTAGCTGAAAGATGACAAGCGATACTGCATTTATTCGACGCTGCATTCGTTATGAATTTCATCAAGGAAAACGTGCTGCAAAAGCATGTGCATCGATCTGTTCTGGGGGAGAATATTGTATCGAAAAGCACGTGTGAGTTTTGGTTTAGATGGTTTAAAGCATGTGAATTTGATGTTAGCGATCGAGAACGTAGCGGCGCCCCGCAGAAGGTTGTACATGAGGAACTGCGAGAATTGCTGGAAGAAGATTCGTCGCAAACACAAAAAAGAACTACTTGAACAACTGGGGTTAACTCAACAAACTATTTCCAATAATTTACGCGCAATGGGAAAGATTCAGAAGGAAGGAAAATGGGTGCCACATGACCTGAGCCAGGGGAACAAGGATGAGGGTGTCATGAAGTGTTTGAATCTGTTGAATAAACAACACAGAAAGTCTTTCCTGTGGAAAATCGTTACGGGTGATATGGTACGACAATCCCAAACCCAAAAACCACTGGGTAGATCCCGGTGAAGCAACGACTTCGACACCGAAGCGCAATATTCACTCCAAGAAAGTTCTCCTGTGCTTCTGGTGGGATATGAAGGGTGTGCTCTATTATGAACTATTGGAAGAGGGTCAAACTATTACGGCTGACCACTACAAACAACAATTGCTGCGATTGAACCAGGGAACCTGTCGCAAACGTCCATACACAGGCAAAGGATTGCGTTCCGTGAAATTACTGCATGACAACGTTTGTCGCGAAATCGATCAAGGACACGTTATTGACGCTTGGCTGGGAAGTTTTGGAACACCTGGTGTATAGTCCCGACATAGCCCGTTCAGACTATCATTTGTTCCGATCGATGCAACATGGTTTGTCTGCTGTACGATTCCTGACATGTGACGAAGTGCAAAATTGGGTTGACGACTTCATCGCGTCACACGACGAAGTATTCTTCATGGTTAGAATCCGTCAGCTGTCCGACCGATGGCAGAAGGTGATAGATAATGACGGCGCATATTTTGATTTGTAAAGGTATTGTTGTTTTTTCTCAAATTAAATGTTGCGTTGTCTTAAAACGCTTTAAAACTCTATTTGTACACCTAATACATACATCTCCACTCACAGCTTACATTCCTGTGCAACCGTAGTTTGCGAATACTTTGGTAATATAGTGTATCAAATGACGGGCACGGTCTGGCTGATTTATACCGTGCTCACATGTAGAATTATGTGCTGGAGTGAGCCATTTAGGTGGCGAGGTCAGGTGTATGTAATGAACTGTCATCTCAAGTTTTGTGCACAGGGTGGCTAATTTATTACAGCCACGTACTTTATAATACGACAAACCATCTTTGGGCTTCGGAACAGCAGCAATTCGAATAAAGTTTGGTAACATTGTTGGTAAATATGGGCCTACGTAGGTTGAATATTCTCCGAGTTAACGAACGGATAGCAGGGGATCTATATATATAGACGTCTTTCTCTCCATTCGACATCATCTCACAAATGAACCATAGCATTGAGGTATGGTGGTTGAAGCGGTAAATAAAGTTGGAAAGTCTTCGTCATAGTGACGTACCGCTGAGGTGGCGCAAGACGAAACCAGCGTACTTCATTTGTTTATTGGCAGACCCGCATCCTGCGATTTCGTGGTCCCGCCTATCTCAAGGGGTATATATGCGACGTACCACTGAGGTGACTCAAGTGAAAACAACGAGTTCCAGAGATTAGCTTTGCTACTTTAATTCAGTTGGGAGAATATCCCCCTCCGGCGTAGGAAGACGTTGATTCGAATGCCACCACCGGCAAAAAGGTAATTTCTACACAACATAAAGTGACCATAGTTGGATGAACTTGATGAGCAACAACATTTAAGTAGCCTTAGCCACTCAGACGTAGGTCTATTCAAATGAGTTAAGCCTGAAGTCTTCTATGGAAGCATGGGCGATCTCAGGACACAGCTCCGGCCAGTCTGGAAGTTGGCGATTCTGCAAGACTGACCCAAGCTCTTGTGCCACCTCTGGTGCTCCCGAGATTACTGAAGGCGTTTTGCTCTGCCCCCTGCAGGTTTCTGGAGGTAGTTTATTGTTGGAACGCAGAAAGTGCAAAGTACTACGCACCGTAAGCTGAATGCCGTTGGCATTGCTCCTGTTTCAAATCCTTTGTTAATTGACGCACTGTTGCCCATCCGTTGATATGTGACTCACATGAGGCGTGATTTGCCTTGCCGTTTAGGGCCACTGATCAGAATCTCACCAGTGGACATTTTGCTGCGTCAACCATTTGCGCTTCCACTCTTCCCTCTTCTGCTTTCTTAAATTTCACAAGTGTAGCGGTTTTGCTAACACCACTATGAGATCTCGTAGCTTTCTCATTGGACCCTCATAAGTGTTTCCCGAACTACTTCTGGTTCGTCGGAATTTTCCCAGATTCGAGTCTGGGATGCGGCATGGGTGAGACGTTTATCATACGGCATTGGCTCGCCCTGGGTCCTGGAAACAATGGCTGAAAATTAGGGAATGCTAACTTGACTGCCTGTAGAGGTGCTCACGGTGGTCGCTCAACTTTGAAACGTCGCCCCGGTAGCGCAGTTGTCTAAGTAGTGGCTTTCACCATTCGTCAGAGATGGGTCCGGGTTCTATTCCCAGTGAGGCACCGAATTGTGTTTCTTTCATGGCTTTCTTTCTTCTCTAGAACCAGTGGCTCTAAATTTGGGCCGGGCGACTGCTCCCATGGCCACGGTATTCCATTCTATCAATGCCTTCTCTCAGCAGGATAATGTGCCATTCCACACTGCCCGGATTGGATTGTTCAAGGATGGTTTGCGGAACTTGAAAACTTCCAGGTAGTGTGCTGGCCTCAAAATTCCCTAGACATAAATCCAATCGAGCATCAGTGGTTTGTGTTGGAACAGCAAATCCGATCTATGGCGGCTCAACCACGCAACTTTCAAGAGTTAAGGCATCTGTTGTTAAGGTGTTTGTGCCACGAGACACTTTTAGAAATCTTGTAGCTTCCATGCTCGCCAGGTAAAAGCTGTTTCTGAGGCACGTGGAGGACCAGCATAATATTAGGCCGGTGATCATAATGTTTTGTCTCTTTGGTGTGAAAGCAATAAGTATCTCCCAGAATTCTCAAATGTAGTAATGAGTATGATCTTCAATAAAGAGTTGTGTTTTGGTCTTCTGATAACAGTTGTGTATGTGATTAACGAAGTAGCTAGCTAACATTCGTAAAGAATTGCATAGATAATTTTCTTGAGCATATATTCTTGCCGCTGATGTAACTAAGTTATTACAGTACTAACGGCCAGGATGGAATAATTAGCAAAAGACAGTGCAACGGTTTTATTCTCCATGCGCTGGATAGTCAGATCATTGTATTCAAGAAGTTGTGTCGCTGACACTTAAAAACAAATTCTCTATCAAAATATAATCATTTATCAGATATCTATAACACTTAGTCGTCGATTTTCAAAAATATGCAATAATGACAAGCTCTTTCGCAATATCAACGCTCCATAATCCACTCCCAATCTCCCTATACCTCCACTTTCACATATACAGGGGTTGTCCAAAATAACGGAAAAACCTCGCTGAAAACAGTGAGTTTGGTATGTGCTGCTTTTTGAGTAAAACGAGCATGTAGCTACAATTGTTTTTGTAAAAAAGTGTTGTTTATAGTCTCAAGGGTCTGTGTGATTGCATTGTAAATCAGTGCTTGCATAATTTTGTTCCAGATGAAGGCATAATGAGTGCCCCGCCGGAGTTCCAAAGAGAGTAGTTTGCAGGAGACCGTCTGGCTGGTGCGTCGATAACCACAGTGGCACAGGTATTGGAGGTATCGAGTAGTACCGTGTCAAAGGTCATGACAGCATACAATGTTCACGGCACAACATCTGCAAGACACAACTGTGGAAGGAAAACCAAACTCACTGCGAGAGACAGAACGGGTTTACGTGTGGAGAACCCCCACAGAAACCTAAATCCCAGAATGTCTCCTCCTTACAGTGAAGCATGGGGGCGGTTCCGTAATGGTTTGGGCCATGATATCGTGGTTTACAGCAGGTCCTATTATCACCTTACACGGATGGATCACTAGCGGTGACTATGTCACTCCTTTGGCCGACCATGTGCGTTCAATGGCACAGACATTGTTTCCGTCAGGGGATTTCACCTTTCAAGATAATAATGCCCCGATTCACAGAAGTCGAACTGTTCAATCATGGTTTGAGGAACATGAGGATGTACCTGCACACCTTCCCTGGCCTGCACAGTCCTCGGACTTAAACATCATTGAGCCCCTGCGGTCTGTATTGGAAAACAGAGTGCGATCCTGTTATCCTCCTCCGGCGTCTTTCAAGGAATTGTAGCAGTTTCTGCAGAAGGAATGGAGCAACATACCCCTTACCACCATCCAGGACTTGTATGCGTCCATTCCAAGGAGGATTCAAGCAGTTTTAAATGCCAAGGGTGCTCCCACACCATATTAAGTGCGTAACACCTATTGTTTGTTTTTTGCCGCCCCAGTGGCGCAGTGGTGTAAGGCGCTGGCCTCTGGTCATTCGTCCGTAAGGGGTCCGGGTTCGAATCCCGGTCAGGCATGGATGTTGTGTTTGTCTTACGGCACTGGCTCTCTCCCTTCCCTGGAACCAGTGACCCTAAATTAGGGACGGGCGACTACTTATAGCCCATTGAGTTGCTCACGGTAATCGTTACACCTCCAATAAAAAAAAAAAAAAACACCTATTGTTTCAAGGTATTTCCATTTTTTTGGACAACCCCTGTACATCACTACCTTTACCATTAACATTTCACGTGGACTATATTTTTTGCCCCAACCCACAGTTGGCGTTGCCACAACAGGCAAGCTGTTTTGGGAAGTGATGTGCCGTTCAGTTAGAAAATGTTTAACCAAGAAGCTACAAAATGTACATGAGAAAACAGAAGATCAAATGGAAAGTTAAATCGAGTTATGCGTCAGGGTCTGAAATCTGTGTTTCTTAATGGTTCTGTGAGGAATGAAGAAATTTAACCCAAAAAACTGCTGATTTCCTACACTTTTTTAATCCGCTTTCCGGTACAAATCGAACAGCGTACACGTGTGCACTGATGTCAACTAAATAGAAAATTTTGACATGATATCGGAAAGACTGTACGATCATACTTACACATATGTGGTTCAAAAACGCTTTTTGTTATAAGGGGAAAATCATGCTCAATACTTTAACGTGAATTATCTTGATTATGCAAATAGATGTCCAACACAAAAATCATTTTTATAATACGACATTGAAAAGTAGAGGTATCACGCCAAGTATAAAAACAAATTACGCCACCTTGCGGAAACAAATTGTGCATGAAAAGATGAGAAGTGCGTAGAAAGCCAAGGTACGTGTGGATTATAGCTATCAGATTTAAAAAATAATTTTTCTAACGCAAATTCTAGAGAAGGAGTTATAGCGTGCTAAATACTAATACACATGTATGCTGTCAAGAGCAACGTATACTTACGCTACCTAGAATGAAAGTTATGAACCAGGTAAAAAAGAAAATTCATCGAACATTTTTTGGCAGTTGCTAGTCTGGCTTTCAGAACTGCAGATATCACTCCAACTATGAATATGATTTTTTGTCCCTTTGATAAAAAGGTGTGCATTAACGACATTCGAAAATCCCCGAGTCATTCTTTACAGAGTTATAGCAAAAAAATGCTTTTCCCGTTATACTTATACAGGGTGTTCCACTGGCTGCTTTACCCCAGTTTTTATTAATAACATTGTGAACAATTACAGTAATTGAATGATATTTGGTAAAAACATCATTTGCTTGACCTTCGATTGTGCCCGTCGACTGAGATTTCAAATCAGGTTCGAAGTTCCTAACTCACGTTACATCAATAGCAACAATTCGTAATAGGAAGGCGTCGTTTTTAGCGACGAATCTTTGCTTCAGCAATGTTGTATTGTCCACACGAGTCTATTTCTGTGCGGCAGTCAAGCCATGAGGGACCCATCTGGCCGAAATTTTTCTTTTCTGCAAATCGTTCGTCAAAGTGCGAAATACTGTTGTTGCTGAAATTCATGTAGCTTCTGCAATTTCCCCGCATGTTGCTCGACGGTCTTGTTCGACACAATCCGCGATAAGTTTCAAACTTCGCTCATCCATTGCCGTTTTCGGCCTTCCTGACTTCGGGTCGTAGTTTATGCTTAAACGTCCTTCATGAAAGTGAGAAGCCCAGCGGGAAATTGTACTCCGGTCTACTGTTTTATCAACACAAACCTCAAGCAAAGTGTTGTGAATGGCTGTTAGATTTTTGCCACGTCAAGTTTCGATGTTGATGTGCGACCGTTGATCTTAACGTGTCCCACTACCTGAGGTGTCTGCATAGGCAATTTCTAACCCTCGTCAATTTACAACACCACGCACTGTGGGAGTAATGTAATGAGGTCGCGTGCCGCTACCTCAAGTCCCACACTACAGCTGACGCAAACATCGTTGAGATTGCATCATCAACTCCGCAGCGTTGCCACATTATACATTTCATATGGAATGACCCCGTATTTCGAAAATTTCGAAGCCAGACTCGATCTGAATCGCTTGCAATATCAAGTGACATAAACTAGCCTAGGTTTCCATATAACATTTTGAAACATGGAGTGTCATTCTCTACACGTGCGACAGAAAGGTTTCTTCCGAAACTATCTTGACGCTGGAACAATCAGTGAGCAATATTGATCCAAATTATGTAGAAGTAGGAATAATAAGGTACGCGCGTAAGAGTGTTTCAACAAACACGTCTGCCTCCACCTGAAAATGATAATACAATTAAAATCTAGCATTACTATGGCACGGGGAATCGCTTGGTTTCATCAGTACCACACGGCTTGTTCTCAACGGATGCTCTGATTTTTCAGCAGAAGACAAAACGCTATGCATCAGTACTATCGCAGCATTTGATTAGATTTCTCACAAGACTTGTAACCAGTGAATCGAGGTATCAGCACTTAAAGAAATGAAGCGTGCATTTCGGAACACATTAAGGGAAGAGGAATATGATCGTCGGCTCCTAAGATTATTTTTATCATCTTCTTCGATGGTTCGTGCTGTTTGATAACTGAGATTCGCATGAATGCTCAATAATAAAAATAAGAAATTACTGTACGTCGCGGGTAGAGAGAGCACTGAGATATTTCGCATTTCGTCTCTAACGCGATACAAGTCTTGAGTGTCATATTCATCTCTTTCCTTGCCAATTTTTCAAATTTAAAACGTTTCCCGCTACTCTACAATTACGTAACATTTTCTAGAAAATTTCCATTCAACTGAGACATCGTATATATAGAGGTACATACATGAGTTGTTGGTTTTTTTTTAAATTCTTTTTAACTATATTTTGCGGAATTTCCATTAGAACGAAAAATTCTTTACTCTTCACCATCTGGACAGTTCATTAGCACAGTTCTGACTTTATATCAATGGAAAGGAATGCTCATGAGCGGTGTGTACCTACCGACACAACAGTTACTAAATGCAGTAGCCCTAAATGCAGTAGCGAATTCAGCAGGAGGCGACTGGGGGCGATCGCCCCTTCCCTAAAGATTTTTCCTTTTTAAATGGTCAATATCTAAATAATTAATGCATTTATTTTTCTAAAATTATAGTAATAAATCCACAGGTTTATTTAAAAGTTTTCATAACTAAAGTTTGCTGTAAATTTAAAAAAAAATGTTCTGTTCTAGCTTCAGCTTAAAAATGGGGGAAGGGGGGGGCAGAGGTTCAGAAACAGCGGAAGATGAGAACGAAAGTAAAAAGAGATTTCCATCATGAAAAGTCACCGTGGGTGTTGACTGTTAACCAGGTGGCATCATTAGTAATTGAGAATACGAAAAGTCACCATGGGTGTTTACTTTGAAGTTTATGTGCGGTAGTGTGGGTGACACAGAGAAGTAAGTACTCCGATTGGGCTATAAACCCAAACTATTTACACATATCCAAACTAGAAAATTTTCTGTTGAATTATTATAATGCGAAAGATTTTAAACGTGAGGTTTAAAAAGCATCAAGTTGGATTTTTTTCGAAAAGCGGGCAATTGAACGCTATGAAAACAGTGCTGATTTTTCATTTCTCGTTCGCAATTCGTAATTAAAAAAATTTAAATAATATTCTTAATACAAAATTTTAAAAAGCCTTGTGATGCCAGGAGGAGGGAACGGTGTAAGAAGTTTATTATGTGTGTGTGTTCTAAGACGAGCTTCTAGATACGCTACAGATAGACTGAAGGAATGTGAAGCACACAAAATCTGTGTAAAACACTAGAAAATTTAACGGCACTTTTAACAATACGGGATCTTAAACATTTTAAATCAATTAATCACTCAGACTGTGCCAACCCGGTGGCGCAGTGGTCTAAGCGATGGCTTCTGATCATTCGTACGAGATGGGTCCGGGTTCGAATCGGGGGTGAGGCATGTATGTTGTGTTTGTCTTACGGCACTGGCTCTCTCCCTTCCCTGGAACCAGTGGCCCTAAATTATGGACGGGCGACAGCTTATAGCCTACTGAGTTTCTCACAGTGGTCATTAAACCTTCAATCAATCACTTAGACTGTATTCTTAAATTTGATCAAGCCGCCCCGGTGGCGCAGTGGTCCAAGGCGCTGGCCTCTGATCGTTCGTCCGTAAGGGGTCCGGGTTCGAATCCCGGTCCGGCATGGATGTTGTGTTTGTCTTACGGCACTGGCTCTCTCCCTTCCCTGGAACCAGTGACCCTAAATTAGGGACGGGCGACTGCTTATAGCCCATTGAGTTGCTCACGGTGGTCGTTAAACCTCCAACCAAAAAAAAAAAAAAAAAAAAAAATTGATCAAAATGGAGGAAAGGTAACGAAATCAATAGATATAAATAGACTTTAGTGAATGGGCAAAATATATATAGTTTTTTTAAGTGAAATCCAAATATTCACGTGTAAAGATATCTATACTGGAGAAACCGGTATCAACAATTTGAGCGTCCATATCCTTGTTGCTTTATAAATAGGTGATTTCATATTTCGCCGCATTAGATATGTGGTGTGAAGAACCGTTTGTCTTAAGATCGAACCTAGAAACATTGCTCGGTAAGCTATCCAGTTGCACGGGCTTTTGGTTAATAATATAAGTTGGGCCTGAGTCCGAGATCCGAGTGAGGCTTAGATCAAAGACCTTTAAGATACATAGACTGGAAAACCGTAAGTTAACCATGCGACATTTGTAATTCAGCGTTGTACGGCAAGAATCTGTCACTCTCGTTGTTTACGAAAGGCGTTCGCGTACTTATCTCAGTTACATCCATTTTTAGCATGTCTTTTGTTAAAAAAGATCGTGCTTATGTTACCGGGTTGTCCGTCTGTACCCACGATATCTCTGCAACTATTAGTCCGATTTGAAAAATTCTTTTTGCGTTGAGAAGCTTGTAACATGTGAATGATGATCCTTTATTTCGTTTTTTTACGATGTACAATTCTGCCTGCCGCTAGAGGGCGAAAATGCAGATGATGTTTAATTCAAAAATACGTTTTATTCCACATATTTGCTTCTAAACATCAGATTGAAAAAAATATTTTATCTTTCGATTCCATTTATGTGGAAGAGTATTTTAGATGCAGTTAAAATTTTCAAATTACGCATAGATTTTCCGCTAGGGGGCGTAAAAGTAAATTACATTTTCCCCGATATTTCTTCTTCTAAAACTCCGATTTAAAAACAATTTTCTTCAGCGGATACACGTCCTGATGGAAAATCTTTTCCATATAATTTTAAAGTATTGGTAAAAAATACTTTGGCCACCAGAGGGCGTAAGTGTTAATTTTTGCTTCTGATGTATTTGCCATAAAATCTGAGCTTCTAAAATATCGATTGAAAAAATGGTTTCGTGTACTTATGCCACTCACATAGATAAACCTTTTCGGAATATTTTCTTCTCAAAATATTCCACTGTTTCTCCGCCAGGGCGCGTAGATGTATATCATATTTTCGTCAATATCTCTACTTCTATGAGTCCGATTTGAAAATTTTTTTCTTTGTTGGATAGTGTTTTCAGTGTGACATGTTTTTCATATAATTTCAAAATTTTCAAGTAATTCATAGACTTTCCGCTAGGGGGCGTAGAGGTAAATTGCGTTTCCCCCTATATCTCTGCTTCTAAATCTCCGATTTGAAAAATTCTTTCTGCCCTGGATATAACTCCTGGTGGGAAATCGTTTGCTCATAATTTATAATTTTTGTAAAAAAAAATGGTTTGCCCACCAGGTGGCGTAACTCTTAATTTCCGTTTCTGATGTATTTGCAGCAAAATATGAGCTTATAAATTCTCGATTGAAAAAAACTTCGTTTGTAGACCGATACTACTCATGTCGACAATCCTTTTAGAAACATTTTCTTCTTGAAATAATGCATGGTTTCTACGCCAGTGGGGCGTAGATGTATATCTTGTCAATATCACTACTTCTAGGAGACCGATTTGAAAAAAATCCTTATTTGTTGGATAGTGTTTCCGATGCGAAATGTTTTTCCTATAAATTAAAAATTTTCAAGTAAATCATGGACTTTCCGCTAGGGGGCACAAAGGCAAATTACGTTTTCGGCGTTATTTCTGTTTCTAAAACTACGATTTGAAAAATTCTTCCTGTATCGCATACAAAACCCGATGGAAAATATTTTTCACATAATTTCTAATGTTTGGTAAAGAATGGTTTGTGTCCTACAGGCGAGAAGAGACAGACGGCAGACAGCAGGAGAAATCGCATGGCACATGCAGCAGACAACTGGACGTCCGTTATCGCGTTTTACCGTGGCCACGAGGCTGCACAAAGGTGGTCTATTTGCACGACGACCAATACGGTGTGTGCCATTAACGCCTGCTCATCGGAGACGGCGGTTTCTGTGGTGCCAGGTACACAAGAACTGGACACATCAGCAATGGGGTAGAGTTCTCTTTACGGATGAGAGCCGATTTAGTCTGACGAGCGATTCTGGACGTATACACTTCTGGAGAGAGCAGGGAACACTCAATCACACCTCCAACATCATAGAAAGGGACCGATTTGGAGGTGGCGGAGTTCTCGTTTGGGGCGGTATCATGCTTGGTAGCCGTACTGACCTTTACATCTTCCAAGGAGGCTCAGTCACTGGTGTCCGCTATTGTACCGAGGTTCTCCTGCCTCACGTGCGCCTGTTAGAGGTGCTGTGTGTCCTGAGTTCCTCTTCATGGACGACAACGCTACACCTAATCGTACAGTGGCTGTCTCAGAGCTGTTGTAGAGTGAAGATATTCAACGCGCGGATTGGTCTGGAAGGTCCCCGGACCTAAATCTAATCGAACACGTGTGGGAGCACGTCACTAGCCGCCAACAAGGATTCCGCAGCTCCGATTGGTGCTACAAGAGGAATGGGCCGCGATGCCTCAACAGCGTCTTGACAACCTCGTCCCCAGCATGGACAGACGTTTTAAATCCTGCAACGCAGTCAGGAGTGATCATATCCCTTACTAAAGACTGCATTTTTCTTGGCAGCCGCCTGTCACATGGACGTTTCTGTCTTCTGTCTAGTTGTGCTCGAAACTACTTTTTCAATAAAGTGCCTTTGTATCCTTTGGATTCCTTGTGTGGTCGGTTTTGCTCCCTTGTCCCATATTCTTACATCTTGGGGATCTTATGGTATGATTTGAGCCGATGTGGAGCACTTCTGCACGACGTTACATTCAAAAGACCGTCTCGTCCTTAATTTTTTCAGGCCAGTGTATCTCAGTATCCGAATTTCAGTACAAAATAATAAGATTTCTAATTCCGAATATCCAAATATCTGAAATTCGAACATCCCGATACCTAACATTTCAAAATCCGGATATCTGAAATCGGAATGTCAAGATATCGAAATTCAGATTTTAAAACCGAACTTATACTACGATTGCAAAATCGACAAGCGGTTCAAACAGCCGCCCCAGTGGCGCAGTGGTCTAAGCCCTGGCTTATGACTATTCGTCCGAGAAGGGTCCGTGTTCGAATCCCGGTGAGGCATGGATGTTGTTTTTGTCTCACGGCGCTGGCTCTCTCCCTTCCCTGGAACCAGTTACCCTGAAATTAGGGACGGGCGGCTGCTTATAGCCCATCGAGTTGCTCACGGTGGTCGTTAAACTTTCAATCGACAAGAGAAAATGAAGTGCTAGCATCAAGAACAGCAAATGAAAATCGCTTTATTTGACGTGATTCACATTGTTTTGAAACGCCTGAAAACTAGTGATAAACATTTTTAATTTCTAATTGCTTCCATAAATAGCGAATTTGGAAAAGCAGTGACCCTAATGTAAGAGAAACACGGGAAAAGGAAGAATTTTGATCAGCTGTTTGAAAATTTGATTATATAGAGCGTAACATCTTCTAAAGGAACAGATATGAAATCGTTGTAGAATTTGAAAACTCCGTTGGAGGTTTAAAGAACACCGTGAGCAACTCAATGGACTATAAGCAAAAACTCCGTAGGAGAAACATAAGCTGAAAGTAGGGAATCGCAAACCTAGGCTGAAAAACAACTGTGAATGAGGCAAACTGAGTTCTTTAAATCCTCAGAAAACCGTTGTAACGAATACTACTGAAGATTTCTGTCAACAAACGACAATAGCTAATTTTTTGGATATACGATTATTTTTTTCAAATTTATGGCTCTTCTCATGACGGTATGCACCGATGCGCCATCATATTATGATTACCCCCCCCCCCAGTCTAGAGAAATGGGCGCGCCTGGAGACCGAATCGTGGCCCAGCTTAAGTTCACATAGCAGTATATATACAACCCGAGGACACCGCGGGTGGCCTAGTGGGCAACGTTCGCGACTGCCGCGGAAAGGACTTCAGGTTCGATCCCAGGCAGGTACGAAAGCTCGATCTACTAAATATCCGCCGTGCGTCGGATGGGCACGTTCAGCCGTCGGATCCCGGGTACTGCCCCCCCCCCGGTAGTAAATATGGGCGTCTTCTACCTCGCTTCCGTTTCACTTTCCTATCGGGCACTCTAGCCCAAGTCTCCTAGCTTTCTACTTCTAAGGGTTGTTTAAGACCTGGGGTCAGATACTCCCTTCCTAAAATCCTCCACATATGATCATTTGATCATATTTCGGTTAGTAGAGTGTCCGGAGTCTGAATGGGAAAAGCTGCCGATTTATCGGAGTTTGATAAAGGACAAATTGGGATGGCACGGCACCTCGGAACTACCATCTCGGAAACTGCGCGGCTTATGGGTTCTTCACGTGCCGCTGTAGTGAGTACGCATCAAAAGTGGTGCACAGATGGCCAAACGACGAGCCGTCGTCCAGCTGTGTGTCGTCCGCAGCTCATTGATGCCAGAGGGGGCGGAGACTGTCGCGCAATGTTCACAGCGTGCGCAGGGCCACAGTGCGACAAATTAACCGCAGCTACAGCAGTGGTGATCAGGGCAATGTTTCACAACACACATTTCATCGCAGCCTGCTGCGCATGGGCCTGCGTAGCCGAAGACCCAAACGGGTCCCCATGCTTACTTCCCGTCATCGCTAATAACGCATGAAATGTGCCCAAGATCATCGAGATTGGACCGTGGACGATTGGAAAAAAGAGGTCCGGTCTGACGGATCAAGATTCCTGGTGCATCAAGTAGACGGCCGAGCGCGGATACGCCGATTGCAGACGGAGGCTATGGCTCCTGGATGCGCTGTTGGGTGGAAACAGGCAGGCGGCGGCGGTGTTATGCTGTGGGCGATATTTTCTTGGGACACGTTAGGCCCCATTATCCCAATAGCACAATTCCTGACAGCTGTCAGGTATCTGAACATCGATGCGAACCAAGTTCACCCATTCGTGGCAACTGTGTTCCCTGCTGGTTATGGCCATTACCAACAAGAAAATGCGTCATGCCACACTGCCAGGATCATCGAAGAGTGGTTCGAGGAACATGCTGGCGACTTCCTGTTAATGCCCTGGCCTCCAAATTAAACTGACATGAACCCAATCGAACATTTGTGGTTCGACTTGGAAAAGCGGGTTCGCGCTGAATCACCACCACCCCGAAATGTACAGGAACTGGAAGACTTGCTGTTGGCATTATTGTACCAGATACCCGAGGATATCTATCGTCACCTCATCGAATCGTTGCCATGCCGAGTGGCCGCTGTTTTGCGGGCTAAAGAGGATTCTACAGCGTATTAAGTAGGTGGTCATAATGCAACGGCTCATTGCTGTATACAGTCGAATCCCCACATAATGGGTTCGCATAACGTGAAGTTCCGCATAAACCGAAGTTTCTGAACTTCGTAGTATTCCCCCTTATTATTTTAATCGCACATTACGAACAACAGCTTTTGGAGAAACCTCATATACGAGGACTATACTGAAATTAATAAGCAACAACGTTCTACAAATTGAGAGTTGCAATTATTGAAGAAATAAATACGATACCTTAATCTCGTTTTCCACAATATCCTCTTTTTTTGGACACATTTTTCCACACCGTTCTGGCAGCTTAAAGATATCCTTTCCGAAGAACTCTCTTTCAGTTTCGTGAAAACATCGACGATCCGTTTGCTGTATTGCTTTCCTGCTGTGGTAGTGCAGCCCGCGCATCCGGTCCTTTAGGAATCTAAAAAAATGGTAGTCGGAGGGTGTCAGATCTGGGCTGTAATCAGGCTGAGGTAAAAGTTCCCCCGAATTTCGGGATTTTTTTCTGATGTCAAACGAGCAGAGTGGGGCCTAGCGTTGTCGTGCTAGAGGATGAGTTTCTTTGCCGGTCGTTTATCAGGCACTGCACGGCGGAGCTTTTCTAATGTTCGGACTTAACGACCTGCATTTACGGTTTGTCCAGGCTTAAAAAATCAATCAGAATGCACCCATCTGCGTCCCAAAGACGTTCCCATAACCTATGTAGCGAACGGAACTGTATTTGGCTTTTTCCTGATTGGTGAATGGAGATGATGTCATTCCATGCTCTGGCGTTTTATTTTCGTTCGAAATGGTGGAACCAAATTTCGTTGCCTGTCACATACTTTGCAAAAAATTAGGTAGGCTGTTTCGGAGCACGGCTGCAAGTTTTTACGTGAATACGTCTCGTTAGCGCGTAGTATGTATTTGGTTCTAGTAAATGGAAGAAAGACAAATTTAGTAGTCAATTACAAGTTTATTAATCATTGGTGTATGGTAAGAGAAGTATACAAATGGCATACAAGATACATCTATGTTTCTAGCAAATGTCAAGTCGATACTAGTATTGTAGAGTGTGGTCGGAGCAATCGGTGCGTAACTCAGACGAAACTCGCGTTGCATGAAATCAACGAGAGCTCGATTTCGCGACACATCAACTTTGAGGTCGCCGGTGATGATAATCGGCGTTTCCAAATCAGGCTTCAAGTCTGGGATGATTTTTTTATACTTTCAGAGTATTCAAGTAGCGTCGTCGTTACAGTGTTCCGAAGCGTGGGCAGTATCGTTTCATGATAATCGTCCATGAGCTTGTGCGTCGCTGCCGCGCGGTGCCGCAGCAATTCTTTTTCGCTTTCGATACCTTCTCATGCGTTCTGCCGCGGACATTGCGGTGTTTATCGAAATCTGATGAGTTTCTCTTCCGCGTAGACTACGTTCGATGTATTTCTGCTTGAATTTTCGACAAGTATATGCCGACATTGTTAATTTTTTTAAATTTTTCAACTGCGATCCAAAGTTTCACAACCAACACTGTATTCGATTTCACTTCTAATATCTTAAATCGACAGATCTCGACGTTAGCTTACGTTTGAGACATAAACAGGAGACAGTAATTACACAGCAACAAGTACAAATCCTACAATGGTTGACAGCATGCCAAATGATCAATTTACACATATATAGACGGAGTTGATCATATAACACAGTGTTAACAAGTATACATCAAACGTGGAATATTACAGTATGCTAAATGACCAATGTACACGGATAACCAGTGTTGGACAAGTAACACATTAAGAGCCAGTGCCGAAAGACAAACACAAACATCCATGCCTAACCGGGATTCAAAGCCGGACCCAACTAGGGCGAATGATCATAAGTCAACGCCTTAGACCACTGCGTCTCGCGTTGACAATATAGAAATTATTAGACCGAACTCGATGCCCATTTTATCGTAATGCTCAACTTTCCGTACTGGCCACCTAGTACTAGTCTGATTTTAAAGACGTATTCACGTCAAAAGTCGGCCCTTTCATTTCGATACCGCTCTAGCAGTTGTGACGAGATGTTTTTGCGCTGCCCTTTGTGGTCTTCTGTCAGTAAACGTGGGACCCAGCTGGCACAAAACTTCCGATATCCCAAGCTGCTACTAATTTGCTGAATTGCACTCTGTCCTATGCCCAAGTTCACCGCAGTTTCCTTCACCACACACGTCTGTCATCACAAATTAAAGCAATCACCCCTTTCCTTATTGTGTTCCGTAGAAGCTGTTCGACGGCGACCGCTACAAGGTTGTTAGTGTCTGTTAAACCCACCTTCTCACACTGATGATGCCCATACACGCATCTCCGTGTGAACGCTGAAGCCCACGGTGAATATCGGCAGCTGGAATTTCCCCTCTCACGGGGAACTGAATCAGAACACCCTGACGGAACGACATATTACTGCCGGCCATTTTCAATGGATCTGTTTGGTCACATGACTGACGCTGGTGACGTCATTTGCCATTCATGGTCACAACGAGAGGTGGCACTACCTGTCCACGAACTATCACTCTCCCAAAGCGCAATCTGCCTGTGTAATGCAGCTTTACTCCTTACTTTCAGTGTGACCTACATAACAAAGTTCAACACGGTTCGATTAGCTTGTTATATACTAAAATATGCTCGGAAAGCTGTTTTGAAAGAGGCAGTTCAATATTGTTGTGAACATGCTAGTTTTCGATAACATTTTCAGATGAACGATGAAGATGCACCTACGAATGAAGATGCACTTACAAACCCCGAAAAAAAAATCTATGATTCAAGATTAGTTTACCTAGTTTATTAAGCTGCCAACTGTGCCTCGTGAGGCAAAATAAATTACATGTTTTATGAAACTTTTCATAGCGGATAGAAAGGGACGAAGGAAACGAATTCACTGTTTTTATTAATGGTGACCTAGGAAGTAGAAACTCATAATAGAAGACCATACTTTTCTGGTTCCATATCGTTTTCGGTTCGAGAATGGCATACTTATCTGCTGAAAAACGGCGGAAAAGATAAAAGCAAAAGGAAAGAAACTTTGGTTGGCTATCTGTGTATATAACGCATAGTGGGAAAATGCGAATGTGTCGGTCCGCGAATTCTTCGAGCACTTCTAAATGACCTAGAAATCTTAAAATTGGCATGCTGACAGGCCTTAGGTCCGGATACCTGGAAAAGTCCGAAAACCAAAAAAATTCGGAATAGCAACTTTGGAATATTGTCTGCTTGAATTTTTCTACCACTTCTACACCTAAAAACGTGTGAACACCTAAAAAATTCAAAAGAGTGGTTTGGCTTTACTGTCTGTTCAAAATGCTGATAGGTGTAAAAATACACTGCTGGCCACCCAAAATGCAACACCAAGAAGGACACGATAAAGCAAAGCCAGATTTACTGGACACATAACAACACATACAAAGATGAAACGATTGAGCTTAGAGGCCCGTGTGACTTACGGAACACGCAGACATCAATAGTTCGTGTGGCCCCCACGGCTGGCAACAACGGCCGCTACACGCCGCGGCATCGAATGAAAGAGGCTTTGGATATGGGCTTGGGGTATGTCGGTCCAGGCTGCTTCCACACGTTGCCACAGTTCATCAGGCGTAGCCGACGGTGGTGCTTGCCGGGCCACTCGGTTGCCGATCAGCGACCAGACATGTTTGATGGGTGACATATCGGCAGAACAGGCAGGCCACGGCAGCAATGACACCTAGTGGGCCGTGAAAAATTGTTGCACGATGCGTGCCACGTGCGGGAGCGCATTGTCCTGTTGAAACGTGACCGCTGGCAGGTCTTGCAGGTAAGGGAGGACTACAGGCTCCAAAGCGTCGGAGATGTAGCGGTGGTTGTTGAGTGTGCCGGCGATGCGTACCAGAGGGGTGCGGGTGTCATATCCAATAGCGCCCCAAACCATAACGCCAGGTGACGGACCGGTATGGCAATGCATAATGCAGCAGTCATTTAGTCTCTCGCCGCGGTGCCGCCACAAGCGGATCCGACGATCGTGGTGTTGCAGGAAGAAGCGGGATTTCTCACAGAAGACAATGTCGTGCCATTCCGTAGTCCAGGTGCGGCGTTCAACGGCCCACTGCCGCCGCACTCGCCGGTGGTATAACGTAAATAGTAATCGGAGCAATGGGCGCCGTGCGACAAGTCCCCGCTCCTGCAGACGACGTCGAACGGTACGTGTTGACACAGGTTGTTGCGCATCACACCCTAATTCCTGCGCTAACGTTCGTGATGTGGCGGTGCGAGCCGTCAATGCCCGCCGTACAACATGCCGGTCCTCTCGTTCGGTGGTGTGCCGCGGCTGCGGCAATCGCTCACGTCGGTCCGTCCTTCCCTCCTGCACCCACTGAATCCATACTCGCCTCACTGTGGCTGGATGTCATCCCACACGGGCGCAGATGTCTCGGTACGATAAACCGCTATCGCGATAAGCCACTATTCGTCCTCTGTCGAACTCCGAAATGTGCTGGAATGACTGCCGTATTCTGCGACGAGGCATCAGGAAGCTTCCCACGCACAGGTCAGGCAGCACAACACACTTTCACTACTTACACCCCGCCTTCTCGGCGGCGTGATGGGCGCACATGATTTGCATATGCCCTGCAATGCTAATCGTTTGCATGTCCTCTCGCGGGCTACGCATGCTGCGAATTTCAGACCAATCCGATGCTTCCTTCTTGGTGTTGCATTTTGGGTGGCCAGCAGTGTAATTATGCCATAAACGTTGAAATGCTGTGAAAATTCCCTGAAAGTTTGATTTAAAATTAAGAGGCATAAAAGCCAAACCGTATGAAGAAATTAACTCGTGCACCAAAAGCTATTACATTGAAAACAATTGCCGTCTCCTGCACGATACACTTTAATGATAAAAAGCTATGTACAATTAAAATAAGTTTATGTTTAAGACCTTTCAACACCACAATGACACCATTGTGGTGTTGAAAGGTCTTAAACATATTTTAATTGTACATAGTTTTTTATCATTGAAGTGTATCTTGCAGGAGACGGCAATTGTTTTCAATTTATTAATCAAATCGTATGTATTGATGTCGCGACCCTGTCTAAATCGTAAAGCAGTTATATATCTTAAATTACTTTTCTTTCCCTTAATTACTTTTCCCTTTCTTTGATTTTATGTTTAAAAATGATTTTATAGATTCACCGTTCGGAGAATGGGCATGACTACAAGTTATTACTATAAACTTCAACCGGACACTATTTATGCTGCATTAAGTGTAAACGTCCCAGATGAAAATCCTGCTGTTGGATGTTGGAGGTATGATGTGGGCGCAGCCGGCTGCTAAAAAAAGTCCTTCTCAGTTTCCGCAGCAAGCGGAAAGTTCGAATTTCACACAGCTTCAAGATCAATATGTAGGTATGGCAAAAAAAAAAATATATATATATATGTTACGAAGAGTATAAATGAAAGAAAGAATAAAAAGGAATGAAAGAAAACCAAAGACAGAAAATGGAAGAAATCAAAGTGACAATTGAAATAACTGGTAGAGCAAAATAAGTGAAGATAGGAAGAAAAAGCAGTTAAGGAATACAGATCAGCCAAATATCCGATTCAAAATTCAGACTTCCTGATGTTCATGCACTTTAATGATAAAAGGCATTTGTTGCAAGGCATTTCATATATCTTGTAATCTGTAGTGTGGATTTTGATAGTACTACTCTTTACTTTGGTACTCTGTTTAATTATTGCCTAGCTGTAGTTTCACTCTCGCAAAGAAATATCTTCTATTGTCTTTTCAAGTTGCCTATCTTTGGTATCTATCAGAGCTTAATTAGTGTATCTTCGTTGTTGTTGGGCTTTTTTCACCATGACTAACAACTCAAAAGACTACAGCAGATGCCTCCATGGTTAATTAAATCTACAGATAAGCAACAATGAACGGCTCTGCGGAAGTAAAGAGTAGCTTCTGACAAGGACATCTTTTGTTGCTGTCATCTCCCCTAGTGTAAAAGTCAATGTTAGGTAAGCACATGGAACCCCTTAGCTACCCTTAATTCTATCCGATATGATGTAAATTATTTCACTTTGATTTTTGAGAAGACGCGGGACCGCGACAAATGCAAGTATGCGTTTGCTCCATTCAGTGGAAAAGCCATGGAAACAAAAAGTGCGAAAAATATCACTAATGCTTACCTAACACGGGCGCAATAACTTTTTTCCAATATCTGTGTCATATCCACAAGCAGCCGAAACGAGAGTATGAGCTCGTAATTTTAGCACGTCTTTTGAAAACACAGAACGTGCTTAGGTTACTCAATATCAGTCTTCCTGTGGACACCATATCTCTGCACTTGTTAGACCGCTTTGAAAAAAGTATTTTCGCATTGGAAAGCTTGAACAGTGAGAACGATGATCCTTGCCTGTTTGCTTCCCTGATGAATAACTTAACCGCTAATGGAGCGTAAATGCGGATCCTATCTTTGAGGCTGGAAAGATGTCCCCCATATGTACTATTCGCGGACGTTAACGCTGCCCATGTTCACTACAGGTAAATTGGCATATGTCCAGAATCTCAGCTATCGATATCTCAGCGAAATATTCCTTTAAAAAGTCGGGGTAAATTTCTTTCGCTCAAATTCGGAGCGGCACGTGTTTTAGTAATTGACTTTGGTTTCCGTGGGGGCCCGTATGAATATTTAATTTTCGTATTTTTCGGAAATTATCCATTCCTAGGGGTGCAACTAACATAGTGAAATTACCCTCTGCTTGCTGTGTATTTTGCATTTTTCACTTTACTGCTACGACTAACGATTATTTTCCTATTCCTTTCGAACAATCTTCGTGAAACACCCTATATGTTTCGTGCCTAGCTACACAAGCTAGCCATCAGGCTTTAACAAAGATTCGTTACGAAACTATTAATTTTTTTTTCCCGCATTTATGCATACCATTTATAATTTTTTCACACTATTTCCAAAATTTGCAAATTAACACAAAATAAGAAATCATTTTGAATTTTAAGTTAGATTTCTGCACTTTATTTAAAAATTAGAATATTTATTTCAATTCGAAATAACTTTGTTATATTTTTACTCATCTATTTTATGATTAAAATATTAATTACAGTAAAAATTGTCAAATATTAAATAATATAAAAATTTTCCAAATCTTTTCTAACATTTTACCGGCATTTAGCGTACGTAGGTATATTATTCTGATACCTGAAATGTTTGTTGAATGACAATGAAAAACAAACCCCTTAAGCATCAGCTTAAGTGCTTTAAACAATGAAGTTTACTCATTAAGAGAATACAACGTGGTTTTTCACACATATTTATTTTTTCAAGTCTACGATTTCGCTGGGTATTCGTCCTGACGACGCTAGGTCAATACACAGCGGAACCATGGCCGACTTGAAAAAATAAATATTTGTGGCAAACCACGTTGTATTCTCTTAATACGTACACTGCTGGACAATTGCTAAGGACGGATCATAAACGGCTATATAGCGCATAAAAAAGTAAGTGTGGTTGGATGCCAAGTGAAATAAAATAATGTCAGAATGCCAGGACATTACAAGAAAGACAATTTATTGTGCTCTGAAATCCAGAAGGCTTTGAAACGTGTTCAAGGAACAAACAGGCCATTTTGTGCAGAATACGTAAACGTGAAAAAAATGCAATTACCGTCCGCAGGCGTTCCGGCGTAAGATGTCAATACGGGATATAACCACCATGGAGAGCGATGCAAGATTCCACACGTCGTGTCATGCTTTGCACAACATTATCAAGCAGCTGTTGGGGTAATTTATCCCATTCCTCAGTCAGTGCACGGATGAGGGTGTCCTTGTTTATTGGAAAGAATTGGCGACCAGCAAGACTCCTCCCCAAAGCATCCCACACATTTTCAATGGGATTCAGATCTGGAGAACGTGCTGGCCATACGAGGCGTTGAATATCCTCGCTCTCAAGACACTCCTGGACAGCAACTGTTCGATGACATGTTGCGTTGTCGTCCATGAAAATGAATCTATCACCGACGGCACCACGGAACATGCGAACATGAGGTAGCAGAACATCATTAATGTATCGTTGGCCAGTCATAGTCCCAGTTGGAAGCACATAGAGGGACGTACGGCCATTGATCATGATGCCAGCCCATACCATGACACTACATGTCGGATATCGGTCCCTTTCCTGTATGTTTGCTGGACAATATGCAGTACCACTATCAAGCCAGATCAGTTGTCGTCGACAATCAGACGATAGACTGTATCTACCCTCATCTGAGAAAGAAGAGGACAGCAGACCAGTCGTTATCAGTCCAATTGCGATGTTGATGGCACCATTGCAAACGGGCGGTATAGTGACGTCTGGACAATGGGATGCACACAACAGGACGGCGGGCGCATAGTCCTCATTCATGCAAACGTCTGGCGACAGTTTTTCGGGAGATCCGCTTGCCAGTAGCAGCCATAAACGGATTTGCTACCTCACTAGCTGTGCTGCGCCGGTGTCTTTTTGTTGATAGCACTATGCACCGATCTTCTGCAGGTGTCGTACTGCGAACACGACCTCTCCCGTGACGTTTGCTACACTCTTCATTTGTTTGAAATGATTTCCAAAGCCATGAAACAACAACACTGTGGCTGACGTCGAACTCCCTGGCAACATCTGTTATTTTTCGCCGTTCTTCAATCTTGCCAATAATACGGCCACGCGTAAAATCATCTAGGTGATGTCGGGAAGACATACTGAAAATTGTAAGTTCGTCAATTGATTCTTTCTCTTTCAACTTTGCGTTTGAACAACAACGGTCAATACGCGTCAAATCCTTTATATCTCTTATCAGCGCTATGACGTCACGAACAAGTTCGGCAATCCAAAATTTGCATACGCACAACACGTCTTACTGTATCCCGCACTTATGCTAATTTCCACATTTTCCTGCTTTCCATTTTATGGTTGCTATCGTTGCTATTGCCATCCGTCCTTAGCAATTGTCCGGCAGTGTATAATCGTCACAAGACTGCAGTCTTTGAGATCAAGAATAAAGTTTACTATTAGGTACTCAGAAAAAGAAACTTAAAATACTGAGAATGAACTTTTACTCAAAGTAACCGCATTCAATCAAACACTCACTACAGAGTGGGGAGGAGCCTGTTTGAGAATGTCCACTCGTAACAGGTTTTATACAATTAATCTAGAACCACTCCATCAGGGAATGCTAACCAGGAACCCAACTGGAGGAAGTTTGGAAAGAAACAAGAAACAAAAACAAAGAACGAGACAGCACTAAAGACAATAATCACAAAATACACAGGTACAAAAAACGGTAAAATAGTAATTTATAATTAAAATAATTCTTAAAATCGTACTTTTAGAAACAGAGATATGGGTGAAATTGCAATTTAACTGCACGGCCCCTAGCGGAAAAACTATGCATTACTTAAAAAAGGAACCGTACCAAAAATAGTATTCGGTGTAAATGGTACCGAATAGAAGAATGTTTTTAATGATAATAAATAAAGTGTCTTTTGAAGTCAACAGCATCTGTATTTATGCCCTCTGGTGGCCAAGTTTTGCATCATAGAAAAACAAAGAGCAAGGATCATCGTTCTCACATTTCAAGCTTCCCAATGCAAAATAAAATAAAAAAAAAATAAAATAAAATCGAAAATAATTTTTGCAGAAATATGGTGTCTATGACGAACGGACGGGCAAAATAGCATAAACACGATCTTTTCTTTGCAAAAGACGTGCTAACGAGAGTAGAACTTCTGTAATCTGTGATTTGAACTATCCATCGTCTCATCAGCGAACGTCTGTGTTGCCTTTTCCTGGTGGCTTCATGCTCATACCTGTATATCCCACGTGCCCTTCGTCCTCTTTCAACACGTTCCCGTACCAACAGAGAACTTATTTTTGCAGTTTACTTGCAACCACCCTAACTTCAACGATCTCGTGCATCCCCTGGTGGCACAGTGGTGTAAGCGCTAGGGACAGGCTAATGCTTATAGCCAATTGAGTTGCTCACGGTGGTCGTTAAACCTTCAGAAAAAAATTAACGATCTTATCCTCTGATTTCTTATTCTGTCCATTTTTAGTGATTCCTGTCATCGGCTTCGGCATCTTCATGCCTGTTGCAGTAAAATACGGCGACAAAGCAGACACTGGACATATATCTGTTGATGGAATTCATTGAGCACTTTGGTTTGTTAGGTCAGTCATATACGGCAAGGAGAAAACAAACTGCAAATGTAAAGCATTTCCGTCAGTATCTCTGGCATCTAAGGAACTTCGCCAGCTAATATGCTTGAGATTATGGTACGAGTATGGTGATTAAGCCCTATCTTATTCTATCCTGGAAAAAGAGCTCCAGAAAGCCACATACGGAGTCGATGATCGGGCGAGTGTGTATTTAGTGCCTATGGAGACTGCATGATACTGTCCACCCTTAGAAGTATTCATCGTAGTATATGAAACCCGTTTCAGAGATAGACTATGAAGAAAGAGACAGACAGAAAGATACAGAAAAACAGGTTATAAAGCATCTTAATTTCAAGAATAACACAGCTGAGTCAAATATTCAGTGCATTACCGGGATGATACCACTTTATAAAGTGCACTGAATTGAGGGAGCTGCATCGCATGGGAAGGTAAGTTTATAATATTCCCGAAATACTAGCTTAATTGTTAGGCTTAGAAAATATTGAACGTCAGTGGTACATTGTGGACTATGGCGAGAACATCTAAATCCTTGTAGTACTGTGCTTGAGTTCCAATACTTCATAAGACATAAATGTTATATACTTTCAAATAGCATGGTGTATCTCTTTTCCTGGAAACAGTAGCTGAAATTTAAGTGCAGATGCCTTCTTTTTCACATAGATGTCTATGCATTCCCCTAAATTTGCCCCTTCTACTCCATCAAAAAACGAAAATATGATGTTTGTATTGTTCTAACGCAGACATACTCCAAAGACGTATTGCGTTATCTAAGCGCACTTGCAACTAAATTTCGAGAAACAGTATACCAGAATATGAAAAATGCACCTATCTGAGAGAAACGCAATATCTTTCTGCTTAAAATATCTTTAACATTAATTTGCAATTTACGTAAACATTTTATTACAGAGACCCATTTTTCGTGTCGTAAAATTTAAACACCCTTGCTGATGTCCCTAACTGATCTCAGTGAAGCACCGAAGATTTCAGTGTCAAGTCTACGCAAAAGTTCGCAAAAATTATTGTACGAGAATTTATTAATGCCATCATGAATTAAATCCAAGAAAAATCATGAATGTATCACACTGCTTTGCTTTGTTCACAAAACTCCAGAACTTACAGCAGGTTGTATAATAACTCCAAACTTTGTAGCCCATGTGGACTCCTTGGACCATCTGACATGTAGTTTAGATTGAAGTTTCCTGTACTCCGCAGCTCAGGTACCTTTCGCAGTCATATCTTCTGTAGGGCTACAGTACCGTATATTTGAATCGTATATTGTACAAATCTAAACGCGTGGTCAGCTGAGAAGGTTTAAAAACTGCTATTGTGCTTAATTTGGAGCAATGATATATGATCTTACTTCAGATTAACGGGCTCTAACAAGAGCACATACATGGCTCATTTACTACTGAATACATCCATATTCTTCCATGAGTTATAACGAAGTAAATTTCTCCGTCATTTTTGGTCTACGCCGGGATTCGAACCCGAGGCCGCTTATTCTGGAACAAGTCGCTCTACCAACTGAGCTACGCAGACATTCATTCTGACTCCAATCTGCCTTTATGTCGTGTGCGTCCTGCTGGCAGGTACGTCACATCTCCCCCCCAAAAGAGGGCCGGGGGCATGGCCCACGGGTCAGCCGTGACCATGAATCGTTGCAGGCAGCCATCCACTGTAGAACGTGCACTTGAGAACTCCCAGTCAATCTGCTGTGTGGAATGCAACATCACACATTTTTATTTTTCGAAGCGCTGGAGAAGGAATTCTCTGATTTTTCCTGTCTCGCGGTGTGGAAATAACATCACACCAATGCGAGATTTTGAACGGCCGGGTCATCCGGATAGTTCGGGCGCCATTATAACGAAGTAAATTTCTCCGTCATTTTTGGTCTACGCCGGGATTCGAACCCGAGGCCGCTTATTCCGGAACAAGTCGCTCTACCAACTGAGCTACGCAGACATTCATTCTGACTCCAATCTGCCTTTATGTCGTGTGCGTCCTGCTGGCAGGTACGTCACAGATTATAAATTGACGAGCGTCTCTTGAACCAGTTATCAGAATCACTGAAGAAGCAAATCTGAGAGGTGACGTCTCATTCCCCTTAATGTGAGAATATTCTATTTCCTCAGATCAGCTATTAGTGCCGTTTGTGATAAGAACTTGCCATCGAATATGTCCCCTTTTTCACATGAGAACTATTATTGAAAAGTGTCTGTGCTAGAACGTGTAACATTCCAACATATAAGGACCGGCTGTTTGTGATACATCCGCTGATGCAAAGCATTTTCAATTCTACTTTTCACCTCCTCTCATATAAGGACTTTTACCGGAGATCTAGGTGTTGTAACTACTAGTGAAAAGCATTTGCGAGTTAAATTTTTCTGAAACTAACAAAGTGTGCATTAACTGCTCTATCAAACTTGCACAATATTAAAAAAATCGAAAGCTTTCATGCTATTCGAAAACATAATCGTCTGAAAAAAATCATCGTTTGTTCTTGGAATTGTAGCTAAGCACGCTTTTCTTCTGCTACTGTGTTAAGAAACTGCAACCGGAGCAATTCTTAATGACGCAATATTTAATGTGCTTTCCAGTTTCTAAAAGAAGCTGTTTGTTACACATTTTGTCTTCTTCTTGTTTATAAATGCAAAGCTATTTCAAATTCCTTGTAAATATACGTTATCGGAGATACTCGAACAGTTTTCTATTTAACAGAAGTGCTGCATTTGGAAACAGTATTGAAGCTCAAATAAAATCACCAAACGAAACGTAATTTATGTCAACGATACTTCAGATTTGAAAAAGAAATCACTTCTGTTTCAGAAATAGAATAAAATTAAAAACAAGCGTTGTTGGACTTATTTCAAATTCTTGCGAGGAGCACTTTAACAGTTATTTAAAACAAAAGATTCCAGTGATAAATGTTACTTGAGTATTTCAGACAAATCTGTATGCATATTCTTGCTTTCTCGCCAAACTAAAAGGAAACATGAATTATATTAGGAAAAATACCTGAATTTTGTTCCGAATTCCTAGGTTAAATATCTGCGGAAGCATTGTGTCCTGGATAATGCTTTAGGTTCCTATGATAGCGCTAACTTCGAGAAATGCAACCGTATTATTTCCTGAGATTACCTCTTGCGTGCTTCATTGTTTTCCATGTATTCTTCTTTTTCAAAGGTGTCTTCCTTCCGCAACAGATACCTGTAGTCTTGCTTTGACGTAAGAAAAAGAACTAGCAGAGAAAGAAATTTTAGGGAAAAGAGCGTGCCTCAAATTTCTTAGAGAAAACCTTCAGACGAGCGATTACTTTCCTATCATTCAGGCCAGACACCGATGCCGTGAGTCGCCACTATTACCATGTTGCATTCTGCTGGCGGATCGATGGACAAATGAACATCTGGGGGCAAAATTCCTTTCTTCGAAACTGCAACGGAAAGAAATGATCATCAAATGACTGCGTGTGAGAAATGAAGATTGTTCACTAAAAGAAAATATACCTCTGGTTTGTTTCTTGAAACTCATGCAAGTGCTTTTGACTTGTTTGTTTTCCTCTTTTCGACGTTCACAGGGTTGTTTCACATAAAGAAAATCTACAAAGGTGAACTACATTTTGTGAAACATTGATTATGTGATCTTCATCAGCAACGACCGTTTTCGTTTCGCTGGTAGGTGTAAGTTTGCACAAGATTTGTTTTCTTCAAACTTCTGTCTAGAACAGTTTTCTCCCAAGTAGTTGTAAGGTGAACTTTAATTTATCTACTCATTTTGTATGTGGAACAAGGTCACTTTCGAAAACATGCAGTTGTACCCTTGAGAACTTGTCATTAGGTTCACTAAATTCCATGAGAAATACTGGCAGATATGTATGAAGTTTCTGAGGTTTAGGTAAGAATATGCAGATAAAATAATCGTAACATACCGCCGTCGTAGTACTTATTTTGGAGGAGATCTGTTCAACGATATCACGGGTATGCCTGTTGTGACAAATATGCTTTGATGTTCATTGGGTGACACACACCTTTTTGCTGCTGGTATCCGATCTTATACTCGTTTTCGAAGTCAGGTTTACCATCATGCCACCATTAACGTGATGTTCCTCGTGACAAGAACAGTTCTAAGGGGGTAAAGGTATCTTCTGTTTCAACTTCTGGAGTGAAGGTTTCCTCTATACAACCATTGCATGAATCTCATACCAATGGGATCAGTCCTTTGCATTTTCTGGGAGGGAATGCCTTTTCTGTTCTAATTCGTGGAAAGAAGGTCTTTCTCTAGTACCACCATGGTAGAGCCATACCAATGGAAACACTTGTGTGATTGTTGGGAGAGCGAATGTTTGTTTCTGCTCTAATTTGAGGAGGTGAGATTTTTTTTGTCTTTATCAGACAATATTTAATTATGATAATGATTTCAGATAATGTCTTTTTATGTTCTAACTCGAGTCAACGTCACACTGAAGGGCTCTCAGCGTGGTCCTTTCACTAATGGAATCGATTACATGCTTTCTTGAGGAAGGAATGTTAGTTTCTCTTCTAATTCGGGAACGTGGAAAGTCTGTTCTATAATTCTTCAAGAGCTGAGCTCATAATGACGGAATCTGTTCCTTCGGGAAGGAAATGTCTCTTTGTATTCTAACTCCAGAAAAGAGAGAGATGTCTTGTATGCTTCCACTGATGTGGATTTTATGTTTGTTTGGGGAGCCAATATATGTTTCTGCTTTTATTCAGGGAGGTTTACTCTGTGCTTTGACTAGAGCGGAGTAGAAGTGATGTAATCAGCATGATGTTTGTTCTGAGAGGGAACATCTAATCTGTACTATTTCTGGGAGAGAAAGATCACTTATGTATCACCCCCATAATTGACTTCATAATGATAGGATCAAGTCTATGCTTATTCTGGTCAGAAGGTCTCTTTCTGTTCTACTTCAAGAAGGAAACATCTCATCTATATTACCTTTGGTGTATGTCCCATAATATGATAGAATCGGAACACATCATCTATGATGCCATCGTCCTGGTACATTTATTAATGAGACGCTCTTGTCGGTTTTTCGGAAAAAAGATGAAAAGTTTCAGGTTTCTATTTAGTCCTGTTCCGATTCACGGTCTTGACCAACGGATGACGCTGATATGAAGGTGAATGTTATATTCTGTGAGAAATCTGTCTTTTGAGCATTGAAACTGATATTTCAATTTACCTAAATCGCTATTTGAAGGAGTTTATGAAATCGCTAGTTTCAATTTTGGGGTGGAAAATTCCGTTACCTAAATTAAAGACAAAGCAACTGAATGAGTTTTCACGACTCAAAACCAAACCAATCTAGCTATATTTTGTCCATGCGCCCATGGTGCTATGTAACCGTATCAGTGTTGCTCTGAGAAGTGACTCGAGCGGCTTGATAAGTAATTTACTAAATTAAGAACCACTGTCTGCAACAACCCAACCAGAAAAATGTGGGTGATCACAACAACATTTATTGGGGCACGAAGAGTGACAAAATCTCCTATTGTGCGGTAAGTGTAGATGTTTCTAACATTTTGGTTGTGGGTGTATTCCTGTTTACAGAAGCTCAGAAACTAGCGGCATTCAGCATATGCACCAAACTGTGTATCCATTCTGCGATGGCATGAACATGGAGTCGTGAGGGATCTGCTTCCATAGCAGCACTTATATGTATGATAGTCGCGGCACATGAACGCTAACGCGTACTAAGATATCATCAGGAGTAGCAGTGTGACAATTTTCCATTTTGCGGTACCCCATAATTTACTTTTTATTAATTACAATGCACGACTTCATTGAGCTCACATCGTGGTTCGTAAGCTCGAACATAGAGATATTTTACATTTATATCTACGTAAAAGGTCCCTGACATTAATCCCAATGAGCAGGTAAGGAATGCACTGTGGAGGAGCTTGAGCAAGGCATCACCTGAGCCTTGTGACACTTTCTGAATTTGACTCTTTTTCTTGTCTGTGAACGCAACTACTCAACTGAATCATCCCATTTGCTTGTACACCACGGGGGTAGGAAGCACAATTACTAACGCAGGTAAGCGTCGTGTGCTTCTCATTCCTTCTGATTGAGTGAGCTATTCCCTCGTTTGTACACCGGAAGTACAACTTCTTTTTTGACGCTGTTTGTTTTGTGTTCTACATGCTGTGAATACTCTCGTAATTAAACGCAACTGGTTTCTTTTAGGTTAGAGATGCCGATCTCCTTTTTTATGCACAATCCCTAACTTCTTTCTGAGCCGTTTATTTTGTGTCGTATACATTGCTCTGTTTGCTAGCTATGAACCCTGCTCATGATGGTTAAATGCCTCTACGCAGGTGATGATGCCTGTAACTCACGTGTTTTCCCCGATCGATTTCCCTCTGTTTGAATCCTTCCTGGTTGGTCCTACCTGCCCCTCTACATGCATCTTTTATATGGCTTTAGTAGCTATACATCTTTCCTGGTTACATTTAAAGCCACTAGAATAGAACGAAGTGGAAACACTGATTCAATAATTTTTTTGTTTAGCATAATGACGATTCATTTTTGAAAATCCTATCATTTCTTCTAAGTACACTTCAATCAAGTTATTTACGCTGCTTGATTTCTTCCTCGTTCGTCTGATCTCTGTCTTTTAGCAGAGGTAGTACTCCATCAGCTTATTACTCATCTTTTCTTAAGTTTTATCTTCCGTAAACACGCCACCTACCACATGTCTTTACTTGTTTTTTGGCATTTTCTTGGATCACAGAGAGGTTATTTGATAACATATAAAAAATTGCCCTCAGTAAGGCGACGATGGACTTATTGATTGCCATTGATCTTCATCCATTTTACCACTCAGTTTAAAGACTAGAGGAGAATTTCTAGATATTAAAAAAACATGGGATAGACGATGTCTCCTTTTTTCATGTTGTGCCCAATACAGTAATTCTAAAATGGACATTTTAAAACTGAAACCACTTTATACTCGATTTACAAGCACTGCTGCAAATCTATCTTGCTTACCTGATTCATTTTTCATTCTTCTGCGACGTGACTAGAATCTTTATAGTTAAGAGAAGTACGCTGCTGCGAATTTTCCTTCTTCAAGCACACACACAACCTAGCATCCCTTCTGACTTTGAAATAGTCTTCGTGTAATTCTTTAAGCAATCATTACACCTAATCTTGGATCTTTCTCCACTCTATTTTCCCAAGTGCCTCAAATTTCATTACTCTACATCCCAATATCTTTCTCAATATGTGTCCATACTAGCGCAAAGTTTCGTCACTTCAGCTAATGCCCTTATCCTCTGTCGCTTATATTGGATTGCGTAAGATTGCTTTCGCATTTCGGCGATAGATGTCGCTGGTATGAATTTTAAAGGTTAACTGCATTGCAGATCCATGATAAATATACGTTCTGAACGGTGAACTTCCAACATGTCTGTATATAAGGAGTTCGGCAGTAATCGGTTCAGTTGTATTCATTTGGCGTGAGCTTGAAAATCGGAAACACGATTCATTTTCGTAATTTAACGCTGTTTTCCTATCGCATTGGTAAACACGCGATGGAAACACAAAAAGAGAGATGTGCTGTGTATGGTAAGGATGCTGTTAGTATTGATTTGCAAAGTTCCGTGAGAGAGATTAGTCACTGTCCGATAAACCACGCTCTGGAAAAAAAACCCTTTGAAGCTGACGATAACCAAATCAAGGCGTTAATCAAAAGCAACCCATATAATAAGAACCTAGCCATTGGGCAGACATGGCAGACATCCAACCGCACCGTGGTATTGCATTTGGCAAATTTTAGATTGGTGAATCGCTTTGATGTTTGGGCACCTAAAAGTTCGAGTGAGAAAATTGTTCTTGACCGCAAGTTTGTTTGCGATTCGCTGCTCAAAAGAAATGAAAACGACCCTTTTCTGAAACCAATGGTGACGGTCGATAGAAAATGAATTGCGTATATGAATGTGTAGGGGGAACGATCATGATGTAAGTGAGATGAGCCGCCATTAACCACTCTGAAGGCCGGTCTGCATGAAGATGGGATTATTAGTGACTCTTCTATTACGAGCTTCTACTGAGCTATCAAACGATCAATTCTAACAGATATTGTCTCCAATTGGAGCAGCACGTGATGACAATCGTCCAGAAATTGTCAACAGGAAAGGCGTTGTCTTCCTCCAGCACAACGTCAGACCTAATATTTCTTTGGTCACCAGGAAAACGTTGTTCGAACTTGGCAGGGATTTCTGCTTTATACCTAGCCTATTCACACTAGCCTGTGTCTTCATATTTCCATTTAATCTGATCTCAGAGGAACTCGCGCAACGGAAATAATTTCGTTTCTTTGAAGATCTGTAAAAATCATCTTGACCAGTTCTTTGCCCATGAACCTGCGTAAGTTCTAAGCTGACGAAATACCAATGTACTCCACAGATGGCGAGAGTTACCGGAAAATAATGGTCCCTACCTTACTAAATAAATTGGCAATGGTATGTAAAGGTTTCGTCTTTCAGTTTGTTTACAAATGTGAAAAAATTTCTACACAACCCAATATCTCTAATATTTTTCTTTTTTGGTGATGACCTACATCGATCTCGGCTTCATTACTGCAACGCTTAGTTCATTTTTTATACAGCTTCTCTCCTAAAATCTTACTTCTGTACAGCATTAATTGATCTTTGTACAGTCTTGAAAATGTTTCCTTTAAAAACTCACTGGCAGTTTTCTTTCATCGAGTACACGTACCTCAAACTTACCGTTCCTCCTTTGTCAGTACATGTACAAAGTTGCTTCTGGGGCCTTTTTAAAAACCACTTTACCTCTTGTGTTTTCATCCTTTCTGCTCCCACAAACAGTCTCTCTGAACATCTTCATTTCTAAAACATTTAGTATATTTTTCACACGCCTTCTCATTCGACAAGTCTCAGCGCTGCTGGTCTTAAACTGCGTTTGTGAAGAATTAGCTTTTTAACCTCACTGGTATCACAGAGCTCACCAGATGTTTTGAGTTAGTGTGAGCAACTCTATGGATTATAAGCAGTCGCCCGTCCCTAATTTAGGACCACTTGTTCAAGAGCAGGTAAATAGCCAGGATCGTATGACAAACACACCATCCATACCTTACCCAGGATTCTAGCCCAGACCCATCACGGACGAATAATTAGAATCCAGCGCTTCGTACCACTCGTTCACGCCAGGGCGGCTTTCTCTTTTCAGTGATACCAGAATCTGCTTACCCTTTTTATTACTTCTTTCTGAATGAGAACACCAACAATAGGATTGTCCCCTTTGCCTTCGTTGGACCTGAGATTCCGTACTTTGACTCTACATATCACAAACACTCAGTCATATGATATGATCTTATCCAATTTTATGAATTCTTTTCTGTTAGTTTATTTCATTATACCGTCTGAACACCACATTTTCGACAATGATGTTTGCCTTACTTCTGCGCACTGATAACGATGCCTGCGGCACAGGTGGCACAGTGGTCTAAGCGCTGGTTTCTGACCATTCGTCCGAGGAGGATCCGGGTTCGAATCCCGTGAGGCATGGATTTTGAGTATGTCTTACGGCACTGGCTCTCTCCTTTCCTTGGAACAAGTGGTCCTAAGTTAGGGACGGGCGACTGTTTATAGCCCATTGAGTTGCTCGGTGGTCATTAAACCTTCACTAAAAAAAGCAAGTTAGTAAAATCATGCAATGCATTGATTATGATACGCTTTCCAACATACCAGAAATTATTACTTAAGTTATGAGGATAATGGCTGTGGAATAAATCTCGCTCCTGTGTCCTGACCTTTGACCCCATTTCCATGATATTCAACAGAACTGGTTCAGTATACCTCAGGAATAACATACTAAAGTTCTGTCGCAATAGAAGCAGTTTTACGCAAGTTATGAGAATAATGGCTGTGGAATAAATCTTGCTTTTGCGCAATGACCTTTGACCCCATTCCGTTGATATTCAACAGAACCGGTTCACTATACCTCCGGAACAACATGATAAAGTTTGAATGCAATAGAAGTAGTTTTACGCAAGTTATGAGAATATAGGCTGTGGAATAAATCTTGCTTTTGTGCAATGACTTTTGACCCCATTTCATTGATATTCAACAGAACCGGTTCACTATATCTCCAGAACAACACGATAAAGTTTTGTTGCAATCCAAGCATTTTAGGTAGGTTATGATGCACAAGTGCAATGGAATGGATCCCGCTCTTATGCCCTGCCTGACCTTTAATTCCATTTCCCCCATTTTCAATAGGGTTCCTGCCCAGGTTGTTCCCTACCACATACTAAAATTTCATGGAAATCGAACCATATTTACGCATGTCATGACGCATAAAAGCATTGGAATGGATCCCACTTTTATGTCCTGACCTTTAACCCCATTTTGCCTATTTGCAATAGGGTTCGTCCCCATGTGGTTCCATACCACATACTAAAATTTCATCGAAATCGAACCATTTTTACGCAAGTTATGGCGCATAAACGCAATGGAATGAATCCAGCTCCTATGTCCTGACTTTGACCCTATTTCACCCATTTTCAAATGGGATCGTCCCCAGGTGGCTCCCTACCACATACTAAAATTTCATCGAAATCGAACAATGTTATCGCAAGTTATGACGCATAAGAGCAATGGAACGGATCCCGCTCCTATGTCCTGACATTTGCCCTGTTTCGCCCATTTTCAATAGGATTCGTCCCCAGGTGGTCCCCTACCACATACTAAATATTCGTCGAAATCGAACAATTTTCACGTGAGTTATCGGACGGACGGACGGACAGACAGACGGACAAAGCTGGAGCATATACGCTTCTTCAACCTACGGTTGGAAAGCGTAAAAAAAATAACGATGCTAACCAAGTGTGGCTCTAATCCTGACCTTCATTACTCTTTCTCATTTACACTTACACTTTTTCACTTCCTTAAAGTAATTCTGACTCGTATAGGGAGAAATCTCCACACATTCCACTTTACCAGCAGCGCATAAACTGATATACCAGTTTGTTATGTACACCTACAAATAGCGTGTTGCGTCAGCCTTGGCCTGCAGAACATCCCGTATTCAGCAAGGCATGGATAACACCAGATGCTCGAAGCTTAGTGCAGGAATGTTGCAGCATGTGTAAATAACTGAGAAGCCCAGTTACTGCATATTGGACGGCGGCACAGTCTGGCGGCAAACATACCGTCCTACCGCATCCTAGAGATCCTCGATATGGTGTTAATCCACTGACTGTGCATGCCACTGAAGCAAAGAAAACTCGTCTCCATGTTGCTGCAACCATAGGGTAAAGATAAGTGTCTTCTGAACGGATGCGTTATTCAGCTGGATATGTGCATCTGGTCAAAGATAAACCGTAGACATGAAGGGATACATCTGGTCGGCAATGATGTTCAGATACGCCGTTGCGTTCATAAGCTTTTGGATTGGTATCAGGGAGCCTAATGCGTACTACGAAAACATTCCTGTACTGTTGACACCTGGGGGGGGGCATGCTTCATTTTTCCTGCACCGAATTCAGATCGTGCCATCCGCATGAAGCAACAGAAGCCTTGGTTCGTTCATACAGGCGACCTTTTCTCAGTTCTTAACGGCACTGCGTTGCCCACTGGAGATGCGCTTCCACGTTCTACGCTGACAACAAAGGCACTCGAGATGGTCGTTGGCATTTGCAACCCATTTGCGTCATGGTCTGATACGTGGTGCGGTCGCAGATGCCCTTCGGCACACCAGAGTTAAATTCTGTAGTGACTTGCGAGGTGGTAGCCCGTCTGCTTTCTTGCATGATTCTCGCAAGTCTCTTTTTATCGCTCTGATCCACTAGCTGTTTTCATTCCCAAGATTGTCGATTGCTGATTTTTTTTGCGAGCCGCTCCATTTACAGTAAACCTATGCTACTGTTGTGCGTAAAAAGCCCTGGATAACGGCTGTTTGGGAGATGCTTGTACAGGCACGTTTGGTGCCAATTAGCATTCCACGTTCAAATTTGCACAGATCACTCGTTTTGTCTACTCCGAACAGCAATTGAACTCCAACAAATGCTTGACAAGCTGGCCTACCGTATTTACACCTCATTCGCGAGCCTTCTTGCGTGTTGTAGTAAGCCAGACAAGGGCAGGTGTATCTGATAAATTGGGATCTCAGTGTATTTTTCAGGCACCATTCTCTACCTGAGGGAGTCCTATATATCCGGTCTATGCTTATTTACCTATTTTTATTCAAATCAATGAATGATATGCAGAACGGTGCATTTGCTGTGCTGCATTCCTCCATGAGTTGTCTAACGTGAAATTAGGTAACTTTTGCTTTGCTTCCAGGCATAACAGCTCTGCTACTTTTTCATCTCCTTTCACGCTTTTTTCAAACGCTCTTTACCACATTTTCAAGGTATGCGAAACTCGCTTTGTGTACCGGTAATGTTTCCAGTCCTGAACCTTCACTTTTTCATTAGAATTGGGAACAGTTTTGCCGCAACTGTAGTATGTCGTCAGATTGTATTTGAGAACAGGCTGCAGCACCATGTTAACGCGGAGACGCAATCGAAAGTTGTGCAGGATGGGAAATGTTTCTCATGTTATTAGCGCATTAGAAAACCTGAATTGCTTTGGGGTATTTAGAAAGCAAAATTAGTTAAAAGCAGATCGCGTATTCCTGAAAATATCATGTATTGGCGTACATTCAATTGCATAGCATTTATTAGTAGGTAAATAAAGGAACTACAGTAAGAAATCAGTGCTGCATGTAAGAAATTTAGAGAGTATGTTTGTTATTGCATGTCATTATTTGATTAAAAACATTACAATAATAATATTACTGATAACCAAATGGTGAAAAATCAAAATTAGGTGCTCACTGTTGGAAGGAATGTGTGTTGATATGTTCCTAAAAATGCGGACGCGTTTACAGCCCACTCCACTATTTCAGTTGTAGGTGACCAAATTTTTAATTTGTGGTAGTGTTTTCATACCCCTAACTCAACGTTGTTATAAAACAGAGAAAACAATGCAAATTAATTTAATTGTGTAAGAAAATCAGGTCCGCACATCTGATTTATACTAAGCGGTGGAAAGAATTGGGAGATCAAAATGGCTGGCAAGGGGAGGTTTTTTTTTCTTGTCTTTGATTTGGAAGTTTAACGACCTCCGTGAACAATTCAATGGGCTATAAGCAGTCGCCCGTCCCTAATTTAGGGCCATTGGTTCCAGGAAAGGGAGCTCGCTCGCGCCGTAAGATGAATACAACATGCATGCCTCACGGGATTCGAACCCCGACCTATCTCGGACGAATGATCAGAAGCTGCTGCTTAAACCACTGCGCCACCAGGGCAGCAAGGGGTCACTTTAAATTGCTAGAAGTTTCCTCTTGCATGGAAGAGAAAGAATATAATATGGATAAGCATCATCTGATTCAAGGAAATTTATTAATAAACATATTCCGTTCTGTAAAGTTTCAGGGTTTAATACTCTCTAAAAGGAAAGTATGCCCTCCCGGTGGTGCAGTGGTCTAAGCGATGGCTTCTGATCATTCTTCCAAAAGGTGTCCGGGTTCAAATCCCGCTGAGGCATGGATGTTGTGTTTGTCGTCTTACGGCACTGCCTCTATCCCTTTCCTGGATTAAGTGGCACTAAATTAGGGACTAGCGACTGCTCATAGCCCATTGAGGTGCTCACGGTTGTCGTTAAACCTCCAATCAAAAAAAAATAAAATAAAAAGGAAAGTGTCAATATAAGAATGACTTACAGTTTGTATCTTGAACAGGACGTTTACTTCCCGCATATAGGGAACTGCATTTGTAGATAATTCCACGCTAGTAGTAGCTAACGACTCTAAAACGTGGATTCAGTATCGATGTTAACTGTAGATTTAACAAAAAGTAGCTTCACTACACAAGCGAATGACCACTCAGCCACATTAATAGACTAATGTTTCTGAGTGGTCATGAATGTTTCTGAGTGGTCATATGTTTCTGAGTGGTCACTCAGAAACATTAGTCTACAACCACTCAGAAACATTAGTCTATAACCACTCAGAAACATTAGTCTATAACCACTCAGAAACATTAGTCTATACTCAGCCACATTAGTAACATTAGTCTACTAATGTGGCTGAGTAACCATTCGTCTCGAACGAATGTATTCTGATCATTCGTCCGAGACCGGCCTGAGTTTGTGTCCCAGATGAGTGATGGGTATTGTGTTGTCCCATGTCACTGGCTCTATTCCTATCTTGGGATCAGTTGTCCTAAATAAGGGACGGACCATTCCTTATGATCTTCTAAGTTGCTCATGGTGTTCTTTAAACGTGGAAACAAAACAGACTAACGTGATCATCCTTCAGAATAACGGCGTTTAAAAGCATCTCTTTGATGCACGTGTATTGATGATGCTGTTGTTTGTTACTATTTTATATGGTCTTGTGTTTGGCACTCATTGGCCAAATATGGCCCTTGCGCCATTAAAATCCACCAACAAGAATCTCGTCTAGCTTGCTGATCTAACACATCTGTTCAGATAAACGGTTGTGCTTATTTATATCCAATTCCTCTTGACCTGACTGACTGTTAATGATACCACGACGATGTAGCCTCTTGAGTTCCGACGTGACGTTCAGTATAGAAAAAACATAACGAGAGGTAACTAATACTTACATAAGAAAAGGTGAACTAAAATGGAAAGTTAAGTAGACAGTGTATGCAACAATTCTACAAGGCGTTTGCTCAAACTTTTCTGTTTACAGTAGGGTTTTTTTATTAAGATTTTCTCTGCTTTAAATGGAATGGATCTCTTCTTCAAGGTGTTTATTTACAAATGTTCAAACTGTTGGGCTTTTCATGTAAGTGTTAGAAACGAGGCTGACTACAAGTAGTTGTAGTTTATTCTTTGGAAACTGATGTTATAATGTAACAAAAATAATTTAAACTAAATGCAGTTTTCTTACACTGAGTCTTTTTCTCAATAGGTATCAAATGTTGTTGGAAGGGCAGAAGTACTGTCAGCCCTCTTCTTCCTGTTCTCCTTGCTGTTTTTCTTAAAGTAAGTATGCATTTCCTTTAATAAAACATTTCTTCTTGTCTTTAATACGATTCAGAAAAAAATAGCAGCGGAAAGCGTTCGCTATAATACTGAATTATTCATTAAAACGCTGAGTACTAAGTGCTGGTGAATCTGTTTGACGCGGAAGATGCATTTGCGGCTGCTAAGAATTAAGCGAAACCCGCCTTCGTGGGAAGTATTATAACATGGATATCAATGAGATCCGGCACGAAATCCGAAGTTGTTGCAAAACAAAAGAAATGCATAATTATAACTCAAAATAAGCAAAAGCAAAAAAGGTATTACAAAATATCATCGAAAAATAAAGGTTTGTAAAATTTTACTCAAAAATAATTAAAAGAATGACGAAGCTTAGAGCACTTTTGGTAAAGTCTCTCAAATCGTAGCATTATGTGCAGAGTTTTCGAATGATGAAATACCCCGAGGTCAACTTCTGGGCTTCTCGACTAAAACAGTACATCACGATTATGTTTCATAGCATTAAACCGAATGAGTCATTATTTTGCTTTTTCCATAGCAGTATATAGGCTTTCCTCATAGCAGTGATATAAGGTGATCGAAACGTCACGTAACCAAGGCATAACACATATCTGTTTTGAGGTTAATTACAAGTACAAAATTTGTACATGACAAAATGGAAAAAATCTACAAATACAGGTTATAATCTTGCCTTTTTAACAAAAGAATAATAGTAAGCTTATTATAACATACACAGTCTGACAAAGTTCTAGGAGAGTAGGTATTACTCTGCTAATGGCATAGTGGTAAAAATATTTTTTATGGGTCAAATTGTAACTGTGTTTTCCCTCTCTTGCAGGACACATGAAGATCTAAGAAAGAAAGTGCAGACCTGTCCGATTCTGACAACTGTTAATAGAAAGTACCCCAAAGAACATTGTCATGGATTTGAATAGAGAGCAGAGAGTAAACATCAAGTTTTGCTGCAAGTCCGGGAAGTCAGCAACGGAGATCTTCGAAATGATCAAAACTGTTTACGGGGACAATGCCCTATCCGTGGTCGCGCTTTTGAATGATATGCTTGCTTTCGCGAAGGAAGGGAAGACGTCGGGGATGACCCGAAGATTGGAAGACCGTCAACCAGACGTTCTGAAGAAATGGTGGAGAAAGTTCGGGCTCTGGTGCAGTCACACCGTCGAATGACTGTACGGATGATTGGATGTTTTTTGGATTGGAGGTTTAACGATCACCGTGAGCAACTCAATGGGTTATAAGCAGTCGCCCGTCCCTGATTTAGGGTCACTGGTTGCAGGGAAGGGAGCGAGCCAGTGCCGTAGGACAAACACACCATCCATGCCTCACCGGGATTCGAACCCGGAACCCTTTCGGAAGAATGATCAGAAGCCATCGCCTAGACCACTGCGCCACCGGGGCGGCGTACGGATGATGGAGGACAAACGCCATGTCAACCGTGAAACAATCTGGCTGATTATGGAGGAAGATCTTAGGAAAAGGAAGATTTCCGCAAGCTTTGTGCCGCACAGTTTGACTGAAGAACAGAAAGTGCAAAGAGTCTGAAGCTGCAAGGCGTTTATTGCGGCCGTGGAATCGGACCCTTTGATGCTGGACCACATTGTGACAAGTGATGAGACGTCGTGCTTTCAACACGATCCAGCATCAAAGATGCAAAGCATGGAGTGAAGGGCAGCAAGTTAACCGAGACCCAAGAAAGTTCACCTGCAGAAGTCGAAAATCAAGGCAATGCTGAACGCGTATTTTGACAGCAGCGGCATCATCCACAGGGAATGGCTTCCGTGTTGCAGCACTCGTGAGCGAGCACGCACCTTTTCCCTGTATTGGAAATTGAGAAGTAATCGGAGAAGCGGAAAAGAAATGGGATTTAAAAAAATAATCAAATGAATGGGAGAGATTTTGGGGAGCTGGTGTAAGAATTAATAAAATTAGGATTTTATAAACTTCACGCTCTTCAGACGCTCTGCATTTCACAATTTAATTTCCCCCTTAGAATTTCTTCCGTGGATTCGCGCCTAGGAAGGTCGGGATAGTACCGCTCTTTCCCCTTCTCCCCCACCCTCTCTCTCTCTCTCTCCGAGTCGAAGGGCTTCCAGTCGGCCGCTTGCTGTGGCATGGGACCGCGGGGCATCCTTTCCCTAACTGCTACGAGCCAGCAATATTGGGTAAGTCGAAGTAATTCAAGTCAGAGAAATGGCGGGTAGACATTTTATTGGAGCTCGGTGCCGGTCGTCTTGAGAATTGATGCACCAAGTCTGGAAGAAAAGAATAGCTTGACGCCAGGCAAAGGAAAACCCATAGCAGTTTTATGATAGGAAGATTTACGACCCCAGAGATCCGTAGGCAACAAATTTAATAGAATTCAGGGGCGGACGCAGATTTTGGACGGGGCGAAGGATGGCAAGTCAGAGAAATGGCGGGAAACCCAGAGCAAATCAGATCGGGAAATGATAATTGTTTGACCAATCTGTAAATTGGTAGGAGGATCCGGGAAGAACAATTTTTCGTAGGACAGGAAGAGGAGCGAAAAATTATAAGAGATAGCATGGTGAAAGAAAGTTGAGAAAGACCTACCGATACGAGGATCGGAATATAGAGGAAATCGAAATGATGCGAGAAGGCTGTATCACCGCCTCGCTATTGCTGAGGATTTAGCCGAGGACCGAGAATGTGCACAACAAGGAGAGATATTCAGTATTACTTGACAAAGTGGACTCTGAAATCATGACGGTGATATAAAAGATCCAGGACAGAAGGGAATCTGCATGAAAACTTTGGGAAGAGGAGAGTGAAATGCCAGCCCTTATCGTGGGATAGAAGGTAGGACATTTCCGACCTTAACGGTTTCCTCTTGTTTACATAATTAGTATGTTGAACCGAAAATTAAAGAAGAGCATAGTAGACTAAGTCAAGGTTGAAAATAAAACCAGCTCTAAATTAATGCTGAGAAAAGTAGGGCAGAAATAGAAGAAATGAAATGGTTGAGTAAAGTAAATACCATTGATCAGAGCAGGAAATTGTGTAGGATAGGGAATCATTTTCAGTAAATTATGTTTCGAAATATCTCAGAATTATATTAAATGATAATAAGAAATTAAAGTTAACCTTTAAATAAATAATTTTCATAAAAGGGTCTTCAAACCTATTCATATGACTGAGTGTATTTTTCTAGATTTCAAGCCTTCATCAGGCAAAATAAACATATTTTATTTTCACGTTATTATGAGTCGGCTAAATTTCATTTGAGTGTACAATTTTGTAAAGTAAAAAAGGTTAATCAAGATTGAGAGTTGGATGTGTGAGTAAATGATTTGGAATGAATGTTCAGAAAAATCCTCCAGTGCAATACTGAGTAACTTTCACATCAGTGCTAGTAAACAAATCAAAATTTGTAAGTTAACGAATTATTCAAAGAGAAATGAAAAGCTAGACGATTACTTTTAAACATTGCGGCACTCAGCGGACCCCGATACACGGAACGTCGGCTGGGTGAAACACAACGCCCATCCTCGAATAGCGAGCCTGTGTTTTCTCTAATACTGGGAAAACATAGTTTTTGAAATTCGAGTGATTACCCTTAATACTAATAGTGACCGCCAGTGCACACACCAGCAGGCATTAGGCAGCGGTAGCATAAGTGGTGCCGCGTGTCATCCGGAGGGCACGCTAATCACAAGTGCCTTCTACCTGCAAGTTCTTAATCGCCTGCGGAAGAGAATTCATCGTGTGAAGCCGCATCTGCGAGAACGTGGAAGTTGGTTCCTTCTGGATGGTAACGCGCCTGTGTACTCGGCACTGTCGGTGACACAGTTCCTCGCACAGTCCGGAGTACCCAGGCTCAACCATCCGCCCTACTCCTCGGACGTAGCTCCCACTGACTACTTCCTGTTCTCCAAAGTGAAATTGACGTTGAAAGGACGACGTTTCATGACTATTCAAGACATGAAGAAATCTGTTACCGCGGAAATGAATTCAAAAAGTGTTTCACACATCCAGTGGAGCGATCAAAATAGTGCATCGATAAAATGAGAACCACTTTGAAGAACCATAACCATAGTTGGAGTCAGTGCTTTAAACGTTCCTCGTAACACCAGCTGTTCTGGAACTTTGTCAGGCGGTGCATGTTACAAATGGCCACCTTGTTCGTGAATGCAAACGCGCGCTCTTTTTACCTGGTTTGATGCCACCTTGTGAAACATCTGCACACTGACGTTTTCAACTGCTGATGCAATGTTCATTATCAACTCTCTCAGGATGTGGGGAATATTCTTATAAATAACACCTTTTAGATACTCCCAAATGAAAAATTCCTGTGGTGATAAATCGGGTGATCGTGGAGGTCACATACTTTCGAGATGAGGCGGTCACTGAAAAATTCTTGAAAAAAATGTGCGGTACTAGCAGACATGTGGCACTTGGCCCTCGCCTCGTTTCAAAGAAAATTGGTTCCACTATGCGACGGCATGATATCGCCCACCAAACTCCAAGTTTTTGAGAATGCAAAACTTTTTAATGAAGAAAATGTAGATTTTCACATGACCAAATCCTATTGCTTCGACTATTCACACACCCACCGAGGTGAAGCCAGGCCTCATTACCGAAGAAAACTTTATCAAGGATCTGTATTCCACGTTCTTCAACGAATGAGCGTAACCATCTGCAGAAGTTTATATTCGTTTGCTTTTACCTGAGCCCTTCATTTCATAGACTGAGTGAGCACGATATGGACGAAGGTATAACGATCTCTCAGCTTTCTGAGCACTACCGTATGAGATTGACGATTGCACGGCTAGTTTCCTGAGGCTTTTTGTTGGAGATGCTGTGGTGTTCTATTTACCTCATACACTTTATCGTCAGTCACAATGGAGTGTGTCCCGGATCGTTTCTTATCTGCAACGGATCCAGTTTACAGAAAACGTTGCACTAATCTCGCTATCGTGGACTTCAAAAGGATTGCTGTATCTGGGTATTTCTTGTGAAATTCCTCGGCAACATATGCGTACGAACGATTAGCGAAACAACTTGGAAGAAAGACATCTCACTTCCTCGAGGAACAAAACTACACTGAGAACAACCTGTGCACGTCATTGTGGACTCGGAATCTCCCATGCTTGGTAATAAGTATGGTAGTGACATCTGGTTACAGAAAGAATGATTATAACGATTTCGCTGCAATTTGTACAAATTCAAACTCTGGGTTGCACGACTTTTCGATCACTCTGTAGGAATGCAAACTAACGCTCTGCTTAAGCAGAGAATCTTTCAGTACTCGTTGCTTCTCGGCTTATACACACGAAATACACTTATTTTCTTATATGGGATACTACTACTATTTGAGCTAAGGTGGCTTTCAAGATAGGAGTTGGCACATTGCGAGAACCTGCGCGAAAAAATAGAAATGAAGAAGACAACTGTGCGTGAAAGTGTTATATAGATATATATAGCTAAAAAACCACAAGGAGCACCTAACGAAAAACTATTTTGAAATTCTAATGCGCCAAAGGCTGCATGAAAGAAAGATCAAACCATAATACAGAAACAATGCAAAACCTGAAGAAAGAAAATTTTTAAGAAAATTAAGAGGAAAAATAAAACAAATAAAAACCAAGAACAAACCAGAGACAAAACAAAACAAATCTCAAGTGTCCGAAGCAAACGAGCTCCGGATTAAGCAAAGACAAAAATTACTAAAGTAAAAAAAATGTCAACCAGAAGAACATAGGGATGTAGACCAATGACTGATGCCTGTATGGCTTCGGCAGGGGCAAGCATGAAGAAAATCACTCACTTATCTACAAAGACCAGAATCGTTGGGCCTTGTGACTTCTAGATTAGCAAAAACGCACACGATTATGGTCTTTGTTGGTAAGTGAGTGATTTTCTTCATGCTAGCCCTGACGAAGCCATAAAGGGACCAGTCATTGGTCTACATCCCTATGTTCTTCTGGTTGACATTATTTATTTTGGTAATTTTTGTCTTTGCTTACTCCGGAGCTCGTTTGCTTCGGACACTTGAGGTTTGTTTTATTTTGTCTCTGGTTTGTTCTTGGTTTTTATTTGTTTTATGTTTCCTCTTAATTTTCTTAAAAAGTTTTCTTTCTTCAGGTTTTCCATTGTTTCTGTATATGTATATATATATATATATATATATATATATATATATATATATATCCAATAGTGTAAATACAAAAAACACAATACAGGCAAAATGAAAATGAGTGAATAACGGATTACTATATGAAAAAGTAGAAATGAGAAATGAGATATTGTACCTGGTAGCGCAAAGCAGCTGGCCAGAGTCATATCCATATGTTAAGACTTAAAAGAATTGCATTTTGAAAACATCCGAAGTCCACCCACCTACGAATAAGCAAACAACATTGGCCCAAATGAACACGACCAAAGTACAGAATAAACAACAAATCTCTTGCAGTCCTCGTGAGGGGGTAAATTAATATATATATATATATATATATATATATATATAAAGAAAAATTAATATACTACTCATGTAATATAAACTACAACAAAACCGCGCTGTGCTGCAGGTATTAGATTTAGACAGTGTATGCAAAAGAATATTAACAAATAAGCAACCAACCCTCATAAAGCAACTGGGCCTTATGACTTCCAGATGAAGAAAAGCACAATAAAAGTAATTATAAAATGACAAAATAAAGTAAGTTATTATAAATACGCACTCAGGACCCCTGGACCACTCTTCAGGGAAACACATCCAGAGTCCCTGACCAATCAAATTCAGTTCAGGTTTCGTGAGAATGCCAAAAAATCGCGAAAAAAGCAACAGACGTCCACATTAAAATTTTGTGTTATAAATTTCAATGCATTCTGTCTTCAATTGTTCACAGATATTTTCTGAACACACTTGTAGGGTCTTGACCGTGACGCTTTATGAATGTTTACATTTGTGTCAAGTGGAAGAAGGATTTAGGTAAGTTTAGTGGAAGGATTTTTGTTACGGTGGCTATTTTTCAAGTGGATTACAGTTTTGGGAAGACAGAATGCATTCAAATTTATAACACGAAATTTTAATGTGGACGTCTGTTGTTGCTTTTTGAGATTTTAGGCATTCTCACAAAACCTAAACTGAATTTGATTGCTCGGGGACTCTGGATGCCTTTCCCTGAAGAGTGGTCCAGGGATCCTGAGTGCGTATTTATAATAACTTACTTTATTTTGTCATTTTACGAACACTTTTATTGTGCTTTTCTTCATCTGGAAGTCATGAGGCCCAGTTGTTTTATGAGGGTTGGTTGCTTGTGTGTTAATATTCGTTTGCATATATATATATACACACTATCTACCAACAAGTAATTGGACACCCCTGCAATCGACGATATCTGCGGTCCTGATACACGTCACGGCCGCCGCCGTTAAATATCGTGTGGGAAACAGCAACGCAACTAGTCGCGTGCAAGATGCCACGCAGTTCGGAGCTCTCTGATTTCGAGAAAGGTGTAATTGTCGGGTATCACAGAAATGGCCGATCCATACGTGACAAATCCAGCGAGTTGAAGTACCCAAAATCGACAGTGGCCTACGTGATTGGAGAGTGAACGATGAGAGGTGACTGTCGGAATGTGCCCCGACCCGGCAGACCCACAAAACTGGGAGTTAGAGACCGACGGGTGCTGGCCAGAGAAATTCGGAAGAACCGCACCAAATCGATGGGCCACATCCACGAGGAGTTTCAACAGGCATCCGGGAGTGTTCCTTCGATGAATACCATCCGTAAGGAATCCTATCTGCTCAGTTATCATGGACGTGCTGCCGCCCACAAGCCTTTGATCACCAAGTCCAATAGCGCTGCTCGGCTAACGTGGTGCAAAGAACGTCGACAGTGGACCGTTGAACAGTGGAAACAGGTTCTCTGGAGCGACGAATCAAGGTTCACCCTTTACCGTTCGGATGGCAGGGTCTGAGTTTGGCGTCTGCCTGAAGAACGCCTCCAGCCGGAATGTATTGTGCCAACTGTGAAGTTCGGCGGCGGGGGAATTATGCTATGGGGGTGTTTCTCCTGGTATGGCACGGGACCTTTGGTCGCAATTCCTGGTAGACTCAATGCCGAGACCTATTGCACCATTTTGGATGACCATGCGTTTCCTACGTTGTAGCAGTTTTACGGGGTGGGCCCATGTTACTTTCAGGATGACAATGCCACCTGTCATGTTTCGAGGTCCACCATGGCTTGGTATGGTGACAATGGGGTTAATCGAATAGACTGGCTTGTGCAGAGCTCAGACTTTAACCCTATCGAGCACCTCTGGGACGAGTTGGAGCGTCGACTTAAGGGGTGCCCCCACCGTCCGAAATCGGTGAAATACCGCTAGCCGTCGTACAACGCCTGGTTGAGAGTATGCCCCGGAGGGTCGCAGCTGTAATATCCGCTCGTGGAGGCTCCACCAACTATTGAAGGTGAATAAACTTCGTTTTCCTTTGCTATCACAGGTGTCCAATTACTTGTTGGTAGATAGTGTATATATATATCAGGTGTGTTGGTACGACACTGTTAAAAAGTAGTATTAAAGTTTCGCAAGACAGGATATTCGGACTTGTGTTCCAGAAAAAGGGAGAAAAACAATGGTCCCTGTGGAATATATATTATCTTATTACTGTTACCCAGAAATTTTGTGTATTTCGAGCAACATTTAAAAGTCTTATTGGGTTACTGAGTTTTTTATTTAAATTATGAATTCTCTTATTCATTTCATTACTTAATTAGCGTTAATCAAATTGCAAGTTTGCTCGGATTATATCTCTGCTCCAGTTATGTAGATAGCAGACCGGAATGGTAATATTGTGTTAGTATCCTTTTAGTTTTTTCATTCCCACAGGATTGAAGATGCTGATGGACTTAGATAATGTTCGCGCTACAAACTATGGATCTTGTTTGTGGCGTGCACATTACCCAACCTATTCTTTTTCAACCTTTCCCAAAATCACGAGACTCAGAAATTCAGTCTAGACATAAATGTGGAGAATTAAAATGGCAAGACGTTAAGGCAAAATAATTCAACTTCCTTCTTCGGTCCCGAAAAAAACCTTAAAAGTTGTTTATTTATCCTCAGCGTTTCGCAGACAACAGCGAAAACGCTCATTCCGAAAATTTCGAACATAACCACATGACAAGTCTTCAAAAGGGAGGATTTTTTTCTTTTTCGGTGTTAAAGTCCGTGTGATCATCTAAGGCTAAAAGGAGTGTTAGCCATCCCTAATTTCCGGCCACTGACTTCAGGTAGACGGACAACACTAATGCCGTATGACAAACACGCCAACCAGTTCTAAAGCGGGAATACAGCTTGTGCCCTACTCGGCCGAATCTCAAGAAATCCGAGCCTCTAACTACTCGGTCAACGGGCCAGCTAAAGAGAAGTCGTCACGGTTATCCGTAATGAACGATGAGAGTGTTCCTAAACTTCGCCGGCTTGGACTTTAAACATTAAATCTCAAGTAACACTGCGAAAACTTCGGAATTGTGGTTGTTCGACGGTTAAGCCTCATACTTCAGCGTTGAAACGCAGAACACCTGCCACAGTCTTAAGTGAACCAGAACAGATATTTTATGGTCCAACTTACGTACCATGTGTGAACTTTAACAGTGACCAACTGCCATGCAAATAGCTGTCCTCAAGGCGTGACCTACTCAGCCATGGCTGGGGAGACTCTGTCAGGCCAAAAGCATAAATCGAGGAATACAAAAAGACCAAAAAGTACGAAAATTGGTTTAAGTTTGTTTTAGTCGGATAGATGACGTTAATTTTTATCAGGAAGTAAGCCTTGGAGATTAATAGTTGTCAACGACAATTATGAATAGATATATCGGGATGGAAACCCGTCAGACCGAAAGAAAGCAAGAAAGGTCAAATTACTGATGATGCATAAAACGGGAAAGATATATCCTCTACGTCGTGCTACATCTCCCGACGTTTCAGATATTCCATTACCCTCATACGCATATCACTGTGTTCGAAGTAGGGATGTTAAATATTCAGTTTTCAAAAGTGACTTGACAGAAGTATTTGGAACTTAGAAAATATACGTACTGTATATATGAGTTGATCTAAGAGTAACCACCTGCACCCGCCATATTGATGCATCTATTATTAAGCTTCTTTCAAATTTAATTTTTTATGACATCACTTAACCTGTGTCACTGAATTAGTGTAATCTTTCTAAAGTGTTGTTTCATAAAATGTTTGAGTTTTATATGCACGATTATTGTTGAGTTTTTAATGTGGCATATGGAAGACAGTGGCAAATCTGTAGTTTTTCCATATGAATCAAAATACGATGAACCCTGCGTTTGGAAATCGTGGAATCGGAAACACAGTTTCATCAATATCGCAAACAGACGGAATTTAGCGGCATGCTTTCGAAGTTATCCAGAACACTCCGCTATAATACGAGAGGACGTAGGAATATAACCTATAAGACTTAGTTCAGTTATATTACCGTGCTATTCAAAACAAAACAAAACAAAACAAAAAAACGGGCAAGCAGAAATACTGCACTGGTGTGCAGAACTTAAGGACGAGGTGGAAAAATTAAATAACGCCGTAAATAGCAGCAGCGCCCAAACATAATTTAACTCGGGACCGTGTCTGGAAACAGCAGTGTCTGGGACATGCGTAATAATTAGGGCTGTCGGGTTTGATTGATTAATCGACCGATTAATCGATCAATTATTTTAGTCGCCGATTATTTTATTCTTCCGATTAATCGGTTACTTAAAAAATTAGTACAAAAATAAAATTCTTTAGGAACTTCCAAAAAACTGCATATAGTTTTGAATTTGTTGAATACAACATTTGTGCTTGTGTCCTCACTTCTTGGAAAATAGCCTTTTCATGGCGATGGGAGTTTAAATTTAGCAGTCACCGCTATCAGCAGGGATTCCATCGTTCATTGTGTGTCAGTATACTAGTCTTCAAAGTCCAACGTCAATTCCGAACTTCCGCCTTTAACACTGTACTTGTCCGGCCAGCATTTCGTTAAGAGCTTCTCGACCTCGCGGTTCCCCCGTCTCTTTTTTATTGCTGTGTGCTACGCTCGCTTCTCATATGGTGGTCTGTCTGTGCTTCCCCTCCCTGCTATCCACTTGTTGACTGTAGCAGTGTGGCTATTCAGGGAAAATGCAGACCCGTCAGCCATTACGTGGTGCCACACCTCTTCTACTCCTGTCTCAACTGAATCGTCTGGGAAAAGTCAGTTGCTTCAATACGTAAGGCCGATATAACAGACGGCCGGCATCTTCCGAGCTTGGATAGTGGTCCCCGAGGTTTTATTACATCGACGCAGATGAAAATACGCCGCTGGTCCTCACAATGAGATTCAGCTTTCAATAGGAAAGATGGGGGAGCCAAGTTCAAATGCCACCGCTATGAAGCAAATGGGTATAAATTCCTTCCTCGAAAAGCCTGTTTCTGCATTAACAGATCAGGAATTAACAAATAAATTAGCGTTGTGGATTGCATCTAGTTCGAGACCTGTCAGCATTGTTGAAGATCCTGGCCTGAAAGTGTTGTTGCAAACAGCTCTGAATTCTAAGTGTTACAATTTACCTGCCAGAAGTACCATTATGAACAAAATTGTCCAAATTTACGACATTCAGAAGTCAAGAGTGTTTAATGAATTAAAGAGCTTCCTATGTGAGTTTAACCGGAGATTTTTGGACCTCACTCGCCAACGACAGCTACTTAGCAATAACAGTAAACTGGATTGACAATGAGTGGTATTATTGTGATGCAACTCTTCAAGTGAAACAGGTGATTGAGAAGCATACTATAAATCAGTGTACAATTGAATTTGAGGAACCCGTTGAAAAATGGGAACTAACGAACAAGCTTGTTGCTATCTGCACTGATAATGCCAGAAATATTGTTCTTGACGTTAACAGATCAATGTTTGACAGTGTAAGATGTTCAGAACATACTTTACAATTAAGTATAAATAAAGCTCTTAAAGTCGCATCGATAGAAAAGGTTCTAGCTAAATGCAGAAAAATTGTAGGACATTTTAAACACAGCTTACATTTAGAGGCTACATTCTCGTCTAAGCAACAAGAACTTGGTCTTCCTGATACTAAGCTGCAACAGGACATAGTGACACGCTGGAAAAGTACCTACATCATGGTGGAAAGTCTGGTGAAAGCTAAAACCGCAGTAGGCACCATTCTGGTAGCCAACGCATCGAATACCCCTGTTCTGACAACAGTTGAGTGGGAAGTGCTTGAGAATCTAATCAGCGTATTGAAACCTTGGTTGGAAATCACTGAAATACTCGGAGATCACAAGTACGTAACTGCCAGTGTTGTAATTCCTGCTTTTACACATCTCAAAAGCGCAATGAGATTGTCCGATACCGACCCAGCATATATTTGCAGATTTAAAGCTATGTCACTCGATGATCTGACGGAAAGACTCAGTCAATGGCCTTTATACGACAAGTACGAAGAAGCTACTGCCCTTGACCCTCGATTCAAGACGCTTCGCCGTATACCAGAAAAAAACCGAGATCTAGTGTGGAACAGAATTTCATCCAGTAGCACAAATCAACAGCTGCCCTTACACCAAGAACAAAGTAATGTGCAACAGAAACGAAGAAAACTATGTTTTAACAATTTGTCGATTCCAGAAAGAGAAATAAAGGCATACACAAATGTCAGCACGCAGATAGAATTAGAGCTCCAAGTTTATCAGAGCTTGCCTGAACTCGACGACGATTTTACAGATCCTCTTCAGTGGTGGAAAACTCGTTCATTGCCTTGCTCGCTACTTTAGCAAAACGGTTGCTGTGCATTCCAGCAACGTCTGTGCCAAGTGAAAGAGTGTTTATTGCCGCTGGTATTGTTGTCAACAAACTTCGTACTTCGCTCAAACCATCTAATGTTGATAAGCTCTTGTGCCTAAAATCTTGGCTAAAGCAATGACGGCAAACCAAATTCAAAAGTAATTATTATTAATTTGTATTTCTGATTTTTGATGAAGTAAAGCAATAAATACTACTAGATTAACAGTCTATGATGCATTCAACACTCTAACATTTCAGACAACGTATTTAGTATCCATATAATAATAGAATAATGCATAATGTAATTAACAGTCGTATATTTTTTGTGACAGTATTTTTTTTCACTCGATCAAATTACCGATTAATCGATCAATGGTGAAATATTAACCGATTAAAAATATTGATCGGTCGACAGCCCTAGTAATAATTGAGCATGATATGTGGTTTGTGTGACGTGAGGACAAAATGTGCTCAAACAGTCCAATAGAATCAGTTGAACGGAAGTCATTGGACGGTGTGCATAGGCGAAATGTCACGGTCGTTCGGTTGTGGAGTTGTGTGCTAGAGACGACGAAATGGCTCGTCGGGAACATCATGATGATTTTACTCGTGATCAGATAATTGGGAGACTCGAGGAGGGGGCGAACTGTGATGAGCGTGACCCAAGAAATCGGTATCGCCTACAGCTTTGTATGGCGTACATGGTCGGTCTTCAGGATTACAGGTACAGCTGTGAAAAAGTCCGGTAATGGTCGTCCACCGAAAACCACCCCCCCCAGTGACCACCGCTATCTGCTGCTACAGGCCAAGAGAGATCGACACCAAACAGTAAGTAACCTTGCAAAACAACTGAGCACAGGATGCACAATATATTGCAGTTTACAGTGGCCAGGCTAGTACAAAAATGTGGACTGTTTGCCCGACGACTGATACATCGTGTTCCATTAACAACTGCTTACCGGAGACACCGGTTACAGTGGTCCGGAGAGCATGAGGACTGGACAACAGAACAGTGGGTACTCCTTACTGATGGGAGTAGATTTAGTCTCTCTAGCGATTCTGGACGTTAGCTAATCTGGCGTGAGGGATGCACTCGGTATCGCCCTAAAACATCAATGAAAGGGTGGCCGCGGTGTTTTCGCATGGAGAGGCATTCTGATCGATGGACGTTCTTAGTTCTAGATACTGGAAGGAGGATACTGTAACGCTACTGCAATGAGATAACTTTTCCCCCATGTTCGTCTGTTCCGAGGTGCCATTGGCCAACAGTTCGTTTTAATGAACGATAACCCCACACTCCATCGTACGGTGACCACTGATCACCTGTTGGAAAGTGAATACATTCAGTAGATGGATTGACCAGCAAGTTTCCTTGACCTAAATCCCATAGAAAACGTGTGGCACGATCTGGGGAGACGCGTTGCGGCACGTCAACACACACTGGAAACTGTCCAACAGCTGAAGACTGTGCTGACGGAGCAATGGGCGATTTACTGGAAGAACTTATCAACAACCTACTGCGAAGTAGGGACAGAGACAGCGCAAATCTTACGTCGACGTTAGGGGTGATTATGTCCCCCACTGAGGACTTCTTCTTCACTTCGTACTGTTTTCGGAAGTGATGCATCTGTATCATTGGACCCAGTGCTAAGTAGCCAATTGTGAATAAAGTTCCACTGTATACTTCAGTATCTTCAGTTATGTTGATGTTGTTTCCGTCATCATTCCAGTAAGTAATAGAGTTCGTAAGGTTTGCACATATCTAAGCCCCTCCTGTGCGACGCTACGGATCAAAACCTGGCTTGTCCTTAAGTTTTGCACATCAGTGTATTAATGTTTTTGTTTTATTAGCGTGCTGTTTCTCTTCTGCAAATTGTAAATCAGAAGGGCCTAATATATTTCTATAACTGTGCGCTCCTTATTACAGGTTATATTCACAAAAGCAAATCCACCACCTTTGTTGTGCTTGCGAAATTTTTGTGTGGTGGCAGAGTAGTTCTGTTTTTTTGTAACTATGTTTTGAATAGTATAATCGCAGAAAAACATGGCTAGATTTTCCTTTGTCGTGGTTGTTACAAGTTCTGATTTTTGTGGGACTGTCTCGGATATGATAACTTTAAAATCCTAGCTCGGAACACAGGTCAGTGTTTCGAAAATCTTCTATAATTGAGCAGATTTCTAAAACAACAGAACACAAAAAACGTAATACATGCAACTATATAGACAGAGACTTTTAATTTCACTGAACATCCACTATACTCTATATCCACTATATTTAGCGTGCACAAAACGTTTAATTTCGTTGTTGTTTCAAGCGCAGCTGATAGAGATACCGTGCCCCAGAACAAGACAAGACGTGGTAGCAGTTCAATTCCGTCTTTAGATTTAGATCTCAGAATGTATCCCAAAGGGAGTTTTCAAAATAAAACAAATAATAGGTGAAAGCAAATAAGTATATGAAAAGAAAAAATTGAAATTTGTGTAATTCAAGTGATTTGGGAAGAGCTGTATTCAGCACCGTAAGTTTAGTTTGGGTTCAAGCATTCTGTGAGCATTATTATGTGTTATTTTCTCTGGTGTGTTTCTGTTTGTTTTAGTAATATCTTAAACCGGTGAGAGAAACAAATACACGGACTATGTTCCAGTTAGGCAGTGTCCCAGATTCGGGGGAGTAAAGTGTGGCTGCTGTCTCTTGGAACCGTAAACAATTGCTGACATTTTTCCCGAGTTGTTTTTCTGCACGTCAGCATTTTGGTTGTCGAAATGCAGAAAGCCTCGAAAATTCCCGGATTTCCTAAAATTTTGCAAACAGTACTTGCCAGGGTTCACCTTCCTCATCATATCCTACTAGGGTTCACGTGTCTACTGTACTTGTATTTGTTTATGAGCTATCGCCATTATTAAATTTTCTCACATGTTGTAAGCTGAACTGAATGACCTACTTTCACTTTTTGTCATTAATTTTAAAATTCCGGATATCACTTAACAGACGTAATTAAAATACATTGCATCTTCCATTGAAAGTATGAAAATGACGAGGCAGCCGCTGGACACACGCACACACACACTATGATAAAAAATACAGGTAAACTCAGTTCTGAAAGTCGGACTACGACTTGCAGATCGGAGAGTTGAAATGAGTTAGTCGAGTATGGTTTTAAAGTGTTTATTTAATTTGTTATAGCCAACACAGGTCTATGATATGAAAAGTAGCATACATAATTTTTACAAATAATGCTGGATACATTACGAACACAAAGCAGATCAAAACACGAATTACCCAACGTAGTGCTCTGTCTTCTTGTGCTTCTTACATTCCTCATCACTTGCTCTTGCCTCTCCTTTTGATTTTCTGCACTTTTGCTTGCGTTCATTCTGCGAATTCCGCGGCATTGTCTAAAATGTTAACCCGTTCACACGAAAACATTTTTTTAAATTTTAGTTTAAACCACTGCGTTAAGTCCTTTACATATTTGAATAGATCTTGTCGAGAGCTTTAAAACGATACCACGAACAGTTGTTTTACACTCACGGTTGTCCAGATAAACCGCAATATTATCAGAAGTGTTCACTGGTTCTTTTTAAAACGTTCAGTTCAAACCACTGCGAAATGTTCTTTGCATATTTGAATAGATCTCGTCGAGAGATCGTCTTGTTGCGTTCACAGTTGCCGAGATAGACTGAGTTCAACGCCGTGGCGCACCCAGAAATATTGTATATCCCCAGCGCACGATTCATTGCCCAGTACGCGAATTGGACTCCATGTTGTTTACGAATATGCTAACAACATTAGTGTGCGGCACGTAGTTTTAACGCTATAATGATTTCAATTGTGACCTATTTTTATCACCGGCGGACGGCCGTAAGTCGCCCCACACTATCCGCGGAGTTAGACGTAGTCCTACATAAAAAATATCCGGACAACGTTTTTTAATAGTGGATTTGCGTCACAGCTATTGCCCATACAGGTATCAAAAGCCGCATGTTGCCTGCCAAACATCACAGACAAGCATGAACAATAGAATAGGCCGTACGACAGATCTCAGTGACTTTCTACGTGGCATAGTCGTAGTGTGTCATTTTGGCATTAAGTCAGTACGAGAAATTTATGCCCTGCTACATCTATCCCAATGACCTGTAAGTGTCATTGTTGTGAACTGGAAACTCCTGGAGGCGAGAGCAGCACGATTTTGACCTGGTAGACCACATAAAGTGACAGTGTGAGACTACCGCGTGTAGAACCGGGTTGTGTGACAAAATCGCCTGTTCTAGGTTTCAACTCTTTCCACCGAGAGCCTCTACAAGCAACGTCAACACCATATTGGGTCATCGAGAGCTGAAGGGAATGGGTTTCTATGGCGGAGCAGCCGCACACAAGGCAAACATCAATAAGATAGACGCCCAGCGTCGGTGGGAATTGTGTAACGCCCAGAGCCAATGGGCTTTGGAGCAATCGATACGCGTTCTCTGCAGGGATGAATTATGCTTAACTATCTGGCAGTCCGACGAACGTGTCTGGGTTTAGAGGATGTCAAGCGAATGCTACCTGCCCGACTATGTTGTGAAGCTTGGTAGAGAAGGCCTTCTTGCTCTGGGGATGTCTTTCATGGTTTGTCTGGGTCCCTGAGTTCCAGTCTTTGGGAATCTTAATGCTGCGGCCTATAATGACATTCTCGGCACTTCTGTGCTTCCAAAACTATGGCACCTTTGCCAAGAGAACAATGCCCTGTCCACAAGGCAAGGTCCGCGCAGCTATGGTTTGATAAGGGCGATGTGGAAAAATTTGACTGGGCTGCATGGAACCCCGATCTCACCCCCCATTGAACATTTTTGGAAGGAATTGGAATGCCTACTGCTAGCAAAGCCACCGCCCGACGTCTGAGACTGGCATCACTAATGCTCTTGTAGCGAGCAGTACGGAAGGCATTGAAGCTAGTCGCAAAAGGAAAGTTTCACTTCTTGTTTTATTTAGCATGATGAACTGTACAAGCGAAGCATCCCTTTTTTTTTTATGAAGGCCGCAACTGAAAGTGTTTACCTGGACCACAGTACCGTCTTTCAACTGGACAACGCAACGTGTCATTAGGCTTGTATAACTACTGAGTGGTTGGAAGGACATTAAATCGAATTTGCCACATTGCTTTGGCCCCGGAACCACCTTGACTGTAACCGAGTTGAATATTTGTGGGATATGCTGATACGGGGTGTGAGAACTGCTGATTCCCTTCCATGGCATGAGCGTGAAGTGACGGTGCTGCTTCAGCGAATATGGGGCAAGTTACGCATGGAGGAAGTTCGCCATATTGTAGAATCTATTCGTAGGCATCTGCGAGCCGTGAGTGCACAGAAAGGTAAACCGGTTGAGTTAATATGTAGGTGTTCTTAATGCGAAGCTAACTCAGTGTATATAATTAAGTCCTTCATGTTCAACGAGCAGTTGTAAGTTGAAACCAATTAAATAAATTACAATTTTACGAGAGCTAAGCTTTTAGTGTTTTGCAGTGAAGTAAAGTTAACGTAAAAGATACAAATTAAACAACACGTTTAAACAATAGATACAACCGTAAGAGGACGACTGGTATCACTTTTATATACAACGATTTCAAGGTATTATATTTCGAAGGCGTGATTTTCTGTTTATTGTTTGATATTTAAATATGCCATTTTCTTGCTTATGCGTATTTAATGAAGTGATTGCAGATTATGTTTATTTTCTTTCTCTTGTGTTAAAATATTGTTTACTGGGAATTTGTTTCGTTAATGGCAGAGTGAAAACGAGAAACCTTCATCACGTCAACAATTTCTGTGCAGCTTCTGAATTAGCTACTGCGATATTTCTTTAAAATCACTTTTTGGAAAATTTGCGCATCATGTTTCGCAGTGTTCGCTTTCTTTCTTTTTGCAGCAAAAAATAAAATAAGCAAACAATAACAAATGTGAAAAAATCTGAAATAACTCTGTCAAGTTGATTAATTTTGGGAACTAATTAGAGTCAATTAATGGATTCTTCCGGGACTAACAAATCAACATTATTGGGAAATATCAAACATTTTTTGAGGTATGCATGAGATTTGATCCACAATTTTGTTTTTTGAACTTGAACTCTACAAACAAACATTTATAAGCGGAAAAGGGACAGCATTGGCGTTTGTAGAAATAGCCAAACGATAAATAAAAGCTAGAATTTTGCATCACTAAGAAGCAAAGAGCGACCGGAGACAAATTGCATATCTCCGCTACTTAATTAGACAAAAGACTCCGCCCGAGGAACAAATCGACGAAGCGAGACGACCTTTAAATAACTCGTCAAAAGAAGGGCGTGCCAAATGATGACATGACCTCAATTCAACTGTTTGCGACTTTGCCAGATAACATCAACTCTGGTATGTTGTGGCAAGGGAGAACCCCCTTGCATTGTTAGAAGTCTTTGAAGAGCAATGGCTCGTCGGCAGACAAGAGAGAAAGGCTCTTATCGCGCAAATTAAAATAATCTGTTCTTTTGTCTGCTGGTCGCATCAAGCTCCTATCCAAACCAAAGGCACGACTGATATGCTCTGTTTGTTCCATCGTTTATAAAATAGGTGGGAAGAACAGCTGATTTAGACTGCCTCTGACATTATTTGGGCCGCTAAAGTTACATACTTCACAGTTGTGAAGACACATCTAAAATAGCAGAATGTTTTAAATTAATGTTTGCTTGGTTTTAGAGCTCCTTCCTTGCAGTATAATACAGCTTTATTGACTTGTTCATTCAGCTAAATGTGTTTTGCATCGGGGTTTGCTTCTGTTTACTTTTTCTATAAGAACATAGTCGCGTAAATGCATTTTATAGAATTATTTTTTCTGTAATAATCAGTTCGTTAGTGTACCGCATACGGTGATCATAAAGTGTTAAGATTGAAGTATTATCTCAGATTGATAGACAAAGATGAAGACGTAGGTTTCAGGGTAGTTCGGAAGTGTTTACTATACACTCCAGTGCTCATGTTACACTTTAAAATGAGGTTTTTTTTTATGACGCGCAGAACTGAACATCGCTCTAAGCATTCAATCATGCTACAAAATTTTTATGCAAACAGCTTTTGGCAACGAGTCATCGAGTCGCCCTTTAGTTTGGGGGATGTATCTTTGTTTTTCATAATGCCTCAGAAAAACATCTCCTTGGATGCTAAATAAGGAACAATAATCGGTTACTGGAGTTTAAAATCATAAAATACTTTGGGGTTTACAATCCTTGTGATAATCTAAGGCTATAAGAAATCCTTCCCTAATTTAGAGAAAATGATTCCCAGGAAAAGAAAATGAATGAATGAATGATGATGTAGAGAATTTGATAAAAGAATTGTGTGTGTGTGTGTGTGTGTGTGTGTGTGTGTGTGTGTGTGTGTGTGTCACCATAGGTCTTGAACAGCAAGTAGAAGTAAAAGGCCAGCGGATTTGGGTTAGGGTGCCAAACTGGACAGGGTGAAGGTCGAAGGTGAGCGAGGTTTGATGGTCATTAGGAAAAATGACCTTATTTGTGACGGGGTCAACAATACCATTGGACTGCAATTGACGTACCCTACAAGGCACGGCGAATATTTGGAGGTGGGGCAGTCGAACTGGGTTGGGACCTTCAACTACATGTTTTGAAGCCGGTCGCTGTGGCCATAGAGCTATCCGCGCGGCCGAGGAAGATGGGTGAACCTCTGTCGTAGGAAAAACCACCACTATGCCTTATCCGAGACCCGACCTAACTTGGACGATTAGCAATATGGTTGAAGAGACTAATTCAACTCGGACGATTTTAATATAGTTGAAGAGGCTTACACTGAAGTGCCAAAAACCCAACTCGAATAGCTCTCTAATACGGCATTCGTCTTCCTCGCGATTGGATAACGGCAGCAACGCAACGGATCACCGACTCCACAAGCTCTCTGTAGAACTGTGGAGACAGTACACTCCATGATTCCTGAAGAGCGCAATTCCGTAATATTCGCCGGTGGAAGATTCCTGGGATTAACGGCACGTTGAGCAACATCCCGAATGTGGTCGATGGCGTTTAAATTCGGCGAACGACGGGGCTAAGTCAGGATGCCAAACTCCATGGAATTTTCGTCCATCCATAATTGGGCGACTGTGGACAGTGGCGTATTGTCGTGTTGAAAGATGTCGGACCCATCGGAGTGGAACGGGTGCAAATGATAGATGGTTATGTATACTCTACCGGCAGAGCGGTCTGCAGACGTGCGATGGATCCTAATGCGTGCCAGCTTACATCATCACACACGCTAACAGAGCCTCCTCAGGCATGCGGGATCCATTGCCTCGTGGGTTTGTCACCACAGCCGGAGTCGGCTAACTGTCCGAAACGGTTGATACGTCGTTTCGTCGGGCCAGGATACACATTGCTAGTCACTTTGCGTCCAATGGCGGTGTTCCCAAGCACAGCCTTGTGTCGTCGGGTCAGTAATTCCACCCGAGTGGGCCATTGGCTCCGGAACCCCAGAGAACACAGGAAACGTTGCATTGTCCTACCACTGATGCTACTATTGGCCCCGGCACTGAACTGCATTGTGATTTGATGCAATGTTGCATGCCGAGCGGATGTTACGATGCGTGCCAGACGCCTCTGTCCATGATCATCCAGGTCTTTTCTACGGCCGGTACCGGTCTAGCACTCTGGATATTTTCTCTGAGTTTGTGTAATCCAGGTACACCCTTAATATTGTTGACCGTGTTAATCCAAAATTTCGTCGTGGTAATTTCTGAGATGGAGTGACCCTTCCCTGGGACCGACTATCGTACCGCTTTCGAAATCCAGCCGCCATCTGAACTCCGAATGCTACTACTTAAGCTTGCGGAGATATCTGCCTCTGTATTTACATCGTTTGCGGACGATACAATTTGCCACATGAGTGTGCTGGCATGTAATGGAAATGGCAGTGCCCTTCCCAGACTTGTTTTGCACCTCAGTGTATTGTACACTTCTTTTTAACTGAAGGTCTTGGAATGCAGTACGTCTCAGCTAAGTTCTCTCTACGACTGAAAACAGAGATAAAGAACAAAATCGATTGTCATATCTTCTGATCTTATCTTTTTAAGTGAGGAGAAATCGAGAGCATTTTTTGGAAAGTAAAACAAAATATGACTTTTGAAAGTGTGACGTTCATTCTAAATTAACTTTCCTTTTTAGTTTCTTTCCCTATGTAAGTCTTGAGTTTATTCTGTTATTCTTCACTCTTAACGTGATATCTTTCTCTCAAACAAATACGTTTGGCAACACAATTGAGGTTGAATGAACGTGACGTATGCCTGAGTTTTGATAAGAACAAGAGATAAAAACGACGACTAATCTATTGCTTGAGAGCGTTGGATTTTTTTTTTTTTTTTTTGATTGGAGGTTTAACGACCACCGTGAGCAACTCAATGGGCTATAAGCAGTCGCCCGTCCCTAATTTAGGCTCACTGGTTCCAGGGAAGGGAGAGAGCCAGTGCCGTAAGACAAACACAACATCCATGCCTGACCGGGATTCGAACCCGGACCCCTTACGGACGAATGATCAGAGGCCAGCGCCTTAGACCACTGCGCCACCGGGGCGGCGCGTTGGATTGTAAACTGATTATTGAAAGGAGCGCTGTGAAAAGAGGGTTCTGTGGTGTGTGGAGAGTTAAGTGCAATATGCTATGCTACGATGTGTTTGCTACATCCTGAATAAAGCATCTTTTTCCGTAAGTGTGACTTCTGTTGTTTACATGTTTTGTCTGGCCGTTAAGGTTTCTTTCATTTAGGAACTATTTCTTAGTATGTTGATGTTTTAAGTTAACGTAGAAGTACGACAAGACTTCTACGCCATAAAAGGTGTGGCTTATATTACCTCTTAAACTTTACGTTTTTATAAACTGTCTCTTACGTAAATCTTGTTTTTTTTTTGCATTATACTACCTGACCTTAACTTCAAGTCTGAACACCCAATAATTTTTCTACACGTGGAAACATAGGCAGTCAATCAGATTACGACATAAGCAAACGACAATATTAAAAATATAGCCATTTTCAATTACTCAGTACAAAGTAAACTTGATGTTGTTGTCAAGTTCTTCGTTTCTTAATCAGCAACCTCGTTAATGCGTTAGCTTCTTCTATTACCGAAGTAATTCTTTATACACTCTCGTTCGTAAAAAACAGAACACCTGAAAGGAGTCAAGCAACGACTTTGATTTTTACAGAATATATTCACTAGGCTATACAGAACAAATAATTACCACCACGTATGTCGGTGTAGCTAATAATAATTACCACCACGTATGTCGGTGTAGCTAATAATAGGTGTGGCCACTTCTGGCTTGTATTATCTACTGCACGCACTGAGGCATGGACTCAAATAATGTGTGAATGATGTCCTGTGGAATAGCCATCCAGGCCGTTTTGACCCTACGACTCTCGTTTGAGCATGTCCCAGAGATTCTTTATGGGTGATAAATCTGGCGATCTAGTCGGCCACGGCGGAAGTTGATCGTTGTTATCGCTGAAGTATATTTTTGCTGCAACATGAAGTGGGACATTGTGCTGCTGAAATATGGCCCAGGGGAAGTCCTGCAGGTAGAGAAGGGAGACAGGCAGTAGAATGTCATTGACGTAACGAGCACCCTTTATGGGAGTACGGATCCTCACGACAGGTGATCTGTTTTCGTACTCGATAGCAACCCAGGCCCTAACGACTCGTGTTGGTGCGGTATGCCTGGTGCGAATACACGCTTCCCGACGCCTCTTCCCCCTGTGGTCTGCGGACACAGATGCAGTAATCACTTTAGCCAAAACAGAAGCGCGGTGACTGCCAGCCCATTGAGCAACTCAATGGGCTAGCAGTCACCCGTCCCTAATTTAGGGTCACTGGTTCCAAAAGAGGGAGAGAGCCAGTGCCGTGAGACAAACACAACATCCATGCATCACAGGATTCGAACCCGGACCCCTTTTGGACGAACGATCAAAAGCCATCGCTTATACCACTGCGCCATCGGGGCGGCCGCCGTTTGAAGAATGCACGTTATTTTGGCCCATACACCAGTACTGGTAAATTGTTGTTTCTTTAAGGTTAAAGGTCACGAATGTCGGAATATCTGTGCAGGAGAGTCGTTTTGTTCTTTATGTCTGTATGTGGATATGGCTGGGTGGATGATGACCATCACAATGGGTACTAGTGTGCACCTTCAGCATTACAAAGGGGCCTATGAATAACTATGGGCTCAAACGACCTATTTTTGAATTTGTTTAACTTAAGCCTAATTTATAAAAGCGTTTCTGGTCTGGTGGCACTTTTCTCACATAAGTACAGAGGATTTTGCTTTGACTTCTCAGAGCTAACGCCAAACATTTAGATAGAAGGAAACGCTTTTTCCTTTTTAATGAAATAACTTGTCAGACAGGACAAAAGCTCAAATGAAGTTAATTATTATTATTCCTAAGTACTAAAATAATTATTCGTTCCTTCTTAAAATTCAGACAAAAAGGATACGAGAAAGTGATCCACCAGGAAATTCCCCGATGGGCCAATCCGCCCCTGATGATACTTCATTCTCAGTGTGCAACTATCACCCATATACCAAAATATCAGACTGCTAGCTTTTCTTGTGGCCGGCTGAATTATATTTGTAAAGTCAGCTATCGACTTTGTCGGAATATGACTTTTGTTCTGCTTTGCAGATCAGATAATAATTACTAAGATAAATTTTACCACAAATGCTAGTCATAAAACCTCAAAAACGACCAACCACGCTTTAGTAAAAACTTAGATGGCCAGCCCTGTGTCAGACTGATCAGATGCACTGAATAATTGTCTGAAAAATCATATATCTGAATATACAGGGTGCATAGGAAAGTCCCTATAGCCTGGAATAACTTGCGAACGGAGAGAGGTACAGTTATGCAAGTGAATTAACTGTATAGTAAAGCGACTACGCCCGATCGAATGCAATCAATAGCAGCGCCCCTAGTGGCGAAATGTGGAAGTTAACCATTGCAAATCGAAAACGAAAAGACAGAGCAAAATTTCCAATTACAAAGTTGTAGAGCATCAATAAATTAGTACAAAACGACATTTGTTTTACACGGATAAGATAAATTGTCGCTTGAATACCCTACAATGTCCGAAATCGATGCGCGACGATTCGAATCTGCATATTCATATTTCGCAAATGTAGCAGTATGCAAATGCAGATTGTGACGTTGTACCGTACCTACGATATAAATATCAGTAGCAGGATGTACCCTGGTCAGAAGTTTAGGTCTACGTACGCTGTGTGAGAATGGCGAGCTTGGATTTCTGGGGTTACGTAAAAATCAGGTGAATGCAACAGCGCCTACAGATCTGCTGGATCTAGTTCGTCGTGTTACAGATGCTTGCAATAGTGCAATAGTGTGACACCTTCCATGCTGATGAATGTGCATGCAGATTTACTTTCACGAACACAAATGTGTATCGTAGGCAATGGCGAACTCTTCGAACATACTCGACATTAACTTTTTATCACTGTGCGCCAGTTTGCCTTTTTTGTTTTTGTTTTGTCTGACGTCATCAAACTGTATTGACATAAGTGCGCATTTATGCAATAAATTGTGTGTATTTGCTCATACCTATGCCTGTTCACTTCAAACGTTCACACAAAAGGTCGCGCATCGATTTCGGACATTTTAGGGTATTCAGGCGACAATTTGTCTTATCCCTGTAAAACAAATGTCGTTTTGTACTAATTAATCGATGCTCTACAGCTTTGTATCAGAAACTTTTGCTCTATCTCTTTTCGTTTTCGATTTGCAATGGTTAACGTTCGCATTTCGCCACTAGGGGCGCTGCTATTGGTTGCATTCGATCGGGCGTAGTCGCTTTACTATACCGTTATCTCACTTGCATAACTGTGCCTCTCTCCGTTCGCAAGTTATTCCAGGCTAAAGGGACTTTCCTATGCACCCTGTATATAAATACACTATTGTTTGTGAATATTTAAACACCAAGAAAGAATCACACTATTCAAATGGAATTTATATCACAGATTCCTAATGTTACAGGAGATAACTGATTAATTACATTTGTAGAGTTATACAAGACTTTTTCGCTTTTTTTTTATTGGAGGTTTAACGACCACCGTGAGTAACTTAATGGGCTATAAGCAGTCGGCTGTCCCTAATTTAGGGTCACTGGTTCCAGGGAAGGGAGAGATCCAGTGCCGTTAGACAAAGACATCCATGCCTCACCGGGATTCGAACCCGGACCCAGTTCGGACGAATGATCAGAGGCCATCGCTCAGACCACTGCGCTACAGGGCGGCTTTTTTTTCTTTGCTTCAAAACTAAGTATCGTTTGAAGCCACCTCTAACACCAATAACAGCTTCTATCCGGCGTGGCATTGGATGGAAGAGGATTTTGATATAACCCTGGCCAATAGCCTGCCAGGCTGCTTCTATTCAAAACCAGACTTCATTTGTGGTGACTGCCAGACACGCTAAACGCCGCTTGGCTGCCATGTCCCAGACATGTTCGAACAGGAACATATCTGGTGAACGTGCAGGCCACGAAAGAAGCCGTATCTGCCGCGCACGGAAGAAGTTTTGGACATTGTGGGACATATGTGACCGAGCATTGTTCTGCTGGAATATAGCGAGATCGCGAATTGAACCCCATAGGGCACCAAACCATGACGCTGCAAAATCCACGCACGCTGCAAGGTGCCGTTCACCACGATGTCTTCAAACGAACGCCGCCCCGGTCGTGCAGTGGTCTAAGCGATGGCTTCTAATAATTCGTCCGAGTTGGGTCCGGGTTCGAATCCCGGTGAGGCATGGATGTTGTGCATGTCTGACGGCACTGGCTGTCTCCCTTTCCTGGAGCCAGTGGCCCTAAATAAGGGACGCACGACTGCCTATAGCTCATTGAGTTGCTCACGGTAGTTGTTAAATCCCGGACCAAAAAAAAATTGTCTTCGAACCCGTATGCGACCATCATGGTACAGAGTCGAATCGTGACTCGTCAGAAAAGACGACATATTGCAATTCAGCGCGCCAATGTCTGTGTGCGAGGCCCCAATCGCAGCCTGAGACATCTGCGGTTGAGGGTCAAAGGAATGCGCAGCATGGGCTGCTAAAGACCCATCCTCTGTTACGCAGACGACATCGAACTGTGCTGGAGGACAAAGCCTGATCTGTGACAGAACTCCACTGCTGCGGTACCACTATGAATGTCGTTGCTCAATCGGTCATTGCTATGCGATAGAGGTATCTGTCATCCCGTGCAATCGTGCGATTTTGCGGTCTATTTTCAGGATTTGTGTGCGGTCGAGCCTCGTCTATCCACTGACGCCATGTTAGTATCACTGTACTGGCGTTTCGTACAAAACGACGAAACGTCAGTACAGTCATACCAAAACTCCAGCTGCTCTCACCCCAGCAATCCTTTTCCCCTCAAAGTCCGTCATGTGTTCATAATGCGACCTTCCTCTACGACGGGGTATAGTGAGACACAAGAAACACCCTTTCCATCCAATGTCGGTTCTTCACTGATTGCAAAATCTCGTTTGAGCCAGCTCTTTATACACAAGACCGGACGATCCAGAGGGAGCCATGCGCATGTTCACTGGCATTTTAATCCTTCGCATGTCCCAACTTGTCGCACATATCCTGTAAGTTTCAAGCTAATACTAGCTGCCCTTCATGGTGCTGCAGTTTCCGCATAAAGTAATGTAATGTATCAGAATAAACGTCTGAGTCTGGACCAGGTTTAAAAGTCCTGGTTGAAAAGTTTGTAACCCCAACCAGCCTTCGTGAAATCAGTGCACTGAAATTACAGACGTGCGACTGCGTATAGCCCTAACAGTTGCTCATGTTGATTGTTAAGGTGGACGTCAAGTGAAAATGCGCGCTATACAATTTGCAATGGTCAAAATTGAGTTATTCACATGCAAGATATGGTTCCCGACTCGTGAAAATTGGCACACAAATGAAAAAGACACTAGACTATTGTCAGTGGCTCGCAAATTTCAGAAAAACATTATAGGGAATATTTTAAAATTAAATTTCCGCGTGTTGGAGTAGTGTTGCATGTCGTTAATAGGTGGCGCTCTACGTACGTCAAGTACTGGAAACGTGGCAGTTTCTTACCTTTTTCTTGAATATTAAAAGTTTTCATACACACAATATTCACTGAGTGGTTATAGACTTTTGTTTAGGATGTCAGTAATTATTTAAATCACTTACATTACAGTTTATTTGCTTTTCTACACGCAAACTTATGAAAATCAGAAATCGGATGTTGGTAATCTAAGCTACTGACAGAAGATTTTTCAGAAATCACCGTCTGATAAGGGAAAGACCTCCCGTAATTCACTCACAAAACTCAGACCCCACAAGAAGGTGTCGCAAAAACAGCACGATTTTCTGCGTCATCTATGAGCATAAGGCTGCGTTGGATATGCCTTTATCTCCACCTTAAACCTTGAAATGAACAAGTTAGTAAAACCATGACATGCATTGATTATGATACGCTTTCCAACATACCAGAAATCATTACTCAAGTTATTACTCAAGTGTGAGGAATATGGCTGTAGAATAAATCTCGCTGCTACGCTCTGACCTTTGATCCCATTTCGATGATATTCAACAGAACCGGTTCGCTACATCTCCGGAACAACATGATAAAGTTTTGTCTCAATCGAAGCATTTTTACGTAAGTTATGACGCATAAGGGCGATGGAATGGATCCCGCTCTTATTTCCTGACCTTTGACTCTATTTCACCCATTTTCAATAGGGTTCGTTTCCAGTGGTCCCCTACCACATACTAAAACTTCATTGAAATCGAACCATTTTCACGCAAATTGTGACGCATAAGGGCAATGGAATGAATCCCACTCCTATGCCCTGACCCTATTTCTCCCATTTTCAATAGGGTTCGTTCCCAGGTAGTACCCTACCACATACTAAAATTTCATCGAAATCGAACTCTTTTCACGCGTGTTATGTATGCAAAAGTAGAAAGGAAATGTATGCTAAAGTAAGAAATTACTGTAGAATTCGAAACTAGAAAAATAAACTCCCTGCGCCGAGTAAATTTATTGTAAAGCAGATTTGCGACACAAATTTTTCATGTTTTACAAGTAGTCTTTAAGAATGCATCTAAAGACTACTTGTAAAACCCTATATTTTATTGTGATTCGTTTGTAAATTGCCTTTTATTTAACACGCTAATGAACAAATATCATTTATAAATATTTGTGCTAAATATGCTTTTAATGTTTGGTATTATAAAATATGCTAAATAATAGCTTATATACCTTCTTATGACCATAACGAGTAAAGGCTTTATCGAACAAAACTTCCTAGTTCCATCTCCCATCTCGTTACAACCAAACTTTCCATGAATTTGTGTATTGAGTCAAATTAATTATTTTCTAATATGTGCATTCTTAAGCGAGTAATTAATTATGTCTGAGTGTAATATATTATTAAGTATTCTTTTTTTGTATTGGAATCCGCAGGAGCACATACCAGAACGACAAGACCCTAAGATGGTTGTTGGTGAGCTTCGCGTGTTCGACTTGTGCCCTTTTGGCTAAAGAGCAAGGTATAACCGTCCTCCCCATCTGCGTTGCTTCAAGATTCTTACAGCTGTGGGAACATAACAGGTGAGGTTCTTCTTCGCCACGTCTTTTCCAAGTGATTATTATGAAACTCGGGAATAGCAACACCATTTTAAGGTCCTGAAAATGCTAAACATCGGCGCAAGCTTAAACGCCACCGGGTCGTTATTTCTGAGTGTTTTTAATTTTAGCACCTATTTACATACTTGTAGCTATTTACTTTTTTAACACCCTTGTGGTTAAGCACAATCTTTCAACGTCGGCTGGGTTTGCTTTTTCGCACTTTTTCGTTCTGTTTCTAGGGGAATGTTAAATTATACCTATTAAACCAAGAGAAGTAAGAATTCAACACACAGACTCGCACGGCATACATTTTCCGTCACTTTGTTTTTTCTTTACGGCAGTTGTTTTTTCTTCTTTCAGTAAAATTGTTTTATGCACCGAATATGGCGAAAACTTTTAAATATCTAACACGAGAAGGTAATGTTTTGAAAGTTAATGCGCACATTTGTTCACATTACTACGGATCACGTACGTTTACTTCAATTTGCGGAAATATGCCGTATGTATGTTTCTCAATTTGTCATCCATGTTGGTTTGAGAAATTGAAACAGTTTATGAAACTGCGAACGTGCGAGTAAAAGTTTCGGCTGCGTGATTATGTTTTTTTTACCAGGTCATTTGATTTTATAAATCTTGAGTGAAAACATTTTTTCAAATATTTCGAAGAGCGATCTTTGGTTCCCGCTAGTTGAGACTTAAGTCAATAGTCCGCATACTCATTAAAAAGGAACGCAGCAGATTTTAATGCTTTTTTGTCTTATTATTTTAACTACTACTGCTCTATTTCCTTTGTTTTTCTCGCATGCATATTTTTTTCTGAATTTTGTTGTACATCATAGTAAAAAAGCTACTTCTAGCATATAAAAATGCACAAGTAAAATTATCTTATATTCAGATGTTTACGAGTTTATTCTGGATATATTCCTAAGAAGATCGTTGAATCTTCCTAATTTTGTATAATAACCACTCATATTTGTCCTCTCGATGATAAGAATCCTCGGGCTGCTAAGCAGAAATTCTGGCTTCTTAAGCTTTTAATACATAGCACTATGTTTTAAATGCACTGATCATTTTCTTAACCATTTGAGTACCAGCGACGCGTCTAACGTGTTCTTAGCTTTCCTTTACCCAGTGCCAGCGACGCGTCTAACTTGTTCATAGCTTTCCTTTACCCAGTGCCAGCGACGCGTCTAACTTATTCATAGCTTTCCTTTACGCAGTGTCAGCGATGAGTCTAGCGCGTGCAAAGCCAAGGCCGTTTAGGAAATAAAAGGCAATGACATTAGAGAGATGAGTTTCCCTCCGTTTGTGACGTCATTCTCACGCTACCCGGCTTGATACTTCGGTGTTGCATTTGACGTCACACACGAAAGCGTTGGAAACACATCGGAAGCCTTGGTTTCCACGTGACGTCACTAAAAGAGGGAACTAGTTTCTCTGATGTTATGGCCTTGTATTTAATAGACGGCCTTGGCAAATTTTTCTTTTAACCAATGTCATTGACGCGCCTATCGTGTGCAAACGTTACTCAAAATCAGTGTCAGTCAGTCAGTTAATTTCACACACTTAGTAAAGGAAAGCTTTATACGTGCTAGACCCGTCGCTAACACTAGGTAAAAGAAAGCTATGAACTCAGTAGACGCGCCGCTGACACTCAAAGGTTTAGTTTTTCCTTTCTTTGAACCCGTAAAATGCCCCTAGGAGGAAAACCGAATTCTCAAATGACTGAGTTTTATCTTGATGCGGAGATCTCTATCCTTTGAAATGTAGCGGAAGTGAGAAGTTCGTCTATTTTTAGACTTCCGTTTTGTATACCAAAGGGACAGCTGCCACTTGTGCATATTATTTAGCCTAAATTCTGGAATTCTTCGACGTGTGGTTCTCATTAGAAGTTATCTAAATTTTAGGAACATCTGCCATCCCCCATATAAAATATTAAATTGTTATGCATCGCCGACAAATCGCAATGGCTGGCAACATCTAAAAGTTCGAAACAACTAGAAATATGAAAAGAAGTTTTGAAGTAATTTTAAAAAATCGCATGGTTGCTAGTCCTTAGTATATTTTATGAGAGCATGATTTGCACAGGGGTTTATCAAAATCATGGAGACTAAGACTGAAGTAGACCCAATGTGCCTTGTGCATATCACAAGAACGACGTCACCCGTGATGTGAGGCATATAAAGAGGTGCAGTACGATGTCGGCTTCCATGTAGCAGTACTACAGTCACAGGTGCAACAGTTGTTGTGGAGTAACTGTCGACAATGTTAGATCTCAATAACTTCAAAAAAGGCATGACCATTGATTCGCGTTTTGCATTAGCTTCAGTATTTAGAACGGCAGAAATACAGTAATAGGTGCAGCAAGCGGAACTCTATCAAAGATTATGACTACCTATCAAAAAGGCCAGGGCGTTGACCCCGAAGTTGGAAATTGTGAACGCCATACGAAGAAGTTAGAGATAGGCGAACGTTGGCACGGATTGTAAAACGGAAGCACAAGACAACGGTAACGCAAATGCAGCAGTCGGAATATTCCTGTTTCCGTCATAACAGTTCGTCGGGAACTCCATCGTGCCGGGATTTATGGCCAAGCTGCAGTCTACAAAACTCTCATTGCCAACATCAATGCAACAAAAGGTGAAAAGTGGTTCAAAACACATAAACGTTGGGATGCTAAAGACTGGCGACGTGTCATCCAGTCTGATGAATCGTGCGTCACATTGAATTGGTTTCCTTCACTTGTAGAGTGTACGGCTGTGAGGAAAACCTGCAGAAGCACACCACTCTGACTGTTCTTATTATGTAGGATGGAAATGGATCCCTGATACTGTGGGGCGACATATCCATAGGACCACTGGATTCTCTGCTGGGTCGTCTCACATCTGCAACGTACGAATCCATTCTTGGGGTCCACCAGCACCCAGTCTTACAGGCATTGTTTCCTAATGACCGTCCCTGGTTTCAAGCTGATAATGCACCCGTGCATTGGGCGAAACGTGTCAAGTTTTGCTTTGCAGAGCATGAGGGTGAGGTACAGCAGCTTACCTGGCTACCTCAATCTCTACACTTTAATATTAATGAACATTTGTGGGAATATCTGGAGCAAAACGTGAAATCACACTTTCCACCTCCAACGTCACTGGCACTCTCTGAGACCAAGCCCGTATTCTGTGTACCCGTCGTGATTTCTCGTTGCTTCTGGCGGAGAGCTTATACATTTATGCATCAATGGAGGTGTGCTGTAACGATTCTACACCATATGAAATCCCACACCCTTGGCAAAATCTATTATACAGAATACCCGGGATTTTGTGACACCTTCCTTTTCCAGTTAACTGTTATTGTGTTATTTCTCCAATGTTTCAACTTAGTACATTTCATGTATGACATTCATTTTATCACACTTACCGTATGTTCCATTGCGCTCTTCCGGTCAGCCTTCATCATGTGTGTTGTATATATATATATACCTGATTGAAGAATTTTTGGTTTGCCTGAAGATGGGGACATTGTGTCCCCGAAAGGTCTCACATCTGAGTTTTTAATTGTATATAGTGTTTTATAATTGAAATGCTAGTAAATCGTTTGCTCTTTTACTAGTCAGTAACGTCTATAGACTGTTTTAGTTTTTCGTTTCAACACAGTGCACGCATGATTATCTTGTCACTGGCACAGTTGGAACTTACTTTATTGCAAGAATGATTCCAAATTCCATTATCGTGTGTGCATGACCTTATGTATAAGTCTGTTCCAAGTCGAATTGCTTCTATTCTGAAAGCTCGAGGTGGGCCTACAGCTTATTAATAAAAGTTCTCCACACACAGTGTTTCCATTATTTCGATAACCCCTTTATTTCTTAGTTGATATCCAATTCAATATATTACTTTTTATATACACACCTACAGTAGATCTTTCAGGAAGCACATAATTATAATTTTTATCAGTAAGTTCAGAATCACAATACTAGAATTGCTTTTAAAGAAATGGTAATTGTAGTACTGAATGTTTCATGTGATTCTGAACCTTTTGATTAGAGCGATTGTTTCTGGAATGAGGTAAGTTTTATAAGCCAATTTTCTTTTAAAGAAACAAAGTTATTCCGCAGGGGATTTTAATGCTAGAGTAGGTGTTCACATGAAATGTCTGAGAATGTTTTGCGTATGTTTAACGATCCTGGTGTAAGCAATTTGGTGAAAGATTAATTGAAGTTTGCATTAACAACGATTTGAGTGCATCAGGTGATTTTTCACCAAACAATCACGGTACTTTTGTGCAGAAAAGTGTAATAGATTTGGTCATTTATCATAAGCGTCAAAAACATTATGATCAGTCATCATAAAATATCATTGTAAAACATCATTAAAAAATCGTTGTAGAATCATTATTATAAAATCATTATAAACAATCGTTGTAAAAATCATTATTATAAAAATCATTATAAACAATCGTTGTAAAAATCATTATAAATATCATTATACAACATCAATATGAACATCATCATTACAACTTCTTCATTACATCATTAACATCATACAGATCATCATAAAAGAAAGTAAGCTCATTATCATTACATCATTATAAACATAATTATAAAATATCATTATGATATTTTTTGTCATTTATGATAAGCGTTGTTAACATTCGTGTGATGCGAAGAGCTGATCACGGGTCTGAAAATTTTGTGTTAATATGATGAGTGAGTTCGCATGTTTGTAGGAGGAGGAAGAACACGAATATGGATTTACTGAGAAGAACAAATGCTGGAAAGGCTTCGTGAAAAACATCAGCATCAATCAGAACTCCTTAGTGAACGATTGAATCAGCTGAATCTATGTGAAATTGTTGTGGAAAAGAAGTGGGCAGGTTTTATGGACGGTGTCTCCACTGTCTCTGGAGACCTTTGTAGTGCTGAAATGGTAGGTAATATAAAATGTCATGCTTGGTGGAACAGTTAGAGAAAAGGAGCTATAAAACTGAAAAAGGAAGCATATCTGGGGAGGTTCCAAGGTAGTGTTACTGTGGATAAATATTGCTCTAGAAGGCGTGAAGCAGCATCAGGTTCGCTACAGTAAGGCAAAGTGTATGACAGTTACCATGGACAGGAGAGAACGGGCTTTTTGGAAAGACAAAAATTGTTCTGAAAGTACGTAGGACAAAGAACAAACATTAAAAGCAAAGTTTTGAGTTGTATGAGAATAGGACTGGAGAAATGTTCTGAGTGTTTAATGAATGGAGTGAAAGATAGAGTGATTTTACTTCTGTGAATTATTCCAATACGAGAACAAAGATCAGTATGAAGTAGAAGCAAATGTTGTCACAAAGCGAGAAGCAAACACCACAGAGATCTCAAGAGAAGTGTTATGTAAAGCCATAAAAGCACTTCGGAATGGTTAGCCACTAGAGCAGACGACATAACAGCTGAGATGTTGAAATATGGTGTAGTGACAGAATAATTTGTTGGTTAGCTGAAATTTTTTGGTTGTGTCGGGAGTTAGGTATTGCCCTGCAGAATTGTAGGGATGCTCGCATTAAGTTATTCTCCTGTATAAGAGGAAAGTTGATAAGACCCCATATAGGAGTTATCGTGATATCGGCATTCTTAGCTGAGGAATGTGTTTCGATCATTTCAAGTTACGGGGGTTCACGTCCAGAGAAGGTATGGGGTGAACAGGCTAGTTTTACGCCTGGTGGGAGCAGTATACTAAACAAATTTTATGCATTACGCATGTTAATTGAGAAGTATTTGTATTTTGATATGAAATTTTTATCTGCATTTATGGATTTAGAAAAAGTTTATGACGGGGTAAAGAAAATGCTACTTTATAAGGTCTTGAGAAATTACTGTGTAACGGGAAATTTTCTTCAATATATGAAAGCTACATATGCTGCCTGTAAAGTGCGCATACATGTAAATTGTGCCTTAATGAGTTGGTTTTCCAATGGTGCAAGAGTCAGACAAGTCTGTTAAGTATATTTACGGATGCGTACATGAGTGCAGCCAAAATAGCCTGTACTCTGATTTGTATCTGAATACCCAGTCCTGCTGTTGGAGAGCAAAAGTGAGCTTCATAATACCCTCATGACCAAACATTAATGGTTACTTATATTTTCATAGAGTACTAGCGGCTGCGCCTCTAGGCTCGTTACGCTCGTTTCCAGAGTAACGCTGGGGCTCTGCAGCCCGATCTCTAAGTATATCACATGAAACAACAAGTTAATAGAATCATGCAGTGCATTGATTACGATACGCTTTCCAACATACCAGAAATCATTACTCAAGTTATGAGGATAATGGCCGTAGAATAAATCTCGTTCCTATGACCTGACCTTTGACCCCACTTCGATGATATTCAACAGAACCGGTAAAGTATACTTCCGAAACAGCATGATAAAGTTTTGTCTTAATCGAAGCATTTTTACGTACGTTATAACTCATAAGGGCGATGGAATGGATCCCGATCCTATGTCCTGACCTTTGACCCCATTTCGCCCATTTTCCACAGTTTTCGTCCCTAGGTGGTGTCCTACAACATAGTAAAATTTCATTGAAATCGAACCATTTTTAAGCAAGGTATGACGCATAACGGTAATGAAATGGATAGCGCTCCTATGTCTTGACCTTTGACTCTATTTCGCCCATTTTCAACAGGGTTCGTCCCCAGAGGATCCTTTACTACATACTAAAATTTCATCGAAATCGAACCATTTTTACACGAGTTATCGTGCGGACAGACGGACAAAGCTGGAGCATATACGCTTCTTCAATCTAAGGTTGGAAAGCGTAAAAAACTGGAAAATTCATATAAATTTCAATTTTATTGCATGTCTAAGCAAATAAGGCTTGTTATTTCGAAGTTTCAGAGTTTTTTTACTGTCGTTAAATTTTGGAAGGCCAGCCTTTTGTCGTTTGAACTTATAGCACTTACTAAATTTACCACTAAGGAAAACAAAAGCGGTCCAAAACGCATTTCCGTAAACCGTTATGCTAAACCGTTAAGATGGACGTCAAGTAATTTTGGTTCCTATACTTCCAATGGGAAAACTTTTTTACACATTTCCTTCACAATTAGTGTGTTCCCAAAGATGAAAATTTGAACATCTATTAAAATAACTTCATATTATAACTTGGAATACTTAATATTTTCTAAAACATAACCATAATTATATTAAAAATCAATAACTTCTCCTTTGGTGGTGTTGGAACCAGAAAAAGATGGCGCGATCTGTACTTTGATGACGTCAGCAGACAAACAAATGTTGGATTGCATAATTATGGTTTTGTTTTAGAAAATATTTAGTATTCCAAATTATAAAATGAAGCTAATTTAATCGATGTTCAAATTTTCATCCTTGGGAACGCATTAGTTGTGAAAAAATGTGTACAGAAGTCTTTCCATTGGAAGTATAGGAAGCAAAATTACTTGACGTCCACCTTAAACAACTGAGATAGCTTTACTAACAAAGCATATGCATAACAAATTCTCTGCGTCACCATGGCAGCAGGTCACGGGACCAGAACATTCCTCTGTAGTTATCATGAAGACAGACAAGCAGTTCGTTTCTTTCCTTTGCGTCTTAAAAAAATGCTTAAAAATCAGAAAATGACTTTTTCTTAAAAAAAATTTTGTAAAAAAGGGACGATAGTTGTAAGTTTATGCTGTAAAAATTGCACTGCGTTGTGATATATAGTTCGCCATATATCCGTTTTCTTAAATGGATCCCATTACAAAATAGAGAATTTTGTGAAATTTAGAAATTTAATTTCTCGTAAAATAAATCGAAATTAAAAAAAAATGGCGACGAGGTGCAAATTTTCGGTCATGGCACTACATGCCCACAAAGTTTCGTGGTTCTGTTGCTGTTAGTGTGTCCGGAACGCGATCTGATAGCACTTTTTTGCTTACTTTAAGTTTGAAATACAATAGCTCTTGAAGTATCGCCAGAATCGAGAAAGGGTTTATTTCAGCGTGTGCTCCAAACAATTCTCTACAGACGATGTAAATTTCATATTTTTGTGTTCAATATGTTTTGCGCTGTGAGCTAGGAAAGCAAGAATGTCGCGAAATTTCTAAAACAGCTGCAGCAGCAGTGGCGGCAGTTACTGTTTTTAGAATAGAGAGATTTGTACTGCGACAGTATGTGGATGAAAATATTTTAATGAGGAGTAAACGAAGATGAAAAAGACATGTACACACACAAATAAGCATGAATTTGTGCTTATTAACAGAGAAAATCAGTAAAAGAACAAAACATGCCGTTTCCTGATATTGGTTCATAATTACTAAAATTGACAGAAAAAAAATTAGCAATTTCTCATGGATCATTTTAATATTGTATATGCCCACCCCTAACTACAATGCATGATTGGCATCGGCGGGCCATGCTTTTCACGAAATTGTCCAGAAGATCCTGAGGGAAGTTTCTCCATTCTTTCAGCACCATCACAGAGTCGTTTTCGATACCAGGTAGGGGATTCCGTTCAGCAATACATACAACTCCCCAGAGCGTCCCAAGCATTTTCAATTGGATTCAGGTCTGGGGAGCATGCAGGCCACTCCATTAGGTCAATCCCCTCGCTCTCCAACAGTTCATCAACACGTGATGATCGATAAGGACGGACGTTGGCGTCCATAAAAACGAAAGAATTTCCCACAGCACTAGGAAACAGCCTTACATGTTCTAAAATGGCCTCCTCACAATAACGCTGGGCATTCATTGACAATTTCTCCAAAGCTAAAAGCTCTGGCACATTGCTCATAATCCCAGTCCCGACCATTACTACACCACCCATGTAATTGCCAATTTATACGATGTTTCTGTCTAAAGTGCAGCGTGGGGTTCTAACCAGATGTACTGCCACCTAGAGTCAGACGATAAACAAAATCGGGTTTCATCTGTGAAGAGAACATTGACCCATTGCTCTTCACTCCATGTGAAGTTGTAACGTACCAGGATATGTGACGTACCTGCCAGAAGGACGCACACGACATAAAGGCAGATAGGAATCAGAATAAAACATCCGCGTAGCTCAATTGGTAGAGTGACTTGTTCCGGAATGAGGGGATCCGGGTTCGAATCCTGGCGTGGATAAAAATGACGGAGAAATTTACTTCGTTATAAAGTATTCAGGAGATCATTGATAGCGAGCTGTGTTGCTTGCTGGGGTCAATGGAACACACTGTACAGGTTGTTAATCCGAAATTGTTTTACGCCTTGACACAGTTTGACGCGATAATTTGGTACCCGTGTTTGATTCCAGCTGTTTTGCCAACTTGCCAGCAGTTACTCAGCGAGATCTCTCAGCTGTTGCAACAAGATAATGATCTTGTGATGGAGTGTATTTGTGCGGCCGACCAGTACTGAACCTTCTGGTAGCTATTCCATGTTCAGAAGAATGTTTCCTGATCCGTTATGCTGCGTACTGCGCAATTCTGAACTCCTACGCTACGTCACCCGTTGCCCGCCCTTCTTCCAGTTTGCCAAAAATTCGCTCGCATGTAAAATCATCCAGATGAGTTTTTGTTAGATACAAGTCGCTATATAACAGCAAACAGGGCAGATCCACACTGCCGCCCCGGTGGCGCAGTGGTCTAAGCGATGGCCTCTGATCATTCGTCCGAACGGGGTCCGGGTTCGAATCCCGGTGAGGCATGGATGTTGTGTTTGTCTTACGGCACTGGCTCTCTCCCTTCCCTGGAACCAGTGACCCTAAATTAGGGACGGGCGACTGCTTACAGCCCATTGAGTTGCTCACGGTGGTCGTTAAACCTCCAATCAAAAAAAAAAAAAAAAAAAAGAAATCCACACTTCAGTACCTACAAGACAAATGATTTCTTCCCACTCATGCTTCAGGTTTTATCGCCGGTCTGCAATACATAACTATCAGGAGATTCCTGACAATTTGCATATGACCAAACACTCTCACTTAGCTTGTTCTTACATGTTTCGATGTTTCGACCTCTAACCAACTATTGTGAGTCCGAAATTTACCTTTTTGCCGTTGATCCTTAATTTTTGGACCCGAGTGTATGTTGTTCACGACAAGTAAAGTATGTATGAAGTTAAAACTGAATACACAAAAATGAAAAAAACACACACTTAAATCCATGGTTTTTGAGCGATAGACTGTTAGCACTGAATACAAGATCAGTCTAAATAGTACAGATTTAGGTAACTTGAATGAGTTTATGTATGTAGGCAGAACGTCTGACAGGAAAAATAAACTGGGTAATGAAATTAGTAGGTGATTGAATTTGGCTTTAAAATTATAGATGGTTTAGCAATATTTAACAGAATTCTGATATGTTGTCAAAAAAGTCCGTTATGGCTATTTGTCATAGCGTAGTTTTTTTCTATTCCGATGTGTGATGGTGAAAACTTGCTACTACAAGCGAAAGAGAGGGATAAGTAGTTTGTGTGCTCGAGAGATATGTTACTGTTTGTGTGTTTTTGTTTGAGATTTGTTGTGGTCATGTGCTGAACGAAGATGTGTTGCAGATGAATAATGTTGTTAGTAGGATGTAAATAAATAGTTTTTGTGGCGGTTTAGCCACGTTGAAAGGAGTGGTAAAGAGGTGCTAACAAAGGTAATTGATTTAGCCCAAATGGGAGTAACGAAAGTTACAGGAAGGTCGAGGAACTCGTGGGAGGGCCAAATAAAAGAATGCCTGCAAAAGAAAATTAGTTTGAGGTTTGAGTTACAGAATTTCTTGTGGGAGACATGCGATGGATGTGCAACTTGAGTTCTGTGTCCGAACCGGTTTAAGCGGAGACGTTTGATAAATCAGTAATGAGTAAAATATAACTTAGGTTTGGCACATGGCATTGCTTTGAGGAGCTAAACTCTGAATCTCAGAGAACAGCTTAGTGATATGTAGTACATACTGTATATAAGTGGTTTTGAATACAAAACAAAATTGTATTTGAATTTACTATCTAGTACTTCAAAAGTGGGATGTAAGGTCAGGTGATGCGTAACATCACAGCCTCTCCTTGACAAATGTCAACCCCGCCTTCTCGTGGTGCATCCTGTTCCTACTAAAGGGGCTCTGACGACCGCCAATAGCGGTATAACTATACCATCGGGATTAGAGGAAATTCTATCCCACACTCACCAACCCGCTTGGCCAGCGTGGTGAGTTATGGCCAAACCCCTCCAAAATGACTCCACAACTTAAATCTTGGCCCTCAGTCTCCGGCAGCTGGAATGTACCTGGCCAAGGCAGCGGCCAGTGCGACATGAAGGCAGAGGGTGCTAAGAATCCCGGAGGACCGGACTAGGCTGCCATCTGATGCTGACCTTGGCAACGTACAATGGACGCTCCCTATCTTCTGATTCAAGGCTTCTTGAATTGGAAGAGGAACTACAAAGGATCAAGTGGGATATCGTGGGGCTAAGTGAGGTAAGGAGAAAAGGAGAAGATCTCATCGAACTGAAAAGTGGACATCTCTTCTACTATCGTGGGACAGATACTGGCAGAACTAGTGGTGTTGGATTTATAATAAACAAGAAACTGAAGGATAAAGTTGTAGAAGTTGAAAGTTCCTCTGACAGAGCTGCACGGCTTGTTATCCAACTCTCGAAAAGATACCAGGCTCAGATTATTCAAACTTATGCACCCACCACAAGTCATCCTGAAGAGGAAATTGAAGAATTTTATGAGGAAATTTGTCATCTAAATAATAAAGGTAAGCAGCACTTGAAAATAATAATGGGAGATTTCAATGCAAAAATAGGGCAACGGCAACAGAATGAAACTTCAGTAGGTAAATTCGGTCACGGCAACAGAAACCAGCGTGGAAATACTCTCGTTGAGTTTGCAGAGGCAGAAGGGTTTTTCATCTTGAATTCCTTCTTCAAGAAAAAGCCACACAGGAAATGGACATGGAGACATCCAAATGGGACGACAAGTGAAATTGATTTTATTATGTGTAACAAAAAATTCGTCATAGAAGACTGCAGTGTGCTAAACAAGTTCAACACAGGTAGTGACCATAGATTGGTGAGATGTAAGATGCACCTCAACACTAAACTTGAACGTGGCAAGCTCATAAGACAAACAAAATCTATTGACATAACCAACCTTAAAAAACACCATAATACCTTCAAGTTGGAACTGAAGAACAGGTTCTCTGCTTTAGAAGGCCTAACATCGGAAGAAGTGGACATCTCTGAAGTTAACAGAAAAGTAACCAAAGCTCTTATGGAAACAGCAACAAAATTAGCTGGGTCTAAGAACAAGTTGCATGTAAATAAATTATCAGGAAAAACGAAAATGTTGATGCAAAAAGAAGAGAGATGAGGACAACTAAAGAAGATGTGACTTCCAAAGTGGAATATATAGAGCTATGCAAGACAGTACGAAAAAGTATCACTGAAGACGTAAGAAAATTCAACTGTGAACTAGTGAGGAAAGCAATTGAAAACAACCAAAGCCTAAAGATAGCAAAGGGACATCTCAGTAAGGGAAGAAAACAGATTATGGCACTGAGAAAAGAAGATGGTTCTGTAACAAGAAATAGAGGCGAAATTTTGACAAGAGTGAAAGATTTCTACTCCAAATTATATGAAAGGGATGATACATGCACTCCAGACATCATGAAGGATACCAGTACCAGAGTTCCTCCAGTCCTTCCAGCAGAAGTTGCACATGCAATCAAGAACATGAAGCGGGGAAAAGCTCCAGGAGAAGATGGAATTACTGTAGACATCATACAAGAAGCAAGTGGAGAAATCGAAACAGTACTCGCCCAAATTTTCACTCGATGCCTTAATGAAGGAAAGATTCCCGAGGATTGGAACAACGCTACAATGATCCTGCTACATAAGAAAGGTGACATTGAGGATCTCGGAAACTACAGACCTATCAGCCTCCTATCAGTAGTTTATAAAATCTTCACTAAAGTTCTTTCACACCGCTTGAAGGTAACACTGGACATGGCTCAACCGAGAGAACAAGCTGGATTCAGGAGTGGCTACAGCACAATAGATCATATCCATGTGCTGAGAGCACTAATTGAAAGAGCGAGGGAATATGAACTTCCATTGTGCATGGCTTTTATCGATTATGAAAAAGCCTTTGATTCGGTGAAACCATCAGCAGTTACAATGGCTCTGAAAACCTGCGGTATTGAAGATGCATACATTAATATTATTAATAACATCTATGAAAATGCAAGTGCAAAGATTCGGCTGTTTGAAAATACAACACACATAAAAATTGGAAAGGGAGTGAGACAAGGTGACACCATATCTCCGAAGCTCTTTAATGCCACATTGGAGGGTGTTTTTCAGTCACTGAGCTGGGAAAACAAGGGGATAAAGATTAATGGAGATTATCTAACCCACCTTCGTTTTGCTGATGACGTAGTCATTTTTGCAACTAGCCCATCAGAGCTGCAGAGTATGATCCAGGAACTTGCTGACAAGAGTAAAGAAGTGGGATTAAAAATGAACTTTCAGAAGACAAAAGTGATGTTCAATGCTTTTACAAGAAATGAAGATTTATCGATTGATGGAGAAAAGCTGGAGATAACAGACACGTACGTTTATCTTGGACAGCAGATATCAAGTGAGGGTCACATTGATGAAGAAATTAATCGGCGTACAAAACTTGCCTATAGAGCTTTTGGAAGAAACAGCATAATTTTCAAGAGCAATATGCCATTATGTCTTAAAAGAAAAGTGTTTGATCAATGCATCCTTCCAGTGCTTACGTATGGTGCAGAGACGTGGACCTTAACTAAAAGAGACATACAAAGGCTGCAGACAACTCAAAGTAGCATGGAGAGGTGCATGCTTGGTGTAACCAGGAGAGATAAGAAGAGGAACTCGTGGATCCTAAAAATGACAAGAGTGGAAGACATCATGATCAGAGTTAAATCCCTGAAATGGCAATGGGCTGGACATACTGCCAGAAGGACAGATCATCGATGGACAGCCGAAATTTTAGATTGGATTCCAAGGGACAGGAAAAGACCCAGAAGAAGACCACATGGGAGATGGGTGGATGGAATTCGAAAGTATGCAGGGGTTACATGGAGGAGACTGGCACAAGACAGACCGTTGTGGAGGAAACTTGGGAGACCTTCGTCCAGCAGTGGATTGATAATGGTTGACAATGATGATGATGATGACTTCAAAAGTAATGGCTTTCTTGATATATTGAAAATATGAAGCCGTACAGAATTTCTTAACGTAATTTTTATAATAAATTGGAGAAAAAATAAAATACAAAAGTCAAAATAGACACAGACTTAAGGTAGCAAATAAAGTATCCATGTATGTGTGTTTTACATCATAAATTAGCGTAATCTATAAAATTACAAGTCCCCTCGCCCTACCTTTTTTCCCCTTTTCGGAGGCATTCAAAATTTTACAATAATATTTAACGTTTCGAAATTTAGTTTATACGTTTTTTAAGATCATTCCCTAGAAAAACGTATAACCGAAGTTCGGGCATTGCATATTGTTGATAAGTTCTGATAGGAGCGTTAAGGTATTATTAAAAAGCAAATTCAGGAAGATACGGATTTTTTAAAGGGTTGACAAAAGTATGGTTTTGTCAACCCTATTTTCCGTAGACTAAAATATGAGGTATTATTGGCTTTCCCGTTTGTTGTAACAATCTAGCAGAAGTTGGTCATGGAAACATTTAGTGCTTGGCCTGACGTTATGCCGTATACCGTGCCCACAGTACAATATGTGTGTTTTTGTCGCCTTAAACCTGTGTGCAAACAACTTTTATCGTTTCTACTCTCGTCCATGCGACCGGGGGAAACGACTTTTATGTATTATAAGTAAGATGTCAGGTTGAGATGGAGAAGTAGCCGGTCCAATGCCGTGGCTAGGCCCTAGAACCACAGGTGGTCCGAGGAGTCATCAGTGGGGGATGCATTGTTACTTTGGGGGCTCTGTGTTCAACTACAAACGGCATTTTCCCACAAATACAGGTGCAAGTTTTGCTTTGTTTTTAATATCCTTTTGTTAATTTATTACATCAGCAAATAATTATACCGAAAATAAAAAAAATAGATAAAATACAAAACCTGAAATAAAAACTGAAAGAAATAAAACAGACCTCTCTGTAAATGTAAAAAAATAAATTACATTTTTTTAATTTGCTTGCTAGTGGCTAAGCTGAGCGTTTAATATCGCTGGAGTCAAAATAACTCCCAACTAACCTGATTTTCTCTTCCTTCAATTTACTGTTCTGGTCTCTTTTCCATGGATCCACGCAATGGCATCGGGGATTTACTGATGTCACACTTCAGCCTTTTCTACTCTTCTTCAGTTCCCCCTTTTCTCCATATATAAATATACTATCTACCAACAAGCAATTGGACACCTGTGCGAGCAAAAGAAAACGAAGTTTATTCACCTTCAATAGTTGGAGGAGCCTCCACGAGCGGCGATTATAGATGAGACCCTCCGGGTCATACCCTCAACCAGGCATTGTACGACGGCTAGCGGTATTTTCTTCCACTCGGCTTGGAGAAGACAGGTCAGTTCCTTCACCGATTTCGGACTGTGGGGGCACCCCTTTAGTCGACGCTCCAACTCGTCCCAGAGGTGCTCGATAGGGTTAAGGTCCAGACTCTGCGCAGGCCAGTCCAATCGATAAACCCAATTATCACCATACCAAGCCATGGTGGACCTCGCAACATGACAGGTGGCATTGTCATCCTGAAAGTAACATGAGTCCACCCCGTAAAACTGCCACAATCGTAGGAAGCGCATGGTCATCCAAAATGGTGCAGTAGGTCTCGGCGTTGAGTTTACCAGGAATTGCGACCAAGGGTCCCGTGCCATACAAATAGAAACACCCCCATAGCATAATTCCACCGCCGCCGAACTTCACAGTTGGCACAATACATTCCGGCAGGAGGCGTTCTCCAGGCAGACGCCAAACCCAGACCCTGCCATCCGAACGGTAGAAGGTGAACCTTGATTCGTCGCTCCAGAGAACCTGTTTCCACTGTTCAACGGTCCACTGTCGACGTTATGTGCACCACGTTAGCCGAGCAGCGCTATTGGAGTTGGTGATCAAAGGCTTGTGGGCGGCAGCACGTCCATGATAACCGAGCAGATAAGCTTCCTTACGGATGGTATTCATCGAAAGAACACTCCCGGATGCTTGTTGAAACTTCTCGAGGATGTGGCCCATCGATTTGGTGCGGTTCTTTCGAATTTCTCTGGCCAGCACCCGTCGGTCTCTAACTCCCAGTTTTGTGGGTCTGCCGCGTCGGGGCACATTCCGGCAGTCACCTCTCATCTTCCACTTGCCAATCACGTAGGCCACTGTGGATTTTGGGTACCTCAAATCGCTGGATATGTCACGTATGGATCGGTCATTTCTGTGATACCCGACGATTACACCTTTCTCGAAATCAGAGAGCTCCGAACTGCGTGGCATCTTGCATGCGCCTAGTTGCGTTGTTGTTTCCCACACGATATTTAACGGCGGCGGCCGTGACGTGTATCAGGACCGCAGATATCGTCGATTGCAGGAGTGTCCAATCACTTGTTAGTAGATAGTGTATTTTTTGATTTGGGATTTAACGACCACCGTGAGCAACTCAATGGGCTATAAGCGGTCGCCTGTCCCTCATTTAGGGCCATTGGTTCCAGGGAAGGGAAACAGCCAGTGCCGAAAGACAAACGCAACATCCATGACTCAGTGGGATTCGAGCCCCAAACCATCTTGGAAGAATGGTCAGAAGCCATCGCTTAGACCACTGCACCATCGAGGCGGTTCTCCATCTTTAATCGCGTATTCTCTTTCGCTGGTGCCTGGTACTACATACCGTAGTCAATCGTCATACTCGTGTACGCGCTAGGATTTCGCTTTAGCACTGTTTTTCAACGCGTAGATGGATACACTAAGTTAAAATGACAGCACTTCTTTGTAGGCAACGAACTACCGGGAGGCTTTTTAAACAGCAGCTTAGCATTTCATAGCCACTTACCAAATGATGAACAGGGGTTTAGCCTTCTGCCCAACTACACCTATCTCTCTCTCTCTCTATCTCTATCTCTCTCTTTTTCGTCTTCTTCTTCTTATTTTGGTAATGTTCTTTAATATTTGAGGTTTCTCCGAAAAAAGAACACACGGCATTTTCCCCCTTTTTCTTGACCCAAAACACACTAACAAGCCCTGTCACTTCGTGGCAGAGAATAATTGGCGCAGCTGCTCCTACTGATTCACTTTGAAAAGTAATTTCTCTGTAGTTATTCATCGTTTGTGCTGTATCACTTCAATTTTTATTGTTTTTTAAAACTGTTATGCGCGACAAAATGAGGAAAATCATTTATGCTTCTAATGAAATACAAAAGTCATTTTCATAAACCAACGAAATTAAAAGTTAAAAGAATTTACAACAAGGTGTACTTTTCCGAGGGGGTGGGGGGTTACAGCCCTGAGCGAGCCCACCTAAACTTCCCAGTACAGCTAAAAACATGCGCCACGTATTAGTTCAACGTGCTGAAAGATGCTCACTGTGGCAGTTTTGTCGCGTGCATGCAGAGCACAGATGCTTTCGCGATTGAAGGTGAAGTGTTACGTATGATCTCAAGATTGAGCTCCTCATATTTGCAAAGTAGTGTGAACCATATCGACTGAGTCTGTACAGTTCCACAAGATGGCTATCGAATAACACTCCAGATGCCAGAAGATCTGTGCTGGTATGAAAACATATGTTTCCGAATTTTAACAGAGTTTGAGCGAGGGGAAAGAAATATGTGCCAGAAAATTACTCATCGCGATCTGACAGCGTAACAAAAGAGGCTAGATTTGATTTTCGCACTGATCTTTTTAGCAGGTCTTTTGTAAAAAAAAAAAAAAAAAAAAAGTACGTGCTTATAATATTACATTATCCCTCCGTCTATGGACACCATATCTTTGCAGATATTACTCCAATTTGAAAAATTCTTTTTGCATTGGGCAGCTTGAAATATGGGAACGATAATCCTTGTTTGCTGTTTTTTTGGTGCATAACTTCGCAACTAGAGGGCATAAATGGAGATGCTATCGACTTCAAAATATATTTTATTCCATTTAATTGCTTCTAAATATCCGACTGAAAAAATTATCTCCTCTTTTCGATGCCATTTATAACTAAGACTAGTTTGGACAGAGTTTCATTTTCAAGTAATGTGTATGTTTTCTGCTAGGAAGCGTAAAGGTAAATTAGAATTATTTCGAAGCATTTTTCTGCACTGGATACAGCTCCTGGTGTGAAATGTTCTATGTATAATTTCTAATTTTTGGTAGATATAAATTTGGCCACCAGGGGCTTGTGTCTATTTCTGTTTCTGATGCATTTGCAGAGCAAAATCTGTACTTCTGAAAACTCGATTGAAAACATTCTTTGGCTGATCTATATCGCTCACCTTAGAAAACCTTTTGAGAATATTTTCTGCTTAAAATAGTTTACAGTTTTTCCGCCAGCGGCGTAGATGTATGTTTTATTTTTTTCGATATCTCTGCTTCTAGGAGTCCGATTTGAAAAAAGAAATCTTTCTTTTTCAAATCGGACTCCTAGAAACTTTCTTTTCAAATCGGACTCCTCTCCGAAAAAGAAAGAAATCTTTCTTTTTCGGAGAACGTTTCTAGAGCAAAATGTCCTGCATAATATTTTTTACGATCAAGTGTGCTACTAGAAGGCTTAAAGTAACGTTTTACGTTTACGGCGTGTGTGCAGCAATATCTGCGGGACTAAAGCCGAATGAATAAATTGATTTTTGATCAAATACTATTTACTATGAAAACATTTTATATGCATTTCCTTTCCGAAATAATGCAAAGTTTCCCCACTAGGGACACAAATGTTAATTTGTTTTTCTGGATATCTCTCCTCCTAAAATGTCCGATTAAAAAAATTCATTTAATACCGGATACCATTTAACCTGTGGAACACTTTAGGCTTATTCTTGCAGAGTTTCTTTTGTAGCTCATAATTCTGTCGGTAGGTGGTGTTTGTGTATTTTTCTTTGCAGCTGTATGTCCGCTTCTAAAACCTCTGTTGAAATATTTCTTTTTTTTTTTACTGTATGCAATACGCTACAGTAAAGATGGTAAACATTATCCATTTTAAATAAAGCACAGCTTTTCCGCTAGGTGGGGAGGTAAAAGTCAAAACTTTTTTTCTCGGCATCTCTGCTTCCGGGAGACGTATTTGAAAAATTATTTTTCTTTAGCATAGCTTTTCCTATGAAGAGTAGTTTTCGCATATTTTGAACTTTTTCATTATACAAAATTTTTCTGCTAGAGATCGTAGATTTATATCATGTTTCCTTCTATATTTTTTTCTTTTAACTGTTCGATTCGAAAATCAATCTCTGGTAAGAAATATTTTGTGCAGCGATTTTGGTAACATACTTTTTAGCCGCTGGTGGGAGTAAGTAGCTGTTTCTATCTATGAATGTTTTATGGATTGTAGAAATCCGGTTGATTTTTTCTAATCTGTTCCATTGACAGTGAATAATTTAAAACAAATTTATTTGCAGCCGAAAAAGGTTCAAACGACGTGCTACTTACAAACGAAAATTCGGTGGCATCTTTCTTGTTTAGATTGTAATGCGTGACAATCCTTTCACTCACTGCTAGTGACGTGGCGTGACGTGTTGCTTCTACTACGACCCCCGCACGAAAAGGCAGAACATACGAGAGTTGAGAAGACCCCTCTCTCTTTACCTGCTTTACACAGAGTTTTATGAACATGCATTGTCCTTCTATCTCTGCGTGACACTCTACTGTCACTAACTAAACCAAAACAGCGTGTTCTACCACATTGGATGGAAGATTACGTGTCAGAAGTTGTTTGCTCTCGGGCAAACATGCCCAATGCACGGGTGTGTAAAGAAATCTATTCAATTGGCTACCACTCAGAAATATCAGTGGTTTTTTTCCCTTGGTCGGGGGAATAATATTATGTTTCAGATCTTTAACACCATTAAGTGCGTGTTTAATAATACTATTCGCTGTCTTGCATTTTATTTGCAGTTTTTCTAGATTACCTAAACAGAAACGGATCACTGGACAAAACGAATAGGTCTAGGCTTGCTTACCATGAAATGCTTTGAGCTACCGTCATCGTCGCTTTGTTTTCTAAAATAACCCCATCTGTATAGAGAAAAATTACTGATCTCTGGGCAATTTCCCGCACCTTTGTTTTCGAAGCTCTCTCGCTCTTGCTAAGTCCCGCATCTGATATACACTATCTACAAACAAGTAATTGGACACCCCTGCAATCGACTATATCTGCGGTCCTGATACACGTCACGGCCGCCGCCCTTAAATATCGTGTGGGAAACAACAACGCAACCAGTCGCATGCAAGATGCCACGCAGTTCGGAGCTCTCTGATTTCGAGAAAGGTGTAATCGTCGGGTATCACAGAAATGGCCGATCCATACGTGACATATCCAGGGAATTGAAGTACCCAAAATCGACAGTGGCCTACGTGATTGGCAAGTGGAAGATGAGAGGTGACTGCCGGAATGTGCCCTGACCCGACAGACCCACAAAACTGGGAGTTAGAGTCCAACGGGTGCTGGCCAGAGAAATTCGAAAGAACCGCACCAAATCGATGGGCCACATCCGCGAGGCGTTTCAACAGGCATCCGGGAGTGTTCTTTTGATGAATACCATCCGTAAGGAAGCCCATCTGCTCGGTTATCATAGACGTGCTGCCGCCCACAAGCCTTTGATCACCAAGTCCAATAGCGCTGCTCGGCTAACGTGGTGCACATAACGTCGACAGTGGACCGTTGAACAGTGGAAACAGGTTCTCTGGAGCGACGAATCAAGGTTCACCTTCTACCGTTCGGATGGCAGGGACTGGGTTTGGCGTCTGCCTGGAGAACGCCTCCTGCCGGAATGTATTGTGGCAACTGTGAAGTTCGGAGGTGGTGGAATTTTGCTGTGGAAGTGTTTCTCCTGGTATGGCACGGGACCCTTGGTCGCAATTCCTGGTAGACTCAACGCCGAGATCTGCTGCACCATTTTGGATTACCATGCGCTTCCTACGTTGTGGCAGTTTTACGGGGTGGACCCATGTTACTTTCAGGATGACAATGCCACCTGTCATGTTGCGAGGTCCACCATGGCTTGGTATGGTGACAAAGGTATGCCCCGGAGGGTCGCCGCTGTAATCGCCGCTCGTGGAGGCTCCACCAACTACTGAAGGTGAATAAACTTCGTTTTCCTTTGCTATCACAGGTTTCCAATTACGTGTTGGTAGATAGCGTATGAACAAACACTATTCCCCAGTTTTTCCTCCTGTCTACCGATTTTGGATACTCAACCTACGTGTACTACCTTTGTTGTAGTGCATCAAAAACTAAATCAATGAGTAAAACTTCACGTAATATACTGTATATGCAATGCAGAGCTTTTAATTATAAGGCTAATGTCTAAGTCCTATTATTCTGAGTAATCACTATAAATTATTCACACTTTATACAGACAATTTATGCAAAAATTGTTTCTCGTCTTATGCTATTTACAGCACGCCGCCCCGGTGGCACAGTGGTCTAAGCGATGGCTTCTTATCATTCGTGTGAAAGGGGTCCGGGTTCGAATCCTGGTGATGCATGGGTTTTGTGTTTGTCTTACGGCACTGGCTGTCCCCCTTCCCTGGAACCAGCGGCCCTAAATTATGGACGGGTGACTGCTTATAGCCCATTGGGTTGCTCACCGTGGTCGTTAAACCTCCAATAAAAAAATATTCATTGCACGAAGCAATAAAGAGGTGTGTATGTGCGCGCGTGCGTGTGTTAGTAAATCCCTGAACTATTAAATTTTGTGTCTTCATCAGGCAACTACTCAGTTATTTTTGTCAGCAATCTTGTAGAAGCAGGAACGGGATACGTTTTCGGCAGTCAATTATCCATAGATCGACGGCCCGGCAGTATCTATAAAACTCTGCCTTTTCCTGTAAGGAAATATTAATGGGTAAGAATTTCACTGCAGATACGTTGTCCGCTGATTTTTGAAGGCATTTATCGACTGCTAACTTGAATACAGAAAGGAGGTCCGTTAAACAGCTTTCTGAATGTATTCATTTACCTTCCCCGTTTAATGATTCCTTAGACGAAAAGCATCAAATTTCGTAGTTCTATCACGGAAAAAAAATAGTGTGTCCATTAAGTCTTTCCCACATTAAAAAAAATAATATAAAATAATATATTACAGGCACGAAAGAGATTGCACAACAATGAGGGTGCACAAGTAAAGTTTTTTTTTCCAGTGTCAGTACACCTCGACATGGGCGTCATTTGCGGCCTGGAGGACATCTAAGCGATATTCGATTTAAAGTAATGTTTTGTTTAGCATCTGAGCTCAGACAGAACCAATGACATCTCTTTAGCGTCTCGATATCCGGAACACTGCTAAAACTTGGGTTTTCATATAACCCCACAGGAAAAGATCTAGAGGGGTTATGTCAGGTGATCGAGGTGGCCATGTCGTAGGACCGTCGCGGCCAATCCATCTGTCCGGAAATGTAGTGTTCAGGAACTCACGAACCATTATTGACCAATATGGTGGGGCGCCGTCTTGTTGGAAAATAACCGAAGGTTGGAATGCATGCAGCTTAGGTGCTACAAAAAGTCGCAACCTGTCCAGGTACACGTTACATCTTACCGTGGGCTCTGTAAAAAAAGAAGGGTCCGATGATTCTGTCATGCATCAGGCCGCACCATACGTTCACTTTCGGGCTAGCCCTCTGTTGTTCGATGACATAATGGGGATTTTCTGATCCCCAGATTCACACATTGTGCCTATTTACTATACCAGAGACGTGGAATGTGGCTTCATCTGAGAAACAGACAAGGTGCAGATAATCACTCTCATGAGCTAAGCGCTGCAACATCTTCGTCGCAAACGCAGCATGGCGAGGCCGGTCATCAGGCTGAAGAGCTTGAAAGATATGTACCTTATAAGCGTACAGATAAAGACGTTTGTGTAAAATTTTGTGAACCGTGGTACGGGGAATCAGTTTCCAGCGAAGCACGACGAATGGATTTCCTGGGGCTTCGCAGAAATGTCTCCTGAACAGCTGCAGATGTCTCTTGTGTAATCGGTGGTCGGTCCGCTCGGGGGAGATCGCCAACACTACCCTTCGCTTTAAACTTTTCATACCAAGCTTTTGTGCTTTTTGGTCCGGTGGTGATAGTCTGTGCTCTTTACTGAAATGACGCTGGACAGTAACCGCCGATTTGGTCTCATGAAACCACAACACGCCCGCCACTTTTTCTTGTATGGAAGCCGTTATCGATGACATGCTCCTCTTATTCAGCAGTAGCGCTCACCTAAAAAACAGAAAAAAAACCCCTTTGTGTGCTGCTAAATTATGTTGCCAAACATTTTGCTTTAACTTACATAGATTGTTTATAGTATTTTTTACAATGTGGAAAATACTTTATGGACACACTGTATAAATAAGTTTGTGCTCCTACTAAGTCAACTTTACTCCTAAAACCGCCGATGTGCTGCAATAGTGAGGAGAATTAGACGTTACGCTTAAGAAAAAGAGTGGGGTTGCTACTACAATACATATTAGCCCTTTCTGAAATAGGCAAGCCTTGTCGCTTAAAAGTACGTTGAAAATGAAAATTTAACTCTTTCACGTCGTTTTCCACGAAAGAAGCAACTGTTTTGCAAAGGTGGTTTCCAAATCCACTGCAATCATTTCATGGGACTTTCATTGCGAAATCAAATGCATTTTGCCAGTGCAGTTCCACAGCCAAAGCGAGGAATTTCTTCTTCTCCCTTTGCCGTGGTGCGTTTTAAATCCGAATATTTGTTTTAGCCTATGAAACACGCGTTTTGTAAAAGAATTTCGAAGAAAGTTCATGGTAAGTTCAAAATTTGATGTTTTTTTATGAACGTTTTACCTTAAAAACCAATTCACTCCATTTCTTTCTCCAATGAAACTGTATTTTGTTCTTTTTAACAATCCCTGTAGTAGCATTCATATACATGTACACTATATTGACAAAAGTCACCGGTCACCTAGATGAGAAACACAACATAGCATTTATTGACATGTACATTAGTACGTGGTCGGTCCACTTTTGGCCTTAATGCATGCACTGACCCTTCGGGACATGCTTTCGACAAGGTTTTGGAACACAGCGACAGGTATGCGCTTCCATTCAGTACATAATGCTGCCGTTAACTGTTGCTTAGTAGTAGGCCTTGATTCCAAACATCTTATGCAGCGCTTTAATTCATTCCATAGGTGCTCTATGGGAATAAGATCAGGGCTCTGTGCTGGCCAGTCCACACACGATACGGAATTATCGTTAAACCATGCCGTAACAGTCCTTGCTTTATGACTCGGTGCATTATTCTGCTGGTACCAACAAGGCTCTGTTCCATAGTATTGCCACAGAGTTAGTCGGGCATAAGTGTCCAAAATATTGAGGTAGACGTGCTGGTTAACAGGTTTGTCCACGATAAACAATGGGCCGGGACCATACCACGAAAGAAACCTCCAACGAGTACACGCCAGCTCCAAACTTGACAGTAGGAACAGCACACTGTGGTGAATAGCGTTCCCCCGGCTGCCGCCATACCTACCAACGGCCATCAGACTGATGGATCGTGTATCTGGATTCATCAGTCCATAGGACCCGTTTCCTTTGATCTACGGTCCATGGAAAATGCTCTTTGCACCATGCTAAACGACTAGTAGCATTCCGAGTGAAGATGAAAGGCATATGCGCAGCCGCACGACCACTGTAACCCATGGAATGAAGTTCTTTGCGAATGGTACGTGTACATACCGAAGTTCCAGCATTTTTACTCATTTGCACACTGAGTTCTTGTGTAGTACTCCGTCGATTAGCTGCAACGACTCTCCTGAGGCTTCCACGTCCTCTATCACTGGTTTTCTTTGGTCTGCCGGTACGTTTTGCTGCTTCAGGCACGCCATGTGTCTTCCACTTATTCAGTACATCCAAAACAGTTGACTTGGGTATTTTTAAACGCCTCTGGGTTTCTCTTATGGACAACCCACTAATATAACACTCAACAATCTTTCCTTTTTCAAAGTCAGTTCTCTCCCGCCGCGACATTTTCACTCAACCTTACAGTGCGATATGATCGCGGTGCCTTGTTTTTATACCGTTTGCAGCTGAACCGCGCATCTTAACAACGCAGCGGATCCATTCATTTGCTTTTGAAGTGGTGTCCGGTGACTTTTGTCAATATAGTGTATATCAAACAATTAAGTATTTATGTCACCATTTGTCCGTCAAGCTATGCCTACAACCTTTTGTCTTAAGAGAACAAACTGGAAAAATGTCTTCTTACATCGGAAAAAGGCTTTTTTTTTTATTTTTGAATAAAATGTTCTCTCTGTTTGGCTGAGTCGTTCGGCCTAATAAAACACACACGCTGTCATACGTGGTCAGGATGGCTGCATTGCGTTGGGGTTTTCTTGAGCTTTCGACGCGGTTTTGTTATGTCGTGTGTCACTCCAAATTTGAATGTTCCTTCTTAAAACACGGGCTTCTGACATAAGTGGTGTCCAACTCATCAGTTCCTAATATCTGACGAGGCAGCTGAAAAATCCAAAACCATTATAACTAAAGAACAGACAGGTAGCTTCTGCTTAATAATTTCGGTTATTTTAATTTCTAAATGAAATTTTGTCGAACCTGAATCATTTAATGATAACGTGGAGTGGTGGACGCTTCATTAAGTTTTTTCCTCGAATAGTACCGATAACACGCAGATCTCTGGAAACTTACATTTTTCGTGCAATTATGAGAAGATACAGTTGACTGTTCACTAATGGTTGTAAGATTTCTCATAACATTGGCATATTAAAGGTGGGCTTATTGATGGCGTAATTAATTTTCCGAACTTTTGCAAGAAAAGCAAAATTAGAGGAGAAATTGAAAGTAGCTTTTGTGTCGTCATTCTTCTTTTTCATTTAAGCGATAATGAGGCCTGATGAATTCTTTCAATTTCGATCTTGATTTAGTCATCATGAAGAAATCAGTCCAGTCTGGATCTGTGTGACCTGTTTTATTAATAATAGCTTTCATATTATCAATCTTTGCCTTTCCACGAGCCACATCGACTTTCATGTAAAGCGCTTTGGTTGGAATTCTCTGTATATTCATCCCTGATGTGTGTCAAAACCATCGTAGTCTTGTTCCTCGGATTTTCTCGATTTAGTTGTTTTCTTTTCTCGGTGTTTCTTAGTGTGTCCAAACTTGTTACTCTAGAAAATTTTCTTAGTCAGGCCTTTTCTGCTACCTCTACCTTTCTTTTTATTGTATTAATAAAAGTAGCTTTCCAAAATTTTCTGAGTTTCTCAAAAGCTTATGCAGTTATTTATTCTATTAGTTACGTCTTTTTGACATTTACATCTTTTTCAAAAAATTTTGCAAAATAAGTAACATAATTAGCAGCTTTATTGCTACCCCATTAAATTATATGACTATTTCTTCTTCATGTTTACCAATATACACAGCATGGCAAAGAATTTTTAAGACTGGGTTTGTAAAATGAAATAGAAACAAGAAATTATAATTTGTTTTGGTTTGTTATTCAAAATAAGTCCCTCCGGCTTCAATACACTTGTTACAGCGATTTAATAATGAATCGAATGCCTGTTCCAGTTCACTTTGCGGAATTGCCTGCAAAGCACGCGTCTAAGCTGTTTGTACGGTCGAAATATCATCAAAATAACACCCTTTTAACGTCATTTTAAGTTTTGGGAATAAAGAAAAGTAGCAGGGGGCTAAATCAGGCGAATACGATGGATGGTTCAACACACAGACGTTCTTTTTTTCCAAAAATCTACGAACAAGGAGTGAGGTGTGACTGGGTGCATTATCGTGCAACAAACACCTACTGTTTTCATCCCGATATTCTGGACGAAAGCGACGAATTCTGCACATCAAACGCCTCAAAACATTTAAATAAAACTCACCAGTAATTGTTTGTCCACTTGAAACAAATTCTTTGTGGATAATACCCTTACTATTGAAGAATGTAATGAGCATTGTTTTGATTTTCGATGGAACTTTTCTTGTTCTTTTGGCTTGTGGCGAGTTTTTTTACTTCCTTTCCGCACTTTGTCGCTTTGTTTTAGGATCATACTGAAAACACCATGTTTCATTACCTGTAACAATCGATTTTAAGAAGTTTGGATCATTTTCAGCGGCTGAAATGATGTCTCTGCAATGTGCACTTTTCCTTGATTTTTGTTCATTGGTTAACGAGTGTGGAACAAATTTAGCACAGACTTTTGTTTTGCCCAAATCTTCATACAGGGTGGTTCGAATCGTTTCTTTGTTGATGTTTAAAGACTCTTCCATCATTCTTAGTGACGCACATCGATTGTTTGCCACGAAATCACGCACTTTTTCAATAATCTCAGGTGTCCTAGATGAACTTGGTCTTCCGGTATGCTTATCATCTTCTAGCGTCTCTCTTCCGTCCAAACATAGTTTGTGCCACAGGAAAACATTTGATCTACTTAAACAAAACTCACCGTAAACTTGTTTCATTATTTAGTACGTTTCCGAGGCACTTTTACCAAGTTTTGCGTTAAATGTAATAACAGCCCTTTGTTCCATCTTAATAATTCAACATGAAAAATAATTTTACTTCTCTAATGAACGGCCGTTCTCGTTTGAGTTACTTTAACAACTGCGCAGTACTTTTGGCAGAAAGCAAGCAGATGGTCACGGTTTATAACGCATTCGCGATTACACTGGTGGCGCCACCGTAGGCTGAAATCTAGCGCCAGTCTTAAAAATTCTTTGACGCACTGTGTATATATCAGCTTTGTTTTAACTAAATTTAGTATTATATTTTCGCGCTTGCCCTTAACTTTATCAGATTTTCTTTTGTTTTCAGGAGTGATCTGATTTTTTTATTTTATTTATTTATTTTAATTTCATTAAGCAGCAAATTTTTCAGGTTTGTAATGCGCTTTCCATATCTGTTTATTCCAGAACTTTCATTTTTTAGTGCTGATGAAATTGCGCGCTCTAGAACTAGGCGGAAGCACTCGGGTGGAAAGTTAAATCTTTGCATAAGTTCAGTAGATAAAAAACCGGTCTACTGTGCTGTTTTCCCATTTTACAACACTTTCTTTTTGTTGACGTATTATACAGACTTTCTGGATATTTTTATTATTATATAACATATCGCATAAATTCGTCATGTTCTCCATGAATTGTTCCTGAAAACTAAGTCAACAGCCTACATGAAATCAATGGAGCTGTAGGGTTTGTGTTCAGGGAAAGTAAAGAATAGCATTAAAAACAAGAATAACTAGTAATTAATAAACATAAACTGCGCACCAACTGTACTCAAAATAGTACAACTATACTAGTGATCCGAATTTTTGGGCGTAGAATAGAAGATATCAAAGTTTCCAAGCTTTCGCACATCAACCAGTTGGCTTTTTCAAAGAAAGTAGAAAGAAAAATGAGTAATAGAACACCTCAACAATTTGAACCCGGTGACTTGACTAGACAATAAATGGATAGAAGCGAATGTAATTATTCATTCACAGAAACGAGACATCATGTTGGTTGGGCACGCGGTACCGAGGCAGAAATCGCAGCATTATTTGACAAACTGGTTCCAAACCCGTGGCAATTATAGAGAGACATGGTAAGCCTCACTGTTGGTAACGATCTCTAAGGTTTCGCGAATGGCGGTAGATTTATTCGTGGAGTACAAAGCTAATTTCCTTATATCATCTCTCATAGGATCAGCGGACTTGAACTTGACTTTTATGGACAGGGCAGTGGTTACTTTTCCGTCACTTTGTCTTTTTTACGCTTTCCAACCGTAGGTTGAAGAAGCGTATATGCTCCAGCTTTGTCCGTCCGTCTCTCCGTCCGTCCGTCTGTCTGTCGGCACGATAACTCGCGTAAAAATGGTTTTATTTCGATGAAATTTTAGTATGTGGTAGGGGACCACCTGGGGACGAACCCTATTGAAAATGTACGAAATGGGGTCAAAGATCACGGCATAGGAGCGAGATCCATTCCATTGCCCTTATGCGTCATAACTTGCGTAAATATAGTTCGATGTCGATGCCATTTTAGCATATTGTAGGGGACCACCTGGGAATGACCCCTATTCAAAATGGGCGAAGTGGGGTCAAAGGTCACGGCATAGGAGCGGGATCTATTCCATTGCCCTTATGCGTCATAACTTGCTTAAATAAGGTTCGATGGCGATTAAAGTTTAGTATATTGTAGGGGACCACTTGGGAATGAACCCTATTGAAAATAGGTGAAGTGGGGTCAAAGGTCAGGACATAGGAGCGGGATGCATTCCATTGCCTTTATGCGTCATAACGTGCGGAAAAATGGTTTGATTTCGATGAAATTTTATTATGTAGTAGGGGACCACCTGGGGACGATCTTATGACGTCACAATCTTGCGCTTGATATGTTGGCGCGCGGTCACACCATCTGTCTCATTACGTCACGCGTTGTGTGTGGATCCTATTAAAGCTTTATAACGTTACACTCTTGCGAGCAGATGGTCGCGATTCCTATCTGCCTCATTACGTCACGCTTTGTGTGCGTATGTTCGTCGCACGATTATTCGCGTAAAAATATTTGATTTCGATGAACTTTTAGTATGTGGAAGGGGATCACCTGGAAGGAAACCTGTTGAACGTAAACGAAATGGGGTCAAAAGTTATCACATAGAAGCGCGATCCATTCCACTGCTCTTATGCGTCATAACTAACATAAAAAAGGTTCGATTTCGATTAAATTTTAGTATGTGGTAGGGGACCACCTGGGGACAAACCCTATTGAAAATGGGCGAAATATGGTCAAAGGTCAGGACATAGGAACGGAATCACTTCCATCGCCATTATGCGTCATAACTTACGTACAAATTCTTCGATCTGGATGAAATGTTAGTATGTTGTAGGGGCCTGCCTATTAAATGGGTGAAATGGGGTCAACGAATCCTATTGAAAATGGGCGAAATGGGGTCAACGAATCCTATTGAAAATGGGCGAAATGTGGTCAAAGGTTAGGACACTGGAGCGGAATCTATTCCATAGTCCTTATGCATCATAACTTACGTAAAAATGCTTCCATTACGACAAAACTTTATCATGTTATTTCGGAGGTACACTGAACCGGTTCTGTAGAATATCGTCGAAATGGGATCAAAGTTCAGGGCACAAGACCAAGATTTATTCCACAGCCATTATCCTCATAACTTGAGTGATAACTTGAGTAATGATTTCTGGTATGTTGGAAAGCGTATAATAATCAATGCATTGCATGATTTTACTAACTTGTTTATGTTTGTTGAGTCCAATTCTGAACGAACGCTTGGTCATTCCAACTTAGTATCGCTTGGAGCCGTCCAGTAATTGTAGTGGGTAGACTGATTAACACTGCTGGATCTGGAATTTTCGATGAAATTTTGCATCTAGTTCAAGGTGTTTTCTGCCTCAGTGGCCCGTTCGATTATGTTTTGTACCTCGCATTGTCCAGAGTGAACATCGGAGGAAACGGCGAAGGCTCTTCTAATTCGAGAACAGAATAAAGCTGCCTTGTAAGAATCAGGGCAGTATGAACTGCGGAGCATCAGGTTGGGGACAGAGTTGGGCTTGTAATAGACTTCTGTGTGAAAGCGGTGGTCGGGCGATTTGTTCACCAGGACGTTCAGATAAGGTAAGGTACCATTGTGTTCAAGCTCCATAGTGAAATCGATCGTAGGGCGAATTTGAGACCAAATCCATTTACTTGAAGATATTTAGGCAAGACTGTACATAATTGACTTTATCAAGGAAAACGGGAGAGTATCCTTTTCGTTAGGCCACATGAAAAATACGTCGTCTGAATATCGTAGCAAGGTGGTAGGTAGGCCTTTTGGTGATGTTGGTGAATATATACTGCTCAATTGGGCGAAGTATTGCTTCCGCGAGGACGGATGAAAACGAGGATTCCATCGGAGTACCATTTATCTGTTTATAGATTTGTCCCTGGAAAATGAAGTAGCTCGAATTTGAGACCCAAATCCATTTACTTGAAGTTGTTTAGGCAAGACTCCTGCGAATGGAGTGATTAATTAGATATAACCTCTTTCAACGTTCCGATGGCTCCCGCACGGGGAGCGATGGGTAAAAAAACCACGTCGAAACTGCCTATAATGTCGCGTTGTTAAACAGTGAACTACTTGGTTTTCGTGATAAAATCTAGAGTGGAAGTTATTATAAAGTCCGATTCGCGTAGATGATTAGTCAAGAACATGGAAAATGCTTTCTCTAAATGGTACGTCGGTGCGGATCTCCAGGATACGACCAGTATCAATGGATTGCCGGCCTTGTGGTGTTTAAGTCTTCCGAAGAGTTTTGGGATCTGAGGGTCAGGCGGTAATTTTGCGGTTTTCTTGAGATCGTCCGGAATGGTGGTTAGTCTTGCAGCACTTTGTATCTGTACAATTCAAGAATTTAGAGGGTTCATTTGCAACATTATAGATCCAGAATCGGATATAAAGTCCTCCAGTTTCTTATTGTAGTCCGCTGCGTCAAGAAATTTTAACCAAGAAACAGCAACTAAAGACACACAATTCCACAGTCGTCGTACATCAAATGTCAATTATGTAACAGAGCAATCTAAACACATAAGTAACTTAAATACTAGCAATAGCTAAAAGTTTAGCAACGCAATGACATTATGTTATCTCATCGGTCATTTAGATCTTGTTGATATATCAGACACGTAGTGTTATGTTATGACTTTATCGGGGTGTTAATCCCACTGCCCGTCAACGAATTTTTAATACATGTGGTTCTTTTTATTCCACTAGCACCGCCCAGGTGGCGCAGCGGTCTAAGCAATGGCTTCTTATAATTCGTCCGAGATGGGTCCGGGTTCGAATCCCGGTGAGGCATGGATGTTGTGTTTTTCTTACGCCGCTGGTTCGCTCCCTTCCCTGGAACCAGTGACCCTAAATTAGGGACGGGAGACTGCTTATAGCCCATTGAGTTGCTCGCGGTGGTCGTTAAAACCTGCAATCGAAAAAAAAATTCATCTGACACGTACTATTGTTTATGGTTGCATCGGCCAAACAGATTTGGCACTTGCCATCATCAGCCCTTCCTCATTACCGCAGGTCGGCGCAAATTAACATGAAGTATTATTGAAATAAAATGCAGGAAGTTAAAGAAATGGTTTTTAATAAAGAAGAAATGGTTTTTAATATGCTGCTTCCTCCTCTTACGGAGAGAAACAACAGCTCAAGACTCCAAGCAACATCTATCTGCTCGCATCGACTTCGACAAAACGAGGCCCGGTGTGAATCGCTTTTGGTTTACCAATTCACCATTCTTTCGCAGGTGCCAGCAGAAACATAACTTATGGCCAATAGCTTTTACCACATTTTTTCAATTCTGCTCAGCTGGGCGGTTGTTTGCATCACACGTATGTTCTCTCTTTACGATGGCTGTGCGCATCATCACACGTAGCACATCCATTCATTCCATTTCCAAGGTTCACAAGAGATTGGCCAATCTTGAACACACAGAACTTTGCAAACAAACGAACTCCATAGGGACACAAGTGCGTCCGGGGCCAACTTCAAAGGGATCCATCCGCAAGCATCCGCGTCTCTACGCTCAGCAAGTCTCTGTGAAACTTCGAAAAAACCGCAGACGGGCACGAACTAACAACAGTAAAAATACTCCACTTCACCTTGTTGCATGGTCCTGTTCAGGGTCGGATTTACAGTAGGACCCCGCAATACTGAAAGACCCCCAAAATAAAGATTTGTGCTTAGCCTTTTCATTTTGCTTCTCAAAAATAAATAAATAAAACATAGTGAAACATAAATTCGCTATACTGGGTTTGGGGAGCGGGAATCCTCCCGAACTTCAAGTATGTCATCTAATTTATTAGCTTAAATGCATGGGCTTACTAAAAAATCATTAAATCATTTTGAGAGTAATGTTTCTTAATACTGTACCACAACTGAGCTCAGAGTTAGGGGTGTTATTTCTCGCAGATTTACGTAGAATGTAAGGAATATTTTGCCCTTTAATTTGGTATTTACTATGACTGTCCATCTTTCCTTTAAAATTTATCTTCCCTCATTCAATCCAGTTTAAAAGGCAATCCCAAGGTTGCTGTCATACAAATAAAACCACATTAATAATACTGGTTTTGCGAGACACGCTAATCGAATTCATCCATATTAGAGTTCTTCAGGTGAAATGCCAGTGAAGTAGAATCTGATGATATGCTATAGCAGATCCCACACCGTGTTCAGAAACAATTTAACCAGTGTCATGAACTATAACCGTGTATAACATGTCGAATGGGGCACTGTGCTTCAGTGACCATCCGTATACAAGTCTTGAATTTCTTCCTCGTCATAGACTTTCTCATTTGTTACTTCCGCGGTTTCTTTTCCATCAGATAATCGCAAAATCCCTAATTACGTTACATTTCTTCTTAATAAATATAATAGTTTCAGAGTTATGCGGGAAACAAACCACCGACACACAAACACAGACTACATCGTGAAAACAGTCAAATTATATTCAGGAGGTCTCACGAAATGTGTGTTTCTGTTGTAATCGCGAAGTCGAACTTTTTTGCCATTACAATACCCTCTCATCCATTAGTATGAGAAAGTAAAAATTAGGGAGTGTATTCAGCAACAAAAACTGTTATTTTTTAACAACCGCCGGCAAACTCAGCGGGACTCCAAAACCTATGAGGTACGCAGGATCTCGGAAATTCTAAATCTTCCACCAGTGCTGTTTTATCCAAACTTCTTCATTTGACTCGCCTTCAGTGAACAGATAAACATTCAGTGCAGGAAACCATAATAAGTTGTAACCAAAATTTACATAATAGAAAATAAACATAAACGGAAGGTTAAATAGGTGGCATAAGTAGCAAACGTTCTGGCTGTACTAGAGAATTTCTTCTAACATTTGTCTGGTTATAAATATTTGGTCAATAGGGATTCTGCCTGGTCTTAATGCTGCTTGACCTTCTCTGAGAGAGGCTGGTGCTGTTTTGAAGTCTTTTTGTAAAAACGTAGCTACGGACGCTAAGGAGACTAAATTATTTGTTATTATTACATTATATTTTTCACCGTTTTTGTAAATCGGTACGATAATTGATTTGCTTCAATCTCTGGTACTGTTTCATCATGATCTGTGCATCTAAATATTTTCTAAAAGATGCCAGTTGCAGACAGCATCAATAAAGAAACTGAAGAAATCATAAAACTTCAGTGGAATAATTTATAATAAGAAATAAGGTGATTTTTAAGGAAAAGTGCTTTTTGCGTCTCAAGTATTTAATCAGTATGTTTTATGAGTTTTTATGTATAGATCAGAGATGTAAACCATAAAAAGTAATTCAAAGATTACAAACAACGCAAGAAAGTACGGCGAATTACATGACTGAAAAAGTTCATTGGCGAAGAAATATTGTAGACAATATCACCTGTATGAAGAATGTTAAGTGGTAATATTCTGCATATGTATTGCTATCACAACGGTCAAGCGCGGAAACGTTTTTGACTCGTGTACGTAGATTTGCATTCGTTCGTCTGAAGTTAGCGAGCTACGCCTTATTTAAAAGCTTGCCTAAACTTTTCTTTACGTGTTAAAAACAAAGACTGTGTCATCATTTATCTCTTCGTTCGCGCCCTTCAATTTGTGTCTGCGAATTCTGTGCGTTGTTTCTATGAAGCCTAGAATAGACTGGAAAATATTTTACATTTCTACATGGAAGCAGCTTAAGCACGACGCGAAAAAGAAATCGTGTCGATCTTTCTCAAGTATATGGTAATAATGCCTGTTGATAAGGCTTTGTTACATGATGGATGCAAAATTTCAGAGGAGGACAGCAGAGCTTCGAAGACCTCCATCTGCTGGAAGACCGAAGGATACCATGAGCGAGGAAAACATAGCTGCTGTTAGTGAACGTTTAAGGTGGATCCACTTAAAAGTTTTGCCCTGTATTTCCAATGGTAGAAACCTCTGTAGACATTTTGTTCGTAACTAATGCACTCCCAGGAACGAAAATTTGCACATAGATAAAAATGACTCTACATTATAGCCCAGTATATATAATATTTTCTTAAACTTAACAATAGTTGTATTAAGAATTAATAACTTATCCTTTAGTGGTGCTGAAACCTGCAAGTAGATGGCGACACATGGCATGTGACTTGCAAAATGCCCTTAGGTCACATTTTTTTCAATAATTTTATTAATTTTCGGAATGGAACCAATACCCTTGAGTCCATTCGTGCGCTAGCCTGAAATGTTTAGAACTATTTAATTCACTTAGATTAAATTTTCTGAGAGCAATTTAGCTGGAAATATTAACAGAACTGTAGTTACCTCTGGTTTTCAATTCCGAAATAAACCAGAAAGCTCTCTCAACATTTTCATCTAAATCATTGGCAGAAAATTTAATCTAAGTGACTCAAATTGTTGTAAATATTCCAGGCTAACGCACGAATAGGCTCAAAAGTGTTGGTTTCATTCCGAAAATTAATAAAATTATTGGTAAAAAATGCGACGTAATTGCATTTACCAAGTCACATATCATGTGGCGCCATTTATTTGCAGGTCTCAACACCACTAAAGGATTATCAATTCTTAATATAACTATGGTTAAGTTTCAGAAAATATTAAGTATATTAGGCTATAATATAAAGTTAATTTTATCGATGTGCTAATTTTCATCTTGGGAATGCATTAATAGCGAAGAAAATGTCTACAGAAGTTTTTACCATTGGAAAAAGGGCATCCACCTTAAGGAAAACCCACATATCACTATTCATGTAATGAGTTCAGTACGTAAATGGACTACACCAAAATTGTTTTCCCCTAAAGGGTTAAGGTGATGAAAGAGTGGTGTCTAGCAACAGGCTGACCAAGGGTTCTTCTTCTTCATGACAATGCAAGCCCCCCAAAAACCCAACGAGGACTACCTATCCAGATCAGAAAAATCCAACAGCTACCCCAACCTGCATATTCACCCGATTTCACATCGTGCAAATTTTGTTGTTTCCAAAAATTAAAAAATAACTTGTTGGGAAGCCTTTTTCAGGGTTGCAAGGCCTTGCAAAATGCGTTCGTTTGCAGTTGCGGAATATTCGCCAAGAGGAGTTCCGCCAAGGGTTTCAGATTTGGAGTAGACTTCTGCGGCTTTGAATAGATGCTAGAGGACAGTACTTTGAAGGAGAGTAAAAATTTCGGTGAAATTAGTACAATACATACGTCTGCAAAACAAAACTTTAAAGACCTTTATTTGTTTGAGGTTTTAAAAAAACATCGTGAGCAAATCAGTGGGCAGTCAGCCGCCCCTACTTTGAGACAACTGGTACCAGGGAAGGGAGAGAGCCAGTCGCGTAAGGCAAACACACCATCCGTGCCTCACCCCGGATTCGAACCCGGGCCAACTCGGATGAATAAGTAGAAGCTAGCGCTTCTTAATATTCGGCCACGCGGGGGGCAGGAACTTTTTGAACGCCCCTTGTAATAGTGCATAATACCAAGAGCCCAGTAAAAACCCCAAAATTTTACCAGAAGGGAGATATATTTGGGAAATTAAAAAGCCTGCTCGAACCACATGGAAGGGAATAGCTTAGGATATATACGTTTGTGTGTGAGGTTTACAGATTTATGCATAGGATTTTTGGAAAGGAGTGCCTTACCTTAAACTCTTAGAAGTAGGAGATTTGAGCTATAGTGCCCGGTAGAGAAGTCACACGAAAGCGAGGTACAAAGTCAGTAGAACAACTAAAAGTCGAGTATAATTTGCTGTCTGGAGCACGATGATTAACATTTTTAATGAAGTAAATATTTACAAGTTAAAAAATACGAACACAAGATCTTTCACAAGGGCGACCTTTGCATCATTAGGTGAAAGACTACATTTAAACATATAAGTGCAAAGTTATATATAGCTAGTGTCTTGACGTCATGATGTACAATGATGTTCATTAGTTGATGATTATTGTTCCCTCCCATCTAATTTTTGAGTTCTACGTAGTTCCATCTTAGAAAGGTGGTATTGGTTAAGTTAACTGAGTGTATAGTGGGGTTTTAAGTCGTGAATTTTTTTTAATACAAATAAGACTTAAAACCCCCACTATACACTCAGGTAACTTAACCGAATACCACCTTTTAAAGATGGAACTACGTAGCACTCAGAAATTAGATGGGGAAGACCAATAATCGTCAATTAATGAACATCATTGTACATCATGACTTCAAGACACCGACAATATATAACTTTGCACTAAGTATGTTTAAATATGATATTTCACCTGGTGATGCATGGGTCGCCCTTGTGAAAGATCTTGTGTTCGTATTTTTTTACTTGTAAATATTTTATTCATTAAATATTTTAATTATCGTGCTTCAAACAGCAAATTATACTCGACTTTTAGTTATTCTCAGCACGAAAACATTTATCGCCTATCTGTCAGTAGAATAGGGGACCTTATTTGTAAAGGGGGATCCAATACCCCGGGACCGACATTAGCGTGCTCTTCGAGGCAAGGCTAATATTTAGTGGTTTGGCAGTCTGGCTGGGATCGAAACCAGGACCAAATGATTGAAAGCCGGCTACACTAACCACACGGATAGCATGAACTAAGAGTGATTATCAATGTCGGAAAAGAGAGATCCATTTCCTGTAATGGAAGGAAAGAGATATTGGTACCTCGTTATTATTATTATTATTATTATTTTTTTTTTTTTGCTGATGCTCATTTGTACATTTCCAGCGTTTACTCATGAGATTCGTAATCACTGACAAACATATCGATTGGATTTTTATTCCTTCGAACCACATAAAACTCCAAACTTTACGAAATGTATTTTGGAGAAACGTACTCTTTACGATCCGAACTTGAAAAGATGCATCTTACAGTCAGTAGACTAGGAGATATCTAGAGAGTTTTATTTATTTATTTTTTGCAGTTTTAGTCGCAAATTTCAGTGACGCGTATATATTAGATTACTACTACTTTGTGTAAAATATATCTGAAATGTTCACAAAATCTTTCTTCAAAGTTTGGAATTTTTATCACATGTTTTATGTAAACTCCTTTTTAAGACATAGAGAAAATATTCATGTAAAAATTCTGTTGGAGGCACTCATTTTATCACCGGGTAAGTTGAAACCCAAGTCATCAGGGATTTTCCCGCTGATTAAATTCAGGCCTTGACAACGGCAACAGACGTTGATGTTTCTTGAAAGTATGCATGAGAAATAAATAATTGACCGCGTGTTTTTATTCAGCATGAGAAGAAGGAGCTATAAATGCTTCTGACGACGAGCATTTGGGACTAAGAGAGACAAGCTTTGAGGGAAGTCGTTTATGGACCCCTCAAAGCGCACATTACGTAATGCAGAATCGATAGTCATTTAAAGAAGAATCTCAGACTCAACTCCGGTGTTTCTCCCCGCTATCATTCTGGAACAGTCACATATTTTATCCCTTTTTTTAGTTTCTTGTTTTGCTGTTTCTCTTTGGTTTGTTTCTGTTCTCGATGTGCACGCAAGCGGAACTCAGAGACGAAAATAAGTTGTTGATTAAGAAAATATTACTTTATTTCTGTTGATTTATGGACCCAGAATTTGTCATATGTAAAATTATGCATTAAATAAAAAAGACTTTCCCTGTGGTGTAAGTCTTTAACTGAAAGAAATATGCTCTTGTTTATTTCAAATAACGATCAAAGCTGCAAGAGAACTTCAAATTTTGCTGAAAAACGTGAGATAAGTCCGCATCGAAAGAAGTTCTGAAACAAATCTTATTGAATCAAATATTAATCTGCTTTTTTCGTGTAGAGGCTTTGAGCGTCCGTATAAAAATTCCTAAGAATTCCAGTTTAAATTAATTACATACTCAATTTCGGTTTAAATTAATTAGGATTAAGTACGCAGTTCTTGCAAAACAGGTAAATTTGTATTTCTATTTCCGGTTATGAAAACGCAGTAGACGCGTTAACGAGCGCAGGTAGTTTTGTCTCTGGAACTTAATTAAGTCAGCGTCACCTAGTGAGGTTAGTTTTTATTTCGTTTCATAAGCTGGGGAGTTAGTAACTGTTAAAATGTCGGATGAACTTAGTGTTGATGTCAACAAATGAATGAGTATCACCACTTATTTGAACGTTTTAGTTAACGTGTTTTGTGAGTATTTTCCTTTTTTTATCATATAATTATCTTAGGTATTCCCTTTTCAGCATATTTTTCCAACTACCGAAATTTCGATCTTCAGACACACGTTCCCAGTTTGATTTCCAATGTTTCACCTCGTTGCTAATTTGAATCCATGTGCTTCATTTTATAACTTGATGATTTTTAAACCAACCAAACTCTATTTCAGTTTCTGTAGTGCAGTTTCCGAGGAGGCATCGCTACCCCAGAACGGTTTACAAATCAGTACTGGCTACAGATAACACTGAACAACAAAAATAAACATTTTGTTTGTTATAAAGACTGCGTATGCCGAATCGTACAGTATTTGTCATGCTGATTACAAATGTACTTGCTAAATTCTGCTGTCGGGCATAGTTCTCGAGTAACCTGTTGTTTCAGTGTACAGTACATAAATGTATATTTCGTCACAAGCAATTAAATACACTTACCTTAAAAATAAGTTATTTTAGTTTTCTTCTGTACTGTGGATGTACTACATCCCTTTTTAGAGTCCAACAGCAATCAGCTAGCATTTCAGGGCTCCATTTTCCTTTATTGTGGTTTTCTATGGTACATATGTTATGACGTAGAAGTCGTTTCGTACTTCTACGTTACTTAAAAAACATAACCATAAGATGAAATAGTTCCTAAATTAAACCTTAACGGCCAGACGAAACATGTAAACAACAGAAGTCAAACCTACGGAAAAGATGCTTTATTCAGGATGTAGCAAACACATCGTAACATAGCATAGCATATTGCACTAAACTCACCACACAGCTCTTAACACATCGCTCAACTTGCAACACTCTCTTTAACAACGCTCCCAAGCAACAGTTTAGTCGTCGTTTTTATCTCTCTTCTTATCTTATCTCAGGCATACGTCACGTTCATTCAACCTCAATTATGTTGCCAACTGTATTCGTTTGAGAGAAAAGATATTACGTTAAGAGTGAAGTATAACTGAGAATAAACTTAAGATTTACATAGGAAAAGAAACTAAAAAGGAAAGTTAATTTAGAATATACGTCACAATGTCCTGATGAAAACGTTCTCTGTGCTCATCGTTTACAGCTGCTAAGTTCTGTATAAAAAAGTCCAGATGGGAGTGAACGAAATGTATTTTAAGGGACATATTGCATCTCATGGCCTTACAGTTTTCTAGAAGCCCAGTAACAAGTTCTTTATAATTTTCTGCCTTCCGATAACCTAAAAAGTTCAGTACTGCATATTTAAAGGACTTCCATGCAGCAGCTTCAGTCTCATTCAAAGTGCCTTCAAATGCAAGATCACGCATAAGTTCCCTTATTTGTGGACCAATCAAAATGCCTTGTTTAATTTTAGCTTCAGATATTTTGGGGAACTTCTTCTTTAGAAAACAAAAGGCTTCTCCATCTTTATTCAATGCTTTTACAATTATTTTATCAAACCCAGTTTGATGTGAAGCGGTGTCTAAGTACACGTTCTGAGGACTTACTGAAGGCTCAGCAACAACAAGCTCAGCACGTTAAGAGTGAAGTATTTAGGCCAGGTCTTTTTAATGTAATGAGAATTTCTGTACCTACTGTTCGATTCACAGACAAAGCAGCAGCAGTATTGTGTGTATCCAAGTAGCAGACCAAGGAGTAAATCTATCACTTTAAGATCACCACAAATATTCCATGAGTGTTTTTGTATACTATACTTTGAAGCAACAGTTTCATATTTGCATATGTTTCCTTCCTGTATGCAGCATATGCAACAGGTACTGACGGTTACAAGTTTCCGTTATGAAGGAGGACAGCTTTTAAGCTTATTTTTGAGGAATCTATAAAAATGCTCCATTCTTCAGGTTTGTATTGCTGTCCTAAGGCTTCAAACAATATGCCTATATCATTGCAGTACACAAGATCACCACTCTTCGAAAATAAGTGTTCAAACTCTTGCTATCGTCGACGAAAACTACATGCTTTTATACTTGGTTGTAAAAGATTCCATCCCTTCCATCTTGAAGCCAATATTTTGGTCTGAATTTTTGCTAAATGAAGGTCACGAACCAGGTCATTTAATTCTTCCTGACTAATAAGGTGAGGCACAGAATCTTCCGAGAAATCAGGGTCTTGTTGTACTTCAATATCTTCTTCGCTGTGAGGATTTATTTCATCAGTATCACTATCATCTAAACTCCATGACTGTGGAGGTACAGGAACAGGAAGATCTGGCCCATGAGGAATAGGTCTTATTACCGAAGGAATACTGGGATACTGAAAAGTGTGTTTGTTCTTAGCAGTAGTTCCAGATATCTTAGTGATGCAGAAGTAACAATCTGTTGAATGGTCTTTCTGTTCTATCCAAACTATTGGTACCGCAAATGGCATTTGACTTGTCCCTTCAATCAGCCAGTCAACAAAGTTACACATGAATTACAACAAATGTGAGGCGCCCAAGATTTATCTTCATCACCCATTTTGCACTGGAAACAAAGTTCATACGATTTTTTAATCAACGGTGTGAAATGTCGCTTTTAAGACTTCAAAGTAAATTGTCCACAGATGTAGCAGAAACTGTTCGAATGGTTCACACAAACAGTACGCGGCATTATTTAACGTACACTTTGCACAATCCACACTACTTTTTAAAACCACTAGAAAATGCACGTCCTTCAATACCGATTAAATGCATTCGAATGACAAAAATTCTGCTTTGTTCCCCCTTCCCAGAAGGAAGTGCACAACAGGAAGTAATGGCGCCAGTATGTCTACTCTCAGAGACGCAGATATCCTGATTGTAGACAGATGTCTCCGTCGGGAAACATAGGGGGATTCCTTTAGGTAACACAACATTCACCCCATAGAGAGTTAGTTCCATTACAAGAAATTGAGCAAAGTGAAGCAATTGTGACTTCATATTTGGTTTCAGCACTCGTAAATACATACAAAACCGTTAAGGTTTTCTTTGTAACAAAACCATTGTTGTTCAGTGTTTGGGTTCTGGGGCTTTGGGGGACCCCTCCTGATCAGACAGGTAGAGGAGAAGGTCTAAATATGGGCTACCAGTTTCATTTGAGGACCTACAGGCATACCCGTTAAAGATTTTCTTGATTGAACACATTACAATATATCGGATACTTGTTTCCCTTGTGGTATCGGGTTGACGTAATTGTTAAAAATATCGGTTGTGTTGGAAATGAAGGTTTTACAATTAGAGGCAAAAAGATGACTTTTGAAAGCAGGGTCCAAATATGGGCTACCCACAAAATATCCATAAAAAGAAGTACAAAAATAGCAATAAAGAGAGGAAAACCTTTTTTAATGCAAATAAATGCGTCAGAATACATTTGAATAACAAAATGAACTTGATAATCCAAACATCTGCTGTTTCGAACATAAAAATTTTAGATTCACATATTTGTCATTTTAAATATGTAAGAAAAATAAAATTGCCCGGAAAAAGGATACTATCTTTCGATATTAAAGGCCTATTTACAAAAGTCACAGATGTAATGATACATTTCGGCACCTGCACAATCACTGTGCGCCCACATATTGCATTGTACACACGTCACCCATAGTTCACCCTTTGAGTCTTCAGAGAACAGTCCACCGCAAAATATGCAGTTCGCATCCTTGTCGTTAGGATAGTCCCCTTGAGGTATTTCAATTGTTGCTGTCACTGTCATCCAGAGGAGGATCTACAGGGCCAAAATCATCTTCTGATTCCGATCAGAGCCGTTTTCGTTTTGAAAACGTATTCTTCTAGTAGGCGCAGTTTCACTAGTTGACGTTATACCTGCAGTTGGAGTTTTTGAAGCAGCCGATCGTTTATATTGATGAGTCGGTCTACATTTCACCCTCTTCTTGCGTTTGTTGGCTGCACGTGTTTCCCATGCTGCTTTGTACGGTTATTCAGTGATAATTTTATTTAGACCCCACCGGGTAACCCGTAATTAGCGCTAGCCCGTATTTAGACACATTGCATACAGACTATTTGAGGGTTAGCATCCAGTACCGTACATTACTATTGAGTGAACCATCTATGCTAAAACAAGCTCAAGATATCTTTAATGTTGTGCCCATACTGAAATAGATTTAAGTTTAACGGAGTGTTGTACATACAGCAGAATACACATACCTGTCGAAACTTTCGCTGTGATGCAATAGGCAAAATAACACGTTATCAAATATTGCTTCTCGATCGCTCGCCTGCTGACAACAAAATAAACACGCACACGCCATATGTTCGTGAGGTACCGTTTCACACTATTTCCACCAGGTTACAGCAACAATCAAACCCTGTGACGCCACTAGCCCGTATTTAGATCTTAGCCCATATTTGGACCTTCTCCTCTACTGAAGTGCAGTTAAGAGAAACAAGAAAGATGACACCGAATCTTGAATTGTAATGAGCACGTCTTTTGAATATTTTCCGACGTGAATAAAATGTTTCAAAGTTTAGTCATCGTCAATGGAACCATTAAAAACAAAATCAGCAGCACTTCTACAATCGATAAAACACCTAGAAATTGAAACAGTTACTTTCACGCACTAGCGGTTGAAAGGTCTGATACGAAAATTAAACAAGAAAGATGACACCGAATTTTCGGGGGTAATGAGCACGTCTTTTGAATCCGTTCTGACGCAAATTAAATGTATCAAAGCTATTCAAAGTCAATGAAACCGGTATGGAAAACAATAGTATCTGACGGAATAAAGAAGTTTTTCAATCGGGTTTTTAATCTCTCAGATATTGCTGTAAACTGAATCGTGAGCTTACGCCCTAGTTGCAGACTTCTGCGTTAAGAAAAACATGAATTTATATGAGAAACATTTCGCACCGGAAACGCTCTCCAACACAGAAATAATGTTTCAAATCGGACTCTTTAGAACCAGAGATATCGACAAAAATAAGATGACTTTACGTCCCCTGGTAGGAAAACCATGCATTATTTTAGGAAGAAAGTATTCTCAAAAGGTTTTTCCATACGAGCGGTATTGGTCCAAGAAAAAAAAATTAGTCGAGTTTTCAGGAGCCTAGATTTTGCTAGAAATACATCAGAAGCAGAAATTAACACTTATGCCTCTTGGTGGCCAAACCATTCTTAACCAAACATTAGAAATCATGTGAAAAAATATTTTCCATCAGGTCTTGTATGCGACACAGCAAGAATTTTTCAAATCGCAGTTTTAGAAGCAGAAATAACGCAGAAAACGCAATTTACCTTTGTACCCCTGAAAATTTTGAAATTATATGAAAAACACGTCACACTGAAAATACTATCCAACAAAGAAGGAATTTTTCAAATAGAACTCCTTGATGTAGAGATATTGACAAAAATGAGATATACATCTACGCCCCCGGGCGGAGAAATTGTGGAATATTTTAAGAAGAAAATATTCGGAATAGGTTTATCGACGTGAGTGGCATCAGTCCACGAAATAGTTTTTTCAATCGATATTTTAGAAGCTCAGTTTTTATGGCAAATACATCAGAAGCAAAATTTAGCACTTACCCCCCCCCCCCCCCCATTCCCCGGTGGCCAAAGTATTCTTTACCAAATATTTGAAATTATATGCAAAAGATTTTCCATCAGGAGGTGTAATCGCTGAAGAAAAAGTTTTCAAATCGGAGTTTTAGAAGAAGAGTTTCGGGAAAAATGTAATTTACTTTTACGCTCCCTAGCGGAAAATCTATGCGCAATTTGAAAAATTACCTATATCTAAAATACTCTTCGACATAAATGGAATCGAAAGACAAAAGAAGTTTTTCAATCGGATGTTTAGAAGCAAATATGTGGAATAAAATGTATTTTTGAATTTGACATCATCTGCATTTACTTGTAGCGGCGAAATTGAACATCGTAAAACAAACAAAATGAAGGATCATTATTCGCATATTTCAACCTTCCCAATGCAAAGCGAATTTTTTAAATCGGACTAATAGTTGCAGAGATATCGTCGGTACAGAGGGACGGACTGACAAACCGGTAACATCAGCGCGATCTTTTTTTACAAAAGGCGTGCTAAAAAACTGTGCACAAAACATTTATCTTAGCTGAAGGAACATATCAGAGACAAAGCGATTTTCATATCAAACAATTAGATCTGATGTAAAAGAAATTATAATATAACTTTACACCTCTCAGCGGAAGAATTTTGAACAATGGAAAAATAGAAAATCTGTGAAAAGTATTCTTCGTAGCAAAAGCTATACTAAAGAAAAACAATACGACTCTTGGAAGCAGAAATAGCGAGAAAAAAGATTGTCTTTTCTGCCCCTAGCGGGTAAACTGTGCATTATTTAAAAAAAATCATATTTCCCATCTTTACTGAAGCGTATGGCACACAATGAAAAAATTAATTTTTTTAAAATGATTTTAGAAGCCGAGATTAAACATCAGATAGAGAAATACACACTAACACCCTCGCAACAGAACTGTGAACTACAAACCTCCCACGAATGCAACCAAAATGTGTCCACAAAGTAAATGGTATACGGCGCTCAAAGAAATGTTTAAAACCGGGCTTTTATAAAGAGAGATATTAACAAAAACCAACAATACATTTGTGCCCCTGGCGGAAAATTTGTGCACTATTCTGGCGTTAAACGTACATAAAATGCTTCGACTGTTAGTAGTATCTGAACAAATAATGATTTTTTCCCTCTGGTTTTTAGATGCGCAGATGTAGCTGCTGATATGCTGCGAACTGAAACTTAAAACTATTCCCTCTTAATGGCATGTTTGTGCGTTAAGAAAATGTAAAATTATATGCACAATATTTCGCACCAGAAACGTTCTCCGACAAATATTTTTTTTTTTTCAAATCGCACTATTAGAAGCAGAGATATCGACAGAAGTAATATACACTTCTAAGCACCTGGCGGAAAAATTATGCGCTATTTTCAGCAAAAGATATTCTCAAAACGTTTTTTGTCGGGAGTGCTGTCTGCCGCGAAATAGTGTTTTTAAATCGAGCTTTCAGAAACGCAGGTATTACTGAAAATATATCAGAAACTGAAATGTACACTTCCTCCCCTAGCAGCTAAACCTTTCTATACCAAAAATCCGAAATTATATGCAGAACGTTTTCCGCCTTGAGCTATATCCGATGCAAAAAACATTTTATAAATAGTGCGCAGAGGTATTGGGGAAATCGCAATTTAACTTTACGCCCCCTAGCGGAAAAGCTATGCATCACTTGAGAAACTGTACCCAAGTTTTCGTTTTAAGTGCTATGGAATGGAAGAAAGAATGTTTGTAATCGGCTGTTTCGAAGAAATTAAATGGAATAAATATATTATGAAGTCTATAGCATCTCCATTTATGCCGTCTAATGGTAAAATTATGCATCGTAGAAAAACTAGAAAGAAAGGGCCATCGTTTTCATATTTCAAGTTTCCCAATCAAAAAGAATTTTACAAATCGGACGACTAGTTGCAGAGATATGGAGTCCGTAGGCGTACGGATGGAGGACAAAGTGATAACACAAGCATTGTCGTTTTTTTTACAAAAGACGTGCTAAAAATAACAACAAACAAGTTAGTAAAATCATGCAATGCATTAATTATGATACGCTTTCCAACATACCAGAAATTATTACTCAAGTTATGAGGATAATGGCTGTGGAATAAATCTCGCACCTGTGTCCTGACCTTTGACCCCATTTCGATGATATTCAACAGAACCGGTTCAGTATACCTCAAGAATAACATACTAAAGTTTTGTCGCAATAGAAACAGTTTTACGCAAGTTATGAGAATAATGGCTGTGGAATAAATCTTGCTTTTGTGCAATGACCTTTGACCCCATTTCGTTGATATTCAACAGAACCAGTTCACTATACCTCAGGAACAACATGATAACGTTTTGTCGCAATCGAAACATTTTTAGGTAAGTTATGATGCACAAGGGCAATGGAATGGTTCCCACTCCAGTGTCCTGACCTTTGACCCCATTTCGCCCATTATCAATAAGGTTCGTCCACAGGGGCTCCCTACCACATACTAAACTTTCATCGAAATCAAACAATTTTTACGCAAGTTATGACGCATAAGGGCAATGGAACAAATCCCGCTTTTATGCCCTGACCTTTGACCCCATTTCGCCCATTTTCAATAGGTTCGTCCCCAGTGGCTCCCAACCACATACTAAAACTTCATCGAAATCGAACCATATTTACGCATGTTATGACGCATAAAGTCAATGGAATGGTTCCCACTCCAGTGTCCTGACCTTTGACCCCATTTCGCCGCCGCCCCGGTGGCGCAGTGGTCTAAGGCGTTGGCCTCTGATCATTCGTCCGTAAGGGGTCCGGGTTCGAATCCCGGTCAGGCATGGATGTTGTGTTTGTCTTACGGCACTGGCTCTCTCCCTTCCCTGGAACCAGTGACCCTAAATTAGGGACGGGCGACTGCTTATAGCCCATTGAGTTGCTCACGGCGGTCGTTAAACCTCCAATCAAAAAAAAAAAAAAAAAAAAAAAAAAGACCCCATTTCGCCCATTTTCAATAGGTTTCGTTCCCAGGTGGTTCCTTAGCACATACCAAAATTTCATGGAAATCGAACCATTTTTACGCAAGTTATGACACATAAGGTCAATGGAATAAATCCCGCTTTTATGCCCTGCCTGACCTTTGACCCCATTTCGCCAATTTTCAATACGGTTCGTGCCCAGGTGGTTCCCTACCACATACTAAAATGTCATCGAAATCGAACCATATTTACGCATGGTATGACGTATAAAGGCAATGAAATGGATCCCGCTTTTATGTCCTGACCTTTGACCCCATTCCACCCATTTTCAACAGGGTTCGTTTCCAAGTAGTTCCTTACCACATACTAAAATTCCATCGAAATCGAACCATTTTTACGCAAGTTATGACGCATAAGAGCAATGGAATGGATCCCGCTCCTGTGTCCTGACCTTTGACCCTGTTTGCCCATTTTCAATAGGGTTCGTCCCCATGTGGTCCCCTAGCGCATACTAAAATTTCGTCGAAATCGAACCATTTTCACGTGAGTTATCGTGCGGACGGACGGACAAAGCTGGAGCATATACGCTTCTTCAACCTACGGTTGGAAAGCGTAAAAAAGAACAAACTTTTATGATTCGTGTATCAATCGGTTTGTCATTTTTTTATGAAAGCTTTTAAAATACGTGCATTGATTTCACACCACACATCGCAAATTAAGAGTCTTTTTCACTTCCACGGCAGCCATGTGTTTTATAACGTCAAAGAAGTCCATTCTGGATGATATTTCGTGTTCGATTAAAAGTAACCACAAACTGTTTAAATGTTCCTCTGGCATCGTTGCTCGCATGTTGTTTCTAATGATCGTAAGCTTGCTGAATGTCTACTAACCCTCTGCGACTGAGACTGGGAGAGTGCAGAAAACGTGCAGTCCATACGTCTCCGAAAGCACTTTCCATTTGCGGCTTTTAAATTGTTTTCAACGTTTTAAGCCGGCCAGAGACCAAGTATGCAAACGTCGCTTTGTAGACACTTGAACGATTGATTCGTCACTAAATACACGTGATCATGTTTTCGGGTCGATATGTCGAGCAGTAATGTTTACCTACTTGGAATTATTCATTACTCAACAACATATACACCTGATCTTTTTAACTGATCCAACTGCGCAATGGCAGTATTATACTAGTATCTCAGTATTAAACGCGTATCTCTTTCATGGTTTCATTATACTAGTCATTTCTGGTTAATGCACACTGGTGAAAAATGTTTCAGGTTCAGTTGTGCTAGAGTAACGCCATCTACGTACAGTGGCGAGTAACAACTACTTTACTCGCCACTGTATGTAGATGATCATTTCTGTCTGGATCAGGTATGCTCTTTGGGACTTATACATTTCTACATTTTATTGGGTTGTGGGAAAAGTCATGACGTATTTCGGCACTCGATGGCGGTTGGGCGGTTTTGGAAGTACTAGAGGAATGCGCAGCTCTGTTATCGCTATGGCATTCGACAGCTGCCAGTTCTAGCTGCAGTCTAAAAGGAATAGTGAGCGATTTGGTTGATTTCCGGAGATTTGACATCAAGTTGAAAATGGAAGACCAAACTGTGCGTTTTGCCATATTTTACAGTTTTACTTCCGTAAAGGGAAGAACGTGCGTCAATCTTGTGAAAAGTTGCATAAAGTGTACGGTGTTAATGCTCTACAAGAACGTCAGTGCCAGCGGGCGGTGGTTCGCAAAATTCCGTGCTGTTGATTTTGTCCTCAACCATATTCCTTGGTCCGGGAGGCCAACCGAGGTTGATGACTACCAAATCAAGGTATTGATCGAGTCAAACCCACGTTACACGACACGAGAGATTGCAGACACATTGCACATCCATCATTCAAGCGTTCACGACCACCTGAAGAAGCTGGGATACGTAAGCAAGCTCGATGTGTGGGTTCCTCATGAACTCAAAGAAGCTCAATTGACGGCGCGTATAAACATCTGCGATAGGCTCATTAAACGTGAGGAAAACGATCATTCATTTTTTGAAGCGACTGGTGACGAAAAGTGGATTATGTACAACAATGTGCTGCGCAAACGGTCTTGGTCCCAACGTGCATCCAAAGCAGACATTCATCAGCGGAAGGTTCCGGTCTCGGTGTGGTGGGATTTTAAAGGTGTCGTGTTTTTCGAGCTTCTACCACGGAACCAAACAATCAATTCGAATGTGTATTGTCGGCAATTAGACAGTTTGAACGAATCCATCATCCAGAAACGTCCAGAGCTCGTTCATCGTAAAGTTGTTGTGTTCCATCACGACAACGCGAGACCATACACAAATTTGATCACCCGCCAAAAATTATTGGAGCTTGGGTGGGATGTGTTGCCACACCCAGCATACTCACCTGATCTTGCGCCGTCAGACTTTTACTTGTTTCGCTTTCTTCAACAGTCCTTGCTTGGTACAACGTTCAATTCAGATGAGGCTGTAAATCAGCGCCTTGTACAGTTTTTCGCCACGAAAGACAGGTCCTTCTATGAACGAGGCATTCTGTAGCTCACTGAAAGATGGCAAAAGGTTATCGAAGAAACGGGCATTATATCAATGATTGATCTTTGTTCTTTCTATCAATAAATGACCTTCGCAAAACATGGCTAAAATACGTCATGACTTTTCCGACAACCCAATATCAGGCCCAACTGTACTGCAGTAATGCTGTATTACTTGAAATTAGTGTTCCTCTATATTATTCATAGCTGATCATTTTATGAGGTACATTTGCAACTTCGTGATATTACACAATTTGGGGCTATCCGTTACTTATAGATATGTAGTCACTTAACCTAGTTGGTTAGTTCATCATTACTGTGCTTTGAAATTTGGTAAACTCTCGCTCTGTGGTTGAAAGGTAGGTCTAGAACAGGATTTTTCAAACTTGAATTGCTCATGGACCACTTTAAACATTCCTTCGCTTATCGCAGACCACCGAGAGGGGTGTGTGGGAACCCTCCCCGGGAGAAAATTTAAAAATATATTGTCTGAAATTAAGGTTGCAAACTCTGGTTAACAATAGTATGTCCTACCGGTCACCTTCATCGGCCGGTGAATGATGAACCACGTCTACCTTTCTTAGCGATTTATAGGGGGCTTATAGATATCAGCTCCAGCAGGATTCACCCCGACCCTCTTGAAATGCAATTTTTAGTTAATTTTAGCCATTTGAGGTAAATCTTAATTTTTTTTTTTTTCAGAAAATTTTGAGCTATTTTTAACTTGAAAAAAATATTTGCCACAAATTGGGCCTGTAAGCACTGGTTACCAGCCACCGGGCATAGGCAGAAAATTCCCAAACTTTCAGATCAGGTGCTTAAAATGCCAGACGGTTGCCATCCATACCTGAAACAAAATAATTTTTAGAGTACCTATATTTGACAAAGAAAGAGGAATTTTGAGTTATGACCTTATTTCGTCAATTTTATAACGAAAAGGAGATCATTCGCTTAATTAAACAATTGGCAATGTAGCCACAGCATGAGCGTAGCCAGGGGGGATTTCGGGGTTCACACCTTCCTCGAAACGCCAAGTAATATTTATAACAGGTAATGTCTATGGAAAATAATTTAAACCTTCCACCAAAATTGCATCCCCCCCCCGAGACCTACGTTCTAGCTACGGCCGTGAGCCACAGCAAAAAAATTATCCGTACAATTAAAGTTACATCATATACGCGAAATGTTACATAGAAAATTATACTTTGATTTTCCTCTTTTGATTTAATACTTTTCTGAACGTCCACCTATAAAGATTCACTAATTAACACCAAAAATAATAACTACAATAATAATCATAGCATCACGGGAGAGGGAAGATGCTGCTTATCATCTTTTACTAAGATGTCTACATAAGTAGATACAAGGTATATCCGACTGGGTGACCGATAGTTTGAGAGGTAGAACTTCCACATCTAATCGATTTTTTTTCTTGCTCTTAATTTCAACTAAATTCGAAAATCCAAAATCACAGTTGTAAGTCGTCGGGAACGGTAACATATTTTTAATGGCTGTATCTCATAGCTCTGTGTCGAACACGCACCCAAAGATTAAGGAGGATTTCTCACTAAAGATCACTTTCAGCGCTCCGTCTGATGCCAAGTCGACCAGCATATCGCGTTCAGAACCTGGGAATTTGAATGTTTCAACTAAGGAGTTTGCGGCGAATAATTTCTAATCCACTCTTTCATTGTATTTGGTTCTGCGAAGTACTTCATGTTCTGCTGGAGTATCTCTATTATACGTGATTTTTGAATATGTTCAATAATGATTCATCAGTTGAAGAAAATCATGAACTATTGTAGAAAATCATCAAGTATAGGGAAAGAGTCAAACACTTGGCGATAAAGTTCCTTGCACCGTAGTTCAGTTTTATTTAAAAATGCTGATATCTTGTCTTCAAAATTAAAAATTGTAATACTTTGGTGGTGAAGTTTGACAGGCAGGGTACTCAAGACACCGAAAATATCGCTGAGGTACGTACGCCACTTGAAATCAGCGAAATGATCTTTACTGCATTATCGATGTCATGAAGAAACATTTTTAGCTCATCCCTCAATTAAAAAACTAGTCTGAGTACCTTTTCCCTCGACAACCAATATTCTTTAATGTGATAAATCACAGTCTTGTAATCACACCCCATTTCTTCGCAGAGTACGCTGAACAGGCGTTCACTTAGTGACCGCGAGTTAATCGTATTCACAAGTTTCACTACCTCTTTCAACGTTAAGTTAAGTTCAGGAGGCATATTTTTGTCCTCGAACTCTTACGTGTGTATAAAGCAGTGTGTTGATTGACACTCGGAGCAACCTCTTTAATGCGTGTAGCAACGTCTTTCCTCACTGCACACATAGCTAGTGCTCCATCAGTACTGATCCCAATGCATCTTTTCCAGTCTACGTCATGGCTCACAAAATAATCGTTAACCAAATGAAAAATCTCTTCTCCTGTTGCGTGTGTTTTCAATGATAAACAGCATAAAAACGCGAACACTTCTCCCTCATATATGTATCGCACATATGCCAATAGCTGATTCAAGCTCTGCACATCAGTAGTTTCGTCAAATTGTAAACCAAAACATCTGCTGGCACTTACACGTGATAATAGTTGCTCTTCCACGTTGTATGCGATTGATGTCATATGACGAAGAGGTTTTATCAATAATCCGTCCTGCTTTTTCTCCCAGCAAAATATTAGCCATTAATTTTGCTGCTGGTTTTACAAGCTACTCAGCAAGAGTGTGACTTCTGGCTGTTTTGGCTACAAGGAGTGACACTGTGAATGAAGCTTCGGTAGTTTTTGTCACCTCTTTGCCTTTAGCAACTTAGTTCATTAATCTTTTAATGGAAAGCACTGCTTTCATCTTGTTCTGGAAAAACTCGATAGGTTTACAGGAGAGATTTCCGTGTTTTGTTTGCAAATGATGTAAAATAGCTTAGATGGCTTTCACTATTTAACAAAGTCCCGTAACAAATAACGCACTGTGACGTTGGCGTAAGTGAATCGCCCGTCCAATAAAATTCATTTTTCAGGTACTCGTCGTCGCACTTCCTATTCACACTTTTTTCACAGTGAAATAATCTCATTTCTGCTAGTAGGTTTACTTGATTCAGCAGAAATAGGCTCACAATCCATTTTCGCAGTGGAGTCTTGTTATTTATTTACGATTATGAGTTTTGGTATTTTCGTTTCCATTTATTCGTAAATCACTATTTTTGCGTTTCAACAAAGCACTTTTAAGACACTGATCTATTTTTGTCTGTTGAGGGTACACGTTAACTCAAAATAACGAAAAATACCAATTAGTCGAAAGAAACTGCACCCTGGTGCCTTATGCCACGTTCGGGAAATTCAAGAACTACGAAGTTGTATTTTCTCCTGTGGCACGCCACTGTAGGTATATTCCTTTCAGTTCCTAATAATACCTGTCTGTAAATTACTACAGCGTATTGACTACTGAAATACATTTGCATTAAAAAAAGAAGAGGCTCTCTCTACATGTCACTTGAACATTAGAATATGTCCAGTTATATTCATCTCAAGAAGGAATACTATCATGTCGTCAGCGTGTCGAATGGCAGAGCACCGGATTTTAATCCTTTTCTCTTTTATCACTTCTTTTGATATATGAAGTGTGATTTTTTGTCATTAATATCGTTATGTCAGTCCGTCTGGGTACGCTATATCTTTGCATCCGTTAGATCAACTTGAACGATCATTTTCTTGTTGGACAGATTTGAACCAGGAGACCGAAAATCCACCCCTTTTTCCTTTTCTTACGCACGATTCTTAACGCCAGTGGCGTGAATGTTCACGGCTAAATGCCACGGTATTTTTTATTCATCTCACTTCTAAAAATCTGACTGAAAATCTTTTTAACGAAGACACGTCTTCTATTCCCAATAATGCACAGTCGTTCCCGCTAGAAGAAGTGGATGTGTATCCCCAGTCCTAAAACTGCGATTTAAACATTTCTTTTTGCGTCGGATAGTCCCACTAGATGGAGAAATCGCCAGTTTTTATTAAGTTTTAATAATGAACAGCTCTACAGGTAGAGACAGTAAATGCATGCTTCCATTTGCAATATGATAATACTTCTAATCTGCGAAATGAAGTGATAAAAATGTGTTGTTGTTTTTTTGCACCAGATGCCATTTTTGACCTCCAGTAACGCATAGTTTTTCACGAGATGTAAACGCGTATTTGTATTTGTGACTAAATCTTTGCTTTTTAAAAGACCAACTGAAAAATGTTTTGTGCATGGACTGTGTTTCATTATTTGTGACGAATATTTTGTCACTTGTAATAAACCTAAGGTTACAAGATTTCGCACAATGATAATGTTTGATTATTGCCACATTTTACTTTATCTATCACACTTTCATTTGGATCAAAAGACCTACTTATTACACCTGAAAACTCGGTGATACCGTCTTGTTTTAAATGCTCCTAAGTATCTTCCTCGCATTTTCTTAGCAGTAAGCACGAATTAAGTAAACAATCTTACTGTAGACAGTTGTTAAAATCAGGATTCTGGTTATAATAAAAAACACAAAAACACTGCAAATGCTTTCTCATGTGTGTATAGAAAAGGTTTGAAAATCTGCTAGAGTGGTAATGGAATTCGCATTCTCTAATTTCAATTCCAGTGCAAGCAACTGTTCCAATCATACCTGGTCAGAAAGTTCAGGGAATGCCGCCCCGGTGGCGCAGTGGTCTAAGCGATGGCCTCTGATCATTCGTCCGAACGGGGTCCGGGTTCGAATCCCGGTGAGGCATGGATGTTTTAGTGGTCTTACGGCACTGGTTCTCTCCTTCCCTGGAACCAGTGACCCTTAATTAGGGACGGGTGACAGCTTATAGCCCATTGAGTTGCTCACGGTGGTCGTTAAACCTCCAATCAAAAAAAAATTCAGGGAACATTTACCGTAGTGAAAATCATCTAAATACGTGGCGTCAGTTGAATAAATAAATCCATCGCTCTTTTCGCAACAATTCAAAAGTTAAAAGAAAGACATGTGTTGTTTATTCAGTAATTAGCTCAAACACATCGTCTCAATTTCTGTGTAAACGTCCACCGATCATCTGGATAAATATAGTATTGTCCAATACCTAAGGACGGACTATATTGCTATCTGTATAAGACGAACAGTACACGACCGCAGCCAAATGGGGAAATAATTATGTTGCCGGCATGCGACCAGATGAAAAGACACAAAATTTTGTTTATAAATGACGCCCAAATGATGTTATCAGGGTTTACGAAAAAGGTAGAAATTTCAGAAGGACATAATTGGAGGATGGATGTACAGTGCTTACCGATAACAAGGCGAGTCATTTTTTTATTGGAGGAATTAGAGCGCCGCATAATAAGTCACCCGTCCCTAATTTAGGGTCACTAGTTCCAGGGAAGGGAAAGAGCCAGTGCGGTAAGGCAAACACAACATCCATGCCTCACCGGGATCTGAACGCGGACCCCTTTCGGACAAACGATCAGAACTTCAAAAGAGCATTTATTTACAAAAAAGACAACATACAAACACAAATTTTCACCGGGAAAAAAATTGCACAATAACTCACCGGCAACGACAATAACAACACACAATCAATATCGCAATAAACAGAGTACTCTACAGGAAGAAGCAGACGACATCAGAGCAAGTTGAAGAATAACACACGGCAAGATAAAAAGAAAACAGTTGCACAACAAACAATACATACAGGACAGACCACTAATGAAGCAAGGCGGTAAAGAAAAGTCAGCCGAGTTTGTCAAAACTGTCAAGGGAAAAAAAACAAACACACACACGGTCCGACAACAAGCTGCAGCCGAAAAAAAACAAAACCTGGTAGTTCGGAGAAATGCGTTGACAAATGGCTGTAAGCCGACGAACAACAAAAATTTACATTTAAAGCGTATCTCGGTCAGTAAGACCGACAGCAACACAGAGAAAAAAACAACCACTAGAAACTAACACCCCGTACCATTAACACAACACACAAAGCACAATATTCAAATAACACCAAGAAATTAACACACAATGCACAATATACAAATAGCACCATGAACACAATAAAGAATGCACAATACACAAATAACACCATGAAAACTTTGTGAAAAAGAACACAGGAGTTAAACTTGCAGACAAGCATCACCACCAAATAAATTCGGGTCGAAACAGTGAATTCGCACTGTATGCACAGCACTAACCACAAAAATAAACACCGATTACACAAACAAAATCAAGAAACACGTCGGTAAGGTTCAGAACCAACACACAAAAAAAACCCTCGGTACCACGCGCCAGCAGTACCCGTTCAGCAAGAAAAAAAGTTAAAACAAAAAAATAAAAACAACCACAACATTAAACACAAAACCGTGCGACAGTAAACTGTGTGAAACCGACGAGTAATAAATATAAAATAGGTGAACGACACCAAAAGCAAACTAGAAAAAAGCCGACACTTGAGCAACAAAAAACAAAACAAAAACACATCAGACAATGTGCATGCCACAGCAAAAATGCAATCAACATCAACAAAACAACATAAAACACCTTGGTAACAGTAAACAATAAACAGAAAATACCAAACGCTTAGCCGGCACACAAAAAAGTTTGTCGACCAACGGCTTGAGGCCGACGGAAAATAAAATAAAAAGAAAAGAAAAAGTCAGTAAACGCTACCGACAACAAATTAACGGGAATGTGTGTGCACGGAAAGCAACAAGAAGATAAACTAAAGGAGACACTAACTCACTGACACAGATCTACGGTATGTACAAAAATTATGCACTAAACAAAAAAACACCAATAAAAAATAAATAAATATAAATATAATAAACTCTGGCTATGGGAGGAGAGCAATAATGCCTGCAGAAACATGAAACCATGACAAATATGGAGACCAGAGAGAGAAAAAGGCAGGCACATCCTGCCGAACCCGCGCCATGTCATACTCAAGTTGGAGGACCGATCTGATGGATGATCGGTACCTCCTGCACAAAAACACCCGGGCCGGATGATAACGCCGGAGAGAAGCTCGATCCACGCTTGAGTGGTAAAACAAATAAATCGTCAACTTCGCTTGGAGAATGATGAATGCACAAACAGAACTGTGGACATCTACAGGGGGAGAATGGCGTCGGAGGAAATAAAAATGGAACATTGTATGAGGACAAGGGCAAACTTTGGAAAGAAGGGAAAACATAATCGAAAACAAGGGCTGCAACACCAGACAAGAATCATAGGAATGTGACACATCACCAAGTGTAGAACAAAAGAAGCAAAGCGGGGAAGCCAAATGACGAAAACGATGAAGGGTACGCGGAGTGAGCAACCGACGGTGTAGGTGCAGCCAATGAATGTCCCGGGCTTTCGGGGAAGCCAGTGAAGTCGATGGATCACTCCATGTACCTGGAAGATCTGTAGCTGAAACAGAAGGAATTGCTAATGGAGCTGTGAAATTGGTAAGAAAATGCGAATAAAGAAGCTTGGTTGTAACTTGATGGGGTAAAAATGGAAAATCGTTTAAGTAGAGAAGAAAGGGAAGACTGAGCGACGGGGCGGAAGACTGAATGAGGCCAATAGAATTGACAAGTAAAGGATAAAGACGAATAAGACAGGATTGAATAAGACAGAACTGTGCACGATGCTGAGGGGTATCAAGTAACAGAGGGGAAAGGCGATCAAAAGATTTCCAGTGAAGAGAAGAATCAAAAAGTTGAGAAACCTGAACGACGCCACTTGCAAACCAAGTGGAGAAGTTCAGGTACTGAGAATTTGGAGAACGAAGGGCAGAGGAGAAGAAAAGTGGTTCCGCAAGGAGATCGTTAGTCGAAGCTGGGGGAGGCGGACTGGACATAAGGAGTGCCAGAGGGAGAAAACGGTACGGTAAGTAGCGGGAAAGTGATTGGGAATGAGTGGAAAGAGGTCCATGCGGATAAAAGTAGCTAGAGAAAGAAAAGGACTTCGTGGAAAGAGCAAAGTGTCAATTATAGTAATCGAAGAACCGCAAGGAAGGGAAAAAATCCTCAAAAAATGTTGGAGATGGAAAGCGTTCGATTTAAGGGACAAATCCGGAAGGGCAAGACCACCAAAAGAAACCGGAAGGACAAGCGTGGATCGATGAACCCAATGTACGACATCCCAAATAAAATTTGTAAAAAGACATTGAACGTGACGAAGAAAGAGGGGAGGAGGGAAATGAGCAAACCAAGTATGAGAAAGGGCCGGAAGAAGAAAAGCGGAAAGAAGATGCGACCTGCTAAAAAAAGAAAGAAACGGTTTCAAACGGCGAAAAGGGGCAAGGCGTCGATTCATGTCCTGCACCAAAGGGGACCAAGTGGCGGCAGCAACCGCCACCGGGTTCCCGATGAACACTCCAAGAAGTTTGATGACCGTGGTCGACCACCGGGCACCCCAAGGGCGGTCGCCGCGGGACGACCACGAGCCAGCCCACAAGCCAACAGATTTAGAAGTATTAAGGGCCGCACCTGAAATTGAAGCATACTCAGTATAGGTAGATAAAACAACACCAAAAGCCTGTTGGGAACGTAAAAAAAGAGTAAGGTCGTCCGCATAGGCCGACAAAACCACGCGATGGTGCCGTGTGGAGGCCACACCACGCGGAATGCCTGCCAGCAAACGAGATCGAAGGGAAATAAGAAGTGGTTCAAACGTGAGGGCAAACAGTTGACCCGACAGGGGACAACCCTGCCGGATACCGCTTGCAAAAGGAATAGCAGCCGTCATAAAAGAAGAGGTCCGAACACGAAAGTAGGAATGGGAATATAGATTGGAAAGTGCCTGACAGAAAAGGGAAGGAAAGCCAAAGTGACGAAGAACAGAGAAAAGATAAGAATGATGGACAGAATCGAATGCTTGTTTCTGATCTAGGTTAAAAATAGCAAGAGGTTCAGAAAGACGGGAAGCAAGAGAGTGTAAATCACGGATGGTAGTGATGTTAGTTGCAATCGAACGGGAAGGGATCGTATAAGTTTGGTCAGGATGAATAATAAATTGTAGAACAGGGTTAAGGCGAAGAGCCAGAATTTTTGCAAAGATCTTGTAGTCGGTGTTAAGAATCGAGATGGGGCGCCAGTTAGATAGAAGACCAAGATTACCAGTTTTAGGAATTAGGCGGAGAAGAGCAAAAGCAAAGTCAGAAGAAACGAAAGTCGAAGAAGAAAAGATCGAGTTGAAACAAGCAACGAGAAGAGGAAGCAGAGCAGGAAGAAAGGTTTTATAAAAAGAAAGTGGAAGACCGTCAGCCCCAGGGGCGGAGCGGTCATTCAGACTAGAAATGGCAAAACGAACCTCCGAGGGAGAGATCGGTGAAACCAAGGAGGGGGAAAAAAAGACGGGACCTGAGGAAGATGTGATAATAATGGAGAATTCTCTGCAGGCGGCAGGACCCGCAATCGAAACCGATCAGTGAAGTACTGAAAAGTTCGATCACAGATCTGCACTGGATCAGAAACAGTTGAGCCATCTGGAAGCGAGAGAAAAGAAATGTTGGAACTCAGAGCACGGTGGGATTCAAGATGTCGAAGGTGTTGAAACGGGTCATCATGAAAATGTAACTTGGAAAACTTTAACCGGGTAAGAGACGAAGAAGCAAAGGAAGATAGAATGCTATGAAGTTGTGATTGAAGAGCTGCAAACGATGGATCTGAAGGAGAAAGGAACTGTAGTTTACGGTGAAGAATAGTTAAATCATGAAAGCGGTGAAAACGGGACGAAAAAGAGAACTGACGTGCAAACGATAGGATAGAAAGTTTGGTGGAAAGCCACAGAGCTGCTGGGTCAACCGTGAGAGGAAGTTCAGAAATGGATGAAGAAATAATCGAACGAACTTCGGCCTGAAACGTGGGATCGGAAAGGAGAAAATCATCGAGAGACCAAACCGGGGAGGGGGGACAGAGAAAGAGGACAAAAATATTTCCAGAAGAACAGGACGATGGTCGGAGGAAACAGAAGGATGATGGGTTACTTCAACAAGGGAGGAGTGGAGGAAACTAGAAACATAAAACCGGTCGAGACGAGCCGCAGCATGCGCTAAGGCGGCCGGAGGAAACCATGTGAATTCACGGGACAGAGGGTGGATGGTACGAAATGCGTCAATGAGACAAAAATTACTAACTAGTTGAGACAGTTGGGAGGAAAGGTTAAGACGACTCTCCCCGGAACCATCACGGTCAAGACCCGGTTGGAGAGTGCAGTTGAAGTCACCACCAATAAGAACGATTTCAGAAGGAGGAATTTGGGAAAGAAGGGAAATCAAATGCGAAAGAAGAGCATCAGTATCAACCGATGATTGTGGCATATGCAAATTGAAAACATGAAAACGACGGGAAAGATAACTAAAGGAGATACCTTGAAAGGAGCCCAGCAGACTCTGTGACTCAACGATATCTGAAAGAAGAGAATGAAACCGAGTACGGAATGCAATCGCTGTACCGGACCCAATGTGCGTCCGGTAGTTGTGATAAAGCGTAGGGCCAGCGTCTCCAGCAGGAATACCCGGTCGCCAAGGAACAGTTCGTCTCCTGGAAGAGGAGGATATCTGTCCTCAGGAAACGAACGTCCTCGAAGACCAAAGCATTCGCGGCTGAAGACGCAAGGCCTCTACAGTTAAAGCAGAGCACATTTAGGGAAGGCAACACTGGGGCGGCTGCATCCAACCTTCCAGTTCTGCCTTCAAAACTTTAAGTAAATACGCCAACCGGCGAGCGTACTGCTCTGTCCCGGATGGCAGATCAACATTTAATAAGAACTCATGCAGGAACGTCAGTTGGGTTAGCATCTCCGGAAGGTGAGAGAGTTTACTTGCTATACAAGGGAGAGTAATCAATTTCGCCCGTCTGGGGCGAGCAATCAAGGCATACAGATCTGTGAATGAGAGGGGAGTTAAGGGCACCTCAATGTCAGCAAACATAGAGGTGATGTCAACCAGAGAGGGGGCAGGAGAGTCGTCATCAGATTCAGCAAATAAAGTTTCTTCAGAATCGGGATCGGTAACGTCCATGGAATCATCGTTCGGCAAACAGGTAAAACGGTTGTAGATGGAAACTGAAGAAGTAACAGGAGCCGGTCCAGGTGAAGGTGACGAGGATGTAGCCGTCTTCCTGGATTTCTGGCGGTCCGAGGAACTCGCACGACGGTTCGCTGAGCCAGGGGAGTTTTGCCTCTTGGTCCGCTGAACCTTGGGGGTGGAGGCCCCTTCAGACGCTGGCAACGGTGGAAATTCCTGCAGGTCAGTGGATGCCGAAGCAACACGGACCACTGGAGGTGATACGACAGAGGTGGAACCAGGATCGGCAGCTGGAACAGATTGAGTGGGGAGGGTGGGGGAAGAATCCGGAGCGGTGGGCAGAGTCCCCGCTGGAACAGCAGCATCAAGTGATTGAGTTGGAACAGTAGCAGCTGTGGAATGTGGGCATGCCGATGCAAGGTGACCTTCACCCTTGCATCGGAAGCACTGAACGCCAGCAAACAGATTGAAAATGTAGGTCCGGGTTTCAGTTATGAGTTCCAGGGTGGTTGGCCGGTTAACTATTGCTTGTGGGGTTGGAAAGATGACTCTGTATTGACGACGACCGCCCTGAACATGTTTCAGGGGGAGTCGCGAGCAGCAGCTGGGAGGTACTTTGTGGTACCAACCACTCGCCCCATGGTGTTAAGGGCATCAATTAATACCGAGTCAGGCACAGCTGTGGGTACTGGAGACAAGGTGACAGTCACTGGTCTTTGAGCTGCTGCAACTGGTTGGAGATGTACGGAACCAATGTCCAAGCCAAAAGCAAGGATTTTGTCCACTGCCTGTTGATGAGTGAAGTGCACGACAACACCCTCCCAAGCGGATAATAGACACAATGCTTTCTCCGGGTACAACTTTAGAAATAGCATTTAAATATTGGGGGAGGGGGTGTCGCGCAGAGCAGGAACAAATACACTTAAAAGTAAGGCAGACGAAAGTTCCTTACCTTGAGGAGAGTCGAGTGGTAATGTTATCCTTAAAGCGGAAGCAACACGTGTAAACTCTGGTCGCGAAGACACAGAAGCACTATGTAAAGTAGAAGTCGCACTCACAGCCGCGGCGAACGAACGAGACACAGGAATAGAAGAGCTGGGTACCTCTGACCCAGCCTCCGGCAAATTTGTAACCAGCGGTACAGTTGGCGACGAAACCACAACACTATTTGACTGAACACCATTCATGGTGGTCACGGAAGATACAGACGACGAAGAAAGCGCAGAGGAAGGAGATATAGACGGGTATATGGCACTCATGCTGGTGGAGGTAGTAGCCAGCCCGGCTACTAACCCTCGCGGCTCGAGCGTTGCAGCTTGCAACACTCAAGAACAGGCAAAAAACGAAAAATAAGCACGTACAGCTTGTACGCCTCACTACTTGCGAGGAAGGAACTCAGGTAATAACACACGAACTGTCAAAGAACAAACGCAAAAAAACCACAAACTTCACACGAAACTTCTAATACTGGCAGGAGCTCGAAAAAATGCGACTGATCAGTCAGAAGCCATCGCTTAGACCACTGCGCCACCAAGGTGGCAGGCTGGACATTTCAGTATGGAATATGTCCATCCCGAAGTGCGATGCCGCTCTTTCAACGTCGTGGCATGCCGAGCACCAAGTGATCCAGGAGGTCCTGCGACAAACTGACCCACTCCTCTCTTACAGCACGGATGAGGCCCTGCTTGTTTTCTGGAGGGATATGCGTCTCCCCATTACCATGCGTCCTAGACTTGTTCGATGGGAGTGAGGACAGTCGATGCGATGAATATCCTCAGTCTCCAGAAGTGTCTGGACTGGTCTTGTACGATGAAGTGTCACGTTATCATCCATGAATAGAAAGTCTTCGCCTACAGCACCACAGAATAATCGAATATGACGTAGAAGAACTTCGTTGCAATATCGTACTGCCATCATAGTCCCATTTTCCAACACCTAAAGCTTGGTGCGTCCATTAATCATGATGCTACCTGATACCATGACCCAGCACAACCGTATCTGTCCCTTCCCTGCACGTTCTAAAGCTGGTAGGCGGTACAGGTTTTAGGACAGATCAACTGACGCCTAGAACCCAAGGACAAACTGAAACGAATCTCATTTGTGTGATGAGTATGTTGGCCTATTTATGACGTGTCCAAATTCTGTGGATACGACACCACTGAGAACGTGTTCTGAGCATGACGTTGAATCACTCTCCGTCCACCAAATTTAAATTATTGCAGTCTTCAGATAGATATGTAGGTATTGGGAAACGTGTCGTCGCTTTTTTGTGGATTTTGTTTTGTTTGTACGTCAACTACGAAAATTCCTTTAAGTGAAACTTTTCCTTTGTTACTTGGCGACGTAAGTACGAAATGAACTGGAGCCCGGCGATATTAATTAAGCGCTTCCTTCTAATTTGATCTTTACGCTACAGGCACGACGATTTTACTTTCTCGAATACTTTGTACACCATGGAAAAATGTAGCAGGTACTTTTCGCTTCCTGCACCAAAGTTTCAAGTAATGCAAGAGCATTGTGAAGTCAGAGGTAAGTCAGGCACTCTTTTGGTATAACCAACATTACACATGCTGGAATTCAGAATATGTCATTATCGACGTTTATGAAGATGTTTCAAATTGATTGTCGATTTTGAAAAAAAGAAGGGAGAATTTGCTGGAGCAGTTTTGCTTTGGGTTTTTAAGCAAGCGTTCGCTTATGTTGCATTTCATATTATGTGGCTGCGCATTTTTGATATCATCAAAAACTAATAAGTATGTAGATAACCTGATCGCAACTCTGATGGCTCAGTGGTCAAACCGCCGGATTTTGATCATTCATCCGAGATGGCTTTGGGGTCGAATCACCGGAAGGCACGGATGTTGTGTTTGCCTTACGTCACTGGCTCTCTCCCTTCCCTGGAACCAGTAGCCCAAAATTAGGGACGGGGACTGCTTATAGATCACATAATTGCTCACGATGGTCACTTCACCCCGAAATAAAACAAATTTAAGATGTTTAAAATCTCAACTACTTATACAGACATAGATTAAAGGGGGGGGCGGGGATCCCTAAAGCGATATTGAAAACAGGTATACATTTTTCATTTTTAATAAAACCTAAATATCTTTGTAAGAGCGTATACTTTCTTGTCATGTGCTGACGCAAGGGCCCACGGACCGCATATACACTGACGGGGGAAAAAAATCCCAACACCAAGAAGGGGTTGTGTTAGATAAACGACAGTTGGTAGGCGGTGAGAGTACATCTGTAAAGTGACGTCTATGCAAATTTCGCGCTCGGCGCATACGTGTGGCGCTAGTAGCGCCCCTCGAAACATAAAAAGCAGGTTTGCTGTAAATACGCGCTGTAACGTTCGTGAGCGTTAGTTATCGTTGAGATTCGACGTAGTGTGTTGATGTTAGTCAAGAATGCCTTTAAGAAGATGAAGAAGTCATTATCAACAGCTCACGGAGTTTGAACGAGGTCGTGTAATAGGGCTACGAGAAGGTGGATTTTCTTTCCGCAATATTGCAGAACGACTTGGCAGGAATGTAGCCACTGTGCATGATTGTTGGCAGCGGTGGTCAAGGGAAGGTACTGCCTCAAGAAGACCGGGTACCGGCCGGCCACGTGGCACTACTGAGAGGGAAGACCGCCGTGTACGGCGTATGGCCGTGGCGCATCGTACCGCGTCTGCGGCAGCAATTCGAGCTGCAGTTGCCACCACAGTGACACAACGAACTGTTACAAATCGGTTACTTGAAGGACAGCTCCGAGCCAGACGCCCTGTAGCGTGCATTCCACTTACTCCAAACCACTGCCGTTTGCGACGTCAGTGGTGTCAAGCTAGAGCTCATTGGAGGACGGAGTGGAGATCTGTTGTGTTTTCTGATGAAAGCCGGTTCTGCCTGGGTGACAGTGATGGCCGTGTGTTGGTTAGAAGGAGGCCAGGTGAGCGCCTGCAACCAACCTGTCTGCGGCCGAGACACACTGGACCTACACCTGGAGTTATGGTCTGGGTAGCAATTTCCTATGACAGCAGGAGCACTCTCGTGGTTATCCCACGCACCCTGACGGCACAGTTGTACGTCGGTCTGGTGATTCAACCTGTTGTGCTGCCATTCATGAACAGCATTCCAGGGGGTGCTTTCCAACAGGATAACGCTCGCTCTCATACCGCTGTTGTAACCCAACATGCTCTACAGAGTGTCGACATGTTGCCGTGGCCTGCTAGATAACCAGATCTTTCACCAATCGAGCACGTATGGGACATCATTGGACGACAACTCCAGCGTCACCCCCAACCAGCATTAACCGTCCCTGTATTGACCGACCATGTGCAACAGGCATGGAACTCCATCCCACAAACTGACATCCAGCACCTGTACGACACAATGCATGAACGTTTGCGTGCTTGCATTCAACATTCTGGCGGTTACACTGGTTATTAATGTACCAGCATTTCACATTTAAAATGGCTCTTCTCACGCTTACATTAAGCTGTGATCTTGAAACCTTAATCGATTAAATCTGTTACCTATACAAATGTATTGCCGCCATTTCATTCCTCTACAACTATTTTTTCGTGGTGTTGGGATTTTTTTCCGTCAGTGTATATCACTCACCTGTTTTTCCTGACGTTGGCGTATACAGCTTTATTTCTATGCGTTAGGCTGGTTTCTCGTTTCGTATGAAATGTGAGTGGTTTTTTCTCCAGTGCTGGGTTGTTATCTTTCCATGAATCAGCAAACGTGAACAACAAATTTGCGACCGCTAGTCGTCCACGCGCATGGGAGTGGTTAAACTACTTGTAAAAAGACGGTAGGAAAAACCCTGGAGCACAGAACGCTTGCTGTGAGAAACTGGAAACGAAATTCTTTTCTTGGATATAGTTTCATCGGAATTGTCCGAGTTGCGTTCAGCAGGCAATTAATTGTGACCGTCAGCCCTACTGGCTGAAAATGAGGTACATAAATAGAACAAAATGAACTGGTATAACGAAGTAAATTTCTCCGTCATTTTTATCTACGCCGGGGCTCGAACCCGGAACCCTCATTCCGGAACAAGTCGCTCTACCAATTGAGCTACGCGGACGTTCGTTCTGACTGCTATCTGCCTTTATGTCATGTGCGTCCTGCTGGCAGGCACGTCACATCTCCCCCCGAAAGAGGGCCGGAGGGATGGCCCACGGGTCAGCCGTGACCAAGAATCGTTGCAGGCAGCCATCCGCTGTAGAATGGGCACTTGAGAACTCCCATTCAATCTGGTGTGTGGAATGCAACGTCACACATTTTTATTTTTCGAAGCGCTGGAGAGGGGATTCCCTGATTTTTCCTATCTCGCGGTGTGGAAAAAACATCACACCATTGCGAGATTTTGAACGGTCGCGTTATCCGGAAAGTTAGGGCGCCATTATAACGAAGTAAATTTCTCCGTCATTTTTATCCACGCCGGAGTTCGAACCCGGGTCCCCTCATTCCGGAATAAGTCGCTCTATCAATTGAGCTACGTGAACGTTCGTTCTGACTGCTATCTACCTTTATGTCGTGAGCGTCCTGCTGGCAGGCACGTCACACTGGTTATGAGAGCAACCATTTCAAGATGCATAGAGTGGCTGTGAATAACATCTAGTGTGAGACATGAGCGAGCAGCAGAATTTGACAGATTTGCGAAGGAGTATCTGCTTCAATGGAAGCATATATGGTGAGGTTATTCGTGCTACAGTGGAAAAGATCCATACAGACGGGCAACATGCGGGCAAAATTACTGAATATCACACATGCAACACGTTTAAGTGCGCATTAGATGCGGTAGGCGAGTAGAGAGCACAACGTCCCATGTGGGCAAGCGTAACGGTGGTAACCACATAGGACTGTACTCCAGTGGGAGCAAGACACATTTCGAGCAAGATTATGCAAATGGCCCCTTCAGAAGACGAGGCATAATAGCAGCTCATCATATGCCGCTCTCTCGCGAACCCTAACTACGTCTGAGTAACCTCGGTCGCAGGGATCCAATCACTGACTTCTGACCGTTTGCCCGAATGGGCCCAGTTTCGAGCTCCAGATGCGGCATAGGTGCTGTGTTTATCTTAAGACGCTGGATCTCTCTCCCTTCTCTAGAACCAGTGACCCTAAATTAAAGGTGGACGACTTCTTATAGCCCATTGGGTTGCTCACGATGGTCTTCAAATCCTTCTCCAAAATCAAACAAAACGTCCGCTTGAAACTTACAGGACTTAGGAACAGTTGAACGTGAACAATAAACATGGTTGTTGGACACGATGTCCTCGGTGAAAGTGGGCATGACTAAAGTATAGAAGCTAAACCCTTTTTGTACGTAGGACTACGTCTAACTCCAAGGATAATATGGGGTGACTTACAATCGACTGCCTGTGACAAAAATAGGTCCCAATTGACATCATTATAGCGTTAAAAATACGTGCCGTACACTAATCGTGTTAACATATTTGCGTACGCATGGGGTCCAATTCGCGTACTGCGCAATACATCGTGCGTGCGACCCTCCCTTCGCTCCCTGCGCGTCAGGAAGATGATGCAATATTTCTGGGTGTTCCGCCGCATTTGACTCAGTCTATCTCGGCAACAGTGAGCGCAAGACGACTGCGCGTGTTATCGTTTTAAAGCTCTCGACGAGATCTATTCAAATATACGAAGATCATTTCGCAGTGGTTTGAGCTGAACCCTTTAAAAATTGTTTTTTTGTGAACCGGTGAGCATTTTTGATAATATCGCGGTTTATCTGGAAAACCGTGAGTGCAAAACGACACTGCTTGGTATCGTTTTAAAGCTCTCGACGAGATCTATTCGAGTATATAAAGAACATATCGCAATGGTTTAAACTAAAATTAAAAAAATGTTTTCGTGTGAACGGGTTAACATTTTCGACAATACCGGAGAATTCGCAGAATGAATGCAAGCAAAAGTGGAGAAAATCCAAACGAGAGGCAAGAGTAAGTGATAAGAAATGTAAGAAGCCCAAGGAGACCGAGCATCACGTTGGGTAATTTGTGTATCGATCTGCTTTGTGTTCGCAATGTAGCCAGTATTATTTTTAAAAATTATGTTGGCTACTTTTCATATCACAGACCTGTGTTGGCTGTAACGAATTAAATAAACGCTTTGAAACTATACTCGACTAACCCATTTCAACTCTCCGATCTGCAAGTCGTAGTCCTACACTCCAAACTGACGGTTCAATCAGAACTCAGCCTACCTGTATCTTTTTACCAACATAACAACGATATTCTTATATTCCCAGCGATACGATGTTATTTGATACGATAACGCACGCACTGTGCATGCAAAGTTTCCATGAATATCCGGTACACGGCAACGAATTTTCCTGGCCAACATTTTCGGGACGATTTGGTCCCACCGTCCACCAGTGAAGTGTTATGGGCCACGAATGACCATTCAATCTATAGTATATTCGTATTAAATTCCTTATTGTCGATTCATATCAGTATGTTGTACTTTATTTAATTTTCGTTCGTGGAAAAATTCCATTTTATATTTTGTTACAGAGTAACTTAAGGAATTGTATTTTAATGCAGCTCAGCAGATTCTCATTTTAGGAGAGAAAACTGGTGAATTGTTAATAAACTATCCCTTTGCTTTCACATAGATTGTGCGCAATAACATGAACTGTTGCGGAGCGACTGATTCAGAATCTTCAAATACTCAGGGAAGCGGAGGTCAGGGAAAGATTAAGCCATGTGAGAAAATCGCTGCTGTGGATACGTAGGAAATTCCAGGAATCTTCGGATTGGAGCAATTTAGCGCCTACAGCCTTGATGACAGAAGGCTGTAATGGATTGCCGATTAATCAATTTTTGGAGCCTATCAAATTGAAGTTGTGTTAGCTCTTGCGACTGTGATAATAAGGCGTACACTGATTAAATATACCATGGGATGCTTCCAATCAATAAAAGCTAAATGCAGGCTTTGATCTTTCTTGTAGACATCCCGAACCTAGACATTCAATGCCGAAGACAATCATTAAAGTTGCAAAGTGAAGGAATTTATTCCAGTAATGATTTCAAACAATGTACAATGATGTGTAGATTTAAATCGGCATGATATGGAACGCGCTTTGGACGTCCAATTATATGCCTGACTACCAGGCAATAACGCAAGGATGATGAAAATACTTATCATTATTCCCAGTACAAAACCCACCGAGGTAGCCACTGTGTGTACACTCAGTAGACAAAACATCAGAAATAGGGGTGATGGGCAGTTGACGTGTATAACGAAGTAAATTTCTCCGTCATTTTTGGTCCACGCTGGGGATCGAACCCGAGTCCTCTTATTCCGAGACAAGTCGCTCTACCAACTGAGCTACGCAGACGTCCTGCGGGGCAGGAATGTCACACATGAGCATTCCCCGCGCAGATTGGAACAGACGCAAACAGAACGCAGGCCATAAATATGCGGGCAGTAGGGCTTTCCAACAGCGTATCACAATCGACAAACATGCGTAAACATAGTGATCTGAACGACTCTGATTGTGGGCGCATTGTCGTCACAAGACATATGGATCATTCCATTGAGGGGAACGGGAAAGTAATGTACTTTTTAGGGGGCTAAATTTGGGGAACAGTTGTGAGGGTGTTTATGTACGTTTAGCGTAAAGTAAGTGTATGTACAAGTGAATGAACTATTCGCCTTTAACTTATGTAGGTGTTTTTGTCTTCCAGATTTGCAGAACAAAATGATTGACATAAACCCTGAAGAGAGCCATGTTTGTCATTGTTTGCTGTATGAATTTCACAAGAGGAAAAATACAACCGTGCCCACCAATAGCATTTGCGCTATTTATCCGAATGCGTTAAATGTCCGCACGAGCCAGCGTTGGTTCGCTCAATTCCGATCGGGCAATGTTAACCTCTGTGATGCCTCTCGTGCAGGAAGGCCCACGGAGCTGTACAATGACCTGTTACGTGCAGCCGTTGAGGCAGATCCTCGTCAAACCATTGATACATTGTCCCAACATCTTAATGCATCATGCTCTACTATTCAAGAGCACCTGCAGGAGATACTGAAGGTCTATAGACAAAGAGTTTGGGTCCCACACCAACTTTCACCTGACAACAAAGCCTAGCATCCCACCATCTGCAACTCTGTGCTCAGGCGACAGGAAAAGGATCCATTTCTTCATCGAATTGTCAATGGAGATGAAAAGTGGGTTCTTTACATGAACAACAAACGCAAAAGCCAGTGGCGGGGCGGCAAGGAGTTGCAGATGGTGGAACACGTTCTCCAGGTCAGACACCAGTTCCTACTCCAAAACCAAGCCTACACCCTAAAAACATTTTTTTCTGTTTGGTTGACTACGCTGGAATAGCTCACTTTGAGTTCTTGGGACCCGGATAAATCGTAACGGCAGACCTCTATTGTCAACAACTGGACCGTTTGAAGCAAGCTCTTACTGTAAAACATCCAGCACTGGTCAACAGAACCGGTGTCATCCTCCAGCATAACAACGCGAGACCTCACACAGTGGAGACGGGCACAGCAAACGATCAGAGATTTTGGCTGGTAAGTTCTGCCCCATACCACTTATTCCACTGACATTGCACCATCTGATTACCATTTGTTCAGATCTCTGCAGAACTTTCTTAATGGGAAAATATTCCACAATATTGATGATGTCCAAACGGAGCTCTCGGACTTCTTTGCGTCACAGCCAACGCCTTTTTATAAAGACGACATTGAAAGTTTGGTTTCACAATGGGCAAGTGTGATCGACAATGATGGAGATTATATAATCAATTACGAAATAAATTGCTTCTGTTACAAACAGTGTTTCTCATCTTTTCCAAAAACGACATTACTTTCTGGTCCCCCCACCCAATATCACTTCAGTGGTAAGAATAGTAGGGTTCCCGAGGGCAACCGTATCAAGGGGTATCGCGAGTATACCATCAACGGAGGTGCCAGCGCCCAGAGAGCAAGCGGTGTCACACGACACGCCATAGATTATCGGTTCGAATCATGGGACACTAAGCATTATCCTATGTCTTTGTAAGGAGGTTAATCGTTGTTTCCAAAACAGTGGAACGCATTCCATAGAACTTGATTACGAAATAGCTCCAGGAGGGCCGAGAAGAAGAAAATGACGAGAAGAGAGTATCTATGGAGACTGTGCATTATCATTTGTAATACTGGAGCTCTTCATTGTAGTCTCTGAAACCATGAAACACGTTTCAAAGACAGATGATGACGATGAGCTCCAAGATGCCGCAGATGGAGTCGATAATAAGGTGAGTGTAGAGTCTATGGAAATTGTACAGCATCCTATGTAACCCAGGAGCTCTTCATCGCAGTTTCTGAAACCCTGCTACACGTTTCGGAAGAAACGATGAAAGAGCTCCAAGAAACCAAAGAGTGAGGCATAAAGCCTACAGCACCATCAAAGATATTGATGAATCCGTCTGCTAGATAAAAGTCCTTCAAAGTCTCTTCCACAAGACACAGTCTTGAGCAAATCTCTTAAATGTTTCTCCGAAATGCATACTTCTGCATTCGATTCACACATGCCCCACGTGGACTTGCATGTCTTCCAGTTTCCTGGTATCCCGTGTAGATGTCAGTTTCCCGAAGGTGAACAGTTCTTCTAGCAATATGTCCATCCGACTGCCACTTGAGGGTCTTTTCAATGATCATGCCATACACTCGTCATTTTCTTGATCAATGAATTCCTATTCACATCTTTCTTTCTGACACCAAGCATGCATCTGTCCGTTATTTGAAGCCCCTGTGTGACGTACAACTGTGTGTTAGAAACGGAAGGTTGCAGCGATAAGCAATTCCAGCATTATTCAGTAATACACTACTGGCCACCCAAACTGCAACACCAAGAAAGAAGCATCCGATTGGCCTGAAATTCGCAGCATGCGTCGCCCGCGACAGGACATGCAAACGATTAGCATTGCAGGGCATATGATAATCATGTGCTCCCGGCACGATACCGAGAAGCACTATAAGAAGGGTGCACGGAAAGCGGGGTGTAAGTAGTGGAAGTGTGTTGTGCTGCCGGACTGTGCGTAGGAAGCTTCCTGATGCCTCGTCACAGAATACGGCAGTCATCCCAGCACGTTTCGGAGTTCGACAGAGGAAGAATAGTGGCTTATCACGACAGCGGTTTATTGTACCGAAACATCGGCGCCCGTGTGGGACGATATCCAGTCACAGTGAGGCGAGTATGGATTCGGTGGGTGCAGGAGGGACGGTAGGACCGACGTGTGGGAATTCCGCAGCCGCGGCACACCACCGACCGAGAGGACCGGCATGTTGTGCGGCGGGCATTGACGGCTCGAACGGCCACATCACGAACGTTAGCGCAGGAATTAGGGTGTGTTGCGCAACAACCTGTGTCAGCACGTACCGTTCGACGTCGTCTGCAGGAGCGGGGACTTGTCGCACGGCGGCCATTGCTCCGATTACTATTGACGTTACACCACCGGCGATTGCGGCGGCAGTGGGCCGTTGAACGCCGCACCTGGACTACGGAATGGCACGACATTGTCTTCTCCGACGAAATCCGCTTCTGCCTGCAACACCACGATGGTCAGATTCGCGTGTGGCGGCACCGCGGCGAGAGACTGTATGACGCCTGCATTATGCATCGCCATACCGGTCCGTCGTCTGGCGTTATGGTTTGGGGCGCAATTGGATATGACACCCACACCCCTCTGGTACGCAACGCCAGTACACTCAACAGCCACCGCTACATCTCCGGCGTTTTGGAGCCTGTAGTCCTTCCTTACCTGCAGGCCCTGCCAGGGGCCACGTTTCAACAGGACAATGCGCGCCCGCACGTGGCACGCATCGTGCAACAATTCTTCACGGCCCACCAAGTGTCACTGCTGCCGTGGCCCGCCTTTTCTTCCGATATGTCTCCCATAGAACACGTGTGGTCTCTGATCGGCAACCGAGTGGCCCGGCAATCACCACCCGCGGCTACACCTGATGAACTGTGGCAACGTCTGGAAGCAGCCTGGACCGACATACCCCAAGCCCACATCCAAAGCCTCTTTCGTTCGATGCCGTGGCGTGTAGCGGCCGTTATTGCCAGCCATGGGGGCCACACGAACTATTGATGTCTGCGTGTTTCGCAAGTCGCACGGGCCATGTAATCTCAATCGTTTCATCTTTGTATCTGTTGTTATGTGTCCAGTAAATCTGGCTTTGTTATCTCGTGTCCTTTTTGGTGTTGCATTTTGGGTGGCCAGCAGAGTAGTTATATCTGTATGTCTTTTGTGGTTAATATCCATGTTTCTGATCCACTGGAAGGATGCATTTTAATTAAACACTTTTGTTTTAAAACATAATGGTTTACTGTCCATGAAAATTATGTTTTTTCCAATTGTGCTCTAACCAAGTTTTATAGGCCTATTAACTTGTTCGATATGCTTATCACTTGATATATGTTGTCCAAGGTAAAGACTGCATACGTGTTAGTATATATAGATATAGATATCTTGAACAAAAAGGGGTTTGTTTTTTTTCAGAAAAATAACATTTTTAGGTAAAGAACGTGAAAATAATTGTTTATATAATGCATGTTTCATCTTTCACATAAAAAAGATAATACTACTATTGTATGATTTTGACACATGGTAAATCTATGTGTCAAAAATTATGACAAAAGTTTGTTGATTGAAGTGTAAGGTGTTATTAATATTTCTCACGTGGGCTGAAACTTTTAGTGATCTAAAATTTAATGTATTATATGTTTAATATTTATACACGTTTTTTATTGAATGTATTGCATGTTAGGAATTTACGTACTTTTGTTTTGTTTCAGAATAAAGGCTCCAAATGATGACTGCGTTAAGAGGAAGTTTAACTTTTTAACGGACTTTATGTTGTTCTCAGTATTGATCGTGGTAAGTATTTGACGAAAATGGAAAATTTTGTTTCTTTTATAAATGTATAATTTTCCTGTAATATTTTAATCTGTTATAATAGCTGTAATGTATGAAAAATCCGCTTATTGGCCTAAATATATAAGAACACAATTCAATTTTTTACAAACCTGATGGGTGGCTTCATCAGGTAGTAGCTCAGACTAAAGTAAGTGAATAACAGTTCTAATTAAAGATTCAGAACTTAAACTTAAACAATGCTTAGATTAAATATCCCGCAGGCTGCATCAGTTATAGATTAAAGACAGCAGAACACATAAAAGCGCGCGCCAAATAGCATCAAGGTCGGTAAAAATGTTCTTGTTGCAAACCTTAGAATATCCACCGTTTCTCTATACCCCGTAGGGCTCGCGTTTGTATAAAAAAGCTAACTTCTTGATTCCACCCCATTTAGCGACAGCGGTGGGATCTTAACTTGTCGTGCTAAAGCCGTAGTTAGTTCGCCTTGTTTCACATCACGCTTGTGCTCAATACTCGTAAGCTAAAATCCCTCTTGGCCATACCAATGTAACACTTTAGAGACCCATAAGAGTATTCTAAAAAGACACAGTACACACATCAGCATCTGTAGTCAGTGTGGTGCGGTCTCTATTTGCGGTGAGCAAATTCGATAGTGACCTTGGCCCTCTTATTTCGATGCCAAAGCCAAATTTCTTAAGAGAGTTCTTGAGGAAATAGACAATCCAGGAATGTAGAGGAATCCCTCCAATGTACGTAGTGCAAAAGGAGGATTTGAGGCGGCCGGGATGCTATTAATCTGGGCAGCTTCAGCTCGTCTTATGATACTGTCGATCATTTGCATATCGAACTCAGCAGAAGAGGCGAGAGATCTTAAACTGTCAATCTCAGATTCACCTGCAGCTTGGTCAGACAGAGGTTAGAGTAAAAGCCCTTTTGGCTCTAGATCTGAAGAGAGCATATTTATGGGCATACGGGCACGCAGATGTAGGGAGAATAGCATTTGACACGTTAGTAGGCTTGTAAAAGTATTGTGTGTGAAGAGCTCCAGTGTTCGTTTTCCCAAAGCGAACTATTAGCCTCAAACTCCATGATGAATTTAATTTCCCTGTCTCATGCGTTGATCGTAGTTAAAAAATGCTGCAGGGAGTCTCTCCCGTGGGTACAATAAAAAAAAATCTTCATCGGCGTATCTGAGCAGCACTGGAGGGCTGTTCTTTGATCTCTGGAGAGCCATATCGTTAATGAGCCAGGCGGTTACAATTCATCCCAAATGTGTTTCATGAGATTGGGATTTGGGCTCTGTGCAGGCCAGTCAAGTTTTTCCAAACTCATGTCATCAAACCATTCCTGCAAGATTTGTGAACAAGTGCATTGTTCTGTACGTAAATGAAAGGGCCTTTCAGCAAACTGTTGCCATAATGTTGGGTGCATATTATGGCAACTTGTGGTATACGCACGGTGTGTTATTGTTGGGCCTTCGATTTGACAGACTAGACTATCCGTTTTCAGTCTTCCACGACCTGGTGTCGTTTTTCCTTCGCCCACTGCAGTACCATCTTCCAGCATCAAGTCCCTAATTTGGAGCCGGTTATTCGAGAAAAAGCCAATGAAGTGAGTAGGGGGTGATGAGCCACTCAAGAATCATCCATGACTCGAACCCGCACCCAACTTGGATGATCAGCCAGAAACCTGTGCTCTTGACCAACCTGCAATCAGGGCGGCTTACGGGCTGTATGCTATCACCATACGATAACTCGTGGACAAACAGAAAGTGGTTAATAACTGGCTTCTTAGTACACTGTACCTATGTATATGATACACAAATGCAAAAAAAAAAAAAATGCTTTACCGTCAGCTTCAAAGTTTGGACTTTATATGTTGAGGAAACATGTTATTCAACGCGTGCGTTTTGTTACTCCGTTGCCAAGGAAACATGTTATTCAGTGCCTCCGTTTTACTTCCTCCTCCCGATTGATGGCAGGAGATACCAAACGGAGATTTGATTTTTCATACGAGAAGTGCACAAAACGTTTTCGGTACGTATCTGTAGATTTGCACTCGTTCCTCCGAAGTTAACGAGCTAAGACTTGTTTTGAAAACTTCTCGAAATTTATCAAAAGCAAGAGCATAACATCGTCGTTTTGTCAGCTGCCGGCACTTAAAAGTTCAATGGCCGTAATCTGTGATTTCTTGTTATGGGGCATACTAAAGACGGAAAAAAATGTTACATGTTTAAAATGATGCATCTTTGGGACGGGCCGAAAACAATCATGCCTATTTATCTATGTACGAGACACGGCTATTAAGTAACGAGATTGCGGTAAAACTTTAGTTAAACAACAAACTTACAGATTTAACTCTTATAACCTTCAACGTAATGTCCTTCCACATCAACCCATTCTGATCTTTCACTGGGCAAAGCAGGCAGTGCTCTAGCTCATCTGCACGAACTTGGTCGTTCTCCTCTTCACCACAGTAACTAACTGAAAAAGGCTTCCCTACAGTACAGATCTGTCTCCAGAGAAAAGAAAACAGTTGCATCGAGCCAAGTCTGTCAAGTAGGCAGGATGTCGAAGCACTGTGATGTGCATCTCGACTAAAAACTGTTTTACTGAGCGCACCGAATGAGTTGGCGCATTTTCCTAATTAAGGATGAAACCATTTTTCCACAACACTGGCCTCTCTCTTCTGACACTAATTCTCAAAGCACGAGAAACTGTTTGTAGTAATGCTTGTTCACTGTTGTTTCAAGTGGGACCCTCTCTGCCAAAATTACACCCTTAAAATAAAAAAAAAACAAAAAAAACCCCCCAACAATTCATATGATCTTGAAATTGTACTTGCTTTGCCGTGCTTCTTTCATCCCTTGTGACGCTAGTGTTTTCAAATCCGTCCACTACTTTTTCTTTTCAGAGTCGTACTAAAAGTTCAAAGTTTCATCAAAAGTTATTACACTTTCTAAAAGTATGAGGTTCGGCTGAATTTGTTTAAGAATGTCCGCACAGATTTGCTATCAATTTCCTTTTGTTCAGGCCTGAGAAGCTTCGGAACCGTCTCGGCACGAACTGTTGTCATCTTCGTATTTTCATGAAAAAATTGCATAAAAGTCTCTTTACGAACGCTTCTGTTACCATTCTAATACACAGTCATGGATCATTTAAAAAAATTACGTATATTTTGTTCACATGGTCGTCTGTTTTTTACCTGCTTGGGGGTCCCGAACGTTCGTCGTCTTCAGTGCCCTCGGCTTTCACTGAACCTTTCATGCCAAACAAAATCAATCAGACGTGACTTTAATTATACCCTGTACGCCTCGCTTAACATACACTGGTATGTAAAAATTAAGGACGAAGAGGAGAAATTAGCATGACAGCAGAACGAGCGGGCAGAACGAACCGAACGACCACTCAGGAGATAGACTAGGGTCCGGTACGGTAGGGCATGCGTATATATGCAGCATGACGTAGGGGGGGGGGAGTGTCGGAAGGGTATAAAGCACACGGACGGTGTACGCTCAGCAATTCGGTGAAAGCTATTGCACAGTGTACATCGGTTTGAACCTCCTCGAGTTGCTGCCACCGTGTGATATGGCCAACGGGCAATCCAGTAGACGACATCTGGATGACTTTACCTGAAGTTGCTTCTTTGGGAAGTTGGAAGAAGGTCGAAGTGTGACTAGTGTGGACGAGGAGTTCGGGATCGCTCACAGCATCATTTCACGAGCTTGAAGAGCATTTCAAACGACAGGAACAGCTGTCCGAGAGTTTAGCAGTGGTCATCCACGAGCAACCACGGCGGCGGACGACCGGTATATTGTCCTACAGGCGAGACGAGACAGATGGCAGACAGCGGGAGAAATCGCAAGGTACATGCAACAGACAACTGGACGTCCGTTATCGCGTTTTACCATGGCCAGGAGGCTGCACAAAAGTGGTCTATTTGCACGACGATCAGTACGGTGTGCGCCATTAATGCCTGCTCATCGGAGACGGCAGTTTCTGTGATGCGAGATAGACAAGAACTAGACACATCAGCAATGGGGTAGAGTTCTCTTTACGGATGAGAGCCGATTTAGTCTGACGAGCGATTCTGGACGTATACACATCTGGAGAGAGCAGGGAACACGCAATCACACCTCCAACATCATCGAAAGGGACCGGTTTGGAGGTGGCGGAGTTCTCGTTTGGGGCGGTATCATGCTTGATAGCCATACTGACCTCCACATCTTCCAAGGAGGTTCAGTCACTGGTGTCCGATATTGTACCGAGGTTCTCCTGTCTCACGTGCGTCTGTTTAGAGGTGATGTGTGTCCTGAGTTCCCCTTCATGGACGACAACACTACACCTCATCCTACAGTGGCTGTCCCAGAGCTGTTGGAGAGTGAAGAAATTCAATGGCATGGATTGGCCGCAAGGTCCCCGGACCTGAATCCAATCGAACACGTGTGGGATCTTCTCGGGAGATGCTTGGCAGCACGTCAACAGCCGCCAGCAACGATTTCGCAGCTACGATTAGCGCTACAAGAGGAATGGGCCACGATGCCTCAACAACTCCTTGACAACCTCGTCCTCAGCATGGACAGATGTTGTAAATTCTGCAACGCAGTCAGGGGTGATCATATCCTCTACTAAAGCCTGGATTTTTCTTGGCAGCCGCCTGTCACATGGACGTTTCTGTCTTCTGTCTAGTTGTGCTCGAAGCTACCTTTTCAATAAAGTGCCTTTGTATCCTTTGGATTCCTTGTTTGGACGGTATTGCTCACTTGTCCCATATTTTTGCATCTTGGGGATCTTATGGTATGATTTGAGTCGATGTGGAGCACTTGTGCATGACGTTACATTCGAAAACCGGTCTCGTCCTTAATCTTTGCACGCCAATGTACGAAGAGATTTGGTAAGCATTTTGTTTTATTTCACGAGAAATTTCACCTTTATATGTTGCTGATTCCTTGATCTCAGAATTTTCCCGAAACGTGTCTACTTTCATAGACAAGTAGCACCGAACTAACACAGAGGGTGAAGTTAACTTTGCATTTCCGGTTACGGAGATTTGAAGGTGAATGTCGTCCCATTCACTTTCGATTTTCTCAGCGCCTTTGATTCGCTACGTGCATCGACTCCTTACTTTCATAGCCATACTTTGTATTTAGGGATAATGTTAGCTCATGCGACACTATTACAGGATGGATGCCCAAATTCGGGGAAGGACTGTCATAGCTTCGAAAAGCCTCCTTGGGCAGTAAGACAGAAAGATGACGTGAACTGGGGAATCATACCTTATGCCCGGGAACTCATTAAGGAGAAACCATACATCACCGTTCAGCTAATAAGTTTTGATGTTGATGTATTGATTCGCAGTGTCGAAACACAATGATGTGGGTCAACATTTAAAGTTTCGCAATATCTCTGCCAAATGCGTACCTCACAGACTGACAGAACAGCAGAAAAAGAAAGGTTAGCGTCGACTCGTGCAGTGAGATGCTGACAATGTTTGAACTTAGTGGCTTCAAAAGATTAACGGGCACTGGTGACGAATCATGGTTTTGTTTCCATGCAATTGCCGGAAAGATCGATAATCATGTTTGGGTTGCGAAAAATGAACCGCTTCCGTAAATCCTCCGACAAGACTTTCGCTGAAGGAACAGGGTATTCACATTTACTTTAATTTCCAAGGGCTAGTAGCTCAGGGCACTCTACTTAAAAATGACTATAAATGGCCAAAACTACACCAACATTGTTTTGTCCAAAATGGTTAAGGAGATGAAGGAGAATTGTTCAAGAATAGGCATGCCAAGTGTTCTCTTTATACATGACAATGCAAATGCTCACAAAACCCAACAAGTTACGACCTAAAAAAAGTCGAAAACTTTCCCTATCCTACATATTCACTCGAACCTGCTGCATGCAATTTTAATTGTTCCCAAAACACTATATAGAGAGATTCTAGATAGCCTTTTTCAAGGCTTCAAGACCTTGCAAAATGCGTTCTTTTATAGCTGTGGAGTATTTCCCAACAGGAGTACCACCAAACATTTTAGAATTGGCGTAGGCAACTTTGCATCGATGCTGGACGAAAGCACATTGAAAGACAGTATACGTCTCGTTGAACTAAGTGCAATGGTTTTTATTCCGTACATGCATATTAAGAACTTTTTGAACCCCCTCTGTGGAGGAACTGAACTCTCCGTTATGTTTGGGAATGTTTACCACACATTGAACGGTTCTGATATCAGGCAGAGGAAACTCGCCAAATCAACAACAACAACACACACACACACACACACACACACACACACACACACATTCACTCACTCACTCTCGTTATATAAACCTGAAAGGCAGGATAAAGTGAAAACGGGAAGGCATTACACACATAGAAAATCTCAGAAACAAGCGTTGAGCACGTAACATACATTAGTTCATGTTACTAAATTTCGCTTTTAAAATTCCACCTGAGCTCCTTAATTGAACAAAGTAAAGAAGAAAATTGTACAGTTGATATAAATTGCTTGTATAAAACAGCTCGTTGCAAGAACGCGCTATCTAAATACAATCCGCAAATTACCACAAGAGAAGATTTTAGGGGGGTCGGGTTCCCCTCTCCCTTGAATACGTACCCTCAGGGATGTATTCAAGGCAGATATCCCTTGAATACATCTCGGCCTGCAAAAGGTGTGGGCGAAAATTCCTTAGTTATTGAAAGTAACGAAATATATTTTTTGTAAAAATGCGAAGTGTAAATTCATTCCTTTGAGTGGTTAGAAAACTTTTAGTAGTATGTATGAATAAATATTTACGACAATGTTGGATTCTTTTTAACGCTTTCCAACCGTAGGTTGAAGAAGCGTATATGCTCCAGCTTTGTCCGTCCGTCCGCCTGTCCGCACGATAACTCGCGTAAAAATGGTTCGATTTCGATGAAATTTTAGTATGTGGTAGGTGACCACCTGGGGACGAACCCTTTTAAAAATAGACGAAATGTGGTAAAAGGTCAGGACATAGGAGCGGGATGCATTCCATTGCCTTTATGCGTCATAACGTGCGTAAGAATGTTTCGATTTCGATGAAATTTTAGTATGCGGTAGGGGACAACCTGGGAACAAACCCTATTTAAAATAGACGAAATGGGGTCAAAGGTCAGGACATAGGATCGGGATCCATTCCATCGCCCTTATGACGTACTATTAAAGGAGAAATTCTTGTATGTATGTAAATTTTGTTTTTCCAAACGGCTCTAAGGAATTTGATGAAAGTCGTTAACCTACTGTTTTCCGGTACTAGAAATCGATTTAGCTTGATTTCGACTTAAGGAAAATTCGTTTAGTGGGTTAAATAACCAGCCTGAATTACCACGTTTTTAGTGTCATGGCGTCGTCCCATTAATGTTACCCATGCTTAGAAATCTTATGACGTCACAATCTTGCGATTGAGATGTTGGCGCGCGGTCACGCCATCTGTCTCATTACGTCACGCGTTGTGTGTGGATCCTATTAAAGTTTTATGACGTCACACTCTTTCAAGCATATGGTCGCGATTCCCATCGGCCTCATTACGTCACACGTTGTGTGCGTATGTCCGTCCGCACGATAACTGGCGTAATAATCGTTCGATTTCGATGACATTTTAGTATGTGGTAGGGGAACACCTAGGAAGGAACCCTAATGAAAGTGAACGAAATGGGATCAAAGGTCCGGACATAGGAGCGGGATCCATTGCGCTGCTCTTATGTGTCATAACTAACGTAAAAAAGGTTCGATTTTGATGACATTTAAGTATGTTTTAGGGGACCACCTGGGGACGAACCCTATTGAAAATGGGCGAAATGGGGTCAAAGGTCAGGACATAGGAGTGGAATAACTTCCATCGCCATTATGCGTCACAACTTACGTAAAAATGCTTCGATTTGGATTAAATGTTAGTATGTTGTAGGGGCCTGCCTGGGGTTGAATCCTATTGAAAATGGGCAAAATGGGGCCAAAGGTTAGGACACCGGAGAGGGATCTATTCCATAGCCCTTATGCATCATAACTTACGTAAAAATACTTCGATTGCGACAAAACCTTTTTATGCTATTTCGGAGGTATACTGAACCGGTTCTGTAGAATATCATCGAAATGGGATCAAAGGTCAGGGCACAGGACCGAGATTTATTCCATAGCCATTATTCTCATAACTTGAGTGATAACTTGAGTAATGATTTCTGGTATGTTGGAAAGCGTATTATAATCAATGCATTGCATGATTTTACTAACTTGTTTAAAAAGGCACACGGTATGTGGCATTTTTTTTCTCTACGGGATAGTATATCATTTCTTGTTAAACTAAATTGGTGGTGCGTCCAGGTTCTATATAGCTACAATGTGCGTTATTAGTGCTTTTCAAAGCGAATGCAAAACCAGAGCAGTGGAATTAAATGACACAGCTAAAGTTTCAAACAATATGTTCGTCGCGCAATTGTTCCTCAGCTTTGTGCAATCAGCAGATGTATAACTTCTGAAATGAACATTTGCTCGAGAGCACAGATCTTCAGGAAATCGAGATGATGGCATAAGAGGAAATGATGCGATGAGATCCTAATAAGTGACGTGCTAGTAACGGTGGCTCAATTGATTGGTGATTAGTACTTTCCTTCGTCGTATGTATGGGCAGCGTGGCTCTCGCCTTCGTTGAGGTCCACCGACTGCGGTGCGCGGCAGAGAGTTTCTGCGGACATTTAGTAGGCGCAAGTGATAATTCCCAATCATGTCGATTGTGGATGCACAACTTACCTTGGTTCTGTATTACTCTCTAAGTTATTCTATCATAAAAGCGTGGAGCAGCTTTCTAACTGTGAGTACAACTAAGTAGCATACAAGCAAAACGCCTGAGATCAGTTCTATACCAACAGTAAGGAAAAATAGAAGTATTTCCGGCAAAGAATGATTGCATTTTCATAGCTGCGATTTAAACATGAGAATATAAGATACTTTGAGTAACAACAGCAATGGAATACACGCTTCATGACATACTAAAACTTAGGTTTTATCACCAGATTTTGAGTTTGGTGGTCAGAGGTGCGGTCTTCTGACTAAATTCGTTTCCGTATGAGGAATAAGGGGTGTGCTTGTCGTACTGTACTGGTTCGGTCTTTTCCCTAGAGTCAGTGGCTCTAAAGTAGAGAAGGGAGCCTCCTCATCGGGTTAGGGGCCGACTTGGTTCGCTAATGCTCCACAAAAGAGACTCAAAGTTGAATCTCTTGTTATTGTTCACTCACTAGATCCACCTTTGCTCTTCAACTGGATGTGCAAAATCATGGTGGCTTGCGGTCGAGCTACACACTGAAAGGGCACAAGAGGAAGTGACTGACACATCGCCGTCTTTCTCAAAATTCAGTCCTAGTTGTCGATGAGCCAGACTTCTAGCCACACAACTTGCATAGAACAATCTCTTACGGAATTTATGAGTCTTCATATAATAGGAATTAACGAGATACTTGAAATATATTTAAATAATGGCGCTAAAATTTTAATAAAATAAAACCCTCAAAGGAAAATTCAGAAATGGACGCATGGACATCATTTCCTCTGAGCATCTGCGCACCTTATCCCTCTCAAATATCTACACCCTATTATTATTGTGAACGTACTTTATACACTGAGTGGCCACTTTATTATGACCACCCCTCAGTACTTCGTTGGGCCACCTTTAATACTGCGTCGATTATTCGTGGCATGGACTCCACGAGATGTTGATAGGTGGTGTGTGGAATCTGAGACCATGCTTGATGAATAGCACTTTCCAGGAGTGTGAGATTGCAGGGCTGTGGATCCAGCTGTCTGATGGCTCATTCAACTTCATCCCACAAATTCTCAATGGGGTTGAGATCTGGAGATTCTGGGAGGCCACCTAAGCAAAGTAAACTCACCGGCATGTTTCTGAAACCAATCCTGTACAATGCGAGCACTATGGCAGGACGCATTATCTTGTTGAAAGTAGATATCGCCATTGGGATAAACCGTCCACATGACAGGACGCACTTGGTCCGCAACGATGTTTAGATATGATGTGCCAGTCAGACGTTGATCAACACGAATTCAAGGGCCCAAAGCATGCCAGGAAAACATTCCTCAAACCATAACGTTGCCTCCACCAGCTTGAAGGGTTGTAGCAATGCATTTGGGGTCCATGCTTTCGTGCTGTTTCCGCCAAATTCTCACTAGGCCATCGGCATGGTGCAACTGAAAGCGTGATTCATCGGACCACATAATTTGTTTCCAATTATCGACTGTCCAATCCTTCTGCTCCTGTGCGAACTGGAGACCTTTTCTCTTGTTAACTGCAGACAGCAAAGGTGTTCGAACAGGCCTTCGGCTGCCATATCCCATCCGATGCAGTGTACGGCGAACAGTGCGTGCAGAGATCATTTGAGAGGATCCTTGATTAAGATGGTCTGTAATTTGTTGCACTCGCCGCCCCGGTGGCGCAGTGGTCTAAGGCGTTGGCCTCTGATCATTCGTCCGTAAGGGGTCCGGGTTCGAATCCCGGTCAGGCATGGATGTTGTGTTTGTCTTACGGCACTGGCTCTCTCCCTTCCCTGGAACCAGTGACCCTAAATTAGGGACGGGCGACTGCTTATAGCCCATTGAGTTGCTCACGGCGGTCGTTAAACCTCCAATTAAAAAAAAAAAAAAAAAAAAAATTGTTGCACTCTTTCCCTTCTGTTGTCTGTTACCAATCTGGATACTCTCCGTTCCGCCCGAGTAGTCACTAGTCGATGACGACCACACGTTGCACGTACAGACCCAGGTTTTTGGCTGACAGTCCAGTCTTTAAACACTTTAACAACAGCTGCTCTGAAACATTTCACGAATGCGGCGGTTTCGGTGATACTCGCTCCATGGCTCCGAGCTCCTACAATCATCCCACTTTGAAAGTCCGTCAAATCGCATTTTTTACCCATCTCGTCACCCCAAAATAACTTCTACTACTGTCGCAAGCACTAAGCTTTCCATTTTTATACTAGCCTCAACAGCATGCAGCCATAGCTCATTTGCTTAAAACTGTCAGGTGGTTATAAAAAAGTGGCCACTCAGTGTATATTCAGTCTGGCAAAGCGCAGACTTATCTTATCGTAATTACTTTTTGAAAGACTGCAGTTCTATTGCACTACTTGAGACGAGTAATTGGAAATCCTAGTGAAGAAAGCAAACCCAGGACGTCTTTCCATTATCTGGCGTTAAGATTAATCTTAGAGATGTGCAGTGGATCTTTCCATGATCAGGAATTAAAGTTCAGTTCAAAGATGTTCAATAGGATAAAGTTCAGGACACTTGACTTGTAAGCTCATTTCAACCACTTTATTCTTTTAAAAATCATATGGGGAGAAAACGTAGTTTATGTCATTAAATGCCGACTCTGTGGAAATCTCTGATTCCATTACCCTAACGTTACCACCCAGCGGTACAGTCTTGCTGGGCCAGCACTGGGCCATTGCTGGCAGACATCACTGCCAGCAATGGCCCAACACTATGTTGCCGCTGCAGAACCGTCAATAAAATGTCCGGGCGGCCAACAGAAGGGCCAACAGCTGGCCAACAGTTGGCACCCCATCAGTTGTCATATGCCACAACAGGGCCATCAGTTATCTATTACAGGCAGTAGCTGCCACAAGTGGCCCTTCAGCGGCCCTGCAAGCACGTGCCAGAGATGATGGCTAGCCTAATGTGGTCCGCTAGTTTGCCGGTAGTGGCAGCCGGCAACCACGTGACGTAACTAATGGCTTGCCGAATCGGGTCCGCCAATTTCCCAGTAGTAGCCATAAAAAACTCAAAGAATAACCGCAGTTTTCCAAAGCCATAACTTTTCATTTTTTCCCCATTACAAAACTTGTGTGGGAATTATAACACTGGGCTGGGGAAATTTTCTCAACAGACCGGAAAAACGCCCGTTTGGATTTGGGTGGATGCGAACCAGGACTGTCAGCGTACCATTGCTTCCACTTGCTGTTCGGTTGCATTAGCTGCCAGCAACGGGCCACTAGTGGCATTTGCTTGGAGGCCCACAATTCACGTCGATGCTGCAGGGCCATCAATGACTCGCCAAATGATAGCGCTGCCACCAACGGACCGCTACCGGGCCGTGAGCGACAGATTTCAGCCAGCAGTGACACATCACTGCCAGCTGGTGGGCAGCGGTTTCCTAGCACTTGTGTTTTTGCTGGACATAACCTTGGCAAAACACAATTGTCTAGAATGTCTGCAGGACAAACAGCTTCGAGCGTTCCCCGGGAGCATCGACCAAACAACGTAGTCCCAAGCACATAAAACGTCACACTACAACACCTACAGATTTCATCTTTGGAATCATCATCAATAACCATGGGTAATATTCCCGTAGGTGCCTGCTGCCATGAGGCCAGCGCATCGACACTCATCTGGTAAGCCAAGGCATACTGGAAAAGGGTGGTCTAGGTCACAAAGGGCATCCGCGGCGGACTTCAGAGGGAATCATCTACGCATTCGCGTCCCCAGCACGAAGTCTGCGGAAAACCCCGAAAAAACCGCAGACAAAATGGCCGGCAGAACCGGGGTTCGAACACTCGTCAGAAACGTCCGCCTTCCACATAGTACATAGCTACTTAACCAACTCCGTCATGACGGTGGTATCTTTGGAATAATGCAAAATATAGAAAGGTGTTCTCCTGACAACCTTGCACACTTCACTGTGTGATGAGGCTCAGACACAGTGATGCATGTTTCACACTGTGTAGAAGAGATGACAGGCATTCTATGGTGTGATGTGCGTGGTTTGTTTGCAGAAGTGCGTCCCAAACATATTAAAACCAATGATTGGGAGTTTTTTCCGCAGCTCCTACGAAGACTTGCAGCAAAAGTTTACACACACACGTGGCAAGAGGATCTTATTTGAAAGCAGAACGATATAAAATTCCTGGATCGTCACTGGGGTTTTTTTTCGTAGAGGCAGTACTTGTATAAAAATATACTTACACTCATTCTGTTCTTTTTCTTGGCAGGGTGGGGGATGACAATCCTCCTAAGCTGTTACGGCTTCTTCCGGATTAGGTGTCACTAATTCCAGGGAAAGGAGGCATCCAACGCCATAAGAACGATCACAACAAGCATTTCTCACCCGACACACGAACAACAGTAGGAGGGTCTCGAAAGTACTGAACCACTCTATCATTTTACAACGTATTCTCCTCCGCAGTGATAGGACTTGCTAAGTAATTTTGCCAGTTCCATATTCTTAATACTTTACTGGCGATTCGTTAATTCTTTTGAATCAACTCGCGAGTTTTTCTCATGCTGCTGTCTCACACTACTATTGTAAGTTGCCCTGAATGAGGCTTAAAGTTCGGATACATATCACTTCCATTATACCTGTCAGCTCGCAACATTTATCGTGATTATAATGCACAGTACGGTATTTTGTATTTTATAGAATTTTGACGAGCTATATCAAAATACACTATATTGACAAAAATCAATGGACACCACTTCAAACGCAAATGAACCGATCCGCTGCGTTGTTAAGATGCGCAGTACAGCTGCAAACGGTATAAAAACAAGCCTGCAGCTGACCGCGATGATATCGCAGTTTGAGGTAGAGTGAAAATGTCGCGGAAAGAGAGAACTGACTTTTAGAAAGGAAAGATTGTTGGGTGTTATATTAGTGGGTAGTCCATAAGAGAAACCGAGAGGCGTTTAAACATACCCAAGTCAACTGTTTTGGAAGTACTGAATAAGAGGAAGACACATCGCGTGACTGAATCACCAAAACGTACCGACAGACTAAAGAAAATCAGTGATAGAGGATGTCGAAGCCTCAGGAGAGTCGTTACAGTTAATCGACCGAGTACTACACAAGAACTCAGTGTAAATGGGAGTAAAAATGCTGGTACTTCGGCATGTACATGTACCATTCATAGAGAACTTCATTTCATGAGTTACCGTGGTCGTGCGGCTGCTCATAAGCCTTTCATCTCAACTCTGAATGCTACTCGTCGTTTAGCATGGTGTAAATAGCATTTATCGTGGACCTTAGATCAATGGAAACGGGTCCTATGGACTGATGAATCCAGATAAACGATCTATCAGTCTGATGGCCGTGTGTGGGTATGGTTGCAGCCGGGGGAACGCTATTTCCCACAGTGCACTGTTCCTACGGTAAAGTTTGGAGCTGGTAGTGTACTCGTGTGGGGGTGTTTTTCATGGTATGGTCCCGGCCCATTGGTTATCGTGGACGTACCTGTTAACCAGCACGTCTACCGCGATATTCTAGACAATTATGCCCTACCAATTCTATGGAACGGAGCCTTGTAGGTACCAACAGGATAATGCACAGAGCAATTAAGCAAGGACTGTTACGGCGTGGTGTGACGATAATTCCGTATCGTGTGTGGACTTACCAGCACAGAGCCTTGATCTTAATCTCGTAGAGCACCTATGGGATGAATTAGAGCGCCGCATAAGAAGTTTGGAACCAAGGCCTACTACTAAGTAACAGTTAGCGGCAGCATTGCGTACTGAATGGAAACGCATATCTATTGCTGTGTTCCAAAACTTTGTCGAAAGCATGCCTCGAAGGGTCAGTGAACGCATTAAGGCCAAAGGTGGACCGATACCGTACTGATGTATGTCAATAAATGCTATGTTGTGTTTCTCTTCTATGTGTCCGGTGACGTTTGTCATTATAGTGTATATGTCTGTACAAAGTCTTGCTAAATTCTATGAATGTTTCATTAAGATATTTGAATTTATGAGTTACTTTTCCTTATTTTTTGTACACCTGCGTATATAGAAAAATGTGTCGCCTTAATGTTATGTCTACCTGCTCATCTGTGTTTATTCGTCCTTATGTTGTCTTCTGTCCTAAAATCCAGACTGAAACATTTCTTTTCAGGATGCCGATAAGTACGATTAAAATGTTGATGAAGTAGAATTTTTCGGTCGTTGGTGTATGTACCTATTTGTCACGAGATGCACTGGTATTCAAAAGTTAAGCATAGTTGATAAAACACGAGACAATTGGATGACGTGAGGTATATAGTGCAAATGTAAATAATATTGAAGATACAAATACGCGATGTATATCACATAAAATACAGGATAAATCGCAGAAATCTACTGTAGTCCAACAGGATGCCAATTAGGCGAGTTACGTGAATACACTTTCGCTTCTGCACAAGAGTTTAGTAAACTGTCTGATGACCCCCGCACAGCGATACAAGTGTTACATCGACGATGCATGCTATAGACGAGGGCAATAAGAATTTTGAGCAGAATGGAATCCCACTCCAGTTCAGGAGCTAATGGATGCTCCAGTAGAGTTCTGAGAAGAGGTTGGCGAGATGAAATCCGTCGCCTCAATGCATCCCGCACATGATCTATTAGTTTTAGGTCCTGCGAATACGCTTGCAATGGCGCACACTCTGCATGCCTTCATTTCAATCTACTAAAGTAGTACTATATATTCCCGCGTTATTGCCCATAAACGAGAATTGTAGGTCAACAGCATACCAAAAATGTCTGTATCTCCGAGGCCTGTCAAAGTTTCTCCAGAAAAGACACGAAGCGGCATGCGGCCATGTGACACAATGGCGTCAGATCAGTGAACCACAACCTCTGTAATGGCGTATTTCTCTGATGTTTGAGGAACGATAACTGGATTCCCGGTTCTTTTCGGGTGATAACAAATCGTCTGCCACTTTGTAAACTGAATCTGGAGTTGTCACAGAAAATAACACCGGCCAGTTGGTTTTTGGGTCCAGGTCCTGTGGTGTTCGCACCACGATAAACCTCCTCTTCTCGCTGGCAGACTGCGTAAGATGCAAAGAACACCGGGTCAGGACCATAAACGAACCGGCAAATGTTCTTTTTTGTGACGACTCCGGATTCAATTTACAGAGTGATAGATGTCGTGTTTTCACCTGAAAAGAACCTGGGGAACACCTCCTACCTCGCATAAATTCCTTCTTTATGAATCTTTCTCTATGTCGTTTGTCTCCAAACTGTTCATCTAGAAGCCGCAGTCAACCCTACAGCAAACTCTCTTACTGACATGTGTCTGGTATGCCTCGCTGTTAGTGCTACATGGAGTTCATCCTGAGACGTTAAAATGCGTTGTCGACCTTGTACATGTAGACAATTAAAGTTTCCTATTTATTTATACCTTCTCCACAGCCTTGAAACCTCGGATTGGTGCACGTACATTGCCCTGGAAACATCAGCCTATTCTACCTGATTCCAACATCCCGATAAGCCGACCACCTGTAACGACATCTATACGAAGTGTGCGTGGCATACGTATTGTTAAAGGCCTTCTAACACAAAGAGAATGCGCTGGCACCCAAAAATAAAATTTTCTAAATCTGTCCCGTTTATTATACCATTACAGGTTTGCAGTTCGTGCCTCTTACACTAACATATGTGATCACAGGCTATTGCGTCATTGCTCCAACATTTGCGCATGCCGTTTGTTGCTATTTTCGTCTGTAGTTTACTCTGATGTCCAAGAGTGAAGCACAGTTCATGAAATGAGGTGTATTGAAAAGCTTTCTCTCGAGGAAATAGTAGAAAAATATTTTTGAATGCGATTTGGGTGGGAATGTCAAAGATTTTAGATGCGTTTTCCAGCTTTTCATACTGAAACAAGTTAGTAAAATCATGCAATGCATTGATTATGATACGCTTTCCAACATACTAGAAATCATAAAATGGCTGTGGAATAAATCTCACTCCTACGCCCTGACCTTTGATCCCATTTCGATGATATTCAACAGATCTGGTTCAGTATACCTCCGAAATAACGTGACAAAGGTTTGTCGCAATCGAAGCAATTTTACGTAAGTTATGATGTATAAGGGCCACGGAATAGACCCTGGTTCTGTGTCCTAACCTTTGACCCATTTCGCCCATTTTCAACAGGATTCCTCCCCAGGCACTCCCCTACAACATACTAACATTTCATCCAAATCGAAACATTTTTACGTAAGTTATGACGCAGAATGACGATGGAAGTTATTCCGCTCCTATGTCCTGACCTTTGACCCTCATTTCGCCAAATTTCAATAGGGTTTGTCCCCACGTGATCCCCTACCACATACTAATATTTAATCGAAATCGAACCTTTTTTACGTTAGTTATGACGCATAAGAACAGTGGAATGGATCCCGCTCCTATGTCCTCACCTTTGACCCCATTTCGTTCACTTTCAATAGGGTTGCTTCCCAGGTGATTCCCTTCCACATACTAAAATTTCATCGAAATCGAACGATTTTTACGCGAGTTATCGTGTAGACGAACATACGCAGACAACGCGTGACGTAATGAGGCAGATGGGAATCGCGGCCATCTGCTAGAAAAAGTGTAACGTCATAAAACTTGAATAGGATCCGCACATTTGTTTGACTGCTGACGTCATGAAAATACAGGTCGCGCCATCTTTTTCTTCCCAATTAATGCGTTCCCAAGGATGAAAATTTGAACATCGATTAAAATAGCTTCATTTTATAACTTGGAATACCTAACATTTTCTAAAACATAACCATAATTATGCAATCCAACATTTGTTTGTCTACTGACGTCATCAAAGTACTGGTCGCGCCATTTTTTTCTGGTTTCAACACCACCAAAGGATAAGTTTTTGATTTTTAATATAATTATGGTGATGTTTTTAGAAAATATTAAGTATTCCAAGTTATATTAAAAAGTTATTTTAATCGATGTTCAAATTTTCATCCTTGGGAACACATTTATTGTGAGGGAAATATGTTTAAAAGTTTTTCCATTGGAAGTATAGGAAGCAAAATTACTTGACGTCCACCTTAATAATATGGGATAAGGGCGATGGAATGGATCGCAATCCTATGTCCTGACCTTTGACCCCATTTCGTCCATTTTCAATAGGGTTCGTCCCCAAGTGGTCCCCTACCACATACTGAAATTTCATTGAAATCGAACCATTTTTACGCACGTTATCGCGCATAAAGGTAATGGAATGCATCCCGCTCTTATGTCCTGACCTTTGACCCCAATTCACCCATTTTGAATAGGGTTCGTCTCGAGGTGGTCCCCTACCGCATATTTACGCATGTTATGACGTAGAAGTGCAATGGAATGGATCCCGCTCCTACATCGTGACCTTTGACCCCATTTGTCCCATTTTCAATAGGGTTCGTCCCCAGGTGGTCGGTCCCCTACCACATACTAAAATTTCATCGAAATTGAACCATTTTTACGCCAGTTATCGTGCGGACGGACGGACGGACAAAGCTGGAGCATATACGCTTCTTCAACCTAGGGTTGGAAAGCGTAAAAAGTTTCCACTGTGCTGCACGCACATATTTATGCAACAATAAAATAGCGGTAAATTATGTTTGGATTTTACCCAGAGAATGCTAAAGAATTATTCCGATACGACGTTTTTTGTTCTTTTTCGTAGTATTACTACTCCATGACAGTAATGCTTAGCACAGGTACAAATAACACCTTATAGGAGTACTGTCTTCTCGTGAACTCGATATTTCCGTTTCCGAAACATTGCGCAACATTCCAGAACTACACTGCTGTGCAAAAATTAAGGACGAAGAGAAGAAATTAGCATAACAGCCGAACGAGCAGGCGGAATGGACCGAAAGACCACTCAGGAGGTAGACTGGGGTCCGGTACAGTAAGGCATGCGCATATATGCAGCATGACGGGAGGGGGGGGTGTTGGAAGGGTATAAAGCACACGGGCGGTGTACGCTCAGAAATTCGGTGAAAGCTATTGCACGGTGTATATCGGTTTGAACGACGTCGAGTTGCTGCCACCGTGTAATATGGGCAACAGGCAATCCAGTACACGACATCTGGATGACTTTACCCGAGGTCGCGTCATTGGGAAGTTGGAAGAAGGTCGAAGTGTGAATAATGTGGCCGAGGAGTTCGGGATCGCTCACAGCACCATTTCACGAGATTGAAGAGCATTTCAAACGACAGGAACAGCTGTACGAGAGTTTAGCAGTGGTCGTCCACGAGCAACCACGGCGGCGGACGACCGGTATATTGTCCTACAGGCGAGAAGAGACAGACGGCAGACAGCGGGAGAAATCGCAAGGCATATGCAACAGACACCTAGACGTCCGTTTTCGCGTTTTACCGTGGCTAGGAGGCTGCACAAAGGTGGTCTATTTGCACGACGACCAGTACGGCGTGTGCCATTAACGCCTGCTCATCGGAGACTGCAGTTTCTCTGGTGCCAGTAGCACAAGAACTGGACACATCAGCAATGGGGTCGAGTTCTCTTTACGGATGAGAGCCGATTTAGTCTGACGAGCTATTCTGGACATATACACATCTGGAGAGAGCAGAGAACATGCAATCACACATTCAACATCATCGAAAGGGACCGCTTTGGAGGTGGCGGGGTTCTCGTTTGGGGCGGTATCATGCTTGATAGCCGTAATGATCTCCACATCTTCCAAGGAGGTTCAGTTACTGGTGTCCGATATTGTACCGAGGTTCTCCTGCCTCACGTGCGTCTGTTTAGAGGTGCTGTGGGTTCTGAGTTCTTCTTCACGGAAGACAACGCTACACCTCATCGTACAATGGCTGTTGCAGAGCTGTTGGAGAGTGAAGATATTCAACGCAGGGATTGGCCCGCAAGGTCCCCGGACCTAAATCCAATCGAACACGTGTGGGACTTTCTCGGGAGACGCTTGGCAGCACGTCGCCGGCCGCCAGCAACGATTCCGTAGCTGCGATTAGCGCTGCAAGAGGAATGGGCCGCGATGCCTCAACAACTCCTTGACAACCTCGTCCTCAGCATGGACAGGCGTTGTAAATCCTACAACGCAGTCAGGGTTGATCATATCCCCTACTAAAGACTGGATTTTTCTTGGCAGCCGCCTGTCACATGGACGTTTCTGTCTTCTGTCCAGTTGTGCTCGAAGCTACCTTTTCAATAAAGTACCTTTGTATCCTTTGGATTCCTTGTTAGGGTGGGTTTGCTCACTTGTCCCATATTCTTACATCTTTTGGATCTTATGGTATGATTTGAGTCGATGTGGAGCACTTCTGCACGACGTTACATGCGAAAAACCGTATCGTCCTTAATTTTGCACGCCAGTGTAGAATATCTTTTGGCCAACAACATCGTTTTACTTGAACCTGGTTATATCGCTTTTGAGTTGATCATAAGTTAAGGTTAATAAGCTTAACATTCTGTGCGCACACCTGAAGGAAGTATTAACAAGCGCGAGTTTAGCTAGTGACGCACCCACATGACAACACTGCAGAGACATAAGACGACTGCAAACAACACATCTGTGTTGAGACATTCATAATGGAAATTAGGCAAGAGCGTTAGTCGAGCGAGGCGGTCCGAGGGGTGTAATTCGATGTTTTTCGCGCAAAGAAAGAATTGACGAATGATAACCATCTACAGCGTGTTGAAGCGTGTGAGGAATATGTAATGTCGCGTGAACTTGTTGTTGAATTGTGGGCGACTCGTAAGGTAATTTTAACCGACGGCACAATTGCAGTTGGCGTCAACGAAACCAACACCGCATAAATTGAAAAGATAGAATCTGGAATGTAGGAATTTTTCACCAGTTTTCAGCCTCGAAAGAACGCCTGAGAGGACTTCCCTTGTCCATAGATGAAGAAGTCAAGATTGTTCCGCTTCAGCAGCAGGAACTGGAATTGTGTGCGGAGAGAAGAAACAAATGCATAACACATAACAACAAATTCCCGAATATTTTTGGTAACCGTGTTGAGAAATAATGTTCGAATTAATGTTTTGTTTTATTTTGCGCAGCTAGTCAAAGCATTGGTCATAACTCACCACGCTAACCAAGCGGGTTGGTGTGTGTGGAGAGGGAGAGTATCATTTCCTCTTATTCAGGTGACATGGTAATGTCGCTACTAGTCGGTCGTCAGAGCCCCTTCAGTAGGAACAGGATACCTATGAACAGTTTGACATTTTAGAAGAAGCTGTACTGTATATTGCTCATCACTAGGCATTTGTGCCCTGAAAGAAAAGTGTTTAGTGCATCCTTCCAGTTCTTGCTTATCAATCAGAGACATTGACCTTACCTGAAAAAGACGTACAGATGCTTCTTATAACTAGAAGAAGCGTGGAGCCATGCATGCTTTGTGTAACCAGGAATGATAAGAGGCCCTCTCCCAATCATTCCTGGATCAGGAAAGAGACGAGAGTGGATGACATCACGGTCAAAGTAAAGACCTTCAAGTGGCATTCGCCTGGCCATTCTGCTAGAAAAAATTTCCACGCCGTTAGACAATAAAATACGAGACTGGATTCCCAGAGACAGAAGAAGACACAGAAGACCACGTGGCAGATGGTGGATGAAATTCGAATGCGGGTATCGTTTACTTGATCGAAAGGTCACTAGACCGAGAATCACTTCGCCGAAAATCACTTGATCGAAAGGTACATTTTACCGAAGGGTCACTTGACCGAAAAGTTCATTTCACCGACAGGTCACTTTACCTAAAAGTTCATTTCATCGAAAGGACATTTGATCGAAAAGCTCATTTCACCGAAGGATTACTTTACCTAAAAGTTCATTACATCGAAAGATCATTTCACCGAATGGTCAGTTTATCGAAAACTTAGATTTTGTTGTTAGAGATCTGTTGGAGTGTGGTGGTTTTTCTGAAATACTGGCCACCTAAGCATTATGGGATTGTATAAAAAATACACTTTTAATTTCTATGAAACACCTCCACATGAGTAGGTTTTTCGAAATGCAAAATTAATTATAACGCTTAGATCTGCGCCTTTTTGTCAAATTTTAATCCTACGAGCTCATATTCATAAGGGTTACATAATAAGTCAAGTAAATAATGTTCCACTTTTACTGAACCGCAAACCATAATTTTTTTGATTGTAGGCCTAGATGCAGGGCATTTTAACAGATTTTAACCGTACTCATATTCATAAGCATTACATAAAATGTAAAGTAACTTTTTATGTAAACCTTATGAACATAAGCATGCACGGTTGAAAATTTGTTAAAAAAGCCTAAGCCGAGACATAGGGTCCTAAAATTGATTCTTTTTGCCTGAAAAAATGTGGAACATTATTAACTTGACATTTTATGTAAACCTTATGAACATGATTAAAATTTACTAAAAAGGTCTAAGCCGAGGCCTAGGGACTTAAAATTAATTATTTTTGTCTTAAAACTAAATCTTTGCGTTCTCTGTGACACGGGGAAATCAAAAGTGCAATTTGAGTATGATCCCCTAACGTTTCTGTGGTCTGTCTGGCGAACTTGCACCATGCTTCAACAGATCATGTAATGAAATCCAAAGTTTTCGATAAACTGACCCTTCGGTGAAATGACCTTTCGGTGAAATGAACTTTTAGGTAAAGAGACCTTTCGGTGAAATAAACTTTTCGATCAAGTGACCGTTCGGTAAAATGTACCTTTCGATCAAGTGACCCTTCGGTGAAATGAACGTTTCGATCAAGTGATCTTTCGGTGAAACAATCTTTTCGGTGAAGGGATTTTCGGTCAAGCGACCCTTCGGTGAAGTAAACGTCGGGCAAATGAACCAGACCCTTCGAAATCATGTAGGAGTGACATGGAAGAGGGTGGCTCAGGAGAGAGTTGTGGAAGGGACTTAAGGAGACCATCATTCAGCAGTGTATTGATAATGGCTGATGACGTCTCAAAAGATTAAACGTATTGGCACGAATTTTATCCCGTATAATCTTGATTTTTTATCAAACTAGGAAGCAGTATGCGCTAACATCGGTCAATATCGAAAAATGCTTTCACCTTTTGTTTAAATGGAAGTAGTATAAATATAAGAAACTGATATCATTTCTTTTTTCATTTTTCTCCTTTAGTTTGTGATGTTAGTGGTCTTCCGTGTCTGGATGTTGCAAGGATCAATGCCGAAATTTTCCGAACAAGACAATCCAGCCTCATTCAGCCCTAACGTGTTCACTAGGTAAGGACACTGAGTTATGAGTATAGTTTTTCCATATGTAATCTTGTTCTTCTAATACTTTCTTTCTTACAGATGAATACTTCTCACAAAATAATAAAAGCCTAAATCTTTGTGAGCTAAACAAAATAATTAGTGGTCCGCCTAACTAGTAATAATAAAAATTAAAACTTAACAAAAATAGGCTTAAATGGAGAATGTATGTTTGACTGAAGGAATTGTTTTTTTTTTCCCGTTTCGTAGTTTTAATGCTGCTCGTGAACATCTAAGGCTAAAGAGGGTCGCTTATCCTTAAATTTTGGCCGCTCGCCTTAGTTGACTGACGGAACCAGAGGCGCAATATAATCGCATTACCATGCCTCATTTGTGACTCTAACCTGTGCCCAGTCCAGACGATTGGCCGGAAGCCCGCACTTCTGACTACTCGGCCCCCAGGACGGCAGAAGAAAGAAATGGATTGCAGTTCTATCTATTCAAGATAAGCTATGTAATCAGATCTGTATTCCATTAAGTGATCCAAATTTCTCAGAAGCAAAAACAAGGAACAAAAATATGTATCACATTATTCGACGTCGTACAGAAATACGGAAATTTGTGTAGAAGTCGCGCAGTTCCACAAGGGCGCTTTTCTCAGACGTTGGCTAAATAATTTCCCTGAATACGTACAGTGTGGCGGAAACGTGACGAGACTGAATTGCTATAAATATGCAGTACGGTTTTATTATGTAACGGCTCACTATAAACTCACTGAAGAGTGACACCGCAGCCAATTATGATTATGTTACATTATTGTTCCATATGCGCGTGTTTTTTTTTTTTTTTTTGCAATCCGTGTTTGTCCACGGCCAGGAACAGTACAATGGAACAAAGTGTCAGCATTAGGTTTTAAGTGATGCTTGGAGAATGCCTCATCGCAACGCAATCCCTCTTGAACCGGCTGGAACGAATTTACTCGGGGGAACAAAATAGGTTGAAAGCAGCTCGAACGAATATATTCGCTAAGAAGTGAGTGCAAAAAGTGATCTAGCATATCAAAAAGCGGTTGTTTCCCTCCCCCACCCATTTTTCTTTGTTATTCAAATGGGTTTCTTAGGGGGAGGATGGACACTAATCCTTTCTGCCTGATTATCTTCTGGGAGAGGTGTAATAAGTAGACGAACTAAGAAAGTAGTGAGAAGATGTTTGAGCCACTTCTCTCGATCCAGTGGCATGATGTTCGTGTCATATCAAGCTCCATCATGCCTTGTGTCGTGGAGCAGATAGAAGAGCAATCGCCTGTTACAGGTTCATTTTCAGTACAGCTGAGATGAGAGGCGGGAAAATTTTTTATGACGTTTCTTTCGTAAAACCCGGCCGCTATGTGAACATTTATGTTTTGGGAGCGCAGAAAAGTTTGGGCGCCATTGGGTTCAGGCACATCGGCCACTCAATGAGTTAAATGTTTCCATCTGCATATGAGGGTGAGACTCAGTCTCGAGCATAAACATTTTCATGGTATATAGCGTTTCCACGAAGTCAGAGACAACATGAAAGGTCACCCTCATTGTGTAAGGCAGACGGCAACCTCCTATCCATAATTGGTGAAAACAAATGAGCTATATATTCGCCACCGGAAGGATACCAAGTGAACCAAATACAGAAAAGTAATCAATAAATCCCATAATTACCATAGACTGGGGTAAGAGAGAGATATATTGGGCCTGTCAACACGGCAGTTAACGTAAGGATGTTACTGGTCAAAAGAAGTTCTCTTATTCGGAAACGCCTGGCTCCAGAAGGAGCGTCTATTTCCAAATTTGCAATTGAGATTTAAAGGTCACCGATTCGATGTGATTTCTGACATATAAGCGACCATGATGGCGTAACTGAACCCCATCACAACAACTGAGTGTCTTTATAAAGTCTATAGGAACACTGTAATACGAACATTTGGGTCTTCTGCGATTATTTTGATAGAAACAAGCAATTAACCTGGTGTCACATGCATCACTTTTTCGTTTTAATTTCATCTGTTCTAGTTTAGTTTCATTATTTTCTTTCCCCCACTTTGTATATTTGTGTATTTCCAGCATTTGCCCGTGCCACTTTGATTTTATTATAATGATTATTCTTCGGACGATTTTGCAGCCATTGATTCTCTTGAAAAACCACGGAACGGCGGGATTTTTAAACGAACATGTTTATTCTTGTTCTCAAAGACAATAGTCTTGGGACGATTATGTATATTAAAAGAATACAACGTGGTTTGTCACAAATATTTAGTTTTTCAAGTCGAACATCGTTTCGCTGGGTATTTACCTAGCTTCATGAGGACATTCTCGCAACCACAATTTATCGGAAGCCTTCCGCTGTTTTCTCACCTCCACATGCCAAGTTCAATCACCCTTGGCAAAAAACAGTGCCTTTTACAGTAGTTATATCGCGCGATACATACATGTTAAAATAAAGACAGTTTGGAAAAGGAACTTTATTTCCTTAAACATGTTGCAGTACAGCTAGGATACAACCCTTTCATTATAGACAAGGCTCTAACAAAATTCCGAAAACCGAAGCCTATCTCTATGTTGACTCCTGTGATGCGACCATTACGAGAGAATTTTGCAATTATTCCATTTTCCCGTGACATTGCCTTCAAAAATTCTCAAAACCTTTAATTTTAAAGTGATTTTTAAACACATAAGTAAAATGAAATTTTTAGGACCAGGGAACTGTGTTTAAGGCAAAAGGTCGTGGGGAATTTATCAAATTCCATGTGAATGTGACGCTTCGTATATACGACAGACCCGTGTAGAGCCTTGCGTTTTCGATTGAAGGAGCACAAGACCTACATTCGGAACTGTGACCTAAAGAAGTCATCGATGGCTAAACACTGTTACGAAAAGGACCATAAATTGTTCTTTGAAGAAGCAAATCTAATTGACAAGCCAGATTTAACCAACAGACCTGATATTTTGGAAGCTTTCCATATATATCAGAAGTCTTCGCAACATGTTAATGACATGGCATCCACCCCATTTCTATCAAGCGCGTGGAAACACCTAACCAAAACCTGTGACTGTAAACACCATTTACGATATCATATACAATTTGAATATTTACGTGCCATTCGTCCTCATGAAGCTAGGTCAGTACCCAGCGAAACCATGGTCGACTTGAAAAATAAATATTTGTGAGAAACCACCTTTGTATTCTCTTAATATACGTATGAAGATGTTTATTCTTTTAACTTCTGCATGTGATAGGCTCTCATAATTTTTGTCATCATGTTCTACAATAATTACTTTTTTAGTTTGGCCTGCTTTGATGATCACCTCAGCTGTTAACAGTTGGTAAGTAAGCAAAGTCGACCTTCCACCTCGCAACGCTCCCATTAAGATGTATTTTGCTCAGCACAGTGCTATTACAAATTAGTTAAGATATTTTACTGGTTCCTGAACAGAAAATGATCACTACAAAACGTAACTTTCCTATAATGCAACATAAATATAAATTTCAATCACGAATGTTCTGTGTGGCTTTTTTTCATCACTCGACAGATATCCCACTTGTGAAGGACTTCATCCCAAATCTGCCGAAACGTATCAGAAGGTACTTACGCATATGCATTCCTATTCAGCGCATGACTAATGTAAGGATTGCTAGAAATGGTCAGAAGCTTCATCTTGTCGGTGCAAATTGCGTTGCATTTTATCCTGGCGTAGAGCGAGGTGGGCGTGATTCTGCAGATTCTGCAGCCATTGAGGTGTACAGTGGGTCAGAGCAAGCGTAGTATTGTCTGTCGTTTTATGAATGTTAATAAGGTGTACGACCATTTTGTTTTTCATCGGGCAACTATCACAGGTATGATGCATCTGAATATGCTGCACTTTTTCCTAAAGCCAACCAGTAAAGGATATGAACCAGAGGGACTGGCCTTCAGCAAAAGTTACCACGGTGAAGTCAGACATATTCTTTCTCAGGAAGTTTTTTTTTTTTTTTTTGATTGGAGGTTTAACGACCACCGTGAGCTTCAACAATATTTATTTGGAGCAAACATGGACAGGAATATACAGATGGCCTGTGCTTAACAGTTACCAAAAGATAAACAAGTAGATGACCTATTTACAATGACGATGAGATATTTACACTATGTGGATGCACTATATACAATGTAAGCAAATTCATAACACTGACAATACTGGACTGAAGGGTTGACTTATTCTATGTACATCATATGTTCGCAATGTGCATCAGCAGAGTGCCATCTCTAATAGGTGAACACCATTACAAGGTATAACTATAAATTTTACAGTGCAAAAACAAACATGTATATTTTGAGCAATCTTGAAAAAAGAAGAAAAGAGCATAAGGCTTATACTTTTCAGTGTCTGAAAGATAAGCGAATAAATAATCTAATTACAATGATGGTGTGAACTCTATACAAATTGAATGCAATATCTCTATTGTGAAACACTGTCAAATTATAAAAAAGAACTATTACTTAGGCTTAAACAAGTGCCTCAATCACAATACTATAGATTAACATGTAATGAACAACAACATATGTACACAAGGTGCAACGGCATAGGGAAGACACTAATAAAGAATTACAATTCCATGGTACAACTGTAAATTTCACAGTGCAAAGAGTAAAGTATATTAGTACAAACAGAACTTGCGTTTTACAGAAAATTTATACTTCGGGTACAATACAAATAATGAAAATATGAAACTGACTCTTTGTACAGCAAATGTGCAATACAGCGCAGAACATTATGTAAAAGACTGATTATTTCCTGGTAGGCACATGTGACATGAGAAAAACCACACTGTGTAACATTAAACATATAACTGAAATACTATCAAAACGTTTGCTCCGCACCATGAGCATAAAACTTAAGACATCTAATCTTGACCCAACATGCGAAATGTGCCGAACATAAATTTTACAGTGCAATTACGAAAGTACGTTAGTATATACAAAACTGAGCTTTTGGCATAGCAACTATACTTCAGGTATAGTACAAATATCTGAACGAGGAACAATTATTCTTTGTACAACAAAAGTGCTAAACTTCGCTGAACATTGTGTATTTGACTGATCATATACCTTTATGTACATGTAACATGATCAAAAACCCCACTGTGCAAAATTAATAATTAAATTTAAACATTAACAAACATTTGCTCAGCACCGTGAGCATAAACCAGAAATTATAAAGCCCGGCAGACATAAGGAAAGCGTTGAACATAAAACTTTAAACTTTATCTAAGTGCCTGTGGTGTATCAAAAAAAAAAAAAAAAAAAAAAAAACCTCACCTACAGAGTTAGTACGAGCCAGATGTAGGAGATCTCGAAGGAGATTGAGATTAGAAGTGATGGACCGACCAGGAACCGTGTAGGTCTGGTCGGGAGAAAGAAGAAATGGAAGAACTTGGTTGAGTCGACTGGAAAGGAGTTTAGTGAAGAGTTTATAGTCAATGTTTAGTAGCGAGATAGGACGCCAGTTTTCCAAGTCAAGCAGATCGCCTTTCTTGGGGAATAACACCATGTGAGCCTCTGTGAAACCCCTCGGAAGAGAAGAGGAAGAAAGAGCAGCATTGAAAGCGGCGAGAAGAAATGGAAGCAACGAAGGGAGAAAAGTACGGTAGAAAAGGAGCGGAAGGCCATCTGGACCTGGGACAGCACGGGAATTTAGAGAGGCAAGAATGGTCCGAAGTTCAGTCTGCGAAATAGGTTGTAAAAGGGAATCAGAGAGATTGGAAGGAACTTGGGGAAGAGCAAAGAGTAAAGAAGCAGAAACAGAAGGCTGAGGAGTTTCACTGTATTTGATAGCAAAATATCGACGAACCTGAGATCAAACTGCATCCGGATCAGAGATGATTTCACCATCAGGCCGCCGAAGTAGTCGAAGCTGATGCGACGAGCGGCGTTTTTCTTCTAACGCGGATAGAAACTCAAAGGAGCAGTCCTCTGGTGATAGATGTTGTAGACGGAGACGAAGAATTACCTGACGTGCACGAGGCTCAAGAAGTGCTCTAAGATCCGCTTGGTAAGCTGTATACATGGGATGACTCGCACCAAGCTGTAACAGGATGTTTCGGAGATTTTGCTCTTCCATGGAGCGCTTCGTGCCTTCGGAGAAGGAATGACGTCTGAGAAGATAAATTAGGTAAGATTTTACCTCGAGCCAGTAATTGATGGCACAAGGTGCAGTGGACAGGCCCTCTCGCATATGATAAAGAAGATCTTTGATCTCGGTGCACATATTCTCATCAGCTAGGAGAGAAGTGTCCAGTGTCCATGACCGAGGTCTAACATGCAGACGAGATGAAGAGCTACAGGAGATAGTGATGGCACAATGATCCGATGAAGCTGTAGGAGAGTGCATACAATCCGTTGTAATGGGCAATAACGGAGCAGAAGCGTAAAATCGATCCAGCCTGGCAGAAAGAGAGGAGGATGCAGATGAAGATCTCCAGGTATGTGAAATGGATGTCGGATGCAATCGTCGGAACACGTCATGTAAATCAAAATCAGACACTAATGATCGCAATTGCTCCACAAGACGTGAACGATGTTCAATCCTCGAAGGAGCGCGATCGAGCTCTGGTTGAAGTGTACAGTTAAAGTCTCCTCCAATGAGCACATGATCTGATGGTAATGCTGACTGAAGTGCAGTGCGGAGCGACGAAAATAACAACGTTAGATGTGTAGATGAACATGGAATATATATGTTGAAAACTAAATATCGTTGTCCATCTAGGACGAAAGTGAGTCGCTGCAATAAGTCTCGGCACAGGTTATGAACTTTAACAGAGGAGAGTGCTTGACGAAATCTATTATGTACACCAATCGCTAAACCTCCACGAAGAGAGAACCTATACGCGTGATGAAACTGATAGTCCCATCTCCTCCAGCGATGGAAGGGTGAAGTGGATAGACAATTTGTCTCTTGCAAAAGTAGGAGATCTGCTTTGAGGTGGTGGACGTCTTCATACACTAAAGCATTCGCCAAAGGGGTACACATACCCCTACTATTCAGTGAGACTGTCTTGAACAGAATAGTCTGATGATGGTTGGAGGATGTTGTCGGCTGCGTTCTGTAACTTGGCGAGACGGCTACGGAACTTCTTTGCCCAGTAGGGACCACCCAGATCTCTGCCCGAAACGGTACGTAAATGAGAATGTATCGCCAACATTTGATTCATGGTGTCAGACAGACAGTGGGAGTAACCTTCCAAAAAATTGCGAGACAGCTTGTCTCTACGGGGACTTATTAGGAACGCATACACCTTCTCCCCAGACACAGGTGTCTGTGGAAGAGAGGATGCCTCTAGAATATGTAAAAAGTTTTCACAGGAGATCGGAATAATTGTTCCATCATCTGTATCAGATTCCATAGAGCCTTCAGACGTGAGCATCTGACTGAGCATCAGAACAATAGAGCCTCCAGACGTGAGCATCAGAACAATCACGTCCTGCCTTAAGGGTAGTTGTAATTCTAAACTTCTTATTCTGAGCGCGCGACGTTCTACGTCGCTTCGCCCGTCCACGACTTTGTGCTGTAACCGGAATTGGAACTTCCGGCAATTTAAAAGGAACTGAAGAAACAACCTCAACGGTCGGTGTAGCAGTATGACGAGAATCGTCATCAACCATCTCTATAGGAGACTTTGGATTAACAATTGATGCCTCTTTTGACTGAAGAGATAAAGTGGGCGCCAATGCATCACCCGAGGTCGAGGGTTTACCCATAGACGTCGTCGGTTGACCAACGGCTGTCTCACTACTTCTGGTAGACGTCGGTTGACCAACGGCTGCCTCACTACTTCTGGTAGACGTAGGTTGACCAACGGCTGTCTCACTACTTCTGGTAGACGCCGGTTGACCAACGGCTGTCTCACTACTTCTGGTAGACGTCGGCTGACCAACGGCTGTCTCACTACTTTTTCTAGACGTCGGTTGACCAACTACTGTATCACTACTTTTTGAGGAAGTCTGCTGTTGCTGGTCTTTAGCACCAGAAGAGGATGCCGATTGGCGTGACAAAGAGGAAGAAGGTCGTGCTGTTGACTTGGAAAGAGTCATCGCATTATGAGGGCATAGAGCGCGGGGATGTCCCGTGCCTTTACAATTCGGACAGACGGAGCCTACTGTGATGAATATCTCTCTAATGTGCGTGCAACAGCGTACACGTAAAGTGGGTGGAATACGCAGCATGTGCTCCTCTGAAGGGAACACCACACGAACATTGCGGCGAAACCCGAGTAGGTATCTATCTTCTGGCACCTCTGGAAACGAAGAGTAGGTAGTTACACCTCCAATGATCCGGCCATAAGGAAGAAGAGCGGCAATCAAGAGATCATCTGAAACCTCAGGTGGAACTGGTGAGAAGCTTACAACAACGGAACTCTGTGAAACAGGTTCGACATGGATGTGACGATCACCAATTGAGATGCCCTTGGTCAGTACATGTAGGGAATGGGCAGGAGTAGAGAAGTAAACAACTACTTTGTAAGGCTTCCTGCCCACATGAGTTATGGCTGATGCAGGAACAATCTCTCGAAGAGCAGCAGTATATGCAGTAAGTTTTGTATTTCTCAGGCTCGGAAACACAACACCATTCTCCATAGTTTGAAGGAATTTCAGCCCAGAAGGGGTATCTTCTTTAAGGACAACCTCAATGACTTCAGCATTATGCGTCATCTCATATTGTCCAGGAGAAAAAGAAGACTGGGAAGGTCCCGACTTAGATGCGGTTACGTCAGCATATGAGAGGGTAGTTGTACGTTGCTTTGGAGATGATTCCGGCATGGAGTGCGAAACATCCATGGCGTCATCATTAGCTTTCAGAGAAGACATCGTATCGCCGCTGGGAGACTTGGAAGAAGAGGCGATATCCGATGGTAAGGCAGCAACAGAAGGCTGCAAGGAGGAGTGGTTTATCGAGATAGACACGTCATTGGTAGTAGTATTTAGAGAAGCTGTTATCGGGAGATCACCATTTCCGGTAGCAAGGGTTAGGACGTCATTCTCCCCGGAAGCCGCCATTTGCAATGGCGAGGAGAAGCTTAGCCCTTAGCCAGCTTGGCCAAGGCAGAAAAATAAGGATAACTAATCAAAATAAGCACTTACCAGCTCGGCAGGCATATAAAAAGAAACACGGGACCTTCACACACAACACACACACGAAATAGAACACTGACAACGAAGAAAAATAACACACACCGACGAAAACTTGAGGAGCACAGAAAAACACGACTAACCCACCGTGAGCAACTCAATGGGCTATAAGCAGTCGCCCGTCCCTAATTTAGGGTCCCTAGTTCCAGGGAAGGGAGAGAACCAGTGCTGTAAAACAAACACAACATTCATGCCTCACCGGGATTAGAACCCGGACCCCGTTCGGACGAATGATCAGAGGTCATCGCTTAGAACACTGCGCCACCGGGGCGGCATTTCTCAGGAAGTGACTCTTAGGATTGGTCTGACTTTCTATTTGGTACGTTTATATGACCCTACTTTCCACGGCTTTAAGGTCGTCACACAATATCAAAGGCGTAACTAGGGCGGGGAAGGCGGGGCGGTTGCCCCGGGCGCAGCTCAAAAGAGGGCACCAATCTTACTCCGTGCAATCTGATTAAAACTGGAATTGAAACTTCTGCACCAGTTTCTAATAGTTTTCTTCCGCGCTGTGGGCTTTTTCATTTGCCCATTTACAGCATTTGCTTATAAAATACGTTTCACCAGTTCCGGTAACTTGGCAACTTAAAATTCACATTTCGTCCTCAAAATATTCAGGGAACTTAGTTGCTAACATTTAGAAACGAAGGCTCGTTTTTATACGCATGGCATGAAAAGGATGTCGTTCACATTAGTGTGGGCATTCCCGGTGTCTCAGTGGTCTAAGCGCTGGCTTCTGATCATTCGTTCGAGATGGGTCGGGTTTGAATCCTGGTGAGGCATGGATATTGTGTTTGTCCTACAGCACTGGTTCTCTCCCTTCCCTGGAACCAGTGTTCCTATACTAGAAACGAGCGACTGCTTAGAGCCCACCGAATGGCTCACCATGCTGGTTAAATCCCCAAACAAACAAAAAAATCATTACTGTGGCTGCCAGCTACGGCAAGCTGCATTTAGACCGTGTAGTGAGGTACCGAAGGTCCGAACTAGTTGGGAATCAAAACAAGCAGTCGAAAAGTTTAGGTTTTTTTTTTGTTGTTGCTTGGTAGTTTAAGGATCACCGTGAGCAACTCGCTCAGTGTTCTACAAGGAGACGTCTGTCTCTAATTTAAGAGCATTTGCTTCAGTGAAGAGAGAGAGAAACTAGAGCCGTAAGACTAATACAACATTCATACCTCACTCTGGATTTGAACGCGGATCCTCCTTGGATGCATGGTTAGAGGTCAGCGTCCTAGATTTAGGGACGGAACACTGCTTTATTGCCCTTAGAGTGGCTCATGGTGGCCATTAAATCCCAAAACAAACAAACAAGCAAAAAAAATAAAAAAATAGGCATTTATGGCGCAATATTTTGTGGTTTGTCCCGGGCACAGAAATGCTACGCTTCTGGTCGGAACGGAAACTAATTTTGTCCACACAATAGGTAGTAACTACCAAGACTGAATCGGAATCACTTACTAGGTAAGCTTTTTATTTTATTTTTTTTTGATTGGAGGTTTAACGTCCACCATGAGCAACTCATTGGTTATAAGCAGTCGCCCGACCCTAATTTAGGGCCACTATTTCCAGGGAATGGAGATAACCAGTGCCGTAAGACAAACACAACATCCATGCCTCACCGGGATTCGAACCCGAACCCCTTTCGGACGAGTTATCAGAGGCCATCGCTTAGACCACAGCGCCACCGAGGCGGCTTAGGTAACCGTTGACAGTGCTGGAAGTAGCATTGCGCTTACTGAAATTAGACGTAATATATTATACACGGTCGAGTCACATTATTGTGACCATCAGTTAATATCCAGAGTAACCGCCGTGTGCAGCGCGGACAGCAGCTAGACGGGAGGGAAGTGACTCAGTAAGGTGCTGGAAGGTGTTCACAGGTGTGAGGGGACATTCCGACTGCAGTGCATTTGACAGCTGCTGGAGGGTGCGTGGTGGAGGATCCATTGAGCGAACAACGCGATCGAGGTGGTTCCACAGATGCTCAATTGGGTGTAAGTCTGGGGAATTAGGCGGACAGGGAAGTACTTCGAAGTCTTCATCGTGCTCTTCCAACCACTCTCGGACATTTCTAGCTCTGTGACACGTCGCATTGTCGTTTTGGAAGATCCCATCCGCCCCAGGAAAGACAATCAGCATGTATGGGTGTACGTGGTCTGCAAGGATTATTTCATAACGATTTCGGTCCATAATGACTTCCTAAGGTATGAATGGACCCAGAGAATGCCACGAAAACATTCCGCAGACCATAACGCTGCCCCCCACCAGCTTATGTTCTTCCAGAAATGGTTGAAGATTATTTGTTCTCCGATGTTTCTTTTGTTATACGCTAACGTCCATCCGTTCGATGAAGCAGGAATCGTGACTCATCGGAGAAGGCAATCCTTTGGCAATCAGCGGAGGTCCAATTCCGATACTACCGTGCAAATGTAAGCCTTTTCTGTCGATGCACTTTCATTAGCATAGGTGCAGTGACCATCTGTCTGCTTCGGAGCCCCATACACAACAGGGTTCGCTGAACTGTCGTTTTAGACACACTTCCGGTAGCCCCCTGGTTCATTCGGCCAGTGAGTTGCTCCACTGTAGCATGTCGATCACCCCTCACGCACCGTTGCAGCCGCCGTTCCCCCTCTCACATCAATGGCACGTGGTGCTGCGCAGTTTCCACGTCGCTTATTTGCAATGGTGCCAATTCTCCAATCACGATACACTTTAATCACAGCAGCACGCGAACAGTTCACAAACTGCTGTGTTTCAGAAATACCGCCACCCTTGGTCCGAAAGCCGATAATCATCCCTTCTTGCAAATCTGATAAATCGCTCCTTTTTATCCATGGCAGCAACGAGTGATATGCTTTCAGAATGCCAACAGCACATCTTATATACCCTCCAAACCAGCTCACGGCACGAGCCGTCTTTCACTGGTAACGCGCTGTTGACGTCAAAAGTAGGAGGTGGTCACAATAATGTGACTCAACTGTGTATTTTTAACGTAACTGATATAATTATGGGTTACATATTTAGCAAGCAACCTGATCTTAGCAACAACCTGTTTCTTACAAGGAGTCTATGAAAACTCGTGTTATCTCGGAGAATTAGAAAGCCAAGAGCCATTTTGCGATGCCTGCCTAGACTAGGCGGTAGTGCAGCACTTGAAGATTTTAATTCACTAGAAGGTTCTGTTGAAAGTTATTTTGTTTTAGGGGCTTTACGACCAGATCTCAGACAGCTATAAATGCATGTGTCTGTCCCGAATTTGGGATCACTGGCTCCAGGTAAGAGTTGGATATAGCGTTCCTCAGTGTTTAAAACATGTATATGAGTAGCTTAGGAACACTGCGTAAAGCTGAGCTTGTTCTTCTTATTAACTCACCTGAAGTGAAACAGGAGTCATTTAAATAAAGTTAAGGAAACGTTACTTGTAGTTCTTTTTTTATTCCATCAGTACCTCATAGACACTTCACTCGATATCTAACAATCATGAATAACTAATTCTTAACAGCATTAATCTGATTTGTAACGTCACTCAAACACGCAAACTTCAAGAACAGACCACTTCAGCGTAAGACAGCTTCCATGAATAATACACCAACCACCCTTTGTCTGTTAGCTCCAGACATTTTAGCTCGTTCTTAGGTTGTCAAACATGTACACGTCATTCACTCTTGATCTCAAAACTGCTGCCAACGTAACATTCAGTGAGTGAAAAAATATAACGTTAAGTATGAAACGTTAAAAAAGACAATTTACATGGAGAAAGAAAACTAAAAATGAAAGTTAAATTAGAGTATACGTCATAGATGTTCAGTGCTGTAAGACACACCCACCATCCATGTCCTACCTGGGATTCGGGTTCAGAACCATCTCGGAGGAATGATTAAAAGCCAGCGCTTCGTACTACTCGGCCACAAAGGCGGCAGTCTGAAAAGATGAGATGTTGAACAGAGAAAAGCAAAAAGCAGAATTAAGTGAAAATATGTAGCAATACAGTGAAGAAACATCTGTTTTCTTTGTTGACGAAAAAAACTCTGGATTTAAAATAATAGCATTATAACTGAATGAACACTGGTGAGATGGAGTGATTTAGAAAAAACTAGGAGAAAAAAATCACCCGTAGTGAAAAAAAACAGTGTAACGTTGAATTCAAAAAAAGAAAAAAATCAGAAAACTCTAAAAATGGTTAGTCGACGCCATTGCTGAGTGAACGGCGATGGAAGGAGGAAGCTACTGCCATCTTTGTGACAAGATTACAAGAATGAGGCTGAGGTTGCAAGATTATAAGAATTGAAACGTGGAAATTACAGAGGCCCATAGCAACAGCGGGAGTGGGCATCTGAATTATGTCACGGGGAGGAGTATTAGGACCAGAAGAGCGTAGAAGCGCAGGGAAGGGGAAAGAATGCACTCCTGTGATTGGCCGTGCATTGTACAGGGGCTGAGAGAAGGGGTAAGGATGCACCCCTGTGATTAGTCGTGCACTGTCCAGGATCTGAGAGAAAGTTGAGGGACGCAAAAAGTTAGATTTTGGCAGGGGATTTCGGAGGTAGTTGTCATTTGGAAAGGAGGGTAGGTTTTTTCTGAGGATGAACCAGAAGACCTAAAAGTTTGGGCGCTCATCTTCGGTTGGGTTGCCAGCGTAATGTTTCACTAAAATTGGGATTAAACGTGATCATTATCAGCACTAGGCCGAGGTCTAGGCATATAAAATAAGTTAGATAGTGAGTAAGGAGTAGCCGCTTTCTGTGTTTTCCGTAGCAGTATTTGTTAGTGATTTAATACTCTATAAGGTGCACTCAATAACGCTTTGCGCATTTATCTCAAATCACGACTAACGAAAGAACTAGAATCTTTTTAACTCGCTAAAGGGACAACTAAATAGAGAGACAGAGACAGAGAGAGAGTACTTACCACCATTCATTAATTAATCCAAATTTATTTACAATAAGTTGACTCACAACACCATGATCGTTCACTGATGACAGCAGGTAGATTTAAGACAAACATAAGTTGACATTGTTTTTACAATAAGACAAGCACACATACCTCCATGTTAACCTTTTCTTTGCCGACAAGAGGGGAGAGGAGAAGAATTGCAACTTCACTTCACCTGTAGGAGTGAGCGAGAGAATTTCGCTCAGTGCGGCAGCAACATCTGTCGTCCTCTAGAACTGCGAACAGACACATCTTGGTAATTCTTCTAACAGTAGTGTCACTACCCTGCGCGGTATTTAATAGGAAGATTTTGATGCCTTTGCTGACGACAAAAAGCCTACAGCATCACCATGCCTTGTGTACCATGACTGAATAGTGTGTGTATCTCGATGGAACTCTCACTGTTGTGTAAGAATTGAAATATTGAAAAGGAACTGTGCATGTTCAAAACCTTAACAAAGTAAGCCTCCATCCACCAGTGGAATATATTTCAACCATCATTGCAAATGTTTCATCAACCGTCAAGTCATGTATATAGGAATAAAGTTAGGTCTTTGAAGAGATTCAGCTATATTTTAGAAGCCTCTGAGAAGAGTAGAATCTGAATAAGGTTGTCCAGGCCTTATTATCATTCTAGACTGGTGGCAGCTACAATTAGTTCATACCCACAGGGAACAAATCTCCTTATTTATTTAACACACCAACCAACCAAACGAACAAAGAAACAACGGTAATATAACAAACACAAAATAAAATGACACTGTGATAACTAAATTATACATAAACAAACAAAAAAGGACATGGAATATAATAAGATGATCCTATGGCAGCGATACACAAAAACATACGGACGTTATTTTTCTTGTGTATGTAGTTTTTTAAAAAGACACATGTTTTTATTAAATCCGAAAAAAATAATTATTCACTTAGCAGATTCACTGAGCTTTTCTTATAATCTATCCACACGCTTTCTTTCATCGCACTATTATGATAATGTTTATGTCCAATGTCGTACAAAATTAGATTTATTTACACAGCGTTGATTAATGTTTCGTTAAAAGGCATTTCTGAAAGAATAATCAATGAACAACTCCTAAAAAAACAGAACCAGGGAGCGCCTTGAGATCAGGTCGCGCCAAGAGCTTGCTTGTCTGCTGATGCGATAAAATGCATTGCTGAAGCAGATGTTCTTGACTTAACACAGGGCGCATATCCAAATGCTTCGGAAAAATAAATTAAGGAAGAAATATTCCCACCGAGCGATATCCAAAATTTCATTTCCGATTGTTCGCTTTGGAAGCAAGAATTCCGATGTAGTGTGCGGGCTTCCATTGCAATAATGATAACTGATTCTTTTCCAAAGATTTTGTACCTACATTTCTTTTTTCTTGCAATCATGTGCGGCAAGCTTTATGCGTACAGGGCATGAATGCAGTCACACAAGTGGATGCTGATATATTTCGGCAGATTTGGGATGAAATCTTACAGGTTGGATATCTGTAACACACTGAATGTTTTTCATTGAAATTTGCAATTATGTTGCATTATTGGAAAATCACTTTTTGGGTGTTATGTTGCATTATTGGAAATCCACTTTATTAGTTCAATAACACGTTAATAAAATTGGATTTTGTTCGTCGCGCTTCGGAAAAATTCTCAGGTACGAGGAGTGAACAATAAAAATGTGAAATATCTGGTGAAATTAAACAAAACGCCTACCGAATTTTTTGTATGTTAAGCGAGGTGTACACGGAAGAATTCATGTCACGTTCGATTGCTTTTGTCTGGAATGAAAGGTTCAATTGAATGCCGGGAGGACACAGAAGACGACGAATGACAGGGACCGCCAAGCACTTAAAACACCAGAAGATCGTGAGGACAAAATATACGCGTCATTGTTCGAAATGGTCGACGACTGAGTACTAAAGTGAAAACAGAAATGTTTAGCGTTCGTAGAAACTGTTAAGCAAATTTCTCATGAAAATCCGAACATGGCAACAGCTAATGCGAAGATGGGTTCCAAAGCATCTCACGACTGAACAAAAGAAAATCTCTAGCGAATCTGTGCATTGTAGGACAAATTCAATCGCTAGCGAATCTGTGCATTGTGGGACAAATTCAGGCAAACACCAACCTTTTAGAAAGTATTATCACTTGTGATGAAACTTGGATCTTTCAGTACGACTCTGAAATGAAAAGGTAGTCGATGCATTAGGAAACACCAACGTCACCAAGGATGAAGGAGGCGCTGTAAAGCAAGTCCAATTTCAAAGCCATGTATATTGTTTTCTTTGATATCAAGGGTGTAATTTTAGCAGAGTGGATTCGCTTTTGAGGCCAGAGTTGTGAAAAAAGGCTTAATCCTTCAGTAGGACAACACGCCAGCTCATTCGGCGCAATCAGTGAAGCAGTTTTCAGCTGGAAAATTCATCACAGTGCTTAGACATCCTGACTGCTCGACAGATTTAGCCTCATGAGACTGTTCCTTTTCCTTAAAATCATTCGGTTCTCAAGGAAACCCCTTTTGAGAATACAAAATACAAGAGTGCGGTCACAGCAGTGACGGAAACATCAGACCACACGCATGTGACATCATGCATGGTACAGTGCAGATGTGTTACTGAGCATAACCAGGTTACATAGGGACTTACGATGACAAAAACTGGAATGGGAAGAAAAGAGTGGGTTTACCGGAGTAAAGGGCGAAACTCTTCGAGTAATACAATGAAACAGTTGATTAAGACACATGCATGACAAAAAATGTACACATAGTTTGTATAAGCGCCGAAATAAATACATGGCATAATTCATGGAACGTGACAATAACAGCATGATGACAGGTGCAACAAAAGAAAATCACCAACACAGGAAAAAAATGAGAAAGTACAACAACAATTAGCGTAACTGACTGCACGATGTATACATTCATAGATTGCACACTAAGAAAAATAAATATTAAAGGCACTGACCACCTGCAATGATAAAAATATGCCCCTAAGGATAATACATGTAGACATCTGAATACTAGGGGAAAAAAACTATGTGGTAGATTGCTCGAAAAGTAAACGCGAAAGAAATGCTGAAATAAAAGGGGGAAGTGATTCAGAACCTAAGAACATGCCGTGTTTCTAAACTCTCTACTGGTAACATCCACAATATAAAGTCTGGTTTACAGCCACTCGTGTCTCTGGTTTTCTTTGTGCGCCGGCGCAGCCCACAGAGCTCGCTGTGTTTTGTCACGAGTACAAGAAGTGGTGAAGCGTAACCTATGTGTGCCCCTTTACAAGGCAAGCCACCGCGGAATATTTTTCCATAGCCAATATGGAAAAAGTGACTTCTTAGGTAAATTACATTGTCTTACCCGTTCCCATTTGAATAAATTATAATTACGTATTTAATATTGTTTCCAGTGGTAATTTGGTATACTAATATGCTTCACCTCTGTTTGATTCTATTTTATCATAGAACTTGTTTATACCACAATATACTAGTAATTTGCTGAACAACTGATATAAATTTAAATATTTAACTTTGACTCCAATGCGTTTAATAACTTTTGTTCTTGTTTTCCTCATCGGAATAAGTTTTCCCCTCGTTACTGGGTTATATGTGTTGTATGTTTGTTGCGGGGAGTATGTTTCAGCTGTTACTGTTGAATTTATAATTCTTTGAATTCGTTTATGACTGTAAAATAACTAAATTAGTGCTAATGGGAAAATTTGTTTTTTTAATCGCCAGTACTCCGAAGTACTGAAATCGTTTTAAATATCTCAAGCTGTATTCTTTGAAAACAAAATTGCTCTTGTGCATGGTGGCTTCATCACGCTCCAAAATCAATAATTTCTCATGTAAATATTATATGAAGTGAATCCTCGTAGCTCGTGCGATGAGTATTCGCGAATCATGAACTTAACAATTTACGCGTGAAATCGGTTTTTGTTCTTTGGTATTAAGTTCATACATTTCTCGTTGAAGATTTTCGGTTTAAAGTGATACAATGTTTCTCAGATTGCGTCAATACTGATATGCAGAATGGTTTTATTAAGTAAATTCGTAAATGAGCAGGATCAAATTAGGCATCAGTGGTGTAAAGTAATGTTTAAACAGGTAAGATTTCAAAATCGCAAGATTTCTTCTATTCAAATACACTTCCGTCAAAAGTTAAACATTGGAACAAGAAAATGCGGGTTGCTTAAAAAGTAAGTTAACCCACCCATGTCACAATTTAAGGCACGGTATAATGAAGTATATATCTTACAATATCTAGGCAGTCACTGGCCGCCTAGATGGCGTAGTTGTCTAAGAGCGGGCTTTTAATATACTTGTTTCCATAAATTAAGCAACAAACTGAAAAATCGATAATTGGGTGAAATATAGTTCAAATTGTACGAAATTTGCATATGTCACGGGCGAAGGCATACAGCATGTAAATATTATATGCGGAAGGCAAATTAGTGACGCCGGCAGCGCGTTATGCAAATACGCAAGAGCTTAAAATCAGCTGTTTTGGAGGGATTCGCCAATTCATGTGCGGAGGTGAATGACAAGATTTTGAGATAGCGATTTTGTTGACATGGCTTGAAGACGTCATTTACAGCAGAGTTAACGCTACAGAGCGATTGGCCGACTCGAAGCAGGGGCAACGGCAGGTGGACGTCGCCAGGTGGCTCAATGTCGATCGTTCTGTGGTCAGCAGGATGTGGCAGCAGTTCCAAGCCATGCGAGCATCTTCCCGAAGGTAGGCCAAGGGTGATTACCTCCACGGGTGACCAGTATTTACGGCTTTTGGTACAGAGGAACCGGACGGCTACACTGACTCATCTCAGATCTGTGCTTGCGGCAGCCACCGGACGGACGGTATCAGCTTCGACGTTACGCAGAAGGTTACATTCAGGACGACTGTATGCTTGGCGACCGGTATTATGCGTGCCCTCTCATCCCCCGCCACCGGAGGGAACGCTAATTGGACACGAATGCATGTGAACTGAACTCGAAATCGGTGGAGGTCCGTTCTGTTCACTGATGAGTCTCAATACTGTTTACAGAGTGATTCTCGCAGAGTTTACATCTGGAGAGAGGCCTGTACTCACTATCTTCCCTCTAATGTCCAGGAAAGAGACACACCTATGGTGGTAGAAATGTTCTGGTGTAGGCAGGCATATCGTTAGGCGGCCATACCGACCTCTATGTGTTGCCATATGGAAACCTCAATTCTCAGAGGTAAAGAGACTATATCCTGGACGCTATTGTTCGGCCGGATGGTAAGAGAATATATCCTGGACGCTATTTCTCGGCTGGATGGTAAGATACTATATTCTGGACGCTATTGCTCGGCCGGATGGTAAGAGACTATATCCTGGACGCTATTGCTCGGCTGGATGGTAAGAGGCTATATTCTGGACGCTATTGCTCTGCCGGATGGTAAGAGACTATATTCCTGGACGCTATTGCTCGGCTGGATGGTAAGAGGCTATATTCTGGACGCTATTGTTCGGCCGGATGGTAAGAGACTACATGTCCTGGACGCTATTGTTCGGCCGGATGGTAAGAGACTATGTCCTGGACGCTATTGCTCGGCCGGATGCGATACATTTGTACTGAAGGCGGATAACGTCCCCCTCACACAGCTCGCCTCGGGCACCAGTACCTGAAACAGGAAACTATAGTCCGTATGAAGTGGCCAGTACAATATCCCGAAGTGAATCCTATTGAGCATGTCTGGGATGTTCTCGGAAGGCGTGTTGCTGGCCTCCAGCTCCCTCCCCGAACCCTGCAGGGGCTCCCCACTGCTTTGCTTGAGCAACGGACGCACCTATCCACGGAACTGCTCGATACCATAATTAACAGTATGGAACATCATTGTCGGGCCTGTATTGCGATTCGGGGTAACCACACTCCGTATTGAAGTACCTTTTCCCATTTCATCTTGATACCTATACACAGTGCGTCAAAGAATTTTTAAGACTGGCGCTAGATTTTAGCCTACGGTGGCGCCACCAGTGTAATCGCGAATGCGTTATAAACCGTGACCATCTGCTTGCTTTCTGCCAAAAGTACTGCGCAGTTGTTAAAGTAACTCAAACGAAACGTGCGTTCATTAGAGAAGTAAAATTTTTTTCATGTTGAATTATTAAGATGAAACAAAGGGCTGTTATTAAATTTAACGCAAAACTTGGTAAAAGTGCCTCGGAAACGTACCAAATGATCAAACAAGTTTACGGTGAGTTTTGTTTAAGTAGATCAAATGTTTTCCTTTGGCGCAAACGGTTTTTGGACGGAAGAGAGACGCTAGAAGATTATAAGCATACCGGAAGACCAAGTTCATCTAGGACACCTGAGATTGTTGAAAAAGTGCGTGATTTCGTGACAGACATTCGATGTGCGTCACTAAGAATGATGGAAGAATCTTTAAACATCAACAAAGAAACGATTCGAACCATCCTGCATGAAGATTTAAGCAAAACAAAAGTCTGTGGTAAATTTGTTCCACACACGTTAACCAATGAACAAAAATCAAGGAGAAGTGCACATTGCAGAGACATCATTTCAGCCGCTGAAAATGATCCAAACTTCTTAAAATCGATTGTTACAGGTGATGAAACATGGTGCGTTCAATATGATCCTAAACCAAAGCAAGAAAGTGCGGAATGGAAGTCCAAAAACTCACCACAAGCCAAAAAAAAAACAAGAAAAGTTCCATCGAAAATCAAAACAATGCTCATTACATTCTTCGATAGTAAGGGTATTATCCACAAAGAATTTGTTCCAAGTAGACAAACAATTACTGGTGAGTTTTATATAAATATTTGGAGGCGTTTGATGGGAAGAATTCGTCGCATTCGTCCAGAATATCGGGATGAAAACAGTTGGTGTTTGTTGCACGATAATGCACCCAGTCACACCTCACTTCTTGTTCGTAGATTTTTGACGAAAAATAACGGCCCGGTGGCGCAGTGGTCTAAGCGATGGCCTCTGATCATTCGTCCAAATGGTGTCCAGGTTCGAATCCCGGTGAGGCATGGATGTTGTGTTTGTCTTACGACACTGGCTCTCTCCCTTCCCTGGAACCAGTGACCCTAAATTAGGGACGGGCGACTGCTTATAGCCCATTTAGTTGCTCACGGTGGTCGTTAAACCTCCAATAAAAAAAATAATAATAACGTCTGTGCGTTGAATCATCCACCGTATTCGCTTGATTTAGCACCCTGCGACTTTTTTCTTTATTCACAAAACTTAAAATGATGTTAAAAGGGGGTTATTTTGATGATATTTCGACCATAGAAATAGCTTCGATGCGTGCTTTGGAGACAATTCCGCAAAGTGAACTGGAACAGGCATTCGCATCATTATTAAGTCGCTGTAACAAGTGTATTGAAGCCGGGGGACTTATTTTGAATAACAAACCAAAACAAATTATAATTTCTTGTTTCTATTTCATTTTACAGATGCAGTCTTAAAAATTCTTTGCCACACTGTGTATATCTGTATTTTTACATTTGTATCCCTCATACAAAATGTAAATACTTCTTATCACATGTTCTTACTTTTTTTATTGTTGCAATTGGTCTGATAAAGCTTACCATTAAATCTCATCCGAATCGGTTGCATACTTATTGAACTATACTGATTTTTCCATTTGTTGCTTAATTTATGGAAACCAGTGCAATTCGTCTGAGTGGGTCCGGATTCGAGTCCCGGATAAAGCAAGTTTGGTGTGTTTGTCTTGCCGCACTAGCTCTCTTCGTTCGCTGGAGCGAGTGGCCCCACAAATTAAGGACAGGCGGGTGCTTTAACATGGTGCTCTTAAACCCCGAAACAAAACAATAACAAAAAACATGAACCGATAAACAGATGCTTTACTACTGCAAAATAAGAGAAGCGTTTCGCATACAAAACATGTTCTCAATATGGAATGTGACTCCGTCTTGAACTTTATATTGCACGCTTGGAATCGACTAGTCGCACTCCCAGTAAAATGATCCAACCTGTGGAAATGCAGCAGTTGCTACTGGTGCAGGAGGATGAAGTCTCACAGGACGTTGCGGTAGCAATTCTGCCTCGGATATCCCACCGATGTACAGTGGTGTTGAAATCTGTAGAAAATGAAGTCCTCTCGGTTCTCTATATTCCTAATTCTTCAAAATGTGCGTCGACGAAATTAGTTTTACGGGAAGACGGATTTCTTCCTCCTTCCATTAGGATGAAAATTACGCCGACTGCATCAGCAAAATGCCCTTTGTGGTAGTTACAGGACATTTACAAAATAATTTATAGAACTGGCCATTCGGTAAAAAGTGGCAAACGTGGTCACACTACCACACCAAAGAGAACTTCCTTTGCTGACATTAAAAGACATGTACAGCGCTCCAGGCTTTCGTTAAGATCAAAATGAATGGTGGAGTGAGAAACAACGAGAGCAACTGTATGCTTGATAAAACGGTGAATACACCCAAATTTTCCGAATGATGCTTTGTTTTTAAAGACTAGGCCTTATGATTTTCTAGAACGGAGTACTGCATATTTGCAGTAGCCTGTAGGAGATGTTCAGCGTTTCTTCTTTCACCAATTTTAGAACAACTGTTTGTTTTGCAAAAAAACAGGATGCTTAGTCCAAGCCAATTTCAAACCAATATCACTTTGCTTCCTGTGCCGTGTTGGTGGAGACCCACGGTCGTCTTGATATTTGGGAGCACTAGTACCTGGCGAGTCCAGCTGACCTTCGTCAAGCATTGAAAGGTTGTCTTAGGCAAGGCCATCCCATTAGCCATACATCGGCGAACAAGGAAGTCCGTCCGTTCCTTCGGCACTCACAACCACTTTTATAACCTGAATTGCCATTGCAAGCTACAACTTGCATGAAGAGACTCAACATGTAAGAAAGATCGCGAAGTGTGAGTGCGGGAAGAAGCTGAGTGTTTTCCATGTTCCCTTCCCAGTCTGTAGCTAGTAGCTCTGTACGACGCTGTTGTTCCACTTTGTAGAATGTGCATAGTGAGTGTTGCCGAGCTGCATCTTGTGGTGGAGGGAGTTGCCCGGGAGAGCGTTGAGATGCTGTTTAGCCACAGTTTTCATGTAAAGTTGAAACTTGGATGTGTCTAAACTGAGCCGACTCTTTACTCCATAGATGGCTAAGATGAACACATGATGAAGAAAAATGGCTATTTGCAGTTTACACTGAAACATTGTACGGCAACCTCAGATAGCATGCCCACCTTTTGTCGGGTGTCCTGATTTGCACATTATTTCGTGGTCAAAACGCCATCAAACATGTATTTTGACATTTATATGCTCTAATGCAGCAGCATAGTAAAAGTTTCGAATAAGCTTCTACTGCGTCGTTTGTTATCTGCAGTGTTGTGTTTTGTGCTTGACTTTACCCTTTACGATATTATGTAATGGGTATCACGCGCTATATATTTTAATTCGGCACTTTCAGGATAAATTTCGAGAGAGACGCGTATTTCTGCTCCTTTCTTTCTGACTGAATGCACGATAGATTTGTTCATGCCGAAATCACGTGCAACAGCGCATGCCGACATACCACATAGTAACTTTCCATTTCGACTCTGAGTAATCTGCAAATAATACTTTCTTGAGCTTGGAATCGCTAGCACCATCAGTTTCTTTGCCTTTAGAAGTGATCACAATAGCAGAAATAGTTATCCTGTAGCTGTGAAGCAATGAGCTGCTTGTAAAACGAAAAGGTAGATCGCTCATCAAAGTTTGAGTCCTTTATATACATAACCGAAAATCGAAACTTAAGCTTGTTTCAGCTGATTCCCCATTAAGCTCATCGATAGTCGGTTAAAAATAATTGAGAGCGCCATGGGCGTAACCGTGAATAACATAATTTGGACTGACGAATAGTGTATAAATTGTTGATAATACCGTTTCATACAGAAATTCACGAATTCGAGGGGTTTGCTATGTTATTGTTTATCGACATGTGAAAATTTCCGAAGAAATACTGTAAATTATTTAGTTTGATTTTAATTCGGTCATCTAAGCTAAGTTGCGAATCACACTGTCTTTATATCAGTTTTTTTTGTCTCAGAGCTGACAAAGAGAGGAAGGAACATCCTGAACTTGAGTTGTTTAGAGTAAACGCCAATTTCCTCCGTTGCACGCTTTCGTTCTTTATTTCGTGAATTTTGGCATTTTAGATCTGCACTTGGCACACAAAAATTAGAATTTTCTAGTAAATTAGAAAAATGTCCTTTGACTCTGTGAATTTTGGGGCTGGTTTACAATACGCTCACGAAATATTAATTCAGGAGTTTTGGAATATGATACAGCCATAAACAAAAGCGTGTACTTGAAGCTATTTACAAGAAAGTCACTGATTCACGTTTTAATTCCCAGTTTCATGAACTTTGATTGTTTACATTTGCACACGGTGATTTGTGACGTGCCTGCCCTTCAGGACGCACACGACATAAAGGCAGATAGCAGTCAGAACGAACGTCCGCGTAGCTCAATTGATAGAGTGACTTATTCCGGAATGAGGACACCCGGGTTCGAGCCCCGGCGTGGACAAAAATGACGGAGAAATTTACTTCGTTATAATGGCGTCCGAACTTTCCGGATGACCCGGCCGTTCAAAATCTCGCAATGGTGTGATGTTCTTTCCACACCGCGAGATAGGAAAAATAAGAGAATCCCTTCTCCAGCGCTTCGAAAAATAAATGTGTGTGACGTTGCATTCCACACACCAGATTGATTGGGAGTTCTCAAGTGCACGTTCTACAGAGGATGGCTGCCTGCAACGATTCATGGTCACGGCTGACCCGTGGGCCATGCCCCCGGCCCTCTTTCGGGGGTTGGGGAGATGTGACGTACCTGACAGCAGGACGCACATGGCATAAAGGCAGATAGCAGTCAGAACGAACGTCCGCGTAGCTCAATTCGTATAGTGACTTATTCCGGAATGAGGCGACCCGGGTTCGAGCCCCGCATGGACAAAAAGGACGGAGAAATTTACTTCGTTATACGTTCGAAAAATAGATTGTGCTCATGAACCTAAACAAAATCTCTGCAGAACTCTTGGTAAAGTATTTTTGCTCCTAGTTGGGCCCGGGTTGGAGCCCAGATGAGGTATGGGCGGAGTGTTTGTCCTATGTTGCTGATTCTGTTCCTTCGTCAGATTAGAGACAGTGTACTCCTTGCAGCCTTCGATACTCATGGAATAGCTTCACTGAATCAGCTGCGGTCTTAGCAAAAAGGTGTTTTCTTTATTTTAGTTTTGTTTCAGATTTTAATGACCCCGTATGGATTTAAGACTATAAGATGTATCCCAGCGCCATCTTTTCAGGAAAAAAATAAAACTAAAACCGTAGGGAAAGCACATTTCCCATGCCTCTTCCGGAACTCAAACGCTAGATCAAAGCAGACTACTATCCAGAAGCCTGCTGCTTGGGCCACGCTGCCACAAGGACAACAGAAAAAACCCGTTATGATCACCCTGCGGCAGGAAATATTTTTCTTTCATTTTAGCTTCGGGGTTTAACGTCCATTATCTCTAATAGCTGTAAACAGTTGCCCCTCCCTAAATTTGTGCCATCAGTTTCAGGGAATGGACAGAGCTCCAGCGCCATTAGATACGCACTGCACCCATGCCTCACCTGGGGATCGAACCGGGGATTATTTTTAAAAAATGGTCAAAAGCCCACACCTTGGATCATTTTGCCACGGGGACGGCTAAAAAAGTGTTATGATCCACTGCGTTGGTGAGTACAGTATCAGCACTTAGTCCCGTACGAACTAAATGTTTCAAAAGAAAATGGGATTATAAAATAATCAATGTCGCGTTAAATGTATCGGACGAAAAGTTTTAAATTGATATCGAAAAGTTAGCATATAAGTTAAATTTAGCATATATTTAACGAATGAAGAACGGATATAGTAACGATTAATGGCGAAAGTCAAACGCGAACGACAACGTACTCACTACAGATTTAGAATTATGAGTTCCGAACAGGGGACGTGAAGACAAGTTAGTAAATTCATGCAATGCATTGTTTATGATACGCTTTCCAACACACCAGAAATCATTACTCAAGCTATGAGGATAATGGCTGTGGAATAGATCTTGCTCCTGTGCCCTACCTGACTTTTTGACTCCATTTCGATGATATTAAACAGGAAATTGATTCAGTATACCTCAAGAACAACATACTAAAGTTTTATTGCAGTAAAAGTATTCTTAGTCAAGTTATGAGGATAATGGCTGTGGAATAACTCTCGCTCCTGTGCCCTAACCTTTGACCCCATTTCAACGGTATTCAACACAACTGGTTAAGTATACCTCCGGAACAACATACTAAAGTTTTGTCGTAATCGAACCATTTTTTCTTAAGTTATGACGTATAAAGGCGATGGAATGGATCCTCTCCTATGTCATGGCCTTTGACCCCATTTCGCCCATTTTCAATAGGGTTCGTCCCCAGGTTGTCCCCTACCACATACTAAAGTTTCATCGACATCGAACCATTTTTACGCGAGTTATCGTGCGGACGGACCGACAGACAGACGGACAAAGCTGGAGCATATATATACGCTTCTTCAGTTCAACACAATTTTATTAACAAGGTTGGGTTCAGGAGGCGAACATGGGCATCCTGATACATATATTGTACGGTAAAATATACAAACTCTAAAATTCTATGTACATTATATACAGCACGATGTATTGATTCACAAAGGAGCCTCGTGGTAAGAGGTACAGGCATTTTGCACAAGAACAATAAGAGAGATTGTCGAAACACTTCGTCTCGAAGCATAAGTATATTATAGTGCTGACAAATAACAGAACGAGAATATTATAATGAAGCACTGTACAAAAAGAGAACTGTAGATGACAAAGTAGGCAATGTGAAACCTAAGGCAAACGGAATTACGATGTCTTAGTACTGGAAGAAAAAAATGATAATCAAAGAGAAAACAAGTAAGACTATATACATTTGTACAGTATGGTGCATATTATATTCACATTTGTTAGAAGATATATGCTTTATGTTGAAGTTTGATTCTTAGAACCAATGGTGAGCATGGACGTTGAACTGAAGTTCAACAGAGCTAGGAGCAACGAGGTTATAAACTACCGACAGTCAGTTGCAACGTCACTGGCATGCCGGCGAACCAGGAAGCGGCCGGAGACCAGGTGGAACGGAAATGTTGTTCTCTCTGTTGGGCAACGGCCACAAGGTTCTCTAGACGAAGTCTTGAGAGGAGACGCTCCCGAAAGTGGCACAGTAGTTCCACAGAAGCTTGGTGGATGGTATAAGGAGATGAGATATCTCGGCAGCGCTGATGAAATACGTAAATGACGTGTTTCACCAGAATGAAAATATATGAGCAGATGGGTGGAAGCTTGACTGGCGGAGAGACCTGCAGGAGGAGAGTCTTATAGGCATCGAAAGGAAGATCAGTTGTGGCTGAACGTTGAGCAATGGAAAATGCAAGATGGAGTAGTGGAAGGAGGATGACACAAGGTAGATAAACGTGAGAGACATCAGCTTCTTGAGCACAGAAGGGGCAAAGAGGTGAGTCAAGAATGGTCATGCGGTGGAGGATGGGTGGAACGGGAAGACGGCGTTGGAGAAAAAGCCAGTGAGTGTTTATTTCAAGAGGAGCTGAAAGAGGAGAAAGGGTGGCAGACCAGACAGCTGTGAGAGAGGATTGGGAGACATCAGAGATGTGAAGGGAAGAAGGAGAGTGGGATTTTAAAAGTAACCGATAGAGAACTGAGGTTGAAAGAGAGGATAGTGGAAGTGTAGATCTGCCGACTGAAAGAAAGAAAGGAAGGGGAGGAGGCGGAAGGAACAAAGGTCAGGCCAGTAGAGGTTGCGAGATGAGGAAACTTAGCAATGATGGTAGAGAGTGTAGGGAGTCATAGACAGAGTGAGAGGAGGGTGAAAGTAGAACGGTTTCAACCTACGGTTGGAAAGCGTAAAAAAGCCGATACGTGTAGAAGCAAACCGGAGTTGCGAGCCGTTAGTGAAATGCCCTAACTCTACTGGAATGAATGTTCTGCATATATTGGACAAAAATGATTATATAATCCGTCTTTCGAAAATAGACAGAACGGGTAAGTTTCAATGTTGCACATATGCTGTTTTTTAGCACGTCTTTTGTAAAACAAGATCGTGCTTCTGTTATCGGTTTGTCCGTCCGTCCGTCCGCCTGTACCCACGGTATCTCTGCAACTATTAGTCCGATTTGAAAAATTCTTTTCGCATTCGGAAGCTTGAAATATGCGAATGATGATCCTTCATTTCGTTTTTTTTTACGATGTACAATTTTGCCGCTAGAGGGCGTAAATGCAGATGATGTTGAATTCAAAATTACGTTTTAATCCACATAATTGCTTCTAAACATCCGATTGAAAAAATTCTTTTACCTTTCGATTTCATTTATGAGTGTTTTAGATATAATTTCCTTTTCAAATTACGCATAGATTTTTCTCTAGGGGTCGTAAAAGTAAATTACATTTTTCCCGATAACTCTTCTCCTAAAACTCCGATTTGAAATTTTTTTTTCAGCAGATACAACTTCTGATGGAAAAATCTTTTGCATATAATTTCGAATTTTTGGTAAAGAATACTTTGGCCACCAGGGGGCATAATGGTTAATTTTTCTTCTGATGTATTTGCCATAAAATCTGAGCTTCTAAAATATCGATTGAAAAAATTCTTTCGTGGACTGATGCCACTCACATCGATAAACCTTTTCGGAATATTTTCTTCCTAAAATATCATACGGTTTCTCCGCCAGGGGAGTAGAGGTAAATCTTTTTTTCGTCAATATCTCTACTTCTAGAAGTCCGATTTGAAAAATTCCTTCTTTGTTGGATAGTGTTTTCTGTGTGACATGTTTTTGATATAATTTCAAAATTTTCAAGTAATTCATAGACTTTCCGCTAAGGTGCGTAAAGGTAAACTGCGTTTCTCCGTATATCTCTGCTTCTATATCTTCGATTTGAAAAGTTCTTTCTGCACCGGGTACAGCTCCTGATGGGAAATCGTTTGCACATAATTTCTAATTTTTGTAAAAAAATGGTTTGGCCACCAGGGGGCGTAAATCTTAATTTCCGCTTCTGATGTATTTGCAGCAAAATATGAGCTTCTAAATTCTCGATTGAAAACAACGTCGTTTGTAGACCGACACTACTCATGTCGACAAACCTTTTAGGAACATTTTCTTCTTAAAATAGTGCATGGTTTCTACGCCAGGGGGCGTAGATGTATATCTTATTTTTAGAATAGTTGCCATATTTGCATTTTTAGTAGTAAATCTATAGAACATTGAGTGAGGTCAGCTTGATAATGATAAAGTTCATCAGTCAAATTGGGAAAATTAACAGTATGTTTGAAACAGTGATTTAAATAACAGCAGATAAAAAATGTACCTGTTTTGAAGGAAGAAAATCTTTTTAGGAAAAGGAAAACTAAAAATCAAGCTTTCCAAAAGAGACACACGTTGATGCTTTAGCATTTTTATTATCTTGCAAGTTCAGCCTTAAATGAAAATATTTTTAAAAAATTAATTAGAAATGTAGTTTAACGTGTGCAACACAACCACTACCCTGAGAAAAAGAACGTAGCGACTAAAGAGAATGACGTAAACAACATCACCAAAGAAAGAGAAAAACATCTCGCTTAACATACAAAATCACCTCACAAGGGAAAGATGAAATGTGTGCTATCGTAAAACAATTGCAGCGGTTCGTAGGAGAATAACTTAAAACAAAAGAAGGATTTACAAAATTTAGTGAAGTTAAAAGCAAACCAAGTTTTAATAACGGTGTTGATGTCCTATTTTAAGTATCCTTGACTTAAATATAAAATTTAGTTGCATGTTTCGTGTTTATACTTTAAAAACTTCATTGGATGTACACTGCCTGACAGAGAAAATGCCACACCACGAAGACGTGAACGCAGCGCCATGGAAATTGCAGGGTGGGCACACGCCTACAAGTTATGCAAATGATTGCATCTGCAAGCCAATCGTACGAAAGGCGCGCGGGATATAAGCGGACAACCAGCCCGTGAGGCCATCAGTCCAGACGTCGTCACGGCCGCGAGGAGTGAGTGGTTCTGCTGTAACCGTGCCTGGATAACGAAGAATGGGTGCCAATATCGTTAAGATGCCGTCGTACACGATTTCGTCAAACGGATGAGCTCACGAGAGGTGTCATCGTAGGCCTTGGTATCGTCGGATGGTCCTTGCGTCGGATTGCGGTATCAACGCAACATGATGCCAGAACCGTCGGTCGCATTTGAAGAGAGTGGTCCCAGAAAGGAACTGTGCAACGTCGTAGGGGAACAGGAGCACGTAGGCGGACGTCCAAGCGCACCGATTATCGCATCCAACGTCATGGCGTAGCGGACCCACAGGCCACAACGAGCGACATTTTGCGGAGTGTACGGCGAGGCTTGGATGCTCTGAAATCGACGCGGACAGTGTCGCGCAGATTGGCTGCGTCTGGTTTGCTGTTCAGCCGTCCGTTGCGATGCTACCCTTAACCGCGTGCCATCGTCGTCACCGTTTGGCGTGGTGTCGCTCCAGAGTTGCGTGGGGTGCCGAATGGAACAGTGTGGTGTTCAGCTGCAAATCGCGGTTCTGCCTCGCCACGGACGATCGCCGTGTGAGAGTCTGAACGCGACGTGGCCAACGGGCGGGTTCCTCCGCCATCGCCCATTTGAAGTAGGATTCAGGTGGTTTTGAATGCCAAAGGTGGTCGCACGCCATATTGGGTACGTAAAACCTTCTTTCCTAGATGTTCACATTATTCTGTCCAACCCCTGTAAGTAGGCTTTGCTATCCTTGAACTCTGGCCATGTTATAAAAAGTGAATTCCTTGTGTAGTTAAAATGTTTTGGCTTTAACCTACTGAAACGTAATCCGGGTTCAGCGAAAGGTTAGCGCTTTAAGATTGAAGTTAAAGTTGCAGTGACTTAAATGTGAATGCGATTCTCGAAAGTCGACTATTAACTTTCATTTTATATTGTCCATGGGGCGAATTAGTCTTCTTCTAGTTAGGCAATGTCGTCTGCTAATGTTCAGTTTTGGATCTTCCGTTTCTTTCGCACCATTCTGCACTGACTGTATACAGGCAGGAAACCTCGCATCTTTTTGCCATATTCAGTCTGCGCGTTACGTCTTCAAGAAGCTGTCAGGGAATGTCTGCGATAGACACGTTCCTCACATTCGAAAAGCGAAGAAATGAACATACTTCCTGCTTTCACCTCGTGTTTCAGCGAAGTCTTATATCCCGTGTATTCAGGGCTAGAAGTTTGAGGAAAACGTCCCTGGTCTTGCGGACCAGTGAGTACCAGAAGTTGATGGACAGCTCCCGGTTTCTGAAGTTGGTGGACAACTCCCGTTTTCTGAAGTTGGTGGACAACTCCCGTTTTCTGAAGTTGGTGGACAACTCCCGTTTTCTGAAGTTGGTGGACAGCTCCCGATTTCTGAAATTGGTGGGCAGCTCCCGTTTTCTGAAGTTGGTGGGCAACTCCCGTTTTCTGAATTTGGTGGACAACTCCCGTTTTCTGAAGTTGGTGGGCAGCTCCCGTTTTCTGAAGTTGGTGGGCAGCTCCCGTTTTCTGAAGTTGGTGGACAACTCCCGTTTTCTGAAGTTGGTGGGCAGCTCCCGTTTTCTGAAGTTGGTGGACAACTCCCGTTTTCTGAAGTTGGTGGGCAGCTCCCGTTTTCTGAAGTTGGTGGGCAGCTCCCGTTTTCTGAAGTTGGTGGACAGCTCCCGTTTTCTGAAGTTGGTGGACAGCTCCCGTTTTCAGAAGTTTGGTGGACAGCTCCCGCTTTCAGAAGTTTGGTGGACACCTCCCGCTTATAGAAGTTTGGTGGACAGCTCCCGCTTATAGAAGTTTGGTGGACAGCTCCCGTTTTCTGAAGTTGGTGGACAGCTCCCGTGAAATAAATAACATTATCTGTGACGGTCCGTTGGATCACCGCAATTTTTTTTTCCAGTGTACCACGAAAGAAATCGAACGCTGCGTGTACAGAAGGTAGAAATTCAAATTGCGCGCAGTGTTGCCAATTGTAATTAGTGCATTCTACTTACACAACTGCTATCTATCACTTTGGTTCAGAGAGAGAGAGAGAGATTATGCGTCTTTAAGACTTGTTTACTAACTAACACTTCCACTATGAAAAATCAATTCATTTGAAGAAAAACAGGTAAAACCTCATGTATTTCAAATTTCCTTCTTTTAAGTAAAGAATGAGTAATATTTACTCATCAGTATTTATAATACTCAACTTTTAACGCTTTTCTTTCGTAACAAATAGAATTTTTCACATACTATGATTCTGTGCTTTGGAGCTATAGGCAAGTAAGGTAACAAACTCCACTCCTGTTTTCCTTCTGTTGTAGTTGCACGAATGCCTGTTGCCCATATACGTGTAATATTTAAACAAACGCCTTCGAAGATTCAAATTAGAAACGCCATTTTAATTTAACGCATCAGTTCTACCCTTTTCTTTGAGAGCAAAATCTTTTGCTTGAGCTTCTGAGTGACGTTAGCGGTAGTAACAGCGAACGAACGCGTTTTCATTATTGAGAAGAAAACGTCAGTAAACAAAAGAATTTATATTTTTCACGGTCAGACAGAATACATCAAGCAGGCAACAACTTAGTTTCAAAAAGTCGCTTGAGAAGACTGTATTGTATATGTACGACATTTGAAAATCATTTTCCTCCTAGTCTGAAGGAAACAACTTGTTTCTGCTACACTGAGGCTTCTGAAATTAGAGATATTTCGTTCATGCTCCAGTTTGTTACATTTAGCGAAACATATCTTTGAAACCGTCGTACAAAATTTTCTTTATTTCCCTTTGTGTAAATTTACATCTTTAAAGTAAAGTAAAGCTTAAATAATGACTTCTACTCAAATTATATGTTGCATTTTGTAGGTTTTTGTAACACCAAAGTTGGGATGGGGCAGTTGCATGCAAAAACCTAGTTATCTTGAGCAATTTATTGAATAGCATTACTCGGGAAAATGAGCCACTTTTATATTCCGTGCTTTCAGAATTGAATAATGAGAATAGCGGAAGGTGCGAGAGTTTGGCTGCCAAAAGCAAATTAACTGAGTGAATTTGAAATACTGCCAGCAGGGTTTCATTGCTATCATCATCTCATAATAAAAAGAAATTACTTCTGGAAAAAGGAAATTTGAGGACACAGCGCGTGAGGGAGGGGGGAGATGCTTCTTATTAGGAATACTTCTGTAATCACATGCAGTGTCATCATATTTCTTACATCATTAAGCATTGTGGAAGATGGAAAATCCGATGCGGTGCTTTTGATGGAACATGGGCCTTGAAGATATCTTTTGTGTTCACTTTCACTTTGCTTATAAACGTGCTATTTATGACGGTAGCGGCAACTTAAAAATATGAGGAGACCATTGATTTTAAAAAGAATTGCGACAGATATTCCAGAATGTTAGTATTGGAATCTATAAATTGTAACTAAAACTAGCAATTTAATTTAGATTTCCAGATTGGAAAGGAGCACACAAAATATGAAGTTGGTGATGAACTAAGCTTATTTAAATGTAAGAACTGATCTTCATAATTAGGACACATAATGTATACCTCTAACCGACTGGAAAGTATTAACTTGCGGTAATAAATGTACTTTAAACCAGCGTGAACGAACATATTCAGTGTTTAAGAAGTAGTCTCGTGGTAAAGGTGACTGGCACCAGAGGAAAAGCTACACAGGTGTCCAAATATATAGTGACAAATGCAAAATCCACAAGCTAACCCAGTGTCTCAGTGGGCTAAGCTCTGGCTTATGCCCATTCGTCCAAGAGAGTGTCCGTGTTCGAATCCCGGTGAGGCATGGATGTTGTGTTACGGCACTGGCTTTCTCCCTTCCCTGCAACTACTGAACCTAAATTAGGGACGGGCGACTGCTTATAGCCCGTTGAGTTTGATCCCCGTGGTCGTTAAACCTTCAATAAAAAAAAATCTACACGAAAGATTTCAGTGACAGTTGGTACGAACCTACATAGTCGCCCCGGTGGCGCAGTGGTCTAAGCGATGGCCTCTGAACATTCGTCCGAACGGGGTCCGGGTTCGAATCCCGGTGAGGCATGGATGTTGTGTTTGTCTTACGGCACTGGCTCTCTCCTTTCCCTGGAACCAGTGACCCTAAATTAGGGACGGGCGACTGCTTATAGCCCATTGAGTTGCTCACGGTGGTCGTTAAACCTCCAATCAAAAAAAAAAAAAAAAAAAAAAAAAACGCGAACCTACTTACGCTATATTGACAAAAGTCGCCGGATATCTCTTCAAAAGCAAATGAGCGGATCCGATGCGTTGTTAATATGCGCGGTTCAGCTACAAACGGTATGAAAATAAGCCTGCAGCTGACCGCATTCATATCGCACTGTGAGGTTGAGTAAAAAGGTCGCGGCGGGAGAGAACTGACTTTCAGAAAGGAAAGATTGTTGGGTGTTATGTTAGTGGATTCTCCATAAGACAAACGGAGAGGCGTTTAAACATACCCAAGTCAACGGTTTTGGACGTACTGAATAAGCGGAAGACACATGGCGTGTCTGAAGCGGCAAAACGTACCGGAAGACGAAAGAAAATCGGCGATAGAGGACATCGAATCATCAGGAGAGTCGATACAGCTAATCGAAGGAGCACTGCACAAGACCTCAGTGTACAGGTGAGTAAAAATAAATGCTGCAACCGCGGTATGTACACATACCATTCGCAGAGAACTTCATTCCATAAATAACCGCGGGCGCTCGGCTGCTTATAAGCCTTTCATCTCCACTCGGAATGCTACTCGTCGTTTAGCATGGTGTAAATAACATTTATCGTGGACCGTAAATCAATCAAAACTTGTCCTATGGACTGGTGAATCCAGATACACGATCCATCAGTCTGGTGGCCGTGTGTGGGTATGACGCAGCCGGAGGAACGATATTTACCACAGTGTACTGTTCCTACGGTCAAGTTTGAAGCTGGCAGTGTAATCGTGTGGGGGTGTTTTTCGTGGTATGGTTAAGGCCCATTTGTTATCGTGGACAATCCAGTTAACCAGCACGTCTACTTCAATATTCTGGACAATTATGCCCTACCAAATCTGTGGTAATACTATGGAACCTTGCCTTGTTGGTTCCAGCAGGATAATGCACCGAGCCATAAAGCAAGGACTGTTACGGCGTGATTTGAGAATAATTTCATCGTGTGTGGACTGGTCAGCACAGAGCTCTGATCTTAATCCCTTAGAGCATCTATGGGATGAATTGGAGCGCCGCATAAGAAGTTTGGAACCAAGGCCTTCTACTAAGCAACAGTTGGCGGCAGCAGTATGTACTGAATGGAAGCGCATACCTGTCGCTGTGTTCCAAAACCTTGTCGAAAGAATGTTTCGAAGGGTCAGTGCATGCATTGAGGCCAAAGATGGACCGATACCGTACTAATGTATATCAATAAATGCTATGTTGTGTTTCTCTTCTAGGTGTTCGGTGACTTTTGTCAATATAGTGTATATTGATAATGCATTATTACACAAAATAAAAGGAATGCTATCTGCACATGAGGAGGAAGCATGCGCATGAAAGGATGGCAGTTCAAAAGTGATGCAGCGGTGCGGATTTCGAGAGGCTGGTAGGAAGTGTGATTACCCTGTTAAGCGATACAGCTTGCGCAACGACCCCTCATGCTTTTTACAAGGCTGTGAATGAGATTTTTGGGACAATAAGTCTCACTCTTTCACCGAGACACGTCGGAGTCCCGCGAAGGTTCTGGGTGGGGGCTTCCGGTTTTATCTATGCGTGAAGGTAAATAATTCTCTATAGGGTTCGGGTCCGGAGATATCGCGAGCCATTCCATCCTGTGAACATCCTTCCTCTCCCGGTATTTGTCGACAAGCCGAGTCCTATGGGTTCAGACGTTATCTTCCATAACAAGTTAGTAAAATCATGCTATGCATTGATTATGATACGCTCGCTAACCTACCAGAATCATAGGAAAATGCCTTGGTTTTGAGTGGACTAAACAATGGTATAACATTTGAGGTTCACATACACTATATTGACAAGTCACCGGACACCTCGAAGAGAAACATAACATAGCATTTATTGACATACATTGATTAGTACGGTGTTGTTCCACCTTTGGCCTTAATGCATGCACTCTACCTTCGAGACATCCCTTTGACCAGGTTTTGAAACACAGCGATAGGTATGCGCTTCCATTCAGTACATAATGCTGCCGCTAGCTGTTCCTTAGTAGTAAGGCCTTGGTTCCAAACTTCTTATGCGGCGCTCTAATTCATCCCATAGGTGCTCTATGGGATTAAGATCAGGGATTTGTGCTGGCGAGTCCACACACGATACGGAATTATCGTCAAACCACGCCGTAACTGTCCTTGCTTTATGGTTCGGTGCATTATCCTGCTGGTACCAACAAGGCTCGGTTCCATAGTATTGCCAAAGAGTTGGTAGGGCATTATTGTCCAAACAATCGAGGTAGACGAATGGGCCGGGACCCTATCATGAAAAACAACCCCACACGAGTACACTGCCAGCTCCAAACTTAACCTTAGGAACAGTACACTGTGTTACTCCGGCTGCCGCCATACCCACACACAGCCATCAGACTAATGGATCGTATATCTGGATTCACCGTTCCATAGAACCCACTTTGATTGATCTACGGTCTACGATGAATGTTCTTTACACAATGCTAAACGACGAGTAGCATTCCGAGTGGAGATGAAAAGCTTATGAGCAGCCGCACGACCACGGTAACCCATGGAATGCAGCTGTCTGCAAATATTACGTGTACATAACGAGGTTCCAGCATTTTTAGTCACCTGTATACCGAGGTCTTGTGCTGTGCTCGGTCGATTAGCTGTAACGACTCTCCTGAGGCTTCGACGTCCACTATCACTGATTTTCTTTGGTCTGCCGGTACGTTTTGCTGTTTCATACACGTCATGTGTTTTTCACGGATTCAGTACATCCAAAACAGTTGACTTGGGTATGTTTAAACGCCTCTCGGTTTCTTTTTATGGACATCCCACTAATATAACATCCAACAAGCTTTCCTTTCTCAAAGTCAGTTCTTTCCCACAGCGACATTTTCACTGAACCGCACAGTGCGATACGATCGCGGTCAGCTGTAGGCTTGTTTTTATACCGTTTGCAGCTGTACCTCGCATCTTAACAACGCAGCGGATCCGTTCATTTGCTTTCGAAGTGGTGTCCGGTGACTTTTGTCAATATAGTGTATATCAAATTTAAATCTCTTTGTGCCCGTGTTACCCATTTATTTTATCAAGAGCTACCATACATAAGCCGTTCTGTAATTAAAAATCCCATCTAAATCGGGCAATTTTCACGGAAGTTATCGTGCGAAAATAATGGCTAACGCATCTCACGCATGCGCACTGCCCGCAATTGCTGACAAAAAAACATTTTTGGCGGACCTGCTTCCAAAGTCGTTACGGAACAAGGTTTTGTATTTCGTTGTTATCGCAGCATTTTTACGCAAGTTATCACGCAGAAGGGCGGTAGAAAAATTCATTAACGTATGTAGCGTAAAACAGCTGCGCTGCGTCGTGGGTGAAAAATCTGCTGGTATTAATGCTTTAAGAAACTGTAATGCTTCTCGTATGTTATGGGTAATCTAAGACAGTTTTCAGCCATTTTAAGTAGGAATTGTTAACGAATATACCCAAACACCACAAATTGTGAGCGTCAAAATCGAATAATTTTAAGTAAATGACAATGCAAAAGGACGGAAATATATACGCCGTTCCTAAACCTTAAAATATATTGTATTTACTAATGATTCGATTTTGACGGGTTTTTTTTGTACTTTACTCCGTGGTTCTCCACAAAAGCATACTAAACTGTATCGAAATCAAGCAATTTTTACGTTAGTTTTCCTGCGCGCAAACAAACCCTCCTCCTGACCCTGACTACTTATTCGTTTACTATACCTCCGGAACAACATATTAAAATGTTGTCGCAATACAAGCATTTTAGTCAAATTAGGAGGATAATGGCTATGGAATAAATTCCCCTCCTGTGCCCTAACCTGTAACTCCATTTCGATGATATTAAACAGAACTGGTTCAGTATACCTCAGGAACAATATGATGAAGTTGTGTCGCAATCGAAGCATGTTTAGGTAAGTTATGACGCATAAGGGCGATGGAATGGATCCCGCTCCTATGTTCTGATATTTGACCCCATTTCGCCCATTTTCAATATGGTTCGTCACCAGGTTGTCCCCTACCACATACTAAAATTTCATCGAAATTGAATCATTTTTACGCGAGTTATCGTGCTGACAGGCAGACGGACGGACGAAGCTGGAGCATATACGCTTCTTAAACCTATGGTTGGAAAGCGTAAAAAAGGAACTGGGAGCTAACAGCTCCCCTGAAAAGCCATACATAGGAACTGAGGATGCCATCCTTGTAGCTGCGTGCAGCAGCGCGCCACATGAAAACACGTGTAGCGGCGTGTGTCCGTCCAACATGATGCCAGCCCAAACCAGAAGTCCTCTACCACTGTAGTGGAACATTTCCCTAATGTTGGAGGGAAGACCTCGGCTTCCCGCCTCTCTGCAAATGTACACGCGTCGATAAGTTATGTTTAGGCTGTACCACGACTAGTCGCTGAAGAGAACACAGGCCCATAGATCAGAGGTCCAGGAGTCACGTTAGCGGGCCCAATTCAGATGGATATTTCTGTGCGATGTACGGAGTGGGATACTGTGATTTTTGCATTCAAACCTCTCTCGTTAAGTCTTTTGTAAACTGTTTGCCTCGATATCGCGGTTCCCATAGCAGAGGAGAGCTCCTGCGAATGTTGCTTGGTTGTCGACTCCCTGTGGCTGCGAGCTGTTAGAGACAAATACCAGTCGTCTTGGTTTGTTGTGGCTCGATGGCGTACTTCTCCGGGCCTTCTGGTTATTGTTCCGGTTTCGTGGAACTGTTTCCAGATATTGGAGACCTCTTGCCTCGGAACATTCTGCTACTTCAGCTTGCGATTTCTTTTGTTCTAATCTTCCGATCGCTCTCGACCGTAAACGAGTCTTCTAAGCGATGCTGTTGCCGCCAGAGGGAGAGGCTAGTATAAAAAGGGAAAGCTAAGTGCTTGCGACAGTAGTAGAAGTTACTTTTTGGGTGACGAGATGGGTAGTAAATGCGGTTTGACAAACTTTCAACGTGGGATAATTGTAGGAGCTCGGACCATCGGAGCGAGTATCATCGAAACCGCCGCATTCGTGAAATGTTCCAGAGCAGCTGTTGTTAAAGTGTTTAAAGACTGGACTGTCAGCCAAAAAACTGAGTCTCTACGTGCAACGTGTGGTCGTCATCGACTAGTGACTGCTCGGGCGGAACGGAGAGTGTCCAGACTGGTAACAGACAACAGGAGGGCAACAGTGCAGCAAATTACAGACCATCTTAATCAAGGATCCCATCAAATGATCTCTGCACGCACTGTTCGCCGTACACTGCATCGGATGGGATATGGCAGCCGAAGGCTTGTTCGAACACCTTTGCTGTATGCAGTTAACAAAAGAAAACGTCTCCAGTTCGCACAGGAGCAAAAGGATTGGACAGTCGATAATTGGAAACAAATTATGTGGTCCGATGAATCACGTTTTCAGTTGCACCATGCCAATGGCCTAGTGAGAATTTGGCGGAAACAGCACGAAAGCATGGACGCCAAATGCATTGCTACAACCCTTCAAGCTGGTGGAGGCAGCGTTATGGTTAAGGTAATGTTTTCCTGGCATGCGTTGGGCCCTTGAATTCGTGTTGATCAACGTCTGACTGGCACATCGTTGCGGACCAAGAGCATCCAGTCATGTGGATGGTTTATCCCAGTGGCGATGGCTACTTTCAACAAGATAATGCGTCCTGCCATAGTGCTCGTATTGTACAGGATTTGTTTCAGGAACACGCCGGTGAGTTTACTTTGCTTAGGTGGCCTCCATAATCTCCAGATCTCAACCCCATTGAGAATTTGTGGGATGAAGTTGAACGAGCCATCAGACAGCTGGATCCACAACCATGCAATCTCACACTCCTGGAAAGTGCTATTCATCAAACATGGTCTCAGATTCCCCAAACCACCTTACCAACATCTCGTGGAGTCTATGCCACGAAGAATCGACGCAGTATTAAAGGCAAAAGGTTGCGGACCAAGTGCATCCTGTCATGTGGATGGTTTATCCGAATGATATTTAACAAGATAATGCGTCCTGCCATAGTGCTCGTATGGTCTCAGATTCCACAAACCACCTATCAACATCTCGTGGAGTCTATGCCACGAAGAATCGACGCAGTATTAAAGGCAAAAGGTTGCGGACCAAGTGCATCCTGTCATGTGGATGGTTTATACCAATGACATTTAACAAGATAATGCGTCCTGCCATAGTGATCGTATTGTACAGGATTGGTTTCAGGAACATGCCGGTGAGTTTACTAGCATCAAAAAGGATTTTTGTAATGGCTTTTATCACATTTAGCATCAGGTTCTCGTAATGTACGAAGATTGCAATGATATATTGTTAAGTTTATGTCAAACGGGATGAAATAATGTTTGGCGATAGTTTAGTAAAATGCATTGTTGAGTAACAACATTGAAATTAAATGTTGCTGCTTCACATCATTGGACAGCATTCAAAAAACCGAATTCAGCCATGGTTTTGACTGCTTCCGTTACCCATTTCCGTAACATCGAAACATTTTACATGAAATTTACTTTACTACTGTCGGGAAAAATGCGTAGCATGAAAAAACTTTTTTCCATCTCTTTGCGAACTTCTATTTTACAATTGCTTTACGTTTCTCTGTTAACGCATTTCTGGTAATTTTAAAAATATGAGTTCTCTTCTGAGAATTACGACGTGGATATTTCAAAAATCGGAAGTGCCACAGGAACGTTATTTTGTTTAAAGCGGCATATTTTCTACATCGCCGTATAAACTGCAACAGCTAAATTCAGAACTTCTAATCAATGAAGGAAGAAATATTTCTCATACATAATACATAGGAAATCGATAGAATATTCAGAGAAAACAGAATATAAATTCTGTAAATTTAGAAAGTGTTACAAGCAAATTCAGAATTTATATTCTATTTGCTTTGAATATTTATAACTTCTTTTTGACAGATAATCTCAGCTGGTTTTTATGACGAACAAAAAAAATTACACCGAATTTTTGTTTGGAAAGAACACTTCTTCTGAATCCTTTCTGACGCGAATAAAATTTATGAAAAACATTCAAAGTCAGTGGAACCGGTTAGAAAAGGAAGTCAACAGGATTTCTACAATCGACAAAACATCCAGAAATAGAAACAACTACTTACTTCCGCCAGCAGCTAAACATTACGTTACAAATATTAACAAGTTAGTAAAATCATACAATGCATTGTTTATGATACGCTTTCCAACATTCCAGAAATCATTATTACTCAAGTTATGAGGATAATGGCTGTGGATTAAATCTCGCTGCTGTGTCCTGATCTTTGATCTCATTTCGATGATATTCAACAGAACTGGTTCAGTATATCTCCGGAAGAACATACTAAAGTTTCGTTGCAATTGAAGCATTTTTTTGTACGTTATGACGCAGAAAGGCGATGGAATGGATCCCTTCCTATGTCACGGCCTTTGACCCCATTTCGCCCATTTTCAATAGGGTTTCTTCCCAGGTTGTCCCCTACTACATACTAAAATTTCATCGAAATCGAACCGTTTTTACGTGAGTTATCGTGCGGACAGACGGAAAACGCTGGAGCATACACGCTTCTTCAACCTACAGTTGAAAAGCGTAAACAAATGGCGTACAAAAATTTCTCATAGCAGAAGAAAGGTATCAGACATATAGGTTTCCAAATCGAACAGTTAAAAGAAGAAATATAGCAGGAAACACGATATAACTCCACTATTTCTAGCGGAAGAATATTGGATAATGAAAAAAATTGAAACTGGGCGAAATGTATTCTTCATGGAAAAAAGCTATGCTAAGGGAGAAGAATTTTTTAAATGCGGCTTCCGGAAGCATAGATAACGAGGAAAAGGTTTTGACCTGTACGCATTGTAGCACGAAAGTTGTGTGTCATTTTAAGAGAATAATGCTTTCTATCTTTACTGTAGCGAATTGAGTACAGAAATTCCTCAGTAGCGTTTTTAGAAGCGGCGATTGAATACAGGTAAATGGTATCCGGTGTAAAATAATTTTTCAAATCTCACTTTTAAAAGAAGAGTTATTGAGAAAAACAGAGTAAAAATTTGCGCTCCTTGGTGGCAAAAATGTGCATTATTTTGGAAATGAGATAGACACAAGGGTTTTCATAGTTAGTAGTAACTGACCGACAAAGAAATTTTTCAATTAGGATTTTAGTCTCGCTGATATTACTGTAAACGAAAATGGAAACGTACGCCCTCTAGTCGTACACTTGTGCGCGTTAAGAAAATATTGAAATCGCTGTATATGAGAAAGGTTTCTCACCAGAAACGTTCTACAATAAAGAAAGTATTTTTCAAATCGGACACTTAGAAGCAGAGAATGCGAAAAAAAAAAGGTGTACATGTACGCCTCCTGGCGGAAAACTGTGTATTAGTTGAAGCATGAGGTATTGTTTTACGGTGTTCCAAGGTGACCGGTACCGAACCACGGAAGACGTTTTTCAGTCGAGTTTACAGAAGCTCAGATTTTGCTGCAAATACGTCAGAAACTGAATTGGCTAAACCATTCTTTCCAAAAAATTAGAAATTATATATAAAATATTTCCCAATGGGGGCTGTATCCAATGCAGGAAAAAGTTTTCAAATAGGATTTTTAGAAGCAGAGGTATCGGGGCAAACGCAATTTACTTTGACGCCTCCTAATGGAACATCTGTGCATTACTTGAAAAATAGACTGTACCTAAAATACACTGGTGAGCAAAAATTAAGGACGAAGAGGAGAAATTAGCATAACAGAACAGCAGAACGAGCAGGCAGAACGGACCAAAAGACCACTCAGGAGATAGACTAGGGTCCAGTACGGTAGGGCATGCGCATATATGCAGCGTCCACGAGCGACCACGGTGAAAGCTATTGCACTGTGTACATAGGTTTGAACGACATCGAGTTACTGCCACCGTGTGATATGGCCAACAGGCAATCCAGTAGACGACATCTGGATGACTTTACCCGAGGTCGCGTCATTGGGGAGATGGAAGAAGGTCGAAGTGTGACTAGTGCGGCCGAGGAGTTCGGGATCGCTCACAGCATCGTTTTACGAGCTTGGAGAGCATTTCAAACGACAGAAACAGCTGTCCGAGAGTTTAGCAGTGGTCGTCCTCGAGCAACCACGGGGGTGGACGACTGGTATATTGTCCTACAGGCGAGAAGAGACAGACGGCAGACAGCGAGAGAAATCGCAAGGCATGTGCAACAGACAACTGGACGTCCGTTATCGCGTTTTACCGTTGCCAGGAGGCTGCACAAAGGTGGTCTATTTGCACGACGACCAGTACGGCGTGTACCATTAACGCCTGCTCATCGGAGACGGCGGTTTCTGTGGTATCAGGAACACAAGAACTGGACACATCAGCAATGGGGTCGAGTTCTCTTTACGGATGAGAGCCGATTTAGTCAGACGAGCAATTCTGGACGTATACACATCTGGAGAGAGCAGGGAATACGCAATGACACCTCCAACATCATCGAAAGGGACCGGTTTGGAGGTGGCGGAGTTCTCGTTTGGGACGGTATCATGCTTGGTAGCTGTACTGACCTCCACATCTTCCAAAGAGGTTCAGTCACTGGTGTCCGCTACTGTACCGAAGTTCTCCTGCCTCATGTGTGTCTGTTTAGAGGTGCTGTGGGTCCTGAGTTCCTCTCCATGGACGACAACACTACACCGCATCGTACAGTGGCTGTCGCAGAGCTGTTGGAGAGTGAAGATATTCAACGCATGGATCGACTCGCAAGGTCCCCGGACCTAAATCCAATCGAACACGTGTGGGACCTTCTCGGGAGACGCTTGGCAACACGTCACCAGCCGCCGGCAACGATTCCGCAGCTGCGATTGGCGCTACAAGAGGAATGGGCCACTATGCCTCAATAGCTCCTTGACAACCTTGTCCTCAACATGGACAGACGTTGTAAATCCTGCAACGCAGTCAGGGATGATCATATCCCCTACTAAAGACTGGATGTTTTTTACAGCCGCTTGTCACATGGACGTGTCTGTCTTCTGTCCAGTTGAGCTCGAAGCTACTTTTTCAATAAAGTGCCTTTGTATCCTTTGGATTCCTTGTTTGGACGGTTTTGCTCACTTGTCCCATATTCTTACATCTCGGGGATCTTATGGTATGATTTGAGTCGATGTGGAGCACTTCTGCACGACGTTACATTCGAAAAACCGTCTCGTCCTTAATTTTTGCACGCCAGTGTAGTTTTCGATATAAATGGCACTGAAAGGAAAAAATCATTTTTCCAATCGGATATTTAAAAGCAAATATATGGAATAAAATGTACTTTGAATTCGTTATCACTCCCTATCTAGGAGTGAAATTATACGCTATAAAAAAACCCGGAATGCAGGGATACTCATGCTTACATAATAGGCTTCCCAATGCAAAAAGAATTTTCCAAATCGGACTAATAGTTCTTGCAAATATATGGTGTCTATAGACGGGCGGCCAAAGTGATAACATAAGCACTATCCTTTTGTAAAATCAAAAGACGTGCTAAAAACACAGTACATTAAAAATCGAATACATGTATTCACCGATGAGCCATCACATTATGACCACCTACCTAATAAGCTGTAGGACCCCCTTTAGCCTGATAAACAGCGAGCACTCGACGAGGCATCGATTAGATCAGGTGGTGATTGGTGTTCTGGGATAGCTGGTACCGTAGTTAAAACAGCGGGTCCTCTAGTTCCCGTGCACTTCGTGGTGGTCGTGGTGATTTAGCGCGAACTCGCTTTTCCAAGTCGAACCATAAATGTTCGATTAGGTTCATGTCAGGTGAATGTGGAAGCCAGGGCAATAACAGAAACACGCCAGAATGTTCCTCGAACCACTTTTTGACGATTCTGGTAGTGTGACATGGCGCATTATCCTGTTGGTAATGGCCATCACCAACAAGGAACACAGTTGCCATGAATGGATGAGCTTGGTCCCCAACGATGTTTAGATAACTCACAGCTAACAGGGATTGTGCTATTGGCATATTAGGGCCTATAATGTCCCAAGAAAACATCGCCAACAGCATAGCACCGCCACCACCAGCCTGTTTCCACCCAATAGTGCATCCAGGTGCCATAGTCTCCGTTGGTAACCGGCGTATCCGCGCTCGGCCGTCTACGTGACGCACTAGGAATTTACCTTGTATTTCTTGAATAAATATACTTTCACACCAATAAGCGGAGTTTGTATAGATTTGTTTATTGTATTTAGGTGTGAATCCCGTTCAACAAGTGAAAGGTTTTAGTTTTGTTCATTGCTAATGCTTAACTATGAACTGAAGTGTAACTATTTTTCAACAATTTGTTTCTTCCTGACAGATTTTACACGTACTCCTTCTTAGCGGCTTTCAATTTTTGGATGCTGCTAAATCCTACGACTCTCTCTTACGACTGGCAGATGGGAAGCCTACCCCTGGTGACGTCAGCAATGGACGGTCGTAACCTGCTCTCCCTGTTGGTGTTGGCATTTCTACTGTTTTCGCTCATTCGCTTCCTTCGTGACTGTTGCAGCACTTCAAGCTCTTCCAAGGTAAGATTAAGGTAGGTGGAAGACTAAAGCATGCACTTCCCTGTTACCAGTTTTTGGAGCTCGAATTTTATTATTTTGTACCCTCAATTGTCAGGGTTTTAACTATTTTCTGAAATTTTTCGGTAAACCACTATGTTTTGGTAGTAAATATTGCTTGTGATGGTAAAGCTCCTTCAAGGTAAGATTAAGGTAGGTGCATGCACTTCCCTCTTACCACTTTTTGTCAGCTTTGTTTGTATTCCATGTAACCCTGTTTTGCAACGGACTAAACACACCTGAAAAAATTTAGCGGCCAGGTAGTATGTTCTGTGGTTACTTAATCTCGAACATATTGCCTTTCCACTTGAAAATATTAATGATGATCGTGAACTTTTTGAAGGTAAGGTGAAGATAGACGGAAAGCAAAGCATGCACTTTCCTCTTGTCATTTTTATGAGACTAGTTTTTGTTTTAAAGTTATTTGATTCTTTGATGTCAGGAAGCACTAAGCACCTGCTATAAATCAATCAATAGATGATATTTCAGGTAAGATTAATGAATACACATAAGAAAAATGTTTAAAATTTCATGTTGAATTCGTTTTAAATCTCTAAATTATGATCTTCGACTACACTGGTGCTCAAAAGTTCAGTACGAAAAAGGAAAACTGGAATAACAAAGCAACATATCTTTGTACATGACTGACAGTTATGTCCAATGTTTCAAAACTCTCGTTCTCAGCGACATATACAGTCCGTTGCAGCCTCGTTCTTACCAACACTCGAAAGAAATAGCAGCCGCTTTCGCAGCAATAAGGTATACGCGAGTAGGATATCCGCTGAATGTTCAGAGGTTTACAATATGGAATATGAGATAGCCAGCATTTTGAAAATCACGCGGAGAAAGTGCAGAAACAACAATTTAAAACGGGAAGGAACAGAAAGAGAGCATTCTGATTACCGTCCGGAAGAAGTAATACGTTGAATGTAGTCAGAGTATGGTCGTTATACTACGGAATCAACAGAGACTCGTCCAAACCGTCTTCCGAAAAGACCCAAGCCGTTGTAGGATCACCATGACACAGAATGATTCCTACCTCATCTTGATAGCGGGGCATGTTGTATTCTATACATCAACGGAAGACACCGAAAATCTTATTTCAATCACAGAACGTGTACTCCCAGGTATATCATGTAGAAGAAGGCTTTGTGAGGGTTGTACATATGTATACTCCAGATATGAGAGTGTTAACCTGACCTCCGGATAGAGATGAGCTCGTACAATGCTGTCCATATTCAAAGCTAACCTTTATGTGGCCAGACCGGGAAAACAAGCTTATCGTTCTTTCTAACATCTTTGAAAGGAACAGTTAATGGACAATATATTTTGCCGATGTGAGGAGTTATCATTGTCGACCGTCAGACATCCATATGTTTTCTGGAGGCACTACGACAATCGTAACTTATAGTATCGAAATTTTCTCAAGCTAAGCAATTTTTTTCTAGGGTGGTTAGCAACATCACTGTATCTTGTGGATCATATCTAGGGTATCTGAGAAGAGGGGTGCCAAGCGCAATCACGTTCTTACACCTATCATGGAGGTGGAGTCTTCTTTGAATCCTGAATATTTCCTACTATCCTTAAGGAACATCTCGAAAGCTCCAGTCTTGACGTAAGATAACCCTGTCAAGTTGGTCAAGTAGCATAAGATAACCTTGTGAATTTCAGCAATAGATTCTTGTCAAACGCATTTCTGATAGTCTCAAACTCTGTGCCATAACTTGTACTATGGTTATCATATGAATTGTCCTCTATGAATTGTCCATAGTGTGATGTATATTTGCACATCTGCTAATATACCACCATCCAAATAGGTTACTTAATTTCTGATTTAGTATTGTTTCTACATTTCGTTCTTAACATTTGTGCACCAGTGTAAAAAAAAATTCTTAACATACGTAGTAGAGAAAACACAGCTCATTCATCATCAGTATGCTTGGTAAAGAAAATATATTGGATGGACATATATTTTTCTCCAAGGTAAGATTAAGAAACGTGGAAGAAAGTATGAGTTTTATGTTTGTTCCTCTTTCAAACTTTGTCAGCGCATTACAAAAACCCCTTTTGAATACCTAAATTTAGGTTATGCAAGTATATAAATGTCACATTTTACCTCATACATATTTATATATGTCACACTTTACCGCATACATTTTTATATATGTCACACTTTACCGCATACATTTTTATATATGTCACACTTTACCGCATACGTTCTGCTATTCGAAGAATCTAAATGTACGAATGATATATTTCAGAACGTAGCATATTTGCATTGCGCTAAAAAGCGTAAACGTTTTAATTGCCTTTTTGTATCTCATATAGCAGCCGCAAACACATTGTTCCTAGAGTACTTGAAAAATACACCGGATAATAATTTGATTTCAAAACGGAGTAGTAGTAATTTGATTTGACAAATTTCAGACACTTCATTTTCAGATGTAGTGACATAACGAGAGTAATTTTATGTTAACGTGTATTGTGCTAAAAAGATTGAGTCTTAGTTCCGTGCATGATTTTAAAGCCTGTGAAAATATAAGAGTGAAACTGCTTTTTTGAAAGGGAATTGTGATGCGCTGCTGTGGCAACAGTGGGTAAGGATTTGAAGATCGACGTTTCCTCTGACACTTGATTCAGTTGCACTTTAGCTAGAGCGCCGAATAGACGACTGTGACTACTGGCGCCTACAGATAATGAATGGAGAGGAATTTCGAACATGGACACACCATTAAGTTGCGCTGTTTTTTACAGAACCTGCGGCGGAAGCGTTTGATTTGTTGCATTCGGTGAAGGGTGTAAGTCACGTGCTTGTACATATCTGTAGCATAAAGCTTTCCGAGAAGACAGAGAAATGAGGAAAATATCAGAGAACAGGGCACCCAAGCACTTCCCTAAACAAAGTACTGGTAAATTAATATATGTTATTGTGCACGAAGAGTAAGTACCGTACTGCAATTAAAGAACCGGAAGTAAAGTTAAATGTTTCCTATGGTGGCAGTTTAGGTCATTCTAACGTAAGATTTAGGCACGAAACGGGCGTCCTGTTGATGTATCATTCCTGCCTTTCTTCAGCTAGGTGGCTTCACTGTGTATTTCTATTTGCTGCTGTATTTTTGTTTTAAAAATCCGTTAAAAATATTTTATATCGAAGAGGATACAATTTTCCATTATAAAGACTGCGTATATTAATTTCTCAAATATTGCATGTTGTGACGTATATTCGTAAATAACTTGCATTTTTAGTTTCTTTTCTTATGTAAATTTGAGTTTGTTCTCTTTTATACTTTTCAAACTTAACGTGATATCTTCTTTCCCACAAGAATGAGGTTGGCAATACAATTGAGGTCAGAGAGAGAAAGTGACGTATGAATGTGATAAGAACAATGGATAAAAAGAACGATACAACAGTTGCTCATGGGGATGTGTGTGTGTGTGTGTGTTTGTGTGTTTGTGTAGACGTTCGATTGCTAAGATAAATGTAAAATTTATCTGCTGTACTATATGTTGGATCTACTGAAGAATTGCTGGACCAATAAAAAGTTATCGTAAGCTGACTTCTGTTTGTGTTTCGTCTGGCCGTAAACTATTGCATCGTATTCTTATTTAATGGTTTTAGACTTAGCGTAACGCCAATCTCGCTCACGAAAGAGACATTACGTCATAACGTTTTCCCCGCAAAGGGGCGCACATGTACACATGTACACTCATAACGTTTTCCCCGCAAAGGGGCGCACATGTACACATGTACACTCATAACGTTTTCCCCGCAAAGGGGCGCACATGTACACATGTACACTCATAACGTTTTCCCCGCAAAGGGGCGCACATGTACACGCATTATGCCCCCGTCTTCACTAATGTACGCGTCCCACCACACGTAGAAGTTACATTACGAAACCGGGGCGGAATTTTATATAGACGGCACGAGCAGGGCGTACCAGTACGGTAGTACGACGATCGTGCAATGGAAAGGGAAGGACTTTTGGTAGTTTGAAGGTGTAATTAATATTGGTGCAAGAAATTCTGGTAACGAGCAAATAAGTAGCCGCGGGCATTGTTAGATATTCGAGGACCGCCGTAGTGAAGGTGTGGTGGAAATAATTCGAAGAAGGACGCACACCCACCCAGCGTGCAAAAAAGGAGAAATCCCTACCCGATGGTCTAAGCACTGTCTTCTGACCTTTAGTCCACGATGGGTAAGGGCTCGATTCCCAGTGAGACATGGATGGTGTGTTTGCTTTACAGCACTAGCTTCCTAGAATCAGCAGCGCTAAATTAGGAGCAGGTGACTACTTATAGCCCGTTGAGTGGCTCACCGTAGTCGTAAAACCCCCAAAACAGAAAAAGGGTGAAATCCAAAGTAGTTGACAGTCGTGGTGAAAGTCGGTTGACACGTGTTGTCCGGGACAACAGAAGGCTCACAATCGCTTAGTTGACGCCTGACAAGAACCAGAATATCCGTGTCAGTCACACAATTCGGTGGATGCTCTTGCAGATAAGCCAAAGTAATAGGCTGCTAGTTCATTTATATATGTTGACTGACGGTTACCAACAATGCACTTGTATTGTGCATAGAAACACAGTGTCTGGATATCGGACTACTGGAAAAGCGTCACCTTGTGTTTGTTCGATGAGATTAGTTCCCAGGTCCAAAATATCGATGAACTTGTCCTTATTCGAAACCCAGCTTGTGAGTAGCTGAAACCATACTGCACCTTTAAATAGAAACAGGCTGGCGGCTGTTATATCATGCTGCTGGATCGTTCTCATGTGCTCTTCATCTTGGTTAAACACACCCTCAACGCCAAATACTGAATTCACATTGCTTTGGAACAAGTGTTGCTTACACCGTGACAGTGGGTCTAGATGGCATTGGAAATGTTTCAGTAAAGTAACGTCCCCACAAAGCTTGCGTTGTGCAGGCATGTCTAAGCATTTCGTGTGTTCCCGTTGCCACCAAATTTCCGCCACTTGAAATCCACCGAACAGTCGTGGTATACAGTGCAACGCAGCATTCGCCCGTCCATGACAGTGCTCCACTCCATCGCTGAACTTAGGGGTGTCTTTCTGTCCCGTTGGTACATAATACCCGACGATGCCTCCCGCGGTTATGTGACGTCGGTACAATGTTCGGAGCGCGCGGGTAAACCTATAAAAGGTGGCTCAACATGTTATTAAGTAGGTGGCCATATCGTCATAGTTCACGAGTGTATGTTCTTCTGATTTTGCTCTCTTTGCCACTGAGTCTTTTTTACGCTTTCCATCCGTAGGTTGAAGAAGCGTATATGCTCCAGCTTTTTCCGTCTGTCTGTCCGCACAATAACTCGCGTAAAAATGGTTCGATTTTGATGAAATTTTAGTATGTGGTAGGAGATAACTAGGGACGAACTCTGTTGAAAATGGGCAAAATGGGGTCAAAGGTCAGAACATAGGAGCGGGATCCATTCCATCGCTCTGATGCGTCATAACTTACGTAAAAATTCTTCGATTGCGACAAAACGTTATCATGTTGTTCCGGAGGTAACTGGTTCTGTTGAATATCATCAAAATGGGGTCAAAAGTTAGGACGCAGGATCCAACTTTATTCCGCAGCCATTATCCTCATAACTGGACTAAAAATGCTTCTATTCCGATAAAACTTTAGTATGTTTTTCCGGAGGTATACTGAACCAATTCTGTTTAATATCATCGAAATGGGGTGAAAGGTCAGGATACAGGAGCGAGATTTATTCCATAGCCATTATACTGATAACTTGAGTAATGATTTCTGGTATGTTGGAAAGCGTATCATAATCATTACATTGCATGATTTTTCTAACTTGTACATTTGTAAAGGTACTATGTAGAAAACTTCGCATATTGTCTATTTTAGAAAATGCTAGTTTTTTCGGTTGGGAGTGTAAGTGCATATTGATTTTCTCGGGTTTGTTTGCAAAAATCCTCTTTGAAAGATTCATTTAGTGCCTAAAATTTCTATTGTGTGGGAAATTCTGTGCAAACGTTTTACTTATACACTGTAGAGCAATATAATTAGAGATACCTGTCTAGTAACGTGTTGCACCACCTTTCGCCCTGATGACGGCTGCGATTCATCTCGGCATGGACTCGACAAGACACCGGGAGCGTTGGGAAGCCATACGGATCCACGACCTTTGAACAAGCTTCCACAGTTCACGATGATTTGATGGAGGGGTCAGAGCCTCGGACATATCTCTCGGTGAGATTGAGGTCAGGTGATCTAGCAGGCCAAGGAAGCAAGGTCACGTCGGTGGAGTGTTCATCCAACCATTCGGATACAATTCGGGAGTTGCATTGTCTTGTTTCAAGATGAGGTCCACAGTGGGATGTTGAACACGCACAAACGGGAGCAAATGGTCGTCCAGGATATCCCGGTAACGTTGACCTGTGAAAGACGATGTCACACGTATAAGGGGTCCCATTTCAGTCCACGTAAACAGTCCCCAGACGAGAATACCACACCTACCAGCTTGAAGAGTACCCTGCTGGCAAGAAGGATCAATCGCTTCATGTGGTATGGCCCGTACTCGTATCCTGCCATCTGCATGTACCAACGTGAATCTCGACTCATCAGTCCAGGCAACATTTTCCCAAATGTCTATCATCCAGTGGCGATGTTTTCGCGCCCATGCTAATCTTTGCACCCTGTGATGTGCGGTCAGCAGCGGTACCCTCGTGGGACGATGGCTTTTGTACCCCATAGCGAGGAGATGGTTCTGAATGGTGTGGCTACTTACACGTTTTTGTGCACCAGCGTTAAATTGCCGAGTGATTTCTTGCACTGTGGCCCGTCTATCCGCCGTTACAATGCAAGCTAGCCGACGATGACCCCGCTCATCCACACGCTGTTGTCCACGGCAGTTGGCCCTTGCAGGGATGGTTTTACCGGATTCGATTTACTCACGGTGCACCCATGACACAGTGGCTCGTGAAAATCCCAGTGACTTCACGACGTCCGAGATGGAGTGACCCATTCGTCGGGCCCCGACAATTTGCCCACGATCAAATGCACTTAGATCCTTCGTTTTACCCATACTGCGTCCGACTCTTACTGATTCCCGTCGCATCACTCCTTATATTGTCGGATCGCTGCATACGTCATGTCGTTTCCGTTTACAGGGCCGCCCACAGCGCCGCATTTGCATAACGCCAGCTGTCTCTAATTCAATTGCTCTTCAGTGTAGATACTACATGGATATGCCTCTAAAGCGGAGATATCATTGCAACTTAGCTTCTCATCTAAAATTTCGAGTGAAAGGATTTTTTCTGCATAGGTGACTAGTCACTATGCCAAAGATTTAAGTGTATTTCCTGCTTCTAAGGATTCTCTGTATTCCGAATATATGGCTCAAATGTTTATTTTTTTCCTGCGTTCACATTTCCGTTTCTGAATATCCGACAGTCAAAAGTTCGTTGCTTCTGATAGATTTCTTTGTGAATGACATGTCACGTGAATTTTCTTCTACCGTGTTTCAAATTTTTGGAGCCCACGCAAATGGATATTTCTATTCGCATCCGCTGCTTGAAAGCCCTACTTAAATAAATTTTTTATTGGACTGCACTCTGTGATGAAAGCTCTGTTTGTTGCAATAATCCCTTAGTTATATAATTTAATAAGCTAAAAATGTTTCACGGTTATTACATTTTGTATTATTTGTACACCTTGATCCAAATGACGTGCTCATTTACGCCTTATAGTTTTATAATCTTTCTTGTTTTTAGGCTCCTTCGATCATAGTAGTGCAAAATTTTCTTTTTTTAATCAATGTTTGTGACTTATTCATTAGTTCTTACTTGTATGTGTCCAGAAGAGCCTGTTAGTTAAAGATTTTTAGACACTTGTGTATTTAGAAAGTGACCTCATAAGAACTACGGCATTCGCAATCACAAAATAGCGCATTTATTTTTCAAAACACTGTGTCACTCATATGGATGTAACTGTGGTTGTCTTGAGGTTTAGGAATGATATAAAGATTCGATCATTTTTAAATGTAACTTTTCATTTCTCACCATCAATAAGCATTTTAGATCTGCAGTGTTGGAGAAAGATACCCTCAAAGGTCTTTTTTCACTAATCTCTATTTTCAGACACTAGCATATATCCTATGCTATCGTTTTCTGGATCAACTTCAGGACTGATTCTTTGGCATCCTGTTAAGTATATGTTCAGTGCAATGACAGGCTGACAGACCATTCTTCTCTCAATCGATCTAATACTTAGCCGCCTTGAGAATCTTTTGCTTTTTTGACGTCTCTATTTTGAGACACTAGCATATATCCCATGCTGTCGTTTTCTGGATCAACTTCTGGACTGATTCTTAGGCATCTGTTAAGTATATTTTCAGTGCAATGACAGGCTCACAGACCATTCTTTTCTCAATCGATCTAATACTTTGCCACCTTGAGAATCTTTTGCTTTTTTCACGTCTCTATTTTGAGACACTAGCATATATCCCATGCTGTCGTTTTCTGGATCAACTTCTGGACTGATTCTTAGGCATCTGTTAAGTATATTTTCAGTGCAATGACAGGCTGATAGACCATTCTTCTCTCAATCGATCTAATACTTATCCGCCTTGAGAATCTTTTGCTTTTTTGACGTCTCTATTTTGAGACACTAGCAAATATCCCATGCTGTCGTTTTCTGGATCAACTTCTGGACTGATTCTTAGGCATCCTGTTAAGTATATTTTCAGTGCAATGACAGGCTCACAGACCATTCTTCTCTCAATTGATCTAATACTTTGCCACCTTGAGAATCTTTTGCTTTTTTCACGTCTCTATTTTGAGACACTAGCATATATCCCATGCTGTCGTTTTCTGGATCAACTTCTGGACTGATTCTTAGGCATCTGTTAAGTATATTTTCAGTGCAATGACAGGCTGACAGACCATTCTTCTCTCAATCGATCTAATACTTATCCGCCTTGAGAATCTTTTGCTTTTTTGACGTCTCTATTTTGAGACACTAGCAAATATCCCATGCTGTCGTTTTCTGGATCAACTTCTGGACTGATTCTTAGGCATCCTGTTAAGTATATTTTCAGCGCAATAACAGGATGACAGACCATTCTTCTCTCAACCGATCTAATAATTTGTCACCTTGAGAATCTTTTGCTGCTAACACGACTAGTTTTTGGGATACATTACGTGTTTTGTTTTCCTAGTCAATCCAATCATGCACAGCCTCATTTTCTTTCATAGAACTGCAGTTTCTGTACATATTTATTTTTCTGGCGTGTGGTCTATTAATGAGAACTATTGGGTTGTTAAGTCCTTCGCATTTGAGGAAAAAGTGAAAGAAAAGAGTTTTACATACCTCTGCCCCTTTATTTCACAAAGTATACAATATTATTTTCAAGTACCTCTCGCCATCTATCGCGTTGTTTGAGGATTCCATCCACTTAGAACTTTGCCCGTTTTGGGGCAAAGAACTGGTGAAATTGATTTTTGCAGGATTCAAATAAATAAAAGAAAAAAGAAAAGAAAGGGTGAATTCCTTTCCTTTCAGTGAGTCCTGCAGAGATCAGAATAAATGGAAATCTGAAGGCACAATCTTGGGAGAATAGGCTATTGAAGCACAAGATCCCAGCCGAGCTCCAACAATTTTTACCTGGTTGACGAAAGAAACATGAGATCTGGCGTTGTCCTGGATAAAGTCAACGCCCTGCCTGTTGACGATTTTTGGACATTTCTCATCAAGAGCGACCTACAGCTGGCCCCAGCTGGGAACAGTTCTTATCAGAATTGATGGCTTGATTGCTCAGCAGCAGCTTCGTAGTACAAGATACCCTTTCAGTCTCATCACTCGCAGAACGTTACCTTCTTAGAATAGAGATCAGCATTTGGAGTGGTTAATGGACGCCATCTCGAACTTGGTCCACGCAATTTTTCACTCCGCGTAAGTGTACAGAATCAATTTCTCATTGATCATCACCATTCATTTCAGAGATGGGTAGTTTTCATTCCCTTTGAGCAGTGAATCGCAAACAGATATGCGGTCGAGGACATAGTTCTCAATCAAATAGTGTAGTAACCAAACATCAAGGCGATCCGCATATGCAAACTATACCAAATGTAATGCCACGGTGCGCTTGAATGTCTGTGCAACTGTTCGGGTAGTATTGGTTTGGTTGCTTTCGGTTAATGACTTGATTTTGTTGTCATTTCATTTGGATATTCCAGGGGGTGGTTCGTCGGCAAATGAGTCACCTCCACGACATAACATTGCAATCTAATACTGATACAGTCGAACGTTTACAGTAAACTCACTATACATAGCACATATCGTATTTTGCGTTTTCGTCGCGTTTTCATACTTACGGTTGAAAAACAGCATTAAATGAATGACTAAAACGAACCTTATTTGTTTCACCGACGCCAAATGACCACAGCTAACCGATGTCGTCGAGCTGCTCCTATACAGATGTATTGGAACCTTACCTTTCAGAATACGTTAAAATCATCATGTGTGTGTAATGCAAATTTACCTTTTAAAGTGGTACCAACGGCATCGATCGCAAAAATGCGAAAAGACCTTTCACACAACCCGATAGCAAGACAGAGAGATTAAATAGAAAATTGAATTATTTGTGGGAATCACTATATGGCAATGTGAACTGTTTAAAGAGATGAAGTTAAGCTTTTGAAACAATAATTTTGAACTAGGAGTTCAGTGTGTATAAAGGGTGAATGCAATGTGAATCGGTTTTCTGATGCCAGAATTGAAGACAAACCAGGAGAATTAGTCTTCCTCTTTAGCCTTGTGTTAAGCCAGCTTCCTTACGTTCTTCAGTCATTCAGTTCTTTCCATCTAGCTGCGTTTTTCTCATTCCGAAGGGAGCATTTCCGTGGAAAGCAGTTCCGAGAGAGGCGATGAAGAATTTCTAGAAGAGATTGATCCTTGATTTGCAGGATATGGTACATCACAGGACAAGCACGACCAGAACCATAAGCGATCTTAATAAAAATTTGAATCCAAGACTAACAAAACCTGAACAAACATTTTCTAAGAAGGACAAAATTAATTCTGATGCCAGAATTGGCAAAATGAACAGAGATGTCTTTTATCTGGGGTTAACACAACCTGAACGAAAGTGTGCTAAATGCATTAAAGTTAACGGGTCTATTTCGGCAGTAATGATGTATTGTTGCTAGAACTAACACTAAATAACCACTGAATTACGACCAACTACCTAGAACTTTGTGGATCCTTTTTTTGTCCCGGAGAACGGTCACCACCCGGCGAGCATCGACTCCCCGAAATGTCTGTTCAGTTGTGTGGGGATCTGCAACAAAGACGTTCGTATTGCGGTCCACAGTTCAGGTATAGAACTGGGTGATGTGTCCAGCTGCCTAACCTAGCTTTCCACAACTTCTCACAGGTGTTCAGGCGATTTTTGGTGCCATTCGAGATGACACTGCTTCAGAAGGTGGGCCCAATGACATAAGGAATTATTATTGTCTTGGAAGGAAACAGCCCATCTGGCTAGAGGTACAGCATTGTGGGGTGTAAATGGACTGCAAGCAGTTCCTGGTAGTAGTAGTTGTTGTCAGCGTTGATATGTTCGTCCACATGAAACAGGGTTCGCAGTTCAACATGCCCGATATCATAAAACTGCTCCCACTGGCCTGGAGTTTCGGTGCCATGCATAAGCGATCCATAGCACCATGCCGCTTACCCTAAATAAGGAGTCTACCATTTGCAGTATAGAGTACATATCGTGATTCATCGGACCAGCACATCTGTTTTCAGACATATATTGTCCAATGAGCATGCTGTTGGCCCCAGTAGAGCCATTTACGTCGATGAATTGTTATTAGAAGCGAGTGGGGTACAGCGCGTGTGTTCTTGTAGACAATCTGAAGCACGCCGATTATAGCTCTGCTTGACGCATATTGTATTAGGCCGACAATTGCGGCGCTGTTCTGCGCTGATTCTCCTGTACAAGGCGACGCCTCCTTCGTTCACCACTGGAATACACCTTTCGCAGCCCTTTACAATTGTGTTACCCGTTCTTTTTTTTTTTTTTTTTGCCATTTTGGAACTACTACTGGTATTCCTTAACCAACGGAGTCCCTAGAACATCCCTCGAATCCGCCATTTCTGAAATGGAAGCACCAACTCGTTGTGTGTGCAAAATTTGACCCTTCGTGAGAACCACTAAATCCTTGATTTTACGGAACACGACCGTAACTTCACTGTCAGCTGTACTTTATAGTAGTTTTAAGAAAATAGTGGCTGACCCCAGGTCTCAAATTGCCCTTGTTGAAATCTGAAGCTAGGAGGTTTGAGAAACTGAACTCGATACGAAAGTTAAGTAAGAAAGATTAGAGATAGGGGAAAGAACAAATCTTCAAAAGGAACTTCGTTTTCAGGTCCAGTGGAAGGGAAGCAAAGCGCACCAGCCAGGAAGGTACCGTAAAATCCAAAAGCTTTTACGACAATCCACCCCTGAGGGGAAGGAAACCTCTAGAAACCTCAGATTCTGGAAAGGAATCCAGTGCTCACTCTCACACGCCAACCTGAAAGAGAGAGAGAGGAAGAGAGAGAGAGAGAGAGAGAGAGAGAGAGAGAGAGAGATAGAGAGAGAGAGAGAGAGAGAGAGAGTGACACTCTAGTCTTGACAAGTTTTAGTGGTCTGTCTAACACCCGCCTAATATTTCATGAAACTCACATCTCTATGTAACTCATATCTCCAACTGTGAGCCACGAACCTGTTACATAATACCCCTTTAGCCTACAGTCCACGCCTTTCTTCTACTTGCGTCAGTATCGTCTCAATGCACTTTGCATAAGGATGGTCGTGAGCACTCAGTGTATTTTAGTCTTAGAATTCATCGAATGTCTTTCATATGTTGAGAAAATTTATTTTAGGCTATCGCAGTAGATTTTGAAGACAACGTACATAATAGAGTTGTATGAAATATTTAACGTATCTAATTGAAAGAGAATCAACGGAAATTCAGGGGAGTTTCCCGGTGTTATTTTGTTTTCTAGGAAATATTCTGGGACGCATTGTTTTGGAAGTTACTTAATCATTCTAAAGAATATAAATATTCGATATTCAGTAAACTAATATTTATCTCGGGTGCCCATAGAAAAAATGTAGCACTTTTATGTTGCAAGAATGGCACAAAACTGCTGCATTTTTTGTATTGCTATGATGCCTCATGGGAATTTGACCTCTTAGACAACCGAACAACATCCTGTTCTGCTCTGAGACAGAATTCTCCCCTATTCCGCCGGTATGCTGCACATATCATATCTTTCCACATCTTCTCGACCCACAGGTCTTCATTCAAAAGGAATTCCCTAATTTATCCTGCCTATTTATGTCTTCTCTCTTCTGTTCTTGCAGTACCACCAATTCATCTCGATCTTCTCACTTTTTAACTGTCTCAATAATGCCTTCTATTTTGTATCTTCATCTCCTCAAAAGCTCAACTTTGTCTTTTACTGTTTTGGGGAACGATCGGGTTGTTTTTGGCATAATGGAAATTGTCTTGTAAACTTTCAATTTCTGATCTGCAGAAATTTGTTTAGATGGAAAAATTCCTTATAAAACTTTTTGTATGCGTGAGAAAACTATATTCTGTTTAGAAATTTAAAATATAGTATCAGATTTTATAAAGGTTATGAACTAATCATGGTAGAACACTTCAAAGGCATTTTAGATTACAAAATCTAACATTACGGCTTTTTTCAGTGTTATTAATTCCAATAACGTAATTCATTATTTTTTATACCATTTCATTTCCATAAATTATGACAATAAACATGGAAACTAAAATGGGAGCAAACAATAGTTGATTACTTCAGTGGAGTGAACAAAAGCAGTAAAGAGATTTTTTTCTGAAAACATTCCTGAAGTATTTCGAAACAACATGATGCATGAACTGAAATTTTAGTAAATGTTTGTTTAGAGAAGAGATTTAAAAAAACACACAAAATAGAATGAGAGATGTTAATTAAATGTGGTTATAAGTGCAATTCAGTGCCTTCTGTTTCGAAATAAGAGAGAAGTGTTTGGAAACCACATCTTTGTTATTTATTGTAACATAGAATGGTCAATCCTAGACTACTGTGCATTGGAGAAAAAACCTAAAGTGTAGTGGTTTCATCTAGGGAAACATTTGGAGAAAATATATGTGACTGGATGTAATATCTTGTTTTGTTTTTCTGCAGTTATTCCGTCAAGGAAAAAAAACAAAGAAAGAAACAGGAGGGAATGAACAGCAGCTGTGTCCAATGGCTTTGGCAAACTACCAGGATAAACGAACATTATTCTGTTGAGAGATGAGCAGTTAAAATCGTGTGCCAACCCGGATTTTTATTTCATCTTTGATTATTTGATTACTCTGAACAATGGCTTCAAATTTAAGCACGGAATTCCTATTACAGAACACAAAAGTGAGTTTGAGAAATAATAAATATATACTTGTAAGATTTCCGTGCGTAATAGCGTAAGAATGTCGGTTGGAAACGACAGTTACTTATTTTACACACAAACGGCATGAGTAAGCTAAGAAACTCACGAAACAATACGGCGCTCTGCATGTTTCAACATAACTACAGTTATGTCTTTATCAGGAGCAGATCTAACAATTCTTTCAGTTAGCAAAAAGGCAGCTTGAAAAAGAAAACTGTAGACTTAGACTCGCAGTGGCGTAATTCAAATCAGGTGTGTTCATCGTTCCGGTGTCTCAAAGACAAGCTACCAGAAGTTCAGAATGTGTGCAACAGGGTCTAAATATCGGTTTAATACGTGCTTTTTGTTCTTGAAGATCTCCAAGGACTCCTTATGTTGAAATGGGAAAGGAAAGCAGATTTAAAATATATTTTCGCATCTTTAAATTTGAATTAGCTAAATGGTCCGCAAGAGCAGACTTTATGGTGTTTCTATCTCTTACTGCAGGTATGTTTATTTTGAAGCTGATGGAAAGATTTCGTCGTGTTCGGCCCACATAGAATGTATTTCATAATCTTTTGTATGCATAATGCGCACAATTTGAAATTATTGCATAACGTTGTGTATGGAAACCATAACCACACAAAATGTATTGCACAACCTTGTGTATGCATATTGTATAAGGTGAAATAATCATGCAGATTACGAGATATGGTTGATTAAAATAAAAGATCAATCGTTTTTTCGTCATTGTTGAAAAGCCTGCATTAACACTATATCTGAATGTGCAGAATACATAAAACGTGACAGTGTAACATTTAGTTTGAAAACTCAGGGAATATCAACACCCGCTGGCCGATATTTTCCTTTCTTCAAGTTTTTTTTTCTGTGATTCAGTAATTTTTTTCTTTCGAATAATACCTAGATTTCTAAGACTGCGCCTGCAAAACACTAACTCTTCGGGGATTAATGGAACCCTTTAAAATTATTTTGGTAGTAAAGGCAATCCGCTGGGAGTCGTTAGTGCTTAACACGTACAGAATTTATCGAGAAACCGACTAGCTCCTGCTGCCTCCTCGGGACCACCACCTGTCTTCTCTAGCTCGAACCCAGTAAGTGTAAAGCGCTATTAGGCTTTGCGCTTCAGTTTGGGCGACTAGGAAAAGTATTCGCAAGTAAGAATTTTTGTTTCGCTGGGACCGGGTCTGACCTTTATTAAAATCAAAATAAGCAAGTTAGTAAAAGTATGCAATGCATTCATTATGCTACGCTTTCCAACATACCAGAAATCATTACTCAAGTTATTACGAAAGTTATGAGGATAATGGCTGTGGAATAAATCTCTCTCCTGTGCCCTGACCTTTGGCCCCATTTCGATGATACTAAACAGAACCGGTTCAGTACATCTCCAAAACCACATGATGAAGTTTTGTTGCAATCGAAGCATTTTTACATATGTTATGATGCTTAAGGGCGATGGAATGGATCCTCTCCTATGTCCTGAGTTTTTGTTTCAGAATGCTGTCCACATACACTATATTGACAAAACTCACCGGACACCCTTTCAAAAGCAAATGAACGGATCCGCTGCTTTGTTAAGATGCGCAGTACAGCTGCAAACGGTATAAAAACAAGCCTGCAGCTGATCGTGATCATATGGCACTATGAGGTTGGGTGAAAATGTCGCCGCGGGAGAGAACTGACTTTGAGAAAGGAAAGATTTATGAGTGTGATATTAGTGGGTTGTCCATATGAGAAACCTAGAGGCGTTTAAACATACCCAAGTCAACTGATTTAGATGTACTGAGTACGTGGAAGACACATGGCGTGCCTGAAGCAGCAAGACGTACCGGGAGACCAAAGAAAATCAGAGATAGAGGACGTCGAAGCCTCTGAAGAGTCGTTACAGCTAATCGACGGAGTACTGCAGAAGGCCTAAAGGTACCGGTAAGTAAAAATGCTGGAACCTCGGTATGTAAAAGTACTATTCTCAGAGAACTTCATTCAATGAGTTACCGTGGTCGTGCGGCTGCTCATAAGCCTTTCATCTCCACTCGGAATGCTACTCGTCGTTTAGCATGGTGTAAATAACATTTATTGTGCAGGTCAATGGAAACTGGTCCTATGGACTGATGAATCCAGATACACGATCCATCAGTCCGATGGCCGTGTGTGTCTATGGTGGCAGCCTGGGGAAAGCTATTTATCACAGTAAACTGTTCCTACGGTCAAGTTCGGAGCTGGCAGTGTACTCGTGTGGGGGTGTTTTCCTTGGCATGGTCCCGGCCCATTGGTCATCGTAGACAAACCTGTTAACCAGCACGTCTATCTCAATATTCTGGACAATTATGCCCTACCAACTCTGTGGCAATACTATGGAACCGAGCCTTGTTGGTACCAGCAGGATAATGCACCGAGCCATAAAGCAAGGACTGTTACGTTGTGGTTTGACGATAATTCCGTATCGTGTGTGGACTGGCCAGCACAGAGTCCTGACTTTAATCCCACAGGACACCTATGGGATGAATTAGAGCGTCGGATGAGAAGTTTAGAACCAAGGCCTGCTACTCTGCAACAGTTAGCGGCAGCATTATGTACTGAATGGAAGCTCATACCCATCGCTGTGCTCCAAAACCTTGTCGAATGCATATTTCGAAGGATCAGAGCATGCATTAAGACCAAAGGGGGACCGACACCGTGCTAATGTATGTCAACAACTTCTATGTTGTGTTTCTCTTCTAGGTGTTCGGTGACTTTTGTCAATAGTTAGTGTACCTCAAAGCTCCCTACCAAACTTTCATGAAGTAAAGTCCTCCTTCGGATCATCGAGGAGTAGAATCCTGTGGACTATGCCACTGTTAATGGTATTTAATGTTACGGAGGAAATCGAATTACCCTTCCCCAGATAACTATTCCATCCAGTATGGTGCTTGGAGTACATCGCAATACAGTAAACCACAAATGTCTAATCTGGTGTCGAAGTTTTTCTGCGAACAATTTGCTTTTCCTAAATCTTGTCGCCTTCCCCAGCAGTTTAAAGTGAAGACTAATAGTGACTATAGTATTCATATACCCAAGAAATTAACTGACAGTTGTGCTAGGAATGGTTTGCTTCTTGCCTTTCAGCAGGTTAGGCTGGTTTTGCACCACAGGTTTCACTGCAGTTCCCAGAACCACATTTCTGGGGCGGACGGCAGTAATTGTTCACACTGGCAGCTTCGCCTCTATATACATCCCGGATATATTTTTTTTTGCTTATTCTGTTTCTTAAACTCACTAATAATAACATGCATAATGTGTCGCTCCACCATCTGCATGTTGTTTTTAGGGTTACGGTGAAATGGATCTCTTCCTCTATTTCCCAAATGTTGCTTGTGAGTCGATGATGATATCCGATGCAAACAAACTCTATTCATGTTCACTCCACGTAAGCACCAAGCCGCGAATTTGCTTGTCACAGTGTTGTCCAATGCGAAATTGGAAATGATTTCGTTTCTTATGAGACATTATGTGTATGTGCTTTTCTCGCTGGCACCTGAACCCTCCCAAGTCATCACTCATGCCCGCCCTGCCGAGTCGGTGGCTGAATGGTCAAAGGAATGGCTAATCGTCTGACTTAAACATGCGTTTTGAGTCCCGCTTGAGGCATGAGCACTGTGTCTGTCCTACATTTCTGGTTATGATCATTTTGTTTTGATTGAAGGTTTAACGGTCACCGTGAGCAATTTAATGGGCTGTAAGCAGTCGCCCGTCCTTAATTTAGGGTCACTGGTTCCAGGGAAGGGAGAGAGCCAGTGCCGTAAGACAAACACAACATCCATTTCTCACCGGTATTCGAACCCGGGCCCTTCTCGGACGAACGGTCATAAGCCAACGCTTAGACCACTGCGCCACTGGGGCGGCATGTTGCTTTCCTGAAATCCGTGGTCCTGAAGTAGAAACGGGTGACACCTGAGATGCTTATGTTGATCGTTGAACTCCATAACATAGAAAGCAATATGAAAACTGCGGTATGAATTTTCCACTGTGTGACTGTTTGGTTATGTCATGAGTACTCCAAGAAGAACAATGTTATTTTAATTCGTACTGCACTCCCAGATATTGAAAGAGCTCAAAATGTTGATTAAGATAAAATTAACTTATTGCTGTTCTTGAATAATAATAAGTACCAGGAGATAAAGCGACCTTAGCCTAACTATCAAGACTGCCAAAATGATGAAGGGGATAAATCGAAACAGGCTGTGTGTGTGCAGTGGTTCTTCTGGTCGTCCGAGTACGTAAATACTCAAGTGTCCTGCTAGGGGTGAAACTATAAACTCAGGAATGTTGCGCACAAAACGTCTGGTTTTGCATCAGACAATTTTGAATTATTTTTATTCAAATTTATATGATCTGAAACGCTTTACAGTATGATATGCAATTAAACAATCACGCACACATGGACTAGCATCTCACTTAGTGCATTCATAAAGTACATTACTTCTACTTTTTTGTCTCTCAGAAATGCATATAAATATACACAACTATCTTTGTTGTATACGAGTTTGGAAAAACGACGAGCATTGAATCTTAATGGAATATTACTACAGGATGTTGTGATATTTTGAAACTTATTCTCACATACACTGAAGGGCAATTGAATTAGAGATACCTGTCTAGTAACGTGTAGCATCACCTTTCGCTCTGATAACGGCGGCGATTCGTCTCGGCCTGGACTCGACAAGACACCGGAAGCGTTGGGAAGCCATACGGATCCACGACCCCTGAACAAGCTCCCACAGTTCACGAAGATTTGATGGAGGGGGTTCAGAGCCTCGAACATCTCTTTCGATGGCCTTCCAGATGTGCTCGATGCGATTAAAGTCAGGTGACCTAGCTGGCCATGGAAGCGAGGTCACGTCGGTGGAGTGTTCATCCAACCATTCGGATACAATTCGAGAACGATGGCACGGTGCATTGTCTTGTTGCAGGATGAGGTCCCCAGTGGGATGTTGAAGACGCACAAATGGGAGAAAATGGTCATCCAGAATATTCCGGTAACGTTGACCTGTGAGGGACGATGTCACACGTACCAGGTGTCCCATTTCAGTCCACGTAAACAGTCCCCAGACGAGAATGCCACACCCACCAGCTTGAAGAGTACCCTGCTGGCAAGAAGGATCCATTGCTTCTTGTGGTTTGTGCCGTACTCGTATCCTGCCATTCACATGTACCAACGTGAATCTCGACTCATCAGTCCAGGCAACATTTTTCCACAAGTCTAGGGTCCAGTGGCGATGTTCCCGTGCCCATGCTAATCTTTGCACCCTGTGATGTGCGGTCAGCAGCGGTACCCTCGTGAGACGATGGCTTCTGTACCCCATAGCGAGGAGATGGTTCTGGATGGTGTGGCTGCTTACACGTTCTTGAGCACCAGCGTTAAATTGCCGAGTGATTTCTTGCACTGTGGCCCGTCTATCCGCTGTTACAAGGCGAGCTATCCGACGACGACCCAGCTCATCCACACGCTGTTGTCCACGGCAGTTGACCCTTGCAGGGATGGTTTTACCAGATTCGATGTACTCACTGTGTATCCGTGACACAGTGGCTCGTGAAAATCCCAGTGCCTGCACGACTTCCGAGATGGATTAACCTATTCGTCGAACCCCGAAAATTTTCCCACGATCAAATGCGCTTAGATCCCCCATACTTCGTCCGAATCTTACTGATTCCCGTCGCATCACTCCTTATATTGTCGGATCGCTGCATACGTAATGTTGTTTCCGTTTACAAGGCCGCCCACAGAGCCACATTTGCATAACGCCAGCTGTCTCTAATACAATTGCTCTTCAGTGTATAATGATTGAGCTTCAATTTCTCTTCTTTTATTCCCTTTTTTTATCATTTTTTGATCAAATCCGCTATTCAAAATCTATATTTCCCTGCATGAGCTAGTACCCTGCCCAACGAAGTAACGTATTTTATACATGCGTCACATATCAAACAACTCAAAACAACATACTGATCAATAAAAAAAGAAATTCCGTTAAAATCCGTTAAAAAATAGTACGAAATTCGGAATAAGAATAGAACCCGAAACATCACAAGTGACTCATACTTGATTCACCCGTCCAGAAAGCTTTAATAGCGCATGTTAAATGCTATGCGCAAAGGGCCTTTCTGGTGCAGTTTCTATCATCGTGATGGCGCTTCTTGTTTCATAACAAAGTCTTATATAAATACAGGGTTATTTCAAATGAAATAGACGGTTTCAACATTTTACAAAACCAAAACTATGCAAGATATTGACACTTACGATGCACCGGTCTATCACGATTTTATTATATAGGGTGTTTCAAAAGGGGTTACACAACCATGCAAGACAATAGAAAGGAAATAGTAACAGAAGAACAATTAGTCTTAGAGTGCAAATGTAGAGTAAAACCTGCAGTTTCAACACAGAGAGTCAAATCTCGATGTGACTTCCTCCAATAATTCTGCAGACGGTCCCACCTGTAGTCAATTTCCTGCCACACTCCGCGTAGCATATCAGGCGTAACAGCAGCAATAGTGGCAGTAATTCTTGTACGCAACTCATCAATATTGCTTAGTAGTGGTGGTACATAGAAACCATTTTTGGCGGAGTCCCACAAGAAAAAAATCTAGCGGTGTAAGGTTAGGGGAACTATTTATATATGAGGAGATGCTCCATTTTACTGGAAGTGTAAGCGTCCATCGTGGTCATCGTCGTCTAATTGCGGAATGAGGTACAGTTGCAGCATATCAAGATACACGGTACCAGTACCGGTGGACTCAGAAAAACAAAAAAGGATCCGTACACTTTTTTCATGCTCATGGCGGAAAAAACGTTAACTTTCAGGCTGTCACGAACATGTTCTATGATGGCGTATGGATGTTCGCTTCCCAAATTCTGCAGTTGTGGGCGTTGACTTAATCATTTAGGTGAAAAGTGCACTCGTCACTGAAAATGATTGTTTCCTTCTTCTATCGGACTGATCATTTACGTAACTTACCATCGTCTGTCTTCATATGGTGCACGATGGTAAATCTGCACTGCTTGAAATGCAGACGATGTCGCTGAACGCCCCACACAGTCACATTCGTAATGTTAGTTTCCTGAGACGCACGTCTCGTTGACTTTCGAGGTCTTGTTGACAACGCTCCCACACACTTTGTCCACAACAGCGGCGGAGGCACGCGGCCGACCGTTTGACATGGGATGACGAATAGAACAGTCCGTTTCCACAAAATTATTGCGCCACGCGTAGATCGTACGCTTACTCTGAGGTTCTTTGCCGTATTGCGTACGAAACGTTCTCAGAACTTGCGTCGCAGACTTTGTTTCCTTGAACCAAAACACACAACCTGCTCGCTGTGCATCTTTGAAAGGTGCCATTTCACAAGCGTTTGATGTGGAACCCCCTCCCGTGGCGTAATTCTGTAATCCAATGACGTGGGAGAAACTTGCTGTGTGCTCCACTACGTTATACGACTGACTTAGCTTCTGCATGTTTTCCGAGTTATCCTCTGTATCCCTACAAAGTTGTATACCCGCTTTTGAAACACCCTGTATAGATGGCGTTACAAAAAGATTGTACGTTTCACCGTCACCTGACCAGTCGGGCAAGATGTCCGCAAATGCTGTGGAGAAGGTATTGTGTGCTTGAATTAAGCAAAACGAATTCTGTTACTGTTGTGTGTAACGGCGCTTTAGAACACGTTTCAAGAAATCAACGCCGAATAGACTATCCATCCACGACTGACACAAAAACTTTGAAATTACAGGACGCTTGTGTAAAGCTAGAAGTTCAGGGAGATCACGTGTATCTGATAAACAAGTGAAGCGTGATCGTGCCATTTGCCAACGCAGCCCAAGGGCATCCACAGTGACGGCTGATCGATTTCCACAAACTCCTGTTTGAAAAATTTTGACGAAGCTGACTTAAGTGATTCCCTACAAACTGCAGTTAAGTCTAAGTGGCATTGATGGAACCGCGTCGCGATTTCTGTACAGATAGTCAGGGGCGTTCTGAAGAAGATGGTTTTAGTGAGCGTCTAATTTTCAGCAACGAATCGACATTCCACATAAAAGGAAAAGTTAAACATACATTCGCATATGGGGGATTGAAAATCATAGAGCGTAAAAAGTGGAACATGTGCGCGATTCCCTGAAGGTTAATAAGATCTGCGCTATATCCCTTATAAAAGTGTGTGGACCATTGTTTTTCCAAGATAACATTCTAACGGAAGCTCTTATCTCGATATGCTAATTATTTGGTTGATTCTCTAATTGCACAAAGACGGTGTCAACTTCGTTTTTCCAACAGGATGGAGCACCACCCCACTGTCATCGGGAAGTAAGAAATTACCTCCATGAAAATATTCCACAGCCCTGGGTTGTCCGCGCAACAGGCGACATGTCACTCACATGTTGGGCACCACAAAGTCAGAATCTAACACCCTGTGACTGTTTTCATTGGGCTATGTCAAAAAAAGGTCTTCTTCTCTCCCTTTCCTGTTAATTTAGCTGATTTGAAACAACGTATCATAACAGCTATTGGAGTTCATGAAGATACGTTAACGCTTGTTTCGCAAGAATTCTGCTACCGCGTTGCTTATATGCCTTGTGGCTAAGGGTGCACATATAGAAAAACTGAAAGTTGTATCAAATTTCAAGAGTTCTCCTACAAAACGGTGCAATGTGTGAGTGTCCATATCCTAAATAGTTTTGGTTTTATAAAATGTTGAAACTCTATTTCATTTGTAATAACCCTGTATTATACACCGATAAGCCATTACATTATGACCACCTATCCAATACGCTGTAGGACTCACTTTAGCCCTCAAAACAGCGGCCACTCGGCGAGGCATCGGTTCGATGAGGTGGCGAATAGGTGTCCTGGGGTATCTGGTACCATAATGTCAACAGAAGGTCCTCCCGTTTCCGTACAGTTTCGGGTGGGGGTGATTTAGCGCGAAACCGCTTTTCCAAGTCGAACCACAAATGTTCTATTGGGTTCATGTCAGGTGAATTTGGAGGGCAAGACATTAACAGAAAGTCACCATCATGTCCTTCGAACCACTCTTTGACGATTCTGGCAGTGTGGTAATGGCCATCACCAGCAGGGAACGCAGTTGACATGAATGGGTGAACTTCGTCAGCATCGATGTTCAGATACATGAGAGCTGTCAGGGATTGTGTTATTGGGATAATGGGGCCTAAAGTGCTCCACGAAAACATGGCACACATCATAACACCGCCGTCGCATCCAGCCTGTTCCTGTCCAACAGTGCATCTAGGTGTCATAGCCTCCGTTGGTAATTGGCGTATCTGCGCTTGGCCGTCTACGTGATGCACCAGGGAACTTGATTCGTCAGACCAGGTCACTTTCTTTTAATCATGAAAATCCTTCGAATATGTGGCGTCAGTAAACAAATAAATGCATCGCTCTTTCCATGTTCCAGAAACACACAGCAACCGAAAAATTGTTTTCAGCCGCCGCCGTGGAAATGAACCACGGAACTCTCGATATCTAGCCGAGCGCGTTAACTTTGCACCACGTTGGCCAACAATCCACGGTGCTATGTGCATTTTTAAGTCAGCTTCTGACATCATAAATCCGTAAGATGGGCATAGCTACTGAGACGTCTCCATCTGGTGGGCATTAACGGCACTGGCTATATATATATATTATAGTAATTAAATCCAAAGGGCGAGATCCAAGGTGAAAATCCTCCACGGTCCAATCTTCTCCCCTACGCAGGCCCATGCGCAGAAGACTGCCACGAACTGTGTGGTGTGACACATTGCTCTGATCACAAGTATTGTAGCTGCGGATGATCTGTCGCACTGTGGTCCTGCTGTCGCTGTGAACAATGCGCGACATTCTCCGCTCCCCTCTGGTATCAGTGAGCTGCGGACGACTAACGGATGGACGACGGTTCGTCGTTTGGCCACCTGTGCACCACTTTTGATACGTACTCACTACAACGGCACGTGAACAACCCCCAAACCGCGCCGTTTCCAAGATCGTAGTTCCGAGTCGCCGTGCCGTCATAATTTATCAAACTCCAATAAATCGGCAGCTTTTCTCATTCTGTCTCCGAACACTCTACTAACCGAAAGCCGGTCCCCTCGGGTTGTATATATACTGCTCTGTGAACTTCACATGCGCCACCGTTCGGTTTCCAGGCGCGCTCATTTCTGTAGGTTGGGGTTGGTCATAATAATCATCGGTGTATTTGGAAAACGTCTTTGCGTATTTTATAAGTGATCTTGAGGAGTATTTATTATTAATCTTGCTTCCAAATCCCGGCAGCGTTCCCTGTCTTTTGATAGTTTCCGAAGTGTGTGCACATTTTCTTACACGCTTAACTTCTTTACCGCCTCATCTCAAGACTGTTCCCTTTGAAATCTCCTAAGGATTATGGGTTGCCGTTTTCCTATGTAATTATGGGATTGATACTCGTTTATCGTCTAAAGTGATAAATAATCTTCGCAGTGCATGGGTTACTAGTCGTTGCTGAGCAACCAAGGTTGTTCAGTTTGGTTATTGCTGTTCCCGAAGATAATTTGGAAGGAGGGTATTTCAAATTTGCATGCTAAGTCAAATGTATGACCAAGTTAGAGTATAGAACACTGCATTAATTTGAATTAACAAGAACGACGTTTCCTGACGAAATGTCATGTAGGAGGAGGAGCAGGGAAACGTCCTCCTTCTTTACCCAAACTAATGTGATGACTCAGAAAATCAGGTCGACAAATAAAGTTATTCTTTTCAACCACAACCTTTCCTTTTTACTCATTCCACTGTTACGTAAAATGTCTTGCCTTCCATCATCTAATTTTCTATTTCAATTAGAAAAAGAAAAAAATGCCGTCTTCATTTCCCGTCATAATTATTTATTCATGTCTTTTAAATCCTCTAGCACTGATGCTTTTGTTTTTTGCTTTTTTTTTTTTGAGTTCATACATGTGGAATATCTCGACAGAAATGGTTTTATTTTAATCCATATAAAAATATTTAATTTTAAGAACAAAAAAAGTAGAAAAAAAGCGTGAGGGGGGAAAAAATAAGTGTCGTGATATGCAAAACTTCCACAGATTAATTTTTGATAACATCTTGAAATTTATTATTTGTCAAGAGATAAAAATTAGTATTAAGTATTTCATTTCATACAGAAAACGCTAACTCTAAATAAGGGAACTTCAAAAGAAAGTCTCTTTCGATTTAACGAATTAACGGACACTTGTGTGTCTGGAAATGTCTGTAGTACAACTACAGAGCCACTTGCTGATCGTTTTGTAAATTTCTCTTTAACGGTAAAATAAAATGTTTCATTAAATACTAATAATATAAATGCATTTTATTTTTCATATTCTACAAAAATTTCACAAATTAATTTTTGCAGTCTTCATCCGTTTTTGCACTCACTGGGAAGGTTTCCTTACTTCATTTTGCTTTAACTGGGTACTACTTATTTCAACAGAAAAGGGTTTTAAAATTAAGATTGTCTGATACTAAATACCTCGTCAGAAAGCGTCCGGAGATTCTGCTTTCGTCCTAATATGGGTAATTTTTACATTTTCTTTTAAAAATTTTTCTAATTATGAGCATCTAAATTTTGATAGAACTTAAAAATCGACTTTGGAGTAAAGATACACCTGGTGTTATTTTTTTCATGTCTTTAAAATGTATGCCATCTTATTTAAACTTACATTACATTGAAACTGTTCAATACTAAAAGTTAAGTGTGCGCAGTTTCGATAGACACCGGTTTACAACGCTTCCATGCCGTTTTGTATGTTGCTATTTTTTTTATCTTAGTTTGTCACATGCACGGTCGCATCAGAATAATATGGCCATATACCTAATAATGGAAATAGCCACACTTGGCTATTTCCCAGCCAAGTGTGGCTATTGGGATGGACGCTGCGAGACGGCGTGGCTTGGAGCCCCTGGAAGATTGCCAGAGGCACACGTGCCCATTCGGACTGTAGCAGAGCACGGAGTTCCCGGTGATGGCGTGGTTGCGTATCGGCACGTCGAACCTGTCGATCCAAATAGTCCCACAAGTGCTCTATAGGGTTGAGGTCGGGCGATTTCTCCGGCCAAAGTCGTGTTCTGGAACCACTCACCCCCCCCCTTAGCGACATGTCAGGGGGCATTGTTCTGTTGGTAGACACCATCGCCACCAGGGTAAACGTCCAACATGAAGATAATGTGGTCAGTGAGCATGGACCGGGGGCCATTGGCGTTCAGGGACCCATCCAGTAGTACCAGCGGTCCCAGGTCATACAAGGAGAACATCCCCCAGACATGCACGCTGCCCCCGCCAGCCTATGCTGCTTGACCAACAAGCGTGTCCTCGTGTTAGTTATTGTGTGTCTGACGCAGTATCCGCCACCGCCCTTCCGTTCTGTGGAATAGAAACCTCGATTTGTCGGAGAAGGCCACCATTTCTACTCTCCCACTATCCAATGACAGCAGTTCCATGCGAAATGCAGGTGTCGTTGCCGATGGACTTGGGTTAACATGGGAGCCGTGACGCAGCGTCTACTCCTGAGCCCCACGCGTAACAGGGTTCGCTCTACTGTTATTGGGAATACGTACCTGAGTGTCCCAGCGTTCATTTGCGTGGTCAATTGCTGCACTGTTGCGCGTCGATTGCCCAGGCGACGTTCTCCTTTAGGGTAGACGGTCTTTGTGGCTCCGCAGTTTTGACGTTGAGAGGTACTCGGTGTGCCAGCGGTCCACTCTTTGTGCGCCTCCACTACATCACCTTGCGAACATCCCAAGAAGTCTGCTGTTTCTGAGATGCTTCCACCCTTGACGCGGTAGCAGATGATCATTGCCTTATGAACATCCATCAAATCGCTGCCCCTGCCCATTGTGCTCACTTCACGCATTATAGATCATCTGTCCTGGCCGGCCACTTATATCTCCGTGTGGTCGACCTTGTCATGCGCTCTCTGTGACACGCCTGGGCTGGTAGACTGTGATTCCGGGGGTGGTCATATTATTCTGATACTACTGTGTATGCACTTAATGAACAAAACATTACAGATACCTACCTAATGGCGTGTTGATCGTTCTCTAGCGCCTGTATACGCGGAGGTATCGATTTCACCAGATGCCGGAGGGTTTCCGGATGCAATGCCAGCCATGTCTTTTGCAGCAGTTTCCACAACTCCGCCCCAGACGTCGGTCCAGAATCCACGGATCTGATGTTCCACTCCTCAACATCCCAGCGATCTCCCACGGTGTTTAAATCCCGGGACATTGGGCTCATCGGATAGTTCCAAACTCAGATCAGTGTTCCTCGTGTCATGCATGGGTGGTTGCGGCCCGGTGAGGCAACGCATTGTCTTACTGGAACTGACCACCTTGAGCGGGATGCGCGAAGGCCATGAAAGCGAGTTGGTGTTCAGCCAGCACTTTGCGGTAAAGGACCGACCTCTCCAGACGCTCTAAGGGACCTAATGCGTCCCATGAATAGGCTGCTCAAACCACCACAGACCCAACACCACCTTGAACGGAGCCGACCTGGTACGACGGGGCCATGATCTCATGCTGTCAACGCCACACCCGCACCCGCCCATCAGCTCGGTACAGCTGAAAACCGGATTCATTTAACCACACGCCACGGTGTCACTCTTCAGAGGCCCAGTTGTTTTGATGTTCTCGTCACCAGACGAGGGCGTAGTATCCGCTGAAGAGCAGTCAACAGTGGCACACGAGTAGAGCGTCGGCTTCCGTAGCCCAGGGTAGCCATACCGTTCGCTCGCTGACGTTTCTTGAGCCTTAGACATTTTATTATGGACATGATTTCCGCCGCCATTAGCAAGCTGTCGGTCTGTGCGAGCTTGGACAGTGTACGTCGACCGAGGCCATCAATGGGGTGCGCTTGGCAACCGCTTACTCTCTGGGCGCTGGTACGTCCGACGATGTTATACTCGCAGTACACCCTTGGTACTTCTGCCCTAAGAAACCGTATGATTCTTACCACTTAAGTGATAGAATTACCCATCTGTCTTGCGCCTGCACTGAGCCCACGACCAAAATCACTCAGATCACCACGTTTACCAATGTTCGACGATTACGATACACTGTTGGAAAGCCTTGTTGCTACCTTATTCCTTTCGCCGAAGTACCGAAGGAACTGCCTAAATCCTAAAGGTCATGATGCCCGTTAGATGATCTCTTTTGGGACTGACTGGGATGTCCATTGGCCGCTGTTAAAAGGTTCCATTGTTTGGAGGTTATCGTTAATCTTAATCCTATAACAGCTGTTGTGTACCAATCAGAACTAACCGTTGCTTGGAGGTGTCGCTTAAACTAGGTTGCACTGTATGCACAGATGATCCATTACATTATGGCCACCTATTTACTAAAATGTCGGACCCCCTTCAGCCAGCAAAACAGAGGCCACTCGACGAGGCATCGATTCGATGAGGTGGCGATAGGTATCCTGGGGTATCTGGTACCGTAATGTCAACTGCATATTCTGCAGTTCCTGTACATTTCGGGGTTGTGGTGATTTAGCGCGAACCCGCTTTACCAAGTCGAACAACAAATGTTCGATTGGGTTCATGTCAGGTAAGTTTGGAGGCCAGGGCATTACAGTCACCAGCATGTTCCTCGAACCACTTCTGGACGATTTCGGCAGTGTGGCATGGCGCATTATCCTGTTGATAATTACAATCACCAGCAGGGAACACAGTTACTATGAATGGGTGAACTTGGTCCACAACGATGTGCGGATACCTGACAGCTGTCATGGATTGTGCTATTGGAATAATGGGGCCTGAAGTGTCCCAAGAAAACATCGCCCACAGCATGACACAACCACCACCACCGCCGGCCAGTTTCCGCCCAACAGTGCATCCATGCGCCATAGCCTCCGTTGGCAATCGGCGCATCCGATGTGCCAACGGAGGCTATGGCGCATCCGCGCTGGGCTGTCTACATGACACACTAGGAATCTTGATTCGTCAGACCAGGCCACTTTCTTTCAATCATCCACGATCCAATCTCGATTATCTTGGGCCCATTTCATGTGTTGTTGGCGATGCAATGCAGTGAGAATGAGGACCCGGCTGGGTCTTTGGCTACGCAGCAGGCTGCAATGAACTGTGTGGTGTGGCACATTGCTCTGATCAGCACTCTTGTTGCTTCAGGGGATTTGTCTCACTGTGTCCCTGCTGTTGCTGTGAACAATGCGCGACAGTTTCCGCTCTCCTCGCGGATCAATGAGCTCCGGACGACTCTCATTTGGCCATCTGTGCACCACTTTTTGAGACGTGCTGACTACAGCGGCACGTGAACGACCTACAATCCGCGCAGTTTCCGAGATCGCAGTTCCGAGGTGCCGTGCCATCACAATTTGTCCTTTATCTAACTCCGATAAATAGGCAGCTCTTTCCATTCTGACTACGAACACTGTACGAACCGAAAGCCGGTTGTCAGGTTGTATATATGCTGCTCTGTGAACTTCACCTGCGCCACCTTTCGGTCTCTAGGCGTGCTCATTTCTCTAAGCTAAGGGGGGTCATAATGTAATGGCTCCTCGGTGGATATAACATTTACGTGAATAGGCTTACAATAGTCGATTATGACCCGGCTCTGCTCGTCCGAGTTTCGAATTCCAGATAACGAGTTATATTTGCCCTCACCTTTAAAGCACTAGTTTAGCGGGTTTTCGCTTCCTGGAACCACCCCAAGTTAGGGACTAGCGTCTGCTACTGGCCTTGGATGTTTATAATTTCGTGAAATCACAGAAATATTTTTTTTGGGGGGTGTGATTTTAGGTTTAACGACCACCGTGAGCAACTCAATGGGCTATAAGCAGTCGCCCGTCCCTAATTTAGGGTCACTGGTTCCAGGGAAGGGAAAGAGCCAGTACCGTAAGACAAACACAACATCCATGTCTCACCGGGATTCGAACCCGGACCCCTTACGGACGAATGATCAGAGGCCATCGCTTAGACCACTGCGCCACCGGGGCGGTAACAGAAATGAAGGGAAAATGAATTTATACTTGATTTCAAAAGTTTGACTATTCCGCCTGGGTTTTATTTCGAACAGGAAGGCAGGAAAAATAGGAGTTAAAAGAGAACCATACAAATAAAGCTCTAAAATGCGTTGAAGTGTTTTCATCTTACAGAAATCAGATTAATTGCTAAATAACTTTTTCACGTCAATCCTTATCAAATTTGTCCACACTGTTCGAAACCGCATTAACTTGTATATATTTTTTTTAATTGAAGTGGCGAAGAAAAAAAAACAGAGAAACATCCTTTCCCGGGCACACACTTAATACAATGCCCAAATGTGGAGCTCAGAACCGTTCCGTTTGAATAAAGAAATGTTTCCTCCGGAGAAGTGTATTTGTAGGCTCGTCGGATGCCTTCGAAGGCTTCAAAAATTAGAAATATATCTGAAGAAAGAAAATGAATTTAAATCTCTGGTAATGTAGGCGACCAGATGCCTCGTAGTTATTGCAACCCCGGTTATTTTTAGGGCTTTACACCTCGATAACGTGGAGACATAGCAGACATTGCAAAGTGAATAATCCTGAACAGTTTGCAATGCAAATAGTTCCCCGGTTAGAATGTAGACAACCAAGAACAGATTCCTACGAAGGAAATATTACTGAGCTGCATGTTTAAATGGTGATGAATATTTATGTTGAAGAGAAATTCAGACGGCTGAATTCGTTAAATTTTATGAAGAGCTAGAAACCTGTAAAGAATATCGATTTTAGTTTCTCCCTCTGTGCAATACTCCAAGCCATACGTGTTACCGTGTTGCATAATCCGTTACCCGCATGATATAGGGTTACAGATCAACAAGGTTCAGGCGGGCAAAAAATGCAACTGGTTTAATTTGGCATTCATGATTCACAGGAAAAGGAACTGCCCATTTAGCAAAGTCTCATTATATGAGCGGAATGTCGGCATTCCGATATCCATACTTTTCAGTTTTCGAAAGTGTTTGAAAGAATAAGGATACTTTGGTTCCTTGCACATTACTCGAGCACAATGATAGTTGATTTATGAAAACATGCTCAGCGTAATACTAGGCAGATAGTTTCAAATTTTAATTAGGGAATGTAATAACGCTTATTTACGATAAATTACTGTTAGACAGACTACCCTATAATATGTGCTTTTATATGCACATTCTTTCTTCAATCAGATTCATCATGCAAGTGCAGTAATCCTTCAAAGTAACATAATTTATCATAATACAAAAACGGTGATCAATTATGTAGTTCTGGGCGTAACTTGACTGTGCCTTTATTCACCGACCGTATTGAGCGTCTACTCTTCCATGTGATAACTTTAATGCATTTAGCACATCTTTGTTCCGCCTGTCTTAACCCTTGGTAATACAATCCTTGTATCAATCCTTACGAACGACACCTCTCGGTACTGCTTTCGGGATATCGCTCTTCGTCGTGTGTAAATGAAACATTTTCCAAGCTCTCAGACCACGATAAACAGCTACAGGATGTCGTAGAATGGTGCACGATCTTCATAGACTAACCATATACGCTAGCTTCGTCATTGTCTCCATCTGTGGCTTCCTCGAGCGATTTCTTCATCGTATGCGTTCTGAACGTGTTCCACGGTTTTAGAAACTACACTGAAAAGCACCATGCAACTGGTTTAATTTGGCATTCATCATTCATGATGGTGCACAGTCTAAAAAGATTCGAACCGCACGCTCGACTCAAAATTGTCGCCCTCCCCTATGTTGACTTCTGGGGTTATTTCGTCATCGTATGTCTCTGAAACGTGTTCAACAGCTTTAGACTACAATGAAGAACTCCAGGATGGCACATGAATGTGCGCAGTCTTCATAGACTCCAATTCGTACGATGGTGAATACTGGCCGGTTCAACTATTGGGTTGGAAAGAAAGTAATCAAATGCAAGGCAACAGAAAAAGTCTAATTACCGTATATGCAAGTACAAGTCAGTCCAAAACGTAGTCGCCATCGTTTTCCACGACCTGCTCTCATCATCTCTAGGGCAGCTATTGGATACCGTTCCTGTAAAAGTGTAGCGGCTTGGACGGAAAGAAATGCGGAAGTGCGCGTTCGACATCGTCCCGGTTTTTGAACCGCTGTCCGTCCAGGAAATGCTGCAATGATCGGAAAAGGTGGTAGTCGCTTGGGGGCAATGCCCGTGGAATAGACTGGGTGCGGCAGCAGCTACCAGCACAGTTCCCTGATCTAATGACATGTCACCCGTGCAGTGTGTTGTCTCGCTCTCTCCTCCTGATGCAGGAGGACGCTTTTGCGGTTCAGCAGTGCTGGTCGTTTCGACGGTAGCTATGCGAGTAGATCATCGAACTGACGGCAGTACATATCGGCAATGATAGTAGTGTTGTCCGGCAACAGCTCAAAAAATACGACACCCCGCATATCCCACCAAACAGACAGCAGGACGTTACTTGGGTGTAAGCCGGGTTTGGGGTTCGGCATGGGCTTCTATTTTGGATCCAACCACTGTTTCTGGGAGCTGACATTGTCATGCAAGATCCATTTCCCGAGACTTGTCACAATGCGGCCCAAGAACGGTTCAACTTGGTTACGTGATAGCAAGGAAACACCTTCACTCATGCGATTTGCTTCTGCTCAACTATAAGTTAATGGGGTACCCTAACTTCCCTCTTGTGCACCTTCCCAAGTTGACGCAGGTGCGTGATAATGCTCGTATGGGCAGTCCTCAGCTGTTGGGCCAACTCCTGCGTGACCACACGTGGGTCGGTCTCAATTAAGGTCTTCAGCATGTCCATGTTCAGTGATGCGGGTATTCCGACTTTGGGACGGTCTGACAGCCCAAATTTCCTTCTCGAAACCGTTCGAACCAACGACAGCTCTCACGATGTGATAAGGCATTTCATGCGTGGTTGGCGATGACGTATAGTGAGCACGGGGACCCGGCTGTGTCTTTAGCTACGCAGCCGGGCCATGCGCAGATGGCTGCAGTGTACTGTGTGTTGGGACACATTACCCTGATCACCACAGTTATGATTTGTCGCACTGTGGCCCTGCGGTCGCTGTGAACAATGCGCGACAGTCTCCGCTCCCATCTGGCATCAATGAGCTGCAGACGAGACACGGCAGGACGACCGTTCGTCGTTTGGCCATCTGTGCACCACATTTGATACGTACTCACTACAGCGGCTCGTGAACAACCCACAAGCCGAGCCGTTTCCGAGATCGTAGTTCCCAGGTGCCATGCCATCAGAATTTGTCCTTTATCAAACTCCGATGAATCGGCAGCTTTTCCCATTCTGACTCCGAACACTCTACTAACCGAAAGCCGGTCGTCGGGTTGTGTATTTACTGCTCTGCGAACTTCCCCTGCGCTACCCGTTCGGTCTCCAGGCGCGCTCACTTCTCTAGCCTGGGAGTGGTCATAATGAAATGGTTCATCTGTGTAATGCAGAAATATCTTACAATAGTAGCTCCAAAGGACAAATGCACACTCCAGTAATGACGCATCGACAAAACATAACAAGAAACGTGACACCAAATTCTTGGTTGTAGTGAGAACGTCTTTTGAATTCTTTTCAAGAATTTGTTTTAAAAGTTATAATTGTAGAAAGCGAAAAAAATTAGCAAAAAAAAAAAAGGGGGGAGGGATACATTTACTTCTGTTATGGGAGGAATGTGTATTATTTTAAATATGCAATGTGAGCAGTGCTCTTTATAATGAATGAAGGCAGTTACAAAGGCAACGCAATAATCATCAAGATTTATACAATCAGCCAAACATAAAAAAAAATAGAAATAGGTGCTTACGCGCACTATCTACAGAAATATGTGTTACGAAACATTACGTACTGTATACAAAATATCCTTCATAGTGGAAGAACTCTGAAGTTGAGGGATGTTTGCAGCGCAAACGACTAGAAGCTCAAATATTAAAGCAAACTTTGCGTTATCTGAAGTAAAAAATACATGGAGGCAAAATATTCTTCATAGCGAAGGGTTTCGTACCACTGAAGATTTTTTGTAGGGTAGTTTTAGATTCTGAGATACTTTTTGATATGCTGACGCTCTCCTGACAACATGATTTAACTTCATGAAAAAGGAGAGATTTTTTTTTGCAAAGTACTCCTTATTGCAAACCTTAGGCGACGAAAAATGAATATTTCAAATACGACTTCTAGAAGCAGATATAGCCAACAAATAGTTTTTACGCGTAAATATAGGCACCCGGCGAGTATATTTAAGTGTAAAGTTCGGACGAAATGTCTTTTAAAAGTAGAGATACGAGGAAAAATGCAATATATATGTACCTGCTTACCGGGGTAACTCTGAATTAGTTGAAAAAGAAATTGTACGCAAAATGCTCTCCATTGTAAATGGTATCGAGATGAAAAGAATTATTTCAATCTGACTTTAAGAAGCAATGATATGGTATGAAACATAATTTGAATTTGATAGCATCAACATTTACGCTCTCTTTGCCTTTTAGTCTTCTTCCAATGACTTTATTCATTGGAAAAATACTAAAAGGCAAATATCATCGTTGTCATTGGACAGGCTTTCCAATGCAGAAAGGGATTTTCAGATCAGACTAATAGTTGAAGATAGACGAGAGTCATAACAAAAGTTCTGCACACGTTAATCTAAAAAGGAAGCGGATGATGCAATCGGGAAAATGACTGCGTCATGTCAAGGTCAGACTCTCAGCAACGCAGTGGTGTCAGAACGACGCGCTGTCATTTGCTGTCTGGGCGTGAGAGTGTTTGGAAATGGAGGCGTGCAGCTCCTCAGGTCGAGTCACTGCGTTAGCCCAGCGCTTGTACGTAAAAATGGAAACTGTGCGGGGAAAACTCCCAACACAGATCCACCCTGCCTTGCAAGAAGTCTGCGGGGAAGGAACTCTTGACCGAAGCACAATTTCTTTCTGAGGACAAAGTTGAGACCGAATATTTGTCAAAATCGCTTCAATTTGTTAGAAGCGGGAGCGATATTGCTGCATGACAACGCATCGTGTCATGGTGCAACGTCGGTACCGGGACTTGTGTCGAAATATGGCTGGGAAATTTTATCCCACACACACCATACAGCCCTGATCTCAGTCCATCCGACTTTAATCTTTTCCCAAAGTTAAAAATTTGGCTCTCGTGGCGTCCGCTACGATTCGCTGGGCGACCTCGCATTGGACGTGACCCGACAGCTTAACAAAGATGGCGTACTACTTGGCATCCAAGACATACCTCACCGCTGGCAAGCTGTCATTAGCAGCGGAAGGTAGTACATTGAACGGCAATAAGGTGAGTTGTCTCCGTGACTTCACACTTTTCTCAAAAATGAACAGTGTGAAGAACTTTTGTTATGATCCCCATATAGTAAGCACAGGCGGACGGACTTAGTTAAACGTGAGCATGTCCCTTTTTTACCAGAGCAGTTAAGAATTACTTACCGGAGGTAAAACAACAATTCAGATATAACAAGTTAGTAAAATCATGCAATGCATTGATTATGATACGCTTTTCAACATACCAGAAATTATTACTCAAGTTATGAGGATAATGGCTGTGGAATAAATCTCGCTCCTGTGTCCTGACCTTTGATCCCATTTCGATGATATTCAACAGAACCGGTTCAGTACTCCGCAAGATTAACATACTAAAGTTTTGTCGCAATAGAAGCAGTTTTACGCAAGTTATGAGAATAATGGCTGTGGAATAAATCTTGCTTTTGTGCAATGACCTTTGACCCCATTTCGTTGATATTCAACAGAACCGGTTCACTATACCTCCGGAACAACATGACAACGTTTTGTCGCAATCGAAACATTTTTTGGTATGTTATAATGCACAAGGGCAATGAAATGGATCCCACTCCAGTGTCCTGACCTTTGACCCCATTTCCCCCATTTTCAATAGGGTTCGTCCCCAGTGGCTCCCTACCACATACTAAAATTTCAGCTAAATCGAACCATTTTTACGCAAGTCATGACGCATAAGGGCAATGGAACAAATCCTGCTCTTATGTCCTGCCTGGCATTTGACCCCATTTCGCCCATTTTCAATAGGATTCGTGCCCACGTGGTTCCCTACCACATACTAAAATTTCATCGAAATCGAACCATATTTACGCATGTTATGACGCATAAAGGCAATGGAATGGATTCCACTTTTATGCCCTGACCTTCGATCCCATTCCACCCATTTTCAATAGGTTTCGTTCCCAGGTGGTTCCTTACCACATACCAAAATTTCATCGAAATCGAACCGTTTTTACGCAAGTTATGACGCATAAGGGCAATGGAATAAATCCCGCTCTTATGCCCTGCCTGACCTTTGACACCAATTTGCCAATTTTCAATAGTATGGTTCGTGTCCAGGTAGTTCCCTACCACATACTATAATTTCATCGAAATCGAACCATATTTACGCATGTTATGACACATAAAGGCAATGAAATGGATCTCGCTCTTATGGCGTGACCTTTGACCCCACTTCACCCATTTTCAATAGGATTCGTCCCCTGATGGTCCCCAACCACATACTAAAATTTCATCGAAATCGAACCATTTTTACGTGAGTTATCTTGCCGACAGACAGACGGACGGACGGACAGACGAACGGAAAAAGCTGGAGCATATACGCTTCTTCAACCTACGGTTGGAAAGCGTAAAAAATAGGGCAAACAAACGCAATATAACATACAGACGCAGAAAAGTGTCTTTTCTGTTTTAGACTGAGATATTAATCCAGTAGGTGCATCTAAGTAGGCCGCTCCGGTGGCGCAGTGGTCTAAGCGATGGCCTCTGATCATTCGTCCGAACGAGGTCCGGGTTCGAATCCCGGTGAGGCATGGATGTTGTGTTTGTCTTACGGCACTGGCTCTCTCCCTTCCCTGGAACCAGTGGCCTTAAATTAGTAACGGGCGACTGCTTATAGCCCATTGAGTTGCTCACGGTGGTCGTTAAACCTCCAATTAAAAAAAACAAAACAAAAACATATCGAATGCTGGGAACGTTCTGCAGCAACACTCTACCATATGGAGATAACTGAGTCGTGCAACTGCTGCAAATTGGAAGGCTGCACAGTCTTGCACGAACAGCCCGTTCCAACTCATTAAATAGATGACTGTTTTAATCTCAGGACTGTGCAGGGGCCTGAAGTAAGGATGACTCGTCGACATGTTCCTTAAATTATTTGTTAATGGTACGAGCTTTGTGAGCTGGTGCGTTTTCCTGCTGGCGGTATCCATCTGCTTGAAGGTAAACTGTAGGTATGAAGGGATGTATTTCGTTGGTAACGATGCTCAGATTCGCCGTGTCATTCAGATGTCCTTCGGTTGGTATCAGGGGCCTAATGCGTGTCACGAAAACATTTCCACGACCAGCATACCTCCGCCACACACATGTACGGTTGACAGGATGTCTCCGCGGCCTTATGTTGTTTGAGCCATTTAAATCCGTATGATGCAGAAGGAATCTTGATTCATCCGTCCAGTTGACTTTTTTATTTGCTCGCCTGTCCAGTGTCGCTGCCCCCGCGCCTACGGGAGGAGCGTTTTGGGGTTATGTGCCAGTCACGTCGTCACTCGACATAGTCGTCGACGGTTGTGAACATTCGTGACATGGTTAAATATGTGGTGCGGTCAGGTATGACCATCGGCACACCAGTGTTGACTTCTGTAGTGAATTTCCGAGTTCTGACCCATGTGTTCTCTCGCACGATTCTCGGCAGTTTCGTTTGATCCCAAATATTTAGCCCACTAGATGTTTTCGTACACGGGGTCGTCGATTGCTGGCGCCATTCTCTGTAAACGCTTCCGACCCTCAATCAAACACTAACTGATGCTCGACCGCACACGGCCTTCACGTTACGGCTTACGTTCTGGAGTGAGCCATTTAGGTGACGAGGGTAAGTGTGCTTAGCACACTGGTATCTCAGTGTATATTACCCAAAAACAGCTGAAATATTTGTAAAACAATTTTGCTGAGTTAGATGATCCTTCTCCAAATAACTTTGCCAAAATATTAGAAGAGTTCCGTCAATCAGTTTGTTTTTCCACATATTCTCCTGGGTTTGCTATGGAAGCTTTTCTGTACTGAATGCGTTCATCAAATCTACCGAGTGAACCCGACTAACAGTCCCCCATGAGACAGGGGCGCTGTGGTTGCCTTGTGGCGCTGTCTCCGTACTTTCCTTAGCAGGAGTGCCCCTAAATTTGGAATGAGAGAACCTCAGATGCCATGGGAGTCGTTAAAAAATTTATTATTAAATAAACTGTCAACTGTGGTCCTTAAATATCCCTAAGTGATGCACTCTGTATGATGATTTACGAAGTAATGCACTCGGTAAGATTAACTACGCACCGGATTATGTCTATAGAATAAAGGTTCGTACCGTCTAGGCACGTTAAAATATTATAATTTTCGCTAAAATACATTGGCGCTTTCGAAAATTTTCCATGTCTTCATCATTAACGTTTCGAAAGCGCTAGTGTATTTTAACGAAAATTAAAATATTTTAACTTGTCTAGACGGTATAAACTTTTATTCCATAAATTATGATCTTACCTAACTGATTGCAGGAATTCAAGACGTTAGACAAGACACGCGCAAAAGCGGTGAGTAGCAGCTTGTAGTTCCTTTTTTCCGATGCTGTCATGAGAATACCCGTAAAATATGCAATACTCATATGAAGAAATGTCTGCACTTGTTCGCATCCTGTCGTTTTCCTTCGATTTTTATGAATAACTGTCACCTTACAGCTGTGTTGTGTCCAGCTGAGAATGTGTCCCACAGAGTTCATTGATTCAGGTTAACAACAGAACTTCTGAATTGAATGACAGTGGTTTTCGGTCAGCAACTCTCAATTGTTTAATTGAAAGGCAAATAAATTATTTTGGTGAAATTCCTTATTGGAAGAATGAAACAGTCGTGGTTTTACTCATTACACGTTTTGCCTTCAGTAATCGATTCTCCAATAAACAAACTGAAAGACTTTGTATCACGGAGGATGAATATGTGTTGTGAACTGGGTGGTGATATATCCCTTCCCTGTGCGTTTGTCATTCAGTAACACTGGAACAAGCCCCTCCTACAAGTGATGGGACAATTTTTAATCCCGCTTTTGTTATTCCTGCCGAATTCAACCAGAGATAATATACCTTTATGTCTAAACTGATATCTTAGATATTGTTGCGGATTTTTGGTGCGAATTTGGAGTCAAACGCTTTCCCAGGAATGCAGGCAGAGATGCTTAAGCGTGCGCATTCCTTTTATTATACGGGAGCGACAAATTAATGCGGGAGTAAACTGGCCGGTACTTTAAACTAAAGGAGGAAATTTCCAAGTTGCGGCTAATAGGCAATACGGTTGGTCTCTTGCACCTCGATCACCGATGACAAGAAAGAACGCCACAAACAGAGAGACGTATGGTGAACTACCAGGGTGAATCATAAGTTCGTAGCATTTCACGGTACAGATGGAGGAACTCCGCCGAACAGGTGGGACATGCGCAGTAAGGTGGAATGTGTCCCACATTTTATTGGGTGACCTGCTCCGCTGCTCAGACAGGTAAGCATGCGCCTGGCCCAACACGTGTGTGCTGCTGATACTAGACGAGAATGTTGAAGGAGAAACTTGTTGTTCGTGTGCTCCTACGCTATCATTGGAAAATAGGGCTGAACGCGACAGCTCCCGTGAAAGACATTTGTAGTGTAGGGGGTGAAGGGACAATGCACACTGCAACAGCAAGAAAATGGTTCCAACGCTTCCGGTTCGGAGACACAGAGCTCGTTGACAAATCCAAATATTGGAGACCAGTCACCACCAATACCAAAGTCCTGCTTCTAGCTGTTGAACAGCACAGAAGAACCAGCACCTGACGATTAGCAGAGGAGGTCCATGCATCACAAACTACCATCGTTCGTCCCCTAAACCAGCTCGGGTTTCACTCTGGACGTCCACGGATGGTTCCCCATGAAGTTAAGTCCACAGCAAGCTGAGGAGCGTGTCACTATGTGTCGAAAATTGCTGTAAAACCTACGTGACAACGAGTTTTGGCGGATAATCGTGAGGAATGACGAGAAGTGAGTCTTCCTACGTTATCTTGATACCGAAACCAATGGCTGCTGCCAGTGGATGAGGCTCAAGCAGTGGTTCCAAGAGGGCGTTTCGAAGTGAGGATAATGTTGTGCGTTTGGTGGAATTTCGATGGTGGAACTTCGAGCTTATGCCACATGGTCGAGCCGTCGATGGAAACCTGTTTGCCGACTAGCTGCAACACGTGTACGACGTTCTGCTCCAGCTCTACCCCGTAATGGTGAGCCAAAAGGAGGTCCTCCTGCAATTCAACAATGTCCCATGTCATAGGTCACGGATTGTCTGCCAGAAAATTCAGAATTTTGATGGCGTTGAAATGCTACCACGCCCAGCCTAAAGCTCGGATCTTTTCTCCCTTCGGATTTTCACCTGTTTCATTCCATGGCACACTTCTTGGCAGGCAGACAGTTCCATTACTTGGAGGCTCTGAAAGATGGCATCACTGAGTTTTCCGCATCCAAGCCAGCTGCATTGTATCGCAACGGCATTGCATCTTTGGCTGAACGTTGGCGAAGGACCATAGACTCTGATGGACTGTATTTTGCAGAATAGCCATATGTGTTGAACATGTGGTACCGGACTGAACATTGTAACACAAAACGCTACGAAATTATAAGTCACCCTGGTAAAAGTGCGTTGAAATTAGGGTAAACTGTGCAGGAGTTGGCCACACTCCCTCGAAAAAGCCGACCTCTTGTTGGGGTGGCTGCCATACGATCGAGGAGAGACATAGCGCGCTGTGGGCTGGAAGATTTCTCTGCTGCCAGCCGTTTATATGTGCTAACCCCTCAGGCAAAGAGAACAGCTTGTGGATCATGATAGCTTCTTCGGACGCTGTTAAGAGTGCGAAATTCTATATTGTGGTGATTTTACATGGCACTTCAATTTTCTCTTGGATACTGTTTCCTCCACAACTACGTAAGGAGGCTTTCTCTTGTTCCTATTCCTGGGCAGGAAAGGACTTCACAAACTGATGCGTGCATATAGGGCTCTCTCTGTGTAAATAGTGATGTACACAAGAAGATAGCTTTGCAAATAAACCACTGTACAAAGAATTTGCATCATTTTCTGTATGCTTTATAGCTGGCTGCAGAATTGCGTAGCATTAGGGGTGATGCGCTAAACCAGCGATTTTAACAATTTCGTGTCAGAAGTCGTAGTGGTTCTGGACGTTTAGTAACCCGGTCATCTGGTAACAATATACACAATATGGACAAGTCACCCGACAACCATACAAAAGCAAATGAACGGATCCGCTGCGTTGTTAAGATGCGCGGTACAGCTGCAAACGGAATAAAATCAAGCATGCAGCTGACCGCGATCATATCGCACTTTGAGGTTGAGGGAAAATGTCGCGGCGGGAGAGAACTGACTTTGAGAAAGGAAAGATTGCTGGGTATTATATTAGTGGGTTGTCCATAAGAGAAACCGAGAGGCGTTTAAACATACCCAAGCCAACAGTTTTGGATGTACTGAATACGTGGAAGACACATGGCGTGCCTGAAGCAGCAAAACGTACCGGCAGACCAAAGAAAATCAGTGGACGTCGAAGCCTCAGGAGAGTCGTTACAGCTAATCGACAGAGTACTGCACAATACCTCAGTGTACAGGTGAGTAAAAATGCTGGAACCGCGGTATGTACACGTGCCATTCGCAGAGAACTTCATTCAATGAGTTACCTTGGTCGTGCGGCTGCTGATAAGCCTTTCTATCTCCACTCGAAATGATACTCGTCTTTTAGCATGGTATAGAGAACATTTATAGTGGACCGTAGATCATTGGAAACTGGTCCTATGGACTGGTGAATCCAGATACACGATGCATATGTCGGATGGTCGTGTGTGGCTAGGGCGGCAGCCGAGAGAACGCTATTTACCACAGTGTATTGTTCCCACGGTCAAGTTTGGAGCTGGCAGTGTACTCTTGTGGGGGTGTTTTTCGTGGTATGGTCCCCGGCCCATTGGTTATCGTCAACAAACCCGTTAACCAGCACGTCTACCTCGATATTCTGGGCAATTATGCCCTACCAACTCTGTGGCAATAGTATTGAAACGAGCCTTGTTGGTAACAGCAGGATAATACCCCGAGCCATAAAGCAAGGACTGTTACGACGTGGTTTGACGATAATTCCGTATCGTGTGTGGACTGGCCAGCACAGAGTCCTGATCTTAATCCGATAAAGCACCTATGGAATGAATTAGAGCGCCGCATAAGAAGTTTGGAACCAACGCCTACTAATAAGTAACAGTTAGCGGCAGCATTATGTACTGAATTGAAGCGCATACATATCGTTGTGCTCCTAAACCTTGTCGAAAGCATGTCTCGAAGGGTCAGTGCATGCATTAAGACCAAAGGTTTACCAACAGCGTACTAACGTATGTCAATAAATGCTGTGTTGTGTTTCTCTTCAAGGTGTCCGGTGACTTTTGTCAATATAGTGTATTTTTCGATAATAACTTCATATTCCGATAGATATTAATCAGGCAAGAAAAACGTTGCCTTTGGTTTATTTCAATCAAAGAAAAAACGTGTTAATACCAATGCTAAAGTCAACCAACGTAGGGTTATTAAACAACGAAAACTACATGTACACAACACAAGTATATACGACTTAGTTCATTTATACCAGTGACGTCAGAGGTTTCCATAATACCTCTTCAGGTGGAGTCTCATTTTCTGTAATCTTAAACTCCAAACAAATTAGCTTTGCTTTCGAAAGCTATGTAGCGGTGAAATTTTGTCACGTTGGAAGTTTTTACGTGCTATTATGCTATACGAAGGTTAACACGACAAAAGTAAATTCGAGAAAAAAAGTGTGGGGAAGCTTTATTAAATCTGAATGCTATTTCTATTGTTGTGAATCGGATATTTTTTAGAGTTTTTTTAATATTCAACAACATACTTCAGCTTCTGGTTCAGTAGGACAAGTTATTTTTATATACACCTTGATAACCGCAAAGGAAGATAATACCAATGATATAAACAAACAATTTTCAATGTAATACCTTTCTAACATTTCAGTAACTCCTTTCTATCTGATAAGTTATTCATGAGAAATAAAATTTTCTTTTTGCGAGGAGCCTAGAGTAATATATTAAAGGAGAAAGATTCAGTGGTTTTAAAAGGTACTTCATCCCTGTGATATTTGATTCTTATTATGCAGACCCAAAATGAGCGGTGTTGCTGAGAGCCTGGCAAATTATAATTAAGTAAAGCAGCTAGTTAATTCGCTGAAAATTCGTTGCATTCCTTGCCCAGGGCCATATTTTGCCAAAGAGCGCCGTAACATAGACAGATTATAAAAACATAGGCTCGAACTGTGGAGAGAAAGCGGCGTACGCTAGTGAGTGCATGAGAAGCACTTTTAAAATGTAATGACATTTCCGTTGAAGTACACAAATCTCAGATGAAGGGTGGCAAAACGTATTAAATAGGAGTAACGAAAATCGTATTAACTTGAAGAATGTGAAACGGTGGTTTTGAGAAAGGTGAAAATGAAATTAGATATCGCATGGCTAGAGGACATAATATAGCAACAGGAATCAAAATAAAAATCACGAAGTATAAAGGAAAGTGAAAAAGCTGAAAGTCAGAAAAGAAAAAAAGGTTACCTGCTTAGAAGCTGCCTTTACTTTTTGTATTGATTTTCGAACACTGACAAGAAGTTCGAACCATTGTTTTACCCTGCTAAAGAAATAAAAAATAGTTTCATGAAACAATGCCAAAAGAACCATTCGCTGAACTGAAAATTTCAGGTTTTGCTAAAAAGTTGATTTAGCGAAATAAATTTGCATTCATTAATGATCGACGCATTTTGAATGTTCACAGGAAAACATTATACCCTCCGTGTTCTTAAACTTTATGCAATTCTGTTTTTAATGCATTATATCTATAGCTCGGTGCTCGAGTTGTCTGATGTGCAGTGCTCTGACTATTCGTATAAATAAAGCCTGGATTCGTGATTTCCAGAGAAGGCGCTGTACAAGTGTTTGTTTGTCCTTTGCTCTCCCACAATCTAAAGATACCCAATCCAGATGCCTACACTACTTTTTTAGGTTTAATAATCACCGCGAACAAATCGAAGGACCATAAGCAGTCGCCCGTCCCAAATTTAGGACCAACTTGTTCCAGGCAAGAGAAGGAGTCAGGCCTTAAAACAAGCAAAAGTGTTTATCTTTTCCTCATCCGGGACTTGAACCCGGGTCCAGCTGACTGATGGTCAGAAACCAGTACTTAGACCACTGTGCCACAGGAACGGTGCACACTCTTTTCTGGTAAACTCCAGTGTCCATACTACAGTATTAATCGAAAAGTGGTGTAGTAGTCTTGTGTTGAAACATAGAAGTGTTTCAGAACCTTTATGGAAACAAGCATAATCAGACTGCGGAACCCATAGTCGTTTAAGGATCCATATGGAAGCAAAGACATTCTAAGCGAAGAACCCAGTGATCCGAGGACCTATACAGAAGCAAACCCAATCAGATTGTTGATCCCAAAGTGGATTCAGAACTCATATGAAAGCAAACACAGTCGTACTGTGGAACCCAGATGTCTAAGGACCTATATGAAAGAACAGACAGTCTGACTGTGGAACCCAATGGGATTTTAAGACCCATAGGAAAGCAAAAACCATCAGACTGTGGAGTCCAAAGGGATGTATGGATCTGTAGAAAAGCACAGACATTGATATTATTGGGTTGGAAAAAGCTTGCGGACACATATGTAAGAAAATACAGTCAGACTAGAAAACAAAGTGGTCTCAGGACACATATGGAAATAAAATATGTTAATGTAGAACCAAAGGTACCTATGAACACATGTAGAAGAAAATCGGTCGGATTGTGGATTCTAAAGCAGTAGCGTAAGAACCTATGCAGAAACAAAGACAGTTGAATTGTTCAACCCAAAACAATTTAAAGACCTGTGTGAAAGTTCATCTTCCTGAAAATTTGATTTATTTTTGCCCATATATGTTTCTTAATACCATCAATTTAACATTCGTTTACAGATTAAGAAAGAATTTGTTAGCATTTTTGAACTAGAACAAGATAATGTGTAATTGCATTATATACAGTAATTCAGGGTATTGTTTTCGTCTGTTAAACAGATATAGCAAAATTTTGCTGCGTTATGAAAGTGAATGATATTTTTAAAGTACACTCTAAGACCTTCCAGAAGTATAATCTTAGAAGCTTGATGACGTTCTGAGAAAATAACTCTTGCACTTGCGAAGCGACATGTCGATCTATTTGAGGTGTCATGACGTCTTTTATTGCGAGATGTTTCATCTTCGTTCTTTATTAAATCATCTTCCGACGCTATAGGAATATTTTCAAACCTTGGGATAAAGTAAGGCATATATATATAATCAGTCACATTCTGGTCTCAGAATGAAAAATTCTTTCCAAGCAAAGACTGTCAGATTATATCACCCTAAAGATCTAAAGATCAAGCATTTTTGTTCTGAGATATTGAGCTTCTTTGGTATTTCTTCTGCTCACAGTAATGCCTTCCAGACGATTTCTTCATTTCCCCTTATGGCAAGAAAGGGGATATTACTGGAAATACTTGGTACTGAATCATTTGAAGATGTCGCCTTTAGTTTGCAAATAATTAAGCTTCTACGTAAAGATAACAATGATTTTTACGATTTTTGAAAGTTGTATATTTATGCGTGGTCTATTCAACTTACTGGTGCACAAATAACCAGGCGTTTGATTTTAAGATTTATTTTCTTTCGAAAAAAGAATGTTATATGTCCATCGACGAAAAGTATTTATTGGAAGACTTGAGAAAGGATTATTTTCTTCGGTAAATTGCAAATGAAGACAAAGCTGAGAAGAAGTAAATATACACTGACGGAAAAAAATCCCAACACCACGAAAAACTAGTTGTAGAGGAATGAAATGGCGGCAATACATTTATATAGGTAACATACTTAATCGATTAAGGTTTCAAGATCACAGCTTAATGTAAGCGCGAGAAGAGCCATTCTAAATGTGAAATGCTGGTACATTAATAACCGGTGTAACCGCCAGAATGTGGAATGCAAGCATGCAAACGTTCATGCATTGTGTCGTACAGGTGCTGTATGTCAATTTGTGGGATGGAGTTCCATGCCTGTTGCACTTGGTCGGTCAATACAGGGACGGTTAATGCTGGTTGCGGGTAGCGCTGGAGTTGTCGTCCAATGATGTCTCATACGTGCTCGATTGGTGAAAGATCTGGTTATCTAGCAGGCCACGGCAACATGTCTACACTCTGTAGAGCATGTTGGGTTACAACAGCGGTATGCGGGCGAGCGTTATCCTGTTGGAAAACACCCCCTGGAATGCTGTTCATGAATGGCAGCACAACAGGTTGAATCACCAGACCGACGTACAACTGTGCCGTCAGGGTGCGTGGGATAACCACGAGAGTGCTCCTGCTGTCATAGGAAATTGCTCCCCAGACCATAACTCCAGGTGTAGGTCCAGTGTGCCTCGGCCGCAGACAGGTTGGTTGCAGGCGCTCACCTGGCCTCCTTCTAACCAACACACGGCCATCACTGGCACCCAGGCAGAACCGGCTTTCATCAGAAAACAACAGATCTCCACTCCGTCCTCCAATGAGCTCTAGCTTGACACCACTGACGTCGCAAACGGCAGTGGTTTGGAGTAAGTGGAATGCACGCTACAGGGCGTCTGGCTCAGAGCTGTCCTTCAAGTAACCGATTTGTAACAGTTTGTTGTGTCACTGTGGTGGCAACTGCAGCTCGAATTGCTGCCTCAGACGCGGTACGATGCGCCACGGCCATACGCCGTACACGGCGGTCTTCCCTCTCAGTAATGCCACGTGGCAGGCCGGAACCCGGTCTTCTTGAGGCAGTACCTTCCCTTGACCACCGCTGCCAACAATCATGCACAGTAGCTAGATTCCTGCCAAGCCGTTTTGCAATATTGCGGAAAGAAAATCCACCTTCTCGTAACCCTATTACACGACCTCGTTCAAACTCCGTGAGCTGTTGATAATGGCTTCTTCGTCTTCTTAAAGGCACTCTTGACTAACATCAACACACTACGTCGAATCTTAACGATAACTAACGCTCGCGAACGTTACAGCGTGTATTTACAGCAAACCTGCTTTGCATGTTCCGAGGGGCGCTACTAGCGCCACACGTATGCGTCGAGCGCGAAATTTGCATAGACGTCATCTTACAGATGTACTCTCACCGCCTACCAACTGTCGTTTATCTAACACAACCGCTTCTTGGTGTTGGGATTGTTTTTCCATCAGTGTAAATGATGACTCAAAAGAAAGCTGCGCCATTATTTATTTATTTATTATAGGCACCGGCTGCTGCAAAAATACGCAGTTCCGATCGAAGCTCTAGTGCTTTGATCCCTGTGCAGAAAAAAATCATTGTCTTGCAATCTCGTAAGTTGCATACTGGAGGCATACTGTTTAACACGGATATTTTCCTTCAGCTTGGGGAACAAATAAAAGCTCCTAGGGGGCAGGGTCTGGCGAATAGCTTGGATGCTGGAGAAACTGAAATCCTGTTGTCTGTATAATCGTTTACGCAGTCTGGGAGATGTGAATCGGTGCATTGCTTTGAAGGAGAAAGACACCTGCTCGCGGTTTTCTGTGCCTCTTTTTCTTGATGGCTCCACTAAGCTGATTTATCGTGTTCACTTAAAATGTATCAATGTTCATTTAAATGTACCCATATTTCAGCCATTGTAAACAGCCTGTTCCAAACATTTAATGGATCCGCACGAAGTGTGTTGAAGTTGGTGGGTAGCTTTCGCTTGCAGCGCATGACGTTTGCACATCTGTCAACATTCGTGGGAAGCATTCTATACTGACCTTTATCGTCTTCAAAGGATTCGTCAGAATTCAATCAAAACTACCGACTAAAATGCCTACAAATTTTGTGTATACCGAACGGCCGTCTGTTTTGCATCACGACTTCATCAACGCGATTGACGTTTTCATAACAGGTGGGTGTACAAGGTCGTCCAGTAAGAACTGCATCACCCAAGATTCTCAGCCACAACAAAATTCGCTATGCCACGTGACAACTGCGAAATATGCATGTGGCCTCTTCCCCCAATATCAAAATTATTCCCGCATGAAACTCCTGTGGAAACATGGCTTTCATATACAAGTATTGCATTACGCCCATAGTTAATGTTCCTCCATTTGGTAAAAATCTGTATGGCTTAATTCACAAAACCACCTGAAATAAGAGATCGAATGGTTCACAGCATTGAAAATTTGTACAGTGACATACAAAGTGTGTCAATGAAGTTCGGTGAATGTACAGTAAAAAAGGAACAGCAGGTAATACTTAAGAAAACTTACTTTATTTTTCTCAAATTAATCGCTACCGCGATACAATACCCTTTCGTCATCGTTCGTATAACTGTTGGAAGCTATGGGAAAATACCTCCGTTTTGTATCGTCTGCAGCTGGGTCATCATCTGTGCTTGAATATCCGAAATGTTCAACAATTTCTTCTGTTTCAGCGCTAATTTCAGTCGGGGGAAACAAAAAGTAGTCAGCATGTGCCAGATTAGGCGAATATGGCGAGTGATACAACGTAGCGACGGCCCAATTTGAAATACACTGCTGGCCACCCAAAATACAACACCAAGAAAGACACGAGATAGCAAAGCCAGATTTACTGGACACATAACAACAGATACAAAGATGAAACGATTGAGCTTACAGGCCCGTGCTACTTGCGGAACACGCAGACATCAATAGTTCGTGTGGACCCCATGGCTGGCAATAACAGCCGATACACGCCGCGGCATCGAACGAAAGAGGCTATGGATGTGGGCTTGGGGTATGTCGGTCCAGGCTGCTTCCACACGTTGCCACAGTTCATCAGGCGTAGCCGCGGGTGGTGCTTGCCGGGCCACTCGGTTGCCGATCAGCGACCAGACGTGTTCGATGGGTGACATATCGGGAGGACAGGCGGGCCACGGCAGCAGTGACACCTGGTGGGTCGTGAAGAATTGTTTCACGATGCGTGTCACGTGCGGGCGCGCATTGTCCTGTTGAAACGTGGCCGCTGGCAGGTACTGCAGTTAAGGGAGGACTACATGCTCCAAAACGTCGGAGATGGTGCGCTGGCTGTTGCGTGTACCGGCGATGCGTACCAGAGGGGTGCGGGGGTCATATCCAATTGCGCCCCAAACCATAACGCCAGGCGACGGACCGGTATGGCGATGCATAATGCAGGCGTCATACAGTCTCTCGCCGCGGTGCCGCCACATGTGGATCCGCCCATGTGGTGTTGCAGGCAGAAGCGGGATTCGTCGGAGAAGACAGTGCCGTGCCATTCCGTAGCATAGGTGCGGCGTTCAACGGCCCACTGCCGGTGCACTCGCCGGTGGTGTAACCTCAATGGTAATCGGAGCAATACGCGCCGTGCGACAAGTCTCCGCTCCTGCAGAGGAGGTCGAATGGTACGTGCTGACACAGGTTGTTGCGCAATACACCCTAATTCTTGCGCTAACGTTCGTGATCTGGCGGTTCAAGCCATCAATGCCCGCAGCACAACATGCCTGTCCTCTCGTTCGGTGGTGTGCAGCGGCTGCGGCAATCGCTGACGTCGGTCCGTCCATCCCTCCTGCACCCACCGAATCCATACTCGCATCACTGTGGCTGGATGTCGTCCCACACGGGCGTCGATGTCTCGGTATGATAAACCGTTGTCGCGATAAGCCAATATTCGTCATCTGTCGAACTCGAAACCGTGCTGGAATGACTGCCGTATTCTGCGACGAGGCATCGGGAAGCTTCCTACGTACAGGTCCGGCAGAACAGCACACTTTCACTACTTACACCCCGCCTTCTGTGCACCCTTCTTATAGTGCTTCTTGGTGGTGTGCCGGGCGCACATGATTTGCATATGCCCTGCAATGCTAATCGTTTGCATGTCCTCTCGCGTGCGACGTATGCTGCGAATTCCAGGCCAATCGGATGCTTCCTTCAAATGGAGCAAAGAACCAATTTTACATTGGTTTTTGCTTATTTCAGCCTTGGGGGCTGAAATAAGCAAAACGAGTGATGACTTAAACGTGGCATAATAGTTGGAACTAAACTTGTAGGTCTGAACATCGCCAGGATGCAAATCCTACTGGCATTTTAATGCACAACCATAGCAAGGGCTTACCGTGAATGGTGCAACACAGAAAAGTCTTCTAGCAATCGGCACGGACGAAAACAGCTAGTGGTTCTACAAAGATTAGAGAGCCGCGCAAGCTAATAGATAGGCCAGAACCCACTAAATCATTGCGTTATTCAACATTAGTGTGTAGAGCGTCGTCCATGAAGGTACCTCGTATCGGATTATGCCGAGAATGAACTACAACAGCTGACAACCTTTTCGAGAGCCGATGTTGACAGCTCAGAACAAGAAAGCTAGCATAGGCAGTGGAGCAGTGGTCTAAGCCTTAGCTTATGACCATTCGTCCGAGATGAGTCCGAATTCGAATTCCGATGAGGCATGTAAGTTATGCTTTTCTTATGGCCCTGGCTCTCTCACTTCCCTAGAACCAGTGGAACTAAATTACAGCAACTTCTTCTAGATCGTTGAGCCCTCAAACAAAAAAAAAAGGCCAGCATCGATGCTGGACTGTTGAGGACTGTAATAAGGTCGCCTGGACACATACATCCAGGTTCTTTCTGTATCATGCAAATGGAAAAAGATCCGAATTTGACGCCAGCAACATGAGGCTGTATAGCTATCCTCTCAGATGTCAACTGTACTGACCAGTTGCGCTAGTAGTGTTGGTTTGGGGAAAGTTTTGCTGGGACGCATGAAACCCCTTTGACACCAATCGAAGGATATCTGAACGCGACGGCGTATCTAAACATCTTTGCCGACCATATTCATCTCTTTATGGCTACGGTTTATCCTCATGTTTGTGGATATGTCCAGCAGAGTAAGGCAACCGCTTACAAGGCCCTTATCGTTACATTCATTTCTGAAAGATACAACATTCCTGCACGATACTTCGGACATCTGATATGTTCGATGCTCCGAAGAATTCTGGTTGTTCTGTAGGCCACGGGCGATGTAACACGCTACTAGGTAGGTGTATCTAACAAACTAGCATCTCAGTGTATATGTTACCGCTAAAGCTCGAAAGCCGTTAATGCGCACATTACCTAGCTAATCTGCAGATTAACTGATTTGCTCCGTTAATGTGCGGAATCAAGAATTTTCCGCATTTTACCTAGGTAATGTGCACATTAATGGCTTCCGTTCGTTAAAGTTCAAAAGTTTGTTTCTCTCATTTCCTTTCCCTACACCTTCCCCCTCTCCCTACACCTTCCCCCTCTCCCTCCACTTTTAGTTTGGTTTCGCCTGTTTCTCTCATTTCCTTTCCCTACACCTTCCCCGTCTCCCTTCACTTTTAGTTTCGTTTCGCCAGCGTCTAGTCGTCGCCGGTTTTTTTTATTTCTCATAATTGGCGTCGGCTGCCAGTGCGTAGCATAGCTAATTCTGTTTTCAAATTCGTGATGAAGCCAAGGAAGGTTTAGAAAAGCAAGCAAAGAAAATGTTAGCAGTTTCTAATGCAAAGCACCCAAATGTCGATGAAGGTGTCACAGTGAGAATTAAAGTACCCGAAGTAGACAGAGCAAAAACTGATGCCCGCTCAATTTTAGCTGTGGTTCTTAGTAAAACAGAGGATGGCTTTTATAAACCTGGTACTAAAAAGGGTATTTTAAAACAATTGTATGCAAAATCTGAATTCAGTGTTTGCAAAGAGGGATTTTTAACGAAAGAAGATGTCCCTGCTGTAGAAATATCTTTACGTCAAACAGCAATAAAACAATCCCTTGGTACTGGGCAGGGTTTCAGAAAATGTGACTGCAAATCTAAATGTACAACAAATAGGTGTGCTTGTCGCAAAAACCAATTGCTATGTAATTCAAAGTGTCACCAATCTTTAGATTGCACTAATAAGTAAGCATAATTTTATCATATGTTTTGCAAATTCGTTTCCTTAACTATAATAATATTTTAAACCGTTTGATTCTTTCTATTATAGTTTTTTAATTGATTGATGATTGATTCTATGAACTAATTTGTTGATTGTTTGATTGTATTAACTTGATTCTTTATATATCGAAAAATAAATAAATAACATTATGTTAATTTAAGCGTACAGAAACGTTGCTGTTGTTCCAGCAAAGATCTTATTTTCACTTTAACGGGTGCCTAGTAGGTAATGTGCAGATTATCTAGGTAATTTGAGAAATGAAACAATTTTCGGCACTTTAACGGATCACCTAATTAATCTGCACATTACCTAGATAATCTGTAGAATAACTGATTTCTGCACTTTAGCGGTAACATATACGCTATTTGTCTTGCTTTCTTTGCACCTAAATCTCTGGAAAAAATTAAAATATTTTTTCCTTTCCTCATACCTGGTTGTATTGCTAGAGGGGTAAACGCATATTCTCATTTGCGAAGATACACTGCCGGACAATTGCTAAGGACGGATGACAATAGCAACAATTGCAACCATAAAATGGAAGGCAGGAAAATGTGGAAATTAGCATAAGTGCGGGATACAGTAAGACGTGTTGTGCGTATGCAAATTTTGGATTGCCGAACGTGTTCGTGACGTCATAGCGCTGATAAGAGATATAAAGGATTTGACGCGTATTGACCGTTGTTGCTAAAACGCAAAGTTGAAAGGGAAAGAATCAATTGACGAACTTGCAATTTTCAGTATGTCTTCCCGACGTCACCTAGAAAATTTTACGCGTGGCCGTATTATTGGCAAGATTGAAGAAGGGCGAAAAATAACAGATGTTGCCAGGGAGTTCGACGTCAGCCACAGTGTTGTTTCAAGGCTTTGGAAATCATTTCAAACAAATTTAGAGTGTAGCAAACGTCACGGGGAGGTCGTGTTCGCAGTACGACACCTGCAGAAGATCGGTACATAGTGCTATCAACAAAAAGACACCGGCGCAGCACAGCTAGTGAGGTAGCAAATCAGTTCATGGCTGCTACTGGCAAGCGGATCTCCCGAAAAACTGTCGCCAGACGTTTGCATGAAGGAGGACTATACGCCCGCCGTCCTGTTGTGTGCATCCCATTGTCCAGACGTCACCGTACCGCCCGTTTGCAATGGTGCCATCAACATCGCAATTGGACTGATAACGACTTGTCTGCTGTCCTCTTCTCAGATGAGAGTAGATACAGTCTATCGTCTGATTGTCGAAGACAACTGATCTGGCGTGATAGTGGTACTGCATATTGTCCAGCAAACATATAGGAAAGGGACCGATATCCGACATGTAGTGTCATGGTATGGGCTGGCATCATGATCAATGGCCGTACGTCCCTCTATGTGCTTCCAACTGGGACTATGACTGGCCAACGATACATTAATGATGTTCTGCTACCTCATGTTCGCATGTTCCGTGGTGCTGTCGGTGATAGATTCATTTTCATGGACGACAACGCAACATGTCATCGAACAGTCGCTGTCCAGGAGTGTCTTGAGAGCGAGGATATTCAACGCCTCGTATGGCCAGCACGTTCTCCAGATCTGAATCCCATTGAAAATATGTGGGATGCTTTGGAGAGGAGTCTTGCTGGTCGCCAATGCCCTCCAATAAACAAGGACACCCTCATTCGTGCACTGACAGAGGAATGGGATAAATTACCCCAACAGCTGCTTGATAATGTTGTGCAAAGCATGACACGACGTGTGGAATCTTGCATCGCCCTCCATGGTGGCCATATTCCGTATTGACATCTTACGCCGGAAAGTCTGCGGACGATAATTGCATTTTTCACGTTTACGTATTCTGCACAAAATGGCCTGTTTGTCCCTTGAACACGTTCCAAAGCCTTCTGGATTTCAGAGCACAATAAATTGTCTTTCTTGTAATGTCCTGGCATTCTGACATTATTTTATTTCACTTGGAATCCACCCACACTTACTTTTTTTGCGCTATATAGCCGTTTATGATCCGTCCTTAGCAATTGTCCAGCAGTGTATTTCGGTTTGAGCAAGTGCGACTGAATTAAAAAAAAAAAAACTTTTTGGTTAGGCAGTTTTTAACAAAGCGTGCATTTATACGTACGTTGTATCTTTTTTTAGCACATAGTTTTTTTAACGAGATGGCGTTAAGGTGGACCTCAAGTAATTTTGCTTCCTATACTTCCAATGGGAAAACTTCTGTACACATTTTCTTCACAATTAATGCGTTCCGAAGGATGAAAATTTGAACATCGATTAAAATAGCTTCATTTTATAACTTGGAATACTTAATATTTTCTAAAACATAACCATAATTATGCAATCCAACATTTGTTTGTCTACTGACGGCATCAATGTACAGGTCGCGCCATCTTGTTTCTGGTTTCAATACCACCAAAGTAAAGGTTATTGATTTTTAACATAATTATGGTTATGTTTTAGAAAATATTAAGTATTCCAAGTTATAATATGAAGTTATTTTTATCGATGTTCAAATTTTCATCCTTGGGAACGCATTAACTGTGAAGAAAATGTGTACAGAAGTTTTTTCATTGGAAATATGGGAAGCAAAATTACTTGACGTCCACCTTAATGTATGTTTCTATTTCAGATTATGTTTCCTATTTGCAAAGTGTACTTAAAATTCTTCCTTACACATCTCAGCTTTTGTTATAACCAATATATTGGATGCCTTTTAAACTTTCCATTAGCTCACCAGAGTTTTAACATTATTTTTAATAAGAGATTGGTGTAAATACGACTAAAATTTTCCCCGTACAGTTTTCATGATGTAAATTTGCCACTCTGTTGGGCTTAAAATTTCATTTTTAAATAAAAGTTTTCATTACATAATTTAAAAGAACAAAAAAGAGACTAAAAATGCCTTAGCGTTAGTGGATTTAACCGTCAAAAATAATTGTCACTGCACCATATAATTCTTTGTCCTCATTCGTATAAGATCGTTTTTGTCCAAACGAGGATGCGTGCCTTTAACGAACACTGTTTTGCAGTTGCACTAAAGCAAACATTTTGAACTACTAGAAATATTAAGATGCATATCATCAGCATTCTTTGGGAATTCTGCACATATTAGCAGAACATGAAATCCAAATTTCTCAGGATTGTGTACTAAAACCGTAGGTAGTTTTCCTTGTTTTTGTCTTTCACACGCTGTCATATTTTTTGGCATTTTTCAAACATTGTCAGGACGCATTCTCAATGAGAGGAAGTGCCACTTCTTTTCTTGTTAACGAAACAAACAGCAAATTAAAATCATTAATACTGGAAGACGAAAAACAGATGGTGTGTTGTGCAGAGTTCAAAAATAGATGCACGTTGATTCCTGTTATATCAAATTCCGAAACAGGGAAATTTTCAGATTAGGATTTTTTTTCCGTATTCCAAATATCGTCCGTAACAAATTAAACAGAGACCAGTTTTACTGAGAAGAAAATGTAACGAAATATTCAATATAACGAACATTGTGTTCTACTTTTCTTTACGAAATAAAGAAGCACATATTTTCAAATAGCTTAATGAAAGCTTTGTTTTTGTTTTGTATTTTATTACGCATCATTCGCTCGCCTGGAAGATCGTTTCACCGAAGGATCGATTCACCAAAATATTCATTTTAACAAATCGTTGTTTCTGTGAAAATCTCATTATCGTACAGTCGTTCTGGCGAATGGTCGTTTCTACGAAACGTATGTTTTACCAAAGACTTATACACTTATGGTCTGCTTACACGAATGGACCCATCCTACAGCACGTAGAAGGTACAACATCGACAGGAGCCAACTGCATGGTGAAGTCACTGGCGGGGCACGCGTTAGTTCGTCAGTGAGAAGCCCGTACAATGAGAAAAGGTATAGGTCTGCTTGTTTTTGTATTAAGAGGTAGGTCTCCTCGGAGTCCGAAATGGAAATGTTTATCGGCGAGAGACAGCATCTCAGCAACCGCAGACATTATTATCGGTTTGATCGTCGGTATAGTGAAGGTGTTTAAGGAATATCACGAAGTAGGTCACACCCAACTCACGGGGAAGGTAAAGTCGGATCTATTTGGTGTCCGGGACAACAGCCGGCTCACGATTCTTAAATTTACGGAAAACTACGATCAGGGTTCACAATAAAACCTTCCTGAACACAAGATCTCTCTTCAGCAAACGCTCTTGCAGATGATCTGAAGAAGTCAGTGGCGTGTTCATATGTCAACGTTGACTGACCAACACTGACAGCTTTTTAATAACCCTTAAAGTTCGTTATTTATGGCATTTGACCTGTAATATTATTCTGAGATACTTATGCATTTTAAAATTAAGAGGACATTTGGGAATAGTTAACAACTGAAGAATTTCACAAACAGTTTGAGAAAAGAAATTTGAACCTTTAAACGAAAACGAACTATTTGAACTTTTATTTTAAGAGTCAGAAAAACTAAGGCAAACAGGGCAAAGAAGAAATTATAACTGTGTTTTATATTTACCTCCATTAAATGCAGAAAAAAATAATAATTTGATGAATGACATGTTAACATGATCCTTCTAATATCCGTTTGCACCGCTGATGACACCCTGTCCTTAACAGCGTCTGCCGTCATTAGTCAGCATTAATTACAGTCCTTAAAAACTGGTAGTTACGTTGAGCTTGTATCTAGCGTTTTCATTAAATTTCGTAAGCAGGCGAATTTGCTTTTATTCGCTTATTTGGGTGTCACACATGCTCTCGCTTTAGTTTAACGAATGAGTTGCAAAATATTTTTTGCCTGTAAATTGATAACGAGCGAACTTTTTCATTGGGTTCCCTGGGAAACTTATTCTTTAAGGTGAAGATTATGCTGAATAGATAAATTCGATATTAGTTTGATTCAAACAGAGTCCAAGCTACTTTTGTCGATGGCATTGTAATTTCTTTTTGACTGAACGCAACGAAACGCCGTAAATGCACCCTTTTTTTATCTTTGAATAATAAATCGTACTTTAAAATAATTTTATAGCGTATTGGTAGATTATCATATGTCGGGATACGTGTGTACCACAGGTATTTACTATGGACAGAAAATTTTAAAAATTTGTAAAAACAAAAGCCAGGCAGAATGCAAAAGAAGTGATCTGCGTATTTAGAAGCCTTTGAGGGAGTGAAAATGAGATGATCCACGAGCTAAAAACACTTTGAAAGAGCCACTGATTCAAGTCACTCTAAATGACAGGGGTGATGATCCATAGATTCGAAAGATACTGAATCAATGAAAGAAAGACGAATTATACGGATTGAGGGGACTTTCAAAAACAGAGATAAACCATCTACGAACACTTGAAATGATTTAAACTAAGATTTCCTCCATATTCAAAGGATTTGAATGGGGAGATGGTCAACTAATTAGAATGATTTTAAATGGCAAAGAGATGATCCAGGGATTCAAATGGTGTGAAAGACAGGTAGATAGATGATCCGCCCATTGGAAAGATTGGATAACGCAAAAAACGATATTCCTCGGTTTTAAGAAAATTTTGAATGAATGAAAGGATGATGATCCATACCCTGAATAGAATTTGAGTGAGTAAATGAAAATAAATTGATCCATGGATTCAAAGGACTTGAGAAACAAGAAGATGGTCCGAGGATTCAATTGACTTTGAATAAATGAAAAAAAAAAGATGGTGCATACGTTCAAAAGACTGAATCAATTAAAGAGATATGACCATGGATTCAAATTACTTTAAATGACAGAGACAGTAAGAGATAATCATCAGATATAGAACACTTTGAATGACAGAGACAGGGAGAGATAATCATCAGATATAGAACACTTTGAATGAATGAAAGTGAGATGATCCACAGAGTGTGGGAAACCTTAGAATAACGGTGAGTTGATCCACGCGAAATCAAGAATTCAAATGACTGAGAAATAATGATCCATGGATGAATGCAAAAGAAATACTCCACGGTATTATAAAACTTTGGATGAATTAAATAGAAAAGATCAGTGCACTGAAAAGACTGAATGAATAAATGAATGCATTAGAGAATGTATTCAGCGGATTCAAAGGACTTTAGATGACAGGGAGATTATCCATTGATTCAAACGACGTTCAAATATTGGGGAATGATTCACACTGACTTTAAATAAGAGAGGTTCATGGATTCTAAAGACTTTGAGTAAATGCAAAACAGATAATCCACGGTTTCAGAAAACTTTGAATAAATGAATAAAAAAGAGAAGATCAAGAAATTCAAATGAATTTAGATTACAGGAAGATGATCTACTGATTAAAAAGACTTCTGCTAATTGAAAAAAGGGTATCCCACGATTCTGTAATCATATCGGGGAAAAACGTTTATCCGAAAAAACTGACTGTGTTAATACAGCTAAACTTGAAGTGCATTTTCCTAGGTGAAAAAGCATTTTAACTTCATGAATATCTTTATTTGTTAACAAAGTGTTGAAACAGATCTTAATTACCACCCTTAGATTTTCATTCACATTGTTCGATCTGATGAAACGTATTTAATCTGGGCTACTATGTAAGAGACTTTAATTTTATGAAGTTTAATTATCCCCATAAGCATTGAAGGAAGAAAAAATGCACGTAGCCACCTACATTAATATTTTTTAATTCCATATCACTTCTTATTAAAATTCGTTTGGAAAGAAAACATTTTTCAGTCAGATTTTGTTTACGGTGACGAACATAAGCTGCACATTTAAATAATGTAGATTTTATCTACTGAGAGGTGGAAATATACACTGTTGGCCACCCAACATGCAATGCCAAGAAGGAAGCATCCGATTGGCCTGAAATTCGCAGCATGCGTCGCCCGCGAGAGGACATGCAAACGATTAGCATTGCAGGACATATGCAAATCATGTGCGCCCGGCACGCCACCGAGAAGCACTATAAAAAGGGTGCACAGAAGGCGGGGTGTAAACAGTGAAAGTGTGTTATGCTGCCGGACCTGTGCGTGGGAAGCTTCTTGATGCCTCGTCGCAGAATACGGCAGTCATTCCTGCACGATTCGGAGTTCGACAGAGGACGAATAATGGCTTATCGCGACAGCGGTTTATCCACCGAGACATCGACGCCCGTGTGGGACGACATCCAGCCACAGTGAGGCGAGTATGGATTCAGTGGGTGCAAGAGGGATGGACGGACCGACGTAGCGATTTCCGTAGCCGCGGTACACCACCGAACGAGAGGACCGGCGTGTTGTGCGGCGAGCATTGATGGCTCGCACCGCCACATCACGAACATTAGCGCAGGAATTAGGGTGTGTTGCGCAACAACCTGTGTCAGCACGTACCGTTCGACGTCGTCTGCAGGAGCGGTGACTTGTCGCACGGCGCCCATTGCTCCAATTACCATTGACGTAACACCACCGGTGAGTGCGGCGGCAGTGGGCCGTTGAACCCTGCACTTGGACTACGGAATGGCACCACATTGTCTACTCCGACGAATCCCGCTTCTGCCTGCAACATCACGATAGTCGGATCCGCGTGTGGCGGCACCGTGGCGAGAGACTGTATGACACCTGCATTATGCATCGCCATACCGGTCCGTCTCCTGGCGTTATGTTTTGGGGTGCAATTGGATATGACACCCACACCCCTCTGATACGCATCGCCGGTACACTCAACAGCCACCGCTACATCTCCGACGTTGTGGAGCCTGTTGCCCTCCTTTACCTTCAGGCCCTGCCAGCGGCCACATTTCAACAGGACAATGCGAGCCCGCAGTGGCACGCATCATGCAACAATTCTTCACGGCCCACCAGGTGTCACTGCTGCCGTGTCTCGCCTGTTCTCCCGATATGTCGCCCATCGAACACGTCTGGTCGCTGATCGGCAACCGAGTGCTCCGGCGAGCACCACCCACGGATACGCCTGATGAACTGTGGCAACGTGTGGAAAGCAGCCTGGACCGACATACCCCAAGCCCACATCCAAAGCCTCTTCCGTTCGATGCGGCGGCGTGTAGCAGCCGTTATTGCCAGCCTTGGGAGCCACACGAACTATTTATGTCTACGTGTTCCGCAAGTCGCACGGGCCTGTAAGCTAAATCGTTTCATCTTTGTATCTGTTGTAATGTGCCCAGTAAACCTGGCTTTGCTATCTCGTGTCCTTCTTGGTGTTGCATTTTGGGTGGCCAGCAGTGTAGTTATTTTTCGTCAGAGATTTTTTGACCTAACTGCACATTATTTCCTGAACAGCTTTTACAATTTTACAACACTAACAAGGACGTAGAGCAACGTAAATTGACTACATTAACTGTATAGAGGTGGAGGTGTACAAATTTGGAGAGGTGTCAAGTACCCTGAAGAGCAACTGAATTAAAGACAGCTGGCGTTATGCAAATGTGGCGCTGTAGGCGGCCCTATAAACGCAAACGACATGACGTATGCAGTGATCCGACAATATAAGGAGTGATGCGACGGGAATCAGTAAGAGTTGGATGCAGTATGGGTATGACGACGGATCTAAGCGTATTTGATCGTGGAGAAAATGTCGGGGCCCGACGAATGGGTCACTCCATCTCGGAAGTCGTGCAGGCACTGGAATGTTTACGAGCCACTGTGTCACGGGTGCACCGTGAGTACATCGAATCCGGTAAAACCATCCCTGCAATGGCCAACTGCCGTGGACAACAGGGTGTGGATGCGCGGGGTCACCGTTGGCTAGCTCGTATTGTAACAGCGGATAGATGGGCCACAGTGCAAGAAATCAGTCGGCAATTTAACGCTGGTGCACAAAAACGTGTGAGCAGCCACACCATCCAGAACCATCTCCTTGCTATGGGGTACAGAAGCAATCGTGCTACGAAGGTACCGCTGCTAAACGCACATCACAGAGTGCAAAGATTAGCACGGGCGCGGGAACATCGCCACTGGACCCCAGATATGTGGAAAAATGTTGCCTGGACTGATAAGTCGAGATTCACGTTGGTACATGCGGATGGCAGGATACGAGTACGGCGCAAACCACATGAAGAGATGGATCCTTCTTGACAGCAGGGTACTCTTCAAGCTGGTGGGGGTGGCATTCTCGTCTGGGAACTGTTTACGTGAACTGAAATGGGACTCCTGGTATGTGTGACATCGTCCCTCACAAGTCAACGTTAGCGTGATATCCTGGACGACCATTTGCTCCCGTTTGTGCGTCTTCAACATCCCACTGGGGACCTTTTCCTGCAACAAGACAATGCAGCTCCCGAATTGTATCCGAATGGTTGGATGAACACTCCACCGACGTGACCTCGCTTCCTTGGCCAGCTAAGTCACCTGACCTCAATCCCATCGAGCACATCTGGGATGCCATCGAGAGAGATATTCGAAGCTTTTACCACTCTCTATCAAATCTTCGTGAACTGTGGGAGCTAGTCAGGGGTCGTGGATCCGTATGGCTACCCAACGCTTCTGGTGTTTTGTAGAGTCCATGCCGAGACGAATCGCCGCCGTCATCAGGGCGAAAGGTGGTGTTACACGTTACTAGACAGGTATCTCTGATTCAATTGCTTTTCATTGTAGATTAGAAACGCTGATATAAAACTTGTTGAGATATATGTAATAGACGAAACAAGAGCTATTCTTATAAAATTGATGTCTGTATTGAAGCCAGCAAGATTATGTTTTGTTAGTAGAATATATTTATGTCTTGAAGAAGAAGTGGTTGAAGAATGAACTATTATAATTTTGTAAGTAAAATGGTTATTCTTTATAACTGACCGTTTGCTTACTTCTTTCTAAAGTGTGATTCATGTGCTACGAAACAAATATAAATACATTAGCCTGTTAGCTTAGCTAATCAGTCAACCATTTAAACTACAGCTAAATTAAGTTAAAACACTATAATTCTTTCCTTCATATCCCTTTCATCTATCTATTTAAGCCTCATCATTTCTGTTCTTTCCAGTTCTTCATTTTCTTGATAGACTTCCACCCTTCTGACCTGTAAAAAAGAAGGTTTTACAGCTGCCCTGTGTGTTCTTGATTTCATTTTTGTTCTGGCTTTCTCGTCACAGATTACGTTTGCATTCTCCTTTCCGTTTATTCCATCCCACTGTCACTCCCTCCCTTACTGCCTTCTCATAACTGTCATCCTTTTGCAAGGTTGAACCCAAATTTTTAAACTGTTCTTCTTCTATTAATCTTTTGCCTACGCTGTATTATATGAATAATTCTCTTTGTTCACCGCTTGAACTGTCCAACATCTCTTTTCGCTGCATTTATAGCTTTCTTCATACACACTAGTGAGGAAAACAAGAGATAAGAAATTTGTTGGGTCTATGTGCTACGGCCCACACGTCACTCGCATTATGAAAAACATGTGTCATCGTCACAAAATCGATTTTGGACTCAGAACATCAAATACTTACTCCAACATTCGCAACGACCGCGATCAAATCAAACAAGGATCCCGTCATGGAGCATATAACATACCTCTTTACAGTTCTGAGCCAGATGACCCACCTCTCACTTACATAGGATCTACTCAGAGGACGTTGAATATCAGAATGAAGGAGCACCTTTATGACATTAAGACTCGAAACCAAAAAACTGCGTTATCACGCCTTACCAACAAGGGTTCATATTTTCCAGCTTGGCAGGAGGCTTCCATCGTTACAACACCCCGGAACAAAACCTCGTTACTTTTTGCAGAGAGCTTGTTAATTTTCATCAAGGGCAATAAATGTTGTAACGACTATATACCTATGTACATCCCCAATTCTTGGAAAAATTTCTTGCCAAGGGACTCAAATAATGCTCAAAGTGACACCTTGAATGCCTTAACACCAGATGACACAATCGCCCATTCAGCGATTCGGAATTTCCCGTGAACAATCCCAGACATGCGCAGTGAACGCACAGTTTGATTCATGACACTTACCTCTTCTGTTATTTAAGGGTCGGAATCACTAATTTAAGAGCACATCTGAGGATGATCCCAAGAATGATTGAAAGATCTCATGTTTGTTTTAACCTGTCATTCATATCACCTTCACCACATTTGGTGTGTACAGGATCATCAGTTCTTTTAACTTTTAGTTATTCTAATCGTACATAAGACGGCGACCTTATTTTATGACTAACTGAGCACGAACTTTTCATCTATTTCATCTATTTTAATTTCTTAATAGCCATTTACTTGCCAATATATGAATTATTCTGGTCTGTTCAGCTGAATGTGATGTAGTCAATAAATCTTCGGCGGACAAAATATCCCATTCTGCTCTTTTGGCCAGACATGCATTCAATATAGTTGAAAAAAATGAATAGGAGTTGATTCTTGACCAAGTCCTAACTTTATGTCAAAATATTGTGTCTTGCGACTTCTGGTTTTAACAAATGTTTTGTGTTATGGTTCTTGGCTTTCACACGTTTTGCCGTTTTTTTGGATAGACCTTGCTTTCTTAATGCTCAGTATACGACCTCATTCTCATATTCTTTATCCATTTCTGCAAATATATATAGTAAACCTTCCTGATCTCCAAATATTTTTCTTGTTACTGTCTTTCTATGACAGCTGCGTATGTGGTTTCTATGCCCTACACAAACCGAAACTGAATTTTGCTTATATAGTTTATTGTGCTCTCTTAATTTCATGTCTATTGTTTTGCCACCAGAAGGTGCTACCAATTTTATATCCCTCTAGGTGAAACATTTTACCTGATGCCTCCTTTTTGTTTAAAATATTTCACAGGACAATACATTTTTGATCATTACTGCAGTTTACGTTATTACATTTTCTTTAAGGTCGAAGGACGCGTTTAATGCACTCGAAAAGTCCGTGACATTTGTTTTTCTGAATTTTGCATATCAAACTATCTCGTAGAGTCATATATGACTCGGACCCTGAAAGCAAAGTTTTTGATTCGATTCCCAAGCTAAGCGATTCCTTTTTGTTTTGTTTTACGATTATTGTTCTCTGTAACTTAGTGAAACCAATGCCTGCACACGAAGTGTGGGGAAATCCTAAAGGTTTCAGGTGCTCATACGCGATAAAAAGGTGCTAAAATATAAATAACGAAATGGGAAAAAATGCATGGGATTCCGGCGATTGCCCCCGATGTTGAATTTTATTACCACTGCATGTATAAAACAATCAATGTAAAAAAAAAAACGGGTTTCTATGCTGCTGGCAGCTATCCCAGTGCCTCGGCAATTCCTTTTCCTGCCTTTTCCTTTTGTTGTTTGAAGCAATTCCTGAATAGTTTTTAAGCCACAATTTTTTTTTCAGAATGACTTTCTTCGCCTGTTATTTTAGGCAATGGCCAAATTCTTTTCGATTTAAAAAGTGAAAAAATACAAGAAATTGCTGGCGTTCTGCACATGTAGCAGTGTTTCCCAAGAGACGTGCCTTAGGCAGCCGCAATGTGTTTTTTTTTCTTGTGTGTGTGTATGCGTTTCATCTTTCTTTGGCCTCATATTATTCCAATTACCACCGGCATAGAGACTGAAATTATAGCAAGAAGTCGTTTGTCATCACTTCAAAACGTTTCCCTTTTTCATACGGATGTATGGGCGTGTATGAATGTTTGTTTTGTTCTTTCCGTCTTATGTTACTTTGTGGCGACTTTTAATCATTTCTCTTTCCCAGTTTTTGGCGCAACCAGGCGCTTCTAGCGCTTTAGACGATTCTGGGATCTTTCTCCGGTTTTGTAATTTTAGGCATCACGTATTCCTTTGTCAGATTATAAGTTAACAGTGAGAAATATAAAAAATGTGGTAACGTTTAATCGCTTTAAAGTGCGCTTTTCTTTCCTGACTCTTAGCCAAGAGAAATTTAAAACCATCAGACGAAGTCGATATCAATTGTTGGTTTTAATGATACAACCGATTTCTGTTCTTTAATCCGCAAGCCCTTCGATCCGTTTCGTCGTTGTTTTAATACTTCATGTTTTTATCATGCCTTCTGAAAAAAAAGTGCGTGCTTATCTTACGCATCCGCCCTTCCACCTATAGATATACATTTATAAGTCCTATCTGATAAATGATAAGCGATGGTTTAGACACCTTCGTTTTGCTGATGACATAGTCATGTTTGCAAGTTAAAGTTGCAGAGTATGATCCAGGAACCTTATGACAAGAATAGGAAATGGGATCAAAGGTGAACTTACAGAATCCAAATCCAATGTACAATGCTTTTACGTGAACTGAAGATGGCTGTGACAAATTTAGAAATAATTTATGCCTACATCTAGCTTCGATAACAGGTATCAAACGAGGGCTACATCGAAGAAGAAATTATTAACTTATCTGGAGTGCATTTGGAATGAACATTATTATTGTCAAGAACTTTTTAACGTTACGTGTTAAGTAAAAGTTTTTAGTAAATAAATCATTCCTGTTCTTATGAATCAAAGATCAAGCCTCAAGCACTTAAAAATATTCAAAAGTTCTGCGTATCATAAAAATCAAAATCGAAGAAACAAAGATCAAAAATAATTTTCGGAAATTAAACGGCAACTTATTAGAAACTCATAGATGAGAAATATTGTAAGAGTATTTACAAAGTAAGAAAAACTACAGGAAGGAGCAAATACCAGGTCCGATCAAAATGTTCCGAGGCTAGGCGGATATACTACAAAGTACTTACGTTACTTAAGTCTGCCTATGATCTCCCTCAAAGTAGACTCCTTGAGCAGCGCTACCAGCGTTTTTGCCACTGTCGGAACGTTCCCTGGAATTCCTGTTCGCGAATCGTGTCAAGAACCGTCTGCGATTCGCGCTGGATCTCGTCCACGGTTTTAAAACTGCGACCCTTGAGCTTCAGCTTCATCTTCAGGAACAGAAGGAAGTCGCGAGGGGTCAAATCCGGTGAGGAAGGGTAGTCATGCTGTTGCGGCTGCAAAACTCGCGTGTTGCTAACGCTCTGTGAGCTGCTGCATTATCGTGATGGAGCAGGAAATCGCCTCTGCGCCACGTTCCAGGTTGTTTGAGGGTGAATGTCCTCCCTAAGACGCCTCATAACATTGCAGTAAAAAAGGGTGGTGACAGTCTGGCCCTCGGGGACGATATCGCGGTGCATAGTCCCACGAATGTCAAAGAACACAATGAGCATGCTTTTGGTTGCGCTCCGGACTTGCTGGGCCATCTTCGGTCGGGGAGATGCCGGGATATTCCACTGCGACGGCTGTTGTTTGGGCTCAGGGTCATAACCTTAGACCCAAGTCTTGTCCCCAGTGATGACCCGCGATAGGAAAGTTGGATCCTCCTGCTGACGAAGATCTTGACAGAGTTCGACACGGAGCGCCTTCTGTTCAGGGTTCAGAATCTATGGCACAAACGTTGCAGCAATGCGGTGCATGTTCAAAACCGACTTCAGAATTTGTTGCACTGTTCCGAATGACACATTGACGATGGTAGCAATGTCTTGAATGGCTTTCCGACGATCCTCATGCACAAGTTCACTAATTATGTCCACATTTTCGGGGGTTTTGCTCGTGGACGGTCGCCCTGACCTCTCGTCGTCTTCCAGTGCCCTTCTGCCGCTCTTGAAGCGCAAGTGCCACTCGGAAAACACCTCGCACGACTCATTGTTTCATTGCCATAAGCCTGTCACAAAATTTCGCGCGTCTCCGTTCCTGATTTTCTGAGTTTTACGCAGAATCTGATGTTCGCTCGTTGCTCTAGTTTGCAGTCCATACCGAAATCGCAGCTGTGTTCTGCACGTGGTCATCAAATATCGTGTAGCACAGTTCCCGATGTTCACAGAACAACGCCACTTGTCACAATGACTCATGAAGGTCCCTGCCCTCGACCGCTGCTCGCGCATCCGCGTACTGCCACCTGTTGGCGCGCTTTGTGCCTAGTCTCGGAACTTTTTGATCGCACTGTGTATTGTGGTATGGTGATAGATGGTATCAATGAGAATTACTTTGAGATTCACGGATTTACATAGACGTTTGCTACCAAATAGCTTTACGTTAGAGCTTCTTTGTTTTTTGTTGGAGAAATAGGTCATATCTTACCCCTGTAGAAGAATACTGTCACAACTCAAGAAATACAAATTGTCATGAGAGAGGAAAAACCAAATTCTAATTAAATTTCGTCAGATTAGGGGAACAACAACACTACTGTCCTCTAGCGACTGACTTCGCAAACAGACTTGTATCGGTATTCCTCCACGTAGATATCGTTTCAGGCATACCTCCCGTGGGCTTAACTTGAAATGTGAGTGTTTTTTAGTTGTGACAGTATCCTTCTAGGAATGCGATATGCAGACTTTGAATTCACGTTTTTGAGTTGGGAACCCTCTAACGCAATCCGAAAAAGATAATTTGAAATCTGAGTCCATTCTGTTTGTGAAATCAATGTTTACATATTTCAATACAGAGAAAGTTGTTTTCACTCTTGGAAATGAGGTGGTGAGTGCTGTAAAAATGTTCACGATGCGGCACATTTTTAGAGTACTAACAACCTCATAACATTTCATTTAATCAATCCTTTTTTTCTAGCTTTAAAACTTATATCACAAAACACTGCCATAGAAATCACAGAATCTCCCTCATCTTAGTGTTAAATGCATATAAAAAGGCAATGCAATAACAGTTAAATTGTGTAAATTCTTGACCCATTAAATTACAAACATTTCTTGAGGGGGGTCGATAAGTTGAAACCGTTTTCAAGGCTTGACTGAATCATGGACACGACGCTGGTCGAAGAAGTCTAACAGACTTGCGGTATACGTGTAGGGCTATTGTGCAGTAGTGGTTCGGTTTAGACACTCAATACCAAATAGAGTTTCTTATCCTGATTTAGTGAGCACCTAGGTAGTTTTTGAGGAAGTGTGTTGGTAAAATATTTTGTTGGGTGCAGCATAAGAAAGCGGGTGTTTACGATCTTTCGTGCACGAGATGTTTGTTGAAAACATGCTTGAGTCGTAGTTTTTGAAGTTTGAGATGACACCTGAAATGATGAATTTATTTCCTCTTAATGCGGCTCTGAAGTCTGTTTATGTTAAATCTGTGCCTCTAGCAGACTTTTTAACGTATAATGTTCTCGTAACCTTTGAAGATATTATCCAGCCGATAGTTTGGGAAAATATTCTAGTGCCTCAATGTTCATTCCGAAAATCCGAGACTTCTTATTATGAAGTTATTAAGAAGGAAGTGGCGAACTTTTTTATGGATAGGAAGTTTTCAAACAGAGATAAGTTACACCGGATTTTTCAAGATGTGCCAAAAGTGTACCCTGTGAGGACATAAGGTACAGTGTGTTCCGCAGACAGGTAGCGGGATGGCGGAGTTTCTGAAGAACAAATAAAATTTAAAGAAAGAAGGGTTCGGTGGTTATTCCTGTGTACATACACACATACATACACATACATATCATTAAGCTGTTCTCTGTTATTCAGAGGTTAGCTCCTCAAAGAAAGACCATATGACAAATAAACATTTAACTGATAATACATATCCCTAAGGTGTTCTCTGAGATTAGCTCCACAAAGAAATACAGACCACCATATACATTTTTAACTGATTATTTAATTACTGTTGCAGTATCAAACTGCTCCATTTACAGCGATCTTGACACACAGCGCAGGCTTCAGTGACATCCATCACACGACGTATACAAGACTTTCTATACTTCATACTCAATCTGTTTCTCATGCAGACACTCCTGAATCTGATCCTCCCATGACTTCCTTGGTCTTCCTTTGCCTTTCTTTCCTGCCACTTGGGCCGAACAATTTTCGTAGTAAGCATCTCATCACTGATCCTTTCAATATGGCCAAACCGCCTAAGAATATTAGTCTCCACCTTGCTAACAACATTTTGCATCACATTGCACAACTGCAACACATCTTCATTCCTCACATGATCAGAACGTGTCTTCCCACAAACCCCCCGTAAATAACGCATTTCTCCATCACACACACGACTCCTATGTTCCTTCTGTAGTACGCAGGTTTTACTGCCATACATCAGAGTAGGAACAATTACACTTTCATACACAGCCATACGGGCCACGCTTGAGAACCCATAATTCCTGTGAAAACCTCCTAAAGCAGCTATGACTTTCAATGAAGAATTCACTCACCTACTAATTTCACCATCTAATTTGTTCTCTCTTTCAAGCATGCTTCTTAAATACACAAACTCATTCACTTGGTCAATCACTGTGCCATTTAGACTTATATTACATTCAGTGCTAACCATTCCTTGCTCAAAAACCATAATTTTGGTTTTTCCCTTATTTGTAGTTAGTTTGAATTTCATACAAACTTTGTACATCCGGGACAACATACTCTGCAACTCACGTTTGCTCTGTGCCAACAGGACTGTGTCATCAGCATACAGAAATCTACACAGACGGATATTACCAAGACATAACCAATATTGTCCATCTTGGCATCACGCATGTATGCATCCATAAATATATTAAACAGCCATTACACAACCTTGCCTGACTCCTGCACCGATGGGAAACCATTTTGATACGACACCATTCACTCGTACGCAAGCTCTACAGCCAGCATACATGGCTTTCACCCTATTAAGTAGATTCCCAATAACACCATATTCATTCAACACCTTCCACAGAAGTATCCTATTTACTCAGTCATAAGCTTTCTCTAAATCTATGAAGGCAGTAAAAACTTCCTTACCAATGGCCAGATACTTTTCGATCATCATGCGTAATGCAAAAATTTGGTTAGTGCAGACTTTACCAGGCATAAAGCCAATCTGAACATCCCACACTTTCTCTGATGTAAGAACTTGTACCTTTTCAATAATGACCTTACCAAACACTTTCTCTGGCGCTCTCAGTAAGCTAATAATACGATAGTTCTTGCATTCAGTCTGGTCACCGTATACAGGGGAACAATGATAGCATCCCTGCAATCCTGAAGTACCATTCTTAACTCCCCGCACAACTGGCACATTTCAATTAACCAGCCAATTACAGTCACCACCATATTTCAACATCTCAGCAGTTATGCAATCAACTCCTCGAGCATTCTGAAGAGATTTTAGATCTTTACACACCTCTTCTCTCGAGATCCTTCCAGTGCTTCCATCTCTCACTATGACATTATCTGCTTCTGCCTCAGAATCACCTTTGCTTTCTTCATCTAATAACTCACGGAAGTATTCAACCCATCTTTCATGTAACTCATTGGGCTCCCATATCATTTCTCCCATCCTATTCTTCACACAACTTGCAACTTTGTTTCCCTTATTTTTCCTGTCTCTCATATACTTCCAGAAAGTTTTTTCTATCTTTCCAGAAAGCCAATTCATGTCTTTCAACCTTTTCTTTCCTATCTTTTGCCTTATTCTGGCGAACCAGCTTCGCTGCCTTACGCTTCTGACAGCGATATACATCCACAAAAACTCTACCTTGCAACATCCCCAAATATGCTTCCTTCTTCCTCTTTATTGCCTCTTCAATGCCACTATTCCACCAAGCATCACGTCTAGTGCTACCTTGCATTTTGGTGCCACAGATCTCTTCAGCAGCAGTGACAACACAGTTCTTAAAACAAGCCAGTTTCTTTCCTACATCCATCTCACATGACTTCAGCTCCTTCAGTTGTTCCCTGAGTAAGTCAGTCAGAATAACGCTGATGATCTTCAAGGAGCCTTTCAACCTTTTATTCTTTCCATCCTAGGCCTCTTTCTATTTATTTTTCTCCAACCAACATTCAGTTTCACACGTGATACCACCAAGTAATGATCAGAGCCAACATCCGCACATCTCATCACACGGGTGTCAACAACTAAGTGTTTCAGACGCTGATCGTAGACAACAAAATCTATTACACTCTTTTGACCAAGAGTACGATTTTCCGAAGTATATGTGTGGATATACTTGTGGTTGAAAAACGTGTTAGATACACGCAAACCATTCTCAATTCAGAGTTCAATTAATCTTTCACCATTATCATTCACACAAGGATCATCAAACTTACCCAGAACATTGTCAGAAATTGCATTCTGCACACTTACTCGAACATTGAAATCCCCTGCTATTATAACTTTCTCTTTAGCACCAAACGGACTCAAAACAGTTTTTAGCTCATTCCAGAAATCTATCTTCCTATAAGAAGGTTCCCAATCACACGAAGCATACGCTACAACAATTACTATTCTCTGAAGTTTCACTTTCAAACGAATCCAAAGAATTCTCTCATTTATGCAACTATAGTAAATCAAATTGTACTTCATTTTTTCACTTAAAATCGCATCTATACCAGCCTGTCCTCTTACATTATGCAACACTCCAGATCACACCCTCACTTGCATCATTCACTTATTCTATCTCAATTATTATACTTATTCATTTCTTCAATCACCTCATTCATCTTCCCATTTATTCCTCTAGTATTCCATACACCAATCTTACACTCAGTCAGCCGAGATCTCTTTCTCCTTCTCCGTTTTCCAGTTCCGTATCGTTTCCGTGGTGGACCGTCTTTCTCAAGTGCGGTAGGTCCACCATATCCCCCACGAGAGTCCGGAATAGTAATTTATTGAGTCTTTTTAATCAAAAGAATCTTAAAAAGAATAAGGCAGAGAAAATGTATTTCAGTGTTCTGTTGGCGCGTACATGGGTAAATTAAGTAGTATATTGAGTAGAACTGGCATTCGTCCTGCGATCATAGCGGAGATGTCACTTCTGATAACACGGAGAGATTAACGGAAATGCATATCAACGATGAATGTTTTTTATGGGGACGCTAAATAGGACAAGAAGTACAAGAACTGGCTGTATGTAGCAAATCATACTGTACATAACAACCCTAATGATATGCTTTTTAGCCCTCATTTGTTTTTTAATGATCCTACGTATAAGTAGCCTACATAACATTAAATATTTTATTTGAAAGCAGTTCGAACTGTACAAGACTAATGATCTTATAAAGGAAAAGACAAAACTAGCTAAAACAATGATCTCTCTTATAAGAAGCTGTAAGATGTCGAATGAATACCAAGGCGACATTTTAATTTTTATGAAATTACTCTCTGTCACTATTATTTTGCATTTTTGCTCTGATTTTCTCCCATGTGTTCGATATCTGTGGGAAATTACACTTCGTGTTTTAGATTGATATAAGATCGAAAATGATTTATTGTGAGCCTAATAGATACGAATATTTGTATCATATCTTGCTTGCTTTCCACGAATGTTTTGAAAAAGGACGTCATCATTGTTTGACAGTTGTAGCCTTAAGTACTCCATACAGTTTTGTTTTAGAAAGATATGATTGCAAACGACAGATTTGTTGAAAATATATTAGAATTGCATTCCGGGAATTTTTTCCCTGGATGTTTTAAGACACTTCACTTGACATCTATCTTAAATTTAATTATTTCGGAAACGGAGCGGCTCCCCGCAACCATTTCTTCCACTCTGTTTGTTCGGCTTCTTGTGTTACACTTCCACGGATTCTCAAAAATTGAATGTGCGATGTTCTTTAAAGGAAAGCCCGCTTTCTAAGATACGATAGCGATGTAAGCACTTTTAGTCAGCCTTTTTTTCAAACTCGTTCTTTTTATGACAAGACTTCAAAGAAATAATATATTTTGCGCATTTATATTTTCCATTTAACACGCACATTCTGTGATAGAGCAGATTAGAGACGGAAAGGAAATTTCAGAATCTTAAACTCACATCATGAGATTTCGATTTGGGGAAACAAAATTTAAAAAACCTTTCTATGTTTAGAAATAATGTTAATTTCAGGAACTCCGATTTTTCCTGCTAGAAGAGCTTAAAGTCAATATAATGATCGTCATCAACCATTATCCATCCACTGCTGGGTGAAGGTCTTCCAAAATCTTCTCCGCAACTTTCTAGTCAAAGTCAGCTCAGCCTGTTTTCCATCTTCCACGTTGTCCTTTCGGGATTTTTTCCTGTCTCTAGGTAATTTAGTATTTTAATTGTTCAAGAGTGGTAATTTCTTTCAGTAATATGGCCAGCTCATTGCCTCGGGACGGTATTCACTTTGATCATGATGTCATCTCCTCTTGTTATTTCCATAATCAATGTATTCCTCTTCCTAACCTTTCCTGGTTATACTAAGTAAGCATCTCTCCATGCTTCTTTGACTTATTTGCAACCTTTGAATATCTTTCTTAGATAAGGTTCATATCCTTAAGTAAGAACTGGAAAGAGGCATTGAGTAAACACTCTTCTTTTGAGACACAACAGTGAATTTCTGTTTGAAGGTGTATACACTGTCTACAGGTAAATTTAGGTGAATACGACGATGTACATATAATTATCCCTTTAACGACCATAACGCCTAGAACGCCCGTACGTACAAACGGCCATTGCCACCCGAAACGCCTCTCTACAGTGAGTCAGATTCCCTACCCTTGCTTGTTCTTCAAACTTTTTCGACCTATGAGGGACCAGCAGAAGTCACCCTCAGTCAATATTGTTGTTATTAAATAAGTTAACTAACAGACAATTTCGGGCGTTATGGTATTTAGAGTGATACAAGATTTTGGGGTCATGGTCGTTAAAGAGAAAATACACTACTGTGTGTGAAAATTGCAACACCAAGAAAAAATCGCTTTATTCAAATGACATTTATATCACAGATTCCCCATGTTACAGGAAATAACTGATTACATTTTCAGAGCTATACAAGATTTCTTCGCTTCAAAACTTAGTATCGCGTGAAGCCACCTTGAGCAAACCTAACAGCGTCTAGACAGCCTAGTATTGAATGAAACGTATTCTTGATAACATCTTAAGGAATAGCCTGCCAGGCTGCTTCTATTCAAGACCAGAGTTCATTTGTGGGTACTGGCAGAGGCGCTTGACGGCCAGTCACTTAGCTGCCATGTCCCATATATATCCGGAGAACCTGCATGCCAGAGAAGAAGCGGTATCTACTGTGCATGGAAGAGGCCTCGGACATTCTGCATGGAAGAAGCCTTGGACAGGGCCACATGTAGCCGAGCATTGTCCTGCTGGAATATACAGCCAGGAGAACTCTGACGAAAGGGTATCACCTCTGCCTCTAAAACATCCAGGTATTATACATCACTGGATGTTGGGGGTTTCCTCCATTTTGATCAGGCAAGGTCGCAAATTGAACCCAATGGCGCCCCATATCATGGCGTTGGGCATGTATAACGCTGCAAGGTGCCATTCACCATGATGTCATCGACCACGTATGCGAACATCAAGGTGCATCAAGTTGAATCAGGAAACGACTTGTTGCCAATGTCTGTGTTCGAGACCCCATTGCAGTCTGAGGCGTCTGTGGTTGAGGGTAAAAAAATGCGCAGCAATGGGCGGCTGCTAGCGACCAGTCCCCTGTTAAGCAGACGACGTTGTACTGTTCTGGAGGACAAAGCCTGACACGTGGCAGTACTTCACTGCTACTCTAACACCGTGGATATCGCTGTGTAATCGGTCACCGCCATGCGGTAGAGATGTCTGTCACCTAGTGAAGTCTTTCGATTTTGCGGTCCACTTCCCTTATTTCTGCAAATCCTAGCCTCATCTATCCACTGACGCCATGTCCGGATCGCTGTAATGGCGTTTCGTCCCGTACGAGTGGTAATTTCGTGGTAGTAAGATCCAGCTTCACTTATCCCAAAAAACCTTCCTCACTTGAAGCCGGTAAGGTGGTCTTAATGTGACCTTCTTCGACGACGGTGCATAGTGTGACACAAGAAACACCCCTTCGACTCCATATCGGCCCTTCACTGTTTGCAACATCCCGTTTGAGCCTACTCTTTATACCCAAGACCGGACAGTTCAGACCACTGCTCCGAAACCGCATGGGTATTTCCACTGATATTTTAATCGTTTGAATGTCCTAAGCTGTTGTATACATCCTGTAAGTTTCAAGCTAAAAACCAGCATCCTTTACGGTGGTACAATTTTCACAAACGGTAATATTCAGGGTGCATAGGAAAGTCCCTTTAGCCTGGAATAACTTGCGAACGGAGAGAGGTACAGTTATGCAAGTGAGATAACGGTATAGTAAAGCGACTACGCCCGATAGAATGCAACCAGTAGCAGCGCCGCTAGTGGCGAAATGCGGAAGTTAGCCATTGCAAATCGAAAACGAACAGAGATAGAGCAAACTTTCCAATTACAAAGCTGTAGAGCATCACTTAATTAGTACAAAACGACATTTTATTTACACGGATAAGATAAATTGTCGCCTGAATACCCTAAAATGTCCGAAATCGATGCGCGACGATTCGAATCTGCGTATTCACATTTCGCAAATGTAGACGTATGCAAATGCAGATTGGGACGTTGTACCGTACCTACGATATAAAAACCAGGAGCAGGATGTACCCTGATCAGACGTTTAGGTCTACGTATGCTGTGTGAGAATGGCGAGCTTGGATTTCTGGGGTTACGTAAAACAAATCTGGTGTATGCAACAGCGCCTACAAGTCTGCTGGGCCGCCCCGGTGGCGCAGTGGTCTAAGGCGCTGGCCTCTGATCATTCGTCCGTGAGGGGTCCGGGTTCGAATCCCGGTGAGGCATGGCTGTTGTGTTTGTCTTACGGCACTGGCTCTCTCCCTTCCCTGGAACCAGTGACCCTAAATTAGGGACGGGCGACTGCTTATAGCCCATTGAGTTGCTCACGGTGGTCGTTTAACCTCCAATCAAAAAAAAAAAAAAAAAAGTCTGCTGGATCTACGTCGTCGTGTTATCGATGCTTGCAATAGTGTGACACCTTCCATGCTGAGGAATGTGTATGCAGAGTTACTTTCACGAATACAAATGTGTGTCGTGGGCAATGGCGAACTCTTCGAACATACTCGACATTAACTTTTCATCAATGTGCACCAGTTTGCCTTTTTTGTTTTTGTTTTGTGAGACATCATCAAACTGTATTGGCATAAGTACGCACTTATGCAATAAATTGTGTTTATTTTCTCATACCTATGCCTGTTCCCTTCAAACGTTCACACGAAAGGTCGCGCATCGATTTCGGACATTTTACGGTATTCATGCGACAATTTATCTTATCCGTGTGAAACAAATGTCGTTTTGTACTAATTAATTGATACTCTACAACTTTGTAATTGGAAAGTTTGCTCTATCTCTTTTCGTTTCCGATTTGCAATGGCTAACTTCCGCATTTCGACACTAGGGGCGCTGCTATTGGATGCATTCGATCCGGCGAATGCAACCAATAGCAGCGATCCGGCGTAGTCGCTTTACTATACCGTTATCTCACTTGCATAACTGTACCTCTCTCCGTTTGCAAGTTATTCCAGGCTAAAGAGACTTTTCTATGCACCCTGTATATTTACTTCTCAAGAATCAATCACTAAAATCTAATTTTATGGTGCGTAATATCAAGATCAGTAGTCTTCTTTTATCAGATGTGGAACTTGAAGAAAAGTAGTTCATTGGTCCTTGATTTAAATAAGTCGCACACACAAAATTTATTTCGAGGAAATCCGGTTTTTGGTGCAAATAGGGATAAGTGAGTTGGCGTAGGTCAGTGTCACATTAATCAGCTTCACACAAAATGCATTTTGCGTGACAGCACTTCTCCGAGAGAAATGCTGGAGGTAAGAGAATATTTGAAGAAATCACTGTATAAATCTGACGGATTGCGCGTCTTTTACAAAGAATCAAGGAAATTTAGTGTTAATGTGAGTTCACTGCCCAAATACGAGAGCGACATTTTAAGGTCGGACCAATTTTTCACATTTATAGGGCAAAAAATGTTTAAAATAATAGTACAGCAGAAAGAGTCACATTGTATGAAATACATTAAAAGCCGCGGCTTTAACTTTGTTTAAAAGCTCGCTCACCGCTACTCAATTTACACTGAAAAGCAATTGAATTAGAGATACCCGTCTAGTAACGTTCTGATGACGGCGGCGATTCGTCTCGGCGTGGACTCGACAAGACACTGGAAGCGTTGGGAAGCCATACGGATCCACGACACCACAATTCAAAAAGATTTTATGGAGGAAGGTCAGAGCCTCGAACATCTCTCTCGATGGCATCCCAGATGTGCTCGATGGATTGAAGTCAGGTGATCTAGATGACCAAGGAAGCAATGTCACGTCGGTAGAGTGTTCATCCAACCATTCGGATACAATTCGGGAGCTGCATTGTCTTGTTGCAGGAAGAGGTCCCCAGTGGGATGTTGAAGACGCACAAACGGGAGTAAGTGGTCGTCCAGGATATCCCGGTAACGTTGACCTGTGAGGGACGATGTCACACGTACCAGGGGTCCCATTTCAGTCCACGTAAACAGTCACCAGACGAGAATGCCATCCCCACCAGCTTGAAGAGTACCCTGCTGGCAAGAAGGATCCATCGCTTCATGGGGTTTGCGCGGTACTCGTATCCTGCCATCCGCATGTACCAACGTGAATCTCGACTCACCAGTCCAGGCAACATTTTCCCGCATGTCTAGGGTCCAGTGGCGATGTTCCCGCGCCCATGCTAATCTTTGCACCCTGTGATGAGCGGTCAGCAGCGGTACCCTCGTGGGGCGATGGCTTCTGTACCCCATAGCGAGGAGATGGTTCTGGATGGTGTGGCTGCTTATACGTTTTTGTGCACCAGCGTTAAATTGCCGAGTGATTTCTTGCACTGTGGCCCGTCTATCCGCTGTTACAATGCGAGATAGCCGAAGATGACCCCGCTCATCCTGCTGTTGTCCACGGCAGTTGGCCCTTTTAGGGATGGTTTTAGCGGATTCGATATACTCACGGTGCACCAGTGACACAGTGACTCGTGAAAATCCTAGTGTCTGCAAGACTTCCGAGATGAAGTGACCCATTCGTCGGGCCACGACAATTCGCCCACGATCAAATGCGCTTAGACCCTTCGTCTTACCCATACTGCGTCCAACTCTTACTGGTTCCCGTCGCACCACTCCTTATATTGTCGGATCGCTGCATACGTCATGTCGTTCCCGTTTACAAGGCCGCCCACAGCGCCACATTTCCATATCGCCAGCTGTCTCTAATTCAGTTGCTCTTCAGTGTATATTAGGTTCGTTTTTGCTTGTGCTTGGGAGAAACTTCAAATTCTTCAACGATGTTTGAAGCACCATAAAAACAAAGGTAAACTGACGATATTTTGACTATACAGGGAATTCAAAAATGGACACGAGATGGACTTTTTATTTTTAGACCTTATACCGCACAGCGTATGAGTGCGATGAACAAGGTGTTCACAAATAAAAGACTTGCTGATTTCATTATGGACAACAGACTGCTAACTGTTAAAAAACTTGAAGTAATGTCACAATGATAGTCAATTTGTCCATATTACTTCGACATTTTATTAAAAAAAGAACTTGCTGTCTTGTTGTATCATCCATACAACTCTAATCTTCCAGCCTTCGACTTTTATATCCTAAGTTTGAAAGATGACTGTTGTGTAGGTCGGACACGGGATATATAAGAACGGTGGAGTGGCTCTTACAGACATGGGACCGGGATTGCTTAGTGGTCAACTTTCGCGACTGCGACGGAGGAATCTCATGTTCGATCCCAGGCAGGTACGAACGGTCGAACCTCTAAATATCCGCCGTGCGTCGGATGGGCACGTTAAGCAGATGGACCCCGAGTACTGCCCCCCCGGTAAAAAATAAGGGCGTCTTCCTCCCCCTTTATACCTCGCTTTCGTGTCACTTTCTGAATCTCTAATTCCAAACGTACTCTAGCCCAAATCTCCTAGCTTCCTATTTGTAAGGGTTGTTTAAGACCTGTGATCAGACACTCCCTTCCTAAAATCCTCTAAAATACATTTCGAAACGCGGTTTGCTGCGTCGCAACCAACAGACGTTGTTGCTTTGGAAAAAGTACGTTATTGTGGTTGATGTAAGTGTAATACGTGCTTTAAAAAATCGTGTTCAGTTATTATCGAGGAGCCCTCGTATGAAAAATCGAATAACTTATTGCGACGTAGCAGCTGTGCCTTACATCCTCCGCTCCTCGGGTGACGTTACAAGCGTATTTAAATTTCAAGAAAATCATTTAAAATGTTAACACATTTTCAAAAACAGGTTGGAAATTCGGATCTTGAGCATCGATCTGTCTTTCTGCCCTAATGATGGCTATTAAAGCTTATGGCGTAGAAGTCTTGTCTTACTTCTACGTTAACTTAAAGCACCAACATACTACGAAATAGTCCCTAAATGAAAGAAACCTTAACGGCCAGACGAAACATGTAAACAACAGAAGTTACACTTACGGAAAAGATGCTTTATTCAGGATGTAGCAAACACATCGTAGCATAGCATATTGCACTAAACTCTCCACACACCACACAACGCTCCTTTCAATAATCAGTTTACAATCCAACGCCCGCCAAGCAACAATCTAGTCGTCGCTTTTATCTCTTGTTCTTATCAATATCAGGCATACGTCACGTGCATTTAACCTCAATTGTGTTGCCAAACCTATTCGTTTGAGAGAAAGATATCACGTTAAGAGTGAAGAATAACAGAATAAACTCAAGATTTACATAGGGAAAGAAACTAAAAAGGAAATTTAATTAAGAATATACGTCACAAGCTTTAAAACAAAGCGAACTCTTTGAGTTCGAGTCTTATAGATGCGTTAAAACCTCAAGAGAAGGTGTTCACATATACTGCATATTACCAAAATAGCCCAGCGGGAATGCTACTCAGAACAAAATGGTCCACTGAAGACGCGATATGGAACGAGATCAATCAGTTGGATGCTACAGGGATTCAAAATAGTCAGTAGTTTTTTTATTAGAAACATTTTCCGAAAAGCTGGATTCACGACCTTGGAGCTCGGAATTTCTTGGATTCTTTGACCGTCACAAAACGACAACAGCATCAATTTTTAAAGAAAATGACTCGCTCTGTTCTTGTGCTTACGACGTCAATTTTTTGTGCGCGAATCCAAGGTAATATATGGATGTTGATCGATTCTAGTTCGATTCTTTATCTGCAGCAAGCAGCTTTTCATTAGTTGTGACTGGCTGCACTCAGTATTCGATTTGGAATGATATCTGAAGCATCGAAGATTCAAGTAATTCAAAAACCGAGATGAAATTCAGGAAGTAAATCACTGAGTTTTCTTTCCGTTACGCTGTATGATTATATATAAATTTCTTGAATTACGTAGAACTTTTAAATTTGGGATTCTGGAATTCTTACCAAACGAAGATAATTCTTCTGAACTTAAAAGAAATGCTCAACCGATTCCTTCCAGCTTATAATGGAATCGCCTGAGTAGGTAGGCATTTTCTGATTTATTCAATACGATGTTGTTGTTTTTCGTTGTTGTGTTTTTCGTTGGAAGGCTTTTCATAATCTGCACGTGGCCTGATATGCCTCCTTTGTGTTTCAATGCACCTCAAGTGAAAGTGAGATCGATGAAAATGATATAAAAGAACGATTTCGGAAACATGACTTTCTGGGAAAAGAAATCAACCCATGGGATTTTACGAAGCGCATGTGGGATTTCAGAAAGTGGCCAGCGGCGTCTTCGAAATATAAAGCATTATTTTTACAACAATTCACAAAGGGCTAAATTTTATCATCAAACTTGCTAGATGTTTTATATCGCCCAATATTTAAAATATATTGCTTTCACTTTTGTCTAACTTAAAAGTAGTACATTTAAAGAACAATAGCTTCTGAAATAGCTTTATAAGAAGGTGATAAAACAACGCAGAACACATAGCCGCCCCGCTCCGGTGGCGCAGTGGTCTAAGCGATGGCCTCTGATCATTCGTCCGAACGGGGTCCGGGTTCAAATCCCGGTGAGGCATGGATGTTGTTTTTGTCTTACGGCGCTGGCTCTCTCCCTTCACTGGAATCAGTGACCCTAAATTAGAGACGGGCGACTGCTTATAGCCCATTGAGTTGCTCACGGTGGTCGTTAAACCTCCAATCAAAAAAAAAAAAAAAAAGTCAGTTCTCTCCCTACACGACATTTTCACTCAACCTCACAGTGCGATATGATCGCGGTCAGCTGCAGGCTCGTTTTTATACCGTTTGCAGCTGTACTGCGCATTTTAACAACGCAGCGGATCCGTTCATTTACTTTTGAATGGGTGTCCTGTAACGTTTGTCAATATAGTGTATGTATTGCATTCTTAGCAGAAATTATCGATATACATTAGTCTCAAATGCCAGAAAACATCAGTTGTTTGCTAGTCAATGAATCAAACTTATTTACACTGTGCTACTCAATAAATCAAACTTATTTACACTGTAAAAAACAAGTGGTGTGAATTCACGGAACATTTCTGAAAATAACGTGTAGCACAGTAGCCTGTAGGTGTCCGTCTTTTAACGAAATTTCCGTTTTAAAACCGCTTTTTCTAACTTCAGTATTTTGACAGAATTTCCGTAGTCAGTAATTCCACTTATTTCAGAAATGCGAGTTTTGGGGTTTTCGTATATTTACTGAAATTTCGCAAAATATTCGGTTCTGAATTTTTCGGTCATCTTCTTTACCGGCGTTCGTTCTACACCGATGAACCATTCATTACATTATGACCACTCCCAGCCTAGAGAAATGACCGCGCCTGGAGACCGAACGGTGGCGCAGGTGAAGCTCATAGAGCAGTATATATACAAGACTAGGACTGGTTTTCGGTTAGTAGAGTGATGGGAGTCAGAATGGGAAAAGCTGCCGATTTATCGTAGTTTGATAAACGACTAATTGTAACGGCACGGCGCCTCGGAACAACGTTCTCAGAAACGGCGCGGCTTGTGGGTTGTTCACGTGGAGCTGTAATGATTACGTATCGAAAGTAGTGCACATATGTCTAAACGACGAACCATCGTAAAGCCGGGTGTCATCCGCAGCTCATTGCTGCCAGAGGGCAGCGGGGACTGTCGCGCAGTGTTCACAGTGACCGCAGGGCCAGAGTGCGACAAATCATCTGCAGCTAGAACAGTGGTGATCAGGACAGCATTCATTTCATCGCAGCCTTCTGCGCATGAGCCTGTGTAGCCGAAGCCTCAGCCGAGTGACCATGCTCACTGCAGATCATCGCCAACAACGGATGAAATGGGCCCAAGATCATCGAGATTGGACCGTGGATGATTAGAAGAAAGTGGCCTGGCCTGACAGATCAAGATTACAGGTGCATCACATAGACGGCCGAGAGAGGATACGCCGATTACCAACGAAGGCTATGGCACCTGGATGCACTGGGCGATGTTTTATTGGGACACTTTCAACCCCATTATCCGAATAGAACAATCCCTAACAGCTGTCAGGCATCTGAATATCGTTGCGGATGAAGTTCACCCATTCGTGGCGACTGTGTTCCCCGCTAGTGATGGCCATTACCAACAGGATAATGTGCCACCGAACACTGCAAGAATCGTCAAGGAGTATTTTTGGGGAACATGCTGGTGACTCTGTTAATGCCCTGGCACCAAATGCACATGACATGAACCCCATCGAACATTTGTGGTTCGACTTGGAAAAGTGGGTTCGTGCTAAATCACCACCACCCCGAAATGTACGGGAGGACCTGCTGTTGACATTATGGTACCAGATACCCCAGGACACCTATGGGCCACCTCATGGAATCGATGGCTCGCGGAGTGGCCGCTGTTTTGCGCTGTAAATGGGGTCCTACAGCTTATTAGGTAAGGGGTCATAAACAGGGCCGGACGGTCTAGTGGTTGACCCCACCTGCTGCGATATCTTGTTGGCCCCAAATGCTCAATGATGTCCCCTTCCGTTTCCCCCCACCCACTCTTCAGCATATTGCACCAAAATTGGTAAGTATTGTAATATAAAATCGAGGAAAATTATTGTATTATATTATTTATTGACTAAACGATAAACACATATACACTATCTACCAACAAGTAATTGGATACTCCTGCAATCGATGATATCTGCGGTCCTGATACACGTCACGGCCGCCGCCGTTAAATATCGTGTGGGAAACAACAACGTAACCAGTCGCATGCAAGATGCCACGCAGTTCGGAGTTCTCTGATTTCGAGAAAGGTGTAATCGTCAGGTATCACAGAAATGGCCGATCCATATGTGACATATCCAGCGAGTTGAAGTACCCAAAATCAACAGCGGCCAACGTGATTGGCAAGTGGAAGATGAGAGGTGACTGTCGGAATGTGCTCCGACCCGGCAAACCCACAAAACTGGGAGTTAGAGACCGACGGGTGCTGGACAGAGAAATTCGGAAGAACCGCACCAAATCAAAAGGCCACATCCACGAGGAGTTTCAACAGGCATCCGGGAGTATTCTTTCGATGAATACCATCCGTAAAGAAGCCCATCTGCTCGATTGTCATGGACGTGCTGCAGCCCACAAGCCTTTGATCACCAAGTCCAATAGCGCTACTCGGCTAACGTGGTTCAAAGAACGTCGACAGTGGACCGTTGAACAGTGGAAACAGATTCTCTGGAGCGACAAATCAAGGATCACCCTCTACCGTTTGGATGGCAGTGTCTGGATTTGGCGTCTGCCTGGAGAACGCCCCCTGCCGGAATGTATTGTGCCAACTCTGAAGTTCGGCGGCGGTGGAATTATGCTATGGGGGTGTTTCTCCTGGTATGGCACGGGACCCTTGGTCGCAATTCCTGGTAGTGTCAACGCCGAGACCTTATGTATCATTTTGCATGACCATGCGCTTCCTACGTTGTGGCAGTTTTACGAGGTGGACCCATGTTACTTTCAGGATGACAATGCCACCTGTCATGTTGCGAGGTCCACCATGGCTTGGTATGGTGACAATGGGGTTAATCGAATGGACTGGCCTGCGCAGAGCCCGGACCTTAACCGTATCGAGCACCTCTGGGACGAGTTGGAGCGTCGGCTTAAGGGATGCCGTCGGTGAAGGAACTGACCTGGGTCCTCCAAGCCGAGTGGAAGAAAATACCGCTAGCCGTCGTACAACGCCTGGTTGAGAGTATGCCCCGGAGGGTCGCAGCTGTATCGCCGCTCGTGGAGGCTCCACCAACTATTGAAGGTGAATAAACTTCGTTTTCCTTTGCTATCACAGGTGTCCAATTACTTGTTGGTAAATAGTGTATTACACAAGCGTTACATTGACTCGTCTTGTAATGATTGATCTTGGTTTTAGGAATAAATTTAATTTGATAAGAATTCATTCATTGATCGTTATTGATGCCTTTACGCAGTTTATCATTACAACTTTAGCATTCTAGACCGTTCGCGTGATCTAGCAGCAATATCGTCAATTATTTTATCAGAATCGAAATTAAAATCTCTTTCAAAATAAAAGAAAACGAAATCCTTTTAAAAATTCTAGACTCAATGAAAAACGCAAACACTTTTTTATGATTTTCAAAACTCAAGAAACTATCTCATAGGAAACCTGTGTACACGATAACGTTAGCACAAACTTGTAAGCAAGATAAAGTGAAATATAAAATGATCCATGACCATTTAACTTGTGCAGTAATTCCGAAGCACAAGATAGGCAGTTTTTGCACTTTGTCTGTTCTTCACTCTTAAAGTATTCAGTGAAGATATCATCGATTTCATCCATTGCAAATGTGTCGGGCTATTCATCAGTGAATTGGAAGTCTGTGTCAGAAACTGATGTTTTCTCAACTGCATTGTAGTCTTCATAATGGGTTGCAAATTGGATCAATTTTCTGAACAACTCAGCGCGATTTGTTCCCGTAAGTTGAGCCAATTTTCGAAGCATATGATCCTCGCGAAACATTTAGGCACTCTGAAGGTTCGTGAAATTTCTGGGGTCCAATTGTGCAGTGTCCTTCATTAGTTCTTTATTGAAGATAAAATCCTCTTTTATTTGCTGTGCTGCTGTATCAGTGATCACAAAATAAACATCTCTTTCGAATTTCTCGGATGGTGATGTGCCAATTTGTCTCGCCTCATCAGGAGCTAAATCTTCTGCTCTTTGCTTTGCAATCGAGATTCGCATCGATGGTAGGCTATGTTCAATTTCGATGTAGATTTCCTTCTCAGCTAAACGTCCATTCAAATGAGCCATAAAATCAGTGGCGATGTTGTGCAGTACTTCGAAGTTGTCTCTTTGTGCACAGATTTGCCCATACAAGGTGTTTATAATTTGGTTTGCTTCCAGGTAACAGACCATTTGTTTGGAGATATTGGAAGCAGGAGTCGAAACATTCAATAAATCACGGTGAATGAAAGCAACTACACTGACGGAAAAAATCCCAACACCAAGAAGGGGTTGTGTTAGATAAACGACAGTTGGTAGGCTGTGAGAGTACATCTGTAAGATGACGTCTGTGCAAATTTCGCGCTCGGCGCATACGTGCGGCGCTAGTAGCGCCCCTCGGAATATGCAAAGCAGGGCTGTAACGTTCGTGAGCGTTAGTTATCGTTGAGATTCGACGTAGGGTGTTGATGTTAGTCAAAAATGCCTTTAAGAGGACGAAGAAGCCATTATCAACAGTTCACGGAGTTTGAACGATATCGTGTAATAGGGCTACGAGAAGGTGGATTTTCGTTCCGCAATATTGCAGAACGACTTGGCAGGAATGTAGCCACTGTGCATGATTGTTGGCAGCGATGGTCAAGGGAAGGTACTGCCTCAAGAAGACCGGGTTCCGGCCGGCCACGTGGCACTACTAAGAAGGAAGACCGCCGTGTACGGCGTAGGGCCGTGGCGCATCGTACCGCGTCTGCGGCAGCAATTCGAGCTGCAGTTGCCACCTCAGTGACACAACAAACTGTTACAAATCGGTTACTGGAAGGACAGCTCCGAGCCAGACGCCCTGTAGCGTGCATTCCACTTACTCCAAACCACAACCGTTTGCGAAGTCAGTGGTGTCAAGCTAGAGCTCATTGGAGGACGGAGTGGAGATCTGTTGTGTTTTCTGATGAAAGCCGGTTCTGCCTGGGTGCTAGTGATGGCCGTGTGTTGGTTAGAAGGAGGCCAGGTGAGCGCCTGCAACCAACCTGTCTGTGGCCGAGACACACTGGACCTACACCTGGAGTTATGGTCTGGGGAGAAATTTCCTATGACAGCAGGAGCACTCTCGTGGTTATCCCACGCACCCTGACGGCACAGTTGTACGTCGGTCTGGTGATTCAACCTGTTGTGCTGCCATTCATGAACAGCATCAGGGGGTGTTTTCCAACAGGATAACGCTCGATCGCATACCGCTGTTGTAACCCAACATGCTCTACAGAGTGTCGACATGTTGCCGTGGCCTGCTAGATCACCAGATCTTTCACCAATCGAGCACGTATGGGACATCATTTGACGACAACTCCAGCGTCACCCCCAACCAGCATTAACCGTCCCTGTATTGACCTACCAAGTGCAACAAGCAGGGAACACCATCGCACAAACTGACATCCAGCACCTGTACAACACAATGCATGAACGTTTCCGTGTTTGCATTCAACATTCTGGCAGGTTACACCGGTTATTAATGTACCAGCATTTCACATTTAAAATGGTTCTTCTCGCGCTTACAATAAGCTGTGATCTTGAAACCGTAATCGATTAAATATGTTACCTATACAAATGTATTGCCTCCATTTCATTTCCTCTACAATTTTTTTTCGTGGTGTTGGGATTTTTTTCCGTCAGTGTATTATGTTCTCAAACTTGCACAAGTTTTCGAGCAATGCCTTGGCTGTAAATGTCACATCAGATGAAAAATCATTATTATTTACGATTGTGAAGAGGCAGAGTAAGCAACTTGTTGCAATCTTCAAATAGAACATTCAAGTCATCGAAAACACTTTTCAATGCTCTGTCCTTGCTCCATGAACGTGTCGAAATAACCTTCTGAAACCGGCGCAACCCGGTGGCGCAGTGGTCTAAGGAGCTGGTCTCTGATCGTTCGTCCGTAAGGGGTCTGGGTTCAAATCCCGGTGAGGCATGGATGTTGTGTTTGTCTTACGGCACTGGCTCTCTCCCTTCCCTGGAGCCAGTGACCCTAAATTAGGGACGGGCGACTGCTTATAGCCCATTGAGTGTCTCACGGTGGTCGTTAAACCTCCAATCAAAAAAAAAAAAAAAAAAGAAACCGGCGCAACAGTTGATGTCATTTATTTGACACCTTATTAACTTTGGTCAAACCAGCATGCCCTTTTGCGGTTCTTAGATGAAACCCTCTGTATTCTGCAAGAGGCCAAGAAAATCCTTAGCCCTTTTGCGACGTTCTGTCGAATTTGTGAGGACCAAGTTAAGCTCATGCGAGAGCAACAATGAACGGATTTTAATAAACCATTATCCTTCTTAAGATGCGCTTGGAGCCCGTTGTACGAAACATTCGTTGGATTCCATCAAACGAACATCCAACTATTTGCTTCATGTTGATTTTAAATTTCTCAAGTTCTGTTTTTATCTGAAGGTAGAGTGCATCGCCTGTTGTTTAAACTGCAACAGCCAGATTCAACAATCTCATAGAGATCTACCATTTAATACATATCTAACACACAGCGCTAGCTGATTTAGAACTATACCATCCTGTGTGGAACCCACTTCTATGCTGAAGATACCTGCTTGCTGAATTTTACTGGCAATTTGATGGGCTAAATATTTTATTTTGTGATGAACAACTTTGACAGGAATGTAATAAGGCCACCTCTTCCTTGTAATTTAGATTGTCTTTCCTTACGCTCTTTGCTTTTTTGAATGTCCATATCTACAAGTGTCTTCAAGATTTGGTTGTATTTAGAAACCAGCATAACTAGTTCTAAGAAGTTGCCGTGGTTGATGGATCTGTTGTTGAGATCTGCAGCAACTTCAATGGATCCTCTATAAGTAGTCCTTGCGTGCCGATGAAAAAGATTATGTCAATTAACCTGTGAATCACCTGCCCCATGCTTTCGATGTCACTTGGCCGTTTATTTGCCGTATCCCTGTCGATCAGAGTTTCAATATCCATACTTTTGCAGATCAGCAGACAGGCTTTCACAGCATTGTCATGGGCAACGAAATGTTCATGCGTTTCAATCTATTTATAGAGATGCTTAATCTCAACTTTAACTCCATGGACGATTGGACTTTCTCTGTCTGAGGCAAATAGCCTGCAGACACTGCAGTATATTTTCTTTGTTTCAAGATAGTATGATAACTATTTACCAGGGACTGCAGTGCCATCGGGCAGAGCGCGTTTGTACGTTTTCCTTGCCTTAAATGGAAATTGTATATCGATATCTCTTTGGTGACCTGCATGGTGGTTCATAAATGCACGTTCCTCCGTAATTGATGCATGTAATCCGGGCGGAACAAATTTCCATATTCAGTAGACACTGCTTCAATGTCTTCGCTTTCTTGTTGTGGATCTATAACTTCGTCCGCTGATTTCTGATGTGTGGACTTCTCTTCCTTTGATTCCTCAATGGGATCTTTAGCACGTTCTGTAACTCCACCCTGATATTCAGCAGGATCTGACCAAAGCATGAGTTAAGATAACATGATAAAAAACGTTGGTCAAATAATTTAACTATTTTAAGTTTATTTTTGCACTGCTATTTAAATGTTTCTAAGAAATTTAATTCTCAAACTTTTACCATTGAGAGAAATATAAACCTTCGCTCTGAAGCACATATTAAAAGGATACCAATGTCAGGATGTAGTTCTTGAAATAGCGAACTTGTCGAAAACCCTGCTGAAGATACTGCAGAGAGATCCAAACTTATATCATCGTAGTTAAGGGAGATTTCAGGTTTAATTTTATGGTTACTGAAATTTGAAGATCAGATTACCAACTGATGTAATTTATTCCTTGAACAAAAAATGATACAGCTGACGTCTTTCGGTTTGGTCTGTGCTTAAATATGCGATAGGTGAATATTGATCGGTGGATGTTGTTGGTCGGAGCCCAAATCCAAATAGCTTCCTTTGCTTTGGATTCGCTCTAATTCACGCTTCCTACTTTCATAACGTTTTTCAATTCCAAATTTGTAAATTCATTTCTTTCCACTAGGTTTGCCCATTTTCTATCAGATTTATTCAGTCATGAAATAAAAAATAAACTCGTTAGAACAGAAACGTCAAATATTGTTTAAGCGCAAGGAATTTTCTACTATCGAAAGCAACGGAAACCAAATATGAAAAAAAATCGCTAATTTTTATTAATAATTTATTAATTCTACTACAGTAGCATTTTGCCGATGCAGTTGTCATATAAATTCAGTGCTATGACTGTATGACCAATATAGAGTAGAATGCTAGAGAATGGCTATTGAATTGAATTAAAAAAATTACCTGATCTCAGACTGAAGCTAGCGCAACTATAACCTGTCATTCAACTTGTGAAAGGAAATTACAGTTGAATCCTGCAACGAAATACAGCGCGAAAATTACAGTAAAATAGTGAACGAATGTTCACGTACATCTAATGTTCTCCACAAAACAAAGTATCGCTCTTTCAAAATTCGCTTTACTAAATACACATGAAACACATAGACACAGTCCCGCCAGCAACATACACTTTACTAATAACACATAGACACAGTCACGCCAGCAACATACACTTTACTAATAACACATAGACACAGTCACGCCAGCAACACACACTTTACTAATAACACACAGACACAGTCACGCCAGCAACACACACTTTACTAATAACACATAGACACAGTCACGCCAGCAACACACTTTTTACTAATAACACATAGACACAGTCACGCCAGCAACACACACTTTACTAATAACACATAGACACAGTCACGCCAGCAACACACACTTTACTAATAACACATAGAACACAGTCACGCCAGCAACACACACTTTACTAATAACACATAGACACAGTCACGCCAGCAACACACACTTTACTAATAACACATAGACACAGTCACGCCAGGATCACACAGTGTGACAGAAGGCGGAAAAACAAGAAACATGAAATGGTATTTACATTGAGGAGTATGTATACAAAAGTTGATGATTATTTACAATGAATGCTGTAGAAACAGCAGTAGCTTGAGGGAAAGGAAACGTGAGATATGATACGGCAGGAACAGTTTAAAACATGTAGGAAGATGAGGCGGTGATAAGTCTCTGATACATGAAGTGTTGGAAAGTCTATTCTGGTACATAGAGAATACAAAGTGCTGGTAATACAACCAAGTACAAAAATGTCAAACAAAACAAAAGTAGGAGCAGTTTATGAATTGTAAAGTGTTCTTAGTAATAAAGAAAATTTCTGACACGCAGGTCAGGATGAGCGCAAATTGGGTGAGCAGGTAGGAAGAGCAGTGAAACAGCCAGGAGAGATGAAAACATTTGAAATACTGGTATTGAATGTGACGAGTATCACTGAGACTCGTAGCGCTCTCTCGTTCGAGCCAAGGATCGAGCGTTCACTCCACCGCTGTACTACGTTTACGCGCATTCACTCTGCGCCATTCAGCATCACGAACTTGTGATCGCCGCCCCGGGGGCGCAGTGGTCTAAGCGATGGCCTCTGATCATTCGTCCAAAAATGGTCCGGGTTCGAATCCCGGTGAGGCATGGATGTTGTGTTTGTCTTACGGCACTGACTCTCTCCTTCCCTGGAACCAGTGACCCTAAATTAGGGACGGCCGACTGCTTATAACCCATTGAGTTGCTCACGGTGGTCGTTAAATCCCCCCCCAAAAAAAGAACTTGTGATCTTCCCTCGTCTAGTAAGAGCGGAACAGCTGGTTTTCGCTAAGTTACTGCGCTTATCAACCACCGCGCGCGTGCGGATTGGTCATACACTGTTCGTAACTCTCGCACTCGTATTCAACGATTTTGAATATTTGCCCATTTGTTTCCACTTGGCCCCAATTTCACTTGGCTCCTATTTGACCGGGGGTTGCCGGTCAGCCGGCCAGCCAGTCCGGCTCTGGTCATAATGTAATCGTTCAGCTGTGTAAGCTAACTTGCCCTTCCTTATGCGTCAATAGTGGGGCTTGAACCAGCTATCTTCAGAACGGGAAGCGCGGGTCTTACCGCTAAGCAAGGAATTCTCGTGAAGACCGCTCTCGTGTAAGGCACAACTGTAGTTGCTCGATGTTGAATTTTTTTTTACTAATGTGGTGAATTAGTCATTTTGTTTTTTGTTGGTGTTTATTATTTTTTGGAATAAATTTGTAATAGTTTTATTTTTTCTGTAAGATGACTTATAAATTATCGTGATATTTCGAAGTGACAGAATGCTTTGGAATTCGAGATCTTTTTAAACTGGCAATGACTTTCCATTATCGTTAAGAAGAGGTCGAATGGACTCTTTTATAGTATTATTTCACAAAACTCCTAAATACAAAATTTACTCTTGCAAGCTATAATAGCTTTTGTTTTAAGAGGTCTACAGACTGATATATATAGACATCATGAAATCAATTTAATTAATCAAACCTCGAGAATTCCCTCGAATCGTTCCTATTACCGGAATTTTTGTGTCATATAGATACGAAAAATGTGAGAACCGAATTTTTCGTTAATATACGAAAGGAATTGCAGAAAAGTTCCTTCAACATTTTTCGTTAACACCTCTTGGAAACGGCAATTTACAGTAAATAGAAAGGAATTGCGAAAGGTTTCTGAAAATTCGGAACCTTTTGTTAAACACCTCGTAGAAATGGCAATTTTACCGTCATATAAGAAACGAATTGCGGAAAGGTTTCTGACAATTCAGAATTTTCCTGGCGTACGAAACATCCGTGAAATTCAGGTGTTTTCCCTTATTTCACGGAAAAGGTTGTATCAGAAATATGCTTCGTTAATATACGAAAAGAATCGTGAAAAATGGCTCGTGAATTTCAGAAAATGTTTGCGGTGTACGTACACAGTGGTTGTAATTCCGGGAACGAAGGAAACCTTATTCCCTGTTTCCTTAAGGCTGGCCTGATGATGACTAATGCTAAATGCATGAAATTTGTATGCAAATATGTATGAAGCTGCACATTCTTTCTCTGATGCTGAATTTTTAATGCATGGAACAGAATCATACGTTTAGGAGGAAAATTTATTGAAGGCATGTAGACATATTATTGTATGTTAGTGTAATTAAGTTATTACCAAAGTCGGTAAGCTTTTGTCTTTATTAAAAAAAAACTCCTAAGCAGAATGCAAAATATAGTGAATGACAGTTTGGAGAACATAAAGTTTTGTTTTAGGTCAACCATTTCAGGATGTTTTTGTGTAGTTCTACATTGCATGTAGTCTGTAGCTGAGTTATCGTGCTGGCTATCAAAGTTAGTACGAAATCCATGTGTACTTTGGCAGCCATTCCAACCTGTAACTACCAAAACTTCTTTCAACCCAACTTCTTTTTTAAACTTTTTCATTTAACAACCTGTGACTTCTTTCAGTGTTTCCTTTTTAAATGAAATATTTTCTCAAATAGTTGATTGCGCCCCATCTGTCTTTTTTGTTGTTATTGTTTGTTTGTTTTGGGGTTTAATGACAACCGTGAGCGACTTTAAGGGCTATAAGCAGTCCCCTACGCCTAATTTAGGGGCAATGACCTCTAACCATGCGTCCGAGGATGGGTCCGGGCTCGAATCCCGAGTAAGCTATGGATTGTGTGTTTGCCTTATGGCACTAGCTCTCTCCCCCTTTACTGGAGCAAATGACTTTAAATTTTAATCAAACTCCAATTTTAATCAGAAGGTAAGTGATGAGGTGTGCGCCCTCTCTTGAGCTGCGCCCGAGGCATCCCCTGCCCCGCCCTAGTTACGCCTCTGCAAAAAGTGGTTAATTTTTAAATCTTTGTAAATATAGATGACCACTTTCTGATGCAAACATTCCTTTGTGTATGTTGTATCCTCTTTTGGGGCATACTCACAAGGCACAATATTGTTCTGTTATTTTGGTGTAATCCCCCTGGTGTTTCTCTCTATTGTAGCAGATATTTTGAAGTGTGTTGTATTCTATTATCCTTTGGCATATAATGGTCGCAACGATAGAGTTTGTTCTTAGTGTTCGATGATGTGCTTCAATTCGTAAAATATTAGTTCTGTATAACTGAAGTTGTAGCCCTTTTGTTCGTCTTTGTAGGCGACAGTTGACTCTGCAGTGGGAATTCATTAATTTTCCTGAGATAGCTTTGCGCCCTCATAACTTAAGGAGATAAATTTTTATTTTGGCTTTTAACGATGTCATTTTTGACCAACACGCCTTATACTTTATGTAACGTCCCATTCTCATGAGTGGTTGACCTTTTCCCAAATACTGCTGACGATTCGAGTGTAATTCCTCGTGATTTATCATCAGGATCATAAACGGTATTGGACTGAAGACCCATGAAAATTACGTTTGAATTCTTCTAATATCTACAAATTAGCTAGCCTTCAACGGACAAATAAATCAAAGGATCTAAGGAATCCAACCAAGATATGGAAGTTGTTCTACAAGTGAGTACTTCAGCAGAAGCTCTGAGTCAAGCCTTATGTCTCAGCATTACGATGAATCCTTGTATCATCGTCGCTTTTGTTTCATTTATCATCAGGTGGTTTAGCCAACGAATTCTACTACATTCCGTAGGAGCAAGTGTGACTCACTGAAACAATACTTATCACGAAACATTGTGAGCTTTTAGCTAAACTGTCACCATTTTCACACTAGATAAGTATTTGGGGAATCTATTAGAAAGGCTTGTGTGCATGCGTATCCATCCTATTATAATAACAGGGTGTCATATGCTGCTTCGGAAATGTTGTAGCGATAACGGCTAGATCTGAGTATTGGGTTCGAGATATGCAGAACCTGATACTCTGCGCGTTACTCACACTAAAAACAAATTTATATTCCAGATTTTCGTTCATAATATTTATTGAATTTGTACTTAGCATTTTCAGTATGTATTGAGCAGCCAATTTATTAGAATCAGTAGACAATTTTATGCGAATATGCTGATACACCATCTGTGTTCGTGACTTCTGTACGGTTACATAATCAAGTGAACACTCAGTCGCAGTGGTGGTCGAGTGTGTATTGGCACTGGCTTTTGGCTAGTCATCTATGCTTTGCCCGGGTTAAAGTCTCGAATGTGGCATGGATAATGAATTTGTCTCACGGCGCTGGGTTACTCCTGTCACTAGAACCAATGACTCCAAATTAGGAACGGGCGACTGCTTTTAGCCATGTATGTGACTGTTTTTATAATGAGTTTCTCATGATAGTCCTAAAGCCATGAAACAAATAGAAAACTCCCAGTAGTAGTTGGGAATACGTTACTTGAAAGTCTAACGAAAGGCGATATGATCTATCGATTTGAACATGGCATTGTGTTTCTTGGGCACTCAGGAATGGTGAGAGTACAAGAAAAATTGCCACACTTGTCAAAGGTTAAAATAAAACATTAGTGTATACAGATCGTCATTACCGCAGCGAAAAATCGGTAGTGATCGAAAACAATCAACGCCGAATGTGAGCAGATATTGGCCGGTAATAATCTGGCCAATAGACGAGCATTGTGTCCAATGAGTTTGGAAGCACCGGAAATAAATCCAACACTGATTAGAAAAGAGCTATGTGGTGTGACGAATCACGTTTCTAACGGCACCAATGCTGATGGAAAGGTAAGAATTTGGAGACAGTAGTAGGAGTGCATGGATTCATCTTGCATGGATACGACTCGTTAGAATGGGATAGGCAATAAAATGGTGTGGGCCATGTTTTTGTGGGAATCTTTTAAGGACCCTTGACTCGATCTTACCCACGTCTGAATGCCCAAAAGTAACTGAAGAATTTAAGCCACCTGAACCGGTGGCGGTTATAATGTCGACGCCCAAAATTTCGACCAATAATGTCGACACCAATATAGTGTCCAAAAAATGTCCACAGTTACAATGTAAGTCCATAATTATTTTTCTTCAGATATTTGTTTTTCACTTTCTTTTTACTTCAGATTATAGATGGGTTTCGTAAGGTTCGGAATATACATCTATATATTTCTTTCTTTTTTCTTTCTCTTGACGTAATGTTGCATTTTTACATAGGCATTCATAACATGGGCTTCAGGTTGGGCCATTTCAGCAAGTAGTAAGGTTTATAGTTTATATAAGAACTAAAGATAATGTCACACTTTTACCCAGGTACAAAAAATTAGTTATAAACCCCTAGACCTGGCATTTTAAGCAATTTTCAATTCGCCGTGCTAATTTTCATAGGGTTTGCAAAACAAGTTAGGATTTTAGTAATGCGCTTTTACTAAGGCAGAAACGACTAATTAATAGGATCCAGGCCGGCCTTTTAAACAGTTTTCAGTCCACCAAACTTATATTCAGAAGGTTTTCATAAAAAAATCAAATTAATTGTGTTGCCCTTTTACTCGAGCACAAAACATTAATTCATATGTCCTAGGGCTAGGCATAGGCTTTTTTACCAATTTGTATACCACTATGATCATATTCATAAGGTTTCCATGACAAGTCAAGTTAAGAGAGTTACGCTTAATGCAAAATTCTTAAAAAGGCCTAGGCATTGAGACTAATAACTGTATTTGGTGCCTAAGGGAAAGCGCAACATTGTTAACTTGTCATACAAACCTTATAAATATAAGCACGGTGATTAAAAATTTCTAAAGAAACCTAAGGCCTTGTAATTAATATCTTGCGACCGAATATAAGTGCAGAATTATTATCTTAGCTTGTTATGTGACCCTTATGAATATGAGGCGTGCTTTACAATATGTCGACAGGATCAAAATGTACTCACAGTTAAAATGTCAACAGGGTCAAAATGTTCAAAGTAGCAATGAAATGTGGAATGTTTCCATTTTCTTCACTTTTATTTTATTTTCAGTTTAGAAATTCTTATTGAAAAACTTACACTTCGACAGCGGGTGTTTTTTTCGTCTTTGTTGTGCTTCTGACAGTATTTATTACTATATTTTGGTATTGTTTTGTTTTGTGTTGCACATCTATAGCGTTTTGATTTTTTTTATATTTCGGGCATTTTACTTTCGGTAATGGTCGTAATGTCTGTCGACAGGGTCAAAAGATAAAACTGTCGACAGTCACAATGCCTACTTCCTTACCTTTTTTTTTCTTCAACTATTTGGTTTTCGTTTTAATTTTAGATTACTTTTGTGTTTAGATGCGTTTCGTATGTTCGAAAGAACTTATTAGTTCGGCATGCCGCTGTCATTCAACGGATCTGCACAAAATGTGACACACAACACGGTTTCTCTACAAGAACAGATATTCACGAAAATTAATATCTTAGTTCAACTCGTAATTTTGGAACCAAAATGGCAGAATATCACGTACCTGCATTGGGGAAAGACGTAGGGAAGGTTAAAACATATGGAGAGCAATGCTTTAGAAACCATGTTGTTTACGGTTCTTCACGAAATTTAATACTGCATCTGTGTTCCACATTGAGAGGGCAAACGCTGGGTTATTCAATAACTCAGGAATTAAGTAAGGTGGAAGGACATCAAGTTTCAAGGGCACTACCGAATTCTATTGACATAAGTTTCAAGGACACTACTTAATTCCATTGACATTCAGAAGTATGAGAATTTGCCGCTACCAAGTATCAAGACATCTGGCCGAGACCAACAATGAGGATTACTAGCCCACCATAGGGAATCCTAGTGATCCTCAGTAGGATTGACGTTAAGTGGTGAGTGGGGGGGGGGGGGGATTCCATGTTTTCCGTTTAAGAAGCAAATGATTTCAACAACTGCGCTCTAATTAACAAAAAAAAAAAAAAAAAAAAAAGGTAATATTTAGACGCTGTCTGCATCACGACCGTGCATTTTGACCGTGTCGGCATTTTGATTGCGGACATTTTGACCGTCGACATTTCGTACAACACCCACCTGAACCTGGTAGGCATTAAATGATTAAGGTACATCTGTAGCTATTCTTACAGGCGTTTCCGTCCATCCACTGTACATCAAGTAAAATGTTTTCTTTGTTATTCTAGTGTAACGATTTAAAGCGCGTTTCTCCGCTTCTGTAGAGACCAGTATAAGGTCTCTGCCAGTTTTGTTACGCGGTTTATAAAGGCGATCAGTTCAATCATGGGAATGTAGTAGGTCATGATTAGCTGTCACATGTTTTCGAGTATTTTTGATCTAAAGTACCTAGTCCAGCTTGCGTCCAGTTTATTATTCTGCCATTGTATCGAATTCTTGGTAAAACCCATTTGTTCACAGCAGGAATAGTATTTGCGCAGTTTTGTTTAGATTTCAAAAATTTTCTAACTCGTTTTATGTATTCAGCGCAGATCATTTTTTACTGTTTTATGTTGGATACCTTCTTAAAGAATTCTTAAATATTTGTAGTTTGCTTCATGATCAAACCTGTAGAGTACAGTTTCTTCCGCCAGTTTCATTTCATCTGTATAACCAATATTTCCTCTATTATCTGACAACGTTGCACATTTATCTATTCCATTTCATTCAGGATCTTGGCTAAATATTAAAAAAGGATTTTATAATGATATGCAGTTTCAGTAACTATTTTTTTAAATAGTAACCTGTGGCTGTGGACCTGACGGGACAGGTGACTAATTAGCCAGTTTCTGCTGCATGTATTCATCCCATGTAAGCGCATCGTAAAGTTTAGATATGTAAAATGCTTTCTCAGCGGTTTTTATCTCAATGCAAATAATCTCTTTTTTTTTTTTTTTTGCATACATGCATTTCGGAATCATTTACATACTTTTATTGATGTTTTCGGATTTGGTACCGTGTTATATACATTTTGTTCTCATTAACTGAAGCTGGGTTGGAAAAAATAAGACACTGCAGTTCGGGGTCGCGTAATGGGTGGTAAAATTGCCATCGATTATGCAAACATTCCGAAGAGCAAGGAGTAGAATAACAGCAGCCAGCGGAAACTTTTCCTTCAACAAACATTCAATTTGTAATTTCTTGAGCTCTCGGCTAACACCATTAGCCCTCAATGAGAGATCACGGCTGAAAGATGCAATACAATCCTTTGGATCACATTTCACTTTTTCTTGAAATTACATTTTTCAACGAAGCCTGCATAGAAATGTCATCCTCAACAAAGGGGAAAGCAAAATTTCCGAGTTTCAGCTTGGCAATCTTCCAAAGTCTCGAGCTTCGAGCTCCTCCACTGGAAAAAAAAAAAAAAAAAGAGGAAGTAATCATCGCCACACTCCACTTGTAAAAGTGAAACCTCTAAAGTACTTCTACAGCCAAAGCTCCATCTGCCCGTGTAAAATCCTGGGGACCCAAAAAATACTTGGCATGCAGTCACGAATTACAAAACTTCCTCTCTTTCCGACGGGTATAACTGAAATAGAAGTTTGAAAATAAATAAATGAAAAATGTCGTTAATGAAGAGGAGCGCCGTTTGACGGAACGCCTCCGTTGTGACGTCTTGCCAAATACCGGCACCCAAAAAATATTACACCTCTTTTTAGCACTTCTGAGTGACTTAGGAGGCAAGAAAAACAGACCGTTCTTCATTTTTATAACTATGCCAGTTCTCAAAACAAATTTAAGTGATAACTGATCTACCGCACGTCGGAAGATTAGTTTACGGAAGATTCTAAGAATAGATATGTCTTTAACCGAGCGTTCTTTCATGACAGAAAAAAAAAAAAGTCTTGCACTCTTGCATAAAGAAGAAACTATTTCACTGAAAAACAAACTAATTCTTGTTGAATGTCCTTTTCATATTCATAAGCAAAGAAATGAGCAGAGTTATATTTCCAATCATGCTTTTCAGTTCTATATATAATTATTCGAACATGTTAATAAAGACCCCTGAAAAAAGATTTCGTTTTTTCAATGTGAATTATACACTGCCTTGCCACTTTATTAAAAATCATCTATCTATGAAATCGATCGCTCATAGTTACTGTAAATACCGAAATAATAGTTGCAGGCAGAATTTGGTTTAAGGAATGTTGAACCAGACGAAATATAGGTAGAACGCTAATATTTAATACCACTTTTTTATCTCTACCACACGCTCTCGCCAGAGATAGAAACGGGTCACGGGTCGGGTCAACGTGTTCCTGACCCGGTTTTATCCCCGTTTTATTTTCGAAAAGAGAAAAATATATTCCAAAGAAAAATGCGCGTTGTGGAATTCAGTAGTCGATACTGGTGCCCACGGAGTGAATAATGATTTGCCATGCAAGAATAGTGTCTTCTCCTTCTTAAAGCAACTAAGATTTCCACCGACCGACGTCAAACAGACCGACACCATATCGTAAAAAGATACTTCCTTTGCTTTCTTTTACAGTGCGATTGTCCATGGCAAGGTACAGGCAAACGCCATTCGCCTGCTTCTCAGCTGATTCACTCTCTCCGTGCGAAGTTCAGTGTTGGACTAAGAGTTACTTTTCACATCGCATCTTCGCATTCAGAGGTTTTCGATTGATGTGCTAATATCCCGTTCCCATGACATGACATGTCGAAATTAACTCCTTATTTGTTACTATGGATGGATTTAATATTAAGGAGATTGAGAAAGGCGTCGATGCAAACAAATACGTGTTTGTTCAAAACCACAAGGAGAAGAGTGAATGCTGGAAATTGTTTCGTCTCATTAAGGAACCGGTGAATAATTCTGTGTTGTTTAGTTTTGCTTATTTTTCAAAACGTGGAAAGTGATAAGTGTACATATTATATGTTATAAAACTAATTTTGAAATGTAACATGGTCAAATGTGACCTTATAACGAAAAATAAATGAAATGCAACGAAATATCGCCAGTCTCCGTTGAACCTGTCGGATTCACCAGCTGTTTTCGTCCACAGGATCGCCGATTGCCGAAAGTATCTTGTGTCACGGAATTCATGGTTAACACTTGATACAGTTGTGCGTATAAAGCCCGGTACGTCTGACGCCAACTCTCATGCCACGTTTAATGCCGATCAGATCACTCGTTTTTCCCAATTGAACAGGAACTTACGCTCGACGAGATGGTCAGTCTTACTTATATCGCACATAGAGCTCATGTGCTTTCTTATGTGCTGTGTGAAGTACCTACTTCAGAGGTGATGCTGTTGTCAAGACGGCAAAATTGCAGCGACAAATTTCGTCGGTGTAGTTTGATTGGGAAAGCACTCTGCACCGGAGCAGAAGAATGTGTATTCGATTGTCGCCACCGGCAAATGAATTTTACTCTATACTGGCGTCCTAACAGGAACATGAATCTCCTGGTCGTTGGGTTCTTCGAAAAGTGTGTGATGTTTGTTCCGCACATGGTATGGAATTAGTCATAATTATTTCTTCCACAGCGAGCTCTCCTTCAGGCGTGGTTTGCCGGCTGACCCGGAAACCTGCGATTCGGTTTCAGCCGTTTCTCAAGGGGAGGGGATGGAATGTGTCTCGTACCTATCTCAGAGGTGACGCACATGTTAAAATGGCAAAGTTTCAGCGACAAACGTCGTCGGTATAACTTAACTAGGAAAGCATTCGGCTCTGGAGTAGAAGTATGTGGCTTCAATACTACCACCGGCAAATGGCTTTTACGCTGTAGTTGGAGTGAACTACTGATGTGACGAGGGCAGGTGCACCTAAACAATTGACATCTCAATGTATGTATCAAAAAGAAAAACACCAAGCAAAGGTGTTTTGCTGGAGGTTCTGTATCAGACGTAAAACAAATCTCTCTTTTTTTTTCTTTTTTTTTTTTTTTTTGTTGGAGGTTTAACGACCACTGTGAGCAACTCAATGGGCTATAAGCAGTCGCCCGTCCCTAATTTAGGGTAACTGGTTCCAGTGAAGGGAGAGAGCCAGTGCCGTAAGACAAACACAACATCCATGCCTCACCGGGATTCGAACCCGGACCCCGTTCGGACGAATGATCAGAGGCCATCGCTTAGACCACTGCGCCACCGGGGCGGCCTCTTTTTTTTGTACACTGCTTCTTTATTAAAAAGAAGTATTCTTAGATGAAGTTTATCTTCTGACCTCGGACAGACCCAACAATTTTCTAAACAAACCCCACGTAGACTTGTTAGAAATCATTTATCAAAATGTAATATTGCTGATGAACTACGCAATTGCCATCACAATAGAGATTTTTACAACTATTGCCTATTGTTAGGAGCGAAGTATAATAAATTTTCTGTTCCATTGTGAACATAAAAATTGCTTTCGCAAAAATATCTCGCTCCTATTTGAGAGTTCCCAGTGGAAAAATAAAAGTATGTTAAAAATGCTAGGCCCTGAGGTTAAGCAAAACTTTTAGTATATCATTTATTTACCGGCAAAAGGACTCACCAATGTTTTAATTCAAGCGGCAGTTTATTCTAAGTAATATTGAATATTTTATGCATTTTGCACTGACGTTTAAACGCTGCCTGTTCAGTAAGAAATTTTGAAGTTTTAAAAGCTTTAGAGATTTTGCATCCTGCTGGTATCCCTGAAAACAGTGAATCTTGCGAATTTGTTTCCTACAATCCATCACGCTTTTTATTCGAGGATGTTTCCTGCCGGTTTCTGATCGAGGAGCTGGACCTTCAGACATCGTCTAGGAATGTTGCCGCGAATCAGAAAATAAAGAGAAAAAACATATGCAAATGCAGAGGATTCAGTTAAATTTTTTCTCCTCAGGCCTCGATGTTTGGCATGCATGTTACTTTCCTCATCCCTTTCGGAAGAAATATGAGAATGAAAATTTGGTAACATTTTTTATGGATGTTGAAAGGAATGGTTCGCCTGAAAAGCTGTATTTATTCAACAGAAGATGCAGAGCCGTCTGGGCTAGACCATGATATCAAAAGTACATACTGGCAAAAAAACAATTTGCGTTTTTATATAATAATGCTTGCACAGATTAAAATACTCTTCGCGTTTACTTTTAAAATGTTTATACATGTGAAATATTTAAGATTATTTCCATAAAAAGCTCTGCACGTGTCAAATCTTCTCTTTTCTATATTCTGTGACATTGAGCTTGAGATACCCAAAATCGGTTTGCGTCTCCCTGGTGGCGCAGTGGTTTAATCGCTGGCTTCTGACCATTCGTCCGAGATGGGTCCGAGTTCGAATCCCTGTTAGGCATGGATGTTGTGTTTGTCTTACGGCACTGACTCTCTCCCTTCCCTGGAGCTAGTGGTCCTAAATTAGGGATGGGTGACTGCTTATAGCCCATCGAGTTGTTCACGGTAGTCGTTAAACCACCAGACAAAAAAGAAATCGTTTTGCAGATTCGAATGTAAACCAGTAGGTGGCAGCTTCGTGTGAAAACCCAATATAGGCAGAAACACAAAAACCTCTGCGTTAAACGTACCCCTAGATCGTGGTCGTGTGCATTCCCTTGGTTGGCAGCGAACTATTCCTGAAGCAACACCACCTTTATCTGAATGCCGAGACCAGTGGTCGCGGTAAGTTTTTGGACGGGCAGTAAAAATACTTCTCACATGATTTTTTAGAAGTATTTTGTGATTTCTGGAAGCAGCACACTCCCCCCCCCCTTCCGCAGTTGGCAAATGACTGCCATAAAAATTATCACTTCTAAAAAAGCTGCGTTTTTTTAATTCTATTTAAAAAAATGTGCATTACAATAAAATCGGTTTTTTGGGCATGAAGTTATTTTAATTAGCATAACAAAATTTAAAATAGAGTAACAATTTATACGGCTAAAAACAGGCATCCTTACCTCTGCGGCAAAGATGAAGATTCTGTGATATATGTACGTACAATTTTTTCTAATCATGCGCTTCAGTATTGCAATAGGCTGCAATTGAGAACGATCACAGTTTCTCATATTTTTAATACAAAATACAGTCTGTTTTGTCCAGTTCAATTCTGTTCATTTGCTAGAAGAAGTCGCTTATCTGTACACTGAGAATTAAAATCCACGGCATGTTCACACTGTTCTTTTAATGGATATAACAGTGTCACCAGCAGGTTTTACTTTGATTTAGTGTTATAATTATTTATAAATGTAACCTTTTCTTGCTGTTTTTCCAGTAAGTAACAAGAGCGGAAAGGTTCAGATCACATAAACCTCTCCATCTTTTATTAAGAATGGAGGTCCTGTCTCTGACATTCTTGCTAAATCTTGCAGATGAATGTCATTAATCCGGTTCTGTTTCTCATTCATAATGCAGTTTTCAGTAGAAAAACCTCTTTCATAAGATGCTGTGGTCAGTGGAATGGTCAATGCAATCTGAGCTAATACTGCGAAGCTTTCATAAACAAGAGATCCTTCAACAGCTGATAAAATTATTAAGTGAAAAAAGACCCTCATTTTCATTCCTTTATAGCTTGTTAGCACTGAATTTTTTTAAAAAAATTCTGTTTTTAATTTTGTTTTCCTTTGAAACTGAAGTTTCTGTGAAGCAGTATGTTTAGTAAAACATGTTTTGATACAGCAGAGGGCAATGCAGAAGTTTTTAAAATCTGATAAAATTCAGTGAGAAAGTTCATAGAGGCCAAGTTAAATCTTTCATTCAAATTTTCTTGCAATTTGTTTGCAAAACTTCGATACACTCCAAAAAAATGTTGCTCTCCCCCCATTTCGTTCAGGCTTTCATGCGCATGCGCTCTACAGCATTTTCGTAGCTCTGTCATTTGCCGGGCACGACAGCAGAGCTCAAGGTCACTAAAAATTGTCTTCTCAAGCTGTGACATAGATAACACATTTTTTTCACACAGGCCCTGGGCCTTTTGGGGTCGTGTTTTCCCGCAGCCCGAGATATCCGAAACCCTGGAGAGCGGGAGTGGGAAACGAGGGAGGAATTAATTACCTTATCGATGGCGCAACTGCTGTGTTCAACAGTACAGAAAAAATAATAGTGAAGATAATAATTAAAAATAAAAAAACCCAGAGGCCGGTTTTTAAATCAGGTTGCAAAATGTGTTGAGCAGTAAAAATACGTCTAGGGATTTTTTCAGGAGGCTATTTTCGTTTTTGATGAGAGAAATACCTTTGTTCAGGCGTTAACGCGATCTCTGGCCGAGGCAACATATTCGCCAGCCACGTGGCTGGTTAATCGATTTCAAGATGGGACGAATTGTTGGTGTCGTACGGGAGGAGATGTTGGGCTCGCCGTAGAGTGGAACATGTGGACCACGACAATGATACAATTTAGTGTTGCGCGCCTTAAGACTACACCACGATTGAATCGTATGATCTGGGCGTAGGATTACAGCCATATTAGCTCCCAGCATTTAACTTGTGACGTATACCAGTCCTTACCCATCAGAAGGCGAACCACTTCACGGAAACTAGGGCAGGGGGCATTGCTTGGAGGATGACTTTTGTGTTGCTTTCTGCTGACTGATGCCCATCATCTCCAGCATCTGAGCTGTTCCTGCTCATGAGTTAGTTCCTGCTCATGAGTTAAATGAGATAAAAGGTTTGCTTCGTATGATTTATGGTGATGAATCCCGCTTCTTCGTAGCACATGAATCCCTGATTGCGTATTACACCATGGAAGCGACGCTGTCGCCGCACCCATTAAGGTGCAATCGTCGAACGCCTCACAGCTAGAACGTTGGCCGCCATTATCTGGCGTGCGATCAGCTTTGAGATTCAAACATCTCTGATGTGGTTCAATGTCTATTCAACGTCTTGCTACTACGTCTGTGACATCATGAAATTTGTAGATAGCGGTGTTTCAAAGAGACAACGCCTGTCCACGTAGCACGAACGCATTTCGGTAATATTTTATTTATGCTACGTGTTCCACGGCATAACAAATCCCCAGATCTGTCTCCACTAGAGTATGTTTGAGTGTAGCTAACCGCTGTCTGTTGGCTTACCAGCAACCAGCGCAGACGAGAGAGCAAGGCCAGCAAGACCGTCTGCAAAAAACGAGATGCGTAGCGCCGCAGGTGATTGAAATACAGCTTTATGACTTAATGTCACGACGCGTAGCTGGTTGAATTACCAAACTAGTGCGTTTTGCGTCATACAGATGTGTCCCGTCTAATTATCCGTTTCCAAATTAAAGTTGTTCTTTTGTTCTAAGAAAGGGTGGGAAACGCACATGCAAGACAAATCCATCCTCTCAGTCTCACTGCAGTTTCTGAGAATAGCGATTTCAAATTCACGGAGTATTTATCAAACACGTTTAGTAAGTAGTAAGCCTAATTCACCTTAGCCTTGTAATCCGATAATACTGCACCACTAACTTTTGATGTAATAAATTCCGTGTACTTTACACATCATGTCTCCGCTTTTCCTATGGATTCCCGAAGTTCTTCCTTATCTTTGAAGCGTGTTTCAGGATCTCGGGTTCTAAAACGAATGACTCCTGGACAGCAAGGGATCGTGCACAATATCCATAGACTTTAATCATAAGCTTTCTTCATCATCGTTTCCCTCTGGGGCTTCAAGGAGCGATTGTTTTCATCGCCAGTCTCTGAAACGCGTTGCACGATTTTAGAGACTAAGATAAAGAGCTAAAGGATAGTACACAATGATGTAATGTCCTTAAACTTTAACTTTGCGCTCGTGAATATTGGCCGATCTCCTTCCTGTATTCTTGCATTAAAAACTGAATGCTTACCAAAGGAGGTTTAACACCGGCCACGGAATTACAAACTTTTATGTAGATGTGCGTAAACGTCACTTATAAAGCGTATATGCAAAATACGTGGTCACTACGTGTTCCAGGCAACTATACTGACGGAAAAAAATCCCAACAACACGAAGTAGTTGTGTTAGATAAACGACAGTTGGTAGGCGGTGAGAGTACATCTGTAAGATGACGTCTATGCAAATTTCGCGCTCGGCGCATACGTGTGGCGCTAGTAGCGCCCCTCGGAACATGCAAAGCAGGTTTGCTGTAAATACGCGCTGAAACGTTCGTGAGCGTTAGTTATCGTTGAGATTCGACGTAGTGTGTCGATGTTAGTCAAGAATGCTTTTAAGAAGACGAAAAAGCCATTATTAGCAGCTCACGGAGTTTGAACGAGGTCGTGTAATAGGGCTACGAGAAGGTGGATTTTCGTTCCGCAATATTGCAGACCGACTTGGCAGGAATGTAGCCACTGTGCATGATTGTTGGCAGCGATGGTCAAGGCAAGGTACTGCCTCAAGAAGACCGGGTTCCGGCCGGCCACGTGGCACTACTAAGAAGGAAGACCGCCGTGTACGGCGTATGGCCGTGGCTCATCGTACCGCGTCTGCGGCAGCAATTCGAGCTGCAGTTGCCACCACAGTGACACAACAAACTGTTACAAATCGGTTACTTGAAGGACAGCTCCGAGCCAGACGCCTTGTAGCGTGCATTCCACTTACTCCAAACCACTGCCGTTTGCAAAGTCAGTGGTGTCAAGCTAGAGCTCATTGGAGGACGGAGTGGAGATCTGTTGTGTTTTCTGATGAAAGCCAGTTCTGCCTGGGTGCTAGTGATGGCCGTGTGTTGGTTAGAAGGAGGCCAGGTGAGCGCCTGCAACCAACCTGTCTGCGGCCGAGACACACTGGACCTACACCTGGAGTTGTGGTCTGGGAAGCAATTTCCTATGACAACAGGAGCACTCTCGTGGTTATCCCACGCACCCTGACGGCACAGTTGTACGTCGGTCTGGTGATTCAACCTGTTGTGCTGCCATTCATGAACAGCATTCCAGGTGGTGTTTTCCAACAGGATAACGCTCGCCCGCATACCGCTGTTGTAACCCAACATGCTCTACAGAGTGTCAACATGTTGCCGTGGCCTGCTAGATCACCAGATCTTTCACCAATCGAGCACGTAGGGGAGATCATTGGACGACAACTCCAGCGTCACCCCCAACCAGCATTAACGGTCCCTGTATTGACCGACCAAGTGCAACAGACATGGAACTCCATCCTACAAACTGACATCCAGCACCTGTACGACACAATGCATGAACGTTTGCGTGCTTGCATTCAACATTCCGGCGGTTACACCGGTTATTGATGTACCAGCAATTCACATTTAAAATGGCTCTTCTCGCGCTTACATTAAGCTGTGATCTTGAAACCTTAATCGATTAAATATGTTTCCCATACAAATGTATTGCCGCCATTTCATTCCTCTACAACTATTTTTTGGTGGTGTTGGGATTTTTTTTTTCGGCAGTGTATTTAAGGCTACTGCTTCTCAGTATTGCTAACCACAATGGATAAAACGAAGGATCTTTGGGAGTTCGATAAAGGGTTTATTGTGAGTGCTTGTCTAGCTAGAGCGACGATTTTGGAAAGGCAGAGCTGACTGGTCTCTTAAAATGTGAAATATCCTGGGTCTTTAATCAGTGGAGAATTTCCCCCACTAATTATGTAAGGGGCGTAGCTGTGGCGTAAGGACAATCTGTCAGGAGCGAGATCGCCCTCTTCTGAGAAGGCTTGTACGGAGGAACAGGAATTCCTGTGTGCAGCAATTGGCCGAAGCATTCAATGAATGCCGTTTGTGACCCATATCTCAGGAAACTATGCGCAGAAAACTGAAGTGAATCGTTATTGACAGTTGCATTCCTATGCAGAAACCACCGATTTCTGCTTAGAACCAAAAGGTTCGTCTACAGTGGTGTCAGGAAAACCGTGACTGAAAGACTGGGAAAAAGTTCTTTTGTCCAACGAATCGCAGTTGTTCTGCACCGACGGTAGGTAGAGAGTTTGTCGTGTACCACATAGTGCAATTGACCCAACTTGCTTTTTAAACACAACTGAAGGGTTTGGAGATTGTGTCATGGTGTAGTGCGCAAGCTGTATTGGTGCGGAAAGGATCCCCTGATATTTCTGAAAATGTGGGTGTCCTCCAAGGATTATCTGAACGTTACTGCCGATCAAGTCCATCTTGCAATGTTAACTTTTTATCCAGGAGGTGACGGCTCTTTCATGGTCGACAATGCTACTCTCCTTCGCTCAAGATGTGTTCAGCAGTGGTTGAGTGAGCATGAAAGCGTCTCCCACTATTTAACCTGGCCACCACAAAGCCCTGGTCTAAACCCCATTGAGAATTTATGGGACACTTTAGAAAAACAAATACGGCAGCAAAGTTCTTTTCCGTCAAATGTAAATCAGCTAAAGGACTGTCTGGTGAACGACTGGTATGTTCTAAACGTAGATGCACTCCAACACCTTGTAGAATCTATGCTAAACCGCATACGTGTTGTAATTTGGGCTGAAGGAAATCCTATCCGGTATTAAATAAAAGATTCTGATTCAGTGGTAGTGTATTTACAGTTTCCACCTTGCTATTGTAGACTAAGGTAACACATCAGCTTAATGAGCTCCAACAATTAGTCTGCATCTTCTCGCTGCACGTCATTTTTATTCTGCCAAAGGATGATGTTTTACTAGTAGACAGTCGCTAACAACGTCCATGTTCGGTTTCTAAAGTAACTGAACATCTGCCTTGCTTTATAAGGTTTGCATAAATCTGTTTTTTCTGCGAAAGCTTCATTCAGTTCTTCCGGAGAGTCTATTTTTTTGTCAGTTAGTTCGAGAATTTTTGCCCTAGAATTTCGAATTGTGATGGACATGGAAGTCGCCAAGGGTGTGCTTCAGCCACCCACCAGGAGATAAAGATCATCATCTTAAATTTCACATTAAAATCCTTCCTTGAAAAAACTATCCAAAGCTACTTACTCTGTGAATTACACAACACACAAAAAAAATGTTAACGGACATATGCTGCTCCTCACTATGCAAATCTGATAACGAACATGTGCAACATAATGAATACATGAATTCCTTACACTACGAATCCCACAACAAAGATGCATTACAAAAATATACCAGCGTTTTTATGCTGACCATGGAATAGAATACCTTACGAACATAACAGTGTTTACCATGGCATTAAAGCGGTCACGGCCGTAAATGTACTGACTACATATAGTCTAGGAGCTAGTTCATGTCCCGTATGCACTTCTATGTCCCCTGAGGTTTATTGCTGGATCTTATAACACAGCTGTAGGAGTGTTTAAAAAAGTTGGTCACATGGTCTAGATCATGGTCGTTTGGCCACCATAACAATGAATTTTAGTGTATGAGTATCTGCGCTCCCAGGCGTCGGATTTTATTTATACAAAGTTCATTTGACTCCTTTTTCGAAGGCACATAAATTTGGTTATTACACATTTATTGATAAAACAAGTATTTTAGATTAAGCGTATTTCAATAATAAGAGACAAAATTACGGCTTTCTGAGTGAAACTGCTATAAAAATGAGGAAAATAGCAAAACTCTTGGTATATAAGCGAAAACAAATGTTTATTTATTACTGAAAGAAGACATAAAAGAAGACACAGTGGAAGAGGTTAAAACTTTAACAGAGTGCATCAAGGCAAAAGTCATTACAAGAACACGAACCCATTTCGAAACTATTAAACGACACATGGCAAAAGTTATAGAAGAGATAGAAACTTTTTTTGAAGAACAAGGTAAAAAAGATGACGAAGCTTTTCGTTATTCGTACCAGTTTCTACAAAACATATTTCCTGTGCTGAAAGATCTTACCCGAGCACAGAGAGAAGGCAATTGGAATGTGAATGTCAGTTTCCTAATGCCGGCAATTCGTCTCTTCTTTGCATTCGATGAGACAAACTACTGTAGATGGGCTAGTGTTTTCTTCGAGGACTGTTTACATCTATTGCAGAACTTTCCTGAGATTTATGCAGATTTCCAAGATAGATACTTTGTTGTGAAAAACACGCAGCGGAAATTCAGTTGCGTGGCCATGGATCAAGCACTGGAACAAAATTACAAAAAGCCAGCAAAATGCCATGGAGCAATCATCGGAGTAACAAGAAAAAGAGAATCAGTACTACACCATGATCTGATCAAATACGAGAAAGTCCAGATAACACAGGTTTTATGTGATTTCTGTGGCCTTGTTTATGAAGATAAATATTCTTTGCATCATGAATTTTCAAAAACAACTACTACTATTGATGAGCAGTGTGTTAGAAGAATTGTAACTTTCGTGGAAAAACAAGATAATCCTTTCGTCGCTACAAATTCTAACAGTTGCAAACAGCTGCAAAATATAATTACTAAACAGAAAATCAATCGTCAAACAAGCAATGATTTTTTAAACTCTATACAAATTGCAGAAAAGGTTCACACTCAGTTCAGAAGTGAAGATTTGAAGAAAAGTCACTAGGTCTACTGCAACCTATAAAAAGACAAAAAAAACTGCAAACGCATTGCAACCTGATGAAGCGAATGTGGAAAAAGAAACTTCCCATGCTTTGCGGTTAATTGATATAGCTAGGTGCCGAGGATATGATGTACAGTATATTTTGAGTTATGACCTAACATCTACATCTCTCTTTCAGACCAGAAATTGATTTTTGTCAAAGCATGACAAGTCACAGCTGGTTCATCAACTGGAATCGAAGTTATAAGTTGCACCAGTTACTGAAGTTCCTAAATACTTTGGCAAAGCAACTGTTGTAAACATCATGATATTTGCAAGAAAGATAACAATTAAATCTATAAAGCTGAAGACATATGGAGAGTATGCTGACAAACTTTGGAAAGTTATATGTCAAGCTTGACACAACAGTGAACGTAAAGATATTATTTTTGACATTTATAAGAAACAAGTGTGAAAGGGTTTGAAAGATCCAGGCGCTCAAAGTAACAACCGATAGAATATGGAGCATCAAATTATAGCACACCGCTTCGTGTGGATACTGATGCATACTGGGCTTCACCTAAAAATAAAGAATTGTTCCCGTCATACTTTATTGATTGAATATACCGGAAAGAAGATTCTGATAAAAGCACCTTTACCATTTATATGGCTGGAGTTCTTCAGGATAGTCAGCCCAGGTGATTTAATTTAAGGAATGGAATAATTGAAAAAGTCCCGAGTTTTGCATGCGATCCTGAAGACGCTGATGACAGGATCCTGTACCATATTTCTTCACATCACGATGACTTCCAACTTGAGCGAGGTGGTTATTTGTTCTACTGATACTGATATTTTTGTTAATGCACTCTTTCACTATCAAGAAACGTGGAAAAATTTGGGCTTGGAATATTTTGGGCTTGGAATATTTTGCGTTGCTTTCGGGGTGGAGAAAACATTCCGGTACATTCCATTCCATTCCCTTGCTAATGAAAACAGAGTGCCACACAATATTTTGAAAACTTTACCAGCAATTCATTCTCTAACAGGCTGTGACACTACCAGCAAAGTCAGTACAAAGTTGGCAGCTTTGAAAGCGACAGAAGCTTGTGCTGAAAACCTGTTTTTCGATTTTGCAAAAGGAGCCACTGAATGAGGACATGGAAAATATAGCAGAAAAGTATTTAGTACGTGCACTTGGATCAAAGTTGCATACAATGGATGAATTGCGTTTCCATCAGTATCATCACAAGAGTACGAAACCTTAAAGATTTGGCTCTTACGTCAACATCTATCCGCCTTCACATAAAACGAAGCTACATGCAATGCTATAAATATATTCATGCTGTACAAATGTATGTAGAGCTCAATTTATTGGATTACGGTTACAAAGAAACTGAAGGAAATTTAATTCCACACGTGACAGAGGATCAATCGGAAACTGAAGATTTCCCTAAGCCCTGCAATTGTGAGAAATGCTTTAAAGAATGTGTGTGTCTCTCTAGAAGGCTGAAATTAATGTGACTTTTGCAAATGCAAAGAATGTTCTTTAGACAACAGTAAAAGTCCATATATGTAATGCAGTTGAAATGTTGAATGAAAATGCACACGATCTTTTTTTGTACAAAATCATGTTTTACTATCTACTCCATTGCACCAAGTTTAAAATTCAGTAAAAAATAAACATTTGTTTTCGCTTATATACCAAGAGTTTTGCTATCTCCCTCATTTTCATAGCAGTTTTACTCAGAAAACCATACTTTTGTCTCTTATTATTGAAATATGCTTCATCTAAAATACTGGTTTTATCAATAAATGTGTAATAACCAAATTTGTGTGCCTTCTAAAAAGGAGTCAAATGACCTTTGTATATATAAAATCCAAAGACTGGGAGCGGAGATACGCATAAACTAATATTCATTGTTATGGCGGCCATTTTCCAATATGGCGGCCAAACGACCATGATCTGAACTATGTGGCCAACGTTTTTAAAGACTGCTATGGGTGTGTTATGAGATCCAGCAATAAAACTTAGGGGACATAAAAGTGCATACGGGACATGAGCTAGCTCCTGTGCTAATAGGCGGAAGCGGCAGGTGATGCCCTAGACTCCAAAAATCCTCACCAATTTGCTATCGCCGTCGTGATTGGCTGAAATCGCTCGATCGTTCTACTAGGACAGAGAACGCTTTTAATGTTTCCGGCATAGTCTATTGAATAAGATCGTCTGGGAATGGTTTGTTAATGCAAGTTCAAGAAATTTGCCAATTTCAGGCCATATGTTGTAAACATAATCAAGAGATGTAGCCAGAAAATGTATTAGACAAGAGTTCCATGCTTCAAAAGCATGGTTAGAGAATTTTCGAATGAGACAAAACACTTCGTTCAAGAAAATTTTGTGGTGTAGCGGCAGATGTCAAAGAGAAAAGTTTCGAAATGGATACGAAAATTATCATCATCAAACATTGCAAAATATGCATGATATTAGAGATTGTTCACTTCTCCTAGGCGGTTCTAAATTATATCAGTTAATGAGCAACACACCTGTTCTCAGTGAACGTCATATTGTAAGTGTTACTGTACTGAAATTAATGTTGGATTACTAAAAAAAATAGAAGTCTGTATATTTAGTTGATTAATGTACTAAGAACTATACATTCTCTTAAGTAATGACTAATATTTAGAATCTGTTATTATCATGACTAAACTGTAAATGTTTACATTTCAATGGTTTCCATGGATGCATCCATATAAGAAGGAAACGTATGCAAAACAGAAAATAGTTTGTCCCTTGGATTCCGTCTTAGACAGGTTTTACTGTATAATATCAGACGTAGCCCTCACACTGCAAGTGGTGAATTGTAATTTAAGATATTCCAAAATCAGAAAACTGAAACATCTTGCCATTTGCCGTTTTCGTCTTTCAAATCGTCTTGATTTCTAAGGAAAATTAGACCACTTATAAAATTTGATACACAAAACAATAAAAAATTGTAAAACGTGGTTTAGAAATAATTGAGTCTTCCGCCAAAGTTTTGAAACTTTCACTTTTGCTATCACTGAAAGCCTTCTTGTAATATTTTCCAGATTTGCTAATGTTATCCTCAACCAAGTCGGCTTTTACCGGCAGGACAAAACGGTAATTTTTGTTTTCAGTATATCCTTTCACGCATCTCGGAGGAATATAAAAATGTTGGTACATTAAAGAGACAAAAGATATTCTTGTTGCGTGCGCGATATCGCTTTTTTGCAATACACTTAATGGAAAGTATTTCATTTTCTAAAATATCGGGAAAAAGTATAGGTTGTTTTGCTTCCAGGCTCATTGCCTTGGCAATCGATAAAAATCCCCCGACCTCTATGGGAATTGCCGACAGGAAAGTATAACAGTCAGTGGCTTTGTAGCAGAAAATCCCGTCGACACAGTCGTTTGAAAATATCGACGTTTTCAAACGGCAATCATGTGAATGTTGTATGTGCGTTATACACACACACATATGAATACATTTTTACGTCTCAGCTAGTCACGCAGCATTATTTCATATTGCGATCTACAAGCCTGATGCATTTTGGAAACTAATGCCATAGATATTGCTAAACCATAATAAAGAAAAACATCGCATTTGTAAAGAAAGAAATGAGAGATGTAGTTTCCGCGTTGGCACAAACAAAGTTCTGATCGCAGAGTTCAGTTTAATGGTTAATTTGTGTGCGCAACCTGAAATGTGCAATGATATTCTAGGATTGGACGAAGGTGTGATTTATCAAAAGTTGTTCAGAGGTAAAATGCGGTCTAGACAGGAAAGATATTCTAGCTTCTTTTGAAGTAGATCTAGCTGCAAAAAACATATGGATTGTTCATAGAAGTTCTAAGAAATACACTACTTGTCTAAAATGTAAGCACGAGACAATAAAATGAACTCTGTTCACAAAATAATTAACTAAGTGATGTGAAACGTCATTGCATGGTGCAATGAAGTTTGTCATAAATTAGTTAATTATTCGTGGGTCATCGTCGGCTAGCTCGCATTGTAACAGCAGATACACGGGCCACAGTGCGAGAAATCACTCGGCAATTTAACGTTGGTGCACAAAAACGTGTAAGCAGCCACACCATCCAGAACCATCTCCTCGCTATGGGGTACAGAAGCCATTGTCCCACGAGGGTAACGCTGCTGACCGCACATCACAGGGTGCAAAGATTAGCATGGGCGCGGGAACATCGCCACTGGACCCTAGACATGTGGGGAACTGTATAATATTATACGTCTGATATTATACAGTGTGGTCCTGCCATCCGCATGTACGTTGGTACATGGGGGTGGCATTCTCGTCTGGGGACTGTTTACGTGGACTGAAATGGGACCCCTGGTACGTGTGACATCGTCCCTCACAGGTCAACATTACCGGGATATCCTGGACGACCATTTGCTCCCGTTTGTGCGTCTTCTTCAACATCCCACTGCGGACCTCATCCTGCAACAAGACAATGCACCGTGCCATCGCTCCCGAATTGTATCCGAATAATTGGATGAACACTCCACAGACGTGACCTCGCTTCCTTGGCCAGCCAGGTCACCTGAACTCAATCCCATCGAGCACATCTGGGATGTCATCGAGAGAGATGTTCTAGGCTCTGACCCCCTCCATCAAATCTTCGTGAACTGTGGGAGCTTGTCCAGGGGTCGTGGATCCAACGCTTCCTGTGTCTTGTCGAGTCCATGCCGAGACGAATCGCCTCCGTCATCAGGACGAAAGGTGGTGCTACACGTTACTAGACACGTATCTCTAATTCAATTGATCTTCAGTGTAGACAAATTATCCTCAAGGGTGGTTACGTAGCTTCCACCGGTCAGAGCAGTCTGCAGGCGTATGAGGGATCCTAATGAGCGAGAGCTGAAAACACCCTGCATTATAACAGCCACCCCGGGCTCTATTGTCTTTTGTAAGCATGCGGTTCCATTGCTTTGTGCGGTTGTCGTCTGCCCGAAACAACTGGTACCGTGATTTGTCGGACTAGGCTACAGGTTTCCAGTCATCTTGCCCCCAATGGCGGTGTTCCTTAGCCCAGGCGAGGCTCGCAGCCTTGTGTCGTCAGGTCAGCAATGGCAACCGGGTCAGCCGTCGACTCCGGAACCCCATACAACACAAGCAACGTTGGGAACTTTGCACTGGCCGAAAACTGATGCTACTACTGGCCCGAGCATTGAATTGCGTTATGATTTGCGGCAATGTTGCATGCCGAACGGATGTTACGATGCATGCAAGACGCCGCTGTCCACGATCGTCCAGGGTTTTTCTAAGGCAACACCGGTCTCGCACTCTGGATTTTCCCCCTGCATTTGTGCAGTCCAAGTACACCCTTGAAATTGTTGACCGTGTAAATCCAGATTTCGTGGTAATTTCCGAGATTAAGTGACCCATTTCCCGGGAGCCCACTTCCATACTACATTGAAAATCGCTGAAATCCTGATAAGCTGCCATCTGAACTGCGAATGCTACTACTTGAGCTTGCGGAAGTATTTGCCTCTATGCCGCCCCAGTGGCGCAGTGGTCTAAGCGATGGCCTCTGATCATTCGTCTGAAAGGGATCCCGGTGAGGCATGGATGTTATGTTTGTCTTACGGCACTGGCTCTCTCCCTTCCCTGGAATCAGTGACCCTAAATTAGGGACGGGCGACTGCTTATAGCCCATTGAGTTGCTCACGGTGGTCGTTAATCCTCCAATAAAAAAAAATTGCCTCTATGCATGTATATCTGTTGTTTGCAGACGATACCGTGTGGTGGCATGTAATGGAAATGGTAGCGCCCTTTCCAGTTTTTTTGGCACCTCTGTGTGTGTCCCACACTGATGAGGTAATGCATAATCGCAAATCCCGTTTATAAGCTTAATAATTGGAAGAACAAAATTGTCCTAATGAGGCTAATCTTAAAAGTTTCCATTTTATCTAATAGAATTTCTTACATATTCACAAATTACTCGCATACCAGTTCGAAGCAAATTTTTGCTTTTTAGTCCTTCCCTTTGAATATGTTTGTTGCTTTCTATTCTCATTAGAAAAGGCAAAAAAGAGCTTTCTGATTTCTAGAGTTAAACCATATAAGGTTGTTGTGGTGGTGATCGCGTGGTAATGTATAAAAATGGAACCGTAAGACTGTCACGTGATTAGGAACTGCTTCAAAAGTGCCAGATTTTCGCGTCAAAAATATGCTGCCCATGAAGTTAAAGAGGTTTCGGTTGAGGAAACAGGTGGCTTATGATGTTAGTTATTTAATCTTATCATTCACTGTTCAGGAGTTTTCGGATTTCTGAGAAAATTAGAAGGAGTTGGGTAAGCACCGAAAACTGGAACTGATAACGAGACAGTAGCTAATTGTGTAAGAAAATCAGATTCCGACAAAGTAAACAAAGACTGATTTTGTTGCTTCTACTCCTCCATCCGCATCAAAAGTTAATAAATCGCCGACTTTCAATGAAGCATGTGAATGTTAAAGCTCATGCTGGAAAATTATATGTCTGCTCAAGAAGAGCATTTAACGTGAGTGTGAAATTATTTTGATAACATATCGATAATGTTCCGGTATAAGTATTAGGAATATCAGCTGTGTGTATATGCATTAAGCGTTTCTGTAATCTATGAAAACATGTAATAATATGGTTTTAGAAGTAAAACAAAATGTAGTGTTTATTTCGCATTAACTTTTAAGAATTAGGAGTAGTAATAATACGTTTTAACTTAATATGACCACATACACCCTCTATATTGCAAGCCATTTACAGACAGACCGCAGAAAACAGCGTGTTAATCTAAATATATCTAGGATACCGCAGCAGAGAACTTTTTTGTTTATTTCTGTGTTTAACGACCATCATAAGTAACTCGAAGGGACTATAAGCATAATCTTGTCTCTAGTTTGGGGTCGCCTCCCCGGTGGCGCAGTGGTCTAAGCGCTAGCTTATGATCATTCGTCCGAGATGGTTCCGGGTTCGAATCCCGGTGAGGCATGGGTGTTGTGTTTGTCTTACGGCACTGGTTCTTTCCTTTCCTTGGAACCAGTGGCCCTAAATTAGGGACGGGCGACTGCTTATAACCCATTGAATTGCTCACGGTACTCATTAAACCTCCAAAAAAAAAAAACCATTGGGGTCACTGGTTCCAGGGAAGAGAGAACGCCTGTGCCGTAAGACAAGCGTACCCCCATTGCCTCATACTGGACTCTGGTCCGGGCCCAACTATGACCACTAGTCATGAATTTACGCCTCTGATCACTCAGACACCGGGGCGTCCCCCGAAGAGAATGACATACAACCATCAGTAGCATTTAAGCAGCGTCGACCGAGTTGTGTGTGTGCGTGCTTTAAAGTACACACACACACACACACACAGATTTCGCGCTTATATGCTCTGTACGAAAACTCTGTCCAGTGACGATCTGAGCATATAGACGCCTAGTTCAACTAGCTACCTGGTGCACGTTAACGGGAGGAATTAATTACTTAAAAACATTCCGTAACACAGGTTATAAGGTTCCAATGATACTGTACCTGAATAAGAGGTATCAACATATTAGCGCTAACTCATGCTTAAAACGACTGACTGCAAGACGAACTTATTTATAAAAAACATCTGAAATAAATTGCCAAGCCTCTTGGAAATGTGCAGAGAAATTTCGAGTTAACTAAGAAGCCGCGTGTTTGAACTCTGTTGATCTATTCTGTAGCTTGCGTACTCCCACATTCGGTGGACGCCACGCCACTTATTGTGATAAAAGATAATGTTATCAGAATTCCTGAATAAAAATGTCATCGTTCATATCAATCAGCGCTTCGGTTATTATTATACATTTCTGAAGCAAGGATGTTTAACGAAAAATGCAGACGTTGCCTGTCGGCACGGATCTAAGTTGCCCTTGTCTACACATAACTTTTCGAAACGTAACAGACTAACTGGCTGTCTTTACCTGTCTAAATAATTTGGCTTTGTGGTCCAGAGAGATCGGGTGTAGAGTGGAAGTTTTTAGTAAAGTAGCAGGAAACAAGTATAGGAATAAAAAAGGATGTGATTAGTCCTATCAGAACGGGATTGCGTTTCCCTTTTGCAATCAGTTGTGCGGTTTCTTCAAGAAAGAGGTAATCTCAATTTTTTTTGTTGAAGGTTTAACGACCACTGTGAGCAACTTAGTGGGCTATGAGCAGTCGCCTGTACCTAATTTAAGGTGACTGGTGAGTTTCGTGGAACTGAGAGAGCCAGTACCGTAACACAAACGCAACATCCATATCTCACCGGGATTCAAACCCGGACCTATTATGGACTAGTTATTAGAACCCAACAATTAGACCACTGAGCCACCAGGGGGGCACTCTCAAATTAAAAAAAATAGGAGTAATGCTCTTCAAGAGTTGAAGCGTGAAAATCTAAGTGTTAATAGAAAAGTGGCTTTTCCTGAACTCTGGCTCATTTTTTGTAATTCTAACGAAGTAATGCCGATGCGCTGTTAAAAATATTTCAACATTTTCCTGTGTAACGTGTAAAAAAATATAATGGCTTTGAAGAATGAGCAGAACAGAATCTATATGCGAAACCGAAAAGAGAAAGGTGATCAAGTGGAATCAGCATGAAAACTTCGAATTACTGATGTTGGTGATAATGGCCCAATTATTGCACAGGAAGAAGACCTAGCGGTAAAGTTGAGAAAATAAAAATTCATTGCAATAGACGAAAGGTTTGATCTTTGAGAAAAAAGAAAGCAAAAGTGAAAACTTTGTTTACAGCTGCCGTTATGGTGAACACATATGTGCTGATTTCCCAAATTTTCTTTTTAAATTCCCTTTTTAAATTTCACAATTTAAAAAGGGAATTTAAAAAGAAAATCCCAAAATTATCTCCACATATCTCTCCGATAATGTTTTTTACGTTGATGGAACTGAAATTACAAACATTTATCCAAAATTAGGAGGAAATACGTAAGCACCGAAAACGAAATTGTAACACGACTGTAGCTACTTGTGTAAGAAATTCAGATTCCGACAAAGTCAGCAAAGACCGACTTTGTTGCTTCTACTCGTCCATCCGCATCAGAAGTTAATAAACTGCTGACTTTCAATCAAGCATCTGTATGTTAAAGCTCATGCCGGAAAGTTATACGTCTGCTCAAGAAGAGCATTTAACGTGAGTGTAAAATTATTTTTATTATTTTTTAATTATTTTGTGCTTACCGAAAGACTGTGTAAAACTGTGTGTGAGTACGAAAGACTAAAATTTCAAAGGAACGTGTTACTGTCCTATGCTATGGTGATTTGTGTTGCAATTAAAAGAAAGCCTGCGGCAATCTCACAAAGCAACGGGAATTAAGAATTCACTGCTTTTCAGCTGTTCCGCTAATGACCCATCGAACTGAGGCGCTGAAATATACCCCCCCCTTTTTGCTGTTAGTCATTACTCCACTCATGATGTACAAAACTTAAGCAACGCGAAATACTATTAGCTGGAAATTGTGAGCACGCCGTCTGTTTTTTCGTCTCTTCCATACAAACTGTTCTTAGGACAGCGCAGTGTTGTTTGGAGAGCTGATCATGACATTTCCGTGTTTAAAGGTTTTGTCTACGACTGCCTGTTGACGTTTTCTACTTTAATTTTGACATCAAGAACTGTTATGTTCAATCCGACGCCGACTTCATCCCTCCACCTGGTTATTGACGTATCTTAATTTCCCTTGTCTTTAAATGAATTATTATGTTCCGCCGTTATTTTCACCAGGAGCAAAACATTTAAAATTTTTCCGCAAGTTTCAACAACATTCGTTCCATTCTATTAATGTCGTAACCAATACTCGAAATTTTCTTTATAGCCGCTACCTTAACTTGTGTTGCGAATTGGGAATAAGTATCTTCATTCACATCATATCCCTAACCTGTGAATTCCTCCTTTTTTACTCCTACTTTAGATATCTCTAGTGGCCACTGGAAAACTAATAGATCTGGTTTGCTTAGATGCAGACCCTTTCGAAAGTCATAATGCAGTGGATTCATTTCATAAACTGAAAAGGTTTCCAGAACAATAAAAATATGTGTATCAAAATCACCTCAAATCTGGGGTACAAGTAGCATATACCTTCTTATTCCATTAATCTCCTCTAGGGCCGTTGGAGCACGCCTAGTTCGCAGTCCGAGAATTCTGCGCCATTTCTTCTTGTCTCTGCATCTCTTTTGTAATTCTCTAAAGATGGCTGCTGTCTATCTTGTAACGTTGTCACTCAATTTGGTTCTTGGCTTTCGCCTTGGTCTTGATCCAGAATTGAATCTTCCAGTATTTGTTTGGAAATGCCATCCGCTCTCTCCAAGAGACGGAACTATCACAGCTGTCTTGATTTGCTTGTCAGGATGTTATCTCCTTTCCGACCAGTTTGTTCACTCCTGTTCAAACTCCGACGTTTCTTGTGTTGCCTGCAAATGAAATCGTCAGTAGGGTCTCATCTCGAATGCCAATAGTCCTTTTTCCTCCTCCTTTAGTATTGTACATATCTCACTGCCGTAAAGCAAGAAGAAGTTGACTAAAATACCTTGGACAATTCTTGACTGATGTGCGCATTGTCTGTCCGTTGGGGGCTTGATCTTTGTACTGCAACTGTTGCCTTTGCCATTCTAGCTCGTGCATCGTGTTTGGACATTCCATCACTGTTTATCGTACTTCCTAGACAAATAAAACTGTTATTATTTTCCAATGCGTAAATCCTCATCCCTTTCTAGTTTTACAAACCAGTGAAGCGGGATTATTTTTGAAGTTCATGAGAAACCGGAAACGCTCTGTAGGGCTGGTGAGAATACTCGTGTAAAAATATTCAGACGGTCAGCAAGTAACAATACCTCATTTTGCATTGGAAGCCAGTGCTAAGCGAGATTCGAACACCAGAATTAAGACAAACTGAAAAACGTCCAACAAAAACTGCTTTTATTATATCAAAATTAATCTTAGACCCGATGGGACAGAAGTACACACAGTGTTAAGCGCACGAATGTTTTCTATTACATCTCCTCGCAGATGTAATAGAAAATATCCTAAACCCGTATTCCTAACATCCCAATCTTTATCAAGTATCTGCAGAAACGTTTTATGAAAGTCGTCATTGAAAGAGAGGAAGTAATAATACTCCACAACATGACATCACCACAAACTCGAGAAACTTTGAATCTGAAAATTGCATTGAAGCAGGCTCCAGGGGAGTTGCAAAATTTCACCCCAACAGTTGACTAGGATTTGAGTTCCGGAAACTGCGCAGTAAGTTTTGAAAAGGATTTTAGGGAGGAAGTTTCTGACCCTAGGTCTTAAACAACCTTGAAAAGTAGGAAACTATAAGATTTGGGCTAGATTGCCTGCTAGGGAAGTTTTATTGTATCAAAGTGAAACAATACGAACAGATGATGAGCTTATTTGTAACAGGGGGTATAATTCCTCGGGACCGTCATAAACGCGCTCTCAGAGGCACTGCGGATCAGTCTCAGACTGGTTGGAAGCGAGCTGCTCTAACCACAGGGCCATCCGCGGCACACGAACTGCACAGTTGTTGTGCATGCAAAGTTATGCTCATCTTCAAAGTAATGGGACACTAATATTTTGGTAATATAGCTTCAACATCGTAAGATACACAAATAGAGGGCTATTTTGCTTTATAATTCGTCTTCTGTCAACAATATCCTCATTCTATACATTGTGTGTTTAAATCACTATGGGAAGAAAAGAAATAAGATATATTGTGTATCAACTTTCACAAGTCAATATTAAGAATTTTAACAACTACGCCCATTTTTTTTTAAACAGTCAACTATCAATTTTAATAATCCTTATCGCATTCGGTGCAATTGGTATTCGGGTTACATTACATAATCTCTTTAGAAACTATCTCACTGGTCGCCAGCAATATACAGAAATTAAACATACCAAATCTAACTTACAATCAGTCATTTCAAGAGTCCCTCAGGGCTCGGTCATTCAGGAGTCCCTCAGGGCTCCATTATTATTTAATATTTATATTAATGACTTCTGTACCTGTTTACACAATTTAGATATTATTTTATATGCAGATGCTGCAACCATATTAATACATGGAAATGATGTTGAGACACTGGTGCGACAACTACAAGTCAGTTTTATATCTATCACAAATTGGTTAACTAAAAATGACCTGGCTATTAATATTAACAAAACAAAAGTAATAATTTTTCAAGTACGTCAACCCCTATTTCCTTAATTCAGAATATTAATTTACTCGGATCATCTATAGAAGTGGTTCAAAATCATAATTATCTTGGTATCATTATTCAGAACGATTTAAAATCGAATTCACATGTTGACTACCTATCTAATAAGATCTCAAGAAATATCGGGGTTATTAGTAGTGCAGTGGCCAATTTAACCCCAAAATTAATGATTTTATTATACTATACTTTAATTCAGTCTCATCTAATCTATTGTATATCTGTTTGGGGATCGACTACCTTATATAATATAAAAAAACTTCAGTCGTTACAAAATAGATTCATAAGACTATTACAATTTAAAATACAATATACTCTATTTTCAAATACAGTCTTTCAGACTAGACTCAGTCCAAATGATTTTAATATACTAACTATTCAACAATTGCATATCTATAGTATAGGTAAACTAATGTTTTTGAGAATTAAAAATGGTTACTACCAAGATTTAATTTCAAAAAGTACTCGTGGTCATGATTATTCCACGAGACAAAAAACAACACTAATCGCCATGTTTCCACTAACAGAACGATTTAGATCATTTGTTAATTATACTGGTCCGGCATTATGGAATACATTTCCTACTTATATTGTAACACTTAATAATATTAATATATTTAAACGAAAGCTCAGGTATTTCTAACTGACCAAAAGCTCATAATGTATTATTACCTTTATTAATTATAGTACCACCCTAGCTGTGTTTGATATTGTGTGGACTTGACTTGCTTATGCTTTTTTGAATTTTTTTATTTTCATGAAAATCTTGATGCTTTGGAAGAAGAGGGCACGTCAGGCCTATCAGGCCTTTCCCCTCCTCATTCCCTGTTGTTACAAAAATATAATGTGTGCTATATATTTATGATTACGTAATACCATGTCTGTAACAACTAAAATGCAATAAATGAAATGAAATGAAATTAATGAACTTCGTATCGTGCAGTACTTTTTCCGTTCTTTTTGATTTTATGATTACCTGCAATTTAACCAGCTACGAGAACATCGATTTTCCGTAAGTTCCGAAATAATATCCTTGCTTTACTTATTTCAAAAACTGTTTGCAAAACTTCTAAATATCTCTTTTGAAACAAATATTTAAGTAATATCATTAGCAGAATTGTCGCCTCCGTGGGCGAGTGGTCTAAACTGCTGTTTTCTGGCCAGTCGTCCGAGATGAGCTGCAGTTTCGGAGGAGGTATTGTCTGGTGTGCTTGTCTGATTGCACTGACTGGCTCCGTCTCTCTCCTGAAACCAGTGACCCTAAATTAGGGACTGGCTCTGTTTCTCCCCCGAAATCAGTGTCACTAAATTAGGGACTGGCGACCGATTACAGCCATAAGAGTTGCTCACGGTGGTCATTAAACCCAGAAACAACATTAGCACAGTTAAGATCATTTTGAAATAAAGGTGATTTTTTTTTCGAAAACCCGCCTCATATCTTCTACGCTCAAATAACTAAAATCTGTGACACTTCAGAAAAAAGTTTAGCACTAAAGAATACAATGAAGGGCCGCCTGGGTTACGTAATAGTCTAAGAGCTGGCTTTTGATCATTGGTCCGAGATGAGTCTGGGTTCGGATCCCGGTGAGGCATGCATGTTGATTTTGTCTTCCGGCCACTGCTTATAGCCCACTGAGTTGCTCAGGGCGGTCGTTAACCCCCCAGCAAAAAAAAAAAGAATACATGAAGATTATTTAATTTTAAACATCAGTTATCTAAATCGCCAAATTCAGTTGTTTATTAAGTTGCGAGAACAATATTTTCAGAACAGTTTTCCGGGGACAATGATTTTTCCTTTCGATTTTAAATAAAACCGTAAGAAAAATGTTCCACGCTTGGTGATGTATAGGACTAATACTGACGTAGGAGAAAAAAATCCGTTGTCTACCCCATTTCAACAAGATATAGGTGGCAAAATCTCGAAGACAAAAAAACTGGTTTAATATATTTAAATCCTCATAATTTCCATATACATGATAATGTAGTAGGTTTTATACGCAGATCTTGTGTGGTTGTACGTTTCATAACCATTTTTTTGCCGACAGCGGGATTCAAAGCCACATCTTGCTACTCCGGAGCGGCTGTTCCTCAAATTGAACTACGCCGGCAGGCTTTATCACTACGTTATTGTCCATATCTCATACATCACACTACTTTCCCTTCAGAAAATGATGAGACACGAGATTTCTCAGCACTGTTCGGGTTAATCGACAGCACCAATCGGCGACCATTCATTGCAGAAGTATTTATTTATTATTTAGGTACGTTGTGTGGAAGAACCATCACACAATGTTTTTATGCCCAGGAAGTCCTTTCTCGTCCGGGCGCTAATACCTTTCTTTGCCGACAGTGTGATTCGAATCCCCACCTTTCTACTCTAGAGCGGCTGTTATAACCCAATTGAACTTCGCCGGCAGGCTTATCGCTGTTTCACTGTCCATTTGACTCTTGCATCAGAATTCTTAAAGAGTAATTCCTACTTGCAAGCGCTATTTCAGTAGCTGAAGTCCTTCCAGAGTTGCATAAAGATACAATTTTCAGTTCGTGTGGTAGGTACTGAAACAGGTGTCTTTATGGCGTAAAGATGTTGGAATTAACTTTTCATCCGTACGCCCATATCTTCCAAGTTTTATCGTCCTGGTGGGAAATGGAACTTGCACAAGGAAGAAACTGGTGATGAAATGTGGCCCTGTTTCGAATTTTACCCCAAGCTGTGTTCCTGAGACTTTTTTCTTACAGTCGCTTCTGAGCGAAAAGTGTCCTAAAGGTTAGTCTGCACAACTTGGGAAAGTCTGCACAACTGTTATTTTCCGCTGTTTCCCAAACACCCGCTATGGTTCGAAAGTCACAATAAGCCATTGGTCCCGGAGTAGGAACTTCTCGTTATATAATAAAAAAATTCTATCCCGTTTTCTTTGGGGCTATTTCATTGCGTAGTATTTGTACTATCGGGAATAAAATCAACAGTCGCTCCCTACGTTGTCATCATATACTGTAGATTCCCGTTAATTGGGATACATCGTGGATAGGTAATTTTGGCTCAATTAAGTGGCTGCTAAACTTATGCAGAGCTTTGCTCCAAAGAGCTAGTTTGGAATGTTCCTCAACAATTGTCCCAAATAAACGGCTGCTTCGATTAGTCGATGGCACAATTAACCGGAATCAACTGTCCTATTACAGCAATGGTTAATGTAACATCAAAATATCACCATGTAGTACAAATGCTCACATATTAATTGCCTGAAAAATATAAATTCAAAGAAAATGTATCTGGGTAGTTTTCTTTTTAAATATGCAGCGGAAGCTATCTCTCGCAAATACACTGGCGGAAAGTGAAAAAAGAACACCAAGAAGGAATTGGCTGACGATCATGAAATTTACATATGTTAATGGGGTCGAGTTTACGTAGGCGTAATGCTAATTTCGGGACTAACCGGTGAGCGCTTACGCCACAGCACGGCATAATATGCAAATTATCGTCGGTGGTATTTAAGGAGTACGGCGAAGTGAATGGAATCAGTCGTCGGAGTACGGACACGTGCGGAGACCCTGAAGAAACTGCAATGACGGGACATGGAAGACGTGTACGATTTCAGCAGTTATCGGACTTTGAGCGAGGTCGTCTAGTCGGACTCCGCGAGCCCTGGTGGTCGTATCGTCGTATTGCGGAGCGAATTGGACGGGAAGTATCGGTGGTGGTACGATGGTGGCGTAGATGGTCCGAGGAACATTCCCAAACGAGAAGACGTGGAACCGAGAGTCACAGACGGACTGATGAGCGGACCGATCGACGAATAAGAAGAGCGGCGTGTTGTCAAGCAGAACATCCGCTGCGACGCAAATCCGAGCGGCCGTTGCACCTGAGGTGACTGTGCAAACAATCCGCAACCGTCTACTGGATGCAGGACTACGTGCACGTGTGCCTCTGGCATGTGTACCTCTGTCTCCAGCCCACCGTCAGGAACAGCTGCAGCTGTGTCGCCAACGTCTGCACTGGAGAACGCAATGGCAATCTGTCGTGTTCAGCTATGAAAGCATATTCTGCTTGGGAGCCTCCGATGGCCGTATGCGTGTTCGCAGACGCACAGGGGAGCGTCTCCACCTTTCTTGCATCCCCCAGCGACACACAGGGCCTACACCTGGTCTTCTGGTGTGGGGAGCGATCAGCTATCACTCCCGTACACAACTAGTGTTTGTACCGGGTACGTTAAACAGTACCTCCTACATCAACATCATTCAGCCCGTTGTTATTCCATTTGTAAGGCCGGTCCATCGTGGTGTTTTCCAGCAAGATAACGCTCGCCCACACACGGAACGTGCAACGCAACATGCACTTCAGGGTGTGAGACAACTTCCATGGCCTGAACGCTCACCAGATTTGTCTCCCATTGAGCACGTGTGGGATTTTATGGGACAACGACTTATCCGGTCTCCACGGCCAGCCACGACCATCCCCGATTTACGCGTCCATGTTGAGGATGCTTGGAACCCAATACCCCAAACTTACATCCAACATCTGTACGACAGACTCCATGCCAGAATTGCACAGTGTGACGCAGTTCATGGCGGTTCAACCTCGTACTAACCATGTTACATGGAAATGTTATTTTTCAGTTTACCAGCAAATTCAGCTGTATTTTGCTATAATGTTTAGATCACGTTATCCTCTGTATTCCGTTATTATGGTGTATAAATTTCGTTGGTATCAGACGTCTCCTTCTTGGTGGTCTTTTTTCACATTCTGCCAGTGTAGTTCATTTAACACCATTCACATAGAAATAACCATGACCATTTTCAGGAAACGTCATAATGCTTCAGATCACCGACGTTTTCTAATTTTGGGTGAATTTGCGAAGAAAGCGGAAAGCATTTCCCAAATCCTCCGGAAAACTAATTTAGAAAACATGATTGAATGAAATTTATAAGCATAGTGGATACCCTTTAAATAGATTTTCCGGAATGTATTAAAAAAAGTAACCTTACTTTCTGTTTAATCATACATTGTTCTTAAATCTGGCGAAACATGTAATGCAATCGTGTAACTTGGTAAAAGTGCGTAGGCGTCCCTCACCTTTTATGGCAATATCTGTTTGAACTAAATCTCGGAAAGCATTTTTGTTGCGGTTGTGTAATGTATTCAGTGTATATTGTCCAATTGTTTCATTTTTGTCTTTCTATTTTGCTTTTTAAACTGAAGTTTCAGAAACAAAGTTAAATCATGTTCAGAGAACAAATCCTTCTTTTTTTGTTTCATGAAGCGCCATGTTTTTCGTTTATTATCTCAGCGAAAATCTTTTGAGACCGATCCCCGAGAACTGAGCCCTTTTGGAAATTTTCTCTCCGAAATTAAAAAAGAGAAGTTTTCATTTACATTTTAACAATCAGCTAGAATTAGTTTCTTCTTTTGGAAAAATCTGTCCCTCACTTTCATGCATATTTATCAATTTTGGTTCAACGCATCTGGGAAATAATCAGTTAATACGTCTGACTAGGTATTTCAAGAGACAAGAAAATTAATTACAACCAAATGTTTCTTAAGAAGCTTAGAATAATGCTCGAAGGAAGAGATTTCTTTACATCAAATATTTACATCATATGCCCTGAGGGTATTAAATACTGAGGCCGCGAGAAAAAACGCAACATACTTCAGCAAAACAAGTTTTAACATGTTACAAATCGGATTACATCTAAGCAGCTATAATAGGTACAAAGTTTTTCGTGGAAAGCCCAGAAGATCAAAAAGTTATTCATTAGTCGCCTTTCAATTTAAAAAAAGTATTTCCCAGGATTAAAAATTCCTGCTTTTTCATAAACCTATTTTCACAACTATAGTGTTAGGATTTATTCGATTAACTAACGTTATCAGTATTAAAATGCGTTTTTAAAAAGGGATTTAAATATATTACAATATTCTTCAGGGAAGCAGTATCTTGTATACGAAATAAGATCATTGGAACAGTGTTTTAATAAGTTAATTTCATTCAGATTCTGACGATCATATAAAGCATGATTTCCCTTCTGTTTTGAGGACATCATTATGCCTGTGATATTTCCAAAAACAAGAAAAAAATATATAAAGGCTGGCACCGAATTTGCTTTCTTGTTTAATATAATTATTATTCGTGCATTCTTTACGTTTCTCAAAAACGCTTTCATACAAGTTTTGAATCAACTTCGTGAAATTATTGCGAAATAATGTCCATTAACAATTTTTGTAGCAAATCGTCAGCGTAGTTCTATCATTGTTTACTCTTTTAGTAGATTTTATTATTTTTTTCAAGTTACGGTAAAAATCCCATTAACAATATGTTTACTTTTCTCCAGATAGTGTTTTGTTCATATTTCCTCGTAAGAACCGTTGGAACTTGGCAACCCGTTCTGCTGATTCTTTTCATTTGTTTATTGAGTTGAAATTTAGATCCTTTTACTTATTTTTCGATAGACTCTTGTGTTGATTTGTTTACCTCATCATTTTAATATTTCGAAACTGCCTGTGAGGCATAGCATGAGAAAGATTCTTTATGTAGTCAGTAGTTCTGTAATTAAAAGAATGAAAGTACATAAGAGAACGAGTAAAGTCTTGATAACAGCTATCCAGTTGCTTCCATTTCTGTGCAGATTTTTTTTTTTTTTTTTGGTAACGAAAGAAACAAAAACAAAAAAAACCATTGTAACTATATCTGTACGTGTTGAGTTTATTTTTTACTTTCTTTCATGCTGTCCACTGGCGTAAAAATTGTTCAGACTGTTGTATTTCCTCTCCAGTTTACTAAAAATTTTGTTGTTATAAAAAATTGGAAACATTTCCTCCTAGATATCTCCGCAGAGGCTCGGTCTTTTGGCCAGGACGGGCCTGTACTGCGAAGATTTAGCATTTTGACCCTGAATTAAAAAAAAAAAAACGTTTCGCTCACAAAACGAAGATTAACTTGTTAAATAACGGCATAGCGAACATCACTGAGTAAGACGTCAAACATAGAAGTGCATCTACCCTCCACCAGATGCGTTGATTAATTGCTGCTGAAATCGGCAAGCGTGATATGTAAGATAAGAATCTGAAATGGAGCAATTTGTTTCTTTAAGGGCTGAAATCAAATTCCGTTTTCACGTCGTTCGCTCTAGAGACTAAAACACGTGGTGGTTTTCATCTTTCCCGAGAGAAGTGTACATAAACACACTTTTCAGCTTCACGTAACCAGTTGACCGCGCTTCTGGCGTGATTCGTTCCAACAGTGGAGATGAGGAAGTTCGAAGTACCTGTTTACATATTTCGGGATCGTGGCTATGCTATTTATACTTAAGTGCGGAATATTAAATGAGTTTGGGCCGCGGGTGGCCTAGTGGGCAACGTTTGTGACTGCCACGGAGAGGACCTCAGGTTCAATCGCAGGCAAGTACGAACGCTCGATCCACTAAATATCCGCCGTGCGTCGGATGGGCACGTTAAGCCGTCGGACCCTGGGTATTGGCCCCCTGGTAATAAATAAGGGCGTCTTCCTCCCTTCGCTTCCGTGTGACTTTCCTATCGGGCACTCTAGCCCCAATATCCTAGCTTCCTATTTTCTAAGGGTTGTTTAAGACCTGGGGTCACACACTCCCTTCCTAAATCCTCTAAATATGGTCTGATCTGAGTCAACGAGTTTACATTTGCAACAGAAGTAGGTAGTCAGGACTAAACCTCATCTGTGGGAGGAATTCTTACAAGAAAAGGCACGCTTCTGTTAGATACATTCCGTTTACTACTGAGGTAGTCCAGCTCAGTAGAGCAGCTTTCTTTCTCCAGACTGACGTTACTTACAGTAAGTGGCAGAGAACGCTTGCTAAAAGTCTGAGGAGGACCTGCCATTTTCTGGGCCCCATAAAGTAAGCCAGGACGTTCTTTCAAATTATGTAAGGCCCTTGCAGACCTCAATTTCTTTCAGAGTCCTTGTTTTGTTAGTGTAGTTTCAAATCCAAAGGTTCCGTCAGACTGACTGGAACGTTTACACAATATCACATATGCACTGAAAAGATAATTTATTGTGCATACCAACCTAATAACATGTGATCTCGTCTTTTACCCTAACATCAACACGACGTGGCATGAACTCTACCAGATATTGGATACGGTCCAGTGGTACAGAAGTCCACGATTCCATGACAGCCGCCAAAAGTTTCTGGTGGTCGCTTTTGAGCTCGAATGCATCACTCTACTTCGTCCCATAGATACCTAACTGCGATCGGATCTGCCGAGTTAGATGGAAATTCGTGTTTTAAGAACCCACCGGAATGCTCCTCCTTCACCGAACGGGAACGACGAGACAGGATATCGTCTTGTTGATGATGATGTAGGAGATGGATCGGCAAGTACGTAAACGTAGCCCAGAGCGGTGATGGCACTCTCAATAGCTACAAAAAGACCCAAGGCGTCCCATGTTCAGGTGCCCCAGAACATTACTCCGTCTCTACATGCATGTGAATCCCCGATTTAACTGTTGGGATCTATGGGCTCTCATGGTCAATGGCACACACGCACCCTCCCATCGGAGTGTTGTAGTTGAAACCTCGTTTGGTCGAACCAAGCTACCCATTTCGGGTCTTCCATGATCCATTGGCATTATTCCTTCGCCCACTGCATTCTCATAGCCCCTGTGATTTGAGGTTACCATGGGTACTCGATGTGGGCGTTGGTTTCTATAGCTCACATCGAATAATCTTTGCAGAAACAATCGCTGATGCCCTGTAATTGAATGCTGACATTATCCTCTCCACTATGGCACTCAGTTCCGACGCTACCAGACGGGAGGGGTGACTCTCACCATGAACATCAACGTCCCGTTTGCGGCCTCATTTTCCCTGACGGCTGCTGGAACTGTAGGTTTACACCACAACGGAAATTCCAGATTCCAGACTTCCTGAAGTCCTGGAGGTGGTGCAACCCACCTACCTCGCAACGACTATCTGCTCACGATCGAATTATCTAAAGTCGCTTTGTTTGCCCAGCATCACAGTCGTTGATCCACTGTACACCAGACATGTATCTGACCTATTTGTTGCCATCAAGGGAATTTCAACTGGCTTTAATACTGTGGCGGGGTTGGGTAGGCTTTTTGTTATGTGTGGTGTGTGTAATAAAATGTATATATTATGGAATGGAAAGAATGATGTATGCAATTTCATTTAATCCTGACTTCTAATTTCCAGAAGATAATATAAACTTCAGGTCTATATACAAATTTACGAAATTCTTCGGCACTGTTGATAAACCGGTATTTCCCAATTTTTTTCTGAACTTTGATTTGCGTACAGTATTCAAAATACCTTGAGTTAACATTCTATTTCAAAATATTAGTAAGTAGAAATTAAAGTCTGGATAAAAAAGGCAGGTAATGGGGCGAACCTGTATTGCAGAAAAACTCTTTCAAAGCCACTTGGAGGAATATTTAGACCATAAATAAGTATTAGGCTTAAAATTATGGATTTCAAATCACAAACAGCATTTTCGCTTGTCAACAAATTGCATTCACCTTCACTTTTACAAGAATAGCACTGATTTTCTAGTTAAATTACATCAGTACATATTCCAGAAAAATCAATCTACCCCTGATTATTACCGATAGTATCGCTTTTAAACCATGAAGCGATCCACTTTTCAGCGTTTTTTAGTCTCTACACTTGGTGGCCGAAAAGTGATGATGGAATTTGGAGAACTAATATGTACTCAAGAAAGTCATCTAAATTTTAACTACCTCTAATATATTTGAACACAATTACTGAATTTCCACATGTGCATCATTCGTGACTCTGGATATTACCATTCGGTACACCATTTTGCACGGTAGCAGGGCGACGGGTGGCCTAGTAGGCAACGTTCGTGACTGCCACGGAAAGGACCTCAGGTTCGATCCCAAGCAGGTACGAACGCTCGATCCACTAAATATCCGCCGTGCGTCGGATGGGCACGCTAAGCCGTCGGACCCCGGGTACTCCCCCCCCCCGGTAATAAATAAGGGCGTCTTCCTCCCGCTTTCTACCTCGCCTCCGTGTCACTTTCCTATCGGGCACTCTAACCCAAATCTCCTTGCTTCCTATTTCTAAGGGTTGTTGAAGACCTGAGATCAGACACTCCCTTCCTAAAATCCTCTACATATGATCTGATCTGTTCTTTGCACGGTAGCATATCTCTTGTGACTACACATCTTTCATTTTACGTATGTAAATGTAATGCTTTTCAGTGCCCCACTCGAAGAAATCAAGTGATATCAGATAAAGATTTCGTACGCGTTCGTTCTATGTCGTTTGCCTATTACGTCGTGGAATATGTATTATGGAACTTCTAATGGAAAACTCATGGAATTATGCACACGAGATTGCCTCATTTATTGTTTCGCTACCTGGGTTTCGCAGAACATAAAGTTCCTACTCAACTTGTGTAAAAATAGAAGAATATTAAAATCTAAGTAGTATACAAGAATCAGCAAATTTATTAAAAAAATCCTTTTCATTACATCTGCACGGCGTTGGTCTTATTTTTCATAACACAACTCTCTGTTGAAACGAAAGCCAGTGTCATTCTCCTAAATAAAATTCGTAAAGAGTTACTTGAAATTTTCTATGGATCAAAGTTTATCATTAGATTTGGCCATATTCAGCCCTGAATATGAAACAGTAGGAAATTAAATATGTAAATTACAGCAAGTACCCGGTTCTTGTATATATTCAGAATCCACTGTAACGGAAATTATTTGTTTTACCTTCAACTAAATCACAATTGTAGTTCCAAAAGAGAAGAGTTTGTGGCTACTGGTATAAAACTTTAATTGCCAGAAGTGATGGCCCAATGGTAGTGAGAGGCTGAACTATTGCTGAAATGAAGCAAAATTCATATTGTCGCTGAACATCACGCAACACAAATCTATAAATACAGGAACCTATAGTGGGTTGGAGAATTAAAATTTAAATACATGATTTATATTTAGATCCTTCTGTGCTCAGTGGAATCATTCAGCCTAAAAGTGTATGTGTGGGGAAAAGAAGGGTCGGGGCCCCTTTATCAAATCTTTACTAGGGCCCGCAACTTCTGCTTCTTTCTGTCCAAGAAAAATCGAATGAAGTGTGCAAGTTCTAATCTGTTAGAGCACGCTTACGAAACGGATTTCATTTAAGTGTGTTGAGGTTTTTCACAACATTATGAAAGCTCTGATGCTTTACTCTCATTTATACGGCCTTTCGTTTAAAAAGAGTCTTACACTTCCATTACTTGGTTAAACTTCTTTTACTTTTCCCTTAGGTTTAGCTTCTCCTTCGAAAACCGTCTGCTCAAAGCCTCATTTCTGTGACCTGAAACTTTTAAATCATGTGACAAACATTTAATTTCTACCCCTTTTATTTATGCAACACACTGCAACAGCTCTGTCTCTCCTTTCGGTGTTCATTCTTTTTTTAATTCACACCACAATGAAGTAAATCAAGGTGTCATTTCTTTTTCACAGGGAAAATAAGAAGTACCAACAAAATAAACTTGGAGTTGTATTTACGAATGTTGCATTTTCCAAGGAGTGTCACATGCTTACTTATGAGAAGTGACAGCAAAATTTTTCAGCTGTCTTTTCTTCAGTACGTACCTCCCCGCAACCTAGGTAGCAAGGCTATGATAATTCATCAATCGCGATATGCAAAATTTCAATTTACAACACCCCAGGAATATCACATTACCGGTGCACACCCTGCGTCCCTGTTTTTACTTGAAAAATTATTTGAATCTAAGTCATTCTTCGGATTTTAAGTGGGAAAATTGTACACTTCTTGCAGATAAAAAATAAAATAAAATAAACAAAGCACCCAGAAGGAATCATCCAATCGAGATGAAAATTCCTATGTGTAATGTACATACACTGAACAGCAATTGAATTAGAGACAGCTGGCGTTATGCAAATGTGGCGCTGTGGGCGGCCCTGTAAATGGAAACGACACGACGTATGCAGCGATCCGACAATATGAGGAGTGATGCAACGGGAATCAGTAAGAGTCGGACGCAGTATGGCTAAGACGAAGGATCTAAGCGCGTTTGATCGTGGGAAAATTGTCGGTCCAGACGAATGGGTCACTCCATCTCGGAAGTCTTGCAGGCATTGGGATTTTCACGAACCACTGTGTCACGGGTGCTCCGTGAGTACATCGAATCCGGTAAAACCATCCCTGCAAGGGCCAACTGCCGTGGACAACAGCGTGTGGATGAGCGGGGTCATCGTCGGTTAGCTCGCATTTTTACAGCAGATAGACGGGCCACAGTGCAAGAAATCACTCGGCAATTTAACGCTGGTGCACAAAAACGTTTAAGCAGCCACACCATCCAGAACCATCTCCTCGCTATGGGGTACATAAGCCATCGTCCCACGAGGGTACCGCTGCTGACCGCACATCACAGGGTGCAAAGATTAGCATGGGCGCGGGAACATCGCCACTGGACCTTAGACACGTCGAAAATGTTGCCTGGACTGATGAGTCGAGATTCACGTTGGTACATGCGGATGGCAGGATACGAGTACAGCGCAAACCACATGAAGCGATGGATCCTTTTTGCCAGCAGGGTACTCTTCAAGCTGGTGGGGGTGGCATTCTCGTCTGAGGACTGTTTACGTGGACTGAAATGGGACGTCTGGTACGTGAGACATCGTCCCTCACAGGCCAACGTTACCAGGATATCCTGGACGACCATTTGCTCCCGTTTGTGCGTCTTCAACATCCCACTGGGGACCACATCCTGAAACAAGACAATGCAGCTCCCGAATTGTATCCGAATGGTTGGATGAACATTCCACCGACGTGACCTCGCTTCCTTGGCCAGCTAGGTCACCTGACCTCAATCCCATCGAGCACATCTGGGATGCCATCGAGAAAGATGTTCGAGGCTCTGACCCCCCTCCATCAAATCTTCGTGAACTGAGGGAGCTTGTTCAGAGGTCGTGGATCCTAACGCTTCCAGTGTCTTGTCGAGTCCATGCCGAGACGAATCGCCGCCGTCATCAGGGCGAAAGGTGGTACTACACGTTACTAGACAGGTATCTCTAATTCAGTTGCTCTTCAGGGTATATAGGAAAGGAAATGATTGCAATTCCAGAGTGGCTTGCATACAAACGGTAACCCGGCGTGGCATATACCGTACGGTTCCCTAATACAGCTCTGAGGTATAGCATGCCAGGTGGTGTCCAAATTGCAGGCCAGTTCGCTGATATTCCGGATGGGCATTGGTGGCGTCTCTTGATGTTTCAAACATATTCGTTCGGTAAGAGGTCGACATTACGGAGAAAGGCCTGTCACGTGTGGCCGGGGCATTATCCGGTTGAAAAATCGCTAGGTGATGTTACGACAGGAATGGTAACACAACAGGTCGTATAATGTCGTCGACGTACCGTTGAGCCGTGAGGGTGGTGCAGAGGACTGCCAAAGTTGTCCCGCTATAATACGAAATGGTTCCCCAGACAGTCACTCCTGGTGTGCAAGCCGTGTGTCATTCCATAGTAAAGGCAGGATATATGCGCTGGTCATCGGTGCCAAGTTCAAACCGTGATCCTCACTGAAGACAACACGACACCACTAAACACTATCGTACATTGATCGGGCTCGACATCACTGCAACCGGTGCCGGCTATGCTCGCTGGTCAGTGGTAAGCGGCGGAGTAGCCTCCGCTAATGTACACTGGCGGAAAGTGAAATAAGAACACCAAGTGAAATAAGACGTCTGATACCAACTAAATTTATCTAGCATAATAATGGAATACAGAGGATAACGTGATCAAAACATTAAGGCAAAATACAGCTGTATTTGCTGGTAAACTGAAAAATAACATTTCCATGTAACATGGTTAGTACGAGGTTGAACCTCCATGAACTGCGTCACACTGTGCAAATCTGGCATGGAGTCTGTCGTACAGATGTTGGATGTAAGTTTGGGGTATTGAGTTCCAAGAAACCTCAACCTGGACGCGTAAATCGGGGATGATCGTGGCTGGCCGTGGAGACTGCATAAATCGTTGTCCCATAAAATCCCACACGTGCTCAATGGGTGACAAATCCGGTCAACATGTAGGCCATGGAAGTTGTCTCACACCCTAAAGTGCATGTTGCGTTGCACGTGCCGTGTGTGGGCGTGCGTTATCTTGCTGGAAAACCCCACTATAGACCGACCTTACAAATGGCACAACAATGGGCTGAATGATGTTGTTGATGTAGGCGGTGCTGTTTAACGTACCCGGTACAAACACTAGTTGTGTACGGGAGTGATAGCTGATCGTTCCCCACACCAGGAGACCACTGCAGCCGTTGGCGACACCACTGCAGCCGTTCCTGACGGTGGGCTGGAGACAGAGGTACACATGCCAGAGGCACATGTGCACGTAGTCCTGCATCAAGTAGACTGTTGCGGATTGTTCGCACAGTCACCTCAGGTGCAACGGCAGCTCGGATTTACGTCGCATTTGATGTTCTGCTTGACAACGCCGCTCTTCTTATGCGTCGATCGGTCCGCTCATCAGTCCGTCTGTGACTCCCGGTTCCACGTCTTCTCGTGTGGGAATGTTCCTCGGACCATCTATGCCACCATCGTACCACCACCGATACTTCCCGTTCAATTTGCTCCGCAATACGACGATACGACCACCGGCCTCGCGGAGTCCGACTAGACGACCTCGCTCAAAGTCCGATAACTGCTGAAATCGTACACACCTTCCATGTCCAGACATTGCAGCTTCTTCAGGGTCTTCGCACGTGTCCGTACGCCGACGACTGATTACATTCACTTCGCCGTACTCCTTAAATACCACCGACGATAATTTGCATATTATGCCGTGCTGTGACGTAAGCGCTCACCGGTCGGTCCCGAAATTAACATCACACCTACGTAAACTCAACCCCATTAACATATGTAAATTTCATGATCGTCCGCCAATTCCTTCTTGGTGTTCTTTTTTCACTTTCCGGCCGTGTAGTTCCGGTAGAAGACGCAACATGGACACGGATGGATGAAAGCGACGAATTCGGTTCTGTTCATGCAGTTCTCACAATCTGTAGATCTTCTCGTTCTGTCACTGGCCTCGGCTGACCGCGTACTGCCGGGTTGTGCCCTCCTCGATCCATTGGCGCCAACATCATTCGGTTGCTGCGTCGTTCCGATCCCAATGCCAGGCAATACGGTGACTTGACTAACCGGCCTCTCCCAGCCCAATTATACGTCCTCTCTCAAACTCGCTCAGCTGCTGTATTATCCACGGATCCGACGTCGAGGCATCCTCACTGTTCGTGAAGGTTAATGCAAGCACAATCCGCTGTCACAATCGTTCCAACGTACAAGCTTTGCTCGTGATATACCATCCTTGTTTCGCGGTTTCCATGCCCTGTGAGAGGTCGTTAGTTCTTAAACCTTTGCATTTGTTCCCTGCGGTACTTCCGTGCGGATTTTCATCAGGATCGAACAACGTTTTTGGGGTGCTTCCTTTTTTTTTTGTTTTTTTTTTTTTTGTGTGGAAAAGACTGTATTTCAGTGGAAGATTCAGAACAGAAAGTCATAAGTCTGTTAAAAGAAGTATTGTTCAAATCACTGAGCTATCTAGAAGTTTGATTTCCATATTTCTATGATTCTTATTAGATTTATGTTGCCAGCTACTTACAACACACTGTACAGCAGACATTTGCATCGTATATTATGGTAATTGTACGTATGCATACCTTAGTTCTAATTCTAAAACTGCAATATGTGATGATAATATCAACCGAAATTACTGTAGGCCGCTTGCTTTAAACTTGATAAGCCGTCTGTCACTAAATACACGAATTACTTCTTTCTTTTCGCTGAGTTGTGGCACGAATTCAATACAAGAAAGACATAAAATGCTGTTTGCCATTTTGAATATGTTATTTATCAAAATGGCTAATAGCGATGTAAGACTTTTCTCGCTATCTATGCTTCTTGGAGACGTATTTGAAAAAATATATTTTTTCATTTGATTAGCTTTTGCCATGAACAGTAATTGTCGCATATTTTCTACTTTTCCATTGCTCAAAATTCTGTGGGGATAAATTTTTGTCATGTTTTCCTCTATAGCTCTGCTTCTAACTGTTCGATTTGAAAAACCCTTTCTTTTCATATTTTCCTTCAGCTATGAGAAACGTTTTGTGCACAATTTGTCAATTTTCGTGACATACTTTACAGCCACTAGTGGGAGAAGGTAACTGCTTCTATCTCTGGATGTTTTATCGATTGTAGGAATTCGGTATATATATATATATATATATATATATATATATATCATCATCATCATCATCGTCAACCATTATCAATCCACTGCTGGACGAAGGTCTCCCCAAGTTTCCTCCACAACGGTCTGTCTTGTGCCAGTCTCCTCCATGTCACCCCTGCATACTTTCGAATTTCATCCACCCATCTCCCATGTGGTCTTCTTCTGGGTCTTTTCCTGTCCCTTGGAATCCAATCTAAAATTTCGGCTGTCCATCGATGATCTGTCCTTCTGGCAGTATGTCCAGCCCATTGCCATTTCAGGGATTTAACTCTGATCATGATGTCTTCCACTCTTGTCATTTTTCGGATCCACGAGTTCCTCTTCTTATCTCTCCTGGTTACACCAAGCATGCACCTCTCCATGCTGCTTTGAGTTGTCTGCAGCCTTTGTATGTCTCTTTTAGTTAAGGTCCACGTCTCTGCACCATACGTAAGCACTGGAAGGATGCATTGATCAAACACTTTTCTTTTAAGACATAATGGCATATTGCTCTTGAAAATTATGCTGTTTCTTCCAAAAGCTCTCCAGGCAAGTTTTGTACGCTGATTAATTTCTTCATCAATGTGACCCTCACTTGATATCTGCTGTCCAAGATAAACGTACGTGTCTGTTATCTCCAGCTTTTCTCCATCAATCGATAAATCTTCATTTCTTGTAAAAGCATTGAACATCACTTTTGTCTTCTGAAAGTTCATTTTTAATCCCACTTCTTTACTCTTGTCAGCAAGTTCCTGGATCATACTCTGCAGCTCTGATGGGGTAGTTGCAAAAATGACTACGTCATCAGCAAACGAAGGTGGGTTAGATAATCTCCATTAATCTTTATCCCCTTGTTTTCCCAGCTGAGCGACTGAAAAACACCCTCCAATGTGGCATTAAAGAGCTTTGGAGATATGGTGTCACCTTGTCTCACTCCCTTTCCAATTTTTACGTGTGTTGTATTTTCAAACAGCCTAATCTTTGCACTTGCATTTTCATAGATGTTATTAATAATATTAATGTATGCATCTTCAATACCGCAGGTTTTCAGAGCCATTGTAACTGCTGATGGTTTCACCGAATCAAAGGCTTTTTCATAATCGATAAAAGCCATGCACAATGGAAGTTCATATTCCCTCGCTCTTTCAATTAGTTCTCTCAGCACGTGGATATGATCTATTGTGCTGTAGCCACTCCTGAATCCAGCTTGTTCTCTCGGTTGAGCCATGTCCAGTGTTACCTTCAAGCGGTGTGAAAGAACTTTAGTGAAGATTTTATAAACCACTGATAGGAGGCTGATAGGTCTGTAGTTTCCGAGATCCTCAATGTCACCTTTCTTATGTAGTAGGATCATTGTAGCGGTGTTCCAATCCTCAGGAATTTTTCCTTCATTAAGGCATCGAGTGAAAATTTGGGCGAGTACTGTTTCGATTTCTCCACTTGCTTCTTGTATGATGTCTACAGTAATTCCATCTTCTCCTGGAGCTTTTCCTCGCTTCATGTTCTTGATTGCATGTGCAACTTCTGCTGGAAGGACTGGAGGAACTCTGGTACTGGTATCTTTCATGATGTCTGGAGTGCATATATCATCCCTTTCATATAATTTGGAGTAGAAATATTTCACTCTTGTCAAAATTTCGCCTCTATTTCTTGTTACAGAACCATCTTCTTTTCTCAGTGCCATAATCTGTTTTCTTCCCTTACTGAGATGTCCCTTTGCTATCTTTAGGCTTTGGTTGTTTTCAATTGTTTTCCTCACTAGTTCACAGTTGAATTTCCTTACGTCTTCAGTGATACTTTTTCTTACTGTCTTGCATAGCTCTATATATTCCACTTTGGAAGTCACATCTTCTTTAGTTGTCCTCATCTCTCTTCTTTTTTGCATCAACATTTTGGTTTTTCCTGATAATTTGTTCACATGCAACTTGTTCTTAGACCCAGCTAATTTTGTTGCTGTTTCCATAAGAGCTTTGGTTACTTTTCTGTTAACTTCAGAGATGTCCACTTCTTCTGACGTTAGGCCTTCTAAAGCAGAGAACCTGTTCTTCAGTTCTAACTTGAAGGTATTATGGTGTTTTTAAGGTTGGTTATGTCAATAGATTTTGTTTGTCTTATGAGCTTGCCACGTTCCAGTTTAGTGTTGAGGTGCATCTTACATCTCACCAATCTATGGTCACTACCTGTGTTGAACTTGTTTAGCACACTGCAGTCTTCTATGACGAATTTTTTGTTACACATAATAAAATCAATTTCACTTGTCGTCCCATTTGGATGTCTCCATGTCCATTTCCTGTGTGGCTTTTTCTTGAAGAAGGAGTTCAAGATGAAAAACCCTTCTGCCTCTGCAAACTCAACGAGAGTATTTCCACGCTGGTTTCTGTTGCCATGACCGAATTTACCTACTGAAGTTTCATTCTGTTGCTGTTGCCCTATTTTTGCATTGAAATCTCCCATAATTATTTTCAAGTGCTGCTTACCTTTATTATTTAGATGACAAATTTCCTCATAAAATTCTTCAATTTCTTCTTCAGGATGACTTGTGGTGGGTGCATAAGTTTGAATAATCTGAGCCTGGTATCTTTTCGAGAGTTGGATAACAAGTCGTGCAGCTCTGTCAGAGGAACTTTCAACTTCTACAACTTTATCCTTCAGTTTCTTGTTTATAATAAATCCAACACCACTAGTTCTGCCAGTATCTGTCCCACGATAGTAGAAGAGATGTCCACTTTTCAGTTCGATGAGATCTTCTCCTTTTCTTCTTACCTCACTTAGCCCCACGATGTCCCACTTGATTCTATATATAATCATCCATTATCAGTCCATTGCTAGATGAAGTTCTTCCCAATTTTTCTCAACAACTGTCTGTCCTCAGACAATTTCCTGCATGTCAGTCTCACACGCTTTCGAATTTCATCCACCCACCTCCAACGTGGTCTACTTTTGGGTCTTTTCCTGCCCCCTTGGAATCCAGTATATAATTTTGGTTATCCATCGGTGGCTCGTTCTCTTGGCCACACGTCCAGCCCATTGCCATGGGGGGGGGGGTTTGGCCACAACTTACCACGCTGGCCAAGCGGGTTGGTGAGTGTGGGATAGCATTTCCTCTGATCCCAATAATACAGTTATACCGCTATTAGCGTCCGTCAGAGCCTTTTTAGTCGGAACACCGCGACTAAAGAGGCTCTGCTGCACCGCGAGAAGGCGGGGCTGACATTTATCAAGGAGAGGCTATGATATGTTTGCACATCACCTGACCTTGCATCTCATATACATATATCTGTATTCTTCTTGACGGGTGCTATTGATTGTGAACAGCTTTGAAATATTTTGTTCGTGTCAGAAAGGATTCAAAAAGCGTGCTCATTAAAATCGAAAAACCTTTATCTTTCTTCTTTGTTTTTTTGTTTCGTTTTCCTGCATTTTGCACTTGAAAAAACCGTTTGCTGAAATTTTTGTCACATACTCTTCAATAGACTTTACGTCATGAAACGCATTTGTTCAACCATCTGGCATCTAAGACTACTTCTAATACCTGTCAGTGCTATCTGTATGCTCTTCTGGCTTTTCCTTATGTGGTATTTTCACACTAGGAGGCGTTACACTTGTTTGCATTCATCACTGTATCTACGTTCTAAAAAAAATGCTATTTAAGAAATTTTTGCTTTCATTTTCTGGTATCACTACCAACATTTTTCGCTCATTTTTCAGCTCTGTAGGATTTTTCAATTATTTGGTTGTATTTTTAGAAAGCTATACAGTTTAAACTTAACAAAAAGGTATTGAAATTGCTTAAGTGTAGCACATTTGATACTTTTATGAAAACGCATGCTCATGGTTCCCATGAATTCGGTGGCATCCTCTTTTGTTGAGACATTCTTACGAGGTGTACGCCTCTTTATTCTTGACTCATGTTTGCCACCCCTGTTAGAACCATTAACTACATTGTATCTTATACTCTTTATGCAGCTCTATGATCTCCTCTAAAAAAAACCCATCCGATTCCTGATGTTTCTCCCACAAGTGTCAGTCAAACTAGGATTGCAGCATACGATTCCATTAATCAAACCAAAGAGTGTGATGTTCAGTTGCGCTTTCGTCATGGCTGTCTTCCCACTCTTGTTCAACTTCACAGCTTCAACATCAGCTCATCGCCGCTTTATGATCACAGTCTCTCCTGGCGATGTCTCGTATATTTATATCACCTGCCAACTTCTTCAGCTGCTATCCACCTAGATCTTCTGCATTGCGCTTCACAGTCAACACAATCTTTCAGTTTATTGCTTCCTGTAAAACACCAGCTTTTCACCACTGCACCATACACATCGCTGTCGTTGTTGCTTTGTGCTTGCAAAATATTTGACATATGTTCATCTATCACAAGCCAGCTCATCGCCCAGCATGTCAACCCAACAAGCACAGCAACTTCTCACTATGTTTTGAACATGTTTTCTTGCACGTCTACAGCGTGACTATGATGTATCACTAAAATCTTAAACTGTACATAACTTTTACACAAACTGGGACCCAAGTCACTGCTGGCCTTAGAAGTTGCTAACGATAAAGTTCAACTTTTGTTTTGATCCTGTAGCAGCTGAACTCATTTGATCATTTCACCTTGCTTTGATGATTTCATCTTTTGACTCTCATTAACACTGTCACCACTCTGTACATTAGACACTTTTTCTCATATGTTCATCTATCAGCAATAACATCATCTCTTCAGCAAAGAACATTCTCAAGCTTGTAGCTGAGACCCCGTTTTACATACTGCAAATAGTTTTTCTTTTGGTTTTGTCTCGTGTTGACGTAATTGCTTTGCATTAAAAGTTATATCCTGACAAAAAACATTTGACGATATATGCTTTATTGTAGCACCTTGAAGCTGAGATATCCTGGCGAGATATGCTTAAATACATCTCCTATTTTGGTGATATACTTACGAAGCGTGCATCAGCTCAGTTCTTTCAGTAAAACCTAATATGTCCTAGAGGTGCCCACTGTTTTATAACTTCAGTTTTGCTTAAAGTTTGAAAAGCTACTTTTGTTCATTTATTTGGCTTACGGAATTTGTGTGACGTCATTTGTCTGAAATGTGGAAGGAACGTAAAATTTATTTCACATTTGTTTCTCTGCATAATGAATCATTAAGCGAAATACAAAATAACTTATTGCCCGGGTATGGATAATAACTTAAGAATGTTTCATCATTTCATAATACCATAAGTTTAGTGTTTCTCATTCTAAATTCTCAGGAACTTTCTGATCTTTGCAATGTTAAGGGGCGGTAAGAGCCCGCGCGCGCACACATTTAAGGATGCGATTTCCGGTTATTCAGGTAAAAAACATGCTTGACCCGAATGAAGATATTTAAGGAGAATGAAGTATTTAATTGCACAAGTAGATGCTTCCTTTCTGGAAATGCTTACAAGCACAACAAATCTGGGGAAATGCGTTTTACCGAACATATATAAATGCTTAAGCAAATGTTGATTACACCGGCATTTTTGCTAACCTCTAAAGTTGATAACTGCCATGGGAAAATGCTGTGCATTAATTCTGACCGCAACTGCTTACGTTGAATGATGCTTCCTGATGATTTTGAAAATGCTTCTTCTTTTGAAAACAAACAGTTGTAACAATGTATTATACAATAAATGCTTCAATTTATCTAATCATATAATCATAAATCTTGTACAATCGTTTCAGATTTACGATAGAAAAGCTTTGATGTTGTCCATGTGTATCTTGAGCCTGCCCTTTATCCCGGCGTCTAACCTTTTCGTCACTGTTGGGTTTGTTGTCGCTGAAAGAGTTCTCTACATTCCGAGGTAAGTTTACAACTTTTGTAAGGTAGCAACTAAATATTCCCAATCATTGGAAGACATGAAAATACATTTTGTAAAATAAATTCTAACAAAGCAGTACAGATTCTATTTAGGGCAGCCAAAATATGTTTCTAAGATCCATACATGGTGTGAGGGTCGCCCGCAATCAAACCGTCAATTATGAATTTATTTAATTTTAATATTGTGATAAACACGTGCGGACAGACGTTTCATTCCGCCATTTTGTTGTGCCAGATAAGAACTGATATTCTTCACCACCCACGTGGTACAATTTTAATCCTATGTGGGATTAAGAGAGGGGTGCATGAACACCTGGGGCACCTGACCTTGAAGAGTCATCTGCTCGAGTGCTTCTGTTAAACAGCCGCGGTTGGCCGAGTGGGCAGCGTTCGTGACTGCTACGGGATGGGCCTCAGGTTTGATCCCAGGCAGGTACGAACGCTCTATCCACTAAATACCCGCCGAGCGTCGGATGGGAACGTTAAGCCGTCGGACCCCGGGTACTGGCCCCCCGGTAATAAATAAGGGCGTCCTCCTCTCCCTTTCTACTTCGCTTCCGTGTCACTTTCCTATCGGGGCGCTATAACCAAAATCTCCTAGTTTCCTATTTCTAAGGGTTGTTTAAGACCTGGGGTCAGACACTCCCTTGCTAAAATCCTCTACATATGATCAGATCAGATCAGCTTCCATTAAACAAGTGGTCATACCGCTTTCGTATACGTGCAAGGTTGTAATAGCCTGCGGGTATCCGACGGCATTCCTGAGTTCAGGTATTTCACGTGCTGACCGGGGAAACCAGTTTTTCTTGCGCATGCGTGGTAGAGGACAAAAAGGGCCAGGAGAATTAAGTGAGACAGTTGCGCTTCGGTCGTCAAGGAGAGAGGGTCCTGTTTTGGACACCGGTTTTTGACGGAAGGGCTGCGGGTATCGCAGAAGTGCAGCGTGGTGAACGGGAAGGAGGATTCCTTCGTCCACCGGGTATCGCGGAAAGAATTGTGGAAAGGTAGCACGTGCTCAGCACGGGGAACCTGAGCGGAAAGTCATCGGAAGCCCGTGAAGCAAATGTTATCGGAATAATAAAATCTTGCTGTTGTTTTTATTTCCGTGTACTGGACTGAGTTTTGTCGAGGTAATTATTCTTCTATACAAGGACGCCTTCAGCCGCCTTGATAGCCAGATCTTATAGTAAAGGCGAGGCGGTTGCTTGCTATACGGCGGGAAACGAAAGTTATTATCTAAGAATTGATATGTCTGGCACTACACATGGAAAGCTACTTCTTTTTTTTAGTTAGTCTACCTACAGTTGTACTTTCCTACCTTTCTGCATATTCTCAACTTTTTTCTGATGCTAAGTTCTTCCACAACTTTTGTTTCAGAATCAATTATCTGCTTCTAAAAGACAAGGAACTGTTCTATCAGCAAATGGAAGAAATCACATCCAAAATTAAAAACAAACTATGGCGTTTTGTTGTCAGATTTTCTAATAAATTGACATAAATATGTAAGGGCTGTTTATATTAACTATGGACTGAGCCTAGGATTCAATGGTAATTGATATTCTTGACTTCAGGGTGATATAGTTAAAGTACAAAGAACAAGGTTGCAGATCAAAATAAAAAGTGTGCATGAATTTGCTTGTAATACAGCGTACTTCCACCGCATGTCACGCGTTTCATAGCTGGCCGAGAATAACACCGAGTATCGTCGTCTACAGTAATTCTCGACAGAAACTTGTTTCCCGCTTCTTCGTGGAGTGTAAAGTGTTCCAAGCAACACGCATACGTTGCGCCTTATGTTCCGTCAAATAGGTGCTTCGGAACACATTGTGCACTCACCCACCTTTCGATATACCCGAAATATTCGTGGATGATACTGCTGAGGGACCGCATGCTGATGTCTCCCGCGATAGTTCTTCAAAAGGTCACTCTGTCACTGCAATTTAACGTCTTTCTCAAAATACTTTCCACCATTTAAACACCGTACTGCTTGCTACGCAGGCTGCTCTGCACACTGTTCTGCTGGCCTTAGATGCTCCTTGGTCAGAAATTGGATCACGACGCGTTTGCTTGTTTGGTCATATTTATGTTGTAGTGACCGTTAAGTAGCGGCCTATTACATTCGCCGGCTGTGTTCAAAAACAGACCGATCACAGCAACAATATACACTGACGGAGAAAAACCCCAACACCAAGAAGAAGTTGTGTTAGATAAACGACAGTTGGTAGGCGGTGAGAGTACATCTGTAAGATGACGTCTATGCAAATTTCGCTCTCGGCGCATACGTGTGGCGCTAGTAGCGCCCCTCGGAACGTGCAAAGCAGGTTTGCTGTAAATACGCGCTGTAACGTTCGTGAGCGTTAGTTATCGTTGAGATTCGACCTAGTATGTTGATGTTAGTCAAGAATGCCTTTAAGAAGACGAAGAAGCCATTATCAACAGCTCAGAGAGTTTGAACTAGGTCGTGTAATAGGGCTACGAGAAGGTGGATTTTCTTTCCGCAATATTGCAGAACGACTTGGCAGGAATGTAGCCACTGTGCATGATTGTTGGCAGCGGTGGTCAAGGGAAGGTACTGCCTCAAGAAGACCGGGTTCCGGCCGGCCGCGTGGCACTACTGAGAGGGAAGAACGCCGTGTACGTCGTATGGCTGTGGCGCATCGTACTGCGTCTGCGGCAGCAATTCGAGCTGCAGTTGCCACCACAGTGACATAACGAACTGTTACAAATCAGTTACTTGAAGGACAGCTCCGAGCCAGACGCCCTGTAGCGTGCATTCCACTTACTCCAAACCACTGCCGTTTGCGACGTCAGTGGTGTCAAGCTAGAGCTCATTGGAGGACGGAGTGGAGATCGGTTGTGTTTTCTGATGAAAGCCGGTTCTGCATGGGTGCCAGTGATGGCCGTGTGTTGGTTAGAAGGCGGCCAGGTGAGCGCCTGCAACCAACCTGTCTGCGGCGGAGACACACTGGACCTACACCGGGAGTTATGGTCAGGGGAGAAATTTCCTATGACAGTAGGAGCACTCTCGTGGTTATCCCACGCACCCTGACGGCACAGTTGTACGTCGGTCTGGTGATTCAACCTGTTGTGCAGCTATTCATGAACAGCATTCCAGGGGTGTTTTCCAACAGGATAACGCTCGCCCGCATAAAGCTGTTGTAACCCAACATGCTCTACAGTGTGTCTACATATTGCCGTGGCCTGCTAGATCACCAGATCTTTCTCTAATCGAGCACGTATGGGACATCATTGGACGACAACTCCAGCGTCACCCCCAACCAGCATTAACCGTCCCTGTATTGACCGACCAAGTGCAACAGGCATGGAACTCCATCCCACAAACTGACATCCAGCACCTGGTTGGTTGGTTGGTTGTTTGATTTTTATGGCGCAAGGGCCATGATTGGCCAAAGAGCGCCAGAGACAAGACAGACAAGCAAACAGTATTAAAAAAACGGTAAAAAGCTTAAAATCTGACTAATCATGTAAAACTGAAATATGAGAACGATGGTATCCAGCACCTGTACGACACAATGTATGAACGTTTGCGTGCTTGCATTCACCATTCTGGCGGTTACACCGGTTATTGATGTACCAGCATTTCACATTTAAAATGGCTCTTCTCGCGCTTACATTAAGCTGTGATCTTGAAACCTTAATAGATTAAATACAGTATGTTACCTATACAAATGTATTGCCGCCATTTCATTCCTCTACAACTATTTTTTCGTGGTGTTGGGATTTTTTTCCGTCAGTGTATATGCAAAATCCCCGCAGTCCCACTTCACCCTGAATACTGTGCTTTTCCAATCTACCGACTTTGCTCTCTGACTCAGAAGCCTCTTCAAACCAAGGTGGTCAGATCTTAAACATTGGAGGGTATCCCTCCAAAAAAACTGGGGCCTGTCTTAAGTTCTTCCATATTGGTCCTACTTTACCCTGTGCTGGTGGGCAATTCTAGTGTTACAATATACGACGCCATAATTCCCACATGGTTTCATAGTGATTTCTGGAAAATGACAGACTTTTCATTGCTTCATTGGCGTTCTCAGCTCTCATATATCAACCTCATGGAGCATCTCTTCGTTGGTATTGAACAGAACGAGACGTCTGGATCCACAGCCATTTCACTGAAACGTTGGAGAAACAGTCAAATTGCTGTTGTTCTAAAGACCAATGGTAGTCCAACACATAATTAGGTCGGTTGTCCTAACAAATTGGCTTCCTAGTCTATATTAGTATTTTGTCCAGAATTTCAGTTTATGGGAACCGAACTTCAAAGATTTTCGGGATCAGATTTTCACAGTTTTGGTGTAATTTCAGGTTTGCGACCCTCAGACACATGGTGTAATTGGAAATTCTACCGCTTAAAATACGGAAAAGTTAAAACATGAGTATTTAAAAAAAACACTACTGAGTATTATTAAATAACTGGTATATCCAGGGTGCTGTAAAAAAAGAGAGACTAAAAGAAATGAAAAGTCGGAATTTTTTTAGAAAATCCTTGTGGAGACGTAAAGCATTGTTCACTCAGCTACAGCCCATCAAATCACGTATTGGAATTCCTAAAAATCCAATGCAAAATAAAAATGCAAACAAAGCAAAGCGATCATCCTATTGAAAGCGGTCATCCCCTTCAAAAGCAAATGAACGGAACCGCTGCATTGTTAAGATGAGCGGTACAGCTGCAAACAGTATAAAAACAAGCCTGCAGCTGACCGCGATCATATCGCACTGTGAGGTTGAGTGAAAATGTCGCGGCGGGAGAGAACTGATTTTGAGAAAGGAAATATTGTTGGGTGTTATATTAGTGGGTTGTCTATAAGAAAAACCGAAAAGCGTTTAAACATACCCAAGTCAACTGTTTTGGATGTAATGAATAAGTGGAAGACACATGGCGTGCCTGAAGCAGCAAAACAAAACGTACCGGCAGACCAAAGAAAAGCAGTGATAGAGAACGTCGAAGCCTCAGGAGAGTCATTACAGCTAATCGACGGAGTACTGCACTAGACTTCAGTGTACAGGTGAGTAAAAATGCTGGAACCTCGGTATGTACACGTACCATTCGCAGAGAACTTCATTCCATGGGTTACCGTGGTCGTGTGGCTACTCATAAGATTTTCATCTCCACTCGGAATGCTACTCGTCGTTTAGCGTGGTGTAAAGAACATTTATCGTGGACCATAGATCAAAGGAAACGGGTCCTACGGACCAGTGAATCTAGATACACGATCCATCCGTTTGATGGCCGTGTGTAGGTGGAGACAGCAGGGCAAACGCTATTTACCACAGTGTGTACTGTTCCTACAGTCAAGTTTAGAGCTGGCAGTGTGCTCGTGTGGAGGTGTACTCGAGTTCCCACAGAGCACATAAAGGATGAATTACAGCGCCGCATAAGTTTGGAACTAAGGCCTACTACTAATTAACAGTTAGCGGCTAATTGTCTTCCGCCCTAGGGAAGACAATCAGCATGTATGGGTGTACGTGGACTGAAAGGATGGATTCAAAACGAATTCGGTCCATAGTGCTTTCCACAGGTATGAGTGGACCCAGGGAATGACGCGAAAACATTTCCCAGACCATAACTCTGCTCCCACCAGCTTGTGTTCTTCCAGCAATGGTTGAAGAGTGTTTGTTCTCCGATGTTTCTCGCCTTATACGCCAACGTCCATCCGTTCGATGAAGCAGAAAACGTCCCTCATCGGAGACGGCAATCTTTTGCCAATCAGCGAAGGTCCAATTAAGATACTGCTGTGCAAATGTAAGCCTTTTCTGCCGATGCACCTTTGTTAGCATAGGTGCAGGGGCCATCCGTCTGCATAGCAGCCCCATACGCAGCAGGGTTCGCTGAACTGTCATTTTAAACAAACTTCCGGTAGCCCCCTGGTTCATTTGGCCAGTGCGTTGCTCTACTGTAGCGTGTCAATCGGCCCTCACGCGCCTTCGAAGACGACGTTCACCTCTCACATCAATGGAACGTGGTATTCCGTAGTTTAAACGTCGCTTATTCGCAGTGGTGCCGTTTCTCCAAATGCGATACACTTTAACCACAGGAGAACGCGAACGGTTCCCAAACTGCGCTCTTTCAGAAACACTGCCACCCTGGACCGGAAAGCCGATAATCATAACTCTTTGAAAATCTGATAGATCGCTCCTTTTATCCATGACAGCAATGAGTGATATGTTTTCGGAATGCTTATAACACACCTTATATACCTTCGAAGCCAGCTCACGACATGTACCTTAATTCACTGTCTACCCGCTGTTGACGTCAAAACTAGGAGGTGGTCACAATAATGTGACTCGACTATGTATATACTCATATAATTGGTTTCACTCCAATACAAGCCGCCCCGGTGGCGCAGTGGTCTAAGGCGTTGGCCTCTGATCATTCGTCCGTAAGGGGTCCGGGTTCGAATCCCGGTCAGGCATGGATGTTGTGTTTGTCTTACGGCACTGGCTCTCTCCCTTCCCTGGAACCAGTGACCCTAAATTAGGGACGGGCGACTGCTTATAGCCCATTTGAGTTGCTCACGGTGGTCGTTAAACCTCCAATCAAAAAAAAAAAAAAAAAAAAAAACTCCAATACAATATTTTCAAGATCACATGTATATCAAAAAGTATTGAAACCCCGATGTAACTACTCTCATGCGATTTTCAGTTAGTAGCTGTACAAAAGTAACCAGTGGGTGTTTTCTTCTAGTAGTACCAGCACTCCAGAGTGAAAGATATTTTTAGGCACTGCTTGCCAGAATCACGAATGTGAGACCACGTTTCTACGCGGGTTGTAATTTTCATTTGAATCTTTTCTTCGGCAAGTTGCTTTTTTCTCAAACCCTTGGGTGAAATACGCTCTCTAGTCAGGAGAGCGTAATGACATTGGGATACACCAATTCACATATCCCTAACCCGTCCTCGAAGGTAACCGGAAGTTCCTTACTGATTAGCCCACTTATGTCAGTCTTAAACAGAGTTGGGCAAAATGGTAATTGAATTAATCGGTAATGCATTACAGCGTAATGTTAATGGGAACAAGAACTTAGCGTTACCATTACATGGTAAAGGTGAACTGGTCATTAGAATTACATGGTAATTGTAATGGCATGTAGCAGTTACCCATTATAATCGTAATGGTTAACTATATGTCGGTAATTAACCAATACATTATGTGTAACAATACAACGTGAATAAACCAGCAACCAGTACACCCTTACACGTTGTGTAGGTTATTTGACAATTGTTCCACCCCTCGGAACTGAAATGCGTGTATGTAGGTATTGGAAATTGTACGTGTATAACATGAGTAGTTGCCCCGTCTTCGCGGCAAGTAAAGTGATTTGAACGAAATAATACATGTGAAGTAAGTACGAATGGGATGTTTATTTTGGTTAGAGATACTCACTCATTTCGTCTATCTCAAGTACAGTATTCTCATCCATTACATACGTTTCACTATCCGGAATAATTACCCACTGTAGCCACAAGCACATATTAGCACTACACTCACAGTTCAGCAATTCAGGGTGCACTGCCGAATATTACATAAATTTGCGCACTCTTGACATTTTTGCCGTAATTCTCAAGTGTTGTTGTCCATTACTTGTCTGATACGAACACTGGACTAGCGAGCGACTGACTCTTTTATATATACTTCACGCCAAGACCTGAACCTTCTAGAATATTCTTGATTTACATAAAGCTCTCCAACTTCCCACTGCGCGATCATTATGGAACATTCTACAAACGTCTAACCCATTCTTGCTGCTTCTAGAACATTCTACACCACACTTCGGTCTCTGTCTGCTATGTTACATGGCCGACTTTTCTAGACACAGCTTTTGGCACACGTACATTTCTATAAACTATCAGTACGTAATTACACTGACGGACAATTGCTAAGGACGGATGACAATAGCAACGATAGCAACCACAAAATGGAAGGCACGAAAATGTGGAAAATAGCATAAGTGCGGGATACAGTAAGACGTATTGTGCGTATGCAAATTTTGGATTGCCGAACTTGTTCGTGACGTCATAGCGCTGATAAGAGATATAAAGGATTTGACGCGTACAGACCGTTGTTGAGCCGCGGATGGCTTAGTGGTTAGTGTTTCAGACTATCGATGCTGGGTCCCCAGGTTCAAGCCTGGGCTGATCTTTCAGAGATGGTGTGATTTACAAACAATCGCTGAATATCCGCCGTGCATCGGACGAGCACGTAAAGTGACGGCCCCCAAGCTGGACCCACTGGTTAAATGGGTATCCTTTCCTATGTCCTCCCTGAAATTCTCTCACCCATCTATGTGCAATATCGTACTTGTACGGTGGCGCCATCTACTGTACTCTAATCTCACTACAAACTGTTCTGTCAAAAGTCGCTAGACTTGCTCTCACTCCTTCCGTTTCTGTGTCCTGCCCAAAAGGCGATCTCGCTGTAGGTGGCTGGGACCTAAACTCTACTCCCTGTGGACGGAAGTCCTACATGAAAATGGCAAATTCTCGTGGGGTCATTCCCTTCCCTCCCTAGACCGTTGTTGTTCAAACGCAAAGTTGAAAGGGAAAGAATCAATTGACGAACTTGCAATTTTCAGTATGTCTTCCCGACATCACCTAGATGATTTTACGCGTGGCCGTATTATTGGCAAGATTTAAAAAGGGCGAAAAATAACAGATGTTGCCAGGAAGTTCGACGTCAGCCACAGTGTTGTTTCAAGGCTTTGGAAATCATTTCAAACAAATGGAGAGTGTAGCAAACGTCACGGGGGAGGTCGTGTTCGCAGTACGACACCGGCAGAAGATCGGTACATAGTGCTATCAACAAAAAGACACCGACGCAGCACAGCTAGTGAGGTAGCAAATCAGTTTATGGCTGCTACTGGCAAGCAGATCTCCCGAAAAACTGTCGCCAGACGTTTGCATGAAGGAGGACTATACGCCCGCCGTCCTGTTGTGTGCATCCCATTGTCCAGACGTCACCGTACCACCCGTTTGCAATGGTGCCATCAACATCGCAATTGGACTGATAATGACTGGTCTGCTGTCCTTTTCTCAGATGAGAGTAGATACAGTCTATCGTCTGATTGTCGACGACAACTGATCTGGCGTGATAGTGGTACTGCATATTGTCCAGCAAACATACAGGAAAGGGACCGATATCCGACATGTAGTGTCATGGTATGGGCTGGCATCATGATCAATGGCCGTACGTCCCTCTATGTGCTTCCAACTGGGACTATGACTGGCCAACGATACATTAATGATGTTCTGCTACCTCATGTTCGCATGTTCCGTGGTGATGTTGGTGATAGATTCATTTTCATGGACGACAACGCAACATGTCATCGAACGGTCGCTGTCCAGGAGTGTCTTGAGAGCGAGGATATTCAACGCCTCGTATGGCCAGCACGTTCTACAGATCTGAATCTCATTGAAAATATGTGGGATGCTTTGGGGAGGAGTCTTGCTGGTCGCCAATGCCCTCCAATAAACAAAGACACCCTCATCCGTGCACTGACAGAGGAATGAGATAAATTACCCCAACAGCTGCTTGATAATGTTGTGCAAAGCATGACACGACGTGTGGAATCTTGCGTCGCTCTCCAAGGTGGCCATATGCCGTATTGACATCTTACGCCGGAACGCCTGCGGACGGTAATTGCATTTTTTTCACGTTTAAGTATTCTGCACAAAATGGCCTGTTTGTCCCTTGAACACGTACCAAAGCCTTCTGGATTTCAGAGCACAATAAATTGTCCTTCTTGTAATGTCCTGGCATTCTGACATTATTTTATTTCACTTGGCATCCAACCACACTTACTTTTTTATGCGCTATATAGCCGTTTATGATCCGTCCTTAGCAATTGTCCAGCAGTGTATTATTTGCAAATTGTGTAATTCTATTACCGAATAATTCCATTGCGTTTGAATGGCATTATTAAATAACTGAACTATATCCTCTTCATTGTGATGCATTATAGATTAATTGCATTACCTTGTCCAAACCATACTTGTTACTGCATTACCTTGTAATGCATTACACGTTAATTGTAATATGTACTCTCATTACTTTGTAATGCATTCCTGTCCAACTCTGGTCTTAAATTTATTTTCCTTAATAAGTCACAGATGCAAAGAATCTTTTCGGAGATTACATGTAATCGAATTCATTATTTTTATTTTTACACTAGTTAAGTGCAGAACAATGTTTTAGTAAATTAAAGTAGATAAAAGCGTGTTTGCATTAAATCATGCTATGTGCCAAGAGCAGTTAAATTAATTGGATATTTTATCAGTAGATGTAGCAAAAAAAATGTCATTGAAAGTAACAATGTCATTGAAGAGTAGATAACGGTTCAACTTTCAATGAAGAAGTTTAATATCGGCTTAAATCATTCAGAAATAATGTCTCCTTTCATTACGTTTTGAAAATTTTATACACACTGGTGTACAAAATTAACGAGACCAAGCACAAAAACATGAATAACAGAAAATTCACAAAGAGTTTACTGGCAGTTAATACGGACCTACATACACTATCTACCAACAAGTAATTGGACACCTGTGATAGCAAAGGAAAACGAAGTTTATTCACCTTCCATAGTTGGTGGAGCCTCCACGAGCGGCGATTACAGCTGCGGCCCTCCGGGGCATACTCTCAACCAGACGTTGAACGACGGCTAGCGGTATTTTCTTCCACTCGGCTTGGAGAAGACAGGTCAGTTCCTTCACCGATTTCGGACGGTGGGGGCACCCTTTAAGTCGACGCTCCAATTTGTCCCAGAGGTGTTCGATAGGGTTAAGGTCCGGGCTCTGCGCAGGCCAGTCCATTCGATTAACCCCATACCAAGCCATGGTGGACCTCGCAACATGACAGGTGGCATTTTCATCCTGAGAGTAACATGGGTCCACCCCGTAAAAGTGCCACAACGTAGGAAGCGCATGGCCATCAAAATGGTGCAGTAGGTCTCGGCGTTGAGTCTACCAGGAATTGCTACCAAGGGTCCCGTGACATGCCAGGAGAAACACCCCCATAGGATAATTCCACCGCCGCCGAACTTCACAGTTGGCACAATACATTCCGGCCGGAGGCGTTCTCCAGGCAGACGCCAAACCCAGACACTTCCATCCGAACGGTAAAGGGTGAACCTTGATTCGTCGCTCCAGAGAACCTGTTTCCACTGTTCAACGGTCCACTGTCGCCGTTCTTCGCACCACGTTAGCCGAGCAGCGCTATTGGACTTGGTGATCAAAGGCTTGTGGGCGGCATCACGTCCATGATAACCGAGCAGATGGGATTCCTTACGGATGGTATTCATCGAACAAACACTCCCGGATACCTGTTGAAACTCCTCGCGGATGTGGCCCATCGATTTGGTCCGGTTCTTCCGAATTTCTCTGGCCAGCACCCGTCGGTCTCTAACTCCCAGTTTTGTGGGTCTGCCGGGTCGGGGCACATTCCGACAGTCACCTCTCATCTTCCACTTGCAAATAACGTAGGCCACTGTCGATTTTGGGTACTTCAACTCGCTGGATATGTCACGTGTGGATCGGCCATTTCTGTGATACTCGACGATTACACCTTTCTCGAAATCAGAGAGCTCCGAACTGCGTGGCATCTTGCATGCGACTGGTTGCGTTGTTGTTTCCCACACGATATTTAACGGCGGCGGCCGTGACGTGTATCAGGACCGCATATATCGTCGATTGCAGGGGTGTCCAATTACTTGTTGGTAGATAGTGTTTATCGATAACGCAGCAATACGCAGCAGAAAAGCATTGTCATCACTGCATGAGGAGAAAGCGTGTGCACGAGAGCGTAGCAGTCCAAAAGTAATTCAGCAAATGGTGCGAATTTCTAGGGGATAGTAGAGAGTTTGATTACCCGGAACAGCGACACAGCTTACACAACGAGCTCTCACGATGTTTACAAGGCTGTGAATAAGATCTTGAGGAATAAGTGCTACTCCTCCACCAAAACGTGTGGGTTCCAGGGGGATTTGAGAGGAAGCTACTGGCTTGCAATTGCTCTTCCCAGGACATCCCAGGCTTGCTCTATGGGATTCAGAACTGGAGATGTAGCGGTTCGCTCCATCCTGTGAATAACTTCACTCTCCAGGTATGCATCGAGTATCCGAACCCTATGCGGACGGGTTTTGTTGACCGTAAAAAGGAACTGGGAGCCAACAGCCACCCTGAAAAGCCGCACATTGGTCTCTAGGATGTCATTCCTGTAACGTGCAGCAGTCAAGGTTACTCCTGGAAACACGTGCAAAGGCGTACCTCCATCCAACATGACGACAGCCCAAACGAGGAGTCTTTCACCACCGTGGTAGTAGTAAATTTCCTTAAAGTTGGAGGGAGATTTCTGCTTTACACATCTCTCCATATGTACACACGTCTAGAATCCATGCTGAGGCTGTACCGTGGCTCGTCAGTGAAGAGAACACAAACCCATTGATCAGGGGTCGAAGGTTGATGTTGGCAGACCCAATTCAGATGGTCCCTTCTGTGCGATGCGCTGAGTGGGATGCAGACCATGGGCTTTCTTGCATACAGTTCTCTTTCGTGAAGTCTTCTCTAAACTGTTTGGCTCGATATCGCGGTTTCCGTAGCAGAAGAGATCTCCTGCGTGTGTGGCATGGCTATCGACTCCCTGTAATGGCGAGCTGTAACAGACAAATACTAGTGGTCTTGACTTACTGTGACACGTGGGTGTTCTTCTCCCTGCCTTCTGGTTTTTGTTCCTGTTTCCTGGAACTGTCTCCAGAGATTGGAGACCATTTGCTTTGACACATTCAGCCATCTTGCTACCTCAGATTACGATTGTCCTGCTTCTAATCTAGCGAACGTTCTCCACCGTAAAGAGTCTTTTAAGGGATGGTGCGGTGCCATTCTTGCAGTAACAGTCCAACTCAGGCTTCAATTGCCGCATCCCGCTCAGAACAACGTTTGGCAAGGTCCCGTGCCTGCCAGCTCGATTTTGTACGGTCGTCATTTGCAGTTTTCCATAAGAGCTACCTCAATGTGGCTTGGGTACGTCGACTTGTGTTTCCCCTTGCACATGTATCTCAGAAAAATCTTTACAATTGGTCATCCCGATTCGGACATATTCCCGAAGTTGGACTTTTAACGTTAATTTTAGAGTTCTTAATGAAATCACAATATTCTTAGTGAAATCCAGTTCTTAATGAAATCACAATAATTCGCCGTTTTATACTGCTAACGATTCATCTAACAGATTGACAGCTAAGAAAGCCGTTTTATTGAAGGTTTAACGACCACCGTGAGCAACTTAATGAGCTACAAGCAGTCTTCTGTCCCTAATTTAGGGCCACTGATTCCAGGGAAGCGAAATAGCCTGTGCCATAAGACAAACACAACGTCCGTGCTTCACCGGAATTCAAACCTAGACTCCACAAATTACTGTCAATGCTGATTATTACGTTTAAGTTTTGAAGAGTCTGCGACGACACATGGCGATTAAACAACCGGAACTGGTGGGCAAGTAGACCCTGCACCATGATAACGCCCACCCGCATGCGGCCGTTTGTGTTTAACAGTTTCTTACGAAATGCTGCATTGAAATCCTGACACAGCATGCCTACAGTCCTGACCTCGCCCCGTGCAATTTCTGTTCGTTTCCAATAATGAAGGAGAAGTTCCGTGGCGCAACATTTTACCCTGATGCAGACGTTATTCAAGCTGTACTGGGGTCGCTAAAGCAGTTTCCACATAATGCCTTCGCCACATGCTTTGAAAAGTGGAATGAACGATGGGAGCGTTGCATGTTATCCAAGGGAAGATACTTTGAGAAAGAATAACATATATTTTTGATGAAGGATGATTCGTGTTAAAAATGTTGAAAGTTAAAATATCGACTAAACACGACAAAACACATATGTAGCACACATAGACTACATGTACTTAAGCTTTACTGATGAAAACACACACCACATGAGATCTTTCAAGGATCACAACGTCCCCATCTTCAGATGTGGGCGTCCCCGCGTCCACATACTAGACACGGCGTATACACCATTCCTCTACAAGCCGTTGTTCCAGACACTAATGATACTGTATATATTGGTTCTACAAAAAGGAACTTGAGAACCAGAGTCAGGGAGCATAAATATAATGTTCGTAAAGGCAAGTTAACAACCGCCCTGTCTCGTCTGGTTGCGACCGGTTCCTATACTCCAAAATGGAATGAGGTATCCATTATAAACTCTCCAGGTAAGCTCTCACTGTTATTATTTATGGAGAGCCTATATATTGCATCATTCGGATCTCGTTGCTCTAATGATTATGTCCCTAAGCTTATATCGGAACCATGGACTATTTTATTTAAACATTTTCATGATTTATTTTAAATGCACTGTGTAAATCTTAGATGGCGTTGCGTTATTGTTGGTTTCTGACGATGGTGTTGTATATATACACTGCTGGCCACCCAAAATGCAACACCAAGAAAGACACGAGATAGCAAAGCCAGATTTACTGGACACATAACAACAGATACAAAGATGAAACGATTGAGCTTACAGGCACGTGCGACTTGCGGAACACGCAGACATCAATAGTTCGTGTGGCCCCCATGGCTGGCAATAACGGCCGCTACACGCCGCGGTATCGAACGAAAGAGGCTTTGGATGTGGGCTTGGGGTATGTCGGTCCAGGCTGCTTCCACACGTTGCCCCAGTTCATCAGGCGTAGCCGCGGGCGGTGCTTGCCGGGCCACTCGGTTGCCGATCAGCGACCAGACGTGTTCGATGGGCGACATATCGGGAGCACAGGCGGGCCACGGCAGCAGTCACACCTGGTGGACCGTGAAGAATTGTTGCACGATGCGTGCCACGTGCGGGCGCGCATTGTCCTGTTGAAACGTGGCCGCTGGTAGGTCCTGCAAGTAAGGGAGGATTACAGGCTCCAAAACTTCGGAAATGGTGCGGTGGCTGTTGTGTTTACCGGCGATGCGTACCAGAGGGGTGCGGGTGTCATATCCAATTGCGCCCCAAACCATAACGCCAGGCGACGGACCGGTATGGCGATGCATAATGCAGGCGTAGTACAGTATCTCGCCGCGGTGCCGCAACATGCGGATCCGACCATCGTGGTGGTGCAGGCAGAAGCGGGATTTGTCAGAGAAGACAATGTCGTGCTATTCCGTAGCCCAGGTACGGCGTTCAACGGCCCACTGCCGCCGCACTCGCCGATGGTGTAACGTCAATGGTAATCGGAGCAATGTCCGCCGTGCGACAAGTCCCCGCTCCTACAGACGACGTCCAACGGTTCGTGCTGACACAGGTTGTTTCGCAACACACCCTAATTCCTGCGCTAACGTTCGTGATGTGGCGGTGCGAGCCGTCAATATCCGCCGTACAACCTGCCGGTCCTCTCTTGCGGCAATCGCTCACGTCGGTCCGTCCGTCCCTCCTGCACCCACCGAAGCCATACTCTCCTCACTGTGGCTGGACGTCGTACCACACGGGCGCCGATGTCTCGGTACGATAAACCGCTGTCGCGATAAGCTACTATTCGTCCTCTGTCGAACTCCGAAACGTGCTGGAATGACTGACGTGTTCTGCGACGAGGCATCAGGAAGCTTCCCACGCACAGGTCCGGCAGCACAACACGCTTCCACTACTTATACCCCGCCTTGTGTGCACCCTTCTTATAGTGATTCTCGGTGGCGTGCCGGGCGCACATGATTTGCATATGCCCTGCAATGCTAATCGTTTGCATGTCCTCTCGCGGGCGACGCATGCTGCGAATTTCAGGCCAATCGGATGCTTCCTTCTTGGTGGTGCGTTTTTGGGTGGCCAGCAGTGTATATATCTTGGTCTTACTGGTGAATGTAACATCTGAAGATGGGGACGTTGTGATCCTCGAAAGATCTCATGTGGTGTGTGTTTTCATCAGTAAAGCTTAAGTGTATGTAGTGTATGTGTGCTACATATGTGTTTTATCGTGTTCAGCCGATATTTTAAATTTAACATATATTTTGTTGTACTTATATTTCTTCATTTTGTGTGATTTTTACTCTGGTTTTATGGATTGGTCGTTGTAAGAAACGTGATTAATCCAAGGTAAGATAGATGTTGCTTTCCGTCTGTAGGTGTGAGACGTATATAGAATTTTTTTTTTTTTTTTTGGGGGGGGGGGGGAAGTGTGTGACAAAAAATGAAAGTTTTTGAGATCCTGCAGGGGGCAAAATAAAAGATAATGAAAATTTGAAAAATGAAAGCATTATTTTTCCTAATGTAAATCTCATTTTAACAAAACATATAAAAAAAGAAACACTTTTGGGCTAAGACTGCTTGCCCTCCTCTAAATACGTTCTTGCTCTGCTTCGTGTTGAGTTGTTGTGTAAAAATGTAAAGCTGAGTTTGGGTTGTATGTCTTTCTGTTACTCAAAAACAACGCACACGTTATATTCGTGTCTTTCCTGCAGTAAGCATTCCCCCCACCCCCGCCTTTTTTTGTTGTGGAGGTACACGCGTCGAACGGCATTAGCAGGTGCAAACCGAAACAATATAGCAAAAATTTTGTCCGCGACGCAAAGCATCATGTAACATCAAACGGAAGATACGCAGATCTAGTGGTGTGTTATCTCCATACTCTCCCGAAAGAAAAAAAGCAGGTGCTTGGAGATTTTCGCGGCATCCTTTGCATAGGCAAAAAGCACTCACCCGGTTATTTTTCGGAAATCTGCTACGTGGGCAAAGGATGAAAAAACAAACAAACAAGGGTCTAGAGATTTTCAGAGCGCGGCACTTAAGGATTTAAAACCCTTTCATACGCATGGAATTTTAGATGGTTCCACGTCTGCAGTTCATAACAGTATTGCGCTTCCTGCCGATTCTCCTTCGGTGTTTTGTTCATTTTTGCTTCAAGCATTCCTATATTTTAAAGAGAAATACTGTAGCTTCGCACCAATGTGGCAATACTTGACATATACAAGGACACTTTTGAGTATGCGCTTTTCTTTCCTGTTGGAAATTACGCGAGGTTCTGCTAACGTAAGCACAAAAAAACTTACTGGAAAAGAATTAGAAATTTATTTTTGGTTCTTATATGTTATAACGAAGTAAATTTCTCCGTCATTTTTGTCCACGCCGGGTCTCGAACCCGGGTCCCCTCATTCCGGAATAAGTCGCTCTACCAATTGAGCTACACGGACGTTCGTTATCTTCGCTATCTGCCTTTATGTCGTGCGGGACAGGCACGTCGCATCTCACCCCCCCACCCCTCAAAAGAGGGCCGGTGGCATGGCTCACGGGTCAGCCGTAACCATGAATCGTTGCAGGCAGCCATCCGCTGTAGAACGTGCACTTCAGAACTCCCAGTTAATCTAGTGTGTGGAATGCAACATCACACATTTTTATTTTTCGAGGCGCTGAAGAAGGAATTCTCTTATTTTTCCTCTCTCGCGGTGTGGAATAAACATCACACGATTGCGAGATCTTGAACGGCCGGGTCATCCGGAAAGTTCGGGCGCCATTATAACCAAGTAAATTTCTCCGTCATTTTTGTCCACGCCGGGTCTCGAACCCGGGTCCCCTCATTCCGGAATAAGTCGCTCTACCAATTGAGCTACGCGGACGTTCGTTATCTCCGCTGTCTGCCTTTATGTCGTGCATGTCCTGCGGGACAGGCACGTCACAATGTCTTGTAAAAGAACTCTGTGGCAACCAAGAAAGATTTGGAAATTATTTAAATTGGGAATGACACTCACGTGTATTTGTTCCTATAACGGGATACGGTGCTTTTATTTATTTATTTATTTATTTATTTATTTATTTCTGAAATGAAATAAATCGAAACGAAAAGATGAAGAACCATACTTTTCAGTCATGAGAATCACTGTGAAAATGTCTTGTTTTATCTTTTAAATCACCTTAAATTACATACACAACTCATTTTTTGCCTTATCGGCAGCACTTGATAGCATAAAACTACTCACTAGTACTTCTGGTTCAAGTGGCTATGCCATAAACCATGAAGGAGCAAAACTTTGACCACCTGCCTAGTATTTTGTAGGTTTCCCGTGAACAGGCCCCACACTATTGTTGCCATGTAACCTTCTTCATAAGCCCTCGAAAGGGGTGTACTGATATGTCGTTCCACAACCGCGTGAGAGCTGTCCGATGTGGAGATTCTTACCCCGCAGCTGCTGATATCTCTCTCTATATATATATATTGTAGTGCCAGAAAAACTGGTACACCAGTCTAATACTTGGCAGGTCCCCCACGTGAGCGCAGGACTGCAGAAATACGACGGAGCATGGACTCAACTAGCTTCTGGAAATATGCTGTAGGCAATGCACACCATACTTCCTACCGAACGTTCCACAATTCGGGTGTATTCCGAGGTCTCGGATTCATGTGTTCGATAGTGCGTTGCATGGCATCCCAAATGTGTTCTATCACGTTCATATCTGGGGACTTGGGTGGGAATGGCAACACCCCAAACTCAGATGAATGCTCCTCTAACCATAATGTGGCGTCCCGATACTTGTGTGGAGGTGCATTGTGCCTGTGAAACAGGCCCAACCCATCAGCATGAATGCAGGACATGAACGGGTGTACCTCGTCAGAAAGGATGCGCACATAGCTTTGGCCGGTCACAGACGTTTGTAGACGTACCAGGGGTCGCAGTGAAGTCCAGCTAAACACACCTCATAACATTACGGACCCCCAGCCAGCCGGTACATTTCCCTGTTGACAGGCGGGATCCATGGCTTCATGGGGGTTTGTGCCACACACGAATCCTTCCATCTGCCCGATACACTTGAAAACGCGACTCGTCAGGCCAGACTACTTGTTTCCAGTCATCAAGTGTCCAGTGACGGTGTTGCCGTACCCAAGCGAGGCGCATAGTTCTGTGTCGTGCACCCATCAAGGAGACTAGAGTGGGACGTCGGCTACCAAAGCCCATATCGTGCAGGGTACGTTGCACAGTTTGGACGCTGATGCTTGTTGAGTCTCCAGCATTGAATTCCGAATATACCTGCGAGAGTGATGCACGCCTATACGATTCTTGACAGCCGACGATGGTCACGTTCACCCAATGTTTTTTACGACCACACTATTATCGTAGGTTGGAGGTTTTGCCGGAATTCTTGTAGTCACGGTACACCCTTGCAATGGTCGTCCGTATAAAACCGAACTTCGTTTCTACCTCCGAAATACTATGGCCCATCTGACGAGCGCCAACTATGACACCGCGTTGAAAATCGCTTAAATCGTTATTACTTGTCATTATCATGCCGAAAACAGCTTTAACAGCTAGCAAGGATCTTTATAGCTTTATATACGCACTGGCGGACGCAACCGAGTATGCGCATAGGTGACGTTGCTATGTATTTTGCATAAGCTCGTCTGTACCAGTTTTTCTGGCAATTCAGTGTAGTATATACTCAACAGACGAAACAGAAGAGATGCTTACCTTTTAGCGTGTTGATCCTTCCCCAGAGCAAATATCAGCCTGTACATGCCGAATCATCGACTCCACCAGACGCCGGAAGGTTTCTGGAGGTAATGCCAGCCATGCCTAATGCAGGATTGTCCACAACCGCGCCCGAAACGGCGGTCCATGGTCCATGGATCTGATGTTCCACTCCAGGGCGTCCTAGAGAGCTTCCACAGCGTTTTAATCCTGTGAACTTGGGGGCCATTGAATGGTTCCAAACTCAGATGAGTGATCTTCGCGCCATGCCTGGATTGTTGCGCCCAGTGGGGCGTCGCATTGTCGTGCTGGAACACAGCATCGGACGCGGGATGCGCGGCTGTCATGAGAGCGTGTTGGTGATGAGCCCGCACGTGCTGGTAGTGCGCAACGTTTAAGAACCTCTCTAGAAACACTAATGGACCTAATGTGTCTTATGTGAAAAGCCTCCTCAAACCATCACAGAACCACCACCGCCTTGAGCAGAGCAGACGTGGAACGCCGGTACCATGACCTCATGCTCTTGATGCCACACCTGCACCATCCTGTCAGCTCGGTACAGCTGAAAGCAGTACTTATGTGACCACACGAAGCAGCGCCACTCTGCAGAGGTTCAGTTTCGATCTTCCCGGCATCAGGCGAAGCGTAATGTCCGATGACAAGCTGTCAACAGTGGCACACGAGTAGGGCGCCGGTTCCTGTACGCTAGGGTATGCACCTGTGCCGTACCATTCGCTCGTATACGCTGCTTGGGCCTCCGACGTATAACGTGCATGTGATTTGTGTCGCCGTTGCCAAGCGGTCGGTCTTTACGAGCCTTGATAATCTACGTCGACTCCGGTCACCAGTGGCGTGTGGTCGGCAACCGCTCGCGCTGTGGGCACATGTGCGTCCGTCGATGATATACTCGAGGTACACCCTTGATACGGTTGCGCTCGAAAACTCAAGGGACCTTACCACTTAAGCGATGGAATTACCCATCTGTCATATATATACACTATCTACCAACAAGTAATTGGACACTTGTGATAGCACAGGAAAACAAAGATTATTCACCTTCATTAGTTGGTGGAGCCTCCACGAGCGGCGATTACAGCTGCGACCCTCCGGGGCATACTCTCAACTAGGTGTTGTACGACGGCTAGCGGTATTTTCTTCCACTCGGCTTCGAGAAGACAGGTCAGTTTTTTTACAGATTTCGGACAGTGAGGGCACCCCTTAAGTTGACGCTCCAACTCGTCCCAGAGGTGCTGGATAGGGTTAAGGTCCGGGCTCTGCGCAGGCCAGTCCATTCGATTAACCCCTTTGTCACCATACCAAGCCATGGTGGACCTCGCAACATGACAGGTGGCATTGTCATCCTGAAAGTAACATGGGTCGACCCCGTAAAACTGCCACATTGTAGGAAGTGCATGGGCATCCAAAATGGTGCAGTAGGTCTCGGCGTTGAGTCTACCAGGAATTGAGACCAAGTTTCCCGTGCCATACCAGGAGAAACACCCCCTTAGCATAATTCCACCGCCGCCGAACTTCCCAGTTGGCACAATACATTCCGGCAGGAGGCGTTCTCTAGGCAGACGCCAAACCCAGACCCTGCCATCCGAACGGTAGAGGGTGAACCTTGATTCGTCGCTCTAGGGAACCTGTTTCCACTGTTCAACGGTCCACTGTCGACGTTCTTTGTACCACGTTAGCCGAGCAGCGCTATTGGACTTGGTGATCAAAGGCTTGTGGGCGGCAGCACGTCCATGATAACCGAGCAGATGGGCTTCCTTACGGATGGTGTTCATCAAAAGAACACTTCCGGATGCCTGTTGAAACTCCTCGAGGATGTCGCCCATCGATTTGGTGCGGTTCTTCCGAATTTCTCTGGCCAGCACCCGTCGGTCTCTAACTCCCAGTTTTGTGGGTCTGCCGTTTCGGGGCACATTCCGACAGTCATCTCTCATCTTCCACTTGCCAATCACGTAGGCCACTGTCGATTTTGGGTACTTCAACTCGCTGGATATGTCACGTATGGATCGGCCATTTCTGTGATACCCGACGACTACACCTTTCTCGAAATCAGAGAGCTTCGAGCTGCGTGGCATCTTGCATGCGACTGGTTGCGTTGTTGTTTCCCACACGATATTTAACGGCGACGGCCGTGACGTGTATCAGGACCGCAGATATCGTCGATTGCAGGGGTGTCCAATTACTTGTTGTGGATAGTATACATATATATATATGCACAGTCGGGTCACATCATTGTGACCACCTCCTACTTTTGACGTCAACAGCGCGTATCCAATGAAAGAAGCCACGTGTCGTGAGCTGGCTTCGAGGGTATATAAGGTGTGCTGTAGGCATTCTGAAAACATATCACTTGTTGCTGTCATGGATAAAAGGAGCGATTCATCAAATTTGCAAAAAGGGATGATTATCGGGTTCCGGTCCAAGGGTGGTAGTATTTCTGAGACAGCACAGTTTGTAAACTATTCGCGTGCTGCCGTGGTTAAAGTGTATCGTGATAGGAGAAATGGCACCACTGCGAATAAGCGACGTGTAAACTGCCGAGCCCCATGTGCCATTGATGTGAAAGGTGAACGTCAGCTTCGAAGGTGCGTGAAGGTCGATCGACACGATACAATGGAGCAACTCGCTGGCGCGAATGAGCCAGGGGACAACCGGAAGTGTATGCCTAAAACGATAGTTCAGCGAACCCTGCTGCGTATGGGGCTCCGATGCAGACGAATGATCACTGTACCTATGTTAACGGAGGTGCATTGGCATGGCAGTATCGTAATTGGACCTCCGCTGATTGGTAAAGGATTGCCTTCTCCGTTGAGTCACGTTTTCTGCTTCATCGAACGGATGGACGTTGGCGTATGGGGCGAGAAACATCGGAGAACAAACACTCTTCAACCATTGCTGGCAGAACACAAGCTGGTGGGAGCAGAGTTATGGTCTGGGAAATGTTTTCGCGTCATTCCCTGGGTCCACTCATACCTGTGGAAGGCGCTATGGACCGAATTCGTTATGAATCCCATCTTCCAGACCACGTACACCCATACATGCTAATTCCATTCCCTGGGGCGGATGGGATCTTCTAGCACGACAATGCGATGTGTCACACTGCTAGAAATGTCCGAGAATGGTTGCACGATTATAGACTTCGAATTACTTCCCTGGTCCCCTAATTCCCCAGACGTAAACCCAATTGAGGATCTGTGAGACCACCTCGATCGTGTTGTTCGCTCTATGGATCCTCCACCACACACACCCTATAGCACCTGCCAGTAACACTGCAGTCAGCATGGCTCCACATACCTCTGAACACCTTCCAGCCCCTTATTGAGTCACTCCCAGCCCGTCTAGCTGTTGTCCGAGTTGCACACGGCGGTTGCTATAGATATTAGCTGGTGGTCAAAATAATGTGACTCGACCGTGTATATATATATATGTATATATATATAAGTATATATATCTGCTTCCCGATTCCTACATTTACCTTAGGCGGCAGATATCAGGCGAGAGCCACATTCATGAAGAAATTCATCAGCGTATAAAACTTGGTTGGACAGCTTTTGGAAGGAACAGTACAATTTTTTAGAAGATGTCTTAAAAGAAAAATGCTCAATCAATGCTTCCTTCCAGTGCTTACATATGGAGCAGAGACATGGACCTTGACTGAAAAAGACATACAAAGACTGCAGACAACTGAAAGAAGCATGGAGAAATGCAGCTTGTGTAACCAAAAATGATAAGAAGAGGAACTCGTATATAAGGAAAATGACAAGAGTGGAAGACATCATGATGAGAGTAAAATACTTGAAATGGCAACGGGCTGGGCATATTGCCAGGAGAATGAACCACCGATGGACAACCGAATTTTTAGACTGGATTCCAAGGTACAGGAAATGACCCAAAAGAAGACCGCGTGGGAAATGATTGACGAAATTCGAAAACATGCAAGAGTGACATACAGGAATTTGGCTCAAGACAGATCGTTGTGGAAGAAAGTTGGGGAGACTCATGAGACTCATCAATCAGTGGATTGATGATGGCTGACAATGATGATTTTATAAATATAATAGTTAATATATGTGAAACTATAGGAAATGTCACGAACTCATGTTCACTCTGTTTTATATAATTCACCATAATTGCCTTATGCGTTTGAACTTGGAACTGTGGTAGCACAGAAGCCTATATATTCAGCGCGGCTTTTTGGAGAGCTAACGTGCAGTCCAAACTTATCTTTAAGCAAATTTCAATATGTGATGAATCACTTGAAGAGGCAATCCCTGAGGAAAGACCCACCAACATTGATAACATTGCGCTGAAGGCCAACATCGACCGTGATGCAAGTCTGTCGTGTGAAAAGCTTTCAAAATAGCTTCGTTATTAGTTACATTCGTTGGCATTTACATGTCCTTGAAAAAATCTTTATGGTAAGTAAATAAGTTCGACATGAGGTGAAAGCCAACAACAAACTCCAACTCCTTACTACACTATCTACCACCAAGTAATTGGACACCCCTGCAATCGACGATATCTGCGGTCCTGATATACGTCACGGCCGCCGCCGTTGAATAGCGTGTGGGAAACAACAACGCAACCAGTCGCATGCAAGATACCACGCAGGTCGGAGCTCTCTGATTTCGAGAAAGCTGTAATCGTCGGGTATCACAGAAATGGCCGATCCATACGTGACATATCCAGCAAGTTGAAGTACCCAAAATCGACAGTGGCCTACGGGATTGGCAAGTGGAAGATGAGAGATGACTGTCGGAATGTGCCCCGACCCGGCAGACCCACAAAACTGGGAGTAAGAGACCGACGGGTGCTGGCCAGAAAAATCGGAAGAACCGCACCAAATCGATGGGCCACATTCTAGAGGAGTTTCAACAGGTATCCGGGAGTGTTCTTTCGATGAATACCATCCGTAAGAAAGCCCATTTGCTCGGTTATCATGGACGTGCTGCCGCCCACAAGCCTTTGATCACCAAGTCCAATAGCGCTGCTCGGCTAACGTGGTGCACAGAACGTCGACAGTGGACCGTTGAACAGTGGAAACAGGTTCTTTGGAGCGACGAATCAAGGTTCACCTTCTACCGTTCGGATGGCAGGGTCTGGGTTTGTTTGGCGTCTGCCTAGAGAACGCCTCCTGCCGGAATGTATTGTGCCAACTGTGAAGTTCGGCGGCGGTGGAATTATGCTATGGGGGTGTTTCTCCTTGTATGGCACGGGACCCTTGGTCGCAATTCCCGGTAAACTCAACGCCGAGATCTACTGCACCATTTTGGATGACCATGCGCTTCCTACGTTGTGGCAGTTTTACGGGGTGGACTCATGTTACTTTCAGGATGACAATGCCACCTGTCATGTTACGAGGTCCACCATGGCTTGGTATGGTGATAATGGGGTTAATCGAATGGACTAGCCTGCGCAGAGCCCGGACCTTAACCCTATCGAGCACTTCTGGGACGAGTTGGAGCGTCGACTTAAGGGGTGCTCCCACCATCCAAAATCGGTGAAGGAACTGACCTTTCTTCTCCAAGCCGAGTGGAAGAAAATACCGCTAGCCGTCGTACAACGCCTGGTTGAGAGTATGCCCCGGTGGGTCGCAGCTGTAATCGCCGCTCGTGGAGGCTTCGCCAACTATTGAAAGTGAGTAAACTTCGTTTTCCTTTACTATCACAGGTGTCCAATTACTTGTTGGTAGATAGTGTATTTGATCATAGCTGCTTTTCAATTCCCAATAATGATCCATATTTGGACTGCTCTTGACGTGCGATGAAAAAGTGGCAATGCACAGTATTACTAATCGATCTCTATGTCTTTCTGGTTATTGTCTGGAAAACTTAAATTACAGAGACCAAAGTTAAACATCCATCAACAGAAACTAATGTTCTGTGCTTGATGGACAACAATGGGTATTATGCATTTTGAGCTTCTTGCTTCTAGCAAAAAAATCACTGCTGACGCCAACTGCACACGCCTGAATAGCATATAGGACGAACTGCTGAAAAAATCTAAGTACATTGATTCATCAGATAGGTGTCATGTGTTTCACTAGACAATGCTGGACCTCATACGGTTAGACCTACTCGAGAAAAAATCCTCAGGCTTTAGTGAGAAGTTTTACCGCAATCACCATATTCACTCAATATCTCCTCGCCGCCCCGGTGGCTCAGTGGTCTAAGCGGCGGCTTATGATCATTCTTCCGTGAAGGGGTCCGGTTTCGAATCCTGGTAAGGCATGGATGTTGTGTTTGTCATACGGCACTGGCTCTCTCCATTCCCTGTTGCCAGTGACCCTAAATTCGTGACGGGCGACTGCTTATAGCCCATTCAGTTGCTCACGGTGGTCGTTAAACTTTCAATAAAAAACAATACTCTTTATACTTCCAATAAAAAAAAACGATCATATTTCCTTTGCGAAGAAAGATTTTCCATTCATCAAAATTGTGCCACTGATAAAAAACATCCTAGCTCAGATTGTACAATGGGTGGGTTTGCAAAACACTTTCCTGAACTATATATTTAAAATCAATAAATTTACTTCGATATATTTATGATACTTGCTTCACTCTTCCTTACGACTACAGGGAAGTAAAATTATTGATATTTAATATACTTCAGGAAATGTTTTTGCAAACAACATCGATTGTACAATCTAAGCTAGGATTTTTTTATCAGTGGCCCAATCTTGGTGTATGGAAAATCTTTCTTCGCTGAGGAAATAGGGTCCAATTTTTTTCAATTGGAAGTATAGGGAGCAATTTCACTAGACGGCCACCTATTATCACCATTTACGTATCTAGGCAACTACATTCTCAACCGAAATTTCCGAAATCAAGAAGTTCGAGAAACGAAGTTAATTTTCTTCGTTTCGATAGAATGGACGTTACACCGAAGCGTCATCTATAATCTGCCATGTCGTTGAGAAAAGGTTGTAGAATCACATGATCAGACCAGATCAGATCATATATACAGGATTTTTAAAAGGGAGTGTCTGACCCCAGGTCTTAAACAGCCCTTAGAAATAGGAAGCTAGGGGATTTCGGCTAGAATGCCCGACAGGAAAGTGACACGGAAGCGAGATAGAAAGGGGGAGGAAGACGCCCTTATTTATAACCGGGCGGCCAGTACCCGGGGTCCGACGGTTTAACGTTCCCATCCGACACAAGGCGGATATTTAATGGTTCGAGCGTTCCTACCTGTCTGGGATCGAAACTGAGGTTCTTCCGTGGAGTCACGAGCGTTGACCACTAGGCCATCCATATGATGATTGCTTTACTGAATAAAATATCGCATTTAGTTTCTTTGTTGGGTTTTTATTTTCAGCCATAAAAAGAAATATTACTCTTTTTTTTTTTGTCGTCTACTAAAAACAAGACTGAATTGTTCCGCTAAAACCGGTCTCAGTTCGATATATTTAGTGTTAAACTGCGTTATAAAATTGTCTACCTTCGATGTCTAGAGAGCTTTTAAGAAGAGTGTTGGAGTTTTTACTCATGTTAAAGTGCATTGTACTAATTTAGCAAAGCATCTGTAATATTTCATTTTTAGAGCTGCGAAATTCCTTGGTAACTGATAACACTACTCTGATATCACGCTGTACTTAACATACTAGCAAGGACGTGGCTAGGTCTCAGGATCATTGGGGCTGAAGACTCATCTTGGGGGGGGGGGGGCGCCGGTGGAGACTGTGTTCAACGACAAACTATATCCAGCCGCCCCGGTGGCGCAGTGGTCTAAGGGATGGCCTCTGATCATTCATCCAAAGGTGGTCCGGGTTCGAATCCCGGTGAGACATGGATGTTGTGTTTGTCTTACGGCACTGGCTCACTCCCTTCCCTGGAACAAGTGACCCTAAATTAGGGACGGACGACTGCTTAGAACCCATTGAGTTGCTCACGGTAGTCGTTAAACCTCCAATCAAAAAAGAAAAAACAACTACACTGGCATGTAGAAATTAAGGACGAGACGATTTTTCGAATGTAACGTCGTGTAGAAGTGCTGCACATCGACTCAAATCATACCAAAAGATCCCCAAGATGTAAGAATATGAGACAAGTGAGCAAAGCCGTCCAAACAAGGAATCCAAAGGATACAAAGGCACTTTATTGAAAAGGTCGCTTCGAGCACAACTGGACAAAAGACAGAAACGTCCATGTGACAGGCGGCTGCCAAAAAAATCCAGTCTTTAGTAGGGGATATGATCACCCCTGACTGCGTTGCAGGATTTACAACGTCTGTCCATGCTGAGGACAAGGTTGTCAAGCAGCTGTTGAGGCATCGCGGCCCATTCCCTCTTGTAGCGCCAATCGCAGCTGCGGAATCGTTGCTGGCGGCTGGTGACGTGCTGCCAAGCGTCTCCTGAGAAGGTCCCACACGGGTCCGATTCGATGTAGGTCAGGGGACCTTGCGGGCAATTCATGCGTTGAATATATTCACTCTCCAACAGCTCTGCGACAGCTACGATGAGGTATAGCTTTGTCGTCCATGAAGGGAAACACAGGACCCACAGCACCTCTAAACAGACGCACGTGAGGCTGGAGAACCTCGGTGCAATAGCAGACACCAGTAACTGAACCTCCTTGAAAGATGTGGAGGTCAGTATGGGTACCAAGCATGATACTGCCCAAAACGAGAGCTCCGCCACCTCCAAACCGGTCCCTTTCGATGATGTTGAAGGTGTTTTTTTTTTTTTTTATTGGAGGTTTAACGACCACCGTGAGCAACTCAATGGGCTATAAGCAGTCGCCCGTCCCTACTTTAGGGACACTGGTTCCAGGGAAGGGAGAGAGCCAGTGCCGTAAGACAAACACAACATCCATGCCTCACCGGGATTCGAACCCGGACCCCGTTCGGACGAATGATCAGAGGCCATCGCTTAGACCACTGCGCCACCGGGGCGGCAATGTTGGAGGTGTGATTGCGTGTTCCGTGCTCTCTGCAGATGTGTATACGTACAGAATCGCTCGTCAGACTAAATCGGCTCTCATCCGTAAAGAGAACTCGACCCCATTGCTGATGTGTCCAGTTCTTGTGTTCCTGGCACCACAGAAACCGCCGTCTCCGATGAGCAGGCGTTAATGGCACACACCGCACTGGTCATCGTGCAAATAGACCACCTTTGTGCAGCCTCCTGGCAACGGTCAAACGTGATAATGGACGTCCAGTTGTCTGTTGCATGTGCCTTCCGATTTCTCCCGCTGTCTGCCGTCTGTCTCTTCTCGCATGTAGGACAATATACCGGTCGTCCACCGCCGTGGTTGCTCGTGCACGACCACTGCTAAACTCTTGGAAGGCTGTTCCTGTCGTTTGAAATGTGCTCCAAGCTCGTGAAACGATACTGTGAGCGATCCCGAACTCCTCAGCCACACTAGTCACACTTCGACCTTCTTCCAACTTCCCAAAGACGCGACCTCGGGTAAAGTCATCCAGATGTCGTCTACTGGATTGCCTGTTGGCCATATCACACGGTGGTAGCAACTCGACGTCGTTCAAACCGATGTACACCATGCAATAGCTTTCACCGAATTGCTGAGCGTACACCGCCCGTGTGATTTATACCCTTTCGACACACACCCCCTCCTACGTCATGCTGCATATAAGCGCATGCCCTACCGTACCGGACCCTAGTCTATCTCCTGAGTGGTCTCTCAGTCCGTTCTGCCTGCTCGTTTCGCTGTTATGCTAGTTTCTCCTCTTCGTCCTTAATTTTTGCACACCAGTGTATATTCATCCACGAACGCACATGCAAGTTTTGCCAGTGAAGTAAGTTAGCAAAAGGACAAAAATACAAGGCAAAATTTATTTCTTTGTTCTTTCGTTAGTTTTCTTCACTGGCGTACAATCTCCCTATCGAAAAGAGCTAAGAAATGACATTCAAAATATTAAGAAAGAGTGGACAGAACTGAAAGCTCTTGATACACTGACGGAAAAAAAACCCAACACCAAGAAGGGGTTGTGTTAGATAAACGACAGTAGGTAGGCGGTGAGAGTACATCTGTAAGATGGCGTCTATGCAAATTTCGCGCTCGGCGCATACGTGTGGCGCTACTAGCGTCCCTCGGAACTTGCAAAGCAGGTTTGCTGTAAATACTCACTGTAACGTTCGTGAGCGTTAGTTATCGTTGAGATTCGACGTAGTGTGTTGATGTTAGTCAAGAATGCCTTTAAGAACACGAAGAAGCCATTACCAACAGCTCACGGAGTGTGAACGAGGTCGTGTAATAGGGCTACGAGAAGGTGGATTTTCTTTCGTGTAATAGGGCTACGAGAAGGTGGATTTTCTAATATTACAGAACGACTTGGCAGGAATGTAGCCACTGTGCATGATTGTTGGCAGCGGTGGTCAAGGGAAGGTACTGCCTCAAGAAGACTGGGTTCCGGCCGACCACGTGACACTACTGAGAGGAAAGACCGCCGTGTACGGCGTATGGCCGTGGCGCATTGTACTGCGTCTGCGGCAGCAATTCGAGCTGCAGTTGCCACCACAGTGACACAACGAATTGTTACAAATCGGTTACTAGAAGGACAGCTCCGAGCCAGACGCCCTGTAGCATGCATTCCACTTACTCCAAACCACTGCCGTTTGCGACGTCAGTGGTGTCTAGCTAGAGCTCATTGGAGGACGGAGTGGAGATCGGTTGTGTTTTCTGATGAAATCCGAATCTGCCTGGGTGCCAGTGATGGCCGAGTGTTGGTTAGAAGGAGGCAAGGTGAGCGCCTGCAACCAATCTGTCTGCGGCCGAGACACACTGGACCTACACCTGGAGTTATGGTCTGGGGAGCAATTTCCTATGACAGCAGGAGCACTCTCGTGGTTATCCCACGCACCCTGACGGCACAGTTGTACGTCGGTCTGGTGATTCAACTTGTTGTGCTGCCATTCATGAACAGAATTCCAGGGGGTGTTTTCCAACAGGATAACGCTCGCCCGCATACCGCTGTTGTAACCCAACATGCTCTACAGAGTGTCGACATGTTGCCGCGGCATGCTAGATCACCAGATCTTTCACCAATCGAGCACGTATGGGACATCATTGGATGACATTTCCAGCGTCACCCCCAACAAGCATTAACCGTCCCTGTATTGACCGACCAAGTGCAACAGGCATGGAACTCCATCCCACAAACTGACATCCAGCACCTGTACGACACAATGCATGAACGTTTGCATGCTTGCATTCAACATTCTGGCGGTTACACCGGTTATTAATGTACCAGCATTTCACATTTAAAATGGCTCTTCTCGCGTTTACAATACGCTGTGAACTTGAAACCTTAATCGATTAAATATGTTACCTATACAAATATATTGCCGCCATTTCATTCCTCTACAACTATTTTTTCTTGGCGTTGGGATTTTTTTCCCGTCAATGTATGTAAAAAATAAATCGCATTATCACAATTTGCTTAACGCTGGCTGGATGCAGGGTCATTATCGCCGGAGGAAATATAATTGAAACTACTGTAAGCACTGTTTATTTTTTGATTTACTATTCTGGTTCCTTTTCGTGGACCACATGCAATGGAATCTCGGAATTATTGATACCGTATTTCGGCTCTTTCTTCTCCATCTGTAATCGCGCATTCTCTTCTTTCGCTGGTGCTTGAAGGTAGCCTTTTGTTCTCCGAACCTCTCTTCCACACTGTAAACTGAAAAGTGTTCAGATTCCCACCAATAAACAATTCTTCCGCACGTGCATCGCAATCCTATTGACAGCAAAACAATGAAACAGGAAGAAACTGAAAGCTTTCGCCCTCTGCACAAAGATTTCTCTTTAGCACTATTTTTATATTGCCTAGAGAAATACACTCAGCTAAAACTTTCCCACGACAACACATCTTTATAGGCAATTAACCACATGGAAGTTTTTAAACAGCAGCTTAGCATCTAACCAAGTGACAGTGTTTCATTCGTATGCGCAACTGGGCTTCCTTCTCCTCCTCTCCCTGTGGGGTTTTTTTTTTGTAATGTCCTTTTATAATTTATGTTTCTCAAAAAACAAAAAAAAATAAGAATACTTCTCTCTTCCCTGACTCTTAGCAGCAAGCAGTCGGTGCTAATGTGGCTAAGAGTAATTTGGCGCAGCCCTTTGTACTGATTCATTTCCAGAAGTACTTTCTTTTTAGTTATCCGCCGTTTGTGCTGAATCATTTCAATTTTGCTTTCTTTAAAAAAGCGTGCAATATACGAATAAATAAGGAAAGTATTTATGTTTATAATACAAAAGAAATTTTCATAAACCACGAAAAATAAAAGTTTTAAAAGTTCAGAGAATTTAAAACAGGGGGCTTGCTTGTCTTACAGGGGGGCTGATCCCTCTGTAACCCCATATTACGTACGCCTTGTGTATTAGTATACTACAGGGTGATCACAATTAAAGAAGAGGTCTTCATAGCTCTCAGTAGAATGAACTATTTGACAAATTTCAACCAAATTTGGTATACATACTTACCTGATACGCTGTTTGGCTTTTCAAAAAAAAATCTTAGTTCACAATTCTTCCGCTAGGGGGAAATTCGGTGCTGCTGTTTCTTTATTTACATATTACGTAGGTTATCTAACGGATTTCGGGTATATAAAGGAGTCGCAAAACGTTTTTCACGAATCTTCGATAGGTGATGAGTCATGGTGCTCACTTTACCTGATTGCGCGTTGTTCGTTAAACTTTTATATCAACAAAACACCCGCACTTAAGGAATCTCGGCGGTTAGAAGGTCATATGATTGTTGGTAATCTTAGGAAAATGATTTTGCATTTTGAGGAAACTAAAACTTTCACTGTGAAACCAGGACGGGTTCGCAAACCGATTGAACCTCTGAAAACGGAGAAGAATTGCAAATGCAGTAGCGGAGCACGGAATAGAAAACTACTGCATGTGCAATATCACGGCAATTGAACATACCCTATACTACAGCAAGGAAAGTTCATGAAAAATCTTTCATTTTGTCCCCTAATGAGATATCCCACAGTCAAGAATTGGATTCTGGTGATAATAAGATAATCATAGGCGGAAAATATTTCCCTTGACATTCGTAGCTCCGATGATAGTTGATGATGCATGACCATGCAAATTCGATGGGGCGATGAAGCTTATTTTCATTTGAATGGTCATTCATAACTGCCGTATTGTTACATGGCTTGGAACTGAGTTCTATTACAGCGGCCTGTGTGGAGGGTTCGTTTGATGCTTCATTTGCAGTAAATTCGGTATCGGTGGTAGAATCCGTAATTCTCCCAACTGGAGCAGATAAATACAGTACAAAGCATAGAAGAGTGAATCGACTGAGGCTAAATTTTGCAGTGAGGAAGACTTTTGTTCAGATGTTACGGGGAATGTCTTTAAGCCTTGTCCTGATCTCCGTTCATTCTATATATTCTCCAGCTCATGATCTCTTTCCGGCCATTCAAACCTCATCCTTCATCCGTTCCAACAAAACCCCCGAGGTTTTTAGAGCTTCCTAAAAATATTCTGCTCCTCCCTCGACTTTTCGCCACCGAGTCCCTCCTCTTGCCCGGAGAGAGAAACCCCCTCAAAAAAACTGTCCCCTCGTCCGACTTATTCCAAGAAAGCGCGGCCACGCCTTCACTCTCAAAACTCTTATGTTCTTAATTGCTTAGCTGCTCCCTCTGCTACGACGCGTGGGAAAGGAAACTTTGCCTGTTCCCGCAATTCCCATCCAAATGGCGGGAAATGAAAGAAAATGACTACAATTCGCTATCTCTAAAAATGGCTACATAATCTCGCTTCTGATAAATATGGAAGCCCCGGTTACAGTATTTGAATTGACGAAAACCCCCACGTTCACCAACAAATTCCATTGCACTCACATAAAGTAACGGTGCGGCGTAGTTTGGAGGCATCATTTATTATTGGTCCTTTTTTTTTATTTTTCTGAAGAAGACTCTGCATCTGGGCCGACAGTAGCATGTTCTGTTAATGCCGTTAGATATGGAGATATGCTCCAAAACGTCGTCATTCCAAAACTTCAGCAGATAAATTGTCTAAACTCCACAATATTTTATTCAAGATGGTGTACTCCCTCATATAGAATTAAATGCAGCAACGTTTTTTCAAACGAGTCATTAGCTGAACATTTCCAACGACATGGCCATCACGAACACCAGATCTGAACCCCTGCGACTTTTTGTTATGGAGATACTTAAAGAGCCTCGTTTATCAAAGCAATTTTCGCAACTTGGATGTCTTAAAAGAGAGAATTTCACAACATGTGAGACACATCCACTCAGGTCAGTTGCGTTCCGCCGTCGGGTGTTTTGTTCAACATAGAGCAGTATCTATCATTTACTCTACAGATTCGTTAGATAACCTACGTTATATGCAAATTAAGGAGACAGAAGCGCCAAATATCACCCTAGCGGTTGAATTTTGAACTTTTTTTTTTTATTTGATTGGAGGTTTAACGACCACCGTGAGCAACTCAATGGGCTATAAGCAGTCGCCCGTCCCTAATTTAGGGTCACTGGCTCCAGGGAAGGGAGAGAGCCAGTGCCGTAAGACAAACACAACATCCATGCCTCACCGGGATTCGAACCCGGACCCCTGACGGACGAATGATCAGAGGCCAGCACCTTAGACCACTGCGCCACCGGGGCGGCTTTGTTTTCTGAAAAACGAACTGCGCACTGAGGAAAGTATGTATACCAAATTTGGTTGAGATGTGTCCAATAGTTCTTTCTACAGAGAGTTCTGAACACCTCCTTTTTAATTGTTATCACCCTGTATTTTCCAAGACGTATTCGTTTAATTGCTTGAGTACAGAACCCTTTATTAACAGCTGTACATTTTTTGTCTCTTGTATATCTCTGATATAGGAAGTCGTTCTACAGTCGAATGTATTCAGAGCACTTACTCACAACAAAAAGAAAAAAAAATCATGAATAACTGAACTCATCCTCGAACAGAAAGTACGGTGTTCTTAACGAATCATTTAATATAAACAAATGGAAGAGCAACAAGCATCGAGGAGAAAGTAAAGAAGCTTGAAATAGCATAAGATTAGCTCTATCAATGCTACGTATCACTGTCTCTTCTCCGCAGCTGACTTAATTAAGTGGAAAATTTTTAAACAGCGCATGGTATCTAAGTTTTTGATATATTAAAACCTTTAAATTCCGTATCCTCTTGGGATAGATTTTTTTCACGTTCATTTCGGAGCGATAGTGTGATTAACTAAAAGAAACGACAAAAGATTTTCATTCCTCAGCGGAAATTCTTTGAAAATTGCGCATTCTATATTTAGATATTTCTAAAACGCGATCGACTTTTTAAGCCTGTAGAAAAAAAACGTACTTCCAAGAAATGCAATGATGGCACATACTTACAAAAATATTTCGTTATTAATATTTACTTAAGTATAATTTGAACTAGGGCAATTCTTTTTAATAATTTATTTCAAATGTAAGTTCTTGGCATCAACATTATTTTTTTCTTTTTAATATTTATTTCAAATATAACAATTCTCGGCATCAACACATCGGCGTATTCTTTGTTTTATGTTAGTACGTTTCATTCCAATGCAGTATACTGTTATGTAAGTCTGTTTTCTTTTTGGGAGAAATGAATCACTTTCATAAAAAAAACATTATTGAGGTGTTTGTTTACCACAACTGGTTTCATTTCTTCTTTATTTTTTTCTGGGTGGGGGGCTGAAAAAAAGAATTAAAATACACTCCTTGCCAAAAAAACAAAAACAAAAAAAAAAACGAAACACCCAGAGAAAGTCGTTCGATCCTAATTAAACTCCTCATGCAAGCACCTCAGGGCCGAACATGCAAATGAGTAAATGACGACCAATGGATAAATAGTGGCCCACTACAGCACATGAGAACCGCGCATCAAGGAGGGTGCATCAAGAGCAAAGCTCGCAAGCAGGGATAATTGTGTCAGCGGATAGCGTTTTCATTAAACTTCACGGACCGTGAGGATGCCTCGACGTCGGATCCGTTCACAATACGAGCAGCTGAGCGAATTTGAGAGAGGACGTATAATTGGGTTCAGAGAGGCCGATTGGTCTAGTTGCTGTATCGCCAGGCATTTGGATCGGAGTAACGCGACATTCGGACAATGTTGGGCTCCAGTGGTTTAGACACTGTACGGCCGAGGGAAAACGACAGAACGCGAGGATTGAGCGATTGTGAGAGCCGCACGAACAGAACGGAATTCGTCGCTCTCAACCATTCGTAGACATGTTACGTCTTCTACAGGTACCTAAGTGTCTATCCGGACCGTTGTCAGACGACTTGCAGCACGGGAACTACTTTCGAGGAGGCCACTCCACCGCCTGCCACTGACCAGCGAGCATCGCCGGCACCGGTTGGAGTGGTGTTGTACCCGATCAACGTGGGATAGTGTCCAGTGGCGTCGTGTTGTCTGCTGTGATGAGTCACGGTTTGCACTTGGCGCCGATGACCAGCGCATACGTGTCTGGAGGCGAGCCGGCCAGCGCACGGATCCTGCCTTTACCGACGCCAACCCCGCGAGTGACTGTCTGGGGAGCCATTTTCAACAATAGCCGGACGCCCTTGGTAGTCCTCCGTACCACCCTCACGGCTCAACAGTACGTCGACGACATTCTACGACCCGTTGCGTTGCTATTCCTGTCGCAGCATCACCGAGAAATTTTCAACAGGATAATACCCGGACACACGCAGTATGGCTCTCCCAGCCCTGCCTCCGTAATGTGGGCACACTTACATGGCCAGCTATATCGCCGGACCTATCACCGATCGAACATGTTTGGGATGCCACCTACGCCCGTCCCGGAATGTCGGCCAACTTGCACGCAATTTGGACACCATCTGGCTTGCTATACCGTTGGTTAGTATCCGTGAACTGAATGCGTCTGTGCTACGTCTAGTAATAGCTTGTATCGGAATCAGAGGTGGCCCTACAACGTACTGACTTGTTCCGCTTGTGTAACTGTTTTGCCCAAATGCTCTAGAATCGCAGTTATTTCCTATACATGTACATTGTACATACGAATTTTCATCTGGATTGGATGATTTATTCTGGGTGCTTGTTTTTTTCTTTTTGTCAAAGAGTGTAATTTGCTTAGTGAGTTAAATAAATGGAATAAATTGCACTAAAACTTCATAATTAGTAGTATCACTGAAACATTCTGGAACTTGCAATCGATGAAATTGTACTCATAATTTTAAGGGAAATTAAAAATGTCTTTATAGAAAATATGCTTTGGTAAATATCGTTTTTTCTTCCTCAATCAGCTTTTCGTTTTGATAGTTACACGGTATATTTACTTTTCCATGCACATACTTTTTGGAAGCCAGTTGTCTACAGGTTTTTAGGCATGAATTTGAGATGTGGCTTTCGAGCTCCAAGCACATAACAGGTGCGGAGCGGAAAGTGCGGTAATATCATAATTGTGTGTTGCAGGTAAGGCCAACGAGTTACCTATACTAGAAAAGGGCGAAAGACGGAGGCGATAATAATGTTGCAGCATAGATAATCCGCTTCCTAAATATCTGAAAACCAGCAAAAACCATAGGGTGTCTCTCCTTAATATCTGGGGTACGAAATGTATCCGTGGGTGCCAAGTTTGTTTGGGTCTTACTCTCATAGCGCCTGACAACTAACTGTTTCCATGAAGTTCAGATACCGTAGAGACATCATTTTCAGGAATTGTACGATGATTATCCCCATGGCGTCTGTAGTAAATAGGATTGTCTCACCTAAAGTATCACGAAACCAATTCCTTGAATAATATACGAAGACCATAGTGTTGTCGCTTCCATCCATGACAATCAGCAGGCACCGCTGTGTATAAAGTCCGCATGAGCTAACTCATCAGATATTTATTGTTTACTCCAAATACTTCAGTGAGGTCCAAAGCCAAATTGAGTGCCAGTCCTGAAGCATTCGTAAACCAGCTGGTTCCGTACCGTGCAAGAACCATATTGATCTGACTTTTCTAGTAACCAGTTGTTTCCGTAGTGTCGAAAAACCGTAGTATGCCATTGACCAAGCTTCTAGCATATGCCTCCGTGGGGCCCAAAGTCCACAGAAATGGCTCTCCTGAAGCTTCCGGAAAGCAACTGCATGGGTGATATACAAAAAGTGTATCAATGTCTTACCCCATCGGCCAACCAGTTGCCTTCGTAGAAAGCAGCAGGATGGCACTGAAGAACAGTTTAGCAACCAAATGTCTCCGTGGGGTCAGAAGCCAATAGGAATGCCGCTTTTGAAACTTCTGGAGAACAACTGCTTTGGAGATATCGTATCAATGTTTTTTTGCCATAATGTCTTCGGGATGTACAAAGTCCCTAAAGATGTCACTCCTGAGCGTGAAGTATTCAGCTGTCTCAGTGGTCAAAATTTGGACGACATAAACAAAGAAAAGAACGAAAAAGCGTATAGAAGTTTAGAAATTTGAAGCCCAGCAACGTGACGCCCAAAAGGCACACTTTGCTATCAAAACAAGCAGATCCGGTTAAGCATTTCAGTTGTTGTTTTTTTTATCTAGATTTAATGAAGACATCACCCTCGAGAGATAAATACTATACCTTTATTTTTCCAGATCTGGTAAAATCATCGATAAAAAGAAAGCTAACTTTCAATATAAGGAACATGGATATTCTCTGTTTAGGAAGCTACAGATTGCCCATGCCCTCTTTTGTGTTAAATAAAAAAATATTAAGTTAACGAGCTGTAAAGTTTTCTTACGTTTCTCTCTAGAGGCAACAATTTCTGAGTTTTTGTAATGGACGTTTGAAAAAAACGCGCGAACGATTTTTTAACGCAGTTCTTGGAAACTTATCAGGAACATTTTTTCTTTGGCAACTTCTCCGATAGTCTTTCTGATCGTCCACTCCTAAGCTCACAAAAACAGAAGTCTGATAAACAATCTCCATTTTCTAAGATTGTTTCTGGCACACCGTGAATTTTGCATTGTCAGTTCCTCGTGTTTAGAGGAATATTGCTGCTGTAATCTTACAACCTTTTTCACTGCTTCTCTAAAATAGGGAATTCGCCTTCAGTTATGAGATCAACTTTTTTCCCAATCACGTAAGAAAGCTCTTATTCCTGAGGAATTAGAAAATCGAATTTAACATCTTGGCAAAAAAAGCCTTACATCTGAAAAAGTAAAATACTTCATCGTAAAATAACCTCATTAACTGCAAACAAACATGTTGTTTCGCTAATTCATAAAAGATGTTGGTTCATTTTATTGTTTTTTCTGAAAATGAAAACAAATGCTTTTTGCATTGAAAGATGAATATAGTGAAACGAACTTTAACTGCACATACGTTAAAAAGATTATCATAAAAACTTAGCTGATATCAGTAGATTGAATTAATTTGAATTTTATATTTAATTATTTAAAATACGCGGTGTGACGATTTAATTTGCCTGTACACCAGGGGCTACTGTCTCCTTCAAAGTAATCCCCTTTCGCAGGTTAGACGCTGTTGCCATTGCTGGAAGCGTACCTGAAACTCTCTTTTGAAATACTCTTGAGTTGTTTTGTCATGTTACGCTGTGTGTCAGAAATGTCTGAAAATCTTCGTTCTTTCATAGCAGTTCGTATTTTCGAGAAGGGTCAAAAATCACAAGCGCCTAGGTCAAATGAATAGGGTGGATGATCCAATTTGGTAATTGATATCTTAGCTAGGAGGTCGCAAACACTGAGCTCGTTTTGGCTTGGAGCTTTGTCAGGCCATAGTTGTTAAGCACCAGCTCTTTTCTTTCAAACATAATCTAGTAGCCTTCTCAACCCACCCTTCTAAATAGCATTGTTGGTTGAACGTTTGGCCCTATTCAATGAATTCGTGATGAACTATCTCATTGTGATCGAAAAAACACACAAGCATGGTGTTTAACTGCGAGCGTGACATACCTGCTTTTTTCGGCCCGCGTGCCACTCAAAGAAACTTAACTTTTTCATAGCATCCTCACTAAAAGCAATTTTCAATAGCTGTAACGTTTAAGTAGTACTTTTACCGTTCTTCACACAGAATTCGATGTTAATGCGCTGCTCTAAATTTTTTTCTCTTATTTTTACCTCAAAACTCACATACAGACTTGCATTGTTTTTTCAACTGCTCACTCACAAACGGCTCCACTGATCAGCGTTTAACGCATGCACTTCTTGAAACATGTCCAAGCACGCACGGGCAGGTGATTCTACAAGCATCGCCACAAGGGTGACTCTACACCACCGTTCTAGGGATGAAACTGCCACACTTTGTATCTTGTGTATTGCTCAAAAATGATGAGACTTTGTATATGTAACTGGATCCCTTTGGTTAAACGGTTCTCGTAATTTGGAATATTATGTATAAAAATCTGCTCGCGTCGAAGACCCAGGTTTAAGCTGCGATGATTCGTTTATTTCAATTTCCAGTTCTGTCGCCTTTGGGGACCCAGTAACCATATACAGCTTGTCTATAAATGAAGTACACAACTTCAGTATGCTATTAAAAATACGATAGAAAGAAACGTCAAGAGACGTGGTAAGTGTTAAAGTTCGTTAAGTCAGATGATAGATGGCGCCAGGCGTCTCGTGTAATGAACAATCTTGTCAAACACGGAATAGAGCAGACATGGCTTCCCCGGTGAAGAACGCAACATGTGTGTTCTGGTTTACGGAGTCAAAATATCTAACAACTGTTCAGCGTAAGCTCAGAACGGAGACAGCCGCCGACACGAAGGAGCGTCGAACAATAGGTAAAAAAATTCAAAGCAACAGGAAGTGTCTTGAAAGGCAAAAGCACTGGGAGACCTTCCATTTCGGACGAAAAGGTGGAAGACGTGCATAAGGCTTATCTAAGGAGACCGAAAAAGTCCGTCGGCGTCGCAGTCGAGAACTCGAAATACCGCGAGCAACGGTTCACAAGATTCTGCATAAACGTCTATGCCTATATGTACAAAAAGTTCAGTTAGTGCAAAAACTTCGACCAAATGATCAATCGCGTCGAAAAGTATTTGCAGTAGACATGCTTAATTGCATTGACGAAGACCCCACGCTCCTTTCACGGATCTGTTTCAGCAATGAGTCGACATTCCATGTTTCTGGCACAGTGAATAAACATAACTGCCGAATTTGGGGCACGGAAAATCCCCATGTGGTCCTAGCGCACGAGAGAGAGAGACAGCCCGAAGGTTAATGACTGGGCTGGTCTAATGTAAGACAGAGTGACATGGCACTTTTTCTTCTCTGAACCAACCGTTATTGGCATAACGTACGTGGACAGGTTCGAACAATTCGAAATTCCACAACTCCAGGATATTCAAGACATCGTTTACCAGCAAGATGGAGCGCCTCCGCACTAGTCTTTGGATGTACGCAGATCTTTAGATCACCATTTTCCAAGGCACTGGATTGGACGTGGGGGTCCGACGGCAGGCCACCCCTTTCTCATGATATTACCTTATGAGACTTTTTTTACTTTGGGGTTTTATTAAGGACATTGTGTACAAGTAAAAGGTTACATCTATCACTCAGCTCATAGAACGCATTACCGCAGCCTTCCTCCTTATTACACTTGACATTATGCAGCGTACGTGGGTGGAATTGGACAATCGTTAATACATCCTGCGAACAACCAACAGAATACAAGTGGAGACTTACTGACATTTAAAAAAACTTTCATAGTTACCATGTGTTTTGACATTAAAAGTAAGTTGTAATTTATTGTAGGTTTTTTTTTGTTCAATAGCATACTGAAGTTGTATATTTTATTTATGGGCGCCCTGTATATGGACTGAACAGTGCTTATTTATATTCGTATACGTAAAGGCAATGTATGAAAAAACCCGAGAGGTATATTTTCTTTTAGTCCGAAACTTCCACACATAGCATTAATTAAATTTCGGGTCTTCCTTACCTGAACTAAATTAGGATCACGGAATCGAAACATCCTTGAACAAAAGAAGTTCTGTAGTTTTTAAAGACGTACTGTAGATTCATATAGTTGTATTGCAGTCGTTAGAATACTGTGGAAAAACGATTGTAAGGATAACGTATTTTTGTAAGGATAACGTATATCTTGCAGACTTAAAGCAAAGACGAAATCATACCTGAGGCATGAACAAGATACAATGCAAATTCCTGTGTTTCTGAAATACAAGCAGGAGAACATGTTACAAAAATGATCTTTTTAGGAAATCTTTAAGAACGAACCTTTGTTCCAATTCAGAAGGGAGAAGGAATGTTGTTATTTTGTGGTAGCCAGAGTTTTGTGGTGTTGATCCCTGTTGCTTAAAGCCGTGAGTTCGGAAAAAAACACCCATAAACAAAGCCTCTCGAAATAGCAAAAGGATCAAATTTCAGTATCCTTTGTTCCAGTAACGTTGAGAATTATTGCGCTACGAACTATAAAAGCTTTCAGAGACTACAGTGAAATGTTGAGGGAATCTCTGTTTCTCTTTGTGCAATGCATGAGGTAAACAATTTAAGGAACGATGCTACTAGAAAAAGAGAAATAATGGCAAGAAATTCGCTTTTAGCTTGGAATGCCATTAAGATACGGATGGGCTATTTTCCATGAACATGATTTGATGTCAACTGTGTTTTTGGAAGCGAATTCTAACTCAGTGCTGGGGAAAATGTTTCTTGAGGCACACGGAGACTTTGATCAGGTACACGGAAATGTTCCTTGTCACCAATACCTGGCTTGGTGTTTTAGTGTCTTTTCGGTTGTAAATCATTACTAACCTTTAATTTCAGTGCGTTCCTCATTTACAAAACACCCTGCATATGGACAGCTGTTTTATCATTATTTGGGAAGTTATTTTTATATGTTTAAGCTGTGTTGGGAACAGCCAGAATGAAAGGTAGAGCTTCATCTACGTCGGCTCTTTCAGATACACTGCTGGCCACCCAAAACTGCAACACCAAGAACGACACGAGATAGCAAAGCCAGATTTACTGGACACATAACAACAGATACAAAGATGAAACGATTGAGCTTACAGGCCCGTGCGACTTGCGGAACACGCAGACATCAATAGTTCGTGTGGCCCCCATGGCTGGCAATAACGGCCGTTACACGCCGCAGCATCAAACGAAAGAGGCTTTGCATGTGGGCTTGGGGTATGTCGCTCCAGGCTGCTTCGACACGGGCCACTCGGTTGCCGATCAGCGACCAGACGTGTTCGATGGGCGACATATCGGGAGAACAGGCGGGCCACGGCAGCAGTGACACCTGGTAGGCCGTGAAGAATTGTTGCACTAAGGACCGGTATGGTGATGCATAATGCAGGCGTCATACATTCTCTCGCCGCGGTGCCGCCACACGCGGATCCGACCATCGCGGTGTTGCAGGCAGAAGCGGGATTTGTCGGAGAAGACAATATCGTGCAATTCCGTAGTCCAGGTGCGGCGTTCAATGGCCCACTGCCGCCGCACTCGCCGGTGGTGTAACGTCAATGGTAATCGGAGCAATGGGCGCCGTGCTACAAGTTCCCGCTCCTGCAGACGACGTTGAACGGTACGTGCTGACACAGGTTGTTGCGCAACACACCCTAATTCATGCGCTACCGTTCATGATGTGGCGTTGCGAACCGTCAATGCCCGCCGCAGAACATGCCGGTCCTCTCGTACGGTGGTGTGCCGCGGCTGCGGCAATCTCTCACGTCGGTCCGTCCGTCCCTTCTGCACCCACCGAATCCATACTCGCCTCACTGTGGCTGGATATCGTCCCACACGGGCACCCATGTCTCGGTGAGATTAACCGCTATCGCGACAAGCCACTATTCGTTCTCTGTCGAACTCCCAAAGGTGCTGGAATGACTGCCGTATTCTGCGACGAGGCATCAGGAGGAAGCTTCCCACGCACAGGTCCGGCAGCACAACATACTTCCACTACTTACACCCCGCCTTTTGTGCAGCCTTCTTATAGTTCTTCTCGGTGGCGTGCCGGGCGCACATGATTTGCATATGCCCTGCAATGCTAATCGTTTGCATGTCCTCTCGCGGGCGACGCATGCTGCGAATTTCAGGCCAATCGGATGCTTCCTTCTTGGCGTTGCATTTTGGGTGGCCAGCCGTGGATATATATAACACGAGGACCGGATTTCGGTTAGTAGAGTGATCGTAGTCAGAGTGGGAAGAACTGCTGATTTATCGGCGTTTTTTGATGAAGGACAAATTGTGATGGCACGGATCCCCGGAACTACGATCTCGGAAACGGCGCGGCTTGTGGGTTGTTCATGTGCCGCTGTAGTGAGTACGCATCACAAGTTCATTTTATTGTTTTTTTCTGAAAATGGCCTAACGACGAACCGTCCGTCCAACCGTGGGTCGTCCGCAGCTCATTGATGCCAGAGGAGAGCGGAGACTGTAACCCTTGTTCACAGCGACCGCAGGGCCACAGTGCAACAAATCAACCGCAGCTACAAAAGTGGTGATCAGAGCCATGTGCCACAGCACACAGTTCATCGAAGTCGTCTGCGCATGGGCCTGCGTAGCCGAAGACCCAGCACGGTCCCCATACTCACTGCACGTCATCGCCATCAACGCATGAAATGGGCGCAAGAGCATGAATGATTGGAAGAAAGTGGCCTGTTCTAACGAATCAAAATTCCTGGTGCATCACGTAGACGGCCGAACGCGGATACGCCGATTACGCAGGCTATCGCACCTGGATGCACTGTTGAGCCGAAACAGGCCAGCGGAGGCGATGTTTTCTTGGGACACTTTATGCCCCATTATTCCAATAGCACAATCCCTGACTGCTATCGGGTATCTGAACATCGTTGTTGACCAAGTTCACCCATTCATGGCCACTGTGTTCCCTGCTGGTGACGGCCATTACCAATAGAATAATGCGTCATTCTACACTGCCAGAATCGTTAAGGAGTGGTTCGAAGAACATGTTTGTGACTTTCTGTTAATGTCCTGGCCTCCAAATTTACCTGACATGAACCCAATCGAACATTTGTGATTCGCCTTGGAAAAGCGGGTTTGCGCTAAACCATCATCACCCCGAAATGTATGGGGGAGGACCTGCTGTTGACATTATGGTTCCAGATACCCCATCGCCGCCTCGTATGCCTCACCGAGTGATTGCTGTTTTGCGTGCTAAAGTGGGTTTTAGAGCTTACTAGGTAGGAGGTCATAATGTAATGGCTCATCGATGTATCTGTAAGCGTTGCCGAACGTATAAAAAAACTAGAGGTTCAGAACGTAACCAGGAAATAATACAACTTATGCGGGAGAGAAAACTCAAAGGGAAAGTTAGATCCAAAAGTACACCTTTTTTCTTTTTGTTGTTTGGAGGTTTATCGACCACCGTGAGCAACTCAATGGGCTATAAGCAGTCGTCCGTTCCTAATTTAGGGTCACTGGTTCCAGGGAAGGGAGAGAGCCAGTGCCGTAAGACAAACACAACATCCATACCTCACCGGGATTTGAACACGGATCCCGTTCGGACGAATGATCAGAGGCCATCGCTTAGACCACTGCGCCACCGGGGCGGCAAAGTATACTTCACAACATCGTTGTGTGCCCTACACAAATCCAGACTAGAAGTTTACGAGGTGTTATAAAAAAGTATCTAGTCTGGGTGAATAATTTCGGAATCGCGCTGGCAAAGCAGAAAGCCGTTGGCTCAGGCTGACCTTGGAACCTACTACGCATGTGCCGTGAGTTCCATCACTCTTGCTCGTCTGTCTTTTTTTTATTACTATTTCTTAGGTGTGTCAAGCTGTTCGTCTCATTTGTCATGTCGGAAAAACTGATTAACGAATTTGCATCAGTTTTTTCCAAACCTGGCAAAACTTTCAAAGACACATTTTTAAAAATGCAGAAAGTCTATGAGGAGGGATTGCATAAGTCGTACACATGTTTCTGAGTGGTATAAAATTTTAAAGATGGTCGTGAATGCATCGCAAATTGTGCAGCACTATCTATGTACCGCATTGCACAGTTCCCACAGCCACCCCACTCGCCAGATCTCGCTCCCTGCTACGTTTTTCTTCTCCCAAAAACCGAGTACCATTTGAAAGGAAAAATGTTTCAAGATATTGAGGATATATAACAGAACGCGACGAAGCAACTGTTCGCAATTTCAGAAGATGACTTCAAAAAATGCTTTGAGTAGTGGAAACAGCGCTCAGCTAAGTGTGTGTCTTCGAAAGTGGATTAAGTTTTGAATTTGTAAGTCTTGTACTGATTTTTAATAAATCCAGTCTGGATACTTTTTCATCACACCTTGTACACCGAAAATTCCCCTGAGCTTGTATAAAAGAAATGCTTGGGTCCGTTATCTAGAAACAAACAGCGTGACAAATGCTGATATACAGGGTAAGTCAAAATGATGCTCCTAATTTCAGTGCTTTACCACACGACATGTAATGAGTATTTTTAGTTGCGAGTTGTGTACTTTAGAAGGTAATCTCTCAAAATTGTAATGCCCTGCTACCGATTACGCGGGTGGTCGGTAGATGGCGCGATAAGTGCAACATAAGGAACAAGTCATACAATGGCGGCAAGCGGACAACGGAAGACATTTTGTGTTTTCGATTTTCATACAAACAAGTCACTTTTGCCTGTTCAACGGCATTTTTGGACAAAATTTGGGATAGAGCCACCCAGTGGTAAGTCAATTCCTAATTGGTATTCACGATTTCGAGACACGGGTAAGGGAAAATCGTACGTCGACAGGAAACGACGTAGTGGAGAATGTTCGGATAAATTAAGTAAGGAGCCCTCAGAAAACTACTTATCGAGCAGGTCGAAAACTTTGGTGTCCCGCAGAAAACTGTCTGGCGAGTGCTGAGGAAACGTTTGCACATGCAACTGTATCGTCTGCAGTTGATTCAAAAGCTGAAGTGGGATTACCGCCACCAGCGAGGTTCTAAGATTTCTCACTCTTATGTAGGGTAACGGTTTCTCTCAAAAGTTAGTTTTTAGTGACGAAATAATACTAATCTACATTTCAGGAAAGGTGAACAGGCATCACGTGAGAATTTGGGGCACTGAAACTCCCCATGCAATCTTGCAGAAAGAACGTGCTTTACCAAAAGTCAATGTCATCTGTGCAATTACTCATCGGAAGGTGTGTGGGCCCTTCTTCTTCGCTAAAGCCACTGTGACAGGAATTACCTATCTCGACATGATCGAACAATGGCTTCTCCAACAGCTGGAAGAAGACATTGAAGACTTCATTTTTGAACTCGATGGTGCTCCACCACATTTCCATAACGAGGTTCGGGGCCACCTCAATGACAAGCTGCAAAAACGATGAATTGGCCATTCAGCTGAGAGGGATAAAATACTGGTGCGTTGGCCACCACAATCACTATATCTCATTCGGTGTAACTTTTTTCTTGTGGTGCTTTTATAAAGGATCGTGTCCATATATTAATATTACCACTTGCAACGACGCTGGTGGATTTCAAAGCACGCATCACAGCAGCCATCAGAGAAATTGACACCGACATGCTACAAAGAGTTTGCCAGGAATTTGATTACCGACTTGATGTGTGCCGTGTTACGCGTGGAGCTCACATTGAACATTTAGAATTAAATTGACGAAACTTAATGGAATGTGCTTTTTGACAATACTGGTTGTGTGAATGCTTTACATTAAACATCAGTGTCAAATGATTTAAATCGGGAACATCATTTTGACTTACCCTGAATATTTACACCACCAAGAAGTGAAGCTGGCACGAGAAAAATGCGTTAGGTATACCAATAACCTTCTCCACGGGTACACCAGCGCATAAGAAACTTTCCAGCCCAACTCCTGGATGTGGAGATATCGCATCCACAGGCTGAGAAACTGACACATGGACAAATTGGTAAAATAAATGATCCATTCCTTTTATATACATGTTTCAAAACTCACACACAACGTCATGCCCTTTTATACATTTATTCATTGAAGTGAAACGCTAGGTACCTGAGAAGCACATTTCCATAATTATTCTAAACACTTACGTCATGAACTTGCATAGAAAAGAAGTACATTACTATGAAACTCTACACCGAAGGGAATGCGATATTTATATAATACCATTATATTAGGGTGTCTTTATAACCAAAGCTGATTTAAACCAGTGGTAAGAACTCAAACCCGCACTTCGCTTTCTGTGTTGCGTGCTTCCAAGTGAATGAATAAACTATTAAAGCTTTGAAAAAATAGAAATATATGTCTTTAACTAAATTAATATAAAATCAATATAGTACATCATTTCATTTTTGGGTGGCCTTTTAGACGGTCATCATAATGTGTTATCTTTTGTGTGTGTGTGTGTGATGTATTGGTCTCTCAGTCTGTGTAATCCGTCCTGATTTTTGTTTTGCCCCTTTTACACCTCTTCATGGCTGTTTGTGTTTCTTGGATCCGTTTCATGATTGCTCCTCTGTTAGCTTTGATATTATGTTTTCTTTGTTTTGCTGCATTAACTTGGAGAGTGGCGGTCTTTAGCGAAGTTAGCTCTTCAGCAAAGGTCAACATCCAACTAATACATTTTTAATCTACTACAGCAGGGGTTCAAAACAGACCGCGCCCCCCCCCCCTGGGTGTCATAAACTGTCTAGAAAATTCAGTAAGATTAATAAACTACACTATCTACCAACAAGTAATTGGACACCTGTGATAGCAAAGAAAAACGAAGTTTATTCACCTTCGATAGTTGGTGAAGTCTTCACGAGCGACGATTACAGCTGCGACCCTCCGGGGCAGACCCTCAACCAGGCGTTGTACGACGGCTACCGGTATTTTCTTCCACTCGGCTTGGAGAAGACAGGTCAGTTCCTTCACCGATTTCGGACGGAGGGGGCACCCCTTAAGTCGACGCTCCAACTCGTCCCAGAGGTGCTCGATAGGGTTAAGGTCCGGGCTCTGCGCCGGCCAGTCCATTCGATTAACCCCATTGTCACCATACCAAGCCATGGTGGACCTCGCAACATGACAGGTGGCATTGTCATCCTGAAAGTAACATGGGTCCACCCCGTAAAATTGCCACAACGTAGGAAGCGCATGGTCATCCAAATTGGTACAGTCGATCTCGGCGTTGAGTCTACCAGGAATTGCGACGTGCCATACCAGGAGAAACGCCTCCATAGCATAATTTCATCGCCGCCGAACTTGACAGTTGGCGCAATACATTCCGGCAGGAGGCGTTCTCCAGGCAGACGCCAAACCCAGACCCTGCCATCCGAACGGTAGAAGGTGAACCTTGACTCGTCGCTCCAGATAACCTGTTTCCACTGTTCAACGGTCCACTGTCGACGTTCTTTGCACCACGTTAGCCGAGCAGCGCTATTGGACTTGGTGATCAAAAGCTTGTGGGCGGCAGCAGGTCCATGATAACCGAGCAGATGGGCTTCCTTACGGATGGTATTCATGGAATGAACACTCCCGGATGCCTGTTGAAACTCCTCGCGGATGTGGCCCATCGATTTGGTGCGGTTCTTCCGAATTTCTCTGGCCAGCACCCGTAGGTCTTTAACTCCCAGTTTTGTGGGTGTGCTGGGTCGGGTCACATTCCGACAGTCACCTCTTATCTTCCACTTGCCAATCACGTATGCCACTGTCGATTTTGGGTACTTCAACTCGCTGAATATGTCACGCATGGATCGGCCATTTCTGTGATACCCGACGATTACACCTTTCTCGAAATCAGAGAGCTCCAAACTGCGTGGCATCTTGCATGCGACTGGTTGAGTTGTTGTTTCCCACACGATATTTAACGGCGGCGGCCATGACGAGTATCAGGACCGCAGATATCGTCGATTGCCGTGGTATCCAATTACTTGTTGGTAGATAGTGTATATAAGCGCAAAAATATGAAAGTGTAGGGAAAATGAACCTGAAATCGGAGGTTGCAAATGAAATTGAAATCCTTAGTTTGGTTCGTGGAAGAACCAATATGAAAATAAAATTTAGATTAGAAATCCATTTAGTCTTTTAAGCGGCCGATGGACATTAAGCAAGTGGTGCTCAAAATTTTCTGCGCTCGCCAACAGAAATGTTAACACAGCGGCCGGGTTTTACGAAACCAACTGCAAAAGAATTACTTCCTATCTTATCTCAGTAGCACCATAAACCTGTCACAGTTGATAAGGGCTCTTTCTAATTTTTTATTGTCTGTTCCATGATTCAAGCCGTGATGGGAAGAACTAGTCTTCCTTACCATGATATCGTACCACTAGGTAGGAACAAGTTACTCAAACATCTTTCCGTTCTGAGGTTCGTCACTGCTGTTACAACAGTTTTGGCATGTAATCACTCAAAACGGGTTAGTGTCCATTACCCTCTTGAATGGCCACTTTAAATATCAAAGCTAAGGGGAAAACAAAATTTTCTGATGACTAAGTCCACTCGGCCCATTTCCGTCACAGCAAATCCACTCGTTCCAGCCTATTCAGCCTGATTCCTTGATAGCAAATCCACTCGTCCCAGCCCATTCGGCCCACTTCCTTTACAGCAAATCCACTCGTCCCAGCCCAGTCGGCTTCCTTTACAGCAAATCCACTCGTTCCAGCCCATTCGGCCCACTTCCTTCACAGCAAATCCACTCGTTCCAGCTCATTTGGCCCGCTTCTATGACAGCAAATCCACTCGTTCCAGCCCATTCGGCCCACTTCCTTTACAGCAAATCCACTGGTTCCAGCCCATTCGGCCCAATTCCTTTACAGCATATCCACTAGTTCCAGCCGCGTTCTGACCACTCCACTCACTTCAAAACCCCTCATTCCAGGCGCGTTCGGTCCACTTCCTTCACATCAAAACCACTCGTTCCAGCCCATTCGGCCCACTTTCTTCCCAGCAAATCCACTCGTTCCAGCCCCGTTCGGACCACTTCCTTCACAGCAAATCCACTCTTTTGTGTGTGTGTGTGTGTTTCTTTGAGGTTCAATTTAAAGAAGTGGCTTAGTAGTCGGCCACTTCCAGTAGTGATTTCGTGGGGTCAGTAGAAATTAAAAATTAAATTTAAGAAACGCTGTACAACAGTACTAGTATATAAATAAATTGCTGCATACAAGCGGCAAGAGTGATTCATAAATTTCCGCATACAAGCGGCATTTTCAGGAACTATAAGCGCAATGCCAAATATGTTTTGACAGTGCATAAAGATTCCTAGTTCTCGTTTGGATCCATATTGAAGACCAGTATGCATATTCAAGGTCGTCTTTGACATCAGCGAGTTTTTCAAATCTTCGTTGATTATTTTCTCTAGTTCCATGGATATCTCTGGAGCTTTTAAAGAATCTTTTGCACAAAGTCTTTTTCCTTGGGATTTTCATCATCTTCTTCGTCATCAAGTAACATTTTAATTTGAAGTTTTAATCTTTTAAGCAATCTCTTTGTGACTTTGCATTTAAAAATCTTCATCTATGCCTGTGAATTCACTTATATGCTGCATAACAGAACTCTTAAGGCAATCTGTTAAGCCATTTGGCGAGGGCTAAATCATCGTCGTCAGTTGTGTTCGTCGCCTCGCTCTGAAATCACAAACCCTGAGCGTTGGAAACTGTTACTGATTGTTTTTTGAGTCTCTTGTCTAGATACTCTGCTTAAAAAGCAAATGATGCTTTGCGAACTTACAATGCAATCCTTCTTTCGTGGATTTAAACTACTCTTCTATCATCCTCGACACAGGAGCTGTAATTTGCTAATACACTTTAGAGGAAGAAACACTTTTCTGCAGATCAAGCGTGCGGTAAAGAGCTCACCCAAAGGTCTTACTACCGTCATTACTCTCGTTTTCTCATGGGATTTTTAAGTACTGGGAGTTGAAAGAACAACTTGCGGTGTCTTAATTTAGTTCCTAGGATTTTTTTTTACGAATGATAAGAGCTAGTTTTATCTCTTGAGTTATAGATCAGGTTGCTAAGCATTATTGCTAACCAGTGGCGGATTTAGAGTTACCGGGGTGCCTCCCCTCCTCACTTGGCCGGGCATCTTTGAATAACGTTTTTTTATTTGTTGCCGCATACACCCCCCCCCCCATTTTACGTTCCTAATATACGAGAAAGTAGTGTAATCGCAACAAAATTCGACATCGAAATTTCAACAGAAAATACACAAATTTTGAAGATGACAATCCGTTTTTTGGTGTAAAAATATGACAAGGATGGTAAGTCAGATGATATACGAAAACTTGAAAAATTCGTCGTCCTGGAGTGGGAATCGAGCCCGCGTCTCCCAGATAGCGCCTGGATATGCTTACCACTACACCACCCAGAACGACCAAGTCTCAAGTTTCCGATGAAGTTGAATATAACCATCACATGATTCGCTAATCGAAGCAACCGGCATTCATGTTTAACGAATCTCGAGGTTAAGAATTCACGTTCATCGGAAACTTGAGACTTGGTCGTTCTGGGTGGTGTAGTGGTTAGCATATCCAGGCGCTATCTGGGAGACGCGGGTTCGATTTCCGCTCCAGGACGACGAAATGTTTCAAGTTTTCGAATATTATCTGACTTACCATCCTTGTCATATTTACATCAAAAAATGGATTGTCAGCTTCGAAATTTGTATTATATGGTGTAATCCCGTATTTCATTCATGAGAAAGTACACATTTAGGATTCCCCGAACATGATTTGTCTATTTTTACAGTGGTGTGTGTGGTTTGCTGTCCCCATAACTCAATAACGATTATAGATTTCGAGATGAAAGGCTTAGAATTTTTGTGATACCCTAATGTGGAAGACAGCACAAATTTGAAGTAGAAAAGCCTTTGTTAAGGAAGTAAAGTTGGAATTTCTACAAAAAGAACAGTACCAGCATTCAACATATTTCGTACGGTTGGTTTGTAATAATGATTTAATTTACATTTATATATACTGAATGTTACATGCCTTGTGGGATCTGCTGTGGCCTATCATCATATTCCACAATACTGAAGATCCCCAACATGGATAAAATCTATTACCGTGTTTCATAAAATCAGATTTTCAAATGCCAATATTTACCTGTACGATAACTGTCTTATGATTGCTTCTTAAACTTGACTGAATAAGGCAAAAGTATTTTTAAGGGAGAGACGGACAGTCATATTAAAACCGAATTAAAGAGCAACATTTTGAGTACATTCTAATAAAATGGGCCAAAAATAACATCCCGATTTCTGAGCTCAGTTGTAATGCCTGACTAAGTAACATTTCTCTTAAAATGATTTTTAGTGAGCCTGCACTCCGGCTAGTAAATTCCTACTTGTAGATGATGTACTACGATTTCGGGCGGGATCATACTCCCAGAACAACAAATTTATCCTATGCTCTAGCCTCCGCCCACTTTTTTCTTTTTGAAGTAAGATGAAAATATAAAATATAGTTGTTATTTGTGAGGCCCTCCAACCTCGCTGGGCCCTGCGCCTGGGCTTCGTCATCTTCCTAGTAAATCGACCCGTGTCGCTAACGTTAACTTTTTGGAGCCGAAATAGGAGTATTTATTGATTTACCGATGTTACAGCTAAGGGTGATATGGCCAACTTCTACTGCATTTCGACTTTTAGTGGTGTCAAGAAACGATACCTAACAGCTTCTTAATGGGAAACTGTTTACTCTTTCCCACATGACCTGTTTTCCATCCCATTGTTTTTTAAAAGTGCTCTTTCTTGCTTCTGCGATTTACTTTTTCAGACACAAAAATAATTTTGAGATGAAGTCTAAATTCCCTTTTCCACAAAAATAAATAAATAAATAAAGTTCATCATTCTTATATTTCAATCAACTCGTTTAAAAATTGAAAAAGTGTTTGAATATGCAGCTAATTTTGATTTTCAGATAAGTTGTTGCAATTGTTTTCACTTTTCGCTTGTGTATCTTTTCTCATATCATCACTTTGGCCTTTTAACCAAGCTTCGTGATTATGTTCTATAAATCGAAATTTAATCTATTAATTGAAATTTATCTGTGGTAGTAGTCATCATGTTAGTATTTTAGGAATTTTAAGCCATTGCAGTTAATTTTATTTTTAATTAGTTGCATCATTTACGTTATTAAAAAATTCACTTTTTAAAAAGTGTTTGAAAATCGATGTTTCTGAAATCAGTAACACATTTTAATGCTTAATAAATGTCATCCTTTGGAACTGATAATACATATTCTGCAAAACGCTGAAAATAGACGTGCATTTTAAATTACCAGAATGATGTCATTTAGATCTTCTGGAATAAATTAATGCATTATGGGAATTAAAATTGTTAGGAGTGGAATGTGGTATGGCTGGCAGAAATTTATTCTATTAATAGAAGTCTTTATAAATCCATCAGCTACAAAAAGTAAAATGGAGAAAAAAATTCTAGGCGGACTTAGTTTTCGAATACAAAAACTTTAACTAAAAAATTTCCAAAAACCTACTAATTTATAATAAGTGTTTCTCCAAATTAAATAAGTGAACTTTCTCTGTGTGTGCACCTCCAGTAATGCAAATATAATTACTATATCATGCATATATCTCTTGCGGTAGACTTTGTTTTATCTTGAAATTAAATTTTCTACTCCAAGAAGGCTGATAAAAATTCTAATAACCAACACCCTTAAATCTCACTGAAGCAAAAAACGTATAAATGATCTTAAAAATCCGGAATTGAAATTTTTACGGAATTTTGTTCTTTAAAATGTAAAACGCGACAAAGCTTTTTCCCGATATTCTGAAATTTTTTCAGTTTCGCATATGTTAATATCACACTCGGGTCTTTACGAGGAAAATGAACAAGGAACTAAATTAAAAAAGGTAAAAGAAGGACTTAATATTAATTCCGTGCTTCATGGAAAGAATATGGTTTACCATAAAAATTAAAGAAAATGCAAATTTAATGAAATTTTTGTTCATTCTCTGTTTTTAACAAGATTATTATTTTAAGCAAATTTTGTACAGTTCTTAAAGACCGCTTCCTTTTTCTTAAAAAGAAGAAAATTGCTTTTAGTTGAGATAAAACTATACTTTTATGAAGTAGTTTTAAACTCCCAAAGTTGACGCGGCATTTATTACAATCAAATATGATTAGATATGATATTTTGATATGAAACAAGCGAGATATAAAACTGGTGTTCAATTTGCGTATTTTCACAAAAACGAGGAATTTGCATTGCACGCGCGTTCATTGTGCTACAGTTGAGTCAACATGAATTAAAAGAGTCAAAGTATAAGTGGAAGTCAAACATTCTTTTGTTTTGTGTTTTGTCATAAATGTAAGATTTCTGTTCAACGTAGTAACTGCAGTGTGCTCATACCTTTCAGCAATGATAGTCCTTGGCAGTTAAACACTTTGTCATATTAACGCCTTCTTGTGGATCCGCCTGTTTATAGCAGTTCTTCTGTAAAAGAAGATCGTACTTATGTTATCGGTTTGTCCGTTCGTCTCTGGACACCATATCTCTGCAACTATTAGTCCGGTTTGAAAATTCTTTTTGCATTGGGAAGCTTGAAATATGCGAATGATGATCCTTTATTCGTTTTTTTTTAAGATGTACAATTTTGCCACTAGAGGGCGTAAATGCAGATAATATCGAATTCAAAATACATTTTATTCCATATGTTTGCTTCTAAACAATCGATTGAAAAAAATCATTTTATCTTTCGATTCCATCTATGTCTAAGAGTGTTTTAGGTGTATCCTTTCCGAACTTAACCTCAAGAAAAGGTTTTGGCTCTAGAGTCAAACTCGGGAGAAACGCATTCTAGCGCACGGACTTTTGATGCTCCCTACATTCCCGTGACCTTTCGGTTGATGACTCAGCGGGCCTTTTCTGATTCACCTTTCGGTTGACGACACAGTGGGCTCATCTGGTTGCGGTGCTGTGGTCCACGGAACTTTCCCCTTTCTCATGGCAAATGTTTCGTGTTGTTTGAGCAGCGTTATGGCCGAGTTCAAACTCGTAAAGCAAAAGTTCCTTAATTAGCCGGTTGTGGCTGTTCACCTTTTAGCCGTCACAATCTCTGACATAACGACGACATGCAATGCTGTTCACATCAACGACTGCCACTTTATATCCCTTTCGACTGACTGCAATGCGCGTCTGTCTTGAACTAGTTTAAATACATTACATACCCGCCGCATCACATGCGTTTATGCAAATATTGCAAAACTTTCGACCCAACCTCTGTAGTTATGGTTCGCAGCATTGTTGTGGCAGGGCAGGTTTGTGGATGGGTGCGGCGTGTATAATAAATTATGGTTTCAATGTATCCCATTACTTGCAAATGAAATCTAATGTATCAATGAAACTTTTCATGTGCATTTTGAACACTTACCTGTACAACACTTTGGTAATATTCTTAATACATTGCCTTATCATTAATATCCGGACACCTGCATGTCTACAAATAATATCTATTTACAGAAAATTCAATATGACGTGCGGAAGTCTTTGGTCTTTATGAGGACTCCCGTTCTTCGTCGAATACTCTCGACCAGTTCTCTATAAATGTCGAACGATATGTTCTCCATTCGGCCTTCAAAGCAGAAACCAGTCCATCTTTCTATGTTAGACGATCTATTCTTCCACGTACCCGACGATCCAGTTCGTCTCAAAGATACTGTATAGGGTTCAGGTCCCCACTCTGGGCTCGCCAGTCTAATCTTTCGAAGAACCAAGGCCTCAAATGATTCTGTAAAAACGCAAACAGTATGACGTGGTGAGTTGTCCTACATATGGAGGTATGGGTTTCCCCAGTGTACTGCCACAAAGTTGGTAGTACATAATTATGCAGAGCGTCTTGACTCAGCATTTATGGTTGTCTCTAGAATGGCAAATGATCCCAAATTGAACCACGAAAAACAGCTCCATGTCAGCACGCTACCTCCATCGAAGTTCATTGTGTGCACAATACAGTCTAGGAACTACCTCTCTTCCGGTATCCGCCGCACCGAGGAACAACGATTAGATTGGTAGACTGTGTTCCATTACTCGTCAGTCGATTGCACAGTTGTCCATTGGTCTACATTCCAACATGGGCATCCCTTACACAACGCTAATCCGCATGCGGCTTTAGAAGAAGTGCTTAGCCGCTGGTGAATCGCTTTTCGACCGTGATAACCCATGTGCTGCATCGTCTTCCACATCGTACTGATTCTAGTATCAGTCCTAATAATCGTGCATAGTGTTTGCGCCATCAAACACAATGTTAGTTTTGTTCTGAGTGGACAGTCTTTTGCAGAACTTTCATGTAATGTTGTATTGGCTTCAGTGGTTTATTGGGTCGTCTCTTGCCAGATTCAGTCACAATGCGCTATATTTGCATATCACATCCACAACCGTCGATCTAGGAACCTGCAATGGTGCTAAAATATTGCGTATGGAGTGATAGCTTATATGACACCCCATTTCCAGTCCACGCTGGAAATCAGTTGATTCTGTCGATCGAGGCATCTTTCATGTAGCGTCGTGCTATTGTCAGATCATAACATTAAGAAGATATTCGTAGTTGGGTCTGTGACGTGGTGTTTGCGTAGGACCGAATTCACTATCAGTGGAGGGATGTCCGGATATTGATGGTAAGGCAGTGCATGTCTCAAGTGCGTTGGAATGTATTAAAATGTATGTAAACTTAATTGCATTTCTGCAGTAAGCCAAAAGCAATTTAACGTCGTTGAAGAATTTAATTGTCACAAATGCATGGAAGGCGCCTAAACTCATTAATGTTGGCACGAAAATGCTGTAGTACGCTATTCATCTAAAGCTCGGGCTTCTACCTTCTCCGGTCTATGTTCAAATCTGTGGGATAGACATGGACATTGTGTTTGTCCGTACGGCGCTAGCTTTCTCCTATACCGAGAACCAAATACACACAGTTAGCGTTGGTCGACTTCTTATAGCATTTAATACTCTTGGGAATTGTTAAATCCGAAGCAAACAAACAAAGGAAATACACTGTTCCTCCTAGTAGCCAGCTCTTTCGAAAACTTGAAAGTTCTGTCCACCTGGAAAGAGTATCGAACGCGGGCCCCCCAATTTCGGTCTGAGAATGCTGCTGTCCCGCCACTCAGCGGAACATATTCCCTAGGAACTGATTTAAAAAAATGAGGAAATATTAAGTTCTCCCTTCTCATGGTAGCAGAAAAGAAAACCTTGTGTTGACAAACTGGTACAAACTATGAATTACTAATGTTTCGGTGAATATCAAAGTTAATAGAGAATTAATCTTCAGATTTCTATATATCAGTTACCTGAAACACGTTGACTGGGTGGAGCACTGTTAGCATACATTGGCAGGAATCGCGATATGCTGGTTCGACTCTCTCCTAGGATGAGACTAGTTTCCTGGGTAGTTGGCTACGTAGTGAGAGTAAAATACAGAGGCCGTTCCATAAAATTAAGAGTAATTTTTTTAAAGTTGGCAACAGTGTGAAGGGGAAGAATAACCACGCAGACGACTAACTGAATTACGGAAGTATCTATGGCAACAGTGATTAGCCGCGGCAGACGATTCTGGATTTGTTATTGCTCAGTTGTTTAAGGTACGTCTGCATTTCTCCATACAGCTATGGAGGTGAGTGATTCAGAGTTAAGAAATAAAATGCGTTGTGCGATAACATTTTGCTATCGTTTGGGTAAAACGGTTCCAGAAACAGTTGATTTAATGGAAAAAGCTTACAAAGATAAATATTTGGGTGAGTCAACGATTTTTAGGTGGCACCATGATTTCAATAGAGGGCATTTATTGGCAGAACTCGCTCCTAGGCCAGGTCGACCTTGTAAGTGTTGTTACGGAGCGTATTGTTAACACTGTTTGGACAATCCTGCAAGAACATCAACGAATGACGTTTGAAGACATAGCGGAGACAACGAATATTTCAAAAACGTCGGCATTCCGCATTCTACACAACAAATTACTGCTGCATCGTGTGTGTTCTAGATGGGTACCTCATCACATGACGAGAGAACAATTGTTAGCCAGAGTTCAGGTGTATCATAAATGGAAACAAATGATTGCAAAGGATCCAAACTTTCTAACAAACTACTACCAGGTGAAACATGCCCCCCCTCCCTCACGAAGTGGACAACTAGTGTCTGGAAACACACAGGCTCGCCTCTTTTCTTTGATCATAAAGGTGTAGTCTGCCAGTATGCCGTTCCTCTACACATTACTGACAATGCTGAGCATTACATTTCAGCCTTGAAGCGTCTGCGACGGCACATATCGATTAAGCGGCCGGAACTGGTGGGCAAGTGGATCCTACATGATAATGCCCGTCCACATGTGACTGCTTGTGTTCAAAAGTTTCTTACGAATTGCAGTAAGGAAATAAAGCCACAGCCTGCTTACAGTCCTGACCTCGCCCCGTACGATTTCTGGTGGTTTCCAATGATGAAGGAGAAAAGTTCCGTGGCGCAACATTCAACACAGATGCTGACGTTATTCAAGCTGGGTCTCTAAAGCAGCTTCCACAAAATGCCTTCGCCGCAGGCTTGGAGAAGTGGACTGAACGATGGGACAGGTTGCATATCATCCGAGGAAAGATACTTTGAGAAAGAATAACATATATTTTGCTGTATCTATATTTCTTCATTTTGTGTGATTTTACTCTCAGTTTTTATGGAACTGCCGTTGTATATCATTTCTGTGCGTAAAATAATAAGCTTGTAAGTCCACTTCACTGATATGAAGAAAATGAGATCTTATTAAATCTAGTTTTCTTCATATCAAGAAGAAAACTGGATTTAAATATTGGTGCTCAAAGTTCTCGTTTAAATGTCAACTTAAGAAAATATGAAATAAAAGACGAAAATATTAGGTGAATGTAGTCTTTTTTATGAAATAACTAATCCGTATACATGTTTTCAGCATGAGTAACACGGCAGATGGTTTTTGTTCAAAAAGTAAAAACGATCATCTCTTTCAGAGAAAAAAATTGAGATAAAATTACACGTATACGCTTTTATTCCGGGTTCCTTTAGGTTTTGTTGATTTAGAGATCCCTTATTTTCCCGGAAAATTGCCCGGCCGACCGTGCAAAAAAGCAAACAGAAATAATAGTAAATCTCTAAATGTTTGCAAAGGCGAACATGATATTTTCTCTTCCATCTTTCAGTGCTGGCTTCTGTATTCTGGTAACATACGGTCTTCGCAAACTTCGCCATGACTTCCGGAGAGTCTCCTACTTCTGGAAAGGTTTGACGCTGCTCCTTATCTTGCTTTTTATGGTAAGAACGGTGCGCAGGAACCAAGACTGGAGATCCAGGGAAACACTTTTCAGGTAAGCATTTTTATATCTCAGACATGTCTCTGCATCTGATTCGGAGTCACGTAGACTTCGAAGCAAATATATTTCTATGTTTCCGTTTACAGAGTGAAATATAAAAGAAACGCATTTTCAAACAAATACGTGGACTTCCTACGAAATGTGCGTTCCATTTCCAAACAGACAACGAAGTAAAATTAAAAGCGATGTCTGGTTTCAGCTTAACTTTTCGAACTTTCTGGAATCGGCAGGAAATTTACATGCGACGTCCATATGCACAAATATTGCTCTTCGTGTCCTTTTTCGCGAATGACTATTTTAAATAAATGAATAAACACTGTGTTGAAAGAAAGAAAGAGTTCTGGTGAGAGAGATGAAACTTCCTCGGTTTTTTTGTTTTTTTTGTGAAAACCCTGCAATCAGAAAAGCTGAGCGAAAGAGAATCAAACTGAATTTCTATCCCCGATCGGCTGAACAAACCTGAATTTCTATCCCCAATCGGCCGAACCTTAATTGACTGGAAAACTAGCATGGATGAACTTGCACTGTCATCTGTCTTTACGCACGGACATGTTCTTTTGCCTCAGTCGTTCGTAATCCGATTTTAAATTACGAGTCTTCCCTCACGCGTTCACTTTACCGTGTCCGAGAAAACAGAACTACACATTGTATGTTAGATTTCGAGAGAAATCCCGAACAAGTATGCGACGAAAATTTATGTGGACATGAAGTAAGAAACTCGCACGATTTTCGGGGAGGTCTTCAATGTTGTGAATATTCGATTCATTGCTCTCAGAACGCGGTAGAACATTAAAGTAACTCAGCGAAATTATTGGAATTTTTTCATGAAATCTGAAAAAATCTGAAATTTTTCACGACAGAACATCTGGAGCTGTCTTAGGTCTGATGACAGAAATATGCACGTGCTGAATTTACAGCCGGTCCCGGTGCTGGCCCGGTGTCTCAGTGGTCTAAGCGCTGCCTTCTGATCACTTGTCCGAGGAGGGCGCGGGTTCGAATCCCGTAAGGTATGGATGTTGCGTTTGTCTCACAGCACTGGCTCTCTTCCTTCTCTGGAACTAGTGGTCCTAAATTAGGGACGGGAGACTGCTTATATCCCATCAAGTTGCTCACGTTGGTCGTTAAATCGCCAAACAGACAGCCCGGCCCGGTCTGGTTCCATCTATGCTCGAACGAGCAAAACCTGACACATTTCCTGCCCGTTTTAGACTTTCAACTTACACCACGACCTTTGATTTCAGCGGTAATTAGTAAAAGTGCCCGGTTCGTGTTGCACTTCTATGTGTTAAGTTTTACAATGTGATCTTCATCGTTATTACACCTTAAGATAAACTAAAGCGAATAGCAACAAGAAAGATGACACCGAATTTTCGTGTGTAATAAGCACGTCTTTTCAATCCGTTCTGACGCAAATTAAATTTATCAAAGCTATTCAAAGTCAATAGAACCGGTATGGAAAACAATAGTATCTGACGGAAGAAAGAAGTTTTTCAATCGGGTTTTTAATACCTCAGACATTTCTGTAATCAGATCATGAGTTTACGAACTCTTAGAAACAGAGATATCGACAAAAATAAAATGTGACTTTACGTCCCCTGGTGGGAAAACCATGCATTATTTTAGGAAGAAAGTATTCTCAAAAGGTTTTTCCATATGAGCGGTATCGGTCGAAGAAAACAAAACTTTAGTCGAGTTTTCAGGAGCCCAGATTTTACTACAAATACATTAGAAGCAGAAATAAACACTTATGCCCCGTGGTGGCCAAACGATTCTTTACCAATAATTAGAAATTATGTGAAAATGTTTTTCCATCAGGTCTTGTATGCGATAGAGGAAGAATTTTTCAAATCTGAGTTTTAGAAGCAGAAATAACGCAGAAAACGCAATTTACCTTTGTGTCCCCTAGCGGAAAGTCTATGATTTACTTGAAAATTTTGAATTTATAGGAAAAACATTTCGCATCGAAAACACTATCCAACAAAGAAGGGATTTTTCAAATCGGACACTCAGAAAAAGAGATATTGACAAAAATAAGATATACATCTACGCCCCTGGAGTAGAAACCATGCATTATTTCAAGAAGAAAATGTTCCTAAAAGGTTTGTCGACATGAGTAGTATCGGTCAACAAACGACTTTTTTGCAATCGAGATTTTAGAAGCTAATATTTTGCTGCAAAATACATCAAAAGCGGAAATTAAGACTTACGCCACCTGGTGGCCAAACATTATTTACAAAAATTAGAAAGTATGTGCAAAGGATTTCCCATCGGGAGCTGTATCCAGTGCAGAAATAATATTTGAAATCGGAGATTTAGAAGCAGAGATATAGGGGAAAGCAATTTACCTTTACGCCCCCTAGCAGAAAGTCTATGAATTACCTGAAAATTTTGAAATTATTTGAAAAACATGTCACAGTGGAAACACTAGCCAACAAAGAAGGAATTTTTCAAATCGGAGCCTTAGAAGTAAAGATATTGACAAAAATAAGATATACATCTACGCCCCTGGCGAAGAAACTGTGAAATATTTTAAGAAGAAAATGTTCCGAAAAGGTTTATCGATGTGAGTGGCATCAATCCACGAAAGAATTTTTTCAATCGATATTTTAGAAGCTCAGATTTTATGGCAAGTACATCAGAAGTACAAATTATCGCTTACGCCCCTTGGGGGCCACAGTATGCTTTACCAAAAACTAGAAATTATATGCAAAAGATTTTCCATCAGCAGGTGTATCCACTGAAGAAAAAAGTTTTCAAATCGGAGTTTTAGAAGAAGAGTTATCAGGGAAAATGTAATTTATTTTTACGCCCCCTAGCGGGAAATCTATGCGTAATTTACAAATGTAACTATATCTGAAATACTCTTCGACATAAATGGAATCGAAAGATGAAATATTTTTTTCAATCGGATGTTTAGAAGCAAATATGTGGAATAAAACGTATTTTTGAATTCGACATCATCTGCATTTACGCCCTCTAGAGGCAAAATTGCACATCGTAAAAAACAAACAAAATGAAGGATCATCATTCGCATATTTCAAGTTTCCCGATGCAAAAAGAATTTTTTCAAATCGGACAAATAGTTGCAGAGATTTCGTGGGTACAGACGGACGGACGGACAAACCGATAACATAAGCACGATCTTTTTTATATAAAAGACGTGCTAAAAATAGTATAGTGAAAACGAAATCACATTTTAACGTTTTAGTGTTAAATGTTTGAACCGGACGAAAGCATGGAATACACTATATTGACGAAAGTCACCGGACACACCTTCGGAAGCAAATGAATGGATCCGCTGCGTTGTTCAGGTGCGCGGTAGAGCTGCAAATGATATAAAAACAAGCCTGCACGCGATCATATCGTACTGTGAGGTTGAGTGAAAATGTCGCGGCGGGAGAGAACTGACATTGAGAAAGGAAAAATTGTTGGGTATTATATTAGTGGGTTGTCCATAAGAGAAACTGGGAGGCGTTTAAACATACACAAGTCAACTGTTTTGGATGTACTGAATAAGTGGAAAACACATGGCGTGTCTGAAGCAGCAAAACGTACCGGCAGACCAAAGAAAACCAGTGATAGAGGACGTCGAAGCCTCACGAAAGTAGTTACAACTAATCGACGGAGTACTGCACAAGATTTCAGTGTACTGGTGAGTAAAACTGCTGGAACCTCGGTATGTACACGTACGATTCGCACAGCACTTCATTCCATGGGTTACCGTGGTCGTGCAGCTGCTCATAAGCCTTTCATCTCTACTCGGAATGCTACTCGTCGTTTAGCATGGTATAAAGAACATTTATCGCGGATCTTAGAACAATGGAAACGAGTCCTATGGACTGATGAATCCAGATACACGATCCATCAGTCTGATGGCCGTGTGTGGGTATGACGGCAGCAGGGGGAAAGCTATTTACCACAGCGTGCTGTTCCTACGGTCAAGTTTGGAGCTAGCAGTGTACTCGTGTGGGGGTGTTTTTTGTAGTATGGTCCCGGCCCATTGGTTATCGTGGGTAAACCTGTTAACCAGCACGTCTACCTCGATATTCTGGACAACTATGCCCTACCGACTCTGTGGTAATACTATGGTACCAGCAGCATAATGCACCGAGCCATAAAGCAGGGACTGTTACGCCGTGTACTTCGGTATCTTGTGTGTACTGGCCAGCACAGAGCGCTGATTTTAATCCCATAGAGCACCTATGGGATAAATTAGAGCGCCGCGTAAGAAATTTGGAACCAAGGCCTACTACTAAGCAACAGTTAGCGACATCATTATGTACTGAATGAAAGCGCATACCTATCGCTGTGTTCCTAACCCTTGTCGAAAGCATGTCTCGAAGGGTCCGTGCATGCATTAAAATCAAAGGTGGACCGACACCGTACTAATGTATGTCAATAAATGCTATGTTGTGTTTCTCTTCTAGGTATCCGGTGACTGTTGTCGATATAGTGTATATCGTTGGTGACGATGGATAAGAAAGAGACCGTAACATTTCTGTTAAAAAAAACTAAATGAAATGTCTCGCAAGGTGGATATGTTCGAATAGAATCACATTTCGAGTATAATTTCTTTTTGTATCGGAGATCATCTAACGTCATATTTGCCTCTATGAGCTATAAACTGTAGCCCATCCTATCCCTAATTTAAGGCCACTGGTTCCAGCGAAGGACAGCGCCATCAGACAGATTCACAGTCCATGTCACACCCGCGACTTGAACCGAGCACATCTTGAAAAAATGGTCAGAGGCCAGAGCCTCAGACCATTGGGCCACGGTGCGGCCATTTTCAGTGTAAATCAAATTCGATTTTTGCTGACAAAATCAAATTTGATTTGATTTTCTAATTAAGATCAGCTGTGTGGAAAAGGTACGGAACAACTTATTACATCTCAAGTAAGCCTTCCTTTTGGAGGATGAAAATGTTTTTATTTAACCCTTTAACGACCATAACGCCCAAAACGCCCGTACATACATACGGCCATAGCCACCCGAAACGCCTGTCTAGAGTGAGTCAGATTTCCTACCCTTGCTTGTTCTTCAAATTTTCTCGACCTATGAGGGATCGGCAGGTGTCACCTCACTCAGAAAAAAAAAAGAAGTGAAACAAGAGACACTTTCGGGCGTTATGGTATATAGAGTGATCAAGATTTTCGGGTCATGGTCGTTAAAGGGTTAATCCAGGAGGAAAATGCTAAAACTTTTAACTAAGCACCGTCCTTGCCTGAGCAGAAAGTTTTTATTTTAACTGATGCCAAAAGGCGGCTGGGCTCGGAATTTACAGAATTCTAATACTTAAGTCAAGTTTATTGCACCATGTGCTTTCCTTTTGAGTCCAACCTATGTAGTGGGTTTGATCTAATAACATAGTATTCCATAAATACAACATATTTTCTTTATCCTGCGTATGAGTTATTTCTTTTTCAGAATTTAACAGTTTCATAAACCACAGCGCGAATGGAAAAATTAAAACTGCATTTCTTGTTATACTTGCAGATGCTATGATGAGATTCAGGCCGTAAGTACACTGTACGAAAAAAACAAAACAATTAATGAATTGACTTACAGTCAAGTCTCCGGAGTCATTAACTTCGAGTTACTACAACTCATAGTGAAGTACACTGTGACGTATATTCTAATTTAACTTTCATTTTTAGTTCCTAATTTGAGTTTGTTCTCTTTTGCACTTTCCAAACTTAACGTGATATCTTCTCTCTCACTTGAATGAGGTTGGCAACACTTATGAGGTCAGAGAGAGTGACGTATGAATGTGATAAGAACGTTTGATACAGCAGTTGCTTAGTGTATGTGTGGAGGTGTTCGATCTTTGTTAAACCAGAATATACGTATTATATGTGAAGTGTAATACTAGCAGTGATACATTGTAGATTTCATCATTCGTTGCTGGACTAATGAAAGGTTATCGGACGTTTGGCTTCTGTATATGTTTCGTCCGGCCGTAAAATCTTAAATTAGGGCTATTTCGTGCATCTATTGCATCGTATTCTCATTTAGCTCAACATTTCCTTAGTCACGGTTTTAGACATAGCCTAACACCAATCTCGCACACGGAAAAGGGCAACGTTACATTGGCACACGGTTGTGGGAAATGGATCCACTGGCCGTTGGGTTCTTCGAAAAATGAGTCATGTTTGTTCCACACATTGTTTGGAATTAATGAAATTCCTACTTCGCTTCAAAGAAAACAAAAATTAAAAGGGAGATGATGTGACGTACTACATAGGCGAAAACATGTGTCAAGACGACAAATTTGCAGCAAGACATTCTGTCCGTGTAGCTCAGTTGGGAAAGCGACTCACTCCGGAGTGAGAAAACACGACTTCGATGCCTGTCGTGGACAAACTTGTGTTTTCACAACACATACAGGCCACTGAATTTGAAACTTTTATTCAATACCAGGTTGGACCTCTTTTTTTTTCGAATTACAGCACGTATGCGCGTTGGCATAGATTCTACTAAGTGTTGTAGTACATGTACCAGACAGTTCTTTAACTAACTCACATTTGACCACAAGAGGAATTTGCGCCCGGAGCTGTTTTTCTAACATAGTTCATACATTCTCAATGGGGTTCAGATCCGGGCTTTGTGGTGGCCAAGGAAAATGGAAGACGTCGGAGCTCTTTTTACGAGACTCTAGGCAATTAGTCGTTCGGGCATAGGTACGAGATGACACATCCGATCACCGTGATTTTTTGCATGCGATTGGACATCGTCCATGGTCAGGTTTTGATGCCTTCCGATTCCCGAAATCCCGTGTCATTAAGGAATAATCGTCCCAAAAACTTGCATTTGTAAGGAGTTTTTTCGGGTTTTGAGAAGGGGTCGTTTGTTACTTATCTCCTCTAAAGATTTTCAGCTGATCGCGGAGACACTTGCCACAGAGAAAGGGAAGGACATGGTGAGCGACATGGGGTTAGTATCATGGTGATTGGTCGTGTCGTATAAAAATAATGACCATTAACATCCACGGAAGAATCCAAGCTACATTTCAAAGTACATGTCATATTCAATTGTTTGAACCCATCTGTTTACCAGCTGATCAATTCCTGCACGGTAACAAGCTTTCGGTTTAGAGGCAAAGAACGCTTGGTACTCGCTTTGGACATCGTCCAAAGTAGTCAATTGCTTGACACGGAGAAAATGCAACCATCCTCGTTACAAGTGGTAGTCTGAAGGGGCAAGGTCGGGGCTGTATGCTGGATGAGGCAGCAGCTCGATTCCATGGAGTTATTGAAGTGTAACTTGTGTCAGATTAGCAGTATGATGTTTTGCATTGTCTTGTCGCCGCAGTGCTCCCTTTCGGTTGACTAAGGCAGGCTGCTTCCGCTGAAATTTGTCATACATCCTGTTTAATTGCTGAGAATGCAGTTCTGCATGATAGACCGACTATTCGGAATGTGCTCAAAGTGGACTACACCTTCATAATTTCACCTGGCACAAAGCATGACCTTTTCTCAACACGTCCACGTTTGAGGATAGGTAAAGCTGGTTCACCTCTTTTCAACCACTGTTGTGAAGAATCTGGATTACGCAGATATATCCAGTTTTTATACCTAGTAACTATTAGTTTGATAAATCGAGTATCGCATGAATTTCTGAGCAGTTCCAGATTCTAAATATACATCAGCGATTGTATATTTAGAATCTCCCAGTTCTTCTGACAGTTTGCGAGTGCTTGTTCGTGGATTTTCTTCCAGAGGCGCTTGCAGGGCGTCCGAATCAAGGGCCTACCTGAACCTTCCTTTCTTTTGAAGCTCAAGTCACCAGCCGTAAATTTCTTGAACCATGTTAGCGCGATCTGATTAACTGCCAGGCCTTCAACTTCGTTAATTTTTCGGACTGCTTCAGCAGCTTTCCAGTTATGTCTCAATAAAACCAATATATCAAATTTTGTAGCCATTGCAATTGACCGCGGTACAAGTTCAAATCATGGGTGGTGACATGTGCTTCTCACCCTGTTTGATTCCCCAGAGAACGCGTTTTCAGTCGTCTGCAGCGCAGGAAAACTGCCCCGCAGAAAATATGCATATTTACGTCGTGGAACTCTCCAATTCTAAAACGTCGTTTTGACGTAGGACTACGTCTAACTCTGCGGATAGTATGGGGCTACTTACGGCCGACCGAATGTGACAAAAAATTGATCCCAATTGAAATCATTATAGCGTTAAAACCACGTGCCGCACGCTAATCGTATTAGAATATTCGTAAGCAGCATGATGGAGTCAAATTTGCGCACTGCGCAATACATCGTGCGCAGAGGAGATAATGCAAGATTTGAAAAAAAAAATTAAAAATTGTCATCTTGTGACCCGGTGAACACTTTTGACAATATCGCAGTTTATCTGAACAACCGTGAGTGCAAAATTATTGTGCGTGGTATCGTTTTAAAACTCTCGACGAGATCTATACAGATATACACTGAAGAGCAATTGAATTAGAGATACCTGTCTAGTAACGTGTAGCACCACCTTTCGCCTCTGATGACGGCGGCGATTCGTCTCGGCATGGACTCAACAAGACACCGGAAGCGTTGGGAAGCCATACGGATCCACGACCCCTGAACAAGCTCCCACAGTTCACGAAGATTTGATGGAGGGGGTCATCTCTCTTGATGGCATTCCAGATGTGACCTAGCTGGCCAAGGAAGCGAGGTCACGTCGGTGGAGTGTTCACCCAACCATTCGGATACAATTCGGGAGTGATGGCATGGTGCATTGTCTTGTTGCAGGATGAGGTCCCCAGTGGGATATTGAAGACACACAAACGGGAGCAAATGGTGGTCCGGAATATCCCGGTAACGTTGACCTGTGAGGGACGATGTCACACCTACCAGGGGTCCCATTTTAGTCCACGTAAACAGTCCCCAGACGAGAATGCCACCCCCACCAGCTTGAAGAGTACCCTGCTGGCAAGAAGGATCCATCGCTTTATGTGGTTTGCGCCGTACTCGTATCCTGCCATCCGCATGTACCAACGTGAATCTCGACTCATCAGTCCAGGCAACATTTTCCCTCATGTCTAGGGTCCAGTGGCGATGTTCCCGCGCCCATGCTAATCTTTGCACCCTGTGATGTGCGGTCAGCAGCGGTACTGTCGTGGGACGATGGCTTCTGTACCCTATAGCGAGGAGGTGGTTCTGGATGGTGTGGCTGCTTACACGTTTTTGTGCACCAGCGTTAAATTGCCGAGGTATTTCTTGCACTGTGGCCCGTCTATCCGCTGTTACAATGCGAGATAGCCGACGATGACCCCGTTCATCCACACTGTTGTCCATGGCAGTTGGCCCTTGCAGGGATGGTTTTACCGGATTCGATGTACTCACGGTACACCCGTGACACAGTGGCTCGTGAAAATCCCAGTGCCTGCACGTCTTCCGAGATGAAGTGACCCATTCGTCGGGCCCCGACAATTTGCCCACGATCAAATGCTCTTAGATCCTTCGTCTTACCCATACTGCGTCCGACTCTTACTGATTCCCGTCGCATCACTCCTTATATTGCCGGATAGCTGCATACGTCATGTCGTTTCCGTTTACAGGGCCGCCCACAGCGCCACATTTGCATAACGCCAGCTGTCTCTAATTCAATTGCTCTTCAGTGTATTAAGAACGTATCGCAGTGGTTTAAACTAAAATTTCTAAAAATTGTTCCCGTTTGAACGGGTTAACATTTTCGACAATGCAGCGGAATTTCGCAGAATGAAACGTATGCAGAAGTGAACAAAATCAAAACGAGAGGCAAGATCAAGCGACGAGGAATGTAAGAAGCCCAAGAAGACAAAGCACCACGTTGGGTAATTCGTGTATCGATCTGTTTTGTGTTCGCAATGTATCCAGCACTTATTTTTATACTTTTCATATCATAGACCTGTGTTGTCTATAACAAATGAAATAAACGCTTCGAAACCATACTCGACTAGCTCATTTCAACTCTTCGATCTCCAAGTCGTAGTCGTACGTTCCAGACTGACGGCTCAATCAGAACTGAGCCTACCTGCATTTTTTCCAGAGATCCCCAATATTTCGTCAGATGGCAGTGAATACACAGGGTTACGAAAAAGGAGCCTCGTATTGCCATTCAACTTCGAAGATATGTTTCTGGAATATCTAGCAGTATAACCTAAATTCTTTTGGAATATCTTAGTAGGTATTTTGTGGCAGGCGCACATTGCAATACGTCATGTTCATAAATCGATTCTTTAACCAAAGAAGTTAAACCAAAACCCCAGTTACATTTCTCTTTCTTTTAGCAAAAGAAGATATTCAGAGACAGAATATTTCCGTATACGACTCGAATACATAATACTTTACCTGCATGAATATTTTATGACATACCGTGATTGATTTCGTGGGATCTATTAAGCAATTTTTTCATCGGTGTGCTGTGTCTTTGCTTTCTTATCTAGAAAAGCAGAAGTGAGTTCTTTCGTGACTTATTTATTAGCTCAGTTATTTTCGTACAAACAGATCTGCAGAGCAATATTTATCACATGAAAATTTATTTATTCTCGGCACGCATATGCAACGTGCGTTTCGTTACGTAACTGCCGTTTGGCCCCCTTTATCCCAAAATAGAGAATTATTTGCACGCATTTGCTGTTCTTGGTCGAAGAATTATCGTGTGAGGGCCTAATTGAAGGGAACAACGTTGCAAAAGTTGTATGATTCTTTTCTTGGCAACCGTTTTCATTTTACTATTTCGTTGTTGTATTTGACAAAGCCAAAGTGTTATAAAGAAAAGAAAGAAAAAACCAGCGAAGGTCACCTCAACACGCAACGTGGGACTACGCAAAGCTGATTGCTTTGTTTTCGGTTCTGTTTTAATCCCTTCGCTGGACCCAGTAAGCTTTAGTTAATGACAGGCAACTAACGCCATCCTTCTTCTGTGGGAGTCTTATTAAGCAGCACAAAAAAGAACACTGAAACCCCCAAAAAGATATGACAATAACGACGCTCGTGTAATGAGTACAACAGTCTTCTGACAAACAAAAGAAAACAAAAACAGGACCTAAATTCAGAGTACCAGAAAATATTCCAGTACAGGTTTTTAAATGTAAATGTTGAAACCGTATACATATATATAAATGTAGAAAAATCTTCACGGTTATTTTTTTATTTTCAAAGCGTTAAAAATAGACCAGTTTTAACTCAAAAATATCTAACAAGAAGTTCATTTTAGCAACACTTGTGACCTACCGTTTTTGTTACTCAAAAAAGCATCCATTACAAACCGCTCAATGTACTCTAGATTTTTAAACGCCTAATGAACAAAAAACTAGCCATAAGTTTTTTTCTTATTATCTCAAATTACTATTAACCCTTTAAGCGGCCAATGTACCTGGACCAAAAGTTGCCCAAATTTTCCTAGCGTTTCTCAAACAGAAGTGTTCTCATAGTGGCTGGGTTATACGAAAGCTACGGCAAAACAATTCCTTTCCCTCTTTCATCTCAAGAGTATCGACTATAAACCTGTCGCTGGTTGTAAGTGCTCCATTACAGTCCTACGTCTTACAGTATGTTGTCTGATTTCCATATACACCTTTATTCTGTGTTTCATCACCCAAGGAATGATTCGGAGGTAGTCCCCGGACATGAACATCATGCCACAGGGTAGAAATTAGTTACTCAAACATCTTTTCTCTTCTTTCTTAGATTCGTCGCCCCTGTTTTTATAGCATTCTTAGCGGAAAAATAATCAAACAGGAAAGATTGATGACAATCGTACCCCGAAATGGCCACTTAAGAGTAACAAACCTAAGGTAAAAGCAACGCTTTCTGATGCGCAGGTTCACTCGTTTCTGTCGTGTTCGGCCCACTTCTTAGACAGCGAATATATTCGTTGGAGATGATTTCAGCCTATGTTGTTAACCCCGAGTAAACTCGTTCCAGCCGGTTAAAGGGTTAAAATGAAGTGGAGGCTGAAACAAGCGTAAGATGAAACTACGCACATAAACACGAGCATCAATCAGTGTGCTTTATTCGCCTATGGGCATAACGATCTCACCCCAAAATAGTGAACTTCATTTAACGAACACCAAATACGTCAGATGAGCATTAAATGAAGCTCAACGATATATGCCTGTGAGACAAGATCTTTGGAAAGGTCAGTGAGTTCCGCTGTCCAAAGCACTGTGGCTCCAGGCACCGATACCACTGTACATGGCACCGATAACACTGGACAACATTTATTTACAAACGTCTTGACACCAAAATTAAATTAATAATTTCTTATAGATTTTGAGGTGCTGACGACGAATATGACAATGAGATTGCAAAATTGGCTACGCTTTGTGATAGATCCGCAATAATTTCTTATACGTACTTATGTACCTGTAAATGTTCGCTTCTACGTCCGACGTCGCTTTGCCTGTCGCTTGTATAGCTGCACAGGATCATTTCTCGCGAGCGTCCAACAGCAGTCAGCCAACATAGGAGTGGACCACTTTCCCTGGCATTGTTTTTTCATCGTTGCAATTTCCTGATGGAAGCATTCACCGTGCTCATCAAAAATATGCCGCAGTTGTCTGGAAACAAATCCAAGTTGGAATGGAGCAAGAGCTTCTTTAAGGACATATTGCAGCCAAGTTTGTGATTCAGATCGTGTCCTCAACCAGTTCCTTGTAGTTTTCTCCCCTGGCATAATAATAATAATAATAATAATAATAACAATAAATTTTATTCTTGATATTCTTAAATCCTTTAGGATTTAAGAATGCACATCAATATTTTGTACTAGATGAAAGCCCGTCAATAACGACAGGGAAAAATAAAAGTTTATAATACAGAAATTATTGACATTTATTTATTGAGTTTTTGAGATCCGCGTCAATAGATGGCGACGTTGGCTCACAGCTCTCTGAAAATTTCCCGAGCAATCGGTTATGGAATTTGAAACGACGGGCGTTCTGTTTATGTGTTTTGTAAACCCTTTAGTCCCTATTTCGTCAAAACGTCATTGTACACAAAATTTTTCGTATACACTGACTGTGAACCCTGTATCAATTTTCCCTGTTCTTTTCCATGAACTATTTTTATCTTGCCGTCTGATCGGCGTACTCTTGATGTTGCCACATACAGATGGCTAAACACTGGTTCAGGTAGTGAACCAAAATTCCTGATGTAAAGTTTTTCGCAGCCGCCCCGCCCCGGTGGTGCAGTGGTCTAAGCGATGGCCTCTGAACATTCGTCCGAAAGGGGTCCGGGTTCGATACCCGGTGAGGCGTGGATGTTGTGTTTGTCTTACGGCACTGGCTCTCTCCCTTTCCTGGAACCCTAAATTAGGGACGGGTGACTGCTTATAGCCTATTGAGTTGCTCACGGTGGTCGTTAAACCTCTAACTAAAAAAAAAAAACGTTTTCGAATCTCTAGAGTTCACCGTGTGACGTAACGCATCTCTGACGTCATGTTAGAAGGATTTGGATTAGATGACGTCACACCAGCAGCTGTGTTCTTTGTTGCTATGACAAGAAAACAAAGTTGTATATGCGTGGACTGTGCGCGTGTAGGTGATGACGTCACCTACACGAAAACACAAGCTAAGTGTGACGTCACAAACATTTGTTTCTCGGTTCTTGCTATGACGACTTAAAAAGTGACACGAAGGAGGGCTCTAGCAGATTATATATTAGGATTATAGAAAACAACAAGGTAGAAACAGGGAAAAGGCCTCAATGAGTCATGACTAAAGCCCTGATTTCCCAAATATATATAGACAAGCAAGCACAGGTTCATCAAAAACAGCAGTAATGTTAAGTGTTAGTTATATTATAAATAATTCGTTTATTATTATTATTTTTTAAAATTTAACTTAACAAGTATTTTTTTAGTATATTATTGAATAAATTTAGGTTATTTATTATAGTCAACTCGACAGGCACTGCATTCCAAAATTCAGGACCAATATAATTTAAACTCCGTTCCATCATTAGAGTTTTTGGATATATGGGTCTTAATAGTGATCTATATCTCGTTTCATAATTATAAGTATGAAAATTCAATTCAATGATATCTGTGTATAAATTTTGTTTTACTCTTTGGAACATTAGTTCACCGATTTTGAAGTCAAATAATTGTTTAACAGATGAAATTCCATAATTGTTGGGGTTGACATGAATATGGTGAGAAGTGAAAAGTGGGAAGTGGGTATGAGAAGCAGAATTTGTTTTTAGGTCTAATAACCTTTATGCATTTATTCTGAAATATTTGTAGTTTATTGATATTGGTTTCAGTGATTTGTTCCCATGCTGAAAGCAATAATTAATATGTGATTGTAGTATAAAAGTTTAAGTGCCTTAGTAGTTAGACTTGATATAATTTTGCTTACAATCCCGATACTTTTAGAGATTCGATTTGCAATTGAATCTATAGTATATCGTTATTCCATCTTAGGTCAGAATTTAAAATAATTACCATATACTCAAAACTTTTGTACTGTATCAATAGGTGTATTATTCAAAGGTAAGTATCGAACTTGTGTATGTGATATTTTCTGTCTTGTAAAGACAAGAAGTTTGGTTTTACTAACAATAATTATAAGTTCAATTTTATGTTAACCATTTTGAGTAAATCAGTAATTGATGATTGGCTTGAATAACCATTTCATTGAGATTCTTTCCATTGAATAATACTGTTCTATCATCCGCATAAAGAATTATATCATTGTTAGATGTTATACTAAAAACATCATTGATATATAAATTAAATAATTAGGGACTCAGAACTGAGCACCGAGGAACCCTAAAGTAACTGGTTACAGCGGTGATTGTGATTGAGCAAAGATAGTATATTGAAATCTGTCACCTAAATAATTACTGAATAAAGTATGTGAAATACCCCTCACACCCACATTATATATAATTTAGTTAAAATAATTTGATGATTGAGAGTATCAAAAGCTTTGGTTAAATCCAAGAACACAGCAAGTGTAAGGTTTTTTTATTCTAGATTTTTTTTATTATATTCTGTAGGTGTAAGAGTGCAGATTCTGTTGATTTATTGGGTTGAAAGCCAGACTGCTTTTTATTAATGATATTAATTTATTTGTAAATATAAAATTAATCTCGTGTAGATTAATTTTTCTAAGATTTTAGCAAAGATTGACATATTAGCTATGAGGCGATAATTGTTAGCATCATTTCTCACACCAGATTTATATATAGGAGTAATTTTTGTAATTTTTAATGCAAGTAAGTGGAAAAATGCCGGTAGTAAAAACAAGGTTGAAGATATTCAGTTATGGGTTTATGATTAGTTGGGATACATTTTTAATAACAGATGGATGAATGTCGTCATTTCTTGGACCGGTAGTAGTTTTGATATTGTTTAATTCATGTTCCGCTGAAGTTAATTGTCACCAGACGAAATGCGTCCCACGCTTTTTTCTCATCACCTTGTAGCAGGTTGTCGAACATATCATATCGTCTATAAAAAGCTCTCGGATCTGAGGACCACAAAAACTCCCTCTTTAAATTTTTGCTTAGTTGAGTGGAGGGAATTTGTCAGTCTGGTAATTTGAAGGCTGATCTTGTCCGGTCGATGGCTTTTACGATTTTTTTCACCAGCTCGAGTTGGGTGGGTAGGGACGGTAGAAGAATTATGTGAGTTTCTTCCAGTGTTGGGTGTTGCGCATTTTTCTCTCCGAGCTTCAGTGATTTCCTCGCAGGACAGACTCTCTGCACATAATGCAAATTCCTTGCTCGGCTGTCCCATTCGCACAGAAAAACAGAAGTACTTTGTATATTCCAGCAGCAAACTCATCAACACAGACACTATTTTAAGTCACCACAGTGATATCAGCCGTACTTGCTGTATTGAAGACAGTCCAACAGGTGTTTTAGGTTTTCGTAGGTTTCTTTCATGTGGAAAGCGTGACCGACCGGAACAGATAGAAGCTGGTTTCCATTATGCAGTAACACCGTCTTTAGGCTCAATTTCGACGAGTCCAAGAATAGCCGCTATTCGTGCGGGTCATGTGTGATTTGAAGAGCATTCACCAAACCATCTACATTGTAGCAGAACACAAGGTCATCTTCCTTTCCGAAGTAAGGCGCAAACTTCTCATGTCAAGTGCGAAACGAATTCACTCGTACATTTTCCTTGAGAAATTCAATTTTAGAAGTCTATCCCAGTAACTCTGCTTTGTCCACGGAGAGCTACAGATATCCAACAAGATCGTTTAATTTTTCTTATGTGAGAATGTGTGGCGTACGTAACGCACCGTATCCGACATATGGATCATCATTAAATGCCGAAGGCTCAGGAGAACCCGACATCAGTTCGCCTCAGTTCACATCGTTCTCTGAATCGATGGAAAATTCATTCAGAGCTTCGGAAACGGAAAGTCCTTCGCCGTGTGGAACTGGTCGGATAGTAGGGGCTATATTCGGACACGCTATTGCCCACTTCTTTTTCCTCGTGATGCCTCCCGAAACAGGTGGTACCATGCAGAAGTAGCAGACATTTTCATGGTTGCTTGGCTCCCTCCAAACCATAGGGACAGCAAACGGTATCTACAGTTTACCGCCTTTCAGCCACTTCGGATGATTTCTAAGACACATACCGCAGCATATGTGTGAGGCCAATTCCTTGTGCTGGTCCCCGACCTTTACATCCGTATTAAAGCTGATACTCATTTTGCACTATCGGAGTTATGATCTTTTTTTTGCGTGCAACCGTCATTTCCCCACAGAAGTTTTAACACAGTTACGAGACATCACTACTGTTGGATATACACTGCAGGGGATCACTTGTATGTATGACACTGCAGTAAAGGGGAGTGTAGCCCTGGATGTCGCACAAACACTTGCTCACAATACGAGACTTCAGTTTTTACTAATGATTGCATCATCTTACGTCAGCGATGTCATGACTCAACTGCATTCATCAGGCAATGATGCAATAGCTCTTTGGGGTGGTATGTATGATGGGCTGATGCGATATGTTGTGGACTACATCTCTCTTAAAAAAGAGACAAGCGACATATTTTACTGTCATTTTCATGTTCAGCACATTGAAATTGGTAAAGTTTTGGTATTTTCAATTTCAGAGGCAAGTTGTGTGTTGTCCAGTGCAATCAAACGTTTTTCGAATTAAAAGACATCCAGTTTACTCAGTCACGAATAAATCCGACTACGGCTGCTGGTGCAAGCTGTGTTATATAAATATCAAACACCGCAACAATCCGTCATATATTTTCATAATACTCTGGAGAATGCAGAGTATTATGAGGTTCGTAAGTGTTTTGGCCAGCATGTTGATATGGACCAGATGTATCGGGGACATTGGTTTCACGTAATATTGTATTTAATGAAGTGTCACCTTTTTAAGTTACTTCAATAGCTAGGATAACTTTAACAATTCGCCAGGATGGCTTGGATAACTTTGTCGCAACTGCAATCCACAGAACACCGCATTCGGTAGCAAAAATCTCAGAGGTTTTGGTTTCTGCCTTATCTTCCAAGTTAGCCAGGTTTTGAATCTAAGATAAGGCATGAATGATGTTTTTTTTCCTATAGTTCTGATTCTGTTCCTTCCATTGGGGTCACTGGACATAAATTATTAACTGACGATTTATGATAGCATTATATGATCTTGAGGATCGTTAACCCCGAAATGAAAAATCGAGTAAAGTTATTCAAGCTATAGAAACAAAATTAACCAAGCTATAAAGCGAAATTCTCGTGTCAACTACAAAAATGCATTTGAACAACTTCTAGAGATACTGCGCTCGAGAAAAGGGAAAAATATGAAGTAAATAGAATATATTGTTTAGCTTTGTACTTACTCGGTTAAAACGGAATTTTTCGAATCTGCATTCAACAGAAAACGATAGAGTAACAAATGCAAATACGCTCTTACGTCATACAACACTAAAACTGTGCTTCTGCAAAATGTAAATATTACTGATGTGTATGAAATATGTAAGTCTTTATTGATCCGATGCTAAAGGAATTGATCCTATTCGTCATCCACAGACAGAAGGGAATGCATAATATTCACAAGAAGGCGGATTGATGGACATATATGACAAAGTGATAGCACGTGTAATTCTTTAAAATCACATATCGGATGTTCTGCCTTAGATGGCAATAAAATAGTTATACCTCTTTTGCAGTGGTCTAAGCGCTGACTTCTGATCTTTCGTCAAAGTGGGCCTGGGTTCGAGTCCCGGATAAGGAATGAGTGATATGTTTGTCTTACGCAACGCTCTCTCTCTCTCTCCCTTCCCTGGAACGCTAGTGGCCAGAAATTAGGGACGGGCTACTGTTTATAGCTCTTTAGAGGTCCTCACGGTGGTAGTTACACCCTGAAACAAAAGACACTGTATGCCTGCAAGTTTTGCTTAATAAATGTCAGTGTGGGCGTTATGGGTGTACCGTCACATACCACTCAGTCGCTAGCCACATACTGGCAGAAAATGCCACTCAGAACACATTCTGCAGTTCTCAAAATTTTCTCACATAGCTGAATAACCCTTCTTTTTTCGGGGTTTAGTTGCCACTCTCATCTACTTTTAGGGCTATAAGATGTCGCCTGTTCCTAATTTAAGGCCACTAATTCCAGGAAAGAGCAGGGCCAGCGCCATACGATTAGCATATCACCGTGGCTCCAACCCTAGCCGATCTCAGACTATTGGTCAGAAGCTAGGGTCTCAGACCATTTTGGCCCTGGGACGGCGAATAGCACTTCGCGCCTGCTCTTTGTACGAAGCGTTCTTAATGGAACCCCCAAAATCAATGTTCTATCTACAAACTGATTCCTTACCTTCAATTCAACGGCATAAAAATTGACTGCCCAGAAAGACTAGAACATGGGCATAAAAGGGGAAATGATATGCTTCAGCATCTCATAGCAAAATTCCCCTGCTAGAATTCTACGCAAATGGGTTGTTCTTCATGACAACGAGAATGTTTCACCCAAGGAGGTTATATTACTGGAGACACCACTCCTATCTACGCAGCATTGGCCGCCATAAGTCACCGTTTGTGCTGCAAATGACGTCATGAGCAGGCATTACGCAGCCGCAGAAGAGAAGCTGCTTGGAAACCAATGGAACAGAAGCTTCTAAGCGTGTAAACAGATAAAATGAGTAATACAATAATCTTTATCAATGATGCACAAGCTTACTGTTTCATCAACGGTATAATTTAGTTCATTTTTGCCTGCTTGTGATGTCACACCACATATTAGCTGTGACCTATGGCGGTAGAGCTAGTGGTTGTCTCCAGTAATATAACCTCCTTGGTTTCACTACTCACAGTACGTTCTTTAGTAGAAGAAGCAACTCATGACCTTGCCTTTTATGAGAGCAGAAACATGTTAACCTTCTGCTAATCACGCTCTTGCTGAAGCATCACGTACGGATTTTCGTTACCACAGATTGTGTCTGTTCACTCTTCGCAAACACGAAATGTTGCTTTACTCCGAAAAGCACACACACACACACACTACCGAGGAACGTCTAGTGTTCTTCAATGCGAGTGAGCATTTTCACATGAAACCGTTTTCTTGAAACGCGATCTGGATTTCTATCTTTCTGTGGGAACTGAAGTTTGTACGCACGCAGTGTCCCATACGAGATGTCGTGCACAATTAAGTGAGGTACGCTTAATTGTTAGCTTTCTCGGCGAACGAAGTTACAGGATTTCAGTGAAATATATCACGCACTTGTTTCGCAGCTTTTCTTCACACCAAGCGGCGTCGAGGGCCACGTTGCTGAATGTCTCCTTCAGTCGCTGCTCTTAAAGCAAGGGTCGGCAAATTTACGGACACGCGGAGCGATTTTTAATGACACGCGGCAAGTTCCAGGCACAAAAACAAATATTAAGCGATGTTAAATATTCATAATATAATTCACCCAATATTTAATATTTTGCATCATATATTTTTAAATAAACCTATTATATATGCACGAACGAAAGGCTTGATTCCTCCTTTCCTGCAGAATCTGAGGACCGGGGTGACTTTGCGGACGCGGCAAAGGCATTTCGTTGCTTTTGGATTTAAGATTCACATACACCTGTCAGCAAGTATTTTCAAACTTGAAGACAATTTTGAATCCACGTCAGGCCGCCCCGGTGGCGCAGTGGTCTAAGCGATGGCTTCCGATCATTCGTCCGAAAGGGGTCCGGGTTCGAATCCCGGTGAGGCATGGATGTTGTGTTTGTCTTACGGCACTGGATCTCTCCCTTCCCTGGAACCAGTGGCCCTAAATTAGGGGTGGGGGACTTCTTATAGCCCATTGAGTTGCTCACGGTGGTAGTTAAACCTCCAATCAAAAGAAAAAAAGATATCCACGTCGGAGCCGCCTGATTACTGCACATTTTTTTTGTTGGAGGTTTAAGGACCACCGTGAGCAACTCAATGGGCTATAAGCAGTCGCGCGTCCCTAATTTAGGGTCACTGGCTCCAGGGAAGGGAGAGAGCCAGTGCCGTAAGACAAACACAACATCCATGCCTCACCGGGATTCAAACCCGGACCTCTTTCGGACGAATGATCAGAGGCCATCACTTAGATTACTGCACATTCAGAAGCCTGCGTGGAAATATTTAAAGTTACTAAATACGCTCGTAATTTTAAGTAGTTTCACGCCATGTAGAGGAACTAAGTAAAGAACAGTAAATACAAGGATCCCACTCAGAGTTTGTTTTTTTGTAGAAAAAAGTGTGTCGGTTCTCGTTCATTTGAGTTCTTATTACTTATTTTATGAACATTTACGTCAAGTGGGAATGTAATTGAAATAATATACTATCATTGAAAGGAAAACAACGTAATTAATGTGGCTACTTCATTGTATATATTCATTTCATACTAATAATCTTTAAAACTGAATTTCCTTCTATTGCCGCTTTTAAGTCTCGTGTGGGAACTTGAGGAAATAAATTTACTAATTAATTTCGATCCTCTAAAGTGGCCATAATGACACGAGATTTCCTAAGTTCCCCAATCTCATAGTTAGACATGTACGCGTTGTGCTTTCATACGAGCTCTTACGAGGATAAGAACTCATATGCCGCAATGAAGTTAGATTCTAAATTAATTTTCCTAGATCACATTTGTTTTTATCTTAGCACCTTCTGAAAAAGATACCTTAAAATTCAACATGCATCAGACACTAAATACAAATTCTCGGAGCTGCAAGTACAACGTACGTTCCATAAAAAAACTGAGAGTAAAATCACAGGAAATGAAGAAATATAGGTGCAGAAAAATATATGTTATTCTTTCTCAAAGTATCTTCCTTTGGATGACATGCAACTGTCCCATCGTTCAGTCCACTTCTCAAAGCATGTGGCGAAGGCATTTTGTGAAACCTGCTTTAGCGATCCCTGTACAGCTTGAATAATGTCAGCATCTGTGTTGAATGTTGCGCCACGGAAATTCTCCTTCATTGTTGGAAACAACCAGAAATCGTACGAGGCGAGGTCAGGAGTGTTGGTAGGCTGTGGCATGATTTCAGTACTGCATTTCGTAAGAAACTATGGAACACGAGCAGCCACATGTGGGCGGGCGTTATCATGGTGTAGGTTCCATTTGTCCACCAGTTCCGGTAGCTTAATCGATATGTGCCGTCGCAGATGTTTCAAGACTGAAATGTAATACTCAGCATTGACAGTAATTTGTGGAGGAACTGCATGCCGGTAGACTACACCTTTATGATCAAAGAAAATTATCGTCATCACCTTCCCATGTTTCATCGGCAGTTATTACTGTGTTTAGAAAGTTTGGATTCTTTCCAATCATTTGTTCCTACTCAATCATTTCGGGAGTCTGTTTGGTTGTGAAGGATGGTAACGAGGAAGAACAGACTTTAACTCTGGCTAACAATTGTCCTCTTGTCAGATGAGGAGGTACCCATCTGGAACACACACGATGCAGCAGTAATTTGTCGCGGAGAATGCAGAATGGGGACGTTCTTGAAATATTAGTTGACGCCATTATGTCTTTACACGTCATCTGGCGATCTTCTTGCAGGATTACCCAAACAGTGTTAACAATACGCTCTGTAACAACGCTTTCAGGTCGACCAGGCCTAGAAGTGAATTCTGCCGATAAATGTCTTTTTTTTTTAAATCATGGTGCCATCTAAAAATCGTTGACTCACCAAACATTTATCTTTGTAAGCTTTTTTAATTAAATCAAGTGTTTCTGGAGCCGTGTTACCCAAACGATAGCAAAAGTTTATCGCACAGCTAATTTCACTTCTTAACTCTGAATCACTCACCTCCACAGCTGTATGGCGAAATGCAGACGTACCTTAAACAACTGCTCAATAGCAAAACCAGAATCGTCTGCCACGGCTAATAACTGTTGCCATAGATACTTCCTTAATTCAGTTGGTCGTCTGCGTGGTTATTCCCCCCCCCTTTCGAACTGTTGCCAAGTAAAAAAAAAACATTTTTCTCAGTTTTTATGGAACAACCTTTGTAAAACAAACAGAACTTTCTAAACTCAACATAAAAATGTATTCTTGCGTATTTCGTAAGTTATTTACAGTTTAATAATAGTACCAGGTAAGTTTTATTCAAGCACATCAGTTGAGGTTACTTTTATGATAAGTATGCTAACGTCGTTCTCAGTGTACAGTTCAGAGAACCCTACCCTATTAATCCTACTCGTACATGTTAACCTTCGGTGAATCAATAATATGGAAATGAGAACAATGTTGCTTATTCTCATTTCCATATTATTGATCTTATTAAACAAGCAAGGGATTGAAATGCTTGGAAGATGTATTACTCTCAGCCATCTGCTTCCCCTCCGTTCTTGAATTTGGCCTTTGGGATGCAGGGGTGTGTCGTTTACGCATATAATTTCATCTACTTCTCCGGGCCGGTATCTGAAGGAGGATAAAACACAGCCCACGACAGTCAACTCCATTACTTTGTTGTAGTCTACCACTGATTCTCCATTTCTTTCATACTCGTTGATCAGACGGCTTGAAAGTTCCTGAATACTCTCCCATACTTCTGTAACTCATTCGAAAAATCACCGATTTACAACACATAGACTACCTCGATAGCTTTTGATTAACCATCCTTTTTTTGACCAGATTTTGCTTATTTGTTGACCAAAGAGGCCGAAAACCCAAGCTTTAAAACTCTCGAAAAATACCAATGTCCCCGATTTCTGCAAGTTTTTACTTTCTATCTTTCTATCTTCATCGCGTTCCACGTGCTCCCGGGCAGGTCGGCCCCTCATGATAGAGCATACCTTCAACCCCGTTGTTTATTGGCGTTCTTCTTGACTTCCAGTGATTCGCCCCCCCTCCACCACCACCACCCGTAGGAGATTTGACCACTGGTCATTTCGAGCAGATATTTTTCTGGCTAGATGAGCATCTGCCGGGTTAAGCCTTTTAAAAATGTATTTCTTCATAAATGTCAACCTGGTGCAGGACTCTATAGGAAATGCTTGTAATGGCTCGGTTAGTACCATAACTGTATCTACAGAGAGTTGCCCAGTGTGGATTATTTACGCTTTCCAACCGTAGGTTGAAGAAGCGTATATGCTCCAGCTTTGTCCATCCGTCCGTCTGTCGGTCTGTCGGCACGATAACTCGCGTAAAAAACGGTTCGATTTCGATGACATTTTAGTATGTGGTAGGAAACCACCTGGGGACGAACCCTATTGAAAATGGACGAAATGGGGTCAAAGGTCACGGCATAGGAGCGGGATGCATTCCATTGCCTTTATGCATCATAACTTGCGTAAATATAGTTCGATGTCGATGAAAATTTTAGTGTATTGTAGGGGACTATCTGGGAATGAACCCTATTGAAAATGGGTGAAGTGAGGGTAAAGGTCAGGACATAGGAGTGGGATGCATTCCATTGCCCTTATGCGTCATAACGTGCGTAAAAATGGTTCGATTTTGATGAAATTTTAGTATGTGGTAGGGGACCACCTACGGACGAACCCTATTGAAAATGGACGAAATGGGTTCAAAGGTCAGGACATTGGATCTGGATCCATTCCATCGCCCTTATCCCACACTATTAAAGGAGCAATTCTTGTATGTATGTTAATTTTATTTTGAAAACGGCTCTAACGGTTTTGATGAAAGTCGTTAACCTACCGTTTTCTAGTACTCGAAATCAATTTAGCTTGATCTCGACTTTAGTAAAATTCGTTTAGTGGGTTAAATAACCATCCTGAATTATAACGTTTTTAGTGTCATGGCGTCGTCCCATTAATGTAATCAATGCTTAAAAATCTTATGACGTCACAATCTCGCAATTGAAAATGTTGTCGCACGGTCACGCCATCTGTCTCATTACGTCACGCGTTATGTGTGGATCCTATTAAAGTTTTATGACGTCACACCCTTGCGAGCAGATGGTCGGGATTCCCATCTGCCTCATTACGTCACGCGCTGTGTGCGCATGCCCGCCCGCACGATAACTCGCGTAAGAATCGTTCGATTTCGATGGAATTTTAGTATGTGGTAGGGGAACACCTGAGAAGGAACCCCAATGAAAGTGAACGAAATGGGGTCAAAGGTCAGGACATAAGAGCGGGATCCATTACACTGCTCTTAGGCGTCATAACTAACGTAAAAAAAGGTTCGATTTCGATTAACCTTTAGTATGTGGTAGGGGACTACCTGGGGACAAACCCAATTGAAAATGGGCGAAATGGGGTCAAAGGTCAGGACATAGGAGCGGAATCACTTCCATCGCCATTATGCGTCGTAACTTACGTAAACATTCTTCGGTTTGGATGAAATGTTAATATGTTGTAGGGGCCTGCCTGGGGACGAATCCTATTAAAAATGGGCGAAATGGGGTCAAAGGTTAGGACACAGGAACGGGATCTATTCCATTGCCCTTATGCATCATAACTTACGTAAAAATGCTTCCATTGCGACAAAACTGTATCATGTTATTTCGGAGGTATACTGAACTGGGTCTGTTGAATATCATCGAAATGGGATCAAAGGTCAGGGCACAGGACTGAGATTTATTCCACAGCCATTATTCTCATAACTTGAGTGATAACTTAAGTAATGATTTCTGGTACGTTGGAAAGTGTATGATAATCAATGCATTGCATGGTTTTACCAACTTGTTATGGTAGAGCAGCGACGCACAACACTACCTTGAATGCGAAGCGTCGTTTGGAGTGGTATGTCTCCCGTCGCGTCGTTCCTGGACTCTGGATGACTAGAAAGCTGTTCTTTGGAGTGATGAGTCACGCTTTTCGCTCTTCGAATCCGACAGGAGTATTTGGAGTCAGCCCGGCAAACAATTTTCGTCGGACTATATTTTTCCAACTGTTAAGTTTGGCGGAGGCTTTATCATGGTTTGGAGTTGCTTTTCGTAGACGGGACTCAGCCCGCTGTTTATTATACCACAAACCATGAACTCTAAAGCGTGCCTCGACGTTCTGGATAATTCTGCCCTACCAAAAATGTGGCAGTATTATGGAAATGACCGTTGTCTCTTCAAACATGATCGAGATCTCTTCCACACTGCACGGCTTGTGCAGGACTGGTTTCTTGAAATTGAGGTGGAATTTTTAGACTGGCCTGCTCAGAGTCCTGATCTTTACTCCACAGAATATCTCTGTGATGAACTGGAGCGACGATACAAAATGGACCACAACGACCGTCTTTGCTCTCCAATCTGGCAGCAATTTTGCAGGACGAATGGCAAGCCATTCCTATCAAGACCTACCGAAAATTGTTTGATAGTATGCCTCAACAATCTTGCCGCTGTCATAAGAGCAAAAAGTGGACCGACTAACTAGCAATTGTGAAAATAAAGCCATCTGTCCCAAAATATTGTGCTGTCCGAATACTTTTGATAATATGTATTTCTACTTCTAGTAGGAGTAAGTAGCTACGATATTTCCGTTTGTAGATCTTTTGTTGATATTTGAAATTTGGTTAGTTTGTTTTTTTCGTAACTGTTTCCATTTATTACGAAGAACACTGCTCATATTGCGTATTTTAAATAATGAGGAGTTTTCTACAAGGGGCATAAACGCATTGTCGTTTTCGCTGATTGTTTTCATTTTCTAAAAATCTATTTAAAAAAAATTATTTCGTGTTGGATATTATTCAAGGGACATGCTCATGCTTACACCTTGGAGATTCGTGTCAACTTTTTTTTTTTCGCTAAATTTCAATGATCAGTAGGTGGGCATGGTCAATTTGCGACTTGAAAAATATGGACTGAAAATTTTCAAATGCACTGGTGTAAGATGAAGGCATACAAATTAAGATGTACGGGGGTCATTTCATATGAAATGCACAATGTGGTAACGCCGCGGAGTTGATGCAATCTCAACGATCTTTGCGTCAGTTGTAGTGTGGCACTTGAGGAAGCGGCACGGGGCCTCAACACTTCTGCAGTGCATGGCATTGCGGATTGACGGGAGTTTGAAATTGGCCATGCAGACGCGCCAGGTACTGTGACGCGTGAAGATCAAGGGCCGTACATCAAGCCTGAAACAATACGTGGCAAAAATCCAATAGACATTATCCGTGTTTTGCGTGAGGTTTGTGGTGATAAACCAGTAGACCGTAGCCCAGTTTTCCGCAGGGCTTTCCACGACCCGAAGTTAGGGAAGCGCAAAACAGCAACGGTTATAGTGAAGAGTGAAACTTGTCACATATTGTGTCGAATAAGACTGTCAAGCAACATGCCAGGAAATTGCAGAAGCTACATGAATTTCAGCAATATTAGTATTCCGTATTTTAACGTACAATGTGCAGAAAAGAAAACTTTCGGCCGAATGGATCCCTCACGACTTGATTGCCGCACAGAAACAGACTCGAGTGAAAAATGCGACATTGCTGAAGCAAAGATTTGTCTCTGAAAGTGGTGCCTTCCTTTTACGAATGCCGTCCCGGTGGCGCAGTGGTCTAAGCGATGGTTTCTTATCATTTGTTCAAAAGGGGTCCGGGTTCGTATCCCTGTGAGGCATGGACGTTGTGTTTGTCTTATGGCACTGGCTCTATCCCTTCCCTGGAAGCAGTGACCCTTATTTAGGGACGGGACACTGCTTATAGCCCATTGAGTTGCTCTCGGTGGTCGTAAAACCTCCAATCAATCAACCTCTTACGAATTGTTGCCATTGATGAAACGTGGGTTAGGGACTTCGAACCTCAGTTGAAATCGCAGTCGAGTGTGTGGAGAAGTCCATGCTCCCCCATGAGCCAAAAAATCCGACTGGTACAATCGAAGGTCAAGCAAATGATAATCTTCGCGCATGATCACCTAGGCGTCATCACGACAGAGAGAGTACGACGTATGTGGAACAAGTGTCATAGCAGCCTATTACCATGAACATGACTTCCTGCAAAAGTTGCGCAAAAAAATGCATAGTAACCGACCTAACTTGCTTAGAGATGAGACTGTCATTTGGCATGACAATGCATGACTACACAAGAGGACGGTGGTGACAGATTTGCTGGATCTGTCACCACCGTCCTCATGTGTAGTGTTACCTGACGCACCTTATAGCCCAGACATGAATCCGTCAGACATTGGCTTGGTCCCCCAAGCTCAGACAACCCATGCGTGGACAGCGATTTTCCTAGGATGTTTCTGCAGCAGTTACCCAGAGCGTCCGACAGCGGAACAAAAGAGGTGACATGACTGGAACTGTGGGCCTTCGAAAACGTTGGGACGCCGTCGCTCAGAAGCAGGGAGACTACATAAGACTGTTGAGAGGCATCGCCTAAAACACTTCCGGTATGTAAAAGAAACATATGTGCATTACGTATGAAATGATCTATGTAAAAATGTTATAGTTTTGTTTTAATGAGATGTGATTAAAAACATTTACTTGCTCTGACGTATATCTTCAATTTAACCGGCCTTTTGGGTTTGTGTGTTTTTATGTAATTTCGGTTTCTTCTTGTTAAATATTTTTCTGCTTTAAGGTGATTCCACCTAAAATCTCTGCCTTATGTTTCCAATGGTAAAACTTCTGTACATATTTTCTTCGCAATTAATGCATTCCCAAGGGTGAAACTTTGCACATGGATAAAACTAACTTTACGTTGTAGCATGGGATACTTAATACTTGCTAAAACATAACCATAATTAAGCAATCCAGCATTTGTTTGTCTACTGACGTCATCAGTGTACAGGTCGCGCCATCTATTAACAGGTCTGAACATTACTCAAAGAAAAATAATTGATTTTTAATTTAATTGTGGTTAGGTTTTAACAAGTACTAAGTATCCCATGCTGTAACTTAAAGTTTGTTTTATCGATGCGCAGATTTTCATCCTTCGGAATACATTAATTGTGAAGAAAATACGTAAAGAATTTTTACCATTGGAAACATGAGGCAGAGATTTTAGGTGGAACCACCTTAACGACACAGCGTTTCTCTCGATGAATTTGAAGTTTGCAATTCCTGACAGTGAGTCAAAGTTCAAGTTACGTAGAAAAAGCCATCTGTAATAGGCATTGCTTTTTAGGCAGTCTTTCTTAGACCATTCTCAATTAAAAGTTTGAAAAATTATTCAAGAGTGATTAACAAGTGAGCGAAAGTTTATAAGCTCATGATTGTTAAGAGTAGAGGGAAATAATTATAATTGGATGTTAGATTGAGCAAAATATTACAGTAGAATCTGGTTATTCGGGACACATCGGGTCTAAAACACTTTTACATAATTAAGAGACTGCCTGAATTATGCGAAGCTTTATCCCAAAGAGCTTTTTTGGGATGTTCTTCAAACATTGTTCCAAATAGATGGCTACACCGATTAACCGATGGCATAGTTAGCCGGAATCTAGTATATTGTGATTTGATTCAAAGCCAGCTAGTGTTTTCTGGCTATGTTCAATTTGGATGACGTTTCATAACAGCAAATAAAATGGATTATACGTAAGCCAAGTGGATTCATTTCTTACTCTTGAACATTAGTCTGAAAGTGTATTTATGTGCAGTTAGGTTTTTTCAGCTTCAACGAGCAGTAAAGTTATCGGGGTTCTACAGTGAAGCCAGTTCTCTAAGCCGAAGTTTAACCTTACGAGATCTGAGCTTTTAGTGTTCTGCAGTAAAGATAGCGTAAATATATAAAATCAACCAACTGAAACTAAAACATTACTATGTGTAAATGTACTTTTAACATAGTACAAGATTTTCGATGCAGACTTCCATCTCCAAAGCTCAAAATACTACACGGTATGTAATCTACGAAGTTGCTGAAACCTGTCCTTTCCGAGATGAAGCTGCTGCTGAAACGAATACATGTACTTTAGCCTCTTTCCAAATATCACTCCTTAAAAACGGTTTATTTTAATCATATAAGCCATTTAATTTACTTTTGTTTCACGCACGTCTGAAACCTCCATCTGAGTATTTAAAGTAGCCATCAATCTACATCTAATGCACATCAAACGACAATAAAGATTATTATGCCTTCACATTTAACTCTGAAGTTCGTTTAAAAGTCAGAGTTCAGCGCAAGGCGTAAACGAAGATGCTCTTCAGAATTGTCTCACTTTTCAAAATAATAGGCTAATTAAACAAATTCTACGCCAAGGCAAAAGGAAAGATTTTGGTCATAAACACATTTTCATTCTGCAGACTTAGTTTCCTCTAATTTGATAAATATGATACCCAGTGCAAACAGATCAGAAGAATGGTCATAGCAGAGCTATGACCATTGATAACTGTCTGAATTTTACATCGCCACTGATAGAGTTTAAAAGAAAGATAACTTGTCTGAAACAAATGCCAAGTACTCCGGTAAAAATCTGTCGCTCTAGAAATGTATTTAAATAATAACAAATAGTACGTTGCAATTAACTTTTTCTTTTTTTACTAGCTATGTTTTCCTTCACTGAGGGTGCAAGAATTAAGGAAGTTCAAGGTTTTAATGTGTTTTTTTAAATAATGCAAAAATTTTCAGTCACAATTAGCATACATAAATGCGCTAACATAGTGCGCAATGAAACCCTATGCAAAGTTTCTCATGCAGAACCTTTAATAGAATCTGTCCAGATTCCTGCGTTTCGTTCGTGATTCGGCCTGAGCGGTTGCATACAATATTTGTTCCAAATGACTTCACGACGCAATTTGAATGACAAATAGAGACTGAGAGCCATTGAAAGGATGGCAGAAGGTCATATTCATGCAGACGTTGGCAGTTTTATGAGTGTGTCCGAAAGGGTCATATCAAGACTATGGCAACCCTTCACATACATGCAGCTGTTGTAGGTCGTACATTCCAAGGTTGACCACGGTCTACAACAGCTGAGAATGACCCATATGGAGTCCTGACTACAATGCTCAATAAAGGTATGACAGCTCTTTAACTCACCTTGGTCCTTGCCTCAGCAACATGATCATGGGTATCAATGTGGACTGTAGCCAGAAAGCTTCCCGAAAGTGGGCTGTATGCCAGGAAACCAATGGTTTGTATCTCCTTTACCCACCTTTACGAAAGAGCTCGATTAGCGTGTGGTAAACAGCATAGCAACTGGATACCTGAGCAGTGGGGATATATACGGTTTTTTTACGATAAGTCAAGATTTTTCCAACAACTTATTCTCGTGCTCAGTTCATCTGGGAAGAAGTAGACACCCAAAATCGCTACGAATATAATGGAAAGGATCAGTTTTAGGAACGTAGTTTTGGCAGGAATCACCGTTGATAGTCCTATGTTTCTACATGTCTTCCATAGAGAAACACTGATGGCCACAGTTACCGGAAAGAGATCCTACGAATTTTTCCAGGTGTTGTTGACTCAGAATGTGCTTTCATGGACGATGGTACTTGTCCTCACAGGGCGAGGCTTGTGAGTGAGTACGTGGGAAATTCATTATATACAAAGAATGGATAGAGGAACATGATGCTCAGACCTGAACATCATTCAGCACGCTTGGGATGCTTTGGGATTCCAAGTTGAAAGTCGACAGCCTCCTCCTACACCACCATTTGAGCTAAAAGCTGTTCTGATAGATGAATCGTAACGTCTGCTTGCTAAGTTCCTGAACCGCCTTGCTTAAAAGCGTGTGGGATCCCGGTGATGTCTGTATAACAGATAGATTTGACCATACACTTTATTGACCCAGAGTGTACTCCAAATCAGTAAGGCATAAACTCGGATATTTTCATGTTTGCAACATTTATAACGATAAAAATGAGCATTATTTGTGCTTCACAGAATTTTGACGAGGTATGTCAAAATATGTGTCCATACAAAGTTCTATTAATTTCTGTGAACTTTTCATTGAAGTACAATGGCCGTTCCATAAAAAAGTGAGAGTAAAATCAAAGAAAATGAAGAAATATCGGTACAGCAAAATATATGTTACTCTTTCTAAAAGTATCTTCCCTCTGATGATATGCAACGGTCTCATTGTCGAGTCTTTTTTTAAAGCATGTGGCGAAGGCATTTTGTGGAAGCTGCTTTAGCGACCTCTGTACAGCTTAAATAACGTCAGCATTTGTGTTGAATGTTGCGCTACGGAACTTCTCCTACATTGTTAGAAACATTTAGAAGTCGCACGGGGCGAGGTCAGCAATGAAAGCAGGCTGTAGCATTTCGTAAGAAACTGTTGAACACAAGCAGCCACATGGGGCGGGCGTTATCATGGTGTAGGGTGCACTAGCCCACCAGTTCTGTGGACCAAAATAGTGGACTCATGTTTCATCGGCAGTTATTACTGTGTTTAGAAAGTTTGGATCCTTTGCAATCATTTGTTTCTAATCATGACACACCTGAACTCTGTCTAACAATTGTTCTCTCTTCAGGTGGTGAGGTACCTATCTGGAACACACACGATACAGCAGTAATTTGTCGCGTTGAATGTGGAATGCCGACGTTTTTCAAATATTAGCTGACGCCGCTATGTATTGACAGTTCACACGTCATTCGTCAATCTTCTTGTAGGATCGGCCGCTCCGTAACAACACTTTTCAGGTCCACCCGGCCTAGGAGCGAGTTCAGGCGACAAACGCCCTTTTTTGAAACCATGGTGCCCTCAAAAAATCGTTGACTCACCCAAACATTTATCTTTGTAACCTTTTTTCATTAAATTAGCGGTTTCTAGAGCCGTTTTACCCAAACGTTAGCAAAATATTATCGTACAACGCATTTCACTTCTTAACTTTGAATCACTCACCTCCATATGTGTATAGCGAAATGCAGACGTACCTTAAACAACTGCGCAATAACAAAACCAGAATCGTCTGCAGCGGCTAATAACTGTTGTCATAGATACTTCCGTAATTCAGTTAGTCGTCTGCGTGGATATTTTCCCCTTTCACATTGGTTACAACTAAAAAAAAAACTACTCTCAGTTTTTATGGAACGGCCTTTGTATTTCCCGAAAGTCAAGAAATCGGTAGATATGCATATACTCTTAAATTCGGTGCACATACGTAGCAGACGTTTAAGATGTGAACCACAGATTCTTAATTAGAATTCGTTAAAAACCCTGAAGGTAGGATTCGTACAATGCCTGGACAATTTCGCTGAATCCTACTGTGGTGGTTTGAATGACTTTATATGCAATGCCTAAACATTTTATTAGGATCTTAGTATAATATGGAAGTCAAAATGTCTCTATACGTATAGTGCTTGGATATTAAACTACGATCTTGCCATGAAAATCATACCACGGTGGTATGAATGCTTTCATGTACAATGCTTGCATGTTTCTTTTTAGGACTTTACTATAATAAATCGTGCCTTTGTCGAAAACGTACCTCTGATTAAAATGCCTGGAAATCGTATCAGAGGAATCACGCTCTGCTGGTTCAAATGTTTTTACATACAGTATCTAGATACCTTATGGAGATCTCATTATTACAAACAAACCCCAGTGAACATGTCACAATTTACGGAGGGGTTTTAAATTGTTCATGATTAAACATGATTTGGGGGAAAATAGGGTAAAATAAATATGGAAAAAATAGGGTAAAATAATTTGAATATAACCATCACAGGATTCGCTAGTCGAAGCAACCGGCATTCATGTTTAACTTATATGGAGGTTAAGAATCCTATCCCGTGATTTTCCGGAGGAGACTTGGTTGTTCTGGGTATTGTAGTGGTTAGCATATCCGGGTGCTATCTGGGAGACGCGGATACCGATCCCGCTCCAGGACAACGAAATTTTCAATTTTTTTGGATATTATCTGACTTGCCATCCTTGTAATATTTGACCAAAAAGCGGATTGGCTTCTTCAAAATTTGTATTATAGGGTGTAATCCCGTATTTCATTGATGATCTTGGGGAATCTTTGCCAAATCGCATTCGTCCTGTAATTCAGGCTGAAGGAGGTCCAACCCGGTACTGAATAAAAGTTTCTAATTCAGTGGCGGTATATGTATCATGGTTGTCATATTTTGTTTTGCCTGTTTTGTAAACATCTCCCTTTTCTATAAATGTATTTACAAAATAAAAGCAGAATGTAATATGTTTTGAGTCCCGATAGCCAAAGACCTTATTACGAAATAGGAAGTTTTAGAAGCCAAATGTTTAAACTCAATAGAACATATGTTTTTTTTCGTGTGTACTTGTAAGAAAGACTTATTCTTTACTAACGAGTTGCTGAAAAACATCTGAGCCAGTTGGATTCTGTCCAAAGATTTTATTGATAAAGCTAAAGCAATCATTTCGCGACAGAATTTCGTAAGCAAATTTCCAGGTTTCGTAACTTGATTAGAAATTTTAAGTTTACGAAACCCAATAATTCTCCGTGAGCTGCTGAAATAAAATAAGATTAAAGATATAATGAAACACTCTTCGTATGTTTAAAATGCCACTTAAGAGTCTTCCATACCCCGTATGGTTTCAATTACGCCGAATGCGAAACTGAAACAAATATAGCATCATGCAGATGGAAAAATCAATATATCATATTACTCATATGTGTTCCGAAATTTTTATATTTCGAGAGAAAATATCAAACTATTTTTCTGCTTTTTAACCTAACAGATATCAAAATTAGAACTTTTTAAAAATAATTGTCTTCTTGCCCATTATTTTACACTTTAGGGATAAAAATTAAAATATTACTCCGCAAAGTGATGTTAATGTAGAAACACAGAAAGATGGTTCAATGTTTATTCTATATGTGAAAAAACCCGGATTTCTAAATTGTTTTTTTATATATGTAATTTCGTTCTGGAAATGCGTGTTTTGAGCTATTTTTCACGAGGTATGGAGGACCCTTAAAATTTTGAAGCTCCCATATTTTAGCTTCCAAAGGCGGAAAGTTGAAAGCGAAATTTAAAGAAAGATTTCTGAAAACGATAATATTTGAACTCAATGAAGCTGCAACAGAAACTTTCAGTGCTAACCGTTTCTAGAGAGAGCTCTCTCGCAGAAATTTGCATGTGAATGAAAAAATTCTATTCTTCTAAGCACAATATATTTTTACTTCAGTAAGATAAGAAAAAGGATCCGTTTGCTTCCACTTCTGTGATTGTTTCAACTAAATCTCGCAGATTTTCAATTTTAAATTCAGCAGAGGATCTTGGAACTACGAAAGGGTTTCAGCAGCATGCAATAGCGAATGCAGCGTCTTCTATCTACGGAGACTGCAGTTAGAAATAACTTGATACCTCTCCTCGCGAAATATTTGAACTACAATATGAGAACAGATTGAAATGTCTTCGCGCCTATTTTTTATTTACGAAAATACAAACAGTAGCACTTTTACCATTGTATCCGTGTTGTTTAATTAACTTTGGTTACTGCTCCGCATAATCTCTAGGAATATCAAATCACCAGGGCTCTTAGGGATTTGATAACCTGTTCCCAGTTTGTTTGTGCTTTCCGCTTAGAATTCTTCGGATTGGTTGTATAGCTACTAAGGAACTTCCCTCTATACGTTATCATCTCGGTCGGAATGTGTTCCTGCCAAGAACTCCTTCAGTCGGCCGAACAAATGGGAAATCGCAAAAGGAGATGCAGGGACCGTAATGTAAGTAGGGAATGGAAGAATTGGATAATCCCAGGTTTTCAGCGTCTCGACCTTACTTACGATAGCGTGTTGTCGTTTGTTGTCATGCGACAAAACCACATCTTCCTCATTATGTCCCAGTCACTTCGAATTGCAACACGCAGACGACAGAATTTCACAGTATGCGTTGTCATTGTCTGTGAACTAACGTTAATCGCTCTCTGACGATCCCGAAAGGCAGTAACCCTATATTCCTGCTAGCTGAGTGGACTGCATGGAACTTTTCTAAGAGGAGAGGTTTATGTGTCTCCACACTATGCCTTGTTTCTGTGTTTCAGGAGTGAAATCACTTACCTGTGATTTGCCTTCCGTTACGATGCGATCAAACAAACTGTCGCCTTCGTTTTCATAGCCTTCGAATTTACCCAAGCACATTATCATTCGCTGTACTTTGTTGTCATCTGACAGCATTTTCTGTACCCAGCAAGCGGAAACTTTCCGCAAGCCAAATGTATCGTGCAGGATGTTGAATCCTGTGCCATACGAAATTTAGAGTTCTTTTGCGATATCACTGAGGCGTGCACACACTCTGGCTTCAACGCACTTCATATTGTTGGGATTGTGGGGTGAGCGTTGCCTACGAGTTAAAAGATCATACTACAAAATTGTGCGCCTGTCAGAGAATTGCTTTAGCTCAAGCGCACTACATAACGACAGATTTGCCGCTGTATGTTTCTACAAATTCCCGACAGACATCAACGGCATTTCAGGTCTTTGGACCAAAAAAGGAGAACAACACTTCGCTGCTTATATGACATTGGCACTACCAGTACTTCTGCTATTTGGAAATCACAGTTCAAGTGACCACGCAAGAGCTACGATGATCAACCCCTGTTGAATAAAAATAGAAAACTATACATATACACTGAACAGCAACTCAATTACAGATAACTGTCTAGTAACGTGTAGCACCACCTTTCACCCTGATGACGGCGGCGATTCGTCTCGGCATGGACTCGACAAGACACCGGAAGCGTTGAATCCACGACCCCTGAACAAGCTCCCACAGTTCACGAAGATTTGATGGAGGGGGATCATTTCTCTCGATGGCATCCCAGATGTGCTCGATAGGATTGAGGTCAGATGACCTAGCTGGCCAAGGAAGCGAGGTCACGTCTGTGGAGTGTTCATCCAACCATTCGGATACAATTCGGGAGCTGCATTTTCTTGTTGCAGGATGAGGTCCCCAGTGGGATGTTGAAGACGCACAAACGGGAGCAAATGGTCGTCCAGGATATTTCGGTAACGTTGACCTGTGAGGGGCGATGTCACACGTACCAGGGGTCCCATTTCAGTCCACGTAAACAGTCCTCAGACGAGAATGCCCCCTCACCAGCTTGAAGAGTACCTTGCTGGCAAGGAGGATCCATCGCTTCATGTGGTTTGCGCCGTACTCGTATCCTGCCATCCGCATGTACCAACGTGAATCTCGACTTATCCGTCCAGGCAACATTTTCCCACATGTCTAGGGTCCAGTGGCGATGTTCCCGCGACCATGCTAATATTTGCACCCTGTGATGTGCGGTCAGCAGCGGTACCCTCGTGGGACGTTGTCTTCTGTACCCCATAGCGAGGAGATGGTTCTGGATGGTGTTGCTGCTTACTCGTTTTTGTGCACCAGCGTTAAATTGCCTAGTGATTTCTTGCACTCTGGCCCGTCTATCCGTTGTTACAATGCGAGCTAGCCGATGATGACCCCGCTCATCCACACGCTGTTGTTCTCGGCATGCGGCCCTTGCAGGGATGGTTTTACCGGATTCGATGTACTCACGGTGCACCCGTGACACAGTGGCTCGTGAAAATCTCAGTGCCTGCACGACTTCCGAGATGGAGTGACCCATTTGTCGGGCCCGACAATTTGTCCACCATGAAATGCGCTTAGATTCTTCGTCTTACTCATACTGCGTCCCACTCTTATACTGATTCCCGTCGCATCACTCCTTATATTGTCGGATCGCTGCATGCGTCATGTCGTTTCCGTTTACAGGGCCGCCCACAGCGCCACATTTGCATAACGCCAGCTGTCTCTAATTCAATTGCTCTTCAGTGTATACTGACGTGAGTATAAAATAATTTCCTACTCTTTGTATTTCCGTAAGCTAAAAATGGATGCGCAAATTTTAAAGATCTGCCCTCGTGTGAGAGAGGGATCTTTCAGGGATCATGGAGTGCTTCTGAGATTAGATAAAGTTCATTGCCTGTTTTCAAATGGATAATGCATTCGTTTTTCCAAATCTTGCTGTTGATGCAGCAATGAGTTAATTGTGCATCTCTGAAAGCAGTTATTTCATAAGAAATTGTACTACACGTCTTTTATTTCTCGGATGTACGCCATGTTTAAACGATTAGCCAGTGAATGGTAGTGCGAAATCCCTATTTCCAGCTTTTTCAGAACACTCTAACTTCAGGAATGATGTTAACGATAAATAAGCAGGAACCACTAACTGACGGCCATCTAAGAGAGAATACCAGTAAATTGGTAATTTGCCTCTCCGAAGTTCTGGTGGGTCGCCCCGGTGGCGCCGTGATCTAAGCGCTGGCTTCTGACTCTTCGCCCGAGATGGATTCGGGTTCGAATCCCGTAAGGCAAGGATACTGTGTTTGTCTTAGGCATTGGCTCCCTCTTTTACCTGCAGTCAGTTACCCAAAATTAGGGAAGGGCGACTGTTTATAACGTGTTGAGTTACCCATGGTAGTCGTTAAACCCCCAGTAATAATAATCAAGTTCAAGTGATTAGGAAAGCAGGTTTGTGCTTAAAGCCACTCCTGGGCCCATGTCTCAGAGGAAGCGTGGGTAGTGCGCTAGCCCGATCTCTTCCTTAGGAGGAATGTTTCTAAATCAGGAACAGGCGACTGCTCATATTCTTTATATGCTCACGATTTTCGTTTCTCTCCGGAATTAAAACTAATTGTATTCTTTTGATATCTGGTGGTTTACAACACGAAAGCCACATTTTGCGATTGAACATATGCCGATGAGCCATTACATTATGACCACCTACCAAATAAGACGTATCACCCCCTTTAGCCCGTAAAACAGAGGTCACTCAGAGAGACATCGATTCCTTGAGGTGTCGATAGGTATCCTGGGGTATCTGGTACCATACTGTCAACAGCATGTCCTCCAGTTCCCGTACATTTCGGAGTGGTGGTGATTTAGCGCGAACCCACTTTTCCAAGTCGAACCACAAATGCCCAATTGGGTTCATGTCAGGTAAATTAAGAGGCTAGGGAATTAACAGAAAGTCACCAGTATATTCATCGAACTACTCCTTGACGATTCTGGTAGTGTGGCATGGTGTTTTATCCTTTTGGTAATGGCCATCATCAGCAGGGACACAGTTGCCATGAATGGGGACCTTGATTCACAACGATGTTCAGATACCTGGCAGTTGTCAGGGATTGTGTTATTGTGATAATGGTGTCCAAAGTGAACCAAGAAATCATCGCCCACAGCATAACACTGCCTGCCGCAGGCTTGGTTCCGCCCAACAGTGCATTCAGGTGCCATAGCTTCCGTTGGTAGTCTAGGTATCCGCGCTAAGCCGTTTACGTGATGCATCAGGAATCTTGAATCGTCAAACCAGGCCACTTGCTTCCAATCATTCGCGGTCCAATTTCGATGACCTTGGGCCAATTTTATGCGTTGTTAGCGATGACGTGCAGTGAACATGGGGACCCGGCTGGATCTTCGTCTAAGCCGGCCCATTCGCAGAAGGCTGCGATGAACTGTGTGCATTGAGCACCACTGTTGTAGCTGCTGGTAATTTGTCGCACCGTGGCCCTGCGGTCGCTGTGAACAATGAGCGACAGTTTCCGCTCCTTTCTGGCATCAATGATATGTGGACGACAGTTCGTTGTTTGGCCGTCTGTGCACTACATTTGATACGTACTCACTACAGAAGCACGTGGACAACCTACAAGTCGCGCCGTTTCATTACCATTTGTCCTTCATCAAACTCCGAAAAATCGGCATCTTTTCCCATTCTGACTCCGAAAACTCTACTAACCGTGAGCCGGTCCTCGCGTTGTTTATATACTGCTCTGTGAACTTCACCTGCGCCTTCGCTCGGTCTCCAGGCGCGCTCATTTCTCTAGGCTGAGGGTGGTCAAAATGGAATGGCACATCGGCGTAGAACAACTCAAATTAGAAACAATGGCAAGGTATACTATTGAAGCGTCACCTCCCAATAAATCAGACCAGTCCTATTATTCATTTTACAGATTTCGTGAACCTACACGGGTTGTTGCACGCAGTGCTGCAAGTTTGTTCACCAGGGTTCTTAATTTTTGATTCACTTTAGTAAAAGAAATGCAATTTTAGAAGCGGCTTGTGCAGTTCAGTTACTTTAATACGTTTTCATAGCCAAGTATGAGTTTACATAGACTTCTAAGCAACGTCTCATATCGACTCTCTCGGAAAAATCGAGAAAGGGAACTCCGAAAAAACGAAAAAAATTACCCCAGATAAAAATAACAAAGCCCATCCAAAAACTTCGCAAATCAGAACTAAAAAGAAATTCTCTAATTTATTTTCTTTAGATATCGCTCACTTATCGAAAATAGCGTTTTTTTTCTTAGACTTCCGTTCATCCTGCCAGCTCGAAGGGGTTAGAAGAATTTCCCGGCGAAAATTATAATAATATAGCGCTCTAGCTGTCAAAAATTTCTTGATTAATTTGCTACACCCCACCTATTGGATAAATCTCGTGCGCCCATCGGCAAAATTCTCGATCCACAGCAGGTGTTATCACGTCCTCCCTCTGACTGTTTATGCTTTCAGCGCCATTACGTAGGCACATGCCCTCACAGGCAGTCTTATTTTCAGTTTCGCAAAACACACCGGTAAGAAGAGCAGTCATCAGCTCCAGCTATAGAGGGATAATATTCAATAGGGTCCGAATTATTAGACTGGTCTTTCGATAATTTACTCTTTCACGTGTTTCTTTGGGTTCTGCATATCATAAAATATTTAGCGTTTTGAAGATGGATCAATACACCCATTTTTCACAAGTGATTTTCGGCTTCCTGCACCGAAGTAAGCTCTAAGAAATAAAAGGGAGGAGGACACATCGCACTCCCCTAGCTTCTGTCATAATCCGTTCACGCTATAGTGGCTGGAACTGTCACAAAAGGAAAGGGAAAAGATATTGGGCATTTAAACTACAATGGAAAAGTTTCAGGGAGTGTTAGCAGAAGGTTTTAGAAATATTGCTTCTGTTCTCTCGCTCTCTCTCTCTCTCTCTTTCCCACACACAGATCATGCGTAATCGACATCTATCGCTCAGAATGGATGATTATTGTGTACGGCGAGGGTTTTCAACTTTTCATAGTAATTTTAGTCACTTTTTGTTTGCATTTGAAGTATCCTGTTTTAAATGCCAATATGAACACGTAAGTGTTCCGGAACACGAGAGTATCGAATTGCAGGTACTACACTAACCTTCAATAAAGTATCAGAAGACGCATCGGTTTCACACTGGTATCACGCTCACTAGAGTGTCGATCCCACTTTTTTTCTTGCTCTGACACAATACATTCTGCTCGTTCGGCGTTCCAACAATGGATTATATACTGCAGCAGGTACGGTCTTCAGTTCCTTTCACACAAATGTGTCAAGCTCAGCAACCGATGAACGATATGATGGTCTGGAATTCACTCAGAGCTTCAGTTCATTCCACAGAAGCTCCGTAGACATCAAGTCGGGTATTTGTGACTCCCAATTAACTTCCGGCCATGAACTAACCTATAACAATGCCTGCTGTATGGCAGGGAACATTTTCTTGTTGAAACAAACATTTGTCTGCCCCCAATCGTTATGAGCGAGGTACATTCCAAAATATTATGATGGGCGTCTACGTTCATGTTTCCTGGCCCAGCCACCAAAGGTCTGAGATAATATCGTGAGAAACAGGGAACATTATTATATTGAAACAAACGTTGGCCTTACCAAATGAAATAACTTAGAGTATCATAGTAACACCGTTTATTAAGAATCCACATCGTAATGAGCGGGGTATTGTCCAAACTTTAACGACAGGTTTCGGCGTTCATAGTTCCTGTCATAATCAGCAAAGATTCAGTACCATACCATAAGAAAAACTCCTCAATATCACACGACGTCTTTCGATCTTGATTGCTAACCCAGTGTTCTCCTTCCAGGGACGGTCTTCTGACATTGTCATGCCCACATCCGTCGATCCGATTGAAGTAGGACGTAGAGTCTCTCGTTACACTATAGAATCAATTTTCACCTTGCAAATGAACAATTACGCATTTCTCTTTATCATGTAAGGAGAGATTGCTGAATGCGGTGGGTGAAGTTCGTGTAGACTTGAAATCCTGTTTATTCCTGAAACTCCTGTTTAATATTTGGCAGGAGTGGAGGTACTACATTTTTGACTGTTCTGCTTGAGTATCTTATTTCAAGTCTACACGAACAATTCCGCCTACGGCCACGTGGTAAGGGTTTCCGTAATTTTCCGTTACGTTGTTTGGCATTGGTGGTACCGTCATACTCCAGAATCCTGATAACGTAAGCGGCTATCGAATTAGGATTTCACAGGTTGTCGGCAGTTGCAGAAATTAACAAGTCGGAGATGTGGCATAAATAGTGACACTCCTCACATAATTTCTTTGCGTGACGACAGGAAAGCTTCTGCAGTTTATTTTCTTTACTTTTACACCGTCTTTCAAAGAAAGCGTTCACTTTATTTTTACAACAGTGGTGTCCGGACGGTTTTGGAGGGTAATGTACATGACAGCGCTTTCCTGGGAAAAAATAGTGAAGTCAGTCTTGTTATACAGCAAAATCATTGCTCAGTTACACGTTTAAAATGTCCCCTCCATTTTAAGATGTTACAGTAATGTAATTTTGTGAGTTCCAAGTCAAGGCAGTTGTGTGGAACATAGGCTCAGCTCTCATCGCGGGAAGATATTCTTATCGTCTGATATCCTGTGATGTTTGAAGTGATAGCGAATGGTAAAAATGCCTTAAAATTTCGTGGTGAATGACTCAAACAAAAGAATAAAAAACATGAAGCCCTATTATCTGTTCCTCTAGGAGTAGTTTCATATAAAATAAATAAGAAAAAAACATTTTTTCTTCAAATAGAGTGTTACATTTTCGGCAGGTAACTGAACAAATATTTTGTATTTACGCAGGCTGTGATGATATACTGAGGCAAATGTTTTCTTTTTCCATTTCACATTTATTTTCGCTGCTCATTATATGAATGATGAAATTTTCCGCAGGTAACTGAACAAATGTTTTGCATTTTTTTTGGAGGTTTAACGACCACCGTGAGCAACTCAGTGGGCTATAAGCAGTCGCCCGTCCCTAATTTAGGGTCACTGGTTCCAAGGAAGGGAGAGAGCCAGTGCCGTGAGACAAACACAACATCCATGCCTCACCGGGATTCGAACCCGGACCCCGTTCGGACGAATTATCAGAGGCCATCGCTTAGACCACTGCCCCACCTCTGTATTTGCGCAGGCTGTGATGATATACTGAGGCAAAGATGATTTTTTTTTCCATTTCACATTTATTTTCGCTGCTCATTCCATGAATGATGAAGAAGTACTTCTTTGGTAAAACTCACTGGAGAGTTATTGTGGCCATGACAAGATCTCTCGAAGTTCTGGGGTTTTAAGGTATCGGTGCACCTTTAAAATGCGATTTTCGGTCAAAATATCGATTTCTCAATTTCATTCTAACATTAAAACCCGTGTTTGTTTCTTTCCAAATCCGTTTAAAATTTGTTTCTATCTTTTTTAGAACATGGGCTACAATTATTTTAATGTTACTTGATAGCAACTTTTCAGAACCGGATGTACTGTTATGCTAACCGGAAGTGAGCTTATATGTTTAATTACATTGCTGTTTTATTAAATATGAACGCTCAAATTTGATCCTGTACATAAATCAAAACAGAAATTAAAATTTCAATTATTTAAAATATTTAAAGGATCTGGTAACACATGTTTTGTTCAAACCTCTGGCAACAAAGGTATGATATGGCAGAAAATACCGAAGGAGGTTATCGTTTGCCTCAAAAATATGAAATTAGTTATATATGATGCTGTCGTACAATTTGATGTTTGCTTTCAAGATTGTTTGTTGAAAGTTCTAGCCAAGTTGAACATTGAAAATCCAATATTTTTCATACTGCAGGGTTATAGACATTTAGATAACATTCGAATCCATGACTGGAAACGGCATGCAACCCCTGTTGCGAAAAAAAAACGTAGATAAGTTTTGTGAGCCCTCAGGATGAAAACAATAACTGTTTTGCATAGTAAAGATATTGAAATCTATAAATCAGGGGCACTTTAACGTTTAAGTTTTATTTTTAAAGTAAGATTTGTGTTTAAAAGTTATTTTTAGCTTTCTCTCGAAATTAATTCTTTTATATTTTGCCATCATGCAAAACATTATAACGCTAAAAATTATGCTTGAAATGCCTTAAAACTTTACAGGAATATATTGCAAGGTAATATAAAGGGACTGGACTATTCCCATGATTGTACGTCCATTGACATTTTTATTTTTATGGTATGAATTATGAATTGCTATAAATTTTGAGTGATTTTCTTTTCGACAGTACTTTAACTTTTACAGCTTTTTAAAAAACTTCGCTATGATAATGGAAATAGTCTTTCCCTAGAGGATGTAATTGTCATCATAATAAAATTTACAAAAATAAAATATATTGATTTGAGTTATGTTTTGTGGAAGTGTTGAAGTGTTATTTTTTTGTTATTTTTACATCTTTTTCGACTAATATTGAAAACAAAAAATCAGAACCTTTTTTCTTTATGTCATTCCATATTTTTGACCATATTCCATTATAAAATGCTGAAAAAAAAATCAAATAATTTGAAAAAATCCTCTCGGAAGGTGTACGGTTACCACAAAAATTGGAGTTCCTCATTTCCATTCTGGCTTTAACAAGAATTTCTCAAAGAGTCCATAAATGTCTGTTTTCTAGTGAAACAACTACTCAGAATGGAGAATATAAGAAGTTATTTTCTTATTTCTCTTCTAACACTGTGAATGCCAAAAAAACTGTTAATAGAATTTTGTATTTCAATCGATTTTCTCAGGATAGTGCATTTAGGTAGTTTGAAACATCAACTATCTATCAGTAAATTTACACGAATTTATTATTTCCAAATAAGTTTTTCTTGTTATTGAATTTCGTTTATGGACATATCACATTCTTCCTTTTGCAGATCTGGATTAATTAGCGTTCCACAGAATGCCAAAGTTCATTATAATTTTGCCAACCTCCAGAAAGACCTTGGGAATGTGGACTCTGCTATGGAACATTACAGGACAGCCCTGAGGTATGAGGTTTAAAATTATTATAGCAATAAGCACACGTTTCTTTTAGAAATCCAACTTCGAATAAATACCCATTCCTTTTCGATTTCTCGAAGCACTGATGTCCAGTTTCGAAAGTTTGTATCCAATTTGATGCTAGAAAAAAATTGCACAGAATCCTTTGTTATTTATGCGAATAATTGAAACAATAAATTATTTTTTAAAAGGAGAAGCAAATTTTAATGTAAATTCAAAATTCTAAAGTGACTACCTGTTGGAGACCGTTGTCAGAAGTCGGTATACGCAAAAAGCATTACGGACTCTTTTGAAAAAAGAAAGAATCTCTAATGACTTTTTTCTAATGCTGAATAAAATTTTATGTCTGAAACTCTAGCGTCTTTGTTTTATTATTCAAGTGTATTTATCCGATATTTAGTAATAAATAATCAATCATGTACACTGGAAAATGCATTACGAGCTTTGCACAAAACGAATATACACTGCTGGACAATTGCTAAGGACGGATCATAAACGGCTATACAGCGCATAAAAAAGTAAGTGTGGTTGGATGCCAAGTGAAATAAAATAATGTCAGAATGCCAGGACATTACAAGAAAGACAATTTATTGTGCTCTGAAATCCAGAAGGCTTTGGAACGTGTTCAAGGGACAAACAGGCCATTTTGTGCAGAATACGTAAACGTGAAAAAAATGCAATCACCGTCCGCGGGCGTTCCGGCGTAAGATGTCAATACGGGATATGGCCACCATTGAGGGCGACGCAAGATTCCACACGTCGTGTCATGCTTTGCACAACATTATCAAGCAGCTGTTGGGGTAATTTATCCAATTCCTCTGTCAGTGCACGGTTTAGGGTGTCCTTGTTTATTGGAGGGCATTGGCGACCAGCAAGACTTCTCCCCGAAGCATTCCATGCACTTTCAATGGGATTCAGATCTGGAGAACGTGCTGGCCATACGAGGCGTTGAATATCCTCGCTCGCAAGACACTCCTGGACAGCGACTGTTCGATGACATGTTGCGTTGTCGTCCATGAAAACGAATCTATCACCGACAGCACCACGGAACATGCGAACATGAGGTAGCAGAACATCATTAATGTATCGTTGGCCAGTCATAGTCCCAGTTGGAAGCACATAGAGGAACGTACGGCCATTGATCATGATGCCAGTCCATACCATGACACTACATGTCGGATATCGGTTCCTTTCCTGTATGTTTGCTGGACAACATGCAGTACCACTATCACGCCAGATCAGTTGTCGTCGACAATCAGACGATAGACTGTTTCTACTCTCATCTGAGAAGAGGACAGCAGACCAGTCGTTATCAGTCCAATTGCGATGTTGATGGCACCATTGCAAACGGGTGGTACGGTGACGTCTGAACAATGGGATGCACACAAAAGGACGGCGGGCGTATAGTCCTCCTTGATGCAAACGTCTGTCGACAGTTTTTCGGGAGATCCGCTTGCCAGTAGCAGCCATAAACTGATTTGCTACCTCACTAGCTGTGCTGCGCCGGTGTCTTTTTGTTGATAGCACAATGTGCCGATCTTCTGCAGGTGTCGTACTGCGAACACGACCTCCCCGTGACGTTTGCTACACTCTCCATTTGTTTGAAATGATTTCCAAAGCCTTGAGACAACACTGTGGCTGACGTCGAACTCCCTGGCAACATCTGTTATTTTTCGCCCTTCTTCAATCTTGCCAATAATACGGCCACGCGTAAAATCATCTAGGTGATGTCGAGAAGACATACTGAAAATTGCAAGTTCGTCAATTGATTCTTTCCCTTTTAACTTTGCGTTTGAACAACAACGGTCAATACGCGTCAGATCCTTTATATCTCTTTTCAGCGCTATGACGTGACGAACAAGTTCGGCAATCCAAAATTTGCATACGCACAACACGTCTTACTGTATCCCGCACTTATGCTAATTTCCACATTTTCCTGCCTTCCATTTTATGGTTGCTATTGTCATCCGTCCTTAGCAATTGTCCGGCAGTGTACTTCGCCAAAGATTGGTTTGTTGAATTTATTTTTATATAATAGCTCGTTTTTGCCGAATTTTGCAAACAAGAAGTACGAGCAAAGATGCATAGTACTTGTCTTTACTTTTTGACGTAGAAATTGTATAGAGATGATAATAAACTTTAATCCTTTTATTTTCCTCACGTGAGCTTACTAAATTTAATTACTGTCACATTTCACCTAGATTTCTCCTTTTTAGACCTTTGTGTTTTCATTGACTGCTGCATAAACATTTCACCATATACCTGTGTGTGCAAATTCCGTTCCTTTTACGAAGACATCTATGTGTTATTAAACAGATTATTTAATTTTTTCAAATTTCCTTTTGCAAATTTTATATGCACAGGGTAAAATTGCGAGCGTTCAGCTTGCTCTCTAGATATCAATCAGAAGCTTACTTTTGTTCACATCTTCGAATTAGAATTTTGTAGTTGTAAGGAATATAATCATTTCGCCGGAGATAAAATATCCATGAAGGCCAGCCTGTTTGCTATATCGCTAGGACAGGTAGGCATTATACAGAAATGTTTTATAACACCAGCGAGGAAGGCATAGTTCGAAAGAAAAAATGTAATCATAATCGCAATATCTACGTAGGCATTATACAAAGAAATGTCGCAATACCCCAGGTAGTTATAATTGGGAAAGATAGTGTAATAGCTAAGTAGGCCTAAAAGTTAAGTACATTGGGGATAAGACAGTCGCGTATGCAATAAATGCAAATACCAGGATGAGTCAAAAGTTCGTCCTGTTTTGAGATCCACATAATCTTGGACCTCCATACCTGTGCAAAACCCGCGCCAGCATCCACTGGATACCGCGATGACGTGGATCACACGAGGCTGATGAAATGCATTTGGCACGAGACCACATTGGGTATTACAGGACCAGAGGATGGAGTTCGATAAACGTGCTATTCTTGTGCTCTTATGCTATTATTGGAAAAAAGGTTAAACGCGGTAGCGAGAGAAATTTTCGCCGTTGATGGCGAGAAAACAGTAGACAGCAACGCTGCACGAAAATGGTCCCAGCGTTCCACTGCTGGGGACAGCAACCTCGTAGTTAAGCCGAGGTCTGGACGTCCAAAGACCACCAACACTGGTACCCTGTTTGAAGTTGTGATAGCAAACCCCGGTACAAGAACACAATTGATCGCTAAGGTGGGATCTCTTCCCAATCTACCATCGTTCGTCACCTGCACCGACTTGGTTTCACCTCCAGGCGCCAATTGGTTCCCCCATCATCAACAGATAGCCTAACAGATGGAACAACATGCCGCTCTCTGTCGATGATCGCTGTTAAATCCACGAGACGATAGGTGTTGGCGTCGTGTCGTCACAGAGGATGAAAAGTGGATATTCCCATGTTATTGTTCAACTGGGAACCAGTGGATGAGGTCACTCTATGGAGCACAGCCAGTGGTGCAACGAGAGAGGTTTGAGAGGAAAGCTGTGCATTTGGTGTAATTATGAGCAACCTGTGCACTGAAAACGAGTGCTAGATCGTCTGGCTGCGAACGGGAACATCTACGGCGAACAACTGCACAGGTCCATAATACTCTGTGCCAACGCCATCCAGCGCTCGTCAATTAGATGCAGGCGTTGCTTTAAATGATAATGTCCCAAGTCACAGCTCTAGAGTAGTCCATTGAAAAGTACAGGAACTAAAAGAGGTTGAGATCTTGCTCCATTCACCGTGTAGTTCTGACTTTATTCAGTCTGACTATCCCCTGTTTTGCTCCAGGGTTCATTTCCTACAAGGATGACACTTTGTTTTAGTGGTGGGTATAGAATCTAGCATCAGAGAGCTTTTCCCCAAAATCTGGCGAGTGGTTCTGCCGTGAGATCGTGTCTCTGGTGGAATGTTGGCAAAGGACTATAAAAAAACCACGGCCTATGTTTTTGCAAAATTAGATGAGCGTATATGGCTTTCTTGCATCATTACCCAAGTAGCAGTGAATATCGGCTAGATATCTGGCCGATATCGGTTATGTCGGCTGAATGTCGTTAATATCAATCGACATTGAGCCGATATCGGACCGATATCGGCATTGTGGACATATCCGACATCGTCGTGCCGTTCTTCAGCGGATATCGGACCGATAGCGGCATTTCAGATATAGCCGATATCGGACCGATATCGGCTACAGATATTGGACCGATATCGGCTACAGATATTGGACTGATATCGGCTACAGATATCGGACCGATATTGCAAAAAGTTATCCTCCCTGATATTTAGCCGATATCGGTTATATCGGCTACCGACATGGAGCCGATATCGGACCGACATTAATTGCTACTTGGGTAGACATTTCAGCTACAAACGGTGAGAACTTTCGACTCACCCTGGTAAATGCAAATGTAGCAGTCACATGGGCTGATGAACATCAGACAGCATTTTCGATATTGAACGAGCGGAAACCTTAAGGCAAGCACATGAATCGTGCACGATGTCGAATACTGTGACATACGGTGTTCCGAATTCTGTTTTGGTATCACGGAGATGCATTTGCCTATTCGTATGCACCATGACATCAACGCTCTGAATGTTCTGTGGCACAAGTTTCGAACATCATTCTCGAAATTTGTGCTTCCATCAACGAGATGCTAGCACCACCACTTGGCATATGTTAATGCCACACAGCTTCTGACGTATGATTCTACCATCTTCATATGAATATCAACGGCGTCCTTGCCTTTAAACCACACAAAAAAAATGACCAATACTTTACTGTTCATACGAGGGCTGATAACCCGACAAGGAGGGATACGTCTTCTGTTTGTCGACTGATAAAAGCGTTTGTACCGGCCCTTCAGTTGTATCTTCAGATTAATACAGTGCTTCGGCTGCGCCTCCTAGTGTACGAAGTGATCTCTTTTGAATCATATGATGTGCTGTGAGGATGTAAAAGTATTTGTCTGGTAGATAAGATGAATGGCTTGTGGGATGGAGCGAGTGTGTGTGGATGAGAACCTTTTATGAATCATCCGAAAATATGGTAGCCGATGTCTAGTGGTTACTGTGAATGACATCTAGACAGAGTGAGGATGCAGAAGTGGATGTTTGGATTTAGTTTGAATGAATGAGTTGTGCTCAGATTTATAAACGAATGGCTTGTGGTTTGAATGAAGAGGAACTCTTTGCTATGTCGAACGAAGAGGAATTATTTTTCTTATGTCGAAATCAATATGCGGTTAGTAGAATTAAATGAAGTGGTGGATGTCTGGTGGACAGAGCAAAGATGACTTGATGACAGAACAAACATGACTTATGCACAGAGAAAAGATGACTTGTGGAGAGAATGAATATGCGAAAGTGGACGTCTGATGGTAAATGAATGACTTTTGAAGAGAGTGAGTGGATGTCTGATATGTAAAATGTTCTTGTGGTTAGAATGTAAAGGATCTGCTGTGGATCATGTACGGATGCACTCGTGGAAGTGGATACTTAGTCGGTAGAGTTAAAACTCAATGGTGGATGGAATAAAGATATAGAAATGGTTGCTTTGTGATTACCGTATTTTTCGGCTTATAAGTCGATATGGAGCATAATTGGAATGGGTTATTTTTTTTTCTAATTTCCTTATCTTCATTCATAGATAAGTCGATTCTGAATACAAGACGAGGCTAGAACAAATACAATTAGTGTTCCGAAATTCCGTTACTATATTTTTAATGTTTCAGTAAATGTTAAAAGGAAGAGAGAAGCAGTTAAATTCCGCATTTTTGATTTCAGCAAAAAGTTCAATTTCGTAAGTTTATTGTTTTTCTTACAAACTACGCTACCAGTATTCCTATCCCTCTTGACCTACTAGACAGAGAATCCACCACGCAAAGATGAAAATAAAAGGTCACACAAATGTGCCCAACCTGATAGATGCTTGCGGAGTGAGTTATCGTTCATTGCTTTTTCTCACAGAGTCCGATTGAAATCAGAAACCAAAAGAGCTTTTAATTTAAATCGGAAACATGAAATGAATTAAGATAAGAATAATAATCGACAGCAATAGGTAACTTTTATTCAGTTGAGCTGCACATGGTCATGTCAGAATAATATGACCACCCTCAGAATCACAATGTACCCGCCCAGGCGCGTCACAGAGTACACGTGACAAGGTCGAACACACGGAGATATAAGCCGCCGGCCAGAACAGATGAGCCATAGTGCGTTACGTGAGCACAATAGGCAGAGGAAGGTATTTGACGGACGTTCAAAAAGGAATGATCATTAGCTATCGTGCCAAGGGTGAAAGCATCTCAGGATCAGCAGACTTCGTGGGCTGTTCGCGAGGTGCTGTAGTAAGGGTGTACCAAGAATGGACCGCTGACACACCGAGTACCTCCCGACGTCATAACTGGGGAGCCCCAAAGGCCATCGACGCCAGAGGAGAACGTCGCCTCCGTCGACTGGTAAAGGTCAATCGACGCACAACGGTGCAGCAATCGACCACGCAAATGAACGCTTGGGCAAAGCGAACCCTGTTACGCATGGGGTCTCTGTAGTCGACGCTGCGTCAAGGCGCCCATGTTAACCCAGGTCCATCGGCAACGACGCCTGAATTCGCATGGGACTACTGTCATTGTACAGCGGTATGACCGGGGACCGGTGGTACCACTGGATGGATCCCTGAACGCCAGTGGCTACCTACCTGTCTCTCCTCGCTGACCACATGCATCCTTCGTGTTGGACGTTTACCCTGGTGGTGATGGTGTCTACCAACAGGACAATGCGCCGTGCCACGTCGCCAAGGGGCTGCGCGACTGGCTCCAGGAACACGAGAGCGATGTCCCCGTTCTCATTTGGCCGGTGAAATCGCCCGACCTCAATCCCATAGAACACTTGTGGATCGACAGTGTTTGACATGCCGACCCAGAACCACGTCATCATCGGGACCACCGTGCTCTGCTGCAGTCCAACTGGGCACGTGTGCCTCGGGCCGCATTGCGTCATTATAGAAGTTTTTCCATTATAGAAGCTTATTCGTTATAGAAGCTTTTTCAGGGCCTCGTTGCGTCCATGCCACGCCGTCTCGCCACTGTAAACCGGGACAAGGGTGGTTATTCCCATTATTAGTTAGGTGGTCATATTGTTCTGATACGACTGTGTACAATTGAGAGATTGACAGAACGAAAAAATGCCTTCATTAGCCACTGGTCATTGCTGTTCTTAAATCCCAAGCGCCGACTGCAGTCAACACGATGGTCACCAGCCAAGCAACTGCGTACCAGTGAAATGTTTCAGAAGTTTAATACTCAGGAGATAGATGCATTGCACCCATTGTAGTTCTGGCGCCTTTGCATAGTCAGGGGTGAATGCCACCCGCGGGTCTTTAAGGGGTCGCGAGTAGGATGCTATTAACATATGACAGCTGCCACTCTAAATAGGTCACGGTGACTTTAATGATGCTCCTATCAAACTAAAATATTCGTTATAGAAGCTTTTAAACAAGTTCTGAGTAACGGAATATTATGTTCCGTAGGCTTTCCGAATGATTTCGTGTGAACGTAATATTGCATTTCGGGTGCTTGGGTCACGAACGAATTTAAGGCAAAAAAAAAATATATATATATATATACAGGAAGTGGACAATGAACCTGAAACACCTGGGCAAATAGCACCTCACTTGCCACGCCGCTGTACGCGCTACCTGGTGGCCAGCCTGCATCTATTTCGCAGTCGATCAACGAGAGTGGAATGTGAGGGTTGCATTAGAAGAGCAGCAGCACATCCGGACGTTAAAACGTGCGATCCACATAACATAATGGGAGACATATTCGAGTTTCAAAGAGGACACATTGTTGGTGCGCGTCTCGCCGGTGCATCTGTGCCCAAGACAGCAAGTCTTTGTGGCGTATCGCGAGCCACGGTATCCAGGGTCATGTTGACATACCAGCAAGAGGGAAAAAATCTCATCCAATAGGTGTAACTGTCGAGGTAAGAGGAAGCTGTCTGACAGGAACGTCCGGATGCTAACATGGATCGTAGCCAAAAAAAAACATAAAACCATAGCTTCCCAACTCGCCTCAGAGTTGAATACGCACTGCTATTCACCTGTTTCCATCATAATAGTTCGTCGGGAGCTTCACTGTGTCTACATTCACTGTCGTGTTGCTGTCGCCAAACCCTGGATCACCAGTGTGAATGTCAAACCACTGTTGGAATGGTGCCTGCAGTGCAAATTGTGGATGTTGGACAACATGAAATGTGTTTTGTTATCAGATGAATCGTCCTTCAATGTCTTTCCCACAACCGGGAGAGTTTACATATGGAAACATCCTTCACAGGCTTACCACCCTTACTATTTATTGCGCACAGTGAAGCTCGGGGATGGTTTGGGCCGCAGTATCGTGACAGTCTGTCAGCCCGCCGATTGTTCTTGAGGGGCACATCCCTGCCAAGGACTATCAGACAATTTTGTAGGACCAGGTGCATCCAATGGTTCAAGCATTGTACTATGACGGTAGTGCCATGTATCAGGACGATACACGCACCGATACACAGAGCCAAACTGGTGGAAAAGTGGTTTACTGAGCATGAAAGTGAGGTTGACCATCATTGAGCCACTCTGAGGTGTTCTGGAGGAGCGAGTCAGGAAACGTTTTTCTGCACCAGCATCGCGTTGTGACTAGCCACTTTTCTGCAGGAGGAATGGCTTCATATACCTCTTGCCACTGTACAGAACTTGTATCGGTCCTTCCCACGAGAATTGCAGCTGTATTAGCCTCCAAAGAAACATCTACACAGTACAAATAACTTGTTGTTTTCTGAACCGATGTGTTTCACTTTCGTTGTCCACCCCCTGTATATATCAGTGTGATTCAAAACGTTTTCTGACAGTTTATAAAAATGCGTATAAATGAATAAACGTAAAATTTTAATCTTCGAAATAGTACATCGTGTTTGATGGTACTACACCATCGTGATGCCATGTCTTGAACCCCCTGTGAAAAAAATTCTTGGGTTTCGAGACGAAAGATTCTTGGACCCCAAGTTCAAAACCATGGAAGTTTTAGAAGTGTTTTCCACGTAAAAATAGTGGACCGGAATAAACGGACAGTGCGAAGGTGCAAATCCTGGACTATAAGTAGAGGGGCGGGCGCATTAGCTCAAAACACTCCAGTTCCTGTATTTTTTCTTGGTTGAACGGGCACAATGAGCAGGAGCATCATACTGTTGGAGGATATCTCGTTTTACGGTTCACAAGAGCAGGATATTTTCGACTAAAAGCGGCATACATCCTCTGCAACTGGCCGAAGTACAGCTGCTCGTTAACGCCTCGGTCATCTGGAACCGATACCCAATGACTAGGACCCTCAAATTTCCACCAAGCGCATAGCATAATGTTTTGCTCAAATCGTCCTACTTTTTTTGGAACTGGTTCTTGTGGCTTTTTGAGATCCAACCACTGTTTTATTGTGTCAGGATTCCGGAAAAAAATATCCTTTTCATCCCATGTCACAATTCGCTTGAAGAAACGGTCGTCCTGAGAATATTCGAGCAATTGGTAACACAAATGCAACGTCACTGAGCATGAGCGCCAGTCAGTTCGTTGGTTACACGTCGACAGTTTCTGTGCGACTTGTAGAGCTTGTGCAGTTGGCGAAAAATTCTGGGCTGAGGTATTTCCCAACTCATTTGACAGTTGTCTAATGCTTGTGCACGGATTTGACCCTACAGATTGGCGTACAGCTTCAGAAGTCATCATCGAAATTCTTCCAGCTCGTGCTTTGTCTTCAAGGCTGTAGACCCTAGTTTTATATTGCTGAAATCAAAATCTTGTCATTCTTCCAAACACTTCACTTTTCACGGCATAAATTTCCCTGGCACCAGCGGCCAACATTTTTCTTAGAGAAAAAGCGCTAACAGCACTCAGGTCGTGTATTTCTCGTCCTTATTTTTTGACAGCAGAAGCATTTATAATAAATCAGGGTAGCGTGTGCTTCTTCAACTTATATCAAATTGATGAAACCGGTTTTCCCCTCATGCGTTGTCCTTATCTGCATTACGCATGCGCACCCAGTAATTGTCTGACCCAAGAAGACTCTTCAAAACAGCCATGACTTTTAAATCACCTTTTGAATGTACACTATATTGACAAAAGTCACCGGACACCCATTCAAAAGCAAATTAACAGATCCGCTGCGTTGTTAAGATGCGAGGTATAGCTGCAAACGGTATGAAAACAAGCCTGCAGCTGACCGCGATCATTTCGCACTGCGACGGTGAGTGAAAATGTCGCGGCAGAAGAGGACTCACTTTGAGAAAGGAAAGATTGTTGGGTGTTATATTAGTGGGTTGTCCATAAGAGAAACCGAGAGGCGTTTAACCATACCCATGTCAAATGTTTTGGATGTACTGAATACGTAGAAGACACATGACGTGACTGAAGCCACAAAACGTACCGGCAGACCAAAGAAAATCAGTGGTAGAGGACGTCGAAGCCTCAGGAGAGTCGTCACAGCTAATCGACGGAGTATTGCACAAGACCTCGGTGTACAAGTGAGTAAAAATGCTAGAACCATGGTATGTACACGTACCATTCGCAGAGAACTTCATTCCTGTGTTACCGTGGTAGAGCTGCTGCTCATAAGATTTTCGTCTCCACTCGAAATGCTACTCGTCGTTTTAGCATGGTGTAAAAAACATTTATCGTGGACCGGAGATCAATGCAAACGGGTCCTATGGACTGATGTATCCAGATACACGATCCATCTTTCTGATGGTCGTGTGTGGGTATGGCGGCAGTCGAGGGAACGCTGTTTACCACAGTGTACTGTTCCTACGGTAAAGTTTGGAGCTAGCTGGCCGTGTACTCGTGTGCGGGATTTTTTCGTGGCATGCTCCCAGCCCATTGGTTATCGTGGACAAACCTGTTAACCAGCACGTCTATCTCGATATTCTGGACAATTATGCCCTACCAACTCTGTGGCAATACTATGGAACCGAGCCTTGTTGGTACCAGCAGGATAATGCACCGAGCCATAAAGTAAGGACTGTTACGGCGTGGTTTGACGATAATTTCGTATCGCGTGTTAACTGGCCAGAACAGAGCCTTGATCTTAATCCCATAGAGCACCTATGGGATGAATTAGAGCGCTGCATAAGAAGTTTGGAAACAAGGCCTACTACTAAGCAACAGTTAGCGGTAGCATTATGTACTGAATGGAAGCGCATACCTATCCCTGTGTTCCAAAACCTTGTCGAAATCATGTATCGAAGGGCCAGTGCATGCATTAAGTCCAATTGTGGGCCGACACCCTAATAATGCATGTCAAGAAATGCTATGTTGTGTTTCTCTTCTATGTGTCTGGTGACTTTTGTCAATATAGTGCATATATATAATATATCATCGTCATCATTGTCAACCATTATCATTCCACTTGTGGATGAAGGTCTCCCCAAGATTCTTCCACAACGGTTTATTTTGTGCCAATCGCCTCCATGTTACTCCCTCATACAAAAGGATTTCATCCACACATCTCCCATGTGGTCTTTTTCTGGGTCTTTTCCTGTCCCTTGGAATCCAGTATAAAATTTCGGTTGTCCATCGATGGTCCGTCCTTCTGGCAAATATGTCCAGCCCATTGCCATTTCACGGATTTTACTCTGATCATGATGTCTTCCACTGCTGTCATTTCTCTTATCCTCGAGTTCCTCTTAACTATCCTGGTTACACCAAGCATGCACCTCTCCATGATTCTTTGAGTTGTCTGCAGCCTTTGTGTGTCTTTTTTAGTTAAAGTCCACGTCCCTGTACCATACGTAAGCACTGGAAGGATGCAATGATCAAACACTTTCCTTTTACGACAATTATGGTTCTTAAAAATTGTACTGTTTCTTCCAAAAAAGTTTTAAGTTGTACACGCCGATTACTTACTTCATCAATATGACTCAGCAAGGCTTAGATTATTCAAACTTATGCACCCACCACAAGTCATCCTGAAGAAGAAATTAAAGAATATAATGAAGAAATTCGTCATCTAAATAATAAAGGTAAGCAGCACTTGAAGATAATTATGGGAGATTTCAGTGCAAAAATAAGGCAACGGCAACAGAATCAAACTTCAGTAGGTAAATTCGGTCACGGTAACAGAAACCATCGTGGAAATACTCTCGTAGAGTTTGCAGAGGTGGAAGGGTTTTTCATCTTGAACTCCTTTTTTTAAGAAAAGGCCACACAGGAAATGGACATGGAGACATCCAAATGGGACAACAAGTGAAATTGATTTTATTATGTGTAACAAAAAATTCGTCATAGAAGACTGCAGTGTGCTAAACAAGTTCAACACAGGTAGTGACCATAGATTGGTGAGATGTAAGATGCACCTCAACACTAAACTCGAACGTGGCAAGCTCATAAGACAAACAAAATGCATTGACATAACCAACCTTAAAAAACACCATAATACCTTCAAGGTGGAACTGAAGAACAGATTCTCTGCTTTAAAAGGCCTAACATCGGAAGAAGTGGATATTTCTGAAGTTAACAGAAAAGTAACCAAAGCTCTTATGGAAACAGCAACAAAATTAGCTGGGTCTAAGAACAAGTTGCATGAGAACAAATTATCGGGTAAAACCAAAATGTTGATGCAAAAAAGAAGAGAGATGGGGACAACTAAAGAAGATGTGACTTCCAAAGTGGAATATATAAAGCTATGCAAGACAGTACGAAAAAGTATCACTGAAGACGTAAGGAAATTCTACTGTGAACTATTGAGGAAGGCAATTGAAAACAACCAAAGCCTAAAGATAGCAAAGGGACATCTCAGTAAGGGAAGAAAACAGATTATGGCACTGAGAAAAGAAGATGGTTCTGTAACAAGAAATAGAGGCGAAATTTTGACAAGAGTGAAATATTTCTACTCCAAATTATATGAAAGGGATGATGCATGTACTCCAGACATCACGAAAGGTACCAGTACCAGAGTTATTCCAGTTCTCCCAGCAGACGTTGCGCATGCAATCAAGAACATGAAGCGGGGAAAAGCTCCAGGAGAAGATGGAATTACTGTAGACATCATACAAGAAGCAAGTGGAGAAATCGAAACAGTACTCGTTCAAATTTTTACTCGATGCCTTAATGAAGGGTAGATTCCTGAGGATTGGACCAAAGCTGCAATGATCCTGCTACATAAAAAAGGTGACATTGTGGATCTCAGGAACTACAGACCTATCAGCCTCCTATCAGTGGTTTATAAAATCTTCACTAAAGTCCTTTCACACCGCTTGAAGTTAACACTGGACATGGCTCAACCGAGTCAACAAGCTGGATTCAGGAGTGGCTACAGCACAATAGATCATATCCACGTACTGAGAGAACTAGTTGAAAGAGCGAGGGAATAGGAACTTCCATTGTGCATGGCTTTTATCGATTATCAAAAAGCCTTTGATTCGGTGAAATCATCAGCAGTTACAATGGCTCTGAAATCCTGCGGTATTGAAGATGCATACATTAATATTATTAATAACATCTATGAAAATGCAAGTGCAAAGATTCGGCTGTTTGAAAATACAACACACATAAAAATTGGAACGGGAGTGAGACAAGGTGACACCATATCTCCGAAGCTCTTTAATGCCACATTGGAAAATGTCTTTCAGTCACTGAACTGGGAAAACAAAGGGATAAAGGTTAATGGAGATTATCTAACCCACCTTCGCTTTGCTGATGACGTAGTTATTTTTGCAATTACTCCATCAGAGCTGCAGAGTATGATCCAGGAACTTGCTGACAAGAGTAAGGAAGTGGGATTAAAAATGAACTTTCAGAAGACAAAAGTGATGTTCAATGCTTTTACAAGAAATGAAGATTTATCAATTGATGGAGAAAAGCTGGAAATAACAGACACGTAAGTTTATCTTGTTTTAATTTATTTTTGTTTAGTGAGGGTCATATTGATGAAGAAATTAATCGGCGTATAAAACTTGCCTGGAGAGCTTTTGGAAGAAACAGCATAATTTTCAAGAGCAATATGCCATTATGTCTTAAAAGAAAAGTGTTTGATCAATGCATCCTTCCAGAGCTTACGTATGGTGCAGAGACGTGGACCTTAACTAAAAGAGACAGACAAAGGCTGCAGACAACTCAAAGTAGCCTGGAGAGGTGCATGCTTGGTGTAACCAGGAGAGATAAGAAGCGGAACTCGTGGATCCAAAAATGACAAGAGTGGAAGACATCATGATCAGAGTAAAATCCCTGAAATGGCAATGGGCTGGACATACTGCCAGAAGGACAGACCATCGATGGACAGCCGATATTTTAGATTGGATTCCAAGGGACAGAAAAAGACCCAGAAGAAGACCGCATGGGACATGGGTTGATGAAATTCGAAAGTATGCGGGAGTAACATGGAGGAGACTGGCACAAGACAGACCGTTGTGGAAGAAACTTGGGGAGACCTTCGTCCAGCAGTGGATTGATAATGGTTGACAATGATGATGATGATAGCAAAAACATATAAAGGAAAAACAAAACACCAAGAACAAATTTGAAATTCCGCTAGTGCAGTTATTTTCTTGCACCCCAGAGATGAAGATGGTTTGTACCACGCAGTTCTCAGGCATGGTAAGTCGTGTTTTTATGCTTTGTTTGCTCATTCTTCTAATTTAACTTTTATTTTTTCCTGGAATTATATTTTTGGGGCTGTTTTCACTCTTTGAAAGTTGGTTATTCGCTTTGGCTACGCTTCAAGTTTCCAGCGAAACTTTTAGTAGCATTTTGTGTCCCTTTGTAGGTTTTACAAAGGTTCATTTTAGTGGTTATGAGCCTTCGTGTGGGCTAAAAGATTAGAACAATATTTTGTAAATATGTGAACTTGTACCAGCAAAGCAACACCTCACATGTAATCTCATCTTTTAACTGTATGTAAGTTGTTTCTTTTATTTTATTATTTTTGCAGGAATAAGTGAACTTTCGTTTTTTATAAACTTGCACTTAACTTAATTTTTTATGTTTTCTTGTGTGGCTTGGGTATATAATTTGCTTCTCTGTGACTTGCAACCTAGCACTTTGGTATTAAAAAAAATTTCTAAAGAATTTATTATTTTCTTAAATAAATTTTTGCTGTGGGAATTTTTTGTAAATTTTTGCCATTCTAAGACATGCAACTTGGTTATTTGGGTTCACTCGGGATTTGCACCTGTAAATTGCTCCTTGTGCAACTTTTGCTTCCTTTTTTCCTAAATCTGTTGCTTGGTTTCTTTCTTTTTCAAAATTGTAATGTTGCTATTTTGTTTTAATTTATTTGTCTTCATATTTTATGTTTTTCTGGTGTTTCCTGTTTTTCTTTTTATCTGGCAGGATTAAGGTTTCACCTTTTTTGTGACAAGCTTAAAGATTTTCTTTCAGTACATTTCGTTGGTTGGGTTTTTCTTGATTTTTTAAATACTAATTTGTTTCCTGGTTTTATGTTTTTTGGGGGGGGAGGAGGGGGGCGCTCGGCTCCCTTTCATTTCATTTTATATGTGATTATCTTGGCTGTTGTGCGGTCGGGCAACGGGTTTTTGTTTGCTGGGTTTGGTTTTTTTTTTTTTAGAAATCCCTTTTATTTTGACAATTTTACCCCTAAATTTAATTGGTCCTTATAGCAAACTAAAATAGCAGAAACCCACAATTCTCTGGTCTAAGTAGATTAATGAGTGATTTTCTTATTGCTTGCCTTTGACGAAGCCAACAGTCAGTCATTAATATGCTTCCCTGCATTCTTCTGTTCGTTAAATTTCCATCGTTTAAAGCTCTCCTGCTTCTGATGGTTGGAAAGTGGTGATTGTTGTTCTACATCTCGTTCCGGAATTTTTGTTTTTTTCTTTGTTCAAAATTTGCCCTTTAGTTTCCCATTATATATATATATATATATATATATTCAAAGGTGATATATATATATTTTTTCAAAGGTGAGCATTGATGGCTATGAGGAGACATCCATCTTGAATTTATAGTCATTTGCTCCGGAGAAGTGACAGAACTGGAGAGTCGAAGAAAAAACAGAATTCAGTATCAAACAATGAGTACCTAACCACGCAACTTAGCAACAGTTGGGTCGCTCGGCTTCTCTTACAGTTGGGTCGCTCGGCTTCTCTTACAGTTGGGTCGCTCGGCTTCTCTTACAGTTGGGTGCCTCGGCTTCTCTTACAGTTTGGTGGCTCCGCTTCTCTTTTGTAAAGATTGATATTATACAATATTTGCTATGCAGTTCTAAATTTTCCCATTCCTACAGTAATATGTGCAGCATGAGAATTTTTCGTAACAGCCCAGGAAACGCCTATAGAGTACCCCAAAAGTTCTTCAATAAATAAAGAAATGCAACTTTACACCGCTGCGCTGGGCCGAAATTTTGCATTTCCTGTTTATTTTGTTTTATACCCAGGGGTTATAATTCACTCTCGTTTTGTTTTGTCACTTGCTGCTAACAGCATTGCCTGTCGTACCACTACTGCGATTATTATCATTTTATTTCCTCTTATGAGAGATACGGTTAGAAACAAAGCTAGCACCGTATTCCGTTCCAGTCTGTTGCCCAATTTAGATTGCCGGATTAAGTTTCGATTTTATTTGACGATAACAAGAAGGTGCACTTATACCGGTTAGTGATCCCTCCCGTGCAAATGCTTTCTTTTGGAAAACTATGCGACATTACCTTCGGGAAAAGCCGTTTTGGAGGAAATATCTTTCGCTGAGCCGACGGACATAAAATTAAACTGTGATTTAGTGGACATAAAATCCGGCGAAGTATAATTGCCTTACTTTACTACGCATTCTCGGGAAGCAAACACGAAAATAGCTTAAATGGAAAAAAATGTTACTTGTTTCTTTTCAGTTCTTTGTCAGAAATATTTCTACTAAAAATTCGGGCTTCTTTTGAAACTGCTTACTGCGCTGTCTTATTTGATGACATACTACACTTTCGAATTTCTAGAAACTGATTATCATTAAGATATTCTTGCAACTTTTAAGGTCAGTTCTGATACGAGATCCGATCCCATTAGCGTATTTCTACCAATTTTGTATAGAAGATAGCAGGAATATTCAGACTGTATACCCTTACTTCTTCAAAGGATGCAACGAAGAGTTGCGATTTGTACGTCGTGAATATTCAACGGAGTCTGATTTTTCAGGCCATTTCATTTCAACCACTTTATTTCTCCATAAAACTGGGATTCATGCCTTAATTTGTGACACAGTGTGCTAATGTTTGGAAGCTAAAGGATGTACACCAAAGAGCTAAAACATAATGACCAGCGCGTTTTTATGCAAATCGAATCAACTGCAGGTAAACGACGCCGCGTGTGATAAAACGGTATAAATAACACCTGACACTGAGCTCTGTTAATAAGAGTAACTTTTGTTCTCCACATAGGAAAAGCAGGAGACTTAAACGACTTTGACAAAGTCCAAATTGTAATGGCCAGACGACTTGGTAAGAGCATTTACGTGACGGCAAGGCTTGTGACATGCTCACGGTCAGCCGTGGTTAGTACCTTCAGAAGGGGATCCGAGGAGAGGAAAACCACGAACCGCCTGCAAGATTTGGGCTGACCAACAGAAGAGATATTGTGGCCCAACGCGCTAGTAAATTGAATGCTGCTGACTGGAGTAATGTATCGCAAACACACAGTACACTAAACCTTGCAGAAGATGGGGCTGCGTAGCCGCAGGTTGCTTTGGGTTTCCATGCTAACCTCGATTCACCGTCAAAAGCATCTACAATGGGCACGAGAGCATCAAAACTGGACCTTGAATGACTGCAAGAAGTATAATACGCTATAATATATGTATTTTAAGTGGCGTATAACTCACAATCCAATTTTCAACCGATTGGAAGAAGGTCGTTTGAATCCATTTCCTGTTGCACCATGTGGATGGCTGGGAACGAGTACTTCGTTTACCTGGGGATTTGTTGGCCCCTTGATTCTCCGAGGGACGAAACCAAGCCAATGGAGGAAGTGCAATGCTTTGGGCAATGTTCTGCTGCGGAATCCTGCGACCAGTCATTCATGTGCAGGAAACTGATGTCTACCATCTACTCAAGCATCATTACAGACCAGCTACATCCTCTCATGGCAACGGTATACACCCCTACTAGTGCCTTCTTTCAGCTGGAAAATGTGCCATACCACAATGCCCGGATTGTTCGAAAATGGTACGCGTAATATGAGGGAGATTTCCAGGTACTGCCCTGGGCTCCAAATCCCTCAGACATAAATCTAATCGAGTATTTCTGGTATGTGTTGGAACAGTAAATCTGATGTGCGGCGGCGCAAGCACGTAACCTACAAGATTTAAAGGATCTGCTGGGAAGGTGTTGGTACCAGATACAAAACGCCCTTGCCAGGTAATAGCTGTTTTGGCAGCACGTAGAGGACCACCATCATATTAGGTTTTGGCTATTCGGTGTATAAGAGTGAATTTGCCACAGAACTTTGGATGTGCATTTTTTACGCCTTCCAACCGTAGGTTGAAGAAGCGTATATGCTCCAGCTTCGTCTGTCTGTCAGCACGATAACTGGCGTAAAAATAGTTCGATTTCGATGAAATTTTAGTATATGGTAGGGGACAACATGGGAAGGAATCCTATTTAAAATAGACGAAATGGAGTCAAAGGTCAGAACACGGGTGCTGGATCCATCCCATCGCCCTTATGCCTCATAACTTAAGTAAAAATGCTTCGATTGAGACAAAACTTCATTACGTTGTTCTGGAGATGTACTCAACCGGTTTTATTTAATATCATCGAAATGGGGTCAAAGGTCAGGTCACAAGAGTGAGATTTATTCCACAGCCATTATACTCATAACTTGACTAAAAAGGCTTCTATTGCGACATAACTTTAGTATGCTGTTCCGTAGGTACACTTAACCGGTTCTGTTGAATATAATCGAAATGAGGTCAAAGGTCAGGGCACAGGAGCGATATTTATTCCATACCCATTATCCTCATAACTTGAGTAATGATTTCTGGTAAGTTGGAAAGCGTAGCATAATCAATGCATTGCATGATTTTACTAACTTGTTTTATTAATCTAGCAATTGCATAGAAAAATTATTAGTTCGCTTACTACTTTGAGTTGTGCCAGAATATCTAAACTGAATGAGCTTCTCCATTAAGTCCTCAGGGTTTGGGGGATTTTTTGATCACAGTAAGCCAATCTAAGGATTATACGCAGTAGTGGCCTGTTCCTACTTCACAGGTTTCCGTGAAGGGGCAGATCCAGTGCCATCAGGCAAACATGCCTTATCCGGGACCCGAACCTAGTCCCATCTCGGAGGAACTGTCAGAAACCAGCGCTTCAGACCACTCAGCGACCGAGGCAAAATCTTCAAAGTTTAAGAAGAAATATTTCACTCATAACTACGAATCGACTGAGCAATCCAGCTACAGCTACCAATCAACCAAGGGTGTCAGTTATAACGAACAAGTCTTTCTGCACTGGGAATCGAAACCAGTCCCCTCACTCCGGAGTAAGTCGCTCTCCTAACTGAGCTACACGGACAGTATGTCTCGCTGCTATCTGCCTTTATCTCATGTGTGTTCTGTGGGACAGGCACGTCACATCTCCCACACCCCCGAAAGAGGGCCGGGAACATGTCCCACGGGTCAGCCGGGACCATGTGTCGCTGTAGGCAGTCATCCGATGAAGAACGTACATTTGAGAAATCCCCGACAATTTGGTGTGTGGAACGTAACATCACTCTGATTTATTTTTTCGAAGCACTCCGAAGTAAGTCGCTCTCCCAACTGAGCTACGTGGACAGAATGTCTCGCTACTATCTGCCTTTATCTCATGTGCGTCCTGCGGGGCAGGCACGTCACGCAGTATTTGCCTCATACAGTATATCATCATCGGTTGTTTTTGCACACGAATCGCTGACTTAAACTGGTGTACCATTATACACACAGATTATCTTATTGATCTATCGCCATCTTGCCACATAAACTACACCTATTTCCACAAATTAAGGAAAAAACAGAGAAATATTTTATCGCGATTATTTGTGAAAGAAGATTTGGAATGCACGAAACTTTAAGCATACGACGTGAAACGTAATGCGGAGTCAGGGTATCGTATGCAAATGAATGACGATGGCAAGGTTTATGCAAATGAGCAGTAGCATAAAAGGGCCTGTTGTGCAGGTGTGCGTCATACCGTTTGCAGATTGCAAAGAAAGGAATTTTGAGATAGATTTCTTGTAATGGCTGCGATACATGATTTAACAGGTGAACCGAGACAAGAAGTAGGCCAAAGTAAGGTGGAAGTTGCAAAATACACCGTCAGTTTCCCGACGTTACAGCTTAGAAAGGCCTAGGGCTGCAAAATCTGTGGGTGACAGATATCTCCGATTAACTGCGCAGAGAAACAGGATGGCTACCCTGAAACATCTGCGATCTGCCGTTGCTGTGGCTACAGGAACGGTGGTATGTCCTTACATTCTGCGCAGAAGGCTTCAGGAAGGTGATCTTTATGTTAGACGAGTAGCACTCAACGCGCCCTTTACACCCCGTCACAGTCAATAAATTATGAATTGATCAAGACTTCACGTTAATTGGACTGAGAACACAAGGTCAGTGCTTCTCACAGATGAGTCCAGAGTTTCTTTGCAGAGCGATTCCTAGCGTGCTCTGATCTGGAGAGGACAACGAACACGTATCATCCCTCTTTGATCCGTGAAATGGATACTTATTGGGGTGGTAGCATGCTGTTTTGGTTGGCATCTCATTAAGTAGACACACACACCTCCATATGCTTCCAAGAGCAGACATGAATGCTCCACCTCCATATGCTTCCAAGAGCAGACACGAATGCTCGATGCAATAGAGATGATGTCCTGGAGCCCTATGCAGGTGCGATAGAAGATACATCTCGCCTACAAAACGATGACTCACGTCCTCACCGAGCGAGTCTGGCAGAATAATATATTCAATAGGAGACCATTGTTCGTATGGATTGGCTAACCTGGTCTCTTGACCTTAATCCGAATAAATATGGAAGTTTCGTGCACATGCTCTTCAAATTAGTACTTGGCAAATGTTAGTCCGGAAATGTAAAAAGGGCAACTTGAGTTACAGATTGAATATCCACCGGGATACACATGTGCTTCCCGCTAAAACTTTTTGAAAAAATTACACTGCAAACTGACATTGATATTTGTTACCTTTTTACTTTAATTTTGCAAATACACACCATATTGACAAAAGTCACCTGACACCTAGAAGAGAAACATAACATAGCATTTATAGACATACATTAGTACGGTATCGGTCCACCTTTGGCCTTGGTGCATGTACTGAAACTTTGAGACATGCTTTCGACAAAATTTTGGAACACAGCGATAGGTGTGCGCTTTCATTCAGTACATATTGCTGCCGCTAACTTTCGCTTAGTAGTAGTAGTCTTGGTTCCAAACTTCTTCTACAGCGCTCTAATTCATCCCACAGAGCCCCTATGGGATTAAGATAAGGTATAACGAAGTAAATTTTTCCGACATTTTTTGTTTACGCCGGGGCTCGATCCCGGGTCCCCTCATTCCGGAATAAGTCACTCTACCAATTGAGCTACGCAGACGTTCATTGTTGATTGTTGCTGCTATCTGCCTTTATGTGGTGTGCGTCCTGCTGGGCAGGCACGTAACATCCCCCTCCCGAAAGAGGGCCGTGGGCATAGCCCACGGGTGAGCCGTGACCATGAATCGTTGCAGGCAGCCATCCGCTGTAGAACGTGCACATGAGAACTCCCAGTGAATCTGGTGTACGGAATGCAACGTCACACACATTTATTTTTCGAAACGCTGAAGAAGGGATTCTCTTATTTTTCGTATCTCGCGGTGTGGAAATAACCTCACACCATTGCGAGATCTTGAACGGCCGGGTCATCCGGAAAGTTCGGGCGCCATTATAACGAAGTAAATTTCTCCGTCATTTTTGTCCACGCCATGGCTCGAACCCGGGTCCCCTCATTCCGGAATAAGTCGCTCTACCAATTGAGCTACGCGGACGTTCATTGTTGCTGCCTTATGTCGTCTGCCTTTATGTCGTGTGCGTACTGCTGGGCAGGCAAGTCGCAAAGGGCTCTGTGCTGACCAGGCCACGCACGATGCGGAATTATCGTCAAACCACGCCGTAACAGTCCTTGCTTTATGGCTCGATGCATTCTCCTGTTGGTACCAACAAGGGCTTGGTTCCATAGTATTGCCACAGTTGGTAGGCATAATTGTCCAAAATATCAAGATGGGCGTGCTGGTTAACAGGTTTGTCGCAGCGAATCCGTTGATTTGCTTTTGAAGGGGTGCCCGGTGACTTTTGTCAATATAGTGTATGTTTGCATCTTCATTTTATGGAAACTTTGCGCATGTAAAAACACAGTTAAATGCTGCAAATCTCTAGATGGACATGCCTGTATGTTTTTAAACGCTCATACCGGTAACTTAAGGAACTAATATGCAAATACATTTCTTCGCAAATCGAAAAGTGTTTTCGAGATTCAAGCAAATGTAGCTGAAGGATTCTTTCATATTTGCTCTAATGTTTTCGAATTTCTTCAAGATAGCAAACTGCAGAATAATATTGAAACCTGAAAATTATAGTTTACGTATGCATATCATGATAACAATTGTGTAGGAGAACGTACAGCGTGTCTTAATCAGAAAGTGGATATGCTATTCTAAAAGTAGAGGAAACGAATTTTGACGGCCGTGATCGATGAAATTGCTTTTTCTGCAGAAGTAATAATGAAGGACTCCTGTTCGGCCGAGAGTTGGTGGAGGTGGATCAGATATGGTGTAGAATGCTTTCTTATTTAATGGAACCACCAGTTGATACATCATTCAGGACAGCCAGACATCAGTGGCAAATCAGAAATCCTGAGATTCATCTATTTCGATTTGGAGAACTTCTTTCTCGACTGTCCTCAGTGCTCTTGAAGTGAGAAATGCTTCACTTCACGTGAAGGCAGTAAAAGGATATATTATCAGATTAGACAAAATAACTGCCATTATTTAAAGTTTAAGCCAATATATGGAGAAATACAATGAGGTCCATTATGGAGAACCGTAGCCGCATTTCACACTGTTTTTAACTATTTTTGATTTCTCTCTCTTAAAACAAATAACTTCAATTCCAGAAAATGCTTTTCATATTCTAAGTAGTAAAAGCTGCTGTAAAATACTATATCACTTCTTAAATAACGTTTTTGACAATTTTCCTTTCTTAGCACGTCTTTTGTAAAAGAAAAAGAAAAGATCGTCCCTATACACCGAAGAGCCATTGCATTTAATACCACCAGCCTAGAGAAATGAGCGCGCCTGGAGACCAAACGGTGGCGCAGGTGAAGTTCACAGAGCATTGGCTCTCGGTTAGTCGAGTTTTCGGAGTCAGAATGGGAAACGCTGCCGATTTATCGGAGTTTGTTAAAGGACAAATTGTAATGGCCCGGAGCCTCGGAACTACGATCTCGGAAACGGCGCGGCTTGTAGGCTGTTCACGTGCCGCAGTAGTGAGTACCTATCAAAAGTGATGGCCAAACGATAAACAGTCGTCCAGCATTATGTCGTACGCTGCTCATTAATGCCAGAGGGAAGCGGAGACTGTCGCGCACTGTTCACAGCGACTGCAGGGACACAGTGCGACAAATCACCCGCAGCTATAATACAACAGTGGTGATCAGGGCAATGTGTCACAGCACACTGTTCATCGCAGCCCTCTGCAAATGGGCCGGCTTAGCCGAAAAACCAGCCTGGTCCCCATGCTCACTGCACGTCATTGCCAACATCGCAGGGAATGGGCTCAAGATAATCGAGATTGGACCGCGGATTACTGGAAGAAAATGACTTCGTCTGGCGAATCACGTAGATGGGCGAGCGCGAGTACGACGATTACCAACCGAGGCTATGGCACCTGGATACACTGATGGGCAGTAACAGGCCGGCGGCGGCGGTGTCATGCTGTGGGCGATGTTTTCTTGGGACAATTTAGGCCCCATTATCCCAATAGCACAATCCCTGACAGCAGTCAGGTATCTGAACATCGTTGCGGACCAAGTTCACCCATTCATGGCAACTGTGTTCCCTGTTGGTGATGGCCATTACCAACAGGATAATGCACCATGTCACACTACCAGAATCGTCAAGGGGTGGTTCGAGGAACATGCTGGTGACTTTCTGTTAATGCCCTGGCCTACAAATTTACCTGACATGGATCCAATCGAACATTTGTGGTTCGACTTGGAAAAGCGGGTTCGCGCTAAATCACCACCACCACCACCACCCCGAAGCGCACGGGAAGTGGAGGACCTGTTGTTGACATTATGGTTCCAGATACCCCAGGATACCTATCGCCACCTCATCGAATCGATGCCTCGCCGAGTGTGCGCTGTTTTGCGGGCTTAAGGGAGTCCTACAGCTTATTAGGTAGGTGGTCATAATGTAATTGGATCATCGGTGTATTATCACTTTGTCTGTCTATGGACACCATATCTCTGCAACTATTAGTTCGATTTGAAAAATTCTTTTCGCATTGGGAAGATTTGAAATGTGAGAATGATGATCCTTGCATTCAGGTTTTTTCCGATGCACAATTCTCCGCTAGAGGGCGTAAATGCAATTGATATCGAATTCAAAATACATTTTATTCCTTATACTGTATTTGTTTCTTAGTATCTGATTGTAAAATTATTTTTCCTTTCGATGGCATTTATAAGAAGTCTATTTTAAATGCAGTTTCTTTTTCAAGTGATGCATAGATTTGTACTAGGAAGCGTAAAAGTAAATTGCGTTTCCCCCAATATATCTACTTTAAAAGACCGATTTGAAAAATTCTTCTTTCATCGGATACAGCTCCTTATAGGAAATGTTTTTCATATAATTTCGATTTTTTTTTTATGAAAAATAGTTTTGGCCATCAGGGGGCGTAAGTGTTAGTTTTCGCTGCTGATGTATTTGCAGGAAAATCTGAGCTTCTGAAAACTCGACTGAAAAAATTATTTCATGGACCGATGCCGCTCGTACCTTGGTTAATATTTTTAGATTACCTCGTGCTGAAAATAGTGCATATGATTTCCGGCATGGGGCGTAGATGTATATCATATTTTTGTAGGTATCTCTGGTTCTAAGAGTCCGATTTGAAAAATTCATTCTTTGTTGGAAATAATTTCCGGTGTGAAATATTTCACATATTATTTAAAATTTCTCTTAATGCACAAATGTGTCACAAGAGGGAGTAAATTCACATTTCCGTTTGCAGCAATATCTGCGGAACTAAAACCTCGATTGAAAAAATTGTTTTTCGGTCAGATATTGCTATCTATAAAACCTCGTTGTGTGTATTTTCGTACTAAAACAAAGCACAATTTTGCCACAAGGGGCACAAATGTTTGATTTATTTTTCTCAATATCTCTGCCTTTAAGGTGGACTACAAGTAATTTTGCTTCCTATACTTCCACTGGAAAAACTTCTGTACACATTTTCTTCACAATTAATGCATTTTCCAAAGATGAAAATTTGAACATCGATTAAAATAACTTCATTTTATAACTTGGAATACTTAATATTTTCTAAAACATAACTATATTAAAAATCAATAACTTTTCCTTTGGTGGTGTTGAAACCAGAAAAAAGATGGCGCTACCTGTACTTTGATGACGTCAGTAGACAAAAAAGTGTTGGATTGCATAATTATGGTTATGTGTTAGAAAATATTAAGTATTCCAAGTTATAAAATGAAGCTAATTTTATCAATATTCAAATTTTCATCCTTGGGAACGCATTAATTGTGAAGAAAATGTGTACAGAAATGTTCCCATTGGACCTTATATGTGCGATTTTAAAAGTTATTTTAACATCGGGTACCCTTTACCCGGTGAAACACTTTAGGTTTGTATTTGGGATGTTTTGTAGTTCACAGTCTGTCGCTAGGTGGGGGTTTTCGACTTAGATTTGTAGCTGTAACCCCGTTTCTAAAAACCGCATTGATAAATTTATTTTTTTACTGTATGCCGTTTGCTACAATAAAAACAAGGAGAATTATCCTGTGTAAATAATGCATAGCTTTTCCGCTGGGAGCGAAAGGTCAAAACATTTTTCTCGCTATCTCTGCTTCCGGGACACGTATTCGAAAAGTTATTTTTTCTTAGCATAGCTTGTGCCATGAAGAATACTTTTCACCTGTTTTCAACTTTTCCGTTATGTAAAATTCTTCCGCTAGAAAGCGTAGAGTTATAACATGTTTCCTTCTACTGTATATTTCTTCTTTTCACTGTTTGATTTGAAAATCTCTTTGTTTCTGGTACCTTTTCTCTGCTGTGAGAAACTCTTTGTGCGCCATTTGTTAACTCTCGTCCCCTACTTTTTAAATGCTGGTAGAAGGTATGTTGCTCTTTCTATTTCTGAGTGTTTTATCGATAGTAAAGATCCGGTTGATAATTTTTCTAACCTGTTCCATTGACTATGAATAACTCTGGCAAATTATATTCGCGTCGGAAAGGATTCAAGAAACGTGTTCATTTCAACCAAACATTCGGTGTCATTTTTCTTGCTATGATTTTTAAACATGTGGTTCCTTCTTGACGTTCTATACAATGTGTTTTGTATACGAGTGTTTTACCCTTTAACCGGCTGGAACGAATTAGCTCGGTGTTAGGAAAATGGGCTGAAATCAGCTCGCACAGATATATTCACTGTCTAAGTAGTGTAACAAAAGTGGTTGAACGAGTCAACTTGTGCACATGAGAAACATTTGCTTCTTCCTTCAGCTATGTCATTCAAAGTGGTCATTTAGGGAGATGATTGACACCAATCTTTTCTGACTGATTACCCTTTAAAAGGGCTGTAACAATAACGGAGAACCTGAGAAAGGAGAGAGCAGATGGTTAAGTTACTTGTTATTACCCAGTGGTATGATGTCCTGGTCACATTTTGGGTTATGGAGCAGAGAATAAAGAACTTTAAATGCCTGTCACCAAGAAAGGACTAGTAGGATACCAGTCACCAAGGACTATCACCAAGCAGTAATCGATCAAGAAAGATCGTGACCTAGTTCCAGAAGCTGACAAATTTGGTGTATACACTATCCCACTTGATAGTTTGAATTAAGTACCCCCTTTCATCCAATACATCGGATTAACCAAAAGATCATTAGGAATTAGGTTCAATGAACATAAATATGACAATGGCCTATCAATTACTGCTCTTAAAAGACTAGTGAACGATGGACAACATTTTCCTAATTGGAAAAAGGCAAAAATCATAACAACACCACGTACTATCTCCTCTTTATTATTCACCGAAAGTTTGATAATTGCTGAACATGGAACTTCATGTTGTAATGACAATACTCTTGTCTATATACCGAAACCTTGGAAACAACTAATAAAACTTTCCCCTCCGGTTATGGAGAATGAAAATATTTAATATATTTAAAAAAACATTTTTTGTCATTGTTGTTGGACCTAAGTATGCATATCATCCGGCTATTGTAGGTAAGTTACGTAAGATTGCTTCCTTATTGTATGTATTTGCCTTAATTCATTGATTTATTATTTTTATCCGTCTTACTTGTCTTGTACGTTATTTATTCGATAATTTGACCACTTGATTGTTTGTATTCATATATCGATTTAAAACTATCATATTTGGATTTGACGAAAAGATCACCCGTTCAGTACGTCACGCCTGTATGTTACTTATATGTCTCCCAACCCAACTTATGGCTTTATTTTTAATCTTTTAACTTATACATTAAATAAGTTCCCAACTTCATCGGAAGCTTGCGTACTGTTTTAATTGACTGCTACCTTAAACTTTTATGATTGACTCATTCCGCACGATAACCTGATGTCTTGAAGCAGCAATCGGATGAATATCACTATGGACTAGCGGGATGCCTATCAACAGTGATAGGTTCGTGGTAAGTGTCGATCAGGTGAGAGGGGAAACAAAATTGTTGTGCGGCGGCTTTCGTAAAACCCGAACGCTATGTGATGATTTCTGTTTGGTAAGCGTGGAGAGTTTTGGGAAACATTTAGTTCAGATTCATCGGCCACTTAAAAGGTTAATTTCAGAAATACAGACCTTTACGTAAATGGGTCGTTAATACTTTAGTAATTGCAGGGTCCACAAACGTAGAAAACGAAATAGTGGGTCGTAATTCAAAATAAAGGCATAGTACATATTGATTTGCTTAGAAATCTTGAAGAAACATACAGAAGAATATAATAACTTTAAAAGTGTAAAATTATAGTAGAGTAGCATAGGCAGAAATGAACGCAAACATTTTACGTTCAGAATCATAATTATGTGAAAAATCCGAGTCTCTAAAAAAATAGGAATATAAGCACAATAGATCATATCCACGTACTGAGAGAACTAATTGAAAGAGCGAGGGAATATGAACTTCCGTCGTGCATGGCTTTTGTCGATTATGAAAAAGCCTTTGATTCGGTGAAACCATCAGCAGTTACAATGGCTCTGAAATCCTGAGGTATTGAAGATGGATACATCAATATTATTAATAATATCTATGAAAATGCAAGTGCAAAGATTCGGCTGTTTGAAAATACAACACACATAAAAATTGAAAAGGGAGTGAGACAAGGAGACACAATATCTCCGAAGCTCTTTAATGCCAGATTGGAAAATGTCTTTCAATCACTGAACTGGGAAAACAAAGGGATAAAGATTAATGGAGATTATCTAACCCACCTTCGTTTTGCTGATGACGTAGTCAATTTTGCAACTACCCCATCAGAGCTGCAGAGTATGATCCAGGAACTTGCTGACAAGAGTAAAGAAGTGGGATTAAAAATGAACTTTCAGAAGACAAAAGTGCTGTTCGATGCTTTTACAAGAAATGATGATTTATCGATTGATGGAGAAAAGCTGGAGATAACAGACACGTACGTTTATCTTGGACAGCAGATATCAAGCGAGGGTGACATTGATGAAGAAATTAATCGGCGTACAAAACTTGCCTGGAGAGCTTTTGGAAGAAACAGCATAATTTTCAAGAGCAATATGCCATTATGTCTTAAAAGGAAAGTGCTTGATCAATGCATCCTTCCAGTGCTTACGTATGGTGCAGAGACGTGGATCTTAACTAAAAAAGACATACAAAGGCTGCAGACAACTCAAAGTAGCATGGAGAGGTGCATGCTTGGTGTAACCAGGAGAGATAAGAAGAAGAACTCGTGGATCAGAAAAATGACAAGAGTGGAAGACATCACGATCAGAGTTAAATCCCTGAAATGGCAATGGGCTGGACATACTGCCAGAAGGACAGACCATCGATGGACAGTCAAAATTTTAGATTGGATTCCTAGGGACAGGAAAAGACCCAGAAGAAGACCACATGGGAGATGGGTGGATGAAATTCGAAAGTATGCGGGAGTGACATGGAGGAGACTGGCACAAGACAGACCGTTGTGGAGGAAACTTGGGGAGACCTTCATCCAGCAGTGAATTGATAATGGTTGACAATGATGATATCAGTGAGAAAAATATCAATTACAAAACATTGATCCAGGGAAGTAAAAACTGTTTCGCAGTTGTTTTATTTTTTCACTAGTTAATAGAACTTATGAAGCTGTACGACTAAACTAGCTTTTGAATTTAAGACCCGAAGAACATGATCTCATCACAACAAGTAAGTGTTTTATTATTCACTCGTGAACAAAATTGACTGATTCGAAGGTTCATAAATGAAAACTCTTTTTCACTCATTTGTTCATGCATGATTTCTGCATTTGCTCACATTGCTATGGGAAATCATAATGGATATATTTTTTAGTTTGGGTGAACGTGCAAAGTTTAGACAGGAACAACCACTTGTATCTATGCATCTCTGAACAAGTTTAGACAGGAACAACCACTTGTATCTATGCATCTCTGAACAAGTTTAGACAGGAACAACCACTTGTATCTATACATCTCTGAACAAGTTTAGGTAGGAACAACCACTTGCATCTATACATCTCTGAACAGCTTGGATGATCACAAACACTTACAACTGCGTTCAACGAAATTTTATATTCTGCCACACCATGAAGGAATGCACAAAATGGAACGAAACTTACCACACATGTACACAAATAGGTTGGAAAGAACACATTTAATTTCTAGATTATCACCTGAAGGCAGTGAGCGAGGAGACATTATAATGTGGCCTGGCCATCATCAGGCCTTTTGACCATCATCCTGGGTTGTATATTTGGTAACTTGACGTGGCATCGATTGCAAAAATTCACGGATGGTGTCGTGATGTATCGCTGATCGTTCATCGTTGAATTCTGTCTACAATTCATCCACTTTGCGAGGGGGTCGTGGCGTCTCAGAATGATTTCTATGGGGAGAAGTCTGGGAATCTCGAACTGGCAAGAGCAGCACCTGGACATCTTGTTGGCACTTTCTCCTCATGTTGGCAGTGTGAGGGTATTATTTATCTTTAATGGTAGCAAGATCAGCTTGGTAAGCGCGTTGTCTTCAGAATCTCAATCGGCGATCGTCGGCGATAATACAGAAGCGAGACCCGTCGCTGAATACGACATTGTTCCATTCGGCTGGCCAATCATGTTTGGTTGGGTACCACTGCAAACTTGCGCAACGATCTGTTCCGGTGAGTGGCAATCGTCGCTATGCCTGGAGAGAGGGTGAACCTGCCTCAGCCAATCTTCAATGTACAGTCTGAACATTTACATTTTATAATGTCTGTGCTCTTCGTTGAATGTCTCCCGCTTTGGAATGTGGGGCTACTATGGCTTGCTTGTTGTCGAATGCGGTGATCTTGGCGTTCGGACGTCCGCCTAGGTGCACCAGTCGTACTACAACGACGCACGCTACCTTCTTCCAACCACGGTCGCCTCTTTTGGCCGATAGTTGTTGCATCCCGATGTGTTTCTTCCGCGATGGGACGCAGGGACCAACCACCCATACGTAACCCCATGATGAAGCCTTTGGTAGATGTATTCTTGTGATAGGATTCCCTATGGCGTCACCCAGTTATTTTCCCTCTGAATACGTGCTTTCTTTACCTAGATCACTCCAATGGACTGGTCCATGCGGTAAAGTGAGGACAACCAAACTTAGCTTCGCAACTACAACAGAATCTGAGAATTGCCATTTAGGAAGGGGTTTCGCAGCACACCTTTGCGGTCTCACTACATCCCCTGTATGGAAATGAAAAAGTGGGAGGGCCAAGTTGTACCCCAAGGAAGATCAGAATGAGAAAAATAGAATACCATTGCACTGTTGAAATTCTGTGCTGTTTTATAAGGTTCCAATAGAAGGCACGAAAGAAGGCAACCAAAACGCAGAATAGCAGCGTGAGCGTTAAATTGATTAGCAAAGAGATGGTTTCTTTGTCCGCGGATGGCCTAGTAGTCAACGTTCGTGACTGCCATGGAGAAACCTCAGGTTCGATCCCAGCAGGTATCAACGCTCGAACCACTAAATATCCGCCGTGCGTGTCGCATGAGCACGTTAAGCAGTCGGACCCCGGGTACTGGCCCCCACGGTAACAAATAAGGGCGCCTTCCTCCCCTTTGTACCTCGCTTCCGTGTCACTCTCTTATCGGACACTCTAGCCTAAATCTCCTAGCTTCCTATTTCTAAGGGTTGTTTAAGACCTGAGGTCAGACATTCCTTTCCGAAAATCCTCTACATATGATCTGATTTGATCTCTTTGCGCTCGCGCAAGTTGCTTCAAACCTCCTTATTTATTAATTAATTTCTTTTAGAAATTATTTTATGTTACGCGTTCTTTACTTTTTGGAAAAGTGCTATTGTACCACACCTATCTCCAACCTACTGACGAATCCTTTTGCCGTTTAGTAGGCTTGTTTTTTAGTTCTGTGCGTTGTTATCAAGTAGTCATTTGGATGTCTTGCACATTTTGATCAGGGTTTTCCCCTGCTTCTTGCAAAGGAGTACTGTGGGTGTTTTTGAGTTTTGTTTGTGAGCTCTGTGTTTTTGAGCCTTTTTTTACTTTGAGCTCAGCCCGGTATTAGATTTGTCCAGTTGTTTTGCCTTTTTCTCTCCCTCATTTATCAAGTGATAGGTTCGCAGCTGTAATCATTTGTATTACGTAACCCAACTGTCGACATATACTCACTAATTTGCATAGCACTCCGATAAATACTTCCCGATGTGGCATCTTCTATGCCAAGCAGTGTATGTGAAGGATATCTCTGAGTATCGGTAACGATTCTGATTAGTATCTTTTCTTACCTTTTACCTCAGCGAATTCAAATCTTTTGTCAGAAAGTCGATCGAAAAATTAGACATCCATCAGATATGTAGTTCGTACCAAGATCGCTTTGAATATAAAGTGCAAAATAAAATACCCATTCCTGCAGTATTTTATTACATTATCACGAAACATATTCAGGTGCTTGTCGCTGCATATTATAGGTTTGTTTACTCCCTCTCCATGAAAGTACTTGTTGCTAGGAGCACAGTCGATAAATTATTAAATGTCCATGACATGTGCTCAGCTATGCTTCAGAACACCATCTGGGGACTTTCTTTCTCTCTTAATATCACGCTGTGATGCACAATGTATAGCCCAACGATGCGGACATACGACCTACTAACTCTAGTCCATATTATATTGTATCCTTGCCTAGCGCATTTATGTAATCCCTCTGAATTAAATCATACTCTTTCCCATCTACTGCATTTATCTAAACGTCTGTTAATTTTTGTCCCATTTCGTGCACTTCTTCATGGTGTGGCATCTTCTATGTCTGGCTTTGCATAATTCAATATAAAGTGAAATTGTACAATCAAGCACTAAATTTCAAAAACATGCAAAAACTTATGTACGAAAGAAAAGTTATGAACTTGGGACTTACCTTTTTGACATATTACGCAACATTCCCATGGCGCACTTTTGTAAGCCCTGGCAGGTGGCTAGCGTTGTCGTCCCGGAGGATGACTTTCTTTCTCGGCCGTTCATCACGCAATTGACATCGGTGCTTTGCTTTCTTATGTTTGGATATAACGATCTGCTTTTGCGGTTTTTCTAGGCTCTAAAGAAATCAACTAGAATGCACACATGTGCGTCTCAAAAGACACTTTCCATAACCTTTGCACCTGACGGAACTGTCTTAGGCTTCTTCTCTAATAGCACAGCCGTGCAATTTAACGAAGGTCCAGCACTGAGCCACCGTCTTTTAGAAAGAGACGTTGGCTTAGTGTTGGGCCTACGTTAAATTGCAAGGCTGTTCTACCTGGGTTTCTGCTTGGCGAATGGAGATGATGCCACTCCGTGTCTGACGTTTTTTTTTCAGGTTTGAAATGGTGGAAGCAAATTTATTCACCTGTCACAACACTGTGCAAAAACTCCGCCCCTTCATTTCGATAATACTCGAGCAATTGTGACGAGATGTTGTTGCGATGGCCTTTATGGTCTTTTGTCAGTAAACATTGCACCCAGAGGGCTCAAATCTTTCGATATCTCAAGCTGCTAATCATTTCCTGAATGCACTGGGTCCTATGGCCAAGTTCGTAGCAATTTCCCTCACCGTCACACGTCTGTCATCACGAATTAAGGCATCACCCCTTTCCTTGTGTTCCGTAGAGGCTGTTAGACGGCTACTGATGCGAGACTGATAATTAATGTATGTGAAACCCTCTTTAAAATGCTTCACACACTGCTGGCAACCATGCACGCATCTCTGTATGCACGATGAAGCCTACGGTGAATATTGACAGCCGGAATTTCTCTTTTACAAGGATATGAATCATATCACGCTGATGAAACGATGTACCTCTGACGGCCATCTTTTCTGACATCTGTTCGGTCATATGACTGACACATTTGGCATTCATGGCCACAATGAGAAGGGACACTACATGTCCACGAATTACCATTTTCCCAATGCGACGTCTGCCAGCTTTGCTCATTACTTTCAGTATGACCTACTTATTTGGGCTATTTACTCGTAAATCCGAAGATAAATATAATAATTTTCAACAACTCTGCTGTGTCGATCCCAATTGTATGCATTACAGACATTACGTTTTACGATCAGCTCTCTAGAACATAAATGACTTCGAAATTTATGTCAAATTTCTGAAGTATTCAGTTTATACGAGGGTTGTACCGAAAGTTATACAAACGTGGGCATAACTTTTTTATTAACTGACAGAGGTCGTTCAAATCGCACATGTTGGTAGAGTAACTCTTGTCTCTACACAAAGGTACTACTCAACATAGTCTCCATCACCAGCGATGCCTTTGCGCCATCGTTGAACCAAACTCTCCCATCATCTTTGAAAAAAAAATTCAGGTGTGGACTGTTGTTCCCACATCTTCACAACCACTTTCACCTCTTATATAATGTGCAATAAATATTCCTCTCATAATTCGTGGATAACACTTTATGATAATAAACACAGCAATCAGACATCTCTGAGTTGACTGTATTTACTGTTTTTCGCGTAATATCAATCACATCAGAAAACTTTAAAATTTCATCGATGTAATTGATATTACACGAAGAAGAGTAAATACAGTCAATTCAAAGATGTCTGATTGCTGTGTTAATTATCATGACGTATTTTCCACGTATTATAAGAGGATTATTTTGTCCACATTATATACTTGGAGGACTGGTGATATGCTAAACAACGTTAGATGGCAGCACCGTTACTTCGATTAAGAATACGGTCGGAATCCTTTCCGATGCTCTTGACACTCAGATACTTGAGACTTTCTCTTCCTGGGTGATGTAACGGTTGGCATACTAGAACGGTAATCGGGAGATGCGGGTTCGATTCCCGCTCCAGGGCGATGAAATTTTCAAGTTTTCTGATGAGATTGATATTACGTGAAGAACAGTAAATACAGTCAATTCAGATATGTGTGATTGCTGTGTTAATGATCATCAATTTAACCTCGTCTGTGTCACCAAATCATTGTCCCCGGAGACTATCCTTCATTGGACCGAACAGGAGGAAGTCGGAGGGCGCCGGATCTGGGCTGTACGGTGGATGAGGGACCACCGACCAGCCTAATTTGCTGATCGTCTGATTTGTTGCCAAAGATGTGTGTGGTCTCGCATTGTCATGGTGAATGTGGATCCTTTTCAGATTCTTGTTCCGTCTCTTCCTCCTTATGGCTTCTGAATGCCTCTTGAGTGTCTCAAGGTAACGCTCGCTGGTCACGGTATGACCATGTTCTAGAAACTCAAGGACAATGACACGAATATATCGATAATATCCCAAAAAACAGTCACCATGACTTTCTGTGCTGATCGCTGACTCTTAAACATCTTAGGCCTTGGTGAAGAGGTGTGACGCCATTCCATGGATTGATTCTTCGTTTCCTGATCGGAACGATATGCCCAAGTTTCATCCTCTCTGACCAGATACAAAAAACCTGTTTTCATTGGCTTTAAACGCTTCCAGCAAATCAGAGCACCCTTCTCTCCTTCAAATCGGATGTCAAGTGCCAAGATACCCACTTTGCACACACTTTCCGATACCCGAAGTCTTCCACCATCTTCTGTATGGCATTGTGACCACAGTCCAGTTGTGCGACAAGCTCGCGGATTGTGACTCGTCTCTCCCCGCGAATCAATTCGTCCACTCGGTGATGATTCGTGTCAGTGGTCGTAGACTATGATCTCCCACTGCGTGGTTTGTCTTCAATGCTGGTTTCTCCTTTAAACTTCTCCATCCACCTGTGCACATTGCTCTTGTCACTGGTGTCATCTCCGTAAACATTCTGTAGCCTCCTGTGGATGTCGGACAGCCTGCCCCCTTCCTTCGTCAAGAACTCAATGACGGCACGTTGCTTCTTCTTGGAATCCATTATTTACCTGCAATGAAGAAGAAGGTTTACTAAGAGGAAGAGCTACTCTACCAACATGTGCAATTTGAACGATCTCTGTTAATAAAAAAGTTATGCCCACTTTTGCATTACTTTCGGTACAACCCTCGTAATACATGAAAATAGATACTTCTCTACATAATCAGTTCTTCTGTGTTATTAAATATTTCTGTAATATCCCCTGGTATGCTTAATAGTATTCATTTCATATATGTAATTTTTTTTAGTTTGTGGCCCAATCACGCTAGTGCTCACAATAATCTCGGGACGCTTTTGTCAAATGCCGAAGATGCCGAATATCACTTCAAAGCAGCCCTTTCAATAAACCCATATCATCCAAGAGCACTGTTTAATCTTGGATCGCTCTACAGGTACGTGAATTTGAATTCATATCTTTCCCAGTAATGTCCTTTCGCTTTTCATACCTATTTCCTGCAAGTGTTAAGAAAAGCCTGTTAATTGTGTTTCAAAATCCTCTGTTTGATGTTTTTGCAGTTATATATATAAAATAGAATGTCCGTCTGTATGTACCCTATCAACAACTCTTAAGCCATTTGACTGATCTGGATGAAATTTTGCTGAGTTACTCTCTAGGACGCTGCGGAAAATACAGGCTACATGAAACCTGCACACCCTACTCCCTTACCCTGATTTTATCCCCTTGACACGTTGTGCCTAAACGCTTTGACCAGTCTGCACGAAATTTTGCATAGTTACTGTCTAGGACCCTGAGGAAGATATAAGCTGCCATAAAACCTAGACACCCCAACCCCCCACCCCACCCTCTTGATTTCATCCACTTCACACTTTGTGATAATTTATGTTTAGTGCTTGAAGGCGCCACTTAATTTTGAAATATTATATTTTGATATAATTGCTGCAATAAAGGAACAAACTAGATTCATCCAAGAACCAAATGAATTTCAGTTAATCATAAACTTCTAAGTTTTTTATGTAATTTTAACTTAAAGCGAAATTATGTTGGACAAATCAACCCGAAATCCAAGAAAGTGGAATTACACTGGCGTGCACAAATTAAGGACGAGACGGTTTTTCGAATGTAACGTAGTGCAGAAGTACTCCATATCGACTCAAATCATACCATAAGATCCCCAAGATGTAAGAATATGGGACAAGTGAGCAAAACCGTCCAAACAAGGAATCCAAAGGAAGCAAAGGCACTTTATTGAAAAGGTAGCTTCGAGCACAACTGGACAGAAGATAGAAACGTCCATGTGACAGGCGGCTGCCAACTAAAATCCAGTCCTTAGTAGGGGATATGATCACCCATGACTGCGTTGCAGGATTTACAACGTCTGGCCATGCTGAGGACGAGGTTGTCAAAGAGCTGTTGAGGCAACGCGGCCCATTCCTCTTGTAGCGCAAATCGCAGCTGCGGAATCGTTGCTGGTGGCTCGTGACGTGCTGCCAAGCGTCTCCCGAGAAGGTCCCGCACGTGTTCGATTGGATTTAGGTCCAGGGACCTTGCGGGCCAGTCCATGCGTTGAATATCTTCACTCTCCAACAGCTCTGCGACATCCACTGTACGATGAGGTGTAGCGTTGTCGTCCATGAAGAGGAACTCAGGACCCACAGCACCTCTAAACAGACGCACGTGAGGCAGGAGAACCTCGGTAGTATAGCGGACACCAGTGACTGAACCACCTTGGAAGATGTGGAGGTCAATACGGCTACAAAGCATGACACCGCCCCAAACGAGAACTCCGCCACCTCTAAACCGGTCCCTTTCGATGATGTTGGAGGTGTGATTGCGTGTTTCCTGCTCTCTCCATATGTGTATACGTCCAGAATCGCTCGTCAGACTAAATCGGCTCTCATCCGTAAAGAGAACTCGACCCTATTGCTGATGTGTCTAGTTCTTGTGTTCCTAGCACCACAGGAACCGCTGTCTCCGATGGGCAGGCATTGATGGCACACACCGTACTCGTCGTCGTGCAAATAGACCACCTTTGTGCAGCCTCCTGGCCACGATAAAACGCGATAACGGACGTCCAGTTGTCAGTTGCATGTGCCTTGTGATTTCTCCCGCTGTCTGCTGTCTGTCTTTTCTCGCCTGTGGGACAATATACCGGTCCTCCGCCGCCGTGGTTGCTCGTGGACGACCACTGCTAAACACTCGGACAGCTGTTCCTGTCTTTTGAAATGCTCTCCAAGCTCGTGAAACGATGCTGTGAGCGACCCCGAACTCCTCGGCCACACTAGTCACATTTCGACCTTCTTCCAACTTCCCAATGACGCGACCTCGGGTAAAAAGTCATCCAGATGTCGTCTACTGTATTGCCTGTTGGCCATATCACACGGTGGTAGCAACTCGACGTCGGTCAAACCGATGTACACCGTGCAATAGCTTTCACCGAATTGCTGAGCGTACACCGCCCGTATGCTATTTACCCTTCCGACACCCCCTTCACGTCATGCTGCATATATGCGCATGCCCTACCGTACCGGACCCTAGTCTATCTCCTGAGTGGTCTTTCGGTCCGTTCTGCGTGCTCGTTCCGCTGTTATGCTAATTTCTCCTCTTCGTCCTTAATTTTTGCACACCAGTGTATTAAGAGAAGCTGGGGCCCTTCGACAGCTTGAATTCCATAATGACCCCCCGAAAAGCGAAAATCTATTGACCAAATCAATTGAAAGTGCTAGAAACATGTTCGGAAAGAAGTGGCCCAGGTGATGAATCATATATTTTCTGTTAAACCCGGGCAACGCCGGTTGCCTCCGCTAGTCTTCTTATGAAAAATAGTATACTTCTTCATACTTCTCAAAACGTTGATGTTACCACAAAATTAGTTTCAAACCAGTGCGGAATAAAGGAGAAAATTTAACTTGAAAGCCAGCGCCATGTACAGATTTCAACTGTATAAAAAACAAAAACCAAGAAAAACTAATAGTGTTGTCATTCCCACAATCAGCTCGTGTACAGGGTGTTTCCAAAAGGTTTTCTCAAACTTCAGGAAAGTGTTTACTTCGCGTAATGAAGAAAATTGTTCGTATGAACATTATTCCAAAAACGCTTTTCTTCCGAGTTATTGCTCATTTTGAGGGTCCGAATAAGAAAGCCTATGAAGCCAAATAGGTTTTTAGTTCAATACGTTGTAAGTGATCGATGTGAACAGACCAAGTGTTCGAAATGGCCACTCCCAGGAGCAATACACACCTCGCAGCGTTTGCTCATCGATTGTCGAAAACATTCGAAAATACCCGAAGTGCTCTGAAACCTTTGACAGCCATCCACGGTCGGTTCGTGGAGAGTTCCCAGTAGCAAGAACAGGGGTCGCCTGGACATCACTGATCAGTAGCGTCGGAACTTCTGCGGTAGAGTGGGCAGTTGCTCCAGTACTTATTCTTGTGGAGGGACGAAACATCACATTTGCCCCCTCATTTTTCTTCCTCTTAAATTATGTCCGTAATGGGAAATGGGATAAATATTTGAATTTCTTTCATTTCCTGCTACTTAAAATCCCTTCTGATAAAACTAAATTTTAATTTCTATTTTGATTTTAAGCTATCTAAAACTCTGAATTTTTCAATACCATTTCTAAGACATTTTTGAGACACACTCTCCTCGCTTGTCCAACATGGTAAAAAATATATTTCACGTAGTTCCAAATTAACAGTTACCAGCATGAAAAAAAACCCGTCTCACTAAGCTTTATAAAAAATTGTTATCTTAAAATTCCTGATATGTATTGTGCCTTTATAAGAGCAGGGACGTTTTCTCTTTTATTTAAGTACACTACCGTTCGTGAAAATTACTACCGTTCGTGAAAAAAACACCAAGTAAGAATCGAGCAATTTAAATGAAATTTATAACACAAATTCCTGATTTTACAGGAGATAACTGATATCATTTATAGAGCTTGTGTTATTTATTTGTTTTCTAGTCCACATTTTCGAATATTTGCTTTTATGCATAGTGTTTCGAAGAACATATTAATATTATGAAGTGGATTAACTGAAGTAAACTTTCTAAACTAATCCTTGATTGGGCCATAGCTTTGGCTTGTGCATAATGCAAGCCTTGCTAAGAAAAATTTCCTGAGTACCCAGACCCGGGCGGACCGCCGGGCTTAGCAAACACACGTAATCAAAGAAAGCGGGCTGCGCCCGGGCTCCTAAAATTAAGCCCGAACTCATCTATATTCCAGACGTCTTCCTGGGACAATCACTGCTGTCTTTTACACAAAAGAGATGCGATGTCAAGAGAGAGAATGCTATCGCCCCGGGCGAAACAAACTCCGGATTTACTTTGCTTAGTGACAGTAATGGTGTCTGAGGGTAAATTCTGCCACCCACAGACCGCAAATTCAAATAGGAGATGGGTGTAAGAAATCATTACTCACTCTACACAGGCGTTACAGACGGCCGTAGTTGTTTGCATGTAAGGGAGATTTGCCCATTATGTTCGTTATATTACCTTCTGTTATTATTTAGTCTATGCTAAAAAATAACAGAAAGTAAAATTGCAATGGGTCGTCATCAAACAATGAAAATAGTAATGGTTTCCGAGCGAAGCCTCACGGGCTTTTTAAATTATCGTGAGATACTCAAAGGTTCTGCCCCAAGAGGTTATCTCACACACACAGTAAACGTTTAATCCTATCGAACCTGTGTTCATATTCTAGCTAAGCTGTGTCACTGCTTTTCGTCGTTGACCCCTGTACCTTCAATATTTCGCACATTTCCGAGGCCACCCTAGTGAAGCAGTGGTCTAAGCTCTGGATTCTGACAGATCTTCCTAGTAGGCCCGGTTTCGAGTTCCGGATGAGGAATACTTGGTGCTTTTTTTTTTTTTTTTTGTCTCATAGCATTGGCTCTCTCCTTTTCCTGGAACCAGTTGACCTAAATTTGAGATGGGCAACTGCTTTACAGCCCTTCGAGTTGTTACTGGTTGTTAAACCCGAAAAGAAATCATTTTAAGGTCTTAACGACACTCCAGAGCATGAAGCAAGATTTTATCAGAGTTGGGCAGGAATGCATTAGAAAGTAATGGAAGTACAGATTACAATTAACGTGCAATGCATTACAAGGTAATGCAGTAACAGGTAATGCGTTACAAGGTAATCCCAAATATGGTTTGCACAAGGTAATGGAATTAATCTGTAATGCATTACAATGAAGAGGATGTAATTCAATTATTTAATAATGTCATTCAAACGCAATGGAATTACACAATTTGCAAATAATAATTACATACTAATAGTTTATAGAAATGTACGTGTGCCAAAAAGCTATGTCTAGAAAAGTTGGCCATGTAACATAGCAGACAAAGACTGAAGTGTCGTGTAGAATGTTCTAGAAGCGGCAAAAATGGGTTAGACGTTTGTAAAATGTTCCATAATGATCGCGCAGTGGGAAGTTGGAGAGCTTTATGTAAATCAAGGATATTCCAGTAGGTTTAGGCCCTGCCGTGAAGTATATATAAAGGAGTCAGTCGCTCGCTAGTCCAGTGTTCGTATCGGACAAGTAATTGACAACAACACTTGAGAAGTACGGCAAAAATGTCAAGAGCTTGAAAATTTCAGTAATATTCGGCAGTGCACCCTGAGTTAAACTGTGAGTGCAGTGCTACTATGTGCTTGCGGCTATAGCGGGTTGATTATTTTGGACAGTGAAACGTATGTAATGGACGAGAATACTGTACTGCAGATGGACGAAATGAGTATCTCTAACCGAAATAAACACCCCATTCGTACTTACTTCATATATATTATTTTGTTCAAATCACTTTACTTGCGGCGAAGACGGGGCAACTGCTCATGTCATACACGTATAATCTCCAATACCTACATACACGCATTTGAGGTCCGAGGAGTGGAACAATTGTCAAATAACCTACACAATGTGTAAGGGTGTACTGATTGCTGGTGTATTCACGTTGTATTGTTACCCATAAGTTATTGGTTAATTACCAACATATGGTTAGCCATTAACCATTACGATTATAATGGGCAACTGCTGCATGCCATTACAATTACAGTGTAATTCTAATGACCAGTTAACTTCTACCATGTAATGGTAACGCTAAGTTCTTGTTCCCATTACCATTACGCTGTAGTCCATTACCGATTAATTCAATTACCAATTTGTCCTACTCTGGATTTTATGCCACTCTCCCGTTTATAATATGACGCTGCTGATTTTGGGAAGAGAAACAGCACCGTAGACGAAATATGCCGCCCATGTGTCATGCGGGACTCGAACCCGTGTACAGCTGAGATTCTTTGCCAGAATCCAGCGTCTCGCACAAAACACCGAAGCCGCCATCTAAAGGTGTTTTATAAATGTTATGATTTTTCATCAAGGGACAGCCTTTATAAAATTATCATGAAGTACGTATGTACTGATCTTTCTTTAGGTTTGCTAAATGAATAGCAGTTGTACCCATCTACCTTGCATCCGATACCTCTAGAATTTCAAATAGCTTTCACACAAATATATCTTTGTTACTTAGCATTATTTCAAAGATTGAGACTCTTTAAGCAATCTATGACATTTCATTAACGAGGAATTTACGACGGTAATGAGATTCTGGGGATGAAGAAAAATTAGTTGACACTGGATTAACAGATCGGCCACGGTACATTAAGCTTGCAATTACTTTGGAGAAATGAGTACAAATTAAACACCAACAAGGAATACACATGTTAAAGTATAACTTAAAATGAAGTGCCCTTCAGAATTCATTTTTCATCTCCTCAATTTCATCAGTTTATTAAACTGTGCATATATTTTTAATATCACCTCCCCACGCGCGACAAATTGGTGTGAATATCAAACCATTTTGTCTGTTCACAGTTCAGCTCTCACCCGGAACGAGTGGGTGCCCAATGGCACGAGAGGGACGTTGATTAACCACTTTAACGTTTAAGGAACATTACTTTGTTTCTAAGTTTTGCTTCTTATAATTGTGGTTAAGCATGCTAGCTCCGTAACACCGCATTAATGTTGTTTCTGCATCGCCTGCTTCTTCGAAAGAACTGTGAATACCTTAGGGATCTGGAATACCGGAGACGATAATCGATTGGACGTGTATATGATAGCGAGTGCGCTGGCGAATATTTTGGCAAGAGGTGCTTCTGTGTCTGATAGAACACTCTTGTCTCCAGGGCTCTTCTGTACGTGGGTATCGGCAAGAAAACCGGGCCGCTCTTCCCAGTATAACGGATTTTGCTCCTGCTCGTTATCTCAGAAAACGTGCTGTTACTATCGCACCCGCGAAGAGAACCCTTATCAAGTATTCTCAACTCGAAATTTCTATTTTTATCCCGTTATCTACCGAACAGAAATTTATTTTCCCAAGAATATACTCTACGTATCTGTCTACTATATATACATGTAAAAATTATTCCATTAACACCGTTGGAAAGAGATTTTTCTCTGCGTGTGAATGTGTGTATACGGGTTTTTAATAGCGCTAAAATAGCAAGTGAAGAATTTAGACTAGAACATGGGACGTATTAAAACAGGGGATTAGGCAGCCATGGCCTTATATCTACAGGGTGTTCCCAAATTCGTGGGATCCTCCATGGCACCCTTTTGGTGTCATGATTCATACCGCTTTACATCTTCTGATAAATCCTCAACCCTTGCGTCAGTGTAGTAGCATCTCTTTGCTGAGCACCGTTACGTCGATGCCGATTATGTTGCTACACAGCTGGCCACCCAAAATGCAACACCAAGAAGGAAGCATCCGATTGGCCTGAAATTCGCAGCATGCGTCGCCCGCGAGAGGAAATGCAAACGATTAGCATTGCAGGGCATATGAAAATCATGTGCGCCCGGCACGCCACCGAGAAGCACTATAAGAAGGATGCACAGAAGGCGGGGTGTAAGTAGTGGAAGTGAGTTGTGCTGCCGGACCTGTGCGTGAGAAGCTTCCTGATGCCTCGTCGCAGAATACGGCAGTCATTCCAGCACGTTTCTGAGTTCGACAGAGGACGAATAGTGGCTTATTGCGACATCCGTTTATCGTACCGAGACATCGGCGCCCGTGTGGGACGACATCCAGCCACAGTGAGGCGAGTATGGGTTCGGTGGGTGCAGGAGGGGCGGACGGACTGACGTGAGCGATTGCCGCAGACGCGGCACACCACCGAACAAAAGGACCGGCATGTTGTGCGGCGGGCATTGACGGCTCGCACCGCCCCATCACGAACGTTAACGCAGGAATTAGGGTGTGTTGCGCAACAACCTGTGTCAGCACGTACCGTTCGACGTCGTCTGCAGGAGCGAGGACTTCCCGCACGGCGCCCATTGCTCCTGTTACCATTGACGTTACACCACCGGCGAGTGCGGCGGCAGTGGGCCGTTGAACTCCGCACCTGGGCTACGGAATTACACGACATTGTCTTCTCCGACGAATCCCGCTTCTGCCTGCAACACCACGATGGTCGAATCCGCGTGTGGCGGCACCGCGGCGAGAGACTGTATGACGCCTGCATTATGCATAGCCATACCGGTCGGTCGCTTGGCGTTATGGTTTGGGGCGTAATTGGATATGACACCCGCAGCCATCTGGTACGCATCGCCGGTACACTCAACAGCCACCGCACCATCTCCGACGTTTTGGAGCCTGTGGTCCGCCCTTACCTGCAGGACCTGCCAGCGGCCACGTTTCAACAGGAGAATGCATGCCCGTACGTGGCACGCATCGTGCAACAATTCTTCACGGCCCATCAGGTGTCACTGCTGCCGTGGCCCGCCTGTTCTTCCGATATGTTGCCCATGGAACACGTCTGGTCACTGAACGGCAACCGAGTGGCCCGGCAAGCACCACCCGCGGCTACGCCTGATGAACTGTGGCAACGTGTGGAAGCAGCCTGGACCGACATACCCCAATCCCACATCCAAAGCCTCTTTCGTTCGATGCCGCGGCGTGTAGCGGCCGTTATTGCCAGCCATGGGGGCCACACGAACTATTGATGTCTGCGTGTTCCGCAAGTCGCACGGGCCTGTAAGCTCAATCGTTTCATCTTTGTATCTGTTGTTATGTGTCCAGTAAATCTGGCTTTGCTATCTCGTGTCCATCTTAGTGTTGCATTTTGGGTGGCCAGCAGTGTATTTTCACCGATCAATCAAAGGCGGCTGGTGGTGTGGGATCCACCGCCGTCTGCATTGATGAAGTTTCTGTTTCTTGCATTTCTGCTGAGGCCACGGTGTTTTCGGCGGAGATGCATGCTGTGCATCTTGCACTTTTTCATGTTCAGTCGAGCTCTCGTCAACGTGCTATGGTGTACACTGATTTTTAAGTGTTGTGCAGTCTGTGTCATTGTTAGACTGCAGTGACCCCCTTTTATTTCTAACGTACGAAGGCTTCTTCTTTTTTTTTGTTAGAGGCCGGTGTCCAAATACAGTTCTGCTGGATTCCTAGGCGTGTTGAAATTCCAGGTAACGAGTGTGCTGATGCAGCTGTTAGATTTGCTTCCTCTTTGTTCGTCACACAATTGCCAATTTTTCATCGTGATTTACGTTTTATTGTTCATGATCATATCAAGCGAACGTGGTAGTGTCCGTGGGATCAACAGGTGGAAGATGAACTTCATCGTATTAAACCAATTCTTGGAGTCTGGAGATCATCATGTAGCGAGAACCGCAGGGAGGAAGTTATACTCGCACGTCTCCGCATTGGCCATTGTCGTTTCACGCACCGTTATTTGCTGTGTGGCGACATTGCCCCTGTGTGCGGGACGTGTCATGTACCTCTGACCGTCGCTTCATTCATGAATGTGTTCTAGTCATTTTCTTTTACCCTATCTACCGGACGACTCATTAACCCTGAGTCGTCTTTTAAATGATCAATGTGACGTTTTTTCTGTTTTATCATTTCTTCCTGTTACCGGTGTTTCACATTTTGTGTAGTGTGTTGTTGTTTTATCGTTGATTTACAACTTGTATCCTTTTCTCGTTCTGTTTAATGATGTCATTGTTCATTTTTTAAACAATGTTATACCATTGTTACCATATTTCGTTACTGTGTTTATAGTTGTATCCGTTGCACCGGTGCCTTTTGTTTCTGTTTATCAATGTCACACCGGTCATATACACCGTTTCTTGTTACCGTTTTATACATTTTTGTTATGTTTTGATTTTTTTTTCTATTTTAACACTTTAACGGCCGATGTGCCTGAACCAAATGCTGCCGAAAGTTTCCTGATGTCTCCAAAGAAAAATATTCACATAGCTGCCGAGTTTTACGAAAGCTACGGCAAAATAATTCCTTTCACTCTCTCATCTACGCAGTACAGGCCATAAACCTGTCACTTATGATAGATTTATAGCCTATTCCCTTCTAGTCCTTTATCTTCTGCTCCATGACCCAAATCATGATGGGGAAGTGCTAGTTTAGTACTCCTGACGCTAACATTCTGGCACTGGGTAGAAAAAAGTGACTTAAACCTGCTTCTCTCTCTCTCTCTCTCTCTCTCTCTCTCTCTCTTGCCTGATGTTCGTCGCCATTATTTTAGCCAATTTGTTAGGCAATCAGTCGGAAAAGAGTAGTGTCGATTATCCTCCTAAGTGACAACATTGGATAAGCAACACTTACTGACGCGCTTGTTCACTAGTTCCAGCCACGTTTGGTCCACTTCTTAGACACCGAATATATTCCTTGGAGCAGATTTCAGCCTATTTTGCTAACCCCGAGTTAACTCGTTCCAGCCGGTTAAAGGGTTAATGCTCTGACGTGACACTCTTTGAGGCCCATGCGGCATTAAAATCACACCAACCAAATTCGTGCGACAAACAACGAGGAGTGATAATACACATAAAGACGAATAACTTTGGCAGTGGAACTTAGGGTGGCACTCCGCTCCTAATGCCCAAAAAACGTTAAGTACCAAGTCGACGTTGATCCTCCAACAGCGAAAAAAAAACAATGTACCTAAATTATGGGTTGCACACTGGCGTTGGTGAACGCAGAGGCAGAGCAGGACTCTACGTTTATCAACACATTTTTCCCTGCACATTTTTCCACCGCGGTCCACCTGCCGTGATGCGACGTATCCCGGCAGATGGATTGGACGGGGCGAACGGGTAGCTTGGCCTCCACGCTCTCCGGAACTGAATCCACTGAACTTCTTCTTCCGGAGGATACCTGAAAACACCGGTGTACGTGACGCCTGTTTAGTCACCGGAAGATCTCGTCGTGAGAGACCATTGTCGCTGCCGACCAGATCAACACCACACCGGGAGTCTACGAGAGAGTGCAACAGTCCTTCATTCGTCGGTGTGGACTGTGCACCGACGCTCTCGGGCGCCCACTTAGAGCACCTCCTTTGAGTCCTGCTCTGCCTCACCGTTCACCAAGCGCAAGTGTGTAACCCATAATTTAGGTAAGTTGTGCTTTTTTTTCCCATTGTTGGAGGATCAACGTGGACATGGAACTTAACGTTTTTCGGGCACTAGGAGCGGAGTGCCTACGTTCCATTGCCAAAGTTATTAGTCTTTATGTGTACTATCACCCCTCTTTGTTCGTCACACGAATTTGGGAACACCCTATATATATATCATCATCATCATGATTGTCAACCATTATCAATCCACTGCTGGACGAAGGTCTCCCCAAGTTTCCTCCACAACGGTCTGTCTTGTGCCAGTCTCCTCCATGTCACCCCTGCATACTTTCGAATTTCATCCACCCATCTCCCATGTGGTCTTCTTCTGGGTCTTTTCCTGTCCCTTGGAATCCAATCTAAAATTTCGGCTGTCCATCGATGATCTGTCCTTCTGGCAGTATGTCCAGCCCATTGCCATTTCAGGGATTTAACTCTGATCATGATGTCTTCCACTCTTGTCATTTTTCGGATCCACGAGTTCCTCTTCTTATCTCTCCTGGTTACACCAAGTATGCACCTCTCCATGCTTGTTTGAGTTGTCTGCAGCCTTTGTATGTTTCTTTTAGTTAAGGTCCACGTCTCTGCACCATACGTAAGCACTGGAAGGATGCATTGATCAAACACTTTTCTTTTAAGACATAATGGCATATTGCTCTTGAAAATTATGCTGTTTCTTCCAAAAGCTCTCCAGGCAAGTTTTGTACGCCGATTAATTTCTTCATCAATGTGACCCTCACTAGATATCTGCTGTCCAAGATAAACGTACGTATCTGTTATCTCCAGCTTTTCTCCATCAATCGATAAATCTTCATTTCTTGTAAAAGCATTGAACATCACTTTTGTCTTCTGAAAGTTCATTTTTAATCCCACTTCTTTACTCTTGTCAGCAATTTCCTGGATCATACTCTGCAGCTCTGATGGGCTAGTTGCAAAAATGACTACGTCATCAGCAAAACGAAGGTGGGTTAGATAATCTCCATTAATCTTTATCCCCTTGTTTTCCCAGCTCAGTGACTGAAAAACACCCTCCAATGTGGCATTAAAGAGCTTCGGAGATATGGTGTCACCTTGTCTCACTCCCTTTCCAATTTTTATGTGTGTTGTATTTTCAAACAGCCTAATCTTTGAACTTGCATTTTCATAGATGTTATTAATAATATTAATGTATGCATCTTCAATACCGCAGGTTTTCAGAGCCATTGTAACTGCTGATGGTTTCACCGAATCAAAGGCTTTTTCATAATTGATAAAAGCCATGCACAATGGAAGTTCATATTCCCTCGCTCTTTCAATTAGTTCTCTCAGCACATGGATATGATCTATTGTGCTGTAGCCACTCCTGAATCCAGCTTGTTCTCTCGGTTGAGCCATTTCCAGTGTTACCTTCAAGCGGTGTGAAAGAACTTTAGTGAAGATTTTATAAACTACTGATAGGAGGCTGATAGGTCTGTAGTTCCCGAGATCCTGAATGTTACCTTTTTTATGTAGCAGGGTCATTGTAGCGGTGTTCCAATCCTCAGGAATCGTCCCTTCATTAAGGCATCGAGTGAAAATTTGGGCGAGTACTGTTTCGATTTCTCCACTTGCTTCTTGTATGATGTCTACAGTAATTCCATCTTCTCCTGGAGCTTTTCCCTGCTTCATGTTCTTGATTGCATGTGCAAATTCTGCTGGAAAGACTGGAGGAACTCTGGTACTGGTATCTTTCATGATGTCTGGAGTGCATGTATCATCCCTTTCATATAATTTGGAGTAGAAATCTTTCACTCTTGTCAAAATTTCGCCTCTATTTCTTGTTACAGAACCATCTTCTTTTCTCAGTGCCATAATCTGTTTTCTTCCCTTACTGAGATGTCCCTTTGCTATCTTTAGCCTTTGGTTGTTTTCAATTGCTTTCCTCACTAGTTCACAGTTGAATTTTCTTACGTCTTCAGTGATACTTTTTCGTACTGTCTTGCATAGCTCTATATATTCCACTTTGGAAGTCACATCTTCTTTAGTTGTCCTCATCTCTCTTCTTTTTTGCATCAACATTTTCGTTTTTCCTGATAATTTATTTACATGCAACTTGTTCTTAGACCCAGCTAATTTTGTTGCTGTTTCCATAAGAGCTTTGGTTATTTTTCTGTTGACTTCAGAGATGTCCACTTCTTCCGATGTTAGGCCTTCTAAAGCAGAGAACCTGTTCTTCAGTTCTAACTTGAAGGTATTATGGTGTTTTTTAAGGTTGGTTATGTCAATAGATTTTGTTTGTCTTATGAGCTTGCCACGTTCAAGTTTTGTGTTGAGGTGCATCTTACATCTCACCAATCTATGGTCACTACCTGTGTTGAACTTGTTTAGCCCACTGCAGTCTTCTATGACGAATTTTTTGTTACACATAATAAAATCAATTTCACTTGTCGTCCCATTTGGATGTCTCCATCTCCATTTCCTGTGTGGCTTTTTCTTGAAGAAGGAGTTCAAGATGAAAAACCCTTCTGCCTCTGCAAACTCAACGAGAGTATTTCCACGCTCGTTTCTGTTGCCGTGACCGAATTTACCTACTGAAGTTTCATTCTGTTGCCGTTGCCCTATTTTTGCATTGAAATCTCCCATAATTATTTTCAAGTGCTGCTTACCTTTATTATTTAGATGACAAATTTCCTCATAAAATTCTTCAATTTCTTCTTCAGGATGACTTGTGGTGGATGCATAAGTTTGAATAATCTGAGCCTGGTATCTTCTCGATAGTTGGATAACGAGTCGTGCAGCTCTGTCAGAGGAACTTTCAACTTCTACCACTTTATCCTTCAGTTTCTTGTTTATTATAAATCCAAAACCACTAGTTCTGCCAGTATCTGTCCCACGATAGTAGAAGAGATGTCCACTTTTCAGTTCGATGAGATCTTCTCCTTTTCTCCTTACCTCACTTAGCCCCACGATGTCCCACTTGATCCTTTGTAGTTCCTCTTCCAATTCAAGAAGCCTTGAATCAGAAGATAGGGAGCGTCCATTGTACGTTGCCAAGGTCAGCATCAGATGGCAGCCTAGTCCGGTCCTCCGGGGATTCTTAGCACCCTCTGCCTTCATGTCGCACTGGCCGTTGCCTTGGCCAGGTACATTCCAGCTGCCGGAGACTGAGGGCCAAGATTTAAGTTGTGGAGTCATTTTGGAGGGGTTTGGCCATAACTCACCACGCTGGCCAAGCGGGTTGGTGAGTGTGGGATAGAATTTCCTCTAATCCCGATGGTATAGTTATACCGCTATTGGCGGTCGTCAGAGCCCCTTTAGTGGGAACAGGATGCACCACGAGAAGGCGGGGTTGACATTTGTCAAGGAGAGGCTGTGATGTTATGCATCACCTGACCTTACATCCCCTATATATATATACAAAGATTAAATGTATTTTAAAAAATATATATATATACAAAGATTAAATGTATTTTAAAAAATACATTGCTTACATAATTTTTGATGCCCTGTAACATTTGTGTAAACTCAAATCTGCCAGTGACAAGACTTGAACTGACATCCTTCTGCTCCGTAGCCGGATGTTTTCCCAGTTAAGCTTCACCGACAAGGACTTATCACTTCTCCTTGCCGTCTTGAAATGTACGACACAATCTGTATAGTACGTCTCACATTGTGCACACCTATATGGCGATACCAGGTACAGATGTCCTGCCTTCATTATATCCTTCAATGTAATTGTGCACCACCGCTTTCTTAACTGCATTTTGACCTACTGATATCCGCAGAAGTATTTGTCCTACGCCCTTTTCCACTGCCACTGATCACAACAGCTGCTCCATCTTTATTAAAACTCGCACTAGCCGAATGGCAGGTACGTAATGAGCCCGAGGTACGTACTATGCAATCGCCTGACGTCTCCTGTGTTGTCACTTTAGTTTTCCGTAATGTACGCCAATGAGTTTCCGCGTACATCCCGAAAGACCTAATATTTTTAGCTCGCCTTTCGGAAAAAATATAAGTGTTTATATTATCAGTATATCAATTCGTCAGCTGTGGATACCATCTCTCTGCACCTGTTAGTCCGATTGTGAAAAATTCTTTTTGCATTTTTTTTTTTTTTTTTTTTTGGAGGTTTAACGACCACCGTGAGCAACTCAATGGGCTATAAGCAGTCGCCCGTCCCTAATTTAGGGTCACTGGCTCCAGGGAAGGGAGAGAGCCAGCGCCGTAAGACAAACACAACATCCATGCCTCACCGGGATTCGAACCCGGACCCCTTTCGGACGAATGATCAGAGGCCATCGCTTAGACCACTGCGCCACCGGGGCGGCCTTTTTGCATTTGGAAAGCCAGAAAGGCCTATTATCATTGCGTTTTGACATTTCATTATTGCATAACTACGCCTCTAAGTGGCGTAAGTGAAGATGACATCGAATGCAAATATACACTATATTGACAAAAGCCACCGAACACCCCTTCAAAAGAAAATGAACCGACCCGCTGCGTTGTTAATATACGCGGTACAGCTACAAACGGTATAAAAAAAGCCTGCAGCTGTCCGTGATCACATTGCACTCTGAGGTTGAGTAAAAATGTCGCGGCGGCAGTGAACTGACTTTGAGAAAGGAAAGATTATTGGGTGTTATATTAGTGCGTTGTCCATAAGAGAAACCGAGAGGCGTTTAAACATACCCAAGTCAACTGTTTTGGATGTACCGAATACGTGCAAGACACATAGCGTGCCTAAAGCAGCAAAACAAAACGTACCGGTACACCAAAGAAAAGCAGTGATAGAGGACGTCGAAGCTCAGGAGAGTCATAACAGCTAATCGACGGAGTACTACACAAGACCTAAGTGTACAGGTGAGTAAAAATGCTGGAACCTTGGTATGTACACGTTCCATTCGCAGAGAACTTCATTCCATGGGTTACCGTGGTCGAGCCGCTTCTCATAAGCTTTTCATCTCCACTCGGAATGCCACTCGTCTGATCTGATTGGAGGTTTAACGACCACCATGAGCAACTCAATGGGCTATAAGGAGTCGCCCGTCCCTAATTTAGGGTCACTGGTTCCAGGGAAAGGAGAGAGCCAGTGCCGTAAGACAAACACAACATCCATGCCTCACGGAATTCGAACCCGGACCCCGTTCGGACGAATGATCAGAGGCCATCGCTTAGACCACTGCGCCACCGGGGCGGCATGCCACTCGTCGTTTAGCATGGTGTAAAGAACATTTATCGTGGACCGTAGATCAATGGAAACGGGTCGTATGGACTGTTGAATCCAGATACATGATCCATCAGTCTGATGGCCGTATTTGGGTATGGTGGCAGCCGGGGAAACGCTATTTACCACAGTGTACTGTTCCTACGGCCAAGTTTGGAGCAGGCAGTGTACTCGTGTGGGGGTGTTTCTCGTGGTATGGTCCCGGCCCATTGGTTATCGTGGACAAACCTGTTAACCTGCACGTCTACCTCGATATTCTGGACAATTATGCCCTACCAACTCTGTGGCAATACTATGATGGGACCGAACCTCGTTGGCACCAACACGATAATGCACTGAGCCATAAAGCAAAGACTTGTACGGCGTGGTTTCATGATAATTCCGTATCGTGTGAGGACTGGCCAGCACAGAGCCCTGATCTTAATCCCATATAACACCTAGGGGATGAATTAGAGCATTGCAAAAGAAGTTTGGAACCAAGGCCTACTACTAAGCCACAGTTAGCGGCATCATTATATACTGAATAGAAGCGCATACCTATCGCTGTCTATCAAAACCTTCTCGAAAGCATGTCTCGAAGGGTCAGTCCGTGCATTACGGCCAAAGATGGACCGACATCGTTCTATTGTATGTAAATAAATTCTATGTTGTGTTTCTCTTCTAGGTGTCTGGTGATGTTTCGTCAATATAGTGTTTTTTATTCCTTATCACTGCTTCTCAAAATCTGATGAAAACTTTGTTTTCCTATGATACCTTTTTCAGTTTCTTTTTGAAGTGACGTACTATTTCTTCGCTTGTGTTTGCAATCTCATTTTTCCCGATAGCTGAACTTATAAAAATCCAATTTGAAAAATTAGTTTTGCGACCTATAGCTTTCACGAAAGAGAATATTTTGCATGTGATTTCTAGTTCAACGCAAGATTTTGTCACAGGGGACGGATGTGCACATTTCTGTTCGCAACGTATTTGCAGACGTATATATGTTTCTAGAAGCTCAATTTAAAAAGAATCTCTTTTATGGTTCAACACCACTCACAAAGAGAATTATTTTACGCATATTTTCTCTTCAAAATAATGCACAGTTTGTTCGCTACGGAACGCAAACGTACGTTACATTTTTATCGACATCACCGCTTCTAAATGTATAGTTACCGAAACTTCACTTTCCGACGGATGGCGTTTGTAATGAAAGTTATTTTACTCATAATTTCCACTATTTTGTAACGCGCAGCTTTTCCACTACAAGACGTATTTGCGCATTTCTCGTTACAGCATATTTGTAGCCTTATCTATAAACCTAAAATCCCAAATTCCAAAAACCAGTTTGGTCAGGTACCACTCACTAGGAAAAACAGCTTACTTGTATTTCATGGCCAAAATAATGTGCAATTTTTGTATGTACGAGACTTTCATGTTTATTACATTTTTCATAGTTTGTGTGCTTCTAAATGTTTGCCTTTAAACCTTCTTATTGCATAAGATACCCATGGGATATTTTTTATACATTTTTCAACTATTCGTAACGGACAGTTCTGAAGCAACGTGGCGTTAAGTATGCATTCCTTTTTCAAATATTTCGCCTTTTTTTACGCTTTCCAACCGTAGGTTGAAGAAGCGTATATGCTCCAGCTTTTTCCGTCCGTCTGTCCGTCCGTCCGTCTGTCTGCCTGTCGGCACGATAACTCACGTAAATATGGTTCGATTTCGATGATATTTTAGTTTGTGGTAGGGGACCAACAGGGGACGAACCCTATTGAAAATGGGTGAAGTGGGGTCAAAGATCACGCCATAAGAGCGGGATCCATTTCATTGCCTTTATGCGTCATAACATGCGTAAATATGGTTCGATTTCGATGAAATTCCAGTATGTGGTAGGGAACTACCTGGGCACGAACCCTATTGAAAATTGGCAAATTGGGGTCAAAGGTCAGGCAGGACATAAGAGCAGGGATTTATTCCATTGCCCTTATGCGCCATAACTTGCGTAAAAATGGTTCGATTTTGATGAAATTTTGATATGTGGTAAGGAACCACCTGGGAACGAAACCTATTGAAAATGGGTGGAATGGGGTCAAAGGTCAGGACATAAAAGCGGGATCCATTTCATTGCCGTTATGCTTCCTAACATGCGTAAATATGGTTAGATTTCGATGAAATTTTAGTATGTGGTAGGGGACCACTGGGCACAAACCCTATTGAAAATGGGTGAATGGGGTCAAAGCTCAGGCAGGGTATAAAAGCGGTATTTATTCCATTGCCCTTATGCGTCGTAACTTGCGTAAAAATGGTTCGATTTCGATGAAATTTTAGTATTTGCCCGCCTGGGGACGAACCCTATTGAAAATGGGCGAAATGGGGTCAAAGATCAGGGCATAAAGGTGGAATCCATTCCATTGCCTTTTATGGTCATAGCATGCGTAAATATAGTTCGATTTCGATGCAATTTTAGTATGTGGTAGGAAACTACCTGGGCACGAACCCTATTGAAAATGGGCGAAATGGGGTCAAAGTTCAGGCAGGACAAAAGAGCGGGATTTGTTCCATTGCCCTTATGCGTCATAACTTGCGTAAAAACGGTTCGATTTCGATGAAATTTTAGTATGTGGTAGGGAGCCACTGGGGACGAACCCTATTGGAAATGGGGTCAAAGGTCAGGACACTGGAGTGGGATCCATTCCATTGCCCTTGTGCATCATAACTTACCAAAAAATGTTTCGATTGTGACAAAACGTTATCATGTTGTTCCGGAGGTATAGTGAACCGGTCCTGTTGAATATCAACGAAATGGGGTCAAAGGTCATTGCACAAAAGCAAGATTTATTCCACAGCCATTATTCTCATAACTTGCTTAAAACTGCTTCTATTGCGACAAAACTTTAGTATGTTATTCTTGAGGTGTACTGAACCGGTTCTGTTGAATATCATCGAAATGGGGTCAAAAGGTCAGGACACAGAAGCGAGATTTATTCCACAGCCATTATCCTCATAACTTGAGTAATAATTTCTGGTATGTTGGAAAGCGTATCATAAGCAATGTATTGCATGATTTTACTAACTTGTTACAAATCCGTTTGCCAATCTGTCGTATGCTACATAACATTTGCTATGGTTAGGATTGTGAACATGATTCATATCAAATCATGAAATTCGCACGACTGGTAAAATGCTTTTAGAATTTAAAGAGATTCATGAATACCAAGATTGTCGACAAAGTTCCGGCTTTTTGTGATGCACAGCTTTCCTACTCAGGAGCAGAAATTCATAATGGTAGACGTCACAGATGTTCATTTTTAGAAGAATTGGAGCCACTGAGGATGTGTAGATGTTAGCATGGCGAAAGTTTTCCATTTATCTGAGGGATGGAGACATATTTGGTTCTGGAAGCAGTGACGTACAACCTAGTCGAGAAAATACCCAAGAAGTTTCCCATGTATCCGAACGTGTTTATAAATTTCTGAGGTCGTCGTGCGTTTGGAATGCTCCGAAATTCAAATTTGAAGTATTTTAAAAAAATACGATCTTTTCCATACTGTAGTAAATCCGTTGGAAATCCAGTAGCTCTACCATGAGGTTAAAATAAACGTACGCCAAAATATTTCAGGTAAATAAAACTCAGCACTGGCAAAACAGCAGAATCACTTTCTGTACTATTGAAGAAACTACTCTAAAGAACATTAACTTTTAATATCTGGAAAAAAATCCAGGTAGGCTCAGTTCTGATTGAGCCGTCAGTTTGGAACGCAGGACTACGATTTGCAGATCGGAGAGTTGAACTGAGCTAGTCGAGTATGGTTTCAAAGCTTATAACGAAGTAAATTTCTCCGTCATTTTTGTCCACGCTGGGGCTCAAACCCGGGTCCCCTCATTCCGGAATAAGTCGCTCTACCAATTGAGCTACGCGGACGGTCATTATCGCTGCTGTCTGCTTTTATATCGTGTGCGTCCTGCTGGGCAGGCACGTCACAAGCGTTTATTTAATTTTTTATAGCCAACACAGGCCTATGGTATGAAAAGTAGCTTACATAATTTTTACAAATAATGCTGGATACACTCCGATCACAAAGCAGATTGATACACGAATTACCCGACGTGGTGCTTTGTCTGCTTGGGCTTCTTACATTCCTCATTACTTGCTATTGCCTCTCGTTTTGATTTTCTCCACTTTTGCTTGGGTTCATTCTGCGAATTCCGCGGCATTGTGGAGGATGTTAACCCGTTCACACAAAAACATTATTTTTTTAGTTTAAACCACTGCGATATGTTATTTATATATTTGAATAGATCTCGTCGAGAGTTTTAAAATGACACCACGTACAGTCGTGTTGCGCTCATGGTTGCCGAGATAGACTGAGTCACACGCAGTGACACCCCCAGAAATATTGCATCATCTCCCCCGCGCACAGGGAGCTAGGGGAGCGTCGCGCGCGATTTATTGCGCAGTACGCGAATAGGATTCCATGCTGTTTACGAATATGCTAACACCATTAGTGTGCGGCACGTATTTTTAACGCTCTAATGATTTCAGTTGGGACCTATTTTCGTGACAGGCGGTCGGATGTAAGTCGCCCCATACTATCCGCGGAGTTAGACGTAGTCCTAGGTCAAAATATGCAAGTTTTTACCAATTCATTCTTTGCTTTTTAATCAACCATCACCACGTGCCGATAACCCTCACCGACCCGAAATTCCACGGAAGGTAGCATTTTACCTATTCCCTAGACAGTGATTATTTGTGTGGTGTTATAAAGTAACTACTGAAATGCACAAATATTCGAATTTGGCTAAGATCCCGACTAAATAAATTCAGGAGAATTTGCGATGCTAGACAGGCGTCTTTGAAGTTAAAACAAGAATGAAGAATATCTCCGTATTCTCTAGCGTGAGAGAACGGCTTTTGATTAGAAAATGTCTCACTTTACTATTCTAAAAGTGTTTCGAGGTCTTCTCTCAATAGTTGCCAAGAAACTAGTCATTTTTATAACTTTTTGTGATTTCTGCTTCTACATATACATGCCGAAAATATACGGTCTCGCCTTTAATATGTGAATATCATTCTCTTGGTTTCACCTATCCAACAACTCTGAATGAAGTTATCGGGGTAAAATTCAAGCACACTCTAAGGGGGAAATTTCGTTGTAAAGTCGAAAAGTTTTTAAATTATCTTCGTCCTGGTTACGAATATTCAAATACAGTTGTCGAGATTAAAAATGCCACACCGTGATGGAATAAATGAAATGAATATAATCTTACTGCACATGTAGACAAATAGATGGTGAACTAAATTTCTGAAGAATTACGTGAATACGATGGACGAGAAGCCAGCATAATGTGGCCTAAGTCAGTAGGCCGTATTACCGCCTTGCCGCGCTGTGCATTCTGCAACATTGCGTGTCATCAAGTGGTAAAACCCCCAGGATGAATTACCGAGGTATCACTGACCATTCACTGTCGGCTTGTGTTCACAATTTATTGACATTTCAAGGGAGGCAGTGTATATAGGTGTTAAGCCGTCTGCCAATCACGTGTTTCATGTTAATTGTTAAGGAGAAGTCTAGTGACTGGCCAGGCAGCACCTGAGTACCTGTTAGGCACCTCCAGCTTATATTGGGGGGGGGGGTGCGGGTAGGCGTTATCTTGAACCGAGGGTGGCCTAGTGGGCAACGTTCGTGATTGCCGCGGAAAGGACTTTAGGTTCGATCCCAGTCAGGTACGAACGCTCGATCCACTAAATATTCGCCGTACGTTGGATGGGCACGTTAAGCCGTCGGACCCCGGGTACTAGCCCCCGGTAGTAAATAAGGGCGTCTTCTACCGCGCTTCCGTGTGACTTTCCTATCGGGCACTCTAGCCCAAATCTCCTAGCTTCCTATTTCTAAGGGCTGTTTAAGACCTGGGTTCAGACACTCCCTTCCTAAAATTATCTACATATGATCAGATCAGGCGTTATCTTGCAGAAACTAGGAATCAAGGATACCACGGATATACGGCAACAAAACAGAGGTCAGTACTTCATCGACGAATCATCGTGTAGTTATTGTATCCACTATGTGTACGAGCGGAGAACGGTTGTTGAAACTGATGTCACCCCAAAGACAGACACCAGTCTGAGGAGAACCGTACGACGCTCACGAATACCAACCAAATCATCCCGGTGCTCACGTCGTATCCAGACCCTATATAGGCAGGCGCTGTGACAAAAGTGAGACTCGTCGCTGAATACGACATAGTGCCATTCTTCCCGCTACGCCTGTCTAGTACGGCCCCACTGCAACCTTGTGTGACGATGTGCTATTGTAAGTAAACTCTAAACTCTCAATCGGCGATCTTGGGCGCTGAGACAGAAGCGAGACTCGTCGGTGAATAGGACATGATTGATTCAATTCGCTCCGCCACGCATGTATGGTACGGCACTAGTGCAACCTTGTGGGACGATGTGCCATTGTGAGTAGACTCAATCAGCGATCTTGGGCGCTGAGACAGAAGTGAGACTTGTCGCTGAATACATGGTTCCATTCGTCGCTCCGCGCATGTCAGGTACGGCACCACTGCAACCTTGTGTGACGATGTGCTACTGTGAGTAGACTCTCAATCGGCGATCTTAGGCGCTGAGACAGAAGCGAGACTCGTCGCTGAATAAGACATGGTTCCATTCGTCCCGCCACGCATGTCTGGTACGGCACCACTGCAATCTTGCCGACGATGTGCTGCGGTAAATGGCTGACAATAGCGTAAACCTGCCTCAGCCAATCTGCGACTCACAGCCCGTGTCGATACGGGATGTCCGTTGCTGCTGCCTGTAAACCTTGTCGAATGTCTGCCGCTCTGGTAGTAGTGTATTTGTCCCACGGCTTGTTGTCGAATGCAGCAATCGAGAGTTCCGGACGTTCACCTTCCTACAACAGTCCCACTACAACAACTCACGTTACATTCGTCCAAACACCATCACAACATTCGGCAGACAGTTGTTGCATTTCGATACGTTTCCGCAGCGATGCGATGCTGAGAGCAACCTGCCGCACTTAGGCATATGAGAAAGCCTCAGGGAAAAGTGTCTCTGTGACGGTAGGATTGCCGATGGCGACGCCGAGATATTCTCACTCCTTGCACGTGTTTTTCCCACCGAGATCACTCTGGACAAACGTTCCACCCTTGTCCCTTGATTGGTGCCTGAGCACTGAAAATGTACGACCGCTGTGACGTCACACAAAGCTACGGGAAGGACCTGTTGAACTCGTATTGTTGCGTTAGTTTCTTATTGTCAAAGTCGTTGTCTTCCCTCATTCTGAGTTGTTTTCTCTTCGCTGAATCGTTTTTTTTTTCTGCTTCCATTCATTTGTAAACTGTTGACTATTTCACAAGAACCACGTTTGTTTGATATAGGCTTTTTTTCTTTTTTTTTTTTTGCACCATCAAGAACGTTTTGTTGGTGTTAGAACTTGGACTTCTTCACAAACTCAGCAAGGTAGTGATTATTTGTTTAATGTACGCGCCGTCAGAACTGCATCCCAGCACTCTAGCAATTGCTTGTTTATAGTGCGTGACGTCATAACCTCAACCGCAGAACGCGAGCAATTGTTTTATTTGGTGTGACATCAGTAGAAGCAGACAAGAAACTTTAAACATTAAACAGGCATTTTTCATTTTAAATGCATTCAATTTATTTTTTAAAAGTGCTCCGTTAATATCAGTGGAAGACTCGTTTTTGTTCTAATTTCTTGTACTTGGTTAGCGGAAAATGTAAACTCTTAATTTCCTATCAGAGTGATAAGAAATCCCGGGAGCCATAAAATCAAGCACTTACAGTTGTATCTCTGTCAATATCTTCAGTTCCAGTTTTTCTGCACCCACAACTATAATATGTATTAGGTGTACAAATCTGATCCAGAGTATAAAATGTGACACAGAAGTTTGCCCAACAATCAAGCGCACTTGCACATCGGTAGGTGATAGATGGCAAGCGATACCGCATTATTCGACACAGCATTCGCTACGAATTTCATCAAGGAAAACGTGCTGCAAGAGCATCTGCATCGATCTGTTCTGTATCGGGGAGAATATTGCATCGAAAAGCATGTGTGAGTTTTGGTTTAAACGGTTTAAAGTAGGTGATTTTGATGTTGGCGATCGAGAACGTTGCGGCGCCACGAAGAAAGTTGCACATGAGGAACTGCAGGCATTGCTGGAAGAAGATTCGTCTCAATCGCAAAAGAACTAGCTGAACAACTGGGGGGGGGTAACTCAACACACCATTTCCAATCGTTTACGCGCAATGGAAAAGATTCAGAAGAAAGGAAAATAGGTGCCATATGACCTGAACCAGAGGAACAAGGATGAGCGTGTCATGAAGTGTTTGAATCTGTTGAATAAACAACACAGAAAGTCGTTCCTGTGGAAAATCGTTACGGGTGATGAAAAGTGGATGCGGCACGACAATCCCAAACGCAAAAAAACACTGTGTAGATCCCGGCGAAGCAACGACTTCGACACCAAAGCGCAATATTTACTCCAAGAAAGTTCTGCTGTGCATCAAGTGGGATATGAAGGGTGTGCTCTATTATGAACTTATTGGAAAAGTGTCAAACTGTTACTGCTAATAGCTACAAGCTACAATTGCTGCGATTGAGCCAGGAAATCTATCGGAAACGCCCATTCAGAGGAAAAGGATTGCGTCCTGTGAAATTACTACATGGCAATGCTAGGCAGCATGTCGCGAAATCGGTCAAGGAAACGTTATTGACGCTTGACTGGGAAGTTTTGGAGCACCCGGCGTATAGTTCCAACATAACCCCTTCAGACTATCATTTGTTTCGATTGATGCAACATGGTTTGTCCAATTTTCGGTTCCGGACATGTGACGAAGTGCAGAAATGGGTTGAGGACATCATCGGGTCACACGACGAAGTAGTCTTCATGCCTGGAATCTGTCAGCTGTCCGACCGATGGTGGAAGGTGATAGATAATGACGGCGCATATTTTGATTCGTAAAGGTATTGTTGTTTTATTTCAAATTACATGTTGCGTTGTCTTAAAACGCTTTAAAACTTATTTGTACATCCTAATGTTTTTCTATATTTTATCTCTATGAGGAAATGTTCAATTTAACTGTAGTATATTGCAAGCAGTATAACTTCGTTTTAGCAACAGGAGATCAACTATTCATCTAAAAAATATGTTTGGTAAAGAGCGCATCTAAGGAGAAAGCAATCTTGCTCCAGTGCACACCCAAACTAATGTCGGTCGTTTGGTGTGATGACGTCACGGCAGTGGACAACTTTTAGCTCCCGGACCAAGGGCCTAGGGAGAAATGTTGGACCTGGTAAGGACGACAAAACTTAGCTGTGCCGATCCCTTTTCCCCATTCATCTCCTTCACGTATCATGTGATTGGTTCCCAACGGCAATAATTTACATAACCAAACTCTCTCTGTTGATACATACCCACCAATTTGCATGGGGCTTCAGCAAATATTTCTTAATGTGGCATTTTCCATGTCGAGTAGTGTTTGTATTCCGAAAAGTTGTGCCTCAGGTAAAGCCGAAAAATCTGTAGAAAATCATCGGAATTAATTTCGAAATGAAAATGATTTTTTGCCGTACGAAACGATAGCATTTACTACTTCCCTAAGATACGAATGTTTACGTCAACACATAACATGCTTATATTCATACGTCTCTGATCGCGTTATCTTCGCATTTGTATCAGTTGGATTGAAATAAATTTCTCTACATCTGTCGTTCGAAAACGCTCGGTTTTTCACTTTTCTTTACGCACATTTTTAATTAAACGGCTTCCAACTATTTTTGTATTTAACGCAACAAATAAACTCGTTATAGTCGGACTGCAAAGGTTTCACCTGCCTTGGATAAGAAAATTACAGCTAATTATTTCCATCAATATCCTGCATTGTACGGAACGGAGCTTTTCGGCTACGTTTTCTTTTTTCATGCGTCTTCTTCTAAGCATCAAATATTTTTACTACAAACAAAAGTTTCCATATTTTTATGACGCAAAATGTTCCTGCTAGAAATATTCATATTTAAAATCTTCATTATACAATAGCTTTACAAGTTGGATAAGAAAGCCTCTTTTGTCAGCTGCAGCGTGCACAGTCTGTTGGAACCTCATCCACGGATGCTGGCAAATAAATGTTTCTCACGAGGTTTAAAATCATACTTAATATACACTATTGACAAAAGTCACCGGACACCCCTTAAAAAGCAAACGAACGGATCAGCTACGTTTTTAAGATGCGCGGTACATCTGCAAACGGTATAAAAACAAGCGTGCGGCTGACCGCGATCATATCGCACTGTGAGGTTGAGTGAAAATGTCGCGGCGGGAGAGAACTGACTTTAAAAAAGGAAAGATTGTTGAGTGTTATATTAGTGAGTTGTCCATAAGAGAAACCGAGAGGCGTTTAAACATACCCAAGTCAACTGTTTTGGATGTACCGAATACGTGGAAGACACATAGCGTGCCTAAATCAGCAAAACAAAACGTACCGGCAGACCAAAGAAAAGCAGTGATAGAGAACGTCGAAGCCTCAGGAGAGTCGTTACAGCTAATCGACGGAGTACTACTACACAAGACCTCAGTGTGCAGGTGAGTAAAAATGCTGGAACCTCGGTATGTGCACGTTCCACTCGCAGATAACTTCATTCCATGGGTTACCGTGGTCGAGCGGCTGCTCATAAGCTTTTCATCTCCACTCGGAATGCTATCGTCGTTTAGCATGGTGTAAAGAACATTTATCGTGGACCGTAGATGAATGGGAACGGGTCCTATGGACTGTTGAATCCAGATACACGATCCATCAGTCTGATGGCCGTATGTGGGTATGGTGGCAGCCGGAGAAACGCTATTTACCACAGTTTACTGCTCCTACGGTCAAGTTTGGAGCTGGCAGTGCACTCGTGTGGGGGTGTTTTTCGTGGTATGGTCCCGGCCCATTGGTTATCGTGGACAAACCTGTTAACCTGCACGTCTACCTCGATATTCTGGACAATTATGCCCTACCAACTCTGTGGCAATATTATGGAACCGAGCCTTGTTCATACCAGCAGGATAATGCACAGAGTCATAAAGCAAGGGCTGTTACGGCATGGTTTGACGATAATTCCGTATCGTGTGTGGACTGGCTAGCACAGAGTCCTGATCTTAATCCCATAGAGCACCTATGGGATGAATTAGAGCGCCGCATAAGAATTTTGGAACCAAGGCCTACTGCTAAGCAACAGTTAGCGGCAGCATTATGTACTGAATGGAAGCGCATACCTATTGCTGTGTTTCCTACCTTGTCGAAAGCATACCTATCGCTGTATTCCATACCTATTTTGTCGAAAGTATGTCTCTAAGGGTCAGTGCATGTATTAAAGCGAAAGGTGGACCGACACAGTACTAATGTATGTCAATAAATGCTATGTTGTGTTTCTCTTCCAGGTGTCCGGTAACTTTTGTCAATATAGTGTATGTTCTGGATCTTGGATTAAAAAAACATTATTTTTTGAATGAGTAGCTGATATCAATATTTAGACTATTCATGTGTCATCTTCCAAAAGGATGGGACATCCCTTCATTGGGTAAATGCTGTTTATGACACTCTCGACGCAACATTTCCAGATCAATGGATTAACAGGGACGGACTGCAATCCCATAGCCCCCAAAATCACCAAGTATAGTGATCAAACAAATGTTGGCGTTAAAATGTGTAACGCGAGTGTGAATATCGTTTAGGTATTTTACGTTCCAATAGAGGTACACATGTAGAAAGTTTATTAAATGTATTACCTATGTATTAAAGCTTTATATGTTTTATGTACTTATGTTTAAAATTGATTTTAATTTCCAGCGTTCATTTGAAAGTTAAAACATGCTTAAAACAGCGTAACAATTTAAGGACACCCTGTACGATGATGGGTAATTCAATTAGCATCCCTGTATGTTGTGCCTACTGAAAGGAACTAATCAGAATATGGGAATTCTACCTTTTATGATCAATTTGACAAAATAGGGATGCTGAACAAAATTTGATAAAATGTTGTTAACCCGTATTTTTGTATGTATTGAATTCACATGAAAAATGACTTCATTCCCTTTATTTTTATCAAATTTTGAAAAATAATTTTCAAGGGAGTTTCCAGAGTTCTAAGAATATGTAATAATTAACTTGATTGTTTTATACGGATCTGGTTTGTTTCACATTAATTAAAAGCGATTCTTACATGGTATTTTTATTTGAATAACCACACTACCTATGACTTTTCTTCTCCGTACACTTCATATGAAAGCGTAGCAAATAAGGCGACGTCTCCGTGTGTGCGAAACGTTTATCTTTCTTCACGTAGCTCTTTAATTTCGGTCGTCTTAATGCCGCTCTCTATTGCAAACATTTTTCTAACTTTTGAACAGCTCCAAATGAAATGGTTTGTAAGCTGCTTAAAACCTTTTTTTCCTATATCAGCAAACTGGGAAAGGGCTTAGTTTCTCAAGAGCTTTTCCAAAAGGCCATCGAACTGGACGAAGAATTCACCGAAGCTTATTCTTCTCTGGCTGCAATCCTTGCCGAAGCTGGGAATTCCGATGAGGCTGAAGCTTTGCATTTGAAAGCCCTTGCCGTCGACCGAGAAAATGCTGACTCATACAACAACTACGGGACATTTTTACAAAAGCAAGGTAAGCCTTTTCGACATACGCCAGCAATAAATTTGTTGCCATGATTGATTTGATGACATAGCAAAAATAAATTAATGTACATTTTTATTCAGTAGAAAATAGTTTTTCATTCTTCTCTTTAGCTGTTTGAAAACTTTCGCAACCCGCTAGTAATTATGCAACATCAAGTGCATTAATTGTACTATTAGCTTTGAATGACTTTACGTGTACGGGGATGAATGTTTCCGTTTTAGATTATAATTTCCCTGACACAGAAGGAGTTTAATACGAAGTAACCATATGAAAGAAATAAAATCTCATCGTGCGACTACATTGGTTTCTTTTAACGAACTATTACGCATACACTACCTGGCCACATTAATTATTGGTGCACTCTCATGTCAATGAATCGTAAAACACTTTTAGGTTGATTAACTACTGTGACGTACCTGCCAGTAGGAAGCACACGACATAAAGGCAGATAGGAATCAGAATAAAACGTCTGCGTAGCTCAGTTCGTAGAGCGACTTGTTCCGGAATAAGCGGCCTCGGGTTCGAATCCCGGCGTAGACCAAAAATGACGGAGAAATTTACTTCGTTATACTACCAAAAGAAGAGTTGCATGTCAGAATTTTATTTAAGGAACGTTGGATATGAAAAAAATGTACGCGAAAATCCCTTAAACACGTCGTAATCACGTTTTAAGCATATGAGGAATTGATATTACTAAATTGACTTTCCGTACCATGGATTCTTCTGTTTAATCTTAAAAAAGATGGAAAACAGCAAAGAGTAAAATGATAATTATCATTTGTTTTTTTATTTTTACCCAAAATCGGGAGGAATGTGCCTATTCTTATTCAAAAAATGTAATTTAGTAAACTAATGATGCTATATTTCCGTGCTATATGGACATTTTCTTTTTCGGTTTTTAGCGACCAGCATGAGCAACTTCAAGAGTTATAAGCTGTTCCTTGTCCCTAATTTAGGTTCATAGATTGCAGAGTGGCGACTGACGGAAGCAGAGCTGCAAGACAAACTCCTACCATGTGTCCCCCTTGACTCTAACCCGAACCCATTTCAAACGTCTATTCCGAAACCTACGCTTCTGACCACTCAGCCACCAGGGCGGCTTTGTAAATTTCATAATGTCCAATATTAAAGTTCAAAACGTATTTTTGGAGAAAATATTAAAACCATTTTACAGAATGTAAAGAAATTTGGTATGTAAGTACACGTAATCATAAGGTTCAGAAAGAATTTCTTGAAACATTAGAATATGTAATCACAATCTGATTATGCATCATTACAAGTATACGTGTCTCCAAAGTGGATGTCAGATTTCATTCAATAAGATGGTTAATAGAGAATATGGTTTCCTTTTACGGACGAAAAGCTCTTGAAACGACTAATCATGCTAATGACAAAGTTGCCGATGAGCTCTCTGGAGACACGGAACCCCAATATTCAAAAAGCGCAGTACATAGCACAAGGGGGATTTTGGGAAAAGCTGACAAACTGCGATTTGCTTCTCTAAGAATCCTACGCAAGCCCTATAGGGTTCAGGTCCGGTAACCTGGATGGCCAATCTATCTCTTGAGTATCCTCGCTTCCAAGAGAATCATCGATAAGCTGAACCGCATGTGGAGGAGCGTCATCAACCATAAAAAAGGGATTTAGATCAACAGCATCTCGCAGAAGATTGGCATGGAGTTTGTAGGTTTCGTCCAGGTAACGCTGACCAGTTAGATTATTACCGCCTTCAGACATGTGGAGTGGCGTGAGGCCGCTCAGAATTATGCCATCCCAGACTAGCAAACCACCGCCATCAAAGGTGGCTCGTTCTTTGATGATGGAGGGGTACTTATGAGCTTCGGGTACACTCCAGATGGATTGAAGTCGAGAAGCTGTTTGTAAACCGAATTTCGACTCTTCAATAGAAATAACGCTAGCCGTTTGGTTTTTTCTGTAGAAGCAATGTTGCCTGCCCCAGTTCAAAAGATCTTTCATGTGAGATGAAGTGAGAAGGATATAAACCATATGTCTTCCTGCGTAAAAGCGACTTTCAGAAAGCCTTCGCTATATGGTTTGGCTTGACACAGTTGTTCCTGTAGTTGCAGGTAATTTTGCAGAAAGTTGCATGGCTGTATACGCTCTGTGACGTGTCGCTGTTAAAGCAAGATATAGTGGTCATCATGAGATGCGATAATTATCATTTGGCGGCACTGGCTAGTCATTGACCTGTGTCATTAAATTGTTGCCGTAAACATGAAACCAATCTTGGTTGGATATTCAATTCTCTTGCCACATGAGCCTGCGACTGGCCTGCTTTGAGTTTAAATATGGCTCTCTACCTTAATGAGTCAGATAAACGTCTATGAGACATTAGGAATAAATTTTCGTCAAAAGAGAGACGCTCCGACGAGAACTGATGATTTTGCTCCTCAGGCTGATTTAAGTAGGTAACTTCATTTGCATGTTAGATAGCTTTGTGCTCTGCAAGTTGGAAATTTAAGTGCTGAAGTGGCCGTTTTAAGTTCCATCTAATACATTAAGTAACTGTCAATGCATTTATGGTTTTAATTTAGATGTATACCAATATGTCACCACCTCTATCGCCAAGTGATCAGAAGCTTGGGCCTCGGTTTAATCTCGGTACCTGTGTCCCGGGTTTTTGTCGTGTTCATGCTTCGGTGCTTGTTCTCCCTCTTTCTGGGAAGCAGCGGCTCTTAATTAAGGACAATTGACTCTTCACATCCTACTATGCACCAGAGGGCCATTAAATTTCATGAACATTTAAGGCTACTCGTATAACGAATTTGTTTTTATGATGCCATATTTCAGCGATGTATACAGTAAGGTGACCAGACGTCTTCATTTTCTGGAAACAGGCCTTAATTTTCAGGCTTCGTCCTCAATTCCATAAATACTGATTGAGGACGTTAAATGTCCTCAATTTCTTAATTTTTGTCCTGCATTTTTGGAATTTCCCAAAATAATTGAAACAGGAAAAAATGTGCTGAACATAGGTCATAGAATTCAATTGAATCTGCTAAATGCAACACAATTTAGCATCAATTACTTATTTAATTGCAATAAAATGGACCCATAAAGGTATGGAAATATTTTCCGAGGCGGATGAATTTTTCTTTGAATTAATCTAGAAATCGTGCTATATTAATGGGAGACGTGCCGAAACATCGAACAAGGTCATTTCGATAATCGTGGTGTTATTTCGTTTCTGTTTTAACTGAATTTAACTGAAATATTTTTAGAATGGAAAATAAATCTAATCTTTTTCAACATCCACTTTCTTGCAATTAAATAAATAATTGATGCTAACTTTGGTTGCATTTGATAGGTTCTATTGAGAGTTCTACAACTTTTGTCCGGTACATTTTTTTCATTAAACTGTTTCTTCAATCGAAGTTATTGGATTTAGAATATTCCTGTTCGTGAAATAGTAATTATATATATATATATATATATATATATATATATATATATATATATATAAGGATGTAAGGTCAGGTGATGCGTAACATCACAGCCTCTCCTTGACAAATGTCAACCCCGCCTTCTCGTGGTGCATCCTGTTCCCACTAAAGGGGCTCTGACGACCGCCAATAGCGGTATAACTATACCATCGGGATCAGAGGAAATGCTATCCCACACTCACCAACCCGCTTGGCCAGCGTGGTGAGTTATGGCCAAACACCTCCAAAATGACTCTACAACTTAAATCTTGGCCCTCAGTCTCCGGCAGCTGGAATGTACCTGGCCAAGGCAGCGGCCAGTGCGACATGAAGGCAGAGGGTGCTAAGAATCCCCGGAGGACCGGACTAGGCTGCCATTTGATGCTGACCTTGGCTACCTATAACGGACGCTCCCTATCTTCTGATTCAAGGCTTCTTGAATTGGAAGAGGAACTACAAAGGATCAAGTGGGACATCGTCGGGCTAAGTGAGGTAAGGAGAAAAGGAGAAGATCTCATTGAACTGAAAAGTGGACATCTCTTCTATTATCGTGGGACAGATACTGGCAGAACTAGTGGTGTTGGATTTATAATAAACAAGAAACTGAAGGATAAAGTGGTAGAAGTTGAAAGTTCCTCTGACAGAGCTGCACGACTCGTTATCCAACTATCGAGAAGATACCAGGCTCAGATTATTCAAACTTATGCACCCACCACAAGTCATCCTGAAGAAGAAATTGAAGAATTTTATGAGGAAATTCGTCATCTAAATAATAAAGGTAAGCAGCACTTGAAGATAATTATGGGAGATTTCAATGCAAAAATAGGGCAACGGCAACAGAATGAAACTTCAGTAGGTAAATTCGGTCACGGCAACAGAAACCAGCGTGGAAATACTCTCGTTGAGTTTGCAGAGGCAGAAGGATTCTTCATCTTGAACTCCTTTTTCAAGAAAAAGCCACACAGGAAATGGACATGGAGACATCCAATTGGGACAACAAGTGAAATTGATTTTATTATGTGTAACAAAAAATTCGTCATCGAAGACTGCAGTGTGCTGAACAAGTTCAACACAGGTAGTGACCATAGATTGGTGAGATGTAGGATGCACCTCAACACTAAACTGGAACGTGGCAAGCTCATAAGACAAACAAAATGCATTGACATAACCAACCTTAAAAAACACCATAATACTTTCAAGTTGGAACTGAAGAACAGATTCTCTGCTTTAGAAAGCCTAACATCGGAAGAAGTGGATATTTCGGAAGTTAACAGAAAAGTAACCAAAGCTCTAATGGAAACAGCAACAAAATTAGCTGGGTCGAAGAACAAGTTGCATGTGAACAAATTATCAGGAAAAACCAAAATGTTGATGCAAAAAAGAAGAGAGATGAGGACAACTAAAGAAGATGTGACTTCCAAAGTGGAATATATAGAGCTATGCAAGACAACACGAAAAAGTATCACTGAAGACGTAAGGAAATTCAACTGTGAGCTAGTGAGGAAAGCAATTGAAAACAACCAAAGCCTTAAGATAGCAAAGGGACATCTCAGTAAGGGAAGAAAACAGATTATGGCTCTGAGAAAAGAAGATGGTTCTATAACAAGAAATAGAGGCGAAATTTTGACAAGAGTGAAAGATTTCTACTCCAAATTATATGAAAGGGATGATACATGTACTCCAGACATCATGAAAGGTACCAGAGTTCTTCCAGTCCTCCCAGCAGAAGTTGCTCATGCAATCAAGAACATGAAGCGGGGAAAGCTCCAGGAGAAGATGGAATTACTATAGACATCATACAAGAAGCAAGTGGAGAAATTGAAACAGTACTCGCCCAAATTTTCACTCGATGCCTTAATGAAGGGAAGATTCCTGAGGATTGGAACAATGCTACAATGATCCTGCTACATAAAAAAGGTGACATTGAGGATCTCAGGAACTACAGACCTATCAGCCTCCTATCAGTGGTTTATAAAATCTTCACTAAAGTTCTTTCACACCGCTTGAAGGTAACACTGGACATGGCTCAACCGAGAGAACAAGCTGAATTCAGGAGTGGCTACAGCACAATAGATCATATCCACGTACTGAGAGAACTAATTGAAAGAGCGAGGGAATATGAACTTCCATTGTGCATGGCTTTTATCGATTATGAAAAAGCCTTTGATTCGGTGAAACCATCAGCAGTTACCACGGCTCTGAAATCCTGCGGTATTGAAGATGCATACATTAATATTATTAATAACATCTATGAAAATGCAAGTGCAAAGATTCGGCTGTTTGAAAATACAACACGCATAAAAATTGGAAAGGGAGTGAGACAAGGTGACACCATATCTCCGAAGCTCTTTAATGCCACGTTGGAAAATGTCTTTCAATCACTGAACTGGGAAAACAAAGGGATAAAGATTAATGGAGATTATCTAACCCACCTTCGTTTTGCTGATGACGTAGTCATTTTTGCAACTACCCCATCAGAGCTGCAGAGTATGATCCAGGAACTTGCTGACAAGAGTAAAGAAGTGGGATTAAAAATGAACTTTCAGAAGACAAAAGTGATGTTCAATGCTTTTACAAGAAATGAAGATTTATCGATTGATGGAGAAAAACTGGAGATAACAGATACGTATGTTTATCTTGGACAGCAGATATCAAGTGAGGGTCACATTGATGAAGAAATTAATCGGCGTACAAAACTTGCCTGGAGAGCTTTTGGAAGAAACAGCATAATTTTCAAGAGCAATATGCCATTATGTCTTAAAGAAAAAGTGTTTTGATCAATGCATCCTTCCAGTGCTTACGTATGGTGCAGAGACGTGGACCTTAACTAAAAGAGACATACAAAGGCTGCAGACAACTCAAAAGAAGCATGGAGAGGTGCATGCTTGGTATAACCAGGAGAGATAAGAAGAGGAACTCGTGGATCCGAAAAATGACGAGAGTGGAAGACATCATGATCAGAGTTAAATCCCTGAAATGGCAATGGGCTGGACATACTGCCAGAAGAACAGACCATAGGTGGACAGCTGAAATTTTAGATTGGATTCCAAGGGACAGGAAAAGACCCAGAAAAAGACCACATGGGAGATGGGTGGATGAAATTCGTAAATATGCGGGAGTGACATGGAGGAGACTGGCACAAGACAGACCGTTGTGGAGGAAACTTGGGGAGACCTTCGTCCAGCAGTGGATTGATAATGGTTGACAATGATGATGATGATGATGATATATATATATATATATATATATATATATATATATATATATATATAGTAATTTTACAAAATTACTAATTTTACAAAATTACTATACACTGAGAGTACAGAATATTCCTGGCCGCTCCGTGTACATTAATTTTCTGGCTTCAGATATTATTCCTTGTACAGAATCACGGTGAAATGTTAGCACAAATCAAAATATAGGTTTCGTGAATATGCTTGTAAATAATTACAGTTCAAGATTTTAGTTGTACCAGTATATTTCCTTTGTAATAGGTGTTTTTTCACTTCTCAGTTTGTTTATTGTTCGGTAATCTGATCGGATTTAGTGTGAGGTTGGGCTTCGACGAATTTAGTCTGCTGTGGGAAGGTGTTTGGGTTTTAAAATAATATTTTGTATTTCTTCGGAGCTTTTCTCCCTTTTTTTAAAAAAAATGTTTTTTTTATTTTTATCCTTGGGGTTATTTTAGGGTGTTTAGGGGATCGGAGGGTATCTCGGTCCTTATTTAGAGAGGGTTAATATTATTTTTATTATTTTAATTTATCATTATTTTAGTTATTTTATTGTTTCCGGTAGGCTCGTTGCCCATAGTAGCAGACTAAATCGTACAGAAATCCACACTTTTCAGGTCTCTATAAAGGTAGGAAATTAGTTATCCGTGCCTATTCCTTCAAAAAGCCACAGATAACAGCTTACCATAGTTCTGTATCCCTCTCTTTTTTTCCCTGTAGTCATTAATGTTTTTTATTTTTACAAATCAGCCATTACATTTTTCAGTATTAAGGTGATTTCAGTATTCGTTTTTGAATTTTCTTTGATGCAGGCTTTGGCGCTTTAGAATTTCAAAACTGTTTGGTTTTGCATGCTGCCTTTGATATTATATATATATATATACAATTCGAAAATTCTAAATAACTGGTTTTCATATTTAAATAAGCATATTTAAGGTCAATGCTGGAAGCTCTTTCTTTAAAATTTGCCAAAGTTAAGGTAATTCAGAAAAAAAAGCATGTATATATTTCTTGAATAATGCTGAAAAAATCTAGAGAAATGTTTTCGTTGTTATCTTCAACCAGATTTAAAGTATGAGCAGTTCAAAATATACAAAAAATGCATGAGGGTTTTAAATCAAAAAATTATGTTTTTAAAAGTCCACTGTGTTTTTCCTTCACGTTGGCCCCATTGTCATAGCGCTGGCCACGCATATCATGATACTGAAATCTTCAAGATTTAAAAACAATCTAAGAAAAAATTAAAAAAAAATTGTTAATCCTTTTCACGCGGTATCTGTTATTGAAAAAACAAAAATTATTCTCTGATTTCAAGTGACTTTCTATTGAATTATATAATGATTATGTTTACTAGAAAAATAAACGTGCCACGTTGCATTACGATTTCTCGTAGTAAAACGTTTTCATAACTTTTCCCACGTCACTAATATTAATTTATTAACCATTAAATTTGATTGAGGCGTTCTGCCGCCCCCAAAAGCTGGCGCCCGGGTGCTTCGCACCCATTGAACTCCCGCTTGGCGCGTCCCTGTGTCAGACGTTGTCCTCAATTACTCGTATGTCCCCATTTTGAAACGATATTTTCATTAATTTTGCATTGAAATTGAGGACAACATTTTATTTTGTCCTGAGTTTGTTCTAAAGAATCTGGTCAACTTAGTATACAGTACAGAGTTAGTAAATTATTATTTTAAATATCAGATATGATATGAAAGTGATTCTAATAAAATGACTAGGTCGGGTCATTGATGGAACATGAAAATGCGTCCAATTGAATGACTGGAGTGGGTCGTAGACGTAACGAATTACTTGGGTGTGTAGATCGCAAAACCTTTTTCGTTTTCATCATCTTCCTGTTGAAAAGGAGAATCTTCCAAAATTCATCGCAGCATTAAACGCCAGTAGCCCACGTGCTTAAAATATCTAAGTCGGTAAATCATTGCGACAAACGGTAGTTTCTACTAAACGACTCTAACAACCTTTAAAAATAGTTCGCGCGGAGATATCAAAGTACAAAGACGAATAATAAAAGACTCGAGAACTTTCCATACGAGGTCATTAAGCGGGTCAGCTGTTCGCCCTGATAAGTAGGCCTCACGTTAGGGCGTTGGCTTGTTCTGCGTCGAAACAGCCAGAAGAATTGATTTTGTGGTCATTCTTATCGAACCAGCGGTAGATTAAGAAATGGAAAGACTGAGCTATGAGAGAACACTGAACCTTTTACAAGTCCAGCTGAGATTCAGCAAAATGGCAGTAAATTCACTGCAACGGAGCAGCTCAAACATACGTCAAAACTATACCCCGTACCAGACATACAGTTTGAGATCGTGAAATTAAAAGGTCATACAAAAGACTGGCTTTGAAATCAGTAGGATCAAACACAAAAGAATGTATCTGTTACATCCCGGAAAATATGTTTTTCAATGTACCGAAATTGGGTTGGAAGGGGTGGGTGGGTGGGGGAGGGGAGTATGGTTATAAATGAGGTAATCGTTATGTTAAACAAGTTAGTAAAATCATTCAATGCATTGATTATGATACGCTTTCCAACATACCAGAAATTATTACTCAAGTTATGTGGATAATGGCTGTGAAATAAATCACGCTCCTGTGTCCTGACCTTTGACCCCATTTCAATGATATTCAACAGAACCGGTTCAGTGTACCTCAGGAATAACATACTAAAGTTTTGTCGCAATAGAAGCAGTTTTACGCAAGTTATAAGAATAATGGCTGTGGAATAAATCTTGCTTCTGTGCAATGATTTGACCCCATTTCGTTGATATTCAACAGAACTAGTTCACTATACCTCCGGAATAACATGATAACGTTTAGTCACAATCCAAGCATTTTAGGTAAGCTATGATGCACAAGGGCAATGGAATGGATCCCACTCCAGTGTCCTGATCTTTGACCCCATTTCGCCTATTTCCAATAGGGTTCGTCCCCGGTGGCTCCCTACCACATACTAAAATTTCATCGAAATCGAACCATTTTTACGCATGTTATGACGCATAAAGGCAATGGAATGAATCCCACTTTTATGTCCTGACCTTTGACCCCATTTCGCCCATTTTCAATAGGGCTCGTCCCTATGTGGTTCCTTACCACATACTAAAATTTCATCGAAATCGAACCATTTTTACGCAAGTTATGACGCATAAGGGCAATGGAATAAATCCCGCTCTTATGCCTGCCTGACCTTTGACCCCATTTCGCCCATTTTCAATAGGTTTTGTGCCCAGGTGGTTCCCTACCACATACTAAAATTTTATCGAATTGGAACCATATTTACGCATGTTATGACGCATAAAGGCAATGGAATGTATCCCGCTTTTATGTCCTGACCTTTGACCTCTTTCGGCCATTTTCAATAGGGCTCGTGCCCAGGTGGTTCCCTACCCCATACTAAAATTTCATAGAAATCGAACAATGTTTACGCAAGTTATGACGCATAAGAGCAATGGAATGGATCCCGCTCCTATGTCCTGAGCTTTGACCTTGTTTCGCACATTTTCAATAGAGTTCGTCCCCAAGTGTTCCCCTACCACATACTAAAATTTCGTCGAAATCGAACCATTTTCACGTGAGTTATCGTGCGGACGGACGGACAAAGCTGGATCATATACGCTTCTTCAACCTGCAGTTGATAAGCGTAAAAAAGGAAGATTACACGTGTGGGAAAGAACAGTCCAACAACCAAAAAACAAAATGTATACAACGCAGTAGTAATTAATATTGTAATCCTCGAGTTTTGCAAAACGATATATCGGATTTCCATACTCTGGAAATAAACACGCCTCTTTGCAAAAACGGAAAAAATTACATTCGTGATACTCACAGTGGAGCAAATCTGGAATAGGTACACTTGCGTATTTAGGTATCTGGTTTATGCCCTGGTCACGCCGACTAATTTGTCATTAAGCGAAAAAACGTTTAACGAGAAGAAACCAAATTTACATAAGAACATAGGAACTCAAAAGGACGGTTAAATTAAATGTATATGTCACAAGTCACACTACCCGTACATAAAATGCTTACTTCGGTGATGTTACGAGACTTGTAGATAGCACCAGCCTCTCTCCTGACTAACATACGTTATCTGCCCGATTCCAAAGAGAAACAAGACTCATCTGTGAACAAGACATTTTCCTACAGTTCCAAGGTTCAGTCGCCATGATAGTACTATACTGTGCAAATTAATTGGGACAAAGTAAAAAATCACTCTTTTTTCCAAAACTATGAATTTATATCATTCGATGCCTTGATATACACTGATAAATACCTGTATTAGTATGAAGTATGTCCTCCTTTAGCAGAAATGACCTGTTGAATTCGTTTTGGCATTGACTCCACTAATTGAGTGCATATATTTTTGACTTCATAATCGTGGAACCACACTTTTATAGCATTCGTTATCATGCGTTCTTTGGTTGTACAGTCCATTTTACCTAAACGTTTCTTCAAAATATTCCACAAGTTTTCTATGGGATTTAAGTCAGGTGAATTTCCAGGCCAATCAAGCAAATGAATTTGATTTTTCAGCATGTAATTCTTAACCAATTTCGAATTGTGACATGGGGCCAAGTCATGTTGAAATGTCCCGTCAAAAGTTTGCAAGAACGGAACAATCCTACGTCGTAATATTTCTACGTACTTGGCTAAATTCATCATACCTTGAACAGGAACTAAGCTTCCAGTGCCCTTTGATGTGAAAAACCCCAAAACATCTGTTTCAGAGGCTGTTTTACAGTTTGATTGACATGCTCAGGTCTTAAGGGTTCACAGTTGCTCCGTCTAACGACATTTGCTTGGCAACCCTGCACAAATAAATGAGTTTCATCACTGAAAATTACCTTTTTCCAATCGTCAGCAGTTCATGATTTATATTTTTTGGCCCATGCTTAACGTTTATCTTCATTTTCGCATTCAAACATTGTTTTTTCGTTGGTCTTCTTGCCTTCCGGCCAACTTCCAGAAGCCTACGGCGTGCAGTTGAATCATTAACATCACAACCACTAGCCAATAAATCTTTTTGAAGGTCGGTGCTTGTTTTTTTTTTTTTTTTTGGATTCATTTTACTATTTCTGATTAGATATTTATCGGTTCGTGCAGTTGTTTTTCGTTTTCTTCCACATTTACCTCTCCTTTTTGGAGACGATGATCCAGATGCATTGTATCGCGTAAGCAGTCTTGATACACTTGATTTGCCTACACCAACTGCAGAAGCAATATCTCTCACTGTCACAGAAGTGGGATCCTTCAGAGCAATTATTTTTGCACGCTTCCTTGAGGAAATATCCATTTTTCAATACACGAAAGCAACACGGACTCACAGAGAGCAAAAACTAACATCCACCTGTCACACACAAAAGCTCACAACTGAAGTTGAAGTGCCTATTTCCTGTTTAAAACCGGTCAAACTGACTATAAAGTTCTAACAGTCACACCACCTCACAGCTGATAAAACCGGTTTACGTGGGTTTCCGACATCAACTGGTGATCACATTACAATTCTGAGAATAAAATAGCATGTTTGCGCGGTATAGTAATATCTTAAGCGGGAGCACCTGTATTTAGCACGCAAGGGTACACAAACGACAATTTTATGGGCATAGAGTTCACAGGTACATCACTGTTTGTGAAAAGTGCAACTACAAGAAAGAATCTCCCTAGTCAACTGAAATGCATACCACAGATTCCTCTTGTTACACGAGCTAACTGATTATATTTGTAGAGCTATACAAGATTTATGCGCTTCAAAACTCACCATCGTATGAAGCCACCTCAAGTAACAACAAGTTAGTAAAATAATGCAAAGCATTGATTATAATAAGCTTTCCAACATACCAGAAATCATTACTCAAGTTATCACTCAAGGTATGAGAATAATGGCTGTGGAATAAATCTCGGTCCTGTGCCCTAACCTTTGATCCCATTTCGATGATATTCAACAGAACCGGTTTGGTGTACCTCCGAAATAATATGATAAAGTTTTGTCGCAATCGAAACAATTTTACGTAAGTTATGATGCATAAATGCTATGGAATAGATCCCGCTCCTGTGTCCTAACCTTTGACCCCATTTCGCCCATTTTCAACAGAATTCGTCCCCAGGCACGATCCTACAACATACTAACATTTCATCCAAATCGAAGCATTTTTATGTAAGTTATGACGCATAATGGCGATGGAAGTGATTCCGCTTCTATGTCCTGACCTTTGACCCCATTTCGCCCATTTTCAATAAGGTTTGTCGCCAGGTGGTCCCCTACCACATACTAAAATTTCATCGAAATCGAACTTTTTTACGTTAGTTATGACGCATAATAGCAGTGGAATGGATCCCGCTCCTATGTACTGACCTTTGACTCCATTTCGTTCACTTTAAATAGGGTTCCTTCCCAGGTGATCCCCTACCAGATACTAAAATTTCATCGAAATCGAACAATTTTTACGCGAGTTATCGTGCGGACGGGCATACGCACACAACGCGTGACGTAATGAGGCAGATGGGAATCGCAACCATCTTCTCGCCGCAACAGTGTGACGTCATAAAACTTTAATAGGATCCACACACAACGCGTGACGTAATGAGACAGATGGCGTGACCGCGCGCCAACATTCTCAAACGCGAGATTGTGACGTCATAAGATTTCTAAGCATTGGTAACATTATTGGAACAACGCCATCACTAAAAACGTTATAATTCGGGGTGGTTATTTAAGCTACTAAACGAATTCTCCTAAAGTCGAGATCAAGCTAAATCGATTTCTAGTACCAGAAAAAGGTAGGTTAACGACTTTCATCAAAATTCTTAGAGCCGTTTTCAAAATAAAACGTACATACATGCATACAAGAATTGCTACTTTAAGGTGGACGTCAAGTAATTTTGCTTCCTATACTTCCAATGAAAAAACTTCTGTACACATTTTCTTCACAATTAATGCGTTCCCAAAAATGAAAATTTGAACATCGATTCAAATATCTTCATTTTATAACTTGCAATGCTTAATATTTTCTAAAACATAACCATAATTATGCAATTCAACATTTGTTTGTTTACTGACGTCATGAAAATACAAGTCGCGCCATCTTTTTTCTGGACAATTAATGCGTTCACAAGGATGAAAATTTGAACATCGATTAAAATAGCTTCATTTCATAACTTGGAATACTTAATATTTTCTAAACCATAACCGTAATTACGCAATCCAACATTTTTTGTCCACTGACGTCATCAAAGTACATGTCGCGCCATCTTTTCTCTGGTTTCAACACCACCAAAGGAAAAGTTATTGATTTTTATTGATTTTTAATATAATTATGGTTATGTTTTAGAAAATATTTAGTTTTCCAAGTTATAATATAAAGTTATTTTAATCGATGTTCAAATTTTCATCCTTGGGAACACATTAACTGTGAAGGAAATGTGTACAAAAGTTTTTCCATTGGAAGTATAGGAAGCAAAATTACTTGACGTCCACCTTAATGATATGGGCTAAGGGCAATGAAATGGATCGCAATCCTATATCCTGACCTTTGACCCCATTTCGTCCATTTGCAATCGGGTTCGTCCCCAGGTGGTCCCCTACTACATACTGAAATTTCATCGAAATCGAACCATTTTTACGCACGTTATGACGCATAAGGGCAATGGAATGCATCCCGATCTTATGTGCTGACCTTTGACCCTACTTCACCCATTTAGAATAGGGTTCGTCACCAGGTGGTCTCCTACCACATAGTAAACTTTCATTGAAATCGAACCATATTTACGCAAGTTATGACGCATAAGGGCAATGAAATGATTCCGCTCTTACGTCGTGACCTTTGACCCCATGTGTCCCATTTTCAATAGGGTTCGTCCCCAGGTGGTCCCCTACCACATACTAAAATTTCATCGAAATGGAACCATTTTTACGCCAGTTATCGTACGGACGGACGGACAAAGCTGGAGCATATACGCTTCTCCAACCTACGGTTAGGAAGCGTTAAAAACAGCGTCTACACGGAGTGGAATTGAATGGAAGAGGTTTTGGATATCGTCCTGGGAAATAACTTACCAAACTACTTCTATGCGAGACCAGAGTTCATTTGTGGTAACCGGCGGAGGCGCTTGACGTGCCAGTTGCATAGCTATGAAGTTCCATACATGCTCAATCAGGGACACATCCGGCAAACGTGCAGGCCAGGGAACAGGCAGTATCTTCAAGGCTTGGCCATCCAGGGTCACAAGTGGTTAAACATTGTTCTGTGGGATATAGAGACAGCACAACTCTGAAGGAAGTGTATTACCCATGCTTCTTAAACATCCCTGGTGTATCGCTTGCTCTTAGGGGCTCCTTCAGTTCGTATCAGGCAAGATCGCGAATTGAACACAACGTCACCCAAAACCATGACGTTAAGCTGCTATGATGCTGCAAATTCCAGTCCCCACGATGTCTTCTAGCACGTAAGCGACCATCATGCTGTATCAACTTAAATCGTGACTCATCCGAAAACACAATCTGCTGCCAATCAGCGCGCCAATGTCTGTGTTCCAGACCCCATTGCAGCATGAGGCGCCTGCGGTTGAGGGTCAAAGTAATGCGCAGCAATGAGTTGACTAGTTCTCTATTAAGCAGATGACGTCGAACTGTGCTAGAGGACGCAGCCTGATATGTGGCAGTGCTTCATTAATGCGCTAACACCGTGGATGTCGTTATGCGATCGGTCACTGCTACCATGCGGTAGATGTGTCTGTTATCCCGTGCAATTTCGTAGTCCATTTCCCCGGATTTCTGTGCGTCCGAGCCTCATCTGTCCACGGACGCCACCGAGTGGCAATTTCGCGGTAGGAAAATCCAGCTTCTCTCATCTGAACAGTCCTCCCTCACTCAAATTCCGTCAGGTGCTCATAATGCAACATTCTTTGGCGACGGGTCATAGTGAGACACAAGAAACACCCTTTCGATTCAATAATGGCTCTTCTGCGATTGCAACGTCTCGTTTAAGCCAGCTCTTTGTACCCAAAAACCAGACAGTTCAGAGGGCGCTGCTATGAAACAGCATGTTAATTTTCACTGATATTTTGATCATTTGCATATCCCAACCTGTGTTATACATATCCTGTAAGTTTCAAGCTAATACCAGCAGTCCTTTATGGTTTTGCAATTTTTACAAACAGTAGTGCACACATAAATTGAAAATGTAATTCTGGTCGCAATAGAGACGAATGACCGACTTCCTGTAGTTGTGGTCAGATTCCAGCGCAGGTTGCATGCTGTTGCTGTCCAATTCCGTCTTTTTAATGATGGGATATACCGGATTTATTCAGGTTCGTAACTCGTCTGGACGACTGTTCAACTTATTTGAATTGGGCTCCAGAGATTATATGATAATTGACACCAAGATTAATATGGCTAACATTTTGAACTCCCTACTCCTTTGTATCGTTCTCAATCTTGTAGAAGTTTTCTTTGTACTATGATAAGGAAAATGGCTATTTCATATTTTAGCTGGAACATTCACTATAGCCACCCCGGTGGCGCAGTGGTCTAAGCGATGGCTTCTGATCATTCGTCCGAAAAGGGTCCGGGTTCGAATCCCGGTGAGGCATTTTTTTTTTTGGATTGGAGGTTTACCGACCACCGTGAGCAACTCAATGGGCTATAAGCTGTCGCCCGTCCCTAATTTAGGGTCACTGGTTCCAGGGAAGGAAGAGAGCCAGTGCCGTAAGACAAACACAACATCCATGCCTGACCGGGATTCGAACCCGGACCCCTTACGGACGAATGATCAGAGGCCAGCGCCTTAGACCACTGCGCCACCGGGGCGGCCCCGGTGAGGCATGGATTTTATGTTTGTATTACGGCACTGGCTCTCTCCCTTCCCTGGAACCAGTGGCCGTAAATTAGGGACGGACGACTGCTTATAGCTCATTGAGTTGCTTACGGTGGTCGTTAAACCTCCAATAAAAAAAAAACATTCACTATAAGTTTTACAGTCTCCCGTGGATAGCACTCCTTTTATTGGGCGTTGCGATTTGCATATTACTTTCTGAGCGTATCATCAACACTTGTTTGGCATTTACATGTTTCAACACAACAGCACAGATAACATATTGTTTAACTCTCTACAGCTTCGTTCGTTAGCCAATCTAATTCTTAACTTTTAATGGACAATGTATTTCTTCTGTAAGAATGCGGGTAGTCGAAAGTTAGGGGTATTATCAATGTATGTAGTTCAGAATATGAAATTCCGTTAAGAGCTGTGTTTTCTGAAACACAAGTTACATGTTTGTTTTTTTATTTTCGAATTTTAGCTACCATCATGAATATCTCATTTTACGAAGAACCATCATTTTATAATTTAGTAATACTGGTTCCAACCAAGGGAGAGAACCAGTGCCGTACGAGCAAAGATAACGCCCATGTCTTACCCGTGATTTGAATTATTGCCGTAGAGTTTTGAAAATCTCCGGGAATACTAAATATATACACTATTTTTTTTTAAATAAAAAGAAATTATTTACAAAGAAGTTATTATTAATTGCTATGGAGTAGAATGTTTTGTCTCTTCTTTCTTGGGTTCGTCACCATCGTTATAGCCTATGTTGTAGGCAATGAGACAGAAAAGATTTCACGCCTCTAAATGACTACTTTGAATAACAAAGCTATGTGGAAAGCAACACTTTCCGCTGTTCAGGTTCTCTCATCCCAGCAGCGTTCGGCTTTCTTCTTAGACGGCTGATATATCCGTTCTAGGAGATTTCATTCCATTTTGCTAACCCCAAGTTAATTCATGTCAGCCAGTTAAAAGGTCGAAAGATTTGAAAAAGACCAGAACGGCTTGCTACGAGTGCATCAACCGTTAAGCGTATATCGGAGTCCAAAACTTTCGAACCGCCGTGCTTGTGGTAAACTTCATTTCACAGCCAACTGTATAAATTGTTCTGAGAACACATTTCGCCTTTCATCCGTGAATATTGCGCTTGTCACAAAAACTAAAACATCGAACGATGCAGTTCGTTTCGTTTAGCCGATCCAATTTAATTTCATACTTACATATGGTATCATAAAAATTAAGTTTTTGTTACACCACTCACATCCTGTACATAAAAGTTCCAGAAAAGAAAGTGGAAAGCTGTAAAGCAACGGTTCTTAAACTTTCGTCTATAGTCATTGCCTTGGGTCCAGGTGCAATATTTCGCAGAATTACTCCTGGCAGGCTCAGTAGTGACAATCTGTATATCCCTCCATTTGCTGTGATTTTCGAATGCCGCAGGACGTGTGTGTTTCGCTTCGATTTCCAAGACCTGAGATATAAATATTGATCATGTGTCTGTCTCCTCATTTGCTCAGATTTCCAAAGCAGTCTACAATTTCATTAAGGTTCGCCCGCTAAATTCTGGTCTTTGTAAAGATATTTGTGGAGAGACGGGAAATCAACATTAACAGCTTACCTGCAGAACACTAACGTAGCCAGGAATTCATTTCGGGAAGGATCCCGGATCCTACATATATGTATATACACTATATTGACAAAAGTCACTAGACACCTAGAAGACAAACACAACATAGCATTTATTGACATACATTAGTACGGTGTCGGTCCACCTTTGGCCTTAATGCATGTACTGACCCTTCGAGACACGCTTTCGACAAGGTTTTGGAACACAGCGATAGGGATGCGCTTCCATTCAGTACATAATGCTGCCGCTAATTATTGCTTAGTAGTAGGCCTTGGTTCCAAACTTCTTATGCGGCGCTCTTATTCATCCCATTGGTGCTCTATGGGATTACGATCAGGACCCTGTGCGGGCCAGTCCACACACGATACGGAATTATCGTCAAACCACGCCGCGCCGTAACAGTCCTTGCTTTATAGCTCGTTGCATTATCCTGCTGGTACCAACAAGGCTCGGTTCCGTTGTCTTGCCACAGAGCTGGTAGGGCATAATTGTCCAGAATATCGAGGTAGACGTGTTGATTAACAGCCTTGTCCACGATAACCAACGGGTCTGCACCATACCATGAAAAGTACCTCCACACGAGTACACTGCCAGCTCCAAACTTGACCGTAGGAACAGTACACTGTGGTAAATAGAGTTTCCCCGGCTGCCGCCATACCCACGCACGGACATCAGACTGATGGATCGTGTATCTGGATTCGTCAGTCCATAGGACCCGTTTCCATTGATCTACGGTCCACGATATATGTTCTTTACACTATGCTAAACAACGAGTAGCATTCCGAGTAGAGATGAAAGGCTTATTAGCAGCCGCACGATCACGGTAACCCATGGAATGAAGTTCTCTGCGAATGGTACGTGTACATACCGAGGTTCCAGCATTTTTACTCACCTGTACACTGAGGTCTCTTGTCCAGCACTCCGTCGATTAGCTGTAACGACTCTCCTGAGGCTTCGACATCCTCTATAACTGATTTTCTTTGGTCTGCCGGTACGTTTTGCTGCTTCAGGCACGCCATGTGTCTTGCACGTATTCAGTACATCCAAAACAGTTGACTTGGGTATGTTTAAACGCCTCTCGGTTTCTCTTATGGACAACCCACTAATATAACACCCAACAATCTTTCCTTTCTCAAAATCAGTTCTCTCCCGCCGCGACATTTCAGCTGCAGGCTTGCTTGTATACCGTTTGCACTGTACCGCGCATCTTAACAACGCAGCTTTTAAGTTTATTTGCTTTTGAAGGGGTGCCCGGTGACCTTTGTCAGTGTGGTGTATATATACTACGTTTTGTACGTATAAACTACGGTTTGTAAAAATTTCAACGCGCTATTCAAATGAATTTATATCACAGGGTCCTCATGATACAGGAGATGATACCTGATTATATTTGTAGAGCTATACAGGATTTCTTAGATTCAAAACTTAGTATCGTGTAGAGCCACCTCGAGCACCAAAAACAGCCTCTACATGTTGTGGCATTAAATGGAAGAGATGTTTCGTATCATCCTAGGGAATAGTCTTCCAGGCTGCTCCTATGCGAGACCAGAGTTGGTTTGTGGTGACTGACGGAGCGGCTTGACGGACAGTCCCTTAGCTAGCATGCTCCAGATATGTTCGATCGGGATCATGTCCAGCGAACGTGCAGAGCCAGAGAAGAAGCGGGCCGTGCATGGAAGAGGTGTTGGACATTGCGGGTCGCATGTGGTTGAACATTTCCCTGCTGGATTACAGCGCCAGGACAACTCTGAAGGAAGGGTATCGCTCCAATCCATGACGCTTGGCATTGGGCTGGTATGACGCTGCAAGGTGCTGTTTGCAACGATGTCTTCGAACACGATTCAACTTGTGCATCAAGTTGAATCGTGCGCAGCAAAAATACGACCTGCTGCTAATCAGCGCGCCAATGTCTATTGTCGAGACCCAATTGCAGCCAGAAACGTCTGTGGTTGAGGATCAAAGTAATGCTCAGCAATGGGCTTCTAGCGGTCAGTCATGTGTTAAGCAAGCCAAGTCGAACTGTTCTGGAGGACAAAGCATGATCTGTTACAGTTCTCCACTGCTGTTCCACATTAGTGAAGCAGTGGTCTAGGCGCCGGCTTCTGACCATTCGTCTGAGATAGGTCTGGTGCCTATTATTCTGAAGTTCTTAAAGGTCATCCAAAGAAACCAAAATCCAAAAATACCCAGAATATACACAAAATGGTTGGATTTTGCATTAAGATAATGCCCCTGCACATCGTGCTTTGCTTACTCAGCAAGTTATGCAAGATCTAATCATCGAAAAGATGGCGCGCCTCCGTATTCACCGAACCTGGTTCAGTGTAACTTCTACCTATTCCATGAAGTGAAAAAACAACTTCGTGGGCTTCGACTTGAACTGCACAATGATGTGATGGGCATCCAGAACCACATGTTGAGGATGTGGTTCAGGATGCCCACACCTATCGGAAGTGAATAGAAAGGTGGGACCGGTGTATTCAAGTAGAGGTAGAATACTTCGAAAGTATGTAAGTATGTTTACTGCGTTAGACTTCTGCCCCATGTAAAATCATTCTCGTTACTTTTTGAATGACCCTCATACGTCCAGCTCATTGCCACTTGAAGGGCTTTACTCTAACCATGATGCCGTTTTTCTAATCCATGAGTTTCTTTTCCCATCTTTCCTGGGTACAACATGCATGCAAAGATACGTACATCTTTGAGTTGTCCGCAGCTTCTGCAGGCGTTTTTAAGTTAAGGTCCATGTCTCTTATTTATAAATAAGAACTAGAAGAATATCTTGCGAAAAGTCTTTTCGTTTAAGGCAAAATGGTAAATTGTTCTTGAAAATTGCATTGTTTCTTCTAAATGCACCCCATGTAAACTTCATACAGCTATTAATTTCTTCTTCGATGTGGCTGTCGCTTGATATGTTGCCCCTAAGTAGATGTAGACATCGGCTTTTATAAACATATACACTATATTGAATGTCACCGGATACCCTTTCAAAAGCAAATGAACGGGTCCTCTGCGTTGTTAAGATGAGCGGTACAGCTACAAACGGTATAACCACAAGCCTGCAGCTGACCGCGATCATATCGCACTGTGAGGTTTAGTGCAAATGTCGCAGTGGGAGAGAACTGACTTCGAGAAAGGAAAGATTGTTGGGTGTTATATAAGTGGGTTGTCCATAAGAGAAACCGATAGGAGTTTAAACATACCCAAGTCAACTGCTTTGAATGTATTGAATAAGTCGAAGACACATGGCGTGCCTGAAGCAGTAAAACCTACCGGCAGACCAAAGAAAATCAGTGATAAATGACGTCGAAGCCTCACGAGAGTTGTCACAGTTAATCGACGGAGTACTGCACAAGACATCTGTGTACAGGTGAGTAAAAATGCTGTAACCTCGGTATGTGCACGTACCATTCGCACAGAACTTCATTCCATTTGTTACCGTAGTCGTGCGGCTGCTCATAGACCTTTCATCTGCACTCGGAATGCTACTTGTCGTTTAGCATGGTGTAAAGAATATTTATCGCGGACCGTAGATCAATGGAAACGGGTTCTATGAACTGATGAATCGAGATACACGATCTATCAGTCTGATGCCTGTGTGTATTTATGGCGGCAGCCGGGGGAACGTTATTTACCACAGTGTACTGTTCCTACGGTCAAGTTTGCAGCTGGCACAGTGTACTCGTGTGGGGGTGTTTTTCATGGTATGGTTCCGGCCCATTGGTTATCGTGGACAAGCCTGTTAACCATCACGTATACATCGATATTCAGGACAATTATGCTCTACCAAATGTGTGGCAATAGTATGGAACCGAGCCTTGTTTGTACCAGCAAGATAATGCACCGAGCCATAAAGCAAGGACAGTTACGGCATGGTTTGACGATTATTTCGTATCGTGTGGGGACTGGCCAGCACAGAGCTCTGATCTGAATCCCATAGAACACCTATGGGATGAATTAGAGCGCCTCATAAGAAGTTTGGAATTAAGGCCAACTCTTAAGTAACAGTTAGCGGCAGCATTACGTACTGAATGGAAACGAATACCTATCGTTGTGTGCCAAAACCTTGTTGAAAGCATATCTCGAAGGATCTGTGCATGCATTAAGGCCAAAGTTGGACCGACACCGTACTAATATATGTCGATAAATGCTATGTTGTGTTTCTCTTCTAGGTGTCCGCTGAGTTTTGTCAATATAGTTTATTTTTACATCCGATAGCTGTAGTTATGGAAAACATTTATCACGTATTTAGAAATTTTGATGTAAAATTCACACTAAAAGAAGTATAAATTTGTTGTTTAGTAACGGTGTCTCCACTTCTAAATATGGGATTTTAAAAACCCTTTTTGTAACATATACAACCGTTAAGTTCATATAACGCGCACACTTTTGATTTTGCACTGGCTGTGTCTTTTCGCTAGGGGAGTCGCGGTGTGCCACCATTTCGAACTTGTATGCTCTAATAAAAAGTCCAATTTGTAAATTCTTTTTTAGGCAGGATCTATGCAGACCCACTCGTCATTTTTCATAACTTTTGCAGCATTTTAACGTAAAATATTAAACTTTTCATTCAGATTTTGCAGTTGAGGTTGACAACAATTCTTTCTGCATTGTTTAGTTGTAACTGCTATCCACATCTTTCTCATTTTCCAGATGTACGCGTACTATTTTCTCAATGGCAATCAAATAAATACTGTAACTGATCTTCTGAATTTAAAAATTTAAAAATTATGTTTGCGTTTATTTTTTATAAGTACAATCAAGATTTTCATTCAGCTTCCAGATTTTCTAATGCATTATTTGCTCATTAGGTAGCATAAAATTATGTTTCTTTTTAGTAGAATTGTACTAACTGCAAATTTTAGAATGAGAAAGGAAAGCATAATAGTCGGTGTGCGACTTTTGGAGAAAGACATGCAATTACATCGGTGATTTTTGTGGCAAGGTAAGACGGGAATGATGAATTTGAATCTAAAATACGATTGCTCAGGGAAACATTGTCGTAATAGTTTGTTCGTACCGCTGCAGTCAATGAAAAAATAATTTCAGTTTTTCATGCAAATACTTGACTATATAAATATTTATTTATTTATTTTATTTTATTTTATTTTATTATTTTTGCTTATTTCATTGACTTTGTGCTTCTTAGGAAGGATCTTCTCCATAAGCACAATAGCCCCAATAAAGTTATAAAAGCGAGTAAGCTGAGGACCGAACTACTGTTATAGGGCTTGGTGCTGAGTAATATTACAGTGCCCTGTGTGAAGGGTTTGTTTGATGCTTCATTTGCAGTAAGTTCTGTATCGGCGGTTTAACCCGTATTTCTCCCGACTGTAGTAGGTAAATATTAGGTGTGCAACTTAATTCTCGGCCCCTAACCGCAAGCGATCGTAGAACGTCGGGAAATGCAAAATAGCTGTGTGCGAAAATGGCTGATTGCAGCGCCATTCAACAGCTTTCCAAGCAACCGTAACCGCTCACAGCTGTAGTAACAGAAGAGACGAAAGTTGACGGTGAAAGCAATGTCGTTCAAGAAGCAACATTTGAGGCACCTGTTCGCGTTTCAGCTGACATAAAAGTGCCGCGGAAGCCCAGCAAATGATCTGTGCTGCTTCGGGTAAGGTTGCTGTGTCCTACAATACTTGTAAGAAGTGGTTCCAGCGGTTTAAGCAAGGAAATTTTGATCTCCGTGATGCAGAACGTCCGGGACAGCAACAGAGTGTTGACCATGAGGAACTGGAACAACTTTTAGACGCGGATTCCTGTCGCACACAGTCAGAGCTCGCCCAGGAACTCGGAGTAACACGGCAAGCCATTGCAAGCGCCTGCATAAGCTTGGACAGATTCACAAAGAGGGCCGTTGGGTGCCCCACCAACTCACAGCTGCGAACACGTCTAGGCGCTACGATGTTGCTGTGCCCTTGCTCTCCAGATTCAAGAAGAAGGATTTCCTCCACAACATTTTGACCTGTGATGAGAAGTGGATCCTCTACGATAATCCTAAGCGGAGCAAATCGTGGATTTATCCAGTACAGCCTACCACCAGTACCGCCAAACCGAATATCCATGCCAGGAAGTTGTTGCTGTGCATATGGTGGGATCAGCGCGGTGTCGTACACTATGAGTTGCTCAAACCTCGTGAAACGGTCAATGCTGAGCGTTATTGTCAGCAACTCATTCGTGTGAGTGACGCAATGGAGGCGAAAAGGCCATACACCGGCAAGGGCAGGTCGTTTGGTCCTGTTGCTTTAGGATAACGCGCGTCCTCACACCGCGAAAACGAAACACGATCACCGACTTGGGATAGGAGATTCTGTCCTACCCGGCGTATTCTCCAGACTTCGCCCCGTCGGATTATCACCTCTTTCTCTCGCTGCAACATCACCTGAGTGATACGCACTTCACTTCTGTCGAGGAGATCCACACAAGTATTGATGATTTTATCAACTGAAAACAGCACTCTTTTTTCCGCAGTGGCATTCGGCAGCTCCCTGAACGATGGCTCAAGTGTATCCAACACGACGGCAGTTATTTCCCTGATTAGGTACGTATCCGGTTTGCTATAATTTGCTGTCAACGTGTCGTGCCTGTGGCCGAGAATTAAGTTGCACACCTAATAAAATCGATTAAATTTAAACTTTGCTCTTGCAGTGAAGAAGATTTTTATTCAAATGTCCTGGGGAATGTCTCCAAGCATTGTCCATCATTTTCATTCCTTCTCTATATTATCATTAGCACGCTGATTGTCCCTTTTTTCTTCTGGCCAGTGTTCGCCTCTGCACCTTCTCATTCTCCGTCGATTCTCCCTCTTTTTCCTAATTCCCACTCTTCGGCGAGATTTCCACCTCCTCTCTTGCCTCCTTTCCATCCAAATCCCCTGTAACCAAGTTTCCCGTCCTCTAGCTAAGAAACCCCCCCCCCAAGCTCTCCCCTGCCGAAGAGTAAGTCCAACGCCTCCTAGATAGCGCGGACACTCCTTAAAAATCCCTTCTCTCTGAAGACGCAAAGTTCCTTAATTGCCTTCGCTGTCCCCTTTTCATACTCCCTCGAAGGAAAGTGTCCACGTAACAACCCCCTCCCTTTGCCTGGGACGGCTGAAACGCAATAATGTCCTGTTACCCTTTTCTCATATCCACGAAACAATAAATCCAACACCCTCTCATTTGAAGACACGCGTAAGAAAGAGCGTACTTCTACCGTTCGTTGCCCAGCTCATCAAAATTGCGGGAAAATGATTACAATTCACTATCTCTAAAATGACTACTGGACTTTTGATAAATATGGATGTCCAGGTTGCACTTCTCCTCAGGAGGAAGATCCAAATAAGAAGCAGACAAACTTTGATGATGTGAATCCTTTTTTTGGTGTCAATATGACATGGATTGTAAGTCAGATAATATTCGAAAACCCGAAAATTTCGTCGCTCTGGAGCGGGAAACGAACCCGCGTCTCCCGGATACCGCCCGAGCATGCTAACACTCCACCACCCAGAACGACCAAGTTTTAAGTTTCCTATTAATTTGAATATAACCATCACATCATTCGCTAGTCAAAGCAACCGGCATTCATGCTATTCCATTCATGAAGAAGTAGACTTTTGATTACAACCCAGCAAAAACAGTCTTGCTGGGCCAGCACTGGGCCATTGCTGGCAGCAATGGCCCAGGACTATGTTGCCGCTGCCGAACCGTCAATAAAATGTTCGGGCGGCCAACAGAAGGGCCAGCAGTTTAGGTCAACAGTTGTCACCCCATCAGTTGTCATATGCCACAACAGGGCCATCAGTTATCCATCACAGGCAGTAGGTGCTACAAGTGGCCCTTCAGCGGTCCTGCAAGCACATGCCAAAAATGATGGCTAGCCTAATGTGGTCTGCTAGTTTGCCGGTAGTGGCAGCCGGCAACCACGTGATGTAACTGATGGCTTGCCTAATCTTGTCCGCCAATTTCCCTGTAGTAGCCATAAAAAAATCAAGGATAACCGCAGTTTCCCAAAGCTATAACTTTTTTTTCTTCCCTTACGAAACTCGTGAATTATAGCACTGCGCTGGGGAAATTTTCTTCAACAGACCAGAAAAGCGCCCGTTTGCATCTGAGTGGATACGAACCAGGGCTGTCGTCATGGGAGGCGAGCTCTCTACCGACCGGACTAATTTGCCACGCACGAGCGTGTGCTTGAAGCTGGGTGTTTCGTGCGGAATGTGTAACACTAGCTGATGACACTACCTGCACCGTCAAAGTGCTGACTTCGCAGGGAAATGCGGAACTCTCTCGAATAGTTTTTGGGATAGATGGTATCCCTAGCCGGCATGTGTAATCGAATAGTGCCCTCTTTCAATTTACAATATTGCGAGGTATTTTTCATAAAAGTCAGTTTCATATAATTCATAAATTTATTCTTGCAACGTAACGATAGTTTTTTTTTTACCTTAAGGGAACTTCACTCATTTTCAAGGAGTGCACCAACTTAAAGTCGCTTTCCAAAGTTTTCTACTGTCCTTGTCTTGAAAGGCGATTGTTGAATTAATATATATTTACCCGGGTTCATGTCACATTCTCTTACATTTTTAACGTTGTATCTTTCCTTTCCGTTGTCGGAAGCTACATTTGTTTTAAAGTGGAAAGATATTTTATTTTATTTCTCGTTATTTTTAGAAGCGAATTCCTCCCAGTTTTGTGTATTCAACCCATGGATGAGTACATTATATCCACATAGCGTTTTCCCCCTTTCAAATAATTATTAAATTTTGTACGCGTATAATTCTTTTTTTTTTCCAACAAACGTTTTTTTAATGTTTTTTCAGGACAAATGTTTTCTTGTTATTCACCCACTCCATTCCATGAATTGTTATTCCATGAATTGTTATTCATGGGGATAGAGTGGGTGTATTTCATGGCTGTAATCTAATATTTCATGGCTTAATCTGAGATCTTCGTCGACGCGGAATTTCATTAGGAAATTAATTCTCTTCTCTACATATGGATTTTTTTCTTAACATCCACTAAAATAACACGATGGCGATAGCGTCGTTTTCAACTAACTGGCACCATGAGAGACACAGCAAGTGTTGCTTCTGCGCATGCGCAGTACCGTTGCTTCCACCTGCTGTTGGGGTTGCATTGGTTGCCAGCAACGGGCCACTAGTGGCACTTGCTTGGAGGCCCACAATTCACGGCGATGCTTCAGACCATCAATGGCTCGCCAACTGATAGCACTGCCACCAACGGACGGCTGCCAGACCGTGAGCGGTAGATTTCAGGCAGCAGTGACCCAACACTACCAGCTGGTGACCAACAGTTTCCCAGCACTTGTGCTTTTCGCTGGGAAGGGGTATTAACCCCAGGACCACCGGCTGTACGTAGCTTTCGAGCCACGGCGGCTACTCAACGACAGTGGGGACGCGAACTTGGGAACTTCTGTACCATTGTCGCGTTCTGTGACCAGTAAGCCCCCACGGGTGAAGATAATATTTTAGCGCGTTCTGTATTTGGTAAACAATTTATCGGTGGCGTAAGCACTTACTGCTTAACACAAATCATCAGACAGGTTTATTTTGGCTGTTCTCTGCATTTTGAAATGACTAATCGAAAACATCACATATCGGTAAAAATCTAATGCATTTTCCAAATATTTTCCAGTACCTGATATTAAATTTATTCAAGAACAGACATAGCAGATGAATGACAATGACGACATCAAACGGTATCGGAATCCTTAAAATGAATCTTAGCACACGCATGCGTGTCAGGGCGATGTTCACTTCAGGAAAATGCAATTTGAACCCTTGTGCAGAATTTAGATCCACGTCTGCTGGAAAATAAATGAATTATACCAACTCAGAGCAAACAAAGAACCAGTTCTGCCAATTCCAGTACGTGGCGATTTATTTATGCATTATTGAATTGGCATCGTTGTTTGAAAGGCAGAAACGCGTCGTCAACAGAAAGCATTTGAATCCGCAGATGAAAAGTCTTCGTTCGTGTCTTATGTTTTGAATCACGTATGGAGAAATCCTTGCATGCGGAAGACGCGATTATGTAAATAGGAAAAGTCGGAAAAGTACATGCAAACATTGCAGACTAACCGTAACGCATTTCCTAAAACATAATAACCGGATATAATTACTGAATAAGAACGTCACCTAGAATTAGTAATTTTTAATGCAGAACTTCAACAACGTTACTATTTTAAGGTGCTTCTCGGGAAATGCAATGCTTGAAAGACAATCGCTTTTTACTGTTCTGCGTTAAGATGACGTTTCTGTTCACAGGAAACAAAGATTTGATGATCAAGCGAAAATGTTTCTCTCTGAGATCATTACATTGTTGTTTTTTGAGATTTAATTCTAGTTCTAATGTCTCGCGTAAACTTACATTTTCTTTAACTTGTCTCATAAGCCAGTGCTTCAGTTTGAAATGGTGTTTCAGGTAGAAATCCCTTATGCGTTTCCACCTGGTGTGTGATAATGTGAGAGATAATCAACAAGTAATGAAATCCTTTCTTCATTGTTCAAAGTATGCATTTATTCAAGAAGTAAGACACGTTCCTTTTCTAAATAATCGCCATCTAATACAATAAATTTATCTCAAAGCGCTTTCATGATTTAAATCTGATTAAGGTAATTTCTGCAAAGATGCTTCCGTACTTTCACAGCTTATGTCGGCACATTAAATGTCATATTCTCGAAACGTGATTTTTGCAACAACGGGCCAGCCTACTGTGGATTGATTAATTCGGTTTACTTCGAGAGATGTTAGGAAACGTATTTCCAGAATTAAAGCTTCCTTCTTCTTGGAGCTCGAATAATCCGTTTGTGGCCGAACGATTATAACTTTTGCTTCGCGCACAGATCAAGTCTTGGATTAAAAAGGAGTGACGAGTTAATTACTTGAAAGTAATTTTCATGGCAAAACCAGCAACCTTTTCGCTGCGAATAAATTTCAGTTTTTGTTGCAGATAATGCTTTTTATCGCTAGGGTATTATTATTTCTTTCGAATTGTCAAGACAACTTATTTTTCCTCATGTAACGTATAAGGTTTCAGGGTGCAGACACATAAGAATAAAGGTAACAAAAAGATGAATACAATACAGAGAGTCCTAATGGAAGACACTTATTCCATATCCAATATTATTCACTATTGACAAAAGTCACCGGACACCTAGAATAGCAACACAACATAGAATGTATTAATGTATTAGTACGGTGTCTATCCACCTTTGGTCTAAATGTATGCACTGACCCTTCGAGACATGCTTTCGACAAGGTTTTGTAACACAGCTATAGGTATGCGCTTCCATTCAGTATATAATTCTTCCGCTAACTGTTACTTAGCAGTAGGCTTTGGTTCCAAACTTCTTATGCGGCGCTCTAATTCATCCCACAGGTGCTTTATGGGATTACGATCAGGACTCTGTGCTGGCCAGTCCACACACGATACGGAATTATCGTCAAACCTCGCCTTAACAGTCCTTGCTTTATGGCTCGGTACATTATCCTGCTGGTACCAACAAGTCTCGGTTCCATAGTATTGCCACAGAGTTGGTAGGGCATAATTGTCGAGAATATAGTGGTAGACGTGGTGGTTAGCAGGTTTGTCTACGATAGCCAATGGGCCGGAACCATACCACGAAAAACACCCCCACACGAGTACACTGCCAGCTCTAAACTTGACCGTAGGAAGAGTACAATGTAGTAAATAGCGTTCCCCCGGCTGCCGCCATACCTACACACGCCCATCAGCCTGATGGATCGTGTATCTCGATTCATCAGTTCATAGAACCCGTTTCCAATGATCTACGGTCGACGATAAATGTTCTTTGCACCCTACTAAACGACGCGTGGCATTCCGAATGGAGATGAAAGCCTTACGAGCAGTAGCACGACCACGGTAACCCATGGAATGAAGTTCTCTACGAATGGTACGTGTACATACCGACGTTCCAGCATTTTTACTCACCTGTACACTGGGGTTTTGTGCACTACTCCGTCGATTAGCTGTAACGACTCTCCTGAGACTTCGACGTCCTCTATCACTGATTTTCTTTGGTCTGCCGATTACGTTTTGTTTTGCTGCTTTTAGGCACGTCATGTGTCTTCCACTTATTCAGTACAGCCAAAACAGTTACCTTGTGTATGTTTAAACGCCTCTCTGTTTCTCTTATATACAGCCCACTAATATAACACCCAACAATCTTTCCTTTCTCAAAGTAAGTTCTCTCCCGCCGCGACATTTTCGCTCAACCTCACGGCGCGATATGATCGTGGTCAACTGCAGCTTGTTTGTATACCGTTTGCGTCTGTACCGCGCATCTTAACAACGTAGTGGATCGGTTCATTTGTTTTTGAAGGGGCGTCCTGTGACTTTTGTCAATGTAGTGTATAACGAGAAATAATCAAAAATTTACATAGAGATAGTAAATAAAAAGGGAAAGTTGAATAGGTAATATACGTCACAATCAGGTCAAAACACCAAATACAGAAGCTGATCGGTAACCTTAGCTCCATTGTTCTGTGATTTGTCTAAGTGTGTAGAATTTTCCCACAGGCACAAACTCATAAATACAGCCGATACAACGATGCTTCGGACTGAATCTTCGCGGATTCACAAATGGTCTTCTGTACTTCATTGTCTGGACATTCGCAAGCAAAAATGAGGACCACTTTATTAGTGCTGTATTGTATCACCTTTGGCCTTCACAAAAGCATTAATTCGATTAGGTTTGGTAATGCTCGAGTGAAATGCTAACCCATACATGTCGATTAGCTTTTCCCAATTCACACAGATTGGATGGCAGTGTATACAGACGTCTGATGATGTCCCGTTTGACTTCATCCCACAAATGCTCCATTGGACTGAGGTTAGCAGTCAATTTGGGGGAAATTTCCTCCCGTGTCTCTAAAGCCGTTTGGAGACAATGTGGGCATCATGGAAAGGTGCATTGTCTTGTTGGAAGTATCCGTAGTCTCTGGGGTAGAGAGTGACCATGGCTAGATGATCTTAATCAGCGACAATGTTAAATAGGGCTTTGGTCCACTCAAACCAAGAGGATTGATGTCTTCCGTAGAAACATTCCCCACATATTACACTACATCCGCCAGCTTGTAGAGTTGCGAGCATACAAGACGAATCCATGTTCGCATTCCGTTGTCATCAGATTCTCACCTTTCCAACTTAGAGGTGCAGTTGAAAACGTGATCGGTCAGAACACGTGACACATTTTCAATTATTTAGGGTCTACTTCCGTGCTCCAGAGTCCTCTGGAAGCGTGTTGTTCACCGAAGACAGCAACGGACAGGTCCTTTGCTGCTTTGACGCAGATCGGCGCATCTTGTTCCTGATTCTAATCGTCCATAAGCTGACTCACTGTTGAGAGTTTGTTGGCACGCACAAATCAGTTTTCTTTTCGCTCAAATTGAGCATCTAACAGCACTTTCAAATTAAGGGTCATGCGCGCACTACCAATTTGTTTCTGAGTCAGCAACTTTATGTATACTCTTACTCCCGTTTTTCTTCCACGTTCCACAAGTAGTTCTTCTTGGTGATCTCAGCACTCCTCCTATCGGCAATTGACGTCTCACGTCCAGTGGTCGTTGGATCACGTCACTTCCCCATTCGATCTTGAGAAACGTACTCTGAACTATTACTGAGAGTTTACTACATTATGTAGTCTAGTGACGTGATGAAAACCAATGATGTATCACAGGCTCTTGGAATGATGTAGTATACTTGTCCCAAGGAACTGGCAGCTCTGTATATAAATTCCTCGAAAAACTAATGACGCATTGTGCAGAAGCATAGAGGTTTGCGTCACAAGTAAGAAAATATTTTTGCGGCAGCTAGCCCTAAGGCTTGGGCAAAACATTCTATATTAAAGCTTTTTTAGGAAGGCATTCTTCGTCTGGTGACCATTCGTAAAAGGATGCTTGTCTACTACTCTCGGAGTTAGCCTGCAAACGACTCAGTAAGGCGCTAACATCTGTCTTATCTACACACGTCTGGAAGAGCCTTCATGTAGACCACAAGATGGACAAAAATGGACAACGATAGCCATACACGTTGGAAATAAACAGGAACATTTTGTGAAGAACAGATTATGGAAAAGTGGAAAGGCGCTGGTGCAGTAGAATTCGGTATAGCTGTTTAAACACTGGTTACGATATTAAATGGTTATACGTATATACACTTCCCGACATCACCTAGATGATTTTATGCGTGACCGTATTATTGGCAAGATTGAAGAAGGGCGAAAACTAACAGATGTTGCCAGGGAGTTCGACGTCAGCCACAGTGTTGTTTCAAAGCTTTGAAAATCATTTCAAACAAATGGAGAGTGTAGCAAACGTCACGGGGAGTTCCTGTTCGCAGTACGACACCTGCAGAAGATCGGTACATAGTGCTATCAACAAAAAAGACATCGGCGCTGCACATCTAGTGAGATAGCAAATCGGTTTATGGCTGCTACTGGCAAGCGGATCTCCCGAAAAACTGTCGCCAGACGTTTGCATGAAGGAGGACTATACGCCCGCCGTCCTGTTGTGTGCATCCCATTGTCCAAACGTCACCGTACTGCCCGTTTGCAATGGTGCCATCAACATCGCAATTGGACTGATAACGACTGGTCTGCTGTCCTCTTCTCAGATGAGAGTAGATACAGTCTTTCGTCTAATTGTCGACGACAACTGATCTGGCGTGAGAGTGGTACTGCATATTGTCCAGAAAACATACAGGAAAGGGACCGATATTCGACATGTAGTGTAATGGTATGGGCTGGCATCATGATCAATGGCCGACGTCCCTCTATGGGCTTCCAACTGGGACTATGACTGGCCAACGATACATTAATGATGTTCTGCTACCTCATGTTCGCATGTTCCGTGGTGCTGTCGGTGATAGATTCATTTTCATGGACGACAATGCAACATGTCATCGAACAATCGCTGTCCAGGAGTGTCTTGAGAGCGAGGATATTCATCGCCTCGTATGGCCAGCACGTTCTCCAGATCTGAATCCCATTGAAAATGTGTGAGATGCTTTGGGGAGGAGTCTTGTTGGTCGCCAATGCCCTCCAATAAACAAGGACACCCTCATCCGTGCACTGACAGAGGAATGGGATGAATTACCCCAACAGCTGCTTGATAATGTTGTGCAAAGTATGACACGACGTGTGGAATCTTGCATCGCCCTCCATAGTGGCCATATCCCGTATTGACATCTTACGCCGGAACGCCTGCGGACGGTAATTGCATTTTTTACACGTTTACGTATTCTGCACAAAATGGCCTGTTTGTACCTTGAACACGTTCCAAAGCCTTCTGGATTTCAGAGCACAATAAATTGTCTTTCTTGCAATGTCCTGGCATTCTGACATTATTTTATTTCACTTGGCATCCAACCACACTTACTTTTGTTATGCGCTATATAGCCGTTTATGATCCATCCTTAACAATTGTCCAGCAGTGTATATATCATGCTTTTTCAGATTAACGTCCAAGGATACGAAATTAATTAATTACGACCACCAGACGATTTTATACGAATTAGCAATCCCGCAGATTCTGCTGACGTAAGATAAGTGTATCGGTATTAAAACGGAACGCAGAAGGAATGTAGAGACTAATGAAGTGCATTGTCATCATCACGTTCACAGTTGATTTGGTTTGGCGGACTTTTTTCGGAGAACGTGAGCCTGTGTGTTACCAGACACTCCTGCGCGCTTCGTGAGGGACTCGAAATAGTAGACCCATGTTTCATCGGCAGTTATTACTGTGTTTAGAAAGTTGGGATCCTTCGCAATCATTTGTTTCCACTCGTGACACACCTGAACTCTGGCTAAGAATTGTTTTCTTGTCAGGTGATGGGGTACCCATCTGGAACACACACGATGCAGCAGTAATTTGTCGCGTAGAATGAGGAATACCGACGTTTTTGAAATATTAGTTGACGCCGCTATGTCTTCACACGTCATTCGTCAGTCTTTTTGCAGGATTGCCCAAACAGTGTTAACATTACGCTCCGTGACAACACGTTCAGGTCAACCAGGCCTAGCAGCGAATTCTGCCGACAAATGTCCTTTTTTGAAAATCATAGTGCCATCTAAAAATCGTTGACTCACCCAAACACTTATCTTTGTAAGCTTTTTTCATTAAATCAACTGTTTCTGGAGCCGTTTTACCCTAACGATAGCAAAATTTTATCGCGCAACGCATTTCACTTCTGAACTCTGAATCAGTCACCTCCATAGCTGTATAGCGAAATGCAGACGTACCTTAAACAACTACGCAATAACAAAACCTTAATCGTCTGGAGGAAGTATCCTGTTGCCATAGATACTTCCTTAATTCAGTTAGTCGTCTGCGTGGTTATTTTCCCCCTTCGCACTGTTGCCAACTCAAAACAAAATACTCCAAATTTTTATGGAACGGCCTTTGTATTAAACACAAGTTTTGAGGTAAACAACGTTACTGCATGCAGCGGCGGTGGCACAGTGGTTTAAGCGATGGCTTATGACCATTCGTTCGAGTCCAAGTGAGGCATGGATTTTGTGTGGTTGTCTTACGGCACTGGTTCTCTCCTTTCCCTGGAATCAGCGTCCTTAAATTAGGACGGGCGACTGCCCATTGAGTTGCTCACGGTGGTCGCTAAACCCCCAATCAAAAAAAAAAAAAAAAAAAGGAAAACGTGCCCGCAGTGATTTGACCTGCCGAAAGAACTTACCAGTTTGCATTCTACTGAGCATCTTCATCACAGTATTTAGCGCAGGTTCTGGTGCTGAGATTAATGAATCTAATTTGTGCTGCTTTGATTGTGGCTGTTTTGAAGGAGTGAAGATGGCAAATATCCCCTGCTTGTCATTAGATAAAAAGTTTCACAGAAGGCTGAATTATTTTTATTTGTATTTACAAGAGCTGTGATAGTTCTCTAAAGCAGTGCGTCGTAAATGGTCAGAGAACATTATGTTCGAAGGTTTGAAAATTCAAAAGTAAATCGCTTGTGCACTATGGGCTCTTCTTTTGCAGTGATTCTTGTTCAGACGAAACAATTCCACACGTTGGACAGGCCCACTCACTCGCTGGCTCAGTGCGATTTCTCTCTCCTTGTTCTCGTGCAAAAGATGCGTGTGTAAGAACAAATAAGACAAGATGGAGTGAAATTTCGCGATTCTAAGTTTGAGAGCATCTCTATCGATGAAAGAGACGCTGGTATAAGCATGTGTTGGAACAGAATAACTCAATTTCTAAGGAGATTAACCGTCTTTAGGAGTAAATTAATTATTTGCTGTTTCACAGCTTTCGTCGGGATATGTTTTATGTTGTGATCAGACCTCGTAAAGTAATTTGATTCCTAGAAACACACAAAATAGGACAGGACTTCACGCATCCAAAATGTTCAAAACTATTTTATTTTCATGAAAGAAATACGGGATTACGCAATACGGGATTGTCACATTTACGCCAAAAAACGGATTGTCATCTTCAAAATTTGTATTTTATTTTCTTTAGTAATGTCTTTTGTTTTTATAAGTAATTTCCCTTTCTTGTCTTACCAGCCTTCTCATTTCGCGAAAACACAGTAAAAAAAATGCTGTTAAAAATTCCATCCTCTTAAAAGAGTTTCGTCTTAAAAGCTTATTGTAAAGACGACCATGTAAATGCATCGCAGTCTACTAATATACGAATTTAGTTAAAATACGTTCCGCAAATCAATGCAAGTTGTTTTAAGAACGGAGAACGGAATCTTTAGAAAATACGCCACAAATTTGAAAATATTTCGCTGTTCTCCTCTTACATATACAAAGTCCAGTTGCAGATATGTATTCAGCAAAAACAGGGTATTGCAATTTAGCAATTCTAATAGCTGTAACGTTTGTGTTTCGCTTTGGTATTTCGAATGTTCGCCAAATGCATAACGTTGCGTCTTTCCGAAACTGAAGTCATAAGTGAATGTCAGGGATTTCAAGATCATTTGCATTTTCTTCTTTTTCAACTTAAGGCATGACTGAAAAGCCCCAAAAATATTTTTCAAAATATTTCTCTGTTTGACTTAGGCGATGAAAAGATAAAACTATTTCTACATTTTCTTTCTCTTTCCAAACGCAGGTAGTTTAAAATCGTTTCAAGCTTCGCGTATTGATTTTTCTACTATGTGTTCATCCTATTGCTGTGCTTTCCGGTTGTAAATCACGTTCTATGTGTAATGTTATTTATTTTAAACGGGTTGTTCACTCCTAACTTTTACGTTAACTTTACTTCCCTGCAAAACACCAAACCTTAGGTCACTTAAGGTGTAACTCAGTGAATCAGCTTCACTGTAGAACCAGAAAAACTTCACGGCTATTTGAAGCTGAAATACTTAAATGTGAATATTATGCTCACTAAATACTTTATACAATGCTTGCTTAGACGGAGCTGTTCGTGCAAGACACCATTTACATTCCTCGAACTGATCTTCATAATGTCCGCTATTTGAAGGTGTGTGAGCTATGTCTCACTAGTTCCTCCACGGTTGCATGTTTTGCGGTAGGTTGAAGGTCCCCCATAACAAGTATCATATTCTAGAGCAGGGGTGCACAACCCGCGGCCCTCAAAGTCAGTTTATGCGGCCCGCGGATAAATATTTTATACTATTGAAAACGTGAATATATATATTGTGAATGATGAGATTTTTTCCCATTATTGTAGGCCCTAGTTGAAATAAGAAAATTATAAAAATGTTTCGTTAACTAGCAAATTTTCCAACAATGAAAAGTTTTGTTGAAAGTTCTGAATTCCATGTAAATGTGGCTAAATATGCATCTCTTGTAGTGGACCTTCACAATGAGTTTAAAAGACGATTTGAAGATATAAGAAAATTTGAGGTTTTGTTTGATATGTTTTCTCTACCATTCACTACTGACGTTGCGTCAGTGCCACTAGATTTCCAGATGGAATTAATTGATCTTCAGTGTAACAATGAGTTAAAAACAAAATACTCTGAAGTTTCTCTCCTACAATTTTACAAAAATTACTTACCGAAAGAAATGAAATTGCTCAAAGATCATGCTTTAAAAACGGCAACGTTGTTTGGAAGTACCTACTTATGCGAGCAATCGTTTTCTTTGATGAAACAAATAAAGTCAAAGTGTCGTTCCCGTTTAAGTGATACACTATTGGAGGGAAACTTGCGCATTACCATCTCTAACATTGAACCTGATATTGACACACTATTGAAAAATAAACAATGCCAAGCATCTCATTAGGAGCATTAGGCTACTACTTGATTTGATGGTCAGTTTGACGATATACTGATTTTAATTTTTTATATACTTTGATGTTAAGAATTCTGTTTTTTGTAAAAATAAAAATTTTACAACCTTGTGATAGTATTTTTTTATTTTATATACCCCTAAACCTTTTCCAATTAGGAGTAAGTTGATTGTAAATCAGTAATTTGATAACTTAATAACGCAATTTGCCAAAAAACTTCAAAAATGGATTTAAACCATTTAGAGGACACAAAAATGGTATTGAAACACATTTTTTGTCTGCTGGTAAAATAGTATTCGGATAATAGTAAAATCAGCTTTAGCGGTAGGGTTTGGCAAGTGCCTATGTGAAAAGGTAACTTGCGGCCCGCCACTTATTATGTAAAAATAAACTTGGCCCCCACTTATAAAAAGGTTGTGCACCCCTGTTCTAGAGGTACGTCACCCCTTTTAAATTCGGCAGACCAATTGAAAACTGTTGTTCGTGAATGCTTTTAGTCCGGGAAGATGGAAGACAAGTTTTGAAATAAATATGATATTAATCCGTTTTAATATACATGAAAATTCATCGCACGAAAATCTCTTCTCGCAAGGGCCTTTCCAAAAGCTCAAATGCCGACGTCCTTCATTCCTTCAACAACGTGTGGAGCAAATACTAAATACTCAATTATGAATATCCGATGGCACAGTGGTCAAAGCGATGGCTTCTGACCATTCGCCCGAGATGGGTCTGGGTTCGAATCCCGATGAGGCATGGATGTTGTGTTTGTCTTACGGCGCTGGCTCTCTCTCTTCCCTGGAACCAGTGGCCCCAAATTAGGGACGGGCGACTACTTATAGCCCACTGAGTTGCTCACGGTGGTCGGTTAAACCTCCAATCAAATATATATATATCATGCTCTTTCAGATTAACGTCCAAGGATACGAAATGAATTAACTTGAATTATATACACTGGGTCGCCAAATTACGGCCACCAGACGATTTTATGCAACGTAGCAGATTCTGCTGACGCAAGATGACTGTATCGGTATTAAAACGGAACGTGGAAGGAATGTAGAGACTAATGAAGTGCATTGCGCAAGAAATAATGGGTAGAAAATGCGATCTGACTAATTTTGAACGTGAAATAAACGTGGGTGCTCGAAGCATTGGTGTGAGCATTAGCAAAACTCCTGCACTTGTGAAATGTTCGAGGGCAGCAGTTGTTAAGGTTTACAGATAATGGAGCACCAATTTGAAAAACCGGGTCTGAGCGCAACGCGTGTGGTCGTCGACGGCTATTGGATGCTTGAGCTGAGCGGAGAGTATGAGGACTTGTTCAGTCCAACATACGGGAAACATTTCGTCAGATTACAGATAATCTGAATCAGGGACCAAGTCCGGTGGCCTCTTAACGTACAGTTCGCAACACATTACATCGTGTGGGCTACAGAAGCAGACGGCCAGTCCGCAAGCCATTGCTTATCAGCAGCGAACAACAAGAAACGTCTCCAGTTTGCTCAGGAGCAAACGCATTGGACATTAAATGAGTGGAAAAGGGTAGTGTTGTCTGCCAAATCACGTTTTCACCTACACTATGCAGATGGAAAGGTGAGAATATGTAGACAGCAGCATGGAGGTGTCTTGAGTCGTCGGTACTCTTCAAGCTGGAGGAGGCAACGTTATGGTCTGGGGTATGTTTTCGTAGGACCGTCGGGGCCATTTAGTTCGTGAGGAATAACATCTGACAGTCCAAAGGTATTTTATCGTTGTTGACATTGTACGCGAATAATTTGGGGAGCATCAGGGAAACTTTTCAATGCCACATTCGCCACCTCAATCACTGGATCTCAATCCGATGGAGGATTTGTGGGATGACGTCTGAAAAAGGACATCAGACAGCTGGATCCTCTATCATGAAATCTTCAAGAGCAGGAGAGTGCAGTTCATCGCATTTGGGTTAATATGCCCCAAAGTACTTATCGACATTTAATAGAGTCCATACCAAGATGAATCCAAGCAGTACTAAATATTAATCGTGGCCTACCGACGTACTTACCAGGTGGTCATAATAATTTGGCCACTTACTGTATAGTTCACTTTATGTGCCGTTATGGCACGTCATCCAAGTTGAACACACCTAGCCAGAAAACACGTGTCGGCTTTTTTTTTTTTTTTTTTTTTTTTTTTTTTTGATTGGAGGTTTAACGACCACCGTGAGCAACTCAATGGGCTATAAGCAGTCACCCGTCCCTAGTTTAGGGTCACTGGTTCCAGGGAATACAGAGAGAGCCAGTGCCGTAAGACAAACACAACATCCATGCCTCACCGGGATTCGAACCCGGACCCCTTACGGACAAATGATCAGAGGCCATCGCTTAGACCACTGCGCCACCGGGGCGGCATGTCGGCTTCAAATCAAATCACAATAACATTTTGTGCAGTGCAACATCCAATTATAGTTATCTCTCTCTCTGTGGTTAACAATCGTGATATTATTAACTTTTGCTCGTTACATAAACATGAATCTTTCGTGAATGATTTAACAAACATTAATTAAGGATCATCTAAGGAGCATTACGCGTCTCACATTGCTCACTAAGCTATTATTTCAGCAGTCGTATTACGTAGCTTGCGCTTTTCACCCACTCTCAGGAGCTTCGAACTTCAAATTTATCGAGAGGAAGTTTATGGTGTTCAGTTAGAAAATATTGAACGAGAAGAATCGAAATTTACATAATGTAAAGGAAGATTAGCGGTATACTTCACATATGTCTTTTCAAAATAAAGTGTTTCTGCATTTTTACAAGTGCTGTTTTTGTGAAACGCAGTCACACTACCATTTACGTACAGGTTAAACCACAAAAAAAACTGCGCAAGTTGAAACTGCGAAACTCACGGCAGCATACGATCCTGCTGAGAGACTTTATCGAAGGAGTATGTATTCACAAATACGCGATGTGTATGTTAAAGTAGCATGCCAGCCTCTTCACAGGCGAACGGAGACTGATAACAATGAGAACCAACGCGATAGGTGTAAGAACCATAAGGAAGATCCCATCAGCGCCTTTAGTGACCAATTCGTGAATTTAGCTCCCCGTACTCCAAACATATGACAGATAGAGCAAAAACGTCATTAACAAAGTTTTTTTTTGATTGGAGGTTTAACGACCGCCGTGAGCAACTCAATGGGCTATAAAGCAGTCGCCCGTCCCTAATTTAGGGTCACTGGTTCCAGAGAAGAGAGAGAGCCAGTGCCATAAGACAAACACAACATCCATGCCTGACCGGGATTCGAACCCGCACCCCTTACGGACGAATGATCATAGGCCAACGCCTTAGACCACTGCGCCACCGGGGCGGCCATTAACAAAGTTGAAGAACATCTTTGGTTTGCTACAAATCCGCCATGAAAAGTGGGGTCAACTGTCCAATTTAGGCTGTAAACTGAGGAGGCGAAAGAATCCAAGCGCATTTCTAAGCGGTGCACTGTCATTGGGTTGCTGTCTGGAGATGGGGGCGCCCTGAACGGAGGAGATGATTCATCGTGATTCTGGAGTCTCTCCCGCCCGTTCGTGAATTCCATTCGATCGATGCCGTAATGACAGTTTCGTACGAAAGTTGAGGAGTGGTATTCCAGTGTCAGCTGTCAACCTAAATTCGTTTAGGGTGTCCATTCTAAATTCGCCCGTGGACTCCACTTCTTATGACCGATTTGTATCGCGGGAATGATGTTCTCTAACTTTGCAATTGGCATTTTTGTTCAATCACATTTTCGGTGTCTGTGGAGCTAAGTTCACGAATACGCCGTCAAGCTGATACGATCGGTCATCGGGCACCTACAACAATCCCGTTGGTTCCACATCGTTATATGCTACCGTTCGCTTGCGCGCGACTGTACTGGACACTCTTTATAGTGGCGGCGCTTCTCCTGTCCGACGCTGCACGGCATTTAAAACACTTTTTGATCAGAATACAGCGATGAGCCATTACATTATGACCACCTACTTAATAAGCTATAGGACCCCCTTTAGCTGACAAAACAGCGGCCACTCGGCGAGGAATCGATTCGACGAGGTGGCAATAGGTATTCTGGGGTATCTGGTACCATAATGTCAACAGCAGGTCTTCCAGTTCCCGTACATTTTGGGGTGGTGGTGATTTAGCGCGAACCTGATGTCATAACACTCCAGATCATAACACTAACGGGGTGTTTCACGGTACATGCAATGCAATCAGGATGCAAATCTTCTCCGATTCTTCTCCTTACGTATTTTATGCCATTATTACTAAATAGGGAGATCTTGGTCTCATCACTCCAAATAACACTGTCCCATTGTTCCGCTGTCTAGATAACATGGGTTTTAGCCCAGTTTAATCTTTTCAACCTTTGTTTGAAAGCTAAAAATGGCTTTTTTCGTGGAATTCTAGCTTTTAGACCAAATTCCTGCAGTCTGCTCCGAACAGTCCTTGCAATCAACTTCACATTGCATTGCGCTATTTCATCTTGTATACACACAGATGATTTTCTGCTGGGTATATACAAGATGAAATGCTATGGTGTGTTTTTCCAAGTCGAACCACAAATGTTCGATTGGGTTCATATTAGGTGAATTTGGAGGTCAGGGCATTAACAGAAAGCCACCAGAATGTTCCTCGAACCAGTTCTTGACGATTCTGGCAGTGTGGCATGGCGGATTATCTCTTGGTAATGGCCGTCATCAGAAAGGAACAGAGTTGCCATGAATGGGTCGAACTTGGTCCTCGAAGATGTTGACATACTTGAGAGATGTCCGGGATAGTGCTATTGGGATAATGGCGCCTAAAGTGTCCCAAGGAAACACCGCCCACAGCATAACACCGCCGCCGGCCTGTTTCCACCCAACAGCGCATCCAAGTGCCATAGCCTCCGTTGGTAATCGGCGTACCCGCGCTCGGTCGTCTTCGTGATGCACCAGGAATCTTGATTCGTCAGACGAGGCCACTTTCTTCCAATTAGCCATGGTGCAATCTCAATGATATTGGGCCCATTTCCTACGTTGTTGGCGATGACGTGCAGTGAGCATGGGAACCCGACTGGGTCTTCGGCTGCGCAGGCCCACTCGCAGAAAGCTGTGACGAAATGTGTGCTGTGACACATCGCTCTGAACACCATTGTTGTATTAATAGCTGCGGGTGATTTGCTGCACTGTGACCCTGCGGTCGCTCTTAACAATGCGCGACAGTCCCCGTTCCCCTCTGGCATGAGCTGCGGATGACCCACCGCTGGACGATGGTTCGTCGTTTAGCCATCTGTGCACCACGTTTGATACGTACTCACTACAGCGGCACGTGAACAATCTACAAGCCGCACCGTTTACGAGAACGTAGTTCGGAGGCGCCGTGCTATCACAATTTGTCCTTTACCAAACTCCGATAAATCGGCAGCTTTTCCCATTCTGACTCCGAACACTACTAACCGAAATTCGGTCCTCGGGTTGTATATATTTTGCTGTCCGTACTTCACCTGCGCCATCGTTTGGTCTCCAGGCGCGCATTTCTCTAGGCCGAGGGTGGTCATAATGTAATGTCTCATCGGTGTAATTGCCACACTAAATTATTGAATACTAAGTTTGATAAAAAACAGTTCGAATCATACATAGTAATTTCTACTTTGAAGTGTTTCTTTACAATTTCATAATGCATAATTGCCACTTGTTTTAAAAATAACTTTTGTTTCTGCTTATTCCATTCTTTCAAATCATTCTGTGTTTATTCTCTGAACCGTAGATTATGTGTAGAAGCGCTCAGAAGTCTAAATTTTGTTTGCATTTGTATGTGTGTGTGACGTGCAGATTTGTTTGGTTAAATAACCTGAAAAGTGGAGTGAGGTAATAACATCAGTGACAATAGAGAAAAAGATTGTTTTGCGCAGGACGTTCCAAAATGTTTTAGATAGTTCAACAGTCGTTTAAGAAACAAAAGTATAGTATCACAAGCGCCGTCGAACGTACCACCATTAGGGTGTACTAGATGGCAGGATAGTGTCCACTTGCTCCATGTTGCTCCACACGTTGTTAAAGGAGTGAAAGTCGTCGGCGTTTGAGCTTTTGAAAAGGTCCTTGCGAGATGAGATTTTCGTGCGATGAATTTTCATGATTGCTAAAAGGGATTAATACCAGATTTCTTTCAAAACTTGTTTTCTACCTTCCCGAACTAAAAGCATTCACGAGCAACAGCTTTCAATTGGTCTGCCGAATTTAAAAGGGGTGAAATACCTCAAGAATATGATATTCGTTATGGGTGACCTTCAACACCCTGCAAAACATGCCACCGTGGAGGAACTAGCGAGACATAACTCACACACCTTCAAATAGCGGACATTATGAAGATCAGTTCGAGGAATGTACTAGGGGTGTTCAAATGAAAAGGTGCGAAACGTCATAAGAACGTAACCGTTAACATATTTGCCTATGCCTCTATGGGAGAACGTAGCGACACATCTAGGGATGCGATTGGAGTCACCGGCGTGGATCGGAGCATGCGCGGGCGGCCCCATGCGCAGGAGAGAGCAGAGGCTCATATAAAGAGCGCCGTCCAATTGACGCGGCAGTGCGTGTGAGGACAGGATGGCGTTCACATTGCAAAATTCGACGATTGAGGAGCAGCGAGGCTTTATCCGATTTCTGACAGCGGAAGGTGTTAAACCGGCCGCTATTCATCGCGGAGGGTGTGGTTCTGCTCCATGATAACGCGCGTCACCACGTCTCCAGGGTCACACACGCGGAACTGGCCAAGTTCCAGTGGGAGCAGCTTGATCATCCGCCCTACAGCCCGGACATGTCGCCCTGCGATTTCCATGTATTTGGTCCCCTGAAAAAACATCTGAAAGGGAAGCGCTTACACTCGGACGACGAACTCAAGGACGCTGTGCAGGACCTGGGTCTCGTCACGGCCACAGGAATTCTGGGAACAAGGAATCCTTCGGCTCGTTAATCAATGAGATCGTTGTGCTACGGCCTATGGTGTATACTTTGAATAAAGTCTTTATTTATACCCACAGTGTCGTTTCGTACCTTTTCATTTGAACACTCCTTGTAAATGGTATCTTGCACGAACAGCTCCGTCTAAGCAAGCGGTGTTCAACGGATAAGCAAAAGTACATTCGCGTAAATTTGGAGCGATGTTATGATAAACAAATTTCGAAAAATAAAATTCAATCCTGGAGTGTTGGGGATACCCTAACAGGTGATTCAACATGGATTTACATGTTTACATGTAATAACACAAAACCAAGCAAGAATCCGTTGTGTGGTGTTTTCAAGATGAGACCCCCACCCCACACACACAAACACAAAGACGAAACGAGGGCGAAGCACTGCAAAAAAGTGGTGCCTTCCGTTTTTTTCTAAAGGTGGTGATGTTGTTAGTGTTGCCTTAGAAAGTTAACGAACGGTGACAGTAGGATAGTATACATCCACATATTTTCCTAAAGCGCTAGAAAAATGGTGTGAAACTCGGCCAAAGACTGGCACTCCTGGTGCACCAGAAAGCTTGAGCTCTGTGAACTTGATTACCCAGAAATCTGTCAAATTTTGCCACATCCTGCAGACCTACATCTCTGCGGATTTTTTTACTTCCACATGTTAAAAATCAGATGCGAGGAACCAGGTGTTCCATTCAAGAAGATTAAAGAATTTGTAAAAGTCACACCTTTAAAAAACAAAGGTGTGCATGTGTGTTTGAAAAATCATGGTTCCAAAGAACAGTAAAGTGCATAGCAGTACAGGGTGAATACTTTGAACACATCTATAATTTTTTTCGACCATTTTTTATATTCGACTATCTAAAATCTTTTTGAATTATCCTTGTACAATAAATATGTTTTCTTTAATGTTTTATATTAAATTTTGAATACTGGGCAACATTTTTCTCTACTAGTGAAGAGATTTTCCCCTGCTGAAAATATGTTAGGGGTGTTCAAACAAAACGTGAATTGAGGCTGCGCTTTAATGTTGGTATATCAGGGTCCACCCAAGGATGATACACTTAAAGTACAACGGAAAAGGTGGCAGTTCTATCTATAGGCACTCGTCTCCTGCGTTTAGACATACACTATATTGACAAAAGTCACCGGACAGCAAAGAAACGGATGCGCTGTACAGCTGCAAACGGTATAAAACAAGCCTGCAACTGACTGCGATCATATCGCAATGTGTGATTGAGTGAAAATGTCACGGCGGTAGAGAACTGACTCTGAGAAAGGAAAGATTGTTGGGTGTTATATTAGTGGCTTGTCCATAAGTAAGAGAAACCGAGAGGCGTTTAAACATACCCAAGTCAACTGTTTTGGATGTACTGAATAAGTGGAAGACACATGGCGTGCCTGAAGGAGCAAAACGTACCGGCAGACCAATGAAAATCAGTGATAGAGGACGTCGAGGCCTCAAGAGAGTCGTTACCGCTAATCGACGGAGTACTGCACAAGACCTCAGTGTACATGTGAGTACAAATGCTGGAGCGTCGGTAGAACTTCATTCCATGGGTTACCGTGGTCGTGCGGCTGCTCATAAGCCTTTCATCTCCACTCGGAATGCTACTCGTCGTCTAACATGGTGTAAAGAACATTTTTCGTGGACCGTAGATCAATGGAAACGGGGGTCCTATGGACAAATAAATTCAGATACATGATCCACCAGTCTGATGGCCATGCTGGGGTATGGCGGTAGCCGGAGTAACGCTATTTACCACATTGTACTGTTCCTATGGTCAGGTTTGGAGCTGGGGGTGTTTTTCCTGGTATGGTCTCGACCCATTGGTTATCGCGGACAAACTTGTTAACCAGCACGCCTACCATTTTTGTTCTGGACTATTATACTCTACCAACTCTGTGGCAATACTATGGAACCGAGCCTTGTTGGTACCAGCAGGATAATGCACCGAACCATGAAGCAAGGACTGTTACGGCGTGGTTTGACGATAATTCCATATCGTGCGTGAACTGGCCAGCACAGAGCCCTGATCTTAATCCCATAGAAAACTTATGGGATGAATTAGAACGCCGCATAAGAAGTTTGGAACCAAGGCCTACTACTAAGCAACAGTTAGCGGCAGCATTATGTACTGAATGGAAGCGCATACCTATCGCTGTGTTCTAAATCCTTGTCGAAAGCATGTCTCGAAAAGTCAGGGCATTCATTAAGGCCAAAGGTGGACCGACATCGTAGTAATGTATGTCAATAAATGCTATGCCGTGTTTCTCTTCTAGGTGTCCGGTGACTTTTGTCAATATAGTGTATGTCCCATCGCTCACACAAATTTTTTGGATACCTTCCTCCTCGACATCTTCTGACAGGAATCGTCGGTCCATCAGGAACTTTTTAATAGGTCTGAAGATGTAAAAGGGGACATGGAGACAGGGTGGTACGTATTCGGTAGGGCAAGGACTTCTCAGCTGCAGCTCGGCAGTGTCTCTGTGATTCAGTGGGCGACGCGAGGCCTGGAGTTATGCAACAGCACGATAATACGCGAGACCATGCCTAGACTCTACACGGGCTCCTCCAATTGCCATATGCTTGCGCTGAGAAATCCCGACTGGCCTAGATTCGTCCTTGGTCAGAAACTGGATCACTACGCATTGCGCTTGCTCTAACAGTATCCATGTCATAGTGAGCGTCAAGCAGCATTTCGTTTTACTCTCCAGCTGTGTTACGACAACTAGCCACTTGCAGTGACGCATTGCTCATACCTCTCTGCGGACAGTCGAGGTCAATGGCTCGATCTTCCAAGTGTATGTTTCAATTGAACTGCCAATCTATCATTCGAAAACAAGACTCTCTAAACACTACTAGAACAAAGAAATACATAAGAGACAACAAAACTCTTTCAGAGAAGGAATTTGATAATTTATTTCCGCTGGGTGTACAGAATTTTATTTCTAAATACACGGTGAAGTTCAATTTTCACAATTTTTGTACGAGAATATCAAAACAATGTAATTAAATACAAATCCATTTACTTCCATCTCGGTTATTTTAAAGGTAATAATTTTGTCAGAGCAGGCTAAGTCATCACGTGAAAATGGCGCTCTTTGGCCAACCATGGTCCTTGCGCCATAAAAATTAATTAAACATCACGTGAAGGTAATAATCATCATTAAGAGGACGGCTGTCCCTTTAGTGACAGTGCAATAAAAGTTAATTATTTACTATCTTGGCTACTCAAAGGAAATAATTGGCATTTTGGCGGTAATCCAATGGCAATACGAAAAAAAATGAACGTTAATTATTTGCTATCATGGTTGCTTTAAGAGGAATAATCAGCGGCGTCAAAAGGACACGATTTCCAAGTGGCTTTACAAGTGAGTGGAAAGTAAATTATGGCTACTTTGACGTACTACAGAGGTGAAAACATGTGTCAAGACAGACACGTCTGCAGCGATATATTCTCTCCGTGTAGCTCAGTTGGGGGGGGGGGCGCGCGCGACTTACTCCGTAGTGAGGGGACACGGTGTCGATGCCCGCCGCGGGAAAAACTCGTGTTTTCACGCTACTTAAAATGGAATAACCGTATTGGAGGGGCAATCACTCCAGTAACAATAAGCTGAGGTACCAGTTTATAAGGTACACCTGCAATCATCGCAAATTCACTCCAACACGGAAGACGAGTGTTATATAAATGAGGCAGAGCAGGTCGTTGACATCAATTTGCGTCTGAGAATGTCGGAATGGGCAAAATGAGTCATCTGAGCAACTTTGAAAGCTGTATGAGAGTTGGCTTCGCGAGAGTGCTGATTCGAGAATCTTCCAAACAGTCGTCATCTAGGGTATTTCGCGCACTACCGTAGCAAGTTTTAAACTTTAATGGTGTGACATGCAAAAAAATTCTAGCATTCGGCGATCGTATGGAAAAATCAGTTGCTGGATCAGAGGGTTAAAAAGATACTGGCGAGAGTCGTCCAAGAAAACAGAAGGGCCGCAATCAGGCATATCACTGTAAAATTCAACCTTGTTGTCCTGAAGGTCATCTCCGGCAATCGTGCAATACGTGGTGCCACGTATTGCACAAATTCAACATTGCTGTACCGAGGGTCATCTCCGAACGCACCACGTGTTGCAAACGGACTACTACAGCCGACAACCATGTTGGGTGCCGATGTAGTCAGCACTAATCACAAAAGAGCGCCTTCAGTGGGCGAGTTAGGGTTACCAATGAGGACAAAAAAGGTCGCCTGTATAGACTAACGAAGGTTCCTTCTATATCATGCACAAGCACCATGAGACCATAGAACCATTCTTTCAGGTGTCAACGGTACTGGACGGTGGCTGCTCTTTGCAGGTCTGTGGAATGTATTCTGGCACGCATTAGGCCCCTGATTGTCATCGACATACGTCTGAAAACCAGGGAGTTTCTGAACATCGTTGCCGGCAACATTCATCCCTTCATGACTGCCGTTTATCCTCAAGCAGGTGGACACGTCCAAAAGTATAACGTACCCAGTCGCAAAGCTCGTATTGCCGCTGAATGGTTCCTGGCAGAGGTTGCGCTGGCTTTTTTAAAGTTTTCGCCAACTTATTCGCCAAATTCAATTTTTTTCGACAATATAACAGTACAAAACGGTAATCGCCAAACCTTTTCCCATCGCCAAAACGATTTCTTTTTCGCAAATAGCGAAGAATGCGATCGGCCGAGCGACTCCTGTTTCCTGGCACATGGCGGCAAACCTTGATTCAGTGGCTTGCACAGTCTCGGGATTTAAACCCCATCGAGTGTCTGTAGAATGAGGTGGAACGTGCTGTGAGACTGTGCCTCTGTCCAATTTTCAGCTACTGCGCGACTCGGTTATTTCCGCATGGTACAACCTTTCTGCACGACGCTATCAGCAAACACTAAATTCCATGCCGCGAAGAATTCGGGCTATTCTGTGGACCATGGGTGGCGCATTATGCTACTAGGTAAGTGTACCTAATTAACTGGCATCATAATAATTGAAAAGTTACTTTAAAGGAATAAACTGTGTTGGAAATATATAGCCTCTGCGCAATACAAGTAAATAAAAGTCGGTTATGGTCTGTCTTAGTTACTTTAGAGAGAGAAATATCCTTTATGGTGAAGTGATGGCCCCAGTATAGCAATACAAATAAATGAAAAATTAATTATGTACATTGCGTCCTAATTTAAAGAGTATAATATGCGATAGGGCCGTCTTCCATTCCCTTTTTGTTTTAAATTGAACTTTTCCTTAGTAGTAAAACATTTTTCTTCAGTACTTTTTTCTCAATTTCAGTGTAACTAAACAAAACAGTTATGTGTTTTATTCAACCTGCATTAATAAGACTTGTGAACTTGCAGCTGAACTGTACGAAATTTAATTTGCAATATAAATATTTCAGACTCACCCAGATTATACCACATTTGTTTAAATGAATGAATTCATTTAGAAACATTTTTGAAAATATTTCGTAGTTAAACCATGTTTGTTATGTATATGATACGTTCAGGTACAGCTACACAGTTCGTGGGATATCGCTTTTGATATCTGTTATGGTTATAACAAAATTAATAGTTTCAGCAAAATATATATATGATCGTGTTAATAAATGGATTTCATTCTTCAAGTAATGCTATCAGTAAATCAGTACTTTTTTTCTTTTGTAATAATTTTTAATCCTTGAACTCATTAGTAAAAGTACAAAGTAAAACGAAATACAGCATTTTAAACGCAAGATAAAGATAAAAAAATACTGTGCCAAAATAGAATTAAACTCTTTTAAGAATTTAAATTATTAAGTATTGTTTATTTAAACTTTTTTAACTTTCTTTACAAATAAATTCATATTTATTTCACTTCTTTATAATAGTAACTAGTTGTCCTGACGAGAAACATCGAGCGGAAAATATCCAGCTTTTAACACCCTGGGGACAACTGTCCAGGCCTTTTATTTCCCGAAGGTTATGTCTGCAGCCGTTTCATCGTATGTTAGAGATTTAGCCCATTTTTTGCAATTTAAATGGTGCTGATAAGGTTTGATAATGCTTCTCCTGTTGTGAAATCCTATTAATTTGGAATTCAATCATATAATTTGGGAACTGCGTATACAGGAAACCGTTTGGTTCATCAACGTAATGTTCACTAAAGTTGAGCCTCATTGTACGCTGGGTTGTGTAATATTCGGAACTCGGCGTTACTAAACTCCTCATTCCCTTTATAGACCAACTGGATATATGAAAATGATTCTCACCTCACTTCATTGCGGCGTCAACTGCATTTGCAAATTTTGTCATTTTCTGTTCCAGGGAGAATTCAGGAAGCAGTACAGCAGTATAAACAAGCCATTGTATTGGAGCCCAATCACACGGTGGCCATCGTTAACGCCGCTAGAAGTTTAAAGGCTCTGAAAAATAACAGAGAAGCAGAAGCACTCTACAAAAGGTAAGTTGAAATGCAATTGTCATGGCCGAAATCCTTTTAGAACTTTTTGGTTGTATACTTTAAAATGAAATAATCAAGAGCGTGGTATACAGTATAAAACAAAGTTATATTTTGAACTTTGAGGAGGCATAACTTCGAGGAGGCATTATATCCAGTGGCCTCCTCCACTGGATATAATGGAGGCATATATCCACTGGATGTATGCATCCACTGGATATAATGGAAGCCTCCTCCACTGGATATATGCCTCCATTTCGGGGTGGTAGTGATTTAGCGCGAACCAGCTTTTCAAAGTCGAACTACAAATGTTCGGTTGGGTTCATGTCAGGTTAATTTGGAGGCTAGGGCATTAACATAAAGTCACCAGCATTTTCCTCGAACCATTCCTCGACAATTCTGGCAGTGTGGCATAGCGCATTATCCTGTGGGTAATGGCCATCACCCGCAGGGAATACAGTTGGCATGAATGGGTGAATTTGGTCCGCAACGATGTTCAGATACTTGACAGCTGTCAGGGATTGTGCTATTGGGATAATGGGGTCTAAAGTGTCCGAAGGAAACATCGCTCACAGCATAATGCCGCTGGCCTGTTTCCGTGCAACAGTGCATCCAGGTGCTATAGACTTCGTTGGTAATCGGAGTATCCGCGCTCGGCCATCTACGTGATGCACCAGGAATCTTGATTCGTCAGACCAGGCCACTTTCTTCCAATCATCCACGGTCCAATCTCGATGATCTTGGGCCCATTTCATGCGTTGTTGGCGATGACGTGCAGTGAGCATGGGGACACGGCTGGGCCTTCGCCTACGTAGGCCCATGCGCAGAAGGCTGCGATCAATTGTGTGCTGCGACACATTGCCCCTGATCACTACTGTTGCAGCTGCGGGTGATTTGAAGTACCGTGGCCCTGCGGTCGCTATGAATAATGCGCGACAGTCTCCATTCCCCTCTGGCATCAATGAACTGCGGACGACACACGTCTGGACGACGGTTCATCATTTTGCCATCTGTGCACCACTTTTGATACGTACTCACTACAGCGGTACGTGAACAAGCCGCGACGTTTCCGAGACACCGTGCTATTACAATTTGTCCTTCATCAAACTCCGATAAATCGGCAGCTTTTCCCATTCTGACTCCGAACACTCTACTAAGCCGCCCCGGTGGCGCAGTGGTCTAAGGCGCTGGTCTCTGATTATTCGTCCGTAAGGGGTCCGGGTTCGAATCCCGGTCAGGCATGGATGTTGTGTTTATCTTACGGCACGGGCCCTCTCCCTTCCCTGGAACCAATGACCCTAAATTAGGGACGGTTGGTTGGTTGGTTGGTTGGTTGTTTGATTTTTATGGCGCAAGGGCCATGGTTGGCCAAAGAGCGCCAGACACAAGACAAGCAAACAGTATTAAAAATGTGGTAAAAAGCTTAAAATCTGACTGATCATGTAAAACTGAAAAATGAGAACGATGGAAGGGCTAAAAAAGATAATGGAACAAACAGTATTAAAAACATGATACAGTGATTAAAATCTAGCTGATTCAGTAAAACTGAGAAATGAGGATGATGATAGGGCTAAAATCTAGATTTGTTTAAAATAGTCAATTTCTTTAAAAAATGAAAACACGGCAACAGTATCACAGTGGTCATTGAGGAGCCGCTGCAGTGTAGCGGCGTCCTCGCTCAACAAATGAGAATGAAAGAAATGAAAACGTACGTCACGAAAACGAACACAGCTACACAGAAGATGAGTGACGGTGAGTCGGCAATCGCACGTCTCACACATCGGCGCAGTGTCGCCACACAAATTAGGGACGGGCGACTGCTTATAGCCCAATGAGTTGCTCATGGTGGTCGTTAAACCTCCAATCCAAAAAAAAAAAAAAACCACTCTAGTAACCAAAATCCGGTCCTCGGCTTGTATATATATTGCTGTGTGAACTTCACCTGCGCGACCGTTCAGTCTCCAGTCGCGCTCATTTCTGTAGCCTGAGGGCGGTCGTAATGGGATAGCTCATCGATTGTTTTTTTTTGTTTTTTTTTATTTGAGGTTTAACGACCACCGTTAGCTACTCGATGGGCTATAAGCAGTCGCCCGTCCCTAATTTAGGGTCACTGGTTCCAGCGAAGGGAGAGAGCCCGTGCCGTAAGACAAACACAACATCCATGCCTCACCGGGATTCGAACCCGTACCCCGTTCGGACGAATGATCAGCGGCCATCGCTTAGACCACTGCGCCACCGGTGCGGCTCATCGATTGGAGTTTCAAGCCCGCGTACGATGGAATTACGCATGGAAGTAGTAGACTGACGTTTTTCACTATTGCGCCAGTCTTTAGCGCTATACTAACGAGGAGGTGGCACTGGATATATGCCTTTTGTTGGACTTCAGCAAGTGGATTACTTATGCCCGTCAACAGCGGCACAGGTAATGCACATATGAAATGCCTTTGGCAATGTTTATATTTTTGACGATAAAAGGAATTCCTCCGTCCACTATTCACGGCCTCATGATTAAAGTCTATGGAGATAGTGCGCCATCCTGGAGCTCTTTGTCGTAGTCTTTGTAACCGTGCTATGCCTTTTGTCAGTATTTTGTGGGTCAACGTAAACTGTACACAAGTGTTTGTAGTTCTATACCTTCTCTGGTGTTCTTCCAAATTTCTTGCTCGGAGAAGTATCGTGTTCCACTACATGATGTGTTATTTGAATTTTTATGAAAATTATAATTTTCTTCCCAGTTCTTTTTGCCTTCTTTACACAAACGTTAAAACTTCTGTTCAAACTGATATTTTCATATTAAATATTGAACTGTATGATCATAAGGTTTGAACTATGGTCCATACTCACGATTGCGTACATAAAGTTATTGCAGCTGCCTTTGTATTATCCAAGTCTTACATGTAATAGAAGAGTGGTAACGAAATTCCATATTTAAATGCTCAGTTTGCTGGCCTAGATGTGTGAGATACTATTAAACGTGGTTCCAATTGGCACAGCCAAACATCACATGTCACTACAAAAAATATAGCATGATCATCCTGGGGCATGTGTTGCCAACGATTTTTTTCTTTTTCGCCCCGAGTGTGTGGAATTCAAAGCAAAATTCTCTACACTACAAAATTCAATTATGAAATCTGTTGTATTGAGAAACACATATACAGTGTACCAGCTTCTATCATTTATTTAGAATTAGTATTTTTCAGTTTGCCTTCTTTTGCGTTGAAAAGGTCGTTTTGGGCCAAATTTCACATTTTGTAAAAATACATTCATTTTAAAGCCCCACTCTTTAGGATTCCAAAACTGCCTTTGTTTCTTGTCTACGATGAATAGATACAGAGTTATAGCAATCGAAATATCAAAACCCAGCTGTCAAACGAACGGGAAGTGACACTTAAAACGCCTGTTTTGCAGGATGAGATTTTCTTCCCGAACTCTTTACGTAGAACCTGATAACTGCAGAAGGTCTGTAAATAAATTGATGAAACTTTGTATACATCTTTCTTATAATGTTATGCATGCAATGAACTAAACGTTTTGCTGTTTGTTAGTTCAAAGTTAGGTTATAGTTATTTACATTCAACATAGTGAAGAAATTTGTCGAAAATTCACACTAATGCATGTAGGAATGAGTGTATCTCAGCGGTGTTTAGGAACATCACTTACCTTTTAGTTTTACTGCAAAGATAATAGTCATGCGCATATACTGATGCAAAAAATGCCATCATACATCTGTAACTTTTTTATTTTGAGCGTTTACCGTAAACGACAGATTTCCTTAAATTCTTTAACAAATTTCCCAATTTCTTGGAAATTTATATTGATATCATTTTTTGTTCAACGCTTATGTGTCTTTGTGTGTTAGCCTTCCTAAAAAACAAATTACCCATTCTTGCATTTTTCCAAATTAAGTGACCCCAACGTAGTGGGATACCTTAAAACTTGTGTAGAAAACTGATATTGAAATTAATGCGGTCGTTGACAAGTTTCAGAAATTTTGAATGAATTATTGAAAGTGTACCTCAGCTTCGAGGATATCAGCAATGACAAAAGATCGATGTTTTGACTTTATAACTCCCACTACTACATAACAGTTCATTCACACAACCACGTCGACCCAAACATTGAAACCCAGTGAGGCATGGATGTTGGGTTTGTCTTAAGGCACTAACTCTCTGCCTTCTCTGGAATCAGTGGCCCTAAATTAAGTTCGGGCGACATTTTACAGTCCATTGAGTTGCTCACGGTGGTCGTTAAACCCCCAATAAAAAAAAAAAAAAAAACATTGAAAATTCCCAGTTTGGGGTTTCTCAAAGACTGCTGCTCAGTCGAAATTAATTCCCACATCTGGTTGATTGAGTGATTTTTATTTTCCTCAAAGTGTTCCATGCTTTTCACAGCATCCATATAAGCTTCAAAACCTCACCTGTCTAAGGCCAACAATGAAGCCACTTTCTTGCTGAAATGAGAAATGTAGAATTGAAAAAATGTCGAATAGTTAGAACTTATTTTATAGTTAGAACTTGCTGTCCCTGTGGGCAGTGGTCTAAGCGATAGCCTCTGATCATTCGTCCGAAAGTGGTTCGAGTTCGAATCCCGGTGAGGCATGGATGTTGTGCTTGTCTTACGTCACTGGTTCTCTCCCTTCCCTGGAACCAGTGACCCTGAATTAGGGACTGGCGTCTGCTTATAGCCCATTGAGCTGCTCAAGGTGGTCGTTAAACCTCCACTCAAAAAAAAAAAATACTTACTATAACTTTATTTAAATTATAGTTTATCCTACGGCACAAGCCGTAGAAACACACTAGCCTTGTCTCATCTTTGATTCAATTCCTTGCAGAGCGCAGGTGACTAGCCAGAAACCAGCACCTCTGACGGCTCGACAATCAGAGTGGCTTTCTCTAGTTCAGTCATTAAGATTGGAAAATTTACCTTTCTTAACCTTTTAAAAGGTCGCTGTGCTGGATCCAAACGGTGCCTAAAATATTCGCATAGTCGCCGGGTTACACGGAAAGCCGCGGTAAAACTATTCTTCATCCCTCTCATCACAGCATTGCCGATCGTAAACCTCACACTGATGATAAGAGCTAGCTTCTAGTCCTTTAGCCTATGTTCCACGATCCAAGGTATGAATGGGAAGGGCGGACACGGACTTCATGACACTCGATAGAAACCAAGTGACTCAAACGCCTTCTCTCTCTCTCTAGGTTCGACGACATTGTTACAGCCCTTTTAGCAGGCTATCAGTCAGAAAGAGTTAGTGTGAATCACCTCTTAAATCACCACTTTGTACAAGAAAGCTGAGGGATTTTTTTGTTTTTTTTAATTGGAGGTTTAACGACCACCATGAGCAACTCAATGGGCTATAAGAAGTCGCCCGTCCCTAATTTAGGGTCACTAGTTCCAGGGAAGGGAGAAAGCCAGTGCCGTAAGGCAAACACAACATCCATGCCTAACCGGGATACGAACCCGGACCCCTTACGGACGAATGATCAGAGGCCAGCGCCTTAGACCACTGCGTCACCGGGGCAGGAAAGCTGAGGTTAAAACAACGCTTTTTTGATGAGCAGGTTCTCTCGTTCTAGCCTCATTTGGCTCACTTCTAAGACAGCGAATATATTTTTTTTTCGATCTCATTTTGCGAGTTAATTTTGTTCCAGCCAGTTAACCGATTAAAAAGAATACCTGCAATCCATAACCTACGAACAAATTTTCCAATATTTCTTTTGAGAGTGCTGCCGCTGACTGATGTTACAGTATATTTCAATTATCCGGGACAAAAAGAGTTATGGTAACGTTTTCAAATTACCCGTTGTGGACCATAAGATGCTACATTTGAGACGTTTTTTAAAAAAAATAGTGAAAGGATGTGTTTTGGAAATTCGCAGGTATCCTCTATATTTTTATTTCGGTGGTAGAAAACAATGGTACAATACATGTGAAAGGAACGTTAGAATAAAGATCTATTCTTCCTTATTTGCTTTATCGAATGCTGTTGTGACATCTGGTCTGGATGAAAACCGTAAGTAGGAAATCTCTTATTGAATTAACTAAGATTAAGTACCTTCGTAGATTTCTATCATGTGCTCTTTTCTTCTTCCCACTATTCAAAGACACCACAAGCGCCAGAAAGACTCCAGTCTCGTTTTGCTACAGCAGGCCTACGACACACCGCGGTTTTTGCATAATTCATGCCCCGAGTTAGTGCGGGGAGGGATAAGGAAATGACTCAATATAACAAAAGGAAATGACGCAATACAACAGCCGTACCTTATACCGAAGCGAAAACAAGGCAGTCCAGTCCGTGAGACCGAATTTTTAACCAGCCAATGACTTGCGTCTTTCTCTTCGCTTGAGCTCAGAGATGAGATAGAAATGAAAGACGTTAAGTTCTGTAAAATCCTTAACAAAAGAAAAATAAAGGTGACAGAGAATTTGCACTTCTTACTAAAAGTCGCAAAATGTATAGGTAGTTAAAGCAAGCAAGAATAATCATGTAAGTTATGTATTCCGCCATTCTTTTCACCAGAATGAAAACAATTTGCTCCCTTTATAAATTTCTACTACCGCACACTAGTGATTTTTCCCAAAACCCGAACTTAAAATGCATTAATAATGTTTTGTATTTAACTAGTATCATTTTGCATGAACTGGAATTTTTATAAAGTACTACAGATGATTGATGCTTATTTTATTGGCTGTTAAAGTGATATCTAATTAACAATGCGTTCCTTAGACCCTACAGTTTTTCCGTGCATATTTCATGCACTGATGTTTCTGAGCAAATTCAAAATGCTATCAAGAGCCAATATTGGTATGGAAAATGAATGATCAGCGATGTTCTCTTATGTCGATAACATCTTTGTTCAGAATTGTCAGCTGAGAGGGCTTGATAATGATATTACCTATTAACTTGAAACTCAATCCAGGAGAAAGAAATAACCAAGGGAGTTAAAAATCCCACTAATATTCCGTTCTGTTTTCCAGATTCCTAAATTTTACAGTAAACCTTATAGCAAATGGAGTAGGAAACAACAAAGGGTACTGACCATCACTTCAACACCCTTAATAAAGACATGCACAAAATAAAACCGCGGAAACTAACGCTGAAATTTCGTAGTATGTACACTCAGTGGCCAAATTATTATGACCACCCAGTTAGTACGTTGTTGGGCCACCTTTTGCACTTAATACTGCTTGAATTCGTCTTTGTATGGACTCTATTAAATGTTGGTAAGTGGCTTGTGGTGAATTGCACTCTCCAGCTTTAGAGGATTCAGTTGTCTGTTGCCCCTTTTGACTTCATCCCACAAATCCTCCATTGGATTGAGGAGGCCAGTGTTGCAGGAAAGTCTCCGCGATGTTCTTCAAACCATTCGCGTACAGTGTGAGCACTATGATAAGCAGCATTGTCCTGCTGGAAATACCCATCTCCATTGGGATACACCATCAACATAACTGGGTGGACGAGTAGTCGTTGACTATCATACACCTTGCGCTCACGTCCGGTGTTTGGACTGGTGGTCCACTCTCTGTAAACTTTAACAACTGCCGCCCTCGGACATTTCACAAGTGTAGCCGTTTTGCTAATGCTCGCACTATATCTTCGAGCACCCATGATCATTCTACGTTCAAAGTCCGTTAGATCGCGTCTTTTGCCCACAATTCCTTGCACAGTGCAATTCTTTAGTCTCTGCTTGCCTTCAGTGTTTCCTGTTTTTACAGATTCAGCCATCTTCATCAGCGGCATAGCTACTTTGCATAAAATGGTGCGGTGGTCACAATATAGGATGTCCCACTCGCTACCGAACCCGGCATTTCTTTAATAATAATAACACCAATGAAGATATTGCAACGAAATTTGAAGTGGACTTACCTCATTTTGTGCGAAATGTGATGACATCACAACATATACTGGAAGTGGTGACTATTTGCGAACAGACAGCATTGAACCCGGCGCTGTCTGCCAGCCAGAATACTCCTTTGTGGCAGACACATTTCTAAGTGTGGCCTCACTGAGGAGCAGTCCGCCAGCCAGCCGGACGCGCCTCTCTGCTGCTTTGTCATGCCATTTCGCTGAGCGTGTCTACACAATACGGTTGTTGATAGTGAGTGCTCGTGGCTGTTCGCGTACGTGTGAAAATGCATCGGTATACTCTGGAGGAGCGAGTGTTTATTGCTCGCACTTATTGGAAAACAGAATTTGGAGGACGAAGAACTCTTCATTGGATATTACCAGCATAATGGAGCGACATTACACACCAATATGGCCAAAATTCAGTAGTTTTTCGGAGACCGCGTCTTTTCGAAGGGTCTATGGCCACCGCGCTCGCCTGATCTGACGCCTCCTGATTACTTTTTATGGGAATACCTGAAAAGGAGAGTTTATCAAAAGAAACCCCGCAACATAGATGCCTTGAAAGCAAACATCTTCGAAGAAATTCAGGCACAGACTGTGGACGTACTGGCAAGGACTTTCCACAATATGGTGCACCGGGTTCAATGCTGTCTGGACGCAAATGGTGGCCACTTCTAGCACATGTTGTAACGTCATTACATTTCGCACGAAAGGAGGTAAGTCCACTTCAAATGTCGTTGCAATATCTTCATTGGTGTTAATAGCGAGTGGGACACCCTGTACTTTGGCCACTCAGGGTATATTTCGTAGTATATACCATGTAATAAAATAGTCAAATAATGTGCAATAATCAAAATTTAGTAATTTTTCGATCAAGGTTTAAGGTTCAAATTTATTGTTATGTTAAATTGGTATTCGCTAAATTTATTTTGTAGGGAGGATTAACGACCATCATGAGCAACTCAATGGCTATAAGCAATCATCTGTCTCTAATTTGGAGCAACTGGTTCCAGGGAGGGAGAGTAACAAACACGCCATTCATGCCTCACCTAAGATTCCAACCCAGACCCATATCGGACGAAAGCTTAGAAGTTAGCGCTTCGTACCACACGGCCACCGCGGCGGCTAAATAAATGAAGTTGGCTGACTATGTAGCACTCTCCACCTTAAATAAGGAAAATATTTAGAACGCTTCGGGTGCGATTTAGTTTAACTTATCGCCGCTAAGCGATGGCTTAGTTTCATCAGGACACGTAATGGGGTTTGTACAGGGTGTCCCACAAAGTACTTCCTGATTTTAAAATGAAATAACTCGGAAACGGAGATCGATAGAAGAATAAAACAAGCGGTATGTTTATTTGAAAAGCCGAAAAATCTGATACAGAAGTTTCAAAATTACTTACAAATGTTGCCGAAAGGTGGTGCTGTACGCTGTAGTCGCAGTGCGGTCCTATAAATAATGTTGTGAAGCACAGAGCGATCAGTCTTCGGACAGTTTCGCTGTCGAAACGTGAAAGGAGGTTAACGTACTGAAGGAAGTGGATGAAGTCATGTATTCCGTGAGCAACGCGTTTTTCTGGTACTCTAGTATCAGGGACTTCGTGGTTTATGCAAGATGTGGCCCGATCACACCGTACCCCAACGGTTTTTGCCTTTCTTGAGGAATACTTCGGGAATAGAGTCATTGCTTTAAACTATTCCACATTAACTGGAACAGGCATGGATTGGCCTCCCTACTCACCCGATCTTACCCCCTGTGACTACTTTTTGTGGGGCACATTGAAGGACACTGTTTTCCGGAACAATTCTGCAACACTGGACGAGCTTGAAGAGTTGATTGGTGAGGCATGTGCGTCGATTTCCGTTGACACACTACAGAGGGTGACTGAAAATTTCATTCTTCGTTTGCGCCATCTCTGTGCTGCGAAAGGTGCGCATTTTGAATCGATTGTCTTGTGATTGCAACGACTGCTTGCAAAGGACAGTTTATAGACTATTTCTCGGACACCCTACTGCGACTAAAGCGTACAGTGCCACCTGTCGGCAACATTTGTAAGTAATTTTGAAACTTCTGTATCTGATTTTTACGGCTTTCAAAATAAACATACCACTTGTTTCATTCTTCTATCGATCTCCGTTTCCGAGTTATTTCATTTTAAAATCAGGGAGTCCTTTGTGCGACACCCTGCATGTTGTCCGTCAAAACTACAACAGTGGTGTTGACAGAAAAATGTGTGGGAAGAAAATCTCTGGTAGAATTGATTCTTCATAAACGCGTGACAGACATACAGGTATTATTGTCGGTATATAGATAACGTAAATTTAACTGTAGCCGTCCTTCCGAAAACTTGAAAATTACATTCTTCGTTAAAAAACGTAAATCGGTAGAAGCACATTTCACTCCCGTTCCAGGGTGGATGAAGGATGGCTTCATGGGAAAACGCATAATATGCACGTCATCTATATGCCGAGAATGTACCAGTCGTGTTTTTTGTGAAGAATTAATTCGCATCCCATTGAATTCTATGACCTGTGACGCTGGTGATATATTGATCTTCATCGTATATGGATGGTGTGGAAGTTGATGCTACGATGAAGCTGCTTCGACTAGTGCACCTCTGGAAAATTGCTTGGACTTGCATACCCAGCCGTGCGGGGGACTCTCTTGAGAATTCATCATTCCTGTGAAAACCTCCTAAAGCAGCTATGACCTTCAATGAAGAATTCACTCGCCTACTAATTTCACCATCTAATTTGTTCTCTCTGTCAAACATGCTTTTTAAATACACAAACTCATTCACCTGGTCAATCACTGTGCCATATATATTTACATTACATTCAGTGCTAACAGTTCCTCGCTCAAAAGACATGACTTTGGGTTTTCCCTTATTTCTACTCAGTTTGAATTTCATTCAAACTTGGTACATCTGGGAGAACATACTCTACAACTCACTTTCGCTCTCTGCCAGCAGGACTGTGTCACCAGCAAACAGCAATCTGCACACATGGATATTACCAAGACATAAACCAGTGTTAAATGAATTTATATCTTTAACTGAATATTTGAGTTCTGAGAAATACATGTGGTTAATGTTAATACGTTGATTTTTAAGCCTTGAGGTCTTTGCGGTTGTTAGGTACAAATTGAGTGATAGAAAATCTTTCTTATAAAGAAGGAGCTGTAGCAGTCAGTGTGAGAGATATCCATAGTTTCCTAAAATTGTTAACGGCGGTGTCAATAACTGAAGGATTTTAATCTCTGTGAGTGGCAATATTTTCTTTACTGATTTTTTTAATGGGAATATTTTTTGTTACGTGGTTTAACGACCATCATAAGTAACTTTCAGAGCTATAAGCAGTCTTCCGTTCCAAAATTTGAGCCAATGGTTCCAGCCAACAGCAGGTAATACATTGTATTTTTAAGAAAATCGAATACTTGTTTAGCTACCATTCCATTTGTTCGTGATATCTGTTTCAAAATTACAAAAATTCCTCAAGGTTTTTAACTTCGAAATTATCTTCAAGCATACCAATGAAATGAGTTTCTTAGGACTGAAGTATTTAGATTTAAATTGATGGCGAATTGACCAGCTTTTGAGAAAATCTTGCTTGTTATCTACCAGTAGAGATCGGACAAGCAGAGCCTTGCATTTCCGATTAAAGAAGTAAAAAGCATACGTAGCTGAGAATTATTATTATTTTGTTTGGGAAATTAACAACCGCCGAGAGCAACTCGATGGGCAATAAACAGTCCCTCGTCACTAATTTAGGGCTCCTGATTCCAGAGAAGGGAGAGAGCCAGTTTTTTCCCTTAGATAAGCAAAATAATCCATACCTCACTGGGATTCGAATCCACACCCATCTCGAATGAATACTGAGAAGCCAGCGCTTAGACCATTGCGCCACCGAGGGCGTCACAGCGCATTGTTCAATCCATCCATACCTCACTGGGATTCGAATCCACACACATCTCGAATTAATAGTCAGAAGCCAGCGCTTAAACCATTGCGCCACCGAGGGTGGCACAGCGCATTGTTGAATCCATCCATACCTCACTGGAATTCGAATCCACACACATCTCGAATGAATAGTTATAAGCCAGCGCTTAAACCATTGCGCCACCTAGGTCGGCACAGCGCATTGTTGAATCCATCCATACCTAACTGGGTTTCGAATCCACACCCATCTCGAATGAATAGTCAGAAGCCAGCGCTTCGACCATTGCGCCACCGAGGGCGGCACAGCGCATTGTTGAATCCATCCATACCTCATTACTGCATGAAGATAACCACATATTTCTGTTTGAAGAAGCAGGACTTATTGACATGCCCGAATCGGTCTTATATTGCCTGGACGCTCTGTGGAAGCCTTCCACTGTCTTCAAAACTAAACTCAACTTGTGAACTACTAGGCATCACTCCGTGTCCTTCAGCTGCATGGAATTAGTTTTCAAACCGTTGCCGTCAACACCACTGGTGTACTCCAAATGGTCAATACGCAAATCACACTGCATGACCTGGGGAAGCTGAGCAATAAATCAAAGAAATTGTAGCTGACATTCTACTAAAATTATGCCCTCCCGAATCATAGGCACTTTACCTTACTCATTAGTCTCCATATTTTGCAGTTATTTCCGATGCACTACAGATCAAGCAAATGTTTCAGCTCTTCTGCATTGAATAAAAATGATTAATATTCCAATATGGTAATGCAGACTTAATGTGCACAACGCTTTGGTAAAAAAGGGGAAAAAAAGGAGGGAAAGTACACCACTTAAAATTAGTTGTAGTGAGGACAAATTGAGAATGAATGGAATCTTTGTGACAAAGTTATCGTGCTCACACAGAGTAGTTTTATGTGCATTTTTCAGTTACGCTGAATGATATTGCCATTTAACACCAGGAGTATCCGAAGCAAAAATAATTCTTAGCTATGATTAAAAACAAGACACAATGAACATATACAAATATATATTTACGTCTCACGTAACGAAGATTTTTCACCCGGGAAAACTCAAAATGCATGAACTATTTCATCACGAGTGTACGCATTGAACACAAAGAGTTTCTTCGGTCTGATCTCCTGAAAAAAATATACACTATATTGACAAAATTCACCGGGCACCCCTTCAAAAGCGAATGAACGGATTCGGTGAGCTATTAAGATGCGCGCTACAGCTGCAAACGGTATAAAAACAAGCCATCAGCTGACCACGATCATATCACACTATGTGGTTGAGTGAAAATGTCGCGGCGGAAAAGAACTGACTTTCAGAAAGGAAAGATAGTTGCTTGTTATATTAGTGGGTTGTCCATTAGAGAAACCGAGAGGCGCTTAAGCATACCCAAGTCAACTGTTTTAGATGTACTGAATAAGTGGAAGACACATGGCGTGCCTGAAGCAGCAAAACGTACCGGCAGACTAAAGAAAATCAGTCACAGAGGACGTCGAAGCCTCAGAAGAGTCATTATAGCTAATCGAAGGAGTACTGTACAGCCTCAGTGTACAGGTGAGTAACAATGCTGGAACCTCGGTATGTACACGTACCATTCGCAGACAACTTCATTCCATGGCTTACCGTGATCGTGCGGCTTCCTCATAAGCCTTTCATCTCCACTAGGAATGCTACTCGTCGTTTAGAAGTGTGTAAAGAACATTTATCGTGGACCATAGATCAATGGCAACGGGTCCTATGGACTGATGAATCCAGATACAGGAGTCTGATGCCCGTGTGTGGGTATGGCGGCAGCCGGCGGAACGCTATTTACCAAAGTGTAGTGTCCCTACAGTCAAGTTTGGAGCTGGCAGCATACCCGTGTGTGGGTGTTTTTCGTGGCATGGTCCAGGCCCATTAGTTATTGTGGACTAACCTGTCAACTAGCACGTCTACCTTGATATTGTGGACAATTATGTCCTACCAACTGTGTGCGCAATAGTATGGAACCGAGCTTTGTCGGTACCAGCAGGATAATGCACTGAGCCGTAAAGCAAGGACGGTTACCTCGTGGTTTGAGGATAATTCCGTATCGTGTGTGGAGTGGCCTGCACAGAGCCCTGATATTAATCCCATAGAGCACCTATGGAATGAATTGGACGCCGCATAAGAAGTTTGGAACCAATGCCTACTACTAAGCAAATGTTAGGGGCAGCATTATGTACTGAATGAAGCGCATACCTATCGCTGTGTTCCAAAACCTTGTCGAAAGCATGTCTCGAATAGTCAGTGCATGCATAATTAAGGCCAAAGGTGGACCGACACAGTACTAATGTATGTCAATAAAGGCTATGTTTTGTTTCTCTTCTAGGTGTCCGGTGACTTTTGTCAATATAGTGTATCTTTGCAAGCATACATTTTCGCCAGAGAACTGAAAAACTAAACCTGAAAATCTATGGATATCTTTTTCTGGTCTACATGTATCTGTTTAGCGCAAAAAGGAACTTGCGGTACACCAATTACAAGAAATTACGTAAATCGCCAGTTGCGTTAGAAAATATGAGTTATCGAAGTTTTTTAAAATGGCGATAAGCAAAGCAGGTGTGGTATTGTTTTGAAATTTGGATTCACTCGGCAGGAAAAATAAATTGAGATCCTTTTTAACACTTTCCGACCTTAGGTTGAAGAAGCGTATATGCTCCAGCTGTGTCCGTCTATCTATCTATCTGTCCGTCCGTCCGTCCACACGATAACTCACGTGAAAATGGTTCGATTTCGACGAAATTTTAGTATGTGGTAGGGGACCACCTGGGAACGAATCTTATTGAAAATGGGCGAAACAGGGTCAAAGGTCAGGACATAGGAGCTGGATCCATTCCATTGCCTTTAAGCGTCATAACTTGCGTCACAATGGTTCCATTTCGATGAAATTTCAGTATGTGATAGGGAACCACCTGGGCACGAACCCTATTGAAAATGGACGAAATGAGGACAAAGGTCAGGCAGGGCATAAGAGCGGGATATATTCCATTGCTCTTATGCGTCATAACTTGCGTAAAAATGGTTCGATTTCGATCAAATTTTAGTATGTGGTAAGGAACCACATGGAAACGAACCCTATTGAAAATGGGCGAAATGGGGTCAAAGGTCAGGACACAAAAGCGGGATCCATTCCATTGCCTTTATGCGTCATAACATGCGTAGATATGGTTCGATTTCGATGACATTTTAGTATGTGGTAAGGAACCATCTGGGCACGAACCCTATTGAAAATAGGCGAAATGGGGTCAAAGATGAGGCAGGGCATAAGAGCGGGATATATTCCATTGCCTTTGTGCATCATAACTAGCGTAAAAATGGTTCGATTTCGATGAAATTTTAGTATGTGGTAGGGAGCCACTGGGGACGAACCCTATTGAAAATGGGCGAAATGCGGCCAAAGGTCAGGACACTGGAGTGGGATCCATTCCATTGCCCTTGTGCATCATAACTTACCTAAAATGCTTGGATTGCGACAAAACTTTATCATGTTGTTCCGGAGGTATAGTGAACCGGTTCTGTTGAATATCATCGAAATGGGGTCAAAGTTCAGGACACAGAATCGAAATTTATTCCACAGCCATTATCCACATAACTTGAGTAATAATTTCTGGTATGTTGGAAAGCGTATCATAATCAATGCATTGCATGATTTTATTAACTTGTTTATAGTGTGATGTACTTCCTGGCTTGGTGACTGCAAAACATTAATCTTGTATCTATTGCTAACACATTTTATTCAGCACTGACACTCATTCACAAAACCGGACCGTCCCTCATGCCGCAGTGGTCTAAGCGATGGGTTCTGATTATTCGTCCGTGATGGGTCCGGGTTCGAATCCCGGTGTGGCATGGTTATCGTGTTTGTCTTACGGCACTAGCTGGTCCCTGGAGCCAACGGCCCTGAATTAGGGATGGGCTACTGCTCATAGCCCATTAGGTTGCTCACGGTGGTCGTGTTAAGCCTTCAATATAAAAAAAAAAACAAATCCCGAAACCGGAATGCTGCGACGGTTCCTCAGAGCCAAGGAGCACACTGTCTCAGTGGCGACGCCTGCAATTCAGATCTGGGGCTATTAGGGAGGCTAATTACCGTACGGAAGGACACAAGTTTTGAAGTGCTTGGCAGAAATTTTGCCAAAAAATTCTACTCGTGTACATTTTGTCCGAGAGTGGTGATGTTATTTCCAGCGAAAAAAATTTCAAGTACATAATAAATGTAGTTTTTGCAAAACTTAACGTATGTAGTACTGGAAACCTATGGACACGGACCTCATAGCATTTAATCAGTTACCATTTCTTCGCAATTTTAGCTTCCTTACGTCTGTTTGTTTTAATCTTTTATTACTATTTACAGTCACAAGGCAGTTTCTAACCTAACAATGAATGTATATACCGTATAATGTGTCTATTCCTTCGAGATGGGTGCAGATTAGGATTTCAGTGAGTCATGGATATGTTTGTCTTACAGCACTGGTCCTCTCCCTATGGTGGAACCAGTAACCCAAAATTACTGACGGGCGAATGCTTTATAGCCCACCGACTTGCTCACGGTGGTAGTTGAACCCCCCAAACAAAAAAACGAGAAAGGTGATATTGGATTTTCGGTTGTATTGGGGCACGTCTTTTGACACCTTTTCGACGCGAATAAAATTTATCAAAGTTACCCAAACTGAATGAAACCGGTTAGAAAAAAAAAAGATAAACCGGATTTCTACAATCGATAAAACATCCAGAAATAGAAACAGCTACATACTTCCACCAGCGGCTAAAACTTATGCAACCAAAATTAATAAATGACGCACAAAACATTTCTCATAGCAGAAGCATCGGAGACAAAGATATTTTCAAATCGAACAGTTAAAAGAAGAAATACAAGAGGAAACATGATATAACTTTACGCTTTCTAGCGGAGGAATTTTGCAAAATGGAAAAATTGAAAACAAGCGAAAAGTACTCTTCATGGCAATAGCTATGCTAAGGAAAAATAACTTTTCAAATATGTCTCCCGGAAGCAGAGATATCGAGAAAAAGGTTTGGACCTGTACTCCCCCTACCGGGAAAGCTGTGCATTATTTAAAGAGGATAATGCTCCCCATCTTTATTGTAGCGAATGGCATACAATAAAACAAAATATATTTGAACAGGGATATTAGAAGCAGAGATACAGCTGCAAACAGAAGTACACAAACACCACCTAGCGACAGAACTGTGAACTACAAAACTCCTCAAATACAAACATCAAGTGTTTCACAAGGTAAATGATATCCGTTGTTAAAAGAAGTTTTTAAATCGTACATTTAGAAGCAGAGATATTGAAAAAAACAGATGAAATATATGCATCCCAGCGGCAAAATTGTGCATTATTTTTGGAAGGAAATACACAGAGTTTTCATAGTTAGAGTAGTACCTGACCGAAAAAGAATTTTTTCAATCGGGTGTTTAGACCCCCAGATATTGCTGTACGCGGACACGTGAACTTACGCCCTCTAGTGGAATACTAAGAAAAGTTTTTAATTATATTCGAAATTATATTTTTCTTTTTAAATTTTAGTTTTCAAGTCGGACGTTTAGACGCAGAGATATCGGGAGGAAACGCGATTTACCTTTACGCTCCCTAGAGGTATATCTATACATTCCTTAAAAAAGAGACTGCACGTAAAATGGTTTTCGGTACAAATGGCATCGAAAGGAAAAATAATTTTTTCAGCCTGATTATTGAAGCAAATTATATGGAGGGATAAAGTGTATTTTAAATTCGATATCAACTGCATTTACGCCCTCTATCGGTGAAGTTGTGCATCGAAAAATCAAATACTAAATGCAAGGATCATCATTCGCACTTTTCAAGCTTCCCAATGAAAAAAAAAATTACAAATCGGACTAAGCGTTGCAGAGATACGGTGCTCACAGACGGACGAACGAAGTTATAACAGCCGTCCAGGTGGCGCAGTGGTCTAAGGCAATGGCCTCTGATCATTCGTCCGAAGGGGGCCCGGGTTCGAATCCCGGTGAGGCATGGATGTTGTGTTTGTCTTACGGCACTGGCTCTCTCCCTTCCCTGTAACCAGTGACCCTAAATTAGGGACGGGCGACTGCTTATAGCCCATTGAGTTGCTCACGGTGGTCGTTAAACCTCCAATCAAAAAAAAAAAAAAAAAGAAGTTATAACAAAAGCACGATCTTTCTTTACAAAAGACATGCTAAACATTATACACTATGTGCCCGTTAAGTAATCAGATTGATTTTTTAAGGGACGGCCGTTTGCATAAAAGTAACGAACGCGCGTGCGCGCGTTTTTATGGTTTTGACCACTAGACTGTGCGCTGTAATAGCAGAAGCACCTTTCGAGTCGGATGACGCAGCAGTTTTCGTGTGGCCACAGTTGAAGTAAGACTGTGTGAGTGGAGCGTGTCAGAAGTTGCGTAAGAGAGCACACAGCTGTGACAAAAGTGTGTCGTGAATTATGAAAAACTGCCACGAAAATGTACCAAGACATAAAAAAACGTTTACGGCGATGACTGACTGAGCCGTGCACAGGTGTTCCTCTGGTTTTCAATGTTTAAAGATGGGAGGAAGTCCCTCGAGAATGAACCATGCTCAGGAAGTATTTTTTTCTACTCTGCTAGAATTATGCGAGAGCCCCACAGTGAACGGTCAGTATTATTTAGGAATAATGCAACGTCTGTACGGCCGCATACGAGTCAGAAAAGCACTGTTCCATAAAAACAATTCGTTTCTCTTGCACGGCAACGCCCCCGCACACTGTGCGCTGCCTGTGAAGCGGTTTCTGGCTTCGAAGTCGATCCGTGTGATCCAACATCTATCCTACTCGCCAGATGAGGCTCCCGCAGACGTTTTCCTTTTTCCAGAGATGAAGTGTGCCTTGAAAGGGGAGTGCTTCAGCCACATGGAGGACGTCCAACGAGGTGTGACCAACAGACTGAAGGAGGTTCCAGTTCAGGACTTGCACCGTGCCTTTGAACACCTGTACAAAAGATCTCACAGTTGTGTGGAGTTAGAGGGAGATTATTTTGAATCTGTGTAAGTGACAGTTTCAAATACAGTTGGTTGTTTTGATATAATAATTTTTGTTTCATTACTTAACGAGCACACTGTATAATTACGGAAATAGTGTCTTTCTACTACTCTTAGACTTTCGCTCAAAGGACTCCCTCCATTTCACAGAATAGTATAACACTAAATAATGAATAGAATACGGGACTACACCATACAACACAAATGTTGAAGATGACAATCCGTTTTTTTTTTACGCTTTCTAACGGTAGCTTGAAGAAGCTTATATGCTCCAGCTTTGTCAATCTGTCTGTCCTCACGATAACTCGTGTAAAAATGGTTCGATTTCGATGAAATTTTCGTATGTGGTAGGGGACCATCTGGAGACGAACGCTGTTGAAAATGGGCGAAATGGGGTCACAGGTCAGGACATAGCAGCGGGATCCATTCCATTGCTCTTGTGCGTCATAACTTACCTAAAAATGCTTCTTTTGCGACACACCTTCAGTATGTTTTTCAGGAGATATACTGAACCATTTTTTTTTAAATAGAGTTTTAGCGACCACCGTGAGCAACTCAATGGGCTATAAGCAGTCGCCCGTTCCTAATTTAGGGTCACTGGTTCCAGGGAAGGGCGAGAGCCAGTGCCGTAAGACAAACACAACATCCATGCCTCACTGGGATTCGGACCCCTTACGGACGAATGATCAGAGTCCATCGCTTAGACCACTGCGCCACCGGGGCGGCCCTGAACCATTTTTGTCTAATATCATAGAAATGGGGTCAAAGGTCAGGGCACAGGAGCGATATTTATTCTACAGCCATTTTCCCCATAACTTGAGTAATGATTTCTGGTATGTTGGAAAGCGTGTCGTAATCAATGCATTGCATGATTTTACTAACTTGTTGGTGTAAATATTACAAGGATGGAAAGTTAGATAATACCCGAAAACGTGAAAATTCCGTCGTCCTTGAGCGGGAATCGAACTTGCGTCTCCCAGATAGCGCCCGGGTATGCTAAACACATCCAACTTACCATCCTTGTCATATTTACACCAAAAAACGGATTGTCGTCTTCAACAATTGTAGTATAGCACGAAATTTAACAAAAAATACATTGCGTGAATTAAAAAATACACAAACGTTTATCCAAGTACTCTCGCCATCTGTTCTATTGGCTGAAATATTTTACGGATGCTAAAGGGTGGGCTCAAAGAAAAGTAGGGTGCGCCTAACTCCACCCGTAGCGTTTCTCCTGCTTGGACCTCGGTTAGCGGTGATCTTAAAAATTTATAATAGGGCGTTGCACGCACCTGACGCTTCTCCATACAAATAGATCTGTTTAAATTCATGATCGAGATTGACGACTTTCGTGCTAACAGCTGACGAGACATGTAGCAACAACAGCATTGAGCTTTTTCCCGGAAGCGTTGCGTCATCCTCTATTGTAAAGACGAATGTCATTGCAAAATAAAACCCTTTTTTGAATGGTTGCAAAATTGATTTCTCTGTGTCAGCAAAGCAGGAAATGCCTAAAATAAGAAAAAACAATTAGAAAAGAATGCAATTTTTTCCAGTAAATTCCTTCAAAATCGGGTGCGTCCGACTTCAGAACAACTGGACGCACGCGATCTTCATTAGCCAATTATTCGCACTCTCTAATGTGAATAAACCAAGAATGTGATAGTTTCTTTCCTAAATTTCATGAAGACATATTTCAGTTGGGGCGAAAACAAATATACATATTGTTTTAAATTAAAGTACTACGTCGCATATTTCAAAATAAACCACTTAGGTATACCACACTCCATTTTAATGGTGTAACGAACTTTACAAACACAAAAATCACACGAACCAATTTCAACAGTTGTAATGAACGTAAAAACCGAAGTCGTGCCTAAGTTCCAAGGCATGAGTATACGACACTGCCCTTAGATACCCAGACGGCTCAAAGCTACGTGGGAATGACTAAAAGGTATTTCGCAGTGAGGATCAAGGAACACGTAAGAGACGTGAAGAATGGGAAAACCGAGACTGCTCTTTGCAGAGAAGTCGCTAGGTCCGCAGTTCTCACCTCGTCAAATAACATCAAGAACTTTGCACCTTATACAAGCCAAAGAGGTACAATGTTTTGAAAGCGATCGACATAATGACACAACCAACAGCATGCAATGAAAACCAATCACTTGAGATATCAGCTGCCTGTAAGAATCTCCTTTCCAGCGGTTCGAAGATAACAGAACACGAGACTTGAACCACACATGATGCTTTCTTCGAGCACGCGCGTATCCATGAGCGTCCATGATATTTTTGAATATTTTACCTATTTTCATACTGTTCTTGTATTCTAGCGTATTCAGTTCTTTGCCTTGAGAAAGCTTAGCGTTTGTAAAGTTCGTCACACCATTAAAACGGAGTGTGTATACATAATTGGTTTATTTTGAAATACAATATATTTACAAAAGTCACCGGACACCCTTTCAAAAGCAAATGAACAGATCTGCAGCGTTGTTAAGATGCGCAAACGGTCCAAAAAAGGCCTGCAGCTGATCGCGATCATATCGCACTGTCAGGTTGAGGGAAAATGTCGCAGCGGGAGAGAACTTACTTTGATAAAGGAGAGATTATTGGGTGTTATATTAGTGGGTTGTTCATAAAAGAAACCGTGAGGCGTTTAAACATACCCAAGTCAACTGTTTTGGATGTATTGAATAAGTGGAAGCCACATGGCGTGCCTGAAGCAGCAAAACGTACCAGCAGAACAAAAAAAATCAGTTATAGAGGACGTCGAAGCCTCATGAAAATCGTTACAGCTAATCGACGGAGTACTGCACAAGACCTCAGTGTACAGGTGAGTAAAAATGCTGGAGCCTCGGTATGTACACGTACCATTTACAGAGAACTTCATTCCATGAGTTACCATGGTCGTGCGGCAGCTCATAAGCCTTTCATCTCCCCTCGGAATGCTACTCGTCGTTTAACCTGGTGTAAAGAACATTTATCGTGGACCGTAAATCAATTGAGACGGGTCGTGTGGACTGATGAATCCTGATACACGATCCATCAGTCTGATGGCCGTGTGTGGGTATGGCGGCAGCCGGGGGAACGTTATTTACCAAAGTGTCCTGTTCCTACGGTCAAGTTTGGAGCTGGCAGTTTACTCGTGTGGAGGTGTTTTTCGTGGTATGGTCCCGGCCCATTGGTTATCGTTGACAAACCTGTTAACGAGCACATCTACCTCGATATTCTGGACAATTATGCGCTACCAACTCTGTGGCGGTACTATAGAACCGAGCCTTGATTGTACCAGCACCGGACACCTAGCCATAAAGCAAGGACTGTTACGGCGTGGTTTGACGATAATTCCATATCGTGTGTGAACTGACTAGCACAGAGACCTAATCTTTATCGCATAGAACAGCTATGGGATTAATTAGAGCGTCGCATAAGAAGTTTGGAACCAAGGCCTACTCCTAAGCAACAGTTAGCGGCAGCATTATATACTGAATGGAAGCGCATACCTATCGCTGTGTTCCAAATCCTTGTCGAAAGCATGTTTCGAAGGGTCAGTGCATGCATTATGGCCAAAGATGGACCGACACTGTACTAATATATGTCAATAAATGCCATGTTGTGTTTCTCTTCTAGTTGTCCGGTGATTTTTGTCAATATAGTGTATTACACAGGTGTAAGTCCCCTGATCCAATACTACGTCGCAGGTTTGAGAAATCATAGCTTCGCTCATTATTTTCTCCGTTTTGATAAAATGAATTTGTAGCTCAGCAAAACTAGTTAGTCGAGTTATAAGTTAAGTTTAAATTCTCATTGAAAGGGATACTTTGATTAATGAATAGCCATAATTTAAATACTTGGGACTGCTTAAAAACATAGTGGCTCTAAAGAATTGCTGAGTCATTGTCTAAAGTGAAAAAACCGAGAGCAGGGAATTTCACAAACGAACAGATAGACACAGGAATATCATAAGCGAATCATTTTGAATATGTACGGAAAATGACAAGCTAAAGGATTCTGTTAACAGTTCGTTCTAGTTGTGTAATGTTTCCAACGAATGAAAATGATTTCTAAGGTGCTACATAGTAAGGGGAAATATTTAAGAATAACATTTCCGGCGAGGGAGTCTTTCCTCTAGCTACGTGCTTCTCGTTAATTAACGCTGCAAACATTTGTTCGGTGTTACGGAATTACGCGTTGCTTATTGGAGAAGCGACTGTAAATATGGTCTTAGGGAAAATTCCTAATTGGTGCCCTTCAAAGTTCTAATCTCAATGAGAAAGATCAACTAATAACGAATCTGTAGAGAACGTTCTCTAATACGAAAAGGAAATCACTATCGACCTCCTGGCGGTGTAATTCCATTATTTCGAATCAGGCCTCTATTCAAATGACTTATTAAACAGGTCTGCCTGCTTGAAGAACTAACGGTGATCGATGGTATGTCAAATCTCAGAGTGCAGGCCATCAACATTGCTGAAACTGAAAATCATTAGATAGATTTCCCGCTACAGTTAGCTTATCTACCCCGAAATAAGATGAGCTTTAAAAAAATCGCTACGGGAATGCATCTTATTGTCAATTTAATTCGCAATGTGCCGATGTGGGAAAATGATCCGTCCCTTATCAAAAAACAAAAAAAAAAAAGGGGGAAAAGAAGCCTCTGCAAATAATTACTACATAAATACACAGTGTGCTGCTGCTCATGGACTTTATTTGCAATGAGAAAGTGTGGGAAAACCTCAGGTGTATGTAAAACGAAAAGAAAGCAAGGAGTCTGTCGGGCACCGCTGAGTTAAATCCGCCACTAGGCCTTAATGATTCGGAATCTCTCAAACGGGCCTGACGTAGGTTTTTTGAGTGCCGTCGAGTTGAACTCGATCGTTGAAGTACTGGAACGTGCAGTGGGCAATTACTCAATATCTATGACAAGGAGTAACTCCAATAACAAGTCCTTTGTTAGACGTAACAACATTTAATAGATGAGAAAATAAACTCCGTTCGATTAGCTTTCTCCGCATGCCAACAGGTTTCCTGATGGCGAACCCTTAACTGTCTCTGAAATATCCCAGAAGACCCTCCGCCACGTTTAACTTGAGTCTTTTCGTCCAAATCCCGGCCGATCTCTGATCGCCGAAGAACCCTGACTACTCCGTCAGCCAAAACGCTAAACCCCGAGAGGTCTAATCGACGAAAACGAAACACTAAAAGCGAGCGTCCTGAGCTCAAGCATTCTCAAGCATTTGTCATTTTCTTGTATGACTTCCGTCCACAGTGAGTAGAGTTTAGGTCCCAGCCACCTACAGCGAGATCGCCTTTTCGGCAGGACACAGAAACGGAAGGAATGAGAGCAAGTCTAGCGACTTTGACAGAACAGTTTGTAGTGAGATTAGAGTACAGTAGATGGCGCCACCGTACAAGTACGATATTGCGCATAGAGAGGTGAGAGAATTTCAGGGGGGACATAGGAAAGGATACCCATTTAACCAGTGGGTCCAGCCTGGGGGCCGTCAATTGACGTGCTCGTCCGATGCACGGCGGATATTCAGCGATTGTTGGTAAATCACACCATCTCCGAAAGATCAGCGCAGGCTTGAACCTGGGAACCTTGCATCGATAGTCTGAATCACTAACCACTTAGCGGCTCGAGCGTCCTGAGCGAACAAGTTGCTCCCTTTTATATCCTTCCTTTCCCCCTTCCGCCTTTCTGGGATCCTGTTTCCGTGGAGTTCGCCTCTCTCTGGAAGCGGTGACCCTGCACCGATACATCCGACCCAGTCGTCAAGGTCAACAGGTGCCGCTAGGCACATGCCTGGCCCGGCAATCCCCAATACGGCGTACAAAAGAAACGCGCCACGTGTCTTACACGTGCGTTCGAATTTGCATTACATTACACTTGAAATATTATATTGATACATAAAAGGCTGCTACATGAAAATAATTATTGGGAGCTAGACTCCGTCACCTTACAGAGTGTTTTCATAAATGTACATTGTTCGGCTAAGAAAATGCCACCCCAGGAAGTATTGCAAATTGGTGGGTATGTGTCGACAATCGGGTTCCTCAAAAATTTGCGAACTAATCACGTGATAGATGGAGGAGATGCACTAGTGTTTGTGAAACTCGCAACATATGAATGAATTCTGGTTATTTGCTTGACATAACATATTGGGACATACAAATGATTAAAACGTCAGTGAAAATGCGCAAGCGGTTTCTGAGGAGCGCCCTCTGAACTGTCCGGTCATGGGTAAAAGAGCTGGCTCAAACAATATGTTGCTATCAGTGAAGGGCCAACATGGAGTTGAAAGGTTGTTTCTTGTGTATCACTATGCCTCGTCGCCTAAGTAGGTCGCATAATGACCACCTGACGGTCTTTGAGCGAGGAAGGATTATTTGGATGAGAGAAGCCGGAATTACATACCACAAAATTGCCACTTGCACGGAATGAAACGCCAGTGCAGTGATCCAAGCATGGCGTCGGTAGACAGATGAGGCTCGGGCGCACAGTAATCCGGGAAATGGACCGCAAAATTGCATGATTGCTCGGATGGCAGACACCTGTACCGCACGGCAGTGACTGATTGCTCGGATGGCAGACACCTGTACCGCACGGCAGTGACTGATTGCTCGGATGGCAAACACCTGTACCACACGGCAGTGACTGATTGCTCGGATGACAGACACCTGTACCGCATGGCAGTGACCGATAGCACAGCGACACCTACGGTGTTAGAGCAGTAGTGGATCACTGCCTGTCGTCAGGCTTTGTCCTCCAACATAGTTTGACGTCGGCTGCTTAACAGAGGATTGATCAATAGCAGCGCCATTGGTGCGCTGTCCTTTGACCCTCAAACCACAGACTTCTAGGGTTACAATGGAATCTCGAACACAGACATTGGCAACAGGTCGTGTTTTCTGATGTGTCACGATTCAACTTCATGCGCCACGATGGTCGCATTCGTGTTCAAAGACATAGTAGTGAACGGCAGCGTGCACTTTGAAGTTTCATACCGTCCCAACGCCAAGGGTACAATTCGCGATATCGCATGATACGAACTGAGGGAACCCTCAACTGCCAGTGATGAATCAGGGATGTTTTAGAGGCATAGGTGATACCCCTTCCTGCAGAGTTGTCCTGGCGCTACATTACAGTAGGACAATGCTCGGCCTCATGTGGTCCGAAATGTCCAAGAGCTTTTTCATGCATTGCAGATACCGCTTCTTCGCTAGCCAGCACGTTCGTCGGATATGTTCCCGGTCGAACATGTCTGGGACATAGTAGCTAAGCGACTGGCCATCAAGCTCCGCCGTCAGTCACTACAAATTAACCACTCCGTGTAGAGGTTGTTATTGTTTTCCAAGGTGACTTCACACGGTATTGAGTTTTGAAGCAAAAAAACGCATTACAGTTCTACAAAAGTGATCAGTTATCTCCTGTAACACGAGGAATGCATGATATAAATTTCATTTGAATTGCGGGATTCTTTCTAGTAGTTACAATTTTCGCAAACTGTAGTGTAAAACGGCAAAGAGGCTCGGCGTAGCCATGTTTGGTCGTTCTCACCTGGGTGTTTATATCACTGCATCAGAATGATCTCCATAGCGCAAGCACGTATAAGGGGGTGAGAATACCTGGACGATGCCATCGGGAATCCTGCCGTCACACGTACACCTTTAAAAGAGTCTTCATATTATGAAAACGTTCGGCTGGTCAGTCCCTGCTTCCAATTGCGTCGGGATGCAACAAATGTCAGTCGAATACTACAAATAGGTTTGAAGCAAGATAATGTGCGCCGCTGTAGGAAGCTGATAAAGTCATCAAATGCGGCGACAGAGGCGTAGGACTAAAAGTCGTTGCAACCTCACAGTCCACAGTGGACGACATTTTGACGAGGTGTGCGGACTGCTATGGACATCCCTGTACTGACACGGACGGTGAATCGTAGGTTGGCTGAGGCAGGTTTCCGCTCTCGCCAGCCATTGTGATGACAGGGATGCCACTCATCACATTAAATCGTCGTGCAAGGTTGCAGTGGTGCCGTACAAGACATGCATCGAGGGACGAGTGCCAGCACAGTCAGTCACTGATTAAAAGTCCGGAGACGAAATGATCATCGAGTTGATTTTGCTGCCATCCATGAGCGTCATGCGGATGCTCAGGATATTATCATAGTTTGGGGCGCTATTGGTTTCAGCAGCCGTTCGCCGCTAATACGCATACTGGGTTATTTACGATACATCGATGAAGTTCTGCAGCCCATTTTGTTGCCTTATATGCAATTCCCAGTTTCAACCATATAACGCCAGGCAGTGCCTACAAGGTTTCCAAATGCTTCTCTGGCCAGCACGATCCCCAGACTTCTTCCCAATAGAGAAAATGTGGGACGTCATTAGGAAACACTTTAACAATGCCTCTACACGACCCGCTCGCAATGTCGATGTATTGTAGACCTACAGGGGTTGAACCGAACAATGTGAACACCTAGGAAAAGAAGGTTGTACGTACATAGTAGGGTGTGGGACCACTTTTGGCATTCAAAACAACCTGAATCCTCCTTGGAATGGACGCATACAAATCCTGGATGGTGGTTAGTGGGATATTACACCATTCTTCATGCAGTAACTTCTCCAGGTCCTTGAGAGATGCAGAAGAAGGAAAAAGGGATCTTACTCTGTTTTCCAGCATAGACCACAGTGGCTTGATGATGTTTACGTCTGGTGATTCGGGAGGCCAAGGAAGTTGTGAAAGTTCATCCTCATGTTCCTCAAACCGTGATTGGACATTCCTAGCTCTGTGAATTGGGGCTCTATCATCGTGATATATGGCATCCCATGCAGGAAACAATGCCTGAGCCATTAGATGGTCGGCTAAAATGGTTTCATACCCCTGACAGTCATCCGTCCTTTCAAGGTGATCAGGGTACCTGCTGAAAACTACGATATGACCGCCCAGAGCATGACCATGCTGCACTGTTGGAAGCAGACAGTCTGGTTTGTACGCTTATGATGGCGTTTTCCACATGTAAACACGTGCTGCAGTGGGGAATAGTGTGAAAGTGGATTCATCCGACCACATGACACGCTTCCATGCATCGCAGTTCACCTTGTATGCTCCTGGTACCACTGGCGTTGCCATTGTGCGTTTACCTGGGTCACCAGAGGTTTTGAAATAGCAGCTCTGGCATGAATATTGTTCCCTGCGCATTTTTTCATTGATACTGGCGTCTGGAGATGCAGATTGAGCTCCGCACTCATTTTTGGTGCCGTGGCCTTCTTATTGCGGGTAACAATCCGCTTTAATGATCTCCTGTCTCTGTATGTGAGAGTCGTTTTCCGGCCACTCTTGTATTTCGCAGACGAGGTTTTGCCACGAAAACGGTATACTCTCATGACGCTAGACACAGTAACTCTCGATACCCACACTACCCTGGCGGCTGTTGTCACTGAAGCATCCACTAACCGGCCACCAACAATTAGCCCTCTTTCGAAGTCTGTTAAGTAGCTCATTTCGTTGTCACCGTGAAAGACATTATGCAACAAGACACTTTAAAGGCACATACACAGGACCTTGAGGTTCTCAACAAAGCTATTACAACCAAAAAGTGGTGGATACCTTTGCGTATTGCAACGTACGCAGCTGCATTAAAAGTCACGTCACTGATCGTGGTGTTCACATTATTCTGTCCAATATTGGTCTGCACTCGATGCAAAGAAGAAAACACCTGTAGAAACAATAATTACATAATTAAATGTACAGTATAAGGTCATAAAATTTATTAGTTATGAGCCTAGTTGGAAAATATTAAAGCATCATATACACAGTGCGTCAAAGAATTTTTAAGATTGGCGCTAGATTTCAGCCTACGGTGGCGCCACCAGTGTAATCCCGAACGTGTTATAAACCGTGACCATCTGCTTGCTTTCTGCCAAATATACTGCGCAGTTGTTAAAGTAACTCAAACGAAACGGCCGTTCATTAGAGAAGTAAAAAATTTTTTAATGTTGAATTATTAAGATGGAACAAAGGGCTGTTATTAAATTTAACGCAAAACTTAGTAAAAGTGCCTCGGAAACGTACCAAATGATGAAACAAGTTTACGGTGAGTTTTGTTTAAGTAGATCAAATGTTTTCCTGTGGCACAAACGTTTTTTGGACGGAAGAGATACGCTAGAAGATGATAAGCATACCGGAAGACCAAGTTCATCTAGGGCACCTGAGATTATTGAAAAAGTGCGTGATGTCGTGGCAAACAATCGATGTGCGTCACTAAGAATGATGGAAAAGTCTTTAAACATCAACAAAGAAACGATTCGAACCATCCTGCATGAAGATTTGGGCAAAACAAAAGTCTGTGCTAAATTTGTTCCACACCCGTTAACCAATGAACAAAAATCAAGGAGAACTGCACATTGCAGAGACATCATTTCAGCCGCTGAAAATGATCCAAACTTCTTAAAATCGATTGTTACTGGTGATGAAACATGGTGTTTTCAATATGATCCTAAAACAAAGCGACAAAGTGTGGAATGGAGGTCAAAAAACTCACCACAAGCCAAAAAAACAAGAAAAGTTCCATCGAAAATCAAAACAATGCTCATTACATTCTTCGATAGTAAGGGTATTATCCACAAAGAATTTGTTCCAAGTGGCCAAACAATTACTGGGGAGTTTTATTTAAATGTTTTGAGGTGTTTGATGGGCAGAATTCATCACATTCGTCCAGAATATCAGGATGAAAACAGTTGGTGTTTGTTGCACGATAATGCACCCAGTCACACCTCACTTCTTGTTCGTAGATTTTTGGCGAAAAATAACGTCTGTGTGTTGAATCATCCACCGTATTCGCCTGATTTAGCACACTGCGAGTTTTCTTTATTCCCAAAACTTAAAATGACGTTAAAAGGGTGTTATTTTGATGATATTTCGACCATACAAACAGCTTCGACGCGTGCTTTGGAGGCAATTCCGCAAAGTGAACTGGAACAGGCATTCGAATCATTATTAAATCGCTGTAACGAGTGTATTGAAGCCGGAGGGACTTATTTTGGATAACAAACCAAAACTAATTATAATTTCATGTTTCTATTTCATTTTACAGACCCAGTCTTAAAAATTCTTTGCCACACTGTGTATGTATGCAATAATAGAAAAAATTGTTCAAAGAGAGTCATTACATTAATAACGCCCGATTTGCTGATCATTAATTTTACTAATAGTGATATGACGTAGAAAATATTCCTTAAGTGGAACAAGTGGTTCAAAGTTAGGGATGGGTGTCTGGTTTGTAGCCTTAGACTTTCATATGGGGAGATACCATATCAAAACAAATATACACTTACGCCACTTAAACAGACAGCCCTCAGAAATTTTGAACATTCGTGTATATATTATTATTTGCAGTCTATCCTGTTACTCAAAGCGAATTAGATCACACTGATTTATTAGCACGAAGACCTCGTCTCTGCATTTTGGACGATGGAAGAACTGATACTGTGGTACTTATAAGCATATCATTTTTCGCTACTCCAAGGGAAAAATGTCGTATAACTTTCTTTTGGCACGCTTTCACACGTTACATATGACACACTTATGCTGTCCCTTTTTCCGTCCACCTGGCTGTGAACACGATACCTCTTGCTTTAGAAAACGTAACAGAAAAAATTCGTTTGCATTGCATAGCTATATTAAGTATGATCAGAGATTTATATATATTTTCAACTTTACTCGCTGCACCAATTTAAAGGTTCTGCATATTTTTTTCTGCGTTTTCGGGTGCGAATTTCACTCTAAGTGCGGCACATGTGCAATTTCGTTTCTTTTATTTTGCATCTCTGTAAAAATGCATTTTGTATCGGATCCAGGTAGGCATAATCAAGATTTTTCAATATTCTTATTGCATTTTTTTATCATGATCATGGTCATATGTAGAGGATTTTAGGGAGTATCTGACCCCAGGTCTTAAACAACCCTTAGAAATAGGAAGCTAGGAGATTTGGGCTAGAGTGCCCGATAGGAAAATGACACGGAAGCGAAGTAGAAAGGGGGAGGAAGACGCCCTTATTTATTACCGGGGGACCAGATCCCGGGGTCCGACTGCTTAACGTGCCCATCCGACGCACGGCGGATATTTAGTGGATCAAGCGTTCATATCTGCCTGGGATCGAACCTGAGGCCCTTTCCGTGGCAGTCACGAACGTTGCCCACTAGGCCACCCGCGGACGGTAACATTTTTTTTTATAGCTGGCACAATCATATACCATTATTTTTATATAAAAATAGTGGCACCTTTCTAGAAACACGATATTGCTATTACCTGGGAACTTCCTTAAATGTGAAACACACCTGCAAAATTGTGAAAGCGCTCATTTAAGTATCCCTGACTTTAAAACAATAATTCAATTCATTTATTTTCTTTAAAAATTGTCTGCGACTTACGTACGAAACTGGAGTGACAAGTCTGTTGGTAAACCATAGAGCAGCAGCAGATCACAGTAAGCTGTATCATACGAACAAAGAAATTGTCACAAATTATAGCTAACCGAGGTCGAAGGATACTCTGTCTCATTTCTGACAAAGGAGCCACTCAAAAAACCAGAGCACATGTGATGATTTCGTTTCCAAATGCATTTTCGTTGATGGATGAGATTCAATTTCTTGTTGTTTTTCTTTTGTTTGTTTTTTTATAAAACCGCGTTGTCCCTCTCTTCTTGGTGTAGTTAAATTCTGGAATTACCTGAAATACACTGAATTCAAAAGCTCATCACGATCGATCGAAACTGTGGGAAAAGCATAAAAACGCCTGGAAAGGACCAACATTCTGTCAGAACAAGTGAAAGCTGCCTCACCTCACACGAATTTCTTTGTTTCGTTTCGCTTCGGAGTTTAACTGTCCTCGTGAGCATTTAAGGCAGTAGGATTTTGCCTGTCCTTAAATTAAGGTCAGTGGTTCCAGAAAAGTGATAGAGCCTAGCTCCATAAGATAAACAAACCACCCAAACCGTGTGCCACCATGTGCGTCTGCAGGAAATGTTTGAAGGGGGGTCAAGTGTAATTAATTAATGTTTGGCTAATATGTAGAAAACAGTAATTCGTGAAAATGAAAGATTACTACTACTTACTACTCTAGAACACATGAATGGTCTTTGTGCAGGTATTTCAAGGTGATTGGAATATTGCTCGGCCAACAAGCAGGCTACACCAAATTACCTTGCTTTTTGTGTGAATGGGACTCCAGAGCAAGGACGGAATATTGGGTTCGGCAGCAGTGGCCAGTCAGAAGTACATTCACACCTGGCGAAAAAAACATTGTTTCACTTCCACTGGTTGATCCCTAGAAAATACTGTTCCCACCTTTACACATCAAACTCGGCTTTTTAGCCGCCCCGGTGGCGCAGTGGTCTAAGGCGTTGGCCTCTGATCATTCGTCCGAAAGGGGTCCGGGTTCGAATCCCGGTGAGGCATGGATGTTGTGTTTGTCTTACGGCACTGGCTCTCTCCCTTCCCTGGAACCAGTGGCCCAAAATTAGGGACGGGCGACTGCTTATAGCCCATTGAGTTGCTCACAGTGGTCGTTAAACCTCCAATCAAAAAAAAAAAAACTCTGCTTAATGAAGCAATTCGTGACAGCTTTAAGCAGGGACAGTAAATGCTTTCAGTACCTTGGTGGTAAGTTTCCATCAATCCCGTCTGAAAAAATTAAAGCTGGCATTTTCATAGGCCCTCAAATACGAAAATTAATGGCAGACAACATATTCGAGGAAACCATGAGTGAGTGCGAATTGCGAGCATGGACTGCATTCAGAAATGTGGTACACAACTTTTTGGGGAACACGAATTCTTCAAATTACACCACTTTAGTAGAGGACATGCTGGGTTGCAACATGAGCGTCAAAGTTCACTTTCTTCATGCTCATCTAAATTACTTTCCTAACAATTTTGGTGATTTTTCGGAAGAACATGGCGAACGCTTCCATCAGGATATTAAAGTGATGGAAAAGAGATACCAAGGAAAGTGGACTGTACATATAATGGCCGACTATTGTCGGATGTTATACAGAGACTGTACGGACGCACACCGAATACAATCCAAAAAGAGGAAGTTTGAAGGGGAGCCCAGTGGCGAATGTTAAGTATGTTTGCTTTTGAATATGTATTTATGTTTATCTATTCCTTAATCATTCCGCCCCTCCAGAGAACATTTTCACACGTTACAAACGTTGCCATATAGCAATGTCATTAAAAAATAACGGTTTCTTAAATTTTCACATTTCCGTCATTTGTGAAAAAAACCTGACGTGATACGGAATTTTGAAGGTCATTTTCGGAATCTGCGCAAAAAATCCATTCAGATACATTTGAAAACAACAGAAAAAAGTTGAAAATTGCAGATCAGTGTTATTAATTGATGTTGCTCTTGAAGAAAGTGTATGTTAGTAATAGTCATGTATTAGGTGCTTGAATTAATTCCCGCTATTTTTTGCCACACAAACACCTGTGTGTTGCCACAGAACGGCACAGGATAGTCTATTCAAAGTAGTGTCCGTTGGCAGCTACGACCCTTTCCAACCGTTGAGGTAACAAATGGATTCCGCTGTAGAAAATGTAGGTTTTTTCGAGGCATACCATTTACCGAGCCATTTTTAGATATCCGCGACAGAAAGGAAGTGCTGCTCTGACAGGCCATGTTGTAGCAACCAGAACAAATAGAAGTCTGAAGGAGCAATGTCCGGGGAATAAGGCGGGTGGGGTAAGAAGTCGCAGCCAAGGGCCTGCAAGAGTTCCTTCACGGATTTGGCGACATGACGTCTAGCGTTGTCGTGGAGAAGAATAACCTTGTCATGTGGGATCCAATTTCGAGCTTCTGGATCATTCCCATTGCCTTTAAACGTTTGCTAACCTTTGACTCATCTATCCGTAGTGTTTCAGACAACTCGTGGAGCGTCTGACATGAATCCTTGTCCAACAACGAATATTACGTGAAGGACAAAGAGCCCAGGACTCTCTTTGTCCTTCACGTCATATTCGTTGGCTTTGAAGAGTAGGAACCACTTGCTGCATGTTGTTTCCGATAGGACATGTTCCCCATAGGCCTGCACTAGCAAACGATGACTTTCCGCTGCAGACTTCTTGAGATGAAAGCAGAAGAGTAATGCTTCCCGCAAATGCTCCTTCTTTGGTACGGACATCGTGAATGCGATACAAACTCGTGCTCTCTGCCCTCCGATCGCGTGTCACACACTGCTTCGCCCAGACTACGGACGGTACGTGCGTGCGCAAGGAGGTCACGTGTGGCCCGGGTCACAGCACGCCACTGCTGCGCTGTATTTGGCAACAGCGGGAATTAATTCAAGCACCTAATACATTGGTAACAGTTTTCAAAATAATGAACAGTGTCTAGCAGGGCCACGCCAAGCCTTTTAAGTTCAGCACACACCACCCTGAGCGGAACTTTTTTGGGCGTACTACGACCGTCTTACGGTTTGTTAGGTTTTCCGTTTTCACGTTATCATTTTCCAATTCTAAATTTGCAATAAAATTGGGATATTAAATTAAATGCCCCAAACTCCATCTTTCCCTGTGGTCCAATTCTGTGAGTGATAAAAAAAAAGTAATAAATAAAATGAAATAAAATAAAGGGAAAAATAATTCTACAGGGGGTCAAGTGACACTTGTGATCCCCCTATCGGCGCCCATGTGTATCACGTGATATCAACGTCCCGGGCGGCTGCTATAAATTGTTCACACCTATCCTCTGTACGTAATCAGTAAACGTTTGCCAGTAATGGGCAAACGTGGCCACGTAAGCCAGTTTCCAGTCTTTAAGAAAGGTACCAGTACCAAAGTTCCTCCAGTCCTTCCGACAGAAGTTTCACATACAATTAAGAGCATGCAACTGGGAAGAGCTCCAAGAGAAGATGAAATGGAGAAACAGAAACTACACTCGTCCAAGTTTTTACTAGATATATCAATAAAGGAAAGATTCCTGGGGATTGGAACAATGCTACAATGATCATGCAAAACAAAAAAAGGTGAAATTGAGGATTTCAGGAACTCCAGGCCCATCTCATCAGCCTTCTTTCATTGGTTTATAAAGTCTTCACAAAGATTCTTTCAGATCGCTTGAAGATAACATTGGACATGGCCTAACCAAGAGAACATGCTGGATTCAGGAAGGCTACAGCACCATAAATCATATTCATGTACTGAGAGAAATAACTGAAAGAATCAGGGAGTATAAATTCCCATTCTGCATACCTATTATTGATTATGAAAAGGCCTTTGATTCTGTGAAACTATTAGCACTCTCCTTTGTTTTGCTGATAACATGGTTATTTTTGCAACTACCCCTTCAGAGCTGCAGAGTAACATCCAAGAACTTGTTGACAAGAGTAGAGAAGTGGGATTAAAAATGAGCTTGCGGAAGACAAAACTGATGTAAAAATGCTTTTTCAAGAAATGAAAATTTTGCCATTGATGGGGAAAAGCTGGATGTAACTGATACCTACACTTACCTTGGACAACAGATATCAAGCAAAGGTCACATATGAGGATAAATTAATCGGCATATAAAACTTGGCTGGTGAGTTTTTGGATAAAAAACAGAACAATTTTCGAGAGCAATATGGCATATCTTAAAAGATAAGTGTTTAATAAATGCATATTTCCAGTTCTTACATATGGAGCCGAGACACGGACCTTAACTAAAAATGCTATACAAAGGGTGGAGACAACTGAAAGAAGCATGGAGAGATGCATGCTTGGTATAACCAGGAAAGATAACAAAATGAACTCGTGGATAAGGAAAATGACGAAAGTGGAAGACATCATGATTAGAGTAAAATCCCTGAAATGGCAATGGGTTCGACATGTTGCAGAAGAACGGACAACCACTGAACAACCGAAATTTTAGACTGGATTCCAAGGGACAGAAGAAGCCCACATAGGAGATGGATGGGTGAAATTCGAAAGCATGCGGGAGTAACATGGAGGAGAGCGGCTCAAGACAGACAGTTGAGAAGGAAACTTGAGGAGACCTTCATCCAGCAGTGGATTGATAATGGTTGACAATGATGATATATACAGTATATATAGCATCACGGAATAAGGCGTTGAATTCATATTTAAGCGGCTAAAGTAGTCCTCAAAACTGTGTGGAGCCGCGGAAGGCTTAGTGGTTAGCGGGTCAGACTATCGATGCAAGGTCCTCAGGTTCGAACCTGGGCTGATCTTTCAGAGGTGGGGTGATTTACTAACAATCGCTGAATATCCGCCGTGCATCGGACGAGCACGTTAAGTGACGGCCCCCAGGCTGGACCCACTGGTTAAATGGGTATTCTTTCCTATGCCCCCCATGAAATTTTCTCACCCCTCTGTGTGCAACATCTTACTTGTACGGTAGCGCCATCTACTGTACTCTAATCTCACTACAAACTGTTCTGAGAAAGTCACTAGACTTACTCTCATTCCTTCCGTTTCTGTGTCCTGCCCAAAAGGCGATCTCGCTGTAGGTGGCTGGGACCTAAACTCTACTCACTGTGGACGGAAGTCCTACAAGAAAATGACAAATACTGTGTAAGCTCAAAACTGTGTATTGTTAAACCGCTGATCAACTTACATTTCCAGAGGAATCCTTAAAAATTAATTCTCCAACTAGCATGCCTTCTTGTGAAATGAAAATTAAAGTAAGAGCTAACTTAAATCGATTCAGAAGTCTATTGTCAGGGTAGTTATCGGTGCACTGAACTCAATCATTTATTTTTTCAGATTCAGCTTTACATTGCGTTTTTAAAATAAAGCAATTTTCCATACGACTGAATTTTTCAATGGCAATCAGGTGGCTATAAGGTCAAGCAAAACCCTTAATATCATATTACTTCACTTGCCTTTTGGTAGCTACCAAAGTAACTCCACCTGCGTATTTCCCGAAGTCTTTAAGTAGGAAATCTTAGTCATAGAGATAAATGTGCCCTGAACAAATAAGAAACTTCACCATTTTCCGTTTCCATTTTCTTAGAAAGAGAAAGTTAACGAACCCCTGTAGCATCGAAAGATATAAGGAGTCTTCCATCTCCGATTTGGGACAGCTGGTCCCAGGGAAGGGATGAACCCAGTGCAGTAAGTAAATAGCCCAAGCTTCATCCAGGACTAGAACCTTGCCCATTATGGTAGATTGGCGCCCGTGCGGGACGACATCCAGCCACAGTGAGACGAGTATGGATTCGGTAGGTGCAGGAGGAACCGATGGACCAACGTGAGGGATTGCCGCAACGGCGGCTCACCACCGAGCGAGAGAACCGGCATGTGGTGCTGCGGGCATTGACGACTCGCACCACCACATCACGAACGTTAGCGCAGGAATTAGGGTGTGTCGCGCAACAACCTGTGTCAGCACGTACCGTTCGATGTCGTCTGCTGGAGTGGGGACTCGTCGCATGGCGCCCATTGCTCCGATTACCATTGACGTTACACCACCGGAGAGTGCAGCTGCAGTGGGCCGTTGAACGCCGCACCTGGACTAAGGAATGGCACGACATTGTCTTTTTCGACGAATCCCGCTTCTCCCTGCAACACTACGATGCTCGGATCCACGTGTGGCGGCACCGCGGCGAGAGACTGTATGACGCCTGCATTATACATCGCCATACGGGTCCGTCGCCTGGCGTCATGATTTGGGGCGCAATTGGATATGACACACGCGCCCCTCTAGTACGCATCGCCGGTAAACTCAACACCCACTGCTATATCTCTGACGTTTTGGAGCCTGTAGTCCTCCCTTACCTGCAGGACCTGCCAGCGGCCACGTTTGAACAGAACAATGCGCGCCCGCACGTGGCACGCATCGTGCAACAATTCTCCACGGCCCACCAGGTGTCACTGCTGCCGTGACCCGCCTGTTCTCCCGATATGTTGTCTATCGAACACGTCTGGTTGCTGAACGGCAACCGAGTGGCACGGCAAGCACCAACGGCTGCTACGTCTGATGAACTGTGGCAACGTGTGGAAGTAGCCTGGACCGACATACCCCAAGCTCACATTCAAAGCCTCTTTCGTTCGATGCCGCGGCGTGTAGTGGCCGTTATTTTCCAGCCATGGGGGCCACACAAACTATTGATGTATGCGTGTTCCGCAAGTCGCACGGGCCTGTAAGCTCAATCGTTTCATCTTTGTATCTGTTGTTATGTGTCCAGTAAATCTGGCTTTGCTATCTCGTGTCCTTCTTGGTGTTGCATTTTGGGTGGCCAGCAGTGTATATTGATGCATATTACTACCTGGATACACACAAAATCCCTTTTGTTAAGATCCAGGAGCTACCTTATTACTGCAACATTGCCTACATATTTTATTCGAAATTTACGTGCCAGATTTTAACGTTCATTCATGAAGAATCTCATTCTCATGATTCTTCTACGCCCACTGTAGATAATTTGTCAAGACTATTCTCGTTAACACTACCTTTTACGACCGTAAAATTGTAAAGACTATTCACGAACAATGTCGCTCTCATGATTTTTACTCTACCCCCATGATAAAGAAATTGTTAAGACCATTCTTGGTAAATGTTGTCTTGGTGATACTACTTTCTACGCTTATAGTAGAGAAATCGTATTCACTAGTGCTTCCTAAACATTTTAGAACCGCAATCCAACTTTCAGAAATGAAAAACTTTCAAGAACCACTTAGTTTTAATTCACATGAGGAGAAGTACTTTTTAATTTATTTAGTTTTTCTACTGTTTCTGTTTTTAATTTATTATTGAATGTATCTTTACAAAAAACTGTTTTCTCAGAATGACACATATGCGAAGTGTGCGCGTTTTTCGGTTTCTGTTGATGAGGTTTTTCGTGATCTGCGGTTCTTTCCGGTTTTGTTTTTCAATTCCATCAAGCTGCGTCGTCGTCAGTTTCTTTGTCAACCACTTATCCATGTGTTCTACCTGTACACAAAGAGGATAAACTTTGGTTTAGATTGCTTCGAAGTTAACGAATACACTGTTGTATCCAGACTGTGTGGACTCGAGAGAAGATACTTCTGCTTAAACATGATAATGGGAAGTTCTGGAAATTTCTAGCAATGGGAATGTGTTAGAAATGAAAGCGTCCAGTTGGTTCTCGAGTTATACACACGCAGTTGTCGTTAGATGGCACGACTCAGCTGTAGCTGGTTGCCTATTCGGGATTGTGATACTGTCGTTAGATGGCACCACTCAGCTATAGCTGGTTGCTTATTCAGGAATGTGATACTGTCGTTAGATGGCACCACTCAGCTGTAGCTGGTTGCCTATTCAGGATTGTAATACTGTCGTTAGATGGCAAGACCCGTGGGCTGTGGCGGGTTACCTGTCCAGTTTTGAAAGGCTCTAAAGCGAGAACAAGAAACTCGGTTCACGTATTTGATATAAGAGTCTGATTCCCTCCCCCTTTATTTCATTTTTTATATTTTCTCATTTTTCATGATTTTCTATTTCCAAACAATTAAAAAAAATCACATTTCTAAAACATTCTTGCTAAAAATCGGCCCGCGACCCACTAGCAGGTGGCAACCCACAGTTTGGGAAACGCTGGTATAAACCATTGACGATGGAATACTACCTTCAACGCCCATGGTAGACAAATCGTGAAGAACATTCACGAAGCATGTCGAGCACATGATATCACCTTATAATCGCTTTAGAGACAAATCGTAAATACCATTTCTTACCAACACTATCTACAAACAAGTAATTGGACACCCCTGCAATCGACTATATATGCGGTACTGATACACGTCACGGCCGCCGCCGTTAAATATCGTGTGGGAAACAACAACGCAACCAGTCGCATGCAAGATGCCACGCAGTTCAGAGCTCTCTGATTTCGAGAAAGGTGTAATCGTCGGGTGTAACAGAAATAGCCGATCCATACGTGACATATCCAGCGAGATGAAGTACCCAAAATTGACAGTGGCCAACGTTATTGGCAAGTGGAAGATGAGAGGTGACTGTCGGAATGTGCCCCGACCCGGCAGACCCACAAAACTGGAAGTTTGAAACCGACGGGTGCTGGCCAGAGAAATTCGGAAGAACCGCACCAAATCGATGGGCCACATCCGCGAAAAGTTTCAACAGGCATCCGAGAGTGTTCTTTCGATGAATACCATCCGTAAGGAAGCCCATCTGCTCGGTTATCATGGACGGGCTGCTGCCCACAAACCTTTGATTACCAAGTCCAATAGTGCTGCTCGGCTAACGTGGTTCAAAGAACGTCGACAGTGGACCGTTGAACAGTGGAAGCAGGTTCTCTGGAGCGACGAATCAAGGTTCACCCTCTACCGTTCGGATGGCAGGGTCTGGATTTGGCGTCTGCCTGGAGAACGCCTCCTGCCGGAATGTATTGTGCCAACTGTGAAGTTCGGCGGCGGTGGAATTATGCTATGGGGGTGTTTCTCCTGGTATGGCACGGGACCCTTGGTCGCAATTCCTGGTAGACTCAACGCCGAGACCTACTGCACCATTTTGGGTGACCATGCGCTTCCTACGTTGCAGCAGTTTTACGGGGTGGACCCATGTTACTTTCAGGATGACAATGCCACCTGTCATGTTGCGAGGTCCACCATGGCTTGGTGTGGTGACAATGAGGTTAATCGAATGGACTGGCCTGCGTAGAGTCCGGACCTTAACCGTATCGAGCACCTCGGGGACCAAGGGGTGTCCCCACCTTCCGAAATCGGTGAAGGAACTGACCTGTCTTCTCCAAGGCTAGTGGAAGAAAATACCGCTAGCCGTCGTACAACGCCTGGTTGAGAGTATGCCCCGGAAGGTCGCAGCTGTAATCGCCGCTCGCGGAGGCTCCACCAACTATTGAAGGGGAATAAACTTCGTTTTCCTTTGCTATCACAGGTGTCCAATTACTTGTTGGTAGATAGTGTATATGTTACCCATTTAACCTTCCGTTTTGATGTTCCTTTTCTCATACGTAAATTTAAGATACCTGTCATATTTCCTGTACTGAAGGTCACGTCGGGATTCCGAAGAGTTTATTTTCTGGTGGCATTACTGGCAGTAGGTTAAGTAAACTTCGATATAAAACAGGAACGTTGATCTGAACAGGGTGTGAGGTATTAGGTCAACAAGCTTATTAGCGAAGTAGGCGGGATCCGAAACAATTTTCACAATAGTCTGATTTATTACGACATTGTTCAAAAGTTATTACTTGTTAAATCTACAATAAACATTTTCCTTGATTGTTTGTTAAGTTTTGGAGTGTTAATCAGCAGCAAGTGTAAAAATGTCTTCGAGTGCTATTCCTGTCGTAAAGTATTGAAGCCCCGAATAAACATCGTATTGAGAACATTTACTGTTATTCTTTCTTTACCGTCAGTTTGCTCAGGTAACAGTGATTTGAACCCTGAGTAACCTTGTACATTCACGGAGAATGTAGTTATCGTCATACCACCTTTTACGCCCATTGTAGGAAGAGAGTCAGGCTCAACAGTGGCAATGATCCTATTTCATCGAGTATTGAGATATCGTGCAATTTTCAGCAAATCATTCGCAAACCTTGCCATTTTTCCTTTTCTTCACATGCATGAAACGTAACTCATTCAGAAAAGTATAAAGGCAGTGTAAATGCATCGAACAAATATAACCTGCACAAAAACTTTACCAAGAAATCTGAATTAGGTGAAATAAACTTATCACCAATTGTGTAAAATATTTTTGATACATCGATGACGGTACATCTGAGGGAAATGGAATTTCAATAGCAGTAATGGATGAAACAGTAATTTAATATACTCCAAAATGTGTGTATCCGGTTCGACTGCTTTTATCCCGTTGTGCTTTGCTTCTCGAATGCAGTGAATATATGGCAAAATTTCAAGTTCAGAGCCTCACAAATCATCTTAAACAAAGAACGTTATGCTACTTCGGGACTACCAGTGTATTTAGAATCAGTTGATTAAAGGCAAATACATATGAACGTGAGCTCGAGGCAGCTTTCAGAATTTTTAACGTCATTGTTCGTATGTTTCCATTTTTTAAATATTTTTAAATAAAGATAATGAGCTTAGTTTGTGCTAGGAGTAAAGACGGCTCTGAAGTCGAAGAGACGTACGTGTCGTGTTCTAGGAAAGTCTATGAAACGCGAATAAAAACAGGAAGTTAATTACCTTAAAATGCGTTTTCGAAGAGTTCAGTAAGTTTAAAATAAAAATTAAAAATTTTCCTGTTTGCCTGAAATCAGTGGGATAAAAACGAAAATATTTTCGGAAGGAAAATGAAAGCGTAACTCCGAAGATAGTTTCCATTATATTTCTTTAATCTTCAAACTGATTTCTGAAATATTTCTCACTTCTTTTTTAAAGCAAAATATTTCCGTAGTTGCAAAGAAAAAGGAATTAAGTATCATAATTTTATTTTACTTACAATCGCCCAAGATCAGCTTTTAGTTCATTAGGAAACTAAGAACATTCTAGCTTTCGCTCCTACTTAAACCGTGTGTTGTCTAACAGTGCGAAGAGTATGTTTCGGCGATATATTCGGAACAAATTACAGCAGATGACATCAAATTGAAACAAAAGAAATATATATATATATACTATATTGACAAAAGTCACTGGGCACCTAGAAGAGAAACACAACATAGCATTTATTGACTTGCATTAGTACGGTGTCGGTCCACCTTCGGCCTTAATGCATGCACTGACCCTTTCAGACATGCTTTCGATAAGATTTTGGAACACAGCGATAGGTACGCGCTTCCATTCAGTACATAATGCTGCCGCTAGCTGTTGCTTAGTAGTGGGCTATGATTCGAAAATTCTTATGTGGCGCTCTAATGCATCCCATAGGTGCTCTATGGGATTAAGATTAGGGCTCTGTGCTGGCCAGTCCACACACGATATACGGAATTATCGTCAAACTACGCCGTAACAGTACTTGCTTTATGGCTCTGTGCATTATCCTACTGGTACCAACAAGGCTCGGTTCCATAGTATTGCCACAGAGTTGGTAGGGCATAATTGTCCAGAATATCGAGGTCGGCTTGCTGGTGAACAGGTTTGTCCACGATAAATAATGGACCGGGACCATACCACGAAGAACACCCCCACACGAGTACACTGCCAGCTCGAAACGTGACCGTAAAAGCAGTACACTGTGGTAAATATAGCGTTCCCCTGGCTGCCGCCATACCCACACACGGCCATAAGACTGATGAATCGTGTATCTGGAATCATCAGTCCATAGGACCCGTTTCCATTGATTTACGGTCCACGATAAATGTTCTGTAAACCATGCTGAACGACGAATAGCGTTCCTAGTGGAGATGAAAGGCTTATGAGCAGCCGCACGACCATGGTAACCCATGAATGATGTTCTCTGTGAATGGTACGTGTACATACCGAGGTTCCAGCATTTTTACTCACCTGTACACTGAGGTCTTGTACAGTATTCCGTCGATTAGCTGTAACGACGCTCCTAAAGGCTTCGAAGTCCTCTATCACTGATTATATTTGTTCTGCCGGTACGTTTTGCTGCTTCAAGCACGCCATGTGTTATACACTTATTTAGTACATCCAAAACAGTTGACTTGGGTATGTTTAAATGCTTCTCGGTTTCTCTATTGGACAACCCACTAATATAACACCCAACAACCTTTCCTTTCTCAAAGTCAGTTCTCTCCCCCGCAACTTTTTCACTGAACCTCACAGTGCGATATGATCGCGGTCAGCTGCAGGCTTATTTTTATACCGTTTGCAGCTGTATTGCGCATCTTTACAACGCAGTGGATCCGTTAATTGGATTTTGAAGGGGGTGTCCGGTGAATTTTGTCAATATAGTGCACATATATATAAAGCTATTACTCAAAGACTTTACAGCAGGTAAACACACAACCCAGCCGACATGCAAGAGTAAGGGAACATTACAAAAAAGCGAGTACGCGTTTCCCGATAAACGGGAATGCAGCAGCAGTCCTGGCAGTAAATGTGCAAATAATAGAAATTTAATCGTGAAATATCGCAGACAGCAGAAAAGTTCCAATTCCAAAGTTATGGATGGCTGGTCTTCCACGTTCTCAACATACGAATGTGGAAAACTGCATTAAAGAGACAAACAACAAGGCAAGACAATAGACAAAGACTTACCACGTGATCGAGTATTACTTTGTACTCAAAGTGATAACTGTTCGTCATAATGTAGTACTAAGGGCACATGAAACAATGTTCCGATAAACGGGGTCATCAGCAAGTCTTGCATGCTAACCGTGTTTGTTATACAGGGTTTTCGTAAACTGTTTTGACAAAAGAAGAGGGGTGATAGTACCCATCAAGATGAACAATATTTACAATGGAACCTATGGTCGCATTCCATTCTGAATGTCAGAAAGATGTAACTTCGAAATACGTCCAACAAGCGCAAATCGTCACCTCAGACGTCATTTCTTTCGTGCCGGAGAAGTAGCACATAGCCAGAACATCACCGTCAAGCATTTACCATATGCAAATTGCCAGAGAAAAGACTCAGCATCGACAGTTGCAGCTGATTGGCTTATCAAGCTGCAGTAAACACTTCCTGAATGCCACATATCCCGCACGATGGAGTGGTCGTGGCGAACCTGTGGCATGGCCTCCACGGTCACCGGACTTAAACCCACTGGACCTCTTCCTCTGGGGGCACATGAAATAAATCATTGGTGTACGAGACGCCTGTGGACTCCGTGGAAGATCTCGTCGCGAAAATCATTGTTGCAGCGGACAGGATAAACACGACACCAGGAGTCTTCGAGGGGGTGCGCCAGCTTTCATTCGCCGGTGTGAATTGTGCAACGGCACCCATGGCCGCCACTTTGGGCATCTACTTTGAGTCTGTCCCTGATCTCCATAAATGGGGTTCTGCAACTTATGATGTCGTTAATTCTCTTTCTTTGCACTGTTGAAAGTTCAACATGGACATCAAACTTTACTCTTTTATGACACTCAGAGTGGAAGTCGATCCTAGGTTCCATTGTAAATATTGTTCGTCTTGATGAGTACTATCACCCCTCTTCTTTTGTCAAAACAGTTTACGAACACCCTGTATATACCTTCGATTTCACATATCCCCACATAAAGAACTCCTGGCGTGTCACGTCAGGCGAACATACCGTCCAGGACACAAGAAGACCTCTTGGACTAATCACCTGACTTCAAAATGTAGATGTCAACCAGTAGGTACAAATGGCACGGTTCTGCATCAAATTGCATCCACATGTCTCACAGATTGCTTTATGGTACGTTTTCCTACCAAACACCCAACTGATTTTGCAAGATACCCATAAAACGGCCGCTGGCCAGACTTTGCTCGTAAGAAAATGGCCCAATAATGGTGTTCAGCAAAATGCCGCACCATACATATTTAAAACGCTGAACTTCACGCCGAGTTCGAGTCCATCGCAGGTTCACCGTAGCCCAGAAGTGGTAGTTGGAACTCATTACGCCATCGTAGTTAAATGTCGCTTCATTTGTCCATAAGATGTAATAGAAATTACGCTACTCTTCCGTGTCCTTCAGGAGGTCCCTGCACCACAGTACAGTCTCTATTTCTAGTCAGCGTTCTGTTAGACATGTTGCTGAAAGACCAGGTACAGAAGAACGTGATGCGGGTGAGTTGCTCATTACTCATCCCACTTGTGATAGTGTTACAGGGCTTGGAGCTGAATTCTATTACAGCGCCCTGTGTGGAGGGCTCGTTGATCCTTCCTTTGCTTGTAGGTTCGCTATCGGTGGTTTATTCCGTAATTCTCTGAACTGGAGCAGATAAAAGCAATACAAAGCATAGAAAAGTGAATCGACTGAGGCTAAATTTTGCAGTGAGGAAAACGTTTATTCAGATCATACAGGGAATGTCACCAAGCTTCTGTCCTTTTCGTGTTTTCATTCTTTCCGTTCTCCCTCAGTATTCTACACCGCCGAAAATCCTTCTCTATCTTTCCTGGCCACTCAAAAACTATTCCTTCCTCCGTCCCTTTCGACCCGAAGCGTACTGCACCTCCGCTAAAACTCTCTTGCTTGGTCCGCTCTGACCAAAACCCTCGAGGTTTTTTCTCAGAGCCTCCTAAAAGTATATCGCCTCTCTCTCGTCGTTTCGCCACCGAGTCTCCCCTCTCATGCCCGAAGTCAGAAACCCCTCCAAAGCGCAGCCACTCCTTCACACTCAAAACTCTATGTTCTTAATTGCTCAGCGGCTCCCTTTGCAGCGACGCGTGAGAAAGGAAATACTTTATTTGCCTTTCGCTGGGCTTCCATCAAAATGGCGGGAAATGAAGGAAAATGATTCCATTTCAACATTTCTAAAAGTGGCTACAGAATCTCGCTTCTGATAAATATATAAGCCCCGGTTACAATAGCCACTTCCTGCGGATACGGCAGCACATAGAAAATGATCTCTACGTCCTTAGGACATGGTCAACCAGATATCGGACTCTCCGCTGTGCTTTCTGGCTCTCTCCCTTCCCTGGAACCAGTGACCCCAAATTAAGGACGGGCGACTGCTTATAGTCCATTGAGTTATTCACGGGGGTCGTTAAACCTCCAATCAAAAAAGAAACAAAAAAGAAAAAAAAAAAAAAAGATATATGGCATGTAGCATCGTGATGCAAGAATGTGGTGCATCTGTGAATGTACATATGAAGTGTCAGCTTATCCTGTAGCATTTGCACACACCAAGTTCCTTTCATGGTAGTGTTGGGCGGCAAAAAGTGTACAGCAGTAGCACCAGAATTTGACAAAGAACCCCACGACATTTGGCTTATATTATGCTTCATGGTAGTAGCTGTGAATTTCGGATGTAGGTAAAAACACCCCCAGGAAAAAATACCCCTGAGAAAATACCCCCAAAAATTGAAAAGCGGAAAAAATGCCCCCGGAAAAAATACCCCCGGAAGAAATACCCCCAGAACAAACGGTTCACTGTAAACTGCCACACAGGAACACTGATGTGTGGCAGTGTTCCGGTGTGGCAATTTACCGGCAACCCTGACACACATCTTTCAGCAACTTGACCACAAAAGTTCAAAGGGGGGGCTATAAAGATTGCCGTTTCTGGGCCTACATTGATATGATAACTGAATTGGGAAACGAATTTCGTGAAAACTTTCCATGTAAGCCAAGCGGGAGTTGTACTTTAATTTGAAGAAATAAATTGTCGAGGATCCGAGGTACACTGGGAGGGGGGGGGCTCAACACCCAACTTTCGTAATATTAGATTCTGGGCCGCTGGAGTCTGTCAGTGTATATAGGCTGTTCCCTTTGAAGTGTCCGCGAGGTGCATGAGCTTGGGGGGGGGGGCTTTCCCCAAAAATGTTAAAATGCACGTAGAGCTGTAAACATTAGTACCATGTTTTATATAATGATTCTGTACACGACCATGAATTTTCAGGAGGGTGGGGTACCCCCTCCCGTTTCTAAGTGCTATTCAAGGGTAACATCGAGGATACACTGACCGACTCTAGAGGTCCAGAATATAAAATTACGGAAGTTGGGGGTAGAGCCCTCCAAACGAAGCACCTCGTATATCCCTCTCACAGGCTTCACCAAATTTCTGGGGGAGGGGGAAGGGCATACATAGTTTACCATTAAACACAACATGAAGCATAGCAATTGCGAGCAAATCCCTTCCCTTGAAGACTTGTCTGCGCTCTTAGATACTTGCACCCCACCCTCCTGAAAATTCGTGGTCGTGTACAGAATCATTGTATAAAACATGGTACTAATGTTTACAGCTCTACGTGCATTTTAACATTTTGGGGGAAAGCCCCCCCCCAAGCTCATGCACCTCGCGGACACTTCAAGGGGAACAGCCTGGTTACACTGACAGACTCCAGTGGCCCAGAATCCAATATTACGGAAGTTGAAGGGGGGCTCAGCCCCGCCCCCAGTGTACCTCGGATCCTCGGCAATTTATTTCTTCAAATTAAAGTACAATTCTCGCTTGGCTTACATGGAAAAAGTTTTCGCGAAATTCGTTTCCCAATTCAGTTATGAATGTAGACCCAGAAATGGCAATCTTTATAGCACCCCCTCCCCCTTTGAACTTTTGTAGCCAAGTTGCTGAAAGATGTGTGGCCGGGTTGCCGGTAAATTGCCACACCGGAACACTGCCACACATCAGTGTTCCTGTGTGGCAGTTTGCAGTAAACCGTTTGTTCTGGGGGTATTTTTTCCGGGGGCATTTTTTCCGCCTTTCAGTTTTCGGGGGTATTTTCTCCGGGGGTATTTTTACCGTTTACCGTGAATTTCTCTTGAAAGCTATTTACTTTTGGTCGTTGGATGTGTCGTTTATGCGATACAAATTGTTGCATGGTCGACTATTCTAAAAAAAAAAAAAGTGTTCATTCCACTTTTCAGCAGTTTAAAAGTGATGTATTCTAGCGAATTCGAATCTCTTGGTTTACATAATAGGAGTCTATGGCCACAACTTTTATTTTTTTTTAATTGATCCTTCCCTGGGCGTTCTGTCGTACAAACTAATCCCGTGCAATAACCCTTCCTCCTCCTAAAAAAGAAAAAGCACCAATCCGAAGCGAAGTTCACTTCTCTTTATAAAAACTAAAACAGAAGAATGTTTAATAAGAATTGCCGTCACTTGCGTAATAAATGTAATTAAGCACGCTGCAGCATAACCTAAGTTACAGATATAGAAAAGTATTGATTTTTGCTTTCGTTTTCTTTGGATTTTTTTTTCACAAAAAAAGACGGCAGGTAATGCAAGACAGGAAGTAAAATGTAAAATAATTTTCTTGAATCTATTTGCACTTACTCTAAAACGAATACTTTTTGTTTCATTCTTGTTTCACGAAATGCGCACAGGTAATTTAAATCAAATGCAAATCAGAATGTCATTTCTAGAGATTTCAAACGTGAATTTGATTAAAAACTTGACTGAAATTCTTGAACATATTTTCGAAGACAGGTTTCAGCAGATACGAAACAATAAAAAAAATATCCCATTTGGCCGAAGAATTTGAAGTTTTGGTGAGATATAAACAAAGAAATGTTTCTATTGACAAATTAAATGGAAAAATTTTTAAATAAATAAATGCTTTTGCATGTTTAATTATTTACTGCTACAACTAATCCGAAAGTTGCAAGGGAACAACTGCGACCTGCGGTACTTGCACTGGTGTCTAAACGTTAAGTATAGTTTAAAAAAAAGACATTTTAGAACAAACGAAATGGGGAAGAAGGGTAATAAAAGTAAAGTACAGAGGACGTAAGGATATGCAAATGTGGAAATTATGACACAACACCATGTAACAAATGATAATTGATATAAAAAACAAAGCAGTATATTTGTGGAGTTGAGGAAGAGCAGGAAAAATGCAGAAAGGGACATTTCTTGTCATCGCGGCCTGCTAGAAGTAGAATTTGTTTTTTATTAAAACAGTACGTCAGAAAGACAGCAAGTGGATATGTATATACGTGGTCGGATTATCGGAATGTTGAAATCCGGAAAGACCCTGAGTAATGTTGCCAGAGTCACTGGCGTGAATCAATCCATCGTATCCAGACTTTGAAAAGGTACCAGAACACCGGGGATGTTAATCATGAACCTGTGTAGGTCGTCAAGGGATTATTACAACGTCTGAGGATGATAGGTATGTGCCAATAACAGCAAGACGTAACAGGTCGATGTCAGCGAGTGCGTTTGCTTTAGAGCTGTCTGCGACTGGTGAACCAGCTATTTCAAGTCAAACACTATACAGACGGATCAACTAACAAGGGCTATACTTGAGAAGATCTACAGTTTGCATCCCACTCACTCCATTAGCAAGAAATACCAGGGTACTGTGGTGCAGTCATCATCAAGACTACGAAAATCAATGGGCCATTGTCCTCTTTATGGCTCAATGGACAAGGACTGCAGGCGAGAAGACCTGCAGTTTAAATACCACTCACTCCGTCAGCAAGAAATGTCAGGGTACTGTGGAGCAGACAACATCGAGACTAAGACGAAAATTAATGGGCCAATGTCATCTTTATGGCTCAATGGGCAAGAACTATACGCGAGAAGACCTGTAGTTTGCATCACACTCACACCATTAGCAAGAAATGCCAGCATACTGTGGTGCAGACTACAACGAGGCTGGGACTCAAATCAATGGGTCATTGTCCTCTTTGTGGCTCAACGATCAAGGACTGTAGGCGAGAAAACCTGCAGTTTGCATCCCACTCACTCCGTCAGCAAGAAATTCCAGGGTACTGTGGTGCAGACAACATCAAGACTGGGAAGAAAATCAATGGGCCAATGTCCTCTTCTCCGATGAATCCAGGTTCAGTCTAAAAGGACAGTCGTCTTGTTCTCATCTGGAGTGAACCTGGAAGCCGTTATTCCCCCACAAACATCCGAGAAATGCACCATTATAGAGGTCGGCGTGGCCATGTCTATTCTAGTGGAACTGAAACAGGTCGGAGATACAGAAACGAAATCCTTGATCCCTACGTGTGACTCTTTTCGGGGTGCTGTTGGCCCAGATTTCCTGTTCATGGACAATGACGAGTGACCTCATAGAGCTTCTTTGTTGATGATTATCTGGAAAGTGAAGATTTCCACCTTATGACATAGCCAGCGTATTCCAGAGATCTCAACCCAATAAACAATACAATCTGTGGGATGCATTGGGAAGATGTATTGCAGGCCGTCAACCTCCTGCTAGAACTTTCGAGGAACTTCTATCTGCTGTTGTTCAGGAGTGGGAATTGCTGCCACAGTCTTCTTGGGTCTCTTGAAAACAGCGTGAGACATCAGTGTGACACCTGTGAGAGGTCATCATGCGACGTATTAGACAGTTGGACAAAATCATAAGTGCCTCCGTAAAATTCCTGCTGTTTACATCATTTTGGACCATTGGTCAGTTTTCCTGGTTCATCAATTTTTTTATGTGATTTGTACTGAGCATTTAGTTCCTCACTAAGATGTATGTGTATAGTAAACAGCCAATTTCATTGTGCCTCCTCGTTTTTGTAATTTGACACTTTTTGCTGATTATGCTTAACTTTTGATCACCAGTGTATTTTGTGCTTCGTGTGAGAGGTCATTTAGGATTTCGTTGAGAAACAAACTGTGAAAACTAAATCTCGAAGCAGCAATAAGACTTGAAATGCGATAGAATTCCTAAATAAATTTTTATATTGCTAAAATGTTCAGTGCATGAATGATGATAAGAAAAAAAAATAGGAGTGCTTATTTTTAATTTCCTACAATTTTTTCTTTATGCGACCACCAAAAGTTGCTCGTAGTCACATCTGCCGCCAGCAGAAAATGTTTCCCGAGAACCACTAATCCAGGGTGTTTTCAGCATTGATTAGTGATTGATAACACAATGGATGGTGGGGACCCCTGCGCCTTGAGGAGGAACTTTCTGCGTCGCCGATCCATCAAAATCACTGCTGCGGTATAGGATATTTTGTAATAATCCCGAACCGCATTTCTTATTTACTGACAAAGCACCGGACTTGGGATCTGGGCTTTCAAGCCTCCAAGATTTTTGCAGCTACATTAGATATCATTACCGTTAAATACTTAAAACTTCGTTCACGATCGGTCATGTCATACTCGATTTATTGGAACTATATCCCACGTATTGTTAAATAATTAATAAATAGGGAGGTAGATGAGAGGTTACAGTGCTAGCTTATCACGCAGAATGCCTTAGTGAAGTGGAAGTGTACTGCTTAATACTTCAGTTCTAGTTTTCTCTATTCCCCGGAGCCAGTGACCTTAAACTAGAGAAAAGTAATTTCTTTTTTTTTTTATCTTCTGGACTGTAAGAAAACGGGAAAAATACTACCAAACTATAAGTTAGTAGCTATAGATTATTTGAGATCAGATGTACTTTCTGAGAATCAAAGTCCTCTCTTAAAACCTAAGATGAAATTTCGATCCGAATAGGAACAAGACATTTTTGGTTAATTAGCGTAACGTTATTTAGTAACTGATTCCCTCAAAACTAATACACACACAGTAGGAACAGAACATTATGACTCCTCCTTATCTGACGTTTGATTTGTTTCCGGTGCAGTGGTACACAAGTGTGAAGGTTAAGGCCGTATGCAGCGTTATCTGCGACACGTGCAGTACCATCCGGAGCTAAAACTGCCAGCGGCTAAGGTCCGAGACATGACCCCTTGGAAAAGGCCATGATCATCGGATACAGAGCAAAAAGTGGCAGTATCTGGTAAATGGCGAACCGTTTTGGCTATTTACGGGCTGGTGTATATAAAGTGTGCCTAGAGTGAATAGGAAGCGGCACACCTGAGCATAGTCTGCAAATAGGGAACACAGAGGGGTGTATTCAGAGCTACAATGCAACGATCTCTCCACCGTATGGGCATACGTTGTAAACGAATAACCACAGAATGTCATCAGCGACAACGACTGCATTTGGCCAGAAAATATCGGAAGTGGGCCATGAAAGATTTAAAGAAAGTCATCTCCTTTGATAAGTCACGTTTCTTATTCGGCATCTAGTGGCTGGATGGTGACGAGTAAGGGAAATAACTGCCTAGAAGATTTGACAAGATGCCGTGACCCCACGGATATGGGAAGGTGGCGAGAATATAGTGCTCTGAGTGATGTTTTCTGGGACACTCTAGACTCTCTGATAGTGGTGGATGTCCCCCCTGTACACCACGTACCTGTTCACCATTGCAGACCAGGTTAATCCATTTATGATGACAGTATTTCCAGATAAGAAAACGCGCATTATGTCAGTAGGTCCGTATCGTCTAAGAGTGTTACGAGGAACTCGAGGATAACAACCATGTTCTCCCATGACCACCCATGCCGCCCGACATGAACCTAGTTAAAAATATATAGAACCATATCGATCGGTATCTGCGGCGTATGAACCCTCCACCACGGACACGACACGAGACGAGCTATGTGCTGCTCTTATAGGTACGACGTACCAGGGGTCACCTTCCGGTACCTGTAGAGATCCTGCCTCCTGGCACGGCCGCAGTGGTGACGGATCACGAATGACATACACAATACTTGGCGGGTAATCATAATGTTTGAGCCACCAAGGTGGCGCAGTGGTCTAAGCGATGGCTTCTGATCATTCGTTCGAGAAGGCTCCGGGTTCGAATCCCGTGAGGCATGGATGTTGTGTTTGTCTTACGGCACTGGCTCTCGCCCTTCCCTGGAACTAAGTGACTCTAAATTACGGACGGGCGACTGCTTATAGCCCATTAAGTTGCTCACGGTGATCTCTAAACCTTCAATAAAAAGAAAAGATTTTGCAACGAAATTTGAAGTGGACTTACCTCATTTCGTGCAAAATATGATGACATCACAACATGTGCTGGAAGTGGCCACCATTTGCCCATGTCAGGCGTATAACCACTAGGCTACTCGCTGTGAACAGCTTGGTGTCAGTAAGTAAACGGCCAGGGTAATCTTAGGAAAAGAGTTGCACAAGAGGAAGTAGCACGAGAAGGTTCCGTAGTGGTCGACCATGCAAAAATACTCCATCACAAGATCATTATCTTGTTGAAATGGCTATAAGATCTATTAAATTGAAAACAAATGCCGTGTCCTGCACAATACACTTTAATGATAAAAACTATGTACAATTAAAATAAGTATATGTTTAAGATCTTTCAACACTACAACGGCGTCATCCTCAGAAACATTGCAACAGTGAGCACAGAAGTGAGTGGCCTATATACTTTAACAAAACGAATAACAGTTAATGCGCATAAGATCGCTATAAGATCGCTATAAGATCGCCGAATAACTGCCGGCAAGTTAGCAAAACATCTGGAATCAAACACAAGTATAAAAATATCGCGTCAAACCGTGTCAAGCTGTTTGAATAATTTCGGATTGTATACCCGAAAACCTCTGCAGTGTGTTCTATTGACCCCAGGATGCAAAACAACTTGCTATCGATGCTGTCATGAGCATTCCACATGGAGTGAAGGCAATGGGTCAATGTTCTGTTCACAGACGAAAGCTGATTTTGTTTATCGTCTGGCTCTGGGCGGCAATATATCTGGAGAGACCCCGCACTGTCTATTCAGTCAGAAACATCGTTCAAATTGACCATAACAGGGGTGGTGGAGTAATGGTCTAGTCTGGGATTATGATCAATGGGCGTGCAGAGCTTCTAGTGTTGGAGAAAGGATCAATGAACGCCCAGCGTTATTGTGAGGAAGTCATTTTAGAACATGTAAGGCTGTTTTGCGATGCTGTGGGAAATTCGTTCATCTTTATGGACCATAACGCCCGTTTTCATCGATCACTATGTGCTGGTGAACTGTTGGAGAGCAAGGGGATCGACCGAATCAAGTGGCCTGCATACTCCCCAATTTAAGTCCAATCAAAAATGTTTCGGACGCTCTGAAGTGGCACATTGCTGAACACGATCCCCCACCTGGCACCAAAAAAGACCTAGTGATGGCGCTGGAAGGAAAATGGAGGAACCTCTCTCAGGATCTTCTGGACAATCTCGTGGAAATCATGGCCAACCGATGTCAATCATGCGTTGCAGTTAGAGGTAGACATGTACCCTATTAAAATGATCCATGAAAAATTCCTTTTTTCTTGTCAATTTTAGTTATTGTGAGCGAATGTTAGAAATGGTATGAATTGTTCTTTTGTAAGTTTTCTCTATTAATAAACACAAATTCATGCATATTTATGCGCCGCCCCGGTGGCGCAGTGGTCTAAGCGATGGCCTCTGATCATTCACCTGAAAGGGGTCCGGGTTCGAATCCCGGTGAGGCATGGATGTTGTGTTTGTCTTACGGCACTGGCTCTCTCCCTTCACTGAAACCAGTTACCATAAATTAGGGACGGGCGACTGCCTATAGCCCATTGCGTTGCTCATGGTGGTCATTAAACCTCCAATAAAAAAAATATTTATGCGTGCGTGTACATGTCCTTTTCATATTTGTTTACTGCTTTATTAAAATATTTTCATCCACATCCTGTTGGAATAAAAGTATGCTATAAAATCAGGGGTTGTAGAAGAGCCTTAGCGTGGCTTAGCGGCGCTAAGGAACTATTTTTGTAGGCTTAGCAGCGCTAAGGAACTATTTTTGTAGGCTTAGCGGCACTAAGGCACTATTTTTGTAGGCTTAGCGGCACTAAGGCACTATTTTTGTAGGCTTAGCAGCACTAAGGTACTTTTCGTAGTTAGGTGGTTGCAGATAATGGGTAAACATTTTTTTTTAGATGATCATATGTTCGAAAATAGAGAATACTGTGTTTTATATATAATCATAACCGAAATATTCGTATTGCAAGGATGACATTAAACCATCGGATCACATAACAGGACACCTCACGGATTATAAGGGTAAAGAGAATGTTATTTGTTTGTTTCTATTTTAACCACTATAAGGGCTATATGCCGTTGACCGTCCCTGATTTAGGGTCGGTGGAGGCGCACCATCACCCATGATTCATTCGGATTCAGACTACTAACCAGAAACCTACACCTCTGACCACTCGGTCACCGGGACGGCGAAAAAACTGCCGACAGAAATTATGCAGTCATATTAAGGCTAAGTGATAAGAAATTTATGCGTGCGAGCAATATTTTTACTACGCTACCCTTTCTCTTATTTTTTAAGAATAACACAACAGATATCCCCTTCCTTTGCCTCAGAATCCTAGGGAAAAGGCTTATTAGTCATGATGAATAGATGTGACTATATTTCATACTTACATTTATTCAGTGGGACTATACTAGTTACATCTATTTAGTGTGAATCAATAATCACACTGAACATTTGTAATCGTGTAAAATGACAGAGCATTACTTAAAAAAGAAAACTGCATATTTTTAGCATGTGAGTAACAAACGACCGTTTTTTCCTTTATTAAAAAGTGCTTGAATTAAGCACCAGAGTATTTGTCATTTTCTTGTAGGACTTCCGTCCACTGTGAGTAGAGTTTAGGTCCCAGCCAACTACAGCGAGATCGCCTTTTGGGCAGGACACAAAAACGGAAGGAATGAGAGCAAGTCTAGGGAATTTGACAGAACAGTTTGTAGTGAGATTAGAGTACAGTAGATGGCGCCACCGTACAAGTACGATGTTGCACACAGAGGGGTGAGAGAATTTCAGGGGGGGGGGCATAGGAAAGGATACCCATTTAACCAGTGGGTCCAGCCTGGGGGCCGTCGCTTAACGTGCTCGTCCGATGCACGGCGGATATTCAGCGATTGTTAGTAAATCACCCCATCTCTGAAAGATCATACCAGGTTGGAACCTGAGGACCTTGCATTGATTTGAATTAAGCAATTTCAGTCAAAATGATTAGTAATAAAATTTTTATAAAATATACTGAACACCAGTAAAAGTAGCAAATCAGAATTCACAGTACTTTTAAACACTTTGTCTTCTTTCCAAGGCATTTTTACCTAAGCAGTTCACCGCTAAGGTATTTTTTTTAATTAGAACTACATCACGGTACACAATATAAGTGATCCTTAATTTGTGGACATGAGTGTATTAAGAGTAACTGAACATGAAGTTAATAATAAGCAGTCAGTTTACAATTACAGCTTAAGGATCGTAAACGTAATAAAAGTTTACAATTTTCTAAACTGCGCCAATTTAGTTTTCGCCGCCCCGGTGGCGCAGTGGTCTAAGGCGCTGGCCTCTGATTATTCGTCCGTAAGGGGTCCGGGTTCGAATCCCGATCAGGCATGGATGTTGTGTATGTCTTAGGGCAATGGCTCTCTCCCTTCCCTGGAACCAGTGACCCTAAATTAGGGACGGGCGACTGCTTATAGCCCATTGAGTTGCTCACGGTGGTCGTTAAACCTCCAATAAAAAAAAAAAATTTAGTTTTCTAAGACCTGTTGGTAAATATTGACTCCTGCCACCCAGCCTTAAGGTTATGAACTTCAAAAGAGAAGAATACGGATATTTTCTTCATGCAGGATGATACATGCGAAAGATTTAGTAAGATGCCCTTCGTTCTTTTTCCTTTCTACATTCATTGAGAACTATTTAAAAGTATAAAAATATCGATTTCGGGCATTTCTTATTCATATTCAGGATAAAAACAGTACGAAGTAATGAATGTGCAAATGAACAGGTGAAATGCGACTTCTGGAGAGTAAGGCCAAACCGTTCAATGTTGTCTTTTAATGGTTTCTTTATTATTCTTCCTTTCTCTCTCTTTTTTTTTTTTTTTTTTTACGTAGGACTACGTCTAACTCCGCGGATAGTATGGGACGACTTACGGCCGACCACCTGTGACCAAAATAGTTCCAAATTGAAATAATTATAGCGTGAAAAAAATGTGCCGCACACTAATCGTGTTAGCGTATTCGTAAACAGCATGGAGTCCAATTTGCGTACTGCGCAAACATCGTGCGCGTGACGCTCCGCTCGCACCCTATGCGCGGGAGAGATGATTCAATATTTCTGAGGAAGCCGCAGCGTTCGACTCAGTGTAACTCGGCAGTGATTTAAAGCTCTCGACGAGATCTATTCAAATATATAAAGAACATATCGCAGTGGTTTAAACTAAAATTTTTAAAAACTGTTTTCGTATGAACGGGTTAACATTTTCGACAATGCCGCGGAATTCGCAGAATGAACGCAAGCAATAGTGGAGAAAACCAAAACGAGAGGCAAGAGTAAGTGGTGAGGAATGTAAGAAGCCCAAGAAGACAGAGCACCACGGTGGATAATTCGTGTATCGATCTGCTTTGTTTTCGCAATGTATCCAGCATTATTTGTAAAAATTATGTAAGCTACTTTTCATATCATAGACCTGCGTTGGATATAACAAATTAATTAAACACTGGGAAACAATTCTCGACTAGCTCATTTCCACTCTCCGATCTGCAAGTCGTAGTCCTACGTTCCAAACTGACGGCTGCATCAGAACTGAGCCTACCTGTATTTTTTTTTTTTATCATTTCAGTTTATTTACATAAATGCCTTGTACTAACCTATGGAAGTATGATGTAATTACATTTTTTAAAGAGATGTGTGTTTCCATCAGTTTGCACTGCAATCTTTAGGACCATGCAATAGGCTGTAGAAAAATGAAACTCTCCCACTGGAAGAGCAGTACTTTCCTCACAGAATTTCCCCGAAACACACATTATCGTGAGAAGTAAAAAACAAATATTTTTTTCAACCCATCAGTGTTTTAAAGAATTAATATCAGTTATATATGGCGACCGCAGTTCTTATTGTTCTAAACAGAGTTTTTACCATCTGTAAAATATATTTCTTACAAAAACAGAAATGAAGAAATTAGAGGTACTCCTTCGACAGCAAAGTCAAAAAATGGACTAAACAAGGGCATAAAAAAACCCTATCATTTTTTGTCAGCAAAAAGAATGACCCTCAGGCATATTTCTGCGGACTAGAAACTGAAAGAGCTTTTTTGTTTCTGCAAAATTATCCCATGTCTTGTGCTGTGTCTGCCTGAAAGAGAGAGAAAGATGAATCATACAAATGTCACGCTGTTTATTCAGGTCTTTTCTTTGCGAACTTTTTTTTCCCCGAAGAAATTATCGAATTCTGCATAATGGAAAGCCATTGTTATACTCCGTAGTTATCGGGCGCCAACTACAAAGAGCTTCCGGCTTTTTCCATAGAGAGAATGGCGAAAATGGAGATGTTTCCATTTTCTCGTCTGCTTGGAACGAGTAGAAATGGCCGCTAGCAAAATGAGGCTGTCAACTGCTACATTAATGGAACGGAAGTAATCAAGGAACGCGGGTCGCAAAGTGTGATAAGGAAAAGTTTTTGAAGTCTGCTCTGGCTATGAATATAGGCGACCCATATAAAACATGCATAGCCAGATAAGAAAAGTTAATTGAGAGGCAACCAAAAGTTTGTTAACATTTCAAGAAAACCCTGCTGTGACGCATTACACAACACAAAATCGACAACAAGATGACCATCGCTGCATTTGTTGTTTCTTTATTTGCATATCTGTCAAAAAGACCTGCTAGATACATTTATTAAGGTATAAGCACCGAATTATTTGCTGAGTGCAAATATGGTGAAAATCGCAGATACTGTGACACCGATTTATTGTTGATTATGGGGTCTCAAAATCAGTGCTGTTGATGGGTGTAGGAGAACTGACCACAAAAATTTAAGGGACCGTATAACATTGCGTTTTTGACCCCTTCGTGACCCCCAGAGGTTGGTTATTTGAGTCATATAAAGTTTCCGTAATTTCGTCTTTTCTTAATTGCGATAATTAATGTAATTCTTTATAAAAAATGTTTATGATCTACAACTCAACAAAATATTTCAGGGTTTACAAACTACAAGTCTGCAAATTATCTGTGCCTAATCGGTCTAAGCGATGGCCTCTGATCATTCGTTCGAAAGGGGTTCGGGTTCGAATCCCAGTGAGGCATGGATGGTGTGTTTGTCATACGGCATTGGTTCTCTCACTTTCCTGGAACCAATGACCCTAAATTAGAAATGGGTGAATGCTTATAGCCCTAGCCCATTGAGTTGCTCATGGTGGTCGTTAAACTTACAATAAAAAAAATATGTGAGGGCATGGGAGGGGGGGGGGTAATACCAAAAGTGTAAAATATAAAGAATTTCTGGTGCGATCGGGAGATTTTCAGCATTTACAACCTACATCTCAACAACTCACTGAGGGCATTAAATTATAAAGTATTTCTGGTTGTAAATGCTAAAAATCTCCCGATCGAACCAGAAATTTTTTATATTTTACGCTTTTGGAATTCTCTCCCCCCGACAGGTCTCCTGGGTAGGCACATGCCCCAGATAATTTGTTGAGTTCTTCCAATCGGACCAGAATTTTTTTATATTTCATATTTTAGGTTTTAAGTACCCCCCCCCCCCCCGACAAGTTTCCTGGGTTAGCACATACCCGCAGAGAATTTGTTTGGCTGTAGTTTATAAACCTTGAAAAATATCGTAAATAAGAAAATACGAAATTACGAAAATTTTATATGAATCAGATAACCAATCTCGGGAGACGTACCAGGGAGCAGTCCAGAACGCAATTTTTTATACGGCCCCTTAAAATCTTTGTGGCCAGTTCTCCGGTTTGTTTTTAACCCGAAAATCATGGAAATGTCTAAATTTCTTAATCAAAATGAAATATTAAAAAAAAAAAAATTTGTACGAAATAGTTGCTCAAGTAGTAGTAGCGCAGTGGTCTAAGCGATTGCCTCTGATCGTTCGTCCGAAAGGGGTCCGGGTTCGAATCCCGGTGAGGCATGGATGTTGTGTTTGTCTTACGGCACGGGCTCTCTCCCTTCTCTGGAACCAGTGACCCTAAACTAGGAACGGGTGACTGCTTATAGCCCATTGAGTTGCTCACGGGGGTCGTTAAACCTCAAATCAAATCAAGTAGTGGGGAATATAGCCACACGAAATTTGTTTATGCAGAACAATTTTATAGCACTGAAATTCCAATGTGTCCAGTTTTCCGTATGGTTAGTTCTCCGGTGGCCACTTCTCCGTGCCCGGCTGTTGATATAGCAGATTCGTGAGAAAGAAAGAAATCTTCCCATCCCGACAAGTTTAGGATTACATACTGAGATATGTTTACCATCCGTAATCTTTTGCGAATTCTGTGCGCTTAATAGCAAGTGGATTCATTTGGAATATATTATTGTAGATGAAATCTTGCATATTTCTTTTCTATGGCCGAAAGCAATTCGCCTTTATAACAACGCCAAAAGGAAATTATTTTGGGCATGGCGTATTGTAAGATAGGTAGCTCGTTTCTTCATTTTGATGTAAACAGTTTAGGAAAAAATGAAATTAAGTAGATCAGCGATAAGATAGAAGGGTGAATCAATGACTTTCTGAGCTTGAGATTTTTTTGACGCCTCGTGGAGAAGCAAAGTTTTGACAGTTGACAAAAGCTTGTCATGGGTAAAAGCAACCCTTTGAAGAGCTTTGCAAGAGAAGGTAGACCAGGCAAGTTGAATTTCGCTAGACAAAATACAGTAGAACCGACAGGTGTGCTAGACAAAATGGAATTCGGATAATCGAGCAAGAAGATTTGTTTTAACTGTTTTTCCAACTCATGCATCGTAAGACACGTTGGGATTCCAGAACAAGGCTGACACATCCATCCTTCGGTGTTAGGTACGCGCTCAATCTGCATCACAGATTCACTTGTTCTTTAATGGTGGAAGATATGATACATACCAATAAAAAAGTCTTCAATATCAAACCTAAATACTTCCCGCACAGCTTTTCCTTTGTGGTTGTCTCAGCCACTAAGGTGGCGTAGTGTTCTAAGCGCTGGCTTCTGACCATTCGTCCGAGATGGGTCCGGGTTCGAATCCCTGTGAGACATGGTTGTTGTGTTTGTCTTATGGTACTGGCTCTCTCTCTTTCCTGGAACCAGTGGCCTTAAATTAGGGACCGGCGACTGCGTATAGACCATGGAGTTGCTCACGGTAGTCAATAAAACCCCAAACAAAAAAAGTTTCCTAAAACTAATTTGTTGCCATTTCGACTTTATCTGCACATCTTCGTCGATCTTAATTTCATTTAGTCTCCGAATTTTATTCCGTAAGTACGGATATCCAGGCATGTACTTATTGATCGTCTGCAAGCGGCAAATGAATTTCGTTGAATTTAGCAGTGGCCACTGGCCAATCATGATAATGTGGCAGTTTTTTCTGTCAAGGTTTAAATGTGCGCGTGATGGATGCCACGCTCTCCAACGGACTACATCGAAATAAAGAAAACTAAAAAATAAACTGAACGTGTACCATTTGCGCTGCTCCAAAATTCGATCGTGACAAATTCAAAATAAACAAGAAAGATGACATTGAATTTTCTATGGTAATGAGTACGTCTTTTGGATCCTTTCCGACGCGAACGAAATTGATGAAGGTTTTCATAATCAATGGAACTGGTAAGAAAAAAAATCAACCGGATTTCTGCAATTGATAAAACACCTAGAAATAGTTAATTACTTCCCCAGTGACTAAAACGTATGTTACGAAAATTAACAAATATCACACAAAAAGTTTCTCATAGCTAAAAGAATATCAGAGACAAAGAATGTTTTCAAATCGAACAGTTAAAAGAAGAAACACTGAAGGAAACATGATATAACTCTACGCCTTCTGGAGGAAGAATTTTGATGGAAAATTTGAAAAATAAGCGAAAAATATTCTTCATGGAAAAAGCTATGTTAAGGGAAAAATAACTTTTCAAATACGTCTCCCGGAAGCACAGGTAGCGAGAAAAAAAAGTCTTGACCTTTACACACCCGAGCGGGAAATCCGTGCATTATTTAAAGATGCCAGTATTTTTTTAGAAGCGTATACAGCTGCAAACAAAAGTACTCAAACACCACCTAGCGACAGAACTGTGAACAACAACTCTTTAAATACAAGTATAAAGTGTTCCGCAAGGCATTCGGTTTTGAAATAATTTTTTAAATCGCACATTCAGACGCACAGATATTGATAAAAACAGATTAAACATGACGCCCTCTAGCGGCGTGTTTGTGGATTATTTTGGGAAGAAAATACGCACACAGTGTTTGCAGATTTAGTAGTATCTGACAGGAAGATAATTTGTTTTCAATTGCGTTTTTAGTTCCGCAGATATTGCTGTAAAAAGTAAATTTGCGCCCTTTAGTTGCACACTTGTGCGTTAAGAAAAATCTGAAATTATATCAGAAACATTTTCCACCGGAAGCACTCTCCTGCAGAGAAATAATTTTTCAAATCGGACTCTTAGAAGCAGAGATATCGACAGAAATGAGATATACATCTACGCCCCCTAGTCTATAAACCATACACTATTTTAAGAAGAAAGTATTCTGAAAACATTTTCCGAGGTGAGCGGTATCAGTCTACGAAAGAAGATATTCAGTCGGATTTTCAGAAGCTCAGATGTTGCTGCAAATACATCAGAAGCAGAAATAAACACTTACGCCCTGTGGTGACCAAACCATTCTTTACCAAAACCTCGAAATTATTTGCAAATCATGTCCCATCAGGAGTTATATCTGGTGCAAGAAGACTTATTCAAATCGGAATGTTAGAAGCAGAGATGCCGGGAAAAACAAACCATGGTGGTCGTTAAACCTCGAATCGAAACAAAAAAAAAAAATCGGGAAAAACGCCGTTCGCCTTTACGCCACCTAGCGGAAAACCTCTGCTTGAAAAAATGAATGTACTGTGTCTTCATATAAATGGCATTGAAATATATAAGATTGTTTTTCAATCGGAAATTTAGAAGCAAATATATGGAATAAAATGTATTCTGAATTCAATATCATCTGCATTTACGTCTTCTAGCGGCGAAATTGTGCATCATAAAAAATATCGGAATGCAAGGATCATCATTCGGACATTGCCAGCTTTCCAATGCAAAAATAATTTTTCAAATCGGACTAATGGTTGCAGAGATATGGTGTCCACAGGTGGACGGACAAAGTAATGACATAAGCACCATCTTTTCTTTTCTTTTTTTTTTTTTTTACAAAAGACCTGCTAAAAATGAGACCCGAAATAACCAGCTCGGTTCCCTTAATAAGTGTACTGTGTTATATAAGTCTAGATTTTTTTTTGGTTTTCAGTTAGTGCCCAGTGTGAAACTGTGGAAACCTGTAAAGTATATGAACATGGGACTACGATTCCCAAAACATAAGTGCCAGAAAGACAAATAAACTTGTTTGCTTACCTTCTGTGCATTCTCAGTTTAAGGCTTTCAATTTCCTGGTTTTTGAGAAAAACACCCTTCATCCCCCCAAAAATTTCGTTTTTAAAATATATACCAAAATTTTGAACAAATAACAAGCTTAATAACCCGGGGTTTTAGGCTTGAACTCCTATACATACTCAGGAAGTACGTGTATATTTAAGTCTATAAATTTCCTGCTATTCCAGCAATGCACTACAAACTGAAATTTTGATTTTATTTCAAATATAAATCATTGGAAATCCAATTTTGGATAATTGAATAAATGGGTAAATCTCCGAAGTGTTTTGTTAGCAAGTTTACCTAGTTTTAGTTCATACATTTCTCGACTTAAAAATTTTATTTGTTAAAAGCCATAAGATTAACATTTTTGAATTAATAAAAACTTCCGTATATTAGTTGTTTTAGTACGTGCAGTTTTCTTCAAGCTTAAATTTCTTGGTTTGTATTATAGAAAAATAACTCGTATGCAACTCATAACGCTATTGCTGTTTTATTATGGTGGATTATGGACTTCCCATGAGCATTTACGGATATGGGAAGTCGTCCGTCTCTAATTTTAATTTAAAGCCACTGGCTCTAGAGAAGGCCTAAAACCAGCGATGTTGGATAAGCACACACTCCTACGTTTTAGCGAAGCTAGAACCCAGCTCCGACTATTAACCAGAAGTTAGGGCTCCCGACCATTTGGTCACCGGTTCTAATTAAATGAGCCATATGCGATACTATTGCTAAACGCGGTCTAGTGTAAGCTATATTTGTTTTTAAGAACAAAAGGTATACCGATCCGCATTAGTAGAGGAAGGATCTCTTCCATCCAAGTCAAAACACATTTACAGCAACTCTTGGCAATCACATTTGATGCCGAAAGATTCGTTTGGTTGAAGATGAAATGCATCTCGTACTGCGCAGCAGGAAATGAACTGCGTGGTACTTAAGGCAACGATGATTAATAACAATTTTTCATTACATTATCATCAAATGATGCAAATTTGCTGTCCCACGCTGTGCACTAGTGTAGGTAGCCCATAGTGCACGGCGTAATAAATTCGCATTAGCCAGAAGGGGTAAATAACTGGACTTCATGCCTAATTTCGATAAAAAAAAAAAGTGAAAATAAGAAAACGGAGCAAAAGTTAATGTGGCTAACAAAGCCTCTCAACCGATTTGTTGCGCTGATGTATTGCTTCCCCATTTTCATGTATATAACAAACAATCTGAAACTGCAGCGTTTTAAACACGGCGAAGCGGATTTATGAATATTCCTAATAACATAAATTGGATGCATTAAACTATCTATACGATTTATTTTTGAGAACTGATAGCGATTGTACAAATCAGCACGAAAAACACGGATCTTCCTTCCGACGATACCGAATTTTCGGCTGTAATGAGCACGTCATTTGAATCCGTTCTGAAGCAAATTAAATTTATCAAAGCGATTCAATGTCAATGGAACTGGTTACGAAAACAATCAACCGGTTTCTACAACCAATAAAATATTCAGAAATAGAAACATCTGCTTAGTTCCACCAGCGGCTGGAACTAAGCAAATGGTGGTGCAGTGGTCTAACCCATGGCTGCTGATCTCTCGTCCAAGTTGGGTCCGGGTTTGAATCCCGGTGGGGCATGGATGTTGTGTTTGTCTTACGGCACTGGCTCTCTCCTTCCCTGGAACCAGTGGCCCTAAATTAAGGACGGGCGACTGCTTATAACCCACTGAGTTGCTCACGGTGGTAGTTACCCCTCAATCAACAACACCACCACCACCACCGGCTAAAAAGCACGTCACGAAAATTAGCAGATGGCGCACAAAAAGTTTCTCATAGCACAAGGAAGCTATCACAGTCAAAGAGATTTTCAATTGTTAAAGGGAGAAATATAGAAGGAAAAGGGATATAACTCTACGTCTGCTAGCGGAATAATTTTGCACAATGGAAAAGTTGAAAATAAGCAAATCATGTTCTTCATTGAAATAGCTATGCTGAGGAAAAAAACTTTTTCAAATACATCTCCTGGAAGCAGAGATAGCGAGAAAAAAAAAATTCGACATTTACTTCCCCTAGCATTATTTAAAGAGGATAAACAAATTTAGCATTTGCGCGACCTAGCAGCGAAATCTCTATTGTAACGAACGGCGTACAATAAAGAAGAAATTTCTCAGCCGCCCCGGTGGCGCTGTGGTCTAAGGCGTTGGCCTCTGATCATTGGTCCGAAAGGGGTCCGGGTTCGAATCCCGGTGAGGCATGGATGTTGTGTTTGTCTTACGGCACTGGCTCTCTCCCTTCCCTGGAGCCAGTGACCCTAAATTAGGGACGGGCGACTGCTTATAGCCCATTCAGTTGCTCACGGTGGTCGTTAAACCTCCAATCAAAAAAAAAAAAAAAAAAAAAAAAATTCTCAATAGTGTTTTTAGAAGCGGAGTTACAGCTGCAAACTGAAACACACAAACGCCATCTACCGACAGAACTGTGAACTACAAAATTCCTCATATACTGACCTAAAGTGTTCTACATGGTAAATGGTTTCCGGTGTTGAAAGCATTTTTTAAATCTCACCTATTGAGAAAAACAGATTTAGCATTTGCGCGACCTAGCGGCGAAATTTTGCGTTATTTTGGAAAGAAAATACGCACACAGTGTTTGCATAGTTAGTAGTATCTGTCTGAAGAAAAGTTTTTCAATCCGGTTTTTAATTCCGCAGATATTGCTGTAAACGGAAACTTGAACTATCGCCCTCTGGTGGCAAACTTGTGCGTTAAGAAAAATTTGAAATTATGTGAGAAATATTTCGCAGCGGAAACTCTCTCCAACAAAGAAAGAATTTTTCAAATCGGAGTCTTAGCAGCAGCGATATTGACAAAATAAAATTTACATCCACGTCCCCTGGCTGAGAAACCTTGCTTTATTTTAAGAAGAAAATATTTCGAAAAGGTTTATCGGCGTGAGTGGTATCGGTCCACGGACGAAAAATTTTCAATCGAGATTTTAGCTCAGATTTTGCTGTAAATACATCATAAGTAGAAATTAACACTTATGGTCAAACCATTTTTTACCAAAAATCCGAAAGTATGTACAAAGGCTTTCCAATCAGGAGCTGTATCCGCTTCAGAATTTATTTTTTTTTAATCTTTAGAAAGGTAAACAGTTTGCTGTCTGCCTTCCTTGAAAAAGCCATCTGGTTGATGTGCCAAAGCTTAACAACTTTACATTCTTTCCTACGTCAATGAATTCGGATCACTGTTATAGTTATACTATTTCTGCAACTATGTTTCTAATTTTCCAGTAAGTACGGTATTAAAAAGAAGAGAAAGTGAGACAACTTCTGCATTTTTCTTTTCGGGTAAAAGTAAAATTTCGTAAGTTTATTTTTGCTTACCAATTGATACTACTGTATTGCTCCGAATTCGGCTCGGAGATAGTTCTTACAGGGCCGACAGATGGCAGCACGTCAGCATGATCGTGAGGGCGATTTTAATGTTGTTACTGTTTAATGGGAATATCTAGTTCAGCAGCTTTTAAACAAGTTCTTAATGAACGGTGTATTATACACTGCTGGCCACCCAAAATGCAACACCAATAAGGACACGAGACAGCAAAGACAGATTTACTGGACACATAACAACAGATACAAAGATGAAACGATTGAGCTTACAGGCCCGTGCGACTTGCGGAACACGCAGACATCAATAGTTCGTGTGCCCCCCTCCCCCCCCATGGCTTGCAATAACCGCCGCTACACGCCGCGGCATCGAACGAAAGAGGTTTTGGATGTGGGCTGGGGATATGTCGGTCCAGACTGCTTCCACACGTTGCCATAGTTCATCAAGCGCAACCGCGGGTGGTGCTTTCCGGGCCACTCGGTTGCCGATCAGCAACCAGGCGTGTTCGATGGGCGACATATCGGGAGAACAGGCGGGCCACGGCAGCAGTGACACCTGGTGGGCCGTGAAGAATTGTTGCACGATGCGGGCCACGTGCGGGCGCGCATTGTCCTGTTGAAACGTGGCCGCTGGCCGGTCCTGCAGGTAAGGGAGGACTACACGCTCCAAAACGTCGGAGATATAGCGGTGGCTGTTGAGTGTACCGGCGATGCGTACCATAGGGGTGCGGGTGTCATATCCAATTGTGTCCCAAACCATAACGCCAGGCGACGGACCGGTATGGCGATGCATAATGCAGGCGTCATATAGTCTCTCGCCGCGGTACAGCCACACGTGGATCCGACCATCATGGTGTTGCAGGCAGAAGCGGGATTCGTCGGAGAAGACAATGTCGCACCATTCCGTAGTCCATGTGCGGCGTTCAACGACCCACTGCCGCCGCACTCGATGGTGGTGTGACGTCAATGGTAATCGCAGCAATGGGCGCCGTGCGACAAGTCCCCGCTCCTGCAGACGACGTCGAACGGTACGTGCTGACACAGGTTGTTGCGCAACACACCCTAATTCCTGCGCTAACGTTCATGATGTGGCGGTGCGAGCTGTCAATGCCCGCCGCACAACATGCCGGTCCTCCCTTTCGGTGGTGTGCCGCGGCTGCGGCAATCGCTTACGTCGGTCCGTCCGTCCCTTCTGCACCCACTGAATCCATACTCGCTTCACTGTGGCTGGATGTCGTCCCACACAGGGTGCCGAAGTATCGGTACGATAAACCGCTGTCACGATAAGCCACTATTCGTCCTCTGTCGAACTCCGAAACGTGCTGGAATGACTGCCGTATTCTGCGACGAGGTATCAGGAAGCTTTCCACGCACAGGACCGGCAGCACAACACACTTCCACTACTTACACCCCGCCTTCTGTGCACTCTTCTTATAGTGTTTCTCGGCGGGCGCACATGATTTGCATATGCCCTGCAATGCTAATCGTTTGCATGTCCTCTCGCGGGCGACGCACGCTGCGAATTTGAGGCCAATCGGATTCTTCCTTCTTGGTGTTGCATTTTGGGTTGCCAGCAGTGTATTTCGTGCACACGTTTCGGAAGGGTTTCTTGTAAACCATTACGAAACGTGTGCACGAAGACTAATATTGCATTTCGGGTGCTTAGATCACGACTGAGTAAATAAATAAAGAAAACTTGTCTGAGTTGTAGGTAATGGTGAAAAAACTTACGTATATATAGAGCGATGTGTGTTAGATGAGGATAGGAGAGAGTGGTTTTCACCCACAGAGAAGATCTAATAGACTCGTCTAGTCTGAACCTTCTCTGTGGGTATAAACTAACACAGAAAGTTTAGGCTAACATAACTTCGTTTCTCGTACTCGGCTCGAAAGCCAAATAGGTTTTTTTTTAATAAGTGGAGCTTGGCAGGCTCTAAGCCCTCTAGCTTTTCCCCAGAAGTGTTTGTTCCAATTTAATTTCTCAAAGCCAAATAGGCTTTTGAGCCGAGTACGAGAAACGCAGTTACGTTAGGTAGTGCTTGGGTAGACAGAGAAGAATGCCTCGCTACTAGTGTGCACTTTCATTGACGCCACTCAGGGTCAAACTGCACACTAGTAGTGGGAAGAGAGAGGGAGGGAGGGAGGCGAAGGAAAGAACAGACGCCTTTACTCAGCGTTAAAGTACACACGAGGAGCGGGGAGAGGAGAGAGAGAGACAGAAAGAGAGAGGAAGGGAGAGGGAGGGAAGGAGGCAAAGGAAAGAACAGACGCCTTTATTTTTAACGGGGAGGCCAGTACCCCGGGTCCGACGGCTTAACGTGCCCATCCGACGCACGGCGGATATTTAGTGGTTCGAACGTTTCTAACCTACTGCGATCGAACCAGAGACCTCTCGATCAGTAGGCAGAAACGCTGGCCATCCGCGGCCCGCTGACTGAGTGATGATATCCCGTAGTTAGGTTCAGTATTCTTCAACCTGCAACTCGCTGAGCCTTTTGGAAAGGAATCTAATCCCTACCACAGGATTACGGTGGTCGTTAGATTTTTCGTAGTACCTTTTTTTTTTTTAGATCATAAGTAAATTTTTAACTTCATTATTCTGACGGTCTTATTTTGAAAAGAAATGATTTTTTTCTGTGTATTTGCACTGTCATGGATTAAAAACAGAACTAAAGCAGGCTTTCTGCAGCAGTCCTTTTATTTTTCTGACTCAGTCCTTTTTTAATTAGTGGGGCTTGGCAGGCTCTAAGTAAGCCCTCTAGCTTTTCCCAGAGGTGTTTGTTCCAATTTAATTTCTTATCCATGGTTAATCCGAGGTATTTAATTTCCTTTATACAGTGCATATTTTCCCCATGAAATTCAAAGTCGGAATTGGAGTTTCGCATTGTTTTAGAAAAAAGAATTGCCTATGTTTTGTCATGGTTAATTTTTATTTTCCAATCTAGAAGATATGTTTCTAGTTTCTGAACACAGAATTTCAGCATACAAGCTGCTTGATTTTTGTTTTGCTTTTTCTCTCTGTATACGCAATTTCTGTATCATCAGCATACACTGTAGCTGTCAGATTTCGGTTATTGAAGATAGGAAAATTTGATGTCCATTTATTTTAGCACAGAATGTTCTGTCTCGCAGATAGGATTTTATCATGCAAATTATTCAGGGACGGAAGTTTAGAACTTATTGTCTCATGTGCGCATTTACTAAATTCCTGTACAATATCAAGAAATATTGCAGCCTTATGTTTATTTTGGTTAAAACCTTCCTAATTTTTTTCGGCTAACCTGGTAATCTGATTCAGAATTAATTGCTTCTCCCTGAAGCCTCCTTCAATGTACGGTATTATTGAAAATTCTTCACAATATTGCTGTAAGAATAATAATTTTCAATAATAATTTTCATAATATCATTTAATTAGAGTAATAATTTTGCCTGTCGTGGGCAAACGAGAAACTGGCATATATAGTTTTCAGGCACAGCTTGATTTTGGGGAGTAAAATAATTTCTGCCGGCTTGCAGTCATCTGGGAAGTATCTTAGCTCTAGAATTGCATTATAAATTTCTGTAAGCACTTACACGCATGTAGTTGGCAGATTATGATAATTATATTTTTTTCCTGGTGCTTTTTTATATGGTGGATAACTTCTTCCATCGGGAGTGGATTTTCAAAATCAGTTGGACAGCACTTATGAGGGCTATTGTTTTTTATTATTTTCTTTCTGGATATATCTAGCTTTGGAGGTAAGATTATTTTTGTTTTTATTGGGTTTAGGTTTAACAGTAAATTCTTCATACATATGAGTTCCAAGAGCTTGTTCTCTTGAATTGAGAGAGTTTGTAGGATCGTCTTCGTTGGTTAGATGTTTAAAATAATTCGAAGTTGTATTTTTCATATCTACAGTTCTATCAGTGTCAGACATGTTGTTAAGCATGAATTCCTTTTCAAGAGAGTCTGCAAAACATTTTGGCTAGCATTACGTCAGCTTTTTGCACTACAGGGGCTACATGTGTATTTTTATTTTGTAGAGATTTAGTGAGATTCCAGAGAGTCATCTTATTTTTGGTGTAAGGATTTTCTGTGTAATCAATACGGGCTTCTTTCAGAATTACCCCCCAGGAGCCATTAGTAAATTTCACAATGTCCTTTCTGATTTTATCATTCAGCAAATAATAGTTTTCTTTATGAGCAGGGTCTCTGGTTTTCTGCCATTTTCGTTTGGTGTTATTTTTGTCATTTATTGTAGCAATGATTTCGTTTTGCAGATAGTACGGAGTTCTTTTCTTTTTTTCCACAATTCGTTACCATACTGTGATTGCTTGGTTGAAGTTAGAAATTGTAAGGTCAATTTCTTCTTTGGTATTACAGTCTCCTATTTCAGATGATGCAATTTGTTTAATTATTTCTTCAAATTGCTTCTGGGTGGTACCGTAACGGTTTTATTCCAAAAAAAGGTTTAGTTCTACAGAATTGTGGTCCGAAGAGAGGGACGCTTTTGTGAAAATTTCAATGTAATATTTATTTTCCTTGAGTCAAATACATTACGTGCCCCAATATCTATATTTTTTCTAGCATATATATTTGAAGATATTTGTCCTGTTACAATACTAGTAATGGCGCTTGCTATTAAAATGATCGGGGTGATATTTTCTTCAAATAAAGTATCTAGATTTTCGTTTGTGATAGTAGGGAAGGGTAGCTATTGCTGTGAATTTAATAAGTATTGTTTTTATTTTCACAATAACAGAGTGAGCTTCCATTCCTTCCCAGAGAGGTTCATAATTTTATAGATTTCCTTTAAGGTGGACCTCAAGTAATTATGCTTCCTATACTTCCAATGGGAAAACTTCCATTTTCTTCCCAATTAATGCGTTTCCAAGGATGAAAATTTGAACATCAATTAAAATAGCTTCATTTTATAACTTGGAATACTTAATATTTTCTAAAATATAACCATACTTATGCAATCCAACATTTATTTGTCTACTGACGTCATCAAAGTACAGGTGGCGCCATCTTTTTTCTGGTTTCAACACCACCAAAGGAAAAGTCGTTGATTTTTAATATAATTATGGCTATGTTTTAGAAAATGTTAAGTATTCCAAGTTATAGTATGAACTTATTTTAATCGATGTTCAAATTTTCATCCTTGGGAACGCATTAATTGTGAAGAAAATGTGTACAGAAGTTTTTCCATTGGAAGTATAGGAAGCGAAATTACTTGACGTCCACCTTAATGACAATAAAATACCACCCGGCTACGTATTAATTGTTTTTTTTATCTCGCCTGTAAATTGCGTATTTGGGAATTTTATATTTGACACTATGAGCTAAGAAAATGTCATTGTTCAGGACATTTTTTATGTTTTTGATGCGAAAATTCCCTATGCATTCCAGAATAAAATATTTAATCCATGCTTTTGCGTAACATAAATTTCATTATGTTCTGCGATTTGTATCTCTGGATTTTGAGGCTCATTTTGCAGTGTGTCCTTAAAAGGGCCCTTTGTTTTCTTTTCGTTAGAAATAGCCGCTGTGTCGCTGCAAATATCAATATTTTTCAGGTCCATGTGTATGTCATTCGGCATTTTTTTAATTTCAGTAACAATTTCTGGACAAACTTCCTTAATTTAAGAGTGCTAAATTCATTGTTTCCTTCCATAACCTTCTGAGAACTTCCTTGGGTATTAGAATTTCAAACTGCCTCATATTCTTGAATTTTTCAAATTAAAAATTCGAATTTCCTTCTTGTTTTTTTTTTTTTTAATGGCGACATTAGCACTTCAGTCTCTGAGATTTGGTGATTTCTCTTGCTATCAAATGCAAGTTTCCAACTACATTTTTTTCCCTCAGAAATTGTTTTGTACATGCTAATTTTTTTGTTTAAAAAAATCTAGTTTACTTAGTGAACTAATAGTACAGATTTCCGTGTTATTAGCAGGTGTTGACAAGAGGAGGTGCTGCTCCCCCCCCCCCATTTTTTTTTGTCTTCCTCCCTAATTTGCTTAGAAAATCTGCCAGGAAAAAAGTTTTTTTTTTACCTGTACATTTCTCCGGTGTTCTGCAGAGTTCAACTTATTTGAGTGTTTTTTGTTTTCTTATTAAAAACATTTATTTCATGTGTGTGAGACTGTGAAACCGACGAATCCTTATTCTGCAAAGCAGTTTTTGACGAACGACATCAGGATAGTGGAGGGGAGGAACAGACGCCCTTATTTTTACGGTGTGATTGGGTAGTGCCCGGTGCCAGCCGGCTAGCGTACCCATCCGGCGCACGGCAAGTATTTGATGGTTTGAATGATTTTTTTTTTTTTTTATTGGAGGTTTAACGATCACCGTGAGCAACTCAATGGGCTGTAAGCAGTCGCCCGTCCCTAATTTAGGGCCACTGGTTCCAGGAAAGGGAGAGAGCCAGTACCGTAAGACAAACACAACATCCATGCCTCACCGGGATTCGAACCCGAACCACTTTTAGACGAATGATCAGAGGCTATCGCTTAGACCACTGCGCCACAGGGGCGGCAAGTTCTAACTATTCGACGTTTTTTCAATTCTACATTTCTCAAATAATGGTTGGTATAACTACAACAGATTTTGCATAATTTGCTACTAACATTAATTTTTAAAGAAAGAGTGTACCAAATCTGTCTGGAACAAATAAACTTGCAGATTTTTTTTTATTTTTTTTTTTGAGAAAGATTGGTTTAATTTCGTGTATCACTGTCTCTAAAAGATCCGTTAAAGGGCTAATATAATGTCATCATCATCATCATTGTCAACCATTATCAATCCACTGCTGGACGAAGGTCTCCCCAAGTTTCCTCCACAACGGTCTGTCTTGTGTCAGTCTCCTCCATGTCACTCCTGCAATACTTTCGAATTTCATCAACCCATCTCCCATGTGGTCTTCTTCTGGGTCTTTTCCTGTCCCTTGGAATCCAATCTAAAATTTCGGCTGTCCATCGATGATCTGTCCTTCTGGCAGTATGTCCAGCCCATTGCCATTTCAGGGATTTAACTCTGATCATGATGTCTTCCACTCTTGTCATTTTTCGGATCCATGAGTTCCTCTTCTTATCTCTCCTGGTTACACCAAGCATGCACCTCTCCATGCTACTTTGAGTTGTCTGCAGCCTTTGTATGTCTCTTTTAGTTAAGGTCCACGTCTCTGCACCATACGTAAGCACTGGAAGGATGCATTGATCGAACACTTTTCTCTTAAGACATAATGGCATATTGCTCTTGAAAGTTATGCTGTTTCTTGCAAAAGCTCTCCAGGCAAGTTTTGTACGCCGATTAATTTCTTCATCAATGTGACCCTCACTTGATATCTGCTGTCCAAGATAAACGTACGTGCCTGTTATCTCCAGCTTTTCTCCATCAATCGATAAATCTTCATTTCTTGTAAAAGCATTGAACATCACTTTTGTCTTCTGAAAGTTCATTTTTAATCCCCTTCTTTACTCTTGTCAGCAAGTTCCTGGATCATACTCTGCAGCTCTGATGGGGTAGTTGCAAAAATGACTACATCAGCAAAACGAAGGTGGGTTAGATAATCTCCATTAATCTTTATCCCCTTGTTTTCCCAGCTCAGCGACAGAAAGACACCCTGCAATGTGGCATTAAAGAGCTTTGGATATATGGTGTCACCTTGTCTCACTGACTTTCCAATTTTTATGTATGTTGTATTTTCAAACAGCCGAATCTTTGCACTTGCATTTTCATAGATGTTATTAATAATATTAATGTATGCATCTTCAATACCGCAGGATTTCAGAGCCATTGTAACTGCTGATGGTTTCACCGAATCAAAGGCTTTTTCATAATCGATAAAAGCCATGCACAATGGAAGTTCATATTCCCTCGCTCTTTCAATTAGTTCTCTCAGTACGTGGATATGATCTATTGTGCTGTAGCCACTCCTGAATCCAGCTTGTTCTCTCGGTTGAGCCATGTCCATTGTTACCTTCAAGCGGTGTGAAAGAACTTTAGTGAAGATTTTATAAACCACTGATAGGAGGCTGATAGGTCTGTAGTTCCCGAGATCCTCAATGTTACCTTTTTTATGTAGCAGGGTCATTGTAGCGGTGTTCCAATCTTCAGGAATCGTCCCTTCATTAAGGCATCGAGTGAAAATTTGGGCGAGTACTGTTTCGATTTCTCCACTTGCTTCTTGTATGATGTCTACAGTAATTCCATCTTCTCCTGGAGCTTTTCCCCGCTTCATGTTCTTGATTGCATGTGCAACTTCTACTGGGAGGACTGGAGGAACTCTGGTACTGGTACCTTTCATGATGTCTGGAGCGCATGTATCATCCCTTTCATATAATTTGGAGTAGAAATCTTTCACTCTTGTCAAAATTTCGCCTCTATTTCTTGTTACGGAATCATCATCTTTTCTCAGTGCCATAATCTGTTTTCTTCCCTTACTGAGATGTCCCTTTGCTATCTTTAGGCTTTGGTTGTTTTCAATTGCTTTCCTCACTAGTTCACAGTTGAATTTTCTTACGTCTTCAGTGATACTTTTTCTTACTGTCTTGCATAGCTCTATATATTCCACTTTGGAAGTCACATCTTCTTTAGTTGTCCTCATCTCTCTTCATTTTTGCATCAACATTTTGGTTTTTCCTGATAATTTGTTCACATGCAACTTGTTCTTATAATGTATCGTGTATTATATCTAAATTGTACCCGAGTCCTGCTTCCTTTATTGCACTGATCCCATTTTCCCACCTTGTTTCATAGCACAGTTTTACAGTCAACGCTGGAAGCTCTTTCTTTAAAACTTGCCAACAGTTAGGTAATTCTTGAACAATACCGGAAACGTTCACAATCTCTAGGGAAATTTTTCGTCTTTATTTACGACCAGATGAGCTGCTCAAAGTACATAAAATGCATAAGGGTTTTAGGTCGAAAAATTGTTTTTTGAAGTCCATTGTGTTTTTCATTCATATTGACCCCATTGTCATAACGCTGGGCACGCATATCATGAATGCTGAAACCTTTAAGATTTTAAAAAAATTAGAGAAACAATTGTTAGTCCTTTGCAAAAGAATTGTTAGTTCCCGGGAAAAGGACTAACAGTTCGTTTTTTTTTTAATTTAGAAAAATAATTGTCAGTCCTTTGCCCGTGGTATTCGTTATTGAACAAAAGAAAATTATTCTCTGATTTCAAGTCGTTTTCTATTGAATCATACAATGAACTATTTTTACTAAAAAAAAAAAACGTGCCACGTAGCTTTACGATTTCTCACAGTTAAACGTTTTCTAAACTTCTCCCACGTCACTGATACGTGTATTAATTTATCAACCGTAAAATGTGATTGAGGGTCATGCCGCCCCCGGAAGGTGGCGCCCGGGGGCTTCGCACCCTTTGAACCACCGCTTGGCGCGTCCATGCAACTGTTAACAACCAATATGATGTGCTCAGTATTTTACAGATAACTATTAATTAGAATGTATATATAATAGTCTCATCCTCAGTAACGTTTTTGTTATGTGTAAAAAAAAAAAGACAAGAATGTGTACTAGTGAATCAAATATCCTTATATCTCACTGTGACATGCCGACTCAATTCGATAGTGATAACGACGAGAAACAAATAGAATTTGTGTGCTCATGAATACAGAAGTTCTAATAGCTCAACTCACGTAACCTTTATACGCTGTATTATAGTTACTGGGCTTATATTTGCGTACCGTTTTACTCAATACTGTAGCAGATTCCGTGTAGATACAGCACAAGATAAATTTGTCTGCCTTAATTCTCTTCCTGTTAAACGTCGGATGATTTACCTGCGTTATTTGAACAAAAAAAACATTTTATGTCATTTTTTTTTCATAATACAGCATAGTCTTGTTGCGTTTAGGGAATGTACGCTCCTCTGGTCGTACGGAGTAGTTGAAGAGCGCAAAGGTTGAAAAATAATTGTAGCAGAACGTGGTATGTATTGCATCGAGAATTTTACTTCTCTGTTTTCTATTACCATTGCGGAAAAGCGCAGCAACGAAGTTACGTTTGCTCGTAATGTCAGCCCATATTAATAAAACTTGAATGAACATGAAAAAAAATATTTTTCACTTATTTGACAATTGTTCTTAATGCCATTGTACACAAACTATGATTTTACTGTACATTATTTATTCAAAGAAAAATTGTTTTTTTCTTTTAAAGAGCTTTAATGATCAATCCGGAGCCAAAAATCATGGATAACTTGGGTGTTCTGTACATCAGTGCTGGAAGAATAAATGAGGCGAAAAAGCTTTACAACGAAATGCAGGAAACGCATTCGGGTTATTTGGAAGGAAAAGTTCATCTGGTAAGTACGACACAATTTCGGATACTTGAAGTTTCCTTTCATTTTACAACCAGGTTCAGAAAAAATTACTCGGATTCCCATAGTACTTCTGAAAGTACGGGATTTCCAGAAAAAAATGTTGATAGTAATTCAAAGGTTAATGTACATCGAACAAATTACGACACAGCAGTAGCTAATGCTATGACCTACAATAGAAATGCAGATTCTCGTTCAATATATTGTATTTTACGTGCAAATTTTACGGTATTGGCACAGCTTATAAGCAATATTCCTTCTAAGCGCCCATGGGCAACGCGCGCCTAACCCAACGAGCTGGGCAGGCATCAAAACCTCTTAGGCAAAAAAAAAAAAATATTTTCTCAGCTTCTTTTGTTAATGCAGTAGAAGTTGGAACTCAGAGTGGTACCCTTATTTTTTCTAATCCCCCCATTTTTATCACCGTTCTTTCCGCAATTGATTTTAAATAAAAAAAAAATTAAAAGCATTCCATTAATTAAAATTTTTATTTTATAAAAGTAAGAAGCTCAAACTTACTTCTGGAATAAAAATACTGGAAATTAGGAAAAGCATGTTTACGCACAATACACAGTTTCTTTGCATATAAAAATACCAAGGAGAATGAGAAACAACTTAGTAAAATCATGCAATGCATTGATTATGATACGCTCTCCAACATACCAGAAATAAGTTATTTAATAATAACTGTGGAATAAATCTCGCTCCTGTGTCCTGACCTTTGACCCCATTTCAATGATATTAAACAGAATTGGTTCAGTATACCTCCGGAACAACATGATAAAGTTTTGTAGCAATTGAAGCATCTTTACGTAAGTTGTGACGTATAAGGGCGATAGAATGAATCCCGCTCCTATGTCCTGACTATGTGGTAGGGGACCACCTGGGGACAAACCCTATTGAAAATTTTGAACGCAAACACAAGGCGCCTTTTAGCGTCTTTGATGTTGAAAGAAATATGCCTTATTGTCTGACAAAAGTTTGAGCAAAATCTTTTTGCCAGCGGCTTACAATTTAACTGACCGGAACGCCTTTCCCCCGCCATTTAGTATAGGTGCATTAGTTAGTTCAATGAACTTGGTTACGGTTTGCTGTGAATAGCTGGCGCCATTTGAGAAGAGACTCAATATCTGCCTCTTTCTCGGCGTGGGAAAATCACTAATTCGCATTCTCGTGTTCACTATCTGCTCGCACGAGGCTACTTTGCAAGGGCCTTTGAGAAGGAAGAGGACAATGAGACGAACTTAGAAGGAGGCGAACGGTATTTAGGAAACGTGTTGTTTTGACTTTTGATAGTCCGAATTTTATTTATTTATTTATTGTTTTTGCAGGTAATTGATTTTTGATTTATGATACTTAATTAGCGATTTGAGAATGAATTTTAAGCTAAAATGCTTACTGCGCGGAGGATATTTTAGATGCGCGGCCGCGCGCAGCTTGGAGGGAACATTGCTTATAAGGTGTGAGTAGATGGTAGAAAAACAGCCTTGTCTTCTGCATTACACATGTTACAAGTACGAAATTGAGTCCGAAATACTGCTTTTTGCTCCTTTTGTAATATTTCATGTCACCATTTTCCCTGTCAAGACAAAATTGCTATCGAGGGGGATTCTCATGAACAGGGGCGGTGCATGTTTATCATGGGCCGGGTGCAAAATCATTAAGAGGGGCATCTCTCCACGCCAAAAAAAAAAAAAATTGAAAATGATTTGATAAAAATCTTTACATCTGTAATCATAAGTTGTATATTTATTCTATTTAAGAGGCAACATAGCCAACTAACATTTTATGAATGCGTGATTTTTGTTTTATTTTATAGATTACATAATGGTTATTATGATCCAAAAATTAATACAACACTTCCTTCTCCAAGTATCTTCTGGTTGCTCATCAGTCGTCATAATTTTAGAGTATTGAGTATTTCGACTTCCTTCAACTTGTAGTTGTTTTCACAAAAAATCAAGACATAGTTACTTCTTCAGAAGTAGTACTGTTGCAGAAAAATTAGAAACAAGTTAGTAAAATCATGCAATGCATTGATTATGATACGCTTTCCAACATACCAGAAATTATTACTCAAGCTATGAGGATAATGGCCGTGGAATAAATCTCGCTCCTGTGTCCTGACCTATGACCCCATTTCGATGATATTCAACAGAACCGGTTCACTATACCTCCGGCACAACATGATCAAGTTTTGTCGCAATCCAAGCATTTTAGGTAAGTTATGATGCACAAGGGCAATGGAATGGATCCCACTCCAGTGTCCTGACCTTTGACCCCATTTCGCTCATTTTCAACAGGGTTCGTCCCCAGCGGCTCCCTACCACATACTAAAATTTCATCGAAATCGAACCATTTTTACGCAAGTTGTGACGCATAAAAGCAATGGAATGGATCCAGCTCCTATGTCCTGACCTTTGACCCAATTTCACCCATTTTCAACAGGGTTCGTCCCCAGATGGTCCCCTACCCATACTAAAATTTCGTCGAAATGGAACCATTTTCACGTGAGTTATCGTGCGGACGGACGGACAAAGCTGGAGCATATACGCTTCTTCAACCTACGGTTGGAAAGCGTAAAAAAGAATCTGACGATTGATTTTTATACTTCTATTTCGATACATTCATATGAAAAATTTCCTTTCTTTATTACGGAATCAAAATCACATTTCTTTTCTTAATATCGCTAATGATGACAAACGATCTTGGGGTCATGGTTTATCTTAAAAATACTTTAAACATTTTTTGCTTGTTAAATTTCGGAACATGCGAGTGTTACTGGTCGTAAAGATGTTACAAGCTTAGGAAATTATCGCTGTAAGTTGAAGAAACTCTGTAGGACCCGGAATATTTTTTGTTGTAAGCTACAAAATTTTTCATAATTTGTAACTCATCTGATATGGGCACTAAATTTAGTGAATTCATTAGCTGATGTTTATATAGATTCAATAGGAACACAGCTCATTTGGATATAAAATGAATATCTACTGTGCACTGATCTCTGTTATATAACTGAGCAAATCTTGTATTTATTGGAGATCAAATTTTGAAGAGGTAGTTCAGCAAAAAAATTTCCCCGTTAAGTTTAGTTTTTGTTTAGATACTGAATTTTTACATTTTGGTAATCCAGCTGTGTTTCTCTCCCGCCCCCTTTTTTTGGGTAAACAAATTTATGCATAAATAATTCTTCAGAAGAATTTTGAGACACCGATGTATCCCCCCTTCTTTTCTCATGGAAACGTTACGTAGAAAAATAGCGATGTTAATAGAGGTACCTCTCTGGTGTCATATATTGTCTGTGAAGTTTTGAACTTTGAGCCTGGTAGCTTAGGCAGGCATTTGCTTGCGCAACCCAGTGTAAAGCATTTAAATCTTGGGATTTGGACGTTACAATCTTCAAACTCTTTAGCTATTAAGATGTCTTCCGAATGGAAAAGTTATCCGTCTAGGGGGCAAAACGAGTCTTCTGTTCCTTTGTCTTGAAAAATTCACCCATCTCCTTTAGGTAAATTGCCCAACACAAATAACAAATTTTTCTGCATCTCGTGTAAAACCTGTTACTTCATCTGGTTGTTTCTGGTGCTGACATTAAGAGCGTCTGTGTGCTCTTAATAGTTCCATATATTGAGCAAAATATTCTTCACCACGACCCTCTCCTAAATCACGAAAAATATTCGTTTTTTGTTTTTTTACTCTGTGTGTGTACATCTCATTAGCCGTGCAGTAATAATATCTTTGGAATACATGAATATGGGAAAATTCTCAGATATAAGCTCTGTGACGTATATTACCTATTTAAATTTCTGTTTTTGTTTACTGTCTCGAATGCAAATTTTTAGTTATCATTCATTCCTCCCATGCGGAATCACTGCCAGTCTGTCGTATAAACAAGATGTTAAGTGTGTTAGGTGTCTTCGATGTTACGCTAGCCAGCTATTTGTAACCTAAACGAAAAATTCCGCTAGCTTGAAGTTAATTACTCCGTAACCTTTGATAATGTATTCAAGTCATTTAAATTCTTGCAATGACTAATCTATTTGTTCACCACAACTCGTGTACGATCTCAGAGAGAGCAGATAAAAGCGTTTGCTGTGTACGAACTGTCTTTTTAATTGCAACCACTTTACTCTTGTGAACTCAATATATCATCATCATCATCATGATTTATAATTCTTCTTTATACACTGAATGGACAAATTATTATATACATCGCTGTAACAATAAGGGAAACAGAGGTATCGACCCCAGTCACGTGGGAGCCTGCAGCTAGCAATACCTATAATTAACACGGCATCCACCTCCCCTTTTTTACGGTTTCCAACCGTAGGTTGAAGAAGCGTATATGTTCCAGCTTTGTCCGTCCGCCTGTCCGCACGATAACTCACGTAAAAATGATTCGATTTCGATGAAATTTTTTGTATGTGGTAGGGGACCACCTGGGAACGAGCCCTATTGAAAATGGGCGAAATGGGATCAAAGCTCAGGACATAGGAGCGGGATCGATTGCATTGCTTTTATGCGTCATAACTTGCGTAGAAATGGTTCGATTTCGATGAAATTTTAGTACGTGGTAGGGGACTACCTGGGAACAAACCCTGTTAAAAATGGGCGAAATGGGGTCAAATATCAGGACATAGAAGCAAGATCCATTCCATTGCACTCACGTGTCATAACTTGCGACAAACCTTTAATATGTTGTTCCAGAGGAATACTGAACCGGTTCTGTTGAATATCATGGAAATGGGGTCAAAGGTCAGGGCACAGGAGCGAGACTTATTCCACAGCCATTATCCTCATAGCTTGAGTAATTATATCTGGTATGTTGGAAAGCATATCATAATGAATGCATTGCATGATTTTACTAACTGGTTTTCAGTTGGCGTGAGACGGTGAGTACTGATTGCTGCTCCGGCTTCCAAATGTGGTTTTTGTGAGTTTTACTCCTCCCCGGTGGCGTCGGTGGTTGTGGTGTGCTGGGGATGGTCTTCCTGTAGCGGTTGTTTCCGCCGGACTGGTGCAGCAGTGTGCTCAAAAGTCAGCTCTCTCCCCTGTCACTAAATTTTTCTGTTTCTCTTTCTTATTGAATTCACTTACTCAAATCTCGTAGCTTCCAATTCCTAAGGGCAGTTTTAGACCTGGGGTTATACATTCCCTTCCTAAAATTATTGGAAACCATTCATGGAAAAGTAATCCATGGGGAAAGTCAGCGACGTAAGTGTGTGTTACCGTAGTAAGATTGTAGCTGCGGAAAAGGCCGGTAGTTCAATCACTGAATCGTTGGGATTTCCACGTCACACTACCGCACACGTTACCAAGACTACGTGAAATACAGCAAAACCTCCAACCAACGAGAAAAATGTGACAGCGCAGGTGCAATTGGCTCTCGAGGTAAGCACAGATTGCCCCGCTTGGTTACAAGGAATCGCGCAGATAATCTCGGAATTTAAGGATGCCCGTCCACAAGCTTATGCATAAAACCTATCCGTCACACCATAGGAAAAAACATGCTATTGCAGTCGACGACCTGTAACGTACCAGGAGATGTGACGTACCTGCCCGAAGGACGCACACGACATAAAGGCAGATAGGAATCAGAATAAAACGTCCGCGTAGCTCAATTGGTAGAGTGACTTATTCCGGAATGAATGGATCCGGGTTCGAATCCTGGCGTGGACACAAATGACGGAGAAATTTACTTCGTTATAGACCCTATCATGTCCCCTTGTTGACTGCAAGGCACCGAAAAAATTAGGCTGCAGTATTTAAAGGCTTCTCGCAACTGGAGTGCGAAGGACTGGAAATACGTCATCTGGCCTGAAGAATCACGGTTTCAAATCTATCACGCCGATCGGAGGGTGAGTGATGGACCCAAATCGGGGTCACACAGGCAGGTGAAGGCCGTGTAATAGTTTAGGGTGCATTTGCATGGGCTTCCTTGGGGTCCCTAGTACCAGTAGAGACCTCTGGCACAAGTTGCGACCATCTACACTAATTCATAACGATTCTCTTTTCACACCATGATGCTATCCTTTAACAAGACAACGCCACATCGCATACTCCCTGAGTGATGACCAAATGTCTCCAGGAGCATCCAACTAAATTTACTAGAAGAACCTGTGGGACGAACTGGAAAGATCTGTTAGAGCCCGCCAACGGTGAATGCTCTACTGCAGACGATCTCGCTTCCAAGGGTGGCAGTACTACCTCAGCTATGTGAGTGCGCGCAAAAGGTGAAGGAACGCGTTATTACGTAAATGTATGTAATAATTTTTCTATTAGGTACTGCAATGTTCCTTTTTTCTACCACTTCACTTCCTCTGTTTCCATAATTCTACCGCAGAAATAAATTTCCACTTTCAAAGGAAATGAGCTTAACAAACGCATCTTGTACAAACACTTATGAACTGTAATTATGATATTCCACCATCGTGAGACCGGCGGTGAACTGCAGGTACCGGAAATCTTCCTACCACCGACAGAATGATTGCGCCCAAGTACGATAAGTTGCTTTGCTTCTGGCAATGCACGCCTAACAGGGACATTTTTAAATGCCATTGGCAGCAAGTACTTGTTCTCAGCTGTATCTCTGGCTTCCTTAGAAATAGTATAGTACCGTAAATATTTTTCTCTCAAGCATGATTACCTGTTGAAATTTCAACTTGAAATCAGCAAATGCAACTTGCTAAGCAGTCTGACAAATTTTGAATTGCCTACCGCGAGAACAACTAACAGTAAAGTTTACTAATTCCTGACATCGAGCCGACCTTAGGTAGGCGAATTAATGAATGTTGTTGTCGAAGAAGATATGTGATTCATAAAAGTAAATATTTACTAAACTATGACGGTGGCAATAGTAAGTATTTCGACAATAAATATTTTTATTATTACATTATTATGTAGACGAATGTAAGAAACGACCCCGATGAAAGTTCCCCTGCTCAGGAGAGAAAGAAAAGATGAATCGCCAGTGCGAGGGATTGGTATCTTTTGGTCTAGGGGAGATCTATGTTATACATCATTTGAAACTTTCGTCAGTAGCAGGTAAACCCGTCTACCCTTGGGCTGGAAAATCGAAAGGAAGCCAAATTTTGCTATGACACATACTTTACTACTGTCGGAGAAGATGCATAGGATCAAAATGCATTTTTGTAATGCCTTTCAGCATCAGGTTCTCGTGATGGCAATGGGATATTATTGCCTTTATGTAGAACGTGATGAAATAATGTTCGGCGATGGTTTGGTAAAATGTATTGTTGGGTAACAATGAAGTTAACTATTGTTGCGTCACTTAAGGTGGTTCCACTTAAAATCTCTGCCTTATGTTTCCAATGGTAAAATTTCTGTACACATTTTCTTCGCAATTAATGTATTCCCTAGGATGAAAATTTGCACATCGATAAAACTAACTTTAAGTTATACGAGGTCCGATCAAAAAGTTCAGAGACTAGGCCGATATACAAAGTACTTGCGTTACTTAAGTCTGGCTATGATCTCCCTCAAAGTAGTCTTCTTGGGCAGCGGTACACCGCTGCCAGTGTTTTTGCTACTGTTGGAACGCTCCCTGGATGTCCTGTTCGCGAATGGCACTGGATCATTTTTTTTTTTTTTTTTTGATTGGAGGTTTAACGACCACCGTGAGCAACTCAATGGGCTATAAGCAGTCGCCCGTCCCTAATTTAGGGTCACTGGTTCCAGGGAAGGGAGAGAGCCAGTGCCGTCAGACAAACACAACATCCATGCCTGACCGGGATTCGAACCCGGACCCCTTACGGACGAATGATCAGAGGCCAACGCCTTAGACCACTGCGCCACCGGGGCGGCGCACTGGATCTCGTCCACGATTTCGAAACGGCGACCCTTGAGCTCCAGCTTCGGGAACAGAAAGAAGTCGCAGGGGGCCAAATCCGGCGAGTAAGACGGGTTAGGAAGGGTAATCATGCTGTTGCGGCTGCAAAACTGGCGTGTTGCTAACGCTCTGTGAGCTGCTGCATTGTCGTGATGGAGCAGGAAATCGCCCCTGCGCCACATTTCAGGTCGTTTGCGGAGAATGTCCTCCTTAAGATGGCGCAGAACATCTCAGTAAAGAAAAGACGGTGATGGTCTGCCCCTGGTGCAAGGGGAACGAATTGACGGTGCGCAACCCCACGAATGTCGAAGAACACGATGAGCATGCTTTTGGTTGCGCTCCGGACCTGTCAGGCCATCTTCGGTCGTGGAGATGCCGGGTTCTTGCACTGCGACGACTGTTGTTTGGTCTCCAGGTAGTAACCGTAGACCCATGTATCGTCCCCAATGATGACCCGTGACAGGAGCGTTGGTTCCCGATTTGCCGAATTTGATGTTTGCTCGCTGCTCTAGTTTGCAGTCCATACCGAAATCGCACCTTTGTTCTGCACGTGGTCACCAAATATCGTATAGCACAGCTCCCGATTTTCACAGAACGACGCCACTCAGCACAGTGACTCATGAAGATCCCTGCACTAAACCGTTGCTCGCGCATCCGCGTACTGTCATCTGTTGGCGCACTACGTACCTAGTCTCGGAACTTTTTGATCGCACTACGTAGCATGGGATACTTAATACTTGCTAAAACATAACCATTATTAAGCAATCTAACATTTGTTTGTCTACTGACGTCATCAATTTACACGTCGCGCCATCTATCAACAGGTCTGAACAATACTCAAAGAAAAATTATTGATTTTTAATATAATTATGGTTATGTTTTAGCAAGTATTAAGTACCCCTGCTATAACTTAAAGTCAGTTTTATCGATGTGCAAATTGTCATCCTTGGGAATACATTAATTGCGAAGAAAATATGTACAGAAGTTTTACCACTGGAAACATAAGGTAGGGATTTTAGGTGGAACCACCTTAATGGTTTTGATTGCTTCCGTTGCCCATTTTTGTTACATCGAATTTTTTTTTGCATGGAAGTTACTTTACTGCTGTCGGGAAAGATGTATGGCATTAAAACACCTGCTGTAACTAATAAACTGGGATGTCGTTATATACAAAAATAAAAAGGAGTGTCTTATAAACCACTGTGAAGCAAGCGTTTTTGTTCTCCTAATAGTACCATATAATCAAATTGAGCGTCATTGGGTAACTGAAAACGTTAATTAACTAAAGAAAAATAATTTAGTTTCTTGATTCAAATGGTATATGTTAATTTTAAATTTTCCTTGTTATATTGTAAACAATTTTGCACCCTGTGGTACTCAGCATTGAAAACATTTCCCTCATAACGCCATTTTGTTTTGCTTGCACAGATGTTTCTTTACTTTCTCTATTTCATTGACAATATAAATTCCGGCCTGAATCTTCGTAAACAATTTAGCTTTAGCTCTGATTAAATAGGTCCTCAATTTGTATGCTAAGTAGGTGATTAATCTGTATGCAACTGGCCTGTAATTTAGTATCTCATTGCACATTCAGGTAAGAATAAAAGCACCACTCGAGTGACTTGTTTTTCGAAACAACGTTCTTGCATCACTTTGCATAAATTTATGATGTTTGTAGCGGATTCTTTTATATCTACACGATCGCAATGAAATAAAATTCGAAAGTAGGCAAATTGCGAAGACTCTTACAAACAAATAAAAAGGTGCAAATTAGCTTATATGTAAGAAATGCCGTGTTAACCATAAAAAGAAGTTTCAGAAAGGGGTGAAGATCCGAGACGAATGGGCAGAATTTTCTTGGAGCAATGCAGTGGAAACAATTGACGGAGATTCCGCATCAGATCAACTGCTGACTCCTTATCAAGTGTGAGCACGTGCGAAACCTAAGTTACGGTCCTTTATTTTGTTAACGATTCCCTGACGAAGATGCGAACGAAAGGAGAAGTAGAATAAGCAAAAAAAAGAGAGAGAGAGAGAGAGAGAGAGAGAGAGAGAGAGAGAGAGGCAAAGAATGCTTAAATCGAAAGGCATGGAAGTTTTACCCCCGTGAGATCTTGGAGATCAAGAGTCTGATCTCGCTTTTTATTTTTGTACCTCATCTGTTGTTTTCCCTAGTTCCATTGTTTCGTGTTTCATTTTAGCTGAAGTTAGTTCTCTTCCCTTTCCTTACAGTACTACTTTATACCCTTTTTTTTTTTTTTGTTCTTTCGAAGCCTGTGGCCATATATCCGGTCTTGCTTGTCTACTAAATTATTTCATATTAAAGCACTCCATCCCCAAGAAATCTTTATTTGAGTAATACCAGCGATACAATAATCACCGCGTTACTAAATAGGTGCTTGAAACTTCAAAGACACTGACTTTCTTACGTCGTAGTACTTTTTGCTTTGCCTCCGTGTTTCTTCATGGCGATCTAGAAATCCCGGCCCTACACTGCCTGGTAGCATCTCTCTCTAATATGCCTATGGAAAGAAACTCTCATTACTGATGGTGAACTGAAACGATGAAAGTTTTCCGTCTTTAGCACGATTTAATGATTAAAAGATGAGAAATATATACAATTAAAACCATGAGCACTTTCGAGGCAGCGGCTGCCTCTTCTTCAGATGTAATAATTAGATACACATTTAATCTAGATCATTGCATTTTGGGAAGCATGTTAAGTTATTAGCCAATAGTAATCTACATGCGCCAAAATGTTGCGTATACTGTTGGCCCAATGGTCTGTGAAGAAAACATGGAAATATATTATAGAAATAAATGGTGTAGGGTGGGGGTGAACATTCAATTTTAAGTTTATATTACAATTTATAATTTACTGTTTTAATAAGAGATTTCCAAACGTTATGTAACTCATAGGGGTCATGTTCATTACAACATTGCTCACCGGAAGCCTCTATATACACACTTTCTGCTATTAAAAGGTCACCAGGTTTACTAGGAGTATTAATTATTCTTACAAAAATGCCCTACATACTACCCTGTTAAGAAACTCCAACTGCAATTCCATATATGTTGGCTCTATGCAATACAATCCACATTTAACGAGAGCCTTAACTCAACTATGTAAACTATATGACTTGAAGTTTGGTTCACGAGCACGAAACTTATTTTCAGTAGTTCGTAAGGATCGTGAACAGAACAGCAAAATGGGACAGTGGGGTATTTACAATATCCCTCTGGTTAAGGCAACTACAAGACAAGCAGCCTCTAATTATGTGGGTTCTACAAAACGCAATATTGAATTACGAATTAAAGAACACAAATACAATATTAAAACAGGCATGTTTTGTACATCCCTAGCCAAATCTGTTATACAAGATGATCTTAATCCCGACTGGAGTAATGTAAGAATAATTAATACTCCTAGTAAACCTGGTGACCTTTTAATTGCAGAAAGTGTGTATATAGAGGCTTCCGGTGAACAATGTTGTAATGAACTTGCCCCCTATGAGTTGGAAATCCCTTATTAAAACAGTAAATTATAAATTGTAATATAAACTTAAAATTGAATGTTCACCCCCACCCTACACCATTTATTTCTATAATATATTTCCATGTTTTCTTCACAGACCATTGGGCCAACAGTATACGCAACATTTTGGCACATGTAGATTACTATTGGCTAATAACTTACCATGCTTCTCACAATGCAATGATCTATATTATATATAGATTAAATGTGTATATATTTATTACATCTGAAGAAGAGGCAGCCGCTGCCTCGAAAGTGTTCATGGTTTTAATTGTATATATTTCTCATCTTTTAATCATTAAATCGTGCTAAAGACGGAAAACTTTCATCGTTTCAGTGATTAATGTCGCACGAGTCTTCAATATTTGTTGCTGATGGTGAATTTGAATTGCAGTTAGAATGCACAACGTATTAAAAACAAGTTAAATTTCCTATGACCTATCTGGAAGTATAGAACTTCAGAAATCTTCCGTACATTACTGGTCGTATTCAACTTGGTCAGCTAAAGGCTTTGTTCTGAAAGTAAACCTTTTTATTCCATACAGAATCAAATGAGATAATTATCCAACCTTTCGTTTTGTATGGTACAGAAAATTCGGGGTTTCTTTTGGGCTCCTTTAATATTTAATGATCTTTTGACGTAGGACTACGTCTAACTCCGCGGATAGTATGGGGTGACTTACGGCGGACCGCCTCTGACCAAAATAGGTCCCAACTGAAATCATTATAAGACTAAAAACACGTGCCGCAAACAGCATGGAGTCTAATTCACGTACTTCGCAATACTCCCTGTGCGTGAGGGAGATGATGCAATATTTCTGGACATGCTCGCTGCGTTTGACTCAGTCTATCTCGACAACCGTGAGCGCAACACGACTGTGCGTGGTTTCGTTTTAAAGATCTCGACGAGATCTATTCTAATATATGAAGAACATTTCGCAGTGGTTTGAACTGAACATTTTTGTTGGATGATGGTGTCCTTTGCTTGTTTCTTTTATTTTCGTCGAGCACCTGCTGTAAGTTTCGGTTTGTGTTTGCGTGGATGCCGACCAGCCAGCAACTCGTTGCAGAGGATTATAGGATCACGACCCTGGATTAGTAGTGATGGCGCTGCTGTAATCTGTGGGAGCGAGTTCTGATGAATAGGGTTGTTGGCGTGGTTATTATTAGGTGTTGAAGTGGACGCCAACTTATCAGAAGAATCGATGTTTGCATGTTCTTGTCATTGGAGCAGGAAAGCAAATTAATAAATATTTTTAAAAAAATGAATGTAATGACAGATGATTTCGTCCGCACATATCTTTATTCTTCAGATTGGAGGGAAAAGGGGAAATATTAGCTAGTCAAAATAAATGGTATATACCTCCAGCGGGTGGGTGACTTTTTCTACGTAATTCCTGCCAACATTTCTTCTCATTCATCCCTGTGCAAAATCGTTCTTAACTCCCTCGAATCCCAAGCCAAACTTCCCGTATTTCCTTTCACTCTCTGTCTGCCCCTCGAAGGAAGATGATGCTGACGTAAGAAGTTGACTGTTAATTGCTTACTTGGATTGTCCCAGGCGGGCACTCTCTAGCAAGACTGTCCGTATCTTCGTCAGGAATTGAAAAGGGGGTATCCTATTGTACGTAGGTGATTCTAGTCCGTGAAAGAATGGTTTTCTCCATAAGGATATGTGCTAAGCACCTTTTTAAATGAAGCCGAATTTCAGCTGCTGTTCGCACACAGAATAACCAAAGTTACTATTTAAATCTAGTTTAAATACAGGGTGTCCCACTCGCTACCGAACCCGGTATTTCTTTAATAATATTAACTCCAATGAAGATATTGCAACGGAATTTTAACTGGACTTACCTCATTTCGTGCGAAATGTGATGACATCACAACATGTGTTTGAAGTGGCCACAATTTGCCCATTTCAGGCGAATAACCACTAGGCTACTCGCTGGACAGCTTGGTGTCGGTAAGTAAATGGCCAGGGTAATCTTAGAAAAATATTTGCGCAAGAGGAAGTCACAGGAACCCTGTTCCACCGTCAGGAACCCTTCGCCGACTGTCACAGGAGCCGTGTTTCCTGTGACAGTCGGCGAAGTGACTTCCTGGGAGACGCAAGTAGTCGGCCCTTTACATTCTGGATAGTTTCCTAGGCCATTTGTGAACGACCTCCTGCATGGTCGGCTAATAAAGTCCCCTTGGTCTCCAATTTCTTCTACCATGCCCAAATGGTGGACTTGCTCGGCGGATGTCTGCCTGCAAACACCTCTAGGAATTGCTGTTGACAAGACTTTATCGATTCTGTTTTCCAATAAGTGCGAACAATAAACACTCGCTCCTCCAGAGTATACCGTTGCATTTTCACAAGTAAGTGAACAGCCACGAGCACTCATTATCAACAACCGTATTGCGTAGACACGCTCAGCGAAATGGCGTAACAAAGCAGCTGAGATGCGCGTCTGGCTGGCTGGCGGACTGCACCTCAGTGACGCCACACTTAGGAATGCGTCTGCCACTAAAGAGCACTCCGGCGGACAGCGCCAGGTTCAATGCTGTCTAAACGCAAATGGTGGCCACTTCCAGCACATGTTGTGATGTCATGACATTTCGCAAGAAATGAAGTAAGTCCACTTCAAATTTCGTTGCAATATCTTCATTGGTGATATTATTATTAAAGGAATGCCGGCTTCAGTTGCGAGTAGTACACCCTGTTTTTCCATATAACAGGGTGACTGTCGGACCTGTGCAAAAGGTGTGCTTAGCGAGGAACTGTTGCACAAGTTGTCATGATGGAGTTGCCACCTACCATTCTCGCGCAATGCCAGCCTTTTCCGATAAACTGCGTCCCACAAACGCCGCGAAACTTGACAGTAGTACTGCTTGTTGATTGTCTGGCCTGATGGAGCGTATTCGTGATGCAAAAAAGCAGTCAGCATTGACTTGACATTGCTGCGCTTCTGCGAGAGTTTGGGTTTGTCACTGTGAAGACAGGGCTTTAGTTTCGGGGTCATATCCATTAACCAACGATTGGTCATCAGTTATGATAATTTTTTTAAACGTTTTTGTTCAGCTGAGAGCAATTTTGGGCACAAATTTGGCTCTGACGCATTTCATACCCAAGTCTTCCGTAAGAATCGACTGAACTGAGCCGAAAGTAATATTGAATTCTTCAGATAACTCACGCATAGGGATTCGGTGACATTTCGGCACAATTTCGACATTGTTTCATTTTGGCTGGTTACGAGCCACCTAGAGCGTTCACCACTCTCAACAATTTCACGACCATCTTTAAAACGTTGAGATCCTTCATAAACTTGTGCACTACTCATACAATCCTCCCCATGGACGTTCTGTATCTATGTGTGTTTGCAAGTCTGGCCAAATTTTTGACAAAATCTGACGCAGATTTGTTGATCATTTTTTCCGACTTGACAAAGGCGATGAACAGCTTCACACACGTAAGAACAAAACACTACTGTAAAAAAAACTAGTAAAATCATGCAATGCATTGATTATGATACGCTTTCCAACAAACCAGAAATAATTTCTCAAGTTATAAGGATAATGGCTGTGGAATAAATCTCCCTCCTGTTCCCTGACCTTTGACACCATTTCGATGGCATTCAACAGAACCGGTTCAATATACCTCTGGAACAACATGATAAAATTTTGTCGCAATCGAAGCACTTTTACGTAAGTTATGACGCATAAGGACGGTGGAATGGATCCCGCTCGTATGTCCTGACCTTTGACCCCATTTCTCCCATTGTCAGTAGGGTTCGTCCGCAGGTTGTCCCCTACCACATACTAAAATTTTATCGAAAGCGAACCATTTTTACGCGAGTTATCGTGCTGACAGACAGACAGACGGACAAAGCTGGGGCATATACTCTTCTTCAACCTACGGTTGGAAAGCGTAAAAAAATACAGGTGGACTTACTTCTGATTGAGCCGTCAATTTGGAACGTAGGACTACGACTTGCAGATCGGAGAGTTGAAATGAGCTAGTCGAGTATGGTTTCAAAGCGTTTATTTAATTTATTATAGCCAACAGAGGTATCATCATCATCATCATCATTGTCAACCATTATCAATCCACTGCTGGACGAAGGTCTCCCCAAGTTTCCTCCACAACGGTCTGTCTTGTGCCAGTCTCCTCCATGTCACTCCCGCATATTTACGAATTTCATCCACCCATCTCCCATGTGGTCTTTTTCTGGGTCTTTTCCTGTCCCTTGGAATCCAATCTAAAATTTCGGCTGTCCATCTATGGTCTGTCCTTCTGGCAGTATGTCCAGCCCATTGCCATTTCAGGGATTTAACTCTGATCATGATGTCTTCCACTCTCGTCATTTTTCGGATCCACGAGTTCCTCTTCTTATCTCTCCTGGTTATACCAAGCATGCACCTCTCCATGCTTCTTTGAGTTGTCTGCAGCTTTTGTATGTCTCTTTTAGTTAAGGTCCACGTCTCTGCACCATACGTAAGCACTGGAAGGATGCATTGATCAAACACTTTTCTATGATATGAAAAGTCGCTTACATAATTTTTACAAATAATGCTGGATACATTGCGAACACAAAGCAGATCGATATATGAATTACCCAACGTGGTGCTCTGTCTTCTTGGGCTTCTTATACTCCTCGTCACTTGCTCTTGCCTCTAGTTTTAATTTTCTCCACTTTTGCTTGCGTTCATTCTGCGAATTCCGCGGCATTGTCGAAAATGTTAACCCGTTCGTACGGAAACATTTTTTTTATTTTAGTCTAAACCACTGCGATATGTTCTTTATTTATTTGAATAGATCACGTCGAGAGCTTTAGAACGATACCACGCACAGTCTTTTTGCACTCTCGGTTGTCCTGATAAATCGCGATATTGTCAAAAGTGTTCACCGGTTCACAAGGAAACAATTTTTTAAATGTTCAATTCAAACCACTGCGAAATGTTCTTCATATGCTTGAGTAGATCTCGTCGAGAGCTTTAAAACGATACCACGCACAGTCGTGTTACGGTTGCCGAGATAGATTGAGTCAAACCAGGTAGAACAACCACATCACGTCCCCTTCGCACGATATATTGCGTAGTACGCGAATTGGACTCCATGCTGTTTACGAATATACTAACACGATTGGTGTGCGTATTTTTAACGCTATGATGATTTCAGTTGAGACCTATTTTTGTCAGAGGCAGTCGTCCGTAAGTCGCCTCTTGATATAAGCGGAGTTAGACATAGTACTACGTCAAAAGAACCAAAGAGCAGGAGAGATGCGACTCGCAACACACGCGTAATAGGTGCTAGACCTCTTCCTACTGTGTCACCCGATTTGGAATTTATGCAGCTAGTCTGGATACTTTCTGACCACACTGCATGTTCGTTCGATCTGACTTCAGCCTATTTTGCATTCCACGAGTTAATTCGTTTCACCCGGTTAAGGCAATTACTACTAAGAAGATATAGATGACATTATGAAATATGAGAAAAAATTACAATATTCAATAAACGAAATTTATAAGATAACTTATGGTTTCATATTATATCTGTATTGTATATTCATTTCGTAGGAAACAAAATGTTCACAAATTAATGAGAATGGTAATTCTCCAACCTAATCCTGGGTTAATGCAAGCAAGTGTAGCTGGTCCATTGGAAGATAAACTGTTTTAAAGCATCGTTGTTTCCAGTGAGTTGAGGATTCGTTTAGCCTTGGGCGTTTTTCTCCATTATTCCAACCGCTTTTAGAAGCAGCAGCAGTGCGTTTCATTATTAAACGCGATTTAAAAAATAGAAAGAACTTTCGGTTAATTAAAACACGGCTATTCTTGTCTTCCAAATCAATGGTTATTATTTGAAACGTGCATTTTAATTACTCGAGAAAACATTTTGCAGAATTGTTGGGATGAATCCTGCACCTTCAAAACTGACCCGAAGGTTAGGACATGCTGTGCAGTAAAAATTCGTCAGAGACGGATTTTATGATTTTTTTAATTAAAATAAAACGTATTGTTTTTGAGTTATATTAATCGCCGACACTCTGCGAGAAATTTCACAATAAAATAAAGTTGTTTACACTACTGTGGAATAATTCAAACCCTTCTAGTTGAATTGTGATTTCCAAAAACTAAAAAACGACGACACCGAATTATCTGGTGTAATCAACATGTCTTCTCACTTAAAGAATATATAATAATAAGCAAACATTATTTTGGCATATATAAATTGTAACTATGCTCTAGGGTTCTGATCTACGAGGGTCGATCAGAAAAAAACGCTTACACGTTCAGGTAGGTGAAAGGAAAACTCACCAACTAAGAAGTATTCGTGCGATTTGACAAAGGATGTGAAGCATTATTTTTCAATGGAACCACCGTGACGATTCACACATTAGTCGGAGGCCACGACCAGCTTTTTCATCCCGGACCGAAAAAATGCATTCCTCCGCTGATGTAGCCAGTTTGTTTTTTTGATTGGAAGTTTAACGACCCCCGTGGGCAACTCAGTGGGCTATAATCAGTCGCCCGTCCCTAATTTTGAGCCACTAATTCCAGGGTAGGGAGAGAGTTAGCTCCGTACGACATGCACAACATCCATGCCTCACCGGGAGTCGAACCCGGACCCATCTCGGAGCAGCCAGTTTGTTGCAGCTGTTTTCATGTCATCGTGACACGTGAAGCGAGTTCCTGGCCAGGAAAGAGATTAAAGTCCCTAGGAGCCACGTTCGGGCTGTAGGCCGGGTACTTCCGCACCTTCCTCCGGAATTTTTGGATCAAGTGCTGTTGGTGGTGTGCGGCCACGCGTTATCGTGAAGGAGAAAGACACCATCGCTCAGGGGAACCTAGTATCGTTTTAGTCGGATTCTCTCGTGCAGTTATTTCAGCGTGGCACAGTCCCGATCAGCGTTGATGATGCATCCATGCTCAAAGAAGTCCACCTAAAGCACACCCATCGAATGCCATGATTTTTCGAGCAGACGGTGTGAATTTAAACTTCCAAGTGGTGCAGCAGCGTGCTTCCATTGCATGGAGTCTCTCTTACTGGTTGAAGCGAAGTGGTGGAGCCACATATCGTCCCCAGTTACAATACGGCCAAGAAAGCTCTATCCGTCTTCAGTGCAACGCTGTAGGAACGTCGAACATGCCGTCATTCGTGCTGCTTTGTGATCGACGGATAATGAACGTGGCACTCGTCTGGCACAAACCTTGGAGTACCGCAAAACATCCACCACAAGATGTTGAACAACGCCATAGCACAATCCGAGCTCGGATGCAGTATGGTGCAAAGTTACCCTTCGGTCGTCTTGAATCATTTCGTCGACATGTGCAGTGTTGATCTCTATCGTCGACGAACTTGGACTTCCACTGCTTGTGCGACGTCGGTTTCCCACATCATCCCTACCGGATTGAAACGAACGGCGCCATTTCGCCACGTTTTGTCACCATAAACTTCGACGAGCTACCAATGAATTTCGGCTACGGACACGTTCTTGGCCCCTAAAAACCTGATCACTGCTATCACGTGGACCTGCGACCACGTTTCCAATCGCATCGCCATTTTTGAAATGTCACTGCGTATGTCACGCTGTGCAGAGGAGTTGACAGAGGTGCCTGGAGCACTAGAGTCATCTATGCCGTTCGTACGACACCCGGCATTTACTTTATAGCACTTGTAACCTTTTTTCTGAATGACCTACATAGATACCATTCAAGATAATATAAAAAACAACTTAGTGTAAGTTTATGTTGCAGCCTCGGTGCTTGCATGTAGCTGCGATGCTCGCCATGGAGCATTTACCCTGCAGCTGTTCACATCGATTTTATTATTATAGGAATCACGACTGTATGTCTTATTGTCAAACAGACTTTGCCAGTGCTATGGCAAGTTTTACAACCACTGCATATGAAACCACCAACTGCAGAAGAATTCAAAGAAATCGCTGATATGTTTTACAAGAAATGGAGATTCCCAAACTGTCTAGGTTCTATCGATGGAAAGCACATCCAAATACTTTGCCTTCAATGGTTAGGCTCCATGTTCTTTAATTATAAAAGCTACTTTTCAATAGTTTAGGCCGTCAGGAATGCACACTGTAAATTTATTTTCATTGAGGTATGGAAAAAAAAGTGATGTGGGCACTTTTAGAAAGTCTGCCTTGTACGATAGAATGAAAAAGGGTGTGCTTAACTTTCCTGAAGATACTGCAGCCTCGCTGCTGGCACATCGCCGAGCTGTGCACATGGATGCCTGGCGATGATGAAACAAAACCATAAATCTTTATAGGCTCATTTATCGTGGAGCAGCGATGCTATCTGCACTGCCCGCTGCGATCATCGCCACAGCGATGATATCAAACTGGTTTGTTTTTCGAGCCTCGACTATCGCCACGCATCCTCAAACTTAAGCTGTGATTGGTTCCTTCAAGGCCACTCTTCCCGTCCATTGACCCACTTTCACAATCGAATGTGAAACTACGCAGTCATCTCTCTCGTATCTTTCAAAGCCGTATTGTGTTTTTATAGAAGCAAGTTTTATTTGTGGAGTTTTCCTGTGATTTGAACTTTTATTTTTTTTGGAACTTCTCCTTGGATTGATCAAGAGTTTTCCTAGCATAAGGCTTCATCATGTGTCTCAGTAAGGGATAGGCTTCATCACCTATGAACACAAAGGGGGCTTGGATGTCAGTACTTGGTAGAAAGTTATCTTCAGGAATGTTAAGCACACCCTTTTTCATTCTGTCATACAAGGCAGACTTTCTAAAAGTGCACTCATCACTTTGTTTTCCATAATCTCCGACCTCAACGAAAATAAATTTACAGTGTGCATCACTACAGTCGACCGTCCCTAATTTAGGGTCACTGGTTCCAGAGAAGGGAGAGAGCCAGTGCCGTAAAACAAAAGCAACATCCATGCATCACCGGGATTCGGACCCGTACCTCTTTCGGACGAATGATCAGAGCCCATCGCTTATTCCACTGCGCCACCGGGACGGCGTGCAAAAGCTTAGGAACTTTACTTTCTATTCTGCGCCAATAAATTCGGATCACTATTATAGTTTTTGAGCGAAAGCCGAGCGGAATTCTCTTTAAGAGACTCGATATAATAAGTTGTTCGGGCATAGGTACGAGATGACACATCCGATCACTGTTATGTTTTTCATGCGACGGGACATCGTCCGTGGTCAGGTTTTGACGCCTTCCGATTCCCAAAATTCCGTGTCATAGAGGAATAATCGTCCAGAAACTTGCATTTTTAGGGGTTTTCCGTGTTTTGAGAAGGGGTCGTTTGTTACCTATCTCCTCCAAATATCGCGGTGACACTTGCCACAGAGAAAGGGAAGTACATGGTGAATGAAATGGGGTTGGTATCATGGTGATTGGTCGTGTCGCATAAAAATAATGATCATTAAAGAACTGATCAATTTCAATAATAATTGAAAAAATCCGCTCACTATGCGAGACTCGAGACAATTAGTTGTTCGGGCATAGGTACGACATGACACTCGGTCTCTGTCTGCTATGTTACATGGCCGACTTTTCTAGACATAGCTTTTGGCACACGTGCATTTCTATAAACTACCAGTATGTAATTATTATTTGCAAATTGTGCAATTTCATTACCAAATAATTCCATTGCGTTTGAATGGCATTATTAAATAATTGAATTATATCCTCTTCGTTGTAATGCATTATATATTAATACCATTACCTTGTGCAAACCATACTTGGGATTACCTTGTAATGAATTAACTGTTACTCTGATATTACATTATTATGTAATATCATATCTGTTTCCAGAAGGGTTTTTATACCAGGGAGAGTCAAAACATCGTCCCGTTTGCAGCTAAAAAGTTTAATGATGCAAGAAAGCTATCCACGCTCACCTCATTCTGCAAAATACAGGCTGTTGCTTTCTGTAGTCCTTTGCTAACGTTCCACCAGAACCACGATTCCAGGGCGCTACCACTCAGCAAGTTTCAAGGACAGAAACTCTCTGATGTCCGATTCCACATTCACCACAAGGTGGACGTGGCCCATTTGCATGTAGGAAATGGGACAACGCCTGGACTGTATGGAAGATTGGGCACTTAATTCCTGTAGTTTTTGTCGGAACACTCTCGAAGTGTGATTTGGGGAAATATCCACTAGCAGCAATGCATGATTTCTATTGATGAGCATTGGCGCAGAGCATAATGAGCCCGCTTCAGTTATAGGGCATATACAGGCTCTTGTCCACAGCCTGACGACCATCTCGCACGAAATCACCACAGGACCCCTCACAGTTCCACCAAATGCAGTCTGGCTACAGGACTCTTACAATTCCACCAAACGCTCAGCATGCCTTTTTTCTCCAACCGGCTGTGTTTCCTGGCATGACTGTGTCTACAAGAATATCCACTTTTCATCACCTGTGACAATACGACACCAACAGCTATCGTCCTGTTGATTTGACAGCAATTTGCGGCAGGTTGTTCCATCTGCCGGAGTGCAAATACATCGGAAGCCATTCGATGTCGCCCGGAGGAAAAGCCAAACTGGCGAAGATGACGAACAACGGTGGACTTAAGAGACTCCACTCATGTCTTGTGTAGTGGTCCAGGATGTTTGTGGACGTTGGACGTCCTGGCTTCGGGATGTCTTCGAGACTGGTGCCCCCAGCATTGGAAGATTGGAACCTTTTCCATGCAGTGCTGCTGTCCACAGCTTCCGCGGCCTCAACTGCACACATTTCTCTCGCTACTGTCACGGCGTTCAACTCTTTTTTTTCCAATAATGGTGTAGGTGCACTCGAACAGTAAGTTTTCTTTTTTTTTTTTTTTTGGTTGGAGGTTTAACGACCACCGTGAGCAACTCAATGGGCTATAAGCAGTCGCCCGTCCCTAATTTAGGGTCACTGGTTCCAGGGAAGGGAGAGAGCCAGTGCCGTAAGACAAACACAACATCAATGCCTCACCGGGATTCGAACCCGGACCCCGTCCGGACGAATGATCAGAGGCCATCGCTTAGACCACCAGTAAGTTTTCGTCCTCCATTCTGTGAGTAATTGACGCTGGCGTGCGTTTCTCACAGGAACTGAGGCTCAATGCGGAAAAAACTTTTGACTCACCCTGGTGTAATACAGGATTATTAGAAACTTAGGTAACATTGTTTTTACCACAACTAGCTATGCAACCCACATTGCATCCTCAAGTTACTTTGAATACGGCAATTTGGTACGTTGGCTATGAAATGACAGCGCATTCATAGAAAAAGCAAAATGACTGATTTGCTTGGTATCGGAGAAGGCACAGTGCGTGTTGTGGTGTAACGAAACAAACCCGGGGTCACGTTCCATTGTATCCCAGATCACAAGACTTAAGACCTCAGGGTTTCGCTTCGTGGGGCTATGATAAGGATAGTTTCTACGTGCCTCGGATGCCCAACAACGTTGCTGAGTTGAAAACCTGGATTTCAGAAGCCAAGTTACAAGTGGACGAGGCAGTGTTTGGAAATGAAATAAAGTATTATCTCTAGGGAGCGCATACATTAGGCACAGGCAGAAAAAACGTAAGCACGTGCTTTAGAATATTAAATGCTTTTCAGTTTCACATAAGTTGTTACAGAAGTTTGCAATTACTCTGTACGAAGGAAATCATAACCATTTTTTTCTTTTATCATACAATGCATAAATGTGCTGGTACTCCAATTCCTCACGACAAGCCTTTTAAGACTATGAGGAGCCGCCGGTCTCCAATTTTAGGTCACTTGTTCCATGGAGCAGAGAGAACTAGCGCCGTAGAATAACTATAACGCCCATACCTTAACGGAAACTCAAACATCTCTGACCACCAGCGGGAAGAGAGTAAGGGTTTTCTTGGCTTTCATCTTTGGGGTGATTGGAGGCGGGATTTAACGGCCACATTGGATAACTTTAGGGGCTGTACGCAGTCTCCCTTCCCAAATTTGGGGCCACTGACTCGGGGGGGGCAGAGCCATTGTTGTACGACAGACAAACCAAACAGTCCTTATCGGGCACTCGAGCGCAATCCAAACTCCGGGGACTAGGAAGAAACCAATGCAATGTCATCAAATATTTTAGATTGTGTCTCTTATGTCAAGAAATATGCTTTAATCTCGAAGCTTGTTATCCCTTCTGATGTTTAAGATTATAATATTTTTACGTTGTTTTCGGGGATGAAACACACTGACATTAATGTTGCGGAAATAATCTATGGCGTGACTTCTCGAGTGCTAAATTATTCAGTGTTATAGAAATGAAGAAACAATTGAAATTTATCTTCTAGTTTTTTTAATTTTCTAGGCTCAAGTACTGATGCAAGAACGGAGCTTTCTTCAGGCCGAACAACTTCTGTTAGCTGCAGTCAGGAATAGTTCGACGCACAGGGACGCTCTACATCAACTATCTCTGCTCTACAGTCAAGTTAACAAAACCACGGAGGTAAATAATGTTTTACAATGTTTAAAGTTTAACTCAGTGCTTAGCCAAATAGTCTTAAAGGAATTTGTAGAACATACATTAAAACTATTTCTATAGTTAATTATTGCTAACGCTCAGAGGTAATGATCAGCATAAGAGATAATAGACTTAAGTTTCATATCCAACGCTTTATTCTATCATATTATCAGTCCGTCTGTGGACATTAAATTTCTGCAATTATTAGTCCGATTTCGAAAAGTCTTTTTTCCATTAGAAAGCTTGAAATGTGAGAACGATGATACTGGCTTTCCGGTTTTGTTTTCTACGTTGCATAACTTTGCCACTAGAGGGCGTAAATCAAAATGTATTTGCCCTTAAATATCCGATGCCATTTATAACACTGACTATTTTCGGTACAGTTTCTTTTTCAAGAAATGCATGGAGTTTCCGCTAAAAGGCGTAAAGGTAAATTGCAATTTCCCCGACATCTATGCTTTTAAAAGTCCTATTTGATAAATTCTTTCTGCATGGGACAGAACTCCCGGTGGAAAATATTCTGCATAAAATTTATAATTTTTGGTAAAGAATGTTTTACCCACCAGGGGGAGTTACTGTGTTTTTCTGTTTCTGATGTATTTGCAGCAAACTCTGCTCTACCAAAAAAACGATTTGCAAAATTATTTCGTGGACACAGACCGTTCACCTCGAGAATACCTTTTGCTTATAATAATAGCGCATGGTTTTTCCGCCAGTGGGCGTAGGTGTATATATAATTTTTTCTTATATATGTGCTTCTAATAGCAGAATAGAAAAACTCTTTCTTTATCGGAGAGCATTTCTGGTACAAATATTTTGCATATAATTTCAATTTTTTGTCTCCCATAATTGTGCCACTAGAGGGCGTAAGCTTACTTTTCCATTTGCAGAAGTACATGCGGGACAAAAACAACTCAAAAATTATTTTTCGGTCAGATACTGTTAACAATGAAAATATTTTGTGTGTATTCCCTTCTCAAAATAAAGCACAGTTTCCCCGCTAGGGGAGCAAATATTTAATCTCTTGTTCTCGATATCTGTGCACTTTAAAAAAATTAAAAATTGTCCAATTTACAAAATTATTTTACGACCGGGCACTATTGCCTTTGTGGAACACTTTGTTTGTACTTGCCGAGTTTTGGGTAGTTCACAGTTCTGTTATCAGCTGTATTTCCATTTCTAAATTTTTTTTTTTACTCTGCCATTCGCTACAATTAAGATGGGGAACATTATCCTCCTTTAATGATGTACTGCTTTCCTGCTACAAAGCGCACATATCAAAACTTTTTCCTTGCTTCCAGAAGACGTATTTGAAAAATTATTTTTCTTTAGTATAGCTTTTGCTATAGGAAGAATACTTTTTCGCATAAGCTACGGAGCGTAGAGTTGTATCATGTTTCCCTCTATATTTCTTCTTCTAACTATTTGAATTGAAAATCTCTATCTCCGATTTCTGTCATGAGAAACTTTCAGCATTTTTTTTTTAATTTCCGTGGCATGTTTTTCATTCGCTGGTAAAAGGAAGCTGCAGTTTCTATATCTGGATGTTTTGTCGATTGTAGAAATCTGTTTGATATTTTTCTCTAATCGGTTCCATTGACTTTGATATTTTTTATTAACGTGAGAGAGGATTCAAAAGACGTGCTTATTACAATCGAAAATTCTGAGTCATCTTTCTTGTGTACTACTTTCAATGGTGTCATTTTGCCTTGCTTTGATCCATTGTCATTGTTACGAAATTGTAAAAGCTCGTCGGGGATGTACATAGCAGTAACAGTCTCTGCTATGCATTTGTGCTCAGTTGTGGAGAATGCGCCATGCCACGATAAAGAGGTATCATTATGAAGTATTTTATGCGTAAACTTTATGGACAAGCTCCGAACTGTGTATTTATTCCTAGTAAGTTGCAACTTAAACATGGTGCTCTTCATCCAGCCCAAGGGAATTTTGTTGTATGCAAGACCGTTAGCGAAATGATAAATTACGTAACTAGCATACACTGCTCAAAATGGAAATCGCAACATCTATTAGGTTTACAAATAGGTTTTAAAGCGTATGTTGTGTGATGTATACCGCTAATTTACATATCCGACATTCCCCCGTGTTGTTGTCATGATACCGTAACTGGTCCACGGTATAAAATGTGACACAAAGTTTGCCCAACAGTCAAACGCACTTGCACATCCATAGGTGAAAGATGGCAAGCGATACTGCATTTATTCGACACTGCACTCGTTACGAATTTCATCAAGGTGCTGCAAAAGCATGTGCATCGATCTGTTCTGGGGGTGAAAATTGTATCGAAAAGCACGTGTGAGTTTTGGTTTAGACGGTTTAAAGCATGTGAATTTGATGTTAGCAGATCGAGAACGTAGCGGCGCCCCGCAGAAGGTTGCAAATGAGGAACTGCAAGTATTGCTGAAAAGAAGATTCGTCTCAAACGCAAAAAGAACTAGCTGAACGAATGGAGTAATTCAACAAACCATTTCCAATCGTTTATGCGCAATAGGAAAGACTCATAAGGAAGGAAAATGGGTGCCACATGACCTGAGCCAGAGGAACAAGGAGCCGCCATACAACGCTATCCGTGGTATTGTACTGTGAAGAGAAATATTTTGCATCTGCCGTACATCTCTTTTTTTCATATTCCTGGAACTGATAGAATGAGACGCTACTCCTATGTCACCGTTAATCGCGCAACGTTCCTGCTTCAGGACAACTTTCGCTTGCAGCACAAAGCACAGTCTCCCATCAAAAATGTGTGGAACATCATGAGTAGCCATCTCCTTCCGAAGGCGGACGAGCAACGGATGCGTGCTCGAGTAGTTGCCCCTTGGAACACCATACACGGCGCACCGTTGATGATTTCATTGATGGCATGCGTAGCGGTTTTCCGGTTTGTATATTTTCCCAAGGTATATTAACTGCGTAATAAACAACAATCTTTGTGTCCAGTAATTTTCGTTACTAAAGAAATGTTGCAATTGCTGTTGTGGTTTCCATGTTGGGAAGTGTAATAAACTGTTTGCAAAAAAACGAAGTTCATAAAATGAATCATCCAATCGAGGTAAAAATTGGGTCCTGCAATGTACATATATGTATTCTGGGCATCCATATTTATCAGAAGTGAAGTTCAGTAGCCATTTTAAGAATAATTAATTGTATTCATTTTCCTCCAATTTCCGCCCTTTTGATGAGCTGGGCAACAAACGGTCAAAGTATGCTTTTTCTCACGCGTCCCTTCAAATGAGGGGGTGTTAAATGTATGGTTTCATGAATGTGAGAAAAGTGGAACAGGACATTGCTTTTCATGAGCCCCAGGGAAAGGGAGGGGGTTGTTACGTGGACACTTTCCTTCGATTGAGTAAGAGAAGAAGGGGACAGTTTCAGCCAATTAAGTAACTTTGCGTTTTCAGAGAGAATGCATTTTAAGGAGTGTCCGCGCTTTCTGGAAAAGCGTGGACTTCAGTCTTTGGCAGGGGAGACTTTTGGAGGGTTTTCTCAGAGGAGAGCGAGGTTCGAATTTCTCGCTGGTCGGCGTAACGGAGATAAGTAGTAATGGGGCTGATGATTAGAGAGAGAAGGAGACTCAACGCGTTAATAAGATAATGAAAGAATGAAAATGATGGACAATGCTTGAAATCATTCTTCAGGACATTTGAATAAACATCTTCCTCACTGCAAGAGCAAAGTTGAATTTTAGTCGATTTTTTTATACTTTGTATTTTATTTATCTGCTCCAGTCGGGAGAAATACGGGTTAACCCTCCGATGCAGAACTTACGGCAAACGAAGCATCAAACGAACCCTCCACACAGGGCGCTGTAATATAACTCAGCACCAAGCCCTGTAACACATATACAGTATATGATTTCAATTCTAGAGTAGTTCGGCCATTTATTCGGATAAAACAGCTACAGGAGTGGAACAAGCCAGCACGTTGTAGTGCCACCTCTGGCTCGGATGCAAGCGATTACCTAGCGTGGCATAGACGCACACAGTTCACGGATGGTGTCCAAATACCGGGTCAGTTCGCCGAAATTCCGCGATGGGCGTAGATGACTTCGCATCATGTCCCAAATACGTTCGATCGGTGAGGAGTCGGGTGTTCGAGCTGGCCATGGCAAGGTATCAACATTACGTAGGCAAGGCTGGCAGAGCCCTGCCGTGTGTGGCCGGGCATTATCCTGTTGAAAAATTGCTCACTGATGCTGTGAGAAGAATGGCAACACAACATGTCGGCGACGCATCGTTGAGCCGTGAGGGTGGTACGGAGGATTACCAACGGTGTCTGGCTATCGTAGGATATGACTCCCCAGACAGTCAGTCCCGGTGTGCTAACCGTGTGCCGTTCCACGGTATGGGCAGGATCTACGCGCTGACACTCTCGTCCCCAAATACGTAATGGCTGGTCATCGGCGCTAAGTGCAAACCTGGACTCCTTACTGAGGACAACACGACGCCACTGGACACCATCTCACGTTGATCAGGCCCATAATGGCGCCCGAACTTTCCGGATGACCCGGCCGTTCAAGATCTCGCAATGGTGTGATATTTCCACACCGCGAGATAGGAAAAATAAGAGAATCCCTTCTCCAGCGCTTCGAAAAATAAAAGTGTGTGATGTTGCATTCCACACACTAGATTGACTGGGAGTTCTCAGGTGCACGTTATACAGAGGATGGCTTCCTGCAACGACTCATGGTCATGGCTAACCCGTGGGCCATGCCCCCGGCCCTCTTTCGCGGTGGGGGAGATGTGACGTGCATGCCCAGCAGGACGCACACGACATAAAGGCAGTCAGAACGAACGTCCGCGTAGCTCAATTGGTAGAGCGACTTATTCTGGAATGAGGGGACCCGGGTTCGAGCCCCGGCGTGGATAAAAATGACGGAGAAATTTACTTCGTTATAGTACAAAAAAAAAACCGGATGTAGTGAACGCCCGAAATTAACGAGGGTTTTTGTCGATCACGAGCTCCTCGTTATAAACGAGTTCTACTCTATATATCGATCTGTTCAGATGTCATTTGCATGTTCTCGAGTGTAACACCAAAAGGTGGACAGTCGGTGTGCAGCTTGTCATGAAAATACTAGTGCGCTGTTATCACAATTTTACACGGCGTCCGAATGTACTCTTACAGAAAGTAGATTATCTCTCATACGGTAGTGAATATTGCATTTCTCAACAGTAAAACAATAACGAGTAGCTGCACTACTCATCAGATCCTATTTACATCTCCGACGTTTCGGATAAATTTCTAAAAAAAACTGTGTGTGGCTAGAAGTTCAAAACCATTACACTCTCAATTCCAGTTCCTATCTTTTACTTTCTGCCGATAATATTAGGGTACTTTTTGAGTGACTTGGGAATATCTGTGAAAATAATAAAACCTCCTTCCAGGCCTTACGGCAAGCCAGTTTTGATCATTTACTGGTTTGTTTAAAGGTAATTTGATACTATGCTAATTTCTGCTATTAAATCTCTTATTATCGAAGTATTTCAATTAATTAGTAAAGAGTTTTTTTCTCCCCCTCCCTTTCGAGACACCGCGTGCCTAACCAACATCGCGCCTCGTATTTTTGAATGAATAAACATTTGCATCTATTCATTTATTGCCCAGTCGAGTTACTTCTTATTCAATTTGCATTCCTTGTCAAGCCACTTGGTTGATGCGCGGAAGCTTGGCAACTTTGATTTCTATTTTACGCCAAGGAATTCGGAGTATTAGTATAGTTTTACCACTTTATGTATCTCAGTTAAGATTTTCACCTAAAGGTTCAACAGATTTTATGGAGGAGTTGAAAAGTATACTTTTACCTGTGGTACGAATGTAGTTCGTTGATCCAACTGATATTGTTGTGTACATTGTGTTGCTTCTTGATTAAAAGTGTTGTTCTCTGCTTTTTAATTTTAACATGAATTCAGTTACAAACCAGAAATTGTTTTCCAGGCTTTGGAGCAAATTTTGAAGGCTCTAAATCTATGTTCATCGTTAGATGTATCATGTGCTCAATTGCATGCTGACCACGGCGACATCCTTAAAGATCTCAAGTACCTGGATGATGCTGCTCAGGTAAGAAGGCAATTAGACTTTAGCAATGCTACGATGTTCAAGTTTAACTGAGATAATCGCTTTCATTCTCATCAATCATGAGTACGGCGCATCATGGAAATCAATCGTGCAGTGATTTTAATCCATTTCTACCATTTCGTGAAAGCTTGAGCTTGGCAATGTAAAGATTTAGATCCACTTCTAATACTACATGAAAACTTAAGTTTGGTTAATATTATGAACTTTTACGATTCAGGTGATAAAATAGTTTCTTTGAAATCAAGAACTTAAACTATGTGCAAAGTTTCCATAGGCGTATCGGAATAATATGACCATCCCCCGAATCACAGAGTGCTTGTAAAAAGGTCGACCACACGGACAGATGAGCCACAGTGCGTGACGAGAGCACAATGGACAGAGGTACGGATTTGACAGGCGTTCACAATGGATTGATTATCGACTAACGCGCCAAGGGTGGAAGCTTCTCAGAAACAGCAGACTTCGTGAGCTGTTCGCGAGGAGCTGCAGTAAGGGTGTACATAGATTGGACCACTGGCACACCGCGTACCACCCGACGTCATGACTATGGAGTCCCAAAGGCCATCGATCCCAAAGGAGAACGTCGCCTCCTTGGACTGCTAAAGCACAATCGACGCGCAACAGTGCACCAATTGGCCACGCAAATGACCGCAGGGCACCCAGGTACGTGTCCCCGGTAACAGTAGAGCAAACCCTGTTACACATGGGTTACCGGAGTCGACGCTGCTTCAAGGCGCCCATGTTAACCGAGGTCCATCGGCAACGACGCCTTCAGTTCTCATGGAAGAGTGGAAAAAGATTGCCTTCTCAGACGAATCGAGTTTTCTGCTTCACAGATGTGACGGGCTGTGGTGAATACGATGTCAGACACACGAGAACCAACACATGGACACGCTTGCTGGTCAAGTACACGTCGACGGTAGCAGTGCGCATGTCTGTGGGACGTTTTCCTGGTATGACCTGGTACCATTGGACGGGTCCCTGAACGCCAATGGCTACCTGTCCATTCTCGTTGGCCACATGTATTCCTTCATGTTGGACGTTTACCCTGGTGATGATGGTGTTTACCAACAGAACAATGGGACGTGTCACGTCTCTAAGGCGTGTGCGTGACTGGTTCCTGGAACACGACAGCGATTTCTCAGTTCTCCCTTTGCCTGTGAAATCGCCCGACCTCAATACCATGGCGCACTTGTGGGGCTATTTGGATCGACGTGTCGACCCACAACCTCGTCCTCTCCGGGACGGCCGTGCTCTGCTGCAGTCTTAATGCACGCGTGTGCCTCGGGCAATCTTCCAGGGGCCTCATTGGGTCCATGCCATGGCTTCTCGCCGCTGTCATCTATTCCAAGAGTGGTTATCCCTCTTATTAGGTAGGTGGTCATATTATTCTGATACGACTGTGTATGTTTATGTGAAATATGCGTTTGGCGATTTAATAGTAAGTCGTTTTCACAACATCAGCAACTTCTGAAATAATTTACACTCAACAAAACCTTAAAATCCATAAATTTAGTCTTTAAAACTTTCCAATCGAAGTGCTCATAATTAATTATTATTTCCATTTCTCTGACCAAAAAATTAAATCTGAAATTAATTTACCCAGAAAAAATCGTACACATCATTGGGTATGTTTTAAACACGGGGAATAATACTTCACAATTTCATTTGAACTTTAATTAACTAACTAATGTATACTGATGATATACGTTCGTTTTTATTTACCCTTTCCACTCCATCATGTTGGGACATGCTACTAGCAGTCCTGTACAGGTGAACCAGCCATGTCTTTGAACATCCGACACACTCGTGGGAATAACCGAAAAACTTTCTTTTTCTCTTACCCTAGAATCTGAATTGGTCCTAAAAAATTTTGTATTTCAAGTCTGACTTAATACCGTTGTTACACAACCACTAGTCAAACATTTTTATGTTTCCAGAAGTTTAATATCCGAGTTAGTGGAGGGGCATCATAAAATGGGACCGGTGTGCCACAAGATGGTTCATAATTCGGTCAGCAAGAATCTGCAGGAATTTACTACCATTTATCGAACCCTGGGGAAATGTAAAAGTTTCGAACGGAATTTCATAAAATCTCACTTATAATTCACAGCTGCAAGTAGCTCAAGTCCAGTGCGTGGCCCTCGAGTAGAGGTCATGTGGAAGTCAACTCAACTTATCCAGCGAGACCCTGTGAGGACGTAGCCCGATTCACTGAAAGCATGCTCATACCGCGAGTAAAGTTAAGGTACCTCTTCAAACGCCAAATTTGAAAAGGTTTAAAAGCCGAAGAATTTTGACTTTGCTCAGGCAAGGATAGGCTAAAAGAAGTTAGTCATGATTCCGGTCTGTTGAAGGTGCAGTGGAGACAAGAAGGCTCAAAACCGAAAGCCCAGGCGATAACAGGTATGAGATATCTTGTATCAAATTCCAATTTTTCATGCATCTTGTGATTTTTTTCTAAGCTCAGGTCACTATTCTTTCTAGAAGATTAATTTACACTTAAGATTAGGGTAAGACTGATTAATCAAATAAGTACTTTTGCAACAAATAAAATCTAGAAAAATCTGACGTCTGTATCATGAATTAGCAATCTTTCCGTAGCTATTAAACTCTCTAATGTTATATTTTATTATTAGGTGTGATTTTCTTTTAGCGGAATAGTTTTTGTAACTTACTCGTGTGAAGCCGCAATGCTATATCCGTAAATTTTGAGCTTGGGCTCCCTGTTTGCTATGAAGACAACCTAACTGTTTATTCCACTAGACGACGCGTTCTTTCCGCAGCAACAGATCTGGGTCGTGTTATGAATACAGGTACGATGCCGACTTCTTCCGCTCCTCGCAACAGTATCATTCTTGTCCTCTTATAACTCTTTCCAGCTTCTAAATTTTATTTTTCAAGACACAAAATTCTTCTCAAGGTGAAAGTTCATTTATCTAACCTTGCCTCACTTAAGAAAAAGTTTATAGTTTGTTCAGTTTTGTCTCCCTTGTGAATAATTACTCTTTCTGAAACTGTATAAACACTAAAAATTATGGGGATTGTGGAAGACATTTTCTTCACAAAAAAAACTACAGGATTTTTAAAGCGGCAAACAGAATAACTGCATTTCCTTCCTTGCTGTTCAGAATGTAATATTACATCATAAAGTTTTAAATTACATCGCCCTGGAGCAGGAATTGAACCCGCATCTCCCACTATTTGTTTCACCAACCAGAACGACGAAGTTTCAAGTATCTGATGTTTAAGAATATAAACAAATTCAGATTTTACGCGAGTCGAAGTATTTAAATGCTTCCTCGTAGAGTTTTTAGTAAATCACCAGTATTTCAAACATGGGGAATATGGAAGAAATATTACTAATATCTGGAAGAACTACAGATGTTTAAAGTGGCAAACAGGATTGCCATTTAAAAAAAGTGCTTCTGCGGTTTACAAGATTGTTTTTATAATAATCGTCATGGTATATAGACACGAGTGCTCACTAAATTAGGCCCTTCCCTATACAAAATCGATTAAACAACAGAACTTGGTGTTTCAGTTGAGAGCGATGTTGCGGACATGATAGGTCAAAACAAGGATTTATCGGAGTTTACGAAAGGCCAAGTTGTGCGCGCGCGAAAGTTTGGTACATTCATTTCGGAAACGATTAGACTTATATGTTGTTCGAGGGCTTCCGTGATTAAAGCATACCAGGCGTGGTACCAAAATGGCGAAATAATCGATCGGCGATACAACTACAAAGGACGGCGAAGGTGTATTCCAGAGGTGAACGACTGGTGCGTCCTTTGTACAGGGCAATCGAACCAGTACAGTTCTGGACTTGAGGGCTTAATACAATGAGTCAACCAGAAACAATAATCAGCGCTACTATGCGTCACACGCTGGCATGGATGGGCTACCAGAGTAGATGCCCTACATAACACATTCCAGTGACGTAAATGATTCTCCTGGTAACAGGTCCGATGAATCACGATATGTACTCCATTGAGCCGATGGCTGACTCCGTATTTGGTGTGAGCAGGACGAGGATACGGATACCTCACGCATAGTATTGACTATCCAGCTGGTTAAGGGTGTTTTGTATGATATCGGGATTTTATCTGGCATGCACTGAGGTCTATGCTGCGTTTGGTCCAATTTATGGACACACCAGCTACTTACTACCAGGGACTGCATGAGGATCATGTACATCTCACAATAGTTTACTTCCACCCACAGGGGGATGGGATCTCCCAGGACGATAATGTCCCGTGTTATCGGGTCCACCTCGTGTAAGAATATTTTGACGAACACTGAGCTGATATGAGACATCTGGAATGGCGCCCAAACTTGCCTGATCTCAACTCTTTCAACATTTGTGGGATGTTGTGGAACCCAAGTGGGACAGCTGGACGCACTACCCAGCTCTATACTGGACCTATGGATCCCCACACAACTGCACATACACCTCGTGGAGTCGATGCCACCCTGAGTGGCGCCCGTTCTCCGGGCGGAAGGAGGGCCCATAAATTATTAGATTAGTGGTGGAAATTCAGGGAGCACTCAGTTTACATATACTATATATGTGTATGATTTAATATAAATAAGTGCGGTAATATGTAAAAAACATTTGCAAAATCTTAAATGGAACATATATCTATTTGTACTTCTTTTTCAGAGTTACAGAATGGCTATCGAGCTTGATCCGAAGCTGTCTCATGCACACGTAAACTTGGCAGTCATCAACCATTTACAGGTAAATTCCCTTGTATCCAAAACTTATTTTCAGAATTACTGTGGAGTAATAACTATGTATTGTTCAACCATGATGAAAGTTCAATGTAATGCGAGTGAAATTTTTTTCAGTTATTCCTTAAACCCATTTTGCAGCATTTAATATCATACCAGACATCTACGAGGGGGTATCAAAATGTTCGTGCAATCACCAAGAAATAGACAAGCTAGAACAAAACTTTTATTCTGGTACTTGGGCCTTCTCTACATAGGCACCACCCAGTGCCACACATTTTCCCCATCTTCGCTTGACCCTCTTTATTCCCTTAGTGTATAACACCTCAGATTGTGCCAGAAACCACTGTTCCACCTCAAAAATGACATCAGTGTCATCAAATCGCCTATCGCGTTGTGGAGGTTTCATCTCGGGGAACAAAAAGTAGTCACTTGGTGCCATTACAGGAGAATATGGAAGATGAGGCAATATATTGTATTTAAGATGACTCGCAGTGACGATGCTGTTGGCTGCTGAATGAAGTGGTGCGTTGTCGGGCAACAAATGGACCACTTTTCTGATCATTCCGCGTCTTCTGCTTTTAATTTTCTGTCTTAATTTGGTCAGTATGTTGCAATAGTAGTAAGAGATAATATTTTGACCCTTCTGAAGTTAATCTGTTAAAATAATACCTCTTTTATTCCAGAAAGCAAAGAGAATCACTTTGGCTGCAGACTTTTGCCTTTTTTGGGGGTGGTAAAGAGGGATGTTTCCATTGCTTGCTCATTTCTTTGGTTTCTGGATCATATAGGTATAACCAACACGCATCCATAGTAATCAAAGGGTCAAAAAAATCTTCAGAATTCGCATTACAGAGATCCAACATTTTTTGCGCAGTTGTGCCCGAGCTTCCTTTTGGAATTGGGTCAGAAGTCAAGGTACACATCGCGCTGAGACCTTGGACATGTATGATTGTCCACACTGACCCATAGCTTAGATGAACTACTTGACAAAGCATTTCAATGGTTGGTCACAACTGACTGACAGTTGTGACCAACTTTCAAGGATTAAGTTCTCCACTTTGGTCACAACTGTGTGACAGATGACCGTCCGGACCTTGGATCGTCAAAAAAGGTCATATGACCACTTTGAAAATTTCTTTTCCACTTTGCCACAGTCTCGTATGCTGGACACTTATTTCCATATAGATTTAACATTTCTTGATGGATTTTTTTGCTTACTTTCCTTGGAGAGGAAGGAACTTGATCAGACTGCGAAATTACACTTTCTCCATGATGGTGGACTTTTCGATTCCTAAAAAAAAATTGGGGTTGCTAAATGTTACTTATGTTGTACAGTATACTGAATGTATATAAAATAAAATAAAAATGGTTTCCGTAGCTTTAGTAAGTTTGGGTGATTGCACGAACCTTTTGATACCCCCTCGTACATGTACAATTAAAAGCATTTGATAGGCAATTAATAAGTGCAGAGCACACAGATGGGGTTACACTATATTATCAAAAGTATTCGGAAACTACCTGATATTTGCATAAGTGCAAAGAACGGTTGCGCAGGAAGGTGCGCATATAAAGCTGAAATGTTCTGTCGTGTTATCAATAAATTTGAAACGGATACACCGCGTGGACGTAAACTTGCCGAGTTCCACCGTGGGCTGGTCGTAGGATGTCATTTGAGCAATGTTTCAATACAGTGCATTGCAGCTAAACTAGACATTCCAAAATCGACTGTAGGTGATGGTGTGAAGAGATGAAAGCAGGATGGTGCAACTACAACAACAACAAAAAAGTTCAGAAATACTTCAGAAGAGCCATAGTAAGAAATACCGTTCTTCCTCTGCCGTTTCCATGGCTGCCGAAATAGGAAATGCTTGTAATGGCTTGGTTAGTGCCATAACTATCCGCAGAAAGTTGCACAGTTTGTGTTGTTATAGTAGGAAAGCGGCACACAAGCCACAGATCACTACCGTGAATGCGAAGTGCCGTTTAGAGTGGTGTCTCCCGTCGTTCCTGGACTGTGAGCGATTGGAAAGCTGTTCTTTAGGGTGACGAGTCACACATTTCACTCTTCCAATCTGATGGGCGTGTTTGGATTTGGCGACAGCTCGGCGAACGATTTTTGTCGGACTGTGTTCTTCCAACTGTTAAATTCTGCGGAGGCTCCATCATGGTATGGAATTGTTTTTTGTGGATGGGACTCGTCCCATTGGTTATTATACCACATACCATGTGTTGTGTACCTCGACGTTCTGGGTAATTCTGCCCTACCAACGATGTGGCGGCATTATGAAAATGACCATAGCCTCTTACAACAGGATCTAGCTCCCAGCCACACTGCGCGACGTGTGCAGGACTTTTTTTCTTAAAAATGAGTTGGAATTGTTAGACTGGCTTGCTCAAAATCCCGATCTTAATCCCATACAACACCTCTGAGATAAACTAGAGCGACGAATACGAAATCGACCACAACTACGGTCATCGCTCTACACACTGGCAGCAGATTTAGAGGACGCATGACTAGTCATTCCTGTCGAGACTTACGGGTTTGGCCGCCCGGTGGCTCAGTGGTCTAAGCGCTGGCTTATCACCACTCGTCCGAGATGGACCCGGGTTCCGATCCCGGCGAGGCATGGATTTTGCTTTTGTCGTACGGCACTAGCTTGCTCACGGTGGTCGTTAAACCCCTCCAACCAAAAAACAAAACAATTCCAGAAATTGGTTGATAGTAAATCACGTCGTGTTGCTGCTATCACCTAAAGAAAACGTGGATCGACTTACTGCTAATTGAAAAAGGATATTGGACTGATTGTTGGTCTACTTACAGGACACTGTCGTCTTAACAGGCACCTTAATTTGATTGGGGTGAAAGAGGATCCACTTTGTAGAGGATGCCATCTGGAAGAGGAGACTTCCTTGCATTTTCTTTGTGACTGACTTTTTTGCAGCACTCAGGCTTGAACACTTTGGTACTCACAACTTGAGACCAAGTGATCTCTCTTTGTACCAGTCAAGAGCATTCTTGCTTTTGCTCGTGCATCTGGTCTCTTTCGAGATTAGGGCTGGGGATGCACAATAGACCTTAGGTCGCGGTGCTGGGTCAATTTAGAACCCCCCCCCCCCCCATCATTGGTACAAGTTCTGATAAATTGCTATAATAAAGCCATTTGTTCCAAAACATTGTGGTGTCCGAATACTACTGATAATATATTGTCAGGCTGGCAAGAAGGTTCACCAAAAAATAATAATTTCACTAGTACCTCGTCTATGAGATAGCTTTTCATATTTTTTGTGCGTTTGCTGCTTTTAATATCCTCCAAAATAAGGTTCAGTGGATGCCACGAACACTTCCTGAAGTTACACTGCACTTTACGGAGTTTCTTCATGTTTCCCTGTTCTTCGCATCATCTCTGTCTACAGAGTCACGCGGGTATTCCTTGAGAAACCTATGGTTTTGATTTCGAAATGGACTGATATCACTGGATCCCTGCTCCCGGCTTCATGCATGTCGTTCTTTCTGGTTTTCACTTGGACTCGCATTTGCAATGGAAAACCGTGGACACTTGCATTTATCACTTTCAGAAAACAAAAAGGTTTTAAGTTAATTTGGAAAAGCATTTTTTTTTTATTAAGCAAAGGTATACCTAGCTCCCCTTAAATTCAATCTTTGTTGAATTTCCCCGGACCACGATTTCCCAATTCGGCGTTCGTACGGTTTCACAATAAACATAGATACTACGGATTGCAGGAATTAATATACGTAGATCTGGCTAGCTCTTCTTATACAGTTATTTAATTTAACAGTAGTAAATGGAGTTCTCGTAAAGGGAAATAATGCGGAAATGAATCTTCCTCTTCAGTAGTAAGACTTCACTGAACATATTTATGATCGTGTCTTTCGTATATTACCTATTGCAAAGCCTAAAGAAAGTCTTACAATATACCACAAAACTTTAACTACTCGTTCTAACTGAAGTAAACTATTGTTAATACGGTTTTCAGAACGGTTGCATTAACCTCATATTTTTTTTATCTTGCATGGTATCACTATATTTAATACAAAACAATTTATGGGATTCACTTTAATGCGAGAGGATGTTCGACTTGGTAAGTGTTAAGCGTAACATACCACCGCATTTTGTAGTGGGAACTCTTCACTATGACTTTTCGATATAGGTAGTAATTCAAACCTGGAGATTTTCCTTCATCGTCTGTGTCTCTGGTTTTAGAGACTCAGATGAAGAACTTTAGGATAGGATAGCATAACATAAGAATGTGCATACCCTCCATAAGCTCGCATCTTCGTTGTCCTTCGGTTTGAGATACTACGATGGAGAGTCCCAGGACGGCAACGGTTGGTGCATAATTTTCATGGGCTCGAACCATACTAGCGTGAATACTGGCCGTCGCAATTCCTTCTTTCGTCGAAACCGCAATCTCTTCCGTTCCACATTCTCTTTCCCATTAGTGAAAGACGAAACCTATCAACCTACTGAATGTAACAACAGATTTGAACCCAGTTGGTACCTCCTTTTCTTCATACTGCAGCAGTATGATGTAATAAAGACAAACACTCTAAATACCCCTGATTTTCTATATCCTGTTTGGCTCAGAACTTACTATGCCTTATGTGCGCAAAATGGAATGAATGCCGAAGATTTACTTGAAAGACATATTTCTGAATACACACAAAAAGAGTGCTCATTTCACTCGCATCCTAATCGCGCTGGTGATGCTTTTTAAAATTGCGCATAGCTCGCTTAACAGAATCTGAACAATCGAGTTACAGTTTCGAATATCCAGATTCTTGAAACTGTCAATTAGGTTTTTACATGTTCTGAGATATGACCACTTGCCATTTTCAAATGTATCCTCTCTAAAAGTTCTTAGAATAACTATAAACAGCTTCTATAATCTACCTACTCTTAATTCCACGAATAAATTCAAAAGGGTTTAGGTTACGCTGAGCGTGATTTTCGGTGTTTTGATTTATTCATTGAAATGCTCAAATAATAGCAATTTTCAACCTTCAATTTGTATGCTTACGTTAGCATGAACATAAAACATAGTTCTACAAAGATGCTTGCGTTTTATTCTTTATAGCTCACATTCCGACCCCGAAATTCTATTTTGCAAAAGACCTAATAGGAATGTGACCATACTGTACTATGTGCTGAAGCACAACTGTGCGTATCTTGATCAGAAGCCGTTACGTTGCCAGCGTTCAGAGTGTCCAACATCATATTAGTGTAGAAGTCCAACATTCACCGAAGAGCCAAAACCTTATGACCAGGGCACCTTTATGTAAATCGAAGCAACAGCAGGAGAAGGTCATCAAACAGGATAAATAACATGATACTGAGCTCTCTTAATCAGTGTTACTCTTGTTCTTCAGGTGAGAAAGGCAACAGACTTAAACAAGTTTTACAAAAGCCAAATGGTAATGTCCTGTCAACTGGGTTAGAGAATTTCGGAGACAGCGAGTCTTTTGTGGGATGTACCATCAAAAAGTGGCCCGATGAGTGGAAAACCCAGAACCAGTGGCAAATTATGGGTCGACCACGTCCTAATCGATGTTAGAGGTGAGCGAAGCCTATCCCCAATGGTACAAGCCAACAGGGGGGATACTGTGGCGCAGCTCGTTGGTAATTTGAATGTTGGTGATGGGAGTAATGTGTCACAACACACAGTATATAGAACGGATGGCCGGGTACGTGTGCGTACCCGGTCATCCATACGGTGTAACATCTACTACCATATGAATGGGTGGTAGATGTTACACCGTCTGCCACCGTATGGTATATAACGTCTACCACCAACCTAAACACTATTGTAGACTAACTACATCCTTTCATGGCAACGGTACTCCAGCCCAACAGTGCCTTCTTTCAAAAGGATAATGTGTCATGCCACACTGCCCGGATTGTTCGAGGAACATAAAGGCTTCCAAGGTATTGCCCTGGCCTTCAAATTTCCCAGACATCAATCCAATCGAACGGCAGCTCAAGCACGTAACTTATAAGAGTTAAAGGATATGCTTGTAACATTATGGTACAAGAAACCTTTAGAAATATTTACCTTTTATGTCACGCCAATTAAAAACTACAGTATTTTGGCGGCAAATAGAGGACTAACATCATATTAGACAGGTGGTCATAATATTTTGGTTCTTCAGTCTATAAACTCAGTGTAGTGCTATCGCTAGTTAACACCATCGTTCACTTTCAACTCCCAATTTTTTTTTTCGTCTAGTGAACAAAAGCTCGTCTTCAAGTTCATATTGTATTCACCCAGTCATCTTACCGCAGCCTGGAATTTCTTTGTAAGTAGATCTTTAAACTGCATCCACACTTGTCCAGGACACCCCCTCCCCTTAAGTGTCCATATCATTCACCTCAGGCTGGATATCTGTGGCACCACCTACGAAAAACAAAAACCTCAAAATCAGGTACCCCAGGTTCATCGCATCACCACACTAATTATTTACATCGTTACCGTTTTTCGATCAATGGACTCAGAGACAAAGTAACATACCTGGATGTCGGTTCAGCGAGTTAATCTGAAAAATTCTGTCATATTCGAGACAGCCATTACTGAGATGATGGAGCTGTAGCCTTTTAGAGACCTTAGTGACACAAAGTTCTTAAACTTGCTTCATCTTCTTGTACAAAGGAATTTATGTTCGAGTGTGTCTACATTTCTCGAAACTTAAATCTTTGCCCTAGTGCTTGTGACAAAGGGATTACTTTTTTACATTAATTTTTAAAGTGGTGCGAGAATTGCACCATAATATTTCTCTTCGAATTCGCCCATCGTTTCTGATCACGCGAAATATTCATTACTTCAGACAAGTTTTTGTTTCGGAGTGTAACTTTTACCTTCTCTCTGAAAATTAACATTCCCTGCAAGCGCATAGTGCCGACAGAGTTTCCCGCTTTGTGGTGTAAACACGCATTTCAATTTTGCCCTAATATTGGTTAGACGAATTTCAAGTGGTTTTTTTTCGTTCAGCTGTAGTCATTGCCAAAAAAACTGTCCGTATACTTTCTGATTCTTCTTATTCACAATGTTGCCGCTACAAGACTATATTTTATAGCTCTGTCCGAAAGCGAAATATCTAGGAAATATTCACTTCAAAAACGAACTACTGATCAAAAGCAATGTTGTTTACACCCAAAAATTCAGTGGTACACATCTTGTCATCGCTGTCGTTTATATTAGGTCATTGCATGTTTTGGTTGATCATCAGTGATGACATTTAGACTTTTCCGTCCGTGCGAAACTCGGTATATATGTACGAGGGCTAACCAATATATTTCCTTCGACGACCCGGAAAAGAATTTCGTTGGAGTTTATATTAAAAAAAAACACTGCTGGCGTGAAATCTGGATTTCTAGCAGAAGTATGGCCTCTTCACGTCATGACCGCAGCCCCGGTGGCGCAGTAATCTAAGCGCTGGCTTATGTCCATTCGTCCGAGGAGGGTCCCGGTGAGGCATAAATGTTGTGTTTGACTCTCTCCCTTCCCTGAAACCAGTGACCCTAAATTAGGGACGGGCGATTGCTTATAGCCCATTGAGTTGCTCACGGTGGTCGTTAAACCTTCAAATAAAAAAAAAAAAAAAAAAGTCATGACCATACAAGGTTTATGTACAGAATGTATGCTGGACACACTACGCTGCCCGATGCCAAGCACGGAGACAGCGCAATATTTAATTAAAAATCGGTGCTCAGCATGTTCTCAGTGAACTGGGGCCTTTTCATGCATATAATGAGCTTATTTGGAACGCGTCGCATTATACCGAATTGTTCACTAAAATTATCTAACACGATTCACGGGAAATATGAGACTCTTCGTACCATCATTCTCAATCCTCTGTGCAGCGTGAAGTTCTCTCCAAGTTTCTACCACAACTCTTCCATGTTTCCACTTAAGGGTCTTTAATTTGAGCATGATCAATTAAGTCTTTTCCCCATATTTCCTAGTTACGCCAAGCATACAACTCTAAGTAGTTTGCAGCCTCTGAATATATTTTTCAGTTAAGGCCCATGTCTCTGCTCTAATTTAACACATAATGGTAAATTGCTTTCGAAAACGGTACTGTTTTCATCCAAATGCACTCCACAGCAGAGTTTTATGTGACTATTAATTTCTTCTTCGATGTGGACCTTGATTGATACCTGTTCTTAAGTGCCGGAGACTTAAGGACAAATTTTAGATTCTGGAGTCATTAGGAGTGGGCCATAACTCGCCAAGTGACTGTGGGATTGCATTTTCTCTAATCCCTGTGTTATAGTTAAAGAGTTATTATCCGATTGTCAGACACCCTTCAGTTGGAACAGGATGCACAAAGGGAAGGCGGGATTAACGTTTGTCTACAAGGGTTGTATCTTGCGCATTTTTATACCTAGCATTCCCTTTATACCATACTTAGTCTTGACTTATTTTGAACTAAATTATACATTTGAGCTATCGATTCAAAATTTCTACTGGCTGAACAGCGTCCACAGCACTCACATCTATTGGTAGCGTTACTTCCCTGTTTAAATCACCGAAACTACCAGAAAACTTTTTTACTGCATATATTTTATAAAATGCATTTTGGATTTGGTTCGGAGTTTAACGACCTCAAAGGGCTGTAAACTGTTGCTAGTTCCATCAGACAAACACACCACCTGTGACTCTGGCAACGGGGCTGCTTTTGTATAATAAAATAGCCTGTTTCTCTGTCGCCTACCCGGTGAACTCGCAGAAACACCTACGTGTGCGAACCTCGGAGTTCTTATTTTCTTTTTCATTCAATCTCCGTGGGAACACTAAACAGCCATTTCCGATAGATGGCAACACAATTGTTCTTTGAAAAGCAGGCTTATTTTAAGACTTAATTAAATGTGTATGTCAGTTTTAAGAAAAATACATTGGAATGGGAGAACGTAGTTGTAGTGTGAATTTTTCTATGCGCAAAATTAGGGTTAAATAAATCACTCATTCAGCTGTTTACACTTGGTTTAAGGTTGATGTACCGGGTGGTGGGGAGAGCTACTTTTTTTTCGTATTGTACGTCAGGTGTAGGTAAAACCCTGCTGACTCAATGATCATTCATGTAAGGTTATGATGCCACTAGCTGTACATGCAAGTTGATAGACAGACAGGAAGCAGATGAGCTAAGAAACTTGTAGCGTTTTTGCGTACCTTGACGTCGTGTAGGCGACGTCGTACCTTGACGTCACCTACACGACGTCAGGGTGCGCAGTTTTAAAACTCACTTATTTTTTTAACGATGGTCAGTGTCCCGCGTCCGACGGTTTAACGTACACATCCGACGCACCGCGCATATTTTGTGGTTCAATACAACGTACTGAGCTCAACCCTTAGATCAGCAGACTGCTGTGCTAACCAGAAGGCGATCAACGGCCCAGAACCGGAAACATAATTATATAACATAACCTGGGGAAACGCCTCGCCCTGTGCTATAATTTTACTTTCAGAAGATATTTCTGTTAACTTTTGGGTTGTCCCGTATCCGATTTTTTTTATAAAATTTAATACACAACGACTTCTTTCATTCTCCGCCACATGTTTCATTTCGGGAACTATAAGCGCATACTGTTTGTAACATTCCTGATTTATCTTTTCCTTTCACGTAGATCAAGAATAATTCAATTTTTATCACCGCCTTTATATACAGGCGTACTGTTGCATTAAAGCCAACAAAACAAAAAATAAGTGTGTTTAGCTACAAAAACAACGGAAACGTCAAAATGGTGATTTTTCTTTTTATCAGTGACAGATCATAAACGGAAAAATAAAAACGGGTCAAGCTTTTTATCTTCACAGATTCCGAGAGAAACGAGGACGTGGTTCCTCTCTTTCTTAAAAGGATAGATCGAAAATGTTGATCATTTGTCTTGTGAACACTTACTTGTGTAACCATCTGTGCGGCGCAATTTTCAGCCTAGTCTCTTGCGGTTTTGAAAACCATCCAAAACTATAAACAAAACTTTCGTAAGGCTGTTACAAAGCAAATGCACAAATTTTCTTGGGTTCAGAAGAATTGTGTACTGCATTCTCAAAATATTTATGTAATTTTCCGACTTTTTTTTTAAAGTACATGTATTTGCTATGTTCACTTTTCTGTAGAAGTCTTCCGCATACGCTGATATGTAAAAATTGGAAGAGTATATGTCGCTATCGCAATTTTCAGCAGCATACTGCTGTTCAAGCTACCCAGATGGCCGCGTGGTCAATGGCGCAGACTTCTAGAAAATCATGCAAGTTGAGCCTGCGTTCGAATCCCCGATGAGCAAGGAGCGGTGTGTTTGTCCTACGGTGCTCAAAACATCATCGTCTTTGACACACGGCCGTAAATGGAATCAAGACTGAAAGGTATATATTTGATATTAGGAGAAATGGAAACTCGGAAAAGATACATGGTGATCCCGGAATTTAGAGATAATTCGTTTTAACTGAATCGCGTGAAGGGAACACCACAGCCCACATGTTTATGGAAACTTCAATTTGTCATATGAATTCCCATTGAAACGCAACACTTACATTTTTTACCATTAAGCATTACGTGAATTAATTTCAAGCTAAAGTTGCATGCATCATCATCTATGTAATACAGGTTTGTGATTAAATATCATGAAAGAACATATCTTAAGTATGACGGCGTCGCCTCTGTGGACGAGTTTCCAGTTAAGTTAGTTTTTGGCTAGTCGTCTGAGTTTGGTGCTTTTGTCCTATCTCCCATCCCTGGCGCCAAAGCCAAATTAGGACGACTGCTTATAGCTCTGCGAGTTGGTCATCAAAATTGTGACTTTTCCTCACACCAAAAGTAAAACGTCTACGGTTATGAGGCTCCTTCGAGACCAGAGGTATGGGTGGATTTTTCCCCCGGTTGTTGGCCTCCTGGCACCAGTAGCTCTAGATACTACCGTGACTGCTTACTCTTGTCACATCCATATTACATATGAATTCTCTTTTGTTTATTTTGCTTGTAATACAACCCTGGCGTTCGTTCTTCTCATAGCACGATTTATTATGAACTATCATAAAATATATTTTTAGGGAGATTGCCACCAGGCATTACGGCACTACCATGAAGCATATATCCTCGATCCAGATAACCAGCTTTTACAGGAAAACATGAAGAAGTTGAAGCGCCATCTAGTGGAAGGTTCTGGAACATGTCACACTCATCATCCAGCGGCCTGCCAGAGTCGGTGACGAAAAAATGTGTTTGATGTTCACAAACAAGGTGTGAATCAAAGAACGATTACTCTGAAAAATAGACTACTGTCCCTGTAAATGCGTATGCTGAATATGTGAAAACTGTCAGTGTAATGTCAGTAATAAATGGTAACTGCAAGTATAGAGATGTTGTTGTATATGTAAGATGTATTGCTTTTGATACGTGATTAAATTTGTTATTTCTAAGCTCCGGATGTTGTCACTTTCATCTTGACTGTATTTTTACTTTGTTTATCTCTCTATAAACAAACTTTTCTTGCTTATGCTGGTCTGAAATCTTCATTGTAGGTTAACACCACTTCCCAGGGTGCCTTCTGTGATAATTCACAGAGTGAGCAAGATTTTTGTGCTCTAACTTACGGAGATAACTGTCATAGAGCGACGAATAGTACGTTTCTTTATAAGCTAATAAAACCTCATTCCTCCTCATAAGACGGAGCGTGAAGGCAGGATTTTTGAAGTCGAATTCTCACTTTTAGAGGTCTGTGTCCATGATGAAAATCCATTCCAAGATATTCCGCAGGCTATATGCTACGAAATGTTCCGCTGGTAATGTTTTCTTTATTACAGCATCTAAAACGCGGGCAACACGAAGCGTTGAAAAGTAACCTTGGGGAGAGCATAAACTGAGAGTATGGTCAATTTCAAAAACTAAGTTTAATCCATATGTACTACGAGTACAATCTCCGCAATTATGTTACAGCTTCTTAACAATTCCTTACTACGGTGCAATATTTTAGCATACCTTTCACCATTATTTGGGTTGAGAAAAACTGAACAGTTACGATGAAACTTTATTTCTTTTTCATATTAATATATGAATGCAGATGTCCGTGAGCACATTTTTGCAAAATGAAAATTAGCACGTAATTATTTTCGATCTTAAGGTGGTTCCACCGAAAATCTCTGCCTTATGTTTCCAACGGTAAAACTTCTGTACATATTTTCTTCACAATTAATGTATTCCCAAGGATGAAAATTTGCACATCGATAAAGCTAACTCTAAGTTATAGCATGGGATACTTAATACAACATAACCATAATTAAGCAATCCAACATTTGTTTGTCTACTGATGCCATCAGTGTACAGGTCGCGTCATCTATTAACAGGTCTGCATATTACTCAAAAAAATGATAAATTTTTAATATAATTATGGGTATGTTTTAGCAAGTATTAAGTATATCATGCTATAACTCAGAGTTAGTTTTATCGATGTGCAAATTTTCATCCTTGGGAATAAATTAATTGCGAAGAAAATATGTACAGAAATTTTACCATTGGAAATATATGGCAGAGATTTTAGGTGGAACCACCTTAACGAAACAAAATTACATACAGACCTGTCTGATCTCATATAGCTTTTTTTCATTACAGGTCATCAAGATGCATTGCAGCCGAATAGAGACCCAATTCCATTGGGATTCTCAACCGGGAATGCACCAGATTGGGTGGCCTGCCCAATTCTGGGGGAAGGCAAATCGTGGGGCAACCGCCAGACGTACATGGTTAATTTTCGGGCATGCATTCCCGTAACTTTCAAGGAAACCTTCAAATTGGATGGATGGGTAGCAATGGGGAATCGCACCCCTAACTCTCACCTGCCATATAAGTATGATATTAGTGATTAGCCAACTGCGCTATGCTACTGGTCTGCCTATTGCGTGCAAGATTACGTCATAATCAAGCAGGAGGCGTTTCAACACCAACTTGATTGACATACAAGGCCTGTGCGAAAATTCTATGCCGCTTTCCTCTGGAGTTCAGACTCGTAACCGAAAACCAGTTAAACTGCGTGCAGTTTCCAGTAACTTGTATAGTTTGAACTCCCAAGGCTATTTCTGGTGGATTGCAACTTTCACTGAAAAGCTCTTCCTCTCCTAGATCAAGAAGAGCACGGAGTTTCTCACTTAAACATCGTCAGAAGAAACAGTCTATGTTGGCTAAACATGTAGCTACCTAGGATGCAGTTCTGACAGAGATTATCCCAATGTATCAACGCATAGATTATCATGAATGGACAACGGGATTGCACCATACAATACAATTTTTGAAGATGACAATCCGTTTTTTTGGTGCAAATATGACAAGGATGGTAAGTCATAATATCGGAAAACTTGAAAATTTCGTCGTCCTGGAGCGGGAATCGAATCCGCGTCTCCCAGATAGCTCCGGAGTATGCAAACTACACCACCACCCAGAATGACCAAGTCCCAAGTCTCCTCCGGGCAATCACGGGATAGGATACTTAACCTCCAGATTCGTTAAACATGAATGCCGGTTGCTTCGACTAGCGAATCCTGTGATGGTCATATTCAAATTCATCTTAAACTTGAGTTTTGGTCGTTCTGGGCGCTGCAATGGTTAGCATACCCGGGGCTATCTTGGAGACGCGGGTTCGATTTCCGCTCCAGAACGACGAAATTTTCAAGTTTTCGGATATTTTCTGACTTACCATCCCTTGTCATATTTACACCAAAAAACGGATTGTCATCTTCAAAATTTGTAACACATAGATTGTGTATTTTAATCCTGACACTAAACTTCAATGCAAACACTTTAATCTCTCCACCACAAAAATTCACACAAGTTTTTCCTAATGGCAAAGTCCTTTATGCAAGGTTTTGGGATAGACGAAGTTATTTTAAGATATCTAAAAACAAAATAATGAGAGTGTGTAGGCAGACACAACTTACTGGGTAATCCAGTGCTTCCCGGCGCATTTACGCAGAACAGCTTCAGGGGTTCCATAGGAAATAACGAAATAAATAATAAACAAGGAAGATGACACCGAATTTTCGGTTGTCATGAGCTTGTCTTTTGAATCCAGTCCAACGTAAATATAATTCTTTCCAAAATGATTCATAATGAATACCCTGTTATAATAAAAAAATCAACATAATTTCTACAATCGATAAAACAACCAAAAATAGAAATTGTTACTCATTCCCACTGGCGGCGGAAGAGTATTTTTTTTTTTTTCGAAAATTAACAAATTGTGAACCAAAGGTTCCTCATGTCACATAGAAGATATCAGAGACAGAGTTTTTCAAATCAGTTAGAAAAAGAAATATAGAGGGAAACATGATATAACTCAACACCCGCCAGCCGAAGAATTTTGAATAATGGATATGCTAAAGGAAAATTTTTTCTAATACGTCTCATGGAAACAGAAAAAATCGAGAAGTAGGTTTGACATTTGCGCACCCTCGCAGGAAAACTTTGAGTTAGTTAAAGAGGATAATGTTCCCCATCTTCATTGTAGTGAATGGCATACAGTAAAAAAAAACATTAAATAGTAGTTTCAGATTTCAGAACAGGTGATAGAGCTGGAAACCAAGTTACAATACCACCCCCTACGACACAAGTGTGAACTATAAAAAAACAAAACAAATTTTTCAACATGGTAAATTGTATCCGGTGTTTAAAGAATTTTTTAAATCAGACATTTTAAAACAGAGATATCGAGAACACCAGATTACATATTTGCTCCCTCTAGAGGGGAAATTGTGTATTATATTGGGCACGAACTATACACAAAATGTTTTCTTAGTTAGTTGTATCTGTCTGAAAAAAGGATTTTTAAACGGATTTTTAGAAGTGCAGATATTGCTGCAAACGGAAACTTGAACTTACGGCCCTCTAGTGGCACAATTGTTCATTAAGAAAAATTTGAAATTACATGCAAAACATTTCGTACCAGAAACGGACAAAAAAAAAAAAGAATTTTCAAAATCCTACTCTTAAAATCAGAGATATCGTCAAAATTAGGATATACATCTACATCCCCTGCCGGAAAAGCTATGCATTAGCTTAAGCAGGAGGTATACACGAAAGGCTATTTTATGATGAGCGGTATCTGACCGTAAAATAATTTTTTTAATCGAGTTTTCAGACACGTAAATATTGTTGCAGATACATCAGAAACAGAAATATGTACTTACGGCATTTAATGACAAAATAGTTCTGTCCCAGAAACCAGAAATTTTAGGTACAGCATTTCCCACGCGGAGCTTTATCAGATGCAAAAAGAAATTTTCAAATTGGACTTTTAGAAGCAGATATATCAGAAAATCGCGATTTGACTTTACGCCCCTAGCGGAAAAACAATACATTACTGAAAAAAGAAATTGTTCTCAAAACGTTATTTGTTATAGATGGCACTGAATGGAAGAAATAATTTATTCGACCGGATATTTAGAAGTAAATATGTGAAATAAAATATATTTTTTATTCGATAGCACTTTCATTTACGCCCTCTAGCAGCGAAATATGCATTGTATAAAAACCGATAAAACCAGGATCATCGTTCTCTCGTTTCAAGCCTTCCAATGCAAAAATAGTTTTTCAAATGGAACAAACAGTTGCAGAGATATCGTGTCCACTGGCGGACGGACAAATAAACACGTCGGGATCACTGGCTCCAGAAAAGGGAAAGAGCCCGTGATGTAGGAAAAAAACACGATACATGCCTCACTCCGGATTCAAACACGGACCAATCTTGGAGGAATGAATGGTTAGAAACCATCACCTCGTACCATTCACTTGTTCGGCTTAATTTGTATTTAAAGTTTTATTTAACTGTATCTTTTTCCTTTTTGTATTTTCGATACAAAGAACAAAAGTCTGGTCACTGCCATCGTAGCTATACAGCACGGCTGAGCGCTGAATTCGTAATGCAATAATACGCGGTGAAAGCGTGTTATGTGTTCGGCTGGCTCTGATATTACTGTGCAAAGAAATTCGAGCCAAAACAGGATCTGAGGTACTTTGGTCCCTTATTGTGACACTACGAAGTGAACACGTAGGCTTAATGTACTATATGCAGATTGCCGTAGTTTCCTGCCACCAAGAGAACATAAACAGTATGAAGAACATTAGTCCTCGAAGTGGTGTCCATGGCCTTCCATGAAAGGTTCCGAAAATCCCCTCCCTCCCTCCTTTTTTTTTTTTTTTTTTTGGAGGTTTAACGACCACCGTGAGCAACTCAATGGGCTATAAGCAGTCGCCCGTCCCTAATTTAGGGTCACTGGTTCCAGGGAAGGGAGAGAGCCAGTGCCGTAAGACAAACACAACATCCATGCCTGACCGGGATTCGAACCCGGACCCCTTACGGACGAATGATCAGAGGCCAGCGCCTTAGACCACTGCGCCACCGGGGTGGCCCTCCCTCCTTCACTCACTCACAACTGCTATCCGCCCCCCTCCCCACGGTGGCGCAGTGTTCGAAGCGCTGGCTTATGACCATTCGTCAGAGTATGGTCAAGGTTCGAATCCCGGTAAGGCATGGATGTTGTGTTTGTCTTACGGCACTGGCTCCCTCCCTTCCCTGGAGTCAGTGGCCCTGCATTATGCAAGGGCGACTACTTATAGCGCATTGAGTTGCACACGATGGTCGTTAAACCCTCAATTAAAATAATATATACACTATATTGACAAAAGTCGCCTGACACCCTTGCAAAGGCAAATAAACGGATCCGTTCCTTTGTTAAGATGCGCGGTACAGCTGCAAACGGTATAAAAACAAGCCTGCAGCTGACAGCGATCATATCGCACTGTGAGGCCGAGTGAAAATGTCGCGGCGGGAGAGAACAGACTTTGAGAAAGGCAAAATTGTTGGGTGTTATATCAGTGGGTTGCCTATAAGAGAAACCGAGAGGCGTTTAAACATACCCAAGTAAACTATTTTGGATGTACTGAATAAGTGGAAGACGCATGGCGTGCATGAAGCAGCAAAACGTAGCGGCAGACCAAAGAAAATCAGTGATAGATGACGACGAAGATCTAGGAGAGTCGTTACAGCTAATCGACGGAGTACTGCACATGACCTTAGCGTACAGGTGAGTAAAAACGCTGGAATCTCCGTATGTACACGTACCATTCACAGAGAAATTCATTCTATAGGTTACCGTGGTCGTGCGGCTGCTCAGAAGCCTTTCATCTCCACTCGGAATGCTACTCGTCGTTTAGAATGGTGTAACGAACATTTATCGTGTACCGTACATCAATGGAAACGGGTCCTATGGACTGATGAATGCAGATACACGATCTATCAGTCTGATGGCCATGTGTGGGTATGGCGGCATCCGGGGGAACGCTATTTACCACAGTGTACTGTTCCTACGGTCAGGTTTGGAGCTCGCAGTGTACTCGTGTGGGGGCGTTTCTCGTGGTATGGCCCCGGCCCATTGGTTATCGTGGACAAACCTGTTAACCAGCACGTCTACCTTGATATTCTGGATAATTATGTCCTACCAACTCTGTGGCAATACTATGGAACCGAGCCTTGTTGGTGCCAGCAGGATAATGCACCGAGCCATAAATCAAGGGCTGTTACGGCGTGGTTTGACGATAATTCCGTGTCCTGTGTGGACTGGGGACCAGATAGCCCTGATATTAATCCTATAGAGCCTCTATGGGATGAATTAGAGCGCCTCATAAGAAGTTTGGAACCAAAGCCTACTGCTAAGTAACTGTTAGTGGCAGCAATGAAAGCACATACCTATCGCTGGGTTCTAAAACCTTGTCGAAAGCATGTCCCGAAGGGTCAGTGCATGCATTAAGGCCGAAGGTGGACAGATACCGTACTAATGTATGTCAATAAATGCTATGATATGTTTTTCTTCTGGGTGTCCGGCGATCTTTGTCAATATAGTGTATATTCAAAGAGATTTGAATTCACCAGTGGTACACACAAGGGAAGGCAGCGATTTGGCCACCGCGGATCTAACTGAAATTTTGTTATAATATTCAACGTACAAAAAGAGGAGCATATGCACTTTTGTTCATTTCGCGATCCCTTGAATTCAGAGATATCGCGACGAAATGGTACAATACAACATTAAACTACGCAGAAGACGTAAGCAAAAAAGACCGAAACATTTGAGTGAAATGTTACCGAAATCAGCATATGGAGCCACAGTGAGCTCGACTAAAGCATTCTGGGTACTTTAGACAAATCTTTAAAGAATATTACCACAAAACGAAACAGCTAAACCTAACATTGTTGTCAAATGCCAAAACTCCGATTGTGCGCATTCCATGTTTTGAGTAAATAATACTTGAAAGTTTATGTACAGCAGGAAGCATGACCTTTCCGTATATATGTATATTATAGTGCGTCGCATAAATATCGAGATAGAACAAATTCTCGAATAAAAAAGAAACAACGAGCTGAAATTTACACCTAATATTTATAGCAAAAATAGCATAGGACATGCAGCTGCACAATAGTTTGACGGAAAAATAACAATTCCAACGCCAAGTACAAGATAAAAACAGAAATACGCTGTCCCGAAAAATATAAAGACTTACTAGTTATGAGCACCTCTGGTAAGAATTGTGGAGCCGTTGTTCCGAATAACACTGGAAACCCGATTGGGCATGCTGTCCACCAAGTGTTCTGGACGGAGTGCCTACCAGCTTCGTTCAGTCTGCTGTTTCAATGCCACCTCACTTAAGAACTGCCGTCCATTCGCATACACATCACGAGCTAGAATACCCCAGAGGTTCACGATAGGGTTCAGATCTGGACTGAGTGCTGGCCAATCCATTGCGGTCACATGATGAGTGTTAAACGAGCTTTTCGTTGATGCAGACCGATGGATAGAGGCATTGTCTTGCTGGAACAGATAATCAACACCCGCTAGAGTTTGGGAAAACGGTAGAAAGTGGCTGCTCAGTATGTCCTGATACGTTTCGGAGTTTTGCCTGCCTTGCAGAAAAGCGATATCCGTTGTCCCATTGAACGCAAAAGCTCCCCAGACCATCACAGATCCCCCTCCTTTCTGTCTGCTGAAGAAGGTGCGTGGCTCGCGTCGTACATCATGTCAATAGTCTCCAAATCTTCTGCACCTCCTCATCAGAAAGTTGACTGTTGCGTGGTATTTCGGTAAATGAATATCTGACGGCAGGCCCGCTGTCTTTTGTAGGCTGGACCGAATTACGGCCCATGCGCGTGCGTACAACATGCTAATTTGTACATTCATTTGCATGTGGCTACTTTACATAGTTTTCTTTATATTTATGAGACACCTAAAATTTCATTATTTCACTTTGTGGTGTTCTTTTTACACACACCGGTCATCTCGACGGATCGAAACGTTGGTTTAAGGGCTATGTCTAATTAGGCACCACTTCAGTTTCCTACCTATATTCGCATTGCGTTCACAGCGCAAAGTCTACTGTCTCTATATTTATGCGACGCACCTTAGCACAGAATATATGAGTAGTTATCTTTTCGGCGCGATATCTCTCAATTCAAGAGATTGCGAAATGAACCAAAGTGCATATTTTCCTCATTTTGTACGTAGTGCAAAATTTGTACAAAATATCAGCTGCCCGGTAGCCAAATCGCGGCCTCCCTTTTTTAGGGTATTGTTTGCTATGTTTTAGATGAACAAGCTTTATGTCTGAAAAATATTAAAAGCAAAGAAAACAATATTTTCTGTGAGTGTGTTTGGGAAATATCTAACAAAGAATTCAACATTTGCGCAAAATGAAAGACGCCTAAGTTTCACGCTGAAAGAGAACCTTCTTTTGACTTCAGACTGGAACTTTATTTTGAAGTTAAATTCATTTGGATTTGTCATTTTGAGATTTCGAAAAAGATTTTACTGGGCAGTACAAAAGGACCGGAAAATCGATTTAAATTTTGTTGCAATGTGAGCTGATTTAATGCCACACCATGAAAGCATGCATGAAAATGAGACCAGACTTACCAAACATGGGGAAATGCAGGTGGAAAAGAAGTTATTTCATTATTGAGGGATTACATGAATGCGATGAGTGAGGAAACGTGTATAATACACTCATCGTCCAAAAAATAGTAGCACCCGGAAGGACGTGTCGGATTGCAATGCTATTCGGCAGGAAAGTAAAGGTTACCAGGAATAATGAATCATTAAACATTGAGACTTATAACGAAGTAAATTTCTCCGTTATTTTTAGTCCACGCCGGGGATCGAATCCAAGTTCACTTATTCCGGAACAAGTCGCTCTACCAACTGAGCTACGCAGACGTTCGTACTGACTGCTATCTGCCTTTATGTCGTGTGCATCCTGCTGGCAGGTACGTCTAATCTCCCCCCCCATTCCGAAAGAGGGCTGGGGGCATGGCCCACGGGTAAGCCGTGACCATGAATCGTTGCAGGCAGCCATCCGCTGTAGAACGTGCACTTGAGAACTCCCAGTGAATCTATTGTGTGGAATGCAGCATAACACATTTTTATTTTTCGAAGCGCTGGAGAAAGGATTCTCTGATTTTTCCTCTCTCGCGGTGTGGAAAGAACATCACACCATTGCGAGATTTTGAACGGCCGGGTCATCCGGAAAACTCGGGCGCCATTATAATGAAGTACATTTCTCCGTCATTTTTGACCACGCCGGGGCTCGAACCCAGGTGCCCTCATTCCGGAATAAGTCACTCTACCAATTGAGCTACGAGGACGTTCGTTCTGACTGCTATCTGCCTTTATGTCGTGTGCGTCCTGCTGGTTGGTACGTCACAGACTGATGTGGAAAATATTTATTGAGCTACACGCTGTGTCTCTCAGTATAGCATTGGGCCTCCATGTTTGCTCACACAGCATGCCAAACGTCTCGCCATGGACTTTTTCAGATTTTTAATAATGTCCTGCGATAAGCCATCCCTTGCAGCTTGAATCTTCTGACGCTGTTCCTGCAGATTGTGCGGTAGGGATGGAGTGTGGATAGCGTGTCCAATAGCATCCCACACATATTCAATCAGTGGCTGGCCATGGCAGAGGGCCAGTGCCTTGAACGCAATCTCTCGAGACACCAGCAATATGCGAACGAGCAATTTCCTGTTGGAAAATGGCACCGGAGTAAGCGTTCAGAAAAGGTAAGTCCACTGGTTGCAGGACCTCATTAACGTAACGCTGGGCTAACAAAGTTCCTGTAATGAACACCAAAGGTGATCTGGAGTCATAGGCAATTGCGCACAACAACATGACACCAGGCTTTCTGGCCGTATGTCGCTTGACAACAAACCGTTCATCTTGGCGCTGACCACGGTGCCTCCGCACACGGATTCGGTGGTCGTATCCTTCAAAACGAAAGCGGAACTCTTCACTCTGAAGATCACCCATTCCCACTCTTAGTGGTTTCATGAGAGTCTGGCACGAAATCATTGCAGTCTTTCGCAACAATGCAATGTTGTTAAGGGCAGTCGTCGTAACGGTCTTGCGTGCGTGTAGTCCTACGTCGTGCAGCTGTATGCCAATGGGGCTGGCACTAATCGGACGATGCATGGAGGGCACCATGCCCCCTGGATATCCGCAATAGTGGCTGTTGGGTCACTCCGCGCATGTTGGACAACCCGTCGGTCCTCTCTCTCCTTGGTTCGTCTAGGTCTCCCAGACCCATTCTGTCGCCGCCAACAGCGTGCTATCGTGATATCCGCACGACAGGTATGGCGAGCATTACGGAGATAAGACTATTCCGCTTCCCGGAACCCGACGTTTCGGCCCCTCTCTAACTCCTCCAACTGCTCGAATTGCTTCCGTACTTTTCTCCGAGGCATACTTCCGTTTCAAAGGATGCAACTAACACAGCAGCAGCACAAGTCAGAATGGCAAGCACGCGCAACGGAACGATCTTATGTAGCCCGTGAGGCGCAGCTCTACGACCTCTCCTTGCTTGCGTCACAAGCGCGGCCGAACGCGATGCTTGAATCATTTGCATGTCTCACGATGCGAAACCTACCCACGAAGTTTCATTCCTATCGGTTGCTTCCTTCTGGGTACAACTATTTTTTTTTTCACGACGAGTGCGTACGTCTATATTGGCCAAGTCGTGTGACGGCCATGTAGGTCTACCGGTGTCGTATCGAATGGAAACGTCCCGTCCTGGTGTCCTGAGGTATCGCTAACTATGCGTCCTTGACCTGTGTCCAAAATTCATCGACATTGTAAGGGGGTCGTGCAAAGTCGTGAATTTGTCTGCCAATTGCGTCCCATTCTTTTATGATTAAGAAGAAGTCTGTGAATTGTGCTGTCATCACCTGGACACCTTGTACGAGTATGTAGTGTCTGCTGAATCAGTGTTGCTATTCTACTGATTTTGACTCCAGTCTACTGATGGATTTTCGTAATTTACTGATATTTCTCTGTTTTTAGAACACTTAAGCACTCAGGGACGTGCTGTCTAAGAATGTCTGCATTATTTTAGCACTCACCATATATTGGTCCAATCGACAAGACTAACCTCAGAACTGGTCTGCAGAGAAAATTCTGATGACTAAGATTATTCAGCACCTGATACGTATTATTTTTTTAAATTCATAATGGTGGGCATGAAATAATCTTTTATTCTAGATTAACTAATTAGTCTTTTATACACAGATTTTCCCTAGTTATGTTAAAACGCAGTATACACAGTGCGTCAAAGAATTTTTAAGACTGGGTCTGTAAAATGAAATAGAAACAAGAAATTAAATTTGTTTTGGTCTGTTATTCAAAATACGTCCCTCCGGCTTCAATACACTCGTTACCGCGATTTAATAATGATTCGAATGCCTGTTCCAGTTCACTTTGCGGAATTGCCTCCAAAGCACGCGCCGAAGCTGTTTGTATGGTCGAAATATCATACCAAAAACACCCTTTTAACGTCATTTTAAGTTTTGGGAACAAAAAAAGGCGCAGGGTGCTAAATTAGGCTAATACGGTGGATGATTCAACACACAGACGTTATTTTTCACCAAAAATCTACGAACAAGAAGTGAGGTGTGACTAGGTGCATTATCGTGCAACAAACATTAACTGTTTTCATCTCGATATTCTGGACGAATGCGACGAATTCTGCCCATCAAAAGCCTCAAAACATTTAAATAAAACTCCCCAGTAATTGTTTGTCCACTTGGAACAAATTCTTTGTGGATAATATCCTTACTACCGAAGAGTGTAATGAGCATTGTTTTGATTTTCGATGGAACTTTTCTTGTTTTTTTGGCTTGTGGCGAGTTTTTTGACTTCCATTCCGCACTTTGTTTTAGGATCATGTTGAAAACACTATGTTTCATCACCTGTAACAATCGATTTTAAGAAGTTTGGATCATTTTCAGTTGCTGAAATGATGTCTCTGCAATGTGCACTTCTCCTTGATTTTTGTTCATTGGTTAACGTGTGTGGAACAAATTTAGCACAGACTTTTGTTTTGTCCAAATCTTCATGCAGGGTGGTTTGAATCCCTTCTTTGTTGATGTTTAAAGACTCTTCCATCATTCTTAGTGACGCACATCGATTGTTTGCCACGAAATCACGCACTTTTTTAATAATCTCAGGTGTCCTAGATGAACTTGGTCTTCCGGTATGCTTATCATTTTCTAGCGTATCTCTTCCGTCCAAAAGACGTTTGTGCCACAGGAAAACATTTGATCTACTTAAACAAAACTCACAGTAAACTTGTTTCATCATTTGGTACGTTTCCGAGGCACTTTTACCAAGTTTTGCGTTAAATTTAATAACAGCCCTTTGTTCCATCTTAATAATTCAACATGAAAAAAATTTTACTTCTTTAATGAACGGCCGTTTCGTTTGAGTTACTTTAACAACTGCGCAGTACTTTTGGCAGAAAGCAAGCAGATGGTCACGGTTTATAACGCATTCGCGATTACACTGGTGGCGCCACCGTAGGCTGAAATCTAGCGCCAGTCTTAAAAATTATTTGACGCACTGTGTATATATTAGGAAAACGGTTATAGTACGACGATATTTGTGTCAATGACACTATTTGTTTTACTATATCACGTATTTCACGTACTTTGATAACATCTGGATATCGTTCAGTACGAACAAAGTGTAAGTATGCACTATATTGACAAAAGTCACCGGACACCCCTTCAAAAGCAAATGAACGGATCCGCTGCGTTGTTACGATGCGCGGTACTGCTGCAAACGGCATAAAAACAAGCCTGAAGCTGATCGCGATCATATCGCACTGTGAGGTTGTGTTGAAAATGTCGCGACGGTAGAGAATTGAGTTTGAGAAAGGAAAGATTTCGGGGGATGGGGGGTTATTAGTGGGTGGTCCATAAGGGAGACCGAGAGGCGTTTCAACATACCCTAGTCAACTGGTTTGGATGTACTGAATACGTGGAAGACACATGGTCTGCCTGTAGCAGAAAAACGTTTCGGCAGACCAACGAAAATCAGTGATAGAGAACGTCGAAGTCTAAGCAGAGTCGTTACAGCTAATCGACGAAGTACTGCACACAAGACCTCCGTGTACAGGGGAGTAAAAATGCTGGACATTCTGTATGAACACATACCATTCGCAGAGAAATTCATTCCATGGGTTACCGTACTCGTTCGGCTGCTCATAAGACTTTCATCTCCACTCGGAATGCTACTCGTCGTTTAGCGTGGTGTAAATAACATTTATCGTGGACCGTAGACCAATAGAAACGGGTCCTATGGACTAATGAATCCAGATACACGATCCATCTGTCTGGTGATCGTGTGTGGGTATGGCAGTAGCCGGGGAAACGATATTTACCACAGTGTACTGTTCCTACGGTGAAGTTTGGAGCTGGCATTGGACTCGTGTGGGGGGGGGGGGCTTTTCGTGGTATGGCCTCGGCCCATTGGTTATCGAGGACAAACCTATCAACCAGCACGTCTACCTCGATATTCTGGACAATTATCCCTTACCAACGCTGTGGCATTACTATCGAACCGAGCCTGGTTGGTACCAGCAGGATAACGGACCGAGCCATAAAGCAAGGACTTGTTACGGCGTGGTTTGATGATAATTCCCTATTGTGTGTGGACTGGGCAGCACAGAGCCCTGATCTTAATCCCATAGGGCATCTATGGGATGAATTAGAGCGCCGCATAAGACGTTTGGAACCAAGGTCTACTATTAAGCAACAGTTAGCGCGTACCTATAGCTGTGTTTCAAAACCTTGTCGGAAGCATGTCTCAAAGGGTCAGTGCAAACATTAAGACCAAAGGTGGTTTCAAAATATCTTTATTCAAGGTAGAAATCAGGAGACGAACTAATAAGGACGTCTAAATACAAATAAAATACGATCAAAGATCGTTAAACTACTAAAACCTATATAAAAATATACAGCATAGTGCACAAGTTGAAAAATGGAGCAAAATTACAGCTCGTGATAAATGAACAGCGACAAGCATGTCTGGGCATTTAGGAAGGATTTTAACAAAAAAACTTATTGCTCATAAGTGCATTGCTGTGCGATTAACAAACTTGTTCAAGAAAATATTGAGAGCTTCAGGAGACAACATTTCTCTTGAAAAAAAAAAAAAAAAAATAATAATAATAGTACAATAAGACAGTAAGGTGTAACACATCATAGTTACAAGAATGTACAGTACAAAGCAATTGACAAACTGATCATAAGACAAATCAATGAAATGAAGAATATCAGGAGAAGAACAAACTTGGACTTCCTGGTGTAAATATAATATATTACCTGTTCGGCAATATTCAGAAACAATGTACAGATATACAGCACAGTGTCAACATGTTACAAATCAAAATCGGACCATATACAGAAATGTAACACTATTCTGTTGACCAGATAGAAAATGTAAGTATAATAAGAAAACACACGATGAATAAAGCTTTAACATATTCTCACTATCCATATGTAGTAATAGAAGAATGATAGTACCAAGCATCACCTCACACAAAAGAACAAAATAGGTAAAATGTTTTTCAAAATATATTACTCAGGAGTACAACACCATGCAATTGACTAACTTGTGCAAAAATAAATACAGTAAGAATCATTAGTCAACATGTCTCTTGAAAGAAGGTACGATATGACAGTGAGTTTTAACACAACATATTTACAAGGATGTACAGTACTATGCAATTTAAAAACTGATTATCAGACAAATCATTGGAATGTTTAATAACAGGAAATAACTAAACTTGGACATCCTGATGCAAATAAGATGGATTACTTGTTCCGCAATATTTTCAAAACTATGTACAATTATACAGCACAGTGCAAACATGTTCGGGAAACAAAATAGAACAAAATTACAAAAAACTACACTGCAGAAACAATTTCTATGTTTATACAGCACTATGCTAATGACTAACTGCAATATTTATACTCAAAATGTAAACTAAAGACGAACTAACTTGAACGTCAATGTAAGAAAAAAAAATACAAGATGAGTGTCACAAAAAACAATTTGCTGTGTAAACACGTACAGCCCTTTATAAAAAAAAACCCATGCGGTAAATTTCCAAGCTGTGCAAAGATCTTGAAAACAGATTGTTGAGATTTACATATGCATTTCTGATTCAAAAAGGTCAAATACCAAATCTGCCGACCGTCAGGTACAATGACGCTGGCGAGCTGGTAAACCATGAGGCAGCCGGTGACCAGGTGGCAAGGAACTGGCTCTCCCGACGCTGAGTAACTGCAACAGAAAACTCTAGCCGAAGTCGAGATGTCAGACGGTCGCGGAAATGGCATAATAATGCCGTAGAAGCTTCATGCACAGTCAGAGGAGTAGTCAAATATCTGCAGCGTTGATGAAACACGTAGATTACATGCTTCGCTAAAATAAAAATATAGGCACAGACTGATGGGAGCTTGACTGGGGGATAGTTCTGTAGCAGAAGAGTCCGATATGCATCAAATGTAAGATCTGCTGTAAGGGAACATTGGGCGATAGTAAATGCCAAGTTCAGCATTGGGAGTAATATAACACAGTGTTGATAGACATGGGAGACATCAGCCTCCCGAGCACAGAAAGGGCAAAGAGGGGAATCGAGAAGAGACATTCGGAAAAGAACGGAGGGAACAGGAAGGCGGCGATGGAGGAAAAGCCAATGGGTATTAATTTCTAGAGGAGCAGAAAGAGGAGACAGGGCGGCTGACCACACCGTAGCAGTGGCAGCAGGGGGAACATCAGGAATGGGGAGAGGAGGAGAAGAATGGGACATAGAGAGGAACCGATAAAGAGCTGACACCGAGAGAGAAGAAATGGGATGAGCTGAGCCAGAAGTAAGCAAGAAAAGAGGAAATGGGAGAGAAGCAGAAGGAACAAAGGAAAGACCTGAGTGGGAAGAAAGATGAGGAAATTGAGAAATGATAGATGAAAGAATAGAGTCGTAGATGTCACGAGAGGAGGAGGAGAGGAGAAGAGAGGGAGGGAGGCTGGCGAAGGGTCGCCAAGAAAGGTCAGGGTTAGTGAGATCTTTAACTGTTACCACACCTGCTCGGAGCCAGGTAGGATAGGCAAAGTACGGAAGATGAGAGGGGTGAATAATCGAAGAATAAAAGAGGGGTTCAGCAAGGAGCTCTGTTGTGGAATCAGGTGGAGAAAGAGGGAGGGAACGAAGGAAAGTTAGAGCTTCACGGTAAACAGGGGGAAGTCGAATGAGGGTGAGGGGTCGGTGGTCCATGAGTAGTAAGGAGAGAAAAGAAAAGTTAGGGTTGCTCGGGGAGGCGATGACGTCCCTAGCTAAAACGGCATCTGGTACTGGCGACGTGAAGAGACGGAGAAAAGTAGTAATTCTGACGGCCTTGTAGTACTCCTGTGTATCAAGGAGTCCGATGCCGCCGTGATCCGGAGGGAGGCAAAGCTTTGTGACACTGACCCAGTGGTGGCAGGTCCATATCAGAGAAGTAAGACATCTGGTAATTTCATGAAGGCGGAGTTGTAGAGACTTGACACCAAGCCAAGAGTGTGTGCACAAGGAAATCAGGTAAGTTCGAGAGAGGCGAGCTCTCTGGAAGAATGATGAGCAGAACTGGGCTCTCCTCCAGGAGGCAGTTGACCTGAGCAAGCGTGGGTGAATAGCATTCCACGTGTAGAGGGGGGCAGCTTGCAAGGAACCAAGATGAACTCCAAGGAAGCGCTGTGAGATGGACGACCAGCTTGCTCCCCAAGGGGTGTCTACACGATGTGCCCATGAGCCGCACCATAAACCAGTGCTTTTAGATGAGTTGAGCGCTGCACCGGAGCATGAGGCATAAGCTGCGAATAGACGTTGGAGACACGGAAACTGTGAGTCATGACGGATGCAGATGGGGACATCATCTGCGTATGCAACAGAGGTAGTGGCATGATGTCTTGTGCAGGCAGAGAGTGGTGGCAGAACTGCTTTAAAGGATTGGTGTACAGAGCGGAGGAAGGGTTCAATTGCGATTGCAAAGAGTTGTCCGGAGAGTGGGCAACCCTGTCGCACTCCCTGGCGGAAGGGAATAGGCGCTGTGAGAAAGGTGGGCAGCTTGACCTGGAGAACGGCGTCTTGATAGAGTGAGAAAAGAAGAGAGACGAAGGAAGGAGGAAAACCGAAGTGAAGGAGTGTAGCCGATAGATAGGAATGTGAGATATTATCAAAAGCGGATTGTTGGTCAAGAGAGAGAAGGGCGAGGGGTTCAGAGCGAGATCGGGCAAGATGGATTAGATCATTTAGTAGATGGATGTTATGAGAAAGTGAACGGCCGGGAACTGTGTAAGTTTGATTTGGGGAGAGAATGTGAGTGAGAATGGGGTTAAGGCGTTGGGAAAGAAGTTTAGTATAAAGTTTATAATCTAGATTTAAGAGGGAGATAGGGCGCCAATTCCCCAGGTCAAGGAGATCACCTTTCTTAGGGAATAGAACAACATATGCTACTGTGAATCGCCTTGGTAGAGGGGAGTGATTGAAAGCAGCAGAAAGTGCAGAAAAGAGAAATGGTAGAAGGAGAGGTAGAAAGGTTTCATAGAAGAGGAAAGTGAGGCCGTCCGGACCCGGTGCGGCCCTAGAGTTTAAAGAAGAAAACGTAGAGGATAGTTCAGAGAACGTGGGAGGAAGGAGGAGGGAAGAGGCAAGATGGGGAGGAACTTGTGGTAGGTTAGAAAGAAGTGATGCCAAAGCTGAAGAGGATGGCGGAGGAGATTCACAGAACTTCTCTGTATAGAACATTTCGGACCTAGGAACATAGAGTGAGTGGATCATCAGACACCTCTCCAGATGCGAGGCGAAGGTGCCGAAGTGAATTCGATGCTGTTCGTGTTTTTTCCATGGATGTAAGGAAATCGTAATTGGATGCGTCTGGCGATAGATGTTGTAGCCGGAGACGTCGTAGAGCTTGTTGAGCCAGAGGAAGGAGGATTGATCGCAGTTCTTCTTGATAGTGGCAGAAGAGAGGATCACTTAGGCTAAGGATGGAGAGCATGGAACGGACATGGTTGAGACGCATGTTTTGAAGCGTTTTTGCTTTAAAAGAAAGTTTGCGAACGTGGAGAACGAGTTGCTGTTTAATGTCCAACCAAAAAGTCAGACCACAAGGAGCTGATTGAAGTTGAGGTCGTTTGTCCTCAAGGAAGGAGCGTACTGAAGTACAGAAGTCTGGATCTGTAAGAAGAGTGTCGTCAAGAGTCCATGGACGAATTGTACGGGGTTGTGCTGGAACTGCTTGAATAATAAGAACGATGGCACAATGGTCAGAGGAAGCTGTAGGAGTGATAATAGATTCTGTCACAGCTGTAAGCAGAGTAGATGAGGCGTAGTATCTGTAAAGGCGAGCTGTGTACGGATTTTGATTATGTTGCGAGCTCCAAGTATGTACAGTCGATGAAGGATGGAAGTGACGGTGAACATCAATGAATGAGTTGTCGGAGACCACTGACTGAAGAAGATTCACCAAGTTAACACGGCGTTCTCTGGTGGAAGGAGATCGGTCCAGGGTAGGATTCAGAGTGCAATTGAAATCCCCTCCAATTAAAACATGATCTATGGGAGGAATGCGAGACAAGGCACGACGAAGGCGAGTAAAAAGTATTGTCAAGTGGGTTGAAGAGCTTGGAATATAAATATTAAATATATGATAAGATGTGGAAGCTATGGTGAATGATGCACACTGTAACAGGTCTCGACATAAGTTTCGAACCGAAAAAGAGGTGATTATGGAGTTGAAAGTATGGCGAATACCTATAGCTAGACCACTATGGGATGATAGTTGGTAGGCGTGGTGAAATGTGTAGTTCCACTGGCGCCATCGTGAGAATATCGTAGTGGATTGGCAATTCGTCTCTTGTAGTAAGAGAAGATCAGCTCCTAACGGAGTGAGGTCTTCATGTACCAAGGCATTAGAAAATGGGGATGCAAATCCCCTGCAATTAAGAGATACAATCTTGAAGACTTTTTTCCATTAATGCTTGCTGAAGAGCCTTCACAACAGGAGGAAATGATTTGAGTCGATTAAAATAGGTTTTAGCCCACGGATGTTCCTTGCGAAGGCGGGAGATGCATTGATTAAGGACTTGGATCTGATCATGCACTAGAGGGAGAAACGATGCATACTTTGAGAGTAAAGCATGCGTTGTGGAGTGGTCTGTCTTATGTGACAGGTATTGATGTAAATCTTCAAATGAAATCGGCCCAGTAGGAGCCGAGTCATCCTTAAGGTATTCGACAAGATCCTCAAATTTAAGAGGAGGCTCTTCGTCGGCCTGGACAGAAGAGGTAGCAGCTTTTGATGGTGAATTCTTTCGAGAGGTACTACCAGTACGGGGAGAGGTGCGGGGTGATGCGGCAGTCGGCTTCTTCGGTGGGCGTCTACGAGAAGAACCACGACGTTTCAGCGAAGGCTCAGTTGAGCTCTCATCAACTCGAGATTCGTGGCCAGAAAATCCGTCATCAGCAGATTTAGAAGTATCAATGATAAGGGCAGTGGAGAAACCCCCTGAAGGGGACTCCGCTACAGAATGACGACGCATGGGAAGCGAACAATTAAGTGAGGGAAAATCCAGTTGCTGGTCGAAGGATAAAGGGTCCGTAGACACGCGTTGACCAACTCCTGCAGTCGACTTTTGTGAAAGTTTCGATTCTGAAGCTTTCTGTGCAGTGGAAGAAGGTGTTGCTCGGCTCAGAAGAGGGCCAGAAGTTGTAGGAGAATTATTAGGAGCCTGTGATGCTAGATGTGGGCAATGCACACGTAAATGATTCTCTCCGTGGCAAAAAGTGCAGTGGAGGAAAGTAGTCACTTCAATTCTCCTACGTTGCTGTCCACAACGAACGTTGAGCACCTTTGGGCAGGCGAGCAAATGTTCATCAGATGGAAAGATCACTCTTGCACTTCGGCGAAATCCTCCTATGGATTTATCGTCTGGATCTCTCGGCGCGGCTGAAAGAGTAGTAACTGGCCCAACAACTCGGCCGAACTTACTGAGTACAGTGCACAGCGCAACGTCTGACACCTCAGGTGGAACCGGATAAAATGTAACCTGGATTGAACGCTGAGAGACAGGTTCTGGTAGAAGATGGACGTCTTTGAGGGACAAACCTTCTGTCAAGACAAGATCCGCATGCTCTTTAAGAGCAAAGTACACCAACACAGCTCGAGGTTTTCGAGCCATGTGAGTAATACTGGCTCCAGCTGGAAGTATCTGCTTGAGAGCAATACTATATTCTTTCAACTTTGTGTCTGGGAGCGCATCAAAACACACTCCGAAGTCCATTCTAGAATAGAATTGTTTTCCCGCTGGGGAATCTTCGGGAATATCTATGGTGGCAGTAAGGCCATCAACAATGACGTACGAGTCTGGTAAGACTTCTGCAACAAACTTGGAAGGAGCTTTTGTTCCAGTAAGAGCGGCAGAGTATGCCCTAGGAGCAGGACTCGAGCGTGAGGGCTGCAACGCAACCGGCTGTTTGAACTGAGTTGAAGTAGAGGGTAAATTAGCAGCGCTGTCATACACATCCATGTCTTCACTTAAAGCAACAGAGGGTTGCGCTGCACTGACGTCACTGGTCGAAGCAGGGCAAGAAGCTTGAGCTGTAGTTGAGGAGTCACTTTCCACTTCTAGTGGTTGGGTGACGTCACCTACAAGAATTGGAGGAGATTGGTCTCGTGTCGAGGAGGAGGAGGAGGCAGGAAATGCTTCGCTGATATGGGCGTGGACATCGCTCTTATCAGCAGCAGCCGCCGCCATTGTTAATGACGAGGGCTGCCTGAGAAATCGACCAGCTCGGTCGACAATTCAAATGATGATAACAGAAAACATAAACTACTCACCAACTTGGGAGATGTATCAAAACAAAGCACGAACCTTCAGCTTGAAGGAACACGAAAGGAAAATGACGAACCACACGATAAAACACACTAAATAGGCACACAACACGGAGCTCAGAAAAACGTGACTTAGGCCAAAGGTGGACCGACACCGTACTAATATATGTCAATAAATGCTATGTATGTCATGTTTGTCTTCTAGGTGTCCGGCGACTTTTGTCAATATACACTGCTGGCCACCCAAAATGCAACACCAAGAAGGAAGCATCCGATTGGCCCGAAATTCGTAGCATGCGTCGCCCGCGAGAGGACATGCAAACGCTTAGCATTGCAGGGCATATGCAAATCATGTGCGCCCGGCACGCCACTGAGAAGCACTATAAGTAGGGTGCACAGAAGGCGGGGTGGAAGTAGTGGAAGTGTGTTGTGCTGCCGGACCTGTGCGTGGGAAGCTTCCTGATGCCTTGTCGCAGAATACGGCAGTCATTCTAGCACGTTTCGGAGTTCGACAGAGGACGAATAGTGGCTTATCGCAACAGCGGTTTATCTTACCGAGACATCAGCGCCCGTGTGGGACGACATCCAGCCACGGTGATGCGAGTGTGCATTCGGTGGGTGCAGGAGAGACGGACGGACGGACGGACGGACCGACGTGATCGATTGCCGCAGCCGTGGCACACCACCGAACGAGAGGACCGGCATGTTGTGCGGCGGTTATTGACGGCTCGCACCGCCACATCACGAACGTTAGCGCAGGAATTAGGGTGTGTTGCGCCACAACCGTGTCAGCACGTACCGTTTGACGTCGTCTGCAGGAGCTGGGACTTGTCGCACGGTGCCCATTGCTCCGATTACCAATGACGTCACACCATCGGCGAGTGCGGCGGCAGTGGGCCGTTGAACGCCACACCTGGACTACGGAATAGCACGACATTGTCTTCTCCGACGAATCCCGCTTCTGCCTGCAAAACCACGATGGTCGGATCCACGTGTGGTGGCACCACGGCGAGTGACTGTATGACGCCTGCATTATGCATCGTTATACCGGTCCGTCACCTGGCGTTATGGTTTGGGTCGCAATTGGATATGACACCCGCACCCCTCTGGTACGCATCGCCGGTATACTCAACAGCCACCGCACCATCTCCGACGTTTTGGAGCCTGTAGTCCTCCTTTACCTGTAGGACCTGCCAGCGGCCACGTTTCAACAGGACAATGCGTGCCCGCACGTGGCACGCATTGTGCAACAATTCTTTACGGCCCACATGGTGTCACTGCTGCCGTGGCCTGCCTGTTCTCTCGATATGTCGCACATCGAGCACGTCTGGTCGCTGATCGGCAAGCGAGTGGCCCGGCAATCACCACCCGCGGCTACGCCTGATGGACTGTGGCAACGTGTGGAAGCAGCCTGGAACGACTTATCCCAAGCCCACATCCAAAGCCTCTTTCGTTCGATGCCGCGGCGTGTAGTGGCAGTTATTGCCAGCCATGGGGGCCACACGAACTATTGATGTCTGCGTGTTCCGTAAGTCGCACGGGCCTGTAAGCTCAATCGTTTCATCTTTATATCTGTTGTTATGTGCCCAGTAAATCTGGTTTTGCTATCTTGTGTTCTTCCATGTGTTGCATTTTGGGTGGCCAGCAGTGTAGTATAACTATTTGTTTTTAGGAAGACAACAAGTGTGACCAATCCAACTGTGACTAAATTAAAAAGCAAATGCATTATTTACACCAACATTAATTTTAATTATGAGATTAATTTTACAAAGCTGATCATCAGCAATACCTTATACAAAAGCTACTCAGGATTGTATTGGTTTGAATTTTATTTCGGTATTTAACAGCAGTTTGTGCAGTTCTGGTATTATTTGAAATACCAAAAGATTTAAGTGTTTCTTCGTAATGAGATTACATCCAATACTACATCACATTTGTAAGGTGGCGCATATTTCAAGCAAAAATTATCTGATCTACTGATCTCTACTGCTTTGTTGGGCTCTGGTCTATCGATTTCAGGTATGAGTCTCTGGCAACACTGCTGCTGATGTTGGCAGTGTAGGGACGGGCGGTATTCTATTGAATTAAGGATACCACGAAGATACGGTAATATATCGGGCAGAAGCATCACATCGACATGTCATCGTGCTGTCATTGTACCCAGTACGCCAACGAACGGTGAACGGCCATGGAAGGCAGCCTTACAATGCCTTCCCATGGAGTGAACCAGGTTTTTTAGTTCTGCAGCTGTTATAATGTGAAACCAAGATTGAATTATTGCTTCTATTAATTGGGGTTTATTGCTGGGCTGCTTCTGACTAAAAAGTTTCGTTAGTCGGCTCATTAGATTCTCGATGGGGTTAAGGTCTGGGCCATTCCCAGGCCATTCCAGCAGTCGAATATGATAATTTTGAAACCACGTTTTGCATACAGCAGCAACATGACATGCAGCTTAATCCTGTTGAAATAAAAATGCTTCATTATCTAGGAAAATATCACGTGCGGAAGGCTTCAGTTTGGGCTCAAGTATTTCATTAATGTATTTTTGGGCAATTATATTCCCATTAATCACGCAAATTCTACCCACACCTTTTGATGTCATACAACACCAGATCATAACACTAACTGGGTGTTTCGCGGTAAGTGTAATACAATCAGGATTCAAATCTTCTCAGATTCTTTTCCTTACGTATTTTACGCCATCACTAATAAACAGGGAGAGTTAACATGGATTTTAGTCCAGTTGAATCTTTTAAGCCTTTGTTTGAGAGATCAAAATGGCTATTTTCGTGGAATTCTATTTTTTAGACCAAATTCCTGGTCTGCGCCGAACAGTCCTTGCACTCAGCTTCACATTGCATTGCGTTATTTCATCTTGTATACACCCAGATGATTTTCTTCTGTCACCTAGGCACAGTCTCTTAATTCTTCTATAATCACTTGCTGTTGTGCACCTTTTCCTGCCTTTACCAGTCTGGTTTTGTAGTGACTCAATCTCCTTATACCTCTTCAAAAATTTAGAAATGCCACCTTTGGTTACGTTTCCACAAATTTTTCTTCTAATTTCTTAATACCTGAAGCCTTGTTCACTTAATAGATCTTACGTCACTTTCTGGGTGACCAGTCAACTCTTTGCGCCATTTCTTTAATTTTATTACGTTTTACAAGCTCACTAATGAAAGAACAAAAAAAACTCAACTTGATAGCAATCACATAACACACTGACAAATGTCATCCTCTCAGATCCAATACATGACATCAATAGCTGAATCCTACTGTGACCTGACTGGCTCATTGCCAAAACAAGATGACACCTGATTGGCTCTCTAAACACTCATGCTCATTGGCTACATTCAAATGAAGGAAAGCTACTTCATATCAACCTAAGCAAGTTATGCTTTCTTTTTCTGGTTAGTTCGCTCTAACTTTTCATAGAATATAGATTATTGAACAAACTTGTGTGCATCACATTCTTGATGAAATTATAATTCCATTGATATATAATTGTATGGTATTACTCCAACAAAAGTGGTGTTATGAGCCACCAAACCTCAAAAATACACCCTTTCCAAAAGGTTTCCACAATTTTGGCCACTACTGTAGCTTTTCGCGTTTTCGTGCTGCGGTGACGTCATGACCTACACGCGCACAGTTCAAGCATATATCACTTTGTTTTGTTGTCATAGCAACAAAGAACACAGATGCTGGTATGACGTCATCTGATCCAAATTATTCTCACATGACGTCAGAGATGCCTTACGTCACAAGGTCAACTGACATTCCATTACAACACAGACCAACGTTTTTACTAGGTGTTGTTAACCAATGTACAAAGCCACGATCAAGGGTTACAGAAATGCAATACTAGCAAGATAGTCTTTCGATCCGTGACGAATTTAATCCATTATTAAGTGAAGGAAAGCTTACGCAGCAATACAATGTTCATGCATATGTAAAAATGGAAGCTAATACATTGAATTTCATACGACAAAATCAGTCTCAGTTAAGTGTCGAAAAGCTCTTATTTTGCAATCTTCATTTCAAGGTAGTCCACGAAATATGGTGCAAAATTATCAGGATGCAATGGCGATAGTCATAAAGGATGTCAAACTTGATCTTTTCCTTACTACGACTTGCAACCCGAAATGGGAGGAAATTACTGAAAACTTGAACGGTCAATCTGTCGTCGAAAACCGTCTAGATTTAGTTGCAAGAGTCTTTCAATTAAAGTTGAAAGAATTAATGGATGATATAATCAAAAGGCATATTTTTGGAGTTCCGGTGGCCAAAGTTCATGTAATCGAATTCCAAAAATTAGTGCTTCCCCATGCTCATATGCTCTTGATTTTGAAAGAAGAGGTCAAACCAACATTGCCTGAGAAACCTGACCAAATTATATCGGCAGGACTACAGATAAAAAGCATTTACCAGTTTTACATGCAACTGTTGCGAAACACATGGTATATGGCCCGTGTGGTGAAATAATCACAATTCACCCTATATGGAAGATGGCAAATGTGCCAAGCAATTTCCAAAGCCTTTCCAAAATGAAACAGTAGCTAACAAAAGTGGGTATCCTTTATATTGCCGTAGAAAGAATGGTGGAACCAGAACTGTACGTGGTAAAATTATTGATAACAGCTGAATTGTCCCTTATAATCCATATCTTTTATTAAAGTACAATTGCCACATTAATGTAGAGGTCTGCGCTACTGTAAAAAGCGTGAAATACCTTTTCAAGTACGTATACAAAGGTCATGGCTGTGAAAATGTGCATATAACGGAGAACACCACCAAATACGACGATGTAAAAAGTCATGTTGATTCCCGATACGTTAGCGCACCTGAGGCAATTTGGCGAATACTTGTTTATGATATGCATCAGCAATCTCGTACAATAGTTAGATTACCTGTTCACCTTCTTGAAGAACAGAACATTACCTTTAATCCGGAGTGTTTAAAGTTCATAATGCTCAGAGAGGTACAATGCTGATAGTATGGTTCAAACTAAATGAGGGCAATGAAGATGCGCAATCCATTTCATAAAGCGACTTGCCAGGACATTATGTGTTGTTCAATCAAAAGAAAGAAAATGAGTCCAACGAAAACGTGGTGGAGATAATGTGATTGGAAGAATGTATTCAGTCAACCTTGGCTCTGATCCAGAAAGATATTGTTTGAGACTACTGTTACTTTATGTATCTGGAGCGAAAAGCTTTACAGATTTAAGAACAGTCAGTAGAATTCCGTATGATACCTTCCAAGAAGCTGCATTGCAGAAAGGTTCAATTAAGAATGATGAAATATGGGAGAAATCTTAGATGAAGCATCAGTTTGCAGCATGCCTCGACAACTACGAGATTTATTTGCATACATTCTTATCTTTGCTTCACCACCCAATGCACAAGAATTATTTGAAAAATATAAATCCCATCTTTGGTAAGAATTTGCAAACATGAGAATTTGAAAATTTCTGATTTTAAATCATTTGCAAAGAAAGCCATTCTGTCTCCCAAAAACTCTAATGTTGACAAATTAAATGAGAATGTTCATGATCTCTTAGAGAGGACAGCAAGCACACACTTAAGTTCTGATTTATTTGATGCCGATGGCGAAGAAAATACAGAACAGTATTATCCTATAGAGTTCTAAACGAGCAAACTCCATCAGGAATGCCTCTTCACAGACTCAAGTTGAAGATTGGAGCTATTATCATGCTTCTGAGAAACCCCAATACACAACGATGGAATTAAGGAACTGCAATGGAATTAAAGAACTAAAACTCAATTTGATCATTGCAGAAGTACTCACAGGCTCATCATGTGGTAAAACTGTTTTTACTCCGCGAATTGACCTCGCACCTACTGACAGAGACCTCCCAGTCTCATTAAGACGACAACAATTCCCTGTCAATCTCGCCTTTGCTGTGACCATTAATAAGTCTCAAGGTCAAATACTGGAGAAAGTATGTATCTACCTTCTTTCATGGACAACTTTACGCTGCAGTGTCAAGAGTTCAACAGTTTGATGTCACAGTTAAAGTAGTCCATGGTCAAGAACATGGAAAACTACTTCCAGATTTTGAAAAGATATTTACAAGAAATATCGTGTACAAAGGTATTTTCCACCGTCGTTAATAAAAACTTGAATAGCAATAAGTGATATCTAGATTCCGTTGTATTCTTATCTCAACGGGTTTTACAGCTAGTTTCAATATAAAAGTAAAGTAACAATTTTGCAAGTGAAAATCTTAAATAAAGTGCGCAATTATTAATTTTTTCCATATTCTGTTGAATGTTTGTAATATTTATCTCAATATATTGATAAAGTTCATCGTGTAATAAATGTCTATTGTCTAATGTTCATTGTATGTTACTTTTATAACACATACACGTAGTACTTGTATCGATTGAAATTCCTCATACACAAATAAGTTCCTTCTTGGAGAACTTGTAAAAGTTTAAATGAACAATATGCCTTTATATTTGTCAAAAGTATTATTTAAAGGGAAGGTTAAATTAAAAAATATAGTTAATAAATATTCTTGAAAATTTTGGATTTTTTACTTAAAATCTCATTTTTTAAGGATCTTGCAGCACCTCAAAACATTTTCACCGAGCTTTAAGATCTTGCAGTCTTAATACTGCTCCGAAAAGGCAACTTTTGCCCCCTATTAGAAAACTTAATTTAAAAAAAAGAATTTTAACCGCCGTTTTCGTTCCGCCCTACTGTACAGTTTGAATAACGTCATCATCTGTGTTGAATGTTGCGCCACGGAAATTCTTCATTGTTGGAAACAACTAGAAATCGCACGGGGCGAGGTTAGGACTGTAGGCAACACAAGCAGCCACATGTGGACGGGCGTTATCATGATGCAGGGTCCATTTGACCACCAGTTCTGGTCGTTCAATCGATATGTATCATCGCAAACGCTTCAAGACTGAAATGTAACAGTCATCATTGTCAGTAATTTGTGGAGGAACGGCATGCTGGTAGACTACACCTGTATGATCAAAGAAAATTATCATCATCAACTTCCCAGCTGATTTGGTTTGGCGGACTTTTTCCAGAGGATGGTAGCCTGTGTGTTTCCAGACACCCGTTGCGTGTTTCGTGAGAGGGTAGTTATAGTGGACCCATGTTTCATCGGCAGTTATTACTGTGTTTAGAAAGTTTGGATCCTTTGCAATCAATTGTTTCCACTCGTGACACACCTGAACTCTGGCTAACAATTGTTCTCTCGTCCGGTGATGAGGTACCCATATGGAACACACAGGTTGCAACGGTAATTTGTCACGTAAAATGCGGAATGCCGACGTGTTTGAAATATTAGTTTGCGCCGTTATATCTTCACACGTCATTCGTCGATCTTCTTGCACGATTGCCTAAACAGTGTTAACAATACGCTCCGTAATAACTCTTTCAGGTCGACCAGGCCTAGGAGCGAGTTCTGCAGACAAACACTTTTTTTAAATCATGGTGCCACCTAAAAATCGTTAACTCACCGAAACGTTTACCTTTGTAAGCTTTTTCATTAAATCAACTGTTTCTGGAGCCGTTTTACCCAAACGATAGCAAATTTTATCGCATTTCGTTTCTTAACTCTGAATCACTCATCTCCAGAGCTGTATTGGGAAATGCCGACGTACCTTAAACAACTGCGCAATAACAAACACAGAATCGTCTGCCACGGCTAATAACTGTTGCCATAGATACTTCCTTAATTCAGTTAGTCGTCTGCGTGGTTATTTTTTCTCCTTTGCCCTGTGGCCAACTCGAAAAAATGTCTCAGTTTTTATGGAATGGCCTTTGTAACTGAAAAGTTGGCGGTAATGGATTTTACTCTTCTTCTCAACAACCTTCCAGGGATAAACGTATGGTTTAAAAAGTGGAAAATTCCAGATGTTTACTGTAAGAGTGATGTCCCACACAAATTTGTAACTGATATTTGTTGAGGAGGTGTTTACGAAAACGAAAATTGGACGTAAGCACCGCATCAGCATAAGAGCAGCAGGACAGGCAAACTGTACTTTTTTCCATAAAAGCACACTGTTAAAACTTGGTACTTAGAATTAAGCAAAATGTACTAGTTTTTGAGTACATTCTGGGCTTATAATTGCTCCGAGTACTTTTGTCTCCTTTTTGAAAAAGACACGTACACATTTTTGAGTACATACAGGGAATCAATAGTGACTATATCTGGCATTTCTAATTTGAAATATATGTACTCATTTTTTAGTACATATATTTCAAATACACTGCTGGCCACCCAAAATGCAACACCAAGAAGGACACGAGATAGCAAAGCCAGATTTACTGGAAACATAACAGATACAAAGATGAAACGATTCAGCTTACAGGCCCGTGCGACTTGCGAAACATGCAGACATCAATAGTTCGTGTGGCCCCCATGGCTGGCAATAACGGCCGCTACACGCCGCGGCATCGAACGAAAGAGGCTTTGGATGTGGGCTTGGGGTATGTCGGTGCAGGCTGCTTCCACACTTTGCCGCAGTTCATCAGGCGCAGACGCGGGTGGTGCTTGCCGGGCCACTCGCTTGCCAATCAGCGACCAGACGCGCTCGATGTGCGACATATAGAGAGAACAGGTGGGCCACGGCAGCAGTGACACCATGTGGGCCGTGAAGAATTGTTGCACGATGCGTGCCACGTGCGGGCGCGCATTGTCCTTTTGAAACGTGGCCGCTGGCAGGTCTTGCAGGTAAGGGAGTACTACAGGCTCCAAAACATTGGAGATGGTGCGCTTGCTGTTGAGTGTACCGACGATGCGTACCAGAGTGGTGCGGGTGCCAAATCCAATTGCGCCCAAAGCCATAACGCCAGGCGACGGACCGGTATGGCGATGCATAATGCAGGCGTCATACAGTTTCTCGCCGGGGTGCCGCCACACACGGATCCGAACATCGTGGTGTTGCAGGCAGAAGCGGGATTCGTCAGAGGAGACAATGTCGTGCCATTCCTTAGTACAGGTGCGGCGTTGAACGGCCCACTGCCGCCGCACTCGCCGGTGTTGTAACGTCAATGGTAATCGGAGCAATGGGCGCCGTGTGACAAGTCCCCGCTCCTGCAGACGACGTCGATCGGTACATGCTGAAACAGGTTGTTGCGCAACACACCCTAATTCCTGCGCTAACGTTCATGATGTGGCAGTGCGGGCAGTCAATGTCTGCCGCACAACATGCCGGTCCTCTCGTTCGGTGGTGTGCCGCGGCTGCGGCAATCGCTCACGTCGGTCCGTCCCTCCCTCCTGCACACACCGAATCCATACTCGCTTCACTGTGACTGGATGTCGTCCCACACGGGCGCCGATGTCTCGGTACGATAAACCGCTGTCGCGATAAGCCTTTGTTCGTCCTTTGTCGAACTCCGAAACGTGCTGGAATTACTGCCGTATTCTGCGACGAGGCATCAGGAAGCTTCCCACGCACATGTCCGGCAGCACAACACACTTCCACTACTTACACCCGGCGTTCTGTGCACCCTTCTTATACTGCTTCTCGGTGGCGTGCCGGGCGCACATGATTTGCATATGCCATGCAATGCTAATCGTTTGCATGTCCTCTCGCGGTCGACGCATGCTGCAAATTTCAGGCCAATCGGATGCTTCCTTCTTGGTGTTGCATTTTGGGTGGCCAGCAGTGTATATGTACTCAAAAATGAATCTAGCGATTCGAACAGGCTATTTTGTGAGTGAGAGGGAGCACGCTAGACTGCGTCACCGTGCAAGTGTACGCTTTTGCACATAGAAGGGAGAGAGAAATTAGAGGGGACTGTCGCGATAAGCCGTGCTCGTCCCGTGCACGGCGGATATATTATGCACGGCGGATATATTATGCACGGCGGATATTCAGCAATTGTTAAAAATTTACACCACCACGCCAGGATTGAACCTGGGGTCCGTGCATCTGCAGTCTGATTCTCTAACCACTAAGCCATCAGCGTCTCGATTTCAAAATTGAAATACGTGTACTCCATACATACTCATTTATTCATAGAATCAACTGGATATATTATTCGACGGCACATCTGGTATAATAGATATGCTCCTTGTCACATGCTGGGCAAATACACCGCACAATTTTATGACAAATATACTGATGAAGCGACAATATATTACTTACGAGATTGACACAAATATAATTTATGTAAAAACGTACACAAAGATACTTTGTGCACAATTAAATTACTTATGATCAGTGACTTTGTTGTACTAATTATGTATGTGTTTTACTTCACACATTTACTAAACAATTTCTCTTGAAATCTATAATATATAAAATGAAGGAATACGAGATTATATTTACATTTATTGACGCAGTTTTTTGCAATTACGTATGGTTACTTATATTTGAGCATGTCATGTACTCGTTTACGATACCATTGTACTTAAAAAACAAGAAAGATGACACCGAGTTTTCGGGTGTAATAAGCACGTCTTTTGAATCCGTTCGGACGCAAATTAAATTTATCAAAGCTATTCAAAGTCAATGGAACCGGTATGGAAAACAATAGTATCTGACAGAAGAAAGAAGTTTTTCAATCAGGGTTTTAATCCCTCAGATATTGCTGTAAACGGAATCGTCAGCATACGCCCTCTGGTTGCAGACTTCTGCGTTAAGAAAAATATGAATTTTTAAGAGAAACATTTCGCACCGGAAATGTTTTCCAACACAAAAATAATTTTTCAAATCGGACTCTTAGAAACAGAGATATCGACAAAAATAAAATGTGACTTTACGGCCCCTGGTGGGAAAACCATGCATTATTTCAGGAAGAAAGTGTTCTCAAAAGGTTTTTCAATATGAGCGGTATCGGTCCAAGAAAAAAAATTTAGCCGAGTTTTCAGGAGCCCAGATTTTGCTACAAATATATCAGAAGCAGAAATTAACACTTATGCCTCCTGGTGGCCAAACCATTCTTTACCAAACATTAGAAATTATATCAAAAATATTTTCCATCCATGATTGTGTGCGATACAGGAAGAAATTTTTAAATCTGAGTTTTAGAAGCAGAAATAACGCAGAAAACGCAATTTACATATGTGCCCCCTAGCGGAAAGTCTATGATTTACTTGAAAATTTTGAATTTATAGGAAACACATTTTGCATCGGAAACACTATCTAACTAAGGAGGATTTTTTTTTCAAATTGGAGTCCTAGAAGTACAGATATTGACAAAAATAAGATGTACATCTACACCCCCTGGCGTAGAAACCATGCTTTATTTTAAAAAGAAAATGTTCCTTAAAGTTTGTCTATATTAGTATCGGTCTACAAATGACTTTTTTTTCAGTTTAGATTTTAAAAGCTTATATTTTGCTGCAAATACATCAGAAGCGGAAATTAAGGCTTACGCCACATGGTGGCCAAACAATTCTTTTCAAAAATTAGAAATTATGTGCAAAGGATTTCACAGCAGGATCTGTATCCGGTGCAGAAATAATTTTTCAAATCGGAGATTTAGATATAGGGGGAAAAGCAATTTACCTTTACGCCCCCTAGCGGAAAGTCTATGAATTACTTGAAAATTTTGAAATTATACGAAAAACATATCACACTGGAAACACTATCCAACAAAGGACTTTTTCAAATCTGACTCCTAGAAGTAGAGATATTGACAAAAATAAGATATGCATCTTACGCTTCCTGGCGTAGAAACCATGCATTATTTTAAGAAGTAAAATGCTCCTAAAATGTTTGTCGACATGAGTAGTATCGGTCTACAAACGACTTTTTATTTCAATCGAGAATTTAGAAGCTTATATTGTGCTGCAGATACATCAAAAGCGGAAATTAAGACTTTCGCCCCTGGTGGCCAAACCATTTTTTTTACAAAAATTAGAAATTATGTGCGAACGATTTCCCATCAGGATCTGTATCCGGCGCAGAAAGAATTTTTGAAATCGGAGATTTAGAAGCATAGATATAAAGAAAACGCAATTTACCTTTATGCCCCCTAGCGGAAAGTCTATGAATTACTTGAAAATTTTGAAATAATATGAAAAACATGTCACACTGAAAACACTATCCAACAAAGAAAGAATTTTTCAAATCGGACTCCTAGAAGTAGAGATATTGACAAAAATAAGATATACTTCTACACCCCTTGGCGGAGAAACCATGGACTATTTTAAGAAGAAAATATTCAGAAAACGTTTATCGACCTGAGTGGCATCGGTCCATGAAAGAATTTTTTCAATCGAGATTTTAGAAGCTCAGATTTTATGGCAAATACATCAGAAGTAAAAATTAACACTTACGCCCCCTGGTGGCCAAAGTATTATTTACCAAAAATTAGAAATTATATGTAAGAGATTTTCCATCAGGAGCTGTATCCGCTGAAGAAAAAAATTTCAAAACGGAGTTTTAGAAGATTTATCGTGGAAAATGTAATTTACTTTTACGACCCCTAGCGGGAAATCTATGCGTAATTTGAAAAAGTAACTATATCTAACATACTCTTCAACATAAATGGAATCGAAAGATAAACGATTTTTTCAATCGGATGTTTAGAAGCAAATATGTGGAATAAAACGTATTTTTGAATCGACATTATCTGCGTTTACGCCCTCTAGCAGCGAAATTGTTCATCCTAAAAAAAAAAAAAAAAAAAAAAAAAAACCGAAATAAAGGATCATTATTCGCATATTTAAAGCTTCCCAATGCAAAAAGAATGTTTCAAATCGGACTAATAGTTGCAGAGATATCGTGGGTACGGACGGACGGTCAAACTGATAACATAAGCACGATCTTTTTTTACAAAAGACGTGCTAAACATCGAGTAGGTTCGGGTTCCCATTTTTAAATAGATTTTTTTAACAGTGCAGCTGACCCAAAATTATGGCTATTCTAAATAATTGGTAAATAGAATTTTTGGCTTCCTTATTTTTGGGTCACCCTGTATTTTCCCTGAACGTTACGAACTACCTTTTTAAGTGAAGAGAAAACAATTTTCGAAGAGTTTCATATCCTAAAACAAGCGTGACAGTAATGGTAAGCAATGTTGGTTCTGCTTTTAAAGATCAGTTTTCCATTAATAAAACGGAAAAAAAAATGATGAGCTATATGATTATGGTTTGTGGTTCAAGATAGAATGCAGCTCCTCTTCTCCATGCTGTGAATAAAACAGCAGTCAGTAAAGAGAGGCTAAAACAACGAATGTAGTGAAACGAAGAGACCATCCACTTTACCCTATACGCCATGAGGACATAATTAAAAACGATTTCAGTCTTCTCAAAAGCCTTTTTTGATATTCCGCCCAACGTCACGAACGTATTAAAATGTCGTTGCTAAGTAATAAATTGTTTTTCCTCCAACTAAAAAGAAATGGAAAGTGGCTCGCTTTCAACTTTCTACATGAAGTAATTCAGATTCTTCCTCTTCTACCTATTCCTTCCTCTTCTACACGCCATAATGTAAAAAAACGACTTGATCAATCTTTTTTAAAAACATATTTTGTCAGAATTTGTTGAGTCAGTCGTTTTACCGAGAATGCCAAGATTGGGAGAACGCGGGTATTTTTTCTGTGATGTGAATGTGTTATCTTCCTTGCAAGATACTCACACCTGAGGGGATGAAAAAGATGGAAACAAGAGAGGTACGGGCACAAATATCTGCTTGTAAGAATGCTGGAAAATATTCTTCGTCCTGTAGCTAAAGAATTGGTTTTGGCCTGTTTATCTTCAATTCTTATCGGTTTCCTATGAGATGAAAGAGATCTTGTAGCAACCTCAAGATCACGATTCTTATACCCACCAAATTTATTTTGTTTCTTAACGTACTTTCGTTATCCGCTTCATAGAGAAAATACTACCTGGTCCCTTTATAATGTGTTGAAGCTTTCCAGACACTATACAGTTAACGGGAAGGTAAGTTTAGTTTATTAGCAATTTAAAACACTCGTAATAGATCACAAATGCTGTCTGCGTGCGATAAATAAAATCATTAAAAGTTTGCAAAGTAAAACCAAATTTGCCGCCCCGGTGGCGCAGTGGTCTAAGGCGCTGGCCTCTGATCATTCGTCCGTAAGGGGTCCGGGTTCGAATCCCGGTCAGGCATGGATGTTGTGTTTGTCTTACGGCACTGGCTCTCTCCCTTCCCTGGAACCAGTGACCCTAAATTAGGGACGGGCGACTGCTTATAGCCCATTGAGTTGCTCACGGTGGTCGTTAAAACCTCCAATCAAGAAAAAAAAACAATAAAACCAAATTTATTTACAAATTAAAATAATTTAAAAGCAAGAACTTTCGGGGCTCTCATGGCCCCATCATCAGACTAAGTGTCGTAGGAATGCAGAGTCAATCATTATAAAGTACAAGTACCCATCATTCATTTCACCAGTTCGTCTCAAGGAGATGCCAGATAACAAAAGTTAAAGTTACAGTTCAAAAAGAGGAACTACGTAGGTTCTTCAACATCTGGTTGTCCGGAGGGGACGACCAGCCGTCTCCACTGGCTCGGAACATAGGCCGGGAGGTCAAAGTTGCATCAGGAGTCACCAAATTTAATAATATAGAAGCTTTCAGTGAAAAAGGCAGTCCGTTTGTTAATAGTTGAGTTTAAGATTTTTGCATTATTCCAATCAGGTACGTAACCCTCTTGATTAACAGCTGCTTTAACACGGCCTCTCTACTGTCTTCACACGGCCTCTCTACTGTCTTCGTGCCCCAGCGTTCATTTGCTGTCTTCGTGCCCCAGCGTTCATTTGCGTCGTCAATTGCTGCAACAGTGCAGCAATTGACCACGCAAATGAACGCTGGGGCACGAAGACAGTAGAGCGAACCTGTTACGTATGGACCTCCGGAGTCGACGTTGCTTCAAGGTGACCATGTTAACCCAGATCCATCGGCAACAACACCTGCAGTTCGCATGGGACTACCGTCATTGGAAGACTGGAGAAAAGTTGTCTTCTTCGCCGAATCGAGGTTTCTACTCCACAAAAAATGATTGGTGGTGGCGGATACGGCGTCAGATACACGAGAGTCAACACACGGATACACTTGTTGGTCAAGTACAGGCCGGCGGTGCCACTGTGTATGTCTGGGGTATGTTTTCCTGGTATGACCTGGGACCGCTGGTTCCACTGGATGGATCCCTGAACGCCAATGGCTACCTGTCCATTCTCGCTGACCACATGCATCCCTTCATGTTGGACCTTTATCCTGGTGGTGATGGTGTTTACCAATACGTCAAAGCGCCCTGCCATGTCGCTAAGGGGGTGCGTGACTGGTTCCAGGAGCAAGACAGCAATGTCACCGTTCTTCCTTGGTCGGCGAAATCGCTGAACCTCAATCCCATAGAGCACTTGTGGGAATATTTGCGTCGACAGGTTTGACGTGGTGACCCATAACCACGTCATTCCCGGCACCTCCGTGCTCTGCTACAGTCCGAATGGGCACGTGTGCCTCAGGCAACCTATCAGGGCACTCAGTGTGTTCATGGAAAGCCGTCTTGCCGCTGTCGTACGGGCCAAGGGTGGTTATTACCATTATTAGGTAGGTCGCCATATTATTCTGATACGATCGTGTAAGCTTTTTGCGATTATACGTTAAAAATTGAATTTCAGATTATCAAAAATGGTCCTGTGATTCTTTTATACATAACCCAGTATGTTACAACTTTGAGATAATTGAGAGTGTCCTTGTGTTCCTTCTTGGATCAGCCAAAATTGAACCTTGATTCCATCAGAAAAAGGTATTTTTGTTCATTTTCTGTTTGGATGAAAAATTGGTATCACATTCGATGACTCACGCACAGGCGCCCTTTAAAAAGTGATAAATCTCTGGAACATAACTTTGTGGCTTCACTATTTCCTGGCGTACTAGAATGGAGTTCTAAATGCATCCTCAATATTCAGCACTCTGGTTTCAAGTGGATGTGCGTAGGATCCGCAGAATAAAACGCTGTTAATTCATAAATTCCATACTGAAATACTGGCCTCAGATTCTTGGTTGTGAAGATTTCACTTAATCTGAATCAGGATTTTTATAGGCAGACAGAGTCATCAAAAGAGAAGTACGATTTTAATAGGTTCCAAAATTTTTACAATGCGATAAAATATATTACAATTCGTTACTATTTTTTTCTTTCGTCCACTGGTTCGAATTTAAATAAATATATCATTATAAAGGAACATCTTATACTCCTTTAAAACATAAATTTTACAATAGTATTTAAAATTTGGAAATTTCGTTTATACGTTTTTGAAGAAAGTTTCCTTGAAAAACATATAAACAAGGTTTCACTTTATTTTTGTAGAAAGAAACTCCAACGTTTGGAAAAGGGCTCTTCTAAACGCCGGAGTTTGGAAGCATATCTTTTTGTTGAATTAAAAACAATGGCTCGAAAGCAGTAAAATAATCACGAAATACAATGGCCACCCCTAAATCCACGAATCAACGTTCCTAACAGTATGAAGTTACGCCGCAGACGGGAGTGGTGTATATATATACTCTATACTGACAAAAGTCACCGGACACCTAGAAGAGAAACGCAACATAGCTTTCATTAACATACATTAGTACGGTGTCGGTCTACCTTTGGCCTTAATGCATGCACTGACCCTTCGAGACATGCTTACGACAAGGTTTTAGAACTCAGCGATAGGCATGCGCTTCCATTCAGTACATAAAGCTGCCGCTAACTGTTGCTTAGTAGTAAGCCTTGGTTCCAAACTTGTTGTGCGGCGCTCTAATTCATCTCATAGGTGCTTTATGGGATTAAGATCAGGGCTCTGTGCTGGCCAGTCCATACACGATACAGAATTATCGTCAAACCACGCCGTAACATTCCTTGCATTATGGCTCGTTGCATTATCCAGCTGGTACCAACAAGGCTTGGTTCCATAGTATTACCACAGAGTTAATAGGGCATATTTGTCCAGAATATCGAGGTAGACGTGCTGGTTAACAGGTTTGTCCACGATAACCAATGGGCCGGAACCATACCACGAAAAACAACCCCACACGAGTACACTACCAGCTCCAAACTTGACAGTAGGTAAGGTACATGGTGGTAAATAGCGTTTCCCCGGCTGCCGCCATACCCAGACACGGCCATCAGACTGATGGATCGTGTATCTGCATTCATCAGTTCATAGGACCCGTTTTCATTGATCTACAGTCAACAATAAATGTTCTTTACACCGTGCTAAACGACGAGTAGCATTCCGAGTGGAGATAAAAGGCTTATGAGCAGCCGCACGACCACGGTAACCCATTGAATGAAGTTCTCTGCGAATGGTATGTGTACATACCGAGGCTCCAGCATGTTTTTTTTTTTTTTTTTGATTGGAGGTTTAAAGACCACCGTGAGCAACTCAATGGGCTATAAGCAGTCGCCCGTCCTTAATTTAGGGTCACTGGTTCCGGGGAAGGGAGAGAGCCAGTGCCGTAAGACAAACACAACATCCATGCCTGACCGGGATTCGAACCCGGTCCCCTTACGGACAAATGATCAGAGGCCAGCGCCTTAGACCACTGCGCCACCGGGGCGGCCCAGCATGTTTACTCACCTGTACACTAAGGTCCTGTGCAGTACTCCGTCGATTAGCTGTAATGACTCTCCTGAGGCTTCGACGTCCTCTATCACTGATTTTCTTTGGTCTGCCGGTACGTTTTGCTGCTTCAGGCACGCCATGTGTCTTCCAATAATTCAGTACATTCAAAACGGTTGACTTCGGTATGTTTAAACGCCTCTCGGTTTCTCTTATGGACAACCCACTAATATAACACCCAACATTATTTCCTTTCTCAAAGTCAGTTCACGACATTTTCCCTCAACCTCACAGTGCTATATGATCGCGGTCAGCTGCAGGCTTGTTTTTATGCCGTTTGCAGCTATACCGCGCATCTTAACAACGCAGCGGATCTGTTCATTTGCTTTTGAAGGGTTGTCCGGTGACTTATCAATATAGTGTATAGATAGACGGCACTGTGTCAATTGAAAAGCAGGCTAGTACGAGCGGTCGAACCAATAAATATCTGCCCGGCGTCGGATAGGCATGTTAAGCAGTCGGACCCCGGGTACTGACCCCCACCCCTATCCCCATTGTAAATAATGGAGTTTTCTTTACCGTTTCTACTTTGTTTCCGTGTGACTTTCCTGTCGGTCACTGTATCCCAAAAGTCTTAGCTTCCTACTTCTAAGATTTGCTTAAGACGTTCAGGCACTCCCTTCCTAAAATTCTATACGTAAATCTCCAAATCTCTCACAATCGAAAATACTAAGATCGTGAAATTGGAAAAGGGAAAGATTAGCTGGAGTTTGAACTCTGATTTTCGAGGCGAGGTAGAGTGACCAGCATATCTGGAACCGCAAAGATTCTTGGATGTTTGACTGCTGCACTAGTGAACGTGTGACTAGAATTGTCTAAAGAGAGACACACAACCACACAGCGTGACGGAAATAAGAAACCCCGCATATGCCTCTACTATCAAGTCGAGGTGATCACAGATTGGCACATGCTTTACAGGACAACGGACAACTCATGATCCCTAATCAACAGCAGACCACATCGAAGAAATACATAGAAATATTCCCGAGCACAGTATCACGCGGATAAGCCTAAGACGTCGGCAAGCAAGTGTGGGTGCCTTTGTTGATCGACAGATATGGACAGATCAGCCTACAACGGGCGCTCACAGTCGGTCTTGTCTGTAATTGGACACTGGACGAAAGTCTCCTTGTCTTACGATTCTGTCTTCGACGCTGCACGGGTGAACAACCAAACTGCACGGTAGGATGGGAACGAGCCAGCGGCTGCGGTTTCATGTTGTGGGTGTTCTTCTCAAACACCACTGGATCCCCCTCATTCCTGTTGAATACACTCTCACATACATATCCTATCTATGCATCGTTTCGGGGCAAAGGTTTCCCTTTATGGTGATCATGTATCCGGATAGTACATAATTCTTGAAGAAAAAACCCCACCATGTTGCAAATCTCGCACTGTGCACGAATGATTAAAGGATCATGTTCAGGTACTCTGAAACGCCGGTTATCCGAGGTTCGATTATCCATGGGGTCCGATTAACCGTGGTACCCTGTAGTATATACAATTTTTCTTTTCAAATCCCTGTGCAATTGGATTCGTAAAATAACAGAAGTTATTACTGCGCATTTAAAACAACATTGCATTAAATTAAACAACATTGTATAATCTTTCTAGCTGAACTCATTTGTCATCACTGTTGCGATTTCCCGTTCTGCCACCAGAGCGCGCAGTCAATTTTATTGCGAATTTAGACTAGTCTCTTTTGCCTATTAAGCATAACTAAAGCTTGTTCGTGTGCTCCTTTTGTGTAACCAAATTTATATGTGATAAATATTCTTCGACGTGAACGAAATCCCACGCAAAATGAATTTTTCAAATCGGACATTTAGGAGCAGAGATATCGGTACCTACTACGATATATAATAAGTTTACACTCACTAGAGAGAAAACTATGCGTTAATTCAAGCAGGAAGTATTCGCGAAATATTTTCGGCTGTTAGTGATACATAATCAAAACAATTTTTTAAATCGAATTTTTCGAAGCAAATACACTGAAGAGCAACTGAATCAGAGACAGCTGGCGTTATGCAAATTTGGTGCTGTGGGCGGCCCTGTAAATGGAAACGACATGACGTATGCAGCGATCCGACAATATAAGGAGTGATAGTGATACGACGGGAATCAGTAAGAGTCAGACGCAGTATGGGTAAGACGAAGGACCTAAGCGCATTTTATCGTGGGCAAATCTTATCGGGGCCAGACGAATTGGTCACTCCATCTCGGAAGTCGTGCAGGCAATGGGATTTTCACGAGCCACCCAAGAGTACATCGAATCCGGTAAAACCATCCCTGCAAGGTCCAACTGCGGTGGACAACAGTGTGTGGATGAGCGGAGTCATCGTCGGCTATCACGCACTGTATCAGCGGATAGACGGGCCACAGTGCAAGAAATCACTCGGCAATTTAACGCTGATACACAAAAACGTGTAAGCAGTCACACCATCCAGAACCATCTCCTCGCTATGGGGCACAGAAGCCATCGTCCCACGAGGGTACCGCTGCTGACCGCACATCACAGGGTGCAAAGATTAGCATGGGCGCGGGAACATTGCCACTGGACCCTAGACATGTGGAAAAATGTTGCCTGGACTGATGATTCGAGATTCACGTTGGTACATGCAGATGGCAGGATACGAGTACGGCGTAAACCACATGAAGCGATGGATCCTTCTTGCCAGCAGGGTAATCTTCAAGCTGGTGGGGGTGGCATTTTCGTCTATGTATTGTTTACGTGGACTGAAATGAGATCCCTGGTACGTGTGACATCGTACCGCACAGGCCAACGTTACCAGGATATCCTGGACGACCATTTGCTCTCGTTTGTGCGTCTTCAACATCCCACTGGGGACCTCATCCTGCAACAAGACAGTGCACCTTGCCATCGCTACCGAATTGTATCCGAATGGTTGGATAAACACTCCACCAACGTGACCTAGCTTCCTTGGTCAGCTAGGTCACCTGACCTCAATCCCATTGAGCACATCTGGGATGCCATTGAGAGATATGTTCGAGACTCTGACCCCCTCCATCAAATCTTTGTGAACTGTGGGAGCTTGTTCAGGGATCGTGGATCCGTATGGCTTCCCAACGCTTCCGGTGTCTTGTCGAGTCGATGCCGAGACGGATCGCCGCCGTCATCAGGCCAAAAGGTGGTGCTACACGTTATTAGACAGGTATATCAAATTCAATTGCTCTTCAGTTTATATGTAACGATATACACTATATTGACAAAAGTAAGCGGACGCCTCTGACCAAAGAAAATCAGTGATGGAGGAGGTCGAAGCCTCAAGAGAGTCGTTACAGCTAATCGACGGAGTACTGCACAAGACCTCAGTGTACAGGTGAGTAAAAATGCTGGAACCTCGGTATCTACACGTACCATTCGCAGAAAACTTCATTCCATGGGTTGCCGTGGTCGTGCTGCTGTTTATAAGCCTTCCATCTCCACTCGGAATGCTACTCGTCGTTTAGCATGGGGTAAAGAACATTTATCGTGGACCGTAGATCAATGGAAACGGGTCCTATGGACTCATGTATCCAGATATACGATCAATCAGTCTGGTGGCCGTGTGTGGGTTCTGCGGCAGCCAGGGAAACGCTCTTTACCGCAGTGTACTGTTCCTACTGTCAAGCTTGTAGCTGGCAGCGTACTGGTGTGGGGGTGTTTTTCGTGGTATATTCCCGGCCCATTGGTTATCGTGAACAAACCTGTTAACCAGCACGTCTATCTCGATATTCTGGACAATTATGCCCTACCAACTGTGTGGCAATACTATGGAACCGAGCCTTGTTGGTACAAGCAGGATAATGCACCGAGCCATAAAGCAAGGACTGTTACTGCGTGGTTTGAAGGTAATTATGTATCGTGTGTTTACTGGTCAGGACAGAGCCCTAATCTAATCCCATAGAGCACCTATGGGGGGAATTAGAGCACCGATTAAGAAGTTTGGAACCAAAGCCTACTACTGTCAGCGGCAGCATTACGTACTGAAGGGAAGCACATACCTGTTGCTGTGCTCCAAAACCTTGTCGAAAGCATGTCTAGAAGGGTCAATGAATGCATTAAGGTGAACGGTGGACCGACACCGTACCAATGTATGTCAATAAATGCTATGTTGCGTTTGTCTCCTTGGTGTCCGGTGACTTTTGTCAATAGTGTATATTGTTGCAAATGTTTATGAATTTTTTGCGTTTTTCTTTTTTTCTTTTGCTTTTTCTTTTGTCATCTGCAGAGGTCACCTCGAGCCCGGAAGTGTACTTGCGTTTGCTGCCGCGAGACAAAGAAAAAAAAAGGAAAAAAAAACGTTATCACGTGACGTACTTTCAACTTGTGTTTTTGACCATTTTAAAACTGGAAAAATTGTGTGACTAATCGCCGTGTGTGAGGAGCTATGCTTGTTTCTTATCTTCATTATTCAGGAATGTCGGAAGCAGAGAAGTGACCTTGCTATTAAAAAGAGGCGAACAACTGACAGCTTTGTTTTCAAGAGCTCTCAAAGCTGAGTCTGATAAGATAACACACAGCTTAAAAACGTTTTCTACAACCTGTGTTTTAATAACAGAAAAATAAGTTTATCGTTCATTAACTACGAGCTTTGCGCTGAGGAAATAAGTAAATTTGCAACACGCAGGAAAAGTGGAAAACCCCCTACCCTGAGAAGGGTTCTTGTAAATTACGGTCTCTTTTCAGCGAGATGAAATGGCGAATTTTATGCGCTTGAACTCTTCAATTTGAGTCAATTGTTTATGGGAATTATTTCATTGCATATATGTGGAGACTATGTCAAAAAGAATTTTACGACATTTATTCGCATTTGTTTCTGTCGATATTCTAAATAAATAGCTTTACGTGATGCAGAACGACAAATTTAAGTACGCCTAAATATTCGTAATACAGCCGAAGTTATGTATTGTGCTAAGTGTTTTAAGATACGCATTGCTGATTAAAGTGCATTAAATAACATTCTTGAGTGCTAAAAATCGAGTTCTCACTTGAATATTGATGTCTTTAGAGTTGCACGTGACCTAATGGTACGAACTCATTTTGAGTCTAGCTCCAGACGTTGTTTCAATTGAAAAAATAAACATTTGTGACAACTTCGTTGTATTATCTTAATCTATACGGAATTATGTTATTGGATTCATTCCCATTAAAAACTTCTGTAAGATCTTTTCAAGGCTTCTCATGGTGCTCAAAGTTAAATCATACGTACAACGTTTTTAACATACAACGTTTTCGTGAAGAGGAGAAGGATCCGTACGTAAACATTATATCACGTTCTCGTACACAACCCAATCATCTCGTGTGCGGTCCCAAATACAGACACCTTTGAGCTCTTTAAACAGACTTACGGTTGACACCGCAGGTCAGGTTCTTAGTCTTCCTGCTGTTTCAAACCAGAAGGTATTGTGTGATAATGTGTGCGCTGACACAACAGCACCCAGTAGCAGTAATTGCTTGGAACTGGCTGTTGTGTCAAACATTCTAGTTCAGACTTGTGCCACGCGTTGCTTTCTGTGTGTATCCGTATGAACCGATGTGTTTATTAGCGCAGATTTAGGCATAATGTGAGTACTTTTTATCCATATTTACGATAGGGAAGAGTGTTGACAATGCACATAATGTCTCGTTTTCTGGTAGGGCTTTTGCCGATAGTATGAAGATAACTGACTGAATGCAAGAACTATCGTGGTATCAGTTTGCTGAGTGTGTCAGGAAAAATGTTTGGGAAGCTCATTGTTGAAGGTACGAGGTCTTAAGCCAGAGAAAGTGTGGGATGTACAGAGTAATTTTATGCCTGGTAAGTGCTGCAATAATGAAAATTTTGCTTTACGCATGATGATTGAAAAATATATCTCTGTTGGTAAAAGTGTGTTTGCGGCCTTCATAGATTTAGCTTGCGACAAAGTAAACAGGACTCTTCTGTGGAATGTACCGAATAAATATGGTATTACTGGGAATCTACTAAATAGTGTGAAAGCGATGCATGCTGACAGTAGAGCATGTGCACGGGTGAATGGTGTTTTATCGAAATGGTTTTCTACTGGTGCAGGAGTCAGGCAAGGTTGTGTAATGTCACCCTGGCTGTTTAATATATTTATGGATGCATGTATGAGTGATGCCAAAATGGATAATACTGGTTTATGTCTTGGCAACATGCGTGTGTGCAGATTGCTCTATGCTGATGACACAGTCCTGATGGCAGACAGCAAAAGTAAGTTGCAGAGTATGTTGTCCCGGATGTACGAAGTCTGTATAAAATTCAAACTGAGTATAAATAAGGGAGAAACCCAAGTTATGATTTTTGAGTGAGGAACTATTCGTACTGAATGCAAGATAAGTCTTAATGGCACAGAAATTGGCCAGGTCAATGATTTTGTATATTTAGGAAGTATGTTTGACAGAGAGAACAAATTAGATGGCGAAATCAGTAGGCAAGTGAATGCTTCATTGAAAGTCATGGCAGTCTTAGGAGGATTTCACATGAATGGTGGGTTCTCAAGGAAGTCCCGTATGGCTGTGTGTGAAAGTGTAATTGTTCCTACTCTGATGTACGGCAGTGAAACCTGGGTACTGCAGAAAAGACACAGGAGTCGTTTGTGTGCTGGGGAAATGCGTTACTTACGGGGGTTTTGTTGTAAGACACACGCTGATCATGTGAGGAATCAAGATGTGTTGCAGATGTGTAATGTGAGGCAAAATGTTATTAGTAAGGTGTAGACTAATATTCTTCGGTGGTTTGACCATGTTAAAAAATGAGGGATGGGATGCTGACTAAGAGCATTTTTTCAGCCCAAGTGGCAAGAACGAAAAGTAGAGGAATGCCAAGTAAATCGTGAGAGAACCAGATTCAGGAATGTCTGCTTGAGAAAAAGATTATGAATATGAAGTACAGGAGGTCTTGCGTGCGGCGTGAGATGGATGTTAATGAAGCTCGAGCAGTATGCAGAGATCGTTGTAAATGGAGACATTTGATACACCAACAGTAAGTAAATTCTAGTTCTAGTAGTTAAATGCGTACTGGGCACATGGTCTTTCTTTGAGGAGCTAACCTCTTAATCTCAGAGAACTGCTTAATGATATGTATGTATGTACGTATGAAGATAACGGAAGAATGTGAAGTTTAGACACGCCAGTAATGAAGGTAACCCATCGACCTGACCTGCCAGTAATGAAGGTCGTGTTGGTCTAGACCTCACCTGTCGTTCGAGTTCATCCCATTGGTGTTCAATGGAATTGAGATCAGGGCTCTGTGTAGGCCAGTCCATCCGCAAGACCCGATTTTCCTCATACCACTCCATTGCAGCCCTGGAATCATGACCAGTGGCATTGTTGTCCTGGAAGGAACAATCGTCGTGTCCCTAGAACTGCCACAACGTTAGGAGGATTGAGTTATCCAGGAAATCTCTATACAGCACAGAGTTCATGTTGCCATGAATAACAACCACTGAACCCACACCATACCATCCTCATAACATAACTCCACTGCCTCCGTGCTTCATAGTAGGCACTGTACACTCTGGAAGTAGACGTTCTCCGGGTAACCGCCAAACTCAGACAACGTCCATCTGATTGGAATACTGTGAAGCGGGATTCGTTGCACCATAACACCTGGAACTACTGCTCCAATGTCCATTTTTGTGCTGCTGACATCATCGTAGCCGCATGGCGTCATTGGTCTTTCTGATGAAATGTTTATGGGCGGCTTCTCGGCCATGATACCCGAGAGCATGTGCCTTTCTTCGAAGTGTTTTGGTGGAGACCATAACATTTGTGGCGATCTGGAACTCATGTGCTATGGCGTGCATTGGTCGGGAACTGGTTTTCCGGATCTCCCTCTGTAGCACCCTCCGGTCCCTGGATTGCAGGTTCGTTGATCTTTCAGGGCGAGGTGAATTCCTGCAATGTCCCATCATCTTCCACTTGTTGATGACAAAAGCCACAGGCGATTTAGTGACCTGTCTGACATCAGGAGGGCTTTTTACGCTCATACCTCCAATTCAGCAATATATTATATCGGCCTTTTCAAACTCGTAGAGCTCTCTCCCGCTAGCCCTTTTATCAGAGATTGATCTGAGCGTACTGCTGTTGACGTTTTTATACCTTATTGACCACGTGTCTGCTGCGGGAGAACACCATTGCGCCTGCGTGGGAGTTCCCAATAACTTTTGTCCACATAACTTTTGACTGACTACATGGGACTCTTCTGTTTCACAATACGATACAGCAGAATGATTAACTGGATGTGAATAGTAGTCGACATTATTTTGGTGGCCTTTCTCATTGTTCTCCAAAGAGAAACGGGGTGTCCATATTTGTTAGTTGAATAGCTAAATTTCTGAGTGTTGCCCCAAAAGTTATGCCCCTTTGCAAATAACTCCTCTGTCAGTTGAGAATTTTTAATGCAGTTTGATATAAAAGTGCAATTGAAATCTGCTGAATGTAATGGTGATACTCAAATTAGTCCGCAGCTGAAATCAAGCATTTGTGTCACTTTCAACCCAAGATGTATAACTACTAGTTTGGAAAAATTCCATGATGTGCTGTTGGACACAGGATCACGCAATCTGTTTAAATTGTATCCTCAAAACGCTAACCACGGGCATTTTGCTTCATGGGATAGAACAGCTGAAAGTTTGGAGGTGCCAAATCAAGGCTTCATGGGAGATGTGAGGTATCCATCCATTTCTGGCAACTGCCCGAGAAGTTTTATGTGAGTTGTGAATTCGCGTAATGTCTTGGTGAAGGAGGGCATAAAGAAGAGACGTGCTTGGCCGCTTCTTGCGGGTAGTCTGTGCTTCTTTGGTGTTTAGCATAGAGAGAGCTGTTGCAGTGCCACGTTGTTCAAGCAAACCAATGATGCCTCTGATATCCCAGGAAATTCTCACTATCGTCGTTTTTTTCTTTTTTTGTTGTTGTTGAAAGCTGTGTTTTGAGATTCTTAGGCGTAGTCTTATATCGCCATTCCTTATACTGCGCTTTGTCTTTGGGTCATAACGAAATGCCCAAGTTTCATCTCCAGTAATGGGTGCAGCCCCGGTGGCGCAGTGGTCTAAGCGATGGCCTCTGATCGTTCGTCCGAAAGGGGTCCGGGTTCGAATCCCGGTGAGGCATGGATGTTGTGTTTGTCTTACGGCACTGGCTCTCTCCCTTCCCTGGAGCCAGTGACCCTAAATTAGGGACGGGCGACTGCTTATAGCCCATTGAGTTGCTCACGGTGGTCGTTAAACCTTCAATCAAAAAAAAAAAAAAGTAATGTGTCCTGGTTGGCCTCAAACATCATCAACTGATTTCTGATAACCCGGACCGAAGAGTCCGGGTTATCTTGTTTTAATTGACGTGGAACCCCCTTTGAACACACTTTCTGATATCCTAGATTATGAGTAATTGTTTCCACAGAACTATGACCACATGTAGTGTACCACAGATCTTCCGGATTATCACACTTCAATCAACTCCAAATGAGTTCATTGACTTGCTATTGGTTCTCGTAGATGACTGAAGTTGAGGGCCTTCTGCTCCGTTATTTTTGCCACCTCAGGTTTCTCTTACTTCAAATATCTTCCTCCAGTTTCTGACATTGCTGATATCGTTTGTCCCATTTCCATAAAGCTTTTGCAGCCTCGTGTAGGTCCCCGTTGCCCTCCTTGCAGCTTTTCATTTCTACAAACTCAATAACAACACTTTTCTCCAGGAGAATATCCATCCTTTGCTTACAATAATCTAAACACAAAAATGTACATTTGCTCAGAAGGTTAATTTAGATTTTTTACGAACTTTCATGTAAATATTTCCGATATTACTGGAGTTAATAGTAAAAAGGCCTTTGTTTTAGAGCAACCCTTGTATGTTAAAAAGAACATTAACGTATTCAATTACTCTACAGTTAATTGCATTGGAGTAATTAAGAGGACTGCCGTTGTGCATTTTACTCTCAAAAGCTATCATATTCATAAAAACGCAATTCTATATTCAAATAGATGCGTGAATTTTTGAATGCGAATTTGATAAAACTTTTTTCCTATCATAAAAGCTCACCCAACCTAAATGGGAACACTACACTCCTGAAAATTATATAGATGATGAAATGAAGAAAATGTTTTCAGAAAAGTTGCCTTTCGGGTTTTTTTCCCCCAAAACCGACATTTTCTCCCAACCTAATATGTTGCTGCCCTGCGAGTGAAGTTTTCTGTTTTTCTTAATAAAGATGTGCGTTTCAAAAAAACATCAGGAAATCATTATAGATTCTTGACTTAGAAATATCTCATAGCAAGCATTTATTTGTTTTGTAGAACTTCTACCTCTGCACCAGTTTTTTTTTTTTTATCTTTTATTTGCAGCCATTTATTTCTGTTCCATAATTGACTGTATTTGGTTAAAAGACATTTATTGCACTGGGCTAGATGTTGGATTTTGTTCTTACCCCTGTTCTATATTTTGTTTGAAAATATTTATTTCCGCTAGCCCAATTTTAAACTTTTCTTCCCTCTCTCATGCTGTTCCTTTGCCTACATTTATTTTGCATTCCTAATGGTTTGCTTGGCTTTTTTATGTGTGTGTATATTTTGTGCTTTGTTAGCAAACATTTATTTCTATTGCTTGAGCGCCCGTATTTCTTTCTTCCTTACCTTTTCTGTGATGTGTTCGCAAACACTTATTTCGATTGCTTAGCTGTTAGCTTCCCTCTTTTTCTCTTCTGTGTTTTGTTTTGTTTTGTTTTATTTCTTGCCGAGGTATTAGTTTTCTTTTTTATCTCTCTGTATTTTACTTCCAAACATTTGTTTCTTTTGTCTAATTCTTCATATGTTTCAGTTTTTTGTTTGCAAGCATTTAGTTTAGTTGTCTAATCATTAACTTTTTTGTTGCAAACACTCACTTCTTTTGCCTAAGTGTCAGCTATATTTCTTGTACTGTGTTCCTATCTTGTGTGACAAAAAAAAAATTACTTCGCTAGACTGATTTTGGTTTAGTTTTTGTAGCAAGCATGATTGTTAGCTTCCGTGATTTCGTTGCAATTTTTCGTACTCTAAGATTCCTATTAACGTTGTGGGCTAGTAGAATTAAAATGTTTTAGCTTGGTGGGTTTTTTCAGAATGTTTGGCGACACAATATTCACTTGCATACTAAAATCTTAACACAATACTTAAGCGACCATTAACAGTCACAGGGATCTATATACGACGGTATAACGAAGTAAATTTCTCCGTCATTTTTATCCGCGCCGGGGCTCGAACCCGGGTGCCCTCATTCCGGAATAAGTCACTCTACCAATTGAGCTACGCGGACGTTCGTTCTGACTGCTATCTGCCTTTATGTCGTGTGCGTCCTGCTGGCAGGTACGTCACGCCCCCCCCGAAACAGGGCCCGGGGGCTTATCCCACGGGTCAGCCGTGACCATGAATCGTTGCAGGCAGTCATCCGCTGTAGAACGTGCACTTGAGAACTCCTAGTCAATCTGGTGTGTGGAATGCAACGTCACACACATTTATTTTTGGAATAATAAGATAATACACAGCTTATCTTATTATTCCAAAAATAAGGGAACGCATTAATTGTGAAGAAAATGTGTACACAAGTTTTTCCATTAGAAGTATAGGAAGCAAAGTTACTTGACGTCCACCTTAAAGTAGCAATTCTTGTATGTATGTACATTTTATTTTGAAAACGGCTCTAAGAATTTTGATGAAAGTCGTTAACCTACCGTTTTCTGGTACTAGAAATCGATTTAGCTTGATCTCGACTTTAGAAGAATTCGTTTAGTGGGTTAAATAACCACCCCGAATTATAACGTTTTTAGTGATGGCGTTGTTCCATTAATGTTACCAATGCTTAGAAATCTTATGACGTCACAACTCGCGTTTGAGAATGTTGGGGAGCGGTCATGCCATCTATCTCATTAAGTCACGCGTTGTTTGTGGATCCTATTAAAGATTTATGACATCACACCTTGCTATCAGATGGTCGCGATTCCCATCTGGCGCATTACGTCACGCGTTGTGTGCGTATGTCCGTCAGCACGATAACTCGCGTAACAACCGTTGGATTTCGATGAAATTTTAGTATCTGGTAGGTGATCACCTGGGAAGGAACCCTACTTAAAGCGAACGAAATGGGGTCAAAGGTCAGTTCATAGGAGAGGGATCCATTCCACTGCTATTATGCGCCATAACTAACGTAAAAAAGGTTCGATTTCGATGAAAGTTTAGTATGTGGTAGAGGACCACCTGGCGACAAAGCTTATTGAAAATGGGAGAAATTGGGTCAAAGGTTAGGACACAGGAGCGGGATCTATTCCATGGCCTTTATGCATCATAACTTACGTAAAAATGCTTCGATTGCGACAAAACTTTATCATGTTATTTCGGAGGTATACCAAGCCGGTTCTGTTGAATATCATCGAAATGGGATCAAAGGTCAGGGTACAGGACCGAAATTTATTCCACAGACATTATTCTCATAACTTGAGTGATAACTTGGGTAATGTTTTCTGTAATGTTGGAAAGCGTATTATAATCAATGCATTGCATGATTTTACTAACTTGTTAAAGTTACGCATATATTTTCCTCCAGGGTTGTAAAAGTAAGTAATTGCGTTTTCCGCGATATCTCTACTTCTAAAACTCCAATTTGAAAAATTCTCACTTCAGCAGATACAGCTCCTGATGAGAAATATTTTGCATATAATTTCTAATTTTTGGTAATGAATGGTTTAGCAACCAGGGGGCGTAAGGTTCAATTTCTGCTTCTGATGTATTTGGAAGAAAATCTGAGCTTCTAAAATTCCGATTGAAAAAATCATTCGCGCACCGAAGCCACTAACATCGATAAAACTTTTCAGTGTATTTTCTTCTTAAAATATTGCTTGGTTTCTACGCCAGGAGACGTAGATGTATATCTCATTTTTGTCAATATCTATACTTCTAAGATTCCGATTTGAAAAATTCCTTCTTATTGCACAGCGCTTCGGGTGCGAAACTTTTTCATATAATTTCCAATTTTCCAAATAAAGCACAGACTTTCCGCTAGGAGGCATTAAGGTAAATTGCGTTTACCCCGATATTTCCGTTTCTAAAACTCCGATTTGGAAAATTCTTCCTGTATCGCATATAGCTCCTGATGGGAAATGTTTTGCATATATTTTACACTTTTTGGTAAAGAATGGTTTGGCCACCACGGGTCATATGTGGTAATTTCTGCTTCTGATTTTTGCACTATATTGACAAACGTCACAGGACACCCATTCAAAAGTAAATAAACGGATTCGCTGCGTTGTTAAGATGCACGGTACAGCTGCAAACGGTATAAAAACAAACCTGCAGCTGACCGCGATCATATCACATTGAGAGAAAACTATGACACTCACTAGAGAGAAAACTATGCGTTAATTCAAGCAGGAAGTATTCGCGAAATATTTTCGGCTGTTAGTGATACATAATCAAAACAATTTTTTCAGTCGAATTTTTTGAAGCAAATACACTGAAGAGCAACTGAATCAGAGACAGCTGGCGTTATGCAAATATGGCGCTGTGGGCGGCCCTGTAAACGAAAACGACATGACGTATGCAGCAATCCGACAATATAAGGAGTGATGCGACGGGAATCAGTAAGAGTCAGAAGCAGTATGGGTAATACGAAGAATCTAAGCGCATTTTATCGTGGGCAAATTGTCTGGGCCCGACGAATGGGTCACTCCATCTCGGAAGTCGTGCAGGCACTGGGATTTTCACGAGCCACTGTGTCACGGGTGTACCGTGAGTACATCGAATCCGGTAAAACCATCCCTGCAAGGGCCAACTGCCATGAACAACAGAGTGTGAATAAGCGGGGTTACCGTCGGCTAGCTCGCATTGTAACAGCGGATAACCGGGCCACAGTGCAAGAAATCACTCGGCAATTTAACGCTGGTGCACAAAAACGTGTAAGCAGCCACACCATCCAGAACCATCTCCTCGCTATGGGGTACAGCAGCGATCGTCCCTAGAGGGTACCGCTGCTGACCGTACATCACAGAGTGCAAAGATTAGCATGGACGCGGGAACATCGCCACTTGACCCAAGACATGTGGGAAAATGTTGCCTGGACTGATGAGTCGAGATTCACGTTGGTACATGCGGTTGGCAGGATACGAGTACGGCACAAACCATATGAAGTGCTGGATCCTTCTTACCAGCAGGGTACTCATCAAGCTGGTGGGGGTTGCATTCTCGTCTGGGGACTGTTTACGTGGACTAAAATAGGACCCCTGGTACGTGTGACATCGTCCCTCACAGGTCAATGTTACCGGGTAATCCTGGAGGACCATTTGCTCCCGTTTGTGCGTCTTCAACATCCCACTGGGGACCTCATCCTGCAACGAGACAATGCACAGTGTCATCGCTCCCGAATTGTATCCGAATGGTTGGATGAACACTCCCCCGACGCGACCTCGCTTCCTTGGCCAGCTAGGTCACCTGACCTCAATCCCGTCGAGCACATCTGGGATACCATCGAGAGAGATGTTCGAGGCTCTGACCCCCTCCATTAAATCTTCGTGAACTGTGGGAGCTTGTTCAGATGTCGTGTATCCGTATGGCTTCCCAACGGTTCCGGTGTCTTGTAGAGTCCATGCCGAGACGAATCGTCGCCGTCATGAGGGCGACAGGTGGTGCTACACGTTATTAGAAGGTATCTCTAATTCAATTGCTGTTCAATGTATACAGCCACAGATAACAGCTTACCATAGCTCTATATCCCTCTTTTTCTTCTCCGTGGTCATATTTAATTTTTTTAGTTTTTATGAATTTGTCATTCCATTTTTCAGTATTATGGTGATTTCAGTTTAGTTCAATTTAATATATGCTAACGAATATACCCTCATTTTCAAAAAACTCATTTCTGGACATTTTGTGCGCGTGCGCACGTATGCGTTCCGCAATGCTGCTGCCGGAGTAGAGAACGAAGACAGTTGTGGTGGTAGATTTCATTTCCGTTGCTTCAGTCCATCCCAGAGGTATTCTATGGGTTTAAAAATCATGCCTGTCAGAAGGCCAGTCTAACAATTCCACCTGATTCTCAAGAAGCCAGTCCTCCGCACGGCGTGCAGTGCAGCATGGTGCACGATCGTGTTGAAAGAGACAACGGTCATTTCCATAACACTGCCACATTTGTTTGAAAGCCAGCATTATCCAGAACGTCGAAATACACTTCAGAGTTCATGGTTTGTGGCATAATAACCAACGAACTGAGTCCCATTTATGAAAAACAACTCCATGCCATGATGGAGCCTCCGCTGAACTTAACAACTGGAAGAATACAGTCCTACGTGAAAAACGTTCGCAAGGCTATCGTCAAATCCAAACACACCCATCAGATTGACTCATCACTCCAAAGAACAACTTTCTAGCCGCCCACAGTCTAGGAAAGGCGGGAGACATACCACTCCAAACGGCGCTTCGCATTCAGCGTAGTGATGTGTGACTTGTCTGCCACTGCTGTAGCATAACAACCCACACTGTGCAACTCTCTGCGGATAGTTATGGTACTACCTGAGCCATTACAAGCCTTTCCTACTTCAGGAGCGATGGAAACGGGAGAGGAAGAACGGGATTTCTTAACATTTCTTACCATGGCTCTTCTGTCACGTCCCATCAGTTTGGGGGCCTTCCTTAACGTTTTTGTTTTCTATATTTGCTGTAGCTGCACCGTCTTCCTTTAATCTATTCATGACATCACTTTTTGGTATGTGAAACGTTACTCAAATGACATTCCCTATGACCACCGCACGCTGCAACTCTGGAGAGTTCACGTCCACGCGGCACATTCGCTTCGAAGTTACTGATAACACAATCAAGTATTTGTCATTTTCTTGTAGGACTTCCGTCCACGGTGAGTAGAGTTTAGGTCCCAGCCACCTACAGCAAGATCGCCTTTTGGGCAGGACACAGAAACGGAAGGGAATGAGAGCAAGTCTAGCGACTTTGACAGAACAGTTTGTAGTGAGATTAGAGTACAGTAGATGGCGCCACCGTACAAGTACGATATTGCACATAGAGGGGTGAGAGAATTTCAGGGGGGACATAGGAAAGGATACCCATTTAACCAGTGGGTCCAGCCTAGGGGCCATCACTTAACGTGCTCGTCCGATATTCAGTGATTGTTAGTAAATCACACCATCTCCGAAAGATCAGCTCAGGCTTGAACCTGGGTAACTTGCATCGATAGTCTGAATCACTAACCACCAAGCCATCCGTGGCTCTACTGATAACACAACAGAACATCTTAGTTTTATATACGTACCATACACAACGCACCTTCATGCGCAACCGTTCTTTGCACTAATGCAAATATTTGGCAGTGTCCGAATACTTTAGATAATAGTGTGTGCTTGCGTGCATGTGTGTGAAAAAGAACAAACGTTGTGATTATCTTTTGTGTATCTTTTCTTAGTACATATTCTCTAGTTTGTGTACCTATATAGACACTTTTTTGTTCAGCAGCAGTTCGTGTTCAAAACATAGGTTTATTTATCTGAAACAATGAGAAATATACAATATGATGGAGAACAAAACAAAACACGATGATGAAATTATATACAATGCATATATACACGCCTTCTTCTGAGCTTTAGGAGAAGCAATAGGGAGGGCAACTTTCACCCTCCAGTATGTTGATTAGCAAAAAAGACAACAACAAGTTGCAAATATTACAAAAAAGGCGAGAAATTACATAGTTATAACGTGACCCTTTTTTACGTTATGCAAAAATTTCCGGCTGAAGAGATGTTAAAAGAAGGGTAAAATCGATGCAACTAATTGTACCGGTCCAATTTATGTGAACTTTTTATTGGTCCAGCAACATTAGACGAAATCCAAAACACATCACTTCACATATCTTAGTCAAGAAGTTTTCCATCAAAACCCAGTAACGATCTAACATCTCCACACCCCAAAGCAACTGCTGCATCGTCTTTTTATCTAACGTTCTCATCACATACATACGTTACTCTTGTTCCGACCTACGATTGTTGCCAACATTATTCTCGTTTGATGGAAAAGACATAACGTTAAGGTTTGAAAATGTCTTAGAGAACGAGCTCAAATTTTCATAGAAAAAGAAACTCAAAAAGAAAGTTTAAATACAATATACGTAACATAGTTGATTATACAACGTACGACAGCGATAATTTTCGCAAAAATTTAGATATAGTTAAGCAGTAAATTGACAGGAAAAAAAGTGTAATGAAGAAATTACACTAAAGAAACGTACTGAACGCACTCATGGCATCCATGAATCAGGGTGTAGTTCAGGAACATAAAAAACATTTTACAAGTAGTTGAATGTTGTCATAAATAACTGTAAACCATGCGTGTTTCGCAGACCAGCAAGCGTTGTACAGTTGGGAAGAGGCTTAATGTTTAAATGCCGTATAATCCAGCTGAAAGCGACATTGAAGGTGCGTTTTGGAAATGTGCAAAGTTTGAGCTGGGAACGATGAGTATCATTGGCAAGTATTGCATCAGCACGATGAAAGTTGAAGAGATAAATAAAAAAATTTGCTAACACAAACACAGAAGAGCTGATAGGAGAGTGAAGAACTGGTGGATGATTATGCACAAAAAGAAATATATAGTCCTTGTTTGAACGCGGAAAAGAACATGAGGCTTGAGCAATCCTTAAATATGAGTTCAGTGAGAGGCTGTACCAATCCTGCAGCTTTCGTACATGTGCAGGAGGTCACCCGCAAGAGAGCAAAATCTGCAGCTTGGCGAAGAAGTAAGGCGAAGACGGTGAAGGGTGTTAGGCGTAGGAAACCGTCCATGAAGGAATAGCTTTTGTCAAAACTGTGGACCAAGAGGGAAAAATACCCGACTGGAAGAACGCCGTGGTTTTGAACTCTAAAGTAACAAGGGGAAATGTTTTCCTCTCCAAGAGCCTATATATCCATTCATATGGGCCTTTGTGCTGTAACTCAGAACTTCCGTCATTCATTCCTCACATATGGAAAAAACTAATCCCCATCGATATGCCTGGCACCACAATGGACAATATTGTATAACCTTTCACATCTTCGAACTCTTGATAGTTTTGATTTGCTATGTTGACCGAAGTCAACGCCTACTGCGTTGCATCATGGGTCAAACCTGATTGTATATAAGTGGACCACTTGTTGTTCTTTATGGCCATTAACTTGTTGTTCTTTATTGTTGTTCTTTATGGATCCCAAAAGATCTCACCTGAAGATGGGATCTATGGATCCCGAAAGATCTCGCTTTTAACTTGCCTTTGCTTGTGAATACAGTTTTTTAAACTAGTCTATAGTATCAGCGAGGATAATTTTTAATCGTACGTAGACAGCTTTTATGACTTACATGTTTCTTTCGTGCGAAACACAGTTTATTACCTGTTTATTACCCGAAGGAATAGCTATTGAATATCTTTAGCAGGTTCAGTGTTGAAAGTAAGTCGGGCCACTGTTCAGGTGGAACGGAGAGCTGAATCCGATATAATTGTGATGAATGATGGTTTTGCATTATGAAGAAAAAAATGCTAATAAAGATTTTTCTGCATAACCGCATGAAGAAGAGACGGGACCCCACGGAGAGTGGGGAAAAACCGCGTCAGTAGTCGAGCGGATGAGACGGAGCTAAGGCCGTGACACAAGTGTTATAAATCTGCAAAGCAATGCTTTGTGAAGAGAGTGAAGCTCAATGACGTTGTCAACGCTATGTGGTAATGGAGGTGGGATGTCGCACAGGAGCTTCCACACAAGATTTTCGTGAACCAATTAAACGACTTTGATAATACCACAGCAAAACCATTTAGGGAACTGAAAATATGAAGTAGTACTTGGGCGGAAAATTAATAAATAAAAAAGGGTTCTTCAAGAAGCTCAAGCGTTGGTACGTGTATTCGGTGAAATAGGTGACCTGTCAAACTTCCAAAGAGGATAAGTCGTGGGAGTCAGTTTAGCAGGAGCGTCTGTAACCACATCACCCAAACTGTTTGGTGTTTCAACAGCAACAGTTTCCACGGTTATGACTGCGTACACAACACATGTCAATACTTTATCGGCGGTGAAGGATAGTGAGTGAAAACCGAGGTTGAATGTGAGGGACCGTCGGATATTAACAAGGATTGTGTCCAAACAACATAGAACACTACTACAGACACAGGGACAGCAGAACTCCATATCCACCTGGAAGGCCCTGTTTCCACAAAAACAGTCCGCAGAGAACTTCTCAAAACACATATCTATGGAAGATCTGCAATTGATAAACCTTTAATAACAGAAGTCAACGCTGCAATGTGTGGCGTGCTTGCCCAGCAGGACGCACACGACATAAAGGCAGATAGCAGTCAGAACGAATGTTAGCGTAGCTCAATTGGTAGAGTGACTTATACCGGAAGGAGGGGGCCCGGGTTAGAGCCCCGGCGTGGACAAAAATGACGGAGAACTTTACTTCGTTATAATGGCGCCCGAAATTTCCGGATGGCCCGGCCGTTCAAAATCTGGCAATGGTGTGGTGTTCTTTCCACACCGCGAGAGAGAAAAAATAAGAGAATCCCTTCTCCAGCGCTTCGAAAAATAAATGTGTGTGACGTTGCATTCCACACACCAGATTGACTGGGAGTTCTCAAGTGCACGTTCTACAGCGGATGGCTGCATTCAACGATTCATTGTCACGGCTGACCCGTGGGCCATGCCCCCAGCCCTTTTGGTGAGGGGGTAGATGTGACGTGCCTGCCCAGCAGGACGCACACGACATAAAGGCAGATAGCAGTCAGAACGAACGTCCGCGTAGCTCAATTGGTAGACTGACTTATTCTGGAATGAGGGGACCCGGATTCGAGCCCCGGCGCAGATAAAAATGACTGAGAAATTTACTTCGTTATAAATGCGAAAAAGATGGAGTCGTGAGCATAAAACTTGGACAGCTAATACAAGAAAATGGACAATTCAGAATGTCTGGTTCCAGCTATCAAACATGGAGTGAATCTGCGGTGATTTGGGGGACCATATCTAAGTATTCAGCTGGCCCCCATAATTACCTTACATGGATGAATTACTCCCAGCGAGTACTTGGACATTCTAGCTGATCAGGTGTATCCTATGGTCCAAATGCTGTTCCCAACAATGATCCATTTATCCAGATGATAATACGCCTATATACAGTGCCAAAACAGTTCAGTCTTGGTTTGAGCAGCACCAAGATGAACTTCAACATCTGCCCTGGCCATCTCAGTTACCTGACTTGAATATCATCGAACCACTGTGGGCAGTTTTGGAGATCATAGGGAGAAGCAGATTCCCTCCTCCAAGATCTCTGAAGAAATTGGCTGGTGTTCTGATCGAATGTTAAAACATTCCACAGGAGACTATTTAAAAGTTGGATGAATCTATTCCAAGAAGGTTGGAAGCTGTAATAGAAAGCAAACAGTGGTCCAACACCTTACTAATAAAGTCATATAGCATATTTTCAAGGTGTTCACATTATTTTGTCCAACCTCTGCATATATGTATACATTTCGGGGAAAGAGGGGGTCGAGATTCCGTCTAAAACTCTTAGTAATTGTATGTGTATGAAGGGGACTTGATTCTGCTTAACGTCTTTTGGGAAGGAAGTACTGTAAAGGAGGGCCACTCGCCAGACAGCGAGAAGATGACAATTCGCTATGTTAGTTTACAAAGGAGCGCCAAAGATTCTCCCTGGACATGACTTGGAGGCATATTAGTGGACAAGCAAAGAGTAGAGGATTCAACGAAGGCGGTAGAAGGCCCTATCCTCTCTCTGGACCAGGAGGAAGGAGGATCTACTGTTTGTATCTCCGCCCCTTGCAAGCGCCTGCTTTTGTGCCTTTCCTTGAGTTTTAAATGTCTTTTGTAAAAAACATTGCATGCTTATTGCGTCACTTTGTCCGTCCGTCCGAATATCTCAGCAATTATTAGCCCGATTTGAAAGATTCTGTGTTGAGAAGCCTGAGATGCTGGAACGATGATTCTTGTTTTACGATTTTCTTTCCAATGCATAAACTTACTTCCAGAGAGCGTAAATTCAGATGCTATCGAATTTAAAATGCATTTCATTACATAGCATTGCTTCAAAATATCTGACTGAAGAAATTTTTTCTTTCTTTCGATGCCATTTATAACGAAGATTATTTTAGGGTACAGTTTCTTTTTCAAGAAATGCATAGGTTTTTCGCTTGGGGTGTAAAGGTACACTGCAATTTTCCGGGTATCTCTGCTTCTAAAAGTTCGATTTGAATTTTTTTTTCCTCCTGTACAGCTGCTGGTGGGAAATGTTTTGCACCTAATTTCCAATTCTGCCGCTAAGGGGTGCAAGAGTAAGTTTTTGTTTCCGACCTATTTTCAACAATATCTGCGCATCAGGAAACTCGACTGAAAACATTCTTTTGTGGTAAGATACCACTCGCCAACAGAAGTCTTTTGGGAATAGCTTTGGCTTAAAATATTGGGTTGGTAAGAATGAAATGTCCGGCAAAGAATCAGCACACGTGGACGGCGAGAACGGAAAAATAAGACACCTTACCTAGGCAAAATAATCCCACTCGGCATCGACATCAGTTGCCATCTATCCGGCAAGGCCATGATCCCGGACGAAAAATGTTTTGTGGCTGAGACCCGAAGAAGTCATCAACTGCACGTTGAACTTCGTTGTCTGTCGTGAACTGTTTCCCCGAAGAGGACGTGATCCAGGCGACAAAACAGATGATAGTCTGTCGGAGACAAGTTCGGGAAATGAGCAAGATGAGGCAGTGCTTCATAGCCCAAGGCACGTAGTGTCAGCATCGTTTGTTATGCGACATGAGGACGGATAACAAACGATTCCCTGGAGCAGAAGAACACCATGTCTGCTGACCAAAGCCGGTTGTTTCTGCAGCAATTTCCGGTGCATCTGGTGTAATTCAGCCCAATAACGTTCTGCAGTGATGGTTTGGTGTCTGACAAAGAAACTCCGATGAATTATCCCGGCTGTGGACCACCAGACAAGGAGCATCATCTTCTTGGTGTGTAGGGGTGGGCTTAAGATGCCGTCCAGCAAGCTGTGCCTTGCTTAACCATTGTGCAGATCGTTTCCAATTATCATAAAGGACCCACCCCTCGTCGAAGGTGACCATTCGATGCAGTAGGGGTTCCTGTTTATTGTTTATTCCTGGAAAGCAGCGACGTGCAGACTTCAAAGCGCCTAGTCTTGTTTGCAGTTCTTAACTCATGCGGCAGCCACATGTCCAGCTTTTTTACCTTACCCAGTGCAGCCAGACGCCGACCAATTGTCATGTGGTGGACACCTACATCTGCAGCTATTTCACGAAAGGTTTTCTGGGGGATCTGCTTCAACCACCCGTAACAGAACATCGTCAGAAACAGCAAAAGGTCGGGGACCACATGCTTCGTTTTGAGAGTCCGTATCTCAGCTTCGAAACTTCACAAACCAACGCCGAATGGTTGGTTCATTGGTTGCATCCTCCCCAAACGCTTTGTTAATTGTTAGTTTTGAGTGGCAATTCCTGCAGAATGTCCCAGTTTAAATTCATACAGAAAGATGACTCTCAAATCCGGAGTCTGAATGTTTCCCTTGCAAGCCCCGTTACTTCCAAACAAACCACACCAGAACCTTGTTCTTCACACACGTGAAGAACAAGGTTCAGAGTTGCTATTTATAGTAACTCTGTGACGTAATACCCGCAACATCTGTGGGTGGTTTCCTTTCCGCTGTGGTGGGGGGCCTGCCTCCACTGCTCGTTCGCGCAGAACATTTCATTCGCACCGACCCAATAATCTATAGTTTTTGTTCCAGGGGGGCGTGGATGTATTATATATATTATTTTTCTCGATATATCTGCTAACATTTCGATTAGAAACATTCTTTCTCGGACAGAGGTTCTGGTGCAAATTGTCTTACATATAATATAAATTTTTTCTTAACACACGAGTTTGTCTCTAGAGTGCATGAATTCACGTTTTCGTTTACTGTATGTTTACAGAAATATCAGCGCGCCTAAAAACCCCGTTGAAAATATCCTTTTTCGGTCAGACATAATGCGTAGTAGGTGATGTAGAGCTGTCGAGTAGTTATAAAACTACTCGATAGCTCTACATCACCTACTACGCATTATGTCTGACCGATATAAAAGTTATCGTAATCGATGTGTCCGACGAATGAATATACAAGAACATTGAATTTGATGTCCGATTGGATCTTCCTATGAGTGGAACAAAAACGAAAAATCCGTTACAACAATAAGTGCCGATTCTTTTACCCTGGCCGTTGTGATTCTATCTTAGTAAAATATACTGTATGTTCGCGAATCTCACTACGAATATTAGCAAGAACATACATAATTGAGCACTTAATCTCAGAGATATTAGGTGCTTGAATTTATTTCCGCTGTTTTTTTTTGCAAAGAACGGTACAAGATAGTCTATTCAAAGTAGTGTCCGTTGGCAGCTACGACTTTTTCCCACCGTTGGGGTAACAAATGGATTCCGCGGTAGAAAAATGCAGGTTCTTTCGAGGCAAACCATTCATCGAGCCATTTTTGATATCCGCGACAGAAAGGAAGTGCTACTCTGACAGGCCATGTTGTAGCGACCGGAACAAATGGAAGGCCGAGGTAGCAATGTCCAGGGAATAAGGCGGGTGGGGTAAGAAGTCCCAGCCAAGTGCCTCCAAGAGTTCCTTCCCGGATTTGGCGACACGAGGTCTACCGTTGTCGTGGAGAAGAATAACCTTGGCATGTGGGATCCAGTTTGCGAGATTCTGGATCATTCCCATTGACTTTAAACGTTTGCTAACCGTTGACTCATCAACCCGTAGTGGTTCAGACAACTCGTGGAGCGTCTGACATGAATCCTCGTCCAATAAGGCTTCCAATGCGCCATCTTCAAACTTTTTCGGCTGCCCAGGACGCTCTTTGTCCTTCACGTCATATTCGTTGGCTTTGAAGCGTCGGAACCACTCTATGCATATTGTTTCCGATAGGGCATGTTCCCCATAGGCCTGCACTAGCAAACAATGACTTTCCGCTGCAGATTTCTTGAGATGAAAGCGGAAGAGTAATGCTTCCCGCAAATGCTCCCTTTTTGGTACTAAACTCGACATCGTGAATGCGATACAAACTCGTGTTCTGTGTCCTCCGATCGCGTGTCACACACTGCTTCGCCCAGACTACGGACGGTATGTGCATGCGTAAAGGAGGTCCCGTGTGGCCTGGGTCACTGCGCACCACTGCTGCGCTCTATTGGGCTACAGCGGCAATTAATTCAAGCACCTAATATAAAAATCTAAATCTTCATATCTCGTTAATGTGTTAGCTTCTTGACCTACTAACCAAATTGTTTAATTCTTCATATGTGTTGTGAGTGTCTTTACCTGGCAGAACCAGTCTATCTTGTTCCCTTGAAAACGTTCGTGCAATGTTGACATTTTTACCTAACTATCTGACTCACTCTGTGTCAGTGTTGCCAAATTGGAAAACTCACCCCCCCCACCCCCGCCACCGAGAAGTAATGTAGCCTTCAGTGAGAAAGCGCTTAACGGGACGTAACTAAATTTACATAAGACATCAGAAACTCAAAAGGAAGGTTATTTAGAGGATTGAGTCATGGCGGTTACTGACAAATTAACGATGAACGTGAAGATAAATTCAAGGTAAAGTCGTACTGTGTAGCTAATAACAACAAGGTAGCAGTGAGGTTGCGTCGTATATCTTAGATAGCAGTTACACAATTCTAGCGTTGAAGATTCCTGACACCTAACACACACTTCAGACATTGCACACGTTGTATTTATCTCACGTAAGTCCTGACTGACTGCCAGTGATGTCATATGTACGTGGAAGAAACCACTGGGAGCTCAGACATGACAATTTGAGTGGAATACACTCACGGACAATGAAATTTTCACACCTAGAAGAAAACATGCAACAACCGCGAAACTTTGCAAATAGCCAGAGTGCGTGCTGGTGAGCAAAGGATCCACGTTTAGTGCGAGTGCGCATGATCGCACACCCTGTGATGGCGCTGCAAGCACAAACCAGCAGCCTTATAAACCGGCGTGTAGTCGATGCCCCACGAAAGCGAACAGCACCGGCCGACGCAAAAAAGAGTACAGAGTGACAGGAATGCCGGGTAGACGCCAGAGACGTTGACTTACGGAAATTACAGACTTTGAGAGACGCCAGATCGTCGGGCTGAAAACCGTAGGGTGGTCGGGGCGCCGTATAACCCGCCACATTGATCGTTCTGACCATACCGTCCTACTGTGTTGGGAGCAGTGGAAACTTGACGGCACTGCCATACTACGAGGCTCCGGACGGACCAGGAGGACCACCGGTAGAAGGGATCGACAGATCGTGGGCCAGGCACGTATGAATATCACGGGGAATCGGTCCACTGTATAGGCAGATGTAGCTGCTCCTCTGTGCCCACGAACCATTTACCGAAGCCTCGCGGGAGCGAATCTGCGACCCCAGCGCCCCTTACGTGTGCTGCCATTAACACTGGAACATCGCCGGCTCCGTGTGCAGTCGTGCCAGGCTAGAACGACATGGAACGCCACAGACTGGTGACGTGTGGTTGTATCGATGAGTGCAGTTTCTTTTTTGGGGACAGATGATCGTGTCCGGGTGTAGAAGTCCCAGGGTCAACGGCACAATCCCAACCTCGCTATCGAGCGCCACACCTCCCTCACTACAGGCATTATGGTCTGGAGAGCCATTGCCTACGACATCCGATCAGCTCTAGTAGTGGTACGTGGATCATTGACGGGACAGCGGTATGTGGATGAGATCCTACGGCCCTATGTGCTCCCATTCCTGGCCGGGATTCCAGGTGCGCTCTTCCAGCAGGATAACGTCGGTCCGCACACGGATCGGGTTGTCCACGTCTGCCTACGTTATGTCCAGACACTACCGTGGCCTGCCCTCTGCCCGGACATGTTCTCTCTCGAGCATGTGTGGGACCAGTTGAGTCCCCGGCTATCACGGTGCTACACTATCTAGGATTTGGAGCACAGCGTCCAACACGCGTGGGCCAGTCTGCCGCAGGACAACATCAGGCGTCTGTTCGCCTCCATACCAGACCATATTGCAGCATGTATCGCCGCACGAGGCGGTGGGACGCTCTATTGAAGATGACCGGACTGCGTGCCACAGATCCCTCTAATTGTCATGCAGCTCTGTTTTTGCCATCATGTGTATCATTCATCTGTATCATTACGTCCATAAAATTTCAGTTCAATCCAATGCTTCCTTCTTTGTGCGCACATTTCATTGTCCGTGAGTGTATATTACTAGAGATAAGCAAAATTTACATAACAGACAGAAAGCAAAAACGCATAGTTAAATAGATTATACACGTCACAAATTCCTCGAGCAGCGCTATTCCTATTCTAGATTTTCAGGTACACTTATCCTTATTTCTAGGGAAGAGAGAGAAGTAGTGTCGTGAAGTTTTCTTGATCAAGTGGTCAAAGCCGCGGGCTTCCGACTGATAGAGTTGGGTTAGGGCTAGAATCCAGAATGAGACAAGGCTGAGGCATCAGTGCTATGGCGTCGTCTCCCTCTTTCCAGATGCTGTGTATAAAAAATAGAGACGAACGATCCTGTATAGCCTTAGATGCCCACGTGGTCATCAAACTCCCAAGCTAAGAATAAAGAAATAGTGCCATATAAAGGATCGCAACATCGATGTTTTTGCTCGCTATTCAAACCAAAGGAGTTTACCTCAACCCAACTGAACGCGGGGATTTTCTTCAGCTCTTCTTGTGGAAGCAAATATACCGCGGATTTTGCGGTACACCAGATGAGCTCACAGACTAAACTTCGGTCTGATTGAAGAAATATAAGCACACGGAAAAGTCGAGTACGTTCTTTCTTCCATTCTGAATATATTGAGATGCCAGTTTATTAGGGGTATACCGGCCTTCTTTAAATAAATGACTCACTAAAACACGTTACAAATCAAGCAGACCAACTCGTCAGCATCAGTTAGCGGTTTGTTGAGGGTTCGAAATGGGGGAAACTAGTGATCCGGGCCACTTTCAACGTCGCACGACAGTTGGAACTAAGACTTCCTTTTCGAGCATCTCCAAACGGCCGTACTGGTGGAGTTTGCACGCACAACCGTAGCAAGGATTCACCTTGAAAGGTGCGACTTCCAAAAAACTTTCAGTAATCAACGATCCTGTGGACGAAACCAGCTGGTGGATCAGACGGACAAAGAAAATTGGCGAAAATTATGCAAGCCAGACAGATGGGCCACAACTCGGCATATAACTGCGACATTTGCCATTACTGTGCCTAGGTGTTATTTCTGAACTCACAGCGTATTGAGTTATGTCGTGAATGGGCAGACTATCATGTCACCAGTGTCTTTGACACCTATGATTCGCCTGCTGCTTTTGTCCACAGGATCGCCGATTGGTGTATATGTTTTTTGCGCATCCCACCATTCACGGTAAACCCTTGGTACGGCTGTTCTGTGAAAGCCTAGGAGGATATCCGTTTGGAAAATGTTTTTACCGACATGCCTGACTCTTAACTCTGGTGCCAGTTCAAAGTACACTATCTACCAACAAGTAATTGGACACCTCTGCAATCGACGATATCTGCGGTCCTGATACACGTCATGGCCGCCGCCGTTAAATATCGTGTGGGAAACAACAACGCAACCAGTCACATGCAAGATGCCACGCAGTTCGGAGCTGTTTGATTTCGAGGAAGGTATAATCGTCGGGTATCACAGAAATTGCTGATCCATACGTGACATATCCAGCGAGTTGAATTACCCAAAATCGACAGTGGCCTACGTGATTGGCAAGTGTAAGATGAGCGGTGACTGTCGGAATGTGCCCCGACCCGGCAGACCCACAAAACTGGGAGTTAGAGACCGACGGGTGCTGGCCAGAGAAATTCCGAAGAACCGCACCAAACCGATAAGCCACATCCGCGAGGAGTTTCAACAGGCATACGGGAGTGTTCTTTCGATGAATACCAACCATAAGGAAGCCCATCTGCTTGGTTATCATGGACGTGCTGCCGCCCACAAACCTTTGATCACCAAGTCCAATAGCGCTGCTCGGCTAACGTGGTTCAAAGAACGTCGACAGTGGACCGTTGAACAGTGGAAACAGGTTATCTGGAGAGACGAATCAAGGTTCACTCTCTACCGTTCGGATGGCAGGGTCTGGGTTTGGTGTCTGCCTGGAGAACGTCTCCTGCCGGAATGTATTGTGCCAACTGTGAAGTTCGGTGGCGGTGGAATTATGCTATGGGGGGTGTTTCTCCTGGTATGGCACGGAGCCCTTGGTCGCAATTCCTGGTAGACTCAACGCCGAGACCTACTGCACCATTTTGGATGACCATGCGCTTCCTACGTTGTGGCAGTTTTACGGGGTGGACCCATGTTACTTTCAGGATGAAAATGCCACCTGTCATATTGCGAGGTCCACCATGGCTTGGTATGGGGGCAATGGGGTTAATCGAATGGACTGGCCTGCGCAGAGCCCGGACCTTAACCCTATCGAGCACCTCTGGGACAAGTTGGAGCGTCTACTTAAGGGGCGCCCCCACCGTCCGAAATCGGTGAAGGAACTGTCCGGTCTTCTCCAAGCCGAGTGAAAGAAAATACCGCTATCGTCGTACAACGCCTGGTTGAGAGTATGCCCCGGAGTGGAGGCTCCACCAACTATTGAAGGTGAATAAACTTCGTTTCCCTTTGCTATCACAGGTGTCCAATTACCTGTTGGTAGATAGTGTAGCTCGAATCATTCGTTTTGACAATTCTGACCTTCAATCGAATGTTAACTGGTGCCGGACAAGCTGTTCTGTCTCATGTATATCGCAGGTAGTGCTCACGTGTTATATTTCGTGACCATTTATGTGAACAGGTCAAGTGTATGTAATAATTTGGCATATCAGGGTATAAAGCACTATTTCTTTATTGGGGGTTTAACGACCACCGTGAGCAACTCAACACTATTTTAACCTCATGTCCACATAGAAGTGGGAAAGGTCAGGGATGAATGGAAAGATATGTAAAAGAAAATGTTTGTGCTTGGTATACCAATAAAATATTTTGTGTTCGAATCTAAAACCTGGAGATTCTTACTGTGTCTACAGGTGCACAAAGGGAAGAGCGATATCATGAACACCTCTTTAGTTTAAAATTCCTGATAAAAAGTTCAAAAAAGCGTTTCCTTTCAGGTATACCTTACCTAAACACGTAGAGTGGTGAAGATTCTCACGTTTGTTCTTAACAGTCAACTACAGTCGAATCGGTTTGGTTACTAGCTTCTGCGGTTACAGGCCTGAGTTTCTGATGTGAATGATTCTTTTGCATCATGTCCCTAGTTTTTTCCCTTTCCCAAAACCAGATGACTAACTTCTAACTATCGATCTTCGTAAAGATTGCTAAATTACCAAAAAGTCACATTGGTCTCTTAAATGCCGCCCCGGTGGTGCAGTGGTCTAAGCGATGGCCTCTGATCATTCGTCCGTAAGGGGTCCGGGTTCGAATCCAGGTGGGACATGGATGTTGTGTTTGTCTTACGGCACTGGTTCTCTCCCTTCCCTGGAACCAGTGACCCTACATAGGGACGGGCGACTGCTTATAGCCCATTGAGTTGCTCACGGTGGTCGTTAAACCTCCAATAAAAAAAAATTGGTCTCTTAAAAAATAAATTTAATTTGGTTTTCATCCAATGGTTTTTATTCAATAATTAATGAGTTCTGACTTCTTTTTTGTATAGATCGAGCAAGGAAGCTTCCCTGTTGAATTTATCTATCTTTATACGTTTCTATGATATATTGCTTGTAGCAATACTTGCAAGTGAGCAATGCGTACCGTGTAGACCGCCAAGATATTTGAGATGGATTATTAATATCCCCGGGAGTTTTCGGTTCATTCCTGTACCATGAAGGATGACCGGTATTAAATTCACGACAGGAAAGGGTTCTTTCTTTTTTTTTAAATAAGACTGCTTCTGACTGTGCCCCTTTTTATCAATGAAATAGACCAGATTTGAGGCTAGAACTCTGTTTCCCCGACCTAACGATGATAAATTGTGAAGGCACAACACATTCAACACTCTATGGACACCCGGCACAATGGATGAGACCCGGGGCCCACCCTCGCTGACGCCAAAATGAATGAAAGCTGTTGCCTGATGACTCCGGCGAGATACCCGCGGCACCCACCAACAAAAGCAAATCCATGCTTTCAGTCATCACGCGAAGGTGATTTACGATTGACCATGGAACTTAGTCGACCTATTCAAGGAAACACATACGCACTCAATGAAATCGGAGCGCCTTTGATTCCCTCAAAGTCATAAAAGAATTTCTTACGGAGTAGCTTACAAAACTAACATGAAATTTGAAACAAAAATTGAATTTATTATTCGTAGTTCAATGTAGCAGAATATCAGGGATCTACATTTTTTTTTTTTCAGAAAATAAGGTAGCCCGAATTTCGTGCTTGGAACGGTTTGGACGGATTCTCGTTTTGTCTCTATAACAGAGGTTTCTAAAATGTGTTTGGTTGACTGAGCATCCTGGAAAGTTGACATCTGACCAATCGTAAGAGACATATGTGGCTGCAAATGTATACCGCGCTGGATTTATCTCTTCCCTGGAAACAGAAACCCTTAATTAGGGACGTGAGTCTGCTAGCCTAAGATACTAGCGGTGGTTGTTAAATGTCGAAACATACAAAAATGTCTGTCCTTTTTATCTCAAAGATGTAACTTTGTGGCTTACACACACACACACACACACACTTGTGTATACGAGAGTATGTTCACTTACTGAAAAGTTGCCGAACAGGATTGCATAAATTATGATAATGAGAACAAAATAAGTGTACAGATTTCCGATATTTTATTAATATCCTAAATTAATGAAAAGAAAATATACACTGATATGCCAGTTTATTAGGCACGCATACCAATTAGCGTGTTGTGCCGCCCTTGGTATAATAGCCAGATTTTTCTTAACTTCGGGGTTAAACCCTTTAAGCAGCCGATCTATATGAACCAAATGGTGCCCAAAAATTGCTGAGCTGCTCAAACAGTAATGTTCACATAGCGGCAGGGTTTAACGAAAGCTACGGCAAAACAATTCCCTTTCCCTTATCTCAGCAGTATGACCATAAATCTGTCACAGGTGATGAAGCCTCTCTTCTAGTCCTCTGTTCTACCGCTCTCTACCAGTCTGCTGTATGACATAAGGAATGAAACAAAGGGCCAGTTTCTTCCCAGTGCCATTGGTCTAGTCCCTCTGATATGGACATCCTATCATTAGGCAGAAAAAGGTGATTCAAACATAGTCTCTCTCTCTCCTTTCTTGGGTTCGTCATCATTGTTTTACCTCTTTCAGCAGATAATCAGTCTTAAAAGATTGGTGCCAATTATTCCCTAAATGACCACTTTGAATAACAAAACTAAGGGGAAGGCAAACACGCATTTTGATGCGCAGGCTCACTCCTTCTAGCCGAATTTGGCCCACTTCTCAGACAACAGATGCATTCGGTCGATATGATTTCGGTCCATTGTGCTAACCCCGAGGTAATTCGTTCCAGCCGGTTAAAGGGTTAACGACCACCATGAGCAACTAACGAACATGAGCAGTAGTAGTCTCTAATTTAGGGCCATTGGTTCAAGGAAAAAAACAGAGCCAGTGATGTACGCAAACACCACCCATGCCTCATCCAACCAGGGCTAACTCGGACGAACGGTCCATTACACCACCGTGATGTCCAGCACTAATTTGTCGAGGCATGGAACATACCAGATTCTGGAAGAATTGTGCGGGAATGTTTTACCATGAGGAAAGTATTTAGTCACGCAGTTGCTGCAGATTGGACAGCTGCACAGTCTCGCAGCATACAGCCCGTTCCACCTCATCTCAGAGATGTTCTATGGGATTTAAATCCGGAATTGTGCAGGACAAAACAAAGAAAACTCGTCGCCATAATTCTGAAACAGTTCAGGGACAATGCCAGCTCTGTGAGCGAGTGCGTTACCTTACTGTAAGTGTCCATCTGCTTCAGAATAAATCGTTGCCATGAATTTGGTTGCAACAGTGTTCAGATACGCCGTGGCGTGCGCATGTCCTTCGATGGGTATCAGGAGCCTAATATGTGTGCCAAAAAAACATTCCTTACACCAGCACGTCGCCGCCACTGTCGTGTACTGTTAACACTTGATAGGATGCCTCTACGGCTCACTCTAGCTTGCGCCAAAATCGGACCATACCATCCGTATGGGGAAGAAGATACCTTAATTCGTGCTTGGAGACGAACTTTCCCCAGTAGTCCAGTGTCGATGCTACCACGCACACTGGAGACGCGCATTTGTGTTCTGCGCTGATAACATCGCCACTGGACATGGACGTCGACTGGTGTAGCCCATTCGCGTCACGACGCGATACGTGGTGATTTTTTGAGTGACCCTCTGCACACCATTGTTGACTTCTGCAGTGATTTGCCATGTTGTGGCCTGTCTATTCATGAGTCTCCTTGTCGCACTATTCCCGGTAAACCCTTGCTACAGTTATACTCGAAATTCCCAAGAGTACGGCCGTTTGGGAGATGCTAGAAACGAAACACCTGATCCAAGCTATCATCTCCTGTTGAAAGTCACTCAGATCATTCGATTTACCCATTCTGACTCTCAGACGGTCGCTCGCTGATGCCATAGGAGCAAATCTACCTGATTTATGCCTCACGTCGCGCTCATGTACTGTCCTGCGGTTGGAATAAGTCTCTAATGTGACGAGAGCAGGTCTGCCTAATAAAATTACATCTCGGTGCGTAACCACCGAAGCTGAAGTTTCCGCTGTTCTCCTGTTACCTTGCAAATTTTAACACTGACGCAGTCGATTTCAACAGATGGGACGCCACCCCAGTGGCGCAGTGGTCTAAGCGATGGCCTCTGATCACTCGTCCGAACGGGCTCCGGGTTCGAATCCCGGTGAGGCATGGGTGTTGTGTTTGTCTTACGGCACTGGCTCTCTCTCCCTTCCCTGGAACCAGTGACTGCTTATAGCTCATTGAGTTGCTCACGGTGGTCGTTAAACCTCCAATAAAAAAAAAAAGATGGGACCTTGGCAGTAGACATCTGATAACAAAATTAATAATTATTACTGGGATATTTAATCTAATCCTTTTACACCTTATTATCTTGGTGTAAAATGACTAGATTTCATAACCCAGTAATAATTATTTATGTTAGCTGATATTTTTTTCGCATCTAGATAGATATTTGGTACTCTGACGTCAAGATATTTAGTACACTAACGACAGAAAAATAGAACGTCAACTGCCAGAGTACGAGACCATGTCAAGCTGAAGTTGTGCACACATTCTTTTATTTTTTACACCCTGATCTTATTGCGTCTAAATGAAACTGATAATACATACAGATTTTACTTTAAAATAGAAACGTAATTAAAAAAATCGTATGACATCTCGTTGTTCGGAAATTCGTGATAATCTGGCGTTGCGTGTGGGTGACGAAATACTGAAGAAAACGAGGACAATTCGTCCGTACGACAATTCTAGAACAAATCGAGCACTTATCACAGAATCACAATTATATACTGAAACAAAGATATTTATGTACTTCTAAATAAATTTTCAGAAGTTTTTACTTATTGAATATATAAAAAAGAAAGACGTCTTGGAGAAAATATTGGCAGTTTTACTTCTGCGCAATATTTCGGACAGAAATGTAAAGCTTAGCACCAAACAATAAAAATTATGTTTCGAAAAATATTCGCATGAATTAAAATTACACTTTGGGTAGTGCCCTATTTTTCCGGGAATGCGGTTCCATGGCCATCCTTCTTTCTTTTCACTGAATTGTAGAAATAATTGCTAGCTTAAAACAACGACAAGGGGTTTTGTAAAGGCAGGACTTTAAAAGAAAACAACAAATGACTGATGGTGATGCTATTATTGATGGAAGTAGCGTCGATTAACACGTTGATGCCGTGAGTTCTGTCAACACAATAACCACAAATGGGTTTTTAACTCGCGAAATGGCTTCCAATTGTTTATATCTGTGATGATGTAGAAAATGTTAAAGAAACTTTTGAAAATGCACATTGAGAGAAACAAGATGAAGAGATTTTAAGTTATAGAGTCATTTAAACAAATATGTGGGCATTAAAGATAATGACTGTCCCAGTGGATAAGAAAATTAAATCTGTTTTCTCAGGAAATGATTTACTCTCCTGTTTTTTAACAGTCAGGAAACTAATAAGACAAAGTAATCTGAAGATAATGTGCCACTGTGGGCTCTGGTGAATAAATATAAAAAGATTCAAATTTAGAACGTTCCTAAATATTCCTCATCCATAAAAATATGCATTTCAGAAGGTCCCTCAACATTACTCGCGTATTAAAAAAATGCCCTCTGGTCATTCAATATTATTGATTCATTTTTAATAAATTAAATTATTAATTCAACATTATTCATTGAATTCTTTCAACAGATCTAAATCCGGGAAATTCTGTAATATTATTCATCTTCAAAAAAGGATTTCAATTATAAAGGTTCTTCAACATTGCTCATTTAGTTTGAAAAAGTAAGGCCACAAATGTAAAAGATACCTGAAAATTTCCTATTTAATTTGAAAAGCTCAAATATAAAAAGTTCCTCAGCATATCTCAATAAAAAACAAGGACTCACATTCAGAAGGAATTTTGACTTTTCTTATCAGTCTAAAATTTAAAAGTTCAACATTTTCCATCTGTTAAAAAGGGCTCAACTTTAGAGAACCGTCGGCATTTCTCACCAACTGAAAAAAAAGACTCAAATTTAAGAGAAAGGTTCCTTACCCTTGTTGTCTACTAAAACATTAACCAATTTAACGAGAGAGACTGTAGAAATTAAGAAAAAAATGTTCCTCAGAAATACATGAGAAATTCACTAAATCATTCAGAACAATCGGAATTGTGCACTGAATTGTCTGTAGTCTGGTGGTCTCCTTGTAACATTGTAAAAACACAAGTTTGTCCGTGACGAGGATAGAACACGCGTCCCCTCTTTCTGGAGTCTACCAACTAAGCTACACGGACGCAACCTGTTGCTGCAGATTTGTCGTCTTGACACGTGTTTTACCTTTGTAGTACGTCACATCAACTACCTCTTAATTTTTAGCACGTCTTTTGTAAAAAAAAAAAAAGATCGGGGGCTTAAGTTATCGTTGTGTGTCCGTCCGTCAGATCTAAATCCGGGAAATTCTGTAATATTATTCATCTTCATATCTCTGCTTCTGTGGGCACCATATCTCTGCAACTATTAGTCCGATCTGAAAAATTATTTTTGCATCGGGAAGCTTAAAATACGCAAAGGATGATCCTTCATTTCGTTTTCTTTTTTTTTTTTTTTTACGATATACAATTTTGCCTCTAGAGGGCGCAAATGCAGATGATATCGAATTCAAAATACATTTTATTCCATATATTAGCTTTAGCTTCTAAACATGCGACTGAAAAAATTATTTTACCTTTCGATTCCACTTATGTCGAAGAGTATTTTAGGTATATTCACTTTTCCAAGTTACGAATACATTTTCCGCTAGGGGGCGTAAAATTGAATTGCGTTTTGCCAGGTATCTCTACTTCTAAAACTCCGATTTGAAATTTTTGTTCTTCAGCGGATGCAGCTTCCGATGCATAATCTTTTGCAAATAATTTATAATTTTTGGTAAAGAATGGTTTAGCCACCAGGGGGAGTAAGTCTTAATTTCTGCTTCTGATATATTTGCCACAAAATCTGAGCTTCTAAAATCTCAATTGAAAAAATTCATTCGTGGACTGATGCCACTCACGTCTATAAACCTTTTTGGAATATTTTCGTCTTAAAATAATGCATGGTTTCTTTGCCAGGGGGAGTAGATGTTTATTTTATTTTTGTCAACATCTCTGCTTCTAATTGTCCGATTTGAAAACTTCCTTCTTTATTGGATAGAGTTTCTGGTGCGACATGTTTTTCATATAATTTCAGAATTTTAAAGTAATTCATAGACATTCCGCTAGGGGCATAATGGTAAATTGCGTTTCTCCGGATCTCTCTTCTTCTAAAACTCCGATTTGAAAAATTATTTCTGCACCGGATACAGCTCCTCATGGAAAATCTTTTGAATATAATTTCTAATTTTCGGCAAAAAATGGTTTGGCCACCAGGGGGCATAAGTGTTAATTTCTACTTCTGATGTACTGTATTTGCAGCAAAATCTGAGCTTCTGAAACCATGACTGGAAAACTTCTTTCCTGCACCGATACCGCTCACATTGAAAAACATTAAGGATATTTTCTTCATAAAACAATGCATGATTTTCCCTCCAGGGGGCGTAGATGCATATCTAATACCTAGGTATTTGTCGATATCTCTGCTTCTAAAACTCCGATTTGAAAAATTCTTTCTTTGTTGGAGAGCGTTTCCAGGGTGAAATGTTTTTCGTATAATTTCAAATTTTCTTTAACGAAAAAGTCTGCAACTAGAGGGCGTAAGTTCACATTCTATTTACAGCAATATCGGCGGGATTAACACCCGAAAAGCTTCTTTCTTCGGTCAGATACTGCTGTTTTCCATAACGGTTCCATTGACTTTGAATAGCTTAGATAAATTTAATTCGCGTCAGAACGGATTCAAAAGACGAGCTCATTACACCCGGAAATTTAGTGACATCGTTCTTGTTTTTAAAGCGAAGAAAGAATTTTCATTAATTCTAGACGATGGGTGGAGCAAACAGCAAACATCACACATTTTTCGAAGAACCCAACGGGTAGTACATCCATTCTTACTTTCAGGCGCCAATGTAAAAACACAAATTTGTCCGTGACTGGGATCGTCCCCTCACTCCAAAATAAGTTGCTTTCCCAACTAAGTTACACGGACGGAATGTATGGCTGCAGAATTTTTGTCTTGACACGTGCTTTACCTTCTGTAGTAAGTCAAAACATCTCCTCAGGAAATGTTGTGACGTACTAGATCTCCTCAGGCCCTGGAGCAGAAACGAACCCGCACTCTCGATTTCCGTTCAACGCCTTAGTTGCTTAGAAGTTCATTGTTCTCGGTGGTGTAACGGACAGCATGCTCGAACGAAAATCGGGAGACACAGGTTCGATTCCAGGGCGATGTAATTAGACGGTTGTTCAATGGTTGACAGTGTGACGTACATGCCAGCAGGACGCATACGACATAAAGCCAGATAGCAGTCAGAACGAACGTCCGCGTAGCTCGATTGGTAGAGTGACTTATTCCGGAATGATTGGACCCGGGTTCGAGCCCGGCGTGGACAAAAATAAAAAAATGTCGGAGAAATTTACTTCGTTATAATGGCGCCCGAAATTTTCCGGATGACCCGGCCGTTCAAAATCTCGCAATGGTGTGATGTTCTTTCCACACCGCGAGATAGGAAAAATAAGAGAATCCCTTCTCCAGCGCTTCAAAAAATACATGTGTGTGACGTTGCATTCCACACACCAAATTGACTGGGAGTTCTCAAGTACGTGCTTCAGCGGATGGCTGCCTACGACGATTCATGGTCACGGCTGACCCGTGGGCCATGGCCCCGGCCCTCTTTCGGGGGGAGATGTGACGTAACTGCCAGGAGGACGCACACGACATTAGCAGTCAGAACGAACGTCCGCGTAGCTCAATTGGGTAGAGTGACTTATTCCGGAATGAGGCGACCCGGGTTCGAGCCCCAGCGTTTACAAAAATGACGGAAATATTTTTTATCTGTTAAAATAAGACACATTTGAAAGTCACCAATAAATGCCTCCATCTCCTGAAAAAAGGGGGGGAAGAAACTCATTTCATTACGTCCCTCAACCCCTCAACATTCCACGTCTTTAAATAAAATATTCCAATTTAAGACACTCTTCAATCGTACATCAACTAGGAAAAGAACGGCAAATTTATGAATACCTCAATCTTGTTAGATATAAAAAAATTTGGGCAACTGGAATACCCTGTTCACATGCAAGCAAAGCAAGTATGTATTCTCAAATAAATGAAATACACTGATCAAAAAACATTAGGCGATATTGCAGTAACTGCCATACCCGAGCATCAGACACATGATAGATTTGTATCGAAAACATGAAAGAGAGGCCGTCAGAGCATGAAACATGACACAAGAAAAAACACACAAGCCATTGCAGCAAATCGACGGCAATATCGTGGAAACACACAACATATAGTAGTGTAAATGCTAAAAGTCTATCGTACGAAAGGTCACTAAAGTAATTCACCGATGCTGTCACACGTACGGTCATTCACAAACATAATTTTCAAATTGTAGGTCAAGATTAAAAACACTTGATTTACAATTAAAAATTAATATTTACACGCGAGATCTTTCGGGGCTGAACATAGCACCCATCATCAGGCTCAAGCGCCACGAAGTAGGGGGGGGTCAGCGTCATTTTCTTGTAGGACTTCCGTCCACAGGTAGTAGAGTTTAGGTCCCAGCTACCTACAGCGAGATCGCCTTTTGGGCAGGACACAGAAACGGAAGGAATGAGAGCAAGTCTAGCGACTTTTTGACAGAACAGTTTGTAGCGAGATTAGAGTACAGTAGATGGCGCCACCATACAAGTACGATATTGCACATAGATGGGTGAGAAAATTTCAGGGAGGACATAGGAAAGGATACCCATTTAACCAGTGGGTCCAGCTTGGGGGCCGTCACTTTACGTGCTCGTCCGATGCACGGCGGATATTCAGCGATTGTTAGTAAATCACGCCATCTCTGAAAGATCAGCCCAGGCTTGAACCTGGGGACCCAGCATCGATAGCCTGAAACACTAACCACTAAGCCATCCGCGGCTCCTCAAGCGCTACGAAACACAGGAGCAGACATTATATACTGTCAAACACGACCCACAATTCACTCGGTTTTCTCAATCACCGGTGATGCCATCAACAAATCGTTAAAGTCCAAAAAATCAAGTCTTAATATCTTATCCTATAAAGTCCTCTTCTTCAGAGTTGTGTGAGGAGGAGGCAACCATCTTTCTCCACTGTCTTGGAACAAATGTCGGGAGTTCAGTGTTACAGCATGTTTCCCCATATGCAAGAATGGAGAGGCTTTCCGTAAGGAAGACGGTACGTTTATTAACACTTGAGTTAAGTACCTTAACATTTGTCCAATCTGGGGAGTAACCTTCCTGGTTAACAGCTTGAGTGAAAGCTGTGGAAACCGTTCCAGAACGAAGAGCGTATTTATGTTCACCCATTCTGCCATTAATGGTTCTTAGGGTAGAACCTATATAGTATTTAACTGCAGTATCTGAATCCTCATGAATTAATGGTATGCAGTAGACGCCTGGTTTGTTAAGTGCTGGGACTCTATCATTTCTTATCGTGGAAAAAAGATTTCTGGTGGACACTCCAAACGTTAGAGTGTATTTGTAACAGGCTTTTCTTAAGATAGACACAAGAGGTGGAATGAAATCAACTTTGCCGATGTACTTAGTAGGTTTTTTCTCTGTGGACAAAGTCGTGAATCTCAGTCTTTGAAATTGTTGTAATAGTCCTTGGAAGAGGTTGACAGAGAACCCAAACAATAAGGCCAAATTTTGAACTCTAGAAAGTTCATCACGTCGAGTTTTACTTGTAGAAGAATGGGTGAAGGCACGTCTTACTAAGAAGCGTAAAGCTGAAGCTTTATGTTCAGGAGGGTGAGAAGAGGTGAATGGGATCATACAAGGTATATAGTAGTGTAGTTACACATGAACAAATGGAGAAAAAGTTGTGCTTACTTTTAGGCTATCTGCAATCGCTAAAACACTGGCACATCGGTAAGGCATCAAACGGATGAGATTTTCCAGCAGTTATTGGGAGGTTCTCCGCAACTCCTCGTCGAGGGCAGCTGCAGAACCGTTGTGGGAAGGAATTGGCGAGCTGCAATACATGTTTCCGCTAAGTCCCACGCCTGTTCAAAAGGGTTGAGGTGCGAAGGACCCAGAGCCCGTACAATGGATTCCTTCTCTAATATGTCGATTTGTCGTTAATTTATGCTGACATCTCAATATTATTTACTCTTTTGAGGCAGACATTACTGTTACCTAGACAAAAAAAATCCGTATTAAGAAAAACTACAATATTTTGCTTATGTTAAATGTTTCAAGATATGAAAAATATTACCAATGTTTCGTTCACAAACAGAGCTGAGAGGAATGCAAAAGCACATTCATTTTTCATATATTACTCTTACTAAGGTTTACGGTTACCATACCCAGCCAAGAAACATGGAAACTGCGCTACATAGAAAAAATGGAAGATATTACGGAAGGTCTTGCCTGTATCCGATTTGAATACAAGAAATAATTCTGGATCCATATCTGGTTAAACTTAGATGCCGTGACTAACTCAAAGCTAATTTATTTAAACCATATATCCAATGCGTGTGAGACGCCCCGGTGGCGCAGTGGTCTAAGCGATGGCCTCTGATCATTCGTCCGAAAGGGGTCCGGTTTGAATCCCGGTGAGGCATGCATGTTGTGTTTGTCTTACGGCACTGGCTCTCTCCCTTCCCTGGAACCAGTGACCCTAAATTAGGGACGGGCGACTGCTTATGGTCCATTGAGTTGCTCACGGTAGTCGTTAAACCTCCAATCAAAAAAAAAATGCGTGTGACGCATACCTTTAAATAACCTTTGATTTGAGTTTTTGTTTCCTTATGCAAATTCAGTAACTTCCCCGAACAGCTTCTACAAACTGGCAACACTGACATTGAGTCAGAGCAGAATAAAATGTATGCCCCAAAAACTACCAACTCTTATCTCTCTCCAGCTATGAACTCCCAACTCTAACAACAACTCGCACTGCGTGTAAATATTCAGTCAAGTCGCTTTATGCTGCTCTGACTCACTTTCAGTGATGCCAAATTGTAAACGTTATTCGGGAAATTAATGTGCCGTTCAGTGAGGAAAAGTTTAACTAAGGAGTAGCTACATTTACATAAGAAAACAGAAACTCAAAAAGAAGCTTATTTAGAGATGTATGTCACATGGGTTGGACTGCCTTTGCCCTGTGAGAACAGCTCCCCTCGGTATTGATTTGCTTACGTTTCGGTAACGTTCTGGTGAAATATCGCATTTGGAATAGTATCTTCCAATTCATGCATATTGGATTGCTGTGGATGCAGACCTTTCATTTTCCGTCCCATATCATCCCACAAATTCTCCAATAGATTGAGGAGCTAGGTGAAACAGGAAAGGATGGTGGCTAGATCGTGGTTACCCATGTCGTGCAGCATCCTGAACACCGTACTGGTGCTAGCATCAGTCCCAACAGTCTCACGTACAGTTTACCTCATTTCAGACAAGGTTGATTTGCGTTCTGAGCGTACAACTTACTGCAGAGGTATCCTTTCCTATCACGTTCTGTCAGTTTCGGCTGCTTTCTGGGTAGTTTCTTGGCAGATTTCGCCCCAGTTAGCTCCAATTTGCATATTACTTCATCATCCGTCCCTAGGGATCTTCAGTGCTGTTGAAATGTCACGTACGGAGCGATTGCCTATGTGACTTTCTATTATTAATCCGCGATGGAAATCAGCTAATTCTATCGATCGAAGCGTCTTGCATTCACAGTGGGGATATTTGTCTCATCACAGGCCTACAACCATACTCACAGACAGGTCTGTTACATGGTGCTTCCATAGAACCGCGTTCACTATCAACAGAGGGGTGGCCGAAAGTATATTAAAGATAGGGCAGTGCAGTTTTGTTAGGTTTTAGTGACTTCCACAAAGAGGCGTAGCTAAGGTAACTGGCGCCCGAAGGCATGATATAAATATCAAGGTTTTGATAAAACGGGCCGTGAATCACCATGAATAATTTCAACACGAGCGTGCAGATTTCCGTTTAATTGGCCTAAATGAGTACAAACTAAAAGATAAAACTAGATCGCTAGCTTTCACCGCCGAAGACGGGCGGTTTCATCAGGCTAATGTTTATAAAGTTGAGTACAGAATCATGCTGAGAAAATTTAAACAAAAACAAACAGAAAAGACGAATTACACGTAATAAGTACGTTGTTTAACATCACGTGCTCATAACGTATTTATAATATACAGTTCGGTTTTTTTTTCTGTTTGCTTTTGTTTAAATTTTCTCAGTGTGATTCCCTACTCAACTTTGTAAACATTAGCCTGATGAAGCCGCCCGTCTTCGGCGGTAAAAGCTAGCGATCTAGTTTTATTTTTTAGTTTGTACTCTTTCTCTTTTACGCCAATTAAACGGAAATCTCCGCGATCATGTTGTAATGATATAAATAGTTTAGGCTCTTGGTGAAACAACACCACAGATGAATGACAAAGTGATTTCGGGAAGTGACATCAGTAAGTAATTACCTAGGAAATTTTCTTGTATTTGTATATTGACTATATTCTGAGAGTTTATTCAAGACAAATTGAATTTTGTATCAGAATATGATTCAAAGCATTAACTCTAATCTAGGTTTGACAATCAAAAATGAGTAAATATTGTTAATCACTGCCGGGAAGAATCAAGCGGCACCACAAATGCATAGCACGTAACAAAGTGAAAAATGAAAAACAAAAACAGAAAATTTATCTCTATAAGGGTGAGCGTCATTATCCATTTCTCATGCTGATAGGGCTGAATTTTTTTCGCATGCAAAATTGAACGAAAGGCCGCCCCGGTGGCGCAGTGGTCTAAGCGATGGCTTCTGATCATTCGTCCGGAAGGGGTCCGGGATCGAATCCCGGTGAGGCATGGATGTTGTGTTTGTCTTACGACACTGGCTCTCTCCCTTCCCTGGAACCAGTGACCCTAAATTAGGGACGGGCGACTGCTTATAGCCCATTGAGTTGCTCCGTTGGTCGTTAAACCTCCAATCAAAAAAAAAAAAAAAAAGAACGAAAGGCTGTGCAAAAATTAATTCTGATGAAGCATTAAAACATTTTGACAAAAATTAGAGCACAGAGTATTATTAGGATGATTCAGAAGCCATTGCTGTTTTAGAAGTTTTGCCAAGTGTGGGCAATTACTCTGTGCGCATGCGTTATGCAGATAAGAACAACGCATGATCGGAAAACCGGTATAGTCTAGTTGGTATAAATAGGAGCGCACACTGTTGTGATTTATGGAAAAAAAATCTGCTGTCAAAAGGTGTGGATAAGAAATACGTGGACCGAGTGCTGTTATAATTTTTCTTTTGAAACAAAAATTAACCGCTGCAGGGAGGAAAATTTGTGCTGGGGAAGGTGAAGAGCAGTGTTTGAAAGGACGACAAGATTTTGGTTTCAGCGATTTAAAAATTGGGATTGTAGCCTTGAAGACGAAACACGTGCTGGAGGACCTTCGACCGTAAATTCGGAAGCTGTATGCCAAACCGTTGAGTTGAATCCATGTGGAAGCACTAGATAACTGTCAAATGAGCTGGAACCCACAACTGTTCACAAACTGCACATGCTCGGCAAGACGCACAGAAGCTGTCGGTACGTACCCATGAACTGACTGCTTCTCAAGCTCAGCGGTGTGTACATGTGTGTCGCCAATTGCTAGAAAATCCCCAGGACAACCGTTTCTTTAGTCGTAGTCCCATTCATTGAGAATTGGTTCCACATGGCAGAAGCATTAACGCACAGCTGTATTGTGGACAGTTGGAGCGGATGTATGCCGTATTAATCCCAAAATACCCTGCTCTGGTTAACAGTAAATGAGTTATCCTCCAACAGGTTAATGCTATATTGTTCATCGTGCCCGGTCAACTAAGGAAAAATACAAGAACTGGAGAATGTTGAGCTAATGCCCTACCTTGCTTGTAATCCGAACCTTGCGCCTTAGGACTACCACATATTCCAACCCTGCTTATAATCGGAGTTATCCAAGTCAGACGACATTGCGCCTTCGGGCTACCACATCCCAACCCTGTTTATAGTTGGAGTTATCCTCAATTACAAGAAATGGAGAAAGTTGTGCTCATGCCCAACCCTGTTTATAGTCTAGACCTTGCGCCTTCGAACTGCAACATATTCCGGTCCATGGAACATTTTATACGTAAGAAACCCTTCCAAAACATCCACGATGTTAAATTTGGTGTTCAAGGCTTTTTTGCCTCGAAACCAAAGCCATTTTTTCGCAATGGAATTCAAGACTTAGCATTAGGATGTTGTAACACTAGCTGATGACACTACCTGCACCGTCAAAGTGCTGACTTCGCAGGGAAATGCGGAACTCTCTCGAATAGTTTTTGGGATAGATGGTATCCCTAGCCGGCGTTCCGACAGTCAGCCTGTCAGTCACCGGAAACCACGGTCTTCTACTCGGACAGATTCGGTCTAGAGACCTGTGGGGATCTGCCTCCCCCACGGGACTGGTACCTTACACCCCCTGTCACAACCCGTGTGTGCGACGTGCTATGGGCAGTTGGGGCAAGCAACTTTTTTAAAAAAAAATCTCATCTCGTGGCCGGGAGATCGCCCGCCAACGCGAGTTTTTTTGGGACTACTGTCCTTTATTTTGAAACTCAGCACATTTACAAAAATTTTTCACTATGAGGGTCGCATGCACCCCTCTCACAATAGTCAAACAAACAATCACATTACAACATTGAATTATTTACATTGTTCACAGCTCTAGGGCCAGAGCTGTGTTGTTGACCCCGGGCCAGGGTCAGTTCAAACACTTTGGTCAGTCGACCGAGAAACTCATTATTGAGAGTTACGTACCTCCGAGGGTACTTCCATTTGTCATCCATAGTTGACCCGATTCTTTCTTTGCTCAAGTTCCCTTACAAGACTAGGACATGTCTTGCTGAAGCTGGAGTGAGCAACGTCCAACTTCAGTCGGAACTTGGCATTCGCAGCGGAGCAGTTGCTGCAGTTCGGTGCGGCTGCACACCGGTGGTGCTGGTGCCCAACTTCACCACAATTGCCGCACCCTGCATCAGTCTCGGGGCAGTTGCCTCGGAAATGGCCGAACCCATTACACCGAAAGCACCTGACCTCCCTCAAAAATTCCTTTAGACGGAGCACTGACCAACCCAAGTTCAGTGACTTCCGCCTCACCAAGTGCTTGAAGGCCTTGGGATCTACGTCTGCCACCCAGTGGACCCTACCTCCCTTGCACCTAATGGGAAAACAGGCTTTGAACCCGTTCTCGAGCTCTGGGTTCTGCCCACAAACCATCCGCTCGAACTCTTTCCCGGAGAGTCCCTCGTCGACACCGTACACAATCAACCGAGGGTTTCTCTTCCGTGGGGCCGTGGGAAGTGTGCAATCCTTGGTCAGTGGATTGCTTCTCAACTCCTGGGCAAGGCGGTCGAGCTCCCCGGGATGGGAACACTCCACGGCGACCCCTCCTTTCCTTATACTCCGTAAGCTCTTGACCCCTATCTGCAGTTTTGTTGGGTTCACTGCCGTTTTTAGGGTTTTCTTTGTGTCCTCTGAGGACGCACTCTCAACTGTCGGGTAGACTAAGAGCACGTGTCTCCTGTCTACCGACTTACCCTTCTTCTTTCTACTCTCAATCGGGGCGGGCGAAGGCCCTTTCGCCTTGATAGCCCCCTTCCTAGCCACTTCGGCGTAGGAAACCACTTTCACATCGGCCTTAGCGCCCGATTCCTCCCTCACGGATAGCATGCCCTCGACATGGGCCACCCGTGCTGCTTGCTTAAAACAAGCATCGCTAATGCTCCTCAAGGCAGCAAACACCTTCTCCCTCACTGAGGAAGTGACCCGCAAGTCCAAGATCACGGACTGTACTTCCGAGGTGAGTTGGGTGATGCGGTTCAAGAACAACTCCTCGGGTGAAAGCACCGGGGGTGTCCCGGGATGCGTACCTCCCACCGAAGGTACCTCTGGGCACCCCGCGAACGACCCCTCAGGAGCCCGAGAATCGGGCTGGGGTGTTGTTTTCCCCTTCCTTGCCATGGGCGGAACTGGCAAGGGGGTGCTCACACCCTTCGTGGGCGTAGCGGCTTTAGAGCCTCTCGCCTGGGGAATCGTCTTCGACTGTTTTCCCCCAGCAATGGGCTCTACCTTCCGGCTGCTCTCGGAAGAGGGGCTAACCCCTTTAGCACTGCCGACAGGGCATGGTAGTGCTTCTGCCGCTACCTTCTGCGTCCGGGTTGTCCCGGACGATTTGGGGACGGGCCCCTTTGACTTCACTCTACCCTTCTGGGTAGAAGGCATCTCTGTGGGAGAGATAGAAAAAAAAAAAAAAAAAAAAAACTCTTCTAAGTACTGAGTGGGCACCCGGAGGTTCTCCCACTCTAGTCTAACCTTAGAAACCGGGCGCTCGGGCTTTGGGCGGGCGAGGGACCCTCGTCCGCGGGACCAGTACGGCGACGACGTACCCGATGACTGATGCCAGAGTCTCTATGCGAGCTGATCGGAACTTCGCCCTGACAAGGGCGTTTTTACTAAGTCCCGTCACTGCTCTATTCGATGGGTAAAAAATAGTACCCAATTCGAAAAAAAACAAAATTCGCGAGATCGGGATTGAAACCCGTCTCGCGGTTGGAATCGTCAGTTCTGCTCAGCAGCGCAGTTCAGCTCTTACAAACACACACGGAAACTCTCACCCGGTCGGCATCAGACTGACCGGTCTAGGATGTTGTAAGATCATCGAGCGCGATGGACTCTATTTCGAAGATTAAACTTACGTTTATGCATTTCTACACGTTTTCATCAACTGTCAGAAAACGGCAATGACTTTTGATTCACCCTGGTATATGCAACGTTCATTACTGAACCACAAATAGTGACTTTATACGGTGAAATACCTAACATTAAGGGCTACACTATATGATCAAAAGTGTCCGGACACCCCTTTTGAGTAGAAGATTTTCCGTCACAGCAAGGCCCATAAATGGATAAAAAGACTCACGTTGCGTGGAAAACATCAGAGATAAGCAGTAACAGGAGAACGGGCCGCACGGCAGAACTCGGTTAGTTTCAACGTGGCACTGCCATTGGAAACTATCTTAACAAATCCATTCGGGAAATTTGTGTCCAGCAGCAGCTACCCATATCGACTGTACCCAATGTTATTGTGAAGTGGAAACTCCTAGGAGCAACATTAAGATAAATGTGACCGCGTAAGATACGTAGAACGACCAAGAGGGACCACCGAGTGTGGAAGTGAGTGGTGCAGCAAAATTGCCTGTCCTCGATTGCAGCATTCAGCGCAGAGTTCCAAAATGCCTCAGGGAGCAACGCCAGGACCATAAAAGTTCGTCTAGTGTTAAAGGGAACGGGCTTCCATGGTTAAAAAGCCGTACACAAGGCTAGTATCAAAAATAATAACGCCAAGCGTCGATTGGAGTGGTGTAAAGCTCGGCGCCAGTGGACTCCGGAGCCGGGAAAATGCGTTATTTGGAGTGGATCTGTTTTTGATAGTTTGGGATAGGTAAAACAGCTCCAGAGAATTTTATCGTTGACCCGGGAATCTTAACGCTGCGGCCTATAATGATATTATCAACAATTCTGTGCTTCCAACATTATGGCAACAATTCGATTAACTACCTTTCCTTTACCAACAGCACAATGCCCTTGTCCACAAAGCGAGTTTGCACGAATGGGTTTATGAGATGGGTATAGAAAAACTGGAATGGCCTGCACATAACTCCGACCGCAACCCCATGAAACACCTTTGAGAGGAACTTGAACACCGACTGCGAGCCAAGCCGAACCACTTCATCGGTTTCCGACCAGACTGAAGCTCTTGTGGCGGAGTGGAAGACAGTTACCGCAGCAATGTAACAAAATTTACTGGAAATCCTTTGTAACAGAGTGGAGGCTCCTATAGTAGCAAAAGGTGGATCAACTAGATATTATTTCCTTTGTTATTACAGGGAGTTTATGGATAGGCTGGAAGTTTATGGATGCCATAAGTGCTTTCAGAAAAAAAGATTTTAAGTGTCCTGATACTGTAAATTCACTCTACTTTAAGATTGGTCGATTAGTATTCCATCTATTAATCATTAACCTGATTCTTGCTGCCTTTAATACGGATTGTGTTTTTTATAATATGTCAACGTTTCGTGAATGTGCAGTAATTTTATGGAAGCATTTGTACTGAGTTGGCATTCCCGTCTTAGGACACAAAACAATTAAAGCTCCTTTCCAAAAGTATCTATTATTTTGAGCAACTAAAGGTCATCCGCAACTAAGATACTTTATCTTATAAAGTGTTTCAAGTTCGATCTTAATATCCTTCCCAGCTAAAACACAAGTGCTGGGAAACTGCTGGCCACCAGCTGGTAGTGATGGGTCACTGCTGGCTGAAATATGCCGCTCACTACCCGGTAGCGGTCCGTTGGTGGCAGCGCTATCAGTTGGAGAGCCATTGATGGCCCTGCAGCATCGCCGTGAATTGTGTGCCTCCAAGCAAGTGCCACTAGTGGCCCGTTGCTGGCAACCAATGCAACTCCAACAGCAGGTGGAAGCAACGGGACTGCGCATACGCAGAAGCAACATTTTCTGTGTCTCTCATGGTACCAGTTAGTTGAAGACGACGCTATCGCCATCGTATTATTTTAGTGGATGTTAAGAAAAAAATCCATATGTAGAGAGGCGAATTAATTTCCTAAAAAAATTCCACGTCAACGAATATATCAGATTAAGCCATGAAATACTAAATTACAGCCATGAAACACACCCACTCCATTCCCATGAATAACAATTCATGGAATGCAGTGGGTGAATAACGAGAAAAAAATTTGAAACCGCTTGAAACAAATGTCCTGGAAAACCTTCAAAAAAGCCTTTGTTGGATAAAAAAAGAATTATACGCGTACAAAATTTATTAATAATTTGAAAGAGAAAAAAAAGCAACGCTATGTGGATATAATGTACTCATCCATGGGTTGAATATACAAGACTGGGAGGAATTCGCTTCAAAAATTAACGAGAAGTAAAATAAAATATCTTTCCCCTTTAAAACAAATGTAGCTTCGGACAACGGAAAGGAAAGATACAAAGTTAAAAATGTAACAGAATGTGACATGAACCAGGGTAAATATATATTAATTCAACAATCTCCTTTCAAGACGACAAGGACAGTACAAAACTTTGGAAAGCGACTCTAAGTATGTACATTCGTTGAAAATGAGTGAAGTACCCTTAAAGTAAAAAAAAAAAAAGGAAACCTATCGTTACGTTGAAAAAATGAATTTATGAATTATATGAAACTGACTTATGAAAAATACCTCGCAATATTGTAAACTGAAAGAGGGAATCATTCGATTACATATTCCGCACGAAACAGACAGCTTCAAGCACACGCGCGTGCTTGGTAAATTAGTCCGGTCGGTAGAGAGCTCAGCTCCCACGCCAACGGCCCTGGTTCGTATCTACCCAGATCCAAACGGGCGTTTTTCCGGTCTCTTGAGAAAATTTCCTTAGCGCATTGCGTTAATTCACAAGTTTCGTAAGGATAGAAAAAAAAAAAGTTGTAGCTTTGAGGAACTGCGGTTATCCTTAATTTTTTTATTTTATGGCTACTACTGGGAAATTGGCGGACAAGATTCGGCAAGCCTCCAATTACTTCACGTAGTTGCCGGCTGCCAATACCGGCAAACTACCGGACCACATTAGGCTAGCCTAATCATTTCTGGCACGTGCTTGCAGGGCCGCTGAAGGGCCACTTGTGGCAGCTACTGCCTGTGATGGACAACTGATGGCTCTGTTGTGGCATATGACAACTGATGCGGTGCCAACTGTTGGCCTGAACTGCTGGCCCTTCTGTTGGCCGCCCAGACATTTTATTGACGGTTCGGCAGCAGGCAACATAGTGCTGGGCCATCGCTGGCAGTACTGGCTGTCAGCAATGGCCCAGCGCTGGCCCAGCAAGACTGTTTTTGCTGGGTTACACTGCACAGAGATTTATCTTTATTTTAGTTGTAGAGATTTTTGCAGCAAGTGATCACCTTAACTCTACAAAAGCATACAGTAGTGTGCAAAAGTATTGCATCACCTACAAAAACGATGAATTTTTAAGTTTAACCATTTTTTAACTAATTTTCATAGTTATTTCGTCGTTTATATGTCATTAGATGCGAAATATAAAGGAGATTTCATAAATGTCTCAGTTTTTTCTGTAGCTACTTCTGTTTTTAAGATATGACATAAAATATAGGGTTCGACAAACACATTGAAATTCAGGTTAGCTGCGCATCAGTTGTTACAGCTAATCATAGGCATTCTTTTATCCGATTGGCCGCTTCCTAATGTTGTCTAATCTTACTCCAATCTTTATAAGGGTTGACGCAGAGCGAGCTACTAAAGTATTGTAGTGGCCGCTTCTTCTTGTTGTTAGGGTGTACATTTTCAAAAATGTTTAAAACTGCAGAAATTTCCACAGACAAATCGCTGAAAGAGTGGGCTGTAATCAATCTACAGTTATTAGGCTACTGAAAAAAATTAAATAATACTGCAGATATTAAAAGTATGCGTCGCAGTGGAAGGCCCAGATCCACTACAACCAGGCAGGACAGGTGCTCAGAAAGCTAAGATTGGCAGACAGGAGGCTCAATTCACCTGAATTGCTTCAGAACTGGTCTGAAGTAACTGATGTTACTGTTAGTGCATCTACTGTTAGAAGGAGGATGCTTCACTATGACTTACGTAGCTGCAAAGGCAGACGTAAACCACTGTTAACTGCAAATCAAAGACACCGTAGACTTCAGTGGGCAAAACAGCATGTCTCATAGACATCCAAGCAATGGAAAAATTTTCTTTTCAGTGATGAATCAGAATTTTGCCTTAATGGGAATCATTATCTCCTACGTATGTAAGGAGTCTCAAGCATGAAGAATTCCATCCACGTTGCTTAGTGACTACTAAGTTAAAACATCCAGTGAAGGTCATGGATTGGAGCTGCATGTGTGCACATGGCGTTGGGATCCTCCATATTGTCGATGGTACTGTAAATGCCCAGAAATACATCTGGATATTAGGAAACAAGATGCTACCATCTTCTAGAAGTCTTTATGACGGCAATTTTATTTCTCTAGATGACAATGCTCCCTGCCATCGTGCTAAAGTAGTAAAAAGTGGTTTCAGGAAAATAATGTTCAGCATCTTCATTGGCTACCACAGTCACCGAACTTAAATCCGGTTGAAAATTTGTATTTCAAAGTATATGAACTACCAAAAAAGAAGCCAAACCAAATTCAACTCGTTGTAGATATAATTCAAATTTGGGATCGTACTGTTCAACTCTATCTTTTACAAAACTTTGTTCAGAGTATGCCATCAAGATGCAAAGCTGTGATTAAAGCTAATGGATGGGCAACAAAATATTAGGAACATTTTATAATTTTACTTCATTGTATTTCTGTATTTAAATGTCATTTTTATTCCTTATGAATTACAAAAAAGATTTACTGCTTTAAACCTAACTACTATTGAATAAATGATCCTTTTCATTATAATTTCGACTTGGTCATGATTTTTGTAATGCATTTTAAGAACAGATATAGCTAAAGGAAAAACGCTTTGAAATCTCTATTGAATTTCGCATCTAATGGCATATAAATAGCGAAAAAAACGAAAATTAGTTAAACAAAGAGTTAAACTTAAAAATTTACGGTTTTTGCAGGTGATGCAATTATTTTACATATCTATGAGTTATACGAAAGAAATTACAAGGATGGGGAGAGTTGAGAAATCGTTATCTCCTTCCGTATTTAGTTTAAAACAATACGCCAAATTTGTTTTCTAAACGTGTAAGTGTACTTCAAGATCGTGCACCAAGTTTTCAATAACTGTTTGCTATATCAAATAACACATTTGTTCAATCATAAAAGTTACATGCTAAACATATCAAGAAGAATAAAAAAGGCAGCTGTCTAAGCATGTAGAAAACCAACCCAAAACGTACAATTAGAATTTTACTACTAAACAGCATATTAGGGAAAATCAAGATCTTTCGCAACAAGCGCCCTGTGCGTCATCAGGTTAAAAGAACTGGCGCTAGGAGAACACACGCACTTAATAAATAGGCGATCCTGGTGAGTGCCATGATATCCGCGTCACAACTCGGTTACAGCGAGAAACAAAGCTAAGAAAGAAAAACACTAAATAGATTACAAATACATATTCACCGAAGTGAAAATAAGCACAAGGTCCGTTATTAGCCCCCGCACTAGGGTACTTCGCACGACATAAAAAATTAAATAAGCGAATCCACTGTGCATGTAAGTCATCGTTAGAGCATACGTCCTTAAAAACGTCAATATACAAACTTTCGGCGAAGAGAGTTATATACCTACCTCTGGTCTTAAGTAATAAATAAGTCTCAGACCAAGAGGGCAGATGAGTTCCAGACTAAACAAGACGTGCAAGGGCAGTAGTAGTAGATACAGTCTCTACAGTGTACTGATGTTCAGTCACTCTAACTCCTAAATTACGAAGAGTGGATCCTATGTACCATGAATTAGGAGCAGCAGCAACGTCGGTCTTCAAGGGCACACAGTACACGCCCCACTGTTCTTGAATGGTTTGGGCTCATGATCCTTCCTAAGCATGCTTCGAAGGTTAGAGGCCACATCACCAAAATCTTTGTGTTTTTTACACATTCTCCGTAAGGCATTTGTAACCTGTGGAAGAAAAAACATTGATCCCACATAAGTAATTCTGCTCGCGCTCAACACACAACGAAGACTAATTATCTCTCCTATGCCAAGCACACAACTTTTTCACAATACCAACATCATATACCCATGTTCCATCACAATGGTTTTAATAAAAAGAAGTTCTTTATTCTGAGCAGCAATGCACGAGGAATGGGTATACGCTCTATTCACCAAAGCCCGAATAGCTGCAAGTTTATATCTAGCCGGGTGCAAAGAGGCGTGTGGAATGATATTAAAAGAACCAACGGCCTTCCGATACACTTCAAAAGTCAAATAATCCTTATTAACATGTCTGGTGATTAGAAGGTCCAAGAAAGGGATCTTAATATTTTCCTCCCATTCTATCGTCAGGTTAATAGTAGGATATTTAGACGACAAAAGGCTTCTAAAAGAAAGCAAAGCATCACCAGAATGTGGCCAAATGACAAAAACGTCATCGATGTAGCGCAAGTACAGTGCTGGAACCTTCTCTGCCCTGGCTAAAATATCGTCCTCCAAATCTTGCATGATCCCCTCTGCCAAAACAGCAGAGATGGGCGAGCCCATAGAGATGCCGCACCTCCCTGACGGTAAATGGTCCCATTAAAGCGAAAAAAGGATCTTTTTGCAATAATATTTAAACATCGGAGATTGCTTGAACTCGCATTAGGGGAATAGTTCCCAAGTCGGACAACTTAGAAATAATCAAATCGTGAGCTACGTTCAATGGAACACTCGGATATAACGATTTCACGTCCAATGATGCCAAAATGAAAGAGGAGCCCAAGCCTCAGAATTCTCGAATACGGCAATGATCTGGAGGGAACTGGTGTTTGAATAAGGTGAGGATTGGACAAAAGGCCAAAGGTAACGTACCAACGCTCTCTCTAATGGTCTTAAAGTACTGTTACAACTAAAAACGAGCGGGCGAAGAGGCAAACAAGGCTTGTGAGTCTTAACGGTGCCAAATATATTGGGAATGGCAGGGCCAACAACACTCCCTAACATAGAATGAATCTCACTGGGCAACAAACCCTCTCTTTTAAGGGCTGAAATTTGTCTAATAGTAGGCGAAGTTGGGTCAGAAAGGACAATTGAGTGAGGAACAGTATTAATCACATTGTTCATCTTCTGAATATAATCCTCCCGATTTAAAATAACGATGTCGTGCGAGCCTTGTCTGCAACGGTGATAACAATGTTAGGGTTATTTCTCAATTCACACAACTGTTTCTTCTCTTCACTGTAATACACTGCCATCGCCGAGGGCACCTGAGGCCCAATTTGACTGCAAATCTTCGCAATTTTTTGCCTAGCAGAATCCTGGTCCTCCAAAGGCAAAGCATGAATAATGTTCTCAGTCTCTGTAATAACACGGAAAGCATTAACACCATCGGTGGGGTAGTTGAATTTCGACCCCCTATTTAATGCCCGGACCAGAACTGGATTCAACGAAACATCACTAAAATTGTGAAATTTTAATCGAGGTGCTGAAGACAAATTCTGGGGAGGGAGGCACCACCCTGTTTGGTACCACCAGTGGCCCGAGATACAAGTATTCTTAGCGTATGAATATCTCTGCTTTGAATTATTTGCAGCTCAGTGCTCAACATAGAGTTGTAGACAATCTCGGGCCACTGATGGTACCACAAGGGGTACCTCCCTCCCCCAGAATTTGTCTACAATTGAAACTATAAAACAGTAGTATCGGTGAATGCTATTTTTAAAGTAACCGTAATGTACAAACGTTATGTTTATGTACAAAATTATGTTCGGCGGTGACCGAATAGCAATTTTTCGATTGCTGTGTGTTGCTAAATGTGGAAAGTGCGATGTATTTATTTGTTCACTGACGCCACGTATTTAGAGGAGTTTCACTCCAAAATAGATGTTTCTGAAACGTATTTATTTCACGTTATGTTCCAAAAAGATGTTGCTGAAACGTAAGATATCTCTGAACGTGTAACGTAAATCAGAGATTGTAACATTATTGATACATATCTGTAACGTTTTGTGCTGTATGGGTTTGCAAATGACAGGAAAGTCGTTTTGCTGTTATCAGGATCGATTTCTCAGAAAATTCACAAGGGATGAAAAACCAGAGACTGTAAATTGCCGACAACACTTGCTGGTTTGAAAATGTTGACTTGTAGAGTGTTGAGAAACCTTCATTCCCTTCTGAATGGACGTTGGCCTTTATTGAACAACTAGTAGCTGCCCAGCTAATTCGGAGTTTCCCAACGGATGTGTATCACGTTACGTGGGAGATTATATTCGTTGTCCTCTTTGCATACACCGTGTATAATCACAAAACAGAGACTGCTGCTATGTCCTCAATACCACTAATGAGAGAAAACTGAGTTATGTGTGGACAGCTGACGATACGAATCTTCAGGAAATATTCGAAGCTTAATCCAATTGATACAATGACGTAGATTTATTTGAATTCGAAATAAAACGAAATGACGTCAACAAATCAGAAGATATGAAAAGTTCATATCATAAAATTACTTTCCGCGGCGCATTTCCAACTTTAACACCACCACCATTCCAACTGTTTCGGCGCCGGCCCGGTGGCGCAGTGGTCTAAGTAATGGCCTCTGATCATTCGTCCAAATAGGGTTCCGGGTTCCAATCCCGGTGAGGCATGGATGTTGTGTTTGTCTTACGGCACTGGCTCTTTCCCTTCCCTGAACCAGTGACCCTAAAATTAGGGACGGGCAACTGCTTATAGTCCATTGAGTTGCTCACGGTGGTCGTTAAACCTCCAGCTAAAAAAAAAAAAAAAACTGTTTCGGCAACCTCATGTATTGGCGCCCAAAAACAACTGCCCCCACTCCCGTCGCTACGCCTCTGCTTCGATAACTTGAGCCACCTGAACCATTCTGACCAACATGTAACAAGCTGCATCGAAGTAAAATCACAAACCAGCAAGTCTTGTCTTAAAGGTAGTTAGGACATGTGAAACAAAGATATAAAAATAGCAACGACTTGTGGTAATGAACTTATTCATTCAGCTTCCTTTTGTAGATTCTCAAATGCTCATAAAAACCCTTAGAACATACAATTTAATTATGAATGCTGCATTGCACATCTAATTGTATAAAAAGAAAACAAATATGCATTATGATGCACAATGCCGCCCCGACGGAGCACTAGTTTGAGCTGAACATTCGCACGAGATGGGACCACCGGGGTCGAACCCTGTGAGGCATGGATGTCGTGTTCGTCTTACCTCACTGGCTCTCTCGCTTCCCTGGAACCATTGGCTCTAATTTAGAGACGAGCGACTGCTTATAGCCCACTGAGTTGCTTACGGTGGTTGTTACGTAAAACCTCAAGTGAAAGGAAAATCATCACATACTGAAACCTGCCAGCAAAAGTGGGTAACGAGGTTTTCACACATCAGTTATTGAAAGGTATTTTTGCAAATTATGGATGCACCTCCATAATGCTATTTGTTGTCTTCATACACTCACGGACAATGAAATCTGCGTACCTAGAAGAAAGCATGCTACAACCGCGAAACTTTGCAAATAGCTAGAGTGAGTGTTGGTATAAAAACGATCCACGTTTGGTGCGACTGTGCAGGACCGCACACCCTGTGGTGGCGCTGCAAGCACGAAACGGCAGCCTTATAAATGGTCGGGTAGTCGATGCCCCATGGAAGCGAAAAGCACCGGCCGACGCAAGCAAGAGTAGACAGAGTGACGTCGGTTTATGCTACTTACTGACTTAGAGAGAGACATGATCATCGGGCTGAAAACCGCAAAGCGTTCGGCACGCCGTATAGCACGTCACGTGGATCGTTCTGACAATTCCGTCCCACTATGTTGGGAGCATTGGACACGTGACTGCACTCCCACACAACGGAGCGGCTCCGGACGGACCAGGAGGACCACCGGTAGAGAGGATCGACAGATCGTGCTCCACGCACGAACGGATCCCACGGTGCTGCGGCCTATAATTATATTCTCAACAATTCTGTGCTTCCAACATTATGGCAACAATTCGATTAACTCCCTTTCCTTTACCAACAGGATTACGTCCTTGTCCACAAAGCGAGTATGTAGGAATGGGTTTATGAGATGGGTGTAGAAAAACTGGAATGGCCTGCACATAACTCCGACCACAACCCCATGAAACACCTTTGAGAGGAACTTGAACACCGACTGCGAGCCAAGCCGAACTACTTCATCGGTTTCCGACCAGACTGACGCTCTTGTGGCGGAGTGGAAGACAATTACCGCAGCAATGTAACAAAATTTACTGGAAATCCTTTGTAACAGAGTGGAGGCTCCTATAGTAGCAAAAGGTGGATCAACTAGATATTATTTCCTTTATTATTACAGGGAGTTTATGGATAGGCTGGAAGTTTATGGATGCCATAAGTGCTTTCAGAAAAAAAAAAAGATTTTAAGTGTCCTGATACTGTAAATTCACTCTACTTTAAGATTGGTCAATTAGTACTCCATCTACTAATCATTTATCTGATTCTTGCTGCCTTAAATACGAACTGTGTTTCTTATAATATGTCAACGTTTCGTGAATGTGCAGTAATTTTATCCAGACCCTCACGGAAGCGTATCTGCGATCCTAGCACCCTTACGTGTGCTGCAATCATCACAGGAACATCGCCGGCTGCGTGTTCAGTGGTGCCAGGCCAAAGCGACGTGGAACGACACAGACTGGCGACGTGTGGTGTTTAGCGATGAGTGCCGCTTCGTTTTGGGGACAGATGATCATCGTGTCCTGGTGTGGTGGTCCCCGGGTCAACGCCCAATCCCAACCTCGCTATCGAGCACCACACCGCTCACACTGCAGGCATTATTGTCTGGGGAGCCATTGCCTATCAATTCTAGTAGTGGTGCGTGGATAATTGACGGGCCAGCTGTATGTGTATACTATCCTACGGCTCCATGTGCTCCCATCCCTGGCCGGGATCGTAGGTGCGCTATACCAGCCGGATAATGGCCGCCCGCACACGGCTCGGGTTGCCCAGGACTGCCTACGTTATGTCCAGACACTTCCATGGCCTTCCCACTCCCCGGACATGTCCCTTATCGAGCATGTGTGGCACCAGTTGAAACGCCGGCTGCCGCACTATCCGGGATGTGGAGCATACCGTCCAACACGTGTGGGCCAGTCTGCCGGAGGACAACGTCAGATATCTGTTAATCTCTGTGCCGGACTGTATTGTAGCATGTATCGTCGCACGAGGCGGTGCGACGTGCTATTGAAGATGACCGGACTGCTGCACAGATCCCTCTGTAATTGTCCTGCAGCTCTGTTTTTGCCAACATGTGTATCATTCATCTGTATCATTACGTCCATAAAATTTCAGTTCAATCCGATGCATACTTCTTGGTGCGCAAATTTCATTGTCTGCGAGTGCATTTTTATATCTTTCGAAGTCCGTTAGCTGATGATAATCACAGCGATGACAGATTCTCTGCATTCTCCCTGGGATATTTTTTATCTAGGAGTCAATTTTTAGAAGTTTGGGATAATGTTACTCGAAAGGGTTCTTCCACATGGATCGCAATATTCCCGCTGTTATAACAGCTTCAGTTTTTATCGAGTGGGTTCGATCTTTACACGTTACATTCTTGACTGCTAATTCCATGTAACTCGTATCACCCCTTCTTGGAGTATTCTTCTTCTTATTATTATTTTTGACAGAGTATTTAAAATCACAAATAAGCAACCATGATTATAAATTTATACGCTCCGAGAATACATCCCCCTTACTGGATATTTATTTCAATGGTAAAATTAGACTTTAATTATGTGAGATATTCAGGAACGCATCTTCACGCAAAATATAGCCAACCTATGTTTGGTAAACTTGATGTAAAAGAAGTAAAATTCTTATGAGGAGTTGGCTAAGTACGGTGGGAAACAAATTAATCTTCTGACTTTGTGAGAGATGCGATTTTTCAGAATTCCCTATTTATTTTGTAGGTAGAGTTAGATACACTATAACGCAGTTCAGTACAGCTTGGAACACAAAAAAATATTTTTGTCATGAATTTTCTTTATTCAAGACTTATTCGATATCTCAGAACTTTCTCTTTAATTTCCTGCTTATTTGATTTCAAATGCTTAGCAAGCAAATGACATAGAAGAAGTAGCAAAAGATTCCGTAAGAAACACACAGTGTATTCTCGACAATTCTCTAAAATATAACCTTTATTGATTCGGCAAAAGTGAAAAATGACCAAAGGGCACGCACTGACAAGCAAAAATGCCGATATTGGGAATCACCGCCGTGCAAACACGCAAATGAAGAAAGCTCTTTTCAAAGGCAGAAGTACAGCAGACTTAAGGGTTTTGAAAGTGACGTCATTTATAGTGTCGCCTAATGGTAGACTAATGGCCATCGATTTAATGTTAATGGACCCGCCTACAAGATCCATTAATGGCCCATCGGAAAGTGGAATTCGCACGTGTTGGCGACCCTACAAGACTTGATTTGCACGAAGGTGCTTTGTACAACGAATCGAACCTCCCTTCCTTGGCTCCCCATCGAGCTATTCACGCGGAGGGAAATGCGAAACACTACAAACTCTGTTGCTGAGATCGGGAATCTCACGAATGCTCCCAGATGAGGGCAGAATCAAACACGCACATTTGTCAGGTTCTCTCAATGGCTAATGTACCCTAGATCAAGAGAGCGGCACGGAAAGTGGGAAAAGGACACTCCTGGGCCCAAAAGAGCATGTCATCATTACCTCTACCGTGCAAACATCTTATCACAAATCACAGAACTTCTTAATAAAAAAAATAGAAGGCCTTTACACAGTTCTTGGTTCTGTCATATCCGTTTTTACATGCTGCTGAAAAATTAAAACAGCGTTAAGCCAAACCGAGGACATTACACAAACACTGACGTAAAGAAATACTAGTGGATGTTGATGAGTTTGACTACCACACCTTCGTCTGTTTTTCGACAAATGAAAGATATGTCATATGAAATTATATACACCCACGGAAAATGAAATTTCCGCACCAAGAGGGAAGCATCGGGTTGAACTCAAAATTTTATGGACGTAATGATACAGATGAATGATACACAGGATGTTAAAAACAGAACTGCAGGACAATTACAGAGGGATCTGTGGCACGCAGTTCGGTCATCTTCAATAGCGTGTATCGCCGCACCACCATGTGCGGCGATACACGCTGCAATACAGTCCGCCAGGGAGACTAACAGACGGCTGATGATGTCCTACGGCAGACTGGCCCACATGTGTTGGACGGCGTGCACCAAATCCCGGATAGTGCAGCACGGCGGCAGCTGGCGTTCCAACTGGTCCCACACATGCCCAATAGGGTACATGACGGGGGAGCGGGCAGGCCATGGAAGTGTCTGGACGTGACGTAGGCAGCCCTGTGGGCGTGCATTATCTTGCTGGTAGAGCGCACCTGGAATCCCGGCCAGGAATGGGAGCACATGGGGCCGTGGGATCTCACCCACATGACACTGGCCCGTCAATGATCCACGTACCACTACTAGAGCTGATCGGCTATCGTAGGTTATGGCTCCCTAGACCATAATGCCTGAAATCGGAGAGGTGTGGAGCTCGATACCTAGGTTGGGATTGTCACTAAACGTTCTACAACAGCACTTTAGAGTTATTATCGCAGCTTATTTATCTAAACGTATATGTTCAATTTGAGACAATTCGTTGTCTGAAACTGTTAATCAGACGTTAGCTGGAGGAAGGAACGACGGTTGCTTTGAATTAAATAACCATATCTTGTGTTACGTTCAGTAAAGGTTAGCACCAGGTAGATGCTCTCCCTGGGATTTATCATCGTTAATATTGTTGAAGTGCAAGTTGTGTTCAAAAGAAGACTGTGTTCAAAAGAGTTGTGTTCGAGATTCCTACTTCCCCATTACTCAAGTGATTACTCACGTTATGAGGATAATGGCGGTGGAATAAATCCCGCTCCTGTGCCCTGACCTTTGACCCCATTTTGATTACATTAAACAGAATTGGTTGAGTATACCTCCGGAACAATATACTAAAGTTTTGTCGCAACAGAATAATTTTTAGTCAAATTATGAGGATAATGGCTGTGGAATAAATCTCGCTCCTGTGGCCCTGACCTTTGACCCCATTTCGATTATATTAAACAGAACCGGTTCAGTATACCTCCGGAACAACATGATAACGTTTTGTCGCAGTCGAAGCATTTTTACGTAAGTTATGACGCATAAGGGGGATTGAATGGATCCCGCACCTATGTTCTGACCTTTGACCCAATTTTGCCCATTTTCAATAGGATTCGTCCTCAGGTTGTCCCCTACTACATACTAAAATTTCATCGAAATCGAACCATTTTTGCGCGGGGTATCGTGCGGACAGACAGACGGACAAAGCTGGAGCATATACGCTTCTTCAAACTAAGTTTGGAAAACGTAAAGAATTGATCGAAATCAGCTTTCATTTTTTCGTGTTAGTTTTTCATTTTCTTTAGGAAATAAACCACTTCGTATTAAGATGAAAATACAAACCACTGTGGAAAGCTGTCAGCAATACAAAGCGGGATATGTTTCCATATCGGGGGGGGGGGGGGTAAACGATCACCATGTGCAGCTCTTAATGATTAACGGATGTCTCAAAAGATTGAAACAAGCCTTGATCTCTTCAATGATTAACAACAGATACATACTGTCAATTACAAAAATACTCAAGATGACGTGAAGACTTACATGGCAGTTGCACCCGTGTGGGCTGTATTTGCATAAAAATACAAAAAAATATTTTTGTACAGCTTTCGCAATAAAAAAGTTAAACTAAAAAATTGTGCAATGTCCTAATTAGTCTAAAAAGACAAACCACATGATTCTGCTTGCAAAATTCGGGGAGATACTCGCGATGAAAATTATAAAAGAATGTATCGTCCGTTTGCGGCGAACGATAGCTTGAGTGCTCCTGAGCTATGCATCAAAACAAGCTATCATTCGCCGTAAACGGGCTTCAGACGATACACTTTTTATAATTTAGTTTTCATTGCAAATATCTCCGCGAATTTTGCAAGCAGAATGATGTGGTTTGTTTTTTTAGACTAATTAGGATATTGAGCAACTTTATTTTAATTGAACCTTTTTTTCTGCGAAGGCTGGATAAAAAAAATTTTTTTTTTACTTTTATGCAAGCAGGGGTGCAAACTGCCATGTCGTAAGTCTTTTCGTCATTTTGAGTATTTTTGTAACTAACAGTATATTATGTACCTGTGATCAACCGTTGAAGAGATAAAAGCTTGTTATAATATTTTATGAGACACCCAGTATAAGCATTTGCCCATCCCTAATTTAGAGCTTTTGATTCCCGAGTAGGGACAGGACTATTAGACAAACACCATCCATGCTCCATCCGGAGCTCGAACCTGGGCTCATCTTGAACAACTGGTCGGAAGACAGCTTCTCGGACTACTCAGTTACCGGGAACGCTGACAAGGTATTGAACGACAGCTGAGCTACGTGAGCAGTCCACGACATTTATAAATGCAAAGTCTAACAAACTTTTCAACTGGCTTTAGGCCACACATATTTCTTTCCATTGGAACCGAAAATATTAAGCTTGCTTTCGTCGGAAAATATCGCATTTTTCCAAAACTGCTGTGTCAATGAGCCAGTGTCGCTTGTCAGCGACAATGAGCCAGTGATGTCAGCGACAATGAGCCAGTGTCGCTTGTCTGTTAGCATGAACAATATGGTTAGATGCCGCTGGTCACGGTCATTCAGAGGCCGTGGTCGGCCACTGCGCTTTTCACGTTGGGTGATAATGTCTTCCATGAGGTATTTTTGGTACACACGTGACACCGTGGATTGAGGAATGCTTAATTTTCGCACAACTTCGGAAATTGAATGTCCCAACCGTCCAGCTCCAACTACCATGCCTCGTTCAAATTCCGATAATTCACGTCGGCTTGCCATAATCCCAGTGGCGATTGTTGAACATGATTCAAGAGATTCCACCTCTCAACTCATAAAAATCGTGGCGTGCGTCGAAGCCTTTATACGACGGCAGCGCCAGTTTGAAATTTGCATACTGCTATCACATGACTTCTGGCACTTCAGTGTAGAACTAGATCAGGGGTCGTCAACCTTTTAATGACTATCGCCCACTTTTGTATCTTTGTTGATGGCAAAATTTCCTTACTGCCCACCAGTGCCGCAGTAACTCAATTTAGCGCAAGTGTGAAGTAATTTTTAGAGGGGAGGGTTTGTAAAAAATATGTACTTAGATTTAGCTTTTTATTTATACTTTATGTATATCTCCCAAACTCTTTAATGCCACATTGGAAAATGTTTTTCAATCACTGAACTGGGAAAGCAAAGGGATAAAGATTAATGGAGATTATCGTTTTGCTGATGACGTAGTCATTTTTGCAACTACCCCATCAGAGCTGCAGAGTATGATCCAGGAACTTGCTGACAAGAGTAAAAAAGTGGGATTAAAAATGAACTTTCAGAAGACAAAAGTGATGTACAATGCTTTTACAAGTAAGGAAGATTTATCGATTGATGGGGAAAAGCTGCATACAACCAATACCTACATTTATCTTGGACAGCAGATATCAAGTGAAGGTCACATTGATGAAGAAATTAATCGGCGTATAAAACTTGCCTGGAGAGCTTTTGGAACAAACAGCATAATTTTCAAGAGCAATATGCCATGTCTTAAAAGAAATGTGTTTGATCAATGCATCCTTCCAGTGCTTACGTATGGTGCAAAGACGTGGACCTTAACTAAAAGAGACATACAAAGACTGCAGACAACTCAAAGCAGCATGGAGAGATGCATGCTTGGTGCAACCAGAAGAGACAAGATGAGGAACTCGTGGATCAGAAAAATGACAAGTGTGGAAGACATCATGATCAGAGTAAAATCCCTGAAATGGCAATGGGCTGGACATACTGCCAGAAGGACAGACCATCGATGACAGCTGAAATTTTAGACTGGATTCCAAGGGACAGGAAAAGACCCAGAAGAAGACCACATATGATATGGGTGGATGAAATTTGAAAGTATGCTGGAGTAACATGGAGGAGACTGGCACAAGACAGACCGTTGTGGAAGAAACTTGGGGAGACCTTCGTCCAGCAGTGGATTGATAATGGTTGACAATGATGATGATGAAATATGCATAGATAATTTCAATTTAATGAATTGCTGCATCTCCATCGATACAGCGCCTACTAATGCGGGAGCTGCTTAAATAGAAGAAAATGAAAGTTAAATATGTAAAACAATAAAGTTTATTGAAATGTCTTAGTTAATGATATCCTTGAAGCAGATGCTGCGAGACTAAATATTTGATATCTGGTTCAATTTTCGTAAACAACAAAAGAAGGTCTCCTCTTTCGGTGATATTCAGACGGTTTCTCTGTTTGGTGATATGATTAACAGCACTAAAGCGAGATTCTATTATAGAAGATATGAGGTAGGGAAAGGTATCAATAAATTAAATAACATTTTCCACATATTTGGATATAACTCAGGCATTTTTTTATTTTGCCAGGGTCTCTGGTATCCACCACTTTCGAAATTATATTTGCTCTCATCATATTTAAGTTCTAATAGTTCTTCTTGGCAAGTTATGTCAACTTCAGCAAACTTTGCAGTAAAAGGATTTACCAACCAACACCTTCAAGTTCAAAATATCTCTAAATCGTTGTTCCATTTAGACTAATTAGGATATTGAGCAACTTTATTTTAATTGAACCTTTTTTTCTGCGAAGGCTGGATAAAAAATTTTTTTTTTTACTTTTATGCAAGCAGGGGTGCAAACTGCCATGTCGTAAGTCTTTTCGTCATTTTGAGTATTTTTGTAACTAACAGTATATTATGTACCTGTGATCAACCGTTGAAGAGATAAAAGCTTGTTATAATATTTTATGAGACACCCAGTATAAGCATTTGCCCATCCCTAATTTAGAGCTTTTGATTCCCGAGTAGGGACAGGACTATTAGACAAACACCATCCATGCTCCATCCGGAGCTCGAACCTGGGCTCATCTTGAACAACTGGTCGGAAGACAGCTTCTCGGACTACTCAGTTACCGGGAACGCTGACAAGGTATTGAACGACAGCTGAGCTACGTGAGCAGTCCACGACATTTATAAATGCAAAGTCTAACAAACTTTTCAACTTGTCAGCCATTTGAACTTCTTCGCCAATAAAATATGACTTAAACAAACGCTACAAGTTTGAGACTTATTGAGACAACTAAACCAGTTTAAAAACAATTAACCGTGTTCCTTTTTACCCACCTCCTCTCTCTCTCTCTCTCTCTCTCTCTCTCTCATCCTTCTATGCCTCTACCTCTGGCGCCAAATGTGGGGTTTGAGATCCTTCCGAGCCATGGACGTTGGCTTTGGTTTCTGTGTTCTACTTTCACCAATCTTAAATGGGGATGAAGGCGTTTCCTAAATATCTCTTTTCGCTGGCATTGTCACTCTAGTTCATCAGGTCAACCAATCAACTGGCTAACCAGCTGACCTTAGGCAGGTGATAAGCTGTTCTACCTTCTCCGATTGTTAATACTGGTTGACCACAGGTCTTGTCCGCCAACGTGAACTAAAAACTGAAGGACGGTGATGAAGGCTACGTTTCAGGAAGTCTTCGGAACAAAATTGCACTCATATTCACTTCGATGTCCAAGAGAATCCTAGACAAGGAAAAAGCATAATTTTGGCAGCCTTCCATTTGAAAGTTCCATATGTCTCCGTTAGAGCTTCTGAGGACATATGTTGGCCATTTTGTTTTGTTTTGTTTGTTTATTTGGGGGTTTAACGACCACCTTGAGATGGGCTATAAGCAGTCGCCCGCCTCTAATTTACGGCCACTTGTTCTAGAGAAGGAAGATATCCAGGGCAGTAAGACAAACACAACATCCATACCTCACCGGCATTGGAACCCAGACCCTCGCGGAAGAATGATCAGAAGCCATCGCTTGGACCACTGCCTCACCGGGGAGGTCCATGCTATAGGCACAAAAACCCGAGTAACACCGACATTTCCTCTTCTTGCATAAGTCAGCTTTAAACTTTCGACTTGGATTTTAAATTCATGTGGTACCAGCACATTCTTCAGTCTTCAATCTCTTGTGCAGAAAGAATTTTTACTAACTGGACAGCACACATCAGCTCACTTCCGGGATCTGTAGAACTACCGTCCTGCAAAAATTCATAACACTTTCCGATTGAAATACTATTTCGTGCAAAATTACTTTCTCAAATCTCTTAACGTTGAAGAATGCGAAAGTCTTCATCTGCATCATAAGCTGGTTTCAAAAACCAACAAGTCTATTTATTCGGGTTATTGGCAAAACTAATCGGTTGAAGTAAACGCAGTTTTACTGAGAACTGTGTGCATCATCATCATAAACCATTAACAATCCGCTGCTGCATGGAAGTCACTCCAAGTCTCTTCAACATCTGCCTGTCCTGTCTTCCGCGTTACTTCTACTTGTTTTCGAACTTCATTTCCCCATCTGTCCTAGGTGTTTTTCTGTCCCTTGGTATTCAGTGTAGTATTTCAGTTGCCTAACGGTGGTCAGTTCATCAGGCGATATGTCCAGCCCATTGCCTCAAATGGCAATGTGCTGGACAAATGGACCGGGTCTCAACTTTTGATCCTGAGGTCATCAACACATGTCATTTTCCTGATCCACGAGTTCCTTTTCATATCTTTCCTGGTTACACCACTCGTGCATCTCTTCATGCTTCTTTGAGTTGTATGCAGCCTCTGTATGTCATTTTTAATTAACGTTCATGTCTGTGATCCATAACTAAGAACTGGAAGTATGTTTCAGTTAAATGCTGCTTTTATGACTTAATGGTGAATTGCTCTTGAAAGTTGTATTGCTACTTCTAAATGCTCTTCAGTCCAGTTATACACGCCTATTAATTCTTCTACGATGCAGCCTTCAGCTGACATCTGTTTTGCACAGTAAACGTTTGCATCGGTTACTTATAATATTTTCGCCATCGGTTCTTAGATCTTCAGTTGTTATAAAAGCATTGTACACATTTATACTGAGTTGGCACTAGTCATACTGCCTTTACGTTAGCTGTCACACAGGGCGGTTACTCACCGGATTGGGACAATGTGAAAATTCTGGAAACAAATCTCAATAAAAGTACTGTTTTCCTTTCCGAAAGCCTGTATATTCTTGCTTATGGTGACAGATGTTGTAATTTGGACTTGCCCGCATATGTACCAGGACCTTGGCGTGGACTGGTTGCCCCGACAGAGACTTTGTCCAATGGCTAATCTGCACTTCTTGCCTAGTGTCATTTGTAATTTTTTTATACTTACTGTAATATCAACTGTTATTAACACGTACGCCTTTTTCTGTGTAAATGTTGGCATCACGAAAATGTTGGCGACGTGGTGTACGGGGGGGATTTTAATCTGTATATAATCACTGCCTCTATCGTGTCACTGTGGTGCTTTGGACCCGTAGATGGGGACAACGTGATCCCCGAAAGCGCTAGTCTGTTTTAACCTACTTTTAAATTGCAAATAAAGTGATTTTAATTTGCAACTTATAGTATGGTGTTTTATCGCACAAGTAGACAGCTGAATTCTTGCATATATCTTGCATATATTGTACAGAAATTTTCTTTTCTGTAAGTACAGGTTTAATCCCACTTTTTTGCTGTCGTCAGCAAGATCATATCCTGTAGTCCTTATGATCATATCCTGTAGTTCTTATGGGTACTTGAAAAAGTTACTATAGAGTCATCGAAACAAGAGAATGTGTTCAATAATATACATTCGGTTTTATCCACACGTCTTCCCAGTTTACTGATTAAAAGACATTCTGCAATGTTGCATTGAAGAGCTTGACAGACATGATGTCATCTTGCTACACTCCCTTTCCAATATTTATACTGCTGTGTCTTCGTACAGTCGAACATTTGCACTTGCATTTCGATTTGCCGGAACTCCACTCCTCTGAACACTCGCCTACCGGGGCGGCCTGCAGTAGGTTGTGTAGCGTTGGGCAGACTTATGTTTTGGATACTATCAAAAATCAAAGTACCTTTTTCTATGAAAAATAAATCTCAGCTGTTTTTGCAACAGAAAGAATGTGGCTATGCCTAAACAACGGTAAAGATATATTTAGACATTGCTTGAACAGACGTAAAGCTTAGCAAAGGTTTACTTGTCCCGAAAGCAGAAGAAACAGTTTCATCGCTTTCCCTCTTTACAATAAGGGACTGGAATTCTACCAGAGTTACTTTCACGCGGTTGCCTTCGGCAAATAGAATTAGTATCGCATTTCAAGCAAGGGGACAGGGCGTTCCTAAGTGTTTTGTGAATAACTTACGGCGCGGTATTAATGCAAAATGCTTCTGACACTTAGCTGTGCAATGGTTGTACACAGTAACACCAATTCACAACCAGAAAAGTACCAAGGTGAGGTTAAGGGCATAAAATGTTACTTAAATTAACAGAAATGAAATTATGGTATGATTAAATAACGAATGTAGCCCGATGGCCATTGTTTTATGACCACCTACCTAATAAGCTGTAGGACCCCCATTTAGCCCGCACAACAGCGGACAACCGGCGCGACCTGGATTCGATGAGGTGACGATAGGTATCCTAGAGTATCTGGTACCATAATATCAACAGCAAGCCCTCCAGTTCCCGTACATTTCGGGGTGGTGGTAAATTTATCGCGAACCCTCTTTTCCAGGTCGAACCACATATGATCGATTGGGTTCATGTCAGGTGAATTTGCAGGCCAGGGTATTAACAGAAAGTCACCAGCATGTTCCTGGAACTGCTCCTTGACGACTTTGGCAGTGTGGCATGGCGCATCAGGCTGTTGGCAATGGCCATCACCAGCAGGGAACACAGTTGCCTTGAATGGGTGAATTTGGTCCGCAACGACATTAAGATACCTGACAGCTGTCAAGGATTGTGCTGTTGGGACGATGGGGCATAAAGTGCCCCAAGAAAACATCGCCCACAGCATCACACCGCCGCCGCCGGCATGTTTCCGCCCAACAGTGCATCCAAGTGCCATAGACTCCGTTGGTAATCGGCGTATCCACGCTCTACCGTCTACATGATTCACCAGGAATCTTGATTCGCCAGACCAGGCCACTTTCTTCCAATCATCCACGGTCCAATCTCGATGATCTTGGGTCCGTTTCATGTGTTGTTGGCGATGACGTTGCAGTGAGCATGGGAAGATGGCTGGGGCTTCGGCTACGCAGGCCCGTGCGCAGAAGGCTGCGATGAACTGTGACACATTGCCCTGATCACCACTGTGGCCACTGAGCGTGATTTGTCGCACTGTGGCCCTGCGTTCGTCGTTTGGTTCGTCGTTTGGCCATCTGTGCACCACTTCTGATTTGTACTCACTACATCGGTACGCGAACAACCCACAAGCTGCGCAGTTTCGGAGGTCGTAGTTCCGAGGCGCTCTGCCATCACAATTTGTCCTTTATCAAAATCCGATAAACCGGCAGCTTTTACTATTCTGACTCCGAACACTCTAATAGCCGGAAGCCGGTATTCGGGTTGTATATATACAAGACCTTAACTAAAAGACACATACAAAGGCTGCAGAAAACTCAAAAAGCATGGAGATGTGCATGCTTGGGGTAACCAGGAGAGATAAGAAGAGGAACTCGTGGATCAGAAAAATGGCAAGAGTGGAAGACATCATGACCAGAGTAAAATCCCTGAAATGGCTATGGGCTGGACATACTGCCAGAAGGACAGACCATCGATGGACAGTCGAAATTTAGATTGGATTCGAAGGGACAGGAAAAGACCCAGAAGAACACCACATGTGAAATGGGTGGATGAAATTCGAAATTATGCGGGAGTAACATGGAGGAGACTGGCACAAGGCAGACCGTTGTGGAAGAGGCTTGGAGAGACTTTCGTCCAGCAGTGGATGGATAATGGTTGACAGTGGATGGATAATGGTTGACAGTGGATGGATAATGGTTGACAGTGGATGGATAATGGTTGACTCTGTGAACTTCAGAACTTCACCTGTGCCACCGTTCGGTCTCCAGGCGCGCTCATTTCTCTTGGCTAAGATTGCTCATAATGTAATAGCTCATCGGTGCATATCATTTAAATAAAAATAAATTTTACCGATGAAAGGTCATAACATACATGAAGGGTCCTGTAGGAGAAAAACACCAAAAAAAGCTATGGAAATTAAAATCATTGAAACAAGTATAAACGTAATTTATGTATACACAGGTGAAGTTTTTTTTTATTTTCTTCTGGATTAAATGACCACCATGGTCAATTCTATAAGGACAATAAAAACAGTCCCCCCTCTCTAATTTAGGGCTACTCCTTCCATCGCCAGCGACATCGCAAATTCTAGTCTAAGTCAATCTCGAACGAATGGTCAGAAGCCAGCTGTTTCTTTTATTAACTCAATACCGCGTAATGTTTGTCGTAAGTTTAAACTTAATTTTGGCGTGAAAGCAACAAACATTATTGCTTTGCTTAAAACTGACAGAGATCCCATTAACATTGCAAATAAAAGTGGTATTTATTGTGCAGCGTTGAACTTCGTGGATGTGAACAGCGAACAACGTGTTTATATTGGATCCACGGTACGTACCTTAGCTACTCGTCTCTACGAACATAAATACAATATAAAGATGGTTTCACAAAACACATCTTTTGACAGCCTTGTTCACTGAGGTGAATATAGCCCAGATTGGGACAGTGTCACTATCCTTGCGTCACCAGCTAACAGGTTTTTGACTTTAATTACCGAACGCTTGTATATATTACAACACAAAAAGAGCGCCTGTAACGATGATTCTCCGTACCATGTTCCTTATCCTTGGAAAGTGCTCATAGACCGTGATGTACTAACTTAATTTGTTTATTGTGTTTCCTGTGTTTACGATAAGATATCCATCTCTCTTTTTTGCTAGATTTGCGCATGTGTCAAGTACTTACCCTACGTCACTGATTTGAACTATATAATTCAGTAAGTTATCTCGCCCTGTTAACCACACGTATGAAGATGGAAGTCTGAGGCGACCCCGAAAGATTTCATTTACATTTATCATTCATGTGCTGGTTTTAACTGTAATTAAAGTTTTAAATATCATATGGTTTTAGATCTCAATATCATGAATCGTGCTTTGACGGCTATTTATTATTGGTGTTCTTATCCAGCACGAAAACCTGCTTTATTATTATTATTGAAGATTTAAGGACCACTGTTAACAGCTCGATGGGCTATGAGCAGCAGCGCGTCCCTAATTTAGGGCCACTGGATCCAGATAAGGGAGAGATCCGGTTTCGTTAGAAAAACATAGCATCCATGCCTCACCGGGTTTCGAACCCGGAGCCATCTCGAACAAATGGTCATAAGCCATCACTTAGAGCACTGCCCCACCGGAGCGGCGAGCCCAGCTGTAATGTTTGTTGGTCAATAAGTCACTCCTTAAAACATTATCTTCGTACCATCAGTTATACCACTGGATCTTTTAACTGTTAAGCCTCGAATAGCTAGTCCATGAACAAATCTTAATTACACACTGAGCTAAATCAGACAACCTGACGGCCAGAAGAGATAAGTCTTTGAAACCACTTACAAGAAAACGGTCTTTATTGCAGTAACTTCATGGCACTTCAGGAACACAACGTATCAACAAACGATCTCATCAGCACAGTTAACAATACTGAGCGTCTATCAACATTAGATTCGACGTGTTAGCATCTAATCTACCAATTACTACGGTCATCTATCAATAGCATGCTACAAGGTCACACACTTCGCTGCTTGCTTCAGTATTATATAGCTCGTTCTTATCATATCCACTGTGACGTATATTCTAGATTAACTTTCCTTTTTTAGTTTCTTTCCCTATGTAAATCTTGAGTTTATTCTCAGTATTCTTCACGCTTAACGAAATATCTTTTCCTTCAAACGAAAACGTTTGGCAACAATTGAGGTTGAATGCACGTGACGTATGCATGTAATAAGATAAGAACAAGAGATAAAAAGCGACGACTGATCTGTTGTAAGAGAGAGGTGTTAATATTATTGAGAGCGATTATTGAGAGCTATTATTGTGAGCGATTGTGATGAGCGTTATTAAGAAAGTGCTGTACGAGAGAATTGAAGAGTGTTGAGATAAATGTGTGGAGAGTGTTGTGATTCCATTCCGAATAAAGACTGTTTCCGTAAGTTGACTTCTGTTTTATATGTTTCGTCTGGCCGTTAAGGTTTGTTTCATTTAGAAACAATTTATTAGTATGTTGATATTTTAAGTTAGCGTAAAGGTCAAGACTTCCTTTACGCCACACCACACACACGTCATCTACTCTGACCTCAAGGCTTTTGCCACAAAATATTCAGTGATCGAGGAAACTATAACATTAAGGAATGACCGCTTAAAGAGAATGAACTCAAAATTTACAAACAGAAAGAAAGTAAAAACGAAAGTTAAATTACTATATACCGCATAAAGCGCTTTAGACCACTCCGCCAAAGCAACTGCAGATTGCAAGAAGTAAGGTATAATACACTGCTGGCCACCCAAAATTCAACACCAAGAATGAAGCATCCGATTGGCTTGAAATTCGCAGCATGCCTCGCCCGCCAGAGGACGAGGACATGCAAACGATTAGCATTGCAGGGCATATGCAAATCATGTGCGCCCAGCACGCCACCGAGAAGCACTATACGAAGGGTGCACAGAAGGCGGGGGTAAGTAGTGGAATGTGTGTTGTGCTGCCGGACCTGTGCGTGGGAAGCTTCCTGATGCTTTGTCGCAGAATACGGCAGTCATTCCAGCACGTTTCAGAGTTCGACAGAGGACGAATAGGGGTTTATCGCGACAGAGGTTTATCGTACCGAGACATCGGCGCCCGTGTGGGACGACATCCAGCCACAATGAGGCGAGTATGGATTCGGTGGGTGCTGGAGGGACGGACAGACCGACTTAAGCGATTGCCGCAGACGCGGCACACCACCGGGCGAGAGGACCGGCATGTTGTGCGGCGGGCATTGACGGCTCGCACCGCCACATCCCGAACGTTAGCGCCGTTATTAGGGTATGTGGCGCAACAACCTTTGTCATCACGTACCGTTCGACGTCGTCTGCAGGAGCGGAGACTTGTCACACTGCGCCCATTGCTCCGATTACCCTTGACGTTTCACCACCGGCTAGTGCGGCGGCAGTGGGCCGTTGAACGCCGCACCTGGACTACAGAATGGCAGGACATTGTTTTTTCCGACGAATCCCGCTTCTGCCTGTAACACCACGATGGTCGTATCAGCGTGTGGCGGCACCGCGGCGAGAGACTGTATGACGCCTGCATTATGCATCGCCATACCGGTCCGTCGCCTGGCGTTATGGTTTCGGGCGCAATTGGATATGACACCCGCACCCCTATGGTACGCATCGCCGGTACACTCAACAGCCACCGCTGCATCTCCGACATTTTGGAGCCAGTAGTCCTCCCTTACCTGCAGGACCTGCCAGCGGCCATGTTTCAACAGAACAATGCGCGCCCGTACGTGGCACACATCGTGCAATAATTCTTCACGGCCCACCAGGTGTCACTGTTGCCGTATCCCGCCTGCTCTCGCGATATGTCGCCCATCGAACACGTCTGGTCGCTGATCGGCAACCGAGTGGCCCTGCAAGCACCACCCGAGGCTACGCCTGATGAACTGTGGCAACGTGTGGAAAGCAGCCTGGACCGACACACCCCAAGCCCACATCCAAAGCCTCTTTCGTTCGATGCCGCGGCGTGTAGCGGCCGTTATTGCCAGCCATGGGGGCCACACGAACTATTGATGTCTGCGTGTTCCGCAAGTCGCACGGGCCTCTAAGCTCAATCGTTTCATCTTTGTATCTGTTGTTATGTGTCCAGTAAATCTGGCTTTGCTATCTCGTGTCCTTCTTGGTGTTGCACTTTGGTGGCCAGCATTGTATTAATTTAAACTCAGTAACCTCTCAAGCCATGGAGATTCTACGATTTCTCCTTTGTATCAGCGCCTATTCACAGCATCGGACAACGAAGTTTTTGGGCCGTAAGTTCAACACTTCTCGTACAATGTTGACTTAAAAATGGTGGATTCCATCGCTTTCTGAACATCAAACCACCAGAAAATGCGTTTTGTTTTCTAGCTGTTGGTGCAACATTGACAGCCAATTTTAAACCTATAGATAAGCCTGAAGGTATCCTATTTGCAAAATGTCAGCTCCAAATACATCATTTTTTTCTTAGGGGCCACAAATACTGGCAAGATATTTAGCATCGTAGCCAGTTTGCACTGGCTGGCAGTTCTTCAAAATATTTAGTTCAGGATTATTTCTAACTCATATCTATTCGATGTACATCCGATCAATTTATTCCTTCTGGAATGAAATCGATTCCGTTACTCTCTAGAGAGCGTGTGCTCCCTGCAGTTATTTCATCGAACGTGCTTCGAATAATGGAAATACGAACTTCACCCAGTATTTTGACTGTCATTCAAATACTTTACCTCACTTTTCTTTTTATCAAAAGGAGCTGAAGTTTTATGTGAAGATACTTATACACAGCTTATTCGAATCCTTATTATTTTACCTAAGTCCTTGAATGAGTGGATTTTGCTATACGGGAAAACGTGAACCTTCGATATTTCACGCTCGATTTCTCGGGAATCTGTTGAAGATATCATGCTATCAACTCAGTAACTTCGTCAAATCTGTTTTTAACCATTTCTTTTAAGGAGGAACGTAGTAAATGCATCACCAATCGCAACCTCGCGGAAGAATGACATCGCCGTCTTTTTCACATCATGCCAGCAACTAGAAGTCATATCCTTTCACGAAATTTTCAGGTTCTGGTGTCAGACAATTTGTAACAAACAGGTAGTAAGTAGACTTACAAATTGCTGTATGCGTGTGCGAATCATTGTCTACACTTTTTCTTCAGTACCGCCTAGTTGCAGAGTAAAGTCTTTTGAATGGAAGGCGTCTATCCTTCCAGATGGCATCCATTTGCTGTACGTTATCAAGATTTTAGGAAGTTCTGCGTATTTTTAGAGGCTGGAACAGCCATAAGAGGGCCTACCCGCTGACGCAGTGGTTTAAGGACTGGCTTCTGATCATGCAACCGTAATGGATCTGGTTTCGAATCCCGGTGAGGCATGGATATTGTTTTTGTCTTACTGCCCTGCAGGAACGTCGCTAGACTTCGAAATCAGGATGGGCGAGCATTATTTTTGGTGGGGCGAACTTGATAGCAACTTTTTTTTTTTTTTTTTTTGGCGAACCACGAAAGAACAAATTTTTAACGCTTTTTCTTTTTTCTTTTAATGGAAAATTAAATGACCACCGTGAGCAACTCAGTGAGCTATAAGCAGTCGCCCGTCCCTACTTTGGCGTCACTGGTTCCAGGGAAGGGAGAGAGTCCGTGCCGTAAGACAAACACAACGTCCATGCCTCACCGGCATTCGAATCCACCCTTTTCTCTGACAAATTGTCATACGCCAGCGCTAAGACCACTGGGCCAGCCGGGCGGTTTCACTTTTTTCACTACCGGCTACAAAAGAATTCGTGCAATTCCAATCTCCTCAACCTGGACTCGCATACATGCATGAACCTGACCAGTTACTCCACTGGTGAAAGGTACAAGTGTTGACGGAATGTCGCCTTCAACTTTTTTCTTGCTCTGGATGCATTGTCTTAAATTTCTTTTAATAATTTTCCATTTTTGCTTACGAAAATGGCACTGCACTTGAACAGTTTATTAAAACGAAAACGTCGTTTTTGTTCATCTAAACCAAATTTGAACGTTGTGCCCCGCAGCCACAATCCTCACCCCTCCTTAACTTCATTCCTTCCAGCCAGCGAATTGGCCTTGCACTCCTCTCATACAAAACAGTCGTCAGCGACTTTCTTAACTTTAACTGGCAATCTTAAGGACGATAGTGTAGCTTTTAGCTCCACTTCTCGTGTTGGAATCCCCTATTTTGTGAAGAAAACAAACAGAACAATTAATAGTGACCCCTTAGTGACTTCCTATCCACCCTCCTCATTAGCCCCTGGCCATACAATCGTGAAAAAGAGACTTAAACTAAAGAATTGCAAGAGTGGAGAACAACTGATTTTCCATGGTCCTGCGGGGCTATTTCGATAACCTTTTTTGGAGACGCAAACAACGCACTTCCTTGGGGAAAATGCGTAGGGTTACATGAAATAAAACACAAGACTTGCTACTTGGCAAAGTGCAGATTATATTTTAAAGTTAAATATATTTAAAATGGCATACTTTGAACTGGGTGGGCGGCCGGGTGGGCGAGACAAATTTCAGGATGGGCTCAAGCCCACCCTCGCACCTCCTTGGCGACGTCCCTGCGGCCCTGGATCTACCCCTTTCCTGAAAGCAGTGGCTCAAAACGAAACAAAAACAGTCATGAAAGGCATGTTCAAAGAGTTTACGTCTAATATACAAACTTTGTCGACGGGGTTTTCTTAAAGGTTTTACAGCTATTGTGAAAAGCTTACAAGGCTATGGGGCTTTTTCCAGGAATTTGAAATAGTGGGAAGGGGGATATTGAAAAACTCTGGGAGTGTTGAAATACTTTGGGAAGTATTGAATGAAAGCAAATTTTTCGCAAAAGTTAACATTTTTATAGTGAAATATTAAGGCTTTAAAATCTCCTAGGATAAAAAATGGGAAAAACTTCAAAAAGTGGAGAACTGTTGAGTTTTTTATAGTTAAGAATGGTTGAAACCAGGAATTTCTGTTCCCAGAACTACGCCAGTTTTTTTTATCTCTGATGTTTAAATGCTACCCTAAACAAGTCAAAACCGACTAAGTATTAACGTGGTGTGCTAAAACAGTAGATATTGGTATTTTTACGAACCCATGTACCTGTTGAAATGGTTCCGATGTATACTTCGACATTTGTAACAGACTAAAATGAAAAGGTGCGGACATGTGTTTTGTGGTTGCAATGACTAAATTATGTGCTTTAAAGAAGAAAACCTGAAAAATAAAATGCTAGACAGCTGTATAGGTAAACTTCAAGATGAGAAGATGTTACAAGGAAAAGCTGAAGAATTCAAAATTTGATTCTTCTGCGAAACTGAAGAATTCAGTTTCGCTAAAAGAATCCATTTTTTTTATTTATATGCGATACATAGATAGTATTCCGTTTGGAGCAAATTCTGAAAACGCAAACTTGCCAATAAAAGTCGGGAACTGTTTTAATTCATTATAATCATCCTCGAAGTTTCCTTCAGAGCTACAAAAAGGAAATTTAAATGATTTTGATCTATATCTTAAAGATTTAATTGCAAACAAGTAGCGACCGAAATGTCGTCCGGAGCTCATTGATACCAGAGGGGTTGGTTGGTTGGTTAGTTATTTTTTTGGCTCAAGGGCCAATGCTAGAGGGGAGCTGATACTGTCGTGCATTACTCACGGCGACCTCAGAGCCACAGTGCGACAAATCACCCGCAGCTACAATAGTGGTCATCAGGCAATGTGTCACAATACACAGTTGATTGCAGCCTTCTGCGTATGGGTCTGCGTAGCCGAAGACCCCATTCTCACTGCACGTCATCGCCAACAACGCATGAAATGCACCCAAGATCATCGAGATTGGACCGTGGACGATTGGAAAAAGTGGCCTGGTCTAACGAATCAGATTCTCGCTGCATCACGTAGACGGTAGAGCGTGGTTACACCGATTACCAATGGAGGCTATGGCACCTGGATGCACTGTTGGGCGGAAACAGGCCGGCGGTGAAAGATGTTATGCTGTGGGCGATGTTTTCTTGGGACACTTTAGGCTCCATTATTCCAACAGCACAATCCCTAACAGCTGTCAAGTATCCGAACATCGTTGCGGACCAAGTTCACCCATTCGTGGTGACTGTGTTCCCTGCCGGAGATGGCCATTACCAACAAGATAATGCGCCATGCCAGACTGACAGAATCGTCAAAGAGTGGTTAGAGGAACATACTTGGGGCTTTCTGTTGAAGCCCTGGCCTCCAAATTCACCTGGCATGAACCCAATCGAACATTTGTGGTTCAACTTGGAAAAGAGGTTTCGCCCTAAATCACCACCACCCTGAAATGTACGGGAACTGGAGGGCCTTCTGTTGACATTATGGTACCACATACCCCAGGATACCAATAATCACCTCATCGAATCGATGCCTCTCCGAATGGCCGCTGTTTTGCGGGCTAAAGGGGGTCAAACACAGCTTAATAGGTAGGTGGTCATAACTTAATATCTCATCGGTGTATAACTACGTTTCTCACAATTTCCTCCTTTGCAAATACCGTATTAGAATGCGTTTTGCCCAAACAGCTCCTACGCAAAAGATGATTCTCGTGTTTTTCAGCTTTTTTTCGGTGAAAAATTTGCACGCTTTCTGGGTTTTAAAGACATATTTTTAGAACTATGTCATGCTTTTAGAAATCGGTCGCATGGAAAATATTCTTTATTGTATCGTACAGATGTGGATATAATTTTTTAAAATGTGATGTTAACTAATCCACAAATTTAAAGCCCTGGGGCGATGCAGTATATTTGGAAATGGCGAGGGATAATATGCCCGAAACCAAAATTTAAAAAACAAGGAGACAGATTTAAAAAATTACTTACCACGCGTGTTAAAATATCGTAATAAAAACTTCAGAGTACTAGCTTTAAGATGTTTTTACTACAACAGACAACGCTCTCTAATCCTCGCCTCTAAAATACAATAAATAGATAGATAATATATACAGTAGGTGAAAATTAATTAATTGACAAAAGATCAATAATTGATAAATAAATAGCAAGAGCCAATAAATAAAATGTATTAGTGCATACAAAATATCGTATTTACCGGAATATAAGACGATTCTCCTAAAATAGAACCCATGACCAAAATAAGACGTTTAACCACACGTGTCCTCACATACAAATATTTTACATTCGTTATCAGCCATCTTTACCAATGCAGCTTTTAAATTACGTTGTTAATGAATTTAAAATTTGCATTGTTTGTTATGTATCAATACAGTATTCACTTCCGTCGTTTGATTACTAAAATGTAGTTCTATGGTGAAGTGTTCAGTACTTTTTATATTTAGTTTTATTTTGTTAACGAATCAACAAACATTTGTCATCATTGATTCAATGTTTGTGCTTGTAAAAACTGTTAGGTTATATGAGTTGAGAAACTGTTAAACCAGAGATGGGTGTTACTTACACAACACAAAGAACTACAGTGGGCAGGAAAAGTATTTGCACACCTACATTACTTTGCATAAATAAACATGAAGAGCAATTGGGACGAAATAGTTTTAACTATTGAATTAATTTTACAATAAACTCACACACATACACGTTTTTTTGTTGTTTTTTTTGCTAAAAACAAGAAGTACTGTATATACATAACAAATCAAAATCTTATTTTTTCGTGCCAAAAAAGTACATGCACATTAGTCAAGATAAACAAAACAAGAAACTTTCGAAATAAAAAATTGTTTTTCGTACTTAGTATGTATGCATTTTGCTTCGATTACAGTTTGTAATCGCCCAGGCATTGATTTTACTAATTTTCTAGTTGTTTCTACACTGATTTTCAGCCATTCTTCGCTCAGTGCCAGCCTGAATTCCGTTTTGTTGGTGATTTTCCTTTTCCTCACTTGCAAATCATACAAATGCCACGAATTATCAATAGGATTGAATTCTGGTGATTTTGGAGGCGTTTTCAGATGATTGTTCTCTGTATAAAGCAACCACGACCTTGTTACGTTGGCTATAGGTTCAGGATCGTTGTCCTGTTGTACATAGAATGAATCCCCAATTCCCAATTTCGATGCACTGGCCAATAAATTATCTTACAATATATCAGTATATTGTCTAGCATTCATATTACCTTCAACAAAGCCCATATTGCCAACTCCATTAAAACCCATGCATCCCGAAATCATTACATGACTACCGCCATCGTTTTACAGTTGGTTTAATTTTTTTTTGTTTCAAGGGAACTGTTTGGCTTTAGGATACACATATTTCTTTCCATTGGAACCGAAAATATTAAGCTTGCTTTCGTCGGAAAATATCGCATTTTTCCAAAACTGCTGTGTCAATGAGCCAGTGTCGCTTGTCAGCGACAATGAGCCAGTGATGTCAGCGACAATGAGCCAGTGTCGCTTGTCTGTTAGCATGAACAATATGGTTAGATGCCGCTGGTCACGGTCATTCAGAGGCCGTGGTCGGCCACTGCGCTTTTCACGTTGGGTGATAATGTCTTCCATGAGGTATTTTTGGTACACACGTGACACCGTGGATTGAGGAATGCTTAATTTTCGCACAACTTCGGAAATTGAATGTCCCAACCGTCCAGCTCCAACTACCATGCCTCGTTCAAATTCCGATAATTCACGTCGGCTTGCCATAATCCCAGTGGCGATTGTTGAACATGATTCAAGAGATTCCACCTCTCAACTCATAAAAATCGTGGCGTGTGTCGAAGCCTTTATACGACGGCAGCGCCAGTTTGAAATTTGCATACTGCTATCACATGACTTCTGGCACTTCAGTGTAGAACTAGATCAGGGGTCGTCAACCTTTTAATGACTATCGCCCACTTTTGTATCTTTGTTGATGGCAAAATTTCCTTACTGCCCACCAGTGCCGCAGTAACTCAATTTAGCGCAAGTGTGAAGTAATTTTTAGAGGGGAGGGTTTGTAAAAAATATGTACTTAGATTTAGCTTTTTATTTATACTTTATGTATATCTCCCAAACTCTTTAATGCCACATTGGAAAATGTTTTTCAATCACTGAACTGGGAAAGCAAAGGGATAAAGATTAATGGAGATTATCGTTTTGCTGATGACGTAGTCATTTTTGCAAGTACCCCATCAGAGCTGCAGAGTATGATCCAGGAACTTGCTGACAAGAGTAAAGAAGTGGGATTAAAAATGAACTTTCAGAAGACAAAAGTGATGTACAATGCTTTTACAAGTAAGGAAGATTTATCGATTGATGGGGAAAAGCTGCATACAACCAATACCTACATTTATCTTGGACAGCAGATATCAAGTGAAGGTCACATTGATGAAGAAATTAATCGGCGTATAAAACTTGCCTGGAGAGCTTTTGGAACAAACAGCATAATTTTCAAGAGCAATATGCCATGTCTTAAAAGAAATGTGTTTGATCAATGCATCCTTCCAGTGCTTACGTATGGTGCAAAGACGTGGACCTTAACTAAAAGAGAGATACAAAGACTGCAGACAACTCAAAGCAGCATGGAGAGATGCATGCTTGGTGCAACCAGAAGAGACAAGATGAGGAACTCGTGGATCAGAAAAATGACAAGTGTGGAAGACATCATGATCAGAGTAAAATCCCTGAAATGGCCATGGGCTGGACATACTGCCAGAAGGACAGACCATCGATGACAGCTGAAATTTTAGACTGGATTCCAAGGGACAGGAAAAGACCCAGAAGAAGACCACATATGATATGGGTGGATGAAATTTGAAAGTATGCTGGAGTAACATGGAGGAGACTGGCACAAGACAGACCGTTGTGGAAGAAACTTGGGGAGACCTTCGTCCAGCAGTGGATTGATAATGGTTGACAATGATGATGATGAAATATGCATAGATAATTTCAATTTAATGAATTGCTGCATCTCCATCGATACAGCGCCTACTAATGCGGGAGCTGCTTAAATAGAAGAAAATGAAAGTTAAATATGTAAAACAATAAAGTTTATTGAAATGTCTTAGTTAATGATATCCTTGAAGCAGATGCTGCGAGACTAAATATTTGATATCTGGTTCAATTTTCGTAAACAACAAAAGAAGGTCTCCTCTTTCGGTGATATTCAGACGGTTTCTCTGTTTGGTGATATGATTAACAGCACTAAAGCGAGATTCTATTATAGAAGATATGAGGTAGGGAAAGGTATCAATAAATTAAATAACATTTTCCATATATTTGGATATAACTCAGGCATTTTTTTATTTTGCCAGGGTCTCTGGTATCCACCACTTTCGAAATTATATTTGCTCTCATCATATTTAAGTTCTAATAGTTCTTCTTGGCAAGTTATGTCAACTTCAGCAAACTTTGCAGTAAAAGGATTTACCAACCAACACCTTCAAGTTCAAAATATCTCTAAATCGTTGTTCCATATCCAATTTAAGTTCGTTGGGGTGGCTCCTAAACCTTTCAATCCACCCTGGAGTAGCATCATCTTTTATAGATGACAATTCGGAAAACTGATGAAATTCTCTCTTCAAAAGATTATGGCGGAGAAGTTCAAGTTTCTCGATAAATAATGATACAATATTTTTGCAACTGAAATACACTATCTACCAACAAGTAATTGGACACCTGTGATAGCAAAGGAAAACGAAGTTTATTCACCTTCAGTAGTTGGTGGAGCCTCCGTGAGCGGCGATTACAGCTGCGACCCTCCGGTGCATACTCTCAACCAGGCGTTGTACAACGGCTAGCGGTATTTTCTTCCACTCGGCTTGGAGAAGACAGGTCAGTTACTTCACTCATTTCGGACGGTGGGGGCACCCCTTAAGTCGACGCTCCAACTCGTCCCAGAGGTGCTCGATAGGATTAAGGTCCGGGCACTGCGCAGGCCAGTCCATTCGATTAACCTCATTGTCACCATACCAAGCCATGGTGGACCTCGCAACATGACAGGTGGCATTGTCATCCTGAAAGTAACATGGGTCCACCCCGTAAAACTGCCACAACGTAGGAAGCGCATGGTCATCCAAAATGGTGCAGTAGGTCTCAACGTTGAGTCTACCAAGAATTGTGACCAAGGGTCCCGTGCCATACCAGGAGAAACACCCCCATAGCATAATTCCACGGCCGCCGAACTTCACAGTTGGCACAATATATTCCGGCAGGAGGCGTTCTCCAGGCAGACGCCAAACCCAGACCCTGCCATCCGAACGGTAGAGTGTGAACCTTGATTCGTCGCTCCAGAGAACCTGTTTCCACTGTTCAACGGTCCACTGTCAACGTTTTTTGCACCACGTTAGCCGAGCAGCGCTATTGGACTTGGTGATCAAAGGCTTGTGGGAGGAAGCACGTCCTTAGAGTTTTTTTTATTAAATCATGTCTCTGATACGCAAATAAAGTCAACAAGGTAATCCGAAGAACCCCAAAACTCTAAGAACGCAGCACGTTCTTAGAGTTTTGGGGTTCTTCGGATTACCTTGTTGACTTTATTTGCGTTTCAGAGACTTGGTTTAATAGTGTGGACCAACTTACTTCTAATGCACCGGGTTTTCAAACTTTTTCTACTTCTAGATCAGGGGGTAGGTGTAAGGGGTTGCTATATTTGCTAGGCGCTCCATTTCACTTTCGAAGATTGATAAATATACGGTTATAACTGATACCTATAAGTTTATTACTTTAGAGACTGAAAATACCATTATAAGTGCAGCTTATCGCCCTCGGTCTGGAAATCAGTCAGTTTTTTGTTTTTTTTCCAGTTATTTGGAGGATGTCAATCAGAGTGGCAAGGCGTTATATTGTTTAGGTGATTTTAATATTGATATGACATCTACTAATAACGTCTCATATCCATTCAGTGATATAATAGACTCTTCTGGATGTATAAGTGTGGTTACAATCCCCACGAGAATTACACCTGTTACCTCAACTACACTGGTGTGCAAAAATTAAAGGACAAAGAGGAGAAATTAGCATGACAGCGGAACGAGCAGGAAGAATGGACCGAAACACCACTAAGGAGATAGACTAGGGTCCGGTACTGTAGGGCAGGCGCATATATGCAGCACGACGCAGAGGGGGTGGGGAGTGTCGGAATGGTATAAAGCACACGGGCGGTGTACGCTCAGCATTTCGGTGAAAGCTGTTGCACGGTGTACATCGGTTTGAACGACGTCGAGTTGCTGCCTCCGTGTCATATGGCCAACAGACAACCCAGTAGACGACAACTGGATAACTTTACCCGAGGTCGCGTCATTGGGAAGTTGGAAGAAGGTCGAAGTGTGACTAGTGTGGCCGAGGAGTTCGGGATCGCTCACAGCATCGTTTCACGAGCTTGGAGAGCATTTCAAACGACAGGAACAGCTGTCCGAACGTTTAGCAGGGGTCGTCCACGAGCAACCACGGCGGCGGACGACCGGTATATTGTCCTACAGGCGAAAAGAGACAGACGGCAGACAGCGGGAGAAATCGCAAGGCACGTGCAACAGACAACTGGACGTCCGTTATCGCGTTTTACCGTGACCAGGAGGCTGCACAAAGGTGGTCTGTTTGCACGACGACCAGTACGGTGTGTGCCATTAACGCCTGCTCATCGGAGACGGCGGTTTCTGCGGTACCAGAAACACAAGAACTGGACACATCAGCAATGGGGTCGAGTTCTCTTTACGGATGAGAGCTTATTTAGTCTGACGAGCGATTCTGGACGTATACACATCTGGAGAGAGCAGGGAACACGCAATCACACCTCCTACATCATCCAAAGGGACCGGTTTGGAGGTGGCGAAGTTCTCGTTTGGGGCGGTATCGTGCTTGGTAGCCGTACTTACCTCCACATCTTCCAAGGAGGTTCAGTCACTGGTGTCCGCTATTGTACCGAGGTTCTCTTGCCTCACGTGCGTCTGTTTAGAGGTGCTGTGGGTCCTGAGTTCCTCTTCATGGACGACAACGCTACACCATATCGTACAATGGCTGTCACAGATCTGTTGGAGAGTGAAGATATTCAACGCATGGATTGTCCCGCAAGGTCCCCAGACCTAAATCCAATCGAACACGTGTGGGACCTTCTCGGGAGACGCTTGGCAGCACGTCATCAGCCGCCAGCAACGATTCCGCAGCTGCGATTGGCGCTACAAGAGGAATGGGCCGCGAAGCCTCAACAGCTCCTTGACAACCTCGTCCTCAGCATGGACAGACGTTGTAAATCCTGCAACGCAGTCAGGGGTGATCATACCCCCTACTAAAGACTGGATTTTTTCTTGGAAGCTGCCTGTCACATGGGCGTTTCTGTCTTCTGTTCAGTTATGCTCCAATCTATCTTTTCAATAAAGTGCCTTTGTATCCTTTGGATTCCTTGTTTGGACGGTTTTGCTCACTTGTCCCATATTCTTACATCTTGGGGATCTTATGGTATGATTTGAGTCGATGTGGAGCACTTATGCACGACGTTACATTCGAAAAACTATCTCGTCCTTAATTTTTGCACGCCAGTGTAAGCTTGATCTATGTATTACGAATTATTTTATTGCACTACGGGTGTGTTGGCATATAATATAAGTGATCATCTCCCTATTTTTTGTTTGTCGGGTAGTGTACCTACCCCGGACTTTGTAGACAGGATCTCGATTCGTATTCGTTCGTACGATCAGCATAGCTTAAGAACTTTTGGCGATATACTTGCTGTTACGGATTGGTGTCCGGTGCTACAACATGATAGTCCCACACATGCCTTTGATGCATTTTAGGGATTATTTTGGAGTTCTTGTGAATGTTCTTTTTCACTTAAGTCCTTTACACGTTCAATAAAGTGTAGAAAACCTTGGTTTACTCGTAACCTTTTAAGATGTCTAAAGAAAAGGAATAGGCTGTTCAAGTTATTTATACAGTCCAGAAGTGCCTCTGATTTATTCCAGTTCCGTAGATACAGAAATTGGTTTAATACTAAATTAAAAAATACAAAAAAAAGTATTTAAATCGTTTTACTAGTCCCACGGATGGGTAAAGGTTATGGAAATCGGTTGGTGAATTGTTGCATAGAACAAATGATGACGACCCTCCAATAGAACTTGATCATGGGGGAACTCGTGTCATTGATTTGAATCGTATTGTAGATATCTTTTACTACTTACTTTGTTTCTTTGCCTGTGAAACTACAGAACGATATTCTTTTTTTTTTTATTGAAGGTTTAACGACCACCGTGAGCAACTCAATGGGCTATAAGCAGTCGCCCGTCCCTAATTTAGGGTCACTGGTTCCAGGGAAGGGAGAGAGCCAGTGCCGTAAGACAAACACAACATCCATGCCTCACCGGGATTCGAACCCAGACCCCTTTCGGACGAATGATCAGAGGCCATCGCTTAGACCACTGCGCCACCGGGGCTGCCAGAACGATATTCCGCGGGTGTCTGGTGACTTTGCTGACTTTTTGTCCCACCAAACTTTGTGCACGTCCTTTTTTTTTGACCCACTATCGGCGAATCCGTTGCCTACTATACAGCAGTTGGATTCCTCTAAGGGTGCTGGCCCAGATGATGTTCATCCAAGAGTGTTTGAATCTATTGCTCAGTTTTTGTTGGTACCATTGGAACATATTTTTAATCGTGTTCTAGAAACTGGTTTATTACCTTTAGCATTTACGACAGGTAGAGTCACTGTTATACATAAAAAGGGTTTGAGATCTAGTGTAGAAAATTATCGTCTAATTACTAATATTGCAGTGTTTGCTAAACTTTTGAAAAGACTAGTACTAAAGAGGTTATCTGGCTACTTGGAGAGGAACAAAATTTTACATCACGGTCAGCATGGTTTCCGTTAGGGCTTCTCAACAGAAACGGCTATATTGGATGTTCTTAATTTTTTGCACACAAATATTGACTCAGGAAGAAGCGTCCTGAATATATTTTGTGACTTAACTCGAGCTTTTGACTGTGTGCATCATGGAATTATATTGTCACAGTTAAATCATATAGGGATCCGGGGAGTTCCGCTCTTGTTTTTTAGGAATTATTTGTTACAGAGAGCGCAGTATGTTCAGATCGTGGCATTCGATCTTCGGTTCATGGGGTAAGTTGCGGAGTTCCTCAGGGATCGGTGCTGGGACCGGGTTTTTTTAATATACATTAATGGTATTTTTAATGTTACTCCGGTGCCGCACCGTGTGCTGTTTGCTGACGATACCAGTTTATTCTTTTCGGGTAATTCTTTAATAGAGTTGGTACCTATAGTTTATTGCGATCTTCAGGAGTTCTTTCGTTGGTTCAGTTGCATTTATTTAACTATAAATCAAGATAAAACTAATGCCGTCCTGTTTTCCCGTCGTTCTTATTTTTCGTCTGCCCCAACTGGTATCTTTGTCAATATATTACATTTAAGACGACTGTTAAATTTCTGGGTGTACTTATTCAGGAGTCTCTACGTTGGGATAATTACATTAACTATTTGGCAAATCAGCTTTGATCACGTATAGGAATGGTTTATAGAATTTCGGGTATGTTGACAATAAGATTAAAACTAATATTGTATTACTCGTTCATATATCCACTTCTTTCGTATTGTCTACTGTCCTGGGGTCAGACCACGTTGGGTAATGTCAAGAGAATATATATTTTACAAAAGAAATACATTCGCTTATTGGATATTAATAGTTCCATGGCTGCTGTTTGCTGTTCATATAAAATAATCCCATTTAATAAACTTTATATATTTCGATTATTACTTTTTATGCACAATAGAATTTATGCTAATAAGTTTATGGGTCTTCTGGAATTGCACCAATTTTCACATTCTCATGATACCAGGGGTAATGCAAACTTCGTTATTCCCAGGGCACATCTAAATCTTTTACATTACAGTGTTATTGCAGCCGGTCCGCGACAGTGGAATGAATTACCCTTGCACATTAAATCAATTGTTAGCTTCAGGGCATTCAGGAGAGTATTCACTACTGAATTATTGGCTGGCTGAAATGATTTGAATTGATGCCTTGATTTCTTTTCTGGGATATAGTGGCACATTATTTTGTCTTGTTGATTTTGGTTTGTTTTTTGCTGCATGATTGTTTAATGTGCTGTACATATATTCTTGGGATGTGTATTTTCCGGTTGCATTGGTTTGGTGTATATATATATAAATATCCTAACTAAATCATTCATTATTTTTTTTATACTTTGCTTATCAGTGGTTATGTTGGCATGTGTTAAGATTACTACGTATTGTAACTGTACTGTCTATATGCCACCTAATTTTAAATTACAGTTGATTATCATCATGTATTCCTTAACTTACCTGTACTATTATGATGATTCGTGTCTCACTGTGAATTTCTGTGTACTGTGTTCTTGGCCTGTCACACACTTCTTGGGGACCGGGGGCTCGTCAGGCTTTTTCTTTAAAGCCTTTTTCCCTGGCTCCATATCATCCACATACAATGCTATGTGTAGACATGTAACGTACCAGGAGATGTGACGTACCTGCCAGCAGGACGCACACGACATAAAGGCAGATAGGAATCAGAATAAAATGTCCGCGTAGCTCAAATGGTAGAGCAACTTATTCCGGAATGAGTGGACCCGGGTTCGAATCCTGGCGCGGATAAAAATGACGGAGAAATTCACTTCGTTATAATGGCGCCCGAACTATCCGGATGACCCGACCGTTCACAATCTCGCAATGGTGTGATGTTATTTCCACACCGCGAGATAGGAAAAATAAGAGCAGCACTTCGAAAAAAAAATAAAAAAAATAAGGGGGAGATGATGTAACGTACCAGGAGATGTGACGTACCTGCCAGAAGGACGCACACGACATAAAGGCAGATAGGAATCAGAATAAAATGTCCGCGTAGCTCAAATGGTAGAGCAACTTATTCCGGAATGAGTGGACCCGGGTTCGAATCCTGGCGCGGATAAAAATGACGGAGAAATTCACTTCATTATAGACATAGATTATTCTTTTACATTTCTTAACATCTACTTCATACATTTTGGTTTAATTGTGCAAGTTCTTTAATTATAATTAATGGAATGTTTATTGTAATTGTGTTATAACATACTACGGATACATTACTGAAACTGTATTTTGTTCTGTTTAACTACTTAACGCAGTTTTACTGTAATAATGTATTGTTGTGTTGAATTCTGTCATGTATGGTATTGCTGTTGTAACGTACCAGGAGATGTGACGTACCTGCCAGAAGGACGCACACGACACAAAGGCAGATAGGAATCAGAATAAAATGTCCGCGTAGCTTAATTGGTAGAGCAACTTGTTCCGGAATAAGCGGCCTCGATTTCGAATCCCGGCGTAGACCAAAAATGACGGAGAAATTTACTTCGTTATAATGGCGCCCGAACTATCCGGATGACCCAACCGTTCACGATCTCGCAATGGTGTGATGTTATTTCCACACCGCGAGATAGGAAAAATAAGAGCAGCACTTCGAAAAAAAAAAAAAAAAAAAAAAAATAAGGGGGAGAAGATGTAACGTACCAGGAGATGTGACGTACCTGCCAGAAAGGACGCACACGACACAAAGGCAGATAGGAATCAGAATAAAATGTCCGCGTAGCTTAATTGGTAGAGCAACTTATTCCGGAATGAGTGGACCGGGTTCGAATCCTGGCGCGGATAAAAATGACGGAGAAATTCACTTCGTTATACTGTGATGAACGGCGGAATATTCAATAAATTCAAATTCAAATAACTGCACAATAGCAAAACCAGAATCGTTTGCCACAGCTAATAACTGTTGCCATAGATACTATCTTAATTCAGTTAGTCATCTGCGTGCTTATTTTATCCCTTTGCACTGTTGCCAAATCAAAAAAATTACTCTCAGTTTTCATGGAACGGTCTTTGTAAAAATATGCCTTTTAAAGAAATTCTGACCTAAATGCACAACGTAAGTTCTAGAGAGCTTACGTATATATATATTACTTATTCATTTGAAGTCTGAAGACACAGCGAATTTTCACACACACACAGACAAACAAAGAATAATGACAGAGCTAGAAATTTCTCAAGAAGAAATAACAAACCGTTGTTTAAATTTTATGTGTGTATGGTAAACAGCTTTCTAAGACGTAACGATTTCGTCCCGCACTTTGAAAAAAGCTGCTATATTCCTCCGCCGCATTTTAAAACGAAGCCGAATATCCTGAATAAAAAGATACTTCTGTCATTTCTATTTCTCGAAGGAAAGAAAAAGATTCTTCCTTCATTATTGAAAGTTGTTTTGGAGCCACGTCTCCTGATTTGGTGAGCGAAACTCGGGCTCCAGCGGAGAAATCAATGGCAGAATAATGAGGACAGATTTCTTCCGCCGCGGTAAGCATCTCAGAGTAGATTCCAGGTGCACAGGACACATCAAAGAAGCCCAGCACTTCAGCAGCACGCACGACTCCTCTCCACAACCTTCGCTATTCTCGAAGCGCATTATGTTTCACGATGCAACTTTCACCTACATCCTCAACCCCTTTGTTACGTAAGTTGCTTCAAAAACAAGACGTTGCGACTTATCCAATCACTAGAAGATGTTCCTCAATGCTTTTTTTTCGGACGAGAAAAATCTTTCTTCGTGCATACATTTCGTAAATTATCTTGTAGGGTATTATCCGTTCAACAATACAAAGAAAAAAAAAATAAGACCACTATCGATTAGAAGTTTTCTCAAACTTAAGGCTATTTTCTTTTGTTAAACACGAGATTACATCTCGTAAAAAAAAACATTACAAGCTGTCGGAGTTCATATGTGTTTTTTCGTCAGCTCTCAAAACGAACAAGGACTTCCTATGTTTTACTAATAAGCAGGAGCTTAGTTTTGAAAGGAAAAGAATTAAAGGTGATAAAAATTCACAGCCCATGAATCTTACGGAAATTTTGATTGACATCTTTAACGAGTAAAGCAAAGCAAGATTTTTTTCCCCTTACGATAAAAATTTAAATCACCATTCGCAACAAAACGGTACTGCTTTAATGATGGTAATTTAAGCAACGCTGAGAAATTTAAACTAAAAAAAAAACTTCTTATTTTCTTAAACTTGTTTCTTAACAAGAACAGAGGCAAAATAAATTTTATCTCTTTCCCGATCTAATGAACATTACTTTGCCAACAAAATACTGAAGCTTATAATGTCTTAAAAAATCATGAGTGAGAAACTCTGTGGTAATGGATACATCGTGGCAACAAAGAGACAAGATAATGCTCTTTTATGTTGCTTCTGCCAATAGGAAAAACTGTGCACTAGAAAATGGTGCAAGCTACTTGACTTTTAAAAACATAATTTTTACGACTGGAGAAACTGGGGGCGGGGGCGAGATGCTGTACCAAACACAAATCCATATTTCTGCCACTACAGCGAAATACTGGAATAGGAATGTTTGCAATCTGTATAAGAATTAATTTTTGCTATGTTTTCCTTTATCCATTACAAAAAGAACTTCCCTAACTAAATTTTTAAAATTGGATAATCATATCCACAGACAGACGAAAAACTAAACGGAACAATGAAACTGGAAAACTATGTTATCTATATAAACTATATTGACAAAAGTGATCGGACACCCCTTCAAAAGCAAATTAACGGATCCGCTGCGTTGTTAAGATGCGCAGTACAGCTGCAAACGGTATAAAAACAAGCCTGCAGCTGACCGTGATCATGTCGCACTGTGTGCCGCCCCGGTGGCGCAGTGGTCTAAGGCGTTGGCCTCTGATAATTCGTCCGTAAGGGGTCCGGGTTCGAATCCCGGTCAGGCATGGATGTTGTGTTTGTCTTACGGCACTGGATCTCTCCCTTCCCTGGAACCAGTGACCCTAAATTAGGGACGGGCGACTGCTTATAGCCCATTGAGTTGCTCACGGCGGTCGTTAAACCTCCAATCAAAAAAAAAAAAAATGTCGCACTGTGAGGTTGAATGAAAATGTTGATGAGGGAGGGAACTGACTTTCAGAAAGGAAAGCTTGTCGGGTATTATGTTAGTGGGTTGTCCATAAGAGAAACCGAGAGGCGCTTAAACATACCCAAATCAACTGTTTTGGATGTACTGAATACGTGGAAGACACGTGGCGTGCCTGAAGTAGCAAAACGCGGCAGACCAAAGAAAATCAGTGATAGATGACGTCGAAACCTCAGGAGAGTCGTTACAGCTAATCGACGGAGCACTGCTCAAGACCTCAGTGTACAGGTGAGTAAAAATGCTGGAACCTCGGTATCTACACGTACCATTCGCAGAGAACTTTATTCCTCGGTTATCGTGGTCGTGCGGCTGCTCATAAGTCTTTCATCTCAACTCGGAATGCTACTCGTAGTTTACCATGTTGGTAAAGAACATTTATCGTGGACTGTAGATCAATGGAAACGGGTCATACGGTCTGATGAATCCATATACATGATCCATCGGTCTGATGGCCGTGTGCGGGTATGGAGGCAGCCGGGGGAACGCTATTTACCACAGTGTACTGTTCCTACGGTCAAGTTTGGAGCTGGCAGTGTACCCGTGTGGGGGTGTTTTTGTGCTATGGTCCATGCCCATTGGTTATCGTGGACAAACCTGTTAACCAGCACGTCTACCGTGATATTCTGGACAATTATGCCCTACCAACTCTGCAGCAATACTATGTAACCGAAACTTTCCTTTTTGGTACGAGCAGGATAATGCACCGAGCCATAAAGCAAGGACTGTTACGGCGTGGCTTGGCGATAATTCCGTATCGTGTGTGGACTGGCCAGCACAGAGCCCTGATCTTAATCCCATAGAGCACCAATGGGATGAATTAGAGCATCGCATAAGAAGTTTGGAACCAATGCCTACTACTAAGCAACAGTTAGCGGCAGCATTATGTGCTGAATGGTAGCGCATTCCTATCGCTGTGTTCCAAAACCTTGTCGAAAGCATATCTCGAAGGGTCAGGGCATGCTTAAGGCCAAATATGGACCTACGCCGTACTAATGTATGTCAGTAAATGCTATGTTGTGTTTCTCTTCTTGGTGTCCGGTGACTTTTGTCAATATAGAGTATGTCTGTGAGAAACAAAATTAAATATTTCAGTCAGATTTCCACTAGCAAAAAAAAAATTCTTTCCGGGTTAAACGGATCCCTCGATTATCTGAGGGTACATAGTGCGCCAATCAGGTTATGCGGCTGATTTTTTTAAATCCCTGTAAAACATACGGGTCGGGAAGGCGTGTTTTTTCTTATAAGTCATTAATCAGCTATACGCTGACAACAGCGTTTGCGTGAGAATTTCGCAGATGACTATTTACGCTGTGCATGATGTAAATACGGTGGAAGAACATTGTCACAGCTCTGTCATGGAGCTGAGAGCAAATATCCGGTTCTGTTTGAAAATTGGTAAAACTGCATCTGAGACAGTTGAATTGATGCGTGATGTGTACGGGTCTAATTGCCTATCTCGTGCACAAATATTCCGATACTATGCACGTTTCAAGGATGGGAGGGAAGATTTGGAAAATGACGAAAGCCCCGGACGCCCGATTTTTGTGCGCACGTCTGATCTCATTGAGAAAGTTCGCGAAATGATAAAAAGTGATCATTGTACCCTTGAAATGCTGGAATGTGAGCTAGGTGTTAATAAGGAGACGATTCGTCAAATTGTAGTGCAAGCTGTCATTGGGGGGAGGAGGCAAAAGTTATTGTGCTCGTTTTGTTCCGCATCCTTTGTCAGGCGACCAGAAACATGCACGAGTGGAGTACACAAAAGACATCCTGTAGACTGCATAAACAATGCAAAATGATCTCCAATGCATTGTGGCAGGTGACGAGACATGGTGTTTTCGTTATGATCCTGAAATGAAGCTTCAGAGTGCTGAGTGGAAGTTGCCACAGTCAGCCAACGGAAAGCATATCAGTTTACCGAAGTCCGAAATCAAGGCAATGTTTGTGTGCTTTTACGACAGCAAGGAAATCCTGCATCGCGAGCTCATTCCTGAAGGTACAACTGCCACTAGCAATGTTTACACATCCATTTTGGAACGATTATGGAAGATTATTATTTATGTCAGGCATGAGTACAGAAACAGGCAATGGTTCCTTCATTACCATACGCACCCACACGCAGAGAAGTCTGTGTACAGAAACTTCTGGTACGAAAGCTAGTCTGTGTACAGAAACTTCTGGTACGAAAGATAGTCTGTGTACTCAACCATTGCCGCCCCGGTGGCGCAGTGGTCTAAGCGATGGCCTCTGATCATTCGTCCGTAAGGGGTCCGGGTTCGAATCCCGGTGAGGCATGGATGTTGTGTTTGTCTTACGGCACTGGCTCCCTCCCTTCCCTGAAACCAGTGACCCTAAATTAGGGACGGGCGACTCCTTATAGCCCATTGAGTTGCTCACGGTGGTCGTTAAACCTCCAATCAAAAAAAAAAAAAAAAAAAAAAAGTACTCAACCATCCCCCCCCCCCCCCCCTATTCCCCAGATTTGTCACCTTATGACTACTTTCTGTTCCCTAAATTAAAGCTGCCTTTAAAAAGAAACGCTTTTCAAGACATTGTTGACATGCAAAGAACTCTGACATCAGTTCTTCACTCTATACCAAAAGATGGCCTCTGCAAGTATTTATTTTGTTTGGCTGATCGTTCCACTTCTTGTGTTAACGCAGTAGGAATGCACTTCGAAAAAAATATATTCACGTAAGTTTTCCGAATTTTCCATTTTTTTCTTTAAATTGAGTCTCATTGCGTAATTGCCGCACTGTCTGCCCACAAAAGGGTCGTAGTACGAATGGAAACATACAAATACCGAGAAGGGCATGACTAGTGAAACATTTCGAATATTTGCATAATGCTGCGGCCAATACAACCTTTAAGGGAACTAGGGAGGTTTAAAATATCGAAAAAATCTAGTTCGGAGGTTTGGTTTTGTATATTTCGATAGTGCAATCATTTAAGAATATCTTCCCGTTTGAATTTTCGAAAAATTCACAAAATTGTGGTCAGGGGATCATAAAACGTGATGGGGCGCGCGGCCGGCCATCCGCAGGTAGTAGCGCAGCCACAAGCCAGCACTTCATGTCGATGTACAACAAGCTATAAAGCCAGTATACGAAGCATTATCTGACGAAGAATTATTGGAACGATGCGTGGGCCGCCCGAGTAGAATAGAACGGTCCTGTAGGCTTTCAACCAAAGTGCCGAAATTCAGTATTGCACTGATGCTCGTATTGTGCTAACGTATTGAAAGTGTGTCGACATGACACTATACTACGGCAACGCTATACTACACTGAAGAGCAATTGAATTAGAGACAGCTGGCGTTTTTTGCAAACATGGCGCTGTGGGCGGCCCTGTAAACGGAAACGACAAGACGTATGCAGCGATCCGACAATATAAGGAGTGATGCGACGGGAATCAGTAAGAGTCGGACGCATTATAGGTAAGACGAAAGATCTAAGCGCAGTTGATCGTGGGCAAATTGTCGGGGCCCGATGAATGGGTCACTCCATTTCGGAAGTCGTGCAGGCACTGGGATTTTCACGAGCCACTGTGTCACTGGGTGCACCGTGAGTGCATCGAATCCGGTAAAACCATCCCTGAAAGGACCAACTGCCGTGGGCAACAGCGTGCGAATGAGCGGGGTCATCATCGGTTAGCTCGCATTGTAACAACGGATAGACGGGCCACAGTGCAAGAAATCACTCGGCAATTTAACGCTGGTGCACAAAAACGTGTAAGCTGCCACACCATCCAGAACCATCTCCTCGCTATGGGGTACAGAAGCCATCGTCCCACGAGGGTACCGCTGCTGACCGCACATCACAGGGTGCAAAGATTAGCATGGGCGCGAGAACATCGTCACTGGACCCTAGACATGTGGGAAAAATGTTGCCTGGACTGATGAGTCGAGATTCACGTTGGAACATGCGGATGGCAGGATACGAGTACGGCGCAAACCACATGAAGCAATGGATCCTTCTTGCCAGCAGGGTACTCTTCAAGCTGGTGGGGGTGGTATTCTCGTCTGGGGACTGTTTACGTGGACTGAAATGGGACCCCTGGTACGTGTGACATCGTCCCTCACAGGTCAACGTTACCGAGATATCCTGGACGACCATTTGCTCTCGTTTGTGCGTCTTCAACATCCTAATGGGGACCTCATCCTGCAACAAGACAATGCAGCTCCCGAATTGTATCCGAATGGTTGGATGAACACTCCACCGACGTGACCTCGCTTCCTTGGCCAGCTAGGTCACCTGACCTCAATCCGTCGAGCACATCTGTGATGCCATCGGGAGAGATGACCCCCTCCATCAAATCTTCGTGAACTGTGGGAGCTTGTTCAGGGGTCGTGGATCCAACGCTTCCGGTGTCTTGTCGAGTCCATGCCAAGACGAATCGCCGACGTCATCAGGGCGAACGGTGGTGCTAAACGTTACTAGACAGGTATCTCTAATTCAATTGTTCTTCAGTGTATATTACGGCAACGACACTGTACTATGGCAATGCCACTATACTACAGCAACGCCATCAGAAGTAATGATACTGTTGAAAGGATGAAGAATGCTAAATGGGCGGCATACCATCATAAATGTTCTACGGATGATGCTCCTCAACATGACCACTGCCCCTGTGGGACAGATAGCTGGTGTACATGGCAAAGAGCTAAAGGCACATTGCCAGAGTCTAAAGACAAGCCAACACTTCATGTTGATGTAAAACAAGCGATAAAACCAGTATACAAAAAATTATCTGTCGAAGAATTATTGGAACGATCCGTGGGCTACTTTACACAAAACGCCGACGAAAGTTTTCATTCGGTCGTGTGGAAAATAGCCCCAAAACAATCATTCAGCGGCATTGAAATCGTACACATTGCTTACATATTCTGCAGTTGTAATCTTTAATGATGATTACATTCGTCTGCTGGACATGGTGAATGAATTAGATTTACAAGTGGGCCTGCGTGCTTTCGAGATGTCCAGCGAGCAAGACAGTATTCGCTTAGCGGGCGCGGATAAAAAGGAGATCGGCAGTGCATAGCAGGCTCGACAAGAAAAAACAGACGTTCTGCGTGCTGTTATTGAAGCTGAACGTACTATGTAAACTGCATTCTATAGTGCAGGAAATTTTTAACGCTCAAGTATGACTGTTCTAACATAAATATTGTACCGAATATTTGAACACGATTTTCTCGAAACTACATGTTTTGGTTATTTTACCACGATATCTCAAAAACCGCTGGAGATACCAACTTGAAATTTATACCGGAGTTGTAAAACACGATGTCGCATTAATTATACCTGACATCTGATTGAATAAAAATGTTTTCACCATTTCATAATAAAGAATAACTTGCTTTTTCCCACATTTTTCGGTATCTGAACGCCATTTTTTGCATTTTGTTTTCAGTTTCAATTTTTCAGTTACAGTAGCGAACAAAAGTATTTGGCGAAACACTTTTTCGACCATAATTGTTTTTCTGCTGGACCAAATCAGGTCATTTTGGGATATGATATGTGTTGATTCGTGGGTTACAATGCCGCGTAGTTTGTATTTCGCTCAGAGAGAATTTGTCTTTCGAAATGGGCCATATTCAAGAGTCGCCAATTATTACCCATTTGTTTGCTACATGTATTAATGTTTTTCTTGTGTTTCTGTGGGTTTTGTGATGTGTAGTGTGATAATAAGTCAATCTTAGGTTTTCAGAAATGGTTAAAAATACGGAGATCACTGTTGGAGCTCGCCAGGCGGCTGTGAACATGATGGAATCCGGAATGCGCGTCACCGACATTGCGAGGGCCCCGAAGATCCGACACCTGTCAATTTAGGCTATCCTGCAACGTTATAAGAAGACTGGGACCGTCGAGAACAGTCCCCGCGATGTGGTAGGCCACGTTCCATTACGTTGCGTCAGGATAGATGCATCCTCCGTCGATCTCGCGCTGATCCCACCTTGACTGCTGTGGACATCGCCACCAAATTCCGCGACAGCGATGACCTGAACGTCAGCCGAATGACCATCTCCCGTCGTCTCATTGCTGGTGGATTGAATGGAAGACAACCACTCATCGGAGTTAAGAATCGACGAGCCAGAGTCGCGTTCGCGCGCCTTCATCGACACTGGACCACGGCGGACTGGAGTAAGGTTCCTTTCACCGACGAGAGCAAGTTCAACTTGTTCGGAAGTGATGGCATCCGATACGTAAGACCTCCGTGTGGCCAGAGATTCAACTCCCAGTTCATTCAGCAGACTGTCAAGCACGGAGGAGGATCGCTCATGGTTTACGGCGCCTTCTCTCGCAATGGAATGGGCCCCATCATCAAGATTGACAGAATAATGACCGGCCAGAGCTACACGAACATGCTCATCAACGATGTCTTCCCATGGGCAAACCAGAACATGCCACCCGGATGGATCATGCAGCAAGACAACGACCCGAAGCACACCTACAGAGTAGCGAAGGCAGCCTTCCAGCAGCAACAGGTCACACTTCTAGACTGGCCGAGAAATCTCCTGAGCTCAACCCCATCGAGCACATGTGGGAGGAGCTGGAGAGACGATGTGCGAAGAAAACCTGCCGGAATAAGGCCCAGAAGTTCGACCAGTTGTCTGCTGAACGGGCGCGAATTCCGCAGGTCACCGTCGAGAAGCTAGTTTACTCGATGCCGGCCCATTGTGCAGCTGTTATTAAGTCTCGTGGTTATCCCACTAAGTATTAGTTATTGTTTTGTCATTTTCTTGTACTTGTTTTCTGTTATCGTTACATTAAATGAATGTGATACACACCTACGTTGTTGGTCAATTTGTCCGATCTTTGCGATTAAGCTCGGTACCTGATCTGTGTTAAGGTTTCCGATCCATCTACATATGGGTCATGTTTACAACTGAATAACACATATCATATCCCAAAATGACCCGATTTGGTCTAGCAGAAAAAAATTATGGTCGAAAAAGTGTTTCGCTAAATACTTTTGTTCGCTACTGTATAGAGGGAAGCATAAGAAGAAGAAATGTTCCAGGGATTTGCCAAAATCTTCATCCGTTCGACTGTATTCCTGGTAAAATCGGATTTTTCATAGTTTGTCTCATTGCGTTGGAGCGCCAATATTTTTCACCTGGGAACAAATATCGCGACATTTCCTTATTTTATCATTTTATACTAAATACCCTTACACAGACAAAACGTTTTATATTTATTCGTGGCCTTGTTACAAACAATTAAACGAAAGCCACTTTTTGAAATGTCAAACCTCCCTAGTTCCCTTAAAAGGAACGGGGTCAGCATTGCAGCTCTTCAGTTCTAAGCAATCATGGTGGAAGACGTTATACGCGGTCGCGGAAAAGATATGCCAGAGTTCACAAAGGGCCAGATTATTGGCCTATGGCAAGGGCAGAAGACCTGCAAGGAGATTGCTGAAATCACTGGCACCGGATTACGATCTGTCCAACGCATTAAATCGTGAAATGAAGGCGGTGAAGCATCAACTTCCGCGGAAAATGTGTGGTCGGAAAGCAGTCCTGAATAATCGTGACTGAAGATCATTAAAACGCTTAGTGAAATCGCATCGCCAAAAAAAAAAAAAAAAAAACCACTAGAACTCACAACCATGTTCAATAGTTTAAGTAAGATTATTTCATCCCCGCACGATCAGACGGGAACTTAAAGGACTTGGATTAAACAGCTGGGTTGCAAAACGAAAGCCACTGGTTAGTGAGAGTACACTGAAAACAAATTTGCTGCAACAGCAAAAAACTTGCTACTGCAGCAAATATCGCCAGTTAATATAAGCTCAGCAAAAAGGTTTTTTTTTTTTTTTTTTGATTGGAGGTTTAACGACCACCGTGAGCAACTCAATGGGCTATAAGCAGTCGCCCGTCCCTAATTTAGGGTCACTGGTTCCAGGGAAGGGAGAGAGCCAGTGCCGTAAGACAAACACAACATCCATGCCTGACCGGGATTCGAACCCGGACCCCTTACGGACGAATGATCAGAGGCCAGCGCCTTAGACCACTGCGCCACCGGGGCGGCGCAAAAAGGTTTGCTGGCAATACTAATGAATTCTGCTTTGCTGCAGCAGCAAGATATCCGTTTTCTATGGCAAGTTTTTTTGCTCGTCTAGCAAACCAACTCTGCCACTTCAGCAAATATTTCTGCTACATAAGCCGATATCCAGCAATGTCCATTTGCTGGTCTAGCAAACCAACTTTGCTACTTTAGCAAATATTTCTACTATAGAAGTCGATCTCCAGCAACGTCACTTTGCTCGTCCAGCAAACCAATTTTGCTACTTTGGCAAATATTTCTGCTAGAGACGTCAATCTCCAGCATTGTCAATTTGCTGGTCTATCAAACGAACCTTGATACTTCAGCAAATATGTCTGCTACAGACGCGATCTCCAGCAATGTCAGTTTGCTGATCCAGCAAACAAGCTTTGCTACTGTAGCAAATATTTTCTGCTACAGAGCAAAATTCTTTGCAATGTTGAATTTCTACTTCAGCCAAGATGTAATGCTACAAACACAAATCTATAGTAATGTTGATTTACTTGTTGGAATTTAATAAATGTAATTTACTAAATTTCATTGGTTCCTTGATTTCTTATCCTGTCAAATCAACATTTCTGGTGATTTATCTGTGCATATAGCAGATATGCTTTGTTAAAGTAGCATAAAAATCAGCATTCCATAATTATGGGTCCTCAAACAATCATCATTTTTTGCAAAAAATTCCTTATATTTCAGTGGATTCACGAGCAATGCAACAATTCCAGCAATCGCTACAGGGATTTCGTTACCAATAAAATTTATAAAAGTAAAGCAATTAGTGATAGCGTTGAGAATCCACCAGCCATGGAATTAATACACTATAGGTTGTGTATATATATATATATATATAGGATCCCTCTCTACCCCCTCCTCCCCCTCCATATAAGTACACACCCTTCACTCTATCAAATTGTTTGCAAAATAAAAAAAAATAAAAAATAAGTTTTTTAGGATCTTTTTAAAAAATAAATTTTTTTAGGATCCCACAATAATTAAATTTTTCCTACACACAAACAACACATTTCTCTAGCAAATGAACTGCTTTCAGCAGCTGTATGAAAAAATTTGCAATCACCCCAAAAAAATTATAGAACTCTACAATGCCAGCTGTTTGTAAAATTCCATGAGCAGTGCAACAAAATCAGAGGATGGAGTGGGCACATCACTGTACTAAAAGTATCTATAAATTTGGAATTTGACTACACAGTCTGCCTTCTAAGACAAGTGGCCAAGGTAGATTACATATAGTTCAACAGTTTCCATACAGACAATTTCTACAAACTTTACGAAATTGCTGGATACACCATCTGCCGATTATTGTCTGGACAGCTATAAGCTGTTTCGATGAGAAGGAATATTCAGTAGAAGAATTCTAAAAAATATAATTGTTAATTGTGATACTGATGCACATTGCATGAGTGGGAAGTCATTTTTGGTTTACTTTTTTACCCTCCCCCCCCCCCCCCCAACATTCAAAGCCAGAAAACAGGAAGCACCTGCTTGTGATAGTGATGCTTTTGTCAACACTGAAGACTTTAAAATGTGATGTATAAAAACACTTTAGAATATGATCCCAAATTTGAATGCACACTAATTTAGGATCAGGTACTTGTTAAACTAAGAGAAAATGAAGGCTCAAGGACACAAGATCTATTCTTGGTTCTAGTTTGTTTAATTAAAATCAGTTAAGCCAGAAAACAAAAATAACACCACACTTATTTTGTACTATTCAGGCATATACAACCTGTACATAGCTCATATCTAGTGTAATAAAAGGAAAAATTATCTGCTTTAGAAAACAGTTCCATGCTTCAGTCTACTTCATTTTATTTCAGCAAGCAAGATACTACATCTGGGGTTCATTACATCTTTTCATTAGAATGTTGTTTTTTTTTTTCCAAGTTATTGGATCCTGAACATTTCTTCTCGTACAGATGTCCTGATAATGTTAGGAGAGTAGTTCATTTATATGGTTGCATGCTCGCTTCATATAGTGACTGTTCAGAACCTTCTGGCATCAGACTGCACACACCGTAGTTCAGAATGACTGAAATCCCAATACCCAAGGAATTGTTTTCAAATGGAAGCTGTATGCTTCATTTTTCATTCAGTGAGTGTACTGCTGCTATTACTGATTGTTAGAGGGCACCACAAGTCAGGCTCACATACAGGGCTGGATTGAACTTTTGCGGGGCCCAGGGCGAAATTTCATATACTAAAGTTTTATCGCAATAGAAGCATTTTTACTCAAGTTATGAGGATAATGGCTGTGAAATAAATTTCGCTCATTGGCCATGACCTTTGATCCCATTTCGATGATATAAAAAATAATTGGTTCAGTATGCCTCTGGACCAACATACTAAAGTTTCGTGACGATGGAAGTATCTTTACTCACGTTATGAGGATAATGGCTGTGGAATAAATCTCGCTCCTGTGCCCTGACCTTTGATCCCATTTCAATGACATTCAGCATAACCTCTTCAATTTACTTCCGGAAAAACATGATAAAGTTTTGTCGCAATCGAAGCATTTTTACGTAAGTCATGACGCATAAGGGCGATGGAATGGATCCTGCTCCTATGTCCTGACCTTTGATCCCATTTCGATGACATTCAGCATAACCTCTTCAATTTACTTCCGGAACAACATGATAAAGTTTTGTAGCAATCGAAGCATTTTTACGTAAGTCATGACGCATAAGGGCGATGGAATGGATCCTGCTCCTATGTCCTGATCTTTGACCCCATTTCGCTTATTTTCAATAGGGTTTGTCCCCAGGTTGTCCCCTACCACATACTAAAATTTAATTGAAATTGAATAATTTTTACGCGAGTTATCGGGTGGACAGACAGACGGACAAAGCTGGAGTATATACGCTTCTTCAACCTACGGTTTGGAAAACGTAAAAATATTTTTTTGAGGACCTTGCGCCCCGAAACTAAAAAAAAAAAAAAAAATAATAATAAATATAGAGAATTCTAACAAAAATAATTTTTTTTTTGTTTTGTAAAGTGCGGGGCCCCGTGAAGACGCGGGGTCCGGGGTGACCGCCCCGGTTGCCCCTATGGTCCAGCCGGCCCTGCTCACATATATCATAACACATTCGTAATAGCAGTGTGTGTGAAGGAAATTTGTATTTGAGTCATCTGGGGTGAAGTTGGATGGCATGAACTGTATGTTCCTTCCTCACACACATATCACACAGTTTATGAAGGAAATTTCGATTCGAATAATATGTGAAGCAGTTGGGTGGCATGAACACTATTTTAAACAAGATGGTGGTAGAGCCTACCTCATTTTCAATTGAACTGGTGGGATCAGTGTTTGATGATACGGTGACTTCTAACTGGCAGTGGCCATCATATCTTACTTTTACTTCGGACTTACCTTCAAATCGTACTATAACGTCGTCCTCGAAACCCCAGTTGTTCAGTCGATCTCGTATATGAGACATTTCCATGCACATATGAAGTCGTCGGTTTCTTCCAAATTATTCTTTCAAATTTCTTTAGAGAGCACGATATACAACCCACACCACAACCAGTTAGATATTATTTGCCACAACAACAGACCAGACCGCCCATGAGACCGCCATCATGCTGGAATTCATGAACGGTAATTAGTATATTTAGCCAGACTTTCTTCGCGGTACTAGCGTTTTCAGTTGTTACCATCATCTTGAATTTTGCTGAATATTACAGACACGTTTGCTGCAGTTACTCGTTTACGCTTTCCAACCGTAGGTTGAAGAAGCTTATATGCTCCAGCTTTGTCCGTCCGTCTGTCGGCACGATAACTCGCGTAAAAATGGTTCGATTTTGATGAAATTTTAGTATGTGGTAGGGGACCAACTGGGGACGAACCCTATTGAAAATGGACGAAATGGTGTCAAAGGTCACGGCATAAGAGCGAGATCCATTCCATTGCCCTTATGCGTCATAACTTGCGTAAATATGGTTCGATGTCGATGAAACTTTAGCATATTGTAGGGGATCACTTGTGGACGACAAACCCTATTGAAAATGGGCGAAATGGGGTCAAAGGTCAGGACATAGGAGCGGAATCACCTCCATCGCCATTATGCGTCTTAAATTACATAAAAATTCTTCAATCTGGATGAAATGTTAGTATGTTGTAGGGGCCTGCCTATTAAATGGGCGAAATGGGGTCAACGAATCCTATTGAAACTGGGCGAAATGGGGTCAAAGGTTAGGACACAGGAGCGGAATCTATTCCATAGCCCTTATGCATAATAACTTACGTAAAAATGCTTCCATTCCGACAAAACTTTATCATGTTATTTCGGAGGTATACTGAACCGGTTCTGTAGAATATCATCAAAATGGGATCAAAGTTCAGGGCACAAGACCGAGATTTATTCCACCGCCATTATCCTCATAACCTGAGTGATAACTTGAGTAATGATTTCTGGTATGTTGGAAAGCGTATCATAATCAATGAATTGCATGATTTTACTAACTTGTTTTTGTTTTATGACAGCTGGTGTGGCAGACATAGCAAAAGCATTTGGTTGTTTCAGCAAAGTGATTCGTACGGTCAACACAATTTCTGCTGTAGTAAGTAAATTTCTGTCAGCAAAAAAAAATTTGCTCAAATACCTAAATAGGGCTTTGCCATAAAAACCAAAAAAATGTTTTTGTTTGCTAGAGCAACAAATATTTTGGCATTTCGAGCAAAACTCAATGCAGCAAAATTGGTTTTGCTGCTCCAGCTTAGTTTGTTTTTTCAGTGTAATCGAAAAGAAAAAAAAAAGACTCCAATTCGCCACGGAGAATAAAGATTGGACTGTTGAGCAATGGGGGAGAGTCATGTAGTCTGATGAGTCGAGGTATACTCTGTTTCAACATGATGGACGCATCAGGGTTCGAAGGGGAACCTCATGAAGTATTGGACCCCTCTTGTACTGTACCCACTGTACAGGCCTCAGGAGGAAGTGTTATGATCTGAGGTTGCTTTTGTTCGGCTGGTCTAGGCACAGAAACTCTATGCAGCAATAAAATGAAGTCATCTGAGTATCTCGGCATACAGAATATTCCATCAATTGAATTTTTCTTCTCTGAAGGCAATTGTCTATTCCAGGATAACAATGACATGATTCATCGCGCTAAAGCTGTAAAAGATTGGTTCGAAGAGTACGAGGCATCATTTGCACACTTGAATTGACCTCAACCCCATTGAGGGTCTGTGGGATGTACTGAAGAGGAATCTAAGGAATAATTCCACTTCTCCGTCATCAACCAAGGATCTTGGCAAATTGTTACTGCAAAGCTGGCCACAAATCTGTGGGGAGACAGTGCATAAACTCATAGACACCATGCCACGCCGAATGCGTGCTGTAATTCGTGCTAAAGGTGGTTCCACGAAGTATTAACACACACCACTTTTATTTTGGCCCGGCAGTGTATAAGGAGCCCCAAGTCCCGAATTTATGGATACTTGTTCCACGGAGGAGACAGACCCAGCGCAGGAGAACAAACACAACCCTTATGCCTCAGCCGCGATTCAAACCCTGATCGAATTAAGACGATTAGACACAAGCTCGCGCCTTTGATCACTCTATCAGAAGTAGTGCGGAAATATTTTGTCCACAGTACACTTACCTATGAGTCTATAACAACGAAAACGTAGAGCAGAGCGGTGGGGCAATGGGGAAATTGCTAAAAACACTATATAAGAGAGGGTTGCTACTTAAGAGTTATACGCTTACATAATTAAACACACCCACACACACACACTATATACTCGAAAATATCCAAACACTTCTTCTGAGTAGTGGATTTGCACATTACGTCACAGCCCATACAAGTACAAAACAAGAAAGATGACACCAAATTTCCGGGTGTAATGAGCACATCTTCTGAATCCGTTCTGATGCGAGTTAAATTTACCAAAGCTGTTCAAAATCAATGAAACCGGTATGGAAAACAGAAGTATCTGACCGAAGAAAAAAAAATTTCAATCGGGTTTTTAATCCCGCAGATATTGCTGTAAACGGAAATGTCAACTTACGCCCTCTGGTGGCAGACTTGTGACATATGGAAATTTCGAATTTATATGAGAAACATTTTGCAGCCGAAACGCTCTCCAACAAAGAAATACTTTTTCAAATTGAGCTTTTAGAAGCAGAGATATCGACAAACATAAGATATGCATATTTTCAAAAGGTTTTTCGATGTGATCTGTATCGGTCCATGAAAGAATTTTTTCAATCGAGTTTTCAGGAGCTCAGATTTTACTGCAAATAAAATTAACCCTTACGCCTCCTTGTGGCCAAACCATTCTTTATCAAATATTAGAAATTATATGCTGATAATTTTCTATCAGGAGCTGTATCCGGTGCACAAAAGATTTTCAAATCGAAGTTTTAGAAGCAGAGATATTGAGGAAAACGAAATTTAACTTTACGCCCCCTAGCGGAAAGTCTATACATTACTTGAAAATTTTGAACTTATATGAAAAACATTTTACACCGGATACTCTATGTAACAAAGAAGAAATTTTTCAAATCCGACTTTTAAAGGCAGAGATATTGACAGAAATATGATAGGCATCTACGCCCTCTGGTGGCGGAACCATGCATTATTTTAAGATGAAAATATTCTCAAATGTTTATCAACTGGTGTAGTATTGGTCCACGGAATAATTTTTTTAATCGAGCTTTTAAAAACTGCGATTTTGCTGCAAATACCCACGAAGCAAAAATTTAACGCTTACGCCCCCTGGTGGCCAAACCATATTTTTTGAAAAAAATTAGAAATTACAATAAAAACAAATTCTACCAGGAGCTGTATCCGGTGCTGGAAGAATTCTTCAAATCGTAGTTTTAGAAGCAGAGATATCGGGGAAGAGCAATTTACTTTTACTCCCCCTAGCGGAAAGTCAATGAATTATTTAAAATTTTTGAAATTATATGAAAACGATGTAGCACCGGAAACTCTGCACAAAGAAGAAGAAATTTTTCAAATCGGATCATTAGAAGCAGAGATATTGACAGAAACAAGACATTCATCTACGCCCTCTGGCGGAGAAACCATGCGTTATTTTAAGAAGAAAATATTCCTGAAAGATTTGTCTACGTAAGTAGTATTGGTCAACGAAGAAATTTTTTCAATCGAGATTTTAGAAGCTCAGATTTTGCTCAATCAACACTTACGCCCCTGGTGGCTAAACCGTTTTGTACCAAAAATTAGAAATTATATGCAAAATATTTCCCATCAGGTGCTGTATCAGCTGATGGAAAAAAATTTCAAATCGGAGTATTAGAAGTAGAGATACCTGGGGAAAAGCAGTTTACCGTTACGACCCCTAGCGGAGAATATATGCCTAACTTGGAAAAGCGAATATGCCTAAAATAACCTTCGGCTTGAATGGAATCGAAAAGTAAAAAAAATTTTGAATTGGATGTTTAGAAGCAAATATATGGATTAGAATGTGTTTTGAATTCGATATCATCTGCATTTATGCCCCCTAGCGGCAAAATTTTGCATCGTAAAACAAAACGAAATAAAGGATCATCATTTGCACATTTCAAGCTTCCTAATGCAAAAAGAGTTTTTCAAATCGGGCTTTTAGTAGCAGAGATATCGTGTCTACAGATGGACGGACAAACCGATAACATAAGCACGAACTTTTTTTACAAAAGACGTGCTAAAAACGCACATGTCCTGGAAAACATAAGCATGAACAATAGAAAGAGCTGAACGGCAGAGCTCAGTGACTTTCAACGTGGAACGGTCATACGATGGCACCTTAACAACGAGTCACGTCGGGAAATTTCTACCCTGCCGCAGATGCTCCGATCAATTGCAAGTCAGGTTACAGCAAAATGGAAACACTTAGGAGTAACAACAATGTATAGGCCAAGTAATATAACAGAGCGCGTCCGTTCAGAGCTGAAGAAGGCGGTGCGACAAAATCCCCTGTCCTCGGTTGCAACACTGACCACCGAGTTCCAAACTGCTTCTGGAAACAACGCTAGCACCCTTACGTTTCGTCTAGAGCTGAAAGGAATGGGTTTTCACAGCAGTGTAGCAGCAGACAAGCTTAAAATCAGTAAGATCAACGCCAAGCGTTGATCGCAGTAATGAAAAGCTCAGTAGCAGTGGACTCTGGAGCCAACGGAACGATTTCTCTGAGGTGATGAATCAAGCTTCACACTCTGGCAATCCAACAGACAAGTCTAGGTGTAGAAGATGTGAGGTGAGCGGTCCCTTCGTGACTGCTCTGTGCCGACTGTGAAGGTTGGTGGAGGAAGAATCATGCTCTGGTGCTTTTTTCATGGTTTGGGCTGGGACTCATAGTTCCACTGGCCGGTAATCTTAACGCTGCGGCTATAGTGACATTCCAGACAATTCTGTGCTTCCAACTTAATGGAACAGTTCAGTGCAGAACTTTTCCTTTACCAACAAAACCACGTCGCAGTACACAGAGCGAAAATCTGGCAGGAATGGTTTTATGAGGTGAGTGTGAAAGACCTTGACAAGCCTGAACAGAGTCCCGATCTCAACTCCATGGAACACCTTTGGCATGAACAGCAATGAGCCAGACAGAAACGCCCGACATTGGTGACCGACGTGACAATCCTCGTTTGGCCGAATGGAAGGCAGTTCCAGCAGCAACGTCCCAAAATTTAGTGGAAAGTCTTCCCACCAGAGGTGAGGCTGTGATAGCAACAAAGGATTGACCAACTCGATGTTAATTCCTTTTCTATCAGGGGTAGTTTATGGATCTGCAACTGGCCAGATACTTTTGATCAGTTAATGTATATTCATATGCACAGAAAGGAAGAGAATACTCTTGGAATGTTACCATATGCCACACGTATGGATAAATTCAAGAGGTTTTTAATTTGGAATATGGTATTACACCATATTCCAAACTGAAAGCATAATTCATTCCAAATAAATTTTTACTATCTACATAGCCACTTCTTCACTCCTCTTCACAAGATTTTCAATGCCGAATTCACAAAATTCTTTCTGTTTTAAAACAAAGGAGGTACAGGTTAGTTCTGGCTTTTTATAAACACCAACGCTTTAATTCCCTAAATGATACAGCAAATTTATGAATAATGGGCAGTCCGATGGTGCAAAATCTGGCGAACAGTGCTGTGTTTCCTTTTTTGCCTCTGCCAGTTTCCCAGACTTTGGTAATTGCAGTACAATCTGCTTGAGAGCCTTATCATAATGATGCATACACGTTTTCAACTGACCAGAGTCAGGTGTGTTTGTTACAATGCAGCAATCAAAATTTCTGAATGCTGGCATAAATATCAGTTATATCTTCATTCACATTTCTTACTTCGTAATATATTACATAGCGCGTTTTCTATTAAAGGCACAGCAGAAAATCCATGAGGTGCAGTTATCCCATAAAATGTTGTATGGACAAATCTTTGGAACTCGCCTACTATCGACGCTGCCTTGCGTAACGATAAGGCATCCATATCTCCGCACAAGTAACAGTTTGATCAAAAATCGGTGCTTGAAATTGGAAGGAGGCAGTGCAGAGAACACGTATAAGCGTTATCAAAGTTTCGAGGGGACAGTTCAACTGGAATCCGTTTATCCATGCATTGTGACTTTTTTCAGTAGTTTTTACCGATCACTGATGGTGGAATGGGTCGAAGTGTAATGCTAAGCAAGTTCTCTGCTTCATTGGATAGTCTCCTACTGTGGCTTCGACTAGGTTGCTGTTGAATTTACCAGGTTGGCCGGTAAAGGCATCATCAACTGTGCTATATCTTAAGAGAGCAACTGTAACACTTTCTCAGACTGAGAGCTTCCCCTCCATTCATATTTAGTCTTAGAATGTATTGAGTTGGAAAGAAAGTAATGTCCTATGAGGAGGTACCCAAAGTGGAAGCCCCGGCCACGGGGCACATTGTCCACTGAGATGCGCAGCACGTCAGCATGACATAAGCAGGAAGGTGGCTTAAGTCAGAGGCAGTTAGCCGTCAGAAGGCGAAGAATGTTATCGCCTGCTAACATGGACGTGGACAAGAAGCACATCCTTATTGCATACTGTATGAGTTTCGTTGCGGCAGCACTCAGCAGGTGATATAAAAGACACTATTAGTGTATATCCCAATGGCATATCCCCTCGTCAGTGCTGTCGTTGGTTCGAACCGTTTCGAGAGGGAAATGTTGACCTGTCAGGTCGTCTCAAACCCGGAAGACCCGCAATATGCTGAAGACCTTAGTTGAAACCGTCCCACGTGTGTCCACGAAGGTGTTGGCCAAACAGCTGGGGACTACCACACGAGCTTTATCACACACCTGCGTCAACTTGGAAAGGTGCACTAGAGGAGAGTTTGGGTACCCCATCAAGTCACAGTTCATGGGGTACATCATCTCACATGAGTGCATGCATTTCCATGCTTGGACGTGACCAAGTTGAACCGTTCTTGGACCGCACTGTGACAGATGACGAGCAATGTGTCGGCTCCCCGAAACAGTGATTGGACATAAAACAGAAGCCCATGCCGACTCCCAAAGCCGGCTTACACCTACATAAGGTCCTGCTGTCTGTTTGGTGGGATATGCGGGTGTCGTGTTGTTTGAGTTGCTGCCGGACAACTCCACCATCCCCGCCAATATGTAGTGCCGTCAGCTCGACGATCTGCACGCAGCGCTTAAGTCGAAATAACAGCACTGCTGAACCGCAATGGCGTCCTCCTACAGCAGGATGGGGCGAGACCCTACACAGAACGGGTGATTTGTCTCAATAGCAGGGACCTGGGCTGGGAGCTGTTGCTGCGCACAGCCTGTTTCCCGGATATTACCCCAAGCGACTAACGTCTTTTCCGGTCGTTGCAGCATTTCCTGGACGGACAGGGGTTCACCAGCCGTGACGATGACGAACACGCACTTACTCACTTCTTTGGGGTCCAAGCCTCCACAATTCTACAGGGACGGTATCCAACAGATGCCCAGGCGTTGGAAGCAGGTTGTGGCAAACGATGGCGACTGCATTTTGGACTGATTTCTACTTGTATATTCGGTAATTAGCACTTTTCTGTTGCCTTGCATTTGCAGACATTACTCGTACGTTCTTTCCAACCCAATATTTTGTCTATATTTGGGTTATTTCTTTCCTTGAACTCAGAATAAGTAACGTGCCCTGTTTATTTCCCCATAAACTCAATGATGTAATGAAGGTTTTAGCAGAACTTAACAGTTTTCACTTCCCAAAAATTAATTACATGTGACTGGTGATTCGCCGCAACACGAACCACAGAAATCTTTTAGAAAGGCGAATTTCAGACAGTGCATTAACAGTTTTTAAATAAAAAAAAAATAAACGTTGTTTTAAATGCAATCATAAGTCACTTTAATCTCTACTACAGTCCCGTATGAAACCTTGGTTCAGCTTTATTGAAATAATGGCGTGCTGATTTCTTGAGACCCCTCCTCCATTTCTGGTGTTTGTTTCACCTCTCACGTTCATTGGTCAAGACATTCCAAGCGTTTGACAGATATGGTAACATGCTCGAGTTTGAATTATTCAACAGAAATGGGCGGTATTTCATGAAGAAACACTGATCTAAGTCTGTATCTAAAAGAGACAGTGGCGTATATTCGAGGCTAGCTAAGCTAACTGCGAAGCTCAGACAATGCACAAATAAAAGTCGATTATCAACGGTCTTACGATATGACGATGTTTTCGCTTCTTTCGACTAAGATAATCAGTCCGACGAGTGAAAACCAACGGGGCTCCTAGTGAAGGGGTTGTGTCATCGTAACGCAACTAGCTCTACCAGTCAGTCTTCGCTGTTCTGATTCAAAGACCTTCGATACGATCGCCAGCTAGCGTTTCCATGACAACATGAATGAGCTGGTGAAGGGGAATGGGCCATTGCTTTGAACAACGGTTCGCTCAGAAAAGAAAAGACTTAGGACTACATTAGTCACTGGCATGTTCTCGTCCGTAACAGCACGTATTTTGCGAGAGTTCTTTCAGTTTGAGTAAAATGTCAATGAATCAAAATCAGTGATATTATATCTTAAATTCGTGGCTTTCTTGGATTCGAACTGTTTTGATAAATTTTGTGAAAGCTTTCTTGAACATTTACTGTCAGAACTTAAAGAACTCTATGCTTCAAATTTTGATACAGCTCGACTAAAAAATTAACTGAAGGTGTTTTATTCCCTTGATGAATACAAAAAGAAATCAGTATGAGACATTACTTGTTAAATAAAGTTGAATAAATTGGACATTGTGTTTAGTGAGTTGTATAAATTAGCAGACCTAATATTAAAGTTTCCAACAACAACTGCAACTGCCAAAAGAAGTTTTTCTGCATTAAAAAGAATCAACATATATCTTAGAGCCACACAAGGATATGTACATTTGATCAACTTAGTTGTTTTGTCATAAAGAAGAACATTCTTTTTAAAATTGAAAAAGTACTCGAAAGAAACGTTTTTTGTAAACGTAACACTCAAGTCCACACAAAAGAAAATAATAATAGAGTTCATGTACAAATAAAGTACAGTATACTCCCGTTTTAAGAAACTCGGATATAAGAAATTTACGGTTATAAGAAACTAGCCTGTTGTACCCGTCGTTGACGTGCTAGTGATGGTAAAAAAGTAAGAGCTATATCGGCAATTAAATTAAGACTGGTAAATCAAAGTTTATACAACTTAGTAGTACAACTTCCCGGAATAGAATATTAGGATAAAAAATTTATTTGAATTATTTAGTAGTTGTCACGCCCAATGTAAATAATTCAAAAAGTTTGAAAGTAGAAGGCTTATGCAATGAAATTGATTGAGATGAAAAGTACCTTATTCTTGTAAAGCCTCGGGATAAACAATATTAACAGTCCTTCCATTCGGAGCAAAAATGGAAAGATTTTCCCCATTTCCGACTCTGAACAACCAACGACCATGGGAAAAACATGGACTTTGTAGATCCAGTCCAACAACTTTTAGAAACTGCCCTTGTGCCTTATTGATGCTCATGGCGAAACTCAAACGTATCGGGAATTGAAGACGTTTAAATTGAAACGGGACATCAGATGGGATGATCGGGATCCTTGGAATAAAAATGTTTTTGCCTGCTGCATGTCCAGTCATTATAGTTTCTTCAATGACATTCTTCATTAGTTTCTTGACAGATAATCTCGTGCCATTGCAAAGTGAAGGCGGATTCAAATTTTTTAGAAGCATAATAGGTGCACCAATCTTCAACTCTAAAGTATGTGAAGGTACTCCAGGTGGCTCCAAAGAGTTAAGAAACTCAGTTAGGTAGTTGACTGCATCATCTGTATTACAAACGGTATCAACTGACTTGTAAATTTGAAGAATGCTGGGTAAGTGAGCTAAAAGCTGATTATTGGTGACTCTAACACTGTCGTGTTTCGGTGCAAGGATGACTCTTTGGCACAGCCAGTCATGATTGTTAAAGTGCTCTCCAGTGTTTGGAAAAACTGCGTCTAACAAATCTTGATGTGTTTTAACAATTTTTCCAACATCTGCCTTATCAGGTGTCATATATCCGTTTCCTATTTTCAGTAATTTGTCGGCAAACCCCTGTGCAAAAGTATCGCCAGTAATATGAACTCACATGTTACTTTTGAGGTAAAGTCTTTGTATTTCATTCCAAATATATGAAGATTTTAAGCATGATTGCATTTCATCAGCTCTTGTTCCACGTGGAATGACTGGCAGTGTTTTTCGAACGTCGCCGGCTAACACCAGAGTAATCCCTCCCATTCTTTAGTTGTTATGTCTGAGGTCTTGTAAAGTGACATCAAGGGCTTCAAATGCAGCTTTGTGCGACACAGTACACTCATCCCAGACAATTAGCTTACAATCTTGTAGAACCTTTGCCTTTCCTGAACCCCTAGAAATGCTACATGTTGGCGTTTCTGTGTTTGCCAAATTTAGAGGCAACTTGAAAGCCGAGTGAGCTGTCCTTCCTCGTGGTAGTAGTGTAGCAGCAATTCCAGATGAAGCAACAGCCAGGGCAATCTCGCTTCTTTGTCGTACTTTAGCCAAAATAAGATTGATTAGAAAGGTTTTTTCCAGTACCACCTGGTGCATCCAGAAAAAATATGCCACCAGATCCCTTGAAAACTGCACTTGTAATGTTGTCAAATGCTGCCTTTTGATCAGGGACCATTTTATTTTCATTTTCCCCTAAATATTTTGAAAGCTCTTCCGTGTCGTAACTAATTTCTTCTAGTATTTCATTGAAAAATGCTGAAACATGGTTTCGAGTCGGTTTAGGTAATCCAAAAGATTTTAAGTCTGATCCACCTGAGGTTTTAATCTTGTCCTCAATTATGATTAGAGTTCCATTGAAGATGATGTCATTGTAGTTTAGTTCCATATTCTGTTCTTGAACTCGTGCTTGATGCAGTATGTCTTCAGACATGTTCTCATTTTGATTAATCCATAATTGATGAGGATTTGACATTGCGCATCTTTGCAACATAACAGCAAAGGGATTTCGAAGCATTGTTGGTGGTCGAGAGAGAGCTGCTTCTTCTAAAGTTGCATTCCAGTGTTCATCATTTTTCAAATTTTCTCTAAGCGGGCAAGCTTCTTTATAAGTTTGACAAACCCTTTCTTCAACTATTCTCAGTTCTTGAAATGGTTTTGGGCCACGTACTTTGTGCAGGAGCAGTCTGAAATGGAAGCATTCCAAGTTGTTTGGATGGACAGTATGCACTCGACCGAGTGCATCACTGAACCTGATTCCTGGGGGTGAGGTACATTTAATCCCATTTTACGTCGGTTCCATTTCTTATTTCCACTGTTCCACGTGTAGTACTTTCGGACTGCTTGATACAATAGGGTCCAGGAAAATTCATCTTCAACACAGAGTCGGAAGAAAGATTGTGACGTACCTGCCAGCAGGACGCATACGACATAAAGGCAGATAGTAGTCAGAACAAACGTCCGCGTAGCTCAATTGGTAGAGTGACTTATTCCGGAATGAGGAGATCCGGGTTCGAATCCTGGCGTGGACAGAAATGACGGAGAAATTTACTTCGTTATAATGGCGCCCGAACTTTCCGGATGACCCGACCGTTCAAAATCTCGCAATGGTGTGATGTTCTTTCCACACCGCGAGATAGGAAAAATCAGAGAATCCCTTCTCCAGCGCTTCGAAAAATAAATGTGTGTGACGTTGCATTCCACACACCAGATTGACTGGGAATTCTCAAGTGCACGTTCTACAGTGGATGGCTGCTTGCAACGATTCATGGTCACGGCTGACCCGTGGGCCATGCCTCCGGCCCTCTTTCGGGGGGGGGAGATGTGACGTACCTGCCAGCAGGATGCACACGACATAAAGGCAGATAGTAGTCAGAACAAACGTAGCTCAATTGGTAGAGTGAATTATTCCGGAATGAGGGGATCCGGGTTCGAATCCTGGCGTGGACAGAAATGACGGAGAAATTTACTTCGTTATAAGATGTCAATGTCGTTTCTTGAGGAACATGGGCTCGTTCATTTGCATTATCTGTGGTGAAGTAAACTCTCTGTCTATTCTCAAGGTGGACGCTTAATTGAATCGCTGTGGGGTAACGTTCATGGATTTGAAAGTTTAGTATTTTCCAGACAGCTTCATTGCTGCTGATGTATCTTCTCATTTCATATCGATGAACTTCATTCACATCACTTTCAGAAGTAGTCAGATCAAACACAGTCATGTCAGATCCTTTGTTAACGTATTTGCATGCATACTTTATTGATTTGATTGAATTGCAGTACTCTATATTTATATGAGCATTGAAGATTTTTGATAACAGAGGGCAATATGGAGCAATCCAGCTATTGTGTACTGACACCTCAGTTCTTCGAATAAAGGATGTTTGCTACAATTCCCCCGTCTTCTGGACTTTTCCGACGATAAAGTGGGTATCCATCTTGCCCTATTTGCGTTTCTTTCAAAAAACCATGTGGGCATCTTTTGGTACATTTTCCATCCTTCATGCATGGAGAATTTGGATTAATGTTCCCGCATGGACCATGTACCATCTGCGTTGTTATACAACGAAACAAATGTGGGTCTTCTTCTGGACTTGGTATTTCGGCACTGATGAAATCATCAACTCTCTGTACGTATATCCTATCTTTAAGCCACACCAGAATGTGGGAATGAGGAAGTCCTCGTTTCTGCCACTCTATTGTATAAATGTAACATTGTACACTGCCAAAAATCTTGGCCTTACGTATGAGGTTGATGAGTGCCTTGTGCTTTTCATGGAAGACTCTTGCCAACAAATCGTGCGATCTTGCGGTTTTCGCCCTGGAAACAGTTCACTCTTGATTTCATCCCAAGCTGGATTGCATGTGAAAGTAATGATAACATCAGGTCGACCATAGATCTGCACATAATTCATAGCATCTTGAGTACGTTCATGCGTATCCCTAGGACTTCCAGTGAAGCTGGATGGCAAAATGACCAACCGACCAATGTCAGCAACATTTCCATCATTGTTGACAGCGTGTCTGAGATGAACATATTGTTCCACTCTCAGTGCCCTTTGATTAAGTTGAATGTACCTCAGCCTTTCAGAATAAATTTTGGCATACATATCCACAATAAATTGGTGGAAAAGGTGTTTGCTTCGCAGTATGATGTTAAAACTTGAAGAACGTACCATAATCCTAAAGGCATAAAAATCCATAGCAGATATCTTTCTTTCTCGCTGCTGGTACGATTCATGTGCCCTTGATTGTACTTTGGAAATGCTATCTTGTTCCAGCCTTCTTTTTCGTTCTTCTGATGTTTCTTGTTCTCTTCTCCTTCTTTGATTTTCTCTGTCCATTCTTTGTGTTCTTCTTACAAATTGTTTCTTTCTAGGAGGTTGAGGCATAGTATGATGACCTTCTGACGTATGACACTTTTGAATTAATAACGGAGATTGAAAAACAACGCTCTATTTTCTTTTTTTCTTCTCCGCCCTCAAGGTCATAATACAATTGGCAAACAACGCTTAATGAAAAACATGTGCCTTTCCGCTTTCTTTACATGCAACCTGATCACACCCAACGCGAAAGCGCGAAGATAAGTAGCTCACGATAAATTTGAGCCATTTCTTTTTTAGAACTACGTTAAAACAACGTTCTATTTTCTAGCTCACAACGTCGTCACAGTATGATGAACTTCTGACGTATGACACTTTTGAATTAATAACGCAGATTGAAAAACTACTTTCTATTTTCTTTTTTTCTTCTCCGCCCTCAAGGTCATAATACAATTGGCAAACAACGCTTACAAAGAAGGGCGTAATAAAAGTATTTACGAATGAAAATATTCGTAACGGAATTCTAAAAAAGAAACGCCTAAATTTTATGGTGAACTACTTTTCCGCACGCCTTAACGTTCGGTGTGATCAGGTTGATGTCAACAAAGCGGAAAGGCACACTCAGATCGGGTAGAAACGCGTAACATTAAATAACTAAAAATCAAATTCAAATGAAAAAAAAATCGCTTCGAGGTGCACCAGAAGATGTCTACAGGTATCTTCAAACCAAATTTCGTCGCTCTAGGTCGCCTAATTCTATGTGAAATCCGACCGACAGACACACTGTTTTATATATATAGAAGATAAGTTTATAACTTTGGTTTTTCCAATGTTAAAGTACAGGAACGTTTCATGTTAACAAGAAAGCAAAAACAGTAAAATTTCGGTTATAAGAAAGTTCCATACAATTTATTTCCAAAATTTTATTTTAGAAATAAATTATTGATAAATTGAAGAAGCCTCGAAGAAGCACCGTTGTAACTGGTAAATTGAAGAAGTCTCGGTGCTTTGCAGGTATTCATATTTACCAGTGAAATATCTGTCTAATAAGAAAGCTTTGGTGGCTTCCTCTATCTTCAAAGCCTGGTTAAAGGAATGGAACAATGACATAAAGACACAGAAAAGGAAAATTCTGCTTGTTTTGGACAACTGTTCCGCCCATAGATGTTGTATAAAGCTGGACTCAATTCAGGTATTATATCTCCCTCCAAACACCAGTTCTCAACTGCAGCCCCTTGATCAGGGGATCATCCGATGCCTAAAAGCGCATTATCGGAAGAGACTAATAAGGCTGGTGGTTTTAAATATGGAGAAAAGAAAGGAGACGAAAATTGATGTGAAAATTGCCATTGATTTTGTGCATGCCGCTTGGAATTCAGTGGACTCTACAGTAATTAAGAGCTGCTTTCGGAAAGCCGGATTATATAATGAAGAAATGTCTGAACTGGAATAAGACTTTGAGGATGAAGTTCCCCTTGATGAGTGGGTTCAATTGGATGTAGAAGGTGTTTCTTTTGAGGATTTTGTCACAGCAGATAATTGTTTGCAAACATCGCCTGAGCTGATAGACTCCAAAATTTTGGCCCAAATGAATCCTGTTGAAGAAACTGGAAGCAGCAGTGAAGAAGAGGATGACAACTTTTCTTAGCAGCAGCTACCGAAGCGGGTGGAAGTCATGGATATGATTCAGAAGGTGAAGAACTATGTGAGTAGGATTTCAAGTGCTCAAGAAGCAGTGAAAGATCAATGTTTGATTGGACCCCAAAAATGTGAGACGATTGTAATGGTAAATGCAAAAAAGCCGCCTTCTATGGCAGATTTATTTTAAATAAAAGGTATGTATTGATGTACACTTGTTTATTCATAAAATACATGCAATGTATGTTATGCGTCTGCTTTAATTTCGAAGTTTTAACCATTTTAATCCAAATTCGGTTATGAGAAACTGATTTTCAATCCCCTTGAACTTTGATGTAACGAGAGCTGACAGTATTCAGAAGAAGAATGGAGTTCATGTACAAACAAGTGTTTAAATCCTAATTTTTGTATCATATTAGCAATAGCATGTACCTAAAATTAAGAAAAAAATACTTCTATTACTTAACAACTGAGAAATAAACTTCGAATTTTTTTAGAAAAACAGCACTGGGGGCTGGGTGGTGGTGGTGAGTGAGATGACCCAGGTCTTGGACCTAAGATACGCCACTGAAAAGGGACTTTAAATAAAATAGAGAAAATTAAAATAAATTATGCCTAACCCACACCCGCAAAATAAAACCTAACAAAATACCCATAAAAATATAAATAATTAAATTTAATTAAGTCGGCTCTATAGTGGCGCTAGAGAATTCGCTTCCTGCAGGAGAAATCAAATTTTTAGACAGTGAGCTCAGAAGTCTCAAAAAAAAAAAAAAAAAAAGCCTAGGAAAGGCGAACAAAAGTAACAGATACCCACCCTCCTAACAATTCTGCAGGAAAGTTAGAAACAAAATGTGCCAAAGGATCGTGATCCCCCCCCCCTCCCTGCCCCCAAAGAGAAGCACCAAGGAACGGCAGCAAGGTGTACGTGCGACGCAAGAATGCACCCAGAAATGACAGCAAGGTAAAGAGTACATCATTGAAAGGCAGCACAGGATAACCTCCCTCGCTGCAAGAATTGGCAGTAAGGAGGCTAAAGCCTGCGCTTGCTACGAGATAGCAGTTTTTCTAATTTCTGAAAAGCAGCGCCTATTTCATCTATGTCTGGAGATGAAGAACGTATTTAAACACTGATCTGAGATTTTCCAACAATTTTGTGTCTTCAAAGAGAAACTTCATGCAACAGGGAAATTGTTCATGTCACAGTGCTACAAGCTGATTCACGACGAGATTGGTTCTTCGGCAAGCATTAGAATATTCTTGCGAAAGATAGGAAACAAACTACTAACTGATTTTTGGGAGACTCAAATCCAAATATATCACGTGAATTGATGCTTTGGAAGCCATGTTCAGCTCCTTGTTCCTTTAGTATCATTCAACCCTAAAACAAAACTCCTATTCACGATGCAATTTTTATTAGCCTTTATAAGACGAGAGGCTCTCTGAATAGAAGGAGTAAATTATTCATTGCGATTATAAATGCCATTATCACAGAGCACTGCATTTTTTTTCAACGCAAATGGCAAATCTGTCGTACTGGGGACCAAATCAGATCTTCAAACAAACACACATTTCCACTCTATGGTTTTCAGTCCAAATTTCAACGTCCAAAATAAACTGATGCATTCTTCTGGTAATACATACACCGATCACAGCCAAAACACAAAAAACCACCTCGGCGTTATGCAAGTAACCGCGCGTGGAGCCAATCAACATCACGCACCAAGCTAGCGAATGATATGAACTGTGTACTACCTGGGTCGGAGCTCCCTGAGTCAGCATTTCGTTTCGTCTCAAGATGGGAAAAGCAAAGGATTTATCTGCTTTCGACAAAGGCTAGATCGTTATGGGAAGACGCATAGGTAAGAGCATCTCCAAAACAGTGACGCTGGTAGGCTGCTCACGCTGTGCAGTGTGGTCCGAAACAGGCGACACTTAGAGCCGTCGACAGGGCATGGGCAGACCACGCCTCATTCATGCCAAAAGTCAGCGCTGTCTCGTCTTCTCCGCAGCAACAGTAGTGCTACTGTGGCTGATATTACCCATAATTTCAATTGTGGTGAAGAACCTAATGTGTCCGAGCACACAGTTCATCGTACGCAATTGGAAATGGGTCTCCGCAGCCGCCGACCCATTCGAGTGCCTATGATCACAGCCTTTCACCGTCGTCAACGCTTGCAGTGTGCACGTAATCGTCGACATTGAACCAGACGCATCCTGTTTTCAGTTACACCATGTCGACGGACGAGCTCGTGTGCGACGTTTACCCAAGGAAGTCTTCTCACCTGGATGCACTTTGGGACGGATCCAGGCTTCTCGAGAGAGTGTGCTGATGGTCTGTGCAATATTTTCTTGGGATCACTTTGACTCATTATTCTTGTAGAGCGAACTCTGACAGCTGTCACGTACCTGAACATTGTGGCTGACCAAGTACACCCCTTAATGGCGACTGTATTCTCTGGCGGAGGTGGCGTCTTTCAATAAGACGATGCTCCATGCCACACTGCGGAGAAGGTTCAAGAATGGTTTCAAAAACATGAAGAGGAATTTCATTTATTGCCATGACCCCCAAATTCGCTGGACATGAATCCTATCGAGCATTCGTGGTTTGAGCCGACATCACTCTAACCAAAGGGAACTGCGGGATCTTTGTTGCAGTCATGGTACCAAATATCAAAAGCCACCTAGAAACTCCTCGTTGAATCTATGCCTCATTAGGTCAGCGCTCTTTTGGCGAAGAGAGGGAGACCTACATCATATTAGGTAGGTAGTCTTAATGTTTAGATTTATCGATGTATGTCTTGTTACATTTAGCAATCCTTTCATTCGATTAATATTTCTGACTAACGTAACTACGCCTATAAATCTTTCATATCTCTTCCTACGTGAATTTCTTTGAGCATCTTGCTGACCACTTCTTTCTGCTACTTCTGCACGTTCACGGGCTTGGAGTATTTGTCGTTGCTGCTTATTTAACATTTATCTTTTTCGTCCTGCAATTTCCATCTCATAAACTGTGGTGCTTCCAAAGCATGATTTTTCTTTCCTTTTCTAAAGATTAACCCTGTTTTACTTCAAAATATGTGCAAATCCAGTCTAAGACGTTTTTCAAAAAAAAAATGAACTGCCATTTGCAAAAATATTAAAACGCGTCTTAATTCTAGGCGAACGTAATTGTTAAAGATGTTTACAGCGCTGATATCGAAATGTTACGGGAAGTCAAAATCCATGAACATTTCATGCAGTTTAAGGCAGGATATCTCATCGGTTACGTAACCACATAACGTCAGCATCGTGACCCTTGTAAGAATACAAACTTGGTGTATAAAAAAAGAAATAAAGAAGAGAGTCCTGTATAAAAAATTATAGTATTATGAATGTACCCAATATTTATACATGTGATTTGTTAAGACATTAGCGTAAAATTTGCGGCTAAGCAGATGTCAAATCCCTTAAGTAATGCAGAGAGAGTTACCAAATACAGAATTAAACATTTTATTGCGGTAAATAGTACGCAAAGCTTATGCAAAGTATCAGACACAATTATGTTAATTAATTGTCGGCTCCAGTTTCACTAGGAGCATGACCCAACTTTATCTGGATTATACCTGAACCACCCTCAACTGGACCATAACTTGATCGTCCAGCTTCATCAAAGCAATATCGTAGTACTCCCTTTTAATCAGAATGGTGGGATGCTTTTGTTTTCACAATATCCTGGTGGTACAAGTTCGTCAGGGTAATAATGATCCATCTTCATCGCAACAATATCGCGATGACCACGACAGTACCGTAATGTTCTACCTTCCTTTACCAAAGTACGGTGTTCTAATTGCCCAGCTTTATCAAAGAAATGCCCTAACCGTGGACTATACACTGAAGTTCCAAAAGTCATGGGACAGCAGTATGCTGATTTTTAACTGACGCTGCGGTCGTACAAAGGCTTCGACACACGCCACGTTTATCATTTGCGAAGTGTAATCTTGTGAGACAGACTGAACAACTGCCAGTAGGATTCTGAGAAGCCGACGTGAATTATCGGAGTTTGAATGAGGCATGGTAGTGGGAGCCAGACGGATGGGACATTCAGTTTCCGAAGTTTTGTGAACATTCAACGTTCCTCGATCCACGGTGTCACGTGTGTACCGAGAATACCTCATCAAAGGCATTACTACCCACCGTGGGCAGCGTAGCGGCAGACCACGGGTGCTGAGCGACCGTGACCAAAGGCGTCTGACCAGGATTGTTCATGCTAACAGACAAGCGGCAGTGGCTCAAATAACACCCACATTCAATGCAGGTGGTACCAGAGGCATATCCATCAGGTCAGTACCGCGTAATTTAGCGTCAATGTGGTATGGGAGAAGAAGACCCACCTGAGTGCCTTTGTTAACACCACGACATGGGACACTGCGCCTCACTTGGGCTCGTGAACACAGTAATAGGGCCCTGGAAGACAGGAAACATGTGGCGCGGTCCCATGGGTCGCGGTTACAGCTGGTAGTAGAGTTCGGGTGTGGTGCAGACCCAATGAAGCCATGGATCCAAGCTATCGACAAGGCACTGTGCAAGCTGGTGGTGATTCATACATGTGTGGGGTGTCTTTACGTGGCACGGTTTGGATCCTCTGGTTCTCGTAAACGCGTCATTAACCGTTAATTGCTCTTCTGTGTGATCATTTGCATCCCTTCGTGAACTTCATGTACCCCAACAACGATGGGACTTTCCAGACGGACAGTGCACCATGCCATCAAGCTCAAGTTGTCCAAAATTGGTTCGAGGAGCATTCTGGACAGTTCCGACGGATGGTGTGGCCACCACGTTCACCTACGCAACAGAGCACTTACGGGACGTGACAGTACGGTCCATTCGTATCCTAGAACCTGCACCTACAAATACCAGGGAACTGTGGGTGGCTGTTCAGACGGCCTGGCTCAACTTCTCTCCAGAAGTCTTCCTGTCACTTGCGGAATCGATGCCACGTCGAGTTCCTGCATTTCGCTGGGCTAGAGGAGGTCCTACACGATACTAGGTACGTATCCTATGACTTTCGGCACTTCAGTGTATACTCAGCTAAACTTCAGGCATCAATTAATTAACTTTACAGTACTTAAAACGCTTGATGTACTCTGGTATATCAGTTTATTAGGTACACATCACATAAATAGCTCACTCCAACATTTAAGACGTCACGTGAGGACGGTGTGCGATAGGGATGAGCACGGTCCTGTTTCGTAAGGCCCAAGTCCGTTATAATGCATTTGTTTGATTTTCATATAACCTAAGATTGCCACTGCGGAGAGACTTTCTGAACGCCCTGCATATACATATATACACAGTCGAGTCACATTATTGTGACCTCCTACTTTTGACGTCAAAAGCGCGTAGCCAATGAAAGAAAGAACGTGTCGTGAGCTGGCTTGGAGGGTATATAAGGTGTGTTGTAGGCATTCTGAAAACCCGGGCCACGGGTGGTCTAGAGGGGCCAACGTTCGTGATTGCCGCAGGTGGCCTAGTGGGGCCAACGTTCGTGACTGCCGCGGAAAGGACCAACCTCAGGTTCGATCCCAGGCAGGTACGAACGCTCGATCCACTAAATACCCGCCGTGCATCGGATGGACACGTTAAGCCGTCGGACCCCGGGTACTGGCCTCCCGGTAATAAATAAAGGCGTCTTCCACCCCCTTTCTACTTCGCTTCCGTGTCAATTTCCTATCGGACACTCTGGCCCAAATCTTCTAGCTTCCTATTTCTAAGGGTTGTTTAAGACCTGGGGTCAGACACTCCCTTCCTAAAATCCTCTACATATGATCATATGATCTGAAAACCCATCACTCGTTGTTACCATGGATAAAAGAAGCGATTTATCAGATTTGCAAAAAGGGATGATTATCGGCTTTCGGGCCCAGGGTGGAAGTATTTCTGTAACAGCGCAGTTTGTAAACTGTTCGCGTGCTGCTATGGTTCAAGTGTATCGTGATTGGAGAAATGGCACCATTGCGAATAAGCGACGTGGAAACTGCGGATCACCACGTTCCATTGATGTGAGAGGTGAACTACGGCGTCGAGGGTGCGTGAGGGCCGATCGTCCCGCTATAGTGGAGCAAATCACTGGCCGAATGATCCAGGAGGGCAAAGGAAGTGCGTCTAAAACGACAGTTCAGCAAACCCTCCTGCGTATGGGGCTCCAATGAAGACGGATGGTCACAGCACCTAGGCTAACAAAGGAGCATCTGCAGAAATGGCTTACATTTGCACGGCAGTATCGGAATCGGACCTCCGCTGATTGACAAAGGATTGTCCTTTCCGATGAGTGACGTTTTCGGCAAGGCGATAAAAATTGGAGAACAGACTCTCTTCAACGACTGCTAGAAGAACACAAGCTGATGGGAGCAGCAATATGGTCTGGGGGATGGTTTCGTGGCATTCTCTGGGTCCACTCATACCTGTGGAAGGCACTATGGACCGAATTCGTTATGAGTTCATTCTTGCAGACCACGTACACCCATCCGCCGCAGGGAAGACATGCTGATTGTCTTTCCTGGGGCGGATGGAATCTTCCAGCACGACAACGCGACGTTTCACACAGTTAGAAATTTCCGAGATTGGCTGGAACAGCACGATGAAGACTTCAAAGTACTTCCGTGGCCCCATAATTCCCCAGACTTAAACCCAATTGAGCATCTGTGGGAACACGTCGATCGTGTTGTTCGCTCAATGGATCCTCCACCACGCACCCTCCAGCAGCTGTCAGATGCACTGCAGTCAGCATGGTTTCACATACCTATGAACACTTTCCAGCACCTTATTGAGTCACTCCAAGCCCGTCTAGCTGCTGTCCGCGCTGCACACGGCGGCTGCTCTGGATATTAGCTGGTGATCACAATAATGTGACTCGACCGTGTATATATATATTATGGTTTAAAGCAGATTTGATCGGGTTATTTAGAAATCAGGGTCAGGTGCTGGTTCAAATTGTTCACCCTTTTTCCAACTTTGCCCGGAACCGTTTCCGGGTTTTTTGTCATTGCTTGGGCCCGTACTCATCTCAAGTGTGCGGTATACCTTCGGCAGAACAACCCGTCAGCCATCGGTTAGCGTTTTATTGAGCACCGGATTGGGCAAAACGAGCCACCTGAGCGACTTTGAACGTGGCGTTATAGCTGGCGCACGGCCTATAAGTTCAAGCATCTCCCAAACGACCAACCCCCTGTGTTTGTCACGCACAACGGTAGCAAACTTTTATCGTTAATGGTGTCATACGAAAAAGAAAGAAAAAAGAAATTTGCAACAAACGGCGATCCTGTGGACCGAAAAGGCTAACGGATGAGAGAGGTCCAAGGAGACTAGCAAAAACCGTGCAAGCAAACATACGAGCCATAACGAAAGAATTAAATCCCCGTGAAACTCAAAATCGGTGTTCTAGAAGTGAACTTTAAACGTACCACGAATCGGATCATGTTCCGAATGGGTTACAACAGCAAACGACCGAGTCAAGTATTACAGGTTGGGAAAATTTAAAAATGCTGTGGTATGGCTTGTAACAGATATAACAAGAAAGATGACACCGAATTTTCGGGTGTAATAAGAACGTCTTTTGAATCCGTTTTGACGCAAATTAAATTTATCAAAGTTATTCAAAGTCAATGGAAACTGTATGGAAAACAATACTATCTGACAGAAGAAAAGAAGCTTTTGAATCGGGTTTTTAAACCCTCAGATATTGCTGTAAACAGAATTGTGAGCTCACGCCCTCTGATTGCAGACTTGTGCGTTTAGAAAAACATGAAGTTTATGAGAAACATTTCGCACCGTAAACGCTCTCCAACACAGAAATAATTTTTCAAATCGGACTCTTAGAAACAGAGATATTGACAAAAATAAGTTGTGACTTTACGTCCCCTGGTGGGAAAACCATGCATTATTCTAGGAAGAAAGTATTCTCAAAAGGTTTTCCCATATGAGCGGTATCGGTCCGAGAAAAAAATTTAGTCGAGTTTTCAGGAGCCCAGATTTTGCTGCAAATACATCAGAAGCAGAAATTAACACTTATTCTTCCTGGTGGCCAAACCATTCTTTACCAAACATTAGGAATTATGTGAAAAATATTTTCCATCAGGTCTTGTATGCGATACAGAAAGAATTTTTCAAATCGGAGTTTTAGAAGCAGAAATAACGCAGAAAACGCAATTTATCTTTGTGCCCCCTAGCGAAAAGTCTATGATTTACTTGAAAAACATTTAGCATCGGAAATACTATCCAACAAGAAGGTATTTTTCAAATCGGACTCCTAGAAGCAGAGATATTAACAAAAATAAGATATACATTTACGCCCCTGGCGAAGAAACCATGCATTATTTCAAGAAGAAAATGTTTCTAAACGTTTGTCGACAGGAGTAGTATCGGTCAACTAACGACTTTTTTGGCAATCGAGATTTTTGAAGCTCATATTTTGCTGCAAATACATCAGAAGCGGAAATTAAGACTTAAGCCACCTGGTGGCCCTACCCTATTTTAAAAAAATTAGGAATTATGCGCAAAGGACTTTCCATCAGGAGCTGTATCCGGTGCAGAAAGAATTTTTCGAATCGGAGATTTAGAAGCAGAGATATAGGGGAGAAAGCAATTTACCTTTAAGCCTCCTAGCGGAAAGTCTATGAATTACTTAAAAATATTGCAACTGTATGAAAAACATGTGACACTGGAAACACTATCCAACAAAGAAGGAATTTTTCAAATCGAACTCCTAGAAGTAGAGATATTGACAAAAATAAGATTTACGTCTACGCCCTCTGGCGTAGAAACCATGCATTATTTTAAGAAGAAAATGTTTCTAAAGGGTTTGTCGACTTGAGTAGTATCGGTCTACAAACGACGTTTTTTTCAATCAAAAATTTAAAAGCTCATATTTTGCTGCAAATACATTAGAAGCGGAAATTAAGATTTACGCCCCCTGGTGGCCAAATCATTTTTTACAAAAATTAGAAATTATGTGCAAACGATTTCCCATCAGCAGCTGTATCCGGTGCAGAAAGAATTTTTTCAAATCCGAGATTTAGAAGCAGAGATATAGGGGGAAACGCAATTTACCTCTACGCCCCCTAGCGGAAGGTCTATGAATTACTTGAAAATTTTGAAATTATATGAAAAACATGTCTCACTGAAATCACTATCCAACAAAGAAGGAATTTTTCAAATCGGACCTCCTGAAGTAGGGATATTGACAAAAATAAGATATACATCTACGCCCCTGGTGGAGAAACTGTGGAATATTTTAAGAAGAAAATATTCCGAAAAGGTTTATCGATACGAGTGGCATCAGTCCAGGAAAGAATTTTTTCAATCGATATTTTAGAAGCTCAGATTTTATGGCAAATACATCAGAAGCAAAAATTAACACTTACGCCCCATGATGGCCAAAGTATACTTTACAAAAAATTAGATATTATATGTAAAACATTTTCCATCAGGTGGTGTATCCGCTGGAAAAAAAAATCAAATCGGAGTTTTAGAAGAAGAGTTATCGGGGAAAATGTAATTTACTTTTTTTTTTTTTTTTTTTTGATTGGAGGTTTAACGACCACCGTGAGCAACTCAATGGGCTATAAGCAGTCGCCCGTCCCTAATTTAGGGTCACTGGTTCCAGGGAAGGGAAAGAGCCAGTGCCGTAAGACAAACACAACATCCATGCCTCACCGGGATTCGAACCCGGACCCCGTTCGGACGAATGATCAGAGGCCATCGCTTAGACCATCTGCGCCACCGAGGCGGCGTAATTTACTTTCACGCCACCTAGTGGAAAATCTATGCGTAATTTGAAAAAGTAACTATATCTAAAATACTCTTCGACATAAATGGAATCGAAAGATAAAATATTTTTTCAATGGGATGTTTAGAAGCAAATATGTGGAATAAAACGTATTGAATTCGACATCTGCATTTACGCCCTCTAGCGGCGAAATTGTACATCGTAAAAAAAAAAAAAAAAAAACCGAAATAAAGGATAATCATTCGCATATTGCAAGCTTCCCAATGCAAAGTGTTTTTTTCAAATCGGACTAATAGTTGCAGAAATATCGTGGGTACAGACGGAATGACGAACAAACCGATAACATACGAACGATCTTTTTTTACAAAAGACGTGCTAATAAATCGAATATTTGGCAGAAATTACCTTTATGGATGGGAGTTTGTCTAGGCCTCTACATAACCCCTTTGCGGACTCGGCAGAATTTATACCGGGTGCTCAATTGAGTGAACGACCACCACTAGCAACTGTGACGGCTATGAGCAGTCGCACATGCCTAATTCAGGACCGCTGACGGGCACAGCACCCATGCCTCATCCGGGGCTTGAACCGGGTCCCTCCTAGGGAAACTAGTCAGAAACCCACGTCTCTGAAGATACGGCCAACGTAGTGGCTTTACGGTTCTAATTACAAAACTTTAAAATGCGCATTTTGAAGGAACAGTTTCTTCTTACTTATTTAGGGCATTGTTATGAAACATTTTTTTTTTTCGAGATTCAACAGGCCCCATGAGCAAAAGCGAGTTTAAATATTAGAGCGCCCTGGACCAAGAAAAATCAGACGCCCCAAGTAAACGCGTTTTAATGCGGAAATTTTACTTCCACTTTGAATTTCATATTTAACCCTTTCACCGGCTACAACTAATTAACTCGGGGTTAAAAATTAGGCTGAAATCAGCTCGAACGAATGTATTCGCTGTCCAAGAATTCGGCCGAACGCTACAGGAGCGAGTGAACCTGCACATCAGAAAGCGTTGCTTTTACCTTACTTTTGTCATTCTAAGTGGCCATTTGTGGGGAATGATTGTCATTAATCAGTCCTGTCTGATCATTTTTCCCACTAAGAATGATATGAAAAGGGCGACGAACCTAAGAAAGAAGAGATAAGATGTTTGAATAACTTATTTCTGCCCAGTGGCATGATGTCTGTGGCCGGGGAACTACTAATTCCGAGTCGTTTCTTGGGTAATGGAGCAGAGAATAAAGGATTCTGAGGTAATCAGACTGCATACTGTTACATTAAGAACTGTAAGAGAGCATTTACAACCAGCGACAGATTTATAATCTACTACACTCCTGAGATGGAAGAGGGAAAGGAATTTTTATGTCGAAAGTTGCCTAAAGTTTTCCTAAAGCGCAGGAAACTGCTGGCAACTTTTGGTTCAGGTACATTGGCCGCTTAAAGGGTTAAATTATTCATGGATTTTTTATCACGAAAAGAATCAGCGCCGCCCCGGTGGCGCAGTGGTGGTCTAAGTCGTGGCTAATGATCATTCGTCCGAAAGGGGTCCGGGTTCGAATCCCGGTGAGGCATGGGTATTGTGTTTGTCTCTCTCCCTTCCCTGGAACCAGTGGCCCTAAATCAGGGACGGGCGACTGCTTATCGCCCATTGAGTTGCTCACGGTGGTCGTTAAACCTCCAATAAAAAAAAAAAAAAAAAAAGAATCAGCATATTCTCGAAAAAAAAAACAAAAAAAAACTAGAATTTTTAGCACATGCACTGTTTAAAACTGGGCAATGAAAAAAAAATCTTAAATATCTTTTACCCGCAAGTTTACTTTGTACAATCTTGAAATTTCATTTCACAGTAAATTTTTATATTTACAAATGAAATTGCCTGATTTTAACATACTTCAGGAACGTTTGCCGGAAATTTTTGCATTTAAATTTTCAACGTAAACAACTGTATTTTATTATCATAAAGTTTTTAAATAACGGAATTCCTTTCTACCAAAATGCCATTCGAAACAGCAAACTGAAAAATAATTATCTGTCAACACCCGTAACAAAACAAAAAAGAAAAAAGAGCCAACTAGTGCTAAAATGTGTATCATTCTGGCGTACATTTAAGCCAATGTTCTTACCGAGAAATTTTCAAAAATTAATTGAAACAATCAGCTTATCTCTTAAATTAAAAGTGTCATTCCAAGCAGAATTGTGGGGCGTTTTTAAGACAAAAATTAAGAAAAATGAAATTTTGAGTGACGTATATGCATTGATAATTTAGAAAATAGACTGCAACTCACAAAGAAGTGACAGATTATTGCGATGTTTCTGGTAAACCATGCGGAATTAGAGCTAATGAAAGTGCAAATTTTATAAGTATAAAATGATGTTGCTTGAAGACGGGCTCCGAATTTAATGAAGCTGGTATAAAAAGAAATAATAATTCCGAGAGGCGCAGAAGTTAACAAGTCCAAGAACAAAAACAGCATATATTCTCAGCGGGAAAAGCGTTTATTACGTAATTAAATTTCCGTAAACTTTTACGCGAAACACTCATCAAATAAAACGCATGTTTGATCGAGTTAAGAAGGCGAAATTTTCCGGCAGAAAGTTCGATTCTTTCCTGCCTCCTCTTCGTGAGGTTGAAGCGTGGGAACGGGAAAGTTGGAAGCGAGCCGGGAAATATCTAGGAGAAAGCTTTTCTTCCTTTTAATTTCTTTTTACTCTCTCTCCTCCCTCTCTGAGTCTCTTCCCTCCTCTCATCGCATGACTACTTCTACCAAATTCATGCGATAGGGGAAGAACATTCTTTTGAATGCTTCAAACCCCGTTGCAAATGGTGTAATTAGCGGAAATTGTTGTTAGGAAATAATGAGAAGTTTCTGTGGGAAATCATGATATAGTTATAGCACTACCTCATTCGAAGTTCTGCTCATTTTTGAAACTAATGAAATAACGTGATCGTTCGTTCAGATATCTCTCTGATGATGGCTCGTACGCGTTTCAAGAAGAGTAGATTCTATGCATTTCGGGGCTGCCTCAAGTCCCTTCAGTGTTTATGGTGCTGCATTTTATTTAAGGGAATTATAAAAAAAACCCGCATGCAATGAATACCCCCAAAAATGAACGTTACTATAAAAATAGCAAGAAGAATTCTTATCTGCATTATATTGGCAAAAGTCACCGGACACCTAGAAGAGAAACACAACATAGCATTTATTGACATACATTAGTACGGTGTCGGTCCACCTTTGGCCTTAATGCATGCACTGACCCTTTGAGACATGCTTTCGACAAGGTTTTGGAACACAGCGATAGGTATGCGCTTCCGTTCAGTACATAATGCTGCCGCTAAATGTTGCTAATAGTGGGCCTTGGTTCCACTCTTCTTATGCGATGCTGTAATTCATCTCATAGATGCTCTATGGGATTAAGATCAGGGCTCTGTGTTGGCCAGTCCACGTACGATACGGAATTATCGTCAAACCACGCCGTAACAGTCCTTGCTTTATGGCTCGGTGCATTATCCTGCTGGTACCAACAAAGCTTAGTTCCATAGTACTGCCACAGAATTGGTAGGGCATAATTGCCCAGAATATCGAGGTACACGTGCTGGTTAACAGGTTTGTCCACGATAACCAATGGGCCGGGACCATACCACGAAAAACACCCCCACAAGAATACACTCCCAGCTCCAAACTTGACCGTAGGAAGAATACACACACACATCCATCAGATTGGTGGATCGTGTATCTCGATTTATCAGTCCATAGGACCCTTTTGCATTGATCTACGGTCCATGAAAAATGTCCTTTACACCATGCTAAACGACGAGTAGCATTCCGAGTGGAGATGAAAGGCTTATGAGCAGCCGCACGACCACGGTAACCCATGGAATGAAGTTCTCTGGGAATGGTACGTGTACATACCGAAGTTCCAGCATTTGTACTCACCTGTAAACTGAGGTCTTGTGCAGTATTCCGTCGATTAGCTGTAACGACTCTCCTGAGTATTAACAATTTTATTGAACTCTTAGGCATAAAATAATACAGGCGCACCACAAAGTGGGAAAAACAATAATTAAACAATGAATGAAAGTAATGACAATATCAACAGATGAATGCGGCTACGCCGGTCAAGATAATATGAAAAATGCTAAAACCCACAACAAGGTGGTAAAATACACGTTACATAGAGACAGCAAAGTACACGAAAACAATTACAATTAGCACTGGCAATAGCCAGGATGTAATCGAGGAACGCCTAACAACAGAAAAGGACATCCAACACGGCACTCTATTGACAATCAGGAAAACTGGAAATAGAAACGATAAATACAGTAACCACTGTACACCAACAGTGCGCGACAAATCCGGTAAAATTCACATGAATACAACACCAGTGATTGATTCTGAAGACAAGATCAAGGCGTGCCACAACATCCATGCCTCACCGGGATTCGAACCCGGACCCCTTTCGGACGAACGATCAGAGGCCATCGCTTAGACCACTGCGCCACCGGGGCGGCCTGCTAGTAGTGTAGTAATAATAATGAACAAGCTTTTAACTGCTAGTAATGTTGTAGTAGTAATTAAGATGAATAAAGTCTTAATGCTAGTTGTTAATAATAACAACTAATGAAATAAACCTAACAGCCAGACAGGTCTGACAGTACTATGAACTGAGAAAAACGTACTTATTAAGACAATCTTTTATTTGGTAAACTTCTATTATTCGTCCACACTCACTTCATCGGTCACACAACTACTCGATATCTGGCTCTCACATAAACGAAGATCTCTTTACACACGAAACAAAGCTCTCACGCACATAAACAACCGCTCTCCCTACGTATCGTTGAACGCGCCTATTTATACTGGCTACCACCACGTCATGACTTACACTCATTGCCAGATCTCATTCAGCGGGAGAAATAACATCTCGTTCAGTAAGAAGATAATTTACATAGTAAAATAAAATAAATAGAGATAGTAAAAATCAAAAGGAAAGTGAATCCAGAGTATACGTTACACATTGATACAAAATTTATAGTGGCCCTGGACTCAACCGAGGACCAAAGAATCACAAAGGAATTAGTACCAACAGAAATGCTGTAGAAAAAGTACAATATACATACAACAAAAAATAAAAAGCTGAATATATTCATTAAACACTGTACACGTAAGCAATGTAACAGTGATAAAACCTTGCAAGCGAGTGCGAAAAGTAGAGACACAGCGCTCGCGGGAACCGGCGAAAGCTTAAGGAAAAATTGGGTAAAATAATACAGCATTTACAGGTCAATGAGCATTCACCAACTGAAACAAATCGAAGAACATGAAAAAATATGCGGCAGGGGGACATTCACATAGCACAAAGACATCAGGGGAACAAGAGTCTAACAACGTGGGACCCGAACATAAACATTGTGACCACTCACACCTAGTGATACGCTCTTTTCACAAAAATCAACATTGATATAAAAGTTAAAGACCCAGGACTCAACCGAGGACCAAAGAAACACAGATGAATAAGTACCAACAGAAATGCCGAAGAAACGTACACTGTATACATACAAGAAAACAGAAAAAGCTGTACATATTCAAGAAACACATGAACAAGGCATGAACAACACGGCACACATTATCGGCTTATCCGTGATGAACACCGCAAGCGAGTGCGAAAAAAGAAGCACAACGCTCGCGTTAAACGGCGAAAGCATGATAAAGAAAATTGTATAAAATGATACAGTATTTACAGGTCAATCAGCTTTCACCAACTCAAACAGAACGAAGAGCGTGAAAAGTGGGCAGCGAGGTCACGTTCACATAACACAAATACAACAGGGGAACGAGAGTCCGGGAACTTCGGACTCGAATATAAACCCTGTGATAAGCCAAACAATACATGACTGGGAAGAAAAACAAGGAATAAGCACACTGGGTATACAGGGAAACAGAACATTCGAGTGAGAGGTACGAACCAGCAAACGCTGTTCCTCGTTGCAAAACACTACAAAATACACAGTACAATGGTCCAGTGAACAGGAACAATGTAAAACTTCAGTATGAATATACACAATGAGCATGCTATATAAATTACAAGAATAGAGAACAGAACTTCGCTGTCTCAGATAACAGTAGGGAAAAAGAAGCAATGGACGAACAATTTACAATAAACAGGGCACATAACAATCCAAGGTGCGAAAAAAAGTGACAATGTCAGAAATTATGTACAATGAAGATAGGTTACAACAGCATACAATTACAAGCAACCAACAATACCACGCCTATTAACAGCAATAAGGTGACCATAAGGAGATATGGTACATATATATCATAAAACACCAGGAAGAAAATGAAAAAAGTGGTACATGCAGCTTAGACTCGGGTACAAACCTGTACCCAAACAAAAGAAAACGAGTTACATGAGTTAGCAATTCGCAAAACCTATGCCAAAAAAGGTACACCACGGTGGACAACTACATATCCTGCCATTTGAGAGAACAGACACAACGAAATGCAGATCCAACAAAACAACAAAATATAATTACAAATATACACTGTGTCCCAAAAGGCACATGGAAAAGTAAGAGTAGAAAGCACAACGCAATTAACACGAAAGATACAGCGTCGACCTGTCAACTCCGAACCAGCCGGTTTCCTGTGCCCAGGCAGACCGGAAGGAAGCCAGAGATTGGGGGTGGGGGTGGACACTGCAAAGTACTCCAGCCGGAGACGAGCCAAGATGCGATTCCGAAAAATCTTCCGTAGAGCTGCACCTGCAGAAAGGATGCTAGGTGTGGCAGAACGGGATCGTATAGAAAGGCGGTAAAGATGAATAATATGCTTCACAAGGACGAATAGGTAGGCAGAAGCATCCGGAAGTTTAGTTGGAGGATGCTTAGTGAGAAGTAGCCATGGATATGATTGGAATGGAAGATCCCTGGAACAAATGATGCCAGCAAGACGAAAGGCAGTATGAAGCAGCGGTAACAGAATGGGACAGTGACAGTAAACGTGTGGTACATCGCCTTCAGAACCACAAAAAATACAGAGTGAAGTAGAAGAAATAGACATACGAAAGAGAGAGGAAAGAACGGGAAGGCGACGGTGGAGAAACCGCCATTGAATGTTAAGCTCCAGCGGGGAGGAGAGCGGCGAAGAAGAAGCAGACCAGATTGTCAAAGAAAGCAAAGAAGAAACATCCGGGAGTGGGTGGGGAATAGCGAGGGGTGCGCTGAGAAGAGTATAGATCGAACCGGTGGAAAAAGAAGAAATGGGGGCAACAGAGGCACGAAGAGGAAGGAAGAAAGGAATAGAGAGGCTAGGACCAGAAACAGAGATGAGACCAGAATCAGAAACAAGGGAAGGGAAGAGAGAACAGAGAGTAGAACGAAGGAGATCATAATCTTCCTCCAGTAGGGGAGTAGAAGCGGGGAAGAGAGAGGAATAGGGCTTCCAGGAGAGGTCAGCAGTAACTAAAGCTTGAACAGTTAAGATTCCGGAGCGGACCCAAGGAGGGAAGGTGAAGTAGGGTTGATCAGGAGGGTGAATCAAAGTCGAAAAGAAAAGTGGTTCGGCAAGAAAATCACGAGTAGTAGAAGGAGTTGCGCGAAGAAGTGAAAGTGAGCGGAAGAACGCTAGAGCTTGAGTAATGAGGGGTGGAAATTGATTAAAATAAGAAGGATAAGAGTCCATCCGAAGATATAAGAGAAAAGAAAAGGATGGATCTGGGAGAGAGATAAGAATATCAAAAGTAGAGCAGAGTGGTGGAGAAGGAGTGAGAAGAAGGCGAAGGAATGAAACGATGCGAAAGGCTCGGTAGTAAAGGCATACATCCGGTAGGCGAATTCCTCCCAAAGAAGCTGGAAGAGTGCGAGTCGTAGCAGCAACCCAATGCTTTGCTGACCAAATCACAGAAGTGAAGATGCTGTTGATAGTAGAGAGACGAGCCGAGGTAAACACCGATGAGTTCCAAGCAACCAAGCATTGGGATAGAAGGTATCTCTGGACAATTTGCGCTCTCTGAATGTAAGATGCGAAAGAATGCGTGAACCGCCAAAACGCAGCTGAGCGTTGTAATCGAGGAAGGAGTCCATTCCAGGTAATAATTCCAGAAGTGAATGGATGTCCAATCTGGGCGCCAAGAATTTTCTGGGTCGAGGAGGACCACACCGCACCCCATGGGGCATTGGTGCGGCCCATTCAAGACCCACACCACAACCCGGTGCTCTTGAGCACATTCAAGGACGCACCAGAGAGAGTTGCATACTGTTGATACGTGGAAAGTAGTATATCAAACTGTTCATCTCGTCGGAGACAGAAAGTGGCGTCATCTGCATAGGCTGAAACAAAGAAACGGTGATGCCTGGTGCTAGAAACGGTCAACGGCAATGCAGAAAGAAGAAATGAATGGCTGGCAATCAAGAAAGGTTCAAATGCGAGGGCAAAGAGTTGCCCTGAGAGGGGGCAACCCTGCCGGATTCCTCGTTGTAAAGGGATGGGTGCCGTCTAAAATGAGGTCGCCCGAACATGAAAATGAGCGCCCCGATATAGACTGAGAAGGAGAGAGACAAAAGGAGAAGGATAGCCAAAATGGGTTAGAACAGCAGAGAGATAGTCATGGGAAATGTTATCAAAAGCAGACTGTTGATCAATGTTAAATAGGACTAGGGGTTCTGAATGTTTGCGAGCAAGAAAATTGAGATTAAAAAGAAAGGAAATGTTGTTAGCGATAGACCGACCAGTGTATGACTGGTCGGGAGAAACAAGAAACGAAAGGACAGAGTTAAGACGTCGAGAAAGAAGTTTCGTGAAAAATTTATAATCAATATTAAGGATGAATATTAATGATGTCAGATTCAGGAGGTCCCCCTTCTTTGGCAGGACGATGATATGAGCAACTGTCAATTCCGGAGGAAGCGCAGAAGAAGAAAGAGCACAAGAAAAACCAGCAGAAAGAAAAGGTAGAAGGGACGGAAGAAAAGCACGGTAGAAGGACAACGGAAGACCATCAGGTCCCGGATAGGCATGGGAGTTCAGGGAGGAAAACGCTACTCGAAGTTCAGGCAAAGAAAACTCAGCAGTTAGGGGAGCACAGAGAAAAGGCTGGACCTGAGGGAGAGAAGAGAGAAGGGCAGAAGAAGAAAGATCAGTAACCTGCGCGACCGCTCGGAACTTCTCCTGAAAGAAGTGACGGACTTGAGAGAAAATAAGAGATGTGTCGAACGTGGTGGAGCCGTTAGGAAGGCGAAGATGTCGAAGTGAGGTTGACGCTCGTCTAGATGATTCCAACTTGGAAAAAACTTCAAAGACTTGTGTCGATGGAGATACATGCAGAAGTTGAAGTCGACGCACAGCTTGTTGGGCAAGCGGTTGTAGGTGAGCGTGTAGTTCATCATGAACTACTGAATACTGTGTATCCGACATTGGTAACGAAGAAAGCAAGCCCCGAAGATTGCTGATCGCCATCGCACGAGTGGTAGTAATAAAAAATGAAAGGCGTCGTACCAATAATAGAAGGTCTTGTTTAATGTCGAGCCACAGACGCAGGGCACTCGGAGTAGTAGCTAGCAGAGGTTTCCTAGCAGCAAGTAACTGCTCAACTGTATCGCAAAAAGACCGATCTTGTAAAATTGTATCATCAAAACTCCATCAACGACGAGCCGAAGGTGGTGATGGGGAGACACAAACAGATAGAGGCACAGCGCTATGATCGGAGGACACTGTGGGGAGGTGCCGTGCCGAAGTAATAGTGGGAATCAAAGAAGAGACAACATAAATACGGTCCAATCGAGCTGCAGCAGAAAACTGCGTCGGGGAATTGCACCAAGTAAATGAAATGGTTTGAGGATTTAGCTGGCGAAAAGAGTCAACAAGCTGAAAATCAGCAATAAACTGTGTTAACTTGGAGACTAGATTCGCACGGTGTTCTCCGTGCGACAAATAGCGGTCTACAGAGGGCTGCACCGTGCAGTTGAAATCCCCTCCAATGATGAAAAAATCCCCGGAGGGAATCGCAGCAAACGCTGCACGTAGACTCCGAAAAAGTGGATCAACATATGATTCTTCAGTTGGTATATACACATTAAACACATGAAGAGTTAGAGTATCAACACAGAAAGTAAGGCATTGCAATAATTCTGAATATAAGTTATTGACAGAAATAGAAGAGATACGGTGCATTAAACGACGGTGTACACCGACGGCAATGCAACCAAACCTCGATTGGCGGTACGCATGGTAGAATGTGTAAGGCCACGACCGCCATCTGTGTGTCGGCGTATCAGTTGAACATCGAGTCTCTTGAAGGAGGAGGACATCACTGGCATCCGCCGAGAGGTACTCATAGACAAGGGCATTCACATCAGGGGTCGCAAATCCATGACAGTTGAAGGTCGTCACTGTGAAAGCGCTAAATCAGAGGGTGGAGTGAGCACCTTACGCAAGTGGTCTCGAAGATTAGTGTATCGATGATGCATCATTTTCACAGCAGCAGCATCCTTGAAGACGGACTACGAAGCGCTTGATAGATGCAGTACAACTCCGTCAACTGCACAGTCACCGCCGGAAGCTGAGCCGTATGTGCCTGGACAAAAGGAGGGAAAATTTTTCGACAGAAAACGTCATATAACTCCGGATATGATAGCGGAGTCGTCGGAAATACATGTTTTTTTGTTGTTGTTTTTTCGATTGGAGGTTTAACGACCACCGTGAGCAACTCAATGGGCTATAAGCAGTCGTCCGTCTCTAATTTAGGGTCGCTGGTTCCGGGGAAGGGAGAGAACCAGTGCCGTAAGACAAGTACAACATCCATGCCTCACCGGGATTCGAACCCGGACCCCGTTCGGACGAATTATCAGAGGCCATCGCTTAGACCACTGCGCCACCGGGGCGGCAAATACATGTTGTTGTAGTCTTGCAAGAAAATCCTCATAAGGTAAGATAAAGTCTTCAGGGTTCGAAGACAAACCACAGTCTTTCAGGCGAGAAGCCGACGTACGGGATCGAGTAGAAAGTGGCGACTTCCCTTGAGGCTTCCGCCGCTTGGAGGAACCGTGGGGGCCTTTGGCGCTTCTCTTTTGTCAGTGCAGGACCAAGAGGTCGCGTCCGACCCATCACTTAAGGTGTGGTCCCTGACGCTCTGGTAAGCGGTATCGGTGTCCGCATTGGAAGTTTCAGTATCAGACAACACCCCACCATCAGCATCAGTAATGTCGCCAGGTGGTGCAGAAGCAAGGAAAGGCGATGTCGGTGGTAATTCAGTATAATGCTCTACAGAAGCAGGAGGTGGTAAGGCAGTCGACTTAGGAGAGATCTCTATGTGAAGAGGATCAGCAGGTGCCGAAGATAGTGATGAGGCACCAACAGGGGTGTAGTGAGTATCCATCCGTGGTGCAGAAGAACCAGTTGATGGCCGTGCAATAGGACACTCTTTGTAGAAATGTCCAACTTCCTTGCACTGACTGCAATGGAATTCAGTCATTAGTTCAATTTGGCGAGTCTGACCATCACACTTAACTGTGAAGTGAGTTGGGAGCTGAGCAATAGCTTCTTGAGAAGGAAACACGACACGTGGAACTCGACGGGCTCCACGGATGGTATCATGCATCGGGTCGTTCTTTGCAGCTAAGTTTGTTTGAATCCCTTCAACGACTCACCTCAGAGATGAAAGCACAGTATATAACATGACGTCAGTCACCTCTGTGGGTACAGGGTAAAAAGAAACATTTACTGGTCGTTGGGCCACTGGTTCTGGAGTAAGTTGGCGATCTCCTATGGTTAGGCCTGTTGGCAGTATAGACTTGGCATATTCAACCTTGGAAAGATAAACGACAACCGTCCACCCCCCCCCCCCCACACCGGAACATATGCGAAATGGCGTCTGGGGGAAACAGGCGTTGAAGGGGATCGGCATAGATCCGCATCGGTGTATCCGAGAGAACCTCAAAACTAACTCCCTTAACCAGGTTTTCTTTTTTTTTTTTTTTGATTGGAGGTTTAACGACCACCGTGAGCAACTCAATGGGCTATAAGCAGTCGCCCGTCCCTAATTTAGGGTCACTGGTTCCAGGGAAGGGAGAGATCCAGTGCCGTAAGACAAACACAACATCCATGCCTCACCGGGATTCGAACCCGGACCCCTTTCGGACGAATGATCAGAGGCCATTGCCTTAGACCACTGCGCCACCGGGACTGCAGCCAGGTCTTCCAAGAAAACAGTCGCGGCTGGTGAGCCTGCTGGAATTTCAAGAAGAATGTTGTTTCCAGCACGATAAATATAAGTGTGCAAAGCTTGAGCGCTTGCATACAGATCCTTGGAAAGCTGTCAAAGAGTAGAAGAGGCTGCAACCTTAGAATACGTGGCAGACGACTGAACGGGCACAGGAGAACTGGAAGAGGCTTCACACCAGTAATATCCATGGCTTCATCAACTGGAACAGAAGCTGAAAGGTTTGACGTACTGGGGAAGTCAACGGATTGACACCCGAAAGGCTACCGAACGCACCACTCGGAGAGGGTAGTGCATCAGTGCTAGCTAGGGAAGACAGCGCAGGGACGCTGGCATCAGTCGAAGACGAAAATGATGATGATGATGATGGAGCACGGGAAGCGAGGGCTGGGCTCCGCCCCTCTTCGCCGGAAGTCGCCATTTGCAATTTTGATGAAGTGTGCACCGCCGACCGGCTAGGTCGAACGTAAACAAACTGATAATAACAAAAGAAAAAACTCACCCGCTCTGGAGTAGACTTAAAATAATCACCGGACTTTCACGAATCGACGACGACAAACAGGTAAGGAAGAAACACTTGATATCACACAACACAAACCAATATAAACGGAACTCACACGAACCTGACCGCTGAGCCTGAGGCTTCGATGTCCTCTATCACAGATTTTTTTTTTTTTTTTTTTGATTAGAGGTTTAACGACCACCGTGAGCAACTCAATGGGCTATAAGCAATCGCCCGTTCCTAATTTAGGGTCACTGGTTCCAGGGAAGGGAGAGAGCCAGTGCCGTAAGACAAACACAACATCCATGCCTGACCGGTATTCGAACCCGGACCCCTTACGGACGAATGATCAGAGGCCACCGCCTTAGACCACTGCGCCACCGGCTGATTTTCTTTGGTCTGCCGATAAGTTTTACTGCTTCGGGCACGCCATGTGTCTTTCACTTATTCAGTACATCCAAAACAGTTGACTTGGGTATGTTTAAACGCCTCTCGGTTTCACTTATGGACAACCCACTAATAACACCCAACAATTTTTCCTTTCGCAAAGTCAGTTATCTTTCCCCGCAACATTTTCAATCAACCTCACAGTGCGATATGATCGCGATTGGCTGCAGGCTTGTTTTTATACCGTTTGCAGCTGTACCGCGCATCCTAACAACGCATAGGATCCGTTCATTTGCTTTTGAAGGTGTGTCCGGTGACTTTTGTCAATATAGTGTATGTTCCAATATACCGCATGCGAGAAAACATTTCAAAGAACACACAACAAATTCATTTACACTCTGAAAAGAAATACTGGCAAATTTGTTATTTTTTTTCTGTGTGGCAAGTACGCATAAGGGTGGACTGTATGACATAATATTTCTCCATAAAATGTCCTGCTTCATACTTCAATGAAAACTTTAAACAATGTTAGGAAAAAAATTCCATTTTCAGTTGCCATCAAAAACTCATTTTAAGTTTGCTTAAATCAATTCCTTACCAATCGCGAATTTGAGTATATGCAGAAACATTCTGCTATATCCTTTTAGTCACGACCCCAGCAATTTCAGTGTCTACTTGTCGACGGCCACGTGTGTCCAGCTTCTGCCTATAATACCAGATAAAATTATCTGATGAATTAATAATACTTGGTACCGCAGAAGTTGCTGCGCAGTAACATCTCATTCGTGATGTTAGCGATACAAGCAGTAAAGCAAAAAATATCCGTGCCTTATCAGTTATAAAGAAGCAAAAAGCACAAAAAGTATAACTCACCGAGGTCGCACAAAGTGTGTCATCCAGCTACATTTCATAACAAGAAAGATGACACCGAATTTTCGGGTGTAATAAGCACGTCTTTTGAATCCGTTCTGACGCAAATTAAATTTATCAAAGCTATTCAAAGTCAATGGAACCGGTATGGAAAACAATAGATCTGACCAAAGAAAGAAGATTTTCAATCGGGTTTTTAATCCCTCAGATATTGCTGTAAACGGAATCGTGAGCTTACGAACTCTTAGAAACAGATATTTCGACAAAAATAAGATGTGACTTTACGTCCCCTGGTGGGAAAACCATGCATTATTTTAGGAAGAAAGTATTTTCAAAAGGTTTATCCATATGAGTGGTATCGGTCCAAGAAAAAAAAATTAGTCGAGTTTTCAGGATCCCAGATTTTGAAACAAATACTTCAAAAGCAGAAATTAACACTTATGACCCCTAGTGGCTTAACCATTCTTTACCAAACATTAGAAGCTATGTGAAAAATATTTTCCATCAGGTCTTGTATGCGATACAGGAAGAATTTTTTCAAATCAGAGCTTTAGGAGCAGAAATAACGAAGAAAACGCAATTTACCTTTGTGCCCCCTAGCGGAAAGTCTATTATATACTTGAAAATTTTGAATTTACAGGAAAAACATTTCGCATCGGAAACACTATCCAACAAAGAAGGAATTTTTCAAATCGTACTCTTAGAAGTTGAGATATTGACAAAAATAAGATATACATGTACGCTCCCTGGCGTAGAAACCATGCATTTTTTCAAGAAGAAATTTTTCCTAAAAGGTTTGTCGACATGAGAAGTATCTGTCAACAAATGAATTTTTTTTCAATCGAGATTTTGGAAGCTCATATTTTGCTACAAATACAGCAGAAGCGAAAATTAAGACTTACGCCACCTGGTGGCCAAACCATTTCTAACAAAAATTAGAAATTATGTGCAAACGATTTCCCATCAGGAGCTGTATGCGGTGCAGAAAGAATTTTTCAAATCGGAGATTTAGAAGTAGAGATATAGGGGGAAACGCAATTTACCGCTACGCCCCCTAGCGAAAAGTCTATGAATTACTTGAAAATTTTGAAATTATATGAAAAACATGTCACACGGAAAACACTATCCAACAAAGAAGGAATTTTTCAAATCGGACACCTAGAAGTAGAGATATTGACAAAAATGAGATGTACATCTACGCCCCCTGGCGGAGAAACTGTGCAATATTTTAAGAAGAAAATATTCCGAAAAGGTTAATCGATGTGAGTGGCATCAGTCCACGAAAGAATTTTTTCAATCGGTATTTTAGAAGCTCCGATTTTATGGCAAATTCATCAGAAGCAAAAATTAACACTTACGCCCCCTGGTGGCCAAAGTATTCTTTACCAAAAATTTGAAATTATATGCAAAAGATTTTTCATGAGAAGATGTATCCACCGAAGAAACAATTTTTTAAATCGGAGTTTTAGAAAAAGAGTTATAGGGGAAAATGTAATTTACTTTTACGCCCCCTAGCTGAAAATCTATACCTAATTTGTAAAAGTAACTATATCTAAAATACTCTTCGACATAAATGAAATCGAAAGATAAAATTTTTTTTTCAATCGGATGTTTAGAAGCAAATATGTGGGATAAAACGTATTTTTGAATTCGACATTATCTGCATTTACGCCCTCTAGTGGCAAAATTGTACATCGTAAAAAAAACGAAATAAAGGATCATCATTTGCATATTTCAAGCTTCCGAATGCAAAAATAATTTTTCAAATTGGACTAATAGTTGCAGAGATATCGTGGGTACAGACGGACGGGCGGACGGACGGAAAACCCGATAACAGAAGCACGATATTTTTTTACAAAAGACATGCTTAAATGAACACAATAAAAAGTAAACTTATTTACACTGAGAAGCGAAGATGAATGCACAAACGCACGGCCATCAAACTGATGGATCGTGTATCTAGATTCATCAGTCCATAGGACCTGTTTCCATTGATCTACGGTCACGATAAATGTTCTTTACACCACGCTAAACGAGGAATAGCATTCCGAGTAGAGACTAAAGGCTTATGAGCAGCCGCACGATCACGGTAGCCCGTGAAATTAAGTTATCTGCGAATGGTACATGTACATACCGAGGTTCTAGCATTTTTACTCACCTGTACACTGAGGTCTTGTGCAGTAGTACTCCGTCGATCAGCTGTAAGGACTCTCCTAAGGTTTCGACGTCCTCTATCACAGATTTTCTTTGGTCTGCCGGTACGTGTTGCTGCTTCAGGCACGCCATGTGTCTTCCACTTATTCAGTACATCGAAAACAGTTAACTTGGGTATGTTTAAACGCCTCTCGGTTTCCCTTATGGAAAACCCATTAATATGACACCCAACAATTTTTCCTTTCTCAAAGTCAGTTCAGCGACATTTTCACTCAACCTCACATGGCGATATGATCGCGGTCGGCTGCAGGCTTGTTTTTATACCGTTTGCAGCTGTACCGTGCATCTTAACAACGCAACGGATCCGTTCATTTGCTTTTGAAGGAGTGTCCGGTGACTTTTGTCAATATATATATATATATAGGTTAACTTATTCAAGTTACTCTTTCCATTTATTGATGTTTCATTAGGATGTGCCTGTACACAGTTATTTCGTTGTAGTGTATGGTTATATATCATCATCATCATCATTGTCAACCATTATCAATCCACTGCTGGACGAAGGTCTCCCCAAGTTTCCTCCACAACGGTCTGTCTTGTGCCAGTCTCCTCCATGTCACCCCTGCATACTTTCGAATTTCATCCACCCATCTCCCATGTGGTCTTCTTCTGGGTCTTTTCCTGTCCCTTGGAATCCAATCTAAAATTTCGGCTGTCCATCGATGATATCTGTCCTTCTGGCAGTATGTCCAGCCCATTGCCATTTCAGGGATTTAACTCTGATCATGATGTCTTCCACTCTTGTCATTTTTCGGATCCACGAGTTCCTCTTCTTATCTCTCCTGGTTGCACCAAGCATGCACCTGTCCATGCTGCTTTGAGTTGTCTGCAGCCTTTGTATGTCTCTTTTAGTTAAGGTCCACGTCTCTGCACCATACGTAAGCACTGGAAGGATGCACTGATCAAACACTTTTCTTTTAAGACATAATGGCATATTGCTCTTGAAAATTATGCTGTTTCTTCCAAAAGCTCTCCAGGCAAGTTGTGTACGCCGATTAATTTCTTCATCAATGTGACCCTCACTTGATATCTGCTGTCCAAGATAAACGTACGTGTCTGTTATCTCCAGCTTTTCTCCATCAATCGATAAATCTTCATTTCTTGTAAAAGCATTGAACATCACTTTTGTCTTCTGAAAGTTCATTTTTAATCCCACTTCTTTACTCTTGTCAGCAAGTTCCTGGATCATACTCTGCAGCTCTGATGGGGTAGTTGCAAAAATGACTACGTCATCAGCAAAACGAAGGTGGGTTAGATAATCTCCATTAATCTTTATCCCCTTGTTTTCCCAGCTCAGCGACTGAAAAACACTCTCCAATGTGGCATTAAAGAGCTTCGGAGATATGGTGTCACCTTGTCTCACTCCCTTTCCAATTTTTACGTGTGTTGTATTTTCAAACAGCCTAATCTTTGCACTTGCATTTTCATAGATGTTATTAATAATATTAATGTATGCATCTTCAATACCGCAGGTTTTCAGAGCCATTGTAACTGCTGATGGTTTCACCGAATCAAAGGCTTTTTCATAATCGATAAAAGCCATGCACAATGGAAGCTCATATTCCCTCGCTCTTTCAATTAGTTCTCTCAGCACGTGGATATGATCTATTGTGATGTAGCCACTCCTGAATCCAGCTTGTTCTCTCGGTTGAGCCATGTCCAGTGTTACCTTCAAGCGGTGTGAAAGAACTTTAGTGAAGATTTTATAAACTACTGATAGGAGGCTGATAGGTCTGTAGTTTCCAAGATCCTCAATGTCACCTTTCTTATGTAGCAGGATCATTGTAGCGGTGTTCCAATCCTCAGGAATCTTTCCTTCATTAAGGCATCGAGTGAAAATTTGGGCAAGTACTGTTTCGATTTCTCCACTTGCTTCTTGTATGATGTCTACAGTAATTCCATCTTCTCCTGGAGCTTTTCCTCCCTTCATGTTCTTGATTGCATGTGCAACTTCTGCTGGAAGGACTGGACAAACTCTGGTACTGGTATCTTTCATGATGTCTGGAGTGCACATAGCATCCCTTTCATATAATTTGGAGTAGAAATCTTTCACTCTTGTCAAAATTTCGCCTCTATTTCTTGTTACAGAACCATCTTCTTTTCTCAGTGCCATAATCTGTTTTCTTCCCTTACTGAGATGTCCCTTTGCTATCTTTAGGCTTTGGTTGTTTTCAATTGCTTTCCTCACTAGTTCACAGTTGGATTTTCTTACGTCTTCAGGGATACTTTTTCTTACTGTCTTGCATAGCTCTATATATTCCACTTTGGAAGTCACATCTTCTTTAGTTGTCCTCATCTCTCTTCTTTTTTGCATCAACATTTTCGTTTTTCCTGATAATTTGTTTACATGCAACTTGTTCTTAGACCCAGCTAATTTTGTTGCTGTTTCCATAAGAGCTTTGGTTACTTTTCTGTTAACTTCAGAGATGTCCACTTCTTCCGATGTTAGGCCTTCTAAAGCAGAGAACCTGTTCTTCAGTTCCAACTTGAAGGTATTATGGTGTTTTTTAAGGTTGGTTATGTCAATAGATTTTGTTTGTCTTATGAGCTTGCCACGTTCAAGTTTAGTGTTGAGGTGCATCTTACATCTCACCAATCTATGGTCACTACCTGTGTTGAACTTGTTTAGCACACTGCTTTCTTCTATGACGAATTTTTTGTTACACATAATAAAATCAATTTCACTTGTCGTCCCATTTGGATGTCTCCATGTCCATTTCCTGTGTGGTTTTTTCTTGAAGAAGGAGTTCAAGATGAAAAACCCTTCTGCCTCTGCAAACTCAACGAGAGTATTTCCACGCTGGTTTCTGTTGCCGTGACCGAATTTACCTACTGAAGTTTCATTCTGTTGCCGTTGCCCTATTTGTGCATTGAAATCTCCCATAATTATTTTCAAGTGCTGCTTACCTTTATTATTTAGATGACAAATTTCCTCATAAAATTCTTCAATTTCTTCTTCAGGATGACTTGTGGTGGGTGCATAAGTTTGAATAATCTGAGCCTGGTATCTTTTCGAGAGTTGGATAACAAGTCGTGCAGCTCTGTCAGAGGAACTTTCAACTTCTACAACTTTATCCTTCAGTTTCTTGTTTATTATAAATCCAACACCACTAGTTCTGCCAGTATCTGTCCCACGATAGTAGAAGAGATGTCCACTTTTCAGTTCGATGAGATCTTCTCCTTTTCTCCTTACCTCACTTAGCCCCACGATGTCCCACTTGATACTTTGTAGTTCCTCTTCCAATTCAAGAAGCCTTGAATCAGAAGATAGGGAGCGTCCATTATACGTAGCCAAGGTCAGCATCAGATGGCAGCCTAGTTCTGTACTCCGGGGATTCTTAGCACCCTCTGCCTTCATGTCGCACTGGCCGCTGCCTTGGCTAGGTACATTCCAGCTGCCGGAGACTGAGGGCCAAGATTTACGTTGTGGAATCATTTTGGAGGGGTTTGGCCATAACTCACCACGCTGGCCAAGCGGGTTGGTGAGTGTGGGATAGAATTTCCTCTAATCCCGATGGTATAGTCATACCGCTATTGGCGGTCGTCAGAGCCCCTTTAGTGGGAACAGGATGCACCACGAGAAGGCGGGGTTGACATTTGTCAAGGAGAGGCTGTGATGTTACGCATCACCTGACCTTACATCCCATGGTTATATATATATTAATACTAAGGTGTTCAATCCTTCTCGAATCTAAGCAGTGTAGGTAGGTAGTACGATCATCCAGATTGCAAACGGGATTTTCAATTCTTCGTAGGTCGTGATTATCATTTTTATTTTTTTATTATTACTATAATTTTATTTCGACTCCTTAATATTCAGAAAATCTTTTCACATGTTGTTTTTGGTTAGTAATAGTAGCAGTGGAGAGATTTTTATTGGTAATTAGGAAGGGTTTTTGCAATTTTTCTGTTCAGTTATTATTTTCTTGCAAACTGGATAATGCAGAAACCCACACTTTTTGGTCTATATAGTTATCCGTGCCTAGCCTCTGAAGACGCCATCGAAAACAGCTCACATATTTCTATAATCCTTCCTTTTCCTCCTGGTTGATTCTTCTGTCTCTGACTTAAGTTTTCCGAATCAGTTATCTTCAGCTTTCAGTAATTTGCTTTGGTTGATGTGTTTATATACACTGAAGAGCAATTGAATTCGAGACAGCTGACGCTATGCAAATGTAGCGCTGTGGGCGGCCCTGTGAACGGAAACGACATGACGTATGCAGCGATCCGACAAAATAAGGAGTGATGCGACGGAAATCAGTAAGAGTTGGGAGCAGTATGGGTAAGACTAAGGATCTAAGTGCATTTGATCGTGGGAAAACTGTCGGGGCCCGACGAATGGGTCACTCCATCTCGGACGACGTGCAGGCACTGGGATTTTCACTAGCCACTGTGCCACGGGTGCACCGTGAGTACATCGAATCCGGTAAAACCATCCCTAAAAGGGCCAACTGCGGTGGACAACAGCATGTGGATGAGCAGGGTCCTCGTCGGCTAGCTCGCATTGTAGCAGCGGATAGACGGGCCACAGAGCAAGAAATCACTCTGCAATTTAACGCTGGTCCACAAAAACGTGTAAGCAGCCACACCATCCAGAACCATCTCTTCGCTATGGGGTACAGAAGCCATCGTCCCACGAGGGTACCGCTGCTGACTGCACATCACAGGGTCTAAAAATTAGCATGGACGCGGGAACATCGCCACTGGACCCAAGACATGTGGAAAAATGTGGCCTGGACTGATGAGTCGAGATTCACGTTGGTACATGCGGATGGCAGGATACGAGTACGGCGAAACCACATGAAGCGATGGATCCTTCTTGCCAGCAGGGTACTCTTCAAGCTGGTGAGGGGTGGCATTCCCGTCTGGGGACTGTTTACGTGGAGTGAAATGGGACCCCTGATACGTGTGACATCGTCCCTCACAGGTCAACGGTACCGGGATATCCTGGACGACCATTTGCTCCCGTTTGTGCGTCTCCAACATCCCACTGGGGACCTCATTCTGCAACAAGACAATGCACCGTGCCATCGCTCCCGAATTGTATCCGAGTGGTGGGATGAACACTCCACCGACGTGACCTCGCTTCCTTGGCCATTGAGCACATCTGGGATGCCATCCAGAGAGATGACCCCCTCCATGAAATCTTCGTGAACTGTGGGAGCTTGTTCAGCGGTCGTGAATCCGTATGGCTTCCCAACGCTTCCGGTGTCTTGTCGAGTCCATGCCGTGACGAATCGCCGCCGTCATCAGGGCGAAAGGTGGTGTAACACGTTACTAGACAGGTATCTCTAATTCAATTGCTCTTCAGTGTATATACACTGCCTGACAGAGAAAATGCCACATCATGAAGAAATGTTCGAAAACAGACCAAACTGCACACACGTACAGCAAAGTAGGTGCTAAACAAAATTATTTTATTGTCACATATAGACTAGGCTCTAGTGGCTGAATATACAGGATGATTAATAAGGACTGTGGCCTCCATTTTGGAAGATACAGCTATGGATTCGATGCGGCATCAAGGCAATGAGAGTCCGAATATAGTCCTGTTGTATCGTGGACCATGTTCTGTTGATCCGAGCCCACAGTTCATCTTCATTTTGCGAGGTGGGGGAAGTGAGGACACACAACTGACGTCCAATCGTGTCCCTGAGATGCTCGATGGGCCAGAGGTCGATGAATCGTGCTGGCCACGGAAGCATCCGCACACCGTGTAAAGCATTCAGGCCCATACGAGCGGTATGCAGCCGGATGTTATTCTGTTGAAAAACGGCGTTTGGGATGCCGTGCAGATACGGTAGTGTCATGGGCCGCAGCATCTCGTCAACATAGCGGTGTGCCGTCAATGTACCCGTAATGCGTACCAACGGTGAGCTGCTGTTGGCGCTGATAGCACCCCACACTATGATTTCACGTTGCTGTGCCGTAGGGCGCTCCAAATGGCGGATGAATCCACCCGTTAGCCACGTCGCCTTCAGACTCTCATGCGGCGATCATCCGTAGTGTGACAGAACTGATATTCGTTGATGAACACCACACTGTTCCATTCAGCACCCCCACGCAGCTCTGGAGCGACACTACGCCAAGCGGTGACGACGATGGCTCGCTGTTAAAGGCAGCCTTCGCAACGAACGTCTGGACAGCAAACCAGACGCAGCCAATCGGCGCGACACTGTTAGTGTCGATTACAGACCATCCAAGCTTTCCCGTAAACTACGCAAAATGTCGCCCGTTGTGGCCGGTAGGTCCGCTACGGCATGACGTCCGATGCGACGATTGGTGCGCTCGGACGTCCGACTCCGTGCTCCGATCTCCCTACGAAGTTGCACGATATATATATATATATATACACTATCTACCAACAAGTAATTGGACACCTGTGATAGCAAATGAAAACGAAGTTTTTTCACCTTCAATAGTTGGTGGAGCCTCCACGAGTGGCGATTACAGCTGCGACTCTCCGGGGCATACTCTCAACCAGGCGTTGTACGACGGCTAGCAGTATTTCCTTCCACTTGGCTTGGAGAAGACAGGTCAGTTCCTTCACCGATTTTGGACGGTGGGGGCACCCCTTCAGTCGACGCTCCAACTCGTCCCAGAGGTGCTCGATAGGGTTAAGGTCCGGGCTCTGCGCAGGCCAGTCCATTCGATTAACCCCATTGTCACCATACCAAGCCATGGTGGACCTCGCAACATGACAGGTGGCATTGTCATCCTGAAAGTAACATGGGTCCACCCCGTAAAGCTGCCACAACGAAGGAAGCGCATGGTCATCCAAAATGGTACAGTAGGTCTCGGCGTTGAGTCTACCAGGAATTGCGACCAGGGGTCTCGTGCCATACCAGGAGAAACACCCCAAAGAATAATTCCACAGCCGCCGAACTTCACATTTGGCACAATACATTCCGACAGGAGGCGTTCTCCAGGCAGACGCCAAACCCAGACCCTACCATCCGAACGGTAGAGGGTGAACCTTGATTCGTTGCTCCAGAGAACCTGTTTCCACTGTTCAACGGTCCACTGTCGACGTTCTTCGCACCACGTTAGCCGAGCAGCGCTATTGGACTTGGTGATCAAAGGCCTGTGGGCGGCCGCACGTCCATGATAACCGAGCAGATGGGCTTCCTTACGGATGGGGTATTCATCGAAAGAACACTCCCGGATGCCTGTTGAAACTCCTCGCGGATGTGGCCCATCGATTTGGTGCGGTTCTTCCGAATTTCTTTGGCCAGCACCCGTCAGTCTCTAACTCCCAGTTTTGTGGGTCTGCCGGGTCGGAAAACATTCCGACAGTCACCTCTCAACTTCCACTTGCCAATCACGTAGGCCACTGTCGATTTTGGGTACTTCAACTCGCTGGATATGCCACGTATGGATCGGCCATTTCTGTGATACCCGACGATTACACCTTTCTCGAAATCAAAGAGCTCCGAACTGCGTGGCATCTTGCATGCGACTGGTTGCGTTGTTGTTTCCTACACGATAGTTAACGGCGGCGGCCGTGACGTGTATCAGGACAGCAGATATCTTCGATTGCAGGGGTGTCCAATAACTTGTTGGTAGATAGTGTATATGTATACGTAAATAATGCTAAAAACGAAGCAAAAAAGATTTAAGAAAAAAATATAACAATATTAAAATAGGGAACATAGCAGAGAAAAAATACAAAACAAAAAAGTGCTGCATGTAAACACGTTTTTGTTACAAGTACAATGCATTGTAGGCTTAGGGCCTTCATGCTGGTATTTGACTGATTAGAAAAATATCTTGTAAATAGTTTATCTTGTACTAGCAACACTCTGTTTTATTTATTATCTTTTATTAATATGGTTGTTCTATATATTTTTAGAAATGGCGTGCATATTCGTTAATTCTAGGTAATGCCCTATGCTTAACTTCTTATGTAATTTTTGTATGTGTCTTGGGCTTCTCTCTTACTTCTTTGAGTTTTGCACCATGGTTCTATGGATTCCATCTCTCATATTACCACGGTGCTTTAAATCTCGTGCACCTTTAGCTAGTGTATTTTTTAAAAATGTATATTTTCGAAATTTCAAAGTTATCAGAACAAATGTTACTGAATATGTATGTATACCTCTTCTTTAGGCAAAGCTCTTAACTTTTCATCAGTAAATGACTTTCTTTTCTTGTGTTGTGTTGTAGTGGATGTCTGACCTACTTCAAAATGTAGTTTGCTTGAATTATCTTGGACTGGTTATTGTTTGAGGGTGCGTTGGGCAATATGATTTCGTTTGCTGGTGATGGGTTTTGTATCCCTTTTAACATCTGGTGAATTTAACCTAAAATTTAATTGGTCCTTATAGCAAACTAAATTATCAGAAACCCACACCACTTTTCTGGTCTTTTTAGATATATAAGAGATTTTCTTCATGCTTGCCCCTGACGAAGCCATTACAGACTCTGTCATAAGGTCTGCATTCCCTAAGTTCTTCTCGTTTTTTTTTAATTGTTTTGCTTTTAGCTTTCTCAAGTGCTCGCTTGCTTTGGAAGGTTTGGGTTTTTTATTTTTTCTGTTATGTTCTTTATTTTAACATTGTTTTATTTTTTCTCTTAATTTTTTTTTTTGCTTCGTTTTTAGGATTTACGTATTATATTTTGATCCTTTATTTACGCAGCCTTTGGCGCTTTAGAATTTCAAAGTTGGTTTTGATTTGGTGCTTCTATTTGGTTTTTCAGATATATATATATACACTGCTGACCACCCAAAATGCAACACCAAAAAGGACAGGAGATAGCAAAGCCAGATTTATTGGACACATAACAACATATACAAAGATGAAACGATTGAGCTTACAGGCCCGTGCGACTTACGGAACACGCAGACATCAATAGTTCGTGTGGTCCTCATGGCTGGCAATAACGACCGCTACACGCCGCGGCATCGAACGAGAGAGGCTTTGGATGTAGGCTTGGGGTATGTCGGTCCAGGCTGCTTCCACACGTTGCCACAGTTCATCAGGTGTAGCCGCGGGTGGTGCTTGCCGGGCCACTCGGTTGCCGATCAGTGACCAGAAAAGTTTCATGGACGACATATCGGGAGAACAGGCGGGCCACGGCAGCAGTTACACCTGGTGGGCCGCGAAGAATTGTTGGAAGATGCGTGCTACGTGCGGGCGCGCACTGTCCCTTTTGAAACGTGGCCGCTGGCAGGTCCTGCAGGTAAGGGAGTACTACAGGCACCAAAACGTCGGATATGTAGCGGTGGCTGTTGAGTGTACCGACGATGCGTACCAGAGGGGTGCGGGTGTCATATCCAATTGCGCCCCAAACCATAACGCCAGGCGACGGACCGGTAGGGCGATGCATAATGCAGGCGTCATACATTCTCTCGCCGCGGTCCCGCCAATCGCGGATCCGACCATCGTGGTGTTGCAGGCAGAATCGGGATTCGTCAGAGAAGACAATGTCGTACCATTCCGTAGTTCAGGTGCGGCATTCAACGGCCCACTGCCGCCGCCCTCGCCGGTGGTGTAACGTCAATGGTAATCGGAGCAATTGGCGCCGTGCGACAAGTCCCTGCTCCTGCAGACGACGTCGAACGGTACGTGATGACACAGGTTATTGCGCAACACACCATAATTCCTGCGCTAACGTTCGTGATGTGGTGGAGCGAGCCGTCAATGTCCGCTGCACTATTTGCCGGTCCTCTCGTTTGGTGGTGTGCCGCGGCTGCGGCAATCGCTCACGTCGGTCCGTCCGACCCTACTGCACCCACCGAATCCCTACTCGCCCCACTGTGGCTGGATGTCGCTACACACGGGCGCCGATGTCTCGGTTCGATAAACCGCTGTCGCGATAAGCCACTCTTCGTCCTCTGTCGAACTCCGAAACGTGCTGGAATGACTGCCGTATTCTGCGACGAAGCATCAGGAAGCTTCCCACGCACAGGTCCGGCAGCACAACGCACTTCCACTACTTATAATCCGCCTTCTGTGCACCGTTTTTATAGTGCTTCTCGGTGTCGTGCCGGGCGCACATGATTTGCATATGCCCTCTCGTGGGCGACGCATGCTGCGAATTTCAGGCCAATCGGATGCTTTCTTCTTGGTGTTGCGTTTTGGGTGGCCAACAGTGTATATATATATATACACGCCGTCACAGACTGCCACGATGTCCTTACTATGAATTTTACGCAGAGTGCTGTAACGAATACTGCCAATTTAACCATCCGTTGCTGCTCATTTTCTCTTACGTAAATAATTTTGCTATCTCTATATATACACTGCCGGACAATTGCTAAATAAGGATGACAATAGCAACGAGAGCAACCATAAAATGGAAGGCAGGAAAATGTGGAAATTAGCGTAAGTGCGGGATACAGTAAGACGTGTTGTGCGTATGCAAATTTTGGATTGCCGAACTTGTTCGTGACGTCATAGCGCTGATAAGAGATATAAAGGATTTGACGCGTATTGACCGTTGTTGTTCAAACGCAAAGTTGAAAGGGAAAGAATCAGTTGACGAACTTCCAATTTTCAGTATGTCTTCCCGACATCACCTAGAGGATTTTAGCGCGTGGCCGTATTATTGGCAAGATTGAAGAAGGGCGAAAAATAACAGATGTTGCCAGGGAGTTCGACGTCAGCCACAGTGTTGTTTCAAGGCTTTGGAAATCATTTCAAACAAATGGAGAGTGTAGCAAACGTCACGGGGGAGGTCGTGTTCGCAGTACGACACCTGCAGAAGATCGGTACATAGTGCTATCAACAAAAAGACACCAGCGCAGCACAGCTAGTGAGGTAGCAAATCAGTTTATGGCTGCTACTGGCAAGCGGATCTCCCGAAAAACTGTCGCCAGACGTTTGCAAGAAGGAGGACTATACGCCCGCCGTCCTGTTGTGTGCATCCCATTGTCCAGACGTCACCGTACCGCCCGTTTGCAATGGTGCCATCAACATCGCAATTGGACTGATAACGACTGGTCTTCTGTCCTCTTCTCAGATGAGAGTAGATACAGTCTATCGTCTGATTGTCGACGACAACTGATCTGGCGTGATAGTGGTACTGCATATTGTCCAGCAAACATACAGGAAAGGGACCGATATCCGACATGTAGTGTCATGGTATGGGCTGGCATCATGATCAATGGCCGTACGTCCCTCTATGTGCTTCCAACTGGGACTATGACTGGCCAACGATACATTAATGATGTTCTGCTACCTCATGTTCGCATGTTCCGTGGTGCTGTCGGTGATAGATTCATTTTCATGGACGACAACGCAACATGTCATCGAACAGTCGCTGTCCAGGAGTGTCTTGAGAGCGAGGATATTCAACGCCTCGTATGTCCAGCACGTTCTCCAAATCTGAATCCCATTGAAAATGTGTGGGACGCTTTGGGGAGGAGTCTTGCTGGTTGCCAATGCCCTCCAATAAACAAGAACACCCTCATCCGTGCACTGACAGAGGAATGGGATAAATTACCCCAACAGCTGCTTGATAATGTTGTGCAAAGCATGACACGACGTGTGGAATCTTGCATCGCCCTCAATGGTGGCCATATCCCGTATTGACATCTTACGCCGGAACGCCTGCGGACGGTAATTGCATTTTTTTCACGTTTACGTATTCGGCACAAAATGGCCTGTTTGTCCCTTGAACACGTTCCAAAGCCTTCTGGATTTCAGAGCACAATAAATTGTCTTTCTTGTAATGTCCTGGCATTCTGACATTATTTTATTTCACTTGGCATCCAACCACACTTAAGTTTTTATGCGCTATATAGCCGTTTATGATCCGTCCTTAGCAATTGTCCAGCAGTGTACTTTCTGCACTAAACGTCCCGTCGGAAGTCGGACGAGTCTATTACTTTGGATATATATTTATATATGCGTGTGTGTGTGTGTGTGTGTGTGTGTGTGTGTGTATGCTATACGGATGGCCGTGGAGAACTTAGCTACGCTCAAGTCAGAATCGTTTAAAAGGTCTCTCTCACTAACTACACGCCGTTACAGAGTTCCATGATGTCTTTACCATGATTTTTACTCAGAGTGCTGTGACGAATATTACCAATTTAACCATATGTTGCAGTCCATTTTCTCTTACGTAAATAATTTTGCTACCCCTTCATTATGCTTTCTGCATTAAACTCCACGTCGGAAGTCCCAGGAATTCATTTCTTTGGATCACACTGGCAGCCAGTCATGTTAGGCAGATATGGATAAAAACAGTACTCTGTAGCAAAACAAGTGTGTTATGTGTCGGAAGTCTTACAGTTATCAAGGTTGTTTATGAGATAGGGTAATACCGTTACTACGTCCCTTATTATGGTTTAAAAGTTTTCAAGCTGTTGAATTTCGAGTTAACTACGTCTGTCATTAATAGTGATTGATCTACGACGAATGCAATGAATTGTCTTCAGATTCATCTGATGGTATACCGTTGTTGGACCTGCATAACAAAAGGATTCTTTTAGGATATCACTTGTAAGTCATTTTTGATACTATTCTTTTTTATGTGTGAACTTTGTAACATTATGCAGCTTTTCTGCTGTTGCTAATGGTTTGTTGAATAAGGTTCTCACCCGCAGCTCTTTCAACAGTATTCATCTTTAAAAACGCCGTATTCATGTTCTGCTTAAGCGACTCTGACTGTAAGATTTAATTTCGGTATGCGTAAATATACACTGAGAGGATGATGTATTACACGCATGCATCTAATAACGTGTAGTCCCACCTTTCTCCCTCACAGCAGCAGCAATACCACGTGACATGATTCTGGCTGCTCATAAAAGGACAACCGTTCATAAAGTGCAGAGATTTATCGGTGTTAGATTTCGGTCTCGAATGTATCGCTCAACTTCGTTACATACACTGGCGGAAAGTGAAAAAAGAACACCAAGAAGGAGACGTCTGATACCAAAGAAATTTATACCGCATAATAACGAAATATAGAGGATAACGTGATCAAAACATTATGGCAAATACAGTTTTATTTGCTGGTAAACTGAAAAATAACATTTCCATGTAACATGATTAGTACGAGGTTGAAACGCCATGAACTGCGTCACACTGTGCAATTCTGGCATGGAGTCGGTCGTACAGATGTTGGATGTAAGTTTGGGGTATTGAGTTCCAAGCATCCTCAACCTGGACGCGTAAATCGGGGATGGTCGTGGCTGGCCGTGGAGACCGGATAAGTCGTTGTCCCATAAAATCCCACACGTGCTCAATGGGGGACAAATCCGGTGAACGTGCAGGCCATGGAATTTGTCTCACTCCCTGAAGTGCATGTTGCGTTGCACGTGCCATGTGTGGGCGTGAGTTATCTTGGTGGATAAAACCACTATGGGCCGACCTTACAAACGGCACAACAACGGGCTGAATGATGTTGTTGATGTAGGAGGTGCTGTTTAACGTACCCGGTATAAACACTAGTGTAACGTACCAGGAGATGTGACGTACCTGCCAGCAGGACGCACACGACATAAAGGCAGATAGGAATCAGAATAAACGTCTGCGTAGCTCAGTTGGTAGAGCGACTTGTTCCGGAATAAGCGGCCTCGGGTTCGAATCCCGGCGTAGACCAAAAAGGACGGAGAAATTTACTTCGTTATAATGGCGCCCGAACTATCCGGATGACCCGACCGTTCAAAATCTCGCATTGGTGTGATGTTATTTCCACACCGCGAGATAGGAAAAATACGAGAATCCTTTCTCCAGCACTTCGAAAAAAAAAAAAAAAAAAGGGGGGGAGATGATGTAACGTACCAGGAGATGTGACGTACCTGCCAGCAGGACGCACACGACATAAAGGCAGATAGGAATCAGAATAAACGTCTGCGTAGCTCAGTTGGTAGAGCGACTTGTTCCGGAATAAGCGGCCTCGGGTTCGAATCCCGGCGTAGACCAAAAATGACGGAGAAATTTACTTCGTTATACTAGTTGTGTACGGGAGTGATAGCTGATCGCTCCCCAGACCAGGAGACCAGGTGTAGGCCCTGTGTGTTGCTGGCGAATGCAAGAAGGGTGGAGACGCTCCCCTGTGCGTCTGCGAACACGCATACGGCCATCGGAGGCTCCCAAGCAGAATCTTCTTTCATCGATGAACACGACAGATCGCCATTGCGTTCTCCAGTGCAGACGTTGGCGACACCACTGCAGCCGTTCCTGACGGTGGGCTGGAGTCAGAGGTACACATGCCAGAGGCACACGTGCACGTAGTCCTGCATCCAGTAGACGGTTGCGGATTGTTCGCATAGTCACCTCAGGTGCAACAGCAGCTCGGATTTGCGTCGCAGTGGATGTTCTGTTTGACATTGCCGCACTTCTTATGCGTCGATCGATCCGCTCATCAGTCAGTTTGTGACTCCCGGTACCACGTCTTCTCGTGTGGAAATGTTCCTCGGACCATCTACGCCACAATCGTACCACCACCGATACTTCCCGTCCAATTTACACCGCAATACGACGATACGACCACCCGGCTTCGCGGAGTCCGACTAGACGACCTCGCTCAAAGTCCGATAACTGCTGAAATCGTACACGTCTTCCATGTCCAGGCATTGCAGCTTCTTCAGGGTATTCGCACGTGTCCGTACGCCGACGACTGATTACATTTACTTCGCCGTACTCCTTAAATATCACCGACGATAATTTGCATACTATGCCGTGCTGTGGCGTAAGCGCTCACCGGTTGGTCCCCAAATTAACATCACACCTACGTAAGCTCGATCCCATTAACATATGTAAATTTCATGATCTTCCGCCAATTCCTTCTTGGTGTTCTTTTTTCACTTTCCGGCAGTGTAGATGCTCAGCTGGGTTCAAATCCGGATAGTGAGAGGGCTGTTCAAGGGTTCAGAACTCATTGATATTCTGCCTAACTAGTCCTTCGCCATAGGGAAGCTTTGAGGCATGCGTTGTCTAGTTGGAAAAAGCCTGTTTGAAATGGATTGCAGTAACTCCTGTAGGTGGTTGGGTAACGTCGACATAGCCTTGAGCTGTGATGCTAGTCTCAATAGGCAAGAAGTGACCCAAGATAACCAAACAAACACGCCACAAAACATCACACCGTCACTACCTGCTTGTAAAATTCCGACCTGACAGCTGAGGCAAAAAGCAAAGTGTAATCTACTCCAAAAGTTCACCTACCCATCGGCTTATTGTACACTGCTGGCCATTAATTTTTCTTCATTGTGAATATAAATACCATTGAAATAGGAAATATTTTCGCATGGAATGGTATATGTACCAAATATGCTGTCTATACATGCGATAAAAGCAAACCACGTCTTCAATAAGCAAATTAAAATCAATTTATTTACAAATTAAATGCGGTTAAAAGCAGACTAGCGCTTTCGGGGATCTCCCGTCCCCATCTACTGGTCAATGCACCACGGGATCCAACAGAGTCAACCCTAATATACTTGATAACACGACCCATCATGCACCACGTCACCAACAGACCATGATGTCACAGTATAAGCACAAATTGTAAAATTTCAATTCCAAAATCAATATAACATAAATATAAGAATACAAAATATTTACAAAAATGTACTATTCCGATGTTTTAAAATTCCTCATGTGCCAAAGTTTCTTGTGGAGCAACCATTTTTCTCCAAGGTCTTGGTACAAATGTGGGGAGATCCAAATTACAACAGTTGTCTCCGTATGCAATAATATATAAACTTTCTGAAAAGAAAACAGTATTTTTGTTGACATTGGAGTTCAAGATTTTAACATTCTCCCAAACAGGGGTGTAACTACCCTGTTTAACAGCCATAGTAAAGGCAGTATTAATAGTTCCTGTCCGGAGGGTGTACTTGTGTTCACCCAACCGGGTATTCAGAGTCCTAATTGTAGAACCTATATAAAATTTGTCAATAACATCCGAATCCTCATGGGCGAGCGGAATGCAGTATACACCATATTTCATGAGTTTGGGTACTTTATCTCTGTCATTTCTCAGTAAAGTAAATACATTTTTAGTGCAAACTCCAAATGTCAAATTATGCCAATGGCATATCTTCTTGAGGGTGTTAACTATTGGAGGGAGATAATCCACCTTTTTTTTTTTTTTTTTTTTTGATTGGAGGTTTAACGACCACCGTGAGCAACGCAATGGGCTATAAGCAGTCGCCCGTCCCTAATTTAGGGTCACCGGTTCCAGGGAAGGGAGAGAGCCAGTGCCGTAAGACAAACACAACATCCATGCCTGACCGGGATTCGAACCCGGACCCCTTACGGCTGAATGATCAGAGGCCAGCGCCACCGGGGCGGCTAATCCACCTTTCCAACGTATCTAGTGATTTTATTGTCCGTGGACAAGGTCGTGAATCTCAACCTGGTGAACCTTCTCAAGGGTTGACTCTGTTGGATCCCGTGGCGCATTGACCAGTAGATGGGGACGGGAGATCCCCGAAATCGCTAGTCAGCTTTTAACCGCTTTTAATTTGTAAATAAATTGATTTTAATTTGCTTATTGAAGACGTGGTTTGCTTTTATCGCATGTATAGACAGCATATTTTGTACATATAAATACCATTCTCACAGAGCATTCCTTTTTTTCAACACAAATGAAAAACCTGTCGTACTGGGAACCAAATCAGTTCTTGGAACAAAACACATTTCCCCCTCTACGGTTTCCGATCCAAATGTCAACTTCCAAATTAAACTGATGCATTCTGCGGGTAATGCATACTAGAGCTGAGACGGGCTGAGCCCAAGTCCAAAACCCCGAAGCAGAGCCCGGGCCCGGATCGGGCTCCGGCTGTAGAATATTTTCAGCGTTTCGGGCTCGGGCTCTTAGAGAGAGAGCGAGAATTTTTTTTTTTAATGTATAAATGTGATTTTATATGATTTAGCAAATGAGACACTTTATAGTTGCTAAAGAGAATTCTTTGGCAACTGGTTCTGATTGGGGAGCACGCATTCCAGATGGCTATTTATTCCGGGCTTGGGTAGAAAATGAAGGCCGCGCATTAGTGTGTTTCTGCAGAGAAAAAAAGCTTTTCCAAGAACTATATAGATATTGGATAGTTGATAGCATGACGACGATAATTTACCCCCTATCTCCGCGCAGTAGCTCCTTGCTGATTCTATTTAGCAACGTACATATTTAAGCGCATTATGGCGCGACAATATTAGTATTATTTGAGCAACATACAATTGCAGCACCGCAGAATCATTTTGGATGGCCGGCCGCCCGAAGCACTCGGGTGGAAACGAATGGTCAAAGAAAATCGTACAGTTACCCTGTAAACATAGATACATACATACATACATACATATCACTAAGCTGGTCTCTGAGATTCAGAGGTTAGCTCCAAAAAGAAATACAAACTTCCAGATATTTTTACTTATTGTTGTCGTATCAAACTTCGCCATTTACAGCGATCTTCACATACAACTCGTGCTTCGCTGATATCCATTACACGCCGTACACAAGATCTTTTATACTTCATACTCATAATCTTTTTCTCATGCAGACACTCCTGAATCTGATCCACCCATGTCTTCCTTGGCCTTCCTCTGCCTTTCCTTCCAGCTCTTGGGCTGAAAATATTTTCTTAGTAAGCATTTCATCACTCATTCTTTCAACATGGCCAAACCACCGAAACATATTTGTCTCCACCTTGCTAACAACATTTTGCTTTACATCACACAACTGCAATACATCTTCATGCCTCACACAATCAGATCTTGTCTTGCCACAAACCCCACGTAAGTAACGCATTTCTCCAACACACAAACGACTCCTATGTTTCTTCTGCAGTACCCAGGTTTCACTGCCATACATCAGAGTAGGAACAATTACTGTTTCATACACAGCCATGCGGGACTCTCTAGAGAACCCATCATTCCTGTGAAAACCTCCCAGAGCAGCTATGACTTTCAAAGAAGAATTCACTCGCCTACATAGATAGAAACTCCTTATTTGAGAAATACTTTGGTTAATTGCAGGAGGAGGAGACAATGTAAGTGTGGAAAAGGAGATGTTTTTTATTAATGGTTGAACAGGTTAGCCAGTTTTCGGGCTCGTTCAGGCTCGGGATCTATCTTTCAATATAAAATTCGGGCTCGGGTGGACTCGGGATGATGTACCACGGGCTCGGGCTCGGGTGAACTCGGGATCATATACCACGGGCTCGGGCTCGGGTGAACTCGGGATCATATACCACGGGCTCGGGCTCGGGCTCGGGTGGACTCGGGATGATATACCACGGGCTCAGGCTCCGAAAATTGAGCCCGAACTCAGCTCTAATACATACACCGATCAGCCAAAACACAAAAACCACCTCTGCATCATGCAAGTAACAGCGCGTGCAGCCAATCAAGAATCACGTGCCAAGGTAGCGAATAATGTGTATAATACCTAGGTCGGAGCTCTCTCAGTCAGCATTTCGTTTCCTTTCGTCTCAAGACGGGAAAAGCAAAGGATGTGTGTGATTTCGACGAAGGCTAAGATATCGTTATGGCAAGATTCATTGGTAAGGGCATCTCCAAAACACTGACGCTGGTAGGGTGCTTACGCTTTGCAGTAGTTAGTACCTATCAAAGGTGGTCCAAAACAGGTGACATTTCGAGCCGATGGGCATGCTACGCCTCATTGATGCCAGAAGTCAGCGCAGGCTATTTCGTCTTGTCCGCAGCAACAGGAGGGCTACTGTGGCTGACAAAACCCTCGAGTATACATCCTTCTGCTCCGGAGCCCAATGCTTTCCCGATTAAACTACGCCAGTAAGGGCTAATCACTGCTATTTGCCGTCTTGACATGTGCGTCACCTCTATAGTATACGTCACAGACAACGGCATTTCCAGTTTATGCGGTGTGAGTCATGCAAGTGTTTTTCCTTTATTTTCGCTCAGCAGTTTAATTTGCTGCTGTAAAAAGACCTCCATTAAAGCTTCCGTGATTTTCTGTAGCTGCGGATCAAGCGAACACATATTCAATATCTTTGCCATTTCGATATATTTATGTATTACTTTACTTTCCTTCAGTAATATGATTCCTGGGATTTCCGTAGTCATAAATTGAAAGTATACATACGTTACAAAAAATTATTCTGATAATTATTTGGAATTATCCTTCTCTGTGTAACATAAAGCTTTCATCTTAATTAGGCAAAATTCAAAATTAAATGAAAAAAATTTCTTCGAAGTTATAATTATCTAGGGTTTAAAAATTTTACTAGCGGTTTGCCAATGGGAATGTTTAACCCCTTTTTTAATTTAAAAAAAAATAGAATTCTTTCAAACGATGTGAGTAGCAAGTCATGTTATACAGCACTCTTAATCTGATATCTTCATTTTCGTTATTTTTTGGATGGCCACATTGAAAATACCTTTTTCATAGTTAATTACTTTTTCTTATTAAACTGAAAACATTCGAGGAAAATGCAAGACAAGATGCCGTCAAAATAAGAAAAGAACATGTGAAATATGACCCAGCGAAATGATAGAGAAAAGAAAAAGCGTTTGCATGTTAAGAGGAACATACGCTCTCCTAATAGAAAACTACAACAGGTAGGTAAAAAAGAAGAAATCAAATTAAAATCATTACCTTCAAATTAAGTAAGAAAGAAAGTGTAAAAATCGAACAAAATGGTAAAAAAAATTATCAAGTACTATAATTACGAAAATCATCTTTGGAAATATGAGATTCACCTCAAAAAAAAGTGTCTCCTTTATTCCGAGAAAAAATGAATAAACTCATGCGAATAAGTTCAGAGAAAAAAAATCAAGGCATCAAAGGAAATTAAATTGCTGACATGCGAAAAAGGAATAAAAAAAATTTATAATATATTTTTTACTTACAAAAATGCAGGGGTACCAACTTTAAAATTCCATGGCTTTCTGTGGTAAATTGATTCCAAGAAATCATATTTATCTCCTGTGAAATCATATTTGTCTCCTGTTTACTAAAAGCACCCTTTATCGGAAGCAAGTTTTCCAAAATAGGGAACACAATACGTCAAAAGTTATACATTTCGTTATTCAATGTCACGTGCTATTCTTTGCCACTGGGTATACACCGATAATCCATTACAATATCACCACCCCCAGCCTAACGAAATGAGCACGCCTGAAGACCGAACGGCGGCGCAGGTCAAGTTCGCACAGCAGTATACACTAAAGTGACAGAAAAACTGGTACACTCGAGCTTATGCAAAATACATAGCAACGTCACCTATCCGCGTACTCGGTTGCGTCAGCCAGTGCGTATATAAAGCGATATACATCCTTGCTAGCTGTCAGAGCTGTTTTCGGCTTGAGAATGACAAGTAATAACGATTTAAGCGATTTTCAACGCGGTGTCATAGTTAGCGCTCGTGAGATGGGCCATAGTATTTCGGAGGTAGAAACGAAGTTCGGATTTCCACGGACGACCATTGCAAGGGTGTACCGTGACTACAAGAATTCTAGCAAAACCTTCAACCTCCGATACCAGCGTGGCCGTAAAAAGACATTGGGTGAACGTGACCATCGTCGGCTGTCAAGAATCGTTTCACGCGACACTCTCGCAGGTATCATCGGAATTCAATGCTCGAGCCTCAAGAAGCATCAGTGCCCGGACTGTGCAACGTACCCTGCACGATATGGGATTTGGGAGCCGACGCCCAACTCGAGTCCCTTTGATGGGTGCACGACACAGAGCTATGCGCCTCGCTTGGGTTCGGCAACACCGCCACTGGACACTTGATGACTGGAAACAAGTAGCCTGGTCTGACGAGTCGCGTTTCCAACTGTATCGGGCCAGGGGCGTAGGGAGAGGGGGGTCCTGGGGGTCTGGACCCCCTCCCCATGAGCCAAGATAATGATTACGGATAAACTCCAAACGATGACCGAAAACGTCTCACAAACAGGCGGCATCTAGAGTAATCCTGTTCGGCCACTTCCTTTACCCTCTCTCCTCCCACCCACTCACATTTTCTCTCCATTCGAGGCTTGCCAAGGCGATCAGCAGCGGTAGCTGTGCTGCTTTTCACTAGAAGAGACCCATTCCGGAACGAACTTCACCCAACGGATGCGCTGAGATGTAGGGCGCATGCGTAACCCGAGTTGATTCTGGAAGAAACTGCAATGTGAAAACGACACCGGATCGCGAGTTAAGACTAATTGAGTGTATTATAGACAGTGAGGGGAGAAAAACCGGTTTCGCGGTAGAGGCACTCATATTCTTACAGTCAGGACCCGCAGTCCTCTTCGGTTCTGCAAACCTTTTGTTTGTTTCTTTTGACTTCTTCATCATTTGCGGTGTCTAAACGTTTGTGTACCTTACATGATTATTTTTCGAAGAAAATTAGGAGTGAGAAAATTCCCTCAGAATCGGTTGCAAATGAAGCAGCCGCTGTGCGAGAAGCCTCGGACTTAGAATCATCTGAAGTTAGAGAAGTCCCCAAAACTGAAATAAAATCTAGTCCAAATGACGTTGCATTACTGGTAAGCAAAAATGTGAACAAGTACGAGAGATTTAACGCGTTACAAGACATTTGGGTGCCATAAAGTAGCTTCGATTCCAGATTAAGTGGCTGGAAAGATGGAAATGGTTGTCCTACTCCCAATTGGAAGACGGAGCTTATTGCAAATACTGTGTCTTTTTTTCCTTGAGTGGAGCAGGAAGTGCATGCCAGCCACTAGGACAGCTATGCAAGAAACCGTTTAAAAATTGGAAACCTGCTGTGGAGGAATATAACTATCATCAAACCACGAACTACCATAAGCATTGTTTGAAGGCTGCCCAAGATCTGGAAGATGTTGTTTTGAAAAGAAGTGAATCCATTGATCATAGGCTAAACGCTGCTGAAAAAGCCGAAGTGGAAAGAAATTGTGAGCTCATTGCTGCTGTTATTGAAACAGTACTTTTGTTCACCAAACAAGGGCTGGCTTTGTGGGGGCCGCTGTAAGTTGGGAACTTCTAAATTAGATCAAGAACCTACTGAGAATGAAGGAAATTTTAGGTCAATTCTCCCTTTCGGACTTAAGATGGCTTCAAAAGCGACTGGCACGAGTGATTTTGTGGCTATTCGTGAACACACTTGGAAACATTCTCAGTATATAAGTCCAACAATTCAGAACGAGATAATTGAAAGTTGCAATAAATTGCTTACAAAAAAGTTGTCACCATGGTAAATGCATCAAAATGCTTCTCAATTTTAGCGGATGAAACTGCTGACATTGGGGGAACTGAACAATTTTCTTTAAGCCTTCGCTACGTTAACGACGAAACAGCAAAGATAAACGAATTTTTTTGCAGTTTGTGCCAGTGAGTGATAATATACTAGTACCACAGGAAAATAATTAGCTCAAACACTAATAACCACATTGGATAAATTTGGTGTGGAAACCAAGTACCTAAGGGGTCAGGGCTATGATGGAGCATCAGCAATGGCAGGAAAATTTAATAGTGATCAAGCAGTCATGAAAGAAAAATTCCCGTCTGCCATGTTTGTTCATTGTAGTTCACACAGCTTAAATTTAGCCATTTCTGGGGCATGTAAGTTTCAAGGCATTCGCAATGCCATGGGTACAGTAGAAAAATTTTATGAAATTTTCAATACCCCTAAACGTGAGTCATTCTTACAAACAAAGGTAAAAAATATACTTTCAGAAAGGAGAAACTAAAGCGTTTATGCCCAACAAGATGGGTAGATAGACATGATTCCGTATAACGAAGTAAATTTCTCCGTCATTTCTGTCCACGCCAGGATTCGAACCCGGATCCCCTCATTCCGGAATAAGTCACTCTACCAATTGAGCTACGCGGGCGTTTTATTCTAATTCCTATCTGCCTTTATGTCGTGTGCGTCCTTCTGGCAGGTACGTCACATCTCCTGGTACGTTACATCATCTCCCCTTATTTTTTTATTTTTTTCGAAGTGCTAGAGAAGGGATTCTTTTATTTTTCCTATCTCGCGGTGTGGAAATAACATCACACCATTGCGAGATTTTGAACGGTCGGGTCATCCGGATAGTTCGGGCGCCATTATAACGAAGTAAATTTCTCCGTCATTTCTGTCCACGCCAGGATTCGAACACGGATCCCCTCTTTCCGGAATAAGTCACTCTACCAATTGAGCTACGCGGACGTTTTATTCTGATTCCCATCTGCCTTTATGTCGTGTGCGTCCTTCTGGCAGGTACGTCACATCTCCTGGTACGTTACATCCGTTAGCACTTTTTTGGAGCTTCAGCCGGCAATCTCAAATGCTTTAGAAGAAATGAGTTCCTGGAATGACAGGGAAATATCATCAAAAGCCATGCAGATTTCGTTGGCGATAAAAGATGTAGAATTCAACATTAGCGTTCTTGTCATTGATGTGGTTTTTCGGTATTCAATTTTACTGTGCAAAGCATTACAGAAAGAAAACATAGATTTAGTTGAAGCTATAAATCTTGCAGAGGATTTAAAACATGAAATACAATCAATGGGAAAAAATCCTGTTACAAATTTAAAAAAAAATATTTCAAGAATTAATTGAAAAATCAAAATTACTAGATTTTGACATCAAAGTCCACACTTATGTAACAGACAAATGAATCGTTTCAACGTAGACACAGATTCTGCTGAAAATTACTACAGAATCTCTGTATTCTTGCCACTTTTAGATTCGTTCGTACAGAAATCGATCGAAGATTTCTAAGGCATAAAACCATTATTAAAGGTTTTCAGGCCGCCCCGGTGGCGCAGTGGTCTAAGGCGCTGGCCTCTGATCATTCGTCCGTAAGGGGTCCGGGTTCGAATCCTGGTCAGGCATGGATGTTGTGTTTGTCTTACGGCACTGGCTCTCTCCCTTCCCTGGAACCAGTGACTCAAAATTAGGGACGGGCGACTGCTTATAGCCCATTGAGTTGCTCACGGTGGTCGTTAAACCTCAAATCAAAAAAAAAAAAAAAAGTTTTCAGTGTTTACTGCTTTTTCACAATTTCTTATCTTTCGACGAGAACGACTTAGAAGAAACACTGCATTTTTATTCAAGTGAGCTGGATGAGAGCAAAACTGTGAAAGCCGAAATACAGCTATGTGGAAGACGCCTAAGTAGCCTTATAGAAAATGTGGAGTTACGCAATGCAACAGTCGTTTTGAAACAATGCCATATTGCAATATATCCTAATGTACATAAACTATTGAAGATTTTATTTGTTTTGCCAGTATCAACAAACTCTGTGGAACGGTATTTCTCAACACTCCGGAAAATAAAATCGTACTTGCGTAGCACTACCTCTGAAGACAGATTACATGGTTTAGCAATGTTATATGTACACAGAGATATATCCCTTAGTGCAGATGAAGTTATCGCTGACTTATCAGAAAAAAACAGGAGACTCAGATTCAAATTGTGATCCTAGGAACCAGGTATGATTAAAAAAGTAATTATCCTTAATTTTACAGTTCTTAAGATCCATTTTTAAATTACTGCGTATTAATGTTGTATTAGAAGTCATACTTTTGGCTTAACAGCTCTATCTAGGATTTCAAATTCAGGCAGTATCAAAATATTCTAATCAAGCAAATTGTGTCTTTTCATATTATGATTTGTGTATATGTAAGAATATATATATATATTTACAGTTCGTTATATTATATTTTACAGTTCTTAAGATCCATTTTTAAATTACATATATATCCGGTTCTGCTTTTGAATTAGTAGATGTTGCCCCCCCCCCCAAGACAAAATCCGGACTACGCCCCTGTATCGGGCAGATGGAAGGATTCGTGTGTGGCGCAAACCCCATGAAGCCATGGAGCCCGCATGTCAACAGGAAACTGTACCGGCTGGTAGGGGTCCGTAATGGTATGGGGTGTGTTTAGCTGGACTTCACTGGGACCCCTGGTACGTCTACAAACATCTGTGACCGGCCATAGCTATGTGCACACCCGTTCATGTCCTGCATTCATTCTGATGGGTTGGGCTTGTTCCAACAGGACAATGCACCTCCACACAAGTGTCGGGACGCCACATTATGGTTAGAGGAGCATTCATCTGAGTTTGGTGTGTTGCCATTTCCACCCAAGTCCCCAGATCTGAACGTGATAGAACACATTTGGGATGCCATGCAACGCGCTATCGAACACAGGAATCCGAGACCTCGGAAGACACCCGAATTGTGGAACGCTCTGCAGAAAGTATGGCGTGCATTGCTTACAGCATATTTCCTGAAGCTAGTGGAGTCCATGACCCGTCGTATTTCTGCAGTCCTGCGCTCCTGTTGGGGACCTACCAAGTACGTATTAGACTGGTGTACCAGTTTTTCTGGCACTTCAGTGTATATGCAACCCGAGGACCTGCTTTCGGTTAGTAGAATGCTGGGAGTCAGAATGGGAAAAGCTCCCGATTTAACGGAGTTTGATAAAGAACAAATTGAGATGGCACGGCGTATCGAACTTCTATCTCGGAAACGGCGCGGCTTGGGGGTTGTTCACGTACCGCTGTAGTAAGTGTGTAGCACACAGTTCATCTCAGCTTTCTGCGCATGGGTCTGCGTAGCCGAAGATCCCATGCTCACAGCACGTCATCGCCAACAACGCATGGAATGGGCCCAAGATCATCGAGATTGGACCGTGGATGATTGGAAGAAAGTGGCCTGGTCTGACGAATCAAGATTCGTGGTGCATCACGTAGACGGCCGAGCGTGGATACGCCGATTACCAACAGAGACTGTCGCACCTGGATGCACTTTTGGGTGGAAACAGGACGGCGGCGGCGGCGGGGTTATGCTGTGGGCGATGTTTTCTTGGGGCACTTTAGGCCCCATTTTCCCAATAGCACAATCCCTGACGGCTGTCTTGTATCTGAACATCGTTGTGGACCAAGTTTACCCATTCATGGCAACTGTTTTCCCTGCTGGTGATGGCCATTACCAACAGGATAATACACCATGCCACACTGCCAGAATCGTCAAGGAGTGGTTCGAGGAACATGCTGGTGAATTTCTGTTAATTAGCCCTGGCTTCAAATTCACCTGACATGAACCCAATGAAATATCTGTAGTTCGACTTGGAAAAGTGGGCTCGCGCTAAATCACCACCACCACCTCAAAATGTACTGGAACTGGAGGACCTTCTGTTGGCATTATGGTACCAGATACCCCAGGATACCTATCGCCCCCTCAGCGAATCGATGCCTCGCCACGTGGCCTCTGTTTTCCAGGCTAAATGGGGTTCTACAGCTTATTACGTAGGCGGTCATAATGTAATGGCTTATTGGTGTATAATTTATTAGTTTTCCTGAGACTGAAGGACAAATCTTCACACATAACTATTTGGTATGCTTAAAACACAAGTAAATATCAAAAATAAATGCACGTATGATTACTGCACGAATGACTTCACTTTGATGGTCTATTTAAATGAAAATCTATCCTTCTGTTTTGTTTCATGAATTTGTAATGTTTTTAAATTAGTACACAGTCCGGTAATTAAGTAGGGAGACTGATATTTTAAAATAACAGATCCCGATAAAACACATGGGTCGGGAAGGCATATTTTTTTATAAGTCATTTATCAACTATGTAGTGGCAACGGCGTTTGAATGAGAACTGCGCAGATGATTATTTACGCTATGCATGACGTCATTCGGTTTAAGAACGCAGCCAACCAGAGAGACATGGAGCGCACCAAATACCAAAAGCTGTGTGACGCAGGGGAGAGTAGTTTGGTCATCTGTGGTGGCTCATCTGTCGCGTAGTGGCGTAGTAGTGGGTGGTCGAGCTTGCTGGCTGTACAAGCGTCGTTGTGAATATGCGTTGCTGTCGTTGTCAACTAAGTTTATCGCCTGTTTGTTTTCATAAGCTAATATTTCTTAAATAAATAGCTACAGAAGAAAATTGGGTAGAAGTTTTAAATTATACAAGTAGTTGTTTTAATTAGTAATTTCACACTTTGCATAGTGAAAGCAGCTGCCCAGTGTCAGTAGTATTTCAAAAGAAATATACTTACCTTTTCCGTTTAAGAATTTCATGAATCTAAAAATTGCTATTCTTAACAGGAAAGAGGTACCTCTGGATGTGAATGAGTCAGTATTATTTTGGAAATATTGATTCATTTTAGTGGATGTACATGAATCGATATATTGTGAAAACTATGACTGTTCTAAACAAAAATGATTTTTAAACTACAAGTAGAAATATTTCTGTTTTGTTTGGGAAATATCTGCTTAAGATGAGAAATCAAATTTTTATTCATTTATCTAAACTTATCCGCTCCCAAACTTCCTGCACCTTTTCTGCACAAACTAAAGATATAAAAACTTTAACTAATATATTTTATATTACCCCGTAACTACTGGAAAGTGCTTCCAAATACGTAGAAGGGTGTCAATTTTTGTATAATGATAAACTTTTACAACCATTCATAATATTTAGTTTGAACACAAAACCATAAAACAAGAAAGATGACACCGAATTTTCGGGTATAGTGAGCCCATCTTTTGAATCCGTTCTGACGCGAATTAGATTTATCAAAACTATCCAAAGTCAATGTAACCGGTATGGAAAACAGTGGTGTCTGACCGATGAAGAAAGTTTCTCAATCGGGTTTTTAATCCCGCAGATATTGCTGTAATCGGAATTGTGGACTTACACCCTCTGGTTGCAGAATTGTGCGCTAAGAAAAATTGAAATTATATGAGAAACATTTCGCAGCTGAAACAGTCTCCAACAAAGAAACAATTTTTCAAATCGGACTCGTAGAAGCAGAGATATTGACAAATAGAAGATATACATCTACGCCCCCTAGCGGGAAAACATGCATTACTTTAAAAAGAAAGTATTCACAAAAGGTTTTTCGATGTGAGCGGTATCGATTCAGGAAAGAATTTTCTCAGTCAAGTTCTTAGGAGCTCAGATTTTACTACAAATACATCAGAAGCGAAAATCAAAACTTGAGCCCCTGAAGCCTAAACCGTTTTTTACCAAAAATTATAAATTATAGGCAAAAGATTTCTCATCAGGAGCTCTCTCCGCTTCAGAAAGAATTTTTCAAATCGGAGTTTTAGAAGCAGAGATATCAGGGTAAACGCAATTTTCCTCTACGCCTCCTAGCGGAAAGTCTATGATTTACTTGAAAATTTTGAAATTATATGAAAAACATTTCGCACTAAACAAGGAATTTTTTCAAATGGATCATTAGAAGCAGAGATATTGACAAAAATAAGATATACATCTACACCCCCTGGAGGAGAAAGCATGCAATATTTGAAGAAAAAAATATTCGGGAAAGGTTTATCGACGTGGGTGGCATCGGTTCACAGACGAATTATTTCAATCGAGATTTTAGAAGCTCAGATTTTGTGGCAAATACATCAGAAGGAGAAATTAACACTTACGCCCCCTGGGGGCCAAACCATTCTTTACAAAAAATTAGAAATTATATGCAAAAGATTTCACATCAAGGGCTGTATCCGCTGAAGAAAATATTTTTCAAATCGGAGTTTCAGAAGTAGCAATATCGGGCAAAACGCAATTTATTTTAACGCCCCCTGGAGGAAAATCTACGTATAGCTTGAAAAAGTGACTGTACTTAAAATAGTCTTTCCCATGAAATGGAATGGAAAGGTAAAATAATTTTTTTAATCGGATGTTTAGAAGTAAATGTATGGAATAAAATGTATTTTGAATTCGATATCATCTGCGTTTACGCCCTCTACCGATGAAATTGTACATTGTAGAAAAAACGAAATGAAGGATTATCGTTCGCATATTTCAAGCTTCCCAATGCAAAAGAAATTTTTCAAATCGGACTAATAGTTGCATACATATGGTGTCCACAAAATGACGGACAAACCGATGACATAAGCACGATCTGTTTTTACAGAAGACGTGACAAAAAGGGGAAAACAATCTTTTCAGTTGCTTTTATTAGTAATGACAAAACGTTTGCACAGAATTTTATATCATTACATGTTACAGTTTCTGAGGGAAAGGTACTTCAAATTAGTCAATTTATAATGAGACACGTATATCTTTAAAAAAATCCATAGCACCAAAACAATCGTTTACATTTATTCGTATAACTAACTGTTCGTATGTATGTTTGTCAAGTTCTCAAAAAAAATGCTTATTTGAAAAAAATACTTTATAAAAAAAGTTTGGAACAAATTTTGGATGTTCTTAGAAATTTGTCTTCGAAGTTCTTTCGACGAACAGCTAACGGACAAATAATTAAATTGTGTTTCCGATATACAAAGATGTACACAAATATAGTCCTTTGTGCGTCAGCAGTTTTTGTAAACAATTCTTGAAAATCAAATATCATTCCAATAATTATTTCAGAAAATGTTTTTCAAGATAAAAAGAAATAAGTTTATTTCCTGGTTAGAAATAATTAGTTGTATATAAAATGCGAGACTTGTTTCGTCGGTGTCCTGAAAGACACGTCCACTTCGGACCACGCCGTACCGCTCCCAGCATCTCTCTCTCCCCGACTTCGAACTATCCTAGTGACAATCCGGTGCGCTAGCCTGCAGTTATAAGGACCTCGCCTGGGAAGTCTCTGACGTCACTTGGGCCGCGGATGGCCTATATAACTGCAGGCCGTCCGCGGCCCAAGTGACGTCATATATATATAAGCTACAGGGGGGGGCTCAGATTCGATCCCAGAGAAGTATCGAGCCACTAAATATCCGCCGTAGGTCTGATGGGCACGTTAAGCCGTTGGTCCCCGGGTACTGGCCCCCGGTAATAAATAAGGGCGTCTTCCTCCCCCTTTCTACCTTGCTTCCATGTCACTTCCCTATCGGGCACTCTAGCCCTAAACTCCTCGCTCTATTTCTAAGGGTTGTTTTAGACCTGGGATCAGACACTCCCTTCCTAAAATCCTCTACATATGATCTGATCTGTCTCTGACGTCACGCTAGTGGTACAGTGTGATCTTCGGGCAGGAGTCCGATAGCAATAGATGACAGAATCAGTGTTTCTCGCCTAATGCTTATGAATTTCAATGTTCGCGTAATTTTTTTCTCACACTCCTCAAATTGTAGTCATCAAACAACAGAACACACGGTCAACCTTTTTTTATAATGTACTATAACTTTTTATATACTAATAGCGTTAAAAAATCGCAGTGTTAGAACTTCGGTGTTACAGTGGAAAATTGCTTTGCAAACATGATATATCGCTGCAAATGCTTCCCGTAATTAAAAACAAATGAGAAATAAAATTGCTACGAAGTCGTAGATTCCGTTCCTTTAATTCAGAAAATCTATTAGCATCTTCTATATTTTGTTTTTCAGCTTATAACTCTATTAACAGGATTGAACGATCGGGATGAATGTTTTGAAAGATACAGTCATTTTTTTTTTTTTTTTAGTTTCAGTTGTATATCTGAATTGATTGTAGTGAGAACTAATTTCTACCTTCTTTTACGTAGCTTCTCCTGCCCAGCAATTGTTTTCTTGTAATAAATTTGTACTATTGTTTATTTTATCATTATGGGCAATAGGTATGTACATATTCATTTCTTAAAGGATATGTGACGTGCTACAGAACTGAAAGCAGGTATCAGGACGACACATATGCGGCGAGACATTCTGTCCTCGTAGCTCAGTTGGAAGAGCGACTTACTCCGGAGTGATGGGACACGGTTTCGATGCTCATCGCGGACAAACTTGTGTTTTCACATTGGAGCCCGATTGTGGAAAATGGATCCACTGGCAGCTGGGTTCTTTAAAAAATGTGTGATGTTTGTTCCACACATTGTTTAAAATTAATCAAAAATTCCTACTTCACTTGAAAGACAAAAAAAATGAATAAAAGGAAGAGGATGTGACGTACTACAGAGTTGAAAATGTGTCAAGACGACAACTATGCAGCGAGACATTTCGTCCGCGTAGCTCAGTTGGGAGAGCGACTTACTCCGGAGTGAAGGGACACGGATTCGATGTTCGTCGCGGACAAGATACCTTGACAATATCAATTTGATAAAATGTTTATGTTTTACTCGAATACTTGATCGAATTAACTAAGGTATTTTCTTGCGAAAGATAAGATGACATGAATTAAAAGGAGGAAATACCAAAAGTTGCTTTTAAAGAAAAGATATGTCTGAGGAAAATAGAGCGTCTGCTCAGTATGGTTATGAAGCACACATCTTAATTCATTTTTGCACCAGCACAAACTATATTGAATAATTGAAAAAGCATATTTTTCTTTAATCGTATATGACCACATATGCAGATTGCATGTAAAACTATTGTTTTCCAAATATTTATTCAGAGGCATATCAGTAAGTACAATAAAAAAGAAATCTTTTGTTCTAATTACTGATATGCCAGTCTTATCATTGAGCATTAAGGTATAACAGATATTAAAAAGTAGTCATCTCTCAGGCTCGTTCAAAGTATGAAGCAAAAACAATTTAACCTGGAACAAGAACTATTTCGGTTAGGAATTTCCTGTGATAAAAAGACTTAAATGAAAATTTAATACTGACATAATTCAAGGCATAGGATACCATTTCAAAATGAAGCAGAAGGCAGCCTTTAAAAACAAATTAAGCAGGAAAAGCATGCACAGCGTTCTGCTTATTGATGTTTTCTTATCTGAATTCTGTGAGTCATTGCCATAGATATAAGGAGCATTTGGAAGCCATTTTCCCTTTCCATGTGCTGTGAGATAATATTTTATACATACTGCAATGTTCGTGTAAGTATAGCTGATTGAACTCTACATAAATCAGTTCTCAAAAGCTTCACTTACCGAGAAATAGGAGTCATTCAAGGAAACGTCGAGAAAACGTTACTTACAGTCAGTCGTTATTCAGCCAAATCTCCTTTAGCACAACTCAGTCTTCAACAATATTAGTGAATTAATCCCAGTTACTTGTGGGAGAGAACGTTTAACGTAAAACAAAACACCAACACTAAATATATAATACGCAGAAGTCAAGAAATCACACATTCAAGCAACTCAACTTCCGCAACTACTATTATATCATCATACTACTATCTATACACGTCTGCGGCAGCTCACACATTATACACTATCTTGACAAAAGTCATCGGACACCCCTTCAAAAGCAAATACACGGATCTGCTGCGTTGTTAAGGTGCGCGGTACAGCTGCAAACAGTATAAAACTGGCCGCGATCATATCGCACTGTGAATTTGAAAGAAAATGTCACGGTGGGAGAGAACTGACTTTGAGAAAGGAAAGAATGTTGGGTGTTATGCTAGTGGGTTGTCCATAAGAGAAACCGAGAGGGGTTTGAACATACTCAAGTCACCTGTTTGGATGTACTGAATAAGTGGGATACACATAGCGTGCGTGAAGCAGCAGAACGTACGGCAGACCAAAGAAAATCAGTGACAGAGGACGTCGAAGCCTCAGGACGGTCGTTACGGCTAATCGGCGGAGTACTGCATAAAACCTCAGTGTACAAGTGAGTTTATAACGAAGTTAATTTCTCCGTCAATTTTATCCGCACCAGGATTCGAACCCGGATCTCCTCATTCCGGAATAAGTTGCTCTACCAATTGAGCTACGCTTGACGTTTATTCTGATTCCTATCTGCCTTTATGTCGTGTGCGTCCTTCTGGCAGGTACGTCACATCTCCTGGTACGTTACATCATCTCCCCCTTATTTTTTTTTATTTTTTTTTTTTTTTTTGAAGTGCTGGAGAAGGGATTCTCTTATTTTCCCTATCTCGCGGTGTGGAAATAACATCACAATATTGGGAGATTTTGAACGGTCGGGTCATCCGGATAGTTCGGGCGCCATTATAACGAAGTTAATTTCTCCGTCATTTTTATCCGCGCCAGGATTCGAACGCGGGTCTCCTCATTCCGGAATAAGTTGCTCTACCAATTGAGCTACGTGGACGTTTTATTCTTATTCCTATCTGCCTTTATGTCGTGTGCGTCTTTCTGGCAGGTACGTCACATCTTCTGGTACGTTACAAGTTAAAATGCTGGAACCTCGGTATGTACGCGTACCATTCGCAGATAACTTCATTCCATGACTTACCGTGGTCGTGCGGCTGCACATAAGCCTTTCATCTCCACTCGGAATGCTACTCTTTGTTTAGCATGGTGTAAAGAACATTTATCGTGGACCGTTGATCAATCGAAACGGGTCCTATGGACTGATGAATCGAGATACATGATCCATCAGTCTGATGGCCTTGTGTGGGTATGACGGTAGCCGGGGGAACACTATTTACCACAGTTTACTCTTTCTACGGTAAAGTTTGGAGCAGGCAGTGTACTCGTGTGGGGGTGTTTTTCGTGGTACGGTCCCGGCCCATTGGTTATCGTGGACAAACCTATTAACCAGGACGTCTACCTCGATATTCTGGATAATTATGACCTACCAACTCTGTGGCAAAACTTTGGAACCAAGCCTTGTTGGTACCAGCAGAATAATGCACCGAACCGTGAAGCAAGGACTGTTACGGCGTGGTTTGACAATAATTCTGTATCCTGTGTTTCCTGGCCAGAAAAAGCCCTGATCTAAATCCCATAGCGCACTTATGGGATGAATTAGAGCTCCGCATAAGAAGTTTGGAACCAAGGCCTACTACTAAGCAACAGTTAGCGGCAGCGTTATGTACTGAATGGAAGCGCATACCTATCGCTGTGTTCCAAAATCTTGTCGAAAGCATGTCTCGAAGGGTCAGTGCATGCATTAAAGCCAAAGGTGGACCGACACCGTACTAATGTATGTCAATAAATGCTATGTTGTGTTTCTGTTCTAGGTGTACGGTGACTTTTGTCAATATAGTATATGTATGTATGTATTCGCTAGTTTGGATTTCTAATACCTCTGAAACAGCATTTGAATGCCACGGCTATTTTTGCATTTCTGCGTACCAGGCACACCAGTACGTGATGTTTCTCGATAGATGGGGCTATTCCCATAATAATACGCTATGCCACAAGCCTCGGATCGTCACACAGTAGTTCCAAGATTATGAGAGTGACTTCACAACTTTTAAATGGCCTCAACAACCACCAGAACTCGATCGAACCAATTGAACCTCTGGAGAATGCGATTGAGAAAGCCATTCATAAAATAGATTCTCCTCCAGCGAACATTCGGCAGCTGTCGGACGTCGTCACATCCACTTTCCAGAACGTACCTGTAGGACGATATCAGAACCTCAGTGAGTACAAATCTCATCGAATCGAGGCTGTTTTGGAGGGCCGGGGGCGTGTAGTCTGTTTTCAACTACAAAGTTCATTTTCCCACGAATACAGGTGCAAGTTTTGGTTTGTTTTTAATCTCCTTTTATAATAATAAACAATCACATAAAATACCAAATATGAAATAAAAAGAGGCAGAAAGAAAACAGAACTCTCTTTTAAATATAAAAAAAAATAATCACATTCTTTGAATTTGCCTGATGGTCGTTGAGCTCTTATCGCTGGAGTCAAACTAACTCCCAACTAGCATACATACATACATATCACTAAGCTGTTCTCTGATATTCAGAGGTTAGCTTCACAAAGAAAAAACAAACTACCAGATAATTTTTAACTGATTATTTACTTACTGTTGCCGTATCAAACTCCTCCATTTACAGCGATCTTGACATACAACTCGGGCTTCACTGACATCCATCACACGACGCACACACGATCTATTACATTTCATAATCCTTTTTCTCATGCAGACACCCCTGAATCTGATCATCCCATGACTTCATCGGCCTTCCTCTTCCTTTCCTTCCTGCCGCTTGGGCTGAAAAAACTTTGTTAGTAAGCATCTCATCACTCTTTCTTTCAACATGCCCAAACCGCCGAAGCATATTAGTCTCCACCTTGCTAACAACATTTTGCTTCACATTACACAACTGCAACACATCTTCATTCCTCACACAATCAGAATGTGTCTTGCCACAAACCCCCATAAGTAACGCATTTCTCCAGCACACAAACGACTCCTACGTTTCTTCTGTAGTACCTAGGTTTCACTGCCATACATCACAGTAGGAACTATTGCACTTTCATACACAGCCATGCGTGACTCCCTTGAGAACCCATCATTCCTGTGAACACCTTCCAAGGCAGCTATGACTTTCAATGAAGAATTCACCCGCCTAGTAATTTCAAAATCCAATTTGTTCTCTCTGTCAAACATGTTCCCTAAATACATAAACTCATGCAGCTGGTCAATCACAGTGCCATTTAGACTTATATTACATTCAGTACTACCAGTCTCTCGTTCAAATACCGTAACTTTGTTTTTTTCTTTATTAATACTCAATTTGAATTCCATGCAAACTTTGTACATCCGGAACAGCATTCTCTGCAAGTCACTTTTGCTCTCTGCCAACAGGACAGTGTCATCAGCATACAGCAATATGCACACACGAATATCACTAAGACATAAACCAGTATTATCCATTTTGGCATCACGCATGCATGCATCCAGAAATATATTAAACAGCCATGGCGACATTGCACAACCTTGTCTGACTCCTGCACCAATAGAAAACTGTTTTGATAAAACACCATTCACTCGTACACAAGCTCCACTGCCAGCATACATAGCTTTGATATTCTATTTTTTAGTATACTGTTCTGGTCTCTGTTTTGTGAATCCCCGCAATGGCATCGGGGATTTACTGATGTCATACTTCAACTTTTTCTACTCCTCTTCTTCGGTTCCAATTTTTGACGTAGAACAACGTCTTTCCCCGAGCCGGGTAGGGAGGGACATCGGGAGCAACAAAAACATGTCACACTTTGAACATATACGAAAACATGTCGCACTTTGAACGCTTATATCTTCGAAACTAATAATGGTAGAGTAATAAATAATACATCATTAGATAGAGTCCCATTTATAACAAAACAAGTTTCAGCATTCCACACTTAACCCTTCGATACAGTAGCGTTAGAAAGTTAAGCTAAATTTCGTGTGATTATGTTTCGCCGCACGCCGTTTTAAGGTTGATAACTAGCGAATAGATAATGATGGACATGACCTCAACCTCCTAATTCCGTATCTGACGGTCAGAGCTAACTAACGCCTGTGATAAACCGAAATAAAGTGGATTTAGAATTTATTTTTTAGATAAACAAAATTTGGTGACGAAAATGTTGAAATGCCGCGAAAATCTAGGAAAAATTGCTATAAGAACTGACGAAAATTGAAGAAACAGCAAAAGGAGAACGAGAGGAATCCGAAAAGATCCGCTAAGTTAACAACCGAAAGGTCACGGGAATGTAGGGAGCGTCAAAAATCTGCGCGCCAGGATGAGTCTCACCTGAGTTCAACTCCAAAGCCACAACCTTTCCTTTCAACTGCACAAAATGAGCTTGAACAGCAAGAACAGATGGAAATTGATGTTATCGATCCAAATTTTCAAATTTTTACACCGATCATGGAATACCAATGTACATTACCAGTCTTCACAACTTCGCTGAATGCATTAGGTCTCAAACCTTTACACCGCCGATGCATTCTGAATCTAGACAAGAACAAGAGCAACAACGAGAAGAGTACATTAGTCCCGAGACGTATCACCAAATATATAACAAGGCAACCAAGGAGTTTGAAATTTTGTTTCTGAAGAACGATTTGCTTCAGAAACAATTTCAGCGATAACTACTGACAACGATGGTACTACACCTTCTACTTCTACTAACGTTTATTTATAATCAGCATAAGTTGCCATGATTTGTATATACACTGCTGGCCAAGCAAAATGCAACACCAAGAAGGAAGCATCCGATTGGCCTGAAATTCGCAGCATGCGTTGCCCGCGAGATGACATGCAAACGATTAGCATTGCAGGGTATATGCAAATCATGTGCGCACGGCACGCCACCGAGAATCACTATAAGAAGGGTGCACAGAAGGCGGGGTGTAAGTAGTGGAAGTGTGTTGGCTGCCGGACCTCTGCGTGGGAAGCTTCCTGATGCCTCGTCGCAGAATACGGCAGTCATTCCAGCACGTTTCCGAGTTCGATAGAGTACGAATAGTGGCTTACCGCCACAGCAGTTTACCGTACCGAGACATCGGTGCCCGTGTGGGACGACATCCAGCCACAGTGAGGCGAGTATGGATTCGGTGGGTGCAGGAGGGACGGATGTCCGACGTGAGCGATTGCCGCAGCCGCGGCACACCACCGAACAGTGAAACAGGCATGTTGTGCGGTGGGCATTGACGGCTCGCACCGCCACATCACGAACGTTAGCGCAGTAATTAGGTGTGTTGCGCAACAACCTGTGTCAGCATGTACCGTTCGATGTCGTCTGCAGGAGCGGGGATTTGTCGCACGGCGCCCATTGCTCCGATTGCCATTGATGTTACACCACCGGCGAGTGCGGCGGCAGTGGGCCGTTGAACGCCGCACCTGGACTACGGAATGGCACGACATTGTCTTATCCGACGAAACCCACTTCTGCCTGCAACACCACGATGGTCGGATCCGCGTGTGGCGGCACCGCGGCGAGAGACTGTATGACGCCTGCATTATTCATTGCCATACCGGACCGTTGCCTGGCGTTATGGTTTGGGGCGCAATTGGATATGACACCTGCATCCCTTTGGTACGCATCGCCGGTACACTGAACAGCCACCGCTACATATCCGACGTTTTAGAGCCTGTAATCCTCCCTTACCTGCAGGACCTGCCAGCGGCCATGTTTCAACAGGACAACGCGGCCGCACGTGGCACGCATCGTGCAACAATTCTTCACGGACCACCAGGTGTCACCGCAGCCGTGGTCCGCCTGTTCTCCCGATATGTCGCCCATCGAACACGTCTGGTTGCTGATAGGCAACAGAGTGGCCCGGAAAGCACCACCCGCGGCTACGCCTGATGAACAGTGACAACGTGGGGAAGCAGCCTGGACCGACATACCCCAAGCCCACATCGAAAGCCTCTTTCGTTCGGTGCCGCGGCGTGTAGCGGTTGTTATTGCCAGCCATGGGGGCCACACGAACTATTGATGTCTGCGCGTTCCGCAAGTCGCACGGGCCTGTAAGCTCAATCGTTTCATCTTTGTGTCTGTTGTTATGTGTCCAGTGAATCTGGCTTTGCTATCTCGTGTCCTTCTTGGTGTTGCATTTTGGGTGGCCAGCAGTGTAGTATAAGTTGCTTTTAAGTAAATAAAGTAAAATATTTCTGTAGTTTTATTTCTTAAAAATTTTGTATCTGAAAAATTCAAAGGGGCACAGTATCAACTTTACCGCAACATACATCGTAGGGCTGCGTCAACTGTCCTTCGCTGAATACTCTAAGGACATAGAACTAGTGAGATAGTGCCATGAAATAGTGACAGTTGATGTAGTTCTACGTTGTAGGTTGCGGCAGAGTTGCTACTTTGACCCTTTGATTTTCTCCATTTTTAATCGCGTATTCTTCTTTGCTGGTGCTCGGTGGAAGCCATTTCTTACCGTGGTCAATAGCCATACGCTATTTCCCTCTCAAAAACCAAGAGCATCAGAATCCCGTTTAAAAAATGAAAACTCTTTTCTCCAGCACAAGCATTGTAAATCCACTCCTAATAGACGAAAAACAATGAACGAGAAGATGCTGAAAGCTCTCTCTCGCACACGAGCAAGGATTTCCCTTCAGCAGTATTTCTCAACGCGTAGAGGGATACATTTAGTTAAAATGGCTCCACAACAGCACTTTTTTCTATGCAACGAACTACGTGGAAGTTTTTAAACAGCAGTTTAGTATCTCATAGTAACTCACCAAATGACGAACAGGGGTTTAGCCTTCTGCCCAACTGCGCCTCCGTCTTCGTCACTCTTTCTTTCAATCTTTTTTTTTTTTTTTTTTTTTTTTTGTAATGCTTTTTAAAACTTTACGTTTCTCTGAAAAAAGTTCAAAGAATTTACAACGACGTGTATTTTCCAGGGCGGCTTGCCTGTCCTACAGGGGCCACTGAGCCACGTCTAGCCCCATGCTTGCTACGGCTCTGCAAAGAGCTTCCCGACGCGTTATCGGATAGATATTCCGAATAATTTGTTACTTCAGTGCATACACCGGTGAGCAATTACATTACGACCACTTACCTAATTGGCTGTAGCCCCCGTTTAGTACGCAAAACAGCGGCGAGTAATCGATTCCATCAGGTGGCGATAGATATCCTGGGGTATTTGGTACCATAATGTCAACAGCAGGTCCTCCAGTCCTCGTACATTTCGGGGTGGTGGTGATTTAGCGCGAACCCGCTTTTCCAAGGCGAACCACAAATGTTTCATTGGGTTCATACGTCAGGTGAATTTGGAGGCCAGGGTATTAACAGAAAGTCACCAGCATGTTCTTCGAACCACTCCTTCCCGATTCTGGCAGTTTGGCATGGCGCATTATCCTGTTGGTAATGGCCATCACCAGCAGGGAACACAGTTGCCACGAATGGGTGAACTTGGTCCTCAACGATGTTCAGATACCTGACAGCTGTCAGGGATTGTGCAATTGGGATAATGGGGCGTAACGTATCCCAAGAAGACATCACCTACAGCATAACACCTCCGCCGCCGGCCTGTTTCTGTCAAACAGTGCATCCAGTGCCATAGCCTACGTTCATAATCGGCGTATCCGCGCTTAGCCGTCTAAGTGATCTACCAGGAATCTTGATTCGTCAGACCTGGCCACTTTCTTCCAACCATCCACGGTCCAATCTCGATGATCTTGAGCCCATTTGATGCGTTGTTGGCGATGAAGCTCTGTGAGCATGAGATATTCGGCTACCCAGACCCATGCGCAGAAAGCTGCGATGAACTGTGTTGTTACACATTGCCCTGATCACCACTGATGTAGCTGCGGGTGATTAGTCGCCTTGTCGCCATGCGGTCGCTGTGAGCAATGCGTGAAAATATCCACTCCCCTCTGGCATCAGTGATTTCCGGACGACACACGAATGGACGACGGGTCGTCGTTTAGCCATCTGTGCACCACTTTTGATACGTACTCACTACAGCGGCACGTGAACAACCCCCAAGCCGCGCCGTTTTTCGAGATCGTAGTTCCGAGGCACCGTGCCATCCCAATTTGTCCTTTACCATATTCCGATAAATGGAAAGCTTTCCCATTCTGACTCCGAACAGTCTACTAACCGAAAGATGGTACTCGGGTTGCATGTATACTGCTCTGTGAACTTCACCTTGTAACGTACCAGGAGATGTGACGTACCTGCCAGAAGGACGCACACGACATAAAGGCAGATAGGAATCAGAATAAAACGTCCGCGTAGCTCAATTGGTAGAGTGACTTATTCCGGAATGAGGGGATCCGGGTTCGAATCCTGGCATGGACAGAAATGACGGAGAAATTTACTTCGCTATAATGGCGCCCGAACTATCCGTATGACCCGACCGTTCAAAATCTCGCATTGGTGTGATGTTATTTCCACACCGCGAGATAGGAAAATTCAGAGAATCCTTTCTCCAGCACTTCGAAAAAAAAAAATGAGGGGGAGATGATGTAACGTACCAGGAGATGTGACGTACCTGCCAGAAGGACGCACACGACATAAAGGCAGATAGGAATCAGAATAAAACGTCCGCGTAGCTCAATTGGTAGAGTGACTTATTCCGGAATGAGGGGATCCGGGTTCGAATCCTGGCGTGGACAGAAATGACGGAGAAATTTACTTCGTTATAACCTGCGCCACCGTTCGGTCTTTAGGCGCACTCATTTCTCTAGGCCTGGTGTGGTCATAATGTAATGACTCATCGGTATGAGTTTGGTACTTCTCTTATCCTCCTGTTTTACACAAACAGTACGTTTAGGGACTATTTCGGCGTCCTCATTATGATGTAATACATCGTGTTCATTAGAGTAACATAATAGAAGTAAAAAAATAGATTTTATTTGTCCACAGCATAAATTATTATTATCTCCCTCTAGGCGTCACACTAGTTATGATCAGCTCTCACAAAGGTATGAAGTTTGAGTAAGAACAGACGGTTTCACAAATATTGAACAATTAGATTAGGCGTCGTAATACTTTAACTAATTTCAATAATTTTTTTTTTTTTTTTTTGATTGGAGGTTTAACGACCACCGTGAGCAACTCAATGGGCTATAAGCAGTCGCCCGTCCCTAATTTAGGGTCACTGGTTCCAGGGAAGGGAGAGAGCCAGTGCCGTAAGACAAACACAACATCCATGCCTGACCGGGATTCGAACCCGGACCCCTTACGGACGAATGATCAGAGGCCAGCGCCTTAGACCACTGCGCCACCGGGGCGGCAATTTCAATAAATTACTAAGGGTTACTGACTTTAAGAAAACAAAATATCTTTGACTAGAAAATTCTCATTTACCTCGCAAAATGTTGGCTAACCTAACCACGAAGATACGTAATACAACTCACATCTTGTTCACATTTTAGTACGCCTGATTTGATTTACTGGTAGTGATTTTTTTTTTTGATTGGAGGTTTAACGACCACCGTGTGCAACTCAATGGGCTATAAGCAGTCGCCCGTCCCTAATGTAGGGTCACTGGTTCCAGGGAAGGGAGAGAGCCAGTGCCGTAAGACAAACACAACATCCATGCCTCACCGGGATTCGAACCCGGACCCCGTTCCGACGAATGATCAGAGGCCATCGCTTAGACCACTGCGCCACCGGTGCGGCGCTGGTAGTGATGCATACAGAACAAAATATCTAGGGAATTCAGACACGATTTTAAGTTCCGAGAGTATAACGAGTTATATCCAAAAATTTACCAAAGAGACATTAAACGAGAAACGAAAGTTAAAAGAGGCAATGTACATCACACCACATGTAACGTACTAGGAGATGTGACGTGCCTGCCAGAAGGACGCACACGACATAAAGCCGGATAGCAATCAGAATAAACGTCCGCGTAGCTCAATTGGTAGAGTGACTTATTCCGGAATGAGGGGATCCGGGTTCGAATCCTGGCGTGGACAGAAATGACGGAGAAATTTACTTCGTTATAATGGCGCCCGAACTATCCGGATGATCCGACCGTTCAAAATCTCGCAATGGTGTGCTGTTATTTCCACACCGCGAGATAGGAAAAATAAGAGAATCCCTTCTCCAGCACTTCGAAAAAAAAAAAAAAATTATGAAGGGGAGATGATGTAACGTACTAGGAGATGTGACGTACCTGCCAGAAGGACGCACACGACATAAAGGCAAATAGGAATCCGAATAAAACGTCCGCGCAACTCAATTGGTAGAGTGACTTATTCCGGAATGAGGGGATCCGGGTTCGAATCCTGGCGTGGACAGAAATGACGGAGAAATTTACTTCGTTATACACACAAGACACCAACTAGCAGTAAGAACGTAATTCCGGAAACAATGCTGTTCTGTTATTCATCTAAATAAGATTATGTACTGTAAAAAAGTTCTGTTTTGTTTTTTTTGAAATTGTTATTCTTAATTACTCTGTGGGGTTTGCAGTGCGTCGTTCATGATGTAGCACTTAAATGATGATCTTCAGAAAACATAATTTTTTGTGCCTTAACTCGAGAAATTCACGCCTAATAAATTGCATACAGAATTTCATTATCTACTTCTCACTATTTTTTACATGCTGCTCATTCAAATGCAAAAATTCTTCGCTTTCAGTGCAAAACGAGATAAATTATTAAACACTGCCAAGTTTCCTAGCAGTTTTATAATTCCTTATCTATTATGGAAATACTCATGCCGTCTCTTTCTTCGGTGAGTGAACACAGCTTTGCTGCGAAAAACTCACTCTCGAAAGAATTTTTCTTCGTGATATTCATAAATTTATTTACCAGTAGCTACTCCATTTTTACGATGAATGGAGATAAATCCACTTACTGCCGCACATTTTAGTGTTAAAAAAGGCATGACGTGAGCTATACAAAACGTGACATTCGCACTCCTATTTCTTTGAAGAATATTTCTTTTAAAAATTGAAATATGATATGCAATTTAGAAAGGTATTTGTTGTATGGTTACTGTGCCTAATGCGCTGTTGATAAGGGTTTTATTAAAAATGCTTAGCATGAAAGTTTTGAAACGAAACTTTGAAATTAAAAAAAAACAAAAACATCTTGTTAGTATTCCTATCTATTCATTTCGATGAATTCTCCCACGTCGAAATTTTACGAAATTTTGGAAGGAAAATTTTAAAGGAACATTATTTGTTTTGCTGTTTCATCAAGGTACGTACTTAATTATCGTCATCTATACTGTAATCCTCCGTTTTTCGAGGGGCCTTAGTGTTCGTTTCAGTATTCTTGTTTTCTATCGCTGCACCTAGTTGTATCTAGTAAAATATTAATTGAAAGTCTTCAGATGGCAAACATTTCTTTACCGTTCATCGCCAAATTTGTTTTCAGTCACAAATCCCTGTTATTTTAGGGTACTTAGTACGCAGATCTGAATATCTCATCTATCCAACGCAGATTCTTTATCTCAGCCATGTCTAGACATTCAATGTTTAAAATTTTTACTTTAGTGTTGATGAGTAGAATTCTTTGTTTTAAACGTTAGCGGGAAAGCTTTACATCGATAATGATGATTGCATTTCCTTTTCCCCCTTGCTAGAAGAGTCTCGTTTCCACCACTGATCCATATTTTTTCTCTTTTCCTGCATCCCGATATGTGATTTTATATTTCCGTTATGCAACTCAGGTTATTTCTTTTTACTATACCCAAACAACTGTTAACTGCCTTCGTGCGAGGAATGATGTTTGTTGGTCTCTTGTCTCATGCATCCACAAATTTATTTTTTTGTCACTGGTCCATAGTTCTTTGGGGTTTTTTTCTGATCTCCTGATATTTAGTTTGATATTTCTGCGATACATCGCGGGTTTTCTGCTTAGCCGTACTCAAACTATTATCTTCTGGTGGATATACGGGTGTGACGATGTTTGCAGGTGCCTTTCTAGTATCGACGAGTTTCTTTTCTGTCATTGGTACATAGTTCTTTCTATTTTCCAGTGTCATATTAATATTATCCAATTCAGTGTTGTTGCTATCCACCCCAGGTTTGTCTTTCAGCCAGGTCGAGGCCATTGTTTACCGAACGCCTGTAAAATAACGATGTTCGTACATGGACGCAGACTTTACAGAAATCCAATCGGTGATCGAGTTCTGAACGAAAAACTCATCAATGCTCAATCACTGTATAAGTTCCTCTTGAACTGGAGCTCAGGACATGAATTCCAATGGGTGCTCGAGCTCTGAACATGGTCTCATGAGAGATATAGCGCTGGACATGTAAGATGCACCTCAACACTGAAGTGAAACGTGGTAAGCTCATAAATCAAACGAAATGTATTGATATGACCAACCTTAAAAATCATCATAATACCTTTACGTTGGAACTGAGAAAACGATTCTCTGCTCTAAAACGTGGAAGAAGAAGACATCTCTGAAGTTAACAGAAAATTAACCTAAGCTCTTATGGAAACAGCAACAAAAATAAGTGGTACTAAAACCAAATTGCACATGAAGAAAATATCAGGAAAAACAAAAATGCTGATGCAAAAGGGAAGGGTGATGAGGATAAATAAAGAAAATTGAACTTCCAAAGTAGAATATATGCAACACAATTCCGAAAGATATCATTGAAGACATAAGGAGATTTAATTGTGAACTATTGAGAAAAGCAACTGAAAATAACAAAGCCTGAAGAAGCAGTAAGAGAAGAAAACAGATTATGGCACTGAAAAAAGACGATGGTTCTTTCTGTAACAAAAAATATAGGTGAAATTTTGACAAGAGTGAAAAATGTCTACACAAAACTATATGAAACAGAGGATACTCCTATTCCAGTCATTAACAAAAGGTACAAATACCAACGTTCCTCCAGTCCTCCCGGAAGAAGTCGCACATGCAATTAAGAACATGAAACGGGAAAGAGCTTCGGGTGTAGACGGCATTACCGTGAACATTATACAAAAAGCAAGTAGAGGAATAGAAACTAGACTCGCCCAAATTTTCACTAGATGTCTCAATGAAGGAAAGACTCCTGAGGTTAGGAACAATTCTACAATGATCCTGCTACATAAAAAAACTGGCATTGAGGTGCTCAGGAACTACAGGCCCATCAGCCTTCTTTCAGTGGTTTATAAAATATTCACAAAGAGTATTTCACATCCCTTAAATATGGCTTAACCAAGAGAACAAGCTGGATTCAGGAGTGGCTAAATTGGACATGGATCAACCAAGAGAACAAGCTGGATTCAGGAGTCGCTACAGCACCATACATTATATCCATGTACTGAGAGAACTATTTGAAAGAACGAAGGAGTATGAACTGCCATTATGTATAGCTTTTATCGATTATGAAAAGGCTTTTGATTCGGTGAAACCATAAGCAGTTACAAAGGCTTTGAAATCCTACGGTATTGAAGATGCTTACATTAGCACTACTAATAACATCTATTTAAAATGCAAGCTCAAAATTTCGAATATTTGAGGATACAGCACCAATAAAAATTGGAAATGGAGTGAGACAAGGTGACACCATACCTCACAAACTCTTTAATGCAACTTTGCAACGTGTCTTTCAATAATTGAACTGGGAAACGTTTTGCTGATGACATAATCATTTTTGCAACTGCTCCTGCAGAACTGCATAGTATGATTCAGGAACTTGCTGACAAGAGTAAAGGAGTGGGATTAAAAATGAATTTTCAGAAAACAAAACTGATGTACATACAATGTTTTTACAAGAAATGAAGATTTATCAATTGATGGGGGAAGGCTCGAGGTAACCGATACCTACATTTGCCTTGGACAACACATATCAAGCAAAGGTCCCATTGGTGAGGGAATTAATCGGCGTATAAAACTTGGCTGGAAAGTTTTTGGAAGAAACAGTACAATTTTCAAGAGCAATATGCCATTATATCTTAAAAGTGTTTAATCAATGCATCCTCCCATTTCTTGTATATGGAGCAGAGACATTGATCTTAATATCAAAAAAGACATTCAAAGGCTGCAGACAGCTAAATGAAGCATGGAGAGATTCGTGCTTGGTATAACCAGGAAAGATAAGGTGAGGAACTCGTGGATAAGGAAAATGACAAGAGTGGAAGGCATCATGACCAGAGTAAAATCCCTGAAATGGCAATAGGCTGGGCATGTTGCTAGAAGAACGGAGCACCGACAGAAAACCGAAATTTTAGACTGTGGATACCAAGAGACAGAAAAAGACCCAGAAGACAACCACATGGGAGGTGGATGGATGAAATTCGAAAACATTCCGGAGTAACATGGAAGAGAGTGGCTCAAGACAGACAGTTATGGAGGAGATCTTCCTCCAGCAGTGGATTGATAATGGTTGATTATGATGATATATAAACTACAAGATTTTTTTATTTTTGACTTGGGGTTTTACGACCACCGTGAACAACTCAACGGGATATCAGCTGTCGGCGGTCTCTAATTTAGGGTCACTGGTTCCAGGGAAGGGAGAAAGCCAGCGCCATAAGACAAACACAACATCCATGCCTAACCAGGATTCGAACCAGGACCCCTTTCCCGGACAAATGGTCAAAAGCCATCGCTTAGATCACTGCGCCACAGGAGCGACAAAGATTTCTAAAGGTGTTTCGTGCTATCTGGTGCGAAACGTTACCTGCAGATCCTTTAACTCTAGTAGGTTACGTGTTTAAGCTGTGACAGATCGGATTTCTTGTTCCAGCACAAACCACAGTTGCTTGATTGGATTCATATCTGGGAAATTTGGACGCCAGGAAAGCCTTCCTCTTGTTCTGCGAATCATTCTCGAACAATCCGGACAGCGTGGCATGGCGCATTATCCTTCCGAAAGAATACACTACTCGAGAGGAAAATTTCTGCTATGAAAGGATGTACCTGGTCTGCAATTATGCTCAGCTAGGTGGTAGACATCATAATTTCCTGCACATGAATGACTAGACCTAGAGTTTCCCAACAGAACACTGCCTAAAGCATTAAGCTTCCACCACTGGCTCGTTTTCATACCACAGTGAACCCTGGTGCCAACGCTTCGATAGGTGAACATCGCATACAAACCCGGCTGTCCACATGCATGATGCAGGGAAGCAATATTCATCGGACCAGGCGACCATTTTCCAACTCTTCAATGTCTAGTTTTGGTGCTCGCGTGCTCATTGTAGGCGCTTTTGTCTTGAACAGAGATTAACATGGGCCGGTGGAGTGGCCTGCGGCTACGCAGCCAAATTTTCAGCTGGGTTCGATGTACTATATATGTCGTGGCATATTACTCCCGTAACCAGCATTCAAATTGCCGGCGAGATGCGCCATAGTATCCCTTCTGTTGGATGGTACCATACGGGATAGCCTTCGCTCCCCTCTGGCGTCGGTAAACTGTGGTTGGCACTCACCTCCTCGGAACATTTTTGTGGTGCACCCCACAAGAATTACCGTCTCAAAAATGCTTTGACCCAGTCGTCTGTCCATTATAATGTGTCCTTGGTCAAACACGCCGAAGTCCGCTGCCTTTTTCCCTCTGAAGAACAAGAATCACACTGATTAACAGAGCTTAGTATCAAGCGTTTTATATACCGTTTCATGACTTTAACACGCGCCGTCGTTTAGCTGCAGTTTCTTCTACTTGCATAAAGACACGCTGGCTATAATGTTTCGGCTTTTTGATAATACACTGGTGTGCAAAAATTAAGGACGAAGAGGAGAAATTAGCATAACAGCGGAACGAGCAGGGCAGAACGGACCGAAAGACCACTCAGGAGATAGACTAGCGTCCTGTACGGTAGGGCATGCGCATATATGCAGCATGAGATAGGGGGAGGGGAGTGCCGGAAGGGTATAAAGCACACGGGCGGTGTACGCTCAGCAATTCGGTGAAAGCTATTGCACGGTGTACATCGGTTTGAACGACGTCGAGTTGCTGCTATCGTGAGATATGGCCAACAGGCAATCCAGTAGACGACATCTGGATAACTTTACTCGAGATCGCGTCATTGGGAAGTTGGAAGAAGGTCGAAGTGTGACTAGTGTGGCCGAGGAGTTCGGGATCGCTCACAGCGTTTCACGAGCTTGGAGAGCATTTCAAACGACAGGAACAGCTGTCCGAGAGTTTAACAGTGGTCGTCCACGAGCAACCACGGCGGCGGACGAGCGGTATATTGTCCTACAGGCAAGAAGAGATAAGCGGCAGACAGCGGATGAAATCGCAAGGCACATGCAACAGACAACTGGACGTCCGTTATCGCGCTTTACCGTGGCCAGGAGGCTGCACAAAGGTGGTTTATCTGCACGACGACCAGTACGGTGTGTTACATTAACGCCTGCTCATCGGGGACGGAGGTTTCTCTGGTGCCAGGAATACAAGAACTGGACATATCAGCAATGGGGTCGAGTTCTCTTTACGGATGAGAGCCGATTTAGCCTGACGGGCGATTCTGGACGTATGCACATCTGGAGAGAGCAGGGATCACGCAATCACACCTCCAACATCATCGAAAGGGACCGATTTGGAGGTGGCGAAGATCTCTTTTGTGGCGGTATCATGCTTGGTAGCCATACTGACCTCCACATCTTCCAAGGAGGTTCAGTCACTGGTGTCCGCTATTGTACCGAGGTTCTCCTGCCTCACGTGCGTCTGTTTAGAGGTGCTGTGGGTCCTGAGTTCCTCTTCATGGACGACAACGCTTCACCTCATCGTACAGTGGATGTCGCAAAGCTGTTAGAGAGTGAAGAGATTTAACGCATGGATTGGCCCGCAAGGTCCCCGGACCTAAATCCAATCGAACACGTGTGGGACCTTCTCGGGAGACGCTTGGCAGTACGCCACCAGCCGCCAGCAACGATTCCGCAGCTGCGATTGGCGCTACAAGACGAATGGGCCGCGATGACTCAACAGCTCCTTGATAACCTCGTCCGTAGTATGGACAGACGTTGTGAATCCTGCAACGCAGTCAGAGGTGATCATATCCCCTACTAAATACTGGATTTTTCTTGGCAGCCGCCTGTCACATGGACGTTTCTGTCTTCTGTCGAGTTGTGCTCGAAGCTACCTTTTCAATAAAGTACCTTTGTATCCTTTGGATTCCTTGTTTGGACGGTTTTGCTCACTTGTTCCGTATTCTTACATCTTGGGGATCTCATGGTATGATTTGAGTCGATGTGGAGTAATTCTGCACGACGTTACATTCGAAAAACCGTCTCGTCCTTAATTTTTGCACGCCAGTATATACACATATATATATATATATATATATATATATATATATATATATATATATATATATATATATATATATAAGCACGACTATTTCATGTTCTGGAAATCGGGTAGATGACACCAAAATAATCACAAAAATGAATTCTAAATCCGTTTAAATGGTGTAAAATAATAAGTACAAAAAAGCAATCTAACAACAAACAAGCAATCTGGCACAAACCTAACAGATGCAGGAATTTATGCTATCCCCTTGATGGATCCAGGAAAACGTGCATAGGAATGATTAAGCGCTCCCTTAAATTGAGACTTTCAGAACATAAACGTGATGTCAAACTGGGAAAGCTTACCACAGCTTTAGCAAGAGAGATAAAGATCAATGCAGCTAAACCCGACTGGAAAGAAATTCGAAAAAGAGCTGCTTTCACAACTCCCAGGGCCATAGCAATACGATAATCGGTAGAAATAATAACCAGCACGAATGCCTGCAATGAGGAAACATCAACTGATCTCCCCTATATCTGGCGCATGCTAATAAAAGATCCACGTCATCACTCATGCTAGCTTATGGGTTCTGCATGAGACATATTTACCATGTTTGATGATTTCACTAGACATGACATAAGCGCTAATCAACTTTGATTATATATTTAAGTTTGAATTACTCTGAATTTCTTTACTTTCTGTTTGTCGTTTACGGTGTTTATCTCAGTTATTCCTGGTGAAGCCACCAGTGAGAGGTGAAAGCTTTCTGTCTGCTTACTTATTAATTTACACTATCAAAACGGATTTAGAATTCCTTTTTGTGACTATTTCATGTTCTTTTCACGGTAGTTTGCATTGTGAGGACCACATAACCTTTTACGTACCTTAAATGGATATCAAGAGACTTAAATATGTATAATCTTTGTGCACCATATACACGCGCGTTACAATAAATCGTTTAATATGGGAAAAGTACTGAAAAGAAGAAAATTAAGGGTGCTATTCTACTAAAAATTCAGAGGAGGCTTTTAGTTTTATCAGTGACTTAAAAGGTACTTTTCACCCACTGATGAATTTAAACGGGTGTCTGGACCCCAAAGCATCCACCTAGACGGCACTTATTATACAGGATGTCTATAATTGAAGTATACAGCTTCAGTATGCTACTAAAAAAAATACGATAGAAAAAAACTTGCTTTAAAAGTCAAGAGACATGGCAAAGTGTTATAGTATGGTAAGTCAGATGATAGATGGTGCCAGGTGCTTCATGTAAGGAAAAATCTCGTCGAACACGGAATACAACAGACATGGCTTCCCCAGTGGAGAAAGCAGCGTGTGTGTTTTGGTTTGTGGAGTCAAAATCTCTAACAACAGTTCATCGTAAGTTCAGAACGAAGTACAAGAGACAGCCGCCGACACGAAGGAGAATCAAACAATGGATAAATAAATTCAAAGCAACAGGAAGTGTCTTGAAAGGCAAAAGCACTGGGAGACCTTCCATTTCGGACGAAAAGGTGGAAGACGTGCATAAGAGTTATCTAAGGAGCCCGAAGAAGTCATTCCACGTCGCCAGTCGTGAACTCGAAATACCGCGAGCAACGGTTCACAAGGTTCTGCATAAATGTCTACGCCTATATGCGCATAAAGTGCAGTTAGGATAAAAAACTTCGACAAAATTGTTAACCACGTGGAAAAGCATTTGCAGTAGACATGTTTAATCGCACTTACGAAACCCCCACACTCCTTTCACTGATCTGTTTCAGCTATGAGTCACCATTCCATGTTTCTGGCAGAGTGAATAAACATAACTGCCCAATCCGTGGCACGGAAAATACGAACGTGGGTGGAACTGGACTATCGCTTAGACATACTGTGGACAACCACCGGAGCACACGTGGAGATCTACTGTCATTTTTTAAAAAACCTTTCACAGTTACCATGTGTTTTGACATTAAAAGTAAGTTATTATTTATTGTATTTTTTTTTCAATAGCATACTGAAGTTGTATACTGCATTTATGGACACCCTGTATTTGCTCGCAGTTATCGTTCCTTCATCTTCGGGTGTCTGTGACGTACCTGCCAGCAGGACGCACACGACATAAAGGCAGATAGCAGTCAGAACAAACGTCCGCGTAGCCCAATTGGTAGAGTGACTTATTCAGGAATGAGGGGATCCGGGTTGGAATCCTGGCGTCGACAGAAATGACGGCGAAATTTACTTCGTTATAATGGCGCCCGAACTTCCCGGATGACCCGGCCGTTCAAAATCTCACAATGGTGTGATGTTATTTCCACACCGCGAGAGAGGAAAAATCAGAGAATCCCTTCTCCAGCGCTTCGAAAAATAAAAAAAAATGACTGGGAGTTCTCGAGTACACGTTCTACAGCGGATGGCTGTCTGCAACGATTCATGGTCACGGCTGACCCGTGGGCCATGCCCCCGGCCCTCTTTCGGGGAGGGGGGAGATGTGACGTACATGCCAGCAGGACGCACACGACATAAAGGCAGATAGCAGTCAGAACGAACGTCCGCGTAGCTCAATTGGTAGAGTGACTTTCCTGAATGAGGGGATCCAATTTCGAATCCTGGCGTGGACAGAAATGACGGAGAAATTTACTTCGTTATATGTCTTTTTCTATCCGTGGTTCGCATTTAGTGTTTTCCTGTCTTGAGTGTAGGAGACCCTTTTCCTGGTTTCCTGTTCAGTGTTTCTGCGAGCCAGTGAAGTAAATTTTTTTCAGCCATGTCCACTGTTGGGAACTTTTGTAACCGTTGCATCTTATCTTTGTACAAACACTACTGATTACCAAGACTCTTTAAACGTTTGTAATGTCCTTTCCCTCACCCACGAGTGTTGTACTTCTTTCTTTTTACCCCCGTATCTCTGACGTAACTTCTTTTAATGGTTAGAAGTCCCTGTAAATTTTAGATTCATGTCTTTGCGAAATGCTGGGATGCACAAGTGATTCTAGATTCTGCTTGGGAGCCTCCGATGGCCGTATGCGTGTTCGCAGACGCAAAGGGGAGCGTCTCCACCCTTCTTGCATCCGCCAGCGACACACAGGGCCAACACCTGGTCTCCTGGTGTGGGGAGCGATCAGCTATCACTCCCGTACACAACTAGTGTTTGTACCGGGTACGTTAAACAGCACCTCCTACATCAACAACATCATTCAGCCCGTTGTTGTGCCATTTGAAAGGTCGGTCCATCGTGGTGTTTTTCTGCAAGATAACGCACGCCCACACACTGCACGTGCAACGCAACATGCACTTCAGGGTGTAAGACAACTTCCATGGCCTGCACGTTCACCGAATTTGTCCCCCATTGAGCACGTGTGGGATTTTATGGGACAACGACTCATCCGGTCTCCACGGCCAGCCACGACCATCCCCGATTTACGCGCCCAGGTTGAGGATGCTTGGAACTCAACACCCCAAACTTACATCCAACATCTGTACGACAGACTCCATGCCAGAATTGCACAGTGTGACGCAGTTCATGGCGGTTCAACCTCGTATTAACCATGTTACATGGAAATGTTATTTTTCAGTTTACCAGCAAATACAGCTGTATTTTGCCATAATGTTTTGATCACGTTATCCTCTGTATTCCGTTATTATGCTGAATAAATTTTGTTGGTATCAGACGTCTCCTTCTTGGTGTTTTTTTTCTCTTTCCGCCAGTGTATATTGAGAGTTTAGCTAAGAAGACGACGTAGGTAAATTGTTTAACTCATTTAATTTCGGCAACAATTTGTTACTTCATTCCGAAAAAAAAGTTATTGAATTTCTCAAATAAAAAAAGTGTTTAACGTTTTATGTAGCGATCAACACATTTCGGTGTACTGTGGAGGAATAAGATCACGACACACAGTTCCACCAGTTCGGTACGCCTCATAGGACGTGTATCGGCAAACAATCGTAAATGTACCATCTAAATGAGTTCGTTTGAGTCTGATCTACGTAGCATTCATTTAGTTTACTAGGGGCTGCGCCTCTGGGCTCGCTACGCTCGTTTCCAGAGTAGCGCTCGGGCCCTACAGCCTGATCTCCGAGTATATCACATGAAATAAAAACTGGAAAATTCATATAAATTTAAATTGTTATTGCATGTCTAAGCAAATAAAGCTTCTTATTCCGAAGTTTTAGAGTTTTTTTATTGTCGTTAATTTTTGGAAGGTCGGACTTTTGTCGTTTGAACTTATAGCACTTACTAAATTTACCACTAAGGAAAACAAAAGCGGTTGTGACCTGCCCGCCCCGCAGGACGCACACGAAATAAAGGAAGATAGCAGCGAGAGTGAACGTCTGCGTAGCTCTGTTGGCAGAGCGACTTGTTCCGAAATAAGAGGACTCGGGTTCGATCCCCGGCGTGGGCCAAAAATGACGGAGAAATTTACTTCGTTATAATGGCGCCCGAACTTCCCGGATGACCCGGCCGTTGAAGATCTCGCAGTGGTGTGATCTTCTTTCCACACCGCGAGACAAGAAAAATAAGAGAATCCCTTCTTCAGCGCTTCGAAAAATAAAATGTGTGTGATGTTGCATTCCACACACCAGGTTGACTGGGAGTTCTCAAGTGCACGTTCTTCAGCGGATGGCTGTCTACAACGATATATAGTCCCTGCTGACCCGTGGGCCATGACCCCAGCCCTCTTTCGGGAGTGGGGGTGGGGGTGGGGGTGGGGGTGGGGAGATGGGACGTGCCTGCCCCACAGGACCCACACGGCTTAAAGGCAGATAGCAGCGAGAACGAACGTCTGCGTAGCTCAGTTGGTAGAGCGACTTGTTCCGGAATAAAAGGACTCGGGTTCGATCCCCGGCGTGGACCAAAAATGACGGAGAAATTTACTTCGTTATACGGTCCAAAAAGCATTTCCGTAAACCGTTATGCTAAACCGTTAAAGTGGACGTCAAGTAATATTGCTTCCTATACTTCCAATGGAAAAACTTCTGTACACATTTCCTTCACAATTAGTGTGTTCGCAAGGATGAAAATTTGAACATCGATTAAAATAACTCCATATTACAACTTGGAATACTTAATATTTTCTAAAACATAACCATAATTATATTAAAAATCCATAACTTCTCCTTTGGTGGTGTTGGAACCAGAAAAAAGATGGCGCGACATGTACTTTGATGACGTCAGTAGACAAGCAAATGTTGGATTCGTAATTATGGTTATGTTTTAGAAAATATTAAGTATTCCAAGTTACAAATGAAGCTATTTTAATCGATGTTCAAATTTTCATGCTTGGGAACGCATTAATTGTCCAGAAAAAAGATGGCGCGACCTGTACTTTGATGACGTCAGTAAACAAAATAATGTTGGATTGCATAATTATGGTTATGTTTTAGAAACTATTAAGCATTCCAAGTTATAAAATGAAGCTATTTTAACCGATGTTCAAATTTCATCCTTGGGAACGCATTAATTGTGAAGAAAATGTGTACAGAAGTTTATCCAGTTATAATGAATAAAATTCTCCGGCTGGACGTGTAGTGCAGGAAAGCTTACGTTAAGTCACGTTAGGGTTATTGAAAGGTTACTTGACGTAGCTAAAGTGTGCTTAATCTTCAAAGTGCTAGAGTTTGTTTAGGTAAGACACGCACGTGCAATAAATTCCAAGAATATGGAATTTATTTTTTACTCAGCGTTCCTCATTATCTTGAATATCAGTAATATAACTTCGGTTTTAGTACATTAGTACCTTGAAGGCTCCTTATTAGAGCGGTAAACACAATATACATTGAACTTAACGAAAACACTCAATGAAATAGACTTAACGGCCAGACGGAGGTCTGACAATAAAATGAACTAAGTAAACGTACTCACTTTTAACCTTTTATTGGGGAGCTCCTGGTATTACTCAAATACACACTCCGAAATAACACAACTACTGGTAGCCCGAACTTTCGTACTATCGTAATATCGTAGAAACGTAGGTAAATCGCATATCAATAATCAGGAAGAACCTATCACATATAAAACGAAGCTCCTCCGTATACTTGAGCGCGCCTATATATATATACTGCATACCACCACGTCATGACTTACACTCGTTGCCACATATAATTCAGCGGGAGAAACAACATCTCGTTAAGTGAGAAGATAATTTGCATAGGAAAAATAAAATAACAAGAGATAGTAAAATCAAAAAGAAACTGAATCTAGAGTATACGTTACACAGTGGAAGTATAGCAAGCAAAATTACTTGACGTCCACCTTAAACAACTGAGATAGCTTTACCAACAAAGCATATGCATAACAAATTCTCTGGTTTTCCATGGCAGCAGGTCACGGGACCAGAACGTTCCTCTATGGTTATCGTAAAGACAGACGAGCTGTTCGTTTCACTCCTTTGCGTCTTTAAAAATGCTTAAAAATCAGAAAATGACTTTTTCTTTTTTTTTTTTTTTTTTTGTAAAAAAGCGATGATAATTGTTGTAAGTTTATGCTGTAAAACTTGCAAAGCATTATGATTTATAGTTTGCCCTATATCCGTTTTTTTTAAATGGATCCCATCGCGAAATAGAGAATTCTGTGAAATTTAATTTCTCGTAAACTGAATTGAGATTCAAAAAAAAGGGCGACGAGGTGCAAAAATTCTGTCATGGAACTAAATGCCTACAAAGTTTCGTGGTTCTGTTGCTGTTAGTTTGTCCGGAACGCGACCTGATAGCACTTTTTTGCTGACCTTAACTTTGAAATACAATAGCTCGTGAAGTATCGCCAGAATCGAAAAACGTTTTATTTCAGCGTGTTTTCCAAACAATTATCTACAGACGATGTAGATTTCGTCGTATTTTTGTGTTCAATACGTTTTGCGCTGCGAGCTAGGAAAGCAAGAGTGTCGCGAAATTTCTGAAACAGCGATAGCAGCAGCAGCAGCAGCTGCGGCAGTTACATTTTTTTTTAGAATAGAGAGAATATATTGTTACTCTCCACGTTTAAGAGTAACGCTTGGTTCGACTCCTGCGGTATTGCACTGCTTACTTAATGTGCAACTCATCACATGACTTGTATCCACCACTAAAAAGCCAAAGCAACTAAGTAATATATGCTTCTATCAAACTAGCACTGGCTTGTATCTATCGTGAAAGGGCCACACACTTTCAAACCAGTTCTGATCTGTACTCATCACCAAAACGCCAGAGCAACCATACGGGGTCTGCTACTTTAAACAACCTTTCTTTTTTTTTTTTTTTTTTTTTTGGTTGGAGGTTTAACGACCACCGTGAGCAACTCAATGGGCTATAAGCAGTCGCCCGTCCCTAATTTAGGGTCACTGGTTCCAGGGAAGCGAAAGAGCCAGTGCCGTAAGACAAACACATCATCCATGCCTCACCGCGATTTGAACCCGGACCTTGTTCGGACGAATGATCAGAGGCCATCGCTTAGACCACTACGCCACCGGGGCGGCTTTTAAACCCTTTGCCCTACAATTAAAATGTCGATTTGTCAAACCAAGGCGTACCATTTTAATTCGCCTGACGCCCTGAATGTACAAAGCAGGAAAATAAAGTAATTTGTACTCTTTAAAAGCAATGCGTTTATGTAAGATAGTTATGTTTTATAGTTTAGAATGAAAAATAAAAGTAGTAAATTAGACTAATAGTTTTGCTGCATATGATACTTTTGCATTATATAGTGCCTAACACAACCTTGTGACGCGATAACATGCAAACAAGACATATACGTCAGACAATCTAATCTACATTTCCACACGTAACAGAATCATACCGGCGGTTATCGATTCGATTTCTCCGTATATTATTCTCTATTTCTTTGGGAAATGCATATGATTTACAAAGACGAATAACATTATAAGTGGAAAAAAGTATGTGTAAGAAAAGAAAATCGTGATGAAATAGCTTCCAAAATCGCATGGCGCAGTGGTCTAAGCGATGGCTTCTGATCATTCGCCCAAAATGGGTCCGGGTTCGAATCCCGTGAGGCATGGATGTTATGTTTGTCTTGCGGCACTGACTCTCTCCCTTCCCTGGAACCAGTAGCACTCAATTAGGGACCGTCGGCTGCTTATATCCCACCGAGTTGCTCACGGTGGTCTTTAAACCTCCAATAAAAAAACTAAAAAAAAAAAAACGCATGACGTCTCCGAGATGTCATATAAGACGAAGGGGTTAACCCCGCCCTGGCCGGCACTGACTTCGAAATGGTCTTACGGACAGTGAGTGCCCTCTGCAGAAAGAAGAGGGCACTCACTGTCCGTAAGACCCTTCGAAGTCAGTGAGTGCCCTGACTTCTTTTTTTTTTTTTTTTTTTTTGGTTGGAGATTTAACGACCGCCGTGAGCAACTCAATGGGCTATAAGCAGTCGCCCGTCCCTAATTTAGGGTCACTGGTTCCAGGGAAGGGAGAGAGCCAGTGCCGTAAGACAAACACAACATCCATGCCTGACCGGGATTCGAACCCGGACCCCTTACGGACGAATGATCAGAGGCCAACGCCTTAGACCACTGCGCCACCGGGGCGGCGCCCTGACTTCAAAAGGTCAAGTTAGTTATACCAAAAGACCGTAGCTAGGTCCTAGAAAAAGTGGGAGATAAAGACTCATCTGGGGCTCAGTGTTAAACTACCAACTATGTTTTTACACGAATACAGATGCAAGTTTTCCTTTGTTTTCCCGCTAGCAAATAATTTCTCCATGCCGAAAGTTAAAGCAATAAAATGAAATAAAAGTATGAAACAAAAATGTAGGATGAGGGAAACTGAACTCTCTTGAAACATAAAAAAAAAATCACATTTTCTGATTTTTTTTTCGGTGGGAAAGGGAGAGTTAGCGACCACCGTGAAAACCTCAATGGGAAGCAGCCTCTGGTCCTTAATTTAGGACCACAGGTTCCTGGGAAGGGAAAGAACCAGTGCCGTAAGACAAGTGTACCATCCACGTCTCACTCGGGATTCGGACCCAGACTCATCTCGGAGCAACGGTCACAAGGCAGCGCTTAGACCACTTCGTTACCGGGGAGACCCACCAAATTTGCTTTATAGGGGCTGAGTTGCAGGTTTCTTGTCACTGGAGGCAAAATACCCAACTACGTAGTATAGAAAATTTATTTATTCCTTTAGTTTACTATTCAGATTCCTTTCTGTGCATCCACGTAATGGCATAGAGGAGTTACTGATGTCGTATTTCGACTTTTCCTACTCCTCTTCTTCGGTTCCACTTTTTTCTGCATCTTTAACGGCGCATTCGTCTTTGCTTATTTTTTTTTTTTTTTTTTTTTTGATTGTAGGTTTTTTTTTTTTTTTTTTTTTGATTGTAGGTTTTTTTTTTTTTTTTTTTTGATTGGAGGTTTAACGACCACCGTGAGCAACTCAATGGGCTATAAGCAGTCGCCCGTCCCTAATTTAGGGTCACTGGTTCCAGGGAAGGGAGAGAGCCAGTGCCGTAAGACAAACACAACATCCATGCCACACCGGGATTCGAACCCGGACCCCTTTCGGACGAATGATCAGAGGCCAACGCCTTAGACCACTGCGCCACCGGGGCGGCAGGATTGTAGGTTTAACGACCACCGTGAGCAACTCAATGGGCTATAAGCAGTCGCCCGTCCCTAATTTAGGGTCACTGGTTCCAGGGAAGGGAGAGAGCCAGTGCCGTAAGACAAACACAACATCCATGCCTGACCGGGATTCGAACCCGGACCCCTTACGGACGAATGAATCAGAGGCCAGCGCCTTAGACCACTGCGCCACCGGGGCGGCAGGCATCTTCTTACCGTGGTTTAACAGCTAAACCGTCTCATTTCACCACTCAAAAACCAAAAGGCCTAAGATTCCCGTCAACAAACCTCTTTTACCCCACACGCTTATCGTAAAAGCACTCCTAATAACCGCAAAACAACGAACAGGAAGAAGCTGAAAGCTCCCCTTCTCTCTCTCTCTCTCTCTCACTCTCTCTCTCTTCTCTCTCGCACAAAGATTTCAATTTTGGACTACTTTTCAATGCGTAGAGGGATCTGTTTAGCTATAACCATCCCCGCGACACTTCTTTGTAGGCAGTTAACTACCTAGAGTCTTTTAACATAAACGTAGCATCCCATGGTCGCTTTTCAAGTGACAAACATCGTTTTAGCCTTCTGCGTAACTACGCTTCCAGCTCCGTCTCACTTTTTCTTTCTTTTTCTCTTTTTTTGTTTGTAATTTTCTTCCAAAATTAACGTTTCTCTGAAAAAATAGAAGCATTTCTCTCTTTCTTGAACATTGATATCAACAAGGCCTCTTGCTCATCTAGCAGAGAATCATTGGCGCAGGTGTTCTTATTAGTTCACCTACAGAAGTCATTTCCTTTGTTTTGTGCTGTATCATTTCAATTTTACTTTTTGAAAGGACGTGCAATATGCTAATAAATTAAGATAAAGTATTTATTCTTATGATGAAATGCAAAAGTAATTTTCATAAACCACGGAAAATAAAAGTTCTGAGAATTTACGATAAGGTCCATTTTCCAAGAGGAATTTGTTTCCCTTCCAAGGGGGGCTGATCCCCCCTTTAATCTCCTACTAGCTACGGCCTGTTTATACCCACCATCAAAAGGCCAGAGCAACCAAGCACTGCCACCATCACAGCGCAGTTGTTTAAGTCGCTATGGACTCTGTGGGAGCCGGACGTTTCTGACGGGTGTTCGAACCCCGTCCTACCAGCCATCTAGTCTACAGTTTTTCCGGGGTTTCCGCAGACTCCCCGTAATTGGGGACGCGAATGCGTAGATGGTTCCCTGTGAAGTCGCCACCTGACGCGCTATGCCCTTGAACCCCCCTTCCCCAGGATGCCTATACTCCAATTCACAATAAAATTCTACTGTTGGTAAAGGCTGAAGAGCCTTATTACTACTAGTCGTGGAACGCAAGAACGGTATCCATCCGCGTTAATGTGCTCTTCTACTGTTTCCTTTCTGATCCCCCCAACCACCAACACATCTTACAAGCAGTGAGGATTGTGATTGGGAGTCTGGTGAAGGCCGAACTGCTTCCCCTACCGCTTGTTTAAGTAACGTAGCCTTCGAGTTTCCCCGATCGTCAATTTATTGTCCCTGTGTTCTTAATGTTGGCAGAGGTCTTCCACCCCTTCCGAGTTGTATCCCAAGTACGCAGACACAGCCGAAAGTGCGAAGTTCTTGATTCAGCAACTTCTCATAACAAATTTATTTCCAAAACCGCACTAATTTCTGGAACTTGGCAATTTTATGGCAATTTTGTCTGATAAACTGCTGAGCAAACAAAAATGTATTCTGAGCAATAATTCTACTGGTTGTAAAACAACGTAAGGCGAATGAAATCTGATGCCCTATGGCATCCCGCACCTACGTGATTTGTACCTATGGTTGTTGATGGTGATGATGAACCAAGCGCTGTTAGCTACTTTCAAAACAATACCAGTGCAAGGCCGACAGCAAAAGGAAGGCATCGCGGCTTCTCGAAACTTGCTTAATAGAAACTTCTTCCAACTACAACAGGGAGCGCAGCTATATTGTAAGGGTGGTGGGCTGAATGTAAGATCTGATCTGATCTGATTACTTCCTGATCAACCATCCCACATTGGAAAGAGCGTGCGCGTGTTAACACAGTATTTTTTATTCATAAGGTGGCATTTCTTTTCACGTAACATTAGCTTTGTCGACCTAGTAGGAATAAACTAAGGCTGATTTGTAAATTTTCATCGCGTCACCCGCCCAGGGCCGCAGATATGTCCCAGAACCAGGGAGGAGCTCATGAGACATCTGGGGGGACTGAAGGGTCATCTGGGAGGGAAACTACAGTTTCTGTATTCGTGGATAACTACAGTTTGTGTTGAACTACAAACTGCAGTTTTCCACGAATACGGACACAAGTTTTGCTTTGTTTTTAATCTCCTTTTTGTCAATTTAGCAAATAATTATGCCCAAAAGTAAAAATAATTTAAAAAAAAATACAAAATATGAAATAAAAAGATGGAGAAAGAAAACCGAACCCTCTTGAAACATAAAAACCGTTCCATACCCAGGTTGGAGCCTGGGCTGATCTTCCAAAGGTGGTGTGATTTCCTAACAATCGCTGAATATCCGCCGTGCATCGGACAAGTACGTTAAATGAAGGGCCCCCGGTTGGGTCCCCGGTTACGTTGGGTATCCATTCCAACTCCCCCTCCTCCTGGACTCTCTCTAGCCCCTCTATGAAAAACATCGTACTTGTACGGTGGCGCCATCTACTGTGCTCTCTCTAGCCCCTCTATGAAAGACATCGTACTTGTACGGTGGCGCCATCTACTGTGCTCTCTCTCACTTACAAACTGTTCTGTTAAAGTCGCTAGACTTGCTCTCACTCCTTCTGTTTCTGTGCTCTGACCCAAAAGCCGACCCGCTGTATGTGGTTTGGGCCTCAACCTTATCTGTGGGAGGAAGTCCTACATGAAAATGCCTAGCTGAGAGCAATTTTTTTGGTAAAAACAATTACTCTGTTTGTTTCAGTTCAGTGCGAAATGGGAAAATCACCACGCAGACGACTTACTGAATTAAGGAAGTATCTGTGGCAACAGTTATTAGCTGTGGCAAACGATTCTGGTTTTGTTATTGCGCAGTTGTTTAATGTACGCCTGTATTTCGCCATACAGCAATGGAGGTGAGTGATTTAGAGTTAAGAAGTGAAATGCGTTGCGCAATACAATTTTGCTATCGGTTGGGTGAAACGGCTCCAGAAACAGTTGATTTAATGAAAAAGGCTTACAAAGATAAATGTTTGGATGAGTCATTGATTTTTAGATGGTACCATGATTTCAAAAAATGGCGTTTATCGGCAGAACTCGCTCCTAGGCCTGGTCGACCTGAAAGTGTTGTTACGGAGCGTATTGTTAACACTGTTTGGACAATCCTGCAAGAAGATCGACGAATGGCGTGTGAAGACATAGCGGCGTCAACGAATATTTCAAAAACGTCGGCATTCCTCATTCTACGCGACAAATTACTGCTGCATCGTGTGTGTTCCAGATGGGTACCTCATCATCTGACGAGAGAACAATTGTTAGCCAGATTTTAGGTGTGTCATGAGTGGAAACAAATGATTGCAAAGAATCCAAACTTTCTAAACACACTAATAACTGCCGATAAAACATAGGTCCACTATTACGATCCCCTCACGAAGCGCTCAAAGAATGTCTGGAAACACACGCTCGCCTCCTCCGAAAAAAGTCTGCCAAACCAAATCAGCAGGGAAGGTGATGATGATGATTTTCTATTATCATAAAGATGTAGTCTACTAGCATGCCGTTCCTCCACACATTACTGTCGATGCTGAGCATTACATTTCAGCCTTGAAGAGTCTGCGACGACACATATGGATTAAGCGATCGGAACTGGTGGGCAAGAGGACCTTACACCACGATAACGCCTGCCCACATGTGGCTGCTTGTGTTCAACAGTTTCTTACGACATACAGTACTGAAATCATGCCACAGATTGACTACAGTCCGGACTTCGCCCCGTGCGATTTCTGCTTGTTTCCAACAATGAAGGAGAAGTTCCGTGGCGCAGGATTCATCACAAATGCTGACGTTATTCAATCTGTACAGGGGACGCTAAAGTAGCTTTCACAAAATTCCTTATAACGAAGTAAATTTCTCCGTCATTTTTGGTCTACGCCGGGATTCGAACCCGAGTACGCTTATTCCGGAACAAGTCGCTCTACCAACTGAGCTACGCAGACATGTATTCTGATTCCTATCTGCCTTTATGTCATGTGCGTCCTGCTGGCAGGTACGTCACATCTCCCCCCCCGAAAGAGGGCCGGGGGCATGGCCCACGGATCAGCCGTGACCATGAATCGTTGCAGGCAGACAACCACTGTAGAACGTGCACTTGAGAACTCCCAGTCAATCTGGTGTGTGGAATGCAACGTCACACACATTTATTTTTCGAAGCACTGGAGAAGGGATTCTCTGATTTTTCCTATCTCGCGGTGTGGAAATAACATCACACCAATGCGAGATTTTGAACGGTCGGGTCATCCGGGTAGTTCGGGCGCCATTATAACGAAGTGAATTTCTCCGTCATTTTTATCCGCGCCAGGATTCGAACCCGGGTCCACTCATTCCGGAATAAGTTGCTCTACCAATTAAGCTACGCGGACATTGATTCTAATTCCTATCTGCCTTTATGTCATGTGCGTCCTGCTGGCAGGTACGTCACATCCTTCGCCGCATGCTTTGAAAAGTGGACTGAACGATGGGACCGTTGCATATCATCTGAGGGAAGATACTTTGAGAAGGAATAACATATATTTTGCTGTACCTATATTTCTTCATTTTGTGTGATTTTACTCTCAGTTTTTTATGGAACCGCCGTCGTGTAAAAACTAGCTCACATTCTTTGAATTTTGTTGATGGTGGTTGAGCTGTGCGTTCCTTATCGCTGGAGTCAAAATAACTGCCAACTGGCGTGATTTTTTTTAGCGCTTTTTTTTTTTTTTTTTTTTTTGATTGGAGGTTTAACGACCACCGTGAGCAACTCAATGGGCTATAAGCAGTCGCCCGTCCCTAATTTAGGGTCACTGGCTCCAGGGAAGGGAGAGAGCCAGTGCCGTACGACAAACACAACATCCATGCCTCACCGGGAGTCGAACCCGGACCCCTTTCGGACAAATGATCAGAGGCCATCGCTTAGACCACTGCGGCACCGGGGGCGGCTTTAACGCTTTCCAACCGTATGTTGAAGAAGCGTATGTGCTTTAGCTTTGTCCGTCCGTCTGTCTGTCCGCACGATAACTCACGTAAAAATGGTTCGTTTTCGATGAAATTTCAGTATGTGGTAGGGGATCACCTGGGGACAAACCGTATTGAAAATGGCCGAAATGGGGCCAAAGGCCAGGCCATAGGAGCGGGATCCATTCCATTGCCCTTATATGCGTCATAACTTGACTAAAAATGGTTCGATTTCGATGAAATTTGAGTATGTGGTAGGGGACTACCTGGGGACAAATCCTATTGAAAATGAGTGAAATGGGGTCGAAGGTCAGGACATAGGAGCTGGATCCATTCCATCGCCTTATGCGTCATAACTTACGTAAAAATGCTTCCATTGCAACAAAACTTTATCATGTTGTTCCGGAGGTATACTGAACCGGCTCTGTTGAATATCGTTGAAAGGGGATCAAAGGTTAGAACACAGCAGCGAGATTTATTCCAGAGCCATTATCCTCATAACTTGACTAAAAATGCTTCTTTTGCGACAAAACTTTAGTATGTTGTTCCGGAGGTATACTGAACCAATTAATATAATTGAAATGGGGTCAAAGGTCAGGGCACAGAAGCGAGATTTATTCCACAGCCATTATCATCATAACTTGAGTAATTATTTCTGGTATGTTGGAAAGCGTATCATAATCAATGCATTGCATGATTTTACTAACTTGTTTTAGTTTACAGTTCTGGTCTCTGTTCTGTGGATCCACGCCATAGGATTGGAGATTCACTGTTGTCACATATCACCGTTTTTTTACTCCACTTCTTCGGTTCCACTTTTTTTTCTCCGTCTTTAATCGAGTATTCTCCTTCGCTGCTGCTTGGTGGTAGCCACTTCCTACTGTAGTCAATAGCCATATCGCATTTCCCTCTCAAAAAAAAAAAAAAAAAAAACGGAATCCCGCCGGAAAAACTCTTTTCTCGAGCAAAAGCATGTAAAACCACTCTTACTATACAAAGAACAATGAACGAGATGTGGAAAGCCCTTTGTCTCTGCGTACGCGGAAGGCTTTTAAACAGCAGCTTAGCATCGTATAATCCCTTATTAAATGAAGAACAGGGATTTAGCTTTCTGCAAAACTTCGCCTCCACCTACGCCACTCTTTCTTTCTATCTTTTTCTTTCTTGATTTGGTAACGTTCTTTACAATTTTAAGTTTTACTGTAAAGGTGGGGGTGGGGGGCGGGGGGGTAAAACCTTGCATTTTTCTTTTCCCTTGCCCAAAACACAAAAAAGCCCTGTCAGCACTTGGCAGAGGATCGTTATCTCCTACGGATTCACCTTTCGAAGTAATTTCTCTGTAGTCTTTCATCCTTTATGCTGTATCACTTCAATGTTTTCTGTTTTTAAAAATGTAATTCACAACAAAATAAGGAAAAGCGTTTATGCTCAAAAATTGAATACACAAATAATTTTCTTAAACCTACGAAAGTAGAAGTACGAATAATTTACAGAAACGTGTATTTTCCAGTGGAAGGGGGGGGCTTACCCCCTCTAGCTCCCTACTAGCAACAGCCTTGCATCCGCCACATTATCAAAATTTTTCTCAGGTATTCCCAATGATAAGAAGTTAATAAATTCAGCTATTAAAGGAATTGTCGCATGCCCGTCGCCAGTTCACCGGCAGTTTTTTTTTTTTTTTCGAGTTTTAATGACTCCCATAGGTATGTCCGACTTGAAGAAAATCCTGTGACGTACTACACATGTGAATCACGTGTCAAGACGACTAATCTGCAGCGATATATTCCGTCAGTGTAGCTTAGTTGGGAGAGCAACTTACTCCGGAGTGAGGGAGTGCAGGTTCGATCCCCGTCACGGACAAATTTGTGTTTTCACATTAGCGCCCAAACATAAAAATGGGTCTACTGGCCGTGGGGTTCTTCGAAAAATGTGTGATGTTTGTTCCACATATCGCCTGGAATTAATGAAAATTTCTACTTCACTTCAAAAAAAAAAAAAATAAAAAAATAATAAGAGGGAGATGATGTAAGATACTGTAGAGATGAATAAATCACGTGACAAGACGAAAAATCTGCAGCGAGATGTTCCGTCAGTGTAGCCAGTCGGTTAGAGCATTCCACTCAAGAGCGAAGGGGGACAAGGGTTCGATCCCCGTCACTGACAAACTCCTGTTTTCACAATCTCCGTCCCTAACTTAGAACTACTGATTACAGGTTGGAAAGAAAAGCAGTGATACCTGTAGTCTAGCGCATGCCCATCACAGACTATTCATATCTCTCCTAAAACAAATAGAATCGGAATATGCCGACCTCGTAATACAGAGCGGTGTTCGATCGCTGAATAATGGGTACGTTCTTTCTCATTTTGTGTGTTACTTCGATGAAATTAAATCACTCCTTGAGGAACTAGCGAAGACTGTCTTCAAAGGTAAAGAAAGAATAGCTTTTGAATCTTATGTTTCTAATTGGCATCATACACAAAGCGCTTGATTTGTGCGAAAACTGATCTTCGTTTCAAAAAGAAATGGAACTTTTCGCAGATTATCTTCAGACCTTTATTCTGCTCTGCTTTCCGGAAGCTAAAATGCTCACTAATGAGAATCCGAAATCCGAGATGCAGCGTCCTCACAAATATATCTCTCTTCTGACACAGTCATTTTTACGGAGGTTTCAAGACCATCAAAGACACAGCTCTACCCTGCAGTTTTGAGCAAGCAACTGAAAATAATTTCGAATTGTTGTACTTTTAATTTATGGAAATCGGATCCATCGAAATGGAATGAATTCAGTTTTCAAAGCTGAGACTTAAGTGTGAATAAGTTTTCAGTAGAGGGGGTAAAAATTTTAACAATATTTGTTAAAAATTTTATTTTAACAAAATTTTCGAGGACACTGATATATCTTTCTTTCATCAAGACGCCTTAAACTTGAGAAATTTTATGTGGTCCAATGAAGAGCATTTTCTGTAAAGATTTGTTAAAGCATTTATTATTTTTTCTATTTCGCGTGTGGACGATTGGACGATGCAATGGCAAAGCTTAGTACCGAAATCTGGGCAATAACGCTGTTTTCGCGACAAAATTATGCATGAGAAAAATCAACAAATATTGATAATACACTGCTGGCTACCCAAAATGCAACACCAAGAAGGACACGAGATAGCAAAGCCAGATTTGCTGGACACATAGCAACAGATACAAAGGTGAAACGATTGAGCTTACAGGCCAGTGCGACTTGCGGAACAAGCAGACATCAATAGTTCGTGTGGCCCCCATGGCTGGCAATAACGGCCGCTACACGCCGCGGCATCGAACGAAAGAGGCTTTGGATGTGGGCTTGGGGTATGTCGGTCCAGGCTGCTTCCACACGTTGCCACAGTTCATCACGGGTGGTGCTTCCCGGACCACTCGGTTGCCGATCAGCGACCAGACGTGTTCGATGGGCGACATGTCGGGAGAATAGGCGGGCCACGGCAGCAGTGATACCTGGTGGGCCGTGAAGAATTGTTGCACGATGCGTGCTCGGTGTTGGCGCGCACTGTCCTGTTGGAACGTGGTCGCTGGCAGGTCCTGCCGGTAAAGGAGGACTACAGGCTCCAAAACGTCGGAGATGTAGCGGTGGCTGTTGAGTGTACCGGCGATGCGTACCAGAGATGTACGGGTGTCATATCCAATTGCGCCCCAAACCATAACGCAAGGTAACGGACCGGTATGGCGATGCATAAAGCAGGCGTTATACAGTCTCTCGCAGCAGTGCCGCCACACACGGATCCGACCATCATGGTGTTGCAGGCAGAAGCGGGATTCGTCGGAGTAGACAATGTCGTGCCATTCCGTAGTCCAGGTGCGGCGTTCAACGGCCCACTGCCGCCGCACTCGCCGGTGGTGTAACGTCGATGGTAATCGGAGCAATGGTCGCCGTGCGACAAGTCCCTGCTCCTGCAGACGACTTCGAACGGTACGTGCTGACACGTTGCGCAACACACCCTAATTCCTACACTAACGTTCGTGATGTGGTGATGCGAGCCGTCAATGCCCTCCTCTCGTTCGGTGGCATGCAGCGGCTGAGGCAATCGCTCACGTCGGTCCGTCCATCCCTCCTCCACCCACCGAATCCATGCTCGCCTCACTGTGGCTGGATGTCGTCCCACACGCGAGCTGATGTCTCGGTACGATAAATTGCTGTCGCGATAAGCCACTATTCGTCCTCTGTCGAACTCCGAAACGTGCTGGAATGGCAGCCGTATTCTGTGACGAGGTATCAGGAAGCTTCCTACGCACAGGTCCGGCAGCACCACACACTTCCACTACTTACACCCCGCCTTTTTTTTTTTTTTTTTTTTGATTGGAGGTTTAACGACCGCCGTGAGCAACTCAATGGGCTATAAGCAGTCGCCCGTCCCTAATTTAGGGTCACTGGTTCCAGGGAAGGGAGAGAGCCAGTGCCGTAAGACAAACACAACATCCATGCCTGACCGGGATTCGAACCCGGACCCCTTACGGACGAATGATCAGAGGCCAACGCCTTAGACCACTGCGCCACCGGGGCGGCACACCCCGCCTTCTGCGCACCCTTCTTATAGTGCTTCTCGGTGGCGTGCAGGGCGCACATGATTTGCATATACCCTGCAATGCTTATTGTTTGCATGTCCTCCTGCGGGCGACGCATGCTGCGAATTTCAGGCCAATCGGATGCCTCCTTCTTGGTGTTGCCTTTTGGGTAGCCAGCAGTGTAGTTACAACTGTCCTTGAGTAGCTTTTGCTATTCGTCTGGGAGATTATAAAACATTTTTTTCATAACAGAATTAAAACAAAGGGAGGTGGAGTGGCAATTTATGTAAATACTATTCACCAAAATTATTCTTTGATAACAGACTTAACTGTTTTTGACCCTTTATATTGAAATTTTGACAATTGAAGACGAATATTATATAATAATGGTTTGTTATCGCTCTCCGAGTTCTAACTCATCCTTATTTATTAATAAACTATTTGAAATTCTTAATTATGTCAACTTGACAGGCAAAAGGGGTTTCTTGTTGGGAGTCTTAAATATTGATATTTCCAAAAATAACTTACAAACTCAACAATTCATTCAAATGCTAAACGCTGTCGGATTTAGCAATACAATTACATCTCCAACGAGATTAACACCAGAAACTGAATCTACCATTGACGTATTATCTCTTACGAATGCTCCTTTAGAGTTGACTCTTTCGGAAGTTATAATTTATGATATTAGTGACAATCTACCAATTTTTACATTTTACAAACATACACATGCTGTAAATAAAAAATAATTAATAAAGCAACTCGATTAATAAAGTTAAATAAATTTTATAATCTATTACAACATATAAAATGGAAAAATGTCTTACAGATGACTGATCCAAATCTTTTATATGACAGCTTTGCAACAGTGCTAAATGAATTATACATCCAAGCCTTTCCAATTTTACTTAACAAGAACAAAGCTAAAAAGCAACGTAAACCATGGCTCACTAGATATCTATTAAACCGAATTAATAAAAAAAATCAATTATACTCGAAATTTATAAAAAAGTAAACTACAAACTGATTTTCAAATATTTAAAACATATAGAAATAAATTAAATTATGATATTAGGAAATTTAAAAGAGAATATTATACTAATATATTTTCTCAAAACGATTCTAAATTAACTTGGAAACATTTAAACAGATTACTGGGTAAATCTTCGGGTTCAATTACACCACAATACCTAACTAATTTAACCCAAAAAATTACATCCAAACAAGATATAGTAAATGAAATCAATAATCACTTTATATTAGCTCCGCAAATTCTTAAACAGCAAGTTTTACTTACAAATTCTCAAAATCATCAGTACTTTCAGAATTCACACCAATCAAACACGTTTCGCTTACTTAAAATTACACGATCTGAACCTTTACACTTGTTGTTGCAAATTAATGTCAATAGTGGACCTGGATATGACGAAATTTCGCCATTGGTTATTAAACATGTGGCTCATATTATTGTGCAGCCACTTTTGTTGATCTATAATTCTATATTTACTACAGGCATATTACCAGATGCATTAAAAATAACTAAAATCACTCCCAAATACAAGAAAGGTTCGGTAAACGAAGCAAAATGCTAGAAAATTTTAATTTTCTAGCGATTTGCTAAATTGCTAGAAAAATTAATTTACATTAAATTACTTTCCTTTTTCCAAAAATGCAACATATTTAACAAAAATCAATTTGGCTTTTTGCCAAATAAATCAACAGAGCTCGCAATTTCATTTACACATAATTTAATCCAACAAAATGCTATAAAAAAATCAATCAACAATTGCAATTTTCTTAGATTAATCTAAGGCTTTTGATACGCTAAACCATGATATTCTACTAACCAATTTTTTTCTATTAGAATTAGGGGTTCTACATATAATTTATTCAAAAGTTATTTATCAGCTAGGAAGCAATATACTGTGATTGATATGACCCAATCCATAATGGAAAATATTGTTTTTGGAGTGCCACAAGGTTCGGTCCTTGGTCCTATATTATTTAATTTGTATATTAATGATCTCTTTGCAGTGGTAAAAGATAATGATTTAATTTCATTTGCTGATAATGCAACAATCTTATTCAAGGGTAACAATACTTTAGATCTTACATCCAGAATAAATGCACAACTTGTGTTTGTGACAAATTGGTTAAATAGCAATGAATTGATTATTAATGTAAACAAGACCAAGGCTATGATCTTTTCAAAACTACAAATACTACAATCTATGAGTGACGTAGTGGTCTTGAACGGAGCTAAAATTGATTTTGTGAATAGTCATTCTTACTTGGGAGTACTGATTCGAAGTGATTTGAAATGGAATATGCGTATTGACAACCTGACTAATATATTGTCTAGAAACATTGGGGTAGTTAGTAAGATTATGATAAATTTGTCCCCTAAAATAATGATACTGTTATACTACACACTAGTACGAACACATATAAATTACTGTATACTGACATGGGGGCAAACAACACAATATAACTTAAAAAAATAGAGGTATTACAGAATAGATACATAAGATTATTAGACCTAAAAACTCTTAATAATTCTATACCTAATCTGACCTTTAGGTCAGAAGTAAATCCCAATAAATATAATATACTTACAATAAAACAATTATTTGACTATAATCTTGGTAAAATAATGTTCAGAAGAATTAAAAATGATTTATACCATGACTTAATATCATTAAATATTCGCACTCATACTTATGAAACCAGGAATCGATCAACACTCATATCTAATTTCCCTTGGACAGGGAAATTAGATATGAGTGTTGATCTCATATCTAATTTCCACAATTAAAATGAATATTAATTATTCGGGTCCAAAACTTTGGAACTCCTTGCCTTGTGACATAAAATCTATTAACAATTTTGACCTATTTAAAAAAACATTCAAGCGCCACCTTATTAACAAGTCTCTCAATTAGTGCTGAGTTGACCTGTGCTGGTCGCTGGATTGATTTCACGGCTTATGGATAGACCTTGCGTTTATATACACATTTGTATTTATTTAATCTTTTAGTTATATTCAATATGCCTTTGACTTGCCTTTTTGTATTGTTCTTTGTTGTTTGTGTCTTTTTTTCTTTTTAGTACTAGGGGTGGGAGGGCTATGTCAGGCCTTACGGCCTTTTCCCTCATCCTCCTGGTTGCTACAGTTTTTGTAATTAATTATATTGTTTGCATTTTGAACTGTACTATGTGGCAACTGAAAAATGAATAAATGAAAATTAAAAATGAAATGAAATGAAGTGGAACGTTGTCAAGTGTAAATATAACTTTACGACCTCAAGGAATAAAATTTGACACCATAAAAGACTGGAAAATGTAGTATACTTCACACAGAATGAGACCCATTCGCACTATATATATATATATTTTTTTTTTTTATTGGGGGTTTAAAGACCACCGTGAGCAACTCAATGGGCTATAAGCAGTCGCCCGTCCCTAATTTAGGGTCACTGGTTCCAGGGAAGGAGAGAGCCAGTGTCGTAAGACAAACACAACATCCATGCCTCACCGGGATTCGAACCCGGACCCCTTACGGACGAATGATCAGAGGCCAGCGCCTTAGACCACTGCGCCACCGGGGCGGCCGCACTATATAGACAAAGATATTCGGACACCTCAACATTTGCAAATAAACGCGCATATTTAGAACCAGACGCGCAAGCGCGGGTTGTGTTAATTCCTCTATCAACAGCACATAATTTTTTGACACCATTCTCTGTCTAAAAGAAATTCTACATATCTTGCCTCGGCACCCTGTCGTATTCGTTCTCCATATTTATAAGTATAATGTTGATCAACAGGGTCCCTGTTGATATTCTTAGTAAACACGGTGTATACTTCGTTCCTTTGACTGCACACTTAACGGGGAATGTGAAGAAGTTCTACATCGGCTTCACTTTGAGGACATTGAAAGTCAGGCTCTCAGAACATAAATATGATACTCGTTCAAGACATTCTTCAACTGCTTTAGCTCGGACTGTTGCTGAAGGAGAATTTTATCCAGAATGGAATAAATCCTCCAATCTTGCTGTCGCTTCTGATAAATGCTCTCTGTTATTTACAAAAAGCTTGTGCATTCAACGCTACTTGTCCTCCTGTTATAACTACGAGTTACCGTTATCTGTGCCATCAACCTGGAGTTTTCTTCTGAAGAACTGCTTTCTTGATGATTCGGACGTGCCTCATGAATAACTCATAACTATGACGCCACTTTGCTATCTTCTATAATAATGTTTCCTTTAAGTTGGCAATGTACTCTTCTCGACTGGGACATGATGATATTGCTTGTGAGTGTATTTATACTCAGGACATTTCCATTTGTGCAAGCTAGGACTGAAGATGGAGGTATAGCACTTTCGAAAAATCTCGCTATGGTTGTTTGGTAAATTACGTGTGTGTAGTTTTTAAAATGTAAATGAATAACATCTTTTATTTAGTGTATGGTGAGTTGTTATCGTGCTCAGACAGCTATACACTGAAGTACCAGAAAAACTGGTACACCCACCAGTCAAATACTTGGTAGGTCCCCACGGGAGCGCAGGACTGCAGAAATACGACGGGGCATGGACTCCACTAGCTTCTGGAAATATGCTGTAGGCAATGCACACCATATTTCTTGCAGAGCGTTCCACAATTCTGGTGTATTCCAAGGTCTCGGATTCCTGTGTTCGATAGCACGTTGCATGGCATCCCAAATGTGTTCTATCACGTTTAGATATGGGGACTCAGGTGGGAATGGCAACACACCAAACTCAGATGAATGCTCCTCTAACCATAATGTGGCATCCCGACACTTGTGTGTAGGTGCATTGTCCTGTTGGAACAGGCCCAACCTATCACATGAATGCAGGACATGAACGGGTGTACCTCGTCAGAAAGGATGCGACATAGCATTGGCCGGTCTCATACGTTTGTAGATGCACCAGGAGTCCCCGTGAAGTCCAGCTAAACACACCCCATACCATTACGCCACCCCCCACCCCCCACCAGCAGGTACAGTTCCCTGTTGACAGGCAGAATCCAGGGCGTCATGGGATTTGCGCCACACACGAACCTTCCGTCTGCTTGATACAGTTGTAAACGCGACTCGTCAGACCAGGCTACTTGTTTCAAGTCATCAGGTGTCCAGTGGCTGTGTTGCCGTGCCCAAGCGAGGCGCATAGCTCTGTGGCGTGCACCCATCAAGAGGACTCAAGTTGGGCGTCGGCTCCCAAAGTCCATGTCGTGCAGGGTACGTTGCACAATCCGGACGCTGATGCTTGTTGAGGCTCCAGCATTGAATTATGATGCTACCTGCGACAGTGTCGCGTGAAACGGTTCTTGACAGCCGACGATGGTCACGTTCACCCAATGTCTTTTTACGGCCACACTGGTATCGTAGGTTGGAGGTTTTGCTGGAATTCTTGTAGTCACGGTACAACCTGGCGATGGTCGTCCATGAAAATCCGAACTTCGTTTCTACGTCCGAAATAATATGGCCCATCTCACGAGCGCCAACTATGACACCGCGTTGAAAATCGCTTAAATCGTTATTACTTGTCATTCTGATGCCGAAAACAGCTCTGACAGCTGGCAAGGATGTCTATCGCTTTATATACGCACTGGCGGACGCATCCGAGTACGCGCATAGGTGACGTTGCTATGTATTTTGCATAAGCTCGTCTGTACCAGTTTTTCTTACACTTCAGTGCATATTTTTTTAGTATACAATTTAGCACAAGAATCATTTTCATTCGTCATCTTTCTTGTTTGTTTGTGAATTCTGAGAAAACGGACACTCGAGTGGGACTTTATTTGCTGATAGGTTTCCACAACTACAGATGAGCAGACAAAACAGCGAATGCAAGCGTAAATATATACACTGCTGGACAATTGCTAAGGACGGATCATAAACGGCTATATAGTGCATAAAAAAGTAAGTGTGGTTGGATGCCAAATAAAATAAAATAATGCATGAATGCCAGGACATTACAAGAAAGACAATTTATTGTGCTCTGAAATCCAGAAGGCTTTGGAACGTGTTCAAGGGACAAACAGGCCATTTTGTACAGAAGACGTAAACGTGAAAAAAATGCAATTACCGTCCGCAGGCGTTCCGGCGTAAGATGTAAATACGGGATATGGCCACCATGGAGGGCGATGGAAGATTCCACACGTCGTGTCATGCTTTGCACAACATTATCAATCAGCTGTTGGGGTAATTTATCCCATTCCTCTGTCAGCGCACGGATGAGGGTGTCCTTGTTTATTGGAGGGCATTGGCGACCAGCAAGACTCCTCCCCAAAGCATCCCACACATTTTCAATGGGATTCAGATCTGGAGAACGTGCTGGACATACGAGGCGTTGAATATCCTCGCTCTCAAGACACTCCTGGACAGCGACTGTTCGATGACATGTTGCGTTGTCGTCCATGAAAATGAATCTATCACCGACAGCACCACGGAACATGCAAACATGAGGTAGCAGAACATCATTAATGTATCGTTGGCCAGTCATAGTCCCAGTTGGAAGCACATAGAGGGACGTACGGCCATTGATCATGATGCCAGCCCGTACCATGACACTACATGTCGGATATCTGTCCCTTTCCTGTATGTTTGCTGGACAATATGCAGTACCACTATCACGCCAGATCAGTTGTCGTCGACAATCAGACGATAGACTGTATCTACTCTCATCTGAGAAGAGGACAGCAGACCAGTCGTTATCAGTCCAATTGCGATGTTGATGGCACCATTGCAAACGGGCGGTACGGTGACGTCTGGACAATGGGATGCACGCAACAGGACGGCGGGCGTATAGTCCTCCTTCATGCAAACGTCTGGCGACAGTTTTTCGGGAGATCCGCTTGCCAGTAGCAGCCATAAACTGAGTTGCTACCTCACTAGCTGTGCTGCGCCGGTGTCTTTTTGTTGATAGCACTGTGTACCGATCTTCTGCAGGTGTCGTACTGCGAACACGACCTCCCCCGTGACGTTTGCTACACTCTCCATTTGTTTGAAATGATTTCCAAAGCCTTGAAACAACACTGTGGCTGACGTCGAACTCCCTGGCAACATCTGTTATTTTTCGCCCTTCTTCAATCTTGCCAATAATACGGCCACGCGTAAAATGATCTAGGTGATGTCGGGAAGACATACTGAAAATTGCAAGTTCGTCAATTGATTCTTTCCCTTTTAACTTTGCGTTTGATCAACAACGGTCAATACGCGTCATATCCTTTATATCTCTTATCAGCGCTATGAGGTCACGAACAAGTTCGGCAATCCAAAATTTGCATACGCACAACACGTCTTACTGTATCCCGCACCTATGCTAATTTCCACATTTTCCTGCCTTCCATTTTATGGTTGCTATCGTTGCTATTGTCATCCGTCCTTAGCAATTGTCCGGCAGTGTATAAGCAATGCCATTTCTTGCATAACCGGGAAACCAAATCCCATGTCTGTGTCTTTACAGTCGTTTCTCTCGTGCATAGGAGGCGGTGCTTTGAAGTGTCTTTCCACTTGCTCACATAAAAGATGACTATTTCTCTATCAGATTGCACCAAGGAAAAACAATGAGCCGTAACACAATTTCAAAACTTTTATAATCAAGAAACGCTGTATGACGTAAAGCAGTGAAATTACACTTCATAACTCTGGCGCATGCCGAATGTAAGACACGGTTTCGTAACATAAATGCGTCATCTGAAATACACTATATTGACAAAGGTCACCGGACGTCTAGAAGAGAAACACAACGTAGCATTTATTGGCATACATTAGTACGGTGTGGGTCCACCTTTGGCCTTAATGCATGCTACGGTGACCTTTGGCCTTCGAGACATGCTTTCGACAAGATTTTGGAACACAGCGCCTTCATTCAGTACATAAACATTCATTCAGTACATGAACGCAGCGCCTTCATTCAGTACATATGCGCTTTCATTCAGTACATAATGCGGCCGCTAACTGTTGCTTAGTAGTAGGCCTTGGTTCCAAACTTCTTACGACGCGCTCTAATTCATTCCATAGGTACTCTATGAGATTAGAATCAGGGCTCTGTGCTGGCCAGTCCACACATGATACCGAATTATCACTAAACCACGCCGTAGCGGTCCTTGCTTTATGGCTCGGTGCATTATCCTGCTGGTACCAACAAGGCTCGGTTCCAAAGTATTTCCACAAAGTTGATAGGGTATAATTGTCCAGAATATCGAGTTAAACTTGCTGGTTAACAAGTTTGTCCACGATAACCAATGGGCAAGGACCGTACCACGAAACCCACCCCCACACGAGTACACTGCCAGCTCCAAACTTGACCGTACACTGTAGTAAATAGCGTTCCCGAGGCTGCCGTCATACCCACACACGGTCATCAGACTGATTGATCGTGTATCTGGATTCATCAGTCCATAGGACCCGTTTCCATTGTTCTACGGTCCACGATAAATGTTCTTGACACCATGCTAAACGACGAGTAGCATTCCGAGTGGAGATGAAAGGCTTATAAGCTGCCGCATGACCATGATAACCCATAGCATGAAGTTCTCGTCAAATGGTACGTGTGCAAACCTAGGTTCCAGCACTTTTACTCACCTATACACTGAGGTCTTGTGCAGTACTCCGTCGATTAGCTGTGACGACTCTCCTGAGGCTTCGACGTGCTCTATCACTGATTTTCTTAAGTCTACCGGTACGTTTTGCTGCTTCGGGAACGCCATGTGTCTTCCATTCATTCAGTACATCCAAAACAGTTGACTTGGGTATATTTAAAACCCTCTCGGTTTCTCTTATGGACAACCCACTAATATAACTCCCAACAATCTTTCCTTTCTCAAAGTCAGTTCACTTTCGCGGCGGCATTTTCACTCAGCCTCACAGTGCGATATGATCGCTGTGCAGGCTTGTTTTCATACCGTTTGTAGCTGTACCGCGCATTTTAACAACGCAGAGAACCCGTTCATGTGCTTTTGAAGGGGTGTCCGGTGACTTTTGTCAATATAGTGTAGAGTCAATGGGAATCGAAATGAAATGATAAGGGGGAAAGCTGTGCCCAAGAAGAAAAATACATTTTTATCATTTATGCGAAGATGTCAAGTTTATAAATGTGTAAACAATTTTAGAGTCGCAGTGCTTAACGTTCACAACCTGGGCCAGAAGGTCTCATGTTTATGCCCTGCTGCTACTAAATACCTGCCGTAATTCGCAAGTCACGAGTAGATTGAAAACGGGGTTTCAGGAACAGTAATGAGCCGAGAGCGAGTAGGTGTGGCGCTAAGAGAAAGGTCCCTGAAACAGCAACTCCTCGTTAGAAGCAGAGCTCCCCTCTTTACCCTAAAGCCTCGACTCGGGCTCTTTAGTCCAATTTGTTGTTGTAGAAGTGCTTTGCTACCACCGACCAACAGCCTTTTACGCGCCATTTTGATTATGCGTTTATTCAGCTACGCTCTATTATATTCAGCTACGTCAGAGATTTCTGATTGTATTAAAGACCTTTTTCTTGAAACAGACGAAGAACTGTATAGAAAAGCGAATTGTCTGACACATCAGTACATAAAAGACATTTTCAGGATCTTTTTAAAAAACAAATTAAAAACTGCGATAATTCAGGGACTGTGGTTGCTATTGTTTCACGACAACAGCCTTCTTGTCGAATTCTCATGATGTGCATACTGCCATCGGATTTCCTTTAACACTTCTTTTGTAAAAAAAGTACGTGCTTATAGTATTACTTTGTCCGTCCGTCAGTGGATACCATATCTGTGCAACTATCAGTCCGATTTGAAGAATTGTTTTTGAATCAGAAAGCTTGAAATGTGAAAATGATGATCCTCGCCTTCCGGATGCATAAACTTCGCGGCTAGATGGCATAAATGCAGATGATATAAATTTCAAAATATATTTTATTCCATGTATTTGCTTCTAAATATCCAATTGAAATTTGTTTTTGTTTTTTTCCTTTCGATGCCATTTATAACGAAGACTACTTTGGATAGAGCTTCTTTTTCAAGTAATGTACAGATTTTCCGCTGGGGGACGTAAAGGATAATTGCGATGTCCCCGATATCCTATTTGAGTCCTATTTGAAGAATTCTTTCTGCATCGGATGCAGTTCCTGGTGAGAAATATTCTACAGGGTGTCCAATAAAGTCTTTTCCACATTAGAAAAATTAATATAAAAAAATCTATGTAAGTTAAAATAAAATGGTTGGCAACATAATATAGCAGCACTCATAAACTTTTTTCCTGTTTTTTAAGTGAGCACTACTGCTGAATAAGAGGAGAATTTCATTTATAATGGCTTCCATGCAAGAAACAGCGGCGTGCGTGTTGTAGTTCCATGAGACCAAATAGGCGGTTATTGTCCAGCGTCATTTCAAAAGAACACAGACGATCACCATCGTACCAAAAAAAGCATAAAAGCGTCGTATGTAAAGTTTAAAGCGTAGGGTAGTGTTGGCGATCTCCTCCGAGTGAGCAGGCCACAGGTTACACAAAAGACGGCTGCATCTGTTCAGGACACATTTCTGCAAAGCCCCAGGAAATTCATTCGTCGTGCTTCACTGGAAACTGGGATTCCCCGTCCCACGGTTCACAAAATTTTACACAAACGTCTTCATCTGTATGCTTATAAGGTACAGATCGTTGAAGCTCTTTAGCTTGATGACCGGCCTCGCCCTGCTGCATTTGCGGCGGAGGTGTTGCAGCGCATAGTTCGTGATAGTGATCATCAGCGTAGTGCCTGTTTCTCATATGGAGCCACATTCCACGTCTCTAGTACAGTAAATAAGCACAATGTCCGAATCTGGGAGTCCGAAAATCCCCATTTTGTCATCGAACAACAGAGGGCTAGCCCGAAAGTGAACGTATGCTGCGGCCTGATGCATGACAGAATCATCGGACCCTTCTTTTTTACAGAGCCCACGGTATGATGTAACGTGTACCTGGACAAGCTCCAACTTTTTGTAGCACCTCAGTTATATGCACTCCAACCTTTGGTTATTTTCCAACAAGACGGTGCCCCACCACATTGGTCAATAATAGTTCGTGAGTTCCTGAATGCCACATTTCCGGACAGATGGATTGGCCGTGACGGCCCCATGACATGACCACCTCGATAGCCCGACATAACCCTATAGACTTTTTCCTCTGGGATTATGTGAAAGACCAAGTTTACTCTAGCAGTGTTCCGGATGTCGGGGCCTTGAAGAGCAGAATAACGGATATCATTGGTTCTGTCTCTGCTGAGATGTTAAACAAAGCATGGCGTGAAACTGAATATCGCTTAGATGTCCTCCGGAACAGAAATCGCGCTCATGTGGAGGTGCACTGACACTGAAAAAAACAAGAAACTTTTCTTGTGCACCACTACTGTCATGCAATTCCTTTTTCGTACCTGTAATACATTTTTTATATTAATTTTTGTAATGTGAGAAATACTTTATGGACACTCTGTAAAAATAATTTCGAATTTTTCGTACAAAATGATTTTGGCCACCAGGTGGCGTAAGTATTATTTCTGTTTCTGACCTATTTGCATTAAAACCTGAGCTTCTGGAAACTCGATTCAAAACATTATTTCGTGGACCGATACCGATCACCTCAGGAAACCTTCTGAGAATACCTTTTGCTTAAACTAGTGTATAGTTGTTCCGCCAGGGGGCGTAGATGTGTATTTTATTTTTGTCGATATCTCTGCCTTGCAGAGTCTTGTTTGAATTTTGTTTTTTCTTCATCCGAGAGGATTTCCGCTGAGAAATGTTACTCATATAATTTCAAATTTTTCTTAATCAACAAGTACGCCACTATAGGGGGCTAAGTTTGCGTTTCCATTCAACGCGTGTTTGTAGCAATATCTGTGGGACTAAAAACCCAATTGAATTTTCTTTTTCGGTCAGATACTACTAACTATGAAAGCATTTTATGCATATTTCCATCCAAAAATAATGCACAATTTCGCCGCCAGGTGGCGCAAAAGTTAAATATGTCTGTCTCGATATCTCTGCTTCTAAATGTGCGATTTATAAAAATTATTTTAATACCAGATATCATTTACCTAGTTGAGGAGGTTTTTTTTTAATTTTTGTAGTTCACAGTTCTGTCGCATTGTGGTGTTTGTGTACTTCTTTTTGCAGCAGTATTTCAGTTTCTTAGAACCCCTTTGGGTAATTTCTGATTTTACTGTATGCCATTCGTTACAGTAAAGGTGGGGATTATTGTTTTCTTTAAATAATGCACAGCTTTTCCGAATGGGGACATAATGGTGAAAACCTTTTTCTCGATATATCTGCTCCCGGGGGACATATTTGCAAAGTTTCTTTTTCCTTAGCATAGCTTTTGCCATGAAGAATACTTTTCACGTATTTTAAACTTTTCCATTATGCAACATTCTTTTGCTGGGGAGCGCAGAGTTAGATTTTGTTTCCTTCCGTATTTCTTCTTTTAACTGTTCGATTTTGAAAATCTATTTATCTCTGATACTTTCCGATATGAGAAACTTTTTGGGTACCAAAAGTATGATGCTTTCGTAACATACTTTTCAGCCGTTGGTGGAAATAAGTAGCTGTTTCTATTTCTGGATGTTTTATCGATTGTAGAAATCCTCTTGATTTTTTTTTCTTTTTTTTTTTTTTTTTTTTTGGACAGCTTCCATTGAATATGAACAACTTTGAGGAATTTTATTCGCATCGGAAAGGATTCAAAATGCGTGCTGATTACAACCGATAATTCGGTGTCATCTTTCATGTTTACTCTGAATTGTAGCTGACTTTGAACGAAGTATTTTGAGCAAAGCTGTCTCGCAATGTTGTACTGATGTTAATCAGTTTGCTATATGCTGAACACAGATTACATTTTTCATTCAAAACCATTATTTCTAAAACTAAATATTCTAAAGGATTCATAAAAATTTTTACCTTGAAACTAGGTATCATGTTTTTTAAAATAACGCATCTTAAAGTGCCCTTTTTTCCATCTGACATCAGAAATCTGGATTATGCTGTCTTCACCAGATCTGTTGCAAATAAGAAATTATGTCTACCATCTGTTAGACTTAATTATGGCTTAAATGGTATAATGTATAAAGTCATTATCCTACGGAATAATCTCCCAGGAGCATCAGATCTCTGGAAAATATTAAAAAGTTTTCCTTGTCTCTGCGAAATTACATTGCAAATCATCCTATCTTCTTCATGAATCTCAACCCTATCATTAAATTGTAGTTCCAAGCTATGCAGCTAACAGTGACGTTTCTGTTATAACAATCTTACTAGCCTTTATATATTTTATTCCTTTTCTTACATTTGATAGGGGGAATCGCCTTTACAACTCATATGTTCAGATTTTTCCTGGTGTATTGCATTTTCATATAACTCGTAAGTTTTGAATGTGTGCAATAAAATAATTGTAAAATTGTTCTTTTTCAGAGACATAATATCTGGATGGCTTTATTAATGTAATGAACTGTTCATTTAATGTGCGTGTTCGATCAACCACTCTCCTTTTTGTTTCGCAGATCTTTTGCGATACCTCGATATCCCGATAAATATTTCTGTTCTCCAATTTTGATAACTTTGCCTAGAAAAACATTCTACACACTGCCAGTTGAGAGTCTTCATGCTAATCGGCGCAATTGTAAAACATTCATTTTCATTGGTCTGTTGCCTTCTCTTTTTCCTCTGGTCACTTCAGTCAGTCATCAATCCGGCATTTTCTTTTTCCTTTTATGGTCATTCCAGTGAATCATCTGTTTGTACTTTTGTGTGAAATCTCGGTGTGTCTTTCTCCATTAGGATCACTATCTTTGAAGTGAGAACTGATGGAATACGTTGACTGAATACCTTCTTCTTTAAAAATAATGCTAATCTGTTTTTGAAAATTCCATGATGTCTTCTCCACGCAGTTCGGCCAAGTTTTACGCCCAATTTAGTTCCACCTTTAATGTTATCTTCAGCGAATATCTTTTCCAGGGAAGTAATACTGATCCGAACGGGTGGCGCAGTGGTCTAAGCGATGGCTTCTGATCATTTGTCCGAGATGGGGCCGGGTTCGAATCCCGGTGAGGCTTGGATGTTGTGTTTGTCTTTCTGCGCTGGCTCTCTCCTTTCCCTGGAACCAGTGGCCCTAAATTAGGGACGGGCCACTGCTTACAACCCACTGAGTTGCTCATGGTGGTCATTAAACTTACAATCGAAATAATAATACTGAGTCACTTAGCATTTCTTTCTTCTTTTTTTATCTTGTTTCGGGATTTAATGATCTTTTGAGCATCTAAGGTTATAAAAATTTAGGGAAGGCACCGAACCAGCGGAGCGGGGCAAGTGCTTTATCCATGTCTTATTCGCGTTGCTAACCAGGGTACAGCGCGGACGATTTCCCAGAAGCATGCTACTCCGAACACTTGACCATCTGGAAAGCCATTCCCAGTTTCAGGCCACCTACATGTACTACGGTTAACCACATTACATAGTACTATTTTCATAGGCTGTTCGAACATCACATACCTTTCATGCACCATCGATCAAGCCGATGTGGTGTCCTTGTTGTGAAACAATTTCTAGACAGCGTACCATCATGTGTGGTAACTGGTAACCATTTGCGAAGCATAATCATATCCAATTTGTCCCATTTCTCTATACTGCCCATCTATTATGAAACCATTAACAGTCCACGGTATCAGCAGTCTAAATTTGTAAAAGCCTTGGTATGGCTTAAGAGGAATGTAGGAATGCCCTTAAGCCATACCAAAGGGTACTTTCGAGGACATTCCTACATTCCTCTTAACCAAACATTCCTACATTACATTCCTCAACGAGGACATTCCTACATTCCTCTTAACCAAACATTCCTACATTACATTCCTCAACGAGGACATTCCTACATTCCTCTGGAACGATACAGGGAACGCCTGCGATTTCTTTAGCCATTTGTTAAAGATGTCTCAGCGTAGACGATTAGAGATGACTGCAAGCTCTGTCATGATGCAGTCATATACACTATATTGACAAAAGCAAATGAACGGATCCGCTGCGTTCTTAAGACGCGCAGTACAGCTGCAAACGGTATACAAACAAGCCTGCAGCTGACAGCGATCATATCGCACTGAGAGGTTGAGTGAAAATGTCGCGGTGGGAGATAACTGGCTTTCAAAAAGGGAAGATTGTTGGGCGTTACATTAGTGGGTTGTCATAAGAGAAACCGAGAGGGGTTTAAACATACCCAAGTCAACTGTTTTGGATGTACTGAATACGTGGAATACACATGGCATGCCTGAAGCAGCAAAACGTACCGGTAGACCAAAGAAAATCAGTGATAGAGCACGTCGAAGCCTCAGAAGAATCGTTACAGCTAATCAACGGGGTACTGCACAAGTCCTCAGTGTACAGGTGAGTAAAAATGCGTTTACCTCAGTATGTACACGTATCATTCACAGAGAACGTCATTCCATGGGTTACCGTGGGCGTGCGGCTGCTCATAAGCCTTTTATCTCCACTCGGAATGCTATTCGTCGTTTAGCATGGCGTGAAGAACATTTTTCGTGGACCATAGATCAATGGAAACGGGTCCTATGAACTGATGAATCCAGATACACGATCCATCAGTCCGATGACTGTGTGTGGGTATGGTGACAGCCGGGGAAACGTTATTTACCACAGTGCACTGTTCCTACGATCACGTTTGGATCTGGAAGTGTACTCGTGTGGCGGTGTTTTTCGTGGTATGGTCCCGGCCGATTGGTTATCGTGGACAAACCTGTTAACTAGCACGTCTACCTCGATATTCTAGACAATTATGCCGTACTAACTCTGTGGCAATACTATGGAACCGAGCCTTGTTGATGCCAGATGGATAATGCACCGAGCCATAAAGTGGAGACTGTTACGTCGTGGCTTGGCGATAATTCCGTATCGTGTGTGGACTGGCCAGCACAGAGCCCTGATCGTAATACCATAGAGCACCTATGGGATGAATTAGAGCGCCGCATAAGAAGTTTGGAACCAAGGCCTACTACTAAGCAACAGTTAGTGGCAGCATTTGGTATTGAATGGAAGCGCATACCTATCGCTGTGTTCCAAAACCTTGTCGAAAACATATCTCGAAGCGTCAGTGCATGCATTAAGGCCAAAGGTGGCGCGACACCGTACTAATGTATGTCAATAAATGCTATGTTGTGTTTCTCTTCTAGGTGTCCGGTGACTTTTGTCAATATAGGGTATGTTTCACATCTTCATCGTGCAATGCAAACTATTCTTCCCGGTATCAGATCCCGTTTGTTTGATGATAATAATAAGACGTTTGTTTGACAGTACTTTCTAATTCTTTCCACCATATAGATTTTCAACTTCCAACATTTGAAAAGTTTTTCCAAAGGTTTCATTGCCATTGTTGCACACAACAATGGTAATGAAATATTTGGAAAAATTATCTGCTCATCCAATAATTATTTGTGATCAGTTGTTTGTTCAGTTGGTTGGTAATACTGACTGGGCAATAAAGTTTGATTATTTTGTGCACAGGAAATAAAACATGACTCTCATTATGGTTTCTTGATCGAAAATGGCCGTGAAAATGCTTGATTTGTTGCGCTTTCCAAGAAACTTGCACTTCCTTATGTTTTCTACACAGTCGTATCAGAATAATATGACCACCTACCTAATAATGGGAATAACCACCCTTGGCCCGGATGACAGCGGCGAGACGGCGTGGCATGAACGCAATGAGGCCCTGGAAGTTTGTCCGAGGCACACGTGCCTATTCGGTCTGCAGCAGAGCAAGGAGGTCCAGGAGATGGGTATGTAACGATTGGTCGAACAAACGGTTGGTCGACATAACGATCTGTCGGCATAGCGATTGGTCGAACAAACGGTTGGTCGACATAACGATCTGTCGGCATAGCGATTGGTCGAACAAACGGTTGGTCGACATAACGATCGGTCGGTATAGCGATTGGTCGACAGAAATGGTCGACATAACGATTGGTCGACAGTAATGATTAATCGACAGTAACGATTGGTCGACAGCACGTTTGATCGACATAACGATCGGTCGACAGTAACGACTCGTCGATACAACGATTAGTCGACATTGGTCGACATAAAATGGTCAACGGAACCTGGAAAAAAAAAATTTGAATAAGTGCAAAGAGTTTGGCGGTAAATTGCCACATGGTTTTCATTAAGGGGACGAGCACAAATCGCCGTTCGTCCGAGAAACGCTTTGAATGTGTGACAATTTTCTGAGTTTCCGAATTATGTGTGGCAGTTTCCCCAAGGTACCTATACCTAAAGTGCCCCGGGGCTCTTTCGGAAATAACATCTTTCAGAAGGCCCTCTATATAGATTTCACTTATAGTACAAAAGATGACACGGGGGCCTATTTGGAAATGATATGTTATAATGCTGTACGTTCTGAGGACTACATTCTAAAAGATATTATTTCCAAAAAGGAACGTTACGTTTTGAGAGGTCAGTACGTTCTGAGAGGTACCGCTGCGAATTTAAACCATAATTCTCTGAACCAATGGTTATCTCGAACAATTGTTGTGTCGACTAATCGTTCTGTCGACCAGTCGTTACTGTCGACTAGTCGTTACGGTCGACTAGTCGTTAAGGTCGACTGATCGTTATGTCGACCAGTCGTGCTGTCGACCAATCGTTACTGTCGAATATTCGTTACGGTTGACTGATCGTTATGTCGACCAATCGTTACTCTCAACCAATCGGGTGTCGACCAATCGTTATGTCGACCAATCGTTATTCGACCAATCGTGCGACACCGCCAGGAGATGACGTGGTAATGGATCGGCACGTCGAACCTGTCGATCCAAAGAATCCCAAAAGTTCTCTATGGGATTGAGGTTGGGGTATTTCGCCGGCCAATGGAGAACGGAGACATCGCTGTCGTGTTCCCGGAAACAGTCACGAACCCCTTTAGCGCTTTGTCCTGTTGGTAGACACTATCACCCATAGGATAAACGTCCAACATGAAGGGATGCATGTGGTCCGGGAGGATGGATAGGTAGCCATTGGCGTTCAGAGACCCATCCAGTGGCACCAGCGCTCCCAGGTTATGCCAGGAAAACATCCACCGGACATACACACCGCCGACGCCGGCCAGTACTTGACCAATAAACGTGTTCGAGCATTGGTTCCCGTGTGTCTGACGCCGTATGCGTCACCTCCCGTCACTTCTAGGGAGTAAAAGCGTCGATTCGTCGAAGAAGGCAACCTTTTCCCACTCTTCTACTCTCCAATGGTGGTAGTCCCATGAAAACTGCAGGCGTCGTTGCCGATGGACCTGGGTTAGCATGAGCCCTTGAAGCAGCGTCGTCTCCGGAGACCTATTCGTAACAGGGTTCGCTCAACTGCTATCGGGGACATGTACTTAGGTGTCCCAGCGTTCATTTGCGTCGTGGTCAATTGCTACACAGTTGCGCGTAGATTGCCTTTTAAAGGTTGACGAAGGTGACATTCTCCTCTGGGGTCGATGACCTTTGGGGCTCCACAGTTGTGACGTCGAGAGGTACTCGCTGTGCCAGCGGTCCATTCGTGTTACACCCTTACTAGAGCAGCTCGCGAACAGCCCACGAAGTTTGCTGCTTCTGAGACGCTTCCACCTTTGGCGCGGTAGCCCATGATCATTCCTTTTTGAATGTACGTCAAAACAGTACTTCCTTCCATTGTGCTCACGTTACGCACTAAGGCTCAGCCGTCCTGGCCGGCCGCTCATAACGCCGTGTGGTCGACCTTGTCACGTGCACACTGTGACGCACCTGCCGGGGGGACTGCGATTCCGCGGTTGGTCATATTATTCTCATACGACCGTGTACGTATTAATTAGTAATATAGGAAACTGTTGCTGATTCACCTCGATTAAATGCATGATCTCTTCGTCTTTCGCTTCTACACAAGCGTTGGAGCATTTCTTGGTAGCGACTAGTAACAACTCTGGTAGCACAGCCTTGCAATTTAACGTAGCCGCAGTCTTCTTTTCCTAAAAGACGGTGGCTCAGCGCTGGATTTACGTTAAATTGCAAGACTGTGCACCTGGGAACAATCCGTCAGCATCGTTCAACTCCAATTTTCCTGGTGCCGTTTCCCAAGCCCGAGCTGTCTTGTCCACCGTGTTGAATTTGTTCATCATTGTTGGTTCTACTGTGTTCCGTGGAATCAGTGCATCTGAGTTAGGCAGTTCCTTCCTGCCTTCTAAAATCATTAAATTACAATAAATAAAACACTAAGGGCAGAAATAATTTGCTGAATGGTTGGACGACTGAATTAAGATCAGCAGTACATAAAACTTCGAGGGGAAAAGGCTGTGAACTGTGTGTGCCAGCATGTTACGCCGCAGTCGCATATTTACTCCTCCCATTTCATTGTTTTAAAGTTTGATTATTAGGTTGTAACGTACCAGGAGATGTGACGTACCTGCCAGAAGGACGCACACGACATAAAGGGAGATAGGAATCAGAACAAACGTCCGCGTAGCTCAATTGGTAGAGCAACTTATTCCGGAATGAGGGGACCCGGGTTTGAATCCTTGGCGCGGATAAAAATGACGGAGAAATTTACTTCGTTATAAGGTGAAATCACTGTTTTTTATCATGGTTAGAATTGAACAGCACAGAAAAATACTGAAATATTTTATTTGCATAAAATTTTGCGAAATGGAAATACGAATGTCGACTAAAAAATATACCCACAGATTCAGTAGGTTTTTAGATATGTAAGAATGCGTCGTCGCCGAGAGTTTCAATAGATCTGAAGAGAAAAGAGGAACGAATTTCAAAAGAAAACCTGTCAATGATGAGTACGAAAGATGATCAGCATGCTCGAATGCGTTGATCCCATACGAAATAGCATTTGAATAGCGAAACAAGACCCCTTGATTATGGAAACATTAAAGCAGCTGGAGATATTGTTTCTGTGAATTTCAGTTGTACTTGAATGGGCAGAAACCCTAACAAGGAATATAAACAGAATAGACAAATTATTTTATTGGTCCACACACGCCCTCATAACGGCAACCAGACAGAGGCTGCCGTTATGAGGGCCTGTGTGGATCAATATAATATATATAATAGACACATTATTACGTGTTGCTTCACCTTTTAGCGTCATAACGGCAACCAGACTTGTTGGTAAGGATTCAATGAGGTGTTGAAAATACGGAGGTAGTATTATCGCCCGTGAAGCGAGGATCGCCCGTTATAGAGCATCCACAGTTGCCGGTGGGGAATAACGGCCTCGAACAGATCCTTCCCATTCGTCTCACAAATTCTCAATAGGGTTGAGATCCGGCGATTGATGGGCATTCGAGTGTGGTAAACTCAGTTGAATGCTCCTGGAGTCAGTTGGTCGCCTTTTGGGGGGAAGTGCACTGAAGTGCCAGAAACACTGGTATACCAGTCTAATACTTGGTATATCCCCCACTGGAGCGCAGTACTGCAGAAATACGACGGGGCATGGACTCCACTAACTTCTGAAAATATGCTGTAGGCAATTCACACCATACTTCCTGCAGAACGTTCTACAATTTGGGTGTATTCCGAGGTTGTGGATTCCTGTGTTCTATAGCGCGTTGCATGGCATCCCAAATGTGTTCTATCACGTTTAGATCTGGGGACTTGCGTGGGAATGGCAACACCCCAAACTCAGATGAATGCTCCTCTAACCATGGTGTGGCATCCCGAGGTGAATTGTCTGTTGGAACAAGCCCAACCCATCAGAATGAATGCAGGACATGAACGGATGTACACGTCAGAAAGGATGCGCACATTGCGTTGGCCAGTCACAGAGATTTCTAGACGTACCAGGGATCACAGTGAAGTTCAGCTTAACACACCCCATACCATTACGGACCCCACCAGCCGGTACAGTTCTCTGTTGACAGGCGGGATCCAGGGCTTCATGGGGTTTGCGCCACACACGGATCCTTCCATCTGCCCGATACAGTTGGAAACGCGACTCGTCAGACCAGGCTACTTGTTTCCAGTCATCAAGTGTCCAGTGGCGGTGTTGCCGTGCCCAGGCGAGGCGCATAGCTCTGTGTCGTACACCCATCAAGGGGACTCGAGTTGGGCGTCGGCTCCCAAAGTCCATATCGTGCAGGGTACGTTGCACAGTCTGGACGCTGATGCTTGTCGATGCTCCAGCATTGAATTCCGGTGATACCTGCGAGAGTGTCGCGTGAAACGATTCTTGACAGCCGACGATGGTAACGTTCACCCAATGTCTTTTTACTGCCACACTGGTGTCGTAGGTTGGAGGTTTTGCCGGTATTCTTGTAGTCACGGTACACCCTTGCAATGGTCGTCCGTAAAAATCCGAACTTCGTTTCTACCTCCGAAATAATATGGCCCATCTCACGAGCGCCAACTATGACACCGCGTTGAAAATCGCTTGAATCGTTATTACTTGTCATTCTCATACCAAAAACAGCTTTGACAGCTGGCAAGGATGTCTATCGCTTTATGTACGCACTGGCGGACGCAACCGAGTACACGCATAGGTAACGTTGCTATGTAGTTTGCATAAGCTCATCTGTACCAGTTTTTCTGGCACTTCAGTGTATGTTGTGTGGCGTTGTCCTGTTCAAAAATGGCTTCATAGTGAGGAAAGATAATCGTTACGAATGAATGGGTGTAGATGATTGGCGAGAACGTTCACATGCCGGAGGTACCGACGAGCAGAAGGCACCCTAAGAATGACCATGTGAATGCATCCCAAACTTTTACACCGTCTGAACCTGCCTGTATGAAACAAACTTGGCAAGCTCGGTCAATCGCTTTATGTGGTTAACGGCACACACGCACCCTCTCACCGGTGTGATAGAGTTCAAACCGTGATTCTTCAGACCAGATGATGTGTCTCCAGTCCTCCAGTTGTGATAGGGTTTTTCAAACTGCAGCCTAATCATTCGGCGCCTTCCTAATTTTTCTACAGCCTAACCATCAGTCTAATATTTCAGAGTCAACAAGGGGAACAACAAAGCGGACATTGTCTGCTATAGCTTTTTTTTTCCACGGTACGACTGATAGGCTGTGTGCATAAGCTTGCGGGTGCGTCCTCATTAAAATCCGTGTTCTGTTCCCCGATAGTTGTGCGATTCCTTGGAACAATATGGGACAGTCTGCTTTCACTTCAAGTGTCAAATGCGCGTTTACGGGCACATTTCTTCCGTTCGTTGGACGTTTTGCGGTACTTCCCGTCATGTCGATATACACGTGGCGACGGTATGACGTGAAAGTCTGAACAGCTCAGTAGTATACCTGTGACTGAAAAACCGACCTTTCTCGCAGCAGCTATCTGGCCACGGTCAAACACATCTACGTCGCTCCCTTTACACATGATTACTTTTCCGTGAGTGGTTTTCAATGCGTGGATACCAACTCTATTTACACTAGTGACCCAAAATTGTGGAAGACTTTAGGAAAATTTGTATTTCTAACGTCTGATGGCACATCAGTTGTTGTTGTTTTTTAAATAATACCACAACATTATATATCATTAGATAATTTAATGCAGAATGAAATGCAGCAAACTGCGTCGAATTATCTTTATTCTGTCAAACCTTATAGCCAAATAACCACAAAAAGAAAACTCAACTGCCTTATGTAACAAGAAGTAGATTTCCTTAACTCAAATCTGATCAATGAGACTTATTGTTCTGAGAACCAATCATGTGCTATTATGACACAGCATGGAACCAGTAAGGTGTTGGTATGAGTTATAACGAAGTAAATTTCTCCGTCATTTCTGTCCACGCCAGGATTCGAACCTGGATCATCTCATTCCGGAATAAGTCACTCTACCAATTGAGCTACGCGGACGTTTGTTCTGACTACTATCTGCCCTTATGTCGTGTGCGTCCTGCTGGCAGGTACGTCACATCCCCCCCCCGAAAGATGGCCGGGGGCATGGCCCACGGTTCAGCCGTGACCATGAATAGTTGCAGGCAGCCATCCACTGTAGAACGTGCACTTGAGAACTCCCAGTCAATTTTTTATTCTTTTTATTTCTTATTTTTCGAAGAGCTGGAGAAGGGATTCTCTGATTTTTCCTATCTCGCGGTGTGGAAAGAACATCACACCAATGCGGGATTTTGAACGGTCGGGTCATCCGGATAGTTCGGGCGCCATTATAACGAAGTAAATTTCTCCGTCATTTCTGTCCACGCCAGGATTCGAACCCGGATCCCCTCATTCCGGAATAAGTCACTCTACCAATTGAGCTACGCGGACGTTTGTTCTGACTACTATCTGCGCTTATGTCGTGTGCGTCCTGCTGGCAGGTACGTCACAGAGTCAGCTCTCATTTCCAGGCATCAGAGCTAATAATAGAACTCCTATCCAGTCGTGCGAGTGTCATCAAGTTGGCCGCTGATTTTTTCACCGATTTTTCTGTTCCTTGATAACTTCGTAAGATGACAGAGTGAAAAGAGTTGACTGTTCATCTAGAAAGCGATGTAAAATACTAACTTTGCGTGAAGAAGCCTAGACTTATAAGAAAATCATACTAAAAGCAAGTGGAAATCTAACGAAAGGAGATATCCCTAAACTGTGAAAAGAGGTATCACCAGACTAAGTCATTTCCAATCCAAATTGGTAAAGGCAGGAAAAGGTGCACAACAGCATGTGGTGATAGAAGAATTAAAGGACTGTGTTAAAGTGATAGAATAAAATTATCTGAGTCAATTAAAATGAATTGTCTCAATGTGGTTTGAGGATTAGTGCTAGGACTGTTATACGCAGACTCAAAAACTTTGGTTTAAATACTAGAATTAAAAAAAATTCTGTCTTCCAAACAAAGAAGGAAGAGATAAGATTGGGCTAAAAATCATGTTGATCGGTCTGAGGAACAATGGGGCGCATTACATGTAGTGATGAGACCAGAATATCCATATTTCGAAGTGATGACATAAAGTACGCAAAGAGAAGGAATGAAACTTTGCTGCGTCAATGCATTACAGCTACCATGAAGCATTGTTATGATCTGAGATGGTACGACAGCAAAAGGTGTGGGCAGAATTTGTGTGATTAATGGTACTTTATATGGCACAAAATACATCATTGTTATATATGAGCCAAAACTGAAGCTATCGGCACATATTTTCCAGGATAATGAAACCTAAATATTTCAAGAGGATTTAGCGCCTTGTCATGGTCATGTTGCTGCTGTGTATAAAAAGTGGTTTCAGGAAAATCATATTACACTGCTGGAACGGCCAGGTAACAGCCCTGACCTGAATCCAACAGAAGACATGTGGAGCCGATTGAAGAAACGTGTTAGTCAAAAATAACCAAGGAATAAAGTACAATTTATAGAAGGAGTCATACACTCTTGGTTTCACTTTATAACACCTGATGAACTAAAACGCTTGGTTCACTCATGGGACGGCGTTGTAATTGCGGCAAAAGGTTTCCCTACTAACAGAAATGGTGAGAAGTTACGATATACACTTTATCGTGGTTTTCTGTGTATAACTTCTTTTAAAATGCACTTTTTTCAATAAAGTGTGCTGCATTACATCTTTCTAATGATATATAATTTTTTGGTATTATTCTAAAAAAAGACTGATGTCAAGAGACATCAAACCTCAGAAATACAAATTTTCAAAGAGGTTTCCACAATTTTGGCCATTAGTCTATAAGCATTGCCAGCTTCAGGGTCCAACGTAACTGGACACGATACTTCTGCTTTGCATATTGTTATTGGGGAGCATATAATAATTCGTCGATTCGGTGTATATGTTACGGGCAAATGCCGATTTCCGGAGAGATCGCGATCTGCCCATACCAGTTTCGGGCAAAGCTCGATGTATCTTCTTATTTCGGGATGTGCACTGGCAAATCGAGATCTGACAGATCGTCTTTGGGCAAATCGCGATTCAACCAATTCAAAGGACCATCCTACGTTTACATTTGCCTCAAAGGTTTTTAATCAATTTACTGAAATGTAAAATAAAAATGTAAAGAGTAATGCAAATAAAAAATAAAAAGTATTGACAATACAATTTTATTCCAAAATTTATTTTAATTTTTTAATTACAACTTCGAACATTACGAAACAAACTTTTAAAATAAACATTGCAACTGAATTATATTAAATTAAGGAACATTAAAAAAGGTTATTAAAAAATTAAAAAAACTACTGAAATAAATGTATCTTCTGATAGAAAGATGTTCACCTTAGTGAATTAAAATCATACGAAGTAAAATAATGATATTTATGTGATAAAGCTAAAGAATTATAAATGATAAAACAAGTTTAATGATAAACATCAAAAATAAATAAAAACTGAAAGTATGAAAAAAACATAAATGGGCTCACAGTTCATTTGTTGGTGCACGGAAGAGACGAATGTCACTTTGAATGGCATTTTTGTGCTGTTTGTGCTGCATTTATATTTTTTATTTGAACATTTGAACATTTCTGCTTGCAAGTACACTGAACGTCCCCTGCACACCAGTACGTGATGACTTCCCGCCAGTCTGGCGATGAAATATATATATATATATATATATATATATATATATATATATATATATAGGGATGTAAGGTCAGGTGATGCGTAACATCACAGCCTCTCCTTGACAAATGTCAACCCCGCCTTCTCGTGGTGCATCCTGTTCCCACTAAAGGGGCTCTGACGACCGCCCATAGCGGTATAACTATACCATCGGGATTAGAGGAAATTCTATCCCACACTCACCAACCCGCTTGGCCAGTATGGTGAGTTATGGCCAAACCCCCCAAAATGACTCCACAACTTAAATCTTGGCCCTCAGTCTCCGGCAGCTGGAATGTACCTGGCCAAGGCAGCGGCCAGTGCGACATGAAGGCAGAGGGTGCTAAGAATCCCCGGAGGACCGGACAAGGCTGCCATCTGATGCTGACCTTGGCAACGTACAATGGACGCTCCCTATCTTCTGATTCAAGGCTTCTTGAATTGGAAGAGGAACTACAAAGGATCAAGTGGGACATCGTGGGGCTAAGTGAGGTAAGGAGGAAAGGAGAAGATCTCATCGAACTGAAAAGTGGACATCTCTTCTACTATCGTGGGACAGATACTGGCAGAATTAGTGGTGTTGGATTTATAATAAACAAGAAACTGAAGGATAAAGTGGTAGAAGTTGAAAGTTCCTCTGACAGAGCTGCACGACTCGTTATCCAACTCTCGAGAAGATACCAGGCTCAGATTATTCAAACTTATGCACCCACCACAAGTCATCCTGAAGAAGAAATTGAAGAATTTTATGAGGAAATTTGTCATCTAAATAATAAAGGTAAGCAGCACTTGAAAATAATTATGGGAGATTTCAATGCAAAAATAGGGCAACGGCAACAGAATGAAACTTCAGTAGGTAAATTCGGTCACGGCAACAGAAACCAGCGTGGAAATACTCTCGTTGAGTTTGCAGAGGCAGAAGGGTTTTTCATCTTGAACTCCTTCTTCAAGAAAAAGCCACACAGGAAATGGACATGGAGACATCCAAATGGGACGACAAGTGAAATTGATTTTATTATGTGTAACAAAATATTCGTCATAGAAGACTGCAGTGTGCTAAACAAGTTCAACACAGGTAGTGACCATAGATTGGTGAGATGTAAGATGCACCTCAACACTAAACTTGAACGTGGCAAGCTCATAAGACAAACAAAATCTATTGACATAACCAACCTTAAAAAACACCATAATACCTTCAAGTTACAACTGAAGAACAGGTTCTCTGCTTTAGAAGGCCTAACATCGGAAGAAGTGGACATCTCTGAAGTTAACAGAAAAGTAACCAAAGCTCTTATGGAAACAGCAACAAAATTAGCTGGGTCTTAGAACAAGTTGCATGTAAATAAATTATCAGGAAAAACGAAAATGTTGATGCAAAAAAGAAGAGAGATGAGGACAACTAAAGAAGATGTGACTTCCAAAGTGGAATATATAGAGCTATGCAAGACAGTACGAAAAAGTATCACTGAAGACCTAAGAAAATTCAACTGTGAACTAGTGAGGAAAGCAATTGAAAACAACCAAAGCCTAAAGATAGCAAAAGGACATCTCAGTAAGGGAAGAAAACAGATTATGGCACTGAGAAAAGAAGATGGTTCTGTAACAAGAAATAGAGGCGAAATTTTGACAAGAGTGAAAGATTTCTACTCCAAATTATATGAAAGGGATGATACATGCACTCCAGACATCATGAAAGATACCAGTACCAGAGTTCCTCCAGTCCTTCCAGCAGAAGTTGCATATGCAATCAAGAACATGAAGCGGAGAAAAGCTCCAGGAGAAGATGGAATTACTGTAGACATCATACAAGAAGCAAGTGGAGAAATCGAAACAGTACGCGCCCAAATTTTCACTCGATGCCTTAATGAAGGAAAGATTCCTGAGGATTGGAACACCGCAACAATGATCCTGCTACATAAGAAAGGTGACATTGAGGATCTCGGAAACTACAGACCTATCAGCCTCCTATCAGTAGTTTATAAAATCTTCACTAAAGTTCTTTCACACCGCTTGAAGGTAACACTGGACATGGCTCAACCGAGAGAACAAGCTGGATTCAGGAGTGGCTACAGCACAATAGATCATATCCATGTGCTGAGAGAACTAATTGAAAGAGCGAGGGAATATGAACTTCCATTGTGCATGGCTTTTATCGATTATGAAAAAGCCTTTGATTCGGTGAAACCATCAGCAGTTACAATGGCTCTGAAAACCTGCGGTATTGAAGATGCATACATTAATATTATTAATAACATCTATGAAAATGCAAGTGCAAAGATTAGGCTGTTTGAAAATACAACACACATAAAAATTGGAAAGGGAGTGAGACAAGGTGACACCATATCTCCGAAGCTCTTTAATGCCACATTGGAGGGTGTTTTTCAGTCACTGAGCTGGGAAAACAAGGGGATAAAGATTAATGGAGATTATCTAACCCACCTTCGTTTTGCTGATGACGTAGTCATTTTTGCAACTAGCCCATCAGAGCTGCAGAGTATGATCCAGGAACTTGCTGACAAGAGTAAAGAAGTGGGATTAAAAATGAACTTTCAGAAGACAAAAGTGATGTTCAATGCTTTTACAAGAAATGAAGATTTATCGATTGATGGAGAAAAGCTGGAGATAACAGACACGTACGTTTATCTTGGACAGCAGATATCAAGTGAGGGTCACATTGATGAAGAAATTAATCGGCGTACAAAACTTGCCTGGAGAGCTTTTGGAAGAAACAGCATAATTTTCAAGAGCAATATGCTATTATGTCTTAAAAGAAAAGTGTTTGATCAATGCATCCTTCCAGTGCTTACGTATGGTGCAGAGACGTGGACCTTAACTAAAAGAGACATACAAAGGCTGCAGACCACTCAAAGAAGCATGGAGAGGTGCATACTTGGTGTAACCAGGAGAGATAAGAAGAGAAACTCGTGGATCCGAAAAATGACAAGAGTGGAAGACATCATGATCAGAGTCAAATCCCTGAAATGGCAATGGGCTGGACATACTGCCAGAAGGACAGATCATCGATGGACAGCCGAAATTTTAGATTGGATTCCAAGGGACAGGAAAAGACCCAGAAGAAGACCACATGGGAGATGGGTGGATGAAATTCGAAAGTATGCAGGGGTGACATGGAGGAGACTGGCACAAGACAGACCGTTGTGGAGGAAACTTGGGGAGACCTTCGCCCAGCAGTGGATTGATAATGGTTGACAATGATGATGATGATGATATATATATATATATATATATATATATATAAAAGATGGGATGTAAGGTCAGGTGATGCGTAACATCACAGCCTCTCCTTGACAAATGTCAACCCCGCCTTCTCGTGGTACACCCTGTTCCCACTAAAGGGGCTCTGACGACCGCCAATAGCGGTATAACTATACCATCGGGATTAGAGGGAATGCTATCCCACACTCACCAACCCGCTTGGCCAGCGTGGTGAGTTATGGCCAAACCCCTCCAAAATGACTCCACAACTTAAATCTTGGCCCTCAGTCTCCGGCAGCTGGAATGTACCTGGCCAAGGCAGCGGCCAGTGCGACATGAAGGCAGAGGGTGCTAAGAATCCCCGGAGGACCGGACTAGGCTGCCATCTGATGCTGACCTTGGCGACGTATAACGGACGCTCCCTATCTTCTGATTCAAGGCTTCTTGAATTGGAAGAGGAAGTACAAAGGATCAAGTGGGACATCGTCGGGCTAAGTGAGGTAAGCAGAAAAGGAGAAGATCTCATTGAACTGAAAAGTGGACATCTCTTCTACTATCGTGGGACAGATACTGGCAGAACTAGTGGTGTTGGATTTATAATAAACAAGAAACTGAAGGATAAAGTTGTAGAAGTTGAAAGTTCCTCTGACAGAGCTGCACGACTCGTTATCCAACTCTCGAGAAGATACCAGGCTCAGATTATTCAAACTTATGCACCCACCACAAGTCATCCTGAAGAAGAAATTGAAGAATTTTATGAGGAAATTCGTCATCTAAATAATAAAGGTAAGCAACACTTGAAGATAATTATGGGAGATTTCAATGCAAAAATAGGGCAACGGCAACAGAATGAAACTTCAGTAGGTAAATTTGGTCACGGCAACAGAAACCAGCGTGGAAATACTCTCGTTGAGTTTGCAGAGGCAGAAGGGTTTTTCATCTTGAACTCCTTTTTCAAGAAAAAGCCACACAGGAAATGGACATGGAGACATCCAAATGGGACGACAAGTGAAATTGATTTTATTATGTGTAACAAAAAATTCGTCATAGAAGACTGCAGTGTGCTAAACAAGTTCAACACAGGCAGTGACCATAGATTGGTGAGATGTAAGATGCACCTCAACCCTAAACTCGAACGTAGCAAGCTCATAAGACAAACAAAATGTATTGACATAACCAACCTTAAAAAACACCATAATACCTTCAAATTGGAACTGAAGAACAGATTCTCTGCTTTAGAAGGCCTAACATCGGAAGAAGTGGATATTTCTGAAGTTAACAGAAAAGTAACCAAAGCTCTTATGGAAACAGCAACAAAATTAGCTGGGTCTAAGAACAAATTGCATGTGAACAAATTATCAGGAAAAACCAAAATGTTGATGCAAAAAAGAAGAGTGATGAGGACAACTAAAGAAGATGTGACTTCCAAAGTGGAATATATAGAGCTATGCAAGACAGTAAGAAAAAGTATCACTGAAGACGTAAGGAAATTCAACTGTGAACTAGTAAGGAAAGCAATTGAAAACAACCAAAGCCTAAAGATAGCAAAGGGACATCTCAGTAAGGGGAAAAAACAGATTATGGCACTGAGAAAAGAAGATGGTTCTGTAACAAGAAATAGAGGCGAAATTTTGACAAGAGTGAAATATTTCTACTCCAAATTATATGAAAGGGATGATACATGTACTCCAGACATCATGAAAGGTACCAGTACCAGAGTTCTTCCAGTCCTTCCAGCAGAAGTTGCACATGCAATCAAGAACATGAAGCGGGGAAAAGCTCCAGGAGAAGATGGAATTACTGTAGACATCATACAAGAAGCAAGTGGAGAAATCGAAACAGTACTCGCCCAAATTTTCACTCGATGCCTTAATGAAGGGAAAATTCCTGAGGATTTTAACAACGCTACAATGATCTTGCTACATAAAAAAGGCGACATTGAGGATCTCAGGAACTACAGACCTATCAGCCTCCTATCAGTGGTTTATAAAATCTTCACTAAAGTTCTTTCACACCGCTTGAAGGTGACACTGGACATGGCTCAACCGAGAGAACAAGCTGGATTCAGGAGTGGCTACAGCACAATAGATCATATCCACGTACTGAGAGAACTAATTGAAAGAGCGAGGGAATATGAACTTCCATTGTGCATGGCTTTTATCGATTATGAAAAAGCCTTTGATTCGGTGAAACCATCAGCAGTTGCAATGGCTCTGAAATCCTGCGGTATTGAAGATGCATACATTAATATTATTAATAACATCTATGAAAATGCAAGTGCAAAAATTCGGCTGTTTGAAAATACAACACACATAAAAATTGGAAAGGGAGTGAGACAAGGTGACACCATATCTCCGAAGCTCTTTAATGCCACATTGGAAAATGTCTTTCAATCACTGAACTGGGAAAACAAAGGGATAAAGATTAATGGAGATTATCTAACCCACCTTCGTTTTGCTGATGACATAGTCATTTTTGCAACTACCCCATCAGAGCTACAGGGTAAGATCCAGGAACTTGCTGACAAGAGTAAAGAAGTGGGATTAAAAATGAACTTTCAGAAGACAAAAGTGATGTACAATGCTTTTACAAGAAATGAAGATTTATCGATTGATGGAGAAAAGCTGGAGATAACAGACACGTACGTTTATCTTGGACAGCAGATATCAAGTGAGGGTCACATTAGTGAAGAAATTAATCGGCGTACAAAACTTGCCTGGAGAGCTTTTGGAAGAAACAGCATAATTTTCAAGAGCAATATGCCATTATGTCTTAAAAGAAAAGTGTTTGATCAATGCATCCTTCCAGTGCTTACGTATGGTGCAGAGACGTGGACCTTAGCTAAAAGAGACATGCAAAGGCTGCAGACAACTCAAAGAAGCATGGAGAGGTGCATACTTGGTGTAACCAGGAGAGATAAGAAGAGGAACACGTGGATCCGAAAAATGACAAGAGTGGAAGACATCATGATCAGAGTTAAATCCCTGAAATGGCAATGGGCTGGACATACTGCCAGAAGAACAGACCATCGATGGACAGCCGAAATTTTAGATTGGATTCCAAGGGACAGGAAAAGACCCAGAAGAAGACCACATGGAAGATGGGTGGATGAAATTCGAAAGTATGCGGGAGTTACATGGAGGAGACTGGCACAAGACAGACCGTTGTGGTGGCAACTTGGGGAGACCTTCGTCCAGCAGTGGATTGATAATGGTTGACAATGATGATGATGATGATATAAAAGATATAAGAGTCTGCAGAGATAAGTGATTCGAGATTTGCCCAGTGTTAAATGGTCATATCGGGATTTGCCCTGCCACATTCCGATATACAACTGCAAATCAGTGTTTGCCCGAAACTAGTACGCGCATCGCGAGCTGCCCGATTTCGGTTTCTGTCCGTAACATATATATTAGGTGTACAAATAAGTTTTAAAGCGTTTTAAGACAACGCAACACGTAATTTGAGAGAAAACAACAATACTGTCACGAATCAAAATATGCGCCGTCATTATCGACCACCTTCCACCATCGGTCGGGCAGCTGACGGATTCCAGCCATGAAGAATACTTCGTCGTGTGACGCGTTGAAGTCGTCAACCCATTTTGGCACTGCGTCACTTTTCCGGAACCATACAGCAGACAAACCATGTTGCATCAATCGGAACAAATGATAGTCTGAAGGGGCTATGTCGGGACTATACACCGGGTACTCCAAAACTTCCCAGCCAAGGGCCAATAGCCTTTACTTGACCGATTTCGCGACATGCGGCCTATCGTTGCTATGAGGTAATTTCACGGGACGCAATCCTTTGCCTGTGAATGAACATTTCCGACAGATTTCCTGATTTAGTCGCAGCAATTGTTGCTTGTGTCGATCAGCTGTAACAGTTTGACCCTGTTTCAATAGTTAATAATAGAGCACACCCTTCATATCCCACCAGATGCACAGCAGAACTTTCTTGGAGTGAATATTGCGTTTTGGTGTCGAAGTCGTTGCTTCACCGGGGTCTACCCAGTGTTTTTTGCGTTTGGGTTCGTCGTATCATATCCACTTTTCATCACGCGTAACGATTTTCCACAGGAAAGACTTTCTGTTTTGTTTATTCAACAGATTCAAATGCTTCATGCCACTCTCATCCTTGTTCCTCTGGCTCAGGTCATGTGGCACCCTTCTTCCTTCCTTCTGAATTTTTCCCATTGCACGTAAACGATTGGAAATGGTTTTTTGAGTTACCTCCACTTGTTCAGCTAGTTCTTTTGCGTTTGAGACGAGTCTTCATGCAGCAATGCTTGCAGTTCCTCATGTGCAACCTTCTGCGGGGCGCCGCTACGTTCTCGATCGCTAACTTCAAAATCAACCGTCTAAACCAAAATTCACACGTGCTTTTCGATACAATATTCTCCCCCAAAACAGAATAGATCGATGTACATGCTTTTGCAGCACTTTTTCCTTGATGAAATTCGTAACGAATGCAGTGTCGGAAAATGCAGTATCGCTTGCCATCTTTCACCTACCGATTTGTGAGAGCGTTTGACTGTTGGACAAACTTCTGTGTCACATTTTATACTCCGGACTAATTACGGGCACGTGACAACAACGCGGAAGAATGTCAGATATGTAAATTAGAGGTGTACGTCACACAAAAAACGCTTTAAAACTTATTTGTACACCTAATATCTCTCACTGTGACAGTTTTCAGTTTCTCAAATTCATATGAAAACCTCAAAAGGCAAATTTGATTACGTGAAAACAAAATAAACAAAGCGGAACGGAGCAGTTATTAATAATTTCAAAAATAAACTTCTTGCAGTAGTAAGCATTCGCTGTCAATAAAATATATGTGTGTAATGACACCACTCCGAAAAAAGATGATCCTCCGATTTCTTAGCGTTCGCACAATTTTCATGTAATTATGAGTGGGCACCATCACGTTTGCTTTGCATGTTTTCTAAACAAACTGAAGCGGCCATATTCCAAATAAATTATTCCACAGCGTGATGGGATTTCATATCATATCTGGCAGGAGATATAGAAATGCAAAAACCCAGAACTATGAAAAAATCAATCATTTAATCATAACACTAGCCGAAACATCAAAATTCATTGAATTAGGTAACACGAAAATTGTTTTCGTATCCCGAAGTCGCTGATGTGACTCATTCCCACGAGAAAAACCAAGACTTTTAATTACCACAGATTAAAGATATTAAAGATTGAATGACATTATTCGGAGTGCAGCTTCTAATGAGTTCGACACTTTAAATTGGTAATCATCTAGCATGTACGTTTTAATGCACTGGCGGATTGGACTGAAAGCCACTTAAGCAAAAGAGGTTTTGTGCCGCGTTTTAAGAAGGCTTAGTTGGGATCGTCCCCTATTCCGTATTCTTGATGAATCCTTTGAGACTGCGGCCGATTGGAGGAGGTCGTCAATTACGTCACACGCTGGGGAATTTCGCATTAGCTCTTCTGGAAACGCATTTAATTGATTAGGATTGGAAGAAGATGCAGATGAAAACTCATGAATATATTCAGTTTATTCGCGGCGTTAACGGAGATGCTGCGCGTGATTGTCGGCATTTTGGAAACAAATTATTTTCGTCACATATTACTCAAGGGGAAATGGACTATAATGACAGAGAGCAAGTTATGAATGTTACACATAATGCTCCAAGGAGAAAATAAAAGAATTGCCACCCGGATATTTGTAATTACACAAATTCGTATCTAAAACGCCTCACGAAATTAAATCACTTTTTTTCTTAAGCCAACAACCTGTTGTACTTTCCAGAAAATAATTAACTTTCTCTGGTTATTGTTCCCGTTAAGCTCTTTTCTTGTATGAAAACGTCACACACCAGTTGTAGTTAAATTCTTTGTTTGCTCAGAACGGTGATTCTTCCCACAATCTGAGAGACGTCTATCCTAAGTATTAAGAATTATGTAGAACCAATGATGTTTTGCACAGAGGTAATATAATTAGCTCTTTCATTAATGTTAACATGTTTCATTTCTCCGGTTATATGTGGCACGCATATGTATAATGAAATTCAGAGCTACAACGTAGGGCTGGGGATGTAATTAAACCAAATATCCTTTGCGCATAAAAAAATGTCTCGCCATAATTCAATTTTCGACTAAACATACAAGGAAAATATCCTACAAAATATTTTGCATTTAATAAAAGAAACAACGTTTACGAATGCAATATTTTTGACTTAAAGTCTACTGTTGATTCACTGGAAACTATGGTCCAGCTTCATCAGGATTAAGCGTGTTGATTTCTCGCTTGTGACGATGTTACCAACTTCACGTGCCAAGCGTCTAATGGCGACCATCGGTTTTGATGAGTGTTTTCCATGCGCTCGATAGATGTGGAGATGAAGATAAATCATTTACCAGGTGATTACGGTTTTGAAAAATGTGAAATGCTTCTAAAACGTCCAGGTCATACACCGATTTAGGTCTATTCAACAGTGTTGTGTCATGAAACAAAAATTGGTGGTTATTTTGCCAACAGCGTTGGGCTATGGAAGAGTTTTGAAACTCACACATTTTAATATATGACTGGTATTCTTTCAACCTGAATTTAAGTACCTCCGCTTCTGACCGATTTAGACAGGCAACACTGGCACTGGATGTGATAGATTCCCCAAGAAATGGGTCCTTTTCTGTAGTGCAAAACATCTTAGACATAGGAGTAAAACTCACTTTGAAATTTGATGACCTAAAGAATTTTGATATTTTGAAACAAATTCCCGGGATGAAAGGAAGAACTGCCAAGTTTCGGTGAGTGTTTGGAGAGATTGGGGTCAAAATGGATTTATGTTGAGGTTTAACATTTTTTTTTTTTTTTTTGGATAGCCGAGTTCATCAATGAGAGTTTAAAGCCTCTGTTTCACAGCAACATGTTTGATGTAATCCAGTTCTTTTTTTGGAGAGCTTCTCTTGTAGAACAGACGTTTAAGACTAGATAGACATACGTATAAACTGCATTGGTTTTGTGTTGGATGGAATGGTTTGATTTTGCGTGAGGCGATAAACTAACAGCAAATGGTTGCGATTTAGTTCTACAAAATAATTCTATCTGGATGCGAAAACTCCGTGTGCATTTTTAGCACCTTTTTTAATAAAAAACTCGACCGTCCGTTCGACTGTGGACACGGTGAATTAAAAAAAATAGTTTGTGCATCGGAAATCATAATTCCTATACTTTTAAATATTTCTGATGCGTCGTTATCCCGAAGGGAGGAGTTCAAGCTTTTTTACACCAGGAGTGCTGAAAAGATTTCGGCTTTGTAAGGAACGCAATAAGCTACGGGATTGAAAACAATAATTTACTCTATATATTCTCCCTTGAGCTCCACGCACAACACACTTATGACTTTGTTGTTCTAACCTTTTTAATCCACCAAAAAACAATTCTTTCTGTTGTACTGCAAACCACTCGTCCGCAGCTGCTGCGGCCTCCTCAATGCTTGAATTGTTTTCCCTTGAGGTGCTTTTTCAGGTTAGAAAAGGGGTAAGACTGATGACAATTTCCCGTACAGCCTAATTAAAGGCACAACGGGATTAGTACACATCTTTAGAGAAAGTAGAGTTAATGATAGCAACCTCACTCACTAGAGAAGAACCGCAGGCACCAACACCCCGTCACCACTCAATTTGGGAAAGGGGAGACTCAATTGATTACGACCAAGAGATCGTCGCCAGAGCACAACTTGGACCAGGCATGGTCTTTATTCAAAAAACAAAAGTAAAATACAAAGCACGAAGGCGCATCCATTAAAACAATTGTCAAACTTAATTTAATTTGAGAAAGAAATTTTACAATTTTATTCCCGCACATTTGGAATTTATTTCAACATTTCATTTGCAACAGGCGAGAGTCCGAAACAAAACAAATCACCTTTGCAATTATCAACATTTATAGGAAAGAGGTAGTAGTCCGAAGGTGCCAATTCAAGTGAGCAGGCCAGGTATTTCAGAATTTCAAAGTGAAGATCAGGCAACTTCTGCTCCGTAATGGCCGCTTTGTAAGGACATGCATCGTTTGAAGAAACCAGATCCCTTTCGAAAGCTTGTCTTGACGTTTAGAGACCAGTCACTGCTTCAGTTTGTCGAGAAGTGTAACGTAGTACTTCGCTGTGATGGTTGTACCCTTTTCCAGATAATCTACAGGCGAAATTCCATCCTTGTTCCAGAAGACAGACACCAACACCTTGCTTGATGACTTCTGTATGCTGAACTTCTTTGGACGCAGAGATTCGTTGTATATATATATCCGCTCTTTGTTCTCTGGATCCTATAGTATATGGATCCACGTTTCATCCATACTCACGAGACGGTTCAAAAATCAACTATAATCCCGCCAAAATTGGTCCAAAATGGCTTACAAAAGAATCACTCGGTCACGCTTCTGATCAGCATTAAGACATTTGGGAACCCGTTTGGCTGAGAGCTTTCTGATGTCTAAAATCTCATGAAAAATACACAAATGAGTCTTTATATTAGGACCACTTACATAATAAACTGTAGGACACCTTTTATCCCGCAAAAAAGCAGTCATTCGGCGAGCCATCGATTCGATGAGATGGCGATAGGTATTCTGGGGTATCTGGTACCATACTGTCAACAGCATGTCCTCCAGTTCCCGTACATTTCGAGGAGATGGTCATTTAGCGCGAACTCGCTTTTCCAAGTCGAACCACAAATGTACGATTGGGTTCATACCACGTAAATTTGGAGGCCAGGGCATTAACAGAAAGTCACCAGCATGCTCCTGGAACCACTTCTTGACGATTCTAGCAGTGTGGCATGGCGCATTATCCTGTTGGTAATAGCCATCACCAGCAGGGAACACAGTTGCCATAAATGGGTGAACTTGGTCCGCAACGATGTTCAGATACATGACAGCTGTCAGGAATTGTGCTATTGAGAAAATGGGACCTAAAGTGTCCCAGGAAAACATAGCCCACAGCATAACACCGCCGCCGCCGGCCTGTTTCCTCCCAACAGTGCATCCAGGTGTCATAGCCTCCGTTGGTAATCGGCGTGTCCGCGCTCGGCCGTCTACGTGATGCACCATGAATCTTTATTCGTCAGACCAGGCCAATTCCTTTTAATCATCCACGGTCCAATCCCGATGATCATGTGCCCATTTCATGTGTTGTTGGTGATGACGTGCAGTGAGCATGGGGACTCGGCTGGGTCTTCGACTACTCAGGCCCATGCGCAGAAGGCTACGATGAACTGTGTGCCGTGACTCATTGCCATGCTCACCTCTGTTGTAGCTGCGGGTGATTTGTCGCACTGTGGCCCTGCGGTCGCTGTGAACCAAGAGCGACAGTCTCCGCTCCCCTCTGACATCAATCATCTGCGGACGGCACGCGGCTGAACGACGGTTCGTCGTTGTTCATCTGTGCACCACTCTTGATACGTACGCACTACAGCGGCACTTGAACAACCCACAAGCCGCGCCGTGTCAGAGATCGTAGTTCCGAGGTGCCGTGCCATCACAATTTGTCCTTCATCAAACTCCGATAAATCGGCAGCTCTTCCCATTCAGACTGCGAACACTCTACTAACCAAAGGCCGGTCCTCGGGTGGTGTATATACTGCTCTGTGAACTTCATCTACGCCACCGTTCGGTCTCCAGGCACGCTCATTTCTCTAGGCTGGAGGTGGTTATAACGTAATGGCTCATCCGCGAATGCTAGCAGTACAGCACGTGAGCGAGTGAATGGTTTTCTGTTGGTTCAGGTGTCAGACAGGGTTGTTTATTGTCCCCATGGCTTAATATATTTATGGATGCATGCATGCGTTATGTCAAATTTGACAGTACTGGTTTCTCTTGGTAATATCCATGTGTGCAGATTGCTGTATGCTAATGACAGTTCTGTCGACCAGAGCGAAAGTGACTTGCAGAGTATTTTTTTTTTTTGATTGGAGGTTTAACGACCACCGTGAGCAACTCAATGGGCTATAAGCAGTCGCCCGTCCCTAATTTAGGGTCACTGGTTCCAGGGAAGGGAGAGAGCCAGTGCCGTAAGACAAACACAACATCCATGCCTCACCGGGATTCGAACCCGGACCCCGTTCGGACGAATGATCAGAGGCCATCGCTTAGACCACTGCGCCACCGGGGCGGCCCTTGCAGAGTATGTTGTCCCTGTTGTACAAAATTTATAAATTCAAACTGAATATGAATAAGAGAAAAACTAAATTTCTGGTTTTTGAGCGAGGAATTGTTAGTACCGAATGCAAGATCGGTCTAAATGGAACAGAGATACGCCAGGTGAATGAGTTTGTGTGCTTAGTAAGCATGTTTAACAGAGAAAACAGATTGGGTGGTGAAATTAATAGGGGAGCGAATTCCTTTTTGAAAGTCATAGCTACCTTATTAGGATTTAACAGTACGGATAGGTTCTCGAAGAAGGCCCGAATGGCTGTGCAAGAAAGTGTAATCGCTCCTACTCTGATGTAACGACAGTCACATCTGGGTACTTCCGAAGAGATATAGCGGTCGTCTGTGTGCTGGAGTGATCCATTACTTGAGGGAGATTTATGGCAAGACACATCCTGATTATGTGATTGAAGAAGCTGTGTTGAAGTGTAATGTGGAGCAAAATTTTGTTTGTAAGGTTGAGACAAACACTGTGAGATGGTCTGGCCATGTTGAAAGAATGATTGGTGAGATGCTTACTAAGAGGATTTATTCAGCCCAAATGGCAGGAAAGAAAGGTAGAGGGAGCCCAAGGAAATCATGTGAGATTCAGAAATGTCTGCGTGAGAAAAAAAAATAAGTTCAAGAGATTTAGTACGCGACGTGGGATGGATGTCAGTGAAGCTCCATCTGTGTGCAGTGATTGCTGTAAATAGAGACTTTTGATACATCTACACTAAGTAAAATCTAGTACCAAAAGTTTTAAACTTCAATCTGGTGGATGAGCTTGCTTTGAGAAACCAACCTCTGAATCTCAGAGAACAGCTTGGTGATATGTAAATGAGCAACATTAAGGACTATAAGCAGTCGTTCGTTCCTAATGATTTTTTTTTTTTTTTGATTGGAGGTTTAACGACCACCATGAGCAACTCAATGGGCTATAAGCAGTCGCCCGTCCCTAATTTAGGGTCACTGGTTCCAGGGAGAGGAGAGACCCAGTGCCGTAAGACAAACACAACATCCATGCCTGACCGGGATTCGAACCCGGACCCCTTACGGACGAATGATCAGAGGCCAACGCCTTAGACCACTGCGCCACCGGGGCGGCCGTTCCTAATGTAGAGCCACTGTTCCAAGAAAGGAACAGAGCCAACGCCATTCAAACAAGTACACCACGCATGTCTCATCCGGGACTCGAAACCGGGTCCATCTCGGACAATTGATCAGAAACACACGCCTCAAACCACTCGGCCTTCGGGGTGGTCATTTCGGAGTTTAAAATAACAAGAAAGATGTTAGCAAATGCTCCTGTGTAATCAAATCTTCTTTTGACTTCTCTCAGATATTAAACAAATTTCAAAAGAGATTTTTAGAGAAGCAAAAAATCAGCGAAAAATAAAGTACATTTATGTCCCATAACAGAAATGCGGCGCAACATTTAAAATACATAATGTAAACTGCGTTCCTTCATAGTGAATGACACCAGCTTAAAGAAAAAAGAAAAAAATAATTCTTCCAAATGTTCATTTTGAAAAAACGCAAATCGTCTGCTTAGCGTTTCTCATAGCGGAAAATACAAAAAGTAAAAGGAGTTTTCCAGAACGAAAGCTTACAAAGGAAACTATCGGACCTCACGACGACAATCGTCACAGAACTTTCTGTGGTGAACAAGCATGACACCAAAGTAACAACATGTGTGAAGTAGGGCATTTTGCAATCGCGCCCACAACCCCTAGAACATGGCTTATAAAAGTAGGACGCCCGCCTGTAATGTATGCAGCCATAAAGTGTCAAACAACATGTAAATTTGGGTGTGATGTGATTGGGTGATACTGCGCATGCCTGGAAGGTGTCCTGCGTTGTGTAGGTCAGTGACTGTTAAACGTGAGTAGTGTAAGACAGCGCACGGGACTGTTCGTATGTATACAAATATTGTGTTGTGTGTTTTAAGACAATGGCTTGTAACCCTCATGTACAGATACTGGTGAACGAGATGACGCAGAAATAGCAAGCGGACAACACGGCTTCAACGTACAGGCGTTTTAGGAGCAACATGTGATGACAACACGGCTCCAACGTACATCGACATAGAGTTTTGGAGCAACATGTGTTTGGAGGACAGACATTGTGGCGTTATAGTCATGAAACGTCGGACACGTTATCTGAACATAGTGATACACCGGGAACTCCAGCACACAACGTGCCAAGTAGTTCGAGTTCTCATGAATCATCACCCCCAAAGTGAAACGGAAAAGCATTCACGAACAGTTTTCCTGACAAACCATGCAGAGTGGCTATGCCAATGTGAAGGTCGCAAAGAAAACCGTTGCAACATTGCATTCTCTCAACACATTACCATGACGTGGAGTGAAGTATGTATATGACATTTGCAACTTAATGGTGTTGTACGTGGTCTCTCTCGACATTTAGGTGCCTCATATCTAACAGGTAAATGTTGTATGACACTTTATGGTTGCATACATTACAGGAGGGCGTCCCACTTTTATAAGCCATGTTCTAGGGGTTGCGGGCGATTGCGAAATGACGTACTTCACACCTGTTACTTTGGTGTCATGCTTGTCCACCACAGAACGTTCCGTGACGATTGTCGTCGGGAGGTCCGATAGTTTCTCTTGTTAGAGGGAGAGGTGTTTAGGAGAACGTAATATAAATGCACGCAACCTTAGCGAGAAAGCTGTGCGTTTTTTGGGGAAAAAAGTTAGCACTAAATTTTTTCATAGTGAAAGGTATCGGCACATAAAAGACATGTTTTCAAATGGATTTTTACAAGCGGAATCCTCTTGCAAATAAAAATACCACTAACGCCATCTACCGGTGGAATGGGGCATTACGAAAAAGTAGAAAATCTGCTCAAGATACTTTTTGAAGCGGGAGTTATGCAATGGTACGGAATTTTCCAAATACTCCCTATTTTAGGAGAAGGGGGTAATCAACGAAATGTTTAAAGATATACGCCCCTAGTCGGAAAACTGCAGCGGAAAAATATTTTTTTAAAAATAAGATTTCCAGAAAGTGGAGATACAGCAGCAACTAGAAATGCACACTTACACCACTTAGTGGCAGAACTGTGCATTACCAAAAATTCAAAAATACATGTAAAATTGTGAAAATTATTTTTCAAATTGCACTTTTAAAAGAATAAAATACACTTTTATGGTCCTCATAATAAATTCCAAACAACGCTTTACATCATGAAGGCTATCTTGCCGAAATCGAGCACCTCATCCTAGAGATGCGCGATAGGATTTAACTGGTGCGATTGCGAAGACCACTGAGGTATGAAAAATTCGTCGGCATGTTACTGGAAAACTCGGATCATGATACGAGCCATCGCGTACTTTATCCTGCTGGTCGTGTCCATCTGTTTAAGGATAAACCATAATCATGAAGTGATCAATTTGATCGACAACGATGTTCAGATACTTCGTGGCGTTCAAATATCGTCATATTGGTATCAGGAGGGCATGGAAACTTCCTGCTTATTGTTGTTACTAGCATGATATAAAAAACAGGATGTGTATGCACCTACTTCTGCACTTGCCATCGGCATTCTTATAGTTATACGTTCCAGTGGACGGACTAGAAACTTCAGATATTACTATATGCAGATAAACGACTCACCTTAAACAGGGTTATCTAATAAAAGGCTGAAGATGACGCTGTATTATATTTTACATAAGAGCACGCACAAGGAACAGAAAATAATGAGTTTCTAGCACTTAAGAAATAAATATACACGGCGTTTCAGAGAGTATAGCATTTCAAGGATGAACATGGAGTATCAGAGTACAACATGCATTAACTGCTTGCAAGGAAACATCGAAACAGAAGACAGACTATCATAACAGAAGGGTTTCCACAAAGCGTGTGAAAGCCTTGAACCGAAGCTAGTGCAATTTCTCAGCCAGGTGTTTTCCTACTAAGTTATCACGTAACACTTTTAGTACTTAAAATGTTTCCGCGGAGCTGTTCGAAAGGTTTTCTCTCCGCACGTGGGAACAATGTTTGGTGATTGCTGTGAGACGTACTCATGTTTCCAACACATGTGACAGGATGTTTTCATGGCGTCCTGTTCCTTGCGCCGAATTCGAGTCCTGCCAGCCGCACGATGCAGAAAGAACCTTGATTCGTCCTTGCAGACGACGTGAATTCAGTCCTTAACTGTCCAATGTCGATGTTTCTACGTCTATAGAAGACGCGCTTTCGTGCTCTGCACTGCTAACATAGGCACTCGACACGGAAATCAGCTGTTGTAGACCATTCGCGACATGATCCGATACGCGGTAAGTTAGGATCATGTCGCGAATGGTCTACAACAGCTGATTTCCGTGTCGAGTGCCTATGTTAGCAGTGCAGAGCACGAAAGCGCGTCTTCTATAGACGTAGAAACATCGACATTGGACAGTTAAGGACTGAATTCACGTCGTCTGCAAGGACGAATCAAGGTTCTTTCTGCATCGTGCGGTTGGCAGGACTCGAATTCGGCGCAAGGAACAGGACGCGAATTCGGCGCAAGGAACAGGACGCCATGAAAACATCCTGTCACATGTGTTGGAAACATGAGTACGTCTCACAGCAATCACCAAACATTGTTCCCACGTGCGGAGAGAAAACCTTTCTAACAGCTCCACGGAAACACGTTAAGTACTAAAAGTGTCACGTCTGTTTGCTTGCACGATTTTTGCCACTCTTCTGTGGTCTCTCTAATCCACTAGGATCTCCGATTGAGTGAAGTTATTCGCGTGTTGCACCATTCATGGTAAACTCTTGCTACTGTTGTTCGTGAAAATCTCAGGAGGATGGTCGTTTCGGAGAAACTCGAACCGGCACACGCCTGTTGCCAACAATCATCCAACGTCCAAAGCTGCTTTGTCCATTCTGACCCCCAATCGAACACTAACCGATGCCCGATATTCTGGTCTGCCTGATTCATGCATGAGACCTACACTTACGTGTTGGAGTGGGCCATTTATGCGACGAGGGCAGGTGTGCCTAATAAACTGGCATTTCAGCGTATACTCAATACGTATCTTACCGAAATTAAATTTAGACAAATTTGTCATGCTTGTTCGGAAAGAAAAGATTTTGGTACAAATTCGTGTGGGGGACAATCATCACTGTCACCAATCGCAAAGAAAAGATGCCGGTATACATTCATATCCAGGACACTGATGACGTATAAATTCATATCCAGGACACTGATTATGTGTAAAATCATATCCATGACACTGATCACGTATAAAATCATATACATGACACTGATCACGTATAAATTCATATTCAGCACACACAATTGCTGGAATATCCGCAGTTAGGTACAAAACATAGCTTGTTAGGCGAGTGAATGACACCGGGGAAGAACATTAGTACTATCTTACATAAAGGTTATTACGTAGATCCGATCAATAAGACTCATTGCTCTTTATCAAAAGTCATCATTACCAAGAGAATCTTCTGAAGGACAGCAATTTGAATGTTAGTGACCAAGAGTTTATAAAAAGAAATTGGAACATACACATTTGGTGTTATGAAACCCTTTATTATACAAGATCAAACGACGAGATTTGAATTTGCTTTTGTAGATGTTCTGGAAGGTTCATGTTCTGTAGTGTTTCTGTGAGTTACACATTTAGCGCAGAAGTTTTAAATGATAGCATCATTTAACATCATTTTTCTCTCCGATGGCTTTCATCAACCGTGGCCCACTTTAGTGAGACGTTGGACTAGTCACATATATATCGGTATCTTGAACAAAATAATGAAATGATCGAATTTGAATAAAAGGACGAGTAGTTTAACCCACGAGGAAATTGAAAAACCAGTGCTGTTCGCGCAGTTAAAAAAAGGTCAGAAAATTGAAGTGGACAAATTTCATTAAATACAAGCAATAGGGAAAAAGAAGTATTTGTTCAACTGATGCAAACAGAAGACAGATTGTGGGCGAAACCGCTTTTTCTGGTTTAACAAATTTGAAAGAAGATGAAGATCTTTCCATCAGGAAGAAAACCCAATTTATTTACTTTTTCACTGGCGACTTAACAAGCTCAAAGAATGACTTTAAAGAAAATGATAAGGAAGCTGGCGAATTTGAAATGCACTGCTATTGAAGCAAATATCATAAGCGCGGAAACTGAGGAAAATTGGGGCGTTCTAAGGTGATTCCTCTGGGGATCACCTGAATCGGAGCAGGCTTTTCTTGTCTGGAGAGGCGATACTGGAAATTATGCCCATGCGAATCAAAAGGTTGCGCTGTGCCACTCAAAGAGTACGCAGTTGTTACTTTCTCATACCTATTTTATGGGAAAGTATTATGATCGTTGAAAAATAGAGCTTCCGGTTTTTGACATAATTTTGCAAAAAAATGTGAAAACTAGGTAAATACCCAGGAGCTAATGGCTGTATATACTAACTATAAAATATTTAAACAAATATTGAGATGTGTAACATTTTTTAAGTAATAATTAATTTCCAGAAAATTTATTCACAAGTTGTTCACTTCCATTTCTTTGCGTCTTTCAAAGCAGAAATTTACGCCCTAGATATGACCATACTGGTAGAGCAACCGCCCTCCGTGCCTCCCTGGTAGCTACGGCTCTGGGCATAACAAAAATAAAATGCTTTTACTTTGGAATAAGAGGTTGATTTTCGCGAGTATTTTGTGGATCCGCCCCTCCTACAAAAACTCACGAAGAGTATTCACTGAAGATCGTGTCAAAACTCGCTTGAACTTACAAGAGCTGCGCTTTCAAAGCTTTTGATGCTCGACGTTAGTCATTTGCCAGCAGGTCAGCCAGAAACGCATATTGATGTATGTTGGCTGAATCCCTTAGAGAGCTTCCTGTGAAACGAATTTTGACCGGAACCCGTATTGGCCAGGAATGAAATTTCGTTTTTTGATAATCACATTTGCTCCGGTGGGACACCCATTTTTCCATCTCTGAGAACATCCAAAGAGAATGTGAGGCGGTGTCCGTAAGACACCTACGAAATATGAGTTTCACACATTGTTTTGAGAAACAGCAGCGTCGTTAGAATAAATTAATAGCCTTTTACGTAAACGACTACTTTCAAGAGGGCAACGTTCGTTTGTATAATTAGTAAACACAATATTATATTTACTTTACAAGGTTTAACAATGGAATTAGTGACATTCTTAGCACGAAAGTACCATTACTAATGCTTTGAGTTCCCTACTTTGCAGCCACACCTTGTACTGAAAGAAACACATTAGAAATTTTGACGTTCTATGCACAAGGTGAAAGAGTGACATTCTAACCATGAGAGTTTGTAATACTTCATGTAGTGCAATAAATCGCAGATGACATAGCTTTGTTTCCAGGAGGTAAGCAAAGAAAGATTACAAATGCAAAGGTCATACACAAATACCCGCAAACAAATTTCCGGCTTGCCCTCTCCGTTATCTATTTGTTTTTACCGCGCAAAAAAGACAACAGAAAAATTTAACATCATACAGAAGTCCCAGAAAGAACATAAAACAGAAGGATAGACGAAATTAGATAGCATGCTGGAAGAAAAAGGAGATTTCTTCGATGTATACGTTTTATATTTGAGCTTTGTGCTTACTGTACGGTTCTTTCTCCCAAAACGCAAAAGCCCAGCGATCAATCAAAAATACCTTCAAGACTGAAAGGAACTTCTAAAAGAGAAATGAGGGGTAAATGCAGCAGGAATGTTCACGTGAATGGTGACGTATTTTTAAATCTTCGCCTTTGATGGTTTACAAGTACCCACGCGTATTGAGTGGCAAATTTATTAGAGGTCGACTTACTCAATAATGTGTTGTACCACTTTGGTCTTAAAAGCAACAGCATTGTTGTGGTTAAGTTTCAAAACCATTCAGGTGAAATGTTGATCCATGCATGTCCGATAGCATATTCAAATTTGCACAGATTTGATGACACTGTGTCCAAATGTTTGACGTTTCATTTGACTTCATTACAAATGCTATACGAGTTTAAGATGTGGGAACTGCTCTGTAGCCAAAAAGCAAGTATTCATCATGTTCCGGAAACCACTCCGAAACAATGTAGCTATTGTGGCATAGTGCCTTGTCCAGCTGACAGTATCCATCCTCACGGGGTTTAGGAGTGAATGTGGTTGGATTAACTTTGTTCAGCAACGATGTTTGAATAACGATTCGCCTTCACAGGCATGGGTCCACTCGAATGAACAGGCCTAAAGTTTTCCATGAATACATGGGCAACCCCATTTCACTGCTTCTTCCAATTTGGAGAATCGTAGCCACGCAAGATGGATCCACGGTTATTGCCTTAAAATTCTCACCCTCCCACAGACATGATGCATTTACAAACGTTGTTAATCAGACCATATGACCCTTTATCGTCGTTTTTGATAAACGTCTGGTAGTCCAACCCCAATTGTAGACCCCTATAATGTAGGCCAAACTTTTTTATTTTCGTTTCGGAGTTTAATGACAAGATGAGAAACTAAAAGCAATATAAACAGTCGGCCATCCCTAATTTGGGGCCATTGATTCCAGGGACGGGATATAGACAGCACCATCTGACATACATGCCATCTCATTGGGACTAACTCGGGCAAATGATGAAAAGCCAACGCCTCAAACCACTCAGTTATCAGGGCTGCCCAAACGCCCTGCCACACAAGAGTCACGGATGGCTTAGTGGTTAGCGAGTCAGACTATCAATGCAAGGTCCCCAGGTTCGAACCTGGGCTGTTCTTTCAGAGATGGTGTGATTTACTAACAATCGCTGAATATCCGCCGTGCATCGGACGAGCACGTTAACTGACGGCCCCCAGGCTGGGCCCACTGGTTAAATGGGTATGCTTTCCTATGTCCCCTGAAATTCTCTCACATTTCTGTGTGCAACATCGTACTTGTACGGTGGCGCCATCTACTGTACTCTAATCTCACTACAAACTGTTCTGTCAAAGTCGCTAGACTTTCTCTCATTCCTTCCGTTTCTGTGTTCTGCCCAAAAGGCGATCTCGCTGTAGGTGGCTGGGACCTAAACTCTACACACTGTGGACGGAAGTCCTACAAGAAAATGACAAATACCCTACCACACACACACACACACACACACACACTGAGAAATACAACAAAAATCAGTTGGATTGTTGTCATGAAATTTTTTAGTCTGTGGCGTATGTAACCTACAGTATTTTAACTTTGTTTCTATCTGTTACGTAAGTTTTGTTTATCTCTGGTTTACATTTTTCGAACTTAGCGTCATATCTCAACTTGCCATTGTTTCTGTTCATGTGGAAACACTGGGTGCCTGCCAAATGGTAAACAAGAGATATAAAATGAAAGCTCTGTGTGGAAAGGGTGAGAGTTGATTAAACATTATTCGAGCTAAACCTCACGTACTTATTTCATTATACTATATTCTGTGTGTTAATAGCTACACTAATAGCGGTTAAAATTTTCATTGTGTTCAAAGTGTACTCATAGTAGTCAGTGTGTTCAACAGCTTGCTTTTGTAAATCCTAATTATCGTGAGAACAAATCAGAGTTCCTGGCATATTGTGCCATATGTGAAGAAAGCGACTAGTAAACGCAGATTATCTACGGTAAAGTCGTAAGTCGATTTTTATTGTCCTAGTGCAGGAGTAGGGAACCTGCTGCCTTCTAGGCCATTAAGTGCGGCGTTTTGAGTGAATCCGAATTTTGCCGAATAATATCTTTTACTTTTATTATGTTTTAATTTGTATTTTATTATTTTTATTTTTATTTTAAAATGATCGTATTTACAATACCAAAGAATAAAATGAGATTCAACGAAATAATGCTCCCCAAGTGACGGCCACAATTTAAACTTTACTTCTTCAAAAAGAAATTTCGGATGAACAATTTCCCTAGTTAGGAAAGTTCATTGGTAAGCAGGAAGATTCATACGAATCATATGAAGAATACGCAGCTGTTGTAGACTTATTAATTGTAGAATGCAATGAAAGTTTCACTGACTTTAAGAATCATGACATCCCACTCAAATCAACATTTCAACCTCACCTATACTCTAAGTCACCCTAAGAGTGTACTGTTGTTGAAGGCTAGGAGCCTTATCACGACCTATGCGTAGAAAGCAAAAACGGTATCAATCCGCGTTACGCTGAACTCGTGCTTTTTCCTTTCTGTCAAACAATTACTCTCGCACTTTCTCCCCACGCGCCCCACTGACGGATTTATGACCCAACCTAAACTAGATGCAGAGTTTTTTTTTTCGTTTCTTTCTTAGACTGCCTGATGCTATTCTTCGATATCTTTAAATCCAGCAAAGAATAAATTAAACCTGAAGTACGAAGTCAATCTTAACACCACAAGGAACTAAAAGACATGAATCCGTTTCAAGAGAAGCAGTGGGGATTGTGAATGGTTGTGTGGTGGAGTCCAAACGTATCCCCTACTGCTTGCTTAAATAACACATCCCCTTGGTTCCCTCAGTTGCCAATTTATTGTCGCTGTGTTAGGAGAAGTTTTCAACCCGTCTTCAAATCTGAACAGCGTCAGCCGAAAGTGCGAGGCCCTTGATTGAGTTGCTTACATCAAATTAATATCTGAAAACTCTGACTTTTTGAAAATTTGTTTTAGATAGCAATGTGTCCAATAAACTGCTAAGCAAGCAAAAATCGATTCTGAGCAATAGATCTGCTGCTTTTGGCTCTTAACACTAGGGACTATTTTTCGTAGCGGAAGTAGCTGTTTCGTACCTTCAGTTGTGGTACACTCTTAGGTTGACTCGGAGTGTAGTTGATATCTCCATAGCTCCAAAAGAACTACAGATGGAATTTATTGAGCTCTTCTGAAGATGACATTTTAAAGTTCTTATTTGAAAGATCCAATTCAAATATGCAAAATGCAAAAGAATGTCCACGCCTTCGGCAACATGCACGAAAAATGCTTTCTTGCTTTTCAACCATTTATTGCTGCGAATCTACATTCTCCTACCTAACCAAAATCAAAACGCCTTTAAGGTCACAAATGATAGACAGCCATCTATAGGATCGGCTGAAACTGCGGACCTCCATGTCGCAACCAAATATTCAAATGATTTCCAACAAAAAGCAGACACAAAAAAGTCTTTAAAAGGCTAGTTACCTTTATAATTAACCAATTTTGTTTCAGTTTTTGAAGTTAAAGTGATAGTATTAGGAGTATGAAAAGGTTTCCTCCGTTTTAAAGAGAAAGGAGACAGGAACAAGAAGGAAACTAGTACACATTTATTCAACGAAATATTGGCCGTTAGCATCAATGACCTTTTGCCATTTTTCAGACAACAAATGAATGCCCCTGTGATAGAAGGACAAGAGTTTTGAGCTGAAGAACGCAGTGACGAAATTTTCCACCTCTGGAACTGTGGTGAACCGCTGTTGAGCTAGGGCATGTTGCATAGAGCGAAACAGATGAAAGTCTGATGGTGCAATGTCTGAGAGTAAGCCGGGTACGGTAAAACCTCTCAGTTTAACTATTCAATGGTTAATTTTGTGGTGGCACCGACATGTGGTTTGGCATTATCGTGTAACAGAATGACTGGGCAGCGTCCTTTAGCTATCCATGGGCGTTTTTGCTCGATTGCGGGGTTCAGTTACCTCAACTGTGCATATCCCACCACACACACACAACAGCACTTTTTTCCTGTGGATATCCTGTTTTGCAGTGGATTTTGATGGTTGGCCTGAGTCGACCCAGGATCGCTTGCATACGGGGTTGTCACAATGGACCCATTTTTCATCCCCGGTGGCAACCTTCCACAGGACATTCTTCCCTTGAAACCTCTACAGCAACGACATGCAGATGTCCAATTCGTTGACCAATATTACGCTCCGTTAAATTATGCGGAACCCACTTACCAATCTTCTGGATCTTTCCCAAGGCCTGTAGACGCCGTACCACCGTCGATTGAGCTACTTTTAAACGTTTCGTCAGTTGCGTGGTCGATTGTGTGACATCCTCTTGCAATAGCGATTCCAGCTCCTCGTCTGCGAGTTCTTGCGGTCTACCTGCACGTGGCCTGTCTTCTAAGATTTGATCGCCTTTCTTAAATCTGGCAAACCATTCTAGATACGTCCTCTCACATATAACCATTTCGCCATACGCCTGACATATTGAACTGTAAGCTTCACTTGCACTTTTCTCTAAATTAAACATGAATAACAAACAGTGCCGCGAATGAACTTTATCGACCGCCGAGCTTGGCTGCATGTACGAATTGACAGCACGGGTTGCCGGCCGGTTAGAACCTTGCAGCTCCCGCTATAGGGGGTGGAACCTTTTGCATACCCCTAGTAGTTAGATTTTTCAAAATAATGTACATTTTGAAGTATATCTAATTGAAGTTTCTTGAATGCGGTTTTTTAGATTACAACTATCTTAATGCGGCTTTCCAAATAAAACATGTTTCCCACCTCTGTCCTAGTGCTTTTGAACTTTCGTATCATTAGGTTAGCTAAGGAAGTGTAGTGTTAGATTTGAGAATTTACGCGTTCCAGTGACTATGTATTTAATTAAAACACAAGTCTTACCTGTGAATTACGGTGGCATACTCCGATTTCCAGAGAAGTGCTCGGTATTGTTATGCCCCGTGAGCGCCTACGATAGATGGAGTTTTCCCATGATTGCCTAAACTCTCCACAGCACCATGTAAGAGAACAAAAATGAAGCTCAGAAAACCTCCTTTCCCTGATTTCTTTAAAAAGATTACCACAACAGAACCATTTATCAGTCCCATACCTATGGAATAAAAGGGGAAAAGATAGAAAGAATTGTATATCAATGACAGTACAAAAATACTGCAGAAGCGTGTGATTCCTCAGAAAAGAAAAACTTAGTATCTTTTTATTGTATTCTTACATAAGATTTCTCGTGAAGCAGATTTTTTTTAGTTTCTCTCATTAATATCAGCAGTGACAAAACAGTATGGATGATAGTATGATTAAACGTTCAGTAAAAAGTAAAACGGTGTTACCGAAGTTTCTTTATTATAGTTGTTGTTTGGAAGTATTTTGTTTCATCGCTGAGGGATTTCATTTTGTAACATCGCAGCAATGAATTTAAAAATCCAGACAATGTTTTCCTTTTCTTACAGGCGAAAGATGATTCTTTGATACAAAAGCAGCTTTAGATCCCAGGATCTTTGTCTTCATTACTCATGGGTGCAACAAATCTCATTTTCCATGATGTGAATAGGTGCAGTGCCTAAGTCTTCAAACTTAGACAATAATTTCTTTCCGAGAAAAGAGACCCATTCATCTTCAACGTGCGCACCTCAGAAATTCAATGTCAATAAAACCCCCAGGCATAAAAAAAGAAAGCGTAAAATGCAGTGTAAGCTCGCCTTGGTGTTAAAACCATTTACCTTACATTCTCTTCAAGAAAAGTACTGAAATGCTGTTTTCTTCGTGTTCTGTATTTGTTGGATGGCTGGCTTCGTCTACCTTCTATAACAGAAGTGCTTCTTCGATTTTAATGAAATTTTGTAGAAACTCTTTCTTGCTCATGGAATATATAGTTGTAGTCTCTGCTATACTTCAATAGTCTTTCCGAAGTTATTTTAAATTTTAAATTCAAATCAAAGTTTTCGCATATTCTCGAAGTAGTTGTTCAACACGCATTTTGTATAAAAGAACTGGATGCATTATGCAAGCGGGGAGATTTCCCCATGTTCGACGAGTTTTCTTTTCATAGGTATAAAAATTTTTCATGTTTGTTGCTAAAATATTTTATCCTCTGTGAGTAAAATATTCCTTGATACAAGGTGCAAGAATCAGGATAGGAACTAGGATATTTAAAAGGAACCCGGTTTTGGAATAGGTCATGTTAATAATACTTAAAAGGTTACTGTTACTTACAGGAAATTCTGTCCTTGCATTTTTAAATGACAAGTCGACCTACAGTAATGTTTATGATACAATAACCATTACTTTAGGACTAGTAACGGGACCCGGCGTTCCCCGGGTTTAACAAAACCTCATCGACCAGATTCTAAGCCTGCGTTTTACGAGCTTTTCTGAAATTATGAATTGGACATGTGCGTGATACTTGTGCCGGCACAGCTGGCTGAAATCATGTCTCCATTGTGAGTATAGGAAATTTGAAGTATTTCAAGCACATACATATTCTTATTGTGGCGTGATGTGATATGCGTCACGTAGAGTTCTTCTGAGGTGCAAGTAATTTTATCGTTGAAGAGCCTCTGTGTCAATGACGTTGACTGTTCTTCCAACTGAATCGGAGTAGAATAGGTTCCAACTCTAAAGCAACCAGATCGCAATGGGAAAAAGCACCAGTTTTGCATGTTCAATCCAAAAAACTTTTATTGTCTGATGCCGAGTCTTGGCGAAACTGAAACGAACAGGAAACTGTAGGCGCTGAAACTGAAATGGAAGGACAGATGAGACGACTGGAATGCGTGGAATAAAACATTGTCTCCAGCAGCAACTGGGCCGTATCGTTACGAGTGCAACTGGGCCGTATCGTTATGGACCTCATACGTAACGTCGCGGAATTGGGCCGTATATTCGAGGACCTCAGCCGTAACGTCGGAGAACTTGGCCGTATCGTCACGGACCTAGCACGGAATTTCGCAGAAATGGGCTGTATAGTCGCGGAACTGGGCCTTATTGTCGCGAATCTCAGCCGTAACGTCACGGAAGTGGGCCATGTTGTCGAGGAACTGGGACGTTACTTCCCGAAACTGGACCGTTACTTCACGCAACTGGACAGTATCGTCGCAGAACTGGTCCGTAAAGCGCGGAACCGGGTCCTAACGTCACGTAATTGGATCATAACGTTGCGAACCACGCGAAACTAGGTCAAAACTTCGCGAATCTTGCGGAATTGGGACTTAAATGTCACAGACCTCACGGAAATGGGTCGTAGTGTCACGGATCTCGGGGAACTGAGCGTGTTGTCGCGGACTTCGGCCTCATTGTTTCAGAGCTGGCGGACGTGGGCCATTATGGAAGGACAGTTCTATGCAGAGCTCTCCTGCCAGGTTCTCTTAGCTTCGTGTATTCACGGGATCGTTTCCCTGGCAGATTCAGCCCCAGTCCGCTGCCATTTATATATCATATCCCCAAACGTCAACCTAGGGATCTTCAATGACGCTGAATGTCGCTTATGGAATGATTGCTTATGTGGTGCCCTATTGTCGACCCTCACTGAAAATCAGGTAAATCTGTCGAACGAAGCAGCCGCCTGCATTCGCAATCGTACTACTTACTGTCTCATCGCAACCTTATGAGCACATCTATAGTTGGGATTGCGACGTAGTGCATGCGCAAGACCCAATGAACTGTTAATAATCCGGGAGTCCGGGTATTAATGTTAGGACCGTACATAACGGAATTAAGACGACACAATACCAACCGTAGTTAAATTCCGGGCTAGAGGGAAATCACGCGAAACCTAAAAAAACAACATGTGAAACACTATACCATCTCGGTGGACGAACTGTCAGAGGCGTGAGGTTCTGGTCCAGCGTTGTAGATGAGGCTCGGGTGGCACGCCTGCTGCGTGGTGCCCCACCTCTTCCAAGAAACCAGTAACACCAAGTTAGGGACGGGCGACCCTGTATCCCCAAACGCTTAAAAACGTCGATCGACCTCGAAAGAAAGATACATAGCAACAACGCATAACTGAGTCTCGACTGCTTAAGGTTGTAAAAATCATTCCTCTATTACGGCAAATACACACACAGGCCACTGAATTAGAATCTTTTATGCAGATGTAAGTAACCGTCACTTGGCAGCGTATTCGCAAAGTACGTCGTCACGTGCGTCACTAGTTGATCTAGACAACTATTTAAGACTGCTGCTCGTCAGTAGCGTTGATCATAATGGAAGATCCAAATGATCTGTAGAAGTTCGATAAAGGGCTTATTGTGAGAGCCCGTCTGTCTGGAGCGGTGATTTTGAAAACAGCAGATCTGACTGGTTTTTCAAAAGTTAAGATATCCCGGGTCTTTAATCAGTTGAAAAATAACCCACATCGCTTCTCTAAGAGGCGTATTTTGGCTCGATAACAATCTGTCAGGAACGAGATCGCCGTCGTCTGAGAAGGCTTCTACGGAGAAACAGGACTTCCTGTGGGCAGCATTCAATGAAGGCTTTTCCCAACTCATATCACAGTGAACTATGCGCAAGGAATTGAAGATCGGTATTGACGGACCGGTAGCTATACGGAAACCAGTGGTTTCTGCGAAGAACCGGACATCCGTTTACATTGGTGTCAGCAACACCGTTACCGGACACTGGAAGATTGAAAAAAAAGTCATGTGATCCGACGAGTCGCGGTAACCTTGTTCTATACCGACGGTAGGCAAATAGCTTCCCCATGAAGCAATGGACCCATCTTGCCTTGTCAAATTCAAGCTTCTGGAGGTGGTGTCATGGTGTGGGGCTTGTTCTTTTGGTATGGAACGTATCCATTGATGTTGCTGTCCTCCAACGATTGTCTGAATATTGTTACCGATCAAGACCATCCCACAATGTTGACTTTTTATCCAGTAGGGGACGGCTGCTTCATGGAAGACAATGCTGCTGTAAATCGCTCAAGATGTGTTCGTCAGTGATTCGGAGGGACCTTAACCACCATCCCTGGCCACCACAAAGCCCGGATCTGAACCCCATTCGGAATGTAATGGATATGATGGAAAAACAGATTCGAGAGCAAAGTCCTCTTCCATTAAATCTGAGCCAGTTAAAAGATTTATCTGGTGTACGACTGGTATACTGTAGAAGTAGATACACTCCAACAACTTGTGGAATCTATTCCAAACCGCATACGTGCTGAAATTTAAGCTAAAGGAAGTCCAAACCGCTACTGCACAAAAATTTCTAATTCAGTGGCTGACATGTGCAGATGCTCCACACTTTATTGAAATGAAACAAGGCTTCCTGCGAAAGTTTCCCAGCGCAGTTTTACTACAATACAATACAACAAGTTAGTAAAATCATGCAGCGCATTGATTATGATACTCTTTCCAACATACTAGAAATCATTACTCAAGTTATGAGGATAATGGCTGTGGAATAAATCTCGCCCTCTTGGGCCCTGACCTTTCACCCCATTTCGATGATATTCAACAGAACCGGTTAGTTATATCTCCGGAACCACATACTAACGTTTTGTCGAAATAGAAGTGTTTTTAGCCAAATTATGAGGAAAATGGCTGTGTATTAAACCCCGCTCCTATGCGCTTACCTTTGACCCCGTTTCGATGATATTCCACAGAACAGGTTCAGTATACATCCGGAGAAGCATACTAAAGTTTTGTCCCAATCGAAGCATTTTTACGCTTTCCAACCGTAGATTGAAGAAGCGTATATGGTCCAGCTTTGTCCGTCTGTCTGTCTCTCCGTCCGCCCGCACGATAACTCGCGTAAAAAAGGTTCGGTTTCAATGAAATTTTAATATGTGGTAGGGGACAACCTGGGAAGGTATCCTGTTGAAAATGGGTGAAATGGGGTCAAAGGTCAGGACATAGCAGGGGATCCATTCCATCGCCCTTATGCATCATAACTAACGTAAAAATGCTTCGATTGCGACAAAACTTCATCATGTTGTTCCGGAGATGTACTGAAACAATTCTGTTTAATATCATCGAAATGAGGTCAAACGCCAGGGCACAGAAGCGAAATTTATTCCACAGCCATTATCCTCATAACTTGAGTAATAACTTTAGTAATGATTTCTGGTATGTTTTAAAGCGTATCATATAATCAATGCATTGCATGATTTTACTAACTTGTTATGTAAGTTATGAGGCACAAGGGCGATGGGATGGATCCTGCTCCTATGTCCTGACCTTTGACAATATTTCACCCATTTTCAATAGGGTTCGTCCCCAAGTTGTCTTTTACCACATACTAAACTTTCATCGAAATCGAACCATTTTTACGCGAGTTATCGCGCGGGCGGACAGACAAACAGACGGACAAAGCTGGAGCATATGCGCTTCTTCAACCTAAGGTTGGAAAGCATAAAAAGTTTGGGTTAACAAAATGCGCTCTGAGTTTCAGAAAGTTCAAGCCGCCCCCCCCCTCCCTGTGCTGTGTTTTTAAAAAATAAGATTTCATTTCTTGTAAGTGCAATGAAATTTCACCTGATTAAATGATAATCTGGATGTTATACAGACTACTTATACACATTTTATCTTCTTAACAATACATATCTTCATGAATATCTTCAGAACTCTGATATATAGCATGGCCTGCTGTCGACTTATACACGATATTTAAACAGTCGTAATGAGGATCTTTCTTCTGCCGCGAGACTGTGACAAGTCCATTTCCATTTCTTTCCTTAATTCCTCCTTTTCTTTGAAATAGGTACTTAGTACCGAAAAACAATTTTTTCCCACTCTCGTCGTTTTCATCCTCCGGCAATGTATTTCATTTTCTAAATTAATGAATTTCTTTCAGTTCCATCCCACAAAAAAATTGCTTAAAGTTTCCCACATTATGATTGCGCCGCTGTTATTTCCACAACTTTGTTACAGCGTAATGTAAAATGAACGAGGAAAAAAGCAACCCAGAATGAGGAATAAAGAACTTCTGAAAATGAGTAATCATAATTCTTAAGTAATGCACTTTGAAATGGATCTGCACTTCAGAATAAAAGGAAAGAAAGGGAAATTTCTGTGCTTTTTTTTTTTCGCCGACATCGCCATCTACCAGGAGAACCGGATAATTGAAGATAAAAAAAAACTTCGTATCTGTCAAAGAACTGACAAAAGACAACATTGTGCTATGGACGAAGAAGAAGATTCTTTTCTGTACTTTAGCGTATTGTTAATGAGCTTTAACCTAAAGAAACCGTCTCAATAGATAGGCACAAAAACTACATAAATAAAAAAATGTTCAGAATGTAGAATCTCTGGGTAACGTTTTAAGAATACTGCTAATCAAATAAAAAGACGTAAAAAGTAAGAACTATTTTGCCATCAAGAAATTAAAGAATCATTCATTGATCTCGCTCGTAATGGAAGATTGACACTGGAATTCAGAAGCCATTAACTTCCAAAAATAGAAATCCTGATAAATGTAAATTTGGCTAGAAAATTAAATATACTGTTCGGTAGCTCCAGGTGAATTCATCGGAAGCGAAATCACAGAAAAATGCAATACCGTTGTGTAAGCTTTCCGAAAATCACGAATGTAAGCAGAATTTAGTCAAGTGTCCACAGAAGCGTTAGGGGCCGTATAAAAACTGCATTTTTTATTTCTTCTTGTTCACTTTCATGTAGGATGACCAAAAAACCGTTAGGGGTCTTACAAAAATTACACTTTTGATTTCACCTTGTCCACTTCTCCGTATATCGCGTCTAAAGATTATAATTTCATTGCTGTTGCCCCATCGTGCTCTTCCGTGTTTGTTAAATGGAGAAATAAATTATTTGTGTCAATATAATTTATCGTAATATTGCTTTTCTACTAAACCATTGATAACATGCGCCCCCGGTTGAGCTATTTTATCAATTTTGAAACCACAATTCTCGTGGCAGAAAGGTTAATATAAAAAATAAAAATAATAATACCACACATTTATCCAGGCGCAAAACAATAGTTTAAGGCCCTAAGCCTCCGCCTTTTTAGAAATTTTAAAACTGCAGTGCTGATATTCATGAGATTTTCACTGCATGTCAAGTCCGTAATACTGCGCTCTTATTCCAGCAAAACACATACACTGAAAAGCAATTGAATTAGAGTTACCTGTCTAGTAACGTGTATCACCACCTTTCGACCTGATAACTGCGGCGATTCGTCTCGGCATGGACTCGAAAAGATACCGGAAGCGTTGGGAAGCCATACGGATCCACGACTCCTAAACAAGCTCCCACAGTTCACGAAGATTTGATGGAGGGGGTCAGAGCCTCGAACATCTCTCTCGATGGCATCCCAGATGTGCTCAATGGGATTGAGGTCACGTCGGTGGAGTGTTCTTCCAACCATTCGGATACAATTCGGGAGCGTTGGCACGGTGCATTGTCTTGTTGCAGGATGAGGACCCCAGTGGGATGTTAAAGACTCACAAACGGGAGCAAATGGTCGTCCAGGGTATCCCGGAAACGTTGACCTGTGAGGAACGATGTCACACGTATCAGGGGTCCCATTTCAGTCCACATAAATAGTCCCCAGACGAGAATGCCACCCCCACCAGCTTGAAGACTACCCTGGTACCTTAATAGGACGATGGCTTCTGTACCCCATAGCGAGGAGATGGTTCTGGATGGTGTGGCTGCTTACACGTTTTTCTGCACCAGCGTTAAATTGCCGTGTGATTTCTTGCACTGTGGCCCGTCTATCCGCTGTTACAATGCGAGCTAGCCGACGATGACCCCGCTCATCCACACGCTGTTGTCCACGGCAGTTGGCCCTTGCAGGGATGGTTTTACCGGATTCGATGTACTCACGGTGCACCCGTGACACCGTGGCTCGTGAAAATCCCAGTGCCTGCACGACGTCCGAGATGGAGTGACATTTTGCCCACGATCAAATGCGCTTAGATCCGTTCGATCTTACTGATTCCCGTCGCATCACTCCTTATATTGTCGGATCGCTACATACGCCATGTCGTTTCCGTTTACAGGGCCGCCCACAGCGCTACATTTGCATAACGCCAGCTGTCTCTAATTTAATTGCTCTTCAGTGTATAGTAAGGCCGTTTTAGCAGTTTTTATTCCGTCTTGCTCATATTTATATAGTGTATACACCAAGTCAAGTTGGTAATATTGCGCTTTCACTTAGGCATCAAATATTAATTCATGTGTTAGGCCTTTTTAACAGCTTTTATTCCGTGGTGCTCATATTCATAAAGTTCGGACCCCATGTCTAATTAGTAAAATTGCGCTTCTACTTAGCCATCAAAGAATAATTAATCAGCCCTATGCCTTTTTAGCAGTTCTTAAATCAGCCTTACTTGTATTTATAAGGCTTGCTTACCAAGTCAAGCGAGCGATGAGTTTTTATATAGGGATTAAAAACTGACAAAAAGGCCTGGGTATAGAGTCTGTTAATTAAACTTTGGTGGGTGAGTAAAAGCGCAATGTTACTAACTTGACTTGGTGTCCAAATCCTATGAAAATTAGATCAGAGGATCGAAAATTGCTACAAAGACCTAAGCCCATTGCCTTATAATTAATGGCTTGTGCCTGAGTAAAAGCGCGATGTTATAAACATCACAGGTTATTTAAACCTTATGAATATGGGCATGGCTGGTTCAAACATGCTAAAAGACCCCGGCGTAGGGTCTTATAATTAAAGTTTTGTTCCTCAGTAATAGTGTGGCATCTGACTTTTCTTGGGCAGAGTGAAGTCTATGTTGCCAAAGCAAATATTTAGCATTGATAAAGTCTCGGATATTTATATATCCGAGACTTTATCAATATTTAGCATTGATAATATTTAGCATTGATAAAGTCTCTATCTTCCAGTATTAAGAAGAGCAAAAACGTAATGGATTGATAACAGATTATGTTATCACTCTATTTTTTATATTATCTTTCTTGGTAGTAGTACAAACACATTTCGGAACTCTCGGTGTTTTTCGAAATTTATCAAAAACATAAAGATCTTCCATAGCGGTTCTTCACCCCACAAGGAAAAACAATTCTCCGAAAAGAAACTCACAAACATTCACGACAGTATAATGTCACAATTCTTTTAGAAGAAAAGTATAAAATTCCTCAAAGCTAATCCTCAGTTTTTTCGCCGCGGATGGCCTAGTGGGCAACGTTCGTGACTGTCACGGAAAGGACCTCAGGTTCGATCCCAGGCAGGTACGAACGCTTTATCCACTAAATATTCGCCGTGCGTCGGATGGGCACGTTAAGCCGTCGGCCCCCGGGTACTGGACCCCCGGTAATAAATAAGGGCGTCTTCCTCCCCATTTTTACTTCGCTTCCGTGTCACTTTCCTATCGGGCACTCTAGCCCAAATCTCCTAGCTTCCTATTTCTAAAGGAAATAGGAAGCTAGGGTCAGACACTCCCTTCCTAAAATCTTGTACGTATGATCATTTGATCATGATCCTCAGTTTTTTCTAAACAAGTTAGTAAAATCATGCAATGCATTGATTATGATACGCTTTCCAACATACCAGAAATCATTACTTAAGTTATACGATAATGGCTGTGGAATAAATCTCGCTCCTGTGTCCTGACCTTTGACCCCATTTTGATAATATTCAACAGAACCGGGTCAGTATACCTCCGAAACAACATGATAAAGTTTTGTCGCAATCGAAGCATTTTTACATAAGATAAAACGCATAAGGGCGATGGAATGGATCCCGCTCCTATGTCCTGACCTTTGACCCCGTTTCGCCCATTTTCAATAGGGTTCGTCCCCAGGTGGTCCCCTACCACATACTAAAATTTCCTCGAAATCGAACTATTTTTACGTGAGTTATCCTGGGGATGGTCAGACAGACGGATGGAGAGACAAACGGACGGACAGACGGACAACGCTGGAGCATATCCACTTCTTCAACCTACGGTTGGAAAGCGTAAAAAGGCGTATATAGCTGTGAAAAAAATATTGCAATGTTGAAATAAGGTACAGGAAATATTCAGATCAAGAATAGAGTGGGAAGTGTATCTTGTCAAATGGTTGTCTGATATGGAAGTAATAGAACATTTTCCATCGCGTTAATTGCTTAAAACGAAAAACTGGGATTTCGCAATGCTTATACCCAACAGAGTGTTCCTGACGCCATCGGACTCATCATAAAAGCGATGTTGACAAAACAGAACTCGGTGAACAAGTACATGAGGTAGTAAAAGAAGCAAAATAAAAATGTTTCTAACAAATTTAAAAGGGCACCGAAATGAAATATGAAAATTTGGATAGATATACAAGCTTTTCATATTTCCTCTCTTTGAAGTTTGCCCTCACCTGCTTGCATTAATTCTTGGCTTTAAAATAAAAACCTACCGGGATTCAAATGGTGTATTAGATTTTCGTCTTTCAAAATACACTTGAGAGCCACATCCTTGGATGAAAATTTCTTGAAGCAAGTTTTTCTCTTTCCTACTTTGTTACACAGTAACGAAAAACTACTTTTCTCGTAACACTTTCATAAACTTTCTCTGCACAGGGTTCGTGAAAAAAAAACTAACACCAGACAATAAAACTTGCACAGGAAATATTTCAAATCATGCTACCCACTGTGTAGATTTGTGCTGCTACATTCGCCTTTGGTCAAAAGAATGTTAATTTTGTATTTTATGTGGTAAACATGCGATGAAAAGGAATAACCAAAGATTAGACAAGATAATTCACAAATAAAAAATTTCAGTGCAAAAGAAGATTTGTGTTAAACACATCAGCAGATCTTACTGAAGGATCGGCCAATTGTGATAAATCGCAGAATAGGAGCAATAATACGGCCAATAATACGGGTTGTACGCATTCAGGATAGCATAACTTGAACAAGAAAACCAGGCTGCATTTTGTACCTACACGTACAGGGGTTGGACAGAATAATGTGAACACCACGCTTAGAGACGTGACTTTTAATGCAGCTGCGTACGTCGCAATACGCAAAGGTATCCACCACTTTTTGGTTGTAATAGCTTTGTTTAGAACCTCAAGGTCCTACTTAAGTGCATTTAAGTTGGAGAGAATAATGTGAACACCACGCTCAGAGACGTGACTTTTAATGCAGCTCCGTACGTTGCAATACGCAAAGGTATCGACCACGTTTTGGTTGTAATAGCTTTGTTATAATGAATAAAGTTCTCCGCTGGACGTGTAGTGCAGGGAAGCTTACGTTAAGTCACGTTAGGGTTATTGGAAGGTTACTTGACGTAGCTAAAGTGTGCCTAATCTTCAAAGTGCTAGAGTTTGTTTAGGTAAGACACGCACGTGCAATACGTTCATTGAATATGGAACTTCTTTTTACTCAGCGTTCCTCATTTTCCTGAATATCAGTACTATAACTTCGGTTTTAGTACATTAGTACCTTGAAGGCTCCTTATTAGAGCGGTAAACACAATATACCCTGGACTTAACGTAGACACTCAATGAAATAGACTTACCGGCCAGACAGAGGTCTGACAATAAAATGAACTAAGAAAACGTACTCACTTTTAACCTTTTATTGGGGAACTCCTGGTATTACTCAAACACACTCCAACAAAACACAACTACTGATATTCCGAACTTTCGTACTATCGTAGATAAATCACATAACAATAATAATGGAAGAACCTATCACATATAAAACGAAGCTGCTTGGTATAGTTGAACGCGCCTATATATACTGCATACCACCACGTCATGACTTACACTCGTTGCCACATATAATTCAGCGGGAGAAATAACATCTTGTTAAGTGAGAAGATAATTTGCATAGGAAAAAAAAATAACAAGAGATAGTAAAATCAGAAGGAAACTGAATCTAGAGTATACGTTACATTGTTTAGAACCTCAAGGTCCTACTTAAGTGCATTTAAGTTGGAGAGAATAATGTGAACACCACGCTCAGAGACGTGACTTTTAATGCAGCTGCGTACGTTGCAATACGCAAAGGTATCCACAACTTTTTGGTTGTAATAGCTTTGTTTAGATCCTTAAGGTCCTGCTTCAGTGCATTTAAGTTGGACAGAATAATGTGAACACCACGCTCAGAGACGTGACTTTTAATGCAGCTGCGTACGTTGCAATACGCAAAGGTATCCACAACTTTTTGGTTGTAATAGCTTTGTTTAGATCCTTAAGGTCCTGCTTAAGTGCATTTAAGTTGGACAGAATAAGGTGAACACCACGCTCAGAGACGTGACTTTTAATGCAGCTGCGTACGTTGCAATACGCAAAGGTATCCACCACTTTTTGGTTGTAATAGCTTTGTTTAGAACCTCAAGGTCCTACTTAAGTGCATTTAAGTTGGAGAGAATAATGTGAACACCACGCTCAGAGACGTGACTTTTAATGCAGCTGCGTACGTTGCAATACGCAAAGGTATCCACCACTTTTTGGTTGTAATAGCTTTGTTTAGAACCTCAAGGTCCTACTTAAGTGCATTTAAGTTGGAGAGAATAATGTGAACACCACGCTCAGAGACGTGACTTTTAATGCAGCTGCGTACGTTGCAATACGCAAAGGTATCCACAACTTTTTGGTTGTAATAGCTTTGTTTAGATCCTTAAGGTCCTGCTTCAGTGCATTTAAGTTGGACAGAATAATGTGAACACCACGCTCAGAGACGTGACTTTTAATGCAGCTGCGTACGTTGCAATACGCAAAGGTATCCACCACTTTTTGGTTGTAATAGCTTTGTTCAGAAACTTAAGGTCCTGTTTAAGTGCATTTAAAGCGTCTTGTTGCAAAATTTCTGTCGGGGTGACAACGAAATGAGCGACTTAAAGGAATTCGAAAGGGGGCTAATTGGTGGCCGGCTAGTTCGTGCCTCCGTGACATCAGTCGCCAGGGTAGTGGGGGTTTCGAGAGCTACTGTGTCTAGCGTCATGACAGCATACCTTGTTCGTGGCAAAACCTCGTATGCGAAACGCAAGAGTGGCCGGAAAACAAACCTAACTGAGAGAGATAGGAGAGCCTTAAAGGGGATTGTTACCCACAGTAAAAAAACCACGGCGCCGAAAATTAGTGCAGAGCTCAATCTGCATCTCCAGACACCAGTATCAACGAAAACAATGTGCAGAGAATAACATAAACAAGATATTCATGGCAGAGCTCCATTGCAAAACCTCTGGTGACCCGAGTGAATGCACAACGGTAGTGGTGCCAGGAGCATACAACGTGGACTGCCGATGCATGGAAGCGTATAATGTGATCGGATAAATCCACATTCACACTATTCCTCACCGCATGACGTGTTAGCGTGTGGATAACACCGTCAGAAGCGTACAACGCCGTCTTACTGCTCCCAACAGTTCAGCATGGTGGTGGTTCTGTCATGTTCTGGACGGTCATATCGTGGTTTTAAGCAGATCCCCTGATCACCTTGAAAGGACGGCTGACTGGCAGGGCGTATGAAACCATTTTGACCGACAAACTCCAACCAATGGCTCAGGCATTGTTTCCTGCAGGAGATGCCATCTATCAAGAAGATAACGCCCCAATTAACAGAGCTCGGAATGCTAACAGAGAGAACTCTGGAATGACAGTGCTCTGGAATGTTAACCAAATAACAGAGCTCAAATAACGGTTTGAGGAACATCACATGTTCCTTGGCTTCCCGATCACCAGACTTAAACATCATCGAGCCACTGGGGTCTGTGTTGGAAAACATAGTAAAATCCCGTTATCCTCCTCCTGCTGCATTTCTCAAGGACCTGGAGCAGTTTCTGCATTCTGTCCAACCCCTGTATATGTCTTTAGGAATAATTACATCTCCTAATAGAATCAATATTTGTAGACAGATAATTTACACAGATGAATAGATAGCACAAATTGGAGATCAATAACGACAACTGATGAATTCCATGGACTCTAGTAAGATTTTAAATCACCGTAGATCAAACTAGAAGCGTTCCTACTCAGCAATTCAACGACAGAAGATTTCAAACCTAATAACGGTGCGCGCGCACACACTTAGTAAGGCAAATAATGGTGTATCAGGTAACCAGGACACTGGAGATGTTAAATATCGTGTATATAATTATACCTCTGTTTCCGTTCAAAGCACGTGGGAACTAATCCTTCCCACGTGTTGGTGGAATTATAAGATCAATAACTAAGCCAGGGAGCGTTTAAGACTCGATTATTGGGATTATGATGAACTGCAGTATTTGATTTGGTGTTATTTTCCACAGTTTTAAGTATGATTCAAAGAGCTATGACTAAAGAGTCGAAGAAAGGTGTGAAGGAAAGCTACAAAATCCTACTCACGTGTATTTGTTTTAGCATAACTGCGACATCGAGAGTTCCCTCCCGTATACCAATATTTAAATCCCAGCCAGCATATATCAGACTATATAAATAAACTGGTACCCAGAAACTAAGAACGGACTACATTTTTACCTGTATAAGAGAAACAATACATGACCGCAGCGAAATGGGAAAATAATAATTATATTACCAACATTCGAAACATGAAAAGACACAAAGAATTGTTGATAAATGACGCACAAATTACATTGTAATCAAGTTTTACGCAAAAGTTACAAATTTCCGAAGGACATACGCTGAAGTGCTAAAGGTCATGGGATATGTACCTAGTATCGTGTAGGACCTCCTCTAGCCAGCCGAAGTGCAGCGACTCGACGTGGCATCGATTCCACAAGTGGACGGTAGACTTCTGGAGAGAAGTTGAGCCATGCCGTCCACAGTTCCCTGGTATTTGTAGGTGCAGGATATTGGGTGTGAATGTACCTTCCCACCATGTCCCATAAGTGCTTTATTGGGTTCATGTCGGATGAACGTGGTGGCGACACCATCCGCCGGAACTGTTCAGAATGCTCCTCCAACCAATTTTGGACAACTTGGGCCCGATGACATAGTGCATTGTCCACCTGGGAAATCCCATTGTTGTTGAGGTGCATGAAGTCCATGAAGGGCTGCAAGTGGTCACCCAGCAAAGCAACAAAGCGAGTACCGGTTAACGACGTGTTTACGAGAGCCAGAGGACCCAAACCGTAACACGTAAAGACACCCCACACATTTATGATACACACGCACCAAACCATGTGGCAAATGGCCCACAACAGCCGAAGACCATGTGGCAAATGGCCCACAACAGCCGAAGACCATGTCGCCAGTCTACTTTGAACCTCACATCCGACAGCTGTTTTCTTCCACAGATTGCTGGAAGTTTTAGGTGTTTCGCACTATTCACGGTAAACTCCTTTACGGTTGTTCATGAAAATCCCATGACGACGGGCGGTTGGAACATGCTCGAAGCGGCACGCCTGGCATTAACTATCATGTAATGTTCAAAGTCCTTCAGATCACTGGTTTTGCTCATTCCAATACTAAATCGACCGCTACTTGATGGTCGACGAGCTAGTCTGCCTAATTTATACAGGGCACCGTGCTCACATGCCATCTTCCGTGTTAGAATGACCCCTGTATATGTGTCGGCCCATTTTTGGGGATCATACTGGAAAAAGTATTTGCTCTAACGACTGTGAAATTGAAACCCTCTCTTTGTCAGTGGCGTTACTCGAACCCACATCTCTGCTCCGAAGCCGAATGCTTTCCCAATAAGCAACGCCGTCAAGTACAGAGGTTACGCACATGTCAAGACGTCTCTTCCTCTTGAAAAAGGGCTGGGACGAAATCACAGGTTTCCGGGTCAGACGGCAAACCACGCTTGAATGAAAGCTCACTGTAGAAAAAGTAATTCTGACTAATTTCAGACGATCTGCGGAAGGAACACCACACATTTCTCGGAGAACCCAACGGCCAGAAGATCCATTTTTACTTCCGGGAGCCAATGTGAAACCCAAAACTTTACCGATTGCGGAACTCGAACCCTTTTGCTCTGAAGCGGCATGCTTTCCCAATCAAGCTACGCCGGCAAAGGCTTATCACTGCTACTTGCCTTCTGTGTCATCTGTAGTGCGTCAAGGCTTTCCTGAGGCCTATCCTTTTTTAGTTAGGTAGTCTAAATGTATATGTATTTTCGTTTTTCAAGATATCTCTTCATCTAGGAGAGGTATTGAAAATGCTAGGATTTCCTATGTATTTTTAGATTTTGGCTAACTCACGAGTTTACCAGTAAATGGTACTAAATCATAAGTTTTGTTTTGCTCACACACTTTGTTTTCAAGAAGAGGGACCGAATTTCTTTTACCAGGACCGAATTTCTTTTACCAGATGGGGAATGGATATAAAAGATTTTCCACAAAGCATGCTTGAAAGTAGCACACGAGATTATTGTCAATGAACGTAGTACCTAAGAATTTTGAAAAGGTATCGTGGAATGTTCTAGAATTTAATGTTTCTTGAGGAACGATATCATTACACAGGCAGGGACTTTATATTTTCTTGACATGTAATTCTTTCTCAATACCCCCAGATGTTTCAAAATTATTTCTCAGTACCTCCAGATGTTTGTTCCAAACAACAATGATCATTTTACGAGTTTTAATTGTATACTGAGATTTCAGCACGGCAGTAGCTAGATCTCAGTACGAGGCGGGTCTGAAGACTCACCTGGGGAGATGAAGACTCATCGACAAACTATTCATCCACGAACACAGATGGAAATTTTACTCTATGTATTTGTTTATTTTGCTAATTTACTTCACTATTCAACAATCTGTACACGATGAAAAGCGAAACAAAAAAATGAAATTTGATTTTTTTTTTTTTGGTAGAAGGTTAAACAACCACCGTGAGCAACTCGTTGGGCTAAAAGCAGTCTCCCGTCCCTAATTTAGGGCCACTGGTTCCAGGGAAGGGAGAGAGCCAGTGCCGTAAGACAAACACAACATCCATGCCTCACCGGGATTCGAACCCAGACCCATCTTGGACGAATGATCAGCACCACTGAACCACCGGAGCGATAATTCAAAATATGAAAGATGGGGAATGGGGGGGGGCGTGAAGAAAACAGAACTCTTTTGAAATGTAAAAAATAAATCGCATTATCAGAATCTGTTTGACAGTGGCTGAGTTTTAAGTAATTATCTCTGCAGGAAAGATAACTCCCAACCAGCATGGAAAAACTATTTGTTTTTTGGTTTCTTTCCGTGCGTCCACGCAGTGGAATCGAGGAATTATTTATTCCGAATTTTGGATCATCTTTAATCGCGCATTCTTCTTCGCTGGCGCTCGAAATGAATCTCTTCCTACCAAGGTCAACAGCCAAATTTCCTTTCTCCACATAAAAACCAAAAAAACCTCAGGATAAACATTTCTCCCACTCATGCACCGTAAATCAATAAAGAGGAAAAAGTTCAAAGCTCTCTCTCTCTCTCTCTCTCTCTCTCTCTGTCTTTCTGTCTCGCACTAAGATTTCTCTTTAGCATTGTTTTGCATCACCTAGAATGATACATTTAGCTAAAACGTTTCCACGACAACACGTTTTTGTAACCACCCGCAAGTATTTTTAAAGCAGTTTAGCATCTCATAGTCACTTACTAAGTAATGAGCACTGTTTTTTCATCCGTATGCGCAACTACGCTTTCACTTCCGACTCTCTCTCTCTCTCCCCCTCTCTAATTTTATTTTTAAAAGAGATTTCTCTTCTCTCACCCTTAGCAGCAGCAGTACCAGCGCCCATGTAGCAGACAGTCATTGACTCAGCTGTTACTACTGATTCACTTCCACAAGGAATTTCTTGTGAGTTATCCATCATTCGTGCTATATCATTCCAATTTTTTCTTTTTTTTTTTAAACGTGCAATACACGAATAAGTAAGGTTAAATATTTATGTTTATAATGAAATACAGAAATTGTTTTTATGAACTACCGAAAATAAAACTTCAGAGAATTTACAACAGCGTTCATCTTTCCAGGAGGGGAGGAGCTTGCTTGCCTTGCAGGGGGCCTGAGCCCCATCTAGCACCCTGTTAGCTACGGCCCTGGATGTCGGTTTATTGTAGATACACTTGCCCTTTAAATGTTTCATTCAAACGCCTCAGATGTCACGTGAGCAAATATTTTTCTTATCAATTAGACAGACCAGCTCGTTGAGCATCCACGTTTGGTTAAGGGTTGAAAACGGTAAAACGAGCGACTGTGAACGTTCTAGGAAAGTTGGCGCCCAGCGTATACCAGTTCCGGAATATATCCCAAACGGCAGTCCTCCTGGGCTGTTCACGCACAACCGCAGCAAGGGATTCACTTTGAATGATGCGATATTCAAAAACCTTTCAGCAATCGGAGATCCTGTTGACCAAAACTACTGGTGGATCAGAGAGGTCAAAGAAGACTGGCCACAACACGGCAAGTATTAGGTCATCCCAGAAGTAATGTCGTTTTGCGCAAACCCAACGGAAGTGATTCCAATGGTGCTCAGACTATGACGTTGACCACGGTGAGTATAAAAGGGATCACTCGAGCATACCTTCAAGTCACTTGAGACTGCAAACGGGAGTTCTAGGTACAGTAGTTGTTTACTTAAACCACATAGGAAATGGCAGTGTCAGAAGGCCAGCACCACATTAGGCTCATTATGCTGTATGAGTTCCACCATCGACATTCAGCGACGGTAGCAACACGAAACATCAATGCCATATATGGGCTAGGTACCATGGAGGTCAGAAAATGCCAACACTGGTTCCAGAAATTTTGACGGGGGACACCAGTCTCAAAGATATGCAGCGACCCGGAAGGCCTGTTGAGCTGGATAACGGCATGCTGAAAGCTGCTGTTGAGGGAAATCCGCAGGTAACAGTCGAGAAATTGGCCGCACGTGTTCATTCAACTCATTTCACTGTTCCCCGGCATCTGCAGGAACTCGGTTATGTGTCGAAACTGGATAAGTGGGTACCCCATTATCTCACTTCACAACAGCTGCAACAGCGTGTGGACATTTGCACTTCTTTGCTCTGCCGTGAAAAAAGGAAGCCGTTTTTGCACAGAATTGTCACAAGCGATGAAAAATGGATTGTTTATCACAACATTAAGCGTAAACGGTAGTGGCTTTCCAAAGAGAATGTGCCTGCAGCAGTGGCGAAACCACGACGTTTCCCACAAAAGGTTTGGATATCTGTGTGGTGGGATATGCAAGACATAATTCATTACGAGTTGCTGCCACCAAACAAAACCATTACAGGGGAAATCTACTATCAGCAGCTGCAGCGTCTACGCACTGCTTTGCAGGATAAACGTCCAGCACTCGTGAATCGTAAAGGCGTGCTGGTGCAGCAGGACAATGCAAAACCACACACAGCGAAAATGACCAGTGCCGCGTTGCAGGACTTCAGATGGGAAAAACTTCCGCATCCAGCATATTCCACTGACATCGCCTCATCCGACTATCACCACTTTCGCAGCCTGTAAAACCATCTTGCTGGGACTACACTTCGAAATGTGGAGGAGGTACGGCGAACCCTTTCTGCCTTTTTTGCATCGAAACCCATGGAATTCCACAAGTCTGGGATTCAAAACCTTGTCGATCGATGGTAGAAGGTAGCAACTACCGGGAGCACTTATTATATGGATTAAAACACGTGTTCCAGGTACGTTTTTCTTTCTTTTCTTCACACGTTGAAAAAACGACAGTATTTTTGGGATGACCTAATAATTGCAAAAATACAATATTGTAGTGTCGAGGATCACCCGGAACGTACCACGTATCGTACCATACCAAACCTGAATGCCGATGTTGCCAGCTTAGATGACGAAAGTGCTCTTCCACTGGGCACAGCAGCATCGACACTGGACTGCTGACGTCTGGAAAAAGAAACCCCTGGACGGACAAATGAAGATTCTTCCTGTATGATGAGGATTTCAGGATTCAAATTTGACACCAATCAATAGGACGCGTGGAGCTTTTCTATTACGTGTCATCAGCGGAGGCTGGTGACGATAGTGTGCTGGCCTGAGGAATGTTATCCTGCAACATCTGCGGTCACTGGACACCGATTTAAACGCCAGCAAATCGGAACATCTTTGCCTACAAAGTGTTTCCCTTCATGGTTACGGTCTATCCTCAAGCAGACGAAGACGTCCAGCACCATAGCGCACCACCTCACGAGGCTCGAATCATCATCGAAGGGTTCAAGGTTCCTACACATTTATATAAAGTAAATTCCACGAGTTCATCAGAAAATTCCAGGAGATAAAATTTTTGCTGGAATCAGAGTGCTTTGTTTCATATTTTGCAAGTTGGGAAGAAATTTACAATGCATTTTAAATTCTTGCAAAGTCCTATGGGTTACGCTGTTATAGAATGTTCTTCAGTGCATGCCATACCCATTACATTATAACAACTTCCAGCCTAGGAAAATGAGCGCGCAGGGAGACCGAACGGTGGCGCAGGTGAAGTTCACAGAGCAGTACATATACAGCCCGATGATCGGTTTTCGGTTAGTACAGTGTTCGGAGTCAGAATGGGAAAAGCTACCGATTTATCCGAGTTCGATAATGGACAAATTGTGATGCACGGTGAGTCGGAACTACGATTTCGGAAACGGCGCGGCTTGTGGGTTGTTCACACGTCGCTGTAGTGATTACGTATCAAAAGTGGTGCACAGATGGCCAAACGACAAACCGTCGTCCAGGCGGGTGTCGTCCGCAGCTCATTGATGCCACAGGAGAGCGGAGACTGTCGCGCATTGTTCACAGCGACCCCAGGGTCACAGTGCGACAAATCCCCCGCAGCTATAACAGTGGTGATCAGGGCAATATGTCACAGCACACAGTTCATCGCAGCCTTCTGCACATGGGCCGGCGTAGCCAAAGACCCAGCCGAGTCCCCGCATGTTTACTGCACGTCATCGCCAACAACGCATGAAATCAACCCAAGATCATCGCGATTGGACCATTATCCCAATAGCACAATACCCGACAGCTGTCAGGTATCTGAGTATCGTTGAGGACCAAGTTAACAATTCATTGCAACTGTGTTCCCTGCTGGTGATGGCCATTACCAACAGGATAATCCGCAATGCCACACTGCCAGAATCGTCAATGAGTGGTTCGAGGAACAGGCTGGTGACTTTCTGTTAATGCCCTGGCCTCCAAATACACCTGACATGAACCCCATCGAACATTTGTGGTTCGACTTGGAAAAGCGGCATCGCGCTAAATCACCACCGCCCCGAAATGTAAAGGAACTGGAGGACCTGCTGTTGACATTATGGTACCAGACACCCCAGGATACCTATCGCCACCTCATCAAATTGATGCCTCGCCAAGTGGCCGCTGTTTTGTGCGATAAATGGGGTCCTACAGCTTATTAGGTAAGTGGTCATAATGTAATGGCTCGTCGGTGTATCTTCTATGAATTGCCAAAATGTCGTCCTATGTAAATTGTTCTGTATAAAACTTACGTGAAGCAGTCTGGAACTCAGCACAATGATAATGATACAAAACAGTTTTGCCATGCAGGTGAAGATTGTTCCCTGTCGCTTTGTCTGTGTTCATTTCGTCCAAGTTCACTTGGTCCGGTTCATTTCGTCCACCGTTCACTTTGTCCGGCGTGTACTTGGTCGACTTTCATTTCGTCCTCAGAATGGATGGAATACCGTGAAAATTTTCTGTTTTGATGGGGTTTACGTTACTAGGCAGAAAAGAAGGTCAGTGAGCATTGCTTACATGCGACTTTTTTTCCTGTTGAAGTTTCTCGATTAAAATATAAAGATTTTAAATGTTATTTAAAGTAAAACGAGGAACTTAACTTTGAAGAGCTTCTTAACTCTCTTGTGTGGCATGATGTCAATCACAATGACATAAATTAAAGTTTTACAAAAAATATTTTAATGTTTTGATATATATCTCGTATATTGTTTTCATACAGTTCTTTGCTTTTCAGTATATTTATTTTTTATTTTGATTATCATTTATAGTTTCCGTATTACTAATTCTCATACGAAGGTACTATAATGCTGCTCTCTGTGTAACGATGTTTCGTTACATTGTTAAAATGCAACAAAAAGGCGAACATTTTTAGGGGGAAATAGCTGTGTGCCTTGTGATAGCCCAGTTATAGTAAATTTTATTATAATTTATAAGTACAATAATAAAATGTATTAATTGAGCAATATTATATTTTATTCGCAAAATCAGATTTGTAAAAAGTTTATTCCAATGACCATAAACGTGTTCGATTGAAGAGGAAAATTTTAGATCTCCTTTACGTGAAAAGCCTACCTTCCTTCTTTCTCACCGCAAATTCACAGTAAATATCAATCTAAACATTTCTCCAGCATTAAAATTTTATGTATGGTTTTCTCAAGTTAAATAGCTATGATGCATTATACAGGTTGTTCCATAAAGGTGTAACTAATTTTAAATAATCATAACAATTTTAATATAAATAATATCAATACACAACTTGTGTTAATTGACAGAACAGGTCATGAAATTTTATAGACATTCGATATGGGCACCATTTGTCACCCTAACAATGTCTAAACGGTATTCCAGTTCCAACTATAACTTTCTGCAGTGCGTATGTAATCCTCCTCTTTAGGTCAGCAATGTCTGCAACAGAGGTGCTGTAAACCTCACCCTTGGTGAATCCCCATAAAAAAAGGCAAAGGGTGTTAAGTCCGGCGAAAGTGGGGGCCGTGCAGTGGGACCACCACACCCAATCCATCGACTGAGAAATTGTTATCGAGAGACCTCCTCATAAGGAAAACCCAATGAAGTGGCGCCCCATCTTGTTGGAAACTGACCGGAGTTGCAAGTTTATCCAACTGGGGATACACAAACTGCTCAATCATGGCCACGTAATTATCAGGTCTCACAGTCGCTTCCTGAAAGAAAAAGGGTCAAATAACACGGTCGACCATTGTTCCACACCAAACATTCACTTTTGGGCTGGCATGTTCATTTTCCATTGTGCAATGCAGGTGTTAAATTCCCCAAATTCGCACATTCTGTTTATTAACATTTCCAGAAGCATGAAAAGTGCACTCATTCGAGAAACAGATTTGTCTCAGGAAAGATTCAGCACTTGCAATGTTCTCCAACATCTCTTCAGCAAACTGTTTACGTTTCACGTGATCATCTGGGGTTATGTGATGGATTGTCTGCAGCTTATACGGGTGCATTTCCAATCTCTGACGTAACACTCTTCGCACTGACGACTTGGGGATGGCCAGCTGTCATGCTGCTTGTCTGATTGACTTTCGAGAGCTACGAGTGAATGTTTGTCTCACAACCTCCTCCCTTTCTGGAACCAGCAATGGTCGTCCAGGGCTTTTCTTTGTAATGATGCTTCCAGTTTTTGATGCTGTTACGTGTAGGCGGTTTGCTCCCATATTTTCTTCTGAAATTCCGCCGAACCTGCTTTTCGGATCGGGTTTCAATAAACCACTCCACAATCTGTGCTTTCGGCGCATGATCATTCGGTATATACCTCTAGAAACTTGGAAGGTATTCCTTACCACCTGCAACAAACAGAATGCTGATATTAGTTTTGTATCCAAAGTTATCATCATTTGAATTTGGTTACACTTTTTTGGAACACCCTACTGTTCATTCCTATGAAAATTAGAAATACAGAAATTATAGACAATTAGTAATCAAAATAAAAAAAAACAAGTGTATTTAAAAGCTAAGAACTATATGAAAACAACATACAAGATGTATTTCAAAACATTAATGGATTTTTGTAAAACTTTGATTTATGTCATAATGATTGATTTATGTCATCATCATACAAAAGGGTTAAATAGCTCTTCAAAGTATAGTTCCTCGTTCTACTTTAAACAGCATTTAAAATCGTTATATTTTAATCGAGAAACTTAAACAGGAAAAAAAATCACATGTAAGCAATGTCCCCGCTGACCTTTTTTTATGCCAAGTAACAAAAACTCCATCAAAAGAGAAAATCTTCACGGTATTCCATCCATTCTGAGGATGGAATCGATATGGACAAAGTGAACGATGGACGGAATGAACAATGGACTAAATGAGTAGCGGACAAAATGAACCGTGGACGAAAGGAACACGGACAAAGTGGTCCGCCACTATGAAGATTCCCTATTCCCTAATCAACTATTCCCACGCATATTGGCAGCAGAGAGGCCAGATATCAACCACCTTCAGTGAGAAATGCTCGTGCTAGAAGGAAGGGCCATCCTGGACTCGTGGGAAGGTTTCCACACGTTTTTATGACTCCAACTGCTATACCACAAACCAAGGTTGATGGAAACATGGCACTCAAAACCTTGCGTGGCAGAGTTACATGGGCTGAAAGAGATGACAACAGGTCTCTACACTCCGTAGAATGAAGTGATACCATCTTGAGCAGACGCTGCAGGAAGCTAGCACAAAGTGACGCAATCAATCCAAACATTTCGACCAAATTTTTTAGAAATGGAAAAAAATGGATACCAAATTCCAGGGCTTTCCCAGGATTCTAGGGACCTTGCGAACCCTGATGGTTTCAGATACATGCTGACGAGGTTTGATTGCTTCATTGGCCTACACAGTTACGGGATCTAATCCCTTGTCAAGTATCTCTGCAATGAGGTAGAGAGGGATGTTCGCTGCAAGGCTATGCAAGGCTGTCTAGAAAACACAAGACCATGGTATTAGAGAGATGAGTTCCATCTTTTAGTGACGTCACAAGGAAATCAAGGCCTCCGATTGGTTTCCCAACGCTGTAGTCTGTGACATCAAGCACGAGACTGGCGTATCAGTCCATGTAGCATGAATGTGACTTCACAAAGGGAGGAAACTCATCTCTAATGTCATGGTCTTGCGCCTTCTGCAAAGCCTTGTGCTATGCCGCCGTCAGATTTGCAGCAAATGCGGGACGCAGTCATTTCCGCATGATAGCCTATTCCTGCACGACGCGCTTCAACCATCGGGTATGCTCCATGACCCGGCGAATTCGTGATGTTCTAAGAAGCCCAGGGCGAAGCAACACGTTACCAGACAGGCGCAATAATAAACTATTATCTTAATGTGACGTTATACTAATTTCTGAAAGACTTCAAACGATGTAGCGCCAGACATAGGTATACACACTTCAGTAAACAAATTTTGCTCCCTGGGGAAATCGGAAACGTGATCTCAATGAGTAGATTTCACCGTTCAAGCGCCTAATCAATGTAAAATGTTATACGCGAAATTAATAGTTCGCAGCGACTTGCCTTCAGAGAACAAAACAAAAAAAAAAGAGGGGGAAGCCAGTGATAAATAACGTGAGAAGAAACAAAAAAGCTACATATATTAAGACGTCAAATAAAAAATAACAGATTTTAACAACACAAAGATATGCTTAACCAATTACGCCATCTAAAGAGATAACGTATTGATAAGTCGCAAAGAACACTATCATTTCTTACGTTGTTAAAAGCTTTGTTCCGCCCAAGAGGATCTTTAAGCAGTGAAATTCTAAAAGGATTTACTCAGCTTCGAATAATGCTCAACTGGGCGTGCAAGTTACATTAATTTCCCGACTGTTCTTCACTGAACTCCGAATAAAAATGACAGCATAAGATACATTTTATGAAGTTCGAAATCATCGAAAAATATCTCCACGGTGAAATAAAGCAGAAATTTAAACTTTTTTTTTTTTTTTTTTTTTTTTTGCGTGACACACGAATGAATCACGAAATAAAAGACTCCACCTCCCTCTTTAATCTCTTTTCTTTTTCTCCCTATTTTAAGTCATTCTTTTTGCATCATTTCCTAATTAAACAATAACTCATTCACCTCTTCCGGCACAGTTCGAATCCTTCTCAGCGCTCAAACGTGAAGAGGACTATTATCAATCATCGCCCCAGGAAATTGAAAAAGTGGATTTATATCACTTTTGTGTAGCAGCAGCGTAAAAATGTAATTTTTTACCCTCATCGAACCACGTTTCATAATTTTAAAGGAAGTAATTAATTTCTCTCAGACAAAAACAAAAATTACTGGAACGGAACTCTTAAAGACTGCTGTATTGCGTGAAAGGAATAGTGCTGTATTATTTTAGAATACCAGAAAATAACTGGGAACTATTCTGGAAAGCAATAAAACCAGACTTACGTTATTTTCTTTTCATGAACATTTTAAGTTCTGAAAAAAAAAGCTTTGACTTTAAATGTTTTTTTTTACCAGCAATGCTTAATTTGAGATTTGTTCACTAGATGCGACCGAATATATCGTAACGTACTCTACTATAGGAACCACTGAACAGATTTAATAAATAAAAATTTATTCTGGTAACCAAAATCTTTTGTTCTTTGTGAGTTTTCACAGTTCGTGTATCTCTGCATAATAAAGATCACAAATTACTCAAATTTTCCTTCTCTAGTCACACTTGCTTTCACGATCCTCATCTTCCGAATTGTATTCTTCATCCTCTCTCCCAACATCCAGGATTTCCTCTTCTTGCGTCAGAGGTCCCCAGGTAGCTCAGCCTTACCAATTCAACGTAGGCCCAACACTGAGCCACCGTGTTTTAGGAATAGAAATTGGTGTCTCAGTGCTGGGCCTACATTAAATTGCAAGGCTGTGCTACCTGGGTCCACTCCAGAATCATTTAAAATACAGGGTAACTCAAAATGATTGCCCCGATTACAAATGACAATAACGTGTTTATGAAGATAAATAGACAGCTGATATCCCTACACAAGAAAGAAGGAAGGAAGTTTAGAATTTTATTGGAACCTACTGCTGTGTTGCTATGGTGACGTAGGAAAGTAAGCTGCCCGTGCCCTGAAAACACAAAACCCTGTCGTGGTTGTGAACAGGACAAAGAGGGTTTTCTGCAAGTGCCCCCCCCCCCCCCCCCAGGTCTCCGGACCCTACTCCTTGTGACTTCTTTTTGTGGGGGTGTATGTCAAAGACCATGTGTATGTGCCACCTTTGCCGAGAACACTGCAAGAACTAAAGATGCGCATTCAGCTTGCATCAGTGACTACGGACATGCTTCATAATGTTTGGCGTGAAATGGATTACCGTTTAGATGTTGTCCACGTGACCCAGGAGAGTCACATAGAACATTTGTAAGGTATGGAAACAAAATTCTAAACTTCTTTCTTTATTGTGCAACAATGTAATCTCTGTATCTACACTGCTGGCCACCCAAAATGCAACACCAAGAAGGAAGCATCCGATTGGCCTGAAATTCGCAGCATGCGTCGCCCGCGAGAGGACATGCAAACGATTAGCATTGCAGTGCATATGCAAATCATGTGCGCCCGGTACGCCACCGAGAAGCACTATAAGAAGGGTGCGCAGAAGGCGGGGTGTAAGTAGTGGAAGTGTGTTCTGCTGCCGGACCTGAGCGTGGGAAGCTTTCTTATGCCTCGTCGCAGAATACGGCAGTCATTCCAGCACATTTCGGAGTTCAATAGAGGACGAATAGTGGCTTATCGCGATAGCGGTTTATCGTACCGAGACATCGGCGCCCGTGTGGGACGACATCCAGCCACAGTGAGGTGAGTATGGATTCGGTGGGTGCAGGAGGGATGGAAGGACCGATGTGAGCAATTGCCGCAGCCGCGGCCCACCACCGAACGAGAGGACTGGCATGTTGTGCGGCGGGCATTGACGGCTCGCACCGCCACATCACGAACGTTAGCGCAGGAATTAGGGTGTGTTGCGCAACAACCTGTGTCAGCACGTACCGTTCGACGTCGTTTGCAGGAGCGGGGACTTGTCGCGCGGCGCGCATTGCTCCGATTACCATTGACGTTACACCACCGGCGAGTGCGGCGGCAGTGGGCCGTTGAACGCCGCACCTGGACTACGAAATGGCACGACATTGTTTTTCCGACGAATCCCGCTTCTGCCTGCAACACCACAATGGTCGGGTCCGCGTGTGGCGGCACCGCAGCGAGAGACTGTATGACGCCTGCATTATGCATCGCCATACCAGTACGTCGCCTGGCGTTATGGTTTGGAGCGCAATTGGATATGACACCCGCACCCCTCTGGTACGCATCGCCGGTACACTCAACAGCCACCGCACCACCTGCGACGTTTTGGAGCCTGTAGTCCTCCCTTCCCTGCAGTACCTGCCAGCGGCCACGTTTCAACAGGATAATGCGCGCCCGCATGTTGCACGCATCGTGCAGCATTTCTTCACGGCCCACCAGGTGTCACTGCTGCCGTGGCCCGCCTGTCCGCCCGATATGTCGCCCATCGAACACGTCTGGTCGCTGATCGGCAACCGAGTGGCCCGGCAAGCACGACCAGCGGCTACGCCTGATGAACTGTGGCAACGTGTGGAAGCAGCCTGGACCGACATACCCCAAGCCAACATCCAAAGCCTCTTTCGTTCGATGCCGCGGCGTGTAACGGCCGTTATTGCCAGCAATGGGGGCCACACGAACTATTGATGTCTGCGTGTTCCGCAAGTCGCCCGGGCCTGTAATCTCAATCGTTTCATTTTTGTATCTGTTGTTATGTGTCCAGTAAATCTGGCTTTGCTGTCTCGTGTCCTTCTTGGTGTTGCATTTTGGGTGGCCAGCAGTGTATGTTCATAAACCAGGTATTTTTGATTTGTAATCGGGGCAAACATTTTGAATTATCCTATATTATTTCATCTACATGCACAACATACCCACCTCACCTAATCTTTCTACAGTCAAGGTATATTATATTTTCCTTTTGTTCCCTCAGAGGGCCAATCCAGTATCATTTAATGTAGTTATTATTCCATCCATAAATTCAACGTGGCTATATCATGGAATCTCCTTACATCAGTGCTCTGTTGTATTTTTTTGTTTGTTTGTTTGGGGTTTTAACGATCACCGTGAACAACTTTATGTGCTATAAACAGTCGCCCGTCCCTACTTTAGGGCCATAGTAGTATAAGACCACGCTTGATAACCCTTTTCGGTGGCAACACTTCCGGTCACGTGACGGGTGGGCGGGTCCATCCGGTCGCCTCTCGGCGCGAGGGAGGAAGACGATGGCCGCGCCCTCTGGTGGTGGTTCGCGAAAATGTGCAGCGCCATCTGTCGGCACTTTTTGAAATTAATTTCAATATGGTGATTTTTTTTTATCGTCGATGTCGACGAAGCCACTTTTAATTCTGGGAAATTTCTCCGCATTTTTATTTTGTAACTTTTTTTAGGGTGGTGGGAAATTTTATTGTAAGTGGACTGGGGAAATTTTTTGAAACCACGGATTTATCTTCGGAAAAAAGCGAAGACAGGGCTTGGAACTGGTTGGGTTCGAACTTGGACCGTTTATATTGTGGTCTGAAGCTCTACCGATGTGACTACCGAGACATTGCTAGGTTTGGTCAAAGAGATTAAGACATATGATTCGCGTAATGAAGGAGGAAGACTGCCTGAGGGATTTCCTGTTGGCCCTCTTTAAATTGAATGCAGGGAGGAGAGCGTATGAGCTTATTAAATATTTTTTTCATGACGTATTGTTCTTCATAATCCTAAACATACTCTTTTTCTTTTTCAAATGTAAGGCGTTGTTTAAACTTTTTTCCCCCGACGTGATTCATACGCGTTTAATCTGGTTCATACATTTTCTTATAAAATGAAGGACTTTATTTTTCACGTTTAGAATTATTTTTTCTGTAGGGGTTTCTTGTAATTAAATTTAATCAGTCACACGACCTGTGAAATCTTTTTTTTCATAACTTTTTCTACGCAGCATGTTGTTTTTAGTAATTGAGATTTTTTTACCGTATTTTTGTTCATGTTTTTATCTTGTAAAATGAAGAACTTGATTTTTTTCTTCATGGGTTTATTATATTTTATTTTTTCTAAAAGAGGACATATTAAATATTTTCGTTATTTATTCTGCGCAACGTGTTTTCAAAAATTCAGATTTTTTTGTATTGCAATAAGTTTTCGTAGGGTTATTATATTTCAATTTTCTGTAGAGGGACAAAATTTAGTTTTTCGTGCGTAATTTTTCTAAACGTTACGTTATGCTTTGAGAACTTAAAATTATTTGATCTGTTACGATCGTGTTTAAGTTCGATCATGCTTGTGACCACGTGTCCGTCATTTTATAAAACGAGAGCTCATTGAGAAACAACGTACCCCCACCCCCTACGGCTGCCGGGTTGGGGGGGGTAGTCGTAAGAGTGTAGTGAAACGGCTGACGAAGATAGTATATTGACCGGTGGCAACGATGAGCGTGTGACCACGTGTTTGCTTTTTTTTTTTTATGACATGTTGGCTTTTGTGTGACTCATATTCCGACTTACTTCCTTGAGAAATGGAATACACTTTGCATAAAACACGATCAATGGGATATTTGGCAGGAGATTTTTCTAAAGCTTTTGCATGACCTATGGCAACTCCTGGGTTGACTTTGACTTTTCTCACAAAAATTGATGCATGTTCGATGAGAACTCTGTAATTGGGTGTCCCGAAGGAGGAAACGAGACAGAAATCCGGTTTGCTACGAATCAGTTTGATTTTCACATCCACTAAATTTAGCAACAGTCTATTTTGAAAAAATAAATCACAATGCAAGGTTCCAATCATGTCCAACGTCTTGCTATCCTTTACGAGTTCGTAGCGTTGATACAATCCCTTGTTCGTTGTAGCATTCGTGGGGTTAATTTCATGTAGATGTCCGGATGCATCCTTGTAAAAACCTTCACATGCTAAATATGTTTTCTTTGCTTCTTCTCTATAATTCAGCAGAGTTTCGATATAAGCTCTGTATGGATACGTGTTGCTTGACGACGAAATCACTCTTTCGTTTAAACTGATGTCCACTTGCGAAAACAGAGAATGAAGGAAGCAGTTAATGGGACCCACGGGCTCTTTGTCGGGTAGGACGGAATTGTCGGATTTCGCGATTTTGACTTTCACGTAAAGTTGATTGGAAGATAAGTCCATGTATTCTTCTCCACTCCCAGAAATACTAAATTCCAAAGGGCCTCCATCTTGAATATTGGCTAAGGGGTGGTATTCAATCCATTGTCCTTTTTCTATGCTTGTTTGTGTGGGCGGTAAAGCAAATAAATCCAGTTCCGACTTGAGGCATACGGAAGAATGACTGTGAATCAGAGCCATGGTTTTACAGATCAAAAATGTCACGTGTTACTCTCTTGGCTTTCTTTGAAGAAATGATATATTTCTTCGTCTTTCTCTTCCTTTTAACACTTCCACCCAGCATTTTCTTCACTTTGTTAGCGACTTTGTCGGTGAGTAGTTGTCCTGCTTCTTTAGCTCGTTGTTTGGCTGCTGTCTTCACATCTTTTCCTTGAATAACATCCGTGACGAGATCCATCCCCGTTCGTAAGACTTGTTTTCCGAGCGTTTTAGCACCTTGTTTGAATAATGGTACCGCCGTTCTAAATAACGAACGAAAGAGTCCTCCAAGTCCATAACCTTTTTGCAGTGGTACTCCTTGATAATAGAATAATCCTTTTCCAGTTTGGCTGATGTAATAATCCTCAAAGGATTTCGTACAGCAGTGGTAGGGTTCATACATGATTACAGATGTTTGAGACGAAAATGAAGTTTCACGATTGCTCTCCCCCGTTCAAATGACACTAATTGACCTGTGTGATTCCTTATAACAATTTCGATGGTTTGGAAATTTTTTCTTGCAAGAGGCAAATAATGAGGTCGATCGAACAAAGCGCTGACTATCTCTCCATCCACACCACTCACTTTAACGATGCGAAGGAGAGGAGCAACCATGTCCTCCCCCGGTTGCGGTTCCACAATATCGCTGTACACATACAACAGAGAAAACCGACCGTTTAGATCTGTGATAAATTCACCATTTACAGAGAGAGCTCCATTCACAGCCGAAAGTTGCATGGGTTGGTATCCTAAGATTTCTGCAATCCCTGGGGGCAAAACCAAGCGAGTACTTTTAAGAAGAGTTGACTTGACCTTTTGAGTCGCTTTATTATAATTCAAAAAGATTTTATTGGCAAAGTGATTGCTCATGGATTTAACAATGTCCGCTACAGACTCGTAATGGCCTGGAGATATTCTTCCCGTCTTAAAGTGACCCGTTCCTAAATCGTATTCGAAATTATTGGAATTTTTCGTAATATTATGCCACGAATGGGGGTAGATCAGTTCGACGAGTCCCACTTCCCAGTCTCCATTCAGTTCGATTGAGGAAGGAAGACGCGTTATGAAATGAGATATTTTGTTGTCCAAAAAGTAGCCGAGAGAGCTATCGCTCGGTAACGTCAGATAGAAACTCATTTTTCATACTGAACGTCTCAGGTAAGTACTTAAACTTTTATATGTTCACTAAATCGTTCGATGGTATCCATGAATTAAACTTATCAGGGTAGCCTTTAAATTTAACAAAATATTCATATTTGTCTTTCCGTTTACGTTTCTTCAGAACCATTTCGATTGGGTAGTGGTCATTTTTTTTACTTTTTGCAGTTCTTCGGCGTAGAAGGTACCACCAATGTCTTCTCCTAGTAAATCTTTAACTTTATACACTGGAGGTGATCTAGCGAAGCGTTGGGAAACATTAAATAACTCCTCTGACCAATTCGTTTCGTACCCCTTTTCGAATTGTAATTTGGTTTTAGATAACCTCACAGTATCACCTATATAGAATTTATAAACTGGATGAGATTCAGATAAATCGCCATATAAGTTATTCCACACAACCTCTTGGTTTTCTAGATTGACATTTACTGGTTCCATCTTAATACTTCGATGATGCGTTGCATTGTAACTATGTATCAATTTCTGCAAGATGTTAATATATGTGTATGTGTTTCGACTAGTAAAGTACTTCCACATTTTTGTTTTTAGAGTTCGATTAAACCTTTCTATTACACTCGCTTTTGTCTCATTTCTGGTAGTAAAGAAATGGACGTTGTTTTGTTTCAGGAAATTCTGGAATTCTCGATTTTTAAATTCAGAACCTTGGTCAGTTTGTAGGTTTAACGGTTTGCGTTCTTTAAATATTTTCTGAAACACTTTGATCATGGATGACCCAGTCTTTTGTATCATAGGAACACACCATGCAAATTTTGAAAACACGTCAATGCATGTTAATAAATATTTATATCCGTTATTATGTTGTTTCAGACTGGTCAAGTCAACTAAATCAGCCTGCCACTGTTCATCGATTCCCACCACAATGACTCGATTTCTCTGAAAATGTCTCCTCGCAGGTTTATGAAGGGTGTAAGTTTTCTCCCCCTCAGCCATTCCTCGATTTCTTTTTTCTTTATTTTTCCGTTTACAGCATGGTACAAAGCATTTACTCCACCTAAACTTCCGGGGTGAGCTGGATCTAGATAAGTCTTTTTCAAGAGGTCGTGATTCTCCATTACAACAACTGATTTGAATACTGTCAACAGAAACAGTAAAACTCATGCTTACACTAAAACACAGACAACAGAAATGACACAAAAGGGTACTTACATGGGATTTTATTGATGCATAGGGTCTTCCAAAATGTACAGATTTTTAGCACTTTCTAATGCATCGCAAATATTCAAGTGATTAAAAAAATCAAATAAGTGTTTTCCGACATGAAAAATGAGTCGTTCACAAATTCATGGGCGATCAATTTTAGATCCAAATTGGCTACGGCCTTTTTGAACAATGCATGCACTTTACCTTTTCGAGTTGAAAATTCACAGGCATGTCCTAATCCATAGCGATCTTCAATTTTGCACATAAGACAGTCGATCAGTCCATCGATGGCTGAAGTAATGTTCTTTTTTATCACGTGGCAAAATGTCTTTTTTAACGCAAATTCACCATCTATGGAGTCAACACTGCTATGTCCAGTTTTTTCAGCCTCGTCGAGAACGACCTTCTTAAAGGACGATCCAAACATTGTTTGGTGAATGCTTGCCCTAATATCATCACTACATTCATTACGTTTTCCCCATTGGTCTTCAGTCAGAGATATCCGGTTACGATATGCTGATAAAAATCCATTGTTCACACCAGTGCTTTGAATATGCAGATAATTCCTGTCGTTTTCCTTATGCATTGTCAGAAACAGTTTCCTTGCTATACATTGGGTTAGGTCGGTTAGGGCGGTGTCAAACGGACCCGTGAACATCATAGCCTCGATGAATTCCTCCCATAAAAATGGCGTCATCACTAGACCGTGACTGGTCGGGTAAAAATGCAAGTCGACGCACTTATACATCCGAAGGTGAACTTTTACACGATCCTTAAAATCGCTGACAACAGCAAACGCATCGCCACCAAGATGAAAATGATGACTTGGTATATTATCCAATGTGAATCCTTTCGAAGTTTTAGTCCGAGAAGTAAAGGGCCTTTCATGATAATCCACTTGTTCACAAATGCCATCGTTACTGCGCTTCATCCTGGAGTCAAAATACTTACCGACACAAATACACAACCGATACAGTCGACAACACACACAGGAGTGACTATCTCACCACGCTGTGAAAGCACATAACTTTCGGAATTCAAGCACAAACACGCCCTGTACGGTTTTTTCGACAAGAATATTTCCTAAGATGATGACGTCAACAGACCTCCGTTGCCATTAAGCGAAAAGTAGAAAGTTTTCTCCACCACTCCGCCCCCCCAATCCGACAGAGGGCGATGCCATTGCCTTGCTCCCTTGCGCCGAACGGAACTGAGGGCACACGCCACGCCCACCCATCACGTGACCGGAAGTGTTGCCATCGAAAAAGGTTACTACCCCTTTGGAAAATTAATTTCAAAAAGTGCCGACAGATGGGGCTGCAAATTTTCGCGAACCACCACCAGAGGGTGCTGCCATCGTATTTCTCCCTCGCGCCGAGAGGCGACCGGAAGTGTTGCCACCGAAAAGGGTTATCAAGCGTGGTCTAATACTACTGGCCATTGATTCCAAGGAAAGGAGAGAGCCAGGGCCGTAAGAGAAAACATACATCCATGCCTCACAGAGATTCGAACTAGGACCCATCTCGAACGATTGGTCAGAAACCAGCGCTTAGACCACTGCGCGATCGGGGCGCGTCAATGCTCTCGTCTTATTCCATCTGTAAAAAAAATGCCCATTTTGCCAGTGGTGCCGTTTGAAACCACGTCTTTGTACGCCTGAGCTGGTTGTTCTCCTGAAAGAACTACACTGGTGCAACTTTCCGTATTTGAGTCATGCGTCACCTCAGTAGTATGTCACATTTACCCTCCCCCCACGCCCTGAGAAAGCCGGGGGACACGCAATCGCAGGTTTGGGAACAGCCGATAGTCCATGCTTGACGGCGCTTACTGTAAAAGAAGGAATTCTTATTAATTCCAGACGATGTGTAAAAGAATCACACGCATTTTTTTCGAACCTCACGGCCAATAGATTAATGTTTTTACGTTCAAAGGCCAATCAAAGTGAAGAAAAGCTTTTTTATTTCACGATGGTCAGATTCGACCATCGTCAGATCACAATTCCGGAGTGGGTTGTTCGCCTGACTAAACTACGCAAACAAGGTTTATCGCTGCAACTTGCCGTTTTTGCCTCATCACACCTCAGAAGTCTGCTCCAGAATCATTTAAGGAATTGTTACGTGGCAGCAGTCGCTTTTTAACACGTCTTTTATGAAAAAGATCTTGCTTATGTTATCGGTTTGTCCGTCGGTCCGTCCGTCTGTCTACACCATATCTCTTCAACTATTAGTCCGATATGAAATATTCTTTTTGCATTGCAAAGCTTCAAATATGTGAATGATGATCCTTCATTTCATTTTTCATACAATGCACAGTTTCGCCGCTAGATGGCGTAAATGCAGATGATATCGAATTCAAAATACATTTTATTCCATATATTTGCTTCTAAACATCCGATTGAAAAAATTATTTTACCTTTCGATTCCATTTATGTCGAACAGTACTTTAGGCATAGTTACTTTTTCAAGTTATGCATAGATTTTCCACTAGGGGTGTAAAATTAAATTGCGTTTTTTTTTGTTTTTTTTTATTGGAGGTTTAACGACCACCGTGAGCAACTCAATGGGCTATAAGCAGTCACCCGTCCCTAAATTAGGGTCACTGGTTCCAGGGAAGGGAAAGAGCCAGTGCCGTAAGACAAACACAACATCCATGCCTCGCCGGAATTCGAACCCGGACCCCTTCCGGACGAATGATCAGAGGCCATCGCTTAGACCACTGCGCCCCCGTGGCGGCAAATTGCGTTTCCTCTGATATTTCTGCTTCTAAAACACCGATTTGTAAATTTTTTTCTTCAGAGGATACAGCTCCTGATGCGAAAGCTTTTGCATATAATTTCTAATTTTTGGAAAAGAATGATTTGGCCACCAGGGAGCGTAAGTTGTCATTTCTGCTTCTGATGTATTTGCCCCAAACTCTGAGCTCCTAAAATCTCGATTGAAAAATTCGTTCGTGGACCAATGCCACTCACGTCGATTAACCTTTTCGGAAAATTTTCTTTTTAAAATATTGCATGGTTTCTCCGCCAGGGGTCGTAGATGTATATCTCATTTTTGTTAATATCTCTGCTTCTAATGGTCCGATTTGAAAAATTTCTTCTTTATTGGATAGAGTTCCCGGTGCGACATGTGTTTCATATAATTTCAAAATTTCCAAGTAATTCACTGACTTTTCTCTAGGTAGCGTTACGGTAAGTTGCGTTTTCCCTGCTATTTCTGCTTCTAAAACACCAATTTGAAAATTTCTTCCTGTATCGTATACAGCTCCTGATAGGAAAATGTTTTCCGCATAATTTCTAATATTTAGTACAGAATGCTTTGGCCACCAGGGGCATAAATATTAATTTCTACTTCTGATGTATTTGCAGCAAAATCTAATCTCCTGAAAACCTGACTGAAAAAACTATTTCATAGACCGATACCACTCACATCGAAAAACCTTCTGAGAATACTTTTCTTTTTAAAATAATGCATGTTTTTTCCCTCCATTGGGCGCAGATTCATAACTTCTATTTGTCGATATCTCTGCTTCTAAGAGTCCGATTCGAAAAATTCTTTCTTTGTTGGAGAGCGTTTCCGCTGCGAAATGTTTCTCATATAATTGCAAATTTTTCTTAGCGCACAAGTCTGCAACCAGAAGGCGTAAGTTCAAGATTCCATTTACAGCGATATCTGCGGGATTTAAAACCCGATTGAAAAACTTCTTTCTTCTGTCAGATACTACTGTTTTCCATACCGGTTCCATTCACTTTGAATAGCTTTGATAAATTTAATTTGCGTCGGAACGGATTCAAAAGACGTGCTCATTATAACCGACAATTCGGTGTCATTTTTCTTGTTGTTATTGTTTCCTGCAGTGATGTTTCCACCCTCCACAGAGAAACGAAAAATGGATAAATTTGTTATTCCCCTTATGAAAAGGCGCCCTTTCAACGCCAACGTCATTCGCACTTCCCATTTGAGAAGATTACATTTTTCTTAGTCTGTTTTCGATGGCTTCTAGAGGCGTTATTGTCGCTTGTTTGTCTGCATAAGTGTGTAGATGGGGAAAAGCGTTTCTCTTCACACGAAGACAGCAACAGTGAAGTGAAGCTTATGAATTGAAAAAAAGGTGAACAGCTCCCGGACCCTCAAGAAAAGAGAGAGTTTTTGTTTTATGAGGTCATATGTGACCCGGTCGAACTCGAGAATGTCTTTCAACACAACGGCGGAATATGTCCGGTGAGAGAGAAAGTGCCAGGTCGAACGTGTGATTGTTGAAGCTCGAAAACGATAAAACAAATGAAATAGAAAATAAAACGATGGACCTTGCAGCCATTGGGCAATGAAGGTACTGTATAAGCTCATAATATAGAAAGTGTTCCCTCAGCGGTCCACTCCACAACCATAATACGTTCAATGACAATTCAGGCAAAACACTTTCAATGTATTAGTTATTTTGCTCGCTAGTGACCTAAGGTGCACTATAAAGAAGTGAATCTCTGTGAGCTCTAAAACTGGCATGAAATTTAAGTAATAACTTATTTTGAAAATGTCCATGAGAAAAAACGAATATTTCAGATACCTGAAAAATATTCTCATATAAAAATGCATTTGTCATTTTCTATTCCCCAGATATTTTCATTTTAAGTTGGATTTGAGAGTATAGCATGATGTACTTATGCAGATAGGTAACTCATTCTCTATATGTTAAGTTTAATTAGTTCGCGATTTTTTTGCATTATCCTACAGTTATATGAATATACACTGGCAGAAAGTGAAAAAAGAACACCAAGAAGGAATTGGCAGACGATCATAAAATTTACATATGTTAATGGGGTCCAGTTTACGTAAGTGTGATGTTAATTTCGGGACGAACCGGTGAGCGCTTACGCCACAGCACGGCATAATATGCAAATTATCGTCGGTGGTATTTAAGGAGTACGGCGAAGTGAATGTAATCAGTCGTCGGCGTACGGACACGTGCGAAGACCCTGAAGAAGCTGCAATGCCTGGACATGGAAGACGTGTACGATGTCAGCAGTTATCAGACGTTGAGCGAGGTCGTCTAATCGAACTCCGCGAGGCCGGGTGGTCGTATCGTCGTATTGCGGAGCGAATTGGACGGGAAGTATCGGAGGTGGTACGATGGTGGCGTAGATGGTCCGAGAAACATTCTCACACGAGAAGACGTGGAACCGGGAATCACAGACGGACTCTTGAGCGGACCGATCGGCGCATAAGAAGAGCGGCGTTGTCAAGCAGAACATCCACTGCGACGCAAATCCGAGCTGCTGTTGCACCTGAGGTAACTGTGCGAACAATCCGCAACCGTCTCCTGGATGCAGGACTACCAGCACGTGTGCCTCTGGCATGTGTACCTCTGACTCCAGCCCACCGTCAGGAACGGATGCAGTGGTGTCGCCAACGTCTGCACTGGAGAACGAATGGCGATTTGTCGTGTTCAGCGATGAAAGCAGATTCTGCTTGGGAGCCTCCGATGGCCGTATGCGTGTTCGCAGACGCACAGGGGAGCGTCTCAACCCTTCTTGCATCCGCCAGCGACACACAAGGCCTACACCTGGGGTCCTGGTGTGGGGAACGATCAGCTATCACTCCTGTACACAACTAGTGTTTGTACCGGGTACGTTAAACAGCACCTCCTACATCAACAACATCATTCAGCCTGTTGTTGTGCCATTTGTAAGGTCGGTCCATCGTGGTGTTTTTCAGCAAGATAACGCACGCCCACACACGGCACGTGCAACGCAACATGCACTTCAGGGTGTGAGACAACTTCCATGGCCTGCACGTTTACCGGATTTGTCCCCCATTGAGCACGTGTGGGATTTTATGGGACAACGACTTATCCGGACTCCAACGGCCAGCCACGACCATCCCCGATTTACACGTCCAGGTTGAGGATGCTTGGAACTCAATACCCCAAACTTACATCCAACATCTGTACGACAGACTCCATGCCAGAATTGCACCGTGTGACGCAGTTCATGGCGGTTCAACCTCGTACTAACCATGTTACATGGAAATGTTATGTTTCAGTTTACCAGCAAATACAGCTGTATTTTGCCATAATGTTTTGATCACGTTATCTTCTGTATTCCGTTATTACGCTGTATAAATTTCGTTGGTATCAGACGTCTCCTTCTTGGTGTTCTTTTTTCACTTTCCGCCAGTGTATATTGGAACTTATCAGATTCATTGCTTTGTGGTAATATCTGTGTTACACTATTCTCTTCTTAATTGTTTGCGATTCATTGTACAAACAGTACGTTTCGGTCTCATCCTTTGCGTGGTGTGGCAAATTAACTTCTAAGTGCGTTGGTCACAAGCAACGTAATGGTAATCGTATTTTTCTACCCATAAACTGAACTTTGTCATCCCAACTGATCTCCATTTGTCAAGGATTTCTCTGATCTTCCTCTTCTTCCTTCAGAGGTACAGTCCAGAATCATTTAGGGTACTATTCGCCAATCAAAAGCTCAACGTAGGCATCCCATCTAATCTCCCAACATTAATGATTCCTTTTGTCTTCCTCGTCATCTTCTTTCCTCAGAGGTCCCATCCAGAATCATTTAAAGTAGTATTCTTCAATGAAAGGCTCAACATCGCCATCACATCTAATCTCTCAACATCAATGATTTCTCTCTGGTCTTTCTGTTTTTCTGTTCGAGTTCCTATCCACGAACATTCAAGGCAATATTCTACCGTCCACATAAGCTACTTCTTCCCGCTAATTTCAATTACACGGTGCGACAAGAAAGGAATATAGACAGAAAATCAAACATGATTGTCACTCTTACAGCAAGGGCTAAAGAAGCATAGAAGTGTGTCCTTGGAAGTCCAAGCACCCCAAACCAATTGGCCTTAAGCTTTTCTTTCGTGTCGACATTCTCTGTGTGCATCGGGCGTAACGTTACCGTGAGAACCCAAAGAAACAATATAAAGAATCGACATCAACTTTTGTGTAAACGTAGGGGGAAATGCCACTGAAATGCACGAAATATTACAACCAGCTTATGGAGATGTAGTATTGTCCAGAGCGCAAACACTGCGGTGGTTTAAGCATATTAAAGAAGGCGGAGAGGACGTAGCAAACTATCCTCGGAAGTGGAACAAAAAAGGACGACCTGCAGACTCGAATTTCTGGACAAAGTGCGCAATTTACTAGCATACGTCCGTCGATTAACACAGAGAACTATTGACAGCAAGTTAAATGTGAATAAGAAATCAATGAAATTCAAGATTACCACAGACTTGGTTTGCAGCGGTTGCATTACAATGCACCTGCTCACACAACTATTAGTTTGAAGACGTTTCTAGCTCGCAAGCAGGTTGCATTATTCTACCGCCCTTGTTTATCCACCGACTTAATTCCAGCAGTATTTTTCTGTTTCTAAAGTTGAGCTTGAAAGGTAGCGATTTAACACTAATATTCCAAGAATGTAGCAACAGAACTCAATTCCATCACAGCAAACGAGTTCTTAAACTTTTTTTGAAAACGCATATGAAGCCTGCAGCAAGTGTATTGGGTACCGTGGGCAGTACCTCGAGGAAGAGGAGTAAGAACATATTTTCCTTACCTATGTTGTGCTTAATTTAAATTCCGCGTCATTGCTCTTTTGCCGCAATGTGTAAAACTTTTACGACTTCTATTGAATCTAAGACATCCTTGCTTCGAACTTTCCCCAAATTTCATTTTCCCAAAGTTAATCTGTGTAGAAAGTATTAGGTGCACAAATAAGTTTTAAAGTGTTTTTGTGTGGCGTATACCGCTAATTTACATATCCGACATTCCCCTACGTTGTTGTCATGTGACAGTAACTGGTCCAGAGTATAAAATGTGACACAGAAGTTTTCGCAACAGTCAAACGCACTTGCACATCGGTAGGTGAAAGATGGCAAGCGATACTGTATTTATTTGACACTGCAATTCATTACGGATTCCATCAAGCAAAACGTGCTGCAGAAGCATGTGCATCGATCTGTTCTGTTCTGGGGAAGAATATTGTATCGAAAAGCACATGGGAGTTTTGGTTTAGATGGTTTAAAGCAGGTGGTATTGATGTTAACGATCGAGAACGTAGCGGCGCCCCGCAGAAGGTTGCACATGAGGAACTGCAAGCATTTCTGGATGAAGATTCGTTTCAAACGCAAAAGAACTAGCTGTACAACAGGGGGTAACTCAACAAACCATTTTCAATCATTTACGCGCAATGGGAAAAATTCAGAAGGAAGGAAAATGGGGTACCACATGACCTGAGCCAGAGGAACAAATATGAGCGTGTCATGAAGTGTTTGAATCTGTTGAATAAACAACACAGAAAGTCTTTCCTGTGGAAAATCGTTACGGGTGGTGAAAAGTGGATATGCCCCCACAATCTCCAGATCTCAACTCCATTGAGAATTTGTAGGATGAAGTTGAACGATCCATCAGACAGCTGGATCCACAACCCCGCAATCTCACACTCCTGGAAAGTGGTATTCATCAAGCATGGTCTCAGATTCCACAAACCAAATATCAACATCTCGTGGAGTCCATGCCACGAAGAATCGACGCAGTATTAAAAGCAAAAGGTGGCCCAACGAGGTACTGAGGGGGTGGTCATAATAAAGTGGCCACTCGGTGTATACAAGTACAAATCTGTCCAAAATATGGTCACCATCGTTTACCAAGACCAGATCCCATCGTCTAGGTAGCTGTTAGATGCTGTACCTGTGGAATTGTGGCGGCTTGAAAGCAAAGAAGTGAGTAAGTTCACGTTCGACATCGTCTCCCGGTTGGTGAACTGCTGTCCGTCCACGAAATGTTGCAACGGTCGGAAAAGGAATTAGTCGTTTGGGACAGTGCTCTGGGAGTTGGCTGGGAGCGGCGGCAACTCCCATGCCAGGTCACTCATCTTGCGACAGGTCAACTGTGTTGTGTGAGGTCTCGCTCCATCATGCTGTAGGAGGAGACCCTCGCGGTTCAACAGCTATAACGTCACCCTTTTTACATTATGTCAGATTTCCGGCTGAATAAATATTAAACAAACGGTAAAAGCGACGCAAGTAATTGTTCCGGATAGCTCAAATTAAGGTTTTACGGCCAAACGAAACATATACAGAAGTCCAACTTACAGCAACTTTTTTATTGGTCCAGCAACATTAGACGAAATCCAAAACACACCACTTCACATATCTTAGTCAAGACGTTTTCCATTAAAACCCAGTAACGATCTAACATCTCCACATCCCAAAGCAACTGCTGCATCGTCTTTTTATCTAACGTTCTTATCACATACATACGTCACTTTTGTTCCGACCTCAGATTGTTGCCAACATTATTCTCGTTTGAGGGAAAAGACGTAACTTTATGAAAATGTCTAAGAGAACGAACTCAAACTTACATAGAAAAAGAAACTCAAAAGGAAAGTTAAAATATAATATACGTTACACAGTTCTCGTCGTTTTGACGTGAGCGATGCGTGCAGATCGTTGAGCTGATGACGTACATATCGGCGATGATGGTAGTGGGGTGTCCGGCAGCAACTCACAAACACAACAACCGAATATCCCCGTAATTATACAGCAGGACCTTACGTGTGTGTAAGCCGGTTTTGGGGGTCGGCATGGGCTTCTGTTTTGAGTTTACGGGCGCTGACTTTAAGGCGCATTCCTATACGGAAAGCACTGATTTCTGCGAAGAACCAGAAATTTCGTCTACATAGGTGTCAGGAACACCTTGACTGGGCACTGGAAAAAAGTCATATGGTCCGATGAATCGCGGTTCAACTTTTTCGGTTCTAACGGTAAGCAGATAGTTTGGCTGGAACCCTACATAGCAATGGAACCAGCTGGCTTTGTGAACAAAACTCACTAGACGTGGTGTCATAGTGTGGGGCATGTTCGGTTGGTACGGAACGGGTCCCTTGATATTGCTGGAATTCGGGTATCCTCCAAGGATTATCTGAATATTGTTGCCAATCAAGTCCATCCTGCAATGATTACTTTCTGTCTAGCAGGTGACGGCCCTTTCATGAACGACAACGTTGCTCTCCATCGCTTAAGATGTGTGCAGCAGGGATTCAGCAAGCATGACAGCGAATTCCACCATCTTCCTGGCCACCACAAACCCCGGACATGAACTCCATTGAGAATGTACGGGACATTGTAGAGAAACATATCCGGGAGCAAAGTCTTTTTCCGTCAAATATGAGCCAGTTAAAAGACTCTTTGGTGAACGCCTGGTATGCTGTAGACTTACAGGGGTTGGACAAAATAATGCAAACACCTAGGAAAAGAAGGTTTTAAGTACCCAATAGAGTGTGGGACCACCTTTGGCATACAAAACCGCCGGAATCCTTTTTGGAATGGACGCATACAAATCCTGGTTAGTGGGATGTTACACCATTCTTCATGCAGAAACTGCTCCAGGTCCTTGAGAGATGCAGGAGAAGGATAACGAGATCTTACTCTGTTTTTACACCAATAAAGGTGTAAACGTTCGTCCTCATGTTCCTCAAACCATAATTGGACATTCCGAGATTTGTGAATTGGGGCGTTATCATCTTGATAGATGGCATCCCCTGTAGGAAATAATGCCTGAGCTATTGGGTGGACTTCGTCTGCCAAAAATCGTTTCATACGCCCTTCCAGTCATCTGTCCTTTCAAGGTGATCAGGGGACCTGCTGAAAACCAAGATATGACGACCCAGGGCATAACAGAACCACCACCATGCTGCGCTATTGGGAGCAGACAGTCTGGGTTGTACGCTTCTGACGCACTGAGAAAAAAGTTTGTCTGAAACAATAAAATAGTTTTGTTGAGCTGTTTTCTCGATTTAATTTGTTGCTTTAGCCAAACTCCATCGGAATTGTTTTGTCGGCAACCCAAAATTATTTCGTTCGCTATATTTTGTTAATTCAACTAAACGTTTTATCACGATAACAATACATATTGTTGGATAAAATTTCCAAAAATCGACCTACGCATTTTGTTAAATGAACAAAACGTTTTGTCATGATAACAATAAATTTTGCTGAATCAACAATAATTTTCAGGAAAATACGTTTGTGAATTCAACAAACATTTTTGTTGACTGCATATCGACAAAATGTTTTGGTTGAATCAAGAATTTTTTTGTTGAATTAACAAAACGTTTTTCTCAGTGCGGTGTTCTCCACACTTAAACACGTCCTACGGTGAGGAATAGTGTGTATGTGGATTCTTCAGAATACATTACACGCTTTCATGCATTGGCACTAAACGATTGTTGGTTGTGTATTCATCCGGGTCACCAGAGATTTTGCAATAGCAGCTCTGCCGTGAATATCTCTTGTATTCAGTGCCCTGCGCATTGTTTTCACTGATACTGGAGTCTGCAGATGGAGATCCGCACTCATTTTCGGCGCCGTCGTCTTTTTATTACGGGTAACAATCCTTTTTAATGCTCTCCTGTCTCTATCAGTCAGGGTCGTTTTCCGGCCACTCTTCTTTTTCGCAGACGAGGTTTTGCCACGAACACGGTATACTGTCATGACGCTAGACACAGTAGCTCTAGATACCCCCACTACCCTGCCGACTGTTGTCACGAAGGCACCAACTATTCGGCCACCAACAATTAGCTCTCTTTCGAAGTCCGTTAGGTCGCTCATTTCGTCGTCACCCGGGCAGAAATTTTGCAACAAGACACTTAAAATGCACTTAAACAGAACCTTGAGTTTCTGAACAAAGCTATTACAACCAAAAAGTGGTGGCTACCTTTGCGTATTGCGACGTACGCAGCTGCATTAAAAGTCACGTCTCTAAGCGTGGTTTTCATATTGTTTTGTCCAACCCTTGTATATTTACTCCAACATCTTGTGGAATCTATGCCACATCGCATGCGTTTTGTAAAGCGGGCTAACGGAAGTGCAACTAGGTATCGAATAAAACTCTTTAACTCAGTTACCTTTATACACTGGTGTGCAAAAATTAAGGACGAAGAGGAGAAATTAGCATAACAGCGGAACGAGCAGGCAGAACGGACCGAAAGACCACTCAGCAGATAGACTAGGGTCCGGTACGGTAGGGAGGGCGCATATATGCAGCATGACGTAGGGGGGGGGGGGTCGGAAGGGTATATATCACACGGGCAGTGTACACTCAGCATTTCGGTGAAAGCTATTGCACGGTGTACATCGGTTTGTACGACGTCGAGTTGCACCCACCGTGTGATATGGTCAACAGGCAATCCAGTAGATGACATCTGGATGACTTTACCCGAGGTCGCGTCATTGGGAAGTTGAAAGAAGGTCGAAGTGTGACTAGTGTGGCCGAGGAGTTCGGGATCTCTCACAGCATCGTTTCACGAGCTTGGAGAGCATTTCAAACGACAGGAACAGCTGTCCGAGAGTTTAGCAGTGTCGTCCACGAGCAACCACGGCGGCGGACGACCGGTATATTGTCCTACAGGCAAGAAGAGACAGACGGAAGACGGCGGGAGAAATCGCAAGGCACATGCAACAGACAACTGGACGTCCGTTATCGCGTTTTACCGTGGCCAGGAGGCTGTACAAAGGTGGTTTATTTGCACGACGACCAGTACGCTGTGTGCCATTAACGCCTGCTCATCGGAGACGGCGGTTTCTGTGGTGCCAGGTACACACAAGAACTGGACACTTCAGCAATGGGGTCGAGTTCTCTTTGTGGATGAGAGCCGATTTAATCTGACGAGCGATTCTGGACGTATACACATCTGGAGAGAGCAGGGAACACGCAATCACACCTCCAACATAATCGAAATGGACCGGTTTGGAGATGGCGGAGTTCTCGTTTGGGGCGGTATCATGCTTGGTAGCCGTACTAACCTCCACATCTTCCAAGGAGGTTCAGTTACTGGTGTCCGCTATTATACCGAGGCTCTCCTGCCTCACGTGCGTCTGTTTAGAGGTGCTGTGGGTCCTGAGTTCCTCTTCATGGACGACAACGCTACATCTCATCGTACAGTGGCTGTCGGAGATCTGTTGGAGAGTGAAGATATTCAACGCATGGATTGGCCCGCAAGATCCCCGGACCTAAATCCAATCGAACACGTGTGGGACCTTCTCGGGAGACGCTTGGCAGCACGTCACCAGCCGCCAGCAACGATTCTGCGTTGGCGCTACAAGAGGAATGGACAGCGATGCCTCAACAGCTCCTTGGCAACCTCGTCCTCAGCATGGACAGACGTTTTAAATTCTGCAACGCAGTCAAGGGTGATCATGTCCCTTACTAAAAACTGGATTTTTCTTGGAAGCCGCCTGTCACATGGACGTTTCTGTCTTCTGTCCAGTTGTGCTCGAAGCTACCTTTTCAATAAAGTGCCTTTGTATCCTTTGAATTCCTTGTTTGGGCGGTTTTGCTCACTTGTCCTATATTCTTTAATCTTGGAGATCTTATGGTATGATTTGAGTCGACGTGGAGCACTTCTGCACGACGTTACATTCGAAAAACTACCTCGTCCTTAATTTTTGCACGCCAGTGTATGAATAAACAAGTATATGTTTCTGCATTTTGGTGTTTAGCAAGACATTTATATGAATAATAAATAAAATACGTCTATTTAACATGGAACCTTAAAGTATATGAGCAGACCTGGTGGCTTAGTTGTCTAAGCACTGGTTTCTGACCATTTATTCGTCCGAGGTGAGCCCGGTGTCGAATCCCGGTGTTGCGTGGATGTTGTGTTTGTCTTACGGGGTAAACCTTTTGCCTTTCCTGGAACGAGCATCCCTAAATTAGAGACGGGCGACTGCCTGTAGCCCATCAAGTTGTTCAAGGTGCTCCTTAAACCCACAAATAAAAGAAAATACGTATCTGATCATTTGTTTACGTGATCTCCAGAATTGCAAGTGTAAAATAAATTAAACATTACAGGAGCTGGAATTATAAGGCCGATGAAAAAGAATGCTAGGTGAAATCGTTAAAACTGAAAGTCTGAATGCAGGTGAGTTACGCAAAAGTGCAATTTAGTTTACAGTATTTATATTGGGTTGTCGGAAAAGTCATGACGTATTTTGGCACCTGATGGCGGTTGGGTGGTTTTGGAAGTAGTAGAGGAATGCGCAGCTCTGTTATCGCAATGGCATTCGACAGGTGCCAGTTCTAGCTGCAGTCTAAAAGGAATGGTGAACGATTTGGTTGATTTGCGGAGATTTGACATCAAGTTGAAAATGGAAGACCAAACTGTGCATTTTGGCCATATTTTACTGTCTTACTTTCGTAAAGGGAAGAATGTGCGTCAAGCTTGTAAAAAGTTGCGTAAAGTGTACGGTGAGAATGCTCTACCAGAACGTCAGTGCCAATGGTGGTTCGCAAAATTCCATGCTGGTGATTTTGACCTCAACGATGCTCCTCGGTCGGGGAAGCCTACCAAGGTTGATGACGACCAAACCAAGGCATTGATCAAGTCAAACCCACGTTACACGACACGAGAGATTGCAGACACATTGCACATCCACCATTCAAGCGTTTACGACCACCTGAAGAAGTTGGGATACCTAAGCAAGCTCGATGTGTGGGTTCCTCATGAACTCAAAGAAGCTCAATTGACGACGCGTATAAACATCTGCGATATGCTCATTAAACGTGAGGAAAACGATCCTTTTTTTGAAGCGACTGATAACTGGCGACGAAAAGTGGATTGTGTACAATAATGTACTGCGCAAACGGTCTTGGTCCCGGCGTGCTGCTTTGCCTCAAACGACATCCAAAGCAAACATTCATATTCATCAGGGGAAGGTTCTACTCTCAGTGTGGTGGGATTGTAAAGGTGTCGTGTCTGTTTTCGAGCTCCTACCACGGAACCAAACAATCAATTCGAATGTGTACTGTCGGCAATTGGACAGTTTGAACGAATCCATCATCCAGAAACGTCCAGAGCTCGTTCATCGTAAAGGTGTTCTGTTCCATCACGACAACGCGAGACCACACACAAGTTTGATCACCCGCCAAAAATTATTGGAGCTTGGGTGGGATGTGTTGTAACACCCAGCATACTTGCCTGACTTTGCGCCGTCAGACTGCTACTTGTTTCGCTCTCTTCAACAGTCCTTGCGTGGTATAAAGTTCAATTCAGATTAGGCTGTAAATCAGCACTTTGTACAGATTTTTGCCTCGAAAGACAGGTCCTTCAAAGAACGAGGAATTCTGCAGCTCACTGAAAGATGGCAAAAGGTTATCGAACAAAACGGGCATTATATCATTGATTGATCTTTGTTCTTTCTATCAACAAATTACCTTTGCAAAGCATGGCTAAACTACGTCATGACTTTTCCGACAACCCAATAGTTCAAATCAATTGGGTCCAGGTCAACTATGTGTCGGCTCAAGTCTGGGTCGTACGAGTTAGGGTCACAAAATCTTGACATGCTAAAAGTAGTATGATGGTGTGGGCCATGGTTTCATGAGAAACTTAAGGCCCGTTCATTAGAGTGGCCCGACCCTTGTAATATAAAATTGTTTAACAATTGTTGCCAATCAATTTCATCCAACCCTGGTCACTCTCTATCCACATGGGGATGGTTAGTGTTAGCAGGACAATAAGCCCTGCTAGAACGTCCACATAGTCTCAAACTAGCAGGGGTACCCGGTATTTCCCGGGTAAATATTCGTTGAATCACCAAGTTCAGCGGGTGAAATTGCATGAATGAAAAATATATTCCTGTGATTTTCCCGTTAATACCAAATTTGGTGATTCTAAATTGAAAATTGTAGAACTTTTTTCGAAAATTTTGTATGGAGGTCTCCTTGAGCCCCCATCTCCGACCCCTTCCAAAAACTGTCTACGGTCTAAGTCAGAGTATTATGAGATACTATATCAATTTTAGTGTTTGTAAATTGAAAACTGTAGAACCTCTTACGAAAATTTTGAATGGGCACCCTTTGACCCCTTCCAAAAACCGTGTACGGTCTAAGGTAAAGTACCATGAGATAAATACCAAATTTGCTTGTTCTAAATTGAAAACTGTAGACTTTTTTACGAAAATGTTGTATGGGGGCCCCCTTGACACCAGCTACGCGCCGGACATGCTACCACTGTGAGTCTGGAGAATTCGAGGCCGCTGTGGTGCACTGGTAGCATGTCCGGCTCGTAACTGGAAGACCCTGGGTTCGATTACCGGTGGCAGCCGATGAGAATTTTTCCGTGACTCACTTATAAACGTGGAAAGAGGGATGACTTCTGTTTGATGTTCCTAATCCACGTCAATTGTGTGTATTAATTATTAATTCGCCTCCTAGTTATTTGTTCAGTTGTTGCTTACCAACTTTGGTGAATCCCCAGCATTGTGCGGGTCTCCAAGAAGCAACCTGTCATGTGGTTTTGCAATTAGTCGTATGTGAGTCTGGAGAATTTGAGGCTGCTGTGGTACAGGGGTAGTATGTCCGGCGAGTAACTGGAAGACGCTTGGTTCGATTCCCGGTGGCAGCCGAAGAGAATTTTTTCGTGGCTCACTTATAAACGTGGAAAGAGCGATGATTTCGGTTTGATGTTCCTAGTCCACGTCAGTTGTGTGTATTAATTAACCAAATGCAATGTTTACAGTAACCAAGACACGTCAAAATAAACTTCCATTTCAAATTTCATCAAAATCCGATGAAAACTTTAGAAGTTAGACATTTTCTTATTATTATTATTAATGAATGTTCGCTTGAAAGCCTCCATAGTCCATACTTTCTCTCTCTCTCTCTCTCTCTCTCTCTCTCTCTCTCTGCCGTCTCCCTTCCGTGACGCATTTGTTGATCGTTTGACATAGGATTCTGGGGGCATTCCAGTGCTGCCAAGTTGGAGGTTCTCAAGTTAAATTCATGGGGGGAGGGAATTTAGGTTTAGGGAAATTTTTTGCAATACTGTGGCGTGCTAAAAATTCCCACGATCCCAGTAATCGGAAAAATCAACGCTGGTGGTCCCCGTGATGTCATCTCTAGAAATTCCGGGGCCTTTTCACGTGTTAAACACGAAGAAGGTTTAAAATTTAAAAAATATCAACATTTTAATTTTTTTTTCTGAGAAGCTACGGCGACCCAAGTTTGGGTCACGACCCATAAGTTAAGAACCCCTGGCCTACAGAGTACAAGGATATGGCATTAGCAAGGTGAGTTCTGCTTTTTAGTGACGTCACGCGGAAACCAAGGCTTCCGATTGGTTTCCAAATCACTCGTGTATGACGTCAAACACAACACCGACGTATCACGCCTCGTAACATGAGAGTGGCGTCACAAATGGAGGAATTCATCTCCCTAATGTCATGGCCTTGTATTTTCTAGACGGCCTTGGTTTGTCTTACGATATTAGCCGTCTGTCCTTCCCGGAATGTCTCCAAATTAGGGACTGGCGACTGCCCATAGCCGCAAGAGTTGTTCATGGTGGTCGTTAAAACCCAAAACAACAACAAAAAGAACCTGAATTTCAGATCATTTTTGTATAAATCTTCTGAGATGTCCACAGCCAAAAGATTTACCAATACTATAAAATATTCACCGATGCTGTCGCACGTACGGTCATTCACAAACATAATTTCCAAATTGCAAGTCAAGATTAAAACACTTTATTTACAATTAAAAATTAATATTTACACGCGAGATCTTTCGGGGCTGAACATAGCACCCATCATCAGGCTCCAAGTGCCACGAAACACAAGAGCAGACATTATATATTGTCAACACGACCCACAATTCACTCGGTTTTCTCAATCACCGGTGATGCCATCAACAAATCGTTAAAAAAGCCACCCCGGTGGCGCAGTGGTCTAAGCGCTGGCTTATGATCATTCGTCCGTGAAGGGTCCGGGTTCGAATCCCGGTGAGACATGGATGTTGTGTTTGTCTTACGGCACTGGCTCTCTCCCTTCCCTGGAACCAGTGACCCTAAATTAGGGACGGGCAACTGCTTATAGCCCATTGAATTGCTCACGGTGATCGCTAAACCTCCAATCAAAAAAAAAAAAAAAAAATCGTTAAAGTCCAAAAATCCAGTCTTAATTTCTTATCAGATATATTCCTCTTCTTCAGAGTTGTGTACAGAGGGGGAAACCATCCTTCTCCACTGTTTTGGAACAAATGTCGGGAGTTCAATGTTACAGCATATTTCCCCATATACAATAATGAAGAGGCTTTCTGTAAGGAAGACAGTACGTTTATTAACATTTGAGTTAAGTACCCTAACATTTGTCCAATCTGGGGAGTGACCTCCCTGGTTAACAGCATTAGTGAAAGCTGTGGAAACTGTTCCAGAAAGAAGAGCGTATTTATGTTCACCCATTCTGACATTTAGATCTCGCGTGTAAATATTAATTTTTTAATTGCAAATAAAGTGTTTTAATCTTGACTTGCAATTTGGAAATTACTGTTTGTGAATGACCGTACGTGCGACAGCATCGGTGAATATTTTATAGTGACCTTTCGTACGACAGACTTTTAGTATTAAGATTTACCAATATTCCGTAGGCTATTGCTTCAAATCTATGGTTGTAAACAAAATATTTAGCAGTGCTTTCCTATTCATTTTTTTCTAATACGATGTAGAGGAAGCCGCAGCACTTTCATCAGAGAGAACCTCTGTGCATGATACATCGAGAAGGACACACCCCTTTGACGTGACAGATAAGATTCCAAATGTGGGGTTCAGAATCATAGAAGAAATGACTAATATGTTTCATGATGACCGATCTCAACAAAAGCTCATAAGCGTCATAAGTGTATCATCGTCTTTACGCGATAAGCATCTTTAAAAAATCACGCGCAGAAATCTAGGAAGGGGAGTAGGTGCCCGTGACGGCATGATGAATTGAAACATTGCGTTTCCGACATCTGACTGATTGCCTATGGATTTTCGTCCTTTTAAATGACCACCATCTGATATTTCATTGCGTTTGAATTATTGCATTTGTATCTCACTCTCTTATAGTCAGAATGAAACACGCCCAGAACACGAGGGACAAATTCACATGGTCTGGGTTCACCATTCTGATTGAGTCACTGTCATATTAGCTGTAAATATTTATAAACCTGCGCTCCCTTAAGTCGCCGTTGAAACACTAAACAAAGTATTAAAAGAAGCCGCAGAATTTCTCAGTAGTGGTGGTTATGACCATCGTATCAATATTTGGAGATATTTAAGAAACTACTTGAATGGCTAATCGCATTAGGGTACACAGCAACTTCTGATGGCATGATATGGCTCTGTCATCTAAACCAACCGGGTACGCATCCAGGAAGAGGGATCCGAGGCTCTGGACTCCCCCGAAATGTTTAAATATGCATATTATGGACAAATGGTTGTTTGCAGTAGCACAAACATTACTCTTGAATAATCACAAAACCAATGCACTAAAACATAAGCTTCTGTTAATTATTAAATATTTACAAATGAGTTCAACTCTTGTGGTAAAAATCAAAATAGAAACGATACAGAGGCCATGAATTTATTATTCTCGTTGAAGAACAGACAATTAAGCAAACACAGTTGTAACAAATGCAAGATATGTACAATGTGAGCTTTCGAATAGTTTGGCTCTACGACTAATACAAAAACTTTAAAAAATATTGTCTGTCAACAACGTATCATCAGTACGGTATATTACCTCCTCGGACCACAGTACACATATTACACCTGTTGGGCATGCTTAGAATGAGGGTATTTAAACGTTCTGTCGGTATTTTGTCCCACTTATCTTTTAATGTCATCTTCAACTCCTATAGGCCGCCCCGGTGGCACAGTGGTCTAAGGCGTTGGCCTCTGATCATTCGTCCGTAAGGGGTCCGGGTTCGAATCCCGGTCAGGCATGGATGTTGTGTTTGTCTTACGGCACTGGCTCTCTCCCTTCCCTGGAACCAGTGACCCTAAATTAGGGACGGGCGACTGCTTATAGCCCATTGAGTTGCTCACTTTGGTCGTTAAACCTCCAATCAAAAAAAAAAAACTCCTATAGAGACTTCCTTAAATATATCAGAGCGAAGGCTGCGATCGTTGTCCTCACCCCCCCCTCCCCTCCCCCGACAGGCACATGGGGACGGGAGAAACAGACTTGGAGCTGAGAAGGTACATGAGTTTTCCACCAGGCTTGCCAAGAAGTTCTTCGAGAAAGCGGAAGCCTACCCTAATGGACTTGTTAGGGACGTGGTTGACTACGATACCAGCGAATTCCTTAAGTATCCCAGAACTAAGGCTGTGATCGTTGTTCCCCTAGTGCTGAGGTGGCGGTGATCGCATAGCAATACGCCTCCTAAGATCGTCCATGCGTGCTCTACCGGATGTAGGTCGGGCGAGTAGACAAGCCAGTCCATTCGATAAATATCCTCGCTCTGCAGTAGTTCAGATACTGGGTCGTTCTGTAAGGTCTAGAGCTATCATCAATGAAGATGAAGCTAAGACCTACTGAGACACGAAACAAGCGAATATGGACTTAAAATAGAAATGTGTCAGTCCCTCCGTTGAACACATGTATCTGAAGTACTGCAGACCGTTGAACACATGCAGCGATATTTTCCCATTCATCATTATGCCCGCCCATACCACCATAACTGATCTGTTCACGGATGTTATGAGGTCGATAGAGTGTTCCACGATCTGTCCACAGCAGCTGAATCACTCGATAAACTGAAACGACTCTCATCTAAGAACATCCCCGTAGAACACCTCTGACTGCCCCACTCTCTACGTGCTTCTTTAGAACACCGTAACTGGGCGCCACGATGCTGGGATGATAACTTGACACATTTCACAAGCTTTCGGGCTTATAATCCGATCCTGTTCAGTCGTCGATTGATTGTTTGACTAAACACCTGGGTTCAAGTTGCAGTCCGGAGGTCTGCAGAGAATTGTGCTGATGTAGAAGTCCTGTTTCGTCGGTCCATGAGGAACACACATCGGCCGCTTTGTGCTATTGTTGCCCTTCTACGACTTCCACCATGCATCCGGGAACCCATTACTCTGGTTGCCACAGCTTTTTTCAAACGCGATATGACGCTTTTCGCTATATCCCAATCGCTCGTACTCTTTGTCGCACCGCGAGCCGTCCAACAACCCTTCCACGATCATAAGCACTTAAATGACAACGATGAGATATTTCGTACCCAACGAAACGCATTTTTTCTTTTGATTGGGGGTTTAACGACCACAATGAGCAACTGAATGGGCTATAAACAGTCGCCCGTCCCTAATTTAGGGTCATTGGTTCCAAGGAAGGGAGAGAACCAGTGCCGTAAGACAAAAACAACATCCATGCCTCACGGAATTCGAACCCGGACCCATCTCGGACGAATGGTCATTAGCCAGCGCTTAGAGCACTGCGCCACCGGGGCGGCAGAAACGAAATCAACCAATTACCGACGAGATTCCGTTGCAAAAATAATAAGCTGTCGTCGTGACTTTTACGAGGGTCTGACTTGGAGGGAATATTAGCCCTTAGATATCCAGCCGGCCAGTCCATTTATTGTCTGAGATTGGTTAGATACACTACCTAGCGCCATCTAGGTAGTGTATTTAACCAATTGCATTGGCTTTTTTCCATATTTATAGGGTGTTCCATTGATGTTTCACTCTAAAATGATGTTGTTCCCTATCTATTGTCAACCAGTGTATTTATGGTGACGTAGAAGTCTGCATTGATCGGGCTGTGTTCGGCTATGAGCAGAGTGAAGCAGAATGAACCAGGGTGAAAGATGAAATGTATTTTAACCGTTCAGCTTTTTAACGATTGGGTTGATGCAAAAGTTCATGCCGTTTTATTTCACGAGTGTTTCCAAGGTCAGTAGTGACGGTGCATATGGCCAGTTGTATATCAAAATGTAACCAGTAATTCGTGTTTCTAAATCATATTGCGTTGTGTGATTGTAGCTTATGTTTTTTTTGGTTTTCAGGTCCGGAAGTATGGAGTCTCAATTAGACAGGAATGAACATTTCCGGCATCTGCTCTTCTACGAGTTTAACGAGGGATGCACAGCTGCCAAAGCTTCTCGACAAATTTGTGCTGCGTACGGGGAGGATGCTATTGCTCCGAGGACAGCCCGCAAATGGTTTGAGCGGTTCCGAGGTGGCGATTTTGACCTCAATGACTCTCAACGTTCAGGTCTTCCATCTCACTTTGATGAGGATCATTTGAACCACCTCATCCACTTGGATACGCATCAAACCACGCGCGAATTGGCCGCTGAGGAGGACTGTGATCAGGCCACAGTGGTGCAACACTTGGACCGTATATGGGAAAGGTCAAAAAATTGGGGTCTTGGGTGTCTCAGACTCTCATCGAGGACAACAAGAATCAGCGTGTTGCTACATGTGGTTCCTTGCTCGCCCGTTATCGCGAATGTTCTCTGCAGCACAAACCCTCTCTGTCACGTATTGTTACTGGAGATGAAAAGTAGTGCCTGTAGGTGAATTTCAGGTATCGGAGGGAATGGTTAAGCCCAGAAAAGACGCCCACACCACGTCCAAAACATGATCTTCATCCTGCGAAGATCATGTGTGTCTTGTTGTACATGGAAGGCATTGCTCCCTGGGAAATGCTGCCAGGAATCGGACCATCAACGCTGCACCCTATTAAAAGAATCTCTATCGTGTGGAGGGAGCAATTCAGCAGAAATGGTCACATCGGCGCCACGATGCCTTGTCCAACATGATAACGCACACCCTCCCAGTGCAAACATGACCAAAATGGCCATTCAGGACATGAACTGGAAGATTTTTCCACATCCGGCCTATTCCTCAGATGTCGTCCCTTCAGACTATCACCTGTTCCGATCTTTGTCGAATGCACTCCGTGGATAAACGTTCAACAATGATGTTGATCTCCAGAATTCCCTTGATGATTTCTTCGCAGCAAAACCAGAACGTTTTTTCGAGAATGGTATTGCAGACCTATCCAGATGTTGAGACACTATGGTAAACAATGGCGGGGGATACATAGTTGATTGATTCCGTTTCCCCTTCTGATGTAATACAATCCTGTAGTACGGTGAAAAAAACGGCATGAACTTATGCATCAACCCATTATGTTATGCTAAAAATCATGCCTTAACATTTACATTGAAACCTCTCTAAATCATACCTTAACATTTGCAGTGAAACCTCTCTAAATCATGCCTTAATATTTACAGTGAAACCTCTCTAAATCACGCCTTAACATTTACAGTGAAACCTCTCTAAGGCGACCACTGCTGGTTCTTCTAAAAAACGGTCGTTCAGAGGGGTGGTCGCTAAATAGGAGAAGTTTTTAATTTCACATCCAATGAACAGTTTTGAGATTAAACCTTTGTAAATTACTGCGTAACTTTTATAAATTACGTTCTCCGATTTGCTACATTACAAACATAATGCATTCCAGTTTATTTACAGTACATTATGTATGTATGTGTGTAAATAACTAAAACAAATACTACATGATATGTACGGTTACACATATGCAAAGTAAGTAAAGTGGTAATCTAAACAAAATCATTTGAAAATCGAGTATAATGTTATCAGTTGAAGTTTATCAGACTTTTCTTTCAGCACGATTTTTCTAAATTTTCTTTCAGTTTACAGAATAGTTTCTTATTTCGTCACCCCCCTTCAGGAAAATCATCCCTCTTAAGTGTTCTCTGTCCGGCCAAAAAGGGGAGTGAAGTAAAGATAAGCTTTCACTGTCACTGCCTTTTTCAGCATCTGTAGGAAGTGTGGGGAAGGTGTCTCTGTCTTTCTTTACATTACTACGAAAGCCGTTAAAATTGCCTGTCATCGCCGAGAACTCCTTCACCCCCCCCCCCTCCTCACTCCCTTTCGTGCAGGAGGAAACTTCCTAGCCATTTAAAGTGACCCCTCCATACGAATGCGTATTTGTTTAATTTATTGTTTCATGGTTCCAGGATATAGAGAAAATTTTCAGTTGGAATGGTAATCCAGACAACGCAGTATAGCGTAAAAGTCTTGTCTTACTTCTACGTCTTTTTAACACAGCAACATACTAAGAAATAGTTCCTAAATCAAAGAAACCTTAACGGCCAGACGAAACATGTAAACAACAGAAGTCAACTTACGGAAAGGATGCTTTATTCAAGATGTAGCACACACATCGTAGTATAGCATATTGCACTAAACTTTCCACACACCACACAATGCTCTTTTCAATAATAATCAGTTTACAATCCAACGCTTTCAATAATCGCTCTCTTCCAACGCTCTCAAGCAATAGATCAGTCGTCGTTTTTATCTCTTATTCTTATCAAAACTCAGGCATACGTCACGTGCATTCAACCTCAATTGTGTTGCCAAACGTATTCGTTCGAGAGAAAAGATTTACGTTAAGAGTGAAGAATAACAGAATAAACTCAAGATTTACATAGGGAAAGAAACTAAAAAGGAAAGTTAATTTAGAATATACATCACAGCAGTTTTTGTTCAATGGTACTTACTCAAAGATGATTCCTAAGAAGGGGTGAGCGGTCTTGTAATAGGGAAAAGATTAGTATTAGCACTATGGGTTGTGAAATCGGTTAAACAGAAAAACGGTCGTTATGATGGGTAGTCGTCAAATAGGGGTGGTCGCTAAGAAAGGTTTCACTGTATTTTTAAAAATCTTACTGTGTTCTGTGTTTTTTATTTTTTAGTGTCCAACTAACTTACATTTTCAGCAGCCCCTCCCACGCGATATTGGAGACGAGTTAGTGATTTGTGTAAGCAATTAGCGGTTCATTTCCGGTTACTTGCCCTACATTTTAAGACAAGAAAAGCCATCCAGCAAGGCGGATAATTCTTCATATAATCTTTGCTGGGAGATAGGGAATGGGGAGGAAAGAATTTTTAGTGTGCGTGTCTGTCATTGTTGGTGTCTGTGTCATTCCTTGACTGTAGAAATTTCTGGGGTAACGTTGTTACCGCCCTACAACCTTCTCGTTTCATCTCCTGCTGAAATCTGCGATTCAGTGTCTCCTAACCTGCCGTACACTAGATTGACAAGTCACCAGACACCTAGAAGAGAAACACAACATGGCATTTATTGACATATATTAGTACGGTGTCGGTCCACCTTTGGCCTTAATGCATGCACTGACCCTTCGAGACATGCTTTCGACAAGATTTTGGAACACAGTGATACGTATGCGCTTCCATTCAGTACATAATGCTGTTGCTAACTGTTGCTTGGTAGTAGGCCTTGGTTCCAAACTTCTTATGCGGCGCTCTAAATCATCCCATAGGTGCCCCATGGGATTAAGATCAGGGATATGTGCTGGCCAATCCACACACGATACGGACGTATCGTCAAACCACGTCGTAACAGTTCTTGCTTTATGGATCGGTGCATTATCCTACTGGCACCAACAAGGCACGGTACCATAGTATTGCAACAGAGTTAGTAGGGCATAATTGTCCAGAATATCGAGGTAGACGTGCTGGTTAACAGGTTTGTCCACGATAACCAATGGGCAGGGATCATACCACAAAAAACACCCCCACAAGAGTACACTGCCAGTTCCAAACTTGACCGTAGGAACAGTACAATGTGATAAATAGCGTTTCCCGGGCTGCATTCATACACACACACTGCCATCAGGCTGATGGATCATGTATCAGGATTCATCAGTCCATAGGACCCGTTTCAATTGGTCTACGGTCCACGATAAATGTTCTTTACACGATGCTAAACGACGAATAGCATTCCGAGTGGAGAAGAAAGGCTTATGAGCAGCCTCACGACCACGGTAACGCATGGAATGAAGTTTCTGCGAATGGTACGCGTACATACCTAGTTTCCAGCATTTTTACTCACCTGTACACTGAGGTCTTGTGAAGTACTCCGTCGATTAGCTGTAACGACTCTCCTGAGACTTCGACGTCCTCTATCACTGATTTTATCTAGGCTGCTGGTATGTTTTGCTGCTTCAGGCACGCCATGTGTCTTGCACTTATTCAGTACATCCAAAACAGTTGACTTCGGTATGTTTAAACGCATCTAGGTTTCTTTTATGGAGAACCCACTAATATAACACCCAACAATCTTTCCCTTCTCAAAGTCAGTTCTCTCCCGCCGCGACATTTTCACTCAACCTTACAGTGCGATATGATTACGGTCAGCTGCAGGCTTGTTTTTATACCGTTTGCAGATGTACCGCGCATCTAAACAACGCAGCGGATCCGTTCATTCGCTTTTGAAGAGGTGTTTGGTGAGTTTTGTCAATATAGTGCACGTCTTGAAATAAAGATGTTTACATTTACCTCCTATCCCGCAAGTAACGTAGAAGCAATTACCTCATTCAAAAAACCGTCTTACGGTCCCTAAATGTCTTGAAATACACACCGAACGAAATTTTGAATAACTCATTTGCTGAATTATTGTGTTAGTACCTCTTTCACTTATTCTGAGTTGCAATGATAATTCCCTGAGTATTACTCAATCCGTTTATTCATATAACGACATTTGTATGTTTCACCTGTTCGCTGGCGAAAAAGGGAGAGGAAGATTTTTTGGTGTCTTCAGAGCTGGTAAAGAAAGTTTACGGTTCTTTGTTCTGACAGTTACATACACTGACAGAAAAAAATCCCAACACCAAGAAGGGGTTGTGTTAGATAAACGACAGTTGGTAGGCGGTGAGAGTACATCTGTAAGATGACGTCTATGCAAATTTCGCGCTCGGCGCATACGTGTGGCATTAGTAGCGCCCCTCGGAACATGCAAAGCAGGTTTACTGTAAATACGCGCTGTAACGTTCGTGAGCGTTAGTTATCGTTGAGATTCGACGTAGGGTGTTGATGTTAGTCAAGAATGCCTTTAAGAAGACGAAGAAGCCATTATCAACAGCTCACGGAGTTTGAACGAGGTCGTGTAATAGGGCTACGAGAAGGTGGATTTTCTTTCCGCAATATTGCAGAACGACTTGACAGGAATGTACCCACTGTGCATGATTGTTGGCAGCAGTGGTCAAGGGAAGGTACTGCCTCAAGAAGACCTGGTTCCGGCCAGCCACGTGGCACTACTGAGAGGGAAGACCGCCGTGTACGGCGTATGGCCGTGGCGTATCATACCGCGTCTGCGGCAGCAATTCGAGCTGCAGTTGCCGCCACAGTGACACAACGAACTGTTACAAATCGGTTACTTGAAAGACAGCTCTGAGCCAGACCCCCTGTAGCGTGCATTCCACTTACTCCAAACCACTGCTGTTTGCGACGTCAGTGGTGTCAAGCTAGAGCTCATTGCAGGACGGAGTGGAGATCTGTTGTGTTTTCTGATGAAGGCCGGTTCTGTCTATGTGCCATTGATTGCCGTGTGTTGGTTAGAAGGAGGCCAGGTGAGCGCCTGCAACCAACCTGTCTGCGGCCGAGACACACTGGACCAACACATGGGGTTATGGTCTGGGGAGCAATTTCCTATGACAGCAGGAGAACTCTCGTGGTTATCCCACGCACCCTGACGGCACAGTTGTACGTCGGTCTGGTGATTCAACCTGTTGTGCTGCCATTCATGAACAGCATTCCAGGGGTGTTTTCCAACAGGATAACGCTCGCCCGCATACCGCTGTTGTAACCCAACATTCTCTACAGAGTGTCGACATGTTGCCGTGGCCTGCTAGATCACCAGATCTTTCACCAATCGAGCACGTATGGGACATCATTGGACGACAACTCCAGCGTCACCCCCAACCAGCATTAACCGTCCCTGTATTGACCCACTAAGTGCAACAGTCATGGAACTCCATCCCACAAACTGACATCCAGCACCTGTACGACACAATGCATGAACGTTTGCGTGCTAGGATTCAACATTCTGGCGGTTACACCGGTTATTAATGTACCAGCATTTCACATTTAAAATGGCTCTTCTCGCGCTTACAATAAGCTGTGATCTTGAAACCTTAATCGAATAAATATGTTTCCTATACAAATGTATTGCCGCCATTTCATTCCTCTACAACAATTTTTTCGTGGTGTTGGAATTTTTTTCCGTCAGTGTATTTGCTGTCTATCGTTCCACTGCCCGCTTACTGATGGTGTCGTCTCGGTATGCGGTTTACAGACCTTCTGTCGATTTTTTCATGTAATTCCATCTACATGTTGGGCCTGTTCTCTGCTGTCAAGTTATAGGTTGGTCGGCCTCTTGGCTCTTCATTGTTCATGCTGAAGGCTGATGGTTTCTTTGCTCTAAGTGTCACAAACTGTTTGTCCAGCTTCCCACTGTAAAACTCTGATATCGCCACAAGTATTTTTCTCACATCTTATATTATCTTATATTTTTTCATATGATGTCATCGGCACGTTGCACCTGATTTCGGGTTTAGGGGCATAGATTTAGTCGTTCTTATAGTGACTCATGCTGACAGTTTGTTGTTCGTCACACATTTTTTGTCTAGAGTTTCACTGCACTATTATTGATACCTGCATAATCAATTTTCTGATTATTGAAAACAGTGCACACTGTTTTCTTCTTAGCCTCTTAGATAACTATAATAACTCTTTGTTCATATTATTTCATTATCAGACAAAATTTCAAAACTTTTTTATGCCCCTAGAATGAAGCGGACATTTTTAAAATTATTTGTTATATATTTAACAAATGTTCAGTGATGTAGTTCTAAGTGAAAAAGTGCCTTAGCGGTGAGCGCGTTAGGTAAAAACCTAAAGGGAAGACCCTCAAAATTTTCAAATGCGATGTGTAATCTGATTTGTTGCGTCTTTTTAAGCGTTTTATTACTAATTGCTTGTATAAGTTTTAATTAAATTTTTTAATTTGAGCAATTATGAATAAAAGAATATTACGAGGGTGTCATATGCTAGGATTTTAAAGTTCTTCTTCAAGTACTGTTGTGTCATTTCTCATGATTCCAAACCTTCAGTTTTAAAAATGCTTATAAGTCACATTCAATAGATGTAATTAATAATATCAAAATCTATTCAGTTGTGCCTAATACGCCTTTTTTTCCGTAGACTATGTATGAGGTGGATGTAGGAAATTTCTTTTGCAGTGCCCATAAGGAATCATAAAATGAGCTGGTGGGATTACTGTTGTAAGCTGGTGACTAGTTCTTTAGTATAAACACCCTACGAAAATATAAAACTCCTTTCACTTAGCCTTCTCGCTTGCATAAGTTTTCTCCAATGTTTTCCATCTGAGCGGTGCAATTTTAGCCCGTTGAAAAGCCATTTCCTTCACAGAAGAAGCCAAGAGAGGTGAGATTATACCAGAACCCAAGAGGAGTTGAGATTATACCAGAAACCAAGAGAAGTTGAGATTATACCAGAAACCAAGTGGAGTTGAGATTATACCAGAACCGAAGAGGAGTTGACATTTTACCCGAACCTTGAGGACTGGACATCATACCAGAACCCATGAGGTGCTCGCATTTTAACAGAATCCAAGAGGAGTTGGCATTATTTCAGAACCCAAGAGGAGTTGGCATTATACCAGAACCCAAGAGGAGTTGGCATTTTACCAGAACCCAAGGAGTTGACATTATACCAGAACCCAAGAGGAGTTGACATTTTAAAAGAACCCAAGAGGAGTTGACATCACACCGGAACTCAAGAGGAGTTGTCATTTTACCAGAACCCAAGGAGTTGACATTTTAACAGAACCCAAGAGGAGTTGACATCACACCGGAACTCAAGAGGAGTTGTCATTTTACCAGAACCCAAGGAGTTGACATTATACCAGAACCCAAGAGGGGTTGACATTATACAAGAACCCAAGAGGAGTTGACATTTTAACAGAACCTAAGAGGAGTTGACATCACACCGGAACTCAAGAGGAGTTGTCATTTTACCAGAACCCAAGGAGTTGACATTATACCAGAACCCAAGAGGGGTTGACATTATACAAGAACCCAAGAGGAGTTGACATTTTAACAGAAACCAAGAGGAGTTAATATTTTACCATCACCCAAGAGCAGTTGACATTATACTAAAACCCAAGCGGAGGTTGACACTGTACTGGGGGTGTTGTGATGCATAAGGAGCACTACTACATGATTTAGCTGCTCAGTCACATTGCAATACAAGCATTCTGTTAAATTACGAGTATGCTTGATACAAAACACAGTATTCCATTTTTTCTTCTAATATTTGACCACTCAAAAGAATATCATTTCCTAGCTTGTACTACCTTCTAACCACAAAAAGTTCCTTAGCGCCGCTAAGGCTCTTCTACACCACTTCAAATATTGTACACTAAATTTCAAATCACTTGAGTAATTTTCTGTCGAGAATAAATGTATCGTAAAACGGTCTTAGTGACTTGCGTAATAAACAGTGTTCTGAAATTTTAAAATTAGCATTATAAACAAAGGGATCAGATGATATTTCGGTGTTCTGTACGAATATTTAGCTCTTAAAAAGATAAACAGTTTAAAGGTATATCTTAGAATCATTTTCTCCAACTCAGGTACAAAATCAAGAACTTAAATATACTAAAGAGCTACACAACCGGAATTACTTATTGATTTTTTGTGTCACGTTAAATAGCTCTTCAAAAATCGAACACTTGTCATGCCGTTTTGGTAAATCCATTTATGGTTAATGCAAGCAAAAAACAGTTTCCGATTTCCAATTCTCAGTTTACTGGTTCAATCTGCTGCTGAATAGAAATTATTGGGAATCTAGGCCAGTGGCGTTGCTTACGCCCAGCTGCCCCCGCGGTAGGGAGGGGGATGGTAACTGGCGGCTGACGAACAGGAGCCACGATATCTCTGCAAACAATAATTTCCGTAGCATTCGTCGCAACGTCAAAGAAATTCTTTATTTTATCATTGCATAAGATTTAAAGTGAGACTATTTTCCAGAGAAAAATTACCCTTGTTTAAAACAAGCTCCATGACTAACCTTTTTATATTTTCACAGCACAGGGCAGACAAGAGAGGATTTAATTATTTCGTCTTACAGAAGAATGATGTTATCACAACGGGTGATACAGAAGAATGATGTTATCACAACGGGTGATACAGAAGAATGATGTTATCACAACGGGTGATACAGAAGAATGATGTTATCACAACGGGTGATACAGAAGAATGATGTTATCACAACGGGTGATACAGAAGAATGATGTTATCACAACGGGCGATACAGAAGAATGATGTTATCACAGCCGGTGATACAGAATAATTATATTATTTTATTACAACGGGTGATCGTATTTAGTGTTTTTCCGGACCAATTCAGGACTGGCGTACTGAGATGCAACCCCAAGTATCCATTCTTTCTAAGTTGTGTAAGAGTAAGGATCTTCTACGCGGTTTCGGAAAGCGAGACCTCAGCAAAGTTGTTAAATAGCAAAATCTCCTTTCAGCAATCGACCTTTCCCACTTGGTCAGTACACCTTTTGTTTCTTTATGTGGGTATAAGCTAACCCTCCTAGATTTTTTATTTTTATATAGTTTATGTAGTTTTATATATATTTATATGATTTATATAATATGTATTTCTAATACACCATGACAAATTTCTTTTGTGTAATTCGAAGCTATTACCATCTCTATTCAAAATCGTCGAATTTAAAGAATATTCATAAATTTCGATTATCATTGAAACTACAGCCAAACCTGAAATATCTTATAAGATAGTTGACATTTAACACAGTCAGCTAACATAATAGTTTGTATGCGCCAGGTCCATTCCCAAAACCCCACGCCAACCCAGCATAGCCTGGGCCAGGGACAGAATATTCAGCATTTTGGTACTATATTTAAAAAAGCTTGTCTACTGGCAAAACCGAGACTAACTTGTGAGTCCAGTCTTTTTGTATTTCCGTCTCATACTACTGATTCAAGTTAGCTAATTAAATGAAACTAAATTTGGTTTTGATTCCGTAAAAGGAAAACCTAATTAAATCTACACTCGGAAGTTGATTTTTTTAACTTCATACATTTGAAGAAACTTTCCATTTAGATTTTTTAATAAAAATGTTGGGCCTATTGAATCTTTGTCCCTCATCACTTGTGCATCTGTTCTAATGCAAATGAAAAACTGAACTCTGAAAGGTTAAAATGAAATTTTGCTTCCGCCATGTGATCTTTTGGGTTGCCTTTAATTACACTTCATCATCATCATCATTGTCAACCATTATGAATCCACTGCTGGACGAAGGCCTTCCCAAGTTTCTTCCACAACGGTCTGTCTTATGCCAGTCTCCTCTTTGTTACTCCCGCATACTTTCGAATTTCATCCACCCATCTCCCATGTGGTCTTCTTCTGGGTCTTTTCCTGTCCCTTGGAATCCAATCTAAAATTTCGGCTGTCCATCGATGGTCTGTCCTTCTAGCAGTATGACCAGCCCATTGCCATTTCAGGGATTTAACTCTGATCATGATGTTTTCCACTCTTGTCATAAGTGTGGAGAAGATAACAGTGTGAAACACACAGATATGCAACATGAACCGAACGCATTCATTAATCATAACTGAAATTAACTGGCCTGGCTGGAAGTTGAAAATCATAAAACGGTCGACATGCAGGTAAGTTGAAAGTCATAAAACGGACAGGACCGAGGGTGTAATTTTGTATGTCTAAAACGTGCCAGGGCTGAAACGGATTTCCCGAATGAAAGCCTGAGTAGACCTCTACTCTAACGCTTCATGTAATTTATCGTACAGACGATGCTCGATTTTCATATACACTCACGGACAATAAAATGTGCGCACCAAGAAGGAAGCATCGGATTGAACTGAAATTTTATGGACGTAATGATACAGATGAATGATACACATGATGGAAAAACAGAGCTGCAGGACAATTACAGAAGGATCTGTGGCACGTAGTATAGTCATTTTTTAATAGCGCGTCGCACCGCCTCGTGCAGCGATACATGCTGCAATACGGTCCGGCATGGAGAAGAACAGACGCCTGATGTTGTCCTGCGGCAGACTGGCCCACACGTGTTGGACGGTGTGCTCCAAAATCACAGATAGTGCAGTACGGTGGCAGCTGGCGCTTCAACTGGTCCCACACATGCTCGATAGGGGATATATCCGGGGAGCAAGCAGGCCATGAAAGTGTCTGGACATGATGTAGGCAGTCCTGGGCACCCAGAACTGTGTGCGGTATGGCATTATCTTGCTGGTATAGCGCACCTGGAATCCCATCCAGGAATCAGAGCACATGGGGCCGTAGGATCTCGGCACACTCTGTAAAGAGATTGTGCACCATCCCGTAAGCAAGTTTCGGAGACAATGAAAAAGTTCCAGGACGCCACAGGGGGATGCGATGAAGCGATCGTATGATTAATATATCTAGAGATTGTCAACTAACTTAGAAACTCTTCATCGTAATCTTTGGAACCGCGGAACAAATTTCAGGGACACATCGCGAAGAAAAGCGTTAAAGGAAGTCATGGAGAGTGAGGCTGATGAAGCGAGCATGTGCTCGAGAGTCTGTGGAAATTGTGCACGATGGTGTCACAGCCAGGGTCTTTTTGTCTTAGTCTCTGAAGTTACGGATTACGCTACAGAAACGAAGAAGAAAAAATCGAGGAAGACATGGAAGAAGGTGTTGTTTGCCAGACCTGATAAAGAATTTCATTATTAAGAACTAAATGTATATAATAAAGATGCCCAAAACTATTGCAATTGCTACTAAAACAATAGAGATACAATTCTTTCACAATACAGGACGCAAGTGCGTCAAGTTTGGAACGTTCTGAACGCCCCTCTTAATCTTAAATGAAAACAAGCTAAAATACTTTTCTATTTTCACAGTATAATAGCAGTTCACCCTCAAAACACGATTCACACTCATAAGCATTAAAACACAAATACGAGTAAAAAACATTTACTGAAAACTATATACATTTTAGAACTTTCGGTCTAACACTGAGGCCATCCTCACACCTAGTAAAAGATGAAAAGTGTCAAGTTCCACTATAAATACATGGGGACTAATCCTTAGCAACGGATTATGTAGAACATCGCAATTCATGCCAACGGGGGAAAAAACTTTAAATTGAAACTTGGGTGAAGACTATATACCCCGAATTATACACAATCTTGACTGTTGAGTTGCCCTCGACGTCTTTCATGGTCGAACAATGCTTTCCGTGGAAGCGGTATATCGCATGGAACGTAGTCATTGTAGCATGTGTGTTCTTTAGCATAAATGAACAAACTCTCAGTAAAGAGGAATGATGACAGATTCCTCGGTGTTGAAATAACACGTGATTCATACCCATTGGGATAATGCGTCCCATTGTGAGTGGTTCTTACCAAAGCGGTAGTCACTGACCCCGTTTTGATATTTCCGAGGCCCAGTAACAATGTATTTGTAGTGGAACTTGACACTTTTCATCTACTAGGTGTGAGGATGTCCTTAATATGAGGCCGGAAGTTCTTACTTGCTCATAGTTTTTAGTAAGTGTTTTAACACGTATGTGTTTTTTATGCTTATTACTGTGAATCGTGTTTTGAGGGTAAACTATTAGGTGTGCAACTTAAGGTGGACGTCAGGTAATTTTGCTTCCTATACTTCCAATGGAAAAACTTCTGTACACATTTTCTTCACGATTAATGCGTTCCCAAGGATGAAAATTTGAACATCGATTGAAATAGCTTTATATTATAACTTGGAATACGTAATATTTTCTAAAACATAACCATAATTATATTAAAAATCAATAACTTTTCTTTTGGTGGTGTTGAAACCAGAAAAAGATGGCGCTTCCTGTACTTTGATGGCGTCAGTAGGCAAACAAATGTTGGATTGCATAATTATGGTTATGTTTTAGAAAACCTTAAGTATTCCAAGTTATAAAATGAAGCTGTTTTAATCGATGTTCAAATTTTCATCCTTGGGAACGCATTAATTGTGAAGAAAATGTGTACAGACGTTTTTCCATTGCAAATATAGGAAGCAAAATTACTTGACGTCCACCTTAATTCTCAGCCACAGGCACAACACATTGATAGCAAATTATAGCAAATCGAATACATACCTAATCAGGGAAATAATACCCGTCGTGTTGGGTACATTTAAGCCAGCCACTACGGACAAAAGAGGGCTGTTTCGAGTTGATAAAGTCATCAATACTTGTGTGGACCTCCTGGACAGAAGTGAAGTGCGTATCACTCAGGTGATGTTGCAGGGAGCGAAAGAAGTGATAATCCGACGGGGCGAAGTCTGGAGAATACGCCGGGTGGGACAAAATCTCCCATCCCAGGTCGGTGATCGTGTTTAAAGTCGGTTTCGCTGTGTGAGGACGCGCGTTATGCTGAAGCAACAAGACTGACCTTCTACTCTTGCCGGTGTATGGCCTTTTCGCCTCCATTGCGTTACTCGCACAAATGAGTTGCTGACAGTAACGTTCAGCATTGATCGTTTCACCAGGTTTGAACAACTCATAGTGTACGACACCATGCTGATCCCACTATATGCGCAGCAACAACTTCCTGGCATAGATATTCGGTTTGGCGGTACTGGTGGTAGGCTGACCGGGATAAACATAGGATTTGCGCCGCTTAGGATTATCGTAGAGGATCTACTTCTCATCACAGGTCAAAATCTAGTGGAGGAAATCCTTCTTCTTGAATCTAGAGAGCAAGGACACAGTAACATCGTAGTGCCTAGACTTGTTCTCAGCTGTGAGTTGGTGGGGCACCCAACGGTCCTCCTTGTGAATCTGTCCAAGATTGTGCAGGAGCTTTGCAATGGCTTGCCGTGTTACTCCGAGTTCCTGGGCGAGCTCTGACTGTGTGCGAAAGGGATCCGCGTCCAACAGTTGCTCCAATTCCTCATCGTCAACTTTCTGTGGCTGTCCCGGACATTCGGCATCACGGAGATCGAAATTTCCCTGCTTAAATCACTTCTTACACGTACTGTAGGACACAACAGCCTCGTTCAAAGCAGCACAGATCATTTGCCGGGCTTCCGCGTCACTTTTTTTTTCAGCTGAAATGCAAACAGGGGGCAGTGCCTTAAATGTTGCTTCTCGAACAACATTGCTTTCACCATCAACTTTCTTCCCTTTTGTCACTGCAGCTGTGAGCGGTTACGGTTGCCTGGAAAGCTATTTTATGGTGCTGCAATCAGCCATTATCGCACACCGCTATTTGCATTTGCCGACGTTCTATGATCACTTGCGGTTAGGGGCCGAGAATTAAGTAGCACACTTAATACTATTACATTTGTGTTTCATCTGACACGAACTGAACACATTTTTTTTTTTCTATTTCCATAGTAAAAATTTTCTCCATAAGAAAATCACCCTTTCCATATTGTTACTCATCTCTGGAAAGCCATTATAAAAGCGTACTTTTATGTTTTCAAGATTGTTGTTCTCCCAGCCTTTCCCGATTTAAAAATATATATCGCAGACATTCTCGAAAGATATCACACCTAGCTGTTAAATAAGATTTGAAGAGTAACGTTTCCCTGAAGACAACAAAGCTTATGTACGAAAATGTGTGACATTTTAATTCCAGTGAAACTACCATTTCTCAAACGCAAATTAAGAAACCAAAATATTCTTAAAAATTTTAATTATAATCATTTTCTATGCAAGTAAATCACACTTTCCATATTATTATTATTTTACGTTAAGCAGTGGATTCCAAAATAAAAAAGGCATCTCTCAACGTAATTAGATAGAGAAATTTTATTTACCAAGATTTTCGATACGCCACTCTCGATTTAAAAATATGTATTCCGACGTGCTCGGAAAATATCACATTTAGCTGTTAAAGAAGATTTAAAGTAGCAACCTTCCCTCAAGACCACAAAGCATGCATACTCCCTAAACTAAAATTGTTAATTAAAACTCGCTTTGAGTCGAAATGAAATTGCATCTACCCTGGCTTAATTAGAAGTCCGTTTCCCGGGTTTTTTGAAAGAATTTAAGTGAAAGCGAGGCAGTTTCTACACAACACCACATCGTTTGTAATTAAATATTAAATACATTCTTGTTCAGAATATTAGGCGAGAGAAATTGTGAACAGAAGTTACTTAAGTTGCTCGCTATTTCAAACCGCAGTATTCAAATACCAGCATGTCTTAAAGCCACAACTTGACGAAGTCCACGAATCCCTGCTAGGAGGAACAACGGATTCTAGCTCATCAATGATGATTTTACTATCAAGTACCACGCGCAAAGCAAGAGACATGTCGGAACCATAAGTTAGATTAATTTCTAACTTATGGTCCCGACATTAATTTGTTGAATCTACATTATACAGAGAAAATTTACTAAAGAACGCACCTTCTGAATTTGAAATAAAAAACATGTTTCTTCTTCAGTATTTGCAATTCGGTAAGTCATTAAAATAATATTTCTCCACATAACATTGACTTTACAACTTCTGACCGTCAACCCCACCGAATGTTGTGAAACACATTAAACATGTTGAAATTTACGTAGCACATGGTAATTCGAAAGTCCGGTCATCGGAATTCTTTAACTTTTTAGAACGTACACTGCTGGCCACCCAAAATGCAACACCAAGAAGAACACGAGATAGCAAAGCCAGATTTACTGGACACATAACAACAGATACAAAGATGAAACGATTGAGCTTACAGGCCCGTGCGACTTGCGGAACACGCAGACATCAATAGTTCGTGTGGCCCCCATGGCTGTCAGTAACGGCCGCTACACGCCGCCGCATCGAACGAAAGAGGCTTTGGAAGTAGGCTTGGGGTATGTCGGTCCAGGCTGCTTCCACACGTTGCCACAGTTCATCACGGGTGGTGCTTGCCTGGCCACTCGGTTGCCGATCAGCGACCAGATGTGTTCGATGCCCGACATATCAAGAGAACAGGTGGGCCACGGCAGCAGTGACACCTGGTGGGCCGTGAAGAATTGTTGTACGATGCGTGACACGTGCGGGCGCGCATTGTCCTGTTGAAACGTGGCCGCTGGCTGGCCCTGCAGGTAAGGGAGGACTACCGGCTCCAAAACGTCGGAGATGTAGCGGCGGCTGTTGAGTGTACCGGCGATGCGTACTAGAGGGGGTGCGGATGTCACATCCAATTGCGCCCCAAACCATAACGCCAGGCGACGGACTGGTATGGCGATGCATAATGCAGGCGTCATACAGTCTCTCGCCACGGTACCGCCACACGTGGACCCGACCATCGTGGTGTTGCAGGCAGAAGCGGGATTCGTCGGAGAAGACAATGTCGTGTCATTCCGTAGTCGAGGTGTGGCGTTCAACGGCATACTGCCGCCGCACTCGCCGGTGGTGTAACGTCAATGGTAATCGGAGCAATGGGCGCCGTGAGACAAGTCCCCTCTCCTGCAGAGGACGTCGAACGGTACGTGCTGACACATGTCGTTGAGCAACGCACCCTAATTCCTGCGCTAACGTTCGTGATGTGGCGGTGCGAGCCGTCAATGCCCGCCGCACAACATGCCGGTCCTCTCGTTCGGTAGTTTGCCGCGGCTGCGGCAATCGCTCACGTCGGTCCGTTCGTCCCTCCTGCACCCACCGAATCCATACTCGCCTCACTGTGGCTGGATGTCGTCTAACACGGGTGCCGATGTCTCGGTACGATAAACCGCTGTCGCGATAAGCCACTATTCGTCCTCTGTCTAACTCCGACGCGTGCTGGAATGACTGCCGTATTCTGCGACGAGGCATCAGGAAGCTTCCCACGCACAGGTCCGGCAGCACAACACACTTCCACTACTTACACCCCGCCTTCTGTGCACCCTTCTTATAGTGCTTCTCGGTGGCATGCCGGGCCCACATGATTTGCATATGCCCTGCAATGCTAATCGTTTGCATGTTCTCTCGCTGGCGACGCGTGCTGCTAATTTTAGGCCCATCGGATGCTTCCTTCTTGGTGTTGCATTTTGGGTGGCCAGCAGTGTAGTTACACTGGAACTGATTTTTGAAATATCCTAAAACCCTACCCTGGAACTAAGAAATAACTAAACATCATGGCGTAAGGTATTCAAAAGTTGAAGTAAAAATGATCAGCGAAACTCTATAGCGTTAAAGCTATTTGCCGGTGGCGCCAATCGAACCTGCATCCTTCTGCACCGGAGTCGAATGCTTTCCCAATTAAGCTACACCCACTAAGTTTGTCGGTGCAACTTTACTGTCTTGACATGTGCTTCACCTATGAGGTAGGTACTTTACATATATCCCCCTACCCTGGTGAAAGGGCTGGGTTGTAATCGTAGGTTTACGGGTCACCCAGCAAACCACGCTTGAAGAAGGTCACTGTAGAAGAAGGAATTCTCGTTAGTTCCAGATGATGTCTGGAACGGACATCACACATTTTTCGAAGAACCCAACGGCCCGAAGAATCATTTTGTCTTCGGGCGCAATACATAGTCGTATCAGAATAATATGACCACCTACCTAATAATGGGAATAACCATCCTTGGGCTGGATGACAGCGGCGAAACGGCTTGGCATGGACGCACTGAGGCCCTGGAAGGTTGCTCGAGGCATACGTGCCCATTCGGACTGCAGCAGAGCACGAAGGTCCCGGAGATGACGCGGTTGTGGGTCGGCATGTCAAACATGTCGATCCAAATAGTCCCATAACTGCTCTATGGGATTAAGGCTAGGCGAAATCGCCAGCCAAGGGAGAACGGAGACAGCGCTGTCGTGTTCCTCGAACCAGTCACGCACCCTCTTAGCGACGTGGCACGGCGCACTGTCCTGTTAGTAGACACCATCACCACTAGTGTAAACGTCCAGCATTAAGGGATGCTTGTGGTCAGTGAGGATTGGCAGGTAGCCATTGGTGTTCAGGGACCCATCCAGTGATACCAGCGGTCCCAGGTCATACCAGGAAAACATCCCCACGACATGCACACTGCCACCGCCGGGCTGTACTTGACCGACAAGCGTGTCCGGGTGTTGGTTCTCGTGTGTCTGACGCCTTATCCGCCACCGTCCATCACTTCTATGGAGTAGAAACCTCGATTGGTCGGAGAAGTCCCACTCTTCCATTGTCGAGTGACGGTAGTTCCATGCGAACGGCAGGCGTCGTTGCCGATGGGCATGGCTTAACATAGGCGTCTTGACGCAGTGTCGACTCCGAAAACCCATGCGTAGCAAGGTTCGCTGTACTGTTATCGGGGACACGTACCGGGGTGCCCCAGCGTTCATTTGCGTGGTCAATTGCTGCACTGTTGCGCGTCGATTGCCCTTTACCAGTCGACGTTCTGGTCTTTGGGACTCCACAGTTATGACGTCGGGGGTGGTCCAACGGCTATTCTTAGTACACCCTTAATACAGCACCTCGCGAACAACCCACGAAGTCTACTGTTTCGGAGATGCTTCGACCCTTGGCTCGGTAGCCGATTATCATTCCTTTTTTAACGTCCGTCAAATCCCTACCTCTGCGCATTGTGCTCACGTAATGCACTCTGGCTCATCTGTCCTGGACACACAATCGACTACACGGAGATATAATCTGTCCGCTTATATCTCCGTGTGGTTGTTTTTGTCATGTGCAATCTGTGACGCGCTTGGACTGGTACACTGTGATTGAGGGGGTGGTCATAGTATTCTGATACGACCGTGTGTAGCGAAACACAAATTTGCTGGTGGAGGAATAGGAACCTCATTCTTCTGTACGGAGCCGAATTCCTTCCAAATTACGCTAAGCCGACGGAGGTTGTCGCTGCAATTTTACCGTCTTGACACGTACATCACCTCTGAGGTTGGTACGTCATCGTCACAACTTAACCCTTTAACTACCATAACACCCAAAACGCCTGTACTTACAAATGACCATAGCCGCACGAAACGCCTGCCTAGGGTGAATCAGATTTCCTACCCTTACCTATTCTTTAAATCTGAAAGGTCTATGAGAGATCATCAGCAGGAGTCACCGTCAGTCACCATTGTTGTTACTGAACAAAGAAGTGAACCAACAAACAGTTTCGGACGTCATAGTACTTAGAGTGATACAAGATTTTAGAGTCGTGGTCGTTAAAGGATTAAGTTTCCTATTTAAAACAAGAAGGAATCCCAAGTACATAGAACGTAAGGTATAAGATATCTGCTAGTGAATTGAAGATCTTCGTGATTGCAAAATACAGAGAGAAGAAACGGCAGCAAATCATAGGTATGCTCGACACTGACATGGTTTGAGAATGCAAGGATAGTACTGTTGCCCAGTTGCTTAGTTTCAAAAGTTGCGTGATATTTGTACTAAAACGGCAGTAGGCAGCCCCGGTAGCCAAGTGGCATGATGCTCTAGCTTCTGAACACTAGGACCCGGGTTCAAGTCCCGGATGAGGCATCTGCGACGCGCCAGTTGTGGTGTTCTTTAGTTTTAAGAACCTAAATAAACTTGCGAAATATCATTTACCTAAAAAGCACCAATATCACGTGAAGCTTGATTAACTAACGTAGCTGGTTCGCTTTAGTTGAAACCCTGGATTGCTTAACCTTTAATGTCCTTAATTAAGCAACGTACTTACGGAAACTTTCACTCCCTTTATTTTATCCAAGATTAGACACTTCAATAATTAGCATAATGAGTCATAACCTCAGTAGCGCGAAACACTCTTCAAACATAATGAACTCGTCCACTGTAATCTTGAAGTAATATAACAATCAGCTTTTAACGAATTTGAGCCTCAAAAGTGAGAGATTCAAATAACCAAACTAACAGCTCTAAAACGGTTAGCGTGAAAACAGCAATTTTACTTTAGAAAGCATTGGACCGCAATCAGCAAGAGCGCCATCCAGTTCGTAAAACAGCCAAAAGAACCTTATTCTTATCCATGGTGTATCATAAGTCAGGTGATACAACTCTCCGTACTGTCAATAATTTGAAAAACGGACTGTTAGTGTCACAGCTCACCAGGGAGCGTTCAGGAGTTGTGGGCCGATCGTTCATGCGAACCATCATAGGATTACATGGTATTTATGATTTTCTTTGTATAATACTGTGTAAATGTCTGACTAGGATCGGTTCCATTCTGTTTTGGGTATGGGGCGAAAGTGTTTTGTACCGAACTATTGGTTATCGGACAGGTTATGCGACATATAAAGAACTTGTATCAACCTTTAATGACCCAACAGTGTTGGAAAAATGGTGGCAAGCATTAGGATGTGATGCATTTTTCCACAGCTCACAATGTGGAAAAATTTTACGTTAAGAATATTAACCGTTGTTTTATCGTACTATATGCACGCAAGTCGGGGAAATCTCCGCCGAGAAAAACCAGCCAATTTGCAGCAATGCACTTTTTCTGACGTCATCGCCAGCACAGATGGAGGGAGGCCGTATTCATCAGTATGATTAGGTACAAAAATAACACAAATGTGTAAGATATATTGTTTATTACTAAATGAAAAGATCAATAGTGAATGATTTCTCAAGGGGAAGATAAATCAAAATTATTTTTTGCGAAAACTTTGGTAAGTTTTCAACCAGCAGTTTCCCTTAACGATGCTACAATGATTTGCGCAAAAACTGATATTCCATGTTAAAATTGCTCCTCCGAATGTACAGCACCATCTCATTTTACAAGAAATACAATTTTTTTGACGATAAAGGTTCTATTTTCTATTGCCTCAGGGAAAAACTCAGCGTCGTCTGCTCAGAAATCTTCAAGTTAGAGTACTCACTCCGTGGCTAAAAATATAAAATTTTACGTTAAGAGCATTAACCGTTATATATATATATATATATATATATATATATATATATATATACATACTAAAGAGCAAAGCCGAAAACATAAGAAAAACTTTAGAATTTAAAACGAAAGATTCAAAATAACCTGAAGATCAAAACGCGCAACGCAGCAGTTATGAAAATTCAGAATTCACATTCTATTAAGAGACTGAAGCAAAAAAAAAATTTTGACTCACACCAAGTACAACGTAGAAAAGGTTATGTATTGACCGGTGTGAGTAAAAAGAGAAAAATAAAACAACTGAATGTAGAAAGTGTCGAGAATACTTTTTGCTGGTCCTTGATAAAGCCAAGTCTCAGTATTCTCGACACTTTCTACATTCAGTTGTTTTATTTTTCTCTTTTTACTCACACCGGTCAATACATAACCTTTTCTATGTTGTACTTGGTGTGAGTCAAAAAAATTTTTTGCTTCAGTCTCTTAATAGAATATATATATATATATACATATCATCATCATCATTGTCAACCATTATCAATCCACTGCTGGACGAAGGTCTCCCCAAGTTTCCTCCACAACGGTCTGTCTTGTGCCAGTCTCCTCCATGTCACCCCTGCATACTTTCGAATTTCATCCACCCATCTCCTATGTGGTCTTCTTCTGGGTCTTATATATATATATATATATATAAATAATATATATAACGCTTATTTAATTAATTCCATGTGATAGGCACAAAAGTGCAAGTTTGCGAAGCGTTCCAGGTTATTGCTGTTGTTTTTTTAATTCCAAGCAAAAATAGCATTCGTAAAATACGAATGTTTTTGCCGTTTCCTCCCATGAAAAAGCATAGGTTGTATCAAATAATCGGCCCACACGTTCGTCGCGCCATCTAGTGACAAGTGACATTAACGTTAGGGCGGTTTTTGTTTCCAGAGTCGTATCACCTTACTATCATACACCGTGTTCTTATCTCTGCTATTCTCATACGTCACTCAACTTCCGACTTCAATACCGTTGCCACGAAAACATTCCGTCGAGAGAGAAAATGCAAACTTTAAGTTTGGGAAATTCTTAAGGAGAACGAGCTAAAGTTACATGTAGATACAGGAAATAAAAACGAACGTTAACTTAAAGAATACGTTGCACAGTTAGATGGTGATGGGTTTTTTCCAATCTCTGGAACCAGAGGCCCCAAAATAGGGGAGGGAGACTATTTATACCTCTTTGAGGTGATCATATTGGTTGTTAAACTTCAAAAAGAATAGAAAAAAAACGGTAATAGCTGATCGTTTTTATACACAAGCTTGGACTTACAAAATTTAAGTGCCTCAGAAATTTTTCATAAAGACACTTACTTCACACAAGAAATACAGAGAAAAAGAAATTGCATGGATTAAAGAAAGATCTAAGTGAGTCTTTTCCTTAATGGAGAGGGAGTAAGCTTTTTATAACGCGATTCCAACTTCTTTTTTTTTTTTTGATTGGAGGTTTAACGACCACCGTGAGCTTCAACAATATTTATTTGGAGCAAACATGGACAGGAAGATACAGATGGCCTGTGCTTAACAGTTACCAAAAGATAAACAAGTAGATGACCTATTTACAATGACGATGAGATATTTACACTATGTGGATGCACTATATACAATGTAAGCAAATTCATAACACTGACAATATTGGACTGAAGGGTTGACTTATTCTATGTACATCATATGTTCGCAATGTGCATCAGCAGAGTGCCATCTCTAATAGGTTAACACCATTACAAGGTATAACTATAAATTTTACAGTGCAAAAACAAACATGTATATTTTGAGCAATCTTGAAAAAAAGAAGAAAAGAGCAGAAGGCTTATACTTTTCAGTGTCTGAAAGATAAGCGAATAAATAATCTAATTACAATGATGGTGTGAACTCTATACAAATTGAATGCAATATCTCTATTGTGAAACACTGTCAAAATATAAAAAGAACTATTACTTAGGCTTAAACAAGTGCCTCAATCACAATACTGTAGATTAACATGTAATGAACAACAACATATGTACACAAGGTGCAACGGCATAGGGAAGACACTAATAAAGAATTACAATTCCATGGTACAACTGTAAATTTCACAGTGCAAAGAGTAAAGTATATTAGTACAAACAGAACTTGCGTTTTACAGAAAATTTATACTTCGGGTACAATACAAATAATGAAAATATGAAACTGACTCTTTGTACAGCAAATGTGCAATACAGCGCAGAACATTATGTAAAAGACTGATTATTTCCTGGTAGGTACATGTGACATGAGAAAAACCACACTGTGTAACATTAACATATGATTGAAATACTATCAAAACGTTTGCTCCGCACCATGAGCATAAAACTTAAGACATCTAATCTTGACCCAACATGCGAAATGTGCCGAACATAAATTTTACAGTGCAATTACGAAAGTACATTAGTATATACAAAACTGAGCTTTTGGCATAGCAACTATACTTCAGGTATAGTACAAATATCTGAACGAGGAACAATTATTCTTTGTACAACAAAAAGTGCTAAACCTCGCTGAACATTGTGTATTTGACTGATCATATAGCTTTATGTACATGTAACATGATCAAAAACCCCACTGTGCAAAATTAATAATTAAATTTAAACATTAACAAACATTTGCTCAGCACCGTGAGCATAAACCAGAAATTATAAAGCCCGGCAGACATAAGGAAAGCGTTGAACATAAAACTTTAAACTTTATCTAAGTGCCTGTGGTGTAACGAAAAAAAAAAAAACCAACCCTCACCTACAGGACCTTGTTGGTGAGAAACATGCAGACGCGTAGTAACATTGGGCAGCAATGATGAAGAGGGCACCTAAGAACACGTTAATCACAAAACTATACTTTAGTTAGTCTAAACAAATTCACAGAAGTCAGAACAATAGTCTAAGGTCTTCTGATGGACCAGAAAACCATTGACGAAAAGGTGACCACACTGACATAAAGTGTGGGATTCGATTCGCAGCCTTAGCAACAGTGAAAGCAAGCCTCAAGCGTGAAATCGTGAAATCAGTCTGTTCCGGAACTGACTGCACATGGCAGCTCCCGCCTGAAAGATGGTAGTCTGTATAGGGGTAGAACGAAGTTGTTGATAGTAGCAAAAAATCACATGTTTTGCTAATATGAAAACATAAGCACATGACTCTGATATAGGAATAGGCAGAGTACTGGAACTGAAGTAGTGTGCTATAGGCTGAGAAAGAGAGATCAGTAGTACTAAGGCACTGTGCAGTAGTGAAGGTCAGATGTAACAAGGGAAGAAGCACTGTGCAATGTTGATATACATGATCTACATCCGCAATCGTAGAGCAAAACATGCAGTTAGGCGAATCAACAAGCGTCATCCTGAATAATTTGGTAGGAACTGGTAACCGCCGATGAAGAAACAACCATTGGATGTTTCTTTCTGCTGGAACAGATAGTGGCGAATTAGACATGGACCACACTTGTGAAAGGGCGACATTCGGAACATCTGGAATCATCAATGGTGTAGCATACAGTGGATCAATGAGACAACGGTAAAGAGACGAGATAGAAAAACTGGAGAGAGGAAGTGATGAGCCCCGAACGGAAAGGAAAAAGGGAAGAGGAAGAGAGGCAGAGGGAACAAGAGTTAACCCAGCTTGAGAGGCAAGGTTAGGGAAGAGGGTAATGATTGAAGAACGGGAGGAATCATACAGCGAAAGAGAGGAAGAGGTAGGGGGAGGAGGGGAAAGATCAGAGAAGGGTTTCCAAGAAAGATCTGGAGAAATTAGATCCTGAACAGATACTATTCCGGCGGGGAGCCAGGAAAGGTCAGTAAAGTAGGGAGCATTAGGGCGATGAAGGATGGAAGAAAAGAACAGGGGCTCAGCTAATAGTTCAGTGGTGGAAGCCGGTGGAGCACGGAAGAGGGGTAGAGAACGGAGAAAGGAAAGGACCTCTTTGTAGAAAGGGGAAAGTTTAGAATGGAAAAAAGGAGATTGATCCATTAGAAGATACATGATGAAAGTGATTCGGGAATTCCTAGGCGATATCATGACATCTCTAACGAGCGTAACTGGCGACTCTGGTGCACTTAGTAGCCGCAGGAAAGAAACCACTTTATGTGCTTTATAGTAGGTGCGAACGTCCAGCAGTGAAATACCTCCATCAGTGACTCGACGACAGAGAGTGGAGACCTGGATCCAATGGTACCTGTTCCATATTATCGTTGAGATGATTCGAGTGATTTCATTGAGGTGATAAATGGGCATACCGTGAGCAACTCAATGGGCTATAAGCATCGCCCGTCCCTAATTTAGGGTCACTGGTTCCAGGGAAGGGAGATAGCCAGTGCCGTAATACAAACACAACATCCATGCCTAAGCGGGATTCGAACCCGTACCCTTTTCGGACGAGTGATCAGAGGCCATCGCTTAGACCACTGCGCCACCGGAGCGGCGATTCCAACTTCAGTATTAAGCGAAGAACTTAAAGAAAATATATACAGCCTGGATTAAAGAAAAAACCACGCGCTTAATGGAGAGAAATGTGGATTTTTTCCTACATGGATTCGTCTCCTGAATTAAGCGAAGCAATTTTTAAAGAAGAAATAACCTGGATTAAAGAAAAAACTGGATTAAAAATAAACCTGAATAACCTGGATTAGGTACTTTTTTATTTAATGGAGAGGAGAATCGACTACTTTCAACGTGGTATTTAATCAAAATTAGTTCCTTCTGTTTAGCCTCTTGGATCAAGCAAAGAAACTAAACAGAAGGAACTAACTTGGATTAAATAAAATGCTAAGAGTTTTTCTTTGTCAAAAAAGTTTATTTTATCCAACATGGTTTTGACTCTCACATAAAGCAATGAGGGAAAGGGCATAGACAATGGTGGTGCTGATGTACTGTATAATGAAGTACATTTGTTTTATATATTCTATATTTACGGTTTACAGCTGTCATTGTAAGATTTTTTAAGCAAATAAGCATTATGCCACTGTTGTATTAGTAACCGTACTTCTGTTTGTGTAATATAGCATTGAAACAAAGGGAATTTAGATGAACAAAAGCACTCGTGTGCGTATCTTTCTGTATGTAGTCTTTAATCATTATGAGCATCTAAGGCTAGGAAGAGTCTTTCCTAATTTAGAACTACCAGTTTTTGCAATAAAAGAGGAACGAACATGAACATTCATACTGCAGCTGTATATTGATAATTGAATATGTGTGTGTGTGCGTGTGTGTGTGGTGTGTGGTGTGGTGGGTTTGACGACCACGGTGAGCAACTCGATTGGCTACAATCGGTAGCCCGCTCCTAATTTAGGGCCATTGGTTCCTGAGAAGGGAGAGAGCCATTGCCGTAAGATAAACACAATATTCATGCCTCACCAGGATTCGAACTCGGAGCCATCTCGGAAGAATGGTCAAAACCCAGGACTTAGACCACTGCGCCACCGGGGTAGCATAATTGGACTCGAATCCGGGCCGGGAGAAAGAAAGTATTTTCATGGTTATTCACTTTGTTTCATTGATCTATCCATCCATACGTACATCTGTCTGTCAGAGGGAGACATTTCTCTGTTTTTGAACGGGTTGGATAACGAATATTATTTTCGAATCAAACATACGAGTGTAATTCAAAATCTCCGTCCATTTCTCAAATTTTCTGAACGCGGGTTTTTCTCGTTATGATGCATCTTCTACATTATCGTTATTTCTAGGTGACGGATTTAGAAGAAATTGTTTTGAATCGGGCACTGGTAAACATGAACAAAAATTTCTTATGTTTCCTAGTGCATAAAATCCCCTGCAAAGCGGGTGTGAAGCAGTGAGAAAAAAAAGCACGATATTTTATGGTGGTTATCCTCAAGTGTATTTCTTTGGAATAGGCTTCGATTTACGAACGCGTTCACGTAGACTCCAGATTCGCGTGCATCGCATCTTCTCTTTGGGAAATTAGCATTGTGCCCATGCACACGAGTTGGTAGCCACGGCCAGCTGAAAGCCAAGTACAAACTTGCAGCCGATGAAAGCCAAGTACAAACTTGCAGCCGATGAAAGCGAACAACGAATGTTTTTTTTTATTGGAGGTTTAACTACCACCGTGAGCAACTCAATGGGCTATAAGAAGCAGTCGCCCGTCCCTAATTTAGGGTCACTGGTTCCAGGGAAGGGAGAGAGCCAGTGCCGTAAGACAAACACAACATCCATGCCTCACCGGGATTCGAACCCGGACCCCTTTCGGACGATTGATCAGAGGCCATCGCTTAGACCACTGCGCCACCGGGGCGGCAACGAATGTTATTCCCGGGCTGACGGAAAACAACATCTGTTGTATTATGAGATTGCATTTTTGCGTATAAAAACCAGTGTGATCAAAGCGTTGAAATTAATTTTCTGAAAAATTAATCAGCATGAAATTTATGAGGAACTAGTTTCTTTTCTTTTTTTATTTATTGGAGTTTTAACGACCACCGTGAGCAACTCAATGGGCTATAAGCAGGCGCCCGTCCCTAATTTAGGGTCACTGGTTTCAGAGAAGGGAGAGAGCCAGTGCCGTAAAACAAACACAACATCAATCCTCACCAGGATTCGAACGCGGACCCCTTTCGGACTAATGATAAGGGGCCATCGCTTAGATAACTGCGCCACCGGAGGGCGGAACTAATTTCTTTGCCCTTTCGTGGTGGCAGTGAGCTGGCTGTACACAAACATGGCGAAGCGATACACGCGATCCCTGGAACTACGTGCAGGTGTTCCTAAATTGAAGTCTATCCTTTTTCTTTTAATTCGGGCTTTGGCAACCTCCATGAGTGTTCCAGGGAAAGGACAGAGCCAATGCCGTAAGACCAACTCACCACCCGTGCCTCATCGGGACTCGAAATCGGGCCCATCTAGGACGAATCATTAAAAGACAACGACTCAGACCTATCGGCTACAGAGGCGGGCAAGTGCATCTTGCACATAATAAAAAAATTTAATCTATAAGGCCGCCCCTTGGCGCAGTGGCCTAAGCGATGGCTTCTGATCATTCTTCCGGAAGGGGTCCGGGTTCGAATCCCGGTGAGGCATGTTGTGTTTGTCTTACGGCACTGACTCTCTCTCTTCCCTGGAACCAGTGACCCTAAATTAGGGACGGGCAACTGCTTATAGGCCATTGAGCTGCTCACGGTGGTCATTAAACATCCAATCAAAAAAAAAATTATAAAGTAAGATTTCCTTTCCTAAGGAAAGAAAACCTTAAAGGGATCTTTAAAGAAAGTAGATTTTGCAAAACTACTGATATTTCGATGTGACTGTTTTTTTCAACATTATTTATGCAGTGTGTGTACTTTTTCTAAGAAATCGGTTCGAAGATATTTATCCGCTTTTAATGTAGTACTGAAAATGCGAAAAACTATTTAATACAGTTATTCCGATTAGCTCGTTCTTTAAATTCAAAGTGATATGTCATACCGGTGACAATAAGCCTAACTTCAGACTGGTAAATCCTTCATAGCCGCAGCTGCAGCATTTGGACACTGTACTATCGATTTCAAATATTTTTTTGCTTGTTTGCAGCCTCTTTTTTCAACAAACGATGCCGGGAAAAAATTTCAAAACCTAGCGACGGAAAGAAAAAAAAACTTCACGAAATAAAGGAAAAGACGATATTCCTCTTTTTTCAGCAGGCGGGAATCCTTATAGATCAATATCAAAAGTACGACAACAAAAGAAAAACCTACAAAATTTTATTGGTTTGATTTTTGCCCCAAGTGATGGGAGAATCATTCTGTTTTTTGATAAACAATTTGCTTCTCACAACAAAACTCCCTTGCTTGTTAGGGAGAAGGAAAAACAGATTTAATTACAGTAAATCAATACTTGCAAATATGCTGAATTCAAAAGATGGATTCTGTGTGAAGCATTGCTTAAAAGGAACTTAGCGGAATAGGGACAAGATTCGCATTAGCAAAGATGTTATTCGTGTTTCAAGGCAATTTTAAATTAACATAAAAGCAAAGGCTTTCCCTATTTTGCAAATGCTATACGAATAAATACTTAACAACGAAACAAAAAGGCAGAAAATAATGAATCACGCAAACGCAATACTATCGTTTCTGATATCATGAAGTAGCTTTTGAGGCCCCACAATTATTCCTTTAAAGGGAACTACTCTATTTCTACTAGACATATGTATCATTAAAAAAAAACACTGCATCACCATGGTCACGGAGGTACACGTTACTCCACCTGCTGAAGATATCGGAAAATAAGTGACCCTGGAAAAAGAAAGTTTAACATGCGCATTCTCCCATGATGCCTCACGTAAATTTAGTGCATGACAGGAAACGATACCAATACGTGGCATAGCATGCTGCCCCCCAAAGACATTAGGGAATAGACTGGAAAACAGCATGCTACTTCCGGCGTACATTAAAATCCGCCATTGTAGGGGAGTAAGTAGCTGGAGTGCTGACCTGTTTGCTCGTGGGTATTTCAATTCGGAATCAGATGAGATCATATGTACAGGATTTTAGGAAGGGAGTGTCTGACCCCAGGTTTTAAACAACCCTTAGAAATAGGAAGCTAGGAGATTTGGACTAGAGTGCCCGATAGGAAAGTGACACGGAAGCGAGGTAGAAGACGCCCTTATTTATTACCTGGGGGCCAGTACCCGGGACCCGACGGCTTAACGTGCCCATCCGACTCACGGCGGATATTTGGTGGTTCGAGCGTTCGTACCTGCCTATAAGGATCGAAACCGAGGTCTTCTCTGTGGCAGTCACGAACGTTGACCACTAGGCCACCCGCGGCCCTCAATATTCTTCGGGATCTTTAAGATTTTGGTATTTAAAGCCATGCGCGTACATTGCGGAGGGGGGGGAACTCACCGAGAAGTGGGCCTCTAGCTTCTGCTAAAACATTTTACAGATCCTTTTGCGGAAACTTCACATGAATACAGATATAACCAGCAATTGTTTACGACAGCTTTAAAAGAAGTAATAAAAAGAAAAGCAATTTCTGGATAGCTGTTTTTTCTTGGTTAAAATTAATAAAAATTGGATGACGGGAAAGCAGTTATTTCAGAAGACCTGAGGCCCTTTTTTATAATCATGGCCGTAATTTCTATACATGTGTATTAACAAGAGAATCTTAAAAAGATATCAGTTCAATCAATGAAAAGTTTTGACAATAAGGTGTTATGTATTACAGTTATTTTTACTTAACTACGTATATTTCAGAATATAATACATTTTTTCGCGATTAAAATTAGTAGAAACTGAATGTCGGGAAAGCAGTTATTTTAGAAAACCGCAGGCTCTTTTTATAGTCATAGCAATGATTTCTATCATGTGTATTAACAAGAGAATGTGAAAGAGATATCAGTTCAATCAATGAAAAGTTTTTACCAATAAGATGTTATGTATTATAGTTGTTTGCACGTAACTACGCATGCTTCAGAATATAATGAACTAAAAGGTGTTATTACCGTAGAGAAACAGAGACCTGCGTCATTGTCTTCATAACAGAGTCAAGAATACAATTTTTACTATCATTATTTTTATAGCAGAGTCAAGAGAAAAATTTTCACTATGGGTAATATCTTGTAGCATTATGCTAAGTCTGTTTTTTACATTCCAGAGTAAATAATTTAAGTAGCTTCATTTTTTTCGAGCTACAGTTCTTAATTGATACCTTTTTATTTGCTTACTTATGTTTTGTATTTTCGTATAAATCGAAAAAGATTATTAGAACCGTCACATGAAAGTTATTTGTTTTGAATGAGTGATCATGAGGCATTTCAAAGAGGCTGGCCTTAATTTTCGAAAAGAATAAAATTTGCATGACAAATTCAACTTTGGCGTAATTGTTTTGAAGGGCTTTCTGTTGGTGTAAAATTAGGACAACTATTTCAATTGCAACGTGCACATTTGTGTTACACGCAGCAGAGTGCACTAATTTTGGTTTCGCGAAAAACACCTGTAGGTTTCAAAGAATTTGAATTATTAAAACGCCTATACAACTTAGTTCATAATACGGAATTACAAATTTAACTAATTGAGTGTTAATACACTCATTGTCATAAAAATTCGCGCACCAAGAAAAAACCGTGCGATTAACGCGAAACTCGGCGAATAGCTACCGGGAGGGCAGACATGCAAATGATTAAAGTTTCGTGCGATTCCGCATGCCAGTGCGTCCAAGACCGGCGCTGCAATGGCAATCCTTGGGGCTTATACGGCGCCACGCAGAGGACTCCACATTCGTGCAGAAGTGCACGGTAAGAGTCAGGTGATATCCCTGAGCGATAGACATGCCCAGGAGCCTCCGTTGAAGTGCGTACGGGCAACTGACGGAATTTGAACGGGGCCGTATCGTCGGGATGAGAAAGGCAGGGTGGCAGGCGCGCCAAATTGGCCTCCATTTGGACCGGTTGGACGGTGCGATTGTGTTGGGAACAATGGACACGGGAAGGCACTCAGACACAGCGGACTGGCTCTGGACAACCTAGACACACCACCAGCAGAGAGGACCGCGGGGTCGTGAGAGCGGCACGCACAGATGCAACGACGTCCTTGTCCAATATCCAGAGACATGTGGCGGCTGTACAAGGTTCGAGCGGACACTCCTGTGTCCGCTAGAACCATTTCCAGACGCCTGGCAGAGGTGAATCTGAACTCTCGACGGCCCTTACGTTTTCTGCCATTAACACCTGACCATCGTCGACGTCTATTGCAGTGGTCTTAGCAACAAGCAACGTAGAATGCTAAGGACTAGCAACGTATAGTGTTCAGTGACAAATCCCGCCTCTGTATGGGAACGGACGACCACCGTGTCAGAGTGTGGAGGACCGCAGGTGAGCGCTACAATCCCAACCTCAATGTACACGACACACGTTCCGAACTGCAGGCGTGATGATCTGGGGGCCGCCCCGGTGGCGCAGTGGTCTAAGGCGCTGGCCTCTGATCATTCGTCCGTGAGGGGTCCGCGTTCGAATCCCGGTGAGGCATGGATGTTGTGTTTGTCTTACGGAACTGGCTCTCTCCCTTCCCTGGAACCAGTGACCCTAAATTAGGGACGGGCGACTGCTTATAGCCCATTGAGTTGCTCACGGTGGTCGTTAAACCTCCAATCAAAAAAATGATCTGGGGAGCCATCGCGTATGACAGCCGGGCTTCCCTCGCAGTGATCCGAGGGACGTTGACAGCCCAATGCTACGTAAATGAGATTCTGCAGCGCCATGTGCTGCCTTTCCTGGAGGGGCGGCCAGGAGCAGTTTTCCAACAAGATAACGCCCGTCCGCACATGGCTCGGGTTTCTTAGGACTGTCTACGACGTGCTTCGATGCTTCCGTGGCCTGCCAGATAGCCTGATCTCGCACCCATCGAACACGTGTGGGACCAGATAGGAAGCCAGCTTTCTCCATGTGCCAGTATCCGTGATTTAGAGCATCAGTTACAAGAAGTGTGAGCCAATCTGTCCCAGGATAACATACGACGTCTCTTTGATTCCATGCCGGACCGTATCACCGCATGTATTTGAGCACGAGGCTGTCAAACGCGGTACTAACGCTGACCAGAATGTGTACCGTATGCCCGCGTGAAATCGTCCTGCTGCTGGGATATTGTAATCACTTCTGTTCTTGGTATGTACTATCTCACTGCTAAAATCTCATTTCAATCAGACGCCTCCTTCTTGATGCACGGATTTTTATGACAATAAGTGTATATTTTCGCAAAAGGACCTCGAAGAAGTTTTTGCGGGGATCCCCGAGATTTTCCGGTACGCCACTATTCAAACCAATTGCTGTCAAGGTCAAATGGTAAATCATTTATTAGTAGTTTTCTTTCGTTTCTCTTCTCTGTGAATATGGCAGGTCCCGATATACAGATATGAGAACTTGTTAATTACAATTTGACCTAGAAAGTTCTCGTTTTGTACGCGAACATTCTTACATTCTTTCTGCGTTATTTGTTCCGTACGTTGTGAATTGAATCAAACACCCTTGCTTTCCAATAGGCCCAACTTCCTGCATTCACAGATGGCGCTGCATGTTTACTTGATATCCGTCATTTCAGAATCGATGGCATTACGTTTGCCAGTTTATGCTCCTCTAAAGACTTTGGCTGACCCCTGGCGTTCTTTCTGAAACAAATTATAGCTGTCTTCCTGAGAAGTAAACGTACTCTTCTAAATCAATTCCAGTCGTACTGTTTTGTGCTGTGAATTGTCTGGCTTGCTCAAAAGGGGCGTAATATTGTGGCGCATTTTCCATTCATATGTAGGTGCTCTTCAGGTAGTGGTTCTCTTACCTTCTCTTTTCTTGCATAAATCAGTGAATTGCTCTTGATATCGATTAACGCAGCATTTGAGCAATTCATTGGTATGACATATTAGTTATAATGAACGTCAGCAATAGCGCTATACTACAGTTGTATAGTGGATAAATGCCCATTTGTAGTAAAGATGATCGTGCGGTTTCAGAGTTTAATTATTTTAAAAGCCCTAACTCTTGTTGCAACACAAAAAGATGTTAAATGTTCTTGCTGTCACAAGTACAAATGGCTAAAATAGATATTGAACAAGAAGCAATTCCCGATCAGTTTTTGATCTAGTTCTTCCACCTTCTGTTAGTGCAACCATGCAGTTATCGCTGTAAAAATCTCCTGAGAAACTAGGACTTCTGTTTTAAAGGGTTTCCTCTGATCAATTTGTTGCTCCATAGAAATTTCTTCTTAAAGTCCTGCAGTTCTCACGTTTGGGGCAGTGTACTCAAATGAACACTAAAATTTCTTAAAATATAGTGTGACGTACTACAGAGGTAAAAACATATGTCAAGACGACAAATCTGCAGTGAGACACTATGTCCGCGTAGCTAAGTTGGGAGAGTGACTTACTCCGGAGTGAGGGGACACGCTTCGATGTCCGTCGCGGACAAACTTGTGTTTTCACATTGGCGCCCGAACTTCCAGGATGACCCGGCTGTTAAGTTTCTCGCAATGATGTGATGTTCTTTCCACACGGCGAGACAGGAAAAATGAGAATTCCTTCTTCAGTGCTTCGAAAAAATAAATCAGTGTGATATTACGTTACACACCAAAATTGTCTGGGATTTCTCAAATGCATGTTCTTCATAAGATGACTGCCTACCACGACACATGGTCCAGGCTGACCCGTGGGCCATGCCCCCGGCCCTCTTTGTGGGAGGGGGAGATGTGACGTGCCACAGATGCACATGTGATAAAGGCAGATAGCAGTGAGAGCACATACCCGCGTAGCTCAGTTGGAAGAGCGACTTACTCCGGAGTGAGGGGACACGCTTCGATGTCCGTCGCGGACAAACTTGTATTTTCACACTGGCGCCCGATTGTGGAAAATAGATCCAGTGGCCGCTGAGTTCTTCGAAAAATGTGTGATGTTTGTTCCACACATTGCTTGCAATAAATGAAGAATTATTACTTCGCTTCAAAGACAAAAAAAAAAAATTAAGAGGAAGATGATGTGACGTCAGAGGTGAATACATGTGTCAAGACGACAAATCTGCAGCGAGACATTCTGTCCGCGTAGCTCAGTTGGGAGAGCGACTTACTCCGGAGTGAGGGGACACGGCTTTGATGGTCTTCGCGGACAAACTTGTGTTTTCACAATACTGTCTGTAAATTTCATAAATATACTGCCTTTAAACACTGTTTTCGTCCGTCCTCATGAGTGTTGTCGATGGTGAGAGATGTGTTTCAGTGAACAGCGCAGGAGTCCTTATCCTAGCAAAAAGGTTACTGTTTATTTTAGTAGAGTCAATTCATTGGCCGCCACCGGGAGTCGAACCCGGTGGCGGCCAATGAGAATTTTGTCAAACACGTCATTCAAACATGACCTTGGGTTCGACTCCCGGTGGCGGCCAATGAGAATTTTTCCGTGACTCACTTATAAACGTGGAAAGAGCGAAGATCTTTGTTTGATGTTCCTGGTCCACGTTAAATGTCTGTATTAAGTAAGTTATTACTATCTGTATTCTTACCGGATGTGACGTCACGAACTTTCGGCGCGTATATCTCTGGAATGCGACGCCCGATCGGACAAAGGTTTTCGGCTTCTTTCTCGACGAGGAATCGTCCGGTAGGTTTATTGTACAGTCGATTCTGATCACTCCGTATATAGCTAGTCTTGACGAAGGTATAGCATACAACGCAAGGCTGTATGCACTGATCTACCCAATTTTTAACACTGCTGGCTTTACACATTACATACATCGTTCTTATCTTTTCAGCGCATACACACGTCATTCAGACCTGACCTCAAGACTGTTGCCAAATAGCATTCATTAAGTGAGAAAATACAACGTTCAGGTTGAAACGCTTAAAGAGAACTAACTCAAAATTTAAATATGGAAAGTAACTAAAAATGGTTGTTAAATTAAAATATACGTCATAACCGATAGGCAACTAAAATACTAGAATGGATGCCAAAAGACAGGAAAAGACCCAGAAGACAACCACGTGCAAGATGGAAGCCTGAAATTTGAGTGACATAGAAGAGAATGGCTCAAAACAGATATTTGTGGAAGAAACTTTGGGACACCTTCATTTAGCGGTAGTTTGAGAGCGGTTAGTGATGATGTTACACGTTCACTAATTTTTTTCCAGATCTTTTTTCTTTTTAATATATAGGGCGTCTGCTCTTGAATCCCATCCTTGCCAGATTACGCAGCATTGTTGCGCAGGATATTGTTCCTGGTTGACCGATATTATATTAGGCCGTCAACTGCGAAACTGTGTGGCATTGATTGCCTTGTACAAGGCTACGCACACGTCGTTCCCTTGTGGAATCTACTTTTTGCTGCCATTTACAGTTTTGTCGTCGGTTGGTTGTTTCGCCATTTCAGCACAGCTCCTGGTGAACTTTAACCGCTCTCGAACAACCCAAAAGTGTGTTCGGAAACTAACGCGCCAACCCTTGGATGTCCCCAATTTAGCCTTTCGTACCTCCGATAAATCCCTGGTTTTCCCATACACGTACGTAACTTCACTCTTAACTGAACCACCAAGTTCAGTTAAGAGTAACCAGCTTAGCGGCTTTAGGTTTCCTACAGCGATATTCATCCACAGAAACTCCCCAAATAGGCTTCCTTCTTTCCTTTTACTGCCTCTTCAATCTCACTATTCCACCAATCATCACCTCTATTGTTATCCACTATTGTGGTGCCACAGACCTCTACAACAGCAATGGCAACACAGTTCCTAAAACATTCCCACTTCTTTTTAACATCCCTCTCACAATACTCCAGCTCCTTCAGTCGTTCTCTGAGTACATCAGAATAACGTTGAGGATCTCCTGGGAGCCTTTCAACCTTTATTCTTTCCATCCTGGGCCTCTTCCTATTCCTCCAACCAACATTCAGTTTCACTCGTGACACTACCAAGTAATGATCAGAACCAACATCCGCACTTCTCATCACACGAGTGCCAACAATTAAGTGCTTCAGATGCTGATCGTTGACAACAAAATCTGTCACACTCTTTTGACCAAGAGTGCGATTTTCCCAAGTATATGTGTGGATATCCAAAATCGTTTACGATCTCCGTAACGTTTCTTGTTTTAAACGTGCATACGTACAAATGTCGACCCAACCTCAGAAACACTACGTTAAGTTGTCCTACTTCACTCTTAATGAAACCCTGGATAGCTTACGGCGTAAACAAAAACACTCAAAGATCACCAAAGAAGTAGTTACTTACGGTTCGCCCTTTTTTCAGCCAAAACTCAATATGCACTTTACTAATGAAGAACTTCTAGATAATTACTCAAATAATTCTTAACAGCAATAGTAACTTAATCTCATTAACGTGAGTTAGTATACGCAATAGTGGATTAACGAAACTCTAACACCAAATATACACTATATTGACAAATGTCACCGGACACCTAGAAGAGAAACACAACACAGCATTTATTGACATACATTAGTACGGTGTCGGTCCACCTTTGGCTTTAATGCATGCGCTGACCCTTCGAGACACGCATACAATAAGGCCAAAAATGACCGACACCGTACTAATGTATGTCAGTAAATGCTATGTTAATATGTCAAACGGGTCCTATAGACTGATTAATCCAGATACACGATCCTTCAGACTGATGGATCGATAACATGTATGTCAATAATGCTATACTAATATGATGATAAAATACATGTCAATAATGCTATACTAATATGATGATAAAATACATGTCAATAATGCTATACTAATATGATGATAAAATACATGTCAATAGTGCTATATGCCGCCCCGGTGGCGCAGTGGTCTAAGCGATGGCCTCTGATCATTCGTCCGAACGGGGTCCGGGTTCGAATCCCAGTGAGGTATGGATGTTGTGTTTGTCTTACGGCATTGGTTCTCTCCCTTCCCTGGAACCAGTGACCCTAAATTAGGGACGGGCGACTGCTTATAGCCCATTGAGTTGCTCACGGTGGTCGTTAAACCTCCAATCAAAAAAAAAATAACTATAGTGCTATACTAATGCATGTCAATAATGCTATACTAATATGTCAAACTGGTGAGATATACTGTTGAATCCAGATACACGATCCATCAGTCTGCTTGCTCGTGTATCTGGATTCATCAGTCCATAGGACCCGTTTCAATTGATCTACGGCCCACGATAAATGTACTTAACACTATGCTAAAGGACGAGTAGCATTCCAAGTAGAGATGAAAGGCTTATGAGCAGCCGCACGACCACGGTAACTCATGGAATGAAGTTCTCTGCGAAACGTACGTGTACATACTGAGGTTCCAGCATTTTTACTCACCTACTGCATACACTGAGGTCTTGTGCAGTACTCTGTCGATTAGCTGTAACGACTCTCCTGAGGCTTCCACTTCCCCTATCACTGATTTTCTTTGGTCTGCCGGTACGTTTTGTGCTTCAGGCACACCATGTGTCTTCTACTTATTCAGTACATCCAAAAAAGTTGACTTGGGTATGTTTAAACGCCTCTCGGTTTCTCTTATAGACAGCCCACCAATATAACAACACCCAACAGTCTTTCCTTTCTGAAAGTCAGTTCCCTTCCGCCACGACATTTTTACTTAACCTCACAGTGCGATATGATCGCGGTCAGCTGCAGGCTTGTTTTTATACCGTTTGCAGCTGTACCGCGTATCTTAACAATGCAGCGGGTCCGTTCATTTGCTTTTGAATGGGTATCCTTTGACTTTTGTCAATAAAGTGTATATTAACACCACTCAAACTGACAGACGCTAACTGCGTAAAAAAAGTGCTTACAGTGTAAGACAGATTCCACGACTACCACGCCTTTTGCTGCTAGCTCCATACATTATATCTCGTTCTGAGCTTGTCAAACATGTACACGTCTTTCACTCTTGACCTCAAGACGGTTGCCACAAACATTCAGTGAGTGAAAAAAATACAGGTTGCTCACACGTTTTTAGAAAGATTTTCCAGCAATGTAATTAATGTTTCAAATAAAATTCCTTTTTTCTTAAATGTTCTATCTGATAGCCCTGCCTCTTTACTAAGAACCTACATCTAGATTTCCAAGATGACACGGCCTTTCTTAAAATTGGCGATGGTATTTTATTCCACTCCTCTTCCACTGCTTTCCATAATCCAATCATTGTTTTAGGTCTGCGTTTAGAAAGCGCTCTTTTTAGCAGTGCGAAGGCACAATATTCCATATGTGACACATCAGGGGACTTTAAAAAAGTATAGACTTCATACCCGTCTCTTTTTTCAACTTTTCAAAAAACTGTTGTAGATTTGGATGTATGACTGGTAGTCTTATAATGGTAGTGTTCGACTCTTTGAAGGCTCTGCGGATAAAGAAATTGTACTTATTCTTTAAAATATAGGAGTTAAGACAATATTTTGGTAATATGTAGAACCAATTTTATCATTCTTTTTAACTTTTCTTAACTTTAATTTCCCATTGTACGAGTAACCAGCAATAATCCCGAATCCTTTCTGAAACTTTCTTTGGATTTTTGGAACAAAGATTGTAAGTCTTTTTCTGCTGTTTTGCGATAGTAAATCGACCTATCTTTGTTACAGTCTTTTAGGTAGATCTATGGTTCATTAAAATAGTAACAATAAATTTCCATCTATTTTCGGCTACGTGATTTTCATAAAGAAGTTGACACCGTGTTCTACGCTCATCTATACGAGCCTAGGCAAAAGGAGCTGAACATTGTTTTTTTGTCTTTTAGGTTTTTTTCGGATTCAAATCTTTGTTTACTAGCTTGTTTACAATTGATAAAGATATTTTTAACGACTTATCGATTGTTCTTTGGATCGGTGGATTGCATGTACTTTTGAAATACAGTCAAACCCCTATTTAACGGACTACGATTTAATGAATTCTGCGATTTTACGTACATTTTTTATGATCCCGACGGAATCACATTGAAATTAATGCTTGTCGTTTCCCGATTTAACGAGCACATGTCCTCAATTTAGCAAACATTTTATTTTTTTAAACCACAAAGCTATGTTAACCAGCATTTTCACGCTAAACGTTAGCCCAAATGCAATCCCTTGATGATGTTTTCGATGAACAGATTGGACTAAATGCATCAAATTCTGATGAAGAAGATGAAGCAGAACTGAAAGTTAGCTGCTTTAGTGATGCTGGTAACAGCATAGAATGTGCTAAAAAGTACTTGATGCCCTTCGATATTAATGATGATGTTTTTCATGCACTTCATAAAATTGAAGCTACAATTTATAAAGCTAAACCTTCAGAAAAAAATAAACAATCTTCTCTAAAGCATTTCTTTTCTACAATGTAAAAAGGTAATCAACACATATTCTGTTTTCACAAGTTAATTAATACTAATTGATGTTCTGTTTCATGCAGTTTAGGATACTGAAATCATTATTTAAGAATCTAAATTCTTGAGAAAAAATCAACTGTCGTATTTTTCGCGCAATTTTAAAGTACGCTTAAATATTGATGCTACATATCGAAGTCTAATATCTACGAATTATATATTTAATATGCAAAGTAAATGTGTACGTATTATAGCATTTTTGATAATAAATTCGTAATTAAAAGTACTATACATAATTTAAATGTCACTGAAAGAAACAGAACACAGCTGCTTACGTATTCTGTTATGAACACTAGCTTAATTTGAATGTTTTATTCGAAAGGCTTCCTCGATCTAGCGAATTCCACGATTTTATGTACAGAACTGTTGGTCCCTTGAAGTTCGTTAAACCAAGGTTTGACTGTACTCGTAAAATTACGTACCTTCTTTGGATATTCGTTTGGTGTTCTTTTTCCTGTTAAAAGCAATGCTTGACGATTTTTCCTTCTATTATTAACAATATTGCTTATTTTACATTTAGAAATGCTAATTCCATGATTTCCACAGCGTTTTTTAATTACAGAAAACGAATATTTCTCTTCGTAAAGAGCAAAAACAAAACCTTCTATCCACAGCTTCTTCAAGTGCGACATTTTCTTAGCAGACGATATTTAACCGTAGCAGGTGCTTTCTTTGTGTTCAGCTAAACGCTGTTGCCAGTTTCAATTCTTTGAACTTCTTTTAGTTTCTGTAATTTCTTATCAAAAACGTTCTGAAAATATGTGAACATTCTCTGTATAACGTTAAGATTGAAGCGCTGAACGAGAACGAACTCAAAACCTACATAGGGAAAAACAACATAAAAGAAATTAATGTCAAATTAGAACATACGTCATATATCTCAGAAAATATCACAGCATCTGATATGCCGTATCCAGAAACATAAATTATCGTTTTTCGTAAGTTACTGCCACCCAGAGAGACAAGAGAGATGCCGCCGAATTTTTGGGTGTAAATGAGCGCATTTTCTGACTCAAGCGAATGCGTGGTAATGAATAATGTAACAATCACTAAACATTTATTGGTATATGAAATTCTATATATCTATGGGTTTGTTATAGCTAAAAAATGTTGGCCATAGGACCAATGCAAAAGTAATTTTTGATAGCAATCTGATATAAAAAGATTTTGAAAGGGAGTCCGATGCAAAAAAAAGTTTCGGCTGCAGTGTGACGCAAAAGGAATTTTTTAACGGAAGTCCGATGCAAAAAAGAATTATTTCAGTTAATCTTTGAGAAGTAGCGATACGGTTGCAAATATAAGAACCGGCCTTTTACCCTAACAAAACACTCAATTAGGGCAGTAGAAAATTCACACAAAATAATATTCACAAAGAAATCTATCCGAAGCACAATTCTTTTCTTTTTCTGTGGATCCAGAAAGTAAACACTGCCACAAGCAAAAATATACACATGTTTACTTTAAGTAAAAAACCTGTGCATCAATGGAAGTAAGGAAGCACGTAAGTCTTCGTCGTAATGACTGATATCCCATGTACAGTACAAGAAATTATTTCAATTGAAATTTCAGAAGCGAAGATATAACTTTAGATGCAATTTTGTATTTTCACCTTTCAGCTATGCATTATAGAAAAATGAAATGTTTGCACCAAACCTTCCTCATAATAAACGCTTATCGACACAAAACAGGAATCAAATTGGATCTTTGGAAGAGAAGATTATCAGGAACATATATAAAATATTAATTGGACTTTAAATGATTATAATTGCTGCAGTTGTAATAATTGTAACTATAGCTGTAAGGTTTAAATGCTCATACATAACTACAAACTTTGTCTCTGAACTTAAAAATAATACACACTTGTATATACAGAAAAACAGTAACAGCCAAGATGGGGAATGAATCAATATAATTCACTTATATGAATCCACATTTATTTGTCCTTCAATGGTACTTCATCACAGTCGAACACGCTAACCAGAATATGAACTTGTAGGCTTTAATTCATATAACAATTTCAACATCAAAATGCCTTTATCGAAATGCACTTCGACCTAACATGCACACCATCAAGACGGTAAATGAAACGTACTTATCGTTAACAGGACGTTATATCAACAATGCAATTCTATCAAATTGCTCTGTCGAAAATACTCATGTCGTTGACAAGACACTATTTCAACTCTGCTCTGCCCTTCTAAAATCAGTATTTTCGTTTTATTGACTTTTTACATACTGTCAGTGTTGCTAAGCTTAGAAAGCTGTTCAGGGAACATAGTGTGTCGTTAAGTCAGAAAGCGTTTAACGAGAAGAAACTAAATCTACATAAGAACACATAAACTCAAAAGGAAAGTTAAATTAGAGGTATACGTGACATATAGAATGTACATTTATGTCCTCTTGTGGGGAGATTGCACACTATAAAAAGTACATTTGTGTGCTTGCAGAATGCTTCTTCAGTCTGCGAAGATTATCAGTTCCTAACAGAGGTTCGGTCGTACGCCTAATTACACAAAACAAAAGAGAATGAATCAGCTAATTAGAACTTACTGTACTGCTTTTTATCGTCCTAGTCAAAAACGAGCGCAACGAAAACATTTGTAGTTGCAGACACAAACAGATGAGTTCAGCAAAGAATTATGAACAATTAACCCAAGGTAAACACTGACGAACGCTTTGGCTAACACCAATGACTCAGCTTCGAAGGAATTACAACTTGTTGACAAAACAGCAACAAGTCACAAGCTTAGTTACATAATTGGCAGACCCATTGCGTAAGCAATGACTTCTTATTTACGTCTTCCTGACTTGACTGTCTGCCAGGATTTTCCGAAAAAGTAAGCTCTTGGTAGATAAGACGTTAGGTACGAAAATGTGACGAGAAGTAATTCGTGTCACTTTTAACTGGGAACAGACAACTAAAATTGAAAGTTAAATTAGAACATATACGACACAAGATACAGGTGCTAGTATTAATACAAACTTAGATCCGTTAGTGGCAGAATTTTCATTATGAAGAGCAAAACTATTTGGATCGGAAATTTTCCAATAAGATTCCTTTTAGTGGAAGATTTTCGATCCAAAACTTATTTTTCAAATCGATCTCTTTGGAGCAGATACTGCGAGAAAAACACAATATGACTTTACGCCATCTAGCGAGTAAACTGCGCGTTTTTAAGTGTAAAATGCGTGCTGTGATTTCCACGACGAATGGTATCCGTTGGAAAAATAATTTTTTAATAATCTAAATAGAGAAGACCCTTCCTGTACCAAAATGAATGCTTTCAATCGGTCTAGAGGTGATAAGTTTGCAAATTGAAATATTTATTTGCGCCGTTACCGACAAACCGAATTACGCTTGTAGAAAATTTCATGCAAAATGTTATTCTCAAAAACGTTCGGTCCTTCAGAAACAGATAGATGATCGTTAATAAACATATACCACCTTTATCCTCCCAAATCGAAAACTCTGCAAAGCCAGAAAAAAACAAAAATTCTTTCAATCGACGCTTTTGATGCGAGGCTCTGACTTCAAATGTAAATATGCATTTTCGCAGCTTTGCCGCAGAACTGTGAGTTATGGATAAATGTACACCAGATGTTCCCTATAACAGACGCTTTCCAAAGCAAAACAGAAAACGGGAAAAAATTCTAATCGTGTATTTGGACAGGAGATAAGCAACGAAATATAATACGAATTTACGCTCTCTTAAGAGAAAATTGCGTGTTATCGAAAGTAGACTGTGTGTGCACAACATTTTATATAGAGAGTGGTATTGAGTGTAAACAGAATTTTCAATAAAGGTTTTAGGAGCAGAGATAAATTACAAATAGAGGTATGTATACATTTGCCTTCCTTAGCACTTGCGCTATGAAGCACTAAAAATGCACACGCGGAAGATTCCTCAGAGTACAAAATCTCAGATCCAAATTTCTTTTAAAAGAAAAATCTGCGAGAAAAACATACACTATGTTGACAAAAGTCACCGGACACCCCTTCAAAAGCACATGAACGTATCCGCTGCGTTGTTAAGATGCGCAGTACAGCTGAAAACAGTATATAAACAAGCCTACAGCTGACCGCGATCATATCACACTGTGTGATTGAGTGAAAATGTCGTGACGGGAGAGAACTGACTTTTAGAAAGGAAAGGTTGTTGGATGTTATATTAGTGGGTTGTACATAAGAGAAACCGAGAGACGTTTAAATATACCCAAGTCAACTGTTTTGGTTGTACTTAATAAGTGCAAGACACATGGCGTGCCTGAAGCAGCAAAACTAACCGACAGACCAAAGAAAATCAGTGATAGAGGACCTCGAAGCCTCAGAAGAGCCGTTACAGCTAATCGACGGAGTACTGCACAAGGCCTCAGTGTACAGGTGAGTAAAAATGCTGGAACCTCGGTATGTACACGTACCATTCAAAAATAATTTCTTCCCATGGGTTACCGTGGACGTGCGGCTGCTTATAAGCCTTTCATCTCCACTCGGAATGCTACTCGTCGTTTAGCAAGGTGTAAAAAACATTTATCGTTGACCGTAGATCAATGGAAACGAGTCATATATACTGATGAATTCAGATACACGATCCATGAGTCTGATGGCCGTGTTTGGGTATGGCGGCAGCCGGGGGAATGCTATTTTCCACAGTGTACTGTTCCTACGGTCAAGTTTGGAGTTGGAAGTGTACTCGTGTGGGGGTGCTTTCGGTGGTATGATCCCGGTCCATTGGTTATCGTGGACAAACCTGTTAACCAGCACGTCTACCACGATATTCTGGACAATTATGTCCTACCAACTCTGTGGCAATACTATGGAACCGGGCCTTGTTGGTACCAGCAGGATAATGCTCCGAGCCAAAGTAAGGACTGTTACGGCGTGGTTTGACAATAATTCCGTATCGTGTGTGGACTGGCCGGCACAGAGCCCTGATCTTAATCCCATAGAGCATCTATTGGACGAATTAGAACGCCGCATAAGAAGTTTGGAACCAATGCTTACTACTGAGCAACATTTAGCGACAGCGTTATGTACTGAATGGAAGCGCATACCTATCGCCGTGTTCCATAATCTTGTCGAAAGCCTGTCTCGAAGGTTCAGTGCATGCATTTAGGCCAAAGGTGGATCGACACAGTGCTAATGTATGTTAATAAATGCTATGCTGTGTTTCTCTACTAGGTGTCCGGTGACTTTTGTCAATATAGTGTATAATAATGCACCAGTCCCCTCCCCGGTCGGGTGATCTGCAGTGTTTTTCATTACGAATGATATATTCTGAGGAAAATGAATCTCTCAATCGAATTCTTTGAAGCGGAAAAACAGTTGTAGGTATTAATCTAGATCTGCATTCACTAGTGGAAGACCTTTCTATAACGAAAATTTTCAATAAATGTACGCAACACATTTCTGACAGTAGAAGATATCCCTCACAACACTGATTTTTCAAATCTGCCTTTTTTATTGAGGGTTTACCTACCACCGTGAGTAACTCAATGGGCTATAAGCAGTCGCCCGTCCCTAATTCAGCGCTACTGACTCCAGGGAAGAGAGAGAGCCACTGCCATCAGACAAACACAACATCCATGCCTCACTGGGATTCGAGCCCACAACCATCTCGGACGAATGATCAGAAGCCATGGCTCATACCACTGCGCAGCTGGGGAGGCAATCTGACTTTTAGAAGCAGAGATATCGAAGGTGACTCAAATTACCCTTACGCCTTCTAGCGGAATAAAATGTACGTTATTTGAAACAGAAAATGATCGCACTTTGTTTTTCGTGATCAAGGGTATCCGATTAGGAAATATTTTTTAATGGGATTTTTGGGAACATTGGCATGAAATAAAGTATATACAGAGGTCAATATCACATACTTTCATTTAAGAACCGGCAAGATTACTCATCTGCTTGGATTCCCAAAGGAATTTTTGGAATCGCATTCAGTGTGGTGTAAGTGATATGGTGCCTAGAGACGAACGGAGAAAGTGAAAATCTGGTTAATACTAATCATGGTTACACCTTTGAAGCCGAAAAAACGATCTTTACAATTCATATTCCAGAAACAAAGGCACTATAACAAATGTAAGTAAATAATGAAATCCCGAAGCAAAAATACTGTACATTCAGAAATGTTCGCCAGCATATACACTGAAGAGCAATTGAATTAGACATAACTGTCTAGTAACGTGTAGCACCACCTTTCGCCCTGATGACGGCGGCGATTCATCTCGGCATGGACTCGACAAAACACGAGTCCATGCCGAGACTCGATAAAACACCGGAAGCGTTAGGAAGCCATACGGATCCACGACCCCTGAACAAGCTCCCACAGTTCACGACGATTTGATGGAGGGAGGTCATCTCTCTCCATGGCATCCCAGATTCGCTCGATGGGATTGAGATCAGGTGACCTCGCTGGCCAAGGAAGCGAGGTCACGTCGGTGCAGTGTTCACCCAACCATTCGGATACAATTCGGGAGCTGCATTGTCTTGTTGCAGGATGAGGTCCCAGTGGGATGTTGAAGACACACAAACGGGAGCAAATGGTCGTCCAGGATATCCCGGTAACGTTGACCTGTGAGGGACGATGCACACGTAATAGGGGTCCCATTTCAGTCCACGTAAACAGTCCCCAGACGAGAATGCCACCCCCACCAGCTTGAAGAGTACCCTGCTGGCAAGCAGGATCCATCGCTTCATGTAGTTTGCGACGTACTCATATCCTGCCATCCGCATGTACCAACGTGAATCTCGACTCATCCGTCCAGGCAACATTTTTCCTCATGTCTAGGGTCCAGTGGCGATGTTCCCGCGCCCATCCTAATCTTTGCACCCTGTGACGTGCGATCAGCAGTGGTACCCTCGTGAGACGATGGCTTCTGTACCCCACAGCGAGGAGATGGTTCTGGATGGTGTGGCTGCTTACACGTTTTTGTGCACCAGCGTTAAATTGCCAAGTGATTTCGTGCACTGTGACCCGTCTATCCGCTGTTACAATGCGAGCTAGCCGACGATGACCCCGCTCATCCACACGCTGTTGTCCACGGCAGTTGGCCCTTGCAGTGATGGTTTTACCGGATTCGAGGTACTCACGGTGCACCCGTGACACAGTGGCTAGTGAAACTCACAGTGACTTCCGAGATGGAGTGACTGATTCGTCGGGCCCCGACAATTTGCCCACGATCAAATGCGCTTAGATCCTTCGTCTTACCCATACTACGTCCGACTCTTACTGATTCCCGTCGCATCACTCCTTATATTGTCGGATCGCTGCATACGCCATGTCGTTTCAGTTTACAGGGCCGCCCACAGCGCCACATTTGCATAACGCCAGCTGTCTCTAATTCAATTGCTCTTCAGTGTAGATTCTTGGATGTATGTACTTACCTCTTTGGGTAATATAGGACATCTACAAACATATAAACTATATTTCCAAAAGCATTCGGACACTACCATTTTTTTTTTATTTGATTGGAGGTTTAACGACCACCGCAAGCAACTCAGTGGGCTATAAGCAGTCGCCCGTCCCTAATCTAGGGCCACTGGTTCCAGGGAAGGGAGAAAACCATGTACGTAAGACAAACACAATTTTCATGTCTCACCGGGATTCGAACTCGGACCCTTCTCGGACGAACGGTCATACGCCAGCAATTTGACCAATGCGCCACCAGCGGCGGCCCCAAATATTTTCATAAGTGCAAAGAACGGTTGCGCTGGTAGGTGCGCTGTGAATGCGAGGTACGTTTAAAAAACTAAGGTGTTCTGTCGTGTTATCAGCAAATTTGAAGCGGATACGCCGCTTGCACGTGAACTTTCCAAGTTCCAGTGTGGGCTATAGTTATAAGATGTCATTTGAGTAACGTTTCCATACGGAGCATTGCAGCTAAACTAAACATACCAAAATCGAATGCAATTGATATGTTGAAGAGATGGAAGTAAGACAGTGCAGCTACAGCAAAAAAAAAACGTTCAGAAACTGACGGAATGTGACAGAAGAGACATGGTAAGAAATCCATTTCTTCCTGTGCCGTACCCATCGCTGTTGAAGTAGTATAACGAAGTGAATTTCTCCGTCATTTTTTTTATCCGCGCCGGGGTTCGAACCCGGGTCCACTCATTCCGGAATAAGTTGCTCTACCAATTAAGCTACGCGGACGATTATTCTGATTCCTATCTGCCTTTACGTCGTGTGCGTCCTTCTGGCAGGTACGTCACATCTCCTGGTACGTTACATCATCTCCCCCTTATTTTTTTTTTTTTTTTTTTCGGAGTGCTGGAGAAGGGATTCTCTTATTTTTCCTATCTCGCGGTGTGGAAATAACATCACACCAATGCGAGATTTTGAACGGTCGGGTCATCCGGATAGTTCGGGCGCCATTATAACAAAGTAAATTTCTCCGTCATTTTTTTTATCCGCGCCGGGGTTCGAACCCGGGTCCACTCATTCCGGAATAAGTTGCTCTACCAATTAAGCTACGCGGACGATTATTCTGATTCCTATCTGCCTTTATGTCGTGTGCGTCCTTCTGGCAGGTACGTCACATCTCCTGGTACGTTACAGTAGGAAATGCTTGTAATGGCTTGGGTAGTACCATAGCTCTCCGTAGAGAGTTGCACATTGTGGGTTATCATGGTAGAGCATCAGCACACAAGTCACATGTTATATCACTACCGTGAATGCAAAGCGCCGTTTGAAGTGGTGTGTTTCTCGCCGTTTCTGGGCTGTGGGAGACCAGAAATCTGTTCTTAGGAGTAATGAGTCACGCTTTCCTTTCTTCCAATCCGACGGGCGTGTTTGGATGTGGAGTCAAGCCCGAGGAAGAATTTTCGTCAGATTATGATCTTCCAGCTGTTAAGTTCGGCGAAGGCTCCATCATGCTATGGAATTGTTTTTCCTGGATGGAACTCGGCTCGTTGGTTATTATACCACAAACCCTGAAGTGTACCTCGACGTTCTGGATTTTTCTGCCTTACCAACAATCTGACAGTATTGTGGAAATGACTGTGTTCTCTTCCAACACGATCGAGCTCCCTGCCACACTGCATGGCGTGCGCAGGACTGCTTTCTTGAAAATTAGGTAGAATTGTCAGACTGGCCTGTTCAGTGTCTTAATCTTAATCCTATAGAACACTTCTGGGATGAACTGGAGCGAGGGATACAAATTCGACCACAAAGACCGTCTTCGCTCTCCACTCAGGGAGCAGCTTTGCAGGACGAATGGAGAGCTATTTCTGTCAAGACCTACTTGGAATTGGTTGACAGTATGTCTCGACGTGCTGTCTCTGTCATACAAGCAAAAAGGTGGACCGACGAACTACTAATTCAGATAATATAGCTATATGTCCCAAAACATTGTGGTGTCCGAATAATTTTGATAATATTGTGTATGTATATCACGACTATTGCAAATACACGAGTACATTGAGGCAGTTAATTAAAATATTTCCGCATTAAGGGGTGTGACGTGCCTGCCCCGCGGGACGCACACGACATAAAGGCAGATAGCAACGAGAACGAACGTCTGCGTAGCTCGATTGATAGTGCGACTTGTTCCGAAATAAGAGGACTCGGGTTCAATCCCCGGCGTGGACAAAAATGACGGAGAAATTTACTTCGTTATAATGGCGCCCGAACTTCCCGGATAACCTGGCCGTTAAAGTTCTCGCAATGGCGTGATGCTCTTTCCACACCGCGAGACAGGAAAAATAAGAGAATCCCTTCTTCAGCGCTTCGAAAAATAAATGTGCGTGATGTTGCATTCCACACACCAGATTGACTGGGACTTCTCAAGTGCACGTTCTTCAGCGGATGGCTGCCTACAGTGACACATGGTCCCGGCTGACCCGTGGGCCATGCCCTCGGCCCTCTTTCGGGGGGGATGTGACGTGCCTGCCCCGCAGGACGCACACGACATAAAGGCAGATAGCAGCGAGAACGAACGTCTGCGTAGCTCAGTTGGTAGTGCGACTTGTTCCGAAATAAGAGTATTCGGGTTCGATTCCCGGTGTGGACCAAAATGATAGAGAAATTGACTTCGTTATAGGGGACTAGGGAGGTTTGACATTTCAAAAAGTGGCCTGCGTTCAATTGTGTTTATAAAAAGGCCGCGAATAAATATAAAACGTTTTGTCTGTGCAGGGGTATTTAGTATAAAATGATAAAATAAGAAAATTTATTCCCAGGGGAATAATATTGGCCCTCCAAGGTAATGAGGCAAACTATGTAAAATCCTATTTTACCACGCTTGCAGTCGAATGGATGATGTTTTCGGGAAATCTCGGGGATATTACTTCTTCTTAGATTTCCCTATATTAATTCTACCTGAAAAATTGAAAATGAAAACAAAATGCAAAAAATGGCGTCCAGATAACGAAAAATGTGGGAAAATGCGAGTTATTTGTTATTATAAAATGGTATAAAACATTTTTATGCAATCAGATGTCAGGTATAATTAATGCGTCATCGTGTTTTGCAACTCCGTTATAAATTTCAAGTTGATATCTCCAGCGGTTTTCGAGATATCGTGGTAAAATCACCAAAACATGGAGTTTCGAGAAGGTCGTGTTCAAATATTCGGTACAATATTTATGTTAGAACAATCGTACTTACGCGTTAAAAATTTCCTGCACTATAGAATTCCAGCACTTTGGTTGAAAGCCTACAGGACCGTTCTATTCTACTCGCGTAAAGAAGGTAGCACTGGTTGCGCAACTTACCTGTGCTCGGCCGGCCGCGCGCCACGTCACGTTTTATGATCCCCTGACCACAATTTTCTGAAATTTTCGAAAATTCAAACGGGAAGATATTCCTAAAAGATTGCACTATCGAAATATGCAAAAAAATCCGAAATTGATTTTTTCGATCTTTCAAACCTCTCTAATCCCCTTAAAATGTGAAAAATACATAAAAGTTTAGGTTTATTTGATTCGAAGTATGTCACTCCGACTGATGTTTTGAGTAACTATACAAGTTCGTGTCGTTGTAGAAAACTCGTAGATAACAGAACACAGACAAAAAAAAAGTACCTTTTCTCTACAAAGCAGTCCCTATGTATGACCACAACCTTTTCTTAGCGAGAAACCAGCATGTGGATGCCTCGATGGCAACACCACGTGTTGTTCGCTGGAATAAAGAAATCCAGTTCACTACGGATTTGTTTTTCGTTTTGGAACTCGTGCCCTTGTAAGTGGTTATCTAACGCACAGATAAAATGGTAATCGGAGGGAGAGATACCTGGTGTATGCTACTACGTTTTCCAGGCAAGACGTTGTATTATTTCCAGAGTCCTGTTCGCTACGTGGGGTCTGGCGTTGTCCTTCTGGAACAGCACACCTTTTCGATTTACCAATGAAAAATCCTTGGAAATTAGTGTTTCCTGAACCCGTTGCAGCTAGCAGGCGTACAGGGGTCTGCTGCGATAATTTTCCCACGTGGGAGAACGCCATAATGCATTATGCCCTTGACAATCCACCTTACACAGAGGAAAACCTAACTTAGAGGTAGCTTAGTAAACTGCTGAGTATCAATTCATTTCGTCACAACTACTGTCGGGCACGTTTCGGAGTACGATGCTGATCCCACTTCTTATCGCAGGTTTTCAAAATCACTTTATTAATAATAATAAAATGTAGAAGAACGTGGACAATGAAATGATTAACAGAACACACTGATGAGCACAGTGAGTGGTATGTACAATGCCGCATTCTGGAGTGTTCATGTGGGAGATGCGTACGAAAAAAATATTTCACTCACGCAGCAGTGAGAATAATAATAATCATACAGGTACGAAATCGCATGACAAAAGCAATATGATGAAACGATAAAAAAAGTGTAAAAGATGCGTGAAAAAGCAACAAAATATTGGAATACTTACAATATGTACAGGTCAATGCGAGTTTCGGATTATACAATATTATGAAGAGAAGGGACGAAAGTCCACACAAATGCGAACAGTCTATGAAGAGGAGTATTACTGGAATCTGCTCAAACCGTAAAAGACAATAGGATGAGCTGAAATGAAGACAGTTTTGGCAAACGTTGAAGTGCGAGGAAAGTCAGTTTATAAGTTCATTACGGTTGTTTGAAGAACAGTGGGTTACAAACAACCTCCCACCATAAGACGAATCGAGGAAAGTGAACTTTCAAACCAAGGAGTCGCCGGGGACCATGTAGACAAGAAATTTTGTTCACGGCGCTGGGCAGTAGCGGCATGAAACTCTAGTCGTAGGCGTGAGAGGAGACGATCACGAAAATGAAGTAGTAATGCAGCACTAGCTTGCTGCGGAGAGGCAGAGTTGGTAGCAGAACGCTGTTGCTGGTGATATTTCGCCAGTGTAAAAATATAAGAGCACACTGGAGGCAAACGGGTTGGTGGAGATTTGCAGAGAAGAAGCGTGCGGTATGCACTGAAGGTGAGCACGCACGGTTGAAAAACGGCTTCTTGTGCTGACACAAGTACAACGATACAGGTGCTACCGCTGCTGCTTGCTGTCATCTGACACAAAACTTGGGGCCAATGAACTTAGTCTGTATGTCTTTCCCGTGACATGTAAACGTAAGCGAATGGTTTCAGAACTCCTCTATCAAATGTTGGTGACACGTTTGCGTGTTGTCTTCCTCAATGACGGTGTGCCGCCGGTCATCATCAAGTGCCTGTGGTCGTCCACTGGATGAGATATCGTCCAACAATTCGTCGCCACAAAGAAACGTTCGGAACCCTTTTCTGGTGGCTCTCTCATTTACCACGCCAGCACCAAATGCTGTTCATATCCGTTTCGTTACGTATGCTGCGTTTACGCCTAGCTTAGAACTATTACACAATGCATCCCCTAATACCCTCTGAGAAGGCTCCGTTTAGCACACTGTTTCCACAGAAACGTACACTGTTAAATATTTTGTGGTAAGTTGTACCAAAATGTTGTGCTACGCCACCTGCACCACTTTCCGAGAAAATATACGCTATCGTGTTTTGCAAACAAAACCCAACAACGTGGTTCAACTTTTCACCGCATTATGGTACAAGGTTGCACATAAGATTGCACCATGTTGTTGGATTTATTTTGCACCACAGAATGGTGTGACTTTTCTAAGAAAGTGGTGCAGCTGGAATAGAACTAATTTTTGGTGCAACCTACCACAATTTTTTAACAATGTACAGCGGCAGCAGACACATGCCACTTACCCTATTAATGACCACTTTCTAAGCCTTGCAGCATCGCGTAAGAATGGCGCCTCTTGTTACTTGTTATACATATATGCCACCTCCTGTGTTTGCCTAAGCAAACCGGCACGAACTGCTTTGGTTACCTAACACTAAAATATCAGGACATGTTCAGACAAGCACATATGCCTCCCGGAGAAAAACTAACGTCCTATGGAAAGCTAAGAAAAATATGGTAAACATTGGGCATACTTATTTTTACGGGTTCCTGGAAAGGTTTTACCTATGGGTTTGTAACGTTTTTAGCGTATTTGGTTTTAGGTATTAGTTACAAGTCTATGTTTCATTAAAACTGTGGCATTACTATATGTGAAATACTCTTGTCCTGAAACGTTTCGTAGCGTTACATCGTGCTACCGATAGCTCAATTACTTAGGCAACTTTTAAACAAGCATTTAATGGCTTTAACGGCCACGAAAATTCAAGTCTATTTACTGTTTTAACCTTTCATTGGGCTCTAAAAGTATTCACTTGTACTCAATCATTTAGTATTTCGACAGGGAGGTACAACAGATTCTCCAATATACTTAATATTTCTCAATATCTTTTATAAACTCAATGCAATCTTAGGCTTCAAAACTCAAAGAAGCGCAACATTCAACTTGAAAAAATTTAACAATAACAGGTAGGTTAAATTTTCTTCACATCAACCTCCAAAGTAACATAACGATAACACAATTTAGCCAACTTGTAAGAAGAGCGTGAATACATCTAAGAGACTATCAATGCAATCGTAAACATAATTCCTATCTGCTTCGTAAACATACGTCATTGAACGTTTTACCGCAATGCAGATTGCCACAAAACATTCAGCGAAAGAGGAAACGTAGCGTTAAGTTCGGAAAATGCTCAAGGAGAATGAACCAAATTTTACATAAGATAACAGGAACCAAAAAAGAAAGTTAAATTAGAGTATACGTCCAGAGTTGGAAACGGGTCAAAAATTTTGGACCTGGACCAAAACCGGGATTTGACCCGGACAAATCAGCTTTGAACTACATACACTGACGGAAAAAAATCCCTACAACACGAAAAAATAGTTGTAGAGGAATGAAATGGCGGCAATTCATTTGTATAGGTAACATATTTAATCGATTAAGGTTTCAAGATCACAGCTTAATGTAAGCGCGAGAAGAGCCATTTTAAATGTGAAATGCTGGTACATTAATAACCGGTGTAACCGCCAGAATGTTGAATGCAAGCACGCAAACGTTCATGCATTGTGTCGTACAGGTGCTGGATGTCAGTTTGTGGGATGGAGTTCCATGCCTGTTGCACTTGGTCGGCCAATACAGCGACAGTTAATGCTGGTTGAGGGTGACGCTGGAGTTGTCGTCCAATGATGTCCCATACGTGCTCGATTGGTGAAAGATCTGGTGATCTAGCAGGCCACGGTAACATGTCGACACTCTGTAGAGCATGTTGGGTTACAACAGCGGTATGCGGGCGAGCGTTATCCTGTTGGAAAACACCCCTGGAATGCTGTTCATGAATGGCAGCACAACAGGTTGAATCACCAGACCGACGAACAACTGTGCCGTCAGGGTGCGTGGGATAACCACGAGAGTGCTCCTGCTGTCATAGGAAATTGTTCCCCAGACCATAACTCCAGGTTATGGTCCAGTGTGTCTCGGCCGCAAACAGGTTGGTTGCAGGCGCTCACCTGGCCTCCTTCTAACCAACACACGGCCATCACTGGCACCCAGGCAGAACCGGCTTTTATCAGAAAACACAACAGATCTCCACTCCGTCCTCCAATGAGCTCTAGCTTGTCACCACTGACGTCGCAAACGGCAGTGGTTTGGAGTAAGTGGAATGCACGCTACAGGGCGTCTGGCTCGGAGTTGTCCTTCAAGTAACCGATTTGTAACAGTTCGTTGTGTCACTGTGGTGGCAACTGTAGCTCGAATTGCTGCCGCAGACGCGGTACGATGCGCTACGGCCATACGCCATACACGGCGGTCTTCAATCTCAGTAGTGCCACGTGGCCGGCCAGAACCCGGTCTTCTTGAGGCAGTACCTTCCCTTGACCACCGCTGCCAACAATTACGCACAGTGGCTACATTCCTGCCAAGTCGTTCTGCAATATTGCTGAACGAAAATCCACCTTCTCGTAGCCCTATTACACGACCTCGTTCAAACTCCGTGAGCTGTTGATAATGGGTTCTTCGTCTTTTTAAAGGCATTCTTGACTAACATCAACACCCTACGTCGAATCTCAACGATAACTAACGCTCACGAACGTTACAGCGCGTATTTACAGCAAACCTACTTTGCATGTTCCGAATGGCGCTACTAGCGCCACACGCATGCGCCGAGTGCGAAATTTGCATAAACGTCATCTTACAGATGTACTCTCACCGCCTACCAACTGTCGTTTATCTAACACAACCCCTTCTTGGTGTTGGGAATTTTTTTTCCGTCAGTGTATATATGATTTTATATTATTATATCCTGAGTTTCGAATTTATACATATGTATACTACGAGTATGCACTGAAGTGCAATTGAATTAGAGATACTTGTCTAATAACGTGTAGCACCACCTTTCGCTCTGATGACGGCGGCGATTCGTCTCGGCATGGACGCGACAAGACACCGGAAGCGTTTGAAAGCCATACGGATCCACGACCCCTGAACAAGCTCCCACAGTTCACGAAGATTTGATGGAAGAGGCTCAGAGCCTCGAACATCTCTCTCAATGACATCCCAGGTGTGCTCGATGGGATTGAGGTCAGGTGACCTAGCTGGCCAAGGAAGCGAGGTCACGTCGGTGGAGTGTTCATCCAACCATTCGCATACAATTCGAGAGCAATGGCACGGTGCATTGTCTTATTGCAGGATGAGGTCCCCAGTGGGATGTAGAAGACGCACAAACGGGAGCAAATGGTCGTCCAGGATATCCCGGTAACGTTGACCTGTGAGGGACGATGTCACACGTACCAGGGATCTCATTTCAGTCCACGTAAACAGTCCTCAGACGAGAATACCACCCCCACCAGCTTGAAAAGTACCCTGCTGGCAAGAAGGATCCATCGCTTCATGTGGTTTGCGCCGTACTCGTATCCTGCCATCCGCACGTACCAACGTGAATCTCGACTCTTCAGTCCAGGCAACATTTCTCCACATGTCTAGGGTCCAGTGGCGATGTTCTCGCCCCCATGCTAATCTTTGCACCCTGTGATGTGCTGTCAGCAGCGGTACCCTCGTGGGACGATGGCTTCTGTAATTCCACAATGTTAACATAAGTTAACATAATTCCACAATGATTTACACATAGTAAAATTTTTTCTCTTGACTGTGATATAAAAAAAAAATTCCACAAGTCTCGGTTTCTTCGTCCCCGCGAAGAACACGTTTTAGTTCATTACATCCTGAAGGATGCGTAGTTATGAGCGAACAACAGTAATGCATAGCATCTTATGCTCATTGGTACAAAAATTTCATTCATTGAACTGATATTTCTTTCACATTATCTTGCTAATATAAATGCATATGGCTGTGAAAAGGGGCCTCAAGTCCTCTTGAAAAAAAGGATGCTTCTCTGTCATCCAGTTTTTATAAACTAAAACCGCCAAAATCTTTCTAAATATTTATGTTATTTATTGGAAAAAAATGCCAAAAATTGATTTCTCTTTAATATTTCATTCACAACAGCCGTCTGAAATTCCTTGCTATTTTATTAACAACTTTCATATGGAAAACTTTGTAAAATCTTTTTACTGAGGCAAGAAGCTCTCGAAGCCGAGCCCCCCCCCCCGAAATGCGGGGTTTGCGGGGGCTATCAGTACGCCCCTGGGCCCGCGACATAGGTGCCTTTTACATAGGTAAGAAATTGTTGATTAGACATTATTGCTCTTTATCGAACGCGAAATATTGAAATCATAACTCAAGATTTAATGAGTCAAAAAGCTTCTACATAAACCTTGTGCCATTTTGATCTTACATACCCATTGATATCCCTAGGAAATCTGGTACATTTCGTTTTGGTCAGCTAGGAAATCTCCCACACTTTGACAAGGCCACCCCGGTGGCGCAGTGGTCTAAGCGATGGCCTCTGATCATTCGTCCGAAAGGGGTCCAGGTTCGAATCTCGGTGAGGCATGGATGTTGTGTTTGTCTTACGGCACTGGCTCTCTCCCTTCCCTGGAACCAGTGACCCTAAATTACGGACGGGCGACTGCTTATAGCCCATTGAGTTGCTCACGGTGGTCGTTAAACCTTCAATCAAAAAAAAAAAAAAACACTTTGACAAGATCTCGGAAAGAAACGCAATTTGTGTACATCCCCTTACATGATTACATGAGAAGACATAGCAGTTTTCCGCCATGTGCACAGGAGCACGAGAAAGTGTGGGAGTTTTCCTATGTACGATTTTTCCTGGATCCGAATGCACTACGTATTAATTATCACAAACATGATGCTACCGTTTCGTGTTTTAACAGACCTCATATGGTTTCTCCGTGAAAAGTTCTTTGGCGGCCCACTCAGATGCCTTAGCCTTGGTAGTCCCCTGAGATGTCTTATCGTAAGGGCGCACTAAAACCTTAAAAAAAATCTTTATTTTTTTTAAACCGAAATGACGAACCATCGTCCAGCCGTGTGTCGTCCGCAGCTCATAGATGCCAAAGGGAAACGGAGACTGTCGCGCATTGTTCACAGCGACCGCAGGGCCACAGTGCGACAAATCCCCCGGTTGGTTGGTTGGTTGGTTCATTGATTTTATTGGCGCAAGGGCCATGGTTGGCCAAAGAGCGACAAACAAAAGACAGCAAAAGAGAACAAAATCAATAAAACACGTACACAAGGCTAAAAACAGGATGAAGCGGTAAAAGTGAAAGATGGAAATGAATACGGTAAAAACTACAAGACAGACAGACAAACAAACAGTATTAAAAACGTGCGATGAAGCTTAAAATATGGCTGATCAAATAAAACTGAAGAATGAGAACGATGAAAGGGCTAAAAAAGATAATGAAACAAACAGTACTAAAAACATGATACAAAGATTAAAATCCAGCTGATTCAGTAAAACTGAAAAATGTAAGTATGATGATAGGGCTAAAATCTAGATACGTCTAAAATAGTCAATTTGTTTAAAAAATGAAAAAACAACAACAGTATTGCAGTGGTCATTGAGGAGCCGCTGCAGTGTAACGTCCTCGTTCAACAAATGAGAATGAAAGAAATGAAAACGTACATCACGAAAACGAACACAGGTACACAAAAGATGAGTGACGGTGAGTCGGCAGTTGCACGTCTCACACATCGGCGCAGTGTCGCCACACAGCAAAAAGCGGTGAGTGAAACGACAATGCCCAATGCGGAGACGCGCAAGCACCACTTCCTCCCTGCGGTTCCGACGAGATGAGGAGTTCCAGATTTCGAGTAGGTTTTATACGATGCAGTTTATTTTCCACCTGTTGGTCCCACAGACCCTGCCACGTTCGTTTGATATGATCACGAACAAGAAATCGAAAATCGCGATGAAAGAGTGGCAAGGGTGTGACGACCAAAGAGGAAGCAGATCTAGCGGCCGCATCGGCACACTCGTTACCCGAGATTCCAACATGCCCAGGAATCCAGACGAATTGAATCTGGACACCGGCCTCGAGCAAGGAACGAAGAAGCCCTCGTACGTTCAAAAGAAAAGGATGATTACAATAGTCCAGCGATGACAAAGACTGCAGGACACTTAAGGAATCCGTATAGACCATAGCACTATGATGAGAACTCAAGATATGCTGTGCAAGATACACAGCATGCAGCTCCGCCGAAAACACCGTGGCCTCAGCTGGGATCCGCGCTACTGACACGTCATCAACACAGACAGCTGCGGATCCAACGACTCCATGCATCTTAGAGCCATCAGTGAAAATGGGAGTGTATTCAGTTTTGAGGGCACGGTGCTCAGCAAAGAGCTGCTGGTACACTGATGCAGGGGTTGAGGATTTGTCGAATGACGTAAAGGTGGTATCAACCATGACACCAAGTGGGTGCCATGGAGGATCCCCAAAGCCCCTGGTCGCTGCAACAAGCGACAAGTCGAGCCCTGCATCACGAGCTACGGCCGCCATACGAAGACCGAAGGTTGGAACGCACGAGGGCCGGTTCGCAAATAAACGAGCATGCTGAGGATGAAAAACTGCACCGTACAAAGGATGGTCTGGAAGAGACCGAAGTTTTAAGTAAAAGTGGACAGACAGCTGCAGACGGCGTAATTCAAGCGATGGTTCGTTCGCATCAGCGTAAAGGCTGGGAATCGGAGATGTTCGAAGTGCTCCCGTACAAAGACGCAGCGCCTGATGATGAACAGTGTCCAAAGGCCGGAGAACGGAAGGACGAGCCGAGCCATACACGATACAGCCGTAATCCAGTTTCGACCGAATTAAGGAGTGGTAAATGCGAAACAAAGAGATCCTGTCTGCGCCCCACGAAACTCTCGAAAGGATTTTTAGAATAGAAAGAGCACGCAGACAGGAAATCTTGAGCCGCCGAACGTGCACACGGAACGCAAGCGCACGGTCGACGGTCAGTCCAAGGAACTTGGTCTCCGGCAAAACTGGAATGGCTACACGGTCCAAATACAGCTCGGGGTCAGGATGGAGGCCACGCCTCCGGCGAGAAATGAACACACGCTGTCTTGTCGGGAGAAAGAACGAAACCATTGCTATTTGCCGCTTTAAAAATCTGATTAATACTAGACTGCAACTGCCTTTCAATGAAACGCATGCTCGATGACGAGCAGAAGATGTGCACGTCATCGACATACACAGTAGCCGAAACCGCAGGAGGAAGATTTGTGAGGAGACAATTAATGCGAAGGATGAACAATGTGACAGATAAAATGCAACCTTGAGGAACACCTTGTTCTTGATGGAATGTTGCAGATAGCGTCGTACCCAGGCGCACCTGGAACACCCGATTGCGAAGAAAATTTACAATAAAGGTCGGAAGATTCCCTCGCAATCCGCATGCGTGGAGGTCACGGATAATCCCGTGCCGCCACGCACGATCATAGACTTTCTCGATGTCAAAGAATACAGAAACCAGGTGCTGCCTACGCACGAACGCCTCGCGCACAGATGTCTCAAGGTGCAGGAGATGATCGTGAGGTGAACGATGACGCCGAAAACCGCTTTGTGATGGTGAAAGTAATTGATGATGTTCTAAAAAATGAATTAATCGTGAGTTAACCATGCGTTCGAGAACTTTACACAGACAGCTAGTGAGAGCAATTGGGCGATAACTAGAGGAGACTTAGGATCCTTGCCAGGCTTCGGAAAAGGTAGAACAAAAGCCTTTCGCCAAGACTCCGGGAAACTGTGTTCTAACCAGATGCGGTTGTATAAGATTAAAAGGTTCTCGAGAGACGACTGGGAGAGATGACGGAGCATGTCGTAGTGGATGTCATCGGGACCGACAGAAGTAGCCCCGGACCGATGCAGAGCCACCCGAAGTTCACACATGCTGAAGGGGAGTTATAACCAGTGTCGGTATACGGCGCAAAAGAGATTCTATGGCGTTCCGCGGAGGACTGAATCCTATGAAAGGAGGCCGGATACGCCAGATCACTCGAAACGGAGGCAAACGCCTCCCCCAAACAATCTGCAATCTCCCCGACGTCAGCATATGTGCAGCCGTTATTCTCGAGAATGGCAATCTGGTGTGAACTGTAGGTTCCCCGGATCTTACGAATCCTTTCCCCACACAGTTTTCGAATTGGCACGTGAGGTAAGAGATGATACATACTGGATCCAAGACTCCCTCTTGCTACGTCGACGCACCAACCGAGCATAGGATTTAGCACGTTTAAAAGCAACGAGATTAGCCTCGGTTGGATAACGCCGAAAAGTAGACCAGGCCTTGTGTTGAGCTCTCCTAGCCGCTGCGCATTTAGGGCTCCACCAAGGTTTCGGAATTCTGGGGAGCTTCGTAGATGTCTTACGAATTGAAAGATCAGCTGCCTGAAGAATACAAGTTGTGACTTTAAGTACAGCTGCGTCGATTGACTCTTGGGTCACCATTTCAGAAGATATCACCGCGGACGATGTGAAGACCTCCCATCTGGCACAATCCATCCTCCATCGAGGTGGGCGGGAGGCAGAATATGGCACGTTTGCATGGTGCCAGAGGACGATTGGGAAGTGGTCGCTCCCGTGGAGATCCTTACACACACCGTCCACGACCAGTCAGCAATGATCGATGGTGAACCCAAGGTCAAATCGATCGCACTGAAAGATCTTGTCGGCTCATGGAAGTAAGTGTCAGCACCGGTGTTTAAAAGGCACACAGAGGCCGAGCACAGAAGAGACTCTATGCGACGACCTCTAGCGCTGGCGCTGACACTACCCCACAAAGGATGATGAGCATTAAAGTCACCCAAAAGAAGGAAGGAGAGGGCAGCTGATCAATCAAGCTCTCCAGAACAGAGACGCTAACATCCTCATCCGGTTTTAGATAAACACTGCAAACAGTAAGAGGCACAGGCATAGAAATACGAACCGCCACGGCCTGCACAGTTGTGGAAACCGCGACGGAAGATACCGGAACCCTGTGAGGGACGAGAATAGCGACACCCCACAGGCTATATTTCCCAGACGAGTGGTCTGTCCGAAATGCACTGTAGCCTCGAACTGAAAGCAGGTCCGATGGTTTAAGCTTTGTCTCCTGAAGACAAAGGCACACCGGAAAGTACAAATAAAGCAGATGTTTCACGTCATCAAAACTGGTGCGAAAACCTCGGCAGTTCCACTGAATTATTGAACCCATGGGTAAAAATGAAATGAAAAAGGAAATGATTAAACTTGGTTAGCCTCCATTTCCTCTGGTGAGCGTTCCCCCAGATTTGGTGGTGTGTGACCAGGGGCCAAGATGGTGAATGCTTTGTCCCAAGTGTCTTGGCGGGATTTGCTCGCCGTTGATTGTTTGGCTGAGACTTTGAAGGAGAAGAAATGCTCTTCTTATCCTTGACCTTGGTGTTGGTGTTAGTGTTGGCGTTTTTGCCAGAAGAAGTGGACTGAGTTCCCTTGCTGGTGTTGGAGTGAGTCTGCTTCGGTGAAGTGGCGGGTGCCGCTTTCAGACTCCTAGCTCGCGACTGGAGTGCCTCCAGTCCGGCTGCGGTGATTTCCTCCATATTGAATGGACATTTAGGGGAGATCTGAACGTCGGTCTGAATGGCAACCACCACTGAAGCGAATGATCGCCGATCAGATGTAACGGGAACCACTCTTCTTCTGGCCTCAGGATAGGAAATATTTTCCACCGTTTTGAGCCTTTGGATTTCCTTCTCCTCCTTCCACTTGGGACAATCTTTGGCTGATGCTGGGTGTGAACCCTTGCAGTTCACACAAAACTCTGCCTCGGCCACACATTCTGAGAGGAGATGCTCTGTGGCACCACAGCGTCCACACCTAGGAGAACTCCCACATGACTGCTGAGAGTGGCCGTACGACTGGCACCTAAAACATCTCAACGGGTTGGGAATGTACGGGCGTACCTCGAGGTGGAGATACCCTGCCTTGATGGATGTAGGCAGGGAAGGGCAGTTGAAAGTCAAGATAATGTTCCAGGATGGAACAAACTGCCCATTCCTCCTAAAAGAAATGCGTCGCACACCCGTAACATGTTGGCTCCTCAGTTCTTCGAGAAGTTCATCCTCAGAGCAATCAATAAGATCCCGAGAGGAGACAACACCTCGAGATGAATTTAGGTAACCGTGTGGTGTTATTTTGACAGGCGTCTCGAGCAGCATGCTGGTGTTGATAAGTGTGGAACTGTAGGCCACAGTAGACATCTCAACAAGAAGATCTCCAGACTGGAGCTTCTTGACGCTCTTAGGAGAGCTTGCAATTGATTGCAGCGCTTTGTGGATCAAAATGGACTTTTGGCACTCAAAGGCTTTGAAGGGTCCAATGAGTGCACAAAAAAGAATCTAGCATTGGAAACATCTGCGACAAATTTTTTGGCGGAAGGACCTGAACCTTCCTCCATACCTCTTTTAGTTTTGGGTTCATGGGAAATTTCATTGAGAGCCATATAAAATTTAAAGGATTCATCCGCCAACTTCCCCACCCACAATCGAGCCCAACAAGGGAGAACCGGAGGTCCGCAAGCCCAAGTGGACGCAGGACACGGCTCTAGGGATAGCAAGCGGATATAGCAAGTTGATAGGGCAGACATGCGCTCAGCGAGCACCCAGACTTTCCCATGCCTGGGGAACACCCCTTTGGCATGCCCACCCTATCCCCAGACTCACCCTGTCGTACGAGACGACAAGCCGTTAGAGGTCTGGGCTCCACTCGGCCACAGACCTCATTGACTAGGAGTGGGTTAGTTCCCAGCCCCCCGTTTAGGGTGAAGCAGGGGGCAAAGAGGAGTGTTGGCAACTGGCGACAACAACACCCAGGCCTCCAGAAACCTCAGCCTCCAGCATCCCCTTTTCCACCTTACGGGTCACCACACACGGCAAACGTGCAGGTAGGTCTAGCTAACCAGCTCGGAAAAACAAAGAAAGAAACATGAAATGGAGAAGACAGGAAAGAAAACGAGAAACTAAAATCCTGAGCTGGCGCATAATCACAACCTCAGCAACCTACAACTGAGGCGGGTTCATGTAAAGTGAAAAAACATAAAAAATGTGAAAATCATCACATATAGTACATGTTGGCTCGGGCCGTGGGGACGCCATCCCCCATCAGCTGGATGAACAGCTGTCCCTTCGGTTACGTAATCGTTCAAGACGAAATATATAAATGGATCCGTCACAAGGTCAGCTCGGGCCGTGGGGGCGCCGCTCCCCAAATAACTGGAAAACCAGTTATCCCCGTGCGGGGCAAATCACCCGTAGCTACAACAGTAGTGATCAGGTTAATGTGTCACAGCACACAGTTCATCGTAGTAGCCGAAGACCCAGCCGGGTCCCCATGCTCAGTGAACGTCATCGCCAGCAACCCATGAAATGGGCCCAAGATAATCGAGATTCGACCGTGGGTTATTGGAAGAAAGTGGCCTGGTCTGAACAATCAAGATTCCTGGTGCATCACTTAGATGGCCAAGCGCGGATACGCAGATTGACAGTGGATGCACTGTTTGGCGGAAACAGGCGGGCGGCGGCGGTGATATGCTGTAGGCGATGTTTCCTTGGGACAGTTTAGGCTCCATTATCCCATTAGCACATTCTCTGACAGCTGTCAGGTATCTGAACATCGTTGCGGACCAAGTTCACCTATTCATGGCAACTGTGTTCCCTGCTGGTGATGGTCATTACAAACAGGATAATGCACCATGTCACACTGCCAGAATCGTTTAAGAGTAATTCGAAAGAAGATGCTGGTGACTTTCTGCTAATGCCATGGCCTCCAAATTAACCTGACGTGAACCCAATCTAATATTTGTGGTTTGACTTGGAAAACCGTTTTCGTGCTAAATCACCACTACCCCGAAATGTACGGGAACTGGAGGACGTGCTGTTGACATTATGGTACCAGATACCCCAGGATACCTATCGCCACCTCATCGAATCGATGCCTCGCCGAGTGGCCGCTATTTTGCGGGCTAAAGGAGGTCCTACAGCTTATTAGGTAGGTAGTCATAATGCAATGGCTCTTTGGTGTAGCTAAGAAGGAAAGAAGAACGGATTTAAGGAGGGGAAATATAATCAGAAATCCAAAATACCCATCCTCTTGCTGGAAGTAGTATATATTTTGACAGATCGATATTTTCCTCAATCAGAGTAACAAGGATATTACGTGTGACCAAAATAACTTATTTTTATCTTTAACTTATTTACTTATTTATTTGCTTCCGTGCTGCAATTACATAAGAACCTGCAAGCACCAATTCTTCTGATATTATTTTGGCGTCGGCTTTATCGGCCAAAAAGAGTCACGTCAAGCCGCTGTTCCGAGACTTGCGGTTTAGTTTGACTTCCGAAATAAGTTCATTGTTTAGGGGCAGAGTGCACGAACGGAACCCATGATCTCATACACGCTTTATTATATTACCTTATTGTCTATCCTCTAGGTCACTGAAAAAAATTATTCGTGTGGATGTAAGCATGACGAAGATTTTTCATGTTTTCCTTTTCCTGTCCATATTTCCCTCAACGTTTCGTGAAAGTGCATTTGTGTTTGACATGTTTCTGTTTGCGGAAAATGGACTAAAAGAAACTCGTCTTAGATCGAGGAAGGAGGAAAGCATAAGCCAATTTTTCCACGTATTTCAGCTTCTCCTGATACACGGTTCCTCACAAGGTGGTGTAAACGTTTGTTTGTATTTACCATGTCATCTCGATTCTTAGAAAACTTGTGACGTATACAGAGATGGAAACGGGTCCGCTGGTCAACAAATCTTTTGCTGGTCAAATGGATCGGGTAAAGGTGTTTCTGACTCGATTTCGACCTGTTTTTTTTTTTTTTCGTTTTATTTTTGAAAAGAAAAAAAAGTGTTTTAAAGAAAAGTGCGCCCTGTGGAATTTTGTGCTCGATACTGGTGCCAGCCAAGTGAAAAGTGGTTTGTCATAGAAAAATATTGCCGTCTCTTTCTTAAAACAACGAAAATTTCCACCCACCGACGATACGGCGCAGACGCTAGACTCAAAGATACCATATCGTAAAACGATTCTTCCTTTGCGTTTATTTTCAATGCTATTGTCCGGAGCAAGCTACGTGCAACCGCCTGTCACCTGTTTCTCTGGTGATTCACTCTCTCACACCCCACATGTCACATTGTAAGACTGAGAGTTTCTTTTCACATCGCATCTTTTGCATTGAGTATTTAGAGGTTTTCGTTTGACGTGCTAACATTCTGTTCCATTGCGTGCCATGTCGGAATTAATTCCTTATTTGTTAATATGGATGAATTTAATATTAAGGAGCTTGAAAAAGGCGTTGAGGCCAACAAATACATGCTTGTACAAAAAAAAAGGGCGGGGGGGAGTGAATGCTGGAAGTTCTTTTGTCTCATTAAGAAACCTGAATATGTTTCAAACAACACCAATTTTCACAAGATTATGGTAAGTTGAAAGTTTCCAAAATGTGAATGTTGATTTCACGAGTGTTCCTTCCTTCTGAGCGACAATGATGAATCAATATCCACATTTTCGAATCTTTCAACTCATTAAAAGCTTGTGAAAATTGGTATTGCTGTGAAACATATTCTGAAGCTTGATATGTTATCAAGAAAAGAGCAAAAACTGAAATTAAACGTGAAACAAGTTACTTAATTCAAACATTTTGACTGTAGCACTATCCGAATTAAGTGGAATAGCCTTAACATCATCACTACAAAGAGACTTTGACTCTCGCAGATGTGCTTGAAAACATGTGTAAAACAGTTAGGTAATATGAAAGACGGCAGTTTCAACACTTTCTGTGAATAAATTATACGTTCCCGTAATACATTTGAATGATTTCTGTATAACCTACGATACCCACTGCAAAGAGACTATATATATATATTTAAATCATACATAACATATATAGAATTATACACTACACATATACACTGAAGAGCAATTGAATTAGAGACAGCTGGCGTTATGCAAACGTGGCGCTGTAGGCGGCCCTGTATACGGAAACGACATGACGTATGCAGCGATCCGATAATATAAGGAGTGATGCGACGGGAATCAGTAAGAGTCAGACGCAGTATGGGTAAGACGAAGTGCATTTGATCGTGGGAAAATTGTCGGGGCCCGATGAATGGGTCACTCCATCTCGGAAGTCGTGCAGGCACTGGGATTTTAACGAGCCACTGTGTCACGGGTGCACCGTGAGTACATCGAATCCGGTAAAACCATCCCTGCAAAGGCCAACTGCCGTGGACAACAGCGTGTGGATGAGCGGGGTCATTGTCGGCTAGCTCGCATTATAACAGCGGATAGACCTGCCACAGTGCAAGAAATCACTCGGAAATTTAACGCTGGCGCACAAAAACGTGTAAGCAACCACACCATCCAGAACCATCTCCTTGCTATGGGGTACTTTTAGAATATTTTAACTTACAACCTAAATATTTGGTATTTGTAAACATTTTATAACACAGGTGATAAATAATCTGTTGATTGTCTTCCATTTAGTGTTATAAAAGGTTTACAAATACGAAATATCTAGGTTGTAACTTAGAATATCCCTAAAAAAAGCCCGCGGCCTTAGTGCCTTGTAAAGAGCTGAAAGCCGCCCCGGTGGCGCAGTGGTCTAAGGCGCTGGCCTCTGATCATTCGTCCGTAAGGGGTCCGGGTTCGAATCCCGGTCAGGCATGGATGTTGTGTTTGTCTTACGGCACTGGCTCTCTCCCTTCCCTGGAACCAGTGACCCTAAATTAGGGACGGGCGACTGCTTATAGCCCATTGAGTTGCTCACGGTGGTCGTTAAACCTCCAATCAAAAAAAAAAAAAAAAAGAGCTGAAAATAACTCGTTGTGTGCCTTTTATTAGATTTTATAAAATTATTACAAATACGAAATATCTAGGCTGTAACTTAAAATCTTCTAAAATGGCCCGCGGCATAGGTATCTTGTCAACACCAGAAGATCGATTCGTTGAGTCTTTGTTGATTAGCTTTTATTGCATGTTATGACAAATATTAAAATAATAACTCAAGATTTAGTGAGCCGGAAAGCTTCTACGTAAACCTTGTGTCATTATGAACTTAAATACGCATTTATATCGCTAACAAAGCTCGTACATTTCGTTTTGGTCAGCTAGGAAAACTCCCACACTTTGACAAGATCTCGGAACAAAACGCAATTTATGTGCATCCCTTATATCAGAAGGTGTAGGAGTTCAAGAAACATTGAAATCATAACTAAAGATTTAGTGAGTCGGAATGCTTCTACATAAACCTTGTGTTGTTATGATTACAGTACAGTAGAACTCCAATTATGGGAATTAACTCGGACCACAGACCATCCGGATATTCGGAAAATCCGGATATTTGGGTTGTCTTTTTTCTGCAGGTCAAATACGTATTTATTAATTGAAGTGAGGGTATTTAATTTTTTTCGTTTATCGTATTTTATAATAGCAAATGTTATACAGCTTAAAAAAAATAAATATCTACCACACTGCATTATCATTTTGTATTATTTAAATGAACGAAAAAACAAAAAACACGTAAATAAATTAACAAAAATCTTAATTTTACTTGGCCTTGAAAGAATAACAAGCTGTCCGGATAATTGGAGTTCCCGATATTTGGAGTCCAGATAATTGGAGTTATATTCTATTATAGTCTTACATACGCATTTATATTCCTAGGAGAACTGGTATATTTTGTTTTGGTCAGCTAAGAAAACTCCCACACTTTGACAAGATCTCGGAACGAAAAGCAATTTGTGTCAATCCAAAAATCGAAGATACCTTCATGAGAAGGTGTAGGAGTTTTCCAGTGTAAGAGTTTCCTGCCACCCAGTGCATTCTTCAAACTAATATACACTATATTGACAAAAGTCGCCGGACACCTAGAAGAAAAACACAACATGGCAATTATTGACATACATTAGTACGGTGTCGGTCACCCTTTGGCCTTAACGCATGCACTGACCCTCCGAGACATGATTTCGACAAGGTTTTGGAACACCGCGATGCGTAGACGCTTCCATTCAATACATAATGATGCCGCTAACTGCTGCTTAGTAGCAGATCTTGGTTCCAAAATTCTTACGCGGCGCTCTAATTCATCCCATAGGTGATCTATGGGATTAAGATCAGGGCTATGTGCTGGCCAGTCCACATACGATACGGAATTATCGTCAAATCATGCCGTAACCGTTCTTGCTTTATGGCTCGGTGCATTATCCTGCTGGTACCAACAAGGCCCGGTTCCATAGTATTGCCACAGAGTTGATAGGGCATAATTGTCCAGAATATCGAGGTAGACGTGCTGCTTAACAGGTTTGTCCACAATAACCAATGGGCCGGGACCATACTATGAAAAACACCCCCACACAAGCACACTGCCAGCTCTAAACGTGACCGTAGAAACAGTACACTGTGGTAAATAGCGTTCCCTCGGCTGCCGCCATGCCCACACACGGCCATCAGACTCATGGATCGTGTATCTGGATTCAACAGTCCATAGAACCCGTTTCCATTGATCTACGGTCAACGATAAATGTTCTTTACACCATGCTAAACGACGAGTAGCATTCCGAGTGGAACTGAAGGGCTTATGAGCAGCCGCAAGACCACGGTAACTCATGGAATGAAGTTCTATGTGAATGCTATGTGTGCAAACCGAGGTTATAGCATTTTTACTCACCTATACATTGAGGTCTTGTGCAGTACTCCGTCGATTAGCTGTAACGACTCTCCTGAGTCTTCGACGTCCTCTGTCACTGATTTTCTTTGGTCTGAAAGTACGTTTTGCTGCTTCAGGCACGCCATGTGTCTTCCACTTATTCAGTACATCCAAATCAGTTGACTTGGGTATGTTTGAACGCCTTTCGGTTTCTCATATGGACAACCCACTAACATATTTCTTTTCTCAAAGTCAGTTCTCTCCCGCCCCAACATTTTCACTTATCCTCACAGTGCGATATGATAGCGGTTAGCTGCAGGCTTGTTTTCATATCGTTTGCAGCTGTGCCGCGCATCTTAACAACGCAGTAGAACGGTTCATTTGCTTTTGAAGAGGTGTCCCGTGACTTTTGTCAATATAGCGTATCTGCAGATAGTTTATAACAAATCAATGAATTTCCCATTGTTGTCACAAAATCATGAGCTTAAGATTCTTAGATGATATCTTGGATTTTTAATGATTCAGCATTGTATACTTTTCTTGGTGCATCTTTTTTTGCTATGCAGTGTGAAGCCATAATGGACTTTGACCATTAACCCTTCCAAGTGCAAGTAAGTAAGTGAGGGTCGACTGTGGTGAAGAAACTGAAATTGTCTCACTGACCCCATTGTAGCCAGTAACATGTAACCTTTACCCTACGTGAGGCACTGCCTTGACATTTGTTCGTCTTTTAGCCGCTGTTTGGGATTGAGTGAAAATCATACAAGAGAAAACAACCTATTATACTTCTCTCCATATGCACTTAGTGGCCACTGTATTATGACCTCAGTACTTCGTTGGGCCCCCTTTGCGTCGATTCTTCGTAGCATGGACTCTACGAGATGTTGATAATCTGAGACCATGAATAACACTTTCCAGGAGTTGTGGATCCAGCTGTCTGATGGCTCATTCATCCCACAAATTCTCAATGGGATCTGGAGATTGTGGGAGCCACCTAAGCAAAGTAAACTCACCGGCATGTTCCTGAAACTATACAAGCACTATGGCATTATCTTGTTGAAAGTTGGGATAAACATGGCAGGATGCACTTGGTCCGCAACCCAGTCAGACGTACGAATTAAAGGGCCCAACAGGAAAAGAACCCCACCAGCTTGAAGGGTTGTAGCTCTCCGCCAAATTCTCTTTTCGGCATGGTGCAACTGAATACATCGGACCACAGTTTCCAATATCCTTGTGCGAACCCATTTCTCTTGTTAACTGCCGACAGCATCATTTGAGGGGATGATCTGTAATTTACTGCACTGTTGCCCTTCTGTTGTCTGGACACTTCCGCCCGAACAGTCGACCACGACCCAGTTTTTTGACTGGCAGTAAACACTACAGCTGCTCTGTAACATTTCACGAATGCGGCGGTGATCCCACGTTGAAATTCCATCAAATCGCATTTTTTACCCAACCCAAAAGTCACTACTGTCGCAAGCCTTTCCCTTTTTATACTAGCCTCGCTCTCTGGCTGCAACAACGTGCAGCCATTTGCTTAAAATTGTCAGGTGGTCATAATAAAGTGGCCACTCAGTGTATAAACCGTGTATTATTTGCGGTGTAGCGGCATGCCTCCTGGACATTTGGTAATGGTGGGCCCCCAGGCTATAGCCCCGTTAGACCCCCTCTTAATCCGGCCCTGACCGTAAGTCAGACCATGTCGATGGTTAAAAACCAATCTACATATGTACGGAGAAATATCGCCACTGATTGATGTTTGAGTAAATTGGATAAAAGCGACGTTACAGGATAGTTTGAAAGTACTGTTTATGTTTGAATGTACCATCTGATTCAAACTGTGCTTACAACATTGCCAAAAGATTTTTTTTAATAAAATATGAGCACATGGTTATTAACATTTGCAGAAAGCTATTCTGAAAAGACGTAAGAAAAAAAAAGGAAGGTGTAGAATTAAAACAAACTAAAGCCAGAAAGGTTTGCAAATATTCATGAGCATTTCGATGGGCAGATGTACGTGTTAAATTGATTTCTTTGGCTCTAAATATATCCTAAATTTTGCAGGCGATGGAAAATTCTGCATAAAAGCACTATTTTTGGAAACTTCTTGCCTCTCCCATATGTACGCAGGGAATTTCTCACTGAGACATAAATAATCTTGACAGCTGCACATTCCAAATATCACCTTTGTCTCCGCACTACTATTCCTTACTTATCTGTGTGTTTTCTGATCTGCTATCAACATTTCTTCATTGCACTTCATTCTTCTTTTGTGAATGCCTGGTGTTTTGATGGCTTGAAAAGGACGATCACTCCATTGGAGAGGACGAGAAAGAGAATCGTCTCGATTTCCAACCATCGAAACAACTAACTGTGCTCCTGATAAACCAACGCCTCTTTTCTCCCTTTGGCGACATTTCCCACCCTGACATTCCATCCCCTTTTTTGGATTGGAATTTATCTCCTTCACCGTACTGGTGCGAGGAATGCTCCGAAGAAAAACAAGAAAGAAAAAAAAAACTTCTTTGTGTCGATGTCTGTGGAGATTTATCGAACTAAGAGTAGAAGGAATCCTTTTTCCATTGTCTCTTTTTTTCCCCCGTTTTTACTTTTTCCTTTTTTGTGGCTTGAAATTCCGATGGCCAAGGAGATTACGTGGGAGTTTCAAAGACATAGGTTACCGTTATGTGTGCGTGCAATAGGAGGAAACCTCCCTTTGTTGCTATGGTTACCAAAGGGTATCTTGCAGGGAGTGTTGCTGTCCTTAAAGAGTTGCCCCAATCCCAATTGATGGAGATGTTTCCCAAGGAGGGAAACTACGCTTTTAAACCCTTCTGCAAAGAATGGATGGCACTCATCAATCGGCTGCGGGTGAGAAGTGAGTTAAGAAACAGCCATTCCTTTAATCTGCTGACCTAACTTCTGTGTTATACAAAGAAACGATGTCTTTTCGTTTGTTGAGCTCGGAGCAGTTCCTATAAAATTAGTTTTTGCTTTTTTTTATAGGGACGCTTAAACTGCCAAAACAGATTTCGAGAAATTAGACATTCATTTTGTTTTCCGGAAGCAATGCATTCAGTCGGATGTCGGAATTGAAACTTCGATCGATTTAACGCATTAAAAAGTAAAAGACAAATGAAAGGTGAAAACAGTATTCTAACGTACTAATTTAAAACTCGAATCAGTCATGCTGCACAGGTACATTTGTAGTAAAAGCACAAGTTCTGCAAACTAGTTGCATTCACGGTTTAACATGACCTTAGCTAATGGGGGGGGGGCTAGAGGATAGAGGGGGCTCATCATCTTGCAAGGCAAGTAAGCAACGAACTGGACGTTGTTATAAACTCTCTAAACTTTTATTGTCAGTGTTTCAGGAAAATTTATTTTGTATTTCATTGTAAGCAGCGCAGACTGGGCCGTCACATTTTGTGGGCCGGTAGGCCTCATGCTGTTTCAAAAATACAAAAAAACCCCAAAAAAACTTGCATTTTGTATATGTGCGTGTGTACTTCACCATGCTTACAGAAGAAAATTATGTTAAAAAGGCACAATTTGTTTACCACTTTGATGGCTTCGAAAAAAAAGGAAAAGACCTATGTACGAAATGATCTGTCACTGGTTTTCATGGATCCAGGAAATCTCCCACACCGGAAAGCTCCCACACTTTCTTCTGCTGCCGAGCAAAGTGCACAGGGCGGAAAACTCCCACATCGGAAAACTGCTATACTTTCTCGTGTAAGGGGATAAACACAAATTGCGTTTCATTTCGAGATCTTGTCACTAGTGTGGAAGATTTCCTAGCTGGCCAAAACGAAATGTACCAGTCTTCCTCGGAATATCAATGGGTATGTAAGATCAAAATGACACCAGGTTCATGTAGAAGCTTTATGACTCATTAAATCTTGAGTTATTATTTCAATGTTTCGCATGTGATAACAAGCAATAATGGCTAATCAACTGGGTCTCAACGAATCGATCTTCAAGTGCTGATCCCTTTAGAAGATTTTAAATTACAACCTTCATATTCCGTCTTTGTAAACATTTTATAAAACCTAATAAAAAGCACTCAACGGATTATTTCTTACCTGTGTAATAAAGGCAGCTAGGCCGCAGGCCTTTTTTTAGAAGATTTTAAGTTACAACCTAGATATTTCGTATTTGAAAACATTTTGTAAATCCTAATGAAAGCCACTCAACAGATTATTTCTCACCTCTTCACAAGGCACCTAGGCAGTGGGCCTTTTTAGAAGATTTTAAGTTACAACCCAGATATTTGTAAACATTCTATAACAAAGCTGGGAAATAATATGTTGATTGCCTTTCGTTAAGTCTCATAAACTGCTTAGAAACACCAAATATCTAGGTTGTAACTTGAAATCTTCTAAAAAGGCCTGCGACCTAGATGCCTTGTAAAGAGGTGAGAAATAATCCGTTGTGTGCCTTTCAATAAGTGATATAAAATATTTTGAAATACGAAATATCTAGGTTGTATCTTAAAATCTTCTAGAAAGACCCACGGCCTAGGTAATTTGTAAAGAGCTGAGAAATGATTGGTTGAGTACCTTTCATTTGGTTTTATAAAATATTTACAAATACGAAATATCTAGGTTGTAACTTAAAATCTAAAATGGCCCGTGGCATAGGTATCTTGTCTACACCAGAAGATCGATTCGTTGAGTCCCTGTTGATTAGATTTTATTGCATATTTTGACAAATATTAAAATCATAACTCAAGCTTTAGTGAGTAGGAGAGCTTCTATATAATTTTTGTGTCGTTATGATTATAGTATAGGGTCTTACATACGCATTTATGTCCCTCGGAAAACTGGCACACTTCGTTTTGGTCAACTAAGAAAACTACCACACTTTGACAAGATCTCTTAACGAAACGCAATTTGTTTCCATCACCTTACATGATAAGGTGTAGGAATTTTCCAGTGTGGGAGTTTTCCGCCTACAGTTTTTCATGCTACTTCTCCCGCCGACTTTCCAAGTTACGCGCCGTACCTTTCGGCTGACGTCCTGTGGTGCACCTGGCTTTCGATGATTGTAGTTGAACAGCTCTGGAAAAAAACTGGTGTTCATTTTCTGGTGAATACTCCAGTTTGTCTTCAAGACATATTGGAATAGATATATGATATATGCAATATAGTTGCATTTTTATGCTGCCTGCCAAATTTTTTACTGACACTTTCCATGTGGCAGTTGTTCAATGGTCACTTGATCTAAACTCAAATATTACGCACATGATTTGTTTTTTTGTTTTTTTTCACGGAATCGGCATCTGATTTACAATTGCTTAGGCCTCGCAATGGTGGGAATTCATGAACTGCAGTTTTGAAAAGTCTCAGTAACAGCAGAAATGTCCGCTTGATTTGAATGCAATTAAATAAATATGCATTAATTTGGGGCACTTTTGAATTTCTCTCATCTTGTAAATTTGTTATAGAGTGGAATTCTTTCAATTAAAAAAAAATCCAATTCATTAAAGAGACGTTTTTCGTATTCATTTTGTTTATGATATGTAACTTTTGAGGAAGATTAGTTTGCCTGAAATGGGATTTTTTTTCCTTAAGCAAAGAAAGTTTACATTTCTGAATTCAGCTGTACCAATAAAATTCATAAAAATGGAACACAAGTTTTGACAATCTCTGTTAGAGAACGTAATATGTCTATTTCTTCACTAACAAAAAAAAAGGTTTAAGTTTTAATTTTACATTTTACTAGGAATATCTACTAAATATTGTATCTCAGAAAAATGGTAAAATGATGTTAACTAATTATTCTGCCTCAAACACTAACCCTACAGTAATTTGTAGACTTGTGTTGAAAAGACGTTTAAACACGAAATGACATTGGTGATACATCGTTAATTTTGGGATTTGATTACTTTGACAATTTTATTCCCGTACTGGGCCTCAAAAACCGCTTCCTGGGCCGTTTATGGAACGCAAGTCCGCCACTGATTGTTTATAAGCATAAATACTGTACCCTTGTTTTTTATTCGCGTATTGCACAATTTTAAAAAATGCAAATTTTAAATGATGATTTGAAATGATACAACACGAGTAATAGATAACTCAAAAGAAGTTACTTCTCGAGGTTAATCAATATGAATAGCTGGCCAACCATTCCTACCACATGGGCACAAGCCCCGTGCTGATGTGGCAGGAATCATTTCTACCATATAGGCACGGAGCGGGCCAGAAAAGTAAAAAATGGCTTTTTTTTTTTCGGAGAAAAGTAAAATTAGGGTGAACATTGCATAAAAAGAAAACAAAAAGAAAGAAAGAGGAGGCAAAGGCGTAACTAGGCATTTCTGGCCCGGGGCAAACCACAGCCGTTGGGTTCTTTGAAAACTGTGTAGCACACACAGTTTACATTCTTTGGAATTAATGAAAAGTTCCTACTTCGCTTCAAAAAACAATTAAGAGGGAGATGATGTGATGTACTACAGAGGTGAAAACATGTGTCAAGACGACAAATTTGCAGCGAGACATTCTGTCCGTGTAGCTCAGTTGGTAGAGCGACTTACTCCAGAGAAAGGAGACACGACTTCGATGCCCGTCGTGGACATACTTGTGTTTTCACAGCTTCTTAAATTTATCCAACCAACCGGAACTAGATACACTTACCCCCAACGATTCGCAAACTCTAATGCATTTCTTTTACAAGATGACCTGAGCATGTCAGGTCGTCTTATATATGCAAGTTTTTGTCACGAGCAATTTTAATCCACTTTAAAAGAGTGTCATCCACTTTTCCAAAATGACACGTTTTCTGTGAGATCCGGCATCTTCAAAGATTTTTTTTAACGAACTCCCGGTTTTTTATAAATGTTGACACTGTATAACGAAGTAAATTTCTCCGTCATTTTTATCCGCGCCGGGGTTCGAACCCGGGTCCACTCATTCCGGAATAAGTTGCTCTACCAATTAAGCTACGCGGACATTTTATTCTGATTCCTATCTGCCTTTATGTCGTGTGCGTCCTTCTGGTAGGTACGTCACATCTCCTGGTACGTTACATCATCTCCCCCTTATTTTTTTTTTTTTTTTTTTTTTGAAGTGCTGGAGAAAGGATTCTCTTATTTTTCCTATCTCGCGGTGTGGAAATAACATCACACCAATGCGAGATTTTGAACGGTCGGGTCATCCGGATAGTTCGGGCGCCATTATAACGAAGTGAATTTCTCCGTCATTTTTATCCGCGCCGGGGTTCGAACCCGGGTCCACTCATTCCGGAATAAGTTGCTCTACCAATTAAGCTACGCGGACGTTTTATTCTGATTCCTATCTGCCTTTATGTCGTGTGCGTCCTTCTGGTAGGTACGTCACATCTCCTGGTACGTTACAAGTGTACTTAGGGAAACCCCAAATTTGACCGCATTATCCTTTTTGCGCATTCCACTATCCACGTTCTTCAACAACTCCACCGTTTGCACAACACTGGGAGATTTTCTTTCTGACATTCTGAACACACACCGTCGGTTAGAGATCAAACAAACTGAACAACTGAAACAAACTGAACCAGGTTTGCAGAGCATGAAGGTTACTTGTTTTGTGGGGAGTGTGGAGTCAATATTCCTCTTTAGGAGAACCATCGGCACTGCAATGACCTTGACCACAGTTTTCTTCTTCCTTTCGCGACATTCCAAGTCGAACGACAAATGTTCGATTGGGTTCACGTCAGGTGAATTTGGAGGACAATGCATTAACCGAACTTCACCAGCATGTTCCTCGAACCACTCCTTCACGATTCTGGCAGTGTAGCATGGCGCATTATCCTGTTGGCAATGGCCGTTACCAGCAGGGAACACACTTGCCATGAATGGGTGAACTTGGTCCGCAACGATGTTCAGATACCTGATAGCTGTCGGGGAATGTGCTATTGAGATAATGGGGCCTAAAGTGTCCCGAAAAAACATCACCCACAGCATACTACTGCCGCCGTCCGCCTGTTTCCGCCCAACAGTGCATCCAGGTGCCATAGCCTCCGTTGGTAAACGGCGTATCCGCGCTCGGCCGTCTAAGTGATGCACCAGGAATATTGATTCGTTAAACCAGGCCACTTTCTTCCAATCCTCCACGGTCCAATCTCAATGATCTTGGGCCCATTTCATGCGCTGTTCGGGATGACTTGCAGTGATTATGGGGAACCGGCTGGATCTCCGGCTACGCAGGCCCATGTGCAGAAGGCTGCGGTGAGCTGTGTGCTGTGACACATTGCCCTGATCACCACTGTTGCATCAGCGGGTAATTTGTCCCACTGTAGCCCTGCGGTTGCTGTGAACAATGCGCAACAGTCTCCGCTCCCCTCTGGCATCAATGAGCTGCGGACGACACACGCATGGACGACGGTTCCTCGTTTGGCCATCTGTGCAACTCTTTTGATACGTACTCACTATAGCAGCACGTGAACAACCCACAAGCCGCGTGGTTTCCGAGATCCTAGTTCCAAGACGCCGTGTCATCACAATGTGTCCTTTATCAAACTCCGATAAATTGGCAGCTTTTCCCACTCTGAATGCGAACCCGATATTAACCGAAAGCCGGTTCTCGGGTTGTATATATACTGCTCTGTGAACTTCACCTAAGCCACCGTTCAGTCTCCAGGCGCGCTCATATCTCTAGGTTGGGGGTGGTCATAATTTATTGGCTCATCCGTGTAAATCGTAAATATCGTCATAAATCAGCATATTCAGTTCATCGAAGTTATGCAGCATCAAAAGGGCAGGAGCTACACACTCCGGTAATTTAAACTGAGAGAGGAACACCTCAGAGAGTGTTCATTTCTAAGTTACCAAAGAAATCGCTGCTGTTAGACAACACTTGAAACAATTAAAGGATGCTGTCTCTCCCTGAAGCCACTGGGGTTTTGGTCAGAGCCGTTTACGGACTGACTATCCGTAAACGGCTCTGGAAGCTGATTTTGAACGGCCCAGTTTTGGGAAAATTTATCAAGCTATCCATTCCCTGAAAAATGACGGCATGTCAGCATCACCTTTTACTGTTTAAACATCTTTTCAACGCAAGTCCACGAATCATTGCAGTTTTTATTCCTTTTTTTTGAGACAATAACAACATTTTACCCACTTTTCTGGACCACAGCTCTAGTATTAGGGGGATCGGAAAGTAAAGTCGTTTTTGGAAAAGAACAGAAACACTGTTTGTAACAGAAGAAATTCGTTTCTTAATCGATTATACACTGAGTGGCCACTTTATTATGACCACCTGACAGTTTTAAGCAAATGAGCTATGGCTGCACGCTGTTGCCGCCAGAGGGCGAGGCTAGTATGAGAAGGGAAGGCTTAGTGCTTGCGAGAGTAGCAGAAGTGGTTTTTGGGTGACAACATGGGTAAATAATGCGATTTGACGGACTTTCAACGTGGGATGATTGTAGGACCTCGGAGCCATAGAGCGAGTATCACCGAAACCGCCGCATTCGTGAAATGTTCCAGAGCAGCTGTTGTTAAAGTTTTAAAGACTGGACTGTCAGCCAAAAAACTGGGTCTCTACCTACAACGTGTGGTCGTTATCAACTATTGACTGCTCGGGCGGAACGGAGAGTGTCCAGAATGGTAACATACAACAGAAGGGCAACAGTGCAGCATTACAGACCATCTTAATCAAGGATCCCCTCAAATGATCTCTGCATGCACTGTTCGCCGTACACTGCATCAGATGAGATATGGCAGCCGAAGGCCTGTTTGAACACATTTGCTGTCTGCAGTTAACAAGAGAAAACGTCTCCAGTTCGCACAGGAGCACAAGGATTGGACAGTCGATAATTGGAAACAAATTATGTGGCCCGATTAATCACGTTTTTAGTTGCACCATGCCGATGGCCGAGTGAGAATTTGGAGGAAACAGCACGAAAGCATGGACCCCAAATGCATTGCTACAACCCTTCGAGCTGGTGGAGACAACGTTATTGTTTGGGGAATGCTTTCCTGTCATGCTTTCGGCCCTTTAATTCGTGTCTGACTGGCACATCATATCTAAACATCGTTGCGGACCAAGTGCATCTTGTCATGTGGATGGTTTATCCCAATGGCGATGGCTACTTTCAAACAAGATAATGCATACTGCCATAGTGCTCGTATTGTACAGGATTGGTTTCAGGAACATGCCGGTGAGTTTACTTTGCTTAGGTGGCCCCCACAATCCCCATTGAGAATTTGTGGGATGAAGTTGAACGAGCCATCAGACAGCTGGATCCACAACCCTGCAATCTCACACTCCTGGAAAGTGCTATTCATCAAGCATGGTCTCAGATCCCACAAACCACCAATCAACATATCGTGGAGTCTATGCCACGAAGAATCGACGCAGTATTAAAGGCCAAAGGTGGCCCAACGAAGTACTGAGGGGTGTTCATAATAAAGTGGCCCATCAGTGTATAATCGATATCATTATCGATCACACGTACCCATCGTGAAAATAAACTTTCAATGCCGTCTTTATAAAAAGACGTTGGCTGTGGTGCAAAGAAGTCAGAGAGCCGGTTTTGACATCATCAATATTGTGGGATCTTTTCCCATTGAGAAAGTGCTGCAGAGATCTGAACAAATGGTGATCAGATATTGCAATGTCAGGGGAATATGGGGTTTGGGGAAGAACTTACCAGCCAAAATCTGTGATCGTCTGCTGGGCCCGTTTCGCTGTGTGAGGTCTCGCGTTGTCATGCTGGAGGATGACACCTTTTCTGTTGACCAGTGCTGGATGTTTTACAGTACGAGCTTGCTTTAAACGGTCCAGTTGTTGACAATAGAGGTCAGCCGTTGCAGTCTGCCCGGGTTCCAAGAGCTCAAAGTGAGCTATGCCAGCGGTAGTCCACCAAAGATAGAGCAAAACTTTTTTGGGGGGTGTAGGCCTGTTTTTGGCGTAGGGACTGGTGTCTAACCTGACCTCGAGAAAGCCACTGGTTTTCGCGTTTGTTGTTCGAACCTGGGCCCATCACTGGGGAAATGTCAGAAGCCGGAGCTTAGATCACTGCGCCACCCATGCGGCCTAAGATTTCGGCTTCGGTATAACTATCTTGTATACTCCGATATTCAAAATATACGTAGAAAAACTAGATGCAGTTGAATGCAAAGTAAAGGGCTTTACAGAAGGTGAGAAGCTTCAGACGTGAGTATGGTGAAAGAAATATTTGGAAGAAGTAGGTGTATCATAACGGAATTAGTAGCTCATACATTAGAATGGGGATGGGTACTTTTTCTGTAGAAAAAGTTCATTAAACATTAATAATCCCATATTTCATTCATTCATTAATGAAGTTGTTTGGACACTCACATTGTTTAGAAGACGGAAGATTTCTTAGACTTATGTTTCATTCTGCGATATCTCGCTGTAGTCCAGGAGCCATACAACGTAACTATAGACCTGAAATATCAGCCACTGATTATCGAGGGAGCAATTTGGAAGATGCAGATAGTCTTAATAGACAGAAGGAGACGCCGAAAATTTATTACAAACGAGCTTTAACGTTTTTCAAGAAGCTATGCCAAGAGCTGTCTCGAGAACCATTCTGGTATACAGGTGTCAGATGATGCGGATGATGAATTCAGTCAATCTCGTTGCTTTATTATCAGCTTTGTGACGTATATTCTAAATTAACTTTCCATTTTAGTTTCTTTCCCTATGTAAATCTTGAGTTTATTCTGTTATTCTTCACTCTTAACGTGATATCTTTCTCTCAAACGAATACGTTTGGCAACACAATTGAGGTTGAATGCACGTGACGTATGCCTGAGTTTTGATAAGAACAAGAGATAAAAACGACGATTGTTGTGATAATGTGTGGTGTGTGGAGCTTTCACTACAATATGCTATGTTACAATGTGTGTGCTACATCCTGAATAAAGCATCTTTACCGTAAGCTGACTTCTGTTACTTACATGTTTCGTCTAGCCGTTAAGGTTTTCTTCATTTAGGAACTAATTCTTAGTATGTTGATGTGTTAAAACAACGTAGAAGTAGAAAAGACTTTTACGCTATAGCTTGTGTGTAGCCTTCTGGAAATGCATGCATTTAACAGAAAATATTGTTAATACGTTTGAATTTGAGTCGCACTGCTGAAGATAAAAGGAAAGCAAAAGCTGCCTTTTATCCTTGTCATGGAACGCGAACATTTATTCTTCCGGTCACATGATATGGGATTTTGCCGCTACTCTATTTTTTTCTTTTCATCTAATGAGATTCGCAGGATGCCAATTTAGCTGAGACTTCTCATCACTCAAACACCGACTATGTTTAAGTGTTTACGCAATTTAATAGTCCATGCTTGTAGATTACTCCTTGTACCTCACTACAACCCTCCCAGATAACAATCATTCACTTCGAATTTACCACCATAATTGCGTCAGATGTTCTGTAATTTTCTCATTATGCTACAACTTTTAAAATTACTTGCTTCTACATAAGCGTCTGATGGCGTTCCAAAACACTTCACCTCCTATTGAAGACGATTAATCAGTTAAGTCTATCGATCTGTTTTAATCTCTTTGAAGTTTTCTGCCTTCTCATTACTTCGCCTAAATCGGGAAAAGAATGCTTTTCCAAACTTAAACTGACCTTGTTGGTTAGGCTGATGTAAATCTTCATGCATTCACAAACCACCATTTATACTTTAAATCCATTTGTCATTTAGTCTGCATCTCTGTTTGTCTTTTTAAGCAAGATACAATTCTTTCAAAAAACGAGAACATTTATATACAATATAATTTTGGGGCTAATCGCATTACCTTAAAAAATTACTATTTAGGAAATACATTTGCTGTAAAAGCAATCATCTAATAAGCGTCGCAACTCAAACTTTAGTAATATGTTAGCCATCTATGTAACAACTTCAACAAATGACATCGCAACATGTTCGGATCACTATCTAAAATTCCCTGTTTCCGTAAAATTTTTCTCGTTATTTTAGTAATTTAATCAGCTGATACAAAACAAAAATTATGGATGGCACATTAGGAAGTACCGGTGTAATTTTCGGTAGGAACAGTAGTAAAAAATAAGTGGTGTAAAATACGCAGGTAAAACATTTCAATAGCACTGAAACCACCGACTCCGTTATCACATATAATATGAAACTGCAAGGAAAGACAGTGTGAGAAAGAAAAAGCGGGTGTGTTCGCTATACCGTAGGTGTTTCCTAACAACTCTGAAAAGATATACACTATATTTACAAAAGTCACCGAGCACCTCTTCAAAAGCGAATGAACGGATCCGCTGCGTTGTTAAGATGTGCGGGGCAGCTGCAAACGGTATAAAAACAAGCCTGCAGCTGACCGCGATTATATCGCACTGTGAGGTTGAGTGCAAATGCCGCAGCGGGAGAGAACTGACTGGAAGGAAAGATTGTTGGGTGTTATATTAGTGGGCTGTCCCTAAGAGAAACCGAGAGGCGTTTAAACATACCCAAGTCAACTGTTTTGGATGTACTGAATAAGCGGAAGACACATGGCGTGCCTGAAGCAGCAAAACGTACCGGCAGACCAAAGAAAATCAGTGATAGAAGATGTCGAAGTCTCAAGATAGCCGTTACAGCTAATCGACGGAGTACTGCACAAGACTTTAGCGTACAGGTGAATAAAATACTGGAACCTCGGTATGTACACGTATCATTCACAGAGAACTTCATTATATGGGTTACCGTGGTCGTGCGGCTGCTCATAAGCCTTTCATCTCCACTCGGAATGCTACTCGTCCTTTAGCACGGTGTAAAGAACATTTATCGTGGACCGTAAATCAATGGAAACGGGTCCTATGGACTGATTAATCCAGATACACGATCCATCAGTCTGATGGCCGTGTGCGGGTATGGCGGCAGCCGAGGGAGCGCTATTTACCACACTGCACTGTTCCTACGGTCAAGTATGAAGCTGGCAGTGTACTCGTGTGGGAGTGTTTTCGGCGGTATGGGCCCGGCCCATTGGTTATCGTGGACAAACCTGTTAACCAGCACGTCTACCTCAATATTCTGGACAATTATGCCCTACCAACTTTGTGGCAATACTATGGAACCGAGCCTTGTTGGTGCCAGCAGGATAATGCAACGAGCCATAAAGACAGGACTCTTACGGCATGGTGTGACGATAATTCCGTATCGTGTATAGACTGTCAATGGAAACGGGTCCTATGGACTGATTAATCCAGATACACGATCCATCAGTCTGATGGACGTGTGCGGGTATGGCGGCAGCCGAGGGAGCGCTATTTACCACACTGCACTGTTCCTACGGTCAAGTATGAAGCTGGCAGTGTACTCGTGTGGGAGTGCTTTTGGCGGTATGGGCCCGGCCCATTGGTTATCGTGGACAAACCTGTTAACCAGCACGTCTACCTCGATATTCTGGACAATTATGCCCCACCAACTCTGTGGCAATACTATGGAACCGAGCCTTGTTGGTACCAGCAGATGATAATGCACCGAGCATAAAGCAAGGACTGTTACGGCGTGGTTTGACGATAATTCCGTATCGTGTATATAGACTGGCCAGATCAGAGCCCTGATCTTAATCCCATAGAACACCTATGGAATGAATTAGAGCGCCGCATAAGAAGTTTGGAACCAAGGCTTACTACTAAGCAACAGTTAGCGGCAGCATTATGTAGTGAATGGAAGCGCATACCTATCGCTGTGTTCCAAAACCTTGTCGAAAGCATATCTCGAAAGGTCAGTACATGCATTAAGGACAAAGGTGGACCGACACCGTACTAATGTATGTCAATAAATGCTATGTTTTGCTTCTCTTCTAGGTGTCCGGTGACTTTTGTCAATATAGTGTATATCAGAATGAGTACCAGCAGTTTTGGCATGCGCTATTGAAAGATGGACGCACATTCGCAGCATACTGTATAATTGCGTGATGAGAATTCACATAATACTACTCGTGATGTCGCCAGCGTTATTTTCAAAAAATCATATTTGTTTCTTATTTTCTTATGTATTCTAATTCCTTTCATTTTATGTCTACCATTGCCTTGAACAAGCCTCCTAGTAGAGTGCGAAATCTTGGCGAAACTTTAAGGGTTATTATCCCAGTGACTAAACGGATTTAATATGAGCATTTGAGGAAGTACTGGTGTAATTTTCAGGTGGAAAAACTGCTTTATGTTATCAAACAATATCTGAGAAAATATAAGTTGAGAAATGTCGAATAAAACATTTTTGGAAAAGGATTTTTCTGAAAAAAGGTTTTAATCATAATTTCTTCTGTTATGTTTAATCAAGTGTACTGCTTCAGTAAAATCCATGAATGCTGATTTTGATAGTTCTGGTGCAGTTTTATGGAACAGCAGTAAATCTTGAGTCGCACTGTCGTAAAAGCGACTAGCTAAAACATTAAGATCTTTTTAACGTCGATGCGAAGTGCTGCAAATTTTGACACGGCAAAAAGGTAGAATCGCTGCTACAACATCATTGGCTTTTACGTTACTTCTAATGCTGTGTGAACTAAAGATAAAACACATTTCAGCGTTCGTAGAATTTTGTGACCATGGAATATTCCGTAAAAGCCTAAACTTGGCAGCATAATTTCTTCCAAACTCCATCGTGAATGGTGATACTTAACCTTGGGCTTTAGGGAGCAAAAAAGCAAAGCAACACCGGGTCAATAATGTAACATTTAGTAACTTTTTGCTGCAACTTTTAGACACCGCCGTTTCTCTGGCACCAAACATCGCGCTACACTCATATCCTAATTTACAACCTCCGGCAAACAGAGGCTTTAACTTATTCGCAGTGAAGACAATTTTCCATAGAAAGAGAGGAAAAACCCAAAAGTGGAGGATTTTTAAATTTATATTTAAGCCATTCCACAAAGCAAAAAATTTAATTAATTAAATTTTAAAAACTGAATGTTCCTCTTAGGCGGTGCTTACATTAATCGTCGAACTTGACGGATTGTTTCACTTCCTACAAAGCATCTACATTTTTCAACACCATTGAAGCACGATGTTTTATACACAGGGCGATCTGTTTTGGTAGGAATGAAATAAAAACGGTGTGCAATGGAATGTAACACATGTAATTATACTAGGGGTGTTCAAATGAAAAGGTACGAAACGTCATAAGAACGTAACCGTTAACATATTTGCCTATGCCTCTATGGGAGAACGTAGCGACACATCTAGGGATGCGATTGGAGTCACCGGCGTGGATCGGAGCATGCGCGGGCGGCCGCATGCGCAGGAGAGAGCGGAGGCTCTTATAAAGAGCGCCGTCCAATTGACGCGGCAGTGCGTGTGTGGACAGGATGGCGTTCACATTGCAAAATTCGACGATTGAGGAGCAGCGAGGCGTTATCCGATTTCTGACAGCGGAAGGTGTTAAACCGGTAGCTATTCATCGCGGAGGGTGTGGTTCTGCTCCATGATAACGCGCGTCACCACGTCTCCAGGAGCACACACGCGGAACTGGCCAAGTTCCAGTGGGAGCAGCTTGACCATCCGCCCTACAACCCGCACATGTCGCCCTGCGATTTCCATGTATTTGGTCCCCTGAAAAAACATCTGAAAGGGAAGCGCTTACACTCGGACGACGAACTCAAGGACGCTGTGCAGGACTGGGTCTCGTCACGGCCACAGGAATTCTGGGAACAAGGAATCCTTCGGCTCGTTAATCAATGGGATCGTTGTGCTACGGCCTATGGTGTATACTTTGAATAAAGTCTTCATTTATACCCACAGTGTCGTTTCGTACCTTTTCATTTGAACACTCCTTGTACAATATGTGGAGTAATTCAACGTTGTAGACGAAAGTTTATCTAAGCTTCCACATAACCCTGTTGCGCACGTGACACAAACCAACCCCCATACCGGGCGCACAAATATTTTCCTACGCGTTTTCCATCATTTTCGGAATGATTTAATGCTGTAGAAATTTTCTGCTTCAAGTCCTCGCTATTCTGATCGCGCTGCGCATTTATACCGATGAGTCATTCCATTATGACCACACCCAACCCAAAAAAATGAGCGCGCCTGGAGTCCGAACGGTGGCGCAGGTGACGTTCACAGAGCAGTATATATACAACCCGAGGACCGGCTTTCGGTTAGTAGTGTTCGGAGTCAGAATGGGAAAAGCTGCCGATTTATCGGATCTTGATAGAGGACAAATTGTGGTGGCACAGCGCGTAGGAACTACGATCTCGAAAATAGCGCGGTTTGTGGGTTGTTCACGTGCCGCTGTAGTGAGTACGTATAAAAAGGGGTGAACAGATGGCAAAACGACGAACCATCGTCCAGCCGTGTGTCGTCTGGAGATCATTGATGCCAGAGGGGAGCAGAAACAGTCGCGCTTTGTTCACAGCGACCACAGGGCTACAGTGCGACAAATCACCCGAAGTTACAACAGTGCTGATCAGGACAATGCGTCATAGCACACAGTTCATCGCAGCCTTCTGCGCATGGGCCTACGTAGCCGAAGACCCAGCCGGCACCCCATGCTCACTGCATGTCGTCGCCAACAACGCATGAAATGGGCCCAAGATCATCGAGATTGGACCGTGGATGATTGGGAGAAAGTGACCTGGTCTGACGAATTAAGATTCCTGGTGCATCACGTAGACAGCCGAGTGCGGATACGCGGATTACCAACGGAGGCTATGGTACCTGGATACACTGATGGACGGAAACAGGCCGGCGGCGGCGGTGTTATGCTGTGCGAGAGTTTTTTCGGGACACTTTAAGCCGAATTATCCCAATAGTACAATCCCTGACAGCTGTCAGGTATCTGAACATCGTTGCTGACCAAGTTCACCCATTCATGGCAACTGTGTTCCCTGCTGGTGATGGCCATTACCAACAGGATAATGCGCCATGCCACACTGCCAGAATCGTCAAGGAGTGGTTCGAGGAACATGCTGGTGATTTTATGTTTAATTCCTTGGCATCCAAATTCACCTGACATGAACCGAAATCGAACATTTGTGGATCGACTTGGAAAAACGGGTTCGCGCTAAATCACCACCACACCGAAATGTACGGGAACTGGAGTACCTGCTGTTGACATTATGGTACCAGATATCCCAGCATACCTATCGCCACCTTATCGAATCGATGCCTCGCCGAGTGGCCTCTGTTCTGCGAGCTGAAGGGGGTCCTACAGCATATTAGGTAGGTGGTCATAATGTTATGTCTCATGGGGGTATATACGCGATGTACGTATGTCTGTGAATTAAATTCTTACATTGCAAATAAAAATTGAAGCATTCAAGCTGATGCAATCAGCTGAAATGACAGAAATGTACTTTTCCACTGCAGAAGTTGCATCTATCGCAATAAATAGAAGCTCGTTTCAGGACAATGTACAAATTCAGGTTTTCTTTAGACGGACGGCCCCAAAGTGGCAAGTCGTAAACAGCAAATTGTAAACAATTCATTTTCCCGACGACCACTTAAGGAGGACGTCTAGTTATTTTGCTTCATATACTTCCAGTGGAAAAAATTTCGACCCTATTTCTTCAGCGAAGAAAAATTTCCCAAACATCAAAATTGGCCCACTGATTAAAAAAAAATCCTAACTTAGGTTGTGCAATCGGTGTTTCTTGCAAAAATCTTTCCTGAACTATATTAAAAATCAATATCTTTACTTCGATATAGTTATGGTTTTTGCTTACAGGTAGCGCCACTCTTCCTTACCACTTCTTCGAAGTAAAGTTATTGATTTTTAATATAATTCAATAAAGTTTTTTTTTCAAAAAACACCGAATGCACAATCTAAGTTTGGATGTTTTTTTATCAGTGGGCGAATTTTAATGAATGGGTCTGAGATCGCACAAAATGTTTTCGTTGGGAGTGGTACCTGCGAAATGAGAATTTAAATTTTTTTCATCGGGCGTTTAGACGCACTGATACGTCGGAAATATATTGTAACGAGAAATATGCACTTAATCTCTCTAATGGCAAAATTGTGCATTAAGAATCATTACAAATCATATGCAAAATATTATTCGTAATGAACGCTGTCCGACAAAAAAGAATCTTGTATTCGTAATGTTAACAGCAGAAATATCACGAAAAATAGCAAACACTCTTACGCCCATTATGGGAAAACTGTACATTATTTTGAGCAGGAAATAGGCGCATGCTTTGCGTCGAGAGAGATATCTTACCGAACAAGAAAGTTTTCGATCGAATTTCTAAAAACGCAGATACTCTCTTCGCCAAATAAAAACCCCGACGCACCGCGAGAAAAACGTTCGATCCCGATTGCATGCAAGTACCTCAGGGCCGAATACGCAAATGATTAAAAAATAACGACCAATGACGAAATAATGGCCCGCCACAGCACATGGGAACCACGTGTCGAGGAAGGTATATCAGTAGCAAAGCTCGCACGCAGGGACAATTGTCACAGCCGATTGCTGTTGAATTAACCTCCACGGGCTTTGAGGATACCTCGACGTAGGTTCCGTGCACAATATTAGCAGTTGTGCAAGTGTGAGACAGGACGTATAATTGTGATGAGAAAGGCCGGTTGGTCAAGTTGCCGTATCGCCAGGCATTTGGAGCGGAGCGACGCGACAATCGGACGATGTTGGCGCCAATGGATCGAGGAGGGCACAACCCAGCGGCATGCGGGCAGTGGACGGCCGAGGACAACGACACAACTCAAAGATCGAGCGATTGTGACAGCCGCGCGAACAGAACCGAATCCGTCTCTCTCAACCATCTGTGGCCATATTGTCTCGTCTACAGGTGTGGAAGTGGCCATTCGGACTGTTGCCAGACGACTTGCGTCACGGGGACTGCATTCGATGGCGCCACTCCGCCACCTACCACTGACCAGCGAGCATCGCTGGCATCGGTTGCAGTGGTGTCGATCCCGATCAACTTGGGATAGTGTCCAGTGGCGCCGTGTTGTCTTTAGTGATGAGTCATGGTTTGCACATGGCGCCAATGACCAGCGCATACGTGTCTGGAGACGAGTCGGCCAGCGCACGGATCCTGCCTTTACAGTGGAACGGCACACGGTTCGCACACCAGGAGTGACTGTCTGGGGAGCCATTTCCTACAATAGCCGGACACCCTTGGTTGTCCTCCGTGGCACCCTCGCCGCTGAACGGTACGTTGACAACATTCAACGACCTGTTGTGTTGCCATTCCTGTCGCAGCTTCACCGAGCAAGGGGGAATAAAAGTAAAAGATAATACCTGGCCACACACGGCACGGCTCTGCCATGCCTGCCTCCGTAATGTCGACACCCTTCCATGGCTAACCCGATCGAACATTTTATGGACATCATGGGACGCCTCCTACGCCCATCCCAGAATGTCTGAGAATTGGCCCGCAATTTGGACACTATATGGCATGCTATACCTCAGGACCGTATCCGTGAACTGGATGTGTCTATGCCACGCCGGGTAACCGCTTTATCCGAACCAAGTTCATAATATTTTTCGTATTGGCCAGTGAAGCAAACCCAGCACCATTTTTATCCATGCCTTAACAAAGTTTTTTAAAAGCCCTAATTTTATATGAAGTTTAGGTCAAAAAATATTTTCAAGGTTGACGAGTGGTGGATCTGTAACATTTTCCTGTCCAGGAGTAAATGATTCATGCTTTGGCCATTCTTTCTTAATGTAATGACGTTTCTTGTCTCGACTGTCCCACTCGCAAAAGAAACAACAAAATTTATTACAGCCAAGCTGCAAAAGAAATAGCAGCCCAATGACTTTTAAATCGCCAGCGATGCTTCAATTTTACTTGTCTTACTGATTTTTTTCCAAACGGAATTTCATATTTTCGTAAGATTCTCATAAGCGGCATAAACTAACGACACAATAAGAAATTTATTTCCATTCATTGTGCAAAAGGGCACCTTTCAATCTAGTTTCAGAGGAGTCAATGAACGGTCGCCACTCTTTTTGTCTTATGTTCATGAGCAAGCGCATCCATCACAGAGCAGATATTGTTAAAATAAACAGATATTTTCTTGAGAACTAAATTTTTAAAACTCATTCTGGCGGTTACGAAAAAAACTCACTTTAGTGTCTCGCTGAAGTAGATTATAGCCTTTCAGATTAGACCCCAAAAGTAAGTTCGGCCTATGGTTTAGAAAAATTAAAATCCCGAACAAGGTCGTTTAAGTCACTTTGAGTTTACAAATGGGGCTCAAAAAAAGTGGCACTTGTTCCTCATGTTGAACTAGGCTAGCTGAATCGTTTTCTGAATCTTCATCTTCTACACTTGCGCTTATTGGAGGCTATGGTATAGGCTAGTCCTCACTTTGAGCAACTGGCCTGATAGTAAACGGCAAATTTGGGTATATCACTCTGTATTTGGATTTACTTGCTATTCCTTTTATGTTTGTTAAACAAAAATGACAGTCTGCAATGATCTTTAAGGTTCCCTCCAAACAATGGGAATTTCAAAGCCCATATGCCGGGAACCCTTTACCCGTCCTGTCTGACGCTTCACACAGGTCGAACAGCAGAAATGATGAACCTAGTTCTTATCTTGGTCACCTACTTTGCAGCCAAACTACACTATCTACCAACAAGTAATTGGACACCTGTGATAGCAAAGGAAAACGAAGTTTATTCACCTTCAATAGTTGGTGGAGCCTCCACGAACGGCGATTACAGCTGCGACCCTCCGGGGCATACTCTCAACCAGGCATTGTACGACGGCTAGCGGTATTTTCTTCCACTCGGCTTGGAGAAGACAGGTCAGTTCCTTCACCGATTTCGGACGGTGGGGGCACCCCTTAAGTCGACGCTCCAACTCGTCCCAGAGGTGCTCGATAAGGTTAAGGGCCAGTCCATTCGATTAACCCCATTGTCACCATACCAAGTCATGGTGGACCTCGCAACATGACAGGTGGCATTGTCATCCTGAAAGTAACATGAGTCCACCCCGTAAAACTGCCACAACGTAGGAAGTGCATGGTCATCCAAAATGGGGAAGTAGGTCTCGGCGTTGAGTCTACCAGGAATTGCGACCAAGGGTCCCGTGCCATACCAGGAGAAACACCCCCATAGCATAATTCCACCACCACCGAACTTCACAGTTGGCACAATACATTCCGGCAGGAGGCGTTCTCCAGGCAGACGCCAAACCCAGACCCTGCCATCCGAATGGTAGAGGGTGAACCTTGATTCGTCCCTCCAGAGAACCTGTTTCCACTGTTCAACGGTCCACTGTCGACGTTCTTTGCACCACGTTAGACGAGCAGCGCTATTGGACTTGGTGATCAAAGGCTTGTGGGCGGCAGCACGTCCATGATAACCGAGCAGATGGGCTTCCTTACGGATGGTATTCATCGAAATAACACTACCGGATGCTTGTTGAAACTTCTCGAGGATGTGGCCCATCGATTTGGTGCGGTTCTTCCGAATTTCTCTGGCCAGCACCCGTCGTTCTGTAACTCCCAGTTTTGTGGGTCTGCCGGGTCGGGGCACATTCCGACAGTCACCTCTCATCTTCCACTTGCCAATCACGTAGGCCACTGTCGATTTTGTGTACTTCAACTCGCTGGGTATGTCACGTATGGATCGGCCATTTCTGTGATACCCAACGATTACACCTTTCGCGAAATCAGAGAGCTCCGAACTGCGTGGCATCTTGCATGCAACTAGTTACGTTGTTGTTTCCCACACGATATTTGACGGCCGCGGCCGTGACGTGTATCAGGACCGCAGATCTCGTTGATTGCAGGGGTGTCCAATTGCTTGTTGGTAGATAGTGTATAACTCATAACATTTTTTAACGAGCCCAGTGAAATTTCGCCGTTGAGCTTTAAATGTCAATTCGTCACACATATAACATAAGGTATTTGGATGATTTAAACACTTTCTTGACGTACTGACACAATATCAACCGCAACACAGTTGCACCGTAATCTAATCACTAAACAAAGAGAACTCAAACGCTTTCATTACGTACACAATGAATTTCAGCTCATTACTACAAATGTTGCTCAGACTAGTGACGCGTTTAAGTCGCGACACGCTGCATAACCCGTATGTCTGCCAGTCAGTCAGTTTGCCACTTGCCTGTACATAAGAAAACAAGAAAGATGACACCGAATTTTCGGGTGTAATGAGCACGTCTTTTGAATCCGTTCTGATGCAAATTAAATTTATCAAAGCAATTTCAGAGTCAACGGAACCGGTATGGAAAACGGTAGTATCTGGCCCAATGAACGAAGTTTTTCAGTCGGGTTCTTATTCCCGCAGATATTGCTGTAAACGGAATCGTGAACTTACGCTCTCTGGTTGCAGACTTGTACGTTAAGAAAAATTTGAAATTATATAAGAAACATTTCACAGGGGAACACTCTCCAACAAAGAAATAATTTTTCAAATCGGACTCTACAAATATAAGATATGCATCTACGCCCTCTGGAGGGAAAAACAAGCTTTATTTTTAAAAGAAAATATTCTGAAAAGGTCTTTCGATGTGAGCGGTATCGGTCAACGAAATAATTTTTTCAGTCGAGTTTTCAGGAGCTCAGATTTTGCTGCAAATACACTGACGGAAAAAAATTCCCAACACCAAGAAGGGGTTCTGTTAGATAAACGACAGTTGGTAAGCGGTGAGAGTACATCTGTAAGATGACGTCTATGCAAATTTCGCGCTCGGCGCATACGTGTGGCGCTAGTAGCGCCCCTCGGAACATGCAAAGCAGGTGTGCTGTAAATACGCGCTGTAACGTTCGTGAGCGTTAATTATCGTTGAGATTCGACGTAGGGTGTTGATGTTAGTCAAGAATGCCTTTAAGAAGACGAAGAAGCCATTATCAACAGCTCACGGAGTTTGAACGAGGTCGTGTAATAGGGCTACGAGAAGGTGGATTTTCGTTCCGCAATATTGCAGAACGACTTGGCAGGAATGTAGCCACTGTGCATGATTGTTGGCAGCGGTGGTCAAGGGAAGGTACTGCCTCAAGAAGACCGGGTTCCTGCCGGCCACGTGGCACTACTGAGAGGGAAGACCGCCGTGTACGGCTTATGGCCGTGGCGCATCGTACCGCGTCTGCGGCAGCAATTCGAGATGCAGTTGCCACCACAGTGATACAACGAACTGTTACAAATCGGTTACTTGAAGGACAGCTCCGAGCCAGACGTCCTGTAGCGTGCATTCCACTTACTCCAAACCACTGCCGTTTGCGACGTCAGTGGTGTCAAGCTAGAGCTCATTGGAGGACGAAGTGGAGATCTGTTGTGTTTTCTGATGAAAGCCTTCTGCCTGGGTGCCAGTGATGTCCGTGTGTTGGTTAGAAGGAGGCCAGGTGAGCGCCTGCAACCAACCTGTCTGCGGCCGAGACACACTGGACCTACACCTGGAGTTATGGTCTGGGGAGCAATTTCCTATGACAGCAGGAGCACTCTCGTGGTTATCCCACGCACCCTGACGGCACAGTTGTACGTCGGTCTGGTGATTCAGCCTGTTGTGCTGCCATTCATGAACAGTATTCCAGGGGGTGTTTTCCAACAGGATAACGCTCGCCTGCATACCGCTGTTGTAACCCAACATGCTCTACAGAGTGTCGACATGTTGCCGTGGCCTGCTAGAACACCAGATCTTTCACTAATCGAGCACGTATGGGACATCATTGGACGACAACTCCAGCGTCACCTCCCAACCAGCATTAACCGTCCCTGTATTGACCGACCAAGTGCAACAGGCATGGAACTCCATCCCACAAACTGACATCCAGCGCGTGTACGACACAATGCATGAACGTTTGCGTGCTTGCATTCAACATTCTGGCGGTTACACCGTTTATTAATGTACCAGCATTTCACATTTAAAAGGGCTCTTCTCGCGCTTACATTAAGCTGTGATCTTGAAACCTTAATCGATTAAATATGTTACCTATACAAATGTATTGCCGCCATTTCATTCCTCTACAACTATTTTTTCGTGGTGTTGGGATTTTTTTTTCCGTCAGTGTATATCAGAAGCAGAAATTCATACTTATGTCACCTGGTGGCCAAACCATTCCATACCAAATATTAGAAATTATATGAAAAACAATTCCCATCAGTAGCTGTATCGAAAAAAAATGAAAAACCTTTCCCATCAGGAGCCATATTGGAAAATACGCAATTTGCCTTAACGCCACCTAGCGGAAAATGTTTTAGTTAATTGAAAATTTTGAAAATATGTTAAAAACATTTCGCACCGGAAATGCTATTCAAGAAAGAAGAAATCTTTCAAATCGGACTCTTAAAAGTAGAGATATTGACAAAAATAAGATATACATCTATGCCCCTGGCGGAGAAACCATGCATTATTTTAAGAAGAAAATATTCCCAAAAAGTTTACTTTTCATGTCCATGAACTAATTTTTCCAATCGCGATTTTTGCTCAGATTTTGTGGCAAATATATCAGAAACAGAAATTAATTCTTACTCCCCCTGGTGTTCAAACTGTTTTTTACGAAAATATTTGAAATTATATGCAAAAGATTTCCCATCGGGAGTTGTATCTGCTGAAGAAAAAATGCTTCAAATCGGAGTTTTAGAAGCAGAGATATCGGGGAAAACGCAATTTACTTTTCTCCCCCTAGCGAACAATCTATTCGTAACTTGAAAAAGTGACTATACTTAAAATACTCTTCGACATAAGTGGAATCGAATGGAAGAAAAAAAAATTAATCGAATGTTTAGAAGCAACTATATGAAACAAACTGTGTTTTGAATTCGATATCATCTGCATTTACGTCCTCTAGTGGTAAAACTGTACAACGTAAAAAAATAAACAAGAAAGTAGACACCGAATTTTCGGGTGTAATAAGCACGTCTTTTGAATCCATTCTGACACAAATTAAATTTATCAAAGCTATTCAAAGTCAATGGAACCGGTATGGAAAACAATAGTATCTGACGGAAGAAAGAAGTTTTTCAATCGGGTCTTTAATCCCTCAGATATTGGAGTAAACCGAATCGTGAGCTTGTGAACTCTTAGAAACAGAGTTATCGGCAAAAAAAAGATGTGACTTTACGTCCCCTGGTGGGAAAACCATGCATTATTTTAGGAAGAAAGTATTCGCAAAAGGTTTATCCATATGAGCGGTATCGGTCCAAGAAAAAAATTTTAGTTGAGTTTTAAGGAGCCCAGATTTTGCTACAAATACATCAGAAGTAGAAATTAACACTTATGCCCCCTGGTGGCCAAACCATTCTTTACCAAACATTAGAAATTACGTGAAAAATATTTTCCGTCAGGTCTTGTATGCGATACAGGAAGGATTTTTCAAATCGGAGTTCTAGGAGCAGAAAACGCAATTTACCATTGTGCTCCCTAGCGGAAAGTCTATGATTTACTTGAAAATTTTGAATTTATAGGAAAAACATTTTGCATCGGAAACACTATCCAACAAAGAAGGATATTTTCAAATCGGACTCCTAGAAGTAGAGATATTGACAAAAATAATATATACATCTACGCCCCCAGGCGTAGAAATCATGCATTATTTCAAGAAGAAAATGTTCCTAAAAGGTTTGTCGACACGAGTAGCATTGGTCAACAAAAGACTTTTTTCAATCGAGAATTTAGAAGCTCATATTTTGCTGCAAATACATCAGAAGCGGAAATGCAGACTTACGCCACCTGGTGGTCAAACCGTTTTTTTTACAGTGTGCAAGTGATTTCCCATCAGGAGCTGTATCCGATGCAGAAAGAATTTTTCAAATCCGAGATTTAGAAGCAGAGATATAGGGAGAAACGCAATTTACCTTTACGCCCCCTAGCGGAAAGTCTATGAATTACTTGAAAATTTTGAAATTGTACGAAAGACATGTCACACTGGAAACACTATCCCACTATCCAATAAAAACGGAATTTTTCAAATCGAACCCCTAGAAGTAGAGATATTGACAAAAATAAGATATACATCTACGCCCCCTGGCGTAGAAACCATGCACTTTTTTAAGAAGAAAATGTTCCTAAAAGGTTTGTCGACATGAGTAGTATGGGTCTACAAGCGACGTCTTTTTCAATCAAGAATTTAGAAGCTCATATTTTGCTGCAAATACATCAAAAGCGGAAATTAAGGTTTACGCCCCCTGGTGGCCAAACCATTTTTTTACAAAAATTGGAAATTATGTGCAAACGATTTCCCATCAACAGCTGTATCCGGTGCAGAAAGAATTTTTCAAATCGGAGATTTACAATCAGAGAAATAGTGGGAAACGCAATTTACCTTTACGCCCCCTAGTGGACAGTCTATGATATACTTCAAAATTTTCAAATTATATGAACCACATGTCACACTAGAAACACTATCCAACAAAGAAGGATTTTTTTAAATCAGACTCCTAGAAGTCGAGATATTGACAAAAATAAGATATACATCTACGCCCCTGGCGCAGAAACCATGCACTATTTTAAGAAGAAAATGTTTCTAAAAGGTTTATCGACACGAGTAGTATCGGTCTACAAACGACGTTTTTTTCAATCGAGAATTTAGAAGCTCATGTTTTGCTGCAAATACATTAGAAGCGGAAATTGAGATTTACGCCCCCTGGTGGCCAAACCATTTCTTTTTTCAAAAATTAGAAATTATGTGCAAACGATTTCCCATCAGGAGCTATATCCGGTGCAGAAAGAATTTTTCAAATTGGAGATTTAGGAGCAGAGATATAGGGAGAAACGCAATATACCGTTACGCCCCTAGCGGAAAGCCTATGAATTACTTGCAAATTTTGAAATTAAATGAAAAACATGTCACACGGAAAACACTATCCAACAAAGAAGGAATTTTTCAAATCGGACTCCTAGAAGTAGAGATATTGACAAAAGTAAGGTATACATCTACGCCCCCTGGCGGAGAAACTGTGAAATATTTTAGTAAGAAAATATTCCGAAAAGGTTTATCGATGTGAGTGGCATCAGTCCGCGAAATAATTTGTTCAATCTGTATGTTAGAAGCTCAGTTTTTATGGCAAATACATCAGAAGCAAAAATAAACACTTACGCCCCCTGGTGGCCAAAGTGTTCTTTACCAAAAATTCGAAATTATATGCAAAAGATTATCCATCAGGAGATGTATCCGCTGAAAAAAAAATTTCAAATCAGAGTTTTAGGAGAAGAGCTATCGTGAGAAATGCAATTTACTTTTACGCCCCCTAGTGGAAGATCTATGCGTTATTTGAAAAAGAAACTGTATCTAAAATACTCTTCGACATAAATGGAATCGAAAGATAAGAGATTTTTTCAATCGGATGTTTAGAAGCAAATATGTGGAATAAAACTTACGTAATTTTGAATTCGACATCATGTGCATTTACGCCCTCTAGCGGCGAAATTGTACATCGTAAAAATAAACGAAATAAAGGATCATCATTCGCATATTTCGAGCTTCTGAATACAAAAAGAATTTTTCAAATCGGACTAATAGTTGCAGAGATACCGTGGGTACAGACGGACGGACGGACATACCGATAACAGAAGCACGATCTTTTTTACAAAAGACGTGCTAAAAATACGAAATGGAGGATTCACATGTTTCAAGCCTCCCAATGCAGAAAAATAATTTCAAATCGGACTAATAGCTGCAGAGATATGGTGTCCACGGACGGACGGACGGACAAACCGATAACATAAGCACGATTTTTTTTACAAAAGACGTGCTAAAAATATCTGGAGAAAATTACATAGCCAATGTGACAAAGCAGGTCTAATCTTTCAACATATTTATTAATAAGAAGTTTTATCACAGAAAAACTGTGGCTGATTGGCGAATTCGGATTGCATATTTGAATTCAGCGTGAAAAGTTATGCTCGAAACACCTTCATCTTTTCATGTGCCAAAAATGATATTAACATACTGTTATTAGAAGTCAGCGCCTCGTACCACTCGACCTCTGAGGCCGTTAACGGGAGTTCGGACGTAACGTTCCGCTGGGAAGAAAACAAATTTTACATAAATGCAAATTCAACAAAACCGGAGAATTACAACGGTACTATACGTTACTCACAGTGGCGTACCGGAAAAATTCGGAGCTCCCCGAAAAAAAATATCTTCGAGGCCCTTTTGCGAAATTCTATTATTTTTTCGATTACTGAAATTTTTAAATTCAGTATTATTAAATAGGATTTACGCGCGCGGATATCTTAATATATAACTCAAATTCTTTGGAACCTATAGGTATTTTTCGTAAAACCAAAATTGTTACTCTTCATTGCCTGTAACACAAATGTGCACGTTGTAATTAAAACTGTTGCCCTAGTTTTATACCGTATTACAAAATACTTAAGGCAAGGTTAATCACATCATGCAAATCGTATTCTTTTAGGGAACTAAGGCTAACCTTTTTGAAATGCCTCACGATCACAAACATAAAACACATAACTGCCATGTGACTGTGTGCAATGACCTTTTCCGATTTATACGAAAATACAGAATATAAGTAAGTAAATGAATAAGTTACAATTAAGAATTATGACACAAAAAGAGTAAAATTACTTAAATTATTTACTCATGAACATTAAAAGCCATTAACATAATGGCACAATGTTTTGCACATAGTAAAAATATTTTATCTCGTGTTGTAAAAAGAAGAACAACAAAACAGGTCTCCGTTTTTTTCATTTTCGCGAAGAACAGCTTTTAGCTCACTATATTCTGAAGGATGCGTAGTTATGTGCAAACAACTGTAATATTAGGTGTGAAACTTAATTCTCGGCCCCTAACCGCAAGCGATCATAGAACGCCGACAAATGCAAATAGCTGTGTGTGCGATAATGGCTGATTGCAGCGCCATCCAACAACTTTCCAGGCAACCGTAACCGCTCACAGCTGTAGTGACAGAAGGGACGATAGTTGACGGTGAAAGCAATGTCGTTCGAGAAGCAACATTTGAGGCACTGCCTCCTGTTCACGTTTCAGCTGAAAAAAAAGTGCCGCGGAAGCCCAGCAAATGATCTGTGCTGCTTTGGATGAGGCTGCTGTGTCCTATAGTACGTGTAAGTAGTGGTTTCAACGGTTTAAGCAGGGAAATTCCGATCTCCGTGATGCCGAACGTCTGGGACAGCCACAGAGTGTGGACCCTGAGGAACTGGAACAACTTTTAGACGCGGATCCCTGTCGCCCACAGTCAGAGCTCTTTCGCTCCCTGCAACACGGCAAGCCATTGCATAGCGCCTGTATAACGAAGTGAATTTCTCCGTCATTTTTATCCGCGCCAGGATTCGAACCCGGGTCCACTCATTCCGGAATAAGTTGCTCTACCAATTAAGCTACGCGGACATTTTATTCTGATTCCTATCTGCCTTTATGTCGTGTGCGTCCTTCTGGCAGGTACGTCACATCTCCTGGTACGTTACATCATCTCCCCCTTATTTTATTTTTTTTTTTTCGAAGTGCTGGAGAAACGATTCTCTTATTTTTCCTATCTCGCGGTGTGGAAATAACATCACACCAATGCGAGATTTTGAACGGTCGGGTCATCCGGATAGTTCGGGCGCCATTATAACGAAGTGAATTTCTCCGTCATTTTTATCCGCGCCGGGGCTCGAACCCGGGTCCCTTCATTCCGGAATAAGTTGCTCTACCAATTAAGCTACGCGGACATTGATTCTAATTGCTATCTGCCTTTATGTCGTGTGCGTCCTTCTGGCAGGTACGTCACATCTCCTGGTACGTTACACCTGCACAAGCTTGGACGGATTTACAAGGAGGGCTGTTGGGTGCCCCACCAACTCACAGCTGCGAACATGTCTAGGCGCTACGATGTTGCTGTGTCCTTGGCTCTCCAGATTCAAGAAGAAGGATTTCCTTCACAAGATTTTGACCTGTGATGAGAAGTGGATCCTCTACGATAATCCTAAGCGGCGCAAATCGTGGATTTATCCAGGTCAGCGTACCACCAGTACCGCCAAACCGAATATTCATGCCAGGAAGTTGTTGCTGTGCATATGGTGGGATCAGCGCGGTGTCGTACACTATGAGTTGCTCAAACCTGGTGAAACGGTCAATACTAAACTTTATTGTTAGCAACTCATTCGTGTGAGTGACGCAATGGAGGCGAAAAGGCCATACACCGACAAGGGCAGAAGGTCGGTCCTGTTGCTTCAGGATAACGCGCGTCCTCACACCGCGAAAACGACTTTAAACACGATCACTGACCTGGGATGGGAGATTTTGTCCTACCCGGCGTATTCTCCAGACTTCTCCCCGTCGGGTTATCACCTCTTTCGCTCCCTGCAACATCACCTGAGTGATACGCACTTCACTTCTGTCGAGGAGGTCCACACAAGTATTGATGACTTTATCAACTCGAAACAGTCCTCTTTTTTCGGCAGTGGCATTCGACAGCTCCCTGATCGATGGCTCAAATGTATCCAACACGACGGGGATTATTTCCCAGATTTGGGTACGTATTCAATTTACTATAATTTGCTGTTAACGTGTCTTGACTGTGGCCGAGAATTAAATTGCACACCTAATAATATCCAAAAACTTGAAAATTTCATCGTTCTGGAGCGGGAATCGAACCCGAGTCTCCCGGTTTGCACCCGAGAATGCTAACTACTTCACCACCCACAACGACTAAGTTTCAAGTTTCCGAGTAATTTGAATTTAACACACCACAGGGATCGCCAGTCGAAGCAACGGCATTCATATTTAGCGAATCTGGATGAATAGAATTCATTATCTCCCGTGATTGCCTGGAGAAGCAGATAAACCATGAATACGAGATTACACCAGTGTACAGCACAAGTTTCAAGCTGTGATTCCGTCTAGTGGTGTAAATTATGACAAGAGTGATAAGTCATGTAATATCCGAAAACTTGCGAATGTCATCGTCCTGGAGAGGGAATCGAACCCGCATTTCCCGGTTTGCTCCCGAGTATGTTATATTCAAATTACTCGAAAACTTGAGACTTGGTCGTTCTTGGTGGTATAGTGGTTAACAAACGCGGGCGCAAACCGGGAGACGCGGGTTCGATTCCCGCTCCAGGACGATGAAATTTTAAAGTTTTGGGATATTATTTGGTTTACAACTCTTGTCATAATGTACACCAATAGACGTAATCACAAATTCAAATTTGCATTGTATTGTACACTGGTGTAATCCTGTATTCACGATAATAGAAGAGAATATTCTATCAGATTTCATCTCTCATTATTGACTGGCACAGTTTCTCTCTTGTTTTACATAACATTTTGTTTTTCCTCTCTCCAAGCAATTGCTTTCGAATTTCTAACATGGCTTTAGCTATACAATGCTTTTCCAACTTAAAAAAAAAAAAATCATAGCAGTGTGGTTTATCCGATAAGATCCTACACTGGAAAAATGGATATATGCAACCGGCTGCTCACATTGCAATACAGAAAATGAAATGTCTGATGGATTTGGGTTGATTCCTGTTGCTTAATTATAAATGGGAACAAGATTTTCATTCCAGAAACAATGTTTTTCTCGCGAAAGGAAATCGTGCAACTTCTTGCATTTGTTGTTTCTTAATGTCATGTTGTCTAACACTTTATCTAAAATAACGATTTTTCGAAATGCATGTCTCTCAAGCTTTTGCATATTCTCTGAATCCAGGATTCTAGTACCATCTATGAACACACATTCTGGGAAAGAATTTTTCTTCCTACCCCCCTTCTTGTTCTTCTCTTGTTCCATCACCGCCACTGAAAAGAAAGCGAGATGTTATTTTTCCCTACGTAATAAGCATTCTCGCTGCACGAGTCCCGTATGTTTATGTGACACTGATGGATGGGCTCCTTGCGTTCCAGCTTTGAGGAGATTTTTTTTTTCTCTTGCTCTTCTGGGGACATTAGCGGTTAGTGCATGGCATCAACTGAGCTATGGAATACACGGATAAGCGTCGTATTAATACTTGACCTCTTGGCTATTTTCTTACTTGTTAAATTCACAGGTGACGTAAGGAACTCCATCAAAAGTAGTTTTAAAATGTAAGTAGTTGCAGAGCACTGTTAATGCAAAACATATTGATGGCAAAAAACCTTTTTCGTGTTTTTAATCACTGTGAGAAAACTTCGGGCATCTTTAAAGCCTAAAAATGCAGAAAGGAAAAAGAGAGAGATAAACAGCGGCCTCAGGATGAATTTATAAGCTGTTATGAACTCCAAATAAATTTGTTTTCAAAGAATTATATGCCGTAAGTCTTCGATTAATGTCGTGGATACCTCTCATTAAATAAAATAGTGCAATAACGTAAGGGAATACAGTACAATCCTGTTTATACGTTTCTCATTTATATGTAAAATTTTCCTAGACCAAATATATCTGAATTGCCCGTAATGATAATTTTTAGGAATAATGCGTTAATCAAATTAAATTTCTTCTCATTTATGCGTTCAATTGTGGCGGTGGGGTTCCGTGAATTAGAAATTCAAACCTCGCGAATTCCGTTTATACAACTCTCTTCCCACCCTGCCCCATCACTACTAATTCATTCTAAGAACATTTGCTCTGTTCCATCAAACGATGAAATGTAAGTTTAACGTGAGCAAGTAGTTTGTATAGCTGTAATCTTTGTTACAGAACTTTCTGTTCTTCACTTTATATGCAAATATACACTGAAGTGCCAGAAAAACTGGTACATCAGTCTAATTCTTGGTAGGTCTCCCGCGGGAGCGCAGGACTGCCGAAATACGACGGGGCATGGACTCCACTAAATTCTGGAAATATGCTGTAGGCAATGCACACCATATTTCCTGCAGAGCGTTCCACAATTCGGGTGTATTCCGAGGTCTCGGATTCCTGTGTTCGATAGCGCGTTGCATGGCAGCCCAAATGTGTTCTATCACATTCAGATCTGGGAACTTGGGTGGGAATGGTAACACCCCAAACTCAGATGAATGCTCCTCTAACCATAATGTATCGTCCCATCATTTGTGTGGAGGTGCATTTTCCTGTTGGAACAGGCCCAAACCATCAGCATGAATGCAGGACATGAATGGGTGTACCACGTCAGAGAGGATGCGCACATAGCGTTATCCGGTCACAGACGTTTGTAGACGTACCAGGGGTCCCAATGAAATCCAGCGAAACACACCCCATACCATTACGGACCCCCCCCCAGCCAGTACAGTTACCTGTTGACAAGCGGGATCCATGGCTTCATGGAGTTTGCGCTACACACGAACCTTCCATCTGCCCGATACAGTTGGAAACGCGACTCGTCAGACCAGGCTACTTGTTTCCAGTCATCAAGTGTCCAGTGGCGGTGTTGCCGTGCCCAAGCGAGGCGCATAGCTCTGTGTCGTGCACCCATCAAGGAGACTCGAGTTGGACGTCGGCTCCCAAAGCCCATATCGTGCAGGGTACGTTGCACAGTCCGGACGCTGATGATTGTTGAATCTCCAGCATTGAATTCCGGTGATACCTGCGAGAGTGATGCACGGCTATCGCGTGAAACGATTCTTGACAGCCAATGATGCTCACGTTCACCCTTTGTCTTTTTATGGCAACACTGATATCGTAGACTGGAGGTTTTGCCGGAATTCTTGTAGTCACGGTACACCCTTGCAATGGTCGTTCGTGAAAATCCGAATTTCGTGTCTACCTCCGAAATACACTGCCGGAAAGTGAAACAAGAACACCAAGAAAGAATTGGCGGACGATCATGAAATTTACATATGTTAATGGGGTCGAGTTTACGTAGGTGTGATGTTAATTTCGGGACCAACCGGTGAGCGCTTACGCCACAGCACGGCATAATATGCAAATTATCGTCGGTGGTATTTAAGGAGTACGGCGAAGTGAATGTAATCAGTCGTCGGCGTACGGACACGTGCGAAGATCCTGAAGAAGCTGCAATGCCTGGACATGGAAGACGTGTACGATTTCAGCAGCTATCGGACTTTGAGCGAGGTCGTCTAGTCGGACTCCGTGAGGCCGGGTGGTCGTATCGTCGTATTGCGGAGCGAATTGGACGGGAAGTATCGGTGGTGGTACGATGGTGGCGTAGATGGTCCGAGGAACATTCCCACATGAGAAGACGTGGAACCGGGAGTCACAGACAGACTGATGAGCGGACCGATCGATGCATAAAAAGAGCGGCGTTGTCAAGCAGAACATCCACTGCGACGCAAATCCGAGCTGCCGTTGCACCTGAGGTGACTGTGCGAACAATCCGCAACCGTCTACTGGATGCAGGACTACGTGCACGTGTGCCTCTGGCATGTGTACCTCTGACTCCAGCCCACCGTCAGAAACGGCTGCAGTGGTGTCGCCAACGTCTGCACTGGAGAACGCAATGGCGATCTGTCGTGTTCAGCGATGAAAGCAGATTCTGCTTGGGTGCCTCCGATTGCCGTATGCGTGTTCGCAGACGCACAGAGGAGCGTCTTTACCCTTCTTGCATCCGCCAGCGACACACACAGGGCCTACACCTGGTCTCCTGGTGTGGGGAGCGATCAGCTATCGCTCCCGTACACAACTAGTGTTTGTTCCGTGTACGTTAAACAGCACTTTTTACATTTTACATCAACAACATCATTCAGCCCGTTGTTGTGCCATTTGTAAGGTCGGTCCATCGTGGTGTTTTCCAGCAAGATAACGCATGCCCACACACTGCACGTGCAACGCAACATGCACTTCAGGGTGTGAGACAACTTCCATGGCCTGCACGTTCACCGGATTTGTCCCCCAGTGAGCACGTGTGGGATTTTATGGGACAACGACTTATCCGGTCTCCACGGCCAGCCACGACCATCCCCGATTTACACGTCCAGGTTGAGGATGCTTGAAACTCAATACCCCAAACTTACATCCAACATCTGTACGACAGACTCCATGCCAGAATTGCACAGTGTGACGCAGTTAATGGCGGTTCAACCTCGTACTAACCATGTTACATGGAAATATTATTTTTCAGTTTACCAGCAAATACAGCTGTACTTTGCCATAATGTTTTGATCACGTTATCCTCTGTATTCCGTTATTATGGTGTATGAATTTCGTTGGTATCAGACGTCGTCTTCTTGGTGTTCTTTTTTCACTTTCCGCCAGTGTACTATGGCCCATCTCACGAGCGCCAACTATGACACCACGTTAAAAATCGCTTAAATCGTTATTACTTGTCATTCTCATGCCGAAAACAGCTCGGACAGCTAGCAAGGATGTCTATCGCTTTATATACGTACTGGCGGACGCAACCGAGTACGCGCATATGTGACATTGCTATGTATTTTGCATAAGCTCGTCTGTACCAGTCTTTCTGGCACTTCAGTGTACTTCACCACAACAAGTAAACATTTAAGACAATTAAAAGGTTAAGACTGTTACCTTGCCACGAGTTGGTGTCCCTGAAGCTTCGGTTGTTATCCTCACCTCTTGGAAGCACTGTGAGGTTTCATCACCCATGCAACAAAGTTTAACATTGATCCTGAAATAGTCATTGAAAGTTTTGGCGTACAGTAGCAATACTGCTCCACAGCTACACAAAGGTTGAAAACTCTTGTCATTCAGAAGAGAATGGAACACTGTTTCCTGTGGCATTTCCTAGCAGCACTGAGCATTTAGGTTATTGTCGATGAAAATGAGTCCGATTACAAGGGCGCCCCATATTCCACATCATACCATAACCTTTACATTACAAAAGACTTTGGATGGTTCCGTCCAGTGAGGGTTCCTGTCACTCCAGTACCTGTAATTCTGACGGTTAACCTCACCACTTACATAAAATTTGGCCTAGCCACTGAACAAAATGCCCGGCGCGAATGAGGGATCCTTTTATGTTAGTCTAGAACTCTTCCCGTCTATCAGGGTCATCTCTGATAGTTGCTGCTGCCTCCAGGTACAGAACTCGATACGTCTATTTTTGTCATCCTCTGATAGTTGCTGCGGCATCTCGATCATGAACGGATGCTAGTGAGCGATGTGAAGAATCCGTACAATGACTGACATAGGGGTACCACATTCTGCTGCGAGACGTCGTGTGTTGCGTTGTGGACTCTTTGCAAAACATGCCACGACCATTGTTGAGGTTTCTTCGTCGGTAGCAGTTTTCGGCCGACCACTACATGGCTTGTCGTCCACAGTCACAGTTCCTCGGAATTTGGAAATCAGGTATGCGACAGTGTTGTGTGAACTTGGTGGTCTTTCTGGGTGTCGGTTGTTGAAGTCTGCACCTATGATACGGCATCTGCGTTCCCCAAATATTATGATCACCTCAATCCTCTCCTCTTTCGTCAATGCCATCTTCAGTTACCAGCAACAAACAATGGCTATTCAACTTTCTGTGTTGATAACTTGTGAACCATAACACATATGTCAAATCTGATAACGGCAGTAAATTATTGAGAAAATTCTGGTCTTGTTGGAAAAATTTGAAAACTTTGACCATGATTCAACATGGCGGATTTCAAGATGGCGTCCATGTTCCGGAAAAAGCCTAAAAGTTATGCCCTCTCACAGTTCTTTGCTGGGGTATTCAGATATTTCATTTTCCCTCCCGTTTCAGAAATACAAGGGTGATCTGCTACTTTTGACTCACCCTGTATTTCTGGGCATTTACCGTACAATCGACAATATGGAGGTTCCCAACGCCATGTGCACGCATGAAGCTCCAAACCATGACCTTCACCAGATGCTTAATCCTAGTCACTAAGCAACTCGGATGGAATTCTTCATGCTTGAATATCCTTACATTGGCACTACTCCGATTCTTATTAAGGCAAAATTCTGATTCATCACAGAAAATAACATTTTCCATTGCTTGTTTGTCCATGAGACATACATGCTGTTTTTCCTACTGAAGTCTATGCTGTCTTTCATTGGCAGTTAACGGACGTTTACGCCTGCCTTTGGAGCCACGTAAGTCATGGTGAAGCAGATTCCTCCTAACAGTAGATGTACTAACAGTAACATCAGTCACTGCAATTCAGGTGAATTGAGCTTCATGTCTTCCAAGCTTAGCTTTCTGAGCACTTTGTCCTGCCTGGTTGTAGTGGATCTGGGCCTTCCACTGCGACGCATATTTTTAATATCACCTTTGTCCTTTACTTTCTTCAGTAGCCTAATAATTGTAGATTGATTACAACATATTGTTTCAGCGATTTGCCCAGAAGAATATGTCTCTTCATGCAGAACAACTATTTTCACTCCGTCCGTTGTGAACAATTCTGCAGTTTTGATCATTATTGAGAATGTACACAAATTATACCCAAAGAAGCAACCACTACAATGGTATAGAGGAAGCAGCCAATCAGGCAAAAGAACGTATGATTGGCTGTAATGACTGATACGCAACTAATATGAAATACAGTGTTTGTCAACCCCATATTTTATGTCTTATCTTAAGAACCGAAGTAGCTACAGAAAAGACCAAGACATTTTTTGGAATCTGCATTAAATTTCGTATCTAATGGCATATAAACGACGAAATGCAGCCATTTGCAAAAGTTTAAGAACACCTCTAAATTTACTGAAAATTAGATTTTTAAAGAAACAACTAATTACCAGTCTGAGATATTTGAAAACATGACACCACAGATGGATACTTACATTCTTTAGAACACAAAACGACCGAATTCAGTACTTTGTGTGGCCACCTTTGTTTTTTATAAAGGACAGAATGCAATGTGGGATATTCTCAATGAGAGATTTGCAGTAGTCACGTGAAATGTCTTTGCACCACACGCACTTTATCGCGTCAATCAAAGCTTGATAATTTGGTAGCTGTTTTTTCTGCTACCTTGCCTTTTAAAATGGTCCACAAATTTTCAATGGGGTTAAGGTCGAGACTATTACCGAGCCAGTCAAGCACAGTTATGTTTTTCCTCTGCAGGTAGTCCCTTACTGTCTTTGATCTCTGGCATGGAGCACCATCATGAATAAAGATTATGCATCTGTGCACTTGCATATGAGTTAACGGCTTCTCACGTAGCAGTTCCACATATGTAAAAAGGATCAGTCATGGTAGTGCCTGTCGGCAAAAAGGATAATGAAGCAGTGCCGGATGCAGACATAGCACCTCATATCATCTGACTAGGCGGATGTCTCACGGTGCTAATGGTCTATTTTTCATCAAACCTTTACCTTTTGGTCGTCGAACATACGCTTCACGTGATCCAAATTGACGAACAGCTGATTTATCAGAAAAATGAACTTAGCTCCGATTTTCAGCAGTCCACGATTGATGACGCTTCGCAAACTGGAGTCTCTTTTTTTCATGACAGAGGTTAGTCTAGGTTTATGTGCAGGTTTATAATACATCCAAAATCTTTGCTAAGACGTCAGAAAACAGTGCTGATACTAATATCGGACCCTTTTGAATTTAGAAAGGCCTTGATTTTCTTGCACGAACTCCTCCGAGAACGCATAACTATTCGCCTTATGGTATTGTCATTACATGGGGCTGTTTTCCTTGTACGTCCACTTCTCTTTCGGTCAATAAATTCACCTGTATCTCGCTATTTCATGATCGCATTATAAATAGCAGTCTTGCTGACATTCACCTTTGTGCTTATGTCACGTTCGGAGTATGCGTCATGATATAAAGTCACTATTTGTGCCCTCTGAGGAACACTTAATGACTCTTTTTTGCCCATGTTTCGCTATATAGAAAATACGTACAGATTCTCAGCGTGAAAACCAGAAGCAAACTGACGCTCGCACGCTTCCACCAACTCTATCAACAGCCGCCGCTGTAGGATGATGCAACACCGACAGGAAGTTGAGTAATACAGGCAGTAGCCGACGCAATCGTCAGAAATCTCCTAATACCAACAGGTGGTCTGAAACTTTTGTAAATGACTAACTATCAAAATGAGTTAGTTAAAGAAACTGAACTTATTAATAAAAATTCCCGGTTTTTACAGGTGATGTAATACTTTTGAACACCACTGTATGTTAAGATATTACACACCTACAACGATTGGTCCAGCGCACTCGAAAACATTTCTGATGTCAAAATATTTACACTGAACGTGTAGGAAGCAGTGGACCTTTTGTCAGCTGCACGGAATTGTATTTCGTCGGAAACAGTACTCCTCTGTTTTGTAGAACCTGGATTTCGTTATTTGATATCGGTAAGCTGGCTTTCAGGTGATTCTACACTCTCAGGAAGGCATCATTACGTGATCTGACTGGAGTTATATAATTTAAGTGAAGGATGGCTTTAGCTTCTAAAATTACGTCCTTTGCGAAGCAGATTGGGCATCGTTATCACTAATTACTCAATATGAAATAAACACACCGGACAGAAAATTAGTCACCACGTCAGAACTTACCTAATAACGGGTGACGGCATCTCTTGCCTTGATAACCACATGAATCTGGTGTGAGAGAATCTCCACAAGGTTGTGGATGTATTGAGCATTGATTTGCAGTCACTCATGCGTCGATTAGTCCCGAAGTTCCGCCAAAGTACGTGGGTGTCTTTTCTGGCGTTTCACCTTCTGTTCTAAATGATCCCACAGATTTTCAATAGGCTTTAAATCTGGGGGTTTGGCGGGCCAGTCGAGGTGAGACGGTGTTGCTGATTGTTCGTCGTGCCACTCAGACACAGTTTTAGCCCTGTGCTCACGGCAATTGTTATCGTGGAAGACAGGAGTGGCAAAGTGATGCTGCTACTGGAGATGTCAGACAAAAGGCAACACTTCGTCATTCAGAATGCGAAGGTACGCATGCTGGTTCAAATTCATCGTCACTGCAACAAGAGGGCCCATTTCTTGGTACGCAAAACATCCCTCAAACATGCGCCCTGTGTGGAGGGTTCGTTTGATGCTTCCTTTGCAGTAAGCTCGGTATCGGTGGTATAATCTGTAATTCTCCCAACTGGAGCAGATAAATCCAATATAAAGTATAGAAGAGTGAATCGACTGAGGCTAAATTTTGCAGTGAGGAAGACTTTTATTCAGATGTTACGGAGAATGTCTTTAAGCCTTGTCCTGATCTCCGTTCTTTCTACATATTAACCCCTCATAATCTCTTTCCATCTCCCCTATCATCGGCCTCATTTCTCGCTATTTCCCTTCGTCCCGAAGATAATGCACCCCCGCTAAAGATCTCTCGCTTCGTCGACTTTCTGCCTCCGAGTTCTCTCTGCTCTTTTCTTCCCCGATAGCAGATCCCCGAACCAAAACTCTCCCTCGTGTCAAGTCCGACGAAAATTCCTCCTAAGCAAAGCCACACCCTAAAGATGCCTTTTCTCCGAAAGCGCAAGATTCATTATTTGGCTCGCTGGCCCCCTCTTCATCGGACTGCTTGGAACGGAGAAGAAGCAATAATGTCCAGTTTCATTCTTCCTACATCGACGAAACTATAAATCTAACACCCCCTTTGCTGCGACGCGTGGGGAAAAGGTTACTTTGCCTGTTTGCTGCCCATTCCATCCAAATGGCGGGAATTGAAAGAAAATGACTGCAATTCACTATCTCTAAAAATAGCTACAGAATTTTGCTTCTGATAAATATGGAAGCCCTGGTTACAAAACCGATTTGCAGTTACTAGGCGTGAAACATGGCGGCGGTTCTGTTGGAGAGAATCGTTTCCCGGCCACAATTACGTCGTCGATTTTCAGTTGACTGCAAACTACAAAACTTTTTGTAGACCCGCTGTACAATATGATTCGACACACCTACAAATTTGGTGACTCCATTCACTTTGTGTCCGTGGGCACGGCCAAACACGGGGGCTCCTTTTTGCCACTCAGTAAAGTCTGTCTTACCCCCCCCCATATTGCGGACTAAATTCAACAAGCACGTTGCTTTTCACCACTGCACAAGACAGAAATGATCCTGTAGACCATGTCGGTGCTATTTATCTCCCAACAATGCTATCACGGCACCCTCTGTGCAATTGGTAAATTCCTACTGTCATTTCTGTTAAGGGTGACTGATTTTTTGCCCGGTGTGCTTACGTAATTAAGAACGAAAAGTGCAATGAGAACGTCTCCAGAGACAAAGATTTCCAGGTAAGTGCATCAGCTTCCAAATTTAGCGATGCAGTGAAATCATTCGTCGTTGTTAAGGACTTCTTTTATAGCCATAATACTGATTAAAAAAACAATACAGGCTCTCAATGGCTTTGAAAAAATGCAATATTTCAACTTAAAAGTAAACAGCGATCAAACAATGATTTTTTTTTTAATATATAGATGTATAGGTATTTTGTATAATATACTGCTTCATAACTTCTTGTGTGAAAAATATCTATGGTGAATTAATTAGTAGCAATGTTTTTCTTGCTTACTATTTACATAAAATAGATCCAGGTTAATTGGGACGCATCCGAGCTAGAACACTTTGGCCCAGTTAAACGGCTGCCCTAATTATGCAAAGCTTAACCCCAAAGAGCTAATTTGGGATGTTCTTCAAGAATTGTCCCAAATAAACGGCTGTCCGGATTAACCGATGACCCATTTAACCTGAATCTACTATATTTACAAGTGCTGTAAACTCCATGCAGTGTGATTGAAATTAACAATTAAGTTAAAAGCAGAAAAAAGCTGTGAAAATAAAAAGATAACTGGAAATACTAGTACCTTATAAAGCAAAAAAAAAATAAATAAATAAAAAAATACTACATCCTACGCAGGGCCGTGGCTAGGTTTCAGTACGGTGGAGGGGAGCTGAAGACTCATCTGGGGGTTGGGCTCTGTGTTCAACGCCAAACTACAGTATATTCATCCAGGAATGCAAATTCAAGTTTTGCTTTGTATTTCCCTCCCTTTTGTTAACTTTTTTCACTAGGCAACAATTTCCCCATGCCGAAAAGTAAAAAAAAAAAAAAAAAAAAGGACGAAAAGGAAAAGTAAAAAAAAAAAAAAAATTCGAGATATGAAAAAAAGGAAGGGGAGATAATTGAACTCTCTTGAAATACAAAATATAGTTCGCATTATCAGAATTCGTTTGGCTATGTCTGAGTTGCAGAGTCATTATTACTGGAGAAAAGGGAACTCCCAACTACACTGGTTTCCATCAATTAAGCGACAAATGGAAAAATCGTAATAACTCAAAAACTATGCTACCATTTCGGATGAAATTTGGTGGTAAGCTTTATCAAACCAAATGCAACAAAAAAAAACGTAATAACATGAGATACAATGCGTTTGCATTTCGTATGAGTGATGCAAATATGAAAATACAGAAATATAGGTATCAAGATGAAATGAGAAAAGGTACTTCAATACGGAGTGTGGTTACCCCGAACAGCAATACAGGCCCGATAGCGATGCTCCATGCTGTTAATGATGGTGTCGAAAAATTCCGTGGGTAGGTGCGTCCATTGCTCGAGCAAAGTAGTGAGGAGCCCCTGAAAGTTTCGTGAAGGGATCTGGAGGCCAGCAACACGCCTCCCGAGATCATCTCAGACAATGCTCAATTGGATTCAGATCGGGAGAGCCTGCTGGCCAACTGGTACAGGTACTTGTGCACGAGGCGAGCTGCATGAGGTCGATCGTTATCCGCCTGCAGTACAAATGTATCGCCAATTGCGCCCACATGCGGACGAACAATAGGGTCCAGGATGTTGTCTCTCTATACACATGAGTATTGAGGTTTCCATGTGGCAACACACAGAGCTCGGTACGACCGCCTAACGATACGCCTGCCCACACCAGAACACTACCACCGCCATAGGTGTCCCTACGCTGGATATTGGAGGGAAGATAGCGATTACCGACCTCTCTCCCGATGTAAACGCGGCGAGAATCATTCTGTAAACAGTATCGCGACTCATCAAAGAAAAGAACGGACCTCCACTGATTTTGAGTCTAGTTCACATGCATTCGTGCCTAATTGAAACGTTTCCCTCAGAATGCGGGGGGTGAAGGGCACGCATAATACCGGTCGCCGAGAATACAGAATACAGTCCTCCAACATGTAACCTTCTGAGCACCGTCGAAGCTGATACCGTCCGTCCGGTGTCTACCGCAAGCACAGATCTGAGGTGAGTTGGTGTAGCCGTCCTGTTCCGCCGTGCCGAAAGTCGCAAATCCATGATTATCCTCGGAGGTCTTCGCCCTCGGCCTACCTTCGCTGTACCTTCGAGAAGCTGCACCCGTGACTTGGAGCTGCTGCCACATCCTGCTGATTACAGAACGATCAACGTTGAGCCATCTCGCAGCATCCGCCTGCCGTTGCCCTGCTTCGAGTCGGCCTATGGCTCTGTAGCATAACTCCACTGGTGGATGTCGTCTCGCAGCCATGTTAACAAAATCGCTATCTCGAAATCTTGTCATTCACCGCCGCACATGAATTGGGGGCTCCTCCGAAACAGCTGATTTTAAGCTCTTGCGCATCCAGTGACACTCATTTGCCTTCCGTACATCGATGCTGTATGCTTTTTCGCCCGTAACATATGCACATTTCGTGCAATTTCAACTATATTTCGCCCAATTATCGTGATTTTTTGGTTTGTTGCTTAATTTAGAGAAACCAGTGTATCATGAAAAAACTATTTTTTTTTTAGTTTAGTATTCTGGTTCCTTTCCGTAGATTCACGGAACAGCATCGAAATGTTATTGATGCCGATTTTGGGTTCCATCTTCTCCATCTTTAATTGCTCATTCTTCTTCGCTGGTGCTTGGAGATAGCCTCTTCTTACCGTGGTCAACAACCCCAAACCTCCCTTCCCTCCTCAAAAATTAGAAGCTCTTAGAGTCACGACAATAAACACTGCTCCCGCGTATGCATCGCGAAACCATTAAGACTCACCGCAAAACGACGAAGAGGAAGAAAATAAAAGTTCTCTCTCTCTCTCTCTCTCTCTCTCTGTCTCGCACAAATACTTCTCCAAAACACTTTTACATCACCTAGAGGCACGCATTTAGCTAAAACGTTCCCACGACAGCACATTTTTATGTGCAATTACCGTTTTTTACGCCTCCCAACCGTAGGTGGAAGAAGGAGCGTATATGCTCCAGCTTTGTCCGTCTGTCTGTCTGTCCACCCGTCCGCAGAATAATTCACGTAAAAATAGTTCGATTTTGATGAAATTTTAGTATGTGGTAGGGGACAACCTGGGAAGGAACCCTATTGAAAATGGGCGAAATGGGGTCAAAGGTCAGGACATAGGAGCGGATCCATTCCACCGACCTTATGCGTCGTAACTTATGTAAAAATGCTTCGATTGTGACAAAACTTCATGTTGTTCCGGAGATATGTACTGAACCGGTTCTGTTTAATACATTCGAAATGATGTCAAAAGTCAGGGCACGGGAGCGATATTTATTCCACATCCATTATCCTCATAACTTGACTACAAAGGCTTCTATTGCGACGAAACTTTAGTATTTTGTTTCAGAGGTATACTGAACTAATTCAGTTTATTATCATCGAAATGGGGTCAAAGGTCAGGTCACAGGAGAGAGATTCATTTCACAGTGATTATCCTCCTAACTTGAGTAATGATTTCTGGTATGTTGGAAAGCTTATCGTAACCAATGCATTGCATGATTTTACTAACTTGTTTAATATTAGCTTAGAATCTTGCATTCGCTTGCCTAATGGAAAACAGTGTTTCACCCGTTAGCGCAACTACGCATCCACCTCTGCCTCTCTTTTTTTTTTTTTTTTTTTTTTTTTTTTTTTGGGGGTTCCTTTTTGTTCTTTTACATTTTACGTTCCTCCAAAAAAGAAAAGAAAAAAACCAGGGGGATTCCTCTCTTCCCTGACCTATTTAGCAGCAACAAAACCGATACCCATGTGGCAGAGACGAATGAATGGCGAAAGCTCCTTCTACTAATTCATTTCCAGAGCTAATTTCCTTTGGTTATCCATCGTTCGTGCTGTATCACTTCAATTTTGTTTTCGTCTTTAAAGAAAAAAAACAACAACAAGCAATACACAAATAAATAAGGTAAAGTATGTATGTTTATCATAAAATACAAAGTCATTTTTCATAATCCACGGAAAATAAAATTTCAGGGAACTTACAGCAACGTCAATTTTCCAGTGAAGGGGCTTGCTTCCCTTGCAGGGGGGGGGATAAGTCCCCTCTAGCGCCCGGCTAGCTACAGCCCTGATACTACGTAGTAAACGGTTTAACAACACTAACGGCTACGCCATACGTTGCAACAGAGCAATGTGCTGCCATCTAGGGAAAAAAATGCGCCCTCTTTCGTTCATACGTTAATTTTACTTGATCCCTTGAAATTCGTATAAACGCTGTTCCATTGTATTTCCATCTTAAAGATAATGTTAATAAAGAAAATGCATTCTGATGTGTCATCTCCATTTCTATGCGTAGTTTGGGGAATTTCGGCACTCAATATTCACTACAAAGGAGAAAGACCAGCTGTGTGATCTGGCAGTTTCTATATCTCATTGACCATAGCACCGTTACATGCAAATAACCAAAAGCGCCCGAGTCGCCCTGAGAGCATGAGTAGGATTTTTAACCCCTACCCCCTCCTCCTTCCTCATAGGTTCTGTGAATTTGCGCAGCGTTCGAGGGATTAGCAGGTCACCCTCCATCGTGATATTGGTTTGCTCTGGGGCTATATCATTAAGCTTTCTGTCATCGCTCAGCAGAACTCTTGCTGTACCGACACGTGCTTAGTTTGTCTGTGATATTTTGCATTGTCCCAAAAGCGGAACTTGCAAGGGAAATTTGCCCCGAAAATTATTTCATTTTGCTCAATCTAAATAAACATACTGAGAGCATAATTTTTAAAAGAAAGAACAAGAAATGGGTAAAGTAAACAAGATTTTCCAGTTGTTACCACTCCCTCCTGTAGTAGAAAATGCACTGGTTTCTCCAGGTAAACGTCCGAAGGTCAGTGTATGTCAATCTAGAAATCGGAAGATTCGAACGGTGACCCAGCACTAACCCTTCTTTTGTTGTTGGAAAAGGGAGGGGTAATGAAATTCGGAAAGGAGCGACAGACAGACATTTTCGGGCGTTATGGTGTTGTGAGCGATAAACATTTTAGGATCATGGTCGTTGAAGGGTTAAACCCAATCAACACCTGCTTACACCCACCTGAACACGATCGCAGCCATCTCTACGCTCTCGCATATATTAACCCCATGCGTAAACACAACCACACGCATATTAGACCTAGTTCCTGAAGAATATTTTCAACAGACACTCAGCTATTTATGTTTAAGATTTACTGCTTACCTTTTCCCTGTACGCTGATTAAAGTAATACGCGAATATAACTCAATAAAAATGCTGCACACGATAGCAGCGAGAAGGGATACGTGAATTGTAGTATCTATACTCAGGCATAATAATTTCAACGGGCATGTCGGGAGCTGTTGAAGCGCAAGAAGGATGTTATTGACGAGCAAGGAGGACACTGTTAATGCGCCGGGAGGGAACTGTCAACGCCCTGGGAATGCGCCTTTAAGGCATCGGTAAGACTCTTAATGCCATGGGAGGGCGCTTTTAATGCTGAAGGTGGTCACGATCAAAGAACAGTGAGAGAACTGTCAATGCATAAGGAAAGCACTGTCAGTGCTCAAGCAGACTTCTGTTAATTCACGGTAAATACATAGACGCTGACTATAGGGGGCAAGGTGAATCTTGCTCCTCCAATAATTTTACTGGGGACAGTGCCAACATAATATTTTTGGTCCTGTTTAATTAAATAATCGTTTTAGCCTCATAAGGTGGACCAAGCTCCACCTAATGAGGCTAAAGCGATTTACTTCCAAAAAAATTTATAAATAACCAAATAAATAAAAACTTTTTTCCCCATCCTCAGCATTGCTCATTTGATAAGAAATTGGATTGCTAGCCCCGTATTGTGTTTTACATGTTCTCGTGTTATGTGGTAAATGCTTATGACAATTATCAAAAATAAAATACAGAAACGTATAATCTCTAGCGCCTTTATTTATCTTTTTGCGCTTCTTGTTTTTTTTTTTTAATTGGATTTTTAACGACCACCGTGAGCAACTCAATGGGCTATAAGCAGTCGCCCATCCCTAATTTAGGGTCACTGGTTCCAGGGAAAGGACAGAGCCAGTGCCGCAAGACAAACACAACATCCATGCCTCACCGGGATTCGAACCCGGACCCCGTTCGGACGAATGATCATAGGCCATCGCTTAGACCACTGCGCCATTTTTTTTATTTATTTATTTTTTTTTTTTTTGAGTAGCCCAGCTAATTTCTCATATTTTTACTAAACTTTGGAAATAAAATCTCTCTGGATATTTTATTATAGAATCACAGGTTGAATTTTATTTTTTTAAATATTGATATTCAGTAAAAGAATATTTCTGTTTCCATGTTCATTTGCTGATGAGCAATTACAATTGCGTTTTAAAATGTAAGTAGAATATCAGAGTTTATATTTTTGCCCCCTTCTTTTATTTTCCTCCTGACAATGGAAGAGACATGCCCGTTCTGATCTCTTAACGCCTGACCTCCCCCTCCCCCTATAATTTGGAGAAGTCGGCGCCTCTGGGTAAAGATACTGTTAGTATGCAGCGAGGATTTTGTTAATACGCAGGAATGGTACTATTAAAGCTCAAGCAGTTACGGTATTGTTAATTCTTACGAAAATTACCGTAAATGCGCAGGAAAGTTATGACGTACATTTCTGAATAACCTTTCCTTCAGTTTCTGATCTTATGTTAATTATGTGATTTCTTCGATACATTTGTTTCTACACGCCACCTCAGGAACTTCAAGTTTCTTTACATCTTTTGCCAACGGCTGACAGTGAGTCAGAGTAAATAACAAGTTAGTAAAATCATGCAATGCATTGATTATGATACGCTTTCCAACCTACCAGAAATCATTACCCAAGTTATGAGGATAATGGCTGTGGAATAAATCTCGCTCCTGTGCCCTGACCTTTGACCCCATTTCGATGATATTCGACAGAACCGGTTCAGTATACCTCCAGAACAACATACTAAAGTTTTGTTGCAATAGAAGCATTTTGAGTCAAGTTATGATGATAATGGCTGTGGAATAAAGCTCACTTCTATGTCCTGAGCCTTGACCCCATTTCGGTGATATTCAACAGAACCGGTTCAGTATACCTCCGGAACAACGTGAAAACTTTCTGTCGCAATGGAAGCATTTGTACGTAAGTTATGACGCATAAGGACAATGGAATGGATGCCGCTCCTATGTGCTGACTTTTGACCCCATTTCACATATTTTCAATAGGCTTTGTCCCCAGGTGGTCCTTTACCCTATACTAAAATTTCATCAAAATCCAACCATTTTTATGCACGTTATGACGCACAAGGGCAATGGAATGAAGCCCACTCATGTGTCCTGACCTTTGACCCCATTTCGTCCATTTCCGGTAGGGTTCGTCCCCAGGTAGTTCTCTACCACATACTAAAATTTCATCGAAATCGAACGATTTTTACGAGAGTTATCGTGCAGACGGACAGACAGACAGACAGGTACACTGACAGACACACGGTCAAATCTGGAGCATATACGCTTCTTCAACCTATGGTTGGAAAGCGTAAAAAAGGCCACGGATTGTGAAAGTGAGTGTGCAGGTACACGAGATACTGATTCAAATCAAACCGCATGTTATCTTACATATTATTTCATTGTTATAGTCAATGATAGATGCACGTCCCATGAACATTCAAATTCTATTTCTTATTTGATATACGTTCTGGTTTTATTGTTAGCAAATAGATAGTGTTTACGAGATTGTGATAACAAGCTGTAAGAGGACAAGTATAGAATACGAGATTGACATTTCATGTAGATAGTTATTTCTTAGTCGCATGAACTTCAGCCGTTAGTTCCCAGCCGGTTGGAACCTAGGGGCAACCGGGGCAGACGCTCTGGGCTTCACGGAGCCCCGCAGTTTAGGATATGAAATCGTTTTTGGTAGAATTTATCGTATTTATTATTCGTTTTTGTAAGTTCTGGGGCGCGAAGCTCTTAAAAAGATAGTTTTTTTTTTTTTTTTTAGTTTCCAATCCCTACCACTTTTGAACAGGCTATCACCCTTCACCGTACAGATACTGAGGTTTTCAGATTTCAAATGATTATTGTAACCAACTTATTATTTTTCGTATTCATAAAATAGCAAATTAAATTTCATCATTTTGTGGCTCCCAAACTTCATATATTCAACAGTTTGTGTGTAAACCGCATACTTAAATTGTAAAAAATAAAAGGAACAATATGAAAGTACAGTGGTCTCTCGATAATCCGAGGTAATCGTGACCTGTACCAACTCGGATTAAGCGGAAATTCCAAACATGAGTACGATTTTGAACGAAGAACCTAAAACTTTTAAATATGAACCTAAAACTCATAGAAACGATTTTTAATGATCAATGAAAATGTTAGCAAAACTGAATTAAACAAAAACTATGACTTACATCATATTAACAACGAAAAAAATCATCTAATGTCTCGTGCTTTTTCGCAGAGCATCTCTTTTTTGCAGCGCTATCTCTCCATCTTTTTAGAAAAATAACATCAGCTGGCGATGATTCCGTTTGCTGTTCTACGTATCTAAGGGAGTCTCCAGCGCCGCCGTACCTTCTTCGTGAGAATTTTTTTTTTTCTTGTGCACAGTCAGTTCGTTTTTCATCTGATTCCGAATTTAACCTGTTTTTCTTTTCTCGAACTTTTTCGACTATGTTTCAAACATTATCGCGTTAAAATCACTCGGAATTTTTTATTAGATTTTGTTTTATGATGCATACTTTTGTTCTTATGTTTCATCGCGAATGACTTCGGATTATACCGAACTCGGTTTACCAGGACTCGAATTATCGAGACTTTACTGCAGTTTTTAGGCTATATATGAAGGCCAATTATCTGTAACTTCAACAACATTACTAGAAATTACAGGGAAAGCAATTTTCATATATGAGGGCGTATAAAAAAATTATAAAATCACTAATTTGTCAGTTACCGCACTCTGCAACAAAATCAATCAATGAAACATGTATCAGGCAAAAATCGCTTTTTATACGAATTTATTTTAGGGGGATCCTTATTATTCCTTACACGAAAATATTCGCAATGCAAAAAAATATTCAATACGCAGGTACCTTTTTATCATTTTGTGAGGAAAGTTTTATAAGAACCTCAATACAACCTCAGCCCTGTCTTTCCGGAAAGAATATCGTAGATTTTACCATTCTTGACCTCCCCCCCCCCCCCGCCTCCCAGGGAGTCGCTAAACTTCGAAATCAGGCAAGGTGGGCGAGATTTGTGTGTGTGTGTGGGACAAGATTGATAGCATTTTTTTCTTTTTTTACGGAAGACTGAAAGAACCAAGTTTTAATACTTTTCACTACGGGCTACAAAGGAATTCGTACTATCCTCCCCACCACCCCGCCACTGGCGTAAGATTCAATTGTTGCTAGAATAACGCCTTTAACGTTTTGCTTGCTCTGAATGCATTGTTTCAAATTGCTTTTCAAAATTTTGCATTTTTGCTTACGAAAATAATACTGTACTTGAACAATTTAAATGAAAACGTCGTTTTTGTTTATCTAAATCAAATTTTAAGTCGCGCCACGCCGATACAATACCTCCACTCCTCTCCTTAACAATCCCTTTCTTCAAGCCAGCGACTTTGCCTTGCACTCCTCTCCTACAAAGCACAGTCGTCAGCCATTTCCTGCACTTTTACTGTCCCAAGAGAGTCTTAAGAGCGCTATTGTATCTTTAGACTCAACTTTCCGTGTTGAAATCCCCTATTTTGTAAACAGCAGAGCAATTAGTAGAGACTCCCTCAGTTAATTCCCATCCACCCTCCTCATTTGCTCCCCATGGCCATAAAAACATGAAAAAGAGGCTTAAACTAAGGAATTGGAAGAATGAAGGACAATTGAATTTTCATGCCCTTAGGGATGCTACTTTGATAACCTTTCTACGGAGAAGTAAACAACGCACTTCCTAGTGGAAAATACGTAGGGCTACATGAAATAAAACACAAGTACAGATTATATTTTGAAGTTAAATATACTGAAAAATGACCCATTTTAAACTGGATGAGTGGCATGGTGGGCAAGACAAATTTCAGGGTGGGCTCATCCCCTTGGCGACGTGCCTGTCTGTCCCTCACTCTCTCTTCTTCACTCTCTGAACTTTCAGTTGGTCTTTTCTTAAGGTGGACGTCAAGTAATTTTGTTTCCTATACTTCCAATGGAAAAAACTTCTGTACACATTTTCTTCACAATTAATGCGTTCCCAGGGATGAAAATTTGAACATCGATTAAAATAACTTCGTATTATAACTTGGAATACTTAATATTTTCTAAAACATAACGATAATTATATTAAAAATTGATAACTACTCCTTTGGTGGTGTTGAAACCAGAAAAAAGATGGCGCGACCTGTACTTTGATGACGTCAGTAGTCAAACAAATGTTGGATTGCATAATTATGGTTATGTTTGAAAAAATATTAAGTATTCCAAGTTATAAAATGAAGCTATTTTAATCGATGTTCAAATTTTTATCCTTGGGAACGCATTAATTGTGAAGAAAATGTGTACAGAAGTTTTCTCATTGGAAGTATAGGAAGAAAAATCCTTGAGGTCCACCTTAAGCTTAAAGCAAATACTTCTATGAGATAATAATTGTGTCTTTATGATAGTTTTCTTGTATGCTATTTACGGACTACATTTTTCTCGTAACAACTATTAAAATATGAGATTTATTTTCTAGGGCCCACAATGAAATTTCCCCCGAGCCCAGCAAAAGTTCCATCCGGCCCTGGTTAATGTTATACTATATTGATTATCCGAGCAGAAATAACTGTTTAACAAATAAAACCCTGTACAAAATAATCAAAACATTATACGGTAAGATCAGTGAAGATACCGCTGAGAGCCGTACGGAAGCCACTAATGCTAAGAGGGTGTATTGTTTGCGTGCAAGGAGTATTCTGTTAAAGCACAGGAAGCACACTATAAATGCCCATCACTGGATGAGACAAAGGCAAAGAAAATGCGTCTTCACGAAATTCGCTATCCTCTCATTGTTCTCGCTGGAGTAAGACATGAATCGGTAATCCTGGGAGTTTATACTTGTTCCATGATGATGTCGTCAGACCTTATATGTTTTACGAAATTTTGTCTCCGGAGTAAGGTATGGATAAGTTTTCCATGGTTTTTCCCATTTTTTTTCGAATGACAGGAATGTGAGGACTACTTCATCATTAAATGAAATTCTTCCTATATTGCTTAATACCGTATGTCTCAAACAATTTGGAAGATTTTAAGTGAACGATTATGTAGATACCCTTGCTTTTAAGAGATGCGAATAGAACTCAACTGTTGTCGCTCCGGTGACCGAGTCGTTTGAAGCGTTGGCTTCTACCCATTCATCCGGGATGGTTCCTGGTTCGAGTATCGTATGTGTCATAGGTAGTGCGTTTGTCTGATACCGGTGGGTCTGTCCCCTCCATGAAACCATTAGCCCCAAATTACAGATGGAAGACTGATAATAATCCTCAGAACAGTGTTGCCATAGACTTTTGCCTGAAATCAGTAGCCCAGAGCTCAAACATCAGTAGTTCACGCATATGTACCACGTAACAAATGTAATGTAGCATTGCATGTAATCTCAATACGAAAGAACGCTTAAATCGACTGGAATTTCAAATAATACCAGTAGTCCACAAACTACTATTAAACACCGCAATGAAAATCCAAAACAATACAATCCTGATTCACTTTTTTACAAGATATTACTGGTGATCAATTTTATAAAATAATGCTCCTCATTAAAACTAATGTTGGTGTAAATAATGATCGCACTGGCCTTTCAATATAGTCACAGTTCAATCAGTCCCACTTTTTATCTTCCTAAAAACAAATACAGTCAACTCCGCTTATAGTGAACCTCTGCGGACTCGTATATTTCGTTCAATATGTCCGAGGTTCACTAAAACCGAAGTGTCTTTCCTTAACCTGAATTGAGTGGAATGGTGAGCAAGAAAATAAAATGTGTACATATGTATCTAAAGAACTATATTTATGTACGTAGTGTATATTCATTAAATTAAGTAAACAAAATTAATTTTACATTACTTTAATTAACATGAAAATAGTCTGTTATGTGTCGCTGCTTGCTGCGAACAGTTTTAATAAATACTTTCTCTATGACCGTTTCTAGAGTCTGTGCTTTTGCTACACTTGATTTTATATTTACCATACATTCTAGGAACTTTAGCACAGTCCTGATACACTCCAACACCTCTTTTCCTGCTGGGACATGTTCATTATCGTCCTCGTCATCTTCATCCTCGTTTTCTTTCGTGCTGGAACCGCTTTTCACAGCCTCGACAATAGCTTCATCCGACGGGATTTCATTCGTTATAACTTCACAGTCAGCATCGATAAAATCCTCAGCTTCAGTGGAATTCGCGCCGATATGCTGAAGAAGGTTCTAGAGAGGCACCCTCCTCCTCTTCAAATGTCACACGTCCAGTAGGCAAACCAGACCTGCGAAAACAGTTCTGTATAGTGACAGTTAACACACTCCACGCTTTGTTTCCAATACGTACAGCATTCAGAACATATATTGATGTGTTCTGCTTTGATTCCAAGGCTTGGATTAAATGAAGCGTTACTTCCTTTCTGCAATAGGTTTTAAAGCTGCGAATCACACCTTCATCCATGGGTTGGAGGATTGTCATGGTGTTGGCAAGCAGGAACACCAACTTGATGTTGCTGAGGTTTTTAATCCTACCTTTGTCCTTCAATTCACGTAAGGGGTATTAGGCCTACAATATTGTTCTTAACATTCCTTCAAGTTTTTACAGGAAGGTTGTTTTGAAATAAGTTACAATTTCATGTTACAAGTACATTCTTTTCTTTGAAGTTTTACTTTTTAGGTTCACTATAACCAAAGTTGAGGGTTCACTATATACAAACATTTTAATGTGCATTTCCCATGTTGCGGATCAGGACCAATGATTTAGGTTCACTATAGCCGAATGTTCATTATATCCAGAGTTGACTGTAGCTATACTTAACGCTTCCTAAACGATACCCAGTTGTTCAAAAAAGTACTTGAAATGAATTCTATACTCAAAAAGGGTATCATTAACACAAATATCTTATAATACATTGAGTGGCCACTTTATTATGACCACCTGACAGTTTTAAGCAAATAAGCTATGGTTGCACGCTGTTGCCGCCAGAGGGCAAGACTAGTATAAAAAGGCAAAGCTTAGTGCTTGCGACAGTAGTAGAAGTGATTTTTGAGTGACGAGATGGGTAAAAAATGCAATTTGACGGACTTTCAGCGTGGGATGTTTGTAGGAGCTCGGAGCCAAGGAGCAAGTGTCACCGAAACCGCCGCATTCGTGAAATGTTCCAGTGCAGCTGTTGTTGAAATGTTTAAAGACTGGACTGTCAGCCAAAAAACTCTACGTGCAACGTGTGGTCGTCATCGACTAGTGAGTGCTCGGGTGGAACGGAGAGTGTCCAGACTGGTAACAGACAACAGAAGGGCAACAGTGCAGCAAATTACAGACCATCTTAATCAAGGATCCCCTCAAATGATCTCTGCACGCACTGTTGGCCGTACACTGCATTGGATGGGATATGGCAGCCGAAGGCCTGTTCGAACACCTTTGTGGTCTGCATTTAACAAGAGAAAACGTCTCCAGTTCTCACAGGAGCACAAGGATTAGACAGTCGATAATTGGAAACAAATTATGTGGTACGATGAATCACGTTTCAGTTGCACCATGCCGATGGCCGAGTGAGAATTTTGCGGAAACAGCACGAAAGCATGGACCCCAAATGCATTGCTACAACCCTTCGAGCTGGTGGAGACAACGTTATGGTTTGGAAACTGTTTTCCTGGCATGCTTTGGGCCCTATAATTCGTGTCTGACTGGCACATCATATCTAAACATCGTTGCGGACCAAGTGCATCCTGTCATGTGGATGGTTTATCCCAATAGCGATGGCTACTTTCAACAAGATAATGCGTCCTGCCGTAGTGCTCGTATTGTACAGTTTTGGTTTCAGGAACATGCCGGTGAGTTTACTTTGCTTAGGTGGCCCCCATAATCCCCATTGAGAATTTGTGGGATGAAGTTGAACGAGCCATCAGACAGCTGGATCCACAACCCTGCAATCTCACACTCCTGGAAAGTGCTCTTCATCAAGCATGGTCTCAGATTCCGCAAACCACGTATCAACATCTCGTGGAGTCCATTCCACGAAGAATCGACGAAGTATTAAAGGCAAAAGGTGGTTCAACGAAGTACTGAGGGGGTGGTCATAATAAAGTAGCCACTCAGTGTATAAGCTTTCCTAGTATTCTGGGTTTTCACAAAATACAAGGGTGATTCTTTGTATTACAGACTAATTAGTATCTAGATTAAAGAAATATTTCATGCGAATTAGTACGATTTATAAAAATTACATAGCAGGTGCTGGATAATTTTTAGTTTTCGTCAGCTATTTCTTTTCAGACAAGTTCTGAGGTCAGTTTTGTCGAATGGATCAGAAGATGGTGAATACTGATAGGATGTCCCTGAGTGGGTTAGATAAAACACAGAGGTACTGACACGCACTCTCTTTGACAGCTATATCCCGTACAGAGCTTCCTTGCCTGGCCACCTAGCTACTGGTAACAAAGGCTCTTACAGAGGTTGGACATAATAATATGAAGACCTAGGAAAATAAGGTTTTACGCAATTAGTGGGGTGTGGGACAACCTTTGGCATTCAAAACAACCTGAATCCTCCTTGGAATGGACGTATACAAATCCTGGATGGTGGTTAGTGGGATTTTACACCATTCTTCATGCGGTAACTTCTCGAGGTCCTTGAGAGATGCAGAAGAAGGATAACGGGATCTTACTCTGTTTTCCAGCATAGACCACAGTGGCTTGATGATGTTTAAGTCTGGTGATTGGGAAGGCCAAGGAAGCTGTGAAAGTTCATCCTCATGTTCCTCAAACCGTGATTGGACATTCCGAGATCTGTTAATTGGGGCGTTGTCATCTTGATAGATGGGATCCCCTGCAGGAAACAATGCCTGAGCCATTGGATGCACTTGGTCGGTCAAAATGGTTTCATACGCCCTGCCAATCATCCGTCCTTTCAAGGTGACCAGGTTACGTGCTGAAAACCACGATATGACGGCGCAGAACATGACAGAACCACCACCATGCTGCACTGTTGAGAGCAGAAAGTCTGGGTTGTACGCTTCTGATGGTGTTCTCCACACGTAAACACGTCTCGCGGTGGGAACTAATGTGAACATGGATTCATCCGACCATATTACACGCTTCCATACATCGGCAGTCCACGTTGTATGCACCTGGCTCCACTGCCGTCGCCGTTGTACATTCACCCGCGTCACTAGAGGTTTCGTTGATACTGGGGTCTGGAGATGCAGATTGAGCTTCTCACTAATTTTTGGCGCCGTGGATTTCTTATTACAGGTAACAATCCTCTTTAATGCTCTCTTGTCTCTATCAGTTAGGGTCGTTTTCCAGCAGCCCTTGAGTTTCGCAGACGAGGTTTTGCCACGAACACGGTATTCTGTCATGACGCTAGAGATAGTAACTCTCGATACCCCACTACGCTGGCGACTATTGTCACGGAGGCACCAACTAGCCGGACACAAACAATTAGCCTTCTTTTGAAGTCCATTACGTCGCTCATTTCGTCGTCATCCTGAAAGACATTTTGCAACAAGACACTTTAAATGCACTTAAACAGGACCTTGAGGTTCTAAACAAAGCAATTACAACCAAAAAGTGGTGAATACCTTCACTGTCTCCACAGTACTACAGAGAGCTCGTGGAATTCATGCCCCGTCGCGTTGCTGCCGTTATCTGATCGCGAAGAGGACCAATGCGGTATTAGAAAGGTATCGCAGGTTTTTTTGGCACTTCGGTGTATAACGAACGAGCACTTTTCTGCCTGAAGTGGATTTCGAGCCCACATCTTCCTACTCCGGAGCGGCTATTCTACCAACTGAACTACGCTGGCAAAACTTGCTGCTGCATCTTGTCACCTCAGTGGTACGTCACACACTAGGTTCTCTGTTATTCGTGAGATGCACTACTGCGTGATCCGATTGAATCGTGTCATCGCTACAGTATTTTTGTTTGTTCGTTTTGGGGCTAAATGACCTCCTTGCGCATCTTTTAATGCTACCAGCAGCCACCTGAGCTGAATTTGGATCCTCTGGTTCCAAAAAAAGGTCAGAGCCGGCGCTATCGGACAAATACACCACCCATGCTTTGTCCTGGGCTCCAACCCAAGCCCATCTCGGACGAGTGGTCAGACGCCACTCGTTCGAGATGGCCCTGTGTTTTGTGTACGTATATACTAGCATGTACGTATACAGAACACAGTATTCATTATCACTTCATACATTATCATCTAAAAATTCCTTTGACGTGCTTTTCTTTCCAGATAACCACAAAACGTGCATTAGCGCTGCTAAGGCGCGCTAAGCCCCTTCTATTACAACACTAGCTAAAATTGCGAAATTGTTACTCAAATGTCTGACCATGTTCTACAGTCATCGTCTGACTCTGTTTGCAGGACTAAGAAGAACAGTTACAACGCTAACTTTCGAAGACGCTACTAAGCCTCGTAAAGTTCAGGTGCGGGTTGGTCCACCAGGACATTTCCCGGTGAACACATCAAGAAATGGCCCATTTTCTCGTATTCTTTTTGTCTGGACATTTTTTTAAATGAACGAACAATTATATTAGTGCTTTTGAATAATCGTTAAATTATGTCATATATTAATCTATATGCAAGGGTGTACACAAAGCACACCCTTGCATATACAGAGTGCAAATGAAAGTAGGAAAGTCCTTTAGCCTGGAATAACTTACGAAAGGAGAGAGATACAGTTATGCAAGTGAGATAACGGTATAGTAAAGCGACTACGCCCGAAAGAATGCAACCAATAGTTGCACCCCTAGTGGCGAAATACGGAAGGTAGCCATTGCAAATCGAAAACGAAAAGAGATAGAGCAAAATTTCCAACTACAAAGTTGTAGAGCATCAATTAATTAATACGAAACGACATTTGTTTCACACGGATAAGATAAATTGTCGCTTGAATACCCTAAAATGTCCGAAATCGATGTGCGACCGTTTGTGTGAACGTTTGAAGGGAACAGGCATAGGTATGAGCAAATACACACAATTTATTGCATAAATGCGTACTTATGTCAATACAGTTTGATGACGTCAGACAAAACAAAAACAAAAAAGGCAAACTGGCGCACAGTGATAAAAAGTTACTGTCTAGTATGTTCAAAGAGTTCGCCATTGCCCGCGATACACATTTGTATTCGTGAAAGTAACTCTGCATGCACATTCCTCAGCATCGAAGGTGTCACACTATTGCAAACATCTGTAACACGACGACGTAGATCCAGCAGACTTGTAGGCGCTGTTGCATACACCTGATTTTTTACATAACCCCAGAAATCCAAGCTCGCCATTCTCGCACAGCGTACTTAGACCTAAACTTCTGATCAGGGTACATCCTGCTACTGGTTTTTATATCGTAGGTACGGTACAACGTCACAATCTGCATTTGCTTACGGCTAAATTTGCGAAATGTGAAAATGCAGATTCGAATCGTCGCGCATCGATTTCGGACATTTTAGGGTATTCAGGCGACAATTTATCTTATCCGTGTGAAACAAATGTCGTTTTGTACTAATTAATTGATGCTCTACAACTTTGTAATTGGAAATTTTGCTCTTTCTCTTTTCGATTCAATTCAATTCAATTCAATTCATTTATTTTGCTGGGCAAAAAAAAAAAAAAACACCAGTGTTACAGAAATAGTTGAAACAATGCACAGCAAGGAAAGTAGAGTAGCATTTTACACAATCCTAGAACGAAAAATCTTAGGTTACATTCAAATCCGAAAAGGGCCCAACAAGGTCGGGCTAGCATGGGTCCTTCTGCCATTTAGAGATGCTATTAAGCTATTCTCTAAGTCTTTAGTAACTACAGAAAACAGAAATATGTTCTTCTCTTCTTCTTCACCCGCGTTAGCCCTAATTTTGTCTATCTTAATTTGGCCTCTCCTACCCTTTTCATCAAATGGGATTTTAGATTCTAACTTCAGTATTTTAAGATTTTTTTATTTTTTCAAGCTAAAGAGTATACGCTATTCTTTTAGTTGGCTGATCAGCCAACTCTAAATACTGCTATTTGGGGGCGATCCGAAGTGTCGCTCAAATAATTTCGTACAAAGTAGCTCTTTTTTTTTGTTCGATTTGCAACGGCTAACTTCCGCATTTCGCCACTAGTGATGCTGCTATGGGTTGCATTCGATCGGGTGTAGTCGCTTTACTACACCGTTATCTCACTTTCATAACTGTACCTCTCTCCGTTCGCAAGTTATTCCAGGCTAAATGGACTTTCCTGTGCACCCTGAATATCATCATCATGCCGTTATCTCACTTTCATAACTGTACCTCTCTCCGTTCGCAAGTTATTCCAGGCTAAAGGGACTTTCCTGTGCACCCTGAATATCATCATCATGCCGTTATCTCACTTTCATAACTGTACCTCTCTCCGTTCGCAAGTTATTCCAGGCTAAAGGGACTTTCTTATGCACCCTGTAGATTAATTAAGTAAAAGCTAACGACGGTTAGATGTAGGTCGTTGAACTTGGAGTGCTACCCTTTCCTTTTGTAATTTTGAAGGAGACAGTAGTACCCATTATGATGGCCGATCATTCCCACTCACTTATCCGCAGACTGACACAGAACACAAAGCGATTCTCCGACAGAGATGCTCCAAAATCCGAGCCACACCCACATTCATTTCAGAGGAAACAACAATTTACCATTACTTATTCATGGGTCCAAATGTTAAAATAATTGGTAGACTTCAAAAGAAAAGAAAAAAGTCTTCTACTCAAGAACAAGGTACCAATACTATCGCTCAGCATGTGATCGGGTACCAAATAAATGAAAACATTAATTCCGAGGGTAACTTTTTGTAGAATGTGCACATTTCAACTTTAAGAATGATCTTCCTTTTTTTCTTTTTTTGATTGAGAGTTTAACGACCACCGTAAGCAACTCAATGGGCTATAAGCAGTAGCCCATCCCTAATTTAAGGCCACTGACTCCAGAAGGGAGAGAGCCAGTGCCGTAAGACAAAGCACAACACCCATGCCTCACCGGGATTCGAACCCGGATCCTTCTCGAACGAATGGTCATAAGCCAGCGCTCAGACAACTGCGCCACCCGGACGGCTACCACTCCCTTCAACGAGTTTCGTTCTACGAGATGTGTGGATTTGAGTTCAGGCTACCAAAAACAAAGATCATTACTAATTTTTTTGTTTCGGATTTTAATTACCCCAAGGAGCGTTTAAGTGTCTGTAAGGAGCAGCCTGCCCCAAATTTAGGACGAATACACTGTCTATGTTTCAACTGGACTCGAACCAGTGCCCTCCTCGGATGATTATCCCGGTATCGCTCATTTGACAGTAGGATTACTTCGCCGAAGCTCACTTGCCAGAAACGTTCATTTCACCGAAGAGTCTTCACTTCACGAAATCTCACATATTAATGAGGTGGCAGTTAATAAATAAGTCAGTGAAGCAATTATTGCTGTATTTGGTTCGCTAAACACATTAAGGACGTCGCATGACTGAATTTTTATGCGATATTATATTTCCAAGTGTCGGTCTTTTTTTTGGGGGGAGAGGGGGTTACGACCACCGTGAGCAACTCAATGGACTATAAGCAGTCTCCCGTCCCTAATTTAGCGCCACTTAATCCAGGGAAGGGATAGAGCCAGTGTCGTAAGATAAACACCACATACACGCCTCACCGGGATTCGAACCCGGACCCATCTCGGAAGAATGATCAGAATCCATCGCTTAGACCACTGCGCCACCGAAGCGGGAGAATGGCCATCATGGTGATTAAGTCCGAAATAAAGTCCTCAAAGGACTCGTGACGTTTTCGAAACCAAATCTTTCAAAGACAAAATGTTGTGTTCAACAAGACAGTTTGATGCTATATTCAATCACCGGCGGATTTTTAAAACTCTTTCACCGTTACATTGTTTTTAAAATTTGCTCACGAACGAAATTCGTTTTAAGATGCATATTTTACCATTTTAATATTATCCAGGATCTAACGGAATTCTTGTTTGTTTTTATAAGGAAATTCATGTTGTTGGTTTTTTTCATAAGTGAATTCATGAGGCGATTTCGCTTGTAAGCATATGTGTTCTTGTAGTGAGAAAATTCCCGGCTTGGTTTGGTTACCCCAATTCGCCGCTGTATAGGTCGATCATTTTTAACACAGTCAACAACAACGGCGCTGGGATGAGAGCAATATCACACCCGATCTACCTCTACTGAGAACCGCTTTCTCATTCCAAATGTGTCACACCATCTGCGCACAACTAGTTATAACGAAGTAAATTTCTCCGTCATTTCTGTCCACGCCAGGATTCGAACCCGGATCCCCTCATTCCGGAATAAGTCACTCTACCAATTGAGCTACGCGGACGTTTTATTCTGATTCCTATCTGCCTTTATGTCGTGTGCGTCCTTCTGGCAGGTACGTCACATCTCCTGGTACGTTACATCATCTCCCCCTTATTTTATTTTTTTTTTTTCGAAGTGCTGGAGAAGGGATTCTCGTATTTTTCCTATCTCGCGGTGTGGAAATAACATCACACCATTGAGAGATTTTGAACGGTCGGGTCATCCGGATAGTTCGGGCGCCATTATAACGAAGTAAATTTCTCCGTCATTTTTATCCGCGCCAGGATTCGAACCCGGGTCCCCTCATTCCGGAATAAGTTGCTCTACCAATTAAGCTACGCGAACGTTCATTTTGAATCCTATCAGCCTTTATGTCGTGTGCGTCCTTCTGGCAGGTACGTCACATCTCCTGGTACGTTACATAGTGTCTTCAAATAGTTCACTAACGAAATGCTCTGCTGCTGAATATACCCTTCTATTCTTTCTGCTACCAGAAATGACTCAGATCTGGACATTTTACCCTGGAAGGGTTGTCAGTTAACAAGACGGGTGATTGGTTCAAACAGATACTACATTCAGATCGTGTAAGCGTGTGCTTTATCCTTAACGTACGCAGACCTGTTTGATACACAGTAAAACAAATTTAACCAGAGCATTATAGATTTAGCAGGATTAAACTGTAATAACCATTTTGAATATGGTGAGTTCAAATCATCTCCCGTTTCCTTAGCGTTAATTGAGAGACGGTCCCTTTTCCCCCCAATTCCCTGCGAAAGAAGATGACGTCGAGTTCGATTTTACTTTTTTTTTATTGCTATGCGAGGGAGAAAGTGGACAATGATCTTTGAGGGAATTATCGAGACATTTCAACATTTGCTGTTTAACACTGGGATGCAGATGTGGGGGTGAACGCGAAAGATGGTCAGAAAGAAGGCAATTAAGGAATTTCCACGCTTTTAGGAAGTTGTAGGGAGTAGCAAGAGAGGTGTAATGATTGGTGTCACGCTCTGGCCGATGGAGAAGGAATAGCGAAAGCGAGTCAAACCCAGATGGAGAGTGAGACAGGTTGCGAGGATTTTTCATACGCTCCGAGGCTAAAAAATGCCGGACGGAGGAACTACGGCTGTCGTCAGTACCGAATGAAAAGAAAAAGTGGGAAGCGAAAACTTAGAGCCTAATTATGTAGCAATAAGCAAACGCGGATCCTCTAGTGAATATTACGATTAAAATCACGGAAAAAAACTTGAAAGACCATCCCCATAACTTCACAGAATAAACATATTCATCACTGCGAAAGAAAGAATCTTAATTTTAGCATATGTTTTATCTACACTTGTTTCCATAAATTAAGCAACAAATAGAAAAATGGTTATAACTCAAAAAGTATACAACCGACTCGGATGAAATTTGGTGGTAAGCTTTATCAGACCAAATGCAACAAAAACAAGAAAGATGATACCGAATTTTTGGGTGTAATAAGCACGTCTTTTGAATCCGTTCTGACGCAAATTAAATTTATCAATGCTATTCAAAGTCAATGGAACCCGCATGGAAAACAATAGTATCTGACGGAAGAGAGAAAATTTTCAATCGGGTTTTTAATCCCTCAGATATTGCTTACGCCCTCTGGTTGCAGACTTGAGCGTTAAAAAAAACATGAACTTATATGAGAAAGTTCATGTTTTTCTTAACGCTCAAGTTAAGAAAAACATGAACTTATTTCTGCTCTCCAACACAGAAATAATTTTTCAAATCGGACTCTTAGAAACAGAGATATCGACAAAAATAAGATGTGACTTTACGTCCCCTTGTGTAAAAACCATGCATTATTTTAGGAAGAAAGTTTTCTCAAAAGGTTTTTCCATATGAGCGGTATCGGTCCAAGAAAAAAATTTAGTCGAGTTTTCAGGATCCCAGATTTTGCTACAAATACATTAGAAGCAGAAATTAACACTTATGCCCCTGGTGGCCAAACCATTCTTTACCAAACATTAGCAATTATGTGAAAAATATTTTCCATTAGGTCTTGTATGCGATACAGGAAGAATTTTTCAAAACGGAGTTTTAGGAGCACAAATAACGCAGAAAACACAATTTACCTTTGTGCCCCCTAACGGAAAGTCTATGATTTACTTGAAAATTTTGAATTTATAGGTAAAACATTTTGCATCGGAAACACTATCCAACAAGGAAGGGATTTTTCAAATCGTACTCTTAGAAGTAGAGATGTTGTCAAAAATAAGATGTACATCTACGCCCCTGGCGTAGAAACCATGCATTATTTCAAGAAGAAAATGTTCCTAAAAGGTTTGTCGACATGAGTAGTATCGGTCAACAAACAACTTTTTTCAATCGAGATTTTAGAAGCTCATATTTTGCTGCAAATACATCAGAAGCCGAAATTAAGACTTACGCCACCGGGTGGCCAAACCTTTTTTTCCAAAATTAGAAATTATGTGCAAAAGATTTCCCATCAGGAGCTGTATCCGGTGCTGAAAGAATTTTTCAAATCAGAGATTTAGAAGCAGAGATATAGGGAGAAACGCACTTTACCTCTACGCCCCCTAGCGGAAAGTCTATGAATTACTTGAAAATTTTGAAATTATATGAAAAACATGTCACAATGAAAACACTATCCAACAACGAAGGAATTTTTTTCAAATCGGACTCCTAGAAGTAGAGATATTGACAAAAATAAGATATGCATCTACGCCCCCTGGTGGAAAAACTGTAGAATATTTTAAGAAGAAAATATTTCGAAAAGGTTTATCGATATGAGTGGCATCAGTCCACGAAAGAATTTTTTCAATCGAGATTTTAGAAGCTCAGATTTTATGGCAAATACATCAGAAGCAAAAATTAACGCTTACGCCCCCTGGTGGCCAAGTATTCTTTACCAAAAATTTGGAATTATATGCAAAAGATTTTCCATCAGGAGGTGTATCTGCTGAAGAAATTTTTTTTCAAATCGAAGTTTTAGAAGAAGAGTTATAGAAGGGAACTATAATTTACTTTTACGCCTCCTAGTGGAAAATCTGTGCGTAGTTTGAAAAAGTAACTATAACTAAAATACTCTTCGACATAAATGGAATCGAAAGATAAAAGAAGTTTTCAATCGGATGTTTAGAAGCAAATATGTTGAATAAAACGTATTTTTGAATTCGACATCATCTGCATTTACGCCCTCTAGCGGCGAAATTGTACATCGTAAAAAACGAAATGAAGGATCATCATTCGCATATTTCAAGCTTCCCAATGCAAAAAGTTTTTTTAATGGGACTAATAGTTGCAGAGATATCGTGGGTACAGACGGACGGACAGACAAACCGGTAACATAAGCACGATCTTTTTTTTACAAAAGACGTGTTAAAAATGCGATAGAAAGCATTTTCATTTTGTATGAGTGATGCACATATCAAAATGCAGAAATATAGATATCAAGATGAAATGGGAAAAGGTAATTCAATACGGAGTGTGATTACCCCGAACAGCAATACAGGCCCGATAGCAATGTTCCATGATGTTACTATACCGTGCAAATTAATTTTGACAAGCTATTTTATTCTCAGAATTGTAATGTGATCTCCTGTTGATGTTGGAAACCCACGTAAGCCGGTTTATCAGCTGTGAGGTGGTGTGACTGTTAGAACTTGATAGTAAGAATGTGGTTTGACCGGTTTTAAACAGGAAATAGGCACTTCAGCTTCAGTTGTGAGCTTTCGTGTGTGACAGGTGGATGTTAGTTTTTGCTCTCTGTGAGTACGTGTTGCTTTCGTGTATTGAAAAATGGATATTTCCCCAAGGAGGCGTGCAAAAATAATTGCTCTGAAGGATCACACTTCTATGACAGTGAGATATATCGCTTCTGCAGTTGGTGTAGGCAAATCAAGTGTATCAAGGCTGCTTACGTGATGCAATGTATCTGGATCATCGTCTCCAAAAAGGAGGGGTAAATGTGGAAGAAAACGAAAAATAACTCCACGAACCGATAAATATCTAATCAGAAATAGTAAAATGAATCCAAAAAAAGCAAGCACCGACCTTCAAAGAGATTTATTGGCTAGTGGTTGTGATGCTAGTGATTCAACTGTACGCCGTGGGCTTCTGGAAGTTGGCCGGAAGGCAAGAAGACCAACGGAAAACAATATTTGAATGCGAAAATGAAGATAAAACGTTTAGCATGGGCGAGAAAATATAAATCATGGACTGCTGACGACTGGAAAAAGGTAATTTTCAGTGATGAAACTCATTTATTTGTGCAGGGTTGCCAAGCAAATGTCGTTAGACGAAGCAACTGTGAACCCTTAAGACCTGAGCATGTCAAACAAACTGCAAAACACCCTCTGAAACAGATGTTTTGGGGGTTTTCACATCAAATGGCCCTGGAAGCTTACTTCCTGTTCAAGGTATGATGAATTCAGCCAAGTACGTAGAAATAATAAAACTTAGGATTGTTATATTCTTGCAAACGGGACATTTCAACATGACTTGACCCAATGTCACAATTCGAAATTGGTCAAGAATTTCATGCTGGAAAAAATAAAATTCATTTGCTTGATTGGCCTGGAAATTCACCAGACTTAAATCCCATAGAAAACTTGTGGAATATTTTGAAGAGGCGTTTAGGTAAAATGGACTGTACAACCAAAGAACGCATGATAACGAATGCTATAAAAGTGTGGTTCCACGATTATGAAGTCAAAAATATGTGCACTCAATTAGTGGAGTCAATGCAAAAACGAATTCAAGAGGTCATTTCTGCTAAAGGAGGACATACTTCACACTAATAGAGGTATTTATCAGTGTATATCAAGGAATATAATGATATAAAGGCATAGTTTTGGAAAAAATAGTGATTTTTTACTGTGTCCCAATTAATTTGCACAGTATAGTAATTATGATGTCGAGCAGTTCCGGGAGTAGGTGCGCTCATTGCTTGAGCAAAGCAGTGCGGAGCCCCTGCACGGTTTGGGAAGTGGCCTGGAGGCCAACAACACGCCTCACGAGAGCATCCCAGACATGCTCAATGGGGTTCAGATCTGGAGAGCGTGCTGGCCGCTCCATACGGACTATATTCTGTTGTTCCATGTACTGACGCCTGAGGCGAGCTGTGTGAGGGCGGGCGTTATTCGCCTGCAGTAGAAATGTATCGCCAATTGCGGCCGCATACGGACGAACAATAGAGTCCAGGATGTCGTCTCTATCCCGCTGAACATTGAGGTTTGCATGTGGCAACACACAGATTCGGTACGGCCGCCTAACGATATGCCTGCCCACACCGGAACACAACCAACACCGTAGGTGCCCCTTTCCTGGACATTAGAGGGCCGGCCTCTCTCCAGATGTAAACTCGGCGAGAATCACTCTGTAAACAATATCGCGACTCATCAGTGCACAGAACGGACCTCCACTGATTTTGAGTCCAGTTTACATGCATTCGTGCCCAATTGAAACGTGGGTGAAGGGCACGCATAATACCGGCCGCCGAGCATACAATCCTCTTGCATGTAACCTTCTGCGTACGTCGAAGGTGATACCCTCCGTTCGGTAATTGCCGCAAGCACAGATCTGAGATGAGTCGGTGTAGCCGTCTTGTTCCGCCGTGCCGTAAACCTCAAATACCGGTCATCCGCGGAGGTCGTCGCCCTTGGCCTACCTTCACTGTACCGTCCGAAAGCTGCATCCGTGGCCTGGAACTGCTACCACATCCTGCTGATCAGAGAACGGTCGACTTTGAGCCATCTTGCGACGTCTGCCTGCAGTTTCCCTGATTCGAGTCGGCCTATCGCTCTGTAGAGTAACTCCGCTGGTAAATGACGTCTCGAAGCCATGTTAACAAAATTGCTATCTCGAAATCTTGTCATTCACCGCCGCACATGAATTGGAGACTCCCTCCGAAACAGCTGGTTTTAGGCTCTTGCGCATTTGCATAAAGCACTGCCAGCCCCACTCATTTGCCATCCGTACATCGATGCCGTATGCCTTCGCCCGTAACATATGCAAATTCCGTGCAATTTGAACTATATTTCGCCCAATTATCGCGATTCTTCGGTTTTTTGTTTAATTTATGGAAACCAGTGTATTTGTTTCATCGTCGGGGAAAATACAGGTTAAACCCCGAATCTTAGAAGTTCTCTACAAGTGGAGGTCCAACGAACCCTTCACACTGAAACATATGAACATCCCTGTAACACGATGATCGCACCTATGTCCTTGGAAATACGTATCTCATTTGCTCACTTATTTATTCTATACCACTTGCAGGTGCACTGCCACTCGGAAACGGTTTCATGCTGCGAACCACGACTTTCTACAGCTATCTGGGAAAACATTTGAGAAAAAAATCTCGCCTTGAAGCTACTTGAATTGCTTCGCTAGTCAAAAAAAGAATTTCAGAGTTTCAGATAAGTTATATCGAAGAAAAATATCTTTTGTAAAAATGGGTGGTCAAGTGCTCGCAATATTGCAGACAAAACTAATGCAATGGTTTTTTCTATACTTTCTTTTTCGTCGGGCTAAGCAGAATATTTGCAAAACTTCTTTTTCATTCATTGATTCCGGCTACCTCCGATATCAGCTTACACTAAATTCCATGGGAAGATTCATTTTATCTTAAAAAGGTAAGCAAGTTCAAAAGAAATAAGCTGATATTGAAATCTGGGAAACTCATGTCAAAACAAACAAGCACAATGCTCATACTACACATGACTGTTTTATTCCATTTTGCTTTTTTTTTATCTTTTATTTCGTTCAATGTAGAAAATATCTATCTGGCTCGTCTTCGCTGTGTGCTTTATTTCGTATTTTTTGCTCGGAACTTATAGTTCTCCGTTTTATTATATGAATATGCATCTCTCGATAGATTTTACCGTTTACTTTATCGTTTTCCAAATGTTCCTACACTCATGCTTTTTTTTTCAGATCAACATATTGCATAACTCCTCAAAATTAATGTTATTCTTCTTGTTCAAGATATACATAGTAGTCCAAAAGTTTTGTCTTATTTTTAAAAAGATAAAAAATAACTACACCACTTACAGAGACAAAACTGCGGCGTTTGAAAGGTAAACGCGTGAAGCTTTTTTTTTTTGCCTGGCGCATTGCTAATAGATGGCGCTGATTGTTCTTCCGGTTCATGGCTGCAAGATACAATGGCGAATGTGCAGGTAAAAGCGATTTGTGTGGCGTGGTTTTTTGAAACGAAATCAGTAATTCAAGTGCAAAGATATTTACGTACACGTTTCGGCAGAAATCTTCCCGATTCTAAAAGAACTAATCGTTAGAAAGATAAATTCATAGAAACTGGGAGGTGGGTTTGAGAAGCCAAGAGGTGGACCTTGCCGTGTTTCGGAAGGTCTGATCAGATCTGATCATATGTAGAGGATTTTCGGAAGGGAGTGTCTGACCCCAGGTCTTAAACAACCCTTAGAAATAGGAAGCTAGGAGATTTGCACTGGAGTGCCCGATAGAAAAGTGACACGGAAGCAAGGTAGAAAGAAGGAGAAAGACGCCTTTATTTATTACCGGGGTTCCAGTACCCGCGGCCCGACGGCTTGACGTGCCCATCCGACGCACGGCGGGAATTTAGTGATTGGAGCGTTCGTACCTGGCTGGGATCGAACCCGAGGTCTTCTCGGTGGCAGTTACGAACGTTGACTACTAGGCCACCCGCAGCCCGTATTTCGGAAGGAGACGTGGAATGCGTACGGGAAGCATTTTCTCTGAGATCGAGGAAGTCAAAGCTGCTGCACAACTGGGATTGTCACGTACAACAGTGATGCGAATTTTGCACAGAAAAAGACTGCCGCTATACGCCTACGAAATCCACATTTTTCAACATTTAAAACAGAACGATTAGCCTACGGTTTCGTGTCTGCAACTTAATGCGTCGCCTACAAACATATTTCCTTAAACGTGTGCATATTTAGTAATGATTCGGCATTTCACGTTTCAGGAGCAGTCCATAGACATAACATGCACAGATTTAATCGAAATCGAACCACATTTACGTAAGTTATGACGCATAAGGGCAATGGAATGCATCCCGCTCCTATGTCCTGACCTTTGACCCTATTTCGCCAATTTTCAATAGGGTTCTTCCCTAGTGGTTCCCTACCACATACTAAAGTTTCATCGAAATCGAACCATTTGTTTTCTATGGGATTTAAGGCTGGTGAATTTCCAGGCCAATCAAGCAAATGAATTTGATTTTCCAGCATGAAATTCTTGACCAAGTTCGAATTGTGACGTGGGGCTAAATCATGCTGAAATGTCCCGTCAAAAGTTTGCAAGAATGGAACAATCCTACGTTGTAATATTTCAACGTACTTGGCTGAATTCATCATACCTTGAACAGGAACTAAGCTTCCAGTGCCATTTGATGCGAAAAAACCCCAAAACATCTATTTCAGAGGGTGTTTTACAGTTTGTTTGACATGCTCAGGTCTTAAGGGTTCACAGTTGCTCCGTCTAACGACATTTTTGTTTGTTAACCCTGCACAAATAAATGAGTTTCATCACTGAAAATTACCTTTTTCCAGTCGTCAGCAGTCCATGATTTATATTTTTTGGCCCATGCTAAACGTTTTATCTTCATTTTCGCATTCAAATATTGTTTTTTCGTTGGTCTTCTTGTCTTCCGGCAAACTTCCAGAAGCCCACGGCGTACAGTTGAATCACTAGCATCACAACCACTAGCCAATAAATCTCTTTGAAGGTCGGTGCTTGCTTTTTTGGATTCATTTTACTATTTCTGATTAGATATTTATCGGTTCATGGAGTTATTTTTCGTTTTCTTCCACATTTACCTCTCCTTTTTGGAGACGATGATCCAGATACATTGCATCACGTAAGCAGCCTTGATACACTTGATTTGCCTACACCAACTGCAGAAGCGATATATCTCACTGTCATAGAAGTGTGATCCTTCAGAGCAATTATTTTTGCACGCCTCCTTGGGGAAATATCCATTTTTCAATACACGAAAGCAACACGTACTCACAGAGAGCAAAAACTAACATCCACCTGTCACACACGAAAGCTCACAACTGAAGCTGAAGTGCCTATTTCCTGTTTAAAACCGGTCAAACCACATTCTTACTATCAAGTTCTAACAGTCACACCACCTCACAGCTGATAAAACCGGTTTACGTGGGTTTCCGACATCAACTGGAGATCACCTTACAATTCTGAGAATAAAATAGCTTGTCCCAATTAATTTGCACAGTATAGTATATGAGCAAATGTTTTTAGGATAGTAGCCTCCCGTCCCTAATCTGACCCTGAACACGAGTTAAAATTTCTATACTTGTTCAAAACTATATTTAAAAAGCAACTCTCTGATACTTTTAGTCACCTGACCGTATGATCATGAGTTAAAATGTCACATACGTATAAGTATTAGAAAACATTGATCGAAGTTCAGAAAAAAAAAGCCAAAAACAATGAAATAAAAAGAAAAAGAAAAATGGCAAGACATGCCCACAGCAGCTTTCGAAGAGCCTTCTTTTTTGCAAAATCCTTTTCCATTTCCTCTAAATCTAACGAGCCTACTGTTTCCCTTTCAATTGACAAAACACAACTAGACCTTTAAGACTTTCGTAGTTCATGCTAGACCGCAAATAGATTTCTTTCAGCTTTAATTTGGAAAATAACTCCTTTTCCCGGTAGCTACTGTTACAGGAAATGTTAAAATGATACTGAATAGAATGCAAAAATTAGGGAGATTTCGTTCAAACCCTTTTCATATACAGGGTGATTGTAAACTCCTTCAACAAAAGAAGAGGGGTGATAGTGCACCTCAAGACGAACAATATTTGCAATGGAACCTAGGGCTGCATTCTCTTCCTACTGCCAGAAGACAGCACGTTCGAAAAACGTCCAGCAGGAACACGAAGTTCCAACTAGGCCATGAGAAGCACAAGATGCAAATCAGGTGCGCTGAACACGTGCGTAGACGTGTTCTTTAAAAACCCAGCTAAACCCGTTCAGCAACTAGTCCATGAGAAGCACAAGATGCAAATCAGGTGCGCTGGACACGTGTGCAGACGTGTTCTTTAAAAACCCAGCTAAACCCGTTCAGCGATGTTACCGTGCGAACATCACATGAGAATTGACGTATGCGTCTGACCGGTACAGCGTACTGTGCGAACATCACATGAGAATTGACATATACGTCTGACCCATACAGCGTAATGTGCGTTCTTGGAGCAAGTGCTTCCGTTCTGTTGCAGGACGTTCCACTCACCACACGGTGGGACATGTAGTTTATGCATGATGGGGCCCCAGCAAACTTTGCCACCGACAGCCGATATTTCCTAAATGCGACATATCGCGGGGAATTGACGTATTCGTGTCCAGCAGGAACACGAAGTTCCAACTAGGCCATGAGAAGCACAAGATGCAAATCAGGTGCGCTGAACACGTGCGTAGACGTGTTCTTTAAAAACCCAGCTAAACCCGTTCAGCAACTAGTCCATGAGAAGCACAAGATGCAAATCAGGTGCGCTGAACACGTGCGCAGACGTGTTCTTTAAAAACGCAGCTAAACCCGTTCAGCGATGTTACCGTGCGAACATCACATGAGAATTGACATATACGTCTGACCCATACAGCGTAATGTGCGTTCTTGGAGCAAGTGCTTCCCGTTCTGTTGCAGGACGTTCCACTCACCACACGGTGGGACATGTAGTTTATGCATGATGGGGCCCCAGCAAACTTTGCCACCGACAGCCGATATTTCCTAAATGCGACATATCACGGGGGGGGGACCCGTGGCTTGGCCTCCACGTTCCCCGGACCTTTATTCACTGGACTTCTTCTTCTGGGAGCAAATGAAACCATTGGTGTACGAGACACCTGTGAACTCCCTGGAAGATCTCGTCGCGCGAATCGCTGTTGCTGGGGACAAGATCAACACCACACCGGGAGTCTACGAGAGGGTGCGACAGTTCTTCATTCACCGGTGTGGTCTGTGCAACGACACCCTTGGACGCCAGTTTGAGCAGCTCCTTTGAGTCTTTCTCTGATGCGATTGGAATTGTGCAACTCATAAATTAGATATGTCTCTTTGTTTTCACTGTTGAAGGCTCAACGTGGATATGTAACTTTACTCTTTTCTGGCACTATAAGTGGAATGCGGGCCTAGGTTCCATTGCAAATATATTTCGTCTTGATGTGTACTATCACCCCTCTTGTTTTGTAGAAGGAGTTTACAATCACCCTGTATAAAGTCCAACATCTCTTTACAATCGAGTTTCCGCTTGACTCTTGATAGCACAGTCATTTGCCTAATTTTAAGACCATCTGTCAATTTATTGAAAATTACGATTTTCAAAGAAACAACTAATTACTAGTCAGATATATTTGAAAAAATGACACCACACATGAATACTTAAATTCTTTAGAACACGAAAAGTCCGAATTCAGTACTTTGTGTGGCCACCTTTGTTTTCTATAACGGACGGAATACGAAGTGGCATACTCTCAATGAGGGATTTGCAGTAGTCACTTGAAATGTCTTTGCACCACACGTACTTTATCGCGTCAATCAAAGCTTGGGAATTTGATGGCTGTTTTTCTGCTACCTTGCCTTTTAAAATGGTTCACAAATTTTCGGTGGGGTTACTGTCGGGAATATTACCGAGCCAGTCAAATATGTTTTTCCTCTGCAGTAGTCCTTTACCGTCTTTGATCTTTTGCATGGAGCACCATCATGCATAAAGACTGTGCATCTATGCACTTGCATATGAGTTAACAGCTTCTCACGCAACATTTCCACACAAAAAGGACCAGTCATGGTATTGCCTGTTGGGAAAAAGGATGATGAAGCAGTACCGGATGCTGACATAGCACCCCCATATAAAAAAAAGTGGCATTGAGGATCTCAGGAATTACAAACCTATCAGCCTCCTATCAGTGGTTTATAAAAACTTCACTAAAGTTCTTTCACACCGCTTGAAGGTAACACTGGACATGGCTCAACCGAGAGAACAAGCTGGATTCAGGAGTGGCTACAGCACAATAGATCATATCCACGTACTGAGAGAACTAATTGAAAGAGCGAGGGAATATGAACTTCCATTGTGCATGGCTGTTATCGATTATGAAAAGGCCTTTGATTCGGTGAAACCATCAGCAGTTAAAATGGCTTTGAAATCCTGCGGTATTGAAGATGCATACATTAATATTATTAATAACATCTATGAAAATGCAAGTGCAAAGATTCGGTTGTTTGAAAATACAACACACATAAAAATTGGAAAGGGAGTGAGGCAAGGTGACAACCATATCTCCCAAGCTCTTGAATGCCACATTGGAAAATGTCTTTCAATCACTGAACTGGGAAAATAAAGGGATAAAGATTAATGGAGCTTATCTAACTCACCTTCGTTTTGCTGATGACGTAGTCATTTTTGCCACTACCCCATCACAGCTGCAGAGTATGATCCAGGAACTTGCTGACAAGAGTAAAGAAGTGGGATTAAAAATGAACTTTCAGAAGACAAAAGTGATGTACAATGCTTTTACAAGAAATGGAGATTTATCAATGGATGGAGGAAAGCTGGAGATAACAGATACGTACGTTTATCTTGGACATCAGATATCAAATGAGGGTCACATTGATGAAGAAATTAATCGGCGTATAAAACTTGCCTGGAGAGCTTTTGGAAGAAACAGCATAATTTTCAAGAGGATTATGCCATTATATCTTAAAAGAAACGTGTTTGATCAATGCATCCTTCCAATGCTTACGTATGGTGCAGAGACGTGGACCTTAACTAAAAGAGGCATACAAAGGCTGCAGACAACTCAATGAAGCATGGAGAGGTGCATGCTTGGTGTAACCAGGAGAGATAAGAAGAGGAACTCGTGGATCCGAAAAATGACAAGAGTGGAAGACATCATGATCAGAGTTAAATCCCTGAAATGGCAATGGGCTGGACATACTGCCAGAACGACAGACCATCGATGGACAGCCGAAATTTGGGATTGGATTCCACGGGACAGGAAAAGACCCAGAAGAAGACCACATGGGAAATGGGTTAATGAAATTCGAAAGTATGCGGGAGTAACATGGAGGAGAGTGGCACAAGACAGACCGTTGTGGAAGAGGCTTGGAAAGACCTTCGTCCAGCAGTGGATTGATGTTGATGATGATGATGATCAACTGACTAGGCGGATGTCTCACGGTTCTAGCGGTGCATTTTTCAGATTCACTTTTTTGCTTATGTCACGTTCGAAGTATCGTTCATGATATAAGGTCACTATTTGTTCCCTCTGAGTAACACTTAATGACGTTTTTTTGCCCATTTTTTGCTATATAAAAAATACGTAGAAAACTTCTCAGCGTGAAAACCAGAAGCAAACTGACGCTCGCACGCTTCCCCAACTCTATCAACAGCTGCCGCTGTATGATGATGCAACACCGACAGGAAGTTGAGTAATACAGACAGTAGCTGACGCAATCGGCAGAAATCTTCTAATACCGACAGGTGGTCTTAAACTTTTGCAAATCACTGTAAATATCTTAATGATTACAGATTTCTCAGATAGAACGTGACTACATATTTACGTACTTAATGCATATTTTAATTCTGATTTTCAAAATAATAATCAGTGAAGGAACAAGAAAAGTTACTGTATATGCGACGGAAAGTTAAAAATAAAACACTTCGATAAAAACAAAACAAAAAAAAAAACGAAGCTTGGGTCCTTTAAGAAGCGGAGCCCTGAACAGCTGCTCAGACTTTCTGTCTTTGAATCTGGCTCTGCCATAAGGATACCTAATATGTTAAATATGAAGTATTAAATTGTAGTTAACTATCACGCAGTATAGTGAATCAACGTAGTTTAAACCTTTCAGAAACTGGGCCTTTTCGACTTTCTTCCAGCGATTCACAGATTAATTGTTGGCCTCCTGTAGTAGAAATATCCCGATCACGTGCAAATGACATTTACACAAACTCTCTCTGGAGGGGGCATTTTCTAGAATAAGAGAGAAAATGAATTACACTTTTAATTGATTTTCAACAAAAGATAGATGTGGAAAGTTAATCAGATTTGCATATAATAATATTACCTTATTCAGTTCCTACAGGTCGTCTTGAACGATATGATACGTACCGAATAACAGACAGGCACGTTTTCGCTTCTGCCTGAAAATCACCTTCGCTTTCTTGATCTAATAACTCACAGAAGTATTCACCCCATCTTTCACTTAACTCATTGGGCTCCCATATCATTTCCCCAATCCTGTTCTTCACGCAACTTACAACTTTGTTTCCCCTATTTTTCCTGAGTCTCATGTACTTCCAGAAAGTTTTTCTATCTTTTTAAACAGCAAATTCATGCCTCTCCACTTGCTCCTTCCTATCTTTTGGCTTACTCTGGCGAACCAGCTTAGCTGCATCACGATAAAGTTATGGTTTTCGAGCGAGTAACTGTTAGCACTAAATGTAATATAAGTCTAAATGGCACAGTGATTGATTAGGTGAATGAGTTTGTGTATTTAGGAAGCATGTTTGACACGAAGAGAACAAACTAGATGGTGAAATTAGTAAGCGATTGAATTCTTCATTGAAAGTCACAGCTGCTTTAGGAGGTTTCCACAGGAATGATGGATTCTTAATAGAGGCCAGCATGGCTATGTATGAAAGTGTAATAGTTCCTACTCTGATGTATGGCAGTGAAACCTGGGTACTACATAAAAAACATGGGAGTCGGTTTGCATGCTGGAAAAATGCCTTACGGCTTTGTGGAAAAATACATTCTGATTGTGTGAGGATATGAAGATGTGTTGAAGTTGTGTAATGTGAAGCAAAATGTTGTTAGCAAGGTGCAGACTTCGGTGGTTTGGTCATGTCGAAACAATGAGTGATCAGATACTTACTAAGAAAATAGTTTTAGCCCAAGTGGCAGGAAAGAAAGGAAGAGGAAAGCCAAGAAAGTCATGGAAGATCACATTCAGGAGTGCCTGTATGAGAAAAAAGATTATGAGCATGAAGTATAGAAAGTCTTGTGTACGTCGTGTGATGGAAGTCAGTGAAGCCCGAGTTGTCTGTCAAGATCGCTGTAAATGATGGAGACGTTTGACACGGCAGCAGTAAGTAAATAATCAGTTAGAAATTTTTCTGGTAGTCTGTATTTCTTTATGGAGCAAACCTCTGAATCTCAGAGAACAACTTAGTGATATGTATGTATACGTTTTCGTAACAAACCGAGCTAATTTCATCTTTATTAAATTTATTGCAAAAGATATATTCGGAAATGGGAAGTCTGAGTATAAAACTCGTCTTTACAGGAAACAGGAAATCAGTATTTGATCAGATATTGCCAGAAAACATGAAACAAAATGAGCCACCCAATTATTCTCTTTCATAAACTTCTAAGTAAAGAATGTTTAAGTTCTGCTCCACAACGCTATTCACTTATTACTTCCTCCTACAGAGTATAAACGTTTTAGATTTCTTATACGAAAGCTGGAGCACAAGTTGCTGTTTGTTCCGTATTCTGTTTCCTGAAGGGGAAGCTTACTTAAGACGCAAAGGTAAGCTTTCTTCCGACGCAGGGCCGCGGGTGGCCTAGTGGGCAACGTTCGTGACTGCCACGGAAAGAGCCTCAGGTTTGATCCCAGGCAGGTACGAACGCTCGATTCACTAAATATCCGCCGTGCATCGGATGGGCACGTTAAGCTGTCGGACCCCGGGTACTGGGACCCCGGTAATAAATATGGGCGTCTTTTTCCCCCTTTCTACTTCGCTTCCGTGTCCCTTTCCTATCGGGCGCTCTAGCCCAAATCTTCTAGTTTCCTATTTCTAAGGGTTGTTTAAGACCTGGGGTCAGACACTCCTTTTCTAAAATCCTCTACATATGATCATTTTTCTTCCTACGCATACATAGCTACCAATAAAATCTCCTCCGTGAGTCATAGAAAACCTCGTTTCTGGGATATGTAACTTTTCATTAAACATTAAATATATTTATGCTTTTCACATGAGTTTTGTTCGTACTGAGCAGAATGCAGTCTGCATTCAATCAAAAACTGACAGAACAACACCGACTTTTCTGTGCGTGTCGAAAGATATTAAATACTTTCTTTTTTGCCATACTAAAATGAATAAAATGATCGTTGGAGTAATTCACAAGAAAATTCGAATAATTCGAGATCATCAGTTACCGCACAATAAATAAATAAAAAAAAGCTTTCATTGTCAGGGATTCTAATGTACGTCGTTTAAAAGATGAAACACCGAAAAGCAAGAGAACACTGACTTGGCAATGTCGACTATACCTTTTCTGGATTTGTGACTGACGTACACCACCGCCGCAAAGACAACCCGTATTTTCAGGATTCTATTGTACTCAGGAAAACGTCGAGAATTGCGAGTTGACGACGTATTTTTGACATTGGACAATGTGAAAAGGTTTCCGAACAATGTATAAAATAGCAGAAGACTGATGCAGCCCATGAACTGAAAAGAAGTAGCTGAACAACTTCAGTTTCTCTCACAGTCACTGATTCTTAGTTGGTACGTTGTCAATGGAAGGGTGACATTAGAAAGATGCGGTACCTCTTTTAGTGACGTCACGCTGAAACCAAGATTTTCGACTGATTTTCAACTCCCTCCTGTATGACGTGAAACACGACACAGACGTATTAGGCCGTGTAACATGAGAATGACGTCACAAACGGAGGTAACTCATCTCTTTAATCTCATGGCCTTGTACTTTCTTGACAGCCTTGGTTACATAAGTACGGATTCTTCCCGAAAGTTTTCCCCGGTAGTATTTTTTTTTGTATTATTTTCATAGAGTAATTTCAAAATACCTACTTTTCACGACATAATTACATACAGTTTGTATGCAATTTTCTCTTCAAGTTTGTAAGATTAATCAGATTAGCTGCAGTTATTAGAAATAAATTTCAGTATACATTTTTATACGCTTCAATATTTTTTTCTGATAATTACACTTACGTGTGTTGTCTCTTCTGTTTTTCTCTGCACTCGTGCGAGAACACTGGCCTCTGTGCAGAAGGGGCTGTACACAGCGGCGTACCTGAAAGGCTTCCCCCTCCCCCACTACAAAAAAACTCTTCGAGGATCTTTTGCGAAAATCAATTTCCTTCCAAGTACTGAGATTTTAAATTCCATATTATTAACTAGGTTTCAAGGGTGTTTTAATAATTCAAATTCTTCGGAACCTACAGCAATTTTTCATAAAAACCAAAATTTTTACTCTAAATGTACACGTTGTAATTAAAATAATTGCCTTAGCTTTATTCCAAAGCAAAGTTAATCATATCATGCAAATTTTATTTTTTTAGAGAGCTAAGGCCTCTTTGAAATGCCTCGCGATCAAACACACAAAATACTCAACGGCCTAAGACAGTATATAATGATCTCTTACGATTTATACGAACATACAGAACGTAAGTAAGCAAGTAAGAAAAAGTAACAATTAAGAATTGCGGCACAAAAAGAGTAAAATTACTTATATTGTTTACTCTTGAATATAAAAAATCACACCTAACATAATGTCACAATGTTTTTGCACATAGTAATTTTTTTCTTTTTACTCTGTTATAAAAAAAATGATAGAGATTTCTTTTAGCTCATTATATTCTAAAGGATGCGCCGTTACGTGCAAAAAAAGTGTAATACATTACGCCTTACCCTCATTGATATACACTGAAGAGCAATTGAATTAGAGATACCTGTCTAGTAACTTGTTGCACCAACTTTCGCCCTGATGACGGCAGCGATTCGTCTCGGCATGGACTCGACAAGACACCGGAAGCGTTGGGAAGCTAAACAGATCCACGACCCCTGAACAAGCTCCCACAGTTCACGAAGATTTGATGGAGGGGGTCAGAGCCTCGAACATCTCTCTCGATGGCATCCCAGGTGTGCTCGATGGGATTTAGGTCAGGTGACCTAGCTGGCCAAGGAAGCGAGGTCACGTCGGTGGAGTGTTCATCCAACCATTCGGACACAATTCGGGAGCGATAGCAAGGTGCATTGTCTTGTTGCAGGGTGAAGTGCCCAGTGGGATGTTGAAGACGCACAAACGGGAGCAAATGGTCGTCCAGGATATCACGCTAACGTTGACTTGTGAGGGACGATGTCACACATACCAGGAGTCCCATTTCAGTTCACGTAAACAGTTCCCAGACGAGAATGCCACCCCCACCAGCTTGAAGAGTACCCTGCTGTCAAGAAGGATCCATCTCTTCATGTGGTTTGCGCCGTACTCGTATCCTGCCATCCGCATGTACCAACGTGAATCTCGACTCATCAGTCCAGGCAACATTTTCCCACATGTCTAGGGTCCAGTGGCGATGTTCCCGCGCCCATGCAAATCTTTGCACCTTGTGATATGCGGTCAGCAGCGGTGCCCTCGTGGGACGATGGCTTCTGTACCCCATAGCGAGGAGATGGTTCTGGATGGTGTGGCTGCATACACGTTTTTGTGCACCAGCGTTAAATTACCAAGTGATTTCTTGCACTGTGGCCCGTCTATCCGCTGTTACAATGCGAGCTAGCCGACGATGACCCCGCTCATCCACACGCTGCTGTCCACGGCAGTTGGACCTTGCAGGGATGGTTTTACCGGATTCGATGTACTCACGGTGCACCCGTGACACAGTGGCTCGTGAAAATCCCAGTGCCTGCACGACTTCCGAGATGGAATGGCCCATTCGTTGGGCCCCGACAATTTGCCCACTATTAAATACGCTTAGATACTTCGTCTTACCCATACTGCGTCCGACTCTTACTGATTCCCGTCGCATCACTCCTCCTTATATTGTCGGATCACTGCATACGTCATGTCATTTCCGCCACATTTGCATAACGCCAGCTGTCTCTAATTCAATTGCTCTTCAGTGTATACATGTATAGGAACTATTGCTATGGCTGTGAAAAGGGGCCTCAAGTCCTCTGGAATACGAGGGTCAGAACAAAAGTTCTGCACACGTTAATCTAAAACAGAAGACTGATGATGCAATCGGGAAAATGATTGTGTCAAGGTCGGTCTTTCAGCAACGCAGTGGTGTCAGAGCGACGCGCTATCATTTGGTGTGTGGACGTGGAAGGGTTTAGAAATGGAACCGTTCAGCTCCTCAGGTCGAGTCACAGAGTTAGACCAGCGCTCGTACGTGAAAATAAAAACTCAACGGGGAAAAACCTCCGACGCAGATCCACACTACCTTGCAAGAAGTTTGTGGGGAAGAGACACTTGTTCGAAGCACAATTTCACGTTGGGCATTGGGATTTCGGGAGGGCCGAAGCAGCATCGAAGATGATCACCGCTAAGGCCGACCTCAAAGGCGACAGACAAAACATCTGTCATCATTATTGCAGCGTTTCTTGAAGAGAATCGCCGTTTGACAGCCAAGGAGATTGCTCATCAGGCAAATTTGTCCATCATGTCTGTTTACCGGATTTTGGCCGACTCACTGGGAAAAAGAAAATACGCCGCGCGCTCGGTGCTCCATCAACTCACCCCCGAGCAGAAGGCAGCCAGAGTGAGCATCGCACAGAATTCACCTCCACAGGTTCCAAAGGGATGGCGACATCTTTCTCACCAGAATTGATGAGACTTGGACTCGTGATTTTGAGCCGGAACTGAAGTCACATTCAGCGGAATGGAAGCATCTGAGTTCCCCACGCCCCTCAAAGTGTCGTCGGCAACAATATCCAAACTGAAGCAAATGCTGATTTTTGCGTACGATGCCCAGGGTGTTATGGTCTATGATCGTGTTAGGGCAAAATGTCAACGCACAATATTATAGTGACTTTCTGAGGACAAAGTTCAGACCGAAAATTCGCCAAAATCGCCCCAACTTGTTGGAAGCAGGAGCGATCTTGCTGCATGACAACGTATCGTGTCATGGTGCAGAGTCGGTATGGGGACATTTGTCGAAATATGGCTGGGAAACTTTATCCCACCCACCATACAGCCCTGATCTCTGTCCACCCGGCTTTGTTCTTTTCCCAAAATTAAAACAATCGGCTCCGTGGCATCCGCTACAAATCGCTGGACGAACTTTCATTGGAAGTGACTCGAGTAATACGACAGCTGAACAAAGATGGCGTACTACGACGCATCCAGGACGTACCTCGCCGCTGGCAAGCTGTCATTAGCAGCGGAGGGGAGTACATGGAACGGCAATAAGGTAAGTTTCCTCCTTTACTTCACTATTTTCTCAAAAATGGACAGTGTGCACAACTTTTGTTATGACCCTCATAGCTGCTTTCTCGTCACCCAGTTTCGATAAACTAAAGCGAAAATGATTTCTGGAAGATTTTACTTATTTACTGGAAAAACATACCGAAAATTGCTTTTCTTTTTAATACTTCATTCAAAGCAGCCATTAAAAATTCTAAACTTCCTGGCTATTTCTAACCAATTTCATATGAAGTTTCCGCAAAAATTTTGAAACATCCTTCTGCTGAGGCCCTTTTAGCCGTGAGAATACCCCCACCACTAGCACTGCGGGGTTATCAGTACGCCCATGGCTGTACAGTATAGCTGGACAAAGTTAATTCAGGTGGCCCAGTGGTCTAAGCACGGACTTTTCTGACCTTTCGTCGGCGTGGGCCCGGGTTCGAGTTCCGGATGAGAAATGGTAGTGTGTTTGTCTTACAGCACAAACTCTCTCCATTTTCTATAGCCAGTGTCCCTAAATTAATGCCCAGGATTGCATGGCCATTGAGTTGCTCAAAGCTCATTGAGTTGCTCATAATAGTAGCTAAATCATCACCCAATAAAAGTTAACTTACTGCATAACTCCTAGCCTTATCTTTAAAATCTGTGGTTCGTACAAAAGTAAAGTCGGAATACCTTATGTAGTGTGAGAAATGTGAAAAAGAAAGAAACATCAGAAAACAGGAGCTGTAGAAAGATCGCCAAAGCTCTTGTTGCCTGTTAACAAAAATTGTACCCAAGTATTCGGAAGCTATTAAAAGTTTTGGGTTAACTCCCAGTCTCAACGGCAAATGAATGGTCTTTAAGGATGATGGAGAGAGTTAAATCCGTTTTGAAGAACAAAACTAGACAGCAATAATTAAATGGTTTGACTCAATTATCAGTGCATTTCCTCTTAGTTCAGGTGAAATCTTAGATGTAATGTCTCTCTCTACGCCCAAGGTGTCTCCCTTTTACTATCCAATGAAATATCCTTATAGTGATGAAAAGTTTTCAAATAATAAACACGAGATAACGCATGAAATTCACACATGTTATGAGGTACAAAATTAATCGATAGAACTTCAGTTAACTCTGGTAAGTTCACTTAATATATTTAATATACTAGTACATTCAAAACGTTCCGAAACTTTTTGAACATTTGCCAAATGTCAGTGAATTACATCATTCCCCGCTGAGCAAGCGAAGAGCATCATGTGACCGACCAGCCAGAACCGGTTTGATCCAGATCCAACACGTACAGCGTATGTGCGTAATTCGTGATTACAGGCATTCGAGGCTTTGCGTCGCGAGGACAAAGATGTCGAATTTTGAACAGCGTTCAAGTGTAAAATTTTGTGTTCTGCTCGGAAAATCTTTCGTTGAGACTTTTCAAATGATTAAGTCAGCGTACGGTAAGAGTGCAATTAGTCGAACTAGAGTTTATGAGTGGCATCGACGATTCGAAAACGGGTGACAGTGTATCGCGGATGATGAGAGGTCAGGACGATCTTCAACATCCCCAACGGATGAACAAATCGCCATTGTTAAAGAAATTGTGAAAAATGACCGTCGAAAAACTGTTGCAGCGATTGCAGAAGTTGCCGGCATCTCAGTTGGAAGTCATCATGCCATTTTAACAGAGAAACTGGGCATGCATCACGTGTGCCAACAAATTGTTCCCAAAAATCTGACACAAGAAAAAATGGATGAGCGCATGCAAGTTTGCGGGGAAAACATCGATGCAGTGGATTCAGATCCCGATCTCTTGAATCGATTGATCACTGGCGATGAGACCTGGTGCTTTCTGTACGACCCCCAATCCAACCGACAGTCAAAAGTGTGGAAATCACCGTCGTCACCACGACCAAAAATTTTCAAGGCTGGTCGCTCCAAAGGTAAGGTCTTGTTAACAGTTTTCTTCGATTGCAAGGGGGTCGTGCACAAGGAATTCCTTCAACATGGTCGTACAGTCACTAAAGAAGAGTACATCAACGTCCTGAAACGTCTCCGAGAATCAGTGAGATGCAAGCGATCCGATCTTTGTAAGGCCAACTCGTGGGTGCCATCACGATTATGCGCTGGCTCACAGATCCCTCCTGGTGTCGGATTACCTGTCCAAACATCCCATTCCCTTTCTTCCACAACCAGCTTATTCCCCTTATCTCGCCCCGTGTGACTTTTCCTATTTTCCCCGGATGAAGAATTTGCTTAAATGGCGACGCTTCTCAAGTTCCGAAAAAGTGCAATGAGCTGCAAAGGAGACACTGGAGCATGTGGCAAAAGAAAGCTTGCAATCTGCATTTAAATCTTTGTATGAGCGCTGGCAAAAATGCATAGTTGCACAGGGTAACTAATTCGAAGGAAACACCGCATAAACAGGTATTATCTGTACTCATTCTTTTTCAATATAAAAAAGTTCCGGAACTTTTTGAACGTACTGGTAGTATATATTGTAAACCTCCTTCGAAACAGAACATGTATCAAAAGGAACCTGCCGACCCCCCACCCCTCCAAACGGAACTTTTCTTGGTCCCGAAACGAAACATAGAAAATTACGTACTACTGAGCCTGTTTAAAGCGGAACCTGCCATAAATGAAAACGAAAGTAGCAAAAGAGTAAATAAACCTTGCAGCAACGGAAAGTTCCCAGATGTCCAGATGTTCCCAGTGCGTCAAGTATTTGAATTGAATACAAAATACATAGAGCGATCAAAATGTTCCGAGACTAGGTACGTAGCGCCCCAACAGATGACAGTACGCGGATGCGCAAGCAGCAATCGAGGGCAGTGATCTTCATGAGTCATTGTGCCGAGTGGCGTCGTTCTGTGGACATCGGGAGCTGTGCTACACGACATTTGGCGACCACGTGCAGAACAAAGCTGCGATATTTCGGTACGAACTGCAAACTAGAGCAGCGAGCGGACATCAAATTCTGCGTCAAACTTGGCAAATCGAGAACGGACACGCATGAAATGTTGCGGCAGGCTTATAGCAATGAAACAATGAGTCGTGCGAGGTGTTTTGAGTGACACTCGCGCTTCAAGAGAACCAGAACGGCACTAGAAGACGACGAGAGGTCAGGACGACCGTCCATGATCAAAACGCCTGAAAATGTGGACAAAATTAGGGAACTGGTGCATGAGGATCGCCGGAGAACCATTCAAGACATTGCTACCATCGTCAATGTGTCATACGGAACAGTGCAAGAAATTCTGACTTCGGTTTTGAACATGCACCGCATTGATGCAAAGTTTGTGCCAAAGATTCTGAACCCCGAACGCAAGGCGCTCCGTGTCCAAATCTGTCAAGATCTTCGTCAGCAGGTGGTGAAGGTGGTTTGCAGCCGCAACAGCATGATTACCCTTCCTCACCCGCCAGATTTGGCCCCCTGCAACTTCTTTCTGTTCTCGAAGATGAAGCTGAAATTCAAGGGTCGCCGTTTTGAAAACGTGGACGAGATCCAGCGCGAATCGCAGACGGTACTTGACCCGATTCGCGAACAGTACTTCCAGGGATCGTTCCAACAATGGCAAAATGGCTGGCAGCGGTGTATCGCTGCCCAAGGAGGCTACTTTGATGGAGATCACAGCCAAACTTAAGTAACGTAAGTACTTTGTTGTATATCTCGCCTAGTCTCGGAACTTTTTGATCGCGATAAAGTGCAATGAACTCACACGGAACAAATTTGCTTGAGGTTGAAGATAATATGATGAAACAGAAGGAGAGAGATTACTTTTGGGTTGTTTACAGAAACACACGCTACAGCACATCTACTGTTTGGCTTCTCCTCAAGTACGTAGCGTTACTCAGGTTCACATTGGGTGGAAATCAAAAATAAAAGCCTGGATGACAGCTCAAGTGATGTCCAAGTAGCTAACAAGTTTGAATTCAAAGATGAAAAGGCAATCTTTTGTTTTTGAATAATGCAACGTGCCATCCACATTTTGGCTTATCATATGAAAGGCTCGCGTGATTTCCACCAAACACAACCAGCATTTGTCAACCAATGGATCATTGGATTTATTCAAACCTCTTGATCCATTGGCCAGCAAAGCGGCCAAATTCATTATCAGAAACTTGTTATGCAGTCGCTCCTTGTGAATTTGGAACTCCTATCCTCTTGTAGGGAACTAACGAAATCCATAACAGTTCTTGATGCTATTGGATGGCTTGCAAAAGCATCGCGCGAGGTGCCACCAGAAACGATTAATTCGTGTTTCAAGAAAGCAACATTTCCATTGGAGGACTTACCAGCAGTGGCGGCCTGGCGATCCATAAACGGCCCTGGAAACTGATTTTGAGCGGCTCATTCTTGGGGAAAATTGTCAAGTTGCCCCATCCTGAAAAAAATAAAAATAAAAAAAAAACGGTATATCAGCATCACAATTTACTGTTTAAACATCTTTTCACTACAAGTCTACGAATCATTGTAATAATTATTTTGTATTGAGGCAATAACAATTAACATTTTACCCAATTAACAACATTTTACCCATCTTCCTGGACCGCAGCCCACTGGTTATATTTAGCGTTAAAAATAAATTTACTTCTGTTGCTGGGGAGCAACATTCTCTGAGAGAGACTGTCGAAAACTTTACTCTATTGTTACGAATTTTGCTGTTTTAACTGAATTCAGAATTTGTAATAGTTAGTTCGCTTTTAGTGAGAAACTGATATCCTAATGTGCAAAAATGTACTTTCTTTTTCAAGACTTGACTTTTATTAATAAACCAAGTACGAAATAATATCTTCAGATAATTGACAACGCCCGGATTTGCAAGAATTTCAGTACAAATTTATAACGTGAGAGAAATTAAACAATTTGAAGACCAATTTATATTTTATTACTTTCAAATGGAAAATGTCTTTTATCTGTAGCTGAAACACACTTTCCAAAACTTCAAGAATTCGTGTAACTCTAAGCCCCAAAGTATATTCAACGGCAATTGGCAAAAGCATACTGAAGTACGGGATATAAGCAAAGAGGGACAGGCGGGGCTTAAATTTGGAATCCAAGAAAAAAGAAGGGGTGTACCAAAATGCTATTTGGATAAACAGAACATTTGCTAAGTAGTTTTTTTTTTCTGAAGCCGTCGAAGTGGTAAACAAACTTTGCCGCTTCAGTATAACTTCATTTTCTTCTAGAAGAATATTGATGAAGTACAAGTATATACACTCATCGTCAAAAGAATTGTTGCACCCAGAAGGAAGCAACAGACAGGAATGAAACTTGGTGGGTAGGTTTGACATCATGAGACATGCTAGTGATTCAAGTATCATGCTCGGCCGCGCATATGACGTCAGCAAAGGAGGGGTCGTTCCGCTGTGCCTCACTGGCTATATAAGGTCGTCCCGTTGTGTGTGCTTGCCGTTCTGGCTCATGCTGTTGTGTTAGTTGCATCTTTTGCAAATAAAGTATGCCTCGGAGAAAAGTTTGGAAGCAATTCGAGCAGTTGTAGGAGTTCGAGAGGAGCCGCATCGTCTGGCTCCGGATAGCGGAATGGTCGTATCTCCGTATTGCGCGCCATACCGGTCCTGCGGATATCACCATAGCACGCTGTTGGCGGCAGTAGATAGAACAAGACACGCAGCAGCGACAGGAAGGGTATGGGAGACATAGCCGAACGCCCTCCATGCATCGTCCGACTAGTGCCAATACCATTGGCAGACGGCTGCACGACGTAGGACTACACGCACGCAGACCGTTACGACGACTGCCCTTAACACCTTTGCATCGTCACCAAAGACTGCAATGGTGTCGTTCCAGACTGTTACGGAGCCACTCAGAATACCAGCGGGTGATCTTCACTGATGAGTCCCGCTTTTATCTTGGAGGAGGCGACCAACGAATCCGCTTGTGGAGGCACCGCGGTCAGCGCCAAGATGAACGGTTTGTTGTCGAGCGTCAAACGTTCAGAAGGCCTGGTGTCATGGTGTGGGGTGCAATTGCCTACGATGCCAGATCACTTTTGGTGTTCATTACAGGCACTTTGACAGCCCAACTTTACCTTAATGAGGTCCTGCAACCAGTGGCCCTACCTTTTCTGAACGCTCACTCCGGTGAGATTTTCCAACAAGATAACGCTCGTCCGCATTCTGCTGCGATCTCGAGAGCTTGCCTTCAAGGCACTGACACTCTGCCATGGCCAGCCGTATCGCCAGACCTATCGCCGATTGAAAATGTGTGGGATGCTATTGGACGCGTTAAACACACTCCACACCTACCGCCCAAACTGCAGGAACTGCGTGAGAAGATTCAAGCTGCATGGGATGGCTTATCGCAGGACACCATTAGGAACCTGTACAACTCCATGCCGACTCGTCTGGCATGCTGTGTGAGCAAACATGGCGGTCCCACGCCATACTGAGAGACACTACGTATTGTCGTGTAGCTCAATAAATATTGCCCATAGCAGTCTCAATGTTTAATCATTTATTGTTCCTGGTAACCTTTATCTTCCTCTCGAATAGCATTGCAATCCGACACGTCCTTCTGGGTGCATATATTTTTTGACGATGAGTGTATCTATTGCATCAGCTCCACCAAAAGCTATCTAAACTCGTTTATCTCCCTCATCTATCTATCAGTTCTCTCTGTATATATTCAATCTAGTCATTTTATACTGATGACTCACTGTCAGTGTTACCGAATTATAAAATCTATTCGGCAAGAAGCAAGGTGCAGTTCGGACGGAAAACGTTTTACCAAGGTATAACTAATGTAAATTAACATTATAACGAAGTAAATTTCTCCGTCATTTCTGGTCTACGCCGGGATTCGAACCCGAGGCCGCTTATTCCGGAACAAGTCGCTCTACCAACTGAGCTACGCAGACGATTATTCTGATTCCTATCTGCCTTTATGTCGTGTGCGTCCTTCTGGCAGGTACGTCACATTTCCTGGTACGTTACAACATTAGAAAACAAAAACTCAAAAGGAAGGTTACTTAAAAGTGCACTCGAATCTCATTAACACGAACATCTCAGGGGCTCAGAAATTTGTCTTCGCGTTGAAAGTTCGTAGTTCGTACTATTGATATGTAATTAACTGAAAAACTAAGAAATATGTAAAATTATACAGTACAAATAAACGAAGAAGTACTGTGATGTACTGCAGAGGGAACGCACATGTGAAGACGGCAAAGTTGCAGTGACAAATTCCGTCGGGGTAACTTAATTGGGAAAGCATTCGGCTCCGGAGCTGAAGGATGCGGCTTCTATTAGCGTCACTAGCAAATGTGTATTTAAACAATGGCGCCCGAATAGGGATTGGAACCCTGGACTATTAGGTTGTTCGAAAAAATGCGTGATGTTCTTTCCAAGCATCGTCTGGAATCAATGAGAATTCCTTGTTCGCTTCAAAAAAATAGTGTGATGCTTGTTCCTCTCATCGTCTGGAATTAGAGAGTTACTTCAAGCGTGGTTTGCGGCGAACCCTAAACCTGCGATTTCGTGTCCCCGCCTTTCTCAAGGAGGAGATATACACTGGTCAGCCAAAACATTAAACCCACATACCTAGTATGATTGTAACGTACCAGGAGATGTGACGTACCTGCCAGAAGGACGCACACGACATAAAGGCAGATAGGAATCAGAATAAAACGTCCGCGTAGCTTAATTGGTAGAGCAACTTATTCCGGAATGAGTGGACCCGGGTTCGAACCCCGGCGCGGATAAAAATGGCGGAGAAATTTACTTCGTTATAATGGCGCCCGAACTATCCGGATGACCCGACCGTTCAAAATCTCGCATTGGTGTGATGTTATTTCCACACCGCGAGATAGGAAAAATATGAGCAGCACTTCGAAAGAAAAAAAAAAAAAAAAAAAAAGAAAAATAAGGGGGAGATGATGTAACGTACCAGGAGATGTGACGTACCTGCCAGAAGGACGCACACGACATAAAGGCAGATAGCAATTAGAATCAATGTCCGCGTAGCTTAATTGGTAGAGCAACTTATTCCGGAATGAGGGGACCCGGGTTCGAATCCTGGCGCGGATAAAAATGACGGAGAAATTTACTTCGTTATATGATGTACGTCCTCTCACAGCCAAAAAAGCTCTCGCCCGATGAGGCATAGGTTCAACGAGATGTTGGTAGGTGTCTCTTGATATTTGGTACCATGGCTGAAAGAGCAGATGCCGCAGTTCCCGTAAATTACGTGATTGGGGGTGCTGCTCATGACACTTTCTCCAACTCAAACCACAAATACTCGATAGGATTCATGCCCGGCGAATTTGGGGGCATGGCAATAAATGGAATTCCTCCTCATGTTCTTGAAACCATTCTTGAACCTTCTTCGCAATGTGGCATGGGTCATTGTCTTGTTGAAAGACCACCTCCACCAGGGAATGCCGATACCATGCATGGGTGTACTTGGTCAGACACGATGTTCAGGTACATGTCTGGTGTCAGAATTCGCTCTACAGGGATAACAGGTCCAAATGTTTCCCAAGAAAATATTTCCCAGACAATCACACTCTTCCAGCCGCCTGGATCCGTCCAACAGATCCAGCTGGGAAGGCTTTCAGATCCAGCTGGGAAGGCTTCAAGGCTTCCTGCGGACAAGACGAGATACCCTGCGCTGACATCTGGCATCAATGAGGTGTAGCCTGTCTACGCCTTGTCGACAGCTCGAAGTGTCACCTGTTTCGGATATTTTTTATAGGTTATAATTACTACAAAGTGTGAGCAGTTACCAGCGTCGGTTTTTAGGAGATGCCGTTACCAAGGAGTCTTGCCATAACGATCTGGCCTTTGTCGAAATCAGATAAATCCTTTGGTTTTCCATGTTGAGTCGAAAGGAAATACTAACTGAGAGAGCTCCAATCCAGGTATTATACACTGCCGGACAATTGCTAAGGACGGATGACAATAGCAACGATAGCAACCATAAAATGGAAGGCAGGAAAATGTGGAAATTAGCATAAGTGCGGGATACAGTAAGACGTGTTGTGCGTATGCAAATTTTGGATTGCCGAACTTGTTCGTGACGACATAGCGCTGATAAGAGATATAAATAATTTGACGCGTATTGACCGTTGTTGTTCAAACGCAAAGTTGAAAGGAAAGAATCAATTGACGAACTTGCAATTTTCAGTATGTCTTTCCCACATCACCTAGATGATTTTACGCGTGGCCGTATTATTGGCAAGATTGAAGAAGGGCGAAAAATAACAGATGTTGCCAGGGAGTTCGACGTCAGCCACAGTGTTGTTTCAAGGCTTTGGAAATCATTTCAAACAAATGGAGAGTGTAGCAAACGTCACGGGGGAGGTCGTGTTCGCAGTACGACACCTGCAGAAGATCGGTACATAGTGCTATCAACAAAAAGACACAGGCGCAGCACAGCTAGTGAGGTAGCAAATCAGTTTATGGCTGCTACTGGCAAGCGGATCTCCCGAAAAACTGTCGCCAGACGTTTGCATGAAGGAGGACTATACGCCCGCTGTCCTGTTGTGTGCATCCCATTGTCCAGACGTTACCGTACCGCCCGTTTGCAATGGTGCCATCAACATCGCAATTGGATTGATAACGACTGGTCTGCTGTCCTCTTCCCAGATGACAGAAGATACAGTCTATCGTCTGATTGTCGACGACAACTGATCTGGCGTGATAGTGGTACTGCGTATTGTCCAGCAAACATACAGGAAAGGGGCCGATATCCGACATGTAGTGTCATGGTATGGGCTGGCATCATGATCAATGGCCGTACGTCCCTCTATGTGCTTCCAACTGGGACTATGACTGGCCAACGATACATTAATGATGTTCTGCTACCTCATGTTCGCATGTTCCGTGGTGCTGTCGGTGATAGAATCATTTTCACGGACGACAACGCAACATGTCCTCGAACAGTCGCTGTCCAGGAGTGTCTTGAGAGCGAGGATATTCAACGCCTCGTATGGCCAGCACGTTCTCCAGATCTGAATCCCATTAAAAATGTGTGGGATGCTTTGGGGAGGAGTCTTGCTGGTCGCCAATGCCCTCCAATAAACAAGGACACCCTCATCCGTGCACTGACAGAGGAATGGGATAAATTACCCCAACAGCTGCTTGATAATGTTGTGCAAAGCATGACACGACGTGTGGAATCTTGCATCGCCCTCCATAGTGGCCATATCCCGTATTGACATCTTACGCCGGAACGCCTGCGGACGGTAATTACATTTTTTTCACGTTTACGTATTCTGCACAAAATTGCCTGTTTGTCCCTTGAACACGTTCCAAAGTCTTCTGGATTTCCGAGCACAACAAATTGTCTTTCTTGTAATGTCCTGGTATTCTGACATTATTTTATTTCACTTGGCATCCAACCACACTTACTTTTTTATGCGCTATATAGCCGTTTATGATCCGTCCTTAGCAATTGTCCAGCAGTGTATATAACATTCGCGACCTTGGTTCGTGACGTTGATTGGCTGCACGCGCGCCGATTCACATGACGCGGTTTCAATGTTTTGGCTGATCGGTGTATGCGACGTACTACAGAGGAGAAGCACATGTCAAGACGGCAAAGTTGCAGCGACAAATTCCGTCGGTGTAGCTTATTTGGGAAATCATTCGACTCCTGAGCAGAAGGATGTGGCTTCGCGTCACCGGCAAATTTGTATTTTCACAGTACGTAAAGACCATTTCAGGTTTAAAGCATTAATTACATGTGCATTTCTTTTTTGTAAAACTTGACGCAACGAACACGAAATTATACGTAGTACTGCAATACTGTGTGCTGTAAATGTAAAAAATTCCGTTATTGGAAACTGCTTTCTTTTCTTATCAGAACAATGGCTCAAAAATTCTTCCAGTTCGTCCACGTTTTCTAAGGTGCCGAAGTAACTACCTGTTCCGTTACAAAATGATGCATAATTTGCAAGACAGCAATAGCTTCTGAAAAATTCACGTTTGTACCCTTGATTTCCACGCCACAGTCTTCATCAATATCAGATACGACTCTACTTTCCTGCTGTTAATAATATCGTTGACAATTTTGACATCCGTCAAACTGTTTGTGTTTTGTCCCAAGACTTATCTTTCTTTGATGGGGGAGGAAATTCAGTCTAAGCAAATGAGAGGTGTTGAAAGAGAAGGAGATTCACCCTAAGCCCAAAGACTCACCCTTGGTGAAATTCCTTAGCTCTTGTTGAAGTAGAAAGTCAACCAAGGCAACTTCCCCTTAACAAAAGTACAGGGTGTCCGACTAGCTACCGAACCCGGCATTTTTTAAATAATATTAACACCAAAAAAGATATTGCAACAAAATTTGAAGTGGGCTTACCTCATTTTGTGCGAAATGTGATGACATTACAACATGTGCTGGAAGTGGCCACCATTTGCGTCCAGACAGCATTGAACCCGGCGCTGTCCGTCAACCAGCCGGAGTGCTCCTTAGTGGCAGACACATTCTTAAGTGTGGCGCCACTGAGGTGCATTCCGCCAGCCAGCCGGTCGCGCTTCTCTGCTGCTTTGTTATGCCATTTCGCTGAGCGTGTCTACACAATACGGTTCTAATTAGTGAGTGCTCGTGCTCGTGGCTGTTCGCGTTGGTGGGAAAATGTATCGGTATGCTCTGGAGGAGCGAGTGTTTATTGTTCGCATTTATTGGAAAACAGAATCGATAAAGTCTTGTCAACAGCAATTCCTGGAGAGGTTTGCAGGCAGACATCGGCCAAGCAAGTCAACCATTTGGGCATTGTCGAAGAAATTGGAAACCAAGGGGACTTTATTCGACGACCATGCAGGAGGTCGTCCAAAAATGTCCGAGGAAATGATCCAGAATGTAAAATGCCGACTGCTTGCGTCTCCCAGGAAGTCACTTCGCCGACTGTCACATGAAACAGGGTTGTCCAAATGCACTTGTCAACGTGCTGTGAAAATAACGAAGCTTCATGCCGTGGGCAACGAACTGAAAGAGCCTGACCACGTGAAACGAGTGACATACTGTTGATGGTTTCAAACATTTCTTCAGGAAAATCCGAGCATTCTGGACTACACGTGGTTTTTTGGACGAGGCGTAGTTTCACATATCGGGATATGTCAATTCTCAAAATTCCCGTACTTAGGGAAAATGTGTTTGGAATATTCCCGTATTTAGTGAAAATCCCAACGCGATACATGAAGAACCCCTTCATTCACAGAAAATTGGTTTTTGGTGTAGGATGACCCGGCGCCGCATAATTGGTCCCATCTTCTTCGATACAACTATCACAACAGCTGGATATATGGAAATCTTCAACACCTTTGTAAAACATTTGGACGACGAGGAACTCTCCATTGGATATTACCAACATGATGGAGCGACATTACACACATCACTCACCAGTATGGCCGAAATTCAGTCCTTTTTCGGCGACCGCGTCATTTCGTAGGCATAGTGGCCACCGCGCTGGCCCGATCTGACGCCTCCTGATTACTTTTTATGGGGATATCTAAAAGGGAGAGTTTACCAAGAGAAACCGCGAACCATAAATGCCTTGAAAACAAACATCGCCGAAGAAATTCAGGCAGTGACGGCGGACGTACTGGCAAGGACTTTCCACGATATGGCGCGCCGGGTTCAATGCTGTCTGGACGCAAATGGTGGCCACTTCTAGCACATGTTGTAATGTCAACACATTTCGCACGAAATGAGGTAAATCCACTTCAAATTTCGTTGAAATATCTTCATTGGTGTTAATATTATTAAAGAAATGCAAGGTTCGGTAGCGAGTGCAACAACCCGTACCATACCGTGAAATCCTGCACGCTGCGCCATTTTGATTATTTGCATAGTTGGAACAAAAGATGATTCAGGTACCCCAGTGGGCTTCACAATGAACCGAACCAAGCAGTAGCATTGACAAGAAGAAAAACGTTGACGATTTGCTCTAATTTCTTGCTGTATCTTTTTTTCTTATGCTAAAGAAAAAGCAGTTTGTCTAAATAGACATTTCATGCTAAGCGCATTCATGTTAAAAGAATTAAACAAGAAAGATGACACCGAATGTTCGGTTTTAATGAGCACATCTTTTGAGTCCGTTTTGACGCGAATTAAATTTATCAAAGCTATTTCAAAGTCAGTGAAACCGGTATGGAAAACGGTCGTATCTGACCAAAGAAACAACAAGAGCTAAAGATTTTCAATCGGGTTTTTAGTCCAGCAGATATTGCTGTAAACGGAAACGTGAGCTTACGCCCTCTGGTGACAGACTTGTGCGTTAAGAAAAATCTGAAATTATATGATAAACATTTCTCAGCGAAACGCTCTCCAACGAAGAAAGAATTTTTCAAATCAAACTCTTAGAAGCTGAGATATCGACAAAAATAATATATGCATTGATGCCCCCTGGCGGAAAAACCCTACATTATTTTAAGAAGAAGGTATTCTCAAAAAGTTTTTCAATGTGAGCGGTATTGATCCACGAAATAGTTCTTTCAATCGAGGTTTCAGAAACTCAGATTATGCTGCAAATACCTCAAAAGCAGGAATTAACGCTTACGCCCCCTGGTGGCCAAACCGTTCATTACCAGATATCAGAAATTATATGCAAAGAAAGATTTTTTCAAACCGGAGTTTTAGAAGCAGATATATCGGGGGAAACGCAATTTACTTTAACGCCCCCTAGCAGAAAGTCTAGGAATTACTTGAAATTTTTGAAATTATATGAAAAACATTTCTCACCGGGAACACCATCAAAGCAAGATAGAATTTTTTAAATGCGACTCTTAGAAGCAGAGATATTAACAAAAGTAAAATATATACCCACGCCCCCTGGCAGAGAAAAAATGCATTATTTTAAGAAGAAAATATTCCGATAAGGTTTATTGACGTGAGTGGTATCGGTCCACGAACGAATTTTTCAATCGAGATTTTGAAGCTCAGATTTTGCTGCAAATAAATATATCAGAAGCAGAAATTAACGCACACGCCCCCGGGTGGCTGAACCACTATTTACCAAAAATTAGAAATTATGTGCAAAAGATTTCCGATCAAGAGCTGTATACGCTGCATAAAGAATTTTTTTTTAAATCGGAGTTTTAGAAGCAAAAATATCGAGGAAAGCGCAATTTTTTGTACGCCCCTAGCGGAAAATCTATGCGTAACTTGAAAAAGTAACACCTAAAATAATCGACATAAATAGAATCGAAAGATAAAAAAACAAAATTAAATCGGATGTTTAAAAGCAAATACATAGAATATATTTTGAATTCGATATCATCTGCATTTACGCCCTCTAGCGGTGAAATTGTGCCACGAAAAGACAAAAGAGATTCGCACATTTCAAGCTTCCCAATGCAGAAAGAATTTTTCAAATCGGGTTAATAGTTGCAGAGGTATGGCGTTCACGGACGGACGAACAGACGGGCAAACCGGTAACATAAGCATGATCTTTTTTACAAAAGACGTGCTAAAAGAAGTACTTAATACATGGTAGGTGAATGAAAAACAATTTGCGGTATAAGTAATTCGTGATAAGCGTGTTCGCGTTATTGACGTTCGACTGTATACGTCAAAAAACGTTTAGTGGAAGTTCATCGTTTGTGTTGCGTTAGTTTACCTTAACTGGTGTACCTTCTACGAGTGCTCAATAAAGGTGTTTGTGATCATCTGGCTAGAGATGATTTTTTCCAATTACGATGTCTTTTCTCTGGTCCAAGAACCCCGGTTACTTAGAATATCGTTAAAACATTAGAATTCTTTACATGAAAGAATGCTTATATCTGCCACCAAAATACAAAAACCAATGGTGTTTTTCATCGATTTTGGTAATGCATCATTGCTTGAGAAGTGACTTCTAAAGAATTGCAGATATAGTAGAATCGCTTTTGAAGTTAGACATAGGTTTTGATAAGAAGAGGCAATTTGGTTAAACCGTCAACCACACGAACAAAAACTTTGTGGAAATCCTGGCCTTAAGGATGATTCTAACTCCAGTGTGATAAAGAAATCGACATTTGAGTCACCTATTCTGGTTCGACATAAATCTCAGCAAGCGGTAAATGGCTTCCGAGATCACAAGAATGCACAAATTAAGGCTGAGAGACCCCCGGAGCTCGGAATATATCGTACACGGATGTGATAAAGACGTCTACAGTTCACTCGCTTCCCTCTTCCGGCTCAACATACACAGATTTCGATCAGGGGGAAACGGCTAGTGTGATCAGTCGAATGCTTCAATGTAATTTCGTGGAAATCCCGGAGCTAACGGTAGAGTTACCTCGGCAAAGTACAGAACACGATAGCTCAAATAACTTTCGAGATCAGTAGAACCCACAGGTTATCTAAGCTAGCTCGGAACAGGGTATTCATTCGGCAACCAAGCCTCTTCGAATCTGATGAAACGGATTTCGGCATGCTGGGCAAAAGATTCCTTCATTAGACAAACGAGCGAAAATTTTGTGGTCTCGAATTTAGAAACGTACAGGGTGCGCCAAAATGAGAGTCCGATTTAAAAACAAGCGCAGCAATTACCAAAACAAAAAAAATGTGTTTTATACTGACAGAACCTTAAATTGTTTTAACAGCCGAGTTTGTCTGCCGCGATCTCAACCAGATGGTGCCAGTGCCGTCAAAAATCCAAAACGGCAGACTTCCCTGGCGGCGAGCGTATAGCACGTGTTTTGCGGTACAGCGACTTTTTAAATGAAAGTATCAAAAGAAGGCGCCAGCACGCTCTTCTATCACCGAATAGTACTCACGCTTCGTATGAATAGGATGCATAACGCACTGTGAATCAAATCAGGAAGATAGGTATTTTCTGGACTTGAAGTTCCCCAAGGCTTGTATGGGTCAAGAAGGCTCCAAAGTCAAGATTTGGCGCTACCGGATTTTTTCATATGCAGCTACATTAAGGATCAAATGTATCAAAAAAACTCTACAATTACCATTAAAACTCTACCAATTACCATTAAGGTGGACGTCAAGTAATTCTGCTTCCTATACTTCCAATGGAAAAACTTTTATACACATTTTCTTCCCAATTAGTGTGTTCCCAAGGATGAAAATTTGAACACCGATTAAACGAACTTCATATTATAACTTGGAATGCTTAATATTTTCTAAAACATAACCATAATTATATTAAAAATCAATAACTTTTCCTTTAGTGGTGTTGAAACCAGAAAAGAGATGGCGCGACCTGTACTTTGATGTCGTCAGTAGACAAACAAATGTTGGATAGCATAATTGTGGTTATGTTTTAGAAAATATTAAGTATTCCAAGTTATAAAATGAAGCTATTTTAATCGATGTTCAAATGTTCGTTCTTGGGAACGCATTAATTGTGAAGAAAATGTGTACAGAAGTTTTTCCATCGGAAGTATAGGAAGCAAAATGTCTTGACGTCCACCTTAAAGAACTCAAAGAAAGGATTGTAGCAGCTGCTGTTACTGTAAATGGAGACATGTCTTCTAAGTTATGGGATGAAATTTGTTATACGTCTAGACGTTTATCGAACTCGCGGCAGCCAAAAATGTGGCTTGTAACTCAGGTTTGTACCTATACAATTTTATCTGTTTTGTGTCGATTGCTGCCTTCATTTCTACGTTAAGGTTTTATTTAAATCGGCGTCTACTTTTGATCCACACTGTATCATACCCGTACGTGATGAAAGAAAATCTGATTTCGTATAAACTTTTCAAATGGGAAATAGCGTCTGTGAATAGTAGAGTATTGAAGCTGAATGTAAAACCCTGGGAATGCAAAAAATGAAAAAATAGCTTTAACAGCAAATTATTTGTGTGTGTTTCATATTCACTATTACGCTTAGTAAGTACATGGCAGCTTGAAAGCGATTTCTGGTCCTTTACTTTTTTGTATTTTGAAATCCAAAAAGAGCAAGAGACAATATTTCGTTAGAAAGTATTTGCACGGCAGTTTTAGAATGAAAGCACATTATGAAATTCTCTGAAGCAGATGCTGACCAGGAACTAATACGCAGACTAAAACTTATGACGTCGAAGCCCTAAAAAACCGCAACAGATGCTTCCACTTTTTTCTAGTCCCCAGAAGTGTCCATGACGGGTTCTCAGCAAGTACAAAATGTGCCAAAACGTCAAGAGATGGATGTCAAACTGTAATGAAACAGAAGCACATTGCTCTCTGTAGTTTTGGTGAAAATCCAAACAAACAGCACTTGAAAAATGCATGAAAACAAGATGTCAATTAAAAGGTAAATCATAAATAAATCGCGTCTTTATGAATTTGGGCGAACCGCTATTTACAGACTGTCCAAGTTGGAGTCAATAAACGAAAGTGGGGCATTTGAACTTTGGGTGAGCTACACTCTTAAATCTGTTTGAATTTATATTACTGAAGATGCGAGATGTGAAAAAGAAATTAGAATGAGCCTGGGGGAATTTCAAACACGGCTTTTATAGAGAATCAAAGACTACTGACATCCAAAAATATAGATCTAAAACTGAGGAAGATAATTTTGAAGGCGTATGTTTGGTCAGTAGCTCTCTACGGTTCTGAGACATGGACATTGACCAAGAGGGAAGTGAAGAGGCTGGAGGCATTTGAGATGTGAGGCTATAGAAGAATGGAGAGAATAAGCTGGCTCAATAGAAAGACTAATGAGTAGGTCCTGGAGAGAGTGGGAGAACCCAGGAATCGGATCAACATGTTAAAAAGAAGAAGAATGTTATGGATGGGACACACATTGCGCCATGGAGGCCCGATTCTGAAAGTTTTGGAAGTTAAAATTCAAGACAAGAGAGGAAGAAGACGACCAAGGAATGGTTTTGTGGAACAATTACTCCAAGACACTAATATTAGGACATACTATGACTTGAAGAGAACGTCGGAGAATAGAGAGGAATGGAGAGACAGAGTACATCTACTGAACAACCAGTCCATGGACTGAGTAACCAAGAAGAAGAAAAAGTATAGTTTCAGTCATCGGTGTTAAAACCTTTGTTCTTCAGTTCCGTAAACTACTCATCTGGATATTACGGTTTACCTGCACACAACTTGCGGTACCGTAACTGCATAGCTAAAACTATAATTAACTGAAAACAGCACAATTCTTCGCACAACAGTGGGACTGACAACACAAAAACGCGCAGACAGCAGCTAGACGGGCTGGGAGTGACTCAATAAAGCGATGGAAGGTGTTCACATGTATGTGGAGCCATGCTGACTATAGTGTATCTGACAGCTGCTGGAGGGCGCGTGGTGGAGGATCCATAGAGTGAACAACACGATCGAGGTGGTCCCACAGCTGCTCAATTGGGTTTACGTCTGGGGCACTAGGGGGGCCAGGGAAGTACTCTGACTTCATCGGGCTATTCCAACCACTCTCGGACTTTCTAGCTGTGTGACACGTCGCATTCATTGGCGTTCTGGAAGATCACATCTGCCCCAGGGAAGACAATCGGCATGTATGGCTGTACGTGGTTTGCAAGGATGGATTCATAACGAACTCAGTCCATGTGCCTTCCACAGGTATAAGTGGACCCATAGAATGTCACGAAAGCATTCCCCAGACCATAACGCTGCACCCACCAGCTTGTGTTCTGCCAGAAATGGTTGAAGAGTGTTCGTTCTCGGATGATTCTCGCCTTATACGCCAACGTCCATCCGTTCGATAAAGCAGAAAACATGACTCATCGGAGAAGGCAATCATTTGCCAATCAGCGGAGGTCTAATTCCCATACTGCCGTGCAAATATAAGTCTTTTCTGCCGATGCACCTTCGTTAGCGTAGGTGCAGTGACCATCCGTCTGCATCGGATCCCCATTCGCAGCAGGGTTCGCTGAACTGTTGTTTTATACACACTTCCGGTAGCCCCTGGTTCATTCGGCCAGTGAGTTGCTCCACTGTAGCGTATCGATCTAGCCTCACGCCCCTTCGCAGCCGACGTTCACCTTTCTCTTCAATGTCACGTTGTGCTCCGCAGTTTCTACGTTCCTGATTCGCAATGGTGCCATTTCTCCAATCACGATACATTTTAACGACAGCAGCTCGCGAACAGTTCACAAACTGCGCTGTTTCAGAAATACTTGGCCCGAAACCCGATAATCATCACTTTTTGCAAATCTGATAAACTGCTTCTTTTATCCATGACAGCAACGAGTGAATTAAATTATGAGGATAATGACTGTGGAATAAATCTCGCTCCTGTGCCCTGACCTATGACCCCATTTCGCCCATTTTCAACAGAGTTCGTCCGCAGGTCGTCCCCTACCACATACTAAAATTTCATCGAAATCGAACCATTTTTACTTAAGTTAGGACGCATAAAGCTAATGGATTGGATCCCGCTCATATGTCCTGACCTTTGACCCCATTTCGCCTATTTTCAATAGGATTCGTCCCCAGGTCGTCCCCTACCACATACTAAAATTTCGTAGAAATCGAACCATTTTTACGCGGGTTAGTTATAACGAAGTAAATTTCTCCGTCATTTTTGGTCTACGCCGGGATTCGAACCCGAGGCAGCTTATTCCGGAACAAGTCGCTCTACCAACTGAGCTACGCATACATTTGTTCTGATTGCTATGTGCCTTTATGTCGTGTGCGTCCTGCTGGCAGGTACGTCACATCTCCCCCCCCCGAAAGAGGGCCGGGGGCATGGCCCACGGGTCAGCCGTGACCATGAATCGTAGCAGGCAGCCATCCACTGTAGAACGTGCACTTGAGAACTCCCAGTCAATCTGCTGTGTGGAATGCAACATCACACATTTTTATTTTTCGAAGCGCTGGAGAAAGAATTCTCTGATTTTTCCTATCTCGCGGTGTGGAAAGAACATCACACCAATGCGAGATTTTGAACGGCCGGGTCATCCGGATAGTTCGGGCGCCATTATAACGAAGTAAATTTCTCCGTCATTTTCGGTCTACGCCGGGATTCGAACCCGAGGCCGCTTATTCCGGAACAAGTGGCCTCGGGTTCGAATCCCGGCGTAGACCAAAAATGACGGAGAAATTTACTTCGTTATATAGTGTCCGGACGGACGGACAGGCAGACAGACGGACAATGCTGTAGCATATACGCTTCTTCAACCTACGGTTGGAAAGCGTAAAAAAGGTTCCGTTAGAAGACTGACACCTACCGGCAACTTTGCTGCACGTTATTTTCAGAAATTTTCCTTAAATTCAAACCATTTATTTTTTCAAATGTATATTCTCGAAAAGGGAAGATAAATTTACCCGCTTTTTTACCTTTTCCAACCGTTGATTGAAGAAGCGTTTATGGTCCAGCTTTGTCAGTCTGTCCGAACGATAACTCGCGTTACAATGGTTTGATTTCGATAAAATTTTAGTATGTGGTAGAAAACAACCTGGGGACGAACCCTATTGAAAATGGGCGAAATGGGGTCAAAGGTCAGGACATAAGAGCGGCATCCATTCCATCGCCTTATGCGCCATAACTTACGTAAAAAAGCTTCGATTGCGACAAAACTTTTGTCGACGTGTGTTGCTGTTTTCTTGTGCTCGTGCTTTTTGCTTCGTGTGTGCTATATTTCGCCTATCTACCTTATATTTTGTGTGTACGGTATCCGTAAAGGAATCGTCTTTGTTTCTGTGCACCTGCCGAGTTGGTAAGTGACTTATTTGCTTTACAATCCTTATTTTAACTCTCAGCCACGTTGGCTGAGACTAGATCTCTTATCGCCATTGCAAAGGGCGACTTCCGGAGACGACGCTCATCAAGCTCTCGTTTCCGGAATTGCTGATCCAGCAAGCCCTCTTTCTATTGGTGCAGTCGTCAATGACGTGCCTCGTTCTTCTAGCCCCTCCTCACTCCGGCGTTCTATCGCTGCCCAGTTTGCTCTTCCCAGCGGTGCTACAGCGTCTTCCCCTGTGCCTGTAGAGGATGCTATGAACCTCTCACAGTCCGCTGATGCTCCACCGTCGCCGCAACGACCAGCTGCCTCTTATGCCGCCGTTTCCTCTTCTGTTTCCGGAGCTTCGCACTTGAACTCTTCCTCTAATTTACGTCAGCTCACGATGACGTGTGATGATGACGCTATCTCTGTTGACTTTTCACCGAACACTTCATATGGGCAGCACTTTATGAAGACTGTCGCATGTGGAGTTACCTTCCGGAGTCTGCCAAATACAAAACTCGCGGCATATAGTGCTGCTCTACGTAAGATGTTTTCACCTCAGGTAATCACTCACATTGGACGGCCGCCCAGACAGGTGATTGCCTATTTTTCTAAGCCTGAGTATGCCCTTCGCGTACAGACGGAAGGTCTGTCCGTTGGAGATCATCATCTCTCGGCGGAACCACTCACGCAACTCGCCGTCCCAGTAAGTTTTTTCCCTGTGCCACTGCAGGTCTCAGACGATGTGCTGCTATTAGTTGTCCATCGATTTGGCCGTTCCGTCGGATCCATGACTACTTACTCCTCCTTTCCGGACACACCAGAGGATCGCTACTTGCGCGGCTTTCGACGCCAAGTGAGAGTGGTCTTCCCAACTGATGGTGACATGCGACGAGTTCCTCCTCACCTCTATGTACGTTGTGGGCGTCACTTTCGCTATCAGATGGGCACTGCCTGCCTGTCCAGTTTGCAATGGTAGAGGCCACCCTCTGGCTCTCTGCCCCCTACTTGCCTCCACCGCCCTTATCTCGCCAGTACAGCCTATTCCTTCTAATTCTAGCCCTCCGAAGTCGTCGCCGCAGACATCGGACCAGCGGTTGTCGACTTATGACAAAAGTATTACTAAAGCCTTTCGTCAACGCGTGACTTCCTCTTCTCATCCGTCCAACAGCGATGATGGAAATCAGCCACCAACTCCATCCCTCGATCTTCCAGCCGGGGGCGTTCCACAGCCACCTCCTCCATCCCTCGACCTTCCAGCCGGGGGCGTTCCACAGCCACCTCCTCCATCCCTCGACCTTCCAGCCGGGGGCGTTCCACAGCCACCTCCTACGTTTCTTTCTCTGCTCCAATTCCTCCTGCCGTAGCAGACCAAGAGGCCACTGCTGCATCTTCTGCTTCCGCGGTTGTACATGACACCACCGCCGAATCTCCTACTTCTGCAGTCATTCATGATGCCACTGTCTCCGGCCTCTTTAAAGTACCTGAACTTCCTTCTCCAGCCTCTACACTTCTTCCAGGGCGCCCTAAGTGACGTCGGTCAAATCGTCTGCATGGGCAGAAATCTTGTACTTCGCCAGACACATCTAATCAGCGAGACCGTTCTTTCAGTGATTCTACCTCCGAAGGCTCCGCGACCTCGGATGTGGATGTCAGCGGCACTGATCCGATCTCTCAAGAAGCTTTTCTCCGCTTAATGGATGAACTCTCTCTTCCGCAGACACCCGTCCCGGGAGTGGTGTTACATACCTTTCTCACTTGTACTCGTTATAGTCGGATGTCTCGCACATTTCTACTTCCTTACTCTAACAACTTCCGGAGGTCATGACGCAAACGCAAGAAATACGCGAGCGCCTGAACGCACTGGTCCCTACGCCGCTGGGTAGCTCCGCATGGTCCCGGAAATTCTTCAGCCGCCTTCATAAGCTGAAAGACGCGGCCGATAAGCTCCTCGAACCACTATTCGATGCCTCCGTTCAAAGCAATGATTTTGAACAGTTGGGGCTTTAGTTCCCCGCTAGCGAACACGCTAGCCCAGGATGACCTTACCCCTTTGGGTGGGGATATTCTGCTGCTCCAGGAAACTAACTGCTTGTCGTCCACACCATTCCACCGATGGCGGAGCTGGGATTACCAATTCCATAATGCATTCAAGCAATCTCAGATCGATGGTGTCGCCATCGGGAATCGCCTTCGATTCCGCCAAGCGATCTCCTCAGTGCACGTACACAACCTTTGCCACGACTACCTTCAACGTCTCACCTTCCGTCTTGAAGGCCAAAGATACCTGATATTTAATATCTACGTCCCATGCACTTCACCGTCACTTACCTCTTTATTCTTAGCACTGCGTACCGCCCTTCAGTCAGCGTTGCTATCAGACAATGTTCTGATTGGAGGGGATTACAATTGTACATTGCACCCTGCTCTGGATCGCATGCCTTCTACCACCGAATATCGCCATCGGCTTGTAAATATGCTCAGTGCCCTTGTAGCAGACTTTGACCTCACTGACGTCTTTCGTCACCTTCATCCAGCAACCATATCTCATACGTGGAGGAGTTCGGCTACGTCTGTTCTCACTTCGGCGCGACTAGATCGCTTCTACATCTATTCTAAACTCCTCCCAGTGGTGACGAAATGCCAATACTCGCCGGCAGCTTCCTCGGACCTTTGTGCGGTCCAGGTTGCCTTTGGTCATTCTTCATATCAGCGTTCTGGGTATCATTCCTGGACGTTCGACTCGACTCTGCTAACTGATCCAGACCTTTCCTCTCAAGTCCGAGAGTTTCTACAACACTTCCGTTCTGGACTCTCCGCCGCGCCTTGTGCGCTTACGTATTGGCTGATGGTCAAGTCGCAACTCATGGATCTTCTTAAACGTTTCTCCTTTCGCATTCACACCCAACGGAAAATGCAGGAACAGAACATCCGCCACATTCTCTCCCATCTTGGCGTTACTCATCAGCTCTACCCAGCCCATATGGCGGACCTCCGAGCGATATTGGAACCACGAGCACAGCAAGCCATCCTTCGCCTCTGTCTGCAGCATCTAGCTCCGGAGGACTGTGCTTACGACTTCCTTTCTTCGCTTGAAACTCATCGCCAATCCTCGCATCATCCCCGTTTTCTTCGCCAGTCAGATGGACGGATTGTCTCAGCTCCCGACGCTCTCTGCTCACAAACTCGAAGCTACTTTGCTTCCAAATTTGGTGAAACTCCTCCTCCTTCCTCCTCTGCTGTCTCTTCTCTTCTCTCTTCCCTTCCTCAAGTCCCTGCTCATCTCTTAGACTCTCTCACCCAACCCCTCAACTTCGGTCCACCTTCCGTTCTCAGAATTCCCGCGGCATTTTGGGCCAGACGGCCTCACTTCTATCTAGCTTTCTTTCCAGCTCTCCTTCCGTTTATACTCCCTGCTTTCCTCACTGCTTTTACGTCCTCTTCTCTTCCGAGGAGTTTTACTGTTGCCCACGTCGTACTTTTTCCTAAGAAAAGGGATCTCCTTGACCTGGGAAACTGGCGGCCCATCTCTCTATTAAATATTGATTACAAGCTTTATACTAAACTCTTATCCTGTAGACTCAACTCTATGCTTCCGTACATTCTTTCTCACCGACCAGACCTATACGATTCCTGGTTGGACCATTTCCTCGAATCTCCATCTTCTTCGTAATCTTGTCCATCTCGCTTCTACTAATCGAGAATCACTCGCGCTCCTTAACCTAGACCAGCGCGGTGCGTTCGATAACATTTCCCACTCCTATCTTTCCCTTACTCTCACTGCCTTCGGCTTCCCCCTCCATTTGTACTCCACTCTTCTTGCCCTCTATCGGGAAACAGTATTCCACGTCAAGAACATTGCCTTTCTTACCACCGTCCTCCGGTTTCAGCATGGCGTCCGGCAAGTTTGCCCGCTGTCCGGTCAATTATTTGCCCTAGTGTTTGAGCCGTTCCTAAGATTTCCTCATCGTGCTCTGATTGCTGCATTGCCCCCATTAACAGCCTGTACTCGGCACTTCAGCGTAAACTATTAGGCGTATGCAGACGATGCCACCTTCTGTGTCCGACATAACCAGCCATTCGCCATGCTCGAGAGTCCTTACCAGCTCTAGGCCTCCTGCTCCAGCGCAGCACTAAACACCACTAAAAGCACTGGTTTGTGGTGCATTTTATGGAATACCCAGACGGATACTCCGTGGGGTGCCACCTGAGCTTCTACCACGCGAAAATTATTTTAGGTCCATCTCAGCTTGCAGACCGCTGCACTTCGAGCTAATTGGGCCGCGCTTTTACCACGTCTCACTCACTCCATGAATTTTTGGAGAAATGCACAATTCTGCACCTCCTATTTGACAATAGCCAAACTCACCCGGACCTGTCTCCTTTCACTCTGCCTCCACGTCTTTACTCTTCTGGAGGTAGTGGACTTCCCGCCTACTACCTCCAGAAGATCACCCGATTGATGACCCGGTTGATCTGGACGAGTCTGTACTCTCCAGATCAACTCTCCGAGTCTGTACTCTCCATCGTCTGTACTCTCCATCGTCCGGTGTCCACGGGAGGTATCTCGCTCGTTGATGTGGCGCTATACTATCGAGCGCACCGTGTGGTCTCCATCCTACGGATCCTTAGTGCATCGCCTGCTCCAGTTGAGCTCACCTTGGATGTTATGATTTCTCCTCGCAACCACAGATTTTCGTTTGTTACTTTTCTTCTGATGGATCACTTCCCCTTTCTTCACTCCCGTCTTTCTTCTTTTTATTCCGAGGTTCTTTCTCTGCTCCGTTCTCTACCTATTTCTCGTTCTCCCCCCGGCTCCACCTCTGAACTTCTTTCCCAACATTTGTTTCACTGCTCAACTATCCTCCATCCCGATGCTGCCTATTTCTCTGACCTGTCGTGGATCCCTGCCGGCGTCGTGACAGTCCGAGATCTCCTCACCGCAAGCCTTTCCTGGAAACCCTTCTCCGAGCTCTCCCCCTCCTTCCGAGCTCTTCCGCTTCTCTTTCCCTTTACGCCGATCTCCGCTCTGCTATTATCCATCTTTATCCTGCCCTAGCAACCCTCACTGGACTTCTCTTTGTCCCCTCCGCTTCTCTGCTCCTTCCGTTTTTCCTCATATTTCGGGGCTCCGCCCTCCTTTTCTCCAGCTTCACTGTATCCTCTCTGTATCATTTTCTACGTGATCCTTCTACCTCTTTGCCTCTACCGATTCCAGACGTCCCAACTGCAGCCTTGCCATGTGTGTGTTCGGTAGGAGCGTTGCCTCTGTCCACAGCCACTGAGCAAAACATCCAATGGCAATTTCTGCATCGTCGCTTACCAGCACCAACGACTCTAATCCGCATGACACTCATCCCATCGCCTAACTGTGCTTTCTGTCCTGCGGCCGCAGATATCCCACACATCTGTCTGCATTGTCCGGTTCTTTTACCTCTCCTACATTTGGCATTCCAGGTGGTTCAACGTATTTGTGTGCCTGACCTATCGTTCTCAGCGTATTCTACGCTCCATAGATCCTTGTCTGCACCTGTACCACTACCTGCTGCCAGCACTTACATCTTCATCTTGGTGAAACATGTGATACATTCCTATCATCTGTAGCTCCGCTCAACTTAGCCCCCCTCCAAACCTCCACAAGGCAGGGGATTCACTCTGCCGGATTTTCCGCGTCCGACTCCTCTCCAGGTTACAGCTCGCATATTCAACTGCATCCACTGCACAACGCCTTCCTCAATTCCTACACGTCTGGTCTCCACACCTGTCCTGGTTCACCACCCCTCATGGTGATATTCGCCTTCTCCTATGACTGTACCGGTCCACTGGACTGCCTTGGTGAGCGTGTCTACCTTGGTCTCCTCTCTCCAATCAGCTCCGACCTTTCATCGGTTGTCTGCCTACAATACCACGGCCTGTGGGTCACCCCTCCGCGCACTGTCGGATCTGCCAGCTGAACTGTCATCCTCTGGACCGTCGTGAGTCATTCTGACTCTGAAATAGTATACTCTCCTGTACGCTCCCCAGGTGGGTGCTATCACATTCTTTCCTTCCGGTTAAACGTTCTCATCAGTATGTTTTCTCATGTATTTCACGTATTAATACTTGTGTTTTTTTCAAGCGTGACTCCGTAATATGTGGTATATTTTTCACGTTGTATTCTGCTTATTTGTTACTGCGTTTACTTTACCATTTCCATATCTAGCATTATGGTGTACATTCTGTTACTGTTGAACCTGTGTTTTACTTTCCAGTTATTACCAGTCTTTCAAAGTAGGTATTTTGTACATAGTGTTTATCACCTTTACGTTAAAATTGTATGCCGCTTGTTGTAGATTTTCACAACACTCAATTTTTGTACCCTACAACTGTGTGTACATGCCTCACACTTTTTTGCATTTTCTATGTTTAATGTCCTGCTGTACATATTGTTGTTATGATGTCCTCCATAGCTGTCATTCTTGTTTTTTCCATGCATCATGTGTTCCCGTTGGGACAGACTTCCTGCTGCAATTCTTACACCTTTGTATTCGCATTGTTGCACTGTTACCTGTATCTATATTATGTATCCGTTTATGAAACTGCTGGCGTAAATGTATTCCCTAAGTTGCATACTAAATCCGGTGTATTGTTCTTCTGTACCTCCTGTGCATTTGTGTCTAAGCTCAAAATGTACCTGGGTGTCTCTTGGCAGTATTATCGATTAGTACCACCTGTGATTTTTCTATTTGTTCCTTCGTATGAACTGTCTTGCTCTCAATGTATTTCCCAGTTATAAACAATTGGTACATGCCCACGCTGTAGTACTGCTTTTACCATGCTTTGTCTCATCCCGGTTTCGTATTATTCTTGATAATATTGTTAATTCCTATGTCACTTGTTCTATTTACTATGTTTGCGTACCAGTGCTCTTTCCTGCAATAGTTGTTTCGACAATTTCCCCATTTGTATATATTCCTCTCGGACCCTTGTCATTTTCATTGTACATATCATCTATTATATCATTGGCACTTTAAATGTTCTGTGCCACCTGTTGCCTGTATATTTTAGCTCTTAATAAACGATTTTCACTTACAAAACTTTATCATGTTGTTCCGTAGCAATAGTGAACCGATTTTGTTGAATATCATTAAAATGGTGTCAAAGGTCAGGACACAGGAGCGAGATTTATTCCACAGCCATTATCCTCATAACTTGACTAAAAATGCTTCTATTGCGACAAACTTTAGTATATTGTTCTGGAGGTATACTGAACCAATTCTGTTTAATATAAATGAAATGGGGTCAAAGGTCATGGCACAGGAGAGAGACTTATTCCACAGCCATTATCCTCATAACTTGAGTAAAAAATGCTTCTATTGCGACAAACTTTAGTATATTGTTCTGGAGGTATACTGAACCAATTCTGTTTAATAGCAGCAAAATGGGATCAAAGGTCATGGTACAGGAGAGAGACTTATTCCACAGCCATTATCCTCATAACTTGACTAAAAATGTTTCTATTGCGACAAATTTTAGTATATTGTTCTGGAGGTATACTGAACCAATTCTGTTTAATATAAATGAAATGGGGTCAAAGGTCATGGCACAGGAGAGAGACTTATTCCACAGCCATTATCCTCATAACTTGACTAAAAATGCTTCTATTGCGACAAATTTTAGTATATTGTTCTGGAGGTATACTGAACCAATTCTGTTTAATATAAATGAAATGGGGTCAAAGGTCAAGGCACAGGAGAGAGACTTATTCCACAGCCATTATCCTCATAACTTGAGTAAAAAATGCTTCTATTGCGACAAACTTTAGTATATTGTTCTGGGGGTATACTGAACCAATTCTGTTTAATAGCAGCAAAATGGGATCAAAGGTCATGGTACAGGAGAGAGACTTATTCCACAGCCATTATCCTCATAACTTGACTAAAAATGCTTCTATTGCGACAAATTTTAGTATATTGTTCTGGAGGTATACTGAACCAATTCTGTTTAATATAAATGAAATGGGGTCAAAGGTCATGGCACAGGAGAGAGACTTATTCCACAGCCATTATCCTCATAACTTGACTAAAAATGCTTCTATTGCGACAAATTTTAGTATATTGTTCTGGAGGTATACTGAACCAATTCTGTTTAATATAAATGAAATGGGGTCAAAGGTCAAGACACAGGAGAGAGACTTATTCCACAGCCATTATCCTCATAACTTGACTAAAAATGCTTCTATTGCGACAAACTTTAGTATATTGTTCTGGAGGTATACTGAACCAATTCTGTTTAATAGCAGCAAAATGGGATCAAAGGTCATGGTACAGGAGAGAGACTTATTCCACAGCCATTATCCTCATAACTTGAGTAAAAAATGCTTCTATTGCGACAAACTTTAGTATATTGTTCTGGGGGTATACTGAACCAATTCTGTTTAATAGCAGCAAAATGGGATCAAAGGTCATGGTACAGGAGAGAGACTTATTCCACAGCCATTATCCTCATAACTTGACTAAAAATGCTTCTATTGCGACAAATTTTAGTATATTGTTCTGGAGGTATACTGAACCAATTCTGTTTAATATAAATGAAATGGGGTCAAAGGTCAAGGCACAGGAGAGAGACTTATTCCACAGCCATTATCCTCATAACTTGACTAAAAATGCTTCTAATGCGACAAACTTTAGTATATTGTTCTGGAGGTATACTGAACCAATTCTGTTTAATAGCAGCAAAATGGGATCAAAGGTCATGGTACAGGAGAGAGACTTATTCCACAGCCATTATCCTCATAACTTGAGTAAAAAATGCTTCTATTGCGACAAACTTTAGTATATTGTTCTGGAGGTATACTGAACCAATTCTGTTTAATAGCAGCAAAATGGGATCAAAGGTCATGGTACAGGAGAGAGACTTATTCCACAGCCATTATCCTCATAACTTGAGTAAAAAATGCTTCTATTGCGACAAACTTTAGTATATTGTTCTGGGGGTATACTGAACCAATTCTGTTTAACAGCTGCAAAATGGGATCAAAGGTCATGGTACAGGAGAGAGACTTATTCCACAGCCATTATCCTCATAACTTGACTAAAAATGCTTCTATTGCGACAAATTTTAGTATATTGTTCTGGAGGTATACTGAACCAATTCTGTTTAATATAAATGAAATGGGGTCAAAGGTCATGGCACAGGAGAGAGACTTATTCCACAGACATTATTATCATAACTTGACTAAAAATGCTTCTATTGCGACAAACTTTAGTATATTGTTCTGGAGGTATACTGAACCAATTCTGTTTAATATAAATGAAATTGGGTCAAAGGTCAAGGCACAGGAGAGATACTTATTCCACAGCCATTATCCTCATAACTTGAGTAAAAAATGCTTCTATTGCGACAAAACTTTAGTATGTTGTTCCGAAATACTGAATGAATCAATAGTCAAGCTAGAGAGGAGGGTTTGTCTGCCCGCGATTTCTGGTATGTTGAAATGCGTATCATAATCAATGCATTGCATGATTTTACTAACTTGTTGTTAATCACTTATAGTTTGTTATTCTGTCATTACAGTATTTGAAGTGCATATTTTCACTGTATTCCATATAACCACCACCTTCACAGAACTTGGAAATTTTCATCGTCCTGGAGCTGGAATCGAACCCGCACCTCCCGATTTCCGGTCGAGATGCTAGTCATTACGCTACCCAAGACAAGGAAATTCCAAGCAACTGAACATAGATTCCAATGGTAAAACTACTTCCATCTATTAACAGGTCTGAACACAGACATTTGAGAACCTTCAGATTTGCGTTAATCGAACCTATTCCTTCCCCATCGTAGCGCCTCACGACCTTTTCTCACATCCAAGGTCCGATGTACGTCACAATTTCCAGTGATGAAGAGACGTCATCTACAAATTGGGAAACGAATTTCCGAAGAAATAATCTTTCATAAGTACATGGTAAGCATGATAAAATGTCATCATCATCATCATTGTCAACCATTATCAATCCACTGCTGGACGAAGGTCTCCCCAAGTTTCCTCCACAACGGTCTGTCTTGTGCCAGTCTCCTCCATGTCACCCCTGCATACTTTCGAATTTCATCCACCCATCTCATATGTGGTCTTCTTCTGGGTCTTTTCCTGTCCCTTGGAATCCAATCTAAAATTTCGGCTGTCCATCGATGATCTGTCCTTCTGGCAGTATGTCCAGCCCATTGCCATTTCAGGGATTTGACTCTGATCATGATGTCTTCCACTCTTGTCATTTTTCGGATCCACGAGTTCCTCTTCTTATCTCTCCTGGTTACACCAAGTATGCACCACTCCATACTGCTTTGAGTTGTCTGCAGCCTTTGTATGTCTCTTTTAGTTAAGGTCCACGTCTCTGCACCATACGTAAGCACTGGAAGGATGCATTGATCAAACACTTTTCTTTTAAGACATAATGGCATATTGCTCTTGAAAATTATGCTGTTTCTTCCAAAAGCTCTCCAGGCAAGTTTTGTGCGCCGATTAATTTCTTCATCAATGTGACCCTCACTTGATATCTGCTGTCCAAGATAAATGTACGTGTCTGTTATCTCCAGCTTTTCTCCATCAATCGATAAATCTTCATTTCTTGTAAAAGCATTGAACATCACTTTTGTCTTCTGAAAGTTCATTTTTAATCCCACTTCTTTACTCTTGTCAGCAAGTTCCTGGATCATACTCTGCAGCTCTGATGGGCTAGTTGCAAAAATGACTACGTCATCAGCAAAACGAAGGTGGGTTAGATAATCTCCATTAATCTTTATCCCCTTGTTTTCCCAGCTCAGTGACTGAAAAACACCCTCCAATGTGGCATTAAAGAGCTTCGGAGATATGGTGTCACCTTGTCTCACTCCCTTTCCAATTTTTATGTGTGTTGTATTTTCAAACAGCCTAATCTTTGCACTTGCATTTTCATAGATGTTATTAATAATATTAATGTATGCATCTTCAATACCGCAGGTTTTCAGAGCCATTGTAACTGCTGATGGTTTCACCGAATCAAAGGCTTTTTCATAATCGATAAAAGCCATGCACAATGGAAGTTCATATTCCCTCGCTCTTTCAATTAGTTCTCTCAGCACATGGATATGATCTATTGTGCTGTAGCCACTCCTGAATCCAGCTTGTTCTCTCGGTTGAGCCATGTCCAGTGTTACCTTCAAGCGGTGTGAAAGAACTTTAGTGAAGATTTTATAAACCACTGATAGGAGGCTGATAGGTCTGTAGTTTCCGAGATCCTCAATGTCACCTTTCTTATGTAGCAGGATCATTGTAGCGGTGTTCCAATCCTCAGGAATCTTTCCTTCATTAAGGCATCGAGTGAAAATTTGGGCGAGTACTGTTTCGATTTCTCCACTTGCTTCTTGTATGATGTCTACAGTAATTCCATCTTCTCCTGGAGCTTTTCCCCGCTTCATGTTCTTGATTGCATGTGCAACTTCTGCTGGAAGGACTGGAGGAACTCTGGTACTGGTATCTTTCATGATGTCTGGAGTGCATGTATCATCCCTTTCATATAATTTGGAGTAGAAATCTTTCACTCTTGTCAAAATTTCGCCTCTATTTCTTGTTACAGAACCATCTTCTTTTCTCAGTGCCATAATCTGTTTTCTTCCCTTACTGAGATGTGCCTTTGCTATCTTTAGGCTTTGGTTGTTTTCAATTGCTTTCCTCACTAGTTCACAGTTGAATTTTCTTACGTCTTCAGTGATACTTTTTCGTACTGTCTTGCATAGCTCTATATATTCCACTTTGGAAGTCACATCTTCTTTAGTTGTCCTCATCTCTCTCTTTTTTGCATCAACATTTTCGTTTTTCCTGATAATTTATTTACATGCAACTTGTTCTTAGACCCAGCTAATTTTGTTGCTGTTTCCATAAGAGCTTTGGTTACTTTTCTGTTAACTTCAGAGATGTCCACTTCTTCCGATGTTAGGGCCTTCTAAAGCAGAGAACCTGTTCTTCAGTTCCAACTTAAAGGTATTATGGTGTTTTTTAAGGTTGGTTATGTCAATAGATTTTGTTTGTCTTATGAGCTTGCCACGTTCAAGTTTAGTGTTGAGGTGCATCTTACATCTCACCAATCTATGGTCACTACCTGTGTTGAACTTGTTTAGCACACTGCAGTCTTCTATGACGAATTTTTTGTTACACATAATAAAATCAATTTCACTTGTCGTCCCATTTGGATGTCTCCATGTCCATTTCCTGTGTGGCTTTTTCTTGAAAAAGGAGTTCAAGATGAAAAACCCTTCTGCCTCTGCAAACTCAACGAGAGTATTTCCACGCTGGTTTCTGTTGCCGTGACCGAATTTACCTACTGAAGTTTCATTCTGTTGCCGTTGCCCTATTTTTACATTGAAATCTCCCATAATTATTTTCAAGTGCTGCTTACCTTTATTATTTAGATGACAAATTTCCTCATAAAATTCTTCAATTTCTTCTTCAGGATGACTTGTGGTGGGTGCATAAGTTTGAATAATCTGAGCCTGGTATCTTCTCGATAGTTGGATAACGAGTCGTGCAGCTCTGTCAGAGGAACTTTCAACTTCTACCACTTTATCCTTCAGTTTCTTGTTTATTATAAATCCAACACCACTAGTTCTGCCAGTATCTGTCCCACGATAGTAGAAGAGATGTCCACTTTTCAGTTCAATGAGATCTTCTCCTTTTCTCCTTACCTCACTTAGCCCCACTATACCATCGGGATTAGAGGAAATTCTATCCCACACTCACCAACCCGCTTGGCCAGCGTGGTGAGTTATGGCCAAACCCCTCCAAAATGACTCCACAACTTAAATCTTGGCCCTCAGTCTCCGGCAGCTGGAATGTACCTGGCCAAGGCAGCGGCCAGTGCGACATGAAGGCAGAGGGTGCTAAGAATCCCCGGAGGACCGGACTAGGCTGCCATCTGGTGCTGACCTTGGCAACGTACAATGGACGCTCCCTATCTTCTGATTCAAGGCTTCTTGAATTGGAAGAGGAACTACAAAGGATGATAAAATGTACATAATGATAAATGCAGATGTAAATTTTCAAGTTTTCTGAAGGAAGTGGTTACATGGAATACTGTACAATTATGCCAATAATAGCATTACAATGCTTACTTACCACGTATTTATGAAGAATTATTTCTTATGGAACATTCGTTTCCGAATTTGTATATACAGTATTTGAATTTTATTTTATTGTTATCTTGATGTCATTCTTTTTTTTTTTTTTTTTTTTGAATTTTATTAAAAGCAACTGTATTTCTCTCTATTATTATAATATGAGGGTTTGAGAATTTTAATGAACATTCAATGTCTACACTGAAGAGCAATTGAATTAGAGACAGCTGGCGTTATGCAAATGTGGCGCTGTTGGCGGCACTGCAAACGGAAACTACATGACGTATGCAGCGATCCGACAATACATGTATAAGGAGTGATGTGACGGGAATCAGTAAGAGTCGGACGCAATATGGGTAAGACGAAGAATCTAAGCTCATTTAATTGTGGGCAAATTGTCGGGGCCTGGCGAATGGGTCACTCCATCTCGGAAGTCGTGTAGGCACTGGGATTTTCACAAGCCACTGTGTCACGGGTGCACTGTGAGTACATCAAATCCGGTAAAACCATCCCTGCAAGGGCCAACTGCAGTGGACAACACCGTGTGGATGAGCGGGGTCATCGTTGGCTAGCTCGCATTGTAACAGCGGATAGACGGGCCACAGTGCAAGAAATCACTCGGCAATTTAACGCTGGTGCACAAAAACGTGTAACCAGCCACACCATCCAGAACCATCTCCTTGCTATGGGGTACAGAAGCCATCGTCCCACGAGGGTACCGCTGCTGACCGCACATCACAGGGTGCAAAGATTAGCATGGAAGCGGGAACATCGCCACTGGACCCTAGACATGTGGGAAAATGTTACCTGGACTGATGAGTCGAGATTCATGTTGGTAGATGCAGATGGCACGATACAAGTACGGCGCAAACCACATGAAGCTATGGAACCTTCTTGACAGGAGGGTAATCTTCAAGCTGGTGGGGGGTGGCATTCTCGTCTGGGGACTGTTTACGTGGACTGAAATGGGACCCCTGGTACGTGTGACGTCGTCCCTCACAGGTCAACGTTACCGGGATACCCTGGACGACCATTTGCTCCCGTTTGTGCGTCTTCAACATTCCACTGGGGTGCCGGAGTTACATCGTTTACAACAATTTTAAACAAGGTAATGTGCGTTCTAGAATGCACTTGACAAACTTGTTGAGAGGATGCTAGACTTAATTCCGATGAGGATTTTGTCACAGCAGAAAGTATAGGGCATCAAAAGCTGAATGTATTTTCAGTCATCAGTTATTAGCAACAATACGATTCCTGCGTTTTTAGCACGTCTTTTGTAAAAAAAGATCGTGCTTCTGTTATCGGTTTGTCCGTCCGCCTGTACCCACGATATCTCTGCAACTATTAGTCCGATTTGAAAAACTCTTTTTGCATTCGGAAGCTTGAAATATGCAAATGATGATCCTTTATTTCGGTTTTTTTTACGATGTACAATTTCGCCGCAAGAGGGCGTAAATGCAGATGATGTCGAATTCAAAAATACGTTTTATTCCACATATTTGCTTCTAAACATCCGAATGAAAAAAAAAATTATCTTTCGATTCCATTTATGTCGAAAAGTATTTTAAATGCAGTTAATTTTTCAAATTACGCATAGATTTTCCGCTAGGGGGCGTAAAAGTAATATACATTTTCCCCGATAACTCTTTTTCTAAAACTCCGATTTGAAAATTTTTTTCTTCGGCGGATACATCTTCTGATAGAAAATCTTTTACATATAATTTCAAATTTTTGGTAACGAATACTTTGGACACCAGGAGGCGTAAGAGTTAATTTTTGCTACTGACGTATTTGTCATAAAATCGGAGCTTCTAAAATATCGATTGAAAAAATTCTTTCGTGGACTGATGCCACTAACATCGATAAACCTTTTCGGAATATTTTCTTCTTAAAATATTGCACAGTTTCTCCGCCAGGGGGCGTAGATGTACATCTTATTTTTGTCAATATCTCTACTTCTAGGAGTCCGATTTGAAAAATTCCTTCTTTGTTGGATAGTGTTTTCAGTGTGACATGTTTTTCATATAATTTCAAAAATTTCAAATAATTCATAGACTTTCCGCTAGGGGGCGTAAATGTAAATTGCATTTCCCCCTATATCTCTGCTTCTAAATCTCCGATTTGAAAAATTCTTTCTGCACCGCATACAGGTCCTGATGGGAAATCGTTTGCACATAATTTCCAATTTTTGTAAAAAATAGTTTGGCCACCAGGGGGCGTAAATCTTAATTTCCGCTTCTGTTGTATTTGCAACAAAATATGAACTTCTAAATTCTTGATTGAAAAAAATGTCGTTTGTTGACCGATAATAGTCATGTAGACAAACCTTTTAGAAATATTTTCTTCTTAAAATAGTGCATGGTTTCTACGCCAAGAGGCGTAGATGTATATCTCATTTTTGTCAATATCTCTACTTGTGGGAGTCCGATTTGAAAAATTCCTTCTTTGTTGGATAGTGTTTCTAGTGTGACATGTGGTTCATATAATTTCAAAATTTTCAAGTAATTCATAGACTTTCCGCTAGGAGGCGTAAATGTAAATTGCGTTTCCCCCTATATCTCTGCTTCTAAATCTCTGATTTGAAAAATTCTTTCTGCACCGCATACAGCTCCTGTTAGGAAATCATTTGCACATAATTTCTAATTTTTGTAAGAAATGGTTTGGCCACCAGGTGGCGTAATTCTTAATTTTCGCTTCTGTTGTATTTGTAGCAAAATATGAGCTTCTAAAATCTCGACTGAAAAAAAGGTCATTTGTTGACCGATACTACTCATGTCGACAAACCTTCTAGGAAAATTTTCTTCTTGAAAAACTGCATGGTTTCTACGCCAGGGGCGTAGATGTATATCTTATTTTTGTCAATATCTCTACTTCTAAGAGTGCGATTTGAAAAATCCCTTATTTGTTGGATAGTGTTTCCGATGCGAAATGTTTTTCCTATAAATTCAAAATTTTCAAGTATATCATAGACTTTCCGCTAGGGTGCATAATGGTAAATTGCGTTTTCTGCGTTATTTCTGCTCCTAAAGCTCTGATTTGAAAAATTCTTCCTGTATCGCATACAAGACCTGATGGAAAATAGTTTTCACAAAAATTTTTTAATGTTTGGTAAAGAATGGTTTAGCCACCAGGGGTCATAAGTGTCAATTTTTGCTTCTGAAGAGTTTGTTGCAAAATCTGGTCTCCTGAAAACTCGATTAATTTATTTTTTTTCTTGGACCGATACCGCTTATATGGATAAACCTTTTGAAAATACTTTCTTCCTAAAATAATGCATGGTTTTCCCACCAGGGGACGTAAAGTCACATCTTATTTTTGTCGATATCTCTGTTTCTAAGAGTTCGTAAGCTCACGATTCCGTTTACAGCAATATCTGAGGGATTAAAAACCCGATTGAAAATCTCCTTTCTTTCGTCAGACCTATTGTTTTGCATACCAGTCCCATTGACTTTGAATAGCTTTGATAAATTTAATTTGCGTCAGAACGGGTTCAAAAGACGTGCTTATTACACCCGCAAATTCGGTGTCATCTTTCTTGTTAATTTATTTTTGCGATTGTTTAGAAGCTCCTAATTGCGATTGAATGTTTCACGAATAATGCCACGAGCGAAATAAGTTAACGCAGTTTGTCGAATTCTATTGTCGCTGTCAAACAATACTAAATACCACAACAACTTATTGCGTGAAAACTCTCTTGCATCAATTTTTAATTCTACGAGTAATGAACCACCAAGGTAGGATGCTTCGTCGACTGATACGCGAATTTAATTGTGACAGCACAGGTGGCCGAAACCGTCTAGCTATTTGATTAAGCGAAGGTTTATTATTTGCCGTGATGAATGCGAAAGGAGGAAGTTTCGGGTTAGACTATATCACGACCCTAGGAACGGCAGTACAGCGCTTAATAGGTAATCATAATTCGAAATTCTATGCTGCGCTGTCTACAAGCATTGACGGATATTCTCGGGATAGCTCGCTGCTAGACTAATGACCAAAGTTTCATGTCAGCCCGTAAATGAACGAAAGCTCTCTGGGAACAGCAATTAACATTCATAGAAAGGTGCTGGGCTCCGGTGAAGACGCCAGAGGGGGTTTGTGTTTACATCGATTGTAGCAAAGGTGATGATGAAGGGGAGAGTGAGTCACAGTATGGTCAACGGTGTTGCTTGTCAGCTGGAGCTGTCACATTCCCACGAGGCATAATCTATTGCTGACCGGAGCTGGATTTCACCAGGTTCATTAGCAATCTGGGCTACACTTCCAGCTTGTGCTTTGCATGATCAGTTGCCTATAGAGGTGTGGTCTTCGAATTATGAGCGCTTCACAATTTATCACGAGGCTCAGTAGAGTCGACTTATTTTTCTAAGTCTCCGAAACTGATTAATGACATTTCCTTCCTTCGCTCGCATCATTTCGGTCCAAATCACTTGCAAAAATCATTTTAATAATGCTGTTATACTGATGAATCTTGACTAATATCTCTGATAAATTTTCCAGCCTTTTTTTTTCGACATTTAGTCCTTATCGTAAAGTTCTCGAGTGAATCCAAATGTGATGATATCAACTTTCTGCCAATGTGATACATTAAACATATCTAATAACTTTTCCTTCAGTGATTGAAAATATTCATTCGGTGCTCGAAGCTCTTATAAACATGGTGTGTCAATAAAGTTCGGTAAAGGCATCGTAAAAATGAACAAGTAATATTTCAGAAAACCTACTTTACTGGGCCTTTATAGTAATCCGCCAAGGGATTAATACACTTTCGCATCGTTCCTATAACTGCTAGAAGGTATGGGAAAAGACCTCCGTTACTATTGCCTACAGCTGGCTCGTAACGTTCGCTCGAATGTCCGAACTGTTCGTAAATACCTTTCCCTTCAGAGCAAATTTCAGTCGGAGAAACAGAACGTAGTCAGTCGGTAACAGATCAGGTGAACTCGGTGTGTTATTCAACTCAGCGATAATGCATTCGACGATGGATTTGCTCCATTTTTGCCAGCTAACAACGTGCACCTTCAGCAGTTGCCGCAACACGCTGTCTGAGTCACACCCTTTCTCACAGCTCCGTGACGCTAAAGAACATGCTCGCTCATGTACCTGACTGTGTCGTGCAAGTTACTGCACCTTTCACAACGTTACCATTTACATGCTCTCTATGCCACACACCTTCTCACAGCTCCGTGACGGTTACGGACATGTTCGCTCATGTACTTAACTGCGTTGTGCAAGCAACAACACCTTTCACAACCTTTCCTTACACACGTTATTACAGCCTTCACCGAACTTTACTGACACACCCTATGTGTTACTCCGACTTTCACGAAGATGACAGCCATCCAAAGATGGTTCACATATTTAGAATTTCTCTCCCAATACTAGTATACAGCACTATACGCAAAGATTTTTTTACCAAATACCTTCTGTGATATATTCAAGATAGAACGACGAATATTTTAAATAAATTTTCTTTCAGTAATTAAAATACTGATGTGAAAACTTTCCTGAAAATATGTTCCGAAAGAGACTGATTACTGACCACGAATTATTTTCCGATTACAACGTGTATAGTAAGGTGCAGTTGCGGCGGAACCTCCAGGGCCCCGGCGCGGTCAATAATTTCAATAATTTTAGCCAAGATTTTTATTTTTATTTTATTTATTTGGCATATGTGCGATTTTTTGTTGTGATGTGCCTTATAAGGTTCTTCCAGGTAAGTGCTCAGGTGGTCCTTATCCCTAACAAAGCTCCTTAGGTATCGTTTTCTTCTGTTTGTTCCGGGAAGCAGGAAGGGAGGGGGTGCACCACGATTCGAAATTTCGGGCCCGGTCAATGAACTTCACTTTCCGCCGCCCCTGGTAAGGTGCGTGAAAGTTGTTTTAGCAAACATTTTCCTTAATTCATCTAGCACAGTGCCACTAGCATTTTACGAAATTTTGCCCAGGGGATTATACACTGAGTTAGCTTTGCATTAGGAACACCTCCATATTACATATTCGGAGCCATAACAAAGTACCGCAGTACCACATGATATACATGTCACGTGCGTCTGCTAAAATTGTGCACACTTAACATCCGTACGACATTTGATTCTCTTTTTTTTTTTTTTATTGGAGATTTAACGACCAACGTGAGCAACTCAAATGGGCTATAAGCAGTCGCCTGTCCCTGAAACCCGGGCAACTGGTTCCAGGGAAAAGAGAAAGCCAGTGCCGTAAGACAAACGCAACATCCATGCCACACTGGGATTCGAACCCGGACCCCTTTCGGACGAATGATCAGAAGCCATCGCTTAGACCACTGCGCCACCGGGGCAGTCTGTACGTCATCAGCAAATGTTTGTCAGTAATGGGGAAGCGTGGCGACTTAAGCTAATTTGACCTCGGCCAAATAGTTGTGGCATGGAGGGCACATACCACTATTTCGGAAACAGCCGCTCTTGTTGGCCGCTCCCGTACTACTGTATCAAGGATGTACCCGGACTGGATTCACTATGCACAGACATCCAGAAAAAAGGGCTCACATTAATCAGTCACGCGCGGTTGATCCTACAGGTGACAATCAGGTGTCACGAATGCTATCTGAGCAACGACGTGCAACAGTCACCCAGCTCACCCACCAGCACAACAGGGGTGCAGTTCGATCTATTTCCACATGAACCATGCGCCGTACCATTTGCCAGGGGTTCCACAGCAGGAGACGAACGAGGGTACCCATGCTGACGCCAAGTCATTGCAAACAACGACTCGCATGGGCCATGGTACGTCCGCAATGGACCCTCGACAGATCGAAAAAGGTCGTCTGGAATTATGAGTCCCGTTTGCTGCTGCACCATGATGGTAGCACGGTTCGCACATGGCGTTAACATCATGAAGCCCTGTCCCCTAGTTGCACAGTTGAGATTCAACAGGCCGGTGGAGGTGGTGTTCTGGTCTGGGGAGCTTTCTCCTAGCAAGCCCTAGGTCCGTTGGTTATCATCCAATGGTGGAACCTATAGGGACCTGTTAGCCGACCATCTCCTTCCATATCTGCTGGAGGTTTACCTGAACCGCAATGGCATCTTTAAACAGGACAACGCCCGTGTCATCGGGCTCGTATAACTACTGAGTGGTTAGAGGAACACTACAACAAATTCGCCACATTGCCATGGCCTCCAAACTCCTCCGACTGTGACCCAATTGAACTTTTGTGAAATATACTAGAACAGGGAGTAAGAAATGCTGATCCTCGTCCATGAAATGCGTGTGAACTGCCGAAGCTGCTGCAGCGGACATGGGTCAAGTCAGGCATGGAGGATGATCAACACCTTGTAGAATTGTTTTCTAGGCGTCTGCGAGCCGGGATTGCACAGAAAGGTGGACCAACGCGTCATTATTTAGGTGTTCCTAATGCAAATTATGGCGTAGAAGTCTTGTCTTACTTCTACGTTAATTTAAAACAGCAACATACTGAGAAATAGTTCCTAAATGAAATGACGGCCAGACGAAACATGTAAACAACAGAAGTCACACTTACGGAAAAAGATGCTTTATTCAGGATGTAGCAAACACATCGTAGTATAGCATGTTGCACTAAACTCTCCACACACCACACAACTCTTAACACAACGCTCCTTTGAATAATCAGTTTACAATCCAACACTCTCAAGCAATAGATTAGTCCTCGTTTTTATCTCTTGTTCTTATCAAAACTCAGGCATACGTCAAGTTTATTCAACCTCAATTGTGTTGCCAAACGTATTCGTTTGAGAGAAAGATATCACGTTGAGAGTGAAGAATAACAGAATAAACTCAAGATTTACATAGGGAAAGAAACTAAAAAGGAAAGTTAATTTAGAATATACGTCACAAAATTAAACTCAGTCTATATTCTAGACAATATATTTTTAGGATTTGCTTTTCATACTCCAAAAGAGAGAGAAAAATAACTTTTTTATTTCTCCTAATTTCTTTGTACTATGCTTTAAAAACGTGACTTTTCTAATGAGTAACAGAAATTGCTTAAATTATGGGAGCTCCCTAAATCGTTTTATTTTAAAATTCAAAATTTCCTGTCCCTGGTGAAAATATTCATCGAGAAAATACACTATATTGACAAAAGTCACCGGACACCCCGTCAAAAGGAAATGAACGGATCCACAGCATTGTTAAGATGCGCGGTACAGCTCCAAACGGTATAAAAACAAGCCTGCAGCTGACCGCGATCATATCGCACTGTGAGGTTGAGTGAAAATGTCGAGGCGGGAGAGAACTGACTTTGAGAAGGGAAAGATTGTTGGGTATTATATTAGTGGGTTGTCCACAAGAGAAACCAAGAGGAGTTTAAACATACCCAAGTCAACTGTTTTGGATGTACTAAATAAGTGAAAGACACATGGCGTGCCTGAAGCAGCAAAACATACCGACAGAGCAGAGAAAACCAGTGATAGAAGACGTCGTCGAAGCCTCAGGAGAGTGGTTACAGCAAATCGACGGGGTAGTGCACAATACCTCAGTGTACAGGTGAGTAAAAATGCTGGAACCTTGGTATGTACACGTACCATTCACAGAGAACTTCATTCCATGGGTTACCGTGTTCGTGCGGCTGCTCATAAGCCTTTCATTTCCACTCGGAATGCTACTCGTCGTTTAGCATGGTGTAAAGAACATTTATCGTGGACCGTAGATCAATGGAAACGGGTCCTATGGACTGATGAATCCAGATACACGATCCATCAGTCTGATGGCCGTGTGTGAGTATCGCGGCAGCCGGGGAACGCTATTTACCACAGAGTACTGTTCCTACGGTAAAGATCGGAGCTGGCAGTGTACTCGTGTGGGGGTGTTTTTCGTGGTATGGTCCCGGCCCATTGGTTATCGTGGACATACCTGTTAACCAGCACGTCTACCTCGATATTCTGGACAATTATGCTCTACCAACTCTGCACCAATACTATGGAACCGAGCCTTGTTGGTACCAGCAGGAGAATGCACCAAGCCATAAAGCAAGGACTGTTATGGCATAGTTTGATGATAATTCCGTATCGTGTGTGGACTGGCCAGCACAGAGCCCTGATCTTAATCCCATAGAGTGCCTATGGGATGAATTAGAGCTCCGTACAAGAATTTAGGAACCAAGGCCTACTGCTAAGCGACAGTTAGCAGCAGCATTATGTACTGAATGGAAGCGCATACCTATCGCTGTGTTCCAAAACCTTGTCGAAAGCATGTCTCGAAGGGTCAGTGCATGCATTCAGGCCAATGGTGGACAGACACCGTGCTAATGTATGTCAATAAATGCTATGTTGTGTTTCTCTTCTAGGTGTCCTTTGACTTTTGTCAATATAGTGTATATCCTGAGTAGAAATTGTCGATCTTAATCGAGAAATATCTTCTGAAACATGATGGCAAAATAAAAAAGGTCGAAATATACCCGGAGACCGTGATTTCGCTATTTTATGAAACGTCTGTTTCCTTTTCTCTTTCTGCGCTTCCAAGTGCACCGAAGAATTGTTTTCGAAAAGGATTCGAGAAAATAAAGACATCCCAGACAAAAGGAAATATTGCAGTGATACGCAATTGAGAAGCGCCTTTATTTCGGAAAGTCTCGCTAAAGCACCAAAGAAATGAATTCTTATGTTGAAAGAAATTGCGTGTACCAGTCTCGAGTGCCAAAATGCCATACTAAAAATTGAGAGGACTGCATCGTAAGCTACGCAGCCTTATGGGAAAAATTCCTAGAAGGTCTATACTTTTGTTTAGAAGAAAAGGTCACTGTATGATTCAGTTCAGCTTTGGCTTTAAGGCGGTTGATAACCACATTGCGCTGCAACCAATTTTTACCTGGTGACAAATGACGAAGTCCTGAAATGAGAAGAATTCCAGGAATTTCATAAAGAGACTTTGAAGGGAAAATACAATGCAGTAACCACTGTAAGAAATTATGGCTGTGATAAAGACGAAAACATTGCTGTTTTTTACTCACATGTTGTGAGTTAAAATAAATTGACGTGGATATTTATTATTTTATCTGCTTATCTTACGGTCAATGCCCACCTCTCTCGCCGTCTGCTCCGTTTTTGGAACTGAATTCGAGCTAAATAATTTCCCAAATTTCTGATGCATCCTTTCCCTGCAGCGTATGCTAAACATACGATTTGTCCCGTGTTATCGGCTTCTAAAAGTTGGATTCAAAAGTAATTTTTCCCATAAAATTACCTTCACATGTTCTAGTTTTCTTACACTGTAAAGAATAGGGCCTGCGAATTCGCGTAAAGCCTCCCAGGTGGCGCAGTGGTCTAAGGCGTTGCCCTCTGATCATTCGTCAGAAGGGGTCCGGGTTCGAATCCCGGTGAGGCATGGATGTTGTGTTTGTCTTACGGCACTGGCTTTCTCCCTTCCCTGGAACCAGTGACTCTAAATTAGGGACGGGCGACTGCTTATAGCCCATTGAGTTGCTCACGGTGGTCGTTAAACCTAAAAAAAAAAAAAAAAAAAAAAAAATTCGCGTAAAATTCCTGAAAATAACGTGAAGCCAAGTTGCCGGTAAGTGACCTTTTTCATGTTTTCCAACCGTAATTTGAAGAAGCGTATATGCTCCAAATTCTGTCTGTCTGTCCGCACGATCACTCGCCTAAAAATGGTTCGATTTCGATGAAATTTTAGTATGTGGTAAGGGACAACCTGGGGAACAACCCTATTGAAAATGAGCGAAATGGGATTAAAGGTCAGGACATAAGAGCTGAATGCATTCCATCGCTCTTATGCGTCATAACTTACGTAAAAATGCTTCGATTGCGACAAAACTTTACCATGTTGTTCCGGAGGTATAACTTACGAAAATTTTCGAAATGGGGTCAAAGGTCAGGGCACAGGAGCGAGATTTATTCCACGTCCACATAACTTGACTAAACATGCTTCGATTGCTACGAAATACAGTACGTTGTTCCGTAACAACTTTGGAAGCAGTTCCGCTAAAATTGTTTTTTTTTGTCAGCAATTGCGGAAAGTGCGCATGAGCAAGATTTGTGAGCCGTTATTTTCGCATGATAACTTCCGTGAAACTTGTCCGATTTAGATGGGATTTTTAATTATAAAACGGCTTATGTGTGGTAGCTCTTGATAATAAAAATAGGTAACACGGGCACAACGAAATTTTATTTGGATATATGTGAACCTCAAAAGTTATACCATAGTTTAGTCCCGTCAAAACAAAGGCATTTTCCTGTGATTTCTGGTATGTTGGAAAGCGTATCATAATCAAATGCATTGCATGATTTTACTAACTTGTTTTTAACGAAATTTTCGTTTTTAAAAGATCCCGTTTCTTCTAACTTCCGTAATTTGACAGATTTTCCGTTGCCAGTAATTCCGTTTATTTCAGAAAAGTCGATTTCCAGTTTTACCGTATTTATACAGAAATTTCGCAAAATCTTCAGCTCTGACATTTTCAGATCCTTTCCGTTTGCGCCTGTTGGGATCGATTAAGCTTCTTCCTGCTGCGTGCTACTGCTTGAGCCAGAGAGCCACAAAAAGCCCCGCACTTATTAGACAGGACCCAAAGAGCGCAATGATGAAATGTTTCTTGCTATTAATGCGGGTGATTTAGTAGTTTTATTTTATTTTTTAATTTTTTTTGAGCTCAATATTTTTCTGAATAGATTGTTAATAATTTTTTTCTGTAGGAGAACTTTTCACGAACTACGCATTTTTTTTTTCATCCTGATTTTTCGAAGAAACAGAATACTTTGGAACTTGAAATCGGCGGTCCATGTTGGTGAGAATCGTTTTCCGGCCACAGTTACGTTGCCGACTTTCAGTTGACTGCGAACTACACTACTGTTTGTAGACCCAATTAACAGTACGCTTTGACACACCAGCGAACTGGGTGACTTCATTCACTTTGTGCACGGGGGTACACGATTGCTCCTTTTTGCCACTCAGTAACGTCTGTCTTATGACCCATCATCATCATTGTCAACCATTATCAATCCGCTGCTGGATGAAGGTCTCCCCAAGTTTCTTCCACAACGGTCTGTCTTGTGCCAGTCTCCTCCATGTTACTCCGGCATACTTTCGAATTTAATCCATCCATTTCACATGTGGGCTTCTTTCGGGTCTTTTCCTGTCTCTTGGAATCCAGTCTAAAATTTTGGCTAACCATCGATGGTCTGTCCTTCTGGCAATATATCCAGCCCAATGGCATTTCAGGGATTAAACTCTGATCATGATGCCTTCCACTCTTGTCATTTTAATGGCCCACGAGTTCCTCTCCTTATCTCTCCTGGTTACACCAAGCATGCATCTCTCCATGCTGTTTTGAGTTGTCTACAGTCTTTGTACGTCTCTTTTAGTTAAGGTCCACGTCTCTGCCCCATACGTAAGCACTGGAAGGATGCATTGATCAAACACTTTTCTTTTAAGACATAATGGCATATTGCTCTTGAAAATTATACGGTTTCTTCCAAACGCTCTCCAGGCAAGTTTATACGCCGATTAATTTCATCAATGTGACCTTCACTTGATATCTGCTGTCCAAGATAAATGTAGGTATTGGTTGTCTCCAGCTTTTCCCCACCAATCGATAAATCTGCATTTTTTGTAAAAGCATTGTACATCACTTTTGTCTTCTGAAAGTTCATTTTTAATCCCACTTCTTTACTCGTGTCAGCAAGTTCCTGGATCATACTCTGCAGCTCTGATGGGTTAGTTGCAAAAATGATTACGTCATCGGCAAAACGAAGGTGAGGTAGATAATCTCCATTAATCTTTATCCCTTTGTTTTCCCAGTTCAGTGATTGAAAGACATTTTCCAATGTGGCATTAAAGAGTTTGGGAGATATAGTGTCCCCTTGTCTCATTCCCTTTCCAATTTTTATGGGTGCTGTATTCTCAAATAGCCGAATCTTCAACACAGGTAGTGACCATAGGATGGTAAGATGTAAGATGCACCTCAATGCTAAACTCCAGTTTGAGAAGCTAATAAAACAAAAAAAAACCTTAAAAAACATCATAATACCTTCAAATTGGAACTGAGGAACAGATTCTCTGCTCTAGAAGGTCTAACGTCGGAAGAAGTGGACATCTCTGAAGTTAACAGAAAACTAACCAAGGCTCTTATGGAAACAGTAACAAAAATAGATGGTACTAAAAACAAGTGGCATGACCCATATTGCAGGTTAAATTCAACCCGCACGTTGCTCTTCACCACTGCACGAGACAGAAATGACCCTGTAGACCACGTCAGTGTTATTTACCTCGAAACAATGCTATTACGGCGCCCTCTGTGCAACCGGTAACTTTCTACTATCATTTCTGTTAGGGGTGACTAAATTTTTGTCCGGTGTGCTTATCTTCAATAGCTGATGCACAAACGGGGAGAGGGGAAGGAATATCCTGTGCCACAATAACCAAAATATCTTGCGATATGCTCTCCACAATGGCGCTGCAGAACTTCAAAACCATATTCTCCGACAGACGATTGAAATTTAGCAGTTAATCAAACCTCAAGTATTCCTGCGTATCTCTCCTATTAGCAGACATTTTCCGCGATATGGATATTGAAAGAGTGAGAACTCAGCTTTTCCATTAATACACTGAAGAGCAATTAAATTAGAGATACCTGTCTAGTAACGTGCAGCACCACCTTTCGTCCTGATGACGGCGACGATTCGTCTCGGCATGGACTCGACAAGACACCGGAAGCGTTGGGAAGCCATACGGATCCATGACCCCTGAACAAGCTCCCACAGTTCACGAAGATTTGATAAGAAGGGGGGTCAGAGCCTCGAACATCTCTCTCGATGGCATCCCAGATGTGATCGATGGGATTGAGGTCAGGTGACCTAGCTGGCCAAGGAAGCGAGGTCACGTCGGTGGAGTGTTCATCCAACCATTCGGATACAATTCGAGAGCGATGGCACGGTGCATTGTCTTGTTGCAGGATGAGGTCCCCAGTGGGATGTTAAAGACACACAAACGGGAGCAAATGGTCGTCCAGGGTATCCCGGTAACGTTGACCTGTGAGGGACAATGTCACACGTACCAGGGGTCCCATTTCAGTCCACGTAAACAGTCGTCAGACGAGAATGCCACCCCCACCAGCTTGAAGAGTACTCTGCTGGCAAGAAGGATCCATCGCTTCGTGTGGTTTGCGCCGTACTCGTATCCTGCCATCCGCATGAACCAACGTGAATATCGACTTATCAGTCCAGGCCACAGTTTTTCACATGTCTAGGGTCGAGTGGCGATGTTCCCGCGCCCATGCTAATTTTTGCACCCTGTGATGTGCGGTCAGCAGCGGTACCCTCGTGGGACGATGGCTTCTGTACCCCATAGCGAGGAGATGGTTCTGGATGGTGTGGCTGCTTGCACGTTTTTGTGCACCAGCGTTAAATTGCCAAGTGGTTTCTTGCACTGTGGCCCGTCTATCCGCTGTTACAATGCGAGCTAGCCGACGATGACCCCGCTCATCCACACGCTATTGTCCACGGCAGTTGGCCCTTGCAGGGATGGTTTTACCGGATTCGATGTACTCAAGGTGCACCTGTGACACAGTGGCTCGTGAAAATCCCAGTGCCTGCACGACTTCCGAGTTGAAGTGATTCATTCGTCGGGTCCCGACAATTTGCCCACGATCAAATGCGCTTAGATCCTTCGTCTTAACCATACTGCGTCCGACTCTTACTGATTCCCGTCGCATCACTCCTTATATTGTCGGATCGCTGCATACGTCATGTCGTTTCCGTTTAAAGGGCCGCCCACAGCGCCACATTTGCATAACGCCAGCTGTTTCTACTTCAATTGATCTTCAGTGTATACGTAAGAATTGCGGACAGGTTTCTGAAAATTCCGAATTTTCCTGGCGTACGGCAACTCCGTGAAATTTAGGGGTTTGATTTCCGTCGTTTCACGGAAAAGGTTGTGACAGAATGACACTTCCTGAATTTACAAAAGTAATCATGGGAAAATATTTCATGAATTTCAGAAGCGTTTTTTTACCGCGTACTACACAGTTGGTGTAGATGTGAATTTATATTTAGCCCAATACATTGACTTCTTGTTGTCGCAATGAAAATTTTATTGGTATATTTTCCCTGCTCGTGTATAGTAAGTGTTTTATTCTTCAGCATGATCAGTCCCACATCTGTGTGGGTTCGCCGTTACGGATCCTACTTTTCTACTTCCTCATATCTTGCATCAACTCGCTCTTCAATTTCTTCTCCTTCATGTCATTACTGACAATGTCCTTCTGTGACGTACCTGCCAGCAGGACGCACACGACATAAAGGCAGATAGCAATCAGAATGAACGTCTGCGTAGCTCAGTTGGTAGAGCGACTTGTTCCGGAATAAGCGGACTCGGGTTCGAATCCCGGCGTAGACCCAAAATGACGGAGCAATTTATTTCGTTATAATGGCGCCCGAACTATCCGGATGACCCGACGGTTCAAAATCTCGCAATGGTGTGATGTTATTTCCACACCGCGAGATAGGAAAAATCAGAGAATCCCATTTCCAGCGCTTCGAAAAATAAATGTGTGTGACGTTGCATTCCACACACCAGATTGACTGGGAGTTCTCGAGTGCACGTTCTACAGTGGACGGCTGCCTGCAACGATTCATGGTCACGGCTGATCCGTGGGCCATGTCCCCGGCCCTCTTTCGGGGGGAGATGTGACGTACCTGCCAGCAGGACGCACACGACATAAAGGCAGATAGCAATCAGAATGAACGTCTGCGTAGCTCAGTTGGTAGAGCGACTTGTTCCGGAATAAGCGGACTCGGGTTCGAATCCCGGCGTAGACCAAAAATGACGGAGAAATTTACTTCGTTATACTTCCACCTTGCCTTAGATCTTACTATAGTGCGTTTTCCAGAAACCTCTGTGTCCATAACAGAGCTGAGTTCGGGCTCAATTTTTGGAGCCCGAGCCCGAATTTTATATTTCAAGATAGAGCCCGGGCCCGAACGAGCCCAAAAACTGGCTAACCTGTTCAACCATTAATAATAAGAAACATCTCCTTTTCCACAATTCCACTCTTTCCTCCTCCTGCAATTAACCAATTGATTATTTCTCAAATGGGGAGTGGGAAAGGGACCTTGATCCATTTTTATAGTGTAACTGTACGATTTTCTTTGACCGTTCGTTTCCACCTGAAGTGCTTTTGGGCGGCCGGTGCTGCAATTGTATGTTGCTCAAATAACGCTAATATTATCGCGCCATAATGCGCTGCAATATGTACGTTGCTAAATAAAATTAGCAGGGAGTTACTGCGTGGAGATAGGGGGTAAAGTATCGTCGGCATGCTATCAACTATCATATATCTATAGTTCTTGAAAAAGCTTTTTCTTCTCTGCAGAAACACATTAATGCGCGGCCTATGACATTTGTTTTGCTACCCAAGCCTGGAATTAATAGCAGTCTGAAATCTCCGCTCCCCAACCAAAACCAGTTGCCGAAAAATTCCTTTTACCAAGTATAAAGTGTCTCATTTGCTAAATCATATAAAATCATATTTATATAAAAAAAAATTATCTCGCTCTCCATCTCTTTAAGAGCCCGAGCCTGCCCGAGCCCGAACCACAATAAATATTCTACAGCCCGAGCCCGAACCGCAATAAATATTATACAGCGCGAGCCCGAACCGCAATAAATATTATACAGCCAGAGCCCGAACCGCAATAAATATTCTACAGCCAGAGCCCGAACCGCAATAGATATTCTACAGTCCGAGCCCGAACCGCAATAAATATTATACAGCCCGAGCCTGAACCGCAATAAATATTATACAGCCAGAGCCCGAACCGCAATAAATATTCTACAGCCAGAGCCCGAACCGCAATAAATATTCTACAGCCAGAGCCCGAACCGCAATAAATATTCTACAGCCAGAGCCCGAACCGCAATAGATATTCTACAGTCCGAGCCCGAACCGCAATAAATATTATACAGCCCGAGCCTGAACCGCAATAAATATTATACAGCCAGAGCCCGAACCGCAATAAATATTCTACAGCCAGAGCCCGAACCGCAATAAATATTCTACAGCCAGAGCCCGAACCGCAATAAATATTCTACAGCCAGAGCCCGAACCGCAATAAATATTCTACAGCCAGAGCCCGAACCGCAATAAATATTCTACAGCCAAAGTCCGAACCGCAATAAATATTCTACAGCCCGAGCCCGAACCGCAATAAATATTATACAGCCCGAGCCTGAACCGCAATAAATATTCTACAGCCAGAGCCCGAACCGCAATAAATATTCTACAGCCAGAGCCCGAACCGCAATAAATATTCTACAGCCAGAGCCCGAACCGCAATAAATATTCTACAGCCAGAGCCCGAACCGCAATAAATATTCTACAGCCAGAGCCCGAACCGCAATAAATATTCTACAGCCCGAGCCCGAACCGCAATAAATATTATACAGCCCGAGCCTGAACCGCAATAAATATTCTACAGCCAGAGCCCGAACCGCAATAAATATTCTACAGCCAGAGCCCGAACCGCAATATATATTCTACAGCCAGAGCCCGAACCGCAATAAATATTCTACAGTCAGAGCCCGATTTGGGCCCGGGCTCTGCTTCGGGCTTTCGGGTTCGGGCTCAGCCCGTCTCAGCTCTGGTTCATAACCCTGCGTCTAAAAGCATTATCTGGCCCTTCTCAAAACATGATCGTATCAGAGCAAACTTGGTTCTTGAGCATCGTTCGAAATCTCGCGCATTGTTGCCCTTCCCTTTTCTTCTCATTTCTACGACGCCTGATCGATTAGTAACTTCTGATGACCTCTGGCGGCGTATTAGAATATGTCTCCCAACGTCATTAAATTCTTCTGAATGGAGGGTGCTGTTTAGCACAGGAGTCTGAATAAAAAGGCAACGTGCAAGAGAAGAGATATCAGTAGAATTGACTACCTGCCTGGAATCATGGTCTCACTCGGAGGTACGCACCGTGGTTAAGTTGAATGATGAGACGCATGGTACCGGAAGAAGCATCTGCAGCACTGACGCAAGAACCTTCACGCCCAGACCACGTTCCTGTTGATGGTCTGCCAGTGCGTTTCACCTCCGTAAACGCATTTTTCCCAGAGTGGAAATTTGGCGCACAATTCTGACATGCTCCGAAACCTCACGGAGTCTTCACGCCAGAGAAACGCTTCTGGAGTCTTCACGCCCAGAGAAACCTAATCACCGCGAGTGTCTTCGTTTGAGACCTCTGTTTCCAGGCGGTTAGTCATTTTTACTCGAATCTTTACTCCAACACGTTGCCTTTTTTACGTTTTCCAACCGTAGGATGAAGAAACGTATATGCTCCAGCTTTGCCTGTCTGTCCGCACGATAACTCGCGTAAAAATGGTTTGATTTCGATGAAATTTTAATATGTGGTACGGGACAACCTGGGGAGGAACCCTATTGAAAATGGACGAATGAGGTCAAAGGTCATGGCACAGGAGAAAGATTTATTTCACAGCCTATATCCTCGTAACTTGAGTAATGATTTCTGGTATGATGGAAATCGTATCAGAATCAATGCATTGCATGATTTTACTAACTTGTTTTATTCAAACTCCAGTTCCGAACAAAGCCCTCTGGTCAAGAGAGTTTAATGATTTTAAGAGACACCTACTTACGTATTATAACGAAGTAAATTTCTCCGTCATTTTGGTCTACGCCGGGATTCGAACCCGGGTCCTCTCATTCCGGAATAAGTCACTCTACCAGTTGAGCTACGCGGACTTTTATTCTGGTTCCTATCTGCCTTTATGTCGTGTGCGTCCTTCTGGCAGGTACGTCACATCTCCTGGTACGTTACAGTATCGCTAATCTCCTTCTAAGGTCATCGTAAATTCCTTATTGATCAGGCCTCGTTAAAATATAAAGATAAGACACCAATAACGTGCTGGGGTCTTGTCTTCTCATTTACAGGGACATCACACATACACCATAGCATCATTTAGCCTATTCTCAAACATTTTTTCATTGACCAAGTCTCCTCGTTGCTCTTAACACAATCTCGAAAACGCGACTTTTCAATCTCAGTGGCATCCTTCTTTCGCATAGTACACACCTAATGTTTTTTGCAGTTCTTGCATTCTGCTGTTTGCCGCTCCTGTGGCGTAGTAGTCTAAGTGCTGGCTTCTAACCATTCGTCCGAGATGGGTCCAAGGTCGAATCCCGGTGAGGCGTGGATGTTGCGTTTGTCTTACGACAATGGCTCTCTCCTCCTTCCCTGGAACAATTGGCCGTAAATTAGAGAAGGGCGACTTCTTTTAGCCCATCGAGTTGCTCACGGTGGTCTTTAAACCTGCAAACAAATTCTGCTGTTCACAGTACATAACTGCCTGCAGAGGACGATATCACCGATGTCTTGGTTTTTCCAATGCGGTTCATGTGGTTGTGGAATGTGCTACATTCGAGATTAGTATTTTGTTTAGGTCAAAACTCGTCCTCAGTTCGCCACAAAACATCGGTGGCATCATTCCTGTTAAGTGCCAAAAGACCCAACGTAAAAGTCTTAAAATTTCGATAATTCCGGCAATTTCAAAAAATCTGCTAAATAGCAATCGTCCCGTGCACGCAACTCATAAATGGCAGTTAATATTTGAATCGACTTACTTATGAACTTCTGATAAGGTTCGGAAATGCGAAATTCTGCCTCCAACGTTAAAAGCGTACGAAAAGAGCCTTCAATCATTATCTCAGATCCAGAGCTCCAGATGCAATGAATAAAATTCATGATGAGAAAATCTTTAATAAGACATACACTATCTACCGACAAGTAATTGGACACTTGTGATAGCAAAAGGAAAACGAAGTTTATTCACCTTCAAATGTTGGTGGAGCTTCCACAAGCGGCGATTACAGCTGCGACCCTCCGGGACATACTCTCAACCAGGCGATGTACGACGGCTAGCGCTATTTTCTTCCACTCGGCTTGGAGAAGACAGGTCAGTTCCTTCATCGATTTCGGACGGTGGGGGCACCCCTTAGGTCGACGCTCCAACTCGTCCCAGAGGTGCTCAGATAGGGTTAAGGTCCGGGCTCTGCGCAGGCCAGTCCATTCGTTAACCCCATTGTTACCATACCAAGCCATGGTGGACCTCACAACATGACAGGTGGCATTGTCATCCTGAAAGTAACATGGGTCCACCCCGTAAAACTGCCACAACGTAGGAAGCGCATGGTCATCCAAGATGGTGCAGTAGGTCTCGGCGTTGAGTCTACCAGGAATTGCGACCAACGGTCCCGTGCCATACCAGGAGAAACACTCCCATAGCATAATTCCACCGCCGCCGAACTTCACAGTTGGCACAATAAATTCCGGCAGGAGGCGTTCTCCAGACAGACGCCAAACCCAGACCCTGCCATCCGAACGGTAGAGGGTGAACCTTGATTCGTCGTTCCAGAAAACCTTTTTTCACTGTTCAACGGTCCACTGTCGACGTTCTTTGCACCACGTTAGCCGAGCAGCGCTATTGGACTTGGTGATCAAAGGCTTGTGGGCGGCAGCACGTCCATGATAACCGAGCAGATGGGCTTCCTTACGGATGGTATTCATCGAAAGAACACTCCCGGATGCCTGTTGAAAATCCTCGCGGATGTGGCCCATCGATTTGGTGCGGTTCTTCCGAATTCCTCCGCCCAGCACCCGTCGGTCTGTAACTCCCAGTTTTGTGGGTCTGCCGGGTCGGGCCACATTCCGACAGTAACCTCTCATCTTCCACTTGCCAATCACGTAGGCCACTGTCGATTTTGGGTACTTCAACTCGCTGGATATGTCACGTATGGATCGGCCATTTCTGTGATACCCGACGATTACACCTTTCTCGAAATCAGAGAGCTCCGAACTGCGTGGCATCTTGCATGCGACTGGTTCCGTTGTTGCTTCCCACATGATATTTAACGGCGGCGGCCGTGACGCGTATCAGGACCGCAGATATCGTCGATTGCAGGGGTGTCCAATTACTTGTTGGTAGATAGTGTATATGCAATATCCTATAAACAGTTCATGAAATTGAGATCCTTAAGTGTGACGGAGAACGGTTATGTTTACAAATAAATAATAACTGCACAAGTCGAACGCTTCGAGTGCGTTTATCCTACTAAATACACTGATGGAAAAAAAATCCCAAACACCACGAAAACATAGTTGTAGAAGAATGAAATGGCGGCAATACATCTGTATAGGTAACATATTTAATCGATTAAGGTTTCAAGATCACAGCTGATTGTAAGCGCGAGAAGAGCCATTTTAAATGTGAAATGCTGGTACATTAATAACCGGTGTAACCGCCAGAATGTTGAATGCAAGCACGCAAACGCTCATGCATTGTGTCGTACAGGTGCTGGATGTCAGTTTGTGGGATGGAGTTCCATGCCTGTTGCACTTGGTCGGTCAATACAGGGACGGTTAATGCTCGTTGGGGGTGACGCTGGAGTTGCCGTCCAATGATGTCCCATACGTGCTCGATTGGTGAAAGATCTGGTGATCTAGCAGGCCACGGCAATATGTCCACACTCTGTAGAGCATGTTTGGTTACAACAGCGGTATGCGGGCGAGCGTTATCCTGTTGTAAAACACCCCCTGGAATGCTGTTCATGAATGGCAGCACAACAGGTTGAATCACCAGACCGACGTACAACTGTGCCGTCAGGGTGCGTGGGATAACCACGAGAGTGCTCCTGGTGTCATAGGAAATTGCTCCCCAGACCATAACTCCAGGCGTAGGTCCAGTGTGTCTCGGCCGCAGACAGGTTGGTTGCAACCGGTCACCTGGATACCTTCTAACCAACACACGGCCATCACTGGCACCCAGGCAGAACCGGGTTCATCAGAAAACACAACAGATCTCCACTCCGTCCTCCAATGAGCTCTAGCTTGACACCACTGACGTCGCAAACGGCAGTGGTTTGGAGTAAGTGGAATGCACGCTACAGGGCGTCTGGCTCGGAGCTCTCCTTCAAGTAACCGATTTGTAACAGTTCGTTGTGTCACTGTGGTGGCAACTGCAGCTCGAATCGCTGCCGCAGACGCGGTACGATGCGCCATGGCCATACGCCGTACACGGCGGTCTTCCCTCTCAGTAGTGCCACGTGGCCCGCCGGAACCCGGTCTTTTTCAGTCAGTACCTTCCCTTGACCACCGCTGCCAACAATCATGCACAGTGGCTACATTCCTGCCAAGTCGTTCTGCAATATTGCGGAAAGAAAATCCACCTTCTCGTAGCCCTATTACACGACCTCGTTCAAACTCCGTGAGCTGTTGATAATGGCTTCTTCGTCTTCTTAAAGGCATTCTTGACTAACATCAACACCCTACGCCGAATCTCAACGATAACTAACGCTCACGAACGTTACAGCGCGTATTTACAGCAAACCTGCTTTGCATATTCCGAGGAGCACTACTAGCGTCACACGTATGCACCGAGCGCGAAATTTGCATAGACGTCATCTTACTGATGTACTCTCACCACCTACCAACTGTCGTTTATCTAACACAACCCCTTCTTGGTGTTGGGAATTTGTTTTCCGTCAGTGTACATTTTTCAGTTATTCATTCGTCTTTCGGATCCAATGAAACATCTTCATCTTGGAGAACTTCTTCGCAGTTTCTGTATATTCAAATAACTCTCTCTCTCTCTCTCTCTCTTTGCGCTATTGAAGCAATCGTCCGATGAAGATGCAGTGGTTTTGTTTCGAAATGAGCTGACGTAATTGACTTCTTGCCAGGCTCCAATTTGTGTTTCAATGGAAAATCACAAACTCCAGGTACACTACACTGTAAAAAAAATTTCGAAATTCACGAGCCACTTTCCATCATTTCTTTCGTTAATTAACGAAGCATTCTCATACAACCTTTTCCGTGAAATGATGGAAAGAAACCTGATTTTCACGGATTTTTCGTACCACGCGAAAATTCTGAATTTTCAGAATCCTTTACGCAGTTTCTTTCTTATATTGACGGTAAATTACCGTTTTAAACATGTATTAACGGAAAATTCTAAATTTTCAGAAACCTTTCCGTAACTCCTTGCGCATATTAACGGAAAATCTACGTTCTCACTTTTTCCGTATCCGTATGACGAGAAATTACCGGTAATAAGGAGCGTTTGGTGAGAACACTTGAGGTTTGATTAACTAACTTTTAAATTTCAATCGTCTGTCGAATTTTGCAGTTCCAAAGCGAGTTCGGATATTGTGGATAGCATAACGCATGAATTTGTTTATTGTGGCACAGGATATTTCTTCTCCCCTCCCCTATTATGTACACCAGCAATTTAATATATATATTGTGCTACTGGAAGAAACCGGGTACTTAACTTATTGTACAGATGGTTATATGATGTCCATGTATCAGTCTTTGAACAACATAAGACAAAAGCTATTACAGCTATCAAGAGTAAATTTTATATTTAGGAGGGTTTTTTTTTTTTTTTTGTGAAATAATACTATAAAAGAGTAAATTTCACCTTTTTTACGCTTTCCAACCGTAGGTTGAAGAAGCGTATAAGCTACAGCTTTGCCGGTCTGTGCGTCCGTCCGTCCGATAACTCGCGTAAAAATGGTTCTATTTTGATGAAACTTTAGTATATGATAGGGGATCACCTGAGAACGAACCCTGTTGAAAATGGGTGAAATGGGGTCAAAGGTCAGGACATAGGAGTGGGATGCATTCCATTGCCCTTATGCGTCATATCTTGCGTAAATGTGGTTCGATGTCGATGAAATTTTAGTAAGTCGTAGGGGACCACCTGGGCACGAACCTTATTGAAAATGGGTGAAGTTGGGGTCAAAGGTCAGAGCACAGGAGCTGGATGCATTCCATTGCCCTTATGCGTCATAACTTGCGTAACAACGGTTCGATTTCGATGAAATTTTAGTATATGGTAGGGGACCATCTGGGGACGAACCCTACTGAAAATTGGTGAAATGGAGTCAAAGGTCAGGGCACAGGAACGAGATTTATTCCGCAGCCATTATCCTCATAACTTGAGTAATGATTTCTGGTATGTTGGAAAGCGTATCATATAAACATTGCATTGCATGATTTTACTAACTTGTTTTAGATGGATGTTAGTCAAAGGATGCATTTCCAAAACTATGGAAAGTAGCCTATCCTTAGCTCTTTAACTGCCTTTCCCCAATAACTGCAAGGGAGAATTCACGTATGTTTTTCTAACCGAAATTTTGACAGGCTAAAAAACCTAACTGCACTCTGAATACATATTTAGAATCAACGTGATTAGGACACTAGATACACGGCCTCTGTAGAATTCTGTATTGTATTATCCACTCTACCTTGCAGCTAACGGATTCATATCAGCAAATTATAAGTACCGAATTATAGTATGCTGCCACACTAGGCAGTTAAATATTTACTTCCTCAAATACGCGATGATGTAATTTTATTTAAATGACTCCTTTCTTTCTGTGAACGTAACAAATTAACAAAAGAATATACTGATATTCATCTTAAGAGACAGGAAAAAGAAAGTTTAATTTTGTAGCTATGCATTTTTCAAGAAATGGAAAATTTCAAAGCAAACAGCGCGAAACATGTATAATTTCACTTTAAGTATTTAGAATACTCCATCTACAAGACTGCGTAAAAAAGGTGAGTACGTAATGAGTGAATAGAACAGAACAACGAAGAGGTCGAATCAATTTGAAAAAAATTCGCATCTTTATTTTCTTCTTACGAAATCGTTAATGACATGTTTCTAGTTCAAACTTTCGGTCAGAATTTGTGCATAGCAGTGAAAAGCTGATTGAACCTTTTTTTTCAGACACCGAAGTTCTGAGCCCATTTCAAGCGGTCCCAGAATTAAGCAGCCTGCTTGAAGACTTGACAGAGTCCTACATTCTTTTTTCTTTTCGCAGATAGCACAGCAAAAACTATAAAAACTACCTTATGAAAAAAAATGTCTATTTATTTCCCCTTTTTAGAGGAGTACGCAAAAAGTATAGTCGTCCGCAGTCCATCCTCAAATCTTCCGAAAGAATACAGATATTTTGTACACATCTGTAACTGGGGGACCTTTTCATACATTTAGAACTCGTTTGAATCACACATGATATTTGGATCATATTACTGTGTTTGTCGGTAAACTGAACTGGTGGCCAGTTCTCAACGAAACGTTTTTACATTTTCTTGCTAACACTGATTCATCCATGAATCTTGTGACGAATCAGTGTGCTAACACACTTCAATACGACGGGGATATTTTTATGGTTTCATCATATTTTGGGAATGTTTCCTTCTGGGTATTTTTATTCGGCCACCCATAGTGAAATCCTGGATGTGCCACTAAAACTAGAGCCCCTAAAATACTGCCCAGCCCCAGGGCCTATGTCTGCTTAAATGGGATCTGACGAAGTTCGGTGTTTGGTTACAGTCCTACTGAACAATTTGTTGTAGCAGAGAATAAAGCAACACATTTGCAGGCTTGGAAAACCCAGAAAGAAATATTCGCCGCTGTAAGCAGAAATTGCTATACGGATCTTGAGAACATTTTTTCTTATCTAAATTTTTAATTTATAGTTTTCGTTGTTAGGAGGCACTTGAAAATCTTCTGCCAAAAGAAAGAAAGGAAAATGAGGCGAACTGTTTCTTTTTTAAGGAGGGAGGGAGTGACGGAGGAAAAGCTGATCCCATTTAAGAGGGGGACCTGGGGGCTGCAGCCCCGCATTTTCAAGGGGCCCCAGAATTTAACACGATGTTTGAAGAATTGACAGGGTTCTACAGTTTTTTTGTTGTTGTTTTTTGAAGATAACACAGCAAGAACTGCCTTGTGAAAAACAAATTCTATATCTTTCCGTTTTTTAGGAGGAGCCCGCAAAAATGTACAGTTGCCTCCAGTCCATCCTCGAATCTTTCGAAAACATTTTTTTATTTTTTTTATTTTTTTATTTTTTTGATAGACATTTTTTTTTTACCACCGTGAGCAGCTCAATGGCCTATAAGCAGTCGCCCCTCCCTAATTTAGGGTCACTGGTTCCAGAGAAGGGAGAGAGCCAGTGCCGTAAGACAAACACAACATCCATGACTCACCGGGATTTGAACCCGGACCCCTTCGGACGAATCATCAGAAGCCAGCGCTTAGACCACTGCGCCACCCGGGCGGATCCCCATTACATTACCTATTCGAGATTTTTAAATAATCTACAGAGAAAAATACTTAAAACAGGCAGGGGAAAATGTAGCCCAAAACATAGCCGAGTAGCAGATCGAAAAAAACAGTAGCAGATTGATTTTCAAAGTAGCCCAACCTGGCAACCTAGAAAGCGAGTACAAGAGTAAGCGAGGGAACTTAACGTTAAAAACGAGAGTCTCGAGACCCAAGAATTCTCCGCTTGCAACGCCAATTGAAGAAACGGCCAGGGGGTGAAATACGGAATGCGTGCAATGCATTGTGGGCGCAAATTCCTGCAGAGCCGGAGCTAGGGTCACGTGTGTATTACAATTTTTATACTTTATTAATTATTCTTTTTGATTCTGCAAAAATGTTTATTCCTCTTGCGGACAAAACTTCTACAAGAACCTTCGCTTCTCGAAATAAGCTCATAGGATTCAATTTGGATTCAATACTATCAGCTACACACAAGCTCCACGTGAATTCGTCAGCAAAAACAAATAACTATTATGAAAGAAATAAATTCCAAAGAAACACTTGACGATCTTTTCGCTTTGGAAATCGAAAAAGACTCAATTAGTCCTTATCTGTAATTGAACAATCCTTAAAATGACAAAAAAATTTCAACATATTGATATACTACACTGCTGGACACCCAAAATGCAACACAAAGAAGGACACGAGATAGCAAAGCCAGATGTACTGGACACATAACAACAGATACAAAGATGAAACGATTGAGCTTACAGGCCCGTGCGACTTGCGGAACACGCAGACATCAATAGTTCGTGTGGCCCCCATGGCTGGCAATAACGGCCACTACAAGCCGCGGCATCGAACGAAAGAGGCTTTGGATGTGGGATTGGGGTATGTCGGTCCAGGCTGTTTCCACACGTTGCCACAGTTCATCAGGTGTAGCCGCGGGTGATGCTTGCCGGGCCACTCGGTTACGATCAGCGACCAGACGTGTTCGAAGGGCGACATATCGGGAGAACAGGCGGGCCACGAAAGCAGTGCCACCTGGTGGGCCGTGAAGAATTGTTGCACGATGCGTGCCAAGTACGGGCGCGCGTTGTCCTGTTGAAACGTGGCCGTTAGCAGGTCCTGCAGGTAAGGGAGGACTACGGGCTCCAAAACGTCGGAGATGTAGCGGTGGTTGTTGAGTGTACCGGCGATGCGTACCAGAGGGGTGCTGGTGTCATATCCAATTGCGCGCCAAAGCATAACGCCAGACGACGGACCGGTATGGCGATGCGTCATACAATCTCTTGTCGCGGTGCCCCCACACGCGGATCCGACCATCGTGGTGTTGCAGGCAGAAGCAGGATTCGTCGAAGAAGACAATGTTGTGCCATCCCGTAGTCCAGGTGCGGAGTTCAACGGCCCACTGCCGTCGCACTCGCCGGTGGTGTAACGTCAATGGTAATCGGAGCAATGAGCGCCATGCGACAAGCCCCCGCTCCTGCAGACGACGTCGAACGGTACGTGCTGACACAGGTTGTTACGCAACACACCCTAATTCCTGCGCTAACGTTTGTGATGTGGCGGTGCGAGCTGTCAATGCCCGCCGCACAACATGCCGGTCCACTTGTTCTGCGGCAATCGCTCACGTCGGTCCGTCCGTCCCTCCTGCACCCACCGAATCCATACTCGCTTCACTCGGCTGGATGTGGTCCCACACGGGCGCCGATATCTCGGTACGATAAACCGCTGTCGCGATAAGCCAATATTCGTCCTCTGTCGAACTCCGAAACGTGCTGGAATGACTGCCGTGTTCTGCGACGAGGCATCAGGAAGCTTCCCACGCGCAGGTCCGGTAGCACAACACACTTCCACTACTTACACCCCGCCTTCAGTGCACCCTTCTTATAGTGCTTCTCGGTGGCGTGCCGGGCGCACATGATTTGCATATGCCCTGCAATGCTAATCGTTTGCATGTCCTCTTCGCGGACGACGCATGCTGCGAATTTCCGGCCAATCGGATGCTTCCTTCTTGGTGTTGCCTTTTGGGTGGCCAGCAGTGTAATTCACCAGATCGCATAAAAAATGTGCACTTCTAACCAAAGGTCTGTAATCTGTTCCTACTAGTCGCTACTTGCTTAGGACTGTCGTGTGACCATGTTGGTTTGCCCCCTCACAGCCATATGGCGTTGAGTTTTCGGGGATCCACTATTTCCATTGGAGTTCTTACGCTTACCATGTACTCGCTTTGGTATAGCCCTACAGAGCGTTTTCTATTAAGCCTATCGTCCATGCGTGAATGCAGTCCTACAGAGCGTACAGTATACAATGGATCTGCAAAGAGTCTGGCCTCTGGGAATTCAGCCCTTTAGAACGTAATGTATGGAGAGCACCTGAAGAGCGTGTGCCTGGGGCCAACGTTCCTCCCTCGTCGCTTGGTCGGGGCCTGGGCGTTCAAAGTTTTCCACTACCGTGACGTCACACAAAGCGACGGACATTGGTCCGAGAGGACACTGGAGGTACATTGCTTTCTCCTGATTTACGCCCGTTACTAAATATATTTTTAGATGAATGGTTGATCTCATGTTGCTAAAACGAAGTCATACTGCTTGCGAATTCTTATCACTCTGACAGTAAATTAAGATTTTACCTTTTCCGCTAACCAAGTACATTAAACTAGAACAGTAACGAATCTTCCACCGTCATTAACGGGCATTTTTCAAAAAATACATTGGATACATTTCAAACAAAAAATACCTGTTTAATGCTTGAAGTCTCTTGTCTGCTTCTGCTGACGTCGCACCAAATAAAACAATTACCAGCGTTCTGCCGTTATAACGTCACGATAGCGTGCTGGTTTGCAGTTCTGACGTCAGGTACATTAAACAAATAATCGCTAGCTTGCTGAGTTTGTGACCAAGTAAAAGTTCCAACACTAACAAAACGTTCTTGATGGTGCAAAAATAAAAAATTAAAAAAATCCTATATCATACAAAAGTCTTTCTTGTGAAATCACCAACAGTGGAAGCAGAAAACCTGATTCAGCGAAGAGAAAACAGCTCAGACTGAAGCAAGACAACGACTGTGACAATGAGAAGCTAAACAACAATACGACTTCCAACAGGTTTTTCCCGTTGCTTTGTGTGACGTCACAGCGGTCGTACATTTTCAGCGCCTAGGCCCCAACCAAGGGACAAGGAAGGAACGTTGTCCCCGGTGTGACCAGTGCGAAAACACAGATTTGCAGAACATATTGAACAAAAAATGTCTGCGGAATGTTATAACCTATGTGACAATACCACCTTGAGCAGCGCATTGTGTAGCCAGAGTGTATGGGTTGTGTTGGAATAACAACCTGCAGAGCGAATTGTAGAGAGGACTCTGCAGAGAGTATGACCCATATGAAAAAAGCAGCCCTACAGACCGTATTGTAGTAGAGTGTCTACAGAAAGTATTGCCTATGTAAGAACACAGCCCTGCAGAGAATATTGTATAAAATGCATCTGCAGAGCGTATAGACTGTGTGAGAATACTGTCTTGCACAGCGCATTGTGGAGGGAATCCTGTAGAGAGTATGACTTGTGTGTGAAAATGGTCCTGTAGAGCGTGCTGTATGTAGAGTATCTGCAGAAAATATGGCTAGTGAGAATACTGCCTAGCAGAGCGTATTGTGTAGAACGCATCTTCAAGACAACGCTTTTGCGACAATACAGAACTGTAGTGCGTATAGCTTGTGTTACCATTCGGACCTGAAGAGCGTATTATGTATAGAGTATCTGCAGAGAAAGTTTGGCGTCTTTGTGAGAATACAGACCTGCAAGTGCATATAGCTTGTGTTAACATTCAGACCTGAAGAGCATATTAAGTATATGGAATATCTGCAAAGTTTGCCCTTTGCGAGAATACAGGCCTGCAGAACCTACTGCAGACAGAGTACCGGCTTAGCATATGACCTGTGCGGAAATGCAGCCCACGCAGACGGTATCGTATAAAACATATCATCAAGGCATATCGCTTTTGCAATAATACAGAACTGCAGAGAGGGTGACCCCAGAACATATTGTATGGAATGAATTTTCAGACATATGGCTTTTGCTAGAAAATAGTCCTGCGCAGCGTAGTTTAGAGGGAACTTGGGTGAGAATACAGCCGTGCAGAGCGTATTGTGTAGCTTGTATCTCCAAAGTATAACTTGAATACCGATCTACAGATTGTACCTTAAAGGTTCATGGCATGTGTTAGAAAATCATCTTGCTGTCCTTATTGTTTAGAATTCATAGGGTTTTTTTTTTTTTTAATGAAGGTTTAAAGACCACCGTGAGCAACTCATTGGGCTATAAGCAGTCGCCCGCCCCTAATTTTGGGTCACTGGTTACAGGGAAGGGAGAAGAGAGCCAGTGCCGTAAGACAAACACAACAACCATGCCTCACAATTTGTAGCTTAAATTTAGCATGTAGGGCTTGTGACGTACTACAGAGGTGAAGCACCTGTCAAGACGACAAATCTGCAGCGATACATTCCGTCAGTGAAGCTTAGTTGGTAGAGCAACTTACTCCGTAGTGAGGGGGGCACGATTTCGATATCTGTCACGAACAAACTTGTGTTTTCACAGACTACAGAGCCATATTTTGTTCAGTTTTTTTTTTTTTTTTTTTTGATTGGAGGTTTAACGACCACCGTGAGCAAGTCAATGGGCTATAGGCAGTCACCCGTCCCTAATTTAGGGTCACTGGTTCCACGGAAGTGAGAGAGCCAGTGCCGTAAGACAAACACAACGTCCATGCCTCACCGGGATTCGAACCCGGACACCGTTTGGACGAATGATCAGAGGCCATCGCTTAGACCACTGCGCCACCGGGGCGGCCATTTTGTTCAGTACTCTACTGCTTCACAAAAAAGATGGTGTTAGACCTCTCTCTCTCTCTCTCTCTCTTTCACTGTCTTTTAATTGCATCTACTGGTCTTTGAATCGATGAGATGAAAACAGAAAAAATATTCCTCCTGGCTAACAAGTCTTAAGTAAGAAAACAAAAATAAAAAAAGGGGAAAGAAGCATTGATAGGATGACGTACTAAATCTGTGATTTAATCAGAAGAAAATCTCCGTGAAATTCTTCGAAGCTGGGATCTTTTAAATATTACTCTGCTAAAAAAAGATCCATGTTTTTTATAACTTATAGCTAACATGCTGAAAATCCGATTCTATAACAATTGCCGAGGTAATTGCATACTCCGAATGAATTCTGCACGTTGTAACGATGCAAAACGCAATTAAAAAAAATGAGAACACATTTCATTGTTCATTGCAATCCCTATTAGAAGCATCGGGTGAAAAAAAAATCCGAAAACGCACATTGCGTAAGGACTGGAACTCGCAATTTCTTCCATTTTTTTTTTTTCTATAGTTGAGATAATTCGCTAATCACGCGTGTGACACATTAAAGTCTTCCCTTTTCACATTTTTATTTCACCACTGACGCAGTCATTTTAATTTTCTTCTTGAGCAAGTTTTGTGTTTTGTATGGGGTTCATTTGATTCTTGCAGTTCTTTAAACTTTACCCAGGCTGTGAACCTTATGTAGAGGTCGTTAAGCGCACAAGTCGCTATTCAGGTGGAATAAAGTAAGTACAATCGCAGCCACCCCCTCCGGATTTGCTCTCTGTCCGTCTTTACGTGTTGGGTCTGATTCACCAAAAGACATAAGGTCGACGAAGCGAGAAAAATGGCCTTTTTGCATCGACGCAGATGTTCGATGTCGGCTTTATCGCCTACTTGGTTCCACCCTAACCCCTGTGCTTCGCTTCATCGGCCAGCATATATGCTCCGCCCGTTAAGTCATAATCGATCTTTCTTCGTCCAGTCGACCCACACGTTTAAATCCCTCTCTGCTAAAGCAACCCAGGGGAAGGTTTTCTTCATGGGGGGGGGATGCAATCAGCTAGGGAGGATGGGAAGAGTGAGAGCTTGGTCACATGAAAAAGCGGAGGCGTAGGAAGAATGATGGAGGTAAAATCGCATTTCCAAAGTTAGTAGACCTGACTCAGGAACGAAATGTTTCACAGAAAGCAGAATGATGTCGAGGTATATCGAACACGGTGAGTCACGTGATGCTTCGGGACAAATTCAGGACGTAGCTGTACATAACGACCGAATTTACTCCCCCTCCCCCAGGTTGCTGTAAATACTCTCCTGTCATTCAGTCGTTTTTCACTACAGATTTAGAGGATGTAAAACAGTTCTGCCTGTTCCTTTTCTTACTCACGATTCTTCTTGCCGAATCTACTGCAGTTAGCTATTCCAAGAATTTGCATGCGTGAATGATTTTTGAGTGCATTTTAGCTTACTACATTCATGTGTCAATACTAAAAACCCTTTAAAATGACAACACATGTCTTCAGATCTAATCTTTGCATAAAGCTATGGAATATCTAATAAAGTATTTCCACAAGCAAAAAATGTCGGAATTACTATAACTACAGGGTGTTCCCAAAGGGTCTAATCGGATTTGGGGAACGTTGTCTGCTGAGCAATAGCGATGAAACAAGAAAGATGACACCAAATTATGTGGTATGATGTCATTTTGTGAACAAGCGGCAGAAATGCATGTTAACAGGACCGTAGCCGGCTTTTCTTATCTGGGAGGGCGAGAACGAAAATTACGCCCCTTCACGTTTCACTCAAACAATACGTAGTTTTTACTTTCTCACACACCGCCGTTATAGGAAAGTATTACGATCGTTCAAAAATCGCACTTCAGGTTTTTGACATAATTTTATTAAAAATGTTAAAACTAGATAAATACCCAAGAACCACAGGCTATAAATACAAAGTAAAGCATAAACGTTATGTGAACGCCGACAACACAACACTCCACAGAAATGCAGAATGAAGAACAAACCAACGCAGAACGAATGAGCATTGAATAAAAACGTAACAATAGGAAGAAGCTTCATTTAGGGTTAGGGCTTGGAAAAATTCCGTTTAAGATTAAACGCTTAGAAAACTTTCCGCAACAGGGCACAAATGATTAATTATTTCTTCATCTCAGCGACATTTTCGGAAAGGTCATGGAGGTTAGGCATATCAGCATATTGTTTTCTACGCCTCCATTCATTGTTTTAGAAAATTCCCTTCATTGATATAAGATGTTTACACTTCATAGTGCATGTTACTGTGTACCCTGGTTAACTGCATGAAATACCATATAAGACATTTTTCTTTTTTTTTTATTGGAGGTTTAACGACCACCGTGAGCAACTCAGTGGGCTATAAGCAGTCGTCCGTCCCGATTTTGGGGCCACTGGTTCCAGGGAAGGGAGAGAGCCAGCGCCGTATAACAAACACAACATCCATGCCTTACAGGGATTCGAACCCAGACCCATCTCGGAAGAATGATCAGGAGCCATCTCTTAGAACACTGCGCAAGTATAAGACTAAATAAAGTCTTCAAAAAGAAAATACTGAAGGGTGTAATTTTCCTTATTAGTTACAATTTCTATTTTTTACATCCCCAGAGCATGAATTTACGCTCCTGGAATGACCATTTTGGAGAGCAACTGACCTCTCTGCCCTCCCGGTAGCTACGGCCACGCATGTTTAGAAACATTACACATTGTACAGAAAGTGTTCCTCATAACGCAAAATATCCGAAGCAAATTTCTAGATCGAGAAGTTTGAAAAGCGGAGTTTCTTTCAAATCGAGCAATTACAGGAACTTTTACCTCAAACTATTAAATTTTTAGAACTAAACAAGTAGAGAGAGAGGAGAACGTGATACACTGGAGCGCAAAAATTAAGGACAAGACGGTTTTTCGAATGTAACGTCGTGCAGAAGTGCTCCACATCGACTCAAATCATACCATAAGATCCCCAAGATGTAAGAATATGGGACAAGTGAGCAAAACCGTCCAAACAAGGAATCCAAAGGATACAAAGGCACTTTATTGAAAAGGTAGCTTCGAGCACAACTGGACAGAAGACAGAAACGTTCATGTGACAGGCGGCTGCCGAGAAATATCCAGTCTTTAGTAGGGGGTATGATCACCCCTGACTGCGTTGCAGGATTTACAACGTCTGTCCATGCTGAGGACGAGGTTGCCAAGGAGCTGTTGAGGCATCGCGGCCCATTCCTCTTGTAAAGCCAATCGCAGCTGCGGAATCGTTGCTGGCGGCTGGTGACGTGCTGCCAAGCGTCTCCCGAGAACGTCCCACACGTGTTCGATTAGATTTAGGTCCGGGGACCTTGCATGCCAATTCATGCGTTGAATATCATCACTCTCCAAAAGCTCTGCGACAGTCACTGTACGATGAGGTGTAGAGTTGTCGTCCACAAAGAGGAACTCAGGACCCACAGCACCTCTAAACAGACGCACGTGAGGCCGGAGAACATCGGTACAATAGCGGACACCAGTGACTTAACCTCCTTGGAAGATGTGGAGGTCCGTACGGCTACCAAGCATGATACTGCCCCAAACGAGAACTCCGCCACCTCCAAACCGGTCCCTTTCTATGATGTTGGAGGTGTGATTGCGTGTTCCCTGCTCTCTACAGATGTGTATACGTCCAGAATCGCTCATCAGACTAAATCGGCTTTCATCCGTAAAGATAACTCGACCCCATTGCTGATGTGTCCAGTTCTTGTGTTCCTGGCACCGTCGAAACCGCCGTCTCCGATGAGCAGGCGTTAATGGTACGCACCGTACTGGTCGTCGTGCAAATAGACCACCTTTGTGCAGCCTCCTGGCCACGGTAAAACGCGATAACGGACGTCCAGTTTCTCTTGCATGTGCCTTGCGATTTCTCCCGCTGTCTGCCGTCTGTCTCTTCTCGCCTGTAGGACAATATACCGGTCGTCCGCCGCCGTGGTTGCTCGTGGACGACCACTGCTAAACTCTCGGAGAGCTGTTCCAGTTGTTTGAAATGATCTCCAAGCTCGTGAAACGATGCTGTGAGCGATCCCGAACTCCTCGGCCACACTAGTCACACTTCGAGCTTCTTCCAACTTCTCAATGACGCGACTTCGGGTAAAGTCATCCAGATGTCGTCTACTGGATTGCCTGTTGGCCATACCACACGGTGGCAACAACTCGACGTCGTACAAACCGATGTACACCGTGCAATAGCTTTCACCGATTTGCTGAGCGAACACCGCCCGTGGGCTTTATACCCTTCCGACACCCCCCCTTCCCACCCGTCATGCTGCATATATGTGCATGCCCTACCGTACCGGACCCTAGTCTATCCCCTGAGTGGTCTTTCGGTCCGTTCTGCCTGCTCGTTCCGCTGTTATGCTAATTTCTCCTTTTCGTCCTTGATTTTTGCACACCAGTATATAATCTCACGCTTCTAAAACGCTGTCTCAGTGCTATTTTTTTCTCTATCTTTCTTTTTTTGTTTTTGTTATTTGTTTGGAGGCTTAACGACTGCCGTGAGCAATTCGACGGGATATAATCAGCCGCCTGTCCCTAATTTAAGGCCATTGGTAAAAGGGAAGGGACAGAGCCAGTGCCGTAAGACAGACACAACATCCATGCCTCATCAGGATTCGAACCCAGACCCATTTCGGACTAATAGTCAAAAAACCGACGCTCAGACCACTGCGCCATCGGGGCGGCCTATATTTCTTAGTTATCTTTAGTTGGATATCTCACGAGATCGCAATTTCCGAATATCACCGCAGACATCATTTAAAAGTCATACTTGAATAAAAGCGATTTTGTGGCTGGCATGAAATGCCTTACTTCTGTGATTTAATTATTTCATCCCCTGGTCAACGGCGAAGTCCAAGACCCATTAAAAGACCGCTTACTTATTATTTTATTGTGCGTGCATGGAGACAAAGCCTCTTTCGTGAAGAAAACCTAGTCTTTCTCTCCCTTCATTTTGTACTCACTTCCCTCATGCTCAATCGGACACAAACTCCCTTCCTAATTAAACGCCATCTACCTCCTTATTTTTCGTTGTGAGCCTTTCGTCTCCCAAGCCATTACACCAAGATCTGGAAGGCCTATCATGTCGTGACCTGTTTTCAGTGACGTCACACCTCGTGGATCTACTAATTAAAACAGTCCGTGTGCCTTGTAATTTTTATGGTTGTCCACGCGTGCGTGAAATTAATATTGATCTTTTCCTGTGGTTTGCTTCAACTAACATTTTAATTACAGTTTTTATATACTGGTAATTGAATGAGATAGGTATCTGATTATGCCACATCCGGGTGCAGTGGAAATTATAAAGCAGGACCCAAAGTTCGTGTACATGGATTTCCAAAAGACCAAGATTTGTGTTCTAACTGGATTCGTGCCATTAAAAGGGATAACTTCACAGTTACACCACATTGTAAGGTATGTACATAGAATATGTTTTAAATCGAATTTTTCTAGTACTGCGAAAAATTCAATGATATGGTATATGTATAGAATTCATTTCTAATGCAAAGTGCCTCCACTCATTACTGTATGCATGCGGAAGCTTCAGAATTAGTTAACATTTATATTTCACCGTTGCTTGAATACGCTTCAACAAATGCAGCCAACACTGTTTAAACGTAGTATTCTTTAATTTTAATCATTAAAACTTACTGGATGGTAACAGGTCTGTTGGAAATTCGCAGGTAAGTATTATTTATGTAGTATTTTCTAAATTAGTACCTTTAGTACCTTAAACACACAAGACCTTAATTACTTAATTTGGTCAAGCATTTGGCAAAAAAGGATTTTAGCAAATGGATATTGTTGAGGTCTACTTTAAAAGTGAAATAAATTTTTACATGCCTACTGCCCATTATGGTAACGTGAACACTTCTTGTTTCATATTCATCTTCTGGTGGAATAATATAGTTTCCATTATAATTAGTTCAGATATTTTTTATAACGGCTAAAAACAACTACGTAGTCTTTGAAAACATTCTCCCACGATCGTTCATTCCTGTTACTATAAAGTTATTGACTGAAAAAAAAAATGTAACATACGGAATCTGCAAACTGTTTTTCAGATTTAAAAAAACGGGAGCTACAACATCGCAAATACGTTAAGCATTTGCAGCGATATGTTACATTTGTGATGCAACTTTCCACTCTAATACCGAAATTATAAAACAATGACCGTGACACCATCGTGCTAAGGCTCCCTCTCTCATGGGTTGCAACGATCCACAGCCAGTGACGTCACAAACCTGTGCGATGGTCTTTTTCTTTCCAGGGGGCACGGCCAATCCAGCTTCCAAAACTCTCAACTCGGGCAGATCGCTTCCAAACCCCAATCAAAGTCTTTTAACCCAATGGCTACAAGTGTCCTGAGCATGGGTACAAGTGTATCTCACGCCCGAAGAAAACATTTTCTAATGAACTGAAACGTGGCCCTAAACAGCGGTGTAGTGGTTCCGGTACTCCTTTTTCTAGCCGGCACGCGTCCCGGTAAACCCTATACAGCATAATTTGTTTTCTTTTTAAAATGCGAATGTCCTATAATTATTTTACGATAAAAAATGCAACAGAAGAAACAGTGGAATTAACGTCCCATGTTTGCCTGAAGATAAGTTAGCCTCTAAATCCATTCTCACTTGGCAGTCCTTTGAAACTCCTTTTTCACTGTTGTTAAGAAGGTTTAAGTAGGGGATATTGCAGTGGGGAAATTATTGCAATTGGGAATTTAATTAATCTAGTCACTATTAAAGAGTCAAGTTGGGAATTTCAGTGAATTTAGTCCGGTTACGAGTGCCCCTTAATTACGCTGGAGGTAGAGGATATTCTCTCTGCAGCTTTAGTCACGTTTCACACAGGCGGAAAAAAATCAGCCAAAGCAATAAATTTCCAAGCAGTTCCACCGCTCGTTTTCAGGCGGATTGTAGAATTTTCCGTGCTGTACCCAAACTGCGCCTATCCAAATATATCAAGAACTAAGGCTCCCGGTAATAAAAGGCTTTCACCAATGCACTTTAAATTACACGTTGGAGTCACATTATTGTGACCGCCAGCTAATATCCAGAATAAACGCCGTGTGCAGCGCGGTCAGCAGCTAGACCGGCTGGGAATGACTCATCAAGGTGCTGGAAGGTGTTCACACGTATGTGGAGCCATGATGACTGCAGTGCATCTAACATTAGCTGGAGGGTGCGTGGTGGAGGATCCATAGAGCGAACAACACGATCGAGGTGGCCCCACAGATGCTCGATTAGGTTTACGTCTGGGGAATTAGGGGGCCGGGGAAGTACTTTGAAGTCTTCATCATGCTTTTCCAACCACTCTCGGACATTTCTAGCTATGTGTCACGTCGCATTGTCGTGCTGGAAGATCCCATCCGTCCCAGGAAAAACAATCAGCATGTACGGGCGTACGTAGTCTGCAAGGATGGATTTATGACGAATTCGGACCATAGTGCATTCCACAGGTATGAGTGTACCCAGAGAATGCCACGAAAACATTCCCCAGAAGATAACGCTGCCCCCGCCAGCTTGTGTTCTTCCAGCAGTGGTTGAAGAGTGTTTGTTCTCCGGTGTTTCTCGCCTTATAGGCCAACGTCCCTCCATTCGATGAAGCAGTAAACGTGACTCATCGGAGAAGGCAATCCTTTGCCAATCAGCGGAGGTCCAATTCCGATACTGCCGTGCAAATGTAAGCCTTTTCTGCCGATGCACCTTCGTTAGCATAGGTGCAGTGACCATCCGTCTGCATCGAAGCCCCATACGCAGCAGGATTAGATGAACTGTCGTTTTAGACACACTTCTGGTAGCCCCCTGGTTCATTTGGCCAGTGAGTTGCTCCACTGTAGCGTGTCGATCGGCCCTCACGCACCTTCGAAGCCGACGTTTGCCTCTCATATCAATGGCACGTTGTGATCCGCAGTTTACACGTCGCTTATTCGCAATGGTGCCATTTCTGCAATCACGATACACTTTATCCACAGCACAACGCGAACAGTTCACAAACTGCTCTGTTTCAGAAATACTACCACCCTTGGCCAGAAAGCCGATAATCATTCCTTTTTGCGAATCTGATACATCGCTCCTTTTATCCATGACAGCAACGAGTGATATGTTTTTAGAATGCCTACAGCACACCTTATATACCCTCCAAGCCAGCTCACGACACGTGCCTTCTTTCATTGGCTACGCGCTGTTGACGTCAAAAGTAGGAGGCGGTCACAATAATATAACTCGACTGTGTAATTTCCGCTTCCAACTACACCTTACTCGATAATGTGGAGGCTGATTTTAGTTTTTGCACCCCAAAACGGCCCCAATTTTTGGCGCCAACATGTCAGTGCTTTTCTTCCAAAACGGTGAAATCTTTTTCTTTGAACGCAAAAACATGTAAAACCGGAAGTATGATTTCGACCGATCACTATGCTTACTTATACCATAAATATAAGAAAGTAAAAAGGTAAGAGGTCGAATGGGAGGGGAACCGAGGTTTAGGAAGGGACAGGTATTGCAGGACGTAAAAGGCACCGCGCGTTCCTCTACTCTTTCAGTTAGCACTACACCACTGGCCCCTAAAAAAAGTAATTTTCTGTTGTAAATACTGGCGCCAGGTGTCTGCTGAAATCTGACTCTCAAAGGACTCACGGAACCTTTACTATTTTGGCAGATTAGCTTGCTCCTTGGAAAAACAAGGAAACATTAAAAAAAACAACTTAAAACAACATAAGTTCCCACGTCTTCCAACATTAAAAATATTTTTAAAATACAAGGCTCTAAATTGTTTACACAGTAAAATTAAACATTGATTCCGAAAAATTTGTAAGTACTGTATTTACAACATATTAGAAATTCACAAAATTAACATTTTATTATCCATTAGTTATAACATTAAAAGTTATTAAAGGTTATTTACAATTACAACTATTACACGGCAAAGCTGTGCGTCGTATGCAGAAGAAAATGGTCGCAAAAGTATTTTTCGTATTGAAAGGTGCAATCAAGAACATGAAACGAAAAAGCTCTTTTGGAGAAGATGGAATTACCGTAGACATCATACAAGATGCAAGTGGAGAAATTAAAACAGTACTCGCCCAAGTTTTCACCAGATGCCTTAATGAAGGGAAGATTCCTGAAAATTAGAACAATGCTTCAGTGATCCTGCTACATAAAATATGTGACATGGAGGATCTCAGGAACTGCAGACCTATCAGTGGTTTATAAAATCTTCACTAAAGTTCTTTCACACCTCTTGAAGGTATCACTGTACACGACTCAATCTAGAGAACAAGCTGGATTCAGGAGTGGCTAAAGCACTATAGATCATACACTGACGGAAGATAAAATCCCAACACCAAGAAGGGGTTGTGTTAGATAAACGACAGTTGGTAGGCGGTGAGAGTACATCTGTAAGATGACGTCTATGCAAATTTCGCGCTCGGCGCATACGTGTGGCGCTGGTAGCGCCCCTATGAACATGCAAAGCAGGTTTGCTGTAAATACGTGCTGTAACGTTCGTGAGCGTTAGTTATCGTTGAGATTCGACGTAGGGTGTTGATGTTAGTCAAGAATGCCTTTAAGAAGACGAAGAATCCATTATCAACAGCTCACGGAGTTTGAACGAGGTCGTGTAATAGGGCTACGAGAAGGTGGATTTTCTTTCCGCAATATTGCAGAACGACTTGGCAGGAATGTAGCCACTGTGCATGATTGTTGGCAGCGGTGGTCAAGGGAAGGTACTGCCTCAAGAAGACCGAGTTCCGGCCGGCCACGTGGCACTACTGAGAGAAAAGACCACCGTGTACGGCGTATGGCCGTGGCGCATCGTACCGCGTCTGCGGCAGCAATTCGAGCTGCAGTTGCCACCACAGTGACACAACGAACTGTTACAAATCGGTTACTTGAAGGACAACTCCGAGCCAGACGCCCTGTAGCGTGCATTCCACTTACTCCAAGCAACTGCCGCTTGCGACGTCAGTGGTGTCAAGCTAGAACTCATTGGAGGACGGAGTGGATATCTGTTGTGTTTTCTGATGAAAGACGGTTCTGTCTGGGTGCCAGTGATGGCCGTGTGTTGGTTAGAAGGAGGCCAGGTGAGCGCCTGCAACCAACCTATCTGCGGCAGAGACACACTGGACCTACACCTGGAGTTATGGTCTGGGTAGCAATTTCCTATGACAGCAGGAGCACTCTCGTGGTTATCCCACGCACCCTGACGGGACAGTTGTACGTCGGTCTGGTGATTCAACCTGTTGTGCTGCCATTCATGAACAGCATTTAAGGGGGTGTTTTCGAACAGGATAACGCTCGCCCGCATACCGCTGTTGTAACCAAACATGCTCTACAGAGTGTCGACATGTTGCCGTGGCCTGCTAGATCACCAGATCTTTCACCAATCGAGCATGTATGGGACATCATTGGAACGGCAAACCTCCAGCGTCACCCCAACCAGCATTAACCGTCCCTGTATTGACCAACCAAGTGCAACAGGCATGGAACTCCATCCCACAAACTGACATTCAGCACCTGTACGACACAATGCATGAACGTTTGCGTGCTTGCATTCAACATTCTGGCGGTTACACCGGTTATTATTGTACCATCATTTCACATTTAAAATGGCTCTTCTCGCGCTTACAATAAGCTGTGATCTTGAAACCTTAATCGATTAAATATGTTACCTATACAAATGTATTGCCGCCATTTCATTCCTCTACAACTATTTTGTCGTGGTGTTGGGATTTTTTTTCCGTCAGTGTATATGTATTGAGAGAACTAATTGAAAGAGCGAGGGAATATGAACTCCGATTGTGCATGGCTTTTATCGATTACGAAAAAGCCTTTGATTCGGTGAAACCATCAGTAGTTACAATGGCTTTGAAATCCTGCGGTATTGAAGATGCATAAATTAATATTATTAAGGCCATCTGTGAAAATGCAAATGCAAAGATGCGGCTATTTGAGAATACGGCACCGATCAAAATTGGAAAGTCAGTGAGACAAGGTGACACCATATCTGCCAAACTCTTTAATGCCACATTTGCAAAATGCCTTTCAATCACTGAACTGGGAAACAAAGGAATAAAGATTAATGGAGATTATCTAACTCACCTTCGTTTTGCTGATGACGTAGTCATTTTTGCAACTAACCCATCAGAGCTGCAGAGTATGATCGAGGAACTTGCTGACAAGAGTAAAGAAGTGGGATTAGAAATGAACTTTCAGAAGACAAGTGATGTACAATGTTTTTACAAGAAAGGAAGATTTATCGATTGATGGGGGAAAATCTGAATATAACCGATACCTACATTTACCTTGGACAGCAGATATCAAGTGGAGGGTCACATTGATAAAGAAATTAATCGGCGTATAACATTTGCCTGGAGAGCTTTTGGAAGAAACAGTATAATTTTCAAGAGCAATATGCCATTATGTCTTAAAAGAAAAGTGTTTGATCAATGCATCCTTCCAGTACTTACATAAGGGGCAGAGCGAAAAAAGGCATACAAAGACCGCAGATAACGCAAAGTGGCATGGAGAGATGCATGCTTGGTGTAACCAGGAGAGATAAGAGGAACTCGTGGATCATAAAAATGACAAGAATGGAAGACAGCATGATCAGAGTAAAATCCCTGAAATGGCAATGGGCTGGACATATCGGCAGAAGGACAGACAATCGATGGACAACCGAAATTTTATATTGGATTCCAAGGGACAGGAACAGATCTAGAAGAAGACCACATGGGAGATGGGTGGATGAAATTCGAAAGTTATGTGGGAGTAACATGGAGGAGACTGGCACAAGACAGACCGCTGTGAAAGAAACTTGGGGAGACTTTCAACCAGCAATGGACTGATAATGGTTGACAACGATGATGATATACACGAGGGGTGTCCAATATGTATCCGGATTTTTATTCCTATCAATTACAGGAGAGAAATAAAAAATACAGGATGCATAAATATGTTACTCACATATGTAGTACAGTGGTCGGAACAGTCAAAGTCACTTTTCCACGTATTCTCCGTTGCGCACAATGCATTTTCTCCACCGATCAACAAGTCGATTCATTTCGGTAGAGAAGAAATCAGCAGGGGTGTTGCGAATTCATTGACGGCCGGCCGCTCGCAGATCGTGGTGGCCATGAAGACTATCCTTCAAGGGACCGAAACCATGAAAATCGGAAGGTGCCAAATCCGGACTGTAAGCAGGGTGCGGAAGAACGTTGCACCTCTGTTTTGCGATTTCTGATTGCACTGGTTTAGCAATATGCGGGCGAACGTTATCATGCTGAAGCAACACTTGATTGTTTTTCAATGTTGGCTGAAAACTCGACTTCTTGTTGTTGGCTAAAAACTCGACTAACAATTTTTTTCCTGGACCGATACCGCTCACATCGAAAACCCTTTTGAGAATCCTATCTTCTTAAAATAATGCATGGTTTTCCCGACAGGAGGCGTAGATGCATATCATATATTTGTCGATATCTCTGCTTCTAATAGTTCGATTTGAAAAAAATATTTCATTGTTGGACAGCGTTTCCGCTGCGAAATGTTTCTCATATAATTTCAAATTTTTCTTAAAGCACAAGTCTGTAAACAGAGGGCGTAAGTTCACGATTCCGTTTATAGCAGTATCTGTGGAATTACAAACCCAATTGAAAAACTTCTTTCTGGAGTCAGATACTACTGCTTTTTCATCATTGAATGACTTCGAATAGCTTTGATAAATTTATGTCGTATCAGAACAAATTCAAAAAACGTGCTGATTACACCCGAAAATTCGGTGTCATCTTTCTTGTTCATAATGCACCGTTAAGTGGTCTAAATCTGTATTTCTCTTTTTTCAACAGTATCTCCAGTTCTAAAAATCCTATTATAAAAAGACTCTTAGGCTGTGTACAATTCGCTACGGTGAAAATTGAGAACATTATCCTTTTTAATTAATGCACAGCTTTCCCGCTATGGAGCGTATATGCAAAAAACGTTTTTCTCACGGTCTCTGCTTCGGGAAGTCGCATTTCAAAACTTCTTTTATCTATCGAATGGCTCCTACTATGTAATATACGCATATTTTCTACCTTAAAATAATTCACAGTTCTGCCACCATTGGACGTCAACTTATATTTCTATTTAAACGACTGTTTCTAATTTAAAAAATTCCTGGGAGCAATCCTTTCATGGATTGATAATGTGCAACTTCTGCTGGGAGGACTGGAAGAACTCTGGTACCTTTCGTAATGTCTGGATTACATGTATCATAACTTTCTTACAGTTTTGAGTAGAAATATTTCATTCTTGTCAAAATATCGTCTCTATTTCTTGTTACAGAACCTTCTTCTTTTATCAGTGCCATAATCTGTTTTCTTCCCTTACTGAGATGTCCGTTTGCTCTCTTCAGGCTTTGGTTGTTTTCAATTGCTTTCCTCACTAGTTCGCAGTTGAATTTCCTTACGTCTTCAGTGATACTTTTTTGTACTGTCTTACATGACTCTATATATTCTACTTTGAAAGTCACATCTCTTTTAATTGTCCTCATCTCTCTTCTTTTTTGCATCAGAATTTTGGTTTTTCACTGATAATTTGTTCATATGCAACTTGTTCTTAGTAGCAGCTAATTTTGTTGCTGTTTCCATAACAGCTTTGGTTAGTTTTCTGCTAACTTCAGAGATGTCCACTTCTTCCAACGTTAGACCTTCTAGAGCAGAGAATCTGTTCCTCTGTTCCAATTCGAAAGTATTATGGTGTTTTTTAAGGTTGGTCATGTCAGTACATTTTGTATCTTTTATGAGCTAGCCACGCTCGAGTTTAGCATTGAGGTGCATTTTGCACCTTACCATTCTATGGTCACTACCTGTGTTGAACTTGTTCAGCACACTGCAGTCTTCCATGACAAATTTCTTGTTACACATAATAAAATCAATTTCACTTGTCCATCCATTGGGATGCCTCCATGTCCTTTGCGGTTTTTTCTTGAAAAAGGAGTTCATGATGAAAAACCCTTCTGCCTCTGCAAACTCTACGAGAGTATTTTCACACTGGTTTCTGTTACCGTGACCGAATTTACCTACTGAAGTTTCGTTCTTTTGCTGTTGCCCTATTTTCGCATTGAAATCTCACATAATGATCTTCAAGTGCTCCTTGCCTTTATTATTTAGATGACGAATTTCCTCATAAAATTCTTTAATTTCTTCTTCAGGATGACTTGTGGTGGGTGCATAAGCTTGAATAATCTGAGCCTAGTCTCTTCTTGAGAGTTGGATAACGAGTCATGCAGCTCTGCCAGAGGACTTCAAGACTTTATCCTTCAGTTTCTTGTTTATTATAAATCCAACACAACTAGTTCTGCCACTACTTGTCGCGCGGGACGTAGAAGAGATGTCTGCATTTCAGTTCAATGAGATCCTCTCCTTTTCTCTTTACCTCACTTATCCCGACGAAGTCCCACTTGATTTTTTTCGGTGGGTGAAGGAGGGACGGACGGACTGACGTGAGCGATTGCCACGGCCGCGGCATACCACCGAACGACAGGAGGGCATTGACGGCTCGCACCGCTACATCACGAACGTTAGCGCAGGAATTAGGGTGTGTTGCGCAACAACCTGTGTCAGCACGTTCCGTTGGACGTCGTCTGCAGGGGCGGGAACTTGTCGCACGGCGTCCATTGGTCCGATTACTATTGACGTTACACCACCGGCGAGTGCGGCGGCAGTGGGCCGTTGAACGCCACACCTGGACCAGGGAATGGCACGACATTGTCTTCTCCGACGAATCCCGCTTCTGCCTGCAACACCATGATGGTCGGATCCGCGTGTGGCAGCACCGCTGCGAGAGATTGTATGACGCCTACATTATGCATCGCCATACCGGTCCGTCGCATAGCGTTATGGTTTGGGGCGCAATTGGATATGACACACGCATCTCTCTGGTACGCATCGCCGGTACACTCAACAGCCACCGCTACATCTCCGACGTTTTGGAGCCTGTAGTCCTCCCTCCCCTGAAGGACCTGCCAGCGGCCACGTTTCAACAGGACAATGCACGCCCGCACGTGGCACCCATCGTGCAACAATTCTTCACGGCCCACCAGGTGTCACTGCTGCCGTGGCCCGCCTGTTCTCTCGATATGTCGCCCATCGAACACGTCTGGTCGCTGATCGGCAACCGAGTGGGCCGGAAAGCACCACCCGCGGCTACGCCTGATGAACTGTGGCAACGTGTGGAAGCAGCCTTAACCGACATACCCCAAGCACACATCAAAAGCCTCTTTCGTTCGATACCGCGGCGTGTTGCGGCCGTTATTGCTAGCCATGGGGTCCACACGAACTATTGACGTCTACGTGTTCCGCAAGTCGCACGGGCCTGTAAGCTCAATCGTTTCATCTTTGTATCTGTTGTTATGTGTCCAGTATATCTGGATTTGCTATCTCGTTACCTTCTTGGTGTTGCATTTTGGGTGGCCAGCAGTGTGTATATATATATATATATATATATATATATATATATATATATATATATATATATATACTTAAGAGCAAAACTGAAGACTAAGGACCTCTCCTTTTTACTCACACAGGTAGATACATAACCTTTTCTATGTTGTACTAGGTGTGAGTCAAAATTATATATGCATTTTTTTTTTGCTTAGGTATCTTCTTTATAGAATATATATATATATATATATATATATATATATATATATGGGATGTAAGGTCAGGTGATGCGTAACATCACAGCCTCTCCTTGACAAATGTCAACCCCGCCTTCTCGGGGTACATCCTGTTCCCACTAAAGGGGCTCTGACGACCGCCAATAGTGGTATAACTATACCATCGGGATTAGAGGAAATGCTATCCCACACTCACCAACCTGCTTGGCCAGCGTGGTGAGTTATGGCCAAATCCCTCCAAAATGACTCCACAACTTAAATCTTGGCCCTCAGTCTCCGGCAGCTGGAATGTACCTGGCCAAGGCAGCGGCCAGTGCGACATGAAGGCAGAGGGTGCTAAGAATCCCAGGAGGGCCGGACTAGGCTGCCATCTGATGCTGATGTTGGCTACGTATAATGGACGTTGTCTATCTTCTGATTCAAGGCTTCTTGAATTGGAAGAGGAACTACAAAGGATCAAGTGGGACATCGTAGGGCTAAGTGAGGTAAGAAGAAAAGGAGAAGATCTCATTGAACTGAAAAGTGGACATCTCTTCTACTATCGTGGGACTGATACTGGCAGAACTAGTGGTGTTGGATTTATAATAAACAAGAAACTGAAGGATAAAGTTGTAGAAGTTGAAAGTTCCTCTGACATAGCTGCACGACTCGTTATCCAACTCTCGAGAAGATACCAGGCTCAGATTATTCAAACTTATGCACCCACCACAAGTCATCCTGAAGAAGAAATTGAAGGATTTTATGAGGAAATTCGTCATCTAAATAATAAAGGTAAGCAGAACTTAATGATAATTATAGGAGATTTCAATGCACAAATAGGGCAACGACAACAGAATGAAACTTCAGTAGATAAATTCGGTCACGGCAACAGAAACCAGCGTGGAAATACTCTCGTAGAGTTTGCAGAGGCAGAAGGGTTTTTCATCTTGAACTCCTTTCTCAAGAAAAAGCCACACAAGAAATGGACATGGAGACATCCAAATGGGACGACAAGTGAAATTGATTTTATTATGTGTAACAAAAAATTCGTCATAGAAGACTGCATTGTGCTAAACAAATTCAACACAGGTAGTGACCATAGATTGGTGAGATGTAAGATGCACCTCAACACTAAACTCGAACGTAGCAAGCTCATAAGACAAACAAAATGTATTGACATAACCAACCTTAAAAAACACCATAATACCTTCAAATTGGAACTGAAGAACAGATTCTCTGCTTTAGAAGGCCTAACATCGGAAGAAGTGGATATTTCTGAAGTTAACAGAAAAGTAACCAAAGCTCTTATGGAGACAGCAACAAAATTAGCTGGGTCTAAGAACAAGTTGCATGTGAACAAATTATCAGGAAAAACCAAAATGCTGATGCAAAAATGAAGAGAGATGAGGACAACTAAAGAAGATGTTACTTCCAAAGTGGAATATATAGAGCTATGCAAGACAGTACGAAAAAGCATCACTGAAGACGTAAGGAAATTAAACTGTGAACTAGTGAGGAAAGCAATTGAAAACAACCAAAGCCTAAAGATAGCAAAGGGACATCTCAGTAAGGGAAGAAAACAGATTATGGCACTCAGAAAAGAAGATGGTTCTGTAACAAGAAATAGAGGCGAAATTTTGACAAGAGTAAAAGATTTCTACTCCAAATTATATGAAAGGGATGATACATGTACTCCAGACATCATGAAAGGCACCAGTACCAGAGTTCTTCCAGTCCTCCCAGCAGAAGTTGCACATGCAATCAAGAACATGAAGCGGGGAAAAACTCCAGGAGAAGATGGAATTACTGTAGACATCATACAAGAAGCAAGTGGAGAAATCGAAACAGTACTCGCCCAAATTTTCACTCGATGCCTTAATGAAGGGAAGATTCCTGAGGATTGGAACAACGCTACAATGATCTCGCTACATAAAAAAGGTGGCATTGAAGATTTCAGGAACTACAGACCTATCAGCCTCCTATCAGTGGTTTATAAAATCTTCACTAAAGTTCTTTCACACCGCTTAAAGGTGACACTAGACATGGCTCAACCGAGAGAACAAGCTGGATTCAGGAGTGGCTACAGCACAATAGATCATATCCACGTACTGAGAGAACTAATTGAAAGAGCGAAGGAATATGAACATCCATTGTGCATGGCTTTTATCGATTATGAAAAAGCCTTTGATTCGGTGAAACCATCAGCAGTTGCATTGGCTCTGAAATCCTGCGGTATTGAAGATGCATACATTAATATTATTAATAACATCTATGAAAATGCAAGTGCAAAGATTCGGCTGTTTGAAAATACAACACACATAAAAATTGGAAAAGGAGTGAGACAAGGTGACACCATATCTCCGAAGCTCTTTAATGCCACATTGGAAAATGTCTTTCAATCACTGAACTGGGAAAACAAAGGGATAAAGATTAAAGGAGATTATCTAACCCACCTTCGTTTTGCTGATGACGTAGTCAATTTTGCAACTACCCCATCAGAGCTGCAGGGTATGATCCAGGAACTTGCTGACAAGAGTAAAGAAGTGGGATTAAAAGTGAACTTTCAGAAGACAAAAGTGATGTTCAATGCTTTTACAAGAAATGAAGATTTATCGATTGATGGAGAAAAGCTGGAGATAACAGACACGTATGTTTATCTTGGACAGCAGATATCAAGTAAGGGTCACATTGATGAAGAAATTAATCGGCGTACAAAACTTGCCTGGAGAGCTTTTGGAAGAAACAGCATAATTTTCAAGAGCAATATGCCATTATGTCTTAAAAGAAAAGTGTTTGATCAATGCATCCTTCCAGTGCTCACGTATGGTGCAGAGACTTGGACCTTAACTAAAAGAGACATACAAAGGCTGCAGACAGCTCAAAGTAGCATGGAGAGGTGCATGCTTAATGTAACCAGGAGAGATAAAAAGAGGAACTCGTGGATCCGAAAAATGACAAGAGTGGAAGACATCATGATCAGAGTTAAATCCCTGAAATGGCAATGGGCTGGACATACTGCCAGAATGACAGACTATCGATGGACAGCCGAAATTTTAGATTGGATTCCAAGGGACAGGAAAAGACCCAGAAGAAGACCACATGGAAGATGGGTGGATGAAATTCGAAAGTATGCGTGAGTGACATGGAGGAGACTGGCACAAGACAGACCGTTGTGGAGCAAACTTGGGGAGACCTTCGTCCAGCAGTGGATTGATAATGGTTGACAATGATAAAGATGATGACATATATATATATATATATATATATATATATTGTGTGTGTGTGTGTGTGTGTGTGTGTGTGTGTGTGTGTGTATACTAGGGGCGAATATTTGGGGTGGGCTAGGTGCGCAGCGCACAACCAAACAGACTAGCAATTTATTTAACCTATACTATCAATAATACTTACATTTTCGGATTTATTTCTAATAAAACTCGCCAGTGTTTGTCCTAAGGCTTCGAGTGGTGTCTTAAATTAATTCCCCACACCATGCTTTCATTAAGAGGAGAAGAGATTTTCGGTTCCCGTAGTATATTCGGTTCCCCTTATTCCAAAGCGGGCGAAAGATTTTTGTAAGGACTACTGAGAATTGTAGTACTTTTAGTGTCTTGGTCTTCTCTAAAGCAATGCTGATGCACGTGATTTAAAGGAACTAATCACGCCTATTGGTCACCCTATCAGAAGAGAGACCGAGTGCATATCAGCCGGGAAAAGCGAACTTAAAATAGCTTCTAACAGACGAAGGAAAATCACAAATTTCGAAAAACAAAATGGAAAACGTTCACCTCCCACCCGACAAACGAGCATCAGAAAAGACTAAACTACAATAATCTCCAGGGCTCAATTTTTTTTTTTCGGATGTCAAAATTAAGTTTAAGGACACTCTCAGGAGTCTGGGGCGAAATAAAGGGGGAGCAAATTGAAGGAGTTTTCCTTAAATTCCAGGAGGGCTACAAACCCTGCGTCTAGGCCGCGGGTGGCCTACTGATCAACGTTCATGACTGCCACGGAAAGGACCTCAGGTTCGATCCCAGGCAGGAACGAAGGTTCGATCCACTAAATATTCGCCGTGCGTTGGATGGGCACGTTCAACCGTCGGACCCTGGGTACTAACCCCCCCCCCCCCCATCGTAGTAAATAAGGGCGTCTTGTACCTCGCTTCCGTGTGATTTTCCTATTGGGCACTCTACCCCAAATCTCTTAGCTTCCTATTTGTAAAGGTTGTTTAAGACCTGGGGTCAGACACTCCCTTCCTAAAATCCTCTACATATTATCAACCCTTAGTCTAAACGCTCTGATTTTTTTTTCTCATGGAGAGACAGTAAGGCTGATTTTTGCGTTACCCCGGTTCCTTGCACACCTTGAAGGAAACCTAGATGACTGTCGAAGAATTCAGAACGTTTCGGAATTTGCGATGTATACCTCTACTTTAACCTTCTTTTTCGAATTTCTCTGTTCTTGTGTAAATTCAATTTCTCCTCGTTAAATATTTTCTGACTTAACTCCAACGAATTCCTTCCGACGAGATTGTAATAGTTGTCAGTCTGACATTGGGGTCAAAGTGCGAACAAAAGAAAACAAGTTAGTAAAATCATGCAATGCATTGATTATGATACGCTTTCCAACATACTAGAAATCCTAAAATGGCTGTGGAATAAATCTCACTCCTACGCCCTGACCTTTAATCCCATTTCGATGATATTCAATAGAACTGGTTCAGTATACCTCCGAAATAACATGATAAAGTTTTGTCGCAATCGAAGCAATTTTACGTAAGTAATGATGCATAAGGGCTATGGAATAGACCCCGCTTCTTTGTCCTAACCTTTGACCCATTTCGCCCATTTTCAATAGGATTCGTCCCCAGGCGCAGGCCCCTACAACATACTAACATTTCATCCAAATCGAAACATTTTCACGTAAGTTATGATCCATAATGGCGGTGGAAGGGATTCCGCTCCTATGTCCTGACCTTTGACCCTCATTTCGCCAATTTTCAGTAGGGTTTGTTCTCAGGTGATCCCCTAATATTTAATCGAAATCGAACCTTTTCTACGTTAGTTATGACGCATAAGAACAGTGGAATGGATCCCGCTCCTATGTCCTCACCTTTGACCCCATTTCGTTCACTTTCAATAGGGTTCCTTCCCAGATGATTCCCTTCCACATACTAAACTGCCATCGAAATCGAACGATTTTTACGCGAGTTATCGTGCAGACGAACATACGCAGACAACGCGTGACGTAATGAAGCAGATGGGAATCGCGGCCATCTGCTAGCAAAAGTGAGACGTCATAAAACTTTAATAGGATCCGCACATTTGTTTGATTGGTGACGTCATGAAAATACAGGTCGCGCCATCTTTTTCTTCCCAATTAATGCGTTCCCAAGGATGAAAATTTGAACATCGATTAAAATAGCTTCATTTTATAACTTGGAATACCTAATATTTTCTAAAACATAACCATAATTATGCAATTCAGCATTTGTTTGTCTACTGACGTCATCAAAGTACAGGTCGCGCCATTCTTTTTCTGGTTTCAACACCACCAAAGGAAAAGTTATTGATTTTTAATATAATTATGGTTATGTTTTAGAAAATATTAAGTATTCCAAGTTATAGTATAAAGTAATTTTAATCGATGTTCAAATTTTCATCCTTGGGAACACATTAACTGTGAAGGAAATGTGTACAAAAGTTTTTCCATTGTAAGTATAGGAAGCAAAATTACTTGACGTCCACCTTAATAATATAGAATAAGGGCGATGGAATGTATCGCAATCCTATGTCCTGACCTTTGACCCCATTTCGTCCATTTTCAATAGGGTTCGTCCCCAGGTGGTCCCCTACCATATACTGAAATTTCATCGAAATCGAACCATTTTTACGCACGTTATAGCGCATAAAGGCAATGGAATGCATCCCGCTCTTATGTCCTGACCTTTGACCCCAATTCACCCATTTTGAATAGGATTCGTCTCCAGGTGGTCCCCTACCACATTGTAAAATTTCATTGAAATCGAACCATATTTACGCAAGTTATGACGTATAAGTGCATGGAATGGATCTCGCTCCTACGTCGTGACCTTTGACCCCATTTGTCCCATTTTCAATAGGGTTCGTCCCCAGGTGGTCCCCTACCACATACTAAAATTTCATCGAAATCGAACCATTTTTACGCCAGTAATCGTGCGGACGGACGGACGGACGGACAAAGTTGGAGCATATACGCTTCTTCAACCTACGGTTGGAAAGCGTAAATAAAAAGTGTTCTGAGATAAGTTCAGTGTGCGGATTGTATGAGCAGAGCGATCTGTATGGATATATGATATGTCGAGGAGGATATTGTAACAGCTACGTCCTACATGGCGATTATGCGCAAAGCTGGATGTTGAGTACAATACCAAAGCTACGTTTTGAGTGCGCTGCATTATATGCTATGTGAATAGAGATACACTGGTCACAAAAAAGTTAAGGATATTACATGAAATGAAGAATGTATGTATCTGACTCAAGTAACGCACATTGAAATAACATCAGTGAGGCAACGTAACACAAACGATAAAGAGTGTGTTTACAAAAACAATTCATTGTGCAATTTCTGCACACAACAAAGTAGCACTGCCACACAAACAAAATGGTAAATTCGGAGAATATCCATACGTCTTGATGTCACTACGCAGTACAGTAACTCCACCTCCGTGTTGAAAAAGTCTTGAAACCTACCAGGTATAATAAGTAGGAACTGTACACCAAATTATACTCGAAATAGTATAACTATACTAATAATCCAAAATTTCTTGGCGTAGAATACAAATAAGACTTTCCAAGCTTTCGCACATCAACCAGATGGCTTTTTAAAGGAAGGTAGACAGATAACTGCAAACTGGATCATAGAACGTTTCAACGTTTTGAACGCGGTGACTTGACTAGACAATAAATGAATAGGAGCAAACGTGATATTTCGAAGAAACGGGGTCAGGTTGGTTGGGCACGCGATACTATGGTGGAAAACTCAGCATTATTTGAAGAATTGATTGCAAATACGTGGCAACTCCAGAGAGACGCTATCATTGCAAGCCTCGCAGCTGGTCAAGATTTCCAAGGTTTCGCGAATGGTAGTAGATTTGGGTGTGAAGTATGAAGAAGTTCTTTCCTATATGGAGTGATGTAAAGAAATTAGCTTCATACTCCACACCCAAATCTACTGCCATAAAACGATTCAATCCCACGATTTTCCAACTACTGAAGCACGCTTCAGGTACGGTAACTGGTTGCATTGTCATCGAGAAAACGGAATGCATGTTCAATAGCAGCGTTAAACAGCGTCACAATGGGGACAATGATCTCGTTTCTGTACACTGAGGCATTCATATTGCCTTGACAAGCATACAATGAAATACGGCCATTAATACACATGTCCAATAGCAGCGTTAAACAGCGTCACAATGGGGACAATGATCTCGTTTCTGTACACTGAGGCATTCATATTGCCTTGACAAGCATACAATGAAATGCGGCCATTAATACACACTCCAGCCTGGACCAGAACTGACTGTCGGTGGTAATTGTGCAGTCCGTCCACATAGTGTGGTTACATTCGTGTGCCGGATCTTCTTCATACGTATCCCCGTTGAGTATCAGGATAAAGAACGAAACGGGATTCGTCTGTGAAAAGTACATGCTGCCACTCTGTATTCCATGAAAAGATCCAGGTACATCTTTGACAGTGAGCTGATGTCATTGTTATGCATCTCAGATGCCTCCTTGCTCTGAGTCCGTACTCGTGAAGGCGGTTTCGTACCGTTTTTACATACTGTAACACCAGAAGTAGCTCGAAGTGATTACCGTGGTAGGCTACTGGTGACACTAGGCCTTCTCCGGGCACTTATTATCAGGCAGCGATTTTGCCTCCTAGTGGAGATCCTTGGTCGACTACTTCTGGGTCGATCTTCAACATTTCTATGTTGTAGAAATCTTGTGTGTAGCCTACTTACAACACTTTGTGAAACTCCTAAAGCAGCAGCTACATCGATCTGCCCTACACCTATACCTGTTACATGCCAACAGCCCCTATTTCCGTTTCCAATGCTTAAACGTCGATTGGACATCCTTTCAGCTTAATCCCACACTGAAGGCAATACATTCAGCAAACTTTTAGACAAAGCGTTTTCTACTTCTCGTAGGATACTTTTATCTGAACTCGCACGCTACGTGCTGTGTCGTCATGATGCTAATTTACATATGACGTAGCTACCCACGCTGATCACCGATCTCAAGTAGTCGCTAAATTTGTATAACATCACGTTTTCCCTTGGAAATCGCAATATACCTAACTTTTTGTGACCAGTGTTATTTTTTTCCCTACATTCCAATATTCTATTCGATTCCAGAGGCCTGATCTTTGGAAAATCTAGTCTCTTCACATTCCAAAAATCCAGTTTTGGGGTTCCTAAAATCCAGTTCTTGGAAAATGTGGTTTCTTCAACCATTAAAAATTTGGTTTTTGAATTCCAAAATCCCACTTGATTCCAAAAACCTTATTTACGGAATTATTAACCTTCATGTCAAGATTCACAAGATGACCCTTCCATGAACACAACCAATTATCACAAAGGGTGGAAAAATACTTTGTACAGCTAGAAATTCGAATATGTAAGTAAAATATCTAAATTTAACCTCTGAATTCATTTAGATCAGCAATCCTATAGCAAATCGTCCGATTCACGTCCTGAAATTACTTTATTTTAGCATCAGATCATTTTAATTATATTTTTTTAAAAGAAACAGCGGCTAGATAATTCTGCGGCGGTTTATTAATAAAGCAAAATGACCATATTCACATATGACATTAATAGAAGCGATCCTCCTGGAAACAGACATAGCCTAAGAAATGAGCATGTAAGATTTTGAGAAAACTGTTCGATTCTTTGTTTATTTTTTAATCGCAGTTTTTCTATAATCACCTAGTTAATCCTCTTTGTCATTAAGAATTATTCCCTCAGCTTTCCCAGAGTTAATTAAAGAAATTTTTCACTAGTTTCTTTGGAAATATAAAATTATTTTTCCTACATCCTTTGAAAATTAATTCCTTTATCTTTATTTTTCTGATAAGCTCTTTAATATTTTAATCCATATATTATTCTTCTGAGTACCTTCTGACTTGACAATTGTTAGTTCCTTTTGTTGCTACTTTGCTTTCTTTCTGCAGTCATGCCAAGTATTTGAAAATATGGAGCTTTGTCTTTCCTCTTCATATTTTCTCTTTAACTTTCATGTTTGTCTTATAATGATGTGTGCATATGTACCATCTTTGTTCTTCTCCATACTATTCACGTTTAATGTACCTTTTAGTCCTTCTTTTGGCTGATGCATTTAGTCTTGTATTTTCTTATTGACTACCTATTTAATCCTTTCATTTCGTAAATTCACGAGTTGAAATGAGTCCTTTGAAATTATTTCTTTCAGTTTCTTCGTTAATGTACTGCAAAATAAAATATTCGGATCTCTCGAGCACATTACGACTTTACGGTATCTAAAAATTTTGTTTATCTGCTTCCAGAGCTGATTATTTTGGTCTTTTCTGCAAATATAATTTTTTGCTCTACGGGCTTATTCAGAACTTTATTTGATTGTGAGAGTGTGGTGTAAGTACTTTATCTGCCACTCTTTTTTATTTTCATGTCCTTAAGATTTAATTAGCGTCAGTTAATTAGTGTTTATTGTACCGATGTTTGCCATTTATTGATATTCCTCTTGGACTCCATTAGAACATTTTGCGACGTTTTACATTTTATCATCCTATTAATTTCATCTTCACATTTGTTGTTTTCTCTCTTTTCATACTTTAAAGCATTCCCTTTGCTTTTTGATTCGCTAAATAATGAAGAGTTACCTCTCACTTTTCTTTGTTTTCTGTTAGGGGGTTTGAGGGCCACCTTAGCAAATCATTTAGCTATAAGCAGTCTCCAGGATGCCCGACCCTAATTTGTGGCTATTGGTTTCAGGAAAGTGACAGAGCTTCAATACCGTAAAACAAAAATATTATCCATGTCTCATCCGGGGGATTTGAACCCGGACCTATCTCAGACAAATTATTACAAATCAACGCTTTCGTACCACTCGGCCACCGGAGAGGCTACTTTTTAGCAGGTCTTTTGTAAAAAAAGATCGTGCTTCTGTTATCGGTTTGTCCGTCCGTCCGTCCGTCTGTCCGCCTTTACCCACGATATCTCTGCAACTATTAATCCAATTTGAAAAATTCTATTTGCATTGGGAAGCTTGAAATATGCAAATGATGATCCTTTATTTCGTTTTTTTTTTTACGATGTACAATTTCGCTGGTAGAGGGCGTAAATGCAAATGATGTCCAATTCAAAAATACGTTTTATTCCACATATTTGCTTCTAAACATGCGAATGAAATTTTTTTTTATTTTTCGATTCCATTTATGTCGAAGAGTATTTTAAATATAGTTACTTTTTCAAATTACGCATAGATTTCCCGCTAGGGGGCGAAAAGTAAATTACATTTTCCCCGATAACTCTTCTTCTAAAACTATGATTTGAAAATTTTTTTCTTCAGCGGATACACCTCCTGATGGAAAATATTTTGCATATAATTTCAAATTTTTGGTAAAGAATAATTTGGCCACCAGGGGGCGTAAGTGTTAATTTTTGCTTCTGATGTATTTACCAAAAAAAAACGGAGCTTCTAAAATATCGATTGAAAAAATTATTTCGTGGACTGATGCCATTCACATCGATAAACCTTTTCGGAATATTTACTTCTTAAAATAGTGCATGGTTTCTACACCAGGGGGCGTAGATGTATATCTTATTTTTGTCAATATCTCTACTTCTAGGAGTCCGATTTGAAAAATTCCTTCTTTGTTGGACAGTGTTTCTAGTGTGACATGTGGTTCATATAACTTTAAAATTTTCAAGTAATTCATAGACTTTCCGCTAGGGGCGTAAATGTAAATTGCGTTTCCCCCTATATCTCTGCTTCTAAATCTCCGATTTGAAAAATTCTTTCTGCACCGCATACAGCTCCTGATGGGAAATCGTTTGCACATATTTTCTAATTTTTGTAAGAAATGGTTTGGCCACCCGGTTGCGTAAGTCTTAATTTCTGCTTCTGATGTATTTGCAGCAAAATATGAGCTTCTAAAATCTCGATTGAAAAAAAGTCGTTTGTTGACCGATACTACTCATGTCGACAAACCTTTTAGGAAGATTTTCTTCTTGAAAAAATGCATGGTTTCTACGCCAGGGGGCGTAAATGTATATCTTATTTCTGTCAATATCTCTACTTCTAAGAGTACGATTTGAAAATTTTATTCTTTGTTGGATAGTGTTTCCGATGCGAAATGTTTTTCCTATAAATTCAAAATTTTCAAGTAAATCATAGACTTTCCACTAGGGGTCACAAAGGTAAATTGCGTTTTCTGCGTTATTTCTGCTCCTGAAGCTCTGATTTGAAAAATTCTTCCTGTATCGCATACAAGACCTAATGGAAAATATTTTTCACATAATTTCTAACGTTTGGTAAATAATGGTTTAGCCACCAGGGGTCATAAGTGTTAATTTCTGCTTCTGAAGTATTTGTTGCAAAATCTGGGCTACTGAAAACTCGACTATTTTTTTCTTCGACCGATACCGCGTATATGGATAAACCTTTTGAGAATACTTTCTTCCTAAAATGATGCATGGTTTTCCCACCAGGGGACGTAAAGTCAAATCTTATTTTTGTCGATATCTCTGTTTCTAAGAGTTCGTAAGCTCACGATTCCGTTTACAGCAATATCTGAGGGATTCAAAACCCGATTGAAAATCTTCTTTCTTTCGTCAGATCTATTGTTTTCCATACCGGTATCATTGACTTTCAATAACTTTGATACATTTAATTTGCGTCAGAACGGATTCAAAAGACGTGCTTATTACACCCGAATATTCGGTGTCATCTTTCTTGTTTAGTTTTGAAGTTAGTTACAAAGATTAAGTCGAATGTTTTGCAATATTTGCATAAACGCATGAGCTGCGGCGCGTATGTCACATGTTTAAACTAGTTCAAATCGCGCACTGCAGTCGGATATAAAGCGGTAGTTTTTGCTGTGAACAGCATTGCATGCTGTCGTCGTTCTGTCTGTGGTTGTGACGCCTAAAAGATGAACAGTCACAACCGAGCCAATTAGGGAACTTTTGCTTTACGGGTTTGAACGCGGCCATAACGCTGCTCAATTAAACACGAAGCATTTGTCCTGAAAAAGGGGAAGGTTCCGTGGAGCACTGCAGCACAACAACATGGCTCAAGAACTTTCGCTCATGTGACGGAAACCTCCACGATCAGCCAAGGTCAGGTAAGCCGCGAACCGTGGATTCGGAGGCCGTGCGCCAGGCCGTTGAGGAAAATACGACAATCAGCACTCGGAGAATATCAGGCGAGCTGGGTGTATCACGGACCACCGTGACTAGTTACCTTCAGGACCTCGGCAAAGTCTACAGGTGCTGCCACATTGTCCCTCACGAACTGACGCCAGCTGAAGCAAACCGCCGAGTGGAAGTGTGCACGAAACTCCTAGAAAACCCGCGCGATGCACGTTTCATCAAGCGAACTGTTACATGCAGTAAAAAGTGGGTCTATTTTCGTAATCCTAACACGCAACGGCAGTAGTTTTGCCCGTTCCAGCCTTCTTAACCTGTTGCAAAACGTGGTCGCTTCGAGCACAAGGTGATGCTCTGCGTCTGGTGGAATTTTGAATGGATAAATAATCCATTACGAATTTGTTCAAGACGGTCGGACCATCAACGCCAACCCCTACTCTGAACAGCTGGAGTGGATGTATGCCGTTTTGGAGGAGAAGTAATTGGCACTGGTGAACAGAAAGCGCGCTGTCCTAGAGCATGACAACGCTCGGCCTCATACCCCGCGAACGACCCTTCAAAACTCCAGGAACTTGAGGGCATCGAGCTGATGCCACTCAGCATGTAGTCCGGACCTTGCCCCGTCGGAATATTACCTGTTCCGTTCCATGGCCCACTTCCTTCGCGGGCAGCTCTTCAACAACCAGGAGGAAGTGCCAGCAGTTGTGAAGGAGATCTTCGCCTTGAAGGACAAGAACTGGTACCGCCGCGGAATCGAAGAACTGGCAGACCGATGGCTAAAGACGGTACAACACGATGGCCTATACTTTGAATGCTAGTCAGCTTTCGTCGTAAAGGTACGTATGAAGACATAAAGTGATCCAAATATTGCAAAACTTTCGACTCACCCTACTTAATTTGGGGGCCAATGATTCCAAGAAAGAAAGAACAGAACCAGCGCCATTGAACAAGTATATTACCCATGCCTCATCTGGAGCTCGAATCCGGATGAGGCATCAGCATTTTATCTCTGACGAACAGTTAGAGATAGGTCCTATGCTTCACCTTATTTTTAATCTGGAAATGTGTATTGGCGATGGTGGAATTGGGCTGATCTGTAGCTGGACGAAGTCTACGTTGTGCAATTCGTCTTCTAGTCTGGTGTTTTCAATAAGTACCTCATCAAAGACTGAAGATTTGGGAAGTGGTTCATTCTTAACTCAAACATTGTTGATTTCGCGCATTTTAAATTATACTGCTCAAAATAATTAGGGGAGTGTGTGACTTTGTCGATAGTATGCAAGACAATCGTGTGATATCTTACCGAAACGTGGAGAACGCAAGTCGAGTGTAGCATAGACAACGGAATCATGTATAACCTTATGCAAATTAGCGTCTGTGACGTCAGAATGCGTAAATCACAGATTGGGATAAAAACGAAGGTTTTCCGGGAAGTCCTTTATTCTTCCGCGTTTGTCATCATATTTCGTTTATTGAAGTCTTCGGTTCGAATGATATCTCAACAGCATAATTTACCGGAATAAAAGGTGTTGAGAGCTATTCCCAGGTTGGAAGCAGATCATATACAGCGGGTAGTAACAGAAGCCATTGGAATGTCACGAAGCGTCATTCCCCGACTGTGGACACGATTCCAGGGTACGGGAAGTGTTCGAATTAGGCAAGGTAAAGGCCGTCCACGACCAAATACAGCAAAGGACTATCGTTATTTATTGCTAACGGTCCGACGGAACAGGCGGCAAAACGCTACGCAGCTCCAGCGAGAGCTTCTCGCGTCAACAGGACGCAGGTTGTCAAATCAAACTATCCGCAATCGCCTTTACCAAGGTGGCCTTTGTGCACGTAGACCAATGGTGTGTATCCCTTTAACCGCATGACAACGTACGCCCTGTAGAAACTGGGCTGGGGAACATCGTGGTTGAGGACACGACGAGTGGAGTCAAGTTCTCTTCTCTGACGCGTCGAGATTCAGTGCGGGGTCAGACAATCAACGAGTTCTTATCTGGAAACATCATTACGGCATATATCGATTGATGGTCTGAACAAGCATAAGTATTGGTGGACGTACAAATCTGTACATCATCCGAAACGACAATCTGATGGACCAGAGATATAGAGACGAGATTCTCAGACCTATTGTCATGCCGTATGCTGCAGCCTTCGGCAATTCGTTCTTTTCCGTGGTCGATAATGCTCCATCTCATAGAGTTCGGCTAGTGGACCACATATTTCAAGGGGAGGAAATCGAGCATATGGAGTGGTCAGCATGCTCCATTGATTTAAATTCAATTGAGGGGCGCACTTGACAGACGCATTGCAGCTCGGCTGGCACCTCCGTTGACTCTTCGTGAGATGGAGACTGCCCTCATTGAGGAATGACAAAGATACCCCCATAACCTTATCAATTCAATTCCACACAAGTGTACAGCGGTCTTAGCCGTTCTAGGGGACCACACGCCCAACTAAAAGTCAATTACACATTCAGAAAAGCACTTTTTCTTGTTGCACAGCAATATTGTTGTACAGCAAATTGCACCATGTGCAATAAATGATAATATTGCATAAATCTTGGCTAATGTGTTTTTCTTACCCATATTGCTAAATATTCTACCAAGTCTTACATAAAAGTAATATCGTTCAACAACGTCAGTCGCACATGATTTTCCTTACAATAAATCTTGTCCCCCTAATTCTTTTCAGCTGTGCATTAATTGCATTTTTCTTTTCTATTTCTTTTTCCCTGTGATGCACTTTCATAATGAAAGTCTGAGTCTGTGGTACATATCTAAGTAATCGGTTTTGTACTATTTTATTAAAAGAAAAACTAGATCGATTTTAATAAAAACAAAACCTTATTTAAACAGCTAAATAGGTAATGTTCTGGAAAAAATGTACCGAGGTGAGGTATTGAAACATTTTTGGGTAGTTAGAATAAGCCATTCGCCAATGAGATTAGTGCGGCACATAGGCGAGTCAAATGAGTTCGCTTTTGACTCGAATCCACCGTTTGTTTGTAGCGATATGAGAAACTGCAAGGGAGAGGACATAAAATTAAATATAATTTTTAGTTGAAGCAAATACAGTCATTTGCAAAAGTTTAAGACCACCTGTTAGCATTAGGAGATTTCTGCCAATTGCGTCAGCTACTGTCTATATTACCCAACTTCCTATTGGTGTTTCATCACCCTGCAGCTGTTGAAGAGTTGGGGGAAGCGTGCGAGGGTCAGTTTGCTTCTGGTTTTCATTCTGAGAGGTTTTGTGCGTATTTTCTAAAGAGCGAAAAATTGGCAAAAAAGCGCGATTAAGTGTTACTCAGAGGGCACAAATAGTCACTTTATATCATGAAGGATACTCCGAACGTGACATAAGCAGAAAGGTAAATGTGAGCAATACTGCTATTCATAATACGATCATGAAATATCGAGATACAGGTGACTTTAGCTATCGAAAGAGAAGTGGACGTCCAAAGAAAACAACTCCATGTGATGACAATACCATAAGACGAATAGTTATGCGTTCTCCGAGGAGTTCGTGCAAAAAATTCAAGGCCTTTCTAGATTCAAGAGGGTTTGGTATTAGTATCAGCACTGTTTCCCGATGTCTTAGCAAAGATTTTGGATTAAAGTCTTACAAACCTGCACATAAACTTAGACTAGCCTCTGTCATGAAAAAGAAGAGACTCCAGTTTGCGAAGCGTCATCAATCGTGGATTGCGGAAAATTGGAGCCAAGTTCTTTTTTGCCGATGAACCAATTAAGCGTCAATTTGAATAACGTGAATCACATGTTCGACGACCAAAGGGTAAAAGGTTTGATGAAAAATAGACCGTTAGCACCGTGAGACATCCGCCAAGTAAGATGATATGGGGTGCTCTGTCAGCATCCGCTACTCCTTTATTATCTTTTTGGCAGACAGACAGGCACTACCATGACTGGTCCTTTTTATGTGGAAATATTACGTGAGAAGCTGTTAACTCATATGCAAGTGCGCAGATGCACAATCTTTATTCATGATGGTGCTCCATGCCACAGGTCAAAGACAGTAAAAGACTACCTGCAGAGGAAAAACATAACTGTGCTTGACTGGCTCGGTAATAGTCCCGACCTAAACCCCATCGAAAATGTGTGGACCATTTTAAAAGGCAAGGTAGCAAAAAAGCAGCCATCAAATTCTAAAGCTTTGATTGACGCGATAAAGCACGTGTGGTGCAAGTGCGCCATATAGCAATCTGCCCGCTATAAAAAAATAAAGGCGGCAACACAAAATACTGATTTCGGTCTTTTTGTGTGCTAAAGAACATACGTATTCATCTGTGGTGTCATTTCTTCAAATATCTCTGACTAGTAATTAGTTGTTTCTTTGAAAATCTTAATTTTCAATAAATTGACAAGTGGTTTTAAACTTTCGCAAATGACTGTAAAAGTGAGATCCAAATTCCGCTGTAAATTTCTAAAATAAGAGCTAACAATACATACATAACTGCATTCTACGTTGTCTCAAAGAGAAAGTCCTTATTCAAAGACGTTTTATTTCGGAAGCAGTGAAAGTAGCAAAGTGGAAACGCTTACAAAGGAATTAAGAGACGTCTTGCAGAACCGACGACTAAATTTCATATACCACATTGTTTTTTAGCCTCATGAAGAGATTTAGCTCCATTCGCCAGGAATGCGTCTTCAGAAGCTATAAGCAGGACAATCGGAGTAAAATGCCAATCTCAAGAACTAATTACAGCAGTAACTGAGAAGAAGCTGTTAAACGAAATACTGAGATTAATCCGGGAACCTCGAAGCTACGAATTCGCGATATAATTGAAGAATAATCTCAAAGATAAATTGAGACAAACATTATTCGATGCTCATTCTGCGAACCAAGCTAAAGGATAAATGAACTAAGTCTGTGTCTAAATGGAGATGATGTAATCAGCACTTCTAGACTTATAAAACGAGAGATAGAAAATTACATAAAAAGTAGGACTGAAATTTAGAACACTTCATAGCACTAAAGTATTGTGTAATCTTTACGACGGAGACATCGTTCGGGCATGCTGGTCTCACATGTAACCTTGACGACGGAGATACTGTGTGCGAAGACAATGACGTACGTTTTTTTTTAGATGTATTACATGTTACTGCCACCCAGGGAAGAATTCTGTGCCAGAAGCAACTGGTGAGTTTTAGCCATGTCGAATGCTCTCTGGCATAAACAGTTCTGCGGTTTGTCTTCTACAAGCGCGACAAAATTCAAATATGCACCGAATGATTACTGAATTATACCCCGCCCCCTATCAAAAGTGGGCATCTCCCGAAGACCACATAATATCCAAGAGAGCGCGATTAGTCGACCGACGTAGCATGTATAAGGTGTGAGTGGAGCAGTAGGTAGTCAAATTCGGAGCGTGATGGGTAAACCGAAAGTTTTGTGAGCTATTGAAATTTATTGAAATTTGTGAGCTATTATAATTTATTGAAATTTGTGAGCTATTTGTCAATTTATTGAAATTTTGTCAGATTGTGGGAGCTCAGAGAGTGGGTTCCTCGATTTCCCGAACTGCTGAACTGGTGAGTTCTTCATGAGCCGCTGTAGTTAATATGTGTATCAGGACTAGTGTGAAAATGGTTAAACAACGACCCAGAGGCAAAACTGCACGGGGCAGCGGAAGGTTGATGTGAGGGGTGAGGACCGGGTCCGACAACTCGTACAGACCAACAGACACACCACTGTTCAACATTTGACTACCCAATATAACAGAGGTCAACCGGCAAATGTATCCATCGTGACCATACATAGCACGCTCGCACGTATGGGCTGTAACAGCATACGACTCCAACGACATCCTCTCCTAACCACTATCGATATACAAAATACTCTACTTCAGAAGACGTCGTGTAGAGGTGCAATAATCCACTGGAATCAATAGCTGTCAGCACACGATACACTAAACACTCGCGAATATATGATCCACAGAGTTAAAAGCTGAAATTCGCAGCATGCTTCGCCCGCGAGAGGACATGCAAACGATTAGCATTGCAGGGCATATGCAAAATATGTGCACCCGGTATGCCACCGAGGAGCACTATAAGAAGGGTGCACAGAAGGCGGGGTGTAAGTAGTGGAAGTGTGTTGTGCTGCCGGACCTGTGCGTGGGAAGCTTCCTGATGCCTTGTTGCAGAATACGGCAGTCATTCCAGCACGTTTCGGAGTTCGACAGAGGACGAATAGTGGCTGATCGCGACAGCAGTTTATCGTACCGAAACATCGGCGTGGGACGACATCCAGCCACGTGAGGCGAGTATGGATTTGGTGGGAGCAGGAGGGACGGAAGGACCGACATGAGCGATTGCCGCAGCCGCGGCACACCACCGAACAAGAGGACCGGCATGTTGTGCGGCGGGCATTGACGGCTCGCATCGCCACATCACGAACGTTAGCGCAGGAATTAGGGTGCGTTGCGCAACAACCTGTGTCAGCACGTGCCATTCGACGTCGTCTGCAGGAGCGGGGACTTGTCGCACGGCGCCCATTGCTCCGATCACCACTGACGTTACACCACCAGCGAGTGCGGCGGAAGTGGGCCATTGAACGCCGCACCTGGACTACGGAATGGCACGACATTGTCTTTTCCGACGAATCCCGCTTCTGCCTGCAACACCACGATGGTTGGATCTGCGTGTGGCGGCACCGCGGCGAGAGACTATATGACGCCTGCATTATGCATCGCCATACCGGTCCGTCGCCTGGCGTTATTGTTTGGGGCACAATTGGATATGACACCCACACCCCTCTGGTACGGATCGCCGGTACACTCAACAGCCACAGCTACTTCTCCGACGTTTTGGAGCCTGTAGTCCTCCCTTACCTGCAGGACCTGCCAGCGGCCACGTTTCAACAGAACAGTGCGTGCCCGCACGTGGCACGCATCGCGCAACAACTATTCACGGCCCACCAGGTGTCATTGCTGCCTTGGCCCGACTGTTCTCCCGATATGTCGCTCATCAAACACGTATGGTCGCTGATCGGCAAGCGAGTGGCCCGGCAAGCACCACCCGTGGTTGCGCCTGATGAACTGTGGCAACGTGTGGAAGCAGCTTGGACCGACATACCCCGAGCCCACATCAAAGCCTCTTTCGTTCGATGCCGCGGCGTGTAGCGGCCGTTATTGTCAGCCATGGGGGCCACCCGAACTATTGATGTCTGCGTGTTCCGCAAGTCGCACGCGCCTGTAAGCTCAATCGTTTCATCTTTGTATCTGTTGCTATGTGTTCAGTAAATTTGGCTTTGCTATCTCGTGTCCTTCTTGGTGTTGCATTTTGGGTGGCCAGCAGTGTAGTTAGCCATGAGACTTAACAGAAAAAGATTTCCAAACGAAAATCAGCGATAATCACAGCATTCTTCCTGAAAACACAATCATCTCAGAGATGATCAATGACCCTAGTGACCTTCTGATAGGCCTATCAAAAAATTAACCCTCAGTACCACATTCTTTGTTATTAACACTTTAACCAATGCAGTTATGTATGTTTTCATCATCAACCATTTTCAATTCCTGCTGGATGAATATTTCCCCAAGCCTCTCTTTCACAACTCTTTGTCTTGAGCAATTACCTCTTCCATGTCACACCGGCATGCCTTCGAATTTCATCAGCAATGTTCTTTTGGTCCTTTTCCTGTCCCTTAGTATCCATTCTGGATTTCAGTTATCCAGGGCTGGATCAGTTCTAATAATATGTACAGCCCATCGCCACTTGAGGGTCTTAACTTTGTATATCATGGCATCTACTCTTTTAATGTTCCTGATCCACGAGTCCATTTTCCTAACCTTTTTGGTTACAACAGGCATGCTTCTCTCCGGGCTCCTTTGAACTGTCCGCAGCCTCTGAGCGTCTTTCTTAGTTAAGATTCATGTCTGTGATCCATAAGTAAGAACTGGAAGGATGCGTCGATTGAACAATTTCCGTTCAAGACATAATGGTAGATTGCTCGTGAAAATTGCACTGTTTTCTCCAAATGCACTCCAGCTCAGTTTTCAGTCTATGATCTTCTTCAATATATATTGCGGTGCCACAAAAAAAAAAATCTGGGTAGGGTACTACCATTTCCATTACATGCCACCACAACCTTGCGGTAAATGGCATCGTCCGCAAACGACGTATATATAGAGGTAGACATATCTCCGCAAGCTCAAGTAGTACACTGCTGGACAATTGCTAAGGACGGATCATAAACGGCTATATAGCGCATAAAAAAGTAAGTGTGGTTGGATGCCAAGTGAAATAAAATAATGTCCGAATGCCAGGACATTACAAGAAAGACAATTTATTGTGCTCTGAAATCCAGAAGGCTTTGGAACGTGTTCAAGGGACAAACAGGCCATTTTGTGCAGAATACGTAAACGTGAAAAAAATGCAATTACCGTCCGCAGGCGTTCCTGCATAAGATGTCAATACGGGATATGGCCACCATGGAGGGCGATGCAAGATTCCACACGTCGTGTCATGCTTTGCACAACATTATCAAGCAGCTGTTGGAGTAATTTATCCCATTCCTTTGTCAGTGCACAGATGAGGGTGTCCTTGTTTATTGGAGGGCATTGGCGACCAGCAAGACTCCTCCCCAAAGCATCCCACACATTTTCAATGGGATTCAGATCTGGAGAACGTGCTGGCCATACGAGGCGTTCAATATCCTCGCTCTCAAGACACTCCTGGACAGCGACTGTTCGATGACATGTTGCGTTGTCGTCCATGAAAATGAATCTATCACGGACAGCACCACGGAACATGCGAACATGAGGTAGCAGAACATCATTAATGTATCGTTGGCCAGTCATAGTTCCAGTTGGAAGCACATAGAGGGACGTACGACCATTGATCATGATGCCAGCCCATACCATGACACTACATGTCGGATATCGGTCCCTTTCCTGTATGTTTGCTGGACAATATGCAGTACCACTATCACGCCAGATCAGTTGTCGTCGACAATCAGACGATAGACTGTATCTACTCTCATCTGAGAAGAGGACAGCAGACCAGTCGTTATCAGTCCAATTGCGATGTTGATGGCACCATTGCAAACGGGCGGTACGGTGACGTCTGGACAATGGGATGCACACAACAGGACAGCGGGCGTATAGTCCTCCTTCATGCAAACAAACGTCTGGCGACAGTTTTTCGGGAGATCCGCTTGCCAGTAGCTTCCATAAACTGATTTGCTTCCTCACTAGCTGTGCTGCGCCGGTGTCTTTTTGTTGATAGCAGTATGTACCGATCTTCTGCAGGTGTCGTACTGCGAACACGACTTCCCCCTGATGTTTGCTACACTCTCCGTTTGTTTTAAATGATTTCCAAAGCCTTGAAACAACACTGTGGCTGACGTCGAACTCCCTGGCAAAATCTGTTATTTTTCGCCCTTCTTCAATCTTGCCAATAATACGGCCACGCGTAAAATCATCTAGGTGATGTCGGGAGGACATACTGAAAATTGCAAGTTCGTCAATTGATTCTTTCCCTTTCAACTTTGCGTTTGAACAACAACGGTCAATACGCGTCAAATCCTTTATATCTCTTATCAGCGCTATGACGTCACGAACAAGTTCGGCAATCCAAAATTTGCATACGCACAACACGTCTTACTGTATCCCGCACTTATGCTAATTTCCACATTTTCCTGCCTTCCATTTTATGGTTGCTATTGTCATCCGTCCTTAGCAATTGTCCGGCGGTGTATAACATTCGCAGTTCAGATGGAAGCTTATCAGGATTTAAGCGATTTCGAATGTTGTATGATAGTCGGCGCCCGGGAGATGTGTCACTTTATCTCGGAAATTACCACGAAAATTGGATTTTCACGGTTAGCGATTTCAAGGGTGTAATTGGACTACACAAACTCAAGGGGAAAATCCCGAGTGACGGACTGAAGTGGCCGTAGAAAAACCCTGGACGTCCGTGGACAGCGGCGTCTAGAACGCAACGTAACATCTGCACGGGGTGCAACATTGCCGCAAAGCAAAGCGCAATTCAATGTTGGGACCAGTAGTAGCATCAGCGTTCGGACAGCGCAAAATTTCCTGTGTTCTATGGAGTTCCGGAGCCGACGGCCCACCAGGGAGGAATTGTTGATTCGATTACACAAGGCTGTGCGCCTCGCCTGGGGTCGGGAACACCGCCATTGGACTCAAGATGACTGGAAACGTGTAGCCCGGTCCGACAAATCGCTGTACTAACAGTTTCGGGCAGATGGCTGACTCTAGGTGTGGCGACAACCCCACGAGGCAATGGATTCCGCGTGCTTAGGACGGACAGTGTAGGCCGGCGGTAGCTGTGTTATGGTGTGGGGTGTTTTCACCTCGTACAGATTAGGACCCCTCATATGTCTGCAGACCCCTCTGACCGGCGGATGCTACGTAACCATCCTTGGGGATCGTTTGCACCCGTTCATGTCATGCAACCACTTCGACGGTTGCGGCCACTTTCAAACAGATGATGCGCCACCAGACATGCCCACAGTCTATGGCTGAAGGAACATTCTACGGAGTTTAGCATCCTGTCTTGACCCCTTCGTTCGTTGGATTTAAATGGCATCGAACACATTTGGGATGCTCTTCAAAGTGTTGTCAATGCCAGAAATTCTCCACCAGCGAAAATTAGGGAATTGTGGGACGCTCTTCAGGAAGCATGGTGTGGACTGTCGCCACAATACTACAGAGAGCTCGTAGAGTACTTTCCCCGTAGCGTTGCTGCCGTTATCTCATCGTGAGGAGACCAGCGTGGTATTAGAGAGGTACTGTTTGTTTGTTTGCTTGTTTTTGGCACTTCAGTGTACTGCTTTTGAGTTAACTGTATATTTGATGCCCTTTCTTTGTTTGGTTGTTTTTTTTATTGGAGATTTAACGACCACCGTGAGCAACTCAATTGGCTATAAGCAGTCGCCCGTCCTTAATTTATGGCCACTCGTTCCAGGAAAGGGAGATAGTTAGTGCCATAAGACAAACACTAGATCCATGCCTCACCGGGATTCGAACCCGGACCCCTTTTGGACGAATGATCAGAAATCATCGTTTAGACCACTGCGGCTATCCTTTTATTGCCGCGTTTTAAATACCAAAAAAAATGAATTTTTCACGCTTCTATCAAATCTTTCAAAGAGAACTGAAGCTCGTTCTTTTAATTCGCGGATTCTCCCTTTGACGAAAATTTCAGGAACGTAATTAGCACGAATGAGAAGGTGCTATAAACATAAATTTTTGAAGCTCAAAATATAAATACGTTCTATTGTCCGGCATGCGCACACACCTGACTGCTTGTTTTGCCTGAACTGTATTCGAAAACCAAGTAAGATACGTTTGAAATGTTTGTTCTTACCCAACGCCCAGCTAGGACAGTGACCTATTATACGGACGTAAAAACAGAGCCCATTTAAGAGGTTGCTAGGAGGGCTGTAGCCCCGGGCGTCATATTTTCAAGGGGAACACAGAATAATGCAGGTTGCTTGAAGAATTGACAGAGTTCTAGAGTTTTTTGCTTTTTTTTTTGCAGATAGCACAGTGAAAACAATAAAAAACTGCCTTGTAAAAAATGTTTTCTATTTCTCTCCCCTTTTTTAGGAGGAGTCCGCAAAAAGTACAGTCGCTCACAATCCATCCTCAAATCTTTCGAAAGCATTACAGATGTTTTTTTTGTACACATCTGTAATTGGGGGAAATTTTCATACATTAAGAATTCGTTTGAATCACGATATGTGCATCGTATTATTTTGTCCACTACTTTAATACACTATCTACCAACAAATGATTGGACACCTGTGATAGCAAAGGAAAACAAAGTTTATTCACCTTCAATAGTTGGTGGAGCCTCCACGAGCTGCGATTACAGCTGCGACCCTCCGGGGCATACTCTCAACCAGGCGTTGTACGACGGCTAGCGGTATTTTCTTTCACTCGGCTTGGAGAAGACAGGTCAGTTCCTTCACCGATTTCGGACGGTGGGGGCACCCCTTGGGTCGACGCTCCAACTCGTCCCAGAGGAGCTCGATAGGGTTAAGGTTCGGGCTCTGCGCAGGCCAGTCCATTCGATTAACCCCACTGTCACCATACCAAGCCATGGTGGACCTCGCAACATGACAGGTGGCATTGTCATCCTGAAAGTAACATGGGTCCACCCCGTAAAACTGCCACAACGTAGGAAGCGCATGGTCATCCAAGATGGTGCAGTAGGTCTCGACGTTGAGTCTACCAGGAATTGCGACCAAGGGTCTCGTGCCATACTAGGAGAAACACCCCCATAGCATAATTCCACCGCCGCCGAACTTCACAGTTGGCACAATACATTCCGGCAGGAGGCGTTCTCCAGGCAGACAAGGTGAACCTTAATTCGTCGCTCCAGATAACCTGTTTCCACTGTTCAACGGTCCACTGTCGACGTTCTTTGCACCACGTTAGCCGAGCAGCGCTATTGGACTTGGTGATCAAAGGCTTGTGGGCGGCAGCACGTCCATGATAACTGAGCAGATTGGGCTTCCTTACGGATGGTATTCATCGAAAGAACACTCCCGGATGCCTGTTGAAACTCCTCGCGGATGTGGCCCATCGATTTGGTGCGGTTCTTCCGAATTTCTCTGGGCAGCACCTGTCGGTCTCTAACTCCCAGTTTTGTGGGTGCTGGGTCGGGGCACATTTCGGCAGTCATCTCTCATCTTCCACTTGCCATCACGTAGGCCACTGTCGATTTTGGGTACTTCAACTCGCTAGATATGTCACGTATGGATCGGCCATTTCTGTGATACCCGACGATTACACCTTTCTCGAAATCAGAGAGCTCCGAACTGCGTGGCATCTTGCATGCGACTGGTTGCGTTGTTGTTTTCCACACGATATTTAACGGCAGCGGCCGTGACGTGTATCAGGACCGCAGATATCGTCGACTGCAGGGGTGTCCATTTACACTGTTAACAATGTGTGGTAGGTTGCACGAGAAAGTGGTGCTACACCAGCTGCACCACTTTCTGAGAAAAGATACACCATTGCATGGAGCAAACAAAACCCAACAATATGGTGCAACTTTGCACCATAACGTAGAGCAACCTTGTACCATAGCGTGATGCAGAGCTTAACGATGTTGTTAGGTTTTGTTTGTACCACACATTGGTGTATCTTTTCTCAGAAAGTGGTGCAGCTGGTGTAGCACCACTTTTTGGTGCAACCTACCACAAAATTTTTAACAGTGTACTTGTTGGTAGATAGTGTATAATTTCAACAAGCTGTACCTTGGAGGAGGAGAATGTTAAATCATAATTGAACTGGTGTCCATTTTTCAAAAATGCATTTTCACGTTTTCTTGCTAACACCGGTTCGCCCATTAATCATGGTATACACACTTGAATGTAGCGGGTATAATTTTATGGCTCCCTCTCGTATTTTGGGAATGTTTTCTCCTCAATATTGTTTTTATTCGACCAACACCTTAGTCAAATCCTAAATGTTCCACTACTAGTAATACTGGAGCCCCAAAATACTGCCCAGCCCCAGGTTACCCTGTCTCCTTAAATTGGTTCTGCGTATAACCTGCCCTTGCCCCCTCTTGGGCAGTCGTCATTTTCCGAAATGTGGGATTATATGAACCCAACTGACCTCTGAGTCCAAGGTACTAAAATTTTGTGGAAATAAGAAACTGCATTTATAGGTAAATTCATTAGAATTAAGATTTTAGTGATTGAATATATTTCTTATTTGAAAAGAGGAAACAGGTTTCGCGTATGTAAATTCGCAGCTATTTTAAGATCTTGCTCTCAGATATGTGACTTATGAACCGCACCCAACGCGTATCTAAAAAAAACCAGCAAACTGTGAGCAGGGAGAGAATAAAATATCGGTCCCTGGGAGTCGGAGGAAACGAAGTAACGCTCGGTGAGCAACTTGAAACTTTATAACTCTCCTTATGAGGATGTAGCGGAGTAAGAAAGCGTTGTGCACGATTTGAGAGTGACGGAGAAGACAAAGGTGACTTCCAATTGAGCTCTTGAAAAAGAAATTACAGAAGCTCGGTCAAGTCTTGGGTTAAGGGGTTCAACGACCTTCCATCGGAAGCACTACAGATTCATTGGGTTGTTTGTCCGTTACTTTCGGAGTTAGTCAATATCTAGTTTTCTCTTTTGAGGCTCTTCTTTATTTTGGTAAGATCCACGTGCTTAATTTAATTACTACAGAACTCAGTCCCCTGTTTCAATGAAAAAAATGCTACAGTTTCAATTCTATTGCCAAAAGCAGTGGAACTTCGGTAACACGTTTTCCTGGAGGAATGGCCTTAAGCAGCGTATAAAAGAAATTTCAATACTGTAGAAATTCTGAAAGCCTCAAAAAAGGAAAGGTAAAAAATTCTTGTAATTATAGATAAAGCAATTTACATAGAGTGATCACTGAATTATGACCACCCCTATCAAAAGTGGATGCGGCCCGCTGAACACGTGATTTCCGAGTGGGTGCGATTAGTCGACTGACGTAGAATATATAAAGTGTGAGTGGAGCAGTAGGTAGTCAAATTCGGAGCGTGATGGAAAAACGGAAGGACTTAGCGGATTTTCTGAAAGGACATGCTGTGAAAACTCAGAGAGCGGGTTCCTCGATTTCCCAAAACGGCTGAACTGGTGTGTTGTTTGCGAGCCACCGTAGTTGAAATCTATCAGGACTGGCGTGAAAATATTCACGCCAGTCCGATATCCCGACGATATCCTCTCCTAACCACGTTTCAACGGTGTAAAATACTCATCTGGTGAATAGACAAAGTCATCGCTCTTTCCACGTTTTTCTTTAATTAACACACGGCAACAGAAAAATTGTATCTGGATATCGAATCCCAGATATCTCGACAACTAGCCGAGTGCGTTCGCCTTACACTACGGTGGCCAACAATCCACGGCGTTTAAAGAAAAACGTGGAAAGAGCAATGACTTTTTCTATTCACATTGTATCCCCGTATTTGGAAGATTTCCACTATCACTCTCGCCCTGTGGATTTACACTATACTGATAAAAGTCACCGGACACCTAGAAAAGAAACACAACATAGCATTTATTAAAATACATTAGTACGGTGTCGGTCAACTCTTCGTCTTAATGCATGAAGTGACCCTTTGAGACATGCTTTCGACAAGGTTTTGGAACACAGCTATAGGTATGCGCTTCCTTTCAGTACATAATGCTGCCGCTAACTGTTGCTTAGTAGTAGGCCTTGATTCCAAACTTCTTATCTGGCGCTCTCATTCATCCCATATGTGCTCTATGGAGAAAAGATCGGGGCTCTGTGCTGGCCAGTCTACTGACGATATACGGAATTATCGTCAAACCACGCCATAGCAGTCTGGTTTTATAGCTCGGTGCATAATCCTACTGGTACCAACAAGGCTCGGTTCCATAGTATTGCCACTGAGTTGGTAGGGCATAATTGTCCATAATATCGAGGTAGACGTGCTGATTAACAGGTTTGTCCCCGATAACCAACGGGCCGGGGACCATACCACGAAAAACACCCCCACACGAGTACACTGCCAGCTCAGAACTTGACAGTAGGAAGAGTACACTGTGGTAAATAGCGTTCCCCCGGCTGCAGCCATACCCACACACGGCCATCAGATTGATGGATCGTGTATCTGGATACATCAGTCCATAGGACCGGTTTGGATTGATCTACGGTCCACGATACATGTTCATTATACCAGGCTAAACGACGAGTAGCATTCCGAGTGGAGATGAAAGGCTTATGAGCAGCCGCACGACCACAGTAACCCATGAAATGAAGTTCTCTGCGAATGGTACGTGTACATACCAAGGTTTCAGCATTTTTACTCACCTGTACACTGAGGTCTTGTGCAGTACTCCGTCGATTAGCTGTAACGACTCTCCTGAGGCTTCGACGTCCTCTATCACTGATTTGCTTTGGTCTACCGGTACGTTTTGCTGCTTCAGGCACGCCATGTGTCTTCCACTTATTCAGTACATCCAAAACAGTTGAACTGGGTATGTTTAAACGCCTCTCGGTTTCTCTTATGGACAACAAACAATTTTTCCTTTCTCAAAGTCAGTTATCTCCCGCCGCTACATTTTCACTCAACCTCACAGTGCGATAGGGCCACGGTCAGCTGCAGGCTTGTTTTTATAACGTTTGCAGCTGTCCCGAGCATCTTAACAGCGCAACAGATCCGTTCATTTGTTTTTGAAGGAGTGTCCGATGACTTTTGTCAATATAGTGTATCAGCTATAGTTAAAATAGCTTGTGCCGTTAAGCCCCACCAGATGGAGACGTCTCATTTGCTGAACCCATCCCTACGGCTTTGTGATATCAGATGCTGACAAATAAACACATATATCGCCGTGGATTGTTGGCCACCGTAGCGTAAGGCAAACGCACTCGGCTAGTTATCGAGAGATCTGGGGTTCGAAAAGCGTGGAAAGAGCGATGACTTTGTCTATTCACATTGTATCCATGTATTTGGAAGATTTTTGCTGTGACTCGCCTGGTGCATTGATCATGCAAGTTGAGCATCGGATGACTGCAGAAAAGTGTGCTGGTCTGATGAGTCTCAGTTTTTACACCACTCCGTGAATGGTTTTTCACGTATTTTGGGATAAACAACATGAGGCACTCATCCTGCATATTTTCCACAGTACGAGCTGATGGAGGCGGTTTTATGGTGTCGGGAATGTTTACCTGCTGGCAGGAACTTGGACCCCTGATGCATGTAGAACAACGTATGACTGGTGCCCACTATCGTGAATTGCTTGTTCACTCTGTTCACCCAGGAATGTTGCACTTTCTCCCGAATGGCGACGGTGTCTTCTAAAATGACTACGCGCCGAATCACAGGCCCAATGTTGTGCAGGAAGAGTTTCAGGAATGCAATTTAGACCTCCAGTATTCAGACTGAATTCCGAACTCCCCGATATCAATCCCATAGAGCACTTGTGGGACACTATTGAACGGCATATCAGGCGTCTGGATATACCAAGCGGCTCCATACCTGCAATGAAAGCCGCATCACACACAACTTGGTTGGTAATACCTCTCAACTGCTTCCGGAATCTTATTGAATCGATGCCACGTCTGATTGCTGCTGTACTTAGGGCGAAAGAACGACATACGAAGTACACTGACGGAAAAAAAATCCCAACACCACGAAAAACTAGTTGTAGAAGAATGAAATGGCGGCAATACATTTGTATAGGTAACATATTTAATCGATTAAGGTTTCAAGATCACAGCTTAATGTAAGCGCGAGAAGAGCCAATTTAAATGTGAAATGCTGGTACATTAATAACCGGTGTAACCGCCAGAATGTTGAATGCAAGCACGCAAACGTTCATGCATTGTGTCGTACAGGTGCTGGATGTCAGTTTGTGGGATGGAGTTCCATGCCTGTTGCACTTGGTCGGTCAATACAGGGACGGTTAATGCTGGTTGGGGATGACGCTAGAGATGTCGTCCAATGATGACCCATACGTGCTCGATTGGTGAAAGATCTGGTCATCTGGCAGGCCACGGCAAGATGTCGACACTCTTTAGAGTATGTTGGGTTACAACAGCGGTATGCGGGCGAGCGTTATCCAGTTTGAACCCACCCCCTGGAATGCTGTTCATGAATGGCAGCACAACAGGTTGAATCACCAGACCGACGTACAACTGTGCCGCCAGGGTGCGTGGGATAACCACGAGAGTGCTCCTGCTGTCATAGGAAATTGCTCCCCAGACCATAACTCCAGGTGTAGGTCCAGTGTGTCTCGGCCGCAGACAGGTTGTTTGCAGGCGCTCACCTGCCCTCCTTCTAACCAACACACGGCCATCACTGGCACCCAGGCAGAACCGGCTTTCATCAGAAAACACAACAGATCTCCACTCCGTCCTCCAATGAGCTCTAGCTTGACACCACTGACGTCGCAAACGGCCGTGGTTTGGAGTATGTGGAATGCACGCTACAGGGCGTCTGGCTCGAAGCTGTCCTTCAAGTAACCGATTTGTAACAGTTCGTTGTGTCACTGCGGTGGTAACTGTAGCTCGAATTGCTGCCGCAGACGTGGTACGATGCGCCACGGCCATACGCCGTACACGGCGGTCTTCCCTCTCAGTAGTGCCACGTGGCCGGCCTTAACCCGGTCTTCTTGAGGCAGTATCTTCCCTTGACCACCGCTGCCAACAATCATGCACAGTGGCTACATTCCTGCCAAGTCGTTCCGCAATATTGCGGGGAAAAAATCCACCTTCTCGTAGCCCTATTACACGACCTCGTTCAAACTCCGTGAGCTGTTGATAATGGCTTCTTCGTCTTCTTAAAAGCATTCTTGACTAACATCAACACACTACGTCGAATCTCAAAGATAACTAACGCTCACGAACGTTACAGCACGTATTTACAGCAAACCTGCTTTGCCTGTTCCGAGGGGCGCTACTAGCGCCACACGTATGCGCCGAGCGCGAAATTTGCATAGACGTTATCATAAAGATGTACTCTCACCGCCTACCAACTGTCGTTTATCTAACGTAACCCCTTCTTGGTGTTGGGATTTTTTTCCGTCAGTGTATTTCGTAGGTGGTCATCATTCAGTGATCACACAGGGTATAATGTAGAAAGAACTAGCTGGTGACCATGACCTTCCCCGTCCAAATGCGGACTCCGCAGGGAAGGGTATAATGTAAGACATACATGCATACATATTAGGTGTACAAATAAGTTTTAAAGCGTTTTAAGATAACGCAACATGTAAATTGAGAGAAAACAACAATACCTTTACGAATCAAAATATGCGCCGTCATTATCTATCACCTTCCGCCAACCGTCGGGCAGCTTACGGATTCCAGCCAGGAAGAATACTTCGTGGTGTGACGCGATGAAGTCGTCAACCCATTTTTGCACTGCGTCACTTTTCCGGAACCGTACAGCAGCCAAACCATGTTGCATCGATCGGAACAAATGATAGTCTGAAGGAGCTATGTCGGGACTATACGCCGGGTGCTGCCACCGATGCGGCTGAGACGAATGCTCTAAAACTGCGGCTGAGATGGTGCTCCAAAACTTCCCAGCCGCGGGTAGCCTAGTGGGCAACGTTCGTGACTGCCACGGAAAGGACCTCAGGTTCGATCCCAGGCAAGTACGAACGCTCGATCCACTAAATATCCGCCGTGTGTCGTTTGGGCACGTTAAGCCGTCGGAACCCGGGTACTGGTCCCCCGGTAATAAATAAGGGCGTCTTCCTCCCCCTTTCTACTTCGCTTCCATGTCACTTTCCTATCGGGCACTCTAGCCCAAGTATCCTAGCTTCCTATTTCTAAGGGTTGTTTAAGACCTGGGGTCAGACACTCCCTTCCTAAAATCCTGTACATATGATCATTTGATCATTTGCTCCAAAACTTCCCAGTGAAGCGTCAATAACGTTTCCTTGACCGATTTTGCGACATGCGGCCTGGCGTTGTCATGCAGTAATTTCACGGGACGCAATCCTTTGCCTGTGAATGGACGTTTCCGACAGATTTCCTGGTTCAATCGTGGCAGTTGTTGCTTGTAGAGATCAGCAGTAACAGTTTGACCCTGTTCCAATAGTTCATAATAGAGCACGCCCTTGATATCCCACCAGATACACAGCAGAACTTTCTTGGAGTAAATATTGCGTTTCGGTGTCGAAGTCGTTGCTTCACCGGCATCGACCCAGTGTTTTTTGCGCTTATGATTGTCGTACCGTATCCACTTTTTCATCACCTGTAACGATTTTCTACAGGAAAGACTTTCTGTGTTGTTTATTCAACATATTCAAACACTTCATGACTCGCTCATCTTTGTTCCTCCGGCTCAGGTCATGTGGCACCCATTTTCCTTCCTTATGAATCTTTTCTATTGCGCATAAACGATTGGGAATGGTTTGTTACTCCCAGTTGTTCAGTTAGTTTTTTTTTGCCGTTGAGACCAATCTTCATCCAGCAATGCTTGCAGTTCCTCGTGTGCAACCTTCTGCGGGACGCCGCAACGTTCTCGATCGCCAACATCAAAATCACCTGCTTTAAACCGTCTAAACCAAAACTCACACGTGCTTTTCGATACAATATTCTCCCTCAGAACAGAACAAATCGGTGTACATGCTTTTGCAGCACTTTTCCTTGATGAAATTCGTAACGAGTGCAGTGTCGAATAAATGCAGTATCGCTTGCCATTTTTCACCTACCAATGTGCAAGTGCGTTTGACTGCTGGGCAAACTTCTGTGTCACATTTTATACTCTGGAGCAGTTACGGTCACATGAAAACAACGCGGGGGAGTGTCGGATATGTAAATTAGGAGTATACGTCACACCAAAAACGCTTTGAAACTTATCTGTACACATAATACATACATACATACATACATACATACATACATACATACATACATACATACATACTTTCTTTGCTACATTAAGCCTATGTCTATTGTGCTTTCCGCATTAAATTTTTTGCACGTCTTTTGTAAAAAAGGAACGTGCTTATGTTATCACTTTGTCCGTTCGTCCGCCTGTGGACACAACACCTCTGCAACCAATAGTCCGATTTAAAAAATTATTTTTGCATTGAAAAGCTTGAAATGCGAGAATAATGGCCCTTGCGTTCCGTTTCCTTTTTTCAGATGCACAACTTTACCGCTTGAGAGCGCAAATGCAAATGATTTCGAATTCAATATATATTTTATTCCATATATTTGCATCTAAACATCCGTTTCAAAAAATTCTTTCAAAAAATGCGAAGCCTATTTTAGGCACAGTTTCTTTTTCAAGTAACGCATAGATTTTCCGCTAGGGGGCATAAAAGTAAATTGCGTTTTCCCCGATATCTCTGTTTCTAAAACTCCGATTTGAAAAATTCTTCCTGCATCGGAGACAGCTCCTGATGGGAAATGTTTCGTATATAATTTCTAATTTTTGATAAAGAATGCTTTCGTCACCAGGGAAGTAAGTATTTACTTCTGCTTCTGATGTATTTGCACCAAAATCAAAGCTTCTGAAAATAAAAAAATTCGTTAACTTATACTTCTCACTTCAGAAAAGCTTTTCAGAATACTTTCTTCTTAAAATAATGCATAGTTTCCCGTCAGGGGGCGTAGTTGTATAACTTATTTTGTCGATAACTCTGCTTAAAAGAAGTCCATTTGAAAAATTGTTCTTTTGTTGCGGAGCGAAATATTTCTTACATAATTTCAAATTTTTCGTAACTCACCGGTGTGCCAACAGAGGGCCTAAGTTCATGGTTCCGTCCACAGCGTTATATGCGGGACTAAAAATCGGATTGAAAAAACCACCAAAAATGGAAAGTCTTTGAGTATATTTTTTTCCCCAAAATGATGCACAATTTATCTGCTAGGGGGCGCCAATATGTAATCTTTTTTCTCAATATCTCGCGATTTAAAAAATACTTTCAACACCGGATGCCATTTACCCTGTGGAACACTTAAAGATAGCATTTGAGGAGTTTTATAGTTCACTGTTCTATCGCTAGGTGGTGTTTGTGTACTTCCGTTTGCAGCTGTATCTCCGCTTCTAAAAACCCCTATTGCGAATTTTTTCTTTTTACTGTATGTCATTCACTACAATAAAGATGGGTAACATTATCCCCTTTAAATAATGCATAGATTTACTGCTAGGGAGAGTGAATGTCAATACCATTTTTTCTTCGCTATCACTGCTTCCGAGAGACGTATTTGAAAATTTTTTGTAGCTTTTATCATGAACAATACGTAGGCATTTTTCGCCTATACTCAGCTTTTCCACTGTGCAAAATTCTTCCGCTAGAAGCAGAGTGCATTTAAGGACACGGAAGCCCAGGGGTTGGACAGTATTTTGGGGCACCAGTATTAGTGGCACATATAAGATAGCACTATCTGTGGATATATAAAAATACCCAGGAGAAAACATTCCCAAAATATGATGAGGAAATCATAAAAATATCTCCGCCGTATTGAAGTGTGTATTCCATGATTCATGGACGAATCACTGGTAGCAAGAAAACGTAAAAGCGCATGGTTGAAAAAATGGATATCAGTTCAGTTCTTTAACCTCCTCCCTCCCACCCACACAGGGTTCAACTTATTGAGATATATCGAAGTGATGGACAAAATACTATGATCCAAATATCAAGATTCAGATGAATTCTTAATGTAATGAAATTTTCCCCAATTACAGATATGTACAAAAAAAAAGCATCTGTAATGCTTTCGAACGACTTAAGGATGGACTGGGGGCGGCTATATTTATTGCGGGCTCACCCTAAAAATGCGGAGAGAAATAGAAAAAAATTTCATAAGACAGTTTCTTATAGCTTTTGTTGTGCTATCTGCAAATAAAAAAAAAAATACTATAGAATTCTGTCCATTCTTCAAGCATCCTGCATAATTTTGGGGCCACTTCAAAATGCGGGGCCCCGTGCTGGAGCCCCACTAGCCCCCCTATTAAATGGAATTTAGCTAGAAGGCGTAGAGTTTTATCATGTTTCCTTCTGCATTTCTCTATTTAACTCTTCGATTTGAAAATTTATTTTTCTCTGATACCTTTCTTCTGCTGCTACGAGAAACTTTTTGTGAACATTTGTTAATTTCCGCAACATACTTTTTAGCCGTTGGTGAAAGTAGTTGTTTCTATTTCTAGATATTTCATCGATTATAGAAATCAGCTTGATTTTTTTCTAACCGGTTCCATTCACTTTTTTTTGTTGTTGTTATTGGAGGTTTAACGACCACCGTGAGAAGTTCAATGTGCTATAAGCAGTCTTCCGTCCCTAATTTAATGTCACTGGTTCCAGGGAAGGGAGAGAGCCAATGCCGTAATACAAACACAACATACATGCCTCACCGGTATTCGAACCCAGACCCCTTTTAGATGAATGATCAGAAGCCATCGCTTAGACCACTGCGCAACCGGGGCGGCCCATTGACTTTGAATAACTTCGATAAATTTAATTCGTGTCAAAAGGCATTCAAAAGACGTGCACATTACAACAGAAAATTCGGTGCCATTTTTCTTGTTTTATTCTAATTTCATTATAAAACTAGGTAATGAAACTATATGATTTCATATTTGCAATATATGAAACAAGTTATTAAAATCATGGAATGCTTTGATTATGATACGCTTTCCAAGAAATCATTACTCAAGTTATGAGGATAATTGCTATAGAATAAACGCTCCTATGCCCTGACCTTTGACCCCATTTTGATGATATTCAACAGAACTGGTTAAATATACTTTCGGAACAACATGATAAAGTTTTGTCTCAATCGAAGCATTTTTACGCAAGTTATGAGGCATAAAGGCAATGGCATGGATCCCGCTCCTATGTCCTGACCTTTGACCCCATTGCGCCCATTTTCTATAGGGTTCGTCTCCAGATGGTCCTTTACCACATACTAAAATTTCATCGAAATCAAACCACTTTTTGCGCGAGTTATCGTGTGAACGAACAAACAGACAGCCGGACAAAGCTGGAGCATATACGCTTCTTCAACCAGCGGTTGGAAAGCGTAAAAAAGAAGCCTTACCTCTGTACTACTAGGTAGTAAATCCAAATACGATTTTTTTTTATATTCAATGCCCGTATTATACATTCTTTACTAGTAAGTATCGCTCTGTTGAAAGCCGTTTGCCACTAGTTGATTTAGCATTAGTGCCACGTGAAATATTCAATACACTCTTTACTTGTTTAAAATTTCTTGAATTCAGACAAAAAATAATCTCCTTTCATGAGAGAATACTCTTCATTTGGAAGAATATTTTTATTTTATGTTTTTAGTGAATTTTTAGGTGCATCATCTATTTGATAGACGCAAGAAAAACGCTGTCTCGGTTGTCTCAAAGTTGTGACATACCAGGTTCCGTATAAAAGAATCAAAGAACCGTATATTTTTGAAAATATGAGTATTCAAAATTAAACATATAATCGCAAAAAGCGCATAAATTAATTACGTATAACTGAATTGAAAGAGCGGTAGAGACTACACTAAAATATTGGGACTAGCGCAGAATCAATCTACAAATGTGAAAAACATATAACCGGAAACGTATAACCGAGGCTCCACTGTAACTGTTTCGTTTGTAAAATTATTTTCCATATTTTTTCCAGTATAAAATCTTTGAAAAATTAAAAAAACTAATGAAAATGTTGGCACAAATGTGCCGTCTTTTCACTATTTCCATGTAGCAACTTCTTCAGAAAGCTTGAAAATTAACATTGCCCTGAAGCGGGAAACGAACCTGCCTTTCCGGATTTCCGTTCGAGCATGGGATCCATTTACACCACCCAGAACAACGAAGTTCCAAGCAACTAAAGCTAAGCAAATGTAGCATAAAAATCTGAGAACCGTCAGCGGTAGAAATAAGAAATTTGCATACCACTTCGAAATTTGCAATGAATAAAAATCCGGACCACAATCAAGCCTGTACCCATATAGCACAGAATATTTCGTATATGTTACAAGTACGTAGGTACTGAAACATTGAGACTTTTCAGATACGTTGCACAATGTAACAGTAATGTTTCAGAGACCTTTTTTTTTTTTTTTTTTTTTTTTTTGGAGGTTTAACGACCACCGTGAGCAACTCAATGGGCTGTAAGCAGTCGCCCGTCCCTAATTTAGGGTCCTGGTTCCAGGGAAGGGAGAGAGCCAGTGCCGTAAGACAAACACAACATCCATGCCTCACCGGGATTCGAACCCGGACCCCGTTCGGACGAATGATCAGAGGCCATCGCTTAGACCACTGCGCCACCGGGGTGGCTTCAGAGACCTTACAGTTACGTCAAAATGTCCTCAAATGTTACATAACTTTGAAACATAACCGATACGTTACAGTGAAAGGTCTTTGTAACTTCAACATACCAACTTTATGTTACTGTTACGTATTTGAAAGATATTTGTAACTTCGTTACATTACTGTTACGTATTTGAAAGATATTTCTGACACCATCATATTACTGTTACGTATTTACTACGTTGAACATTACAATTTTGACAAACTTTGTAAAATCACAATAAAAAATATTACACTAGACAGCTGTTTCAAAAGCAACAACAGTCGTATTACGAGTTGTTTACGTTTTCACAGGTTCAAAGCAGTCCGCTATCCACTGGGAACACACGTGGCGGCGTTTATATATTGATAATAAAAGAAATAAACATCGATCCCAAATGAGGGAGTCCAATTTCTATTATACATGCGGAATAGACTATATTTCAGCGAAAAAAAAGAAAGAAAATCAAATTCGTTATTTCTCTAAATACCTACCAATATGAAATTTCTCAGCTTCAAGTAAAAAAAAAACATGCTGGTACAGTATACTAATACAACAACACAGCCATCTACTTAGATTTTATAAAATGCTTTTTAGAATTTAAAAATTGTAATAATCAAAACAATTACTTTCAGATGATCTTGAATCACAAAAAAAAAAAAGGATGAAATATTAAATCAACTAACTCGAGTACGACATTATCACCAAAGAATATCCCAGTAGCACGTGGAAATACGACTACGAGAGTGATTCCGTAAAATGTCATAAATGCGAATGCGCATCCGCGCCGTTGCCAAACCAAAAATCTTAAATACCGCCGGAATGTAACATCAAGGCAGCAATTATGTACAATGGAAACCATAAAACAGCAGTGTCGGTGAATGCTATTTTTAACGTAACCGTAATGTACAAAGATTTATGTTCCAAAATAGATGTTCCTGAAACGTAATTGTAAGATATCTCTGAAAGCGTAAAGAAAATGAAAGATTGTAATGTTATTGACACATATCCGAAACGTTTTGTGCTGTATGGGTATACAATGAAGAGCAATTGAATTAGATATACCTGTCTAGTAACGTGTAGCACCACCTTTCGCCCTGATGACAGCGGCGATTCGTCTCGAGATGGACTCGACAAGACACCGGAAGCGTTGGGAAGCCATACGGATCCACGACCCCTGAACCTCCCACAGTTCACGAAGATTTGATGGAGGGGGATCAGAGGCTCGAACATCTCTCTCGATGACATCCCAGATGTGCTCGATGGGATTGAGATCAGGTGACCTAGTTGGCCACGGAAGCGAGGTCACGTCGGTGAAGTGTTCATCCAACCATTCGGATACAATTCGGGAGCGATGGCACGGTGCATTGTCTTGTTGCAGGATGAGGTCTCCAGTGGGATGTTGAAGACGTACAAACGGGAGCAAATGGTCGTTCAGAATATCCCGGTAACGTTGACCTGTGAGGGACGATGTCACACGTATCAGGGGTCCCATTTCAGTCCACGTAAACAGTCCCCAGACGAGAATGCCACCCCCACCAGCTTGAAGAGTACCCTGCTGGCAAGAGGGATCCATCACTTCATGTGGTTTGCGCCGTATTCGTATGCTGCCATCCGCATGTACCAACGTGAATCTCGACTCATCAGTCCAGGCCACATTTTTCCACATGTCTAGGGTCCAGTGGCGATGTTCCCGCGCCCATGCTAATCTTTGCACCCTGTGATGTGCGGTCAGCAGCGGTACCCTCGTGGGACGATAGTAGAGGAAAAGGAGACTTCTGGCACAGGGACAGCCCTCCATAGAACTTAACATTGGCTGCCCACGAGGCTGTCCACGAGGCTGTCCCCGGCTGTCCCAAGGCAGCCCCAGCTGTCCCCGAATCAGAATTTTTGTCACGTGATCGTCCCCATGATGTGCTGCCCCCTAGCGGTGCTTCTTGGAACTTTCAATGGAACTTTGTTTTTTGAGGGATGGCAACGACCGAGAGGGAAAGGGGGTGGATATAGGGGGATGTCTACTCGATGTGCTGCTCCCCGAGTCAGAATTTTTTTCACGCGATCGCCCCCATGATGTGCTGCCCCCTAGCGGTGCTTCTTGGAACTTTCAATGAATATTTGTTTTTGAGGGATGGCAACGATCGAGTGGGAAAGGGGGTGGATATAGGGGGATGTCAACTCGATGTGCTGCCCCCTAGCGGGTGCTTTTTGGAACTTTCGATGGATCTTTGATTTTGAGGGATGGCAACAACCGAGTGGGTCCGTTGGGATTTTTGCATTTATTCCAGTGGTTTTCAAGCGGGATTTTCCCTCCTCTTCGATGTTATTTTTCACCGGAGGAAATTTTTACGTAACGATGCTGGGGAATTTTCTTTCAATGGAGTAAAAATGCTCTAATGGTCTTAGCAAGGTCCTAACTCACGATGATTTGGTTTCAAAAAATTGGTCAGGTGGTCTCGTGTACTACGTATTCACTCTATTTTTTTTTTAATTACTTTTACATTATTTCTTCATGTTTTTTTTTTATATATATTTTGTATGTTTTGAGGAGTTTTTTCGTGTAGATGTAATGAATTTTTCTGGGGAACTTTCTTTTTCATACATTTCATTTTATTTCAGACCAATGAGACAGGGAAATGCTTCTTTAGAAACGATTTCATTCCTGTTCACAGTAACTATTGGACTTTGACAAAATTTTTGGGAAATCAAGCGGAAATGTAGACATGTTAATTCTGAGTCTTTCGCCCTTCCAATATTTTTTTTTTCTAGTGGTAATGTTTTCATGTACTATGTATTCCCGCTCTTTTCTTTTTTATAACTTTTACGTTATTTCGCCATGAATTTTTATATTTTTTGTATGTTTTGAGGAGTTTTTTTGTGTAGATGTAATGAATTTTCTGGGGAACTTTTCTTTTTCTTTTATTCAATTTTATTACAGATCATGTGACGAGGAAATGCTTCTTTAGAAACGATTTCGTTCCCTGTTCGCAGTAATTATTGGACTTTGTCCTTTTTTTGTTAAATGACTTCATGCTAATTCTGAGTCTTTCGCCTTTGCAATATTATTTTCTTGTAATTTTTTCGTGTGTTCAAATTTACAGGTCTTTCACAGTTAAAATTCTGATGAAACAATATTTTCTTACTTTATTTCGCATATCATTATAGCTTCCCAATTTCGCTATTTTACTTCATCTTTTTTTTTTTTTGAAATTTCGGAAAACTTTTCAGTATGTCAGTAATTGTTTTCTTATTGGTCAAACTTGTGACTCCATTTATTTAGACTATTTTTTTTCCATTTTCATTTCAACAAAACGATTATTTTAGATGTAGCAAGTCATCAGATTTTTGTTTCCTTATATAGCATATTTTCAAACTTGCTTAAAAATATTCCTCAAAGCTTTGCATGTAACCAAATATGCATTTTTTTATTCTTTCTAGTTTGCTATACTTTTCGTGGACTGTCCCAATAAGAAAGCATTCATTGTCAAGACATACAATCTAAAACCTTTTTCTTACGATAAAATTTGTATTCTTTGGTCTGTATATTTTTCTGTCTCGTCCGAAAAAACATTCATTCTAGAGGCAAAGCTAGTGATTCCGTTCATCCCATAAACATTATTTTTTTAACGTTTTACTAACTCATCAGAAAAGCAGTTATTCCCCATCCCCATAGCGAAAATAAAGAAATTCTTACTTCTTTTCCATACATATCGACTCAATCTATTTCTTTTCGAAATGCTGGTCATGACATTTCAACTAAAATTTCCTACTTTCACCAAAAACCATATTCTTAAACGAGCTATTTTTTTCTTTACTTTATTTCATGTATAACTAAATTTTTATTGTTTCCTCACCTCATCAAAGTTAATAAGAACTTCCCCAATCTCATTCCTTTCCTCATTTAGTTCCCTTTAAATTGAGATGTTTCAAAACTTCGCGTTTATTTCTTCCACTAAATGTCCAGTTCTCCCGTATCGGTCCCATCATTTTTAACTTCTGTGCCTGCCGCATTTTTTTCTTTAGACGTTTAGTTTCATTAACCTTTTCTTTCGTTTCAATTAGGTTTTCATTATCGTATTTTTTATTCATTGTCTCAGCAGAAAAAGCTTTCATTCTGGAACATGTACGACTAGATAAGTCCATACTTCCTCTAAACATTTTTATTTCACGTTTTACTAATTCGCAAGAAAAGCAGATGTTTCCAAACTCTCATAGTGAAAATATCGTATTCCCCTTATTTTACTTATTATGTTTTTGCTTCTATTCAGTGTTGTATGATTCTTAAAACTTCGGTTTATTTTATGAAACTTCTTTTTTTTTTTCTTAGTTTTTTTTCTGATTCAACCTATCAATCTTTTCCTATCGACTTAATTGCTCTTATTTTTCCATTTTTTTTACTTTACTTTTGAACAGAAATGTGTCTAAAATCTTCAGATGTATTTTAGTCTCTAAGGCCGATTCTTCACTATTTCAAATAAAGTCATTGTAGGATTTTAGTGTAAATGCCCCTAAATCTTTAGAACTTCCTTTTCATAGTTAGATACTAATTCCTCGAGGTTTAAATTAAAACATGAAAGAAGAGTGTTTTACCCTCTATCCAGTGAAAGAAGAGTGTTTTTACGCTCTCTCCAATGAACGAAGAGTGTTTTTACGCTTTCCCCCAAGAAATTAACTTTGGAATCTCCTTCTTCTACCGGAAAATGACTATCTTGTGCGACTACTACGCGTCTACTGCTTTGCTGGAAAACCTCATGACATGAAATCCCTTTGCTTGGTAGATTAAACTAAATTCTGGTTTTGAACTTTGAGCGCAAACTCAAGCTTGCAAAAAGCATGGTTTTCTGAGCGAACTTAAACTGTCTAAGATGACAAAAAATCTAAAACTGGTGACTCAATGGGACAGAGCGTTTGAACTTTGCCGTTCATTCAAGATTTAAGAGATCAGTCGTGAACCACTACAAGGAAATAAGCAGACCTGATTTAGTCCACTGTTTCCAAGGAAGGTAGAAAGCTAGTGTCGTAATTCAAAAGCTCATAACTCAAGCCTTCCACAGGATTCAATTTCGGACGGGCGATTAGTCAGATGCCAATGCTTAGACATTGAAAAATTACTTCAGACAAATATTTTCTTACTTAAAAGTGCTTCAAGTCAGAATTTGTATTACTTAAGATTTCCCTTAGTCAATATTTTTTCTATCTTAAAAACTTCTAAAGGGGTTGATTTTGAAAAAAAAAAATACGAGTTCTCCCAAAAACGTAAAATTTCCACAGAATTCTATGAGGAACCAAATAAATTGACGAAGCTTGAATGTTAAGTCTTTCAACCCATTTCTTTCTCTTCATGTTTCATTCCATAAACTTTCTTCAAATTCCTATATGCCAAAGAATTTTGTTAAATGTCCAAGTTCGACTCCACCAGAAATTTTCTGAAAATGATAGTTTCTCTTTTAAAAAAAATTCCAAAATAAGAATCCCTTCAATGAAACAAGAAATTCCTATTCAAAGCATTCCATCACTCTTTCTACTTTAAATACTCTCTTTGTAAATCTAAGGAGGTGTTTTTGTTTTAGGTTTTTTTTTAATATTCATATATTTTTCCTCTAACTTTAGAAGATATTTTCCCAGAAATGTATGTACATATACGACAGTAAAACATCATACAACTGCTTGATGTTCAATTCACTTCACGCTGTCTTAAGGATATTCTTTCATTTTCTCATAACACATATTGACATGTTATTTTTCATCTCCATTCACTTCAAAGACTTGAGATCATCTTAATCGAGTCCTTTGAGAAAAACTTTCATAGAAAAGCATAAATGTAATGAAAATGTCAGTTTTCTTAAAGAAATCATAAGAATAAGAATTTTTTTTTTACTGAAACAAATTTCCCCTGTTCAAAGCATTAAGTGGCTCTTTTCGCATCAAATTCTGTATTTCCTCGTGTAAACTTTATTCTTTTTTCTACTTCATATCGTCGTTCGTTTCTTGTTTTTCCCTATGTAACTAAAAACTTCTTTTCTTAATCTATTTTTCATAAAGTATCATTCTTTTGAGTTGATTTTCTCTCTCTCTCTCTCTCTCTCTTTTAAATGCATTCCTAAGTTCATATTGAGAAGGGTTTAAATTTTGATTGAAAGATCATTTTAGGAAAAGTTAAAAACAGATAATGTTCGTTTCGGAAAAGTACATTCTCATATAGGGTTAAAAAATGGAACACTTCATATTTTCTTAGGGGAGGTTTTGATGAAACACGTTTCAGTAAAAACAGTGAAATTCCCATTGAATAACATGGGGAACTATGAAATTTAAGAAGCACGTTTTCGTTCAAGGAAAATATTTTAAAAGGTCTATATTCGATTCAGTTGAAAACGATTCTGGTAGAAAACAGAATGCAGAAAAAACAGTCACAGCAAGTTCCTGAAAGTTGAAAATAGATGAGGTTGAAATTTGGAAAATGTCTAAGGAAAGAAATTGTTATAAAACACAGACTGTTTAGTTTTCCCAGGCTAGGGTCTTCAGTGAGAGCGCTTCTTCTTTTTCAACCCAAAGAATGAAGCAGGTCAGTTTGAAACATTTCAAACTCCCCCGAAAATAAGCCATGTACTCTGGTTTCGACTCAATACTGTAAAGCATTGCTCTCAGACCAGTCGGAATTCCGCCTCAATTGGTTGCCTAATGGAAAACCTTAGACCCCTTTCAATAACAATTCCCAAATATCCTTAAAAAAGTCTAGCAAAAAAAGCACTAATCCCCCATTAAATCAATGGCATTCATTCTGTTACTGTTTTAAACATTTCAAAAAAAGAAGTTTACATTCTCACTTTTACTTTAAAAATCTTGAAAGCTTAAATTTTGACCCATTTCAAAAAAAAAAAAAAAATTCACTTAAAATTTAATTTAAAAAAATAATAATTACTCTTTAAATTTATGTCTTAAAACTAAAAAAATATTTACGCGTAATATTCAATAAATAATAAATATTCACAAACTCACCTTCTACCCTGCCCATTTAAAAAAAAATTCTGAATTTATATAATCGAAATCATTACTTCTCCAAGTAGTTCTTTTCCCCTGATTGTAGAGAGGAACTCTTCTGAAATCTTCACTTTTCCACATATGTTCATAAAAGCTTGAGCTACTTCCTTAGGATTCAACAAGCTCACAGCGTTCACGAAACTTGAAATCGCTTTCTGTTCACTCAGTAGTTAGGCATGGAGGATGCATCTGAATAGGTGGAAGTACTTCAGAAATGCATTCGCGACGTCTACATATGTGTCTAAGTTCACACTCCTCAATCGATGTATTTTGAAACTTTCGGGATTCTCCGAGCACGATTTTACGGAATTCTGAACCCATTAACAATTCCAGGATGCTGTCCCACATGCCATCCAAAATAATTTGGAGTTTCTTACACTGCTTTTTGGTTAATGCAACTCCTGTTGTTAAGTGAAAAATCCTGAAACAGAAATTTGAAAGACTTGAAGACTTCTTACTTTATTTAAACTTAGAACAGAACTAAAATTCACTAAGCGTTTCCTTTGCATACTGTGACTAATGCATGACACTTATCACAACACGTGTTGGTGTGTCACCATGCGTCAGCGCTTCACGGTGGCTGTTTCCTTATCTGTTCATCTCTCAACGAACATGCTATCGACTCTAATCAGACAAAGCTTATTTTCAGGTAAATTCTTAGAGAAAAACGAAAGGACTTCATTATAATTAATTTTCATATCAGAGAGAATAAAACTAAAATGTATTCGGTAAGAAATTCTTCATGGTTGAATTTTCCACAAAAGGAATACCGAAAGCGAAATAATTTAATCAGACACCCTGAAGAATTCATCTCAGAATTAAAACCGCTTTTGAAAAAAAAAAAAAAAAACCCAGTAAACTATAGAATACTTTGTTCTTCACATAAAGAAAACACAGTGTACGATTTCAATATTCCCTTTTTCTTAAAATTTCTCACACGTAATAACTAAGATCAACTGAGTCCAGAAATGCTTCGTCTACTTTAGTATTTCGATTCCGAGGAGTTCTTCCCGATACTGTTAAGATATTTTCTCAAAATCCAGTTGTAAAATAATTTTGGTCATGTTTATTTGATTGTCGTTGTCGGAGATTTCCAATCCGTTCATATCCACCATGTCATATACTGTGTCCCCGAGTTTCTTCAAGCAGAAAGAGCCTTCATTCCACAGAAATTCTTCTTTTTGGTGTTTGTAATGTTTCCAAAGTCAAATTATTTTTTTTCCAATGCTTTCTTAATTAAAGCTGAAAACGAAATGGATTGAAGAAACGTCTGTTGTATGACTCTTAACATAGTAGATTTCTTATCACCCACGTTAGTCCAATGTTCACCGCACAGAGAAATTTCAGATTTCAAAATTTCACCATCTGATCCACTTTTTCTAGAGTAAATCCAATACATGGTGAAAATCTCGACTTATGCAATTCCTTTGAGTAAGGAATCGCTCTCATGAAAGGGGGCAACGGTTAAAATCGACATTGATTAAAATTGGAGAAGGAAAAATATGAGAATTGAATAAATAATGCATAGACGAGATTCCCGAAAACATAAAAAATATAAGTTTTATATAAAAAAAAAATTCCATGAAAAATATTGGAGGGTGAATGATATCTCACATCGGTCTTCCACTCCTCCCAAAATTTAACGAAGTCCATTAAATCTCTGTTGTCAGTACACGTATTTGTTTAATTTTGGGTGGAATGGATGACGATGTGAGATATCATTCGCCCTCCAATATTTTTCATGGAATTTTTTTTTTATATAAAACTTATATTTTTTATGTTTTCGGGAATCCGTCTATGCATTATTTATTCAATTCTCATATTTTCCCTCTCTCAATTTTAATCAATGTCGATTTTAACCGTTGCCCTTTCATGAGAGCGATTCCTTACTCAAAGGAATGCATAAGTCGAGATTTTCACCATGTATTGGATTTCACTCAGAAAAAGTGGATCAGGATGGTGAAATTTTGAAATCTGAAATTTCTCTGTGCGGTAACATTGGACTAACGTGGGTGATAAGAAATCTACTATGTTAAGAGTCATACAACAGACGTTTCTTCAATCCATTTCGTTTTCAGCTTTAATTAAGAAAGCATTGGAAAAATAATTTGACTTTGGAAACATTACAAACACCAAAGAAGAATTTCTGTGGAATGAAACTCTCTTTTCTGCTTGAAGAAACTCTCGGGGACACAGTATATGACATGGTGGATATGAACGGATTGGAAATCTCCGACAACGACAATCAAATAAACATGACAAAATTATTTTACAACTGGATTTTGAGAAAATATCTTAACATTATCGGGAAGAACTCCTCGGAATCGAAATACTAAAGTAGACGAAGCATTTCTGACCCAGTTGATCTTAGTTATTACGTGTGAGAAATTTTAGCAGAAAAAGGGAATATTGAAATCGTACATATGTTTCTTTATGTGAAGAACAAAGTATTCTATAGTTTACTGGGGTTTTTTTTGTTTTTTTTTCAAAAGCGGTTTTAATTCTGAGATGAATTCTTTCAGGGTGTCTGATTAAATTATTTCGCTTTCGGTATTCCTTTTGTGGAAAATTCAACCATGAAGAATTTCTTACCGAATACATTTTAGTTTTATTCTCTCTGGATATGAAAATTAATTATAATGAAGTCCTCGTTTTTCTCTAAGAATTTACCTGAAAATAAACTTTGTCTGATTAGAGTCGATAGCATGTTCGTTGAGAGATGAACAGATAAGGAAAGCAGCCACCGTGAAGCGCTGACACATGGTGACACACCAACACGTGTTGTGATAAGGGTCATGCATTAATCACAGTATGCAAAGGAAACGCTTAGTGAATTTTAGTTCTGTTCTAAGTTTAAATAAAGTAAGAAGTCTTCAAGTCTTTCAAATTTGATTTCAGAATTTTTCACTTAACAACAGGAGTTGCATTAACCAAAAAGCAGTGTAAGAAACTCCAAATTATTTTGGATGGCATGTGGACAGCATCCTGGAATTGTTAATGGGATTCAGAATTCCGTAAAAATCGTGCTCGGAAGAATCCCGAAAGTTTCAAAATACATCGATTGAGGAGTGTGAACTTAGACACATATGTAGACGTCGCGAATGCATTTCTGAAGTACTTCCACCTATTCAGATGCATCCTCCATGCCTAACTACTGAGTGGAACAGGAAAGCGATTTCAAGTTTCGTGAACGCTGTGGGGCTTGTTGAATCCCTAGGAAGTAGTTCAAAACTTTTATGAACATATGTGGAAAAGTGAAGATTTCAGAAGAGTTCCTCTCTACAATCAGGGAAAAGAACTACTTGGAGAAGTAATGATTTCGATTATATAAATTCAGAATTTTTTTTTAAATGGCAGGGTAGAAGGTGAGTTTGTGAATATTTATTATTTATTGAAATATTACGCGTAAATATTTTTTTAGTTTTAAGACATAAATTTAAAGAGTAATTATTATTTTTTTAAATTAAATTTTAAGTGAATTTTTTTTTTTTTTTTTGAAATGGGTCAAAATTTAAGCTTTCAAGATTTTTAAAGTAAAAGTGAGAATGTAAACTTCTTTTTTGAAATGTTTAAAACAGTGGCAGAATGAATGCCATTGATTTAATGGGGGATTAGTGCTTTTTTTGCTAGACTTTTTAAGGATATTTGGGAATTGTTATTGAAAGGGGTCTAAGGTTTTCCATTAGGCAACCAATTGAGGCGGAATTCCGACTGGTCTGAGAGCAATGCTGCAATATTGAGTCGAAACCAGAGTACATGGCTTATTTTCGGGGAGTTTGAAATGTTTTCAAACTGACTCGCTTCATTCTTGGAGTTGAAAAGAAGAAGCGCTCACTGAAGACCCTAGCCTGGGAAAACTAAACAGTCTGTGTTTTATAACAATTTCTTTCCTTAGACATTTTCCAAATTTCAACCTCATCTATTTTCAACTTTCAGGAACTTGCTGTGACTGTTTTTTCTGCATTCTGTTTTCTACCAGAATCGTTTTCAACTGAATCGAGATATAGACCTTTTAAAATATTTTCCTTGAACGAAAACGTGCTTCTTAAATTTCATAGTTCCCATGTTATTCAATGGGAATTTCACTGTTTTTACTGAAACGTGTTTCATCAAAACCTCCCCCTAAGAAAATATGAAGTGTTCCATTTTTAACCCTATATGAGAATGTACTTTTCCGAAACGAACATTATCTGTTTTTTTAACTTTTCCTAAAATGATCTTTCAATCAAAATTTAAACCCTTCTCAATATGAACTTAGGAATGCATTTAGAGAGAGAGAGAGAGAGAGAGAAAATCAACTCAGAAAGAATGATACTATGAAAAATAGATTAAGAAAAGAAGTTTTTAGTTACATAAGGAAAAACAGAAACGAACGACGATATGAAGTAGAAAAAGAATAAAGTTTACACGAGGAAATACAGAATTTGATGCGAAAAGAGCTACTTAATGCTTTGAACAGGGGAAATTTGTTTCAGTAAAAAAAAATTCTTATTCTTATGATTTCTTTAAGAAAACTGACATTTTTCATTACATTTATGCTTTTCTATGAAAGTTTTTCTCAAAGGACTCGATTAAGGTGATCTCAAGTCTTTTGAAGTGAATGGGATGAAAATAACATGTCAATATGTGTTATGAGAAAATGAAAGAATATCCTTAAGACAGCGTGAAGTGAATTGAACATCAAGCAGTTGTATGATGTTTTACTGTCGTATATGTACATACATTTCGGGAAAATATCTTCTAAAGTTAGAGGAAAAATATATGAATATTAAAAAAAAAAACCTAAAACAAAAACACCTCCTTAGATTTACAAAGAGAGTATTTAAAGTAGAAGAGTGATGGAATGCTTTGAATAGGAATTTCTTGTTTCATTGAAGGGATTCTTATTTTGGAATTTTTTAAAGAGAAACTATCATTTTCAGAAAATTTCTGGTGGAGTCGAACTTGGACATTTAACAAAATTCTTGGGTATATAAATTTGAAGAAAGTTTATGGAATGAAACATGAAGAGAGAAATGGGTTGAAAGACTTAACATTCAAGCTTCGTCAATTTATTTGGTTCCTCATAGAATTCTGTGGAAATTTTACGTTTTAAGGAGAACTCGTATTTTTTTTTTTTTTTCAAAATCAACCCCTTTAGAAGTTTTAAGATAGAAAAATATTGACTAAGGAAATCTTAAGTAATACAAGTGACTTGAAGCACTTTTAAGTAAGAAAATATTTGTCTGAAGTAATTTTCAATGTCTAAGCATTGGCATCTGACTAATCGCCCGTCCGAAATTGAATCCTGTGAGGCTTGAGTTATGAGCTTTGAATTACGACTAACTTTCTACCTTCCTTGGAAACAGTGGACTAAATCAGGGTCTGCTTATTTCCTTGTAGTGGTTCACGACTGATCTCTTAAATCTTGAATGAACGGCAAAATTCAATCTGTCATTGAAGTCACCAGTTTTAGATTTTTGTCATCTTAGACAGTTTAAATTCGCTCAGAAAACTATGCTTTTGCAAACTTGAGTTTGCAAAAGTTCAAAACCAGAATTTAATTTAATCTACCAAGCAAAGGGATTTCATGTCATGAGGTTTTCCAGCAAAGCAGTAGACTGGTATCTGCACAAGATAGTCATTTTCAGAAGAAGGGAGATTCCAAAGTTAATTTCTTGGAAATAAAAAACACTCTTCGTTCATTGGAGAGAGCGTAAAAACACTCTTCTTTCACTGGATAGAGGGTAAAACACTCTTCTTTCATGTTTTAATTTAAACCTCGAAGAATTAGTATCTAACTATGAAAAGGAAGTTCTAAAGATTTAGGGGCATTTACACTAAAATCCTACAATGACTTTATTTGAAATAGTGAAGAATCGGCAAGACTAAAATACATCTGAAGATTTTAGACACATTTCTGTTCAAAAGTAAAGTAAAAAAAATGGAAAAAAATAAGAGCAATTAAGTCGATAGAAAAGATTGATAGGTTGAATCAGAAAAAAACTAAGAAAAAAAAGAAGTTTCATAAAAATAAACCGAAGTTTTAAGAATCATACAACACTGAATAGAAGCAAAAACATAATAAGTAAAATAAGGAATACGATATTTTCACTATGAAGTTTGGAAACATCTGCTTTTCTTGCGAATTAGTAAAACGTGAAATAAAATGTTTAGAGGAAGTATGGACTTAGTCGCAATGTCTCCAGAATGAAAGCTTTTTCTGCTGAGACAATGAATAAAAATACGATAATGAAAACCTAATTGAAACGAAAGAAAAGGTTAATGAAACTAAACGTCTAAAAAGAAAAAAATGCAGCAGCAGTTAAAAATGATGGGACCGATACAGGGAGAACTGGACATTTAGTGGAAGAAATAAACGCGAAGTTTTGAAACATCTCAATTTAAAGGAACTAAATGAGGAAAGGAATGAGATTGGGGAAGTTCTTATTAACTTTGATGAAATTGAGGAAATAATAAAATTTAGTTATACATGAAATAAAGTAAAGAAAAATAGCTCGTTAAAATATGGTTTTTAGTGAAAATAGAAATTTTAGTTGAAATGTCATGACCAGCATTTCGAAAATAGATTGAGTCGATATGTATGGAAAAGTAAGAATTTCTTTATTTTCGCTATGGGGATGGGGAATAACTGCTTTTCTGATGAGTTAGTAAAACGTTAAAAAAATAATGTTTATGGGATGAACGGAATCACTAGCTTTGCCTCTAGAATGAATGTTTTTTTCGGACGAGACAGAAAAATATACAGACCAAAGAATACAAATCGTAAGAAAAAGGTTTTAGATTGTATGTCTTGACAATGAATCTTTCTTATTACGACAGTCCACGCAAACTAGGAAGAATAAAAAAATGCATATTTGGTTACATGCAAAGCTTTGAGGAATATTTTTAAGCAAGTTTGAAAATATGCTATATAAGGAAACAAAAATCTGATGACTATACATCTAAAATAATCGTTTTGTTGAAATGAAATGGAAAAAATAGTCTAAATAAATGGAGTCACTTTGACAAAAGTAAGAAAACAATTACTGACATACTGTTTTCCGAAATTTCAAAAAAAAAGATGAAGTAAAATAGCGAAATTGGGAAGCTATAATGATATGCGAAATAAAGTAAGAAAATATTGTTTCATCAGAATTTTAACTGTGAAAGACCTGTAGAGTTCTTGAACACACGAAAAATTACAAGAAAATATAATATTGCAAAGGCGAAAGACTCAGAATTAGCATGAAGTCATTTAACAAAAAGGACAAAAGTCCAATAATTACTGCGAACAGGAACGAAATCGTTTCTAAAAAGCATTTCCTCGTCACATGATCTGTAATAAAATTGAATAAAAGAAAAAGAAAAGTTCCCAGAAAATTCATTACATCCTAAAAAAACTCCCTCAAAACATACAAAAAATATAAAAAATTCATGGTGAAATAACGTAAAAGTTATAAAAAGAAAAGAGCGGGAATACATAGTACATGAAAACATTACCACTAGAAAAAGTATTGGAAAGGGCGAAAGACTCAGAATTAACATGTCTACATTTCCGCTTGATTTCCCAAAAATTTTGTCAAAGTCCAATAATTACTGTGAACAGGAATGAAATCGTTTCTAAAGAAGCATTTCCCCGTCTCATGGTCTGAAATAAAATGAAATGTATGAAAAAGAAAAGTTCCCCAGAAAAATTCATTACATCTACACGAAAAAACTCCCTCAAAACATACAAAATATATATAAAAAAAACATGAAGAAATAATGTAAAAGTAATTAAAAAAAAATAGAGTGAATACGTAGTACACGAGACCACCTGACCAATTTTTGAAACCAAATCATCGTGAGTTAGGACCTTGCTAAGACCATTAGAGCATTTTTACTCCATTGGAAAGAAAATTCCCCAGCATCGTTACGTAAAATTTCCTCCGGTGAAAATAACATCGAAGAGGAGGAAAATCCCGCTGAAAACCACTGGAATAAATGCAAAAAATTAACGGACCCGCTCGGTTGTTGCCATCCCTCAAAATCAAAGATCCATCGAAAGTTCAAAAAGCACCGCTAGGGGCAGCACATCGAGTTGACATCCCCCTATATCCGCCCTTTCCCACTCGATCGTTGCCATCCCTCAAAAAACAAATATTCATTGAAGTTCCAAGAAGCACCGCTAGGGGGCAGCACATCATGGGGCGATCGCGTGAAAAATTCTGACTCGGAGCAGCACATCGAGTAGACATCCCCCTATATCCACCCCTTTCCCTCTCGGTCGTTGCCATCCCTCAAAAACAAAGTTCCATTGAAAGTTCCAAGAAGCACCGCTAGGGGGCAGCACATCATGGGGACGATCACGTGACAAAATTCTGATTCGGGACAGCTGGGGCTGCCTTGGGACAGCCGGGGACAGCCTCGTGGACAACCTTCGTGGGCAGCCAATGTTAAGTCTATGGAGCTGTCCCTGTGCCAGAAGTCTCCCTTTTCCTCTACTGACGATGGCTTCTGTACCCCATAGAGAGGAGATGGTTCTGGATGGTGTGGCTGCTTACATGTTTTTGTGCACCAGCGTTAAATTGCCGAGTGATTTCTTGCACTGTGGCCCGTCTATCCACTGTTACAATACGAGCTAGCCGACGATGACCCAGCTCATTCACACGCTGTTGTCCATGGCAGTTGGCCCTTGCAGGGATGGTTTTACCGGATTCGATGTACTCACGGTGCACCCGTGACACCCGAGAGATGACGCTAAGTTTACGACTTCCGAGATGGAGTGACTGATTCGTCGGGCCCCGACAATTTGCTCACGATCAATTGCGCTTTGATCCTTCGTTTTACCCATACAGCGTCCTACTCTTACTGATTCCCGTCACATCACTCCTTATATTGTCGGATCCCTGCATACGTCATGTCGTTTCCGTTTACAGGGCCGCCCACAGCGCCACATTTGCATAACGCCAGCTGTCTCGAATTCAATTGCTCTTCAGTGTATGTACCGCTATTAAAATCGGATTGTGTGGTTTTTGAGTCTTGGATTTTGCCGTTTAAAGGATAAATCCGTTACTCTCAGGAGTTGGCTTTTAGTGATGTTATTTTGTGTGTCTTCCAAAGAGTGTTAATCATGGCCTGTCTCCCTAACAGGAAACTCGGGATTCCTGTTTCATCGTGTCACTGGAACAAGTTCTGAGTACCCCTCTTCCAGATGGGATTCAAACTTTTTGAATTCGTCAGTGTTTGCTTCATGTTCACCGTCTAGAACGATACCATAGTCAACCATACCATTCACTCGCTCTCCTTCCATTAGTCATTTTGTCCTTCAAGCTGGAACTATCCAGTGCAACGCGAAATGTGGTTCTCCTGAAGCGAACTGAAGACCATTTTAACTTTCACGGCATACCTGAGGACTATAAAGTCTAAAACTGCCGGCACTTACCCGAGAGATGACGCTAAGTTCCGTTACCAGCAGTGGCGTGCTGCCAGCACGATGGCTTCACATATCAAGCTTTCCTAGCCGATTTTCTCAAGGTCTTCTTTTACGGGCTGACCAGAGCATAAATTGCCCAACAATTATGTTTTGCTCGCAAACAGCCATCGTCTGTGAGCCCGGTGCTGTTCTCACTGAAAACCATTATTCTCCTTAGGTTGTGAGACCCCTACACCTCCAATGACCAAATTCTAACCATCTTGTTGGAGAAGCTTTATCCTTCTCTGCAAGATTTTCCAGAAATTCAGCAACCACTGACAGTACTCGTACATGAGCATTTCCAACTTACTCGCGAGTAAGAGGAATGTCATGTGGCAACTTATAGATCTCTTTCCCATCATCACCTGATGATGCACAGGAAGCCTGTGTGAAAGAGCTTGTGTTTATAGCCTTGTATATATTTTAATCATTAAATTTTTTAAAGTATTTAAACTAAGGCATGTGTGTCCTATGGTATCGTGCTTCGACAGCTAGCTCGAGCAAATGATAAGCTAGGGAGGCTCAATGATATGTGACACCGCATCGTAGGGACGTTCCGCCGCCGGTAGCACAAGACCATCAGCGACGCAGTGCAGAGGTTCCGTCACGTCAACAGCATGCGTCACAGCATAATGGAAATCATCGATCTGGCCGCGAGGTAGGACAAAGAACTATCTTTTCTCAAAATAATTGCATTCCGTCGTATTGCTAATAATCATAGATCTCAAATAGTGCTAGTTACAGACCACGAAAAATAGTGCTAGCAATATTCAGGGGCCCAAAAATAGAACTTAAACTACCGACGGAGGTGAGCAAAACGTCTACCTCAACCCCTCCACTTACCTGAAAACTCATCTTATTACTGTGAAAGCGCCTAAACACTATTGTCTATGTTAAAATTGATCGCAGATTCAATGATTTCCGCAATTAATGATGTTTTGCATCACCTCATTTTCCCATGTGACAGAAAAAAATACGTCACACGGCTTGCTTAGAGCCAAGGTGCTACATTCGATGTTTCTAGGTAATTAACATTGCCCACCTGGTGTTTCAAGTGATGCATTCATTCCTGATAATAGATAATCTTCCTGTCAAGAATCTGGGCTTGGACTTTATCAAAACATACACAGTGCGTCAAAGAATTTTTAAGACTGGAGCAAGATTTCAGCCTACGGTGGCGCCACCAGTGTAATCGCGAATGCGTTATAAACCGTGACCATCTGCTAGCTTTCTGCCAAAAGTACTGCGCAGTTGTTAAAGTAACTCAAACGAAACGGCCGTTCATTAGAGAAGTACATTTTTTTTCATGTTGAATTATTAAGATGGAACAAAGGGCTGTTATTAAATTTAACGCAAAACTTGGTAAAAGTGCTTCGGAAACGTACCAAATAATGAAACAAGTTTACGGTGAGTTTTGTTTAAGTAGATCAAACGTTTTCCTGTGGCACAAACGTTTTTGGACGGAAGAGAGACGTTAGATGATGATAAGCATACCGGAAGACCAAGTTCATCTAGGACACCTGAGATTATTAAAAAAAGTGCGTGATTTCGTGGTAAACAATCAATGTGCGTCACTAAGAATGATGGAAGAGTCTTTAAACATCAACAAAGAAACGATTCGAACCATCCTGCATGAAGATTTGGGCAAAACAAAAGTCTGTGCTAAATTTGTTCCACACACGTTGACCAATGAACAAAAATCAAGGAGAAGTGCTCATTGCAGAAACACCATTTCAGCCGCTGAAAATGTTCCGAACTTCTTAAAATCGATTGTTACTTTGTTACTGGTGATGAAACATTGTGTTTTCAATATGATCCTAAAACAAAGTGACAAAGTTCGGAATGGAAGTCAAAAAACTCGCCACAAGCCAAAAAAACAAGAAAAGTTCCATCGAAAATCAAAACAATGTTCATTACATTCTTGGATAGTAAGGGAGAATTTGTTCCAAGTGGGCAATGATCCACAAAGAATTTGTTCCAAGTGGGCAAACAATTACTGGTGAGTTTTATTTAAATGTTTTGAGGCGTTCGATGGGCAGAATTCGTCGCATTCATGCAGAATATCGGGATGAAAACAGTTGGTGTTTGTTGCACCATAATAAACCCAGTCACACATCACTTCTTGTTCGTAGATTTTTGGCAAAAAATAACGTCTGTGTGTGTTGAATCATCCACCGTATTCGCCTGATTTAGCACCCTGCGACTTTTCTTTATTCCCAAAACTTAAAATGGCGTCAAAAGGGTGTTATTTTGATGATATTTCGACCATACAAACAGCTTCGACGCGTGCTTTGGAGGCAATTCCGCAAAGTGAACTGGAACAGGCATACGAATCATTATTAAATCGCTGTAACAAGTGTATTGAAGCCGGAGGGACTTATTTTGAATAACAAACCAAAACAAATTATAATTTCTTATTTCATTTTACAGACCCAGTCTTAAAAATTCTTTGACGCACTGTGTATTCTATTACTTTAAATTTTGAGAAAAATTTAGTTAATATGCCAGAACTAGTACCTCAGCCACCATCAGTTCATATGGACTTGGCCATTGGTAGTCAAAGGATGTAAAGGGAACAGGGAGACAGACATTTGTCCTTATTACATCGACGTCTGGGACTTTTCTCTATTAAACTTGGCTTAACCCAAGTGGTTCATCACACAATTAACACAGGAACGGCACAACCAGTAATTTCTTAAATTTATCCTTATTCGCCTTATAAAAAGCCTGAGGTGAAAAGACGAATTGGCGAGATGTTACAGTAGGGGATTGGGATTATCCAAGAAAGTTCCAACCATGGGCAGTACCAGCACTCCTTATACCCAAGAAACATAGGGAATTGTATGAAATCACACAAGAACTGTGTGGACAAGTTTAAAAAGTGACTGTTCATTAAGAGAACTTTTTTCTTATCCCGACTAACGGATAATTTCCAAAGTGACTCTGCTTATCTTCCATGCTCCTATCAATAATTGCCAACGAATATATTTTTCTAATAGCTGTAAAATTCTACTCTCGTCTTGTAAACAGATGGCTCAGAAATACCTAAGCGTCAAGTTCCTTGGGTTCTTGTTTGTTCTACTGCCTGCCAGCTCCTACACTTTTTTATATCTATAAAACAGAAAAAAAAATTAAGCAGGATGGTGGATGATGTGATATTGCTTTTCTAACTTTCCGTTTTTGTTGACCTTACGCAAATTTTGTTTTTGTTTTTTCTTCTCGTTTTACTTTCCACACTGAATGTTACACCTCAAACCCCACGAGTTTTCCTCCTTTTGGGCTATGACTGGCAATCAATCAGTGAGGCCACGCACACTGATACAGATACAAGGGCCAAGCAACAAAAAAAGTCTGATTAGGCGGCTTATTCTTGTCAGTCTTCACTACGTCTGCTAATGTGCTGTCTTGGATGCTTTTCCGACTTCGATATTTCTATTTGTTATACCATCCTATCATATCTGAGATTATGTGACTTATTACAGTTGTTTTAAGTTCTTGAGTGAGTTATTTCACGATAAAATCCGTGATTCTCAAGACCTACCTTAAAGTTATTCAGTGACTGTTTTTCGTTAGTGCACTCTCCGAACAGTTTTTCACCATTACGCCATTTAGGGGAAAATTTGCCTACCATGAAGAGCAGGAATTACATGGAAAGTTTTGGAGATAGCTCTGGCTATTCGATTCAAAAATACTCGTAAATTATAATAAACATTTTTAAGCAGTGGAGAAATCGTGGCAGATATTTAAGTATTATATATTTAACGCCACCTAACACGAAACACATGCATCAAGAAAAGTGGAAAAGGATCAGAAAAAGGTCGACAGCTCGAATCATAAGACCACCTTTTTCATGGACTCATCTATCGGATACAAAGAATTTTTCAAATTTGGTTCATCGATACAGAGAATTTGTGTCGACAGGTGATATGAAAAAGAGTACTATAAACTCTTGACTTATCTGAAACATATTCTACGTCGAAAGGCTTGCGAAAACATACAACAGACAAATAGCAGACAGTGTACTAGTGTATTTCATAACTTTTTAACTGACATTATTTCACACATATAGTGTAGGCCAACTTCAGGAAACTTGTCAACCATCGGTGTTCGATGGACAACGGTTTAAAAACCTACATGTTAGTTTTCTTTTTATCTGAACAGCCGTAACCCTGTATAAATCATGAATTCGCTCTCAGTCCAAGTGTTATAACGAAGTAAATTTCTCCGTCATTTCTCTCCACGGCAGGATTCGAACCCGGATCCCCTCATTCCAGAATAAGTCACTCTACCAATTGAGCTACGCGGACGTTTGTTCTGACTGCTATCTGCCTTTATGTCGTGTGCGTCCTGCTGGCAGGTACGTCACCCCCCCGAAAGAGGCCCTGGGACATGGCCCACGGGTCAGCCGTGACCATGAATCGTTGCAAGCAGCCATCCGCTGTCGAACGTGCACTCGAGAACTCCCAGTCAATCTAGTGTGTGGAATGCAACATCACACATTTTTTTTTATTTTTCGAAGCGCTGGAGAAGGGATTCTCTTATTTTTCCTATCTCGCGGTGTAGAAAGAACATCACACCAATACGAGATTTTGAACGGCCAAGTCATCCGGAAAGTTCGGGCGCCATTATAACGAAGTAAATTTCTCCGTCATTTCTGTCCACGGCAGGATTCGAACCCGGATCCCCTCATTCCGGAATAAGTCACTCTACCAACTGAGCTACGCGGACGTTTGTTCTGACTGCTATCTGCCTTTATGTCGTGTGCGTCCTGCTGGCAGGTACGGCACAGTGTACTTGGTCCTGCATTCCAGGATATTAGTCCAAAATAGCCCTGAAACTCCTTCATGCTGTGCAGAATAAAAAAAAATATGTCGACATGATTGAAATTATTACACTCAATAATTCTCTCAAGTCGTTTTACATGAATAGGAGATTTTATTGGTCGTGCCATGGACAGTGTTCTCGAAAGCTGTTAGCTTTTGTTCTACCTCTTAAGGTTTTCTCTTACACTACCAAAAAAAGGTGGGGACATCATCAACCACCCCCCCCTTCACGCACACACACACACACTTTTGTATACAGCTAAGTGAATTTCAGACTACTTTGCCACCCCGTTCATTTCAGGTACATTGAAGAAAGTTTGGAATTTCCTTTCTGGATAATTTTTTCTCTAAGCATTACTACTTTCAGTTATTTAAATGAAGGAAAAGCAGGCTGTTTTTCAGTCGTTTTGCATACACTGAAGTGCCCAAAAAAACTGTCTAGGACTGGACAGACGTTGCAGTGCTGCAAGGCGGTCTGTCTTCCGTTGTACCGCTGCAAGGCGGTCTGTCTTCCAGAAATATGCAGCGATCCGTGCCGAAGTACTGCTACAATGTAGGAAGTGCGGAATTTTTCAGAATGTCTTCTTAGCTGGCTGCCGTTAGGCTGGAGGGCACCACAACCAAAGGATCCAGTCCTTTACAGCAGAAACATCCCCACACCAACACATATCCTCTTCTAAACTTTACTATAGGGACAATGTAGCCTGCCTGACAGCGGTCCTCCAGTAAACGCCACACCCGGATGTTTCCATTCGAATGAAAGAATGAATAGCGTGATTTGTCCCTCGCCACAAGATCCTCTTCTACTTCTGCAGCACAAGAAGGGAGAGCAAAGCACCACTGCAGCCGTTATCTGGCATTGCTTGAAGTGATTTACGGCTTGTTCCCTGCTATCCTAGCATGGTAACCCTGGGAATGCAGTTTCTGACGATTGTTTTGGTTCAAATAGCTGTTCCAGTGGTTTGTGCTGCGTCGTCGACCAGGTCTTTGGCAGAGGACGTGCGTTTCTCCTTCACATTCCACAGTAAGCAGCATTTGGCACGATTACCTCATAATTTATGTGGCCTTTCAGAGTGAGACTTCGTTGTAGTGGCACTATCTGCTTTCCATTGATGAAGAACATCAGCTACAGTGGATTTGGGGAATCCCAAATGAGCATCAATGCTACACTCTGATTGCTTACTCAGATGTCATCCAACCACCATGCCATCTTTCGAAGTCCGTTAGTTCAGCTCCGCGCCGCATAGCTGCTTCCAATGCAGTCTGAGAGGTGTTCCAAAACTCCCTTTTATGTACAGTACCTAATACACCCAGTGCGTGCGCGTCTAATTCTGCAAATGCAGTTTATTTGAATACGTGAAGGTTTGTGAATTATTTTACGTACATAGTTAACATTCCGTTCTGTGTCTAATTATTATAATTTTCTGGTCACTCCACACATACGTTCGTTCCACATCAAATAATAGTGCGTAACTGCTTAGAGAGAGAGAGAGAGAGAGAGGTGAAACCAAGCGGGGGGGGGGGGGTTCTTTGTTTTGATACCAACAATCTGCACTTCAGTATTCTTGTAGTTACATAAATAACTATTGATCGACGAGAAACTTTTAAGCCGATTTTCGCTAGTTCTAAACGGTGTACCTTCAGAGCAAAAATATTGCATTTTAAGTGCACCTTTCAGACAAAGCATTACGCTTTGTTCGCCTGCTGCTTTTAAATGATATTCACCGTTTAACTGCAGACCTTTTCGTCTGGATTTTCTCATCATTTACTCAAACTACCTGTTTTTTTAAGAAACATTTTAAATACTTCAAGACAAACTGCAAATGGAAACTGAAGCGCGTGGGCCGATGTCCATTTAGTAATTATAGGATTAAGACATTCCCAATAGGAATCCTGCTTGAGGTAGTTATCTAAGTGGTAACTTAATGAGTGCCATTGTTCCGGATGGAAACCATTACATTATCTTGCCAAAAGCGCCAATTGCTCTTGCAATCACACCCTTTTCGTTTAGAGTCATCTTTGTTATCTCCCTTGTTTCTCCTTACCTAATTCTGTTCTCTCTCTCCCTCCCTCCCTCCGTCGTTACGCTGCTCAATTTTACATTATCTTCCCTGCATGGTGATCCAGGAATCGGTTACAAGTTATGTATCAGCTTATACACTGAAGAGCTTAAATAATATGACCAGCTCTTCTTTATATAGTGCGTCGCATAAATATAGAGACAGAACAAGTTCTCGAATAAAAAGAAATAACACCGAGCTGAAATGTACACCTCATATTTATAGCAAAAATAACATAGGGCACGTAGCTGCACAAAAGTTTGACGGAAACATAACAATTCCAACGCCAAGTACAACAAAAAAACAGAAATACGCTGTCTCAAAAATATAAAGACTTACTAGTTATGAGCACCTCCGGTACGAATAGTGGAGCCGTTGTTCCGAATAACACTGAAAACCCAATTGGGCATTTTGTCCACCAAGTGATGTGAGTGTTCAGGACGGAGTGCATACCAGCTTCGTTCAATCTGCTCTTTCAATGCCACCACACTTGAGAACTGCCGTCCATTCGCATACACATCACGAGCGAGGATACCCCACAGGTTCTCGATAGGGTTCAGATCTGGACTAGGTGCTGGCCAAGTGTTAAACCAGCTTAGCTTTTCGTTGATGCAGACCGATGGATAGAGGCATTGTCTTGCTGGAACAGATAATCAACACCCGCTAGAGTTTCGGCAAACGGTAGAAGGTGGCTGCTGAGTATGTACTGATACGTTTCGGAGTTTTGCCTGCCTTGCAGGAAAGCGATATCCGTTGTCCCATTGAACGCAAAAGCTTCCCAGACCATCACAGATCCCCTTCCTTTCTGTCTGCTAAAGAAGGTGCTTGGCTCTCGTCGTAAATCATGCCAATAGCAGTTCCAACCGTCAGGGTCGTCCAGGTTGTACTTTTTTTCTCATCGGAGAAAACAGTTGCGAACCACTCGTCCGTCCAGGGCATGTGAATGCTTGCCCATAACAATCTAGCTTCCTTGTGGCGCCGCATGAGGTGTGGCAGACGGCGCATTTTACAAAGCACAAGGTTGCGACTTTCCTTGATTCGTCGATGAACTGTGTCCTTTGAGACGGTGACACCAACAGTCCGAGAAACTTGATGTAGTGATAACCTTTGAGATGAAACTAAATGCATGATGGCACGATCATCTCGTTTGGTAGTTATTCGAGGCCTTCTAGGCCGTTTTCTGGCAGTTAACGCACCGCGTTTCGAAAAAGTCTTATAAATGACTGCCCTACTCCTCCCCATGGCTTTGCAAATTTTCGCTACAGGCAATCCATTTGCTCTCAGTCTCCAAATCTTCTGCATCTCCTCACCAGAAAGTTGACTGTTGCGTGGCATTTCGGCAAATGAATGTCTGATGGCAGGTCCGTTGTCTTTTGTAGGCTGGACCGAATTACGGCCCATGCGCGTACGTACAACATGCTAATTTGTACATCTCATTTGCATGTGGCTACTTTACATAGTTGTCTTTATATTTATGAGACACCTAAAGTTACACTATTTCCCTTTATATTTCCCTCACACAATCCGGTCACCTCTACGGATCGAAACGTTTGTTGTAGGGTTATGTCTAATTAGGTACCAATTCAGCTTCCTACCTATATTCGCATTGCGTTCACGGCGCAAAGTAGACTGTCTCTATATTTATGCGACGCACCTTACAGATCGAAGCAACTGCAGGTAAACAATGGCACGCATTAAGGCGATGAAACGAAATAAATAACACCTGACACTGAGCTCCGTTAATCACTGTTACTCTTGTTCTTCAGATGAGAAAGGCCAAATCGTAATGGCCTTTCCGAGACTGCAAGGTTTCTGGGGCGCTCACTGTCAGCCGTGGTTAATACCTTCAAAACGTGGTCCGAGGAGGTAAAAACCACAAACCGCCGGCAAGGTGTGGCTTGCTACAGGTGAGTCAAGGTTATCCCATATGGTATGAGCCAACAGAAGGGACACTGGGCCGCAACTCCACGGTAATTTCAATGCTGGTGACGAGAGTAATGTGTCACAACAAACAGTACATCGAACTCTACTGAAAATGGGATTGCGTAGCCGCAGGCCACTCCGAGTGCCCATGCTAACATACGTTCACTGACGAAAGCACATACAAAGTGCTCGTGAGCATCAAAACTGGACATTGAATGATTGGAAAAAAAGTCATCTGGTCCGATGAATCTCGTTTCCTGTTGCATCATGTAGGCAGCCGGGCACGTCTGCGTTGTTTACCTGTTACCTGGGAAAGTAAAACAAGGCGGTGGGGGACGTGTAATGCTTTATGCCATGTTCTGCTGGGAAACCCTGGGTCCAGTCATTCATATGCAGGAAACTATGGAGTATACTACCTACCTAGACATCACTGCAGACCAGGTACATTTTTTCATGTCAACGGTATTCCTCCTCTAGTAATGGCTTCTTTCAGCAGCATAATACGCAACTGCCTTCATTGTTCGACAATTGTTAACGGAACATGAGGAAGATTTCCAGGTATTACCCTGGCCTCCAAAGTCCCCAGATATCAATCCAATCGAGCATCTGTGTATTATAAACCTTGCGGCGGCTCAACCACGTTACTTACAAGAGTTAAATAATCTGATGGTAACGTGTTGGCACCAGATTCCACAAGACCCCTTTAGAAATCTTGTAGCTTGTACGCTTCGCCGGGTAAGAGCTGTTTTGGCGGCACGGGGAGGACCCACATCATATTAGGCAGGTTGTCATAATGTTTTAGCTGTTCGGTGTACATTTGCAGTTGGATAAGTTGAAACATACACTATATTGACAAAAGTCACCGGGCACATAGAAGTGCAACACAACATAGCATTTATTGGCATACATTAGTACAGTCTCAGTCCACCTTTAGCCTTAATGAATGCACTGACCCTTCGAGACAAGCTTTCAACAAGGTTTTGGAACACAGCGATAGGTATGCCCTTCCATTCAGTACATAATGCTGCCGCTAACTATTACTTAGTAGTAGGTCTTGGTTCCAAACTTCTTATGCGGTGCTCTAATTCATCCCATAGGTGCTCTATGGGATTACGATTAGGGCTCTGTGCTGGCCAGTCCACACACGATACGGAATTATCGTCAAACCACGCCAAAACTGTCCTTGCTTTATTGCTCGGTTCATTATCCTGCTGGTACCAACAAGGCTCGGTTCCATAGTATTGCCACAGAGTTGGTAGGGCATACTTGTCCAGAATATCGAGGTAGACGTGCTGGTTAACAGGTTTGTCCACGATAACCAATGGGCCGGGACCATACCACGAAAAACATCCCCACACGAGTACACTGCCAGCTCCAAACTTGACCGTAGGAACAATACAATGTGGTAAATAGCGTTCCCCAGGCTGCTGCCATGCCCACACACTGCCATCAGACTGATGGATCGTATATCTGGATTCATCAGTCCAAAGGACCCGTTTCCATTGATCTACGGCCCACGATAAATGTTCTTTACACCATGCTAAACGACGAGTGGCATTCCGAATGGAGATGAAAGGCTTATGAGCAGCAGCACGACCACGGTAAACCACAGAATGAAGTTCTCTGCGAATAGTACGTGTACATACCAAAGTTCCAGCATTTGTACTCACTGTACACTGATGTCTTGTGCAGTACTCCGTCGATTAGCTGTAACGACTCTCCCGAGGATTCGACGTCCTCTATCACTAATTTTCTTTAGTTTGCCGGTACGCTTTACTGCTTCAGGCACGCCATGTGTCTTCCACTTATTCAGTACATCCAAAACAGTTGACTTTGATATGTTTAAACGCCTCTCAATTTCTCTTATGGACACCCAACAAATATAACACCCGACAATCTTCCCTTTCTCAAAGTCAGTTCTCTCCCGCCGTGACATTTTCACTGAACCTCACAGTGTGATATGATCGCGGTCAGCTGCAGGCTTGTTTTTATACCGTTGGCAGTTGTACCGCGCATCTTAACAACGCAGCGGATCCGTTCATTTGCTTTAGAAGCGGTGTCCTGTGACTTTTTTCAATATAGTGTATATTTCTAGAACATAGAAAAATTATTGTAGGTTTTTAGAATGACCGCTTTCCTGTGTAGGAAAAGGCAATGGGCAGTTTTAACAGTTCGGGCTTTAATAAACGCCCGAAATTATTCGGGTATGCAGAGCAAATCACACATTTTTATTACAAGATCAATGTATTTTTCGCAAAAATCTATATAAACTAATTATACTTCGCAGTTACTGCTGATTGTTTGCAGAAAATAATAGAATTCTTTACAAAACTGGGCAACAGACAATAATCGAAGTCCTGAAAATCTTCTTACAATGTATTTGTTTCTGAAACACTTATTCCTTTTACATATGCTGATTGCAGGTGCTCTTGTACATGCAGTAGGTTTATCTAACTAACTTAGTAAACCTGAAAAGGTAGTGGGAAAGTGTTTGCAGAAAATGGCATACCAAATGAAAGAAGCAAGCGCTGAAATCAGAAAGTGAATCGCGAAATTAAAGAGAGAAGAGACGGTAAGATCTATTCGTGAAACTTAAGCAACTGCGTCAACATTTTCTACAGAACAACGCGTGTTGTGAAAGATTTTACTCAAAAAACTGAGCTTCGAACAAGCAGCGAACTGAACCGTCCGCCTGTTTTAAAAGCCTTTGGCTGATATTCACTACTTAAAAGTAATGCACGGTTTTTGCGTCTGTCGCTGCTGTGACGCAATGGTGTAAGCGCTGGCTTTTGATCATTCGTCCTAATTAGATCCGGTTTCGAATTCCGGCGTAGCATGGATGGTATGTTTGTTCTTACGGCACTGGCTCTCTCCCTTCCCTGGAACCAGTGGCCCTAAATTAGGGACGGGAGACTGCTAATAGCCCATTGAGTTGCTCACGGTGGTCGTTAAAATTCCAAACAAACAATTATATAATTGGGATCTATGTTGCTCTAGCTTGACTATTACATGGATGATTTGAATCTCCAATGAGTAAAAAAATAAAAGTACAAGTTGTCATTACATAAGGGTGCTGATTATTTTATGCTGGCCGTTTGTATTATTATTTACTTGGTTATTGCAGAAGTGAAATATACACTATATTGACAAAAGTCACCGGACACTATAACGAAGTAAATTTCTCCGTCATTTCTGTCCACGCCAGGATTCGAACCCTGATCCCCTCATTCCGGAACAAGTTGCTCTACCAATTGAGCTACGCGGACGTTTTATTCTGATTCCTATCTGCCTTTATGTCGTGTGCGTCCTTCTGGCAGGTACGTCACATCTCCTGGTACGTTACATCATCTCCCCCTTATTTATTTTTTTCGAAGTGCTGGAGAAGGGATTCTCTTATTTTTCCTATCTCGCGGTGTGGAAATAACATCTCACCAATGCGCGATTTTGAACGGTCGGGTCATCCGGATAGTTCGGGCGCCATTATAACGAAGTAAATTTCTCCGTCATTTTTGGTCTACGCCGGGAATCGAACCCGAGTCCGCTTATTCCGGAATAAGTTGCTCTACCAATTGAGCTACGCGGACGTTTTATTCTGATTCCTATCTGCCTTTATTTCGTGCGCGTCCTTCTGGCAGGTACGTCACATCTCCTGGTACGTTACAACACCTAGAAGATAAACACAACATAGCATTTATTGATATACATTAGTACGGTATCGGTCCACCTTTGGCCTTAATAATGCATGCACTGACCCTTCGAGACATGCTTTCGACAAGGTTTTGGAACACAACGATAGGTAAGCGATTCCTTTCAGTACATAATGCTGCCGCTAACTGTTGCTTAGTAGTAGGCCTTGGTTCCAAACTTCTTATGCGGCGCTCTATTTCATCCCATAGGTGCTCTGTGGGATTAAGATCAGGGCTCTGTGCTGGCCAGTCCACACACGAAACGGAATTATCGTCAAACCACGCCGTAACAGTCTTTGCTTTATCGCTCGGTGCATTACCCTGCTAGTACCAACAAGGCTCGGTTCCATAGTATTATCACAGAGTTGTTAAGGCATAATTGTCCAGAATATCGAGGTAGACGTGCTGGTTAACAAGGTTTGACCACCATAACCACTGGGCCGAGATCATACGACGAAAAACACTCCCTCACGAGTACACTGCCAGCTCCAAACTTGACCGTAGGAACAGTAAACTGTGGCAAATAGCGTTCCCCCGGCTGCCGCCATACTTACACACGGCTATCAGACTGATCGATTGTGTATCTGGATTCATCAGTTCACAGGACCCGTTTCCATTGATCTACGGTCCACGATAAATGTTCTTTACAACATGCCAAACGACGAGTAGCATTCCAAGTGGAGATGAAAGGCTTATGAGCAGCCGCACGACAACGGTAACCCATATAATGAAGTTCTCTGTGAATGGTACGTGTACATACCGGGGTTCCAGCATTGTTACTCACGTGTACACTGAGGTCTTGTGCAGTACTCCGTCGATTAGCTGTAACGACTCTCCTGAGGCTTCGACGTCCTCTATCACTGATTTTCTTTGGTCTGCCGTACGTTTTGCTGCTTCAGGCACGCCATGTGTCTTCCACTTATTCAGTAGATCCAAAACAGTTGACTTGAGTATGTTTAAACGCCTCTCGGTTTCTCTTATGGACAACACACTAATATAACACCCAACAATCTTTCCTTTCTCAAAGTCAATACTCTCCCGCCGCGACATTTTCACTCAACCTAACAGTGCGATATGATCGCGGTCAGCTACAAGCTTGTTTTTATACCGTTTGCGGCTGTACCGCGCATCTGAACAACGTAGTGGATCCGTTCATTTGCTTTTGAACGGGTGTCCGTGACTTTTGTCAATATAGTGTGTGTTCAATAAGTTCAGTGTTGGCTAAGAACATTAGTTAAATTTTTTAACTACTTCGACTCACACAACAGATTAAAAGCTCTGCAGATCCTCAAAATTTAGAAAGAAAGATGTTTGTTAGTGACGACAAGAAGCTTAATGTCTCTGGCTCTGACGAAAAGTGTCGAGGATGAATAAAGAATTTAGATCCAGAGGCCTTATTGCTTACCGTAAGACGCGAAGAACAATCTGTCATGATTTCAGGTAAATCGTACGACACCCTCTGCTTGTAGACACAGCATCTATTTTGCCTTGGAATTTCTGAAAGTTCTGCTTGATTAAATAATATTCTGGTACATTGTCTTGCCTGCAAATACTGCATCTCCGTTGCATTAGAATTTTCGAGAAAGTTTTACCTGACTGAGAAACATTATGGGACATTCCCTAACATTGTGGGACATTACATTTAGATTACATTTCTGCGTTGTGTTGGAATTTTCTAGAAAGTCCAACGTAACTGAAAAGATATTGTCTGACAATGTCTTCGTTGCCATTAAAATTTCTTAAGTGCTCTATTTGACTGAGGAATATTGTACGGCAAGCGTCTACCTTTCTGTAGCAAACAAATCGTAGTTGTCTAGATATTTTTCATACGTTCAACTGAAGACCATTCTAATTCGAAAGGTTTTTTGTCTTAGAAAAAGCAAAGCTTTTTTTACGTTATACGGTGTCATCACCCTTATTCCTCTTACGGTAAAGATCCTAGAAAGAAAAATGTAAAAATTATAAATTCCGTAATTTTAACGTGTTTTTGAAAATTAGTTACTAACAATAACCGAATTACCGATTGTAATACACCACAAATACACTCTTCGCAAAAAAAAAAAAAAAAAAAAAAAAAGAGTATGTTCCCGGAAGGCATCATCCAATCGAGATGAAAATTGGTATACACTGAGTGGCCACTTTATTATGACCACCCCCTCAGTACTTCGTTGTGCCCCCTTTTGCCTTTAATACTGCGTCGATTCTTCGTGGCATGGACTCCACGAGATGTTGATAGGTGGTTTGTGGGATCTGAGACCATGCTTGAAGAATAGCACTTTCCAAGAGTGTCAGATTTCAGGGTTGTTGATCCAGCTGTCTGATGGCTCGTTCAACTTCATCCCACAAATTCTCAATGGGGTTCAGATCTGGAGATTGTGGGGGCCACCTAAGCAAAGTAAACTCACCGGCATGTTCCTGAAACCAATCCTGTACAATACGAGCACTACGGCAGGACGCATTATCTTGTTGAAAGTAGTCATCGCCATTGGGATAAACCATCCACATGACAGGATGCACTTGGTCCACAACGATGTTTAGATATTATGTGCCAGTCAAACACGAATTAAAGGACACAAAGCATGCCAGAAAAACATTCTCCAAACCATAGCGTTGCCTCCACCAGCTTGAAGGGTTGTAGCAATGCATTTGGGGTCCATGCTTTCGTGCAGTTTCCGCCAAATTCTCACTCGGCCGTCGGTATGGTACAACTGAAAACGTGATTCATCGGATCACATAATTTGTTTCCAATTATCGACTGTCCAATCCTTGTGCTCCTGTGCAAACTGGAGACGTTTTCTCTTGTTAACTGCAGACAGCAAAGATCTTCGAACAGGCCTTCGGCTGCCATATCCCATCCGATGTAGTGTACGGCGAACAGTGCGTGCAGAGATCATTTGATGAGATCTTGATTAAGATGGTCTGTAATTTGCTGCACTATTGCCCTTCTGTTGTCTGTTACCAGTCTGGACACTGTCCGTTCCTCCCGAGCAGTCACTAGTCGATGACGACCACACGTTGCAAGTAGAGACCCAGTTTTTTGGCTGACAGTCCAGTCTATAAACACTTTAACAACAGCTGCTCTGGAGCATTTCACGAATGCGGCGGTTTCGGTGATACTCGCTCCATGGCTCCGAGCTCCTACAATCATCCCACGTTGAAAGTCCGTCAAATCGCATTTTTTACCCATCTCGTCACCCAAAAATCACTTCTACTACTGTCGCAAGCACTAAGCTTTCCCATTTTATACTAGCCTCGCCCTCTGGCGGCAACAGCGTGCAGCCAAAGCTCATTTGCTTAAAACTGTCAGGTGGTCATAATAAAGTGGCCACTCAGTGTATAGAGTGTACATGTATAGGAAATAGAAATGCAAATGATAGCAATTCCACAGCAGTTGGGACTATTATTCAGATAAAACAGCGACACGAGTGAAAGAAGTCAGTAAGCTGTAGCGCCACCTCTGGCTCAGATGCAAGTTGCTATTCAACTTGGCATAGACGCATACAGTTCACGGACACTGCCCTGAGATATAGGCATGCCAAATGGTGTCCAAATTTCATGCCAGTTCGCGGACATTGTGGGATGGGCGTAGGTGGTGTCCTATCATGTCCCAAATATGTTCGATCGGTAAGAGGTCGAGCTAGCCATGGAAGGGTGTCGATATTACGGAAGAAGGCATGGAGAAGCCGTGCCGTGTGTGACCGGGCATTTTCCTATTGAAAAATTGCTTGGTGATGCTACAACAGGAATGCCAACACAACAGGTAGTAGCATGTCGTCGACGTACCGTTGAGCCATGAAGTTGGTACGAAGAACTACTAAGGGTGTCCCGGCTTCCGTAGGGAATTACATACCAGACAGTAGTTCCCGGTTTGCGAGCGCCGTGTGCCGTTCCACGGTAAAGGCAGGATTTGCGGGCTGGCCAGCCCGTCTCCAGACACGCTTGTGCTGGTCATCGGCACCAAGTGCAAACCTCGGCTTATCGTTGAAGACAATACTATGCTGCTAAACACTCTAATACGTTGATCGCGCCCGACACCACTGCAACCGATGCTAGAGATGCTCGCTTTTCATTGGTAGGCGGCGGAGTAGCCTCCTAGAAAATAATCCCTGTGCCACAAGCCGTCTGCCAAAGGACCGAATGACCACTTCCATACCTGTAGACGACGCAACATGTCCACGGATGGTTGAGAGCGACGAATTCGGTTCTGTTCGTGTGGCTCTCACAATCGCTCGACCCTCGCGTTCTGTCGTTGCCCTCGGCTGCCCACTTCCTGCGTCCCGCTGGGTTATGCCCACCTCGAACCATCGGCACCAACATGGTCCCATCGCCGTGTCGCCCCGATTCAAATGTCTGGCAATACGGCGACTTGATCAACCGACCTCTCTCAGCCCGATTATACGTCCTCTCTCAAACTCACTCAACTGCTCGCTTTGCGCACGGATCCGACGCCGAGGCATCCTCACAGTCCGTGGATGTTAATACAACAGCAGTCCGATGTCACAATTGTACCTGCGTGCGAGATTTGCTCTTTATATGCCGTCCTGGATGTGCAGTTCCCATTCGCTGTAGGAGGCCATTATTTAGTCATTGGTGGCTATTCTTTAATCATTTGCATATTAGGCCCTGTGGTACTTGCATGCAGACTTTTATCAGGATCAAACGACTTTCCCGGGGTCTTTTTTTAATTTTATATTTTTTTTATGCTATAACACAAGACTATAAGAAGGTATTCTATAACACAAGACTTTGATCAGTCTAAAATGTCTTCCTTTAACGGCGTAAACACAACTGTTCAATATTTTTTGAACTTTCGCATTCCGCTGGAAGGCTTCGTCTGCGTTTATTTTTCAGAACTTTTCAGCGTTGTATATTACCTTTCTAAGCTCTGAAAACGAAGCCTCCCAGCGGAATGCGAAGTCTCGGCGAACTTTAAGCATTTGTGTTTATGCCATTAACCTTTTAACGACCCCGATTCTTTAACGTTTTGTCGCTTAGAATGCCATAACGCCCGAGAATATCTGCTGCTCCTTTCCGAATTTCATTCTCCCTCCCTTTTGCAATAACAAAAGAAGAGTCATCTCTCGTAACTTCGTACCTCTGGGCTTGACATACACTGATCTTTGAACGCTTCGTTGGGGTAATCAGCGCATTCTTCTACTGAAAGCCTTAGACACATAACAGGGCGTGGTAACAGCTGGAAAATCTTATTTACTTTACCTTTTTCTGGTCCTTGCTTCTAAAAAAATATGCTCTCAATCTGTTTATTTCGATGGAACAAAATGAAAACCTTTACGACAAATTTCCCCACATAAAGTCCGCTTTTGGGACAATGTCAAATATCAGAGACAAACGAAGCGCTTGTTTTCAAGGGAAGAGTTCCACTGAGCGATGTCAGAAGGTTGAATGATATAGCCCCAGGACAAACCAACTCCTGGTCCACTTCGTGTTTTAGCAACAGCAATGACGACTGAGGGTGGCTTCTGCTAATCCCTCACACGACTTGGGCGCTTGTAGTTGTTTGCATGTAAGGGCGCTTTGGGTGCTATGGTCGCGAAGGGGTTAAAGGAAGAAATTTTAGACTCAACTGACTTATGATGTTTTGATGTAATTTTAGATGTTTTTAGATTCTTACATAATGAAATACCATTAAATGTTAACACAACACTTACCCTATATTAGTATTAATGGTTCTGAGATCAATAAGCAAGAAAAGTAACGTACAACACTCCTGGTTGTTGATATACTTTCGTAGTCACGATTTCTTTTTTTCCAAAAGATTTGGTATTATCAGAATAGCGCATTTGTAAACAGGACGACTTCAGTTAATACCCTGAAACTCCATTAAATTAAGGACACCTGCCTAATAGCGCTTTGGGCTACATCTTTTCCTTATAGCGGCGGCCACAAGACAAGGCATAGCCTCTAAGAGCAAATTTGTCCGTTCATGGTTGTGACTTATTCCCAAGCAGAACACTTCCGGCAATCGGCGATCCTATGGACGTAAATTGCTGGTTGATCAGAAGGGCCAAATGAGACTGCGAACATGCCGTCAGCTATTGCAGCCCATTCGCGGCGTTGTGCGTTTGGCGATGACTTTCGCCACCGATGATATGTTAACGATGTTTTGACGAGTCCGATTATATACGCCTTGTTGCAACTCTCCGCGGAAAATACGTAGCAAATGAACAGTTGAGAAATTTATAGCCTCCAATTGTTTATTGACTCATACGTCATAGGTTGTCCCCGGGTTGATCTTAGATCGTTAGTAAATTATTCGCTGTTTCTTACTCAGTTGTTACTTATTCTGTTTCCTACACTCTTTCTTACTTACTCCAAATTTTACGACTAGCCTTTCACATTTCTTTCCTATTCATCTATGAAATTTCCAAATTTGCATTCTCTTTCTTTGCTCCTTTCCTGAGCTCCGGACAACGTTCTCCCTTCAACGCATCCTACCGTCAGCCCTGTCCGCCACTTCTTTCTCCTTGTGAGTCCGTCCTCGCTCCAAGGCCGAAGCGCCCGACGCTTCCGATGCAATGTTCCGAATCGCCTTTCGGATGACAATGCCCATGCCCGAAGCGTAGGCCAATAAAACGATTTAAACACTTAAGAAAGGCTGCTCATGAATGCTGCTTTACAACTTACAACGTCTAATTACAGTTGCCGCCATTGAAAGTTCTTTCGAATACACACTTGCCGGATGACCTTACAGGAAACTGAATTAATACTAAAAGCCTTTTAAATTTCCAAAACCCCAAAACAGGTGAATGCTGCGGCGATTTGCCGGACTGTGGACCGTCTGTGCAGTTGCACAATTATCACCAAACTCTTTTGACACCTCTAATCCACCAGCTGTTTTCGTCCAGAGGATTGCAGGTGGCTTTTTTTTTTTTTTTTTTTTTTTCGTGTCGCAACTTTCACGGCAAACTCTTGCTACCGCTGTGCATGAAAAGCCTAAAACGGCGGCAGCCTGGCCTGGCAGATGTTCCAACCGGCACGTCTGGCTCCAACTATTGTGCCACGTTCAAAGTCGTTCAAATCTTTCGTTTTGCCCAGGATAACACACCAACTCACAAGCCTCGTATAATAACAGAATGGTTCCAGGTACACGCCGTGGAGTTTTCCTTGCTTCGGTGGCCTACATAGTTCCCGGATCTAACCCTATCGAGCATCTCAGGGATGAGATGGAACGGTGCCTTTCACTGAGCGACTGCCGCCGTCCAATCTGCAGCAACTACGAGATGGTAAACATTCATGTTCGCATGGTAAAATATCCCTTCTCGACTTTTCCAGCACAACACTAGGCCCACGTAGGTGGGCCTAATATTCTGGTATTTTAGTGTAGATGCTGTGCTTGTTTTTATGGCCCTACTACAGAACAGCGTCACTGAGTACGGCAGTTAATGAATGACTTCATTGCAAAATACTGTGTAATTTTCGAAATCTGAAACATTTCACTACCATCTCGGTGGCTCTCATGCATTACGCGAAATATTTTTCCCAGGACTTTATAACTTAATAATTAATAATATAAATACCCAGATCCGTCTCTCTGGAACGCTTGACGTCACATCAACGTCTGCATTATTGCGTCATTACTTATCGATCAATTCGTGTGTGCACTCGCGATGTCAAAACGATTGCCTGCTATATAATATCACGAGATCACTTTCAGATGTCAAGGTGATCGCGTGCTAATTTAAAAACAATGGATTATCAATGACTCGAGTACTATTTATCCGATCTACAAAATTCGAATTTAATTCTTAATATCACAGCAAGTTGAGTTTGTATAATAATTTCATGTAGCACAATTCTAATATTTATTTGTACGCTTTAATTATTTTTTACTTTTTTAATTTAACTAACTTTCCGAGTTTAGTGCTGATTATATTAAACATTTTGCAAAATATCAATCTATCTAAACTCTCTAATGTTAACAAGTTATTTGCTATCTTTGTAGCCGGTTGTTAACATATCCATATTAACTTCATAAATATTGCGTGGTTGAGTTGCTAAGTCTTATATGGTTGAAGATAGTAATTAACACGTAATAAGCAAATAATTCTTGCGATCCGTAAATATGTCTAAGAAACTTTTATTGTTCTCTTCATTTAATTCACTGCAAAGGTTGTCCGTTAGCTGTGCAATGTTTGCTCGCTGTTTCGCTTAAAACTTCCAATTCGTTTTTCTTATGTCCCGCTTTTGATCATCTCTCGCGCTGTCGAGAAAATCCCCTATCCTGCCGGTCAGCCTAAACCTTCCCAGCCTACCCTGGGGCAATCACCTCGTCGTACTTTTCGTGACCGCTCGCTCTCCTAGACCAGAGATTTTGAACGGTCGGGTCATCCGGATAGTTCGGGCGCCATTATAACGAAGTAAATTTCTCCGTCATTTCTGTCCACGCCAGGATTCGAACTACGCGGACGTTTGTTCTGACTACTATCTGCCTTTATGTCGTGTGCGTCCTGCTGGCAGGTACGTCACAGTAGAAAAGGCTTCGATATGAAGTTTCAAACTAACCTCCGAATAGCAGAGTCCAAAACAAACCGTAAACGGAATAACTTGTGTGCCGGAGAAAAAGGTAATTTAATGTGAAAAATCAAAGCAAAAGTTATAAAGGTAAGTTTACACGAAATAACTGGACTACAAGGAAAACTGTTAAAACAACAAATATTTCGCACAGAATGTTTATTTATCTCGAGGTCTTTTGAAAGACGGAAATAAACAGCTATAATTTTCAGTTCTAACATGAATGAGTTCTTGCAATATAAATTTTTATAAGAGCCGGCGTCTATTTGATTTGTTTTCAATCTGCTTCAATTAAAAATTTCACCGTCTTAGGGCGGAAAACATCCCCTAGACTTTAATATTTATTTAAAGCTTAAAAACAACCGTCCTAGGACGGGCTATAGGCTGGTATGTTAACAACCAGGTCAAAAACTCATAATGCATTTTCAGGAGAAACGAAAATCATCGCTGCTGCACTGATTTTTAGGACTTGTGATCAGTGATGTATGCAGGCATCTTCTCGGGGGTGCTTAGCCCCCTCCCCCGAAAATCCATGAACCCCCGTAGGTTTTTGGGCGATCTCCCCTTATATTTAGTTTAATTGTTTTCATTTATAGCTGAATAATTGGAGAAATTAATTTTTAAAAAACTTAAGAAAATGTGGCAAAATACTGTATTATAACAATAAAAAAACCACATGGACTTCAATCTGAAATGTCCATCATCCTTCAATAAAACATTAAATAGTCCTCGCTGAAGGGGTAAAATTTCAAGCACTGACAACTCGGACTACTTCCGCAATAAAAACCCAATTCCACAATGTAGCGATGTTTGCAAAGCAATACATCATCATATTTTGGAAGCTGGCATTAAGCTTTTTTTCAGCCTTTTGGAAGCCGACTTTCCTTATATACTGTTAAGCCTTAGTGTAGCTAACGTGACGTTAGTGCTTCCAATACAGCAAAATATTTGCTACCTAATTTTTAACAATAGCAAATTGTTAGAAACTGTTCCAATAAAAAGTTGTTTTTTCCTGGCGGTGGGTAGTTTACAGTCAGTAGCAAAAAAATCGAGGCATCCAAACGGTTAGTTACTTAGTTTGTTTTTCTTACTACTATGTGCTAGCCTAAATCTAAAGGACTGAAGCCAAACGGCAGGGGAATGGTTTATAACATACGTTTTCAGGTAACACTGTAATGATTCCTTAATAATAAGAAACAGGCTTGTAGTAAGGCGAAGACCTTTTTACCACTCCTAATGTTTCTTTTTCGCGGGGTGACGGGGAGTGATTTTCTCCGGCACAAAAGTTATTTTATTAGGTGTGCAACTTAATTCTCGGCCATAGGCACGACACATTGACAGCAAATTATAACAAATCGAATACGTACCTAATCAGGGAAATAAACCCCGTCGTGTTGGATACATTTGAGCCATCGCTCAGGGAGCTGCCGAATGCCACTGCGGAAAAAAGTGGGCTGTTTTGAGTTGATAAAGTCATCAACACTTGTGTGGACCTCCTCGACAGAAGTGAAGTGCGTATCACTCAGGTGATGTTGCAGGGAGCGAAAGAGGTGATAATCCGACGGGGCGAAGTCTGGAGAATACGCCGGGTAGAACAAAATCTCCCATCACAGGTAGGTGATCGTGTTTAAAGTCGTTTTCGCGGCGTTAGGACGCGCATTATCCTGAAACAACAGGACCGACCTTCTGCCTTTGCCGGTGTATGGCCTTTTCGCCTCCATTGCGTCACTCACACGAATGAGTTGCTGGCAATAACTCTCAGAATTGACCGTTTCACCAAGTTTGAGCAACTCATAGTGTACGACACTGCGCTGATCCCACCATATGCACAGCAACAACTTCCTGGCATGAATATTCGGTTTGGCGGTACTGGTGGTATGCTGACCTGGATAAATCCACGATTTGCGCCGCTTAGGATTATCGTAGAGGATCCACTTCTCATCACAGGTCAAAATCTTGTGAAGGAAATCCTTCTTCTTGAATCTGGAGAGCAAGGACATAGCAACATCGTAGCGCCTAGACTTGTTCGCAGCTGTGAGTTGGTGGGGCACCCAAAGGCCCTCCTTGTGAATCCGTCCAAGCTTGTGCAGGCGCTTTGCAATGGCTTGCCGTGTCACTCCGAGTTCCTGGGCGAGCTCTGACTGTGTGCGACAGGAATCCTCGTCCAACAGTTGTTCCAGTTCCTCATCGTCAACTTTCTGCGGCTGTCCCGGACGTTCTGCATCAAGAAGATCGAAATGTTCCTGATTAAACCGCTGGAACCACTTCTAACACGTACTGTAGGACATAGCAGCCTCACCCAAAGCAGCACAGATCTTTTGCTGGGATTCCGCGGCACTTTTTTCAGCTGAAACGCGTACAGGAGGCAGTGGCCTCAAATGTTGCTTCTCGAACAACATTGCTTTCACCGTCAACTTTTGTCCCTTCTGTCACTACAGCTGTGAGCGGTTACGGTTGCCTGGAAAGCTGTTGGATGGCGCTGCAATCATCCATTATCGCACAAAGCTATTTGCATTTGCCGACGTTCTATGATCGCTTGCGGTTAGGGGCCGAGAATTAAGTTGCACACCTAATACCAGCATCCTCAATATTTTACACCACCCCATGGTGAAATTCGTAATGCATTACTGAATTAAAGTAAAAGTATAACATTTTTACATTTCCAGTCACTTGTCTATGTACATTACCTGGAATTTACATTTGCAATATCATCATCATCATCATCAACAACCATTATCAATCCACTGCTGGACGAAGGTCTCTCCAAGCTTCTTCCACAATGGTCTGTCTTGTGCCAGTCTCCTCCATGTTACTCTCGCATACTTTCAAATTTCATCCACCCATCTTCCATGTGGTCTTCTTCTGGGTCTTTTCCTGTCCCTTGGAATCCAATCTAAAATTTCGGCCGTCCATCGATGGTCTGTCATTTCAGGGATTCAACTCTGATCATGATGCCTTCCACTCTTGTCATTTTTCTAATCCACGATTTCCTCTTCTTATACCTCCTGGTTACACCAAGCATGCACTTCTCCATGCCTCTTTGAGTTGTCTGCAGTCTTTGTATGTCTCTTTTAGTTAAGGTCCACGTCTCTGCACCATACGTAAGCACTGGAAGGATGCATTGATCAAACACTTTTCTTTTAAGACATAATGGCATATTGCTGTTGAAAATTATGCTGTTTCTTCCAAAAGCTCTTCATGCAAGTTTTATACGCCGATTAATTTCTTCATCAATGTGACCCTCACTTGATATCTGCTGTCCAAAATAAACGTACGTATCTGTTATCTCCAGCTTTTCTCCATCAATCGATAAATCTTCATTTCTTGTAAAAGCATTGTACATCACTTTTGGCTTCTGAAAGTTCATTTTTAATCCCACTTCTTTACTCTTGTCAGCAAGTTCCTGGATCATACTCTGCAGTTCTGATAGGGTAGTTGCAAAAATGACAACGTCATCAGCAAAACGAAGATGAGTTAGATAATCTCCATTAATCTTTATCAATTTGTTTTCCCAGTTCAGTGATTGAAAGACGTTTTCCAATGTTTCATTAAAGAGCTTGGGAGATATGGTGTCACCTTGTCTCACTCCCTTTCCAATTTTTATGTGTGTTGTATCCTCAAATAGCTGAATCTTTGCACTTGCATTTTCATAGATGTTATTAATAATATTTATGCATGCAACATCAATACCGCAGGATTTCAAAGCCATTGTAACTGCAGATGGTTTCACCGAATCAAAGGCCTTTTCATAATCGATAAAAGCCATGCACAATGGAAGTTCATATTCCCTCACTCTTTCAATTAGTTCTCTCAGTACGTGGATATGATCTATTATGCTTTAGCCACTTCTGAATATAGCATGTTCTCTCGGTTGAGCCATGTCCAGTGTTACCTTCAAGCGGTGTGAAAGAACTTTAGTGAAGATTTTATAAACCACTGATAGGAGGCTGATAGGTCTGTAGTTCCTGAGATCCTCAATGTCACCTTTTTTATGTAGCAGGATCATTGTAGCTGTGTTCCAATCCTCAGGAATCTTGCCTTCATTAAAGCATCGAGTGAAAACTTGGGCGAATACTATTTCTATTTCTCCATTTGCTCCTTGTATGATGTCTACAGTAATTCCATCTTCTCCTGGAGCTTTTTCCCTCTTCATATTCTTGATTGCATGTGCAATTTCTGCTGGGAGGACTGGAAGAACTCTGGTACCTTTCATGATGTCTGGAGTACACGTATCATCCCTTTCATATAGTTTGAAGTAGAAATCTTTCACCCTTGTCAAAATTTCGCCTCTATTTCTGGTTACAGAAGCATCTTCTTTTCTCAGTGCCATAATCTGTTTTCTTCCCTTACTGAGATGTCCCTTTGCTATCTTTAGGCTTTGGTTGTTTTCAATTGCTTTCCTTACTAGTTAACAGTTGAATTTCCTTACATATTAAGTGATACTTTTTTGTACTGTCTTGCATAGCTTTATATATTCCACTTTGGAAGTCACATCATCTTTAGTTGTCCTCATCTCTCTTCTTTTTGCATCAACATTTTGGTTTTTCCTGATAATTTGTTCACATGCAACTTTTTCTTAGACCCAGCTAATTTTGTTGCTGTTTCCATAACGGTTTTGGTTACTTTTCTGTTAACTTCAGAAATATCCACTTCTTCCGATGTTAGGCCTAAAGCAGATAATCTGTTCTTCAGTTTCAACTGGAAGGTATTATGGTGTTTTTTAAGGTTGGGTATGTCAATACATTTTGTTTGTCTTATGAGCTTGCCACGTTCGAGTTTAGTGTTGAGGTGCATCTTACATCTCACCAATCTATGGTCACTACCTGTGTTGAACTTGTTTTAGCACACTGCAGTCTTCGATGACGAATATTTTGTTACACATAATAAAATCAATTTCACTTGTCAATCCATTTGGATGTCTCCATGTCCATTTCCTGTGTGGCTTGTCCTTGAAAAAGGAGTTCATGATGAAAAACCCTTCTGCCTCTGCAAACTCTACGAGAGTATTTCCACGCTGATTTCTCTTGCTGTAACCGAATTTAGCTACTGAAGTTTCATTCTGTTGCTATTGCCTTATTTTTGCATTGAAATCTCCCATGATTATCTTGCTGCTGGCCTTTATTATTTATATGACGAATTTCCTCATAAAATTCTTCAATCTCTTCTTCACGATGACTTGTAGTAGGTGCATAAGCTTGAATAATCTGAGCCTGGTATATTCTAGAAAGTTGGGTAACAAGTCGTGCAGCTCTGTCAGAGGAACTTTCATCTTCTACAACTTTATCCTTCAGTTTCTTGTTTATTATAAATCCAACACCACTAGTTCTGTCAGTATCTGTCCCACGATAACAGAAGAGATGTAAACTTTTCAGTTCAATGAGATCTTCTCCTTTTCTCCTTACCTCACTTAGCCCTACGATGTCCCACTTGATCCTTTGTAGTTCTTCTTCCAATTCAAGGAGCCTTGAATCAGAAGATAAGGAGCGTCCATTATACGTAGCCAAGGTCAGCATCAGATGGCAGCCTACTCCGGTCCTCCGGGGATTCTTAGCACCCTCTGGCTTCATGTCACACTGGCCGCTGCCTTGGCCAGGTACATTCCAGCTGCCACAGACTGAGGGCCAAGATTTAAGTTGTGGAGTCATTTTGAAGGGGTTTGGCCATAACTCGCCACGCTGGCCAAGCGGATTTGTGAGTGTGGGATAGCATTTCCTCTAATCCCGATGGTATAGTTATCCCGCTATTTGGCTGTCGTCAGAACCGCTTTAGTGGGAACAGAATGCACCACGAGAAGGCGCGGTTGACATTTGTCAAGGAGAGGCTGTAGTATATTGCGCATCACCTCACCTTCAAATAAATAAATACATTGTTCTTTCCACGTTCTAGAAACACACAGCAACCGAAAAATTGTTTTTCAGCCGCCGCTGTGGAATTGAACCACAGAACTCTCGATATCTAGCGGACTGCGTTACACTTACACTACGGTGGCCAACAATCCACGGTGCTATGTGTATTTTTTTAAGTCAGCTTCTGACATCAGAAATCCCTAAGATAGGCTCAGCTACTGGTAGCTGAGCCCTCGATATCTAGCGGAGTGCGATGGGCTCAGCTACCAGTAGCTAGGCTACTGGTAGCTGAGCCCATCGCACTCCGCTAGATATCGAGAGTTCTGTGGTTCAATTCCACAGCGGCGGCTGAGAAACAATTTTTCGGTTGCTGTGTGTTTCTAGAACATGAAAAGAGCGATGTATTTATTTATTTACTGTCGCCACGTATTTGGAGGATTTTCACCTCACCTTCAATATACGAACATAAAAAAAAATTGCATTCTCCATTTAAAATTTTTATATATATTAAAGTATATATAAATAACAAAATTGTGATTATAGGTATATAATCAGCCAACAAGTTTCAGCCCCCTCAAAATTTGTAATCCCCGGGCAAAAAAACTCTCTGAATGCAACACTGATTGTGATCGAAATATTCGCTGTAACAAATAAGCTCAGTTTACTGAAAAATGTAAAAACAGCAATAAAATGGATTGTACTATGTTAAGTAAGCCTGTTATACATAATTAACACAACAAGAAAATATTTCGTGAAGCTAGTACGGCATTTCTAACTCAATGCTTTTTTTTTTTTTTTTTTGCTTTTTTCCCTTTGTGCAGAACTATGCTTCATCGCTTCATAAGCTACAGGGATTTCGGACTATCGGATTACAGCGCTTCGTGGGGACCTGGATCATTAAAGGAGCACATCTGGCGGAGAACAGTGGCTTGGGGACACGGGCACTCACTGAAGCCTGCGGCACAATTTCCCCTTTCTATTGGACCAGAATATTTCAGTTACTGAGTTGAATAGACGCCGGCTTCGGGCAATGATGTTGGAAAACTACGCGAAACTAACGACTTCCCCTCCCCAATAAAAATGAAAGGACAAGCTGAGTTAATGACCACGGGTGACACGAACAAAAGTGCAGAAACACCTTTCACCTATGGGAACACTTCATACATTTTCACGTTCATTATAAATAACAATGCTCTCAAATAAAATGGACACATCTTTTTTTTTTTTTTTTTTTTTGGTACACAACTGGATGAAGATGAACACTAACCATAAAAAATCAAAAGTAAAAAATTAGGAATATCCTTTTTATAATAGATGTTTCGCCTGAAAAGCGTCAGTCCCTTGCTGACACCCATTGTGAAAAAACATTTCTACAGAAAGAAGATTTCAGTTAGTGAGTCGAGTACACGTCCTAATTGTCAGCTAAGAGAAACATCTTTTTTCTAACAAGGCATTGAAAGCTACGAGAAGTCGTCAATCCTTAATTTAGCGTTAATCGCTTCAAGAACAAGAATAAGAATTGAAGAACAGAAACAATGTCCACGCCTCAGCAGGAAGCAAATCCATGTCCTTCGATCAGACTGAACAATGCCATCAAATAAAATGGACATTTTTTATATGGTTTCCGAGTAGCTGGATGAAACGAACACTCACCAAATTAAATGATGTACTGAAAAAAAAAAAAGAATTCTTGGAATATCTCTTTTTAACAGTTATTTAAGACTCCCTTTTGATGACACCGATACAGAACTCTGCGTGCGTGAAAGAACATTTCTACACGAAGAAGATTTCAGTTAGTGAGCTGAATCTACAGCCTGAATGCTAGCTAAAATTTGCAACATCCTTTCTATAACAAAGCGTTGAAAGCTACGAGCAATCGTTCGCCCTCTTTAATTGCACGTTAATGACTTCAAGCACAGAAAAGTACAAAAACTGAAAATCAGAAACAATGCCCATGCCTCAACAAGAAACAAAACCGTGCCCTTCATACCGGTAAACGGTAAAAATACCCCCGGGAAAAAATACCCCCGGAAGAAATACCCCCAGAACAAGCGGTTCACTGTAACAGGAACACTGATGTGTGGCAGTGTTCCGGTGTGGCAATTTACCGGCAATCCTGCCAAATATCTTTGCAACTTGGCCACAAAAGTTCAAAGATGGGGGGGGGTACAATTTACCGGCAATCCTGCCAAATATCAGCAACTTGGCCACAAAAGTTCAAAGATGGGGGGGGGGGGTATAAAGATTGCCGTTTCTGGGCCTATATTGAGAACTGAATTGGGAACTCCAAACGAATTTCGCGAAAACGTTCTATGTAAGCCAAGCGAGAATTGTACTTTAATTTGAAGAAATCAATTACCGAGGATCCGAGATACACTTGGAGGAGAGGGGTGGGGCTCAACCCCGAACTTCCGTAATATTAGATTCTGGGCCGCTGAAGCCTGTCAGTGTATCCAGGCAGTTCCCCTTGAAGCGCCCATGAGGTCCGGAGCTTTGGGGAGGGGATTCCCCCAAAATGTTAAAATGGACGTAGAGCTGTAAACATTAGAACCATGCTTGACATAATGATTCTGTACACGACCACGAATTTTAAGGAAGGTGGGGTGAATTCACCCTCCCCCAAGTTTCTAAGAGCGCAGACAAGTGTTCCAGGTAAAGGATTTGCTCGCAATTTCTATGCTTCATGTTGTGTTTAATGGCAAACTATGTATGCCCTTCCCCCTCCCCCAGAAATTTGGCATAGCCTGTGAAAGGGATACGAGGTGCTTGGTTTGGAGGGCTCTACCCCCAACTTCCGTAATTTTATATTCTGGACCTCTAGAGTCTGTCAGTGTATCCTCGATGTTACCCCTGAATAGCTCTTAGAAACTAGGGGAGGGTTACCCCACCCTCCTCAAAATTCGTGGTCGTGTACAGAATCATTATATAAAGCATGACACTAATGTTTACAGCTCTACGTCCATTTTAATATTTGGGGACCCCCCAAGCTCATGGACCTCGCGGAGACTTCAAGGGGAACTTCCTGGATACACTGGCAGACTCCAGCGGCCCAGAATATCATATTACGGAAGTTCAGGGTAGACCCCCCCCCCCCCCACCACCACCACCACCAAGTGAACCTCGTATCCTCGGCAGTTTATTTCTTCAAATTAAAGTACAATTCTCGCTTGGCTTACATGGAACGTTTTCTCGAAATCGTTTGGAGTTCCCAATTCAGTTCTCAATATAGGCCCAGAAACGGTTATCTTTATAACCCCGCCCCCCCTTGAACTTTTGCAGCCAAGTTGCTGAAGATGTGGGGCAGGGTTGCCGGTTAATTGCCACATCGGAACACTGCCACACATCTGTGTTCCTGTGTGGCAGTTTGCAGTGAACCGTTTGTTCTGGGGGTATTTCTTCCGGGGGTATTTTTTCTCGGGGGTATTTTCCCCGGGGGTATTTTTACCTACATCCCTTCATACCCTCGCAGCACGAATTGGTTGTTTCAAAGTTCAAGATGGTTAAGGGGCCAGTTGCAAAAACGTCAAAAAAAATACGTTTACAAAACACCAGGAAGTCTAGTTGATAAACGGTTATAGCAACTGTTCAAAACGCCATTTTTAACCATTCCGAACTTTTATAAAACAGTGAAATCCTGTTCTCTAACCTAATTAAAGCAAGCTCGAAATGTATATTTTTGGTTCAAAAAGGGTTGAAATAGCATTTAACAAAACAAAACTCCTGCAATTTAAGTTATCATTGCGATCCTTGTATATGCAAGCATGGCAGATCGTTAATAAAATGCCTCACTATACTATCTGTTATATTTTTAAATATGCCAATACCTATTCTGGACAAGTTTCGAACTTTCTCCACAACATGATCAAGTTTCCAAGAAACGGGGAACATTTTCGAACTGTCCTTTCGTCTTAGAGAAAAAATAATTTATTAAATTCCGAGACGGCTCAGGTGCAAGTCTATTTAAATACGTATCTTTAAAGCAATACAAAAGACGGAAGAAAATCTTGAAAGTAAAGATAAAAACGCACACAGCACAAAACAAATTGAAAGTTAGAACTTCTACCACGTGGTTTTCACTTATAGCTTTTCTTGTAGACCAAACGAGAATGCTGGATTATGCTTTGTGAAAGGAACTGGAAATACTGAAGAAGTATGATGTCTGCTAAAATTTGAAGGTTTTTAAACACATGTTATTTATATTCTTTTAAAAATTTAATACTTATTTTAAAAAGTTATAATTTTCTATTAACATCAGGTGCATTTTGTCGTTAGTTTTAAGTTTTTGATGGCAGATGGGTTGAAAGTTGAGTCTGATTTTCAATGTTTTAAAATCGTTTTAAAAATCTACGATTTCAACACACACATATATCAACATAACGTTTCAGAAACGTTCCAAAACTTTGCCTGTTTCAACGTACACCTATTAACCTCATATCAACCGTTTTGAAATGGCTTTGAACCAACCAGAAGCGAATTATCAACTATCGAAACCAAATTTCAGCGTTCAAACATACAGGTTGATTCACTTGGGACTGAATCCTTATTATGTGCAATATATGAAATGGGGAATATACGATGAGCGTGAAACCCAAAAGGGGTGGTTCTTTATTCCCTGATGGAGCAGTCGACATGCATTACCTGTGAATAAAATGTCTCCCCTGCAGCTGTGTGGCGCCGCACCGACGCGCTATCTGTCTAGTAGTGGTGAGGGAATAGCGTTTCTTCGCAGACAGTTTAAGCGAGAAGGTCGAATGAAGATGGTGTACTCAATTTAAGCGCGTGTGTTCATTGTGCGTCAGTCCTGGGTAACAGTTTCTTCAAATAATGTCAGAAGGAGTTTTTGAAGAAATTTGGTGGGCGTAAACCACCACCATTTCGAAATTGGCGAAAAAGCTGGAGAGAACGGGAAGCTTGGTGGATCTGGCAAGTGGGTGACGTAGATGGACGAAACCAATTTTCCTGTAAGGGGGAATGTCGTAATGTAATCCAATAATCACAGTGGGTATGCGATAAAACTACTCTGCCGTACAAGAGCAGTTCGGGAACTTTTGGATGCTTCTTCGTATAAAACTCAGTATGTTCTAAGAGCGGGGAAACGGGAAGAAACCCAGCTCTTACACCGAAATAAAATCCTGGCAACGTTACCAGTTGCCTGCTACTTCATTTGAACTGGATGTAGGTAAAAACACCCCCGGGAAAAAATATCCCCGGAGAAAGTACCCCTGAAAACTGAAAAGCGGAAAAAATGCCCCCGGAAAAAATACCCCCGGAAGAAATACCCCCAGAACAAACGGTTCACTCTAAACTGTCACACAGGAACACTGATGTGTGACAGTGTTCCGGTGTGGCAATTTACCGGCAATCTTGTAACACATCTTTCAGCAACTTGGCCACAAAAGTTCGGGGGGGAGGCTATAAAGATTTGTCGTTTCTGGGCCTATATTGAGAACTGAATTGGGAACTCCAAACGAATTTCGCGAAAACGTTCCATGTAAGCCAAACGAGAATTGTACTTTAATTTGAAGAAATAAATTGCCGAGGGTCCGAGGTACACTTGGTGGGGGTAGGCTCAACCCCCAACTTCCGTAATATTATATTCTGGGCCGCTGGAGACTGTCGGTGTATCCAGGAAGTTCCCCCTGAAGCGTCCGCGAGGTTCATGAGCTGGGGGGGGGGGTGGCTTTTCCCCAAAATGTTAAAATGGACGTACAGCTGTAAACATTAGTACCATGCTTTATATAATGATTCTGTACACGACCACGAATTTTCAGGAGGGTGGAGCACCCCCCCCCGTTTCTAAGAGCTATTCAGGGGTAACATCGATGATACACTGACCGACTCTAGACTCGTATTCCTTTCACAGGCTTCAAAAAATTTCTGGGGGAGGGGGAAGGGCATACATAGTTTACCATTAAACACAACATGAAGCATGGAAATTGCGAGCAAATCCTTTACCTTCAACACTTGTCTGCGCTCTTAGAAACTTGCACCCCACCCTCCTGAAAATTCGTGGTCGTGTACAGAATCATTATGTAAATCATATGGTTCTAATGTTTACAGCTCTACGGCCATTTCAACATTTTGGGGACACCCCCCTCCCCCACAAAGCTCACGGACCTCGCGGGCGCTTCAAGGGGAACAGCCTGGATACACTGACAGACTCCAGCGACCCAGAATCTAATATTACGGGAGTTGGGGGTTGACCCCACCCCCAAGTGTACCTCGGATCCTGGGCAATTTATTTCTTCAAATTAAAGTACAATTCTCGCTTGGCTTACATGGAACATTTTTGCGAAATTCGTTTGGAGTTCCCAATTCAGTTCTCAATATAGGCCCAGAAACGGGGCAATCTTTATAGCCCCCCCCCCCTTGAACTTTCGTGGCCAAGTTGCTGAAAGATGTGTGACAGGGTTTCCGGTAAATTGCCACACCTGAACACTGCCACACATCAGTGTTCCTGTGTGGCAGTTTAAAGTGAACCGTTTGTTCTGTGGGTATTTTTTCCGGGGGCATTTTTTCCGCTTTTCAGTTTTCAGGGGTATTTTTTCCCGGGGGTATTTTTACCGTTTACCATTTGAACTACCCTCGTATTACGTCTATAGGAAGAAACATTCATAGACAGTGTTTCGTTTTAAATAATAGCTTTAAAAATGCCGTGCAGTCCAGATGAATTTCGCATAAGCTACCTAGGCACCGAAGTTCGTCATCAGTTATTTATTACGAGTATATTGCAAGAATGTGGAACCTCAAAGCACCTGAGAACGATGTCCCCAGAACTTTTTCCCCCTGATTCTTGACGAAACTTTAAAGATATGGTACCTAGCTACTCTTGCACGCTCACAGCATTTTGGGAGACAGTCAGCTGTCTTTCCAGGCCCATAGCCAGACAGAGAAGTTGAGTGTGTAGCTGATGATTCAGATCGGGCAAAAGATCAGACAGTGGACCCTACCCTCCTGGCTACGGGAGGGTAGGGTCTAGGGTCCTATGTCTTTCCCCCGGTTTTAAACGGAAAGTCCGTCAGGCTAACATCTGATTTAGCATATTTAAATTTCCATATTCTAGATATGAAAAAAGTATGGGATGACAAATTCGAGTGTTATAAGTGGAATTTGTCTGGAACGACATTCTTTAAGTCCAGCTCTTACCAGCAACTGTTACTTCCACTGTTATTCCACCCCTATGATTATTCATTTCCTTAGACACTATATGAGAGCTATCCAAATAAAATAGCCAGGCAGTGCATTTAATAGTTCTATCACTAGCTGTGCCGAAGAACTACAATTGATGGATTTTCAGTTTTCAACAGAGCTTTTAACTCCGCTTGGTAACTTTTCAATTGTGTTACAGAGATTTTATACTAGGATTTAGGATTTAATATAAAATCTCAATATTGCAACCTTTTTCCATCTCATGCTCCCCTTCCTTTGTTTCCACAAAGGGTGAGAGAAATTTCGCAGAGTCAGTTTCCCATTAGACACCGGATGCACGGTTCCTTATTAAGTCAACAATTTGTCTGAGCTTTGTATTTGCACATTGTATGTTGAATGGAGATTGGCTCTATCGCGCCTCTTTTAATGCTTTGCATGTTTCTATTTCAATGCGGCCTACTAATCGACCTAGCCCCTTCACATTTTACTTTTAGGCTTGAGATTAACCGAGGGCGGTGTGTTTGTTTCTCACGGAGAACTTTCGGATATTCTTAAGGGCATTTTTGAAGACAGGGGAGGAGGAGGCAGGAAGAGAGTTGTCTCTAGGTTTCAAAAGCGACCGGTCGCAAAACGAGGACGACGAGGGAATTGCCCCAGGTGAGGCTGGGAGGTTTTATGCGGACTGGGAAGAAATTTAATAGAGCAAACGGACAACCTTTTCAGGGGATTAAATGAAGAGAAGGATAAAGATTTCTTAGACTTATTAACGGATCGCAATAATTATTTGCTTATTACCTATTACTTAGAATTATTATCATTCTCACTACCATTATTTTATCATCTTCAACTACGCGAGGTTCACGAAGTATAAGCTCGTGAACCTCGCTTGTGGGAGCTCGTAGAGCGGGCGCTTCGGTAAACCGAAGCGCCCGCTCTACGAGCTCCCACAATCTGCCTTTTCCTAAATTTCGATACATCCTTCCATTTACCCATCACGCTCCAAATTCTACTACCTACTGCTTCATTTATATTATATACATATACAGTATATATATTTATATATATATATTATATTTGCTACGTCGGTCGATTAATTGCGCCCTCTCGGAAATCAACAGGTCAATAAGCCTCATCCACTTTGATAGGGGGTGACCATAATTCAGTGTTCAATCTGCGTGATCAATGAGTGTGACTACCCCTATGAAAAAATGAAATCTATAAGTAGACTGTATCATCTGAAATCCTGACAGATACACACTTGTAACGTACCAGATGTGACGTACCTGCCAGAAGGACGCACACGACATAAAGTCAGATAGGAATCAGAATAAAACGTCTGCGTAGCTCAATTGGTAGAGTGACTTATTCCGGAGTGAGGGGATCCGGGTTCGAATCCCGGCGTGAACAGAAATGACGGAGTAATTTACTTCGTTATAATGGCGCCCGAACTATCCGGATGACCCGACCGTTCAAAATCTCGCAATGGTGTGATGTTATTTCCACACCGCGAGATAGGAAAAATCAGAGAATCCTTTCTCCAGCACTTCAAAAAAAAAAAAAAATAAATAAATAATGAGGATGAGATGATGTAACGTACCAGATGTGACGTACCTGCCAGAAGGACGCACACGACATAAAGGCAGATAGGAATCAGAATAAAACGTCCGCGTAGCTCAATTGGTAGAGTGACTTATTCCGGAATGAGGGGATCCGGGTTCGAATCCTGGCGTGGATAGAAATGACGGAGAAATTTACTCGTTATACACTATATTGACAAAAGTCACCGGACACCTAGAAGAGAAACACAACATAGCATTTATTGACATACATCAGTACGGTGTCGGTCCACCTTTGGCCTTAATACATGCACTGACCCTTCCAGACATGCTTTCGACAAGGTTTTGGAACACAGCGATAGGTATGCGCTTCCATTTAGTACATAATGATGTCGCTAACTGTTGCTTAGTAGTAGGCCTTGGTTCCAAACTTCTTATGCGGAGCTCTAATTCATCCCATAGGTGCTCTATGGGATTAAGATCAGGGCTCTGTGCTAGCCAGTCCACACACGATACAGAACTATCGTCAAACCACGCCGTAACAGTTCTTGCTTTATGGTTCGGTGCATTATCCTGTGTAACGTACCAGGAGATGTGACGTACCTGCCAGAAGGACGCACACGACATAGAGGCAGATAGGAATCAGAATAAAAGGTCCGCGTAGCTCAAATGGTAGAGTGACTTATTCCGGAATGAGGGGATCCGGGTTCGAATCCTGGCGCGGATAAAAATGACGGAGAAATTTACTTCGTTATAATGGCGCCCGAACTATCCGGATGACCCGACCGTTCAAAATCTCGTAATGGTGTGATGTTATTTCCACACCGCGAGATAGGAAAAATAAGAGAATCCCTTCTCCAGCACTTCGACAACAAAAAATAATAATAATAATAATAATGGGGAGATGATGTACGTACCAGGGGATGTGACGTACCTGCCAGAAGGACGCACACGACATAGAGGCAGATAGGAATCAGAATAAAACGTCCGCGTAGCTCAATTGGTAGAGTGACTTATTCCGGAATGAGGGGATCCGGGTTCGAATATTGGCGTGGACAGAAATGACGGAGATATTTACTTCGTTATACCTGCTGGGACCAACAAGGCTCGGTTCCATAGTATTGTCACAGAGTTGGTAGGGCATAATTGTCTAGAATATCGAAGTGGACGTGCTGGTTAACAGGTTTGCCCACGATAACCAATGAGCGGGGACCATACCACGAAACACACCGCCACTCGAGTACACTGCCAACTCCAAACTTGACCGTAGGGACAGTACAATGTGGTAAATAGCGTTACCCCGGCTGCCGGCATACCCAAACACGGCCATCAGAGTGATGGATCGTGTATCTGGATTCATCGGACCCTAGGAACCGTTTCCATTGAACTACGGTCCACGATAAATGTTCTTAACACCATGCTAAACGACAAGTAGGATTCCGAGTTGAGATGAAAGGCTTATGAGCAGCCGCACGACCATGGTAACCCATGGAATGAAGTTCTCTGCGATTGGTACGTGTGCATACTAAGGTTCCAGAATTTTTACTCACCTGTACACTGAGGTCTTGTGCAGCACTCCGTCGATTAGCTGTCACGACTCTCATGAATCTTCGACGTCCTCTATGACTGATTTTTTTTTGGTCTGCCGGTACGTTTTGCTGCTTCAGGCACGCCATGTGTCTTCCACTTATTCAGTGCATCCAAAACAGTAGACTTGGGTATGTTTAAATGCCTCTCGGTTTCTCTTATGGACAACCCACTAATATAACACCCAACAATCTTTCCTTTCTCAAAGTCAGTTCTCTCCCGCTGCGACATTTTCACTCAGCCTCATAGTGCGATATGATCGCAGTCTGCTGCATGTTTTTATACCGTTTACAGCTGTACCGTGCATCTTAACAACACAGCGGATCCGTTCATTTGCTTTTGAATGGCTGTCCGGTGACTTTCGTCAACATAGTGTATGTGACACAGTTCACTCAATACAAGAACCTTATCGACTACAAGTTGCTCGTACTAAGAGCGTCCGGCATCTGCACATTCTTGTATCTCTCTCTCTCAGCGCGGATACAGCTCGTTCAACATTTCGCTTTCGTGTTCCGCGCAACTAACATTATTATTATTATACATTTAATTATATTTTTTTTGCTCACTACACTTTAATCTCTTATCTAACGAGTCTAAATGCGTCGCTTACCCTTTGACCATATGTCAGGATTGCTAACATCAAATTGTAGCGATAAGTTTAGGAAATATTTAACGAGGAGAAACCAAATTTACATAAGAACACAAGAACTCAAACAGAAGATTAAATTAGAGGTAGACGTCACCATACTTACATATATTGTAGCAAAACAGAATTATTTTAGAAACAATCCTTCACTGTACGGTTTAAGTAGACGAGGAGCGCTAATATCAGTAAACGCATAACTGTGGGAACTGCGAAAATACTTGCAGACTGACATAATGCAGAGTGATCGAGAAGTTCACAAAATCTATTTTGAACAATTTTTATTCGCATGATACAGATACAGAAAGTTTATCTATAAATGTGATACAGCTTCCATCGGCTTTTGAGCAACTGAGGTTGACCTAAATGTGCTGGAAATGACCGTGTTGTTGGAGGCAAATAACCACGCGACGGCACATGTTTTTCGTAACGCGTTTCACCAGGCGTGATTTCCGCTACAGCCCAAATAATATTTGTTTTAAGGGACTACAGGTAATGCGGGTAGTTTGCGTGAACACGGTACTTTAAATAACTTTAAATATCCCCACAGGGAAAAAAATCAGAAGGTGAGGGATCCTTTGAGCGTGGAGGCCTAAGTCCTTTAGAAATAACGTTACCAAACCGAAAGGGTTCGAACACCAGTATTCTTGTTGCAAAGGAGTTACTTCAAAAATTTATATCCGTAACAGCATCGTTGGCCTAAACCGCAACGAAATCCTACAAGAAAAATCTATGGGATTAGATCAAAACTATGCACAGAGAAAACTAATATACGACTACTTTTTTTTCTCATAACATGTGCTCACTTGACTGCAGTATAGGTCACAGAATTTTCATTCTGAGATATGTATACAGTCGAAACCGTTTATAAGGAAGTTGAAGGGAGTTAAGAAAAAGTTCGTTATACGCAAACTTCGTGTTATCCGATTTTGCCTTAAATGCATCTGCAAACGAGCAAAAGTTATGTAAAAAAGCACATACAGTATACTACTATAGTACGTATGTATTAGAAAGCAGAAGTACAATAACTGAAACATTTACCTTTAATTTTTCATTCACACTTCTGGAAGTAACTTTCCAGAGTTGAACAATTGCTGTAGACAGCTGCTTTTCTATTTGATCCAACAACGCTGAACAAAACAGATTTTTTGACGCAAAAAAAGTACGCAAATTATTAAGACTTTCAATTGCCACCGCATTTGATATTTTTAACTTCTGCGTATTCTTCCTCCTCATCAGTGGATGCGTCATACTGAGAGTTCAAAACGCCATCAACGATGTCCTGATCTGTATTTTGAGATTCCGTTGAGATGTCATCGTCAGCCAGCAGATAATCTGGAAAAGATAAATCCGACGAAATGAGCCATTTTGCACTCAGGTGATTCCATGTTTCGTCTTTAGTAGTAACTACTGTGTATTCATTTACTATTGAAACACCAAAACCAGCACGTTTCCAATAATTTTTTATGGTTACATCAGTTACGGTAGTCCAAGCACAGATAGCATATCACATGCCATTTGAACATTGATGACAGTTGGTTGCCTCTTTACTACGTTAATAAGAATTTTTCTGAGTAAAATTTTGCGGTAATGAAATTTTAGGTTTTTTTATAACACCCTGATCCATGGGCTGAAGTTTTGATGTAGTGTTTGGTGAAAACCGATGTACATTTGCAGACGTTAACACTATGTTAGACGAATGTGCTGCACAATTATCGATGAGCAGCAGAACTTTCCTATTTTTCTTTGTCATTTCGTTGTCAAATTGTTTCAACCATTCTGTAAAGAGTTCCGATTTCATCCACGCTTTCTTGTTAGCTTTGTAACTTACTGGTAATTTTTCACCTTTCTTGAAGCATCTGGGATTTTTTGATTTCCCGATTACGAAAAGTTCCCTTTTATCGGATCCATCCATATTTGCGCACAGCAATACAGTTAAGCGGAGTTTTGAGTTTTTCCCACCAGAACATTTTTCACCTTTGAAAGCTAAGGTTTTTTCTGGCATTAACTGATAAAAAACACCAGTTTCATCAGCATTGTAAACATCGCAAGCTTCATACTGCGAAATTGAGGTTTCACTTGATTCCAGCTACCTTTCGGGTTGTTTCATCATCCACGGAAGCACTCTCTCCGTAAATGGACTTAAATATGATTCTATGACGCTCTTTAAATCTTTGAAGCCAACCATTGCTTGGCTGAAAATCAGGTTTTCCTAGAAGTCGGGCGAAATCTAATGCTTTTTCCTTCAGCAAAGGGCCAGAGACTGCAACATTTTAGCTTCTCACTTCTTGGAACCACTTTAAAAGCGTTGCTTCCACGTCTGTATAAAGACCTTCACGAAATCGTTTTCTATCATGGCTAAAAGAACCTTCAGAGAACTTTCGGTTCAAACCAGCCTTATTTTTTTTAAATTGTGGATAGTGAATTTGCCGGAATGCCAAATGTTTTGGCTACGTCACACTCCTTATTCCCTTTCCCTACAAATTGATTGCTTCAATTTTTTCGTTTAAGAACTTCGATTTTTTCGCTTAAGTTTTTCGTTTAAGAACTGACATGATATGCCAGCTTGTGTTGATGCGTTCTAACGAACGAATTTGTGAGAAAAATTGCTGTTTCTAAAGCTTTAAACTATCAGATGCGCCCGCTTAGGAATTGCGGAAGTGCGATTAAGACAAACATCTGCCTATCTGGTCCATCCGAACAATTTAACTTACGGCGCCAAGACGAAGACGTTGACATTGGACACCCCTGGCATGATTCCCCATTACCCCCACCCCTGATCCTTTGTTGCATTCCTCCTTCTGTTCTCAAGCTGGGAAACAGATCATTTACCCTCCAGTGAAGGAGGATTAAGGAAAAGTGGAGGATTCCGACACCGTCTGGCTAGTCTTCGAGCATTTCACTGAGTCAGAGGTCTCGAGATATCCTGAAAAAGAAAATGGCTACTCTCCCGCAGGAGAAATGTTGAATGGGAAAAAGGCAAAAACTTCGTTATATATGATTTTGGACAAAACTGCTGTTCGTAATATCCAGTTGAAATAACATTACGATGGCATTGAAAATTCAGGGAACTGCAAAGACATCGTTATATATTAACCTTCCTTATATCCGAGCTCGTTATATGAGGGTTCAACTGTATACATAGAACACTCTTAAAAGCAGCTGACGAACTGTAGCTTTCATGGGGAAATACCAGTCTAGATTCTACAGTTTTAGCAGTGGAAGTATCCTAGTAAGAATCTTAAAAATTTGCCTGCGTGCCACAGGCGGTAAGCCCCATACGTTACTCCTGGTATTGTGCACTCGAGTAGACAGGGGTAACTGCGCATTTTTTTGCATAAATTTGACCATTCTATTTAAACACAACGTGTAGCGCAATTCATTACCGCACATTGGTCTTACAATCGGCACTCGAGATTTTAACTTATACCAAACTCAGGGCCGTATAGAGCTATTGCTGGGCCGGGAGCGAAATTTCATTGCTGGCACTAGAAAATAAATCTCATATTTTAAAAGAGTCGTTACGGAAAAATGTAGGGATAAAACACACACGATGCATAGGCGCCGACTTCTAAAAATTTCGAGGGGTGTTGAAATTCAAAGGCAGGTACCTTTTTCAGTGTTGAAATTTTAGATGTTTAAATTGACCTCGTCTTCAATGTAAACGCAAACAAACCGATACATGATTTCATGATAAAGATATTATTTTTTTTTTTTTTGCAACCAAATTCTTGAACCCCGTTTTATATCTTCCGATTTAATTTTCTGTAATGTGCGCACAAGAGCTCCTATAATTTATTTTTTTCTTTTGGACAAAATTTGAACATTTTTGCTGGGGACTACTACCATAAAACTGTTGAAAAAGACTGAGATTGGCAGTATATATCATTAGTTAAAACAGACAGTAGGCTAATAGCGATACCTTTGAGGAGCTTGCTCTAAGCAAACAAACTGACGTGTTCAGTGTTGGAATGGAAGGCGCTTCATAATCATTGCGCTGTATTATTTTCCTTGCTTGTTATTGTTAGCATTCAGCGTATAACGCAGCATGTATCACAGTGAAATTTTTGCTTTGATCAAGAAGTGTAACTTGGAAATCTCCACCCCTACCCCGCCATCATTCATCTTGCAGTACATGTGAACCGGTTGTTATCGATTTGGCACATCAGCTCTGCGTGGATTGATTGGTGTTACTATTGGTGACGGCTTATATGTTTTACAAAGCTAGGAGGGAAAAAAAGCCTTCCACAGAATTACGTCAAACAAACAAACAAACAACTGCAACAACAACAGCAAAAAAAAACCTTCAAAATTATCCTTTGAGCGAGAGAAAAGATCATTCGCAGTCTGGCTGTGTGTCTTCTGTTCTCGGACGGTCAATCATTACTCCCCCTTTGACATTTATAGCTTCATGACCCTACCGAAGCTCATTGCGTGCATGGTGAGATGCTGATAACTTACTGATGTGCAAGGGACGTGATTGCGAAAAAAAAAATCGGTAGTTTTAAACAATTAGGAAGGTAGGGTACAAATCACATCCCACACCCCGGATTTCTTGCTTGCTTGGCTGACTTATTTCTTAAGTGTTTATTCGGTATCGATTGTTAAAACACAATTTTTTTAAGACACTGATTGTTTTTTTATAGAAACCAAATATTTGCGCTATATTCCGATTATCTTATTTAATTTTATATAAAGTGGAACTAAATATTTAATTATGAATCCAGTACATATAACAAAAATTTGGAATGGTGCTCAATCCCACGAGCACCCCCGTAGTTGGCGCCAGTGACACGATGTGAAAATCGCAAATTTTTGTTGTGACGAAGACGAATCCCTCTGCTCTAGAGCCGAATGCTTTACCAATTAAGCTACACCGACGGAATTTATTGCTGTAACTTTTCAGTCTTGACATGTGCTTCACATCTGTAGTACATCATAACGTAAACTATCATAAAGAGAAAAGGATTATCTTAAAGAAGTATTTGCTTCAAGCTTAACAAAAAAGACCATAACATGATTGAAAGAGAGAAAGCTAATATGCGATTGCCGTCCAGGGGAGATGGACATGAAGTTACATGACTTAGAGGTCTGCTCGGGTAGGGCCATTTTTAGTTTAGAGAACAAATTAACGGGACGGGCCGGGGTTTTCCCCAAACACTTACGACCGGGTCGGGCAAAGTCGACTCATTCTTTTTATCGCAATGGTAAAGAAAGAAAAGAGCCGTGGTCCCCGATTTCCTGGTGTGTTTAACTGTTTTGCTGGCTTTACTTACTTCCATGACATAGCCCAGGATGTAATCACAAAAGCAAGCAGAGGCACTCACAGTGTTTTTACCGATCTGTAGGTATAAAGATGGTAAAACTACTTTGAGGCTTGTCGACAAAAAAAAAAAAAAAACTGGACCTCGAGCGAGCGGAGCGGGTGTGTGTGTTGTGTAGAGTGGGGAACGTGGAGTGTCTGCAGTGGAGTGGGGTGTGTAATGTGTATGTGTGTGTTTGCATGAGAGACGACATCGATTTTTTTCTCCTATCCCTAATCTGTATAGGGATTGACTTTTGTAGTGTTAGCGCTTACTCTTTCAGAGAAAGGAAGATTCTGAACATGCTTAGTCTTCCTTTTTCCCTCTCTTTAAAGGTAATATTTTTCGATAATTGTCAAAGTTTAGTTAATATTTTTAGGCTTACATTCAACTAAATATTTTCGGTAATATCTCATTTCATTATTTAATTTTCCCATTTTAATAAGATACAATAGAAAGACAAAATAATATCAAACGGCACATCACGAGCCAGGCCTAAATAAGAGCTGCAATTGACGGCCCCGGCCCGGGAGAGCCGAGTGTTTTATATTTGAAACAGGCCGGGCTGGGTTCACCAAATTAGGCAAGTGCAGACCTCTATTATGACTCTTATAAAAACGTCCTCGCAAAATGATGAAAAGTTACCTGCGTAGCGCAAATTTTTGGATTGCGAATATTTTTGTGTAGAAAACATTAACGATCCCTCTAAAATAAATTTGTATTAATAGCTTTTCCCCCTGATACACGTTTTAGTGACTGATTTTTAATGCAAAGTAGAGTAATTGACAAATTAGTGACTTTTTAAACTTTTTTACGCGCTCATATATGAAAATTGCTTTTTTTTTTTTTCTCATTTCTAGTAATGTTTTTCAAGTCACTGAACAATAGCTTCCATATGTAGCCCAAACCCAACTTCGATATTATTTTTATTTGTTTAAAATAAAGTATTCGGTTCGTACGCAAATTGTTAAATACATAAAAGTAAGGGCCACAAAGTGATGAAATTTAATTTGCTATTTCATGAATGCGGAATATATTAAGGTGGTTACAACAATCACTTGAAATTTACAAACATCAGTATTTGTACAGTGAAGAGCGATAACCTATTCGAAAATGGGGGGGGGGGTGAAAACAACAAAACAAAATATCTTTTTAAGGGCCTCGCGCCTCAAAACATGCACACAAAAAATAATTACATTCTACCTAAAATGATTTTCCCTAAGCTGTCGCCCCTTAAAAGCGCGGGGCCAGGGGTGACCATTAATCGCATTTTGTCCCTATGGTCCAGCCGGCCCTGACAAAACTCTACGTTGTTACAAGTTTCTACTTGTATAAAATTTCTGTGGAATCTTCTAAATCTTAAGCAACGTTTCTCAACATTTCAATGGGGGAAATGCTATCAATCATCTGTATTAATTTTTAATCATCCGTAAGGAAGTGTCAAAACCGTGCTTTCACACGAGTAACATTTATCTTTTTCTCACAAGACAAACCGAATACAAATTACTGTGCAACAGAACGCGGCTATACTGACTGAATGCCCATACGCTGCCTCATCAGTACCTCGATATGCACAAAGCATCTATCACTGAACTTCACAGTTCTCTTTGTCAATCGTCATTTGTTGATGTACACTCGCTGAACGATTATTTCGTGTAACACTCTTCGCTTGAAACAACTCGTCGTAATATTTTTTTTTTTTTTTTTGATCGGAGGTTTAACGACCACCGTGAGCAACTCAATGGGCTATAAGCAGTCGCCCGTCCCTAATTTAGGGTCACTGGTTCCAGGGAAGGGAGAGATCCAGTGCTGTAAGACAAACACAACATCCATGCCTCACCGGGATTCGAAACCCGGACCCCTTTCAGACGAGTGATCAGAGGCCATCGCTTAGACCACTGCGGCATCGTAATAAATTATAGCACACCAAGAAAATATCACACATTATTGAATAACAATTAACATCCATTTGCAACCTCTTTAACAGAATACCTCTCAATCTACTCGTCTTCCGCGTCAACCTTTTATTTACAAATTGATTAGCTGCCAGTTTTTGCTGAAACGTACGAAAAAACTTGGAGGTCTCGATGCGGCCTTCAGAATAAAAATACAACTAAAGAGTAACATAATTTACATAAGAGAAAAGAACTTGAAAGGAAGATTAAAAATAGAGATTTGCATCACGTCTTTTAATTTGTTTAAATCCTTGGCAGGGGGGGGACTGATGCCTCCGCAAGCCCCGCACTGCAGGGCTTGCGGAGGCATCAGTCCCCACTAAAGGACTTCACAAAATTTTCTGCGGAAACTTCACATGAAGCTGGTTAAAGAAATAGCCAGGGATATTTGACGGCGACTTTGAATGAGGTGTTAAGAGAAAAGCAATTTTGTTTTCCCTCTATGAAGAAGTAAAATATTTAGAAATAATTTTCGCGGTTTTGATTAACAAGAAAATGTGAAAGAAATATCAGTTCAGTGAATAAAATTTCTACACCAATGAGGATCAGGTGTTGAGTATTACAGTTGTCTGCGCATAACTAATCCTCCTTCAGAATATATTGAACTAAAAGGTGCTCTTCGCGGGTACGAAGAAACGGAAACCCACGCCTTTTTTTTTTATTGTAGCAGAGTCTACAGAAAGATTTTACAATGTGCGAAACATTGTGGCATTATGTTAAGGATGTGTCTTATACATATAAGAGAGACTACGTTAATGTGTTTTTTATACACTATATTGACAAAAGTCACCGGACACTCCTTTGAAAGCAAATGAACGGATCCGCTGCGTTGTTAAGAGGCGCGGTACAGCTGCAAACGATATAAAAACAAGCCTGCAGCTGACCGCGATCATATTGTACTCTAAGGTTCACCATTATTCTCTTTAAATAGCGCACAGTTTTCCCGCTAGGGGGCGTAAATGTCCAAACTTCTTGTTCAAACTTTCCCTGCTCGGAGAAGTTTTTGAAAAATTACTTTTCCTTAGCATAGCTTTTGCTATGAAGAATAATTTTCTCACATTTTCTACTTTTCCATTATACAAAACTCGGCCGCCACGTGTAATCAGCGTATGTTTCTATGTGAAAGATTTTATTCTATTCAAAAAATATCTTAGAACAATCTGTTTTTGGTAGAATGCTCTTCATTACGAAGAGTATTTTGTACGCATTTTTTTTTTAATCAACTCATAGCGTTTCCCCTAGGAGGGCGTAGAATTACATCACGTTTTGCTCTACATCTAGGGCCGTAGCTACTGGGAGCGTAGGGAGGACGATTGCCCTCCCAGATTGGTCCTACCAGGGGCGTAAATTCATGCTCTGGGCGATATAAAAAAAAAATAGAAGTTGTAACAAAAAACGAAAGTTACCCCCTTCAGTATTTTCTTTTTAAAGAATGTAGTTAGTTTCATACTGTATTCCATACAGTTAACTAGAGTGCAGAGTAACATACAGTACGAGGTGTGAACATCTCATATCCATGAAGGCAATTTTCCAAAACAGTAAATGGAGGCATAGTAAACAATATGCTGACATGCCTAACCTCCATGACCATTCCGAACATGTCGTTGAAATGAAGAGCTAATTTTTTTATTTTTTTTTTGATTGGAGGTTTAACGACCACCGAGAGCAACTCAATGGGCTATAAGCAGTCGCCCGTCCCTAATTTAGGGTCACTGGTTCCAGAGAAGGGAGAGAACCAGTGCCGTAAGACAAACACAACATCCATGCCTCACCCGAATTCGAACCCAGACCCCGTTAGTACGAATGATCAGAGGCCATCGCTTAGACCACTGCGCCACCGGGGCGGCGAAGAGCCAATTAATTAGTTGTTAATGAAAGAAATACGGGATTACACCAATGTACAATACAAATTTGGAAGATGTGAATCCGTTTATTGGTGTAAATATGACATGAATGTTAAGTCAGATAACATCCGAAAATTTGAAAATTTCGTCGTCCTGGAGTGGGAATCGAACTCGCGTCTCGCGCATAGCGCGCTAGTATATGCTAGACACTATACCACCCAGAACGGCCAAGTTTCCGATTAATTTTAATATAACCGTCACAGGATTCGCTAGTCGAAGCAACCGGCATTCATACACTGCCGGACAATTGCTAAGGACGGATGACAATAGCAACGATAGCAACCATAAAATGGAAGGCAGGAAAATGTGGAAATTAGCATAAGTGCGGGATACAGTAAGACGTGTTGTGCGTATGCAAATTTTGGATTGCCGAACTTGTTCGTGACGTCATAGCGCGATAAGAGATATAAAGGATTTGACGCGTATTGACCGTTGTTGTTCAAACGCAAAGTTGAAAGGGAAAGAACCAATTGACGAACTTGCAATTTTCAGTATGTCTTCCCGACATCACCTAGATGATTTTACGCGTGACCGTATTATTGGCAAGATTGAAGAAGGGCGAAAAATAACAGATGTTGCCAGGGAGTTCGACGTCAGCCACAGTGTTGTCTCAAGGCTTTGGAAATCATTTCAAACAAATGGAGAGTGTAGCAAACGTCACGGGGAGGTCGTGTTCGCAGTATGACACCTGCAGAAGTTCGGTACATACTGCTATCAACAAAAAGACACCGGCGCAGTACAGCTAGTGAGGTAGCAAATCAGTTTATGGCTGCTACTGGCAAGCGGATCTCCCGAAAAACTGTCGCCAGACGTTTGCGTGAAGGAGGATTATACGCCCGCCGTCCTGTTGTGTGCATCTCATTGTCCAGACGTCACCGTATCGCCCGTTTGCAATGGTGACATCAACATCGCAATTGGACTGATAACTACTGGTCTGCTGTCCTCTTCTCAGATGAGAGTAGATACAGTCTATCGTCTGATTGTCGACGACAACTGATCTGGCGTGAAAGTGGTACTGCATATTGTCCAGCAAACATACAGGAAAGGGACCGATATCCGACATGTAGTGTCATGGTATGGGCTGGCATCATGATCAATGGCCGTACGTCCCTCTATGTGCTTCCAACTGGGACTATGACTGGCCAACGATACATTAATTATGTTCTGCTACCTCATGTTCGCATGTTCCGTGGTGCTGTCGGTGATAGATTCATTTTCATGGACGACAACGCAACATGTCATCGAACAGTCGCTGTCCAGGAATGTCTTGAGAGCGAGGATATTAAACGCCTCGTATGGCCAGCACGTTCTCCAGATCTGAATCCCATTGAAAATGTGTGGGATGCTTTGGGGAGGAGTCTTGCTGGTCGCCAATGCCCTCCAATAAACAAGGACACCCTCATCCGTGCACTGACAGAGGAATGGGATAAATTACCCCAACAGCTGCTTGATAATGTTGTGCAAAGCATGACACGACGTGTGGAATCTTGCATCGCCCTCCATGGTGGCCATATCCCGTATTGACATCTTACGCCGGAACGCCTGCGGACGGTAATTGCATTTTTTTTTTTTCACGTTTACGTATTCTGCACAAAATGGCCTGTTTGTCCCTTGAACACGTTCCAAAGCCTTCTGGATTTCAGAGCACAATAGATTGTCTTTCTTGTAATGTCCTGGCATTCTGACATTATTTTATTTCACTTGGCATCCAACCACACTTACTTTTTTATGCGCTATATAGCCGTTTATGATCCGTCCTTAGCAACTGCATGTCCAGCAGTGTATATAGCGAATCTGGAGGTTTAGAAATCATTCCCATGATTTCCTGGAGGCGCAGAATATCGATGAATGAAACACAGGATTACACCAATGTAAAATACAAATTTGGAAGATGTGAATCCGTTTGTTGGTGTAAATATGGTATGGATGATAAGTCAGATAATATCCGAAACCTTGAAAACTACATACTCGGGCGCTATCCGGAAGACATGGGTTCGACTTCCGCTCCAAGACGACGAAATTTTCAAGTTTTCGGATATTATCTGACTTAACATCCCCGTCATATTTACACAAATAAACGGATTCACATCTTTCAAATTTGTAATTTTTTGTTGTCTATCGCAGAAAGTTCTCTGAGCATTTAACCTTGAACGGAATTTTTCCAAGCCCTACCCCTAAAGCTTCTTCCTATTGTTACGTTTTTATTCGATACTCATTCGTTCTGGGCTGGTTTGTTCTTCATTTCTGTGGAGTTGTAACGTACAAGGAGATGTGACGTACCTGCCAGAAGGACGCACACGACATAAAGGCAGATAGGAATCAGAATAAAACGTCCACGTAGCTCAACTGGTAGAGCAACTTATTCCGGAATGAGGGGACCCGGGTTCGAACAGCCCGGCGCGGATAAAAATGACGGAGAAATTTACTTCGTTATAATGGCGCCCGAACTATCCGGATGACCCGACGTTCAAAATCTCGCATTGGTGTGATGTTCTTTCCACACCGCGAGATAGGAAAAATAAGAGAATCCCTTCTCCAGCACTTCGGAAAAAAAAATAATAATAATAAGGGGGAGATGATGTAACGTACAAGGAGATGTGACGTACCTGCCAGAAGGACGCACACGACATAAAGGCAGATAGGAATCAGAATAAAACGTCCGCGTAGCTCAACTGGTAGAGTGACTTATTCCGGAATGAGGGGATCCGGGTTCGAATCCTGGCGTGGACAGAAATGACGGGGAAATTTACTTCGTTATAGATTGTTGTGTTGTCGGATTTCACATAATGTTTATGCTTTACTTAGTATTTATAACCTGTGGTTTTTGGGTATTTATCTAGTTTATACATTTTTAATAAAATTATGTCAAAAAACTGAAGTGCGATTTTTGAACAATTGTAATACTTTTCGATAATGGCAGAGTGTGAGAAAGTAAAAACCGCGTATTATTTGAGTGGAACTCGAAGGGGCGTAATTTCAAGTCTCGCCCTCCCAGATGAGAAAAGCTTGCTATGGTCCTGTCTACATGTGTTCTAATTATCCAGTTTTAAAATCCATTTTGCTTTTGATATCTTCTGCTATGCAAAACTTTGCACGCACAATTTGTTGACTTTTGGTGTTTTATCGAATGTAGAAGTCCAGTTGATTTTTTTGAAACCGGTCCCGTTCCTTACGAATAACCTGTGTGTTTTAAATTATGCGAGATTTTCCCTTGGTGGAGTAAGCATATTATTTTTTTAGCTAAATTTTTAGGTTTTCTAAAAATCTGCTTTGAAATATTTGTTTCATCTCAGAAAGGATTCAAAGACTTTCTTATTAGTATCCGGTGTCATCTTTCTCGTGTTTTTTTTTTTTTTTCTTTTCTCTTATCGAGTGAACGAACTAAAGAAAGTAACTCAATTGCAGCATGAAATGATTAAAAAGGGAGTTAATCATAAAACAAACGATTACAAAAAGCAAGAAATAAAAAAAAAAGTCCGCGTGCAACAAGAGAAGCAGAGAAAAACAAAACTTCTGAATGCTTTGTATAACAAAGGACGAAACTCTTTTGTTATTTAACAGGTAATCAAAGTGTTGTGAGAAGCTCTGAGAAACACGAGCTCGAAATGGTGCAAGTGCGAAGAGAAGAAGATGAAATCAGATATAAAAAACACAGAATCAAAAAGAAACTCTCACCGTAACAAAAAATAATACTGAATGAGACTAAATAGTGCCTAGGGGCGGATTGGCCCCACCGGGATACCGGGGGACATTTCCCGGAGGACCACTCGAGAAATGGCCCATTTTCTCGTAATCTTTTAATCTACCTTTACTTTTTAACGAACGAATAATTATTTTACAGCTTATGAATAAAAATCAGTAACTTCATTTGTGCTTTATGTCTGTCTGAAAAGATATTTCCCTAAGAAAAGCGTTTCTTTCTATCTATAATTATAATTTTGCTCTAAAAAGACATAGCAAAAATTATCTGCACTTATGCGAGAAAAGGGCAGCCGGACCAAGTACACTGTTACAAATGTAATTAACAAAAAGCTAACTACAGTTAGACGTAGGTCGTTGGACTTGCAACTCAGCGTAATTGGCATGCCCTACCATCGTTTTGAAATTTTAACGATGACACTTGCACCCATTCCCATCATCCCCACTCCCTTATTCACAAAGAGACAAAGCGATTCTTGGGCAGAGATATTCAGAAACTCGTGTCCCTCCCACTTTTACCTTAAAAGCAACCATGATTTACCACAGAACTGGTTCATATTGATCAAACTATGGGTCTACCGAAAGAGGAGGTATTAATACATACACAGTGTGGCAAAGAATTTTTAAGACTGGGTCTGCAAAATGAAATAGAAACAAGAAATTATAATTTGTTTGGGTTTGTTATTCAAAATAGGTCCCTCCGGCTTCAATACACTTGTTACAGCGATTTAATAATGATTCGAATGCCTGTTCCAGTTCACTTTGCGAAATTGCCTCCAAAGCACGCGTCGAAGCTGTTTGTATGGTCGAAATATAATCAAAATAACACCCTTTTTAATGTCAATTTAAGTTTTGGGAATAAAGAAAAGTCGCAGGGTGCTAAATCAGGCGAATACGGTGGATGATTCAACACACAGACGTTATTTTTCGCCAAAAATCTACGAACAAGAAGTGAGGTGTGGCTGGGTGCATTATCGTGCAACAAACACCAACTGTTTTCATCCCGATATTCTAGACGAATGCGACGAATGCGACGAATTCTGCCCATCAAACGCCTCAAAACATCTAAATAAAACTCACCAGTAATTGTTTGTCCACTTGGAACAAATTCTTTGTGGATTAAATTCTTGGAACAAATTCCCTTACTATCGAAGAATGTAATGAGCATTGTTTTGATTTTCGATGGAACTTTTCTTGTTTTTTTGGCTTGTGGCGAGTTTTTTGACTTCCATTCCGAACTTTGTCGCTTTGTTTTAGGATCATATTGAAAACACCATGTTTCATCACTTGTAACAATCGATTTTAAGAAGTTTGGATTATTTTCAGCGGCTGAAATGATGTCTCTGCAATGTGCACTTGTCCTTGATTTTTGTTCATTGGTTAACGTGTGTGGAACAAATTTACCACATACTTTTGTTTTGCCCAAATCTTCATGCAGGATGGTTCGAATCGTTTCTTTGTTGATGTTTAAAGACTCTTCCATCATTCTTAGTGACGCACATCGATTGTTTGCCACGAAATCACGCACTTTTTCAATAATCTCAGGTGTCCTAGATGAACTTGGTCTTCCGGTATGCTTATCATCTTCTAGCGTCTCCCTTCCGTCCAAAAAACGTTTGTGCCACAGGAAAACATTTGATCTACTTAAACAAAACTCACCGTAAACTTGTTTCATCATTTGGTACGTTTCCGAGGCACTTTTACCAAGTTTTGCGTTAAATTTAATAACAGCCCTTTGTTCCATTTTAATAATTCAACATGAAAAAATTTTTACTTCTCTAATGAACGGCCGTTTCGTTTAAGTTACTTTAACAACTGCGCAGTACTTTTGGCAGAAAGCAAGCAGATGGTCACGATTTATAACGCATTCGCGATTACACTCGTAGTGCCACTAGCGCCAGTCTTAAAAATTCTTTGACTCACTGTGCATTTATTTTATAACTGATTACGCAGTAGGTGATCAGTGACCAAATACATCTGAAAATTAATTGCATAAAAAAATTGTTATGTGGCATGTGCACATATTTCAGCTCTCAGAATAACCTTCATGATGATTAAGTCGGAACTGGGGTTTTCGAAAGACTCGTGGTTTTGTCAAAACCAAATTTTTCATTGAAAAAAGTTATCAGGTACAACACCCCGTTTTGAGCGTGGTTTGATGCTGCATTCAATCATGAGCGGATTTAGAAAACATTTTTTACAGTTAAATTGTTGTTGAAAATTGTTCACTACTGAGTTCGTTTTAAAATGTGTTTTTCGACAGTTATGTTTCATCCAGGATCTAACAGAATTTTTGTACATAAGGGAATTTAAATCCCTGCATCACGTATGCATATTTTTGTAATGGACAGCATGATTGAAAATCCCGGCCTGGATTTGTTGTCCCAATCCGTCCCTGATAGTGCCAGTCTTTCCTTTCTTCAATTTTCTATTTGTCCATACTTAAACTGATGCTGATTCCTTCTCAACGACGATACAAACACAGGAACTCTCGAGATCTCAGTTGTAAATGATAGTAAAGGCTTCGAACCAACCGATACACACTGCTCACAAAAAGTTAGGAATATTATTTCCCTTCGAAATATTATAGTAGGGAAAACGTGGTTATGCCGCCCCGGTGGCACAGTGGTCTAAGCGATGGCCTCTGATCAATCGTCCGACTGGGGTCCGGGTTCGAATCCCGGTGAGGCATGGATGTTGTGTTTGTCTTACGGCACTGGCTCTCTCCCTTCCCTGGAACCAGTGACCCTAAATTAGGGACGGGCGACTGCTTATAGCCCATTGAGTTGCTCACGGTGGTCGTTAAACCTCCAATCAAAAAAAAAAAAAAAAAACGTGGTTATATACAAATTTAGCGACTACTGGAGATCTGTTATCAGCGTGGGTAGCTACGTCATATGTAAATTGACGTAGCTCCCCCACCCTGCGAGAAGGGGGAAAGGGGCATTTCACGGCTTGGTCTAGAAGTTTGCTGAATGAATTGCCTTCAGGGTGGGGTTAATTACCGGACAGGATGTTCAGACGACGTTTAACCATATAACGACCATGACCCAAAAATCATGTAACCCTCTAAATCCCATAACGCCCGAAACTGTCTGTTGTTTCACTTCTTTGTTTAATAACAACAATAGTGACTGAGGGTGATTTCTGCTGATCCCTCATAGGTTGAGAAAATTTGAAGAACAAGTAGGGTAGGAAATCTGAATCATTCTACACGGGCGTTTCGGGAGGTTATGGCCGTTTGTATGTACGGGTGTTTTGGGCGTTATAGTTTTTAAGGGGTTAAGCATTGGCAACAGAAATAGGGCTGAGGCATGTTACAGGAAGGTGTACGGTAGATCGATGTGGCTGCTATTTTAGAAGTTTCGCAGCGTGCGGTAAGTCGGCTACCCACAAGATTTCTATGGCATGGAAATGTTGCAGATCGACCCAGGAGTAGTCGCTTGAGGATAACCACCAAGACGCAAGATTGCTGCAACCTGACAGTAAGTGCTCGGAGAAAGCCTAGTGGCCAATTCCAGAAATCACTTCGAGCTGCGTCTGGTGTCACAGTATGTACTCAAACGGTACGAAACTGTATTCACGAGTACGGACTCAAGAGCAAGGAGACTGCTGAATTGTATAACATTGATATCAGCTGACTGTCATGAAATATGTACCTTGGTGCGACAGTACAGAACATGGAATATAGAGCGGTACCATTTCAGAGCTGTCCTGGTGGTTATCCTCGGGCGACTTTACACAGACGAATTCCGTTCCGCTCTTTATTCTGATACTCGACGAGGACTTGTGTAGAGGAGATCTGACAAACGAATACAACTGCAGTATGCGCAGTTATTGCAGTTGCATTCGTGATCGTGCAGACTTACCAGCGGCAATCAGGAGTGTGTTTTAATGGCCGTATTTCTTGTATATTTGTCAAGAAAACACGAATGCCTCAGTGCACCGAAACGAGACCATTGTGCCCACTGTGACACTGTTTCACTCTGCTATTTGACATGCATTCAGTTTTCCCGATGACAATGCAACTCGTCACCGTTTCTGGAGCGTGCTTCATGAGCTGAGAAATCATGGGACTGAATCGTTACAGCTGCCTCCGAGATCTTCTTACCTTAATCCTATTCAGAACATTTGGGATGATGTATAGCAAAGTCTGGATAGCCACATTCCATATCCCAATACACGGGCAGACCACCGTAATTGCCTGTAATACACTGGTGTGCAAAAGTTAAGGACGAAGAGGAGAAATTAGCATAACAGCGGAACGAGCAAGCAGAACGTACCAAACGACCACTAAGGAGACAGAATAGGGTCCAGTACGGTAGGGCATGCACATATATGCAGCATGACGGACGGAAGGGGAGGGGAGTGTTGGAAGGGTATAAAGCACACGGGCGGTGTACGCTCAGCAATTCGGTGAAAGCTATTACACGGTGTACATCGGTTTGAACGACGTCGAGTTGCTGCCACCGGGTGATATGGCCAACAGGCAATCCAGTAGACCACATCTGGATGAATTTACCCTAGGTCGCGTCATTGGGAAGTTGGGAGAAGGTCGAAGTGTGACTAGTGTGGCCGAGGAGTTCGGGATCGCTCACAGCATCGTTTCACGAGCTTGGAGAGCATTTCAAACGACAGGAACAGCTGTCCGAAAGTTTAGCAGTGGTCGTCCACGAGCAACCACGGCGGTGGACGACCGGTATATTGTCCTACAGGCGAGAAGAGACAGACGGCAGACAGCGGGAGAAATCGCAAGGCACATGCAACAGACAACTGGACGTCCGTTATCGCGTTTTACCGTGGCCAGGATGCTGCACAAAGGTGGTCTATTTGCACGACGACCAGTACGGTGTGTGCCATTAACGCCTGCTCATCAGAGACGGTGGTTTCTGTGGTGCCAAGAACACAAGAACTGGACTCATCAGCAATGGGGTCGAGTTCTCTTTACGGATGAGAGCCGATGTAGTCTGACGAGCGATTCTGGGCGTATACACATCTGGAGAGAGCAGGGAACACGCAATCACACCTCCAACATCATCGAAAGGGACCGGTTTGGAGGTGGCGGAGTTCTGGTTTGGAGCGGTATCATGCTTGGTAGCCGTACTGACCTCCACATCTTCCAAGGAGTTTCAGTCACTAGTGTCCGCTATTGTACCGAGGTTCTCCTACCTCACGTGCGTCTGTTTAGAGGTGCTGTGGGTCCTGAGTTTCTCTTCATGGACGGCAACGCTACACCTCATCGAACAGTGGCTGTCGCAGAGCTGTTGGTGAGTGAAGATATTCAACGCATGGATTGGCCCGCAAGGTCCCCATACCTAAATCCAATCGAACACGTGTGGAAACTTCTCGGGAGACGCTTGGCAGCACGTCACCAGCCGCTAGCAAACATTCCGCAGCTGCGATTGGCGCTACAAGAGGAATGGGCCGCGATGCCTCAACAGCTCCTTGACAACCTCGTCCTCAGCATGGACAGGCGTTGTAAATCCTGCAACGCAATCAGGGGTGATCATATCCCCTACTAAAGACTGGATTTTTCTTGGCAGCCGTCTGTCACATGGACGTTTCTGTCTTCTGTCCAGTTGTGCTCGAAGCTACCTTTTCAATAAAGTGCCTTTGTATCCTTTGGATTCCTTGTTTGGACGGTTTTGCTCACTTGTCCCATATTCTTACATCTTAGGGATCTTATGGTATGATTTGAGTCAATGTGGATCCCTTCTGCACGACGTTTCATTCAAAAAACCGTCTCGTCCTTAAATTTTTCACGCCGGTGTATGAGACGAACTACCCTAGACACTCATCAATAATTTCATCGCAAGTATCTCTCGTAAGTGTCAAGACGTTCTTCCACACATAGGTGGTGTTACAGGGTTCTTGAAACCTAGAGGTATGGACATTCTCCAAACCATTTGGGTCTATGGCGGCGCTCCTTTGTTCTGTGCAAAAATTGCACAATAAATTGTTTTTGTAAACACACTCTTGATCCTTAGTGTCACGCAGCTTCACTTATGTTTCTTCAATGCTTGTTACTTGAGTCAGATACATACATCCTTCATTCCATGCAATAACCCTAACTTCTTGTGACTAGTGTATTAGTGAAGATTATACAAGAAATATAATTTTCGGGAGAGAAGTAGGTACACAGAATAAAAGGTATACGTTGATGTGCCGGTTTATTAGGTACATATGCCCTGATCACATAAATGGCTCACTCCAACACGGAAAACGGCTGGTGATGGGATCTACAGTATATAGATCAGCCAGAGCAGCTCGTCGAACATTACTTAGCATTCTACTAAGAGCCGGACTGGGCAAAAGGAGTAATCTGAGCGACTTTTAACGTGGGATGATAATTGGAGCTCACTCAAATGGCCGTGGTCCTGAGCTTTTCACACTCAAATGGCCGTGGTCCTGAGCTTTTCTCACTCAAATGACCGTGGTTCTGAGCTTTTTGCACACAATCGCTGCAAAGGCTTACTGTGAATGGCGTGACATGATTAATGATACGATGCCAAAATCATGCGTCCTGTGGATTTGACAGCAATCTGAGACACGTTTTTCGGCCTGCTGGGCTGTCAGTTCATGACAGCTCAGTAGGCTGAACAACGTTTCAATCATTCGATGTTGCCTGGAGGAGAAACCAAGCTGGTACAGGTGTCTGGAAAGACCGATACTCTGTTGCCAACTGTCATACGGGGGTTAGGTGTCACAGCGTTGATCAGGGTGTCAGTGTTGGTGGTCGTTGAACGTCCTGACCTCGACTTGTCTTCGAGACTGGTATTCCCAGCATTGAAACGCCGGAACCATTTTCGAGCAGTGCTGCTTTCCACTGCTTCCTCGCCTTCAACTCCAGATATTTCTCTCGTCGTTGCCGCCGCGTTTAACCCTTTTAACCAATAATGGGTTTTTTTTTGATTGGAGGTTTAACGACCACCGTGAGCAACTCAATGGGCTATAAGCAGTCGCCCGTCCCTAATTTAGGGTCACTGGTTCCAGGGAAGGGAGAAAGCCAGTGTCGTAAGACAAACACAACATCCATGCCTCACCGGGATTCGAACCCGGACCCCGTTCGGACGAATGATCAGAGGCCATCGCTTAGACCACTGCGCCACCGGGGCGGCATAATGGCGTTCGAGGCCCCAAGCTGCATATTTATCGGCCTTCATTTCCTGCTCACCATATAACGCAAGGTGACTCAGTGCCAAGTGCACGTCATCAGCCCCTGGTGCTCCACTACACTGTGGAACCCAGTCGAATCTTGCGTTTCGCGCAAGAACACCACCAGAGGCGTAGCTAGGGCGGGGTATGCGGGGCGATCACCCTGTGCGCAACTCAAGAGAAGGCGCAAAAATATCTGCTTACATTTTGATTGGAGTTGAAATCTTTGCACCAGTTTCTGGTATAGTTTTTCGCGTCGTACTTTGTCATTTGCCCATTTATAGAAATTGATAAAATATGTTTTGCCAGTTTCAGTAGCCTTTGGCATCTTAACAATCACATTTCTTCCTCAAAATGTTCACGGTTGTTAGTTGCTCACATTCAGAAATGAAGGCGCTCTTGTACCTACATCGTAAGAAAAGGATATCTTTCACGTTGTTGAAGATTTGCCGGGGGCTGCTATCATCATTGTGGCAGCGAGACAAGCTGCATTCTGTCTGTTTGGTGATGGTACGAACTAGTTGAAGAAATCTGCACAAACAGTCGACATTTGATTTTTTGTTATGCTAAAGTTAAACGACAAGTGTGAGCAAATCACTCAATGGGCTATAAGTAGTCCTTTATTTCAGGCCCACTTGGACCAATGAAGGTAGAGAGCCAGTGCCGTAGGACAGAGAGACACATCATCTATAACTTACCCGGGATTCGAGCCCAGACGCATGGTTATAGCTAAACGTCCCTAATTTAGGGCCCCTCGAACTGTGGTCGTAAATTAAGTATACGGGAGGTTGCTTATGGTCCTTAGCATTGCTCACGGTGGTCGTTAAACCCCGAAACAAAAACAAAACAGAAAAGAGACTTAGGTGAGGCGCAATATTTTGTGGTTTGTCCCGGGCGCAGAAAAGCCTAGTCACGCCTCTGAACAACACCTACCAAAGTGGCATCAGAAAAGAATTTACCCTCTTCGCGAACTTTGCGTTACATTACAAGAGAATGAAATAGATAAAAAACATCGGTGCATCTACATCATCCAGTCCATTGTTTCTGCTAGTGGATACGCTGCTCCAAGGTTGTTGGTGATTTACCAGAAACCAAAAAGTCAATTCGAAGTGAGTGTGGTCCAATGCATGTTGAAACCGGAGAACCTGGTTTAAGTTTCATCAAGCTGTGTGCTGGTCACTAAGCAAATTATGCTGCAGTTTTTTTCAAAACATTTTCTTCCCATATTCCGAAAGGAAATCTTTGCTGCTGGTTGATTTTTCTGCACATATTGTGATCAAACTCATAGCGATTCCATCAAACCCAAAGTCGTTCATCCTGGATGCATTACTTTCCTTCAGCCATTCAATCTACTATGTTTTAAACAGTTCAAGGTGGTGCTGATGCGGATTGAAGGTAAGGTTGTCCTTGACAATTGTCAGTTCACGCCATCCAAGAGAGATTCTATTTAATTACTTATAAGTATCATAAACAACCATTTCTGTGCTCCAGTTTTCGCTGATACTCCTGGGTTATGGCTGAATATGAAAACTTCGGGCCCAAAGAGATTTCTAACGCCGCTAGAAATGATTTCTGAGGTCACCAAGAAGTGTAATTCAGCAGATTGCCAGGAGCAGGCATTTATGAAGTGCGCCTATTGTGGCCAGCAACCCTATGTACAACATTTTATACTTTCTAGATATGCTCATTCTCATAATCTTCCACGGACAGGCACCGAAAACCGATTTTTTTAAACTAGCTGACTGAAAATTTGAGTGACCATAACTTCTGATGTGATTGATCGTAGGAGATTATGTTTTCATATTTGTAATATACAAGTCAGTACTTTCCCAATAATCTACAAATGCCATGCATTCGCGATATTAAGTTTCGCAGAGACCCCTGTGAGGACAGCAATGTCGAGCAGTGTGTATCGCGTAGGTGCTTCATCGTTTCAATACGGCAAAATTATGATAAAATCCTGGCAAATACTGTCATCCATGCGCTGTTCAATTATGTTTGAGATTAGAACTTAGTACATCTTAAAAATCGCACCCCATTAAAGTGTAAGCTTCTAAACAGATATAGATATACACTGCCGGAAAGTGAAAAAAGAACACCAAGAAGGAATTGGCGGACGATCATGAAATTTACATATGTTAATGGGGTCGAGTTTACGTAGGTGTGATGTTAATTTCGGGACCAACCGGTGAGCGCTTACGCCACAGCACGGCATAATATATGCAAAATATCGTCGGTGGTATTTAAGGAGTACGGCGAAGTGAATGTAATCAGTCGTCGGCGTACGGACACGTGCGAAGACCCTGAAGAAGCTGCAATGCCTGGACATGGAAGACGTGTACGATTTCAGCAGTTATCGGACTTTGAGCGAGGTCGTCTAGTCGGACACCGCACGGTCGGGTCGTCGTATCGCGGAGCGAATTGGACGGAAAGTATCGGTGGTGGTACGATGGTGGCGTAGATGGTCCGAGGAACATTCCCACACGAGAAGACGTGGAACCGGGAGTCACAGACGAACTGATGAGCGGACCGATCGACGCATAAGGAGAACGGCGTTGCACCTGAGGTGACTGTGCGAACAATCCGCAACCGTCTACTGAATGCAGGACTACGTGCACGTGTGCCTCTGGCATGTGTACCTCTGACTCCAGCCCACCGTCAGGAACGGCTGCAGTGGTGTCGCCAACGTCTGCACTGGAGAACGCAATGGCGATCTGTCGTGTTTAGCGATGAAAGCAGATTCTCCTTGGGAGCCTCCGATGGCCGTATGCGTGTTTGCAGACGCACAGGGGAGCGTCTCCACCCTTCTTGCATCCGCCAGCGACACACAGGGCCTACACTTGGTCTCCTGGTGTGGGGAGCAATCAGCTATCACTCCCGCACACAACTAGTGTTTGTACCGGGTACGTTAAACAGCACCTCCTACATCAACAACATCATTCAGTCCGTTGTTGTGCTATTTGTACGGTCGGTCCATCGTGGTGTTTTCCAGCAAGATAACGCACGCCCACACATGGCACGTGCAACGCAACATGCACTTCAGGGTGTGAAACAACTTCCATGGCCTGCACGTTCACCGGATTTGTCCCCCATTGAGCACGTGTGGGATTTTATGGCACAACGACTTATCCGGTCTCCACGGCCAGCCACGACCATCCCGATTTACGCGTCCAGGTTGAGGATGCTTGGAACTCAATACCCCAAACTTACATCCAACATCTGTAAGACAGACTCCATGCCAGAATTGCACAGTGTGACGCAGTTCCTGGCGGTTCAACCTCGTACTAACCATGTTACATGGAAATGGTATTTTTCAGTTTACCAGCAAATACAGCTGTATTTTTCCATAATGTTTTGATCACGTTATCCTCTGTATTCCGTTATTATGCTGTATAAATTTCGTTGGTATCAGACGTCTCCTTCTCGGTGTTCTTTTTTCACTTTCCGCCAGTGTATTTTAGCATTTTTAAGATCTCCGTTTAGAAACCATTAAATATCGATTTTATCTGACATTCGATGAACACAGCATCTTAGTGTTTCCACATACAGAGTTGAAATTTTTAATCGGCTCCCTTTCGAAAAATTCAGCTGTGAAACTTATTTCATCCCAAAATTAAATCAATTCTTTTGAGTCTTTCAGACTTTTCTACAGCACTCTGTATATCAAGAAATTTGTAAGCTATAGCGGCTGTGTTTATATTTAAGTAGTTGCTATATTTCATGTTTTCATTTTATACAATAATATATTACAAACAATGCACGTAAGATGTGTGAAATGCTTTTACAGCCTTTTTCACGTTGCCACGACTTTCATGGAATATATCCTTTACTTTTTTTTTTAACCACGGCTACGAGGAGCATATAAGATGCAATGACTGGTTATCGTCGTTGCATTATTCAGTGGGAAGATGTTTCAGTATACAACGAGTAAGACACTGCGGTGTGTCAGCAGTGTTTCTTATTTCTGCCTCACTCCATCGATTCAATACATCGACCTCGATGTCAATTCACTTCCTCTCGGCTGCTCTAAATTCTGTATACGCCCGATCATTTCTTGAACTCAGGTCATAATACAATCATTTTACCGACGATATATTGTATTTTCTAGCTTTCATAGGAAATACCTTGATGACCTTCAATTGCAAAATAATGGTGTGTTGTAGGGTTAGTAGCTATAACATGATTTCTGAAGGTTCTGCAGGAAAGAAACTAAAGCTACTCTATCCGCAATTAACCGGAGGATAAAATATGAACATTTTTTTCATCGATGCGGCTGGCGATGATTTGTTCTTTCATCGAATTAATTTATATTCTCCCAAATCGATAAAACCTCTCGATTAAATAAATTTTGTGCCACAAATCAGCCACACCTATATAGGGATAAATATAATAAGATAAAAATGTTCTCAATATGATTTGCGGCTATGGATTGGGAAATGTTTGAAGCTTTGATTTAAAATGCCCTCACGGACAATGAAATTTGCGCACCAAGAAGGAAGCATCGGATTGAACTGGAATTTTATGGACGTAATGATACAGATGAATGATACACATGATGGCAAAAACAGAGCTGCAGGACAATTACAGGAGGGATCTGTGGCACGCAGTCCGGTCATCTTCAATAGCGCGTCGCTCATCCTCGTGCTGCGATACATGCTGCAATAAGGTCCGGCATGGAGGTGAAAAGACTCCTGATGTTTGTTTTTTATTTTTTTTATTGGATTTTTAACGACCACCGTGAGCAACTCAATGGGCTATAAGCACTGGCCCGTCCCTAATTTAGGGTCACTGGTTCCAGGGAAGGGAGAGAGCCAGTGCCGTAAGACAAACACAACATCCAGGCCTCACCGGGATTCGAACCCGGACCCCGTTAGGACGAATGATCAAAGGCCATCGCTTAGACCACTGCGCCACCGGGGCGGCCTCCTGATGTTGTCCTGCGGTAGACTGGCCCACACGTGTTGAACGGTGTGCTCCAAAAATCACGGATAGTGCAGCACGGTGGCAGCTGGCGCTTCAACTGGTCCCACACATGCTCGAGGAGTAGGCAGGCCATGGAAGTGTCTGGACATGACTTAGGCAGTCCTGGACAACCCTAGCCGTGTGCGGGCGGGCATTATCCTGCTGGTATAGCGCACCTGGAATCCCGGCCAGGAATGGCAGCACATGGGGCCGTAGGATCTCATCCACATACCGCTGGCCCGTCAATTATCCACGTCCACTACTAGAGCTGATCGGCTATCGTAGGCTATGGCTGCCTAGACCATAATGCTTGCAGTGGAAGAAATGTGGCGCTCGATAGCGAGGTTGGGATTGTGCCATTTACCCGGGGACCTCCACATCCGGACACGATGATCATCTGTCCCCAAAACGAGGCAGCACTGATCGCTAAACACCACACGTCTCTAGTTTGTAGCGTTCCACGTGGCTATGGTCTGGCACCACTGCACACGTAGCCGGCGATGTTCCGGTGTTAATGGCAGCACACGTAAGGGGTGCTAGGATCGCAGATTCGCTTCCGCGAGGCGTCGGGGAATGGTTTGTGAGCACACAGGAACCGCTGCATCTGCCTGTATAGTGGACCGTGTCCCCGTGGGATCCGTTTGTGCCTGGCGCACGATCCGTCGATCCTCTCTACCGGTGGCCCTGCTGGTCCGTCTGGAGCCGCTCCGTCGTGTGGCAGTGCCGTCACGTGTCCACTGCTCCCAACAGAGTCGGACGGTATGGTTAGAACGATCCACGTGAGGGGCTATACGGCGCGCCGACCACCCTGCGGTTTTCAGCCCGATGATCAGGTCTCCCTCAAAGCCCGTAAGTTGCGTAAATCGATGTCTCTGGCCTCTACCAGGCATTCTTATCACTCTGTACTCTTGCTTGCGTCGGCCGGTGCTTTTCGCTTTCATGGGGCATCGACTACACGCCGGTTTATAAGGCTGCCGGTTCGTCTTTGCAGTGCCACCACAGGATGTGCGGTCATGCGCACTCGCACCAAACGTGGATCATTTGCATACCAGCACGTACTATAGATGTTTGCAAAGTTTCGCGGTTGTAGCATGTTTTCTTCTAGGTGCGCAAATTTTATTGTCCGTGAGTGTCTAAGCCTGATGATGACAAAGTCTCGGCGGATAAGCACTTCTTTTGATTGGACAAGAAAAAGAATACTCAAATTCCTAAAATTCTACTACATTTCACAACCACCTAGTATTTTCGAATAATTTTCAGGCAAATTGAGATATGTCCACAGATACATTATATATGGCTGCGTTTTTTTCTTCAATAACTTCCATAAGTGCTCTTTTTTTCTTTTTTGATTAGAGGTTTAACGACCACCGTGGCTATAAACAGTCGCCCGTCCCTAATTCAGGACCACTGGCTCCTCCAGGGAAGGGAGAGAGCCAGTGCCGTAAGACAAACAGTATGTCCATGTCTCATCGGAATTCGAACCCGGACTCGTCTCGGACGAAATATCAGAAGCCAACGCTTAGGCCATTGCGCCACCGGTGCGGCCATAAGTGCTTTAAACTTATTTTTATCACCTTTACTGAGTGACGTAATAATTTATCTCGCTGAATTTCAACAATCGATCATTTCCATATGTACATAGCAAAATACACTGGGGTTCAAGAAATAAGGGAATTACAGGGTGTGTTTTTTTATTTTTTTATTTTTTTTTTTTGGTTTGCTCTTTAGTGAAGCAGAGTTTTTCAGTCACACTTAGTATACAAACCAGGTAGTTATAAAATGCACTGCCTGACAGAGGAAATGTAACACCATGGAGGGATGCTCGAAAACAGACCAAACTGCACACACAGATAGACAAGCAGGTTCTAAACAAATGATTTAATTGACACATACAGACCAGGGGCTCCAGTGGCAGAATATACAGGATGATCAACGAGGAGGGTGGCCCCCATTTTGGGCGATACATCGTTGGATTCGACGTGGCATCGAGGCAATGAGAGTCCGAATAGAGTCCTGGGGTATCGTGGACCATGTGGTGTTGATCCGAGTTCACAGTTCACCTTCATTTTGCGGGGGTGGGAGGGTATTTAACCGACGTTCAATCGTATTCAACTGACGTCCAATCGTGTTCCACAGATGTTCGATGAGCGAGAGGTCAGGGGATCGTGCTGGCTACGGAAGCATCCGCACACCGTGTAAAGCATTCAGGCTCAATCGAGTGGTATGCGGCCGGGCGTTATCTTGTTGAAGAACGGCGTTTGTGATGCCCTGCAGATACGGTAGTACAACGGGCCGCAGCACCTCGTCCACATAGCGGCGTGCCGTCGATGTGCCCGTAATGCGTACCAACGGTGAGCGGCGGTTGGCGCTGATAGCACCCCTCACCAGGATTCCACGTTGCCGAACCTTGTGGCGCTCAACAATGGCAGAGGAATCAGCCCCCAGGCCACGTCATCCTCCAGACTCTCACACGGCGATCATCCGTGGTGCGACAGAACCGTGATTCGTCGCTGAACACCACACTGTTCCATTCGCACCCCCACGCAGCTCTGGAGCAACACCATCCCAAGCGGTGACGACGATGGCTCGCTGTTAATGGTAGCCTTCGCAAAGGACGGCTGGACAGCAAACTAGACGCGGCCAATCGGCGCGACACTGCTCGCGTCGATATCGTGCATCCAAGCTTCTTCGCACACTCCGCAAAATGCCGCCCGTTGTGGCCTGTGGGTCCTCTACGACATGAAGTCGGATGCGACGATCGGAGTGCTCGGACGTCCGTCTCCGAGCTCCAATCCCTCTACACCGTTGCACAGATCCATCCTGGGACCACTGTATCTAAATGCTACTGACGGTTGTGGCATCACGTTGCGTTTCTTCCGCAATACGACGCAAAGACCATCCAGCGGTACGAAGGCCTACAATGACATCTCTCGTGAACTCATATCCGTTTGACGAAATCGCGTCAAACGGATATGAGTTCACGAGAGGTGTCACGGCAGCTTAACGGCATTGGCACCCCTTGTTCGTTCTCCATGCACGGTTGCAGCAGAACCACTCACTTCTCGCGGCCGTGACGACGTCTCGATTGATGGCCTCACAGGCTGGTTGTCCGGTTATATACCGCGCGCCTTTCGTGCGATTGGCTTGCAAATGTAATTACACTGCTAGCCACCCAAAATGCAACACCAAGAAGGAAGCATACGATTGGCCTGAAATTCTCAGCATGCTTCTCCCGCGAGAGGACATGCTAACGATTAGCATGGCAGGGCATATGCAAATCATGTGCGCCCGGCACGCCACCGAGAAGCACTATAAGAAGGGTGCACAGAAGGCAGGGTGTAAGCAGTGGAAGTGTGTTGCGCTGCCGGACCTGTGCGTGGGAAGCTTCCTGATACCTCGTCGCAGAATACGGCAGTCATTCCAGCACGTTTCGGAGTTCGACATAGGACGAATAGTGGCTTATCGCGACAGCGGTTTATCGTACCGAGACATCGGCGCCCGTGTTGGACGACATCCAGCCACAATGAGGTGAGTAGGGATTAGGTGGGTGCAGGAGGGACGGACGGACCGACGTGAGTGATTTCCGCCGCCGCGGTACACCACCGAACAAGAGGACCGGCATGTTGTGCGGCGGGCATTGACGGCTCGCACCGCCACATCACGAACGTAAGCGCAGGAATTAGGGTGTGTTGCGCAACAACCTGTGTCAGCACGTACCGTTAGACGTCGTCTGCAGGAGCGGGGACTTGTCGCACGGCACCCATTGCTCCGATTACCATTGACGTTAAACCACCGGCGAGTGCGGTGGCAGTAGGGCGTTGAACGCCGCACCTGGACTACGGAATGGCACGACATTGTCTTCTCCGACGAATCCCACTTTTGCCTACAACACTACGATGGTCGGATCCGCGTGTGGCGACACCGCGGCGAAAAACTGTATGACGCCTGCATTATGCATCGCCATACCGGTCCGTCGCCTGGCGTTATGGTTTGGGGCGCAATTGGATGTGACACCCGCTCCCCTCTGGTACGCATCGCCAATACACTCAACAGCCACCGCTACATCTCCGACGTTTTGGAGCCTGTAGTCCTTCTTCACGGTCCACCAGGTGCCACTGCAGCCGTGGCCCGCCTGTTCTCCCGATATGTCGCCCATCGAACACGTCTGGTCGCTAATCGGCAACCGAGTGGCCCGGCAAGCACCACCCGTGGCTACGCCTGATGAACTGTGGCAACGTGTGGAAGCAGCCTGGACCGACATACCCCAAGCCCACATCCAAAGCCTTTTTCGTTCGATGCCGCGGCGTGTAGCGGCCGTTATTGCCAGCCATGGGGGACACATGAACTATTGATGTCTGCGTGTTCCGCAAGTCGCACGGGCCTGTAAGCTCAATTGTATCATTTTTTTTTTTTTTTTTTTTTTTTTTTTTTTTTTTATTGGAGGTTTAACGACCACCGTGAGCAACTCAATGGGCTATAAGCAGTCGCCCGTCCCTAATTTAGGGTCACTGGTTCCAGGGAAGGGAGAGAGCCAGTGCCGTAAGACAAACACAACATCCATGCCTCACCGGGATTCGAACCCGGACCCCTTTCGGACGAATGATCAGAGGCCAACGCCTTAGACCACTGCGCCACCGGGGCGGCATATCATTTTTTTTTTTTTTTTTTTTTTTTTTTTTTTGTATCTGTTGTTATGTGTCCAGTAAATCTGACTTTGCTATCTCGTGTCCTTCTTGGTGTTGAATTTTGGGTGGCCAGCAGTGTATTTGCATAACTTGTACGTGTGTACCCACCCTGCAATTTGCATGGCGCTGCGTTCGCGTCTTCGTGGTGAGGCATTTTCTCTGTCAGGCAGTGTAAGTGTCCTTATTATTGAGTGTTTAGAAAAGCGAGAAATGGAGATACCACGACGAAAATTCCTAGGTAACTTATTGAGGGCATGAATAAACGATTTAGCGAGAGAAAAAAACGTTCAAAATGATTCCGTTATGGGAACAATGGCGTTATAGACACAAGAAAAGAACAGACAAGTGCGTGAATTTATTGGTTATTGACAGCACAGACGTTTTAAGATAAAATCTGCTTAACATGCTGGCGATCCCAAGAGATGGCATGTTGCAAACGAAAAACAGCATGTGACACGTCTGCTAGCACCATATCGTGGTCGACGTTGGCTGATACTGGTTTTCAGGTTTGAGAGAGGGCGTTTGCCATCCCGATAAACTCTGTCTTTCAGGTATTCTCATAGCCAGAAATCAAAAGGAGTGTGAGCCGGCTAGCCAGGACTGCGGAAACCCTTAAGAAATTAGACATTCTTTGCCGTTTGTTCGACTGAGCAATTCCTCTGGCACTACTGTGTGAGAAAACGTTACGGCTTGCCCTATCGGTACCAGCAACCGCAACTTCATCCACATTTTTTAACTTGGCGGACCTCCTCTTCCCGATGTTATGCTCAATTCTCCAGTGCATTTGTGCATCCGTATCGTCTACCTCAACGCCTGCACGTGTAAGGGGGTCCTCTCCGTAATCCTTTGATTCGTCGATAAAAAATAAATATTAATTTTATTTTCAAAAAATAGTATTACTCTATTTTTGAAAATAAAATTTTATTAATGGGCGCGTTTCTTAAAATCCACTATTAAAATTTTATTTTGAAAATAAATTGTTGTATGTGGGCGCGTTTATATTATTAATTTATTAGCGGTCTTTTTTTTTAAATACAATTTTATTAGTGGGCGTTTTTTGTAAAATACAATTTTATTAGTGGGCGTTTTTTGTAAAATACAATTTTATTAGTGGGCGCGTTTATATTATTAATTTATTAGTGGGCGGTTTTTTTTTTCGGAAATAAATTTTTTTTAGTGTGCGTGTTTATATCATTGTTTCGGATGACTGGACGTCATCATACGTACCCTAGTTAGTCTCCGGCTGTGGAACTCTAGGCGAAGAAATTTTCGGTGCATGGTGCATGTGGAAATAGGTAGAACTCCACCGCTGCTCTAGTGGTGGGTAAGCTGGATGACTGTTGCTCGTCGTTGCTGAGATACCAGTTCGTGGCCCCCGACGTTTTTGCTTTTTTTTTTTTTTTTTTTGTTGTTGTTGTTGTTGGAGGTTTATCGACCACCGTGAGTAACTCAGTGGGCTATAAGTAGTCGCCCGTCCCTAATTCAGGGCCACTGCTTCCAGAGGAGGGAGAAAGGAAGGGAGAGTGCCTGTGCCGTAAGACAAACAACACAACATCCATGCCTCACCGGGATTCGAACGCGAACCCCTTTCGGACGAATGCTCCGACGTTCACCTCTAGGATCAACTGTTCGTGACTGGTCAATGTGAGCCCTTCTGCTGGACGTATGTGCATAGTTAATCCAGTCCTGGTACACCTTTTAAGCCAGAGCTCTCAAACTCAGGCCCTTGGAAGAGCCACTTACCAGTTTTGTAGGAACTTTGGGGACCGAATGAATATTAATAAATTTCTGATGAATAAATATCAACTTTACGAAACTACACCAATGGCTTCGCACTTTAAAAACTGGTAAGTGAAACCGCTCCATCTGAACCGAAACATGCCAGTTTAGGTCAAGACAACTTTCCTTCCTCAAACGTTATATATATATCATCATCAACCATTATCAATCCACTGCTGGATGAAGGTCTCCCTAAGTTTTTCCACAACGTTCTGTCTTGTGCCAGTCTCCTCCAAGTTACACCCGCATACATTCGAATTTCATCTCCCATGTGCTCTTCATCTGGGTCTTTTCCTGTCCCTTGGAATCCAATCTAAAATTTCGACTGTCCATCGATGGTCTGTTCTTCTGGCAGTATGTCCAGCCCATTGCCATTTCAGAGATTTTACTCTGATCATGATGTCTTCCACTCTTGTCATTTTTCTGATCCACGAGTTCCTCTTCTTATCTCTCCTGGTTACGCCAAGCATGCACATCTCCATGCCTTTTTGAGTTGTCTGCAGCCTTTGTATGTCTCTGTTAGTTAAGGTCCACGTCTCTGCACCATACGTAAGCACTGGAAGGATGCATTGATCAAACACTTTTCTTTTAAGACATAATGGCATATTGCTCTTGAAAATTATGCTGTTTCTTCCAAAAGCTCTCCAGGCAAGTTTTATACGCCGATGTATTTCTTCATCAATGTGACCCTCACTTGATATCTGCTGTCCAAGATAAACGTATGCATCTGTTATCTCCAGCTTTTCTCCATCAATCGATAAATCTTCATTTCTTGTAAAAGCATTGTACATCACTTTTGTATTTTGAAAGTTCATTTTTAATCCCACTTTTTTACTCTTGTCAGCAAGTTCCTGGATCATACTCTGCAGCTCTGATGGGGTAGTTGCAAAAATGACAACGTCATCAGCAAAAGAAGATGAGTTAGATAATCTCCATTAATCTTTATCCCTTTGTTTTCCCAGTTCAGTGATTGAAATACATTTTCCAATGTGGCATTAAAGAGTTTGGAAGATCAAGTGTGACCTTGTCTCACTCCCTTTCCAATTGTTATGGGTGCTGTATTCTCAATTAGCCGAATCTTTGCATTTTCATAGATGTTATCAATAATATTAATGTATGCATCTTCAATACCTCAGGATTTCAAAGCCATTGTAACTGCTGATGGTTTCACTGATTCAAAGGCCTTTTCATAATCAATAAAAGCCATGCACAATGGAACTTCATAATCCCTCGCTCTTTCAATTAGTTCTCTCAATACGTGCATATGATCTATTGTGCTGTATCCACTCCTGAATCCAGCTTGTCCTCTCGATTGACCCATGTCCAGTGTTATCTTCAAGCGGTGTGAAAGAACTTTAGTGAAGATTTTATAAACCACTGATAGGAGGCTGATAGGTCTGTAGTTCCTGAGATCCTCAATATCACCTTTTTTATGTAGCAGGATCATTGTAGCGTTGTTCCTATCCTCAGGAATCTTCCCTTCATTAAGGCATGGAGTGAAAACTTGGGCGAGTACTGTTTCAATTTCTCCACTTGCTTCTTGCATAATGTCTACAGTAAATCCATCTTCTCCTGGAGCTTTTCCCCGCTTCATGTTCTTGATTGCATGTACAACTTCTGCTGGGAGGACTGGAAGAACTCTGGTACTGGTGCCTTTCATGATGTCTGGAGTACATGTATCATCCCTTTCATATAATTTGGAGTAGAAATCTTTCACTCTTGTCAAAATTTCGCCTCTATTTCTTGTTACAGAACCATCTTCTTTTCTCAGTGCCATAATCTGTTTTCTTCATTTACTGAGATGTCCCTTTGCTATCTTTAGGCTTTGGTTGTTTTCAATTGCTTTCCTCACTAGTATACACAGTTGAATTTCCATACGTCTTCAGTGATACTTTTTCGTACTGTCTTGCATAGCTCTATATATTCCACTTTGGAAGTCACATCTTCTTTAGTTGTCCTCATCTCTCTTCTTTTTTGCATCAACATTTTGGTTTTTCCTGATAATTTGGTCACATTCAACTTGTTCTTAGACCCAGCTAATTTTGTTGCTGTTTCCATAACAGCTTTGGTTACTTTTCTGTTAACTTCAGAGATGTCCACTTCTTCAGATGTTAGACCTTCTAAAATAGAGAATCTATTCCTCAGTTCTAATTTGAAGGTTTTATGATGCTTTTTAAGGTTGGTCATGTCGATACACTTTGTTTGTTTTATGAGCTTGCCACGCTCAAGTTTAGCATTGAGGTGCATTTAACATCTTACCATTCTATGGTCACTGCCTGTGTTGAACTTGTTCAGCACACTGCAGTCTTCCATGACAAATTTCTTGTTACACATAATAAAATCAATTTCACTTGCCCATGCATTGGGATGCCTCCATGTCCATTTCCTTTGCGGCTTTTTCTTGAAAAAGGAGTTCATGATGAAAAACCCTTCTGCCTCTGCAAACTCTAAGAGAGTATTTCCACGCTGGTTTCTGTTTCCGTGACCGAATTTACCTACTGAAGTTTCATTCTGTTGCCGTTGCCTTATTTTTGCATTGAAATCTCCCATAATTATCTTCAAGTGCTGCTTGCCTTTATTATTTAGATGACGAATTCCCTCATAAAATTCTTCAATTTCTTCTTCAGGATAACTTGTGGTGGGTGCATAAGCTTGAATAATCTGAGCCTGGTATCTTCTCAAGAGTTGGATAACGAGTCGTTCAGCTCTGTCAGAGGAACTTTCAACTTCTACAACTTTGTCCTTCAGTTTCTTGTTTATTATAAATCCAACACCACTAGTTCTTCCAGTATCTGTCCCACGATAGTAGAAGAGATGTCCACTTTTCAGTTCAATGAGATCTTCTCCTTTCCTCCTTACCTCACTTAGCCCGACGATGTCCCACTTGATCCTTTGTAGTTCCTCTTCCAATTCAAGAAGCCTTGAATCAGAAGATAGACAATGTCCATTATACGTAGCCAAGGTCAGCATCAGATGGCAGCCTAGTCTGGTCCTCCGGTGATTCTTAGCACCCTCTGGCTTCATGTCACACTGGCCGCTGCCTTGGCCAGGTAACATTCCAGCTGCCGGAGACTGAGGGCCAAGATTTAAGTTGTGGAGTCATTTTGGAGGGGTTTGGCCATAACTCACCACGCTGGCCAAGCGGGTTGGTGAGTGTGGGATAGCATTTACTCTAATCTCGATGGTATAGTTATACCGCTATTGGCGGTCGTCAGAGCCCGTTTAGTGGGAACAGGATGCACTAGAGAAGGCGGGGTTGACATTTGTCAAGGAGAGGCTGTGATGTTGCGCATCACCTGACCTTACATATATAAATATATACCCGTATTAGCCACGCTGCCTCCCACCCAGCCCACCTCACCGAAGCGGGGATTGACTTCGGAGTGGGTGGAACAACAGGAAGCGCCCGTGAGGTTGAGGGAGCAGGAAAAATTAAGAAAAAGAAAAAGTCCTAAAAAGGCCATTTGGGAGGAAGCGGTGGGGACATTTTTACGAACTTTATGACCCAATTAAGATACGTACGTAGATCAGATTTTTATTGTTTCTCCCACCTACTCTGATTTTAGTACCAAGCTCTGCCTTACCCTGCTTCGAGACGTTACAGATGCTAGACAATTTGACAAAAGCAAAGAATTAACAAAGAATATCCCCATGTATTTTTACCCCCGCTGTCCCTGTTTTCCCTTTATTTTTGCGCTCTCTCTCTCTCTCTCTCTTTATTCTATTCCCTTCTCTTTCTTTTTTTTTTACTTAACCTAAATCAATGTAATAAGTATTTTAAATCCTCCGTACTAAGTTTAATTGTTAATTTTTTTTAGAAAAACTGAAAACAAAATATGCAAAGTTAATCATTTACGACCTTCGCTCCTTTAAACGTAAAAACTTCGTCAGGGTTTAGGGAGGTAAGGCGAACGCCCCAATCGCCCCCACTGGATCCGCCAATGTTTAGTAGTATCATGCATTGGGATTAGTTGCAGTAGTTCTTCAATTGCGTTAAGATTTTCATCTACCCCGCGAATAAAAACAGCTGACTGAGCAACATCTGTTACGCCAGTACCTTCGTCCATTGCAAGGGAAAAGTAAAGGAACTCTGATATCTTCTGAATTAATTGATCGTTTATATCTGAAGCTAATTCATCGACACTACTGGCAACCGTGTTTGGCAAATGACTTATTTCTTTAAATTCATTCACCTTGTCAGGGCAAATACACTGTGCTGCTTTGAAACACTTTGTTGCGAACTTAAATCCGTTTTCAGTTTCTTCAGTTTGTTCTCTCGTAGATGCCCTTGAAGTGAATCATACTTCTCCCCATGCACAGTTTGAAAATGGCGTCGTAAATTATATTGTTTTGGAGCGGCTTACACTTGCTTACAAAGGAGGTACCATACACGATTATTACTTTCACAACAAAAGTACTGTAACTACCATTTCTTGTTAAATACTTACTCTATGTTCATCTTCAATGGATCGTTTCTGCTGCAACTTGGTTTAGAAACAGACATGGTAAAAACAAAATTACAACAAATCAGCTTCAGTAGAAAAATAGCTGTAACGTACCAGGAGATGTGACGTAACTGCCTGAAGGACGCACACGACATAAAGGCAGATAGGAATCAGAATAAAGCGTCTGCGTAGCTCAGTTGGTAGAGCGACTTGTTCCGGAATAAGCGGACTCGGGTTCGATTTCCGGCGTAGACCAAAAATGACGGAGAAATTTACTTCGTTATAATGGCGCCCGAACTATCCGGATGACCCGACCGTTCAAAATCTCGCATTGGTGTGATGTTATTTCCACACCGCGAGATAGGAAAAATAAGAGTCCTTTCTCCAGCACTTCAAAAAAAAAAAAGAAAAAAAAATAATAATAAGGGGGACATGATGTAACGTACCAGTAGATGTGACGTACCTGCCCGAAGGACGCACACGACATAAAGGCAGATAGGAATCAGAATAAAACGTCTGCGTAGCTCAGTTGGTAGAGCGACTTGTTCCGGAATAAGCGGACTCGGGTTCGATTCCCGCCCGGCGTAGACCAAAAATGACGGAGAAATTTATTTCGTTGTATAGCGTGTGAAGCAACCCGGAAGGAAACAAGCAACCAACTGAGCAGGGAGGGGGGGGGGCTTTTCAAAGTCGATCACTGTTACGAGCGCTTGATTTCAATTCTGCGCAAAAAAATATTCTCTCTTCAGACGACGTTTCGTCCGTACAGCGACACGGCGGCCAGCGCTCTTGAATTCGTAGACAGTACGTCTCGGGGAAGACACCTGTACCGTTTTCGCATTCCTTTCTACGTAACAATACGCATGCTAAATACAATTATATTCTTCGTAAAAAAACTTGCTACTTATAAAAAGGATGGCTTTGCTAAGCATTACTATAATATACAGGGTGTTTCAGAAAAGTTGATATCATTTGAGATGTAAATATCTGAGTAACTAAATAGTCTAGGCAAATGAAACTAAACAGGCTTAATGTTGAGCAAAATAAGATTTCTTCATGTTCTGCCACTTCTCAAACAGCGAATATATTCGTTTGAGCTGATATCAGTCCATTTTGTTAACCCCGAGTTAACTCGTCCAGCCAGTTAAAGGGTTAAGTAACACATAGCTTTTCCGCTAGGGCTTGTGAAGTTATATCACGTTTATATCTCCTCTTTAATTCTTCGATTTGACAATCCCTTTTACCTTTCATATCTTGCACTATAAAAAAAAATTTGCACGCGATTTGTTAATTTTTGTAACACCCCTTTATAGGCTAGTAAAAGTAAGTAACTATTTCCATTTCTGGTAGTTTTACAGATTGTAGAATGTGGTTAATTCTTTCTTTTTAACCGGTAGGGCGGCGGATGGCCTAGTGGTCAACGTTCCGGACTGCTACGGAGAGGTCTCAGGTTCAAACCCAGAAGGTCTGAACGCTCGAACCACTATCAGCCGTGCGTCGGAAGGGCACGTTAAGTCGTCGGATCCCGTGTACTCTCCACCTCCCCCGCTCAGTTAAAAATAAGGGCTTCTTCCTCCACCTTTCTACCTTGCTTCCGTGTGACTTTCCGGTCAGACACTCTTGCACAAACTCCTAGCTTCCTACTCCGAAGGGTTGTTTAAGACCTGGGGTCAGATATCCCCTTCCTAAAATCCTTTACATATGATCTGATCTGATCATTTTAATCGGTTGCCTTCCTTATAAAATAAAAAACGCTCACACTGCGTATCTTAAATTATGCGAAGTTTTTCCCTTGGTGGTAAACACCGATGATCCATTACATTATGACCACCTACATAATAAGCTGTAGGACCCCCTTTATCCCGCAGAACAGCGAACACTCGGCGAGGCATCGATTCGATGAACGGGCGGTAGGTATCCTGGGGTATCTGGTACCATAGCGTCAACAGTAGGTCCTCCAGTTCCCAGACATTTCGGAGTGGTGGTGATTTAGCGCGGACCCGTTTTTCCAAGTCGAACCACAAATGTTCGATTGGGTCCATGTCAGGTGAATTTGGTGGCCAGGGCATTAACAGAAAGCCACCAGCGTGTTCCTCGAACCACCCTTAACGATTCAGGCAGTGTGGCATGGCGCATTATCCTGTTGGTAATGGCCATCACCAGCTGGGTACACAGTTGCCATGAATGAGTGAACTTGGTCCGCAACGATGTTCAGATACCTGACAGCTGTCAGAGATTGTGCTATTGGGGCTTAAAGTGTCCCAAGAAAACATCGCCCACAGCATGACATTGTCGCCGCCGGCCTGTTTCCGCCCAACAGTGCATCAAGGTGCCATAGCCTCCGTTGGTAATCGGCGTATCCGCGCTCGGCCGTCTACGTGATGCACCAGGAATCTTGATTCGTTAGACCAGGCCACTTTCTTCCAATCATCTACGGTCCAATCTTCGTGAACTTGGGCCCATTCATGCGTCGTTGGCGACGACGAGCAGTGAGCACGAGGACCGGCTGGATCTTTGGCTACGCAGGCCCATGCGCAGAAGGCTGCGGGTGATTTGTCGCACTGTGGCTCTGCAGTCGCTGTGGACAATGCGCGACAGTCTCCGCTCCCCTCTGGCATGAATGAGCTGCGGGCGACACACGGCTGGACGTTTGTTCGTCGTTTGGCCATCAGTGCACCACATCTGATACGTATACTCACTACAGCGGCACGTGAACAACCCACAAGCCGCGCCGTTTCCGAGATCCTAGTTCCGAGGCCCCGTCGCCATCACAATTTGTCCTTTATCAAACTCTGATAAATCGGCAGCTTTTCCCATTCTGACTCCGAACACTAATAACCAAAAGCCGGTCCTCTTATTGCATGTATACTGCTCTGTGAACTTCATCTGCACCCCCGTTCGGTCTCCAGGCGCGCTCATTTTTGTAGGCTGGAGGTGGTCATAAGGAAACGGCTCATCGGCGAAAGCGTATTCTCTTTTTAGTTTAATTTTTAGGTTTTCAAGAAACCTGCTCTGAAATATTTTTTTCGTGTCAAAGAATTAAAATGCTCATTATAAAAAAAAATTGTCGTCTTTTTGTCTGTTTGTTTTTGGGGTTTAACGACCGCCGTAAGCAACTCGATGGGCTATAAACAGTCGCCCGTCCCTAATTTCCAGAGCCAGTGCCGTAATACAAACACAACATCCATGTCTCACAGGGATTCGAACCCGGGCCCATCTCGGACGAATGGACAGTAGAGGTCTGCACGGGCCTAATTTGGTGAGCCCGGCCTGGGCCCGTCAATTGCAGCTCTTATTTAGGCCCAGCCCGGCCCGTGATGTGCCATTTGGTATTATTTTGTGTTCTATTGTATTTCATTAAAATGGGAAAATTAATTAATGAAATGAGATATTATTGGAAATATTTAGTTGAATGTAAGCTTTAAAATATTAACTTTGATAATTATCGAAATATATAACCTTTAAAGAGAGAAAAAGCGCATTCAGAAGCTCCCTTTCTCTGAACTAGCAAGCTGTAACACTACAAAAGTCAATCGCTATACAGATTAAGGAAAGGAGAAAAAATCGATGTAGTCCCACTCTCTCTCTCTCCCTCTCTCTCTCATACAAACACACACATACACTTTACACACCCCACTCCATGATCCCCACTCTACACAACACACACACTCGCTCGCTCGAGGTCGAATCTTTCTTTTGTTGACAAGCCTCAAAGTAGTTTTACCATCTTTACAACCAACAAATTGGTAAAAACGCTGTGAGTGCCTCTCCTTGCTTTTCTGATTACGTCCTGGGCTATGTCATGGAAGCAAGTAAAGCCAGCAAAACGGTTAAACACACCAGGAAACCGGGGAACAAGACTTTTTTCTTTCTTTACCATTGCGATAAAAAAAAATGGGTTGACTTGGCTCTGCCCGACACAATCGTAAGTGTCTGGGGAAAAGCCCGGCCCGACCTGTGCAGACCTCTAATCGACAGTAGCTAGCGCTTAGACCATTGCGCCACCGGGCTGGCCATCTTTCATGTTTTTATTTATTTCTAAAATTGTAAAAATCCAAACGAAGTGATAAATAATACAGCATTTTCTGCGCAATGTAATATAATTTATATGGCGTCATAGGCGTCGACTATGGGGAGGGGACCAAGGTGAGTCTTGCCCCTCTAATAATTTTACTGGAAGAAAGTGCCCACACAATAGTTTTCGTTTTGTTTAATTAAATAATCGCTTTGGCGTCATAAGGTGAAGATTAGTTTACCTAATGAGGCCAAAGCTATTAACTGTATTTCCAGAAATTAATAAATAACTAATTAAGTAAGAACCTTTTTCTCATATTCATCATCGCTCATTAGATAAGAAACTGGATTGCCAGCTCCGTATTGTGTATGATATGTTCTCGTGATATGTAGTAAATGTTTAAAACAATTATCAAAAAATAAAATAAAAATACAGAAACATATAATCTCTAGCGCCTTTATTTATCTATGTATTTTTGCGCTTCATGTTCTTTGCTTGAATAATCCCGCTAATTTCTCATATTTTTTATAAACGTTTGGAAATAAAATCTCTTTAGATATTTTTATAAAATCATAGGCTGAATTTTATTTTTAAAATTTTTTAAGAGGATTTAATATAGGAGGTTTTGGTAGTGATATTAAATCCATCCTCGTAACACATTTTCCATTTCGCCATTTATTTTTCTTTGTTTCATCGTGCTTGGGAGCAACATTTTCATTTCCCTTATCAGGATTAGCAATCTTTGGGTAGACGCCTCGTTGTCCCATTTCCAGACACCTTTCTCAGGGAGTTAACAATGTGTCCAGAATTCAGCAGAACTCACCCTTTGTTTCGGATTGACATTTTTGGTGCTAGAAATCCACTTGGAGACATTCGAATCCTTTGATCGCACTTCCGAAAAGGAGGTGGCATTTTCGTTTAACTCTTCCGAGCATTAGCTTTGATTTAAGGGACACTGCTTTTCCCCGACCCAGGAGTCAGGTTGTGACACTTTGATTGTTGCAGTGGGTGGGATTGTTTTTACTTTCTCCCGGGGGCAGAGCGAGTTTTGGGAGAGAGGCGAAGTTTTTGTCGAGGAACAGAGTCATTCGAAAGAAGCGAAGAAGAGAGGAGTCGATTTTGTGGAGACCGCGAAGCAGTAATGCCAAGCTCGAGAAGCCAGGGTTTCAGCGTACGTCGAAGGGAGATGCTTTTAAATTAGGAGATGGCCGAGTAGTATAGTATAATCAACGGGAAGTGAAAGTCTTTAGGAGCGTACGTCGAGGGAGATGCTTTTAAATTAGGAGATGACCGAGTAGTATAGTATAATCAACGGGAAGTGAAAGTCTTTCGGAGCGTAAGTCGAGGGGAGATGCTTTTAAATTAGGAGATGACCGAGTAGTATAGTATAATCAACAGGAAGTGAAAGTCTTTAGGAGCGTACGTCGAGGGGAGATGCTTTTAAATTAGGAGATGACCGAGTAGTATAGTATAATCAACGGGAAGTGAAAGTCTTTAGGAGCGTACGTCGAGGGGAGATGCTTTTAAATTAGGAGATGACCGAGTAGTACAGTATAATCAACGGGAAGTGAAAGTCTTTAGGAGCGTACGTCGAGGTGAGATGCTTTTAAATTAGGAGATGACCGAGTAGTATAGTATAATCAACGGGAAATGAAAGTCTTTAGGAGCGTACGTCGAGGGGAGATGCTTTTAAATTAGGAGATGACCGAGTAGTATAGTATAATCAACGGGAAGTGAAAGTCTTTAGGAGCGTACGTCGAGGGGAGATGCTTTTAAATTAGGAGATGACCAAGTAGTATAGTATAAATCAACGGGAAGTGAAAGTCTTTAGGAACGCACGCGTAAGAGACTTAGGAAGAAATAGGAATTAATATCACGAAAGTGGGATTTTGAGTAAACGGAGCAAGACGCTAGGATTGTCTCATGTCAGTATATTAGAGAAAAAAGTTGTTAGAAATATTTTATGTCCTCCATTCAATATTCTCAAGTGTGTTTTTCCCGAGTTTACCAACCAAGAAGTTTATTATTCTGCGTATTTCTGCAACAATTTGATCACGTGTTATTTCGACAATAACTAGTAACAATTCTTATTCTAGTATAAGATAATAGACATATCATCGAACATCGTAACAAGTAACACCGAACGTTGTTGCAAAATAATAGTATTCAGCAAAAGAATATATCTGTAACCTTGTTCATTTGCTAACGAGCAATCAATGTACAATTGCGTTTTAAAATATACGTCGAAACTCGTAGTTTATCTTTTTGCCCGTTTTCTTTGTTTTCCTCCTGACAATGAAAGTGGCGTGCCACTTCAACGACTTATCTTTTCACGCCCCCCCCTCCCAATAATTTGGTGAAATCGGCGCCCTTATATGACGTGAAGCTCTATTCTGGGAACGTTTCAAAGAGCAGGGACCAAGTGCACTTGCGCCGAATGCCCTGTCGTAAATAGGTGCCCGATTATCCCGCTATAAAAACATCGTATTGCTCATTCTGTCCCGCTATTTAATAAAGAGCTTTCAGGTTAATAGGATAGACGCCCATGCATACTTAAATCCGTTCTGACTGCATGATTTAAATATACGAGGAACCTGTCTTAAGAATCTGACTTTTGCCTTACAGGCTGAATCACTCAGCAAAGTAAATCGAATGAGATGCGAACATTATTGATATTTCAAGAGTGATGCGGCAAAAAACGGAATTAGTTGGCGAAAATGAAAAACGGGCCGAATTGGGGTGGTGAATGATTATTATAGAATCGGCCGCACGAAATTCAATACGTTCAGTAAATCTTTGGTAATTTCTGCCGAATTTGTGAAACTGTCTGTAACAGAATTCAACATCTGCTGTTTCGTGTGCGGTTGGCAAAGAGCATTCATTATCGCTCTTTGTCATATCTTGCTTCCTCTCCCTCATTAAAAGTGCAATTCTCGACAAACACGCCCCTAGGATTTTCCCACTTCATTAGCAGATGGCCCCCTATGGTCACGTTGCGGTTTCCGAGTGAGGGAGGTTGTGACAACAATAAAGCTTCCTCGGAAAGCAGTAGGGTAGAGAGAAACATCCATGGGGAGTAATTCAAAGAGGGGAAACCCGCATCATCTCCCCCCGCTGTTACCTTCAGAACAGAACTTGGGAGCGGAAAAGGAAATTTGGGAGGAGTCACGAAAGGATTCCACAGATATGCCTTTTGTGGTTTAACTGGAGCATTCTACTGAGTCAGAGTAGATGATTACCAATGGAGAACTATTTTGCTCCTGACTGATATCATTTTGCCGACATACTTAACGAATGGTGATAAATTTCACATCTCGAGAATTAGATATATGGAGTTTCGTACATGCGAGGAAGCCCATTGCAAAGGTCAGAGGAACATCTATCAATCACTGTGTGGTTACCACTTACACGTAGTGAAGGAGCAGAGATAATGGTACGGAATAGCAGGTGGAATGAGAAGAGAAAGTCTTTTGACCCAAAACGACTCAAATCTGGAATGTTTCATACTATTTTGTACAGGGGTGTCACTACACAAAGAACTTTGGTAGCGGAGGCTTTACAGGGATTCATTGTTTTCACTGGGGTTCGGACATTTGGGCACCGGACTTTTGGGCACCCGGACATTTGGGCACATTCCCTTTTAAAGCAATGAAATTGCGCTGCGTTAAAAATTATAGTGTTCCTATATTTCTCCCTACTTGAGCAAGTGGTGTGCACAAAAAAATTTTCACTTATATCTCATAATCATTAAGAAATTGAGACATGTTTACGAATTTCTGTCTGAAAGACTGGGCGGACATTTGGGCACCGGACATTTGGCCACATTCCCTTTTGAAGCAATGAAATTGCGCTGCGTTAAAAATTATAGTGTTCCTATATTTCTCCCTATTTGAGCAAGTGGTGTGCACAAAAAAAATTTCACTTATATCTCATAATCATTAAGAAATTGAGACATATTTACGAATTTCTGTCTGAAAGACTGGGCGGACATTTGGGCACCAGACATTTGGGCACCCGGACATTTGGGCACCCGGACATTTGGGCACAAATGTCTAAGGGGCCGTATAACAATTGCCGTTTCTTGGCCCAATAGTAAGAGATTGACCAAGAAAATGTTCGCCGTAAGTTACTTAGGCACTAAATATTTACGGGCACGAGCCTACTCAGCAAACCTGTCGGGGGAGGGGTGGGGGATATATCAAAAGTGTAAAATATGAACAATTTCTCGTCCGATCGGGAGATTTTTAGCATTTACAAACTACAACTGGAGACATTATCTCAGGGCATGAACCTACTGAGCAAACCTGTCGGGGGGGGGGGGTACTAAAAGTGTAAAATATGAAAATTTTCTCGTCCGACCGGGATATTTTCAGAATTTACAAGCTACAACTCGAAACATTGTCTGAGCGCACGTGCCTACTCTGAAAACGTAGGGGAGGCTCTCCCTCTATGGGCGCCCTTGGTGCTATGTAATCATGAATATGATGTAATCCATATTCATGATTATGAGCTATGTAATCCCGATCCAGGACGACGAAATTATCCCGTCCGGGGGCGGTGGGGTAATTTCAAAAGTGTAAAATATGAACAATTTCTCGTCCGATCGGGAGATTTTCAGCATTTACAAACTACAACTGGAGACATTATCTCAGGGCATGAACCTACTGAGCAAACCTGTCAGGGGGGGGGTAATACCAAAAGTGTGAAATATGATGAATTTCTCTTCCGATCGGGAGATTTTCAGCATTTACAAGCTACAACTCGAAACATTGTCTGAGCGCACGTGCCTACTCTGAAAACGTAGGGGGGGGGAGGCTCTCCCCTATGGACGCCCTTGGTGCTATGTAATCATGAATATGATGTAATCCATATTCATGATTATGAGCTATGTAATCCCGATCCAGGACGACGAAATTATCCCGTCCGGGGGCGGGGGTAATTTCAAAAGTGTAAATTATGAAGGATTTCTCGTCCGATCCGAAGATTTTCAGCATTTACAAGCTACAACCCCCCCCCCGCCCGATAGGTTTCTTGAGTAGGTTCATGCCCTCAAATAATGTGTCCAGTTGTAAATGCCGAAAATCTGCCGATCGGTCGAGAAATACTTCATATTTTACACTTTTGAAATTACCCCTCCCCCGCTGCCCGGACGGGTTTGCTGCGTAGGCACATACGCTCAGAACAGAAAATTTGTCGAGCTGCAGCTTGTAAATACTGAAAATCTCCCGATCGGACGAGAAAGTCTTCATATTTTACACTTTTGGTATCCCCCTCCCCTCACATACACAGGATTGCTGAGTAGGCACATGCCTTCAAATAATGTGTCGAGTTGTAGCTTGTAAATGCCAAAAATCTCCCGATGGGAGGAGGAATTTTTCATATTTGTCGAGTTGCAGCTTGTAAATGCTGAAGATCTCCCGGTCGGAAGAGTAATGAGAAATCTTGATATTTTACGCTTTTGGTATCCCCCCCCCCCCCTTGTTTCCTGAGGCAGCAGATGCCCTCAGACAATTCGATGACTTGTAGCTTGTAATGGCTGAAAATCTCCCGATCGGACCAGAAATTTTTTATATTTCATATTTTAGGTTTCAAACCCCCCCCCCTCCCCTCCACACACACACTCGACAAGAGTCCTGGGTTTCATCATACTCGCAGAGAATTTGTTTAGTTATAGTTTATAGAAAAATATCGCTGAAAATCTCCCGATCGGACCAGAAATTTTTTTATATTTCATATTTTAGGTTTTAAGTCCCCCTCCCCCTCCACACACACACTCGACAAGAGTCCTAGGTTTCATCATACTCGCAGAGAATTTGTTTAGTTATAATTTATAGAAAAATATCGCTGAAAATCTCCCGATCGGACCAGAAATTTTTTATATTTCATATTTTAGGTTTCAAGCCCCCCCCTCCCCTCCACACACACACTCGACAAGAGTCCTGGGTTTCATCATACTCGCAGAGAATTTGTTTAGTTATAATTTATAGAAAAATATCGCTGAAAATCTCCCGATCGGACCAGAAATTTTTTATATTTCATATTTTAGGTTTCAAGCCCCCCCCTCCCCTCCACACACACACTCGACAAGAGTCCTGGGTTTCATCATACTCGCAGAGAATTTGTTTAGTTATAATTTATAGAAAAATATCGCTGAAAATCTCCCGATCGGACCAGAAATATTTTATATTTCATATTTTAGGTTTTAAGCCCCCCCCCCCCCCATCCACACACACACTCGGGTTTCCTCATACTAGCAGAGAATTTGTTTAGCTATAGTTTATAGAAAAATATCGTTAATAAGAAAATACGAAATTAAGGACATTTTATGTGTGCTGGGGGGGGGCTAAGAAAAATCCTTACCTCCTTCAAGGCTGTCAAACATTTAAAAAAAGGTTGAGTCTATTTCAGTGTTTTAAATTTATCAAAAATTTGGCTATAATAACGGCGGGGGGGCTATTCCCACCTTGGACACCCAATTGTCGTTTGTCTTACTGGAAACGTTTTCTCCATTCAATTGCCCTCACAGCGAAAAAAAACAGCAATTTTTGTACGGCCCCTCAAGATTTGTGCCCAAATGTCCGGTGCCCAAATGTCCTAAACTCGATACACTACCTGGCATTCACTCCATCATCCCTCTTCCGTAATGAAAAAAAAATGCCGAATTTTAAAACTGTTAGTTGTGTTACGGGGATTTTGGAGGTTTTTAAAGGATTTTAGAATTAATTCATTTTCACTTAAGGTCAGCCGGCCTTGGAGTGTTCGAGGATGCTTCAAAGGCGGCATCGGTAATTAGGGTTGTAAAAATGTGTTTCCCATGGAATCCTTCTTTGTACAGAAAAGCCGTTTCGGAAAACCTTAAGTGCCTAAATCGTTTTATTATCCTACTCTGCAATCATGGGCATTGTAATCAGCAAGCGATTCGGGTTCTGCGTGATTGTTTTATTGCATCAGAGGCGTTCGTCGCTTCTGCCATCGAGCGAGGACGGCCACAGGTGTCAGAGACAGAGAGAGAGAGAGAGAGAGAGAGAAGAGCGGGCGGAGATAATGATGGGAGAAGAAGCGTTTCCTTAGCAGGGTCTTTGGGACCAGAAAAGAGATGTAATATGAAATATTGCGTGGAATTGGATGGTAAATACGAAAGAGCGAGCAATTGAGTTACAAAACAGGCAGCGAGAGGACAGAAACATTAAGTAATAATTTTCATCTAAGATCAATAGGGGACAACCTGCACGTATAACAAATAAGTTAATAAAACAATCTGGGACTATAACTTTCCCAACTATTCATTTGCTTCGTCCGCAGTGAGTTGGAACAAGATACACTGACGGAAAAAAAAAATCCCAACACCAAGATGGGGTTGTGTTAGATAAACGACAGTTGGTAGGCGGTGAGAGTACATCTGTAAGATGACGTCTATGCAAATTTCGCGCTCGGCGCATACGTGTGGCGCTAGTAGCGCCCCTCGGAACATGCAAAGCAGGTTTGCTGTAAATACGCGCTGTAACGTTCGTGAGCGTTAGTTATCGTTGAGATTCGACGTAGGGGGTTGATGTTAGTCAAGAATGCCTTTAAGAAGACGAAGAAGCCATTATCAACAGCTCACGGAGTTTGAACTAGGTCGTGTGATAGGGCTACGAGAAGGTGGATTTTCTTTCCGCAATATTGCAGAACGATTTGGCAGGAATGTAGCCACTGTGCATGATTGTTGGCAGCGGTGATCAAGGGAAGGTACTGCCTCAAGAAGACCGGGTTCCGGCCGGCCACGTGGCACTACTGAGAGGGAAGACCGTCGTGTACGGCGTATGGCCGTGGCGCATCGTACCGCGTCTGCGGCAGCAATTCGAGCAGCAGTTGCCACCACAGTGACACAACGAATTGTTACAAATCGGTTACTTGAAGGACAGCTCCGAGCCAGACGCCCTGTAGCGTGCATTACACTTACTCCAAACCACTGCCGTTTGCGACGTCAGTGGTGTCAAGCTGGAGCTCATTGGAGGACGGAGTGGCGATCTGTTGTGTTTTCTGATGAAAGCCGGTTCTGCCTGGGTGCCAGTGATGACCGTGTGTTCGTTAGAAGCAGGCCAGGTGAGCGCCTGCAACCAACCTGTCTGCGGCCGAGACACACTGGACCTACACCTGGAGTTATGGTCTGGGGAGCAATTTCCTATGACAGCAGGAGCACTCTCGTGGTTATCCTACGCACCCTGACGGCACAGTTGTACGTCGGTCTGGTGATTCAACCTGTTGTGCTGCCATTCATGAACATCATTCCAGGGGTTGTTTTCCAACAGGATAACGCTCGCCCGCATACCGCTGTTCTAACCCAACATGCTCTACAGAGTGTCGACATGCTGCCGTGGCCTGCTAGATCACCAGATCTTTCACCAATCGAGCACGTATGGGTCATCATTGGACGGAAACCCCAGCGTCACCCCCAACCAGCATTAACCGCCGACCAAGTGCAACAGGCATGGAACTCCATCCCACAAACTGACATCCAGCACCTGTACGACGCAATGCATGAACGTTTGCGTGCTTGCATTCAACGTTCTGGCGGTTACACCGGTTATTAATGTACCAGCATTTCACATTTAAAATGGCTCTTCTCGCGCTTAGAATAAGCTGTGATCTTGAAACCTTAATCGATTAAATATGTTACCTATACAAATGTATTGCCGCCATTTCATTCCTCCAAAACTATTTTTTCGTGGTGTTGGGATTGTTTTTTCCGTCAGTGTATAAACAATCGGAACCCCAAAATAAAATCGTAACTCTTGTCTCTTTCAATTAAATTGCGTTTTAAATTTAAAATAATTAAATTAATTAATTAAATTTCACTTTCAGCCAATGTAACTCCGAGATCTTCAGTTTCAGTAAAGCAATTTTAGTGCAGCATTAATATTATTTATTATTATTTATAATTAATATTATTTTGTTACAAAGTTCGGTGTTCCTTTTAACGATATTCGGTGATATGTCTGTATCTTATTCTAAAATAATAATTATTCCACGTTACCCGTAGATAACTCGTAATTAACTTGTTGCAAAAATACGCAGAATAAATAAATACAATTCCTGCTTGCTAAAGTAGGGGGAAAACAAACTGGAGAATATTGAATAGAGGACATGAAGTACTTCTAACAACATTTGTTTTGTTTAATACACTGACAGACTATCCTACGGTGTGGCTCTGTTAATTCAAAATCCTACTCTCGCGAAATCAACCCTTATTTACTTCCTAAATCTCTAACGCATGCTTTCCTAAAATCTTTCACTGCTCCGTTATTATACTGTTCGCGGCTTCGGCTATCTCAACTGCAAATTTTATCAACGCACCTGAAACCCCGTGATCGGAGCTCGGGTTCCCAACCTTTCTATCTCGTTTCTCCCTGAAAACTCTTCTCCTCGACAAAAACGTTGCTTCCGTTCAACCCGCTCCGCCCTAGAGCGAAAAGTGAAAACTCTCCCACACTCGCAAGCAAACCTGCAACACTTCCAGTCTTCCTGCCTGTGAAACGCGACGCGCGTCCCCTGATCAAAACTAAAACCACACAAGGCTACGGAAAACGACCTCCCTTCCGGAAAGCGCCATCAAAGAAACCGAAAGACTGAAAATGGCTTTTCAATCGCCAAAGGTGTTTATCCAGAACAAAGGAAATGCCTGTCTTATTGCTAAATCCCTAAGAGTGGTGTATGCAAATGGGACAACGAGGCGCCTACCCAAAGATTGCTTATCCTGATAATGGATATGAAAATGTCACTCCCAAGCACGATGAAACAGAAAAAATATATTGCGATATGGAAAAAGTGCTACGAATATGGATTTAATATCCCTATCTAAACCTCCTATATTGAATCCTTGTAACAATTTGCATAAAATGTTGATCTTTTCCTCATCTTCAGTGGGTTTTCGATGATACGGAGATGGGCCCCAGTTGTTTTGCTGCGTTGAGGAGTATTGAGCAGTGCTCCTTCTGTTTAGGAGGATTTTAATTTGGGGCTTTTGCTAGGATGAGCAACAGATTCCGTAAGGAGACAGTATGGAAGCCGAACTTTTAGTTTTATAGCACCCTCAATTTAAACAAGGGACAGAGTGAATAGTGGCTTCGGTATTTTCTCTGCGTACTGGTTGGGTGCTCTGGTTTATTGGGGTGGTGATGGCACTGAGTACCAGGCTTCGGAGATAAAGCATACTGAGTTAAGGGTAATTTTGGGCAATAAGGGGGATCATCTGCAGGGCAAGAAAACTTGCCCCGTATCATCAAATTCGGCGGACAAGCACCCAAATCTCTGAGCGTCCAATTAATGTCCGCATCCACCAGGTGAACAATGTGTTGCCAATTGTTGAAAAGCATCTATGAGCAAAAAGTAAAATAAAATACGAATCGCATTACACACCCGACAATCCTTAGTGCGTGCCCTTAAGCAAGAGGTAGTTCCTTACGCGTCCTTCAGTCCACATAATGGCCAAATGCAAATTAGTCATTTATTTATTTTGTCTTCTGTTACGGAGATTTAATACAGAAATTTTTGGCAAAAAATATTAGATTTCATTCGCAACATTTCTTTTGCCTCGTGTTCCTTTTTCTTTGTCTTCAAACCTCGGAAAATTGTATTTATTTCCCCTAGTCAGGATGTATTGGATTTTACTGACGGCGCCTTCTAGTCGCATTTTTGGATTTTTTTATTGAAGGTTTAACGACCACCGTGAGCAACTCAATGGACTATAGGCAGTCGCTTGTCCCTAATTTAGCGCCATTGATTCCAGGGAAGGGAGAGACCAGTGCCGTAAGACAATTCGAACCCAAACCCTTCTCGGACGAATGGTCTTAAGCCAGCGCTTAGACCTCTGCGCCACCAGGGCGGTCATTTTTGGGTTTCGTCTCCAAATATATCACAATAGAGACAACCATTTGCAGAAATCTCTTTTGTACATTTCGTAGCCTCATTTGGATATTGTCAAGTTCAATTAGAACCTTTTAACTGTCTTTGATCAGCAGTCTCTGAAAGGGACTTGGGCGGCAAGTTTACATCAGTTTTGGGGCTTTGTGAAGGCGATGCCGGCTTTTCAATCCGAGGCGATCTGTGGTGAAGTGTTGGAGGTGTGGGGTCACTTCCTGGGCGGGCGGGAGCAGGGAAAAGAGACAGTCAGCGTAAGGAGAGAGGAGCGAAAAGTTCGCTGAGGGAACCAGTGGTGCCTTGTTTTTCGGGCACGCCGCTTTAAGATAGTCGGGGGGAGGGGAATTAGGTTTTTCCCGACAGCGAGAAGGAAAGGCGTAGAAAGTTATCGATAACAGATACCTTAGGAAAGAGAAATATATTGTTACGACTTCGGGTGCGGTAATTAATTCGATTAGGTTATTTTGCGAGAGGCGGGTACAGCGTTAATTGTTGGTTGAAAAATTGACAGCTAGTGGTTTCCCCATTGCGAAGGGGAAAAAAGATAAGAACTCCATTTCTCGAGAGGGTGAAATGTGAAACGAAATATGGGTCGTCTGGTGTGGGTAACGCAATGCGTCGCCCCCACGACTAGTTAGGAGGTCCGCGTACGTGTGAAATGGTCGATGTTTGGTAAGCAATTAGCGTCATCCCGATCGGAAAGTTACGGCGCTCTCCAATCCGAATCTTGGCAGGACAAAGAAGTGACAGTTAAGTTTTGTGTTTGCCTACTTATCCGTGAGCCGACCCACCACGTATTCCGAACTCAGAGACATGCATTTCTTAAAATCTTCATCGTGCCGAATACTTTTAGGAAGCAATAAAATTGATAAGATAGTTAAGACAGATGCCCTACCAACAGAGCAAGGAATTTGTTGGCGAAATGCGAATGACTAAAAAATAGCAGTCAGGCATAAGTACTTGAAGGGAGCTAGACTCGGGCAGCCGGATCTGGATTGATCGAGCTCGATATTTGGCGGCGGAAAAAGCTTCTGTCCGAAGAAGTCGGCCAGCTAAGCCAAGAGCTGCCGGGCGGTTGACGTTACCTCGGAGAAATAGGAGGAAAAACATACCCCTTTTCTTGGTGCTAGATTACACATAAGCCTGGAGAGATGTGGATGTAATCTTCAACCGAGAAAGCAAGCAGCATCCCGTAAGTCAGACGAAGTAATGGAATTGCAGTCCCGAGTGACTGAGATGGACGACCTGTGATGTAAAGCGAATCATCTTCGCCTGTTCGGAGCTGGGACGAACAGACGGACGGATCCTACTATCACGCCAGCGACCTCGACAATACTGTAGGGCGTATAGATGCGTACGTGGCTTCATACAGGTGAATGCAGTGCACGAGAGTAAGTGGGAGATGAGGTTCGACTCCCCTATCCATCGGTCATAGTGCGCGCTCTGAAATGGCCGTGCCGTCACACAGGTGTGTTTCAGATCCAATATAAGTGAGTGCATCAGATTCGGATACCTGACAGAAAAAGCTGCATATTTGCAAGTACTGTATGTTTTTTTATGCATGCCAGTTGTGAGTAAATTGGCTCCGGTCAGCCAATAGACTTTCGTCGGCTGAGAACTGTTTGAAGCCGAACCGTATATGCCAATGAATAATCATTGAACTTTAGTGAAAAATCAGCCTATGAGCTATTCCGAAAAGGGAAAGTCTCTTAGACGTACCTCCTTCTTCCTCTGTATATAGACGTCTTCATCATTATGCAGTCCTGACGTTGCATGAATAATTTATGAGTGTCAGAAGAATTTCTTGGGTTTGATTGGCTAAATTGCAGGCTAAATTCTTTTCACCAATACATAAGATTTCGGCAATAAAGAGCTCACGAATAATTATTCGAAATTCTAATGTTTACCTCCGGGTCGTCGGCCAACGCCTGACATTCTGACATCTAAATTCATAAAGCTATTTTTATTCCATAGTCTGGTGCCCTGGGGCATACAAATATTGTTCACGGAAAAGACGAAAGGTAGAAGATTGTGGACAACCATTGGCGAAATAGATAAGAATAAATTGTTTTTTAAAATATTAGAACCATTTCTTGAATAAAATTAGCGTGCTGCTCATTATTATCAGTTATTCTATTGTTTTTTTCACGTTGGTGGCTGCTTGCCGAACTTTAACTACTCATCCTGAGAGGAAAGAGTCTATCATTATTAAAAACGTAGCATTTGATCACTATTTACGACGTTAAGTGGAATTAACCACGTAACGCTTCTTAATTTTTCTTTCACGATTCATCATTTATTTAGAAAAAATAATAAAAAACCATTCTTAAAGGATTAGAAATTTATACTTAAAGAAAAACTTATTTCAAGATTATTGTAGAGACTTTGGATACGATTGGTGAGGCTTCAGACCCCTGAAATGGTTTTGCTGACGCCCCTGATTTGACAGTATATGAGGTGGAAAGACGGATGTGGCCCGCGAATGTTTAAGAAATTAAATAATTCGATTAATAAAGCATATATACGTAAAATAAAAGCAAAATCTAAAACTGAAAATTTCAAAACGGGCTGTAAAAATGGACTTGAAATCGAAGGCTAAAAATTAAGTTAATATATTTTCTCTGGCGAATTTTTAGTTGCGTGAGCGAAAGAATTATCCTGGATTATCGTACAAAAAGCTCCGAAAGCTTTAATTCTCGTTCCCACCATCTCTTTTTGAGAAAAGACTTTCTCAGCTTTTATGTTCGTAAAAATTAAATACAGAAACAGCTTAAGAAATGTAAAATCTGTGAGACCTCATAATTAAACTCTCAAAAATAAAATTAAATATTGAAAAGCTAGTGACTGAGGTACATCCTCAACCTTCCCATTTAAATTAAAATTCCGATTTTTGTATATTTTGTCGTTTGTGAGTTGAGATATTTTACCTTTTGTGCATTATTTTGAGGTTTAAATAGTATAAACTGCTAAGCGTCTACGATTTCCAGTAGTGATGCAGTACAGGTCCGTAGCAATCAAGATATTAAGAACAGCTGACCTAGAACACTTGTAACAAGCTTATCACAGGGACTCAGATGGCTTCAGATCTTCCTTTGAATTTATTTTAACATCGAAATCCTTTACGTAATACAATGGTCCCTCAAAAATCATTTTACTTCGAATCAAAATAAGGTGAAAAATTATTTTTAGACTGTTTAGCTTTCAAAGATTATGTTATAAACAAGAAATGTAGACTATCCAAATGTTATAAACTGAGATTGGAACGGCGCCAGTGTTATTAAATATTTTGGGAACTAAATGGGAACGACGTAATTCGCATCAGTGTTATCGATAATCTTACGACCTGTAAAAAAATAAAGAACTGAACATACGCTTAGATATACATTTAAACTTTCAAAACGTGATCGTCGTAGATGACAAAAATATCCATTTGTATGTACAAGAATATACGAGAAAGTACCGCGTTATGATTCCCCATTTCCCCGTCACTGGTGTGTCGCCCGTGAATTTGTACATGTAATTAAACTGCTGTAATTTAAAATCTGTATTTTATTTTGACTTTCAGTTATATTTTACCGAAAAGATACGATATATACCTGGAAATAAATTCGACTCATTTTTAACAAACAACAATCATTTTTTAGCACGTCTTTTGTAAAAAGATCGTGCTTCTGTTATCGGTTTGTCCGTCTGTCCGTCTGTTCCCACGATATCTCAGCAACTATTAATCCGATTTAAAAAATCATTTTTGCATAAAAAAGCTTGAAATATGAAAATGATGATCCTTTATTTCGTTTTTTTTTACGATGTACAATTTCGCCGGTAGAGGGCGTAAATGCAGATGATGTCGAATTCAAAAATACAATTCATTCCCCATATTTGCTTCTAAACATCTGATTGAAAAAAAATTTATATCTTTCGATTCCATTTATGTCGAAGAGTATTTTAGATATAGTTACTTTTTCAAATTACGCATAGATTTTCCACTAGGGGGCGTAAAAGTAAATTACATTTTCCCCGATAACTCTTCTAAAATTCCGATTTGAAAATTTTTTTCTTCAGCGGATACATCTCCTGATGGAAAATCTTTTGCATATGATTTCAAATTTTTGGTAAAGAATACTTTGGCCACCAGGGGGCGTAAGTGTTAATTTTTGCTTTTGATGTATTTGCCATAAAATCGTAGCTTCAAAATATCAATTAAAAAATTCTTTCGTGGACTGATGCCACTCACATCGATAAACCTTTTCGGAATATTTTCTTCTTAAAATATTCCACAGTTTCTCCGCCAGGGGGGCGTAGATGTACATCTTATTTTTGTCAATATCTCGACTTCTGGGAGTCCGATTTGAAAAATTCCTTCTTTGTTGGATAGTGTTTTCCGTGTGACATGTTTTTCATATATTTTTTTAAATTTTCAAGTAATTCATAGACTTTCCGCTAGGGGGCGTAGCGGTAAATTGCGTTTCCCCCTATATCTCTGCTTCTAAATCTCTGATTTGAAAAATTGTTTCTGCACCGGATACAGCTCCTGATGGGAAATCGTTTGCCCATAATTTCCAATTTTTGTAAAAAAATAGTTTGGCCACCAGGGGGCGTAAATCTTAATTTCCGCTTCTGTTGTATTTGCAGCAAAATATGAGCTTCTAAATTCTCGATTGAAAAAAACGTCGTTTGTTGACCGATACTACTCATGTCGACAAACCTTTTAGGAAAACTTTTTTCTTGAAAAAATGCATGGTTTCTACGCCAGGGGGCGTAGATGTATATCTTATTTTTGTCAATATCTCTACTTCTAAGAGTACGATTTGAAAAATTCTTTCTTTGTTGGATAGTGTTTCCGATGCGAAATGTTTTTCCTATATATTCAAAATTTTCAAGTAAATCATACACTTTCCGCTAAGGGGCACAAAGGTAAATTGCGTTTTCTGCGTTATTTATGCTCCTAAAGCTCTGATTTGAAAAATTCTTCCTGTATCGCATACAAGACCTGATGGAAAATATTTTTCACATAATTTCGAATGTTTGGTATAGAATGGTTTAGCCACCAGGGGTCATATGTGTTAATTTCTGCTTCTGAAGTATTTGTTGCAAAATCTGGGCTCCTGAAAACTTGACTAATTTTTTTTCTTCGACCGATACCGCTTATACGGATAAACTTTTTGAGAATACTTTCTTCCTAAAATAATGCATGGTTTTCCCACCAGGGGACGTAAAGTCACATCTTATTTTTGTCGATATCTCTGTTTCTAAGAGTTCGTAAGCTCACGATTCCGTTTACAGCAATATCTGAGGGATTAAAGACCCGATTGAAAAACTTCTTTCTTCCGTCAGATACTATTGTTTTCCATACCGGTTCCATTGCCTTTGAATAGCTTTGCTAAATTTAATTTGCGTCAGAACGGATTCAAAAGACGTGCTTATTACACCTGAAAATTCGGTGTCAACTTTCTTGTTAACATTAGTATCGGTCAAGAACTGGAACACTTTAATTATTTGTTGCGCGTGTGTGTGTGGGGGGGGGGGGGGCAACAGAAAGTTAACAAACTAGATTATTTTCGACAGTAATGGTTTCTATCTTATCTTACTAAATTTTTCAAATTGCATCTTAATCATTCATAAAATTATGAGTCAACAAGAAAACAAAATTTTCTTACATTTCATCGTGCAACATCCATTATCAATCTCTCTTTTAATACGCAATCAAAACTCTGTGCTGCCTTGACGTTACTTACGTATATTCTCATAACTTCTGACCTTTCCCTTATCACGAATTTTACTTGATTCCGTTAATTTTAGTTTTAAGCTTTAATTCATTTAAAAATCCAGCACTAAGTAACTGGGATCCGACATTGTTTGAAATGATGACATCCCATTTCACCTATCAACGAAATCACGGAAACGAATCACAGTACATGGATTTGGGAGAAACGGAAGAAAAAATTGACTTAGTTCTTTCCTGGGTTCTTGTTCCATAGGACCTGGGTCCATGTGGACATCCCACATTCGTCGTCTTCTTCGAGGGTTTTATGGTTTTGCAGACATCGTTATTGCCATCAGGGACCTCGTCCTGTAACGTACCAGGAGATGTGACGTACCTGCCAGAAGGACGCACACGACATAAAGGCAAATAGGAATCAGAATAAAATGTCCGCGTAGCTCAATTGGTAGAGCAACTTATTCCGGAATGAGGGGACCCGGGTTCGAATCCTGGCGCGGATAAAAATGACGGAGAAATTCACTTCGTTATAATGGCGCCCGAAATATCCGGATGACCCGGCCGTTCAAAATCTCGCATTGGTGTGATGTTATTTCCACACCGCGAGACAGGAAAAATCAGAGAATTCCTTCTCCAGCGCTTCGAAAAATAAAAAATGTGAGATGTTGCATTCCACACAGCAGATTTACTGGGAGTTCTCAAGTGCACGTTCTACAGTGGATGGCTGCCTGCAACGATTCATGGTCACGGCTGACCCGTGGGCCATGCCCTCGGCCCTCTTTCGGGGGGGGGAGATGTGACGTACCTGCCAGCAGGACGCACACGACATAAAGGCAGATAGGAATCACAATAAATGTCTGCGTAGCTCAGTTGGTAGAGCGACTTGTTCCGGAATAAGCGGCCTCGGGTTCGAATTCCGGCGTAGACCAAAAATGACGGAGAAATTTACTTCGTTATAATGGCATCCGGATGACCCGACCGTTCAAAATCTCGCAATGATGGGATGTTCTTTCCACACCGCGAGATAGGAAAAATAAGAGAATCCTTTCTCCAGCACTTCGAAAGAAAAAAATAAATAAGGGGGAGATGATGTGACGTACCTGCCAGAAGGACGCACAAGACATAAAGGCAAATAGGAATCAGAATAAAATGTCCGCGTAGCTCAATTGGTAGAGCAACTTATTCCGGAATGAGGGGACCCGGGTTCGAATCCTCGCGCGGATAAAAATGACGGAGAAATTCACTTCGTTATAGTCCTTTTAGCTCTTATTTCAAGTCCTTAAAATCGTCTCATCTTTTCCTTTTCTTTGATGATTAATTTTTAGCCTGCACGCACTGCAGGCTAAAAATTAAATAAGGTAAAAACGCTGTGTTATGCACGATTAAAACGAAGTCTGAAGATGACAGATCTACTTCGTAAAATTACATTTAATGAACTATATACATGGTTAAAAGACACTCATAAGATCTTTCAGACTCCCCTGGAGTCCTTTATCAGATGAAAATTTTCATGTGATGAAGGACTCCAGGGGAGTCTGAAAGATCTTATGAGTGTCTTTTAACCTTGTATCATCATCATCATCATCATCAACCATTATCAATCCACTGCTGGACGAAGGTCTCCCCAAGTTTCCTCCACAACGGTCTGTCTTGTGCCAGTCTCCTCCATGTCACTCCCGCATACTTTCGAATTTCATCCACCCATCTTCCACGTGGTCTTCTTCTGGGTCTTTTCCTGTCCCTTGGAATCCAATCTAAAATTTTGGCTGTCCATCGATGGTCTGTCCTTCTGGCAGTATGTCCAGCCCATTGCCATTTCAGGGATTTAACTCTGATCATGATGTCTTCCACTCTTGTCATTTTTCGGATCCACGTGTTCCTCTTCTTATCTCTCCTGGTTACACCAAGCATGCACCTCTCCATGCTCCTTTGAGTTGTCTGCAGCCTTTGTATGTCTCTTTTAGCTAAGGTCCACGTCTCTGCACCATACGTAAGCACTGGAAGGATGCATTGATCAAACACTTTTCTTTTAAGACATAATGGCATATTGCTCTTGAAAATTATGCTGTTTCTTCCAAAAGCTCTCCAGGCAAGTTTTGTACGCCGATTAATTTCTTCATCAATGTGACCCTCACTTGATATCTGCTGTCCAAGATAAACGTATGTGTCTGTTATCTCCAGCTTTTCTCCATCAATCGATAAATCTTCATTTCTTGTAAAAGCATTGTACATCACTTTTGTCTTCTGAAAGTTCATTTTTAATCCCACTTCTTTACTCTTGTCAGCAAGTTCCTGGATCATACTCTGTAGCTCTGATGGGGTAGTTGCAAAAATGACTATGTCATCAGCAAAACGAAGGTGGGATAGATAATCTCCATTAATCTTTATCCCTTGTATATAGTTCATTAAATGTAATTTTACGAAGTAGATCTGTCATCTTCAGACTTCGTTTTAATCGTGCATAACGCAACGTTTTTACCTTATCATTTAATTTTCCCTTTCTGATCTGAGAACTTAATGATATTTTCCTCTCTCGAAAAATTTAATGTTTTTTTAAACTTCTCATCTCGGAGGAGGGGCGCTAAATTCGTTTAACCTATGGCTGACTTTGGATCCAACTCTATTTCTTTCATTGGTCTTAACTTTTAATCTAAGTAGCCAGTGTTTAAAAACGATAGGCTCGCTCGTACCCTTTGACACTAGTAATCGCTAATCAGTTCTACCTTCCAGGCGAAACATTTTAGGATTTCCGCTTTTGCCGTCAAACGAGATAAACTTTTATATAATATAAGCCTGTAACAGGGATTAACACGTTCTGTACTTCGCGGTTCGGAGCCATCATGTCAATGCCTCTATAGGTGGTAGGAAGCTACGTGCGTTTTCTAAATAAGCAAATTCGCTACACCTCGTTCTCTTTAGAACCACTAAGAAACATCCTGTTATCAGAAATCCCGAGTTGTGGGAGCGAACTACGTTTTTGTAACAAGAATTTTTCTTTATCGCCTAAATAAATTCAAATCCATGTTGTGCAAATTTATATTAATAATTTTGCATACAACAATTGAATGAAATATCGAAAATTATATTTAAGGTGCATCTTGCTGTTTTAGCATCTCTGACATAGGTTCATTTGATTCTGATATCTAAAGGCTTTAATAACTTGTTCCTCAATATTTACCTTAATTAATGGATTTTTTTCAGAACCGTATTTTTTTACCGCAGTTAGCTGATATCAGGTCTAAATTCAAAGGTGCTAGGCAGCCGGTTCGCGCGAATTGTTTGTTAAATTTTCGACAATTCGGTGGAATCGTTTGTTAAATTTTCGACAATTCGGTGGAATCGTTTGTTAAATTTACGACAATTCGGTGGAATCGTTTGTCAGGTTTAACGTTCTGATGAAAAGCAGCATAGCAGACCAGTTCGGTAATGAATTTTCTTATTTCGTTTTTATTTATTTATTTTTACGTCATTTCATTGAGAGGCAATATTAATATTCTGTTCCGGAAAGCCAGGGGATTTAGCCTGTTAAAATGATCTCTCGCCTACGTTCAAAATCAATATTTCGAACGTAGGCGAGAGATCTATGCAAGTACAGCTCTGCAAAATGTCAGACGATAACGACACCAACAGTGGAGGTTGGAGTACAACGCGTAGAGGAATGGTGAAACGTGAATCTATCAAAAAGGCTTCCCATCATGCAAAAGGGAAAAAGAAGTATCTTGATTGCTCAGAAAAACTCGTAAATCCAATATTCAGTGATGAAGCTCTGCTTTAATAACACCCAAACCCAATATAGTATGTGTGCGTGTGTCTACAATGTATTCTGAAATTGCACACAGGTGTTCTCTAAAGAATTATTTAACAGGAGTTGCAGTTACAAGAAGTAATTTTGTTAGAATTCAACAATGGGTTCGGGGGAAACAAGATGATTCTGAATTAAGAGGTGAAAGTACAGCCGGTAGATAAAGACGTTAGAATTAGTCAAGCTTAAATATAGCTTCTACACTATGTAGACAATTAAAAAGTGGTTTGGACTGCCCCACGCAGGCGCAATGGTGTGCTCCTGCAGTAGACACGTGGTCTAAAAGGTATAAAAGGGCAACGGGAGTACTCTCAGATCAATCGGGCAGCGGGTGGCCTAGTGGGCAACGTTCGTGACTGCCACGGAAAGGACCTCAGGTTCGATCTCACGCAGGTACGAACGCTCGATTCACTAAATATCCGCCGTGCGTCGAATGAGCACGTTAAGCCGTCGGACCCCGGGTACTGGCCCCCGGCAATAAATAGGGGCGTCTTCCTCCCCTTTCAACTTCGCTTCCGTGTCACTTTCCTATGGGGCACTCTAGCCCAAATCTCCTAGCTTCCTATTTCTAAGGGTTGTTTAAGACCTGGGGTCAGACACTATCTTCCTAAAATCCTCTACATTTGATCATGATCATGCTCAGATCCATCGGGCCGCGGGTGGCCTAGTGGTCAACGTTCGTGATTGCCATGGAGAAGACCTCTGGTTCGATCCCAGCAGGTACAAACGCTCGAACCACTAAATATCCGCCGTGCGTTGGATGGGCACGTTAAGCCGTCGGGTTCCGGGTACTGTCCCCCCCGTAATACATAAGGGCGTCTTCCTTCCCTTTTCTACCTCGCTTCCGTGTCACTTTCTTATCAGGTAGTCTAGCCCAAATCTCCTAGCTTTCTATTTCTAAGGGTTGTTTAAGATCTGAGGTCAGACACTCTCTTCCTAAAATCCTCTACATATGATCTGATCTGATCGCTCAGATCAATCGCTAATAAAATAGGTAGCAGGAGAGAGTTTTTCGAATATGAAAAGGACGTCATAATAGGCTGCTCACTTGAAAGTCTGAGCGTAAGAATCATTGCTGATGTCTGACAGGTCGCTAAATCGACTGTGGCCTTTGTCAGCAACAAGTGGAAGAAGACGGGACATTGCAGGAATTCACCTCTCCCCTGAAAGATCCGCGAAATTGTGCAACCTAGGGACCGAAGGGTGCTGCAAGGGAGATCCGGAACACCAGGTCCTGACCAATGCACGCCATAGCACATGAGTTCCAGATGGCCACTGTATTTCGGTTTCCACCAAGACACTTCGAAGAAAGGCCCATGAACTCGGATATCATGGCCATGCAGCAGCTCATACATGTCTAGATTTTGCTGTTACCCCGAGAATGTCTACTTCTTGAGTGTACAGTGCCTAGTGTACAGTGCCGACTGTGAAGCACAGAAGGCGGTGGAGTTATGGTATGGGGCTGTTTCAGCTGGTACGGTATGGGTCCACTGATTGTTATTCATGGCAACATGAACTCTGTGCTGTATAGAGATATCCTGAATAGCCCAGTGCTCCCAACGTTGTCGCCAATCTACGGACACGACGATCATTTCTTCCAGGACGACAATGCCACTGGTTATGTTTCCAGGGCTACAATGGAGTGGTATGAAGAAAACCAGGTCTCGCGGATGGACTGGCCTGCTCAGAGCCCGGACCTCAACCCCATTGAACACCTATGGGATGAACTCGAACGACGGGTGAAGTCTACACCAACACGACCTTCATTACTGGCAGGTCGATGTACTCAAGGCGGAATGGAGGAACATCCCGCTCTCCGTACTCCATGGACTTGTGGGGCAGTTTACCTCGACGGATGGCTGCTGCAATCTCTGCAAATAGAGGACCTACCAGCTACTGATGCAAATACAATAATATTTTTCTGTTTACTTACAGTGTCCAATCACTTTTTCCACATAGTGTAGGTATTTAACGGGTATAAAAATATGTGTGTTTTTCAATAGATAAGCTCAGTCATAGGTTTAGCGTGACCAAATTTTTTTTGGGGGGGGGGGGGGTGCACAAATGAATGTAAACTGGGAGTGGGGGGCATTCTGGAAAATAATTTATCCGAAAATGCTCCTGTTTAGGCAATTGTCGTTAGTGCCATAACTTTGGGGGGTTTTTTTACATGCCTAAATATATCCAAAACTACGAAGTATGCTGGGCTTGGTCGATTCGCTCTAATGAGGATGAAAAACAACAAGATGCCTTTCAAAGCATCTCATGTAGTCATCTGATGATGAAAACCATCATCAGATGACTGCATTGCTGTTGCATATTGCTAGAAAGCAGTCATAGCAGTGATCGCTATTGCGTAGCGTGGCTGTATGTCACACTTATAACATTTAAAGGTCAAACGACTACTTACTATTTTTTCCCCATTTTTAAGTTAGGGGGCACGTGGTCCCCTGTGTTCCCCGACGCTACGCCTTTGAGCGCAGTTAGATGGCGGACGTTTTCCTAGGGATTAAGACGGTTAGACGGGTTAAAGGGAGCAATACGTAGGTACTATGGGATTTTGTCGAGAAGAAGCCCGGATTTCTCTGAACGTCTTTAGCACGTGTGGATTTAAAGGCGATCCATCCGGGGACTAACCTAAAAGTGAAACGCCAAAGGAGCAATTGAAGAACACATTCGAAGTGATAGTTTCGGTACCTTACCGGGGGAAAAATGTGCGTATTTTTTTTTATTTTGTTTGGAGAGCTCGAGTATTTTGTTCTGTTCCTGTGCCTGAGGACGATTCAGAGTTACAGGTAACAAGGTTGCGAAGAAGAGAAAAACAGAGAAACGAAAGACAGAGGAAGAGAGAAGGCCAAAGGGTATTGAACGAGGGGGGAGCTGAAAAATAGGAAATTGAACCAAAGGCAAAAAAGTAGTCTAGTCTGTACTTTTGTAAGAATCGATCGAATATGCTTAGAATGAAATCAATGTTCATTTGAAGTATAAAGCAAATATGACTAGCGTGACCTAGTAATTGCTATAAAGCAAATGATACGCCCTGCCTTACGGTAAAGAAAACAACAGATTCAAGGGACGTATAACACAAATAAATAATGGAAAATAAATAAATAAATAAATATATCATCATCATCAACCATTATCAATCCACTGCTGGACGAAGGTCTCCCCAAGTTTCCTCCACAACGGTCTGTCTTGTGCCAGTCTCCTCCATGTCACCCCTGCATACTTTCGAATTTATATATATATATATTACAAGAAGCAAGTGGAGAAATTGAAACAGTACTCGCCCAAATTTTTACTCGATGCCTTAATGAAGGGAAGATTCCTGAGGATTGGAACAATGCTACAATGATCCTGCTACATAAAAAAGGTGACATTGAGGATCTCAGGAACTACAGACCTATCAGCCTCCTATCAGTGGTTTATAAAATCTTCACTAAAGTTCTTTCACACCGCTTGAAGGTAACACTGGACATGGCTCAACCGAGAGAACAAGCTGGATTCAGGAGTGGCTACAGCACAATAGATCATATCCACGTACTGAGAGAACTAATTGAAAGAGCGAGGGAATATGAACTTCCATTGTGCATGGCTTTTATCGATTATGAAAAAGCCTTTGATTCGGTGAAACCATCAGCAGTTACCACGGCTCTGAAATCCTGCGGTATTGAAGATGCATACATTAATATTATTAATAACATCTATGAAAATGCAAGTGCAAAGATTCGGCTGTTTGAAAATACAACACACATAAAAATTGGAAAGGGAGTGAGACAAGGTGACACCATATCTCCGAAGCTCTTTAATGCCACATTGGAAAATGTCTTTCAATCACTGAACTGGGAAAACAAAGGGATAAAGATTAATGGAGATTATCTAACCCACCTTCGTTTTGCTGATGACGTAGTCATTTTCGCAACTACCCCATCAGAGCTGCAGAGTATGATCCAGGAACTTGCTGACAAGAGTAAAGAAGTGGGATTAAAAATGAACTTTCAGAAGACAAAAGTGATGTTCAATGCTTTTACAAGAAATGAAGATTTATCGATTGATGGAGAAAAACTGGAGATAACAGATACGTACGTTTATCTTGGACAGCAGATATCAAGTGAGGGTCACATTGATGAAGAAATTAATCGGCGTACAAAACTTGCCTGGAGAGCTTTTGGAAGAAACAGCATAATTTTCAAGAGCAATATGCCATTATGTCTTAAAAGAAAAGTGTTTGATCAATGCATCCTTCCAGTGCTTACGTATGGTGCAGAGACGTGGACCTTAACTAAAAGAGACATACAAAGGCTGCAGACAACTCAAAGAAGCATGGAGAGGTGCATGCTTGGTATAACCAGGAGAGATAAGAAGAGGAACTCGTGGATCCGAAAAATGACGAGAGTGGAAGACATCATGATCAGAGTTAAATCCCTGAAATGGCAATGGGCTGGACATACTGCCAGAAGGACAGACCATAGATGGACAGCCGAGATTTTAGATTGGATTCCAAGGGACAGGAAAAGACCCAGAAAAAGACCACATGGGAGATGGGTGGATGAAATTCGTAAATATGCGGGAGTGACATGGAGGAGACTGGCACAAGACAGACCGTTGTGGAGGAAACTTGGGGAGACCTTCGTCCAGCAGTGGATTGATAATGGTTGACAATGATGATGATATATAAATTATATATAGTCATATATATATATATATATATATATATATATATATATATATATATGACTATATATATATATCAGCCTAGTCCGGAGGACCGGACTAGGCTGCCATTTGATGCTGACCTTGGCTACCTACAACGGACGCTCCCTATCTTCTGATTCAAGGCTTCTTGAATTGGAAGAGGAACTACAAAGGATCAAGTGGGACATCGTCGGGCTAAGTGAGGTAAGGAGAAAAGGAGAAGATCTCATTGAACTGAAAAGTGGACATCTCTTCTATTATCGAGGGACAGATACTGGCAGAACTAGTGGTGTTGGATTTATAATAAACAAGAAACTGAAGGATAAAGTGGTAGAAGTTGAAAGTTCCTCTGACAGAGCTACACGACTCGTTATCCAACTATCGAGAAGATACCAGGCTCAGATTATTCAAACTTATGCACCCACCACAAGTCATCCTGAAGAAGAAATTGAAGAATTTTATGAGGAAATTCGTCATCTAAATAATAAAGGTAAGCAGCACTTGAAGATAATTATGGGAGATTTCAATGCAAAAATAAGGCACCGGCAACAGAATGAAACTTCAGTAGGTAAATTCGGTCACGGCAACAGAAACCAGCGTGGAAATACTCTCGTTGAGTTTGCAGAGGCAGAAGGATTTTTCATCTTGAATTCCTTTTTCAAGAAAAAGCCACACAGGAAATGGACATGGAGACATCCAATTGGGACGACAAGTGAAATTGATTTTATTATGTGTAACAAAAAATTCGTCATCGAAGACTGCAGTGTGCTAAACAAGTTCAACACAGGTAGTGACCATAGATTGGTGAGATGTAAGATGCACCTCAACACTAAACTGGAACGTGGCAAGCTCATAAGACAAACAAAATGTATTGACATAACCAACCTTAAAAAACACCATAATACTTTCAAGTTGGAACTGAAGAACAGATTCTCTGCTTTAGAAGGCCTAACATCGGAAGAAGTGGATATTTCGGAAGTTAACAGAAAAGTAACCAAAGCTCTTATGGAAACAGCAACAAAATTAGCTGGGTCTAAGAACAAGTTGCATGTAAACAAATTATCGGGAAAAACCAAAATGTTGATGCAAAAAAGAAGAGAGATGAGGACAACTAAAGAAGATGTGACTTCCAAAGTGGAATATATACAGCTATGCAAGACAGCACGAAAAAGTATCACTGAAGACGTAAGGAAATTCAACTGTGAGCTAGTGAGGAAAGCAATTGAAAACAACCAAAGCCTAAAGATAGCAAAGGGACATCTCAGTAAGGGAAGAAAACAGATAATGGCTCTGAGAAAAGAAGATGGTTCTATAACAAGAAATAGAGGCGAAATTTTGACAAGAGTGAAAGATTTCTACTCCAAATTATATGAAAGGGATGATACATGTACTCCAGATATCATGAAAGGTACCAGAGTTCTTCCAGTCCTCCCAGCAGAAGTTGCTCATGCAATCAAGAACATGAAGCGGGGGAAAGCTCCAGGAGAAGATGGAATTACTATAGACATCATACAAGAAGCAAGTGGAGAAATTGAAACAGTACTCGCCCAAATTTTCACTCGATGCCTTAATGAAGGGAAGATTCCTGAGGATTGGAACAATGCTACAATGATCCTGCTACATAAAAAAGGTGACATTGAGGATCTCAGGAACTACAGACCTATCAGCCTCCTATCAGTGGTTTATAAAATCTTCACTAAAGTTCTTTCACATTGCTTGAAGGTAACACTGGACATGGCTCAACCGAGAGAACAAGCTGGATTCAGGAGTGGCTACAGCACAATAGATCATATCCATGTACTGAGAGAACTAATTGAAAGAGCGAGGGAATATGAACTTCCATTGTGCATGGCTTTTATCGATTATGAAAAAGCCTTTGATTCGGTGAAACCATCAGCAGTTACCACGGCTCTGAAATCCTGCGGTATTGAAGATGCATACATTAATATTATTAATAACATCTATGAAAATGCAAGTGCAAAGATTCGGCTGTTTGAAAATACAACACACATAAAAATTGGAAAGGGAGTGAGACAAGGTGACACCATATCTCCGAAGCTCTTTAATGCCACATTGGAAAATGTCTTTCAATCACTGAACTGGGAAAACAAAGGGATAAAGATTAATGGAGATTATCTAACCCACCTTCGTTTTGCTGATGACGTAGTCATTTTTGCAACTACCCCATCAGAGCTGCAGAGTATGATCCAGGAACTTGCTGACAAGAGTAAAGAAGTGGGATTAAAAATGAACTTTCAGAAGACAAAAGTGATGTTCAATGCTTTTACAAGAAATGAAGATTTATCGATTGATGGAGAAAAACTGGAGATAACAGATACGTATGTTTATCTTGGACAGCAGATATCAAGTGAGGGTCACATTGATGAAGAAATTAATCGGCGTACAAAACTTGCCTGGAGAGCTTTTGGAAGAAACATCATAATTTTCAAGAGCAATATGCCATTATGTCTTAAAAGAAAAGTGTTTGATCAATGCATCCTTCCAGTGCTTACGTATGGTGCAGAGACGTGGACCTTAACTAAAAGAGACATACAAAGGCTGCAGACAACTCAAAGAAGCATGGAGAGGTGCATGCTTGGTATAACCAGGAGAGATAAGAAGAGGAACTCGTGGATCCGAAAAATGACAAGAGTGGAAGACATCATGATCAGAGTTAAATCCCTGAAATGGCAATGGGCTGGACATACTGCCAGAAGGACAGACCATAGATGGACAGCCGAAATTTTAGATTGGATTCCAAGGGACAGGAAAAGACCCAGAAAAAGACCACATGGGAGATGGGTGGATGAAATTCGTAAATATGCGGGAGTGACATGGAGGAGACTGGCACAAGACAGACCGTTGTGGAGGAAACTTGGGGAGACCTTCGTCCAGCAGTGGATTGATAATGGTTGACAATGATGATGATGATATGACAAATAAACACCATATCTCCCAAGCTCTTTAATGCCACATTGGAAAATGTCTTTCAATCACTGAACTGGGAAAACAAAGGGATAAAGATTAATGGAGATTATCTAACCCACCTTCGTTTTGCTGTTGACGTAGTCAATTTTGCAACTACCCCATCAGAGCTGCAGATTATGATCCAGGAACTTGCTGACAAGAGTAAAGAAGTGGGATTAAAAATGAACTTTCAGAAGACAAAAGTGATGTTCAATGCTTTTACAAGAAATGAAGATTTATCGATTGATGGAGAAAAGCTGGAGATAACAGACACGTACGTTTATCTTGGACAGCAGATATCAAGTGAGGGTCACGTGGATGAAGAAGTTAGTCGGCGTACAAAACTTGCCTGGAGAGCTTTTGGAAGAAACAGCATAATTTTCAAGAGCAATATGCCATTATGTCCTAAAAGAAAAGTGTTTGATCAATGCGACCTTCCAGTGCTTACATATGGTGCAGAGACTATATGTAAGCACTGGTATGTCTCTTTTACCTTAACTAAAAGAGACATACAAAGGCTGCAGACAACTCAAAGTAGCATGGAGAGGTGCATGCTTGGTGTATCCAGGAGAGATAAAAAGAGGAACTCGTGGATCCGAAAAATGACAAGAGTGGAAGACATCATGATCAGAGTTAAATCCCTGAAATGGCAATGGGCTGGACATACTGCCAGAAGGACGGACCATCGATGGACAGCCGAAATTTTAGATTGGATTCCAAGGGACAGGAAAAGACCCAGAAGAAGACCACATGGGAGATGGGTGGATGAAATTCGAAGTTATGCGGGAGTAACATGGAGGAGACTGGCACAAGACAGACCGTTGTGGAAGAAACTTGGGGAGACCTTCGTCCAGCAGTGGATTGATAATGGTTGACAATGATGATGATGATGATGATAAATAAAACACATCCTTGCTAAAATGTGTGACCTATTTTATTTGTCATATATATGTAAATATGTTCAGTATCGAAATGCGCAAACATGATCTCATTTATTTACATGGAAACAGCGTTTAATGAAGTTGAACATGTAAATGAGACGGCAGTGGCTTTAAAGGAGTCATTCTTTTGTATTAAGAAAGCTTATTTTATTCCGCATAACACTAACCTTCCTTTTCCACGATTATTAATGAATTTTAAGACCACACGCTCCACAAGTTTCGATTACATCTATGGACAATGCATGCTTCAATCATGGATATTTATTTGTTATCGTTTCGAGAGCTGAGTTCCGAAAGACACTGCAGTAAAGATGCTAGACAAAGAAAACGTATTAAAAAAGAAAAAAGCCACTTGAAAAGAACAAAGCATACAAAAAGATTTTTAAAGCCGTAACATAGGGTGCGCATTCATTATTAGCAGATTCCAGGAGGCAGGCAAGAGTGAAAGTGGCTAATGATGAGTCTTTAATTCATACATTTATTCAAATCAGTGGGAATTTTTTCAAAATTATCATTCTCTTTGTTTCTTGAATATTACATGCATCTATAACAAAGCCCGTAAGTTGCGTTTGTCTTTAACTGAATGAAAGTTCATCAACGCAGGTGAGAAAAAATTATTTCACACCGTTTGATTCCCGTTTTTCAACATCAATTTTACTTCTAGCGAAATCAAGAAGAAATACTGGGATGTCTTACAAAACACAGTGTCATACAGTAATCAAGGCAATTGCCTTCGATGTACGATCATTACTAGAAACCCCACGCAACACAAATTCAAACTCTCTGACGGAATTTAAAATTTATTGTATAAGGCTAAAAATTTAAAAGTAGAACCATAAGAACTTTCGAATTTCCCGAGAACCCATCATCAGATGAATGAAACCGAAGAATGAAGGGAAGATAGTAAATAGACACACTTCGTTACGAGGTAATGACGTAAGGAGTACATATGATACGCAGCGCCACAGTTATGACATAGATGAACGTCTGGTGCAGGTTGACATACCGGCTAGGTTGTTCAGCCGGTATGTTCTAACAACAACATGGGTAAGTATCATTTAAAGTATAAATTCTAAAACACTGCATAACAAGTTACATTAAATTAAATAATTGAAAGAAGGGTAATATATACAAATCAAAGAGGGGAAGAATTATATTCATCTTTCAATTTTTTTGTATATATTACCCATCTTTCAATTATTTAATTTAATGTAACTTGTTATGTAGTGTTTTAGAATTTCGATATTTTAAATGATACTTACCCATGTTGTTAGCTCATCTGAACAGCCTAGCCGGTATGTCAACCTGCACCAGAAGTTCATTTATATCATAACTGTGGCGCTGCGTATCATATGTATTTCTTACGTCATTATCTCGTAACGAAGTGTGTCTAGTTATTACCTTCACTTCATTCTTCGGTTTCATTCATATGATGATGAATTCTAGGGAAACCCGAAAGTTCTTATGGTTCTACTTTAAAAGTTTTAGCCTTATACAATAAATTTTAAATTCCGTCAGTGAGTTTGAATTTGTGTTGTGTGGAGTTTCTAGTAATTTTTTTTTTTTTATTGGAGGTTTAACGACCACCGTGAGCAACTCAATGGGCTATAAGCAGTCGCCCGTCCCTAATTTAGGGGCGCTGGGATCTGCCTGTATAGGGACGCTACATCTGCCTGTATAGGGGACCGGGTCTCCGTGGGATCCGTTCGTGCCTGGCGCACGATCCATCGATCCTCTCTGCCGGTGATCCTGCTGGGCCGTCCGGAGCCGCCCCGTCGTGTGGCAGTGCCGTCACGTGTCTAATGTTCCCAACACAGTCGGACGGTATGGTTAGAACGATCCACGTGACGGGCTATACGGCGCGCCGACCACCCTGCGGTTTTCATCCCGATGGTCAGGCTTCTCTCAAAGTCCGTAAGTTGTGTAAACCGACGTATCTGGCGTCTAACCGGCATTCTTGTCACTCTGTATACTCTTGCTTGCATCGGCCGGTGCTTTTCGCTTTCATGGTGCATCGACTACACGCCGGTTTATAAGGCTCCGGTTCGTGCTAGCAGCGCCGCTACAGGGTGTGCGGCCATGCGTACTCGCACCAAACATGCATCATTTGCATACCAACACACACTCTAACTATTTGCAAAGTTCCGCGGTTGCAGCATGTTTTCTTCTAGGTGCGCAAATTTCATTGTCCGTGAACGTATTTGCCGATGCCTTTCATCCGCTAGTGAGCATAAGTAGCTCTAGGTATTTACGGATGTTTGCCGATAGCAAAAATCCGTCTTATTTAACTGGTTCTTTTCATTATTAAGAGCACTGCTCACATCGCTGATTTTAATTAATACTAGTTTTTTTTTTTTTTGCTAGGGGGTGTAAAATCTTCCCTCATTTCGCTGATTTTTTTTTTTTTTTTTTTCTAAAAATCTACTTGGAAAAAATTATTTTACTCTAGGTAAGGATTTCAAAAGTGTCCTCATTACACCCGATAATTCGGTGTCATCTTTCTTGCTTATTTTTGGACACAGCATTTTCGCTACCAAGGCAGCGGGTGATGCTGAAATAATGTGATAAATCTACATTTGGGTCTCTCTTTCTCTTTCTGACTTCGTTTTTCTCTTATTCTCAATTTCCCCGTCCTCTTTCCTCCCTTTCTCTATCAGTAGCTATCGCTTCTTCTATTCGACTCTCTTTCTCTCTCACTGTCCTTCCTACTCTCTCCCCACTCCGTCTCTTTCTCTCCAGTTACCATATGTCTCTCCATCTCTCCGCGACGGTCTCTCACGCTTTCGATGTCTCAGTAACTTATCCTTCTCTGTCTTCTCTTGTTCAGATGCCTCCTCTCCTTCTCGTTTTCTTTCTTTATACATTCTTGTCTTTTTTCATTGACTACTTTTCATTTTGCCTCGTTCTTTAGAATAGACAAGAGGAAGCCTGTCTACTCTAGCACTTTTTTTTTTCACTTTCATACTTACTAAATCTCTCACTCTTTCTCAACCATAACTCACTTCTTTCAGTGGTAGCTTCTACTTTTTTCTTTCATCTGTCCATCTTGACTCTTCCTATCGCTCTCTCTCTCTCTCTCTCTCTCTCTCTCTGTATATATATATATATACAGAGAGAGAGAGAGAGAGAGAGAGATAAGAAGATAAGAAGAGGAACACGTGGATCCGAAAAATAACAAGAGTGGAAGACATCATGATCAGAGTTAAATCCCTGAAATGGCAATGGGCTGGACATACTGCCAGAAGAACAGACCATCGATGGACAGCCGAAATTTTAGATTGGATTCCAAGGGACAGGAAAAGACCCAGAAGAAGACCACATGGAAGATGGGTGGATGAAATTCGAAAGTATGCGGGAGTGACATGGAGGAGACTGGCACAAGACAGACAGTTGTGGAGGAAACTTGGGGAGACCTTCGTCTAGCAGTGGATTGATAATGGTTGACAATGATGATGATGATGATATATATATATATATACACTATCTACCAACAAGTAATTGGACACCTGTGATAGCAAATGAAAACGAAGTTTATTCACCTTCAATAGTTGGTGGAGCCTCCACGAATGACGATTACAGCTGCGAACCTCCGGGGCATACTCTCAACCAGGCGTTGTACGACGGCTAGCGGTATTTCTTCCACTCGGCTTGTAGAAGACAGGTCAGTTCCTTCACCGATTTCGGACTGTGGGGGCACCCCTTAAGTCGACGCTCCAACTCGTCCCAGAGGTGCTCGATAGGGTTAATGTTCGGGCTCTACGCAAGCCAGTCCATTTGATTAACCCCATTGTCACCATACCAAGCCATGGTGGACCTCGCAACATGACAGGTGGCATTGTCATCCTGAAAGTAACATGGGTCCACCCCGTAAACCTGCCACAACGTAGGAAGCGCATGGTCATCCAAAATGTTGCAGTAGGTCTCGGCGTTGAGTCTACCAGGAATTGTGACCAAGGGTTTCGTGCCTAACCAGAAGAAACACCCCCATAGCATAATTCCACCGCCGCCGAACTTCACAGTTGGCACAATACTTTCCGGCAGGAGGAGTGCTCCAGGCAGACGCCAAACCCACACCCTGCCATCCGAACGGTAGAGGGTGAACCTTGATTCGTCGTTCCAGAGAACTTGTTTCCACTGTTCAACGGTCCACTGTCGACGTCCTTTGCACCACGTTAGCCGAGCAGCGCTATTGGAATTGGTGATTAAAGGCTTGTTGGGGGCAGCACGTCCATGATAACCAAGCAGATGGGCTTCCTTACGGATGGTATTCATCGAAAGAACACTCCCGGATGCCTGTTGAAACTCCTCGCGGATGTGGCCCATCGATTTGGTGCGGTTCTTCCGAATTTCTCTGGCCAGTACCCGTCGGTCTGTAACTCCCAATTTTGTGGGTCTGCCGGGTCCCGGCACATTCCGACAGTCACCTCTCATCTTCCACTTGCCAATCACGTAGGCCACTGTCGATTTTGGGTACTTCAACTCGCTGGATATGTCACGTATCGATCGGCCGTTTCTGTGATACCCGACGATTACACCTTTCTCGAAATCAGAGAGCTCCGAACTGCGTGGCATCTTGCATGCGACTGGTGGCGTTGTTGTTTCACGCACACGATATTTAACGGCAGCGGCCGTGACGTGTATCAGGACCGCAGATATCGTCGATTGCAGGGGTGTCCAATTACGTCTTGAGAGATAGTGTATATATCCAATCTAAAATTTCAGCTGTCCATCGATGGTCTGTTTTTCTGGCAGTATGTCCAGCCCATTGCCATTTCAGGGATTTAACTCTGATCATGATGTCTTCCACTCTTGTCATTTTTCGGATCCACGAGTTCCTCTTCTTATCTCTCTTGGTTACACCAAGCATGCACCTCTCCATGCTACTTTGAGTTCTCTGCAGCCTTTGTATGTCTCTTTTAGTTAAGGTCCACGTCTCTGCACAATACGTAAGCACTGGAAGAATGCATTGATCAAACACTTTTCTTTTAAGGCTGTGACGTACCTGCCAGCAGGGCGCACACGACATAAAGGCACATAGTAGTCAGAACAAACGTCCGCGTAGCTCAATTGGTAGAGAGACTTATTCCGGAATGAGGGGATCCGGGTTCGAAACCTGGCGTGGACAGAAATGACGGAGAAATTTACTTCGTTATAATGGCACCCGAACTTTCCGGATGACTCGGCCGTTCAAAATCTCGCATTGGTGTGATTTTATTTCCACACCGCGAGATAGGAAAAATCAGAGAATCCCTTCTCCAGCGCTTCGAAAAATAAATGTGTGTGACGTTGCATTCCACACACCAGATTGACTGGAAGTTCTCAAGTACACGTTCTACAGCGGATGGCTGCCTGCAACGATTCATGGTCACGGCTGACCCATGGGCCATGCCCCTGGCCCTCTTTTTTTTTGGAGGGGGAGATGTGACGTACCTGACAGCAGGGCGCACACGACATAAAGGCAGACAGTAGTCAGAACAAACGTCCGTGTAGCTCAATTGGTAGAGTGACTTATTCCGGAATGAGGGGATCCGCGTTCTATTCCTGGCGTGGAGAGAAATGACGGAGAAATTTACTTCGTTATAAGGCATAATGGCATATTGCTCTTGAAAATTTTGCTGTTTCTTCCAAAAGCTCACCAGGCAAGTTTTGTACGCCGATTAATTTCTTCATCAATGTGACACTCACTTGATATCTGCTATCCAAGATAAACGTACATATCTGTAATCTCCAGTTTTTCTCCATCAATCGATAGATCTTCATTTCTTATAAAAGCATTGAACATTCCTTTTGTCTCCTGAAAGTTCATTTTTAAACCCACTTCTTTACTCTTGTCAGCAAGTTCCTGGATCATACTCAGCAGCTCTGATGGGGTAGTTGCAAAAATGACTAAGTCATCAGCAAAACGAAGGTGAGTTAGATAATCTCCATTAATCCTTATCACTTTGTTTTCCCAGTTCAGTGATTGAAAGACATTTTCCAATGTCGCATTAAAGATTTTGGGAGATATGGTGTCACCTTGTCTCACTCCCTTTCCAATTTTTATATGTGTTGTATTTTCAAACAGCCGAATCTTTGCATTTGCATTTTCATAGATGTTATTAATAATATTAATGTATGCATCTTCAATACCGCAGGATTTCAAAACCATTGTAACTGCTGATGGTTTCACCGAATCAAAGGCCTTTTCATAATCGATAAAAGCCATGCACAATGGATGTTCATATTCCTTCGCTCTTTCAATTAGTTCTCTCAGTACGTGGATATGATCTATTGTGCTGTAGCCACTCCTGAATCCAGCTTGTTCTCTCGGTTGAGCCAAAAGACCCAGAATAGTGTAACATGGAAGAAACTGGCACAAGAGAGACCGTTGGGGAAGAAACTTAGGGAGACCTTCATCCAGCAGTGGATTGATAATGGTTGACAATGATGATGATGTTGATGATATATATATATATATATATACTGAAATCCTGCGGTATTGATGATGCATACATTGATATTATTAATAACATCTATGAAAATGCAAGTGCAAAGATTCGGCTGTTTGAAAATACAACACACATAAAAATTGGAAAGGGAGTGAGACAAGGTGACACCGTTCATTCCAAGCTCCTCAATGCCAAATTGGAAAATGTCTTTCAATCACTGAACTGGGAAAACAAAGTGATAAAGATTAATGGAGATTAACTAACTCACCTTCGTTTTGCTGATGACGTAGTCATTTTTGCAACTACCCCATCAGAGCTGCAGAGTATGATCCAGGAACTTTCTGACAAGAGTAAAGAAGTGGGATTAAAAATAAACTTTCAGAAGACAAAAGTGATGTTCAATGCTTTTACAAGAAATGAAGATTTATCGATTGATGGAGAAAGGCTGGAGATAACAGACACGTACGTTTATCTTGGACAGCAGATATCAAGTGAGGGTCACATTGATGAAGAAATTAATCGGCGTACAAAACTTGCCTGGAGAGCTTTTGGAAGAAACAGCATAATTTTCAAGAGCAATATGCCATTATGTCTTAAAAGAAAAGTGTTTGATCAATGCATCCTTCCAGTGCTTACGTATGGTGCAGAGACGTGGACCTTTACTAAAAGAGACATACAAAGGCTGAAGACAACTCAATGAAGCATGGAGAGGTGCATGCTTGGTGTAACCAGGAGAGATAAGAAGAGGAACTCGTGGATCCGAAAAATGACAAGAGTGGAAGACATCATGATCAGAGTTAAATCCCTGAAATGGCAATGGGCTGGACATACTGCCAGAAGGACGGACCATTGATGGACAGCCAAAATTTTAGATTGGATTCCAAGAGACAGGAAAAGACCCAGAAGAAGACCACATGGAAGATGGTTGGATGAAATTCAAAAGTATGTGGGAGTGACATGGAGGAGACTGGCACAAGACAGATCGTTGTGGAGGAAACTTGGGGAGACCTTCGCCCAGCAGTGGATTGATAATGGTTGACAATGATGATGATGATGATGATGATGATATATTTACCAACAAGTAATTGGACACCCCTGCAATCGACGATATCTGCGGTCCTGATACACGTCACGGCCGCCGCCGTTAAATATCGTGTGGGAAACAACAACGTAACCAGTCGCATGCAAGATGCCACGCAGTTCGGAGCTCTCTGATTTCGAGAAAGGTGTAATCGTCGGGTATCACAGAATTGACCGATCCATACGTGACATATTCAGCGCGTTGAAGTACCCAAAATCGACAGTGGCCTACGTGATTGGCAAGTTGAAGATGATAGGTGACTGTCGGAATGTGCCCCGACCCGGCAGACCCACAAAACTGGGAGAGTTACAGACCGACGGGTGCTAGCCAGAAATATTCGGAAGAGCCGCACCAAATCGATGGGCCACATCCGCGAGGAGTTTCAACAGGCATCCGGGAGTGTTCTTTCGATGAATACCATCCGTAAGGAAGCCCATCTGCTCGGTTATCATGGACGTGCTGCCGCCCACAAGCCTTTAATCACCAAGTCCAATAGCGCTGCTCGGCTAACGTGGTGCAAAGAACGTCAACAGTGGACCGTTGAACAGTGGAAACAGGTTCTCTGGAGCGACGAATCAAGGTACACCCTCTACCGTTTGCATAGCAGGGTCTGGGTTTGGCGTCTGTCTGGAGAACGCCTTCTGCCGAAATGTTTTGTGCCAACTATGAAGTTCGGCGGCGGTGGAATTATACTATGGGGGTGTTTCTCCTGGTATGGCACTGGACCCTTGGTCGCAGTTCCTGGTAGATTCAACGCCGAGACCTACTGCACCATTTTGGATGACCATGCGCTTCCTACGTTGTGGCAGTTTTACGGGATGGACCCATGTTACTTTCAGGATGACAATGCCACCTGTCATGTTGAGAGGTCCACCATGGCTTGGTATGGTGACAATGGGGTTAATCGAATGGACTGGCCTGCGCAGAGCCCGGACTTTAACCCTATCGAGCACCTCTGGGACGAGTTGGAGCGTCAACTTAATGGGTGCCCCCACCGTCCGAAATCGGTGAAGGAACTGACCTGTCTTCTCCAAGCCGAGTGGAAGAAAATACCGCTAGCCGTCGTACAACGCCTGGTTGAGAGTATGCCCCGGAGGGTCGCAGCTGTAATCGCTGCTGGTGGAGGCTCCACAAACTATTGAAAGTGAATAAACTTCGTTTTCCTTTGCTATCACAGGTGTCCAATTACTTGTTGGTAGATAGTGTATATATACTTTTCTCCTCTTGGCTTTTTTTTTTTTTTTTTGATTAGAGGTTTAACGACCACCGTGAGCAACTCAATGGGCTATAAGCAGTCGCCTGTCCCTAATTTAGGGTCACTGGTTGTAGGGAAGGGAAAGAGCCAGTGCCGTAAGACAAACACAACATCCATGCCTGACCGGGATTCGAACCCGGACCCCTTACGGACGAATGATGAGAGGTCAACGCCTTTGACCACTGCTCCACCGGGGCGGCCTTGGCTTTCCAAATCTCTCTCTCTCTCTCTCTCTCTCTCTCTCTGTCTCTCTCTCTCTCTCTCTCTCTGTCTCTCTCTCTCTCTCTCTCTCTCTCTCTCTCTCTGTCTCTCTCTCTCTCTCTCTCTCTCTCTCTCTCTCTCTCTCTCTCTCTCTGTCTGCCTCTCTTTATATCTCCTTATTTCCTCTTGGGTTTCCAAATCTCTCTCTGTCTCCTAGAATTTTCCTATCTCACTCAGTCTTTCTGTCCTTTTCCGAAAGATATTTCCGATAACACGGAGTCATAATGACATGTACTTTAATGAGCATATCTGCGTTACCCTAAAAAAGTATTAAAATGAAGAGGTTATCCACTGAATCCAGAACTTTGAAACAGCAGTCCTACTAATATGCGGGGGAAGTTTTCCAAGTAATTTCAACCGAAATAAATGCATGACGGCGTCAAAAAAGAAAGGAGTGTGAAATCCGAATGTAAATTCGCACATGTTCTTAGTTTGGTAAATGCGCAAAATTATACGCTTATCGACCAATTACAGGAGCGAACATGACTAATGAAGCGTCAGGTGTTTACATATATCTAGTAGCTCTCAAATTCATTTGCCCTGACGTTTTAACTGTGTATTTGATGAGAACTACAGCAGGCATCCCTCATCCTGCTCGAATCAGATCATAATGCGAACTGCTGTCTGTGTTCCAAAGGGAAGGGATTATTAGAGCTGTTGATGTTGTATTCACACATGAAACTGAATATACTTCATCATATTCGTTCTTTCCTTTTGGTATATGAGGAATTTGAGCACAACTTTCCGGATATCAAACACTTGCGCCCCATTTTGCTTCAGATGGCACGTTGCAGAATTTGTACAGCCGTCATTCGAGATATATCAAAATTCCGATTTAACGTTTCTCAAAAGAACGCTTATTAGCGTTAGATGTGCATCGCATCCATTCGTTTGTGTGTGTTTAATCACGGTTTCCACTTTCAGGAAATTAAATTAATCATTAAGTCTGCTTGTGACCATATAAATGTGGGCTATATTATTCATTATTGCACATACGTATAGCAGCAAACTGTTGGCATTTTATTTTTCGGTTTATAGCATTTTGAAAATTTATGTACAGTAGAACTCTTTTATAACGAGCCTGTATTTTGCGAGAGACCGGATTTAACGAGCAAAACAGAAATTTTTATTTGGTATAATGTTAATTCAAAGCTAATTTGATCGTTTTCAACGATCAAAATTTAATGAAATCCCATTTTTAACCAGACAAAGAAAATTTACTGCGCACTCCGCCACCATCGTCTGCAACAGTCATTATCGTGCAGAAAATCTTCAGTGTTTATTTGAAGCAACAGATGATAGCGATGACGAGATATTTTGTGCACTAGGTGTTATTATGCGAAAATTAAAGGAACACAAATATAAAACAAGCAGAACAATTAGATGCTGCTTTTTAGCACGTCTTTTGTAAAATAAGATCGTGCTTCTGTTATCGGTTTGTCCATCCGTCCGTCCGTCCGTCCGTCAGTCCGTCCGTACCCACGGTATCTCTGCAACTATTAGTCCGATTTGAAAAATTCTTTTTGCATTCGGAAGCTTGAAATATGCGAATGATGATCCTTTATTTCGTTTTTTTTTTACGATGCACAATTTTGCCGCTACGGGGCGTAAATGCAGATGATGTCGAATTCAAAATTACGTTTTAATCCACATATTTGCTTCTAAACATCCGGTTGAAAAAATTCTTTTATCTTTCGATTCCATTTATGTCGAAGAGTGTTTTAGATATAGTTTCATTTTTCAAATTACGCATAGATTTTCCGCTAGAGGGCGTAAAAGTAAATTACATTTTTCCGATAACTCTTCTCCTAAAACTCCGATTTGAAAAATCTTTTTTTCAGAGAATACATCTCCTAATGCACAATCTTTTGCATAGAACTTCGAATTTTTGGTAAAGAATACTTTGGCCACCAGGGGGCGTAGTTGTTAATTTTTGCTTCTGATGTATTTGCCATAAAATCTGAGCTTCTAAAATATCGATTGAAAAAATCTTTGGTGGACTGATGCCACTCACATCGATAAACCTTTTCGGAATATTTTCTTTCTAAAATATTCCACAGTTTCTCTGCCAGGGAGCGTAGATGTATATCTTATTTTTGTCAATATCTCTACTTCTAGGAGTCCGATTTGAAAAATTCCTTCTTTGTTGGATAGTGTTTTCCGTGTGACATGTTTTTCGTATAATTTCAAAATTTTCAAGTAATTCATAGCCTTTCCACTAGGGGGCGTATAGGTAAATTGCGTTTCCCCCTATATCTCTGCTTCTAAATCTCTGATTTGAAAACTTCTTTCTGCACCGGATACAGCTCCTGATGGGAAATCGTTTCCACATAATTTCTAATTTTTGTAAAAAAATGGTTTGGCCACCAGGGGGCGCAAATCTTAATTTCCGCTTCTGATGCATTTGCAGCAAAATATGAGCTTCTAAATTCTCGATAAAAAAAAACGTCGTTTGTACACTGATACTACTCATGTCGACAAACCTTTTAGGAACATTTTCTTCTTAAAATAGTGCACGGTTTCTACGCCAGGGGGCGTAGATGTATATCTTTTTTTTTTGTCAATATCTCTACTTCTAGGGGGTTCGATTTGAAAAATTCCTTTTTAGTTGGATAGTGTTTCCAGTAGGGCATGTGCCTCATATAATTTCAAAATTTTCAAGTAGTTCATAGACTTTCCGCTAGGGGGCGTAAAGCTAAATTGCTTTTCGCCCTATATCTCTGCTTCTAAACCTCCTATTTGAAAAATTCTTTCTGCACCGCATACATCTCCTGATGGGAAATCGTTTGCACATAATTTATAATTTTTGTAAAAAAAAATGGTTTGGCCACCAAGGGGCGTAAACTTTAATTTCCGCTTCTCATGTATTTGCAGCAAAATATGAGCTTCTAAATTCTCGATTGAAAAAAACGTCGTTTGTAGACCGATATTACTCGTGTCGACAAACCTTTTAGAAACATTTTCTTCTTAAAATAGTGCATGGTTTCTGCGCCAGGGGGCGTAGACGTATATCTTATTTTTCTCAATATCTCGACTTCTAGGGGTCTGATTTAAAAAATTCCTTCTTTGTTGGATAGTGTTTCTAGTGTGACATGTTTTTCCTAAAAATTCAAAATTTTCAAGTAATTCTTAGACTTTCTGTTAGGGGGCGTAAAGGTAAATTTAGTTTCCCACTATTTCTCTGCTTCTAAACCTCCGATTTCAAAAATTCCTTCTGCACCGGATACAGCTCCTGATGGGAAATCCTTTTGCACATAATTTTTTAATTTTTGTAAAAAAATGGTATGGCCACCAGGTGGCGTAAGTCTTAATTTCCACTTCTGATGTATTTGCAGCAAAATATGAGCTTCTAAAATCTCGATCGAAAAAAGTATTTTGTTGACCGATGCTACTCATGTCGACAACCTTTTTGGAACACTTTCTTCTTGAAATATTGCATGGTTTCTACGCCAGGGGGCGTAGATGTATATTTTATTTTTGTCAATATCTCTACTTCTAAAAGTCCAATTTGAAAAATTTCTTCGTTGTTGGATAATGTTTCCGATGCGAAATGTTTTTTCTATAAATTTAAAAATTTCACGTAAATCATTTAAGACTTTCCGCTAGGGGGCATAAAGGTAAATTGCGTTTTCTGCTCCTAAAACTCCGATTTGAAAAATTCTTCCTGTGTCGCATACAAGACCTGATCGAAAAAAATTTTCACATAATTTCTAATGTTTTGTAAAGAATGGTTTGGTAACCGTGGGTCATAAGTGTTAATTTCTGTTTCTGATGTATTTGTAGCAAAATCTTGGCTCCTGAAAACTCGACTAAATTTGTTTTTCTTGGACCGATACCGCTCATATGGATAAACCTTTTGAGAATACTTTCTTCCTAAAATAATGCATGGTTTTTCCACCAGAGGACGTAAAGTCACATCTTATTTTTGTCGATAACTCTGTTTCTAAGAGTTCGTAAGCTCAAGATTCCGTTTACACCAATATCTGAGGGATTAAAGACCCGATTGAAAAACTTCTTTCTACCGTCAGATACTATTGTTTTCCATACCGGTTTCATTGCCTTTGAATAGCTTTGCTAAATTTAATTTGCGTCAGAACGGATTCAAAAGGCGTGCTTATTACCCCCGAAAATTCGGTGTCATCTTTCTTGTTACAAAGTCTTTTCGCATAATGTTTGATTCAAGATTCGCTGTTACTATGTATTCATCTGAGTGCTTAATTTATTTTATTTTGTATTACTCTAGTTAATTAAATCTTTTAAGTATATCCAGTTGTCATGTTTATGTAATATAAACGTATCTGCATATTATGTGTGCATATTCTCACACTGTGGGATTTTTCACTCTAAAGCGAATTTTGCGAGGATTTCCATTGGTTCCCGAGAGTTCTATGTATTTACTTACATAACATAATCCTACTTTTCGTCACTTTCTATAAATCACCATAGTGTTTACAATTTTTCCATTAAAATACTGCCAAAAGATCAGACTGTCCCTATTTTTAGCACGTCTTTTGTAAAAAAAGATCGTGCTTATGTTATCGGTTTGTCCGTCCGTCCGTCTGTACCCACGGTATCTCTGCAACTATTAGTCCGATTTGAAAAATTCTTTTTGCATTCGAAAGCTTGAAATATGCGAATGATGATCCTTCATTTCGTTTTATTTTTACGATGTACAATTTCGCCGCTAGAGGGCGTAAATGCAGATGATGTCGAATTCAAAAATACCTTTTATTCCACATATTTGCTTCTAAACATCCGATTGAAAAAATATTTTATCTTTCGACTCCATTTATGTCGAAGAGTATTTTGGTATAGTTTCTTTTTCAAATTACGCATGGATTTTCCGCTAGAGGGCGTAAAAGTAAATTGCATTTTTTCCGATAACTCTTCTTCTAAAACTCCGATTTGAAATTAGAATTTCGAATTTTTGGTAAAGAATACTTTGGCCACCAGGGGGCGTAAGTGTTAATTTTCGCTTCTGATGTATTTTCCATAAAATCCGAGCTTCTGAAATATCGATTGAAAAAATTATTTGGTGGACTGATGCCACTCACATCGATAAACCTTATCAGAATATTTTCTTCCTAAAATATTCCACAGTTTCTCCGCCAGGGAGCGTAGATGTATATCTTATTTTTGTCAATATCTCGACTTCTAGGAGTCCGATTTGAAAAATTTCTTCTTTGTTGGATAGTGTTTTTCGTGTGACATGTTTTTCATATAATTTCAAAATTTTCAAGTAATTCATAGCCTTTCCGCTAGGGGGCGTATAGGTAAATTGCGTTTCCCCCTATATCTCTGCTTCTAAATCTCCGATTTGAAAAATTCTTTCTGCACCGGATACAGCTCCTGATGGGAAATCGTTTCCACATAATTTCTAATTTTTGTAAAAAAAATCTTTTGGCCACCAGTGGGCGTAAACCTTAATTTCCGCTTCTGATGTATTTGCAGCAAAATATGAGCTTCTAAATTCTCGATTGAAAATAACATCGTTTGTAGACCGATACTACTCATGTCGAGAAACGTTTTAGAAACATTTTGTTCTTAAAATAGTGAACGGTTTCTACGCCAGGGGTGTCGATGTATATCTTATTTTTGTCAATATCTCGACTTCTAAGAGTCCGATTTAAAAAATTTTCTTCTTTGTTCAATAGTGTTTCTAGTTGACATGTTTTTCCTATAAATTCAAAATTTTCAAGTAATTCATAGACATTCCGCTAGGGGGCGTAAATGTAAATTGCGTGTTCCCTTATATCTCTGCTTCTAAATCTCCGATCTGAAAAATTTCTTTCTGCACCGGATACAGCTCCTGATGGGAAATCGTCTGCACTTAATTTCAAATGTTTGTAAAATGTTTGGCCACCAGGTGGCGTAAGTCTTAATTTCCGCTTCCGATGTATTTGCAGCAAAATATGAGCTTCTGAAATCCCGATTGAAAAAAGTCTTTTGTGGACTGACACTACTCATGTCGACAAACATTTTAGAAGCATTTTCTTCTTGAAATAATGCATGATTTCTACGCCAGGGGCGTAGATGAATATCTTATTTTTGTCAATATCTCTACTTCTAAAAGTCCGATTTGAAAAATTCCTTCTTTGTTGGATAGTGTTTCCGATGCGAAATGTTTTTCCTATAAATTCAAAATTTTCCAGTAAATCATAGAGTTTCCGCTACGGCGCACAATGGTAAATTGCGTTTTCTGCTCCTAAAACTCCGATTTGAAAAATTCTTCCTGTATCGCATACAAGACCTGACGGAAAATATTTTCCACGTAATTTCTAATGTTTGGTAAAGAATGGTTTGGCCACCAGGGGTCATAAGTGTTAATTGCTACTTCTGATGTATTTGTAGCAAAATCTGGGCTCCTGAAAACTCGACTAAAATATTTTTCTTGGACCGATACCGCTCATATGGATAATTTTTTTGAGAATACTTTCTTCCTAAAATAATGCCTGGTTTTCCCACCAAGGGACGTAAAGTCACATCTTGTTTTTGTCGATAACTCTGTTTCTAAGAGTTCGTAAGCTCACGATTCCGTTTACAGCAATATCTGAGGGATTAAAGACCCGATTGAAAAACTTCTTTCTTCCGTCAGATACTATTGTTTTCCATACCGGTTCCATTGACTTTGAATAGCTTTGATAAATTTAATTTGCGTCAGAACGGATTCAAAAGGCGTGCTTATTACACCCGAAAATTCGGTTTCATCTTTCTTGTTATTTTTATTTTTGTCTTTAATGACAAATGTAAAATTCGTCCTGTCTCCTGTACAGGACGTGGGGTTCTGTCTGACTCGACATACTTTTTGATCAAATTCCAATATTGGTAAACACTGATATAGAGGATTTCTGTCCTCACAACTAGAAGTGTGTAACTGATACAGCTCATTCTGTTAACCGAAGTGTAAGCGTGGCTGGCTTTAGGTTGGACTCCACGGATTTAAACAAGCGTGGTATTTTAATTATTGTATGTGTGGTCCTCAACAGATCTGATCACGAATGGAGCTTTGAAATATTGGTCACAACGGATCTCAATATCTATGACACTTGAAAATTAATTGATTCCATGGATCTAAGCACCTGCTTTTTTTTTTTTTTTTTTTTTTTTAAGTGGGACTCTTTTGAACAAAACACCTATTGGACTTTTAACAACTGGAACGCAAGGCATTTGACGACCTATGGAACTTAATAGATCTGAGCACCAGATTTTCTTAGAATACCATAAATGGAACTTCTCCGATTTCGGCATCCATATGACTTTTAGAAAAATTGGCACTAAACGAATCTAAGTTACTGTGGAGCTTCACATAGTGGGTCTCAAATGTTATGACTGCTTACGAGATTTAAAGGATCTAACCTGATATTTTCCCTAAAAAGGTGAAATCCAGTTAATCTGAGCATCCATTGCACTTTTAAAAAGTGGGACTCAATGGATCAATGCACCAACACGACTTGGAAAGAGTCGGACTCAACACGCTGTACTTGACGGACCTAAGCACCTATATAAATAGTCATTTACTGTATAGAACAAACTGCGAATAACTAAAAATGTGGTTATTGTTTCTGAGAAATTTATCGCATTAGCCATTTACGGTTGGAATTCACCTCCACTGTCTCAATGAACAGCTGAATTTGGTTAACGTTCGTGGCTGCCATACGGGAATCTCAGTTTCGGTCCCAGACAGGTAAGGACACTCGAACCACTAAATACCCGCTGTGCGTCGGATGGGCATGTTAAACCCTCGGACCCCCGGTAATAAATAAGGTCGTCTTCCTCCCCTTTCTACCTCGCTTCCGTGTCCCTTTCCTAACGGGCACTCTAGCCCAAATCTCCTGGCTTCCTATTTCTAAGGATTGTTTAAGACCTGGGGTCAGACACTCGCTTCCTATAATCATCTATATATGATCTGATCTTTGCAGTAGTATTTTAATGTCGGTGATACACATTAAATCCATGGAGGATATTCAACTTATGTAGAGTTCCTTGAGATTCCATTGCTACATCTGTTGAATAACTTTCGGATGGTTTCCCCGCCACAAAAACTTAATGAGTGGAAAGGCAAGCTTTTAAAGTAAAGGACAGCGTTAGATGCGAGAAACTAGTATTGACTTAGTGGATCGAAAATCGGAACAATAAATCCACAAGAAATGTCGGAAATGTTAAAAACTGAGGGTCACGTGGCTCTTTTCAATTCACCGTTGCGTTAAACAATACAAATTGAACAAAATTCGCTGTTAAAATTTCTGAAAACAATGAAGTCGTAGTCTAAACACCCGATAACAAAATATGCATGTCTGTTACACCTATTAAAATTGCTAAACCCTCTCTGTTATATCAATGATAAACTAATCAGAAGGTTTCACATCCACTTTTTTTTCAATGTATTCAGTGACAATGGAACTGCTTCACGTAAAAGAACTGAATAGAATCATTTGGGTGTTGAAGACTCGTCTTTAAAAGATCACATGTTACTTAATACGGCTGTCTTTTGACTCCACTGCTGCAGCAATGCATAATGATAACCGCGGCAAGACAGCAGGCAGCCCAATGAACATTAGTTCTTAGCTTTGCAGTTGTTAGTCCCGAACAGAAGTCTTGGATATGATCGAGAACTACATAATAAAAGCCTCATTTCTTTCAGACGTCGCAAACTTTGCATATGAACCTGTCACCAACTGAAGATGAATCGAGAGAAATTCGTATTTCTCCTTTTTGTATCTAGAAGCGCTTGTCTCTTCACAACAATTTTAAGTACCATTCTGAACGCATTCTCCTCCACAATGTCTGTCTGTTCTTGTCCCACATCCCATATGATTGGCGATTCGGCCAGCTATCTAACCTTATGCAGTTCAATGATCACCAAACAGAAGTCATCGCTCTTTCCACGTTAATGTTTGGTGTTCCTAATCCACGTCGAGTGTATGAATTAACAGTTCAATGATATTGTTATGTTCAATCTGAACCGGCTGATGGAATAAAAATTGTGTGCTTCGTGTTGGTGTACGATTTCGTTTTGTTGTTGGTATATCCTGAAATCGGTGTTTTGTAGCTTCCGGAATCCTTTGACTCCACTGCCCCTGAATCCTTTGACTCCTCTGCTCAGCTTTCGTTTTTTTGTTTTACTCGCATACCACGTGTTTACGTTAGAAACATGATCGTTTGCACCCATGCAAACAAACAATGCCCAGACGTGATACACAGTGTGATTCGTTGGTTGAATGTAAACGTGATTCTTTCTTCTAGCAAACCTCAAGGTAACGATTTATTTCGGGAAAGATTTATTACTGTACGCATATTATTGATAAATAAGCTCTCTCTCTCTCTCTGTATGTTTGATAAAAGCACTTCAGTGCTTTTAAAGAAGCGTTAGAAAGATGTTGATGTTCAAGAAATATTTGAAGTCCATAGACGAAACTGGAAATAAAATTTGCTTTTTCATTGTTCATAGCATTCAGCTATTTGCTGGCAAACCGTTGGCCATCGGGAAATCTCGTCATTTAGCCGACGTGTTTTCGTATGCGTTTAATTAATATATGCGTGCTGCTTAGAGTATACATTCCGGAGCAGCAATCATACGCTGATTTGCATACAAATCCCCATCCACTGCTTATCCCATTGAAAACTGGTAAAACTAGAAAATAGAGTCGAATGGAGTAAATGAGCTTTATTCGGCGCCGTTTGTTACTGGGGCCTCTTTCACTAGGGGCTCTGTCTTCTTCAAAGGAGCACTTGAGACACACAACCGCCATGTACAAAATCACTTCTAGGTGTAGCTTACGTCTGAATACGTCCCGAAAATTCGCATGCTGACCACGGAAAATGGTGTACGAAAACTCTGCTCTCAAGTTCTCCTTTGCAGAAGACTTAGCTCCCTGCTGAGAAGAACACTAATAAGAAAAGGCACTGAGTAAAGGTGAGCTAACCCTATCAAGCTCTGCTTTGTCTTTTCTGGTTTCACCAGTTTTGAATGGGATCTCAATGGTTTTTTGGCTCTGAAATGTCAACTGTTCCAAATGAATTAATACATAGAATTAATACTGAGGAAGAAGCTATTGAGATCAAGAAGCTATTGAGATCTCGTGAAGAATCGTGACATCACGCTTTCCTTTCAGTGTTTCTAAGCAGGTGTTGAAACGACTGACTTCTACGTGTCAGGATGCGATTGCTTTGAATTTGTGACTTAACACAGAGCTGATATCACGTAAGGTTACAGGTCAAGATTTTCAAGAATTGTGGCTTACTTGCTGGGATCCATAGAAAACGCATTTCGCGAATCGTGGTCTACTCGATCAGAAAAGAAATTTGCAAATCTTCGATCTACCTGGCGTATTCAGGGGAAAATAAATTTTCTGAGTCCACCATATCTAGAATCACAGATATAATGATAAAAAAAATACATATGTACTCTCATAGGCGTAGAGTTTTGTAAATATCAGACCATGCTAAAAAAAACCCCAAAAATCAATGCCATTTGTACACTAATTTTCTTTAACATCAATAAATGAATGAATAAAAACGTGTTATTATTAATCGTTATCCAGTAGTAAACTTTTGAGCATTTTTGAAATAGTGCCCGTTTTTCATTCAATCCTCATGCTTGTGAGTAAATTTGAATATATTACAGGCAAAAGATGTTTTTTTTTTTTTTTTCGTTTGGGAGTTTAATGACTATTGTGAGCAACTCACTGGGGTATACAGGGTGCTTCATAAAGAAGTAAACAGTTTCAACGCACTATAAAACACGAACAATATTTTATGTGACCTGTAACAGAATTGTAGAGGAATGTTTCAAGTTTTTTTAGAGGCAGTCACAGATGTTCTATGTGTGTACCCTTAGTCACAAGACACACATCGAGCCGGTAATCCATTTCCGCCCAAAACGCGAGGTAAGATATCTGAATTTTGAGGAAGAAGCTGAAAATGCATTGAATTATTTTCAGCTTCTTTCTCAAAATTCTCCAGACAGTGTGCTGTGAAATCTGCACTTCACGACTCACCCTCCGCGTTGATTTTCCCGGGCTTCGTTGAATGGCGGTGCAAACATTATCGGACAACTTCTTCCGATACACGCGGTCGTCCAGGGCTTTTAAGTTTGCAGAAACATCCCGTAGTTTTAAATTTTTTATACCAATCGTAGATAGATTTTCTGGTTGGAGGTTCTTTTGCGAATCGTGATCGAAAATGCCGTTGCACAACAGTTACAGATTCCGTTTTGCTCAATTCAAGAACACAAAACGCCTTCTCCACTACAGACGCTGCCATTTTGACTAACTAGTCACGTGGCACGCGCGCTATCGCCTACATCACTTCCTTCAGTAGCGGGACACAAACTTTATGAGTACCACTACGTAACGGTTCGCAGTTGTGGCCCGTGTCTTCAACTGTTACTGTTTTAGAGCAATCTGGAAACTGTATACTTCTTTATGAATCACCCCGTATAAGTAGTCGCCGTCTCTAATTTGAGGGCACTGGTTCCAAACAAGGGAGAAGACCAGCGCGGTAAGACAAGCATACCATCCATGCCACACCCGGTAGTCAAGCTCGGACACATCTCGGGCGAACGATTGGTAGCTTGCGCCTCGTACCACCCACCCGCAGGGTTGACTTCTTTTCCTTCATAGTTTTCTTAATGACTGTTTCATTTCTCAGCAGATCTGAAAAATTCTTGTTACAATATTATGGCGAATTCATTACAACTGATGTATTACAGAATTTCTTCATATACTACACTAAAGTGCCAAAAGTCATCGGATACGTACCTAGTATCGTGTAGGAACTCCTCTAACCCGGCGAAGTGCAGCAACTCGACGTGGCATCGATTACACAAATGGCCGGAAGACTTCTGGAGAGATGTTGAGCCATGCTGTCTGAACAGCCGCCCATAGCTCCTTGGTATTTGTAGGTGCCAGATCTTGGGTGCAAATGGACCTTTCCACCACGTTCCACAAGTGAATGGATTCATATCGGGCGAACGTGGTGGCCACACCATCCGTCAGAACTGTCCAGAATGCTCCTCGAACCAATTCTTGACAACTTGGGCCGATGGCATGTTCATTGTCCGCCTGGAAAATCCCATTGTTGTTGGAGTAGATTATGTCACTGAAGCTCTGCAAATGGTCACCCAGCAGAGCAATAAAGCGATTACCGGTTAATGGCATGTTTACGAGGACCAGAGAGAGGACCCAAACCGTGCCACGTATGAAACCACCACCGGTTTGCACAGTGCCTTGTTGACAGCTTGGATCCATGGCCTCATGGGGTCTGCGCCACACTCGAACCGTACATTAGCTCGTAACAACGGGTTGTGTGACTCATCAGACCACGCCACATGTTGGCACTCTTCCAGGGTCCAATTACCGTGTTCACGAGAACAGGTGAGGCATTGTGTCCGATGTCGTTGTGTTGACAAAGGCACTCTGGTGGGTCTTCTGATCCCATACCCCATGGACGCTAAATTACGCTCCACTGACCTGATGGATATGTCTCTGGTACCTCCTGCATTGAATGTGGATGTTATTTGAGCCAGAGTCGCTTGTCTGTTAGCATGGATAATTCCGGTCAGACGCCGCTGGTCACGGTCATTCAGCACCCGTGGTCGCCCACTGCGCTATCCACGGTGGGTGATAATGCCTTCCATGAGGTATTCTCAGTACACACGTGACACTGTGGATCGAGGAATTTTGAATGTTCGCACAACTTCGGAAATTGAATGCCCCATCCGGCTGACTCTCACTACCATGCCTCGTTCAAACTCCGAAAATTCACGTCGGCTTGCCACAATCCTACAGGCGGTTGTTCAACCTCACTCACAAGATTACACCTCGCAACGGATAAAAATCATCGCGTGAGTCGAAGCCTTTATACGACGGCAGCGCCGGTTAAAAATTGGCAAAGTTATCCCATGACTTTTGGCACTTCAGCGTAAAATACACAGTGCGTCAAAGAATTTTTAAGACTGGGTCTGTAAAATGAAATAGAAACAAGAAATTATAATTTGTTTGGGTTTGTTATTCAAAATAAGTTCCTCGGGCTTCAATACACTTGTTACAGCGATTTAATAATGATTCGAATGCCTGTTCCAGTTCACTTTGCGGAATTGTCTCCAAAGCACGCGTCGAAGCTGTTTGTATGGTCGAAATATCATCAAAATAACACCCTTTTAACGTCCTTTTAAGTTTTGGGAATAAAGAAAAGTCCCAGGGTGCTAAATCAGTCGAATACGGTGGATGATTCAACACACAGACGTTATTTTTGGCCAAAAACCTACGAACAAGAAGTGAGGTGTGACTGGGTGCATTATCGTGCAACAAACACCAACTGTTTTCATCTCGATATTCTGTACGAATGCGAGAAATTCTGCCCATCAAACGCCTCAAAACATTTAAATAAAACTCACCAGTAATTGTTTGTCCACTTGGAACAAATTCTTTGTGCATTACTATCGAAAAATGTAATGAGCATTGTTTTGATTTTCGATGGAACTTTTCTTGTTTTTTTTTTTTGGCTTGTGGCGAGTTTTTTTACTTCCATTTCGCACTTTGTCGCTTTGTTTTAGGATCATATTGAAAACACCATCTTTCATCACCGGTAACGTTCGATTTTAAGAAGTTTGGATTTTTTCAGCGGCTGAAATGATGTCTCTGCAGTGTGCACTTCTCCTTGCTTTTTGTTCATTGGTTAACGTGTGTGGAACAAATTTAGCACAGACTTTTGTTTTGCCCAAATCTTCATGCAGGATGGTTCGAATCGTTTCTTTGTTGATGTTTAAAGACTCTTCCAACATTCTTAGTGACGCACATCGATTGTTTGCCACGAAATCACGCACTTTTTTAATAATCTCAGGTGTCCTAGATGAACTTGGTCTTCCGGTATGCTTATCATCTTCTAGCGTCTCCCTTCCGTCCAAAAAACGTTTGTGCCACATGAAAACATTTGTTCTACTTAAACAAAACTCACCGTAAACTTGTTTCATCATTTGGTACGCTTCCGAGGCACTTTTACCAAGTTTTGCGTTAAATTTAATAACAGCCCTTTGTTCAATCTTAATAATTCAATATGAAAAAAATTTTACTTCTCTAATGAACGCCCGTTTCGTTTGAGTTACTTTAACAACTGCGCAGTACTTTTGGCAGAAAGCAAGCAGATGGTCACGGTTTATAACGCATTCGCGACTAAACTGGTAGCGCCACCGTAGGCTGAAATCTAGTGCCAGTCTTAAAAATTCTTTGACGCACTGTGTACAAAGGGCACCCTAAAAGTAATGTTTCCTCCTTAATAACTTTTGAAATTTTGAAGTGATTTTAATGAAACTGCACTGGCATGTACTATCGTATGTTACCAATGTGGGAACAATTTTTTTCGGAATCGGAAATAAAGGTCATGAATGACAGAAAAAATTAGCAAGCCGTAATTGAATTCCTGGAAAAAGAGGGATGTGAGGCTCCAGAAATCTACAGAAGACTCCTGGCGGTGTATGCAGCTGCCACAATTGGTATCAGTAATGTCCGAAGATGGATGAAGAGCTTTCGAGAGGGATAAAGTTCAGTGTTGGACAAACAACGGAGTGGAAGCCCCGCAACTGCAGTGACAGATGCCAACATGCAGCGAGTGAAAGGCCTCATCACAGCTGATCGTCGTGTAACCATCCAGGGGTTGTGTGATGCAATTCATTGTGGTCATAGTGCTATGAAAATTTTAATTAGGGACCTGGACTAGAGATAAATTTGTTCAAAGTGGATCCGAAGAAACCTAACCCGCGAACAATGTGAACAAAGGGTGTACATGTGGCGGGACCTCTTGAACTGCTATGAGAGGGAGGGTGGGTGTTTTTCTCTAATGTTGTTACCTGGGATGAAACCTGAGTGTTCGTTCATGACCCAGAAACAAAACGCGCGTCAATGGAATGGCACCGCACATCTTCACCTCGACAGAAAATGGTGAAAACAACTCGTTTCGCAGGGAAATTGATGGTGATAATTTTCTGGGACAAACGTGGTGTCATTTTCACTGATTTCCTTGAACGGGGTACAACAATAAACAGTACTCACTATGTGAAGACATTGAAGAAGCTAAAGAAAGCTAGACGTGACATTACACTTCATAGTGTTGTTTTACACCATGGCACTTCCCTACACCTCAATGGAGACATCACTGGCTGTTGCCAAAATGGGGTGGACGGTGATGCCCCAATTCCCCTACAGTCCTGATTTGGCTCCCTCGGACTTTTTCCTGTTTGCCCCTTTGAAAAACACCCTTCATGGGGAGCGTTTCGACGATGTGACAGAGTTAAACTAGCTGTGAACTCATGTATGAAACGACAGCCTCGGGAATTTTTCCAAAATGGATTTTACCATTGGGTTCAATGATGGCGGAAATGTATAGAAAGTGATGGACAATACTTTGAATACGCTAGCATTATTAACAATATGTCCAAGTATTTTGCCACTAAGTTTCACATTTTTGGTGCTGCAAATAAAAATCTTATGAGGGACGAGGCATTGTTTTCAGGATGCCCTTTGTAATATTGCTTTAAGGCTGTTGTCGTTCTGTTATAAGTCCCGTTTGGGTTAGATTTTTAAGCCTAATTGCAGCTCGTTACTCGTTTGTCCTAAAATTGTTTTTACTACTTAATAAATTACAGTTACTTTACTTTCCACTCGCCATCTGCACGTTCTACTGAATTTCATTCATCACGAAGGACAAAACCATTGGTTCCTTTATTTTTGCGAAGGCCACGGTAACTGGACTAAGAAACCTGGGCATGTTATAGGAATACGCTGTGCCTCAGCTGCCTGAAAAAAATTTTTCAACAAGATGGGGCTCCTCCGCACTTTTCCAATGATGTCCGCACGTTCTTGGATGACCACTTCACTACAGGATGGATTGGGAAAGGATCAGCGTTCATTTCATGGCATCCCAGATCACCAGACCTAAGTCCACTTGACTTTTTCCTGTGGAGGTTTGTTACGGACCAGATGTACGCTACGCCGGTGCGTAATAAGGAAGACTTACGCGACAGAATTTGTGCTACAGTCAACAACGTGACACCACAAATACTTCTCAACACATGGGTTGAGGTAGAATACCGGTTGGATGTTTGCCATGCCACCAGTGGAGCTCATGTTGAAGATTGTTAGACATGCAAAACAAAAATTCTCAGTTTATGTATCTGAAACAATGCGTGTCAGTAATAAATTGTGGTAAATTCAGAATTTATGAAACTTCCTTTTATTATGTGTCTAAGCGGAACACTGTGTATTCAAGAGTGGCTTGAATATACACTATCTACCAACAAGTAATGGAACACCCCTGCAATCGACGATATCTGCGGTCCAGATATACGCCACGGCCGCCGCCGTTAAATATCGTGTGGGAAACAACAACGCAACCAGTCGCATGCAAGATGCCACGCAGTTCGGAGCTCTCTGATTTCGAGAAAGGTGTAATCGTTGGGTATCACAGAAATGGTCGATCCATACGTGACATATCCAGCAAGTTGAAGTACCCAAAATCGACAGTGGCCTACGTGATTGGCAAGTGGAAGATGAAAGGTGACTGTCGGAATTTGCCCCGACCCGGCAGACCCGCAAAACTAGGAGTTAGAGACCGATGGGTGCTGGCCAGAGAAATTCGGAAGAATCGCACCAAATCGATGGGCCACATCCGCGAGGAGTTTCAACAGGCATCCGGGAGTGTTCTTTCGGTGAATACCATCCGTAAGGAAACCCATCTGCTCGGTTATCATGGATGTGCTGCCGCTCATAAGCCTTTGATCACCAAGTCCAATAGCGCTGCTCGGCTAACGTGGTGCAACAAATGTCGACAGTGGACCGTTGAACAGAGGAAACAGGTTCTCTGGAGCGGCGAATCAAGGTTCACCCTCTACCGTTCGGATGGTAGGGTCTGGGTTTGGCGTTTGCCTGGAGAACGCCTCCTGCCGGAATGTATTGTGCCATCTGAGAAGTTCGGCGGCGGTGGAATTATGCTATGGGGGTGTTTCTCCTGGTATGGCACGGGACCCTCGGTCGTAATTCCTGGTAGACTTAACGCGAAGACCTACTGCACCATTTTGGATGACCATGCGCTTCCTACGTTGTGGCAGTTTTACGGAGTGGACCCATGTTACTTTCAGGATGACAATGCCACCTGTCATGTTGCGAGGTCCATCATGGCTTGATATGGTGACAATGGGGTTAATCGAATGGACTGGCCTGCGCAGAGCCTGGACCTTAACTCTATCGAGCACCTCTGGGACGAGTTGGAGCGTCGACTTAAGGAGTGCCCCCACCGTCCGAAATCGGTGAAGGAACTGACCTGTCTTCTCCAAGCAGAGTGGAAGAAAATACCACTAGCCGTCGTACAACGCCTGGTTGAGAGTATGCCCCGGAGGGTCGCAGCTGTAATCACCGCTCGTGGAGGCTCCACCAACTATTGAAGGAGAATAAACTTCGTTTTCCTTTGCTATCACAGGTGTCCAATTACTTGTTGGTAGATAGTGTACGAGTATGTATATTCAAATTGAGGTTCTCCCGTCAGTCTTCTAGAAGCCGAGATACTGAGCTTCCATACATGCGGAGGGATGGGACAACAAAACAGTAAGCTCGTCATTATATTCAAAGACGTGCAGAAATTTGCAAATTTTCCTAAAGATTTATTCATTTGAAAGGATAACTGATTACGTGTGAGTATAAAGAGCCCTTTATGTTCGGTAAAGAAATTCTTTCCAGACAAAATGGAACTGCATCGGTTTCATAACGAAGACTTCTTCTCAGGAACAGAAAATATTTTGTGGATTTAATAAAGCTTTCTTCGCTAGTTTCATAGGTCCCCTGGAAAAGAAAATGCTCTCGCAGTCGGGAAAAACATTAATTTTTATCAATCATCTTTTTCCGATTTCGCTGCATTTGAACACGGCATTTTGCCAAGTCTGCCAATTTTCTGTTGCATTACCCATGCCATTACTTATTCAATTTATTTACCTCGGTAACTGAAGGGTGGAACTACAAAGCCATCCAGCTATTGCTTGGTTCGGTCCTTATCGAATGTACTACGAATCTAGTTGAGAAGGACGGCTTTTGACATTTTTCAAAAAGCTTCGTTTTTCCAGGATTTTTTTCCAAAAGGTATTTCTGAATTTTTTTCCTCGCAGGAGGAGTGATTAAAATTCTTTCAAAAGAAGGTTAATTTTTTTTTCTTTCTCAAAAGGAAAAGTCGAAATGTTGGGTAATGGTTTTCTCTTCGTTTTAGAAGAACGCTTCATTTTTTTTTAAATCAAAATAGTATTTAAAAATTTTGAAATGTTTTTTTCATCTGTAAAGACTGCCTCAATTTATCTTTTAGATAATAAGGCCCGCTCTAAATTCATATTGCTGTTGCAGATGTTCTTGAAAAATAAAAAATCTACGACCCCTCTCAATGTTATTAATTCCGGTTTAGAGGGGAATTTCTTCCTCTTTGGGAGAAATCGTAGAACGCGGTTTTCTAAGATGAGTTTGTTTTACTCATCATCTCCAGTTCGTAAATAGAGATGTAATATGTAACACTTTTAAATTGTTATTCACCTATAATATTACTTGTCGTACTATCGATATTACTTGTAACACTACACTGAAAAAAATTCTGAGATTCACGGGCAACTTTCCGTCATTTCTTTAGTGAATTAACGAAACATGTTTCTGATACAACCTTTTCCGTGAAATGGCGGGAAGAGACCTGAATTTTACGGATTTTTCGTTGACGGGAAAATTCTGAATTTTCAGAAACCTTTCCGCAGTTTCTTTCTTATATTGACGGTAAATTGCCGTTTTAGACAGGGGTTAACGGAAAACTCTGAATTTTCAAAAATCTTCCCGCAATTCCTTTCGTATTATAACGGGAAAAAACAGAAAATTTCCGTTAAATATGCTTCGTTAATTCACTAAAGAAATGACGGAAAGTTTCCCGTGAATTTCAGAATTTTTTTTTTCAGTGTAGTGTTATTACTTGTAACACTACACTGAAAAAAAAATTCTGAAATTCACGGGAAACTTTCCGTCATTTCTTTGGGTGAATTAACGAAGCATATTTCTGATACAACCTTTTCCGTGAAATGGCGGGAAGAGACCTGAATTTTACGGATTTTTCGTCTACGGGAAAATTCTGAATTTTCAGAAACCTTTCCGCAGTTTCTTTCTTATATTGACGGTAAATTGCCGTTTTAGACAGGGGTTAACGGAAAATTCTGAATTTTAAAAAATCTATCCGCAATTCCTTTCGTTATTAACGGAAAAAACAGAAAATCTGCGTTTTCACTTTTTTCCGTATTTGTATGATGAGAAATTACCGGTAATTGGAGCGATGGGTGAGAATATTCGAGGTCTGATTAACTTTTAAATTTCAATCGTCTGTCGAATTTTGAAGTTCCGTAGCGAAATCGGACACTGTGGATAGCATATCTCATGAATTTTGTTTATTGTGGCACAGGATATTTCTTCTCCTCTCCCCTATTTTGCGCACGATCTATTTATTATATATTGTGTAATGTGAAGAGAGCAGTGAGATTTCGAGCAGCTAGAAACCGGGTACTTTACTTATTATACAGATGATTACACGATGTCTATATGTATCAGCCTTTGGACAACTTAAGACAAAAGCTATTGTAGCTATGCTATCACGACTAAATTTTATGTTTAGTTTTTTTGTGTGTGAAATAATACTATAAAAAAGTACATTTCACCTTTTTTAAAGATAACTGGAAGTTATTGCCAGTTTCAAAAAATCAAGTTGCAAAGCATTTTGTTGCTTCGAAAAATCAGGATAAAAAAAAATTCTTATTTGTGAAAAGTCCTCCTACAGAAAAAAAAAAAAAACTACAAACCTATTCAGAAATATAATAAGTTCCAACAGAAAATAAAGTGACTAAATCACTCGCATTAATGAAAAAAAGAAAATTCATCGTAGTGGAATTCGTTTTATGATGTATTTGGGTCGGATTGTCGAGGGTTCGTGGCTCAGTTGTTAAAGGCGTTAGTTACCTGTTGAGCCAACTCAAACGTCCGTGAGTTCGATGATGATGATCTCTGCGGAAAGATTATCTGGAGTAAGGGCTGGAAAGTATACAGGGTCGGTGATTTTGCGGAATTTCAGTGTAAATACGGAACCTGAAATGGCATTTTCTAAAATAAACGGAATTTCTGTCTACGGAAAGTTTGTGAAAATACGGAAGTTAAAATAAACGGGCACTTTTAAGAACGGGAATTTCTGTAAAAGACCGATAACTACCGGCAACTTTGCCATACGTTATTTTCAAAAATTTTCCGTGAATTCACACCACTTAATTTTTAAAGTGTAGAGTCTGATAACGTTATACTCCGGATAAGTACCGCAAAATACTTAGTTATAGAATGAGCAATATTTGGTTTTCTAACGGTCTGAAGAAAAAAAAATCTTCAAGTACTCGCATAAATAGTCTTTATTTGGTCTTCCATGCACAACAAAACTACGCTTCAAAGCCCTTCAGTGCTCTCAACAAACTGAACCTGTACAGCATGACGCTCAAAGTGTACATACAGCTTAATCCAGTTTTATAAAATACGTACATCGTCTTGAAGGTGCCATGCAAGGCTGGAAAAATCTAACTACCCACACTTAATGCTGCTCGCTCCACACATTATGTGCATCGTTCTTATCTTGTCAAACCATTCACGCTTCGTTCAGACCTGACCTCAAGACTGTTGCCACTTAACATTCAGCGAGTGCGAAAATATAACGGTATGGTTGAAACGCTTACAGACAACAAACTCAAATTTTACATAAGGAAAGAAATTAAAAATGAAAGTTAAATTAGGATATACGTCATAAATTCCATTATAGCGTATTCCGAAATTACAGAATTTTCGGAATAATACTTTTTTAGATGTTTCGAATGGGCTTCCGCAACCAATCATTAAAGATAGGTTCGTTTTAGCGAAAACCCGATATTTCTAGAATAACGAACAATTGTGATGTACACTGAAGAGCAATTGAATTAGAGACAGTTGGCGTTATGCAAATGTGGCACTGTGGGCGGCCCTGTAAACGGAAACGACATGACGTATGTAGCAATCCGACAATATAACGAGTGATGCGACGGGAATCAGTAAGAGTCGGACGCAGTATGGGTAAGACGAAGGACCTAAGCGCATTTGATCGTGAGCAAATTTTCGGGGCCCGACGAATGGGTCACTCCATCTCGGAAGTCGTATACAGGCACTGGGATTTTCACGAGCCACTGTGTCACGGGTGCACCGTGAGTACGTCGAATCCGGTAAAACCATCCCTGCAAGGGCCAACTGCCGTGGACAACAGCGTGTGGATGAGCGGGGTCATCGTCGGCTAGCTCGCATTGTAACAGCGGATGGACGGGCCACAGTGCAAGAAATCCCTCTGCAATTTAAAGCTGGTGCACAAAAACGTGTAAGCAGCCACACCATCCAGAACCATCTCCTCGCTATGGGGTACAGAAGCCATCGTCCCACGAGGGTAGCGCTGCTGACCGCACATCGCAGGGTGCAAAGATTAGCATGGGCGCGGGAACGTCGCCACTGGACCCTAGACATGAGGAAAAATGTTGCCTGGACTAATGAGTCGAGATTCACGTTGGTACATGCGGATGGCAGGATACGAGTATGGTGGGGTTGGCATTTTCGTCTATTAACTGTTTACGTGGACTGAAATGGGACCTCTTGTACGTGTGACATCGTCCCTCACAGGTCAACGTTACTGAGATATTCTGGACGACCATTTGCTCCCGTTTGTGCGTCTTCAACATTCCACTGGGGTCCTCATCCTGCAACAAGACAATCCACCGAATTGTATCCGAATGGTTGGATGAACACTCCACCGACGTGACCTCGCTTCCTTGGCCAGCTAGGTCAGCTGACTTCAATCCCATGGAGCACATCTGGGATGCCATCGAGAGAGATGACCCCTCCATCAAAGCTTCGTGAACTGTGGGAGCTTGTTCAAGGGTCGTGGATCCAACGCTTCCGGTGTCTTGTCGAGTCTCATACGTCAAAATAATTAACACAGCAATCAGAAATCTCTGAATTGACTGTATGTACTGTTCCACGCGTAACATCAATCACATCAGAAAAACTTCAAGTTTGCTGATGTGATTGATATTACGTGTGGAACAGTAAATACAGTCAATTCAGAGATTTCTGATTACTGTGTTAATTATTGTGAATTGTGATGCAGTTTTTTACGAAATAACATGGCAACCATTTCTAAAGAGCTCAACAAAAGCTGTATTTCCAACGCTTAAAGAACAACGAAACAATCCTCACAGAAATTACGGCGGAAGAAATATTCTTCACAAATACACTATCAGAGAAAAAGTATCCGAACACTTGCCTATCCACAAACTCCCTGTAATAAGAAAGGAGTTATAGTTGAATTGGTCCTCCCTCCACTCTGCTGGGAAAGGTTTCGACTAGATTTTGGTATGGTGCTCCGAAAATTGCCCTACATTCTGCCACAAGAACATTAGTCAGGTTGGTCACCGATGTTGGGCGGCTTGGTGTTCCCATTCATACAAAGGCCGTACCATAAAAATTGAGAGTAATATTTTTTCAGTTGGCAACAGTGCGAAGGGGAAAAATAACCGCTCAGACGACTAACTGAATTAAGGAAGTATCTGTGGCAACAGTTATTAGCCGTGGCAGACGATTCTGGCTTTGTTATTTCGCAGTTGTTTAAGGTACGTTTGCATTTCGCCATACCACTAAGGAATTGAGTGATTCAGTGTTAAAAAATGAAATGCGTTGTGCCATAAAATTTTGCTATCGTTTGGGTAAAACTGCTCTAAAAACAGTTGATTTAATAAAAAAGCTTACAAAGATAAATGTTTGGGTGAGTCAACGATTTTTAGATGGCACCATGATTTGAAAAAAGGGCGTTTGTCGGCAGAACTCGCTCCTAGGCCTGACGACCTCAAACTGTTATTACGGAGCGTACTGTTAACATTGTTTGGGCAATCCTACGAGAAGATCGACGAATGACACGTGAAGACATAGCGGTGTCAACTAATATATCAAAAACGTCGGCATTCCGCATTGTACGCAACAAATTACTGTTGAGACGATGATGCATGTCACGTGCGGTGTCAGTGGGCCGTTGAACGCCGCACCTGGACTACGGAATGGCACGACATTGTCTTCTCCGACGAATCCCGCTTCTGCCTGCAAAACCGCGATGGTCCGATCCGCGTGTGGTGGCACAGCGGCGAGATACTGTATGACGTTCGCCTGGCGTTACGCTTTGGGGAGCAATTGGATATGACGCCCGCATCCCTCTGGTACGCATCGCCGGTACACTCAACAGCCACAACTACATCTCCGACGTTTTGAAGCCTGTAGTCCTCCCTTACCTGCAAGACCTGCCAGCGGCCACGTCTCAAAAAGACAGTGCGCGCCCGCACGTGACATGCATCGTGCAACAATTCTTCACGGCCTACCAGGTGTCCCTGCTGCCGTGGCCCGCCTGTTCTCCCGATATGTCGCCCATCGAACACGTCTGGTCGCTAATCGGCAATCGAGTGATCCGGCAAGCACCACCCGCGGCTATGCCTGATGAACTGTGGCAACGTGTGGAAGCAGCCTGGGCCGACATACCACAAGCCCACATCCAAAGCCTCTTTCGTTCGATGCCGCGGCGTGTAGCGGCCGTTATTGCCAGCCATGGGGGCCACACGAACTATTGATGTCTGCGTGTTCCGCAAGTCGCACGGGCCTGTAAGCTCAATCGTTTCATCTTTGTATCTGTTGTTATGTGTCCAGTAAATCTGGCTTTGCTATCTCGTGTCCTTCTTGGTGTTGCATTTTGGGTGGCCAGCAGTGTGTAAGATATGCATCTACTTCTCCTGGTGGGAAAACCTTGCATTATTTTAGGAAGAAAGTATTCTCAAAAAGCGAGCGGTATCGGTCCAAGAAAAAAAAATTTTAGTCGTGTTTTCAGGAGCTCAGATTTTGCTGCAGATACATCAGGAGCAGAAATTAACACTTATGCATCCTGGTGGTCAAACCGTTTTTTACTAAATATTAAAAATTATATGAAAAACATTTTTCATCAGGAGCTGTAGGCGATACAGAAAGAATTTTTCAAATCGGAGTTTTAGAAGCAGAAGATAATTACTTCATAAAATATGAGGATTTGAAAGATTTCACACAGGACTCCAGAGAATTGTCACACTTCAAAATGTGTTGTTTTGCATCTGAAACTCTTGGTAAATAATATAATTCATTTGGTGTTTCTCTGAGGCAAAATATATATTATTAGGTTGTCCATAATGAAATGTCCGATTTGAACACTGTTCGTCAATCACACATATCTCAGCTCAGAATAAATATGATTAATCGAAATAAGAACCATTTGATTCAACACATTTTTGAAAGCGAGAAACAAAGTTATGAATTCCGGTAGCATAAAAATCAGGAGTTCTGAAAGCGACGAAAGCTTGAAAGGCTTTTTGAGCATTGGCTTGGTTGTGGAAAAGTTTCCCCTGCAAAAATTGGTCCAGATGCGTGAAAAAATGATAGTGGTTTGGAGCTTTCTGCAAACGACTATCATTTACTATTTTTTTTTTTTCTGAATATCGTGGATGAGGTAGAGTCTCATAGCCCAATTCGTTCAACTTTTGCAGAGGGATACCCGTGACGTGGGCTCTCGCGTTGTCGTGAGAAGCATCGTGCCCTTTCTGTTGACTAATGATGGGCGAATGCGTTGCAGTTTGCGATGCATTTCATCTATTTCCTGACAATACTTTGCCGCGGTAATGGTTTCGCCCGCATTCGGGAAGCTGTAGTAGATTAAACCGGTTGAAGACCACCAAACAATCACCATAACCTTCTGTTGATGGTGTTTTGGTTTGGGTAAGTGTGGAGGAGCTTCGTCGTGGTCCGACCACGACGCGGAACGTCGGCGATTGTCGTACAGGATCCACTTTTTGTCGCATGTCACGATGCAATCGAGGAAAGGAGCAGTTTGGTTGCGCAAAAGCAGCCCAAACGAGTCTTCCAAACTACGATTTTGTTGATTTTCGTTCTACTCATGTGGCACCCATTTGTCGAGCTTCTTGGACTTTCCAATTTGGTTGAGGTGCACAGAAACAGCTGATTTGCTTACTCCCAAGTTCTCCCGCAAACTCACGAACAGTTGTGTGTGGATCTGCTTCAACAAGCGCCTTCAATGCGTCGTCATCGATGACGGTACTCGGTCGTCCACGCTGTTCATTGTCGAGGTTCATGTCGCCGGCCTCGGATTTTGGGAAGCATCTTTGCACCATACGCTGGTTAGCCGCATCCTCTCTAAAGGCACCAACAATATTTAGCGTCGTTTGCGCTGCGTTGTGGCCCAGTTTGAACTCGTAGAGGAAAATTGCCCCAAAATCACGATTATTCATCTTTCACTGAAACGGAAATATAAAGTAGGAAATATTATTTGTTAATAAAGTAAACCAAAAAGGTTAAAATCTGAAGATTTCAACTTTCCAATGATATATTACATTTTCATACATATTCACTGTATTAAACACAACACTTTGTCCAAATACGAGAGACCAAAAATCGGACATTTCATTATGGACAACCTAATAGTATTTAAGTTGGTTCAGACTCTAAACCTTAGCTTCGATTTCATGGAACTTCATTGGTATGGGTGGTTTAACGGCCGCATGCTCAAACTCCAATTGGAAGAGGCGGGTACAATTTCCGTGTCAGGGCGATGAAATTTTCTGAGAAGGTGTTTGTGTTTTTGTTATATGGTAAACAGTGAAGTAAAAGTAATGCAGTATCGCAAGGTGATTGCTGAAAGCAAAAAACAATCCATTACTTTTTTGTCGGTTTCTCAACTGTCGTTTAGTTGGTTTTGCAGGTTAAGCCTTTAAGCATCTGCATAAACAGAATCATCAACCAAAGCGCTTTCACTCCCTCAACGGATTCATCTCACACACAAAAAGTGAACATGTTTTGAAACACAGATCGCTACCCTCGCTCAGATGAGCATGAAATGCATTCGGCCTTGGGATCGTGTTTATCATGCTGAACGGTCTTCTGGTATTACGCATTCTTCGTCTGATGCTCACTCGGATAAGGACGCTTTCCTCCGACTCTCGGGGCTACGATGGAAACAACACGTTTTGTATTTTTTCCTATTACAATCATGACTCTCTGATTGGGATAGCCTGCCCAATTAAGAAGTCTACGTCTCTGTTTCGTCAGCTGTCATCTCTTAGGGTATAATTTCAATTTTTATCGCGTTTATTGATCACAAGGAAAGGAAGAAGAAAATTTGATCCAGACATTAATTCACTTAGGCAAGAAAAAAATAATAATAAAAAGTGTAGATTCTGGAAGAGGGAAAGACAATGTTCCAAATTATTTTGTTGTGGCACCTTCAACGGTGTCTACAATATTAAAAGATCGTGTAAACGTCAGATAACATGGACCAAGATTCGCGAAATTCTATCTGGCTGGAGAGGGCTACGCTAAAAAAGGCTCCTGAAATTCCTTTTGGATTGGGTCGACCAAGTGGCTCAAATTTTGCGAAATATTCTTTTAAATCGGGATGACCAAGGTGAGAAAGATTCGTGAAATCCTTTCTGAGCAGAGGGACCTCGATTTTCTTTTCATTTTCTACTTTTCCTTTTCCAGATTCCCCGCTTTACAGTGTTTTCTCACGATATCTCTGTTTCTAGGATATGGATTACAATTCTCTTGGCATTGTACAGTTGTAAAAGAAACAAAAAGGAGGACGTTATATATGAACAGCTACGTCAGTATAGCATGGAGCATTACGATATTTTAAATCATCGTTTTCATCTCCTTCCTACAAATGTGAACTTTTTGCTTTTTGTTATCTTCTAATATACTCATAATTGCTTCTGAAAAAATAATCAACTACTTAAAACATTAAATTATTCTATTTCAAATAATAAATACGAGCACCAACAAGTCATTTTGAAGAACAAGTGCTATTAATAGGGGCGTCGTAAAGTAAAAAACATTTGAGAAGGAGGGTAACAGTTGGTAGTTTCATTGAGCCATTTTTCAAACAGTAATGGAAAAACCTCCTTACCGATAATTTTTTTTTTTGAAACATTGGGGGAGTGATATTCCAAGCCTCTCCGGTTATGACACCCCAGGATATTAACACATTCCTTTTCGAAGGATAAAAATGGCTGCACCTTTATCATTTAGAAGAACAAAAGGTAGTAGTTCCAACACTAAGGCTTAAACAGTTACGAAGGACCACACCTTTTCATACAGACATGAAAGGAATATATGGTTGGCGGAAAACTGTCACACGTCTTTCAGCAACTTGGAAAACTACCTCACACACATTGTTGTTCCTCCGAGGAACACTTTGAATGTGTGGCAGTCTGTCGGTGTGGCAGTTTTCCAAGTTTCGAATTATGTGTGTCAGTTTAGGAAGGAGCCCTAAACTGACACACATTCGTTTGTCTGAACTTTCATGCCGGTTCATACTTAGGGCAACTGGCCACAAAAGTTTGAAAGGGGGGAGGGTTTAAAGATTGCCGTTTCTTGCCCTATAGTGAGAATTGAATTGGGAACTCCGAACAAATTTCGGGAAAACGTTCTACGTAAGCCAAACGAGAATTGTTGTGTTCAGAAAGGACGATAACGTGGGATTTTTTTTAATAACGCTGCACTTTTACTTAGGCACTAAGTATTTACATAACATGTCAAGTTTGTAATATTTTTCTTTTACTTAATTAATTCATAGACCCTACACCTTCGCTTTTTTAACAGCTTTTAATCCGCCGACTTCATATTCAAAATGTTTACGTATCGAATCAAGTGAATAGCATCGCGCTTTTACTTAGGTACTGAATATTAAAGTCATAGGCCCCAGGGCTAGGCCTTTTTAACAGTTTTTTTTTCTATCATTTCCATATTCACAACGTTTACACATCAAATCAAGTTAATAATATTGCACTTTTACTTAGTCACGAGATATTAATTCACAGGAACTAGGCCCTTTTACCAGTTTTTATTTTATCAATGTCATATTCACAACGTTTACAGAGCAAATCAAGGTAATAATATTGGGAGTTTACTTAGGCACGAAATATTAATTTATAGGCCCTATGCCTAGGCATTTTTAATAGTTTTTATTCTACTAATGTCATATTCGCAACGTTAATGCGTCAAAGCATGCTAATAATATTGTACTTTTACTTAGGCACGAAATATCAATTGATAGGCCATAGGCCTAGGCCTTTTTGACAGTTTTTAATCCGTCGACTTCATATTCATAATGTTTACGCATCAACTCAAGTTAATAACATTGTGCTTTTACTTAGGCACTAAATATTAATCCAGAGGCCCTAGGCTTAGGCCTTTTAACAGTTTTTATTCAACCCATGTCATATCCGCAATATTTACTTATTAAGTCAAGTTAATAATACTGGCATAACTAGGAAGGATATTCTCTTGTAACAGGAAATAACCAAAGTTGAAGACATCATGATCAAAGTAAAATCCCTGAAATGGCAATAGGCCGGACATACTGCTAGAAGAATGGACCACCGATGGATTACTGGTGTATTAGTCTGGGTACCAAGGAACCTAAAAAGACCCAGAAGAAGATCACGTGGGAGATAGGTGGATGAATTTCGGAAGCATGCCGGAATGACAAGAAGGAGACTAGCTCAGACAGACACTTGTGAAAGAAGCTATGGAAGCCCATCTATCCAGCAGTGGACTGATTTAAAATTTGAGATTTATGTTAATTTAGATTTTAATAGTTTTATATGTATCACGTTCACATGAGATATAACATATTGTTTTACAAAACACAATAAGATTTATGATCTGACAAGAAAAAGTGCATATCCTGATAACTTCCCAAAAAAACTGAACACTTTATCCTAAATTTTCCCAAACGTTTTCCATTTTATCAAGGAAAACTTCTTGAAACCAAAATATTTTCGTGTTTTTTTCATACCTGTTAGCATAAATGAGTTGAAATACAGATTTTTAATGAAAAGCGCAATAAAATTTATGCCATTATAACACGCCTTTCAAATGTGTATCTTAATATTATGTGTCTTTCCTTCCTACTTGATTTAAAAATACAAAAAATAGAACTTGTTTACATGAAAGTTATCAGTTCCTCAAGGTATATCGACGGAAATCTTTGAAAGAAAGGAGAATCTTCTAATCGTTTTATTTGTGGAATAACAAAGCGACAGCTGATGTTTGCGAGAGGGAAGAGGGTTCATAGACGCCATTGTTTGTTTCCGCGAGGGTTTGTGGGGTAGCAGGTTAGATCAAAGCAAAGGAAGGTTCGTTGTCATAAATATATGTCAAGATTTTCTTTCCAGTCACAGCCCAGAGCTGCCGCTCTTTTTATTGTGTCATTAAGGGATGTAGGTAAAAATACCCCGGGAAAAAAACACCCCCGGAGAAAATACCCCCGAAAACTGAAAAGCGGAAAAAATACCCCCGGAAGAAATACCCCCAGAACAAACGGTTCACTGTAAACTGCCACACAGGAACACTGATGTGTGGCAGTGTTCCGGTGTGGCAATTTACCGGCAACCAAGCCACACATCTTCAGCAACTTGGCTACATAAGTTCAGGTGCGTAAAGATTGCCGTTTCTGGGCCTATATTGAGAACTGAATTGGGAACTCCAAACGAATTTCGTGAAAACGTTCCATGTAAGCCAAGCGAGAATTGTACTTTAATATGAAGAAATAAATTGCCGAGGATCCGAGGTACACTTGGTTGGGGGGTGCTCTACCCTGAACTTCCGTAATATTATATTCTGGGCCGGTGGAACCTGCCAGTGTATCCAGGAAGTTCCCCTTGAAGTGTCCGCGAGGTCCATGAGCTGGGGGGGCTTTCCCCCTAAAATATTAAAATGGACGTAGAGCTGTAAACATTGGTACCATGCTTTATATAATGATTCTGTACACGACCACGAATTTTCGGGAGGGTGGGGTAAACCGTTTTTAAGAGCTATTCAGGGGTAACATCGAGGATACACTGACAGACTCTAGAGGTCTAGAATATAAACTTACGGAAGTTGGGGGTAGAGCCCTCCACACCAACCACCTCGTATCCCTTTCACATGCTTCACCAAATTTCTGGGGGAGGGGGAAGGACATACATAGTTTGCTATTAAACACAACATGAAGCATAGAAATTGCGAGCAAATCCCTTACCTTGAACACTTGTCTACGCTCTAGAAACTTGGGGGAGGGTGAATTCATCCCACCCTCCTGAAAATTCGTGGTCGTGTACAGAATCATTATGTAAAGCATTTTTTTTTAATGTTTACAGCTCTACGTCCATTTTAACATTTTGGGGGAACTCCCCCCTCAAGCTCACGGACCTCGCGGGCGCTTCAAGGGGAACAGCCTGGATACACTGACAGACTCCAGCGGCCCAGAATCTAATATTACGGGAGTTGGGGGTTGACCCCACCCCCAAGTGTACCTCGGATCCTCGGCAATTTATTTCTTCAAATTAAAGTACAATTCTCGCTTGGCTTACATGGAACGTTTTCGCAAAATTCGTTTGGAGTTCCCAATTCAGTTCTCAATATAGGCCCAGAAACGGGGCAATCTATATAGCCCCCCTCCCCTCTTTGAACTTATGTAGCCAAGTTGCTGAAAGATGTGTGGCTTGGTTGCCGGTAAATTGCCACACCGGAACACTGCCACACATCGGTGTTCCTGTGTGGCAGTTTACAGTGAACCGTTTGTTCTGGGGGTATTTCTTCCGGGGGTATTTTTTCCGGGGGCATTTTTTCCGCTTTTCAGTTTTCAGGGGTATTTTCTCAGGGGGTATTTTTACCGTTTACCGTTTACCGTCATTAATACGCTCTCTCCCTAACTGTTTTATTGTCCACAGGGACAGAATTACAGTCAAAGTGGTGGGTGGGTCCATCCCGTTTGACCCCAACATATGGTCTCCCCTGCGCACAAAAACTGCCTCAAGTTAGAACCAGCGCCACAATATCTTTTCTTCTTGGGTAAGGGTATTGTCCAAATGAAGAAGTTGTACGTAGAATGTGTTTTGGGCAGACAGTCTTCCTCTTTCGTTTCTCACTATGATACAGATAGGTCTAAGGAGAAAATATTGAATACAACATTTATATTATAAATGAGGTGCAGACGTAATTAATGTAAATTTCGTGCACTTTGTGAATAAATGCATTTTTTTCTCCATATGTAGTTATTAGCGAATTTCTGTATCAGTGGCTTACATTTTAGTGTACTTCAGTGTTAAATACAATTTGCCTAGTAAAGGCAACAACTTCTATCAATGTGGAATGGTCTTAGAACAGCAAAAAGTACATTTTCTTCTTTGTACCAATGATTTTATATTAATATGCGAACTTAAAGTAAATATTTCATCTAAAGCACACACTTGGCTGAGCTGTCAATTTATTAATATTGCTCTTTTGCTAATGCATTCTGTGAGGTAGTGCTTATTAACATTATAACCGATTGAAAACTCCTTTCTGCAGCAGAAAAAAGGCTCTAACAATATTTTGACGAGGGGGGGGGTCAGCATATGAATATATGAATTTTTTCGTCAGATCATAAATCTTATTGTGTTTCAGTGTTTTGCAAAACAGCATGTGAACGTGCTACAGATAAAACTATTAAAATCTAAATTAACGTGAATTTTAAATTTTAAATCTATCAATCCACTGTTGGATGAAGAACTCCCCAAGTTTTTTCCACAAGTGTCTGTCTGAGCCAGTTGTTTTCGCGTCATTCCGGCATGCTTTCGAATTTCATCCACCCATCTCCCACTTGGTCTTCTTCTGGGTCTTTTCATGTTTTTTGGTACCCTGTCTAGTGTATAATACTTCAGTAGCACATCGGTGGTCCATTCTTCTAGCAGGATGTCTGGCTTATTGCCATTTCAGGGATTTTACTTTGATCGTGATGTATTCAACTTTGGTTACTTTCCTGATCCAAGAGTCCCTCTTCTTATCCTTCCTAGTTATGCCAGTATTATTAACTTGAGTTGATATGTAAACATTGCGAAGAATATGACATCGGTAGAATAAAAATTGTTTAAAAGGCCTAGCAATTAATATTTAGTGCCCAAGTAAAAGCGCAATATTATTAACATGAGTCGATACGTAAATGTTGTGAATATGACATCAGCATAATAAAAACTGTTTAAAAGGCCTAGGGCCTATAAATTAATATTTTGTGCCTAAGTAAAAACGCAATATTATTAACTTTATTTAATGTGTAAACGTTGTGAATATGACATCGGTGGAGTAAAAACTATTAAGAAGGCCTAGGGCTTATAAATTAATATTTCGTACCTAAGTAAACGCCCAATATTATTAACTTGATTTGCTCTTTAAACGTTGTGAATATGATATTGATAGAATAAGAACTGGTAAAAGGGCCTAGGCCTAGGGCCTGTGATTAAATATTTCGTGCCAAAGTAAAAGCGCAATATTATTAACTTGATTTGATGTCTAAACGTTGTGAATATTGCATTGGTAGAAAAAACTGTTTAAAATTCTTAGTCCTAGCGCCTATGAATTGATATTTAGTGCCTAAGTAAAAGCGCAATGCAATTCACTTGATTTGATTTTTTTATTTTATTGAGGTTTAATGACCACCGTGAGCAACTCAGTGGGCTATAAGCAGTCGCCCGTCCCTAATTTAGGGCCACTGGTTCCAGGGAAGGGAGAGAGCCAGTGCCGTAAGACAAACACAACATCCATGCCTCGCCGGGATTTGAACCCAGACCCATCTCAGACGAATGATCAAAAGCTAGCGCTTAGAGCACTGCACCACAGTGTTTTTCTTTCTGTTTTTTTTTTTTAATCGTACACGTATTTTTAAACGATCAAAGCTGAGCATATACGCGTCTTCAACCTATGGCTGAAGAAGCAACATTTCATATACGCGTCTTCAACCTATGGCTGAAGAAGCGTATATGAAATGTTGTTTTAGAAATGTTAAATGAAGCGCCTTACATTTTAAAATTTCTAAAACAAAGTGCAATTTTTATACAATCCATAAATATTTATGTGATCATTTTTTCTACACTTGATCTGAAAAGTCCTCCGAAGTTACGTATTATCTACAAATCATCTATAGTGGGCAATTGTCCGGTGGACAAGTGTCCGGGCCTCTATTTTCTACACCACCTAACAGGAAAATTGTATCCAACGAAAACTGTAAAACTTTATGAAATTCCTGTATGATTAAAAAACCACAAAAATATATAATAAAAATATGCTCAATGTGCTAGAATAGTCAGACAGACAGAAAGACATTAACACTTTTTTTCCCTGTTTTTTTTTTAGAAAAGTGCTAAAAATGTGCTATGAAACAGCAGCATACTTAAAACCTAAGTTCATTTTTTTGTTTTGACGTTTAACGATTACTGTGAGCAACTCAATGAGCTATTATACGCAGTCGTCCGTCCCCTGATTTAGGGCCACCAACTCCAGGGAAGGGAGAGAGCCAGTGCCGTGTGACAAACACAACATCCATGCCTAACCGGGATTCGAACCCGGTTCTATCTCTGGCACATGGACAGAGGCCAGCGCTTAGACCACTGTGCCATGGAGGCGGCTAAAACCCATTTCCTGGGCGGATTTTAATGTTTCTCATAGGTAAAACAATTTCAAAGAAAAAATTACTCGTGTTACAGAGGAAGGTGCGCGGGGGGGGGGGGCAGCAAAGTCCACATCGTTGCCTAAAGTATAAATTCGCCCCAAGGTAGAAGACAGTATTTTCATTCAGTGTAGCAGTAACAATGTTGTCGTAAGATAGAAGATTCTTCCATTCTGTCCTCTTGAAAAAGGATATCACATATAGAAACGTGCATTTAATAAGAATTACTAAGCCGGAGATAATATAAAAAATGTGTCATTTGTGTCCTCCATTTTTAACTTACTCGACAGGTGCAGCATAACCTAGGCTGATGATTTTACCTGCACCGTCTTAGTGTAGACCTCGCAGGGAAATGCGGAACTCTCTCGAAAAGTTTGGGATTAATAGGATCCCTGACGGAGTTCCGACAGCTAGCCTGTCAGTCACCGGAAACCACAGTCTTCCACTCGGACAGATTCGGTCTAGAGATCTGTGGGGATCTGCCTCCCCCACGGGACCGGTACCTTACACCCTTCTGTCACAACCCGTGTGTGCGACGTGCTATGGGCAGTTGGGGCAAGCAACTTTTTCAAAAATATCCCATCTCGTGGCCGGGAGATCGCCCGCCAACGCGAGTTTTCGGGACAAGCCCTTTATTTGGTATCAAAGCGGATTACAAACATGCACATTTCACTATGAGGGTCCCATGCACCCCTCTCACAAACATTCAAACACTGAGAAATAATAAAAACACATCACAAAATCAACATGGTCCACAGCTCTATAGGGCCAGTGCTGTGGTGATGACCCCGGGCCAGGGTCATCAAAAATACCTTGGTCAATAGACCCAAAGGCTCAGTATCGAGAGCAGCGTACCTCCGAGGGTACAACCATCTGTCAACCATAGTTGACCCGGCTCTTCCTTTGCTCAAGTTCCCTAATAAGACTAGGACACGTCTTACTGAAGCTGGAGTGAGAGACGTCCAGCTTCAGGCGGAACTTGGCATTCGCAGCAGTGCAATTGCTGCACTTCGGTGCGGCTGCACACTGGTGGTGCTGGTGCCCAACTTCACCGCAATTGCCGCACCTTGCTTCTGACTCGGCTCAGTTGCCTCGGAAATGACCGAAACCATTACACCGAAAGCACCTGACCTCCCTCAAAAATTCCTTTAGGCGGAGCACTGACCAACCCAAGTTCAGTGTCTTCCGCCTCACCAAGTGCTTGAAGGCCTTGGGCTCCACGTCTGCCACCCAGTGGACCCTACCTCCCTTGCCCTTGATGGGGAAACAGGCTTTAAACCCGTTCTCGAGTTCTGGGTTCTGCCCGCAAACCGCCTCCTTGAACTCTTTTCCCTGAGAGATCCCCGTCGACCCCATAAACTATCAACCGGGGGTATCTCTTTCGTGGGGCCGTGGGGAGTGTGCAATCCTTGGTCAGCGGATTGCTTCTCAACTCCTGGGCAAGGCGGTCGAGCTCCCCGGGATGGGAACACTCCACCGCGACTCCTCCTTTCCTAATGCTCCGAAAGCTCTTGACCCCTATCTGCAGTTTGGTTGGGTTGACTGCAGTTTTCAGGGTCTTCTTCGTGTCCTCTGAGGACGCACTCTCGACTGTCGGGTAGACCAAAAGCACATGTCTCCCGTCACCCGACTTTTTCTTCTGTTTATTCTTAATCGGGGCGGGCGAAGACCCTTTCGCCGTGCTAGCCCCTTTCCTAGCCACTTCGGCGTAGGAAACCACTTTCGCGTCGGCTTCGCAGCGCGACTCCTGCCGAACGGACAGCCTGCCTTCAATATAGGCTACCCGATAGGCTTGCTCGTAACAAGCCTTATTGATACTATTCAGGGCCGCTTTCACCTTTTCTCTCCCTGAGGAAGTGACCTGCGAGTCAAAGAGAACGGACTCAACTTCTCCAATGAGGGTGAAAATGCAGCTCATGAAAGCCTCAGGTGTAAGCACCGGGGGTGTACTGGGATGCTTGTATCCCACCAAAGGTATCTCTGGGGGACCAGCGGACGACCCCTCAGGAGCCCGAGAGGGTTCGGGCTGGGGTGGTGTTTTACCCTTCCTTGCCATGGGCGGAACTGGCAAGGGCGTGCTTACACCACTAGCTGACTGAGAAGGCTCAGTCGAGGCTCCCTTCGTGGGTGTAGCGGCTTTAGAGCCCTTCGCTGGGGGAAGCGTTTTAGACGGTTTCCTCCTGGCATTGGGCTCTACCTTCCGGCTGTTCTCGGAAGAAGATCTAAGCCCTTTAGCACTGCCGACAGGGCTTGGTAGTGCTTCTGCCGCTACCTTCTGCGTCCGGGTTGACCCGGACGATTTGGGGGCTGACCCCTTAGGTTTCACTTTACCCTTCTGAGTAGATGACATCTCTGTGAGAGAGATGCAAAACACAAATTTCTTCTAAGTACTGAGTGGGCACCCTGGGGTTCTCCCACTCGAGTCTAACCTTAGAAACCGGGCGCTCGGGCTTTGGGCTGACAAGGGATCAAAGAGTCTCTTCGTCAGCGGGACCGGAACGGCGTCGACGTACCCGAAACTGATGCCAGAGTCTCTATGCGGGCTGAACGGAACTTCGCCCTCACAAGGGCGTTATCACTAAGTCCCGTCACTGCTCTAATTGATAGGGTGGCTAAGTCACACCTATTCTTAAAAGAAAAAATCGCGAGATCGGGATGAAACCCGTCTCGCGGTTGGAATCGTCAGTTCTGCTTGACACTGCAGTATTGCTCAACCAAATCACACACAGAGAACTCTCACCCGGTCGGCATCAGAACGAGCGGTCAGGTGCAGCATAAGAGTGTGTGAGTAAAAACTGCTCAGCTTCATATTCTTTGCTATAAAAACAATTTTTGCTCACGATACCTACAGGCAAAGATTTGCGCAATATTATTACTTATGGGAAGCAAAAAATGGAAGTATTATCTCGTCGTCTTTTTTTGCAGAAGACGTGACAAAATCAAGATACCTTGAGGGGCGGATTTCCCACTAGGCGCGTGCCTAGGGCCCTAAAGCTTGAGTGGCCCCGAAAACGTTTAATTGGATTGCCAGTTGAAAATCCTCCAAATACGTGGCGTCAGTGAATAAACAAAGACATCGCTCTTTCCACGTTTAGCAATGCACAGCAACCGAAAAAATTGTTACTCGGCCGCCGCCGGGGAATTGAATCCCGGATCTGTCAATATCTAGCCGAGCGCATTAGCCTTTCACCACGGTGGATTTTCACTTTTGCACCTCGCCCTTTGGATTTAACTACCATAATTAATATATAGCCAGTGCCGTTAATGCCCACCAGATGGAGACGTCTCAGTAGCTGAGCCCATCTTACGGATTTATAATGTCAGATGCTGACAGGAAAACGCACATAGCGCCGTGGATTGTTGGCCACCGTGGTGTAAGGCTAACGCGCTCGGCTAGATATCGAGAGATCCGGGATCCAATACCCCGGCGGCGACCAAATACAAAATTTTCGGTTGCTGTGCGTTGCTAAACGTGGAAAGAGCGATATATTTGTTTATTCACTGACGCCACGTATTTGGAGGCTTTTCACTTTGGATCTCGCCCTTTGGATTTAACTGCTATAATTAATTTATAGTCAGTGCCGTTAATGCCCACCGAACGGAGACGTCTCAGTAGCTGAGCCCATCTCACGAATTTATTATGTCAGATGCTCTCAGAAAAACGCACATTGCGCCGTGGATTGTTGGCCACCGTGGTGTAAGGCAAACGCGCTCGGCTAGATATCGAGAGATCCGGAATTAAATTTCCCGGCGGCGGCCAAATAACAATTTTTCGGTTTCTGTACGTTGCTAAACGTGGAAAGAGCGATAACTTTGCTTATTGCCAGTTTTGTTTTGCTTTTCACGGACCGAAACAAATCAATCCTTAAAGTGACCACTTTATTGTCAATTGATAATTTACTTTCTCATTTTAAAATTTTCGAATTGTTATCGATGTACTTGTTTTGAAAGAAACTGTTAAAATAACCTAGATTTCCTTTTAGTGGTAGGTGAAACAAGAATTGACGCTTCCCACACTTTTCATTGTTTAAGGCGAATACTTAGCTGGCTGTGATATAAGTTACTTTCGTATGACTTCTAGCCAAGGAAAAACATCTGTGTTGGAACTTTTTACCCGTTTTTCTTGAGCTGCGATGAAGAGTGCTTGTAGAAACAGTCCTGATGATCTGAAAGCAGCTAATACAATCTTCTCTTCGCTAAAAAGGAAAAAAGAAGACCCCCCCCCCCAAAAAAAAAAAAAAAAAGAAAAAAACGAAGCACCCAGAAGGAATAATCTAATCAAGATGAAAATTGGCATGTGTAATGTACGTGTATAGGAGAGGAAAGGACTGCAGTGCCACAGCAGTTGGGCCATTTATCCGGATAAAACAGTTACAAAAGAAGCCAGTAAGTTGTAACGCCACCTTTCGCTCGGATACAAGCAGAAACCCTGCGTGGCAGAGACACATACAGTTTACGGATACTGTTCTGAGGTATAGAATGCCAGATGGTGTCCAAATTGTGGGCCAATACGCCGACATTCCGGGATGGGTGTATATGGGGTCCCATCGTGTTTGATCGGTGAGAAATCGGGCTGACCTAGAAGGGTGTCGACATTACAGAGGCAGGCCCGGGAGAGCTGTGTCGTGTGTGGCCGGGTATTATCCTGTGCAAAATTACTCGGTAATGTGCTACAGGAAGGGCAACACAACAGGTCTTAGAATGCGTCGACGTACCGTTGAGCCGTGAGGATAGTACGGAGGACTTCGAAGGGTGTCAAGCTACCGTAGAAAATAGCTTCCTAGACAGTCAGATCGTGTGTCCGAGCCCTGTGTCGTTGCACGGTAAAAGCAGGATCCGTGCTCTGGTTGGCTCGTCTCCAGACACGCATGCGCTGTTCATCGGCGCTAAGTGCAAACCGTGACTCATCACTGAAGACAACATGATACCACTGGACATTATCCCTCGTCGATCGGGTCCGGCACCACTGCTGCCTGTGATTCTCTGTGATCAATAGTAAGCGGCGGATTGGCCTCCTCGAATGTAATCCCTGTGCCGCAACTCGTCTAGCAACGGTCCGAATGGCCACTTCCGTACTTGTGAACGACGCAACATTGCCACGGATTGTTGAGAGCGATGAATTCGGTTCTGTTCATGCGGCTCTCACAGTAGCTCGAATCTCGCGTACCACCGATGCTCTCGGCCGTCCCTGTCCGTGTGCCGCTGGATTGTGGTGCCCTGTTCGACCCATATTGGCGCCAACATCGTCCGATTACCGCGTTGCTCTGATCCAAATGCTTGGCGATACGACAACTTGACCAATCGGCTTCTCTCAGCACAATTTTATATCATCTCGCAAACTCGCTCGACTTCTCGTGGTGTGCCCGGATCCGTCGTCGTGGCATCCTCACAGTCTGGAGGTTAATGTACCAGCAATTCGCCAACAAATTCGCTGTAACAATTGCCCGGCACGTCGACACATTCTACGACCTGTTGCGTTGCCCTTTGCTCTTGATATACCCTTCTCGATGCGGTTCCCATGCGCTATCGCGGGCCGCTATTTAGTCATTGGTCGTTATTTTTCAATTAATCATTTGCATATTCGGCTTTGAGGTACTTGCATGCAGAGTTGCATTAGGATCAAAGGACTTTCTCCGGGTGCTTCGTCCTTTTTTTTTTTTTTTTTTTTTTTTTCACAAAAAGTGTGTGCTTAGGCTGCAAAATAAAGAAATTCGAAAATGTTGCACTGTTAATCTTTTTCTTATTGAATAGTGTTAAAAAAATGTCTATTGTAATGCAATAGCATTTTCTTATTGCTTTCTCCTCCCCTAGCTTAATACTGATAATTATCAAGCATTCTCACCTTTTCTATTCCTTAAATTGTCAACAAATTAACATTTGAAAAAGCAATGAATTTTTTTTTTTTTTTTTTGATTGAAGGTTTAACGACCACCGTGAGCAACTCAATGGGCTATAAGCAGTCGCCCGTCCCTAATTTAGGGTCACTGGTTTCAGGGAAGGGAGAGAGCCAGTTCCGTAAGACAAACACAACATCCATGCCTCACCGGGATCCGAACCCGGACCCATCTCGGACGAATGGTCATAAGCCAGCGTTTAGACCACTGCGCCACCCGGGCGGCCAATAAAAGTTTCAATGACACTCTTACTCGAAAAACTGTCATTCCTACTTTTTCATTTTCAAGCTCGATCTTTTGCACTTAATCCTTACGCTTCTGTTTCTGATAACTGCGGCGGAGGTATAAAGAAAATCTTACGCAATCTCTTTGACATAATAAAAGAGAACGCAGACCTCAATTTTCTGATGAAAATAATAAGGAAAAATGTTTTCAAGAAACTCTTCACACTCTCGCTTTTTTGCACGGACTGATGAAATTCTTACTGTCCAACTTTTTTGGTCCATGACATTTGCCTATGCCATGGACGGCTGAATCTCTCCGATTTAGAGAATCGTTCGCCACAAGAAAACTCCTCCACGAAAAGTCATCCACCCTTTTTAAGAGAAGTACTGTGAACAAATTGAAATTTACCCGTATTTTGTAACGTGGACGACTTCTCCGGTTACCAGTGTCTTCAAGTATTTTTTTTTTTACTGGATCCCATGCACGTTGCCTACTAATTTGACTAAATTGCTCATAACGTAAAAACAAAGTGATTTTCTATAGCTGAAGCAATGGAGAGGGCGTGTTTTGTAATTGAAACTTATTCCAGTTTCATGACAATTTAGAAATGTATTGATAAATTTAGCGAAACTCCATTTTCAGAGCCTTTAGCATAAGATTTGCCAAATAACTATAGCAAATGAAGATGTACGAATGTAGCCAGTTTTGCCAAACATATCAAACTCAAAAAGAACTTTTGCCGCAACCGAAAAGGTCTCTCGTAGCGTAAAGCTGAAATTTATTAAATTTCCAATTCCAGAACTAGAGGGAAATTTATGCACTGGTAGTGAAATTTAAAATGGCCAAAATTTAATGAAATTTTGTGTCCTATCATTCGCAAAAATAATGTTTGAAGAATCTGTGAAAACCACATTTATTGTCCTTCAGTACCTCTAACAGGAAATTAATGAACTGATTCGAAAATTTAAGTATTTGAGAAAGAACTGTTAGGCCTATTCTGAGAGGCACAAAAATATTTCTTCACAAGAGAACTTTAATTTCCCAGCAAAAACACAAGTGCTGGGAAACTGCTGGCCACCAGCTGGCAGTGATGGGTCACTGCAGGCTGAAATTTGGCGCTCACGGCCCGGTAGTGGTCCGTTGGTGGCAGCACTATCAGTTGGCGAGCCATTAATGTCCCTGCAGCATCGCCGTGAATTGTGGGCCTCCAAGCAAGTGCCACTAGTGGCCCATTGCCGGCAACCAATGCAACCCCCAACAGCAGGTGGAAGCAACGGGACTGCGCATGCGCAGAAGCAACACTTGCTGTGTCTCTCGTGGTACCAGCTAGTTGAAGACGACGCTATCGCCATCGTGTTATTTTAGCGGATGTTAAGAAAAAATCCATATGTGGAGAGGCGAATTAATTTCCTAATGAAATTTTACGTCGACGAAGATATCAGATTAAGCCGTGAAATACTAGATTACAGCCATGAAGTACACCCACTCCATTCCCATGAATAACAATTCATGGAATGGAGTGGATGAATAAGAAGAAAAAATTTGAAACCGCTTTTAACAAATACCCTGGAAAACCATTAAAAAAACGTTTGTTGGAAAAAAAAAAGAATTATACGCGTACAAAATTTATTAATTAGTTGAAAGAAAAAGAAAGCAACGCTATGTGGTGTACTCATCCATGGGTTGAATACACAAGACTGGGAGGAATTCGCTTCTAAAAATAACGAGAAGTAAAATAAAATATCTTTTACTCTTTAAAACAAATGTAGTTTCGGACAGCGGAAAGGAAAGACACAACGTTAAAAATGTAACAGAATGTGACATGAACCCAGGTAAATATATATTTATTCAACAATCTCTTTTCAAGACGGCAAGGACAGTACAAAACTTTGGAAAGCGACTCTAAGTATGTACACGCCTTGAAAATGAGTGACGTTCCCTTAAGGTAAAAAAAAACAAAAAAAAAAAAACTATCGTTACGTTGAAAAAATTAATTTATCAATTATATGAAACTGACTTTTATGAAAAATAACTCGCAATATTGTAAAATGAAAGAGGGAAGCCTTCGATTACACATTACATACCAAACAGACAGCGTTAAGCATACCTCGAGCGTGGCAAATTAGTCCGGTAGGTAGAGAGCTCAGCTATCACGTCAACGGCCCAGGTTTAAATGTACTCAGATACAAACGGGTGTTTTTCCGATCTGTTGAGAAAATTTCCCCAGCGCGGTGCGTTAATTCACAAGCTTTGTAAGGGTAGAAAAAAGAAATTGTCGCTTTGGGAAACTTCGGTTATCTTTGTTTTTTTTTTTTATTATTATTATAGCTACTACTGGGAAATTGGCGGACAAGATTCGGCAAGCCACCAGTTACGTCACGTGGTTGCCGGCTGCCACTAACGACACACTAGCGGACCACATTAGGCTAGCCATCGTTTCTGGCACGTGCTTGCAGGGCCACTGAAGGGCCACTTGTGGCAGCTACTGCCTGTGATGGACCACTGATGGCCCTGTTGTGGCATATGACAACTGATGGGGTGCCAACTGTTGGCCAGCTGTTGGCCTGAACTGCTGGCTCTCCTGTTGGCCGCCCGGACATTTTATTGACGGTTCGGCAGCGGCAACATAGTGCTGGCCCAGCAAGACTATTTTTGCTGGGTTCTTGAATCTTCGACGTTGACAGCCCTTAGTCGTAAATTCATAAAGAATATGGGATATTTAAAGTGCCAAACTTAGTGTACTTTGATTTCCTATTAGCCGCAAAAATAATTTTTGAAATATCTGTAAAAACAAAAAAGTTCGAAGTGCCCGAACAGTCAAACTGATTACATTAGGCCTCCCCGGTGGCGCAGTGGTCTAAGCGATGGCCTCTGATCACTCGTCCGAAAGGGGTCCGGGTTCGAATCCCGGTTATGCATGGATGTTGTGTTTGTCTTACGGCACTGGCTCTTTCCCTTCCCTGGAACCAGTGACCCTAAATTAGGGACGGGCGACTGCTTATAGCCCATTGAGTTGCTCACGGTGGTCGTTAAAAAATTCCTGAGGCGATAAGAAGGGGAAGGAGGGGCCCCAGCAGCGTTTAGCACCTAGGGCCCCAAAAGATTTAAAGTCGCCTCTGGGTACCTTTGTTAAAGTTTTTCTATTCAAGCAAATATAAAATGAACGAGTAATATATTCACGATATTTCTGCCTTCTTCATACACAGCAGATGTGGTTACCGTTAGTTAGAAGATATCGATTTACATTTTCCTTTTAGAAATCTTCAGTTTTTTGTCTCAATCCAAAATGCAGCGGGCATCAGTTTTTCGTCAAAGTGTTTCAATTTGTATCTTGGAAGCTTAAGCTACGAATATAAGCTCTGCTCACATTCTGCAAAATAGCTTAGCTTCAATTTTTGGAACCCCCAAGTGTTCGATGTTTTGGAAGGAAAACGAATTCCGTGCGAACATCCGTCGTAACGGGTTTCGTTGAGAGCGCGCGCGTAGATAGATGCACTCTCATCTGCACCGTGGCAAAACAAAAACAAAGAACCCTGAGGCAGCGTCATCGTCGTCGCAGTATGCTTCGTGGGAAATCCGAAGGAGAAAGAAAAACGAAGCCAAAGGAAGAAAGAAGGACAGAAAATAAAACTTGAGAGAAGAAAGAGCTTCCCTTTTTCCTAAAGCGCAGTGGCGTCAAGTCTTGATGGTCCACCCCAGGCGAAGAAGCCAGCCGTGAAAATGGAAGGAAAGAAGTTTGGGGAGTTAAGTATGGTAACTTTGCCACTTAGAGCTGATACGTGTCTTCTTCGAAATAGCAGTCAAAACGCATTTATCTTGACTACGTGTTTTCGATTTATATTTTACGTTATTTGGTGTGTTCTCAGTGTCTCAATTTTTTCTCCTTTGTTACTCGAATAGTTGTTTTGACGTCTTTATATCATTCTCGAAGAGATACACACCATCAATATAACGCTGACAGATTGGGAGAAAATGTGGCACGGCCCTTTCGGTCGTTTTTCAATTGCGAATAAACTTGCACCAGAGTCTTCTATGAAAGCGAAAGCAATTCACCGCTGAGTGACACGAATTTTTCCCGTTTCCAACAACAAAACCATGAATAATACAGACAACACTTTCTCACATATACATTCTGGTGTTCGAAATCTAATTGCTGAGTCTTAACGGAATTTTTATGCTAAATTCAGAAATAGAATCCGTATTTTTATATCATTTCACACTGTTTTGATAAAGGCAAATGTTTATTCTTGGAATTTAGCTTCTAAACGAACAAGGCCGCTTAGAACTACAATGTACCAACAATATTTATATTTGTGGAAGCTATGTTGTGCAGAATGCATCGGCATCCTTTAAGGAAGCTTACTTTGCGTACATTCGAATAAAGTTAGACAAGCTGTGGACGTTGCGTAAAGTGTGTCGAAGTTTTAAGATTGCCGAAACATCGAGGAAATAGAGGTTATGTCATTTGCATTTCCAAAAATATGGGCAGAACCAAATGATCATAGCGACGATTGCCTTTTTTTTTTTTTTGCCTTGCAGATGTGGGTAAACGGTAAAAATACCCCCGGGGAAAAATACCCCCGGAGAAAATACCCCCGAAAACTGAAAAGCGGAAAAAATGCCCCCGGAAAAAATACCCCCAGGACAAACGGTTCACTGTAAACTGCCACACAGGAACACCCATGTGTGGCAGTGTTCCGGTGCGGCAATTTACCGGCAATCCTGCCACACATCTTTAAGCAACTTGGCCACTAATGTTCAGGGGGGCTATAAAGATTGCCCCATTTCTGGGCCTATATTGAGAACTGAATTGGGAACTTAAAACGAATTTCGCAAAAACGTTCCATGTAAGCCAAGCGAGAATTGTACTTTAATTTCAAGAAATAAATTGCCGAGGATCCGAGGTACACTTGGGGGGGGCTCAACCCCCAACTTCCGTAATATTAGATTCTGGACGCTGGAGTCTGTCAGTGTATCCAGGCTGTTCCCCTTGAAGCGCCCGCGAGGTCCGTGAGCTTTGGGAGGGGGTTACCCCCCCCTACAAGAGCTGTAAACATTAGAACCATGCTTTACATAATGATTCTCTACACGACCACGAATTTTCAGGAGGGTGGGGTGCAAGTTTCTAAGAGCGCAGACAAGTGATCAAGGTAAGGGATTTGCTCGCAATTTCTATGCTTCATGTTGTGTTTAATGGTAAACTATGTATGCACTTCCCCACCCCCTCCCCCAGAAATTTGGTGAAGTGTGAGAGGAATACGAGGTGCTTGGTTTGGAGGGCTCTACCCCCAACTTGCGTAATTTTATATTCTGGACCTCTAGAGTCGGTCAGTGTATCCTCGATGTTACCCCTGAACAGCTCTTAGAAACGGGGGTGGGGGTACCCCAACCTCCTGGAAATTCGTGGTCGTGTACAGAATCATTATATAAAACATGGTACTAATGTTTACAGCTCTACGTGCATTTTAACATTTTGGGGAAAGCCCCCCCAGCTCATGGACCTCGCGGACACTTCAAGGGGAACTTCCTGGATACACTGACAGACTCCACCTGCCCAGAATATAATATTACGGAAGTTCGGGGTAGAGCCCCCCCCCCACCACCACCACCACCACCACCACCACCACCACCGCCACCACCAAGGGTACTTCGGATCCTAGGCAATTTATTTCTTCAAATTAAAGTACAATTCTCGCTTGGCTTACATGGAACGTTTTCGTGAAATTCGTTTCCCAATTCAGTTATCAATGTAGGCACAGAAACGACAATCTTTATAGCCACCTCCCCCCTTTGAACCTTTGTAGCCAAGTTGCTGAAAGATGTGTGGCAGGGTTGCCGGTAAATTGCCACACCGGAACACTGCCACACATCAGTGTTCCTGTGTAGCAGTTTACAGTGAACCGTTTGTTCTGGGGGTATTTCTTCCGGGGGCATTTTTTCCGCTGTTCAATTTTCAGGGGTATTTCTTCAGGGGGCATTTTTTCCGCTTTTCAATTTTCAGGGGTATTTTCTCCGGGGGTATTTTTTCCTGGGGGTGTTTTTACCTACATCCGCAGATGTGAAAGAACATGGTGCAAAATACCAAAGAGACATTGTGCAACACAACATTCTATCAGCAATCAAGTCAGTACCTCATGAAGATGATGTGACCCTTCCTTGCCCACCTGTTGTGTTGGAGAATGTGCCTTCAGGCACGGAATTGGATGAGCCAGGCTCAGAGGTACAAACGGAGTAAGTGATGGGATTCTGTTTCTTACTCATCATGAACCTAATGACCTGGTGAGAGATTTAAATTTACCATGTGACGTATACTCTAATTTAAGTTTCCTTTTTAGTTTATTTCTCTATGTAAATTTGAGTTCATTCTCCTTAGCCTTTTGACGTGGTATCTTCACTCTCGCAAGAGTATGATTGGCAACACCTTGAGATCAGAACGCGTGACGTGTGGATGTGTCAGATGAGAACAGAACGATATAAACTATATTAACAAAAGTCACCGGACACCTAGAAGAGAAACACAACATAGCATTTATTGACATACATTAGTACGGTGTCGGTCCACCTTTGGCCTTAATATGCATGAACTGACCCTTCGAGACATGCTTTCGACAAGGTTTTGGAACACAGCGATAGGTATGCGCTTCCGTTCAGTACACAATGCTGCCGCTAACTGTTGCTTAGTAGTAGGCCTTGGTTCCAAACTTCTTATGCGGCGCTTTAATGAAATCCCATAGGTGCTCTATGGGATTAAGATCAGGGCTCTGTGCTGGCCAGTCCACATACAGTATGGAATTATTGTCAAACCACGACGTAACACTCAGTGATATAGATGTGGCTTAGCGAGCCTTAGCGGCGCTAAGGCACTATTTTCCTAGGATTATCTTAGCTAAGCCCCTTTTTCTGGTTGCCTTAAAAAGAAAAGCAGAGGCAGATAAATATTTTTACATGATCATGTATGCAAAAATAAGGAAAACCGTGTTCTGTATGGAATCATACTAGTATCATAACTGAATGTTTATACTGCAGAGATGGCCGACCCGGTAGTCGAGTGGTTTGAGGAGCTGGCTTCTGGCCATTCTTCCAAACTGGACCAGAACTCGACTCCAGATTAGGTATGGGTGGCGTATTTGTCTGATTTATTACCACGCCGTCCACGATTAAGTATTCCACGATTTATTACCACGATTAAGTATTCCACGATTTATTACCACGATTAAGTATTCCACGATTTATTACCACGATTAAGTATTCCACGATTTATTACCACGATTAAGTATTCCACGATTTATTATTACGATTAAGTATTCCACGATTTATTACCACGATTAAGTATTCCACGATTTATTACCACGATTAAGTATTCCACGATTTATTACCACGATTAAGTATTCCACGATTTATTATTACGATTAAGTATTCCACGATTTATTACCACGATTAAGTATTCCACGATTTATTACCACGATTAAGTATTCCACGATTTATTATTACGATTAAGTATTCCACGATTTATTACCACGATTAAGTATTCCACGATTAAGTATTCCACGATTTATTACCACGATTAAGTATTCCACGATTTATTACCACGATTAAGTATTCCACGATTTATTACCACGATTAAGTATTCCACGATTTATTATTACGATTAAGTATTCCACGATTTATTACCACGATTAAGTATTCCACGATTTATTACCACGATTAAGTATTCCACGATTTATTACCACGAATAAGTATTCCACGATTTATTACCACGATTAAGTATTCCACGATTTATTACCACGATTAAGTATTCCACGATTTATTACCACGATTAAGTATTCCACGATTTATTACCACGATTAAGTATTCCACGATTTATTACCACGATTAAGTATTCCACGATTTATTACCACGATTAAGTATTCCACGATTTATTACCACGATTAAGTATTCCACGATTTATTACCACGATTAAGTATTCCACGATTTATTACCACGAATAAGTATTCCACGATTTATTACCACGATTAAGTATTCCACGATTTATTACCACGATTAAGTATTCCACGATTTATTACCACGATTAAGTATTCCACGATTTATTACCACGATTAAGTATTCCACGATTTATTACCACGATTAAGTATTCCACGATTTATTACCACGATTAAGTATTCCACGATTTATTACCACGAATAAGTATTCCACGATTTATTACCACGATTAAGTATTCCACGATTTATTACCACGAATAAGTATTCCACGATTTATTACCACGATTAAGTATTCCACGATTTATTACCACGATTAAGTATTCCACGATTTATTATTACGATTAAGTATTCCACGATTTATTACCACGATTAAGTATTCCACGATTTATTACCACGATTAAGTATTCCACGATTTATTACCACGATTAAGTATTCCACGATTTATTACCACGATTAAGTATTCCACGATTTATTACCACGATTAAGTATTCCACGATTTATTACCACGATTAAGTATTCCACGATTTATTACCACGAATAAGTATTCCACGATTTATTACCACGATTAAGTATTCCACGATTTATTACCACGATTAAGTATTCCACGATTTATTACCACGATTAAGTATTCCACGATTTATTACCACGATTAAGTATTCCACGATTTATTACCACGATTAAGTATTCCACGATTTATTACCACGATTAAGTATTCCACGATTTATTACCACGAATAAGTATTCCACGATTTATTACCACGATTAAGTATTCCACGATTTATTACCACGAATAAGTATTCCACGATTTATTACCACGATTAAGTATTCCACGATTTATTACCACGATTAAGTATTCCACGATTTATTACCACGATTAAGTATTCCACGATTTATTACCACGATTAAGTATTCCACGATTTATTATTACGATTAAGTATTCCACGATTTATTATTACGATTAAGTATTCCACGATTTATTACCACGATTAAGTATTCCACGATTTATTACCACGATTAAGTATTCCACGATTTATTACCACGATTAAGTATTCCACGATTTATTACCACGATTAAGTATTCCACGATTTATTACCACGATTAAGTATTCCACGATTTATTACCACGAATAAGTATTCCACGATTTATTACCACGATTAAGTATTCCACGATTTATTACCACGATTAAGTATTCCACGATTTATTACCACGATTAAGTATTCCACGATTTATTACCACGATTAAGTATTCCACGATTTATTATTACGATTAAGTATTCCACGATTTATTACCACGATTAAGTATTCCACGATTTATTACCACGATTAAGTATTCCACGATTTATTACCACGATTAAGTATTCCACGATTTATTACCACGATTAAGTATTCCACGATTTATTACCACGATTAAGTATTCCACGATTTATTACCACGATTAAGTATTCCACGATTTATTACCACGATTAAGTATTCCACGATTTATTACCACGATTAAGTATTCCACGATTTATTACCACGATTAAGTATTCCACGATTTATTACCACGATTAAGTATTCCACGATTTATTACCACGATTAAGTATTCCACGACTTATTACCACGATTAAGTATTCCACGATTTATTACCACGATTAAGTATTCCACGATTTATTACCACGATTAAGTATTCCACGATTTATTACCACGATTAAGTATTCCACGATTTATTACCACGATTAAGTATTCCACGATTTATTACCACGATTAAGTATTCCACGATTTATTACCACGATTAAGTATTCCACGATTTATTATTACGATTAAGTATTCTACGATTTATTACCACGATTAAGTATTCCACGATTTATTACCACGATTAAGTATTCCACGATTTATTATTACGATTAAGTATTCCACGATTTATTACCACGATTAAGTATTCCACGATTTATTACCACGATTAAGTATTCCACGATTTATTACCACGATTAAGTATTCCACGATTTATTACCACGATTAAGTATTCCACGATTTATTACCACGATTAAGTATTCCACGATTTATTACCACGATTAAGTATTATACGATTTATTACCACGATTAAGTATTCCACGATTTATTACCACGATTAAGTATTCCACGATTTATTACCACGATTAAGTATTCCACGATTTATTACCACGATTAAGTATTCCACGATTTATTACCACGATTAAGTATTCCACGATTTATTACCACGATTAAGTATTCCACGATTTATTACCACGATTAAGTATTCCACGATTTATTACCACGATTAAGTATTCCACGATTTATTACCACGATTAAGTATTCCACGATTTATTACCACGATTAAGTATTCCACGATTTATTACCACGATTAAGTATTCCACGATTTATTACCACGATTAAGTATTCCACGATTTATTACCACGATTAAGTATTCCACGATTTATTACCACGATTAAGTATTCCACGATTTATTACCACGATTAAGTATTCCACGATTTATTACCACGATTAAGTATTCCACGATTTATTACCACGATTAAGTATTCCACGATTTATTATTACGATTAAGTATTCCACGATTTATTACCACGATTAAGTATTCCACGATTTATTACCACGATTAAGTATTCCACGATTTATTACCACGATTAAGTATTCCACGATTTATTACCACGATTAAGTATTCCACGATTTATTACCACGATTAAGTATTCCACGATTTATTACCACGATTAAGTATTCCACGATTTATTACCACGATTAAGTATTCCACGATTTATTACCACGATTAAGTATTCCACGATTTATTACCACGATTAAGTATTCCACGATTTATTACCACGATTAAGTATTCCACGATTTATTACCACGAATAAGTATTCCACGATTTATTACCACGATTAAGTATTCCACGATTTATTACCACGATTAAGTATTCCACGATTTATTACCACGATTAAGTATTCCACGATTTATTACCACGATTAAGTATTCCACGATTTATTACCACGATTAAGTATTCCACGATTTATTACCACGATTAAGTATTCCACGATTTATTACCACGAATAAGTATTCCACGATTTATTACCACGATTAAGTATTCCACGATTTATTACCACGAATAAGTATTCCACGATTTATTACCACGATTAAGTATTCCACGATTTATTACCACGATTAAGTATTCCACGATTTATTATTACGATTAAGTATTCCACGATTTATTACCACGATTAAGTATTCCACGATTTATTACCACGATTAAGTATTCCACGATTTATTACCACGATTAAGTATTCCACGATTTATTACCACGATTAAGTATTCCACGATTTATTACCACGATTAAGTATTCCACGATTTATTACCACGATTAAGTATTCCACGATTTATTACCACGAATAAGTATTCCACGATTTATTACCACGATTAAGTATTCCACGATTTATTACCACGATTAAGTATTCCACGATTTATTACCACGATTAAGTATTCCACGATTTATTACCACGATTAAGTATTCCACGATTTATTACCACGATTAAGTATTCCACGATTTATTACCACGATTAAGTATTCCACGATTTATTACCACGAATAAGTATTCCACGATTTATTACCACGATTAAGTATTCCACGATTTATTACCACGAATAAGTATTCCACGATTTATTACCACGATTAAGTATTCCACGATTTATTACCACGATTAAGTATTCCACGATTTATTACCACGATTAAGTATTCCACGATTTATTACCACGATTAAGTATTCCACGATTTATTATTACGATTAAGTATTCCACGATTTATTATTACGATTAAGTATTCCACGATTTATTACCACGATTAAGTATTCCACGATTTATTACCACGATTAAGTATTCCACGATTTATTACCACGATTAAGTATTCCACGATTTATTACCACGATTAAGTATTCCACGATTTATTACCACGATTAAGTATTCCACGATTTATTACCACGAATAAGTATTCCACGATTTATTACCACGATTAAGTATTCCACGATTTATTACCACGATTAAGTATTCCACGATTTATTACCACGATTAAGTATTCCACGATTTATTACCACGATTAAGTATTCCACGATTTATTATTACGATTAAGTATTCCACGATTTATTACCACGATTAAGTATTCCACGATTTATTACCACGATTAAGTATTCCACGATTTATTACCACGATTAAGTATTCCACGATTTATTACCACGATTAAGTATTCCACGATTTATTACCACGATTAAGTATTCCACGATTTATTACCACGATTAAGTATTCCACGATTTATTACCACGATTAAGTATTCCACGATTTATTACCACGATTAAGTATTCCACGATTTATTACCACGATTAAGTATTCCACGATTTATTACCACGATTAAGTATTCCACGATTTATTACCACGATTAAGTATTCCACGACTTATTACCACGATTAAGTATTCCACGATTTATTACCACGATTAAGTATTCCACGATTTATTACCACGATTAAGTATTCCACGATTTATTACCACGATTAAGTATTCCACGATTTATTACCACGATTAAGTATTCCACGATTTATTACCACGATTAAGTATTCCACGATTTATTACCACGATTAAGTATTCCACGATTTATTATTACGATTAAGTATTCTACGATTTATTACCACGATTAAGTATTCCACGATTTATTACCACGATTAAGTATTCCACGATTTATTACCACGATTAAGTATTCCACGATTTATTACCACGATTAAGTATTCCACGATTTATTACCACGATTAAGTATTCCACGATTTATTATTACGATTAAGTATTCCACGATTTATTACCACGATTAAGTATTCCACGATTTATTACCACGATTAAGTATTCCACGATTTATTACCACGATTAAGTATTCCACGATTTATTACCACGATTAAGTATTCCACGATTTATTACCACGATTAAGTATTCCACGATTTATTACCACGATTAAGTATTCCACGATTTATTACCACGATTAAGTATTCCACGATTTATTACCACGATTAAGTATTCCACGATTTATTACCACGATTAAGTATTCCACGATTTATTACCACGATTAAGTATTCCACGATTTATTACCACGATTAAGTATTCCACGATTTATTACCACGATTAAGTATTCCACGATTTATTACCACGATTAAGTATTCCACGATTTATTACCACGATTAAGTATTCCACGATTTATTACCACGATTAAGTATTCCACGATTTATTACCACGATTAAGTATTCCACGATTTATTACCACGATTAAGTATTCCACGATTTATTACCACGATTAAGTATTCCACGATTTATTACCACGATTAAGTATTCCACGATTTATTACCACGATTAAGTATTCCACGATTTATTACCACGATTAAGTATTCCACGATTTATTATTACGATTAAGTATTCCACGATTTATTACCACGATTAAGTATTCCACGATTTATTACCACGATTAAGTATTCCACGATTTATTACCACGATTAAGTATTCCACGATTTATTACCACGATTAAGTATTCCACGATTTATTACCACGATTAAGTATTCCACGATTTATTACCACGATTAAGTATTCCACGATTTATTACCACGATTAAGTATTCCACGATTTATTACCACGATTAAGTATTCCACGATTTATTACCACGATTAAGTATTCCACGATTTATTACCACGATTAAGTATTCCACGATTTATTACCACGATTAAGTATTCCACGATTTATTACCACGATTAAGTATTCCACGATTTATTACCACGATTAAGTATTCCACGATTTATTACCACGATTAAGTATTCCACGATTTATTACCACGATTAAGTATTCCACGATTTATTACCACGATTAAGTATTCCACGATTTATTACCACGATTAAGTATTCCACGATTTATTACCACGATTAAGTATTCCACGATTTATTACCACGATTAAGTATTCCACGATTTATTACCACGATTAAGTATTCCACGATTTATTACCACGATTAAGTATTCCACGATTTATTACCACGATTAAGTATTCCACGATTTATTACCACGATTAAGTATTCCACGATTTATTACCACGATTAAGTATTCCACGATTTATTACCACGATTAAGTATTCCACGATTTATTACCACGATTAAGTATTCCACGATTTATTACCACGATTAAGTATTCCACGATTTATTATTACGATTAAGTATTCCACGATTTATTACCACGATTAAGTATTCCACGATTAAGTATTCCACGATTTATTACCACGATTAAGTATTCCACGATTTATTACCACGATTAAGTATTCCACGATTTATTACCACGATTAAGTATTCCACGATTTATTACCACGATTAAGTATTCCACGATTTATTATTACGATTAAGTATTCCACGATTTATTACCACGATTAAGTATTCCACGATTTATTACCACGATTAAGTATTCCACGATTTATTACCACGATTAAGTATTCCACGATTTATTACCACGATTAAGTATTCCACGATTTATTATTACGATTAAGTATTCCACGATTTATTACCACGATTAAGTATTCCACGATTAAGTATTCCACGATTTATTACCACGATTAAGTATTCCACGATTTATTACCACGATTAAGTATTCCACGATTTATTAACACGATTAAGTATTCCACGATTTATTACCACGATTAAGTATTCCACGATTTATTACCACGATTAAGTATTCCACGATTTATTACCACGATTAAGTATTCCACGATTTATTACCACGATTAAGTATTCCACGATTTATTATTACGATTAAGTATTCCACGATTTATTACCACGATTAAGTATTCCACGATTAAGTATTCCACGATTTATTACCACGATTAAGTATTCCACGATTTATTACCACGATTAAGTATTCCACGATTTATTACCACGATTAAGTATTCCACGATTTATTACCACGATTAAGTATTCCACGATTTATTACCACGAATAAGTATTCCACGATTTATTACCACGATTAAGTATTCCACGATTTATTACCACGATTAAGTATTCCACGATTTATTACCACGATTAAGTATTCCACGATTTATTACCACGATTAAGTATTCCACGATTTATTACCACGATTAAGTATTCCACGATTTATTACCACGATTAAGTATTCCACGATTTATTACCACGAATAAGTATTCCACGATTTATTACCACGATTAAGTATTCCACGATTTATTACCACGAATAAGTATTCCACGATTTATTACCACGATTAAGTATTCCACGATTTATTACCACGATTAAGTATTCCACGATTTATTATTACGATTAAGTATTCCACGATTTATTACCACGATTAAGTATTCCACGATTAAGTATTCCACGATTTATTACCACGATTAAGTATTCCACGATTTATTACCACGATTAAGTATTCCACGATTTATTACCACGATTAAGTATTCCACGATTTATTACCACGATTAAGTATTCCACGATTTATTACCACGAATAAGTATTCCACGATTTATTACCACGATTAAGTATTCCACGATTTATTACCACGATTAAGTATTCCACGATTTATTACCACGATTAAGTATTCCACGATTTATTACCACGATTAAGTATTCCACGATTTATTACCACGATTAAGTATTCCACGATTTATTACCACGATTAAGTATTCCACGATTTATTACCACGAATAAGTATTCCACGATTTATTACCACGATTAAGTATTCCACGATTTATTACCACGAATAAGTATTCCACGATTTATTACCACGATTAAGTATTCCACGATTTATTACCACGAATAAGTATTCCACGATTTATTACCACGAATAAGTATTCCACGATTTATTACCACGATTAAGTATTCCACGATTTATTACCACGATTAAGTATTCCACGATTTATTACCACGATTAAGTATTCCACGATTTATTACCACGATTAAGTATTCCACGATTTATTACCACGATTAAGTATTCCACGATTTATTACCACGATTAAGTATTCCACGATTTATTACCACGAATAAGTATTCCACGATTTATTACCACGATTAAGTATTCCACGATTTATTACCACGAATAAGTATTCCACGATTTATTACCACGATTAAGTATTCCACGATTTATTACCACGATTAAGTATTCCACGATTTATTACCACGATTAAGTATTCCACGATTTATTACCACGATTAAGTATTCCACGATTTATTACCACGATTAAGTATTCCACGATTTATTATTACGATTAAGTATTCCACGATTTATTACCACGATTAAGTATTCCACGATTTATTACCACGATTAAGTATTCCACGATTTATTACCACGATTAAGTATTCCACGATTTATTACCACGATTAAGTATTCCACGATTTATTACCACGATTAAGTATTCCACGATTTATTATTACGATTAAGTATTCCACGATTTATTACCACGATTAAGTATTCCACGATTTATTACCACGATTAAGTATTCCACGATTTATTACCACGATTAAGTATTCCACGATTTATTACCACGATTAAGTATTCCACGATTTATTACCACGATTAAGTATTCCACGATTTATTACCACGATTAAGTATTCCACGATTTATTACCACGATTAAGTATTCCACGATTTATTACCACGATTAAGTATTCCACGATTTATTACCACGATTAAGTATTCCACGATTTATTACCACGATTAAGTATTCCACGATTTATTACCACGATTAAGTATTCCACGATTTATTACCACGATTAAGTATTCCACGATTTATTACCACGATTAAGTATTCCACGATTTATTACCACGATTAAGTATTCCACGATTTATTACCACGATTAAGTATTCCACGATTTATTACCACGATTAAGTATTCCACGATTTATTACCACGATTAAGTATTCCACGATTTATTACCACGATTAAGTATTCCACGATTTATTACCACGATTAAGTATTCCACGATTTATTACCACGATTAAGTATTCCACGATTTATTACCACGATTAAGTATTCCACGATTTATTACCACGATTAAGTATTCCACGATTTATTACCACGATTAAGTATTCCACGATTTATTACCACGATTAAGTATTCCACGATTTATTACCACGATTAAGTATTCCACGATTTATTACCACGATTAAGTATTCCACGATTTATTACCACGATTAAGTATTCCACGATTTATTACCACGATTAAGTATTCCACGATTTATTACCACGATTAAGTATTCCACGATTTATTATTACGATTAAGTATTCCACGATTTATTACCACGATTAAGTATTCCACGATTTATTACCACGATTAAGTATTCCACGATTTATTACCACGATTAAGTATTCCACGATTTATTACCACGATTAAGTATTCCACGATTTATTACCACGATTAAGTATTCCACGATTTATTACCACGATTAAGTATTCCACGATTTATTACCACGATTAAGTATTCCACGATTTATTACCACGATTAAGTATTCCACGATTTATTATTACGATTAAGTATTCCACGATTTATTACCACGATTAAGTATTCCACGATTTATTACCACGATTAAGTATTCCACGATTTATTATTACGATTAAGTATTCCACGATTTATTACCACGATTAAGTATTCCACGATTAAGTATTCCACGATTTATTACCACGATTAAGTATTCCACGATTTATTACCACGATTAAGTATTCCACGATTTATTACCACGATTAAGTATTCCACGATTTATTATTACGATTAAGTATTCCACGATTTATTACCACGATTAAGTATTCCACGATTTATTACCACGATTAAGTATTCCACGATTTATTACCACGATTAAGTATTCCACGGTTTATTACCACGATTAAGTATTCCACGATTTATTATTACGATTAAGTATTCCACGATTTATTACCACGATTAAGTATTCCACGATTAAGTATTCCACGATTTATTACCACGATTAAGTATTCCACGATTTATTACCACGATTAAGTATTCCACGATTTATTACCACGATTAAGTATTCCACGATTTATTACCACGATTAAGTATTCCACGATTTATTACCACGATTAAGTATTCCACGATTTATTACCACGATTAAGTATTCCACGATTTATTACCACGATTAAGTATTCCACGATTTATTATTACGATTAAGTATTCCACGATTTATTACCACGATTAAGTATTCCACGATTAAGTATTCCACGATTTATTACCACGATTAAGTATTCCACGATTTATTACCACGATTAAGTATTCCACGATTTATTACCACGATTAAGTATTCCACGATTTATTACCACGATTAAGTATTCCACGATTTATTACCACGAATAAGTATTCCACGATTTATTACCACGATTAAGTATTCCACGATTTATTACCACGATTAAGTATTCCACGATTTATTACCACGATTAAGTATTCCACGATTTATTACCACGATTAAGTATTCCACGATTTATTACCACGATTAAGTATTCCACGATTTATTACCACGATTAAGTATTCCACGATTTATTACCACGAATAAGTATTCCACGATTTATTACCACGATTAAGTATTCCACGATTTATTACCACGAATAAGTATTCCACGATTTATTACCACGATTAAGTATTCCACGATTTATTACCACGATTAAGTATTCCACGATTTATTATTACGATTAAGTATTCCACGATTTATTACCACGATTAAGTATTCCACGATTAAGTATTCCACGATTTATTACCACGATTAAGTATTCCACGATTTATTACCACGATTAAGTATTCCACGATTTATTACCACGATTAAGTATTCCACGATTTATTACCACGATTAAGTATTCCACGATTTATTACCACGAATAAGTATTCCACGATTTATTACCACGATTAAGTATTCCACGATTTATTACCACGATTAAGTATTCCACGATTTATTACCACGATTAAGTATTCCACGATTTATTACCACGATTAAGTATTCCACGATTTATTACCACGATTAAGTATTCCACGATTTATTACCACGATTAAGTATTCCACGATTTATTACCACGAATAAGTATTCCACGATTTATTACCACGATTAAGTATTCCACGATTTATTACCACGAATAAGTTTTCCACGATTTATTACCACGATTAAGTATTCCACGATTTATTACCACGATTAAGTATTCCACGATTTATTATTACGATTAAGTATTCCACGATTTATTACCACGATTAAGTATTCCACGATTTATTACCACGATTAAGTATTCCACGATTTATTACCACGATTAAGTATTCCACGATTTATTACCACGATTAAGTATTCCACGATTTATTACCACGATTAAGTATTCCACGATTTATTACCACGATTAAGTATTCCACGATTTATTACCACGATTAAGTATTCCACGATTTATTACCACGATTAAGTATTCCACGATTTATTACCACGATTAAGTATTCCACGATTTATTACCACGATTAAGTATTCCACGATTTATTACCACGATTAAGTATTCCACGATTTATTACCACGATTAAGTATTCCACGATTTATTACCACGATTAAGTATTCCACGATTTATTACCACGATTAAGTATTCCACGATTTATTACCACGATTAAGTATTCCACGATTTATTACCACGATTAAGTATTCCACGATTTATTACCACGATTAAGTATTCCACGATTTATTACCACGATTAAGTATTCCACGATTTATTACCACGATTAAGTATTCCACGATTTATTACCACGATTAAGTATTCCACGATTTATTACCACGATTAAGTATTCCACGATTTATTACCACGATTAAGTATTCCACGATTTATTACCACGATTAAGTATTCCACGATTTATTACCACGATTAAGTATTCCACGATTTATTACCACGATTAAGTATTCCACGATTTATTACCACGATTAAGTATTCCACGATTTATTACCACGATTAAGTATTCCACGATTTATTATTACGATTAAGTATTCCACGATTTATTACCACGATTAAGTATTCCACGATTTATTACCACGATTAAGTATTCCACGATTTATTACCACGATTAAGTATTCCACGATTTATTACCACGATTAAGTATTCCACGATTTATTACCACGATTAAGTATTCCACGATTTATTACCACGATTAAGTATTCCACGATTTATTACCACGATTAAGTATTCCACGATTTATTACCACGATTAAGTATTCCACGATTTATTATTACGATTAAGTATTCCACGATTTATTACCACGATTAAGTATTCCACGATTTATTACCACGATTAAGTATTCCACGATTTATTATTACGATTAAGTATTCCACGATTTATTACCACGATTAAGTATTCCACGATTAAGTATTCCACGATTTATTACCACGATTAAGTATTCCACGATTTATTACCACGATTAAGTATTCCACGATTTATTACCACGATTAAGTATTCCACGATTTATTATTACGATTAAGTATTCCACGATTTATTACCACGATTAAGTATTCCACGATTTATTACCACGATTAAGTATTCCACGATTTATTACCACGATTAAGTATTCCACGGTTTATTACCACGATTAAGTATTCCACGATTTATTATTACGATTAAGTATTCCACGATTTATTACCACGATTAAGTATTCCACGATTAAGTATTCCACGATTTATTACCACGATTAAGTATTCCACGATTTATTACCACGATTAAGTATTCCACGATTTATTACCACGATTAAGTATTCCACGATTTATTACCACGATTAAGTATTCCACGATTTATTACCACGATTAAGTATTCCACGATTTATTACCACGATTAAGTATTCCACGATTTATTACCACGATTAAGTATTCCACGATTTATTATTACGATTAAGTATTCCACGATTTATTACCACGATTAAGTATTCCACGATTAAGTATTCCACGATTTATTACCACGATTAAGTATTCCACGATTTATTACCACGATTAAGTATTCCACGATTTATTACCACGATTAAGTATTCCACGATTTATTACCACGATTAAGTATTCCACGATTTATTACCACGAATAAGTATTCCACGATTTATTACCACGATTAAGTATTCCACGATTTATTACCACGATTAAGTATTCCACGATTTATTACCACGATTAAGTATTCCACGATTTATTACCACGATTAAGTATTCCACGATTTATTACCACGATTAAGTATTCCACGATTTATTACCACGATTAAGTATTCCACGATTTATTACCACGAATAAGTATTCCACGATTTATTACCACGATTAAGTATTCCACGATTTATTACCACGAATAAGTATTCCACGATTTATTACCACGATTAAGTATTCCACGATTTATTACCACGATTAAGTATTCCACGATTTATTATTACGATTAAGTATTCCACGATTTATTACCACGATTAAGTATTCCACGATTAAGTATTCCACGATTTATTACCACGATTAAGTATTCCACGATTTATTACCACGATTAAGTATTCCACGATTTATTACCACGATTAAGTATTCCACGATTTATTACCACGATTAAGTATTCCACGATTTATTACCACGAATAAGTATTCCACGATTTATTACCACGATTAAGTATTCCACGATTTATTACCACGATTAAGTATTCCACGATTTATTACCACGATTAAGTATTCCACGATTTATTACCACGATTAAGTATTCCACGATTTATTACCACGATTAAGTATTCCACGATTTATTACCACGATTAAGTATTCCACGATTTATTACCACGAATAAGTATTCCACGATTTATTACCACGATTAAGTATTCCACGATTTATTACCACGAATAAGTTTTCCACGATTTATTACCACGATTAAGTATTCCACGATTTATTACCACGATTAAGTATTCCACGATTTATTATTACGATTAAGTATTCCACGATTTATTACCACGATTAAGTATTCCACGATTTATTACCACGATTAAGTATTCCACGATTTATTACCACGATTAAGTATTCCACGATTTATTACCACGATTAAGTATTCCACGATTTATTACCACGATTAAGTATTCCACGATTTATTACCACGATTAAGTATTCCACGATTTATTACCACGAATAAGTATTCCACGATTTATTACCACGATTAAGTATTCCACGATTTATTACCACGATTAAGTATTCCACGATTTATTACCACGATTAAGTATTCCACGATTTATTACCACGATTAAGTATTCCACGATTTATTACCACGATTAAGTATTCCACGATTTATTACCACGATTAAGTATTCCACGATTTATTACCACGAATAAGTATTCCACGATTTATTACCACGATTAAGTATTCCACGATTTATTACCACGAATAAGTATTCCACGATTTATTACCACGATTAAGTATTCCACGATTTATTACCACGATTAAGTATTCCACGATTTATTACCACGATTAAGTATTCCACGATTTATTATTACGATTAAGTATTCCACGATTTATTACCACGATTAAGTATTCCACGATTTATTACCACGATTAAGTATTCCACGATTTATTACCACGATTAAGTATTCCACGATTTATTACCACGATTAAGTATTCCACGATTTATTACCACGATTAAGTATTCCACGATTTATTATTACGATTAAGTATTCCACGATTTATTACCACGATTAAGTATTCCACGATTAAGTATTCCACGATTTATTACCACGATTAAGTATTCCACGATTTATTACCACGATTAAGTATTCCACGATTTATTACCACGATTAAGTATTCCACGATTTATTATTACGATTAAGTATTCCACGATTTATTACCACGATTAAGTATTCCACGATTTATTACCACGATTAAGTATTCCACGATTTATTACCACGATTAAGTATTCCACGATTTATTACCACGATTAAGTATTCCACGATTTATTATTACGATTAAGTATTCCACGATTTATTACCACGATTAAGTATTCCACGATTAAGTATTCCACGATTTATTACCACGATTAAGTATTCCACGATTTATTACCACGATTAAGTATTCCACGATTTATTACCACGATTAAGTATTCCACGATTTATTACCACGATTAAGTATTCCACGATTTATTACCACGATTAAGTATTCCACGATTTATTACCACGATTAAGTATTCCACGATTTATTACCACGATTAAGTATTCCACGATTTATTATTACGATTAAGTATTCCACGATTTATTACCACGATTAAGTATTCCACGATTAAGTATTCCACGATTTATTACCACGATTAAGTATTCCACGATTTATTACCACGATTAAGTATTCCACGATTTATTACCACGATTAAGTATTCCACGATTTATTACCACGATTAAGTATTCCACGATTTATTACCACGAATAAGTATTCCACGATTTATTACCACGATTAAGTATTCCACGATTTATTACCACGATTAAGTATTCCACGATTTATTACCACGATTAAGTATTCCACGATTTATTACCACGATTAAGTATTCCACGATTTATTACCACGATTAAGTATTCCACGATTTATTACCACGATTAAGTATTCCACGATTTATTACCACGAATAAGTATTCCACGATTTATTACCACGAATAAGTATTCCACGATTTATTACCACGATTAAGTATTCCACGATTTATTACCACGATTAAGTATTCCACGATTTATTATTACGATTAAGTATTCCACGATTTATTACCACGATTAAGTATTCCACGATTAAGTATTCCACGATTTATTACCACGATTAAGTATTCCACGATTTATTACCACGATTAAGTATTCTACGATTTATTACCACGATTAAGTATTCCACGATTTATTACCACGATTAAGTATTCCACGATTTATTACCACGAATAAGTATTCCACGATTTATTACCACGATTAAGTATTCCACGATTTATTACCACGATTAAGTATTCCACGATTTATTACCACGATTAAGTATTCCACGATTTATTACCACGATTAAGTATTCCACGATTTATTACCACGATTAAGTATTCCACGATTTATTACCACGATTAAGTATTCCACGATTTATTACCACGAATAAGTATTCCACGATTTATTACCACGATTAAGTATTCCACGATTTATTACCACGAATAAGTATTCCACGATTTATTACCACGATTAAGTATTCCACGATTTATTACCACGATTAAGTATTCCACGATTTATTATTACGATTAAGTATTCCACGATTTATTACCACGATTAAGTATTCCACGATTTATTACCACGATTAAGTATTCCACGATTTATTATTACGATTAAGTATTCCACGATTTATTACCACGATTAAGTATTCCACGATTAAGTATTCCACGATTTATTACCACGATTAAGTATTCCACGATTTATTACCACGATTAAGTATTCCACGATTTATTACCACGATTAAGTATTCCACGATTTATTATTACGATTAAGTATTCCACGATTTATTACCACGATTAAGTATTCCACGATTTATTACCACGATTAAGTATTCCACGATTTATTACCACGATTAAGTATTCCACGATTTATTACCACGATTAAGTATTCCACGATTTATTATTACGATTAAGTATTCCACGATTTATTACCACGATTAAGTATTCCACGATTAAGTATTCCACGATTTATTACCACGATTAAGTATTCCACGATTTATTACCACGATTAAGTATTCCACGATTTATTACCACGATTAAGTATTCCACGATTTATTACCACGATTAAGTATTCCACGATTTATTACCACGATTAAGTATTCCACGATTTATTACCACGATTAAGTATTCCACGATTTATTACCACGATTAAGTATTCCACGATTTATTATTACGATTAAGTATTCCACGATTTATTACCACGATTAAGTATTCCACGATTAAGTATTCCACGATTTATTACCACGATTAAGTATTCCACGATTTATTACCACGATTAAGTATTCCACGATTTATTACCACGATTAAGTATTCCACGATTTATTACCACGATTAAGTATTCCACGATTTATTACCACGAATAAGTATTCCACGATTTATTACCACGATTAAGTATTCCACGATTTATTACCACGATTAAGTATTCCACGATTTATTACCACGATTAAGTATTCCACGATTTATTACCACGATTAAGTATTCCACGATTTATTACCACGATTAAGTATTCCACGATTTATTACCACGATTAAGTATTCCACGATTTATTACCACGAATAAGTATTCCACGATTTATTACCACGAATAAGTATTCCACGATTTATTACCACGATTAAGTATTCCACGATTTATTACCACGATTAAGTATTCCACGATTTATTATTACGATTAAGTATTCCACGATTTATTACCACGATTAAGTATTCCACGATTAAGTATTCCACGATTTATTACCACGATTAAGTATTCCACGATTTATTACCACGATTAAGTATTCTACGATTTATTACCACGATTAAGTATTCCACGATTTATTACCACGATTAAGTATTCCACGATTTATTACCACGAATAAGTATTCCACGATTTATTACCACGATTAAGTATTCCACGATTTATTACCACGATTAAGTATTCCACGATTTATTACCACGATTAAGTATTCCACGATTTATTACCACGATTAAGTATTCCACGATTTATTACCACGATTAAGTATTCCACGATTTATTACCACGATTAAGTATTCCACGATTTATTACCACGAATAAGTATTCCACGATTTATTACCACGATTAAGTATTCCACGATTTATTACCACGAATAAGTATTCCACGATTTATTACCACGATTAAGTATTCCACGATTTATTACCACGATTAAGTATTCCACGATTTATTATTACGATTAAGTATTCCACGATTTATTACCACGATTAAGTATTCCACGATTTATTACCACGATTAAGTATTCCACGATTTATTACCACGATTAAGTATTCCACGATTTATTACCACGATTAAGTATTCCACGATTTATTACCACGATTAAGTATTCCACGATTTATTACCACGATTAAGTATTCCACGATTTATTACCACGAATAAGTATTCCACGATTTATTACCACGATTAAGTATTCCACGATTTATTACCACGATTAAGTATTCCACGATTTATTACCACGATTAAGTATTCCACGATTTATTACCACGATTAAGTATTCCACGATTTATTACCACGATTAAGTATTCCACGATTTATTACCACGATTAAGTATTCCACGATTTATTACCACGAATAAGTATTCCACGATTTATTACCACGATTAAGTATTCCACGATTTATTACCACGAATAAGTATTCCACGATTTATTACCACGATTAAGTATTCCACGATTTATTACCACGATTAAGTATTCCACGATTTATTACCACGATTAAGTATTCCACGATTTATTACCACGATTAAGTATTCCACGATTTATTATTACGATTAAGTATTCCACGATTTATTATTACGATTAAGTATTCCACGATTTATTACCACGATTAAGTATTCCACGATTTATTACCACGATTAAGTATTCCACGATTTATTACCACGATTAAGTATTCCACGATTTATTACCACGATTAAGTATTCCACGATTTATTACCACGATTAAGTATTCCACGATTTATTACCACGAATAAGTATTCCACGATTTATTACCACGATTAAGTATTCCACGATTTATTACCACGATTAAGTATTCCACGATTTATTACCACGATTAAGTATTCCACGATTTATTACCACGATTAAGTATTCCACGATTTATTATTACGATTAAGTATTCCACGATTTATTACCACGATTAAGTATTCCACGATTTATTACCACGATTAAGTATTCCACGATTTATTACCACGATTAAGTATTCCACGATTTATTACCACGATTAAGTATTCCACGATTTATTACCACGATTAAGTATTCCACGATTTATTACCACGATTAAGTATTCCACGATTTATTACCACGATTAAGTATTCCACGATTTATTACCACGATTAAGTATTCCACGATTTATTACCACGATTAGGTATTCCACGATTTATTACCACGATTAAGTATTCCACGATTTATTACCACGATTAAGTATTCCACGACTTATTACCACGATTAAGTATTCCACGATTTATTACCACGATTAAGTATTCCACGATTTATTACCACGATTAAGTATTCCACGATTTATTACCACGATTAAGTATTCCACGATTTATTACCACGATTAAGTATTCCACGATTTATTACCACGATTAAGTATTCCACGATTTATTACCACGATTAAGTATTCCACGATTTATTATTACGATTAAGTATTCCACGATTTATTACCACGATTAAGTATTCCACGATTTATTACCACGATTAAGTATTCCACGATTTATTACCACGATTAAGTATTCCACGATTTATTACCACGATTAAGTATTCCACGATTTATTATTACGATTAAGTATTCCACGATTTATTACCACGATTAAGTATTCCACGATTTATTACCACGATTAAGTATTCCACGATTTATTACCACGATTAAGTATTCCACGATTTATTACCACGATTAAGTATTCCACGATTTATTACCACGATTAAGTATTCCACGATTTATTACCACGATTAAGTATTCCACGATTTATTACCACGATTAAGTATTCCACGATTTATTACCACGATTAAGTATTCCACGATTTATTACCACGATTAAGTATTCCACGATTTATTACCACGATTAAGTATTCCATGATTTATTACCACGATTAAGTATTCCACGATTTATTACCACGATTAAGTATTCCACGATTTATTACCACGATTAAGTATTCCACGATTTATTACCACGATTAAGTATTCCACGATTTATTACCACGATTAAGTATTCCACGATTTATTACCACGATTAAGTATTCCACGATTTATTACCACGATTAAGTATTCCACGATTTATTACCACGATTAAGTATTCCACGATTTATTACCACGATTAAGTATTCCACGATTTATTACCACGATTAAGTATTCCACGATTTATTACCACGATTAAGTATTCCACGATTTATTACCACGATTAAGTATTCCACGATTTATTACCACGATTAAGTATTCCACGATTTATTATTACGATTAAGTATTCCACGATTTATTACCACGATTAAGTATTCCACGATTTATTACCACGATTAAGTATTCCACGATTTATTACCACGATTAAGTATTCCACGATTTATTACCACGATTAAGTATTCCACGATTTATTACCACGATTAAGTATTCCACGATTTATTACCACGATTAAGTATTCCACGATTTATTACCACGATTAAGTATTCCACGATTTATTACCACGATTAAGTATTCCACGATTTATTACCACGATTAAGTATTCCACGATTTATTATTACGATTAAGTATTCCACGATTTATTACCACGATTAAGTATTCCACGATTTATTACCACGATTAAGTATTCCACGATTTATTATTACGATTAAGTATTCCACGATTTATTACCACGATTAAGTATTCCACGATTAAGTATTCCACGATTTATTACCACGATTAAGTATTCCACGATTTATTACCACGATTAAGTATTCCACGATTTATTACCACGATTAAGTATTCCACGATTTATTACCACGATTAAGTATTCCACGATTTATTATTACGATTAAGTATTCCACGATTTATTACCACGATTAAGTATTCCACGATTTATTACCACGATTAAGTATTCCACGATTTATTACCACGATTAAGTATTCCACGATTTATTACCACGATTAAGTATTCCACGATTTATTATTACGATTAAGTATTCCACGATTTATTACCACGATTAAGTATTCCACGATTAAGTATTCCACGATTTATTACCACGATTAAGTATTCCACGATTTATTACCACGATTAAGTATTCCACGATTTATTACCACGATTAAGTATTCCACGATTTATTACCACGATTAAGTATTCCACGATTTATTACCACGATTAAGTATTCCACGATTTATTATTACGATTAAGTATTCCACGATTTATTACCACGATTAAGTATTCCACGATTAAGTATTCCACGATTTATTACCACGATTAAGTATTCCACGATTTATTACCACGATTAAGTATTCCACGATTTATTACCACGATTAAGTATTCCACGATTTATTACCACGATTAAGTATTCCACGATTTATTACCACGATTAAGTATTCCACGATTTATTACCACGATTAAGTATTCCACGATTTATTACCACGATTAAGTATTCCACGATTTATTACCACGATTAAGTATTCCACGATTTATTACCACGATTAAGTATTCCACGATTTATTACCACGATTAAGTATTCCACGATTTATTATTACGATTAAGTATTCCACGATTTATTACCACGATTAAGTATTCCACGATTTATTACCACGATTAAGTATTCCACGATTTATTACCACGATTAAGTATTCCACGATTTATTACCACGATTAAGTATTCCACGATTTATTACCACGATTAAGTATTCCACGATTTATTACCACGATTAAGTATTCCACGATTTATTACCACGATTAAGTATTCCACGATTTATTACCACGATTAAGTATTCCACGATTTATTACCACGATTAAGTATTCCACGATTTATTACCACGATTAAGTATTCCACGATTTATTACCACGATTAAGTATTCCATGATTTATTACCACGATTAAGTATTCCACGATTTATTACCACGATTAAGTATTCCACGATTTATTACCACGATTAAGTATTCCACGATTTATTACCACGATTAAGTATTCCACGATTTATTACCACGATTAAGTATTCCACGATTTATTACCACGATTAAGTATTCCACGATTTATTACCACGATTAAGTATTCCACGATTTATTACCACGATTAAGTATTCCACGATTTATTACCACGATTAAGTATTCCACGATTTATTACCACGATTAAGTATTCCACGATTTATTACCACGATTAAGTATTCCACGATTTATTACCACGATTAAGTATTCCACGATTTATTACCACGATTAAGTATTCCACGATTTATTATTACGATTAAGTATTCCACGATTTATTACCACGATTAAGTATTCCACGATTTATTACCACGATTAAGTATTCCACGATTTATTACCACGATTAAGTATTCCACGATTTATTACCACGATTAAGTATTCCACGATTTATTACCACGATTAAGTATTCCACGATTTATTACCACGATTAAGTATTCCACGATTTATTACCACGATTAAGTATTCCACGATTTATTACCACGATTAAGTATTCCACGATTTATTACCACGATTAAGTATTCCACGATTTATTATTACGATTAAGTATTCCACGATTTATTACCACGATTAAGTATTCCACGATTTATTACCACGATTAAGTATTCCACGATTTATTATTACGATTAAGTATTCCACGATTTATTACCACGATTAAGTATTCCACGATTAAGTATTCCACGATTTATTACCACGATTAAGTATTCCACGATTTATTACCACGATTAAGTATTCCACGATTTATTACCACGATTAAGTATTCCACGATTTATTACCACGATTAAGTATTCCACGATTTATTATTACGATTAAGTATTCCACGATTTATTACCACGATTAAGTATTTCACGATTTATTACCACGATTAAGTATTCCACGATTTATTACCACGATTAAGTATTCCACGATTTATTACCACGATTAAGTATTCCACGATTTATTACCACGATTAAGTGGGCCTCCAAGCAAGTGCCACTAGTGGCCCATTGCCGGCAACCAATGCAACCCCCAACAGCAGGTGGAAGCAACGGGACTGCGCATGCGCAGAAGCAACACTTGCTGTGTCTCTCGTGGTACCAGCTAGTTGAAGACGACGCTATCGCCATCGTGTTATTTTAGCGGATGTTAAGAAAAAAATCCATATGTGGAGAGGCGAATTAATTTCCTAATGAAATTTTACGTCGACGAAGATATCAGATTAAGCCGTGAAATACTAGATTACAGCCATGAAGTACACCCACTCCATTCCCATGAATAACAATTCATGGAATGGAGTGGATGAATAAGAAGAAAAAATTTGAAACCGCTTTTAACAAATACCCTGGAAAACCATTAAAAAAACGTTTGTTGGAAAAAAAAAGAATTATACGCGTACAAAATTTATTAATTAGTTGAAAGAAAAAGAAAGCAACGCTATGTGGTGTACTCATCCATGGGTTGAATACACAAGACTGGGAGGAATTCGCTTCTAAAAATAACGAGAAGTAAAATAAAATATCTTTTACTCTTTAAAACAAATGTAGTTTCGGACAGCGGAAAGGAAAGACACAACGTTAAAAATGTAACAGAATGTGACATGAACCCAGGTAAATATATATTTATTCAACAATCTCTTTTCAAGACGGCAAGGACAGTACAAAACTTTGGAAAGCGACTCTAAGTATGTACACGCCTTGAAAATGAGTGACGTTCCCTTAAGGTAAAAAAAAACAAAAAAAAAACTATCGTTACGTTGAAAAAATTAATTTATCAATTATATGAAACTGACTTTTATGAAAAATAACTCGCAATATTGTAAAATGAAAGAGGGAAGCCTTCGATTACACATTACATACCAAACAGACAGCGTTAAGCATACCTCGAGCGTGGCAAATTAGTCCGGTAGGTAGAGAGCTCAGCTATCACGTCAACGGCCCAGGTTTAAATGTACTCAGATACAAACGGGTGTTTTTCCGATCTGTTGAGAAAATTTCCCCAGCGCGGTGCGTTAATTCACAAGCTTTGTAAGGGTAGAAAAAAGAAATTGTCGCTTTGGGAAACTTCGGTTATCTTTGCTTTTTTTTTATTATTATTATAGCTACTACTGGGAAATTGGCGGACAAGATTCGGCAAGCCACCAGTTACGTCACGTGGTTGCCGGCTGCCACTAACGACACACTAGCGGACCACATTAGGCTAGCCATCGTTTCTGGCACGTGCTTGCAGGGCCACTGAAGGGCCACTTGTGGCAGCTACTGCCTGTGATGGACCACTGATGGCCCTGTTGTGGCATATGACAACTGATGGGGTGCCAACTGTTGGCCAGCTGTTGGCCTGAACTGCTGGCTCTCCTGTTGGCCGCCCGGACATTTTATTGACGGTTCGGCAGCGGCAACATAGTGCTGGCCCAGCAAGACTATTTTTGCTGGGTTCTTGAATCTTCGACGTTGACAGCCCTTAGTCGTAAATTCATAAAGAATATGGGATATTTAAAGTGCCAAACTTAGTGTACTTTGATTTCCTATTAGCCGCAAAAATAATTTTTGAAATATCTGTAAAAACAAAAAGTTCGAAGTGCCCGAACAGTCAAACTGATTACATTAGGCCTCCCCGGTGGCGCAGTGGTCTAAGCGATGGCCTCTGATCACTCGTCCGAAAGGGGTCCGGGTTCGAATCCCGGTTATGCATGGATGTTGTGTTTGTCTTACGGCACTGGCTCTTTCCCTTCCCTGGAACCAGTGACCCTAAATTAGGGACGGGCGACTGCTTATAGCCCATTGAGTTGCTCACGGTGGTCGTTAAAAAATTCCTGAGGCGATAAGAAGGGAAGGAGGGGCCCCAGCAGCGTTTAGCACCTAGGGCCCCAAAAGATTTAAAGTCGCCTCTGGGTACCTTTGTTAAAGTTTTTCTATTCAAGCAAATATAAAATGAACGAGTAATATATTCACGATATTTCTGCCTTCTTCATACACAGCAGATGTGGTTACCGTTAGTTAGAAGATATCGATTTACATTTTCCTTTTAGAAATCTTCAGTTTTTTGTCTCAATCCAAAATGCAGCGGGCATCAGTTTTTCGTCAAAGTGTTTCAATTTGTATCTTGGAAGCTTAAGCTACGAATATAAGCTCTGCTCACATTCTGCAAAATAGCTTAGCTTCAATTTTTGGAACCCCCAAGTGTTCGATGTTTTGGAAGGAAAACGAATTCCGTGCGAACATCCGTCGTAACGGGTTTCGTTGAGAGCGCGCGCGTAGATAGATGCACTCTCATCTGCACCGTGGCAAAACAAAAACAAAGAACCCTGAGGCAGCGTCATCGTCGTCGCAGTATGCTTCGTGGGAAATCCGAAGGAGAAAGAAAAACGAAGCCAAAGGAAGAAAGAAGGACAGAAAATAAAACTTGAGAGAAGAAAGAGCTTCCCTTTTTCCTAAAGCGCAGTGGCGTCAAGTCTTGATGGTCCACCCCAGGCGAAGAAGCCAGCCGTGAAAATGGAAGGAAAGAAGTTTGGGGAGTTAAGTATGGTAACTTTGCCACTTAGAGCTGATACGTGTCTTCTTCGAAATAGCAGTCAAAACGCATTTATCTTGACTACGTGTTTTCGATTTATATTTTACGTTATTTGGTGTGTTCTCAGTGTCTCAATTTTTTTCTCCTTTGTTACTCGAATAGTTGTTTTGACGTCTTTATATCATTCTCGAAGAGATACACACCATCAATATAACGCTGACAGATTGGGAGAAAATGTGGCACGGCCCTTTCGGTCGTTTTTCAATTGCGAATAAACTTGCACCAGAGTCTTCTATGAAAGCGAAAGCAATTCACCGCTGAGTGACACGAATTTTTCCCGTTTCCAACAACAAAACCATGAATAATACAGACAACACTTTCTCACATATACATTCTGGTGTTCGAAATCTAATTGCTGAGTCTTAACGGAATTTTTATGCTAAATTCAGAAATAGAATCCGTATTTTTATATCATTTCACACTGTTTTGATAAAGGCAAATGTTTATTCTTGGAATTTAGCTTCTAAACGAACAAGGCCGCTTAGAACTACAATGTACCAACAATATTTATATTTGTGGAAGCTATGTTGTGCAGAATGCATCGGCATCCTTTAAGGAAGCTTACTTTGCGTACATTCGAATAAAGTTAGACAAGCTGTGGACGTTGCGTAAAGTGTGTCGAAGTTTTAAGATTGCCGAAACATCGAGGAAATAGAGGTTATGTCATTTGCATTTCCAAAAATATGGGCAGAACCAAATGATCATAGCGACGATTGCCTTTTTTTTTGCCTTGCAGATGTGGGTAAACGGTAAAAATACCCCCGGGGAAAAATACCCCCGGAGAAAATACCCCCGAAAACTGAAAAGCGGAAAAAATGCCCCCGGAAAAAATACCCCCAGGACAAACGGTTCACTGTAAACTGCCACACAGGAACACCCATGTGTGGCAGTGTTCCGGTGCGGCAATTTACCGGCAATCCTGCCACACATCTTTAAGCAACTTGGCCACTAATGTTCAGGGGGGCTATAAAGATTGCCCCATTTCTGGGCCTATATTGAGAACTGAATTGGGAACTTAAAACGAATTTCGCAAAAACGTTCCATGTAAGCCAAGCGAGAATTGTACTTTAATTTCAAGAAATAAATTGCCGAGGATCCGAGGTACACTTGGGGGGGGCTCAACCCCCAACTTCCGTAATATTAGATTCTGGACGCTGGAGTCTGTCAGTGTATCCAGGCTGTTCCCCTTGAAGCGCCCGCGAGGTCCGTGAGCTTTGGGAGGGGGTTACCCCCCCTACAAGAGCTGTAAACATTAGAACCATGCTTTACATAATGATTCTCTACACGACCACGAATTTTCAGGAGGGTGGGGTGCAAGTTTCTAAGAGCGCAGACAAGTGATCAAGGTAAGGGATTTGCTCGCAATTTCTATGCTTCATGTTGTGTTTAATGGTAAACTATGTATGCACTTCCCCACCCCCTCCCCCAGAAATTTGGTGAAGTGTGAGAGGAATACGAGGTGCTTGGTTTGGAGGGCTCTACCCCCAACTTGCGTAATTTTATATTCTGGACCTCTAGAGTCGGTCAGTGTATCCTCGATGTTACCCCTGAACAGCTCTTAGAAACGGGGGTGGGGGTACCCCAACCTCCTGGAAATTCGTGGTCGTGTACAGAATCATTATATAAAACATGGTACTAATGTTTACAGCTCTACGTGCATTTTAACATTTTGGGGAAAGCCCCCCAGCTCATGGACCTCGCGGACACTTCAAGGGGAACTTCCTGGATACACTGACAGACTCCACCTGCCCAGAATATAATATTACGGAAGTTCGGGGTAGAGCCCCCCCCACCACCACCACCACCACCACCACCACCGCCACCACCAAGGGTACTTCGGATCCTAGGCAATTTATTTCTTCAAATTAAAGTACAATTCTCGCTTGGCTTACATGGAACGTTTTCGTGAAATTCGTTTCCCAATTCAGTTATCAATGTAGGCACAGAAACGACAATCTTTATAGCCACCTCCCCCTTTGAACCTTTGTAGCCAAGTTGCTGAAAGATGTGTGGCAGGGTTGCCGGTAAATTGCCACACCGGAACACTGCCACACATCAGTGTTCCTGTGTAGCAGTTTACAGTGAACCGTTTGTTCTGGGGGTATTTCTTCCGGGGGCATTTTTTCCGCTGTTCAATTTTCAGGGGTATTTCTTCAGGGGGCATTTTTTCCGCTTTTCAATTTTCAGGGGTATTTTCTCCGGGGGTATTTTTTCCTGGGGGTGTTTTTACCTACATCCGCAGATGTGAAAGAACATGGTGCAAAATACCAAAGAGACATTGTGCAACACAACATTCTATCAGCAATCAAGTCAGTACCTCATGAAGATGATGTGACCCTTCCTTGCCCACCTGTTGTGTTGGAGAATGTGCCTTCAGGCACGGAATTGGATGAGCCAGGCTCAGAGGTACAAACGGAGTAAGTGATGGGATTCTGTTTCTTACTCATCATGAACCTAATGACCTGGTGAGAGATTTAAATTTACCATGTGACGTATACTCTAATTTAAGTTTCCTTTTTAGTTTATTTCTCTATGTAAATTTGAGTTCATTCTCCTTAGCCTTTTGACGTGGTATCTTCACTCTCGCAAGAGTATGATTGGCAACACCTTGAGATCAGAACGCGTGACGTGTGGATGTGTCAGATGAGAACAGAACGATATAAACTATATTAACAAAAGTCACCGGACACCTAGAAGAGAAACACAACATAGCATTTATTGACATACATTAGTACGGTGTCGGTCCACCTTTGGCCTTAATATGCATGAACTGACCCTTCGAGACATGCTTTCGACAAGGTTTTGGAACACAGCGATAGGTATGCGCTTCCGTTCAGTACACAATGCTGCCGCTAACTGTTGCTTAGTAGTAGGCCTTGGTTCCAAACTTCTTATGCGGCGCTTTAATGAAATCCCATAGGTGCTCTATGGGATTAAGATCAGGGCTCTGTGCTGGCCAGTCCACATACAGTATGGAATTATTGTCAAACCACGACGTAACACTCAGTGATATAGATGTGGCTTAGCGAGCCTTAGCGGCGCTAAGGCACTATTTTCCTAGGATTATCTTAGCTAAGCCCCTTTTTCTGGTTGCCTTAAAAAGAAAAGCAGAGGCAGATAAATATTTTTACATGATCATGTATGCAAAAATAAGGAAAACCGTGTTCTGTATGGAATCATACTAGTATCATAACTGAATGTTTATACTGCAGAGATGGCCGACCCGGTAGTCGAGTGGTTTGAGGAGCTGGCTTCTGGCCATTCTTCCAAACTGGACCAGAACTCGACTCCAGATTAGGTATGGGTGGCGTATTTGTCTGATTTATTACCACGCCGTCCACGATTAAGTATTCCACGATTTATTACCACGATTAAGTATTCCACGATTTATTACCACGATTAAGTATTCCACGATTTATTACCACGATTAAGTATTCCACGATTTATTATTACGATTAAGTATTCCACGATTTATTACCACGATTAAGTATTCCACGATTTATTACCACGATTAAGTATTCCACGATTTATTACCACGAATAAGTATTCCACGATTTATTACCACGATTAAGTATTCCACGATTTATTACCACGATTAAGTATTCCACGATTTATTACCACGATTAAGTATTCCACGATTTATTACCACGATTAAGTATTCCACGATTTATTACCACGATTAAGTATTCCACGATTTATTACCACGATTAAGTATTCCACGATTTATTACCACGATTAAGTATTCCACGATTTATTACCACGAATAAGTATTCCACGATTTATTACCACGATTAAGTATTCCACGATTTATTACCACGATTAAGTATTCCACGATTTATTACCACGATTAAGTATTCCACGATTTATTACCACGATTAAGTATTCCACGATTTATTACCACGATTAAGTATTCCACGATTTATTACCACGATTAAGTATTCCACGATTTATTACCACGAATAAGTATTCCACGATTTATTACCACGATTAAGTATTCCACGATTTATTACCACGAATAAGTATTCCACGATTTATTACCACGATTAAGTATTCCACGATTTATTACCACGATTAAGTATTCCACGATTTATTATTACGATTAAGTATTCCACGATTTATTACCACGATTAAGTATTCCACGATTTATTACCACGATTAAGTATTCCACGATTTATTACCACGATTAAGTATTCCACGATTTATTACCACGATTAAGTATTCCACGATTTATTACCACGATTAAGTATTCCACGATTTATTACCACGATTAAGTATTCCACGATTTATTACCACGAATAAGTATTCCACGATTTATTACCACGATTAAGTATTCCACGATTTATTACCACGATTAAGTATTCCACGATTTATTACCACGATTAAGTATTCCACGATTTATTACCACGATTAAGTATTCCACGATTTATTACCACGATTAAGTATTCCACGATTTATTACCACGATTAAGTATTCCACGATTTATTACCACGAATAAGTATTCCACGATTTATTACCACGATTAAGTATTCCACGATTTATTACCACGAATAAGTATTCCACGATTTATTACCACGATTAAGTATTCCACGATTTATTACCACGATTAAGTATTCCACGATTTATTACCACGATTAAGTATTCCACGATTTATTACCACGATTAAGTATTCCACGATTTATTATTACGATTAAGTATTCCACGATTTATTATTACGATTAAGTATTCCACGATTTATTACCACGATTAAGTATTCCACGATTTATTACCACGATTAAGTATTCCACGATTTATTACCACGATTAAGTATTCCACGATTTATTACCACGATTAAGTATTCCACGATTTATTACCACGATTAAGTATTCCACGATTTATTACCACGAATAAGTATTCCACGATTTATTACCACGATTAAGTATTCCACGATTTATTACCACGATTAAGTATTCCACGATTTATTACCACGATTAAGTATTCCACGATTTATTACCACGATTAAGTATTCCACGATTTATTATTACGATTAAGTATTCCACGATTTATTACCACGATTAAGTATTCCACGATTTATTACCACGATTAAGTATTCCACGATTTATTACCACGATTAAGTATTCCACGATTTATTACCACGATTAAGTATTCCACGATTTATTACCACGATTAAGTATTCCACGATTTATTACCACGATTAAGTATTCCACGATTTATTACCACGATTAAGTATTCCACGATTTATTACCACGATTAAGTATTCCACGATTTATTACCACGATTAAGTATTCCACGATTTATTACCACGATTAAGTATTCCACGATTTATTACCACGATTAAGTATTCCACGACTTATTACCACGATTAAGTATTCCACGATTTATTACCACGATTAAGTATTCCACGATTTATTACCACGATTAAGTATTCCACGATTTATTACCACGATTAAGTATTCCACGATTTATTACCACGATTAAGTATTCCACGATTTATTACCACGATTAAGTATTCCACGATTTATTACCACGATTAAGTATTCCACGATTTATTATTACGATTAAGTATTCTACGATTTATTACCACGATTAAGTATTCCACGATTTATTACCACGATTAAGTATTCCACGATTTATTATTACGATTAAGTATTCCACGATTTATTACCACGATTAAGTATTCCACGATTTATTACCACGATTAAGTATTCCACGATTTATTACCACGATTAAGTATTCCACGATTTATTACCACGATTAAGTATTCCACGATTTATTACCACGATTAAGTATTCCACGATTTATTACCACGATTAAGTATTCCACGATTTATTACCACGATTAAGTATTCCACGATTTATTACCACGATTAAGTATTCCACGATTTATTACCACGATTAAGTATTCCACGATTTATTACCACGATTAAGTATTCCACGATTTATTACCACGATTAAGTATTCCACGATTTATTACCACGATTAAGTATTCCACGATTTATTACCACGATTAAGTATTCCACGATTTATTACCACGATTAAGTATTCCACGATTTATTACCACGATTAAGTATTCCACGATTTATTACCACGATTAAGTATTCCACGATTTATTACCACGATTAAGTATTCCACGATTTATTACCACGATTAAGTATTCCACGATTTATTACCACGATTAAGTATTCCACGATTTATTACCACGATTAAGTATTCCACGATTTATTACCACGATTAAGTATTCCACGATTTATTACCACGATTAAGTATTCCACGATTTATTACCACGATTAAGTATTCCACGATTTATTACCACGATTAAGTATTCCACGATTTATTATTACGATTAAGTATTCCACGATTTATTACCACGATTAAGTATTCCACGATTTATTACCACGATTAAGTATTCCACGATTTATTACCACGATTAAGTATTCCACGATTTATTACCACGATTAAGTATTCCACGATTTATTACCACGATTAAGTATTCCACGATTTATTACCACGATTAAGTATTCCACGATTTATTACCACGATTAAGTATTCCACGATTTATTACCACGATTAAGTATTCCACGATTTATTACCACGATTAAGTATTCCACGATTTATTACCACGATTAAGTATTCCACGATTTATTACCACGAATAAGTATTCCACGATTTATTACCACGATTAAGTATTCCACGATTTATTACCACGATTAAGTATTCCACGATTTATTACCACGATTAAGTATTCCACGATTTATTACCACGATTAAGTATTCCACGATTTATTACCACGATTAAGTATTCCACGATTTATTACCACGATTAAGTATTCCACGATTTATTACCACGAATAAGTATTCCACGATTTATTACCACGATTAAGTATTCCACGATTTATTACCACGAATAAGTATTCCACGATTTATTACCACGATTAAGTATTCCACGATTTATTACCACGATTAAGTATTCCACGATTTATTATTACGATTAAGTATTCCACGATTTATTACCACGATTAAGTATTCCACGATTTATTACCACGATTAAGTATTCCACGATTTATTACCACGATTAAGTATTCCACGATTTATTACCACGATTAAGTATTCCACGATTTATTACCACGATTAAGTATTCCACGATTTATTACCACGATTAAGTATTCCACGATTTATTACCACGAATAAGTATTCCACGATTTATTACCACGATTAAGTATTCCACGATTTATTACCACGATTAAGTATTCCACGATTTATTACCACGATTAAGTATTCCACGATTTATTACCACGATTAAGTATTCCACGATTTATTACCACGATTAAGTATTCCACGATTTATTACCACGATTAAGTATTCCACGATTTATTACCACGAATAAGTATTCCACGATTTATTACCACGATTAAGTATTCCACGATTTATTACCACGAATAAGTATTCCACGATTTATTACCACGATTATGTATTCCACGATTTATTACCACGATTAAGTATTCCACGATTTATTACCACGATTAAGTATTCCACGATTTATTACCACGATTAAGTATTCCACGATTTATTATTACGATTAAGTATTCCACGATTTATTATTACGATTAAGTATTCCACGATTTATTACCACGATTAAGTATTCCACGATTTATTACCACGATTAAGTATTCCACGATTTATTACCACGATTAAGTATTCCACGATTTATTACCACGATTAAGTATTCCACGATTTATTACCACGATTAAGTATTCCACGATTTATTACCACGAATAAGTATTCCACGATTTATTACCACGATTAAGTATTCCACGATTTATTACCACGATTAAGTATTCCACGATTTATTACCACGATTAAGTATTCCACGATTTATTACCACGATTAAGTATTCCACGATTTATTATTACGATTAAGTATTCCACGATTTATTACCACGATTAAGTATTCCACGATTTATTACCACGATTAAGTATTCCACGATTTATTACCACGATTAAGTATTCCACGATTTATTACCACGATTAAGTATTCCACGATTTATTACCACGATTAAGTATTCCACGATTTATTACCACGATTAAGTATTCCACGATTTATTACCACGATTAAGTATTCCACGATTTATTACCACGATTAAGTATTCCACGATTTATTACCACGATTAAGTATTCCACGATTTATTACCACGATTAAGTATTCCACGATTTATTACCACGATTAAGTATTCCACGACTTATTACCACGATTAAGTATTCCACGATTTATTACCACGATTAAGTATTCCACGATTTATTACCACGATTAAGTATTCCACGATTTATTACCACGATTAAGTATTCCACGATTTATTACCACGATTAAGTATTCCACGATTTATTACCACGATTAAGTATTCCACGATTTATTACCACGATTAAGTATTCCACGATTTATTATTACGATTAAGTATTCTACGATTTATTACCACGATTAAGTATTCCACGATTTATTACCACGATTAAGTATTCCACGATTTATTACCACGATTAAGTATTCCACGATTTATTACCACGATTAAGTATTCCACGATTTATTACCACGATTAAGTATTCCACGATTTATTATTACGATTAAGTATTCCACGATTTATTACCACGATTAAGTATTCCACGATTTATTACCACGATTAAGTATTCCACGATTTATTACCACGATTAAGTATTCCACGATTTATTACCACGATTAAGTATTCCACGATTTATTACCACGATTAAGTATTCCACGATTTATTACCACGATTAAGTATTCCACGATTTATTACCACGATTAAGTATTCCACGATTTATTACCACGATTAAGTATTCCACGATTTATTACCACGATTAAGTATTCCACGATTTATTACCACGATTAAGTATTCCACGATTTATTACCACGATTAAGTATTCCACGATTTATTACCACGATTAAGTATTCCACGATTTATTACCACGATTAAGTATTCCACGATTTATTACCACGATTAAGTATTCCACGATTTATTACCACGATTAAGTATTCCACGATTTATTACCACGATTAAGTATTCCACGATTTATTACCACGATTAAGTATTCCACGATTTATTACCACGATTAAGTATTCCACGATTTATTACCACGATTAAGTATTCCACGATTTATTACCACGATTAAGTATTCCACGATTTATTACCACGATTAAGTATTCCACGATTTATTATTACGATTAAGTATTCCACGATTTATTACCACTATTAAGTATTCCACGATTTATTACCACGATTAAGTATTCCACGATTTATTACCACGATTAAGTATTCCACGATTTATTACCACGATTAAGTATTCCACGATTTATTACCACGATTAAGTATTCCACGATTTATTACCACGATTAAGTATTCCACGATTTATTACCACGATTAAGTATTCCACGATTTATTACCACGATTAAGTATTCCACGATTTATTACCACGATTAAGTATTCCACGATTTATTACCACGATTAAGTATTCCACGATTTATTACCACGATTAAGTATTCCACGATTTATTACCACGATTAAGTATTCCACGATTTATTACCACGATTAAGTATTCCACGATTTATTACCACGATTAAGTATTCCACGATTTATTACCACGATTAAGTATTCCACGATTTATTACCACGATTAAGTATTCCACGATTTATTACCACGATTAAGTATTCCACGATTTATTACCACGATTAAGTATTCCACGATTTATTACCACGATTAAGTATTCCACGATTTATTACCACGATTAAGTATTCCACGATTTATTACCACGATTAAGTATTCCACGATTTATTACCACGATTAAGTATTCCACGATTTATTACCACGATTAAGTATTCCACGATTTATTACCACGATTAAGTATTCCACGATTTATTACCACGATTAAGTATTCCACGATTTATTACCACGATTAAGTATTCCACGATTTATTACCACGATTAAGTATTCCACGATTTATTACCACGATTAAGTATTCCACGATTTATTATTACGATTAAGTATTCCACGATTTATTACCACGATTAAGTATTCCACGATTAAGTATTCCACGATTTATTACCACGATTAAGTATTCCACGATTTATTACCACGATTAAGTATTCCACGATTTATTACCACGATTAAGTATTCCACGATTTATTACCACGATTAAGTATTCCACGATTTATTACCACGATTAAGTATTCCACGATTTATTATTACGATTAAGTATTCCACGATTTATTACCACGATTAAGTATTCCACGATTTATTACCACGATTAAGTATTCCACGATTTATTACCACGATTAAGTATTCCACGATTTATTACCACGATTAAGTATTCCACGATTTATTATTACGATTAAGTATTCCACGATTTATTACCACGATTAAGTATTCCACGATTAAGTATTCCACGATTTATTACCACGATTAAGTATTCCACGATTTATTACCACGATTAAGTATTCCACGATTTATTAACACGATTAAGTATTCCACGATTTATTACCACGATTAAGTATTCCACGATTTATTACCACGATTAAGTATTCCACGATTTATTACCACGATTAAGTATTCCACGATTTATTACCACGATTAAGTATTCCACGATTTATTATTACGATTAAGTATTCCACGATTTATTACCACGATTAAGTATTCCACGATTAAGTATTCCACGATTTATTACCACGATTAAGTATTCCACGATTTATTACCACGATTAAGTATTCCACGATTTATTACCACGATTAAGTATTCCACGATTTATTACCACGATTAAGTATTCCACGATTTATTACCACGAATAAGTATTCCACGATTTATTACCACGATTAAGTATTCCACGATTTATTACCACGATTAAGTATTCCACGATTTATTACCACGATTAAGTATTCCACGATTTATTACCACGATTAAGTATTCCACGATTTATTACCACGATTAAGTATTCCACGATTTATTACCACGATTAAGTATTCCACGATTTATTACCACGAATAAGTATTCCACGATTTATTACCACGATTAAGTATTCCACGATTTATTACCACGAATAAGTATTCCACGATTTATTACCACGATTAAGTATTCCACGATTTATTACCACGATTAAGTATTCCACGATTTATTATTACGATTAAGTATTCCACGATTTATTACCACGATTAAGTATTCCACGATTAAGTATTCCACGATTTATTACCACGATTAAGTATTCCACGATTTATTACCACGATTAAGTATTCCACGATTTATTACCACGATTAAGTATTCCACGATTTATTACCACGATTAAGTATTCCACGATTTATTACCACGAATAAGTATTCCACGATTTATTACCACGATTAAGTATTCCACGATTTATTACCACGATTAAGTATTCCACGATTTATTACCACGATTAAGTATTCCACGATTTATTACCACGATTAAGTATTCCACGATTTATTACCACGATTAAGTATTCCACGATTTATTACCACGAATAAGTATTCCACGATTTATTACCACGATTAAGTATTCCACGATTTATTACCACGAATAAGTATTCCACGATTTATTACCACGATTAAGTATTCCACGATTTATTACCACGATTAAGTATTCCACGATTTATTATTACGATTAAGTATTCCACGATTTATTACCACGATTAAGTATTCCACGATTTATTACCACGATTAAGTATTCCACGATTTATTACCACGATTAAGTATTCCACGATTTATTACCACGATTAAGTATTCCACGATTTATTACCACGATTAAGTATTCCACGATTTATTACCACGATTAAGTATTCCACGATTTATTACCACGAATAAGTATTCCACGATTTATTACCACGATTAAGTATTCCACGATTTATTACCACGATTAAGTATTCCACGATTTATTACCACGATTAAGTATTCCACGATTTATTACCACGATTAAGTATTCCACGATTTATTACCACGATTAAGTATTCCACGATTTATTACCACGATTAAGTATTCCACGATTTATTACCACGAATAAGTATTCCACGATTTATTACCACGATTAAGTATTCCACGATTTATTACCACGAATAAGTATTCCACGATTTATTACCACGATTAAGTATTCCACGATTTATTACCACGATTAAGTATTCCACGATTTATTACCACGATTAAGTATTCCACGATTTATTACCACGATTAAGTATTCCACGATTTATTACCACGATTAAGTATTCCACGATTTATTATTACGATTAAGTATTCCACGATTTATTACCACGATTAAGTATTCCACGATTTATTACCACGATTAAGTATTCCACGATTTATTACCACGATTAAGTATTCCACGATTTATTACCACGATTAAGTATTCCACGATTTATTACCACGATTAAGTATTCCACGATTTATTATTACGATTAAGTATTCCACGATTTATTACCACGATTAAGTATTCCACGATTTATTACCACGATTAAGTATTCCACGATTTATTACCACGATTAAGTATTCCACGATTTATTACCACGATTAAGTATTCCACGATTTATTACCACGATTAAGTATTCCACGATTTATTACCACGATTAAGTATTCCACGATTTATTACCACGATTAAGTATTCCACGATTTATTACCACGATTAAGTATTCCACGATTTATTACCACGATTAAGTATTCCACGATTTATTACCACGATTAAGTATTCCACGATTTATTACCACGATTAAGTATTCCACGATTTATTACCACGATTAAGTATTCCACGATTTATTACCACGATTAAGTATTCCACGATTTATTACCACGATTAAGTATTCCACGATTTATTACCACGATTAAGTATTCCACGATTTATTACCACGATTAAGTATTCCACGATTTATTACCACGATTAAGTATTCCACGATTTATTACCACGATTAAGTATTCCACGATTTATTACCACGATTAAGTATTCCACGATTTATTACCACGATTAAGTATTCCACGATTTATTACCACGATTAAGTATTCCACGATTTATTACCACGATTAAGTATTCCACGATTTATTACCACGATTAAGTATTCCACGATTTATTACCACGATTAAGTATTCCACGATTTATTACCACGATTAAGTATTCCACGATTTATTACCACGATTAAGTATTCCACGATTTATTACCACGATTAAGTATTCCACGATTTATTACCACGATTAAGTATTCCACGATTTATTACCACGATTAAGTATTCCACGATTTATTATTACGATTAAGTATTCCACGATTTATTACCACGATTAAGTATTCCACGATTTATTACCACGATTAAGTATTCCACGATTTATTACCACGATTAAGTATTCCACGATTTATTACCACGATTAAGTATTCCACGATTTATTACCACGATTAAGTATTCCACGATTTATTACCACGATTAAGTATTCCACGATTTATTACCACGATTAAGTATTCCACGATTTATTACCACGATTAAGTATTCCACGATTTATTATTACGATTAGGTATTCCACGATTTATTACCACGATTAAGTATTCCACGATTTATTACCACGATTAGGTATTCCACGATTTATTATTACGATTAAGTATTACACGAATTATTACCACGATAAAGTATTCCACGATTAAGTATTCCACGATTTATTACCACGATTAAGTATTCCACGATTTATTACCACGATTAAGTATTCCACGATTTATTACCACGATTAAGTATTCCACGATTTATTATTACGATTAAGTATTCCACGATTTATTACCACGATTAAGTATTCCACGATTTATTAGCACGATTAAGTATTCCACGATTTATTACCACGATTAAGTATTCCACGGTTTATTACCACGATTAAGTATTCCACGATTTATTATTACGATTAAGTATTCCACGATTTATTACCACGATTAAGTATTCCACGATTAAGTATTCCACGATTTATTACCACGATTAAGTATTCCACGATTTATTACCACGATTAAGTATTCCACGATTTATTACCACGATTAAGTATTCCACGATTTATTACCACGATTAAGTATTCCACGATTTATTACCACGATTAAGTATTCCACGATTTATTACCACGATTAAGTATTCCACGATTTATTACCACGATTAAGTATTCCACGATTTATTATTACGATTAAGTATTCCACGATTTATTACCACGATTAAGTATTCCACGATTAAGTATTCCACGATTTATTACCACGATTAAGTATTCCACGATTTATTACCACGATTAAGTATTCCACGATTTATTACCACGATTAAGTATTCCACGATTTATTACCACGATTAAGTATTCCACGATTTATTACCACGAATAAGTATTCCACGATTTATTACCACGATTAAGTATTCCACGATTTATTACCACGATTAAGTATTCCACGATTTATTACCACGATTAAGTATTCCACGATTTATTACCACGATTAAGTATTCCACGATTTATTACCACGATTAAGTATTCCACGATTTATTACCACGATTAAGTATTCCACGATTTATTACCACGAATAAGTATTCCACGATTTATTACCACGATTAAGTATTCCACGATTTATTACCACGAATAAGTATTCCACGATTTATTACCACGATTAAGTATTCCACGATTTATTACCACGATTAAGTATTCCACGATTTATTATTACGATTAAGTATTCCACGATTTATTACCACGATTAAGTATTCCACGATTAAGTATTCCACGATTTATTACCACGATTAAGTATTCCACGATTTATTACCACGATTAAGTATTCCACGATTTATTACCACGATTAAGTATTCCACGATTTATTACCACGATTAAGTATTCCACGATTTATTACCACGAATAAGTATTCCACGATTTATTACCACGATTAAGTATTCCACGATTTATTACCACGATTAAGTATTCCACGATTTATTACCACGATTAAGTATTCCACGATTTATTACCACGATTAAGTATTCCACGATTTATTACCACGATTAAGTATTCCACGATTTATTACCACGATTAAGTATTCCACGATTTATTACCACGAATAAGTATTCCACGATTTATTACCACGATTAAGTATTCCACGATTTATTACCACGAATAAGTATTCCACGATTTATTACCACGATTAAGTATTCCACGATTTATTACCACGATTAAGTATTCCACGATTTATTATTACGATTAAGTATTCCACGATTTATTACCACGATTAAGTATTCCACGATTTATTACCACGATTAAGTATTCCACGATTTATTACCACGATTAAGTATTCCACGATTTATTACCACGATTAAGTATTCCACGATTTATTACCACGATTAAGTATTCCACGATTTATTACCACGATTAAGTATTCCACGATTTATTACCACGAATAAGTATTCCACGATTTATTACCACGATTAAGTATTCCACGATTTATTACCACGATTAAGTATTCCACGATTTATTACCACGATTAAGTATTCCACGATTTATTACCACGATTAAGTATTCCACGATTTATTACCACGATTAAGTATTCCACGATTTATTACCACGATTAAGTATTCCACGATTTATTACCACGAATAAGTATTCCACGATTTATTACCACGATTAAGTATTCCACGATTTATTACCACGAATAAGTATTCCACGATTTATTACCACGATTAAGTATTCCACGATTTATTACCACGATTAAGTATTCCACGATTTATTACCACGATTAAGTATTCCACGATTTATTATTACGATTAAGTATTCCACGATTTATTACCACGATTAAGTATTCCACGATTTATTACCACGATTAAGTATTCCACGATTTATTACCACGATTAAGTATTCCACGATTTATTACCACGATTAAGTATTCCACGATTTATTACCACGATTAAGTATTCCACGATTTATTACCACGATTAAGTATTCCACGATTTATTACCACGATTAAGTATTCCACGATTTATTACCACGATTAAGTATTCCACGATTTATTACCACGATTAAGTATTCCACGATTTATTATTACGATTAAGTATTCCACGATTTATTACCACGATTAAGTATTCCACGATTTATTACCACGATTAAGTATTCCACGATTTATTATTACGATTAAGTATTCCACGATTTATTACCACGATTAAGTATTCCACGATTAAGTATTCCACGATTTATTACCACGATTAAGTATTCCACGATTTATTACCACGATTAAGTATTCCACGATTTATTACCACGATTAAGTATTCCACGATTTATTATTACGATTAAGTATTCCACGATTTATTACCACGATTAAGTATTCCACGATTTATTACCACGATTAAGTATTCCACGATTTATTACCACGATTAAGTATTCCACGATTTATTACCACGATTAAGTATTCCACGATTTATTATTACGATTAAGTATTCCACGATTTATTACCACGATTAAGTATTCCACGATTAAGTATTCCACGATTTATTACCACGATTAAGTATTCCACGATTTATTACCACGATTAAGTATTCCACGATTTATTACCACGATTAAGTATTCCACGATTTATTACCACGATTAAGTATTCCACGATTTATTACCACGATTAAGTATTCCACGATTTATTACCACGATTAAGTATTCCACGATTTATTACCACGATTAAGTATTCCACGATTTATTATTACGATTAAGTATTCCACGATTTATTACCACGATTAAGTATTCCACGATTAAGTATTCCACGATTTATTACCACGATTAAGTATTCCACGATTTATTACCACGATTAAGTATTCCACGATTTATTACCACGATTAAGTATTCCACGATTTATTACCACGATTAAGTATTCCACGATTTATTACCACGAATAAGTATTCCACGATTTATTACCACGATTAAGTATTCCACGATTTATTACCACGATTAAGTATTCCACGATTTATTACCACGATTAAGTATTCCACGATTTATTACCACGATTAAGTATTCCACGATTTATTACCACGATTAAGTATTCCACGATTTATTACCACGATTAAGTATTCCACGATTTATTACCACGAATAAGTATTCCACGATTTATTACCACGATTAAGTATTCCACGATTTATTACCACGAATAAGTATTCCACGATTTATTACCACGATTAAGTATTCCACGATTTATTACCACGATTAAGTATTCCACGATTTATTATTACGATTAAGTATTCCACGATTTATTACCACGATTAAGTATTCCACGATTAAGTATTCCACGATTTATTACCACGATTAAGTATTCCACGATTTATTACCACGATTAAGTATTCTACGATTTATTACCACGATTAAGTATTCCACGATTTATTACCACGATTAAGTATTCCACGATTTATTACCACGAATAAGTATTCCACGATTTATTACCACGATTAAGTATTCCACGATTTATTACCACGATTAAGTATTCCACGATTTATTACCACGATTAAGTATTCCACGATTTATTACCACGATTAAGTATTCCACGATTTATTACCACGATTAAGTATTCCACGATTTATTACCACGATTAAGTATTCCACGATTTATTACCACGAATAAGTATTCCACGATTTATTACCACGATTAAGTATTCCACGATTTATTACCACGAATAAGTATTCCACGATTTATTACCACGATTAAGTATTCCACGATTTATTACCACGATTAAGTATTCCACGATTTATTATTACGATTAAGTATTCCACGATTTATTACCACGATTAAGTATTCCACGATTTATTACCACGATTAAGTATTCCACGATTTATTACCACGATTAAGTATTCCACGATTTATTACCACGATTAAGTATTCCACGATTTATTACCACGATTAAGTATTCCACGATTTATTACCACGATTAAGTATTCCACGATTTATTACCACGAATAAGTATTCCACGATTTATTACCACGATTAAGTATTCCACGATTTATTACCACGATTAAGTATTCCACGATTTATTACCACGATTAAGTATTCCACGATTTATTACCACGATTAAGTATTCCACGATTTATTACCACGATTAAGTATTCCACGATTTATTACCACGATTAAGTATTCCACGATTTATTACCACGAATAAGTATTCCACGATTTATTACCACGATTAAGTATTCCACGATTTATTACCACGAATAAGTATTCCACGATTTATTACCACGATTAAGTATTCCACGATTTATTACCACGATTAAGTATTCCACGATTTATTACCACGATTAAGTATTCCACGATTTATTACCACGATTAAGTATTCCACGATTTATTATTACGATTAAGTATTCCACGATTTATTATTACGATTAAGTATTCCACGATTTATTACCACGATTAAGTATTCCACGATTTATTACCACGATTAAGTATTCCACGATTTATTACCACGATTAAGTATTCCACGATTTATTACCACGATTAAGTATTCCACGATTTATTACCACGATTAAGTATTCCACGATTTATTACCACGAATAAGTATTCCACGATTTATTACCACGATTAAGTATTCCACGATTTATTACCACGATTAAGTATTCCACGATTTATTATTACGATTAAGTATTCCACGATTTATTACCACGATTAAGTATTCCACGATTTATTACCACGATTAAGTATTCCACGATTTATTACCACGATTAAGTATTCCACGATTTATTACCACGATTAAGTATTCCACGATTTATTACCACGATTAAGTATTCCACGATTTATTACCACGATTAAGTATTCCACGATTTATTACCACGATTAAGTATTCCACGATTTATTACCACGATTAAGTATTCCACGATTTATTACCACGATTAAGTATTCCACGATTTATTACCACGATTAAGTATTCCACGATTTATTACCACGATTAAGTATTCCATGATTTATTACCACGATTAAGTATTCCACGATTTATTACCACGATTAAGTATTCCACGATTTATTACCACGATTAAGTATTCCACGATTTATTACCACGATTAAGTATTCCACGATTTATTACCACGATTAAGTATTCCACGATTTATTACCACGATTAAGTATTCCACGATTTATTACCACGATTAAGTATTCCACGATTTATTACCACGATTAAGTATTCCACGATTTATTACCACGATTAAGTATTCCACGATTTATTACCACGATTAAGTATTCCACGATTTATTACCACGATTAAGTATTCCACGATTTATTACCACGATTAAGTATTCCACGATTTATTACCACGATTAAGTATTCCACGATTTATTATTACGATTAAGTATTCCACGATTTATTACCACGATTAAGTATTCCACGATTTATTACCACGATTAAGTATTCCACGATTTATTACCACGATTAAGTATTCCACGATTTATTACCACGATTAAGTATTCCACGATTTATTACCACGATTAAGTATTCCACGATTTATTACCACGATTAAGTATTCCACGATTTATTACCACGATTAAGTATTCCACGATTTATTACCACGATTAAGTATTCCACGATTTATTACCACGATTAAGTATTCCACGATTTATTATTACGATTAAGTATTCCACGATTTATTACCACGATTAAGTATTCCACGATTTATTACCACGATTAAGTATTCCACGATTTATTATTACGATTAAGTATTCCACGATTTATTACCACGATTAAGTATTCCACGATTAAGTATTCCACGATTTATTACCACGATTAAGTATTCCACGATTTATTACCACGATTAAGTATTCCACGATTTATTACCACGATTAAGTATTCCACGATTTATTACCACGATTAAGTATTCCACGATTTATTATTACGATTAAGTATTCCACGATTTATTACCACGATTAAGTATTCCACGATTCATTACCACGATTAAGTATTCCACGATTTATTACCACGATTAAGTATTCCACGATTTATTACCACGATTAAGTATTCCACGATTTATTATTACGATTAAGTATTCCACGATTTATTACCACGATTAAGTATTCCACGATTAAGTATTCCACGATTTATTACCACGATTAAGTATTCCACGATTTATTACCACGATTAAGTATTCCACGATTTATTACCACGATTAAGTATTCCACGATTTATTACCACGATTAAGTATTCCACGATTTATTACCACGATTAAGTATTCCACGATTTATTATTACGATTAAGTATTCCACGATTTATTACCACGATTAAGTATTCCACGATTAAGTATTCCACGATTTATTACCACGATTAAGTATTCCACGATTTATTACCACGATTAAGTATTCCACGATTTATTACCACGATTAAGTATTCCACGATTTATTACCACGATTAAGTATTCCACGATTTATTACCACGATTAAGTATTCCACGATTTATTACCACGATTAAGTATTCCACGATTTATTACCACGATTAAGTATTCCACGATTTATTACCACGATTAAGTATTCCACGATTTATTACCACGATTAAGTATTCCACGATTTATTACCACGATTAAGTATTCCACGATTTATTATTACGATTAAGTATTCCACGATTTATTACCACGATTAAGTATTCCACGATTTATTACCACGATTAAGTATTCCACGATTTATTACCACGATTAAGTATTCCACGATTTATTACCACGATTAAGTATTCCACGATTTATTACCACGATTAAGTATTCCACGATTTATTACCACGATTAAGTATTCCACGATTTATTACCACGATTAAGTATTCCACGATTTATTACCACGATTAAGTATTCCACGATTTATTACCACGATTAAGTATTCCACGATTTATTACCACGATTAAGTATTCCACGATTTATTACCACGATTAAGTATTCCATGATTTATTACCACGATTAAGTATTCCACGATTTATTACCACGATTAAGTATTCCACGATTTATTACCACGATTAAGTATTCCACGATTTATTACCACGATTAAGTATTCCACGATTTATTACCACGATTAAGTATTCCACGATTTATTACCACGATTAAGTATTCCACGATTTATTACCACGATTAAGTATTCCACGATTTATTACCACGATTAAGTATTCCACGATTTATTACCACGATTAAGTATTCCACGATTTATTACCACGATTAAGTATTCCACGATTTATTACCACGATTAAGTATTCCACGATTTATTACCACGATTAAGTATTCCACGATTTATTACCACGATTAAGTATTCCACGATTTATTATTACGATTAAGTATTCCACGATTTATTACCACGATTAAGTATTCCACGATTTATTACCACGATTAAGTATTCCACGATTTATTACCACGATTAAGTATTCCACGATTTATTACCACGATTAAGTATTCCACGATTTATTACCACGATTAAGTATTCCACGATTTATTACCACGATTAAGTATTCCACGATTTATTACCACGATTAAGTATTCCACGATTTATTACCACGATTAAGTATTCCACGATTTATTACCACGATTAAGTATTCCACGATTTATTATTACGATTAAGTATTCCACGATTTATTACCACGATTAAGTATTCCACGATTTATTACCACGATTAAGTATTCCACGATTTATTATTACGATTAAGTATTCCACGATTTATTACCACGATTAAGTATTCCACGATTAAGTATTCCACGATTTATTACCACGATTAAGTATTCCACGATTTATTACCACGATTAAGTATTCCACGATTTATTACCACGATTAAGTATTCCACGATTTATTACCACGATTAAGTATTCCACGATTTATTATTACGATTAAGTATTCCACGATTTATTACCACGATTAAGTATTTCACGATTTATTACCACGATTAAGTATTCCACGATTTATTACCACGATTAAGTATTCCACGATTTATTACCACGATTAAGTATTCCACGATTTATTACCACGATTAAGTATTCCACGATTTATTATTACGATTAAGTATTCCACGATTTATTACCACGATTAAGTATTCCACGATTAAGTATTCCACGATTTATTACCACGATTAAGTATTCCACGATTTATTACCACGATTAAGTATTCCACGATTTATTACCACGATTAAGTATTCCACGATTTATTACCACGATTAAGTATTCCACGATTTATTACCACGATTAAGTATTCCACGATTTATTATTACGATTAAGTATTCCACGATTTATTACCACGATTAAGTATTCCACGATTAAGTATTCCACGATTTATTACCACGATTAAGTATTCCACGATTTATTACCACGATTAAGTATTCCACGATTTATTACCACGATTAAGTATTCCACGATTTATTACCACGATTAAGTATTCCACGATTTATTACCACGATTAAGTATTCCACGATTTATTACCACGATTAAGTATTCCACGATTTATTACCACGATTAAGTATTCCACGATTTATTACCACGATTAAGTATTCCACGATTTATTACCACGATTAAGTATTCCACGATTTATTACCACGATTAAGTATTCCACGATTTATTACCACGATTAAGTATTCCACGATTTATTACCACGATTAAGTATTCCACGATTTATTATTACGATTAAGTATTCCACGATTTATTACCACGATTAAGTATTCCACGATTTATTACCACGATTAAGTATTCCACGATTTATTACCACGATTAAGTATTCCACGATTTATTACCACGATTAAGTATTCCACGATTTATTATTACGATTAAGTATTCCACGATTTATTACCACGATTAAGTATTCCACGATTTATTACCACGATTAAGTATTCCACGATTTATTACCACGATTAAGTATTCCACGATTTATTACCACGATTAAGTATTCCACGATTTATTATTACGATTAAGTATTCCACGATTTATTACCACGATTAAGTATTCCACGATTTATTATTACGATTAAGTATTCCACGATTTATTACCACGATTAAGTATTCCACGATTTATTACCACGATTAAGTATTCCACGATTTATTACCACGATTAAGTATTCCACGATTTATTACCACGATTAAGTATTCCACGATTTATTACCACGATTAAGTATTCCACGATTTATTATTACGAATAAGTATTCCACGATTTATTACCACGATTAAGTATTCCACGATTTATTACCACGATTAAGTATTCCACGATTTATTACCACGATTAAGTATTCCACGATTTATTACCACGATTAAGTATTCCACGATTTATTATTACGATTAAGTATTCCACGATTTATTACCACGATTAAGTATTCCACGATTTATTACCACGATTAAGTATTCCACGATTTATTACCACGATTAAGTATTCCACGATTTATTATTACGATTAAGTATTCCACGATTTATTACCACGATTAAGTATTCCACGATTTATTACCACGATTAAGTATTCCACGATTTATTACCACGATTAAGTATTCCACGATTTATTACCACGATTAAGTATTCCACGATTTATTACCACGATTAAGTATTCCACGATTTATTACCACGATTAAGTATTCCACGATTTATTATTACGATTAAGTATTCCACGATTTATTACCACGATTAAGTATTCCACGATTTATTACCACGATTAAGTATTCCACGATTTATTACCACGATTAAGTATTCCACGATTTATTATTACGATTAAGTATTCCACGATTTATTACCACGATTAAGTATTCCACGATTTATTACCACGATTAAGTATTCCACGATTTATTACCACGATTAAGTATTCCACGATTTATTATTACGATTAAGTATTCCACGATTTATTACCACGATTAAGTATTCCACGATTTATTACCACGATTAAGTATTCCACGATTTATTACCACGATTAAGTATTCCACGATTTATTATTACGATTAAGTATTCCACGATTTATTACCACGATTAAGTATTCCACGATTTATTACCACGATTAAGTATTCCACGATTTATTACCACGATTAAGTATTCCACGATTTATTACCACGATTAAGTATTCCACGATTTATTACCACGATTAAGTATTCCACGATTTATTATTACGATTAAGTATTCCACGATTTATTACCACGATTAAGTATTCCACGATTTATTATTACGATTAAGTATTCCACGATTTATTACCACGATTATGTATTCCACGATTTATTACCACGATTAAGTATTCCACGATTTATTACCACGATTAAGTATTCCACGATTTATTATTACGATTAAGTATTCCACGATTTATTACCACGATTAAGTATTCCACGATTTATTACCACGATTAAGTATTCCACGATTTATTACCACGATTAAGTATTCCACGATTTATTATTACGATTAAGTATTCCACGATTTATTACCACGATTAAGTATTCCACGATTTATTACCACGATTAAGTATTCCACGATTTATTACCACGATTAAGTATTCCACGATTTATTATTACGATTAAGTATTCCACGATTTATTACCACGATTAAGTATTCCACGATTTATTACCACGATTAAGTATTCCACGATTTATTACCACGATTAAGTATTCCACGATTTATTATTACGATTAAGTATTCCACGATTTATTACCACGATTAAGTATTCCACGATTTATTACCACGATTAAGTATTCCACGATTTATTACCACGATTAAGTATTCCACGTTTTATTACCACGATTAAGTATTCCACGATTTATTACCACGATTAAGTATTCCACGATTTATTACCACGATTAAGTATTCCACGATTTATTACCACGATTAAGTATTCCACGATTTATTACCACGATTAAGTATTCCACAGTGGTCGCGGAATACTTAATCATCGTCTAACTGGATAGACAGTGAGGTTGCGTCCCCATAAATTTAAGGAACCCAATCTCAAAGTTTACGGACGTCGCGTTGTGTTTCATATATATTCGTTACAAGGTATTCGTAAAAAACCCATATGCCGCAAATTGTGAATTAGAGAAATATACACAGCCTAGAAAAGTTTGCTACACCAGGTTAAGTAATTAACAATGTTTATTATAAAAAAAGTATGTTGAATTAAGCAATTACAGCCTTCAGATGGAGGCGAAATAAAAGTTACCTTAAATTAAAAGAATAAAATTAGCCATGTTGACTGGTCCACTGCTGCGTAAGTATCTTACACCCCTGAGCTTAATTTTAAAATAAATCCCTCAATCTATATCGAGGAGGCATAGCGACCATGCATATGTATATATACAGATAACATTGGAACTGGAATTGGGGAAAACAACATCATCTTACCTTAAGTCGGTTGGGTTGTCGCCAGTTGGGATCCCACACTGGCAGAGGAATATTCTTCGGGTATGCTGGCTCCGAACTTAGCTGTATTCTTTACTCCTACCGATTCTCGGCTCCGGATCTATCTATGCTCTCTGACTGCTTTATCAGGTTACCCAGCATCAGTATTCTACCTCTAAGTCTCTACATAATTACAGTCTATCTCTACGTCTCCGACTCTAAGTGCTCAGGTATCTAAGTCATAGTCTATCGTATCTGCGTATTTAGTATCTGAATATCTAGTGCTCCTTCCCAGCAAAAACACAAGTGCTGGGAAACTGCTGGCCACCAGCTGGCAGTGATGGGTCACTGCTGGCTGAAATATGCCGCTCACGGCCCGGTAGTGGTCCGTTGGTGGCAGCGCTATCAGTTGGCGAGCCATTGATGGCCCTGCAGCATCGCCGTGAATTGTGGGCCTCCAAGCAAGTGCCACTAGTGGCCCGTTGCTGGCAACCAATGCAACCCCCAACAGCAGGTGGAAGCAACGGGACGGCGCATGCGCAGAAGCAACACTTGCTGTGTCGCTCATGGTAACAGTTAGTTGAAGGCGACGCTATCGCCATCGTGTTATTTTAGTGGATGTTAAGAAAAAAATCCATATGTGGAGAGGCGAATTAATTTCCTAATGAAATTTTACGTCGACGAAGATATCAGATTAAGCCGTGAAATACTAGATTACAGCCATGAAATACACCCACTCCATTCCCATGAATAACAATTCATGGAATGGAGTGGATGAATAACAAGAAAAAATTTGAAACCGCTTGAAACAAATATCCTGGAAAACCATTTAAAACAACGTTTGAAAAAAAAAGAATTATACGCGTACAAAATTTATTAATTATTTGAAAGAAAAAAAAAGGGAGGCTATGTGGTGTACTCATCTATGGGTTGAATACACAAGACTGGGAGGAATTCGCTTCTAAAAATAACGAGAAGTAAAATAAAATATCTCTCACTCTTTAAAACAAATGTATTTTCCGACAACGGAAAGGAAAGACACAACGTTAAAAATGTAACAGAATGTGACATGAACCCGGGTAAATATATATTAATTCAACAATCTCTTTTCAAGACGGCAAGGACAGTACAAAACTTTGGAAAGCGACTTTAAGTATGTACACGCCTTGAAAATGAGTGAACTTCCCTTAAGGTAAAAAAAAACTATCGTTACGTTGAAAAAATAAATTTATGAATTATATGAAACTGACTTTTATGAAAAATACCTCGCAATATTGTAAAATGAAAGAGGGAAGCCTTCGATTACACATTGCATACCAAACAGACAGCTTTAAGCATACACTCGAGCGTGGCAAATTAGTCCGGTCGGTAGAGAGCTCAGCTGCCACGCCAACGGCTCTGGTTCAAATCTAGTCAGATGCAAACGGGCGTTTTTCCGGTTTGTTGATAAAATTTCCCTAGCGCAGTGCGTTAATTCGTAAGGGTAGAAAAAGAAATGTAGCTTTGGGAAACTGAGGTTATCCGTGTTTGTTTGTTTTTATTATTATTATGGCTACTACTGGGAAATTGGCGGACAAGATTCGGCAAGCCACCAGTTACGTCACGTGGTTGCTGGATGCCACTAACGGCGCACTATCGGACCACATTAGGCTAGCCATCATTTCTGGCACGTGCTTGAATGGCCACTTGTGGCAGCTACTGCCTGTGATGAACCACTGATGGCCCTGTTGTGGCATATGACAACTGATGCGGTGCCAGCTGTTGGCCTGAACTGCTGGCAATTCTGTTGGCCGCCCTGACATTTCATTGAGGGTTCGGCAGCGGTAACATAGTGCTGGGCCATTGCTGGCTGTGCTGGCTGCCAGCAATGTCCCAGTAAGACTGTTTTTGCTGAGTTACTATCTCAGTAACTAGTCTAAGTCTCTCAATATCTCGCTTACGCTTTTTCTGTGAATGTATTTACGTCCCTTTAATTTCCCACGTGGTAGGGGCGTGTCTTCAGCCCTCTAGGAGTTTTCCGCCTGGAGCCTGGATTGGTCAGCTGAGCTGACCAGTGCTTGACATTAGTGGTTATTGGTTGGCCCTCTGATCCTCTCAGCTATCTTTTCGCGGCAGCTGGCGTGTTGGGCAGGTGAGGTTTCCGCACTCTCAATGGAACATACTTTCTGGGATCTGATGAATAGCGAAGAATTTTCCGGGGCTTTTCTCTGACAGAGATACGACTTTCTAGTGACACCACAGTGTACTTTACGACTTTTGCTGGTGCCTACTTCTCGAGGAGATGGTCGTAAAACGTGAACTCGCCAATTCATCTGACCGCGGTTTCGGACTTTTGAATGTGCCTTTCTGAAATACCGGGATGTTTTGTCCTACCAGCTACTGGGGCCATTCCGTAAATTTCGTGAATGCCGTGCTTCTTCTCACAAGAGTGTAAAGAAGAGAAATTCCTTAGTCATTCTCCACGGGTGTCCAGGGAAACCGCAATAAACCCCCTTGACCACCTGAGCTTTATGCTCCAATGGGGAAAAGGGGGTTTATGAGGCAGAGAGGGAGCAAAGGAAAATAATTTAAATTAAATAAAAAAAATTATAAGTATATTACACCTGGTCTTTGTAATTAATTAAACCGCAAAACAATGTGGCCTGAACTATGAAGTACTTCCGAGGCAACATATTGCGCAGGATATGTCTCTTCCCCGCAACCAGTGGCCCCAAATTAAGGATGATGGACTACTTATAGCCCTTACAAGTTTTAAGGGCTATAAGTAGTCGGCTACTTATAGCGGGTCATCTGACTTACCATGGCACTTACCATACCACTTACTATTGGGTCAAAAATCAATAGCAACAACAACAAAAAAGTGGGCTAGAAGCCTGAGTGGGCTCTGCCTTCTGACTATCCGTCTGAATTGGGCCAGGATTTGAGTCCCATATGTGACATGGGTAGTGCACTTGTCTTACGTGGCTGCTCCAAAATTAAGAACGGGCTGCTGCTTATAGCCCATTGAGTTGCTCACGATGGTCGTTAAACGACCAAACAAACAAATAAAGAGTCCTGTAAAACGACAGAGCGGTATTTAAATAAGAATTTGATATTCTTAACATCTGACTATCGTATAACACTCTTTCTTTCATTTACATTTGCTAAAGTTAAACAATTTCATTGTAAATTGAGAAAAATAATTAGTACTGAAAATGTAATAAAAATTAATAAATAATAAAAATAAATAACATTTCACAGGGTTTCTAAAAAATTTCTACCCGGGTTGTATTTTCTTAATCACTTCACCGCTAAGGCACTTTTTTATTTAGAACTACATCACTGGTAACAGTCCCTGCTTTATGGCTGGGTGCATTATCCTTCTGGTACCAACAAGGTTCGGTTCCATAATATTGCCACAGAGTTGGTAGGGCATAATTGTCCAGAATATCGAGGTAGGCGTGCTGGTTATCAGGTTTGTCCACAATAACCAATGGGCTGGGACCATACCACGAAAAACACCTCCACACGAGCACACTGCCAGCTCCAAACTTGACCGTAGGAACAGTACACTGTGATAAATAGCGTTCCCCAGGCTGCCGCCATACTCACATACTGCCATCAGACTGATGGATCGCGTATCTGGATTCATCAGTCCATAGGACCCATTTCCATTGATCTACGGTCCACGATAAATGTTCTTTACACCATGCTAAACGACGAGTACCATTCCGAGTGGAGATGAAAGGCTTATGAGCTGCCGCACGACCAGGGTAACCCATGGAATGAAGTTCTCTGCGAATGGTACGTGTACATACAGAGGTTCAGGCATTTTTACTCACCTGTACACTGAGGTCCTGTGCGGTACTCCGTCGATTAGCTGTAACGACTCTCCTGAGGCTTCGACGTCCTCTATCACTGATTTCCTTTGGTCTGAGGGTACGTTTTGCTGCTTCAGGCACGCCATGTGTCTTCCACTTATTCAGTACATCCAAAACAGTTGACTTGGGTATATTTAAACGCCTTTTGGTTTCTCTTATGGACAACCCACTAATATAACACCCAACAATCTTTTCTTTCTCAAAGTCAGTTCTCTCCCGCCGCGATAGTTTCACTCAACCTCACAGTGCGATATGATCACGGTCAGCTGCAGACTTGTTTTTATACCATTTGCAGCTGTACCGCGCATCTTAACAACACAGCGGATCCGTTCATTTGCTTTTGAAGGGATGTCCGGTGACTTTTGTCAATACAGTGCATGTATTCTGCTTTTGCACACGGAACGGCCTAGAACTGTTAACATAGTCCTAACCTGCGAACAACGGCCATCTCCCAACAACGGTAACATTCTCCCGGACCGTTATTCGGAAGTTTCACTGTATAAACGAAAAATGATAGCAAGAGAGACGAGCAGAGCATATTGAGGAAATGGAGAAGAGGTATCAGGGACAGTGGAATATAATTATGATGGCGGATTACTTTTGGATGCTGAATACGGACAGTTCCAATACCGAGAACGGTTACGTACGAAAACAGAAAAAAAATCATTAATCTTAGTGCGACATGCTTCGTTACATAAGAGATAAATGTCTTCGTGCTGAGAATAACTAAAGGTCGAGTGTAATTTGCTGTCTGAAGCACGATAGTTAAAATCTTTAATTATTAAAATATTTACAAGTTAAAAAATACAAACACGAGATCTTTCACAAAGGCGACCCTTGCATCATCAGGTGAAGACTACAATTGAACATACTTAGTGCGAAGTTATAAAGTGTCAGTGTCTTGACGTCATGATGTACAATGATGTTCATTAGTTGATGGCGATTGGTCCCTCCTATCTAACTGCTGACGCTACGTAGTTCCGTCTTTGAAAGGTGGTATTAGATTAAGTTAACTGATTGTGTAGTGGGGGTTTTAAATCTTGAATTTTTTCTTTAATATAAACTGTATTAAACAGTTGTTTCCAAACATATGGCAAAGTAGTGGGAATGTCATCGTTACAGCACCGTCCACGATAGTGATAGAATGAACAATGCTTCCGCAAACAATGTAGATATTTTTTCTTTGGTGCATAGAAGAATATATGCATCATTCCATGAGGGGGTGTTGGTTCCCTCCTGAACTGTGCGCGCCAAAGCAGTGTTAGAGGCACCTGTTCGGGTTGAATATCGGTGTTCGGCTGTACGAATACCTAGGCTCCGAAGGGTCGAGCCTATATACCAGCTATCGTTGAACTCTGAGCTCAGACTCTTTAATGGTATGCAATGCACACCATATTTTTCATTCTCAGGCTTGACGTCCTGATCTCTGAGCATCAGCTGGAAAAGATTACTGGAGGACTCGCCAAATGAAATGCCGTGTTTCTTGCAGATGTGCAAAATGTGCGAGATTTGTGGCTGGTATTCAATAGTACCAACGTACTTAATAGTCTTATGATTGCTGGTTAAGGTTGTGCAGACCTTTTTCTTGTGCTGAGCAATCAGAGCATTCACAAAGTTCCTATTGTACCCATTCTGGGTCGCGATTTGCATTATTTATTCTAGTTCGGTTCTCCGCAATCTGGAGAACCGAACTAGAATAATAATGGCATTCGACGTGTGTGAAAATGCTCGGCTTATAAGAGATCTAAAAGTCGCAGCTTTATATTTGTGTTTATGATAAGAGTTAAATGGGGTGATCACAGTAGAGCTGATTGGCTTACGATACACAGAAAACTGAATTGAGTTAGTGATCACGTTCCGTCTGATGCTCAAGTCAAGGTAGGGGAGAAATCCGTCATTCTCCAATTCGATGGTAAATTGCATGGTGGGGTATACCGACGACAAACTTAATCTGAATTTTTCAAGATTGTCAAGGGAATGCGGCCAAAGTACTAATATATCGTCGATATACCTCATATATAATAATGGGGCGTGGGTACAATTGGTTAAGACATTATTTTCTATTGATTGCATAACAATTTCAGCCATCAAACAGATAGTGGTGATCCCATAGCTGTGCCACCGTCTTGTCTATAAATAGTGTCTTCAAAACGAAAGAAAGAACGTTCAGCAACTAGCACCAAGACATCTAGAACGCTCTGTACCTCAACCTGAGATAGGTGATCCTGGGTGATCAGTAGGTAGTGAACAAGGTTATGTGCTTCTTTCACTGGCACGCTAGGGTAAAGGGAGGTGACGTCGAGAGATGCAAGGATCATAGGCACTGTAGGCTGTCCAAAGTACTTTAGCCGTCGAACTGCTTCAAGTGAATTTAGGATAGAAAAATTCAGAGTTTGAGGTAAGTGGCGCCAACAACAATGATAAAGCCTTTTCTAAGGGCCGTGCTGGGTTCGATTGACCAGACACCAAAGGGCAAAGTGGGTAATTCTGTTCGTGGGTTTTCACTTTACCGAACAGAGCAGAAACACTTGCCCCACTTGGAGGTGCCATATTAGTAGAAATGGAAGGAGGCAAGAAGTTGTTCTTTTTCAATTTTCCAAGTGCCCTAATGGTGGCTGGGGTGGGGCAGAATTCACAATAGTATGTGGGATACTCGAAATCTGATGTAACATTTTTTCAACGTAATCCGAATGATTTAAGATTACAATCTGTTCAGCCTTATCAGCAGAGGTTATCGTAAGGTCTGGGTTATTACGGATTGCTTGGAGTTGTAGCCTTTCGTCATGGTACGCAGAGTTTGTAGGTAAGGGCTGTTTGGTGTGTATCCTTTTAATGGCAGTAGCCACTTTAGAAATTGTAAGCAGAACATTTTACATCATGAACTTTATCCGACGCAAAAAAGAATTTTTCAAATCGGACTTTGAGAAACGGAGGTGTGCTACAGACCAAGCACACCCGTACGTGTGCACGGTGTTTCCTGGTGGTACTTCAATCAGGATATTATTTTCTTTATTTTCTTTCTTTATTTGCTATTTTGACCACTAGACCATCCATGGCCCTGAAGTGATAACTCTCTAATTACGCGTTACCACTAGACCATCCGTGGTCCTACTGGGATATCTATTTAACAACGCGTTGGTCCTCCTCGTGATCGGACAACGGCAGCAACGCGACGGGCAATGACTCCACCAGCTCTCTGTAGTACTGTGGAGACAGTGCACACCATGCTTCGTGAAGAGCGTCCCATAATTTCGTAATATTCGCCTGTGGAGAATTCCTGGCACTGACGGCACGTTGAACAGTATCCGAAATGTGTTCGATGGCGTTTAAATCCGTCGATAGGGGTCCCAGACAGGATGCTAAACTCCGTGGAATGTTTCTCCAACCCTAATCAGGCAACTGTCGACGTGTGCAGTGGTGTATTGTCGTATTGAAAGAGGTCGCACCCGTCGGAGTGGTTGCATGACATGAACGGGTGCAAATTATCCCCAAGGATGGTTACGTAGCCTCCAACGATCATAGCCGTCTGAAGACGTAGGAGGTGTCCTAATGCGTGCCTGCCAGCTGAAAACACCCCACACCATAACAGAGTCACCGCCGGTTTGCCCTGTTCCTTGTAGGCATGCGGGATCCATTGCCTCGTGGGGTTGTCGTCATACCCGGGGTCAGCCATCTGCCTGATACAGTTGGTACCGCAATTCGTCGGACCAGGATACACGTTTCCAGTCATCTTGCGTCCAATGGTGGTGTTATCGAGCCCAGATGAGGCACACAGCCTTGTGTCGTAAAATCCGAAATTGCACTCGGGTGAGCCGTCGGCTCCGAAACCCCGTAAGACGTCACACTGTCCAAACGCTGATGCTACTACTGGACCCAGCATTGAACTGCGCTGTGATTTCTGGCAATATTGCAAGCAGGGCGTATGTTACGATGCGTGTCAGACGCAGGTGTCCACGATTGTCCACGGCCACAGTGGTCTCGCACTCCGGATTTCTTCCCTACGTTTACGTAATCCAGGTACACGCTTGAAATTGTTGATCGTGTAAATCCAAATTTCATGGTAATTTCAGAGATGGAGCGACCGATCTCCTGGGCGCCAACTGTCATAACACGTTCGAAATTTCTTAAATCCTGATAAGCTACCATCTGAACTGGGAATGCTACTATATATATATATATATATATATATATGGGATGTAAGGTCAGGTGATGCGTAACATCACAGCCTCTCCTTGATAAATGTCAACCCCGCCTTCTCGTGGTGCATCCTGTTCCCACTAAAGGGGCTCTGACGACCGCCAATAGCGGTATAACTATACCATCGGGATTAGAAGAAATTCTATAACACACTCACCAACCCGCTTGGCCAGCGTGGTGAGTTATGGCCAAACCCCCCAAAATGATTCCACAACTTAAATCTTGGCCCTCAGTCTCCGGCAGCTGGAATGTACCTGGCCAAGGCAGCGGCCAGTGCGACATGAAGGCAGAGGGTGCTAAGAATCCCCGGAGGACCGGACTAGGCTGCCATCTGATGCTGACCTTGGCTACTTACAATGGACGCTCCTATCTTCTGATTCAAGGCTTCTTGAATTGGAAGAGGAACTACAAAGGATCAGGTGGGACATCGTGGGGCTAAGTGAGGTAAATAGAAAAGGAGAAGATCTCATCGAACTGAAAAGTGGACATCTCTTCTACTATCGTGGGACAGATACTGGCAGAACTAGTGGTGTTGGATTTATAATAAACAAGAAACTGAAGGATAAAGTTGTAGAAGTTGAAAGTTCCTCTGACAGAGCTGCACGACTTGTTATTCAACTCTCGAACAGATACCAGGCTCAGATTATTCAAACTTATGCACCCACCGCAAGTCATCCTGAAGAAGAAATTGAAGAATTTTATGAGGAAATTTGTCATCTAAATAATAAAGGTAAGCAGCACTTGAAAATAATTATGGGAGATTTCAATGCAAAAATAGGGCAACAGCAACAGAATGAAACTTCAGTAGGTAAATTCGGTCACGGCAACAGAAACCAGCGTGGAAATACTCTCGTTGAGTTTGCAGAGGCAGAAGGGTTTTTCATCTTGAACTCCTTCTTCAAGAAAAAGCCACACAGGAAATGGACATGGAGGCATCCAAATGGGACGACAAGTGAAATTGATTTTATTATGTGTAACAAAAAATTCGTCATAGAAGACTGCAGTGTGCTAAACAAGTTCAACACAGGTAGTGACCATAGATTGGTGAGATGTAAGATGCACCTCAACACTAAACTTGAACGTGGCAAGCTCATAAGACAAACAAAATCTATTGACATAACCAACCTTAAAAAACACCATAATACCTTCAAGTTAGAACTGAAGAACAGGTTCTCTGCTTTAGAAGGCCTAACATCGGAAGAAGTGGACATCTCTGAAGTTAACAGAAAAGTAACCAAAGCTCTTATGGAAACAGCAACAAAATTAGCTGGGTCTAAGAACAAGTTGCATATGAACAAATTATCAGGAAAAACCAAAATGTTGATGCAAAAAGAAGAGAGATGAGGACAACTAAAGAAGATGTGACTTCCAAAGTGGAATATATAGAGCTATGCAAGACAGTAAGAAAAAGTATCACTGAAGACGTAAGAAAATTCAACTGTGAACTAGTGAGGAAAGCAATTGAAAACAACCAAAGCCTAAAGATAGCAAAGGGACATCTCAGTAAGGAAGAAAACAGATTATGGCACTGAGAAAAGAAGATGGTTCTGTAACAAGAAATAGAGGCGAAATTTTGACAAGAGTGAAAGATTTCTACTCCAAATTATATGAAAGCGATGATATATGCACTCCAGACATCATGAAAGATACCAGTACCAGAGTTCCTCCAGTCCTTCCAGCAGAAGTTGCACATGCAATCAAGAACATGAAGCGAGGAAAAGCTCCAGGAGAAGATGGAATTACTGTAGACATCATACAAGAAGCAAGTGGAGAAATCGAAACAGTACTCGCCCAAATTTTCACTCGATGCCTTAATGAAGGAAAGATTCCTGAGGATTGGAACAGCGCTACAATGATCCTGCTACATAAGAAAGGTGACATTGAGGATCTCGGAAACTACAGACCTATCAGCCTCCTATCAGTAGTTTATAAAATCTTCACTAAAGTTCTTTCACACCGCTTGAAGGTAACACTGGACATGGCTCAACCGAGAGAACAAGCTGGATTCAGGAGTGGCTACAGCACAATAGATCATATCCACGTGCTGAGAGAACTAATTGAAAGAGCGAGGGAATATGAACTTCCATTGTGCATGGCTTTTTTATCGATTATGAAAAAGCCTTTGATTCAGTGAAACCATCAGCAGTTACAATGGCTCTGAAAACCTGCGGTATTGAAGATGCATACATTAATATTATTAATAACATCTATGAAAATGCAAGTGCAAAGATTAGGCTGTTTGAAAATACAACACACGTAAAAATTGGAAGGGAGTGAGACAAGGTGACACCATATCTCCGAAGCTCTTTAATGCCACATTGGAGGGTGTTTTTCAGTCGCTGAGCTGGGAAAACAAAGGGATAAAGATTAATGGAGATTATCTAACCCACCTTCGTTTTGCTGATGACGTAGTCATTTTTGCAACTACCCCATCAGAGCTGCAGAGTATGATCCAGGAACTTGCTGACAAGAGTAAAGAAGTGGGATTAAAAATGAACTTTCAGAAGACAAAAGTGATGTTCAATGCTTTTACAAGAAATGAAGATTTATCGATTGATGGAGAAAAGCTGGAGATAACAGACACGTACGTTTATCTTGGACAGCAGATATCAAGTGAGGGTCACATTGATGAAGAAATTAATCGGCGTACAAAACTTGCCTGGAGAGCTTTTGGAAGAAACAGCATAATTTTCAAGAGCAATATGCCATTATGTCTTAAAAGAAAAGTGTTTAATCAATGCATCCTTCCAGTGCTTACGTATGGTGCAGAGACGTGGACCTTAACTAAAAGAGACATACAAAGGCTGCAGACAACTCAAAGTAGCATGGAGAGGTGCATACTTGGTGTAACCAGGAGAGATAAGAAAGAGGAACTCGTGGATCCGAAAAATGACAAGAGTGGAAGACATCATGATCAGAGTTAAATCCCTGAAATGGCAATGGGCTGGACATACTGCCAGAAGGACAGATCATCGATGGACAGCCGAAATTTTAGATTGGATTCCAAGGGACAGGAAAAGACCCAGAAGAAGACCACATGGGAGATGGGTGGATGAAATTCGAAAGTATGCAGGGGTGACATGGAGGAGACTGGCACAAGACAGACCGTTGTGGAAGAAACTTGGGGAGACCTTCGTCCAGCAGTGGATTGATAATGGTTGACAATGATGATGATGATGATATATATATGCTACTATACGCATATATCTGCCTCTATATACACCCATTGTCATAGAACTGCGCGCACCGAAAAAGAGCCGTCGGATTGAAATGAGATTTTAGTAGTGAGATTGTACATGCCAAGGACAGAAGTAATTATAATATATCTCAGCAGTAGGACGATTTTCAGCGGACATACGATTCACATTCTCGTCAGCGTTAGTACCGCGTCGGACCGCCTCGTGCTCGAATACATGCGGTGATACCGTCCGGCAGGGAATCAAAGAGACGCCGTATATTATCCTAGGACAGATTGGCCCACACTTCTTGCAACTGACGCTCTAAATCACGAACACTGGGACATGGAGAAAGCTGACGTCCCATCTGTTCCCACACGTGCTCGATGGGAGGGGGAGATCAGGCAATCTGGCAGGTCACGGAAGCGTCGAAGCATGACGTAGACAGTCCTGTGAAACTCGAGCCGTGTGCGGACGGGCGTTAACTTGTTGGAAAATGGCTCCGGACCAGACCGCCCCGCCCAAAAAGGTTGGTTGGTTGTTGAATTTTTATGGCGCAAGGGTCATGTGTCGCCAAAGAGCACCAAACACAAGACAATCAAACAAACAGTATTAAAAACGTGGTACAATGCTTGAAATCGGGCTGATTCAGTAAAAGTGAAAAATGAGAATGATGGAAGGGATAAAAACTAGATAAGTTTTAAAAAGTCAATTTGTTTTAAAAATGAAATAACAGCGACAGTATCGCAGTGGTCATCTAGGAGCCGCTGCATCGTAGCGACGTCCTCGTTCAACAAATGAGAATGAAAGAAGTGAAAACGCACATCACGAAAACAAACACAACTACACAAAAGATGAGTGACAGTGAGTCGGCAATTGCAGGTCTCACACATCGGCACGGTGTTGCCACACAGCAAAACACGGTGAGTGAAACGACAATGCCCAATGCGGAGACGCGCAAGCACAACTTCCTCCCTACGGTTCCGACGATATGAGGACTTTCAGATTACAAGAATAGGTTTAATAAGATGCAGTTTATTTTCCACCTGTTCGTCCCACATACCCTGCCACGTTTGCTCGATATGATCGTGAACAGGAAAGCGGAAATACCGGTGAAACAGTGGCAAGGGTGTGACGACCAAAGACGAAGTAGCTCTAGCAGCCGCATCAGCACACTCGTTATCCGAGATTGCAACATGCCCAGGAATCCAGCAAAAGTGAACCTGAAAACTGGCCTCGAGCAAACAACTAAGCAACCTTCTCACGTCCAAGAAGAAAGGATGGTCACGGCAATCCGCAGACGACAAAAACTGCAAGGCACTTAAAGAATCCGTATAAGCCATAGCACGATGATGAGAACTCGACTGAAGATGGAGAAGGGCGAGATACAGAGCATGCATCTCCACTGAAAACACCGTGGCCTCAGCTGGGATTCGCGCAACAGAAACATCATCTACGCAGACGGCAGCGGATTCGATAACATCACGCATCTTAGATCCGTCGGTGAAAACTGGAACATAATCAGAATTGAGGGAACGGTGCTCAGCGAAGGGCGGCTGGTACACGGAAGCAGGGGTTATGGTCTTATCAAGAGAAGTAAAGCTGAGATCAGTGACGACCTCAAAAGGCTGCCATGGCTGGTCCCCCAACGACGCTGGTCTCTCCAACAAGAGACAAGTCCAGCCCTGCATCAATAGCTACGGCCGCTATAGGAAGACCGAAGGAGGGAATGCACGAGGGCCGGTTCTCACATAAACGAGCATGCTGGGGTTGAAAAACTGCATCGTACAACGGATGGTCTGGAAGAGATCGAAGTTTCAAGTAAAATTGAACATACAGCTGCAGAGGGCGTAATTCAAGCGATGGTTCGTTTGCGTCAGCAAAAGGGCTGGGAATCGGAGATGTTCGAAATGCTCCCGTACAAAGACGCAGCGCTTGATGGTGAATAGTATCCAAAAGCCGGAGAACGGAATGACGCGCAGAGTCATACACGATACAACCATAATCCAGTTTCGACCGTATTAGAGAATGGTAAATTCGAAACTAAGACATCTTGTCTAAACCCCACGAGACTCGAAAGGATCTTAAGAATGAACATAGCCTTCAGACAGGAAATACTGAGCCGCCGAAAGTGCGCACGGAACGTAAGCGCACGGTCGACGGTCAGTCCAATGAACTTGGTCTCCGGCAAAACTGGTATGGCTGTTCGTTCCAAATGAAGCTCTGGGTCTGGATGGAGGCCACGCCTCCGGTAGAAAAGGACACCGGCTGTCTTGTCGGGAGAAAGAACGAAACCATTGCTATTCGCCGCTGTAACGGTCTGGTTAATCGCAGACTGCAACTGCCTTTCAATAAAATGCATACTAGAGGATGAACAGAAGATATGCAAGTCGTCGACATATACAGTAGACAAAACCGCAGGTGGAAGAGTTTTCAGTAGACAGTTAACCCGTAGGATGAACAATGTGACAGATAAAACGCAACCTTGAGGAACACCTTGTTCTTGATATAACAGTGACGAGAGCGTCGCACCCAGACGCACCTGGAACACCCGATTGCGAAGAAAATTAATAATGAATGTTGGTAGATTTCCTCGCAAACCACTTTCGTGGAGGTTACGGATAATACCGTGCCGCCACGCTCGATCATAGGCTTTCTCAATATCAAAGAAAACAGAAACTAGGTGCTGCGTACGCACGAACGCCTCTCGCACAGATGTCTCAAGGTGCAGGAGAGGATCGTGAGGTGAACGATGACGGCGAAAGCCGATTTGTGATGGTGAAAGTACATGATTTTGTTCTAAAAAGTGAATTAACCATCCGCTCGAGAACTTTACACAGATAGCTAGTGAGAGCAATTGGACGATAACTAGAAGGAGACTTAGGATCCTTGCCAGGCTTGGGGAAAGGCAGAACAAAAGCTTTTCGCCAAGATTCCGGGAAACTGTGCTCCAACCAAATGCGATTGTACAAGACTAAAAGATTATCGAGAGATGACGAAGCATGTCATAGTGGATGCCATCGAGACTGACAGAAGTCGCACCGGACCGATGCAGAGCCACCCTGAGTTCAACCATGCTGAAGGGGAGTTAAAACCAGTGTCGTGAAAAGGGGAAAACGAGATGTTGTGGCGTTCTGCTTGTGACTTAATCCTATGAAATGAGGAAGGATAAGCCACATCCCTAGACACAGATGCAAAAGCCCCACCCAAACAATCCGCAATCTTCCCAACTTCAGCATATGTGCAGCCGTTACTTTCAAGAATGGAAATCTGGTGAGAATTTTAGTTACCCCGGATCTTATCCCACACACTTTTCGAACTGGCACGAGAAGTTAGAGATGAAACATACTGAATCAAAGACTCCCTCTTGCTACGTCGACGCACCAACCGAGCATAGGAATTTGCCCGTTTAAATGCAACGAGATTAACATCGGTTGGATAACGCCGAAACGTAGACCAGGCCTTATGTTGAGCTCTCCTAGCAGCTGCGCATTCAGGGGTCCACCAAGATTTCAGAACTTTTGGGAGAGTAGTAGATGTCTTTGGAATTGAAAGATCAGCCGCCTGAATGATACGCGTAGTGACATCCAAAACCAGCTGCGTCGATTGACTCTTGGGTCACCATGGCAGAAGATATCACTGCAGACGACGTGAAGATCTCCCATCTGGCACGATCCATCCTCCATCGAGGAGTACGGGAGGCAGAAGATGGCGTACGCAGAGAATAAGTGAGCACAATTGGGAAATGATCACTCCCGTGGAGGTCGTTACGAACCGTCCAGGACCAATCAGCAATAATCGATGGCGATCCTAAGGTCAAATCGATCGCACTGAAAGATCTTGTCGGCCCATTGAAGTAAGTGTCAGCACCGGTGTTAAAAAGGCACAAAGAGGTCGAGGACAGAAGAGACTCGATTCTACGGCCCCAAGTGCTGGTGCTGACACTACCCCACAAAGGATGATGGGCATTGAAATCACCCAGTAGAAGGAAGGGTGAAGGCAGCTGATCAACCAATCTCTCCAGAACAGAGACGCTCACGTCCTCATCCGGCGGCAGACAGACACTGCTAACAGTAAGAGGCACCGATATGCGAACTGCCACGGCCTGTAAAGTTGTGGATACCGCAACGGAAGAGACCGGAACACTGTGAGAGACAAGAATAGTGACTCCCCCACAGGCAATGTCTCCTGATACATTATCTGTCCGATGCGGACTGTAGCCTCGAACTGAGAGCAGGTCTGATGATTTAAGTTTTGTCTCATGTAGACAAAAGCACACCGGAGAGAACATCTAAAGCAGATGTTTCACGTAGTCACAACTCGTCCGAAAACCTCGGACGTTCCACTGAAGGATTGAAGCGATGGTTAGAAGTGAGATGAGAAAGGAAATAAAATGAACTATACTGACTGCTCAAACGAGGTCAGTGCCCATCTCCTCTGACGAGTAGTCCCCCAGATGTGGGGGCGTGTAACCAGGGACCAAGATGGGAGAATGCTTTGTTCCAAGTGTCATAACGGGATGCGCTCGGCGTTGAGTAGTTGGCTGAGATTTTGGAGAAGAAACGCTCTTCTTCTCCTTGGCTTCGGTATTCTTGCCAGAAGAAGTGGCCTGAGTTCCTGTGCTGGTGGTGGTGTGAGTACACTTCGGCGAAATGGTGGGTGCCGCTTTCAGCCCCCTTGCTCGAGAAAGGAGTGCCTGCAGCCCAGCTGCAATGATATCGTCCAGCTTGTACGGACATTTAGGGGTCATCTGACTGTCGGTTTGAATGGCAACAGTAGACTTGTCAACCACCACTGATGCATATGATCGCCGATCAGATTAAACAGGAACCACCTTACTTCTCGCTTCAAGACAGGAAATGTTCTCCACCGTTTTCAGCCTTTGAATTCCTTTCTCCTCCATCCATTTGGAACAATCTTTGGCTGACGCTGAGTATGAACCTCTGCATTTCACACAAAACTCGGCCTGGGCCACACAGTCTGGTAAATGATAATGTGTGGCACCGCAGCGTCCATACGTAGGAGTGCTCCTGCACGACTGCTGAGAATTACCGTACGACTGACACCTAAAACATCTCAAAGGGTTGGGGATGTACGAACGTACCTCGAGGTGAAGATACCCTGCCCTGATGGATGTAGGCAGGGAAGGGCTGTCAAATGTTAAAATGATGTTGCGAGATGGGACGGACTGCCCATTCCGCCTGAAAAGAATACTCCGCACACCCGTAACATGTGTACTCCCCAGTTTTTCAGGAAGTTCAGTCTCGGTATATTCAATGAGGTCCAGAGAAGAGACAACACCTCGAGATGTATTTAGGTATCCATGTGGTGTTATTTTGACCGGACTCTCAAGCAGCATGGTAGTGTTAAAAAGTGTGGAAATGTAGGCCACAGTGGACATCTCTACAAGAAGATCTCCAGACTGGAGTATTTTTACGCTCTTAGGAGAGCTTGCAATGGATTGAAGTGCTTTGTTGATCTAAAATGGACTTTTGGCACTCAAGGGCTTTGAAGGCTACACAAAGAAAAAACGAGCATTCGAAGAATCAGAGACATGCTTTTTGGCTGAAGGGGCTGAGCATTCCTCAATACCTCTTTTGATTTTAAGTTCATGGGAAACATTTTTGGAAGCCATGAAGAAAAAGAAAGAATTCGTCCGCCGACCTCCCTGCCCACCACCGAGCCCAACAGGGGAGAACCGGAGGTCCGCAAGCCCAAATGGGCGCAGGACACGGCTCTAGGGTTGAGCGGCGGATATTGTAAGTTGATAGGGCAGACATGCGCTCGGCGAGCACCGCGAATTTCCCGTGTCTTGGTAACTCCCCTTTGGCATGCCCACACTATACCCAGACTCATCCTGCCGTACGTAACAACAAGCCGTTAGAGGTCTGGACTCAACTCGGCTACAGACCTCATTGACTAGGAGTGGGTTAGTTCCTAGCCGCCCGTTTAGGGTGAAGCAGGGGACAAAGAGGAGTGTTGGTAACTGGCGACACCACCACCCCGGCCTCCAGAAACCTCAGCCTCCAGCATCCCGTTTTCCACCTTACGGGTCACCGCACACGGCAAATGTGCAGGTAGGTCTAGCGGACCAGCTCGGAAAAACAAAGAAGGGAACATAAAATGGAGAAGAGAAGAAAGAGAATGAGAAACTAAAATCCGGAGCTGGCTCATAATCACAATCTCAGCAACCTACAACTGAGGCGGGTGCGTGTCAAGAAAACAACGAAAAACATAAAAATGGGAAAATCATCATAAAGTACATGTCGGCTCGGGCCGCGGGGTTGCCACTCCCCATCAGCTAGATGAACAGCTGTCCCTTCGGTAATATAATCGTACCAAGACGAAATGACAAGTTGATCGGTCACAAGGCCACTCCCCAAATAACTGGAAAACCAGCTATCCAAGTGCGGTGCGCCAAGAAAGGCAGAACATTGGGTCGAAGGATCTGCTGTACGTAGCGCTGGGCTGTCACCGTCCCTTGGATAACTGTAAGAGAAGTCCGGCTGTTATACGCGATGGCTCCCTAGACTATCACGCCTGCAGTTCGGGACGTGTGCCGCTGTACAGGGAAGTTAGGATTGTAGCGCTCACCTGCGGTCATCCACAATCTGACACGGTGGTCGTCCGTTCCCATACAGAAGCGGCATTCGTCGCTGAACACTACGTCGCCAGTTCGTAGCATTCCATGTTGCTCACTGCTGACACCACTGCAATCGACGCCGAGGATGGTCAGGTGTTGATGGCAGAAAACTAAGGGCCGTCAAGAGTGCATATTCGCCTTCTCTAGGCGTCTAGAAATGGTTCTGGCGGACACAGGAGTCCCTTGTAAAGCCTCCACATGTCTCTGGATATTGGACAAGGACGTCGTCGCATCTGTGCGTTCCGCTTTCACGATCCCACGGTCATCTCTGCTGGTGGTGTGTCTGGGTCATCTAGAGCCAGTCCGCAGTGTCTGGGTGCCTTCCCGTGTACCATACCCCCAATACGATCGCTCAGTACTGTCCGACCTGCCCCAATGGCGACCTATTCGGCCCGCCGGCCACCCTGCCTATCTCATTTCGACGATACGGTCTCGTTCAAACTCCGTCAGTTGTCCGTACGCATATCTACGGCGGCTCCTTGGTATGTCTGTTACCGCTAAAGCTCGAAAGCCGTTAATATGCACATTACCTAGCTAATCTGCAGATTAACTGATTTGCTCCGTTAACGTGCGGAATCAAGAGTTTTCCGCATTTTACCTAGGTAATGTGCACATTAACGGCTTCCGTATCGTTAAAGTTCAAAAGTTTGTTTCTCTCATTTCCTTTCGCTACACCTTCCCCTCTTCCTCCACTTTTAGTTTGATTTCGTGTGATATGTTTGTTCTCGTAATTTGAGGTGAAATAGATCCTAAAGAGGAAGGGTATGGTAAGAATGTATTGTGCAACATCTGTAAAAAGAATATGGATCAGAAAATACAGCGTGATGAAGCCAAGAAAGGTTTAGAAAAGCAAGCAAAGAAAATGTTAGCAGTTTCTAATGCAAAGCACCCAAATGTCGATGAAGGTGTCACTGTGAGAATTAAAGTACCCGAAGTAGACAGAGCAAAACCTGATGCCCACTCGATTTTAGCCGTGGTTCTTAGTAAAACAGAGGATGGCTTTTATAATTTTGGTACTATAACGGGTATTTTAAAACAATTGTATGCAAAATCTGAATTCAGTGTTTGCAAAGAGAGATTTTTAACGAAAGAAGATGTCCCTGTTGTAGAAATATCTTTGCGTCAAACAGCAATAAAACAATCCCTTGGTACTGGGCAAGGTTTCAGAAAATGTGACTGCAAATCTAAATGTACCACAAATAGGTGTGCTTGTCACAAAAACCAATTGATATGTAATTCAAAGTGTCACCAATCTTTAGATTGCACTAATAGGTAAGCATAATTTTATCATACGTTTTGCAAATTCATTTCCTTAATTATAATAATATTTTAAACCGCTTGATTCTTTCTATTATAGTTTTTTAATTGATTGATGATTGATTCTATCAACTAATTTGTTGATTGTTTGATTGTATTAACTTGATTCTTTATATATCGAAAAATAAATAAATAACATTATGTTAATTTAAGCGTACAGAAACGTTGCTGTTGTTCCAGCAAAGATCTTATTTTCACTTTAACGAGTGCCTAGTAGGTAATGTGCAGATTATCTAGGTAATTTGCAGATTACCTAGGTAATTTGAGCAATGAAACAATTTTCGGCACTTTAACGGATCACCCTAGTTAATCTGCACATTACCTAGATAATCTGTAGAATAACTGATTTCTGCACTTTAGCGGTAACATGTCTATGGCTCAGGGTTCTTTCCCGAGTCTTACCCTGCACTTCGGCATGAATGTAAAGTCCCCCGCGGGGCGCCTTATAAGCTCCAAGGATTACGATTGCAGCGCGGTCTTAGACGCGCGGGCATGCAGAATCGCACGAAACTTTAATCATTTGTATGTCTGCCCTCCCCGTAGCTATTCGCCGAGTTTCGTGTCAATCGCACTGTTTTTCCTTGGTGCGCGGATTTTTATGACATGGAGTGTATAAACGTCGTTTGCGGATGATACCATTTATCGCATGGTTGCGGTGACAAGTAATGGAAATGGTAGCATCCTTCCCAGTTTTTTTTTTCTCTTTGGCACCTCAGTGTATATGAAATAAAATATGTTCTTATTTCTTTAATGGTTTATCTGTGTAACCACTTTCTTTTCATCTGCAGCTATCCATTGAAGCGAATGTGATGTGCATCTGTAATTAAACCATCCTTTTGAGTTTCTGTTCCTATGTAAATTATGTTATTTATCCGTTGTATTTCCTCCTGAACGGCATGTCACTTCCTCGAAATTCCTTGTACGTTTTGCCAACTGACAGCGAGTCAAAGCAAAACAGAAAAACCACGTCGAGAGTACTGCATGTGGTGATGGCACAACGATTTACTGATTGTATTTTGACGCACGCTATCTCGGTGATCCATGCATTGAAATAGTCTTATCTTCAAGAGGAAGCGTTTTTAGTGTTCAAAGAGGAACTGTGATTACGAGGGAGTTGTAATTCAACAACCAGAAAGTTAATATAACAAGTCTTCGTAATTTCTAATTATTGCTTTTCTTGCTATATCGATCCTGAGACCGTTAGTGGTAATGCAAGACGTGTTCAAATACATTGCGCGATATAAAAAAAAACCACTCCATGAAGGAGTGCACGAAATAAGACGAATTTTGCTACACATGTAGACAAGTAGGTGATAAAATTCTGAAGGCAACAGTACAATGAGGCCTGAGTCAGTAGGTCGTATGGCCGTCATTATCAGCTAGACATTCGGCAACACGGCGTGGCATACAGTGGAAAATTCCTGGGATAGTGTTCTGAGGTATCACCAGGCGTCGTCGATCTGAGTCCACAATTCATCCACTCTGCGAGCGGGTCGTGCCGAGGCGTTATGTCGTCTGGCAATGACGTCCCACACCTTTCTCTAATGGGAAGAAGTCTGGGAACCTCGCCGGCCCGTGAAGCACCCGGAGACCCTATACGCACTATCAGCTGATATTGGCAGTGTGTGGGAGGGCATTTTCTTGTTGAAAATGGACATTAGGGATGCCACAGAGATACAGAAACAAAACGGTCTGTGGCAGTTCATCGTCGTGTTGTCATTTCATCGGGGCTACGGCTGTTGAAATTCATAGTGACCCAAACCATGAAACGAGGCTGAGGACCCGTATGACGCTCATGGATGGCGGCAAAATCAGCCCGGTGACCACATCGTCTCTAGATTGCCGATCGTCGATTCGGAGACAGGAGATAAACTCGTCGCTGAATTCGGCATGGTTCCATTGGTACGGACATGAATGGTACGGCACCACTTCGACCGCCCGCGGTGATGTGCTGCGGTGAATGGCAGTCGTCGCAATGGCTTGGGAGAGCGCAAACCTGTCTCAGACAATCTGAGATTCACAGTCCGTGTCAATTCGGGAATGTCCATGTGATGATAGCGGCGTTCGGACGTCAGCCAACGTGATCCAGTCCCACTACGACGGCGCACATTATCTTCCTCCATCCACTGTCGCCCCATTCGGCAGATAGTTGTTGCAACCCGACGCGTTTCCGCCGCAATGCGACGTAGGGACAAACCAGCCGCACGTAGCCCTATGATGAAGCCGCTGGTAAAGGTGGCTGTGTGATGGTAGGCCTACCATTGGTAGGATTCCCAATGATGTCAAAGGATAATTCATTAAAACGATTTTAGCAGAAAGGTATCCTTTTTAACTATTCTTATTTTTCCGTGAAACATTTTCGGGTAGTTCATTAACGTTGGATTTCTGTGAAGCCAATCTTCTTTCGTTGCTTTTACTCAGGACTGTATTTAATCTTCTTCATCGCCACCACGACATTGAAGAGAATGGGTTTCGTCCCACGGACTCAGCTGGATTTCGAAAACCGTTTGTGGTACCCTCAGTGCTCCCATCGCACAAAATGAGAAAAAACAGGATGGTCGCTTCTTTATGAGGTAGCATCCCAGGTTGTGAAGAAAGCTCCTTTTGTCGGTGATGGGATTCGAACCTGAGTCTCCTCGCTCCGGAGGCAGTTTTCTCCCAACTAAACTACGCTGACGAAGCTTATCGCTACAACTCTTCCGTCTTGACATATGCGTCACCTCTGAAGAAGGTACGTCATATACACAGAGCGTCAAAGAATTTTTAAGAGTGGGTCTGTGAAATGAAATAGAAACAAGAAATTATAATATTTTTGGGTTTGTTATTCAAAATAAGTCCCTCTGGCTTCAATACACTTGTTACAGCGATTTAATAATGATTTGAATGTCTGTTCCAGTTCACTTTGCGGAATTGCCTCCAAAGAACGCGTCGAAGCTGTTTGTATGGTCGAAATATCATAAAAAAACACCCTTTTAACATCATTTTAAGTTTTGGGAACAAAGAAAAGTCGCAGTGTGCAAAATCAGGCAAATACGGTGGATGATTCAACACACAGACGTTATTTTTCGCCAAAAATCAACGAACAAGAAGTGAGGTGTGACTGGGTGCATTATCGTGCAACAAACACCAACTGTTTTCATCTCGATATTCCGGACGAATGCGACGAATTCTGCCCATCAAACGCCTCAAAACATTTAAATAAAACTCACTAGTAATTGTTTGTCCACTTGGAACAAATTCTTTGTGGATAATACCCTTACTATCGAACAATGTAATGAGCGTTGTTTTGATTTTCGATGGAACTTTTCCGGTTTTTTTGGCTTGTGGCGAGTTTGTTTACTTCCATTCCGCACTTTGTCGCTTTCTTTTAGGATCATATTGAAAACACCATGTTTCATCACCTGTAACAATCGATTTTAAGAAGTTTGGATCATTTTCAGCGGTTGAAATGATGTCTCTGCAATGTGCACTTCTCCTTGATTTTTGTTCATTGGTTAACGTGTGTGGAACAAATTTAGCACAGACTTTTGTTTTGCCCAAATCTTCATGCAAAATGGTTCGAATCGTTTTTTTGTTGATGTTTAAAGACTCTTCCATCATTCTTAGTGACGCACATCGATTGTTTGCCACGAAATCACGCACTTTTTCAATAATCTCAGGTGTCCTAGATGAACTTGGTCTTCCTGTATGCTTATCATCTTCCAGCGTCTCTCTTCCGTCCAAAAAACGTTTGTGTGACAGGAAAACATTTGATCTACTTAAACTAAACTCACCGTAAACTTGTTTCATTATTTGGTACGTTTCCGAGGCACTTTTACCAAGTTTTGCGTTAAATTTAATAACAGCCCTTTGTTCCATCTTAATAATTCTACAAGAAAAAAATTTTACTTCTCTAATGAACGGCCGTTTCGTTTAAGTTACTTTAACAACTGCGCAGTACTTTTTGGCAGAAAGCAAGCAGACGGTCACGGTTTATAACGCATTCGCGATTACACTGGTAGCGCCACCGTAGGCTGAAATCTAGCGCTAGTCTTAAAAATTCTTTGACGCACTGTGTATATATATTCCTCACCCACCTTGAGAAAGGCAAAGGGAACGAATTTGCAGGTTTCGGGTACGCCGCAAACTATGCAGAAAAAGAATTCCCATTGGTTCCTTCCCAGGTTTCGGGTACGCCGCTTACTGTAGAAAAAGGAATTCCCATTGGTTCCTGATGACGTGTGGAAGAAGCATCACATGCATTTTTCGAAGCAAAGCAGGAATTCTCATTAATTCTAAACAATGTCTAGAAGGAACATCACATATTTTTCTGAACCTCCTGGAGATTCATTTTATGTTCGGGTGACAATGTGAAGAAACAATTTTATGTTGGGCCGCTCCTGTGGCCGAGGTGCTTTCTTCTGATCATTCACCGGGCTCAAGTACCGGCTGAGACATGGGAAGAGTGCTTGACTGATAGTTCCGGCCCTTCCTTGAAACCAGTGGCAACAGAATAGGGACGACAGACTGTTTATTGTTTTACGTGTTGCTCATGGTGGTCATTAAACTCCTAAGAAAAAAATTGCATCAGATCCAACTACTTTTTTTTTTTTAATTCATGTTTTGGTAAAAAGTGCATGCTCATAATGTAATGCTTTTTAAATCAATGTTTCACTTATATTATTACTTTTCCTACTATCTGTGATTCTTGTAACACTGTAGCTTCCTTACGTTATGCTCCGGATAAATAGCACGAAATAGTAAAGGCTTTACTGTACTGTATGACGAAAATACTTGCACGGTAAACAAAGGTCAAACTATAGTTGCTAATGCCTTTGCCACAGACGGTTTATTTGTGCTGATTATCGTCAAAGATAAAAATAAACAAGCTACAAGCTGTGTAACACAGTCGGGAAGTAATACGTGTAAATATAAAACCGGCATTTATAAATGTCATCTCAGACTGGGACACAGAAGTGTTGATGGAATTAAACAAATGCAAAATCAAAATTTACTAATAATAAGATATAAAAATAAATGATTGCAGGCATAGTTTTCATTGCGATTCATGCATTAGAACAAAACTTTCGGAGAAACCATACCCGAAGCAGCCGCCATCTTATACAGAGCGAAAGAACCGTTAAAACTGATACACTCAGATGTATGTAAGCCTTTTGAAGTTGAAAGCTTGAGAAAAAAGAGATATTTCTCGTCCGTTATATATGACTTCAGGAGATATGCAACAGCATATGAATAAGTAGGAAAGATGAAATATTGGGAAAGTTGAAGGAATTTGTTAGTTCTACTGAAAATACATTTAATAGAAAAGTAAAAATTTTAAGAACAGATAATGGCCTAGAATATTGCAGCGAAGAAGTTGAAATCTATTTAAGAGAGATGGTGGGGTTCACCAAACTCCTGTAATATACTCACCAGCTCAAAGCAGAGTAGCGGAGAGAAAAAACCGGTCTTTAGTTGAAATGTGCAAAGCAATGCTAATTAATGCAAATTTACCAAAACGTTATTGGGGAGAAGCAGTGCTAACAGCATAGTATTTGCAAAATAGTTTGATCACCAAAGCAAATAACAAACCCCACCATATGTATTATAGAACGATCGTGTCGTTCGCTCTATGGAGGATCCATAGAGCAAACAACACGATCGAGATGGCCCCACAGATGCTCAATTGGGTTTACGTCTGGGGAATTAGGGGGCCAGCGAAGTACTTTGAAGTCTTCATCGTGCTCTTCCAACCACTCTCGGATATTTCTAGCTGTGTGACACGTCGAATTGTCGTTCTGGAAGATCCCATCCGCCCCAGGGGCGACAATCAGCATGTATGGGTGTACGTGGTCTGCAAGTATGGATTCATAACGAATTCGGTCCATAGTGCCGTCCACAGGTATGAGTGGACCCAGAGAATGCCACGAAAACATTCCCCAGACCATAACGCTGCCCCCACCAGCTTGTGTTCTGCCAGCAGTGGTTGAAGAGTGTTTCTTCTCCGATGTTTCTCGCCTTATACGCCAACTTCCATCCGTTCGATGAAGCAGTAAACGTGACTCATCGGAGAAGGCAATCCTTTGCCAATCAGCGGAGGTCCAATTCCGATACTGCCGAGCAAATGTAAATCTTTTCTGCCGATGCACATTCGTTAGCATAGGTGTAGTGACCATCCGTCTGCATTGGAGCTCTATACGCAGCAGGGTTCCAGGGGGCTACCGGAAATATGTCTAAAACGCTGAACTGTCGTTTTACACACACTTCCGGTAGCCCCTCGCTTCATTCGGCCAGTGAGTTGCTCCCCTGTAGCGTGTAGATCGGCCCTCACGCATCTTCGAAGCCGACGTTCACCTATCACTTCAATGGCACGTGGTGATCCGCAGTTTCCACGTCGCTTATTCGCAATGGTGCCATTTCTCCAATCACGATACACTTTAACCACGTCAGCACCCGAACAGTTCACAAACTGAGCTATTTCAGAAATACTGCCACTCTTGGTCCGAAAGCCGATAATCATCCCTTTTTGCAAATCTAATAAATCGCTCCTTTTATCCATGACAGCAGCAAGTGATATGTTTTAAGAATGCCTACAGCACACCTTTATATACCCTCCAAGCCAGCTCACGACACGTGCCTTCTTTCATTGGCTACGCGCTGTTGACGTCAAATGTAGGAGGTGGTCACAATAATGGGACTCGACTCTGTGTGTGTGTGTATATATATATATATATATATATATATATATATTAAAATAGAATAGACAGTCCAATATTATAAAAATCTTCTAGTACCGCGCATAGTTGCTGGAACTAGGAACGGAAAATATCAAAAACGTCATGTTCACTCCAAATCACAACGCCCACGAACACAGAAAACACCAAGGAAAGAACTCTCAAAACAACCAAATATCAAGAACCACAAAAGCCACATAGTACACAAAAGGAAAACCTCAAATTATGAGCCATTAAAACAATCAAAAATAAATAAAGATACAAACACAAAAGGCGGTCAGCAGACGGTGACCAATCATCAGGGAAAGACATCACCTAACCACTGACCATACCTAAATTCAGGTTTTGTGTGGGTGATTCAAAATCTTGACCACAATTTAAAGTTAGTTAATTTAGGAATAATTTCAGTTCATCCAGTCTTTCCTACCTGAACAGGGACTTATGAAATCAAACAACACTTACCAAACGCATCAGCAATAATCAAAGCAAAGCAAAAATCCAGAAAGAGTCACAACACTATAACTACACAAACCAAAATGCCCGACAAACTGAACAACACAGCAAACCTTAATTATTTACAGTGGCGACATCTAGTTTGTATAATACAATTAATCAACTATGGATGCAAGCAATGTATAGTTAATTTTCCGGGGCGACTCGGAAGGAATGAATTTTATATGTAGCCCCGAAAATAATATTAGCAGATAGAAGAGATAGCTGGAGAATTGATTATATTACATAATCTAATACTATATGAGTTATTTTGATTAAAAATGTTTAAGAGATTTCTAAAATGAAATACCCAAAAATTATATGGATAATTATTTTTGATACAAACAGAAAAAAGTAATTTAAGTTGTTTATATGTACAATATATATACTGTATATGAATTTTAAATCCTTGGCTTTGTGAGGTCGAGCACTCTTGAACTCCCTGCTCCATTTGCACATGCACTGTCATCACGTGACTAACATGCACTGTTTACGATGAATTTCAACAGGTGGAACGTTTTTGCTCAAGAAAAACAAGTTAGAAAACAAACTTCTTCCTTTATCCAGTCTTTCGGTGCGACAGTCATTTTGAAATTTCTGCTAATTCGGTTCACGTCATCTGAGGTGCAGACTACTCCTGCCATCTGGTGGGAGATTATGTTTATGTACTAACTGAACCCATGCTTACCAGCTAATGCAGGATCCCTTAGGTGGGAATAAAACGCCTTCGTAGAACTGATTCCATTGCATAAGCGATCAAATAAAGATGAAGCAAATATGTGAAGTACAATATATTTTGAATTTAATACGATCTGCAATTTATTCAACCTAACGGCAAATTTGTGCATCGGAGAATGACCAAAATGTGTGGATCATCGTTAACACAGTTCACGCTTCCTATGCAAGAATAATTTCCTAAATCGGATCAATAGATGCAGAGATGTTTTACCTACAGACTGATGGACATTCAGATACTATAAGCACGTCCCTTTTCTCTAAAGATTTGCTATCAATGGAAGGTTTTGGGCAAACTTTATGGTGTTTTGGCTAAGTGTAAACTTTTTTTTTAAATTCTGGCTACTGTTCGGTATAGCCGGCATTCTTAGGCGGGTGCTTAGCATATAGGTGCATAGAGTACTGTGTACTCAACGCTTTTTTTGCTTTCCAACCGTAGGCTGAAGAAGCGTATATGCTCCAGGTCTGTCCGCACGATAACTTGCGTAAAAATGGTTGTATTTCGATACAAATTTTAGTACGCGGTAGGGGACAACCTGGGAACGAAGCCTATCGAAAATGGGCGAAATGGGGTCAAAGGTCAGGACATAGAAGCGGGACCCATTCCATCGCCCTTATGCGTCATAACTTAGGTAACAAGTTAGTAAAATCATGCAATGTACTGAATATGATACCCTTTCTAACATATCATAATAAATGCATTGAGTTCCTCTAGGTAAATGATCGGGTGGTCTATAACGAAGTAAATTTCTCCGTCATTTTTGGTCTACGCCGGGATTCGAACCCGAGGCCGCTTATTCCGGAACAAGTCGCTCTACCATGAACCGGTTCTGTCGAATACCATCGAAATTGGGTCTAAGGTCAGGGCACAGGAGCGAGATTTATTCCACAGCTATTGCCCTCATAACTTGACTAAAAATGCTTCTATTGCGACAAAACTTTAGCATGTTGTTCCGGAGATATACTGAACTAATTCTGTTTAATATCATAGAAATGGGGTCAAAGGTCAGGGCACAGGCGGGAGATTTTTTCCACAGCCATGATCCTCATAACTTGAGTAATGATTTCTGGTATGTTGGAAAGCGTATCATAATGCATTGCATGATTTTACTAACTTGTTTTTTTGTTGTTGTTGTTGTTGTTTTTTGTGTGTTTTTTAAACTGCTCATTATATCAGAGAATTAAGTGTCGCCGTCCTTATTTTTTGTGAAAGGGCTGGAGCTACCTCTTATATTAAAAAGTTGTTCACGAGCGAGATAAACTGCCAAGAATAAGTTTCTCGGTCAGTTCAAAGCTATGTAATTCAAAATTCATGTATTGTGATTGTATCGTCCAAACAGCCATGTCTTTAACGACAAACGCTATTTTTGTTAGCATATTTACAATCCGTAATTTATTTTACTCTCACAAAATGTGGCTTTCTTCCTTGCCCCCTTTTTTCTTTATTCATCGGCGACTTCAATTTGCGTTCTAACACATCATACAGAAGTACGCGCTTTGTTTACACTCTCTACAAGTCAGCTTAACTTCAATTTTCTTTGGTACCCCTCCTATTCCTAGCTTAAGGAGAAAAAACGAATTTCGTGCGTGCATCCCTACGGATTCTGTTCGGAATTGAAAGCGTGCGCGTGTTTGCCGAGAGATACTTGCGCTCGAATCCACATCACGACAAAACTAAGATGAGGGAGCCTCCGGCTTCGTCATCGTTTTCTCGGACGTCGTACGCGACTCGTGGAATCTGCAAAAGAGGACGTGGTACGAACAGGGGAGGGAGAAGCTAAATGAACAAAGAATAGGAGAAACTAAAACACAAAAGTGTTCGGTTTTTCGCAAAAACGCTTTTCAGTCAAGTCTTGATAGATTGGCCTGAGGAAAGAATCGCCCGTGAAAACAAGAGCTGAAGATGTTAGAGAGTGAAACGCATCATCTTCACAATTTGTTTTTACGATGAAAGGGTGACAACATTTATTTTCACTACAAGTTTTTGATTTATATTTTCATTCCTTTTGGTATTTTCCTTGTCTCGGAACGAAGTTTTGTCTGCCATAACACTTATCAGAACACGCCAGTTTTGTTTGTCTTCAAACCGTACCCGTCAATACGATAATAACAGAAATTCCAGGAGGTCAGATTTTTATGTGAATATCTTTGGATATCGTTCATACGCTGTTATATTAGTTACACATACACGGAGTGATCACTGAATTATGATTAAAAGTGGTTGCGGCACGTTGTCCACGTGATTTCCGAGAGGGAGCGATTAGTCGACCGACTTAGCATATATAAGGTGTAAGTGGAGCAGTAGGTAGTAAAATTCGGAGCGTGATGGATAAACGAAGAGATTTATCGGACTTTGAGAAAGGACAGATTGTGGGAGCTCGGAGAGCGGTTGCCTTGATTTACCAAACGGCTGAACTGGTGGGTTGTTCGCGAGCCGTCGTAGTTAAAGTGTATCAGGACTGGCGTGAAAATGGTCGAACAACGATCCGGAGGCAAAAATTCACAGGGCAGAGAAAGGATGATGTGAGAGGTGAGTGCCGGGTCTGTCGACTCGTACAGGCCAACAGATGCAGCATTCTTTAACAGTTAACTACCCAATACAACAAAAATCAAACCCGAAACACTATCTGTCATTACCATGTGTCGCACGCTCGCACGTATGGGCTATAACAGCAGAAGACCCCGACGACATCCTCCCTTAACCACGGTTCATCGGCGCAGAAAACTCGCCTGGTGCAAAGATCATGCAAGTTGGGCGTCAGACGACTATGCAAGCCGGTGGAGGTGGTTGCATGGTGTGGGGCATGTTTACCTGGCAGGAACTTAGATCCTTTGTGCATGTGAAACAACGTATGACTGGTGCCCACTATCGTGAATGGCTTGCTGACTCTGTACACCTGGCAATGTTGCACTTCTCCCCGAATGGCGACGATGTCTTCCAAGATGACAATGGCCCAAGCTACAGGTCCAATACTGTTCAGGAATGGTTTGAGAAACACACTTCAAAATTCCAGCATATCGATTGGTCTCCGAACTCCCCGATATCAATTCCATAGGGCACTTGTGGGACCCTATGGAACAGCACATCAGGCGTCTGGATACACCAATCACCTCCATACCTGTATTGAATTTCTCATTACACACAGCATGGTTGGCCATACCTCTCAACTGCTTCTGGCATCTTACTTAATCGATACCACGTCGAATAGCTGCTTTACTGAGGGCGAAAGTAGGACCTACGAAGTATTAGGTAGGTGGTTATAATTCAGTGATTACTCAGTGTGTATCAGCAACTATTCTCAATTCACTATTGGATGAAGAAAGTCTGCCCATGTCTCTTCCACAATTCTTTGCCTTGAGCAATTATCTTCCGTATCACTTCGGCATGCTTCATTCACCCATCTCCTACGTAGTCATCTTCTGAGTCTCTTCCTGTTCCTTTGTATCCAATCTAGTACCTCGGTTGTCCGATGGTGGTCACTTCTAGCAATTTATCCATTATATTGTCACATGAGTGTCTTGACATCGATCATGATGCCATCAACTCTTGTTAATTTCCTGATCCACGAGTTCCTTTTTCTTTCTTTGTTGGTTACACAAAGCATGCGTCTCTCCATGCTTTTTGAGTTGTCTGCATCCTCAGTACTTCTTTTTTTAGTTGAGGTCTATGTCTCTGATCCATAAGTAAGAAGTAGAGAGATGCGTTAAGCACTTTCTTTTAAGACAAGGAAACTGCTCTTTGAAATTGTACTAGTAGATGCAGGCATTAGTGACTTCTAAGTTTGCCCCATCGACCTCTATCTTGTAAACGTTTATACAATAGATTCCGGTTAATTGGGCCATCGGTTAACCGGTGCAGCTGTTTAATAGGGACAATTCTTGAAGAACATCCAAAATTAGCTCTTTGTGATAAAGCTTCGCATAATTGGGGCAGCCACTTAATTGGGCCGAAGTGTTCTAACCCCGATGTGTCCCAGTTAACAGGAATCTACTGTACTCATATTTAATCCGTTGGTGTTTATAAAGTAATCAAATATTAAATTAATTCTGCACATAAAACTTTCATTTATAGCGTGATCTATTGTTTTGAATGAGCTTTTTCAAGCTATTTTGGGTCACCCGTCCTAACTATTTATTGTGGGTATACTAAGCTGGCTTATAAATTATTTATCAATCACAATCAGATATTCGCACCAGTTTGTTTGTTAAGAATATGTTTAATATAATAATCAACACAAGTTTTTTGGCCTGTATAAATGAGTGGCATTCATGCACTGGGTTGGTTTAGTTCCGGCTTAGAAGAAACAACTGGAAATGTTCAGATGCGTCATCCAACAGCCTAAATGAAAAATATACTGAAAGCAAAGGATGCGGAATTTAAAGTATTTTTAAGGAATATACGTTGACTTTTTTTATAACGAGGAGTCACTATCCCAAGGCAAACGGCTTAATTTGACTTTTTTTTTATTGGAGATTTAACGACCACCGTGATAACTCAATGGGCTATAAGCAGTCGTCCGTCCCTAATTTAGGGCCACTGATTCCAGGGAAGGGAAAGAGCCAGAGCCGTAAGACAAACGCAACTTTTATGCCTCACCGGGATTCGAATCCGTACCTTATCGGACGAATAATCATAAGCCAGCGCGTAGACCACTGCGAAACTGGGCGGCTAACTCGTCATTGGCACGTTAATAATTTTGATGCCAGACATCATGTTACCTTATTTATTGAACCATCCTCACATTTGCATTTAGAGCTATACATCAAAAACGAAGACGAAATGTCTAGGAAACTGTCAGATTCTAGGCAAGCTTCACCTTAAAACATCCTTGAAATGTTAAATTTGAGAAATTTTACCAAAAAATGTGATCATCAATCCTAGAAATTTGAATTGTCCTTCTGTTTATAAAAAGTTTCAAAAGCAGTTAATTTTTTTCATGAATCTCCTACATTCAATTTGGTTGTTTTAAAAATGTCCCTTTAGATGAAAGTTACTCAAGAGTCCATGACGTCTATGCTACCGTACTTCTCAAGTAATGTTAGGCTAATAATAATAATAATAACATTTATAAGTGTGAATTAATGAAATTTGGTATTTTAAAAGATATGCTAATGGAGCAAAAGTTAATATCTCAACTCTGAATGGCATTTAACGTAAACAAAAATGCTTCAATGTTTTTAGCTGTTTCAAATCTGTAGTTTTAGAATTATTTTGTTGCTTGCGCACCCTGAATTTTCTTTATTGAGGAAGAAAGTTATCTACAAAATGTGTTTTTTGTCCAGGGAACAATAGTTTCCTATCACTTTGCCCGTGTTCTCATTTCGTCCACGTTCACTTGATTCAGTTCATTTCGTCCATGGTTTATTTTGTCCACTGTTCATTTAGTCCATCGTTCACTTTGTCAACATCCATTTCGTCCCAGAATGGATGGAATACCATGGTAGTTTTCTGTTTTGACGAAATTTTTGTTACTAGGCAGAAAAAAAATTCAGCGGACATTGCTTATATGCGGTTTTTTATCCTGTTTAAGTTTTTCGTTTGAAATATAAATATTTTAAATGCTATTTAAAGTAAAACGAGGAGCTGAACTTTGAAGAGCTTTTTAACTCTTTTGTGTGGTACGATGTCAATCACTATGACATAGATCAAAGTTTATTCCAATGGTCATTAATATGTTGGATTGAAGAGCAAAATTTTAGATTCCCTTTCTCCTTTATGTAAATTGTCTCCCTTCTTTCCTTCTCTCACACAGCAAATTCACAGTGAATATCAATCTAAACTTATATTCACCATTATAATTTTATGGATTATTTTCTCACGTTAAATAGCTGTGACATACAGAAATCATTATAGTTCAATCGTATGAAAATTAGTAATACGGAAATTACAAACAACTAATAATCAAAATAAAAAAATGAATAGAGTCAAACCTCGATTTAACGAACTTCAAGGGACCAACAGTTTTGTACGTAAAATCGCGGAATTCGCTAAATCAAGGAAGCCTTCCGAATGAAACATTCAAATTAAGCTAGTGTTCATAATAGAATACGTAAGCAGCTATGTTCTCTTTCTTTCAGTGACATATAAATTATGCATAGTACTTTTAATTACGAATTTATTATCAAAAATGTTATATAAGTACGCATTTACTTTGCATATTAAATACATAATTCGTACATATTAGACTTCGATATGTAGCATCAAAATTTAAGCGTATTTTAAAATTGCGAGAAAAATACGACAGTTGATTTTTTCTCAAGCATTTAGCTTCTTAAATAATGATTTCAGTATCTTAAACTGCCTGAAACAGAACATCAATTAGTACTAATTAACTTGCAAAAACAGAATATGTGTTGATTACCTTTTTACATTGTAGAAAGGAAATGCTTTGGAGAAGATTGTTTATTTTTTTTTCTGAACATTTAGCTTTATAAATTGCAACTTCAATTTTATGAAGTGCATGAAAAACATCATTAACATTGAAGGGCATCAAGTACTTTTTAGCACATTCTATACTGTTACCAGCATCACTAAAGCAGCTAACTTTCAGTTCTGCTTCATCTTCTTCATCAGAATCTGATGCATTTAGTCCAATCTGTCCATCGAAAACATCAAAGGATTGCATTTGGGCTAACGTTTAACGTGAAAATGCTGGTTAACATGTTTCCAGGTTTAAAAAATTAAAATTGTTTACTAAATTGAGGAAATGTGTTCGTTAAATCGGGAAACGACAAGCATGAATTTCAATGTGATTCCTTCGGGACCATAAAAAATGTACGTAAAATCGCAGAGTTCGTTAAATCGCAGTCCGTTAAATAGGCGTTTGACTTTATACTGAAAAGCTAAGAAATATATGAAAATATGTATTTAAAAACATTAAAAGATTTTTGTGAAACTTTTATTTATGTCAAAGTGATTAACATCGTACCACACGAAGGAGTTAAAAAGTTCTTCAAAGTTCAGTTTCTCGTTTTACTTTAAATAACATTTAAAATCATCATATTTTCATCGAAAAACTTAAACAGTAGGGTGGAGCGAAAAAACATTTTTTGGATAATTGTTTTGGGGCGGTGTGGGAAAGTTGCTCTTAGACAACACAATAACAACTGTAAAAAAAATTAATAAATTAAATTTCGTTATACTGCCCCAAGGCCCTTAAAGTTTTGAAAAATAAGTCAAAATTGTCTAATAAAGAAGGGTACTATAATAAAAGAAAACACACTCGCATTACATTGCAATCACTTTGCCATCACATACAATCAGATTGGCAAACACATCACGTACAATCACATTGGTTATACAAGCATCTTAGCAATCAGTAAAATATAATCTTACAATGTTCTAAAAGTAAGGTTCGATTTTTCGAACGTCACTCCAAGTAGTTCTAGAAGTTCGCCTGTATCTGGTATTGTATCCCTACGCTTTGTTTGGACTCTTAGCGACCAGTGTAAATGCGCTAACGGAAAATTTCTTACGCTAAGAATATTCAGATGAATGCAAATGAAACATACGGGAGTACAACGTGATGTGTTAAAGGATGAAATTTTATGTATGAAAGAAACGTAAGAATTGCGATGACATGAATGAATATTTTGAATGTTTCAAAATATAGAATCTTTTCTGAAAACATTACAGGAAATGGCCGTCTGAGTACAGACGGTGGTCGATAAAAAACCCCAAAAAAAACAACCAGGGCAAAGAGGATACCTTCACGTGGTGCCCCCTGGGAAGGGATTACTTTGTGATTACTGGTGAAATGCTCTACTACAGAAGCGTTGCAAATAACAAAGATGATGGACGGAGAAACTTTGGTGAATGAACGCCATTACAGTTTGATTATTTAAATAGTTGTGAAATATAGTATTTAAATTGAGACATTAAGTTTTTGCATTGTATTGTGTGTGTTTTATCATTCTGATTTTGTGATTATTCTCATTGATGCATTTGTGATTTTATGGATGTAGTGTGCACGCTTCTGACACGAAATAAATAAATAAATGGTCTATATTGCATTTTGGTGTTAAAAACTGGCATTTGTTTACGAGACTCTAAACAAGTTTTAATAAATCCATTCGGTATAGAAGGTCCACGAACAGCAGCGGAAGCTTCCGTTACTAATTTTACGCACCTTTCATTGGCTTGAGTATCAAAAGGGAATAGCTTGATATGTGGTAATATGATGTTATCTGTAGTTTTTGGATTCAGGATGCACCCTGAAAAATCTTGATCATCTAAATGTTTGGTTAAGGGTAGTTCAGTGACTGTCACTTTAGCTCAATATATGATATTAATGTTGTCAGTAGCTTCAAAGTTGAACTTAGGAATCTCAAAAATACGAATATTCCTTGAAGAGTTTTTTTCCTGACGTGCTTTTAAAATTCTGCGCAATGCCAAAACTTTGATGTTCTCTCTGTCATCAGCTAACATGGCAATCAGAATATTTTCCGGATGTCCGAAAAACCCGTTTCGTTGAATTACTGGTTCGATGGCCGCCTTCAATGAGTTTGGTAAATACCTTGACAACATGATGGTTTGATGCAAATGCTTAGCTCCGGAGATACATAATGGCTGTGTCTTAATCGCAAACCACATAGGTGCATAAATTTTGACTATGGAAGTTGCTAGAATCAATAAATTTTCAGAACGGGCAGTCGAGGAAATTAAAGTTTGAAAATGCTATTTCCCATTGCAAGCCACGGAGAATCAGTGGCGTATATTCGAGGCTAGCTAGGCTAGCTGCGAAGCCCAGAGAATGCACAAATAAAACTAAATTAAATATTCACACATAAAAAGTCAATTATCAACGGTATTAAAATATGTCGATGGTTTCGGTGCGAAAAAAAAACGCGTGCGGATTCGCTTCATTGACTCAATCGGACGAGCGAAAACCGACGGCATAACTCAAGCAGCTCTTCCAGTCTCTTCGCAGTTCTGATGCGAAAACCTTCCGTACAATCGCCTGCTAGCGTTTCCATGACAACATGAATCAACTGGTAGAGGGGAATGAGCCATTGCTTTGGGAAACTGTTCGCTCAGAAAACAGAAGAGTTAGAATATCTCAATCACTCGCATACTCCCACCCATAAGTGTTTCGCGAAAGTTGTTTCAGTTTTTGTGAAGTGTCAGTGAATTAAAATCAGAGATATTATATCTTAAATTCATGGCTTTGTTGGATTCGAACTGTTTTGATAAATTTTGTGAAAGCTTCCGTGAACATCTACTGTCAGAACTTAAGGAACTCTATGCTTCAAATTTTGATACAGCTCGACTAAAAAATAAACTGAAGGTGTTTTATTCCCTTGATGAATACAAAAACAAATCAGTAAGAGACATTACGTGTTACATAAAGTTGAATAAATTGGACATAGTGTTTAGTGAGGTGCACAAATTAGCAGACCTCATATTAAACTTTCCATCAACAACTACAACTGCCGAAAGTTTGTCAGCATTAAAAAGAATCAAGATATACCATAGAACCACACAAGGACATGCACATTCGAAAAACTTGGCTGTTTGCAAATAGAGAAAAACATTCTTTTTAAATATGAAAAAGTACTCAGGAGAAACATTTTATGAAAACGTAACACTCAAGTTCACACAAAAGGAAAGAAGAATGGAGTTCATGTACAAATAAGTGTTCAAATCCTAATCTTCATAATTATTTGGTATTATGTTAGCAATCGCATGTACCTAAAATTTAGAAAAAAGTTACTTCTATTACTTAACAATTAAAAATTAAACTTCGCAATTTAAAAAAAAAGTACTGGGGAGGGGGGGGGAGATTAGCCCAGGTCTCGGACCCAAGATACGCCACTGCGGAGAATCTTGCCTGGTTTTCTTTTAGACAGACCTTCAGAACAAGATCCAGAATTAATTGCTTCACATATTTCCAACAAGTATAGTTGGTCCGTGCTTAAGTCTTTTTTACTGGTAATTTTTGGGACAGTGCAGCACATATTTTTAAAAAACACAACTGGAAGGTGTTCACAGTGTTTTAGGGATTTACCAATCGGTCCTGTAAAACTTCGAGGTCCACTTGTAGTACCGTCAAGATCTCGAATATGTGGCGTATATATATATATTATATATACTATCATTTGGTAGTGATAAATGAAGAAAATTCATTCGTACAATTTGATACTAATAATAATTTCATATTTTTAGAAGTTCAAAAAAATTGAAAAAAATACAATATTTCTATGCTTTCTTAAAATGTTTAATGGTGTTGGGGCACTATTAAATATTAGTATTTTTCTAAGATATTTCATATTCAGGATGTTGATTTGATAGAGCAACTTTCCCACACCGCCCCATTTTGATTTGAAGAAAAAAAAATTAACATGGGAGACCGCTCCACCCTATTAAACAGAAAAAAACCCGTATGTAAGCAACGTCCGCTGAATTTTTTTTTTCTGCCTAGTAACAAAAAATTCCATCAAAACAAAAAATTCAACCGTATTTCATCCATTCTGAGGACGAAATGCATGTGAATAAAGTGAACGGTGGACGAAATGAACAATGAACATAGTGAACCGTGGACGAAATGAACTGGACCTAGTGAACATGGACGAAATGAGCATGGATAAAGTGATCCGTCACAGGGAACAATTTTGGGGAGAGCACAAAATTTATAAACAGAGGTGGACTTAATTGTAAACGCCATTTTGACAGGGAAATAAAATTTCACAAAATCTTGGGAAGTGTTTCATAAATTTTATGCGACAAAATTTACGAAACACACATTCCGACGAGAATCTCTATTTGTTATCTCATTGTTTTTTATTTAGTGCACCGTATTTGTATGTCGTAAATAAAATATCTCGCAATTTGCATATTATGAAAGTAGAAGAAAATAAGAAATTTTGCAATTTTTATTTCTAATTTTTCCTGTCCCGCTTTGGATTTTTCAAAATCCGGTTACCGTATTTTATGGAACAATGATATGTAAAATGGAGCAGAAATACAGTATGTATTTCAACTCAACAATTTATACCCTAAACGGGCTTTATTGAACAAAAATATAAAAAATATCTGCAGCCGTACTTAAAAAGTCCTATACTTCTCCTTCTGGTGCTTATTAAAATAAAATACAGTTAGCATAACGGAATATTTTCCGTATCGAAAATAATATTTCCTTGTAGTTGTTGAGAGAATACTTTTCTGTGATTTACTGAACGCAGAAAACTCGGCAAACCCCAGTGGTATAAAATCACATCCTAGACAGCTGAAAGAGAATGGAGAAAGAAAGAACGAATGAAAGAGTGGTATTCAGTGATGACAAACATCGTTTCGAAAAAATGTTTTGTTGCCAATCTATTCCCGCCGAAGAATTCCAGGCCCGGGATGCAGCGAGAATTATATTGCATCATTCGTCGAACAGCCGAGGAAGATACAAGATATGGTTTGGCATGTTAAACTTTTATTTCCTTTCTTTGGTATGATTATTGCGTCATGGCGCTCTTGGGGTCACCGACCTAGCTTTCCTGTTCTTTCGATTCGTGATTTCCGCCTAGTAGATTCCCAATTCCTTTGTTCTGAGCACGTGATTCCGGATAGATGAATCACAGAGAGTTGCTGAAAAAACAGGGCGTCAACGGCTGTTGGGGGAAAACATCTGGACTAACCATCAATTGTATTATTACAATCCTTATTGTTATATTCAGCATTATTCTAGTAGTTCGCTGTCAAATATTTAGAAAGAAAAAAAAACCGTTCTTGCAAAGAGTCGGTTCAAAACAATTCGAAGAACCCCATAATTTCAATGAGGTGCTTTCACCTCGAATTAGCAATTTATGTGCGCTTTCTCAAAAGTGTCTGGCATCATCGTCATCAAATATTTTCAATCCATTTACGGAATGAAAATCTGCCCAAGTTTCTTCGTAACTCTCTGTCTTGGGCCAGTCTCACCGACATGCTTTCAAATGTTATCCATCTATACCCTACAAGGTCCTTTTTTGGGTCTTTTCCTGCCCCTTGGTATTTAGTCTAGTATTTCTGTTGTCCAGCGGTGGTCAGTTCTTCTAGCAAAATGTCCAGACCATTGCGGCTTGAGGGGTTTCACTGTTAATACAGTCTCTAAATAGCAGAGAGAATATTTAAGTCTATTGAGTGTTAGCAACGCGTCTAGCTTCGTCCATGACACTGAGTCTGGGAAATGTTTGCACGCGCTAGACACGTCGCTGACACTAGGTAAAGGAAAACCTTGTAAGCGCTAGACGCGTCGTTGACACTCAGAGTTAAAGGAGTGCAAATTTGTTCGTTCCGTGATTGAAACCCATTCCGCATTGTGGCATTCAAGAGCTTGGGAGATATGTTATCACCTTGACTCACGGCAACTCCAATTTTTTTTGTGTGTGTGCTGTGTCCTGGAACAGCATTTTTCGTAGGTGTTACCAATAATATTAACATATGCATATTGAACACCGCAGAATTTTAAAGACATAACTTCTTATGGTATCCCGGAATCCAAAAGCTTTTTCTTAATAATTTAGTTGATTACTTATTTAATTTGAAAACAAAAAAATCCCGGCCTATTATATTTATAAGCAGTGTTTTTTTGTTTTGTTTTTGTCAAATAAAAAAGTGCCGGAACTCTCAAGCATAAGCTGTTGTAAGAGGTGGTGATTAATTGGCCAAATAAAAGCAACTGGATTTCTTCAATACTGATCTTTAAAAGCCTTATAATTTTTGCATGGTACAAAATACAAAAACATAGTTTACTTGCGCATGTGATATTAAATTATATTTAAAAAAGCATTCCTCAATAGTTTTGTAATGCATCGCAAATGATGAAATTAAAATCTCCATCACGCTTACTGACAAATGAACGCTAAATTTGCACGAACGATTACATTACACTGATGAACAGAAGAGAACGGCATTTTAATCCGAAAATATAGTCGAAATTTTACTAAACTCTTGAGATATTTCAACCGTTCTTGTCCGCTCCTTGCTTTTCGTATCCATTGGGGAGTGGTGTCTTCAGAGGAGCCTCGATTAGGCGTATTTTGTTGGATCAAACTGGGTTAGCTGATGCCTCACAATTTTTTATGAATAATAATGACATTATTTCTGTGATTGAAAAAGAAGACCTGACTGTGGTGATTATCAAATTCGCCTGAGAAAATCCCTCTTCACATTCGTTTGAAGATACAGGCAATCCTCGGATTACGAATAAGTTCCGTTCCTAAGTCTGTCTTTAAGCCGAACTTGTACCTAAGTCGGAACAGTTAGGTACGGTTCGTATCTAACATCAGTTATAGTCAAATGTTTGTCTTAGTATACGTATAGTACTACAGTACATAGTGCACCTTTCTATACATAAAAAACATTAAAGAAACACTTTCAGATACACTAAAACATCTTTAACATAAAGAATACAGTAATAATCCCATAAAATTGTCCTGATTGTTGAGACTGCTTTTCCAATGTTCCCTGGCGTTTCACTTTTTACCGATCGCTTTATTATTTCCACTTCAGTTTAAATAGTGACCGTTTTCCTTTTTTTGATGCATCACCATCACTTACATCACATCTACGCTTTGCTGCCATGGTTACGAGGATAAAAAAATTAAAGCCAAATACAGCAACACACACGAGATACTGTTAACAGCAACGTGGTCCGACTGAAAAGAACGAAGTTTTTGTATTACCTCGGGCCCACGAACCGCTGCAGACGCGCAATGTTTTGATGCGCGTTGGAAAGCAGCGCAGGCGCTTGTTATTACGAACCATTGTATGTAACTCAGTTTTTAACATAATTGGTTTTACGGGGGTTGGTTCGTAACTACAGTTTGTACGTAAGTCGGACATCCGTAATCCGGGGATTGCCTGTATAGCAATGGTTTGCAAAGTTCACTGCAGCTGCAAAAGTTGATCAGATTTCTGTTTTCCTTGAAATAGTGTAATTCTCTTAAACCACGAATGATGTCTGTTTGATTGAGTTGAACTCTGCACTGTAAAAAATAAGTGGTGTGAATTGACGGAAAATTTCTGAAAATAACGAGCAGCAAAGTTGCCGGTTCGTCTTTTAACGGAATTTCCGTTTTCAAAAGTCCCCCCCCCCTTTTTTTTTAACTTCCCTATTTTCACAGATTTTTCGTAGTCAGTAATTCCGTTTCTTTCAGAAAAGTCCGTTTCAAGTTTTTCCATATTTAGACAGAAATTCCGCAAAATCCAACACGCTGGATATTTCGGCCCTTACCCGAGAGAATCCCTTTGCGCTGGTGGTAGGGATCGAGCCCAGGTCGTTTGGGTTCAAGCCGTGTGTCCCAACCACTGAGACAATACGTCACTGGAATCAAACTCACGTTCAAGGTAAAATTATTTGGGTGACGAGGATTTTTTTTTTTTTTTTTTTTTCATTAATGCGAGTGATTTAGTCATTTTATTTTCAATTGGAGCTTATTTTTTTAAATGCGTTTGTAATAATTTCATTTTTTTCTGTAGGAGGTCTTGTTACAATTTAAGTATTCTTTTCATCGTGATTTTTCGGAGGAACAGAGTTATTTGGAGTTTGAAATCTTTTTTTTCAACTGACAAAAAACTTTCAATTTTCTTTAAAAGAAGGTGCAATGCACTGTACAAATTTTGAAGATGACAATCCGTTTTTATGGTGTAAATATGACAAAGATGGTAAGACAGATAACAACAGAAAACTTGAAAATTTGGTCGTCCTGGAACGGGAATCGAACCCCCGCCTCCCAGATCGCGCCCGGGTATGTTAACCACTACACCACCCAGAACGACCAAGTCTCAAGTTTCCGATTAATTTGAATATAACCATCACAGGATTCGCTAGTCGAAGCAACCGGCATTCATGTTTAGCGAATCTGGAATTTAAGAATCCTATCCCGTGATTGCACGGAGGAGCAGATAAATCATGAATGGAATACGGGATTACACCATACAATAAAAATTTTGAAGATGACAAATCCGTTTTTTTTTTTTTTTTTTTTGGTGCAAATATTACAAGGATGTTAAGTCAGATAATAACCGAAAACTTGAAAATGTCGTCGTCCTGGAGTGGGAATCGAACCCGTGTCTCCCAGATCGCGCCCGAGTATGCTAACCACTACACCATCCAGAACGACCAAGTCTCAAGTTTCCGATTAATTTGAATATAGTCCGATAATATATTTGAATACATTATCTGACTTATCATCCTTGTCATATTTACATCAAAAAATGGATTGTCATCTTCAAAATTTGTATTGTATGGTGTAATCCCGTATTCCATTCATGCAATGTTCTGTTTTATAATATTATTTCACAAAACTTCTAAATATAAGATTTACTCTTGATAGCTATAGAGCTTTTGTCTTAAGAATTCCACAGACTTATACATACGTAGGCATCGTACAATCACCTGTACAATAAATTAAGTACCCGGTATAATGAATAAAATTCTCCGGCTGGGTTATTGAAAGGTTACTTGACGTAGTTAAAGTGTGCTTAATCTTCAAAGTGCTAGAGTTTGTTTAGGTAAGACACGCACGTGCAATAAATTCCAAGAATATGGAATTAATTTTTTACTCAGCGTTCCTCATTATCTTGAATATCAGTAATATAACTTCGGTTTTAGTTAATTAGTACCTTGAAGGCTCCTTATTAGAGCGGTAAACACAATATACCCTGAACTTAACGTAAACACTCAATGAAATAGACTTAACGGCCAGACAGAGGTCTGACAATAAAATGAACTAAGAAAACGTACTCACTTTTAACCTTTTATTGGGGAGCTCCTGGTATTACTCAAATACACACTCCAAAATAACACAACTACTGATAGCCCGAACTTTCGTAATATCGTAGAAACGTAGGTAAATCGCATATCAATAATCAGGAAGAACCTATCACATATAAAACGAAGCTCTTTGGTATACTTGAGCGCGCCTATATATACTGCATACCACCACGTCATGACTTACACTCGTTGCCACATATAATTCAGCGGGAGAAACAACATCTCGTTAAGTGAGAAGATAATTTGCATAGGAAAATAAAATAACAAGAGATAGTAAAATCAAAAAGAAACTGAATCTAGAGTATACGTTACACCGGTTTCTTACAGTAACACAATATGTGAGAGCTGGTGCACAAAATGGAGGAGATGAGAAGAAATATCATGTGTCACAGTAACCAAAATTCATGCGATATGCTATCCACAATATCAGATCTCGCCACAGAACTTCAAAAACAGATCCTTCGACAGACGATTGAAATTTAAGTTAATCAAACCTCAAGTATTCCCACGAATCGCTCCTATTACCGAACATTTTTCGTCATATGGATATGGAAATACGAGACAAACTTCGTGCAAAGGATCAAACTGGATACCAGCAATACCGTCTTAGCACGATTTATTAAAAGATGAAACTTATGTACAGGTTAGAAACACACACTAGCGCTTTCGAGGTGACGTTCACCTCATCTTTAGATGTACCCAAAACACGCCAATACGACATCTTATATACACATGAGCACCATGGGTACGCCACTGTATAGAAACGTGACAAGACAGGATTTTTTGTAAACAATACAGTATATGTAAATCATGATAAACTTAAGTACCTTACCTTTATCATGATTTGATAAAGGTCAGATGAAAGTTATCATGATTTGACACATCATGATAAAGAAAGCTATCCTTATCATGAATTGATATGATAAGGATAAAATTTACCTTTATCATGATTTGCATATATTGTTTACAAATAATCTTACCTTTATCATGATTTGCATATATTGTTTACAAATAATCTTACCTTTATCATGATTTGCATATATTGTTTACAAATAATCTTACCTTTATCATGATTTGCATATATTGTTTACAAATAATCTTACCTTTATCATGATTTGCATATATTGTTTACAAATAATCTTACCTTTATCATGATTTGCATATATTGTTTACAAATAATCCTGTCTTGTCAAGTGTCTATACAGTGACGTACCCATGGTGCACATGTGTATATAAGATGTCGTGTTGGCGTGTTTTGGGTACATCTGAAGATGAGGTGAACGTCACCTCGAATGTCTAATGTGTGTGTTTTTAACCTGTGCTTAACTTTCATCTTTTAATAAATCGTGCTAAGACGGTATTTCTAGTATCCTTTTCGGGTATGGAAAAAGTGAGAACGGAGTTTTTCCGTTAATATGCAAAAGGAATTGACGAAAGGTTTCTGAAAATTAAGAATTTTCCCGTTAACACATTATAACGAAGTAAATTTCTCCGTCATTTTTATCCGCGCCGGGGCTTGAACCCGGATCCCCTCATTCCGGAATAAGTCACTCTGCCAATTGAGCTACGCGGACGTTCATTCTGATTGCTATCTGCCTTTATGTCGTGTGCGTCCTGCTGGCAGGTACGTCACATCTCCTGGTACGTTACAACATAACAAAAACGGAAATTTACCATCAATATAAGAAAGGAATTACGAAAAGGTTTCTGAAAATTTAGAGTTTTCCTGGCGTACGAAAAACCCGTGGAATTCAGGTTTTTTTTCCGTCATTTCACGAAAAAAGTTGTATCAGAAACATGCTTCGTTAATTCACGAAAGGAATCGCAGAAAGTGGCTCGTGAATTTACCGTAGAAAGGTCAAATCCCAGGTTCAAGTACTTCAGAAAGGTGTCAGGAGCACACAAGGGGATAAAATCTGCAGTCTGGGAAATTTTATGACAAATCAATAACTACAGAGGGTGAGTCAAACGTTTTACAAATTTGCATAAACGCATGTGCTGCGGCCGATGTGTCACGTGTTTAAACTAGTTCAAGTCGCGCACTGCAGTCAGTCGAAAGGAATATAAAGTGATGGTCGTTACAGCATTTCATGTCGTCGTTTTCTCTGTGGTTGAGGCGCCTAAAAGATGAACAGCCACAACTGGCTAATTAGGGAACTTTTGCTTTACGAGTTTGAACTCTGCCATAACGCTGCTCAAGCAACACGAAACATTTGTCATGCCAAAGGAGAAGGTTCCGTGGACCACAGCACCGCAACCAGATGGTTCAAGAAATTTTGCTCAGGTGACAGAAACCTTGATGATCAGCCAAGGTCAGGTAGGCCGCGAACCGTGGATTCGGAGGCCGTGCGCCAGGCCGTAGCGGCAAATCCGACAACTAGCACTCGGAGATTAGCAGGCGAGCTGGGAATATCAGACCACTGTAGTTCATCGCTTTCACGACCTCGGCAAGGTCTACAGAAGCTGCCGCATTGTCCCTCACGAACTGACGCCAGCTGAAGCAAACCGCCGAGCGGGAGTGTGCACGAAACTCCTAGAAAACCAGCGCGATATACGTTTCATCAAGAGAATTGTTACGTGCGATGAAAAGTGGGTCTATTTCTGTAATCCCAACACACTACGGCAGTGGTTGAGCCCGGGCCAGCTTCCAGAACCTGTTTCCAAACGTGGGCGCTTCGAGTACAAGGTGATGCTCTTCGTCTGCTGGAATTTCGATGGGATAATCCATTACGAATTTGTTCCAGACGGTAGGACCATCAACGCCAACCTCTACTCTGAACAGCTGGAGTGGATGTATGCTGTTTTGGAGGAGAAGTACCCTGCATTAGTGAACAGAAAGCGCGCTCTCTTACAGCAGGACAACGCTCGGCCTCATACCGCGCGAAAGTCCCGGGCAAAACTCCAGGAACTTCAGAGCATCGAACTGATGCCATACCCGGCATATAGTACGACCCTTGCCTCGTCGGATTGTTACTTGTTCCGGTCCATGGCCCACTTCCTTCTCGGCCGGCACTTCAACAACCAGGAGGAGGTGGCAGCAGGGTTGAAGGAGTTCTTCGCCGCAGAATCGAAGAACTGGCAGATAGATGGGTAAAGACGAGCACCACGATGACCTGTATTTTGAATGCTAGTCAGCTTTCGTCGTAAAGGTACGTATGAAGACAAAGTGATCCAAATATTGCAGTACTTTCGACTCACTCTATGTAAGTGTTAAGCAGTATGATGTATTGACTTTTTCGATTGTGTTTTTATTACATACCTCAACCCGCATTCATTTAACTGACCATCATACACTATCTACCAACAAGTAATTGGACACCCCTGTAATCGACGATATCTGCAGTCCTGATACACGTCACGCCCGCCGCCGTTAAATATCGTGTGGGAAACAACAACGCCACCAGTCTCTCTGATTTCAAGAAAGGTGTAATCGTTAGGTATCGCAGAAATGGCCGACCCATACGGGACATATCGAGCTAGTTGAAGTACCCAAAATCGACAGGGGCCTACGTCATTGTCAAGTGGAAGATGAGAGGTGACTGTCGGAAAGTGCCCCGACCCGGCAAATTCACAAACCTGGGAGTTATTTTTTTTTTTTTTTTTTGATTGGAGGTTTAACGACCACCGTGAGCAACTCAATGGGCTATAAGCAGTCGCCCGTCCCTAATTTAAGGTCACTGGTTCCAGGGAAGGGAGAGAGCCAGTGCCGTAAGACAAACACAACATCCATGCCTGACCGGGATTCGAACCCGGACCCCGTTCGGACGAATGATCAGAAGCCAGTGCTTAGACCACTGCGTCACCGGGGCGGCAAACCTGGGAGTTACAGAACGACGGGTGCTGGCCAAAGAAATTCGGAAGAACCGCACCAAATCGATGGGCCACATCCGCGAGGAGTTTCAACAGGCATCCGGGAGTGTTCTTTCGATGAATACCATCTGTAAGGAAGCCCATCTGCTCGGTTATCATGGACGTGCTGCCGCCCACAAGCCTTTGATCACCAAGTCCAATAGCGTTGCTCGGCTAACGTGGTGCAAAGAACGTCGACAGTGGACCGTTGAACAGTGGAAACAGGTTCTCTGGAGCGACGAATTAAGATTCACCCTCTACCGTTTGGATGGCAGGGTCTGGGTTTGGCGTCTACCTAGAGAACGCCTCCTGCCGGAATGTATTGTGCCAACTGTGAAGTTCGGTGGCGGTGGAATTATGCTATGGGGGTGTTTCTCCTGGTATGGAACGGGACCCTTAGTCACAATTACTGGTAGACTCAACGCCGAGACCTACTGCACCATTTTGAATGACCATGCGTTTCTTACGATGTGGCAGTTTTACGGGGTGGACCCATGTTACTTTCAGGATGACAATGCCACCTGTCATGTTGCGAGGTCCACCATGGCTTGGTATGGTGACAATGGGGTTAATCGAATGGACTGGCCTGCGCAGAGCACGGACCTTAACCCTATCGAGCACCTCTGGGACGAGTTGGAGCGTCGACTTAAGGGGTGCCCCCACCGTCCGAAATCGGTGAAGGAGCTGACCTGTCTTCTCCAAGCCGAGTGGAAGAAAATGCCGCTAGCCGTCGTACAACGCCTGGTTGAGAGTATGCCCCGGAGGGTCGCAGCTGTAATCGCCGCTCGTGGAGGCTCCACCAACTATTGAAGGTGAATAAACTTTGTTTTCCTTTGCTATCACAGGTGTCCAATTACTTGTTGGTAGATAGTGTATAAATTTAAAATTAAATTCTGTTAAAATTCTACAAGCTTAAAAAAGAAACGTAAGCTGAAGTTTCTAGCGGGTTGTGCTGCCAACTTATGATTTTGTGATTCATATTTCAAACGCACTATACAGGAAATGGTCAATGTAAAGTTTTTGGACTGCATTCGGCTTCTAGTTTCCACCTGATTAATACATAGAAACAAATGCTCTCGGTAACATCTGTTTTTCGAAAGCATTCGGTACACTGTAATTTATTCTCATATTTTGAAGTTGCGGAGAAGTACACCTGCAGTTCGATGATCGAGTTTTACATCTCTCCGGAAAACTTCGATCATCTCGACTCACTGTTACCGCGGTAAATCTGAAAACATACTCTGAAACGTGCCGCGCAGATTTGAGATTTCAAATATCTTGAAGTTGCTATGCGTGTAAGTCAGTGAAGAAAAAAGAAAGCCCCGAAGCCACAATGAAAACAGAAGTGAATGAAAGAAAAATTTCATCTAGTTTCTGCAAATCATCGATATTTGAAAGCCTAATATTCCCACCAACTGTGTTAAACCCTACTGAGCGATCCCTCCGTTTGCCACCAGACATGGGTATTTACATAAAATATTTGCATAGGAGATGAGATTTTGATATCTCGACTGGACGGACTTGAGCGATCAAAGCCGGGGAACAAAGCCCGCGGAACCAAACACAACAACAAAACGATCCCCCGATTCACGACGTAAAGTGAGAGCGCATTTGACATTAACAGAGAAAGTCTTTGCGTCTGCATTTGCATAATCTATTCTTATGGGTACAAAGATAAAGCACTGATAGTTTTTAAAGATGTTCACGAAGTTTCGGATATTTATTTGCCATGGAACAAGATTCCACGAGAAAAATTTGCATTAGTAAATGCATAAAATTTTGATAAAACAGGAAGAAGATAAAATTTCGGTATCACTGGAAGAATTTTTTTTTACTCTCTTGAAATATCAAAAGTGGCAGTGTTACTGTTCCATATGAAACTGTGTCAAGAGAGATCTCACTGTGAATATGCTACATTAGAAGTGGCATTAATTCTTTGAAAAAGTAGCCTCTCGTTTCTGAAGGGTAGCGATAAACTTGTGCTGAATGTTGTTCCCGTGGCTATAACGATGGGAAGGAAGAACGTACTTGACAGGATTCTGGAAACATCACGATAATTATTTTGGGAATGTCATGCGACAGTGCCTTGCATCGTGTTTAAATATTTGAATCAAATATCTCGAACAAGTTTAAAGTTAAGGAGAATGTTTTCATATTACAGTATTTTGAAAAGATCGAGAGAAATCAGAAATGTAAGTTCTTCGCTGACAGCGCTCTTTCCGCAGAACGGGTTTGTCAAATTTAAATATTAGAAGTTGGCAGAATGATCGATTTGAGCTGCAGATTAGAGAAAAAGTTTTATTTTGTGGTGCCTAGACACCGCAGAAAGCTGTAAGAACACGATATAGCCCGGGCCGTAGCTACCGAGAGGACAGGGAGGGCGCTTGCCCTCTCAAAATGGCCATACCAAGGGCGTAAATTCACGCTCTAAGGGGCGTAAAAAACAGAAAAATCAAGACCTGTGAATAAATTTACTGAAAATTTACTCAGAAAGAAAGTCATACTGTACCTCAGTATTTTCTTTTTTTAAAAGGCTTGAGTTAGTCGCATAGGGAATATGGCAAAACCGGGAAGGCGGGTCAAACCGGGCTCCTGTTTTTGCGTCTTTTGTGGGCACCTCGAGATATTATTTGTACATTGAGCCCATCATCATTCTAATGTGAACAGTGACCACTGGCAGACGTGTTTTCTTTGTTCAGACAAGTTGAGAGTTTCCGGTCATAACAATATAAATTTCAGAGCGAGAATTGAGTCGTCGTGGACCTTTTCAACATACAGCATCTGTTTCTGTAAGTGGAGAAAATTGCATTCCGTACTTATTCGAGAGTATTTTTTTTACAAGAAATGAAGATTTATCGATTGATGGGGAAACGTTGGAGATAACCAATACCTACATTTATCTTGGAGAGCAGATATCAAGTGAGTGTCACATTGATGAAATTAATCGGCGTATAAAACTTGCCTGGAGAGCTTTTGGAAGAAACAGTACAATTTTTAAGAGCAGTATGCCAGTATGTCTCAAAAGAAAAGTGTTTAATCAATGCATCCTGCCAGTGCTTGCGTATGGTGCAGAGACGTGGACCTTAACAAAAAGAGACATACAAAGACTGCAGACAACTCAAAGCAGTATGGAGAGATGCATGCTTGGTGTAACCAGGAGAGATAAGAAGAGGAACTCGTGGATCAGAAAAATGACAAGAGTGGAAGACATCATGATCAGAGTAAAATCCCTGAAATGGCAATGGGCTGGACATATTGCCAGAAAGACAGACCATCGATGGACAGCTGAAATTTTAAACTGGATTCCAAAGGACAGGAAAAGACCCAGAAGAAGACCACATTGGAGATGGTTGGATGAAATTCGAAAGCATGCGGGAGTAACATGGAGGAGACTGGCACAAGCAGACCGTTGTGGAAGAAACTTGGGGAGACCTTCGTCCAGCAGTGGATTGATAATGGTTGACAGTGAGGAAGATGATATAGCACTGGTATTGATAGTCACTTTGTGAGCAATAACGTACAGCTACCACGTTTCGCTATTTCGCGCGTGCGAGGGCAAAACCGGGTACCTGCGCGTGAGGCAAAACCAGGTACCTACGCGTGGGGCAAAACCGGGTAGTACCTGGTCTTGCCCCGCATTTCATGTAATGGGAAACAACGTTCATCTTTATTTTTTCTTGCAATGATCAGACAGAAATATTTAAAAAGGTGATACCCCTTCTGATTTTTACATAGAATACTTTTTTCCCTTTTTTTCAGGTGTGAAAATGCCATGAAATTATAAGAGAAAGTCTCAACGGCAGAGCTCGTATGAGGACAGCATGGCTGCGGCAATTTAAGCAGTTATGGACGGTAAAATGGGCTACAAGAAAGCTGCTGTAACTCATGACGTTCCTCAATCTACTATTGAAGATAAGGTAAACAAGAAACATGACACCGAATTTTCGGGTGTAATAAGCACGTCTTTTGAATCCGTTCTGACGCAAATTAAATTTATCAAAGCTATTCAAAGTCAATAGAACCGGTATGGAAAATAATAGTACCTGACGGAAGAAAGAAGTTTTTCAATTGGGTTTTTAATCTCTCCGATATTGCTGTAAACGGAATCGTGAGCTTACGCCCTCTTGTTACAGACTTGTGCGTTGAAAAAAACATGAATTTATATGAGAAACATTTCGCACCGGAAACGCTCTCCAACACAGAAAGAATTTTTCAAATCGGACTCTTCGAAACAGATATATCGACAAAAATAACATGTGACTTTACATCACCTGGTGGGAAAACCATGCATTATTTTAGGAAGAAAGTATTCTCAAAAGGTTTTTCCATATGAGCGGTATCGGTCCAAGAAAAAAAAATTAGTCGAGTTTTCGGGAGCCCAGATTTTGCTACAAATACATCAGAAGCAAAAATTAACACTTATGCCCCCTGGTGGCCAAACCATTCTTTACCAAACATTAGAAATTATGTGAAAAATATTTTCCATCAGGTCTTGTGTGCGATACAGGAAGAATTTTTCAAATCGGAGTTTTAGGAGCAGAAATAACGCAGAAAATTCAATTTACCTTTGTGCCCCTAGCGGGTAAGTCTATGATTTACCTGAAATTTTTGAATTTATAGGAAAAACATTTCGCATCGGAAACACTAGCCAACAAAGGAGGAATTTTTCAAATCGGAATCTTAGAAGTAGAGATACTGATAAAAAATAAGATATACATCTACGCCCCCTGGCGTAGAAATCGTGCATTATTTCAAGAAGAACATTTTCCTAAAAGGTTTGTCGACATGAGTAGTATCGGTCAACAAACGACTTTTTTTTCAATCGAGATTTTAGAAGCTCATATTTTGCTGCAAATACATCACAAGCGGAAATTAAGATTTACGCCACCTGGTGGCCAAACCATTTTTTACAATAATTAGAAGTTATGTGCAAAGGATTTCTCACCAGGAGCTGTATCCGGTGCAGAAAGAATTTTTAAAATCGGAGATTTAGAATTAGAGATATACGGGGGGGGGGGGGGACAGCAATTTACCTTTATACCCCTAGCGGAAAGTCTATGAATTACTTGAAAATTTTGAAATTATATAAAAAAACATGTCACACTGGAAACACTATCCAACAAAGAAGGATTTTTTTCAAATCGGACTCCTAGAAATAGAGATATTGACAAAAATAAGATATACATCTACGACCCCTGGCGGAGAAACTGTGGAGTATTTTAAGAAGAAAATATTCCGAAAAGGTTTATCGATGTGAGTAGCATCAGTCCACGAAAGAATTTTTCAATCGATATTTTAGAAGTTTAGATTTTATGGCAAATACATCAGAAGCAAAAATTAACACTTACGCCCCCTGGTGTAACACTTACGCCCCTTAACACTTACGCCCCCTGATTTTCCATCAGGAGGTTATCCGCTGAATAACAAAATTTCAAATCGGAGGTGTAACGTACCAGGAGATGTGACGTACCTGCCAGAAGGACGCACACGACATAAAGGCAGATAGGAATCAGAATAAAATGTCCGCGTAGCTCAACTGGTAGAGTGACTTATTCCGGAATGAGGGGATCCGGGTTCGAATCCTGGCGTGGACAGAAATGACGGAGAAATTCACTTCGTTATAATGGCGCCCGAACTATCCGGATGACCCGACCGTTCACAATCTCGCAATGGTGTGATGTTATTTCCACACCGCGAGATAGGAAAAATAAGAGCAGCACTTCGAAAAAAAAAAAAATAAGGGGGAGATGATGTAACGTACCAGGAGATGTGACGTACCTGCCAGAAGGACGCACACGACATAAAGGCAGATAAGAATCAGAATGAAATGTCCGCGTAGCTCAATTGGTAGAGCAACTTATTCCGGAATGAGGGGACCCGGGTTCGAATCCTGGCGCGGTTAAAAATGACGGAGAAATTCACTTCGTCATAGAGGTTTAGAAGAAGAGTTATCGGGAAAAATTTAATTTACTTTTACGCCCCCTAGCGGAAAATCTATGCGTAATTTGAAAAGGTAACTATATCTAAAATACTCTTCGACATAAATGGAATCGAAAGATAAAATAATTTTTTTCAATCGGATGTTTAGAAGCAAACATGGGGAATAAAACGTACTTTTGAATCAACATCATCTGCATTTGCGCCTTCTAGCGGTGAAATTGTACATCGTAAAAACAAACGAAATGAAGGATCATCATTCGCATATTTCAAGCTTCCCAATGCAAAAAGAATTTTTCAAATCGGACTAATAGTTGCAGAGATATCGTGGGTACAGACAGACGGATGAACAAACTGATAAATAAGCACGATCTTTTTGTACAAAAGACGTGCTAAAAAAGCTACAAAGGAAAGTCTGACTTCTTTTGAAGCTGCCCAGTAAAAGTTGGGCTGTTATGACACTGCTTTTTTTTTTTTTTGATCTCAAGAAAATGAGCTTGTGAGACGCATACTGGTAATGGAAGAAAGGTGTTTTGGCCTGACTTTAACAGACGTACGGAAACTCACCTTTCAATTAGCTGAAAGGAACAACATTCGTCAGACATTTAACAGAAAAAAGGAAAGAGCAGGGAAAGATTGTCTGTACCGTTTCCTTGGGAGGCACAGGGAATTATTATTAAGGAATTCTGAAAAAACTTCTCTTGCACGCGCTAAGGGCTTTAACCGGACCGTTGTGCAATCATTTAACGATTTATAAGAGCCCGTTTATACTAAATACCAAATATCACCAACTGACATTTATAATGTTCACGAAACGGGCATCATGACAGTGTACAAATATCAAAATATCTTCGTGCTAGATAGTGATACAATCTAATAGCCGTCGAAGCACGATAAAACGATGTAGGTCATAAAGCGTTTAATAACATCTAAAATATATACACGCTAAAAAAACGCTATATCTTTCGCATGCGCTACACATGCGTCATCAGGCTATGTACTGATCAAGTCCGGTGCATGCAGGTATAAATATACCTGCATGCACCGGACTTGATCAGTACATAGCCTGATATATAAATACATATATACCTGCATGCATGAGTTGTGTTTTTATTGATTTCCAAAAAGCTTTCGACACGGTAAATCACGACATTCTGTTACATAAATTACCCAAATACGGTTTTCGTGGCAAAATTCCTTCCCTCTTAATGAGCTACCTCTCTCATCGTAAACAGTATGTCACTGTAAATAAAATAAACTCCGATCTACTTAATATTTCATGTGGACTGCCTCAAGGTTCGGTATTGGGACCGTTACTGTTCCTGTTATATATAAATGGTCTTCCTCTGTGCCTGCAATCAACTCATGCTTTGCTATACGCTGATGACACTGTCATTTTTCAAAAATATCATGATTTGCATAAGTTACAGATGATGATCAATAATGATCTATCAAATTTATCTCATTGGTTATGCTTTAACAAATTATCACTTAATATTCTAAAAACCAACGCCGTATATTTCCGAAACGTTCATAAAAGAAAGGGCATAAATAACTTTCCAGTCAGGATTAATGATCTCCCCCTAAAAATTGTGGACAAAGTTCAGTATCTTGGTGTTTGGTTTGATTAATTCTTTAACTGGAATACGCATGTTCAGTTTGTTTTTAAAAAAGTTTCCGTACAGGTTGGCCTGCTTGGTAAAATTAAGCATCTCTTCCCTATCAATGTCCTAAAAACATTTTACTATGCTTTTATTTATAACCATCTCTCCTATTGTCTGGAATCTTGGTAATTAAATATAAGTGCAAACAATAATTTATGCTTGCTCAAATTACAGAAGAAATCTGTTCGTTATATGCTGAACACAGATTACATGTCTCATTCTAAACCATTATTTCTAAAACTAAATATTCTAAAAATTCATGAAATTTTTACCTTGAAACTAGGTATCATGCTTTTTAAAATAATGTATCTTAAACTGCCTATTTTTCAATCCGACATCAAATATCTGGATTATTCTATCTTCACCAGATCTGTTGCTAAGAACAAATTATGTCAGCCGTGTGTTAAACTTAATTATGGTTTAAATAGCATACTGTATAAAGCCATTATCCTATGGAATAATCTCCCAGAGAGCATCAGATCCCTGGAAAATATCAAAAGGTTTTCCTTGTCTCTGCGAAATTACATTGTAAATCACCCTGATCTCCATCACGAATCTCAACCCTATCATTAAATTGTAGTTCCAAGCATGCTGCTAACAGTGGTGCTTATGTTATAACCATCTTACTTGCTTTCATATATCCCATATGTTTTATTCTTTTTCTTACATATGATAGGGGAAATCGCCTTACAACCAATGTGTTCAGATTCCTCCTGGTGTATTGCATTTTCATATAAATGTAAGTTTTAAATGTGTGCAATAAATAATTGTATTGTATATTGTATTGTTCATAGCCTTGATCAGTACATAGCCTGATATATAGCGGTATAACTATACCATCGGGATTAGAGGAAATGCTATCCCACACTCACCAACCCGCTTGGCCAGCGTGGTGAGTTATGGCCAAACACCTCCAAAATGACTCTACAACTTAAATCTTGGCCCTCAGTCTCCGGCAGCTGGAATGTACCTGGCCAAGGCAGCGGCCAGTGCGACATGAAGGCAGAGGGTGCTAAGAATCCCCGGAGGACCGGACTAGGCTGCCATTAGATGCTGACCTTGGCTACCTACAACGGACGCTCCCTATCTTCTGATTCAAGGCTTCTTGAATTGGAAGAGGAACTACAAAGGATCAAGTGGGACATCGTCGGGCTGAGTGAGGTAAGGAGAAAAGGAGAAGATCTCATTGAACTGAAAAGTGGACATCTCTTCTATTATCGTGGGACAGATACTGGCAGAACTAGTGGTGTTGGATTTATAATAAACAAGAAACTGAAGGATAAAGTGGTAGAAGTTGAAAGTTCCTCTGACAGAGCTGCACGACTCGTTATCCAACTATCGAGAAGATACCAGGCTCAGATTATTCAAACTTATGCACCCACCACAAGTCATCCTGAAGAAGAAATTGAAGAATTTTATGAGGAAATTCGTCATCTAAATAATAAAGGTAAGCAGCACTTGAAGATAATTATGGGAGATTTCAATGCAAAAATAGGGCACCGGCAACAGAATGAAACTTCAGTAGGTAAATTCGGTCACGGCAACAGAAACCAGCGTGGAAATACTCTCGTTGAGTTTGCAGAGGCAGAAGGATTTTTCATCTTGAATTCCTTTTTCAAGAAAAAGCCACACAGGAAATGGACATGGAGACATCCAATTGGGACGACAAGTGAAATTGATTTTATTATGTGTAACAAAAAATTCGTCATCGAAGACTGCAGTGTGCTAAACAAGTTCAACACAGGCAGTGACCATAGATTGGTGAGATGTAAGATGCACCTCAACACTAAACTGGAACGTGGCAAGCTCATAAGACAAACAAAATGTATTGACATAACCAACCTTAAAAAACACCATAATACTTTCAAGTTGGAACTGAAGAACAGATTCTCTGCTTTAGAAGGCCTAACATCGGAAGAAGTGGATATTTCTGAAGTTAACAGAAAAGTAACCAAAGCTCTTATGGAAACAGCAACAAAATTAGCTGGGTCTAAGAACAAGTTGAATGTAAACAAATTATCAGGAAAAACCAAAATGTTGATGCAAAAAGAAGAGAGATGAGGACAACTAAAGAAGATGTGACTTCCAAAGTGGAATATATAGAGCTATGCAAGACAGCACGAAAAAGTATAACTGAAGACGTAAGGAAATTCAACTGTGAGCTAGTGAGGAAAGCAATTGAAAACAACCAAAGCCTAAAGATAGCAAAGGGACATCTCAGTAAGGGAAGAAAACAGATTATGGCTCTGAGAAAAGAAGATGGTTCTATAACAAGAAATAGAGGCGAAATTTTGACAAGAGTGAAAGATTTCTACTCCAAACTATATGAAACGGATGATACATGTACTCCAGACATCATGAAACGTACCAGAGTTCTTCCAGTCCTCCCAGCAGAAGTTGCTCATGCAATCAAGAACATGAAGCGGGGGAAAGCTCCAGGAGAAGATGGAATTACTATAGACATCATACAAGAAGCAAGTGGAGAAATTGAAACAGTACTCGCCCAAATTTTCACTCGATGCCTTAATGAAGGGAAGATTCCTGAGGATTGGAACAATGCTACAATGATCCTGCTACATAAAAAAGGTGACATTGAGGATCTCAGGAACTACAGACCTATCAGCCTCCTATCAGTGGTTTATAAAATCTTCACTAAAGTTCTTTCACACCGCTTGAAGGTAACACTGGACATGGCTCAACCGAGAGAACAAGCTGGATTCAGGAGTGGCTACAGCACAATAGATCATATCCACGTACTGAGAGAACTAATTGAAAGAGCGAGGGAATATGAACTTCCATTGTGCATGGCTTTTATCGATTATGAAAAAGCCTTTGATTCGGTGAAACCATCAGCAGTTACCACGGCTCTGAAATCCTGCGGTATTGAAGATGCATACATTAATATTATTAATAACATCTATGAAAATGCAAGTGCAAAGATTCGGCTGTTTGAAAATACAACACACATAAAAATTGGAAAGGGAGTGAGACAAGGTGACACCATATCTCCGAAGCTCTTTAATGCCACATTGGAAAATGTCTTTCAATCACTGAACTGGGAAAACAAAGGGATAAAGATTAATGGAGATTATCTAACCCACCTTCGTTTTGCTGATGACGTAGTCATTTTTGCAACTACCCCATCAGAGCTGCAGAGTATGATCCAGGAACTTGCTGACAAGAGTAAAGAAGTGGGATTAAAAATGAACTTTCAGAAGACAAAAGTGATGTTCAATGCTTTTACAAGAAATGAAGATTTATCGATTGATGGAGAAAAACTGGAGATAACAGATACGTATGTTTATCTTGGACAGCAGATATCAAGTGAGGGTCACATTGATGAAGAAATTAATCGGCGTACAAAACTTGCCTGGAGAGCTTTTGGAAGAAACAGCATAATTTTCAAGAGCAATATGCCATTATGTCTTAAAAGAAAAGTGTTTGATCAATGCATCCTTCCAGTGCTTACGTATGGTGCAGAGACGTGGACCTTAACTAAAAGAGACATACAAAGGCTGCAGACAACTCAAAGCAGCATGGAGAGGTGCATGCTTGGTATAACCAGGAGAGATAAGAAGAGGAACTCGTGGATCCGAAAAATGACGAGAGTGGAAGACATCATGATCAGAGTTAAATCCCTGAAATGGCAATGGGCTGGACATACTGCCAGAAGGAAAGACCATAGATGGACAGCCGAAATTTTAGATTGGATTCCAAGGGACAGGAAAAGACCCAGAAAAAGACCACATGGGAGATGGGTGGATGAAATTCGTAAATATGCGGGAGTGACATGGAGGAGACTGGCACAAGACAGACCGTTGTGGAGGAAACTTGGGGAGACCTTCGTCCAGCAGTGGATTGATAATGGTTGACAATGATGATGATGATGATGATGATATAAATGTATATATACCTGCATGCACCGGACTTGATCAGTACATTGTCTGATGATGCATGTGTAGCACATGCGAAAGATCTAGCGTTTTTTAGTGTGTATATATTTTAGATTTTATTAAACGCTTTATGACCTAAATCGTTTTATTGTGCTTCGACAGCTATTAGATTGTGTTATTATCATGACAGTGCAAAACAAACCGTCCAAAGTGCTAGCTCTGCGTGGAAAAAAAACAAGTAGGCTCTTTATCTTCCGATGAAAGAGGCGTTCTCGTGACTCCTGCGATATGTATGAGTGCTACTGGTAATTACATGCCCACAACGTTTATTTTCCCGAGAAAAAGAGAAAACCCTATATGTTAATGGACGAAGCTTCATCCGGGTCATTTGCTGACTAACATGCTACTGGATAGATTCAGAGGGAAAGCTTCATTATTTGGTTCAAGAAATTCATCGAGTTTTCTCTTCCCTCACCTGAAAAGCCGGTGCTTTTGCTTCTTGATGGGCACGCATCTCATACCAAAGATCTGGAGCTTATCATGCTTGCAGGAGACAACAACGTCATCATCTTGTGTTTCCCTCCGCATTGCACGCATCGGTTGCAGCCACTCGACGTATCATTCATCGCTCCTTTGATGGCATATTAAAAACAGGAGTCGCGAAAATGGCTTATTAATCACCCAGGACGATCAATGAGTCGATATCAAGTGGCGAAACTGTACAGATACCCTCTTTCCAGTGCAGCTGTAGTGCAAACTGCTGCGAGTGTTTTTGCGAAAACGGAAATACACTCACGGACAATGAAATTTGCGTACCTAGAAGAAAAACAACCGCAAAACTTTGCAAATAGCTAGAGTGGGTGTTGGTATGCAAATGATACACGTTTGGTGCGAGCACGCATGACCGCACACCCTGTGGTGGCGCTGCAAGCACGAACCGGCGTGTAGTCAATGCCCCATGAAAGCGAAAACCAGCACCGGCCGACGCGAACAAGAGTACAGAGTGACAATAATGCCGGATAGACGCCAGAGACGTCGATTTACGCAACTTACGGACTTTGAGAGAGGCCTGATCATCGGGCTGAAAACCGCAAGGTGGTCGGCGCGAAGTATAGCTTGCCGCGTGGATCGTTCTGACCATCCGACTGTGTTGGGAACATTGGACAAGTGATGGCACTGCCACACGACGGAGCGGCTCCGGAGGGCCCAGGAGAACCACCGGCAGAGAGGATCGAGGGATAGTGCGCCAGGCATGAACGGATCCCACGGGAACCCGGTCCACTATACAGGCAGATGTAGCGACTCCTGTGCGCCCACGAACCATTTCCCGACGCCTCGAAGAAGCGAATATGAGATCTCAGCACCCCTTACGTGTGATGTCACTATTACAGGAGCATCGCCTACTCCGTGTGCAGCGGTATCATGCCGGAGCGACCTGGAACGCCGCAGACTGGAGACGTGTGGTGTTTAGTGATGAGTGCCGCTTCGTTTTGGGGACAGATGATCATCGTGTCCGGGTGTGGAGGTCCCTGGGTCAACGGCACAATCCCAACCTCGCTATCGAGCACCACACCTCCCCTACTGCAGGCATTGTGGTCTGGGGAGCCATAGCCTATGATAGCCGATCAGCTCTACGTGGATCATTGACGCGCCAGCGGTATGTGGATGAGATCCTACGGCCCCATGTGCTCCCGTTCCTGGCCGGGATTCCAGGTGAGCTATACAAGCAGGATAATGCCCGCCCGCACACAGCTCGGGTTTCACAGGACTACCTACGTCATGTCCAAACACTTCCATGGCCTACCCGCTCCACGGTCATGTCCCCTATCGAGCATGTGTGCGACCAGTTGAAACGCCGGCTATCCGGGATTTGGAGCACACCGTCCAACACGTGTGGCCCAGTCTGCCGCAGGACAACATCAGGTGTCTCTTTTGCCTCCATACCAGATCGTATTGCAGCTTGTATCGCCGTACGAGGCGGTGGGACGCTCTATTGAAGATGACTGGACTGCGTGCCACAGATCCATCTGTAATTGTCCTGCAGCTCTGTTTTTGCCATCATGTGTATCATTCATCTGTATCATTACGTCCATAAAATATCACTTCAATCCGATGCTGCTTTCTTGGTGCGCAAATTTCATTGTCCGTGAGTGTATACCCATTCAATAGAGACGCCTTTCCCGATCATCTTTATGCTCCGTCAGAGACCACTGAAAGACCTATGCAGCAGGAAACCCAAGCTGATGAGGCCCGCTTTCTGACATCTGGAGATGTCGAGGCCCAGCCATGAGAAATAACATTTGCAATTTTTCCTACCGCGCTGATTCACATTCCCGAGGAAGAAACAAGACTTCAAAGGACAAATAACAGGAGAAGAGGAATACTGCCATTGTGACTTCGTTTCCCTACAAACATCAGTTGCAGACGGAGATTTCCACTCGGAAAAATAATCCAGCAAAAAGAAAAGGATTTTTCAGACTCCTACATTTAAAAAATCAAATAGGCAGAGAAAGATGAACGAAGATGACACATACTCAGAAGGGCAAACAGATGAAGCCTGCATATTTTGCAACTATTTATACTCAACATCAACCCAGGGCTGAATTTCGTGCATTTCATGCAAAGGGTGAGTCTTGCAGAAATGTCGAGTAAGGCGATTTTGTTTGTGACTATTGTTTGTACCAAATAGAATAATATATGTATTTCAATATTTGAATGAAATTAAATTAAGATTTCGTAATAGCACGGTGTTTTACATGCTTTCTAATGGGTACCCGGTTTTACCCGACTGGTAGGGCAAAACCGGGTACTCAGCATTCTTCTATAAAACATGCTATTCTTCGTAACCCAATATTTTTTTTTCGGCAGTTCGACTCAGTTTCTCATAATTCAAGGTTCACTGAAGACTGCTGACAGTGAGTGCACTTTTTTCTTTGCTTTCTGATTTTTCGTACCAGGCCAAATACAAAAAGGTACGCGGTTTTTCCCCACTCTCCCCTACAGTATCCCGCATAGCTAACCACTCTACGCTGGAGTGGGGAGGTACGTATATAAAGCTGAGATGTTCTGTCGTGTTATCAGTAAGCCGCGGATGGCTTAGTGGTTAGCAGTTCAGGCTATCGTTGCAAGGTCCCCAGGTTCGAACTTGGGTTGATCTTTCAGAGATGGTGTGATTTGCTAACAATCGCTGAATATCCGCCGTGCATCGGACGAGCACGTCAAGTGACGGCCCACAGGCTGGACCCACTGGTTAAATGGGTATCCTTTCCTATGCCCCCTGAAATTCTCTCACCCCTCTATGTGCAATATCGTACTTGTACGGTGGCGCCATCTACTGTACTCTAATCTCACTACAAACTGTTCTGTCAAAGTCGCTAGACTTGCTCTCATTCCTTCCGTTTCTGTGTCCTGCCCAAAAGGCGATCTCGCTGTAGGTGGCTGGGACCTAAACTCTACTCACTGTGGACGGAAGTCCTACAAGAAAATGACAAATTCGTGTTATCAGTAACTTTGAAGCGTATATGCCGTGTAGACGTGAACTTTCCAAGTTCCAGCGTGGGTTGGTCATAGGATGTCATTTGAGTAGCGTTTTCGTATGGAGCATTGCAGCTAAACTAAACATAACAAAATCGACTGTAGGTGACGTTGTGAAGAGATAGAAGCAAGATGATGCAACTACAGCAAAAAAAAAAATGAAAAGACGTTCAGAAAGGCCGCGTGACAGAAGTGCCATGGTGAGAAATGTTAAGAAATCCCGTTCTTCTGCAGTTTCCATCGCTGCTGAAGTAGGAAATGCTTGTAATGGCTCTGCTATCCGCAGAGAATTGCACAGTGTTGGTTATTATGGTAAAGCAACGGAACACAAGCCAAACACCACTACTGTGAATGAGAAGCGCCGTTTGGGGTGGTGTGTCTTCCGTTGTTCCTGGACTGTGGTAGACTAGAAAGCTGTTCTTTGGAGTGATGCGTCCCGCTTTTCACTCTTCCAATCTGATGGGCGGGATAGGGTTTGGCAACAGCCCGGCGAACGATTTTCGTCGGACTGTGTTCTTCCAACTGTTAAGTTCGGCGGATTTTCCATCATAGTATGGAGTTGTTTTTTCTGTGTGGGACTCGGCCCGTTGGTTATTATACCACAAACCACGAACTCTGAAGTACACCTCGAAATTCTAGATAATTCTGCCCTACCAAAAATGTGGCAGTGTTGTGGAAATGACCTTTGTCTCTTCCAACACGATCGAGCTCCCTGCCACACTGCTGGTGTGTTCAGGACTGACTTCTGGAAAATGAGGTGGAATTGTTAGTCTAGTCTGCTCAGAGTCTCGATCTGAAATCCCATTTAACACCTTTGGGGTGAACCAGAGCGACGGATTCGAAATAGACCACAACGACCGTGTTCGCTCTCCACTCTGGCAGCTTCGCAGGACGAATGGCAAACAATTCCTGTCGAGACCTACGATAATTGGTTGATAGTATGCCTCGACGTGTTGCCGTTGTCATACAAGCAAAAAGAGTACACGAGTACACAAAAACAGATCTCCTACAATCAATCTTGAACTTGCATTATACAAATTCGTAGCACCTTTCTACGGGCAATATGAATTTGCAGTGAATAGCTCTACAAGAAGTACTTAAATTAGTACAGAACCAAGAAATAAACACAAACGATAAAATAACACTTGTCAGTCTGGATGTAATCTCACTCTTCCCGGACACCCCTACCTCTGATGCAATAGACCTTATTGTTGATGAATTACATAAAAATAAGTTACCAGTCTTACAAATAGAAGACATTAAAAAGGCTTTAATCTTCATCAATCAAATTAATTTCTTCAAGTATGAAGGTACAATATTTCGACAATGTAATGAAGCTCCGATGGGTTCACCCATTTCAGGACTACTTGCAGAAGTGATTCTAAAAAACATTGAAAAATCAATAAGACAAAACATTAATATACCACAACCAATATTATTCTGTAGATATGTAGACGACGTTTTTATGATGTGGCCACATGGTGATAATCTACTGCGAACTTATACTGAAGAATATAACAGTTACTATGAAACAATCAAGATTACTACAGAGAAACTGAAAAAAAGAAGGTACTTTATCTTACTTAGATATACTGTTTCAGCGTAATGAGAATAATAACGAAGAATTTCAAGCGTACAGAAAACCAAACTGCATTACTAATATCATACCTGAAAACTCATACCACCCTACATCTTACAAATATGCCGCATTTAGATCGCACATTAACAGGGCATTTACCCACTCATCAAATGAAGAACTATTAAATAAAGAACTAAATTGGATAAAACACATAGCGATATAAAAATAAAAAACATGATCAAAAGAAGTAATCCAAAAAACAATCAACAAAATAATATATCGCAACAACAGAAATTTAAATACTGTGGCTCATTACCATATGTTCCAGAAATTAACAACATTTTGAAGAAAACTTGTAAAAAACATGAATTTTGTTTTAGAGTAAATACAAGAAATATAGGATGCTCTTCAGTCAACTACAAAGAAAAAACACCAATCTTACAAAAACAGCTGGTGTTTACTCAATAGTAATTAAGGATGATTGAAATAAGATAGTTAACCAATATATTGGTAGCACAAAACGCAATATTAAGACAAGAATTAATAAACATAAGAACAATTGGAAAAAAAAGGAAAACGAAACAGCACTCGTAGGACGACTGCACTATACAGGAGGCATAGGAAAGTCCCTTTAGCCTGGAATAACTTGCGAACGAAGAGAGGTACAGTTATGATAACGGTATAGCAAAGCGACTACGCCTGATCGAATGCAACCAATAGCAGCAACCCTAGTGGCGAAATGCGGAAGTTAGCTATTGCAAATCGAAAACGAAAAGAGAGCAAAATTTCCAATTAAAAAGTTGTAGAGCATTAATTATTAAGTACAAAACGAAATTGTTTCACACGGATAAGATAAATTGTCGCCTGAATACCCTAAAATGTCCGAAATCGATGCGCGACCTTTTGTGTGAACGTTTGAAGGGAACAGGCATAGGTATGAGCAAATACACACAATTTGTTGCATAAATGCGTATTTATATCAATACAGTTTGATGACGTCAGACAAAACAAAATAGGCAAACTGGCCGCACAGTGATAAAAAGTTAATGTAGAATATGTTCGAAGAGTTCGCCATTGCCCACGATACACATTTGCATTCGCGAAAGTAACTCTGCATGCACATTCCTCAGCATGGAAGGTGTCACACTATTGCAAGCATCTGTAACACGACGACGTATATCCAGCAGACTTGTAGGCGATGTTGCATACACCTGATTTTTTAAGTAACCCCAGAAATCCAAGCTCGCCATTCTCACACAGCATACGTAGACCTAAACTTCTGATCAAGGTACATCCTGCTACTGGTTTTTATATCGTAGGTACGGTACAACGTCACAATCTGCATTTGCATACGGCTACATTTGCGAAATGTGAATATGCAGATTCGAATCTTCGCGCATCGATTTCGGACATTGTACGGTATTCAGGCGACAATTTATCTTATCCGTGGGAAACGAATGTCGTTTTGCACTAATTATTTGATGCTCTACCACTTTGTATTTGGAAAATCGAAAACGAAAAAAGACAGCAAAATTTTGCTGTCTTTTTTCGTTTTCGATTTGCAATGGCTAACTTCCGCATTTCGCCACTAGGGGCGCTGCTGTTGGTTGCATTCGATCGGGCGTAGTAGCTTTACTATACCGTTATCTCACTTGCATAAATGCACCTCTTTCCATTTGCAAGTTATTCCAGGCTAAAGGGACTTTCCTTTGCACCTTGTATACACTGAGTGGCCACTTTATTATGACCACCTGACAGTTTTAAGCAAATAAGCTATGGCCGCAAGCCGTTGCCGCCAGAGGGCGAGGCTAGTATAAAAAGGGAAACGCTTAGTGCTTGCGACAGTAATAGAAGTGATTTTTGGGTGACGAGATGGGTAAAATATGCGATTTGAGACTTTCAACGTGGGATTATTGTAGGAGCTCGGAGCAATGGAGCGAGTGTCACCGAAACCGCCGCATTCGTGAAAAGCTCCAGAGCAGCTGTTGTTAAAGTGTTTAAAGACTGGACTGTCAGCCAAAAAACTGGGTCTCTACGTGCAACGTGTGGTCGTCATCGAGTAGTGACTGCTCGGGCGGAACGGAGTGTTCAGACTGGTAACAGACAACAGAAGGGTAACAGTGCAGCAAATTACAGACCATCTTAATCAAGGATCCCCTCAAAAGATCTCTGCACGCACTGTTTGCCGTACACTGCATCGCATGGGATATGGCAGTCGAAAGCCTGTTCGAACACATTTGCTGTCTGCAGTTAACAAGAGAAAACGTCTCCAGTTCGCACAGGAGCACAAGGATTGGACAGTCGATAATTGGAAACAAATTATGTGGTCCGATGAATCACGTTTTCAGTTGCACCATGCCGATGGCCGAGTGAGAATTTGGTGGAAACAGCACGAAAGCATGGACCCCAAATGCATTGCTACAACCCTTCAAGCTGGTGGAGGCAACGTTATGGTTTGGGGAATGTTTTTCTGGCATGCTTTGGGCCCTTTAATTCGTGTTGATCAACGTCTGACTGGCACATCATATCTAAACATCGTTGCGGACCAAGTGCATCCTGTCATGTGGATGGTTTATCCCAATGGCGATGGCTACTTTCAACAAGATAATGCGTCCTGCCATAGTGCCCGTATTGTACAGGATTGGTTTCAGGAACATGCCGGTGAGTTTACTTTGCTTAGGTGGCTCCCACAATCTCCAGATCTCAACCCCATTGAGAATTTGTGGGATGAAGTTGAACGGGCCATCAGACAGCTGGATCCACAACCCTGCAATCTCACACTCCTAGAAAGAGCTATTCATCAAGTATGGTCTCAGATTTCACAAACCACCTATCAACATCTAGTGGAGTCCATGTCATGAAGAATCGGTGCAGTATTAAAGGCAAAAGGTGGCCCAACGAAGTACTGAGGGGGTGGTCATAATTAAATGGCCACTCAGTGTATATTGGGAAGAAACTAAAATAATCAGCCAACAGAATAATGTAAAAACAACCCAGATTGCTGAAGCAGTTATCATACATAAAACAAAACCTTTTAACTGCAATAACAATAGTCCATGTGAATTATCATACGCATGGAGGCACCATATTGAAACTGAAAATAAAATAAAAAATAACAATAAGCACAGACGAACATCAGAACTACTTGGTTCAACGCTAGATGGCATTGAAGACTTCGTTACATAGAGACCCATGCGCACTAAGGCACATGATTTTCAGTGAATTGGACTTTGACATGAGATGAACATTCCCGTTGAAAACGCCAGGGATAAACCTGGTGAAACGATCGTCCGGATACACCATGAGATACGGACATATGGTGGTTGGCAGCTCGTGGTGGATGTATATAGTGTACATAGAAACTTTATTTTAACTTTGTATTTTGTGTTAGTGTTCAGTTGGTATTTCGCATCAAGGCTACTTATGTTTTGTCAACAGCCGACTTCAAACCCCCCCCCCTCCCCGACCTTCCGGAACTCAGCTTGTAAACTAGCCCTGCGGTTGATTTAATGATACAAGTTCCGGCTCTCAAGAATATTTGTTACAATAGAACGACATAAAAACTCATAGTAAGGAACTTTACTTCACAGTGTTCTACAGGTTATACGACACAAGACTGGAAGTGATAGGCCTATCCACGAACTTACATTGGATTACTGCTAGACCACATACACCACAAGATATGGGTATGTACTATACGTATAATGGATAGCAGCGCGTGGCGGATGTATATGGTGTACATACAGACTTTATAATCAACTTGTGTTTTATACTTTCTCGTTCAGTCTATATTTCGAATCTAGGATACTTATGTTAAGTCTGTTGATAACTTTAACCCCACTGAACCGAAATTATAAACTGGTACCCCTGCTGACTTGATGATACAGGTCCTAATCCTCAAGAATTAAATTTGGTACAACAGAAGGAAACAACAATTCATAGTAAGGAACTTTGCTTCACAGTGCTTACAAGTTACAACTGGCCTCGACACAAGACTGGAAGTGTTAGGCCTAAAAACAAATTCTCGTTGAATTAATTCTAGCAGCACGCAATTCCTGCAACGGAACTCGGGGTCTTTGGTGGATGGCAGTGAAGAAGCATTGTATGTAAGTAGTATATTTGTTGAACATTAAAATTGAATTGCATATAGTAGTTCCCACATTTTATGCACCATCATGGGCTGTAATTAACTTAAACGTGAGCAACAGAATATTGAAAGATGATACGCGTTTTTAAGAGTATAAATGGAAGATACCTAAATCACTTAAGATTTGCTGATGACATTGTCATAATTGGAACTAGCAATAGCGAAATGCAGAATACGATAAAGGATTTATGGATGGAAAGTCTTATTAAAGGTCTGACAATACACACAGCAAAAACTAAATATATGAACAATACCTAAAAGCATACAGAGAAGATTTTGATAGAAGGAAAAAGCTGAAAAAGTAGATTAATGAACTTATTTAGGTCAAGTAATCAGTTTTAAAGACAGACAAGAAAGAGAAATCAATAGAATTATCAAAGGTAACAAAGCCTTTTGGATACTTAAAAGACTATTTAATTGGTGATTTTCCATTGTGTTTAAAAAGAAAAATCTTCAATGCATGTATTATCCCCGTTTTTACTTAGAAAATGAAACATGGAGTACCACAGAGCGACAGTGTAAAAAAATAAGAGTATCGGTAAGAAAGTTTGATAGAAGAATGTTAGGAATAACAAGAAGAGATAGAGTTAGAAATGAAAGTATAAGAGAAAGAACAGGAATAATAGATATTACAAAAATAATGAAAGAATCAAAGTGGAGATAGACTGGACATGTCAGACGACTAAACAAGTTAGTAAAATCATGCAATGCATTGATTATGATACGCTATCCAACATACCAGGAATCCTTACTCAAGTTATGAGGATAATGGCTGTGGAATAAATCTCGCTCCTGTGCCCTGACCTTTGACCCCATTTCGTCCATTTTCAATAGGGTTCGTCCCCAGGTGGTCCCCTACCACATACTAAAAGTTGATCGAAATCGAAGTATTTTTACGTAAGTTATGACGCATAAGAGCAGTGGAATGGATCCCGCTCTATGTTCTAAGCTTTGACCCCATTTCGCCCATTTTCAAAAAGGTTCGTTCCCAGATGGTCGTCTACCACATACTAAAATTTCTTCGAAATCGAACCATTTTTTACGAGTTATCGTGCGGACGGACAGACGGACAAAGCTGGAGCATATACTCTTCTTCAACCTACGGTTGGAAAGCGTAGAAAATGGACGCGATTAATAACAGAATGGTAACTGAGAGACGGAAGGACACGAAGAGGATGCCACAGAATAAGATGGAGAGTTGACTTTCAGAAACTTAGAGGTGCTAAATGGTGGACTAAGGATCGAGGAAGTTCGAAAAGACTGGAGGAGGCCTACACCCTGCAGTGGGTGTGAACAGGCTAAGAAGAAGAAGAAAAAGAAAAAGTGCTGCTAACTATTTGAAATGATGTTAATGATTATCATTGACGATCTGAAGTACCTTAGAGACAAAATAAAGGCAGTGGTTTTCGTAAGTTAAAAACGACTCTTTTTCTGGCAGTTAGTTTGCCTAATATTGCTCACTGTATAATTACGGGTTTTGTGCTAGCTATAAGAAGCATAATGTTAAGACGCTCTAGTATTACAAGAACCACCGATAGTACGATAAAATGTTTTAAGTGAAGAAGAAAATTAAAAAAAAAATTACACAGCGTGTGTTGTTCAATACCGTAACTTTTCAAAAGTTCCATTTGAAAGATAAAACTGCTTGTTCTCTTCGGGGATTTCTTTTTCTGTTTCCTGCATGGTGCAACATGACTGCAGATACCCATTGGGCTTGAAAGAATCAGATCTGTAATGATCTTTTTAAAAATCTCTTCAGCAAATCTTCAAGCTCATCAGCGATTGTAAATTTATCTTTACTCCATGTATGTATTAGGTGTACAAATAAGTTTTAAAGCGTTTTAAGACTACACAACATGTAATTTGAGAGAAAGCAACAATACCTTTAACGAATCAAAATATACGCCGTCATTATCTATCACCTTCCGCCTTCGGTCGGGCAGCTGATGGATTCCAGCCATGAAGAATACACGTCGTGTGACGCGTGAAGTCGTCAGCCCATTTTTGCGCTTCGTCACATGTCCGGAACCGTACAGCAGACAAGCCATGTTGCATCGATCGGAACAAATGATAGGCTGAAGGGGCTATGTCGGGACTATACGCCGGGTGCTCCAAAACTTCCCAGCCAAGCATCAATAACGTTTCCTTGACCGATTTCGCGACAAACGTTGCCGTGCAGTAATTTCACGGGACGCAATCCTTTGCCTGTGAATGCACGTTTCCGACAGATTTCCTGGTTCAATCGCAGCAATTCTTGCTTGTAGTGATCGGCAGTAACAGTTTGACCCTGTTCCAATAGTTCATGATAGAGCACACCCTTCATACCACACCAGATGCACAACAGAATTTTCTGGGAGTAAATATTGATTTTCGGTGTAGAAGTCGTTACTTCACCGTGGTCTACCCTGTGTTTGGGATTGTCGTATCACATCCACTTTTCATCATCCGTAACGATTTTCCACAAGAAACACTTTCTGTGTTGTTTATTCAACAGATTCAAACACTTCATGACACGCTCATCCTTGTTCCTCTGGCTCAGGTCATGTGGCACCCATTTTCCTTCCTTCTGAATCTTTCTCATTCTGCGTCAACGATTGGAAATGGTTTGTTGAGTTACCCCCACTTGTTCAGCTAGTTCTTTTTTGTGTTTGAGACGAATCTTCACCCAGCAATGCTTGCAGTTCCTCATGTTGAACCTTCTGCGGGGCCTCTACGTTCTCGATCGCTAACATCAAAATCAGCTGCTTTAAACCGTCTAAACCAAAACTCACACATGCTTTTCGATACAATATTCTCCCCCCAAACAGAACAGATCATGCACATGCTTTTGCAGCACTTCATAACGAATGCAGTGTCGAATAAATGCAGTACTGCTTGCCATCTTTCACCTACGGACGTGCAAGTGCGTTTGAATGTTGGGCAAACTTCTGTGTCACATTTAATACTCTGGACCAGTTACAGTTACATGACAACGCGGGAGAATGTCGGATATGTAAATTAGCGGTATACGTCACACACACAAAAAAGCTTTAAAACTTATTTGTGCTCCTAATAATATAAGAGGCGGTCAAAAAGCTTTTATTTTCACTAAAAAAAAGGAGTTACGTATATGAGCTTTGGTGGTGGAGTTAGTCCTTCTCCGCACCCCCATCTAGGGCAACACATTTCTCCCAACAATGGATGACGTGGCGGAGACCTATGTTGTAGAGGTCCTCTGTCTGGCTGCTCAGGAAGTGCTCCACCTCGAAAATCACCTCATCATCGTCCATGAAACGTCTGCAACGCATCGGGCTCTTTTAGCCGATGAAATAGGAAGAAGTCGGATGATGCCAGGTCAGGGAAGTAAACGGGCCGAGGTAGAATTTCATAACCCAAACTAATCGCAAGTGTCACCGTGTCTTGGGCAGAATGGGCTGGGGCGTTGTCCTAAAGGAGACCCCCCCCCTCGTCAGCTTTCCGAGGCGTTTCGCTTTGATGGCGTTCGGTAACTTCTGCAGGAGGTCCCGGTAATATTTCCCCGTTATTGTTTGGCCCTTGCGGGCATAATCTGTGAGGATCACACCGCAGAGCCCCCCCCCCTTCCCCCTAAAAAAAACGCTGAGCATGACCTTTCCTGAGGAGACTTGCATCTTCGCCTTTTTTGGCGTCGGTGCCCCAGTGTGTTTCCACTGTTCGCTTTGTTCCTTCGTTCCGGGGTTGTAATGGTACACCCAGCATTCATCCGTAATGATAATCCGTTGAAAGAAATTGTCCGGGACTGCCACACACAGCATCAACGTGTCCACTGCAGCATCCTTTGGGCGCTCTTTTTGCAATAGTGTCAGCAGTCGCGAAACCCAGAGGGCGGAGAACTTCTTCGTGTGAAGCTCATTTTTAATGAAGTTGACCACTGATCCATGAATATTATTGACCTTTTGCGTGATCACTGCGGCAGTGATGCACCGGTCTTCGGAGCACAAGAGCCACCACTTCTTTCTCAATGCCTGATTCTTCACTGAGAGACTGTCTTTCGCTTCGTCGATCGTCTGACACGCTTGTTTGTCCACATTGAAAGCGTCTACGCCACTTTACCACTCTGTCATACGATGGGGCATTGTCCCCGTACATGTTTACGTGCTCAGCGTAGTGATGTAAATACCACCCCCGCAGCTTCGGGGGGGGAGGGCGCAGATAACGAAGGGGCATACTTTAGCTGCAAGTTATAGTTTCATGAAAAAATTTGAACAAGCACGATAATTAAGCCAAAGATTCATAATTTGTTTTAAGATATATTTAGCTTTGCCCAAATAAATGCCTTGTTTGGGTGAATTACTGCCGTCTCAACACGATATTACAAGGTTAAAACACTTTAATGTAAAAGCACCTTAGTTAAAAACTTTGCATATAAGTTTAAAAAAAAAGGTACACAAGAACTTTCAGGTGTGGGTCATATTATGGGAGCAGTGGGTTAAATACATCTAAAGGAGGGACATGACGTATATTGTCATAAAGGGCATACGCACTCTTGGTGAATCACCGTAACACCATTTATAACAATGTGATGGCATTTGTTATCAATTAATGTCAATATTTGGTAAGTCACTCTGAAGTAAATATTTACAAAGATTTGGAACGACACACGGGAAATCTTCATTACAACATTGTTGCTGATGGGCAAAGATTTGCAGGCTTTCAGTAAAGCGAATTAAGTTTCTTGACTTTGGAGTAGTTAATATGGTTGTTTCGTCCCACGAAGGTTGATACGTTTCTTCGCGAAGTAGGCGCGACATTGCTGTGGTTGTGGATATGGTTTTTATGTCATATTTATGCTCCAACAGGCGAATCTTCAAAATACGGTCGTCGAACCTATATATAATTGGTCTATATTCCCGGGTTCAATCGCTTTCAGTGGGATTACATAAACTCCATGTCGGTTCTGCATCTGGATAAGATCCTCTCATTTTTGACGAAAGGCCATATGTTGCGAGTCTTTGTTCCAAAGTTCAGACCATAATGTCTACATATGTTTTTCAAGATAGTAGTTATTGGCGGGACATAGGGTACAGATCCCACAAAATTTTTAGATGACGACCTGTTTTTCTGACACTTTAGTGTATATATCTCTATACACACTGAAGTGTCAGAAAAACTGGTACACCAGTCTAATACTTGGTAGGTCCCCCACGGGAGCACAGGACTGCAGAAATACGACGGGGCATGGACTCCACTAGCTTCTGGAAATACGCTGTAGGCAATGCACACTATACTTCCTGCAGAGCGTTCCACTATTAGGGTGTATTCCGAGGTCTCGGATTCCTGTGTTCGATAGCGCGTTGCATGGCATCCCAAATGTGTTCTATCACATTCAGATCTGGGGAGTTGGGTGGCAATGGCAACACCCCAAACTCAGATGAATGCTCCTTTAACCATAATGTGGGATCCCGACACTTGCGTGGAGGTCCTGTTGGAACAGGCCCAACCCATCAGCATGAATGCAGGTCATGAACGGGTGTACCTCGTCAGAAAAGATGTGCACATAGCGTTGTTCAATCACAGACGTTTGTAGACGTACCAGGGGTACCAGTGAAGTCCAGCTAAACAAACCCCATACCATTACGGACCCCCACCAGCCGGAACAGTTCCCTGTTGACAGGCGGGATACATGACTTCATGGGGTTTGCGCCACACACGAATCCTTCCATCTGCCCGATACAGTTGGAAACGCGACTCGTCAGACCAGGCTACCTGTTTCCAGTCATCAAGTGTCCAGTGGCGGTGTTGCCGTGCCCAGGCGAGGCGCATAGCTCTGTGTCGTGCACACATCAAGGGGGCTCGAGTTGGGCGTCGGCTCCTAAAGCCCATATCGTGCAGGGTACGTTGCACAGTCCGGACGCTGATGCTTGTTGAGGCTCCAGCATTGAATTCCGATGATACTTGCGAGAGTGTTGCACGCCTATCGCGTGAAACGATTCTTGACAGCCAACGATGGCCACGTTCACCCAATGTCTTTTTACTGTCACACTGGTATCGTAGGTTGGAGGTTTTCACTGAATTCTTGTAGTCACGGTACACCCTTGCAATGGTCGTCCGTGAAAATCCGAACTTCGTTACTACCTCCAAAATACTATGGCCTATCTGACGAGCACCAACTATGACACCACGTTGAAAATAGCTTAAATCGTTATTACTTGTCATTCTCATGCCGGAAACAGCTCTGACAGCTGGCAAGGATGTTTATCGCTTTATATACGCACTGGCGGACGCAACCGAGTACGCGCATAGGTGACGTTGCTATGTATTTTGCATAAGCTCGTCTGTACCAGTTTTTCTGGCACTTCAGTGCATATAAAAGTGAGAATTTGTATGTTTGTTCCGCATACGTTCCTAAACGGTTTTATGGATTTGCACCGAAATTGTCGTACATACTCTTCATCACCCAAATTAAAATACAGGTGGTACGATTTTTAGAAATTCCATCTTTAAGGGGGTCAGTTGTGTTTTTAAGGGGCCCTCTATAGACTGTGTGCAAATCGGATGCTGCGGTATTACTCCGCGTGTCAGAGCAACGGTCGTCAGGTGACGCCTCAGTCCTCGCAAGCTTCTGCGGTTCAGGCATACGGGGAAGAGTCCGATTTTTGAAAACACAACGCACCGGTGGAACATATCGTCAAAATATTATTTTGTTTATGTTACCATGGCATTTTCTTTGAAAGGATTAGGTTTCATTAGACTCCCAACAATTGGCGCAGGAGTCTCAAATATGGGTGGAGCTACAGATTCCCACTAAAAGGCGTGGTCCTCTCAAATAGCATCAAGGTTAAGTTGAAGTTAAAACAGATGGTCTTCTTCATACATAAAATTTAAATACAAGATTAGTATTGGTATTAGTATAGATAAAAGAAATATAGCCTATGTCCACCGGAAAGAAGTAAACTTCCTCACGGTGAAAGAATTATCCGAATGGGTTTAGTTTTCGAGATTAGTAAAAAAATTCCGTATATTATCGTTAACTACTTTCTTTCACGCTGGGTGTGATCAGGTTGTATATCTACAATCTAGAAAGCTCAATGCGGAGTGCAAGAAGTGCATTATTGTGCATGTTTGCTATTTCGAGTTTTTAGGGCTCAGAACGGCCATTATAAATTGTGATTTTTATAATAAAAATTTAATCAAGTGAGGTGAAATGCCTCCAAAAAAAACGCAAACCCATTGGACAAGTTCAGCCAAAAGCAAAGAAAGTAATATTACTTCCAGAGAGTGAGGCAACCGAACAATGTGATCGAAGACTTATGGACCAGCGGTAAAGAGCCAGTGTATCTAGGGCGGCAAAGACTTTATAACAGCGTGAGGCCCGACTTGAGCGTTCATCATGGTAGGATTTTTTTATAGTGCGATTTACATTGTTACTTGAAAACAAACTTTATGTCTATCCCGGGCAACGCCGGGTATCTCCGCTAGTATGACATAAAAACCAGATCAACAAACACAGCAATATCGCGCCTACTTCGTGAAGAAGCGTATCAACCTTTGTGTGACGAAACAACCATATTAACTGCTCCAAAGTCAAAAAACTTAACTCTCTTTACTGAAAGCCTGCAAATCTTTGCCAATCTCTCTTTACTGAAAGCCTGCAAATCTTTGCCCGGTAAAGAGCCAGTGTATCTAGGGCGGCAAAGACTTTAGAACAGCGTGAGGCCCGACTTGAGCGTTCATCATGGTAGGATTTTTTTATAGTGCGATTTACATTGTTACTTGAAAACAAACTTTATGTCTATCCCGGGCAACGCCGGGTATCTCCGCTAGTATGACATAAAAACCAGATCAACAACCACAGTAATATCGCGCCTACTTCGTGAAGAAGCGTATCAACCTTTGTGTGACGAAACAACCATATTAACTGCTCCAAAGTAAAAAACTTAACTCTCTTTACTGAAAGCCTGCAAATCTTTGCCCATCAGCAACAATGTTGCAATGATGATTTCCCATGTGTCCTTGGAAATATTTACTTCAGAGTGACTTACCAACTATTGACATTAATTGTTAACAAATGCCATCACATTGTTATAAATGGTGTTACGGTAATTCATCAATAGTGCGCATGCCTTTTATGACAATATACGTCACATCCCTCCGTAAGATGTATTTAACCAACTGCTCTCATAATACACTGACGGAAAAAGAAATCCCAACACCACGAAAAAATAGTTGTATAGGAATGAAATGGCGGCTATACATTTGTATAGGTAACATATTTAATCGATTAAGGTTTCAAGATCACAGCTTAAAGTAAGCGTGAGAAGAGCCATTTTAAATGTGAAATGCTGGTACATTAAAAACCGGTGTAACCGCCAGAATGTTGAATGCAAGCACGCAAACGTTCATGCATTGTGTCGTACAGGTGCTGGATGTCAGTTTGTGGGATGGAGTTCCATGCCTGTTGCACTTGGTCGGTCAATACAGGGACGGTTAATGCTGGTTGGGGGTGACGATGGAATTGTCGTCCAATGATGTCCCATACGTGCTCGATTGGTGAAAGATCTGGTGATCTAGCAGGCCACGGCAACATGTCGACACTCTGTAGAGCATGTTGGGTTACAACAGCGGTATGCGGGCGAGCGTTATCCTGTTGGAAAACACCCCCTAGAATGCTGTTCATGAATGGCAGCACAACAGGTTGAATCACTAGACCGACGTACAACTGTGCCGTCAGGGTGCGTGAGATAACCACGAGAGTGCTCCTACTGTCATAGGAAATTGCTCCCCAGACCATAACTCCAGGTGTAGGTCCAGTGTGTCACGGTCGCAGACAGGTTGGTTGCAGGCGCTCACCTGGCCTCCTTCTAACCAACACACGGCCATCACTGGCACCCAGGCAGAACCGGCTTTCATCAGAAAACACAACAGATCTCCACTCCGTCCTCCAATGAGCTCTAGCTTGACACCACTGACGTCGCAAACGGCAGTGGTTTGGAGTAAGTGGAATGCACGCTACAGGGCGTCTGGCTCGGAGCTGTCCTTCAAGTAACCGATTTGTAACAGTTCGTTGTGTCACTGTGGTGGCAACTGCTGCTCGAATTGCTGCCGCAGACGCGGTACGATGCGCCACGGCCATACGCCATACACGGCGGTCTTCCCTCTCAGTAGTGCCACGTGGCCGGCCGGAACCCGGTCTTCTTGAGGCAGTACCTTACCTTGACCACCGCTGCCAACAATCATGCACAGTGGCTACATTCCTGCTAAGTCGTTCTGCAATATTGCGGAAAGAAATTCAACCTTTGTAACGTACCAGGAGATGTGACGTACCTGCCAGAAGGACGCACACGACATAAAGGCAGATAGGAATCAGAATAAAATGTCCGCGTAGCTCAATTGGTAGAGTGACTTATTCCGGAATGAGGGGATCCGGGTTCGAATCCCGGCGTAGACCAAAAATGACGGAGAAATTCACTTCGTTATAATGGCGCCCGAACTATCCGGATGACCCGGCCGTTCAAAATCTCGCATTGGTGTGATGTTCTTTCCACACCGCGAGATAGGAAAAATAAGAAAATCCCTTCTCCAGCACTTCGAAAAAAAAAAAAAAAAAAAAAAAAAAATAAGGGGGAGATGATTCAACGTACCAGCAGATGTGACGTATCTGCCAGAAGGACGCACACGACATAAAGGCAGATAGGAATCAGAATAAAATGTCCGCGTAGCTCAATTGGTAGAGTGACTTATTCCGGAATGAGGGGATCCGGGTTCGAATCCCGGCGTAGACCAAAAATGACGGAGAAATTCACTTCGTTATACCTTCTCGTAGCACTATTACACGACCTTGTTCAAAATCCGTGAGCTGTTGATAATGGCTTCTTCGTCTTTTCGAAGGCATTCTTGACTAACATCAACACCCTACGTCGAATCTCAACGATAACTAACGCTCACGAACTTTACAGCGCGTATTTACAGCACACCTGCTTTGCATGTTCCGAGGGGCGCTACCAGCGCCAAACGTATGCGCCGAGCGCGAAATTTGCATAGACGTCATCTTACAGATGTACTCTCACCGCCTACCAACTGTCGTTTATCTAACACAACCCCTTCTTGGTGTTGGGATTTTTTTTCCGTCAGTGTATTTACGTCAATTCCACTTGCTTTAGGCAGTAATAAAATCTTTTTCACAGCCCCTCGTATAACCAATAGGAAACCAGTGTCTTTGGTTTTGCAGTTCTCGAGTTCTCGTCTAGCGCAAAGTAAAGAAAAAAAAAATTCTCAAAATTTTCTTTAACATCAGTTACACTTTTTGATATATGAAATTTCCATTCTTGATAAGTTTACTGATTAGCTTATCAAAAATAAAATTTCTGATATACTTACTTGATATAGTTTAGCGATATATCACAATTTTCTTTCTTGTTAAGCTTAGCATATTGAAAAAGCGAATGCAGCCCGGATCCCTGAGCAGTTAGAAGTCCGAGACTCGGCCAATCGTCCCAGAAGGATCCGGTTCCCGGACGAGGAATAGGCGCTGCTCCTGTTCCACGGAAACTACCCGAAATCCGGTGGTTTTTTGCCCGAAACCACAGGGCAAAAATTAAGGACGGACCACTTCATACTGCCCTAGATGCTCACGGAGGTCAGGTTAGGCAAGTAATTGTTAACTTGTCGCATATTAACCTTCGTCAAATTGTTGTTCCTTGAGGTTGATAATAACAATCATATTGCTACGTGGCTGACGATAATAATAATACACTTTCATCGCGGGGTTTGTAGTTAGAGTTCGGCACACAAGCACCAATGTGAAGGAAAACAACAGAAGAGCTAATAATAGTAAGCAGGACGCAACACTATATATCATGAGATACTTCTGTACGTTTCAGAACGATTTATTTCTCTTATCTCTTTTGGCGAAAGTTGTCCTTAAGCTCTCTTTACTCTGTTTGTTGCAAGCAATATAAGATATTTTCACGTTCTGTGGGTACTTGTTACCGATAACTTTCTACACCTTTCTTCGCGCCATCGAGAAGAACCCTTCTTTCCCCGTAGTTAAGAACGTTGTGCCCTGGGACAAAGCCCCTTGGCTTCCTTCACGACCGACCCTCCAAATTGACTGCATTTTTTTTCCTTTTCTCCATTTTGCCCTTAGGCGAATGGTGACCCTAGCCTTTCAAAACACACAGCGATACTCTGCTGCCCCGGATTATAAGGCGGCGTCCCAAGACAAAAGCCTCAAAGCTGAGAATAGACGCTCCTCGCGTACCCTTCGGTTACCTTTGAACCATACATGCCGAAAAGTGCTAATTGCATTTAACAATACCAAATGCGGCTGCGAAATACAAACCCAAGACTTGAAATGATTTTAAGATGCGACAGCTTGGCGCTCTCTGAAAGTTCCTACTTCCTGACAACGCGAAAAAAGGTGCAACATTCCCAGGCATGTAGAACAAAGGAAAATGGAACACGAGGTAAAAGAAATGTTGCGAATGAGATTTAATATTTTTGCCTAAAATTATTGTATTAAATCTCCGTAACATAATCCATACGACCGCAGCAAGCTTTTCTTATCTGGGAGGGCGAGACTTGAAATTACGCCCCTTCGAGATCAAAATTACGCCCCTTTGAGTTCCACTGAAATAATACGCGGTTTTAACTTTCTCACACACTGCCATTATAGGAAAGTATTATAACCGTTCACAAAACGCATTTTAGTTTTTTGACTTAATTTTATTTAAAATGTAAAAACTAGGAAAATACTCAAAAACGACAGGTTGTAAATACCAAGTAGAGCGTAAACGTTATGTAAACGCCGACAACACAACACTCCACAGAAATGCAGAACGAAAAACATACCAGCGCAGAACGAATGCGTATGGGATAAAAACGTAACAAGAGGAAGAAGCTTTAAGGGTAGGGCTTGGAAAAATTCCGCTCAAGGTTAAACGCTCAGGGAACTTTCTGCGACAGACCACAAATGATTAATTAGCTCTTCAGCCCAGCTACATTTTCGGAAAGGTCATGGAGGTTGGGCACATCAGCATATTGTTTTCTATGCCTCCATTTACTGTTTTGGAAAATATCTTTCATGGATATGAGATGACCTCATAGTGTATGTTACTCTGTACCCTGGTTAACTGTATGGAATACTGAATGAGACTAAAGTTTTTACCAAAAAAAAAAACAACTAAAGAATGTAACTTTCTTTTTTTAGTGACAGCTTCTATTTTTTACATCCCCCAGAGCATGAATTTACGCCCCTGAAATGATCATTCTGGGAGGGCAACTGCCCTCCCCGCAGCTACGGCCCTAGTAATCCCCCTAGGAAAAAAGATATTTCTTTTCTGAGAAACAGGACCGTAGTAAGATTTTTTTATCTGGGAGTGCGAGATTTGAAATTACACCCCTTCGAGTTCAAAATTACGCCCCTTCGACTTCCACTCAAATAATACGTGGTGCTTACTTTGTCACACACCGCCGTTATAGGAAAGTATTATGATCGTTCAAAAATCGCACTTCAGGTCTTAGACATAATTTTATTGAAAGTGTAAAAACTAGGCAAATGCCCAAGAACCGCAGGTTGTAAATGCCAAGTAAAGCGCAAACGTGAACACCGACAACATAACACTCCGCAGAAATGCAGGACGAAAACCAAACCAGCGCAGAACGAATGAGTATCGGTTAGTGAACGTAACAATAGGAAGAAGCTTTAGGGGTATGGCTTGGAAAAATTCCATTAAAGCTTAAACGCTCAGAGAGACGTCTTGCGACAGAGCACAAGTGATTAATCAGCTCTTCATCCCAACGACATGTTTGGAAAGGTTTTGGAGGTCAGGCATATCAGCATATTGTTTCATATGCGTCCAATGTTCTGGAAAATATGAATACGAGATGATCACATCTCATAATGTCTGTTACTCTGTACCCTATAGTTACCTGCGTGGAATACTGTAGGAAGCCTTTAAAAAGAAAATACTGAAGGGCGTAGCTTTCTTTTTTAGTTACAATTTCTATTTTTTACATCCCCCAGAGCATGAATTTACGCCATTGGAAGGGCAACCGCCCTCCGTGCCTTCCCGGTAGCTACAGCCCTGCTGAGAACGTCTGCCTGGCGACTAAAATCATAAATTTTCTAACAAAATCTCCGCCGTTGATTGAACGCAAACAAAGCGGCGGTTGGTACACTGGAAACCTTTTTCTGGCATGCAAATCTGCAGAATTAGAAATCCCTCTGCATCATCGTAGCACTCTTAACTATTACAAACGTATATGTAATCAGTTTCAGAAATAAATTTTGCGAGACAGAGAACGTATTTGGCATATTTAAATTTCTGTATTCTTGAGATTATAAATGGTAAATTCCATTCGGGTGCTTTGCTTTGATTTTGTTTACTTCAGTACTCTTTAAATGTAAATCTCACTTGCAACAGTTATGTTAATGCTTACGTTATGTATGCATGCCTACATCAATTACATCTTTGATTTTTGAAAGCAGCATTAAATTTTAACTGAATTTTACATCAATCTGAACCACTTTTTCAGAATTATTAAAATTTCTCCCGATAACTTTTTCTTTTATAAACGATTGTGTTTTTAGACCTTTCCCGATAAATCACGTAAAACCCTTCGCTGTTTATCGTTGATCCTTTAATAGCTGACAAAGATTCTGTTTCAGTAGGCATTGATTCCAAAGGGTTGCACTTTTATTCATTGGGGTATTAACAAAAAGGTCAGATGAGTAAAATAATGTGATTTGAAATTCACGTTTTGATAAGTTCGTGAAAAATCATAATCTGGTAGATAATATTCTATAATGGATGATGGCATTTCCAAACTTGAGCGTTCTGTCGAAATTAGAGGATTTGAATAGATTTCAAAAGCGGATTTCCACTGAATGCATAATGCTTTCCTCTATTTGCAAAACGAATAAAAGCAGAACTTGCTGAATATTTAATGAATTTCCTTCATACAAGAACGGTGATTTGTGGAAAACTAGATTCAGAAAACCCTGTACGCATGTCGTTTAGGAATTTAAATAACGATTTTAAGATGTGCGTATGCTGCTTCATCCTGAAGATTAAAAACGTGTGCTTTCCGTGCTAAGGCAACTTTTTTAAACGATGGAAAAAATCAAATTCCCTTAACCTTCTCTTGCAACATCTAGAACAGGAAAAAAGCTGCGATTTCCATTAGCGATTCCTACTTTTTCTCTAATGGAAGAACCCTTGTTTGTGCTGCGGTTCTAAGTGTGGAAAGAGGAATGAAGTGAACTAAGAGATATTTAACGGTTTCAAACACCATCTTAGATCTGAACGGACACTTCGTGGAGATATTTTCATCTCTTTGAGATATCAATTATGAGACGAAGTCGTTAGTGGACTCAGTTGTATATTCAAGAAGTCTCGTGATCTAGGAGGTCTCGCTAACTAGGTCCAATATCAGAAAGTACCTTAATTTTTCGTTCAGTGTAGGAACACAATCGGCCAGAAGCTTGGGCAGAAGATTCCCGCAACAGGGATTAGAGATGAGCCAATCCATCTGGGATTACAAACAAGAGTCGTTAAGGAGCGACTGCATTCCGAGGCAGTTAATGAATGGCCTGTCGATGCGGCATGTTTATGGAGTTCGGTGGAGAGAGAAGGTCGACCACCCCTCGTGGTAATTAACTACGGAAACCAACTACTTAGCAAGAAGCATCAATTTACTCAACTCCATTAGAGCATCTTGAAAACATTTCTTCCGATCCCAACGACTACTTTATCTTCAACTAATTTAGAGCTTGTTAGTAATGGGGATAGTTTTCCACCCAAGGAAGAGGAGGAGAAATCAGCTAATATTGTGAAGATCTCTTAGACCCTGTAAATGATCAGTACTCTGGAAGTTCTCCAGAGCTAAATATGCACGGGAGCTAAAAGATAAGCAGACTTTGCCACAGCAGTTTTGTGACTTAATCCGGTAAGAATGGTGTATTTCTCGAAGCTAATGATCCTAATAAGGGTTCCTGCTTCCCAGCAAATAATGAAACATACACAAAAGGATTTGTCGTTCTTAATACGTCCATTCTTAAACATTTCGCACTATGAGAACTGCGTGTGTGTGTGTGAAATCGAGTAGGACAATTAGCAAAAGCGGGTTTTTTACTTTAATTGATACACGATGTTTGTCGTGGTCATTGTTACCATTCTACTGGTTTTTGACTTCTGACCGTGGATTTGCTGATAGATTTTTGCCCGGTTTTAAGGTTTGCATTCGATTTGCAAGTAACATTTGAGTGATGTTCCTCTGACACCATTGCTATATAATATTTCAAACAGCATATTATGATTTATTTTGTTAAATGCCTTAGGTAAGTCACTAAATATAGCCAGAGTCATTTCATTGGAATCCTGATTTTTGTGTAAGATGGTGTGTAACAGTTAAAAATTACTTGTCATCTAAATTTGTATTTATGAAACCTATATTGTAGTTAGCATGTTACTTTTTTATCGAGATAGTAATTAGTTTGTTACAAATTGTTCTTTCTAAATATGCTACAAATAAAATCTAATTGATTATTTGTATTCAATTGATCATGTTTTTGAGTATAGGAGTTATTTCACCTACTTTGAGAAAGTTTGAGAATTATAGAGCATGTGCGTAAATTCATAAATATTAAGCAGAAGTCATCGCTCTTTCCATGTTTATAAAGGCGTCACGGAAAACTTCTCATCGGCCGCCATCGAGAATCGAACCCAGGGTCTTCCAGTTACCCCGCCAGACATGCTACCACTGCACCACAGGGGCCTCGAATTGTCCAGACTCACATACGACTAACTGTCAAACCACATGGCAGGTTGCTTTTTGGAGCCTCGCGCACAATGCTGAGGATTCACCAAAGATGGAAAGCAGCAACTGAACAAATAACTAGGAGGCGAAAGAATAATTAATGCACAATTGACGTGGACTAGAAACATCAAACAGAAGTCATCGCTCTTTCCACGTCAATTGTGTGTATTAATTATTTTTTCGCCTCCTAGTTATTTGTTCAGTTGCTGCTTTCCATCTTTGGTGAATCCCCAGCATTGTGCGGGGCTCCAAGAAGCAACCTGCCATGTGGTTTGGCAGTTAGTCGTATGTGAGTCTGGAGAATTCGAGGCCGCTGTGATGCACTGGTAGTATGTCCGGCGCGTAACTGGAAGACTCTGGGTTCGATTCCCGGTGGCGGCCGATGAGAATTTTTTCGTGACTCACTTATAAACGTGGAAAGAGCGATGATTTCTTTTGATGTTCCTAGTGCACGTCAATTGTGTGTATCAATCATAAATATTTGTTAAAGTGTCAATAAATATGTAAGGATGGCATAAATTTGACTACTTTAAGGCTAGTAGCAACCTGGATTGGGCCAATATTAGCTTTAGTGACGTGCATTGCTTCGATTTGGATTAAAATTGTGTTTAAATGTCGAATGAAAACGGTGAAGAATTGCTATTATTTCAGATATTTGTAAATTTCAATGTCCCTTTCCATTGAGATAGCATGTTAAACTACATTAATTTTGTTAGGCTTTATAAAGTACCCTCACGTGCCAGTTTATTGGGTATACCTAAATAGTAGAATGTTGCGCCGTCTCTAGCCTGCAGAACAACTCGAAATCGTTGGTGCATGGAACATACCAGATGCTCGAAACGTCATGCAAGAATGTTATACCACGCGTAAATGGCTGATTCACGTAGCTGCTGCAAAACGAGCAATGCCGCGGCAAACAGCCCGTTCACAGAGATGGAGCTGAGAGCAAATATCCGGTTCTGTTTGAAAACAGATAAAACTGCATGTGGGACAGCTGAATTGTTGCATGGCGTGTATGGAGCTAATTTCCTATCTGGTGCACAACTATTCCGATGATATGCACGATTCAAGGATGGGCGGGAAGATTTGGAAAATGACGGAACGTTCGGACTCCCGGTTTCAGTGCGCACTTATGAACTCACTGAGAAAATTCGCGAAACTGTGATCATTGTGTGACCTTGAGGATGCTAGAATGTCAGCTCGGTGTTAATAAGACGATTCGTCAAATTTTAGTACAAGTTTGTGCTCGTTTTGTTCCACATTCTTTGTCAGATGACCACAAACCTGCACGAGTGGAGTACGCAAAAGACATCCTGGAGATTACAGAAACAATGCAAAATTTCTCTAAATCATTGTGGCAGGGACATGGTGTTTTCAATATGATCCTGAAAAGAAGCGTCAGAATGCTTAGTAGAAGTAGTCACAGTCACCCAAACGAAGGACGATCAGGTTACAGAAGTTCAAAATCAAGCAAAAGCTTGTGTGCTTTTATGACGCACAAGGGAATTCTGCATCACGAGTTCATTCCTGAAGGTACAATTGTCACTGGCAATGGTTACACATCCAGTTTGGAACGATTATGAAAGACGATTGCTTATGTCAATCATGAGTACAAGAAACAGGTAATGGTTGCTTCTTCACGATAACGCTCCCGCACACGCAGCAGTCAATGTACAGCAATTTCTGGCACGAAAGAAAGTGTGTGTGCACTCAAACATCTCCCCTATTCTCCAGATTTGTCACCGTGTGACTACTTTCTACTCCCTAATTTAAAGCTACCTTTAAAAGGAAAGGTTTTCAAGACATTAAAGACGTACCAAGAACTGTGACATCAGCTCTTCACTCTATTCCAAAAGATGACCTATGCACGTCCTTCCTTTCGTTGGCTCACCGTGCCACTTTTTGTAATAACTCATGAGGAATGTATTTCAGATAAAATATATTCACGTAAGTTTTCCTACTTTTCCAATTTTTAAAAAGAATTCAGTCTCATTACTTAATTACCGCACTGTATATATCACACGTAAGATACGATATCTGGCATAATTTACCTTGATGAATGAGAGTTCACACAGGCTTCTACATGGCCTCCACTGCTGACGCCAAAATGAGAGCTACATCTCGGAAGAAATTACTAGACAAATAAAACTTTAGCTTAAGTGCAATTGGCCGCCCCGGTGGCGCAGTGGTCTCAGCGATGGCCTCCGATCGTTCGTCCGAACGGGGTCCGGGTTCGAATCCCGGTGAGGCATGGATGTTGTGTTTGTCTTACGGCACTGGCTCTCTCCCTTCCCTGGAACCAGTGACCCTAAATTAGGGACGGGCGACTGCTTATAGCCCATTGAGTTGCTCACGGTGGTCGCTAAACCTCCAATCAAAAAAAAAAAAAAAAGTGCAATTGAAAGAAATAGTATAAATTAATTTTCAAGAGCAATTTGCAGTTATGGCTTAAAAGAAAAGTGCTTATTCAATACATACTTCCAGTTCTTACTTATATTTCATACACATGGAAACTAAAAGCGATATACAGAGGCTGATGACAACTGAAAAAAGCATGAAGAGATGTATGCTTGGTGTAACCAAGAAACACAGGAAAAGGAGCTAATGGTCAGAAAAATGACAAAAGTGGATGACATCGTGAACAAAAAGCCTCAGGTGGCAATGGAAGGACACATTGCTAGAAGAACTGACCACTATTGGACATCTGAAATACTAAATTGGAGACCAAGGAACTAGAAAGGCTCAGAAGAAGACAACGTTGGAGATGGGTGGATGCCATTCAAAGGCATACCGGCAACACATGGAAGAGAATTGCTCAAGACAGGGAGCTGTGGAAGAGGTTTCTAGAGATCATCATTCAGCATTGGATTGAGAATAATTGGTGATGATAATGATATACAGGGTGCTCAGGAAAGTCCCTTTAGCCTGAAATAACTTGCGAACGGAGAGAGGTAAAGTCATGCTAGTGAGATAACGGTATAGTAAAACGACTACGCCCGATTGAGTGCAACCAATAGCAGCGCCCCTAGTGGCGAAATGCGGAAGTTAGCCATTGCAAATCGAAAACGAAAAGAGATAGAGCAAAATTTCCAATTACAAAGTTGTAGAACATCAATTAATTAGTACAAAACAACATTTGTTTCACACAGATAAGATAAATTTTCGCCTGAATACCCTAAAATGTCCGAAACCGATGTGCGACCTTTTGTGTGAACATTTGAAGGGAACAAGCATAGGTATGAGCAAATACACACTAAGCGATTCTTCCAAATACCGCACCAAACGTTAATGGACCAACGCTCTTGATGTCTGGTGGGTCGTCCCCACGAAGAATTTTCCATCGCCCAGTAGTGGGCGTTGTGTCGGTTTAGTAATCCGGTACGGTGGAACACTGCCTCGTCCGACCAAAGAAAGTTGGATAAATAGTCTGAGTCACCTTCAACATTAATCAACGCCCAGTTGCACCAATCAAATCGACGCTCATTGTCCCGTCGTAACAGTTCTTGCTGCGGAATGACATGATAGGGATGTGCACCTTGAGCATGCAGTATTTGCCATACACGGCCCTGTGTTAAGCCACTCGCCCTGCTGATATCTCTTGTACTGCTTTGCGGGTGGGCTAGTGCATATGTCAAAATATCCTCTTCCATTATACGCATACCTGCACCCACTGGTCTCCCAGAACGAGAACGACTTACAGTTCTTCCGGTCTCCCTGAGCCGCCTCACTACACTTGCGATGGTAACCGCACTTGGATGTGGCCCAGCTGGAAAACGAACGGCATATTCCCGTGCAGCTAGCGCCGCGTTTCGTTGGCATTCGCCGTAAATAAGCGCCATCGCGCAATATTGGCAGTGTGTGAAGCTCGCCATTCTCACACAGCGTACGTAGACCTAAACTTCTGACCAGGGTACATCCTGCCTACTGGCTTTTATATCATAGGTACGGTACATATACATTTGCGAAATGTGAATATGCAGATTCGAATAATCACGCATCGATTTCGGACATTTTAGGGTATTCAGACGACAATTTATCTTATCTGTGGGAACCAAATGTCGATTTGTACTAATTAATTGATGCTCTACAACTTTGAAATTGGAAATTTTGCTCTATCTCTTTTCGTTTTCGATTTGCAATGGCTAACTTCCGCATTTCGTCACTAGCGGCGCTGCTATTGGTTGCATTCGATCGGGCGTAGTCGCTTTACTATGCCGTTATCTCACTTGCATAACTGTATCTCTATCCGTTCGCAAGTTATTTCAGGCTGAAGGGACTTTCCTATGCACCCTGTATATGAATGTCAAAAGGCACTCTAAAAATCTTTATGCACTCATCTCTGAACTCTGAAAGAAATGCCGTGATGTTCGGCTTATATAAGTCGATATGGAGTATAAGTCGAATTGGTAAAATTTCTCAATTCCGTTTTATTTATTCATAAATAAGTCGATGCTGAGTATAAGACGATGCTAGAACAAACACAGTTGTTCTAGCCAATGTTTAATTTCATAAGTTCATTTTTTTCTTACGAACTGACTGACACGTAATCCCGTATTCCTTCCCTCCGACCGACCATCGGGGAATCCGCCCAGCAAATGGATGAAAAAAAAAAAAAAGAGATCCCACAAAAGTGCTAAATTAGACAGGGCGATGCGAGTGGCGTGAGTAATAGTTCGCAGCTCTTTCTCACAGTTCGATTGAAATCAGAAACCAAAAGAGCTTTTGATTTCAATCGGAAACATGAAATAAATTGAGATAACCATAATAATTGGCAGCAAAAGGTTATTCTAATTCAGTTGAGCCATGCAACTGGAGTCTGGCAGAGCAGGGGGCGGGGGGAATTACACCGCTAGCGGCTGGTCATTGCGATTCTTAAAGAGCAAGCGCCTCCGACGGTCAACACGATTGCCACCAGCCAATCAACTGCATTGCAGCGACGTGTTTCAAAGGTTTTTTTTTTCTTGGAGGGTTAACGACCACCATGAGTAACTCAATGGGCTATAATAAGCAGTCGTCCGTCCCTAATTTAGGGCCACTGGCTCCAGGGAAGGGAGAGACCCAGCGCCGTAAGACAAACGCAACATCCATGCCTTACCGGGATTCGAACTAGGACGAATGATCAGAAGCCATCGTTTAGACCACTGCGCCACCGGGGCGGCTTCAAAGGTTTAATCAATGCGAGATAAATTCGGTGCACCCACTGTAGTTCTGGCAGCTTTAAAAAACCAGGAGTGAACGCCACCCACAAGGTCTTTGAGGAATCGCGAGGCGGATGCTATTTACCTACGACAGTTGCAGCTCAAATCCGTCACGGCGATTTTAGTGATGTTTCACTCGAACGTAAATATCCGTTGCAGCAGTTTTTAAGCAAGCTCATAGTGACGGAATATTACGTTTCGTACACTTTCGGAATATATATTTCCCATTGAAAATTTTCAATGACCAACCAATAGATAAGTCGATGTGTCGTATAAGTCGAGGCTCGGACTTCTGAATAAAAATGTCTCGTCTTATACATCGAAAAATAGGTTAATAACGATTGAAACTATTAGGTGTACAAATAAGTTTTAAAGCGTTTTTTTTGTGTGTGTGTGTGTGTGTGACGTATACCGCTAATTTGCATACCCGACATTCCCCCGCGTTGTTGTCATGTGACCGTAACTGATGCAGAGTATAAAATGTGACACAGACGTTTGCCTAACAGTCAAACGCACTTGCACATCCGTAGGTGAAAGATGGCAATCGACACTGCATTTATTCAACACTGCATTCTTTATGGATTTCATCAGGGAAAAACTGCATGGAGGTAGGAATAAGAGGAGACGCTGTCACCAACTCTTCCCATGCTAGCAAAGTGAAGCCGGGTTTGTACGCTTCCACTGTGAAAGTAGTACCGCCAGCTTTGGCGTGGTTACCCTCAAGATGCAAAAGCGGACGATTTTCCGTAGGAAAGCATTAGTGAGACCCTGTTCGTTTTCTTAAGATTATACATTGTCTTAAATTATAAGCGAAATGGAAAAGCAGTGGAATAGGTTTAAGAGACTCTTAGGTTTACATGAAAGGAATTTCAGTACAAAAACTTAGATTTTCGTGGAGAAAAAGAGATCTAAAAAAGCGTCTTCGTAACGACTGAGACGTATCTGAAATGACGATTTAAAATGTGTTTACACTAAACATAATTTTATAAAGCGTTTAAAATCTTTCTCTGTCTTAGCGGGTTATCGTAAAATATTGTTTATCATAGAAATTGTAACGGTCGAGCTTCAGAGAATTTGTATTATGAGTGAAATTTTCAAAAAATCGCACTTTAAAGGGAGAGAACACTTCTGCCATGTTGTCAGGAGGAAAATTAAAGTAAACAACAACATCCCACGTATGTTTTACTTGAAGAACAGTCATGATTGTTCTTAAGCAAATAAACAAGGGGAGGGGGAATAATATTCCCATTGAACATTATTATTTTAAAAAACAAAAATTCATGAAATATCTAGATTTTATTTCCAAACCTTTAGAGAAAAAATGGGGAATCTGTGAGCTTGTTCAAAGAAATTTAAAAAATCAGACTCAAAATATGACGTTACTGTGTCTTCATTTTATTTTGTATAATTGCTTTAAGCACTTGACTGATTTTAGTTCCTTCTAATGCAGGTAGGAAATTCCAACTGGTTTGGTTAGAACTGTGGTGGGCTTCAAAGGTATGAATGTAAATAATTTTAAAACTACAGGCCTTAATAGGATCGGAACTTTTTTCGGGGGGGGGAGGAAAATTTTTAAAGGGTGCAGTTTCAAAATATAGCAAGAAAATATACAAATTATTAGTTTGTGGAAATAGGATTTACAAGTCCTGCTGATAGTAAAGGAAATTTGACTTGATAAAATCAGATTTACATAAGCAGCAGAAATAATTCCTACTGTAAGATCTCTTTAAAATAAATCCAACTGCATTCAAAATATTATACTTCTAATTTTCTGCCATCAGATACTATTAAGAGAGGCACATTCATAATGTAATAAGTTAATAGCTTTTATGTAGTAAATGAAACAGACGTGTGTATATAATAAGGATTTTTAATTTGGTTTTTGAAATATACGTATACCATTTATGAGCAAGGTTATATTTATTAATAAAGAATTCATTGAGGATAAATCTTGCAGTTTGTTGCTAGCACAACATATGTTCAAGAATAGGAAAATCTGATCACATAAGGTGTGGTTAATCAACACAACAAGGGGATTAATTTGAGCTCTAATGACAGAGAGCGTTGTTAACAGCAGCCCATATGCTAATGCACATTTAACCTACATTTTATGGCCACAAAAATTAATGGATAACTAATCAAAAGTGCATGGGAAATATAGAAGTGCAAATTTTCTGCCATCAGATACTAAATCATCTTTAGTTCACTATTATCCGTGTAACATCTCCAGTACCAAAATCTGATTTCCAAAAATAATGCTGACCTTTTAAGCTAGAACTTCTTACGACAGCCTATTTCATCTGATTAGTTAAGTAAAGTTTTCACTCAAGTAATTTGTTTACCATAACTATACATTTTCATATATTGCAATTAATATCTTTATAATTTTATGCTGTTATATTTTTACCTCAGCTGAATTCAAGATTTCCCCCATTTTTGTCATCAAAAGGCCTAGCTGTGAGCTGCATTTCACACCCATTATGTACATTGTAAGCTGTAGAAAATATGTCAGTACTATCATTTCCTAATGGGGGTTCAATGTACCGCTAGTTGCACAAGACAAAGAGAATGAGCTAGTTAGAACATGAAGAAATATTATTATGAGTTGATGCCCACATACATATTAAACCTTCTTGAAGTCATTTTTATATATGCGAGAAAATAAAAGCTTACCCAACAGTATTTGTAGCTGGAACTTAGCTTACTGCTGCAATTCTTACTATTAAAGACAAATATTTGTATTGAAATTATATGTAAATCCAATACAAAACACTTATCTCAAATAGTTAAATTTCATCTTCAGTAACCTTCACTAGCAGCAGCAAAATGCTTTCTTTCACATACAATGGCTGCCACACCAGGTATGAGTGTCTTTTCTCTTAAAAGGGTTAGTCCTTCAATCCTAATGGGAAAACAAAAAATGAAGGGTGGGGGATGCATGGATACACAACAAAAATACCAAAGAATATAAAAAATACACTGACGGGAAAAAAATCCCAACACCACGAAAAAATAGTTGTAGAGGAATGAAATGGCGGCAATACATTTGTATAGGTAACATATTTAATCGATTAAGGTTTCAAGATCACAGCTTAATGTAAGCGCGAGAAGAGCCATTTTAAATGTGAAATGCTGGTACATTAATAACCGGTGTAACCGCCAGAATGTTGAATGCAAGCACGCAAACGTACATGCATTGTGTCGTACAGGTGCTGGATGTCAGTTTGTGGGATGGAGTTCCATGCCTGTTGTACTTGGTCGGTCAATACAGGGACTGTTAATGCTGGTTGGGGGTGACGCTGGAGTTGTCGTCCAATGATGTCCCATACGTGCTCGATTGGTGAAAGATCTGGTGATCTAGCAGGCCACGGCAACATGTCGACACTCTGTAGAGCATGTGGGGTTACAACAGCGGTATGCGGGCGAGCGTTATCCTGTTGGAAAACACCCCCAGAATGCTGTTCATGATAGGCAGCACAACAGGTTGAATCAAAAGACCGACGTACAACTGTGCCGTCAGAGTGCGTGGGATAACCACCACGAGAGTGCTCCTGCTGTCATAGGAAATTGCTCCCCAGACCATAACTCCAGGTGTAGGTCCAGTGTGTCTCGGCAGCAGACAGGTTGGTTGCAGGCGCTCACCTGGCCTCCTTCTAACCAACACACGGCCATCACTGGCACCCAGGCAGAACCGGCTTTCATCAGAAAACACAACAGATCTCCACTCCGTCCTCCAATGAGCTCTAGCTTGACACCACTGACGTCGCAAACGGCAGTGGTTTGAAGTAAGTAGAATGCACGCTACAGGGCGTCTGGCTTGGAGCTGTCCTTCAAGTAACCGATTTGTAATAGTTCGTTGTGTCACTGTGGTGGCAACTGCAGCTCGAATTGCTGCCCTAGACGCGGTACGATGCGCCACGGCCATAAGCCGTGCACGGCGGTCTTCCCTCTCAGCAGTGCCACGTGGCCGGCCGGAACCCGGTCTTCTTGAGGCAGTACTTTTCCTTGACTACCGCTGCCAACAATCATGCATAGTGGCTACATTCCTGCCAAGTCGTTCTGCAATATTGCGGAAAGAAAATCCACCTTCTCGCAGCCCTATTACACGACCTCGTTCAAAGTCCGTGAGCTGTTGATAATGGCTTCTTCGTCTTCTTAAAGGTATTCTTGACTAACATCAACACACTACGTCGAATTTCAACGATAACTAACACTCACGAACGTTACAGCGCGTATTTACAGCAAACCTGCTTTGAATGTTCCGAGGGGCGCTACTAGCGCCACACGTATGCGCCGAGCGCGAAATTTGCATAGACGTCATCTTACAGATGTACTCTCACCGCCTACCAACTGTCGTTTATCTAACACAACCCCTTCTTGGTTTTGAGATTTTTTTTTTCGTCAGTGTATATATACAATGGGATGTAAGGTCAGGTGATGCGTAACATCACAGCCTCTCCTTGACAAATGTCTACCCCGCCTTCTCGTGGTACATAGTGTTCCCACTAAAGGGGCTCTGACGACCGCCAATAGCGGTGTAACTATACCATCGGGATTAGAGGAAATGCTATCCCACACTCACCAACCCGCTTGGCCAGCGTGGTGAGTTATGGCCAAACCCCTCCAAAATGACTCCACAACTTAAATCTTGGCCCTCAGTCTCCGGCAGCTGGAATGTACCTGGCCAAGGCAGCGGCCAGTGCGACATGAAGGCAGAGGGTGCTAAGAATCCCCGGAGGACCGGACTTGGCTGTCATCTGATGCTGACCTTGGCTACATATAACGGACGCTCCCTATCTTCTAGTTCAAGGCTTCTTGAATTGGAAGAGGAACTACAAAGGATCAAGTGGAACATCGTCGGGCTAAGTGAGGTAAGGAGAAAAGGAGAAGATCTCATTGAACTGAAAAGTGGACATCTCTTCTACTATCGTGGGACAGATACTGGCAGAACTAGTGGTGTTGGATTTATAATAAACAAGAAACTGAAGGATAAAGTTGTAGAAGTTGAAAGTTCCTCTGACAGAGCTGCACGACTTGTTATCCAACTCTCGAGAAGATACCAGGCTCAGATTATTCAAACTTATGCACCCACCACAAGTCATGCTGAAGAAGAAATTGAAGAATTTTATGAGGAAATTCGTGATCTAAATAATAAAGGTAAGCAGCACTTGAAGATAATTATGGGAGATTTCAATGCAAAAATAGGGCAACGGCAACAGAATGAAACTTCAGTAGGTAAATTCGGTCACGGCAACAGAAACCAGCGTGGAAATACTCTCGTAGAGTTTGCGGAGGCAGAAGGGTTTTTCATCTTGAATTGCTTTTTCAAGAAAAAGCCACACAGGAAATGGACATGGAGACATCCAAATGGGACGACAAGTGAAATTGATTTTATTATGTGCAACAAAAAATTCGTCATAGAAGACTGCAGTGTGCTAAACAAGTTCAACACAGGTAGTGACCATAGATTGGTGAGATGTAAGATGCACCTCAACACTAAACTCGAACGTAGCAAGCTCATAAGACAAACAAAATGTATTGACATAACCAACCTTAAAAAACACCATAATACCTTCAAATTGGAACTGAAGAACAGGTTCTCTGCTTTAGAAGGCCTAACATCGGAAGAAGTGGATATTTCTGAAGTTAACAGAAAAGTAACCAAAGCTCTTATGGAAACAGCAACAAAATTAGCTGGGGCTAAGAACAAATTGCATGTGAAGAAATTATCAGGAAAACCCAAAATGTTGATGCAAAAAAGAAGAGAGATGAGGACAACTAAAGAAGATGTGACTTCCAAAGTGGAATATATAGAGCTATGCAAGACAGTACGAAAAGTATCACTGAAGACGTACGGAAATTCAACTGTGAACTAGTAAGGAAAGCAATTGAAAACAACCAAAGCCTAAAGATAGCAAAGGGACATCTCAGTAAGGGAAAAAAACAGATTATGGCACTGAGAAAAGAAGATGGTTCTGTAACAAGAAATAGAGGCGAAATTTTGACAAGAGTGAAAGATTTCTACTCCAAATTATATGAAAGGGATGATACATGTACTCCAGACATCATGAAAGGTACCAGTACCAGAGTTCTTCCAGTCCTTCCAGCAGAAGTTGCACATGCAATCAAGAACATGAAGCGGGGAAAAGCTCCAGGAGAAGATGGAATTACTGTAGACATGATACAAGAAGCAAGTGGAGAAATCGAAACAGTACTCGCCCAAATTTTCACTCGATGCCTTAATGAAGGGAAAATTCCTGAGGATTGGAACAACGCTACAATGATCTTGCTACATAAAAAAGGTGACATTGAGAATCTCAGGAACTACAGACCTATCAGCCTCCTATCAGTGGTTTATAAAATCTTCACTAAAGTTCTTTCACACCGCTTGAAGGTGACACTGGACATGGCTCAACCGAGAGAACAAGCTGGATTCAGGAGTGGCTACAGCACAATAGATCATATCCACGTACTGAGAGAACTAATTGAAAGAGCGAGGGAATATGAACTTCCATTGTGCATGGCTTTTATCGATTATGAAAAAGCCTTTGATTCGGTGAAACCATCAGCAGTTGTATTGGCTCTGAAATCCTGCGGTATTGAAGATGCATACATTAATATTATTAATAACATCTATGAAAATGCAAGTGCAAAGATTCGGCTGTTTGAAAATACAACACACATAAAAATTGGAAAAGGAGTGAGACAAGGTGACACCATATCTCCGAAGCTCTTTAATGCAACATTGGAAAATGTCTTTCAATCACTGAACTGGGAAAACAAAGGGATAAAGATTAATGGAGATTATCTAACCCACCTTCGTTTTGCTGATGACATAGTCATTTTTGCAACTACCCCATCAGAGCTACAGAGTATGATCCAGGAACTTGCTGACAAGAGTAAAGAAGTGGGATTAAAAATGAACTTTCAGAAGACAAAAGTGATGTACAATGCTTTTATAAGAAATGAAGATTTATCGATTGATGGAGAAAAGCTGGAGATAACAGACACGTACGTTTATCTTGGACAGCAGATATCAAGTGAGGGTCACATTGATGAAGAAATTAATCGGCGTACAAAACTTGCCTGGAGAGCTTTTGGAAGAAACAGCATAATTTTCAAGAGCAATATGCCATTATGTCTTAAAAGAAAAGTGTTTGATCAATGCATCCTTCCAGTGCTTACGTATGGTGCAGAGACGTGGACCTTAGCTAAAAGAGACATACAAAGGCTGCAGACAACTCAAAGCAGCATGGAGAGGTGCATGCTTGGTGTAACCAGGAGAGATAAGAAGAGGAACACGTGGATCCTAAAAATGACAAGAGTGGAAGACATCATAATCAGAGTTAAATCCCTGAAATGGCAATGGGCTGGACATACTGCCAGAAGGACAGACCATCGATGGACAGCCGAAATTTTAGATTGGATTCCAAGGGACAGGAAAAGACCCAGAAGAAGACCACATGGAAGATGGGTGGATGAAATTCGAAAGTATGCGGGAGTGACATGGAGGAGACTGGCACAAGACAGACCGTTGTGGAGGAAACTTGGGGAGACCTTCGTCCAGCAGTGGATTGATAATGGTTGACAATGATGATGATGATGATATATACAATACAGGAAATCTGTAACAACTATCAAAATATTGGGTACATGAGATTTACGCTGATGTGCAAAACAGTACAGGCTAATTACACTGAGCTAATCAGATCATGAACCATGAGCAAATAAACCATAATAAATATTTGAATGTTTCAGCTACCACAAATACCTCGGCTTTGAAGAAATTACAAACTGTAGATAAAACAGAGACAGGTAATAAGCTTGATAGACAAAACGCACATGCCACACCCGCTATGCAAGGAATGACCTTTTAGCTACATCTCACTGATTTTACCAAAAAAAAAAAAAGTAAGATATGATGTAAAGGAAGAAAAGGTAACAAGAAGGACTTTAAATATCAACAGAGAACTAAAAGGGCAAAGTTTAATTAGAGCATATATGCTGTAGAGCATTAATGCTGTAATTAATATTAGACAGAAAAAGCAGATTACCCATGAGAGAGTTAAAATGCACGAAAACAATGTTTAATCTCAGAACATATACATGCATTACAGAATAGCAACTAAATCAGGTAAAGAAAACATTTGGTACCAGAAGTGAATGAAATATATGACTGATAGCTTATTTATGGAATATCAAAGTAACTGATGATCCTAAAATGTTTCCTGCTCTGTAAAATGAATAAGAGAACATGAAGGAATACCAAAAATATGCAGGGACTGGAAATCGGGTGGCCGAAGAGAATCAAATCTATTTTTGGAATGAACAGGAAATACAGGCAATTTAGAGATGTATGATTGCTGTGTTAATAATTATAATGTATTTCCATGTATTATGAGAATATTTCTTCAAAAATAAAAATGTGCATACATATGTTTATAGGGCCATAGCTTGAGAGGAGCCAGAAACACAAATCTTCACTGTATGTTTAGTCACTTTCAAATGTTTCCTTGTTCATTTGTCTCTTACTTCTATTCTTTTTTTTTTAATCTTTTAAATATCTGTGCACTCTTTGTGTTTCAACTTTCACACCTACTGTGTTTAGTATCACCATCATTTTATGTTTCACATACAAAGTGGTTTTGTTGTGAATCAGGAGATATTAACAGTGATGTTTTGCATTGTCATATAATTCCAAGAAACGGTTAGTGCAGTGTCTTATAACGAAGTACATTTCTCCGTCATTTCTGTCCACGCAGGATTCGAACCCGGATCCCCTCATTCCGGAATAAGTCACTCTACCAATTGAGCTACGCGGACGTTTTATTCTGATTCCTATCTGCCTTTATGTCGTGTGCGTCCTTCTGGCAGGTACGTCACATCTCCTGGTACGTTACATCATCTCCCCCTTATTTTTTTTTATTTCTTTCGAAGTGCTGGAGGAGGGATTCTCTTATTTTTCCTATCTCGCGGTGTGGAAAGAACTTCACACCAATGCGAGATTTTGAACGGTCGGGTCATCCGGATAGTTCGGGCGCTATTATAACGAAGTAAATTTCTCCGTCATTTTTGGTCTACGCCGGGATTCGAACCCGGATCCCCTCATTCCGGAATAAGTCACTCTACCAATTGAGCTACGCGGACGTTTTATTCTGATTCCTATCTGACTTTATGTCGTGTGCGTCCTTCTGGGAGGTACGTCACATCTCCTGGTACGTTACAGTCTCACATGCAAAAGTTACTGTTTTAATGTCCTCTGCTAATCCAGAGAATCTGTATTTGTACTGTGAAGTTCAGTTTTAAATAAAGGAGCCCCAGTTCTATTACCTGATCTTGTAGCACACTATAAAAAACACCCTTGTCTATTAGTTTAAAATGAGTATTTACTAGCAATGGTCAAATCTGCAATTTAATATACTGGTCAAGCCCTAAAACAGGAAAAAAAGAAATAGATGAACTTTTGGTAAATGTAGTTACAATTCCTAACCCCTATCGTTGTTGTTTACAGTGCAAAGTTTTTGGATATGAACACTGTCATAATTATAGGTGGGTTATTAATAATTCAAAGACGATTATCTTAACAATGTAGTTATATTGAACATCTTTTCAAACGTGGTTCAGTTATGAATACCCCTTCGATTACATAACCAGCACTATTCCAGAAAAATTTGCTACAACTTTCGTAAACAGATCTGTGTAACCTACGTAAACCTAGCTCAATTTTGCTACAAATTTAGAACATTACATAATATGCTAAAAGCAAGCAAATCACAGCAAAATATACAGTTGTCATTCACAGTAAATTGCAATCGACGATTGAATCCCAAAGAACTAAATTAAACCTAGTAAACGGAAAATAAAGTGATACTAACCGGTGGAATGACATACCTGGTATTTTCTTTTTAAATTTATTTGCACAGCTGAATGCCACGCAGGATCCCATGGAAACTAAATATGAACAAGCTAAAGTATGTTGTCAAACACAGAAAAAAATCTACGCTGACAAACCAGTTTAACGAAAAATATGAGCTTCTAAAAATCACAAATTTTCAATGCTTTCCTATGGCAGACACGACCAAGAGGGTAACCAACACGCGGAGGGATATCATAGCAGTTATCAGGTTGGCTTCAGAAATCTGCGGTTAAAGCGTCTCCTATATTTCCTACCTCCATGAAAAAGTGCTGCGAAAGCATGTGCATCGATCTGTTCCGTGGGACAATATTGTATCGAAAAGCACGAGTCAGTTTTGGTTTAGACTGTTTAAAGCAGATGATTTTGATGTTAGCGATCGAGAACGTAGCGGCGCCCCGCAGAAGGTTGCACATGAGGAACTGCAAGCATTACTGGATGAAGATTCGTCTCAAACGCAAAAGAAAGCAGCTGAAAAACTGGAGGTAACTCAACAAACCATTTCCAATCGTTTACGCGCAATGGGAAAGATACAGAAGGAAGGAAAATGGGTGTCACATGACCTGAGGCAGAGGAACAAAGATGAGAGGCGCATGAAGTGTTTGAATCTTCTGAATAAACAACACAAAGTCTTTCCTGTGGAAAATCGTTACGGGTAATGAAACGTGGATATGACGACAATCCGAAACACCAAAAACACAGGGTATATTTTGCTGTGATTTGCTTGCTTATACCCCGGTGAAGCAACGACTTCGACACCGAAACTCAATATTCACTTCAAGGAAGTTCTGCTGTGCATCTGGTGGGATATGAAGGGTGTGCTCTATTATGAACTATAGGAACAGGGTCAAACTGATACTGCTGATTGCTACAAGAAACAATTGCTGCGATTGAAACAAGAAATCTGTCGGCAACATCCATTCACAGGCAAAGGATTGCGTCCCGTGAAATTACTGCATGACAACGCTAGGCTGCATGTCGTGAAATCGGTCAAGGAAACGTTTTGACGCTTGGCTGGGACGTTTTGGAGCACCCGGCGTATAGTCCCGACACAGCCCCTTCAGAATATCATTTGTCCCGTTCCGATCGATGCAACATGGTTTGTCTGCTGAACGGTTCCTGAAATGTGACGAAGTGCAAAAATGGGTTGACGACTTCATTGCGTCACACAACGAAGTATTCTTCATGGCTGGAATCCGTCAGCCGCCCGACCGATGGCGGAAGGTGATAGATAATGACAGATCATATTTTGATTCGTAAAGGTATTGTTGGTTTCTCTCAAATTACATGTTGCGTTGTCTTAAAACGCTTTAAAACTTATTTGTACACCAAATACATTCCTTCTTTGTAATATTAAAAAAAATCGATAAAGTCAGTAATACGGAGTATCAATTTCGTTTCATCAAACTTACCATCTGACATATCATGCGGCTGTAAGAACTTATCTACACCTGGCGCTGTGCTTTCGCGAACACTTTGTAAAATTATTCTCCAAAAGCATGCCTAAAAGCAACTTACTTCTTCAAGATTAAACGAATTCTCTATGATAAGTACTCGACATATTGTTGACTAAAGCTACTGATCACGTCGAACACGGCTGATAACTGTTACAGAGATTTTATACGGGGTTTTAGGATTTCATATAAAATCTCAAAATGCAACTTTTATTCCATCTCGTGCTCCACTTCCTTTGTCTCTACAAAGCGTGAGAGAAATTTCTCAGAGTCAGTTCCCCATTAGACACCGGATGCATGGTTATTTACTAAGACGACATTTTGTCTATGCGTAGTATGTGCACTTTGTATGTTGAATGGAGATTAACTCTATCGTGCCTCTTTTGATGATTTTCAGGTTTCAAATTCAATGGTGCCGACTAATGCACTAGACCTCACATTTTACTTTGAAGCTTAAGATTTACCGAGAGCGGTGTGGTTCCTTCTCACGGGGAATTTTAGGATATGCTTAAGGACATTTTTGGAGACAATGGAAGGAAGCGAGGGGCAGTTGTCTCTAGGTTTAGGTAGCGAGCAGTCACGAAAAGTACGACGAGGTGATTGCCCCATGGTAGGCTGGGAGGTCTTAGGTGGACCGGGAGGTCAGGAGATTTCACGACAGAGCGGGAGAAGAAGAAAAGCAAGACTTAAGAAAAAAGGAATGGGAGTTTTAAGCGGGAGAGTTAGGAAATATAGCACAGCTAACGGACAACCTTTGCAGGCAATTAAATCAAGAAAATAATAAAAGTTTCTTAGACATATTTACGAATCGCAAGAATTATTTGCATACAAATATTATCATTTGGTTATTACGTGTTAATAACTATCATCATCAACCACTACGGAGTTATTAGCAATTACAAGTTAACAACTAGAATAAATTAGCAAAACATATGAAAAACGAACTTGTTAACTAACATTGGTTTACAAAATAAAACTAAATTTTTGGCACACAAGAAAAACAGTCTGATTCTAATAGTATTCTTTATGCTGAATTAAAATATGTTACTAATTTTTCTGTCACGCAGAGATTTTTAATGACACACAGGTTAAATTTGAAAAAATTGTATATTTATAACACTATTCATACGAAGGTCATTACAAAAGTTATGCACACGTTAATCTAAAATGGAAGCGGATAATGCAATCGCGAAAATGAATGCGTCATGTCAAGGTCAGACTCTCAGCAATGCAGTGGTGTCAGAACCGCGCGCTATCATTTGCTGTGTGGACGTGGGAGGATTTGGAAATGGAAGCGTGCAGCTGCTCAAGTAAAGTCACGGCGTTAAACCAGCACTCGTACGTGAAAATAGAAACTCGGTGGGAAGAAACTCCGACACAGATCCACACTACCTTGCAAGAAGTTTGTGGGGAAGGAACTCTTGATCGAAGCACAATTTCTCACAGGGCATTTCGCTTTCGGGAGGGCCGAAGCAGCATCGAAGATGATCACCGCTCAGGCCGACCTCAAACGGCGACAGACAAAACATCTGTTATCGTTCTTGCAGCGTTTCTCGAAGAGAATCGCCGTTTGACAGTCGGGGAGATTGGCTCATCAGGCAAATTGTCCACCATGTCTGTTCATCGGATTTTGACCGACTCACTGGAAAAAGAAAAATCGCTGCGCCCTGGGTGCCCTATCACCTCACCCCCGAATAGAAGGCAGCCAGTGTGAGCATCGCACAGAATCGCCTCCACAGGAATGAAAAGGAGGGCGACACCTTCCTGAACAGAATTGTCGCAATTGATGAGACTCTGACCCGTAATTTGGAGCCGGAACTGAAGTCACAATCAGCGGAATGGAGACATCCGAGTTCCCCACGCCCCTCAAAGTGTCGTCAACAACAATATCCAAAGTGAAGCAAATGATGATTTTTGCGTACGATGCCCAGGGTGTTGTGGTCTCTGGTCGAGTGCCGGTAGAGCAAAAATATTATAGTGACTTTCTGAGGACAAAGTTGAGACCGAAAATTCGTCAAAATCGTCCCAACAAGTTGGGGCGGAAGCGATCTAGCTGCATGACAACGCGTCGTGGTACGGGGACTTTTGTCGAGATATGGCTGGGAAACTTTATCCCACCCACCATACAGCCCTGATCTCAGTCAACCCGACTTTGATCTTTTCCCAAAGTTAAAAAATCGTCTTCGTTGCATCCGCTACGAATCTCCGAACGAACTGTCATTGGACGTGGCCCGAATAATACGACAGTTGAGCAAAGATGGCGCACTACGAAGCATCCGGGACCTACCTCACAGCTAGCAAGTTGTCATTAGCAGCGGAGGAGTTCATTGAACGGCAATAAGGTAAGTTTTCTCCGTTACTTCACATTTTTTTTAAATTGACAGTGTGCAGAACTTTTGTTAGGACCGCCGTATTACCTAAAAAGTGACAGTGAAAGATTTTCTTCTGTATTTAGCATCTGGAACATCGCTCTTAAGTGTCTAACAATAGCCAGCAAGTATGCTAGAACTCCACTTTCCCTGGTACCTCTTTTGCATGATCTAGATGTCTTGGTGAAATCTCTCACCATGTTCGTCGCTGACGGCACCGAGATTCTCAGGGAAGAAATTCAAGTGGAAGTAGAAGGAATAAATTTTAAAGGGAATATTACACTGAAATATCTTTGAATGAATGTAAGAGTTCACCCAGGGCCGGCTGGACCATAGGGGCAACCGGGGCAGTCGCCCTGGGCCCCACGCCTTCAAGGGCCCCCGTAGTTTAGGAAAAAAAAATAATTTACGGTAGAATTTTTTACAATCAATATTTTGTGTGTGTAAGTTTTCGGGTGCGAGGCTTTTAAAAAAATGTTTTTTTTTTTTTGTTTTTTTTTAATTTTATTGTTTCCAGTTTCCCCATTTTTAAATAGAATATCGCCCTTCGCCGTACAAATACTGAGATTTTGCAGATTTCAAGTGATTATTATAACTACCTTAATATTTTCCGCATTTACAAAATAGCAAATTAAAGCTCATCATTTTGTGGCCCTTACTTTTATATATTTCACAATTTGCGTGCAAACTAAATACTTAAATTTAGATAAATAAAAAGAACAATATCAAAGTTGGTTTCGGGCTACACAAGGAGGCCATTTATTCAGAGGTTTAAAAACATTACTATAAATTAAAAAAAATCATATATGAGTGCGTATAAAAGTTTAAAAAAAGTTTTAAAAATTAGTCAAGATCCCCGATTGATTTTTATGCCATTTTGCATTAAAAATCAATCACTAAAACATGTATCCGGGGAAAAAACTATTTATATGAATTTATTTTAGAGGGATCCTGATTATTTCCTACACTGAAGTATTCACAATACAAAAAGTTTCGCTATGCAGGGATCTTTTTATCATTTTGTGAAAAAGTTTTTACAAGAGTTATAATACAACATCATCTTCCCGAAAAGAAAATCGTAGATTTTAACAGTTTTTATTCTCTCTCTCTCTCTCTCTCTCTCTCTCTCTCGGAACTTTCAATCCATATTATGGTCTTTTTCTTAAGCTTAAAGCAAATATTTTTTGAGATAAACATTTTGTCTTTATGATAGTTTTCTTTATGACGTACTACAGAGGTGAAGCACATGGCAAGACGGAAAAGTTGCAGCGATAAATTCCGTCGGTTAGCTTAATTGGTAAAGCATTTGGCTCCGGAATAGAGGGATGAGGGTTCGTTATTGTCACAGTGAAATTTGTGAATTTCACATCGTGTGTGTTCTTTACGGACATTTTTCACGCAACAACTTTATTAAAATATGAAATTTATTTCCTGGTGCCAGAAATTAAATTTTGCTCTGGGGCCCCGCAATGAAATTTCGCCCCGGGCCTCGCAAAAGCTCCATCCGGCTCTGAGTTTACCCACAATGTCGTGGTACTTTTGTGCTTTAAAATTTCCAAAAATCTTTTCCGCAACACTTTTGAATGACCTCCACGCTGGGTTTTTTTTTTTTTTTTGTCAACTTGACTTAATACATCTTTGAATTTTCCATCTTGAATCAAATTTCTTATTTGAGGGCCCCAAAAAAAACGCCTTTCTTAATTTTAGCATCACTTATTCAAGGATACCTTTACTTCAAATAAGCAAACCGAGCACCTTTTTATCCATGACCTTAAAGATTTTAAAAAGCCCTAATTTTATAGGAAGAGGAGGTAGAAAACATATTTTCAAGGTTGACCAGTAGAAAATGTGCAACATTTTTCTGTCCAGGAGGAAGTAATTCACTCTTTGGCCATTCCTTCTTGATGTAATGACGTTTTTTGTCCCGGCTGTCCCACTTGCACAGGAAACAACAGAATTTCGCATAGCCCAGTTGCAAACCAAGTAACAGCGCAATGGCTTTTAAATCGCCATAGATGTTTCAACTGTACTTTTCATACCGAATTTCTTCAAAACAGGATTTCACATTTTCGTAAGTTTCTTTCATATTAGCGGAATAAGCTAACTGCGCAGAAGGAAATTTGTTTCCATTGTGGAAAAGGACACCTCCTTCCAATTAATTTTAGGAGTCAGTGAATAATCGCCACTCTATTTTATGTTCACGACCAAGAGCATCCATTACAGATAAAATATTGTTACAATAAACTAAATCGTTTTCTTAAGAATAAGAATCTTTAAACTCACCCTGGATGTTACGAAAAAAAAAAAAAAAACACTTTTGTTCCTTGCTGAAGTAAAATCCATCGGGTCAGCCTAGACCCCAAAAGTTCATGCTGTGTTTTGGACGAATTCAAATCCCGAACAAGGTCGTTTAAGTCACCCTGATTTAACAGATGAGGTTCAAACGAAGTGATACTTTCCTCAGAATAGCCATATTGCTGCTCATGTTGAACTAGGCTATAGCTGCATCGTTTTCCGAGTCTTCATCTTCTTCAGTTACGTTTAATGATATAGAAAAATCCTCACTGTGAGCAACTAGCCTGATAGCAGATGGCAAATTTGGGTATATCCCTAAGTGTTCGGATTTTTTTTTGTTATTCCTTTTATGTTTGTTAAACAAAAATAACAATCTGATGAATAAATGACGTATGGGTTCCCTCCAAACCATGGGCAAAGCTCATATGCCGGAAACCCTTCACCCATTTCGTCAAACACTTCATAGGTCGAACAGCCGATACGAGGGGGACAATTCTTATCTTGGTTACCTACTTTACAGCCAAAATGTAGCTCATAACATGTTTTAACGAGTCAAGCGAAATTTTGCAGTAGGGGTTTAAACGGCAGTTCTTCACACACTATCTGGATGATTTAAACACTTCCGAGGCATAATAACACAGTAGCAACCACAACACAGTTGCACAGTGGTCTAATCACTAGACAAAAGGGAACTCAAACTCTCTCAGTGCGTAACACTTTGGATGTCAGCTCACTACTGGTATTAGTCGCTCAGACTAGAACACTTTAAAAATTTGCAGGGTCAAATTACGGTAAATACACCGGCAGCTGAGTAGCCAGTCAATAAACCCTAATTTTACAGTACCATACCGTAATGTTCATTAACAGTCTAATGACCGGGAAATAAAAACGTGTTGCTCACAGAGGTGTTGCCAGTAGACTAATTGCACTTGAAAAAACAGTTATGTAACCACTTTAAGAAGAACGTTGACAGATATACAGAAACAGTTTTAACACCGTGAACATGTAGTTTATCTACAGAAAATTTATGGTTGACCGCCAGGTGACGTGCTTAAGATCTGTAAATCATCTTAATGCGGGGGAAACACTGATTATTCACGGCAATTTTTTAGAGTGTAATATGATTATGTCGCGACACGCTGCATAACTTGTCTCTCTGCCGCGTGCCTTTATATACTAAAAAAAAATCTCGGGAAAAATTGCATAACCAATTGGGACAAAATGGGCCAAATCTGTCAATATTTATTAATAAAAAAGCTTCATCACAAAAAAACAGTAAGTGATTATAGAAAAATTCTGATTGTATTTTTCAATTCAGCGTGAGAAACACCTTCACGGTTCCATGTGCCAAACATCGTGTTGACCAGATATATAACCGACCGCTGCAGAAACTGGCCTCATTTAAGTGTTGTCAAGGCTTTTTCAATGATTAATCTCAAATATTCATTCAGAAGTGGTTTCTCAGTATTTTTTTCATTTTTTTTTTATTGGAGGTTTAACGACCACCGTGAGCAACTCAATGGGCTATAAGCAGTCGCTCGTCCCTAATTTAGGGTCACTGGTTCCAGGGAAGGGAGAGAGCCAGCGCCGTAAGACAAACACAACATCCATGCCTCACGGTATTCGAACCCGGACCCCTTGTGACGTATATTCTAAATTAACTTTCCTTTTTAGTTTCTTTCCCTGTGTAAATCTTGAGTTTATTCTCAGTTATTCTTCACTCTTAACGTAATATCTTTTCTCTCAAACGAATACGTTTGGCAACACAATTGAGGTTGAATGCACGTGACGTATGCCTGAGATAAGGTAAGAACGAGAGATAAAAACGACGACTAAACTGTTACTTGACGAGCGTTGGGTTGTAAACTGATTATTGAAAGGAGCGTTGGGAAAAGAGCGCTGTGTTAAGAGTTGTGTGGTGTGTAGAGAGTTTAGTGCAATATGCTATGCTATGTTACGATGTGTTTGCTACATCCTGAATAAAGCATCTTTTCCGTAAGTTTGACTTCTGTTGTTTACATGTTTCGTCTGGCCGTTAAGGTTTAATTTTAGGAACTATTTCTTCGTATAGTGATGTTTTAAATTAACGTAGAAGTACGAAAAGACTTCTACGTCATACCCTTTTGGACGAATGATCAGAGGCCATCGCTTAGACCACTGCGGTTCCTCAGTATTATTCTTGAATAGTAGCAACATTAACGCGTTTCATGTCTATTCATATCTCACAGTCGGATGGACAGAAAATATCACATTTGAAATTGTGATCGCTTTTACATTTTGTCTATAAGCAACTGAAATATTTAGGAATCTATTTGACTTTTTGGAATTTGTCATATTAGTTCAGATAAACTGGAACTTAAAATCGAAAAATCCGTTCTCAGTCTCGAATAAGAAAAAATAGCGCAGCGTAAAATTTCAATATAAGTGGGGAAATTCTTCATAGCTATGAAGCAGAGCTGCCTTTTCAACACCTGACAAGGTCAGAGCACGTCATCATAAATTTTGTTTTCCGAGAATTCTCTTCACTGGTTGCTACTGATACTTTAACCCTATAGATAAAGCCAAAAGGGAAGACGTTCGCATTCGGTTTTTCGCTTACGCGCTAAAATCAAATCTGCGTTGACGGTGGGCGAAAACGTTAGCGAATCAAGATTTTGGCGATACGCAGTGCACTCATTTTTTCTTTTACGCGAAAAATATTTTTTTCGGAATCACAACGTACGTAGAACAACATATTCTCTCACCTAATTTAAAAAAAGTAAAAACATTGTAAAGTTTGTTAAACCTAGAGCTTTTTCGATAAAATCCTGGTGGTACAGAAATAATTTAAAATTTCATAAATTTATTTATTAATCAGCATGAGTGCATTCATTAATTGTTAGAGCAAAGCGTTTTGGAATCCATTTGAATTCAACTTCGTGGAACTGATATTATGAGCAAATAATTGCACTACCAGAAACTTATAGAATATTTCTTCTCGCTCTCTCTGTAATGCAAAGGATTCCATCACTTTTCTCTAGGAAATTTTTTAGTTCGAAACCACTGTTCATGAAATAATTATGTTTCAAATTTATATGAAACACATGCGCTATTAAATGTGAGTAATTCTTCATTTTTTGAAATTATGTTTTTTGTTGAATGCGCAATTTTATCAAACACCAACCCACCCAAGCAGAAAGTGTAAGTCAAAGATGAGCTTTACAGGGCCAGGAAATTCGCAAAAACATCCTGGGGCGAAAAAAAGATTTTTTTTTTTTCTGAATGGATGTTTAACGATCACCGTGAGCAACTCAGTGGGCCATAAGCAGTCGCCCGTCCCTAATTTTGGGGCCACTGGTTCCAGGAAAGGGAGAGAGCCAGTGCTGTAAGACAAACACAACATCCATGCCTCACCGGGATTTGAACCCGGACCCAGCTCGGACGAATGAACAAAACCCATCGCTTAGACCACTGCGCCATTGGGGCGGCGAAAATAAGATTGCACGTGTTATTGTATTTTCTCCTGTGAAACATTCTCTTTCATAAAATGACCATTAAAGACTGATCAGCCCCGGTCGGACAGTGGCCTAACGCTGGCTCATGACCATTTGTTCGAGATGGGTCCGGGTTCGAATCCCGGTGAGGCATGGATGTTTGTGTTTGTCATTCGGCACTGGCTCTTTGTGTACATTGGTCATCTGGCATACTGTAAAACCATGTTTGATGTGTACTTGTTCGCCATGTGTTACTTGATCAACACTGGCTCTCTGTGCACATTGGTCATTTGGCATGATGTACAACCATGTTTGATGCGTGTTTGTTCGCAATGATGAACACTGGTTTTCTCTGTGTAAATTGATCATTTGGCATACTGTAAACCATGTATAATGTGTACTTGTTGCTGTGTATAATCAGTATCCTGTCTATGTCTGCCTATTTGTCATGTCTCTGTACCACCAGGTCCAATAAATAATATTTTTAACCCCAATAAAAAAAGCTTGATGACGTCATATCCGCTTTGACAGATAACCTGCTTCCCAGATGATATGGGCGGTTACACAGAAGCCAAAGCTTTCACAGTAAGAATATAGCCACCTGGTGGCGTAATGGTCTAACGCTGGCCTCTGACGTTTCGTCCGAGTGGGATCGAGTTCTTTTTTATTGAATGTTTAACGACCACCGTGAGCAACTCAGTGGGCTATAAGCAGTCACCCGTCCCTAATTTAGGGTCACTGGTTCCAGGGAAGGGAGCGAACCAGAGCCATAAGGCAAACACAAATCCATGTCTCTCCGGGATTCGAACCCGGACCCTTCTCGGACGAATGGTCATAAGCCAGCGCTTAGACCACTGAGCCACAGGGGGCGGCGTGGGCTCGAATTTCGGCTGGGGCATGGGTGGTGCAGTTGGCTTACGGAAATGTCTCTCTCCCTTCCCTGGACCCAGTGGCCCAATTTAGGGTCAGGCGATTACTTGCAGCCCTTCGAATTGCCCACAGTGGTAAATAAACACCGAAACAAACAAACAACGGAAAAAAATGAAACCAAAAAAAAAAAAATAATAATCAGGTCATAACAGCGGTGGTACGCAGATACACATTCGACGCAAATCTCATGTTTGAGAGTTCTTTGCGGTACGATTTTTAGCACATCTTTTGTAAAAAAAGATCGTGCTTATGTTACCGTATAATGAATACAGTTTTCTTACTGGTAGTTGTTGTAGTAATTATTATGAACAAGCTTAACTGCTAGTAATGTTGTAGTAGTAATTTAGATGAAAGTAATGTTGTAGTAGTAATTTAGATGAATAAAGTCTTATGCTGGTTGTTAATAGTAACACTTAATGAAAGAGACCTAACAGCCAGACAGAGGTCTGACAAAACTATGAACTGAGAAAAACGTACTTACTAAGAAAACCTTTTATTAGGGAAACTCCTGGTATTATCCACACACACTTCATAGGTCACACAACTACTCGATATCTGGCTCTCACATATAACGAAGTTCCTCTCACATAAACGAAGCTCTCTTTACACCAAACGAAGATCTCTTTACACATAAAACAAAGCTCTCTACGCACATAAACAAAAGCTCTCTTAGGTATCGTTGAACGCGCCTATTTATACTGGCTACCACCACGTCATGACTTACACTCATTGCCACATATCATTCAGCGGGAGAAATAACATCTCGTTAAGTAAGAAGATAATTTACATAGGAAAATAAAATAACGAGAGATAGTAAAATCAAAAGGAAACTGAATCTAGAGTATACGTTACAACCGGTTTGTCCGTTCGTCCGTACCCACGATATCTCTGCAACTATTAGTGCGATTTGAAAAACTCTTTTTGCATTGGGAAGCTTGAAATATGCGAATGATGATCCTTCATTTCGTTTTTTTTTTTTACGATGTACAATTTCGCCACTAGAGGGCGTAAATGCAGATGATGTTGAATTCAAAAATACGTTTTATTACACATATTTGCTCTAAACATCCGATTAAAAAAATTCTTTTACCTTTCTATTCCATTTATGTCGAAAAGTATTTTAGATCTAGTTTCTTTTTCAAATTGCGCATAGATTTTCCGCTAGGGGACGTAAAAGTAAATTACATTTTTCCCGATAACTCTTCCTCTAAAACTCCGATTTGAAAATTTTTTCTTCAGCGGATACACCTCCTAATGGAAAATCTTTTGCATATAATTTCTCATTTTTGGTAAACAATACTTTGGTCACCACGGGGTGTAAGTGTTAATTTTTGCTTCTGATGTATTTGCCATAAAATCTGAGCTAATATTTCGATTGAAAAAATTATTTCGTGGACTGATATCACTCGCATCGATAAACCTTTTCGGAATATTTTCTTCTTAAAATATTCCACAGTTTCTCCGCCAGGTGGCGTAGATGTATATCTTATTTTTTCAATATCTCTACTTCTAGTAGTCGGATTTGAAAAATTCCTTCTTTGTTGGATAGTGTTTCCAATGTGAAATGTTTTCCATATAATTTCAAAATTTTGAAGTAATTCATAGACTTTCCGCTAGGGGGTGTAAAGGTAAATTGCTTTTTCTCTATATCTCTGCATCTAAATCTTCGATTTGAAAAATTCTTTCTGCACCGGATACAGCTCCTGATGGGAAATTATATGCACATAATTTCAAATTTTTGTAAAAAATGGTTCGGCCAACAGGGCGCGTAAGTCTTAATTTCCGCTTCTGATGTATTTGCAGTAAAATATGGGCTTCTAAAATCTCGATTGAAAAAAAAAGTCGTTTGTTGACCAATACTACTCATGTCGACAAAACTTTTAGGAACATTTTCTTCTTGAAATAATGCATGGTTTCTACGCCAGGGGCTTAGATGTATATCTTATTTTTGTCAATATCTCTACTTCTAGGAGTCCGATTTGAAAAATCCCTTCTTTGTTGGATAGTGTTTCTGATGCGAAATGTTTTACCTATAAATTTAAAATTTGCAAGTAAATCAGACTTTCCGCTAGGGGGCACAAAGGTAAATTGCGTTTCCTGCGTTATTTCTGTTTCTAAAACTCCGATTTGAAAAATTCTACCTGTATCGCGTACAAGACCTGATGGAAAATATTTTTCACATAATTTCTAATGTTTGGTAAAGAATGGTTTTGCCACCAGGGGGCATAAGTGTTAATTTCTGCTTCTGATGTATTTGTAGCAAAATCTGGGCTCCTGAAAACTTGACTAATTTTTTTTCTTGGACCCATACCGCTCATAGGGAAAAACCTTTTGAGATATCTTTCTTCCTAAAAAAATGCATGGTTTTCCCACCAGGGGCCGTAAAATCACATCTTATTCTTGTCGATATCTCTGTTTCTAAGAGTCCGATGGTGCATTTTCGCCATATTTTACTCTTTTACTTCCGTAAAGGGAAGAACGCGCGTCAAACTTGTGAAAAGTTGCGTAAAGTGTACGGTGATAATGCTCTACAAGAACGTCAGTACCAGCGGTGGTTCGCAAAATTCCGTGCTGGTTATTTTGACCTCAACGATGCTCCTCGGTCAGGGTGGCCCACCGAGGTTGATGACGACCAAATCAAGGCATTGATCGAGTCAAACCCACGTTACACGACACGAGAGATTGCAGACACATTGCACATCCATCATTTAAGCGTTCACGACCACCTGAAGAAGCTGGGATACGTAAGCAAGTTCGATGTGTGGGTTCCTCATGAACTCAAAGAAGCTCAATTAACGGTGCGTATAAACATCTGCGATATGCTCATTAAACGTGAGGAAAACGATCCTTTTTTGAAGCGACTGATAACTGGTGACAAAAAGTGGATTGTGTACAACAATGTACTGCGCAAACGGTCTTGGTCCCGACGTGCTGCTTCGCTCAAACGACATTCAAAGCAGACATTCATCAGCGGAAGGTTCTGGTCTCAGTGTGGTGGGATTTTAAAGGGGTCGTGTTTTTCGAGCTCCTACCACGGAACCAAACAATCAATTCGAATGTGTACTGTCGGCAATTGGACAGTTTGAACGAATCGATCATCCAGAAACGTCCAGAGCTCATTCATCGTAAAGGTGTTGTGTTCCATCACGACAACGCGAGACCACACACAAGTTTGATCACCCGCCAAAAATTATTGGAGCTTGGGTGGGATGTGTTGCCACACCCAGCATAGTCGCCTGACCTTGCTCCGTCAGACTTCCACTTGTTTCGCTCTCTTCAACAGTCCTTGCGTGGTATAACGTTCAATTCAGATGAGGCTGTAAATCAGCACCTTGTACAGTTTTTCTCCACGAAAGACAGGTCCTTCTATGAACGAGGCATTCTGCAGCTCACTGAAAGGTGGCAAAAAGTTATCGAACAAAACGGGCATTATATCATTGATTGATCTTTGTTCTTTCTACCAATAAATGACCTTTGCAAATCATGGCTAAAATACGTCATGACTTTTCCGACAACCCAATAGATTTACAGAAAGCTTATGACAACGTAAATAGGACTCTTCTGTGGAAGGTACTGAGTAAATATGGTACCACTGGGAATCTATTTAATAGTGTGAAAGCCATGTACGCTGGCAGTAAAGCTTGTATACGTGTGAATGGTGATTTATCGAAATAGTTTTCTATCGGGGCAGGAGTCAGGCAAGGTTGTGTGATGTCACCCTGGCTGTTTAAAATATTTATGGATGCATGCGTGATGCCAAAATCGATAAAACTGGTTTGTGTCTTGGTAATATGCGTGTGTGCAGATTGCTCTATGCTGAAGACACAGTCCTGTTGGCAGAGAGCAAAAGTGAGTTGCAGAGTATGTTGTCCCGGATGTACGAAGTTTGTATGAAATTTAAACTGAGTGTAAATGAGATTAAAACCGAAGTTGTGGTTTTTGAGTGAGAATTCTTCCTAATTTTGAATGCAAGATAAGCCTTAATGGCACAGAGATTGGCCAAGTGAATGAGTTTTTATATTTAGGAAGTATGTTTGACAGACAGAGTAAATTAGATGGCGAAATTAATAGGCGAGTGAATTCTTCATTGAAAGTCATAGCTGCCTTAGGAGGATTTCACAGGAATGATGGGTTCTCAAGGAAGTCCCGAATGGAAGTGTATGAAAGTGTAATTGTTCCTACTCTGATGTATGACAATGAAACCTGGCTACTGTAGAAAAGACACAGGAATCGTTTGTGTGCTGGGGAGATGCGTTACTTACGGGGAGTTTGTGGTAAGACACGCGCTGATCATGTGAGGAATTAAGATGTGTTGCAGATGTGTAATTGTGAGGCAAAATGTTGTTAGTAAGGTGGAGACTAATATTCTTCGATGGTGGCCATGTTGAAAGAATGAGTGATAAGGTGCTGACTAAGAGAAATTTTTCATCCCAAGTGGCAGGAAAGAAAGGTAGAGGAAGACCAAGGAAATCATGGGAGGACCAGATTCAGGAATGTCTGCTTGAGAAAAAGATTATGAGTATGAAGTACAAAAGGTCTTTTGTGCGGCGTGTGATGGATGTTAATGAAGCTCGAGCGATGTGCAGAGATCGTTGCAAATGGAGACATTTGATACACCAACAGTAAGGACATTTTAGTTCCATCAGTTAAATGTGCATTTGGCTCATGGTCTTTCTTTGAGGAGCTAACCTCTGAATCTCACAGAACAGCTTAATGATATGTATATATATATGTTTCATCTTCATTTGGGAGTACGTAGAGGGATCAAAAAGTTCCGAGACTAGGTACGTAGCGCGCCAACAGATGGCAGTACTTGGATGCGCGAGCAGCGGTCGAGGGCAGTGAACTTCACCAGTCATTGTGCCGAGTGGCGTCGTTCTGTGAACATCGGGAGCTGTGCTACACCATATTTTGTGACCACGTGCAAGAACACATGCTGCGATTTCGGTATGGACTGCAAACTAGAGCAGCTAGCGAACAACGAATTCCGCGTCAATCTCGGCAAATCGGGAACGGAGACGTATGAAATGTTGCGGCAAGCTTATGGCAATGAGTCTTGCGAGGTGTTTTGAGTGGCACTCGTGCTTCAAGAGCGGCAGAACGGCACTGGAAGATGACGAGAGGTCAGGGCGACCGTTCACGATCAAAACCCCGAAAATGTGGACAAAATTAGGGAACTGGTGCACGAGTATCGTCGGAGAACCATTCAAGACATTGCTACCATCGCCAATGCGTCATACGGAGCAGTGCAAGAAATTCTGACGTCGGAGCCAGATTAAGTAACGTAAAGTACTTTGTTGTATATCGGCCTAGTATCGGAACTTTTTGATCGGACCTCGTATATTACGTGTTGTTGTCCATGTTATTGTTCTGTTTGCGTCTCGGTGTAATATCGCTAACCGTGTTTTCAATATGTTGATATTTGTGTTCCTAACTTAACTTTTGCTCTTGAGTGTAGTAGGATACCCTGAGGATGCTTACAATACTTTGGTCACGTTTTTTCTCGAAAGTGGCAACAACTGAAATTGAATACGTCCTCGAAATCACACTTTGTACCTTCTGACAACAGCTCCATTGGAAATGAAACCACAGCGTCATAGTTCTGCGTTCTATTCTACACGTGTGTGAAGCTGAAATCGCGTCTTGGACTTTCCTTTCGGGTCAGGTACTTGATTTTTTTTTCTTTTTTTTGCTGTTTTACAACCGGGTTGTTGTTCTTGAGTTTTCCCGGAGTGATAGTGATGTTTCCCAATTAGCAACACTGACGTGAAAATGAGACATCAGAAAAAAGAAATCAACGATTTAAAAAATGCACAAACAAAAAGCAAATGAAACCCCGTAAAGAAAATATGACTAAACTGAAATAGAAAACAAGAAAGACGACACCGAATTTTCAGGTGTAATAAGCACGTCTTTTGAATCCGTTCTGACGCAAATTAAATTTATCAAAGCTATTCGAAGTCAATGGAACCGGTATGAAAACAATAATATCTGAGGGAAGAAAGAAGTTTTTCAATCGGGTTTTTAATCCCTCAGATTTTGTTGTAAACGGAATCGTGAGCTTACGAACTCTTAGATACAGAGTTATCGACAAAAATAAGATGTGACTTTACGTTCCCTGGTGGGAAAACCATGCATTATTTTAGGAAGAAAATATTCTCAAAAGGTTTATCCATATGACCGGTATCGGTCCAAGAAAAAAGAAATTAGTCGAGTTTTCAGGAGCCCAGATTTTACTACAAATACATCAAAACCAGAAATTAACACGTATGACCCCTGGTGACCAAACCATTCTTTACCAAACATTAGAAATTATGTGAAAAATATTTTCCATCAGGTCTTGTATGCGATACAGGTAGAATTTTTCAAATCGAAGTTTTAGGAGCAGAAAACGCAATTTACCATTGTGTGCTCTAGCGGAAAGTCTATGATTTACTTGAAAATTTTAAATTTATAGGAAAAACATTTTGCATCGGAAACACTATCCAACAAAGAAGGAATTTTTCAAATAGGACTTTTAGAAGCAGAGATATTGAAAAAAATAAGATATACATCTACGCCCCCTGACGTAGAAACCATGCATTTTTTCAAGAAGAAAATTTTTCTAAAAGGTTTGTCGACATGAGTAGTATCGGTCAACAAGCGACTTTTTTTCACTCGAGATTTTAGAAGCTTATACTTTGCTGCAAATACATCAGAAGCGGAAATTAAGACTTACGCCACCTGGTGGCCAAACCATTTTTTACAAAAAAATTAGAAATTATGTGTAAACGATTTTCCGCCAGGAGCTGTATCCGGTGCAGAAAGAATTTTTCAAATCGGAGATTTAGAAGAAGAGATATAGGGGGAAAGCAAATTACCTCCCCCCAAGCGGAAAGTCTATGAATTACTTGCAAATTTTGAAATTATATGTAAAATATGTCACACGGAATACACTATCCAACAAAGAAAGAATTTTTCAAATCGGACTCCTAGAAGTAGAGATATTGACAAAAATACGAAATACATCTACGCCCCTGGCGGAGAAACTGTGGAATATTTAGGAAGAAAATATTCCGAAAAGGTTTATCGATGTGAGTGGCATCAGTCCACGAAAGAATTCTTTCAATCGATATTTTAGAAGTCAGAGTTTATGGCAAATACATCAGAAGCAAAAATTAACACTTACGCCCCCTGGTGGCCAAAGTATTCTTTACCAAAAATGAGAAATTATATGCAAAAGATTTTTCCATCAGGAGATATATCCGCTGGAAATAAAAAATTCAAATCGGAGTTTTAGAAGAAGAGTTATCGGGAAAAATGTAATTTACTTTTACGCCCCCTAGCGGAAAATCTATGCGTAATTTGAAAAAGAAACTATATCTAAAATACTCTTCGACATAAATTGAATCGAAAGATAAAATATTTTTTTCAATCGGATGTTTAGAAGCAAATATGTGGAATAAAAGGTATTTTTGAATTCGACATAATCTGCATTTACGCCCTCTAGCGGATGCAAAAAGAATTTTTCAAACCGCACTAATAGTTGCAGAGATACCGTGGGTACAGACGGACGGACGGACAAACCGATAACATAAGCACGATCTTTTTTTACAAAAGACGTGCTGAAAAAGTAAGCCAGCCGAAAGAAGACAATCTATGCAATGGGACGAGACTTTCATTTACCGGATGACACACGAGCCTAAACGAAGCAACTCAGAAACTGGATTTATTCGAAGAATCCCAGCCGGTGGTTAGATGCTCAGGAATCTGACTATTTATGGTGGGCCCGGGTTCGAGTTCCGGATGAAGCACGAGTGGTGTGTTCTCATTCATTCCGCTAATCAGAATCCACAGGACACCGCTCCGCCGTATATTGTGTTTGACGCCCCTTACATCAAGATAGCGCCAGACCACATACTGCTACTGCCATTCCGAAATGTCTCCTACTTATCGATATCATCTCTCAATTTATCGCCCAACGAACTTGTTTGAGATTTGGTAGGTTATCATATTGAAACTCTTAACGCAGAATGTAACCGATTTCATAGATCAGCAACCTGCCTTGCCTCTGATTTTTTTATTATTTATTTGGGAGTTTAACGACCAACGTGAGGAGCCCATTACGCTAAAACCAGTCGCCATGTCCCTAATTTAGGGCCACTGGTTCAACAGAAGGGAGGGAGCAACCAGTGCCGCAAAATAAAGCCAACATCCGTGCCTCACCGGAATTCGAACCAGGACCCATCTCGGACGAATAGTCAGAAGCCAGCGCTTAAATCACTGCGCCACCGGGGGTGGCCATCCCTGATTTTCATATGATTCCAATAACTACCTCTGAGCTTTGGAATTTCTGTGTCATGTAAGGAAGATAATATATCTTGGGTAAAACAGGCTGTGTTAAGAGTAGAATCCAGAAGCAACGTAATGTTAAAAAGCAATTCCTTATTGTTATAACTCAGATGGAATGCATAGAGAATCAGTGCATCTTGCTAGCTATCACTCAAGAATCAAAGATATGAAGACATGAATCTGCCGCCCGACAGCTGAGTGGTCAGAAACGTAGGTTTCACAAACCACTCGTAGGTTGTGGTGGCCGCGCTGGCCCCGGATTAGACTGATGAGACATATACAGGGTGCCCCACTCGCTACCGAATCCGACATTTCTTTAATACAGTAATATTAACACCAATAAAGATATTGCAACGAAATCTGAAGTGGACTTACCTCATTTTGTGCGAAATGTTATGACATCTCGACATGTGCTGGAAGTGGCCACCATTTCCGTCCAGACAGCATTGAACCCGGCGCACCATATTATGGAAAATCCTTGCCAGTACCTCCGCCGTCACTGCCTGAATTTCTTCGGTGATGTTTGCTTTCAAGGCATCTATGGTTCGCGGTTTCTTTTGGTTAATTCTCCTTTTTAGATCTCCCCATAAAAAGTAATCAAGAGGCGTCAGATCGGGCGAGCGCGGTAGACATACACTCTTCGAAATGACGCAGTCGCCGAAAATGGACAGAATTTCGGCCATACTGGTGTGTGATGTCGCTCCATCGTGCTGGTAATATCAAATGGAGAGTTCAATTGATTTCCAAAGGTGTTGAAAATTTCCATATATGCAGCTGTTGTGATAGTTGTACCGAAGAAGATGGGACCAAATATGCGGGACCGGGTCATCCCACACCAAACACCAATTTACTGTGAATGAAGAAATTCTTCATGTATTGCGTTGGGGTTTTCACTGGCCCCAAATACGCTAATTTTGAGAATTGACGTATCCGGACAGGTGAAACCACGCCTCGTCCGAGAACCGCGTGTAGTCCAGAATGCCCGGATTTTCCTGAAGAAATGTCTGAAATCATCGACAGTATGTCACTCGTTTCACGTGGTCAGGCTATTTCAGTTCGTGGATCACGGAGATACGATGAAGCTTCGCTTTTTTCACAGCACGTTGACAAGTGCTCTTGGACAACCCTGTTTCCTGTGATAGTCGGTGACTTCCTGGGATACGCGAGTAGTCTGCCCTTACATTCTGGATCGTTTCTTAGGACATTTGTGGACGACCTCCTGCATGGTCGTTTAATAAAGCACCCTTGGTTTCCAATTTCTTCGACAATGTCCAAATGGTAGACTTGCTCAGCGGATGCCTGCCTGCAAACCTCTCCAGGAATTGCTGTTGACAAGACTTTATCGATTCTGTTTTCCAAAAAGTTCTAACAATAAACACTCGCTCCTGCAGAGTATACCGATACATTTTCACACGTATGCGAACAGCCACGAGCACTCGCTATCAACAACCGTATTGTGTAGACACGCACAGCGAAATGACATAGCAAAGCAGCAGAGAGGCGCCTCCGGCTGTCTGGCGGACTGCTCCACAGTGGCACCACACTTAGGAATGTGTCTTCCACTAAGGAGCACTCAAGCTGGCTGGCGGACAGCGCCAGGTTCAATGCTGCTTGGACGCAAATGGTAGAAACTTCCAGCACATGTTGTGATGTCATCACATTTCGCACAAAATGAGGTAAGTCCACTTGAAATTTTCTTGCAATATCTTCATTGGTGTTAATATTATTAAAGAAATGCCGGGCTCTGTAGCGAGTAGGACACCCTGTATATGCATGTGTTTGTTTTACTGCGCTGTCTCTCTCCCTTCCCTACTATCTGTGGTTCTATATTAAGGACGGGCGACTGCTTTCAGAGCTGCTCAATGTGGTCGTTCCCTACCCACCCAAGAAATAAAAAAAAACCATGAATCTGTAAAAAAGATGACAAACGAAAATTACAGACAACTCAAAATACAGTGAAGAAATGCATGTAACTGGTCATCCCACTCTACAAATAATGATAGTATCTAATGGTTCTAGACATGATCACAGGTATAAAACATGCAGAGTGGCAGTGCACTGGACATATTTTTAAACGAACGAGTTTTCGCTGGCCAAGATATAAAAGACATTGCTAGCCTTTTTGCACATCGGACCAAAATTTGACTTCTTGCTCTCACTGTGACTGAAATTCCCATACGATGTTAACATCCAACCTGTTATAATTAGGAGCGGGGGTCCTCGTTCATCTGGTGTTTTAGAATAATATGTCGAATTCAGAAAATGAACTGACTGAATGTAAATCAGTCATTTCATAAGAAGGGAAATTCAAGAAGTAAACACTATTTGCGCATATTAGAATAACACAACAGCTAAAAAAGTTCTCTCCAGTCATTATGTCCTCCATGTTGTTTAACTCATGTTCCCTGTTATTAGTGTTTCTTATGTCTGGGATAAGGAGCTGTGCAGTATATATGGTGTCATCGTCAAAGCATTCCTCTACGCCCATCGGAATGTGCTTTCGATTACTGGGTATTTTATTTATTTTCAATGAAACTGGCAAGAACGATGTACACTGCTGGCCACCCAAAATGCAACACCAAGAAGGACGCGAGATAGCAAAGCCAGATTTACTGGACACATAACAACAGATACAAAGATGAAACAATTGAGCTTACAGGCCCGTGCGACTTGCGGAACACGCAGACATCAATAGTTCGTGTGGCCCCCGTGGCTGGCAATAACAGCCGCTACACGCCGCGGCATCGAACGAAAGAGGCTTTGGATGTGGGCTTGGGGTATGTCGGTCCAGGCTGCTTCCACACGTTGCCACAGTTCATCAGGCGTAGCCGCGGGTGTTGCTTGCCGGGCCACTCGGTTGCCGATCAGTGACCAGACGTGTTCGATGGGCGACATATTGGGAGAACAGGCGGGAAACGGCAGCAGTGACACCTGGTGGGCCGTGAAGAATTGTTGCACGATGCGTGCCACCAGCGGGCGCGCATTGTCCTGTTGAAACGTGGCCGCTGGCAGGTACTGCAGGTAAGGGAGGACTACAGGCTCCAAAACGTCGGAGATGTAGCGGTGGCTGTTGAGTGTACCGGCGATGCGTACCAGAGGGGTGCGGGTGCCATATCCAATTGCGCCCCAAACCATAACGCCAGGCGACGGCCCGGTATGGCGATGCATAATGCAAGCGTCACACAGTCTCTCGCCGCGGTGCCGCCACACACGGATCCGACCATCGTGGTACTGCAGGCAGAAGCGGGATTCGTCGGAGAAGACAATGTCGTGCCATTCCGTAGTCCAGGTGCGGCGTTCAACGGCCCACTGCCGCCGCACTCGTCAGGGGTGTAACGTCAATGGTAATCGGAGCAATGGGCGCCGTGCGATAAGTCCCAGCTGCTGCAGACGACTCGAACGGTACGTGCTGACACAGGTTGTTGCGCAACACACCCTAATTCCTACGCTAACGTTCGTGATGTGTCGGTGCGAGCCGTCAATGCCCGCCGCACAACATGCCGGTCCTCTCGTTCGGTGGTGTGCCACGTCTGCGGCAATCGCTCACGTCGGTCCGTCCGTCCCTCCTGCACCCACCGAATCCATACTCGCCTCACTATGGCTGGATGTCGTCCCACATGCACGGGCGCCGATGTCTCGGTACGATAAACCGCTGTCGCGAAAATCCACTATTCGTCCTCTGTCGAAATCCGGAACGTGCTGGAATGACTGCCGTATTCTGCGACGACGCATCAGGAGGCTTCCCACGCACAGGTCCTGCAGAACAACACATTTCCACTACTTACACCCGGCCTTTTTTTTTTTTTGATTGGAGGTTTAACGACCGCCGTGAGCAACTCAATGGGCTATAAGCAGTCGCCCGTCCCTAATTTAGGGCCACTGGTTCCAGGGAAGGGAGAGAGCCAGTGCTGTAAGACAAACACAACATCCATGCCTGACCGGGATTCGAACCCGGACCCCTTACGGACGAATGATCAGAGGCCAACGCCTTAGACCACTGCGCCACCTGGGCGGCACACCCCGCCTTCTGTGCACCCTTCTCATAGTGCATCTCGGTGGCGTACCGGGCGCACATGATTTGTATATGCCCTGCAATGCTATTCATTTGCATGTCCTCTCGCGGGCGACGCATGCTGCGAATTTCAGGCCAATCGGTTGCTTCTTTCTTGGTGTTGCATTTTGGGTGGCCAGCAGTGTAGTTTCCCCTGCGTTGTTACTCTTCATTAAAATTTGACTACCACTCAGATTTTTTTCTAGTTTCCAGTTTGTCTTTGTGTAACTAACCTTGCATATCGTTGAATGAATGTTTGAGAGAAAGCCACGGTAAAAGAGAAATTCAAGATATACCGGACACGTGTAAGACAAGCCATTTTACACGCATCAGAAAACTAAGCAGCCAAGAATAACTTGAGAGAATAGAAATCAGCAAGCCTAAATAAATAAAGGGGTCATTAAAGAATGAACACAGACGAAAATCAGGACATAAGGGAAAAGCTTGGAACTGGAAAAGCAATGAAAAATTGAGAGTCGTACAAGATGAGACGAGTGTATCTGGAGGAAAGAGAAAGAAAATCCAATTTGCGAAATGCAATGAAAATGGAGATTCCTGGAAATAGAAGAAAACTATTTTACGAAAAAATAGCATACGACATGACTGTACACTGTACGGCCAATAAAAAATGGAGAAGTCTTGTTCGAGTGGCACAACTGTCTGGGAATAAAACTTCCCAAGAGGGGAAGAAGAATGTTTGGAAAAATATATATGAGTTGTCCAAATGATATATAGACTCGGGTAGACGGGTGGCGCTGCAGTATCCGCACTCATAAAAGAGGAACGCAGTGTGTGAAGCATTTAATTGGGTAGCGACGCTTTGGATGAGAGTTATATCAAAGGAGCGTAAACAACTTATCTGATGGATACCTCCAAGCGGGCACAGCGAGCCGTGATCCAATTTTTGACAAAAGAGGGAAGCAAATCTTCAGAAATCTTACGAGGCAAGCAGGTGATTTACGAAAATGCGTGCCTTGCACGCAGCACCGTCTCGACACTCATTGTCATAAAAACCCGTATACCAAAAAGGAGGCGTTGGATTGGAATGAGATTTTAGTAGTGAGACGGTATATACCAAGGACAGAAGTGATTACAATATCACAGCAGCAGGACGATTTCCCGTGGACACACGGTACACATTTCGGTGATACTTTCCGGCATGGAGTCAAGGAGGCACCGTATGTTATTCTAAGACAGATTGGCCAACATTTCTTGCAACTGACGCTTTAAATCACGAACACTGGGTAATGGATAAAGCTGGCGTCCCATCCGGTCCCACACGTACTTGATGGGCGAGAGATCAGGCGATCTTAGAGGCCACGGAAGTGTCGAAGCATGACGTAGACAATCCTGGGAAAATCCAGCCGTGTGCTAACGGGCGTTATCATGTTGGAAAATGTCTCCGGGCCGCCCCTCCAGTAAAGGCAGCACATGGAGACGCAGGGTCTCCTGTACTTAGCGCTAGGCTGGCAATGTCCCTCGGATCACTGCGAGGAAAGTACGGTTGTTATACGCGATGGCTCCTCAGACCATCACGCCAGCAGTTCGGGACGTGTGACGCTGTACAGTGAGGTTGGGATTATAGCGCTCACCCTGTATATATATACAGTCAGACACAGTGAGGATGCAGAATTTGTCATTTTCATGTAGGACTTCCGTCCACAGGGAGTAGAGTTTAGGTCCCCGCCACCTACAGCGAGATCGCCTTTTGGGCAGGACACAGAAACGGAAGGAATGAGAGCAAGTCTAGCGACAGTAGATGGCGCCACCGTACAAGTACGATATTGCACATAGATGGGTGAGAGAATTTCAGGGGGACATAGGAAAGGATACCCGTTTAACCAGTGGGTCCAGCCTGGGGGCCGTCACTTTACGTGCTCGTCCGATGCACGGCGGATATTCAGCGATTGTTAGTAAATCACACCATCTCTGAAAGATCAGCCCGGGCTTGAACCTGGGGACCCAGCATCGACAGTCTGAAACTCTAACCACTAAGCCATCCGCGGCTAGCGCTCACCCTCTGTGGAGTCCCCTACCTTATAATCCCCAAGGATTGCGATTGGAGAGCCAGTCTTTGACGCGCGGGCATGCGGAATCGCACGACCCGAAGTTATTCGCCGAGTTTCGCGTTAATCGCACGGTTTTTTCTTGGTGCGCGGATTTTTATGATAATGAATGTAAATAGTATCATCAGTCCCATCGCGAGAATGAAATAAGAATGATGATTCAAGAAATTTCAGTCAGTCCATACAGGTATCTGCCTGCTTCTTGCAACACGTATTCTGTTCACGAATGCTTTTGCAACTAGTATGCAATATTTTGTAAACAGCATCGATCTCTACCTCGCGCCAATGGGCTCGTTAACGCTAGGCTCTGCAGAAAAAACGCACGAAAGCCTGGGCAGAAGCCAAATTTCTGGCAGTTCACGTCGGTCACCGAGACTTAGGGTATATGCTTTAAATTTTGCATTGGTTAAAAAAATACTTTGCTTATTGCAGGTCTCCCCCATGTTATTTTGGTGGCTATAGTTTTCAATTAACAAGTATTATTTAGGCTACCTTCGATTACATGATAAATATTTTATGATTGACTAGTTTTAACCTGACAATGTAAAATGCCAAAATAGCCCTTACTTTATCTGTCCGGTTATAACGAAGTTCGTACTATATATATCAACTGTTTTCAACTCTCTTTTCAAATTCGTTGTGTTCGGGTTCAGCTGTGTAATATAATATAATATATCACATACATCCACCAAAGTGGGACAAGTGTTCAAACCCTCAGAAAAAGTGCATGTTGTTTGTGATAATAATATAATATAATATAATATAATATAATATAATATAATATAATATAATATAATATAATATAATATAATATATCCTTTGTCTGAGCGTTTGAAGGTTTGTCCCACTTTGGTGGATATACACTGCTGGACAATTCCTAAGGACGGATCATAAACGGCTATATATCATAAAAAAGTAAGTGGGGTTGGATGCCAAGTGAAATAAAATAATGTCAGAATGCCAGAACATTACAAGAAAGACAATTTATTGTGCTCTGAAATCCAGAAGGCTTTGGAACGTGTTCAAGGGACAAACAGGCCATTTTGTGCAGAACACGTAAACGTGAAAAATGCAATTACCGTCCACAGGCATTCCGGCGTAAGATGTCAATACGGGATATGGCCACCATGGAGGGCGATGCAAGATTCCACACGTCGTGTCATGCTTTGCACAACATTATCAAGCAGCTGTTGGGGTAATTTATCCTATTCCTCTGTCAGTGCACGGATGAGAGTGTCCTTCTTTATTGGAGAGCATTGGCGACCAGCAACACTCCTCCCCAAAGCATCCCACACATTTTCAATGGGATTCAGATCTGGAGAACGTGCTGGCCATACGAGGCGTTGAATATCCTTGCTCTCAAGACACTCCTGGACAGGGACTGTTTGATGACATGTTGCGTTGTCGTCCATGAAAATGAATCTATCACGGACAGCACCACGGAACATGCGAACATGAGGTAGCAGAACATCATTAATGTATCGTTGGCCAGTCATAGTTCCAGTTGGAAGCACATAGAGGGACGTACGACCATTGATCATGATGCCAGCCCATACCATGACACTACATGTCGGATATCGGTCCCTTTCCTGTATGTTTGCTGGACAATATGCAGTACCACTATCACGACAGATCAGTTGTCGTCAACAATCAGACGATAGACTGTATCTACTCTCATCTGAGAAGAGGACAGCAGACCAGTCGTTATCAGTCCAATTGCGATGTTGATGGCACCATTGCAAACGGGCGATACGGTGACGTCTGGACAATGGGATGCACACAACAGGACAGCGGGCGTATAGTCCTCCTTCATGCAAACAAACGTCTGGCGACAGTTTTTCGGGAGATCCGCTTGCCAGTAGCTTCCATAAACTGATTTGCTACCTCACTAGCTGCGCTGCGCCGGTGTCTTTTTGTTGATAGCACTATGTACCGATCTTCTGCAGGTGTCGTACTGCGAACACGACTTCCCCCGTGACGTTTGCTACACTCTCCATTTGTTTGAAATGATTTCCAAAGCCTTGAAACAATACTGTGGCCGACGTCGAACTCCCTGGCAACATCTGTTATTTTTCGCCCTTCTTCAATCTTGCCAATAATACGGCCACGCGTAAAATCATCAAGGTGATGTCGGGAGGACATACTGAAAATTGCAAGTTCGTCAATTGATTCTTTCCCTTTCAACTTTGCGTTTGAACAACAACGGTCAGTACGCGTCAAATCCTTTATATCTCTTATCAGCGCTATGACGTCACGAACACGTTCGGCAATCCAAAATTTGCATACGCACAACACGTCTTACTGTATCCCGCACTTATGCTAATTTCCACATTTTCCTGCCTTCCATTTTATGGTTGCTATCGTTGCTATTGTCATCCGTCCTTAGCAATTGTCCGGCAGTGTATTATATTATATTATATTATATTATATTATATTATATTATATTATATAAGTTTTCAATTAGCAAATATTACTTACCTTCGATTAACTGATAAATAGTTTAAGATTGACTAGGTTGAAACTTCCATAATGTAAAATGCCAAAAAATAACCCTTATTTTATCTGTCCGGTTATAAAGAAGTTCGTATGTATCAAATGTTTTCGACTCTCCCAACAACTTCGTTATGTACAGGTTCAACTGTGTAATATAATATAATGTAATACTGTATAACATGATTTAATATATGTAATATAATCACAAACAGCATATCCTTCGTCTCAGCGTTTGGACGCTTGTCCCACTTTGGTGGCGCAGTGAAAAGAGCTCTTGCCTGTTTTAATTATGGAATCCCTGCCTCAACCAATATACATTTTTTTATTGTTGCGATGTTCTTGAAACATATTTTTACATTTGGACATCACGAACAAGAAGAATACCTGGTATTAAAAAATGTTTCTACATATCTTATTTTCTCCCGTGATTATTGACGAGTTTTTACATAATATATATATAATATAATATAATGTACTATAATATAGAGTGATTCACTCGGGACTTTACCATTTTGAAAAGGGAAAACATTTCAAGCAGAGATTTGAAGACGAAGTGCCTTGCGTTCTGACATTCGCATCCATATCTGCGCCATTTGCCTCGTATGCCCAGATGGCACCACAATACACGGCGTCTGATGGGAACGGTTTCGCGGCATTCTCTATGTCCGTCGGCTAGCGTCGAGCACGATGATGTTCACGGTTGCTGAGCGCGTGTTTATCGTTCGAAGTTATTGGAATTCCGGCTCTTTCAAGGAGTATAAAATACAGTTCAAGAAGAAATGTCCCGGTCGGGAACCACCTACGAAGCCAACGATCGATTTTAAATCTTGCGAAGAAACTTGAGACGATAGGAAGCCTTTTTGATACGCATTCAGGGGGCGACCCGCAATGTCAGAAAACACTGTGCAGTGTGTGAAAAAGAGGTTGTTACAGTACCCAAAGAAATTGTTACACAGGCTGTCGCAAGAAACAGGACTGTCATATTCCATCTGCCAGAGGGCTGGAAAAATAAGTAAACTCAAGCCTTATCGTGTTACAGTTGTTCATGAGCTGTTACCAGTTGACATGCCGAAGCGAAAGCATTACTGCCGGTGGTTTAAGGAATTTGTCAGTCAAAATCCAGGCGTATTAGACATTACGTGGTTCACGGACGACGCCTGGTTCCATTTTTCAGGCTATGTGAACTCACAGAATACACGGGTATGGGCGGGTGAAAATCCCCATTACATTCACGAGGAAAGGATGCATCCCACAAAGACTGCCGTATGGTGCGCCATTTCACGGAACCGGATAATGAATCCCACTTTCTTTGAACAGACTGTCAACACAGAAGTGTATCTCAATATCTTCACGCAGTTCGTGAACCATCTGGATGATACTGAACTGTAGAATGGCTTCTTCCAACAGGATAGTGCGACTTGTCCCGCACTTCCAGTGCCAGCATTGCTGAGATTCGAAGTTTCTTCGGCTATCGGGTTATCTCCAAAGGTTTGCGGCCGCCCAGGTCTACAGATTTAACTCCACCCGATAATTTCTTATGGGGCCCATCTGAAAGGTACTATATACAGCAATAAGCTTAAAACTATTCGGCAGCTGAAAAATAACATCACACAAGAAATTTAAGCAATAAATACCAACATGCTGAGGCGTACATTTGACAATATGCAGCGAGAGTTGATCTCTGTTTGGATGCAAATGGCGGACATTTTCAACATCTTCTTTGATATCGATGCGATTGTAAAAAGGCAAGGCACTTCGTCTTCAAATTTCAGCTTGAAACGTTTTCCCCTTTCAAAACCATAGCGCTTAGGGGGGTTAAGCCCCGAGTGAATCACTCTGTATAATATAATATACAGGATTCTTAGGAAAGTCCGTTTACACCCTGTCTAACTTTTAAACCGCGTGTCATTCTGCCACGGATGTAACGTGTACCTACAGGAAAGTGACCATGCGCAATCGATTGGACGTACTTGTAGCGCTCCTAGTGGCGAAATAAGAAACTTAGCAAAACTAACTCAGAAACCAAGAGAGATACGCAAAAAGGTCCAATTACAAAATGAAAGAGCGGTGTTTAATTCCTACAAAACGGCACTTGGTTCAACAGACACTTACAGAAAAGACAAGAAAACGCGAACAAAGCATTAAATGTCCAGCAACTAGCACATGGCAGCAACAGAAAAGTGGTTACGTGATATAACATGTAGTTATGCTAATTTCAAATTTGACGTAAAATGACGTCAGGCAGCTGAAGGGCTATAAATGATGGGTGGGAATTGAGAGTGAATCAGAGTAGGAGGTCGGCGGGTAGATGGCTATCTTCACGAATGACTAGCACTGTGATATGGTCTTGCTGTACGACGAATGCAGCAGAATGCAAAAAAGGCTGCAAGGTTGTATTGAGTACGGTTTCCTACACTTCAGCATCCAGCTGCACAAACAATTGCTGAAGTTGTCCGGCGCCTGCAGGAAACGGGAAGCGTTACTGAGCGTCATCGTTTCGGTTGTTCCATTGGTGCCGGTGTGAGGGTACATCCTGCGGATGTTCTGGGCTATGGTCTTGCAAATCCCCAAAGTAGTACGATGGCAGTGAGCCGTGCGTGTGGATTATCTCCATCACGGGTGTGGAAAATCTTGAATGAACATGGTGCGCATCCCTACTGTGATGCTGTTGTGCAAAACCTGATGCCTGTAGACCTTCAAAGGCGGTATGACTTTTGTAACTTCGTCTTGAACACCTTACAGGAAAGCCGTGGTTTGCGGACAACATCCTACGGACTGACGAGTTAACGTTTGCAAGGGGCGGGATCATCAATCACCAGAACTCCCACTACACGGATGTGAGAAATCCACACATGATGAGACAAGCATGCCATCAAGTGCGCTGGTCACTTAATGTGTGGTGTGGAATGTGGCAAACATGCGTAATTGAACCTGTGTTCATTGAGGGAAATTTAACAGGTCAGCGTTACTTGCAGCAGTTATGTGGTCCGGTAAGCGATTGGTTGGATGATGTTCCTTTGAATACGTTACCACGCATATGGTTTCAACATGACGGCTGTCCTTCCCATAAAACCTTTCCAGTTAGCTAGTTCTTATCTCGCACGTTCGGCAACAATATTATTGGGTATGGTGGTTGTACAGAATGGCCGCCACGGTTACCCGATCTAACGCCAATGGACTTCTTCTTTTGGGGATACCTGAAGAATCAAGTGCACTCTACGGAACCTTCCAGCGTGGCAGATTCAAAAGAACGCATCATCAGGGCCTGTAATTCTGTAACCCCTGCGATGCTGCATGCTGTTCGGGATGCATTTCTGTCCCGAGTCCAGATGTGCATCGTCGCTGATGGTGCACACTTCGAACAAACAATGTGTACGGTCGACTACTCGCCAGGTTAGTTGCACCTGTACTACACGAACTGTGTGTTGCGTCTGTGTTGTTTTGTGTGTAATTTAAATGTTTACTACTTTAACATTTCTTGTCTTTTCTGTAAGTGTTTCTGTTGAACCAAGTGTTTTGTATTAATTAAACACCGCCCTTACATTTTGTAATTGGACTTTTTTGCGTATCTCTCTTGGTTTCTGAGTTAGTTTTGCTAAGTTCCGTATTTCGCCACTAGGGGCGGTACAAGCACGTCCAATCGATTGAGCATGGTCACTTTCCTATAGGAGCACGTTACTTCCGTGGCGGTACGATACGCGGTTTAAAAGTTAGAGGGGAGTAAACGGACTTTCCTAAGAACCCTGTATAATGTGAAACCTCCGAATAACGGTCACTGCTCTGACCAGAAAAAAGTGAACGTTGTTCGCAGGTTAGGCTTAAGTTAACATTGATAGTAAGTTACTTTTGTACATAGCAGAATACATGTATGAAGCTTACGCACAATGAAAACGGTTGCAGTGCTTTCTCATAATGCCGAATAAAACCCAGTATAATATTTAAATAAATGAATCATGGCATATAGAATTTTAGGAAAACGGTGTCTGACACCTGGTCCTAAACAGCATTTAGAAAAAAGCAAGTTATGAAAATAGGGACAAAACAAGCTAAGAGAATAGGGACAAAGCAAGCTAAGAGAAAAGGGAAAAAGCGTGCTATAGAAAAGAAAAAAATAATGTTAAACAGACACCAAACTGTAGAGTTAGTTGACCCCGACCCGGTAAACAAGAACAGAACCCACATGGACCAAACAAAGGGACACCGCCGCCAACAAGCAACATTCCGGGCACCAGCAGCTACTCCCGCGTCTCTCGGAGGGCGACTGAAACATTTATGGAAACAGGAGCTAATCTCACCTAGAAATTAAATTTGAACTCCTTTCTTTTCACACACTATTGTACCCGCCGTAATCCAACCCATCCAGCAGGAAGCACAATTCCTTCAGCAATATTCTTTGTCCGAGTCTCTTACTTATCGCCGAATTACCGAAGGAACTACGCAATAACACAAGGAACAAGATCTCCGTTATATCTCCTTCAGGCCTGACTGGGTTATCCGTTGACCGCTGTTAAGAGGTTTCGCTGTTCGAAGGTTATCGTTAATGTTAAACGTACTGCAGCTGTTCTGTACTAACCAAAAGGTGCCGTTCCTTGAAGGTTACCGTTCCTGGAGGTTTTACTATATAATATAATATAATATAATATAATATAATTATACAATATTGCTGTTTGGTACTTTGTGTACTTTACAGCAAATGCAAGATTTCAAAGTTAATGTATCATTAATTAATTCTAACGTCATATCTGCAGTTTTATTGTTGTAACACGAGCTTTTATCTTTATTTTTGTTCTCCGAACAAAAGATGATTGAAAAAGTTCTTTTATTTATGTTACTCAAAGTGTCGGACATTCTGTTAACATGTTTTGCTATTCTGCACGCACAGAATTGAATCCCAAGGACCGAAACCTTTGTTTTACACTATTAGCGCTATTTTTAGTTTATCGTTGCATAATTTTTAGAATACGATACCCATATCTGCGTTTGGCAGAACCCAGCCCGTTTTATTCGTATAATGGCGGTTCACTCGAAACAAAAAGATATCGTCCTTCGATTTTTTTAGCGACCTTTTCAAACGATTAATCATAGTAAAGAAGTGTGGAAATAAACTGTCCCGCCTAGGGTTCGCACAATATTTTTCGTGATTAATTTTTCAACGCCTAAGAACATGGAAAGAGACTACGTACCTATATCACAGGCCAGCAAGCTTTAGCATTAATTAAAGATTAACATCCACATGTGCGTGTGCATGAAAGAGATGTTTACCGACTTTTTTTTTTTTTTTTCTTCTAGGAGGGATGAAAGAGTGATAAAAGAAAATTGGACGACTGATGGGATTTATGGAGAACAATGTCGGGAAATGTAGTGTTCGACCAAATAAAAAAGCATGTGGCGTGGAAGCGCTGTGATAATGGCAGCGCCACGTCAAGCTTGTAAGTAAGACTATACTGTTCAACCAAAAACCAGCTGCTAATTACTTTTAAGTTCCATTAACTGCGGTGCATCACTTTTTTTGTGTGTTCAGTTGAGGAAGTGGCAACAGCTTCCCATGCAGGAATTATAGCTTCGGATATTTTGTTTTGGAGTTTTCCGCTTTTCGTTCCGCAGGATAAAAATGATACACGGTACAATTATCTTCATTATTGAATAACGAAATGAATCTAATAAAGAATTTCTTTTCTCTGGTTTACGTGATCCAAAAATTACCCCCGAGTAGAAATAAAAGTTCTGTACTTCCCCGTATTTCTTTATTTTATTTTCGAATACTCATTTTTCAAATTCGCTTCCTCATTTTCTTTCAGAGGAAATTTCGGAATGATCGTTTAACAATGTGGTGTATCGTAGGACTAACTGCTCCTAATTCATAAACAACGTTGGTTAACGAGGAAAAAGAATTGGAGAATCGATATCGCTAATATTTTCCTTCCTTTTTTTTTTTTTTTGTACGCTATTTTGTCTCGCCAAGTTCCACCGATGTTAGTACTTTCGAAGAAAGTCACCAAATATTAACTCGTCCGAAGCCGTGCGGCAATTACGGAACTGAGCATATCATATTTATATAACAACAAAAAATGCACCTCTTCCTTCCGAAACACGCAGCGGTATAATAAGTTTTTTTTTTTTTCAATTTTAGAAATACTAGCTTCATGAATTTCGTTGCAACGCAGCTTGAAAGTAATATTTTGGATTCGGAAGAAACCCCGGTTGCGAAAAACCAAAAACAAATATATTACGCTTTTTTTTTATTCTTAACGATATGGTTACAATTTAACTGACTATTCTATTCTGTGAATTTTATTGCTGCAACAGAAGTAGACTTCTTACCACGTAAAATCCAATTATTTTCTGACTCTATATATCTGCGTTCCCCGTAAAATGCATGTAAAAAAAAATTCTAAAACATGTAGTCACACTATAAGGAAGTAAATTTCTCCGTCATTTCTATCCGCGCCAGGATTCGAAACCGGGTCTCCTCATTCCGGAATAAGTTGCTCTACCAATTGAGCTACGCGGACGTTTTATTCTGATTCCTATCTGCCTTTATGTCGTGTGCGTCCTTCTGGCAGGTACGTCACATCTCCTGGTGCGTTACATCATCTCCCCCTTTTTTTTTTTTTTTTTTTTTTTTTCGAAGTGCTGGAGAAGGGATTCTCTTTATTTTCCCTATCTCGCGGTGTGGAAATAACATCACACCATTGCGAGATTTTGAACGGTCGGGTCATCCGGATAGTTCGGGCGCCATTATAACGAAGTAAATTTCTCCGCCATTTCTATCCGCGCCAGGATTCGAAACCGGGTCCCCTCATTCCGGAATAAGTTGCTCTACCAATTCAGCTACGCGGACGTTTTATTCTGATTCCTATCTGCCTTTATGTCGTGTGCGTCCTTCTGGCAGGTACGTCACATCTCCTGGTACGTTACAACACTTAACTCACTGCAGAATGTTACTGATTAAAAAAATCCGCATGCTTGAAATTTTCTTTTTCTTCTATAAAACCTGGAAATGATCGGCAGTTTCTTTCTGTCATTTGCCTCTTTTTTTCTCTTGGTTTAAGTAATTGAAAATCGCAATGCTCAGAGTAAATATAACCAGTTAAAAAACTTGAAAGTTTTGATGTACCTAGAATGAATGAGTTGAAAAAGCGATTAGTGAGGAACTTATCCAGCTGGAAGTAAAAAAAAATGTACTTTTGTGTGTGTGTGTGTGTGTGTCATGCTTCTTGTGACGCCACGAAAAACTGTAAAAGATGGGCGAGGTCTGACAGCTCTTTACAGCAATGTCCATAGTAACACCTATAAAAAAATCTATGCAGCAGTCAACTTGTAGCAAATAAATGGAAAAGAATAAGCGAATACAGGATTGTTAATTAGATGACCTGTACAACATCAAGAAATTTTGGGGTTGATTTTTTAGTATGCTATTGTACTTAAATTTTATAAAAAAAATTTGGGGAATAAGTTATGGAAAAGAGAACTGTTTATTTTTTCATTCTTTTCCGACGAATAGAGATCGTTTTCCTCATCCGTCTATTGTCCAGTAGTAGGTCCGGATGCATTTACGTGATTGTTAGTTGTTAACGAGATTTCCAGTTAGTTGTTACCAAGCCGACGCTGCTCAGAATTTGGAGCAAGGCAGTGAGAGCCCTGAGATTGTTTGCCGTTATTCCACACTTCTATTATGGCATCAATCGGAAGATCCTTCTACAGCAAATTGCGGGTCGGGAGCCAATTTTTTGTGGGCCACGGAAAAAGTTTTTGTAATGTGAAAATTTTATAATTATTTGAAAATAAAAATCACGAAAATATGGGAAAGTGAAAAATAATACGAAGAAGGGGGAGGGGGATAAGGCCCCATAATATACGGATACGGGCTTCCTTCATCCGAAGCAGGATATGCAACCAAAAAGACTTTTTGGCATTTTCCGAAACAGGACTGGCAACCTGCCACAGCCCACACACAGTATTTGTCATTTTCGTGTAGGACTTCCGTCCACAGTGAGTAGAATTTAGGTTCCAGCCACCTACAGCGAGATCGCCTTTTGGGCAGGACACAGAAACGGAAGGAATGAGAGCAAGTCTAGCGACTTTGACAGAACAGTTTGTAGTGAGATTAGAGTACAGTAGATGGCGCCACAGTACAAGTACGATGTTGCACACAGAGGGGTGCGAGAATTTCGGGAGGGGCATAGGAAAGGATACCCATTTAACCAGTGGGTTCAGCCTGGGGGCCGTCACTTAACGTGCTCGTCCGATATTCAGCGAATGTTAGTAAATCACACCATCTCTGAAAGATCAGCCCCGGCTCTAACTTGGAGGACCTTGCATCGATAGTCTGAATCACTAACCACTAAACCATCCGCGGCTGCCACAGTCCACCAGTATTACCATCGAACGACATCCAGCCACAGCTCAGTGCTGCCATCTAACGACCACAGCGCACATCTAAATCCAAAACCTACTAGGCGCTTCCATGTCTAGACGTTTCCATTGCTAGAAGTTTCCAGTACTATCCAAATCATATGCATCGATAGTATGAATCGCTAACCACTAAGCCTTCCGCGGCTGCCACAGGCCCACAGCCCACCAGTGTTACCATCGAACGACATCCAGCCACAGCTCAGTGCTGCCATCTAACGATAACAGCGCACATCGAAATCCAAAACCTACTAGGCGCTTCCATGTCTAGACGTTTCCATTGCTAGAAGTTTCCAGTACTATCCAAATCATATGCATCGATAGTATGAATCCTAACCACTAAGCCTTCCGCGGCTGCCACAGGCCCACAGCCCACCAGTGTTACCATCGAACGACATCCAGGAACAGTTCAGTGTTACCATCGAACGACATCCAGCCACAGTTCAGTGCTGCCATCTAACGACCACAGCGCACATCTAAATCCAGAACCTACTAGGCGCTTCCATGTCTAGACGTTTCCATTGCTAGAAGTTTCCAGTGCTATCCAAATCATATTTAAACAGGACGATCTTCTCTCAAGTCCGATTCGGATACAGCAGAGCGTGCATTAACTTTCAAGCGGTTTATGACAAAGTTTATCCTCTTTGTAGACATGTAAGACACAAGGATAAGCGGTTGACAAAAAAAAAAAAAAACAGACGATGATGCAAAATGCTGGAATTGAGAAAAAAAAACAGAAATAACCGCGGCGGACGAAACAGTCAATCAAAAAAAAAATAATAATAATAAAATAAATAGAAGTCGACGAACTCATCGATCTGTCAGAATAGACCTCGTTAAAAACAAATTTCATGCGCAAAGAATTGCTGCAGTTCTGGCTATGTCTTCAACAAACGTATCCAACTCTTTCTACTGAAACTTTGAAAAGGTGCTGCTCTCTTTCAAATTTTTGTACATCTGTGAATTTGGATTTTCGGCGACGGTAGGGATCAAAACCAAATTTCGAAACTATCTGCAATTGTCCAACTCCTTGCGCCTAAAAACGACTCACATCGACGTAGAGTTTAATGCAGCCATGAACAGAAACCGAAAATAGATACCAGTGTCTCGTAAAATTATATCAGAATAATAAATTAAAAAAAACAATAGTAAAAATAATTAAATTAAAAAATACCCTCGTCCTACTCATGTTCATTAAAGATAGGTCGGTCGCGAAATTGTGTCGTTTTAAAAGTTTGGAAAACGCTGCTTTACAGAAAAATATATATATATATATATATATATATATATATATTTTACGATAACCTTTAAAGCACTGTTGTCTAAGCTGTTCGTCATATATGAAAAGGCTCAGAAATTATATGTAAAATGTAACGTCGTACCCCTATGTAATGCCGTACGACAAAAGGATAATTTTTTAAATCGGACCCGCAAAGGAAGAGATACAGAGAAAAATGAGATATACACCTAGGCGGAAAACTTCATTAGTATGAGCAGGAAACGTGGCCAAAATGTTTTTGGTCTTGAGCAGTATCTTACCAAAAAATATGTTTTTTCAATCGAGTTTTTAGGCGCACAAACACTGCTGCAAATATATCGGAAGCAGAAACACAAAATTAACTCCCCTAAGGGTAAAACTGTGAGTTACGAAAATCCAGAAATTATATGCAAAACATTCTTCACCACGAACTTTATCCGACGCAAAAAGGAATTTTTTTAATTGCGACTTTTAAAAGCACAGATATTAGGAAAATCGGTATATTTATTTACGCCCCCAGCTGCAAAAACATGCATTACTTAAAAATGATCTTCGATGTATAGAGCGCGAAAATGTATATAAAAGTAATGACATGGAATAAAATATGTTTTTAATTCGATGTAAAATGTATATAAAAGCAATGATATAAAATAAAATATATTTTTAATTCAGTTATATGGAATAAACATATTTTTTCACATTTACGTCCCTTCAGCGGCAAACTTATGCCTTGATAAAAGACTGAAAAGCAGGGATCATCCTTCCCACATCTCAAGCTTTCCGATTCAAAACGAATTTTTCAAATCGAACAGATAGATGCAGAAGTATTGTATCCACGGATGAACGGACGGACGGACATAGTGAGAACATGTCGTTTCAGATAGATCACAGGTTTTGGAGAAAAATGTAAAGATAAAACCGTGAGACGAAGTAGCCAGCCTAAATATATGCCGAAGAAATGCATGCCGTCCGCTAGTATCCGACAGGTATTGCCCGAAATGATACAGTTGTCAAAAATACGTCTTATTTCCCTTTCCTCTTCCTTTTCGTTTTTTATCCGTTAGCTGTCACAAAATTTTATTAAGTACGTACGAGATGTATAATATCATATTCACCAATAGGAAAGTAGAATTAAATATTACTCAGCAGCAACACAGCCTAATATGATTTCGCAGATTTCTACTCTACCATTATAATATGAATCATTGATCCATCTTCTAGTTTCAAATGTCGTTTAAAGTCAACGTACATAAAATTCGGTCTCACTCAAATCCTTAATTATCTATAACTTCGTTATTAAAATTGTTACTTGTTACAAAAGGCTTTCCTCGCGGTTTTACAGTATTTGCTTTCATTTTTATTCGATGTGTACGTATGTACCGCAGTTGGAACGATAAGTATATGTATCTAAGTATGGTTATCACTTGTATATCAACACTATTATGGCACTCTTCTCTTCCCACTGCCAGAGAAAAGGGCGAAAGCACAACGCAGTCTCTACATCTTCGCTCACGATCACATTAAATAAGCATATTTAGTCTCCACCATCATAATTAATTCACTTCGCGAGGAGTTTATGGCACTCATGTCATCATTATAATCTTCAACGTTGAAGCTTGTAACAGTGGTACCGGCACATTGTTGGTGCCAGTTTGGGTATATATCAGGTAATCCCAAAAAATACTGTCGTTTTTTCAACGTGTGAAGAAAAGAAAGAAAAACGTACCTGGAGCAGATGTTTTAATCCATATAATAAGTGTCCCTGGTAGTTGCAACCTTCTCCCATCGATCGACAAGGTTTTTAATCCCAGACTTGTATAGAAATCCATGGGTTTCGATGCGAAAAAGGCAGAAAGGGTTCACCGTACCTTCTCCACATTTCGAAGTGTAGTCCCAGCAAGATGGTTTTCAGGCTGTAAAAGAGGTGGTAGTCGGATGTGGCGATGTCAGGGGAATATGCTGGATGCGGAAGTTTTCCCCATCCGAAGTCTTGCAACGTGGCACTGGTCATTTTCACTGTGTGTGGTTTTGCGTTGTCCTGTGCAGCAGCAGCAAGCCTTTAAGATTCACGAGTGCTGGACGTTTATCCTGCAAATCAGTGCGTCGACGCTGCAGCTGCTGACAGTAGACTTCCCCTGTAATGGTTTTGTTGGGTGGCAGAAGCTCGTAATGGATTATGCCTTGCATATCCCACCACACAGACATCAAAACCTTTTGTGGGAAATGTCCTGGTCTCGCCACTGCTGCAGACACATTCCCTTTGGGAAGCCACTGCCGTTTACGCTTAATGTTATGATAAACAATCCATTTTTCATCGCCCGTGACAATTCTGGGCAAAAACGGCTCCCTATTTTCACGGGAGAGCAAGGGAGTGCAAATATCCACACGCGGTTGAAGCTGTTGCGGAGTGAGATCATGGGGTACCCACTTATCCAGTTTCGACACATAACCGAGGTCCTGCAGATGCCTGTGAACAGTGGAATGGGTTGAATGAACTAGTGTGGCCAATTCATTGAATTTTGCCTGCGGATTTCTGGAACCAGCGTTGACATTTCCTGACCTTCAGGGTACCCGGCCCATATGCGGCATTGATGTTTCGTGTTGCTACCGTCGCTGATTGTCGATGGTGAAATTCCTACAGTATAATGTGGTCTTCTGACACTGCCATTTCCTATGCGGTTTAAGTACACAACGACTGCATCTAGAACTCCCGTTTGCGGTTTCAAGTGACTTGACGGTATGCTCGAGTGATCCCTCTTATACTCACCGTGGTCGAATCCATAGTCTGGGCACCAGGGAAATCACTACTGTTGGGTTTGCGCAAAACGTCATTACTTCTGGAATGACCTGATAACATCATTTACCCAAAAGTAAGAACAACACTGTAAGGTTGGACAAACTAGTGATTACATGGTGTCATACAAAGCTTAGAGAAAAAATGTCGTCTAGCTCGAAAAGTAAATCTAGCTTTATCAAAGTAGATTTATGCATTGAGGAAATGTTCAAATCTAAAACAGAAAGAAAAATGCTTTTTGTCAAGGGATTATCTGATAGGAAGAAGAACAAAATTTTGATATCTTTTCTGCATCTTCTTTCAACATGAGACTGAGATGTACAAGAGTTCAACCTCTACGAAGTTGTCCTAATTATAAAAACAACCTGGCCTTAATATATTATCACATGGAGTAGTCATCACTAGAGCGCACTCGCTGATGTAAATTTGCATCATGTAAATAGCCAAGGGTCTAAAATTTGTTATGAGTAACTATTGTCAGAAAAACTGAACTGGCTTCGCTATAGTGGAAAGAAATTCACTGACATACAAAAGAAATACTGTAGGTTACAGAACTGATAACTGATGTAAACTTACATTATAAAAAATTGAGGCAGAGTATGCCACAATACGTATGCTGCAGTTGTAATGGGATTTAGAGAGACTGTAACACAGTGCAGGAGAAGACCATGTGACTGGAGTTTATTTAGTAGAAGAGTTAGTTGTACCAACTTTACAATCTGAAATTTGAATGTTTATATCACCAAAAAGTTTTTCTTATTTAATTATTTCGAGTTTTTTCGACCTCCATGATCATGAAGGCTCTAAGGAGTCGCCCGTCCCTGATTTAGTGCTACTGGTTCCGGATCAAGGAGGAAACTAACTACATAGAACAAACACAGCACCTATGCTTCATTCGGAACTCCAACTCAGTCCCAACTATAACGATTGGCCAGACGCTGCATTTCGGACAATTACGTCACTTGTCGATTTGTTTAAACAACAACCGTACTATTCCTTATCAATAAGCTTGGAAAATTCCAGATAAAGAGGGAACTGTCACATTAATTGCTTTCTTCGTACCTTTGAACATTACGTTCATTATCTTCAGGGCAAAAGTTTGAGTGGAAGGATTAGTCACTTTTGTTTAACCATAGGTTCAATATGAGCAAGGTTGCAACCTACAGGAAAGATTTTCCCCAACAACTAGAACAGATAACGAAATAAGTGTTAACTTCTTTGTCCTAGATTTTGGAAAAATCGGAGGGTATGCCATCTGGACCACACACTTAAGCAGTTTAATGAGTACGGAGTATTCATCGTATCTTTCGGTTATGGCACACCACAAGAGGCATTGCAACAGACGCTTCTGGAAGTATCGGAAGATGGTGCCCGTGTCATTTAAATCTGAGTTCCAAACAAAAATAGTGGCAAGAGGAGGTCGGCTTCGCTCTTATGGTATTAATAAAACAACCAACTGGACAGAACAGAAAGGGAATGTAAGAAAAGCAAAGATTATGCTACCAACCATGGCAAGAGATCAAATCGAACAACCATTGCTGGGTACAGGATATAACATCAATTTTTTTTTTATTTTATCAGTCCTTGCTAGCGTTTACTTCGGGCTTCAATAAACACTGGTATTGATTCAGACAATGGGTAAATATCCAGTTGTAAAATATACAAGGCTTTGTTTTTGAGAAACAAGGCATTTCAGCAGAATTCACTGAATCAGGGTCCTTGCATCAATGTGAAAAATCCAGTGTAGTTCAGGGAAAAGTTTAATAATAATAAAAAATAAACATTTCTTTCCACGCTGCGAATTCTTAAAACTGCAATTTTAGGGAAAATATTTTAATGACACATATCAAAATACTACCATTCTATTATTAAAGATTCGAAAGACTTCGTGTGTAATATTTCAGACCGACGTTACGAAGGAACACAAAAAGTCTTTCGCTTTTTTAAAGGACTTGAAAAATGCACTTGCAATGAAAACTTCCCCACCCTCAAACCAAAACTTCAACAACGAAGGCGAATATAATTTTTCCTTATTCTCAAGCAAATCGTTTTGCAGCAAGGGAGGATATAATCTTTTCTATTTTCAGACAAAATCTTCCATAGCAGAGGCATATACAATCTTTCTACAGTCCGATGGGGAATACAACGTTATTTCCTCACACTGCTGACTGTAACGTTATTGAAATGCTTCAGGGAAAGGAATTATTACGAAGTAAATTTCTCCGTCATTTTTATCCGCGCCAGGATTCGAACCCGGGTTCACTCATTCCGGAATAAGTTGCTCTATCAATTGAGCTACGCGGACATTTTATTCTGATTCCTATCTGCCTTTATGTCGTGTGCGTCCTTCTGGCAGGTACGTCACACCTCCTGGTACGTTACATCATCTCCCTCGTGTGCGTCCTTCTGGTAGGTACGTCACATCTCCTGGTACGTTACATCATCTCCCCTTATTTTTCTTTTTTCGAAGTGCTGGAGAAGGGATTCTCTTATTTTTCCTATCTCGCGGTGTGGAAAGAACATCACACCATTGCGAGATTGTGAACGGTCGGGTCATCCGGATAGTTCGGGCGCCATTATAACGAAGTAAATTTCTCCGTCATTTTTATCAGCGCCAGGATTCGAACCCGGGTCCACTCATTCCGGAATAAGTTGCTCTACCAACTGAGCTACGCGGACGTTTTATTCTGATTCCTATCTGCCTTTATGTCGTGTGCGTCCTTCTGGCAGGTACGTCACATCTCCTGGTACGTTACAACACTTAACTCACTGCAGAATGTTACTGATTAAAAAAAAATCCACATGCTTGAAATTTTCTTTTTCTTCTATAAAATCTGGAAATGATCGGCAGTTTCTTTCTATCATTTGCCTCTTTTTTTTCTCTTGGTTTAAGTAATTGAAAATCGCAATGCTCAGAGTAAATATAACCAGTTAAAAAACTTGAAAGTTTTGATGTACCTGGAGTGAATGAGTTGAAAAAGCGATTAGTGAGGAACTTATCCAGCTGGAAGTAAAAAAAAATGTCCTTTTGTGTGTGTGTGTGTGTGTGTGTCATGCTTCTTGTGGCGCCACGAAAAACTGTAAAAGATGGGCGAGGTCTGACAGCTCTTTACAGCAATGTCCATAGTAACACCTATAAAGAAATCTATGCAGCAGTCAACTTGTAGCAAATAAATGGAAAAGAATAAGCGAATACAGGATTGTTATTTAGATGACCTGTACAACTTCAAGAAATTTTGGGGTTGATTTTTTAGTATGCTATTGTACTTAAATTTTATAAAAAAATTTGGGGAATACGTTATGGAAAAAAGAACTGTTTATTTTTTCATTCTTTTCCGACGCATAGAGATCGTTTTCCTCATCCGTCTATTGTCCAGTAGCAGGTGCGGATGCATTTACGTGATTGTTAGTTGTTTTTTTTTTTTTTTGGTTGGAGGTTTAACGACCACCGTGAGCAACTCAATGGGCTATAAGCAGTCGCCCGTCCCTAATTTAGGGTCACTGGTTACAGGGAAGGGAGAAAGCCAGTGCCGTAAGACAAAGGAGAAAGCCAGTGCACAACATCCATGCCTCACCGGGATTCGAACCCGGACCCTGTTCGGACGAATAATCAGAAGCCATCGCTTAGACCACTGCGCCACCGGGGCGGCATTGTTAGCTGTTAACGAGATTTCCAGTTAGTTGTTACCGGGCCGACGCTGCTCAGAATTTGGAGCAAGGCAGTGAGAGCCCTGAGATTGTTTGCCGTTATTCCACACTTCCATTATGGCATCAATCGGAAGATCCTTCTACAGCAAATTGCGGGTCGGGAGCCAATTTTTTGTGGGCCACGGAAAAAGTTTTTGTAATGTGAAAATTTTATAATTATTTGAAAATAAAAATCACGAAAATATGGGAAAGTGAAAAATAATACGAAGAAGGGGGAGGGGATAAGGCCCCATAATATATGGATACGGGCTTCCTTCATCCGAAGCAGGATATGCAACCAAAAAGACTTTTTGGCATTTTCCGAAACAGGACTGGCAACCTGCCACAGCCCACACACAGTATTTGTCATTTTCGTGTAGGACTTCCGTCCACAGTGAGTAGAATTTAGGTTCCAGCCACCTACAGCGAGATCGCCTTTTGGGCAGGACACAGAAACGGAAGGAATGAGAGCAAGTCTAGCGACTTTGACAGAACAGTTTGTAGTGAGATTAGAGTACAGTAGATGGCGCCACAGTACAAGTACGATGTTGCACACAGAGGGGTGCGAGAATTTCGGGAGGGGCATAGGAAAGGATATCCATTTAACCAGTGGGTTCAGCCTGGGGGCCGTCACTTAACGTGCTCGTCCGATATTCAGCGAATGTTAGTAAATCACACCATCTCTGAAAGATCAGCCCCGGCTCTAACTTGGAGGACCTTGCATCGATAGTCTGAATCACTAACCACTAAACCATCCGCGGCTGCCACAGTCCACCAGTATTACCATCGAACGACATCCAGCCACAGCTCAGTGCTGCCATCTAACGACCACAGCGCACATCTAAATCCAAAACCTACTAGGCGCTTCCATGTCTAGACGTTTCCATTGCTAGAAGTTTCCAGTACTATCCAAATCATATGCATCGATAGTATGAATCGCTAACCACTAAGCCTTCCGCGGCTGCCACAGGCTCACAGCCCACCAGTGTTACCATCGAACGACATCCAGCCACAGTTCAGTGTTACCATCGAACGACATCCAGCCACAGTTCAGTGCTGCCATCTAACGACCACAGCGCACATCTAAATCCAGAACCTACTAGGCGCTTCCATGTCTAGTCGTTTCCATTGCTAGAAGTTTCCAGTGCTATCCAAATCATATTTAAACAGGACGATCTTCTCTCAAGTCCGATTCGGATACAGCAGAGCGTGCATTAACTTTGAAGCGGTTTATGACAAAGTTTATCCTCTTTGTAGACATGTAAGACACAAGGATAAGCGGTTGACAAAAAAAACCAGACGATGATGCAAAATGCTGGAATTGAGAAAAAAAAACAGAAATAACCGCGGCGGACGAAACAGTCAATCAAAAAAAATAATAATAATAAAATAAATAGAAGTCGACGAACTCATCGATCTGTCAGAATAGACCTCGTTAAAAACAAATTTCATGCGCAAAGAATTGCTGCAGTTCTGGCTATGTCTTCAACAAACGTATCCAACTCTTTCTACTGAAGCTTTGAAAAGGTGCTGCTCTCTTTCAAATTTTTGTACATCTGTGAATTTGGATTTTCGGCGACGGTAGGGATCAAAACCAAATTTCGAAACTATCTGCAATTGTCCAACTCCTTGCGCCTAAAAACGACTCACATCGACGTAGAGTTTAATGCAGCCATGAACAGAAACCGAAAATAGATACCAGTGTCTCGTAAAATTACATCAGAATAATAAATTAGAAAAAACAATAGTAAAAATAATTAAATTAAAAAATACCCTCGTCCTACTCATGTTCATTAAAGATAGGTCGGTCGCGAAATTGTGTCGTTTTAAAAGTTTGGAAAACGCTGCTTTACAGAAAAAAAAAAAATATATATATATATATATATATATATATATATATCATCATCATCATCATCATTATCAACCATTATCAATCCACTGCTGGACGAAGGTCTCCCCAAGTTTCCTCCACAACGGTCTGTCTTGTGCCAGTCTCCTCCATGTCACCCCTGCATACTTTCGAATATATATATATATATATTTTTTTTTATATATATATATATATATATATTTTACGATAACCTTTAAAGCACTGTTGTCTAAGCTGTTCGTCATATATGAAAAGGCTCAGAAATTATATGTAAAATGTAACGTCGTACCCCTATGTAATGCCGTACGACAAAAGGATAATTTTTTAAATCGGACCCGCAGAGGAAGAGATACAGAGAAAAATGAGATATACACCTAGGCGGAAAACTTCATTAGTATGAGCAGGAAACGTGGCCAAAATGTTTTTGGTCTTGAGCAGTATCTTACCAAAAAATATGTTTTTTCAATCGAGTTTTTAGGCGCACAAACACTGCTGCAAATATATCGGAAGCAGAAACACAAAATTAACTCCCCTAAGGGTAAAACTGTGAGTTACGAAAATCCAGAAATTATATGCAAAACATTCTTCACCACGAACTTTATCCGACGCAAAAAGGAATTTTTTTAATTGCGACTTTTAAAAGCACAGATATTAGGAAAATCGGTATATTTATTTACGCCCCCAGCTGCAAAAACATGCATTACTTAAAAATGATCTTCGATGTATAGAGCGCGAAAATGTATATAAAAGTAATGACATGGAATAAAATATGTTTTTAATTCGATGTAAAATGTATATAAAAGCAATGATATAAAATAAAATATATTTTTAATTCAGTTATATGGAATAAACATATTTTTTCACATTTACGTCCCTTCAGCGGCAAACTTATGCCTTCATAAAAGACTGAAAAGCAGGGATCATCCTTGCCACATCTCAAGCTTTCCGATTCAAAACGAATTTTTCAAATCGAACAGATAGATGCAGAAGTATTGTATCCACGGATGAACGGACGGACGGACATAGTGAGAACATGTCGTTTCAGATAGATCACAGGTTTTGGAGAAAAATGTAAAGATAAAACCGTGAGACGAAGTAGCCAGCCTAAATATATGCCGAAGAAATGCATGCCGTCCGCTAGTATCCGACAGGTATTGCCCGAAATGATACAGTTGTCAAAAATACGTCTTATTTCCCTTTCCTCTTCCTTTTCGTTTTTTATCCGTTAGCTGTCACAAAATTTTATTAAGTACGTACGAGATGTATAATATCATATTCACCAATAGGAAAGTAGAATTAAATATTACTCAGCAGCAACACAGCCTAATATGATTTCGCAGATTTCTACTCTACCATTATAATATGAATCACTGATCCATCTTCTAGTTTCAAATTTCGTTTAAAGTCAACGTACATAAAATTCGGTCTCACTCAAATCCTTAATTATCTACAACTTCGTTATTAAAATTGTTACTTGTTACAAAAGGTTTCCTCGCGGTTTTACAGTATTTGCTTTCATTTTTATTCGATGTGTACGTATGTACCGCAGTTGGAACGATAAGTCATCATCATCATCATCATTGTCAACCATTATCAATCCACTGCTGGACGAAGGTCTCCCCAAGTTTCCTCCACAACGGTCTGTCTTGTGCCAGTCTCCTCCATGTCACTCCCGCATATTTACGAATTTCATCCACCCATCTCCCATGTGGTCTTTTTCTGGGTCTTTTCCTGTCCCTTGGAATCCAATCTAAAATTTCGGCTGTCCATCTATGGTCTGTCCTTCTGGCAGTATGTCCAGCCCATTGCCATTTCAGGGATTTAACCCTGATCATGATGTCTTCCACTCTCGTCATTTTTCGGATCCACGAGTTTCTCTTCTTATCTCTCCTGGTTACACCAAGCATGCACCTCTCCATGCTTCTTTGAGTTGTCTGCAGCCTTTGTATGTCTCTTTTAGTTAAGGTCCACGTCTCTGCACCATACGTAAGCACTGGAAGGATGCATCGATCAAACACTTTTCTTTTAAGACATAATGGCATATTGCTCTTGAAAATTATGCTGTTTCTTCCAAAAGCTCTCCAGGCAAGTTTTGTACGCCGATTAATTTCTTCATCAATGTGACCCTCACTTGATATCTGCTGTCCAAGATAAACATACGTATCTGTTATCTCCAGTTTTTCTCCATCAATCGATAAATCTTCATTTCTTGTAAAAGCATTGAACATCACTTTTGTCTTCTGAAAGTTCATTTTTAATCCCACTTCTTTACTCTTGTCAGCAAGTTCCTGGATCATACTCTGCAGCTCTGATGGGGTAGTTGCAAAAATGACTACGTCATCAGCAAAACGAAGGTGGGTTAGATAATCTCCATTAATCTTTATCCCTTTGTTTTCCCAGTTCAGTGATTGAAAGACATTTTCCAATGTGGCATTAAAGAGCTTCGGAGATATGGTGTCACCTTGTCTTACTCCCTTTCCAATTTTTATGTGTGTTGTATTTTCAAACAGCCGAATCTTTGCACTTGCATTTTCATAGATGTTATTAATAATGTTAATGTATGCATCTTCAATACCGCAGGATTTCAGAGCCGTGGTAACTGCTGATGGTTTCACCGAATCAAAGGCCTTTTCATAATCGATAAAAGCCATGCACAATGGAAGATCATATTCCCTCGCTCTTTCAATTAGTTCTCTCAGTACGTGGATATGATCTATTGTGCTGTAGCCACTCCTGAATCCAGCTTGTTCTCTCGGTTGAGCCGTGTCCAGTGTTACCTTCAAGCGGTGTGAAAGAACTTTAGTGAAGATTTTATAAACCACTGATAGGAGGCTGATAGGTCTGTAGTTCCTGAGATCCTCAATGTCACCTTTTTTATGTAGCAGGATCATTGTAGCATTGTTCCAATCCTCAGGAATCTTCTCTTCATTAAGGCATCGAGTGAAAATTTGGGCGAGTACTGTTTCGATTTCTCCACTTGCTTCTTGTATGATGTCTATAGTAATTCCATCTTCTCCTGGAGCTTTCCCCCGCTTCATGTTCTTGATTGCATGAGCAACTTCTGCTGGGAGGACTGGAAGAACTCTGGTACCTTTCATGATGTCTGGAGTACATGTATCATCCCTTTCATATAATTTGGAGTAGAAATCTTTCACTCTTGTCAAAATTTCGCCTCTATTTCTTGTTATAGAACCATCTTCTTTTCTCAGAGCCATAATCTGTTTTCTTCCCTTACTGAGATGTCCCTTTGCTATCTTAAGGCTTTGGTTGTTTTCAATTGCTTTCCTCACTAGCTCACAGTTGAATTTCCTTACGTCTTCAGTGATACTTTTTCGTGTTGTCTTGCATAGCTCTATATATTCCACTTTGGAAGTCACATCTTCTTTAGTTGTCCTCATCTCTCTTCTTTTTTGCATCAACATTTTGGTTTTTCCTGATAATTTGTTCACATGCAACTTGTTCTTAGACCCAGCTAATTTTGTTGCTGTTTCCATTAGAGCTTTGGTTACTTTTCTGTTAACTTCCGAAATATCCACTTCTTCCGATGTTAGGCCTTCTAAAGCAGAGAATCTGTTCTTCAGTTCTAACTTGAAAGTATTATGGTGTTTTTTAAGGTTGGTTATGTCAATACATTTTGTTTGTCTTATGAGCTTGCCACGTTCCAGTTTAGTGTTGAGGTGCATCTTACATCTCACCAATCTATGGTCACTACCTGTGTTGAACTTGTTCAGCACACTGCAGTCTTCGATGACGAATTTTTTGTTACACATAATAAAATCAATTTCACTTGTCGTTCCAACTGGATGTCTCCATGTCCATTTCCTGTGTGGCTTTTTCTTGAAAAAGGAGTTCAAGATGAAAAATCCTTCTGCCTCTGCAAACTCAACGAGAGTATTTCCACGCTGGTTTCTGTTGCCGTGACCGAATTTACCTACTGAAGTTTCATTCTGTTGCCGTTGCCCTATTTTTGCATTGAAATCTCCCATAATTATCTTCAAGTGCTGCTTACCTTTATTATTTAGATGACGAATTTCCTCATAAAATTCTTCAATTTCTTCTTCAGGATGACTTGTGGTGGGTGCATAAGTTTGAATAATCTGAGCCTGGTATCTTCTCGAGAGTTGGATAACGAGTCGTGCAGCTCTGTCAGAGGAACTTTCAACTTCTACCACTTTATCCTTCAGTTTCTTGTTTATTATAAATCCAACACCACTAGTTCTGCCAGTATCTGTCCCACGATAATAGAAGAGATGTCCACTTTTCAGTTCAATGAGATCTTCTCCTTTTCTCCTTACCTCACTTAGCCCGACGATGTCACACTTGATCCTTTGTAGTTCCTCTTCCAATTCAAGAAGCCTTGAATCAGAAGATAGGGAGCGTCCGTTATAGGTAGCCAAGGTCAGCATCAAATGGCAGCCTAGTCCGGTCCTCCGGGGATTCTTAGCACCCTCTGCCTTCATGTCGCACTGGCCGCTGCCTTGGCCAGGTACATTCCAGCTGCCGGAGACTGAGGGCCAAGATTTAAGTTGTAGAGTCATTTTGGAGGTGTTTGGCCATAACTCACCACGCTGGCCAAGCGGGTTGGTGAGTGTGGGATAGCATTTCCTCTGATCCCGATGGTATAGTTATACCGCTATTGGCAGTCGTATACTAAGTATGGTTATCACTTGTATATCAACACTATTACGGCACTCTTCTCTTCCCACTGCGAGAGAAAAGGGCGAAAGCACAACGCAGTCTCTACATCTTCGCTCACGATCACATTAAATAAGCATATTTAGTCTCCACCATCATAATTAATTCACTTCGCGAGGAGTTTATGGCACTCATGTCATCATTATAATCTTCAACGTTGAAGCTTGTAACAGTGGTACCGGCACATTGTTGGTGCCAGTTTGGGTATATATCAGGTAATCCCAAAAAATACTGTCGTTTTTTCAACGTGTGAAGAAAAGAAAGAAAAACGTACCTGGAGCAGATGTTTTAATCCATATAATAAGTGTCCCTGGTAGTTGCAACCTTCTCCCATCGATCGACAAGGTTTTGAATCCCAGACTTGTATAGAAATCCATGGGTTTCGATGCGAAAAGGCAGAAAGGGTTCACCGTACCTTCTCCACATTTCGAAGTGTAGTCCCAGCAAGATGGTTTTCAGGCTGTAAAAGAGGTGGTAGTCGGATGTGGCGATGTCAGGGGAATATGCTGGATGCGGAAGTTTTCCCCATCCGAAGTCTTGCAACGTGGCACTGGTCATTTTCACTGTGTGTGGTTTTGCGTTGTCCTGCTGCAGCAGCAGCAAGCCTTTACGATTCACGAGTGCTGGACGTTTATCCTGCAAATCAGTGCATCGACGCTGCAGCTGCTGACAGTAGACTTCCTGTAATGGTTTTGTTGGGTGGCAGAAGCTCGTAATGGATTATGCCTTGCATATCCCACCACACAGACATCAAAACCTTTTGTGGGAAATGTGCTGGTCTCGCCACTGCTGCAGACACATTCCCTTTGGGAAGCCACTGCCGTTTACGCTTAATGTTGTGATAAACAATCCATTTTTCATCGCCCGTGACAATTCTGGGCAAAAACGGCTCCCTATTTTCACGGGAGAGCAAGGGAGTGCAAATATCCACACGCGGTTGAAGCTGTTGCGGAGTGAGATCATGGGGTACCCACTTATCCAGTTTCGACACATAACCGAGGTCCTGCAGATGCCTGTGAACAGTGGAATGGGTTGAATGAACTAGTGTGGCCAATTCCTCGAATTTTGCCTGCGGATTTCTGGAACCAGCGTTGACATTTCCTGACCTTCAGGGTACCCGGCCCATATGCGGCATTGATGTTTCGTGTTGCTACCGTCGCTGATTGTCGATGGTGAAATTCCTACAGTATAATGTGGTCTTCTGACACTGCCATTTCCTATGCGGTTTAAGTACACAACGACTGCATCTAGAACTCCCGTTTGCGGTTTCAAGTGACTTGACGGTATGCTCGAGTGATCCCTCTTATACTCACCGTGGTCGAATCCATAGTCTGGGCACCAGGGAAATCACTACTGTTGGGTTTGCGCAAAACGTCATTACTTCTGGGATGACCTGATAACATCATTTACCCAAAAGTAAGAACAACACTGTAAGGTTGGACAAACTAGTGATTACATGGTGTCATACAAAGCTTAGAGAAAAAATATCGTCTAGCTCGAAAAGTAAATCTAGCTTTATCAAAGTAGATTTATGCATTGAGGAAATGTTCAAATCTAAAACAGAAAGAAAAATGCTTTTTGTCAAGGGATTATCTGATAGGAAGAAAAACAAAATTTTGATATCTTTTCTGCATCTTCTTTCAACATGAGACTGAGATGTACAAGAGTTCAACCTCTACGAAGTTGTCCTAATTATAAAAACAACCTGGCCTTGATATATTATCACATGGAGTAGTCATCACTAGAGCGCACTCGCTGATGTAAATTTGCATCATGTAAATAGCCAAGGGTCTAAAATTTGTTATGAGTAACTATTGTCAGAAAAACTGAACTGGCTTCGCTATAGTGGAAAGAAATTCACTGACATACAAAAGAAATACTGTAGGTTACAGAACTGATAACTGATGTAAACTTACATTATAAAAAATTGAGGCAGGGTATGCCACAATACGTATGCTGCAGTTGTAATGGGATTTAGAGAGACTGTAACACAGTGCAGGAGAAGACCATGTGACTGGAGTTTATTTAGTAGAAGAGTTATTTGTACCAACTTTACAATCTGAAATTTGAATGTTTATATCACCAAAAAGTTTTTCTTATTTAATTATTTCGAGTTTTTTCGACCTCCATGATCATGAAGGCTCTAAGGAGTCGCCCGTCCCTGATTTAGTGCTACTGGTTCCGGATCAAGGAGGAAACTAACTACATAGAACAAACACAGCACCTATGCTTCATTCGGAACTCCAACTCAGTCCCAACTATAACGATTGGCCAGACGCTGCATTTCGGACAATTACGTCACTTGTCGATTTGTTTAAACGACGACCGTACTATTCCTTATCAATAAGCTTGGAAAATTCCAGATAAAGAGGGAACTGTCACATTAATTGCTTTCTTCGTACCTTTGAACATTACGTTCATTATCTTCAGGGCAAAAGTTTGAGTGGAAGGATTAGTCACTTTTGTTTAACCATAGGTTCAATATGAGCAAGGTTGCAACCTACAGGAAAGATTTACCCAACAACTAGAACAGATAACGAAATAAGTGTTAACTTCTTTGTCCTAGATTTTGGAACAATCGGAGGGTAAGCCATCTGGACTACACACTTAAGCAGTTTAATGAGTACGGAGTATTCATCGTATCTTTCGGTTATGGCACACCACAAGAGGCATTGCAACAGACGCTTCTGGAAGTATCGGAAGGTGGTGCCCGTGTCATTTAAATCTGAGTTCCAAACAAAAATAGTGGCAAGAGGAGGTCGGCTTCGCTCTCATGGTATTAATAAAACAACCAACTGGACAGAACAGAAAGGGAATGTAAGAAAAGCAAAGATTATGCTACCAACCATGGCAAGAGATCAAATCGAACAACCATTGCTGGGTACAGGATATAACATCAATTTTTTTTATTTTATCAGTCCTTGCTAGCGTTTACTTCGGGCTTCAATAAACACTGGTATTGATTCAGACAATGGGTAAATATCCAGTTGTAAAATATACAAGGCTTTGTTTTTGAGAAACAAGGCTTTTCAGCAGAATTCACTGAATCAGGGTCCTTGCATCAATGTGAAAAATCCAGTGTAGTTCAGGGAAAAGTTTAATAATAATAAAAAATAAACATTTCTTTCCACGCTGCGAATTCTTAAAACTGCAATTTTAGGGAAAATATTTTAATGACACATATCAAAATACTACCATTCTATTATTAAAGATTCGAAAGACTTCGTGTGTAATATTTCAGACCGACGTTACGAAGGAACACAAAAAGTCCTTCGCTTTTTTAAAGGACTTGAAAAATGCACTTGCAATGAAAACTTCCCCACCCTCAAACCAAAACTTCAACAACGAAGGCGAATATAATTTTTCCTTATTCTCAAGCAAATCGTTTTGCAGTAAGGGAGGATATAATCTTTTCTATTTTCAGACAAAATCTTCTATAGCAGAGGCATATACAATCTTTCTACAGTCCGATGGGGAATACAACGTTATTTCCTCTCACTGCTGACTGTAACGTTATTGAAATGTTTCAGGGAAAGGAATTATTACGAAGTAAATTTCTCCGTCATTTTTATCCGCGCCAGGATTCGAACCCGGGTCCACTCATTCCGGAATAAGTTGCTCTACCAATTGAGCTACGCGGACATTTTATTCTGATTCCTATCTGCCTTTATGTCGTGTGCGTCCTTCTGGCAGGTACGTCACACCTGCCTCCTGGTACGTTACATCATCTCCCTCGTGTGCGTCCTTCTGGTAGGTACGTCACATCTCCTGGTACGTTACATCATCTCCCCCTTATTTTTTGTTTCGAAGTGCTGGAGAAGGGATTCTCTTATTTTTCCTATCTCGCGGTGTGGAAAGAACATCACACCATTGCGAGATTGTGAACGGTCGGGTCATCCGGATAGTTCGGGCGGCATTATAACGAAGTAAATTTCTCCGTCATTTTTATCCGCGCCAGGATTCAAACACGGGTCCACTCATTCCGGAATAAGTTGTTCTACCAACTGAGCTACGCGGACATTTTATTCTGATTCCTATCTGCCTTTATGTCGTGTGCGTCCTTCTGGCAGGTACGTCACACCTCCTGGTACGTTACATCATCTCCCTCGGCCGCCCCGGTGGCGCAGTGGTCTAAGGCGCTGGCCTATGATCATTCGTCCGTAAGGGGTCCAGGTTCGAATCCCGTCAGGCATGGATGTTGTGTTTGTCTTACGGCACTGGCTCTCTCCCTTCCCTGGAACCAGTGACTCTAAATTAGGGACGGGCGACTGCTTATAGCCCATTGAGTTGCTCACGGTGGTCGTTAAACCTCCAATAAAAAAAAAAAAAAATCTCCCTCGTGTGCGTCCTTTTGGTAGGTACGTCACATCTCCTGGTACGTTACAGAATAAACTTCATTACTCGTTCACTGGTAAGTGGCATTTCGAGGAATTGCCTAGCGGAAGATATAAAACTCCGTAACTGTATAACAGACGACTAGAGGTACAGGGAAAAGAATTACAGATAATAAAACCCTATAATAAATTCATTTACGACAATCTCTTACGCGGAAATTTCTAAAGCAAGATACAGCAATCCATGACTCAGTGGTGACTACCTCATAAAAAAAGAAAAAAGTTCCAGCGGAATACATAAAACACCATAAGTCATTCATTTGTTAGAAAACAGCAGATGAACGAAATTTTCAGAAAAAAAAAATCAGTAAGACATACAGCTTTGCAACTTCTTTAATTCTTATTGACTCGCTCTTTCCTGGGAGGAAATGCTAACTTAAAAACGTACAAAACACTTAAGAACTCTCTCAGTAGTGGAGGTTGTAAGGAGGAGTGTGCGGATACATGTTAAGGGATGTTGTGGCGCCATTACAACTAAAAGGGAAAATCTAAACAACAAAACAGTAAGAAAAGACACATAATGCAATCTTTCAAAGACTATCCATGAGTAGGAAAGTTACAATAGGAAACATAAAAATACAAATGCTTTCTAATAAATATCCATTTAAGAACAGTAGCAGCAGAAAAAAATAAGACTAAAAAAATCCATATCTCTTGCACAAGTGATTGCACCTATGGAGAAAATCTGCATCAGATATCACAAAACTCTGTAGCGCACTCAATAGTGTTTGTCCCTATGGAGAAACTTTGCAGCAGAAGATAGAGAACTCCATATCTTACGCACTAGAGATTGTAACTATGTGAAAAAAATTTCAGCAGAAGGTATAAACTTCCGGGCCGCCCCGGTGGCGCAGTGGTCTAAGCGATGGCCTCTGATCATTCGTCCGTAAGGGGTCTGGGTTCGAATCCCGGTGAGGCATGGATGTTGTGTTTGTCTTACGGCACTGGCTCTCTCCCTTCCCTGGAACCAGTGACCCTAAATTAGGGACGGGCGACTGCTTATAGCCCATTGAGTTGCTCACGGTGGTCGTTAAACCTCCAATAAAAAAAAATAAAATAAAATAAACTTCCGTAATTCACTCACCAACAAAGAAAAGTTGTAGTAAAAGGCGTACTCGTAGTTTCTGGGGCAATTATGTTTCATACTTTCTGGTACAACAGTGGCAAAAATTGTACAAGATAGTATAAAATTCCATAACTCACTCATTAGGATTCGTTCGCATGTCAAAAAATTTCAGCAGACACTACGTATAAAGCTCTACAACTTACTCAACAGTGGAAGTCAAAACGAGGAAAGTTGCAATGAAAAGTACAAAGGCCTCTTCGTGCCGATTAAGGTTTAATGATATTACCGAAAAGCACTACACTGGGCCGGCCACAAGGGGAGTGACAAGGCACCCGAGACCCGGGATTTACTGGGGCCCCGGAAAATGAAAAAGAAAGGGGAGGTAGGGGGTTATGAAACCGAAGAAAATTGAAAATGAAAAATTTTAATGAAGTTAATTGGTTAAAATTAAGTTATAAACTCAATCTGAATTGTTGTAACATCAGGGGACCCCCGTAACCGAACTGGCGCCCCCATGCACTTTCTTCTGAAATTACGTAGAGTGAGTCAAGTAGGTTAGAATATATGGAGTAAGGATCCGCCGTTCCCCTCGTGTGATCAAAATGAAGGCAGAGAAACGTCACGATTCTGACGTCACAGCCTTCTTCGCCATGTTGCTGAGACGCCTGAGATCATAACATCTCATTGAATAGTGATGATGTGGCTGCCTTTTTCGATCTATATCTTCTTCAGTACGTGGATCAGTAAAAAACCTAGCGATTATTAGTTAACATATAATAAACGTTTTAGGCTTGCTATGATACATTTTTATTGATATTTTTAATTCTGTTTTATATAGTTTTTTAACAACTGCAGCTTTCATCACCTAAGTCACAAATAGCTAACATAACATTTTCTACTTATCGTGTTTTACAGTAATCTCTGTAGAAAAGATGAATCACTTAATATTGTTAGAAACTCAATTCTATGGGCTCTTTAAAGTTCCTGTTTACTCGCAAACCTAACGAACTGGCTATAAATAGCAGCACATTATTTTTACGAGTTCCTCTTGACACAAGTACTCAACATTAAAGTTGTGATTTTTCTCTCCCTGTGTGTGTGTGTGTGCGTGTGTGTGTGTGTGTGTGTGTGCGCGCGCGCGCGTAGAAATTTCCTCAGATAATCAGATGCGCATAAATTACCCTTGAGAATACTTTTTACGTATCAGTTTGTGAGTCCTAACCTTGCAAAATCGAACTCTTAAGAAGGTATGAGCTACAGGGCTTAGTATGAAAAATAAGCAGTCGAATTAATTTTTTTGCACCCGGGCCCCTGTTTGGAGAAGGCCGGGCCTGGCACTACATACCCTTTCTCTCAAATGCGTTTCAAACTTTCGATTTTGTTCTTCATGGCAAGGATTTTGTTTAACTTTTTTTCTTTCTTATTCTCTTTCTTTCATTATTCTTCCATTCTGTTTTCATTCTCTTCGTAGTTCTTTCCTCTCTCTCTCTTTCTCTCTCTCTCTCTCTCTCTCTCTCTCTCTGTGTTTTTTTCCTTTTTTTCTCTCCCCTATTTCTTCATTTCCTTTCTTTTTCTTGTTCTCATACCCTTTTCCCTTCACTTGTTCTTTCTTTCCTTCTCTCGTTTTTCCTTGTTAATTTTCTCGCTCATATTCTAGTTTTTATTACTTCCCTTCTTTTCTTTTTCTCATTCTTTCTGTTTCCTTCTTATGTCGTTATTTTTCAAGTTCTTGAATTCCTTTCCATTTCTACGATTATTTATATTTCTTGTCCTTTAACATTCTGTTTTTTCCCTTTTCTTTTTTTTTTTTTCTTCCCTTCTTTTCTTTTTTTTTTTTTCAATTTATTCCTGTTCTCTCCTTTTTTTCGCCCTTTTTGAAGTTCTTATCCTTTTATGTTTCTGTTATTTCTCTTGTCTTCCATTAACTTTCTTTTATCTTCATTTATTTTCTTTTACTCATTTATTTTTACTTTATCAGCTTCTCTTTGTTTTTCCTTTTCTTTTCTCAATTTCTTTCTTCTTTCAACCCATCGTTCTTCATATTTTTTTTTATACAGCCTCCTTCACTTCTTACTGACATTAAGCGCTTGGTTTATGGTTGTCGTTAACCCCCCCCCACACACACACACACACACACGCGTACACAAAATAAATGTTTACACATTGAATTCCCTATTGCGATTCTTGCGAATAACGGCTTCTTATCGCTCTCACGATTTTTGAGTTTCTTCATCTTTCTTGATTTTTTGTACAGAGAATTGATCGAGATTTCATAACGAAATCATAGGGATATACAGTATGTATCATCTACTAGAGTAAGTAGACACCAATCGAACTTTTAAATATTTTCATTTTTGAGAAGTTTCATTCAGTGTCTGCACACTCCGGAAAATGAAAATCCTGCCTCTTTTCAAGAAGTGATAGTCTGGAAAGAAGGAATTATAATTCCTTCAGCCAATTTTGAAAGCTTTTAATATAACCCTGGTGTCCTTTTTTTTTTTTTTTTTTTTTTTTTGACTAAAACTTTTTCAATAAGTTGCGCTTTTACTCTTATGCGATCTTTTTGTGAGTACATCGCAAAAACTGCTTGCATGTACTCGTACTTGTTTGCGGCTCATTACGTCGAATGCGGGTCACTTATAAAAGTGATAACATCTTTTGCTGATCATTCAGATGAGGCAGATGCTCAGCTGAAAATCCAGTTTCACATACACATTTAGTCGCGAAAGAAAGCAAAACATCAATGGCATTTTTTCTATTTCGGTACATTCTTTCTTCAATCAGACTGAAATTGTTCTCTGAATAAAAACAAATATGCTGGAATTACTTACACTAGCCACATGAATTTTTTACCTTCAACAATATTTAGGTTGTTTTCAGTCAGTTTTTATGCGTAGATTTCGGAAATGATAAAAATTTCTCATCACGTCACAGTTTTAGAGCATACAGGTTTTTGTGTTTATGCATAATACCTATATGTTACTACGATTTAGTTAAGGAAATATGCCACTGATCTGTTGTATGACCTACAAACACAGCTGTTGTATGAAAACATAAGTATTATGTTTGCATGACATTGATCTGCAGCTTAACCAAATATTTTTCGTATTTGCTCATAAACAGCAGCAGTCTCGGAATGTATCGTCGTTGAAGTGCGCACATGTTCATAAAATAGCTATTTTAGTTATGGAGATACAACTTTAGTGTGAGCACATGTGTGGGTGATCTGTGCTTAACAGGATGGTGTTTTATCTTCCGCGTTTTGCCTGCCTGCCTACCATTGTATTGTTTCAATGCCGAAGCAAAAGAAGTATCTGAACCACCCAGATAATTTCTGTCTTTCATAGGTTTACAACACAAATTCGGAGTAAGAAAATATACATTATTACTAAACCTGCACATTCTTTCGACTTTGGTAGAAAGATTGGTGAATGAAACAAAGACTTATAAAAATTGATAACAAATTATAATAAACAAATTTATAATGGAAAGAGCGATGTCTTTGTTTATTCAACTCACGCCACATATTTAGAGGATTTTCAGCAAGATTGGTGATGAGGACTGAAACTGAGCTCCTCATATGTGCTGTATTCACTACACAGCGAATCTAAGGATATAGCTGACTGGAAAACTCAAAAGTATGCCTTTTGCTGTACGTATGGTGTGGTGAGAACCACGTAACCATATTGACGATTGCTGTTTCTGAATGACAAATTCGGGATGTCAAACAAGAGCAAGCACATCATCAAATATCGAACATATTATATGCACTAAAGCCTGTTCTACGCAGTGAGGCCATGCAGGTACCAGTTCTCTCAAAATCATGGGTTCAATGGGTTCAAGGAACCAGTGATTAAAATAGTGCAGATGATTGCGTTGCGAAATATATTGATCCCACGGGCGCCGACTTCACCAAATTATTGGGAGGAGGGGGGCAGGAGTGAAAAGATCAAAGGTGGGAAGGGCACGTCTCTCCCATTGTCAGGAGGAAAATTTTAAAAAAGGGGGGCAAAAAGATAAACTACGAGACCACATATATTTTAAAATGCAGTTGTAATTGCTCATTAGCAAATGAACAAGCAAGCAGAAATATTCTTTTGCTGAATATTAAGATTTTAAAAAATAAAATTCAGCCTGTGATTTTATAAAAATATCCAGAGAGATTTAGATAGCTTTTTAATTCCAAACGTTTATAAAAAAAATGAGAAATTTAGCTGGGCTAATTAAACAAAGAACAAGAAGCGCAAAAAATAAAAAAAATAAAGGGCACTAGAGATCATACGTTTCTGTATTTTTATTTATTTTATTTTTGATAATTGTCTTAAACATTTACCACATATCACCAAAACATATTAAGCACACAATACAGGGCTGATAATCCAGTTTCTTATCAAATGAGCAATGCTGAATATGGAAAAAAAGTTTACGCATTTTGTTATTTATAAATTTTTTTGGAAATAAATCGCTTTGGCCTCAAAGTGGAGTTTGGTCCACCTTATGAGGCTAAAGCGATTATTTAATTAAACAGGACGAAAAATATTGTGTGGGCACTTCCCGCAAATAAAATTACTGGAGGGGCAAGATTCGCCTTGCTCCCTTCCCCACACTCGGCGTCTATGACTAAGCATTCCTTTTCTATGGATTTTGCCTACTAACCAGAAACTGATTACACGCTACACTTAATTAAGCAAAAGATTCAAATGACTTTATCCGTAACCTAAAGTTAACCAAAAGCTAAACCTCCTTGGTTCTCGATTGCAACAGTGGAAATCACTTGAAAGTGTAACTGAAACAACAGTATATCGACAACGAAGGGAATTGTATTTCATTATAGAGGACAGTATACTCGTACGTTCCCGTCAACATATTATGATCTTATGATAGAACTTGGAATTGAAAACAATCCTAAGGAATGGCACATACTTATTGATTCATCAAAATTAAGTTTGAAAGCAGTTCTGCTGCATAATGAAAATAAATATCCATCAGTCCCTCTACTTCATACATCTGGTTTGAAAGATACGTACACTGAAGTGCCAAAAGTCATGGGATAGCTGTTTGCAAATTTTTAACTGGGTCTGCCGTCGTATAAAGGCTTCGACGCACGCCACGATTTTTATCCCTTGCAAGATGTAATCTCGTGAGTGAGGTTGAACAACCGCCAGTTGGATTATGGCAAGGGGACGTGAATTATCGGAGTTTGGACGAGGCATGGTAGTGGGAGCCAAAAGGATGGGGCATTCAATTTCCGAAGTTGTGCGAACATTCAAAATTCCTCGATCCACGGTGTCACGTGTGTATCGAGAATACCTCATGGAAGGCATTGCCACCCACCGTGGACAGCGCAGTGGCCGACCACGGGTGCTGAATGACCGTGACCAGCGGCGTCTGATCACGATTGTCCATGCTAACAGACAAGCGACACTGGTTCAAAAAACATCCACATTAAATGCAGGAGGTACCAGAGACATATCCATCTGGTCAGTACAGCGTAACTTAGCGTCCATGGGGTATGGGAGCTGAAGAAACACCAGAGTGCCTTTGTTAACACCACGACATCGGACACAGGGCCTTACCTGAGTTCGTGAACACGGTAACTGGACCTTGAAAGACTAGCAACATGTGGCGTGGTCCGATGAGTCACGCTAACAGTTGTTTTGAACTGACGATAGGGTTCGGGTGTGGCGCAGACCCCATGAAGCCATGGACCCAAGCTGTCAACAAGACACTGTGCAAGATGGTGGTGGTTCCATACATGTGTGGGGCGTCTTTACGTGACACGGTTTGGGTCCCCTTGTCCTCGTAAACATGTCATTAACCGGTACTCACTTTGCATTTGCAGACCTCCATGGACTTCGTGTATCCCCCCTCCCCAAACAGTGATGGGATTTTCCAGGCGCTCAACGCACCATGTCATCGGCCCAAGTTGTCCAAAATTGGTTTGAGGAGCATTCTGGACGGTATGGAGGGATGGTGTGGCCACTACGTTCGCCTGACATGAACCCAATAGAGCACTTATGGGACGTGGTAGAAAGTTTCATTCGTATTCAAGATCCTGCGCCTACAAATACCAGGGAACTGTTGGCAGCTGTTCAAACAGCATGACTCAACATCTCTTCAGAAATCATCCGGCCACTTGTGAAATCGATGCCACGTCGAGTTGCTGCACTTCACCGGGCTAGAGGAGGTCCTACAATATACTAGGTACGTATCCCATGACTTTTGGCATTTCAATGTATGTAAGTATGTGGAAGAATATGAGTGCAGTAAATATCCATTATGATTCTTGGCATGTCTGTGATGCTGTTAAGCTTATTGGAATGCTTACATTTCGACAGGAAAGTTTCACAAAATACTGTTGTTTTCAATGTTTCTTTGACAGTCGAGCAATAGAAACATTGCGCAACACAGGGAATACAAACGAATATTTGCCCGGAAGAAGTAATGTACAATATGTTCCCCTGGTTGAACCAGAAAAAGTTCTCCCTCAGAGACCTCTGCATATAACGCTTGGTTTAATGAAGAATTTCGTTAAGTCCTTAGATAAAAAAGGAAGTGGTTTCACCTAGTACCTTGCGTACGTTTTTCATAGTATAGCAGATTCAAAACTGAAAGAAGGAATTTTCATTGAGCCCAAAATAAGGAAATTTCTGAAGGATCATGCATTTGAGACGAAGCTATATGGTGTAACATCACAGACACTCGATCACAACACAAAACATTGATTACTTTACACAAAAACATAAACTGGAATACACTCCGCGGTACAAACTGAACTTGTTGTCTTAGCCAAAGCTCGGCATGTCCTACTCCTTCAATATCTCTCACGCAACTCACCACATCACTCACCACACGCTCAAGTCATTAAATGTCAATGTATCATTCCGCACTTTTGTGCGTGGAAGTTCGTATTTTACAATTATACTGAACTGGGAGTTTAGCGTTCTTCTAAAGCAGTTTGTGTATGGGTTTCTTGGGAACAGGAAAGAAGACATTTGCGAATATCTGGTATCAACTGGACTTAATGTTATAAAGATATGGAGGTGTGGAATGCCTCTGAAAATTTATTTTCTACATTCATATCAGAGTTGTTTTGACGTAGAACTACGTCTAACTTCGCGGATAGTATGGGACGGCTTTTGACTGACCGCCTGTAGCAACAATTGGTCTAAATTGAAATCATTATAACTTTAAAAATGCGTGCTGCACATCAATTGTGTTAGCATATTCGTAAACAGCATGGAGTCCAATTCTCGTACTGTGCAATACATTTTGAGGGCGATGCTCCCCTTGCTCCCTGTGCGCGGGAGAGATGATGCAATATTTCTGGGTGTGCCACCGGGTTTGACTCAGTATATCTCGGCAACCGTGACGGCAACGCGACTGTGCGTGGTATCATTTTAAAACTCTCGACAAGATCTATTCAAATATCGAAAGAACCTCCTCGCAGTGGTTTGAACTGAACATTTTAAAAATTGTTTTCTTTTGAACCGGTGAACACTTTTGATAATATCGCGATTTATCTGGACAACCGTGAGTGCAAAACGACTGTGCGTGGTATAGTTTTAAAGCTCTTTACGAGATCTATTCAAATATATAAAGAGCATATCGCAGTGGATTAAACTAAATTTTTTACAAATTGTTTTCGTGTAAACGGGTTAACATTTTCGACAATGACGCGAAATTCGCAAGATGAACGCAAGCAAAAATGAAGATAATCAAAACGAGAGGCAAGAGCAAGTGATGAGGAATGTAAAAAGCCCAAGAAGACTGCAGCCCAACGAACTGGAGAGTATCGAGAACGCCTGAAAGCAACCGCTGCCAAACAAAAATCCAACACACCGATCGAACCCGTACCATCTCGAACTCGCGCAAAGAAGCATGAATCGACAGAAACGACTTCAGAGCAAAACCAGTTGATAGACCTGTGTTGGCTATAACAAATTAAATAAACCCTTTGAAACCATACTCCACTAGCTCATTAGTCATAAGCCGTAGTCCTACGTTCCAAACTGACGGCTCAATCAGAACTGAGCTTACCTGGTTTTGTTTTTTTTTTTTTTGGGGGGGGAGGTTCTGAAAATTTGGGAACTGTAAATAATGAGCAAGTTGAAAGCTCTCATTAGGACATATCCACAATGAAAAAGCGTTACCCAGGTGTTTGGGATACGGCCATGATGGAAACTACTATTGGCTTCTTAAGAGAGAGTGCAATAGCCTGTAAGATAAAGAATTATCCGCGGCATGCCTTTCTAAGGAAAAGGAGGTACGTAGTACCTTGTATGATTATATAAATTAGAAAAGTTTTTCTGCTTTAACATGAAAATCTTCATGATGAAGGGTGCCATTATACACTGAAAAGAAAGAAATCACGGGTTACCTTGTTCCTGGGAAAGGCGACGCTGCCATCCCTCTTGCTATAGTGACGAACAAATAGGTAGGAGGACATCACTGCATTCTCGTAAACGGTAATTCGATGTCAGTATGGATAAACTTCGTGAGTTAACGGAGCTTGAAAGAGGGATGATAGTGGGAGCCCTAATCATGGTAACTCTGTCACGGTGGTGGTACAGGAGTTTTAGTATCCTCGTTCGACGATATGAAGAGTATATAGGGAGTACATCATTTCCCGAATACGATCGCATTGTGTACAGCGCTGTCGGCGGAGAAACTTAGTGGATGGATGTGGCTGTAGACGTGTATCTCGCATAGTTGCAACCAACCGAAGAGCGACAGTGGCACAAATCACCGACGACTTCAACGAGGGAGGTGCCAGAAACGTCTCCACCAAGACCATCAGGCGATCATCAGCCTCAATAGGTTATGGTAACCACCGACCCACCAGAGTCCCATTGCTAATGCCACATCACCTGGCAGTACGCCTCACCAACGCAGAGCATCATCGGCACCAGATTTTGGATAACTGAAAACGGATCTTTTGGTCCAATGAATCTCATTTTCAGTTGTTTCGCGCTGACGAGAAGGTGCAGATTAAGCAGAAACCGTACAAAGGGATGAACCCGGCATATCAACAACGGTGGAATCTCAGCTGTCGTCTGGGACGTGTTCAAATTGCAGACAATGGGACCTTTAGTACGTCTAGATGCATCTCTGAACGGTCCACGATACGTGTCTATCCTTGCAAAACATCTGGCTCCGTCCATGGTCATCATTGTACCCACAGGGTAATGGACTTCACCAGAAGAACATAGCGCCTCCCACAAAGCCGTGGTGACTAAAATGAGACTAAAAACATTATTAGAAGAGTATTCCGCAGAATGCTCTTCTAATCATCCGACGTGGGATACCTATTATCAGAATACTCTTCTTATAGGTATCCCACGTCCTTCCTGTTCACCGGACATGATCTCTGTCAAATGAAAAATCTTTGGGATGCTGTGGAAAGGTCCATTCCTGCTTCGGATCCTCCACCCAGGAATGCGACGGAATTGTGGGCAGCAAGAATGGAAGAATAGGTAGAGTTACCTGTCAAACGCTTTCGTGACTTAGTGAACTCAATTCCTCGCCGCGTGACTGCCTTATCAGGGCGGACGGTGGACCTACCAGTTAAGAGGAGGTATCCCCCGATTTCTGTCCTCTTACTGTATACATAATTGCAGTTCCCATTTAAGGAGACAGGGAGCCCGGCATTAATAGAACATCTAGGATTTCACTATGTGTGACCGTAAAAAAATTCCCAGGAGAAAACATTCCCAAAATATGACGAGGAAGCCATAAAAATATTCTCACCACATTGAAGTTTCAAGGACGAATCAGTGCCAGCAAGAAAATGTAAAAATGCATGGTTGAAAAATGGATACCAGTTTAGTTCTGCTTTACTCCCCCCCCCCGGGGTTCAGCTTATAGAAATTAGATCAAAGTGGTGGACAAAATAATATGATCCAAATATCATGATTCAAACGAAAATTATGAAATTTCCCCAATTACAGATGCGTACAAAAGAACAACTGCAATGCTTTCGATAGATTTAAGGATGGACTGGGGCGACTATACTTTTTGCGGACTTCTCAAAAAGCGAAAAGAAGTACATTTTTTCACAAGGCAGTTTCTTGTAGTTTTGACTGTACTGTCTGCAAAACGACAACAAAAAACTCTGTAGAACTCTGTTAATTCTTCAAACATCCTGCTTGATACCCTTGAAAATGGGGCTGCAGCCACCCTAGCCCGCCTCTTAAATGCGCTCTGCATAATTGAATAGTAGTCAGGGTTTCCAAACGGTTTCACGAATCTTCCGCTAGATAGCTTAAAATTCCGGCAGATTTCACTTGAGGCAAGTAAATTTATAATAATTAGTTTGTAATACATTGTACTTAGAATATTATAAAATAAATTTGAAAGCTTGCTTTGACTTCCTTGCAACTCCCAAAACTTTTGCTTTTCTATGAACAGAATTGAACCATGAGTATCAATATGCATAAGATTGCTATTAAGTTCAACAGGCAAATGCGAAAAACAGTTATTAATCTGAGAGTTAAATGTAAATATAGGGTTATGTTACATATTCTTTAATTCTTAACAATTTGTCCATTTGTTCATTCATTCTACATTCAAACACAATTCAACTGCACTTTTAATTTTACTTCAGCGCTTGCATTAAAATTTTCATTTGCATGCTTGCTGTACTGGCTATTGTTTTATTGCACAGTGATGATTTAAAAGTATGAAATAATTCAAAGGAGCCTAACAACAGTATAATCCATTTATTTGGAATTGTAAGAACAATTACAAAAAAAACTTCATAAAATCAAGTCATCATTGAAGGTTTCATCTTCTTCACTGATGTTACTTGCAGCAACAGAGTACGTAGCCACTGTTCCAATCTTCTTTAATACTTCTTCTGGAACTTCATAGCTATGGCAACATTTGTCAAGACGTTTGAGCCCATATCGAATAGTTAAAATAGATTCATATCGAATAGTTAAAATAGATTCATATCGAATAGTTAAAATAGATTCATATCGAATAGTTAAAATATTGCATTTACACTTCCTGATTTTGCAACACTACTAATCACTATTCAACCGTCCGTCATGTGTACAGCTAAGACTACCGCTAATTCGGCTGCGATAGTTGCCAATTACCGAAGGTGTAAATGCAATCGAAAGTTTCGCTAATATTGATTCATGAAAAACCGCTAGATTCCGATAGGTTCTTTTTTTTTTTTTTCTCCGCTGCAGGCGTCAAAATTCCGTGGGTTTCGGTGGTATTTCCGCTGATTTGGCAACACTAATTGGTAGTGTAAACTGGCCATTCACTACGTTATTAAAATTTGAGTATATCTTTTGATGTAGACATGACAGAAACAAATTAATGGCAATTTTGGAATCAGCACAACAGTTAAAAATCTGCGACTTTTGTTTCAGTGATATGATTTTTGTTTAGTTTCCTTTTGTTTTTTGTTTTTTTTGGCTAGTTAGCAGCGGCGAAGGGTGGATAAGTCCCACGATTTCGAACAGCACACTGCAAAAAGCGTACGTTTCGACTCAGCAATTAATGAAACGGTATGTCTGGTACTTAATTAAATAACAAAAAGAAAAATTACTTTTTCTTTTTGTGAAACGAAATCTCTCAGATAACTGTTTTACTGTTGTTTCCCGTTTTATTAAACACGTGACTAACAGATTTGTTCAAGTACATGCAGCATTGTCTCGGTTTATTGCAAGACACGACCCATCAATTAGTAACTTCAAATATTAAGAATAGTTATAAATTCAATGAAACCTCATTTTCGCGCAGATCCATGTAACGGATATGTAAATTCAGAGTCTGGATACACTGTAAGTAAAAAAAAATAGTTTTAAAAAAAATTGTCACTACTGATAAATGCCGTAATTATATTTAACAGTTTAAATCTGTAGAAACTACAGTTATGGGGATGGCAACACCAACTGGTCATCAGCAGGAACAGAATAGGAAACTGCGCATGCTTATTAATCGTTTGAATTGTTGTGGCCAGCAAGTTGAGTTTTGTGTCGTACCATCTACGGTTACGAGCTTTCCGGACGTATATCTGACAATCTTGGAATATTTCGTTGAAGGAACATAATTTTTTTTATTATTGCGAAGCCTCATAGATAGGGTTGGTACTCTTCAATAATTCTTGCTTTTTTTCGAGGAATCAATTGCTTCACAAAAATAATCAGTTTGCGTGATTCATAATAGCTCAGTGCTTCATATTTTATATTTTGTGTGTATTTACATACATATAATTATTTGATTGATTAAGATTGTAAAATGAACAATGAGGAGGAGTCCATGGCGAATGGAAGCCACGTGCTTAGGGTTGAATATCGTAGTGTTGAGTAAGAGCTATAAACAGAAAACTAATATTAGCAGGTGGAATAGCAGGGATTGAGATGCTTAGTGATTTAAATTAACTACAGGGTGTTCCACTCGCTACCGAACCCGGCATTTATTTAATAATATTAACACCAATGAAGATATTGCAACGGAATTTGAAGTGGACTTGCCACATTTCGTGCAAAATGTGATGACATCACAACGTGTGCTGAAAGTGGCCACCATTTGCGTGCAGACAGCATTGAACCCGGCGCTGTTCGCCAGCCAGCCGGAGCGCTCCTCAGTGGCAGACACATTCCTAAGTGTGGCGCCACTGAGGAGCAGTCCGCCAGCCAGCCGGACGCGCCTCTCTGCTGCTTTGTTATGCCATTTCGCTGAGCTTGTCTACACAGTATGGTTGTTGATAGTGAGTGCTCGTGGCTGTTCACGTACTTGTGAAAATGTATGGGCATACTCTGGAGGAGCGAGTGCTTATTGTTCGCACTTATTGGAAAACAGAATCGATAGTCTTGTGAACAGCAATTCCTGGAATTTTCATCAATTGGACGACGAAGAACTCTCCATTGGATATTACCAGCATGATGGAGCGACATCACACACCGGTGTAACCGAAACTTAGTCCTTTTATGGCGACTGCGTCATTTCGAATGGGGTCTATGGCCACCGCGCTCGCCCGATCTGACGCCTCCTGATTACTTTTTATGGAGATATCTAAATGGGCGAGTTTACCAAAAGAAACCGCGACCCATAGATGCCTTGAAAGCAAACATCACCGAAGAAATTCAGGCAGTGACGGCGGACGTATTGGCAAGGCATTTCCACAATATGGTGCACCGGGTTCAATGTTGTCTGGACGCAAATGGTGGCCACTTCCAGCACACGTTGTGATGTCATCACATTTCGCACGAAATGTGGTAAGTCCACTTCAAATTTCGTTTTCAATATCTTCATTGGGGTTAGTATTATTAAAGAACTGCCGGGTTCGGTAGCGAGTGGGACACCCTGTATATGTGTCCATTAAAAGAAGAAACGACTACTTAGAGCTAATGCAATCAAGTGAACATTTACTACATAATGGGCGGGAAAATGAATGACGATGCTAAGACTTCAATTCTGCTTCTACATGTACCTCTAAGCAGGGCCGGATTTAGATAAAATTTGCCCTTGGGCTGTTTTTTGAACCCCCCCCCCCCACCCCCCACCCCCCTTTGCTATTCATTATTTTTCTTTTATACATTGATATTTTGTTAGAAATTTTCGGATGATTTGAAAATCAAATTTTCGTATTTTATGTTGATAACATCTTTAAAAAGCGCCTTTATGTTTATTATTGCTTATTATTTATGAAATTTTAAAACGAACGTATAAAATTTAAACAAGTAACGTAATCACTCAATCAATTAGTATTGCGTCAAGGTAAAATGATAAACCTACCTTTCATTGTGCTTTTCGAAGTTCATTGAAGTTCTCCAATGATGATGAGTCACAACAGGACATACCTCATTCCTGCCTAAGCTCCTGCTCTCCCCCTCCCCGCTCCCCCTCATTCACAGTACTAGAATTTTGTTAGCAATGAAAAGGAAATGAACCACGGGTGTGTTCGGCTGAGGTGACAAGCTACATCATTTCTCAAATAAAGAGCAGGAAATCTCAAACTGCATACCACAGGACTTCTCTTTGAATTTTTGGTTATAAATATAGTACTGCAAAATAATAATTAATGTTTAATTTTTACGAAATTCTGCAGTCGTATAATTGCGTAGATCAGTGGAAAAATTCGCCCCCTCAAATATTCGCCCCAGGGCTGTTGCCCGGCCACCCCCCCCTCCCGGAATACGGCACTGCCTCTAAATGTAGGGGAGGGATCGATAAAAAAATCTAAGGCCTATATGTCAGATATTGAAATACAGATTTACAATGTAAGATTTACGGTGCCTGAGTTCCTTTACGGTTATTTTTTTGCAAATAATACAGCATAAAACTGTTATATTTACGGTCTAATGATAGCAACATCGTTAACGGTCCAAAACCGCAAAATTAACAGTCATTTTTTTTTACAATGTACTTTTAAGCAAATATTGAATGCCCGCTAGTACGTACTTTTTAGCACGTCTTTTGTAAGAAAAGATCGTGCTTCTGTTATCGGTTTGTCCGTCCGTCCGTCCGTCTGTACATACGCTATCTCTGCAACTATTAGTCCGATTTAAAAAAAATCTTTTTGCATTCGGAAGCTTGAAATATGCAAATGATGATTCTTTATTTCGTTTTTTTTTTTACGATGCACAATTTTGCCGGTAGAGGGCGTAAATGCCGATGATGTCGAATTCAAATATACGTTTTATTTCACATATTTGCTTCTAAACATCCGATTGAAAATTTTTTTTTATCTTTCGATTCCATTTATATCGAAGAGTATTTTAGATATAGTTACTTTTTCAAATTACGCATAGATTTTCCGCTAGGGGGTGTAAAAGTAAATTACATTTTTTTCGATGACTTCTTCTAAAACTCCGATTTGAAATTTTTTTCTTCAGCGGATACATCTCCTGATTGAAAATCTTTTGCATATAATTTCAAATTTTTGGTAAAGAATACTTTGGCCACCAGGGGGCGTAAGTGTTAATTCTTGCTTCTGATGTATTTGCCATAAAATCTGAGCTTCTAAAATTTCGATTGAAAAAATTCTTTCGCGGACTGATGCCACTCACATCGATGAACCTTTTCGGAATATTTTCTTCTTAAAATATTGCACAGTTTATCCGCCAGAGGGCGTAGATATTCATCTTATTTTTGGCAATATATCTACTTCTAGGAGTCCGATTTAAAAAATTCCTCCTTTGTTGGATAGTGTTTTCCGTGTGACATGTTTTTCATATAATTTCAAAATTTTCAAGTAGTTCATAGACTTTCCGCTAGGGGGCGTAACGGTAAATTGCGTTTACCCCTATATCTCAGCTTCTAAATCTCCGATTTGAAAAATTCTTTCTGCACCGGATACAGCTCCTGATGGGAAATCGTTTGCACATAATTTCTAATTTTTGTAAAAAAATAGTTTGGCCACCAGGGGGCATAACTCTTTATTTCCGCTTCTGTTGTATTTGCAGCAAAATATGAGGTTCTAAATTCTCGATTGAAAAAAACGTCGTTCGTGGACCGATACTACTCATGTCGACAAACCTTTTAGAAACATTCTCTTCTTAAAATAGTGCATGGTTTCTACGCCAGGGGGAGTAGATGTATATATTATTTTTGTCAATATCTCTACTTCTAGGAGCCCGATTTGAAAAATTCCTTCTTTGTTGGATAGTGTTTATAGTGTGACATGTGGTTCATATATTTTCAAAATTTTCAAGTAATTCATAGAATTTCCGCTAGGGGGCGTAAATGTAACATATGTTTTCCTATATCTCTGCTTCTAAATCTCTGATTTGAAAAATTCTTTCTGCACCGCATACAGCTCTTGATGGGAAATCGTTTGCACATTATTTTTGATTTTTGTAAGAAATGGTTTGACCACCAGGTGGCGTAAGTCTTAATTTCCGCTTCTGATGTATTTGCAGCAAAATATGAGCTTCTAAAATCTCGATTGAAAAAAGTCGTTTGTTGACCGATACTACTCATGTCGACAAACCTTTTAGGAAACTTTTCTTCTTGAAATAATGCATGGTTTCTACGCCAGGGGGCGTAGATGTATATTTTATTTTTGTCAATATCTCTACTTCTAATAGTACGATTTGAAAAACTCCTTCTTTGTTGGATAGCGTTTCCGATGCAAAATGTTTTTCCTATAAATTCAAAATTTTCAAGTAAATCATAGACTTTCCGCTAGGGGACACAAAGGTAAATTGCATTTTCTGCGTTATTTCTGCTCCTAAAGCTCTGATTTGAAAAATTCTTCTTGTATCGCATACAAGACCTGTTGGAAAATATTTTTCACATAATTTCTAATGTTTGGTAAAGAATGGTTTAGCCACCAGGGGTCATAAGTGTTAATTTCTGCTTCTGAAGTATTTGTTGAAAAAATTTGGGCTCCTGAAAACTCGACTAATTTTTTTTCTTCGGCCGATACCGCTTATATGGATAAACCTTTTGAGAATACTTTCTTCCCACCAGGGGACGTAAAGTCACATCTTATTTTATCAATATCTCTGTTTCTAAGAGTTCGTAAGCTCACGCTTCCGTTTACAGCAATATCTGAGAGATTAAAATCCCGATTGAAAATCTTCTTTCTTTCGTCAGATCTACTGTTTTCCATACCGGTTCCATTGACTTTGAATAGCTTTGATAAATTTAATTTGCGTCAGAACGGATTCAAAACACGTGCTTATTACACCCGAAAATTCGGTGTCATCTTTCTTGTTTATTACTGTTAGAGATACCCAAAGATAAATAAGCTTTCAATTTTAAGAGAATAAAGAAACACAGAAAACTATCCAAGGCTCTTGCCTTCTTATTCTTTTGAGACTCACATTTTCTGTTCATAGTGCCAGGTGTTCAGTTGGTCTTTGTTCATTTACATTCTTTGTTTACAGCTTTATCGGGGATAGGCAACAGATGACTCTTAATTTTTGTATCCTGATATTCTGCATGCGACGTTCGCTCTTTCACTGAAGAGGCCTTTTTGTCATTTTGAGCTCTCTCTCTGTGTTTTACAAGGTAATGGGATACCCTACGCCACATGAGATCATATGTCTTCTATAACGTAGCAAATTTCACGAGAGGATAAAAACTGCGTTGTCGTAAAAGTTCATGTTTCATCTCATTAAAAACTAAAGCGTAACGAGCATACTTTTTGTTTTCACTTTTGTGTTACCCGGCAATTACTTTTCACAGCAAAACCTCAAAATAATAAAGTCCAAAAATAAAAAATACGAAGGCTTAGTTTCTTTTTGTTTGGGACATTACTGGATTTCACTCGGAGGAACAGGTATTAATAAATTCAGAGCATTAGAGGAAGATAATAGTCCGTGATGCTCTACATTTTATCATGACAAAAATGTTCAGTGTATATTAAATCCACAGGTTGGGATTTCATACAGTATGAATATGAATCAATTTCCGTGCGATAAGCTGAGACATGTTTGTAATCTAAATGAAACACCGCAGTTATTCATATAAGCATTAATTAGAACGTCTTTAATTTCCATTATGCCAGCGGTGGAGTTTAGCAAATGTAATCATTGCGAGTTCTAAACGTAGTCTGTTAGATCCATACTTAATATCTGAAATTCAAGTTTTACGAGGATTTTCTTGTAACAAATGGAATAGTTTAGTAATACGAGTATCTTTTATGCACTACAATGCATTATTATTTTACAGGAATTGGGAAATTTGCATTCAACCGTTGTGACGTGCCTGCCCCGCAGGACGCACATGAGATAAGGGCAGATAGCAGTGAGAGCACACGTTCGCGTAGTTCAGTTGGGAGAGCGACTTACTCCGGAGTGAGGGGACCGGTTTCGATGCCCGGCGCGGACAAACTTGTACGCTATATTGGCTCCCGAACTTCCAGGATGGACCGGCTGTTAAGTTTTTCGCAATGATGTGATGTTCTTTCCACACGGCGAGACAGGAAAAATGAGAATCCCTTCAGTGCTTCGAAAAAATAAATCAGTGTGATGTTAACGTTCCACACACCGAATTGCCTGGGATTTCTCAAATGCACGTTCTTCGTGGATGACTGCCTACAGCGACACATGGTCCCGGCTGACCCATGGGCCATCATGCCCCCGGCCCTCTTTCGGGGAGGGAGCAGTGGCGGATTTCCAATAAGGCATGGTAGGCACGTGCCTATGGGCGCAGCTCCTTGAGGGGCGCAAAAAGTTCTGTGAGGGTGTAAAATTGCGGTGGGACTGGGAACAATGCTAAGCAGAGATTTTTTTTTTATTTTTTTTTTTTTTTTTATTGGAGGTTTAACGACCACCGAGAGCAACTCAATGGGCTATAAGCAGTCGCCCGTCCCTAATTTAGGGTCACTGGTTCCAGGGAAGGGAGAGAGCCAGTGCCGTAAGACAAACACAACATCCATGCCTGACGGGATTCGAACCCGGACCCCTTACGGACGAATGATCAGAGGCCAGCGCCTTAGACCACTGCGCCACCGGGGCGGCTAAGCAGAGATCATGCTCGGAGATAACAGGGTTCCCTAAAATTTATTTGTGGGTGTGTGTGTGTGTGTGTCAGACAACAACACGACCAGCGCCTTTGGGGCACCACCGCACCACAACCTCCTGTTTGGGAAGGGGGGGCTTTGTCTGAATGAGTCCCAGCTCACATTCTTAGACGGAACTACTGCTGCAACGTAGGAGGCAGCCAGGGCTTAGTAACAAGGGCTGGCTCATCGCTTTGTGTTTCTGTTCGTTGAAGTGGTCCTCGCCTGTGCCGCCTGTGCCGCTCAGTGACGTCACGGGGATGCATGTCAGTGCGCAATGTAAAGCGCTCGGTTGATTCTGTTAACCGACGTTTGTCGCATTCGGATTAGCTATCTGCTGTTTATTTGGTTGTATTTCTGACATTTAATTTTTTTATTCAATTTCTTTAGTACATCGTTTTCGTACAATGGCTTCCTGCGCTGTTGCTACGTGCCGAAATAACTGCAGGAGTACGAAAGAACGAAACATATTTTTTCACTGTTTCCCTCGAAACGATCCAATAGTTACAAAAGACTGGGTTAACAGGTGTTGCAGAGTAGATTCTTTTAGTTAGAAAAATACCAGGATTTGCAGTGAGCACTTTTTAAATACTATAGTAAGTACGAAGACGATATGATGAATCGCCTGCTTGGTTTACCAATGAAATAAATATTGAAATCTTCGGCTATACCAACAGTCAATTTACCAAGATCAAACGTTGAAAATGTCACTGCAAGAGGTGAAATACAAAAATACAAAGAAAGAGAAAAGTCTTCTGCAGAAAATGTGGCCCCAATTCAACCCGCATGAGATGAAGTGATAATTTTCTGCGTGAAATGTGATATGTTCCAAAAAAAAAAAAAAAAAAATTGTAAATGACCAATTGTCAATAACGGAAAAAGAGAAACTTTCTGAAAACAGGTAAAAAAAAAAAAAAGGTATTTTAAAGAGTTTTTCTAGCAAAGCCAGAAGATAGAATCGTTCGCGCCGGCTTTTATCGAAACAAATCAGAGAACTGAAAATTAAGGTTTAAAACCAAAATACGAAAAATCAAAAACTAAAAAAAAAAAAAAAAAAAAAAAATGGCAAATGCTTTCGAAACATACTTACAAAAACACAGGTAACTTCTCTTGTAGAGGGTAAAAGTCGAATTAAATGGACACCTGAATATCCGAAACGTTTCACAAAAATTACAGTAGCCGAGGTTTTGTTATTAATAAAAAATCATTATTTTCGCGTTTAATGAAAGTAATATATATATATATATATATATATATATATATATATAAGGGATGTAAGGTCAGGTGATGCGTAACATCACAGCCTCTCCTTGACAAATGTCAACCCCGCCTTCTCGTGGTGCATCCTGTTCCCACTAAAGGGGCTCTGACGACCGCCCATAGCGGTATAACTATACCATCGGGATTAGAGGAAATTCTATCCCACACTCACCAACCCGCTTGGCCAGCGTGGTGAGTTATGGCCAAACCCCTCCAAAATGATTCCACAACTTAAATCTTGGCCCTCAGTCTCCGGCAGCTGGAATGTACCTGGTCAAGGCAGCGGCCAGTGCGACATGAAGGCAGAGGGTGCTAAGAATCTCGGAGGACCGGACTAGGCTGCCATCTGATGCTGACCTTGGCTACTTACAATGGACGCTCCTTATCTTCTGATTCAAGGCTTCTTGAATTGGAAGAGGAACTACAAAGGATCAAGTGGGACATCGTGGGGCTAAGTGAGGTAAGGAGAAAAGGAGAAGATCTCATCGAACTGAAAAGTGGACATCTCTTCTACTATCGTGGGACAGATACTGGCAGAACTAGTGGTGTTGGATTTATAATAAACAAGAAACTGAAGGACAAAGTTGTAGAAGTTGAAAGTTCCTCTGACAGAGCTGCACGACTTGTTATCCAACTCTCGAAAAGATACCAGGCTCAGATTATTCAAACTTATGCACCCACCACAAGTCATCCTGAAGAAGAAATTGAAGAATTTTATGAGGAAATTTGTCATCTAAATAATAAAGGTAAGCAGCATTTGAAGATAATTATGGTAGATTTCAATGCAAAAATAGGGCAACGGCAACAGAATGAAACTTCAGTAGGTAAATTCGGTCATGGCAACAGAAACCAGCGTGGAAATACTCTCGTTGAGTTTGCAGAGGCAGAAGGGTTTTTCATCTTGAACTCCTTCTTCAAGAAAAAGCCACACAGGAAATGGACATGGAGACATCCAAATGGGACGACAAGTGAAATTGATTTTATTATGTGTAACAAAAAATTCGTCATAGAAGACTGCAGTGTGCTAAACAAGTTCAACACAGGTAGTGACCATAGATTGGTGAGATGTAAGATGCACCTCAACACTAAACTCGAACGTGGCAAGCTCATAAGACAAACAAAATCTATTGACATAACCAACCTTAAAAAACACCATAATACCTTCAAGTTGGAACTGAAGAACAGGTTCTCTGCTTTAGAAGGCCTAACATCGGAAGAAGTGGACATCTCTGAAGTTAACAGAAAAGTAACCAAAGCTATTATGGAAACAGCAACAAAATTAGCTGGGTCTAAGAACAAGTTGCATGTGAACAAATTATCAGGAAAAACCAAAATGTTGATGCAAAAAAGAAGAGAGATGAGGACAACTAAAGAAGATGTGACTTCCAAAGTGGAATATATAGAGCTATGCAAGACAGTAAGAAAAAGTATCACTGAAGACGTAAGGAAATTCAACTGTGAACTAGTGAGGAAAGCAATTGAAAACAACCAAAGCCTAAAGATAGCAAAGGGACATCTCAGTAAGGGAAGAAAACAGATTATGGCACTGAGAAAAGAAGATGGTTCTGTAACAAGAAATAGAGGCGAAATTTTGACAAGAGTGAAAGATTTCTACTCCAAATTATATGAAAGGGATGATATATGCACTCCAGACATCATGAAAGATACCAGTACCAGAGTTCCTCCAGTCCTTCCAGCAGAAGTTGCACATGCAATCAAGAACATGAAGCGAGGAAAAGCTCCAGGAGAAGATGGAATTACTGTAGACATCATACAAGAAGCAAGTGGAGAAATCGAAACAGTACTCGCCCAAATTTTCACTCAATGCCTTAATGAAGGAAAGATTCCTGAGGATTGGAACACCGCTACAATGATCCTGCTACATAAGAAAGGTGACATTGAGGATCTCGGAAACTACAGACCTATCAGCCTCCTATCAGTAGTTTATAAAGTCTTCACTAAAGTTCTTTCACACCGCTTGAAGGTAACACTGGACATGGCTCAACCGAGAGAACAAGCTGATTCAGGAGTGGCTACAGCACAATAGATCATATCCACGTGCTGAGAGAACTAATTGAAAGAGCGAGGGAATATGAACTTCCATTGTGCATGGCTTTTATCGATTATGAAAAAAGCCTTTGATTCGGTGAAACCATCAGCAGTTACAATGGCTCTGAAACCTGCGGTATTGAAGATGCATACATTAATATTATTAATAACATCTATGAAAATGCAAGTGCAAAGATTAGGCTGTTTGAAAATACAACACACGTAAAAATTGGAAAGGGAGTGAGACAAGGTGACACCATATCTCCGAAGCTCTTTAATGCCACATTGGAGGGTGTTTTTCAGTCGCTGAGCTGGGAAAACAAGGGGATAAAGATTAATGGAGATTATCTAACCCACCTTCGTTTTGCTGATGACGTAGTCATTTTTGCAACTAGCCCATCAGAGCTGCAGAGTATGATCCAGGAACTTGCTGACAAGAGTAAAGAAGTGGGATTAAAAATGAACTTTCAGAAGACAAAAGTGATGTTCAATGCTTTTACAAGAAATGAAGATTTATCGATTGATGGAGAAAAGCTGGAGATAACGGACACGTACGTTTATCTTGGACAGCAGATATCAAGTGAGGGTCGCATTGATGAAGAAATTAATCGGCGTACAAAACTTGCCTGGAGAGCTTTTTGGAAGAAACAGCATAATTTTCAAGAGCAATATGCCATTATGTCTTAAAAGAAAAGTGTTTGATCAATGCATCCTTCCAGTGCTTATGTATGGTGCAGAGACGTGGACCTTAACTAAAAGAGACATACAAAGGCTGCAGACAACTCAAAGAAGCATGGAGAGGTGCATGCTTGGTGTAACCAAGAGAGATAGGAAGAGGAACTCGTGGATCCGAAAAATGACAAGAGTGGAAGACATCATGATCAGAGTTAAATCCCTGAAATGGCAATGGGCTGGACATACTGCCAGAAGGACAGATCATCGATGGACAGCAGAAATTTTAGATTGGATTCCAAGGGACAGGAAAAGACCCAGAAGAAGACCACATGGGAGATGGGTGGATGAAATTCGAAAGTATGCAGGGGTGACATGGAGGAGACTGGCACAAGACAGACCGTTGTGGAGGAAACTTGGGGAGACCTTCGTCCAGCAGTGGATTGATAATGGTTGACAATGATGATGATGATGATATATATAAAAGGAAACAATCAATGATATATTCTGCTTCACTCCTTTTGTTTCTTTAAATCATTTCACCATTTTGTTTCATATTCGGCAACTCAGTAGTTGTATTTATCATCAGAGTTCCCCACACAGAGCAAAGCAAACGTGATTCCTAACCCTCAGTGATGCATCCCAGCTACGTCACCAGCCGCAACTTCCGGGGACAACTAAAATCTGCCGTATGAGCCAGCCCTTGTATCTAGAGCCCTGGGAGGCAGCAGTATTTCCGTCCAAGAATGTGAGCTGAGACTCAAATATGGCCGGAAATGATTCATCCTGGTTATTCTTACCGAAACCCGAACAGGTTGAGGAGAAAAAGAAAAGCGACGTATTCGGGGGAGGAGCACTGGGCAAGCGACGTCTGTCCTGGCTCATTCCTCCCCTGATGGTGACCACGACGCAACAAACAACGCATAAAGAGAATAAAAAAATAAAGCAAAGGAAAGGGACAAGACATAATTCATTCCAAGGGAGTCCCATGGGAGGGGGCATGGGTGTGACCTTGTGAGACCCGTTTACCATACCCAACCCAAACATACCATATGTGGTGGAAGACAAACGTTTTTAAATTGCTTCCATCTGAATGGCTGAGCGTGCGTGCATGATGTACATGCCCTGCGTGTACCCCCAACCAGATGAAAATACACTTCACAAAGACAAAGCTCAAGGAACTGGAATTCGTCAGAGGCTCAGAGCTATAAGTGCATCAAAGTGTCATACTCGTAATTAACCCAGTGTTTGCGGCAGTTTCTGCGGTGAGTTGTACTTTTTTAGATATTTACTAGGAAGTTTGAACAAGCTTGTTTTAGTGTGTGTGGGATGCTGTGCTGAAATCTCCGTGAGTGATGAGTGAAAAAAAGGAAAACCTCAGTGGGGCTCAGAATCGGAAAATCGCGATTGCGAAAAAAAAAAAAGAATGTGAAACTAAGCTGCTGAAAAGCGTAATTCTTGAAGAACACCTTAAAGAAACTCGTGCTTAGCTTTAGGATACGCTCATCAAGATCGATATCACGCCACCTGCTATCATCCAGGAACACCCATACCTCACTGACTGATGCGGGAGTGTATTTCATACCATTGGAATACCCGGATGGTACCACCAAACATTACATCGGAATGACAAAACGCTCTTTCGCTCTTCGACTAGTCGAACACAAGCGGAACGTCCCGCACAGAAAAACGACAACCACACTATCCCGGGAAGTGGTTTTCACCATCCCGAAGTGGAACCAGATCAAGCGAGTGTCTCCTTATGCTACCGCCAGGAGCACTGACCCCAGGGAAGCCATCGAGATATTGACTTACCCTGTGGTCTGCAATGATGACGTCTCACTTGAGCTTCCCCAAATATAGCGCACATTTCTTCGCGCTTAGCAAGTTTCTGTGGACATCTTTCGTTGTCGCACGCACGCGACGCAACATAGCATGTTCTCATATTCTGTGCATGTTTGGCTTTTTAAATTTTTTTTTTTGTTGTTTAGTTCTGTTGTCTTGCCTATAAACGCATAAGTTTGAAGAAGGCACCCGTTGGTGTTGAAAACTTACGCTTTAATAATCATATTTTTACGTTAATAAATGGATATTTTTATTCCTTTTCTTAATAAAAATTATATTTCCTTGCGGTGCTTCTTTACAAATCACCAATTTCTAATAGTACAATATTATACTTACATGCATGTAGATATTTCTGTTGATTGTTGATTGAGATATTGAAACATAACTGAACTTTTTTACGTAAAAATTTAAAAATTGATCATTCTGATAAAAATTTGGAGGACCTTCATTTCATGGAAAAGAAGGGACATTTTTAAAACTATGAAATTTTATGAACCAAGCTGAAAAAAGGGGGCTATTTAGGAATAGGGACCTGTTGGGAGCACAAAACTGTAAAAACTTTTGCCTAGAGAGTGGCGAGGTTTTGGGGACACAGCGCAGCCACATCCTGCTAAGAACCAGACACGTACGCAGAATTTAATTTCGAGGAGGGTCCAAGCTCCACTGGGGTAAGCACTAAAACATGTGTGTGTTCAGCCAATATATGAATATATATGTTTGACCATGAAGTCGAACATTTAGGAGGGGCGAGGGTGTTCTAGACCACCTGGAGCTGGACCCCCCTCCTTATGAGTACGACTCTGACGGTCCCGATATCAGAACGAGAACGGGTGTACGAGTGATGAGTTCCTCCTCAGGGGGCACTTGAAAAATGTGTGCCTATGGGCGCTGAATCTGTAATTCCGCCACTGGGAGGGAGGAGATGTGACGTGCGTGCCCCGCATGACGCACATGAGATAAAGGCAAATAGCAGTGAGAGCACATATCCGCGTAGCTCAGTTGGGAGAGCGATTTACTCCAGAGTGAGAAGTACCCGGATTCGATGCCCGGCGCGGACAGATTTGTACGTTATACCGTCTATGTTTCCATTTCGGAATGCTGTTATCTACAGAATAACGCGCAATTTCTATTGAAACAATGTTTGTTACTGTCGACTATGAAACACAGTGAGAAAAACAATTTATGATCAAACTGAAATAGTCTTGTAGTATGCGCACATACTTACCGAGAGCGCTTAATAATTTCTGAGCCAAGCATGACTGCCTTTTTTTCTGATAGTATCGTTATATTACTTTTCGCCGTAGTAACAAAAGTGCACTTAACTGCTCCAGTTGTGTTACAAGAACTTAACTGCTCCAGTTGTTACTACTAGAGGAACTTAACCACATAAATTCCAGGTCTAGCCCTGGATATGATGATCTTCAACCATTTATTATAAAAAATGTCGCTAATCTTATTGCTGATCCTCTATTGATTATATTTAATGATATATTCCAATCTGGTGAATTTCCTGATCTACTTAAAATCACAAAAATAATCCCAAAATACAAATCTGGATCAATAAACGATGCAAACAACTACCGCCCTATAGCCAATTTATCAATTTTTGCTAAAATTTTGGAGAGGTCGATTTACAATAGATTGATCTCGTACATTCATAATCTAAACATTATCCATCCAAATCAACATGGTTTTCAACCTGGTAAATCAACATAATCAGCCTTATACCTACAACAAACAGTCCAACATAATTTTGAACTCAACTTATATACCATCGCATTATTTTTAGATCTATCCAAAGCTTTTGGTACTGTAAATCATAATATCTTACTACACAAATTACACACTATAGGAATAAGGAACAATGAACATTCTCTTTTTTAAAGTTATTTATCAGGTAGGCAACAATATTCACAAATTAACCAACATCAATTCACTCTTCAATTCATACCAACTGGTGTTCCACAGGGTTCAATTATGGGACCTGTACTTTTCAGTATATACATTAATGATATCTTTATTTCAATAAGTGATATAGATTTACTCCTCTATGCCGACCACATAATCATCCTCACCTCATTTAATTTAACGACTGGCACTATTATGAATATTAATACTCAACTTAATAACATCTCAGATAGGCTAAATTCCAATGAATTAATAAATACTACCAAAACAAAATCTTTAATTTTCTCAAAACATAATATTTCACAACCTCCTATCACATTATCTATTAATGGTACAAATATAAAAGAGGTTAACTCCTTACTTTATTTGGGTATTACCTTACATTGTACTCTCTTCTTCTTAAACTCTCTAAAATTATTGGAGTTATCAGCCTGGTATTCACAAACCTTACCTATAAAACACTAATTCATTTATACTATACCGTGTTTCAGACTCATATTAATTATGCTATCTTATCGTGGGGACAAACAACTAAATATAATTTCAAAAAACTTCAAATTCTTCAAAACAAATATATAAGATTAATTGACTTAAAATTTGATAGATATACACAACTAACACTTTATAATAACATAAGAGTTTTCCCAAACAAATACAACATTCTTACGATTAACCAATTATTTTACTTCAATATCGGGAAAATTATGTACAAACGCATTAAGAATAATTTATACGCCAACATCATACAAATTATACCCCAGATACACACACATGACACACGCACTAAATCCCATATCCGGCCTATTCATTCGAAAACGGAGACCATGAAGTTATTGGCCCACACTACCGACGGAACTGACTTCTCTAAATAATTTTAACTTTAAAAAAAAAAATTAAAAACTTCATAATGAATGGCAGCTCCTCAAATTAATGTTTACAGTGGATGGGAACTATGACTAATACTACGATTTGTATATCGTGATGTAAATTGCTTTTTCAATGGTATTATCTGTAATGTTTATTATCCTCTCATATATCATTACCTTTAATTTTTCGCTTCTTTTTTTGTTTTTGTTTATTATTATTCTATCACTATGAAACTCTTGTTTGTAATTATAACTACTGAACTCAGTGTAAAACTTGCTTGGGGAGCATGAGACACTGTCAGGCCTGGCTGGCCTATTTCGCCTGTTTGCTTGCTGATGTGCATTGTTTCAATGATATTTTTGTAACCCTTGTTTTTTTAGTTCAGCAAAATAAATGAATTGAATTGAATTAAATACTTGATAATGAAATCTGTGTCCTGCAGATCACGTCTCTGTCGTGAACATTTGCATCGTACCTGTAACGCGTTACACAGTTCCTGCGACTACGGTGAAGAGCTCCAGGAGGGCATACACAGCAAAAACAGTGTTGCTCGGTCGGCACTCAAGCCAGCAGTGCCAGTAGAGGCCCAGAACTATGTTGCCGTTGCCCAAGCGTCAATAAACTGTCCCGGCGGCCATCATATGGGCCAGTAGCTGACCAACAGTTGGCAACTCCATCAGTTGTCGTATGCCAGAACAGAGCCATCAGTTACCCATCACAGGCAGTGGCTTCCACAAGCGGCCCTTAAGCGGGTCCTGCAAGCACGTCCCACAAATGATGGCTAGCCTAATGTGGTCTGTCGGTTTCCCGGCAGTGGCATCCTGCAATCGCATGACGTAACTGATGGCTTGCCGAATCTTGTCCGCCAATTTCCCAGTAGTAGCCATAAAAAAAATAATAATAATCACAGTTCCCCAGAGGCACAACTCCTCTTTCTTTCCCAACGAAACTTCAGCATGATGGCACGGCGCTGGAGAAATTTCCTCAATAAATCTGGAAAAACGCACGTTTGGATCAAGGTATAATCGAACTCCAATGTCCTGTTTGCGAAGCGGACGGTTTAGCCACTACACTGGTTCGCCACATACGCGCCTTTGCTTGAAGGTGAGCCTTTTTCCTGCGCGATGTGAAACGAAGGGTTCTATTTTTAATTTTACAATATTGCGAGTTATTTTTCATAAATGTCCGTTTCATATAATTCATAAATTTATTTTTTCAACGCAACGATTATTTTCATTTACCTTAAGGGAACTTCACTCATTTTAAGACGAGTGAAGTTAAAGACATTAAACTTAAAGATGTTTTCCAAAGTTTTATGCTGTCCTTGTAGTCTTGAAAGTTTAATTTCTATATTTACCCGTTCATGTCACATTCTGTTACATTTTTAACGCTGTATATATATTTTTTTTTCTCGCAGCCCAAAGCTACATTTGCTCTAAAGAGGAAATATATTTTATTTTACATCTCGTTATTTTTAGCAGCGAATTCCTCCAATCTTGTGCATTCAACTCGTGGATGAGTACATTATATCCACATAGCGTTACTCCCCCCCCCCCAATAATTGATCAATTTTGTACGCGTATAATTCTAATTCTTTTTCCAATACAACGATTTTTAATGTCTTTCCGAGACTTGTTTGAAGCAGTTTAGTGTATGTTAACGAAAGAGATTATACAGAAATTATTTCTTGTTGTTCATGGGAATGGAGTGGGTGTGTTTAATGACTGTCTGTATTCTCGATTCTTTGTGGTAGTGCAGGAATTTTGCTACGAAATGTGTTTCTATAAATACTTGAGAGTAACTTACTATTTCTTACGGTTAATTAATTATGTATATAATTTTCCTCCGACGGTAAACTTCGTCGGCGTGATATTTCATTAAGAAATTAATTCGCCTCTCTACATATGGCTTTTTTTTTCTTAACATCCACTGAAACAACACGATGGCGATGGCGTTGTCTTCAACTAACTGATACCACGAGAGACTGCGTAAATGTTGCTTTTACGCATGCGCAATCCCGCTGCTTCTACCTCGTGCTGGGGTTGCTTCGGACAACCCCAGCACGAGTTGGAGAATTCACGACTATGATGAAGGGCCATCAATGGCTACCAATTACCGACCGCTACCGTACAGTGAGCGGCATATTTCAGCCAGCAGTGGCCAACAGTAACCCATCACTGCTAGCTGGTGGTAACCAGTTTTTTCCAACATTTGTGTTTGTGCTACGTAGGATGGTGCCCAATCTACATAGACTCGAACGATACGCTCGCCTCATCATCGTATTCGCTGTTGCTGCCTGGAGCTTTTTCTTCGCCGTTTGCCCCTGATACATGTCCCAAGATTTCACAGACAAAGATTAAGTTATCCAGGATGGCATAGGATGAAGCACAATCTCCATGGCTTGGAACCATACGCTCGCCTCAGCATCGTCGCCGCCGTGGGTTCCTGGAGCTGTTTCTTCATCGTTTGTCTCTGAAACATGTCCCACGATTTCAGAGACAAAGATAAAGGGATCCAGGATGGCATAGGATGAAGCACAATCTCCATAGATTGGAACCATACGCTCGCCTCATCATCGCCGCCGCCGTGGGTTCCTGGAGCTGTTTCTTCATCGTTTGTCTCTGAAACATGTCCCACGATTTCAGAGACAACGATAAAGGGATCCAGGATGGCATAGGATGAAGCACAATCTCCAAAGATTGGAACCATACGCTCGCCTCAGCATCGTCGCCGCCGTGGGTTCCTGGAGCTGTTTCTTCATCGTTTGTCTCTGAAACATGTCCCACGATTTCAGAGACAACGATAAGGGGATCCAGGATGGCATAGGATAAAGCACAATCTCCATAGCCATACGCTCGCCACATCATCGTCGCCGCCGTGGGTTCCTGGAGCTGTTTCTTCATCGTTTGTCTCTGAAACATGTCCCACGACTTCAGAGACAAAGATAAAGGGATCCAGGATGGCATAGAATAACGCACAATCTCCATGGCTTGGAACCATACGCTCGCCTCGTCATCGTCGCCGCCGTGGGTTCCTGGAGCTGTTTCTTCATCGTTTGCCTCTGAAACGTGTTCCACGGTTTCAGAGAAAACAATGAAGAGATCCAAGATGGTACAAGGTTTTGCAGAATCTTCATAAACTCTAACCATCCTATTGTGAGTATTGGCCGGCACAATTGCTCCTGTTGTCAAGATATCTTTCACTACCAAAAGTGCTTCCCATGTACAATGTTTCGCTCGCCATTACTGAATGACGTTACATATCAACTTGCTGAACTCGAACGCCCGATTTACAGGGTGCCCGATATACAGAGGATAACGTGATCAAAACATTATGGCAAAATACGAACGCCCGATATACAGAGGATAACGTGATCAAAACATTATGGCAAAATACAGCTGTATTTGCTGGTAAACTGAAAAATAACATTTCCATGTAACATGGTTAGTACGAGGTTGAACCGCCATGAACTGCGTCACACTGTGCCATTCTGGCATAGAGTCTGTCGTACAGATGTTGGATGTAAGTTTGGGGTATTGAGTTCCAAGCATCATCAAACTGGACGCGCAAATCGGGGATGGTCGTGGCTGGCCGTGGAGACCAGATAAGTCGTTGTCTCATAAAATCCCACACGTGCTCAATGGGGGACAAATCCGGTGAACGTGCAAACCATGAAAGTTGTCTCACACCCTGAAGTGCATGTTGCGTTGCACGTGCCGTGTGTGGGCGTGCGTTATCTTGCTGGAAAACACCACGATGGACCGACCTTACAAATGGCACAACAACGGGCTGAATGATGTTGTTGATGTAAAATGTAAAAGGTGCTGTTTAACGTACCCGGTACAAACACTAGTTGTGTACGGGAGTGATAGCTGATCGCTCCCCACACCAGGAGACCAGGTGTAGGCCCTGTGTGTCGCTGGCGGATGCAAGAAGGGTGGAGACGCTCCCCTGTGCGTCTGCGAACACGCATACGGCCATCGGAGGCTCCCAAGCAGAATGTGCTTTCATCGCTGAACACGACAGATCGCCATTGCGTTCTCCAGTGCAGACGTTGGCGACACCACTGCAGCCGTTCCTGACGGTGAGCTGGAGTCAGAGGTACACATGCCAGAGGCACACGTGCAGGTAGTCCTGCATCCAGTAGACGGTTGCGGATTGTTAGCACAGTCACCTCAGGTGCAACGGCAGCTCGGATTTGCGTCGCAGTGGATGTTCTGCTTGACAACGCGGCTCTTCTTATGCGTCGATCGGTCCGCTCATCAGTCCGTCTGTGACTCCCGGTTCCACGTCTTCTCGTGTGGGAATGTTCCTCGGACTATCTACGCCACCATCGAACCACCACCGATACTTCCCGTCCAATTCGCTCCGCAATACGTCGATACGACCACCCGGCCTCACAGAGTCCGACTAGATGACCTCGCTCAAAGTCCGATAACTCCTGAAATCGTACACGTCTTCCATGTCCAGGCATTGCAGCTTCTTCAGGGTCTTCGCACGTGTCCGTACGCCGACGACTGATTACATTCACTTCGCCGTACTCATTAAATACCACCGACGATAATTTGCATATTATGCCGTGCTGTGGCGTAAGCGCTCACCGGTTGGTCCCGAAATTAACATCACACCTACGTAAACTTGACCCCATTAACATATGTAAATTTCATGATCGTCCGCCAATTCCTTCTTGGTGTTCTTTTTTCACTTTCCACTAGTGTATTTGTCCAACAATATGTTATTATTCATACCTTCCCACTATATAGATAACTAGGTTTGCCAGACGCCTCGGTTTGACGGAAGCGGTCCCGGTTTCAGAAGCATGTCCGATGGTCCCGGCCGGTTTGCAATTGTGTCCTGGTCATCATAAACTTAAATGAAATTTAGGCAAAATTTGGGAACCAAGTGAGGAGTGAGCTGATTGCGTACTCATTGATGAATCATCGACGGTGATGGTAATATGAATAGAAGTAGAACCGTTTCCACGTCTGTCACGCCAATGAGTCACGCTACTTCCGGCGGGGATGTTGTGGGAAGGAGGAGGGGTGGAAGCTCTAACTAAATTGCAAAGTAATCTAAAAGAAAGAAGGGATGCTAAGTTTGTCCGCTCCGGTTAAAAAAACGTCTTGAATACTCCGAGAAAAAATGAAGGATTCGATGCTATGCAAATAGAAGAGGACTTTAAGCTGTTTTACGATCGATGTCTAGCTTATATTGAACTGTGGGAAAACAGTTTTGGTCATGCGCAGGGGCTATAGTCTTGGGGCCCACCATGACCAAGGGCCCAGGAGGTATGCATGGGCAAATAATAGATAGATGGGTAGAGAAAGAGAGGGGTTCATAAAATAGTTTTACTTTTGTCTCATATGATTTCCACTTGGTCAGAAACAGAGGCTGGAAGACGAACAGATTTCAAGGCAGTTACTCACCAAGGGTAAAGGTCGAAGTGGTCTAAGCGATGGCTTATGACCATTCGTCCGAGATGGGTCCAGGTTCGAATCCTGTGAGGCATGGATATTTTGCTTTTCCTACGGAACTGGCTCTCTGCCTTCCCTGGAACCAGTGGCCCTGAATTAGGGACGGGCGACTGCTTATAGCCCATTGAGTTGCTCACCGTGGTCGTTAAACCTCCAATGGGGAGGGGGGGAGATTTCATGTCGCTCTATACAGCAGGGTCGTCAAAAGTTTCAGCTGTTTCCCTACCGTCCACCCACACCCCTCAATTTGCACTTGGATTAATGGTGGAAGTCTCCTGTGGTTTCAGATTGCGTAACAAAAAAGTGCACTAAGAAAAGTATACAATGCTAAATCATTAAAAAATGAAAGACAAAATCTGGGAATCTTCAGCTCGTAACTCCTCTCCTGATAAGAAGGATAAAAAATGTAGTAACTTATTATGGAAACTCTTCAGATAATATATTAGTTTGAAGAATGCACTAAGTATATTTTTCATTGTTCTTATAAGGACACGAGTTAAAAGCTTCAGATTCCCAGATGTTGTCTTTGATTTTATAATGATTTAGAATTATATACTTTTCTTAGTGCATTTTTTTTTTTTTTTTTTTTTTTGTAACGCAATGTGAAACCACTGGGGACTTCGACCATTAAATCACCACATAAGAATGCTATATACGTATTAATACATCACAAGCCTGTTGCTGGAATTTCGTGCTTTAACTGACTTTATAATGGTTTTCCGTCATAATTCTTTGAAGGCCCATTTAGATGTCTTAGCCTTGGGGCCCACTAAGGCCTTAATCCGGCCCTGGTGATGCGTCTACATTTGTTTGGGTGAATGAAAATGCCATCGTATGGGAAAATTTTCTAAAGGCATCAGAGATGATAAACGAGAGACACAACAAGAACAAGGATACCGTGAACCAAGATTAGCTTTTCGATGAAGATGAATTGGCTAAGGAATTTTGGTCATCAAAAGTTTAAACATGGCAGAAGGAAGAAAATGAAGAAGAGAGAAGAATAACAGGTGAAGAAAAGTGGGTTCGGCTCTTCTGCCACTTCACAGATAACGACATTTTAGTTCCAAATCTTCAATTAATATGGAGTATATCTTTTCTATGCCAGGAACTTCAGCTCTAGTAGAAAGAGTTTCCTCACTAATTAACAATGCTTGGTTGGATGACAAGAGCTTAATGGATGAATCTGCTGTACGATGCCTAATGGTTTGTAGGGGTAAACTTTGGACTAACATGTAGTGACTTTTATGACAAAATCAAGATCAACAAAGTGTTTCTAAAGGAAGTTCACTTAAGTGAAAAGTATGACAAGTCAACTAGTATTATATTAATTACAAACAAATTAATTATTGTATTGGCATTGCAAGTGATGTTTAAATTATTTTGCATTTAATATTTGTTTGTACAGTTTTTATAATAAATGTGTATATATGTTTGTTCATAATCACAAATAATACTTTTGTCATAACCTCTGAAACAGTATTCTCAACAATTATGTAATTTATATTTATTGAATGTTATTACCAATTATAAGCACAAAACACATGCTGCGATATGGTGGCGTATGCTGTTGTGTTTAATTTGTGGAGGGGAGAGCAGGTTTTGGCCAGATGAAAAAATGTCCCGGTCTGGCTTTTACAAAATATGGCAAGCCTATCTAGATAACTCTAACCTCCACCACCCCACTTGATTGCGCCACAGGTTTGACTGTAATTTCAAAAACCAAAAATTTTGTTACACGCTGTGTAATACCGAATAATTGCTACCCTTATTTATATTATTACATTAACATTTTTAATTTCAAAATAGACCCATGGGTTGGAAAGTTGATCGTCTTATTGATTTTGGATCGTGGCCAAAAAATGCTAAATACCGCTGGTATATGGCGTACACAAGTGTTGTACCCTGGTGTGCAAAAATTAAGGACGAGGCGGTTTTTCGAATGTAACGTCGTTCAAAAATTCTCCACATCGACTCAAATCATTTCATAAGATCCCCAAGATGTATGAATATGGGACAAGTGAGCAAAACCGTCCAAACAAGGAATCCAAAGAATACAAAGGCACTTTATTGAAAAAGTAGCTTCGAGCACAACTGGACAGAAGACAAAGGCCATGTAACAGGCGATTGCCAAGAAAAATTAAGTCTTTAGTAGGGGATATAATCCCTCCTGACTGCGTTGCAGGATTTACAACGTATGTCCATGCTGCGGACGAGGTTGTCAAGGAGCTGTTGAAGCATCGCCGTCCACTTGTAGCGCCAATCGCAGCTGCGAAATCGTTGTTGGCGGCTGGTGACGTGCTGGCAAGCGTCTCCCGAGAAGGTCCCACACGTGTTCGATTGGATTTAGGCCCGGGGACCTTGCGGGCCAATCCATGCGTTGAATATCTTCACTCTCCAACAGCTCTGAGACAGCCACTGTACGATGAGGTGTAGCTTTGTCGTCCATGAAGAATAACTCAGGACCCACAGCACCTCTAAACAGACGCACGTGAGGCAGGAGAATCTCGGTACAATAGCGGACACCAGGGACTGAACCTACTTGGAAGACGTGGAGGTCAGTACGGGTACCAAGCATAATACCGCCCCAAACGAGAACTCCGCCACCTCCAAACCGGTCCCTTTCGATGATGTTGGAGGTGTGATTGCTTGTTCCCTGCTCTCTCCAGATGTGTATACGTCCAGAATCGCTCGTCAGACTAAATTGGCTCTCATCCGTAAAGAGAACTCCACCCCATTGCTGATGTGTCCAGTTCTTGTGTTCCTGGCACTACATAAACCACCGTCTCCGATGAGCAGGCGTTAATGGCACACACAGTACTGGTCGTCGTGCAAATAGACCACCTTTGTGCAGCCTCATGGCCACGGTAAAACGCGATAACGGACGTCCAGTTGTCTGTTGCATGTGCCTTGAGATTTCTCCCGCTGTCTGCCGTCTGTCTCTTCTCGCCTGTAGGACAATACACCGGTCGTCCGCCGCCGTGGTTGCTCGTGGACGACCACTGCTAAACTCTCGGACAGCTGTTCCAGTCATTTGAAATGCTCTCCAAGCTCATGAAACAATGCTGTGAGAGATCCCAAACTCCTCGGCCACACTAGTCACACTTCGACCTTCTTCCAACTTCCCAATGACGCGACCTCGGGTAAAGTCATCCAGATGTCTTCTACTGGATAGCCTGTTGGCCATATCACACGGTGGCAGCAACTCGACGTCGTTCAAACCGATGTACACCGTGCAATAGCTTTCACCGAATTGCTGAGCGTACACCGCCCCGTGTGTACGCTCAGCGTCATGCTGCATTGTAGATAGCTTCCGATAACTACCCATATACGGAGAGCCAGTTTAACCACTAGACGAACTAGGTGGCCATCTAAGGCGTAAAAATTAAGACTTCATAAAATCAAATTAGTTAATAAATGAGAAAAAAATAGAAACGATAAAAATAAAGACAACCTTATTTTCTGTTGTCTTTCGATATAATTTACCAATTCTTATTCCTTGAGTGAGTCAAAAATGGGCACACGACGAACAGACTGGGTAAAGTCAGCTTGCAGTAAATCCGACGACAACGCGAAAGCCTGCGTTTGTCGAAAAAAACTCCTAACAGTCAGTCTCGTCCCTACGCAGCAGGCAAGACAGAAGACACCTGAGGGCGCCGGGTGGAACACATTTTTCGTAACAAAATGGATTTTGTAGTATTCAGCTTCCAGTGAAAATATTAAGACTGTCCACTTCTATCACAAATAGGGACAAAGCTCATCGCCTGAAAGTTAACACCTGTCACACTCAGACGTCAGGCTTCCTCCCACGTTTCTTTGTGGACCGTGACACCCCATAACGCGCTTAAGGTAATCCGATCACTGTTGGACACCATCTAATGAGAACAGGGGGCCAAGGAGTGAGAGCAGCCTTATCATCACTATATACATTCAGCTCGATTTTGTGTGTGTGTGTGAGTTAGAGAGAAAGCTAGGAATGAACTGAACTATTCTTTGTGTCTGTTGGTGGAAGAATTTTGTTCCCTTTGAACAAATGGCACATGCATACTTCGTTTCTTTAGTCGTGCCTGCTTCGCCTTCTTTAGTTGTTTTCAATAGCGATCATTCCACATAACCGGAAGTTTAGAAGAAACATGATAAAAATCAACTCAATTAATGTTAATCTACTTCAAATAATTACATTTTAACAATTACTAAATACTTCCCTGTTATATGTTAACAGTGACGTCCATGGGCAGTGGAACCCGATAATTTCAGCGAGGGGAGGGGAGGAGAGGGGTCAAATTTTCCTAGATTTAAATTAATAAAAAAAGGGAGAGAGAGAAACCGTAAGTTATACAGTACACTGAAGTGCCAGAAAAACTGGTATGCCAGTCTAATACTTGGTAGGTCCCCCACGGGAGCGCAGGACTGCAGAAATACGACGGGGCATGGACTCCACCAGCTTCTGGAAATATGCTGTAGGCAATGCACACCATACTTCCTGCCGAGCGTTCCACAATTCGGGTGTATTCCGAGGTCTCGGATTTCTGTGTTCGATAGCGCGTTGCATGGCATCCCAAATGTGTTCTATCACGTTCAGATCTGGGGATTTGGGTGGGAATGGCAACACCCCAAACTTAGATGAATGCTCCTTTAACCATAATGTGGGATCCCGACACTTGTGTGGAGGTCCTGTTGGAACAGGCCCAACCCATCAGCGTGAATGCAGGATATGAACGGGTGTACCTCGCCAGAAAGGATGCGCACATAGCGTTGTCCCGTCACAGACGTTTGTAGACGTACCAGGGGTCCCAGTGAAGTCCAGCTAAACACCCCCCATAGCATTACGGACCCCCCCCCCTCCCTCCCCAGCCGGAACAGTTCCCTGTTGACAGGCGGGATCCATGGCTTTATGGGGTTTGCGCCACACACAAATCCTTCCGTCTGCCCGATACAGTTGGAAACGCGACTCGTCAGATCAGACTACTTGTTTCCAGTCATCAAGTGTCTAGTGGCGGCGTTGCCGTGCCCAAGCGAAGCGCATAGCTCTGTGTTGTGCACCCATAAAGGGGACTCGAGCTGGGAGTCGGCTCCCAAAGCCCATATCGTGCAGGGTATGTTGCACAGTCCGGACGCTGATGCTTGTTGAGGCTCCAGCATTGAATTCCGATGGTACCTGCGCGAGTGTTGCACACCTATCACGTGAAACGATTCTTGACAGCCGACGATGGTCACGTTCAGCCAATGTCTTTTTACTGCCACACTGGTGTCGTAGGCTGGAGGTTTTGCCGGAATTCTTGTAGTCACGGTACACCCTTGCGATGGTCGTCAGTGAAAATCCGAACTTCGTTTCTACCTCCGAAATACTATGGCCCATCTCACGAGCGCCAACTATGACACCGTGTTGAAAATCGCTTAAATCGTTATTTCTTGTCATTCTTATGCCGAAAACAACTCTGACAGCTGGCAAGGATGTCTATCGCTTTATATACGCAGTGGCGGACGCAACCGAGTACGCGCATAGGTGACGTTGCTATGTATTTTGCCTAAGCTCGTATGTACCAGTTTTTCTGGCACTTCAGTGTATATGCATGTGCTCTAATAAATCATTGTCTACTATTATCAGTCCACTTCTGGATGAAGGTCTCTTCCATAACTTTTTGTCTTGAGCATATCTCTTCCATAACTTTTTATCTTGAGCATATCTCTTCCATAACTTTTTGTCTTGAGCATATCTCTTCCATAACTTTTTATCTTGAGCATATCTCTTCCATAACTTTTTGTCTTGAGCATATCTCTTCCATATCTTTTTGTCTTGAGCATATCTCTTCCAAGTCAATCCAGCATACTTTCAAATTTCATTCACCCATTTCCCAGGTGGTCTGCTTCTGGGTCTTCTCCTGCCCCTTGATTAAATCAAATCTAATATCTCATTTGTTTAACGGTGGTCAGTCAGTTCATATAGCAATATATCCAGCCTATTGCCACTTGAGAATTATTTAACGATCTTTTTTAAAGTGAAAAACACAACGGTGAGTTAACTTTTCAACTTGTTTGTGCAAAATCAATTTTCAAAGTTGTAATTGAGGCGTTTTCCAGAAAATTGCGAAACGTGGTGGCGGTCTCCAGCTTTCATTAAAAAAAATTTTTATACCATATGTGAACCAGAAATTTCAAAGATGTTTCGTAGGAAGACCCTACTCCAATGAAGAGACCATGAAATTACAAGGGGTCCTGACCCCTACGCCCGTTACCCTCCGCCTGCCCATTGTGGCGTCCACGTCTGTCCGTCCATTCGTACGAATAATCGCTTTAACCCCGTTTTTAAGAATTGTTGGGTGGGATTTTATGATACACGTATAGTAACTGGTTTATGTTAGAATCCGACCAACCTGCGCAACGACGCACGACGGTGTGACAGTCTGTTTCTACGTACGTGAGATCGCTTTGTACACTTTTCTCGAGAACGTTTAGCTGATCTGCGTGAAATTTCACGTACAAGTTATGTGTACAATATGATAACAGTAACATATCGATTTCAGTCTTACCAGTCCCACTTCACAATCGTCTGAAAGTGCAAAGAGTTGATTACTGATGCAGTAGAATGGGTACTGCACGTACTCGGACGAATTAATATGGTTTATATATACGCCGATGAGCCGTTACATTATAACCACCTACCTAATAAGCTGTAGCTAGCAAAACAACGGCTACTCTTCAAGCCATAGATTCGATGAGGCGGCGATAGATATCCTGGGATATCTGGTACCATAATGTCAACAGAAGGTCCTCCAGTTCCCGTACATTTCAGGGTGGTGGTGATTTAGCGCAAACCCGCTTTTCCAAGTCAAACCACAAATGCTACGTTGGGTTCACACGTCAGGTGAATATGGAGGCCAGGGCATTAACAGAAAGTCACCACCATGTTCGTCGAACCACTCTTTGACGATTCTGGAAGTGTGGCATGCCGCATTATCTTGCTGGTAATGACCTTCACCAGCAGGAAACACAGTTGCCATGAATCGGTGAACTTGGACCGCAACGATGTTCAGATACCTGACAGATGTCATGAATTCTGCTATTGGAATAATGGGGCCTAAAGCGTCTCAAGGAAACATCGCCCACAGCACAACACCACCACCGCCAGCCAACAGTGCATCCAGGTGCCACGGCCTCCTTTGGTAATCGGTGTATCCGCGCTCGTATATCAACGTGGTGCACCAGGAATATTATTCGTCAGACCAGGCCACTTTCTTCCAATCATCCACGGTCTAATCTCGATGATCCTGTGCCCATTTCATGCGTTGTTGGCGATGAGGTGCAGTGAGCATGGGGACCCGGCTGGGTCTGCGTAGGCCCATGTGCAGAAGGCTGCGGTGAACTGTGTGCTGTGACACATAGCCCTAATCACCACTGTTGTAGCTGCGGATGATTTGTCGCACTGTGGCCCTGCGGTCGCTGTGAACAATGCGCGACAGTCTCCGCTGTCCTCTGGCATCAATGAGCTGCGGATGACACACGGCTGGACAACTGTTCGTCGTTTGGTTATCTGTGCACCACTTTTGATACGTACTCACTGCAGCGACACCTGAACAACGCACAAGCCGCGCCGTTTCCGAGATCGCAGTTCCGAGGTACCGTGCCATTGCACTTAGTCCTTTATCAAACTCTGATAAATCGGCAGCTTTTCCCATTCTGACTCCGAACACTCTACTAACCGAAAGCAGGTTCTCGAGTTGTATATATACAGCTCTGTAAACTTCACCTGCGTCACCGTTCGGTGTCCAGGCGCGCTCATTTCTCTAGGCTGGGAGTGGTTATAATGTAATAATGGTTCATCGGTGTACGTACTAAATATGGTTTATATACGTACTACATTATGTTACTAATATGTTGAAAAATTCAGTATCTTTCTTATGGACTAATTCTATTTTTCCAAATTACGCCTCGTTTACAACATATTAATATTTTATTTTCGGATATAAAACAAATTTTCTGGGGCACAAAATCGCAAACAACAGGCAGAAAAGGAAAATGAACAGAAAGAAAGTCATTTTCTTAAATACCTTCGCCAACAAAATCTAGATGGAAGTACTTAGCCCCACACACCAATTTGAGCCAAAAATTTAGGATTACATTTGCCTATATCGTTTCTTAGGAAAGAGTTTCAGGATGGATCAAGTGAAATCTGCCATGGTGAGAATTAGTATGAATTTGAATTTTGGTGTGTGATCCCGCTTCTTGGTAAAATTCTAAGGAAAAACGTTTATAGCGTTTGACAGATTTTAATTAAACATGGGCCAGAGCAAGTTTATAGCTTCGATTTTCATGTTGATGATCATCACATTTTTTTTTTTTTTTTTTTGATGAACCATTACAAGAAAAACCTACCCAATAGAGAAGAACAGTTGCGCCCCTAGAGTGAAAAACTTTGCCAATACGTCTCCCATAAGCAGAAATATCTAGAAAAAGGTTTCGACTTTTAAGCCTCCTAACGGGAAATCTGTGCATTATTTAAAGAGGACAATGCTTCACGTCCCTAGTGTAGCGAATGGCATACACACAGTAGCGAAGAAATTTCTCAATAGTGTTTCTAGAAGCGGCGATACAACTGCAAACTGAAGAACAAAAACACCACCTACCGACAGTATTGTGAACTACAAAATTCCTCATATCCAGCCTAAAGTGTTCTACAAAGCAAATGGCATCCGGTGTTGAAAGAATTTTTTAAAGCGCACATGTAGTAGCAGAGATATTGAGAAAAACAGATTAAGCATTTGCGTCCCCTAGCGCCGAAATTGTGCATCATTTTAGGAAGAAAATACGCGCAGAGTTTGCCTAGTTAGTAGTATCTGACCGAAGAAAAGTTTTTCAATCGGTTTTTAGTCCCGCAGATATTGATGTAAACGGAAACCTGAACTTACGCCCTCTGGTGGCAGACTTCTGTGCTAAGAAAAGCTTAAAATATATATTTAAAACATTTCGCAGCAGAAATGCTCTCCAACAAGGAAAGAATTTTTCAAATCGGACCCTTAGAAGCAGAGATAGACAAAAATTAGATATCCATCTACGACCCCTGGCGGGAAAAGCCATGCATATTTTTAAGAAAGTATTTTCTAAAGGTTTTTCGATGTGAGCGGTATCGGTCCATGGAAGAATTTTTCCAATCGAATTTTCAGGAGCTCAGATTTTGTTGCAAATACGTACATGTGCATCAGAAGCAGAAATTAACACTTACATCCCCTGGTGGCCAAGCTATGCTTTACCAAATATTAGAAATTATATGCAAAGCATTTTCCATCAGAAGCTGTATCCGGTGCAGAAAGAATTTTTCAAATCGAAGTTTTAGACTCAGAGATATCGGGGAAAACATATTTACTCTTACGCCCCGTAGCGGTAAGTCTAAGAAGTACTTGAAAATTTTGAAATTATATGAAAAACATGTCACATCGGAAACTATCCAATAAAGAAGGAATTTTTCAAATCGGTCTTTTAGAAGCAGAGATACCTGTAAAAATAAGATATACATCTACGCCCCCTGGCGGAAAAACCATGCATTATTTTAAGAAAATATTCCGAAACGGTTTATCGGCTTGTGTGGTATCGGTCCACGAAAGAATTTTTTCAATCGAGATTTTAGGTGGTCAGATTTTGTGGCAAATAGATCAGAAGCGGAAATTAGCACTTACGCTCCTCCTTGTGACCAAACCGGTTTTTACCAAAAATTAGAATTATATGCAAAAGATTTCCCATCAGGAGTTGTATCCGCTGCACAAAGAATTTTTCAAATCGGAGTTTTAGAAGCAGAGATATCGGGAAAACGCTGTTTAATTTCGCGCCCACTAGCGGAAAATCTATGAGTAACTTGAAAAAGGGACTATACCTAAAATAGTCATCGAGATAAATGGAATCAAAAGATTTAAAAAAAAAATTTTAATCGGTCGTTTAGAAGCAAATATATGTAATAAAATTTATTTTGAATTCAATATGATCTGCATTTATGCCCAAGTTATACACACTGGCAGACCAAAACTATTACCCACTTTGTGTTTCTCAAGTAAAAGGCACTAAAACTTTTGAATCTTTTTTTTTTTTTTTTCTCTCTCTCAAGTAAAAGGCACTAAATCTAAATCTGGACATTCAAAGACATAATGAAACTGTGAAGAAAAACAGGAGGATCATCTTATAGATGTAGCTTGTTTTCTGGAAAAACAAGAGTTGGCTTTCCGTGACCACAATGAAGCAGAAACATTGCTGAATCGTGAAAATTATATTTAACTTGTCAGTTCAATACAAGTTCAATATGATTTTCACGATTCAGCAAAAAATAGAAAATTGAGGATTTTAAAATCTTTTTTTTTTTTTTTTTAATAGAAATTTAGAAATGTTTTTGAATTTGTTCAGAACAAAGCGAACCACTTGCAGACAGTCCCCACTATGTCAAAAAAGAAATCAAATTGATTCAATTTCCGGCGAAGACAGGAAATCTTCGTACAGTCGATTATTTTAAGAAATCGTCGACATTGTTAAGTTTAAATATTTCCGTAAGTTTCAGTGAAGTGCCAAAGTTAATGTTTCTACGTCTATTTGACAAAACAAAATTTCCGCAATTCATCATGAAATTTCCAGAGATCTCTTTTTCTTGTTTGAAAGAAACGTTTCCTTCATTTTTCGATTTCATTCGTCTGAAAAGTGAACTCAGTGTAATTTATTCACGGCCGGTTATTTGGAAAGAAAGTGTCGGTGAATTCTACCAGTATCCGATTGCTGAAGATCTGGTCATTCCTCGAGGTATTCAGACTCAGTCAGCTATATTAACTATTCCTTCTACAAATGCATCTGCTGAAAGGACCTTATCTGCACACAAACGAATCAAAACGCTTTTAAGAAGTACACAAAGTCAAGACAGACTTACTTCTTTGGCACTTTTAAGTATTGAAACGGCCTTTTTAGATCGCCTAAACAAGGAGCCTTCGTTCCATGATAACGTTATTAATATTTTTGCCAAAAAAACAACAACAAAAAAACAGAATTCCATTGTACTACAAAGAAGGTAAAGTAAAGAAGCCCTGAATATGTTTCCTAAATTGTTGTGATATGTGTTTACAATGACGCTTCCGTGTTTACCACATAAATTAAAATCTCGTAAGCAGAAGAATTTTTCAGTGCTATTTTTTCATTATATGTGTTAGTATATATAATCTTTAAATGCCTATAAGTACATAATTTTTAAATATACATGCGTACATTCATTTAATATTTGCATGCATGCATAAGCATATAATTTTTTATGACGCATTGTACATATGTGTATTAATAATGTGACTAAAGATGTGCTGTGCTGACCGCTTCCCCCTCCAGAAAAGACCCGCTCCGCAACGGAATTATGTGTTAAGATTTTCCCTTCTTTCTTGTGTTTCCATTTTAGCGGCCGTTGTGAAAATCCAGTTGTATCCAGCAGTTAGACTGGCAGGTGTAGAAGTGCATTTACAGCCTTGATCACCATCTCACTATAACACTTAGATGAATACTGTGCTTTTAGAGAATATAACATTATTTTCCAGCAGCTTTTACTTTTCATGTGTATTTTAGTATGGAATATGTCATTGATAATTATTTTAGCTTAATAAATGTAAATCAGAATTTCAAAAATATTTTTTTCAGGCTTTATCAACTGTGATTGTTGTGTTGTATTTATGAGTGCAATTTCAAACATTTTATTTAACATATGGGCATGGGTTAAAGTTTATTTAACTGCATATGTGCAGTTTTTCCTTTCAGTAGTGTTAAAAGGTAAACCCTCATTTTGCAAAACGTCGTCTACTAAGTTTTTTTTATTGCAGGTTCTAAAGCTTCCCGGATATCACAATACAATGAGAGTTTAATATAAAACTGGAAAAAATGTGTGTGTGTGTGTGATTCGAAAACTATTTTATTGATCATATCACCGCTTTCACACTACTGGTCTAAGATAGTAGTGATAAGGTACTTTATTTTTCATGAATGAACTGCATATATATTAATATTAACAAAATTATATACTTGACTGAGAAACTTTCATTCTAAACCACTGCATCAATACAAGCACCTGTAGCATGAACACTGTTACTATTGTACCATTGAAGTATGTCATATTTAGCTATGTTTTTTTAACGTTCCAGATTACACTTCCCGTCCCTTCATTTTTAGACTCAGAAGCAAAAGAATAAAGAAGGAGGAGGGGAGGCTTACAAACTGTATGAACGAAAACCATGAATTTCCCCTTTATTTTTCAGTACTTTAAAATGCTTGAAAGTACAAGTGAAAGCTGCACATGAATTTAGTGTAAGTCTGTGCATTATGTGTTGTTATATTCACGTTTCATTATAACCAGCCGATAATTATTTCCAGAAGTGTTTTTTTTTTTTCTTATACCAGAAAAATGGATGGTAAGTAGTCAAGGAATTGTTATAAACATAATTTGTTATAGTATGGTTTTACCATATTTGCAATCATTGCAGTATGCTGCGTATCAAAATATCTGTAACGTACCAGGAGATGTGACGTACCTGCCAGAAGGACGCACACGACATAAAGGCAGATAGGAATCAGAATAAAACGTCCGCGTAGCTCAATTGGTAGAGTGACTTATTCCGGAATGAGGGGATCCGGGTTCGAATCCTGGCGTGGACAGAAATGACGGAGAAATTTACTTCGTTATAATGGCGCCCGAACTATCCTGATGACCCGACCGTTCAAAATCTCGCATTGGTGTGATGTTATTTCCACACCGCGAAATAGGAAAAATAAGAGAATCCTTTCTCCAGCACTTCGGGAAAAAAAAAAAAAAAAATAAGGGGGAGATGATGTAACGTACCAGGAGATGTGACGTACCTGCCCGAAGGACGCACACGACATAAAGGCAGATAGGAATCAGAATAAAACGTCCGCGTAGCTCAATTGGTAGAGTGACTTATTCCGGAATGAGGGGAACCGGGTTTGAATCCTGGCGTGGACAGAAATGACGGAGAAATTTACTTCGTTATATATCACATCCACGTGCATCATTAAACAAAATTGCTACATCCGTGTGCACAAGAATGTGCAACATTTCTTGCTGTGCATACATAGAAGTAAAAATTTATGTAAACTGTACATAGCTAACTGACGACTCACCTGTTTTTATACAATCATGCGTTTTCATTCATACACTGGAACATATACAGTATGGGACAAAAGACTACATTGCGACACTCCCAAGTAAAAATGAAGAGCTACAAACATAAAGGATGTAACATACAAAGCTGCGGAGAGCACTGGGCACGTACTATTCTTGCATTAAAAAGTTGGCTCATTGTTATAAGAGTGATGGCTGAATGTTGTGTAATACATTGGCACAATGTCATGAAACTGATGGCTCCACGTTGTGGAAGTGATGGCTTAATGACATAAGAGATGTTTGTACAATATTGTCCAAATGATGGTTTAACGTTGTGTTATACGCTGGCTCAATGTTATAAAGATATCGGCTCGTCGTTGCGACAGCAGCATAATGTTATACGAGCGATTGCTTAATGTTGTAAATGATGTTGGCACAAGGTTATCCAAACGATGGTTTGACGTTGTGTGCTGCGTTGGCGTAATGTTATTCCACCGATGGCTCAATATTGTAAGAGTGGCTCAATGTTTAAGGATTGATGGATTTATGTTGTATGAAACATTGGTTTAATGCTGGCACATTGTTATACAAACGTTCATCCTTACTGTGAGAGCGAAAGTACTGGTCACGTGCCGTGGCCCCGCCTCCTACTTATGACCATGATCATGATCATATGTAGAGGAGTTTAGGAAGGGAGTGTCTGACCCCAGGTCTTAAACAACCCTTAGAAATAGGAAACTAGGAGATTTGGGGTAGAGCGCCCGATAGGAAAGTGATACGGAAGCGAAGTACAAAGGGGGAGGAAGACGCCCTTATTTATTACCGGGGGCCAGTACCCGGAGTCCGACGGCTTAACGTGCCCATCCGACACACGGCGGGTATTTAGTGGATCGAGCGTTCGTACCTGCCTGGGATCGAACCTGAGGCCCTTCCCGTAGCAGTCACGAACGTTGTCCACTAGGCCACCCGCGGCCCAATACTTATGACTCTGCGGCGTCAACGCTATAGGTGCTTCTCACAGTCACAAGGAAGCGTTTCTGTTTCTCTGAAACACTCCGTAAACTCTATTCGGGCGAACAAACGAAGCCTCCCCCACTTTGTTATGATATCTGTGATCCAGAAAGGCGGATCGAAACAGCTGAACGAACAGAATAATAATCACAACTACGACAGAAGGATCTCGAGATAATTTATCAACACAACACAACACATTTATTAAATAATCAGTTAGGTTCTGACGGCGGGGGATTAATCTTCCTCTAGCATCAGGTTTCACTAATTCTTCGATCTGACGGACACATAGATAGGAAATCTAGGAGAATCACTTCCGAAGAAAAATATCTAATTCCTAGCTTTCGTCGTTGACGTTCTAGAGATAAAAATGCTTATTATTAGGTAGATCTGTATCCCTGATAATGCTTTTATTGGCCTAACTCGTGCTTCCCCGTCGTTCCGAATTCAATCTTAGCCAGTACTATCAATTGCCTTGCTGTAGAGGAATATCTATTACGCAAGCGGGATTTCCTGACCGGGACCTGTACCGCTGCAACCAAAAACCCTATCTCTCCAAAGATAGTGCGCTGGCTAACCTCATCCAGAGCCTCGGGCCTCCGTATAACTGGAGCGCCCGCCTGAAAAAGGAAACCGCTTCGCGTCCCCTTACCGGAGAACTAATCTCTCCGCTAGACGAAAGCAGACTAACTAACAGGTTCCTCCTAAGAGACCCGCTCTCCTCACCTCCTCCGCCTAAGCATGCGCGAAGCCCCCGGCGCCGACACTGCTCTCTCGCTGACCTGCTGACGTGGCGTTCTTCTCCTGCCCAGCGTCCCTCCTTTGACGTCACGCCCCGCTAACCCTGGGCGTCGGCGAAGCGTACTAAACTGATGGGTTTTAATCCTACCTTTCGTGTCCCTGTGGTCCGTCAGATCTATCCATTAGGAAGTGCACCCTTTGAGAAAGTAATCCTACCGCCGAAGTACATTCTTACAATAACACAATATACATTGTTATATCTACACAAAGGTGAATGGATGGTTTTCCAGACTTTTAAGCGTCTGTGCAACGCTGACAATGTACAGCGAAAGTCGCGGTATAATTGAAGATGTTTATCAGTTCGTTGGAAAGGCTTATCCCTTTCTAAGGCGTGAGAAAACTGAGGTTCTTTGTCCGAGGCCATCGACATCGAAAAAATGCTCTCGAACCTTCTATCGCCTTCTTGGGCTTTGTACTGTCTTACTTTTCTTTGTAAAAAAGTAGCATAATGTTCAGTTCATTATATTTTTTCATAATTAATGTGTCCGTTCTTACACTTACGTTGGATCATTGCTGGCTAGTACACTGGGCCTACCGGAGGCTGTTAAGTGGCCAGCAAGACATATGAAGGGAGGCCCATCGTAGTAACCGTACGTTTTGCCAACGTTTTGTGTTTTACGTAGGGCCAATGTAAGTGTGCTACCTGGGCTCTAGCGGCGAAATTGTGCATCGTGAAAAAAAAACGAAATAAAGGATCATCATTCGAACATTTCAAGCTTCTTTTTTCTTTTTTTTTTTTTTGATTGGAGGTTTAACTACCACCGTGAGCAACTCAATGGGCTATAAGCAGTCACCCATCCCTAATTTAGAGCCACTAGTTCCAGGGAAGAGAGAGAGCCAGTGCCTTAAGACAAACACAATATCAATGCCTCACGGGATTCGAACCCGGACCCTTTTCGGACGAATGATCATTAGCCATTGCTTAGACCAATGCGCCAGTGGAGCGGCCATTTCAAGCTTCCCAATGCAAAAAGAATTTTTCAAATCAGGCTATTAATTGCTGAGATATGATGTCCACAGGCGGGCCGACGGACGGACAAACCGATAGCATAAGCACGATCTTTTTTACAAAAGACGTGCTAGAAACTATATAATTGTACGCCTCGCGGTACTGGAGCAGTTAGTAATTTGTTATGCGCATAACACCGTCGCTTACGAGTGGTGTTAGCTCTGTACTCATACAAAACCTACATCACTATCACCGCGTGCTTAAATTGATCTATCTAATTCAAGGGGGGACATCGTTTGCATTGCAAGGACAGTTGGATTTAAAGACCTGATGAGGCCAATGTGGATGAGTTTCTTTGTAACTGCACAGGGGTGCTCGCCAATCAAAATCTTCTATATCAAGAGAGAAAGATTTAAATGAAGATGGTGATGAACCAAGGCCGTCTAGAAAATACGAGATGATGATATTAGAGAGATGAGTTCCCTCTGTTTGTGACGTCACTCATGTTACACGGCCTGATACGTCTGTGTCGTGTTTGACGTCATACACGACAGCGTTGGAAACCAGTCGGAAGCCTTGGTTTCCGCTTGACATCACTGAAAGAGGTATAAGTCCGTTCAGTTTAACCTGGCAGTTGGGAAGGATTCACTTTACCAGTTTTAGGGGCGCTTCGTATCGTAAGCAGCGTGCTAACAACTAATCGCGTCCAACCCTCTTGGAGCAGGGCAATAAACAATGACGATACGGGGTGGATGGGGGAGTGTTGGCGGTCCCTCCTAATGTTGATTCCCTGTGGTGTTTAGAGCTTCTCCTTCAATGGTCTTTGTGGGAGGGAAAAGAATAAGGGTTTCTTGAACATCACAAAAAGACCCTTTCAGACTTCTATTACTGATTTTTCAAGCTAGCTTTGTAGCAAGCAATAGATCTTTACTCACGGTTTTTTCTTTTGTTGTTTCGTATGTCTTTTTTTTTTTTTTTTTTTTTTTTTGTGATACTGTTAATATTATTGCTCACAACTATGGCACTCAGCACACTGAAAGCTGGAAAAGTACTGAAAAGCCAAGCTAGGGAAATTATTGGGAATGTAATAATGTTCATGGACGAAGAAAAACGAAATGGAGTTCCGAAAGTGGATGTGAAAAAATCCAATGAACGCGTTTCGGAGGCTACAGGAGTTTCACTGAGAACTGTTTACAGAATTCGGAAACAGACTGCTACAAGCGAGGTTTTGTCAACTCCTGGTAAAAGACGAAACAAGAAAGCGCCGAAGCGCGAAATAGATGATTTTGACAAATGCGATGTGCGCAGAACGGTGCATAACATGTATGAAAAAAGGAAATCCCTACTCTTCAGTCTATATTAAGCAAATTACGCGACAGTATTAATTTTGACGGATGTAAGACTACATTGAGTAAAATACTAGATGATTTGGGTTTCAAATATAAGCGATGGAATGGTCGAAAGTTTTTAATAGAGAAACCCGACATTGTAGCGAAACGTAGGCATTTCTTAAAGGAGTTAAAGCGTAATGAAAATCTACCCGTTCCAAAAGCTGTTGTTTATCAAGATGAGACATGGCTTCTAACGTCTCATGTTTGTCCTAAAGGATGGCAAGATACAAGTTGTGAAAAGCCAACTGGACTCCAAGTTCCTTCATCGAAAGGAAGCAGATTTATAATTTGCCATGCCGGAACAAAGGATGGTTTTATACCATCTATCTTGTAATATAAAAATGGAGCTCTGGCTGAGGTATGTCAGCCAGAGCTCCATTTTATATTACAAGAGCAGTATGTATACAACTCGAGGACCGACTTTCGGTTAGTAGAGTGCTCGGGGTCAGAATGGGAAAAGCTGCTGCTTTATCGTCGGTTTATCGGAGTTTGATAAAGGACAAATTAAGATGCCACTGCGCCTCTGAACAATACGATCTCAGAAACGGCGCGGCTTGTGTTTTGTTCCTGTGCCACTGTAGTGAATATGTATCAAAAGTGGTGCACAGATGACCAAACGACGAACCGTCGTCCAGCCGTCTGTCATCCGCAGCTCACTGATGCCAGAGAGGGGAGAGGAGACTGTCGCGCATTTTTCACAGGAACCGCAGGGCCACAGTGCAACAAATCATTCGCAGCTAGAACAGTGGTGGTAGCACACAGTTAATCACAGCCTTCTGTGTATGGGCCTGCGTAACCGCCCAACAAAAACACAAGTGCTGGAAAACTGCTGGCCATCAGCTGGAAGTGATGGGTCACTGCTGGCTGAAATCTGCCGCTCACGGCCCGGTAGTGGTCCGTTGGTGGCAGCGCTATGAGTTGGCGAGCCATTGATGACCCTGCAGCATCGCCGTGCATTGTGGGCCTCCAAGCAAGTGCCACTAGTGGCCCGCTGCTGGCAACCAATGCAACCCGAACAGCAGGTGGAACAACGGGACTGCGCATGCGCAGAAGCAACACTTGCTGTGTCTCTCATGGTACCAGTTAGTTGAAGACGACGCTATCGCCATCGTGTTATTTTAGTGGATGTTAAGAAAGAAAATCATATGTAGAGAGGCGAATTAACTTTCCTAATGAAATTCTACGTCGACGAAGATATCAGATTAAGCCGTGAAATAGTAGATTACAGCCATGAAATACACCCACTCTATTCCCATGAATAACAATTCATTGAATTGAGTGGGTGTAAATAACAAAAAAAAATTTGAAACCGCTTAAAAGAAATGTCCTGGAAAACTATTAAAAAAAACGTTTGTTGGAAGAAAAAAAAAAGAATTATACGCGTACAAAATTTATTAATTATTTGAAAGAAAAAAAAGCAACTCTATGTAGACATAATGTACTCATCCTGGGGTTGAATACACAAGACTGGGAGGAATTCGCTTCTAAAAATAACGAGAAGTAAAATAAAATATCTTTCCTCTTTAAAACAAATGTAGCTTCGGACAACGGAAAGGAAAGACACAACGTTAAAAATGTAACAGAATGTGACATGAACCCGGGTAAATATATATTTATTCAACAATCTCTTTTCAAGACGACAAGGACAGTACAAAACTTTGGAAAGCGACTCTAAGTATGTACACTCCTTAAAAATCAGTGAACTTCCCTTAAGGTAAAAAAAAAAACTATCGTTACGTTGAAAAAATTAATTTATGAATAATATGAAACTGACTTTTATGAAAAATACCTCGCAATATTGTAAAATGAAGGAGGGAAGCATTCGATTACACATTGCGTACGAAACAGACAGCTTCAAGCCTACGCTCGCGCGTGACAAATTAGTCCGGTCGGTAGAGAGCTCAGCTACCACGCCAACGGCCCTGGTTAAAATCCACTCAGATGCAAGCGGGTGTTTTTCCGGTCTGTTGAGAAAATTTCCCTAGCGCAGTGCGGTAATTCTTAAGGTTTGAAAAAAATTGTAGCTTTGGGGAACTGCGGGTTACCCTTGATTTTTTTTAATTATGGCTACTACTGGGAAATTGGCGGACAAGATTCGGCAAGCCATCAGTTACGTCACGTGGTTGCCGGCTGCCACTACCGGCAAACTAGCGGACCACGCTAGCCATCATTTCTGGCACGTGCTTGCAGGGCCACTGAAGGGCCACTTGTGGCAGCTACTGCCTGTGATGGACAACTGATGGCCCTGTTGTGGCATATGACAACTGATGGAGTGCCAGCTGTTGGCCTGAACTGCTGGCCCTTCTGTTGGCCGCCCGGACATTTTATTGACGGTTCGGCAGCGGCAACATAGTGCTGGGCCATTGCTGGCAGTGCTGGCCCAGCAAGACTGTTTTTGCTGGGCGAGACACAGCCGGGTCCCCATGCTCACTGCACGTCAGTCATTTCCAACTACGCATGAAATGGGCCCAAGATCGTCGAGATTGGACCGTGCATGATTGGGAGAAAGTGGCCTGGTCTGACGAATCAAGATTCCTGGTGCATCACGTAGACGGTCGAGCACGGATTCGTCAATTAACAACGGAGGCTATTTCACCTGGATGCACTGTTAGGCGGAAGCAGGCCGCCGGCGGCGGTGTTATGCTGTGGGCGATGTTTTATTGGGACACTTTAGGCCCCATTATGCCAACAGCACAATCCCTGACAGCTGTCATGGTATCTGAACATCGTTTCGAACCAAGTTCACCCATTCATAGCAATTGTGTTCCCTGCAGGCGACGGCCATTACCAGCAGGATGATGCGCCATGCTACCCTGCCAAAATCTTCAAGGAGTGGCTTGAGGAATATGCTCGTGACTTTTTGTTAATGCCCTGGCCTGCAAATTCACCTGACACGAACGCAATCGGACATTTGTGGTTCGACTTGAAAAAGCGGGTTTGCGCTAAATCACCACCATCCCGAAATGTACGAGAACTGGCAGACCTACTGTTGACAGTATGATAAGAGATATCCCAGAATACCTATCGCCAGCTCATCGAATAGATACCTCGCCGCTGTTTTGCGGTCTAAACGGGGTCATACAACTTATTAGGCAGGTAGTCATAATGTAATGGCTCGTCGGTATATACATCATCACCATCATAATCAACCATTATCAATCCACTGCTGGATAAAGGTCTCCCCAAGTTTCTTCCACAGCGGTCCATCTTGTGCCACTCTCCTCCATGTCACTCCCACATGCTTTCGAATTTCATTCACCCATCTCCCATATGGTCTTCTTCTGGGCCTTTTTCTGTCTCTTGTAATCCATTCTACAATTTCGGTTACCCATCGGTGGTCCGTTGTTCCAGCATATGTACAGCCCGTTGCCATTTCAGGGAATTTACTTTGATCATGATGTATTCCAATCTTGTAACTTTCTTTTTCGATGAGTTCCTGCAGAGCATGATCCGGGAACTTGCTGCAGAGCATAATCCAGAAAAAAATGTTCTAAAAAGGCTTGTGGCCTTTCAGAACATTTATCTCATTAGGTATAACACCTAATAAAAGGTGTTAAACACCTTTTCATTTTAGAAGACCTTTCATTAGGTGTCATAAAATGTTTACAAATGCGAAATATCTAGGTTGTAACTTAAAATTTTCTAAAAAGGCCCATGACATAGCGTTTTTTTCTTTTTTCTTTATTGTATTGGGGTTTAACGACCACCGTGAGCAACTCAGTGGGTTATAAGTAGTCGCCCGTCCCTAATTTAGGGCCACTGTTTCCACGGAAGGGAGAGAACTAGCGCCGTAAGACCAGCACAACATCCATGCCTGACTGGATTCGAACCCGGACCCATCTCTGAGGTATGATCAGAAGCCATCGCTTAAACCACTGCCCGGGCCGCTGAAATATTTTGATAGCTTATTTATTTCGTACACATCTGTAATTGGGTGAAAATTTTATACATCAAAAATTCGTTTGAATCATGATATTTGGATCATATATTATTTTGCCCACTACTTTGATGTAATTTCAACAATTAACCCGGTGCGGGAAGGGTCAAAGCAGAATTGGACTGGTGTTCATTTTTCAACCATGCATTTTTACACTTTCTTGCTAACACTGATTCGTTTATGAAACGGGTATAGGAGAACTGTCCACAACAAATGTAAGGAGCCTTATAAAAATTGCATTTTTGACCGCTTCGTGGACACGACCCCCAGAGGTTGGTTATCTGAATCATATGAAGTTTCCGTAATTTCGTCTTTTCTTAATTGCGGTTATTAATGTAATTCTTTATAAAAAATGTTATGATCTTCAACTCAACAAAAGAGTTCAGGATTTACAACAAACAGCAATTAATTATCTGGGAGCATGCCCTGCCTCAGGAAACCTGTCGGGGAAGGGGGGTAAACACCAAAAGTATAAAATACAAAGAATTTCTGGTCTGATCGGTAGACTTTCAGTATTTACAAGCTATAACTCGACACATTATCTGAGGGCATGCGCCAACTCAGCAAACCTGTTCGGGGCTGGGGGTGGGGGTGGGGGGTAATACCAAAAGTGTAAAATATAAAGAATTTTTGGCCCGATCAGGAGATTTTCAGCATTTACAACCTACATCTCAACAAACTCTCTGCTGACTCACGAGAAACCTGTCGGGGGTGGGGGTGGGGGGATACCTAAAATATAAAACAAAATCAAAGTATTTCTGGTTGTAAATGCTGAAAATCTCTCGATTAGACAAGAAATTCCTTATATTTTACACTTTGGGAATTACTCCCCTCCCCCCCCCCGACCGACACAGGTTTTCTGCGTTAGCACATGTTCGCAAAGAGTTTGTTCAGATTACTTTCTAAACGCTCGAAATCTCCCGTTCTGACCAGAAATTATTTGCATTTTACACGGGGTTTTACATCCCCCTCCACACACACACAGGTTTCCTGGGTAGGCACATGCCCTCAGATAATTTGTTGAGTTTTAGCTTGTGAATGCGGAAAATCTTCCGATCGGACCAGAAATTCTTTATATTTCATATTTTAGGTTTTAAACACACACACACACCCCTCTCCTAATAAGTTTCCTGTCTTTGCACATACACGAAGTGAATTTGTTTAGCTGTAGTTTACATACCTTGAAAAATATCGTAAATAAGAAAATACGAAATTACGGAAATTTTATGTGTCAGATAACCAATCTCCGGAGACGTAGCCGCGGAGCAATCCAGAACGCAATTTTTATACGTGGCCAGTTCTCCGTTTTGTCTTTTACCCGAAAATCATGGAAATGTTTAAAATTTCTTACTGAAATGAAATATTTAAAAAAAAAATTATGGAGAGTAGTTGCTTAAGTAGTGGGGAATATGGTAAACGGTAAAAATACCCCCGGAGAAAATACCACTGAAAACTGAAAAGCGGAAAAAATGCCCCCGGAAGAAATACCCCCAGAACAAACGGTTCACTGTAAACTGCCACACAGGAACACTGATGTGTGGCAGTGTTCCAGTGTGGCAATTTACTGGCAACCCTGCCACACATCTTTCAGCAACTTGGCCACAGAAGTTCAAAGGGGGGGGGCTATAAAGATTGCCCAGTTTCTGGGCCTATATTGAGAACTGAATTGGGAACTCCAAACGAATTTCGCAAAAACGTTCCATGTAAGCCAAGCGAGAATTGTACTTTAATTTGAAGAAATAAATTGCCAAGGAACCGAGGTACACTTGGGGGAGGGGGCTCAACCCCCAACTTCCGTAATATTAGATTCTGGGCCGCTGGAGTCTGTCAGTGTATCCAGGCTGTTCCCCTTGAAGCGCCCGCGAGGTCCGTGAGCTTGGGGGGGGTCCCCCAAAATGTTAAAATGGACGTAGAGCTGTAAACATTAGAACCATGCTTTACATAATGATTCTGTACACGACCACGAATTTTCAGGAGGGTGGGGTGAATTCACCCTCCGCCAAGTTTCTAAGAGCGCAGACAAGTGTTCAAGGTAAGGGATTTGCTCGCGATTTCTGTGCTTCATGTTGTGTTTAATGACAAACTATGTATGCCCTTCCCCCTCCTCCAGAAATTTCGTGAAGCCTGTGAAAGGGATACGAGGTGCTTGGTTTGAAGGGCTCTAATCCCAACTTCCGTAATTTTATATTCTGGACCTCTAGAGTCGGTCAGTGTATCCTCGATGTTACCCCTGAATAGCTCTTAGAAACTAAGGTGGGGGGGGTTACCCCACCCTACTGAAAATTCGTGGTCGTGTACAAAATCATTATATAAAGCATGGTACTAATTTCTACAGCTCTACGTCCATTTTAACATTTTGGGGGTAAGCCCCTCCCCCCAAAGCTCATGGACCTCTCTGACACTTCAAGGGGAACTTCCTGGATACACTGGCAGACTCCAGCGGCCCAGAATATAATATTACGGAAGTTCAGGGTAGAGCACCCCCCACACACACACACACCGAACCAAGTGTACCTCGGATCCTCGGCAATTTATTTCATCAAATTAAAGTACAATTCTCGCTTACATGGAACGTTTTCGCGAAATTCGTTTGGAGTTCCCAATTCAGTTCTCAATATAGGCCCAGAAACGGCAATCTTTATAGACCCCCTCCCCCTTGAACTTTTGTAGCCAAGTTTTTTTTTTTTTTTTGATTGGAGGTTTAACGACCGCCGTGAGCAACTCAATGGGCTATAAGCAGTCGCCCGTCCCTAATTTAGGGTCACTGGTTCCAGGGAAGGGAGGGAGCCAGTGCCGTAAGACAAACACAACATCCATGCCTGACCGGGATTCGAACCCGGACCCCTTACGGACGAATGATCAGAGGCCAACGCCTTAGACCACTGCGCCACCGGGGCGGCGTAGCCAAGTTGCTGAAGATGTGTGGCAGGGTTGCCTGTAAATTGCCACACCGGAACACTGCCACACATCAGTGTTCCTGTGTGGCAGTTTACAGTGAACCGTTTGTTCTGGGGGTATTTCTTCCGGGGATATTTTTTCCGGGGGCATTTTTTCAGTTTTCAAGGGTATTTTCTCCGGGGGTATTTTTACCTACATGGGGGGGGGGGATAGCGACACGAAATTTGTTTATGCAGAACAATTTTATGGCCCTGAAATTCCAATGTGTCCAGTTCTCCGTACCCGTTATGAAACATGAGATACACACTTCAATACGGAGTGTGATACACACTTCAATATGAGATATACACTTCAATACGGATATTTATATGGCTTCCTCATCAATATCATGTTTTTTGGGAAATTTTTCTCCTTGGTATTTCTATTTGGTCACCCATAGTGAGATCCTAGATGTGCACTAATACTGAGGCCCAAAAATAATGGCCCAGCCCTGGACCCCACTGTCTGATTAAATAAATGTGCTCAGCGATAGTGTATATATACGACATATATCTACTGAAAACGTTTCGTTTAAATTGTATCACATAGAGAACAAAAAAATAATTCCCCCTGTGTTATATGTAAATGTAATGACAGTATTCGACATTTGCTAGCGAATATAACAGCATGCATTTTCGAGTTTAGGACATTTGGGCACCGGACTTTTGGGCACCGGACATTTGGGCACCGGACATTTGGGCACCCGGACATTTGGGCACAAATCTTGAGGGGCCGTACAAAAATTGCCGTTTTTTTTTCGCTGTGAGGGCAATTGAATGAAGAAAACGTTTCTAGTAAGACAAACGACAATTGGGTGCCCAGGGGCAGCCCCCCCCCGCCGCCGTTAATATAGCCAAATTTTTGATAAATTTAAAACACTAAAATAGACGAAACCTTTTTTTAAATGTTTGACAGCCTTGAAGGAGGTAAGGATTTTCTGAGCCCCCCCCCCCCCAGCACACATAAAATGAGGAAACCCAGGACTCTTGTCGAGTGTGTGTGCGTGTGGAGGGGGGGGGCTTAAAACCTAAAATATGAAATATAAAAAATTTCTGGTCCGATTGGGAGATTTTCAGCGATATTTTTCTATAAACTATAACTAAACAAATTCTCTGCTAGTATGACGAAACCCAGGACTTTTGTCGAGTGTGTGTGTGGGGGAAGGGGGGGGGCTTAAAACCTAAAATATGAAATATAAAAAATGTATGGTCCGATGGTGAGATTTTCAGCGATGTTTTTCTATAAACTATAACGAAACAAATTCTCTGCGAGTATGACGAAACCCAGGACTCTTGTCGAGTGTGTGTGTGGGGGAAGGGGGGGGGGGCTTAAAACCTAAAATATGAAATATAAAAAATGTATGGTCCGATGGTGAGATTTTCAGCGATGTTTTTCTATAAACTATAAGGAAACAAATTCTCTGCGAGTATGACGAAACCCAGGACTCTTGTCGAGTGTGTGTGTGGGGGAAGGGGGGCTTAAAACCTAAAATATGGAATATAAAAAATGTATGGTCCGATCGGGAGATTTTCAGCGAAATTTTTCTATGAACTATAACTAAACAAATTCTCTGCGAGTATGAGGAAACCCAGGACTCTTGTCGAGTGTGTGTGTGGGGGGGGGGGGGCTTAAAACCTAAAATATGAAATATAAAAAATGTATGGTCCGATCGAGAGATTTTCAGCGATATTTTTCTATAAACTATAACTAAACAAATTCTCTGCGAGTATGACGAAACCCAGGACTCTTGTCGAGTGTGTGTGTGGGGGAAGGGGGGGGGCTTAAAACCAAAAATATATGAAATATAAAAAATGTATGGTCCGATGGTAAGATTTTCAGCGATGTTTTTCTATAAACTATAACGAAACAAATTCTCTGCGAGTAGGAGGAAACCCAGGACTCTTGTCGAGTGAGGGGGGGGGGCTTAAAACCTAAAATATGAAATATAAAAAATGTATGGTCCGATGGTGAGATTTTCAGCGATGTTTTTCTATAAACTATAACGAAACAAATTCTCTGCGAGTAGGACGAAACCCAGGACTCTTGTCGAGTGTGTGTGTGGAGGGGGGGGGGTTAAAACCTAAAATATGAAATATAAAAAATGTATGGTCCGATGGTGAGATTTTCAGCGATGTTTTTCTATAAACTATAACGAAACAAATTCTCTGCGAGTAGGACGAAACCCAGGACTCTTGTCGAGTGGGGGGGGGGCTTAAAACCTAAAATATGAAATATAAAAAATGTATGGTCCGATGGTGAGATTTTCAGCGATGTTTTTCTATAAACTATAACTAAACAAATTCTCTGCGAGTAGGACGAAACCCAGGACTCTTGTCGAGTGTGTGTGTGGGGGGGGGGGCTTAAAACCTAAAATATATGAAATATAAAAAATGTATGGTCCGATGGTAAGATTTTCAGCGATGTTTTTCTATAAACTATAACGAAACAAATTCTCTGCGAGTATGACGAAACCCAGGACTCTTGTCGAGTGGGGGGGGGGCTTAAAACCTAAAATATGAAATATAAAAAAATTGTGGTCCGATCGGTGAGATTTTCAGCGAGGTTTTTCTATAAACTATAACGAAACAAATTCTCTGCGAGTATGACGAATCCCAGGACTCTTGTCGAGTGTGTGTGTGGGGGAAGGGGGGGCTTAAAACCTAAAATATATGAAATATAAAAAATGTATGGTCCGATGGTGAGATTTTCAGCGATGTTTTTCTATAAACTATAACTAAAGAAATTCTCTGCGAGTAGGACGAAACCCAGGACTCTTGTCGAGTGGGGGGGGGGGGGCTTAAAACCTAAAATATGAAATATAAAAAATGTATGGTCCGATGGTGAGATTTTCAGCGATGTTTTTCTATAAACTATAACGAAACAAATTCTCTGCGAGTATGACGAATCCCAGGACTCTTGTCGAGTGTGTGTGTGGGGGAAGGGGGGCTTAAAACCTAAAATATGAAATATAAAAAATGTATGGTCCGATGGTGAGATTTTCAGCGATGTTTTTCTATAAACTATAACTAAAGAAATTCTCTGCGAGTAGGACGAAACCCAGGACTCTTGTCGAGTGGGGGGGGGGGCTTGAAACATAAAATATGAAATATAAAAAAATTCTGGTCCGATCGGGAGATTTTCAGCCATTACAAGCTGCAAGTCATCGAATTGTCTGAGGGCATCTGCTGCCTCAGGAAACTAGGGGGGGATACCAAAAGCGTAAAATATCAAGATTTCTCATTAATCTTCCGATCAAGAGATCTTCAGCATTTACAAGCTGCAACTCGACAAATTTTCTCAGCGCATGTGCACTCTCTGGAAACCTGTCGGCGATGGGGGGGGGGGTTAATACCAAAAGTGTAAAATATGAAAAATTCCTCCTCCCATCGGAAGATTTTCGGCATTTACAAGCTACAACTCCACATTATTTGAAGGCATGTGCCAACTCAGCAATCGTGTGTATGCGAGGGGGGGGGGGGATACGTACCAAAAGTGTAAAATATGAAGACTTTCTCGTCCGATCGGGAGATTTTCAGTATTTACAAGCTGCAGCTCGACAAATATTTTTCTGTTCTGAGCGTATGTGCCTACGCAGCAAACCCGTCCGGGGGGGTAATTTCAAAAGTGTAAAATATGAAGGATTTCTCGTCCGATCGGCAGATTTTCGGCATTTACAACTGGACACATTATTTGAGGGCGTGTGCCTACTCAGGAAACCTATCGGGCGAGGGGGGGTTGTAGCTTGTAAATGTTGAAAATCTTCGGATCGGACGAGAAATTCTTCATATTTTACACTTTTGAAATTACCCCTCACCCCGGACGGGATAATTTCGTCGTCCTGGATCGGGATTACATAGCTAATAATCATGAATATGGATTACATCATATTCATGATTACATAGCACCTAGGGCGCCCATAGGGGAGAGCCTCCCCTACGTTTTCAGAGTAGGCACGTGCGCTCAGACAATGTTTCGAGTTGTAGCTTGTAAATTCTGAAAATCTCCCGATCGGACGAAAAATTCATCATATTTTACACTTTTAGTACCCCCTTCCCCCGACAGGTTTGCTCAGTAGGTTCATGCCCTGAGATAATGTCTCCAGTTGTAGTTTGTAAATGCTGAAAATCTCCCGGTCGGAAGAGAAATTCATCATATTTTACACTTTTAGTATTACCCCCCCCGACAGCTTTGCTCAGTAGGTTCAAGCCCTGAGATAATGTCTCCAGTTGTAGTTTGTAAATGCTGAAAATCTCCCGATCGGACAAGAAATTTTTTATATTTCACACTTTTTAGTATTACCCCCCCCCCCCCCCGACAGGTGTGCTCAGTAGGTTTATACGCCCTGAGATAATGTCTCCAGTTGTAGTTTGTAAATGCTGAAAATCTCCCGATCGGACAAGAAATTCTCTATATTTCACAATTATCATATACCCCCCCCTCCCGACAGGTTTGCTGACTAGGCATGTGCCCTCAAATAATCTGCCGAGTTGTAGCTTATAAATGCTGAAAATCTCTCGATCAGGAGAGAAATTCTTCATATTTTACACTTTATGGTATAACATCACTCCCCCCCCCCCCCACACACACAAGTTTTCAGAGCGGGCACGTGCGCTCAGACAATGTTACGAGATGTAGCTTGTAAATGCTGAAAATCTCCCGATCGGACGAGAAATTTTATATATTTCACACTTTTTAGTATTACCCCCCCCCCCGACAGGTGTGCTCAGTAGGTTTACGCCCTGAGATAATGTCTCCAGTTGTAGTTTGTAAATGCTGAAAATCTCCCGATCGGACAAGAAATTCTTTATATTTTACACTTTGTAGTATTACCCCCCCCCCCCCGACAGGTGTGCTCAGTAGGTTTATGCCCTGAGATAATGTGCCCAGTTGTAGTTTATAAATGCTGAAAATCTCTCGATCAGGAGAAGAAATTCTTCATATTTTACACTTTATGGTATTACATCCCCCCCCCCCGACACAAGTGCTCAGAGCGTTTATACGCGCTCAGACAATGTTACGAGATGTAGCTTGTAAATGCTGAAAATCTCCCGATCGGACGAGAAATTTTATATATTTCACACTTTTTAGTATTACCCCCCCCCCCCCCCCGACAGGTGTGCTCAGTAGGTTTACGCCCTGAGATAATGTCTCCAGTTGTAGTTTGTAAATGCTGAAAATCTCCCGATCGGACAAGAAATTCTTTATATTTTACACTTTGTAGTATTACCCCCCCCCCCCCCCCGACAGGTGTGCTCAGTAATTTTATGCCCTGAGATAATGTGTCCAGTTGTAGTTTGTAAATGCTGAAAATCTCCCGATCGGACAAGAAATTTTTTATATTTCACACTTTTTAGTATTACCCCCCCCCCGACAGGAGTGCTCAGTAGGTTTATACGCCCTGAGATAATGTCTCCAGTTGTAGTTTGTAAATGCTGAAAATCTCCCGATCGGACAAGAAATTCTCTATATTTCACACTTTGTAGTATCCCCCCCCCCCCCCCGACAGGTGTGCTCAGTAGGTTTACGCCCTGAGATAATGTGTCCAGTTGTAGTTTGTAAATGCTGAAAATCTCCCGATCGGACAAGAATTTTTTTTATATTTCACACTTTGTAGTATTACCCCCCCCCCCCCCCCCGACAGGTGTGCTCAGTAGGTTTATACGCCCTGAGATAATGTCTCCAGTTGTAGTTTGTAAATGCTGAAAATCTCCCGATCGGACAAGAAATTCTTTATATTTCACAATTATCATATAACCCCCCCCCCCACCCGACAGGTTTGGTGACTAGGCATGTGCCCTCAAATAATCTGCCGAGTTGTAGCTTATAAATGCTGAAAATCTTTCGATCGGGAGAGAAATGCTTCATATTTTACACTTTTGGTATACGACCCCCCCCCCCCCCCCACCACCACCACCACAAGTTTTCAGAGCAGGCACGTGCACTCAGACAATGTTACGAGTTGTAGTTTGTAAATGCTGAAAATCTCCCGATCGGACGAGAAATTGTTCATATTTTACACTTTTGATATATCCCCCCCCCCCCCGGTTTGCTGAGTAGGCTCGTGCCCGAAAATATTTAGTGCCTAAGTAACTTACGGCGATCATTTTCACGGTCAATCTCTTACTAGTGGGCCAAGAAACGGCAATTGTTATACGGCCCCTTAAACATTTGTGCCCAAATGTCCGCCCAGTCTTTCAGACAGAAATTCGTAAATATGTCTCAATTTCTTAATGATAATGAGATATAAGTGAAATTTTTTGTGCACACCACTTGCTCAAGTAGGGAGAAATATAGGAACACTATAATTTTCAACGCAGCGCATTTTCATTGCTTTAAAAATGAATGTGCCCAAATGTCCGGGTGCCCAGAAGTCCGGTGCCCAAATGTCCGAACCCCGCATTTTCTTATTAAAACCTAGCCGTGATTGTTTCCTTATTTGACCGCATTTGGTTGAAACTTTTAATGTCAACCCCCAGGCTCCCGCCCATCATAGAAATCGGATACCATCTCACAAAACCATAGAGGATACCCAACATGCAAAGTCTGCGGTATCCTGCATGCAAAGTCTATTTACAGGGAGTCAACACTAGGAGGAATCTCCAACACTCCCTCCCCTCCCGTTGTCATTGTTCAAAGGGTCTTTGGTCTGCTGGAAGTGATTAGTTCCTAAAAGGCACGCTGCTTACTCCCCTCAAACTGGTAAAATGAATCCTTCCCAACAGCCATGTTAAAATGTCATGGCCTTGTACTTTCTTGACGGCCTTCAACGAACCCTCTGTCGTTGAACCTGTTGATAATCTTTCCACGAAGCAAATGGCTGATTTTTTTGAGTTCACTGACACTGACGATAACGATCTTGATAGGGAGGCCGAGAAAGGTGCCGAAGTTTCTAGAAAGGGGCCTTCAAGGGAGAGAAGAAATGATTCCGACTCACTTGTGTAAGTTAATTCATCATCCGATTACACTAAATGCAGTATCAATGTACTGTTTCAAAAAAAAAAAAAAAAAAAAAAACCTACGTATCTGAAATTTCTTTGTAAATTTTAGATACGTAGTTTTCTTTTTAGAACGAATTCCCATTTTACCCACTTTAAAATCAATTCAATTTACGCGGCGATTCCACGGAACCAATTAATCGCGTAAAACGGGAGATATCTGTACTCAACGTATCAAGGAAGCGCTGAATTATTCAAAGATCTTACAAACTACCTACGTGACCAAGTGAGATTACTTAATTATTCCAGCTCTCGTATTGATCAGCCGAACGCTGGCTAGCTACTTTTACGTCGTTGGTACAAGTAGGATGACTCGGAGAGCTGGAATTGGGAATGAACCTTTTATCTTGAGATGCAATTCTTAACTTCACACAACATTACGAAAACAGGGAGAGCTGAACGTTTTACTGATTCATTCAGTTGCATTGCGCGAAATAAATGCGCTTTACAACGTGAAATCTGTTGTACTCAATTTTCTATATGAGAAACGAAAACTAAACAAAGAAGATGACACTAAATTTTCGGTTGTAATGAACAAGTCTTTTGAAACTTTCCGACACGAAAAAAATATTCCAAAGCTGATTTTTAGGAAAATCTTAAAATTCAGCGAGAAAGAAAATAAAAATACACCACCTAGGAAAAACTTCGCACAATTTCAAGTGCGCAATTATGAGCGGGGTTATTCATAGTAAATGGAACCTGTTACAAAAACTTATTAACAATCGATAAAAGATCTAAATAGCTACTTTATTTCCTCTAGCGGCTGATAAGTGTATTGCGAAAATCAACAAATCGTGCACAAAAATATTCTCATAGCGGAATATATCACAAGCCAAAGCGATTATCAAATCGAACAATTAGAAGATAACCGGACTGTGAGAGCGGGCGCATTATTTATGCCCAAGAAAATAATGAACCAAACATTATGCCTATTATATTAGGAAAACATACATTAATAGACTAATATGAAGAATATTACGTTTATTCAATTTCATGCTAATGTGTGAAGTATCCATATACATATATGTAATTGTTTAATGAACTCAAAATGATTCAAATGTGTAACAGAGCAGTGGATTGTTCCAGAACATTTTTCCAAAGTATTGGTACATGACAAAGAGATTCGGAGATTCTCACGTTCTGGGAAGTGGATGCCGTTCCCAAGCTGATAAGCATCAGCAATTAAGCAGGCGTCATCCGCTGGTATTGTCAAACAGAGAGCAGACGCCTGAATGTCTGGGAACCTAGACGTTATGCATTGTTGGTTGGTTGGTTGGTTAGTGGATTTTATTGGCGCAAGGGCCATGGTTGGATAAAGAGCGCCAGACACAAGACAAACAGACAGAATTTAAAAAACGTCGCATAAATCCCCAAATCTGGCTGACCAAGTAAAACCGAACCATGAGTACGAAGGAAGGGCCAAAAAAGACAATGAAACAAACAGTATGAAAAACATGGTACAATGGTGAGAAACAAGCCGATTAAGTAAAACTGAGGAATGAGAATGATAAAACACATCACGAAATCGAACACAACTACACAAAGGATGAGTCACCAGGAGGGGGACGAACTGTCACTCTCCTCCCCCCACGCTCCTCTGCAATGCTGGCCGAGGGCGGGGACGAACTGTCACTCTCCTCCCCTCCATGTTCCTCTGCAATGTTGGTTGAGGCTGGGGACGAACTGTCACTCTCCTCCCCCCTATGTTCCTCTATAATGTTGGTTGAGGGTGGGGACCTCGCTGAGTCCGAGACAGTTGCAATGTTGGTCAGGTGGACCGCGACAGTTGGATGGACACTGCACACCTTTGCGGATTGAGGGCCGGGTCTTCCGCACGTGCAGGCTTTCTGCTGGGAACTGGAAGAGTCGGTTGTCTTCAAAAGAGAAGGCGCAGACTCAGCTATTCGGAAAACCTGGAGCTCGGGGAAATCCACCTGTGTCGCTTGTTCAGCTGTAGATCGCTTGGCAAGTGCGGCGAGAGCTACAGGGCGCGGAACAAAGGGCTGCACGGGTTGTGGCAGAGACTGAACTACTGCGGCAAAAGTACGCTGTCGGTTGGTGGGTATACCCAACTTGGCCTTAGCAGCAGGGTACGAGAGGCCTTCCAGGGTCTTGAGGCGCTGGATCGCCATCTCGTCCTTCCATTTCATACAGGTGCGGGAGTAAGCTGCATGGGCATCACCACAGTTAACACAGCAGGCCGCAGAAGTGCAACCTTCCCCGTCATGTTCACTGGAGCCACAATTTGCGCAACGAGCGGAACTCTTACAGAAACGTTGGGAATGCCCGTACCTCTGGCACCTGAAACAGCGCAGAGGACTGGGAATGTACGGGCGAACTCCACAGACCAAGTAGCCAGCCTTGATTTCGGTCGGAACTTTCGGGGAGTTAAAAGTCAAGATTACATTTTTAGACTTAATCAAAGAACCATCGCGCCGGAACATCATACGACGTGCAGCAATAACACCCTGATCTGCAAGTTCAGTCACCAAGTCGTCTTCACTGCATGGCAAGAGATCAAACTCCGAAATAACACCCCGAGAGGTGTTAAGAAACGGGTGAGGTGTCACTTTGACAGGAATGCCATGAAGACTAGTGAGGTGCAGAAAAGTGTTACTCTGAGAAACACTGCAAGTTTGGACAAGCAGGTCCCCAGAGCGAAGCTTCCTCACAGACTTCAAGGGGCCAACCGCAGCGTCCAAAGCTTTAGAAATGAAAAAGGGAGATCTGGTGGACAGTCTCTCATTCGGATCGATGGATTCCACAATTAAGTGTGTACCATGCGTAGTCACAGCAAACGAGGGGAGACGACGCTTCGGAGCGACTGGTACAGCTGCCGAAGAAGAGGTTCCACAGTCTTGGTCCAGGTCAAGGTCTAAAGATCGTTTAAGGTTATGAGACTTGGTAGGTTGAGAAGACGAAGGAGAGTCGTTGTCAACTATCATTTTCTCAGGTGACTTAAATTTGGAGTTTTGTTTTTTGCTTTTACCCATGGAAAAAAGGAGGAAGATTCGTCTGCAAACTACTCCACCCACCACCGAGCCCTACAAGGGAGAACTGGAGGTCTGCAAGCAAGAAAATGACGCTGGACACAGTTCTGGAGCTTATACGTTGCAGATATAGTCCGTTGGCTGTGATCACACGCACTCGGCGGACATTTCGGCCTCCGGGTACCGTCATGCCAACGCCTTTGGCATGATCCCACAGTCCCCGGGCTTACCCTGCCGTGCTATACGACAAAAAAGCCGCTAAAGCCCTGTACACAACTTAGTACAAGACTTCTGACTAGAGGTGGGTTAGTCTCTAGCCTCCCGTTTACAGCGAAGCCGGGGTCGAAGAGGAGTGTTGGTACACAGGAGGCACTTCTCCGGTCTCCTGCGACCTCAGCCGCCAGACATCCCATTTCCGCCTCACGGGTCTCCGCACGCGGCAAACATGCAGGTAGGTCTAGCACCCAAACCAGCTAAAAGGAAAAAAAGAAATCCAAAGAAGACAAATCCTGGAAGGGAACCTAAACGGAATCTCAGCAACCTACGAACTGAGCGGTTAATATAAAACAGTTAGTGGTGGAGGGTAACAAAACCACAAGACCGGGGTGTTAGTACATAACGTGGTAGCGATTAGGTAGAGTAAACAACACGGGCAACTAGCCAGTGGAGAAAATAAATAAAAACAAAAAAGCGAGACACAAGACCAGCTCGGGATCGTGGGGCCGCGACTCCACAACAGCTGGATGAACAGCCGTCCCTGCAAACACCAACAGCACCAAAATAAAAAACAAGCGGTGACATGACATCAGATGTTGACCAGTCACAAGGTCAGCTCGGGCCATGGGGGCGCCGCTCCCCAAATAACTGGAAAACCAGTTATCCCCGTGCGGGGGTTATGCATTGTATACATGTAGCCAGTGTGCATTATATTCGATGTTTGGTGTACTTTGCGGAAAGTTAAGTCTGTCAAAGGGAACACCGCTAATGGAAACATCAGAAGTACCTGTCACCTACTGCAGAGAGCGAGGAATTCGGAGGCAGGAAGGGCGATGCCGGTTAATGGAGGTAGGAACGCGCTGGCATCGCGACGTAGAACGCCAGCAGAAAGATAGAAAAGAGGAAGTGGGACGCCTCAGGTCAGAAGCGCGCCAAATGACGGATGCGCAGCGCCAACCAAAGTCGGGAGAGGTAGGCGCAGGAGAAGACTGAGTGCGTTAGTCTGTTTTCGGAAATTGCAGGGGCAAGTTCGCCGGGAGACAGAGCTCGAAGGTTTTTCGGGTTGTCGGACACCTAGCGTTATGGGTCCGAGGGTTCAGTCGATGTACTGAACGGGGTCGGAGTATCTTTGAGAAGATATGTTTACCAGCCGTGATACAGGTCCCGGACTTAGGGAATCTCACGTGCTTTATTTAATTATTCAGGAAGGGATAATTCCACCGAAACCGCGAGGACTAATGTGCACAGCGGAGTTAGATAGGATTCGGAGGTAAGAATCTTTACCGGGAGATACAGGTAGCTTCTCGGACGAGAAGGACTCTCTCCCAAGCGTAGGAACGTATTATCGTGATAGAGACTTCAAGTTTACTTTGACTATTTACCAGGTCTGCATTAGTTGAGGGACGTTTGATCGACATCCAGAAAGCGGCATTCCTACGGACAGACTGACTTTCCAACTTTAGTTTTTATCCATAATAAACTGTTTTAAGTTTGAAACCAATCCTCCTGTGTCATTATATAACATGAGTAATTTCTACTTGGAGTTTCAGCGATCTCAATCCATCTCCCTGATTCGCAGATATCAATTATAGAAAAGCGGGGGAGGTTTTGTCTGTTCACCCAATCAGAGTTTGGGTAAGCTGTGAGGAACGAATTTTTGAAATATTCCCATTGACTGTGAGATGAGCCTATAGCGTGGACGCCACAGAAGTATCATTGTTTTGGGCGGGTCCATATAGGAGATAAGCACGTTCGCTCTCACACGGACAAAAAATTAATCACCCTTAACAGAAATGACAGTAGGAAGTTATCGGTTGAACAGACGGCGCTGTGATAGCATTGTTGGGAAATAAATAGCACTGGTGTGGTCTACAGGATCATTTCTGCCTCGTGCAGTGGTGAAGCGCAACGTGAGTGTTGAATTTAGTCTGCAATATGGGTGGTCAGACAGACGTTACTGAGTGGCAAAAAGGAGCTATCGTGTTTGGTCGTGCACACGGACACAAAGTGAATGAAGTGAATGAAGTCCCCATTCGTTATTTGTTGGTGTGTCGAAGCGTACTATCTAGCGGGTATGCAAACAGTGGTGTAGTTCGCAGTCAACTGAAAATCGGCGATGTAACTGTGACCAGAAAACGATTCTTACCAACAGGGACCGCCGCCATGTTTCCTGCCTAGTAACTGCAAATCGGTTTCATACCAGGCAACAGTTGCTTCAAACAGTCAATGAAAGTCCACTCCAACCAATTTCCGAAAGGGCATTGCGGCGAGAACTGCATGCAATGGTCATCTGGAGCACAGTACCGCGGAAGAGGCCTCTTTTGACAGCAAGTCACAAAGTCGCACGTTATCAATGGCCTCAGAGACACCAAAACTTTACTGTGAAGGATTGGAAACGAGTAATTTCGTCTGATGAGTCTCGTTTTTGTTTGTACTCCAACGATGAAAGGCGGCGATGCACGCCTTCCATCATTGGAGTACAAGCATCCTAATGAAGCCATTGATTCTGATTTTGTGGAAGGTGTTGTTCAAGCTGGAGGGGGTTTCTGGGATGTTTTCGGGATGTTTTTTCATACCACGAAATGGGTCCTCTCGTTACAGTGACGACGAATTTGAACCAACATGCGTACCTCCGCATTCTGAATTACGAAGTGTTACTCTTTGCCCTACATCTCCAGAGTAGCATCACAATGCCACACTCCTGTCTTCCAAGATTACAATTGCCGTGTATACGAGGCTAAAACCATGTCTGAGTGGCATGACGAACAATCAGCAATACTATCTTACCTCGACTGGCACGCCAAATCCCCAGATTTAAATACTATTGAAAATCTGTGGGATCATTTGGAGCAGAAGGTGACACTCCAGAGTAGACACCCACGTACTCTGGTGGAACTTCGGGACCAATTGACGCACGAGTGTCTGCAAATTGATGTTCAATACATCTACAACCTCGTGGAGTCTCTACCACACCGGATTCAAGCTGTTATCAAAGCAAGAAGCGCCGTTATTAGGTAAGTTCTGCCAGAGGCGACTAATTTTTTGTCCGGTGTGCTTATATAGAGGTAAACGTGCTTTAACTTTACTCCCACTAGCAAAAAGGATGTGCGTTACTTACAGACGAAAATGAGTACAAAATACTCCTCATAATGAAGAGTATCCTATCAAAGAAAGAATTTTTCTAACGGCATTTTTTTTTTAGTAAACTTCTTCAAACAGAAATATAAGATGATGTCACCTGGAGAATAAATTTTGGGTAATGGAAAATTAAAACATATGCGAAAAGTATTCTTCATTAAAAGAGCTATGCCAAGGAAAAATAATGTTTTCAAATACGTTGTCTGGAAGCACAGATACCGAGAAAAGCAATTGACATTATTCGAACCCTAGCGCGAAAACTGCGCATCATTGAAAGAGGATAATGTTTCCAATTTTTACTGTAGGGAATGGAACACAGTAAAAAGCAAGAAAGATGACACCAAATTTTCGGTTGTAATGAGCACGTCTCTTGAATCCGTTCTGACGCGAATTAAATTTATCAAAGCTATTCAAAGTCAATGGAACCGGTATGGAAAATACACTATCTACCAATAAGTAATTGGACACCATTGCAATCGACGATATCTGCGGTCCTGATACACGTCACGGCCGCCGTTAAATATCGTGTGGGAAACAACGCAACCAATAGCATGCAAGATGCCACGCAGTTCGGAGCAATCTGGTTTCGAAAAAAGGTGTAATCGTCGGGTATCACAGAAATGGCCGATCCATACGTGACATATCCAGCGAGTTGAAGTACCCAAAATCGACAGTGGCCTACGTGATTGGCAAGTGGAAGATGACAGGTGACTGTCGGAATGTGCCCCGACCCGGCAGACCCACAAAACTGGGAGTTAGAGACCGACCGGTGCTGGCCAGAGAAATTCGGAAGAACCGCACCAATTCGATGGTCCACATCCGCGAGGAGTTTCAACAGGCATCCGGGAGTGTTCTTTCGATGAATACCATCCGTAAGGAAGCCCATCTGCTCGGTTATCATGGAACTGCTGCCGCCCACAAGCCTTTGATCACTAAGTCCAATAGCGCTGCTCGGCTAACGTGGTGCAAAGAACGTCGACAGTGGACCGTTGAACAGTGGAAACAGGTTCTCTGGAGCGACGAATCAAGGTTCACCCTCTACCGTTCGGATGGCAGGGTCTGGGTTTGGCGTCTGCCTGGAGAACGCCTCCTGCCGGAATGTATTGTGCCAACTGTGAAGTTCGGCAGCGGTGGAATTATGCTATGGGGGTGTTTTTCCTGGTATGGCACGGGACCCTTGGTCGCAATTCCTGGTAGACTCAACGCCGAGACCTACTGCACCATCTTGGATGACCATGCGCTTCCTACGTTGTGGCAGTTTTGCGGGGTGGACCCATGCTACTTTCAGGATGATAATGCCACCTGTCATGTTGCGAGGTCCACCATGGCTTGGTATGGTGACAATGGGGTTAATCGAATAAACTGGCCTGCGCAGAGCCCGGACCTTAACCCTATCGAGCACCTCTGGGACGAGTTGGAGCGTCGACTTAAGGGATGCCCCCACCGTCCGAAATCGGTGAAGGAACTGACCTGTCTTCTCCAAGCCGAGTGGAAGAAAATACCGCTAGCCGTCGTACAACGAAGGTTTTTATATTACAAAGAAAGGTAAGGTATACATTGGTATACCTTATCCTTTCTTTGTAATCTTGAAGGACATGCATATTAGTTTTCACCATCTCCACCAGGGGCGTATATAGATTTTTTGGGGAGGCCGACAAAAAAATGAAGTTTTGAAATCCACCAGGATAAATGAAAATTCTTCTCACATTCTTGGTTACTCAGTCCAAGGACTGGTTGTTCAGTAGAAGTACTCTGTCTCTCCATCCCTCTCTATTCGCCACCGCTCTCTAGAAGTCATAGTATGTCCTGGTATTAGTGTCTTGTAGTAGCTGTGCCACAAAACTATTCCTTGGCCTCCTCTTCCTCTCTTGCCTTGTATTTTTCCTTCCAAATCTTTCAGAAACGGGCCTCCATGGCGCAATATATGTCGCATCCATAACATTCTTCTTCTTTTTAACATGTTGGTCAGATATCCGGGTTCTCCCACTGTATCCATAACCTCCTCATTAGTCTTTCTATCGAGCTAATTAATTCTCTCCTTTCTTCTGTAACACCACATTTCAAATACCTCCAGGCTTTTCACTTCCTTCTTTGTCAATGTCCACGTCTCAGAGCCGTAGAGAGCTTACTGTCCGAATATATGCCTTTAAAATTCTCTGCCTCAATTTTTAGATCGGCCCGAAGCGGGCCCGATCTGTGAAGATCTCTACATCAAACCATAAATTTATTATTTTGCAAAAGCTTTTACACTGGTTTTGCAATTGTTCAAGTGTAATGTTTGTGCTACTTCAAAAAACTAGTTATCCATAACTTGCATTTTTAAACATTTGGGGAGGAGAGACCCCCAGGTCCCTCCCTCCCTCTGGACCTTGTCTGATGGTTTCTTCCCTTACCCCCCAAATTATGCCTTTGCTGTAATGTATTTTTAAGAGGTTTGAATTGCTTCAACGTAAAGAAAAATCCTTTTCATTATGAAGTCAGGATGGCTCTCTCTCTCTTTCTGTACATTATCCGCAGAAAAATAGTAGCTTCCCAAATTGCTCATTATGTACATTTAATTTTGATACTGCCGGTTTAAGTTTTATTGTACTTGTTTGAACCAAGAAAAATAGCAGCCACACAAACCTGTGATTAGCTGCTGCTGTTGTATGTGCAGGATATAAAACTGATCTCTACTTATCAGATTGCACAATGGTAAAGAGGACGGAATTAGCACAGAAAAGTTTTTACCACGCACATCAGAAAAAAAAATTGAAACTCGCCTGAACTATACGACAGGAGACAAAATCATCATCATCATCATCATTGTCAACCATTATCAATCCACTGCTGGACGAAGGTCTCCCCAAGTTTCCTCCACAACGGTCTGTCTTGTGCCAGTCTCCTCCATGTCACCCCTGCATACTTTCGAATTTCATCCACCCATCTCCCATGTGGTCTTCTTCTGGGTCTTTTCCTGTCCCTTGGAAATACTAGAGTATAAATTGCTCAAATCTTTACAGTCCACTGATCACTGATCACTGACAAAAACAGATTCAACAAAGCATAAACAAACCAACTGAGGAATTCTGTTCATGTCATACTTGAAAAAGTGAAAAAAAAAGAGATGTTGAAACTAAATGTACTGACATTACTTTTTATAAAAAATAAATTTACTTTTACGGAGATTATTATGCTATTTATTTATTTATTTTTATATTAGATATGACATAAAATGTGGGGTTTGACAAACACATTTAAATTCACTTTAGCTGCGTATCAATTTTTACAGCCAATCATAGACATTATTTTACCTGATTGGCTGCTTCCTAATGCTATCCTAATCCTACTACATCCTTTATAAGGGTTGAGGCACAGCTACTAGAGCATTGTGAATCCACGGGTAGCCTAGTGGTCAACGTTCGTGACTGCCACGGAGAAGACCTCGGGTTCGATCCCTGACAGATACGAACGCTCGAACCACTAAATATCCGCCGTGCGTCGGATTGGCACGTTAAGCCGTCGGGCCTGATGAAATATTGCAAAGAGCTGAAGAAAAAATGAATTTACTAATGACCATACGAAAAAGAAAATATAACTGGGTAGGACATATGTTAAGAGGAAACAGCCGATTGAAAAGTATGATAGAAGGGAAAATTGAAGGAAAGCGACCAAGAGGAAAGAGGCGACTAATGATGCTTGATGACATAATAGGCACAGGAAGCTATCAAGAATTGAAGGAGGAAGCAAGAGATAGAACACTTAAGATGATGATGAATTGTTTATCTTCTGTATCATGTGCTAGCAATTCTTTTTATTCATTTCCTGAACTGATCCTCATTGTTTTTGCTAGATTAACGTTTTAGACCAGCTGTTCTCAAGTATTATTTTCCACTCTAAAATCCCCTTTGGACCTTTACGGATGATTCTGATATAATGTCTATATAATCAGCAAACAAAATGATCTAATGTGCGTCTGTGGCTACAACTCTCACACACTTCATGTATTTCTACGTGTGCGGGACATTTCATTTTATATGCGTCCCCTTTCGTTACTTAAATATTTCGATTTCTTGGGGTAAATCTCAGATCTCAGGCTAAAAAGTTAAACAACCCGGTGACAAAATAATGCATTATTCTTCGTGCAAGCATTTCGAAATTCCACTAAATTGCAGTTAAATATTCTTTTCAAGTAGTTCTAGATCAATAGCCACTTTCTGAAACTTTGACATGTCAGTGGGAATGGGCAAAGAATTTCTGTTACTTTCTTGAAACGAGTCAGATTTTTTACACGATTCGTTAATAGAGCTCCAAGTCAATAAAGCAAAGAATTTCTTACTTGTGTCTGTGTTTTTTTTTTTTTTTTTTTTGGAATACTAAACGTGTCGCTGAAAGAACTGGCAATTTTACCGCCTGTGGTTTGCTTTCGAGACAGGGAAAAAATGTCAAAATGTCTGGCATTTCTTCTGCCGTACGGAATTAGGTTCTTGTGATATATTACTGTGCGGTGAGAAGCAGTTTATATTGCTAAGTGCGATCCAGCGCTTGGGCTGCCTTTATTGCATTCTGTTTCGTGTTTGCTTCATTTTGATTGCAGTTTCAGGCCCAAACGAATTAATTTCCTCCCATTCTCTTATGAACAGTGAAGTGATTGTAATTCCCTTTGACGTTTTCTTTGCCTTTCTTTTTTCTAAATGAAGGCCAGAGAATGCTGACCGAAAAGCGCTGGGTCTAATACTTTGAAATACAGGATATTTTAATTGGGGGCATAAAGAACACCCCTTCACGATTCGCTTCTACAGCAACAAAAAAAAATTGATTTTTTCAAGTGACAGCTAAAAATACTTTTTAAACACGGTCAGGAGGCGAAAATAGCTGCTCTTCGCCTTTTATGCTCAAGTACGTTGACTTTTAAGGTTTCTTTAACTTTGAGGAAGAAGGATCACATCACCTGCTAGGACGGACGTTCCATAAAAACAGAGTAAAATCACACAAAATGAAGTAATATGGGTACCGCAAAATACACTATCTACCAACAAGTAATTGGACACCTGTGATAGCAAAGGAAAACGAAGTTTATTCACCTTCAATAGTTGGTGGAACTTCCACGAGCGGCGATTACAGCTGCGACCTTTTTTTTTTTTGTTTGTTTGGAGATTTAACGACCACCGTGAGCAACTCAATGGGCTATAAGCAGTCGCCCGTCCCTAATTTGGGGTCACTGGTTCCAGGGAAGGGAGAGAACCAGTGCCGTAAGACAAACACAACATCCATGCCTCACCGGGATTCGAACCCGGACCCCGTTCGGACGAATGATCAGAGGCCATCGCTTAGACCACTGCGCCACCGGGGCGGCCAGCTGCGACCTTCCGGGACATACTCTCAACCAGGCGTTGTACGACGGCTAGCGGTATTTTCTTCCACTCGGCTTGGAGAAGACAGGTCAGTTCCTTCACCGATTTTGGACGGTGGGAGTACCCCTTAAGTCGACGCTCCAACTCGTCCCAGAGGTGCTCAATAGGGTTAAGGTCCGGGCTCTGCGTAGGCCAGTCCATTCGATTAACCCCATTGTCACCATACCAAGCCATGGTGGACCTCGCAACATGACAGGTGGCATTGTCATCCTGAAAGTAACATTAGTCCACCCCGTAAAACCGCCACAACGTAGGAAGCGCATTGTCATCCAAAATGGTGCAGTAGGTCTCGGCGTTGAGTCTACCAGGAATTGCGACCAAGGGTCCCGTGCCATACCAGGAAAAACACCCCCATAGCATAATTCCACCGCTGCCGAACTTCACAGTTGGCACAATACATTCCGGCAGGAGGCGTTCTTCAGGCAGACGCCAAACCCAGACCCTGCCATCCGAACGGTAGAGGGTGAACCTTGACTCGTCGCTCCAGATAACCTGTTTCCACTGTTCAACGGTCCACTGTCGACGTTCTTTGCACCACGTTAGCCGAGCAGCGCTATTGGACTTAGTGATCAAAGGCTTGTGGGTGGCAGCACGTCCATGATAGCCGAGCAGATGGGCTTCCTTACGGATGGTATTCATCGAAAGAACACTCCCGGATGCCCTCTGAAACTCCTCGCGGATGTGGCCCATCGATTTGGTGCGGTTCTTCCGAATTTCTCTGGCCAGCACCCGTCGGTCTCTAACTCCCAGCTTTGTGGGTCTGCCGGGTCGGGGCACATTCCGGCAGTCACCTCTCATCTTCCACTTGCCAGTCACGTAGGCCACTGTCAATTTTGGGTACTTCAACTTGCTGGATATGTCACGTATGGATCGGCCATTTCTGTGATACCCGACGATTACACCTTTATCGAAATCAGAGAGCTCCGAACTGCGTGGCATCTTGCATGCGACTGGTTGCGTTGTTGTTTCCCACACGATATTTAACGGCGGCGGCCGTGAGGTGTATCAGGACCGCAGATATCGTCGATTGCAGGGGTGTCCAATTACTTGTTATTAGATAGTGTATATGTTACTCTTTCTCAAAGTATCTTCCCTCGGATGATATGCAACGGTCCCAGTCCACTTTTCAAAGCATGTGGCGAAGGCATTTTGTGGAAGCTGCTTTAGCGGCCCCTGTACAGCTTGAATAACGTCAGCATCTGTGCTGAATGTTGCGCCACGGAACTTCTCCTTCATTGTTGGAACCACCAGAAATCGCACGGGCGAGATCAGGATTGTAGGCAGGCTGTGGCATGATTTCAATACTGCATCTCGTAAGAAACTATTGAACACAAACATCCACATGCTGGCGGGCGTTATCATGGTGTACAGTCCACTTACCCACCAGTTCCGGTCGCTTAACCGATATGTGCCGTCGTAGACGCTTCAAGACTGAAATGTAATACTCAGCATTGACAGTAATTTGTGGAGGAAGGGCATGCTGGTAGACTACACCTTTATGATCAATAAAAATTATCATCACCACCTTTCCATCTGATTTGTTTTGGCGGACTTTTTTCGGAGAAGGCGAGCCTGTGTGTTTCCAGACACGCTTCGTGAGGGGGTCGAAATAGTGGACCCATGTTTCATCGGCAGTTATTACTGTGTTTAGAAAGTTTGGATTCTTTGCAATCATTTGTTTCCACTCATGACACACCTGAACTCTGGCTAACAATTGTTCTCTCGTCAGATGATGAGGTACCCATCTGGAACACACACGATGCAGCAGTAATTTGTCGCGTAGAATGAGGAATGCCGACGTTTTTGAAATATTAGTTGACGCCGCTATGTCTTCACACAACATTCGTCGATCTTCTTGCAGGATTTCCCAAACAGTGTTAACAATATGCTCTATAACAACACTTTCAGGTCGACCAGGCCTAGGAGCGAGTTCTGTCGACAAACGTCCTTTTTGAAATCATGGTGCCATCTAAAAACCGTTGACTTACCCAAACATTTATCTTTGTAAGATTTTTTAATTAAACCAACTGTTTCTGGAGTCGTGTTTTACCCAAACGATAGCAAAATTTTATCGTACAACGGATTTCACTTCTTAACTCTGAATCACTCACCTCTATGCTGTATGGCGAAATGCAGACGTAACCTTAAACAACTGCGCAATAACAAAACCGGAATCGTCTGCAACGGCTAATAATAACTATTACCATAGATCTTCTTTAATTCAGTTAGTCGTCTGCGTGGTTATCCCCCCCTCGCACTGTTGCCAACTCAAAAAAAATTACTCTCTGTTTTTATGGAAAGGCCTCTGTATATCTTTGAATTACCAGAGTTTTCGGGTTAAGAGCTGCAGCTCTTAAGGTAAAACAAGGGCGGTTTTGCTTTGCCTTTGGCCCTTATGCCGAGGCAGCGGTTAGCGGTTACTCCGATTTCTTTTTTTTTTTTTTTTTTTTTCGTAAACAACTGCTTAGCAAACAAAAATTGAAAGTTTGGTGTTATCTCGCACTCAGTAAACAGCTCATTATTCCCCCCCCCCCCCCAGTTTTTGAACTATACGTTTATCCTTGTAGTGATTGAGAACGAGAGGAAGATCGATCACCACAATTTATTTTCAGGGACTTATATTTTACACTTTTCTTACAAGACTGCAGTGAGAAAAATTTTTAGAAAGCAGATAAATAAAAAAAATCGAAATTTAGCGTTTCCGTGTCATTAAATTTAATATTAATGAGAAACGAACTAATTATCACAACACTTCTTCACTAATGCAAGACGTGATGTACACTGTATGATCAAAAGCACCCGGACACTCCTTTCGAGTAGTGGATTTGCTCGTATACTTCACAGCCCAAAGCTTATAAAGGTATAAGCGTGAGTCGAAAGTTTTGCAATATTTGGGTCACTTTACGTCTTCATACGTACCTTTGCGACAAAAGCTGACTAGCATTCAAAGTATAGGCCATCGTGTTGCACCGTCTTTAGCCATCTGTCTGCCAGTTCTTCGATTCCGCGGGAGTACCAGGTCTTGTCCTTCGAGGCGAAGACGTCCTTCACCCCAGCTGCCACGTCCTCCTGGTTGTTGAAGTGCCGCACGCGAAGGAAGTGGGCCATGGACCAGAACAAGTAATAATCCGACGGGGCAAGATCCGGACTATATGCTGGGTGGGGCATCAGTTCAATGTCATCAAGTTCCTGGAGTTTTGCCCGGGTCGTTCGCGCAGTACAAAGCCGAGCGTTGTCCTGCTGTAGGAGAGAGCGCTCTCTGTTCACCAGTGTCGGGTACTTCTCCTCCAAAACGGAATGCATCCTCTCCAGCTGTTCAGAGTAGATGTTGGCTTTTATAGTCCGACCATATGGAACAAATTCGTAATGGATTATCCCCTCGAAATTCCACCAGACGTCCTACCTGACCATGGCTGATCGTCGAGGTTTCTGTCACCTGTGCGAAATTTCTTGAACCATCTGGTTGCGGTGTTGTGGTCCACGGAGCTTTCCTTCTCCTTTCATGTGACAAATGTTTCGTGTTGCTTGAACAGCGTTATGGCAGAGTTCAAACTCGTAAAGCAAAAGTTCCTTAATTAGCCGGTTGTGGCTGTTTATCTTTTAGGCGTCCAAACCACAGACATCTGGCGACATGCAATGCTGCTCACAGCAACTCCTATTACTTTATATCGCTTTCGACTGACTGCAGTGCGCGACTTGAACTAGTTTAAAAACGTGGCATACCCACCGCCGAACATGCGTTTATGCAAATATTGCAAAACTTTCGGCTCACCCTTATAAAAAAAAAAATAAATAAATAAACCTGGCCTGGCAAACATCACAGACAAGTATGAGATGCAGAATGGGCCGTACGGCAGATCTCAGCACTTTCAACGTGGCACGGTCATAGGATACTATCATGCCAGTTCCGGAAATGTCTGCTTGCTGTAGTTGCCCCTACCAACTGTAATTGATCGTACTGTGAAGTGGAAACGCGCGGGATCAACAACAGCGCAGTCGCGATCTTATAGGCCACGTAAAGTGTCAGAGCGGGACCGCCGAGCTGGTAGTGCGACAAAAGCGCCTGTCCTCGGTTGCAACACTCACCACCGAGTTCCAAAAGGCCTCTGAAGGCAACGTCAGCACCATAACGGTTGGTTGAGAGCTGAATGAGATTTATTTCCATGGCCAAGCAACTTCACACAAGCCTAAAAGCAAGAACAACGCCAAAGGTCGTTTGGAGTGGTGTAAACCCAGGCGCCATTAGACTCTGGAGCAGTGAAAGCCCGTTCTCTGAAATGATGAATCACGCTTCACCATCTGGCAGTCCAACGGACTAGTTTGGGTCTGGAGGATGCTAGGTGAACGGTACCTGCCCGACTATGTCGTGCCAACTGTGAATTTTGGTGGAGGAGCCATGGTTTGGGCCAAGCCCACTAGTTCCAGTGCACTGGAATCCTAACGCTAGTGCCTATAAATACATTCTCGACAATTACGTGCTCTCGATGTCGTGGTAACAGGTCAGTGAAGACTCTTTACCAATAGGACAATGCTCCGGTCCGTGCAGAAATGGTTTGATGAGATGGGTGTGAAGAAACTTGACTGGTCTGCACAGAGACCCGATATAAAGCCCATAGAACACCCTTGGGATGAATTCAAACACCGACTGCTAGCCATGCCGAACCGCCCGACATCAGTGACTGACCTGACTAATGTTCTTGTGGCTGAACGGAAAGCTATTCCCGTAACAATGTACCAAAAATCTGAGTATTCCAAACACAGTGGAGGCTGGGATAGCAGCAAAGGGTGAACGAGCTCTATATTATTTTTTCCTATTACAGGGAGTTTGTGAATAGTCTAGTATCCGGATACTTTTGATTCGATGATTTACATTTATTGTCTACAAAAGTATTTCACCTAAAATAAGACACCGCAATTTCCAGGCTAAGCGCCGCCGCTCTTATGGTAAAACAAAATGTGCTATTCGACCTCTCTGCGGTTCTTAAGCCGATTTTTTTACCAAATAACTGCTCACCAAAAAGCACTTGTAAGTTTGTCTATTATATCGTTCTAACAGCTAATAGGCATGAATTTTCCTCCTTTTCTTGAATTATACGTTTATCCCAGCATGGTTATTGAGAACGAGACGAAGATCCATCACTGCCATTTTTTCCCACTTGTCTTTTTCACGCTTTCCAACCGTAGGTTGAAGAAACGTTATGCTCCAGCTTTGTTCGTCTGTCCGTCTGTCCGTCCGTCCGTCCGCACGATAACTCACGTCAAAATGGTTCGATTTCGATGAAATTTTAGTATGTGGTAGGGGACCACTTGGGGATGAACCCTATTGGAAATGGGGTCAAAGGTCAGGATATAGGAGCGGGATCTCTTTCATTGCCATTATGCGTCATAACTTACGTAAAAATACTTCGATTGCGGCAAAACTTTAACTTGTTGTTCCGGAGGCTTACTGAACCAATTCTGTTAAATATCATCGAAATGTTATCAAAGGTCAGAGCACAGGAGCCAGATTTTTTTCACAGCTATTATCCTCATAACTCGAGTAAAAATGCTTCCATTGCGACAAAACTTTAGTATGTTGTTCCGGAGGTATGATGAACCGGTCCTGTTTAATATCATCGAAATAGGGTCAAAGGTCAGGACACAGGAGTGACATTTATTCCACAGTCATTATCCTAATAACTTGAGTAATGATTCCTGGTATGCTGGAAAGCGTATCATAATCAATGAATTGCATGATTTTACTAACTTGTTCACTTTTCCTGTTAACAAAAGTTTTAGATCACAGCGAAATCTACCAAAAATAACAAAATTCTGCATTGTTACGTCACTAAATTTGTTGGTAATGAGAAAGGAACAGATTATTTGACCTTGAAAGCATTAATACTTTTACATTAACGCAACTCTAAATGTGTCTTAACTATTGCCTATAAAAGTATTAAATTTAAAATAATGTGGTCCTATTTAACGACAACAGCTCGCAAAAATTTTGACTCTAGAGTCTTCTCCCGGGCAAGTGAACTTTGTAGCGGTGTGTATCTTCCATTTGTACACCACGGTTTTTGCGCCGTGTTTTCTCTATTTACCACTTTTTCCTTCGGAGATTGTTGGCGGGCTAAATTTGGCTCTCTCCGTGTTTATGGGTACTTTCACTTCTTATTGCTAACTTATCCGTTACCAGTCTTTACGTTGTCGTGCTCACGAGAAGATTTTTCACTCTTAAACATGAGTGTTTTTAATTAATGCATTAAAATATAACGCCTGAAACACTGAGAAAAATATTTACTTCACAGCAAATTTTCAAACCCACGTGATTGAAAAAACTCAAGCACTTAGAAATCGAGTTGTTTGTCGATATTTTAATGTTGACGAAGCATGTGCGCGCAGATGGAGGAAAGAAAAAAAAAATTCTATCGCCATGCCGAAGCACAAGAAGAAAAACAAATGCAATCCTGCGTTGGCCACCCTTAGAAGAAAACCTGGAAGTTTGGGTTGGGAGTCAGAGGTAACTCGTTATCCACTGTAAGAATTCGTTTCCAGTCTAGAGTACATGCAGTGCAAGTGAACATCAAAATTTTTCAAGGTGACTCAATTTGGTGTTACCGCATTACAGAGCGGAAAACCTCCTCTGTCCGGATGAAAATGATAATGTGATAATGTTTGCCAGCTGACTGGGAATCCCCCTCCAAGAACAATTCTTAACCGTAAATAAATAAATAAGATAACAAACGAAAGAGCATTCGTGTCTTTCAATGCATTTCGTTTTCACATTAGCATATTAAATTACCAAAAATAACTTGAAATTATGGAAAAATGTATAAAAAATTTCAAGTAGTTCGAATAGTGGTCCAAACGTGTTACAATGTTATTTGTCGTAGCACTTGCATGGATGATTAAGTAAATGCGAAATTTTGGGGTGGGAGTGCTTATGCTGGTGCGGCTCTATGGCGTTGGTGGCGAGAATCTGCTCCGTAGTCAAATGCCGCTATTACACCAATGAGCTATTAAATTATGATCACCTACCTAATAAGCTGTTGAAACCATTTTAGTCCGCAAAACAGCTGCCAGTCGGGAAGGCATAGATTCGATGAGGTGGCGATAGATATCCTGGGGTATCTGGTATCATAATGTCAACAGCACTTCCCATACATTTCGCGGTGGTGGTGATTTCGCGCGAACCTGCTTTTCCAAGTCGAACCACAAATGTTCAATTGGGTTCAAGTCGGGTGAATATGGAAGCCAGGGTATTAGCAGAAAGGCACCAGCATGTTCCTCGAACCACTCCTTGACGATTCTGGCAGTGTGGCGTGGCGCATTATCCTGTTGGTAATGGCCATCACCAGCAGGGAACACAGTTGCCATGAATGGGTGATGTAACGTATACTCTATATTCACTTTCCTTTTGATTTTTACTATCTCTGGTTATTTTATTTTACTATGTAAATTATCTTCTTACAGAACGAGATGTTATTTCACCCGCTGAATGAGATCTGGCAATGAGTGTAAGTCATGACGTGGTGGTAGCCAGTATAAATAGGCGCGTTCAACGATACCAAAGGGAGAGCGTTTGTTGTTGTATAGAGAGAGCTTTTTGTTGATGTGCGTAGGGTGAGCTGTTGTTTATGTGTCAAAGAGCGGTTGTTTATGTGCGTGAGAGCTTTGTTTCGTGTGTAAAGAGATCTTCGTTTATGTGAGAGCTAGAAGTTGCCTAATAAAAGCTTTTTAAGTAAGTACGTTTTTCTCAGTTCATAGTACTGTCAGACCTCTGTCTGGCTGTTAGGTTTATTTCATTTAGTGTTATTAGTAACAACCAGCATAAGACTTTATTCATCTTAATTACTACTACAACATTACTACCAGTTATAAGCTTGTTCATTATTATTACTACACTACTAGCAGGAAACTTTATTCATGATATAAATAACAAAACAACAACAATTACAAGAAGAAACTAGTAACAACAACCATTTGAACAAGCATTAGTACAAGCATTGAATTCATTATAATATTAGTGAAAGCTATATTCACTATAATTAGCAATTCATTTAGAAGAAGAATTTTATTCATTATAGTGAATTTGGTACGCAACGATGTTCAGATACCCGACAGCGGTCATGGATTGTGCTATTGGTATAATGGGGCCTAAAGTATCCCAAGAAAGCATTTCCTACAGCCTAAAACTGCCCCCATCTGCCTGTTTCCACCCAACAGTGCATCCAAGTGCCATAGCCTCCGTTGGTAATCGGCGTATCCGCGCTAGGCCGTCTATGGGATGCACCAGGAATCTTGATTCGTCAGACCAGGCCACTTTCTTCCAATCATCCACGGTCCAATCTCGATGATCTTGGGCCCATTTCATACGTTGTCGGCGATGACGTGCAGTGAGCGTGGTGACCCGGCTGGGTCTTCGGCTACGCAGGCCCATGAACTGTGTGATGCGACACATTGCCCTGATCACCACTGTTGTAGCTGCGGGTGATTTGTCGCACTGTGGCCCGGTGCTCGCTGTGAACAATGCGCAACAGTCTCCCCTCTCCTCTCGCATCAATGAGATAAAGTCGACACACAGCTGGACGACGGTTCGTCGTTTGGCCATATGTGCACCACTTTTGATACATACTCACTACAGCGGCACGTGAACTACCCACAAGCAGCGCCGTTTCCGAGATCGCAGTTCCGAGGTGCTCTGCCGTCACAATTTGTCCTTTATCAAACTCCGATAAATCGGCAGCTTTTCCCCTTCTGACTCTGAACATTCTACTGACCGAAAGCCGGTCCTCGGGCTGTATATATACTGCTCTGTGAACTTCACCTGTGACACCTTTCGGTCTCCAGGCGCGCTCATTCCTCTAGGCTGGGGATGGTCTAATGGAATTGCTCATCGGTGTAACTTACACTGACGAAGTTTATCGCTGCAACTTTGCTGTTTTGACCTGCTCATCTCGTCTGGGGTAGGTACGTCACACACACACATCTCCCCCTACCTTTTGAATGGGCTGGGACGGGAATCGCCGGTTTCCGGGTCAACCGGGAAACCACGTTTAGAGGAGGCCACTGTAGAAGAAGGAATTCTGACTAATTCCCGACGATGTGCAGAAGAAACATGACACATTGTTTGTTTTTTATTGGAGGTTTAACGACCACCGTGAGAAACTCAGTGGGCAATAAGCAGTCACCCGTCCCTAATTTAGGGCCCATTGACTCCAGGGAAGAGAGAAAACCAGTGCCGTAAGACAAACAGAACATCCATGCCACACCGGGATTCAAACCCGGACCCTTCTCGGACGAATGGTCATAAACCAGCGCTTAGACCACTGCGCCACTGGGGTGGCGTACATTGTTTTCGAAGCGACGAAAGAATTCTCATTGATTCCGGATGTGTGGAACGAACACCACACATTTCTCGAAAAACCTAACGATCAGTAGAGCCATTTGACGTTCGGGGCCCAATATGAAAACAAAAATTTGCAGGTGGCTGAGATCGAACCCACATACTTCTGCTCCGGAGCCGAATGCTTTCTCCGTTAAGCTACACCGACGAAATTTGTCGCCGCAACTTTGTCGTTTTGACACATGCATCACCTCTGAGGTAGGAACGTGACGGCGCTTAACAGCTAATTTGTTTCCCAAATAGCGTTTTTCTCGGGTGCTGCTCTTAGCCAGAAAATTACGGTAAGTATTTCTGTTTAACGATAGCAGCTAGGAGAAGTTTAGACACTCTAGAGTCGGCTCCCGGGCGCTTGAACTTTGTAGTAGCATATTTCTTTCCCGCTTTTACCCTCGGGGAGTAGCATACTAAATATGGCTCTCCTCTGTTTTTATGGGTACTTTGGCTCTTACTGCTCACTAACACACACGACGTTGCTGACTATCTCTTTCGTTCCATCTCCCGCTAGGTGGTAAAAGCCAAAAACAGCGACTACCATTCATGATGGAGTTAGGGGGGACATTTGTCTCATATATGTCACAACCTGCAGCACTTTTAAGGATTTAATGTTGTCCCAGAAAACAGGATTAAAACTGTTACCATAAATAGTATTCGTGGTTTTCATACAGGCAGTACTTCTTTCCGGCACGTTTCTGCTTCACTGATATACTTATTTGTACTTTTTCATGAATATTCTTCAATAAGAAATGGGTATTCAATATGCCTCACTTTATTTTCGTCCAGATATTTTTGATAGCAAAAACAAGTTTCTTCAACTAAAAATACCAGTAATTCATGCCGTGAAAACTATATTTACAAGTTGGAATTAGTAACCACCTCTAAGAACGACGATTAATCGCAAGTAAATAAGGTAATTAAGGAAAGAACAGACAGGTTTTTCAATGCCATCATAGACAAAATTACCAAAAATAACTTATAAGACCATAAAATTATGGGAATATGATTTTAAAAATATGCAGGTAGTTGAAATAGTGAGCCACATGTGTTGCGATGTTATTTGTCGCAGCTCTTATATCGATGGTTTAGAGATCACAAAACTTTTTTGGCTGCGGAGCTTATGCCGGTGCGGCTTTTTCAAAGAATTTGTTCCTAAATAGCGACATTTGTCAGGTGCAGCTCTAAGCCCAAAAATTAAATTAGTTTAGTAGATTTTGGGTACTGTCGGTACTCGTATCTTTTTCCATTTACAGTAGTCGTGGATAAATTTGAGTAAGTCGCTCCTAATTCCAAAATAACTAGTTAAATGATGTGCGCCTTCAGTTTATCAAGGTTCGAATTCTAGATAAGACATGGATGTTACGCTTGTTCTTCGGCTGCGGTATTTTCCTTTTCTGGATGGAGTCCGTAACTCTAAATTTAGGATGAAAGACCCATCCTTTAGTTGTTAAAAAGTTTCATTAATACACTGCCCGACAGAGAAAATGCCACACCATGAAGGAATGCTCGAAAAGATACCAAACTGTACACCCAGATAGCCAAGTAGGTCCTGAACAAATAATTTAATTGTCGCATACAGACTACGCTCCAGTGGCCGAATATACAGGATGTTCAATAAAGAGTGTGGCTCCCATTTTGGGCGATACAGCGTTGAAACGTGGCATCAAGGCATTGAGAGTTCGAATAGAGTCCTGGGGTATCGTGGACCATCTGGTGTTGATCCGAACCCACAGTTCATCTTCATTTTGCGGGGGTGAGAGAGTACTGAACCGATGTCCAATCGTATCCCACAAATGCTCGTTCGGTGAGAGGTCGGGGGATCGTGTTGGCCACGGAAGCATCGGCACACCGGGTAAAGCATCCGAGCGGTATGCGGCCGGGCGTTATCCTGTTGAAAAACGGCGTTTGGGATTCCCTGAAGATACGATAGTGCCACGGGCCGCAGCAACTCGTCAACATAGCGGCGTGCCGTCAATTTGCCCGTAATGCGTACCAGTGGTGAGTGGCTGCTGGCGCTGATAGCACACTACACCATGATTCCACGTTGCAGGGCATTGTGGCGCTCCATAATGGAGGAGGAATCCACCCGTTGGCCACGTCGCCTCCAAACTCACACGACGATCATCCGTGGTCAGACAGAACCGCGACTCGTTGCTGAACACCACACTGTTCCATTTGGCACCCCCACGCAGCTCTGGAGCGACACCACGCCAAGCGGTGACGACGATGGCTCGCTTTTAAAGGTAGCTTTCGCAACGGACGGCTTGACAGCAAACCAAACGCAGCCAATCGGCGCGACACTGTCTACGTCGATATCGAAGCATCCAAGCTTCCACGTACACTCCGCAAAATGCGCCCGTTGTGAACTGTGGGTACGCTACGGCATGACGTCGGATGCGACGATCGGTGCGCTCGGACGTCCGTCTCCGTGCTTCGGTCCCCCTACGACGTTGCACAGATCCTTCCTGGGACCAGTGTCTCCAAATGCGACTGAAAGTTGTGGCATCACGTTGGGTTGATTCTGCAATACGACGCAAGGGCCATTCGGCGGTACAATGGCCTACGATGACACCTCTGGTGAACTCATTCATTTGACGAAATCACGTACGACGGCATGATAACGGCAATGGCATCCCTTGTTCATTCTCCAGACACGGTTACAGCAGAACCACTCTTTTCTCGCGGCCGTGACGACGTCTCGACTGATGACCTCACGAGCTGGTTGTCCGCTTATATCCCTCGTGCCGTTTGTGCAATTGGCCTGCAAATGAAATCATTTGTATAACTGGTACGTGCGCACCCGCACCCTGCAACTTGCATGGCGCGGTGTTCACGTCTTCGTGGTGTAGCATTTCCTCTGTCAGGCAGTATATGTACACAGGGTGCATAGGAAAGTCCCTTTAGCCTGGAATAACTTGCGAACGGAGAGAGGTACATTTATGCAAGTGAGATAACGGTATAGTAAAGAGACTACGCCCGATCAAATGCAACCAATAGCAACGTCCCTAGTGGCGAAATGCGAAAGTTAGCCATTGCGAATCGAAAACGAAAAGAGATAGAGCAAAATTTCTACCTACAAAGTTGTAGAGCATCAATAAATTAGTACAAAACGACATTGTTTTTACACGGTTAAGATAAATTGTCGTCCGAAGACCCTAAAATGTCCGAAATCGATGCGCGACGATTCGAATCTGCATATTCACATTTCGCAAATGTAGCCGTATGCAAATACAGATTGGGACGTTGTACCGTACCTACTATATAAAAACCAGTAGCAAGATGTACCCTGATCAGATACTTAGGTCTACGTATGCTGTGTGAGAATGGCGAGCTTGGATTTCTGGGGTTACGTAAAAAATCAGGTGTATGCAACAGCGCCTACAAATCTGCTGGATTACGTCGTCGTGTTACAGATTCGTACAATAGTGTGACACCTTCCATGCTGATGAATGTGCATGCAGATTTACTTTCACGAACACAAATGTGTATCGTAGGCAATGTCGAACTCTTCGAACATACTCGACATTAACTTTTTATCACTGTGCGCCAGTTTGCCCTTTTTGTTTTTGTTTTGTCTGAAACTGTATTGACATAAGTACGCTATATGACATAAGTACGTCATCAAACTGTATTGACATAAGTACACTATATGACATAAGTACGTCATCAAACTGTATTTACATAAGTACGCATTTATGCAACAAATTGTGTGTATTTGCTCATACCTATGCCTGTTCCCTTCAAACTTTCACACAAAAGGTCGCGCATCGATTTCGGACATTTTAGGGTCTTCATGTGACAATTTATCTTATCCTTGTGAAAAAAAATGTCGTTTTGTACTAATTTATTGATGCTCTACAACTTTGTAATTGGAAATTTTGCTCTATCTCTTTTCGTTTTCGATTTGCAATGGCTAACTTCTGCATTTCGCCACTAGTGGCGCTGCTATTGGTTGCATTCGATTGAGCGTAGTCGCTTTACTATACCGTTATCTTACTTGCATAACTGTACCTCTCTTCGTTCGCAAGTTATTCCAGGCTAAAGGGACTTTCCTATGCACCCTGTATATCATCATCATACCGTTATCTGACTTGCATAACTGTACCTCTCTCCGTTTGCAAGTTATTCCAGGATAAAGTGACTTTCCTATACACCCTGTATATATAAATATATACAATTTTTTTTGTTACATATAGACCTTGTATTCTACACCTAAACAACTAGAGTCTTTGTTACTCCTTGTTGACAAGCATACTGAGCATTCCGAACGTTTGGCATACACTGTCTTCTCTCTAATTCAAAAAAAGGAACACTAAAATGTGCATGCTGCTTATAATATCGTCTCCAAGTCTTATTTCCACCAACAGGTAAACTAGTGTTCCCCGTTTTCTCACAAAATTTGCTGCTCAACTTGCTATGTACAATCACAGAAAGGAGGAGGAAAATGTAAAACAAAATCAGTTGTACCATTATAATCCGACGAGAAAACCACGTCGCTGTGTTCAGAAAACTGGGAAAATTGATTTTCCTGTTACCCTTCCTATTTGCCCGTATGAAACGGTCTGGCCCAAGAAGATCAATGGAAAAGACGGGAAATTCTTTTGGTAGATGGAACCGAAATTTCGCTCCGAACGATACAGGTTTAAAGCCACCATGTTTGTGCATTGTAAATATTTCATTTTTATTTTAATGATATAAACCTACATAACGTTTGAGACAATACATTGTCCCGTACTTGTGAACATGCTTAAACGTAAACAGTGATATAAACACTAATTAATGCTCGTAGAGGATCGCGGACCTATGATGCTTATCTTTAATTTAACCTACCTTTTGAGTTTCTGCGTTCTAATATAAATTTGGTTTCTCTTCGTTAAATACTTTCTGACGCAATGCCACAGAATTTTCCCCGATGAGCTTGTAAAAGTTGGCAGCTTGACAATGGGGCGAAGTGCAAATCAAAGGTGAATAAGAGCTCATGTTCAGATATTAAGTGTGCAGAGTAAGAGTTCTCTTCAGAGTTGAGAGCGATTTTGTTAAGAGAGATGTTATCAGAGCTATGTTACACTGAGCGATGTTACGGAGAGTTATATTTTAAGTACGATAAGAAAGCAATATTCTGAGTATGTTATGTTATATGCTATGTACGTGAAAAGAGGTAATTATCAAACGTGTAATAGAGCGAAGTCTATTTTGCTCTTACAATCGACGGGATTATTGAAAAATTATTGACATGCTGACATATACAGTACAATAAGAGTGAACTTTGAATTTTGTAAGTAATGACTCATCACTTATTCTGGTGGTTATTTTATAGTATATAGTTAGAGAAATATCCATCATTAAGTAAGGTTGCAGCGTTTATGAACAATCCCTGAAAGACATAGAATAATCAGGGTTATCAAAGTAAAGTCACCAAGTGAAAGTTAAGTTGCCCATTTAAACCCGATATTCTACACAGCCGAAAGTTTAACAACTGAAGTTTAAAATTGGATCACAAGCGTTTGACGCAGTGGGATGGCATCTGAAAGATTGACACCTGGAAGCTGAAGTTCAAATTTGGATCGTTAACGTCTGAAGCAGTGGAATGACATCTGAATAAATCGTGTTTTATTTTCACTGCTTCAGAAATTGGCGATCCAATTTTAAGTGTAGCCAACCATAATCACTGATTTTGTTTTTCGTTTGGGATTTAACGACAATCTTGAGCAATTCTCGATGGCTAGAAGCCGCCCGTCTTTAATTTAATTACACTGGTTCCAGAGAAGGGAGACAGCAAGCGCCGTAACACAAACACAACATCCATGCTTCACCGGAATCGAACCCATCTCGCAAGAATGGTCAGAAGACAGCGATTAGACAACTGGGCCACTGTGGCGGACCGTAATCACTCAGTATTCTCAACCATAATCACTGATTTTGTTTTTCGTTTGGGATTTAACGACAATCTTGAGCAATTCTCGATGGCTAGAAGCCGCCCGTCTTTAATTTAATTACACTGGTTCCAGAGAAGGGAGACAGCAAGCGCCGTAACACAAACACAACATCCATGCTTCACCGGAATCGAACCCATCTCGCAAGAATGGTCAGAAGACAGCGATTACACAACTGGGCCACTGTGGCGGACCGTAATCACTCAGTATTCTCAACCATAATCACTGATTTTGTTTTTCGTTTGGGATTTAACGACAATCTTGAGCAATTCTCGATGGCTAGAAGCCGCCCGTCTTTAATTTAATTACACTGGTTCCAGAGAAGGAGACAGCAAGCGCCGTAACACAAACACAACATCCATGCTTCACCGGAATCGAACCCATCTCGCAAGAATGGTCAGAAGACAGCGATTAGACAACTGGGCCACTGTGGCGGACCGTAATCACTCAGTATTCTCAACCATAATCACTGATTTTGTTTTTCGTTTGGGATTTAACGACAATCTTGAGCAATTCTCGATGGCTAGAAGCCGCCCGTCTTTAATTTAATTACACTGGTTCCAGAGAAGGGAGACGGCAAGCGCCGTAACACAAACACAACATCCATGCTTCACCGGAATCGAACCCATCTCGCAAGAGTGGTCAGAAGACAGCGATTAGACAACTGGGCCACTGTGGCGGACCGTAATCACTCAGTATTCTAGTGCTGACTGATGTTTACCGAAGGACAATGTACCATGCCACAGTGCCCACATTGCGTTGGAAAGATTGTTGGAACATTACGAAGATTTTTCTTTATGGCCGTCCCGAGGGCACATAGTTTAAGCAGTGGCTTATGACCATTTCGTCTGAGATGGGTCAGAGTGAGGCATGGATGGTGTAGTTGGTTGTCTTAAGGCACTGTCTCTCTCCCTTCTCTGGAACCAGTGGCCCTAAATTAACTATACTAATAGCCCATAAGGTGCTCTCGGTAGTCGTTAAACCCAGAATAAAAAAGTCCCGCTTTTTGACCACCTCAGCCGCCAGATCTCAACCCCACGGAGAATTAGTGAGATGAATTCGAATGGCATACCGGACATTTGGATCTACTGCATCAAATCTGCATTCATCTCAAGATGCTCTTTAACATGCGTGGGCCAATGTTTAATCGTAGCATTACCAAAACTTAGTCGAATCAGTGCTGGAGCGAATTGTTGATCCTTTGGAGAATAAAAATGGTTTAATACGTTATTAGATAGGTAGTCCTAATAAAATTGCCCCTCTTTGCGTATTTCTGATTTTAGCTGTTTCTCCGCTTATTAAATTCCCAATCGGACTCCATTCTCTATCACGAACGTTTCGTTAAGTTACCGTATATATAAAAAAAAAATATATATATATATATATGTATAAACGTTTGGTCATAAATTTTCATTCGTCCGTAAATGTTTGATCACTGACACATTTTATAACATTTTGTATTTGGCCAAAGGACGAGCTATTTACATTCGACCATTCATTGGCACTGTTCTTTTCGAAAATTCATCCTAGTGCATGTGTAGTTTGAGAAGTATGGTAATGATATTAATTATTTTGTAGAAATTATAATTTTATCATCAAACCTGAGATGCAGTAGCGGTCTCTGAGTACAAGTGGCACATTCCAAGAAACAAAGCTTACAGTTGCCATAGTTTTGAATCACTGTGTGGAACATTCCAAGAGAAGTAATCTCCATTGCTGTCCCACTTCTTTAACATTGTGTACCAAGTTATAAAAACAAGCATTCCATATTTGTCACAGCGTCATCCCAGTTGCCAAGTGGTTAGAGGCGTGGGTTTCTAGCTAGCATCCGAGCTGCGTCCGCGAATGAGTCCCAGACGACTTATGGGTGGTATGTTTGTGTTACGGCGTTAGCTTTCTCCCTTCCCTGGAACCAGTGGTCTTACATGAGGGGCACTAGACTGCCTATAGCCCTTTAGTATCTCAGGATGGGCGTTGAACCCGAAAAAAAAAACTGTAGTTGTCCCAGCTTCCAACACTGTATAGAATCCTCCAGGTAAAAAATAATTTCCGTATGTGTCCCAGTTCTCACTAATGGTGCGCAGAGCATTCCAAGTAACAAAGATTCCCTGTAGTGATACCACTTAGAAAGCATTGTATGAAAGATTTCCCAATTTGGTGGTAAAAGGCTTAAAGGCATATATGTTTTGTTAGAAATGTCATCAATGTGCCATAAAACATGCTGTAGATTTACATTCGCCAGAGCACGCGCCTACCCTACGCCGGGAACTGTCAGAATAACTTAGCTGAGACGGTTTTTTTGGGGATCTGGTGGCCCTGTAACTCCATGTCCTCCATTGACTAGGCACATCAATATCATTACCTTTGGCGATCTGCCAATGAATATGTTTCTCTAAGATGCTGTGCTACCAAATATGTGATGTATTCGCAAATGTCTCACAGCTCCTGCCAATGTGATGGATGATCTCATCACTTATGTTGCGTATGCGACAGTTTCATTCTCCTCCGTCTCCTCGAGGATACATTTTTACTGCACGATCATGAATTGCAAAAATATCTGCTCGCATATCGGTGTTATATTTTATTCCCTTTATTCATGAAGATGCCGAGTGTTATATCAACATTCGGAAAACGATTTAAGTTTTCCTTTCGTTTTCAGTCTCCGTCATCCACGTTGCGCTGCATTATTTTATCTGTTAATTAGCATCTCACTTGTTGAGTGGTGTTACTGAACTTGAAGCAAAGTGCATGACTTTCGTTAATAACCGAATGCTTCCTTCTTTTCGATGGTGCAACTCTAATGAGAAATTAATTACAGAATGCTGAACTAAGTTTTAATAAAACTTTCTCTTCTATGCCACCTGTGGTCAGAGCGATCCATCTACATCCCCATTTGGCATATAGTTGGTTATCTCTTGTGACAGTAGAATGCATATAATGATGTCACGAATAGGCAGATGGATATGACGTCATGGGATGTGGGTAATTCAAAAATGAAAACCGCAAATTTCAAATGCCGGGGCGTAGGATATTTTTCCAAATACCAACAGAAATGTACAGGCTGAAATTCCTACACAGGTGAGAAGGAAATCCGGGGAGTATTCACTGATACAATTATAATTTTTTTATTGTTTTGCATCCTGACTTTTCTGGAGCAATAAAAACAGTATTCATTATTTTTAAAATTTCTTTTATTTTCAGAGTCGTAATTATAAATTATTTCTAAACATTCTGTTAGTGTTTAAAGTTCTTTTTAATGAACAATGACAGACAATATCGTATTGCAATTCAGAACTTTCTATGGCTTCTCAGTACTAATGGATATTAGCCTAATAAGTATTTTAAAATGTGGTGTTTCAGGATTGAGAATGTCATTAATGGGGTTTAAATAAAGAGTCATATGAAGCAACAGAATATCAATTCACTGGAAAATTTGCAAAGGAACAAAAAGTAAAGGTTGGCAATAACAAATGAGCTTAGGTTTTAGCAAAGGAGGTTTAGCACAATTCAGCTGGGATCTTAGAAAGAAATGCCACGTACAAGTCAATTGCACAGGACGTTAAGCACAAGTCAGCAAAGGTCAGCTGGGGTCTCATTTAGTAAGTAACGTTAAGCACAATCAGCTCGGGCTATAGCAAATGACTTTGAGCAAGAAGTCTCATGCCTTAGGAAAGGACATTCAACATAATTCAACTCCTGCCTTAGCAAAGTATGTCAAGTACCAGCAGCTTGGTTCTTAGTAAATGACGTAAAATGTAAGTTAAGTAGAGTCTCAGCGTGGGACGTTTAGCACAGGTCATTTCGGATCTCTGCAGAGAATATTCAGCACAAAGCAACTTATGTTCTCAACAAAAGAAGTTCAGAACAAGCAGCTAAGGTTTTAACATACTGTAGATTGTTAAGCATACATCGATGAGCCGTTACATTATGACCACCCCAAGCCTAGAGAAATGAGCGCGCCTGGAGACCGAACGGTGGCGCAGGTGAAGTTCACAGAGCAGTCAGTATATATACAACCCGAGGACCAGCTTTCGGTTAGTAGAGTGTTCGGAGTCAAAATGGGAAAAGCTGTCGATTTATCGGAGTTTGGTAAAAGACAAATTGTGATGGCCCGGCACCTCAGAACTACGATCTTGGAAACGGCGCTGCTTGTGGGTGGTTCACGTGCCGCTGTATTGAGTACGTATCAAAAGTGATGCACAGACGGCCAAACGACGAACCAGCCGTGGGTCGTCCACAGCTCATTGATGCCAGAGGGGAGCGGAGACTGTTGCGCTTTGTTCACAGCGACCGAAGAGCCACAGTGCGACAAATCCCCCGCATCTACAACAGTGGTGATCAGGGCAATGTGTCACAGCCCAAAGTTCACTCCAGCCTTCTGTGCATGGGCCTACGTAGCCGAAGACCCAGCCGAGTCCTCATGCTCGCTGCACGTCATCGCCAACAACGCATGAAATAGGCCCAAGATCATCGAGATTGGACCCTGGATAATTGGAAGAAAGTGGCCTGGACTGACGAATCAAGATCGCTGGTGCATCACGTAGACGGCCATGCGTGGATACCCCGATTACCAACGGAGGCTAAGGCACCCGGATGCACTGTTGGGCGGAAACAGGCCGGAAGCAGCGGTGTTATGTGATGTTTTCTTGGAACAGTTTAGGCTCCATTATCCCAATAGCACAATCCCTGGCAGCTGGTAGGTATGTGAACATCGTTGCGGACCAAGTTCGCCCATTCATGGCAACTGCGTTCCCTGCTGGTGATGGCCATTACCAACAGGATAATGCACCGTGTCACACTACTAGTATCGTCAAGGAGTGGTTCGAGGAACATGCTGGTGACCTGGCCTCCAAATTCAACTGACATGAACCGAATCGAACATTTCTGGTTCGACTTAGAAAAGCGGGTTCGCGCGAAATCACCACCACCCCGAAATGTACGGGAACTGGAAGACCTACTGTTGACATTATGGTACCAGATACCCCAGGACACCTCACCGAATCGATGCCTCGCCGAGTAGCCGCTGTTTTGCGGGCTAAATGGGGTCTTACAGCTTATTAGGTAGGTGGTCATAATGTAATTGGCTCATTGGTGTAAGTCAGTCCCAATCTTAAGAAAGGACATTAGGCGCAAGTTCTTCTTAGCCTGTTGACACCCACTGCAGTGTATAAGCCTCCCCCAGCGTTTTCCAACTTCCTGGATCTTTAGCCTCAGTCCACCATTTAGGACCTCTAAATTTCTGAAGGTCATCTCTCCATCTTATTCTCCGGCGCCCTCTTTGTCTCCTTCCATCACTCGGTTGCCATTCTGTTATTAATTAATCTCGTCCATCTTTCATCAGGCAGTCTTCCAACATGTCCAGCTCATCTCCACTTTGATTATTTTATTATTTTTATAATATCTATTATTCCTGTTCTTTCTCTTATCATTTCATTTCTAACTCTATATTTTCTTGTTATTCCTAACATTCTTCTCTCTAACTTTCTTACCGATACGCTTATTTTTTTACATTGTCGCTCTATGATACTCCATGTTTCGCTTCCATAAGTAAACACGAGGATAATACGTACATTGAAGATTTTTCTTTTTAAATACAATGAAAGACCACCGGTTAAATAGTCTTTAAGTATCCAAAAGGCTCTATTGCATTGGATAATTCTTCTATTGATTTCTCTTTCTTTAAAACTGATTACTTGACCTAAATAAATGCATTCGCCTACTTTTTCAATTTCTTTTCCTTATATCAAATTATTTTCTGTATTCATATATACTTAGTTTTTGCTCTGTTCATAGTCAAACCTTTTTTAAAACTTTCCATCCATAAGTCCTTTATCACATTCTGCATTTCTCTATTGCTAATTACAATGATGACTATGTCATCAGCAAATCTCAAGTGATTTAGGCACCTTCCATTTCTGTTTAATCCCCTTTCTCCCCAGTTTAAATTTCTAAAAATATCTTCTAATACAGAGCTAAATAATTTTGGAGATAGTGGATCTCTAGGTGTAACTCCTCTCTGTATCTTGAAAAATGAGCCTAGGTTCTCCAACGTTATTGTTGCGGTAGCCTTACTATATATTTTATTTATTAAACTGACATTTTCCTGGTTATCTCGTTAGAAAAAGACAGCAAGCACAAGTCAGCTCATATCTTAGCAAATGACGTTCAATAATTCAGATCATCTCTGAAGTGCTAAAGAACGTTAAATACCAGCATCTGAAGTCTCAACAAATGCCGTTAAGTATAAGTCAAATGGGATCTTAGCGTGGTACGTTAAACGAAAGTTAGCTCAACTAGTAACAAAGGACGGTAAGCACAAATCTCGTTCTTAAAGGATATTCAACATAATTCAGCTCGCGTATTATCAAAAGAAGTTAGGTACTGTATAAGTCATTTCGGTTCTTGGAATAGTAAGTTAAGTACAAGTCAGCTCGAGTCTTATCGAAGGACATTAAGCACAAATTAGTTTGGATCTTACAGTAGGGCGGTCAAGCAGAGTGAGCTCGTACCGTGGAAACGACGAAGTAAAATCAAATGGAGTAATAGCTATCGATACCTATAGAGGTTCAGGCGCTGGACATCCGAATGCCATGATTTCTGCAAAGATGCCAATAGGCAAAGTTTGATTAAAAAAATAACCTAATTCATAATTCCAAAATGAAGGAACAGGAGAACCATGCGGGGACATAGAATGACATGCGATCACACGTTCATTTAAGCTATGTCCAATCGTAAACTGAAAACCGTGTAAGCACGATATATGAGATGATAAATTAAAATACTTTATTGAAATTAAAATACAAGTGAGATCTTCCGGACCCAGCCAAGGTTCATCTTCAGACTAAAAGACAAATGGAACAAGGTCGCCAAAGACGCAGTTTTTATAAGTATACTGTGACGGTACGAATCATGATCTGCGCATGTCCACAATTAAATCGAACGTTGTCATAGGGCTTTGCGATACACTTAAAAAGTTCTAACATGTTATAATATCAGCATTACAATACCCATAAGTATCTGAAATGTAATGCACCACTGCAATTAAAGTAAAAATGCAATTATTAACATATACAAGTAAGTCTTACAGTCCCAAATAATGTTCCAATATGAGAAGACCTTTTTAGTGATGTCGACTAAAGTCTCAAAGCTACAACTTCAGTGCCAATCTCGACGGGAACGGTAAGAACATACCGTTCCCGTGGAGATTGGCCCTGGAGTTTAAATGCAGTAAATGAGTTTAAATGATTGGCACTGAGTTTTAAATGTAGTTTAAATGTGACCATGCCTATGTGACCAGAAGATCTACATAGGCATGGCATTTATAAAATCCCTCTTAAGTTCCGAATCATCATTGAGGAGGACACTTGCTATATTGGCTCTACATCTCGGACACTCAAAGACCGATTTGTCAGAACAACAATATGACATTAAAAATGGTGCAACTTCCACAGCATTAGCTCGGCAAGTTTTTAATGGGACTCACGAACCAGTATGGGAAAAAAATTCTATTTTTGCCGCCCCTTGGTCCAAATCTCAGCTATTGTTCACTGAGAGCCTTCACATTCAAAAAATTAACTCTGTCTGCTGTAATGACGAAAAACCTATTTTATATCGTTCCCGTAGAGATTGTCACTGGAGTTGTAGCTTTGAGACTAGTTGGCATCACTACAAGGGTCTCTCCATATTAGAACATTATTTTGGACTGTAAGACTTACCTGTATATGTTAATAATTAAATTTTTACTTTAATTGCAGTGGTGCATTACATTTAAGTTACTTTTGGGTATTGTAATGCTGATATAATTATATGTTACAACTTTTAAGTGTATCTCAAATCACTATGACAACGTTTGATTTAATTGTGGACATGCGCAGATCATAATTCGTTCCGTCACAGTATACTTATACAAATTGTGTTTTGGGCGATCTTGTTCGATTTGTCTTTTAGTCTGAAGATGGACCCTGCAGGCGGGGTCCGAAAGATCTTGTATTTTAATTTCAATAAAGTATTTTAATTTATCATCTCATATCGTGCTTACACGGTTTTTAGTTTACCATTGGATTTTAGCTCGAGACGTATATTGTTTGGATGTCCAATCGTATTTGCATGTACCTCACACCATCACATCAGTCGTTTCTTAATAACTTTTCATTTCCAAGTGCTTTTAATAAAAGCACTTGGAAAATAATATTTTATACAACTGAACCATATCCGATTAAAATAATATTTTATACAACTTAACCATATCCGATTATGTAAAAGAATGAGCAGAGCATTAGGTTTTTCAAGACGCCGGAAAAGGTGGTAACCGACATTTTTCAGTTAGGACAACTGGCTATAAAAATAAGAATCCAAGCATGAGTTTTCAAGTGCTTCTGTTATTATAAAAGACTTTTCTTTTTGTCGAAAACAGCAAGCACTCTGGAAGTCGGTCAATCAGTGGAATCGATGACTAGATGAGTCTGTTTATCCGAACGAGAAATGACGGCAAAAAGTTGAGTAGTCGTAAAATAGTTGGAGCAGGTAGAATTCATTTTAGTTCATCACGAATCAGATTTAGATAGACTAGAGGAACAAGTGTAACGTATACTCTCGATTCACTTTCCTTTTGATTTTTACTATCTCTGGTTATTTTATTTTACTATGTAAATTATCTTCTTACTGAACGAGATGTTATTTCACCCGTTGAATGAGATCTGGCAATGAGTGTAAGTCATGACGTGGTGGTAGCCAGTATAAATAGGCGCGTTCAAAGATACCTAGGGAGAGCGTTTGTTGTTGTATAGGGAGAGCTGTTGTTGTATAGGGAGAGCTGTTGTTGTATAGGGAGAGCTGTTGTTGTATAGGGAGAGCGTTTGTTGTTGTATAGGGAGAGCGTTTGTTTATATGGAGAGAGCTTTTTGTTGATGTGCGTAGGGAGAGCTTCGTTCTATGTGATTAGGTTTTTTCTTCATTATTGTGATACGATTAGTGTGGTGTGTTGGATGATTCAAGAGTTTATCTAATAAAAGAGTTTTAAGTAAGTACGTCTTTCTCAGTTCATAGTACTGTCAGACCTCTGTCTGGCTGTTAGGTTTATTTCATTTAGTGTTATTAGTAACAACCAGCATAAGACTTTATTCATCTTAATTACTACTACAACATTACTACCAGTTATAAGCTTGTTCATTATTATTACTACACTACTAGCAGGAAAGTTTATTCATGATATAATTAACAAACAACAAGCATTAGAAGAAGCATTAGCTTAGAAGAAGCTGAATTCATCATAATTCAGTAGTAGAATAGTTATATTCAATTATAATTAGCTTAGTAGTAAAAGGATATATTCATTATACAGGGATCTGGTAAGCCGTTTTCCTCTCACGCATTTTGGCAGGGAATTTCGCAAAAAACGGCTTGTCTACCAGTTTTGATTTATTTAAATGTACGGAAACCGATGAAAACATTTTTAAAGTGTATCACAGATGGTAAAAAATAAGGCGACATTTCTTTTAATGTGCCTTAATTTAATAATGCCATTGTGACATTTCTTCTAATTATATAATGTTCTGAAACATTTGATATTGTGAAAACAGTTAAGTGTGATACGGCACGGAAGATTTCGGCGACAACAAAATTCGAGAGTAATGGAAGTTCTTCCAGTGAGCCGTAGTAGCTGACAGTAAAAAATCTGCCTCTAATTGTTCCTTTCTGACATCTATTTGCAGTGCGGAAGAAGACGATATATGTAGCCGGTTCAGAATGTTTTAAGAATGAATGTGATGATCCCCAGTAACGCATGGATGTTGAAAGTGCTGGTGCCAGTAACGCATCATCCTTTGGCACAACAAAAACGATCACGCAGTCACTGGGTATACACTATGACCACCTAACAAATAAGCTATAGAACCCTGTTTAGCCAGCAAAACAGCGGCCCGTCGGCGAGGCATAGATTCGATGAGGTGGCGATAGGCATCCTGGGGTATCTGGTACCATAATGTCAACAGCAGGTCATCCAGTTCCCGTAGATTTCGGGGTGGTAGTGATTTAGCGCGAACCCACTTTTCCAAGTCGAACCACAAATGTTCGGTTGGGTTCAAGTCGGGTGAATTTGGAGACCAGGGCATTGACAGAAAGTCACCAGCATGTTCTTCGAACCATTTCTTGACGATTCTGGCAGTGTGGCATGGCGCATTATTCCGTTGGCAATGGCCATCACCAGCAAGGAACAGTTGCCATGAATGGGTGAACTTTGTCTGCAACGATGTTCAGATACCCGACAGCTATCATGGATTGTGCTATTGCGATAATGGGGCTTAAAGTGTCCCAAAAAAAAACATCACCCACAGCATAAAACCACCGCCGCGGTCTGCTTCCGCCCAACAGTGCATCCAGACACTATAGCCTTCTTTCGTAATCAGCGTATCTACGCTCGGCCGTCTACGTGATACACCAGGAATCTTATTCCGTCAGGCCAGGCTACTTTCTTCCAATCATCCACGGTCCAATCTCGATTATCTTGGGCCCATTTGATGCGTTGTTGGCGATGATGTGCAGTGACAATGAAGACCCGGCTGGGTCTTCTTCTACGCCGGCCCATGCGTAAAAGGCTGAGATGAAATGTGTGCTGTGACACATTTCCCTGATCACCACTTTTGTAGCTGCGGGTGATTTGTCGCATTGTGGCCCTGAGGTCGCTGTGAACAATGTCCGACAGACTCCGCTCCCCACTGGGATCAGTGACCGGCGAACGACACACGGCTGGACGACTGTTCGTCGTTTGGCCATGTGTGCACCACTTTTGATACGTACACAGTACAGCGTTATGTGAACAAGCCACACCGTCTCCGAGATCGTAGTCCCCGAGGTGCCGTGCCATCACAATTTGTCTTTCATCAAACTCCGATAAATCGGCAGTTTTTCCCGTTCCGACTCCGAACACTCTACTAACCGAAAGCCGGTCCTCGTGTTGTATATATACTGCTCTGTGAACTTCACCTGCGCCACCGTTCGGTCTCCAGGCGCGCTCATTTCTTTGGCTCAGGGCAGCCATAATGTAATGGCTCATTGGTGTATATCAGCTGTTGGAGTTCACAAACTTGATTTGTTACGTTGGTCAGTTATGGCAAGGAGAAAATTAAAAATGTGAAGCACCTTTATCAGTGATTAATTTTTAACAGAAGAAGGAATTTTACTAGCTAGTATCCACGAGCTTAAGGTTAGAATCTATTTAGATTGTGCTCAATCTTATGCCATCCTGGAGTTCTTCATTGTGGTCTCAGAAATTGTGGAACGCTTTCAGACACAGATTGTTAAGAGACAGCTCCTAGATGAGGCGAGCCTATGGTTAGGGTCTACGGAGACTGTACACGATCCTATGCTATCATGGAGCTCTTCGGCGTAGTTTCTGAAACCGCGGAGCATGTTTCAGAGACAGATGATGTAGGAGTTCTAGAAAGTCACTATGCTGATGACGATGAGACGAACGTATGATTAGGCATTATAACAATTGTTCACCATCCTATACCACCTTAACGTACGTGTTAAGTGCCTGTTTTTTTGTGGTTTCATGCAGGAAAGGCTTTAATGTGGGCAAGAAAAATAAACAACAATAGCATGCGTCTGCACGACGTTTGCTAGTTTTGATCTCTGTATGATCAACAATAATTCTCACCCGAGGTCATAGTCTGTGACCTCAGGTGAGAAGTATACTTGCGTACTGTATACCTGCACACAAGTATACTTGCGCACTGTATACCTACACCAGTATACTTGTGTACTGTGGACATCCTGATCCTGCCATTGGTTACTACGACGAGGTTCTACATACAACACTGTTTGTGATAATTGCAACACCAAGAAAGGATCGCGCTATTCAAATGAAATTTGTGTCACAGATTCCTCATGTTACAAGAGATAACTGATTGCATTTGTAGAGCTGTACAAGATTATTCGCTTCAAAACTCAGTATCGTGTGCAGCCACCTCGAGCAACAATAACAGCCTCTATACGGCGTAGCATTGAATGGAAAGGTTTTTTTTTATATCGTCCTTGGAAATAGCCTGCCACGATGCTTCTATGTGAGACCAGAGTTCATTTGTGGTGATTGGCGGAGGCGTTTCACGGGCTAGTCTCTTAGCTATTATGTCCCAGACATGTTCTATCGGGGCGAACGTGCAGGCCAGGGAAGAAGCGGTATCTTCCGTGCATGGAAGAGGTCTTGGACATCTCGGGTCACATGTGGCCGAGCATTGTCCTGCTGGAATATAGCGCCAGGACAACTCTGAAGGAAGGGTTTCTCCTCCGCCTCTAAAACATCCCTGATATATCGCTGGCCCTTAATTCGTATCAAGGGAGCTCTCTAGTTGAACCCAATGGCGCCCCAAACTATGACGCTTGGCGTTGGGCCGGTATGATGCTGCAAGGTGCGGTTCACCACGATATCTTCGAACACGTATGCGACCAACATGGTACATTAAGCTGAATCCTGACGCGTCAGAAAACACCACCTGTAGTCAATCAGCGTGCCAATGTCTGTGTTCGAGACCCCACTGCAGCCGGAGGTGTCTATGATGCGTATCAATCTGCTGCTAGCAACCAGTCCTTTGTTACGCAAACAACATCGAAGTGTGCTGGAAAACAAAGCCTAACCTGTGACAGTGCTCAACTGCTGCGTTGATGTGTCTGACGTGCAGTAGTGTGATTTTGCGGTCTTTTTTCCGGATTTCTGTGCATCTGAGCCGCATTTGTTTACTGACACCACGTTTCTGTCACTCTACTGGCATTTCGTCCGGTACTAGTGGCAATTTCATGGTAGGAAAATCCAGCTTCCCTCATCCCAACAATCTTTTCTCGTTCAAAGTTCGTCAGGTGTTCATAATGCGACCTTCTTCGGCGACGAGGCATAGTGAGACACAAGAAACACCCCTTCAACTCAATATTCGGCTCTTCACTGATTGCATCATCTTGTTCAAGCCATCTCTTCATACCCAAGACCGCACAGTTCATATAGCGCCGGTCCAAAACTGCGTGCTCACTTTTATTGGCGTTTTAATCCCTTGCATGTCCCAAACAGCTGTACATATCCTATAAGTTTCAAGCAAATACCAGCAGTCTTTCATGGTGTTGCAATTTTCACAAACAGTTGTGTAATTAATTACACGTCGTTACTGCATATGGAAACCTTGAGGTTTTAATAAATGATCATGTTGATCAAACAAAGATCTTCGCTCTGTCCACGTTTATAAGTGAGTCACGGAAAAATTCTCATTGGCCGCCACCGCGAGTCGAACCCAGGGTCTTCCAGTTACGCGCCGGATATGCTTCCGCTACAGCACAGCGGCCTCGAATTCCTCCAGACTCACACACGCTAACTGCCAAGCCAATTTGGCAAATTGCTTCTTGGAGCCCCGCACAATGCTGGGGATTCACCAAAGATGGTAAGCAGCAACTGAAGAATTAATTAGAAGGCCGTGACTCACTTATAAACTTTTCCGTGACTCACTTATAAACGTGGAAAGAGCGAAGATCTTTGTTTGATGTTCCTGGTCCACGTTAAATGTCTGTATTAATTCTTCATTCGCCTTCTAATTAATTCTTCAGTTGCTGCTTACCAACTTTGGTGAATCCCCAGCATTGTGCGGGGCTCCAAGAAGCAATCTGCCAAATTGGCTTGGCAGTTAGCATGTGTGAGTCTGGAGGAATTCGAGGCCGCTGTGGTGTAGCGGAAGCATATCCGGCGCGTAACTGGAAGACCCTGGGTTCGACTCCCGGTGGCGGCCAATGAGAATTTTTCCGTGACTCACTTATAAACGTGGATCTTTGTTTGATGTTCCTGGTCCACGTTAAATGTCTGTATTAATCATGTTGATTACCTTTGAGAAATGCTGTTATTGAGTGTTTGTGAAACTGAAAGAGAGGAAGAATGTAGCGTATTGCTTATGTTTGAAATGAAATTCATGAAACTGGAGTTTAAGCGCTAGGCAGCCGTCTGACTTCACTCACGTATCCTTCAGTTCTTCAAAGCAAATCTATGGGTTCATATCAATGTTCTGCTGATAAGCGATGTGGACAGCCATACATTAATCGATTGCAGTTGTTTGAATACATGTTAATGATTTCATATCTATTCAAAGTTATACTTATTTGATTTTCTGAGGTAAAAAAACATTGCTTACTCTTTTAATATCTCCGCTTTCTTAATTTATCCTTCAAAGTTGTTCTCGTGTACTTTCTATTAAAAGGGATTCCATGTGCAGTAATGATTGAAGATTATACGGCAAAATACGAACTGTTTCGGTTCCATTACAACTCACGTTATTTTGATGTTTGTGTGCAATTGTGAAAGACTTTTAATTTGCCTTCCGCCTCACTGAACACAAGAGTTGCTCAAAAGCATGTAAAGGAAGATAAGGAAAGGAAAAAGGTCTTCCGAGTTTTCTACGCTGGAAAAATATCCCTATATTCTTCCTCACACCGAAGTCAATTTTCCAAAAAAAAAAAAAAAAGAAAAAAAAAAAGAAGTATCTGACTTTCCTAACATGCGTAGTGTCGTTGAAGAGCTGGGAAATTCTTTATTCTTCGAATCTTTGAATGATTACACTGAAGAGCTAGATGCATAAATCATTCCAAAAAGGAAGGAATGCTTTAGATATGACATGGATACACCTTCATTTGATTTTAATCATGAAGAGTCTAAGCGATGATTACCCTTCATATGACAAGAGCAAAAAAACATTCTCATTCCAGATATACTCTGCTTGAAAGTTCATTAAATATACAAGAGAATGATTGAGAGCCTTCCCTTTTGGTTAGGAATTCGCAAGACGCGAGCTAGACTTGAGCAAAATCTAAATCATTAAATTTGACTGATAGTAATGAATGACACTAACTAATTTGAATATCTGTTGTGATTTTCATATTGATATTGTATCATATGTCAAGCATAATCATTGATTATTCATAAGCACTAAGCACCTCTCAATCCAAAACTTTAGAAAATGTTCTGTCGTTAATGCTTTCTGTGTTCGCTAGATTATGCTTTCAGGAGATGGTTCGATTCTATGCTCGCGGTTAGTGGTTTTCTGAAGTGTTTCTTTTCTTTTTTTTTTCTACAGACATTTAATTGAAAACACTTGTCAGTCCTTTAACAGTAGGTGTCCTGAGCATACTGTAGACCTTGTTCCTTCATTTTGTTAAGGAGTTTGTTTCGTTAGGGATGGGTAACTATCTCTAAACTTTCGTGCTCTAAGAAATAGTTAAATACAGCCATTCCCAAAAATGACTATTGGAAACCTCACTGAAACAAATTAAAAGCAGTGCACAATGTGTTTAAAAAAAAACAGGGCTTTCAAACAGAGCATGAATCTGTCGGCATCAGCTGACTCAAAAAATAAAGCCAGGCTAACAACTGACATAATAAAGGGATCACTGTGGAATTACTATTGGAGGAAGAACAATACAAAATATTAGATTTGCAGATGACCAAGCAATATTAGCTAATATTGGGGATGAACTACAGCATCTACTGCAAAATTTTGAAAATGTATGCAAAAAATATGGTATGAAAATCAACACAAAGAAAACAAAATTAATGAGTCTCCAGGAAACCATGAAATGTTGAGTCGATGATGAATGGAGATAATGTAGAACAAGTGAGACTATACAAATACCTCGGTAGTATAATCCAAGAAAATGGAAAATGTGACATGGAAATAAAAGAAAGAATTAAAAAGGAAAATATGCATTTTGTAACAAGAAAAATTTATTAATAAAATGAATAAAAATTTAAAGAAAGAAACTTATTAAGTGCTATATTTGGAGTATAAGTTTATATGTGGCTGAAACGTGGACAATTGGGATGAAAGAAGCTAAAATGTTAGAGGCATTTGAAATGTGGTTATGGAGAAGAATGGAAAAAATAAAGTGGATTGAAAAATTACCAATGATGAAGTATTGCAAAGAGTTGCAGCAGTACACATACACGACGTCGAATACGAACCCACTTATTGCTGTGCTGTAGATTGAACATGTACTCATAGGAGCAGGTGACACATTTTCAGTCGTTCAATGTCCAGTGACAATGCTCCCGTGCCCATTGCTGGCGGGGCTGTCGATGACGGTTGGTCAGTAAGGGCACATGAACGGAATGCAAACTCTTCAGGCAAATCCGCACGAGCGTCGACTATATTGTGTAGTCGGCATCGTTTTTCTGTGCGCCCTGGTTGTAGTCGTCTGCCATTAAGTGCGGGATCGTGAGATATCTGTTGTGCCAGGCGGCGCGTGCCGAACGGAGTTCACTTTGACTGTAAACCAGCTGTAGTCTTTCCTTTTTGGCATGTTGGATGGATCAGTTTTCCTCTTCGGACCATTGCCACTACATCTACACTATGGCTGCCCTCAAATGCCCAACAATGCCTGCAATTGAATGCATTGTTGTCCTCTCTATCCCTTCACAATGCCTCCAGTATTCCTCCCGCAGATAATCATTCTCCATTCTAGTTTCGACTAGTATTTCCCTTTTCATGTTGTCCGGGATTCATACTAGAGCGAACTGCCACACCCTACCCCAGCTGTCTGCATATATTACGCGGTGGACGGTGGCGTCACTGTTACATGCTATCATCCCACGCGTCCCCTTGTGAAGACCGTGGTGATCATAATGGCCTATCCCATGAATCTAAGTATCGCAGTGTGGGGCAAATACTCCATCCTAATTTGGAGTTACTGATTTCAGAGGGAGGAGAGAAACAGAACTTAAGAACAATCACAACATTCACGTGACACTCTGAACTCCAGTTCTTCATCGAAAAGAGATAACATCACAGTTTTCAATCTCTAAATGACATGCATTTTGTCCCGATCTTTACATGTCTGTAGAAACGACGATTTTTTCATAGTTTCATAATGCATAATTTGCAGATAGATAACAAGAAAAAGTAATTGTCAGTTTGCGAGAATAATTGTCTTTAAAGGAACTGGAAATATATATTTTGATGTTGATGTATAAATGGCTAGAAGTAAGAGCCGAGGGCATTGAATGACATAAATCGATCCTCTTTCGTACAAAGTCAGCAATAAGTCCATATTACGCGACGCACGTTGAGTTCCAGGTCGTAGGAAATTTTGCTACTTGAAATATGTTAGTTTAAATACTTATTAAGGTGAGTGCCAGTCTGTCGGTAAGCGGAATAATTAATGATTCTATGAAGTTACGTCTTCGATCGAACTTGTCGAAATCTTCTGTTTGAGTCCGGTCATTTTCTTCAAGTCAGAAGCTAGACGAATACAAATGATAATTACTAGTATCTTTGATCTTTCTGTTTCTTAGACCATTCCGCCGATGTTCACCTTTCCAAATTCCAATAAGATGAGTTCTCTAGAATTTTGAACCGTACTTTATGTTAATATCGAGCAAAATAATCTGGAAGTAAAAATGCTGATTAGTAAGCAGTATGACGAAGAAGGTAACTGTTAAAAAAGTAAGTAAATGAATAATTACTCGTTTCGGAGAATCTCTAAGAGGCTGTTTTTGAGTTCTTATATAAACGGTGTTACAATGTGCGGTTAAATGCTAATAAATGTTAATTGTTTTAAGTAACGTGCACTTCATATATTCCGGATGCTTTTCTCACATTTTATGCCCTTTACTTTGAGAAAGCAAAGTTCACTTGTCGCTACGTTTTTAACATTCTAAATAGCAGTAATGTGATTGGTTAATTAAAAGCTTGAATGAACCATCTCAAATGACTTGTAATATTGCCTCAGAAGTCCGCAGTGTTTACCAATGGTTTTCTGAGCCCAACTTTCTGTAAATAGTGCTCAAGTTGTTTGTACTAGAGTGCATCAAAAGTATCAAAAATTTAGAACGCGAACTTTATGGAATGGAAGGACCTTTTTGTTCTGGCATTTTGTACTACAGCTTAGTCGAACTGAATTTTACCGTAATTTTATTTGTCGTGCGCCATTCCTTTTTGCAAAGCCTCTCTCGATATACGAACATATCAGCCACAAAAGAGTTTACTCATTCTATCAGTTTGATGATTGATCCTTCGTCAGTCTCTAGGAGTGATATTTCCCCTTGTAAAAATCAAATTGCAAAAATAAAAAATATCTTTGGGTCTTATATAGGCAACGACATGGATGAGTGAGGACGATCAATGGAAAGACGTGTGCATGTTACAATCCCAGGTGGTACAGACTTGCAATTTAACGTAGGCCTAATACTGAGCCGCCGTCTTTTAGGAATAGAAAACGGTGGCTCGGTGTTCGGGGGGAGGCGTATGTTAAATTGCAATGCTGTGCTACATGGAATATCTCTGTTTCCAGACGAATGACAGGAAACATATCTCTTAGGTCAAAAATAAAAGAAGGGGTAAACATTTTCAAGATTTTTCCACATAAGAGGACGAGTCTGTAATTATCCGCAGTTCAGTTGTATTTGTGTTTCTGGTAGCAGCACTGTCGTTTTCGCGTGCATCGCTAGACAAGGTTAGGCTAATTGTCACACCCTACCCATGCAGATCACTGCTGCCTAGGTTTGAAGTTGTTAGGTCAACCCCAGCACTGCTGCCCAGGTGTGAAGTTGCTAGGTCAACCTCATCACTGCTGCCCAAGATTGAAGTTGCTAGATCAATCCCATTACTGCTGCCCAGGTTTAAAAAATTTGCTAGGTCAACCCCAGCACTGCTGCCCAGATGTGAAGTTGCTAGGTCAACCTCATCACTGCTGCCCAAGATTGAAGTTGCTAGATCAATCCCATTACTGCTGCCCAGGTTTAAAAAATTTGCTAGCTCAATCCCATTGTCGTTGCCGTGACGTTAACCATGGCCGCTTCACTTTCCATTTCTACCAAAGAAGAAAAGATTTCATTGATCCCGTTTTTTCATGGTCTGAAGGTGTATCATGTGCCGTAATCCAATGAAGACTTTCAGCACAATACGGGGAACAGTGTTTTGCCGCAACGGAGTGTCAAGGAATGGTTTGAAAAGTTCAAAAAAAATTGTCGATACACTGTCAGATGTCGGGTCTCTCCTCTTGAAGAAAAGTTGCGCGATGTTTTGAGTTACTTCCATTTAAAATAAATTTTCGTCAGCGCCCAAAAGAGACACGCGTTCCCTTTTTTTTTCTTTTTTTGGGGGTGGGGGTTAGGGGCTCACGCCCACCCTGATCAACACAATAGGCTAATTTTGGGCCTCTGGTTCCAGGGTAAGGAGAGAGCCAGTATCGTAAGACAAGCACAATATCTATGTCACACGGGATTTGAACACTCACCCATCTTAGACCACTGCCCACCGGGGCTGGATGTCCGAGCCAACATCTTTTTTATATTATCTGTGGTTCTGACAAATTCCTCACGTTCCCAAGACTAACAAAATTATGGATGGAAAACATGCATAAGTGTTGCTTAAGTTTCTGCAGATGCTTGCTACGACCCCGAGAAAAGAAAAGCAATAAAAAGGAAAGATTACGAATTGAAAAGCTGTGATTTTGTCTGTCTCTCTCTATAACACACGGTAGAGTGCTAAAAATTTCCAGAAGTTGGAAAGTCCCATATTCATCCGGGCTAAACAGGATTGACTTCACGTAATCTGTTTTTTTTTTTTTTGCATACATAGGATGCTGTGCGATTATATAGTACTGTTTTACCAATGATGACAACAAAACCGGTTCTTTTTTTGTTACTTTAGTGGTTTAACGACGACTGTGAGCAATTCGATGGGCTATAGGCAGGTGCCAGTCTATAATTTAGGGCCACTGGTTATAGGGAAGAGAGTGGGCCTGCGCGGAAAGACCCATGCCTCACGGGATTCGAACCCGGACCTATCTCGGACGAATGGTCAAATGCCAACGCGTAGACCACAACACCATCGGACCGACTACTTCTTACACACTCATCGTCCAAAAAATAGTTGCACCCAAAGGGAGGCAACCGACAGGAATGAAATTTGGTCGGTAATTTTGACATCGTGAGACATGCAAATGATTCAAGTATCAAGCTCGGCCGCGCATGTGAAGCAAGCAATGAGGATTCGTAGCGCTGTGCCTGACCGGCTATATAAGGTCGTCCTGTTGCGCGCGCTTGCCATTCTAGCTCGTGCTGTTGTGTTGGTTGCATGTAAGTAAAGTATGCCTCGGAGAAAAGTTCGAAAGTAATTCGAGCAGTTGGAGGAGTTCGTGAAGAGCCGCATCTTCCGGCTCCGGGAAGCAGGATGGTCTTATCGCCGTATTGCGAGCCATACCGGTCGTTCGGATATCACCATAGCACGCTGTTGGCGGAAGTGGATAGAACAAGGCACGCAGCAGCGACAGGAATGATCTGAAAGATCTAGACGAACCACGGAGAGAGAGGACTGACGGGTCTTCCAACATGCTTGAAGTGACCCAACAGACACGATTGCGGATATTCAGCGTGCAGTGGTGCGCTCCATGCATAGTCCGATTAGTGCCAGCACCATTGGCAGACGGCTGCACGACGTAGGACTACGCGCACGCAGACCGTTACGACTGCTGCTTTTACAACAGTGCATCGTCGCCAAAGACTGCAATGGTGTCGTGCCAGACTGTCATGGAGCCACTCAGAATGTCAGCGGGTGATCTTCAGTGACGAGTCCCGCTTTCGTCTTGGAGGAGACGACCAAAGAATCCGTGTGTGGAGACACCGTGGTCAGCGCCAAGATGAACGGTTTAATGTCGAGCGTCACGCGTCCAGAAGGCCTGGCGTCATGGTGTGGGGTGCAATTGCTCACGATGCCAGATGGCCTTTGGTGTTCATTACAGACATTTTGACATCCCAACGTTACGTTAATTATGTCCTGCAACCAGTGGCCCTACCTTTTCTGAACGCTCGTCCGCATACTGCTGATTCCTCGAGAGCTTGCCTTCAAGGCACTGACACTCTGCCATGGCCAGCCGCATCGCCAGACTTATCGCCGACTGAAAATGTGTGGGATGCTATTGGACGCGCCATCCACACTTCACCCGACCGCACGATCTGCAGGAACTGCGCGAGAGGATTCAAGCTGCATGGGATGGCTTATCGCAGGATACCATTAGGAACCTGCACAACTCCATACTAAAACATCTGGCATGCTGTGTGAGCAAACATAGCGGCCCGACGCCATACTGAGGTACACTACATATATTGGCGTGTAGCTCAATAAATATTGCGCATATCAGTCTCAATGTTTAATCATTTATTGTTCCTGATAACCTTTACCTTCCTCCCGAATAGCATTGCAATCCGTCACGTCCTTCTAAGTGCAACTATTTTTTTTGACGATGAGTATATACGTATATCAGGCCTTTCGGAAAACAATCGCCGATTTTCTGAGGTGCAACATTCAACTCGTCCACAATGATTGCAGACCAACCCGCTCCCCGCGCCATTCGTACGAGTTGAAGGGCGGTTCAGAAGCCACGTACACGCCATAATCGGTTGAGCTTCAGTCGTGGCTACCCGTGTGAGAGTGGTCTCTACAAAATGTTAGGAAGAAGTGAGTTGCGGGTGATTCTGCTGCACGAGTTCCAATTGGGTCGTAATGCGGCACAACCTACCGTAATGTGGTGGAGGCATGGGGGAGGCAGCATATGAAAGTACTGTTCGTCGGTGGTTTGGAAAGTTTCGTTGCAGTGACACGTGCCTACAAAAGATGAAGAGGGCAGAGGACTACAACCGGTCATTGATAACGGCGCTCTGAAAGTAAATCCTCGCGTCACAGTCGGAGAACTCGCTAAACAGTACAATGCGTAGGTGTCAACCATTTCGGTCAAGAAGCCAGGGAGGATTTACAGGGAAGCCTACGAAGCACAGACGCGATGCGGAAGGGCCCCGGAAATGACGATATTAGTTTGTTTTGTTTTTTAGTAGGTTTTGCTTCTCAAATAGAAAAGGAATCATAAAGTGAGGTAGAAATTTGATGTTCTCTATTCTGGGATCATATTTCGGCCCAAACTTAAAGACTTTCATCACCAAGTACTTTCTTCGAGCTTAAATTCAGGCTGACTAAACATTTATTTTTGGTAGTAATACAGGGTAATTCAAAATGATTGCCCCGATTAAAAATGAGAATACCTGGTTTATGAACATAGATACAGAGATCATAGCGTTGCACAATAAAGAAGGAAGTTTAGAATTTTGTTTCCATACCTTAACAAATGTTATGTGTGACTCCATTGGGTCACGCGGACAACATCTAAACAATAATCCGTTTGACGCCACACATTATGAAGCATGTCCGTAGTCACTGATGCCAGTTCAAGCTGAATGCGCATCTTTAGTTCTTGCAGTGTTCTCGGCAAAGGTGGCACATAAAATTGGTCTTTTACATACCCATCCCCCCCCCCCAAAGGAAGCTACAAGAAGTAAGGTCAGGAGACATGGGGTGCTACTTGCAGAAAACCCTGTCGCCCTCCAGCTCCCAAAACGCAGTTTCTGCTGCGGTCGCCATTTCTTCCCAGTGGCTTTGGCGCACGGTCAGCTCGCTTTCCTACGTCCCCATAGCATCACAGCAGTAGGTTCCAATAAAATTCTAAACTTCCTTTTTTTCTTGTGTAGGGTTATCAGCTGTCTATTTGTCTTCATAAACACGTTATTGCCATTTGTAATCGGGCAATTATTTTGAATTACTCTCTGTATTACATAATACTACAATACAACTGAGCTCAGAGACTGGGGTGTTATCCCAGTTTCGCTATTAATAATATAAATATCTGTCTACAGACGGACAGCTATTTTTATTAATAGCGCGATTGCTTTCCTACATCTTATGCCTAAAGAAACGCATTAAGTTGTATAATTTTCTTTCTGCTTTTTCACTCCTTAAACGTGTTTTATGTCTTATCACTGCATTACGTGTTAAGTGCAATTTTCAGAATTTTTCAAAAGTGCCGTCTTTTGTCGAATGATCTATAACTCCATCCACAGGTTTAGATTAGAGCTAAACGAAAAAGGCTTTCGCTAGGGGATACAACAGACAAAAGATAAGAAAACGCGTAATTTAAGACAAATCTCGCAATTTTTGTAATATTTTCCTTCACATATACACCCGAAGCCTGAGTTGCGGCATTGGTTAAATCTGTAAGGTTGCAAAACGCACGCCAAGTTTATTTAAAAACAAAAGGTACCAAAACGCACATGTACATGAAAACAAAAACAGCACAAAAGACCTCCTGCAAAACAACAAAAATATCTCGAAAAGCCAAGGTACAGCCATGTAGGCCTAACACTGCGGTGTCTGATGAAACGATTAAACGGGCTGACGAATTGATTAAAGGTGCCAGATGCATTCGTGTTCAGGATATTGCCATGGAATTGGATATTAGTAAAGATTCTGTTGGACGAATTATTAATAAACCTCTCAACTATAGGAAGATCTGTGCCAGGTGGGTACCCAGAATGCTTACAGCGGTACATAAACTCCAAAGGCTAGACAATTGCAATGAACTGGTACAGGGCTACGATGACGAGAGGGACGCATTCCTGGGATGCATAATCACAGGCGATAAAACGTGCGTTCATCAGTTCGAACCGGAGACAAAACGGCAAAGTATGCAATGGTGACATCCGAATTCGCCCCCATCAAAGAAATTCAAAGTTTGTTCGTCGGCGTCCAAGGTCATGGCCACTATCTACTGGGACAACCACGGTATCCTTCTAGTTGAATACTTGGCAAAGAATTAAACAATAAATGCGAAGGCCTATATAAAGACACTAAGAAAACTTGTGCTGTGTATCCAGACCAAACGGCCAACATTGAGAAACAATCAAGTGTTGCTTCAGCACGACAACTCCCGCCTGCATATTGCTAGTGCAAGCAGAAACTGCAAAACAGAGGTGGACCGTTCTTCCGCATCCTGCTTACATTCCGGACTTGGCACCTTCCGATTTTCATGTTTTTAGTCCCTTGAAGGATAGTCTTCGTGGCCACCACTATGAGAGCACGGACGATCTGTGAGCGGCTGTCCGTCAGTGGATTCACAATACCCCTGCTAATTCCTTCGCTACCGGAATGAATCGACTTGTTGATCGGTGGAGGAAATGCATTGTGCTGAACGGAGACTACTTTGACTGTTCGCACCACTGTATTATATATGTGAGTATCATATTTATGCATCCTGTATATTTTATTTCTCTCCTGTAATTGATAGGAATAAAAATCCGGATACTTATCGAACAGCCCTCGTATCTTACCTACCAGACGGTATCTCTTTATCAATATCAGTGACTGAGTCTGGCAATCTTCCCTTTTTGTCTCAAATCCACTGCGCCTCCGGTAATTAAACTGCGTTTAAGGGACCCCACCTGCCCAGAGCTGCATCTCTTCCGTACAAACCCCAAAATAAAAGAGCATTTAAATCAATGGAGCCATGATATTCCTGATCCTTTACCTGGGGAGGAACAGTACTTTGTATATATATCACAGGGGTTGTAATTTTGCGTTCGTAAAAAACGAAATATCGTATTTTCGTTAGAAAAAATATTTATTTGCTCCTCTAACACAAAATATTTTCAACAGCCATTTAAAAAGAAAAAAATTAAAAAATCATGACTCATAACACGTTATACTGTATGATAGGAGCGTGTATCATAGGACACCTCTATCGTCGCTTTGGGTAGGGGTGTCATTTCTGTAAATGAAGCCTCCAAATTTCCTTTAAGCATGCACGATGATAAAACTTTGAGATCGCGTTTCCCTTCTTTAGCTATACTTAGTTGTACGTGCTTCCAGAGGTGGGTTTAAACATTTACAACTCCCTAGGCCAAGAAAAATCAGACGATCCAGGTAAACGTATTTTAATGTAAAATAATTTACTTCCAATTTTAATTTTATAATTAAATTGCATATAGAATTTTTATCACAAAAATAATCAGCATATTTTGAACTCAACTTATATACGATCGCATTATTTTTAGACTTATCCAAAGCTTTTTATACTATAAATCATAATACCTTACTATACAAATTATACACGATATGAATTAGAAACAATAAACATTCTCCTTTTAAAAGTTATTTATCAGATAGGCAACAATATACACAAATTAACAAACATCAATCCACTCTGGTGTTCCACAAATTAACCAACATCATACCAACTGGTGTTCCACAGGGTTCAATTTTGGGACCTGTACTTTTCAGTATATACATCAATGATATCTTTATTTCAAGAAGTGATATAGACCTAGTCCTCTATACAGACGACATAACCATCCTCACCTCATTTAATTTAACGACTGACACTGCTAGTATTATTAATACTCAACTTAATAACATCTCAGATTAGCTAAATTCCAATGAATTAATTTATAAATACTACCAAAACAAAATCTCTAATTTTCTCAAAACAAAATATTTCACAAATTCCTTCTATCACATTATCTATTAATGGTACAAACATAGAAGAGGTTAACTCCTTACTTTATTTGGGATTACCTTACACAGAGATCTTAGATGGAACCAACATGTTGACTCTCTTCTTCTCAAACTGTCTGAAAACATTGGAGTTATTAGCTTGGTATCAGACTCATATTAATTATGCTATCTTATCGTGGGTACAGACAACTAAATATAATTTCAAAAAACTTCAAATTCTTCAAAACAAATATATAAGATTAATTGACCTAAAATTTGATAGAAATACACAACTAACACTATATAATACCACAAGAGTTTTCCCAAACAAATATAACATTCTTACGATTAAACAATTATATTACTTCAATATCGGCAAAATTACGTTCAAACGCATTAAGAATAATTTACACACCGACATTATACACCAGATACACACACATGACACGTGCACTAAATCCCATATTCGGCCTATTCATCCGAAAACTGAGACCATGAAGCAAAGTTTAAATTACATTGGCCCACACTACTGGAACTCATTACCTACGGAACTAACTTCTTTAAATAATTTTAACCTTTTTTTAAAAAAAAACTAAAAAAACTTTATAATGAATTGCAGCTCCTCAAATTAATGATTACAGTGGATGGGAACTATAACTAATATTACGACTTGTATATCGTGATGTAAATTGCTTTTTCAACGGTATTATCTGTAATGTTTATTATCTGCTCATATATCATTACCCGGTTTTTTTGTTTTTTTGTTACTATGATGCTCTTGTTTGTAATTACAACTACTGACCTCAGTGTAAAACTAGCCTAGGGAGCATGGGACCCTGTCAGGCCTGGCTGGCCTTTTCCCCTGCTTCCTTGCTGTTCATTGTTTCAATTGATATTTCTCTAACACTGGGTTTTTTTGTTTTTTTTTTTGCTCAGCAAAATAAATGAATTGAATTGAATTGAATCTATGTAGAATTTTCAGCACATGTATTATTTAAAATTGGGGGTTGAAATAACCTTTTTAAATATCATTTTCACGCAAGTTTAATTTGAACAATTTTGAAACTTCATTTCATCGTCACTTTTTATATTTAGAAATAAAATTGCTTGATTTTAACATACTTATGAAACATCTGTCTGCAAATTTTGTATTTGAAATTTTAAAAGCTTGAGCAATATTATTTTTAGAATTTTTTAAAGATATAGTTCTGCCAGCAGTGTTCTTTGTAAATCGGTTGAATGATTAAGAGAAAGTGGAAACTAATGATCATTAATTAGTAAAATTACTTACGATATTTTCTTCACAATTTCTTTGTGGTAAAATCTTCCACTTTACCATCGAATGACAATGTTTGACATTTGTTTTAAGTGACAAAACTGCAAATGCACTCATTTTGTCCTTTGAGCTAGATGTCCAGGAATAATTACGAATGGTTTTCAAAAGAGAAAAACTTCGTTTCTCCAGAGACTTTACTGATTTTTTTCATGCATAGGTAAATCTTTAGGATAACATCAAAGTTAGGGATACCTGAACCCATTCTTTTCGTTCCTAAAAACATTGAAACACGTTAGCAGTAGGAACACTTTAATCTGTCACTGGCTATCTAAATTATGCCATAATTTCTGAAAATTCCTATTTGAATTCAGATAAATAATCCACCTGGGACTGCACGATGCGGAATATATACACCGATTAGCCATTACATTATAACCACCTACCCTTCCTTTAGCCCGCAAAACAGCGGACACTTGGTGAGGCATCGATTCGATGAGGTGGCGATAGGTACCCTGGTATATCTGGTACCATAATATTAACAGCACGTCCTCCAGTTCCTGTACATTTCGGAGTGGTGGTGATTTAGCGAGAACCCGCTTTTCCAAGTCAAACCACAAATGTTCGATTGGGCTCATGTCAGCTGAATTTGGAGGCCAGGGCATTAACAGAAAGTCGCCACCATGTTCCTCGAACCACTTCTTAACGATTCTGGCAGCGTGGCATTGCGCATTATCTTGTTGGTAATGGCTATCACTAGCAGGGAACACAGTTGCCATGAATAGGAGAACTTTGTCCGCTACGATGTTCAGATAGCTGACAGATGTCAGGGATTTTTCAATTGGGATAAGAGTCCCAAAGAAACATCACCCGCAGCATAACACCACCGCGGGACTGTTTCCGCCCAACAGTACAATAAAGAGCCATCGCCTCCGTTGGTAATCGGCGTATCTGCGCTCGGCCGTCAACGTGATGCACCAGGAATCTTGATTCGTCAGACCAGGCCACTTTCGTCCAATCATCCACGGTCCAATCTCGATGATCTTGGGCCCATTACAAGCGTTGTTGGAGATGACGTGCAGTGAGCATGGGGACCCGGCTGGGTGTTCGGCTACGCGGGCCCAGGCGCAGGAGGCTGCGATGAACTGTGTGCTGCGACACATTGCCCTAATAACCACTGTTGTAGCTGCGAGTGATTTGTCGCACTGTGGCCGGTGCGGTCGCTGTGTCTCTTCGCTCCTCCTCTGGCATCAATGAGCAGCGGACGACCCACAGCTGGACGACGGTTCGTCGTTTGGCTATCTGTGCACCAGTTTTGATATGTACTCACTACAGCGTCACATGAACAACAAAAGCCGCGGTGTTTTCGAGATCGTAGTTCCGAGGCGCCGTCTCATTATAATTTGTTTTTTATGAAACTCCGAGAAATCGTCATCTTTTTCCATTCCGATTCCGAACACTCTACTAACCGAAAGCCGGTCTTCAAGTTGTGTATATACTGCTCTTTGAACTTCACCTACGCCAGCGTATGGTCTCCAGGCTGGGGGTGGTCATAATGTAATGGCTTATCGGTGTATTGTGTAACCATTATGCTGTCCTTCCCTGTCATCCACACCACCCTGGAGGCCTTAATGTATAAATCTGCTTCATGGGAGTAAACCATTTCGATTTCCAGCTTTCCAATGAATTTATTTAAATGCCTTGTTTCACTGCAAGTTTCTTTTCAGTTCCCGTAATACGGTAAAATGACTTTTGTCATATTATTCCCAAAATTTTGGCGACCCTAAATATTTACAACAGGGTCCCTAGGCCATAGCCCAGGTTGACCCAATGGTAAACCCGCCCCCTGCCTACTTTTTTTTTAATTATTTGGGCTGTTTCCCCTAATTCCTGATGACCTATTAGTTTGCTTTTTCTTTATCACTCAACTGTCCAGGTCACGTTTCTAACCACACTCCAATATCGCAAAAAACAATAGCGCCCCTCCCCTTAAAAAAATGCAGAAATAAAAATAACCAAAGAGATGTAAAACATAAGATTTAAATTGGTTCTCCAGTGGGAGCTATTGGGGCACGAGTCATGGGTAATCAGTGAAAGCTCTGCAAAAGCCGGGAATCTCAAAATGTTTAGGTCATCACTCCTCATTTGGCCAATGAGTTCACGTTGTGGAAAACATATTCGAGACAGTTTTAACTTTAAAATATGAGTGAAAAAAATCAAAAGGGCACAATAGCAACTGTGCCGCAACCTACAACGTAGAACTACTTCAACTATGGTCACTACTTCATGGCACTATCTCGCTAGTTCTACGTCCTTAAAGTATTTATTCAGCGAACGGTGACGTAGCCCTAAGTTGTAGGTTGCCACACAGCTGCTACTATTCCGCTTTGATCTTTTTCAGATATAAATTCTTTAAGAAATAAAGCAAAAGAAATATTTTACTTTATTTACTTAAAAGCAACTTATACTATATTCATAGTATCTTATGTTGATTATAAATTAATGTTAGTAGAAGTAGAGCCGTTGTATCATCGTTGTCAGTAGTCTTTGCTAAAATTGTTTCTGAAGAAATCATTCTTCAGAAACAATTTTTCAAACTCTTTAATTGCCTTGTTTTAAATTTGGTAATATGTCTCGGGCATAATGTACTCTTCTTGTTGTTGCTCTTGTCTAGATTACGAATGTATCGGCGGTGTAAAGGTTTGAGATGTAATGCATTCAGGATTCAGCGAAGTTGTGAAGACTGACGATGTACATTGGTATTCCATGCTCGGGGTGAAAATTTGGATCGATGACATCAATCTCCACCTGTTCTTGCTGTTCAGGTTCAATTTGTGCAGTTGAAGTGGAAGGTTGTGGCTCCAGAGTCCAACTCGGGTGAAACGCATCCTGGCGCGCAGACTTTTGACGCTCCCTACATTCCCATGACCTTTCCGTTGATGACTTAGTGAGCCTTTTCGGATAACTGTCGTGCTCCTCTAGCTGTTTCTTTAACTTTCGTCGGTTCTTATAGTAATTTTCCCTGGATTTCCGCGGCATTTCTAAATTATTGTCACCAAATTTTTTTTTATCTAAAAAATACATTTTAAATCCATTTGATTTTGGTTTATCACATACGTCCGTTAGCTTTGACCGTCAGCTATGGAATGCGGGGCTGAGGTCATGTCTATCATTATCTATTCACTAGTTATCAACCTCAAAACGGCGTGCGGCGAAACAAAATTACGCGAAATTTAGCTTAACTTTCTAAAGCTACTGTATCGTAGGGTTAAGGGGTGGGGGATTGAAACTTTTGTTATGAATGGGAATCTATAAACTATCTGATGATGTATTATTTATTACTCTACGATTATTAGTTTTTGTTTAAAATGTGACATGTTTTCCTTGCATCCGTGCTCCATGTTGCCCCCTACCCAGTTCTACGTCAAAATTAGTTTTCATTTAGTGTGCTACAGAAATTTTGTCGCAAAGGAAGCTTTTGAAGCGCACTAAATGAAAAATGTCTTAGACTAAATTTAAATGTGTAAAGCAGCTGAATCTTGAGGTTTGCATTTCATGTTCATATCCTGTGGAAACAATATCGTGAGATTAGTAAATACGAAATAAAACTTAAGTAGCATTTATACACAAACTAGCAGTCATGCTCGTTCTCCGAACGGTGAATCTATAAAAGCATTTTTTTTTGTACATAAAATTAAAACAAAGGAAAAGTAATTAAGGGAAAGAAAAGTAATTTAAGATCCTTAACTGTTTTACGATTTAGAACAGGATCGTGATGTCAATGCATATGGTTTGACGTAAAACGGTAGCTGGCTTTGGCGCTCCTTAATTTTTAATCAAAATTTTATGGAATTTTTACAGCATTTCAACGTTTTTGGCATACTTATCTTTAAACCTATCAACATTTTGAAGAGTAAAGCTGAGCCACTTTTTTGAATTTTCAGACTTTCCAGGTGTAGAAGTGGTAGAAAAGTTTAAGCAGACAATATTCCAAAGCCGTGCTTTTGATTTTTTGGTTTTCGGACTTTCCTAGGTGTAGCAGTGGTAGAAAAGTTTAAAGCAGACAATATTCCAAAGCCGTACTTTTGATTTTTTGGTTTTCGGACTTTCCTAGGTGTAGAAGTGGTAGAAAAGTTTAAGCAGACAATATTCCAATGCCGTACTTTTGATTTTTTGGTTTTCGGACTTTCCTAGGTGTAGAAGTGGTAGAAAAGTTTAAGCAGACAGTATTCCAAAGCCGTACTTTTGATTTTTTGGTTTTCGGACTTTCCTAGGTGTAGAAGTGGTAGAAAAGTTTAAGCAGACAATATTCCAAAGCCGTACTTTTGATTTTTTGGTTTTCGGACTTTCCTAGGTGTAGAAGTGGTAGAAAAGTTTAAGCAGACAATATTCCAATGCCGTACTTTTGATTTTTTGGTTTTCGGGCTTTTCTAGGTATCCAGACCGTAAGACCTGTTTAAGCATGCCAATTTTCAGATCTCTAGGTCATTTTGAAGTGGTCGAACAATTCGCGAAAACTTCAAACAGACAATATCCCAAAGCTGCCATTTTGATTATTTTTGTTTTCGGACCTTTCTAGGTATATAGACGTTAAGACCTATCAGCATACCAATTTTCAGATCCCTGGGTCATTTAGAAGTAGTCAATAATTTGCGGACGGAAGCTCTCCCGTTTCCCACTTTGCTTTATATACATATATACAGAAAAGAGATCCTTCTTTTTTACAATTTCTTGCATATTTCAAGGAACTACGTATGTAATCCTAGGCGTAAAAACGAAGCAGCAGACTTGTGATTGTCATTTGTTTGCAAGAGCAATTCTATCTCCGATTGCATCATGTAAATTAGCAGTTTTATTGGAATTTTATGTAAATTAAAAGAAATTACCTGAATTAAAGAAATCTCTTTCATCAGCTTATCGTTTTGCGATTTTGAAATATTTAATTCAGAAGAAAGCAGAATTTTCACATTTGTTTCTTTAGACATACGTAGTACAGGAACCCATTTCCTTGGGTTATTAAATTAACACAATGCCGTGCGTGCGTACGTGTGCGCACGCGCGCGGGCGCTACCATCTCGATGTTTTATCTGTTGTTTCTCATTAACGAAGTGAACAGCAATCATGCCGCATTCTAACTGGTAAAATAAGGTAGGAGGGTAATATGGTGCTAACATTCCTATATGGAACCATCAATTTATTATGGCACAGAGTATTACGTTACGACGGGTAATGGATCGAAACTATTACATCAAGCTGACGGAAATTTTCACAAAATATATTCGCATTCTCTGCACAGAATGAGACCATCTTTGGGATACATCCATAGCAATACATGTTTCAGCTGTTTCCAATCATCAGCAAATCACATATTGCGCCTAAATCGTCGTGACTTTGTATGCGCAATTACACTGAGTTAGCTTTGCATTAGGAACAACCCCCGTTTTACATGTTCAGAGCGATAACGAAGTACCACGTGATATCAACATCACGTGCGATTACCATAAATTGTGCAAACCTATCCTCTGTACGTAATCAGTAAACGTTTGCCAGTGATGGGGAAACGTGGTGATTTAAGCCAATTTAACCGCGGCCAGGTAATTGGGGCCTGGAGGACAGCTGCCAGTATTTCAAAAACAGCTGCACTTGTTAGCTGTTCCCATACTACGGCTGGATTAACCATGCACATACTTCCAGCAGAAGGGCTCACACTGGTCGCGGTTGGATCCTAGATATGAACGTCGGGTATCACAACTGGTATCTCAGCAGCGACGTGCGAAAGTCCTCAGCTCCCCCACCAGTACAACAGGGCTGCAGTTCGACCTATTTCCATATGAACCATGCGCCGAACCTTTCGCCTGGGGTTCCACAGCCGGAGAGCAATGAGGGTACCCATGATGGCGCCGAGTCATCGCAAACAACGCCTCGCATGAGCTATGGAACGTCGGCAATGGACCCTCGACAGATGGAAGAAGGTCTATAATGGATTAGCTTTATTTGCTTTCCGCTAAGCTAATTATAATGCTTCTGCTACTGAATGATATGCTTGTACTAAGCTTCAAATAGTGAATTCAAATGGTTGTTGTTACTAGTTAATTAAGAACATGAATAAAGTCTCCTGCTAGTAGTGTAGTAATAGTATTGAACAAACTTATAACTGGTAGTAATGTTGCAACAGTAATTAGAATGAATAAAGTCTTAACGCTGGTTGTTCAGGTGGACGTCAAGTAATTTTGTTTCCTATACTTCCAATGGAAAAACTTTTGTACACATTTCCTCCACACTTAGTGTGTTCCCAAGGATGAAAATTTGAACATCGATTAAAATAACTTCATATTATAACTTGGAATACTTAATATTTTCTAAAACATAACCATGATTATATTAAAAATAAATAACTTTTCCTTTGGTGGTGTTGAAACCAAAGAAAAGATGGCGCGACCTGTACTTTGATGACGTCAGTAGACAAACAAATGTTGGATTGCATAATTATGGTTATGTTTTAGAAAATATTAAGTATTCCAAGTTATAAAATGAAGCTATTTTAATCGATGTTCAAATTTTCATCCTTGGGAACGCATTAATTGTGAAGGAAATGTGTACAGAAGTTTCTCCATTGGAAGTATAGGAAGCAAAATTACTTGACGTCCACCTTAATGGTAATAAACTAATGATATAAACCTAACAGCCAGACAGAGGTCTGACAAAAACTATGAATTGAGAAAGACGTACTTACTACCAGCTCTTTTATTATGCAACTCTTGGTCATCCAAAGCACACACACACAACTTGTTTCACAATAATGAAGAATCAAACTAATCACATAGAACGAAACTCTCTCCTCTAGTATAACAACAAACGATCTCCCTATAACAACAAAAACTCTCCTTACAACAACAAAATCTCTCCGTATAACAACAAACGCTCTCCTTAAGTATCGTTGAACGCGCCTATGTATACTGGCTACCACCACGTCATGACTTACACTGTAACGTACCAGGAGATGTGACGTACCTGCCTGAAGGACGCACACGACATAAAGACAGATAGGAATCAGAATAAAATGTCCGCGTAGCTTAATTGGTAGAGCAACTTATTCCGGAATGAGTGGACCCGGGTTCGAATCCTGGCGCGGATAAAAATGACGGAGAAATTCACTTCGTTATAACACTCATTGCCAGATCTCATTCATCGGGTGAAATAATATTTCGTTCAGTAAGAAGATAATTTACATAGTAAAATAAAATAACCAGAGATAGTAAAAATCAAAAGGAAAGTGAATATAGAGTATACGTTACAGGTCGTCTGGAATGATGAGTCCCGTTTCCTGCTGCACCATGCTGATGGCCAGGTTCCCATACGGCTTGAACAGCATGAAGCGCTATGCCCTAGTTACAGAGTTCGGGTTGAACAGGCAGGCCGGTGGTGAAGATGGTGTTCTGTTCTGGATAGCTTTTTCCTGACAAGCCCTAGATCCGATGTTTAGCATCCCACAAACACTGAATGGTGGACCCTATGCATGGGGCCTGTTAACCGACTAGCTTCATCCATGCAAAGAATATCTAACTGATAAGAAGGTAAGGCTCAGCGAGACGTAACTAGCGCCACTATATTATGCGGCAAAGAATTACTACACAGAAGCCAACATTACAGGCTGATGCCGCAGGATGCCGAGCAGACTGAGTTAGACTGAGCATGCGTGTTTGTGTTCAAAGAATATAAACGCTTGTTTGTGTTGGCGTTTTGTTCAAAGGTTTTGTTGTTCTTATCTAGATCTGCGTTTATATTACAGCCATGAAATACACCCACTCCATTCCGATGAATAACAATTCATGGAATGGAGTGGATGAATAACAAGAACAAATTTGAAACCGTTTGAAACAAATATCCTGGAAAACCATTAAAACAACGTTTGCTGAAAAAAAAAGCTATCGTTACGTTGAAAAAATTAATTTATCAATTATATGAAACTGACTTTTATGAAAAATACCTCGTAATATTGTAAAATGAAAGAGGGAAGCATTCGATTACACATTGCATACCAAAGAGACAGCTTTAAGGATGCACTCGAACGTGAGGAATTAGTCCGGTCGGTAGAGAGCTCAGCTATCACGCCAACAGCCCAGGTTCGAACGAATGCTTTTCAGATCTGTTGAGAAAATTTCCCCAGCGCAGTGCGTTTAATTTACAAACTTCGGAAGGGTAGAAAAAAAAATTGTAGCTTTGGGAAACTGCGGTTGTCTTTGCTTTTTTTTTTTTTTTTTTTTTTTATATTATTATGGCTACTACTGGGAAATTGGCGGACAGTGCTGGCCCAGCAAGACTGTTTTTGCTGGGTACCTAATGTTTACGTTTTGTGGGAACCCATTCCTTTGTTTTGCTACTGAAAATTCCATGCAAACAATTTTTAATACGAATCCCATGGAAATTCAAAACCAGCCTCAGCATTTTTGACATTTAAGGTATATTGTAAATGTGAAATTCATGCCAAGCAACCTGGTATTACTACGGTGCTTAAAGTGAGAATAAAACTGCTAAAATTTCCTTAAAATAATATTAATTGCTAATGTATATATTTGTTTCACCAAAAGAAGGGACAGGAGGGATACTCAGAAAAGAACAAAAAAGAAAATGCTTTAGTAGACCCAATGAGACCGAAGGAAACAGTCGCAGATCAAAGCTTAGCTTCCTTTCCGTGAAATAGGCTTCCCGTCCCGCGTCTCCTACGCTTTTTGCGCCTGAATGTTAACTTTCCCGCAGAGCATCTGCGGCCGCATTACATGGTGGCGCTGCTGTCGCCTGTTTTACATTATCTCTACGAGAGTTGAGCTTCTTCACGCGAAGCGTTTATATTCTTTGATCCATGTGTGTGTAGCAGGTTTACCCGGATCACAGTCCTATTCTGGGACATGCTAGAATAGGGTGTGAGAATTTCTCATCCTCCTCTACAAAATGCGCTAAATTGAAGGAGCTGCTGCAGTATAGACGTGGGTCAAGTTACGCATGGAGGATCTTCGGCACCCTGTTGAAACTGTTCCTAGGATCTTGCGAAAAGTATAATTTCACAGAAAGATAGACCAACGCGCTTATAAGTTCCTAATGCAAAGCTAACTCAGTGCATAACCGCTGCTCCAAACCACTACGTCTCAACATTTCTCGGATGGATTTGTGTATTGAATAAAACATTGAGGATTTTAGCGGTCTTCAGGAAATGCAAGAACCCACTATAACGAAGTTAATTTCTCCGCCATTTTTGGTCTACGCCGGGATTCGAACCCGAGGCCGCTTATTCCGGAACAAGTCGCTCTACCAACTGAGCTACGCAGACGATTATTCTGATTCCTATCTGCCTTTATGTCGTGTGCGTCCTGCTGGCAGGTACGTCACATCTCCCCCCCGAAAGAGGGCCGGGGGCATGGCCCACGGGTCAGCCGTGACCATGAATCGTTGCAGGCAGCCATCCACGGTAGAACGTGCACTTGAGAACTCCCAGTCAATCTGCTGTGTGGAATGCAACATCACACATTTTTATTTTTCGAAGCGCTGGAGAAGGAATTATCTAATTTTTCCTGTCTCGCGGTGTGGAAATAACATCACACCAATGCGAGATTTTGAACGGCCGGGCCATCCGGATAGTTCGGGCGCCATTATAACGAAGTTAATTTCTCCGTCATTTTTGGTCTACGCCGGGATTCGAACCCGAGGCCGCTTATTCCGGAACAAGTCGCTCTACCAACTGAGCTACGCAGACATGTATTCTGATTCCTATCTGCCTTTATGTCGTGTGCGTCCTGCTGGCAGGTACGTCACATCTCCCCCCCCCGAAAGAGGGCCGGGGGCATGGCCCACGGGTCAGCCGTGACCATGAATCGTTGCAGGCAGCCATCCACTGTAGAACGTGCACTGGAGAATTCCCAGTCAATCTGCTGTGTTTAATGCAACATCACACATTTTTATTTTTCGAAGCGCTGGAGAAGGAATTCTCTGATTTTTCCTGTCTCGCGGTGTGGAAATAACATCACACCAATGCGAGATTTTGAACGCCCGGGTCATCCGGATAGTTCGGGCGCCATTATAACGAAGTTAATTTCTCCGTCATTTTTGGTCTACGCCGGGATTCGAACCCGAGGCCGCTTATTCCGGAACAAGTCGCTCTACCAACTGAGCTACGCAGACGATAATTCTGATTCCTATCTGCCTTTATGTCGTGTGCGTCCTGCTGGCAGGTACGTCACACCACCATGTATAATAAAAAATCTTACTTACCAAATCCAGTAGCGCGATAAGAAGAAGCAGAATACGTCGCCCCATGTGGTCGATTGGTCAAAGTAGCGTTCTAAACTAAATGTTCGAGCCCCGGCAAGGACAAAACGCCCGCGCCGAGGGGCTGGCTCCACGGGGAAGGAATGACCGCAAATTTGGGATATGTTACTGCTTATAGCCCGAGAGGCTCACAATGGTCTTCAACCCCTGAAACGAATATATATATATATATACACTGACGGAAAAAAAAATCCCAACACCAAGAAGGGGTTTTGTTAGATAAACGACAGTTGGTAGGCGGTGAAAGTACATCTGTAAGATGACGTCTATGCAAATTTCGCGCTCGGCGCATACGTGTGGCGCTAGTAGCGCCCCTCGGAACATGCAAAGCAGGTTTGCTGTAAATACGCGCTGTAACGTTCGTGAGCGTTAGTTATCGTTGAGATTCCACGTAGTGTGTTGATGTTAGTCAAGAATGCCTGTAAGAAGACGAAGAAGCCATTATCAACAGCTCACAGAGTTTGAACGAGGTCGTGTGATAGGGCTACGAGAAGGTGGATCTTCTTTCCGCAATATTGCAGAACGACTTGGCAGGAATGCAGCCACCGTGCATGATTGTTGGCAGATGTGGTCAAGGGAAGGTACTGACTCAAGAAGACCGGGTTCCGGCTGGCCACGTGGCACTACTGAGAGGGAAGACCGCCGTGTACGGCGTATGGCCGTGGCGCATAGTACTGCGTCTGGGGCAGCAATTCGAGCTGCAGTTGCCACCACAGTGACACAACGAACTGTTACAAATCGGTTACTTGAAGGACAGCTCCGAGCCGGACACCCTGTAGCGTGCATTCCACTTACTCCAAACGACTGCCGTTTGCGACGTCAGTGGTGTCAAGCTGGAGCTCATTGGAGGACGGAGTGGAGATCTGTTGTGTTTTCTGATGATAGCCGGTTGTGCCTGGGTTCCAGTGATGGCCGTGTGTTGGTTAGAAGGAGGCCAGGTGAGCGCCTGCGACCAACCTGTCTGCGGCCGAGACACACTGGACCTACACCTGGAGTTATGGTCTGGGGAGCAATTTCCTATGACAGCAGGAGCACTTTCGTGGCTAATCCACGCACCCTGACGGCACAGTTGTACGTCGGTCTGGTGATTCAACCTGCTGTGCTACCATTCATGAACAGCATTCCAGGGGTGTTTTCCAACAGGATAACGCTCGCCCGCATACCGCTGTTGTAACCCACCTTGCTCTACAGAGTGTCGACATGTTGCTGTGGCCTGCTAGATCACCAGATCTTTCACCAATCAAGCACGTATGGGACATCATTGGACGACAACTCCAGCGTCACCCCCAACCAGCATTAACTGTCCCTGTATTGACCGACCAAGTGCAACAGGCATGGAACTCCATTCCACAAACTGACATCCAGCACCTGTACGACACAATGCAGGAATGTTTGCGTGCTTGCATTCAACATTCTGGCGGTTACACCGGTTATTAATGTACCAGCATTTCACATTTAAAATGGCTCTTCTCGCGCTTACATTAAGCTGTGATCTTGAAACTTTAATCGATTAAATATGTTACCTATACAAATGTATTGCCGCCATTTCATTCCTCTACAACTATTTTTTCGTGGTGTTAGGGATTTTTTTCCGTCAGTGTATATATATATATATATAAATAATGAATAAATCAGAAAGTATTCTGTCAGATGATCATACACTGTTCAAAAAATTAAGAGACATTGCAATGTTAGCATGAAGTGACGAAAAAATTGACGAGCTGCAAGTCTAGGATGAATGGTCAACCTCTGAGCGACATATGTCAAAAAGAAGGGGATCAGAACATACAAATGAGCAGCATTGACGAGTTTGCGCACTTTGCCGACGGTCAAAACAAACCGGCTATAAAGATCGGTCTCGTCCAATCGTTCTCATTCAAGAGGATATTGTAACCGCAAATGTGTTTTAGTTGAGCGATGTTTCAGTAACACGATTTACCAGAACTGACAGTTTGGAGAGTAGTCGGAAGGCTGGGAGCTAGCCATACACAGAAGATAATAAAAGAAGCGATTGGAATGCATCAAAGCTTCATCAACACACTGTGGAGGCATTTTCAGGAGCCAGGAACAGTACGAAAGAGACCAGACTAGGGTCGGCCAGCATAAACATCAGCCTACGACGTCAGGTATTTCAGTTTACTGCCACGTAGTAACCGTCGATAAAATGCATACGCCTGTTTACTGCTACCACAAGACGACAGACCATACACAATCGGCTCCATCAAAGAGGACTGTATGGCCGTCGATCAATATAGTGTAAGTGCCTCTCTCTCTTCCACATTACCAGATAACTCGAACAAAGTGAGCTAAAAATTATCGTGACTGGGTCCGCGAACATTGGTACACCGTTCTTTTCACTGATGAGTCGCGTTGAGCCTCTAATCCGCAATCGGGCTCCAATCTGTAACTCTGGCGTGAGCGAGGAATACGGTGTAATACAGCCCTCATGCAGCAAAGAAATACTTCGGTGGTGATGTAATCCTCATGTAGGGGGCACCAGCACTAGCATCCCTACAGACCTCAACGTCACCCGGAAAGAGCCCCTGAAGGCGGTCAGATATCGAGATGAGATCCTGCGACTTATAGTTGTGCTCTATGCTGCTGCTGTCTGGGAGACGTTCCTCTTCATGAATAGTCAAGCACGCCCTCATGGAGCCCAGCTGGTGGAAAATATACTTCAGGAAGAGGGCAATGAGCATATATACTGGCCTTTCTACTCACCAGACCAGGACCTCATTGTGTAAGCTTGGGGCTGATTGAGAAGAGGTGTTACAGCTCGTTCGTCCTCTCCCATGACGCTTCGGTAGCATCATCAATAAGCAATGAGGGAGAATCCCATAAGAACTACTTCAAAATCGCATCCTTTTAATGCCTCATAGCCGTACCCTGTTTCACAGGGGGCTGGTAACAATGTACCCTACTAGAGGTAATAAGCACAGCTTTTCCCGTCCGTTGGTTCATGTGCAACTTCACTACCACGTGTTGTGTATTGCCGCAATATTGCCGTCAGTTTAAGTTGCGTGTGTGTTTTCTGTTTTGTCACTTTTCATGATCTGACTGTCGCGACCCATCGAGGAGAGAATTGCACTGGTTTTAATTGGAAAATGAGATCGTGGCTGGCCAATTTCAGACTTGCAAACTTACTGCCCAGTTTGTTCCCCGAAAGTGAGAAAGAAAAAGTGAAGTGGCAGATGTATGTGAGAATAAGAGAAAAACATCATACGTCATGTACTAAGCAAAATTTTTATTATGCTCTTATACACAGTCGAGTCACATTATTGTGACCATCCTACTTTTGACGTCAACAGCGCGCACCCAAAGAAAGAAGGCACGTGTCGTGAGCTGCCTTGGGGGTATATAAAGTGTGTGTAGGCATTTGGAAAGCATATCACCTGCTGCTGTCATGGAAAATAGGAGCGATTTATCAGATTTACAAAAAGGGATGATTATCGGCTTTCGGGCCAAGGGTGGCAGTATTTCTGAAACAGCGGAGTTTGTGAACTGTTCACTTGCTGCTGTGGTTAAAGTGTATCGTCATTGGAGAAATGGCACCATTACGAATAAGCGACGTGGAAACTGCGGAGCACCACGTGCCATTGATGTGAGAGGTGAACGTCGGCTTCGAAGGTACATGAGGGCCGATCGACGCCCTACAGTGGAGCAACTCACTGGCCGAATGAACTATGGGGCTACCGGAAGTGCGTATAAAACGACAGTTCAGCGAACCCTGCTGCGTATGGGGCTCCGATGAAGACGGATGGTCACTGCACCTATGCTAACGAAAGTGCATCGGCAGAAAAGGCTTACATTTGCAAGGCAGTATCGGAATTGGACCTCCACTGATTGGCAAAGGATTGCCTTCTCCGATGAGTCACCTTTTCAGCTTCATCGAAGGGATGGACGTTGGAGTATAAGGCGAGAAACATCGGAGAACACACTTTTCAACCATTGCTGGGAGAACGCAAACTGATGGGAGCAGCGTTATGGCCTGGGGAATGTGTTCGTGGCATTCTCTGGGTCCACTCATACCTGTGGAAGGCACTATGGACTGAATCCGTTATGAATCCATCCTTGCAGAACACGTACACCTACACATCCTGATTGTCTTCCCTGGGGCAGATGGGATCTTTCAGCACAACAATGCGACGTGCCACACAGTTAGAAATGTCCGAGCGTGGTTGGAAGAGCACGATGAAGACTTCAAAATATTTCCCTGGCCCCCTAATTTCCCAGACTTAAACCCAATTGAGCATCTGTGGGACCACCTCGATCATGTTTGCTCTATGGATCCTCCACCACGCACCCTCCAACAGCTGTCAAACGCACTGCAGTCAGCATGGTTCCAGATACCTGAGAACGCCTTCCAGCACCTTTTTGAGTCACTCTCAGCCCGTCAAGCTGCTGTCCGCGCTGCGCACGGCGGTTACTCTGAATATTAGCTGGTGGTCACAATGTGACTCGACCGTGTATAAAGAACAAAGAAACCTCAAGGATGCTGATACATATTTTCCCCATGGAATTCATTAAAATACAAAAGCTTTTGCACCACATGTAGAAGATAAAGTGCATCACCGCAATGGCGAAAGGAATGCTCTCTGCTTAGGCCTATTTAAGTTTTTTCTGCCGTGTAGGATGATAGTCCCATTCTGTTTTCAGTAGCCTGAAGAAAATGTGTATAGATTCTGGAGTGATCATTGTGGAACGGAGAATAAAATCCAGTTGTTTGTTACTCTCACGTGCCTCTACGTCAATCTCACTTCGACAGAGACGGAAGTGGAACATCTGGGGTTTTTTTTTCCTAAAAGTTTCAGATTGTTAGGCTTCAATTCAAGCGGAGAAAATAACTCAACAACTGGTCATTTTACGTTTCAGATCACGAATTAAGAGAGAACGGCGAACGCCAGGAAAGTTGTAGTTGAAATTTTGCGGAGCACTCGGCATCACCTAATCTACCCTGAGTGTTTACTTGAAATTCATAAAGAAAAATAACAAAGGTCATGCCCATCATATGCTTCACTTCCTCCCCACTTATTCGATCTGCAAACTAAAGGAGACCAGATCCCAGCCCGTTATTAAAAGTTGCCAAAACAAAATAAATAAGTAGGTAAAAAATAAAGTCCATCCCATGTACAGACCTGTGTCATCGAGTTCGCTTTTTTTTTCTTCTTCTTCTTTTTTTCCATTTCGGACCCCAATAAGTACCTTAGAGTATAAGGACCTACCGAGTTCCTTCTTTTCTTTGTTGTGGAATTTAACGCCCCCAGAAGTTTTTCGGGTTTTAAGGATTCTCCCATTACTAACCTATAGCCAGTGCTTTCAGAGAAGGGATATGAACAGCGATATGGGACAAACACACAGCCCATGTCACGTCCACGATTCGAACCCGGGCACACTTTGGAAGGCCAGAAGCCCGCTGTTCTGACTACTCTGTTACCGGAGTGCCCATTTCCACCATACCTGTACTAATCCTCCGGTGCACGGACACCACATGGGCTTCAATGAAGGGACACGAACGGCGATATAGGTCAAGCACACAGTCCATGTCTCATCCAGGATTCAAACCCGGGTGCAGCTTGAACAGTTGGCCAGAAGCCCGCTTTTCAGACTACTCTATCACTGGGGTGCCCATTTTAATATTTACCATAATTATACTAAATCTCCGGTACACTGACACATCTCTGTATTCGCCAGAAAAATATAATAATTCATTACGTAAGGACCTAATATCTGCAGATCATCTGTACTCGCATTTTACATTTCACCAATGCTTAAATCGAAAATCGCTGTTGAGTTTCTCTATTATGCAGGTGGAAGATAAGTCGCAAGCGTTTGGTGGGTTTGCCTTATGCCCGAAGCAAATTACCTGTATTTCATTGGAAGGTTTATTCGTGTCCTGATCACTGAGGACTGTATAAAAGAAAATGTTCAGAAAAGGGCTCCAAAACCTTTCAGCAATTGTTGCTGGCCAGTCTTCCGTTTAAAGCTGTGAAAAAGGAATTCCATAATTTCTTTTAGAAGAAACTCTTTCGCCCCATTAAATCTTTGACTTCTTGCCCCAATGTAATGATGCAGAAAAGACCTTTTTTCCTCCTTTTTTGTCTCAAACCCTTTTTTTGCTTTAATTCTATTAAGAATTTTCCGCCAGAAAAGTCTTAGACCGATGCAAGAAAGAAACCAGTTCATAAATCAGAAACCAATCAATTAGTGAAGAAGAAAGAAATGAAATAAAAAACGGTACAAAAGCTGATGAAGGCAAACAACAATTAATCACTGTTTTTTCAGAAAAAATTGTGAGTTATCGTGATTTTAGTTCATTTCCTGATATTTCCAGCTCTTGGGACTCAGCTGTTTCTTGATTGTTCTCGTTGAAAGGAAAAAAGTGGAATTTTGATAAGAAATTTTCATAATGTTATTAATGATCTTGGGATCCATACAGTACCACATATCAGTGGAAACGTTTTCTGTAAATTTGCGTCTGGAAAATTTCAAGAGAACATTTGCGCACATTTATTTTATGATAAATATTCAGTTACATTACTGAATAGTTTTGGAAGTCGCATCCATCCATCTGGCAAAACAAATCAGTAAGTCTCACGATTATATTCTCCCCACCTTTCCTTTTTATTTCATAATATTTTTCTACGTGAGACATAAAAATGGCATTTCATAGACAAAGAAAGAAGGACATAATTCCCGTTTCATCTGTACTGTAAAAGCAATACGCTACAGAACAGACACATGACAAGTACTACAGAACAGGTTTGTGGCTTCACATTTAATTTTTGACATTTCTTTCTGTTTCATTAGGAACATAACCAGATGAAAGAAACAAAGACAGCTGATGAAACCAATAATGGTGGTTCATGGAATTAAGAGGTGGGTTCATGGAATTAAGTGGTGGGCTCATGGAATTAAGTGGTGGGCTCATGAAACTAAGAGGGGCTCATAGAGTTTAGAGGAGGGATCATGCAAGTCAGACGAGCGCACACGAAAGTAACTTAGGGGATTCGTGAAAGTGAGAGGAGGACTAATGAATGTAACAATGCAGGTTCATGGAAATCAGAGAAGAGCTCATAACAGGAACAGAACAGGCAAATGAAAGTAACAAATAGGGCTCATAGAAGTGAGAGGAGGGTTAATGGAAGTAACAGTGGGAGTTCGTGGAATTAAAATAAGACGAAGACTTATGAAAGTAACAATGGGATCATATAAGGAAGACGAGGATTCGTGAAAATAACATGGGAAATCTAAACCATTTAAAAATGCGTAGTATTTAATACATTTCCCACTCCGGTGTAGTCTAACACTTTACTATTTAATTGACCATAAATCTTTGGCATTCACCTTTCAAGTAACAGTGAAATGGAGCGCCTTCATATTATTTAACAAATTTTCCTGATTAAATAAATGTTTTTTCAATTTCTTCGTGCAAAATCTTATTGATATATAGGTCAAAGAAGTGAGCATGTTCCCTTTATTATAAACCAAAATTAAATTTCATAATTCGTGCCTAACCACCTTACGCCACCGTCTTTTGCGGCCTTATAATTGTTGTCGGCGCAAAGTAAGCGGAAATAAGACCCGTGCTGAATTTTAATTTCTCTTAAAAGATAAATGCTTATTCCGTTGAAATACATGCTCATTAGACAAATTCTTAAAAATATGAAACTGCCTTTCTGCATTAAGTTGCAAAAATTCAAACGGACACGAAAACTGCTGTGAGGGCTTAAGGGCTTGCTAGGGGGCTCAGACCCCGTGACCTTAGATTGCGGGCCTCTGCTTTTTCCCTTTATATTACCTGCATCGACAACTGGCACAATATGAATCATCAAGAAAAAAAAAGTACTTCTTTCGAATTAACTGGATAAAGAGCGTGAGTGAGTGAGTGTGTGTGTGTGTGAGAGAGAGAGAGAGAGAGAGAGAGAGAGAGAGAGAGAGAGAGAGATCCAAGAGAACGAAATTTAATGCGTTGTGTTGAAATTATGACAGACACGTAGATTCAAGGTAATCGAAAATGAGAGAATTTTTTTTTTTTCAAATTATCATGTAAATCCTATGCTGCATAGAACGTCAAGAGGAACTTGCAGCAAATGATAGAGGAAAGAGATTTTCGTTTTTTGTTGTTGCTAACAGCAAACAGTTATGCAGCAAAACTGAAGGCAACAGAGCATGATAATTTGATTGAGTGTACACGCAGTTTGTTAAAAAGGTACGAGTCTTTTCTCTGTATTGATCGAAAGAAATTAGGCTGCAGGCCGAAATATAAGTGTTAAAGTTCTTTAATTATTGACGAACTGTTACTAGAAATAAAGGGAAATGGAAGTGTTCGTTCATCCTAAAAAATCTAAAAGGTTCATTTTAAAATGAAAAAGGAACTCAACTTACGTTATCCAGAAACCGAATAAAAAATATTAATTATTAAAAGAAACGATATTACAGCGTTGACGAGAGAAGCACATCCGAGCCAAAATATGATTAAGAGAAAATCGTACAAACGAAAGCAGTGAAAAGTCTGAAACGCAGGTCCTTGTTCAAACCCCCAAAGTAAAATATAATTTAATTTTTTAAAGGAACACACTTCTCTAAAATTACGAAAAAAAAAAAAAAAAAAGAATCACGAAGGCGTGGTGCTAGCGATAGTTACGACTTCTTTCAAAATTCAGTGGGATTTTTTTTAGTAACTTATAGCCTTAGAAGCGTAATCATACTCATGTTTCGCTTTGAGTATGAAAATTAATCTGGGTACCCACGCACGTACTCAATCGCTATTACATTATTACAAGAAGCTAAACGTAGCACCATTTTCGTTTTAAAAGGCTTCCTAATGCCATGGTGCTCAGCCTACTGATAAGGGGTTAAGGTTTCCTCCGGGAGATGGCGTCACAGATCGTATGCACATTGTCAGCAGGGCCTAACTAAGACACCCGGGGGTTCCAGGGCTAGGAAAATGAGGCCCCCATCCAAATAAAATATTTTATTAATGTATAGCCCTGGAGATGTCACATGATACACATAACATAGTGTACACTGAAGAGCAATTGAATTAGAGACAGCTGGCGTTATACAAATGTGGCGCTGTGGGCGGCCCTGTAAACGGAAACGACATGACGTATGCAGCGATCCGACAATATAAGGAGTGATGCGACGGGAACCAGTAGGAGTCGGACGCAGTATACGAACGATCTAAGTGCATTTGATCGTGGGGAAATTGTCGGGTCCCGACGAATGGGTCAATCCATCTCTGAAGTCGCGCAGGCACTGGGATTTTCACGAGCCGCTGTGTCACGGGTGCACCGTGAGTACATCGAATCCGGTAAAAACATCCCTGCAAGGGCCACCTGCCGTGGACAACAGCGTGTGGCTGAGCGGGGTCATCGTCGGCTAGCTCGCATTGTAACAGCGGATAGACGGGCCACAGTGCAAGAAATCACTCGGCAATTTAACGCTGGTGCACAAAAACGTGTAAGCAGCCACACCATCCAGAACCATCTCCTCGCTATGGGGTACAGGAGCCATCGTCCTACGAGGGTACCGCTGCTGACCGCACATCACACGGTGAAAAGATTAGCATGGGCGCGGGAACATCGCCACTGGACCCTAGACATGTGGGAAAATGTTGCCTGGACTGATGAGTCGAGATTCACGTTGGTACATGCGGATGGCAGGATACGAGTACGGCGCAAACCACATGAAGCGATGTATCCTTCTTGCCAGCAGGGTACTCTTCAAGCTGGTGGGGGTGGCATTCTCGTCTAGGGACTGTTTACGTGGACTGAAATGGGACCCCTGGTACGTGTGACATCGTCCCTCACAGGTCAACGTTACCGGGATATCTTGGACAACCATTTGCTCCTGTTTGTGCGTCTTCAACATCCCACTGGGGACCTCATCCTGCAACAATCGCTCCCGAATTGTATCACCGTGCCATCGCTCCCGAATTTTATCCGAATGGTTGGATGAACACTCCACCGACGTGACCTCGCTTCCTTGGCCAGCTAGGTCACCTGACCTCAATCCCATCGAGCACACCTGGGATGCCATCAAGAGAGATGTTCGAGTCTCTGACCCCTTCCATCAAATCTTCGTGAACTGTGGGAGATTGTTCAGGGGTCGTGGATCCGTATGGCTTCCCAACGCTTCCGGTGTCTTGTCGAGTCCATGCCGAGACGAATCGCCGCCGTCAACAGGGTGAAAGGTCGTGCTACACGTTACTAGTCAGGTATCTCTATTTCAATTGCTCTTCAGTGTATAATATACATATACACAAATGCCAGCCTCTGAATCCGAAAGTTATATTCAGTATTGGGTTGGACCTGTTTTAGCCGGAATCGCAGCACTTATGTCGTTTGGCATAGACTTCTCAAGGTGCTAGAGTGCATTTACGTCTACAGCATACCAGGCGTACACCAGACAGTCCTTTAACTGGCTCAGATTTGACGGAAGATGACTCTGCTCCAGATCTGTTTTTCTAACATGTCCATACATTCTTTTAATATATTCTCAATGGGGTTCGTATCCGGGTTTTGTGGTGGCCAGGAAAGATGGTGGAAGTCGCTGTCATGATCGCTAAACCACTGCTGGATACATCTTGTACGATGGACAGTAGCATGGTCGTCCATGAAATAGCCGTCATCTGCTGTACAAAAGTCAACATTGTAGAATGGACTTGATCGGCAACAATGCTTAGATGAGCCTTGGAGGACAACCGACCTTCCAGTAATATCAGGAGACTAGTTCCGTACCAACACTGCCCCACACCTTGACCTGACCTTGAGTTGTGTTTACAAAGCAACCAGAGTCCATTGCTTCATGGGGATCCTGCCAAATACTCTACCTACCGTTGGCATGAAACAAAGTGTACCGAGACTACTCGGACCACACGACTTTTTTTTTCAGTCTTCCAGTATCCAGTCACGGTGTTCCTGACACCACTGTAGACGAACTTTCAGGTTCTTCGCCGAAATCAATGGTTTCCGTACAGACATACGACTGCCAATACCAATCCTCTTCCATTCCTTGAGCATAGCTCGCCAAGATATGGTTCAGGAACACAGTCATTAAATGCTTCGGTCAATTGCTACACACAGGAAGTCCTATTTTTTCCGTACAAGCCTTCTCAGACGACGGAGATCTCGCTCCTGACAGACTGTCGTCGCGCCACAGTTACCCCTCTTAGACTCGGAATGTGGATTATTTTTCCGCTGATTAAAGACCCGGGATATCTCACCTTTTGAGAAACCAGTCATCTCTGCTGATTTCAAAATCGTAGCTCCAACGACACGGGGACCCACAATAAGCCCTTTATCGAACTCTGAAAGATCCTTTGTTTTTCCCATTGTGATCAACACTACTTACGAGCAGCAGTTTTAAATATTTCCCTAGATCACGTGGTGACGCATGTGACCACGCAATTTGCACATTACTCTGCGTACGTAACTGACGTTTATGTACATCTTCATAGAGGTTTCTAATTCAGCGGCCGATGTTTATATACGTGTGTGTGTTTAAAAACAAGCCACAAAAATTTTTGTGAGAACCTAAAACTAGTCGTCACAAGTTGCGTCGGAATGAAGTGGAAGGATTGAGCAAAATTTCGATGGTTGCCATTTATGGCTTTTTCAAGAACCCACACATAGCAACTTTTTCATTACTACACAGACTAAGTAAACGTGGGTTTCTGAAATGTCAAATTTGTAATAACAGAAAAATTTAAATTTCTTTAAAAAAGAGAACACCAAAATTTGCTCCCTAAAATATTTGTAATTACATGTTTTTTTTTAACACCCATCAAGAATTTTAAACCTTCCAAAAATAATTTTTAAAACGAAAATAATCTTAACTAAATACACAATTTTTAGTAAAAAGATAATACAAATTAACAAATTTCAACCTACAAATTTCACACACACACACACACACACACACACACACACACACACACACACACATTTATATTTCCTTCTACTTAACCTTCGCATGAAATAAGGAAGCTGTTTCTCTAATTTCACCCTATATAGCAAGTGATTGAGCAATAGCTGAAAAGCAGTAGAATTTGATTAATCTACGAATCTGTAATGATAATTTTTAGCTATCTTAAAATTGTTAATATATTCTAAAGCAAAATCGACAACAATTAGGTCATTTCTAGATTTTTTTATTTTTAAATAAGAGGCACCTGTTAAAAAGGAGGCCCAGGGTCCTGTGGTAATGCGTCATTTTCGGTGAAGTGTTAATCAATTCAGTCACAAGATCAACAATGCCCTTCGGCGATAGCATTGCTTATTTCGTTAATGGTGTTATTTCCGAACGCATTTGGTTTTTCTCTTAAGGTGATTCCACCTAAAATCTTTGCCTTGTATTTCCAATGGGAAAACTTCTGTAGCTATTTTCTTCACAATTAAATGCGTTCCCAAGGATGAAAATTTGAACATCAATAAAACTAACTTCATTTTATAGCCTAGTATACTTAATATTTTATATATATATTTTTTTTAATTGGAGGTTTAACGACCACCGTGAGCAACTCAATGGGCTATAAGCAGTCGCCCGTCCCTAATTTAGGGTCACTGGTTTCAGGGAAGGGAGAGAGCCAGTACCGTAAGACAACACTTTTTTTTTTTTTTTTTTTTTTTTTTTTTTGGTTGAAGGTTTAACGACCACCGTGAGCAACTCAATGGGCTATAAGCAGTCGCCCGTCCCTAATTTAGGGTCACTGGTTCCAGGGAAGGGAGAGAGCCAGTGCCGTAAGACAAACACAACATCCATGCCTGACCGGGATTCGAACCCGGACCCCTTACGGACGAATGATCAGAGGCCAACGCCTTAGACCACTGCGCCACCGGGGCGGCTAAGACAACACTGCGCCACCGGGGCGGCAAACCTACGGTTGGAAAGCGTAATAAAAGTGCTCAGAAAGTTTTTTTTTGTTTTTTGATTGGAGGTTTAACGACCACCGTGAGCAACTCAATGGGCTATAAGCAGTCGCCCGTCCCTAATTTAGGGTCACTGGTTCCAGGGAAGGGAGAGAGCCAGTACCGTAAGACAAACACAACATCCATGCCTGACCGGGATTCGAACCCGGACCCCTTACGGACGAATGATCAGAGGCCAACGCCTTAGACCACTGCGCCACCGGGGCGGCCTCAGAAAGTTTAATGAACCTGAAGGGGCCTTCGAAGAGTGGATGGTATTTTAAGTGATAACTAGAGTCAGGATTCGCCGCCCCGGTGGCGCAGTGGTCTAAGCGATGGCCTCTGATCATTCGTCTGAAAGGGGTCCGGGTTCGAATCCCGGTGAGGCATGGATGTTGTATTTGTCTTACGGCACTGGCTTTCTCCTTCCCTGGAACCAGTGACCCTAAATTAGGGACGGGCGACTGCTTATAGCCCATTGAGTTGCTCACGGTGGTCGTTAAACCTCCAATCAAAAAAAAAAAAAGAGTCAGGATTCTACAGAGAAGAGCCGAAACATCATGATCACCTGCCTTATATGATGTTGGTCCTCCACGTGCTGCCAGAACAGCTTTTACCGGGCGAGGCACAGACGCTATAAGATTTCTAAAGAAATATGGTAACGACATGTTACCAGCAGATCCTTTAACACTCGTAAGTTACGTGGTTGAACTGCCGTAGATCGGATTTGCTGTTCCAAAACAAATCACAGATGCTAGATTGGATTGATGTCTGCGAAATTTGGATGCCAAAGCAATGCCTGGAAGTCGTCCTCGGGTTGTACGAACATTTCTCGAACAATCCGGGCAGCTTGGAGTGGCGCATTATTCTGCTGAAAGAAGGCACTATTAGAGGGGAATACCGTTGCTGTGAAAGGATATACCTGTTCAGCAGTGATGTATAAGGAAGGTAGTATAGTTTCTTGCACATGAATGACTGGACCCCGGGTTTCCCAGCAGAACACTGCCTGAGCATTACACTTCGTCCACCGGCTACGGTGAATCCTGGTGCCAACACTTTTTTTTTTTTTTTTTTTTTTTTTAAATTGGAGGTTTAATGACCACCGTGAGCAACACAATGAGCTATAAGCAGTCGCCCGTCCCTAATTTAGGGCCACTGGTTCCAGGGAAGGGAGAGAGAGCCAGTGCCGTAAGACAAATACAACATCCATGTCCCACAGGGAATCGAACTCGGACCCCTTATGGATGAATGATCAGATGCCATCGCTTAGACCACTGCGCCACCTGCCAACACTTCTCCAGGTAAATGATGCACACGCAATGTTTTGGCTCTTCGGTGTATGCATTAGTTGCATATTTTAGACATTTTTGGCATTAGCGCATACAAACGCATAAAACACGCAAATTACCCATAATAATTTATATTCCAAGTAAAACATTGTATTCCATTTAATCTTTTAACGAACGCTTACTTAAAATGCTTGCTTTTTGACAAAGACAAGCTTTAAACTCTCGGAAAAGCAAGCAATAGCCCAAATTCAAAGTTTTCTAAGACAGTAGATCAGAAGTTTCGAAGTCCACTGAAAGCAAGCGAATGAAAAACTAATAAAGTATATACCTTCCTCCACACGTTACAGCAAGAAACGCGGCAGTGTCCTCTGCCGGTCTCCAATGCAAGGGTCGGTGCACTTTGATGTTTGACTCTCCTGTCTGAAATTTCCTTCCGATTCTCCCCAAAGCTAAGGCAAAATTCATTACGTTTATTATATAACTAAAAGTGTATGCTACTGTGAAACGTACAGAACATCTGCCACCGCTGCGAAGAGTAGTTTCTAGCGTTTAGGGCGAAAATCAACAGAATTATTGCTCAGAATCCATTTTTGTTTCCTCAGCAGCTTATCGGACAAAATTGCAACTTAAGACAAATTTCAAACTATAGCAGAGCACGTTTTAGAAATAGATTTAATACGAGAAGTTTATTCAATCAAGAGAGCTTCGAATTTTCGGCAGCGGACAGTTCAGCTGGGAAATGTACGCAATTTGGAGAGGGGAAATGATGTGGTGGAAGCTATATAAGACTTTTCCTAACTTTCGCAACACGGTGAACACCCGTTTCCCCTAATAACGTCTACCTAATCGTTTTTACCCGAATTCTCATTTCCCTTAATTTCGTTTGCATTAATCTCGTTTCCCTAAATCCCGTTTCCCCTAATTCACGTTTGCCCGAATCACGTTTACCCGAATTCCCATTTCTCCTAATTTCGTTTACCCTCTATAATCTCGTTTGCCCGTATCAAGTTTGTCCTAATCTTAGTTAACTGAAATAAAATGGTGGGTCTCGATATTTCAAGAAAATTCTTCTTTCCATTCTTGTTGATGATGTCGACAAGCACGCCAGCAAAAGTGTAAAGAAATGCACGTGGCTACTACCATTATGCGGCTAGTCCTGAACGCAACCATTGTAGCCGTCACATCCAGCTTTTATTGAAGCAAGAAATAGTATTTATAATGCATTCGCTGGAATTGTAAATGCAGAAGGCCCACTAGAGTTCTTAGTGTACTAGACCCCCCCCCCTCCAACCCCGTACGACACTAAACTCCAGCTGTTTTTTTTTTTTTTTTTTTTTTTGGAGGTTTAACGACCACCGTGAGCAACTCAATGGGCTATAAGCAGTCGCCCGTCCCTAATTTAGGGTCACTGGTTCCAGGGAAGGAGAGAGCCAGTGCCGTAAGACAAACACAACATCCATGCCTGACCGGGATTCGAACCCGGACCCCTTACAGACGAATGATCAGAGGCCAGCGCCTTAGACCACTGCGCCACCGGGGCGGCAAACTCCAGCTGTGAAAATGCCTTTTGTTAATTCAGTTCCACTTTTATTTTAACAGTAGACGGCAGTCTAACCCGCTTAAATGTTTTCCTATTTAACACCATCACTGATTATATTTATTGGAAACGGTTGTCTCTGTGTACGTGTACATGTGTGCTTTTTTATTAACCTGGCATATTTTCTGCATCTCCAAAATCAATAAAATTATTTTTAAAAAAACAGCAAACTGAATTTTTTTCAACTTAGATAACAGTTTCGGAGATTTTTAGTTTTAATACAGGAAAGCTTTCTTTGTTCGGCACAGTTATTCTTTCATTTTTACATATTTTTATACACTGGCGGAAAGTGAAAAAAGAACACCAAGAAGGAGACGTCTGATACCAACGAAATTTGTACAGCATAATAACGGAATACAGAGGATAACGTGATCAAAACATTATGACAAAATACAGCTGTATTTGCTGGTAAACTGAAAAATAACATTTCCATGTAACATGGTTAGTATGAGGTTGAACCGCCATGAACTGCGTCACAATGTGCAATTCTGGCATGGAGTCTGTCGCACAGATGTTGGATGTAAGTTTGGGGTATTGAGTTCCAAGCATCCTCAACCTGGACGCGTAAATCGGGGACGGTCGTGGCTAGCCGTGGAGACCGGATAAGTCGTTGTCCCATAAAATCCCACACGTGCTCAATGGGGGACAAATCCGGTGAACGTGCAGGCCATGGAAGTTGTCTCACACTCTGAAGTGCATGTTGCGTTGCACGTGCCGTGTCTGGGCGTGCGTTATCTTGTTGGAAAACACCACGATGAACCGACCTTACAAATGACACAACAACGGGCTGAATGATGTTGTTGATGTAAAATGTAAAAGGTGCTGTTTAACGTACCCGGTACAAACACTAGTTGTGAACGGGAGTGATAGCTGATCGCTCCTCACACCAGGAGACCAGGTGTAGGCCCTGTGTGTCGCTGGCGGATGCAAGAAGGGTGGAGACGCTCCCCTGTGCGTCTGCGAACACGCATACGGCCATCGGAGGCTCCCAAGCAGAATCTGCTTTCATCGCTGAACACGACAGATCGCCATTGAGTTCTCCAGTGCAGACGTTGGCGACACCACTGCAGCCGTTCCGGACGGTGGGCTGAAGTCAGAGGTACACATGCCAGAGGCACACGTGCACGTAGTCCTGCATCCAGTAGACGGTTGCGGATTGTTCGCACAGTCACCTCAGGTGCAACGGTAGCTCGGATTTGCGTCGCAGTGGATGTTCTGCTTATGCGTCGATCGGTCCGCTCATCAGTCCGTCTGTGACTCCCGGTTCCACGTCTTCTCGTGTGGGAATGTTCCTCGGACCATCTACGCCACCATCGTACCACCACCGACACTTCCCGTCCAATTCGCTCCGCAATACGACGATACGACCACCCGGCCTCGCGGAGTCCGACTAGACGACATCGCTCAAAGTCCGATAACTGGTAAAATCGTACACGTCTTCCATGTCCAGGCATTGCAGCTTCTTCAGGTCTTCGCACGTGTCCGTACGCAGACGACTGATTACATTCACTTCGCCGTACTCCTTAACCACCGACGATAATTTGCATATTTTGCCGTGCTGTGGCGTAAGCGCTCACCGGTTGGCCCCGAAATTAACATCACACCTACGTAAACTCGACCCATTAACACATGTAAATTTCGTGATCGTCCGCCAACTCCTTCTTGGTGTTCTTTTTTCACATTCCGCCAGTGTAGTAATTCCTTTATATTGTTTTTCATCATTGTTGTCAACCATTATTAGTCCAGTGATCTCCCCAAGTTTCTTCCACAATTTTCTGTCTTGAGTCTGCCTGCTCCTTGTTACTCCGGCAGGCTTTCGAATTTCATCCATCCATCTCCCATGTGGTTTGGTCTCCTTCTGTCCCTTGGAATACAGTCTAAAATTTCAGTTGTCCATCGGTGGTCAGTTTTTTTTTTTTTTTTTTTTATTGGAGGTTTAACGACCACCGTGAGCAACTCAATGGGCTATAAGCTGTCGCCCGTTCCTAATTTAGAGTCACTGGTTCCAGGGAAGGGAGAGAGCCAGTGCCATAACACAAACACAACACCCATGCCTGACCGGGATTCGAACCCGGACCCCTTACGGACGAATGATCAGAGGCCAGCGCGCGCCACCGGGGCGGCATATATCAGTTTATGGACCGCTTAAGACTAAAGCTATTACTGTGTATCTATCAAGAGAAAATTTTATAGTTAGGAATTTTACGAAATATTACTATAAAGTAGTACATTTCCCCTTTTCTTAAAGGTAATTGAAAGTCATTATCAGTTTAAAAGATCTCAAGTTCAAAAGCATTCTGTTGTTTCGAAAAATCACAATGAAAAAAAAAATATGTTTTTGTAATAAAATAAAATCATTACAAACCTATTCGGAAAAATAATAAGCTCTAACATAAAACAAAATGACTAATCCACTCGCATTAATAACAAAAAACATTTCATCAGCGCGATTAGAGTTCCGCCTTATATGTGAGTGTAGGTTACGTGTTTTTCTAGCCGAACAGTAGCTTGCACGGTTCCCGTTGAAAACGAACTTTGTTTGAAACCCTCCGGAGTCCAAGCAAAGAATATAAAGTCATGTATAATGTTTTGCGATTGTGGGACACTACTTGGTAATCGTATATACGGTGGTTCCCCTCCGTTTCCCCGAATATCGTTTCCCCTAATGCATAATCTTTCCCTAAGGTTCTTTTGCCTTCCCTCTGCCGGCTTACTCGTTTTCCATCAATCCTTTCTTTGAGGGTGGGGTGAGAAAAGGTCATGTGTAGACAACATCGTAACTACAACCATACAATTATTACAATGTATCTTATTTTCAATGCCATGAGTGTTTTTAAGTTTTTTTGTTCTATGTCAAACTATATATAAATGTTATTGTAGCTATGCCAGTTAGGGCAAAATATATGTATGTAATCTGTATGTATAAAGAAAGGAGTGACGCTCTTCCTTTGCAAATTCAAATAGGAATACCAATATAAGTAAGAACTAGACGTGGCGCTGTGGAATTAATCGTAACTTTGACCGAAATATTAGGGGAAACGGGAATCGTAACTTCTGACCCAACTTTATTAGGGGAAACGGGAATTGCAGTAACAATATCAGGGGAACTGGGAATATATATACATAGGGAGGATGTGCCTCAACGAACCACCTGATTAGGGAAACGATATTCGGAGAAAAGAGAGGACACCATATACGGTCCCTTATGTGATGTCTCCCTTTTGACCAATGAGAAGCATTGTTAGAAAGGCATCTCCTTCCACTGTGATTTCTTGTACACTGACGAGAAAGTGGTCGTTTGTTGACAATTTTGCAGCCTTATTCAGTGTTTTAGCTCCGAATATCTTCTTATTTTCATTGATTGCTGTTAAGAATTCTGATTCAATGATTTCTCAGAGTTGTTTACACCAGAAAGATGTTTGTTATTGCATGGATTACAGCACCATTCATCAATATTTCTTTAACTGTGCTTTATTTACCGGGTTTTTCATCAGCATTTCGCACTTAGGCAGATATCCGAACACCTCCATTGGTGGATGAAAACAGCTTCATAAAAATTTATCATGAGTGCCTAAAATATGCGTGTTCTTGAACATCGTTATTAATGGAAATCTCACGAGAGACGAGCATGAAATCTGGTGGGGGGAAAATATCCGTACAGCTCGTGGCACTGGCCATGTATGAAGGAAACTTTAAAATTTCATTCAGTTGGATTTCTGCTGTACAATTAATTTTTTTTTTTTTTTTTTTGGTAGTCATGATCTTGGATTGCTTTCAACTTACTTTTGTTCAGTGAACGACCTTGACACTTTTTTTTTTTTTTTTTTTATTGGAGGTTTAACGACCACCGTGAGCAACTCAATGGGCTATAAGCAGTCGCCCGTCCCTAATTTAGGGTCACTGGTTCCAGGGAAGGGAGAGAGCCAGTGCCGTAAGACAAACACAACATCCATGCCTGACCGGAATTCGAACCCGGACCCCTTACGGACGAATGATCAGAGGCCAGCGCCTTAGACCACTGCGCCACCGGGGCGGCCCTTGACACTCTAATGCATAGTGTTCAATGGAAATAAATGGCATGCCAACAAATGGTATCCTGTTTTCAACATTTTTTTTTCCCTTCGAACATAGCATCCTTTTCACACCTTTAATATCACTTAACTGGGCTTGCCCAAGATTGTGAAATACACCAAGTTTTTGAGTATAATGTGTACTAGTAGAAATCTCGAAGTTTTTGATAACGTTTAAAGCATCTTCTAAGGAAAAAACGAATCCAAAATAATCATTAATAAAATGACGAAAACCAAAATTCATTTTAACTGTTATTTTTAACAGCTAAATTGAGTTTATTATCAACTCAAACCACGCGCGCACTAACTGATAACAAAAACACAACTTCAGGAGTAAAGCGTACAAAAAATCACCGTGGAAGGAGATACCTTTTCTAACAACGCTTCTCATTGGTCGAATGGAAGACTTCACATAAGGGGCCATATATGGGATTACCAAGTAGTGTCCCACAATCGCAAAACATTATACATCACCAGAATATAAAGCTTGAAAGCCAACTCTCATAGAGATAACAGGGCCGCGGGTGGCCGAGTGGGCAACGTTCGTGACTGCCACGGGAAGAGCCTCAGGCTCGATCCCAGGCAGGTAAGAACGCTCGATCCACTAAATGGGCTGGTCCTTAGAGCCGGCTCCCTTGAAGACGCGAGCTGGAGATAATGACGTAGTCATGCTGCAGCAGCGGGTTGGTAGTGGGGTTCTCAGAAGCCACTGCTCCACGGGAAATCCGAAATAATCAGTTTAAAAGTCAAGGAAAAGCTACATAACTGTAAAGCACTACAGTAAAGGGAATGAAAATGAACTAAACTATCATCACTGTAGTTAAAAAAAAAAAAAAAAAAAACATTATTTAAACTTTAAACATATGTTTTTAACATTACAGTATTGGGCATATAAACACATCATTGTGTATTACGCAAAAGGCTCAGCGACTAATTAACAGTTGATTATTTATAAAACACAGCATTGGAAATTTTTTCCGAACACTGTGTTTTGCCGGTAACAAAAATCAAAATGCAGTTGTACAAATGATAATACTTGTTTTCCTCTTGTGCCTTGTTTTCTGTGTGTCACCTATTAAATACATATATATATATAGGGAAAATTTATGCCATTCTAAAGCGCTGATCATAGAATTTAAGTTTTATGTTTTCCACAATTCTGTAATCACATTGTAGAAGATATATCTTATTTCTCCAAAAACGTTTCTAATTGTATTCTCTAATTTTTTTTTCGTTCTAAGACCACAATTTTTGAATTAAGTACGTTTATATTTTAGGAGCTTCGAACTAACAAAAATCAGCTTACATTTCATTTCATTTATTTCATTATGGGGTTACATTTGACTATGTTACATTTCAAAATTAATTTTATAACATATAGTATTAAGAAAAACAACATATATAATGTGCATACTTATGTACAGGGTAACCACAGAACAGGAAATTGAGTAAAAGGCTATATACAGTATATATAGCCTGAGTGAATCACACTTCCCACTAAAGTACGTAGTCAAGTCAAACGTCCTGCACATATAATATTTACTCATATCTGGTCTGATTAATAAATTTTACCATAGAATGTTATACTTTAATTTGTTAGCAAATATTTTAGTTGCTGTCGAAAATAATTATTAATATGTGTTAATTGACAAGGTAGGTTATTCCATAACATCAATCCCTGGTAATCAATAAATCGTTTTCGGGTTAAAGTGTTAGGCATTGGTAACAAATATGCATTTCTATCTCTTGTTTAATAGTCGTGACCTACAGTGTTCAGTTGAATTAAATTTTGATACCTATTCTCTTTTATTCTTTTATGCATGAATCCTAATAATCTAAATTTCCATAATTTCTCAATATCTAAAAATCTATACGAATTTATCCGCAGCCACATATTCAAGTTAGTTCCCCTAAAATTATTTAAAATTCTGACCATCCTATTTTGTAATGACTGTAATTTATATAAATTAGTCTTAGTTGTTTGCCCCATACTAATAAACTTAGTTGTTTGCCCCCATACTAATAATAAGTCAAACATGAATAAATCAGACTGTAGTACAACATTTTTAATATTTTTAATGTTTTAATTGTTAAATTATTTGAAATTCTCGTAATTAAACCCAATACCCCAGAAATTTTGTTTACAATATTTATATATTTAGTTTGTATTTCTTTTTTGGAGCTAACCTCTGAATCTCAGAGAACAGCTTAGTGATATGTATGTATGTATGAATTAATATCTTTGTTTACTTGAGGGTTAATTATGCAGATCGGGACACATTGTGCCATTTTACAAATATCGTAAAAATTTTACATGTAAATTCCTTCTGAACCAAAAGTGAAAAACATTTAGTTACATTTACATTTGTAGCTTGATTTGGGAAGCATCCTTTGTTCGCTAAAAATCAGGTATAGGTTTTCTACCCAGTATTTGAACGTATCCATTTCTGTGTTTTCTGCTGGGACTTTCTTTGTGATACTAGTACAGCATTTCTGTTTAAAGAGAGAATTCCGATAAACGTTCGCAATCTACAAAATAAGCAAATTGCATCTTTGTTTACTTAAGGGTAATGGTTTTCCAGTTCGCTGACAAGTTCGCGGATTACACCTTTTCCTCTTCGAAAAGTGATGCCGTGAAATAAATAAAAATGTTTTTCAAATTTCTGTACCATATTCATCCATGAACAGGACCGTAGGGTAAGTGCACCTGAAGACAGTAATTTAATCCAATCGGATTGAATAGGTAAACTATTTAGGTACACGCATATAATAGATACATACACTCCTAAACATTCGAGTGATCTATTTTTGTGTGTGTGTGTATATATCTGTATGTATTACAGTATATACACAAAAAAAAAAAATACTCGTATATTACAAACGATAAAACAATCTAGTACGATGAAACATAACACGTTAGAAAACTGCTTGCAGCACGGGAGGGAGGGCTCCAAGCAGCACGGTGACGTCACAAACTGTCCCCCAACCTCTTCCCCGAGGACCGTGTCGGCATTTGCTTTCTCAAAGCGATGAACCAGCCCTTCTCTCTTTTAAAGCCCTGACTTCTGAAGCTGTCTTTGGTAAAATGCTCAGAACATAATACACTTCGTCCAGAAGGCTTCCAGTTCTTTCGGCAGACTTTTTCATCCATGCGTTTTTTCTTTTATGGTCTGAAGGAAACCTGAAGTAAAAAAAAAAAAAACATTTCATCATACTGAACAAAAGATTAACCATTTTGGAAAACATCTTTTGATTACTAATCAAAAACTACTATTATGGGAATTCTTACTAGGAAATTTTTTATTTTAATTTCAAATTTTCAACAAAAGACAGCCTGAAGAAGAAGAGTTTTCCCCAAAAATTTGCAATTAAAATAAAAAAATTCCTAGTAAAAATTCTCATAATAGTAGTTTTTGAAATAAGAAACTAGGAAGCCAATTCTCAACCTTTCGATGTAATACTGAAAAGGTGTGTTGCATTTTTTTCTTTCTTTCCATTTTTATGTGTTAACCTATTTGTTGGATATTTCTATATATACTGTGGTTTGTATCGTATGGAGAGAACAAATTATGATGATCATATGTAGAGGATTTTAGGAAGGGAGTGTCTGACCCCAGGTCTTAAACAACCCTTAGAAATGGGAAGCTAGGAGATTTGGGCTAGAATGCCCGATAGGAAAGTGACACGGAAGCGAAGTGTAAGGGGGGGGGGGTATGTGTTAACCTATTTGTTGGATATTTCTATATATACTGTGGTTTGTATCGTATGGAGAGAACAAATTATGATGATCATATGTAGAGGATTTTAGGAAGGGAGTGTCTGACCCCAGGTCTTAAACAACCCTTAGAAATGGGAAGCTAGGAGATTTGGGCTAGAATGCCCGATAGGAAAGTGACACGGAAGCGAAGTGTAAGGGGGGGGGGGGGGGGTCGGGGTCCGACGGCTTAACGTGCGCATCCGCCGCACGGCGGATATTTAATGGATCGAACATGAGGTCCTTTCCGTGGCAGTTACGAACGTTGCCCACTAGGCCATCCGCGGCTCAATATGGAGAGAACATTATTTTCAGGAATAGATTAATAAAAATTATCTGAAAAGTTACAGTAAGCTAAGATCTTTAACACAATCTGAAAATTCTCTGTTAACATGCAATGTGCAAGTGAAAACTACCTGCAAACAATATTCAAGCATCAGATATTATAGCTCCTAAGTATAGATACAGAAGATGGCATGAAAATTCACTAAATAACTTTATTCATCGATGAGTAATATTAGAAATTCCATTCTGCCAAACATGTTACAGTTCTTTTCATTTATTTATTTTTAATTGCTTTCTTTCCTTCTGCAATTCCGTTTTTGTGAATATCGGTGCTGCAAAATTTTTTATCATTAAACAAAATTTTTCTTCCTCATGGACCATGAAATTTTGTTGGATATTTCTTATACAGCATTTTGGAATTTTCTCTCTATTTCACTGATTCAAAAGCTCTGAATTTAACATGTTGGAGGTTCAGTAGGTGGTTTTACACTTTCTGCCAAAACAAATGTTTTAGAAGAAACGTTTTTTTCCTATGTAAATTATGAATATTTCTCATAACTGGAAAAGCAAAAATCTTAATGCTGTGTTTGCCCTTGTTTATTGTGTGTGTGTCACCTATGATCTGTAAGATCATTTGCTTTTAATTATCCCAAGTACTTCAGACAATATATTCCATGATTGTGTGCCATTAATGTTGCAATAGAAATGATGAGTCTTGTGCACCATAAGTACTGTGCTCATGATTAGAGCGAATCGGGGATACACTTATTCCATGGCATACGCTCTACTAATCTACTTCTTATAGTTGATGGAATGTTTTGTCTAATAATCTAGTGGTATTAAATTCTACACCGCAAGCAATTATTTCTTGAGGGAGAGGGATTATAAAGCTTTTAAAAATTCATTTTCATGTATAGTCATAATCAAATTCTTAAATGGTTTTTTTTTCCATATTAATTCATTTAGAAAATTAATATGCAGCTGAATAAAAAATTATCCTCCCAACACACTACCTAATTTGTGCTTCGCAATACTAGTAAATTCAAGTTTATGTTTTTTTTTTTAATGGGGTGCCCTTTCATTGTTATTTTAATCATTTGAAATTTCATTCATTTAGAAAATCAGCATGCAGCTGAATGTATAATTTTGCCGCACCGGTGGCGCAGTGGTCTAAGCGATGGCTTCTGATCATTCGTCCGAGATGGGTCCGATTTCGAATCCCGGTGAGGCATGTTGTGTTTGTCTTACGGCGCTGGCTCTCTTCCTTTCCTGGAACAAGAGGCCCTACATTGGGGACAGGCGACTGCTGATAGCGCACTAAGTTGCTCACGGTGGTCGTTAAACCTCCAATAAAAAAATATATATATATCGTCGTCATCATCATCATCGTCGTCGTCGTCGTCAACCATTATCAATCCACTGCTGGACGAAGGTCTCTCCAAGCCTCTTCCACAACGGTCTGTCTTGTGCCAGTCTCCTCCATGTCACTCCCGCATACTTTCAAATTTCATCCACCCATCTCCCATGTGGTCTTCTGGGTCTTTTCCTGTCCCCTGGAATCCAATCTAAAATTTCAGCTGTCCATCGATGGCGTGTCCTTCTGGCAGTATGTCCAGCCCATTGCCATTTCAGGGATTTAACTCTGATCACGATGTCTTCCACTCTTTTCATTTTTCGGATCCACGAGTTCCTCTTCTTATTTCTCCTGGTTACACCAAGCATGCACCTCTCCATGCTGTTTTGAGTTGTCTGCAGCCTTTGGATGTCTCTTTTAGTTAAGGACCACGTGTCTGCACCATACGTAAGCACTGGAAGGATGCATTGATCAAACACCTTTCTTTTAAGACATAATGGCATATTGCTCTTGAAAATTATGCTGTTTCTTCCAAAATCTCTTCAGGCAAGTTTTGTACGCCGATTAATTTCTTCATCAATGTGACCCTCACTTGATATCTGCTGTCCAAGATAAACGTACGTGTCTGTTATCTCCAGCTTTTCTCTATCAATCGATAAATCTTCATTTCTTGTAAAAGCATTGAAGATCACTTTTGTCTTCTGAAAGTTCATTTTTAATCCCACTTCTTTACTCTTGTCAGCAAGTTCCTGGATCATACTCTGCAGCTCTGATGGGGTAGTTGCAAAAATGACTACGTCATCAGCAAAACGAAGGTGGGTTAGATAATCTCCATTAATCTTTATCCCTTTGTTTTCCCAGTTCAGTATTGAAAGACATTTTCCAATGTCGCATTAAAGAGCTTCGGAGATATGGTGTCACCTTGTCTCATTCCCTTTCCAATTTTTATGTGTTGTATTTTCAAACAGCTGAATCTTTGCACTTGCATTTTCATAGATGTTATTAATAATATTAATGTATGCATCTTCAATACCGCAGGATTTCAGAGCCATTGCAACTGCTGATGGTTTCACCGAATCAAAGGCTTTTTCATAATCGATAAAAGCCATGCAGAATGGAAGTTCATATTCCCTCGCTCTTTCAATTAGTTCTCTCAGTACGTGGATATGATCTATTGTGCTGTAGCCACTCCTGAATCCAGCTTGTTCTCTCGGTTGAGCCATGTCCAGGGTTACCTTAAGTGGTGTAAAAGAACTTTAGTAAAGATTTTATAAACCACTGACAGGAGGCTGATAGGTCTGTAGTTCCTGAGATCCTCAATGTCCCCTTTTTTATGTAGCAGGATCATTGTAGCATTGTTCCAATCCTCAGGAATCTTCCCTTCATTAAGGCATCAAGTGAAAATTTGGGCGAGTACTGTTTCGATTTCTCCACTTGCTTCTTGTATGATGTCTACAGTAATTCCATCTTCTCCCCTTTTAAATGTTCTTGATTGCATGAGCAACTTCTGCTGGGAGGACTGGAAGAACTCTGGTACTGGTACCTTTCATTATGTTTGGAATACATGTATCATCCCTTTCATATAATTTGGAGTAGAAATCTTTCACTCTTGTCAAAATTTCGCCTCTATTTCTTGTTACAGAACCATCTTTTCTCAGTGCCATAATCTGTTTTCTTCCCTTACTGAGATGTCCCTTTGCTATCTTTAGGCTTTGGTTGCTTTCAATTGCTTTCCTCACTAGTTCACAGCTGAATTTCCTTACGTCTTCAGGTCTTCGGTGATACTTTTTCGTACTGTCTTGCATAGCTCTATATATTCCACTTTGGTAGTCACATCTTTTTTAGTTGTCCTCATCTCTCTTCTTTTTTGCATCAACATTTTGGTTTTTCCTGATAATTTGTTCACATGTAACTTGTTTTTAGACCCAGCTAATTTTGTTGCTGTTTCCATAAGAGCTTTGGTTACTTTTCTGTTAACTTCAGAAATATCCACTTCTTCCGATGTTAGGCCTTCTAAAGCAGAGAATATGTTCTTCAGTTCCAACTTGAAGGTATTATGGTGTTTTTTAAAGTTGGTTATGTCAATACATTTTGTTTGTCTTATGAGCTTGCCACGTTCGAGTTTAATGTTGAGGTGCATCTGACATCTCGCCAATATATATATATAATATCCCCCCCCCCCATGAACAGCATCATTTCTGCTTTGCAATCATAGCAAATTCAAGCGTAAGTTTTTTTTTTTTACTGTGATGCCCTTTCATTGCTATTTTAATAGTTTGAAATTGTTCCTTTAAGAAGTCAGTTTCGGATCTACAAAATAAGAAAATATACAAGTATCTTCTTTTGTTTGTTAAAAACTCAGAACACCGCGATTTAAATAACTTACTGGTGAAAAGATATGTTCCCGTTCTTTTTCCCACTACGATTTGTACAACCATAAGCACAACAAGTAACCATGTTGAAGCCGCCCGGTGGCGCAGTGGTCTAAGGCGCTGGCCTCCGATCATTCGTCCGTAAGGGGTCCGGGTTCGAATCCCGGTCAGGCATGGACGTTGTGTTTGTCTTACGGTACTGGCTCTCTCCCTTCAATGGAACCAGTGACCCTAAATTAGGGACGGGCGACTGCTTATAGCCCATTGAGTTGCTCACGGTGGTCGTTAAACCTCCAATAATAAAAAAAAAAACATGTTTAAAATATAACCAAAACTAATGTTAAGAAATACGACGTCCGATATTCCTTGTTTGCTTGCGCTAAGTAAAACTGCTCGTGACCTACATGTACGAACTGCTTCAGGCACAGGAAGTGACGTTACGTTTCCGAACTCCCGCAGACCACACCACCCCACCAAATCAGGTCCTTTCACCTCCTCTTCTGCCATGTTGGCTGCCACGCGTCCACGCGACGTCATTTCAGCAGCCAATGAGAGGCTGGCATCGTAGCGAGCCCAGCCTTATACCTTTGTCTACGATCTCGTTGGACAAAAGTTACCTCTGTGTTTATTTTATTAGTGGATATATACAGTCACAGCTAACTTTTTGTTTGATACACGTTACTGTGTTTGAACGTACGCTAGTTTTCTTCTTGCGTTTCCAGTTATGAAATAGGTATTTATTTTGACTGTTCGAATTTCCGAATTGCTTATGATGAGCACCATTGCGCCAGGTAAGTCGCCAATTTCGTACGACCCAAACTTTCTCAAGTTACTTGTGGAGAGTTATGAAAAATATCTTTCGAGAAAACTTCAGTTTTCTTACCATGATTTAGCGCCAATTCCGGATAATCGGGCCACACGTCTTCTGTCAGCGACCGCTCAAAATGATCTGGCTCTTGTAAAAACACTGTTGAAAAAAGGAATAGACGTTAACAGAACTTTCAAGAATTACACTGCACTGCTCCTAGCTGTAGATAGATGCAACCTTGACATAGTGACTCTTTTAATCGCTCATGGAGCAAATGTTAATCATGTGGACCAAAATGGCCTTACGCCCTTAGCCCTGGCATCCTCTAATGGATCTGTGGATATAGTCACCATATTAATTTCAAATGGAGCAGATCCTACAATTGAAGTGGGTTTTGGTTGCCATACAGCTTTACATTTAGCCACCTTTGGTGGCTTTAAAGAAGTGGTTAACATCCTTCTCAAAAACTCTAGTAATGTCAATGCTAAAGATGAAAATCAGATTACAGCTTTGCACTGTGCATGCGAACAGGGCCACTTTGAAATAGCAAAAGCACTGATTGCCTTCCAGGCCAACATTGAGTGCATGGCGATACCAAGAAATAAATATGACAAAGCAGAAACCGGTGTAGGTATAACACCATTACATCTTTCAGTGATTGGTAAAAACTTTGACATTGTAGAGCTACTTCTTGAAAAAGGAGCAAATCCTAATGTAAAAATGAGCACTATGGTTACACCTCTTCATATTGCAGCCAATTGTGGCTTATTAGATATAGTGGACATTTTGCTGAAAGCAAAAGCCGATGTTAATGCTGAAGGTTTTAATAGCTTGACACCTCTGCACCTTGCAGTGTTAGGAAATCACTGCAAGGTGGCCAGGCTTCTTCTGCGCACAGAAGGAATTAATGTTAATGCCAAGACGTCTGACCATTCTACATCTCTGTATTTTGCATCACAACAGGGTAACCTACAACTTGTAAAATTGCTACTAAAGCATAAGGCAGACGTAAATGCCAAGTGTGAGAGGAATCAATTACCCTTACATGCAGCTGTCCAAAACAATTATAGTGAAATAAGTCATCTCTTAATTCAAAGTGGTTCAAATGTTAATGACATCAATGATGCTGGTCTTGCTCCATTGCCCATTGCTGTGTTTGTTGGCGGTATAGAAACAGCAAAATTGTTGGTTGCAAAAGGAGCAGATGTTAACATGAAATGTTTTGGTTGCTGCAGTGTACTACGCTTAGCTGCCATGAAGAAACAGTTGGAAATAGTAAATTTGCTCCTTGATAATAAAGCAGATGTTAATGATGTAGATGAAAAAAGTGTACCACCCTTGTGCAGTGCAGCATCTGAAGGTTGCCTAGAAGTGACAAAATCTTTACTTGACAGTGGTGCAAAAGTTAATGCAAAATGTAGTGATGGCATCACAGCTTTATATTGTGCATCAGAAGGGGGCCACTTGGAGATAGTCGGACTACTTTTGGACAGAGGCGCTGATGTCAACGCTACTGCAGCATGTGGCTGCACTGCTCTACATGTTGCTTCCACAAAAGATTTTTATAAGACTGCCGAAGTATTATTGAAACATGGCGCCGAAATTGACAAGACGGCAGAAACAGGACTTTCTGCTTTGCACTATGCAGCTGGAAGTGGTTGTCTCAAGACTGTCAAATGCCTCGTTCTCAGTGGAGCCGACGTTAATTTGAAAACAGAAAAAGGTTTCACACCTTTGCATTTAGCAACACAATTGGGTGATTTAAACGTGGTTAAGTACCTCATTTCAAGCGGAGCATATTGTGATATCAAATGCCATGAAAGAGCTGCAGGAAAATATTTTGCGGAGAACTTTGTAAACGATAGAAGTGATATTAATCCCAAAATTAAGGTGACCAAGTTTCTAAGACAAACTGAAAAATTATTTAATGCTGTAAAAAGGAACTGCAGTACTAAAGTTGAAAATTGCCTTAAAGGAGGAGCCTTGCCTAACAGCAGAAGTATTCGCTTTGGAACACCTCTCATTTATGCTTCCTCGAAAGGATATGTTGAAGTGGTTAACATTCTGCTTAACAACGGTGCAGATGTGAACATAACTGACGATGATAAGTGGTCTCCGCTACATCATGCTGCTATGTTCAATCACCTCGAAGTGGTGTATTCTCTAATGAAACATGGTGTGCTGTTTGATACTGTTACTAGTAAGGATAGTAAAACAGCCCTAAATCTTGCTGAAGACATTCCAAATTATATCATTGTTGACCTACTTCACAAGGTTAATTGGTTATTTCATGAAGCAAAAAATGGAAAATCTGAAATCATAAATGAAGTAAGGTCACTGAGAGATAAAAATCAGGATGAATTTCTGGCCTGTATGAAAGCACGCAATCAGCAACAGAAAACACTAATTGAAGTTTGTCTGTTGAATGGGCATAAGAACATTGGGAGATCTTTATGCCTGTTCCTAAGCACCACCCAAATGTTGAAGAAGTAACATGCACAATTTACAAGGCCAAAATATTAAAACCCCAACTAAAGAGTGAATTAATATTTTGTTTCAGTTTCCCCGTTGCTTTGTACCACATTACAAGATAAATGTTTGCTGTGCATTAATTTTTGAATTTCTTCACGTCTATAAAATGTGGGATACTTGAATAGGGTGTACTCCCAATAAACAGCTCTTCGAGTAGTTCTGCATATCACTCTGCACTGATTACTTAAGTCCTGCACACATCTACCATCATGGGGCAAAGAAACTAGCTCTGTGGCAATAACATTTTGTGAAAAATTTATTTGTTGAAATAATAATTTAGGCACTGAAATGACAAATTTTCTAAAGAAAAATATAACACTTTTTTTTCACATGAAACAAATGTAGAATAATAGTATAAATGGTGTTTTTACCCCCCCTCCCTTTTTTTTTTTTGCTTTAACTCCATGGAGTAGCTCCAAAGAGTTTCGATGGATTTTAATAAGATATTAACTCACTTACTGAAGGCTTTACTCAGATATACTTATTTCAGGGCTGCCAATTGCACCAGCCCGCGCCAAAACGTTATTCTTGAGCCATTCTGCTAAAAAAAAAAAATCGCGATTTTGATGAAATCTGCGCCAATTTTGCTCCAAAAGTTAAAATTTACTGGTCGTCGATATTTCAGCGTAATCTTACGACATTCGAAATCGATGCGGTGGTTAACTCGCACGCGAGATTCTCCCAAGGACTTGCGGGGTCATCTTTTTTTTTTTTGTAATTTTCGAGATCGGTGCAAAAGTGAAGAAATTTTCGGATTATTAGTTAGGAGGAGGGGAGGGGGTTAGCGTATTCCAGATGTTGTTTTATCTTTTTAAACGTTTGGAAACGGGAGATAAACGGAGTGCAAATTTTTCCCGTAATCATATTTTTTTTCTCTCGCGATGTTGCTTCTGTTCAGTATTGTTGTTAAATATAATTTCATTGCATAATTTCAGCTTGAAATTGTAGGCAACGATTTCCGAAAACGGAAGTTAGACCGCCTGAAAATTTCCCTGTAATTTTCGGCCACGAGATTCTTACGCTGATTCGAGGAATTCCGTCATTTTTGTTATCATTTGGACCACTTACGAGATCAATGCAGATCTATGCACAACTGAACTGAAATTTTGGAAAAATTGGTGGTGTGTGTGTGGGGGGGGGGGGGGGTCGTTTTCTCTGTCTAAGGACGGAATTTCATCCTTCGAAAACGGAAAGTAGACGAAGGTAAGATTTCTCTCGTAATCGTAATTTTTTTCTCGTGCAATGTTTTTTCTACCCAGTATTGTTAAATATAATTTTATTCCATAAATATTTATATTTCTGCTTGAAAATGTTGGATAAATTTCCGAAAACGGAAGTAGGACGAAGCGAAGATTTCTTCCGTAATTGTACCACGCGCGATATTTCCCCTCCCCCCACTCCTATGTAGTTGTTAGATGTCATCACCCTCATAAATGTGTGTGTGTGCATTTTAGCTTGATAAGGGTGGGGGAAATTTCCAAAAACAGAAGTGACAAAGTTTAGAAATTTGTAAAAATTGATGCATGGTGTTAAAAAAAAAAAAAGTATTCATTCTCTGAAAATTACGCCATTTATCTAAAATAGTGAAAGCTCTGATGTCAGAATTCATGGTTCTCAGGCTGAAAGTTCTTTAAGCATGATCGATAAAATTGTGATCTGAGGGAATAAAAAAGTAACAAAGAAAAATGGTAAGGGAAAACTATCAGCAGAAAAAAGTAAACTGTGAATGATGTGCAGTGTCAGAGTCGACAAAAGACAAATATATGGCTGTGGAACTTGCGGAGAAGAAAGTAGGGTTTGCTCGCAAGAGGAAACCAGAGCTAATGTTCTAGCAAGTATAAGAACAAAACTAGGGGGAAAAAAAAAAACTGTTTGAAGCTTTGTCTTTCAAAACCACCCTATTTTGTTTGGAATTCAGCAGTTTTATAATTGTGAATACAGTGGTGTGATCAGGGTGTCCATGCGTCCTTGAAAGTTTGGAAAGTCCTTGGATTTCAATTTTTTTTTCAAGGCCTAGAATGTCCTTGAATTTATTTAATTAGCCTGGAAAGTCCTTGAATTTTAAAATCCTACAGCCGAAAAATTTTGATTGGAATTTCCGATTTTTTTCTTTTTGTTATTTTTCACTTTTTTCTGCAGTCCCCCATTGACATCGGAAGTCAAAAAGAGTAAACTTCAAAGCAGCTGCGTCACTGGAAGAAAGGGTGCACTGCAGTCTGACGGGGAGTTAAGTAGGTCGAGATTGGACCCCCCCCCCATCTACTGAGAGAGGAGTTGAGTGTTTGCTACCGCAGAGCACTTGTTCTGCAACAGGGAATATTATCGTATCGTTTCTTTCATTTTCCTTACGACAAGGCGGGGATTTCCCCTTCTTGTCTCTTCTTTATATCTGCTTCAAAGCAGATTTATTCGATGCTGTTAATAGGTGCATTTCATAATTTTAACTGCATTGTTAAATCAAATAGCTTTAGGAAGACAGCTCAAGACAAACAATCACTGATAAAAGTAATAGATTCTGAACTCAAGGGAAAAAAATGGATTTAGTGAATAATTAATTGTAAATAAATTATTCACCCATTTGCTTAATATTTTTTTAATATACTTGTTAATTATATTTTAACATTGATAAGTTTTAGGTTGTGTAAAAGTACTGACATTTGAGTAGAAAAAATTCTAATTATTTAAAAATTGATTACAGTATTTTCATTTGTTAAATATTTTTTTTCACCTGAAGAAAGTTTGTCATTTAGTAAAGAACTTTTTGCAAAATTTGGAGACGCATTGTTGCTAAGATTTTTTTTTTTTTTTTATAATTGGCTACCTATTACAAATACTGATGTTAATTTCTTTCGTTCAGTTTTCTTATAACAGAAATACACCATGGTCTTGCTTTCATACTGTGTCATATGTAAGGTGTTTAAAACCATTTTAATGATAAACCCATAGGATCCTTTTTAATTCCTCTGTGGTGGAAACCTAATTCAATGGATTTCAAATGCATAATTTGTTTTCTAGTGCGTGCCTAACTACTAATAACTGAAACTGTCTAACGTAAAAACTTGAAAATAAACTGAAAGTAAATGAAAAATTTAAATGCTGGTATTGTGTGTCGTTTCTCACATTTAGTGATGAAATACGACTACTTCATATTGTCCAAAAATATTGCCCACTAAAGAAAAGATAATTCAGTCTCCTCACCCCATGCCTGTGTTTCCAAAATGTTTAAAGTATCTGTTTTCATTCTTTGTATTTAATTCAATGTGTACAAAACTGGTTACCCCACAGAAGTATTTGAAAAATGACATGCATCCAAAATCCATCAATTATGTTGAGACTTGTGAATATGAAGACTTCTTAATGTGAAAGTGAAGAAAGGATTTTATTTCTGAATAACATGTAAGTTTTTTAATTTTGCTGTGTTGAAATTTCAATATGAAAGTGAGCTAATGTTATTAAAATCTTCTGTATTTTTTTTCAATTCATTAAATTTAAATATTTCTTTTATTAATGGTAAAAAGGTAAATGTTATATTGTAAAGTATGATATAAATAATTAGATGAAAATTTGATATTAGTATAAATCTACAAATTGTACAAAAGTGACAATGTGTTATACATACCTGTACATAATTCTAAAATAGATATTAAGTGTTTATTTCTATGATAATTTTGTGTTTGAGAAATTAAGAGTTTTGAACATACAGAAAGAATTAATGCGATGCATATAGATGTTTTATGAAGATAATGAGTATCATAACACAACACACATAATTCTTGATATATCATCATCATCATTGTCAACCATTATCAATCCACTGCTGGACGAAGGTCTCCCCAAGTTTCCTCCACAACGGTCTGTCTTGTGCCAGTCTCCTCCATGTCACTCCCGCATACTTTCGAATTTCATCCACCCATCTCCCATGTGGTCTTCTTCATGGTCTTTTCCTGTCCCTTGGAATCCAATCTAAAATTTCGGCTGTCCATCGATGGTCTGTCCTTCTGGCAGTATGCCCAGCCCATTGCCATTTCAGGGATTTAACTCTGATCATGATGTCTTCCACTCTTGTCCTTTTTTGGATCCACGAGTTCCTCTTCTTATCTCTCCTGGTTACACCAAGCATGCACCTCTCCATGCTACTTTGAGTTGTCTGCAGCCTTTGTATGTCTCTTTTAGGTAAGGTTCACGTCTCTGCACCATACGTAAGCACTGGAAGGATGCATTGATCAAACACTTTTCTTTTAAGACATAATGGCATATTGCTCTTGAAAATTATGCTGTTTCTTCCAAAAGCTCTCCTGGCAAGTTTTGTACGCCGATTAATTTTTCATCAATGTGACCCTCACTTGATATCTGCTGTCCAAGATAAACGTACGTGTCTGTTATCTCCAGCTTTTCTCCATCAATCGATAAATCTTCATTTCTTGTAAAAGCATTGTACATCACTTTTGTCTTCTGAAAGTTCATTTTTAATCTCACTTCTTTACTCTTGTCAGCAAGTTCCTGGATCATACTCTGTAGCTCTGATGGGGTAGTTGCAAAAATGACTATGTCATCAGCAAAACAAAGGTGGGTTAGATAATCTCCATTAATCTTTATCCCTTTGTTATCCCAGTTTAGTGATTGAAAGACATTGTCCAATGTGGCGTAAAAGAGCTTCGGAGATATGGCGTTACCTTGTCTCACTCCCTTTCCAATTTTTATGTGTGTTGTATTTTCAAACAGCCGAATCTTTGCACTTGCATTTTCATAGATGTTATTAATAATATTAATGTATGCATCTTCAATACCGCAGGATTTCAGAGCCATTTTAACTGCTGATGTTTCACCGAATCAAAGACTTTTTCATAATCAATAAAAGCCATGCACAATGGAAGTTCATATTCCCTCGCTCTTTCAATTAGTTCTCTCAGTACGTGGATATGATCTATTGTGCTGTAGCTACTACTGAATTCAGCTTGTTCTCTCGGTTGAGCCATGTCCAGTGTCACCTTCAAGCGGTGTGAAAGAACTTTAGTGAAGATTTTATAAACCACTGATAGGAGGCTGATAGGTCTGTAGTTCCAGAGATCCTCAATGTCCCCTTTTTTATGTAGCAGGATCATTGTAGCATTGTTCCAATCCTCAGGAATCTTCTCTTCATTAAGGCATCGAGTGAAAATTTGGGTGAGTACTGTTTCGATTTCTCCACTTGCTTCTTGTATGATGTCTATAGTAATTCCATCTTCTCCTGGAGCTTTTCCCCACTTCATGTTCTTGATTGCATGTGCAACTTCTGCTGGGAGAACTGGAAGAACTCTGGTACCTTCCATGATGTCTGGAGTACATGCAACATCTCTTTCATATAACTTGGAGTAGAAATCTTTCACTCTTGTCAAAATTTCGCCTCTATTTCTTGTTACAGAACCATCTTCTTTTCTCAGTGCCATAATCTGTTTTCTTCCCTTACTGAGATGTCCCTTTGCTGTCTTTAGGTTTTGGTTGTTTTCAATTGCTTTCCTCACTAGTTCACAGTTGAATTTCCTTACGTCTTCAGTGATACTTTTTCGTACTGTCTTGCATAGCTCTATGTATTCCACTTTGGAAGTCACATCTTTTTTAGTTGTCCTCATCTCTCTTCTTTTTTTGCATCAACATTTTGGTTTTTCCTGATAGTTTGTTCACATGCAACTTGTTCTTAGACCCAGCTAATTTTGTTGCTGTTTCCATAAGAGCTTTGGTTACTTTTCTGTTAACTTCAGAAATATCCACTTCTTCCGATGTTAGGCCTTCTAAAGCAGAGAATCTGTTCTTCAGTTCCAACTTGAAGGTATTATGGTGTTTTTAAAGTTTGGTTATGTCAATACATTTTGTTTGTCTTATGAGCTTGCCGCGTTCGAGTTTAGTGTTGAGGTGCATCTTACATCTCGCCAATCTATGGTCACTACCTGTGTTGAACTTGTTTAGCACACTGCAGTCTTCTATGACGAATTTTTTGTTACACATAATAAAATCAATTTCACTTGTCGTCCCATTTGGATGTCTCCATGTCCATTTCCTATGCTGCTTTTTCTTGAAAAAGGAGTTCAAGATGAAAAACCCTTCTGCCTCTGCAAACTCAACGAGATTATTTCCACGATGGTTTCTGTTGCCGTGACCGAATTTACCTACCGAAGTTTCATTCTGTTGCCCTATTTTTGCATTGAAATCGCCCATAAATCTTCAAGTGCTGCTTAGCTTTATTATTTAGATGACGAATTTCCTCATAAAATTCTTCAATTTCTTCTTCTTGAGATTATATATATATATATATATATATATATATATATTCATATTCATTGTGGTTTAGGACATTGAAAAATTAATTCTTGAATTTTTTCCTGAAGGTCCTTGAAAGTCCTTGAATTTTGTCCCTGAAAAAGAGTGGGCACCCTGTTTGATCTAGTTAAATATTTTCATAAATAAATTACAGTGAACGATTCAGTTTTGTTTATGCTGCGTAATATTCACACTTCCTCACCGTGCAGTCTGGTTTTTCACCAAATTAAAAAGTACAGCTTTTTTTTTTTCGGTCAGTCTCATGTTTGTTAATTAAAATCGCTCACGAGAGCTATGGATAAATGAAAGGATTGTTTATATCGCATAACTTGTAATCAATTATCAGGAATACTGATCTTTTGGTTCTTACTTAAAGTCTGAATTTTGCCCCGTACGTTCAGGGAGCAGAATTTTTTGGAGGTTTTCTTTTTCTCACTTAGACCTACCTTGGGAAACATCTTCACCCTCACACTTTTCTTTTTCCAGATGGAAAGTGCGTTGAACCACTTACTAACTCGCAATCGTCTGCTTAATGTCCATGTCCATACATGCGAAACCCTACACATGCAAGAACAGTGGCTTTTTCAGACAGCAACAACAAAAAAGTCAAACTGATTCTACTACTACTGAAGAAAAAAGGGGGGAGGCAATCCCGCGCCAAAACGTCACTGCGCAAGCGTTAAGCGATGGAAGCAGCTTTTATCTAACCAACTTTACTAAATCTCACCGTTATCTTATAGTTTTGGTTCCAGTTGTAATTGTTCACAGAAATAATAAAAGTTTGACATTGATAATTACTGGATGAAAAACATTGTATGAAGAGTATCATGGCGCAACTGCTGAAAGGTGATTTTACAATTTGAATATTAAATGTTACATTAGTTTTCCTTTTATATTGAAGATACGCTTTCCTTCAAAAAACCTTAGGAGTTTGTGATGCACACGCAAACCATGTACGCACAGCTTGCCAGATGGTTGGTTTCAGAAATAATATATTTTCATCTGAATGCCATGAATCTCAAAAAATATGCTGCTAAAAACCAACCAAACAGCAAACAGTAATTACATATTTATTCTTCCTAAGTGTATATTCACAAGCGTTCAGTAACAATAGCAACAGTTCTTGGACGTTACAGCATCCTATTCGTGTTACAGCGAAACAAATGCATTCAGAAGAAAATCCCTGATATTAATGTGTTACGCTTAAAATATTGCAAGTCATGTAGTTTTCAATAAATCGTGGGTAGTATAATTGTTTTCCCATTTATCTCACTGTAGGAACGACAGAAATGCTAATTAACAGTCATAAGAGAAGCAGTAAAATGTCAACAAACCTGAAATATAACATTTTTTTCATAGTTCATAAAATAATGGTAATTCAGCATAACTTAAAACACACAACTAAAAATACTATCATTAACTGCTCAAAAACCTGAGTTCTGCTCCAAAATGCAAATTTTCTCACTCCAAAACCCAACGTTCCTGCTCCAAATTACGTATTTTCCCGCTCCAAAACATGGTAGAGGCACTAACACCCCTGTTATTTGGTTCTAGTTCCAGTTAAAGAAATTGTCATTTAATTTTCCTTCCCTTTGAGTTCCTTTGGTTTTTTACAGACATTTCTGGCCTCTTGATTTTAGTCAATGCCAGGTTATCAGCACGTATACCCGCCAAAAATCGGATGGTAACCAGCCCAAAACTGGCCAAAAAAATATTTGGAGGGGGGGGGTGTAGACATATTTTCGCTCACATTTCTATTATTGGCCAAAGCTGATAGAAAGGTTTTGTATAAGTGGAAATATTTCTCAGCTGGCACTATATACACAGCTGACAGGAAAAGACATGGGCACCAACATATCAGCACGGTTCGTACACGTCCTGGAAATGTCCTAAAATTCTGTTACATGTCCTGAAATTCTATCCATTTCGACCTTTTTGTCCCTGCACAATGTTTTGTAGTTGAGAATATTTCTACTGACATAACTTCTTATGTCTGACAAATTTTCCTCTCCACTCCCTGCAAAAATGTGTGTGTGCGGGGGGGGGGCTGTTGGTTTTCATGTCTGTTAGAAGGACTGAAGCTGCATTATCAGCATCTTTTGTTGCTTATGTTATCACTTTGTCTATCCGACCGGGGAGACCATATCTCGGCAATTATTATTTCATTTTGTAAAATTCTTTTTGTACTGAGCAGCTTAAAATGTGAGAATGATGATCCATTTGTTCCGATTTTTTCCGATGCACAACTTCGCCATTAGAGGGCGCAAATGAAGATCGTACCGAATTTAAAATGCATTTTATTTCATACATATGCTTCTAAATATCCAATTAAAAAAATTATTTTTCCTTTCGATGCCATTTATATCAAAGACAATTTTAGTCACAGACCCTTTTTCAAATAATGCATAAATTTTCCGCTACAGCCTAGGGGGCGATTTTCCCAATCCTCCGCTTCTAAAAGTCCGATTTAAAAAATTCTTTCTGCGTTGGATACAGCTCTTGAGGGAAAATGTTTTGCATATAATTTCTCATTTTTGGTAAAGACTGGTTTGGCCACCAGAGGACATAAGTGTTTATTTTTGCTTCTGATGTATTTACAATAAAATCTGAGCTCGAAACTCAATTGAAAAAATTCCTCCGTGGACCAATACTGCTCACCTCGAAAAACTTTTTGAGAATACCTCCTGATTAAAATAGTGCATAACTTTCCCACCAGGGGTGTACACGTATATCTTATCTTCGTCCACATGTCTGATTTTAAAAATTCTTTCTTTGTTGGAGAACATTTCTGGTGCAAAATGTTTCTCATATAATTTCAAATATTTTTTAATGCACAAGTGCGCCACTAGAGGGCGTAAGTTCACGTTACCGTTTACAGCGATATCTGCGGGACTAAAAACCAGACTGAAAAATATTCTCTTTTGATCAAATACTACTAACTTATAAAAACTCCTTGTGTGTATTTTCTTCCCAAAAAATGCACAATTTTGCCGCTAGGGTGCGCAAATATTTAATCTATTTTTCTCAATATCTGTACTTCTAAATGTCAGATTTAAAAATTCTTTTAACAACAGATAACATTTACCTAACGGAACACTTTAGGTTTGTATTTGAGGAGGTTTGTGGTTCACAATTCTGCCCCTAGTTGGTGTTTATGTACTTCCGTTTGCAACCTATCTCTGCCTCTAAAAATCCTATTGAGAAATTTCTTTTTTTACTGTATGCCATTTGCTATAATAAAGATGGAGAGTGATTAAGATTTTTGCTACAATAAGAAGATCCTCTTCAAATAATGTACAGCTTTTCCCCTAGGTGTTGTAAAGGTCAAAATGTTTTTCTTGCTATCTTTGTTTCTGGGAGATGTATTTGAAAAACTTTTGCTACGAGGAATACTTTTAGCCTGTTTTCAACTTTTGCATTGTGCAAAATTCTTCCGCTAAAAGGCATACTGGTATATCATGTTTCCTTCTTGATCCCTTCTTTTAACTGTTCGGCTTGAAAATCTTTTTGTCCCTAATACCTTCCTTCTACTATGCGAAACGTTTTTTGCGTCATTTGTTAATTTTCGTAACATACTTTTTAGCCACTGGTGGAAGTAAGTAGCTGATGTTTCATAAGTAGCTGATTTTTTTTTTTTTTTGTGAGTTATTTTGACCTTTACTGAAATTTGTGAATGGATGCTTGATATAAAAATTTGCCATAAAATTTTTTTTTTTTTTTTTTTTTTTTGGAATTTTAACGACCACCGTGAGCAACTCAATGGGCTATAAGCAGTCGCCCGTCCCTAATTTAGGGTCACTGGTTCCAGGGAAGGGAGAGAGCCAGTGCCGTAAGACAAACACAACATCCATGCCTCACCGGGATTCGAACCCGGACCCCTTCGGACGAATGATCATAGGCCAACGCCTTAGACCACTGCGCCACCGGGGCGGTGCCATAAAATTAGATTGCTTTCTAATATCAAACTTAAATGTAGTTGTTTCTTAGTATTTTTTGAGCTATTATTTTAGCTCACTTTGCATCTTCTATAATTAGTTTTCTAATCATGCCCAGTTAAATTAGCTTGATCACTTATGAATGCAGTTGTACACAGCTCCTGGATTTAAGGTTTTCCCATTATTCTCTTTCATTTCATGTTGGAAATTTTTGTGCATACTTTGTTTGCTGGGGGTACAAATTAAAAACATAGCTACAGCATCAATATTATGTTGAAAATTCCTTCTCTGAATAAAATGTAACACAAATACTTGCTCCCATGATTATGTGTTTAAGAAATAACAATTCCTTTGGTCCTTTGTAAAAGTTCCAAATATTTCACCTTTCCTTACCCTTAAATTTCCAATGTAAGCATTATTTCAAAATAATTAAATATAAATAGTATTTTATGTATTGATTGTGTGGTATATGAAAGCATTTCAAGTGTTGTATAAGGTATATGAAAGCATTTCAAGAGTAATGCCACATACTTACATATTTTTGAGTTTTATGGGGCTTTTTTTTTTTTATTCTGTAATTTGTTTGCTTCAATAATTGAACTAAAGCCAAAGACCATTTCCATCTCAATTCAGGCAGGCATGACCAACATGTGTCAGTTGACCACCTCCAATTTTTTGAAAAAATTATGGTAGCTACTCCTTAATAGAGGTATAAAGTACTGCAAAAAGATTTTTCATAAAAAAATTTTGGTCGAGCTACAGCATTTTGAAAATAGGCAAAAAATACACTCGTGACAAAAATCATGTGAAACACCAAATTTTTAAGTGCACTCTGCTCCTGAACTATAACAGATAGACTCGAATTTTTTTTTTTTTTTTTGAAGCTATTGAATTGGCCTTTCTTCAAATTCACAGAAATTGGTTAACAAATGTTGCCAGATGGCAAAAAAAATTATATTTATTACAAAAAATTTTTAATTTTCCACAAATTTAGGATTTTTTTTTTTTTTTTTTTTAGAAAAAACATCAGGTCCGTTGTAACCGCGCCATCTTCCCGCTTCTCTTCGCTGCGATGTGACATCATGGTGGCCATAAGCGAACGGAGCCATACCGAGAAAGTGTCGTGTGCTCTGTGAATTTTCAATCGAAATAACAGAGCTAGTTTTGAGTAAATAATTTTTAAGTAAAAGTTGTACAAACATCCAGCTATTTTTCAAAATAGAGTAATATATATATATATATATATATATATTTCTATAAAGAAGATACCTAAGCAAAAAAAAATACATATATAATTATATATATATACTGGGAAAAAACGGAAATATGACTAATGCTTTTTTGCTGAATGTCGTTTTTTTTTTTTTTCCCAAAAGCACTCTGCAATGGCTCTTTGGAGCTGGAAAATCTACATTTCATTACGTCAAATCAGTCATTCACCAATTTTATAAAATTAGCTGTTTGTTCTCTTTCAAGAAAAAAATACTCTACAGCTTTGCTCACGTTGTTAGATTAGATTGCATCTGAGGCACTAAAAAACTAATTCTCTGTCTCATGGGCCCTCTTACATTTGTGTGGATCCATTTTATTTTATGAAACACCTTTAATTCTGGGTTATTACGTTCCAGCAAATGGTCAAATATCTGGCGAGTGATGGTTCCACACTACAGCGTGTTCCGCGATCAAATATATAATTTCGGAGAAGTTTAATTAGATGGGACACATCAGCAAACATCCATATTTTTCGATTTTCATTTACTGGATTTGGAAAAGAAGACAATATTTGGGTTACTCCAAGCTGCCTCCAAACCTTGACCCCCCCCCCTCCGGATCAACACTAAATAACACAATTGCTCAACGGCTCGAAATATGTCAGTTAACAGCTTTTGATCCATCTGCTCATCAAAGGAATAATACAGTATATGGTTGTTTCCAAGCTTTCCAGAAGCCTCTCAGCATAACTACTAAAACGTTACTATGCGGTCCTAAAATTTTATCTGCAGCAGCATCATAACAATATCGGCAATCAACGCTCATTTCACCAAAAGATAAAACTTTGTCGAATTCGGTTAGGTGTGTAGCATTCATTTTCATCACCTTTAAAACGGGCTCAATTAAACCATCAATAACACAAATTTACCACACCACCGTTTCAGAGAGGAAATGCCTGGAAGCAGTATGCGCATTTTATTTTTGATGAAAAGATATGCTTTTCAAGAAATAGCATGGTGCAAAACAAGTGCTTGACTTATATCTTCTTCATTCCATTTTGCTGGTCGCTTTTTTGACACAAGGGTTTGAATTTGCACTTCAGTGAAACAATGGCCAAGCAAATTTATGATAGCTGGCCACCTTTCACTGTTGCTCGGCAGATTTCTATTCTTGCATTTGCATTTCATATTAATTTTCATTTTCAGGCTTCTTTTCTCGAGGCAAAAACATTGTTTTACCATTACCAACTGTTTTCTTACGTTTGATCATTCTTCCCGTAGTGAATTATTTTCACTCTTCAGTTGCATTATATTTTTGTTCAGACGTTCGTACTTCTTGCATAACGTTGACGGTATGATAAATGTTGGTCAAGAATAATGTCACTTTCATTGTGACCTGTGATTTGACGTTTAATTGTAGAAATACTTTCAATTCGATCTAATGCATTTTTTTTTCTGACCTCTCCGATCTTAAAGCGTTCACTTCGAACAGAAGTTTGCTCCTCCATCTGTTAAGTTATATTTTTTTGTAGGCACGGCATCTCTTCTCAGTTTTTTTTTCTGGGAGGCAAGTTCAGTAATTCATTTCTAAGATCTCGCTCTTACTTCGAGACATCAAAGTGTTCTGAACACATTCGAGGTTTCTTTGCATCGAATACATCCTTTCCACAGCATTTCGCTACCCATTGCTTTAAGAAATCTTTATCCAATGGGGAAAACATGGTATGTAACATCTAACTTCCTTTTCTTTGAAATGTTATTACGACAAAGTGCAACAGTGTATCCAGGTATTTTCGAGAGAATTGTACACAGAAAACAAACGAAGAACAAAAAAGAATGAAACAACAAAGCAGGTCTAAAATTGACAAAGAAATGCAGCTAGTAATCAACACTACAGCACAAGCTCCGAAATCCGAATAACTCCGAATGCTCAAGAGATCGTTTACGGCCACTGTGACGTCACACTCCAGCTCGTAAGGTGACAGCTCGCCGGCGGCACGGAAACAAAGGCGATTGGACCTACCTCTCCTCTTTCTAAGTACCTTGGGTAAGTGTGCCAACCTGCACCCCTACTATGGTTGTCTTAGCAGTAATTTTATTTTTATCCTGTGATGCTTGTAACTCATAAAATTAATTTTTTAAATATTCACCAAATGTGACTAAATCCGAAAATGGCAAGAAAAAATTAGTAACAGTGATAATGGTGGTGAATGATTTTATGAAACTTTGGCAATTTTTGACTCATGGGGTAAACTGCAATTTGCGGTAATTTTTGGGCTAAACTGCAGCTGATATGATTTGAAAGTTTGATTTTTCAAAGCTGTGGCACTGTAAATGATACTGCCTGGTGCAATTTTTATGGAGTACTGTGAAACACTTATTAAGGCTGCTTGAGAGTCATTGGGGGAGTCAATGAAAATAAGAGCTACTAAAGGTGGGGGATATCGAGAGGGAAGAAACTCTTCTGTAATTTATAATGAGCGGATCCAGAGAAATGGGATAGCACAGGTTAAACAGTCTGCATCACATAGTCCAGTGTTGGTGTTGCACTTTGACTTTGCTCAAAATTGATCTGTAATTCTACCTGATGAAGTGCAAAGTTACTACTGGCAAACGATGTCCAGATCTCACTCTTTACATGCATTGCGTACTTTACAAATGAGACTGTCTTTTGTGGTAGCATGCAATGATATAAGCCATGACACAGCACATGCTCTGTGTGCCATTCTGCTCATAAAAAGTGAAATTGCCAAGAATTGTCCTTTGGAAGAATTTAAAACAATTGTTTACATCTCAGATGGAGCAGCCAGGCACTTCACTTCAAAAACAAATATCAGTTCTATGAACTTATGAAGGGGGGGACCCAAATGTAACGAGGAAGTGGATCTTCTCAACCACAGGCCCAATGCAAGAGTGCATGTGATGGTGTGGGTGGCCTATGCAAACATTTTGCTACTAAATTCAACTTACAGAAAGAAGCTTCACAAGCTATAAGAGATGCACCATCATTTGTTAAAACTGTTTCCCCTTGATCCCAAAGACTAAACTTCTACTCCTCACAACTTGTGAAGTTTAATTCTATCAAACCAGCAAAGTAGAACAGTGGGATACAGTAAAATCTGTTGTTCAAATACAGTCACAGCATTCCTGGTTAGTACAAGGAAATAAAACATCAATGGCCAGAACAATCCGGCACCCACATAAAGCAGTGCAATTTTCAAGCCAACAAAAAAAAAAAGAACCCATTTTCTGTGAATGATTTTCAAATAGGAAAATTTATAGAAGGCATTTATGATGATAACTGGTGGATGGATGGTACAGATTACAAACATATCTAAAGAATTTGAGGACATAACAGTATCTTTAATGGACCAGCCAGAGGTTTTTGGTGGCAAGAAGAATGTGGCAAGAAAACATGTCAAGTGTCCAGTGCCCTTAAAAAATTTACTTCTAAAGGTGAATGCCCCAACTCCTGTTGGACGTTCTGCACGACTTCATGCCTTTGATGAGAAGGAAATCAATAAAATTTGGCAGCTTTTCTCAGTTTGAATAATTTGTAGTTATGATGGTAAGCTCATAAATTTTTTTTAGGCTTTTTCTTATGTAAATAGAAATTGAATCTTAATTGCAACTCAGATAATGTATTGTATGTGTACAGACTATGGATTTAAAAAAAAATTAAACATTTAGGTACATGGGTGACAATTATTAAAAATCATAAAAATGACTTTAAAATATAGATTGACACTGCAATTTGGAATATATACTCAGGTAAACTTTTCAGAAATATATTTCGAAGTTTTTTTTTTTTTAATAACCCAACCGTGAGGTTCGAACAGGAGAGAAGTGCATTTTGAAAAATTTGTAGGAAAATTTCAAGGCAAAAATGCAGTAACTTGATTCCCCTGTTAACTATCTACCATTAGGACATTATTTGGACAAAATTTCAGAATTTTTAAAAATGGAGGTTTTGAGATATTGCAATTCAAAAATGTTGATTTTTTGAAATTTTGTATATTTTAAAAAATAATGTTATGAATTGCATGCATCACAGGATAAAAATAAAATTACTGCTAAGACAGCCCTAGTAGGAGTGCAAGTTGGCACACTTACCCACCTGATAAGTCTTTTTCTTAAAAAAAAAAAAAAAGTCCTAAATTTGTGGAAAATTAAAATTTTTTGTAATAAATATAGACCTTTTTTGCCATCTAGAAATATTCCTTTGATCAATTTCTGTAAACATAAAGGAAGGCCAATTCAGTAGCTTCAAAATAAAAAAAAATTCAAGTCTCTACCTGTTATAGTACAGGAGCAGTGTACCTTTAAAAATTTGGTGTTTCACGTTATTTTCGTCACAGGTGTATTTTTTACTTATTTTCAAAATGCTGTAGCTTGACCAAAATTTTTTTTTGTGAAAAATCCTTTTGCAGTACTTTATACCTCTATTAGGAGTAGCTACCATAATTTTTTCAAAAAAATTGGAGGTGGTCAACTGACACCCCTGCCTGAATTGAGATGGAAAGGGTCCAAAGTAGAAAAATAAATTTTTCTCAAAATCAGTGTAGTATACTGTACATAAAAATTTAGTGGATATTAAACCTGGTCACATTTTCAGTGGCAGTTCCGGTATTTCAGTATATTAGCTGCAGCAGGCATTATTTTTAACATTCTATATTAAGTTTGCCTAAGCATGTAGGAATTTGTTTGTTGTAGGTTACAGGTTGAACAGACCTATGGTTTCACTATATTTTAAGTAAAAGCATTTGGATTGTATGTCCTGTAACAAAATCCATAAGTCCTCTGATTTTGTGAATGAAAAAGCATATGAACCATGTATCAGTGTCAAGTAAAGATGTGTAAATTTTAAGCATAATTCATATCAGTGTCAAGTAAATATGATCAGCCTTGGATGTGTTGTTTGCGAACATCTGTGCACTGTTCAAAACATAAACGTTCATTCACTGCAGTAAAACTCAAAATATACAGGTTGCAAATTTCAGTGAGAGTCTGAGCAAATTTCAAGCATGATTTCTATCCAAATTTTTAAAAATGCTGGCCATTTTGAGGTTGAAATGTTAAATGAAAATTAGCGATGCCATCTGTGATTGAAAGTTGACTGCATTTCAGTAAGGAAAGAAACATTAATTTCTGGTATAATTTTATAGAAACCTTTATTTTGTATATAAATTTTATGTCCCATGAGCTATCTGTGAGAATAGATATAAGTGAAGAAATCATTCGTGAAGAATTCATTCTGAACTGGACATTCTCTTCTTTCGTAACTGCGTGACGAAGTGAAAAATTAAAAATGGAGAATTTTTTTAGCTTTTGCGTATTTAAACTCTAAAGTCTTCTCTTTGCCTTGAGTTACGCATATCAGCGTTCGAATTACCCAGTGGTCCACTGGCAATTGGCCAGTAAAACTTCCATCGGACCACTGAACTATTGATTTTACTGGCTCGGATCAGACCGCCAGTAAGTTTTTTTCCTTTTTTCTAATTTGTCACAAGTTAAAAAATGAATTTCTGTTTCTTTTACTTTGCTGTTTGGTTTTCTTCTTAAGCTGCAAACTAATGATAGGTTTAAAAACAAATATTGGAGATAATTTCATTGAAATGTCTTTAAAAAATTTTTTTATTTTTTTATGGACCAGTGGTTTGCAAATTCTAGTGGTCTGCTTGGGCCAGTAGAAGATTTATTTCTAATTCTAACACCACATATGAACGCTGTGTTTTGCTTCGGCTCCCTGCCTCCTCAGTAACGTTAAATGAAAGAGCCAATGATAGCGTAGATCGCTAATGGACCCAGCCTAAGAGATATCAAAGAACCTTGCATTCAGTAAGAATATTAGAATGGAATTAGTTACTGGAAACTCAAACTTACGGTTACTGCGAATGCAGTCCTGTTGCCAGGTTCCATATAGCTCACAGTTATGTTTTAAGAAATTAACTTTCCCTTTTTTTAGAAAAAAGTGAGGGGAGAGTGAAAACTTTTTCCAGCCAGTAAAATAGCCAGACAGCAAGCCTTCTAGCTCAAAACCCACCAAACTAAAACTTCAGTAGCCCAATTTGGCGGAAAAACCGCCAACCTGGCAACCCTGGTCAAGGCCTGTTCTTAATATATAGAAGGATTAACAAAAGTTTTGTTTACTCATGAAAAATTAAATATTGTTGCCAGGTTCCTCATGCTATTGCCAGTTACTAAACTGAAATGTTTTCATTGTGTATTTTGTAATTCTATTGTTGCTGTAATTAAGTTGTTTAAAACTCCACTTATTAGTTTTGAAGGCTCATTGATTTCTTTGGGGTTTTCTTGATGAAAAAACTTTCTTTAAGTAGTCTCTTGTTTCTATGAAATTCATAGTCCAATATTTATTATTTTCCTATAAAGGTTCGCATTTGCATAACTGCATACGATTTGCTAATACACTATTTTGATCTTTGTTATTAATAGCCATTTGATGTTCCTTAATTCTGATTTCCAATTTGAGTCATTTGTCCAATATAATTACTGTTACAATTAAGTAGAATTTGGTATTCATTTTTTTCTTTCCATCTTGTCTATTGTATATTTCTGTATGTTTCTTTATTAGCTAAATATGCTACTTTGTTTTCTGCTGTAGTGGCTCCTTTTATGTTATTCTTTATTAAATGTTCATTAATTTTGGTATTTGATTTTCCATAATTGGCCATTGGTATATACTTGATTGTTTTATCAGTTTTTTCAAACTTTCGTTGTTCTTTTAGATTGTTTTTGCCTGACATTTTGGACAATGTTGATAGTTTTTTTTTGGAAAAATCATTGTCTATTAACTTTATTGCCATTTTTGTCATTGCCTCTACTTAATTTTTATCTGATGAAAGTAATTTAGCTCTAGTTATTAAATTTCTTGCTGTGTTAATTTTCACTGCTTTTGTGTGATATGAGACAAAATTCAGTAATATATTGGATTTTTCTTTCTTGAAATTATGAATGAATTTCAAACTTTCTGTATCTCTCATGATTTTTATGTACAGATACTGAATTTCTTTGTTCTTTTCTTCTAATTCAAAACTAATGCTGGAATCCAAAGTATTAAAAAATCCAGAATGTTTTGTGCTGAATAGCTGCTTGAATCGTGCAATATAAATATACCACCCACATATCTGACAAAGATCCAACACTATTTTATTTCCTTCCAAAATCTGTTGCTCCAATGAACTTAAATAATAGTCTGCTAGAATTGGAGAAATTGCTAATCCGATTGATAAAACTTGTTTTTGTCTATATCCCTTCGCAGTTATTGCCTTATTGAAGGCAATAACTGTGAAGGGAAGGGTCCGAGTGGTACACAAGTTAGGTCTATGTATAGGAAAAGGACTATGGTCAATCAAATGAAAGCGAGTAGAGCGCCCCTAGCTGCAAAGGTAAGAAGTTAGGAAACCTAACTCGCGAACAATGCAAGATAGAAACAAAATTCCAATTACAAAGTTGTAGTGCATTGTCTAATTAGTAGGAAACAAACATATGGTGCGCATGAATTATGTACATGGACGGGTCAAAATGCTGTAAATTTGAAATCGGTAAAGCGGGCAAAACAGACACAAAAATAATGACACAAGACAGAAGCTGTGCAGGCTTATTTATAATACTGAAAAATGTTTACAGGAGATATGCCTACTTACAGGCACATCTGCACGAAGTTAATGTACAGCCGGTTCGAAGTGGCCACCAACGGCTACAATGCACATTCCAAGGCTTGGAAGAATATCTTCACATACACTATCTAGCATGGCAGGTGTTATTGTGTTACAGGCGCACACAATGCGGCATCATAAATCTTCCAGACTAGTAGGTTCTGTAGCATACATCTGTTCCTTCAAGTTACCTCACAGGAAGAAGTCCAAAGGTGTTAAGTCCAGCGACTGCGGAGGCCATTCCACCATATTGCCATAACCAATTATCTGGTGTCTGAATGTTTCATCCAGGAAACTCTGTACGTTGGCTGCCATGTGAGGTGGTGCACCATCATGTTGGCTCCACATGCACAGCAGATCTCCGAGGAGAAAGTCAGATGTCAAGCCCCGTAAGAGTTGAAGGTACCACTGACCTGTTAATGTCTCATCATAGAAAAGGGGTCCAACTAGTGTTTCGCCAAATACCGCACCAAACGTTAGTTGCCCAACATCGTTGATGTCGAGCAGCTCGTCCCATAGATGGGTTGCTCAGAGCTTTGTGATAGGCGTTATGCCAATTGACTATTCCGTCCCGTGTAAAGCGGGACTCATCTGTCCACAAGATATCGGCCAAGAAGTTTGGATTAACCTCCAACGTGTTATGTACAAAGTTGCAGAAATTGAAACGCCTTCCCTGATCTCCATCCATCAAACCTTGCACTAGCTGAATGTGGTCCGGGTGAGCTCCATACTCGTTCAGGATTTGCCAAACACGTTGTGCTGTTAATCCGCATGCTTCGGCGACTGCTGTGGTACTAACGTTGGGATTGGCAAGGACATATCCCAGGACAGCCTCAGGATGCACAGTAACACTCCAAACCCGTAGGTCTGCCCGATCACTGACGTGCTTGTATGCTTCCGGTCTCTCGGAGGCAGCGGACACAGTTGTGAATACTCACTGCAGTTGGATTTAGACCAGTCAGAAAACGCTCGGCATACCGCCTTACAGCTTCGTGGGCATTGCGATGACATTCACCATAAAGCACGACCATTTCACAGTACCCATCATTTGAGTAGCACATCACAAGTGTTTGCAACGTGTATGTTGACTGACGTTCAAATCCGCAGCCTCTGTATTTTATCTCACCGACCGGCTTCTACGTCACTATCAATATTTACATACGCATTTGAATCGTTCTCCATCATGGGCCGGTATTTTGCATTGCCTAACCATCCAGCGACCACATGCACTTTATCAGCATTTTGATCCGTCCATGTACATAATTCGTGTGCACCATATTTCATTTCCTACTAATTAGATGATGCACTAAAACTTTGTAATTGGAATTTTGTTTCTATCTCACATTGTTCGCGAGTTAGGTTGCCTAACTTCTTACCTTTGTCGCTAGGGGCGCTCCAATCGCTTTCATTCAATCGGCCGTCATCCCTTTCCTATACATCGACCTAACTTGCGTACCACTCAGATGCTACCTTCTGCAGTTATTGCCCTGAATAAGGACTTTCCTTTGAACCCTATGCGGGAGTGACATGGAGGAGACTGACACAAGACAGACCGTTGTGGAGGAAACTTGGGGAGACCTTCGTCCAGCAGTGGATTGATAATGGTTGATGATGATGATGAATATAAATTTAACAGGAATAAGAAATTATTGGTTGTAATACGATGTTTTATAATGAAATTAGTGTGATTTTTATGTTCAAAGAAACTGTTGATCTTAGTAAACAATTTTCTCAATGGTATTGAAGGAAACATATTTTTGACATCTAAACTTATCATTCTGGTGTTCAAACTGATATGCATATTTTTTAATTTATGTAATAGAGCAAAAGTATTTTTCAAAGTGAATTATCCATAACTAATTTCTTGTTTGATTATTGACATATTATTAAATGGCCAAGCACTTACCCTAAAGTTCCTGGTCACTTTTTTCTCTCCTTTACACTTGAAGCACGTCAATTATCATTATTGATGTGCTTGACTTTTCTCTCCTTTACACTTCAAGCACGTCAATTATTGACGTGCTTGAAGTGTAAAGGAGAGAAAAAAGTGACCAGGAACTTTAGGGTAAGTGCTTGGCCATTTAATAATATGTCATTAATGAATTGCATGTAAATATGTGCACTTTGCAGCTGTTTTATGCCTTAAAGGTGCAAATATCATGATTGTCTGATTATGTTGGATAAATATTGTTCCAATTTATAAAGTGGTCCACCTTTTGTGGTTACTACTGGTCTTAATGGCATATCAGATTTATGAGTTTTTAAAAAAACAAATAATTCAGGTACTTGGCAGTTGTTTTTTTTTTTTGTTGTTGTTGTTGTTTTTTTTTTTTTTGGTACTATGTTTCTAATGTTCAATGATGTTTTCCATTTTTTCATTGTACTTATTAATGGATGTAACTATTTCTGTGGATTTATCACTTTTAATAGCTAATAAAGATTTATTTATTAATTCCCATTTAGCAGCCTCATAATTTCTATAATCTTTTTGGACTAAATTAGACATTGTAGTTAGTCCACATTTTGTTATTTCATATTCTACCACTGTTTTCTCATGCTGGATCAAATTTTCCAAGTTAAATTCTGAATGTCTGCTACAAAATTTTGCTTCATTTTTAACTCCCCTTCTAATGTTGTAATTTGGACCTTTGGCTAATAACTTTAGAGTTTTGTCGGAAATTTCAACATTTGAAATGTTAGTTACTTTATTAGGAACCATTTTTTTATGTTTCAATTTATCCTTGGATTCAGATTCATTTATTAGAAAATCTGACTAAAATCAAGAGGCCAAAAAGCCTGTAAAACACCTAAAGAACTCAGAGGGAAGGAAGATTAAATGAAAATTTCTTCAACTGTAACTAGAACCAAATTTTAATAAGAAGCGATTCAGGCAAAATTATGAAATTTTAAAATATAGGTAATAGGTCAAATATGTATCAATTACAGATTTTCTTTTAAAATACATAATTTGATAATTTTGTATTCACATAGCTACTTACATTATTTTTTAGTATTAAATGAAGCAAACGCTGAGAATTAATGCTTTGTAGAAACATTTGGTTCATATGCTCCTGGAATTTTTCTTTCTATGTAGTTGCAAAACACAGCATTCTGATCCCTTTCAGGAATTTGTGAAAGTACATGAGCTTTTGATTAAAAAAGCTTTTACGTAGTTTCCAATTTTGTGTGTATTGCTGTGCCATGCTTATGTACAGCTGGCTTACACTCCATCATCGATGAACAAAGGAAATAACTGCATAAACTGCGCGACGACAATTTTTACTAACTGAAATAATATATTCAACTGTGTAATAAAACCAGTTTCTTTTATGCTCAAACATTCTGCTAGTTTTATACTAAATCAATTATGGAATATTAATAAAACATGCTTCATTTGGGTAAATTAACCCATGGGTCTATTCACTCTGGTCAGTTTCTGCTTACCTACAACTTATCGCAGCTGCAAACTCCTGCATAACAGAAACTGCACAAATTAATTTTGCAAAGAGCAGAACAACAGTGCAGATGAATAGCAATCTGTACTTAAATAAACATATTCACAAATATATATTTTCTAACTTTGTTTGTTGAATAATGTTAACTCCTCAAAAAGTCAAAAAGGAACTAAATGTCTCCTTTTACACCCACACAAAAGTGCATTCTAGTACTGTTATAAAACACATTCCCAATTTGCCTCTTTCAAAAAATTGGGGGGGGGGGGGTATATACAGACAACCGCAGGAGTTTGTGTAGAATTACGTTGGGTTAAAGAAGGGAAAATGTTTTAAGTTGTTTTAAAAAATGAAACATTTATTGAAAGTGTATAATAGGTTTACAAAACTTTTACAATGTAATATACTTATAATATTTGAATAAATATAAGGTGAATGTACTAGTGAATGACCAATTTCCACTTAAAACATTTAAAATAAGCTCCACAGGCCTGTTAGCCAATGAAGTTGCACAAATAAGAGAAGCAGCAAAGTCTCTTGTAAGGCTTGTGATTGGCTGACCATAATTATGTGATACAGAATCAAAGATGGTGGTATACATATGGGGCAGTGAGATTGTTGGTTCTGTTCAAACTCCACAATAAAGTAAGCCTTGTGCGATTAATCATGTAGTAATATAATCATATATTATAGTAGTTCCTTCTTACTTTTATTATAATTGTTGTGGAACTTAAAAGTCATAAATATATTTTTCATAGAAAAAAACGTATATAACCTCAAATGCATGCAGTAGTAGCGGTGGTCACATACTGGAGCAATTTCCTGGTATGGTACCAACGAATGGCCATTTCGGTCATACTCTGGGGTTAGAAAAGATTCTGTCTCGTGCTCAGTTACCAAGTATAATGACCATCTTATAAATAATGCGAATATTTTTGTACCACTGAATCACCTAAAAGGGTACTGCTACCAGTAAATGACCGACATAAATTGTGTGTCTGTCATTTACTGGGTGACAGTAGTCATTTATTGGTTATACACTAATTACTGGATATGATGAAATTCTAGGTTAATATTATTCATCTTGTTTATATAGATTATATTCCAACATGGAAGATTGTGCAGAGATGAAGAAAAGGTCATACTCTCGCTCCCACTACGCAGAAGATGATTTGTCTGAAGCTATAGCGGCAGTACGAAGTGGCACCATGAGTGCCAATAAGGCTAGTAAAACTTCCAATATTCCTAAAGGAACTCTCATAAATAAACTGCATGATAAGGTACCCATGGAGAGGAGAATGTGGCCACTTTCAACTCTGACGAAAGAAGAAGACCGCTTGGTAAAGTCGAAAATTGGGAAAGCCAAGCTAGGTTTACCTATGCATCCTGATGAGGTGAAGAATGCCGTCTGAAAGGTTATAGTAGAAACTGAACGAAGTAATCCATTTCAAAACAATCAGCCAGGGATGAAATGGCTAGAGTTATTCCTGGAACGAAGTCCTGCTGTAGCTAGAAGAAATACAAAAATAATATTGGAAGCGCAGGTTGCTGTTACAGAAGAAATAATACAGGAGTGGTTTGAGGAACTAAGTGGTTTTTTGGAAGAAGTAGGAGCTAATGATTTGCTTAAAGATCCAAGCCGCATATTCAATGCAGATGAGACAGGGATGGAATTTTGCCCTAAAACTGGCAAACTTCTAGGGCCAAAGATGTATAGGAATTTCTATGTTATAGCACCTGGTCAAGAGAAAAAAATGCATCACAGTACTCTGTAATTATTCATCAAATGGTTCGACGATAGATCCAATGATTGTTTATCCTTACCAGAAAGTTCCTAGAGATGTTGCCGAATCTGTCCCCTGCGGATATGCAGTTTGGAGAAGCAAATCTGGATGGATGATAAGTGCAACATTTTTCGAATAAATTGCAAATGTGTTTTATCCATGACTTATTGCTAAACAAATTGAGTTCCCCACACTTTTACTTCTGGGTGGACATAAGTCGCATATAAATGAGGAGCTGTACAAATTCTGTGTAGAAAAGCAAATTATGATATTTTGCCTTCTACCAAACACAACGCATATTCTACAGCCCCGTGATGTAGCAATTTTTCGACCTCTGAAGAGCGAGTGAAGAAACGTTATCAGGAAGCACAAACAAGAAACTTCAAGACCAGTTTCAAAAGTTAATTTTGCTGTTTTGTTCAGTGAAGCTTATCAGAAAACATTGAAAGCTGATACCATCAAGAGAGGTTTTGAAGTGCGTGGTAATTCCTTTTCGATCTTGATGGGGTAGACTATATTAAATGCATTTCAACTAGACGAAAGGAGTTATTCAGTCAAGGACAAGAGTCCAATAGACATGAAAATACAGAAGAATACATTTTTGCACTCAGGGAGATAGAGAACGAGATACCTCTAGATATTCTGGGGTCCTTTAGAGAAGCAGATGCAACCAGAATGGAACCAGTAACTGAAAAAGTATTGTTTTCTCTGTGGAAGACAATAAAATCTAAAATTTGCGTTAACAGTTCTCAGCATGTCCTATGCATGACAGCAGACAGACCAGTCAACATTTCTGCTTGAACAGAAGATAATACTTATCAAGAAAGTATTATTGTACAGGATAGTGAAAATAATGAGAATCAAATTAGTATGTATCAGATGATATCCCCATTGCAGTTCTTCACGAGTCTGATAATTATACTAATGTACCTCCCGGACCATCTATAAGCACTGCCGCTGTTCCACATACATCATTTAGATCAAAAGGTGTCACTAATGTTTGAAGATTTATTTAGATCAAAAGGTGTCACTAATCATCATTTAGATCAAAAGGTGTCACTAATCACTTACACTGGTCAAAACATGGAAATGAAGAAGATATTGGAAATACGAAAAGAAAAACTGAAAAAAATTCCTTTCGCTGTGACTTCGGAAAAATGGAAGAAATACTATGACAAGAAATCAAGAGAAAAGGAAGAGAAAGAAAATGCAAAGCAAACAACGTAAAGAAGAAAAAGAGGAAAAGAAAAAACAAAAAATGAATCCTAAGAAAAAAATATAAGAAAACACAAAGATTGGGAGAGTGAAGCTGAGACAGATTCAGATGCAATGTCACTTGCTTCGGATATAGACTTGATTTTGAGCTGTTTGCAACTCACTCTGCCCGAAGTGATGTCCATAACATTGATTTCAATGAAAATGATTATGTTATTGTAAAATAAGAGGGAAATATTATCTAGGAATAGTGGTGACAAAAGATAATACTGAATCCGAAGTAAAAGTAATGGCAAAGGCCAACCAAGACAAATGGAAATGGCCAAAAAAAGTTCATCAAATATGGTACAACCATAGCGATTTAATAGCGTGCATTAAAGAGCCTGAGACCGTTGTAAAAGGGTCTTGTGTTTTCAAAGTTCCTGAAATGGATAATTACTGATGTAGCTTGTAATGATATGTATTCTGCTTATTATGAACTTTAAATAATTCCAAATTATAATTATATTTGTTATTAATTCCAAGTTCCTGATAGAGTATACAGGATAGGCTGCTTGTAGTTTTGCTTAAATGTTTATAAATTATATTTGTTTTAACTCTATATCAAACTTAATTTTTGTTTATAGGTAGCCTGATTTTCCTCTTTCCCAAGTTGATCTTTCTAAATTTAATTTGAATGAACATTATCAGTAACATTCCCACACTTTAATAGAGGTTAAACTAGAAGAAATAAAGGCTGACTTTATAGGAAACCCATGTTAAAGGACAAGAAAATTACAATTTCCATTGGTTTAAGCAACACATTTAAATAATTTCTGCCTGCTGTCATTTATTGGTGCCCGAGTAGTCAATCACTGGAAAGAAAGGGTCATTCTCTGGGGTTCAAGTTGAGAGAAAGTTGTCTTCTTTATTCTGACTATCTCTCCACTGCTAGAAAGAAACCAACATGTTAGTAGTATTCCATAACCCTTCTAGATGCAATAAATTTCTAAAAGGCTGTCTGTGTACGATAAGTTAAACTATACCCTTTCGGACTGCAAATTAAAGTAACTTTATTTACACTCTAAAAAGTCCAGTTAAAACATGTGAGATCTTCCTTCTAGATGCTTTTTACAGAAAGTACTATTTGACTGTGATTGAAGTTCATACAGCAATCAGGAAATATTCATGTTGTGACTCTTAACTGGTCATTTACTAGAACACTCACCCTATATTTAAGAATCGTTTTCATTTTTTTTGGGGGGGGGGTAAAATTGTAAACTTAGCTATATGATTGGAAAAGTAAGTAGCATAATCGTGTGTTAAAACATTTGTAGGTAAGTATCTATGAAATACAACGTTGATGCGGCTATTAGAGCCAAGCATGGAGGGCTCTGTTAAACATTCTTTTGATAGTTTAAGTCCAAATTGTTCTTGCATGAATGTGATAAATGATTTGTTTTAGGCTGTAGACAAATCAATATTTAAATCACCAACTAACAAGATTGATAACATATCTAATTTAAACAACGGAGTAAACTAAAAGATTCCGGCACTTCAGGTGTATACAGGGTCATTCCATGTCAGATCACCTAGGGCATGTCACCCACCCATCTCAGATTTTTTGTGAAAATTGGTAGGTACAAAGTATTGTACTAGTGAGATATGAAACCTGTTAAAATTTTAGGTCAGTCGGTCCAGGAGATCTTGAGTAATGCCACTTTAAAAATTGGGTAGCTCTGCCTTTGAAATTTTCCACTATAAGTTTTCACAACTGCATTGTAGGACAAAAAAAAATCATAACTTCACAACAAACTGTCGTAGCCACATAATTTTTTTCTTAAATGATCTGCATACATTTTGGAACAACTTATTTCTGCACATTTTTAGAATTAAGAGAACACTTTTTTTTTTTAATTTAGTGACAAAAGATATGGAAAAATGAGGTCACATTTTTATTAAACAAAATAATTTTTTTCAAAATGAGCCCCCACTTCAAGTTTGCTAAAAATATTTTCATGTGTATAAAAACCTTTCAGCAAAAAAATATACCTTGGGCAATTTGCAATTTTGGCTAGGAAAAAAAAAAAATTCAAAGTGGCGTGATTTATATATGGGACATTTTGACATTATATTACCCAATTTTTTAAATAAGTGGCTGCTTAACCATAACATACACGTTTCCCTCCCTCCCTCCCCCCTAATTTAGTCTTATTGGTGAGTAGCTCAAAACAATTTTTATTTTATTATCTGCCACCATTTTGGATATAGATTCATTTTTCTTTTCTGCGGCAGGCCAAAATAGGGCACCTTACAACGGTTTTGAAAAAAGCCAATTGCTTTCCTCTTATTGTAGATCAAAAGTTTTGGGTTTCACTATCATAAAGAAGACATTTTCGGCTTACAGAAAATGTGTAGAAATGATAGAAAATATTTTTTTTAACCTTGACTAAAATGGCGTTGAGATCTGCAATACACACAAGCATAATCACCATTTTTGATGGTCTGTTAAGGTGACTGGGAGTTGGAACCCCAAGTTGGGAGTTTTTGTGTAATAACTATGGCTAGTAGAGTTTTCAGCTGTGGAGAATTTAAGTCTGTGTTTGATCCACTTTGTCACATATCCAAAACCATACAGTAGACATTTTTGCACTTTGTCACATATCCGAAACCATACAGCAGACGAACCATGTTGCATCGATCGGAACAAATGACAGTCGGATGGGACTATGTCAGGACTATATGCCAGGTGCTCCAAAATTTCCCAGCCAAATGTCAATAATGTTTCCTTGACCGATTTAGCGACATGCGGCCTAACGTTATCATGCAGTAATTTCACGGGACGCAATCCTCTGCTTGTGAATGGACGTTTCCGATGGATTTCCTGGTTCAATCGCAGCAGTTGTTGCACATAGATGCACAGCAGAACTTTCTTGGAGTGTATGGCATTTCGTTGTCGAAGATGTTGCTTCACCGGGGTCTACCCAGTGTTTTTTACATTTGGAATTGTCGTACCATATCCACTTTTCATCACCTGTAACGATTTTCCACAGGAAAGACTTTCTGTGAACAGATTCAAACACTTCATGACATGCTCATCCTTGTTCCTCTGGCCCAGGTCATGTGGCCCCAATTTTCCTTCCTTCTGAATCTTTCCCATTGCACATAAACGGTTGGAAATGGTTTGTTGAGTTTCCTCCAGTTGCTCAGCTAGTTCTTTTTATGTTTGAGACATATCTTCATCCAGCAATGCTTGCAGTTCCTTAGGTGCAACCTTCTGCAGGGCACCGCTACATTCTCAATCACTAACATCAAAATTACATTCTTTAAACCATCTAAACCAAAACTCACACATACTTTTCAATTCAATATTCTCTCTCAGAACAATACAGATCGATGCTCATGCTTTTTTAGCATTTTTTCCTTGGTGAACTTCGTAACGAATGCAGTGTCGAATAAATGCAGTATTGTTTGCCATCTTTCACCTACCAATGTGCAAGTGCATTTGACTGTTGGGCAAACTTCTGGGTTACATTTTATACTTTTGACCAGTTACGGTCGCATGAGAAAAACGCGGGGAATGTTGGATATGTAAATTAGCGGTATACGTAACAGAAAACGCTTTAAAACTTATTTGTACACCTAATAAAAAAGTGATATTCATGATAGCACAAGTTCAAAAAATTCTTGCAATTTTTATATTGTGCAGAACAATGATCAGTGAAATACTAGACATTTCTTGTAGTCTGTGGTAATGCACAATCTTTTTTTCTAAACTGAAGGAAGTAGAAACATCTACAATGACTAGAAATTTTAGTAGGAGCCAAAAATAGAGATAGCAACTGAGGATAGAACTTTATTTTGGAGGAATAATTTAGTGGGGGGAGGGGGGGCTCCACATTCATTAGTAACTATGGCAAGCATTCTATTATTGATACAAAATAAAATTAAAAGGACTTTTTTTTTTTCATTTTCTTAGAAATATTTACATGCATTTGATGAAAAACTAAAGAAAATCCATGTAGCTTATTACAACTTTTTACATTCTATAGGTTAAATTACTTTGATTGCACATTTAATATGAAAGTAAAATATTTCTCCTTGTTGAGTTTATATACTATGTACTTAAGAAAAGAATTTGAAGATCCAAAATGAATTATTTTATTTGCTGATCTGAAACATGTGCATGTGTGCGTGTTCTCTTAGATTTAAATTCTCCATAGCTGAAAACTCTACTAGCCATAGTTATTACACAAAAATTCCCAACTTGGGGCTCTAACTCCCAGTCAAAAATGGTGATTATTCTTGCGAGTATTGAAGATTTCAACGCCATTTTAATCAAGGTTAAAAAAATATTTTGTATCATTTCTATACATTTTTCGTAAGCCAAAAATGTCCTCTTTAAAGCTAGTGAAAACCAAAACTTTTGATCTACAATAAGAGGAAAACAGATGCCTTTTTTCAAAACCATTGTGAGGCCCTATTTTAGCCTGCTGCAGATAAGAAAAGTGAACCTATATCCAAGATGGTGGCAGATAAAAATAAAATATAAATTGTTTTGAGCTACTCACCAACAAGTTTAAACTATGGAGGGGAAACGTGTATAAAATGGTGAAGCAATCACTTAATTAAAAATTGGGTAATATCGTGTCGGAATATCCCATATATAAAAACACACCATTTTAGATATTTTTTTTTTCTTCCTCGCCAAAATTTCGAATTGCCCAAGATATTTTTTTTTCCCCTGCTGAAAGGTTAGGTTATAATACACACAATTTTTTTTTAGTGAATTTGAAGTAAGGGCTCATTTTGAAAAAAATCGTTTTGCTTAATAAAAATGTGGCCTCATTTTTACATGTCTTTTGTCACTAAATTTGAAAAAAAAAGTGTTTTATTAATTCTAAAAATGTGCAGAAACAAGTTGTTCTAAAATGTATGGATCATGCAGATCATTTAAGTAAAAAAAATATGTGGCTGCAACAGTTAGTTGTAAAGTTATGATTTTTTTTTGTTCTACAATGTAGTTGTGAAAATTCATAATGGAAATTTTAAAGACTGAGCTACCCAATTTTTAGTGGCATTACTCAAGATCTACTGGACCCACCAACCTAAAATTTTAACAGGTTTCATATCTCACCAGTACAATACTTTGTACCAATTTTCACAAAAAACTGAGATGGGTGGGTGACATCTTGTGAAAATGCTGAGTGATTTGAAAATGGATGACCCTATGTAAGCTAACAGTTGTCATAATGTAAAACGTATAGCATCGTCTAACTTAGTTCCTGGGGTAATATATACACACATTAACAACATTTCATCGGTTTCGTTATTACCAGTAAATACATCAGCTGCACAAATATCACCGAAATTGCCTTTAAACACTTGCAAGGTAATCAGTTTCATCAGCGTAATGTGTTTCAAGTGTATGGCTTATGATGGAAACTGGAGAATCCTTCTTGTATATAGCAGCACCACCTGCTCACTGAGATGGCTACATATACTGCAAAATACACTGCTGGACAATTGCTAAGGACGGATCATAAACGGCTATATAGCGCATAAAAAAGTAAGTGTGGTTGGATGCCAAGTGAAATAAAATAATGTCAGAATGCCAGGACATTACAAGAAAGACAATTTATTGTGCTCTGAAATCCAGAAGGCTTTGGAACGTGTTCAAAAGACAAACAGGCCATTTTGTGCAGAATACGTAAACGTGAAAAAAAATGCAATTACTGTCCACAGGGGTTCCAGCGTAAGATGTCAATACGGATATGGCCACCATGGAGGGCGATGCAAGCTTCCACACGTCGTGTCATGCTTTGCACAACATTATCAAGCAGCTGTCGGGGTAATTTATCCCATTCCTCTGTCAGTGCACGGATGAGGGTGTCCTTGTTTATTGGAGGGCATTGGCGACCAGCAAGACTCCTCCCCAAAGCATCCCACACATTTTCAATGGGATTCAGATCTGGAGAACGTGCTGGCCATACGAGGCGTTGAATATTCTTGCTCTCAAGACACTCCTGGACAGCGACTGTTCGATGACATGTTCCGTTGACGTCTATGAAAATAAATCTATCACCGACAGCACCACGGAACATGCGAACATGAGGTAGCAGAACATCATTAATGTATCGTTGGCCAGTGATAGTCCCAGTTGGAAGCACATAGAGGTACGTACGGCCGTTGATCATGATGCCAGCCCATACCATGACACTACAAGTCGGATATCGGTCCCTTTCCTGTATGTTTGCTGGACAATATTCAGTACCACTATCACGCCAGATCAGTTGTCGTCGACAATCAGACGATAGACTGTATCTACTCTCATCTGGGAAGAGGACAGCAGACCAGTCGTTATCAGTCCAATTGCGATGTTGATGGCACCATTCCAAACGGGCGGTACGGTGACGTCTGGACAATGAGATGCACACAACAGGACGGCGGGCGTATAATCCTCCTTCATGCAAACGTCTGGCGACAGTTTTTCGGGAGATCCGCTTGCCAGTAGCAGACATAACTGATTTGCTACCTCACTAGCTGTGCTGCGCCGGTGTCTTTTTGTTGATAGCACTATGTACCGATCTTCTGCAGGTGTCGTACTGCGAACAGTACCTCCCGTGACGTTTGCTACACTCTCCATTTGTTTGAAATGATTTCCAAAGCCTTGAAACAACACTGTGGCTAACGTCGAACTCCCTGGTATCATCTGTTATTTTTCGCCCTTCTTCAATCTTGCCAATAATACGGCCACGCGTAAAGTCATCTAGGTGATGTGGGGAAGACATACTGAAAATTGCAAGTTCGTCAATTGATTCTTTCCCTTTCAACTTTGCGTTTGAACTACAACGGTCAATACTCGTCGAATCCTTTATATACCTTATCAGCGCTATGACGTCACGAACAAGTTCGGCAATCCTAAATTTGCATACGCAAAACACGTCTTATTGTATCCCGCACTTATTCTAATTTCCACATTTTCCTACCTTCCATTTTATGGTTGCTATCGTTGCTATTGTCATCCGTCCTTAGCAATTGTCCGGCAGTGTACAACTGTATTCCTCTATTGGAATGGTATTGTCATCGTGCATCCAATTTTCACTTGGAGCCATAACGTCGGATCAGTTTATAACATCTTCAACTAGTAAATCTCCATAATAAGCATGTAAGCTTTGTACATTGAATGATGAAACATGTACAGTTATTAATGGAGAAGAATCTAAAAATTTTCATATATCATCGGGAATGGTTGGTAAACTATGATTTTCTAAAGATTCTTAATCTCAAAGACTACAGTCTTGTGACGATTATATATATTAAGATAATGCAACGTAATTTCTCACAAATATTTATTTTTTCAAGTCGACCATGGTTTCACTGGGTATTGACCTAGCTTCATCAGAATGAATTTATCAAATTCCATGTGAATTTTGCACTTCGTATATAGGACAGACCCGTAGAGCCTTGCGTTTTCGATTGAAGGAGCACAAGACGTACATTCGGAACTGTGATCTAAAGAAGTCATCGATGGCTAACACTGTTACGCAAAGGACCATACATTTCTCTTTGAAGAAGCAAAACTAATTGACAAGCCAGATTCAACCACCAAACTTGATATTTTGGAAGCTTTCCATATATATCAGAAGTCTTCACAACTTGTTAATGACCTGGCATCTACCCCATTTCTATCAAGTGTGTGGAAGCAACTAACCAAAACCCGTGACTGTAAACACCATTTATGATGTATACAATTTGAATATTTACATGCCATTTGTCCTGATGAAGCTAGGTCAATACCCAACGAAACCATGGTCGACTTGAAAAAATAAATATTTGTGACAAATTATGCTGTATTATCTTAATATAGATGATTTTCTAGTCTTTGCAATTCTATACACAATTCTTTTACACTAGATGCTTCACTACCTTTTCTGTAATAAAATTTGAAATCATTTTTAGCATTTGTCAAATACAGGGCAAAATTTCATCTTTTATGCTCACTAGCAAATTTTGTTAGTGACCAAATAGTTTGCTAGCAAAACATTTGCATGACTAGCAAGTAAAACTGAATTGCCTAGTAATCTATTTTCTAACAAAGCTACACAGAAATTTTAATGTACAAATATTTTGACTTACCTTTTCTTAAAATAAATAGTATCTTAGACCAGTTTAGTGACTGTTTCTAACAAGAATTTCTTATAAATCCTCATACTATATGATATAAATATTAGGCTGGAGCTTTAAAAAAAAAAAAAATCGAATTTCGATATGCCCTAGCGCGGAAAAGTTGTGTATTGCTACTTAAACCATGTGCAAAAAATTTAGCAATATTCAAATAATATCTTACGGTTCCACTTTACCTCCAAAATTTTGATATTTGGGTAAAATCGTCGCATTTTCATGTCCGTTGTGAGAAAAGAACAGTGTTCATTACAGACTTTCCCTAGTGTGCAAAAACTATCTGTTGGTACCTAAAAAAGATGTGCATAATTTTTCAGGCAAAGCAACTAATATCTTACGGTTCCAATTTAATGCAACAATATTGCATGTTTAAGGAAAATTGCAATACTTTGACACCTAGTGTTCACCATGTGATTTGTTTCCTAGTTGTGTTAGTGTGTGCTCTACTGCACTGAAAGCACAACATATTGTGCAAATGTGTAGTAGTGCACACTGCACACGGTGCAGCTCTTCAAATTTTTCATGTTGCAGAAAAATCCCAGAACACATCATGAGGAGGTGGCTGCAAAGAGAGTTCCATCCGTACCCAACCATCCATCCATTAGGGCAAATCAATTTTCTGTTCTTTCTTAATCTTCAATTTTCTGTTCTTTATTAATTTTTACCCAAAAATCTGATTTACTTTCAAAGGTGGGCATTATTTGCCGTGCTTCCACAACCGTACTCTAATAAATCAATCCCTTTGTTCTTCTCTGCAAACAGCAGCAGATGCTTCTGTTGTCAACTTAACGCATCGCTCCACTCCCTGATTGTGACAAGAGAAGTTTTGCGTACCCAGCCGCTTAACAATGTCCTTACAGTCACTGTTGCATAGGTTCATTATTTCATCGTCGGTTAAATGAGCAGTCAATGGAGGTTCGCTCAAGACGCATGATTGCCAGTCCATTAGGTCAAAATAATCCTCCCCCTAGAAGTTGAACTGAGGGATTTCAAATACACGAATTGCATCGCAGTTTTGTGCCATTGCTCTAAGGATCCGCGGAAGCCAAGTTCTCTGATGTTTCCTCTTGTCTGTGATCGTAGCCAGAAGTATTGATTTTGGATGGCCAAAATAGCCATTCCTTTGGATTATGCGGTCCAGAACGCTCTTCAAATCCTGGGTGAGATATCTGGATGTATGGAGCCATCATTGCAAGTGCACTTTCGGAAGATGTGGGAATGATAACTCAAGCTGATACTTCAAGTGCTATAGGTAGGCGTAACATTAGAAGGCAGAGAAATCAGCTTCAAAACAATAATCTGACTGCCCATAAAGTTATTAAAGGGCTATATTTCAACTGGCGTGAGGACCAAACCATAATGTATGAAGAAAGGAAAGGAAAGCGGTTCAAAAAACGATTACTGAAGAACACGTGTCTATGCTGGAAGAACCTGGAAGTAAATATCTTGGGAATACCACTCCTACATCTTCTACTGCAAAGGACATTGTCTAATGTCTGCTGTATTTCTTACATGCCAAGGATATCGACCTTAGCAAATTGTTGGCGATAGGATGCGACGGAACCATCTTTAATACTGGGTGTAAAGGAGGTGCAATTCGCATTGTAGAGCTAGCCTGCGAAAAGCTTCTTCAGTGGAGCATATGCCAGTTGCACCGAAACGAGCTGACACTCAGTCACGTAATTCAACATTTGGATGGCCAAACGAGTAGCACAAAAACATTTTCGGGGGAAATCGGCAAACAGCTGGAGAACTGCAAAAATTTAACAGTTTTGAAATTTGAAGCAGGTTTTCCTGAACGTGATGAAAAAATTGCAAGGGATCTTAACACGTCTCAGAAGTACCTGTGGGACATTAGCCATGCTGTGACAACGCGTACATGGTCATCAAGCCTGGCACATAAGCACCGGGAAAATGGGGTTTCGGACATTTGGGCACCCGGACATTGGGCACATTCCCTTTTAAAGCAATGAAATTGCGCTGCGTTAAAAATTATAGTGTTCCTATATTTCTCCCTACTTGAGCAAGTGGTGTGCACAAAAAAAATTTCACTTATATCTCATAATCATTAAGAAATTGAGACATATTTACGAATTTCTGTCTGAAAGACTGGGCGGACATTTGGGCACAAATGTTTAAGGGGCCGTATAACAACTGCCGTTTCTTGGCCCAATAGTAAGAGATTGACCGAGAAAATGTTCGCCGTAAGTTACTTAGGCACTAAATATTTACGGGCACGAGCCTACTCAGCAAACCTGTCGGGAGGGGGGGATATATCAAAAGTGTAAAATATGAACAATTTCTCGTCCGATCGGGAGATTTTCAGCATTTACAAACTACAACTGGAGACATTATCTCAGGGCGTAAACCTACTGAGCACACCTGTCGGGGGGGGGTAATACTAAAAGTGTGAAATATAAAAAAATTCTCGTCCGATCGGGAGAGTTTCAGCATTTACAAGCTACAGCCCGTAACATTGTCTGAGCGCACGTGCCTGCTCTGAAAACTTGTGTGTGTGTGTGGGGGGGGGGTATACCAAAAGTGTAAAATATGAAGAATTTCTCTCCCGATCGGGAGATTTTCAGCATTTATAAGCTACAACTCGGCAGATTATTTGAGGGCACATGCCTACTCAGCAAACCTGTCGGGGGGGGGGGTATACGATAATTGTGAAATATAAAGATTTTCTTGTCCGATCGGGAGATTTTCAGCATTTACAAACTACAACTGGAGACATTATGTCAGGGTATGAACCTACTGAGCAAACCTCCTGGGGGGGGGGGGGTATACTAAAAGTATAAAATATGATGAATTTCTCTTCCGATCGGGAGATTTTCAGCATTTACAAGCTACAACTCTGAACATTGTCTCAGCGCACGTGCCTACTCTGAAAACGGGGGGGGGGGTTAATACCAAAAGTGTAAAATATGAACAATTTCTCTTCCGATCGGGAGATTTTTAGCATTTACAAGCTACAACTCGACACATATCTGAGGGTATGTGGCTGAAAATCTTCCGATCGGACCAGAAATTTTTTATATTTCATATTTTAGGTTTTAAGCCCCCCTCCACACACACACTCGACAAGAGTCCTGGGTTTCCTCATACTCGCAGAGAATTTGTTTAGTTATAGTTTATAGAAAAATATCGCTGAAAATCTCCCGATCGGACTAGAAATTTTTTATATTTCATATTTTAGGTTTTAAGCCCCCCCCCTCCACACACACACTCGACAAGAGTCCTGGGTTTCCTCATACTAGCAGAGAATTTGTTTGGTTATAGTTTATAGAAAAATATCGTAAATAAGAAAATACGAAATTACGGACATTTTATGTGTGCTGGAGGGGGGGGGGGCTCAGAAAAATCCTTACCTCCTTCAAGGCTGTCAAACATTTAAAAAAAGGTTTCGACTATTTTAGAGTTTTAAATTTATCAAAAATTTGGCTATTTTAACGGCGGGAGGGGGGGGCTCCCCCCCGGACACCCAATTGTCGTTTGTCTTACTGGAAACGTTTTCTCCATTCAATTGCCCTCACAGCGAAAAAGAACGGTAATTTTTGTACGGCCCCTCAAGATTTGTGCAAAAATTTCCTAAACTCGAAAAATGAGGCATGCACGGTGGCAAACGACGGTTATTCATATTTTGGGCCTTTATATTAGCATACCTGCCGGGTTTTACGATTTTCCCGTAAAATTTACAGAAACGTGACTTGTTTTGCGGGCAAAATGTTAATTTTACGGATTTGGTGATTTCCCGAGATTTTTTTCCTTTTTCTGATGATTTTGCACCCACTATTCAAACTTTTTATTTAACTTAATCCATTCAAAGTAAAGCGCCGATGTAAGCTAGGAACAACTTTTCAGTTATTATAATAAGCTTATTCGTAGTGTGTTTATATGTGGGAACATTTGCAGCAGTTTTCCCACGTGTTAGGTTTTGTGCTGTTTCAAACACTAAAAAACTTTCACCCCGCGTAAACTGATAAGGACAACAACCTGCTGGGCTTGTTTAACCTTGGGGCTTGGTTCTCTCTCTCGCTGTCCCCCCCCCCCTTCTCCTTTTCAGATTATGCATTCCTTGTCCCCCGGGTCGTAACTTCTGAGGAGGCCAAAATGGGTTGCGACCAGCATTCCTGGAGCAAGCACTTGAGAGCAGGTGTTTTTGCTGCCCCCATTTCGAAATGCGATCTCAAAACGTAGTTATCGTAGAAAAAAAATTCAAACTGATTTTAAATCTGTGTAATTTTTAAGCCCAAATCTATACCCAACATGACGAAATGAAGCAAAAGCTGTCAGTTTTGTGAAATTGAAAATTGGGTCATGGTCTCGTAACTTCTTCTCTGGTAAAAAATTTGACCTGACGAAAAAATTATAAGAGGAAGTTAAAAAAAAAAAAAAAGTCCAATGTTCATTCGAGCCAGTGCTTCTCCAGCAGTGATTTATTTTGCTCATCAGTTGTGAGTTTGTACGCTTTCCAACCGTGCTTTGTTCGTCTCACGATAACGTGCATAAAAATATCTTGGCTTGATTCAACCAAATTAATATGTTGCGGTACTATATTTTCCTCTGCAAATTGCATCTCTTTAAACTGTTACTGTTTTTCTATAGCAGTTTTACTTGCATTTTTTTTTTTTTTTCAAGTGTCAATAAATTTAATATTAGTGATTCTCTATGAGCAGCGATATAAAAGAGGTGGGGGGAGTACTATAAAACTTTCTGTGATGTTTTATAAAATGAAAAATATGCATTTCGCTCTACGTGTCGATGTAATTTCAGCGTTTCGCGTGGCGAAAGGAATGATATTACTAATCATATAGCGCCAAGGGGATGTAAGGTCAGGTGATGCGTAACATCACAGCCTCTCCTTGACAAATGTCAACCCCGCCTTCTCGTGGTGCATCCTGTTCCCACTAAAGGGGCTCTGGCGACCGCCCATAGCGGTATAACTATACCATCGGGATTAGAGGAAATTCTATCCCACACTCACCAACCCGCTTGGCCAGCGTGGTGAGTTATGGCCAAACCCCTCCAAAATGATTCCACAACTTAAATCTTGGCCCTCAGTCTCCGGCAGCTGGAATGTACCTGGCCAAGGCAGCGGCCAGTGCGACATGAAGGCAGAGGGTGCTAAGAATCCCCGGAGAACCGGACTAGGCTGCCATCTGATGCTGACCTTGGCTACTTACAATGGACGCTCTCTATCTTCTGATTCAAGGCTTCTTGAATTGGAAGAGGAACTACAAAGGATCAAGTGGGACATCGTGGGGCTAAGTGAAGTAAGGAGAAAAGGAGAAGATCTCATCGAACTGAAAAGTGGACATCTCTTCTACTATCGTGGGACAGATACTGGCAGAACTAGTGGTGTTGGATTTATAATAAACAAGAAACTGAAGGATAAAGTTGTAGAAGTTGAAAGTTCCTCTGACAGAGCTGCACGACTTGTTATCCAACTCTCGAAAAGATACCAGGCTCAGATTATTCAAACTTATGCACCCACCACAAGTCATCCTGAAGAAGAAATTGAAGAATTTTATGAGGAAATTCGTGATCTAAATAATAAAGGTAAGCAGCACTTGAAAATAATTATGGGAGATTTCAATGCAAAAATAGGGCAACGGCAACAGAATGAAACTTCAGTAGGTAAATTCGGTCATGGCAACAGAAACCAGCGTGGAAATACTCTCATTGAGTTTGCAGAGGCAGAAGGGTTTTTCATCTTGAACTCCTTCTTCAAGAAAAAGCCACACAGGAAATGGACATGGAGACATCCAAATGGGACGACAAGTGAAATTGATTTTATTATGTGTAACAAAAAATTCGTCATAGAAGACTGCAGTGTGCTAAACAAGTTCAACACAGGTAGTGACCATAGATTGGTGAGATGTAAGATGCACCTCAACACTAAACTTGAACGTGGCAAGCTCATAAGACAAACAAAATCTATTGACATAACCAACCTTAAAAAACACCATAATACCTTCAAGTTAGAACTGAAGAACAGGTTCTCTGCTTTAGAAGGCCTAACATCGGAAGAAGTGGACATCTCTGAAGTTAACAGAAAAGTAACCAAAGCTCTTATGGAAACAGCAACAAAATTAGCTGGGTCTAAGTACAAGTTGCATGTGAACAAATTATCAAGAAAAACAAAATGTTGATGCAAAAAAGAAGAGAGATGAGGACAACTAAAGAAGATGTGACTTCCAAAGTGGAATATATAGAGCTATGCAAGACAGTAAGAAAAAGTATCACTGAAGACGTAAGGAAATTCAACTGTGAACTAGTGAGGAAAGCAATTGAAAACAACCAAAGCCTAAAGATAGCAAAGGGACATCTCAGTAAGGGAAGAAAACAGATTATGGCACTGAGAAAAGAAGATGGTTCTGTAACAAGAAATAGAGGCGAAATTTTGACAAGAGTGAAAGATTTCTACTCCAAATTATATGAAAGGGATGATATATGCACTCCAGACATCATGAAAGATACCAGTACCAGAGTTCCTCCAGTCCTTCCAGCAGAAGTTGCACATGCAATCAAGAACATGAAGCGAGGAAAAGCTCCAGGAGAAGATGGAATTACTGTAGACATCATACAAGAAGCAAGTGGAGAAATCGAAACAGTACTCGCCCAAATTTTCACTCGATGCCTTAATGAAGGAAAGATTCCTGAGGATTGGAACACCGCTACAATGATCCTGCTACATAAGAAAGGTGACATTGAGGATCTCGGAAACTACAGACCTATCAGCCTCCTATCAGTAGTTTATAAAATCTTCACTAAAGTTCTTTCACACCGCTTGAAGGTAACACTGGACATGGCTCAACCGAGAGAACAAGCTGGATTCAGGAGTGGCTACAGCACAATAGATCATATCCACGTGCTGAGAGAACTAATTGAAAGAGCGAGGGAATACGAACTTCCATTGTGCATGGCTTTTATCGATTATGAAAAAGCCTTTGATTCGGTGAAACCATCAGCAGTTACAATGGCTCTGAAAACCTGCGGTATTGAAGATGCATACATTAATATTATTAATAACATCTATGAAAATGCAAGTGCAAAGATTAGGCTGTTTGAAAATACAACACACGTAAAAATTGGAAAGGGAGTGAGACAAGGTGACACCATATCTCCGAAGCTCTTTAATGCCACATTGGATGGTGTTTTTCAGTCGCTGAGCTGGGAAAACAAGGGGATAAAGATTAATGGAGATTATCTAACCCACCTGCGCTTTGCTGATGACGTAGTCATTTTTGCAACTACCCCATCAGAGCTGCAGAGTATGATCCAGGAACTTGCTGACAAGAGTAAAGAAGTGGGATTAAAAATGAACTTTCAGAAGACAAAAGTGATGTTCAATGCTTTTACAAGAAATGAAGATTTATCGATTGATGGAGAAAAGCTGGAGATAACAGACACGTACGTTTATCTTGGACAGCAGATATCAAGTGAGGGTCACATTGATGAAGAAATTAATCGGCGTACAAAACTTGCCTGGAGAGCTTTTGGAAGAAACAGCATAATTTTCAAGAGCAATATGCCATTATGTCTTAAAAGAAAAGTGTTTGATCAGTGCATCCTTCCAGTGCTTACGTATGGTGCAGAGACGTGGACCTTAACTAAAAGAGACATACAAAGGCTGCAGACAACTCAAAGTAGCATGGAGAGGTGCATGCTTGGTGTAACCAGGAGAGATAAGAAGAGGAACTCGTGGATCCGAAAAAGGACAAGAGTGGAAGACATCATGATCAGAGTTAAATCCCTGAAATGGCAATGGGCTGGACATACTGCCAGAAGGACAGATCATCGATGGACAGCCGAAATTTTAGATTGGATTCCAAGGGACAGGAAAAGACCCAGAAGAAGACCACATGGGAGATGGGTGGATGAAATTCGAAAGTATGCATGGGGTGACATGGAGGAGACTGGCACAAGACAGACCGTTGTGGAGGAAACTTGGGGAGACCTTCGTCCAGCAGTGGATTGATAATGGTTGACAATGATGATGATGATGATGATAGCGCCAAGCATAAATCTAATGTTGACTGCGTGGGAAAAAAAAAAAAATACGAAATTAACTTCCTTTGTTAAAAGTTATAATGAACGGGATGCGATTCCTGCGAAGTGTTTATTCACGTCGTTTTTAGTTGAGCATAATTTACCAATTAGTGTCCCTCAGTCACTCATTTATTTCATTTGACTGTCTCATCGTCCGTCTCTCCGTAAGATAATCCTAGCATGAAAATGGTTCGTTTTTGAAAACATTTTAGTTTGTTCCGTGACGGCATGAGATACGATCCTATTGGATTTGTGGGTCAAAGGGTGGGACATCCTTCCCTTGAGATGCAAACCTCCATAAAAATAAATTGTTATCTCTTTATAGATCATGATAGCATAGTAATGAGAAATTATGATAGATTCTATTTTAATCGAAATAAACGTGCGGATAAATTCAAACATCTGTAGTCATATCAATTAAAAGTTGATACTTCTTTCAAAGGTAACATATCGTTTTAATCGATATGTTCAGTACATTTAATCGATATGCGCGATAAGTAATTTCATTGAATATATCGATTAAAAATTTCATTGAACATGCCGATTTTTTTTTTTTTTTTTTTTTTACGGATTTCGGTTTCTGAAAGTTGGCAGGTATGTATTAGTACTTCGCAGCCTTCGGATTCACTTAAAATTCTGGCAGAATTTGTTGTGAGGTTAATGCATTCATGTGATTCACTTGGGGTTCGGACATTTGGGCACCGGACTTATGGGCACCCGGACATTTGGGCACATTCATTTTTAGAGCAATGAAATTGCGCTGTGTTAAAAATTATAGTGTTCCTATATTTCTCCCTACTTGAGCAAGTGGTGTGCACACATTTTTTTTCACTTATATCTCATAATCATTAAGAAATTGAGACATATTTACGATTTTCTATCTGAAATGTCGTTTCTTGGGCCACTAATACGAGTTTGACCGAGAAAATGTTCGCCGTAAGTTACTTAGGCACTAGATATTTATGGGCACGTGCCTACTCAGCAAACCTGAAGGGGGAGGGGGGTAAATCAAAAGTGTACAATATGAAGAATTCTCGTCCGATCGGGAGATTTTCAGCATTTACAAACTACAAACTGGAGACATTATCTCAGGGCATGAACCTACTGAGCAAACCTGTCGACGGGGGGGGGGGGTAATACTAAAAGTGTAAAATATGAAAATTTTCTCGTCCGATCGGGAGATTTTCAGCATTTACAAGCTGCAACTCGACACATCATCTGAGCGCACTCTGAAAACGTGTGTGTGTGGGGGGGGGGGGGGGGGTTAATACCATCATCATCTACTCTGAAAACGTGGGGGGTGGGTTAATACCAAAACTGTAAAATTTGAAAAATTCTCGTCCGATCTGGAGATTTTTAGCATTTACAAGCTACAACTGGAGACATTATCTGAGCGCACGTGCCTATACCGAAAACGTGATTGGGGGGGGTCACACCAAAACCTGTCGGTGGGGGGGGGGGGTAATACTAAAAGTCTAGAATATGAAAAATTTCTCGTCCGATCGGGAGATTTTCAGCATTTACAAGCTACAACTGGAGACATATCAGTGCATCAGCCTACACTGAAAACGCGCGCGCGCGTGTGTGTGTGTGTGTGTGTGGGGGGGGGGGGGTGTATATGATAATTGTGAAATATAAAGAATTTCTTGTCCGATCGGGAGATTTTCAGCATTTACAAATTAAAACTGGAGACATTATCTCAGAGCATGAACCTACTGAGCTAACCTATCGAGGGGGGTGATGGTTAATACTAAAAGTGTAGAATATGAAAAATTTCTCGTCCAATCGGGAGAGTTTCAGCATTTACAAGCTACAACTGGAGACATATCAGGGCATGAACCAACTGACGAAACCTGTCGGGGAGGGGGGAGGGTATATAATAATTGTGAAATATAAAGAATTTCTTGTCTGATCGGGAGATTCTCAGCATTTTTAAGCTGCAACCCCCCCCCCCTTCCTCCGAAAAACACACAGGTGTGGCTGAGTAGGCACATACCCTCAAATAATGTGTCCAGTTGTAAATGCCAAAAATCTCCCGATCGGACGAGGAATTTTTTATATTTTACACTTTTGGTATTACCCCCCCCCCCCCCCTCGCCGACAGGTTTCCAGAGAGCGCACGTGCGCTGAGAAAATTTGTCGAGCTGCAGCTTGTAAATACTGAAAATCTCCCGATCGGACGAGAAAGTCTTCATATTTTACACTTTTGGTATCCCGCCCCCCATACACAGGATTGCCGGGTAGGCACATGCCTTCAAATAATGTGTTGAGTTGTAGCTTGTAAATGCCAAAAATCTCCCGATCGGACGAGGAATTTTTCATATTTTACACTTTTGGTATTACCCCCTCCCATCGCCCTCAGCTTTTCAGAGAGTGCACATGCGCTGAGAAAATTTGCCGAGTTGCGGCTTGTAAATGCTGAAGTCTCCTGATCGGAAGAGTAATGAGAAATTCTTGATATTTTACGCTTTTGGTATCCCCCCATCCCACACTAGTTTCCTGAGGCAGCAGATGCCCTCAGACAATTCGATGACTTGTAGCTTGTAATGGCTGAAATCTCCCTCCCGATCGGAACAGAATTCTTTATAATTAGAGAGACCTACCTTGGTTCCGTACACTTCACTATTCGCCTCGTACCTGTCTCGTAACGTGTAGCACCACCTTTCGCCCTGATGACGGCAGCGATTCGTCTCGGCATAGACTCGACAAGACATCGGAAGCGTTGGGAAGCCATATGGATCCATGACCCCTGAACAAGCTCCCACAGTTCACGAAGATTTGATGGATGGGGGTCAGAGCATCGAACATCTCTCACGATGGCATCCCAGATGTGCTCGATGGGGTTGAGGTCACGTCGGTAGAGTGTTCATCCAACCATTCAGATACAATTCGGGAGCGATGGCACGGTGAATTGTCTTGTTGCAGGATGAGGTCCCCAGTGGGATGTTGAAGACGCACAAACGGGTGCAAATGGTCGTCCAGGTGTCCCATTTCAGTCCACGTAAACAGTCCCCAGACGAGAATGCCACCCACACCAGCTTGAAGAGTACCCTGCTGGCAAGAAGGATCCATCGCTTCATGTGGTTTGTGCCATACTCGTATCCTGCCATCCGCATGTACCAACGTGAATCTCGACTCATCAGTCCAGGCAACATTTTCCCACATGTCTAGGGTCCAGTTGCGATGTTCCCGCGCCCATGCTAATCTTTGCACCCTGTGATGTGCGGTCAGCAGCGGTACCCACGTGGGACGATGGCTTCTGTACCCCATAGAGAGGAGATGGTTCTGGATGGTGTGGCTGCTTACACTTTTTTGTTCACCAGCGTTAAATTGCCAAGTGATTTCTTGCGCTGTGGCCCGTCTATCCGCTGTTACAATGCGAGCTAGCCGACGATGACCCCGCTCAACCACACGCTGTTGTCCACGGCAGTTGGCCCATGCCCGGATTCGATGTACTCACGGTGCACCCGTGACACAGTGGCTCGTGAAAATCCCAGTGCCTGCACGATTTCCGAAATGGAGTGACCCATTCGTCGGGCCCCGACAATTTGCCCACGATCAAATGCGCTTAGATCCTTCGTCTTACCCATACTGCGTCCGACTCTTACTGATTCCCGTTGCATCACTCCTTATATTGTCGGATCGCTGCATACGTCATGTCGTTTCCGTTTACAGGTCCGCCCACAGCACCACATTTGCATAACGCCAGCTGTCTCTAATTCAATTGCTCTTCAGTGTAAAGCTTGTAAACTGGTAACTCTAGATAATGTTGCATAAATGAGCTGTTGATCCTGTGTGATTTGCTGTAGCGAAAGACTATTTCGTCAAACATATTTTTGCTGACACAAATATTCTTTTTTTGTCGTGTTGCACACGTTTGAGTAGTTGTTTTACTCTTGTTTTGAAAATGTTCTTCGCTTGTAGCTAGTTGGTACTCCATAGCAGTGGAGGTGGACTGCTAAGGACACTGCGCCTCCTCTTGCGTGTTCTTCTTCCGCTGCCTGTACCATTTAATTTTTTCAGATGGGGTCAAAGCAGTTTGTTTCAAACTCTCTGGCCTTTGCTCTTCCTCCGCTTTAAGTTTTCTGTGGTATCTTACACATTCCGCAACAGTTTCTAAAGCATCTTTAATTTCTGAAAATTTTAAAAAAATTTAAAAATGAATGTGGCCTCTTCTTACAAAGTTTTAAAAGCTCTATCCGCAGATGTTTTAGTTTTTACTGTACGATAAAGAGTTTTGGAGATATTCACCTTTTAATGCTGACAACGTGAAAATCGATGTTCAAATTTTCAAGGTCATAACTTTTAATCTAATTAATGGATTCTAACAAATGAAGCAGTTTTAGGTTCCAAAGTAATTTAGCTGTTAAACACTTTTGATCCGATGTGAATCAGTTGAACGGTTGCGGCACACTAAGCGCGAACCTGCGATATAGCATTTGGTAATGCTCACACCGCTAACATGACACCCCACTCAATGAGATTTTTTTTTTTTTTTTATTGGAGGTTTAACGACCACCGTGAGAAACTCAATGGGCTATAAGCAGTCGCCCGTCCCTAATTTAGGGTCACTGGTTCCAGGGAAGGGAGAGAGCCAGTGCCGTAAGACAAACACAACATCCATGCCTGACCGGGATTCGAACCCGGACCCCTTACGGACGAATGATCACAGAGGCCAGCGTCTTAGACCACTGCGCCACCGGGGCGGCTAGACTGGTTTCCATAAACTAAGCAACAAATTGAAAAATCGTGATAACTCAAAAAGTATGCAACCGATTCGGATGAAATTTGGTGGTAAGCTTTATCAGACCAAATGCAGCAACAACAAACAAAAAAACAAAAACAAAATGTAAGAACATGTGATACAAAGCATTTAAATTTTGTATGAGCCATTCAAATATGAAAATACAGAGAAGTATTGGTATCAAGGTGAAATAGAAAAAGCACTTCAATACGGAGTGTGATTATCCCGAACAGCAATACAGGCCCGACAGTGATGATCCATGCAGTTAATTATGGTGTCGAGAAGTTCCGTGGGTAACTGCGTCCGTTGCTAGAGCAAAGCAGTGCGGAGCCCCTGCAGGGTTCGGGGAGGGCCGCTTCAAGTGCAACTTTGTAAAATGATTTCACACAAAAGAGTTGAAAAGTTAACTCACTTTTGTGTTTTTTCATTTTAAAGAAGATCGTTAAGGAATTCTCAAGTGGCAATAGACTGGATGTGGTGCTCTATATGAACTGCTGAACATTGTTAAACAACTGAGAAATTTGACTGGAATTGACCAAGGGGCAGGAAAAGACTAAAGAAGACCACTTCGGAAATGGATGGATGAAATTTGAAAGTATGCCGGAATGACAGGGAGGAGACTAACTCAGGCAGACACTGGCGAAATAAGCTTTGGGAGCCCATCCAGCAGTGGATTGATAGATTTAAAATTTGAGATTTATGTTAATACAGATTTTAATAGTTTTATCTGTAGCACGTTCACATGAGATGTAACATGCTGTTTGTTTGACAAAGCACAATAAGATTTATCATCTGACAAAAAAAGTGCATATCTTGATAACTTTCCGAAAAAACTGAACACCTTATTATCTTAAAGCAACTAACGTTTTCCATTTTATCAAGGAAAATTTCTTAAAACCAAAATATTTTCGTGGGTTTTTTTTCATACCCGTTAGTGAAAATGAGATGAAATACAGATTTTTGATAAAAAGGGCAAAATAATTAGTGCCATTATAACACACCTTTCAAATGTGTATCTTCATATTATGTGTCTTTCCTTCCTATACTTGATTTGAAAATGCAAAAAATATAACTTGTTTACATGAAAGTTATCACGGTGCCTCAAGAGACATCGTCGAAAATCTTTGAAAGAAAGGAGAATCTTCTAATCGTTTTATTTGTGGAATAACAAAGCGACAGCTGATGTTTGCGAGTGAGAAGGGGTTCGTAGACGCCATTGTTTGTTGCCGCGACGGTTTGTGTAATAGGCTAGATCAAAGCGAAGGAAGGTCCGTGGTCATAAATATATGTCAAGATATTCTTTCCAATCATAGCCCAGAGCTGCCGCTCTTTTTATTGTGTCATTAAGACCCTGTCTCCCTAACTGTTTTATTGTCCACAGGGACAGAATTATAGTCAAAGTGGTGGGTTGGCCCATCCCGTTTGACCACAACATATTGTCTCCCCTGCGCACAAAAACTGCCTTAAGTTAAAACCTACGCCACAAGATATTTTCTTCCTGGGCAGGGTATTGTCCAAATGAAGAAGTTGTACGTAGAACGTGCTTTTGGCAGACCGTCTTCCTCTTTCTTTCCTAACTATGGTACAGATAGGTCGATGGACGAAATATTGAATACAACATTAATATTATAAATGGGGTGCAGACGTAATTAATGTAAATTTCGTGCACTTTGTGAATATATATATATATATATATATATACTTAAGAGCAAAACTGAAGACTAAGGAAAAAATTTTAGAATTTAAAACGAAGGGTGCAAAATAACCTGAAAATCAAAACGCGCAACGCAGCAGTTTTGAAAATTCAGAATTCACATTCTATAAAGAAGATACCTAAGCAAAAAAAAAAAAACCATATATAATTTTGACTCACACCAAGTACAACATAGAAAAGGTTATGTATCTACCTGTGTGAGTAAAAGGAGAAAAGATAAAAAAATAAAATAAAACAACTGAATGTAGAAGGTGTCGAGAATACTGAGCCTTGGCTTTATCAAGGACCAGCAAAAACTCTGCATTTTCTCACTTCCACAAAGACCTAGTTGGAAATGGGTTTCTGCAAGGCCATAGATGCAAGTAACATTCCCACCTAAAATAGTTTAAAAAATATATATATAAGTCATGTCCTCCGTAGAGTAGCATGACCTAGCACTAGTTAACAATTTCGCTTGCATCCATTAACCTTCATGGCCCGACCCATGCTCTTCATCTGTTACTATTAAACAGAGAGAAGAAGATTAAAGAGAACTCAAGCTGTGAGAGTGACATAATAAATAGAAGTGATTTTCAGCTATAACGAAATTCCAAGTTCGTTTGAGAGAGAATTTAAACCTGAAAAACAATGCAAAAGAAATCCAAATTTTACATTGCAATTAAAAAAGGAAATGTTAATTTATAACGAACAGATTTTTGAAAGAAAACTTGAGTCTAAAACCCCCTACTCTACAACTTATGACAGCACGAAAACGAGAATAAGTTAAAGATAATAATTAACTAAAGAAAACTTTGTGAAAGTTATATACCTTAAACAGTTAGTTGCAATATGTACAAAGTATTTCAGCAGTGCTTTAAGTGCATAATTAATTAGTTATTAAGAACTTAACTACTTTGAAAAAACTGCGCATAGACAGCGCATAGAAAAGGAACAAGCTTAGCCCTCTTCTGTTCCTAGGTACCCCAAAAGACGCTCAAAGTTACAAAGAAAAGTAAGAGTTAAAACCCGCATAAATGTTAACAGACAAACCAATGCTTAAAAGCTGAAAAGCTAAAAAACGACAGAGAAAAGGTACATAAAGTACAAACATTGAACTTATAAAACCTAGAACCCAAAAACAAGGAAGAGAGCTTACCTCTTGTGTGACAAAAACTTTTCTCCTCACAAGAGGAGAACATGGCTGACCCCTTCCGCCACTCCCTAGACGCTGGGGGGCAGTGAGGGTGGGGCTGATGGCCTCCTCATACAGCAAGAAACCAACGCGCGGCGATTTTAACCAGAGACAAAAATATATAAACTTAAGACTGTGGATCTGTATGATCAGAATGAGCAGAATTAACTCTCCAGAATACATGAGAAATATTATAAAATACACGAGCAGTTTATTCAATAATCTTTGCATGTATTAAATCACCTTAGTGAGCTTCTATAGATTAATCAGAATCTTATTAATTTTAATGTTGGTTTTACTATTTTTAGTATAGCTATCCTAGTGATGAATAACTAGTTTTCTTTTTTATTTGTTTTTATTTTCTTTTATAAACAGATATTTAAGCTTTTTTTGTGATTTTGTTTATATTATTTAATTTTTTGTTTTAATAGGACCGTCATATCCATAGCACTAAGGTTCCTTTAGGTAGTTAATAGGCATCCTCTAGCCAACTTCCTTACGGCTTTGATTGGTCAGAATCATATTATTAACTGTGTAGAAAATTAAAGCAGATCTGCCAACCTTACTCTATTATTCAGAATAATTTTTCTTAAAGTTCTTTTGATGAAAGAAGAAGGAATTTCGTTCTCTAGAAAACTTTCTAATAGTATATTAATGTGGTAATTGAAATCCAAATTGTTGCTGCAAATTCTTGAAACTCTTAGGACCTGAGAAATTAGTACATTCTCAATTACTTTGGTTGAAATATTATTATTCCAGTGTAGATATTTAATTACTTTGAAAGGAAAATTAACTCTTTTATCAAAGAGGCTAATAGATGGGTTACCTCTGTTGAGCTTAATGCTTAAGTCTAGGAACTCAAGTTCCTGATTACTGTGGTTGGTTTTACATAAGTTAAGAGAGCTAGGATAGATATTATCAAAATCACTCTCTATAACTTCTGAATTATTGATACACAGCAGATCATCAATATATCTAAAAGTGTAAAGGTAGTTATCTGAGCAGGTGGGGTGATTTTTAATGAATTTATATTCCTTAAAGAACAGGAATAGATTTGCGATATTTGTGGACGTTGATGTTCCCATTGGAATACCGTTCACTTGCTTATAGAGAGTATTATTATATAAGATATGGTTATTTTTTATGCAACAATTGAGATAAGAGTTCCAAGTTCCTACATCAACAAATTGGTTAAGTTTAAATTCTGCATACAGCTCTTTAAAGGTAGTGATTATATCTGATAGAGGCAGATTAGTATATAGGTTTTCAAAATCATAACTATTAATATCTAGGGGACAAACTTTGAGTATAGTAGAAATTACTTCTGCATTATTATTAATTATCCAAAAATCTCTGTACATCAAGTTAGAACAGTTTCTAATGTGTTTCAAAACCTTCTTTAAGACATCTTCAAAAGCAAGATCTATTTTCTTTTTATGACTCCTTACTCCACTAGCTATGAACCTGAACTTCACAGGATCCTTATGAAACTTAACCGTTGCAAAAGAAATGGAAATTCAGGCCCATATCTTCTAGTTTGTGGAATTTTAAGTTTCTTGAAGAATGCCTTAAACCGATTTTCTAACTGCTTGGTAGAATAACTTACGGGCTCGTATGTTACTCTATTATTGAGTTCCATAGTTAACAATTCAAAATAGAACTTCTTACAGATAATTGCAAAATTATTGCTAGCTTTATCCGTAGTGGTAAAAATAAATTGGTCTTGTAGTTTGGAGAGTGACCTTTTAGCTTCTCCAGAGAAAAAGAGATTTCTGTCGAAACAAAAGTCCAGACCTGCCAACTCACCGGTGAAGCTATTGATTATATTATATTTCCATTCTGCGAAGGCCTCAATAGGCTGATTGTACGTTAAACTGGTTTTTACGATGTACTTATTTACATCTTGAGTGAAGCTCTCAAGAATCCTTTCTTTGGAAATTGTGAAGGAAGGTCTGAATTTAGAGCCATACTCTAATAAATTCCTAAGCTTTTCATTTTCAACATAACTCAAGTTTCCGGTGATAATATGGTTGTAATTCTTATCATAGTGAACTGTTTCTTTATGTTCATCACAAGAACAAGTAGTAATTACAGGAATGTAGCTCGAAGAGTTAAGTTTGTAGTTTTTAACTATTGACCCTAAGGTCTTAACATATTTAAAACTTACAATAGACTGGTGCCTGTGGATGGGAAAAAAATTGCATTATTGTAGAACAGCTTCCTTACATTGAGATTATCGTAGGCTTTATTTAGGAACCTGATGTTTTCAATTCGTGAACTCTTCTTTCTTGTTAATAATAAGAGCTGCTCTAGAGGTAATAGAGGACAGAGGTTATTTCGCACATCAAGCAAAGTTGATTTTGCTAACTTGCTAAAAACTCTGGAAAGCTTTAAAACTGGCACTAATTTTGTTAAAAATACTTACAAAATTCTCAAGTCCTTCAAGCACTCTGTCCTTAAATGTTTTTTCAAATTCTGGAATGAAACTGCTGACCATGTTGATAAGCATGTTTTTGCTTTGGTTCTGGACATTCTTAAACATATTCTTAAAGATAAAATTTCTCTTAAAGAATTTTCCAGTAATTTTGTTACCATCAGGTTCCTAAATAAAGCCTACGATAATCTCAATGTAAGGAAGCTGTTCTACAATAATGCAATTTTTTTTCCCATCCACAGGCACCAGTCTATTGTAAGTTTTAAATATGTTAAGACCTTAGGGTCAATAGTTAAAAACTACAAACTTAACTCTTCGAGCTACATTCCTGTAATTACTACTTGTTCTTGTGATGAACATAAAGAAACAGTTCACTATGATAAGAATTACAACCATATTATCACCGGAAACTTGAGTTATGTTGAAAATGAAAAGCTTAGGAATTTATTAGAGTATGGCTCTAAATTCAGACCTTCCTTCACAATTTCCAAAGAAAGGATTCTTGAGAGCTTCACTCAAGATGTAAATAAGTACATCGTAAAAACCAGTTTAACGTACAATCAGCCTATTGAGGCCTTCGCAGAATGGAAATATAATATAATCAATAGCTTCACCGGTGAGTTGGCAGGTCTGGACTTTTGTTTCGACAGAAATCTCTTTTTCTCTGGAGAAGCTAAAAGGTCACTCTCCAAACTACAAGACCAATTTATTTTTACCACTACGGATAAAGCTAGCAATAATTTTGCAATTATCTGTAAGAAGTTCTATTTTGAATTGTTAACTATGGAACTCAATAATAGAGTAACATACGAGCCCGTAAGTTATTCTACCAAGCAGTTAGAAAATCGGTTTAAGGCATTCTTCAAGAAACTTAAAATTCCACAAACTAGAAGATATGGGCCTGAATTTCCATTTCTTTTTGCAACGGTTAAGTTTCATAAGGATCCTGTGAAGTTCAGGTTCATAGCTAGTGGAGTAAGGAGTCATAAAAAGAAAATAGATCTTGCTTTTGAAGATGTCTTAAAGAAGGTTTTGAAACACATTAGAAACTGTTCTAACTTGATGTACAGAGATTTTTGGATAATTAATAATAATGCAGAAGTAATTTCTACTATACTCAAAGTTTGTCCCCTAGATATTAATAGTTATGATTTTGAAAACCTATATACTAATCTGCCTCTATCAGATATAATCACTACCTTTAAAGAGCTGTATGCAGAATTTAAACTTAACCAATTTGTTGATGTAGGAACTTGGAACTCTTATCTCAATTGTTGCATAAAAAATAACCATATCTTATATAATAATACTCTCTATAAGCAAGTGAACGGTATTCCAATGGGAACATCAACGTCCACAAATATCGCAAATCTATTCCTGTTCTTTAAGGAATATAAATTCATTAAAAATCACCCCACCTGCTCAGATAACTACCTTTACACTTTTAGATATATTGATGATCTGCTGTGTATCAATAATTCAGAAGTTATAGAGAGTGATTTTGATAATATCTATCCTAGCTCTCTTAACTTATGTAAAACCAACCACAGTAATCAGGAACTTGAGTTCCTAGACTTAAGCATTAAGCTCAACAGAGGTAACCCATCTATTAGCCTCTTTGATAAAAGAGTTAATTTTCCTTTCAAAGTAATTAAATATCTACACTGGAATAATAATATTTCAACCAAAGTAATTGAGAATGTACTAATTTCTCAGGTCCTAAGAGTTTCAAGAATTTGCAGCAACAATTTGGATTTCAATTACCACATTAATATACTATTAGAAAGTTTTCTAGAGAACGAAATTCCTTCTTCTTTCATCAAAAGAACTTTAAGAAAAATTATTCTGAATAATAGAGTAAGGTTGGCAGATCTGCTTTAATTTTCTACACAGTTAATAATATGATTCTGACCAATCAAAGCCGTAAGGAAGTTGGCTAGAGGATGCCTATTAACTACCTAAAGGAACCTTAGTGCTATGGATATGACGGTCCTATTAAAACAAAAAATTAAATAATATAAACAAAATCACAAAAAAAGCTTAAAAATCTGTTTATAAAAGAAAATAAAAACAAATAAAAAAGAAAACTAGTTATTCATCACTAGGATAGCTATACTAAAAATAGTAAAACCAACATTAAAATTAATAAGATTCTGATTAATCTATAGAAGCTCACTAAGGTGATTTAATACATGCAAAGATTATTGAATAAACTGCTCGTGTATTTTATAATATTTCTCATGTATTCTGGAGAGTTAATTCTGCTCATTCTGATCATACAGATCCACAGTCTTAAGTTTATATATTTTTGTCTCTGGTTAAAATCGCCGCGCGTTGGTTTCTTGCTGTATGAGGAGGCCATCAGCCCCACCCTCACTGCCCCCCAGCGTCTAGGGAGTGGCGGAAGGGGTCAGCCATGTTCTCCTCTTGTGAGGAGAAAAGTTTTGTCATACAAGAGGTAAGCTCTCTTCCTTGTTTTTGGGTTCTAGGTTTTATAAGTTCAATGTTTGTACTTTATGTACCTTTTCTCTGTCGTTTTTTTAGCTTTTCAGCTTTTAAGCATTGGTTTGTCTGTTAACATTTATGCGGGTTTTAACTCTTACTTTTCTTTGTAACTTTGAGCGTCTTTTGGGGTACCTAGGAACAGAAGAGGGCTAAGCTTGTTCCTTTTCTATGCGCTGTCTATGCGCAGTTTTTTCAAAGTAGTTAAGTTCTTAATAACTAATTAATTATGCACTTAAAGCACTGCTGAAATACTTTGTACATATTGCAACTAACTGTTTAAGGTATATAACTTTCACAAAGTTTTCTTTAGTTAATTATTATCTTTAACTTATTCTCGTTTTCGTGCTGTCATAAGTTGTAGAGTAGGGGTTTTAGACTCAAGTTTTCTTTCAAAAATCTGTTCGTTATAAATTAACATTTCCTTTTTTTAATTGCAATGTAAAATTTGGATTTCTTTGCATTGTTTTTCAGGTTTAAATTCTCTCTCAAACGAACTTGGAATTTCGTTATAGCTGAAAATCACTTCTATTTATTATGTCACTCTCACAGCTTGAGTTCTCTTTAGTCTTCTTCTCTCTGTTTAATAGTAACAGATGAAGAGCATGGGTCGGGCCATGAAGGTTAATGGATGCAAGCGAAATTGTTAACTAGTGCTAGGTCATGCTACTCTACGGAGGACATGACTTATATATATATTTTTTAAACTATTTTAGGTGGGAATGTTACTTGCATCTATGGCCTTGCAGAAACCCATTTCCAACTAGGTCTTTGTGGAAGTGAGAAAATGCAGAGTTTTTGCTGGTCCTTGATAAAGCCAAGGCTCAGTATTCTCGACACCTTCTACATTCAGTTGTTTTATTTTATTTTTTATCTTTTCTCCTTTTACTCACACAGGTAGATACATAACCTTTTCTATGTTGTACTTGGTGTGAGTCAAAATTATATATGGTTTTTTTTTTTTTGCTTAGGTATCTTCTTTATAGAATATATATATATATATATATATATATATATATATATATATATATTCTATAAAGAAGATACCTAAGCAAAAAAATACATATAAAATTTTGACTCACACCTAGTACAACATAGAAAAGGTTATGTATCTACCTGTGTGAGTAAAAGGAGAAAAGATAAAAAAATAAAATAAAACTACTGAATGTAGAAGGTGTCGAGAATACTGAGCCTTGGCTTTATCAAGGACCAGCAAAAACTCTGCATTTTCTCACTTCCACAAAGACCTAGTTGGAAATGGGTTTCTGCAAGGCCATAGATGCAAGTAACATTCCCACCTAAAATAGTTTAAAATATATATATATGTCATGTCCTCCGTAGAGTTGCATGACCAAGCACTAGTTAACAATTTCGCTTGCATCCATTAACCTTCCTGGCCCGACCCATGCTCTTCATCTGTTACTATTAAACAGAGAGAAGAAGATTAAAGAGAACTCAAGCTGTGAGAGTGACATAATAATTAGAAATGATTTTCAGCCATAACGAAATGCCAAGTTCGTTTGAGAGAGAATTTAAACCTGAAAATCAATGCAAAAGAAATCCAAATTTTTTACATTGCAATTAAAAAAGGAAATATTAATTTTTAACGAACAGATTTTTGAAAGAAAACTTGAGTCTAAAACCCCTACTCTACAACTTATGACAGCACGAAAACGAGAATAAGTTAAAGATAATAATTAACTAAAGAAAACTTTGTGAAAGTTATATACCTTAAACAGTTAGTTGCAATATGTACAAAGTATTTCGGCAGTGCTTTAAGTGCATAATTAATTAGTTATTAAGAACTTAACTACTTTGAAAAAACAGCGCATAGAAAAGGAACAAGCTTAGCCATCTTCTGTTCCTAGGTACCCCAAAAGACGCTCAAAGTTACAAAGAAAAGAAAGAGTTAAAACCCGCAAAAATGTTAACAGACAAACCAATGCCTAAAAGCTGAAAAGCTAAAAAACAACAGAGAAAGAGTACATGAAGTACAAACATTGAACTTATAAAACCTAGAACCCAAAAACAAGGAAGAGAGCTTACCTCTTGTGTGACAAAAACTTTTCTCCTCACAAGAGAAGAACATGGCTGACCTCTTCCGCCACTCCCTATTTGCTGGGGGGCAGTGAGGGTGGGGCTGATGGCCTCCTCAAACAGCAAGAAACCAGATGAAGAGCATGGGTCGGGCCAGGAAGGTTAATGGATGCAAGCGAAATTGTTAACTAGTGCTTGGTCATGCAACTCTACGGAGGACATGACATATATATATATTTTAAACTATTTTAGGTGGGAATGTTACTTGCATCTATGGCCTTGCAGAAACCCATTTCCAACTAGGTCTTTGTGGAAGTGAGAAAATGCAGAGTTTTTGCTGGTCCTTGATAAAGCCAAGGCTCAGTATTCTCGACACCTTCTACATTCAGTAGTTTTATTTTATTTTTTTATCTTTTCTCCTTTTACTCACACAGGTAGATACATAACCTTTTCTATGTTGTACTAGGTGTGAGTCAAAATTTTATATGTATTTTTTTGCTTAGGTATCTTCTTTATAGAATGTGAATTCTGAATTTTCAAAACTGCTGCGTTGCGCGTTTTGATCTTCAGGTTATTTTGCAACCTTCGTTTTAAATTCTAAAGTTTTTCCTTAGTCTTCAGTTTTGCTCTTAAGTATATATATATATATATATATATATATATATATATATAAATGTATATGTATAAAAAAGTAAGAAATATATCTATTTAGCGACAATTTCAGAATCATTACAAAACTCGGTTGCTTAAATGAAACTCAAAACCCACGTCTACCTCATGTCAGACGCCCGATTACGTGCGGGAAGCGACCGCGCGCCAAGCGACCCTGTTATATTTGTTCGTGGACGAAGCGACCCTGCTATTCGAATCATTTTACTTATATCATCATTGTCAACCATTTTCAATCCACTGCTGGACGAAGGACTCTCCAAGTTTCCTCCACAACGGTCTGTCTTGTGCCAGTCTCCTCCATGTCACTCCCGCATACTTTCGAATTTCATCCACCCATCTCCCATGTGGTCTTCTTCTGGGTCTTTTCCTGTCCCTTGGAATCCAATCTAAGATTTCGGCTGTCCATCGATGGTATATATATATATCATCATCATCGTCAACCATTATCAATCCACTGCTGGACGAAGGTCTCCCCAAGTTTCCTCCACAACGGTCTGTCTTGTGCCAGTCTCCTCCATGTCACCCCTGCAAACTTCAGTAGGTAAATTCGGTCACGGCAACAGAAACCAGCGTGGAAATACTCTCGTTGAGTTTGCAGAGGCAGAAGGGTTTTTCATCTTGAACTCCTTCTTCAAGAAAAAGCCACACAGGAAATGGACATGGAGACATCCAAATGGGACGACAAGTGAAATTGATTTTATTATGTGTAACAAAAAATTCGTCATAGAAGACTGCAGTGTGCTAAACAAGTTCAACACAGGTAGTGACCATAGATTGGTGAGATGTAAGATGCACCTCAACACCAAACTTGAACGTGGCAAGCTCATAAGACAAACAAAATCTATTGACATAACCAACCTTAAAAAACACCATAATACCTTCAAGTTGGAACTGAAGAACAGGTTCTCTGCTTTAGAAGGCCTAACATCGGAAGAAGTGGACATCTCTGAAGTTAACAGAAAAGTAACCAAAGCTCTTATGGAAACAGCAACAAAATTAGCTGGGTCTAAGAACAAGTTGCATGTAAACAAATTATCAGGAAAAACGAAAATGTTGATGCAAAAAGAAGAGAGATGAGGACAATTAAAGAAGATGTGACTTCCAAAGTGGAATATATAGAGCTATGCAAGACAGTAAGAAAAAGTATCACTGAAGACGTAAGAAAATTCAACTGTGAACTAGTGAGGAAAGCAATTGAAAACAACCAAAGCCTAAAGATAGCAAAGGGACATCTCAGTAAGGGAAGAAAACAGATTATGGCACTGAGTAAAGAAGATGGTTCTGTAACAAGAAATAGAGGCGAAATTTTGACAAGAGTGAAAGATTTCTACTCCAAATTATATGAAAGGGATGATACATGCACTCCAGACATCATGAAAGATACCAGTACCAGAGTTCCTCCAGTCCTTCCAGCAGAAGTTGCACATGCGATCAAGAACATGAAGCGGGGAAAAGCTCCAGGAGAAGATGGAATTACTGTAGACATCATACAAGAAGCAAGTGGAGAAATTGAAACAGTACTCGCCCAAATTTTCACTCGATGCCTTAATGAAGGAAAGATTCCTGAGGATTGGAACACCGCTACAATGATCCTGCTACATAAGAAAGGTGACATTGAGGATCTCGGAAACTACAGACCTATCAGCCTCCTATCAGTAGTTTATAAAATCTTCACTAAAGTTCTTTCACACCGCTTGAAGGTAACACTGGACATGGCTCAACCGAGAGAACAAGCTGGATTCAGGAGTGGCTACAGCACAATAGATCATATCCACGTACTGAGAGAACTAATTGAAAGAGCGAGGGAATATGAACTTCCATTGTGCATGGCTTTTATCGATTATGAAAAAGCCTTTGATTCGGTGAAACCATCAGCAGTTACAATGGCTCTGAAAACCTGCGGTATTGAAGATGCATACATTAATATTATTAATAACATCTATGAAAATGCAAGTGCAAAGATTCGGCTGTTTGAAAATACAACACACATAAAAATTGGAAAGGGAGTGAGACAAGGTGACACCATATCTCCGAAGCTCTTTAATGCCACATTGGAGGGTGTTTTTCAGTCGCTGAGCTGGGAAAACAAAGGGATAAAGATTAATGGAGATTATCTAACCCACCTTCGTTTTGCTGATGACGTAGTCATTTTTGCAACTACCCCATCAGAGCTGCAGAGTATGATCCAGGAACTTGCTGACAAGAGTAAAGAAGTGGGATTAAAAATGAACTTTCAGAAGACAAAAGTGATGTTCAATGCTTTTACAAGAAATGAAGATTTATTGATTGATGGAGAAAAGCTGGAGATAACAGACACGTACGTTTATCTTGGACAGCAGATATCAAGTGAGGGTCACATTGATGAAGAAATTAATCGGCGTACAAAACTTGCCTGGAGAGCTTTTGGAAGAAACAGCATAATTTTCAAGAGCAATATGCCATTATGTCTTAAAAGAAAAGTGTTTGATCAATGCATCCTTCCAGTGCTTACGTATGGTGCAGAGACGTGGACCTTAACTAAAAGAGATATACAAAGACTGCAGACAACTCAAAGTAGCATGGAGAGGTGCATGCTTGGTGTTACCAGGAGAGATAAGAAGAGGAACTCGTGGATCCGAAAAATGACAAGAGTGGAAGACATCATGATCAGAGTTAAATCCCTGAAATGGCAATGGGCTGGACATACTGCCAGAAGGACAGATCATCGATGGACAGCCGAAATTTTAGATTGGATTCCAAGGGACAGGAAAAGACCCAGAAGAAGACCACATGGGAGATGGGTGGATGAAATATATATATATATATATAGAAATCGTAGCCAAATTATTTATTTACATCTAATTAATTAATTACTTACATCAAGTTTTTTATACTAAATACAAGTCTGTAATATCATTTTATATGTATATACTGTATATATACAAATCGTAGTCAAATTATTTACATCATTAATTAAGTACCTACATCTGAATTTTGTAGCTTTTGCCCTTAGTCCAACTTGATAACACAGCTTAATGCTTTCAGGCATTTTTAAGAACTTTAAAATTTCCAAATTCCCCCGTGATATTGCGAATGCGTTCGTCTACTTGTATATGCATCTTCTTCCTTTTTCGACCAAGTTCTCCTAATTCTTCTAATTGTTGTTTGTGCATCACACGTCGAATTTGGAAATTCTGAAGAAATTAAAAAATGCCTTAAAGCATTAAACTATGTTACCAAGTTGGACTAAAGCTACAAAGTTCAGAAGATGTAAGTACTTAATTAATTAGATATAAATAATTTCACTACGATTTGTATATATATATAAGTAAAATGATTCGATTAGCAGGGTAGCTTTGCCCACGATAAAATATAACAGGGTCGCTTTGCGCACGATTTCCAGAGGGTCGCTTGGCACACGGTCGCTTCGCGCACGACACCAGACCCAGTCTCACCCCAGGGCTTTAAAAAGAGAGAAGGGCTGGTTCATCGCTTTGAGAAACCGAATGCCGACACGGTCCTCGGGAAAGAGGGTGGGGGACCATTTGTGACGTCCACGTGCTGCTGGGGTGTCGTTGCGAGCAGTTTTCTAGCGTGTTTTGTTTCATCGTACTAGATTGTTTCATCGTTTGCAATATACGAGTATTTAGTTGTGTGTACTGTAATACATAGAGAGAGATATATACAAATAGATCGCGCGAATGTTTAAGAGTGTATGTATCTATTGTATGCGTGTACATAAATAGTTTACCTAGTCAATCCGATTGGATTAAATTACTGTCTTCAGGTGGACTTACCCTACCGTCCTGCTCATGGATGAATACGGTACAAAAATTTGAAAAACATTTTTATTCATTTCACGGCATCACTTTTCGAAAAGGAAAAGGTGTAATCCGCGAACTTGTCAGCGAACTGGAAAACCATTACCCTCAAGTAAACAAAGATGCAATTCGCTTATTTTGTAGATTGCGAACGTTTATCAGAATTCGCTCTTTAAACAGAAATGCAGTACTAGTATCACAAAGAAAGGCCCAGCAGAAAACACAGAAATGGATAGGTTCAAACACTGGGTAGAAAACCTATACCCGATTTTTAGCGAACAAAGGATGTTTCCCAAATCAAGCTGAAGTAATGTAGGTAAAAGTTTTTCACTTTTGGTTCAGAAGGAATTTACATGTAAAGTATTTACAATTTGTAAAATGGCACAATCTGTCCCGATCTGCATAATTAACCCTCAAGTAAACAACAAAGATATTCAAAATATTGTAAACAAAATTTCGGGGGTATTGGGTTTAATTACGAGAATTTCAAATAATTTAACAATTAAAACATTAAAAATGTTGTACTACAGTCTGATTTATTCATGTTTGACTTATTGTTTATTAGTATGGGGGCAAACAACTAAGACTAATTCATATAAATTACAGTCATTACAAAATAGGATTGTCAGAATTTTAAATAATTTTAGGGGAACTAACTTGAATATGTGGCTACGGATAAATTCGTATAGATTTTTGGATATTGAGAAATTATGGAAATTTAGATTATTAGGATTCATGTATAAAAGAATAAAAGAGAATAGGTATCAAAATTTAATTCAACTGAACACTGTAGGTCACGACTATTAAACAAGAGATAGAAATGCATTTTTGTTACCAATGCCTAACACTTTAACCCAAAAACGATTTATTGATTACCAGGGATTGTTGTTATGGAATAACCTACCTTGTCAATAAACACATATTAATAATTATAATTATTTTCGAAAGCAACTAAAAAAATATTTGCTAACAAATTAAAGTATAACATTCTATGGTAAAATTTATTAATCAGACCAGATATCAATAAATTTTATATGTGCAGGACGTTTGACTTGACTACGTACTTTAGGGGAATTGTGATTCACTCAGGCTATATATACTGTATATAGCCTTTTACTCAATTTCCTGTTCTGTGGTTACCCTGTACATAAGTATGCACATTATATATGTTGTTTTTCTTAATACTATATGTTATAAAATTAATTTTGAAATGTAACATAGTCAAATGTAACCCCATAACGAAATAAATGAAATGAAATGTAAGCTGATTTTTGTTAGTTCGAAGCTCCTAAAATATAAACTTACTTAATTCAAAAATTGTGGTCTTAGAACGAAAAAAATATTAGAGAATACAATTAGAAACGTTTTTGGAGAAATAAGATATATCTTCTACAATGTGATTACAGAATTGTAGAAAACGGAAAACTTAAATTCTATGATCAGCGCTTTATAATGGCATAAATTTCCCCTAGATATATATGTATTTAAGAGGTGACACACAGAAAACAAGGCACAAGAGGAAAACAAGTATTATCATTTGTACAACTGCATTTTGATTTTTGTTACCGGCAAAACACAGTGTTCGGAAAATTTTTCCAATGCTGTGTTTTATAAATAATCAACTGTTAATTAGTCGCTGAGCCTTTTACGTAATACACAATGATGTGTTTAATGCCCAATACTGTAATGTTAAAAACATATGTTTAAAGTTTAAATAATGTTTTTTTTTTTTAACTACAGTGATGATAGTTTAGTTCATTTTCATTCCTTTTACTGTAGTGCTTTACAGTTATGTAGCTTTTCCTTGACTTTTAAACTGATTATTTCGGATTTCCCGTGGAGCAGTGTCTTCTGAGAACCCCACTACCAACCTGCTGCTGCACATGACTACGTCATCATCTCCAGCTCGCGTCTTCAGGGGAGCCGGCTATAAGGACCAGCCCTTCTCTTCTATAGCCCTGGTCTCACCCAGTCTCGTGTAAATAAACTAAACTCCCCCTTCGGCCCTGCTGGGGCATTGCCGAAGGGGGAGCGGAAGTCCAATATTCTTTGATCTTGTGGTCAGTCAGCGGCGGTGATGATGATGAGGAGTTTCCGCCGCTTTTTTTCCCTGTGGACAGTAAAGCAATTATACTGAGAAGGGGAAAACGTCTTAGCTTTCATTTAATGGGACCACAAAAACAGCAGGAGCAGATGTCAGCTTTGATTAGAAAGTAAACGTTGACAGACGAGATTTCGGGGAAAACAGACAGACAGTCGATCTCAACCAAAATTTATTGCAAATACACTGGCGGAAAGTGAAAAAAGAACACCAAGAAGGAGACGTCTGATACCAACGAAATTTATACAGCATAATAACGGAATACAGAGGATAACGTGATCAAAATATTATGGCAAAATACAGCTGTATTTGCTGGTAAACTGAAAAATAACATTTCCATGTAACATGGTTAGTACGAGGTTGAACCGCCATGAACTGCGTCACATTGTGCAATTCTGGCATGGAGTCTGTCGTACAGATGTTGGATGTAAGTTTGGGGTATTGAGTTCCAAGCATCCTCAACCTGGACGCGTAAATCGGGGATGGTCGTTGCTGGCCGTGGAGACCAGATAAGTCGTTGGCCCATACAATCCAACACGTGCTCAATGGGGGACAAATCCGGTGAACGTGCAGGCCATGGAAGTTGTCTCACACCCTGAAGTGCATGTTGCGTTGCACGTGCCGTGTGTGGGTGTGCGTTATCTTGCTGGACAACACCACGATGGACCTACCTTATAAATGGCACAACAACGAGCTGAATGATGATGTTGATGTAGGAGGTGCTGTTTAACGTACCCGGTACAAACACTAGTTGTGTACGTGAGTGATAGCTGATCGCTCCACACACCAAGAGACCAGGTGTAGGCTCTGTGTGTCGCTGGCGGATGCAAAAAGGGTGGAGACGCGCCCCTGTGCGTCTGCGAACACGCATACGGCCATCGGAGGCTCCCAAGCAGAATCTGCTTTCATCGCTGAACACGACAGATCGCCATTGCGTTCTCCAGTGCAGATGTTGGCGACACCACTGCAGCCGTTCCTGACGGTGGGCTGGAGTCAGAGGTACACATGCCAGAGACACACGTGCACGTAGTCTTGCATCCAGTAGACGGTTGCGGATTGTTCGCACAGTCACCTCAGGTGCAACGGCAGCTCAGATTTGCGTCGCAGTGGATGTTCTGCTTGACAACGCCGCTCTTCTTATGCGTCGATCGGTCCGCTCATCAGTCCGTCTGTGACTCCCGGTTCCACGTCTTCTCGTATGGGATGTTCCTCGGACCATCTACGCCACCATCGTACCACAACCGATACTTCCCGTCCAATTCGCTCCGCAATACGATGATACGACCACCCAGCCTCGCGGTGTCAGACTAGACGACCTCGCTTAAAGTCCGATAACTGCTGAAATCGTACACGTCTTCCATGTCCAGGCATTGCAGCTTCTTCAGGGTCTTCGCACGTGTCCGTACGCCAACGACTGATTACATTCACTTCGCAGTACTCCTTAAATACCACCGACGATAATTTGCATATTGTGCCGTGCTGTGGCGTAAGCGCTCACCGGTTGGTCCCAAAATTAACATCACACCTGCGTAAACTCGACCCATTAACATATGTAAATTTCATGATCGTCCGCCAATTCCTTCTTGGTGTTCTTTTTTCACTTTCCGCCAGTGTAGGTTGTCATTTAAAATCTTCTAAAAAGGCCTGTGCCATACGTATCTTGTCAACACCTCAAGATCAACTGGTTTAGTCTCCGTTGATTACCTTGTACTGCATGTTATGACATGCGAAACATTAAAATCATTGCTGAAGATTTAATGAATCGAAAAGGTTCTGCATAAACCTTGTGTCAATATAATCTTACATACGCATTTCCATATATGCCTAGGAAATAGACGATGTCATTACTCTGTCCAGCGGTGTCCGAACAACAATTTTTCAGTTGCCATGAGTTGTTTATAAAAGAACGTGGACAGAGCGATGTCATCGTCTACTGACATTATTTCGACATATTTGTAACATATTCACCATGCCCAGGAAAACTGGTACATTTCGTTATGGTCAGCTAGGAAAACTTCCACACTCTGACAAGATCTCGGAATGAAACGCAGTTCGTGTACATCCCTTTACATGAGAAGGTGTTCAGGAGTTTTTCGGTGTGCGAGCTTTCCGCCCTTTGCTGAGCAGTACGAGAAAGTGTGGGAGTTTTCGTTGATCCAACTTGAGTTGATACGTAATTGTTATGAATGTGACATGAACAGAACAAAAACTTAAAAAGGCCTAGGCCCTGTGAGAAATTTTTTAGTGAAAAAGTAAAGGCAGGATATTATTAACTTGAGTTGATACGTAATTGTTATGAATGTGACATCGCTCGAACAGAAACTGTAATAAAGGCCTAGGCCTAGGGCCTGTGAAATGAGATTTAGTGCTTAAGTAAAAGCAGAATATAATTAACTTGAGTTGATGCGTAATTTTTATGAATGTGACATGAATAGAACAAAAACTGTTAAAAAGACCTACGCCTAGGCCTTGTGAGAATTTTTTTAACGAAAAAGTAAAGGCAGGATATTATTAACTTGAGTTGATACGTAACTGTTATGAATGGACATCGCTCAAACAGAAACTGTTAAAAAGGTCTATGCCTAGGGCCTATGAAATAATATTTAGTACTTAAGTAAAAACGAAATATTATTAACTTGCTTTGTACGTAATTGTTATAAATGTGACATCGATAGAACAAAAACTGTTAAAAAGGCCTAGGCCTAGGGCCTGTGAAATAATATTTAGTGCTTAAGTAAAAGCGCAATATTATTACCTTGACTTGATACGTAATTGTTATGAATGTGACATCGGTACAACAAAAACTGCTAAAAAGGCCTGTGCCTAGGGCCTGTGAGAAAATTTTAGTGAAAAAGTAAAGGCAGAATATTAGTAACTTGAGTTGATACATAATTGTTATGAATGTGACATCGATAGAACAAAAACTGTTTAAAATGCCTAGGCCCTGTGAAATAATATTTAGTGCTTAAGTAAAAGCGGAATATTATTAACTTGAGTTGATACGTAATTGTTATGTGACATCGATAGAACAAAAACTGTTAAAAAGGCCTAGGGCCTATGAATTAATATTTCGTACTTAAGTGAAAGCGCAATATTACCTTGAGTTGATACGTAAACGTTATGAATATGGCATCGGTAGAAATAAAGGCTGACAAAAGGGCCTACGAATGAGGCATAGTAATTTGGTGTCTAATTAAGTAAAAGAGAAATGTTAAGAACTTGACATGTTATGTAAATATTTAGTGCCTAAGTAAAAGTGAGACGTTATAAAAAAATCCCTCCTTGTCGTCCTTTTCCGAACATAGTATGAGTTCTGGTGTAATTGTTTTGTTCCGTTGAAACCTAAGAAATGTGCTATGCAGTGGCACCCGTATGAGTACTTAGGGGGAGGGGGTAAGAAAAACCCTTTCCTCCTTCAAGGCTGTCAAACATTTAAAAAAAGGTTTCATCTATTTTAGTATTTTAAATTTATCAATAATTTGGCTGTGTTACAGGCGGGGGGAGGCTCTCCCCCAATTGGCCGCCCTTGGTGCTATGTAATCATGAATATGATGTAATCCATATTCATGATTATGAGCTATCTAATCCCGATCCAAGACGACGAAATTATCCCGTCCGGGGGCGGGAGGGAGGTAATTTCAAAAGTGTAAAATATGAAGGATTTCTCGTCCGATCCGAAGATTTTCAGCATTTACAACCTACAACCCCCCCCCGCCCGCCCGCCCGCCCGCCCGACAGGTATCCTGAGTAGGCACATGCCCTCAAATAATGTGTCCAGTTGTAAATGCCGAAAATCTGCCGATCGGACGAGAAATTCTTCATATTTTACACTTTTGAAATTACCCCCCCCCGGACGGGTTTGCTGCGTAGGCACATACGCTCAGAACAGAAAATTTGTCGAGCTGCAGCTTGTAAATACTGAAAATCTCCCGATCGGACGAGAAAGTCTTCATATTTTACAATTTTGGTTACCCCCCCCCTCACATACACAGGATTGCTGAGTAGGCACATGCCTTCAAATAATGTGTCTAGTTGTAGCTTGTAAATGCCAAAAATCTCCCGATGGGAGGAGGAATTTTTCATATTTTACACTTTTGGTATTAACCCCCCCCCCCCCCTCCACCCCATCGCCGACAGGTTTCCAGAGAGTGCACATGCGCTGAGAAAATTTGTCGAGTTGCAGCTTGTAAATGCTGAAGATCTCCCGATCGCAAGAGTAATGAGAAATCTTAATATTTTACGGTTTTGGTATCCCCCCCCTCCTTAGTTTCTTGAGGCAGCAGATGCCTCACACAATTCGATGACTTGTAGCTTGTAATGGCTGAAAATCTCCCGATCGGACCAGAATTTTTTTATATTTCATATTTTATGTTTTAAGCCCCGCCCCTCCCCTCCACACACACTCGACAAGAGTCCTGGGTTTCCTCATACTCGCAGAGAATTTGTTTAGTTATAGTTTATAGAAAAAATATCGCTGAAAATCTCCCGATCGGACCAGAAATTTTTTATATTTCATATTTTAGGTTTTAAGCCCCCCCCCTCCACACACACACTCGACAAGAGTCCTGGGTTTCCTCATACTCGCGGAGAATTTGTTTAGTTATAGTTTAGAGAAAAAATATCGCTGAAAATCTCCCGATCGGACCAGAAATTTTTTATATTTCATATTTTAGGTTTTAAGCCCCCCCCTCCACACACACACTCGACAAGAGTCCTGGGTTTCCTCATACTCGCAGAGAATTTGTTTAGTTATAGTTTATAGAAAAATATCGCTGAAAATCTCCCGATCGGACCAGAATTTTTTTATATTTCATATTTTAGGTTTTAAGCCCCCCCCCCCTCCACACACACACTCGACAAGAGTCCTGGGTTTCCTCATACTAGCAGAGAATTTGTTTGGTTATAGTTTATAGAAAAATATCGTAAATAAGAAAATACGAAATTACGGACATTTTATGTGTGCTGGGGGGGGGGGGGGCTCAGAAAAATCCTTACCTCCTTCAAGGCTGTCAAACATTTAAAAAAAGGTTTCGTCTATTTTAGAGTTTAAATTTATCAAAAATTTGGCTATATTAACGGCGGGAGGGGGGCTCTTCCCCCTTGGACACCCAATTGTCGTTTGTCTTACTGGAAACGTTTTCTCCATTCAATTGCCCTCACAGCGAAAAAGAACGGTAATTTTTGTACGGCCCCTCAAGATTTGTGCCCAAATGTCCTAAACTCGAAAAATGAGGCATGCACGGTGGCAAACGACGGTTATTCATATTTTGGGCCTTTATATTAGCATACCTGCCGGGTTTTACGATTTTCCCGTAAAATTTACAGAAACGTGACTTGTTTTGCGGGCAAAATGTTAATTTTACGGATTTGGTGATTTCCCGAGATTTTTTTTCCTTTTTCTGATGATTTTGCACCCACTATTCAAACTTTTTTATTTAACTTAATCCATTCAAAGTAAAGCGCCGATGTAAGCTAGGAACAACTTTTCAGTTATTATAATAAGCTTATTCGTAGTGTGTTTATGTGGGAACATTTGCAGCAGTTTTCCCACGTGTTAGGTTTTGTGCTGTTTCAAACACTAAAAAACTTTCACCCCGCGTAAACTGATAAGGACAACAACCTGCTGGGCTTGTTTAACCTTGGGGCTTGGTTCTCTCTCTCGCTGCCCCCCCCCTTCTCCTTTTCAGATTATGCATTCCTTGTCCCCCGGGTCGTAACTTCTGAGGAGGCCAAAATGGGTTGCGACCAGCATTCCTGGAGCAAGCACTTGAGAGCAGATGTTTTTGCTGCCCCCATTTCGAAATGCGATCTCAAAACGTAGTTATCGTAGAAAAAAATTCAAACTGATTTTAAATCTGTGTAATTTTTAAGCCCAAATCTATACCCAACATGACGAAATGAAGCAAAAGCTGTCAGTTTTGTGAAATTGAGAATTGGGTCATGGTCTCGTAACTTCTTCTCTGATAAAAAATTTGACCTAACGAAAGAATGCTGAGAGGAAGTTAAAAGAAAAAAAAAGTCCAATGTTCATTCGAGCCAGTGCTTCTCCAGCAGTGATTTATTTTGCTCATCAGTTGTGAGTTTGTACGCTTTCCAACCGTGCTTTGTTCGTCTCACGATAACGTGCATAAAAATATCTTGGCTTGATTCAACCAAATTAATATGTTGCGGTACTATATTTTCCTCTGCAAATTGCATCTCTTTAAACTGTTACTGTTTTTCTATAGCAGTTTTACTTGCATTTTTTTTTTTCAAGTGTCAATAAATTTAGTATTAGTGATTCTGTATGAGCAGCGATATAAAAGAGGTGGGGGGGGGTACTATAAAACTTTGTGATGTTTTATAAAATGAAAAATATGCATTTCGCTCTACGTGTCGATGTAATTTCAGCGTTTCGCGTGGCGAAAGGAATGATATTACTAATCATATAGCGCCAAGCATAAATCTAATGTTGACTGCGTGGGAAAAAAAAAATACGAAATTAACTTCCTTTGTTAAAAGTTATAATGAACGGGATGCGATTCCTGCGAAGTGTTTATTCACGTCGTTTTTAATTGAGCATAATTTACCAATTAGTGTCCCTCAGTCACTCATTTATTTCATTTGACTGTCTCATCGTCCGTCTCTCCGTAAGATAATCCTAGCATGAAAATGGTTCGTTTTTGAAAACATTTTAGTTTGTTCCGTGACGGCATGAGATACGATCCTATTGGATTTGTGGGTCAAAGGGTGGGACATCCTTCCCTTGAGATGCAAACCTCCATAAAAATAAATTGTTATCTCTTTATAGATCATGATAGCATAGTAATGAGAAATTATGATAGATTCTATTTTAATCGAAATAAACGTGCGGATAAATTCAAACATCTGTAGTCATATCAATTAAAAGTTGATACTTGTTTCAAAGGTAACATATCGTTTTTTAATCGATATGTTCACAGTACATTTAATCAATATGCGCGATAAGTAATTTCATTGAATATATCGATTAAAAATTTCATTGAACATGCCGATTTTTTTTTTTTTTTTTTACGGATTTCGGTTTCTGAAAGTTGGCAGGTATGTATTAGTACTTCGCAGCCTTCGGATTCACTTATAATTCTGGCAGAATTTGTTGTGAGGTTAATGCATTCATGTGATTCACTTGGGGTTCGGACATTTGGGCACCGGACTTATGGGCACCCGGACATTTGGGCACATTCATTTTTAAAGCAATGAAATTGCGCTGTGTTAAAAATTATAGTGTTCCTATATTTCTTCCTACTTGAGCAAGTGGTGTGCACAAAATTTTTTTCACTTATATCTCATAATCATTAAGAAATTGAGACATATTTACGATTTTCTGTCTGGAATGTCGTTTCTTGGGCCACTAGTAAGAGTTTGACCGAGAAAATGTTCGCCGTAAGTTACTTAGGCACTAGATATTTATGGGCACGTGCCTACACAGCAAACCTGTCGGGGGGGGGGGGGGGGGGTGTAAATCAAAAGTGTACAATATGAAGAATTCTCGTCCGATCGGGAGATTTTCAGCATTTACAAACTGGAGACATTATCTCAGGGCATGAACCTACTGAGCAAACCTGTCGGGGGGGGGGGGGGGGGTTAATAGTAAAAGTGTAAAATATGAAAATTTTCTCGTCCTCTGAAAACGTGTGTGTGTGTGATGGGGGTTAATACTATCATCATCTACTCGGAAAACGTGGGGGGGGGGGGGGGGGGGTTAATACCAAAACTGTAAAATTTGAAAAATTATCGTCCGATCTGGAGATTTATAGCATTTACAAGCTACAACTGGAGACATTATCTGAGCGCACGTGCCTACACCGAAAACGTGATCGGGGGGTGGGGGTTCATACCAAAACCTGTCGGTGGGGGGTGGAGTTAATACTAAAAGTGTAGAATATGAAAAATTTCTCGTCCGATCGGGAGAGTTTCAGCATTTACAAGCTACAACTGGAGACATCAGGGCATCAGCCTACACTGAAAACGCGCGCGCGCGTGTGTGTGTGTGTGTGTGGGGGGGGGGGGGGGTATATGATAATTGTGAAATATAAAGAATTTCTTGTCCGATCGGGAGATTTTCAGCATTTACAAATTACAACTGGAGACATTATCTCAGAGCATGAACCTACTGAGCAAACCTATCGAGGGGGTGGGGGTTAATACTAAAAGTGTAGAATATGAAAAATTTCTCGTCCAATCGGGAGAGTTTCAGCATTTACAAGCTACAACTGGAGACATATCAGGGCATGAACCTACTGACGAAACCTGTCGGGGGGGGGGGGGGGGGGATATAATAATTGTGAAATATAAAGAATTTCTTGTCTGATCGGGAGATTCTCAGCATTTTTAAGCTACAACCCCCCCCCCCCTTCCTCCGAAAAACACACAGGTTTGGCTTAGTAGGCACATACCCTCAAATAATGTGTCCAGTTGTAAATGCCAAAAATCTCCCGATCGGACGAGGAATTTTTTATATTTTACACTTTTGGTATTACCCCCCCCTCGCCGACAATTTTCCAGAGAGTGCACATGCCTTCAAATAATGTGTTGAGTTGTAGCTTGTAAATGCCAAAAATCTCCCGATCGGACGAGGAATTTTTCATATTTTACACTTTTGGTATTAGACCCCTCCCATCGCCCTCAGCTTTCCACAGAGTGCACATGCGCTGAGAAAATTTGCCGAGTTGCAGCTTGTAAATGCTGAAGTCTCCTGATCGGAAGAGTAATAAGAAATTCTTGATATTTTACGCTTTTGGTATCCCCCTCCCCCCACCACTAGTTTCCTGAGGCAGCAGATGCCCTCAGACAATTCGATGACTTGTAGCTTGTAATTGCTGAAAATCTCCCGATCGGAACAGAATTCTTTATAATTAGAGAGACCTACCTTGGTTCCGTACACTTCACTATTCGCCTCGTACCTGTCTCGTAACGTGTAGCACCACCTTTCGCCCTGATGACGGCAGCGATTCGTCTCGGCATAGACTCGACAAGACACCGGAAGCGTTGGGAAGCCATATGGATCCATGACCCCTGAACAAGCTCCCACAGTTCACGAAGATTTGATGGAAGGGGGTCAGAGCATCGAACATCTCTCACGATGGCATCCCAGATGTGCTCGATGGGGTTGAGGTCACGTCGGTAGTGTTTTCATCCAACCATTCAGATACAATTCGGGAGCGATGGCACGGTGCATTGTCTTGTTGCAGGATGAGGTCCCCAGTGGGATGTTGAAGACGCACAAACGGGTGCAAATGGTCGTCCAGGTGTCCCATTTCAGTCCACGTAAACAGTCCCCAGACGAGAATGCCACCCACACCAGCTTGAAGAGTACCCTGCTGGCAAGAAGGATCCATCGCTTCATGTGGTTTGTGCCATACTCGTATCCTGCCATCCGCATGTACCAACGTGAATCTCGACTCATCAGTCCAGGCAACATTTTCCCACATGTCTAGGGTCCAGTGGCGATGTTCCCGCGCCCATGCTAATCTTTGCACCCTGTGATGTGCGGTCAGCAGCGGTACCCACGTGGGACGATGGCTTCTGTACCCCATAGAGAGGAGATGGTTCTGGATGGTGTGGCTGCTTACACTTTTTTGTTCACCAGCGTTAAATTGCCAAGTGATTTCTTGCGCTGTGGCCCGTCTATCCGCTGTTACAATGCGAGCTAGCCGACGATGACCCCGCTCAACCACACGCTGTTGTCCACGGCAGTTGGCCCATGCCCGGATTCGATGTACTCACGGTGCACCCGTGACACAGTGGCTCGTGAAAATCCCAGTGCCTGCACGATATCCGAGATGGAGTGACCCATTCGTCGGGCCCCGACAATTTGCCAACGATCAAATGCGCTTAGATCCTTCGTCTTACCCATACTGCGTCCGACTTTTACTGATTCCCGTTGCATCACTCCTTATATTGTCGGATCGCTGCGTACGTCATGTCGTTTCCGTTTACAGGTCCGCCCACAGCACCACATTTGCATAACGCCAGCTGTCTCTAATTCAATTGCTCTTCAGTGTAAAGCTTGTAAACTGGTAACTCTAGATAATGTTGCATAAATGAGCTGTTGATCCTGTGTAATTTGCTGTAGCGAAAGACAATTTCGTCAAACATATTTTTGCTGACACAAATATTCTTTTTTTGTCGTGTTGCACACGTTTGAGTAGTTGTTTTACTCTTGTTTTGAAAATGTTCTTCGCTTGTAGCCAGTTGGTACTCCATAGCAGTGGAGGTTAACTGCTGAGGACACTGCGCCTCCTCTTGCGTGTTCTTCTTCCGCTGCCTGTACCATTTAATTTTTTCAGATGGGGTCAAAGCAGTTTGTTTCAAACTCTCTGGCCTTTGCTCTTCCTCCGCTTTAAGTTTTCTGTGGTATCTTACACATTCCGCAACAGTTTCTAAAGCATCTTTAATTTCTGAAAATTTTAAAAAAATTTAAAAATGAATGTGGCCTCTTCTTACAAAGTTTTAAAAGCTCTACCCGCAGATGTTTTAGTTTTTACTGCACGATAAAGAGTTTTGGAGATATTCACCTTTTATTGCTGACAACGTGAAAATCGATGTTCAAATTTTCAAGGTCATAACTTTTAATCTAATTAATGGATTCTAACAAATGAAGCAGTTTTAGGTTCCAAAGTCCTTTAGCTGTTAAACACTTTTGATCCGATGTGAATCAGTTGAACGGTTGCGGCACACTGAGCGCGAACCTGCGATATAGCATTTGGTAATGCTCACACCGCTAACATGACACCCCACTCAATGAGATTTTTTTTTTTATTGGAGGTTTAACGACCACCGTGAGAAACTCAATGGGCTATAAGCAGTCGCCCGTCCCTAATTTAGGGTCACTGGTTCCAGGGAATTGAGAGAACCAGTGCCGTAAGACAAACACAACATCCATGCCTCACCGGGATTCGAACCCGGACCCCTTTCGGACGAATGATCAGAGGCCATCGCCTAGACCACTGCGCCACCGGGGCTGCCTCAATGAGATTAGGAATAATTCTATGTAAAAAAAAAAAAATTTGATGGACTTTCAAATCAGAACGCTTCCAAATAGTTTCTAATTTTGAGTGTATCATTCTACTTTGTTTACATAGAACCTCATCACACCTGTCGTGGAAGGGGGTAAGTGCAAGTTATCGAATTTTTGCTTGTTTGTTTGCAATTGTTGCTGCACAGTCTTTCACCTGAAAAGTGTAAGAACAGTATTTTATTTTACACGTGCAGGGCTCAACAAATCCTGGGCACCTAGAAATCTGGCCCTGGTGCTCAATTTTGTTTACTTCAGGTTTCATCATTTGCTGTAAATACTGTAATTTCCATTGTTATAATCTGCAGATTATCTGTTAAAAAGTTATAATTTTATGTAGTGTGGACAATACACTGGTAAAGGGGGGGGTCTCTGTTGTTGAGGTGTTTTAGAAAATCTAGTAATTGTCAGGAGAGGTGGTAATTATTGAAGAAATACCGAAAAATAGCTAATAGAAAAAATAAAATGTAACACAACATGGAGATAGAGAACTGCCAAGAGATTGTAAAAATATTGTTTTTATACTTACAAGAGTGTTCTGACTGAAAAGATGACAACGTAGGTGGTACTACTGTATTTGCACTCATGGAGGCCTATGTGCTGTGAGAAGCCCACAGAGCTATTCCATGGCACTTAAACATTCTGCGAATTGCATTCCTTAGTTTTTCTGCACTAACCATGTTAGCAATAGTTTCTTTTTTTTTCGCTATTCATTTGAAACACATTCAGAAAAGTGGCAAATACTACGGATTGTCTGTAATTTTCCCAGATTTTTTAGGCCTAACTAATGAACTACAGTAATGTTGCAAAAGCTAGGGATTTGGGTTCTTTATTTACTTTGAGTAACACAAAAGTACTTAAAAATGAGTTACTTTTTTTTTTTTTAGTAAGATGTTTTGTTTCTTTGTTACATCTTTGGACTTCTGAGTTGGTCATACTGTGAGTCGCAGCTTTTCTGTCGGAAATTACAATTCCCGATTAACATGACAAGTGCAGATTATAAGATGATCTGTTTTTTTTTTTTCTTCTGAATTTCATGGTCTGTGACATGCCACCACGGGTTATGCAAAAGAAAAAAATGTTTTACTCAGAATTTCATGATCTGTGGTTTATATGCCACCTTAGAGTATATGTCGGATTGTTTTTTCAGGCCCTCTGGATGAAAACAATTTTTATCCACAAGCCCTGGAAGAATTTGTTTTCCTGGATTTTATGGTCTGCAGATTATGTAAAGGAAAATGCGATACTTGGAATTAATGTGGGCAAAATATGACTTCCGCAAATGCTGTTTTAATAAAATCAAAATCTAAAATTTTAATTTTTTGAAGCAGCAACAGGAAGAATGTGAAAAGAAAATTATGAAGCAAATTGGAACTTTATCAATAAGTGGTTTGGGTAAAAAGAAAAAAAATGACAACAAATCAAGTTTATCACTTTTAGTTCCAGCATCATCACCACACGTTTTTGTTCATGCATTATTCTTTGAAATTTGACTTTGTTACCCGGCTCCTAGATTTGGAAGTTATTTTTCGAGCCCTGTACGTGTACATACAATGTGTTACACTATGTAACAAGAAAATTAGTAGTTATTGCCCACGTGTAAAACTTGCTAGTGATGGACTATTGCATGAACATTTACAGTTGTAACCGAAAAATACAATCACCAGAAATTGTCTCCAAAGACCACAGTCAGAGCAAAATCTAAAAGAATTTTAGATTTTGCTCTGACAAAATCTTTAAACCATGAGATGACTGTGTGCAAAATTCAAATCTTGAACTCATAACTTGAACAATTTACATACACTTTATTGCATTGTGATTATTCTGTTAAATAGGAAAACTAATTTGACCAGTAGAACAGCCTTTTAAATTGCATAAATTTTAATTTATTATATCCACAAACTTAAATTGTATGGAAAAGTATTGCAAACTTCATTAGCATACTCCAATTTGCATATTTAAGCCCTGTGTAAAAGTATCATTGTACACATGTCATTGCTGCATATGCAGTTGGTAGGGTCCTTAAAATTTTTTGTAGGGTGCTTAAGAAGTGCTTATTTTTGTACGAGAAAAAGAGTGGGAACCCTGTATCTGAAAAGTATGTAATTTTCTGTACAAAAAGTGCCATGCTTTTGATCTCTACCAGCACAGCCTTTTGAAAAGCGTATACTGTTGTGGTATGTTTCATGCAGTCGCGGATTACCCAAAACTTTTTGATTTCAGATTGGTCGACTAAATCTCTGTAGTACATTACAAAGGAATGTATATTTGCTTGGTCATTTATCCAATGAAAACTTTGGATCTCATCTTGAATAACAAATGAGAAGTACTCAGAAAAATCTCCTATAACTATACATTCATTACTTTCTAAACTATTCTTCTTGTGTTTTATGTAACGAGACTGCTTTAGAAATGAAGTGGTGTTTCTTCAGAGAAACTATTTGATCCAGCAAATCCTCAATTAATTCATCAATTGACTTTGTAATAGTTATGAGAGCTGTCCAATCAGTCGTTACCCACTGTTTAATAAAATTTGAATTCAATTTAGTGACATGCGTTCTGAAGTAATTGACTTGTGGTTGTACTAAAATTGTTGAATTATATAAAAGGGTTTAGAAGAGTAATTTGTGTATGATTTGTTTATTTGTCATTGTAAATTTATTTGAATATCTGTCTACTGCACATTACGTCCTAGTCGTGGGTTCGAACCCAGAGAGAGAGAGAGAGAGAGAGACAGATTACCGAGATAGTAGCTGGGCAAAGTAGATTCTGGTGGGGAAGTAATGGCTAGGAGCGTTGCACACTGACATTTAAGATTGTGCAGGTTGAGACAAAACTTTTATTCCAACAACTCAGCAGTTATGAATTATAGCGTATTTAATTTACTGTCTCCATTTTTAGCTCTTTCAAATGATTTTAATTAGAACAAATCTTAAAAAAAAAAAAAAAAACAATCCTCCCTCCACACACTCCTCAAACCTTTTACACAATAATTTTACCACTGGAATATATTTTTCTTTCAATTTACAGTCTACAATATTCAATTAGATTTATGGTTATTTAATGAACCATAAATCTTTTTCATAACTTGAAGCTCAGATTTTTTCGTTGTTAGGCAAAAGAGATCAAATTTTGGTATGATGTTGTTACCAAATAGAAGTCTGGTATGAAATTCAGATTTTTACTGTGTACCCCGGACTGGAGATTGAGCTACTGAAAAAAACTAAGAATTTCAAAATTTCCCATTTTCATCAGTGAAAATTTTTTGGAAGAACTCAAAACACTGCAGTTTTTTCACCCTAGGTACAATCTACTGTCACCATGGTTCTCACAAAATAAAATTGGTTTGAGCGTTTTTCCCCTTCCCGGCAAAAATTTTGCTGGGAAATTGAAAAAATGCAAATTTCAGTAGTCAACTTTGACCACCAATAAGATTTCCAAATTACCTCAGATAATAAAAAGAAAAGGTAAACCAAAATGCATTTTATTCTGAGTAGTGGTTTTTGAATTAGCTAAATTTGGGTAATTGTGATCATTTTGCGTCGATGCTTGCAACTCCAAAATGGAGGTGTACCAAACGCCATCTAGGGACCCTCCTGCCAAATGGTCAGGATTTTTTTTTTTTTTATATAAAATTGGTTTTAAAACTTTCTAAACATGTGCAAAAAATAAAAAAAATTGTGTCAGCAACCAATTAAAGGAAATTTGTTGAAATAGTATGGAATGACCCAATTGGACAAAATTTAAGGTGTTAGGCCTCTATGACCAGCACACTGTCTTTGGCAAGTATATTGAACAAGTTAACTGTTAAAAACTACTGAATAATTCTGGACTTCAATTTTTCACATAATCAACAAAGTAAAATTCCTTTTTCTCACAAGGTGGCAAAATATTTTGATTCCAAGTTGCTTTTGTGATAAAGTTGCTTCAGAGTCAAAAGATTTCTTAACAGTGACAGAAAAATTATTTCTTTAAGTTAATATAGTTAATTTGCAAATGTTGGTGTACCTGGCTGGGCCTAAATTTAAATTAAGACACCACAAAAATTTGTAACTCATAATTTTCTTCAGTACCCCTTTCAGACAAAATTACTACTTAGCCTTAAGGACTGTGTTTTAACATTTAAGAAGTTTGTTTCGTGTTTTTGAATTTCAAGAAAAAAATAAAATATATTGAAGCAACCAAGAAATTATTGTTCTTTAAACAAAGGTTACTTTAGCTGTAATCGTAACTGAAATGCAACTTTTCACTTACTTATAATTTTCATACTGGCTCAAAATGAATGAAACTAACTTCAAGTTATTACATTGTTCCTATATACTCCTTGCTAACCGATCATCAAGAAACTGCTGTTATTTTTTTTTTTTTTTTCTCTTTCTGGCACTTAACTGGCAGAAATCACCTGCTCTTACAATTAATCACATAGACAAGGGCATGAAAATTTATATCAATTTTGAGACTGACCAGCTCATTCCACTTAAAAAGGATTCTTTCGCTTTGTGGGAGTAGGTACATATCATGATTATTAGGGCTTGGAAAATATCATGCCCGGGGCATGTAAATTACTGGCCTGGGCAGGTAAATAAAAACTTCAGAATAGAATTTTGTACTACAAGAAGAAAAACAATCATTGCATGTCGTGTTCCCTTTCACTAGTAATCACCAGAAGTTGTATTATTGTTACGGAGTGCCAAGAACAGAAGAATATCACTTCTTTAATTATACATATTATGCTTTAAGTCCAGGAATTGGAACCATATGTAGTTTTGCTCCAAATGTCGTTTACAGTCAGCGATGGGATGCAAGACTGAAATAGCTTCTGGTGTTTAATGGCCAAGGGAAAAACTTCAACAAAAGGAACCCGGCAGAACTCTCTAAATTTCTCAAATGCCAATTTTAGCATCATCATCTTAAAAGTAGCGATACATGCTTTTGTGCATTGAACATTTTGAATATAGATCTTTAATACAGAAATACAAAACATGTAAAACAAGTTCATATTTATAACGAGGAACAGTACACCAATTAAGTAGTAATACTAGTAACTTCCTTGAAAAAGCCATCTAGTTGATCGCAAAAGCTTGGAAACGCTTATGTGTTTATTTCCTACGCCAATAAATCGGATCACTAGTATTATTACTAAGTACATATTTTTTAACTTTAAAAAAATGAGGGTTCTGATTTGTTATCTTAAAAAATAAATTTTCCTCAGCATCCAGCTTTTACTACCTGGGCAGGTAAATGATTTCTGCACATACCTAGTTGGGCATTTAACTTTTCAGATATTTTTCAAGCCCTGATTATGAACACATGGTCTTAAAATCCAAAATTTTCCTCATAGGAAGTTGTCAACTGACACTAAATTTTCAGATGCTCATTAAAAATAAAAGGAACTCCCTGACCAAGTAATGCTTGGTAAAAAAAAAAAAAGTATTTGGCACATGTAGGGATAACAATAAGAAATATGACACTGAATTTTTGGTTGTAATGAGCACATCTTTTGAATCCGTTCTGACGCGAATTAAATTGATCATAGCTATCCAAAGACAATGGAACCGGTTACGAAAACGATCAACCAGCTTCTACTATCAATAAAACATTCACAAATGGAAACAACTACTCAGTTCCCCCAGTGGCTGAAAAGCATGCTACAAAGATTAACAAATGGCACACAAAAAGTTTCTCATAGCACAAGGAAGGTATCAGAAACAGAGATTTTCAAATCGAACAGTTAAAATAAATATAGAAAGGAAACATGATATAAGTCTACGTCTGCTAGTGGAAGAGTTTTGGAAAAGTTGGAAATAGGCACAAAAATATTCTTCACGGAAGAAGCTATGCTAAGGAAAAAGAACTTTTCAAATAACGTCTCCCATGAAGCGAGGTAATGAAAAAAGTTTTCATCTTTACACACCTACTGGAAAATCTTTGCATTATTTAAAAAGGATAATGCTCCACTGTAGTGAATGGCATACAGTAAAGAAGAAATTTCTCAGTAGTGTTCCTAGAAGCTGCGATACAGCTGTAAACTGAAGCACACAACCCCCACTTACCAATAGAAATGTGAACTACAAGAATACTCATACACTATCTTAAAAAGTGTACAGCAAGGTAATTGATACTCGATGTTGAAATAATTTTTTTAATCGGACATATAGAAGCAGAGACATTGAGAAAAACAGATAAAGCTTCTGCACCCCTGGTGACGAAATTGTACATTATTTCGGGAAGAAAATAAGTACACAGAGTTTGCTTAGTTAGTAGTATGTGACCGAAGAAAAACGTTTTTCAATCGGGTTTAGTCCCAAAGATATTGCTGTAAATGAAAAAAGTGGACTTACGTCCTCTGGTGGCAGACTTGTGCATTAAGAAAATTTTGAAATTATATGAAAAACATTTTTCAGCGGAAACTCTCTCCAACAAAGAATGAATTTTTCAAATCAAACTCTTAGAAGCAGAGCTATGGACACAGATAAGCTATGCACGTAGGCCCCCTGGCGGAAAAACCATGCATTATTTAAAAAAAGAAAGCATTCTTGAAAGGTAATTTGATGTGAATGGTACCTGTCCACGAAAGAATTTTTTCAATCGAGGTTTTAGAAGCTCAGATTTTGCAGCAAAATACATCAGAAGCAGAAATTAACACTTACGTCCCTGGTGGCCAAACCATTCTTCACCAAATATTAGAAATTATATGCAAAACGTTTCCCATGAGAAGCTGTATGCGATAGAAGAAGGATTTCTCAAATCTGAGTTTTAGTGGCAGAGATATCGGGGAAAATGCAATTTACCTTTGTGCCCCCTAGCGGAAAGTTATGAAAATTTTGAAATTATATGAAAAACATTTTGCACCGGAAGCGCTATCCAACAAAAGGAATTTTTCAAATCGGACTCTTAGAAGCAGAAATATTGACAAAAATAAAATATACGTCTACGCCCCTGGCGGAGAAACTATGCATTATTTTAATGAGAAATTACTCCAAAAAGGTTCATCGACGTGAGTAATCTGTCAGCAAAATAATTATTTTTCAATCGAGATTTAAACCTTTTGTGAATACTTTCTTCCTAAAATAAGGCATGGTTTTCCCACCAGGGGACGAAAAGTCACATCTTATTTTTTGTCGATATCTCTGTTTCTAAGAATCCGATTTGAAAATTTATTTCTGTGTTTGAGAGCGTTTCCGGTGCGAAATGTTTCTCATATAAATTCATGTTTTTCTTAACGCACAAGTCTGCCACCAGAGGGCGTAAGTTCACGTTTCCGTTTATAGCAATATCTGCGGGATTAAAAACCCCATTAAAAAACTTCTTTCTTCGGTTAGATACTATTGTTTCCCACACCGGTTCCATTGACTTAGAATAGCTTTGATAAATTTAATTCGCGTCAGATCGGATTCAAAAGACGTGCTCATTACAACCGAAAATTCGGTGTCATTTTTCTTGTTAGTTTTGCGGTTTATCAACCACCGTGAAGAACTCAGATGGCAATAAGCAGTCGCCCGTCCCTGATTTAGCGCCATTGGTTCCGTGCACTTGAATAGTCTACGTGTGCACTTTTTCTATGTGCATCATCTTGGTATTTAATTTTAGGTCGGGTTTTATTTATGTAACGTGTCTTATTTTGTTTTGTTTTCTATTTTAGTAATCAGTCATACAAGCCTTGACTGCCAAATTTTTCTGAAGACTGAACTGAACTATAGAGTGGACGGGTTTGGGGGAAGGGAGGTATCCGCGCCTGAAAATGGTGTCCCGCTCTTCAGCCTTTCAACTTTGTTGCAGATTTGTTCAGCCACGGCATGCATATCCAAAATTCGATTGCATTTGTTTCCCTGCATATTCTGCGGAGGCTCATGCTACTTGCGGCCTGCATCGAAGACATTTCCTTGCATATTCTTGCATTACATATAACAGTTATAATGAATATCACTGGAAAGTACCAAATTAATAACTGAACGCCGCTCCAGTGGCCCAGTACTCAAAGTTAGAGTCTCCTAGATGATAGTCAAGTTTGGCCCGGGTTTGAGTTCCCCTATGAGGCATGGGTGCTGTATTTGTCCGACGGCACTACTTCCTCCAAAACGAGTGGCAAATTAGGGTCGGACACCTGCTTATAAGCTTATGGACCGCGAATGGCCTTGTGGTCAAGGTTCGTGACTGCCACTGTGCAAGTCTCAGGATCGATCCCAGCCACTTACAAACGCTCGAACCACTATATATCCGCAGTGCTCCGGATGGGCACGTTAAGGTGGATCCACTTAAAACCTTTGCCCTGTATTTCCAATGGGCGAACTTCTGTACCCATTTTCTTCACAATTAATGCGTTCTCAAAGATGATATTTTGAACATCAATAAAAATAGCTGCATATAATAGCCTAGTATACTTAATATTGTATAAAACTTAACCATAATTATATTAAAAATCAACACATTTTCCTTTGGTGGCGTTGAGACCAGAAAAAAAATAGATGGCGCGACGTGTACATTCATGACGTTATTAGACAAACAAATGTTGGCTTGCTTAATTATGATTAAGTTTTAGAAAAGGTTAAGAATACTAGGCTATACACTGAAGAGCAATTGAATTAGAGATACCTGACTAATAACGTGCACCAACCACCTTTCGGCCTGATGACGGCGGCGATTCGTCTCGGCATGGACTCGACAAGACACGGGAAGCCATACGGATCCACGACCCCTGAACAAGCTCCCACAGTTCACGAAGATTTTAAGGAGGGGAGGGGGGTCAGAGCCTCGAACATATCTCTCGATGGCATCCCAGATGTGCTCGATGGGATTGAGGTCAGGTGACCAAGGAAGCGAGGTCACGTCGGTGGAGTGTTCATCCAACCATTAGGATACAATTCGCGAGCGATGGCACGGTGCATTGTCTTGTTGCAGGATGAGGTCCTCAGTGGGATGTTGAAGACGCACAGACGGGAGCAAATGGTCGTCCAGGATATCCCGGTAACGTTGACCTGTGAGGGACGATGTCACACGTACCAGGGGTCCCATTTCAATCCACGTAAACAGTCCCCAGACGAGAATGCCACCCCCACCAGCTTGAAGAGTCCCCTGCTGGCAAGAAGGACCCATCGCTTCATGTGGTTTGCGCCGTACTCTTATCCTGCCATCAGCATGTACCAACGTGAATCTCGACTCATCAGTCCAGGCAACATTTTCCCACATGTCTAGGGTCCAGTGGCGATATTTCCGCGCCCATGCTAATCTTTGCACCCTGTGATGTGCGGTCAGCAGCGCTACCCTCGTGGGACGATGGCTTCTGTACCCCATAGCGAGGAGATGGTTCTGGATGGTTTGGCTGCTTACACGTTTTTGTGCACCAGCGTTAAATTGCCGAGTGATTTCTTGCACTGTGGCCCGTCTATCCGCTGTTACAATGCGAGCTCGCCGACGATGACCCAGCTCATCCACACGCTGTTGTCCACGGCAGTTGGCCCTTGCAGGGATGGTTTTACCGGATTCGATGTACTCATGGTGCACCCGTGACACAGTGGCTGATGAAAATCCCAGTGCTTGCACGACTTCCGAGATGGAGTGACCCATTCGTCGGGCCCCGACAATTTGCCCAAGATCAAATGCGCTTAGATCCTTCGTCTTACCCATACTGCGTCAGACTCTTGCTGATTCCCGTCGCATCACTCCTTATATTGTCGGATCGCTGCATACGTCATGTCGTTTCCGTTTACAGGTCCGCCCACAGCGCCACATTTCCATAACGCCAGCTGTCTCTAATTCAATTGCTCTTCCAGTGTACTACGAAGTTATTTTTATCGATGTTCAAATTTTCATCCTTGGGAACGCATTAATTGTGAAGAAAATGGCTAGAGAAGTTTGCCGATTGAAAATACAAGGCAAAGATTTTAGGTGGAGCCACCTTAAACTGTCTGACCCTGGGTGCCGGCTCCTCGATAGTAAATAAAGGCATCTTCCTCCTTTCCACTTCGTATCCGTGCGACTTTTCTGACGGGCATTATAGACTAAATCCCCTACTTCAAAGTGTTGTTTAAAACAACAAGTACTACAACTGTAAGATTCCAGCCAAACTTGCGTCTTCGTGGAAACACGTCACTAAAATGAATGGAAAGAATATAGAAGAACATAAATTACCAACAAAAGATGGTGCCACAGCACAAAAATTCAAAACATGCACGTTAAAGAAACTGAGATTAAAGGAGGATCCACCTAAAAACTCTGCCGTATGTTTCCAATGTTAAAAAACGTCTGTAGACATTTTCTTCGCAATTAAGTATTCCCACGGATAATAATTCGCACATCGATAAAAATAACTTTATATTATAGCCTAGTATATATTTAATAGTTTCTAAAATTTAACCACAAGTAAATTACAAACTTTCGTAGTTAATTAAAAATTAGAAGTCATCGCTCTTTCCACGTTTATAAGTGTCACGGAAAAATTCTCATCGGCCGCCACCGGGAATCGAACCCAGGGTCTTCCAGTTACGCGCCGGTTGGTTGGTTGGTTGGTTGGTTGGTTGATGTTAATGGCGCAAGGGCCATGGTTATCCAAAGAGCGCCAAACAAAAGACATCAAAACAAAACAAAATCAATAAAAAACGTACACAAGGTTAAAAACAGGCTGATGTGGTAAAAATGAAATATGATAGTGAACAAGGTAAAATCTAGATAAGTTTAAAAAAGTCAATATCTTGTAAAAACGAAAACACTGCTTTCATGTCGCAGGCTTCGCCAATAATGGTTTGCAGCGTAGCTGCTCCTTCGTCCAACAGATGAGAATGAAAATGACGAAAACGATGATCACAAAAACGAACACAAGTACACAAAACATGAAGGACAGTGAGACGACAGTTGCACGCCTCACACACCGGGACACTCTCGCCACACAGCAAAAAGCGGTGAGTAAAACGACAGTGCCCAATGCGGAGACGTGCAAGAACAACTTCCTCACGACGGTTCTTCCGCAAACTAGACTTCCATAGACCGATCTGCGGTTTGATAGAATGCAGCTTATTGCTGCCCTGCTGAGACCACAGGGACTGCCACTCGTCCAGGAGAAATGTCCGGATCAAAGGTCTAAAATCACGGAAAGACAGTGGCAGCCGAGCTGGCGACATAGAGGAAACAGACCTGGCAGAGAGATCTGCCAGCTCGTTACCCCGGATCCCAACAGAATCGGACCAGGAAGCCATCACCCTCCAAAGTTCCAAGAAGACGACGGACATCACAGATGACAGGTGAGTCAGTGTCCTCTGAAGAAGATAAAACATGGATGACGGACTGGGAATCAGAGCAAACCATAGCGCGACGATGTGACCGAGACTGTATGTGGCACAAAGCGAGGTGTACCGCACGCATCTCTGCCGAAAAGACGGTGGATTCAGGCGGAAGCCTCTCAGCATGGGAGGCATCGCCACACACAGAAGCGGATCCAACAACCTCACCGGATTTCGACCCGTCAGTAAATACAGGCACGAAGTCCGGGAAGAGAGACTGTTTCTCGGCAAAGAGCTGCTGGTACACCAGAGCAGGAGTGGAAGACTTTGGCCACACACAAAGGGAAAGGTCAGCCGTTGCTTGAACCGGCTGCCAAGGCGGTTCATTGTAGAACCGGGTCAATCCAATCCTTGACAAGTCTAGACCAGCATCGCGCACTACGGCAGACATCCGAATCCCGAACGTCGGAACACAGGAGGGGCGGTTGGAAAACAAGCGGACACAGTCCGGTTGGAAGATGGAACCATACAGTGGATGATCAGGAAAAGATTTCAGTTTTGTATAAAACTGAAGAGACAGCTGCTTACGACGGATGCATAACGGCGGCTCATGAGCCTCCGCATACAGGCTATGCACGGGAGAGGTGCGGAAAGCACCAGTACATAGCCGCAATGCCTGGTGATGGACGGGGTCCAAAGGTTTTAAAAACGATGGACGCGCCGAACCGTACGTAATGCATCCGAAGTCCAACTTTGACCGAATGAGAGAGTGGTAAATGCGAAGCATTGAGCACCTGTCAGCCCCCAAGATGTTCGGGAGAGGACCTTCAGGATACTCAATGACCTCGTGCACTTCACCTTCAAAGACTGAATGTGAGGTCGGAAGGTGAGCGTTCGGTCAAAAGTTAGCCCAAGGAACTTGGCTTCTGACACCACGGGGATGGTAGAACACCCCAGACGGAGGCTGGAGTCTGGGTGAAGACCTCGTTTGCTGCAGAAATGCGCGCAAACGGTCTTCTGCGTCGAGAAGCCAAATCCATTTTGGGAAGCCCAATGAGAGATCTTGGTAGTGGCAGACTGGAGCTGTCTCTCGATGGTGCGCATGTTAACGGAGGCGCAAGAGATATGTAGATCATCCACGTACATGGTTCCACGAACCGTCGGAGGAAGCAGTTTGAAAATGTGATTCACACGAAGGATGAACAGAGTGACTGATAAAATGGAGCCTTGAGGTACACCCTGTTCTTGCGGGTACATCGCAGAGAGGGTCGACCCGACGCGCACACGGAAACTCCGGTCCTGGAGAAATCCGGCGATGAAAGATGGTAAGTTTCCCCGCAATCCGCACTCGTGCAGATCACGGAGAATGCCGTATCTCCAGGTACGGTCATAGGCTTTCTCCATGTCGAAGAATACGGAGACCATGTGCTGACGCCGGACAAACGCCTCCCTGACAGATGTCTCAAGGCGAAGATGATGATCGGTGGTGGATCGAAAATTGCGAAATCCACTCTGATGAGGTGAAAAAAAGTGATGAATTTCCAAATAAAAAATGAGACGAAAATTAATGATACGCTCGAGTACTTTGCAAAGGCAGCTCGTCATAGCAATTGGCCGGTAGTTCAACGGGTTGGTGGGATCTTTACCAGGTTTGGGAACAGGAACGACAATGGCAGTGTGCCAAGATTCGGGAAAGACATGCTTCCTGCCAAATCCTGTTAAACAGGATTAGCAGACATTCGAGAGAGGACGGAGAAAGGTGCTTCAGCATCTCGTAATGGATGTTATCTGGTCCGACAGATGTCTGGCCGGACCTATTCAGAGCGGTCTTCAAGCTCCACGGCAGTCAGCTGGCTGTTATACTCTTCGGAAGAAAACGGTCCAAAAGAAATCTTGGACCGTTCAAGCCGCGGCTGTAACTGCCGGAACGAAGCAGGGTAATTACTGCTGCTGGACACCGAAGAAAAAGTGGCGCCCAGACAGTCAGCAATACCCTGAGCATCAGCAACCGTTCCTCCATCACTCTCAAGAATAGAGATTTCCCCAGCTGGGTACTATCCCCGAATCTTACGGATCCTGTCCCAAACGATCTTAGGGCTGGTAGTGGTGTTAATCCCGGATACATATTATATCCAGGACTCCCGTTGACTACGCCGACGAACCAATCGCGCGTAGGACTTGGCCTTCTTGAAAGCAAGTAGGTTCGCGTCGGTGGGGTACCGACGAAACCTACCCCAAGCCCGATGTTGAGCCTGACGAGCTGCCATACAAGTGGAATTCCACCAAGGTCTCGGGCAACGTGGAAGTTTAGTCGACGTCCTGGGGATGGTAAGTTCTGCCGCGTGCACAATACAATCCGTCACCGCTGCAACAGCGTCATTGACCGTTCCTGAGGTCACCATAGAGTGAGTAATACTCGCCAAAGCCGTGAATGTGTTCCACCTGGCACGATCAATATTCCATCTAGCAGGGCGAGTAGGGTAACGGTACCCGCCACTCGCTAGATGGAGAAAGATGGGAAAGTGATCGCTGCCAAGGGGATCACCAGACACGCTCCAGGACCAGGCAGGATATAATGATGGTGAACTCAGAGACAAATCAATGGCTGAGTACGAGCGGGTGGGTTCATGAAAATAAGTGACTGCCCCGGTGTTGTGGAGACAGAGGGACGTGTTGGAGAGAAGGGACTCAACAACACGGCCCCTGGAGTCACGAGTAGGAGAACCCCACAACGGATTGTGTGCATTGAAATCTCCTAAGATGAAGAAAGGAGGCGGCAGCTGGTCAACTAAATCTTCCAGATCCGAAAGGCTTACAGCTTCATTTGGTGGTATGTACATGGAACACACCGTGAACAGTGTGTGCACAGATAGTCTCACTGCCACTGCCTGCAAAGTCGTCCGAAGGGCAACTGCAGTAACAGGAATACCATGAGGAAAAACGACGGCCACTCCTCCGCAGGCGATAACGCCGTCCTGGTGATCATTGCGGAAAATTGAATGTCTCCGCAGCGAAGGAGTGTCCGTCGTGCGAAGCTTTGTCTCCTGGAGACAAACGCACACAGGTGTGTGCGAAGACAGTAAGCCTTTCAAATCATCAATGCGTGATCGCAGACCTCGGCAATTCCACTGAATGAGCGTGGCCATAATGAAAAATGAAATGAAACAATGAAAAAGACAGACGACTAGAACGTCTCAATGTCGTCCATCACCTCCAATCCATCCGCAGTGTCTGGAGGTAACACAGGGCTGTGTTTACCCCCTGTGTTAAGAGGTGGTTTTTGCCTGCTCTGTTTTGGGGAGGACGAACCTGGTTTCGACTTCTCCGGCTTCTTTGCAGTGCCCTGGTTCCCTGTGCTGGCAGAAGATGTTTTCGGCAAAGAAGAAGGTTTAGGCGACGATGTTGATGTCGCCTTGGATGCAATGCGGCGAGACTTCAGTGCCTCGAATCCAGCAGCAACGATGTCCTCAAAATCATAAGGACACCGGGGATGGTCACCTCAGTCTGGACCGCCACTGAAGCCTTCTGCACCACAACTGAAGCATAGGACCGCCGGCCTGGTTGTAAAGGGGCGATCCGCCGTCTAGCCTCGGGATAGGAGAGATGCTCAGTTGTCTTCAGGCGTTGGATTGCCTGTTCCTCTATCCACTTTGGACACTGCTTAGAAGATGCAGGATGAGTCCCTTCGCAGTTGACACAATGATCAGACTCTGCAGAGCATTCCGCCAAAGAGTGTTCTGTGGAACCACAGCGACCACACTTTGCAACATTACGGCAAGACTTCTGGGAGTGACCGTAATGCTGGCACCGGAAACATCGCAAGGGGTTCGGGATATACGGCCGAACATCAAGCCGTAAATAACCTGCCTTGATGGAAGTAGGCAGGGTTGGGGAGTCAAAGGTGAGAACGATGTTACGGGAGGGAATAGATTTCCCATCCCGCCTAAAAAGAATCCGTCGAACCCCAATGACATGCTGTTCGCCAAGTTCCTCCAGCAATTCCTCATCGCTGCATTCAAGCAGGTCGCGGGAGTTGACGACACCGCGAGAGGAATTGAGGTAACCATGGGGAGAAACCTGAACGGGAATGCCAAGCAAAACGGTCGTGGCCAGCAAGGTGGCACTGTGGCGTGGATTAGAGGTTTCCACGAGAAGATCCCCTGAAGGGAGCTTCTTCGCACTCTTAGGAGAGCCAGCAAAGGCCTGCAGAGCCTTGTTGATCCAGAAGGGACTCTTCGAACTGAGTGACTGTGAAGAGTCACCAGATTTGATCAAAAGAAACAGAGCATTTCAATTTGATGTGACAAGTTTTTTAGTGGAGGAAGGTGTACTTTCCTCCACAGGGCGCTTTAAATTGTGAGCATGGGAAACACTTTGGGTTTCCATGACGAAGGGAAAAGATTCGTCCGCCGACCTCCCCACCCACTACCGAGCCCAACGAGGGAGAGCCGGAGGTCCGCAAGCCCAAGAGGACGCAGGACACGGCTCTAGGGATAGTCAGCGGATATAGCAAGTTGGTAGGGCAGACACATGCTCGGCGTGCACAGAGACGTTCCCGTGCCCGGAGAACACCCCTTTGGCATGCCCACCCTACCCCCAAACTCACCCAGCCGAACAGAACGACAAGCCGCTAGAAGTCTGGACGCAACTCGGCCACAGACTTCCTGACCAGGAGTGGGTTAGCTCCCAGCCTCCCGTTTAGGGTGAAGCAGAGGGCAAAGAGGAGTGTTGGCATCTGGAGACACTACAACCCGGCCCCCAAATAACTCAGCCTCCAGCATCCTCATTTCCACCTGTACGGGTCACCGCACACGGCAAACATGCAGGCAGGTCTAAGCTAACCAGCTCCGGAAAAACAGAAAATGTAACATAAAAGAGAAAAGACAGGGAAGGGAACGAGGAACAAAACCCGGAGCTGGCGCCTCATCACAACCTCAGCAGCCTACAACTGAGGCGGGTACATGTCAAGAAATAAACTAAAGACGAAAAAGCAAAATGAAAAGAGAAAATCGGCTCGGGCCGTGGGGACGCCATCCACCATCAGCTGGATGAACAGCTGTCCCTTCGGTTATGTAATCGTTAAAGCCGCAGAGGCAAGAGAAACCGTCACAAAGTTAGCTCGGGCCGTGGGGGGGGGGGCGCTTCCCAAATAACTGGAAAACCAGCTATCCCCGTGCGGGGGTTACGCGCCGGACATGCTTCCACTGGACCACAGCCATCACCCCCTAATAGCTTAACAGGCCCGCGCACCAAACACCGGAAGCTGCGTGACGTACGGGAGAGTAGACTGATGTCCGTGGTGGGTGGTCGAGCATGCATGTGCTGCTCACTCTGTGTAAGCGAGACTGTTGATGTGCGTGGTTGTTCTTGTCAAATTGTCAACTAAGTTTATTTTCATAAAGGGATATTAAGTGTCTGAACTCTAAGGTAAGTGTAAACCTTTTGTTAACCTTATTTAAACTACTCGTAAAATAAAAATTTTGAACTAGAAAATTTAAATTTGGCTAATTTTATAATCTAATGCATCTCACAGCGGGAAGTCAAAGCACTGAAAAGATTTTTGAAAAATGAAATTTATGTTTGTAATGGAAAGAATAGATGACTTGTGTTGTTATAGTAACCCATAACATGTTTTTGCCAATGTATCAAATAAATTCAAAGTAAAATATGTATATTTAGGAAGGGATTTTAAACTTTATTATGGACACAGAATAATAAGGGTTGCATGTTTTTAATCCCAAGAGTAATATGTTGATACATTCGTACTTAGTTATTTAAGTGTTTAGGCAGTGACAGATTAACTTTTTGGGGGTCCCTATTTCTGGGCACACGTGCTTGTAAAATGCCTATATCCTATACGAAATATATGTATGTCATGTACACATCTAACATGCCTATGTCCTTTATATAAATGCTAAGGCCTTGTTGCCATGTGAAATACATCTTTTGTGTTTGCAGACATGGAGAGTTGCATTGAATTATCATTTTTAATATTTATTACTAAAGGAACACAAACACTGAATCAAGTATAGACAGCAAAAATTAGATATGAATGCACAAAAACAGAAGTTTACACATAGTTCAGGAGTAAGTTTGCCTTTAAAATGTCTGTTTAAAGATTTTGAAGCATTTTTCTACAAACCAACATACTGAAGAACTCTCGTGTGAGCAGTGTGTATGCTCTATCTGTGGTAGGATGGGAATTTATCAGAACCATTCAATTTCTTAAAAATTAGGTGAAATATATCAGTACTACATGGGCAAGAAATTATTTACTTGCGCAGGTAGTAAAAGCTGGATGCGCAGGAAAATTTATCTTTTAAGATAAAAAAAAAAAAAAATAGGGTTCTGGTTTGTTAAGTTAAAAATATGAACTGTTTTAACATGTTTTCACTTCCATTTTAAGGGTCAGTATTACAAATGTTAAATGCACAAACGTGTGTATATCAATTTTTAAGACGCTGATGCTAAAATTGGTATGAAATGGTTCGATGCTGAAACTGGTGTTTCGGAAATTTAGTGATTCTGCCATGTTCCTTTTGTTAAAGTTTTCTCCCTTTGTCACTAAACATGAGAGGCCAGTTACATCAGAGGCATGCATCCTGTTGTTGATTATAAACAAAATTTGGAGAAAAACTAGGTTTCTGATTTCTGGACGTAGAGCATAACATAATTAAAGATGTGATATTGCTCTTTCCTTGGTACTTCGTAACAATAATACAACTTCCATTAATTAACAATGACATGAAACACGACATGTGATGACTGTCTTTTTTTCTTGTGTAGTAGGAAATTTTATTACAAACTTTATTTTAAAATTTAGTTACCATGCACAGGCAATTAGATGTTTTATTTACCTGCCCAGACGAATGATTTACATGCTCTGGGCATCTCGGGCATGGTATTTTTAAGCCTTGGATATTGTTATTTTTAAGAGAAAAAAAGTACCTGGATCGACATGAATCTACATATTGTGGAAACTATGTTCTAAACAAACAAGATTTTTAAAATACAAGTAGAAATATATACTTGATTTTTTTTTTTTTTTTTGTAAACATTTGCTTAAAATGAGAGATCAACTTTTTATTCATTTATCTAGACTTATCTGTTTCCAGACTTCCTGCACTGTGTCTTCACAAGCTACAGCTATAATAACTGGAACTAATATATCTCATATTATCCGATAACTACTGGAAAGTGTGCATCCAAACGTGGGGGTGGGTGTCAATTTTTGTATGGGGAAAAACTTCTTTAATCCTTCATAGAATTAATTTTGAAACCAAAATCATAAAAAAAAGGAAAAAAGCAATCTTTTTCAATAGCTTTAGTAATGACAAAACATTTGTGCAAAATTTTATACCATTGCTTTTTATAGTTTCTGAGAAAATGGTACATCAAGTTAGTCAATTTATAATGAAACATGTACATCTTTTAAAATACATCCTATAGTGCCAAAACAATCGCTTAGATTTATTCAGTACAATCACTGCATGTGCATTTGTCAGGTTCTCAAAAATTATAATAATTCTCTGAAAAAATACTTTAAGAAATTATTGGAACAAATTTCAGATTTTCTTAGAAATGTGTCTTTGAAATTCTTCAAGAAACAGCTAACGGACACATAATCAAATTGTATTTGTGATACACAAAGAACTACACAACCATACTTATTTGTACATTGGCAGTTTTCCTGAATACTTCTTGAAAATCAAATTTCAGGGAAATTTCTGCCAATAAGTTACTTGTATTTTTCCAGATAAAAAGAAATGCTTATATTGTGGATCCAAATAGTTTTGCTTAATGCTACTAATATACTTAATACAGATGTGTTGAACTTTGACAAGGTAACTTTTTTGAAATAGTGCTCTGGAAGACAAAAATGATAAACTTTATATTTGCTTATCAAAATGAAGTTGTCCAAACACGTTACTAGATGGTACTAAAATTAGGAAAACTTGTTATGTCATTATTGTACGTTTAATAATGTAGCAATTGCATAATTTTCTTGAAATCTTAATTTATTTGATGCAATCAGTGGATCAATCAGCATTTTACTTTATGTATGTTAAAACGTGTTTTATTGAGCCTTTGGCAATAATTAAAAAACACAGAAAAAAGTTCAGTTTTTCTTGACCTTTTTTTATATATTAGTGATCACGTATTGCTTATAAATTGCTAGTTACTGTCTGATGTGAAAATACATTTTCACTAAAGGAATTATTTCATTACAAAAATTTTCATAGTCATAAGTTTGCAATGAATGAAATATCCGATTCCTTAAATTAGTCAATCGACATCTTTTGAAACGACGGCGATACTTCGTAATGGACCCTCAAACTAATCTTTCAAGTACAAGAACGATTTGTTCACAAGTACAGGAATCATTCGGCTAACTATAAAAACACTATAACTTCAAGTGAAACTACGACAACAGTTTATAATTTCGATTATAGGAATGGTTTATCACTTCCAGTGAAATGACAGTGATGCTTTCATTAAGTTGAAAGGGTAAGCAAGACAGATCCGTCAAGTCGAAATTATTGCTACGCTAAATTTTACGCTGTAATTTATTTTTCTTCTGTATTTTAAAAGATTAAACAAACTTGTTAACTCTGCAGTTATTTAAAAACTAACACACAAGTTCTTATTTAAATGCAGTGAAACTCTAAAAGAACGCACAACCTTATTAGTTGGTGTACGTAAAGATGCGTTCGTTTCGCACATCGCCGTAATGCTCCTCTCCGCGACTACGGACTACTCTAGTGACGTCACAAATCGGTGCGCGGGCCTGTTAAGCTATTAGGGGGTGATGCCACAGCGGCCTCGAAATTCTCCCGACACACATACGACAAACTGCCAAACCACTTGGCAGGTTGCTTCTTTGTGGCCCCGCACAATGCTGGGTATTCACCAAAGATAAACAGCAGCACCAGGACAAATTTTTCGTAGTGCTGAGAACTGTCAATAGATGGCGCTAAACGTACAGATCGTTTAATAATTGTGATCATGTAGCATTTTTTTTTGCAATTATTTTATTAATTTTTGGACTGGAATCAACACTTGTGTCTAACCATGCGATAATCTGCTATGTATAGAATGATTTGAGTCACTTAGATTTAATTTTCTGACAATTTAGCTGAAAATATTATCACAATTATGGGTACTACGGATTTGTTATTCCGAAATATGCCAGGAAGCACATTCTGTGACATTTTCAGTTAAATTGTCAGAAAATTTATTCTAAGTGACTCAAATAATTCTATACATTCCACAGTATCGCATGGTTACACTAAAAGAATGTTGATTCCAGTCCTAAAATTAATAAATTATTGCAAAAAAGAAAATGCTAGATGATCACAATTAGTAAACTACACTGCTGGCCACCCAAAATGCAACACCAAGAAGGAAGCAACCGATTGGCCTGAAATTCGCAGCATGCGTCGCAGGCGAGAGGACATGCGAACAATTAGCATTGCAGAGCATATGCAAATCATGTGCGCCCGGCACGCCACCGAGAAGCACGATAAAGAAGGGTGCACAGAAGACGGGGTGTAAGTAGTGGAAGTGTGTTGTGCTGCCGGACCTGTGCGTGCGAAGCTTCCTGATGCCTCATCGCAGAATACGGCAATCATCCCAGCACGTTTCGAAGTTGGACAGAGGACGAATAGTGGCTTATCGCGACAGGGGTTTATCGTACCGAGACATCGGCGTCCGTGTGGGACGACATCCAGCCACAGTGAGGCGAGTATGGATTCGGTGGATGCAGGAGGAACGGGCAGACTAACGTGAGCGATTGCCGCAGCCGCGGCACACCACCGAACAAGAGGACCGGCATGTTGTGCGGCGGGCATTGACGGCTCGCACCCCCACATCACGAACGTTAGCGCTGGAATTAGGGTGTGTTGCGCAACAACCTGTGTCAGCACGTATCGTTCGATGTCGTCTGCAGGAGCGGGGACTTGTCGCACGGCGCCCATTGCTCCGATCACCACTGACGTTACACCACCGGCGAGTGCGGCGGCAGTGGGCCGTTGAACGCCGCACCTGGACTACGGAATGGCACGACATTGTCTTCTCCGACGAATCCCGCTTTTGCCTACAACGACCACGGCGAGAAACTTTATGACGCCTGCATTATGCATCGCCATACCGGTCCGTCGCCTGGCGTTGTGGTTTGGGGCGCAATTGGATATGACACCCGCACCCCTCTGGTACGCATCGCCGGTATTCTCAACAGCCATTGCTATATCTGCGACGTTTTGGAGCCTGTAGTCCTCCCTTACCTTCACAGGACCTGCCAGCGGCCACGTTTCAACAGGACAATGCGCGCCCGCACGTGGCACGCATCGTGCAACAATTCTCCACGGCCCACCAAGTGTCACTGCTGCCGTGGTCCGCCTGTTCTCCCTATATGTCGCCCATCGTACACGTCTGGTCGCTGATCGGCAACCGAGTGGCCTTGCAAACACCACCCGCGGCTGCGCCTGATGAACTGTGGCAACGTGTGAAAGCAGCTTGGACCGACATACCCCAAGCCCACATCCAAAGCCTCTTTCGTTCGATGCCGCGGCGTGTAGCGGCCGTTATTGCCAGCCATGGGGGCCACACGAACTATTGATGTCTGCGTGTTCCGCAAGTCGCACGGGCCTGTAAGCTCAATTGTTTCATCTTTGCATCTGTTGTTATGTGTCCAGTAAATCTGGCTTTGCTATCTCGTGTCCTTCTTGGTGTTGCATTTTGGGTGGCCAGCAGTGTATATGCACATGTCGCGCCATCTATTGGCAGTTCTCAACAATACGAAAGGAAAGTTATTGATTTTAAATATAATTACGGTTAAGTTTTAGAAAATATTCATTGTACTAGGTTATAATAAAGTTATTTTTATCGATGTGCAAATTTTCATTTTTGGGAATACATTAATTGCGAAGAAAATGTCTACAGAAATTTTTAGTACTGGAAACCTAGGGAAGGGTTTTTAAGTGGATCTACCTTAAAAGTGTACAAATGCGAGCAATATCCAGTTTTTTAAAGGCCTCCTTCACACACACGCACCTAAGACAAAACCTTTCAACAGGCTAATAACTTTCCGACAAAACGAAATGTATCGAGCAGTATAAGACAAAACAAGAATATTTTATCATCGTGAAAGCACCGTGAGTTCTCCAACTAACCAACTTGGGAAGTTGCAATAGTAATGGCAAAGAAACTTTAGTTGTCTTCAAATGAAACGTGCAGCCTAAGAAATCACCACCACTAGAAAAGTCGGAAGCGAATCTCACAAGAACGTGGAACACCAACTAGTCCCCACGTACAAATGGAAATACAAGCAACACTGAAATATCAAGGCATATCGGTTTCGATACTAAACCTAACCCCGTAGCCATAAAAAGCTAGGTTCGTTAGTTCGTCTGTTCATGAATAATTAGGTGAATGACCGTGATTAGCAATATTGGGCCAACTATTATCAAAGTTAGCATTTCATTTGCTTGCTTACGCGAATTTCGGTATTTAAGTACTGTTTTAAGTTACACAAAAAAAAAAAAAACATTTTTGATTCATTAATAGCTTTTTTTCAACGCTTCGATAGAATTTTTTTTTCAAAGATGCCACTTCAGCATAAAAACACTCCAAATTCTTTCAAAAAGATTTCTTCAGCTTTAATTTTCAGGAGAAAATTTCCTCAAGCTTGAATTTTTATTTTTAAATTTCTATTATTTTCCTGTCATTTTTGTAATGTTTATACGTCGCTCATAAAAAATATATAAAGGTTCAGCCCCTTAGATAGTTGTCTACTTGTAGAATGTCATCATCTTTGACAGACTTTTCTTCTTTACAAAACGTTTCGAAAAACAGTTCGTGTGTTTGAGCTTTCGTGTGAAAGTAATTTGAGGAACAACGGACGCCCCAAATTTTTGGTAGCTTCACATAGACCTCGCAGAGCTCCATTTTCCTTAATGGTAGTTTTCTGAGAAAACTGCTATTTTAGGAAATGCTACTACGAGTATTTTTTTTTTTTTTTTTTTTTTTTGGAAGGCACGAATGCAGTGTATGTAGAAAACTGGCCATTCAGTGTAAAACGACTCTGTCTTGCATAGCAAACACATTATTGAGCGGAGCTCTCTTTACGAGACTCGAGGAGATTAGTTGTTCGGGCATAGGTACGAGATGACACATCCGATCACCGTAATTTTTTGCATGCGATTGGACATCGTCCATGTTCAGGTTTTGAGGCTTAAAAACTTGCATTTTTAGGGGGTTTTCCAGGTTTTGAGAAGGGGTCGTTTGTTACCAATCTCCTCCAAAGATCTTCAGCCGATCGCGGTGACACTTGCCACAGACAAAGGAAAGGACATGGTGAGTGACATGGGGTTGATATCATGGTGATTGGTTGTGTCGTATAAAAATAATGACCATTAAAAAAACTGACGAATTTTAATAATAATTGAAAAAATCCGCTCTCTATACGAGACTCGGGACAATTAGTTGTTCGGGCATAGCTACGACATGACACATCCGATCACCGTGATATTTGGCATTGGTCATCGTCCATAGTCAGGTTTTGACGCCTTCCTATTCCCGAAATTCCGTGTCACTGAAGAATTTCAATTAAAACTAGACGACCTTTTACTTGAACCGTTTCACGAAAGTCGGCTCACTATAATTAATTTAAAAAAATCGTTGGAATTGAAAAACGAAGAAATGGAAAGACTCCGTCTGTTAGCTCAACACTTAATCTATAAAAATAAAAGGATGTTTGTGTATGTGTGTCTATCTTTCGCGATACAAAATGAAAAACGTGATTCAAGATCTGAGTGTGTCTTTCCGCTTTGTTTACATGCAACCTAGCGATCACAACCAGCTAATGATAAATCTCAGGCATTTCTTTTTTAAGTAAGTTTTTCAAGTTTCTTTTAAAGTAGTTAATGATAAATCTTAGGCATTTCTTTTTTAGAATGTTTCGTAGTCACAAATTTTACGCGTTCGTTTTTTAGAATTTGTTATAATAGACGCCTTAATGAGCTTATATTTTGCAATAGCTTCGCTCAAAATTTGCCAACTGTACCCGAGTTTTCGGTTACATTGGCGGCTTGTCCTAGTTCTTGATACCACCGGGATAGTTCGTGCGAGGCGGTATAAAGTTTAATATATAATAGTTTTATATGATAAGAGCGCCTTAATACCTTTCCGGATATAAAATTCTTGACACTCAGAAAGGATTTTTTTTTACCGTAAATAACAAATGGCGTACGATTATGTATAGAATTCTTAGCCCGGAAACACCACAAAGCAATACGTATGATTTACTTAACAAAATGAAACAGCTTCCGAAATCAGAACGTTATTTTTCAGTTCATTTAATATATGTATATACAATTGAGTCTTCTCTAATGCAGATTTCGTAGGTGGAACAGACGATATGAGTAGCGAACAGTCAATCCATGAAGTCCTAGCGACATGTCAATTCCACGCGTGTTAATAATGTCATCGGGAGAGACATATTGTTAACAAAGGGTATAATTGCAGCGGTGGATATGTTGAACTGATTCATATACAGAATTCCCCCTTAGGTGGATTGCATCGGAAAGCTCATCTGTTAACGTGTCAACTTACAATTTGTATAACCTTAATTCCTGAGCATGCCTATAGTTTATGACATACGCATATGGCGCATATGACTGCTGCTTCGCTTCTATCAAAGGCACATGGTGTTCTAAAAGTCGCCTCTAAAGAAAATAAACCGTGCGGTTTTGATGCAAATCAATGACGAATTATTACATAACTTTGAGAGGCAGAATGCACTGCGTTACCATAAGTTTTCGAACACCTTTTAACATTTTGGAAATTATTTCCTCGGCTGTTCAGTTACTGCTCAAAAGTGTATGTAGAATTCTCTTAGGAAAGCAGTTAAACGCTACTTTACAGAAGTATGTCAGGCACAAACGCCTACAAATGCCATTAATCATGGGGTCCACTTAGGGTTCTAACATGTTAACCATTACCTCCGTACGATACTGAAGCTCTCACCAGCAACAAGGTGAAATCTGAATGAACTGACCTTGCTCCAATAAGACTTTTACTATTCATCCTAATGACATTCGATTGGACTAAGATCCGGACACTGTGTTGTCCAGGTTATTTAAACATCTTAATTTTCTCAAATTACGCAAATGCTTACCGTGTTTATGTTGGTACAGCGCATTACTTCTTTACAAGGTGCAAAAATCATTTCCCAACAATTTTGACGATATACAGTTGTGCAGAATCGATTTAGTCCCAGCAACTCGACGCCGACGCCACCAAATCAAACTTTAATGGATGGGACAATGTATAAGTGGCTTCATATACACTCACATATGACTGTCAGACTGAAACATAGTGAACCTACTTCCATTATTCGAAATCTCAGGAATGACAATCTTTATACCAGCCAGAGGGACGATTGCAATTCCTTATTTTCATGTGTGGCTTAGAATCAGCAGTTCGATATAAAAGCCAAGGCGCTTTCTATAAATATTTAAAGCATTTCCTGTCACACCTGAGATATCTGCGCCGCTCAATATTTTCCCATAAAACAAAACTGCATGTCCATCCTCAATACGAGTGAAAATCGCATCCACTAATACCACAAAAACAGTTAGACAAGTGAACAGTGTTACATCATATTACAATGTGAAACATTTAAATGAATTAATCAGAATATTGAAATGCCAAATTTCAGAATAATACTTCATGACAAATTTAAAATTATTACTTCATGACCAATTTCAGAATATTGAACTATTGGACCTCAATCAAGAGTCAGAGATGTTTTTTTTAAATTTCTATATAAACGATTGTCTGACTTTTAGACATGTAGGAACATGTAAACAGTACACTATTTCCTGAAATTCACGAGCCATTTTCCATGATTCCTTGAAATGACGGGGGGCAACCAGAATTTCACGGATTTTTTTTTTATGCCAGGAAAATTCTGAATTTTCGGGAACCTTTCAACAATTTCTTTCACGCATTAACGGAAAAATTCTGTTCTCACTTTTTCCACATCCACTCGACGGAAAATTTCCGGTAATAAGAGCGATTCGAGGAAATACTTGAGGTTTGATTAACTTTAAATTTAAAACAGTCTGTCGGAGGATAAACTTTTGAAGTTCTGTAGCGAGATCGGATATTGTGGATAACATATCGCATTAAATTTTGGTTATTGTGGCACCGAATATTCCTTTTTCTCTCCCCCATTTTGGGGACTAGCTACTAGACCGATGAGCCATTACATTATGATCACCTACCTAATAAGCTGTAGGACCCCCTTTAGCCCGCAAAACAGCGGCCACCTGGCGAGGTATCGATTCGATGAGGTGGCGATAGGTATCCTGCGGTATCTGGCACCATAATGTCAACAGCACGTCTTCCAGTTCCCGTACATTTCGGGGTGGTGGCGATTCAGCGCGAACTCGCTTTTTCAAGTCGAACCACAAATGTTCGATTGGGTACATGTCAGGTGAATTTGGAGGGCAGTCCATTAACAGAAAGTCACCAGCATGTTCCTCGAACCACTCCTTGACGATTCTGACAGTGCGACATGGCGCATTATCCTGTTGCTAATGGCCATCACCAGTAGGAAACACAGTTGCCATCAATGGATGAACTTGGTCCGCAACGGCGTTCAGATACCAGACAGCTGTTTGGGATTCTGCTATTGCAATAATGGGGCCTATAATGTCCCAAGAAAGCAACGCCCACAGCATGCCGCAGCCGGCCTGTTTCCGCCCAACAGTGCATCCAGCTGCCATAGCCTCCGTTGGTAATCGGCGTATACGCGCTCGGCCGTCTACGTGATGCACCAGGAATCTCGATTCGTCAGGCCTCTTCCAATCATCCACGGTCCAATCTCGATTATCTTGAGCCCATTTCATGCGCTGTTGGCGATAACGCACAGTGAGCATGGGGGACCCGGCTGGGTCTTCGGCTACGCAGGCCCATGCGCAGAAGGCTGCGATGAACTGGGTGCTTTGACACATTGTCCTGATCACCCACTGTTGTAGCTGCGGGTGATTTGTCGCACTGTGGCCCTGCGAACAATGCGCGACAGTCTCCGCTCCCTCTGGCATCAGTGAGCTGAGGACGACACGGGGCTAGACGACTGTTCGTCGATTAGTCATCTGTGCACCACTTTTAATACGCACTTACTACAGCGGCACGTGAACAACCCAAAAGCCCCGCCGTTTCAGAGATCGTAGTTCCGAGGCGCCGTGCAGTCACAATCTGCCCTTTATCAAACTCCGATAAATCGGCAGCTTTTCCCATTCTAACTCCGAACACTCTACTAATCGAAAGCCGTCCTCGGGTTGTATAAATACTGCTCTGTGAATTTCACCTGCGCCACCGTTCGGTCTTCAGGCGCGCTCATTTCTCTAGGCTGGGGTTGGTCATCATGAAATGGTTCATCGGTGTTGGTTAAGCACACACCCATTTCAAATAATAATATACACACCCATTTCAAATAATAATATACACACCCATTTCAAATAATAATATACACACCCATTTCAAATAATGGATACACACCCATTTCAAATAATGTAGAGTTTTACCATTAGGAGCTATATACCTACATTGTGTGTTCCCGCCTTCTCTGCTTCTGAAAGTGCACTTGAAAAATTGTTTTTTGGTCGCATAACTTCCACCGCGAAACATATTTTTGCGTATGTTTTCTACTTTTCATTAATACAGTTCTACAGCTTCGATTAGTTTGTGCATATTTTTATTTGCAACAATATCCCTGCTTGTAAAAGTTAGATTTAAAAATTCCATTTCGCTCGGGATATCTTCCACTATGGAGAACATTTTTGCACATACACTAATTTTTCATATGTACACTTTTGTCGTTAGTGGGTGTGTAACTGCGTATTTTTACTTTCAAATCTGTTGCCACTTCTAAACATCCGATTGAAAAAATTCTCTTTTGCAACGGGATCCATTCGGTATGAGAAACACGGACCACATAGCGTGTTTAAAATAATGAGTAATGTTTTCCCTGGGAGGCTTAAATGCACATTCTTTTTCTCTCATTGTCTCTTGTCATAAATATCCGATTTGAAAAATCCTTTTTGTGTCGGAAAGCTTCTATTACAGAAAACACCTTGTTCCCATTTTGCTTTCTAGTAACACTCAGTTTTGCCGCCAAAATGGGGAAATACATATTTGCATCTGAAGTCACAGATTCGCTTTTAAGACATCGATTGAAATAATTTCTTCTGTATAGAATACCAATCACACTAGCGTTTCATTGTACAATATCGTGCTACCTAAACGTTACCTCATTGGAGCAAGTAAATCCCAATCCCTCCAGTTGGCGTTGTCCTCTAGAATACAATAAGAATCGCTAATATTCTCTTTCGAATTCCGAATCGGTAATGTAATGTTATCGATGAAATTAATCGTATTGGCTTTTCGCTACCTATGTTAAGACGTGCATGTTCTTAGAGCTTTATCACTCGGAGAAAATAAAATAATACTGTTTGTGTTGACTTTTCACTGTTAACACGTGTTCACTCTTCTGTGTTCAGAGCTTTAGTCACCAGAAATAAAAATGAAAACTGTTTGTATTGACTTTTCGCTACCTATATGTTAACACATGTTCATTCTTAGAGCTTCAGTTACCAGATATCTGGATAGAAATTATGCTTGAGATTTACATAATTTCCCTGTAAACCGAATTTGCAAAATGCCTTAAGAAGCAGAATTGAAGTGGTGTGTTTCCTAAGGACAGGAACAATTTTCTTCTGTTCAGAGCACTGCTTAAACAATATTCTCCTGAACGCCTTCATTTCTGAAATCCATAAACAATTTTAACAAGAAAGATGACACCGAATTTTCGGGTGTAATAAGCACGTCTTTTGAATCCGTTCTGACGCAAATTAAATTTATCAAAGCTATTCAAAAGTCAATGGAACCGGTATGGAAAACAATAATAATATCTGACGAAAGAAAGAAGTTTTTCAATCGGGTTTTTAATCCCTCAGATATTGCTGTAAACGGAATCGTGAGCTTACGCCCTCTGGTTGCAGACTTCTGCGTTCGAAAACCATTAATTTATATGAGAAACATTTCGCACCGGAAACTTTCTCCAACACACAAATAATTTTGCAAATCGGACTCTTAGAAACACAAATATCGACAAAAATAAGATGTGACTTTACATCCCCTGGTGGGAAAACCATGCGTTATTTCAGGAAGAAAGTATTCTCAACAGGTATATCCATATGAGCGGTATCGGTTCAAGAAAAAAAAAATAGTCGAGTTTTCAGGAGCACACATATGCCCCCTGGTGTCCAAACCATTCTTTACCAAACATTAGAAATTATATGAAAAATATTTTCCATCAGGTCTTGTATGCGACACAGGAAGAATTTTTCAAATCGGAGATTTAGGAGCAGAAATAACGCAGAAAACGCAATTTACCTTTTTGCCCCCAAGCGGAAAGTCTATGATTTACTTGAAAATTTTGAATTTATAGGAAAAACATTTCGCATCGGAAACACTATCCAACAAAGGAGGAATTTTTCAAATCGGACTCTTAGAAGTAGAGATACTGACAAAAATAAGATACACATCTGCGCCTCCTGTTGTAGAAATGTTCCTAAAATGTTTGTCGACGTGAGTAGTATCGGTCAACAAACGACTTTTTTTCAATCGAGATTTTAGAAGCTCATATTTTGCTGCAAATACATCACAAGCGGAAATTAAGACTTACGCCACCTGGTGGCCAAACCATTTTTTACAAAAATTAGAAATTATGTGCAAAGGATTTCCCATCAGGAGCTGTATCTGGTGTAGAAAGAATTTTTCAAATCGGAGATTTAGAAGCAGAGATATAGGGGAAGGCAATTTACCCTTACAACCCCTAGCGGAAAGTCTATGAATTACTTGAAATTTTTGAAATTATAGGAAAAACATGTCACACTGGAAACATTATCCAACAAAGAAGGAATTTTTCAAATCGGACTCCTAGAAGTAGAGATATTGAGAAAAATAAGATATACATCTACGCCCCCTGGCGGAGAAACTGTGGAATATTTTAAGGAAAAAATAATCCGAAAAGGTTTATCGATGGGAGTGGCATCAGTCCACGAAAGAATTTTTTCAATCGATATTTTAGAAGCTCAGATTTTATGGCAAATACATCAGGAGCAAAAATTAACGCTTACGCCCTCTGGTGGCCAAAGTATTCTTTACCAAAAATTAGAAATTATATGCAAAAGATTTTCCATCAGGAGGTGTATCCGCTGAAGAAACAAATTTTCAAATCCGAGTTTTAGAAGAAGAGTTATCGGAAAGAATGTAATTTACTTTTACGGCCCCCTAGCAGAAAATCTATGCGTAATTTGAAAAAGTAACTATATCTAAAATACTCTTTGACATAAATGGAATCGAAAGATAAAATAATTTTTTCAATCGGATGTTTAGAAGCAAATATGTGGAATAAAGAATAAAACGTATTTTTGAATTCGACACCTGCGTTTACGCCCTCTAGCGGCGAAATTGTACATCGTAAAAAAAAACAAAAAAAAACGAAATGAATGATCATTCGCATATTTCAAGCTTCCCAAAGCAAAAAGAACTTTTCAAATCGGACTAATAGTTGCAGAGTTATCGTGGGTACAGACGGACGGACAGACAAATCGATAACGATAAGCACGATCTTTTTACAAAAGACGTGCTAAAAAAACATTTCTCAGAAACTTAAGACAAACGTGAATTTCCAACTGCACTGCACAGGAAAAATCGTATTTAATAACACGTTAAACAAAATATCGCTAATTTCATCCAACACAGATTCACGTGGGCAACATTTGATGTAGTAAGTAGGCCACTGCTTATCGCATATCGAGTCGCACCCATGGTCGTTAAAACCTTCAACCAAAAGAAAAAAAGAAAGAAACAGCTCACCACATGCACCAACCACAAGTTTTTGCAAAACTTGTTAAAAGCAATCTTTTATATCAAATCTGGTGAACTGAACATTTCTTCAAGTATTACACCCAGGCTAATATGACAAAATAAGGGTGTCCCACTCGCTAACTAACCCGGCATTTCTTTAATAATATCAACACCAATGAAGATATTTCAACGAAATTTAGAGTGGACTTAACTCATTTCGTGCGAAATGTGATGACATCACAACATGTGCTTTAAGTGGCCACCATTTGCGTCCAGAGAGCATTGAACCCATCCCAATTGCAGCGCCACTAAAGAACAGCCAGCCAGCCGGACGCGCCTCTGTGCTGCTTTCTTTGTTATGCCATTTCGCTGAGCGTGTCTACACAATACGGTTGTTGATAGTGAATGCTCGTGGCTGTTCGCGTACGTGTGAAAATGCATCGGTATACTCTGGAGGAGCGAGTGTTTATTGTTCGCACTTATTATTTTTTTTTTTATTGGAGGTTTAACGACCACCGTGAGCAACTCAATGGGCTATAAGCAGTCGCTCGTCCCTAATTTAGGGTCACTGGTTCCAGGGAAGGGAGGGAGCCAGTGCCGTAAGACAAACAACATCCATGCCTCACCGGGATTCGAAACCGGACCCCGTTCAGACGAATGATCAGAGACCATCGCTTAGACCACTGCGCCTCGCACTTATTGGAAAACGGAATCGATAAAGTCTTGTCAACAGCAATTCCTAGAGAGGTTTGCAGGCAGACATCCACCGAGCAAGTCCACTCATTTGAACACTTTCGAATAAATTGGAAACCAAGGGGACTTTATTAGATGACCAGGCATGAGGCCGTCCACAAATATCCGAGGAAACGATCCAGAATGTAAAAGGCAGACTACTCGCGTCTCCAAGAAAGTCACTGCGCCGATTGTCATAGGAAACGGTTGTCCAAAAGCACTTGTCAACGTGCTGTGAAAAAAGCGAAGTTTCATGCGTACCATGTCTCCGTGGTTCACGAACTGAAAGAGCCTGATGGTCACGTGAAACGAGTGACATACTGTCGATGGTTTAAACATTTCTTCAGGAAAATCCGGGCATTCTGGGACTACACGTGGTTCTCGGAAGAGGTGTGGTTTCACCTGTCCGGATACGTCAATTCTCAAAATTCCTGTATTGGGCCAGTGAAAATCCCAACGCGATACATGAAGAATTCCTTCATTCACAGGAAATTGGTGTCTGGTGTGGGATGACCCCGCGCCGCGTAATTGGTCGCATCTTCTTCGATACAACCATCACATTAGCTGCATATATGGAAATCTTCAACACCTTTGTATCATCATTGACTATTACCAGCATGATGGGACTACATCACACACCAGTATGGCAGAAATTCAGTCCTTTTTCGGCGACCGCGTCATTTCGACGGCCTATGGCCACCGCGCTCGACTGATCTGTCGCCTCCTGATTATTTTTATGAGGATATCTAAAAGGAAAAGTTTATCAAAAGAAACCTCGAACCATAGATTCCTTGAAAGCATACATCACAGAAGAAATTCAGGCAGTGACGGCGGACGTACTGGCAAGGACTTTCCACAATATGGTGCGCCGGGTTTAATGCTGTCTGGGCGCAAATTGTGGCTACTTCCAGCACATGTTGTGATATCATCACATTTCGCACAAAATGAGGTAAGTCCACTTCAAATTTCGTTGCAATATCTTCATTGGTGTTATTATTATTAAAGAAATGCCGGGTTCGGTAGCGATTGAGACACCCTGTATTAAATGGGAAACTGAGCAAACTCAATGAGTACCCAGAAGCACACGTGTTGCAAACGATTCGGAATATATTAGGGATTTGGTAATATTAGTGATTCGCCGCCCCGGTGGCTCAGTGGTCTAAGCGATGGCCTCTGATCATTCGTCCGAACGGGGTCCGGGTTCGAATCCCGGTCAGGCATGGATGTTGTGTTTGTCTTACGGCACTGGCTCTCTCCCTTCCCTGGAACCAGTGACCCTAAATTAGGGACGGGCGACTGCTTATAGCCCATTGAGTTGCTCACGGTGGTCGTTAAACCTCCAATAAAAAAATATATATATATATTAGTGATTCGTATCGTATTCTTGAGGGCAACGCCAGTTGGAGGGAATGGGGTTTAACTTCCTCGAATGACGTAACGTTTTTTTTTTTTTTATTGTAGGTTTAACGACCACCGTGAGCAACTCAGTGGGCTATAAGCAGTCGCCCGTCCCTAATTTAGGGTCACTGGTTCCAGGGAAGGGAGAGAGCCAGTGTCGTAAGACAAACACAACATCCATGCCTCACCGGGATTCGAACCCTGCCCCATTTCGGACGAATGATCATAGGTCATCGCTTAGACCACTGCGTAACGTTTGGATGGTATGCTATTGTACATTGAGACGCTAGTACCAATCACTATGACAAAGATTCGTGTATTTTTCCTGCTTCTAATGAACATTTTTTTCCTACTTGGGGAAGAAGCGATTATTTCTACTTCAGACGATACCCCCTGTAGGGGCGAGAAATTACGCCCCTATATAAATTGTGTGATGGACTTTAAATCTCATCGATCATTCTGGATATTAACATTTCAGAATAAATATTTCCATGTATATTATTTGGAAAACGAGTGTAACACGTGGTAATGCACGTGAAACGAGTGTAACACGTGGTAATGCACCAGACTATGCGCCATTTCGATGCGCCTGTTTGTGGTCTATTGTATCCACAGAAGGCACAGCTATTGTTCCTTGCCAGAGGGACATTTAAGCTGCAGGGCACCGTGAGGTGGAGGTCAATGAGGGGATTAGGTGGAGGTCAACGAAGGGATTAGGCGAAGGTCACCGTTAGAAGACACGTGTCAGGAGAGAAAGGTAGTATGGGGGGTCACCGAGAAGAGCGAGGGGGGGTGCCTGCTCTTGGAGGGCTCCGACTAGGAAGAGAGAGGGAGCTTCAGGCGAGTGAGGTAGGAGCCAATCCGAAGGGTAGTGAAGTTAGGGGGAAATCTTCAGGGTAGGAGTGGAAGGAAAAACGAGGCAGTCGACGGGAAGCGAGCGTGAGAGACAGTCTACCGGGAGCGAGCGTAGAGGCAGTTGACGGAACTATAGTGCTGGGAGTTAGCACTGGGTAAAGAAAAGTTCGTGATAGAACGTGCCAGTTAGAGCACGGGGAAAGCCAGCGTAGTTGGAATCAGACACGTGTGTCTGGAACGACGTTCGGAGAAAGCGTTTTGGAGAGAACACGTGTTCGGGACGGAACACAAAGCATAGCTTCCGGAACAAAGGAAAAGAGACGAACGGAAGGTTACGACGATTGAAACATTTCACGTCGGTGATAGAAAAGGAACGGGCAAAGAGTATTGGCAGGAAAGGGTATTCTGGAATAATTAGATACCCGGATCATTTTCACGTGGAACTGCAGTTACAGGAACTCGAGGTCAAGGAACAATAGCTGCCGAACAATTTACTGTTGATTAAATGATTTGTTAAGTTTGCAACAAGCCTGAGAGTGAATTCATGCTTGGAATTGCTTTGCCATTATTTTTACTTCCCCTCTCCTGAATAGCAGATTTATAGTAAAGCTGGGAGAGAAAGAAGGCCGGGCTGTCTTCAACTACCGTTGATAGACAGTCTCTAGACAACGAACCTTATAAATGGTTTTCCTTCCTGCTGTGGGGAAATTTTGATCAGCGCAGGAAGCCAGTGGGTGTTTGGCCGAGGAGCCATTAATTAACATAATGAGCTTCCACCCCTACACCCCATTTCTGAAAGTCCTACAGAAAAAAGGTTTTTGCTTCGCATTTCTGAGAAGAATTTTGCGTGAACTTTGAGCTATCGTAATTCAGTTTTCTTGTAGGAGGCAAATGTATATTTCAGTTTCAAACTCTTAAAAGACAGATTTAAGAAGTTTTTGTTTTCTTCATGGCATTGTTTTCTTCGTGACTAATACATTGTTAGTTATAACCACCCTAAGTAACGTTTTACATGTCGATAAACGCTCAATAAGTAATATTTACATGCCAAAAAAACAGTGACACCGCTGTTTACATGGAGCCGGAATGGCGTTCTGGTACTTCTTTTTCTCGCAAGTACGCGTTCCGGTAAACTCTATACAGCACAATTTGTTTTCTTTTTAAAATGCGAATGTCCTATAATTCTTTTCCAATAAAAAATGAAACAAAGAAACTGCACAGTTAGTGGAATTAACGTTCCATGTTTGTTTGAAGTCAGACTTAGTTTCTAAATCCTTTCTCACTTGGCAGTCACTTGAAACTCCTTTTTCTACTGTTTCCAAAGAACGTTGAGGTGGGAATATTGCAGTGGAGAAATTGTTACTGGGAATTTCATTCATCTAGTCATTCTCAAGGAGTCTAAGTCTCGGTGAATTTAGTCCATGTAGGAGTGTCCCTTAATTACGCTAGACGCAGAGATTATTTTTTTTTCTCTCTCTGGAGCCCGTTTCACACAGGCGGAAAAAATCCGTCGAAGCAATAAAACCTCTCCGCCGTGCAATTTTTGGCAAGCTTTCACACAGACGGTTTTATTGCTAAAGCTGATGAAAAAAACAACAACAAAAAAACCAAGAAATCTCCACTCGGAATGCTACTTGTCGTTTATAGCATGGTGTAAAGAACATTCATCGTGGACCGTAGATCAATGGAAACGGGTCCTATGGACTGATGAATCCAGATACACGATCTATCAGTCTGATGGCCATGTGTGGGTATGGGGAATGCCATTTATCACAGTGTACTGTTCCTACAGTCAAGTTTGCAGCTGGCAGTGTACTCGTGTGGGGACGTTTTTCGTGGTATGGTCCCGGCCCATTGGTTATCGTGGACAAGCCTGTTAATCAGCACGTCTACCTCGATATTCTGGACAATTATGCCCTACCAACTTTGTGGAAATACTAAGAAACCGAGCCTTGTTGGTACCAGCAGGATAAAGTACCGAGCCATAAAGCAAGGACCGTTACGGCATGGTTTGACGATAATTCCGTATCGTGCGTAGACTGGCCAGCACAGAGCCCTGATCTTAATCCCATAGAGCACCTATGGGATGAATTACAGTGCCTCATAAGGAGTTTGGAACCCAGGCCTACTACTAAGCAACAGTTAGCGGCAGCGTTATGTACTGAATGGAAGCGCATACCTATCGCTGTGGTCCAAACTTGTGGAAAGCATGTCTCGAAGAGTCAGTGCATGCATTAAGGCCAAAGGTGGACCGACACCGTACTAATGTATGTCAATAAATGCTATGTTGTGTTTCTATTCTATGTGTCCGGTGGCTTTTGTCAGTATAGTGTATTGTTTAAAATGTGCTGTGCTTCTTACAGAATGGGTGAATTGTTCTCGCCATATGCATTTTGCAGTTTCCATGGTTTGGAGGAATCAAACCATGGAAACTATAAAGTTTTGTTAACCTTCATACGTATTTCTGTTTAACAGACATAAGAGGAATCGCATCTAAGTCCAAACACACCCTAAAATACCCTGATTTACCTTCTGCAATGAGGATGGCACAACCACCAGAGCATGTGACATTGAGTGATGACTCGGACACTAACATTCATCAAGAACAAGAGGAAAATGTTCGCAAGTACATGTGAGCCTCATTTATTAACACAAGGAGACCTCAATGATTTGGCACGTGATTTAAATTAATCCAAAAAGCAATCTGAACTTTTAGGATCCAGTTTAAAAGGATGGAATCTTCTACACAGATGTAATAAAGTACACGTTGAATTTAAGAATTTCTTTTCACAAGAAATTTATTATTTTGTGATGATGTTTGCTCTGCAATGGAAGAACTGGGTAGATAAGGGAGTTGATACAGGATGAAAAATTTGAGTTGAGCTAAGTTGAAAAAGCAGCTTAGAAATCTTTAAAAAGTGTTACTAAAAACGTTTTGGGAAAATTTTAAGGAAGAAAACTACCATGACTTACCGTGTGGACTCTTGTTTATACGTACAAAGCTACGAGTGTAATATATCCTGAAAATCCATTTCCTGGGCGCCCACTTGGATTTCTTTTTGAGAATCTAGGCGCTGTTAGCGAAGAACATAGCGAGGAATTTTATCAAAGCCTTTCGACCATGGAAAAATAATACCTGGGCAAGTAAAGTCCCAGGATGCCGACTGACAACTGGTGGACACCAAAAAGAGACGTTCCACGAGAGAAGCACACGGGGAAATCATCAGTTGTTACGATTTAGATAATTTAGTTATGGTTCGTAAGTGTATGTACACGGCCGTATCAGAAAAATATGACCACCCCGGAATCGCAGTGTACCCGCCTAGGCGCGTCACATACTGCACGTCACAATGCGACCACACGGAGATATAAGCGGTCGGCCAGAACAGATGAGCCATAGTGCGTTACGTGATCACAATGGGCAGAGGTAGCGATTTGACGGACGTTCAAAAACGAATGACCATCGGGTACTGCGCCAAGGGTGGAAGCATCTCAGAAACAACAGACTTCTTTTTTTTTTTTGAATTGGAGGTTTAACGACCACCGTGAGCAACTCAATGGGCTATAAGCAGTCTCCCGTCCCTAATTTAGGGTCACTGGTTCCAGGGAAGGGAGAGAGCCAGTGCCGTAAGACAAACACAACATCCATGCCTCACCGGGATTCGAACCCGGACCCCTTTCGGACGAATGATCAGAGGCCATCGCTTAGACCACTGCGCCACCGGGGCGGCACAACAGACTTCGTGGGCTGTAGTAAGGGTGTACCACGAATGGACCGCTGATACACCGAATATCTCCCGACTCCAAAGGCCATCGATCCCAGAGAAAAACGCCGCCTCCGTCGACTGGTAAAGGCCAATCGACGCGCAACAGTACAGCAATTGACCACGCAAATGAATGCTGGAGCACCTAGGTACGTGTCCCTGATAACAGTATAGCGAACCCTGTTACGCATGTCTCCGGAGTCTACCTGCGTCAAGGCGCCCATGTTAACCCAAGTCTACCTTTCCATCCTCACTGACTACATGTATCCTTTCATGTTGGACGTTTACCCTGGTGGTGATGGGTCTACCAATAGGACAGTGCGCCGTGCTAAGTCGCTAAAGGTGTGCGTGACTGGTTCCCGGAACACGACAGCGATGTCTCAGTTCTCCCTCGGCTGGAGAAATCGCCCGACCTCAATCCCATTAAGCACTATTTGTATCAACATGTTCGACGTGCCGACACACAACCACGTCATCTACGGGACCTCCGTGCTCTGTTGCAGTCCGAATGAGCACATGAATCTTGGGCAACCTTCTAGTGCCTCATTGCGTCCATGCCACGCCGTCTCGACGCCGTCATCCGGGCCAAGGCTGGTTATTCCCGTTATTAGGCAGGTGGTCATATTTTTCTGATACGACGGAGTAGAAATAAGCTGTATTCAAACTAAAAAACCTTGTGTGATAGAAAAAAAAAGCCGATATATTTGAATTCAGCATAAGAAGTACTGTTAAAGTCATATCTTTTGCGGATCATTTTTTTTTTTGTTAACCTGTGTTATTGTTTTATTTTGTGTTATCACACCTTTAGTCTCAAAAGACATTCTCATTACATTCAATAGTTCAGTCATCTATCTTATTAATATTCACCGCCGAGAAACGATGTGAAGGAAAGAATACATGATTGCAGACAATACGCTCGCATACATTTGCCAAGTCTCGTTGGTTTGAATAAAGCATTAGTCTAAACGGATTAGGGACTACTGTGAAGCTACTTTTAATGTTTTCCCTAAGCAGGGGATGAGGTCGAAACAAGAAGTAGGCTTCCCTCTGAGAGAGTATATATCTACCTGGCGTAGAGCGGCCAAAATATAGATTAGTGCTAGACTGTTTTGCTTGAGAGAGCAAGCATTGTCCGAACTATCAGCGCTATATGTTCGCTGCCAATGGAAACAACTGGTAATTATACCCGTGGGATGAGCTTTAGTCGTCAGAAAAGCATTGCCAGGAGAGGCCATAAAAGTTCTGTAATACTGTGCCCCGGGGAACAAGAAATTATGCCCTCATAATTTGTTAGTTCCCTCAACAAATCAGAGTGGAAGTTTTAAAGGCATACGATGCGCGGATAAAGTAAAGCGCCCAAGGTGTAATGCGGTGCTTGGTTATTGTTGTTTAAGGATAATTTACCGGAAAGAGAGATTAGCGTCGAATGGTGATGGAGTTTAATTGCCAAGAACTTCCCCCTTTACTCCCGCCACCTGCGGCGACCAGAAATCATAAAAGCATTATCCCAGCTTCTTTCAAGTTGAGAAGCTATTTATTGTACGTTGACGCGTTTATGTTCCCACAATGGAAAATGCTGTGATAGCATTAATATTTTCCGGCTCTTTTCTCCTGCGAGGTTGCCAAATTCTCATGGACATAAAATGGGCTGTAAAAAGGACAAAATTTGGCATAGATGTTTGAGTATTTCACAGAGCAATAAATTTCAGTTAAATTGTTCTCAAATAATCAGCTGTTATTTCCAGCTGAGGTATTAAATTTTATTAGGGATAAAGGAGTAACTCATGACGTACATAAAGGAAGATTTCTCAAGTAATGTTACAACGAAGGATTATGCTTCCAAATTTTTCCACGAAATGTTTTGGTCTGACAGGGTTTACTAGATATGAAAGTTTGCAAATACAAATAACCCTCTCGCTTAACGCCTTCTTGGTCAACTCTGATTCGTTATACGATGGTAAATCTTAAAGTCTTTGTCAGCGTTTTTATTTGACATATAATTGATCTGAATGCTTCAATACAGAAATGAAAATTGAATCTTTAATTTCTTTTTAATGGTTTCTCCAGCAGATGGTTACTCTACACTTGCTGTCACGGGCATTCTAAACATAAAGCATTTCTTGTCCATGTCTGCGGTAGACGAACAACGTGATGGGATTTTATTTAATCCCAGAGGTAATACAAAGTAACATTTATTGGTAGAAGGCATCTTCATATGTATTTGTTGCCCCAGTGGGGGTAAACTAAAAACATCAAGTTTGGGATACTATAACAGCAAGTACACCGACAATGTGAGTGGAAAATTTATTAGGGCCACCTATCAGTAATGTGGTGTGTGTGCTTCATGGCCTTCAGAATTAGTAATGATTCATCTTGGGATATTTTCGACTACGTTTTGGAAAGTTTTGGGTGAAATATTAGCTCATGTATGTCGGATAGCATCTTTCAATTCATTCGGTAGTCCCATTCAACTTCATCTCACAAAAGCTCCGTATGGATTGAAAAGAACGAAAAAACAAGAAAGATGACACCGAATTTTCGAGTGTAATAAGCACGTCTTTTGAATCCGTTCTGACGCAAATTAAATTTATCAAAGCTCTTCAAAGTCGATGGAACCGGTATGGAAAACAATAGTATCTGACGGAAGTAAGAAGTTTTTCAATCGGGTTTTTAATCCCTCAGATATTTCTGCAAACGGAATCGTGAGCTTACGCCCTCTGGTTGCAGACTTGTGCGTTAAGAAAAACATGAATTTATATGAGAAACATTTCGCACCGGAAACGCTCTCAAACACAGAAATAAATTTTCAAATCGGATTCTTAGAAACAGAGATATCGACAAAAAATAAAATGTGACTTTACGTCCCCTATTGGGAAAACCATGCATTATTTTAGGAAGAAAGTATTCACAAAAGGTTTTTCCATATGAGCCATATCGGTCCAAGAAAAAAAAAAAAAACTAGTCGAGTTTTCAAGAGCCCAGATTTTGCTACAAATACATCAGAAGCAGAAATTAACACTTATGCCCCCTGGTGGCCAAACCATTCTTTACCAAACATTAGAAAACATGTGAAAAATATTTTCCATCCGGTCTTGTATGCGATAGAGGAAGAATTTTTCAAATCGGAGTTTTAGAAGCAGAAATAACGCAGAAAACGCAATTTACCTTTGTGCCCCCTAGCGAAAAGTCTATGATTTACTTGAAAATTTTGAATTTATAGGAAAAACATTTCGCATCGGAAACACTATCCAACAAAGAAGGAATTTTTCAAATCGGACTCCTAGAAGTAGAGATATTGACAAAAATAAGATATATATCTACGCCCCCTGGCGTAAAAACCATGCATTATTTCAAGAAGAAAATGTTCCTAAAAGGTTTGTAAGCTACTGGTGCGTTACTACTTCATTTTCGTGAAAGTCTCCCCTCACGCCTACGACTAGAGTTTCATGTCGCTACTGGCCAGCGCCGTGAACAAAGTTTCTTCTCTACATGATCCCCGGCGACTCCTTGGTTTCAAAGTTCACCTACCACAGTACGTCTTACAGTGGGAGGTTGTTTGTAACCCGCTGTTTTTCAAACAACCGTAATGAACCTATAAAAACTGACTTTTCCTCGCACTTCAACGTTTGCTAAAACTGTCTGCCATTTTGCCCATCCTGTTGTTTTCTACATTTTGATCAGATTCCAGTAATACTCCTATTCATAGACTGTTTGCATTTTTGCGGACTTTTGTCCCTTCTCCTCACAATATTGTATACTCCGAAACTCGCATTGACCTGTACATATTGTAAGTATTCCAATATTTTGTTGCTTTTCCACTCATCTTTTACACTATTTTATCGTTTCATCATATTGCTTATGTCATGCGATTTCGTACCTCACTATGAATATTATATTCTCGCTGCTGCGTCAGCGATATATTTTCTTTCATACGTATCTCCCACATGAACACTCCAGAATGCCGCATTGTACATACCACTCATTGTGCTCATCAGCGTGTTCTGTTAATCATTTCATCGTCCACGTTCTTCTACATTTTATTGTATCAATAAAACGATTTTGAAAACCTCTGTAGAAGAAGCACTCAGTGGTTTCCTCAACTTCCAATAAACTTTTCTAAAACAATATTTTTTGAAAAATGTTTGTTTGATGAAATCTACTCTGTTGCTTTGACTTGGCGCAAGATAATGCATAAATCAAAAGGTCATGCATATAGGATTTATTTCTTCAATGGATGGATTGTTTCTTTTTATTTTGAAAGAACCATAAATAACATTACTGAATCGCTCTTAAAATGAAAAATAAGTAGTTTTTTTTGTTTAGCTTTCCATATTAATCTTGTAATCTAATAAACAACTGATGTTAAATTTGGGAACTTTAGATAAATATTCCCCAGTTCGTATGTTTTCCTTACTGTGAGATTTCCAATAAGGATTATGTTTAAAATATGAAAGCCCATCCAGCGTGCCTTACCACTCACATAACATTAAAAATTTGTTACTCGCAACATTTCTTTACCGTCCATTAAAGTGGCGTTTTTTTTTTGTTTTTTTTTTTTTTTTTTGTAAGAAATATTTTCCTGGGGCATTGTATTACTCGATATGCTGAAAAATATGTTTGCAACAAAACATTTTATGCACAAATGAAATTGCTTAACCGTGGATTCTCTCCTAAAGGAGAAATAATTTTAACTGTGAATCATCTCATATGTTTCCTAGTTTTGGGAATGATTGAATACGAAAAGAAAAAAGGCACTTAATAAAAGAATAGAGGAAATCGAGTGAGTTTCCATTTTATTATGTGCGTCCCCAGGTTGTGTTTATGGAGAGAAATACTCACAGGTGTTGTAGGTATTAAAATAACAGCTACTTGTAAGAACTGTGATATACAGGAATGTGGAACCAGACAAAATATATGAAACATACTCAAATTTATTATCACTCAATCATCACCTTTTGAGGACACATAAATACGCAGTGCAATCAAAAAGTTCCAAGACTAGGTACGTACCGCGCCAACAGATGTCAGTAGGCAAATGCGCGAGCAGCGGTCGAGGGCAGTAACCTTCATGAGTTATTGTGCCGAGTGGCGTCGTTCTGTGAACATCGGGAGCTGTGCTACACGATATTTGGTGACCATTTGCAGAACACAGCTGCGATTTCGGTATGGACTGCAAACTAGAGCAGCGAGCGAACAACAAATTCTGCGTCAAACTCGGAAAATCGGGAACGGAGAAGCATGAAACGTTGCGACACGCTTATGGCAATGAAGCAATGAGTCGTGCGAGGTGTTTTGAGTGGCACTCGCGCTTCAAGAGCGGCAGAATGGCACTGGAAGACGACAGGAGGTCAGGGTGACCGTCCACGAGCAAAAGCTCCGAAAATGTGGACAAAAGTAGGAAACTGGTGCATGAGGATCGTCGGAGAACCATTCAAGACATTGCTACTATCGTCAATGTGTCATACGGAACAGTGCAAGAAATTCTAAAGTTGGTTTTGTGAATGTACCAACGTTCCTGTTGCGGGTCATCACTTGGGGACGAGACTTGGGTCTACGGTTACGACCCGGAGACCAAACAACAGTCGTCGCAGTGGAAGACCCCGGCATCTCCACGACCAAAGGAGGTCCGACAGGTCTGGAGCGCAGCCAAAAGCATGCTCATCGTGTTCTTCGACATTTGTGGGGTTGTGCACCGTGAATTCGTCCCCCAGGGCCAGACAGTCACCGCCCTTTTTTACTGCGATGTTTTGCGGCGTCTTAGGGAGGACATTCGCAGCAAACGACCTGAAATGTGGCGCAGCGATGATTTCCTGCTTCATCACATCAATGCAGTAGGTCAGCAGCACTCCAGTTTTGCAGCCGCCCGCGACAGCATGACTACCTTTCCTCACCCGCCTTTCTCGCCTAATTTGGCCCTCTGAGACTTCTTTCTGTTCCCGAAGATGAAGCTGAAGCTCAAGGGTCGCCGTTTTGAAACCGTGGATGAGATCCAGCGCAAATCGCAGACGGTGCTTGACACTATTCGCAAAAAGGACTTCCAGGGAGCGTTCCAACAGTGGCAAAAATGCTGGCAGAGGTGTATCGCTGCCCAAGGAGACTACTTTGAGGGAGATCACAGCCAGACTTATAAGTAACATAAGTACTTTTTTGTATATCGGCCTAGTCTCGGAACTTTTTGATCGGACCTAAAACATACCTGTCGCACAGATTCTTTCCTATATTTGATTTAGACAAACGATGCACGATGAAGTCATTGCTCGTATGAATCATGTGAAAGCATGGGTTAAAGTAGGTTCTGCAGTTTTATTCATAATCAAGTGAAAATTCCTTACCCTGGGGAAAACTGTCCCGAAAATTCAAGCACCCATCATCTCGCAATTTAAGAAACAGCAAATTGCATCAAATCGGTGATTGTGATAGGTTATGAGAAATTTGGGTATGACTATTTAACCGAAAGATTACTTGACTGATAGTTTCATTTCACTGAAGGGCGGTTTTACTAAAAGGTTCATTTTTCCAAAGAGTACTTTCATCGAAAACAAATCACTTCACCGAAAGATTTTATGGAAATTATCATTTCATCTGAAGGTAATTTTTTCCGGAATAGCTCAATGGTAGTGAAAGAAATTAGTGTAGCACAATCATTGCTCTATTTTACTAGATGAGCTGAATGTGATTGCCTCATGATTAAGAACGACCGGTACCTTAATATTGACGAAAAATCGCATTTTGTTTAGTTTGGAATCTTACCTTTACAACGATGTATTGCATAAGAAAATCCGAGCACTAGAAGTATTTAAAAAGTTTAAAAAAAATTGTGTTTTCAAACAATTTCGACATGGTTTGTGTCCGGAAGGCATAGAAAGTTGGTGTAAGTACCATGTCGCTGAATCTTATGGAATGGCACTCACTTTCATATTTTACCCGTAATAAGGGCTGAAATTAAGCTGATTTTTAGGGATGTGCAAATCCAGATCTCCTTAGAAAATGTACACATGGGAAAACCCAAAATCCTAATGAGTCAGTAAACAATGTTATCTGGTCTCTACTACCGAAAACCGTGTTTCTTTCGCTCAAACCACTGACATTTGGTGTACATGAAGCTGTTGCCAGCTTCAATAGAAACCATTGTAAAATGTTATGTTTTGAAGACTGCCGGAATTGAACAAGGAGTAAATTGTACACAGGTTATGAAAAATCTTGCCATTTCACGCGTCTCGGTAGTACATGGAAAAATGGATGAAACTGAAAAAAAAAAAAGCCCGCCAAAAATGAAAAAAACAAACATGTTAGAAAATGATTTTCTGTAAGGTTCCAGATGAACCTTCCTACTCGGCTGAAAATTATTAAATAAATGCTTACAGGTATGAAAGTTGTCATTTTTTACTTTTTTTCATTGGAGCTTTAACGACCACCATGAGCAACTCAGTGGGCTATAAGCAGTCGCCCATCCCTAATTTAGGGGTCACTGGTTCCAGTGAAAGAAGAGAGTCAGGGCCGTAAGACAGGCACAACATCCATGACCCTTCCCGGACGAATGGTCATAAGCCAGCGCTTTGACCACAGCGCCACCGGGGCGGCCATTTTTTTTTTACTTTAAACGCGTTTATCTGAAAACTAACTTTTTCAAAGTTTAGGTACATTTTTCAGAATCCATCAAAGGTTTCAATCTGATATTTTTGCCACATATACATACAATGTATTTGTACAAACAGGCGAGGCGGATTAAAGGTTTCTAATTTTTTAAAAATATTAAAAATAAAAATGTGTCGTTTTAGGGTAAAATTATGAAATGCATATTAAAAATTTGTAAATTTTCAAAAAAATTGAAATATTGATAAAAGCTTTTGTTAAAACGTGTATAAGTTTCCAATAAATAACTGGTAAAATTTTTGTTGAAAAATATTGGATAGCTTTTGAGAAAAATGTACCTAATTTAGCATGGGTTCCAATGGAGCATGCCGATCTCCCTGAAGTTTCCATGCTACACTGTATTTCCCAGTGTCGGATTGTGTAATTTAGTCACGCAGAACATTAAAAACAATTTCGGCATAAGCAGAGCAAGTAATGTTTCAACTACTAAACGTATGTGATTTAACTAAGCCGTCTCCGTGGCTGAATGGTTTGAGGTGCCGGCTTCTGACCATTCTTCCAAGTTGGGCTCTGGGGTTCGAGTTCCACATGAGGTTACTGGTGGTGCACTTGTTCGATCACGCTGGCCCTGTCTCCTGTCTAGAACCAATGGTCCGAATTAGAGACGGGCGACCGCCTATAGTTCTGTGAGTTATATATAGTGGTCGTTAGCTCTCGAGCAAACACAATTCAAGTAAACAATTAGTTATCATTAATTATAATAATTTCAATCATTTCTTAAAAATAGTTAATAATATAAACATTCAGATCCGTTTGCCTCTCCGGAACGCTTGACGTCACACCAACGTCTGCATTGTTGCGCCATCACTTTATTGATATATTCGTGTGTGCTCTTGCGATATCAAAGCGATTGCCTGCTATATAATAGCACGCGATCACTTTTAGATGTCAAGGTGATCGCGTGCTACTTTAAAAACATTGGATTATCATTGACTCTAGTTCTATTTATCCGATCTACAAAATTCGAATTAAAATCTTATCACGGCAAGTTTCGTTTGTAATTAATTTAATTTAGCATAATTCGAATATTGATTTGTACGCTTTAATTACTTTTTTAGTTTAACTAACTTTCCGAGTTTAGTGCTGATTATATTATACATTTTGCAAAATATCGATCTATCTAAACGCTCTAACTTACAATAAAAACTGAAATCTTGTGATGTCAAAGTGAGCAAGATTGCATCTAAAAACAGATGTCGCCCCAATAGCACATTGTCGATAACTTAGTTAGTTCCAATTTCTAATACCAGATGTCGCATTATTTTGTAGAAAAAGGTTCGGTATGATGTTTCAAACTAACCGTCGAATAGGACAGTCTGAAACAGGCCGTGAAGAGAATGACAAATGAGCCGGAGAAAAAGTAATTTAACACGAAAAATTAAAGTAAAAGTTAAGGAAAGTTTACACGAAAACGACTTTCCGAGTTTAGTGCTGATTATACACATTTTGCAAAATATCGATCTATCTAAACGCTCTGATCTACAATTGTTAAACAACAACAAATATTTTGAAGACGGCAATCCGTTTTTTTATTTCGTGTAAATATGACAAGGATGGCAAGTCTATCCACGCGATACTACATTGGGATGACCAAACGTTTATTTAGAATAAAGTCAACGAGCATAAGAGGGACATAAAGAACGGCAAATTAACCACGTCCTTATCCACAGAAGTCCAGTTCAAGTCCGTCGATCCTATGTGGGATGACAAAGAAATTAGCTTCCTACTCTACTCCTAAATCCACTGCCATTCGGGAAACTGAGATCATTTCCAGCAATGAGGCCTGCGATGATAGCGTCTCACTAGTTACCTCGAATGTGAACCAATTCTTCAAATAATTAATGCCTTTTGTTTTTCTCCAAGGATTCCGCGTGCAAAACGAACACGCCTCGTGTTTTTATTGAATAATTACATTCGCATCTCTTCGTTTATTGTCAAGTCAACTCACCACGTTCAAATTTTTTGAAGCGTTCTATTATGTAGTTTGCTGTCTACCTTCCTTGAAAAAGCCATCTGGTTGATGTGCGAAAGCTTAGAAACTTTGATTTTGTCTACGCCAATAAATTCGGATGCTTAGTTATACTATACTATGTATAGTTGGTGTACAGTTCCTTGCGTTATTATCATTTTATTAGTCGGAAGTTTAGAAGCGGCTTCAGTTACAAACAAGAATTTATACTTCTAGCGGCAGAACTGTACATTAGAAAAATGCAGAAGATATGCGCAAACTGTTCTTCATGCTGGAAGTCATTCGACACGAAAAGAATTTTCCAAAAAGGGTTTTTAAAGGAAGAGCGAGTCAGAGTTGGGCAGGAATGCATTACAAAGTAATGGAAGTACAGATTACAATTAACGTATAATGCATTACAAGGCACTCACAAGTATGGTTTGCACAAAGTAATGGAATTAATCTGTAATGCATTACAATGAAGAGGATATATTTCAATTATTTGATAATGCCATTCAAATGCAATGGAATTATTTAGTGCCACTGGTTCTAGGGAGAGGAAACATTCGAGACGTCTCATTTCAGCACTGCGTCAAACAAACCATTCCTGCACGAGGCGGGCCTGAAATTTCAGTGCCATAAAATTGTTCTGCATAAACACATTTCGTGTGGCTATATTCCCCACTACTTGAACAACCATTGTTCATAAAATATATTTTTTAATATTTCATTTTCAGTAAGAAATTTTGATATTTCCATGATTTTCGGGCCAAAGACAAAGCGGAGAGCTGGCCACCGGAGAACTGACTACAAGAGAAGTGGCCACTGGAGAACTGGGCACAAAAATTTTAAGGGGCCGTATAAAAATTGCGTTCTGGACTGCTTCGTGGCTACGTCTCCTGAGATTGGTTATCTGACACACATAACATTTCCGTAATTTCGTATTTTCTTATTTACGATACTTTTTGAGGTTTATAAATTACAGCTAAACAAATTATCTGCGGGTATGTGCAAACCCAGGAAACTTATCGGGGGGGGGGGGGAGGTTGCTTGAAACCTAAAATAGGAAATATAAAAAATTTCTAGTCCGATCGGGAGATTTTCAGCGTTTACAAGCTCAAATTATCTGAAGGAATGTGCCTATCCTGGAAACATGTCGCGGGGGGGGGTAATACCAAAAGTGTAGGATATAAAGAATTTCTCGTCCGATCGGGAAATTTTCAGCATCCACGACCCGAAATACTTTGTTTTATAGTTTAGGTATTAACCCCCCCCCCCCACCACCCCGTCTTCGTGCTTAAAATCTCCCGATCGGACCAGAAATTATTTATATTTTTTATACTTTTGGTGCCGCCCCCCCCCCCGACAGGTTTGCTTGCTGAGTAGGCACATGCCCTCAGATAATGCCGCGTCGAGTTATAGCTTGTATATGCTGAAAATCTCCCGATCGGACCATAAATCTTTGTATTTTACACTTTTGGTATTACCCCCTCCCGACAGGTTTCCTGAGGCAGCACATGCTCTCAGATAATATGTTGATTTGTAGGTTGCAAACGCTGAAAATTTCCCAATCGGACCAGAAATTCTTTATACAGTATTTTACGCTTTTGTTATTAACTCCCCCCTACAGGTTTGCTGAATAAACACATGTCCTCATATAGTGTGTCTAGTTATAGCTTGTAAATGCTGAAAATCTCCCGGTCGGACCAGAAATTCTTTATCTGTTGCACTTTTGGTATTAAATCCCCCCCCCGATTGTTTTCCTGAGTCAGCACATGCCATTAGGAAATTTGTAGACTTGTAGTTTGTAAACCCTGAAATCTTGTTCAGTTGTAGATCACAAACATTTTTTTTATAAAGAATCACATTAATAATCGCAATTAAGAAAAGACGAAATTACGAAAACTTTATATGACTCAGATAACCAATCTCTGGGGGTCGTGGCCACAAAGCGGTCAAAAATGCAATTTTTATACCGTCCCTTAAAATTTTTGTTGCCAGTTCTACACCCAGCTAACTCGAGTACGATAGTATCACTAAAGAATATCCCAATAGCACATGGAACGACTACGCGAGAGTGCTTCGGTGAAAAGGTATATATGCGCATGCGCATCCACGCCATTGCAGAATCAAAAATCTTAAATATCGCCCGAATGTAACATCAAGGTAGCAATTATGCATAATGGAAACTATAAAACAGTAGTATCGGTGAATGCCATTTTTAACGTAACCGTAATGTACAAAGAGTTATGTTCCAAAACAGATGTTGCTGAAACGTAATTGTAAGATATCTCTGAAAGTGTAACGAAAATGAGAAATTGTAACATTATTGACACATATCTGAAACGTTTTGTGCTGTATGGGTAATGGCCATCACCAGCAGGGAACACAGTTGCCATGAATGGGTGAACTTGGTCCGCAACGATGTTCAGATACCTGACAGCTGTCAGGGATTGTGCTATTGGGGTAATGAGGCCTAAAGTGTCCCAAGAAAACATCGCTCACAGTATAACACCACCACCGCCACCCAACAGTGCATCCAGGTGCCATAGCCTCCGTTGGTAATCGGCGTATCTGCGCTTGGCCGTCTACGTGATGCACCGAGAATCTTGATTCGTCAGAGTAGGCCACTTTCTTCCAATCATTCACGGTCCAATCTCTATTATCTTGGGCCAATTTCATGCGTTGTTGGCGATGACGTGCAGTGAGCATGGTGACCCGACTGGGTCTTCGGCAAAGCAAGTCCATGCGCAGAATGCTGCGATGAACTGTGTGCTGTGACACATTGCCCTGATCACCACTGCTGTAGCTGGGGGCGCTTTGTCGCAATGTGGCCCTGCCGTTGCTTTGAACAATGCGCGACAGTGTCCGCTCCCCTCTGGCATCAATGAGCTGCGGACTGCACACGGCTAGACTACGGTTCGTCGTTTGGTCATCTGTGCACCACTTTTGATACGTAGTCACTACAGCGGCACATGAACAACGCACAAGCCGCGCAGTTTCCGAGATCGTAGTTCCGAGGCGCCGTGTCATCACTTTTTGTCCTTTATCAAACTCCGGTAAATCGGCAGCTTTTCGCATTCTGACTCCGAACACACTACTAATCGAAAGCCGGTCCTCGGGTTGTATATATATTGCTCTGTGAACTTCACCTGCGCCACCGTTCGGTCTCCAGGCGCGCTCATTTCTCTAGGCTGAGGTAGTCATAATGTAATCGCTTATCGGTGTAGATAACTTTTGTACAGACGAATGGGGGAAAGAAATAACATAAGCATATGTCTTTTTACATATGCATATAAAAACGCGCGAAAAAGTTTAGAAGCCTTACTAACATATAGAATGATGCATGGTATAGATTAAAGAAAAATTCATTATTTCTCCTCAGCGCTTTTTGAAAAAGATATAAAAAAATTCTGAAACTTCTTAAAACTAAGTACATTTCTTATCCATCTCGGCACAGTTTTTTTTTAATCTTTTCTTTCCTGTATTTCTCTTTTAGTTCGTTTGCAAACGAGTCTGGTACTTTTACTGCTCCTATATCCTAATGAACTCCTTGATTCGTTGTCTAGTACAAATTTTCAACCTGAGTGAATTTTTAAGGAATTTTTTTCTCCGCTCAGATTTCCTTCATTAATTCACATGTAACTTATTTGCTTATTTATTTATTCATTCATTCATTTGTTCACTGCAAGCATTCGTTACCGCCTCATTGGAGAACGTTCTTTTATACAGAATGTTCAGTTAAGTTGCACTCTTTTGTTAACCAAAGACTTCTTGTAAAATTTCATGTTCCTTAATGCTTTTATTCTCTCGCTGATATTGTTAGAATGAGACACGCTGAGCTCTTCAGAATAAAATTAATATGGGTAGCTGACGGAACGATGTGGTTTTTATTTCTCTGTCAGCGGACCTCGTTTCCACACCACGTAGCACTGAATTTTTGTTCTCAACGCAACACAGCGCGACTACTCATTTATATTTCATCTTGGGTAGTATTTGTGTTTCTAAAGTAAATAAGTGTCGTCTATAGAATTAACGCAAGAACTCGAATATGATTTTAAAAATACAAATACGGGTTTGAAGGAAAAATGAGAGAAATAATGTTCCGTCATTTCAGACGGATGTCTTTTACCTCAAAGGAAAGCATTCCCTTAAGGCAAATTAAAATATATATTCTTTCGCGAAAGTGCCTGGAAATCCTTGGAAACACTTGGGGAGGGGGGGGCTTTTAATAAAGCACTACTGATTCATCTGTTAGCGAACCTTATAAAATGGCTGTAGATATAAAATTGTATGATCATGTAAATCGCAGCGAATAAAATGTAGCATTCCTTCCAAGTAAGCGCTGTGAAACCCCAAATTTGCCGGTAGTGAGAGTCGGACCCACATCCTTCTGCTCCGGAGCTGAATGCTTTCTCAATTAAGCTACGCCGGAAAGAGCTCATCACTGCTAATTGCCATCTTGGCATGACCGTCACCTCTGTAGTATGTCTTATATACAGGGGTTGGACAGAATAATGTGAACACCTAGGAAAAGAAGGTTTTAACGTACCTAATAGGGTGAGGGACCAGTTTTGGCATTCAAAACCGCCTGAATCCTCCTTGGAATGAATGCATACAAATCCCGGATGGTGATTAGTGGGATGTTACACCATTTTTCATGTAGAAATTGCTCCAGGTCCTTGAGAGATGCAGCAGGAGGATAACGGGGATCTTACTCTGTTTTCCAACACAGACCACTATCTATGGCTCGATTATGTTTAAGTCTGGTAATTGGGGAGGTCAAGGAAGGTGTGAAAGTTCGTCCTTATGTTCCTAAAACCATGACCGGGTATTCCTAGCTTTGTGATTTGGGCGTTATCATCTTGATAGATGGCATCCCCTGCAGGAAATAATGCCTGAGCCATTGGATATACTTGGTCGGTCAAAATGGTTTCATACGCCCTGCTGAAACCCACGAATATAACCGCCCGGAGCATGACAGAACCACCACCATGCTGCACTGTTGGGAGCAGACAGGCTGGGTTTGTACGTTTCTGATGATTTTCTCCACACGTAAACACGTCCTGCGGTGAGGAATAGTGTGAATGTAGATTTATCCGACCACATTACACGCTTCCATGCATCAGAGTCCACGTTGTGTGCTCCTGGCACCACTGCCGTCGCCGTTGTGCATTTATCTGGGTCACCAGAGGTTTTGCAATAGCAGCTCTGCCATGAACATCTTGTTTACGCAGTTCCCTGGGCACTGTTTTGGTCTGGAGATGCAGACTGAGCTCTGCACTAATTTCCGACGCCGCAGTCTTCTTATTGTGGGTAACAATCCTCTTTAATGCTCTCCTATCTGTATCAGTCAGGGTTGTTTTCAGGCAGCTCTTGTGTTTCGTAGACGAGGTTTTCCCACGAAAACGGTATGCTGTCATGACGCTAGATACAACAGCTCTCGATACCGCCACTACCCTGGCGACTGTTGTCACGGAGGCACCAACAATTAAACCTCTTTCGAAGTCCGTTTGGTCGCTCATTTCGTCGTTACCCTGAAAGAAATTCTGCAGCAAAACACTTTAAATGCACTTAAACAGGACCTTGAGGTTCTAAATAAAGCTATTACAACAAAAAAGTGGTAGATATCTTTGCGTATTGCGACATGCGTAGCTTTGTTAAAAAAGTCACAACTTTGAGCTTGGTGTTCACATTATTCTGTTCAACCCCTGTACCTCTCCCTTGAGAAAGGGTTGGGACGGAAACTTAGACTTCCGGGTCAGTCGACAAACTATGCTTGAAGTAACTCTGTAGAAGAAGAAATTCTCAGTAATTCCAGACGCGTGTGGAAGCAGCATCGCACGTGTTTCGAAGCGAGGAAGGAATTCTCATTAATTCCAGAAGATGTGTGGGAAGGAACATCTCACATTTTTCGAACAATCCAACAGCTAGTAGACCCATTTCTATATTTGGGCGTTAATGTAAGAACCCAATTTCCCGCTGGCGGAATTGAAACCCTCATTCTTCTCCGTAGCCGAATGCTTTCCCAATTAAGCTACGTCGGCAAAGGCTTAGCACTGCTACTTGCCGTCTTGACATGTCCGTCACCTCTGTGGTATGTCACAACGCACGGGGGAAAAAAATTGTCCTTGAATCGGAGATGTGGAACAGGGCTAGATTTTGATACATACGTTTTTGTAGCATTCATTGTGAAATTCAAAACTGATAACATGTGGCCTTCTGGTCACTGTCCTTTCCTTCTCTTAAAGACTTCGAAAATGTAATTTATTTCTACATACACAGGATGTTCACTCATTTTAGAACGATTTTCCAGCAATATAATTAAAGTTTAAAATAAAATGTTCTTTCTCATATGCCCCATCTGATAGCCTTTTCTCTGGAATGAACCTACATCTTGATTTCCAATATAACAGGGCATTTCTTAAAATATATTGGTAGTGGTATTTTATTCCACTCCTCTTCCACTGCTTTCCATAGTCCAATCATTGTTTTAGTGCTGCGTTTAAAAAATCGCTCTTTTTGGCAGTCCGAAAGCACAATAGTCTATTGGTAACACATCAGGGGACTTGAAAGGAATATGAGCAAAAGATATAGACTTGACTAGTCTCTTTTTTTATTTTTCAGGAAATAGAGTGGTAGATTTGGATGTATGACTGGTAGTTTTATCCAGACGGAGTTCTACTCTTTGAAGGCCCTGTGGAGAAAGGAAAATGCTCCTCTTTAAATATAAGAGTTAAAACATTATTTTGGTAATACAGTATGTAGAATTGGTTTCAACTTTCTTTTCAAATTTTTTTAACATTAATTGCCCATTGTACGAGAAACTAGCAATAACCATGAATCCTTTACTAAAACATTCTTTGGATTCTTGGAACCAAGTTTGTAGGTCTTTTTCTGCTCTTTTGTGATAGTAAATCGACCTTTTTTTGTTACAGTCGTTTAGGTAGATCCATGCTTTATCAGGGATTTTCATAAAGCAGTCTACACCGTGTTCTGACCTCAGTCACGTGCCTAGACAAAAGGCGGTGAACATTAGGTTTTGTTCTGTTTGCATTTTTTTTCAGATTCAAATCTTCATTAGCTTGTTTACAGTTCATACAAATATTTTTAATAACTCAGCGATTGCTTTTTGGGTCGGCGGATTTTCTTTTAAGACCAGAGACCTTACTTTTGAAATAGTCGTAAAAGTACATACCTTCTTTAGATATTCGTTTGGTGTTCTTTTTCTTGTTAAAAGCAATGCTTGACTATTTTCTTCTCTGCTATTAATAACCTTGCTTACTTTACATTTAGAAACGCCAATTCCATGATTTTCGCAGCGTTTTTTAATCACTAAATATGACTATTTCTTTTCGTAAAGAGCAAAAATATAACCTATCCACAGCTTGTTTACGTGCACCATTTTCTTAGCAGACGATATTTAACTGCAGCAGATGTTTCTTTCGTCTTCATCTAACACGCTGTTGCCAGTTTCAATTTTATGAACTTCTTTCATTTTCCGTAATTTCTTATCAAAAACGTTCTAAAAATGTGTGGACAACCTCTTTTGCTTAATGTTGTAATATTCAAGGGGAATTTCGCTGTGCAACTAGGGCCTGTAGTCCGTTAAACAATATTCACCTTTTCTGCTTCGCTGAAACTTTCTTCTTTCCCAAGAACGGAAAAGAACTAAGATTTCAGACATCACTTCTTCTGTCTTACGATCGTCATCTGTCCGACAGCCAAAATTATTTTTCTGCTTTTAACGGCCATATTGAAGAAATTCTTTCTATGACTGATGAGGCAGGCATCCGCACAAGATTGTAAGTGACTATTCTTCCGTCTGTTTGTTCGCACTTCGAAAACGCTTTCCTATAAATCAAAACACAAGTTTGTGGAGATGTCCATGACTATCCGTCCATCCATTCGTCAGTTTACTTGCCCGTTAGAAGAATTTGTAGCTTTTCTTCAAGAAGTTAGATTGCTATTTTACGAAAAAAAGCATGTGCATAGAAATTAGGATATCTCTCCTTCCGTCCATACAATCGTCGGTGGGAATATCCGTCCGTCCTTAAACTATATCTCTACTTCTAACGGCTAGTTTGAAGAAATTCTTTGAGACTGATAGACATGCATGCGCATAAGATCCTTCCCTTCATTCGTCTGTCAGTCCGTCTGCAGAAACGATATTTCCGTTTCAAAATGTCGGATTTTTAAAATTATTTCCCTTCTCTATGAGAAAAACATGCACATATGATTTAAGAAATCTCTCCATGTGTCAATACATTCATTAGTTTGTCAGTCGGTCCACAGAAACCATATCAGTACTTCTCCTTTTCAGTAAAGAAATTATTTCTGTGGCTGATTGACATGGATGCGTTGGCTATCAAGGTCTGTCCTTCCCTTGATCTATCTGTCCATTGGTCTGCAGAAAGAACACCTGGTCGATTCATGCGGAGATATAATTTTTGCGGACGGGTAGAGAGTTGCTCGAGACCTTATTTGCTCATGTTTTCTCTCATAGCGCAGAAAATAATGTTAACAGTCGGACGTCTGGAAGCGGACGTGTCGTTTCTCCAGACGAAGAGACATACGGATGAAGAGAAAGACAAACATCAATTATCTCGTGCGAATGCCTGTCTGTGTCAGAATGTCTTCAATCCGGCCGTTAGAAATTGAGATATTGTTTCTGTAGACAGATGGAAACACAAACAGACATCTGAAATCATGCACATGTTTTCTCCATTGAGTAGGGAACGGCTTTAGAGTAACCTAAAAGTGTGAAGTGGGGATATAAATCTTCCAGACTGACATAGAATGATGAGATTTCTGAAATCTTGTGCTAGTGTTCTCTCTTTTAGAACAAAAAAGCATTTTTACAATACAAAATTTTGAAACTCAAATATCATTTCTGCAGGTTAACAGACATGAGCAGGCGGACAGATAGACATGAGCAGGCGTCACTAATCTTGTGCGCATGCCTGGTCACAACACATAGAAAGAGTTTCTTCAATATTATGAGAAGCGAAGACATCGTTCCAATGGATGGTCAGGCAGACGGATGAACGGAAGGAGAGACATCAATAATCTTGGGCTCATGCTTGCCTCTGTCGATCGAATAAAGAGTTTTTTCCTCTGACCTTTAGAAATAGAATTTCCGCGTACAGACAGATAGACCAACTGACGATTGTGAGAACGGAAAGAGTCTTTTCTAAAACTTTACAGAGTTCTTTCATCTGTAACGTACGCTCTAATTTAACTTTCATTTTGAGTTCCTCTATCTATTTAAACTTAGTTCGTTCTCTTTAAGCATTTTAAAAACTTAACGTTCAAATTTTCTCTCTCGACGGAATGTTTTTGTGACAACTACTGGAAGTTGGTCGGATTTTGAGTGATGTATCAGAAAGATAGACATAAGAACTAGGTTTACTATGTATGTTAGGGCTGTATCTCGTTAGAAGCATTCGGCTATCTTTCATTAAGTGTATGCTGCTGTCTTTAGTTAGATGTACTGGCTAACTCGCATTTGTTGAATTTGCTTAGAGATTGTTATTGTTTCGAAAAGCTTGTTATGCGATAGTCGATATTGCGTGTCCAGATACTGATGTTATTTGAGATTGATTGAAGAGCGTATATTGAAAACTGCCCTTCATCGTTGTTGAAGTGACCCTCACCTTTGTTGACCTGAATAAAAGGCTAAGACAAAGTACCTCGATTGAAGTTTTCTTGAAGTGAGAATTTCTGTCTTTAATTAATGACATTAGGTTTTAAGCTATGCAGGAATCAGCTAAAACTAATCAGTTAAAGTAGTTTAATCAAGCTTCACGTAATGTTCGTGTTCTATGCAAACATACATTTTTTCACGTTTATTTAGGTACTTCAAAACCAAAGAACACCACACAGCAAATCAACTGGGATGTACCGTTCTTCCAGGAAAGACAGAAAGAGATAGGAAGACAACCCAAATCTCATAATTTCTTCTATACGATTTGCATGTTTACCACTAAAAGTTGGTAGCACGACCAATTAACCAAATACCCACACAAATGGACAGACAAAGCGTTAATACGTTGGTGTTATCTCGCCGTTAGTTATGTCATGCTTACACTGATCTACTCGATTGAAACGGATCCATTTTAGCAGATGGAAAAACAAAACGTTAGCATTTGGTCATATCTACATATATCCATTTCAAAAAGCGTCGTATCTATGGAACAGCCGAAACAATTAGCTCATTATTACCCAGGTAACACAGCCTGGCAATTTAACGTAGGCTCAACGCTGAGCCACAGTCTTTTAGGAACAGAGGGAGGTGGCTCAGTGTTGGGCCTAGGTTAAATTGCAAGGCTGTGTTACGTGGGTAGTCGTTGCATCCACCCGATTTAAAAACTTTCCTATCCACGGACGGAGCATCAAAACGTCATTGGTCATGCATATATCTATCAGATTCAAAAAGAAGTATTCACAGATGGGCAAATCAAGTATTAGCTCGACATTAGTGTCACGCTTACAACTCTTTAATCCGAAATCATTTTTAATGCGATTTCTCTAATCGGCAGTGCCATTTTGAAAGTCTGACAGATAAAACATTAGCTTTAGCTCATTAGTCACGCTTACTTTTACCTAATTTCAACTGAATTTTCATAGAACAACTTTGTGAATAAGTGTTATGATATCCTTTGATAAACAGACAAAAGTATGGCATTAGCACGACATCCTTTGAGATGCATTGTGAAACCCAAATTTGCCAGTGGTGGATCTTGAATCCTCATCCTTCTGCTTCGAAGCCGAATGCTTTCCCAATTAAGCTACGCCGGCAAGGGCTTTTTACTGCTACATGCCGTCTTGACATTTGCGTTACCTCTGTAGTACGCCACATATACACGGTCGTATCAGAATAATATGACTACCCCCGAAACCACAGTGTGCCCGACCAGGCGCGTCACAGAATGCACGTGACAAGGTCGACCACACGAAGATATAAGCGGCCGGTCAGGACAGACGCGCCATTGTACGTTACGTGAGCACAATGGGCAGAGGTAGTGATTTGACGGACGTTCAAAAAGGATCTCAAAAACAGCAGACTTCTTGGGCTGTTCGTGAGGTGCAGTAGTACGTGTGCACCAAGAATGGACCTCTGGCACACCGAGTACCTGCCGACGTCATAACTGTGGAGCTCCAAAGGCCATCGACCCCAGAGGAGAACGTTGCCTTCGTCGACTGGTAAAGGGAAATCGACGCGCAACAGTGCAGCAATTGAACTCTGGGCACCCGGGTACGGGTCTTCGATAACAGTATAGCGAAACCTGTTACGCGTAAGTCTCAGGAGTCGACGTTGCGTCAAGGCGCCCATGTTAACCCCGGTACATCGGCAACGAGCTCGCACGGAACTACCGTCATTGGACAGTTTAAGAGTGGAATAAGGTTGCCTTCTCCGACGAATCCAGGTTTCTACTCAACAGAAGTGACGGGGTGGTGGATACGGCGTCAGACACACGAGAACCAACACGTGGACACGCTTATCAGTCAAGTGCAGGACGGCGGTGGCAGTGTGTATGTGTGGGGGATGTTTTCCAGGTATGTCCTGGGACCACTGGATGGGTCCTTTGAACACTAATGGCTATATGTGCATCTTCGCTGACCACATGCATCCCTTCATGTTGGACGTTTACCCTGGTGGTGATGGTGTCTACCAACAGAACAATGCGCTGTGCCATGTCGCTAAATGGATGCGCGACTAATTCCAGGAACACGACAGCGATGTCTCCGTTCTCTCTTGGTTGGCGAAATCGCCAGACCTCAATCCCATAGAGCACTTGTGGGACTATTTTGATAGACAGGTTCGACGTGCCGAACCACAACCATGTCATCTCCGGGACCTCCGTGCTTTACTGCAGTCCAAATGGGTACGTGTGCCTCGGGCAACCTTTCAGGGCCTCAATGCGTCTATGCACCGCCGTCTCACCACTGTCATCAAGGCCAAGGATGTCTATTCCCATTATTAGGTAGATGGTCATATTTTTCTGATAGGACTGTGTGTATCTCCCTTGAGAAAGAGTTGGGACAGGATCATTGATTTCCAGGTCAGCCGACAAACCACGCTTGAAGGACCTCACTGAAGAAAAAAAGAATGCTAACTAATTCCAGACGATGTGTGGAAGAAACATCACACATTTTTCGAAGAACCTAACGACCAGTAAATACATGTTTACGTTACGCCGCCAAAGTGAAACCCAAAGTTGCCCGTGGTGACTCGAACCCACATCCGTTTGTTCCGGAGCCGATGCTTTCCCAATTAAGCCACACCAAGCAAGGGCTTTTCACTGCTGCTTGCCATCTTGACATGTGCGTCACCTCTGTAGTGCGTCACAACATATACAGGGTGATTCAGAACTCATGGGACAAACTTTAAGGGGTGGTAGAGCACACTGCAACAAACATTTTTTGTATAGGAGCGGATGGGCACAAGTGACGCGTTGAGGCACAAAGACAAGGACTAGACATGAAAGGAAACAAATTGTTTACATATAGCATCGTCGACAACTCCTTCTTTACAGCAATGTTTACAATAATTGCTCAAAATTGCGTCCACCAACAGTAATACATGCGTGGCAGCGTCGACGGAGTGATTGGCGTACGTTTCAAAGATGCCAGGTATTTCTCGCACACGTGCAACCGCAACGGATATTCGAGCGACGAGGTCCTCAACAGAGTCAACTAGGGCCTTCAGATGTTCCCATAAGAAGTAATCGTGGTTCGATAAATCGGGCGATCGGGGTGGCCAACCACGGTCAATCCATCGCGCCCCAAAAGTGGCATCCAGGTAATTGCGCATATTAATGCTGAAATGGGCTGGCGCCCCATCATGCTGAAACCACAGTCCTTGTCGGACGGCCAGTGGCACATCTTGAAGCAATTCTGGTAAAACCTATTCCAGAAAAATATGATAACATCTGCCATTGAGTCGCGTTGGTAGTAGATATGGGCCAAGCAGGAAGTCGTTAAACAATACCCGCCCACACATTCACAGAGAATCATTCTTGGTACGCATGTGGACGTGTAGCGTGTGGGTTAGAGGTTGCCCACACATGACAATTGTGCACATTGAAAACACCTTCGTGTGTAAAAATCGCCTCACCTGTGAATAGCACATGAGCTGGGAATTTCTTGTGTTTGTGCCTCAACGCGTCATGATCATAACGATCATATGTAGAGGATTTTAGGAAGGGAGTGTCTGACCCCAGGTCTTAAACAACCCTTAGAAATAGGAAACTAGGAGATTTGGGCTAGAGTGCCCGATAGGAAAGTCACACGGAAGCGAGGTAGAAGACGCCCTTATTTACTACCGGAGGGCTAGTACCCGTGATCCGACGGCTTAACGTGCCCATCCGACGCACGGCGGGTATTTAGTGGATCGAGCGTTCGTACCTGTCTGGGATCGAACCTGAGGACCCTCGCGTGGCAGTCACGAACGTTGCCCACTCGGCCACCCGCGGCTCAACCTCAACGCGTCATTTCCACCCATACATTCCTATACAAGAAATGTTTGTTGCAGCGTGCTCTACCACCCCTTAAAGTTTGTCCCATGAGTTCTGAATCACCATGTATAAAACGAAAATACAAAATATCCTGGAAAGCTGATATGTGGGAGTCGTTGAAAGGATCTTCAAATGACAGTAGGAGAGAGATTCTGCTACATTCTTGCTCAGTCAGTTAACTCAGTCCAAAAGTTAAGAAAACAAATTTTAATTCATATTTTTTTTACGTCGAAGTAAAAAAAAAAAGAGATATATTATCGTTTCATGGAAGACAGTAAATTCATATGAAAGATGTGAAACGAACTTCACCGAGAGAAGAAAATTGAATTTTCCTTCTTACAAGGAAGCACACATAAAAGATATCTAATAAATTTTAACGTAAGGCAAAAATAAGCAAAAAAATGGAGGATCATTTACCTTCAGCGATTCGCTTAGGGGAAAGAGGAAAAAAAGCATGAAAATTACGATGAAGCTTCTACAATAAATAAAACAAATCAACGTGAATATATGAAAAGAACCTTTAACCATGAAAGCTAGAGAGGATCAGACATATCCATATAAAACATGGAGCAAGAGAGCAACACAATCAATCAATTTATTACTTAAAATATGTTACGAAGTAATATTTTAAGGGCTTAGCTCAGTCATTTTTATTTACCCAAGCGTAAAGAAATGCGAGTGCGCAAAGCCTAAAAATATTACACGGTAACAAATTCAAATTACCGGGAAACAAGGAGGAAATGGGTTTCTAAAACTTCTGTGAAAGTTTCGGAAGAGCATCAAATTCACTTTGTACGCAGGCAGAACAATTACCGAAATGGAATTTCATTTCTAGAAAGAATAATATCGCTTTCCTTCAGATCTTATAATAAATAATATGACCCGAAATGTATTCAATCTAAAGTTCGTAATGGGCAGGTATTGAAAGCAAAGCTGAATCATTTTTAGTGTGAAAAAGTGGTATAAGAACTTCGAAGTCTTCTCAGCGATGGAATAAAAAAACTACTAGGATCATTGAAACAAACCAATGTGAATGCGATATAATGGCAAATTAGTTTAATATAAATACGGTTTCCACAACATTACTGCAACAACAACCCTGACTTTTGAAGAAATATTTGTACCAGATTGCATACCATGAGTTATCTACAATATAAGGTAACTATTTATTCACTATCTACCAACAAGTAATTGGACACCCCTGCAATCGACGATATCTGCGGTCCTGATACACGTCACGGCCGCCGCCGTTAAATGTCGTGTGGGAAACAACAACGCAACCAGTCGCATGCAAGATGCCACGCAATTCGGAGCTCTCTGATTTCAAGAAAGGTGTAATCGTCGGGTATTACAGAAATGGCCGATCCATACGTGACATATCCAGCGAGTTGAAGTACCCCAAATCGACAGTGGCCTACGTGTGCTGGCCAGAGAAATTCGGAAGAACCGCACCAAATCGATGGGCCACATCCACGAGGAGTTTCAACAGGCATCCGGGAGTGTTCTTTCGATGAATACCATCCGTAAGGAAGTGCTGCCACCCACAAGCCTTTGATCACTAAGTCCAATAGCGCTGCTCGGCTAACGTGGTGCAAAGAACGTCGACAGTGGACCGTTGAACAGTGGAAACAGGTTCTCTGGAGTGACGAATCAAGGTTCACCCTCTACCGTTCAGATGGCAGGGTCTGGGTTTGGCGTCCGCCTGGAGAACGCCTCCTGCCGGAATGTATTGTGCCAACTGTGAAGTTCGGCGGCGGTGGAATTATTCTATGGGGGTGTTTCTCCTGGTATGGCACTGGACCCTTGGTCGCAACTCCTGGTAGACTCAACGCCGAGACCTACTGCACCATCTTGGATGACCATGCGCTTCCTACGTTGTGGAAGTTTTACGGGGTGGACCCATGTTACTTTCAGGATGACAATTCCACCTGTCATGTTACGAGGTCCACCATGGCTTGGTATGGTGACATCGAGGTTAATCGAATGGACTGGCCTGCGCAGAGCCCGGACCTTAACCATATCGAACACCTCTGTGACGAGTTGGAGCGTCGACTTAAGGGGTGCCCCCACCGTCCGAAATCGGTGAAGGAACTGATCTGTCTTCTCCAAGCCGAGTGGAAGAAAATACCGCTAGCCGTCGTACAACGACTGGTTGAGAGTATGCCCCGGAGAGTCGCAGCTGTAATCGCCGCTCGTGGAGGCTCCACCAACTATTGAAGGTGAATAAACTTCGTTTTCCTTTGCTATCACAGGTGTCCAATTACTTGTTGGTAGATAGTGTATATGTGATATTCCTGACTACAATCATTCACAAAAGCCACAATTATACTTCACTCAGTGGTGTCAATACCAATTAAATGGCAGTCCAGTACTATACCTGTTTAAATCGGCTTCATGTGTTAACCTCCCAATTACATTTTCACGCAAGCTTAGTTTCAGGTGTTACACAAAGAGTGTAAATCTGTAATTAGAGGGAATGCCGTTTTTACCAGAGTAATTTCTTCTATAGTGTGCATCCACTCAATTTCTTAAAAGTTAGGGCAAAAATACTGAAAGACTTACATTTTGGTGCCCTAAGCTCTCAGTTATATATCTAGACAATTCATACTACCCTCTTAGGGGAAAAAAAGGAGCACCCCAATAAAATCCAGTATGAAAATACCTCTTGGCTAACCAAGTAAACGACCCAAGTTTCACCGGCGATGAGTGTCTAGATCGTTCCCAGAGAGGATTTGAGTGCAACGGCCAGCTATACATCCCAAGCAAGCGCAATGCCCTCTGGTTCAGTTTCTGATCAGAGAAGTCGCTAGGCAGCCATGCAGCAGTAAGCAGAGAAGCCTGCTTAGCACGTAGTATGACGTTTAAATGGTGGAAAGAATTTCGAGAAGAACGTCAATGGACAAAGCGGTACAGGAATATTTCAGAGGGACATTTGGATAACTAGAGCATGCCTACAAATCAGCATAAAATCTCTCATTTTTATCGTCCACGACCGTGTCGGATATTTGAAAGATGTGTGCACAATGAGGACCAATGTACCTATCATCAGAACAGATTGTTGATCGCGTAGGTGCCGCGTTGTAACCTCCTACGCGTTACCAGGAAGCGCGAAATTAGTTTCTGTTAAGAATAGTCTCCGGCAACGAAACTTTGTATGACCATTTCGAAACATTGACGAAACACATGAGGAAGGGCACCAAAATGTAATACTATGCAGTGGTGTGCTCAGGGCACCACAATGTAATACTATGCAGTGGAAGCGCGCTGCATCGTCGCCACCAAAAGAAAGCGTGTCTCCGCTAGCGCAAGCAAGGTCCTGCTATCCTTTTTCATTGATGGTGACACCATTTATGCTACGAGGTGTTGGGACACTTTTCGCAGAATCCACCACGGCATCAAAAACAAGCATCCAAGCATGATAACACGAGGTATCTACGTGCTGCATGACAAAACCCAGCTTTGCGTCGCCAAGCTAAGCACAGGGATAATGCATCGCTTTCGCTGAGAAGTCGCTGCATATCTTCCCTACAGTTCCAACATGTCACCGCCAGACTTTCGCATCTTTGGACCCTTAAATATGTTCCTAAAGGGCCTTAGATTATTCATGCCAGACGACGATGTCTTTGAAACTGTAAAAGCTTTGTTTCTTCCAGCAGTCGCGTTCCTTCCATGCTGAAGGAATACAAGAACTTGTGCTGGGATGGCACACATACACTGACGGAAAAAAAAATCCCAACACCACGAAAAAATAGTTGTAGAGGAATTAAATGGCGGCAATACATTTGTATAGGTAACATATTTAATCGATTAAGGTTTCAAGATCACAGCTTAATGTAAGCGCGAGAAGAGCCATTTTAAATGTGAAATGCTGGTACATTAATAACCGGTGTAACCGCCAGAACGTTGAATGCAAGAACGCAAACGTTCATGCATTGTGTCGTACAGGTGCTAGATGTCAGTTTGTGGGATGGAGCTCCATGCCTGTTGCACTTGGTCGGTCAATACAGGGACGGTTAATGCTGGTTGGGGGTGACACTGGAGTATTCGTCCAATGATGTCCCATACGTGCTCGATTGGCGACAGATCTGGTGATCTAGCAGGCCACGGCAACATGTCGACACTTTGTAGAGCATGTTGAGTTACAACAGCGGTATGCGGGCGAGGGTTATCCTGTTGGAAAACACCCCCTGGAATGCTGTTCATGAATGGTAGCACAACAGGTTGAATCACCAGACCGACGTACAACTGTGCCGTCAGGGTGCGTGGATTAGCCACGAAAGTGCTCCTGCTGTCATAGGAAATTGCTCCCCAGACCATAACTCCAGGCGCAGGTCCAGTGTGTCTCGGCCGCAGACAGGTTAGTTGCAGGCGCTCACCTGGCCTCCTTCTAACCATCACACAGCCATCACTGGCACCCAGGCAGAACCGGCTTTCATCAGAAAACACAACAGATCTCCACTCCGTCCTCCAATGAGCTCTAGCTTGACACCACTGACGTCGCAAACGGCGGTGGTTTGGAGTAAGTGGAATGCACGCTAAAGGGCGTCTGGCTCGGAGCTGTCCTTCAAGTAACCGAATTTTTTGGATTGGAGGTTTAACGACCACCGTGAGCAACTCAATGGGCTATAAGCAGTCGCCCGTCCCTAATTTAGGGTCACTGGTTCCAGGGAAGGGAGAGAGCCAGTGCCGTAAGACAAACACAACATCCATGCCTCACCGGTATTCGAACCCGTACCCCGTTCGGACGAATGATCAGTGGCCATCGCTTAGACCACTGCGCCACCGGGGCGGCAGTAACCGATTTGTAACAGTTTGTTGTGTCACTGTGGTGGCAACTGCAGCTCGAATTGCTGCCGCAGACGCGGTACGATGCGCCACGGCCATACGCAGTACACGGCGGTCTTCCCTCTCAGTAGTGCCACGTGGCTGGCCGGAACCCGGTCTTCTTGAGGCAGTACCTTCCCTTGACCACCGCTGCCAACAATCATGCACAGTGGCTACATTCCTGCCAAGTCGTTCTGCAATATTGCGGAAAGAAAATCCACCTTCTCGTAGCCCTATTACACGACCTCGTTCAAACTCCGTGAGCTGTTGATAATGGCTTCTTCGTCTTCTTAAAGGCATTCTTGACTAACATCAACACCCTACGTCGAATCTCAACGATAACTAACGCTCACGAACGTTACAGCGCGTATTTACAGCAAACCTGTTTTGCATGTTCCGAGGGGCTACTAGCGCCACACGTATGCGCCGTGCGCGAACTTTGCATAGACGTCATCTTACAGATGTACTCTCACCGCCTACCAACTGGCGTTTATCTAACACAACCCCTTCTTGGTGTTGGGATTTTTTTCCGTCAGTGTATTATAACACCAAACAGTTGAGTACGTGTATATTGTACAGCAGCCTTGTCATTTGTACTTTAACTGTATCAACCTGCTGCGAAGTTTAATATCCCAAAATTGAAGCGAAGCATTAGACCACATTTCGTTTGAATGACCCTTTATACAGTGGATTCAGTATACTGTTGTGGCGTAAACCTCTAAATAACCCTTTTTTCTTAGTTTGTGCTCTTGTTTAAATTTCGTTATTCCTTGGTTAAACATTTTTTCTGAACGTCACATTACTACTGGAACAGCTTTTATTACATTTTGCAAACGCTAACAGTGGAACACAGCAGAATAAAATTACAACAGAATAATCAAAGCAAACAGAATATAAATTCTAAATTTGCTTGTACCACACTTACTGGTCACCCATGAAACATCTCCCAGAAAACTTGAAAATGTCATCGCCTTGGAGCGGGAAATGAACTCGCATCTCCCGATTGTCGTTCGAGTATGCTATCCGATGAAATTTTCAGGTTTTCTGGGAGATGATACATGGATGACCAGTAGGTGATACAAGCAAATTCAGAATTTATATTCTGTCTGCATTGAATATTCTATCGATTTCCCATGTATTATGAGGAATATTTCTTCCTTCATTGATTCAGAATTGCGACGTTGACTGTGAATCTAGTGAAGTAGTGGAGCTGTTGAGCGATTGCAACTATATTGTAAAAAATTGATATTACGAAGCAGATAAAGTTTGTTAGATATATACTGTATGAGATCGACGATACTAATGACATTATATTCTGACATTAGGTCATAATTGATGTCCCTTTGAACTTCCAGTAGTGGAACGATAAAAGTGGCTATATAGTAAGTTTTTATTATTTTACCCCAGCCGTTGAAATCTTTATTCACGTAATTATTACATAAGCAAAATATACTGTATGCCTCCTAGCGGCGAAGTTGTGTATAAAAAAAAGACCAAAAGGCGATAACCTAACATAGTAGAAACGATAATTTTTCATATCGGGATAATACGTGCAGAGATACGGTATCCTCCAATAGACAGACGGATTTTGATTTTATAATCACATTCATGTTTTCAAAAGTCAAGCTAAACAGAGGAATCCTTTTGGTTCCTCAGAAGTGTGAGCCATGAAGTAATGTAGTTGTAAAGGTAACCCGAAAAACTCTCCAGCGGAATCTTTGTTCAGTACAGGTGCATATTCCAGTGAGGAAGAATTTCTTCGGCTTTTAGTGTAACCAGTCCTCTATGGGTTGTCCATTTTCTCATCGCAGTCAAATCGACGCCTTTAAGAACTTCCTTTTCATAGGTTCAACCACGTGAAAATCGGAGGACCACACGTCGGGACAGGTTTTCAGGAGCTCAGATTTTGCTGCTAATACATAAGCAGAAATTAACACTTATGCCCCTGATGGCCAAACCATTCTTTACTAAACGTTAGAAATTATATGAAAAATGTTTTCCATCAGGTGTTGTAGGCGATACAGGAATAATTTTTTCAAATCTGAGTTTTAGAAGAAGAAATAACGCAGAAAACGCAATTTACCTTTGCGCCCCAAGCGGAAAGTCTATGATTTCCTTAAAAATTTTGAAATTATATAAAAAATGTGTCACACTAAAAACACTATCCAACAAAGAAGGAATTTTTCAAATCGGACTCCTAGAAGTAGAGATATTGACAAAAATAAGATATACATCTACGCCCCCTGGCGGAGAAACCATGCAATATTTTAAGAATATATTCCGAAAAGGTTTATTGACGTGAGTGGCATCAGTCCACGAAATAATTTTTTCAATCGAGATTTTAGAAGCTTAGATTTTATGCCAAATACATCAGAAGCAAAAATTAACACTTACGCCCCCTGGTGGCCAAATTATTCTTTACCAAAATTATAAATTATTTGCAAAAGATTTTCCATCAGGAGCTGTATCCGCTAAAGAAACCATTTTTCAAATCGGAGTTTTAGAAGAAGAGAATCGGGGAAAACGTAATTTACTTTTACGCCCCCTAGCGGAAAATTTATGCGTAATTTGAAAAAGTAACTATACCTAAAATACTCTTCGACATAAATGGAATCAAAAGATAAAATATTTTTTTCAATCGGATGTTTAGAAGCAAATATGTGGAATAAAACGTATTTTTAAATTTGACATCTGCATTTACGCCCTCTAGCGGCGAAGTTGTACATCGTAAAAAAAACGAAATGAAGGATCATCATTCGCATATTTCAAGCTTCCCAATGCAAAAAGAATTTTTTTAAATCGGACTAATAGTTGCAGAGATATCGTGTCTACGGACGGACGGACGGACAAACCGATAACATAAGCACGGTCTTTTTTTACAAAAGACGTGCTAAAAACACTAACTTTTTGATAACGTGGCCTTCTGGTGAAATAAACTATTAGATGTAGTACCTCTTCGTTGAACTGAATATTTCAATTATATGACCTAATAGTGGATTCGAACCCGGAACCATCTCGGACGAATTATCAGAAGCCATCGCTTAGACACCACTACGCTACCTGGGCGGCTGAAATTCTTCAGAAGTCAACTTAATGGAGAGAGAGCTTCTCAAACCAATGGGGCCAAATTCAAATCTCGCGTTAGACGAATGTCATACTTGTTCTTAAGGGTCTGCTTCTCCCCTTTCCTTGAAACTGCAATCTGGCTACTTTACTACATTCCCATATATACTGGTTTATCAGCTACACCTGTCCTCGTCACATACAGTGGGTAAAAAGAGTATTTGCACAACTTGTTTTTCAGCAATAATTACACACAATTAATAATAGGAAAAAAAAAGTATATTTATTTAACAGCAAATGGGCCAATGAAACAAAAAATACTCTGTTGAGAATTTTGAAAAAACACAGGACGAGATACAGGCGAAAAGGGCATTTTCTGAATGGCAAAAAAGTATTTGCACACGAGTGATACCATCACTATTTCATAAATAAAGTCCAAAATAATTGTTTAATATTTAGTATGCATACCTTTTGCATTAACAATGACTTGAAGCCTTCTTGGCGTAGACTCTAATTTTTTTAGTCGTTTCTTGTGCAATATTCTGCCATTCTTTAGTTACTGCTTGTTTTAGATCATTTTCCCCCGAATTTTTTTCTTTTCCTTAAAGATAAATCCAATAAATACCACAAATTCTCAATAGGGTTACTGTCTGGAGACTGGAGGAGTATCAAGTCTCTCGCGAACATTATATAGTAACTACTCTTTTGTGATACGTGCAGTGTGTTTCGGATAGTTATCCTATTGAAAGAGATAATCACTTATGCATAATTTCGCTGCACTGTATGCTAAATTGCTGGGCAGCACATCAATATATTTCTTTGCATTCATTATACCCTCAAGAAACGCAATTTTACCCACTCCATTGTAACCCATGCCGCCCCATATCATTATATGACTTCCACCATGCTTCATATTTGCTTTGAGATTTCGTTTCTGGAGTTCAGTGTTTGGTCTGCACCACACGAATTTTTTAACGTCAGAGCCAAACAGATTGACCTTTGTTTCGTCAGAAAACATAACATTCTTCCAGAATTCGATTGGTTTACTGACGTGAGCTTTAGCGAAATCCAAAGTTTCTGTCTATTTCTTTCACTAACAAAGGTTTTTTCCCTTGCTGTTCTGCCGTATAATTGTGCACGATGTAACACATTTCTTATTGTTTGAGCACAAACAGTCTTACCTGATAGTGTCGCAAGTTGTACAGCTAGAGTTCGAGCACTAGTAAATGGTTTTTTCTTCACTTCTTTCACAACGTGGCGGTGCTCCCTGGTAGTAAGAATCTTTGGGCGACCGGTTCTCCTTTTCTTATCTGTGCTACCAGTTTCGTCGTGCTTTTTCACCCCATATCTGACTGTTGAAAAGTTCAAACTCAAAATTTCACCAATTTTTCAATAACTTTTCCCTTCTGTATGCAAAAAAACAAATTCATTTCCGTATATGTTTGGGTAACTCGGACTTCTTATGTCCGCTAGTCTGAAATTCACAATACAACTGTGGCAACCACTTGACGTTTGCAGTACTTATAATACCGTTGCAGATCGGTTAATGCAAATTTAAGGGGACGTAATGATGTCACTGCAGTGTGCAAATACTTTTTTCGGTAGCGATTTTTTAGTAATTGCTCAATACACTTTTTTTAACGAATTCAAAAGAAATATTTTTACGTAAATAATTCACATTCATATTTGCAATGAAACAGTTTTTAGCTCTGTTAATCTTATCATGAGATCATTGCGAAAACACTTGGTGTGCAAATACTTTTTTTACCCACTGTAAATGGCTCAATCCAACATGTTAGCGGCGTGTGCGGCATAAATCAGTCAAGCCAGCTAGTCGAGCATCAGTTAGCGTTTGATTAAGGGTCGGAATTTACAAAACGAGTGATCTGAGCAATTTTAAATGTGGCAAGATAGTTGACGAAAGGAGACTCTCAAACGAGCGTCCTCCTTGGCATTTTACGTACAACAGCAGCAAGGGTTTACCGTGAATGGGAAGTCACGCTGAAAACACTTTTAGGACTTGATGATTGTGTGGACAAAAACTGTTAGTGATCCGAAGGGTCAAAAGAGACTGGCGACATAGTGGCCGGCTGTTGTAGCAGATTCGCGACATGGTCCGATATGTAATGCGTTCGGAAATGGTCCTCGGCACACCAGTGTTGAATTCTGCAGTAGTGATTTGCCTGGTTGTGGGCCGCCGTCTGTTAGCTTGCATGATTCTCGAGAGCTTCCTCTGGCCCCTAACGCGCAGGGCCGGTTTATCTTAGTAGCACATGTTGCAGGTGCAACGGGCCCCGCGCTGATGTCTACACTGGTTGTTGAAATTGTTCTTCTATAGGTATATTATCGAGATTGTGTTGAAGATTTATCTCACTCTGATGGTTACCAACTGCGGTGGTGAACACACTTTTTCAAAATTGAAACGAGTGAAGGTGAAGTAAGAGCCACTATTGGGCCAAACAAGACTGAACTACCACTCTTTGATGAGCATTGGGCATGAATTACTGAGAGAAATGAACACGTCGAGGGTAATTGGTGAGTTTTCGGTTGCCAAGTTTCGCAAACATTATCTGAACCATGTAACTAACTAAAGTTTAATAAAAAGTGCACTGAATCGACAATTTATAAGTTCATTTTATTTTATTTTTTTTAGCTTAGGAAGCGACTTAATAAATTTCAGGATAATACAAGCAAATGTTTTCAGCAGTCGTCCTGAAAGTTGCTTCAAAGATCAACTGCATACTAATCAAGTAATGGGCCAACTATCCAAATATCTGTTGTTCAATGAATAACATTGAATAAAAATTCATGAAATATTGCTGTTTTCCCCCTCTCTCCGAGGAAATTGCAAAATATATATCCCTGGAGACGAGGCCCTATTGTTAGTAGTGCTACAGGTCCCGCGGATCCTTAAACCAACTCGGGATCCACCATCTGTTTTCGTGCACACGATTGCCGAAAGTTTTTTGGGTGTCGTACCAATCATGGTAAACCTTTGCTACGGTTGTGTGCGAAATACCCAGGTAGAGGCGGCAGTTTGGCAGATGCTCGAAACGACACGACTAGCGTCAACTATCGTGGCACGTTCAAAGTATCTCAGATCACTCGTTGCCCAACCGGACCTTAAATCGACGTGCTGCTCTGCCCGATTTATACAGCACACCATCTTACGTACAGTCTTATGGGTTGGAGTGAGTCATTTATATGGCGAGCGCAAGTGTATCTAATAAACTGGCATAAATCAATGTTCTACGTCTATTGAAAAGTACACTCCTAAGTGGTGCAGCTATTAAAACAAGAGTTTCAGGTAACAACTCTACTTAAAGAATGTTGACCCAGACAAGAGCTACTTAGTTGCCCTTATTTATCTAATTTCAATCGAGAATACAGAAACTGAAATCTGTATGTCACAGATTTTGTTACTAAATATAATCAACCCTTTGAGAGTAAGCTACGCGGCGTGCAAAGCTTTCCTTCACCGAGTGTCAGCGACGCATCTAGCGCGTGCAAACATTTCTCCAACTCACTGCCATTTATTTATTTATTTATTTATTAGACCTCCTTTGCTGTACAAGGTCACAATACAACACCAAAGAACGAACAATATGCCACATAATCTAAGGTTAATAATAACAAGAATAAATAAATACACCAATGAAACCAACATGTGTAAGACAATTTTCCAGTTTTTAACAATATAATTACCATGTTACGAAGATAAATACTTTACAATATAAAATACAGAAACAAATTCACACTCAAATGTTGTCAATATGACTAAAACACCTTCAATATCAATTTTAAATGTACAGCAAGGAGCCAGGGGAAAAGGCTAAAGTTTTAGCCTGACAAGCCCCTGATCTGAAATTTAAAAAAAAAAAAAAAATTAATGGACGAAGGCGTACAAACGTTTCTCCAACTCAGTATCATGGACAAAGCTGACGCTAGTTAAAGGAAAGACTTGCACGCGCTAAAATGTGGGAACGACAGACAGGTCAACTATTGTATATATTATATAACAACGCACGCGCAAGCCAAGGTGCGAAATATTAATTTTTTTATTTTTTTTATTGGAGGTTTAACGACCACCGTGAGCAACTCAATGGGCTATAAGCAGTCGCCCGTCCCTAATTTAGCGTCACTGGTTCCAGGGAAGGGAGAGAGCCAGTGCCGTAAGACAAACACAACATCCATGCCTGACCGGGATTCGAACCCGGACCCCTTCGGACGAATGATCATAGGTCAACGCCTTAGACCACTGCGCCACCGGGGCGGCGAAATATTAATTTGTATCCAAGATCAGAGGCGGGAAACCTCACTCCTGAAGAGATTGACCGTAACAGGTCAAACTTCCATATTCTTACACTTTAATAATCAATTGATACTATACCTCAGCGCTTCAGATAAGCTGCGTAAAGTTTAACATAAGTGTATGGCGTTTTCTTAATTTGCAGCCACTGATTTTTTTTTTTTTTTGATTGGAGGTTTAACAACCACCGTGAGAAACTCAATGGGCTATAAGCAGTCGCCTGTCCCTGGTTTAGGGTCACTGGCTCCAGGGAAGGGAGAGTGCCAGTACCTTAAGACAAACACATCATCCATGCCTCATCGGGATTCGAACCCCTTTCCGGACGAATGATCAGAAGCCATCGCTTAGACCACTGCGCCACAGCCAATGATTTCAGGAAGTAAAGAACCAGTACCCGAAGGACAGTCACGAAATCAGTGCAATGTTCTGGACTCGAACACAAACCCAATAGTGTATAACGTCAGACGCCTGAGCCGTAGAAAACTATAATTACTGCTCTCCGTAGAAATAACACTGAGTTCGTCTAATAAAGTGGTTAAGGATTGCACATACCCAGAGATGGAAACGGGTCACGGGTCGACAATTTTTTGCGGGTCAAACGGGTCGGGTCAAGGTGTTTCTGACCCGATTTTGACATGGTTTTATTTAAGTTTTATTTTTGAAAAGCAAAAAAATATTTCTTCAAAGAAAAGCACCCACTCTGGAATTTTGTGTTTGATACTAGCGCCCGCTGACTGAAAAATGATTTGTCATGCAATAAGAAGGAAGAGTGTCCCTTCCTTCTAAGGGGGCATTTATGAAAACAATATCCACATTTTGGGAACTTTCGACTCATCATACATAAGTGATGAGTCTTGTAAAAATTATTGTTGCTGTGAAACATTTTTAAGTTTGATATGTTGTCAAGAAAACAGCAAAAACTGAAATTAAACCTACAACAAGTTAATTCAAAAATTTGGACAGTAGCGTTATCAAAATTAAGTGGAACAGCCTCAACGTCACTGCGGAGGGACATTCTGAGTTTCGCAGATGTTTGAAATCATGTGTAAAACAGACGTTATGTGTTGCAAAAGAAGGCCGACCGTTTCAATACTTTTTGGAAGTTAGTAAATTATTTCTATAATATGTACATTTGTTGAATTTCCATATAACCAAAGATACCCACTGGTGAGAGACATTTTGAACACCCTGTGTGTGTGTGTGTGTGTGTGTGTGTATATAATCATCATCGTCAACCATTATCAATCCACTGCTGGACGAAGGTCTCTCCAAGCCTCTTCCACAACCGTCTGTCTTGTGCCAGTCTCCTCCATGTTACTCCCGCATACTTTCGAATTTCATCCACCCATTTCACACGTGGTCTTCTTCTGGGTTTTTTTTCCTGTCCCTTGGAATCCAATCTAAAATTTCGGCTGTCCATCGATGGTCTGTCATTCTGGCAGTATATCCAGCCCATTGCCATTTCAGGGATTTTACTCTGATCATTATGTCTTCCACTCTTGTCCTTTTTCTGATCCACGAGTTTCTCTTCTTATCTCTCCTGGTTACACCAAGCATGCACCTCTCCGTGCCTTTCTGAGTTGTCTGCAGCCTTTGTATGTCTCTTTTAGTTAAGACCCAAGTCTCTGCACCATACGTAAGCACTGGAAGGATGCATTGATCAAACACTTTTATTTTAAGACATAATGGCATATTGCTCTTGAAAATTATGCTGTTTCTTCCAAAAGCTCTCCAGGCAAGTTTTATACGCAGATTAATTTCTTCATCAATGTGACCCTCACTTGATATCTGCTGTCCAAGAAAAAATATATATATATATCGATTGATGGGGAACAGCTGGAGATAACCGATACCTACGTTTATCTTGGACAGCAGATAATTTCAGACTCGAGCCCGACCCGGAAAAATCTGCTTTGAATTATAATATATACGTATATATTATTATTCAAAGCAGATTTTTCCGGGTCGGGCTCGAGTCGGAAATTTTCGACCCGTTTCCAACTCTGCACATACCCCAAATCTGAGACGACAGATTTCTTTTACTTTTTTTTTTTTTTTTTTTGATTGGAGGTTTAACGACCACCGTGAGCAACTCAATGGGCTATAAGCAGTCGCCCGTCCCTAATTTAGGGTCACTGGTTCCAGGGAAGGGAGAGAGCCAGTGCCGTAAGACAAACAACATCCATGCCTCACCGGGATTCGAACCCGGACCCCTTACAGACGAATGATCAGACGCCATCGCTTTGACCACTGCGCTCTTTTACTTTATCATGCTCATGACGGCTCCTTAAAAGAAAGCCAACTGTCTTTTAACCCTTTGTATTAAATAGTCAGGCTCCCGGCTGCTGTGTTAAAACGCATCAGGCTGATAAGAAAATTTCGTCGAAAACTAAAGTTTTTGCAAATCTGATTTTAGAATGAAAAATACTCTTCATAGCAATAATCTTGATGTCAAATAAAACGTTTGCAATTTTCTTTTACTTGTGTTACGTCGCTTCCTTTCATTTGTTACGATCATTCCATGTGGCATTTTTAAAACTATCTTTTCTATCATTGCTTTTTGTGTAGACGCGCTCATTTTGTCACGGTCACTTTTCCCGTCAGAGGCATTATTTCTATTTTTAAGGATATTTTAACAGTTTCCCCACATCAAACACTACAGTGATCCTGCTTTTTAAGTGTTCTTAGGTCTGGTGGAAATAGAAGTCATCTTGTGTTGCCGAAAAGTATCCGTCCAGGGATTTAAACGATCGTCTATGATTGAAGACTAGATGGCGTTGACTGGAAATAAAAAATAATCAAAGGAAAAGCGATTAATTAAAAAAATTCCCGGAAAAAGCTCAGTCGGAATGAATAATGGCTGAGAAATGCCGTTCGTAATACCGTCTGTTCGGCAAACTCCCCTTTTGAGTAATGGCCACCTTATAGCCCATAGGGGCTATTAATCACCTACGATACGGCTTTCTGCCCTCGATAATTCGTTCCGAGAGCACAAAAATAGAAAAAATACCGTTTACATGAGCAGTTTGTTCCTTTTCATTTTTCTCTCAAGTGGCAGCCCAGAATCATCGGCAGTGACTGACGCGAATGCCTCAGAATTTCAACGGAAAATTTTAAGTTCTTGAAATAGCAAATGTACAAAAAATTACAGCAAACTATCGCACCTGTACTTCATATACATTCAGTTATCACCATAAGACCATCATACACGGTACGAGGGAACATCAGAATCGCCGCACAGTGGTAGATCAGAGTTCGATTTCTGCTTGAGAATCGACCGGCATGTTCTGGTTATGTCCCTTCCTTAGAACCAGTAGCCCTAAATTAGAGACTGGAAACTCTTTATAGCTTTAGATACTGCGATAAGGGTCGTAAAACCGGAAATAAAACTTAAAACACCGGCGTGGAGCAGTTGTCTAGTCACCAGAATCATGCCTTGTATGGTAGGTAACTGTTGTGGGTTCCAAAACCGCATCCGACTCTTAGCCCAATACCAAAGTGGTCTGAGATGGGAAAGTTCCACTCCAGGATGAGGCATGGGCGGTGCAATAGCGCTGGTTATGTTTCTTCCATGGAACCAGTGGCCCCAAATGAAGTAGAGGCGGCTGCTTATAACAGTTAGCGTTTGCTCATGGTGGTCGTTAAATCCCAAAACAAACCTTCCCGCTCGCAGTTTCCCACGGTTTCAGTGAGAGTAACGTAGAAGGCGTAGAGAGATTTCTAAAGTCGACTCGGAAATTATTGAGCCACCTCTGGAGGTTGATACTTAATGAGAAAGGCAATGTGAAACCACCTCATCCCAATCAATCCCCATTCCCCAGGGCATTCGTCACCATGACTGTACACGCTCATGGTGATCTATATCCTTGTCTGAACATGGCGCCTGAAGAAAAAAAAACTCACGGCAATTTATTTTTAATGAAGTCTTAACCCTGGAATACACAGACTATTTTCTCACCTCCTAATACACGGGGGGGGATTTATCAGAACAAAATTGACTAATACATAGAACACAGCTGCCGCAACGACACCTCCATGCATGTACACAGTTCAGTCTAGACTGAGAATACATGAAACAACAACCTTCCTTAGCAAACTAAGAACTACTGGGGTGTTGTATAGCACCCCGCTCTATATTCTACGGTTCAAGGAAAATTATAAAAAAGAAATTAGCACATTTTGCATTTGTAAACACGGTCCATAAGTTAACGATGCTCCGGAGTTTTTTTTTTCAGTTTGCAGCCAGGTACACACATTTTTGATTTCCTGATCACGTAAAATCTGACTTTTTTTCTGTTCAGAGGACCAAAAAGGTGACACTAGCTTTGAACTTGGCTCTTTGCTTAATGGTGGAGGAAGAATTTCGACTTTACTTCTCGGGAGTTTTCTTGTTCCGTTGCTTCTTTTAAGGTCAGGAACACTGAGTTTTTCCTGTTTTTTTTTAATCTAATCAGTGCAAATAACCGAATTTGTTATCAGCATGTGCTAGTCTTTTAAATAATTTCAAATCGATCATTAACTGTTGGTTGAATCTCTGATAATTTTTATATGCAAATTAAGTTATGCCTAAATCTGGAAACCATTTGTTAAAACAAAAGTTCCTGTTAATGACTATTTGTTCACAGAGTCGTCGAGCGAAAAATATTCAAAAATTTCACACCGCCTATATATTTATATTCATATTTTTACATAATGCCTGCAAGGAGCTCCTTAGTGTTTTTATGGTTTAGGTGTAACATCTTCATTTTGATTATCGAGCAACTTTCTTTCTGAAAGTCAAAGCTTAGTAGAGCAAGAAATGGTGTTGCTGTTCGTAAGTGCATACAGAGACTTTTATTGTTAAAGTTCCCTTTTGGGTTGGTCGCGGGGGGTTTAACGAGCACCACGAGCAACTCAGTGGGCTATAAGCAGCCACCTGTCCCTAATTTGAGGCCACTTGTTCCATGAAAGGGGTACAGCCAGTGCCGTAAGACACACACACACACGATCCATGCCTCATTCGGGATTCGAATCCAGACCCATATCGGACGAATGACTAGAAGTCAACACTTCGTACCCCCCCCCCCCCATGACCTTTTCTGTATTTAATTCTGTATTTAAATTCTTCCTTTGTATGTTTGGTTGTTTAACGACCACCGTGAGTAACTGGATGGGCTATAATTAGTCGCCCTTTCCTAATTTAGGGTCACTGGTTCCAGGGAAGGGAGACAACCAGTAACATAAGACAAACAAAACATCCAAGCCTCACCCGGATTCGGACACACCTCAGACGAACGATCAGAAGTCCTGGGCCACCGGGGCTGCCAGTTTCCTAAGTCCCCAAGGGAAAAATTTAAAAACACCATAATATATAATCCTACTTTTTGTATTTTATTTATTTTTGGATTGGGGGTTTAACGACCACCGTGAGCAACTGCCCGAAAATTTCATTTCACCGAAAGGACGTTTTACCATTGGGTCGTTTCAACGAAACTTTCATTTCAACGAAGGGTCTTCACTTGTAACGAATTCTCAGGTGTCAAAGTGATGGCGGTTAATAAATAACACAGTGAAGCAATCATTGCTGTTGTTGTTGATTGGAGGTTTAACGACCACCGTGAGCAACTCAATGGGCTATAAGCAGTCGCCCGTCCCTAATTTAGGGTCACTGGTTCCAGGGAAGGGAGAGAGCCAGTGCCGTAAGACAAACACAACATCCATGCCTGACCGGGATTCGAACCCGGACCCCTTACGGACGAATGATCAGAGGCCAACGCCTTAGACCACTGCGCCACCGGGGCGGCAAAATCATTGCTGTATTTGATCCGTTGAACACATTACGGACGCGTCATGATTGTGGTTTTTATGCGACACTATATTTACAAGTGTCAGTCTGATTAATATTCTTGAGAATACAGCAACTTAAAATATTCAAAATAAATTTGGGGCGTGAGTAGCGTACCTAATTGTTTAGGTGCTTAATAATATAAGTAATTTAACTACATAATTAATTATTTTATTGATAGTAATTGTAACCTATTTTTAAAATGGTAGACTTTTTTTTTTAAACAAAAATCACTCTACCTTGCTTGAAGTTATAATATTACGCCTACATCGAAACACGATCTATATTTCAGACAAATTACAAAAAATATTTTTTAAACATCTACGAAAACGTTTCAGGGGAAGAGACAGAACTGGTAGCCTGTTTTACAAGCATATCCAAGAAAGCAATGCACTTCAATACATCCTTTAAAAAGTACGAACTATTTGATAACGTGACCTTTCGGTGAAATAAACTATTAGGTGTAGTACCTGTTCGATGAACTGAACAGTTCAATTACATGACCTAATAGCGAAAGGAAGTGAACTTTTCGGTGAAACATCGCTTGCTTCGGTAAAATGATAATTTCAATAAAACGACTTTTCCGGGAAATTATCTTTTCAGGGAAGTAGCCGACGTAGATATCAACTACACTCCGATTCGGTGGGAGCCCGCGCGTCTGACCACTCGGTCGTTGTAGCATGAGCTTTTCTCTCCATCTAAACTGAAAAGCGTTTTTTCGTTTTTTTTTTGTTTTTTTTTTTATTGGAGGTTTAACTACCACCGTGAGCAACTCAATGGACTATACGCAGTCGCCCGTCCCTAATTTAGGGTCATTTGCTCCAGGGAAGGGAGAGAGCCAGTGCCGTAAGGTAAACACAAAATCCATACCTCACCGGGATTCGAACCCATCTTGAACGAATGATCAGAAGCCATCTCTTAGACCACTGCGCCGCCGGGGCGACCCAAACTGTTTAGATTCGTGCACAGTAGAACCTCGTAAAAAAAAAAAAAAAAAAAAACCTAGTTTGTACAATTTCTTACGTATCACATTAGACAAGCAGTCATTCTACAAACAAAAATTTCATGCTTCCGAAACTAGCTCTTTAGAATGGACATGATCTTTTTGACCACATGAATCAGTTTCACGTGATCACTATAAAAGTTTTAAAATATGGAAAAATAATTAGGAATATTGCAGACATACTTTAAGCATCAAATGAGGGAGTGCTCAATAAGGTGTGGCAGGATTTGCTTTCAATAAGCCAACTGTTGCATTTCTTGATGACAAATCATCGTGAAAAATCGTAATAACCACTGAGTATCTTACGCTGAGAGTCTCCTCTGTTATTTCATTATGACAGTTTCCACCATTCTGTTTGCACGCTAGATTCGTTTACGGGACTCACCAATGAGTAAGGTCATCCACAACGGAACTCGTACATAACGTAGTTACGGCTTCTCCAAAATTCCTAAAACCACCGAAGCACCGTTCCTAGAGAAGGATTATCGCCATCAAATACCTCTGTAAACTCTGTATGCACACACTTTCATTCAAACGAACCTTAAATCAATGCGAAAACACTGTTTGTTCTCTTGACACTTCCATGTTTACTTCCTTGATCAGCGTCACTGCTGCTGTCAGATGAGACAGAACGATTTGTAAAACCTTCGTCTCCTCTACAAATGTCGCTTGTTCCTTCGTTGCCAGCGCTTTACATGAAACTTTTGCACAATTTAAAATTTTCACTGTGACTTTCGTATATTTTTGCTCGGTTTTTTTTTATTTGATTGGAGTTTTTAACGACCACCGTGAGCAACTCAATGGGCTATAAGCAGTCGCCCGTCCCTAATTTTGGGTCACTGGTTCCAGGGAAGGGAGAGAGCCAGTGCCGTAAGACAAACACAACATCCATGCCTCACCGGGATTCGAACCCGGACCCCTTACAGACGAATGATCAGAGGCCATCGCTTAGACCACTGCTCCACCGGGGCATGCATATCCAGCCATCGTCTACAAATATGCCCGTGAAGCACACATTCGGAGGTGCTGCCTTATCTCCTCGTTACTGTCGGCTTGCTCGGTTTGTATGCTTTTAAAAGATATCTAATTGCATCGAATTCTTTTTCTAGAAAAGATAAGTTCTGTGCTGACACGTGAGCGAAAGAAGTACGTAATGAAAGTTTTTTTTTTTTTTTGATTGGAAGTTTAGCGACCACCGTGAGCAACTCAAATGGGCTATCAGCAGTCGCCCGTCCCTAATTTTGGGTCACTAGTTCCAGGGAAGGAAAGAGCCAGTGCCGTAAGACAAACACAACATCCATGCCTGACCGGGTTTCGAACCCGTACCCCTTAAGGACGAATGATCAGAGGCCAGCGCCTTAGACCACTGCGCCACCGGGGCGACAATGAAAGTTTCAATACCTTCCCCGTTGGCTCAGTGGTCTAAGTTGCTTCTGTGACCATTCGTTCGCGATGAGTCCGGGTTCGAATCACGGTATGGTATGGATGTTGTGTTTGTCTTACGGCACTGGTTCTCTACCTTCCCTGGAACTAGTGACTCTAAATTAGGGACAGACGACGGCTTATAGCCCATTGAGTTGCAAACAGTAATCGTTAAACTTCCAAAACAAAATGTTCCAAAATCAAGGCATGTCTTTACTGATATTTTGATCTAGTACATGTGATTTGTTTTTTGATAAAACTTTGTACATTTGTACAGCTAGTAGTATAATGATGCTTGTCGTTTGAAACCGATTTTCGGCAGCAATCAAAGGAAGCTAAATTCCGTCTTCGGCAGGAATAAAAAGCAGTCGTTATGGAGCTTTCGAATTTTACGTGATCTTCCGCATCTATTCTGCATTAACTTTGTTCGACTCTTGCTTTTACAAAACTGCGACAGTGCTGTAGAGTAGTGACCGCATTGACAGCTGGCATTGCTGTCTTCATCTGAAAGAAGAAAAAAAGGAAAAGAAAAGAAGGCGATCGCAGTCGGAAGACAAAAAACGCTAATGTTCTTTCACACCTTTTCACCATTCCGTTTGCTGGACTCTGTCTTTCTACGACTGCAATCCAAAAACACCGCAGCTGTTTTATTGTTGGCAGAGCAAGGATTGGCTTATCACCTTTATTAAGACCATATTTGCGGTAGCAGTCAATTTCTTAATAAACTCAATCCCGTCGCTATAGAAAAACAACTCAAGAAGCGTTCAGAATCAAACGTTACCAGTTCTTTTGAGTCTTCTATCGCCTGAAAACATGTGTGGCCCACGTCGGTGGCAGAGTGGCACGAGGCACTGGGTTATTGTTTTTCGTCCGAGATGGCTTCGGGCTCCAACCCGTGTGAGGTATGGATAGTGTATTTATCCTATCGCACTCTCTTCTAGTCCTTCTTCTGAGATGGGTCCGGGATCGAATCCAGTGAGGTATGGATAGTATGTTTGTCCTATTGCACTAGCTTCTAGTCTTTCGTCCGAGATGGGCTTAAGCTTGAACCCGGGTGAGGTATGGCTAGCATGTTTGTCCTATGGCACTGGTTTCTAGTTCTTCGTCCGAAATGGGCCCGGGCTCAAACCCGGGTGAGGTGTAGATAGTATGTTTGTCCTATGGCAATGGCCTGTTATTTAGTGTGTTTGTCCTATTGTCTCGTCTTTCGTGCGAGATGGGCTTAGGCTCGAACCCGGGTGAGGTATGGATAGTATGTTTGTCCTGTGGCACTGGCTTTTTGTCTTTCGTACGAGATGGGTCCGGGAGCGAACCCTGTGAGGTATGGATAATATGTTTGTCCTATGGCATTGGCTTCTAGTCTTTCGTCTGAGATGGGCTTAGGCTTGAACTCGGGTGGGGTATGGATAGTATAGTTTTCCCAAGGCACTGGTTTCTAGTTCCTCGTCGGAGATGGGCCGAGCTAGAACCCGGTGAGGTATGGATAGTATGTTTGTCCTATGGCACTGGCTTTTAGTTCTTCGATCGAGATGTGTCCGGGCACGAACCCGGGTGAGGTATGGATGGTATGTTTGTCCTGTGGCACTGGCTTTTAGTCTTTCGTCTGAGATATATCCGGGCTCGAACTCGGGAGAGGTATGGATAGTATATTTGTCCTACGGCACTAGCTTCTAGTCTTTCGTCCGAGATGGTCCGGGATAGAACCCGGGTGAGGCATGGACAGTGTGTTTATCCTATGGCACTGGCTTTCACCTCTCTTCCCTGGAACAAGTAGCCTTAAGTTCGGGACGGGAGCCAAACCAGTTGCTCATAGTGGTCGTTAAACCCCTAAACGAAAAAAGGAAAACAACATATGTGAGCGAGAATCTCAGGTGACCTGGCTAGTTAATGTAAGACTTAATGTGAAATCAGAGGAAAGTAATACTTTACTGATTGTGAAATTGTTGGAACAAATGGTATAGTAATTAATTCTTGTGTTTTTATCACGTCTTTTGTAAAAAAAAGATCGTATTATGTTATCGGTTTGTCCGTCGGTTCGTCCTTCCGTGTGGACACCATATCTCTGGAATTATTAGTCCGATTTGAAAACTTCGTTTTGCATTGTAATGCTTGAAATGTGAGAATGATGACCCTTGTATTACAGTGTTTTTCCGGTGCATAACGTCGCCTCTATAGGGCATAAATGCAGGTGATATCGAATTCAAAGCAGGGTCATTCCACTCCAAATCGTCAGATGCTATCCACCACACCATCTCCTATTCTTACGATTTTTTTTTCATGAATAGATCACCCTAATGTATGAAATTCCCGAAAGTTTCATTTTTTTATTTTCCATAGATTAGAAGATATTAATTATCGAATTATGGTGCAGGGGGGGGGGGGCTTAATCGCGTAAAAACGGAATTATCTCAGTTGTTTGGATTAAAAGAAGTACCAAAATCACCACCCTTTCGTAATTTCCTTTAAGGAATCGATTGGTGCAGTGCACGAATTTCTATCTATTTTAGTTTTTGAGTTACGTGCAACGGGAAAGCCTTTTTCAAAACGTAAAAGAGCAATGTAGTACAGCCTTCAGAAAGTCGCATTGCTTTCGTTTTTTTAAAAAAGTTGAGTCTAACAAATGAAGAAAAACAACAACCTTGGGCTTTCACGTGCGCGCTGAGAAAAGAATTTTTAATTTTGATGCACGGATTGTATTTTGCCACTGTGAAACCGCGCGCGTCCCGCCCCGGTGGCGCAGTGGTCTAAGCGATGGCCTCTGATCATTCGTCTGAAAGGGGTCCGGGTTCGAATCCCGGTCAGGCATGGATGTTGTGTTTGTCTAACGGCACTGGCTCTCTCCCTTCCCTGGAACCAGTGACCCTAAATTAGGGACGAGCGACTGCTTATAGCCCATTGAGTTGCTCACGGTGGTCGTTAAACCTCCAATCAAAAAAAAAAAAAAAAAAAAAAAAAGAAACCGCGTGCGGCGAATAGCGTGCTGCCAGCTAAACGGCAGCGGGAGAGGATGTTGGCCTTCGGACGGGCGGCAGATCAAGATGCCATGCACGTCGGTGAGATCGCACGATCATTTGATGTGATGGAGGAAGGATGGCGAATTAATGTTATGTTCAAAGGCATTTCAATTAATATAATTGTAAAATATTACTAAAGGGTCATTTCACGCCAAAACGTCAGATGCTAACCATCACATTCTTACCCATTTGACGACGAGAAAAACTAATATCGCCGCCCCGGTGGCGCAGTGGTCTAAGGCGCAGGCCTCTGATCATTCGTCCGTAAGGGGTCCGGGTTCGAATCCCGGTCAGGCATGGATGTTGTGTTTGTCTTACGGCACTGGCTCTCTCCCTTCCCTGGAACCAGTGACGCTAAATTAGGAACGGGCGACTGCTTATAGCCCATTGAGTTGCTCACGGTGGTCGTTAAACCTCCAATAAAAAAAAAACAAAAAAACCTAATATCAACCATTTTACTCCGTACAGCTTACCAATATATAATATGAGCTATATGGTGAAAAAGGTTACATACAAATTACGCATATAAATTATACAACGGACGTCGAAAATACTAGTTGTGCAACTTAATGTTCGGCCCCTGATCGCAAGCGATCATAGAACGTCGGCAAATGCAAATAGCTGTGTGCCATAACGGCTGATTGCAGCGCCATCCGACAGCTTTTCAGGCAACCGTAACCGCTCACAGCTGTAGTGACAGAAGGGACGATAGTTGACAGTGAAAGCAATGTCTTTCGCGAAGCAACATTTGAGGCACTGCTTCCTGTTCGCGTTCCAGCTGAAAAAAGTGCCGCGGAATCCCAGCAAATGATCTGTGCTGCTTTGGATGAGGCTGCTTTGCGTGTGGCTGCTGTGTCCTACAGTACGTGTAAGAAGTGGTTCCAGCGGTTTAAGCAGGGAAATTTCGATCTCCGTGATGCAGAACGTCCGGGACAGCCACAGAAAGTTGGCGATGAGGAACTGGAACAACTGTTGGACGCGGATCCCTGTCGCACACAGTCAGAGCTCGCCCAGAGACGTAACACGGCAAGCCATTGCAAAGCGCCTGCACAAGCTTGGACGGATTCACAAGGAGGGCCGTTGGCCGTTGGGTGCCCCACCAACTCACAGCTGTGAACAAGTCTAGGGGCTACGATGTTGCTGTGTCTTTGCTCTCCAGATTCAAGAAGAAGGATTTCCTCCACAAGATTTTGACCTGTGATGAGAAGTGGATCCTCTGCGATAATCCCAAGCGACGCAAATCGTGGGTTTATCCCGGTCAGCCTACCACCAGTACCACTAAACCGAATATCCATGCCAGGAAGTTGTTGCTGCGCATATGGTGGGATCAGCGCGGTGTCGTGTACTATGAGTTGCTCAAACCTGATGAAACGGTCAATGTTGAGCGTAATTGTCAGCAACTCATTCGTGTGAGTGACGCAATGGAGGCGAAAAGGCCATACACCGGCAAGGGCAGAAGGTCAGTCCTGTTGCTCCAGGATAACGCGTGTCCTCACACCGCGAAAACGACTTTAAACACGATCACCGACCTGGGATGGGAGATTTTGTCTCACCCGGCGTATTCTCCAGACTTCGCCCCGTCGGATTATCACCTCTTTCGCTCCCTGCAACATCACCTGAGTGATACGCACTTCACTTCTGTCGAGGAAGTCCACACAAGTATTAATGACTTTATCAACTCGAAACAGCCCTCTTTTTTCCGCAGTGGCATTCGGCAGCTCCCTGACCGATGGCTCAAATGTATCCAACACAATGGGAATTATTTCCCTGATTAAGTACGTATTCGATTTGCTATAATTTGCTGTCAACGTGTCGTGCCTGTGGCCGAGAACTAAGTTGCACACCTAATATATTGGTATTCTTAGCCATTCAATGACGAGAAGAAATAATATAAACTTTTTTCTGCCCGTATAGCTTACCGATATACAGTAGTAAACGCTTATAAATTATGCAGTTGACGTTGAATATCGTTTTTGGTATATTGATTAACGAAATCTATACAGCTCACGCAATATCCGACAGAAGTTTTAGACATGAAATAGTGCTATTTCAGGAATTAATAAATTGTCGAGTTGTCCACGCCTGCCGTAAGAGAAAATGATCAATGAATGACAGCTTGAGAAATAAAGTAATCGGGGATATATATCTTGGTGCCTATTCTGGCGAGGTAGAAGTGATATATACTGCGTTTTATTTAACGTCAGACACCTGACGATTACAGATGATGACGTTAGCAAGGCTAAGCGTGGGGTTAGAAAAAATGTTATCGATTATTTTCTGGTAAATCTGGTATTTAAATGAACGAGTATATCTCGCAGTTGTCATCTTGCCAGTTTTTTTTTATTCATTGATTGATTTTTATTTCAGTTGCTTATTTAAAAGTTACCCGTTAGCTGAGAGCTAACGAAACTCTCAAGGGCTCGTGTAAAACAAAACACACCACAGCACCCTGAAATAAGGAGAACACAGTTTAACCGTTAGTGCTGTCGCCCTAAAATAGGAAAGTACAGTTTGACGGTTACACTAAACGAAAAATTTTATGCCTCCTGATCACAGCCGGTGTCGGAGTGGTAGTTACTAGATTTATTTCCTTTATTATTATTTCTTTTGATTAATCATGCCAATAAATTTAGAAATAATGGGAAACATTAGCAGACATCGAACGTATGAGTACGGTTTCGTTAATGTAATACCCAATGTATCGTAATTATTGATTACAAATATATGTAAAACAAGTATGGAACTCGTGTTACTATTTAGCAATCGTAATTTGTCCACTCTGTTTTATGCGCTTCTGTTTCTCCTTATCAGTTTCAACACAGTTGTCGTCCGCATATTGACAAGTCACTTTAGCCGTCTCTTGACCAGTTTTTTTTTTTTTTTTTTGTTTAACGCATTACGCCACAATCACAATGCACAAAGACGCTGAAAAACTAGGCAGCAACTTTCAAATCGCAAGAGAATAAAAGAAATCTGAGAAAATTCATTACAGAGCTTTTCCACTTCTGGTGAGCTAAAGCCGCTGTTTTCCAGAGGTTGTAAATTAGGATCTGAGGAAGTAGTTCGAGGTCTGGGGTCATTTTGTCTAAAAAAAAAAAAAAAAAAAAACCCAAAGAACTAGAAACAAGCCTGTAGGCCATAGGCGGATCAAAAGAGTAAATTGTTTATAAGAAAAATAAACAGTTCTGCATCTGTGACGAACAGAAAACGTTGTACCATAATGGAAAATAAATTAATAAACGCAAGGGCAGTGGCGACGCCAGCCGCTCACAACTGGGTGGGCCATTAAGCGCGGAGGAGGGGGGGAGGAACTGATCATGATAGGAGAGGAGGCACATATTTTTAAGTGTTTGGCAGAAAATTTGGGGAAAAACTCCGTTTATATACATTTTACCCGACACTGATAACGTTATCTCTAATAATAAAAAAAAGTTTTGAAGTGAATACTGTATGTCGTATGGGAACCATGGATACGAACCTCTATGGCAAGTTACTATTTCTTCGCAATTTTAGCTTACTTTGGGTCTTTCTTTTTTTTTCATAAGGCTATTTTTGAATTATATTCTTAACCTGACAAGGAATCTCTCTTTCTCTCTCTCTCTCTCTCTTATCGTTTTAAACTACACTGCTGGCCACCCCAAATGCAACGCCAAGAATTAAGGAAGCATCCGATTGGCCTGAAACTCGCAGCATGCGTCGCCGCGAGAGGACATGCAAACGATTAGCATTGCAGGGCATATGCAAATCATGTCCGCCCGACACGCCACCGCGAGGCACTATAAGAAGGTTGCACAGAAAACGGGGTGTAAGTAGTGGAAGTGTGTTGTGCTGCCGGACCTGTGCGTGGGAAGCTTCCTGATGCCTCGTCGCAGAATACGGCAGTCATTCCAGCACGTTTCGGAGTTCGACAGAGGACGAATAGTGGCTTATCGCGACAGGGGTTTATCGTACCGAGACATCGGCGCCCGTGTGGGACGACATCCAGCCACAGTGAGGTGAGTATGGATTCGGTGGGTGCAGGAGGGACGGACGGACCGACGTGACCGATTGCCGCAGCCGGGGCACACCATCGAACGAGAGGACCGGCATGTTGTGCGGAGGGCATTGACGGCTCGCACCGCCACATCACGAACGTTAGCGCTGGAATTAGGGTGTGTTGCGCAACAACCTGTGTCAGCACGTACCGTTCGACGTCGTCTGCAGGAGCGGGGACGTGTCGCACGGCGCCCATTGCTCCGATTACCATTGACGTTACACCACCGGCGAGTGCGGCGGCAGTGGGCCGTTGAACGCTGCACCTGGACTACGGAATGGCACGACATTGTCTTCTCCGACGAATCCCGCTTCTGCCTGCAACACCACGATGGTCGGATCCGCGTGTGGCGACACCGCGGCGAGAGACTGTATGGTGCCTGCATTATGCATCGCCAAACCTGTCCGTCGCCTGTTGTTATGGTTTGCGGCGCAATTGGATATGACACCCGCACCCCTCTGGTACGCATCGCCGGTACACTCAACAGCCACCACTACATCTCCGACGTTTTGGAGCCTGTAGTCCTCTCTTGCCTGCAGGACCTGCCAGCGGCCACGTTTCAACAGCACAATGCGCGCCCGCACGTGGCACACATCGTGCAACAATTCTTCACGGCCCACCAGGTGTCACTGCTGCCGTGGCCCGCCTGTTCTCCCGATATGTCGCACATCGAACACGTCTGGTCGCTAATCGGCAACCAAGTGGCCCGACAAGCACCACCCGCGGTTACGCCTGATGAACTGTGGAAACGTGTGGAAGCAGTCTGGATTGACATACCACAAGCCCACATCCAAAGCCTCTTTCGTTCGATGCCGCGGCTTGTAGCGGCCATTATTGCCAGCCATGGGGGCCACACGAACTATTGATGTCTGCGTGTTCCGCAAGTCGCACGGGCCTGTAAGCTCAATCGTTTCATCTTTGTATCTGTTGTTATGTGGCCAGTAAATTTGGCTTTGCTATCTCGTGTCCTTCTTGGTGTTGCATTTTGGGCGGCCAGCAGTGTATAATTACAAAAATGATGTGTTTCTTCTGCTCTCTTGGAAATTCGTTCAGAGGACTCCCCTATTTCCCTCCTATAAGTAGAAAAATTAACAGCAATGTGGAATGCCATAACATTAGAATTGAACTTTTCTCACGGGGCAAATTTAATTTCTACGCTGCAGAAAAAGTATCGTATTACTTTCACAGAAAATAATCGGAGGAGATTTTGCGTGCGCGTTTAAAATCCTCCTAACACTTTTTTGTCAACATCATTTTTCATCCTGCGGCGAATGGCAGGTTTATAGTTAACGATATCTTTACGAAGAGCAATAAATTAGCGGGATGTTGATCAGACAAAGCGCGAAAAAGTTCTGGAGCGTCAGGGTCATTTGCAGTAACCCTCCTCGAAACAACATCTAAAATGGAGAGAGGCTTCATTTCATCGCCGGCATGACCAATCTGAAAACAAAGCACGATGGAACTTTTTATCCATGTATACATACATACATACTCGCCAGAATTTAAGGAAAAAAAGCTGATTAAAAATATATGATCCCCAAAATTAGCCAAAGAAATTTCTCCACGAACATAGAGCGTAGAAAGGGCAGGAAACATGTCTTAAAATCGTTGGTCTCTCGTCTAGAGCGAAAGCACTGGCAGTAATCAACCCCCCCCCCCCAAGTAACTTTGGTTTTGCATCGATTTCAAGAAATGGTCTAGGTGATGACACCAAACACGAGAAAATCTTGCGAACACTGAAATCTTTAGATGTTAAATTTTATGATAATCGCCAAATTCGTTATCGGAAAAAAAAAAAAAAAAATTATTGCGTGGAAGCTCAACTTCCTGTTGTCTGATTTGATCAAATATAATCAAAATCCGACACGGAAGTTAATCACAGCGTTGTGAGACATCGAAATATAAACATCGTTCATGAACTAATCATGTTTTGTTTTTTTGTTTTTTAAATAAAGAACTCCTTTCCTTTAAAACGTGAGTTCAACAATACATGCGTCAGCGCGGCGTGATCGCTTATGGGTGCGGAAGGGGTACCGTTCCTCTTCCGGTACCACGTCTCCGCACAGCCGTGGCCACGACGCAGCGTGCTTCGCCGACTGCGCTTTCACAGTGGCAATGCACTAGCCATGCACCATGTTTAAAAATTATTTTCTCGGAGCTCAGGCAAAAGGCCAAGGGATTTTTTTCTTCATTCGATAGATTAAACCTTCCTTTGCAATGAATAATAACTGCAGCTTTCTAAGTGCTGTACTATATTGCCTTTTTAAACATGGAAGAAAGGCTCTCTCATTGCTCAAAACTCAAAAACTAAAGCAGATAGAAACTCGTGCATTTCACCAATGGATTACTTGGTAAAAATTAAGAAAGAATGATGATTCACGTATTTCTTTATACTCTAAATAACAGAGGTATTTGCGTTTTTACGCAAAACATGTCCGCCATGCACCAAAATTCAAAAAATGTTATCTCCTAACCTATCGGAAATAAAAAATTGAAACTTTCAGGGTTTTTATAAGTTGGGAGTAGCTACCCATTAAAAAAATCGTAAGAATCGGAGATGTGTTGATGGAAAATTAATTCAAAATTTGACGATTTCGCGTGGAATGACCCAGTACATTTTATTGCATATCGTCATCATCATCATTGTTAACCATTATCAATCCACTGCTGGATGAAGGTATCCCCACGTTTCTTCCACAACGGTCTATATTGCGCCAATTTCCTCCGTGTTACTCCCGCATGCTTTCGAATTTCTTCCACTTATCTCATATGTGGTCTTCTAGGTCGTTTTCTCTCCCTTGGAATCCAGCTGCCGGAGACTGAGGACCAAACTTTACGTTGTAAAGTCATCTTTGGGGGTTAGGGGTTGGCCATAACTCACCACGCTGGCCAAGCGAGCTGGTGAGTGTGGGATAGCATTTCCTCTAATCCCGGTGGTATAGTTATACTGCTATTTGTCGGTCGTCAGAACCCCTGTATTGGGATCAGAATACAGAGCGAGAAGGCGGGGTTGGTATTTGTCACGGAGAAGCCATATGTTTGCGCATCACCTGACCTTGCATTCCTTATTGCTTATATTTGCTTCTAAATACCGGATTGAAAAAATTATTTTTCCTTTCGATGCCATTTATAATGAAGACTATTTTAGTCACTGTTTCTTTTTCAAGTAATGCATAGATTTCCGCTAGGGGGCGTAAAGGTAAATTGCGTTTTCCTCGATATCTCTGCTTCTAAAAGTCCCTTTTGAAATAAATCAAGGTTGAATTTCGTGCTGCATTGGTAATGCTAGAAAAACTAAGCCGTCTTCAACACGCTTATAAGTTAAAACCTTTAATTTAAACACAGAGCTTAAAAGCACAAAGCTTAAAAATACACAAACACTTTCAAGGCGGCGCCAGTCTGTTCATCAGGTGTGAGTGTTAAAATAAGATCAGATCATAAGTAGAGGATTTTAGGAAGGGAGTGGCTGACTCCGGGTCTTAAACAACCCTTAGAAATAGGAAGCTAGGAGCTTTGGGCAAGAGTGCCCGATAGCAAAGTGACACGGAAGCGAGGTAGAAAGGGGGGAGGAAGACGCCCTTATTTATTACCGGGGGCCAGTACCCGGGGCCCGACGGCTTAACGTGCCCGTGTGAGTGTTAACGTGAGGACAATGGATTACATACATGTGGGAGATGGAGTGGGCCACAATAGACATGCGCAATAGAGCAAGGTGATGAACATTTAGAATTAAGTTGTTTTTACAACATTTAAACTCTCCGTGAGGAGAGTTAAACCTTTCGATTTCGGGGTGGTAAGAACGGTGGCATTATCCCATTTCGGTTGAAAGCCTTCCTTAAGGAGTAAGCGCGACATCTCTGTGGCAGATGACTTAGTCTTTATGTTATATTTATGTTCGCTCAGACGGGTTTTTAAATTGCTGTTCGCCGAGCCGATATAAACACAGTCGTCCCGCCCAGGTTCGGTCGTTCTGAGGGGGAAGAGTAAACCCCATGGCGGTCCAACGTCTGAGTTAAGTCTCTGTCGTGTTTTACTAAGAACCATATCGCATGTGTGCTCAGCCCAAAGTTCAGTCCATAGGGTCTGCAAATGTTTTTTAGAACATTGGCTAATGGCGGAAAGTACGGTATCGAGCCTACATATTTAAAAGGTCTATTGTTTCTAGATAAGGTGGTGGAAGTTCTGGCATTCATTTTTCTCAGCAGCTGGTTCACTACATGTTGAGGATATCCAAAGCTGGCTGCATAGGCGTTTATTTTTCCAATCTCAATGTTAAGTAACTCCGGTGTTGAAGAGTGATTTAGCACGATGTAGCATGAAACGTATGGAGGATAGTTTCTGACTCAAAGGGTAGGTTGAAGAGGATGGTATCATCGATATGCTGGAGGATGGCTTTCTGTAAACAGATGTAGTTATTGTGTGGTTATTTGGGTCCCGTTTGAGCAGAATATCTCTTTTGAAAAATTCTTCCTGCACCGGAAGCTGCTCCTCATGGCAAACTTTTTTAATGTAATTTCTAATTTTTGGTGAGGAATGTTTTGGCCGCCATGGGGGCGTAAATTTTCATTTCTGCTTCTGATGTATTTGCAGCAAAACCTCAGCTTCTGAAAACTCGATTGAAGAAATTCTTTCCTGGACCGATACCATTCACCTCGAAAAATCTTTTCAGAATACTTCTTAACAATTGCATAGTTTTTCTGCTAGGGACGTAGATGTATATCGTATTTTTGTCGATATATCTGCTTCTAAGTGTACGATTTGAAAAAATCTTTCTTTGAGAGCGTTTCTGCTGCGCAATGTTTCTCATACAATTTAAATATTTTCTTAACGCATAAGTGTACCACTAGAGGGCGTAAGTAAAGGAATCAAAAGATGTGCTCATTACAACCGAAAATTCGGTGTCATCGTTCTTGTTTTTTTTAATCCTTTCATGTGATGTTAAACTTTTGTTGGTTTTGAATAGCAAAGAATACAAATTTCTGCATAGCCAGCTCATGCAGTTACAAACACGTAGGGTTAAAGAAAATACGAGAACGCAAGAATATACACAGCCGGACAATTACTAAGGACGGATGACAATAGCAACGATAGCAACCATAAAATGGAAGGCAGGAAAATGTGGAAATTAGCATAAGTGCGGGATACAGTAAGAAGTGTTGTGCGTATGCAAATTATTGCCGAACTTGTTCGTGACGTCATAGCGCTGATAAGAGATATAAAGGATTTGACGCGTATTGACCGTTGTTGTTCAAACGCAAAGTTGAAAGGGAAAGAATCAATTGACGAACTTGCAATTTTCAGTATGTCTTCCCGACATCACCTAGATGATTTTACGCGTGGCCGTATTATTGGCAAGATTGAAGAAGGGCGAAAAATAACAGATGTTGCCAGGGAGTTCGACGTCAGCCACAGTGTTGTTTCAAGGCTTTGGAAATCATTTCAAACAAATGGAGAGTGTAGCAAACATCACGGGGGAGGTCGTGTTCGCAGTACGACACCTGCAGAAGATCGGTACATTGTGCTATCAACAAAAAGACACCGGCGCAGCACAGCTAGTGAGGTAGCAAATCAGTTTATGGATGCTACTGGCAAGCGGATCTCCCGAAAAACTGTCGCCAGACGTTTGCATGAAGGAGGACTATACGCCCGCCATCCTGTTGTGTGCATCCCATTGTCCAGACGTCACCGTACCACCCGTTTGCAATGGTGCCATCAACATCGCAATTGGACTGATAACGACTGGTCTGCTGTCCTCTTCTCAGATGAGAGTAGATACAGTCTATCGTCTGATTGTCGACGACAACTGATCTGGCGTGATAGTGGTACTGCATATTGTCCAGCAAACATACAGGAAAGGGACCGATATCCGACATGTAGTGTCATGGCATGGGCTGGCATCATGATCAATGGCCGTACGTCCCTCTATGTGCTTCCAACTGGGACTATGACTGGCCAACGATACATTAATGATGTTCTGCTACCTCATGTTCGCATGTTCCGTGGTGCTGTCGGTGATAGATTCATTTTCATGGACGACAACGCAACATGTCATCAAACAGTCGCTGTCCAGGAGTGTCTTGAGAGCGAGGATATTCAACGCCTCGTATGGCCAGCACGTTCTCCAGATCTGAATCCCATTAAAAATGTGTGGGATGCTTTGGGGAGGAGTCTTGCTGGTCGCCAATGCCCTCCAATAAACAAGGACACCCTCATCCATGCACTGACAGAGGAATGGGATAAATTACCCCAACAGCTGCTTGATAATGTTGTGCAAAGCATGACACGACGTGTGGAATCTTGCATCGCCCTCCATGGTGGCCATATCCCGTATTGACATCTTACACCGGAACGCCTGCGGACGGTAATTGCATTTTTTTCACGTTTACGTATTCTGCACAAAATGGCCTGTTTGTCCCTTGAACACGTTCCAAAGCCTTCTGGATTTCAGAGCACAATAAATTGTCTTTCTTGTAATGTCCTGGCATTCTGACATTATTTTATTTCACTTGGCATCCAACCACACTTACTTTTTTATGCGCTATATAGCCGTTTATGATCCGTCCTTAGCAATTGTCCAGCAGTGTATTTAAATTAGTCAGAGTTTACTTATGATTTGTTTCACGCAGCTGCTTCCAGAGTAAGCTGTCCATGAACTATAATTTTTTTTTTCTTTGTGAAGGGTTACAGGCTTGTTCCTTTGTTTCTTTAGCGAAATGGCGGAAGAGGACGCATTTGCCCAAAGAGAGGAGAAACATCGTAAATGCATACACAAAAATAGGCTCGGGCCGTGGGAAAGCCAAGCCCCAATCCACTGGAAAAACCAGTTGTTGTTAATTTCAAGCTTGCACCAGAAATGCTATATGCACTAAAGCTCTGTCAATTAAATAAAAAAAAATCAGATTTTAAAAATTTTATGGGTCTTCTACATCAGCGGAAGGTGCCAGTGAGCTGTTCGCAGCATCGGGCGCCAAGTTCACGGGGGCGCAATGATGAACTTTTTTTTTTTTTTTTTTATGTGAAATGGTGGAGTATATAGAAAAAATACCTTGCGAATATTTTAAGATTGGAGACCATTGGAATATTTTGCTGTCACTGGAACAATTCAAAACATCACAAAACAGTAGTGATTCAAAAACTATTAGAATAGCGACCCAATTTCTAGAACGATAAACTTACGCGACCCAGCTAGCTTTAATGGGTATGAGGGAGCGGGGATATTTTTTAATTTTATTATTAGTTACTACTCCTCTTCAATTTATTATTATTTACCGTGTAAAAGCCATTCACCGGTAGCGTGAATCGAGCCCTCATCCTTCAGCTCCGGAGCCGAGAGCTTTCCCAATTAAGCTACACCGACTACGTTTGTCGCTGCAGCTTTATCGTCTTCACATGTGCATCACCACTGAGGTAGGTACGTCGCATATTGTATATAATTTTACAAAAAACTATTCTGTTTCTCATAGTAAGGCATGAGCGAAGGGTGCCCCTAATTTCAATTTCTGTTGATGGCGATATTGACGTTCATGTCAACGCGTGTCATTTGCAGATTTTTTTTTTTTTTTTGATTGGAGGTTTAACGACCACCGTGAGCAACTCAATGGGCTATAAGCAGTCGCCCGTCCCTAATTTAGGGTCACTGGTTCCAGGGAAGGGAGAGAGCCAGTTTGCAGATTTGCAGGCGCAAGGGGTTCGACAGTTGCAGATTGTTTCGGAATTTGGGGTTTTGATTCTTACCATTTCAAAAACTTTTTGCTGCCCACCAAAAATCGCGTCGAGTGGTTCGCGACTGACAGTTTGGGAAACGCAACAATAGAGTATTGCCACAAAATTAAGCGCATAGTCTCAAAAAGGAGCGTGTATTTTTTTTTTTTGCTTCTTTTTTTGCGTTGACTATTAAAATGCATTATATTTCTTTTACATGTGCCTGTAAAGGCAAACAAATCAAAAAGAAAACCACTTCGGGGTTGGGGGGTACGTTAACAATTAGTGTCGCACAGGGCGACATGTAAGCTAAAGTCGGTTTTGCTTCCACAGAACTATGACTACCAGTAGAATAGGGTTGATTCAACCCCCCTCCTCACCCCCTGCGTCTCTCAATAAAAAATGAAAAGAAAAAATGTTTTCCACAAGAATATCAAGCATGTCTTGTACGTAACTATATGTAGACGGAAAAGGGGGAAACTGCTTTCCCTTAAGGAATCGGTAGGGAGAAAAAATGATCCCCTAAAGGAAACAGTTGTAAACGAAAGTACGTAGAAAAAAAAATGTACTGTGCTGAATTATTCCAAGGAAGTATATTTCCTCTCTCTGAATTTGCAGTTTTCAGTGTCTTCACTGAAACAATAAAATTTATCCTCCACGCTGGTAGTCGCAGAAAATGCTGGCATTTTAATGCTCTGTCTTCGCATTAAAATGCCAGCATTAACCCGCAGGGGGGAATCTTGGACTGTTGCTGGCTACCTTCACAATGCGAAACTTAGGGATGAGAGGTTTACGGTTTTACTGCCTGAGATTAGGCAGAAAAACAGTCAGAAAATTCTAGGTCTTTCCATGAAAGATTACTTTTCTGCTCTGATATTATGTATTTTCAGCTGAATTACAAATTTATCGATTTTTATTTATTTTAACTTATATAGATACAGACTCAAATGCCGCCCCGGTGGCGCAGTGGTCTAAGGCACTGGCCTCTGATCATTCGTCCGTAAGGGGTCCGGGTTCGAATCCCGGTAAGGCATGGACGTTGTGTTTGTCTTACGGCACTGGCTCTCTCCCTTCCCTGGAACCAGTGACCCTAAATTAGGGACGGGCGACTGCTTATAGCCCATTGAGTTGCTCACGGTGGTCGTTAAACCTCCAAAAAAAAAAAAAAAAAAAAAAAAAACAGACTCAAACTTATTGAACACTACGTACTTACATAAATACATATGTATATATCTACTGATACTGCATACTAAAACGAAGTAAATTTCTCCATCATTTTTATCCACGCAGGGGCTCGAACCCGGGTCCCCTCATTCCGGAATAAGTTGCTCTACCAATTGAGCTACGCGGACGTTCGTTATCGCTGCTATCTGCCTTTATGTCGTGTGCGTCCTGCTGGGCAGGCACGTCACATCCCCCCCCGCCGAAAGAGGGCCGGGGGCATTGCCCACGGGTCAGCCGTGACCATGAATCGTCGCAGGCAGCCATCCGCTGTAGAACGTACTTGAGAACTCCCAGTCAATCTAGTGTGTGGAATGCAACGTGACACACATTTATTTTTTGAAGCGCTGGAGAAGGGATTCTCTTATTTTTCCTCTCTCGCGGTGTGGAAAGAACATCACACCATTGCGAGATTTTGAACGGCCGGGTCATTCGGAAAATTCGGGCGACATTATAACGAAGTAAATTTCTCTGTCATTTTTATCCACGCCGGGGCTCGAACTTGTGTCCCCCCATTCCGGAATAAGTCCCTGTACCAATTGAGCTACACGGACGTTCGTTATCGCTGCTATCTGCCTTTATGTCGTGTGCGTGCTTCTGAGCAGGCACGTCATAATACACGTATATCTGTACCCTCAGTAGACAAAACACTAGAGATAGAAGTGATGGGCAGTTGACATGGGCATGGCCCGCGCAGAGTGAAACATACCCAAACCGAATGCAGGAGATAAATTGGAAGACAGCAGAGCTTCCTAAGAGTGTATGCAATCGTCGAACATGGGTAAACGTGGTGATCTGAGCGACTTTGATCGTGGACGTGTCGGAGGAAGACTGATAAGTCATTCGATCTCCCAGGTGGTAAGAACACTAGGGTTTTGCGAGAGCAGCAAAGGGTGTCCCGCGAGTATACCATCGACAGAAGCGCGCCCAAAGAGCAAGCGGTTGCTGACCACACGCCATTGTTGCCCGGGGCGGGGTCGAAGTAGACTATCCAGTCTCGTACAGGCAGACCGCTTGGCAACGGCAGCGCAAATCACATCCAGGTTAAATGTCGGAGACCCAAGCAGAGTCAGCGAGTGAACGGTATGGCGCACAATGCATGCCCTGGGCTACGGGAGCCAACGCCCTCCTAGTGTGCCATTGTTGACTGCTCGTCATCGGAAATTAGGAAATTACGCCTCGTCTGTAGCGGGAAAAATTAAAACTGGATCACTGCAGAGTGGCGCCACGTCATGTGCTCAGATGAATCCCGTTTTCAGCTGCACTGAGTTGACAGGAGGATGCGTGTGTGGAGTCGACAGCATGAGGCCATGGCCAAAACCCCCTGAAGAGTAAGAAAGCCTCCGAACTAGTCTGTGACGTCAGAGCTAGGGGGTCTGACTGGCTGATTCGAGACCCGCCGCTCCTGAGAACACCGATGGAGTTCCGCGGTGTTTACGCAGAGAAATATCTTCACGAGTGCGATACTAAATGATTCCCTCACACCACTATAAATCGACCGATTTTTTTTTCTATATTTTTCTTCCTAAGACAATGTCTTAGTTTTCATTAATAATCTAAAGCAACTTTTATGGGAATTTTACTAGGAAATTTTTTCCTTAATAGCAAATTTTCGGAGAAAACTCTTCTCCTTCTTCAGGCTGTCTTGTTGTTGTCACTTTTTACTTGTCACTATCACGGTTACGGTTTACCTTGACAGTTACGGTTAACCTTGACGGTTACGGTTAACCTTGACGGTTACGGTTAACCTTGACGGTTTAGGTTATTTTTCAACAAATCCTGCCAGATGTTAGGCAGGGAAAGTCCTAGGAAGCCATTTCTCAACATGAGCTTTATTCAAAGAATTAGTTTTCATTTTTTCTCAGTTACCTACAATGATATCTACAAGTCGGGGAATTCTAAAGCTTTGCTCTTGTGCTGCGAAAGGATTTCATGTACCGGTCTCAAGACTTTATGTTTCAGGATATTTTTCCTTTAGTCTTCGATTTGGCTAAAGTAACACAAACATAATAGTTTTTTTACGCATAACATCAAAAGCCCAACATTTTACGTTAAGCATTTTTAAGCATTTTTGCAACTACGTTTTTTTTTTTTTTTTTTTTTTTTTTTATGTTTGTGAATGGCAAATTGGCAGGACTCTAAAAACATAATCATTTCGCTCAAAACTTTTACAAATTCCCTTCATGTTCGATTTATTAAAAACAAAACAAAGCAAAAGATCTTTAATTACGTAACGAACGCGAAAGCAAAATTTCTGATTTGGTGAGTATATTTCCTGAAATTGCGGTAAGATATGTGCTAAAATCTTGCAACTACTTCTAGAAGGTAAACCAAATTATAAATTAAAATCACTTAGGAAAAAGTTCTTTGTCGAATGTACATGGAAAATATTAATTTGGGTATCTTTGAATTTATGCACATAACGTCGCAAATTTTATGTTGCAAATCTAAATTTCATATCTTTTTTTCTTTCCAACTTTGTAAAAAAAACATATAACGAAGTAAATTTCTCCGTCATTTTTGGTCTACGCCGGGATTCGAACCCGAGGCCGCTTATTCCGGAACAAGTCGCTCTACCAACTGAGCTACGCAGACGTTTATTCTGATTCCTATCTGCCTTTATGTCGTGTGCGTCCTGCTGGCAGGTACGTCACATCTCCCCCCCCCGAAAGAGGGCCGGGGGCATGGCCCACGGGTCAGCCGTGACCATGAATCGTTGCAGGCAGCCATCCACTGTAGAACGTGTACTTGAGAATTCCCAGTCAATCTGCTGTGTGGAATGCAACATCACACATTTTTTATTTTTCGAAGCGCTGGAGAAGGAATTCTCTGATTTTTCCTGTCTCGCGGTGTGGAAATAACATCACACCAATGCGAGATTTTGAACGGCCGGGTCATCCGGATAGTTCGGGCGCCATTATAACGAAGTAACTTTCTCCGTCATTTTTGGTCTACGCCCGGGATTCGAACCCGAGGCCGCTTATTCCGGAACAAGTCGCTCTACCAACTGAGCTACGCAGACGTTTATTCTGATTCCTATCTGCCTTTATGTCGTGTGCGTCCTGCTGGCAGGTACGTCACAAACATCTTACACAAAAGGTATTAATATTCTCCATAAGTATATCGTAAAGCAAACTTTTTCTGTCATTTATCAGCTGAAACAGATATTGAAAATATCAATTAACACATTAACAGACTCCCCCCCCACACACAAACGGTAAACCGAAGAGAGAAGCATCAACAAATGTGTTCAAATAACGAGTTCCTAAATTAGGTTGAGAAACCCGAACCCACAGCGCCATGCGCCTTTTGGCAGGTGAAAAAGAATCTAAGGGAGTTAGGAGCAGATTGCCCTGATAGAATAGCACGAAAGAAAAGTATGGAAATATTAGAGGAGAAGGAGTAGACGGTTACCCGTTAGGAAGTGAAGTTGTAAGCTGCCCTACATACTTACCTGTAACAACAAGCCATTCCAAGCGATATCTCTCTCCGCAGAAAAATGCCCGGTACACCTGTGCCACAGATGAGTACAGGGGGGAAAAGAAGGAAAGGACACGGGAAAGGGGAACCTGAAAAAAAAAACATCACACACAGAATAAGTTCCCTATGTGCTTCTTGCAGAAAGAAACGAAAACTTCTAAAGAACATTCACAAATCAATGGAAAAATGCTTTTGAAATCTCCCCATTGCACTTTTTTACAATCAAGCTGATGCTTAAGATAGTAACGAAGCAAAGTGACGCTAAAAGTAAACCTACACAGGACCCTCGGATCCTTCTGATTCTGCAGAGAGGGTTTCCGATGGCCCTCTGGTCGTGACGTCACACCCTTTCGCAGTTCGCGCGCTGGGGCTTCCTCTCCAGGGGTTTTTGCCATGGCCCCGTTGGCGCAAACCGGTTCCGTTCAAGGCGGTGGTGGGTCTGTGATGGTTTGGGGAGCCTTCTCATGGGACACATTAGGTCGCTTAGTGTGTCTGGAGAGGTTTTTAACCACTGTGCGCTACCAGCATGTGCTGGCCGATCACTTACTTGTTTCCATGGCCTTCACGCATCCTGCGGCCGATGGTCTGTTCCAGAAGGACAATGCGCTGCCTCACCGGTTGCAGCTACCCAGGCATGGCTCGAGGAACACTCATCTGAATTTGGAACCATCCGTTGGTCCCCAAGGTCCCCATATTTAAATGCTGTGAGAGCTCTCTGGGACATTGTGGAGTGGAACATCAGATCCATGGATTCTGGACCAACGTCTCGGGTGAAGTTTTGGACAATGCTGCAACGTATCGCTGAGATTTCCTGGTGGAGACGCCGAGGCATCTGGTGGAGTCGATACCTCAGCGTGTACAGGCTGTTTTACCCTAGAGAAGGACCAACAAGCTATTAGGTAGGTACCTCTAATGTTTTGTCCATTGAGTGTATATAGGCTGAGATGCTAGTTGATCAGGTATACCTGTCCTCGTTACATTAATGGCTCAGTTCAAGACGTAGAGCGTGGTACGCTGTATAAATGAGGCAAGACAGCTCGTCGATCATCAGTTAGCGTTCGATTGAAATTCGGAATATGTAAAACGAGTAATGTGAATGATTTTAAGCGTGGCAGATAGATGGCGCCAGGCGTGTCGATTCGACTATATCCCAAACTGCTGTCTTTCTTCACTCTAAAAATTTTCGTGAAATTCACTATCAATTTCTCATGATTCCTTTAGTGAAGATTTTTGTTTTTGTTTTGTTTGGGGGGTTCTTGACCCCCTGAGCAACTCGAGGGGCTGTAAGTAGTTGGCTGTCCCTAATTTAGGACTACTGATTCCAGGAAATGTAGTCCTAAATTAGGGACATAATTTAGGACTACATTCCCTGGAATCAGTAAATGGGGTCACCGCTGTCTTCACTTTTTGCAGAAGTGATTATGCAGGATTTAGAGAAACAAGTAATACCGCAGTTCTCAAATATCATTTCATACTACTGCGTTATATAGGTGACACGTTTCTTCTGCTTCAAACAACTAATGTTCAAAATATTACGAGAATTCAAGATGCTTTCTCTGCAGTGTGTCCAACAATTAAGTTAACGCTTCAGTTGGAAAATAATTGTTAATTACAGTTCTTAGATGTACCAGTTACAGTTGGAAAATAATTGTTAATTACCCTTCTTAGATGTACCAGTTACTAGATAAGAAAAGGATCTGGCATTTTGTGTCTACCGTAAACCATCATACGTTCCCGTGCTAATCCCATCGAACTCACATCACCCGTGGGCACAAAAAAAAAAAAAAAAAAAATTCGCAGCTTTTTGCTCGCTAATAAGTAGAGCTTTTTCACATTCCGGTACCAACCCATATCGAAGTAGAGAGTTAAAATGGATATTTCAAGTGGCAAAAAACCATGGATATCAAACTTCTATAATAAGAAAACTTATTTACCAACCCTAAATTTGATGTTCAGTATTGTGGAAGTTTCCCGTATATTCCAAAAATGTGTAACTACTTAAAAAAAGAGTGTAAACTTCAAGGTAAAGGAATAGGTACATCTGTGAATACATACAGAGACTTAGTGTTCAAAAATAGAGATAAAACAAGAGTCATTGAATAATCAGGTGTATATCGTATTACCATCACCCACAATTTGGGAGTAGAGGGGAAAAAATATTATATAGGAAGTACTAAAAACCGATTACGTAAACGGTTGGGATAACATATTAATAATTGGAAAATCAAAAAAATGTGCACGTCCCTAATGGAGTATTGTTGTAAAACAGAAAATCAGTACCGGATTTTAAAAAGATAGCATGTAAATATAAAACCGAACGTGCCGTACGCTATGCTGAGACGATAGTTATTGAACAGACTAAGGAGAATAATTGTAGCATGAATGACCCAATAGAATTGCCTTTACTATGGAAAATGTCGGTCGAAGAGGAAAGAGTGTCGAAATTCTTATAATGTATATAATATTATAATTCAAGGAATGTTATTGCATTGTTGTAGTAAGCATTGTGATTTTGTTGTTTAAATATGCATTTAGTAAATTACAGGAACATATCGATTAACATCAAAGTGTTGTGTTTCATCGCCGTAGGCGGTGCACATTATAGTGGTCATGTAGGTATATAAGAGCTTTCCATAGGGCTCTTGTGTCCTTGTTCGTGACTGCCACGGAGAAGACCTCGGGTTCGATCCCAGGCAGGTATGAATGCTCGAACCACAAAATATCCGCCGTGCGTCAGATGGGTACGTTAAGCCATCGGACCCCGGGTACTGGCCCCGGTAATAAATAAGGGCGTCTTCCTCCCCTTTCTACTTCGCTTCCGTGTCACTTTTCTATCGGGCACTCTAGCCCAAATCTCCTAGCTTCCTATTTCTAAGGGTTGTTTAAGACCTGGTGTCAGACACTCCCTTCCTAAAATCTTCTACATATGATTTGATCTGATCTCTCTTGTGTCCATCAAGTGGTGACAGTTTTTACCTGAGGAGGGTGTCTCTACACCGAAATGCATAGCAATTTGTCAAGATCATCGACTACTACTTGAGGACGCTTTGGACTATGACTTGAAGTTTAGGTTTTAACTATTCAGTTTCCTTTAGTTACATTTTGATGTGTATCATCGTCGTAAGGTATGTTTTTAAATACTTTAAAGATTATTTTTGATGAAACTACATCACTTAGAACTGTACGATTCAGTCCTTGAAAATATAAAGTACCTGGACTAGTGACATTCCTCCACTCTACTTATTTGAAATAATAATGAAGTTTTTTTATATATGGAACTCAACAAATTTAACTACATTTGACTTTCTGTATCATCATTTTAATAATATTTTCCAAGTGAATCGTCTTGTTTTGTTAGGTATATGTCAAAAATCATAACTTCTGTTTCCAAGATATAAGATATGAAAATGAATATTTAATATACTAGAACTTATACAGTGTTTACATTATAAAATATGAAAAAGTCTGCCTATAGCGAATGGTTGCAGATATTTTGATTAATAAGTATTGAAAGTCAACATACAGCAGATATTTCTTAAACTACAGTTTAGGTGAAGTTTTTTCGAGACAAATTATTCTTTGCCGCGTTATAAGGAACTGATCATTTAAATTATATGACATTTGCAGTTTGGATTTTGCCATATAATTTCTTATTTGAATATGATGAATATATATATATATATATATAGTTGTGTTTAAACCTAATAGTGTATGTACTACTGTATCTAAATCATTCGCATAGATAATTCTTGTCAGTTTTGTCAGATTTGACTGTTTGTCAGATTAGTCTGCAGGTTGAAGTGTGTGGCATTTTACTACCCCTGTTTCAAGATATAAAGTATGAAGGTGAATATACCGGAACTTATACAGTGTTTGCAATAATTACATTACAAAATACAAAAATGTCAGCTTACAGTGGATGGTCGCAGATATTATGTTTAAAATAAGTATTGAAAGTCAACCTACAGCATATGTTCCTAAACTACAGTTCAGGTGGAGTTTTCCGAGATTAAGTATTTTTTGTTGCATCATAGAGAATTGTTTCATGTATTTTTGTGATACTTGCACATTGGACTTGCCACAGAATTTCTTATTTGAATATGATGGATATGTATACAGATATGTTTGAGCATATGTCTCTAAATCATTCGCATAGATAACTTTTACAACGACAATAGTAACGGATAGCTCATACATGTTTTAATTATGTAAATTTTTTATAAAATAAATGTCAGTAACATATATATTAGCTGTCATCCATTAGACTTAATGTACTTCAATGTTCTTAAGTGTCCTTACTACTCAAGAGCAACGTGTGAAGAGTTTTCATACAAGCATACACATTTTGATTAAAGTGTATAATATTATTATATATCTCCACAGCACGTTTTCAATTAAATGATACTAGCATCGTGGTATCAAAATTAATAGATTGCGCTTTATGCAAGTAAAACTCCAAGCTGAGTTAAAGATACTTCGGTATCGCATAAAGATAAACGACTGCTTTAGGTAAGTGGTGGGGACTCTAACCCGGCATTCTCCATAGCACCAGCCACCAGTGGTTAGTAATCATACAAAGAGGCCACTTTATACTGAGTTTTAGTGCCCAGAATTTTTCACCTTTTTATATAGATTGGTAACAGTAATCGTCAATGAATGAAATACGGAATTACACCATTATACAACACAAATTTTGAATCATGAAAGAATCGGATTGTCATCTTCAAAATTTCACAAATTTTGAAGTTGTGAATCCTTTTATTGGTGTAACTATGACATGAACGGTAAGTCAGATAATATTCGAAAACTTGAAAATTTCGTTGTCCTGGAACGGTAACGAAAGCCGCGTCTCTCGGCTAGCGCCGAGTATGTTAACCACTACACCACCCAGAACGACCAAGTCTCAAGTTTCCGTTTAATTTGAATATAACCATCACAGGATTTGCTAGTCGAAGCAACCGGCATTCATATGTAGCGAATCTGGACGACGAAATTTTCAAGTTTTCGGATATTATCTGACCTACCATTCAGGGGCGGATTGGCCCGCCGGGATACCGGGATATTTCCCGGTGGACCACTCAAGGAAAAATCCCTCTTCTGAATTCTTGTTTTGCCTGAATTTTTGGGTAAGGATGTAAAAATATGTTGGAAATTATGGAAAATAATCGTTTATTTCATTTTACTTTTATTTCTGTCTGAAAAGTTATTCCCTTAAAAAAGAAAAACATTTCCTTCTGTCTTTGTTGAGCGCTTGCTCTGATAAGAAGACCGCAAGAGTATCTGACTGTATTTGCTTGAGGAAAGCGCCGCCAAACCAAGCAAGCTGTTATAAATTAATCAAGCTGAAGACATATGCCATTAGTTTTAGAGTCTGGTATGAACTACCCTTCTGTGATCTTAAAAGGTATACCAGTACCCATTGCGATGGCCCATCATCTTTCCTCCTAACCATATCGACAGACTGACAGAATGCGAAGCAATTCTCCCTCAGAGATATTCCGACATCCGAATCCATCGAAGTGTTCCCCTTTTTGCCTTGAGCGAAGAGCAAACCCAATGCTATATTCGGCTCAAGAATATAGTGAGGATACCGTGCAATCAGTTCCTTTTGTCCCATGATGCGGTACTAGCATTTTATTTAGTTTTCTTTTTTTGATTGGAGGTTTTAACGACCACCGTGAGCAACTCAATGGGCTATAAGCAGTCGCCCGTCCCTAATTTAGGGTCGCTGGTTCCAGGGAAGGGAGAAAGCCAGTGCCGTAAGACAAACACAACATCCATGCCTGACCGGGATTCGAACCCGGACCCCTTACGGACGAATGATCAGAGGCCAGCGCCACCGGGGCGGCACTAGCACTAGCATTTTAAAAGCCATAGCCAGCGTGAAGTGAAACTGTTCGGTGAAGTGTGATAATCAACCTGGAATATATTAACAACGAAAAAAAAAACACAAAAAAAACAACCAGTAAAAGTGGGACAACAAGATCGCGAGAAAAAAAAAAAGGCTCATGTTGAATGACAGAGGAAAATGTGAAAAATCAAGTAAGTACTGCACGTATTTATACATACCTATTTGGAATTTGTGCGATCACCTCCCCATTTACGTTGCCTTTTGCAATGTAAATTTTAGATTTTTGAATTTAAAAGGAATGTAAAAAGTTAAAAACATATGCCAATTATTATTAATCACATTTACCTAGTTAACAATAATAATTAGCATATGTAAAGAATGAAAATTATTAGTGACGTACTGCTAAAAATGTATTAATCAACGAGCACCCGTACGTTTTATCCAGAAATTGATCCGAACGAGAACGAGCCTAAACTCGTAGTACAAAATCTCAAATGAACAAAAGTATAAAATTGTCGGATGCTTCTAATCCACCCAGATTACCATATGTAATTACTGAAATAAATATAAGTTTAAACTTACGGGGGGTGCGACAATCTGTGTCGGAGGGATGGTGCGCTTCACCTCTTTTGATGAGAGAAGTGTTTTAAGAAAGTGAAGAGTTGTCAGATTTCTAATCCCCCCCCCCATCAGTAAAATTACGACAGAGATTTCTCTTTTGCATACACTATTATATGCCCATATTGATCTTAAAAGAAATAACGATTCACCAGTACTAGTTCACATGAATCAAAAAAGGCGTTTGCTCAGGGAGATATCAATTCGATTGCGCAGTCGGCAAACAGTGGCCAAATAAATATAATAATTAATTTCATAGAAAAATTGCCATGTGTACATTGGACTTTCAGAATGATTTTTATAGTGGTTTAGTTGAAAATGTGGCTTTCAAGAGACTCAATTTTTTTTTATTTTTTTTTTAAATAAAAAAAAAACTTTTTCTGAAGGGAATAATTGTCAGGTGCGAAACACCATTTTGAGCGTGACTTGATGCTACATTATAGCGGACGGGTTTAGAAAATCCTTTCACCGCTAAATTTTCGTAAAATTTGTTCAGGTCTGAATTTGTTTTACTATGCTTAGCACATTTCAACACATTTTCCTTTCATCCAAGATCTAACAGAATGATTTTCATGAGGGAATTTGTGAGGTATTCACTGGTAGATACGTATATTCCTATAGTGTAGGTGTTTATCCAGGAATATTATATAGGGCTGGGAGAGGGGGGTGTTGAAAAACTTTGGGGGGATTGTTGGATAAAAGGAAATTTTTCGGAGGCTGAAAATTGTTTTTGTGAGATATTTAAGCTTTCAATCGGGGATTAAAAATTGGAAAAAATCTCGGAAATGGATAACTGCTTAATTTTCAACAGATCAGATGGTTATAGCCTAGCTAAGAATCTTTTTTATCAAAAACAACAGACGGTATATTGTTTTGGAGTTGTCTTTATTTATATCTCTCTCGTCTAAATGCTTCCCTAACCAAGGCTAAAGCAACCAAGTAGTAACGTTGTAACGTATACTCTAGATTCGGTTTCCTTTTGATTTTACTATCTCTCGTTATTTTATTTTCCTATGTAAATTATCTTCTTACTTAACGAGATGTTTTTTCTCCCACTGAATGATATGTGGCAATGAGTGTAAGTCATGACGTGGTGGTATGCAGTATAAATAGGCGCGTTCAACGATACCTAGGAGAGCTTTTGTTTATGTGCGAGAGAGCTTTTGTGTTACGTGGGAGAGCTTTTGTTTATATGAGGAGATCTTCGTTTGATGTAAAGAGAGCTTTGTTTTATGTGTAGGGAGAGCTACGTTTTATGTGATTAGGTTCTTCTGCATTATTGTGCTGCGATTCAACGAAAGTTCGGACATTGAGTAGTTGTGTGATCTGTGAAGTGTGTGTTGGATAATATCAGGAGTTTCCCTAATAAAAGGTTTTCTTAGTAAGTACGTTTTTCTCAGTTCATAGTTTTGTCAGACCTCTGTCTGGCTGTTAGGTCTCTTTCATTAAGTGTTACTATTAACAACCAGCATAAGACTTTATTCATCATAAATCACTACTACTACAACGTTACTAGCAGTTAAGCTTGTTCATTATAACTACTACAACAACAACCAGTAAAACCTTTATTCATTATAACGTCACAAAACTTGTGCATGCCGAAATGATTCAGAGATATATCTGCACAGTCTGTAACAGACGAAAATGAAGCGATGCACCTATACTTCATGGTTGTAAGGACTGACTTTAAACAAATAATTGAAACAAGGAAAACTGCGAAATGCGTTAGACTGCTATGCACATTGACCTCAAATAAAATATGGTGATAAAGCATGTATATATAGTTCTTTTAGGCATATATATATACAGTATATACATACCTGTGTGCGCTACACACCTTCAAATGGAGGAATGTTAAGGTTTTTTATGGGGTCGGAAGAAATTGGAAAGGGTGGTACTTTATAATCCTTGCTGTACTGGACCACAAATCTAAATTTCCCGGCCTGATTTGGTCGTCCCAATCCGCCCCTGCTACCATTCATATCATATTTACACCAATAAACGGATTCACAACTTTCAAAATTTGTATTGAACAATAATCATGCTGTTTTAGACTTAACAGATTTGTAAATAGATTTTTACCTCACTATGATATCTCTTAATACGTTTCAGGCTCCTTCATGTAAACACGTAGCCACGTGAGTTCTTTGTCTGTAAATTTTACCCTTCTTTTCCAAAGAGTTCTTCTTAGCCCAGTTTAACCAACTGGAGCGCAAATTACTCCTTTCCTTCGCTTGTGGAACTAATCTTCCTTTCACAAAATCTTCTCTTGCCCCAAGGATAAAAGAAATCCCATGTTTGCAATAGCCTTCAGGTGATACTGATAATCTGTTTTCATACCCTCGGAGATTTTGGAAGAAAGAAAGAAAAATTATCTGAAGCTCTTCATTTTATCGCAAATCCTTGAAGTAACTATGTCTTTTTTGTTCAACTTATTTGTGAAAGGCGCCATGGACATATTATTCTTACTGCGAAATGAAAGCTTCCATACAGCAAATATTCATGGCAGAAATTACAAATAAAGAGAGTAATAAGCCATTTAATGGAATAGAAAAGTCATTAAATTTTAACGCTGAATTTTTCTCGTTAAAAAAATAATGGTCTGAGGTCTTATCGCATCCAAACAACAAAATCTTTTCAACGCAACAAGATTCTATACCCGAAAAAAAATATCCTTGTATTTGCTAGTCTTTTTTTCACATAAGACACTATTAGTTTTGTCCGTATGATAACTTTCCGTTGGCTTTCAAATATTCTATGCGGTTCTCTTTAATGCTGAAATTTACATGACTGTGTGACGTACTACAGAGGTAAAGCACATGTCAGGACGACAAATCTGCAGCGATACATTCTGTCCGTGTAGCTTAGTTGGGAGAGCAACTTACTCCGCAGTGAGGGGGCGAAGTTTCGATCTCCCTCACGGACAAATTTGTGTTTTTACAACTTTTATTCCCTGTTTCGTCATTTTCCGCCAATCAGATTCTGTATAAATACCTCCTAAAATCTTTATGTATAAAATCATTGAAATTTTTAATTTGGATTTGTAAATAGATTTTTACGAAAAAATTACGTTCCTGACATAGAAAAGTACTTATTTAGAACCTTGTACTATTCAGCGCTTATATACCGAATGATCACTGAATTATGACCACCTCTATAAAAAGTGGAGGTGGCCCGTTGACCACGTGATTTCCGAGACTGCGCGATAAGTCGACCGACGTCGTAGCATATATAAGGTGTGGGTGGAGCAGTAGGTAGTGAAATTTGGTGCTTTACGGGCAAACGGAAGCATTTGTCGGACTTTGAGAAGAGACAGATTGTGACAGCTCGGAGAGCAGGTGCCTCGATTTCCCAAACGGCTGAACTGGTGAAATATTCGCAGGCCGCCGTAGTTAAAGTGTATTAGGACTGGCATGAAAATGGTCAAACAACGGCACAGAGGCAAAACTGCAGAGCGCAGCGAAAGGTTGATGTGAGAGGTGAGCGTCGGGTCCGACGACTTGTACAGACCAACAGACGCATCACTGTTCAACATTTGACTACACAATACAACATAGGTCAACCCGAAACAGAATTTGTCATGACCTAGCGTCGTATGTCCGCACGTATGGGGGTGGGGTGGGACTCATGGTACAACAGGGGACGACCAAGACGACATCTTCTCTTAGCCGCGGTTCATCGGCTCAAAAGACTGGCACTGTGCAAAGATCATGCAGGTTGGATGTCGGATGACTGAAAAAACGTGGGCTGGTTTGACGAGCTGCATTTTTCACTTCACTACGTGGATGGTTGTGTACGTATTTGGCGCAAACAACATGAGCCACGCGATCCATCCTGAAGCCGGTGGAGGCTGTTGTATGGTGTGAGGCATTTTTACCTGGCAGGAACTTTGATCTTTTGTGCATGTGAAACAACGTATGACTGGTGCCCACTATCGTGAATTGCTTGTTGACTCTGTACACCTGGCAATGTTGCACTTCTCCCCGAATGGCGACGATGCCTTCTAAGATAACAATGGCCCAAGCTACAGGTCCAATGCTGTGCAGGAATGGTTTGAGAAACACACTTCAGACTTCCAGCATATCGATTGGTCTCCGAACTTCACCAATATCAATTCCATAGGGCACTTGTGGGACACTATGGAACAGCAGATCAGGCGTCTGGATACACCAATCACCTCCATACCTGCACTGAAAGCCTCATTACACATAGCTTGGTTGGCCATACCTCTCAACCGCTTCTGGCATCTTATTGAATCGATGCCACGTCGGATAGCTGCTGTACTGAGGGCAAAAGGACTACCTACGAAGTATATGGCAGGTGGTCATAATTCAGTGATCCCTCAGTGTATGTTGAATCGATACCACGTCGGATAGCTGCTGTACTGAGAGCGAAAGGAGGATCTACGAAGTATTAGGCAGGTGTTCATAATTCAGTGATAACTCAGTGTATGTTGAATTGATGCCACGTCGGATAGCTGCTGTACTGAGGGCGAAAGGAGGACCTACGAAGTATTAGGTAGGTGGTCTTAACTCAGTGATCATTCAGTGTGTTTTAGAGTATAAGCCATCGTGTTCAAAAGTTGGTACTAGAGGTGTGCTCAATAGTGGTTTTTCCGGTCACAATGACGACGATGACAGTTTCGAAGAAGTAACTGTGACAATATCATCGTTTGAGATGGGTACGATATGAAGTAGGAACTTAGCAGAGAATCACTGTACCAGAAGCTGAGCACTCGAGAACGGATTGGGACGACAAAACCAGACCCAGAATTTTAGTCTTGAGGTTCACTATAAAAGCTCACATTTCTACAGAAGAACACCTAATAAATTCCCTCATGAAAAGCAATCTGTTAGATCTTGGATGAAAGATAACTGTTGAAATATGCACTGTAAAACGAATTCACTCAAGAACAAATTTTAACGGAGAAAGAATTTTAAAAATCTTCTGATGATTGAACGCAACATCAAGCCACGCTGAAAACGGGGTGTCGTACGAGATAGTTATTTTCCTTTGAAAAATCGGATATTGACAAAAACAAAATACCGAAAGACCCCATTTCCAACGAAATCATTATATAGATCATTCTGAAAATTAAAATGTGGACGTGCCACATAGCAATTTTCCTGCGCAATTAATTTTTATTTTTATTTGGTCACTGCTCGCTTATTACGCAATGGTATTGGCAGGACCACAGCTACCGGGAGGGCAGTCATCCTCCCAGGATGACCATACAAGGGGCGCAATTTCATACTCTGAGGTGCGTAAAAAATAGAAGTGAACAGAGTGTGAATAAATTTGCCCAACATTTTAACTCAAAAACTAATTTATACACTTTAGTATCTTCTTTTGTAAATATTATAGTTAGCCGCATTCACTGTTACGCGCAGCTAACCAGCGTACAGAATATTTATACTGTGAGTTGTGTATTACCTCATATGGATGCATGAAATTGTCCAAAACAGTGGATGGAATTATGTAAAACAATATGCTGGTACGCTTAACCTCTGTGAACTTTCGGAATACGTCGTAGGGATGAAGATCTAATTAGTCGTTTATGCTCTGTCTCCGAAAGTTCGTCTGAGCGTTTAATCTTGAACGGAATTTTTCCAAGCCTTACTCCGAAAGCATCTTCCTATATTACGTTTATTATCTAATACTCATTCGTTCTGTGCTGGGGGTTTTTGATTTTTCATTTCTGCACGTAATGTGTTGTCGGTGCTCACACACCTTTTACGTTTCACTTGACATTTAAAATTGTTGGATCTTGGGTATTCACCTATTTTTTAATTTTGAGTAAATTTATCAGGAAAACTGGAAGTGAGATTTTTTATGGTTATAATACTCTCCTATAACAAAGGTATTAGAAAGCAAGAACAGCTTGCTCTCTATTTGAGTGGAAGTAAGGTACTTTTTGAACTCAAAGGGGCGTAATTTCAAAGCTCATCCTCCCAGATAAGAAACGCTTGCCACGTTCTTGGGTATTGGTATCTCCTCCTTGAGCAGACGCCTTTATTAAGTCTACCCATTGTTTTGACCCATGAACGTGTACTGGTAAATCGTTGTTACTTTTAAGATAAACGTGAGTGGGACGCGAATTTCGGAATATCTCTGCAGGACAATCATTTTTTGGTCTACGTCTCTCTGTAGATAATGACGGGCAATCACAATGGACCTTCTTCAAGATTTAAAAAAAAGAAAATTAGAGCATACCAATAGCCCTGGGCTCCAAGTTCAACGACCTATGTGTAGTTAAATATAGCTCAATTATTGGGCATGTGCATAAGTTCTACCTGTTTTTGTAGGCTACAAAGAAAGCAGGAGAACTCAACAAATAACGTAACTAGGATTTCCCATAATTGCCATCATTCTGTATGACCTCTTGCCATCTGTCCATGAGTAAGTGAATCCCATGCTGGAAAAAACTCCTGTGTTTTAGAGTAAAAAAATGTCATGTAATGCCGTTTTCACATCGTCCACATCATCGAAGGTTTGGAGAGCGAAGGCGTTCTGTAACGATCAAAAAAAGTAGTAGTCCGTAAATGCCCGGTCAGGGGAGTACGCCGGGCGAGATAACACTTCCCTACCCAAATCTAGCAATTTTTCCCGAGGGATTAAAGCAGCATGAGGTCTGGCGTTATCATGATGAAGCATCACGCCTTTGCGATTGACGAGTGCTAGCTGCTTCGAAGACAGTTGTTCTCGCAATCTGTCCAACTGTTGGCAATAGAAGTCAGCATTTATCGTTCGGTTAGGTGCCAACACTTCCCAGTGGATTATTCTCTGGACATCCCACCAAACACTCAACAAAACCTTTTTGGGATGCAGCCCTCCATTTGACGTCGATGGAGCAGGCTCCGCACCTTGGCACAGGTGTCCGTCGACACTTGACATTACGGTACATTACCCATTTCTCATCACCCGTTAGAATTCGTCCCCAAAACAGTTCATTTCTGTGACGAGAAAGCAAAGAAACACAGGTACGAATTCTCTCCTCTCGTTGCGTTGCAGAAAGCTGGTGCGGAACCCAGTTATCGAACTTGATGAGCCCAAGCGCATGCATCCGTCCTTCGACTGTTGTTCTGTGTACCGACAACGTTTCCGCTAATTTTTGAACGGTTGGATGTGGGTCATTTGTTATGACTTGGTCCACATGCTCGTCCAAAACTACGGATGGACGCCCAGCACGTGGTTGACCTTTACAGCTTCTGTCTCCATCCCGGAATTTCCGAAAACAACTGCAACATGTGGTATCATCAACTGCATCCTCCTCATACACTTGATAGATGTTGCGGCAAGCCACGGCTGCAGTACTGCCTTCGTCGAACTCGTACAGTAAACAATGTCTAATGAGCTCCTTATCGCATACCATGTTACACCGTCCGTGATTTCCGTTACGAATGACTTACTCGGAGAAGCCTAGTGCCTCTATATGATCTACTGCTCCACGCTTTATTGGTCGAAAATTCGACATCGCAGCGTCATCTGTGACGTAACTACTCCGATCGCAATTTGATTCTATTACAAAAGCGGGTAGAACTTTGCACACACCTAATAATTTATAAGAGCGTGCTTGATCCAACGACACTTTTCTCACATAAGTACAAACAATTTGTTATTTCACTTCGGAATTGAAGCTAAACAAAAATAGAACGAAACTTTTTGTTTTAAAGAAATAACTTTCCGGATAGAAATAAAGCAGCTGAAGTTCGATTAAAGGTTATTATTCCTAAGAAATAAAATAGTTTTTCGTTCGTTCCAAAAAATCTAGACAAAAAGAATACGCGAAAGTGGGTTATTTGGTAAGCGGTCCACCGGGAAATGTCTCGGTGCACCAATCCGCCCCTGTGAGCACTAAACGGAAGAAAAACAAATAAAAGGGTAAACAAATGAGATGAATTATTCATACATTACTCGGATTATAAACTCTATGCACATTTCATTCATATGTCAGGAGCAAAGTTCCATTCTGATGACGGTAACCAAAGCACGAGAAACACAAGTCATGGAGGTAAGACAGTTCTGTATCAATTTAGCACAGCTCCGTTGCGCAACACAGTTCTGTATCACTCAAAGGCCAAGGACTAGCAAATGCAAGTTTAAATATGCAGACAGTTTGATAGTTAAAATGTTGAAAAGATAACGCCTAAAAATATTTGGTGCAGCAGTATAAAATAGATGAAAGATAAAAAGAATTATTTACTTAGTTAAAAACGTCGGAACTCCGCTTCTCCACGAAATACAACAAACATCTGTGCGATATTCAGGCACACACTATATACATTTCGGTATATGTTCATACCATTATCAAGCTATTATGTGGTAGTTTCACTGCTGGAGTGGGTAGATATACCTAGAAACTGCCAATCTGTGGCCGTCATGCTACTGTCTACGTCATCATTGGGGCCACATGTTTAAACTCGCTTCATCACGCATTTCGTTAGCGAATTGCTGTAAGCCGACATGTAGATTCGGATTTGAGTTATCAAACGGGGGTTGAGGTCTGCCAAATCGAATATTATGTTAGCCAGATTTATATCTTTCTCTATATTTACAATCTACTTCATCTTTCATAATTTGCTTCCAGGGATATGGGATGTCGATAGGGTTAATTTGGTTGCAATTATTCTCCCTCGTCTTTTCAATCATCAAGGCCTCAGAGAATCTGATCATTTGTTCCGAATGCTGATCTGTAATAATTTTGGCATTTTCAAAACCTGGAATACATTTATTATCGATACAATATTCAACTAAAGCTGTCTTCCCCCCCCCCCCCGCGCTTTCTCCAATTGTCCATATGTTGTTTAATCAGGAATCTGAGTTGATTTTTAGTGCTACCGACATAGTGTTTTTCAGATGTTGTTCCATCTTGATGTAGTGTTGGGATAATCTGTCTTGTCCTGTGGGTTTTTTGGGGCTTTGTTCTTTAAGAGAATGTCACCATAAGTGGTAACACTTAATCCAATGTCCTTCTGCACTCTTCTGCATTCCTTTCGTAATAGGGAGGAAATGGCGGGGAAGTAAGGAAAAGTGCCACAATACGTTTTTTCATTCTATGATCTTGGTTGATGTTTAAATTCATAGTTCAATCTGTTTATCATCTTGTTCTTATAACCGCATTTCACAGCTATGTTGGTGATCCAATTTAAATCCTCTTTTCGAAGCCTATTAGGGCTGCACCAAATGCAAAAATGCTGAGATCTTGTGAGCCCACGGGTGGAATGAATTTGCAGGTATAAATACAGGAGTGTAAGTACTCTTTCTGAACACTCGAAATTCTAATTGCTGCTCTTTCTTGGAAACAACAACATCCCAAAAGAGTAGTTCATTATTTTGTTCTACTTCTTTGGTGAAATTAATAGTTGGGTAGTAACTACTGAAGGTTTTTCGGACAGTTCCAATTAATTCTTAATTACACTCTCTGGAAATTAAAAAGGTGTCTTCCACGTATCTCCCACATAAGGCTATATCATTAGCAAACATAGGGACCACATTGTATTCCATCTCCTGTTGCACCACTTCCGCAAACAGTGTAGACAGAGGGGATCCCATCGGAGCACTGGATTTTTGCCTATATATTCTTCCAAATAATTCAAAGAAATTATTTTCCTGTATGTACGATAGAGCCGAAATGATATCATCAATTTCTTTAGGTAGCAAAGAATTGCAAACAGAAAGTCTGTTGTATATAATTCTTATAGCTGTTGTTAGGGGAGTGCTTGGAAATAATGACTTCACGTCCATGCTAACGAAACAGGAGGAAATGAGATCAAAGGAACATTGGTTAGCTCTTTCCACAAAAGCTGTACTGTTCGGAATATTATAGCATGAGTTCATTAGGAGTGGAGGCAAGAAATTGAATAAGTTCTTCTCCAAGTGAGTAACACTAGCTGATGACTTTACCTGCACCGTCAAAGTGCTGACTTCGCAGGGAAATGCGGAACTCTCTCGAATAGTTTGGGATTGATAGGATCCCTGACGGCGTTCCGCCAGCTAGCCTGTCAGTCACCGGAAACCACAGTACAATTACCCGCATTGGGGTGCAACTTTATGGAGCTTGATTTTTCCGAAAGCCCTCGGGATTCCCGCACCCTTTGGTGGCCTTGATTTTCTTATGCTGTCCGGAAGACAGCTGTGATTGCGGTACTGGGCAAGTTTGTGTAATAATCGATCAGTAGGGTCTTTATTAACATGGTCTACAGACAGCTGATCTATTGCACTCTCCATTTTACTTTTGTAGTCACAGTGGTCTAATATAAGAAGTTGTTTAGATTTATTGTCTTCAATAATATTGATATTGATGTTTTCTCGTAATTCCAAAAGTTGTTACCGTTCATATCGGTAGGTGGTATCGTTCGAGTTTCTTGCAGTACAACATTCATGCTTTTTACGTTTTATAAGTCTGTGTATTTGATATCTTACAGGATTTCTTTGAGTTGGGTTAAAATTCCCTATGCTATTTTCTAACAATGGGATATAATTTTCAGAGTTTGGTAGGTGGTATGGAGGGGCAAATTTTATCCCTCTATTGATAGCAGTTAACTGGTTACCTGTTAATTCAAATGTAGACAAATTAATTAAACTGGTTGTGTGAGTAAATTCCTCAGGGACATCAAGAAGGCCAAACTCGCCCAACAGCCAGTCCATGTTTTTACGAAATTTACCAATTAAGTACGCTATTCAAGAAATAAAAAATCTTACTTAGTGGTTCATAGCTGTTATTCAGGATATTCTGGACTGAAGTAATACTCCTTTGATTCATGCATTTGAAATAGGCATCTAGGATCCATCCTGGTAAAATCCCTTAGGCCGAAACTAAACTGTGACATGTTAACAGTGATTTTGGCCCCGTTTATCGCCATGCATTGCCCTGATCGTTACACGACTGTGACACCTTAACAGTGGTCTTGGAATTGTTACTTTTAGTCACTGTTCATAAAGGTGACAGTGATTTCTCAGTAACGCAAATAAAATAACATTGACGTTATTTAAGACCCATCTCCGGTTTATGCCCACTTTCTACAAGGTTCTCAATCCTGGCACTGTACCATGTTTTTGGCTTAAAGACGAAGAGCTCTTGACACGCGCATTTCACGTCCCATGAAATGGCTTTCCTGAAAGTTTTTAACTCATTAACATTATTTCACCATTTCTTCATTCAAGTGACTTCTTGATGCATAGTTTGAAAATATTTGTTTTAGTAACAGAAGATTACATGGAAGACCGAGATATTTTTTCATACGTTATCGGGCCTATTCTCAAGTGTTATTCTTTTGTTCGTCGTCTGTCCCCACCACCAAACTAAGGTGGAGCGGTTCACTGAATGAATCCCACGACATAGCAGCTAAGCATTTCGAGAAGTATGGGTCCTTTTTGCCGAGGACTGCTATGGTACAGAACTGGGAAATGCATAAAATAGTGAGCAGAAATTTTTCAACGGCTGTAGTTCATTTTCCCGGCAATGACTTCAACAAAAGATCATTTTTATCGAAATGACCATTTTACCGAAGGGTTGTTTCACGAAAAAGTTTACTTTGCTGAAAGATCATTTAACCGAATTGTTCATTCATCTAGAAAGGTTGATTCACCTACAAGTTCATTTCACTGAAAGATAATTTCACCGAAGTGAAAGTTTATCGAAAAGTTTGTATTTCACTAAAAGATTGTGACGTATTACAGAGGTGAAGCATGTATCAAGACGACAAATTTTCAGCAAGATATACCGTCGATGTAGTTTAGTCTGTTAGAACAACTGGCTCCGGATCGAGGAGGCATGGATGGATCTCCACCACCGGCAAATTCGTGAATTTCACATTGGCGCCCGATGATGGAAAATGGATCTACTGGCAGTTGTGTTCTTCGAAAAATGTGTGATGTTTGTTGCACACGTCTGGAATTAATGAAAAATTCCTTCTTCGCATTAAAAAAATTAAGGGGGGAGAGGATGTGACGTACTACAGAGGTGAATCACGTGACAAGACGACACATTTTCAGCAATACATTCCGCCGGTGTAGTTTAGTCGGTTAGAACAAATGGCTCCGGAGCGAGGAGGGGTGAGTTTAAAGTTTAATCCCCACCACCGGCAAATTCGTGAATTTCACAAGATCTATTGTAATGCAGTGCTTTCTCAGATATGTTTATGAATCAAACCTCGTACTTTCGATTGTACTTCCCAAATATTTTCGTAGATTTTTCGGGAGATTTTCGTTTCTGCAATTTGTCTAAAACACAGATATATATCTAGGGTTAAACTGTAACCTTTAGTTAAGGTTACCGTTCAAGCTTGAGTCTAGATGGATAGAGTGTATACATTTAAAGGAACCGTATTTCATTTAAAAGAACTGCTTCCTTTTTTAAAAAAGATAGCAATTATTGTTAATTAATCATAACTAATATTTAGTTTAATTACTTACACGTAGCATGACACGGCTTATAAAGGTACTTCTACATGTATGGAAGGGTCCAAAACCCACAGTTTAGCAAACATTTCAGGAACAGCATTTTTCGAAACTCGTGAATGTACAAAAATCTTTTTTGTGGTTTTAATCAAATTATGCTGTTTTTGATCTCAAGTTACGTACACAGTAAAGCCAAAACCTTATGGCCAGCGGGTGTTTATGCAAATCGAAGAAACTGCAGGTAAACGATGGAGCGTGTGATGGTCATGAAATAGTATAAATAGTACCTGATTCTGAGTTCTGTTAATCAGTGTTAGCCTTGTTCTTTAGATGAGAAAGGCATCTGAAGAACAAGGATAACAAATGTCAAATGTAATTGCCAGGCGTCTGGGTCAGAGCATTTCCGAGACGGCAAGGCTTGGAAGATGCTTACGGTCAGCCGTGGTCAGAACCTTCAAGAAGTAGTCCAAGGAGGGAAAATCCACTAACCGCCGGCAATGTGTGGGCTGACCACGGCTCATCGATGTTAGAGGTAATAGCTAAGGCTATCCCGTACGGGAACTAGCCAACAGAAGGGATACTGTGGCGGAACTCGTCGATAATTTGAATGCTGGTGAGGGAAGTAATGTGTCACAACACATATTTGCTCAATATCTTGAAATGTTTTTTCTTTCAAGTGGTATTTGATTTTGGGGAAGAGAAAAAAGTCGGAGGGAGGGAGGAGTACTGGCGAATAGGGTGGCTGTCGGACCTGTGCAACACAGTGCTTAGCACGAAACTACTGCACAAGTTGTGATGCATGGGCAGGTGCGTTGTCTTGGTAGAGTTGCCATTCTCATGCGATGCCGGCCTTTTGCAAAGAGTTGTGTCCCTGAAGCACCACAAAACTTGACAGTAGAACTCCTTGTTGCTTGTCCGGCCTGATGGAGCGTATTCATAACGCACAATTCCCTCATGATGGAAAAACCAAGCACCGTCTTGACATTGATGCATCTCTGTCGTGCTTTTTTGGGTCTGGGAGAGTTTGGGGTTTTCCATTGCGAAGACTGGGCCTTACATAGTTTCGGGTTGTGACGTACTAGAGGTGAAAACATGTGTCAAGACGACAAATCTGCAGCGAGACATTCTGTCCGCGTAGCTCAGTTTGGTAGAGCGACTTATTCTGGGGTGAGGGGACACGGATTTGGGTACCGTCGCGGACAAACTTGTGTTTTCACAAGGTCATACCCATAAGCCCCCACGATTCATCACCAGCAATAGGTTTTAAAAAGTTTTAATCTTTTTCGACGCACTCAAGCAGGTCACTAGCAGCTGAAACACAGGCCTGGTTTTATTCAGCTGAGAGCAATTTTGGAACACATTTGGCTGAGACGCGTCTCATACTCAAATCGTCGGTATAAATCGACTGAACTGAACCGAAGCTAATGTTGAAGTCTTCAGATAACGCAGGAGTAGTATGACAAGTTCGTCATTGTTTTCCATTTTGTTAGTTGCGGGCCTCCCAGATCGTTCATCACTCTCAACATTTTCACGACCATCTTTGAAACGTTTATACCGCTCATAAACTTGCGCACGACCCATACAACCCTCCGTGGACTTTCTGTAACTTTAAATATGTACCTTTGCAAGTTTCGCCAAGTCTTTAACAGAATCTGATGCAAATTCATTGATCAATTTTTTTCCGACATGACAAATACGATGGACAGCTTCACACAAGTAAGAACAAAACACTCAGGGGAAATAACTCACGGTACATGCGTAATAGGTCAATCTGTGGCAAACCGCTTCCTGCAGTGTCGCGCGATTCCGAACTTACTCAGCCAGTCTGGATACTTTTCGATCACCCCTTGTATATAACTGATTCTCTGGCACGGAGAAAAATCTGCAAAAGCCTCTACATATCCGTTATTCACACTTTTGTGTTTCGTGCCTAATTTTGACCTCACGGGTCAACGGTTCGACAATTTCTTGCGGGTCCAACGGGTCGGGTCAAGGTGTTCCTGACTCGATTTTGACCCGGTTTTATTCCCGTTTTATTTTTGAAAAGAGAAAAATATATTCCAAAGAAAAATGCGCGTTGTGGAATTCTGTAGTCGATACTACCCACGGAGTGAATAATGATTTGCCATGCGCAAATATTGTCGTCTCTTTCTTAAAGCAACGAAGATTTCCACCGACCGACGTCAGACACACCGACACCATATCTTAAAAAGATACTTCCTTTGCGTTCTTTTACAGTGCGATTGTCCAGGGCAAGGTACAGGCAAACGCCATTCGCCTGCTTCTCAGCTGATTCACTCTCTCCGTGCGAAGTTCACTGTATGACTAAGAGTTACTTTTCACATCGCATCTTTTACATTGAGCATTCAGAGGTTTTCGATTGAAGTGCTTAACATCCCGTTTCCATGACATGCCATGTCGAAATTAACTCCTTATTTGCTAATATGGATGGATTTAATATTAAGGAGGTTGAGAAAGGCGTCAAGGCCAACAAATACGTGTTTGTTCAAAACCACAAGGGGAAGAGTGAATGCTGGAAATTGTTTCGTCTCATTAAGGAACCGGTGAATAATTCTGTGTTGTTTGGTCTTGCTTGTTGTTCAAAATGTGGAAAGTGTACAATTACAAAGAAAGATGTCGACTGTGTAATAAAAGAGTATGGAACCAAAAATCCAACGGACCATATGAAAGTATGCGCACCTCCATCAAAGCGTGGAAAAAGTGAACAATCTAAATCCATTTAAAAAATATATATTTGTGCAATTGTAAATAATGATTCCCATTTGTAATGCACTCCATGGTCACGGTCATAGTCAGCCATTACTTTTCGATTACGCAAAATAGTGGCACTCAAAATGACACTGAAATTTAGCAAGTAACCAAATTTTATTATTAAAAAAGGATTTCAGTTATTAAATATCAAGAAGTTGTTGGGATGAATGTATATATTACGTTTATATGTATATATGAATAAATTGAGTTTCGAATTAATAGTTCAAAGCAGATTTTTCCGGGTCAGTTACGGGTCGGGTCGGGTTCAGTTATGTGACGTCCGTGTCTAAAGTTTTTGGCCCGTTTCCAACTCTGATTTTGACCAGCAGTGTATTTCGAAAATATGGAAATTGAAATATACTAAATCAGTTCTCAGTCGCACAAATCATGTTCCTAAAATTGTTTTATACTCCAAAATGAAGTCGTTGAATTTAAAGTGTGAATAGATAGCATTCATTCCCTATTAATTTTACCCATTCGGCGAAAATGCCTCTATATTGCAAAAGTTAGTTTCAAACATTAAACTCCCACGTTCTACAATTTAATAAATAACTGATACCATATTTCGTGTTTTAGATGAATTATGTCGAGTTCAGTTTGTCTTTAATGCATCTTTTGGGAAGCTATTACTTGAAATTTTACATGACTGGGTTCTAAAAAGCATGCGTGAAAAAAAAATATTTAAAAAAGTAATAGCCACGGGAACATTAAATCATGGAGATTTTATTTCTATGGGAATCTTCCACAAAATGTACGCAGAAGCCTTACTTTAATTACCTGAGCCACACAATAAAGTAATTCAAATATCCTTGAAAAGAATTCATCACCTCGCAAATGGGGAATTTTAGATTTGGTGCGGAGGCATTTCGTCGCCTTTCTTTTCCCGGTGAAATCCTTCATAAACGACTCCCGAGGTTCAAGAAAATGGAGCCTTGACGGTAAGTTGATCGAAATCAGATATCGGGGAGAATAATTGTCGAAGAATGTTGAGGTCCAGCCAGTCTCCAAAAATCTCAATATCACGTATTCCCAACTTCAGAGTTTTCAAAATTCTTCCATGGCGTGGGGACGGGTGGTGCCTCTTTTATTCATTTTTTTTCTGTTACTAAATCCCTTTCTGGATAAATCCAATAAGTCACAATGTGAAAAATTCTGTGCATCCCTCTTTCGCAGCCGTTACCCAGGCTGTCGCTTTGACGTTTTAGCTGATTTAATTTAGTAGAGAGCACGACTTTCTAAAGTTGTTTTTCATCAAAAGTAAAACACTAAAAACCATGCGATTAAAAAGAGGGGAATTTTCACGTAATGTAACACCCATCGCATACAGAGTAAAAATACTGATATACAGGAATCCAAATATTTTTCCATTTACCTCCAAGATTTTTTCGGAATTGCTACCAGCGTTATGTGCCATAAAGGAAAGTTGTTACATGTATTCACTGTAAAACACAAGTAGTGTGAATTCACGGAAATTTTCTGAAACTAGCGCGCAGCAAAGTTGTCCGTCTTTTAACCAAATTTCCGTTTTTAAAAGTTCCCTTTTATTGTAACCCGTGTTTCCACAGGTTTCGTCGTAGTTTCAGAAAATTCTGTTTCAAAGTTTTTCCGTATTTATACAGAAATTACGGAAAATCGAAGAAGCTGAATTTTTCAACCCTTACGCCAGTGAATACTTTCCCGCCGGCGCGGTGGTGGGATCGAACTGAGGTCGTTCGAGTTAGAAACCGCGGATCTTAACCACTGAGTCAGAATGTCTCCGGAATCGCGTTCACGTTCAAGGTAAAACTAATTGAGCGATGATTTTTTTCCTATTAATGCGAGGGATTTAGTCATTTTGTTTTCTGTTGGAGCTTACTATTTTTTGAATACGTTTTTAATAACTTTATTTTTCCTGTAGCAGGGCTTATCATCACCAATTAAGTATTTTTTTCATCGTGAGTTTTCAAAGCAACAGAATGCGTTGGAACTTGATCTTTTTTTTTAACTGACAATAACTTTCAATTATCTTTAATAAAAGGTATAATGTACTGTTTTTTAATATTATTTCACAAAACTTCTAAATATAAAATTTACTATTGATAGCTATAATAGCTTTTGTCTTAAGGACTCCACATACTGATAAACAGCAATTCACCTTTGAACCCTCTGATCCTCCAGCTGTTGTTGCCCACAGGAAGTTTTATGCGTGTGCAACATTCATGATAAATCCCTGCTATGTTTGTTCATAAAAAAATCCCAGGAGCACCATTTGTGTGTGTGTGTTTCCCAGGTTTTAGCAACCACCATAAGCAACTCTAAGGGCTGTAAGCAGTCGTTCGTTCCTAATTTGGGGCCGCTGATTCCAGGGAAGGGAAAGAGCCGATGCATTAAGACGAAGACACCACCCATGCCGCATTCGGTACTCGAACCCAGGCCCACTGGAACGAACGGTCAGAAGCCGGCACTTAGACCCCTGCGCGATCGGGATGCGACGGCCATTCGGTAAATGCTCGGATCTCTATATGTGATGTCAACTACATATCTTGTCGCATTCAAAGTCGCTCAGATCACTCATTTTGCCCATTCCGACCCACAATCGAACCCTAACAGATGCTCGACGAGCCAATCTGCTTGATTTATATCGCACACCGCGTTAACGTTTCGCTTTACGTGCTAGAGTGAGCCCTTTTGTACCAAGTGTGGCGTTCTTTACTTATGTGTATATATGGATGGCTAACTGAACACTACATGCAGTCAGTTCTTATCCACTCATTTTAAGTGAAACAGGAGTCACTCAGTTCAAGAAATACTTAGTTCTTCCTTTTATTCTGTCAATACCGCTATGTACCGGTATAATATTTGAAATCAAGCTCTGCTGAGACTTACTACACCTAGATCACAAACCACTAAACAAAGTCTCAATTATTGTCGTCCAGAATTTTGGAATTTATTGCCTGCGGAATTAACATCTGTTAATAACTTCAATTTGTTTTAAAAAATTAAAACACTACTTACTTAGTAACTAACATTCATTCAATAATGGGGGATGGGTTGTAAGAGGACTGCCGACAGAGGGGAGGAGCCTGGGGAATTCGAGGCCAGACGGGGATTCGGTGAATTACCAGAGGAAGGGGAATCTTTAACAATGGGGATTGGGTATGGGGGACAACAAAGCTTCTTATTACCTTAATGTTTTATTTGCCTTAATACACTGTCTATTGAATATAACACTTGATATCTAATTTAGTTAATATGTTGTATTTTAGATCTATTACTTTTTTTTCTTTATTTCTTTTATTTCTTTGTTTTTCTTTCCTGACCTTGCTGCTGCTATCATGTGAATGCTCTTGGCTTGACTTATACCTAAGGGGATCGAGGCTAAGTAAGGTCTTTACGAGGCCTTTTTCTTGATTTTCCCTGCTGTTATATTTAGGCTTATATGCAACTGTTTAGAATTATTACCTTTTTATGTAACAGCAAAATCAATGAATGAATTGAATTGAATCTCATAAGCACTACCCATGCAGAACTTGATTCATAACACCACTAATATTTTGAAGCTAATTACCTGTCAACACGCACTCGTCACGCACTCTGACCTCAAGACTTTTGCCAACATCATTCAGCGAGTGAGAAAATGTAACGTTAAAGTAGAAAACGCCTAAAGAGAATGAACTCAAAATTTACATAGAGAAAGAAACTAAAAATGAACGTTAAAATACCGTCATACAAGGGCAGAGAGAGAGAGAGAGAGAGAGAGAGAGAGAGATATGGGGAGTTCCTGATAAAAATGCATCTCACTGCATGTCATTGCTTCAAAGAATTCAGTTTTCAAGATTCTGTTTTCCGCGACAACTTTTTCCCACGACTGTAATTTTTCACAAACATTCTACTTCAAGAATTACAGTTTCTTCAATAGCGTACGTAAATGTATATTCCTTCTCCCCCCCTCTCTATCTTTGTTTCTAGGAAGCAAGCTTACAACAATTATTTTCATGCTTCGCATAGCTTCTGCGATGACGAACATTTTAAGCATATTTACTACTTTTGTCATAGAGCTTTGCCACTAGAGAGCGGAAGTATGAAAATTTATTTTGCAACAGCATATATTGCTTCTAAAAATCCTATTGAAAAACATTCTCTGTTTGGTCAGATACCATCTGCTATGATAAACATTTCGCGTGCATATTCAGCTTAAATTAGGTACGGTTTTCTTGCTAGGGAACGTAAAAGTATGTTCTATCTCAACTACTAAAGTTAAATTTGAAAAATTCTTTTTATATCGTGTATTTTCACTAGGAGAAACATTTTGCGCATATTTTCTAATTTTCCATGTTGCAATATTTTCTAATTTTTAATTTTGCAATATTTTCTAATTTTTCTATGTTGCAATTTGACACAGCATCTCTGTTTTTAAAAATCGATTCGTAAAATCCTTTGTGCGACAAATTCCGCTCATTATGACAAACATTGCGCAAATTCATGATTCAGATAATGATAACAGCTAATACGTACAGTGTTTCTACTCGTATATTCATAATAATGACAATATATGATCACCATGTACTTTGCAAATTAAGTAATAATTTATTTCTACAATATTTTGTACATGTATAAACAAACATCCCCAGGTGTTACAATACAACGGAAAAAATTCCTGGACACTTGACGCTCGTTAGATACGAATTTTAATGTATTAAACATAAAAAGCAATATAATGTGCTCTTTTTTTTTCCATTTGAACGATCAGAAATATTAGCATTATTTTTCCAATATGCATCTCTAGGGCGATGGAGTCCTTTATTCCGGGTAAACATGATAAGGACACGGTTTGCGCAAGAGTGTCTACTTTCTTCCACCTTGTTTCCTCGCATTCAAGTAAACACTATCCAGTTTCTCCTCGGATTACACGGAACTCTTCTTGCATTCCATTGATACGGTGGAATTATCCTTATTACGTGTCTTAGGTCGAAAGGCAGTCTGCGTGATGCTATCCATCAGACGGAGCTTGCCCTTTCTCTCTAGCCACTTTCCTTTCCATAGATACTCCAAGGCAGAGAGGATTCCGGATAAAAAGCTGCTATTCATCTAACCCTTTTTTTCGTCCATGTAATGCAGCCAGAAAATGTCTCTTTTATTTATTTTTTGCTTTTCTTCTTTTTTTAACAGGGAGCCACGTAAGTCTCGTTCCGAAATAACAAAGGAGTTCCTTCTTTGCGCTGTCCAGATAAAAACTGAAACAAATTGGATGTGTTTTCAAAATCCAGTAAACATATGCTATATATATTTCACCTAAATTGAAAGAATTCGGAATATACTGTCATGACTCGAGCTAGCCATATGTTAATATAATGCTGCAAAGAACCTTCTTTTTTAACTAATAATGGCTGTGTAATTCAAATTTGTAGAACAATGTTTTTTTTTAAGGAATATCTTTATACGCACTGTAAAAAATTAGTACTGTGAATTCACGGAAAATTTTCGAAAATAATGTGCAGCAAATTTGGCGGTACCTGTCCGTCTTTTAGCGAAATTTCCGATTTTAAGAGTGCCCTGTTTTTCTAAATTCCGTATTTTAACAGATTTTCCATAGTCAGTAGTACCACTTATTTCAGAAAAGTCAGTTTCTAGTTTTTCCGTACTTATACAGAAATTTCGCAAAACCTTCAAATTTAACGTTTTTAGGTCCTTTCCATTTACCCCTGAAGGGGATCAAACCCGCCTCGTTTGGCTACGCCTGCAGAGGAGCGTGCTACCGTTGCGCCAGAAAGACACGGAAAACGCAGTCACGAGCCAGGTGGAACTCTAATCGCGCAATGCTGTGTCCTCCCCCCTTTTTTTGCTATTAATGCGGTTGAATAAGTAATTTTGTTTGCTGCTGGATCTCATTATTTTTCTGAATAGGTTTGTAAGGATTTTATTTTTTCTGTAGGAAGACTTATTACAACTTACGTATTTTTGTCATCGTAATTTTTCGAAGCAACAGAAGGCTGTGGAATTTGAGATCTTTTTAGACTGACAATGACTTTCAATTATCTTTAAGAAAATATACAATACTGTATACTGTTTTATACAGGCACTTCTCACTTAACGACCTACCTGTTTAACGACCGTTTGGACTTACGACCAGCTCTCCAGCGAGAGGGATCTCCTTTCGCAGTCTGAGAAAGATAAACGTAATACAACACATAGCAGTAATCACAAAGACAGGTAAGTGAGCGAATTTAATTCGGGCATTAATTTGCCGAGTTGCAGAATGATGGCGCTTCACCGAAGATTTATTAGTAACAGTTATAAAAAAACAACAGCTTCATTTTGCTTGTTGAGACATTTTTGTTCATGTCCGACCGCACATACACGCTTTCACCAAGAAGGCAAAGTTGAAAGAGTCTTCCACTCAAAAGTAGGTCACCGGTGTTTTTCTCGATGACGATGCCCGCACTCAGTTCTTTCTCCGGGGTTGGAGCCGAGAGGAAGTCCTTTTTTCTTTTCTCTTGTTATGAGTTTCTTGCTCTCCTTGATGTTACTGCACCGCCGACACGGGCGACATCTTCCAACAGTCTTTTTCCCGCAGTCGGTCAGTATTCACTACACGAAGCGTTCGTAATCTCCAAGACTACATATTTCGTATATATATTTGTAACTTTATTGAGCACTCCATAGTACAAGATGTCGGCGAAAAAGAAGAGCATGACTTCACCTGGAGGAAGCGCCAAGAATCGAAAGAAATCTATCGATCTTGACATGAAAATGAAGATCATAAACGACTATGAATCAGCTTGGGAGGAAGTGACAGAAAAGTTTATACAAGGCATATGGAAAAAATGTCTAAAACGTTTCGTGAATATTTTCGAAGGGTTTGAAAAAGACGAGCATATTGATGTCATACATAAAACAATTGTAGAACTTGCTAACGTACTTAATTTAGATGTTGAACTGTAAGATATGTAGTGCGATCAAAAAGTTCCGAGACTAGGTACTTAGCGCGCCAACAGATGGCAGAATGTAGAAAGTGCGCGCAGCGTTCGAAGGCAGTGACCTATATGAGTCATTGTGCCGAGTGGCAACGTTCTGTGAACATCAGGAGCTGTGCTACACGATATTTGGTGACCGCGTGCAGAACACAGCTGCGATTTCGGTATGGACTGCAAACTAGAGCAGCGAGCGAACATCAAATTCTGCGTCAAACTCTGCAAATCGGGAACGGAGACGCATGAAATGTTGCAGCAGGCTTTTTTTTTTTTTTTTTTTTTGATTGGAGGTTTAACGACCACCGTGAGCAACTCAATGGGCTATAAGCAGTCGCCCGTCCCTAATTTAGGGTCACTGGTTCCAGGGAAGGGAGAGAGCCAGTGCCGTAAGACAAACACAACATCCATGCCTGACCGGGATTCGAACCCGGACCCCTTACGGACGAATGATCAGAGGCCAACGCCTTAGACCACTGCGCCACCGGGGCGGCACAGCAGGCTTATGACAATGAAGCAATGAGTCGTGCGAGGTGTTTTATGTAGCACTCGCGCTTCAAGAGCGGCAGAACCCCCGAAAATGTGGACAAAATTAGGAAACTGGTGCATGAAGATCGTCGGAGAACCATTCAAGACATTGCTACCGTCGTCAATGTGTCATACGGAACAGTGCAAGAAATTCTGACGTCGGTTTTGAACATGCATCGCATTGCTGCAAAGTTTGCGCCAAAGATTCTGAACTCTGAACAGAAGGGGCTTCGTGTCGAACTCTGTCAAGATCTTCGTCAGCAGGTGGTGAATGAATCAACGTTCCTGTCGAGGGTCATCACTGGGGACGAGACTTGGGTCTACTGTTGCGACCCGGAGACCAAACAACAGTCGTCGCAGTGGAAGAGCCCGGCATCTCCACGGCCGAAGAATGCCCGACAGGTCCGGAGCGCAACCAAAAGCATGCTCATCGTGTTCTTCGACATTCGAGGGGTTGTGCACCGTGAATTCGTCCACCAGGGCCAGACCGTCACCGCCCTTTTTAACTGCGATGTTTTGTGACGTCATAGGGAGGACATTCACCGCAAACGATCTGAAATGTGGCGCAGGGGCGATTTCCTGCTCCATCACGACAATGCAGCAGCTTACAGAGCGTTAGCAACACGCCAGTTTTGCAGCCGCAACATCATCACTACCCTTCCTCACCCACCTTACTCGCCGGATTTGAACCCCTGCGACTTCTTTCCGTTCCCGAAGATGAAGCTGAAGCTCAAAGGTCGCCGTTTTGAAACCGTGGACGAGATCCAACGTGAATCGCAGACGATGCTTCACACGATTCGCGAACAGGACTTACAGGGAGCTTTCCAACAGTTGCAAAAACGCTGGCAGTGGTGTATCGCTGCCCAATGAGACTACTTTGAGGGAGATCATAGCCAGACTTAAGTAACGTAAATACTTTGTTGTATATCGGCTTAGTCTCGGAACTATTTGATCGTATTGAAGAATTAGTTGAACATGTCGAGGGAGAGCTAACTAACGAAGATTTAATAGAGTTGGGAGTGCTGGAAGAAGAGGGGAGAATGGAAGTAGCACAAAAGAAGTTCACTGTAAAGGGGTTAGCTGGTGTGTTCTCGAAAGTGAATGCGGCTATATTAGAACAAGAGGGTATGAATCCGAATGTTGAACGGTCCACGAAAGTGGAACCACAAATGAATGAACTTTTACAATGCTATCGTGAAATGTATGAAGAAAAAAAGAAACTTACAAAGCAGATCACGCTAACGAGATTCTTCTCGAAAGCTACACCCAGGACTCCTACGCCTAGAAATACTTCCATTTCTTCGCCGTCATCTACCTTACCCTGGCCCTCTACAGCTCCTGATGATCCTACTGATAACTCCGATGATGACACGGATGACCTCGAACCACTACCACACTTTGATGGATTCGATGACTAAAATATTATTCTGAATGTCTTTTTTTTTATGAATAAATTTTTACCTTTTGGTACATCATTTTAATCATTTTTGCTGATTGTATTTTTATGTTCTGTAATACAGTATGTAAGAGATGCAAATTAAAACGAAGTTATCAAGTTGGAGTTTCCTTTAGGCCTTTTCTTTATTAAGAATAAATAAAAATGATTAAGCTCCTCGTTTATCGATCAAATTGCTTAACGACCTTATAACGTAAACCTTTTTCGTGGGCGAGATTGTTGTTACGCAATGTCTAAAACCATGACTAAGGAAATATTGAGCCAAATGAGAATACGATGCAATAGTTGCACGGGATAGTTCCAATTAAACTTTTACGGCCGGACGATACATTTACAGAAGTCAAACTTACGATGACCTTTTATTGGTCCAGCACAGTAGATGAAATCCAAAATATAGTACTGATAGTTTCACACTTCACACATAATACCTTAATTATCTGACGTATAATCTAACTTAACAACGATCGAACATCTCCACACACACACACACACAAAGCAACTGCTGTATCGTCCCTTTTTATCTAACGTTCTTATCGTATTCATACGTCACTCTCTCTGACCTCAAAAGTGTTGCCAGCCTCATTCATGTGAGAGAGAAGATATCACGTTAAGTTTGTAAAGTGCAAAAGAGAACAAACTCAAATTTACATAGGAAAAGGAATTAAAAATGAAAGTTAAATTAAAATATATGTCACAACCTAGTCGTAGCAACGGAACTCAGTCGTTAAGTGAGGAGTGCATCACTTCACAAAACTCCTAAATACAAAATTTATTCTTGATAGCTTTAACATTTTAACGACCATAACGCCCAAAACGCCCGGACATACGGCCATAGCCGCCCAAAACACCTGTCTAGAGGGAGTCAGATTTCCTACCCTTACTCGTTCTTCAAATTTTCTCGACCTATGAGGGATCAGCAGGAGTCACCCTTACTCACAATTGTTGTTATTAAACAAAAAGTGAAACAACACTAAGTTTCGGGCGTTATGGTATTTATGATGTGCCAGTCAGACGTTGATCAACACGAATTAAAGGGCCCAAAGCATGCCAGGAAAACATTCCCCAAACCATAACGTTGCCTCCACCAGCTTCAAGGGTTGTAGCAATGCATTTGCGGTCCATGCTTTCGTGCTGTTTACGCCAAATTCTCACTCGGCCATTGGCACAAAAATTCAGACATAAAATTTTGTCGATATACAGTCAAAAAATTTTTTTGTTGAATTTGAAAAATTATTTTGTTGAAAATTATTGTTTATTTAACAAAATTTATTGTTATCACGACAAAACGTTTTGTTCATTTAACAAAATGATTAGGTCGATTTTTGAGAATTTGTTTGATCCAGCAAAACATATTGTTACCATGACAAAATGTTTTGTTGCTGCAACAAAACATATTGTTATCGTGACACAATAAGTTTTGTTGCTATAACAATATGTTTTGCTGCAGCAACAAAACATTTTGTCATGCTAACAATATGTTTTGCTGGATCAAAGAAATTCTCAAAAATCGACCTAATCATTTTGTTAAACGAACAAAACGTTTTGTCGTGATAACAATACATTTTGTTAAAACAACAATAATTTTCAACAAAATAATTTTGCAAATTCAACAAAAAATTTTGTTGACTGTATATCGACAAAGTTTTTTGTTGAATTAACAAAACGTTTTTCTCAGTGCTGTTGGCCGGAGATGCGCAGTAATTTGTCTTCCTCTGGCCATTAGTCCGTAAATTCAATAAATTTTAATAAAATTTTTCCCTACTTTTGATGTAAAACTATAGCAGTTTCAAGAGTGCCTTTTCTTTGTTTTGAGGATTAACAGCCCCCATGGGTACCTGAGTCTGCAGGTATCGCCCGTGCCTAATTTAGGGCCCGGGAAGGGACAGAACAAGCGTCACAGAGTGAACACACCGACCATGCATCATCCGAATCTAATGATTGCAATACCTGACTAGCCGCCTCGGTGGCGCAGTGGTCTGAGCGATGGCTTCTGACCATTCGTCCGTAACGGGTCCGGGTTGTAATCCCGGTGAGGTATGGATGTTGTGTTTGTCTTACGGCACTGGCTCCCTCCCTTCCCTGGTGTAAGTGGCCCTCCTAAATTAGGGACGGGCGACTGCTTATAGCCCATTCAGTTGCTCACGGTGGTCGTTAAACCTCCAATCAAAAAAAAAAAAAAAACCTGACTAGGATGACAATACCCGTATTTCTGTGTTTATTCCACGGAATACCAGTATTAACACCTGTTTTATTTTTAAGCTTTCATTAAACAAATATTATTTCCAGAAAGATGTTATTTGTCAAGTATAAATTACACAAAAGTTCTAAATAAATTAATTATTAGGTGCTAAAAATTGAGTTATCGCTTGAGCGTTGTTACCTTTTTAATTGTGCTTCACCTTATGATTCACCTCTGTCTCGTGCTGAGCGTTGCGTCAATAATGGTTTTCAATTATTTTAAAGCTAATTTTCGCTCATTATACGCAACAGAACTTTTTTATCTGTGAGGGGCAGATTAACTATCACCATGAGTAATTCAATGGGCTATAAGCAGTCACCCGTACCTAATTCAGGGCCACTGGTTCCACGAAAGTGAGACAGCCAGTGCGGTAACATAAGTACACCATTCATGCCTCACCTGGGATTCGAACCCGGACCCATTTCGGACGAATGATTTTAGAAGCCAACGCTTCTGACTCCTCATCTAACGGGCAGTGGGGCATTCAAAAATATAACTGATGGACGTTGACTGAGCCGAGACACTTTATGTGGTTAACGTTTCTACATCGTCTTCGTATATAATTGCATAAGCGGTGAATACAATATTTCCTTGTAGCCTTCAAATGAATAAAAAAAGTGCCTATCTGACAAAGTTGACCGGTAATGTAATACGACCATTAATTAGCAAATAAGTTAAATACATATTTACAGTAATTATTAAATACATAAAAAGCATTGCAAGAAGTTTTGGTTTATGGAAGATCACCTATGTCTCGTGCTGACCAGCACGAGACAGAGGTGAATCTCACAAAATAAGTTCTATGGGTTTGGTATCCCTTCTCTAAGGCATAAGTGTGAATAAATCAGATCTTCAATAAACACCGAAATGGCCGTATTTTACCAACGAAAATACCGGTATTTTGGTGCATAAAATAGCACAGTATGCCGGTACTACAATTGCTATCCGAAACACGAACCAATGCCCTACTCGAAAGATTAGCCAGAAGCCCGCGCATCTTAATACCCGGCCACTGAGGCGGCAATGTGCAATTAGATCAAAGACAGTTATGTCTCTTTGAACGCTGAAACAAATTCCCTGAAAACTTCATCATATATTTTTATAATCCCCGTTAACATTACTACTAAATTTCGTAATTGGAAACCTGAACTACTAATCTTTAATGTAGTTCAGGTTCACGTGGGCGTAAATATATACACTGACGGAAAAAAAAATCCCAACACCAAGAAGGGGTTGTGTTAGATAAACGACAGTTGGTAGGCGGTGAGAGTACATCTGTAAGATGACGTCTATACAAATTTCGCGCTCGGCGCATACGTGTGGCGCTTGTAGCGCCTCGGAACACGCAAAGCAGGTTTGCTGTAAATACGTGCTGCAACGTTCGTGAGCGTTAGTTATCGTTGAGATTCGACGTAGGGTGTTGATGTTAGTCAAGAATGCCTTTAAGAAGACGATGAAGCCATTATCACCAGCTCACGGAATTTGAACGAGGTCGTGTAATACGGCTACGAGAAGGTGGATTTTCTTTCCGCAATATTGCAGAACGACTTGGCAGGATGAAGCCACTGTGCATGATTGTTGGCAGCGGTGGTCAAGGGAAGGTATTGCCTCAAGAAGACCGGGTTCCGGCCGGCCACGTGGCACTACTGAGAGGGTAGAACGCCGTGTACGGCGTATGGCCGTGGCGCATCGTACCGCGTCTGCGGCAGCAATTCGAGCTGCAGTTGCCACCACAGTGACACAACGAACTGTTACAAATCGGTTACTTGAAGGACAGCTCCGAGCCAGACGCTCTGTAGCGTGCATTCCACTTACTCCAAACCACTGCCGTTTGCGACGTCAGTGGTGTCAAGCTAGAGCTCATTGGAGGACGGAGTGGAGATCTGTTGTGTTTTCTGATGAAAGCCGGTTCTGCCTGGGTGGCAGTGATGGCCGTGTGTTGGTTAGAAGGAGGCCAGGCGAGCGCCTGCAACCAACCTGTCTGCGGCCGAGACACACTGGACCTACACCTGGAGTTATGGTCTGGGGAACAATTTCCTATGACAGCAGGAGCACTCTCGTGGTTATCCCACGCACCCTGACGGCACAGTTGTACGTCGGTCTGGTGATTCAACCTGTTGTGCTGCCATTCATGAACACCATTCCAGAGGGTGTTTTCCAACAGGATAACGCTCGTCCGCATACCGCTCGTCCGCATACCGCTGTTGTAACCCAACATGCTCTACAGAGTGTCGACATGTTGCCGTGGCCTGCTAGATCACCAGATCTTTCACTAATCGAGCACGTATGGGACATCATTGGACGACAACTCCAGCGTCATCCCCAACCAGCATTAACCGTCCCTGTATTGACCGACCAAGTGCAACAGGCATGGAACTCCATCCTACAAACTGACATCCAGCACCTGTACGACACAATGCATGAACGCTTGCGTGCTTGCATTCAACATTCTGGCGGTTACACCGGTTATTAATGTAACAGCATTTCACATTTAAAATGGCTCTTCTCGCGCTTACAATAAGCTGTGATCTTGAAACCTTAATCGATTAAATATGTTACCTATACAAATGTATTGCCGCCATTTCATTCCTTTACAACTATTTTTTCGTGGTGTTGGGATTTTTTTTATCGTCAGTGTATATTACTACAGTAACTGGATGTCTTCAATATAGACTTCTGTGACGTACTACAGAGGTAAAGCACGTGTCTAGACGACAAATCTGTAGCGATACATTCCGTCCATGACGGGGATCGAATTCGCGACCCCTCACTCCGGAGTAAGTTGCTTTCCCAACTAAGCTACACGGACTGATTGTATCGCTACAGATTTGTCGGCTTGACACGTTTTTTACCTCTGTAGTACGTCACACTTCTCCAACACTGTAGCTTTCACGATTCGTGCAAGTGCTCACTGTAAGGGAACACTCAATATTTTGGAATGCCTGAAAGATACACCACCATGTTGTGCTTACTTGCTGCCACATGATTAAATATCTGTTTGCCTCCTACTTTTTCTTTGCGATTAAAAAATAGAATGAAAACACAAGCATAATAAAGCACTGATAAAATTCGATACTGTCTTTTAAGAAGTTTTAATTTATTTTGTTTCTGCAATCGATTTCGCTTCTGCTACTCTGTCGCGGTCGTGGAACGAACTAAACAGTGACTCACTTCCTTACCAAACATTATTGTTATAAATATGAGTTATAAAACACGACAACCTCTTTTTCCATTTTACGAATGATAAATCTTCTGTCCAAAATATTCGATTAAACTGTCTGTTTATTATTTTTGTTGTGTGAATAGCTTCCAGGTCGCACATCACATTCAGCATGTTTTCATTAAAATGAGAGAGCTGGTCGAAACTATAGGTGAGAGTCATTTGCTTGACGGACTTTTTATTGACTTTTTAACTTTTTGTAATAATAGCATGGGGAAAATTGCACGGAAACTAATTAGAACTGCAAAATTTAGTCAATCTTATAAAAACAGATATAAAAAAAGAAACTGTCTACATATTTGAAGAAATTAGTATGCGGAAATTTACTGACTGAAGAATCGATCTGGTGAAAACGAAGACATCAGAGATAGTGTCTCAGATACAATTTATGAAACTTGACAGGTTTCTTTTTATAAGAATGGGACAACGATTTTAACAAAAATGAGAATGACTTTTGATAACCTCCTGAAAATAAAAAGTAACATGAATACTAAATTAGCGCCACTTTGATCAAAAATGTGTGATTAAAAAATTAATATTGTTTAACTTTTTCCAGTTTGATAATTTGTCTCGAAGTAAAAGAAAACCTCGCAGACTGGAATATTTTCCTTCTTTGTTCGTAAAATAAATTCTCTGGTGTTTGCGGCCTGGCATAAGCGAGTGCGTTTTGCTTGCACATTTTTATACAATATAAGTTGCAAGAAATTTGATCTTTACTGACATTAGGGAAAAAATCCTCTTGGGAATATCATTTACGGAATTACTTTCTCCCCAACTTCAAGTGATTAATCGTTTTCCTTCCCGGCAACGTACCGTGACCAATTCGCATATAACTGAAATGCATTTTTTTTTCTTTTCGAAAGTGAATTATGACAGACGCATACCCCTCGTGGCTGCATTGTACATCGCAGAAATTTCACGTTTTCCGTTTTAGGTAAAATTTATTCTAAAAAAATATAATGTCACAATCTGATTTAGGTTTCTCCAAGCATTTTTTTCACTGGTACTGTTCGTCTGGCTATGCCGCCCAAAGTGCGTAAACATCCAACATCGTCTGACATAGACTTTACAAGTTAAGAAGAAAAATGTGGATCTTGAAATTCTTTATTGTTGATAACTCGGGGACTTCCAAACTCTCTGTGACTGAGGATTTAGGAGATTTTTTCTCGTGCGGTAGCAGACTTCTTTTTCTTCATGCTTTCGGATGAGGAAGCAGAAGGAGTTGACGTTTCTTAGGAAGAATTGATGGATTACCTTCCCTGAGGTCAGGTCATTGAGAACTTTTTGGTGGCGAATAGCCCAAAGGCAACTGGCGATTATTTTATTATCACCCAACTTACTGACAGAAGCTATGTGTTGTGGAGCACAAGATTGCAGGAGTATGTCAACTTCAGGAAACTTTTAGCTCTAGTCTTTCGCGTTTCCTCGGAACTTCGATAACATACTTTATCACCAGAAGACAACCTCGTCTACAAACTCACTGGCATTTTGTACCTACTGACACCATGTCAAATGAAACTACAACACCTGTTTTAAACAGTACATAACTTTAAATATAATGAAAAGTACATTTTGCTAATTACAAAGCCAAACAAAATCTGCCATTGCCTTTCCCGAGGAACTGTAGTACAATTCAGAAAAGTGCCGCAGTCCTACTTTTTATTTGCATGTGCATTCTAATAAGAAAGCATCACCAATGAACTCATACCTGCGATGATTTCATTTTTAGTTGAATTTTCATTTGTGAAAATCTTGTTAATCATTCGTTATATTTCTCACACTGAACTCCCAAAGCCTCCCCAGCGGGCGTGTGGTCTCAGGCACTAGTTTCTGACCTTTCACCCGAGATAGGCCCTAGTTCGAGTCCTTGATGAATCATGGGTGGTGTGTTTATCTGATGACGCCGGGTCTGTCCCTTTGCTGGGACCAATGACCCTAAATTAGGGAAGTAAGACTGCTTGTATACCTATGAGTTGCTCATGTTCGTCTTTAAAACAAACAAATTAACTCCCAAAGGTTCCGTCTCTGGGTATGACTGGAAGTCAATTAAGACAAAGTGACTGATACAAATATAAGACACGAGCTGCTTCTCAGAGAACGTATTAGTCTTTGTGCTACGGCCGTGCTCTCATCAGTGTGACTGCTCAAGTTCTTCACCATTGTCCCCTTTTATGCAACTATTCTGTATGTGCTGAGTTATTGGCTGTAAAATACGTTTGTTCCAACTCCACAATGCTGATCTTTGTGTTAAAACACATTTAAGAGTAGATTTTTAGAAAATCTAAAAAATCAGCAAAACAGAAAATACATCAGCTAGGGGGAAAATTGCGCATAATTTAAGATAAACAGTATGAGCGGATTTATTCATAGTCAACTGAACTGATTACAAAAAAAAATAAGCAAAAAAAACCAAGAAAGATGATACCGAATTTTCGGTTGTAATAAGCACATCTTTTGAATTCTTTCCGATGCGAATAAAAATTTTCAAAATTATTCATAGTCAATGGAACCGGTTAGAAAAAGAATCAACCAGATGCCTACAATCGATAAAACATCCACAAATAGGAACAGCTATTAATTCCCACCAGAGGATAACAAGCGTGTTACCAAAAATAACAAATGCTGCACAAAAAGTATCAGAGACAAATAGATTTTCAATTCAAACAATTAAAAGAAGAAATATAGAAGGAACATAATAAAACTCTACACCTCCTAGCAGCGGAAAATATTTGGATAATGGAAAAGTTTAAAATATGCGAAAAGTATTCTCTTTAATGAGAAAAGTATTATTGGCTACAGAGATGAACTGTTGGGGGCGTTTTGCAAGAAAATCCAGATGTGAAAAAGTGCGTAATACAAAAATTCGAAATATTATGACTGTTAAAGTAGGCATTATTCAAACTGTTGAGATGCGGAGATTGCAATAGTTCGACCATGTAAGGAGAATGTCATCAGAAAGACTTCCAAAAATTCTGATGGAGTGGGAGGCTGCAGGAAAGAGAGGAAAAGGAAGACCAATGAGAAAGTGGATGAAGGAGATTAAATCAAAATTAAAAAATAATGGAGTGGATAAAATGATGGCTTTGGATAGAGAAAAGTGGAGGAAGACCCTGGCTGAACTATATGGTCAAGGAAATCCACTTGGTAGTGGAAATTTCTGATGATGATGATATTCTCATCGTAGCAAAAGCTTTGCTAAGGGAAATTTTTTTTTCAAATCCTCCTCTCGGAAACAGAGATATCGAGAAAAAGGTTTTGTCCTTTACGCCCCTAGCGGGAGAGCTGTGCGTTATTTAAAGAGGATAATGTTCCCCATCTTTATTGTAGCAAAATGGCATACAGTAAAAAAAAAAAAAAAACATTTTCAGTAGGGTTTTTAGAAGCGGAGATACAGCTGCAAACAAAAGTACACAAGAACCACCTAATGACAGAACTGTGAACTTAAAAAAAAAATTACAAGTACAAGCCTAAACTGTTCCACAAGGTAAATAGTATTCGGTGTAAAAGAATTTTCTAAATCGGACATTTAAAAGCAAAAATAGATTAAATATTTGCGCCTCTTACCGGGGAAATTGTGCGTTATTTTGGGACGGAAATATACACAAAAAGTTTTCGTATTTAGTAATATTTGATCCAAAAAGAACATTTTCAATCTGGTTTTTAGTGCCCCGCAGATATTGCTGAAAACGGAAACGTGAACTTATGCCCTATAGTGGCACACTTAAAAAAATTTGAAATTATATGGAGAAGATTTCGCTCCGGAAACGCTCTCTGATAAAATAGTATTTTTTCAATCGGACTCTTAGGAGCATAGATATCGACAAAAATAATATATATATATATGTACGCCCCCGGGCGGAAAAACTATGCAATCTTTTAAGTAGAAGGTATTCTGAAAAGGTTTCCCGAGGTGAGAGGTATCGGTAAACGAAACAACGTTTTATCAAGTTTTCAGAAGTGCAGATTTTGCTGCAAATACATCAGAAACGGAAATAAACACATACCTCCCCTGGTAACCAAACAGTTTTCGACCAAAAGTTACAAATTATATGTAGAATATATCCCACTACGAGCTGTATCCGATGTTGAAAATTTTTTTGAAATCGGGCTTTTAAAAAGCAGAGATATCGGGAAATCCCAATTTGCCTTATACCCCTAGCGGAGAGTGCATGCATTACTAGAAAAAGAAACTGTATCCAAAACAGTCTTTGTTGTAAGTAGCATCGAAAGGAAGAAAGAATTTTTTCAGTCGGATATGTAGAAGCAAATATATGGAATAAAATGTATTTTGAATTCAATAGCATCTGCATTTACGCCCTCCAGCGACGAATTTATGGAACGAGAAAAAGGAAAGTAAGGATCATTGTTCTCAAATTTTAAGCTTTCCAAAGAATTTTTCAAATCGGACATATAGCTGCAGAGATATGGTGTCCACAGAGAGTAGGACTAACGGACGGACAAAGTGGAAGAATAAGTACCTACTTGTTTTTACAAAAAACAAACCTTGACCCGCGTCTCTATAGAATTTGAACAATATGAAAATGTTTATAATTATTATCCACAAAATCCCACTGGCGTAATTGAGAAGCGTGTTTTTCACTCTTAGAACTTTCACACGCCGATAGAAATGCAATCGTATATTCGAAGTAATAATTGAATTTTGTAACGCACATTTCTTAAAACTTATTTTTCCACAAGAGCAGGTGACGTATATTCTAAAATAACTTTCATTTTTAGTTCCTTTTCCTATGTAAATTCGAGTTTGTTCTCCTTTACACTTTCCAAACTTAACGTGATATCTATCTTCTCTCTCACAAGAATGATGTTGGCAACACAGTTGAGGTCAGAGTGAGTGACGTATGAATGTGATAAGAACGATAGATAAAAAGGACGATACAGCAGTTGCTCAGTGTATGTGTGTGTGTATGTGTTTGTGTGGAGATGTTCGATCGCTGTTAAGATATACGTGAATTGTAATAATAGAGTGCTATATTGTGGATGTCATCATTCGTGCTGGACCAATAAAAGGTTTTCGTAAGTCTGACTTCTGCATATGTTTCGTCTGGCCGAAAAAGTTTAATTAGGAACTATTGCATCGCATTCTCATTTAGTTTAACATTTCCTTAGTCATGGTTTTAGACATAGCGTGACAGCACTCAACCGCACGGAAAAAAGTTACGTTATAAGCACACTGAACCTAAATGGGCATTCGACGTATCTAGAAGACTTTTCCGTTTAAGCCCGTCGGAACACCGGAAGTCTTGATAATACAGATCTGTATGGCAGATTTCTACTGTATGCTATTTTCAAAGTAACCCTAACCATTACCTCTTCAGGAATACAGCTTTCTTTCTTTATTTAACCTTGTGAAGCAGAGAAAGTGTTCATGTTGTCACAGGCATCGAAAGCAATAATTAGAGAGATAAAAACAGCTGATTTCTTTAAGACTGAGTGATATCGTTTTATGTTTTGTTACTGAGGAATTTAGATGCAAGTTGACAAGCTGTCAATCGTCTATTGCGGTTTGATGTTAAGGAAATCAGTTGTTTGCTAAGAGTTAATGTCACTCTTGTACGACACTTCATATTCCAACAGTGTCGTCTTTTAAATGAAGCAAAAGAATCGAAACCCTGGTACCACTTTACTATTCTTGAATCACCCGGTGTTCCAGGAAAAATTCCCCACGCGAGAAGTTATCATAACACTTCCGCCCTTGAGTACAATCGATGGCCTGCTGCGTCTTTTCCAGTTGTTTCTACAATTCTCGTGGTCTCCTGTAACCGGGGCTTCCATATTTATCTGGGGCTTCCATATTTATCAGAAGCGAAATTCAGTAGCCATTTTTAGAGATAGTGAATTATAGTCATTTACTTTCAATTCCCGGCATTTTTATGGGATGGGCAGCGAACAGGCAAGGTACTTCCTTTCCCACGCGTCGTAGCAGAGGGGGTGTTAGATTTATAGTTTCGTCGATGTGAGAAGAATGAAACTGGACATTATTGCTTCTCCGTTGTCCCAAGCAGTCCGATGCAGAGGGGGCCAGCGAGCCAATTAACGAATCTTGCGTTTTTCGGAGAGGAGGCATCTTAGGATGTGGCTTTGCTTAGGAGCAATTCGTCGGACTTCACACGGGGGAGAGTTTTTCGTTCGGGGGACGGCTACCGGAGAAAGAAAGAGCAGAGAGAACTCGGTGGCAGAAGGTCAACGAGGTAGGAGATCTTTAGCGGGGGTGCCAGTATCGTCCGGACAAAGTAGGAAGGAATGAGGCCGATGATGAGAGAGACGGAAGGAGGTTATGTAGAAAGAACGGAGATCAGGACAAGGCTTAAAGACATTTCCCGTAACATCTGAGTAAAAGTCTTCCTCACTGCAAAATGTAGCCTCAGTCGATTCACTTTTCTATGCTTTGTATTGTATTTATCTTCTCCAGTTGGGAGAATTACGAATTATACCACCGATACAGAACTTACTGCAAAGAAAGCATCAAACGAACCCTCCACACAGGGCGCTGTAATAGAACTCAGCACCAAGCCCTGTAACACTCCTTTTTGTTATACATTGCACACCGAAAACCCAAAACATCATGACTACCAGTCCTCCACGTGCAGCCAAAACAGCTCTTACCCGGCGAGGAGTGGACGCTACAAGATTTCTAAAAGTGTCTTGTGGTGTTTGGTACCAACACGTTACCAGTTGACGTCTTGTAAGATATGTAGTTGAGCCGCCACAGATAGGACTAGATTTTCCAACATAAGCCACATATACTCTGGAGTGGATTGATGTCCCAGAAACATTCTTGAACAATCCTGGTAGTGTGGCATGGCGAATTATGCTGCTAAAAGAACGCACTACAAGAGGGGGAGTACCGTTGCCATGGAACGATGTACCTGGTCTGCAATAATGTTTTGGTTGGTGCTAGACGTCATAGGTTCCTGCACGAGAATGACCAGACCCAGAGTTTCCCAGCAGAACATTGCCCAAAGCATCACATTTCGTCCACCGGCTCGTTTTCGTCCAACGGTGTCAAAACGTCCGTAGGTAAACGACGCGCACGTACCCAGCCGTCAACATAGTGCAACAGGAAGCGAGATTCATCGCTGCAGACAACCTTCTTTCAATCATTCAAGGTCCAGTTTTGATCCTCGCGTGCCCATTGTAGGCACTTTCGACGGTAAACCGAGGTTAACATGGGCACTCGGAGAAGTCTCCGGCTACGCAGGCCCATGCGCAGAAGGCTGCGATGAACTGTATGCAGTGACACATTGCCCTGATCACCACTGTTGTAGCTGCGGACGATTTGTCGCACTGTGTCCCTGCGGTCGCTGTGAACAATGCGCGACAGTCTCCGCTCCCCTCTGGCATCAATGAGCTGCGGACGATACACGGCTAAACGGCGGTTCGTCGTTTGGCCACCCCGTGCACCACTTTTGATACGTACTCACTACAGCGTGAACAGCCCACGAGCCGTGCCATTTCCGAGATCGTAGTTCTGGGGCGTCGTGCCATCACAATTTGTCCTTTATCGAACTCCAATAAATCGTCAGCTTTTCCCATTCTGTCTCTAAACACTATACTAACCAAAAGCCGGTCCTCGGGTTGTATATATACTGCTCTGTGAACTTCACCTGCGCCACCGTTCGGATTCCAGGGGCGCTCATTTCTCTAGGCTGGGGTGATCATAATAATGTGATGGCTCATCGATGTAAACCAAATGGTCACAGGCCTTTCTCTAATAATGATAGACCATTCGTGAACGAGTAGATCACAACGAATGGCTCTTCATCGTGAATGGTTCGCTCTCACCGCTGGCAATGATCATTAAACCCACCATTACTGCGATACACACTGAACTCGCAGCACGTTTAACTTTATTTGGCCCCTGTGAGTTCAAAAACGAATTCCCAGTAAGAAAAGTAATTTCGAGAATTAGTAAGTGTCAATAGTTACGTGAGGGAGCAATCAGCTTAGAAGTAACGGTAAAACTCAAGAATGGGAATCATACATGAATTCCATGCGTTTGAATAGTGTGACCGATTCTTTAAACGTGTGGCAAATGTGAACGGTTGAAGAGCTCGCCCACTTTTGTGCAGTTTGCCAAAAAAGAGCTACGGCATTGAAAACGCTTTGGACATAAACACAGGATCCCTGCAACGAATGATTTACTCAGTGAGCGTACTAACAACATGTAAATTGGATCATTCGTGAATGATGACTGAGCTCCCAAGAAGAAATGATTTATGCCATCACTATTATGTAATAGGTATCATATGTCATAAATTTATTAAATCTTCTATCAAAGAAGAGATGGAAGATTTATGACTAATAATAACTGAATCAACAGAAATTGGATTAACATTAACTGTGAGAAAACCAAAATAATGACAGTCCGAAAAGGATACGATGGAAGAGTCAATAATATTGAGGTAAACAATAAAGAAATTGAAATAGTAGATGAGTATGTATACTTAGGAAAATTGATAACAATGAAGAAACGGGGAGTCATGGAAGAAGTGAAAAGAAGAATAGGAATGGGGTGGTCAGCATTTGAAAAACTGAAGAGATTTTTAAATAGTAAAATAAGGCCTGAGAATAGAGTAAGACTCTTCAACTAATGTGTATTGCCTGTTATGATATATGGAGCAGAAACCTGGCCAATCGAAAAAGAAATAATAGATAAAATGCAAAAACCAGAGAGAAGAATGAAAAGATGTCTGCTAAACATAAGACTCAAAGATAAAATCAACAAGTTAGTAAAATCATGCAATGCATTGATTATGATACGCTTTCCAACATACCGGAAATCATTACTCAAGTTATACCTCAAGTTATAAGGATAATGGCGGTAAAATAAATATTGCTCCTATGACCTGACCTTTGACCCCATTTCGATGATATTAAACAGAACCGGTAAAGTATACTTCTGGAAAAACATGATAAAGTTTTGTCTCAATCGAAACGTTTTTACGTAAGTAATAAAGCATAAGAGCGATGGAATGGATCCCGCTCCTATGTCTTGACCTTTGACCCCATTTCGCCCATCTTCAATAGGGTTCGGCCCAGGTGGTCCAATACCACATACTAAAATGTCATTGAAATGGAACCATATTTACGCAAGTCATGACGCATAAGGGCAGTGGAATGCATCCCACTTCTCTGTCCTGACCTTTGATCCCATTTTCAATAGGGTTCGTCCCCAGGTGGACCCCTACCACATACTAAAATGTCATTGAAATCGAACCATATTTACGCAAGTTATGCGGCATAAAGGCAATGGAATGGATCCCGCTCCTATGTCATGACCTTTGACCCCATTTCGGCCATTTTCAATAGGGTCCCCAGGTGGTCCAATACCACATACTAAAATGTCATTGAAATAGAACCATATTTACGCAAGTTATGACGCATAAGGGCGATGGAATGGATCCTGCTCCTATGTCCTGACCTTTGACCTCATTTCACCCATTTTCAATAGGGTTCGTCCCCGGGTGGTTCCCTATCCCATACTAAAATTTCATTGAAATCGAACCATTTTTACTCAAGTTATGACGCATAAGGACAATGGAATGGATCCCGCTCCTATGTCCTGACCTTTGACCCCATACGCCCATTTTCAATAGGGTTCGTCCCCAGGTGATCCCCTATCATATACTAAAATTTCATCGAAATCGAACCATTTTTACGCGAATTATCGTGCGGGCGGACGGACAGACGGACAAAGCTGGAGCATATACGCTTCTTCAACCTACGGTTGGAAAGCGTAAAAAATGAAGAAATAAGAGCTAAAACGAAATTTTTAGATATTGGATGAAACATACTTCGAAAGAAAAATGGAAATGAGCTGAACACATTGCAAGGCTGATGGACAATAAATGGACAATAGCTATAGTGGAGTGGCGGCCATATGAAGGTAAAAGATCAGCTGGAAGACCTGTAAGAATGTGGTCAGATGATATAAGGAAAACAATTAGAATTCTTTGGCACCAACAAGCTCAGGATAGAAAACAGATGGAAAGAATTGGGAGATACCTATATAGCCAGAAGTTGCTATAAAAAGTGTTAAAAGGAAGAAAGAAAGATCATATGTCATGTTATTAGGTATCATATGTTATGTTAAACAGAACTGTACACGAAAGCCAGCTTATCGGGCTGGCGTTTATATACACTTCTGTTTAATATACATGAAAGTCAACCCGTGTAGTGCTCTAACCTTATTGTGAGATAATACAGTAGTTGTTTTACGGGATATGTTTATGTTTGCAACTACCTATCATGAAACTTCCCTGTAAAGCATTACAACGATCACAGATGTAGGCTTAACATGCCGAAGTAAACTTGCTTCATCGTAAAGCTTATGAATCCCTTTAGATGAATCACAGATAGCATCACTTCGTTGCCACAGTATACTAAATTAAAAATGAATAACTAATTAAGCACTAGGAATAATAACGACCAAATGAAATAGAAATAAATCGCACTTACTGAGTCCACTCTTTTATTCACGTTCATCCAGAATAGCAAACATGGCAAACATTCTGCTTAATCAAATATCTTACTAACAGAACATATCACCATAGATACAAGATACAATACTCATCCTCTCAACAAAATACATTATTGAGTTTGCTTTAATAAATTCGTATTTAGCACACTTCACAATGTCGTGCTCAAAACAGCATAATCGAAAACATTACCTACCTCCTACAAACAAGTCAAACTCTAAAACAACCGTAAATATTGAGTGAGAACCTGAGTGATTACTCAAGTCAGAGTGAATACCCTCAAATCAAATCAAATCGTCCCAAATCGAATATCTGCGTTCATTTCAAAACAGCAACTCTTATATCCAGCTTTAGCATATGTCTTTACTCTTGACCTGTTTTCAAGGTTGCTAAACACAAATTCGTCGAGAGAGAAAAATGTAGCGTTCAGAATAAAATAATGTTTAAAGAAAATAACCCAAACTTTCATAAGAAGACAGGGACTAAAAGGGAAAGTTAAATTAGAATATACATCACAATATGCTGTATTGAGTAAAAGTATACACAAACGCATGTCCATTAGGTTCAATATGCCATGCTAAATAGACAGGTACACAAATTTCATTTTTATTCCTTCTATAGATCACTTTTTTCCCATTTCTGGGTGTTATAACGACCCCTTTGAGGATCTAATACTATGAGTCGCCCGACCCTAATTTAGGGCTACTAGTTCCAGGAAAAAGATAAAACCAGCGTGTAGGACAAATACATCACCTATACCTCATCTAGAACTCGAACCCCGGGGCCGGCAAACTACATATAAAAATTATTTTAAAGGTGGGTAACACGTGATATTCATTGGGTGTTTGAAAACACAAATTTGTCCGTGACGGATCTCAAATCCGCGACACCCTCAGTCCGGAGTAAGTTGCTCTCCCTTCTAAGCTACACGGACGGAATGTATCGCTGCAAATTTGTCGTCTTGACACGTGCTTTACCTCTGTAATACGTCACAGGTGTTTATCTAAAATTTCCATCATTTCTAACGTAAGCGCCATTCAATGGATGTCAATTGAGCTTTATTGCAACGTGCTTTGGTTTTGTGGAAAACCGTCTGATGAAAGGTCATTCGTCAAAGCTTGCACTCCTTTTCTTTTTGTTTTGCGGTAGCGTGATTAAGAACATGATGTTCAAGTATACGCTCAATAAATACCAATTTTCCTCCTCCGCGTGCAGTATAAATATTCAGTTTCGTGCGCCATTTTCCTTTCACTGAAAACTAGTAGTATGCATGCAGCCAAGACTCTACCGTTAATGGTTTCAACTATGTGCCAGTCAATTTGCTTCTAAAAAGAAAAGAATTCAGAATAAGACTCTGATTAATAACATTAATCTCCTCTTCAGGGATTGAGATTAACTTAGTTTCCTCATTACTGGAAGAAGCACATTTATTAGTAACTGGATTTATTTTAGCCGTTTGTTCGCAGAAGCTCATTTTTCCTAACCAACGCAAGAGCTTTCGAATCCAAATGTCGAAGGCATCAGATGTTAATAATAGGCGAAGCCTGTTTTTATCTCCGGATTTCAGAGGAAATAAAAAAAACCGGCTACATATTTTTTATATTTTACGGCTCATAATTTTTCGCATGAACATTTCTTACTGCGTATACGTTTAGTAAAATATGGTTCATTTCTTTAAGGGGAATCGCGAAGCAGATATTAAGCGCAGTTTAGTCTGGGTCAAAAAATTATATCTGCTAGAAAATCCTTTCTGGTGAAAAAATATCTTTAATAGAGCATATTTCATTTTAAGTATTTGTGATAATGAAGAAACTATCCATCTTTGTTTAATGAAATTTAAACGCTAGACATACTTCTATGCACAATCGATTTTTGTAATTGAAATGAATCGCGTGTCGGAAAAACGTCACGGTTGATGAATAATTAACAAATTACGAATTTTCTAAATTTCATGGCAATTTTCCAGATACCACAAATAAGAGGCAATTTATTTAGTTTTTCCAAAGCATCTGATGAACTGATATGCCAAGTGGAAGTTACAGAGATGCTGTTTCATGTAATATCTCAGAGGAATTTGAGAAATTAGCTTTTGTTTTTAAGCCATAATTAATTGTTCGTCACTTGCTTTGCTTCTGCGGTACTGCGGAGAGGCTTATGATATTCGGAAAAAGAATTCCGCTCTACATGAAAGAATTTTTCCTGTTCGCTGATCGCATTATATACAACTTCCGTTCCATAAAAACTGACGGTAAAATAACGCAAAATGATGAAATATAGGTACAGCAAAATATAAGTTATTCTTTCTCAAAGTATCTTCCCTCGGATGATATGCAGCGCTCCCATCGTTCAGTCCACTTTTCAAAGCATGTGGCGAAGGCATTTTGTGGAAGCTGCTTTAGCGACCTCTGTACAGCTTGAAGACCGTCACCATCTGTGTTGCGTCACGAAATTTCTCCTTTGGTGTTGGAAATAACCAGAAATCGCACGGGGCGAGGTCAGGATTGTAGGCAGGCTGATGCATGATTTCAATACTACATTTCGTTAGAAAATTTTGAACACAAGCAGCCACATGTGGGCGATCGTTTTCATGGTGTACGGCCTACTCGCCCACCAGTTCCGGTCGCTCAATCTATATGTGTCGTCGCAGAGGCTTTAAGACTGAAATGTAATACTCAGCAGTGACAATAATTTGCGGAGGAACGGCATGTTGGAAGACTACACATTTATGATCAAAGAACATTATCATCATCACCTTCCCAGCTGATTTCGTATGGCGGACTTTTTCAGAGGAGGCGAGCCTGTGTGTTTCCACACCTTCGTTGCGCGCTTCGTGAGGGGATCGAAATACTGGACCCATGTTTCATCGGCAGTTATTTCTGCGTTTAGAAAGCTTGGATCCTTTGCAATCATTTGTTTCCATTCATGACACACCTGAACTCTGGCTAACAATTGTTCTCTCGTCAGGTGATGAGGTACCCATCTGGAACACACACGATGTACCGTAATTTGTCGTGTTATAATGAATAAACTCTTTTACCAGCTAAGCTAATTATAATGCTTCTGCTACTGAATTATATGCTTGTACTAAGCTTCAAATAGTGAATTCAAATGGTTGTTGTTACTAGTTAATTAAGATCATGAATAAAGTCACCTGCTAGTAGTGTAGTAATAGTAATGAACAAACTTATAACTGGTAGTAATGTTGTAGCAGTAATTAAGATGAATAAAGTCTTATGCTGGTTGTTACTAGTAATATTAATTGAAATAAACCTAACAGCCAGACAGAGGTCTGACAGTACTATGAACTGAGAAAGACGTACTTACGTAAAACCTTTTATTATGAACTTCTACTGGTATCATCACACACAGCTACTCAAATAACACGTAGCTCCTTGCACATGAACGGAGCTCTATACTCATAAACAAACGCTCTCTTTCACATAAACCAACAACAAACGCTCTCCGTACAACAACAAACGCTCTCCGTACAACAACAAACGCTCTCCGTACAACAACAAACGCTCTCTTTACAACAACAAACGCTCTCCGTACAACAACAAACGCTCTCTTTACAACAACAAACGCTCTCCGTACAACAACAAACGCTCTCCTTAGGTATCGTTGAACGCGCCTATTTATACTGGCTACCACCACGTCATGACTTACACTCATTGCCAGATCTCATTCAGCGGGTGAAATAATATCTCGTTCAGTAAGAAGATAATTTACATAGAAAAATAAAATAACCAGAGATAGTAAAATCAAAAGGAAAGTGAATCTAGGGTATACGTTACAGCGTAGAATGCGGAATGCCGACGTTTTTGAAATATTAGTTGATGCTGTTGTGTCTTCACAAGTCATTCGTCGATCTTCTTGTAGGATTGCCCAAACACTGTTAACAATACGCTCCGTAACAACACTTTCAGGTTGACCAGGCATAGGAGCGAGTTCTGCCGACAAACGCCCTTTTTTGAAATCATGGTGCCATCTAAAAATCGTTGCATCACCCAAACATTTATCTTTGTAAGCTTTTTTCATTAAATCAACTGTTTCTGGAGTCGTTTTACCCAAACGATATAGGAAAATGTTTTCGCATAACGCATTTCACTTCTTTACTCTGAATCACTCACCTCCATTGCTAAATGGCGAAATGCAGACGTACCTTAAACAACTGCGCAATAACAAAACCAAAATCGTCTGCCATGGAAAATCACTGTTGCCATAGATACTTCCTTAATTCAGTTATTCGTCTGCGTGGTTATTTTTCCCCTTCGCATTGTTGCCCAGTAAAAAAAAATACTCTCAGTTTTTATGGAACGGCCTTTGTACATACACTGAGAGCACAGAAATCATGGGGTACCTGGTTCCTGAGCAACACTACGCTGTCATCCCTCTCGCTAGAGGACGAACCCACCGCTTTGCAGGTATACAGGTAGGAAGACATCACTGCATTCACGTAGATGGTGATTTGATGTCAATAGGTGTGATGATGTGGAACTCTGGGATGAAGAACAAAAAAAAAAGGAAAAAATGCCAGTAGTGTAGAATATCTAATAAAATGCTGAATTCCAAAAAAAATAGGAAAAAATCCGAAAAAAAAGTGGATAGTGAGACGCCATTGTTTACGCTTTCCAGCCGTAGGTTGAAGAAGCGTATATGCTCCAGCTTTGTCCGTCTGTCTATCTATCCGCACGATAACTCGCGTAAAAATGGATCGATTTCGATGAAATTTTAGTATGTGGTAGGGGACAACCTGGGGACAAATTCTATTGAAAATGGGCGAAATGGGGTCAAAGGTCAGGACACAGGAGCGCGATCCATTCCATTGCCCTTATGCGTCATAACTTACATAAAAATGCTTCGATTGTGACAAAACTTTAACATGTTACTCCGAAAGTATACTGAACAGGTTCTGTTTAATATCATCAAATGGCGTCAAAGGTCAGGGCACAGGAGCAAGATTTATTCCACAATCATTATCCTCATAACTTGACTAAAAATGGTTCTATTGCAACAAAACGTTAGTATGTTGTTCCGGAGGTATACTGAACCGATTCTGTTTGATATCATCAAAATGGGGTCAAAGGTGAGGACATAGGAGCGAGATTCATTCCACAGCCATTATCCACATAACTTGAGTAATGATTTCTGGTATGTTGGAAAGCGTACCATAATCAATGCATTGCATGATTTTACTAACTTGGTGAGTTAAAAGAAGGGAGGAAGAGTCAGATGACCATTTTGTGACAAGGTCACAAAAACAGGGAGAGACATCGAGTTTCTTAGATTGGAATGTGGAATTCAGAAAGAGGGAGTCCCTAGCAAAAGTAAGGGTATTGCAGTTGGCTTACTGATGTGAGAGGAATATTGGAAGCAGAGAGGGGGGGGGGGGGATGAATGAGGGGTGTAGAATGCAAGCTTCTGATTGGCTGTAAAATGTCCAGGAGCGAAGAAAGTTGGAAGAACGCAAGAAGATGGGAACTTTCAGATTCACTTGACGTCTATGAGAGAGTTAGAGCGGAGGTAAATTCACCGAGCGATGGATTTTGGTACCTCTAGCTAGATCTCAGCTGCGCCTGGGTAGATTAGGTGGATTTATACTAATTTCGGTTAGTATTTAACTTAAAATATTATTGTTTATTAAAGCTGCGGTCTAGAACACCTGAAAGTAGATAGCTGACGAGTACCATGCACAATCTACACGGCCGAGTCACATTATTGTGACCACCAGCTAATATCCAGAGTAACCACCGTATGCAGCGCGGACAGCAGCTAGACGGGCTGGGTGGGACTCAATGAGGTGCTGGAAGTAGTTCACAGGTACGTGGAGTCATGCTGACTGCATTGCATCTGACAGGCTGGAGGGTGCGCGGTGGAAGATCCATAGAGCGAACAGCACGACCGTGGTGGTCCAACAGATGCTCAATTGGGTATAACTATGGGAAATTAGAGGGCCAGAGAAGTGCTTTGAAGTCTTCACCGTACTCTTCCAACCACTCTCGGACCTTTCTAGCTGTGTGACACGTCGCATTGCCATGCTGGAAGATCCCATCCGCCCCAAGGAAGACAAGCAGCATGTATGGGAGTACCTGGTCTGCAAGAATGGATTCAAAACGAATTCAGTGAATAGTGCTTTCCACAGGTATGAACGGACCCAGAGAATGCCACGAAAACATTCCCCAGACCACAACACTGCCCGCACCAGCTTGTGTTCTTCCAGCAATGGTTGAAGAGTGTTTGTTCTCCGATGTTTCTCGCCTTATACTGCAACGTCCATCCGTTCGATGAAGCAGAAAACGTGACTCATCGGAGAAGACAATCCTTTGCAAATCAGCGGAGGTCCAATTTCGATACTGCCGTGCAAATGTAAGCCTTTTCTGTCGATGCACCTTCGTTAGCATAGGTGCAGTGACCATCCGTCTGCATCGGAGCCCCATACGCAGCAGGGTTCGCTGAACTGTCGTTTTAGACCCACTTCCGGTAGCCCCATGGTTCATTCGGCCAGTGAGTTGCTCCACTGCAGCGTGTCGATCGGCCCTCACGCACCTTCGAAGCCGACGTTCACCTCTAACATAAATGGCACGTGGTGCTCCGCAGTTTTAACGTGGCTTATTTGCAAAGGTGCCATTTCTCCAATCACGATATACTTGAACCACAGAAGCACGCGAACAGTTCACAAACTGCGCTGTTTCGGAAATACTGCCACCCTTGGCCCGAAAGCCGATAATCATCCTTTTTTGCAAATCTGAAAAATCGCTCCTTTTATCCACGACAGCAACGAGTGATATGTTTTCAGATTGCCTACAGCACACCTTATATGCCCTCCAATCCAGCTCACGACACGTGCCTTCTTTCATTGGCTACGCGCTGTTGATGTCAAAAGTAGGAGGTGGTCACAATACTGTGACCCGACTGTGTAGTTTTTCTACCTGTGGCTGTGTCGTCTATTGAACGGACTGACTGTGCTGCTGAAGCTGTAAATGAACTCAGTATGTACCTAACTATTGGGGAAAAGAACGTCAACTCAGAACTCTAACTGTATGGTGCTAACAGTCATGTGTGCACCGTCTACACAACATCAGATTAATTGGTTGGTTGGTTGGTTGGTGGATTTTATTGGCGCAAGGGCCAGGTTTGGCCAAAGAGCGCCAGACAAAGAACTATCAGCCACAGATTTTTAAAAACGTGGAAAATGATTAAGAGCAGACAGGCTTGGTAAAAGTTGAAAAAGAGTATGATGAAAGCTGTGAAGACAAGGTAGTTAATTAGGTTTATATAAAAATTTATTAATTTACTATTAGAATTATACATATACACACACATATATATATATATATATATATATATATATACATATACACACACACATTCTATAAAGATACCTAAGCAAAAAAATACATATATAATTTTGACTCACACCTAGTACAACATAGAAAAGGTTATGTATCTGCCTGTGTGAGTAAAAGGAGAAAAGAAAAAAATAAAATAAAACAACTGAATGTAGAAGGTGTCGAGAATACTGAGCTTTGGCTTTATCAAGGACCAGCAAAAACTCTGCATTTTCTCACTTCCACAAAGACCTAGTTGGAAATGGGTTTCTGCAAGGCCATAGATGCAAGTAACATTCCCACCTAAAATAGTTTAAAAAATATATATATAAGTCATGTCCTCCGTAGAGTAGCATGACCTAGCACTAGTTAACAATTTCGCTTGCATCCATTAACCTTCATGGCCCGACCCATGCTCTTCATCTGTTACTATTAAACAGAGAGAAGAAGATTAAAGAGAACTCAAGCTGTGAGAGTGACATAATAAATAGAAATGATTTTCAGCTATAACGAAATTCCAAGTTCGTTTGAGAGAGAAATTAAACCTGAAAAACAAATTTTACATTGCAATTAAAAAAGGAAATGTTAATTTATAACGAACAGATTTTTGAAAGAAAACTTGAGTCTAAAACCCCCTACTCTACAACTTATGACAGCACGAAAACGAGAATAAGTTAAAGATAATAATTAACTAAAGAAAACTTTGTGAAAGTTATATACCTTAAACAGTTAGTTGCAATATGTACAAAGTATTTCAGCAGTGCTTTAAGTGCATAATTAATTAGTTATTAAGAACTTAACTACTTTGAAAAACAACAGCGCATAGACAGCGCATAGAAAAGGAACAAGCTTAGCCATCTTCTGTTCCTAGGTACCACAAAAGACGCTCAAAGTTACAAAGAAAAGTAAGAGTTAAAACCCGCATGAATGTTAACAGACAAACCAATGCTTAAAAGCTGAAAAGCTAAAAACGACAGAGAAAAGGTACATGAAGTACAAACATTGAACTTATAAAACCTAGAACCCAAAAACAAGGAAGAGAGCTTACCTCTTGTGTTACAAAACTTTTCTCCTCACAAGAGGAGAACATGGCTGACCTCTTCCGCCACTCCCTAGACGTTGGGGGGCAGTGAGGGTGGGGCTGATGGCCTCCTCATACAGCAAGAAACCAACGCGCGGAGATTTTAACCAGAGAAAAAAATATATAAACTTAAGACTGTGGATCTGTATGATCAGAATGAGCAGAATTAACTCTCCAGAATACATGAGAAATATTATAAAATACACGAGCAGTTTATTTAATAATCTTTGCATGTATTAAATCACCTTAGTGAGCTTCTATAGATTAATCAGAATCTTATTAATTTTAATGTTGGTTTTACTATTTTTAGTATAGCTATCCTAGTGATGAATAACTAGTTTTCTTTTTTATTTGTTTTTATTTTCTTTTATAAACAGATTTTTAAGCTTTTTTTGTGATTTTGTTTATATTATTTAATTTTTTTGTTTTAATAGGACCGTCATATCCATAGCACTAAGGTTCCTTTAGGTAGTTAATAGGCATCCTCTAGCCAACTTCCTTACGGCTTTGATTGGTCAGAATCATATTATTAACTGTGTAGAAAATTAAAGCAGATCTGCCAACCTTACTCTATTATTCAGAATAATTTTTCTTAAAGTTCTTTTGATGAAAGAAGAAGGAATTTCGTTCTCTAGAAAACTTTCTAATAGTATATTAATGTGGTAATTGAACTCCAAATTGTTGCTGCAAATTCTTGAAATTCTTAGGACCTGAGAAATTAGTACATTCTCAATTACTTTGGTTGAAATGTTATTATTCCAGTGTAGATATTTAATTACTTTGAAAGGAAAATTAACTCTTTTATCAAAGAGGCTAATAGATGGGTTACCTCTGTTGAGCTTAATGCTTAAGTCTAGGAACTCAAGTTCCTGATTACTGTGGTTGGTTTTACATACACATACACATATATATATATATATATTTTTTTTTTTTTATTATTTTTTTTAAACACAACTACACAAAGGATGAGTCACTCTCCGCCCCCCCACACTCCTCTGCAATGCTGGCAGAGGGCGGGGACGAACTGTCACTCTCCTCCCCCCATGTTCCTCTGCAATGTTGTTTGAGGCTGGGGACGAACTGTCACTCTCCTCCCCCTATGTTCCTCTATAATGTTGGTTGAGGGTGGGGACCTCGCTGAGGCCGAGACAGTTGGATGGACACTGCACACCTTTGCGGATTGAGGGCCGGGTCTTCCGCACGTGCAGGCTTTCGGATGGAAACTGGAAGAGACGGTCGGCTGCAAAAGAGAAGGCCCAGAATCAGGTATTCGAAAAATCTCGAGCTCGGGGAAAACACCTGTGTCGATTGGTCAGCTGTAGATCGCTTGGCAAGGGCGGCGAGAGCTACAGGGCGCGGAACAAAGGGCTGCACGGGTTGTGGCAGAGACTGAACTACTGCGGCAAAAGTACGCTGTCGGGTGGTGGGTATACCCAACTTGGCCTTGGCAGCAGGGTACGAGAGGCCTTCCAGGGTCTTGAGGCGCTGGATCGCCATCTCGTCCTTCCATTTCATACAGGTGCGGGAGTAAGCTGCATGGGCCTCACCACAGTTAATACAGGAGGCCGCAGAAGTGCAACCTTCCCCGTCATGTTCACTGGAGCCACAATTTGCGCAACGAACGGAACTCTTACAGAAACGTTGGGAATGCCCGTACCTCTGGCACCTGAAACAGCGCAGAGGACTGGGAATGTACGGGCGAACTCCACAGACCAAGTAGCCAGCCTTGATTTCGGTCGGAACTTTCGGGGAGTTAAAAGTCAATATCACATTTTTAGACTTAATCAAAGAACCATCGCGCCGGAACATCATACGACGTGCAGCAATAACACCTTGATCTGCAAGTTCAGTCACCAATTCTTCTTCACTGCATGGCAAGAGATCAAACTCCGAAATAACACCCCGAGAGGTGTTAAGAAACGGGTGAGGTGTCACTTTGACAGGAATGCCTTGAAGACTAGTGAGGAGCAGAAAAGTGTTACTCTGAGAAACACTGCAAGTTTGGACAAGCAGGTCCCCAGAGCGAAGCTTCCTCACAGACTTCAAGGGGCCAACCGCAGCGTCCAAAGCTTTAGAAATGAAAAGGGAGATCTGGTGGACAGTCTCTCATTCGGATCGATGGATTCTACAAGTAAGTGTGTAGCATGCGTAGTCACAGCAATCGAGGGGAGACGACGCTTCGGAGCGACTGGTACAGCTGCCGAAGAAGAGGTTCCACATTCTTGGTCCAGGTCAAGGTCTAAAGACCGTTTAAGGGTATGAGACTTGGTAGGTTGAGAAGACGACGGAGAGTCGTTGTCAACAAACATTTCCTCAGGTGACTTAAATTTGGAGTTTTTTCTTTTGTTTTTACCCATGGAAAAAAGGAGGAAGATTCGTCTGCAAACTACTCCACCCACCACCGAGCCCTACAAGGGAGAACTGGAGGTCTGCAAGCCAAGAAAATGACGCTGGACACAGTTCTGGAGCTTATACGTTGCAGATATAGTCCGTTGGCTGTGATCACACGCACTCGGCGGACACTTCGGCCTCCGGGTACCGTCATGCCAACGCCTTTGGCATGATCCCACAGCCCCCGGGCTCACCCTGCCGTGCCATACGACAAAAAAGCCGCTAAAGCCCTGTACACAACTTGGTACATAACTTCTGACTAGAGGTGGGTTAGTCTCAGCCTCCCGTTTACAGCGAAGCCGGGGTCGAAGAGGAGTGTTGGTACACAGGAGGCACTTATCCGGTCTCCTGCGACCTCAGCCGCCAGACATCCCATTTCCGCCTCACGGGTCTCCGCACGCGGCAAACATGCAGGTAGGTCTAGTACCCAAACCAGCTAAAAGGAAAAAAAAAAGAAATCCAAAGAAGACAAATCCTGGAAGGGAACCTAAACGGAATCTCAGCAACCTACGAACTGAGCGGTTATTATAAATCAGTTAGTGGTGGAGGGTAACAAAACCACAAGACCGGGGTGTTAGTACATAACGTGGTAGAGATTAGGTAGAGAACACAACACGGGCAACTAGCCAGTGGAGAAAATAAAGAAAAACGAAAAAGCGAGACACAAGACCAGCTCGGGATCGTGGGGCCGCGACTCCCCAACAGCTGGATGAACAGCCGTCCCTGCAAACTCCAACAGCACCGAAAGAAAACAAGCGGTGGCATGACATCAGATGTTGACCAGTCACAAGGTCAGCTCGGGCCGGGGGGCGCTGCTCCCCAAATAACTGGAAAACCAGTTATCCCCGTGCGGGGTCAGATTAATTCATCATCCAGCATCATATCCTGAATGGAATAAAAGTTGTTTTTGTTTAGTATCAGCTCTCTTCAACGACAGCGTGAATCATTCGCTATGCCTCTGAAGAGGAGAATCAAAATAACGTTGTCCAGACCTTACCTTAATTCTGGACTGGTGGCAGCATTTATTAATTTCACAAAAATATGGTAAAAATTCAGACCAAGTGCCTGCTTGACAAATGTGCTAATCTATTCAACCCCTATCACGGAACATAAAGATACTGTATAACAGTGGTTGATCACAACTCCCACTTCACCCAATAAAAATATTGCACGAAATATACAACAGTAGGGATAAACGTCGTGAGTAAATAGAATTTGGAAGAGGGATGGTAGTGGGCGTCGGACACATGGGTCACTCTATCGTGGAGGTCGTACAGCAATTGCAGTATCCCCGTTCGACACTATCAACAGTGTATTGAAAATACGCCATTTCCATAATAACACCGCATCTTGGGCAGCACGCTGTGGACGGAAAAAGGTGGTGGATGAACGTGACCATTGATATCTCTACTGCGTAGTTGCAACCAACCGGGGAGCAACAGTGTCCCAGATCACCGGTGATTTCAAAGAAGGAAGTGCCAGAAACGTGCCCAACTAGGTCATCAGGCGATCATTAGTCTCAATAGGTTATGGCAACCGCCGGCCCATCAGAGTCCTATTACCAATGCCACATCACAGGACTCTACGCCTCAACTCGGCGAAAGAGCATTGGCACTGAGACTTCGATTATTGGAAACATGTCTGCTGGTCTGGTGAGACCCGTTTTCAGTTATTTTGCGCATACGGAGAGGTGCAAATATGGGGAAACCGCTCGAAGCGATGGGACCTGCATGTCAACAAGGAACTGTTCAGTCTAATGGAGACGGTAATTGCCTGGGGCGTGTTGAACTGGCACACGTTGGGACCTCTGGTACGTTCTAAATGCATTTCTGAATTGTCCGTGCTGCGTGTCATTCCTTCCAGACCTTCCAAATTCGATCATGCCCATTACGAACCCACAGGGCAATGGACTCTTCAGAATGACAGTGCGCCTCCTCACAGAGCCGTGGTGACTAGAACATGGTTAGAAAACATTCTGCAGAAGTTCCCACTCTGGAATAACCTCCCTGTTCTCTGGACATCATTTCTGTGGAAAATCTTTGGGATGTTATGAAAAGTTCTTTTCAAACTGTGGATCCTCCACCCAGGAATGCGACGAAATTATGGACAGCGGTGCAGTAAGCATTGATGGAGACATATACTTGTGGAACGCCTTCGTGACCTAGTGAACTCAATACCTCGCCGTGTGACTGCCTTTCTCAGAGAGAAAGGTGGGCCTACCCGTTACTAGCTGGGTATCCCATGTATTTTGTCCATTCAGTGTATGTACATTCCCAGAATAATGATAAGTTTCGCTACGTGTTATTATTTTTCTTTACATTTTCCAGGTGAAGCTAGCTTTCTTCCTTCCCTTTGAGTGATCTCTGAATCTTGATCACGTGGCATCCGGTTTTACTGAATCTTGATCACGTGGCATTCTGCTTTTCTGAAGGCATTTTTGTAGTCGCAGTGCTTACTGCTTAACGACCCCAGTGAGCATCAATGGCTATGATGAATTGCCGGCCTGTAATTTAGCGCCACTGTGTTCACAGAAGTAGGAGAGAACTCACAAAGCGACTTTATCGATACAATTAGAAACAAGGAACTACACCCTATCAAAAGAAAGTAATGAAATCCAAAGACACCCTGTCAAAAGAAATGCAATGGAATCCAAAGACACCCTGTCAAAAGAAATGCAATGGAATCCAAAGACACCCTGTCAAAAGAAATGCACCACCAGGAAGTGATGTCGCAAATGTTGCGAAACTTACTGGATACACAAGACAATGCATACCCAAGAAATGATACCATTTTAGAAGCCAAAGTAATGGTGAAAAAGAAGGCTTACAAGGCCCCATAAGGGAGTAATTCCTCCCTGATGAACAGTGTATTTGTCCACCCCTCCCGGAATGTGGTTGCACTGGTGTTTCATAGGGTCCTGAGACATCAGCCACTACTCTTCGTTGTGATCGTGTCGAGGGAAGCTGTTGTCGAAGGCTGTCTACGCAGGTTCTGGAGGTGTCGGTGTCATTGCAGCATGCCCCAGACATGCTACATAGGTGACAAATCTGGGAATCGAGATGGCCAAGGTAGCAAACTGACATGGCCTTAATGCATTTGCAGTATGAGGACAGTCATTGATTGTCTTGATGAAACAATGCGCTGTTAAACCCTGATGCCGTGAACGTATCTCAGCGGGTTGGAAGATTTCTTCGACGATCCATTAAAGTTCTTAAAATAAAGCGCGAATCATAGGAGATAGCTCGCCAAACCATGAGCGCGAATCATAGGAGATAGCTTGCCAAACCATGAGCGCGAATCATAAGAGATAGCTCGCCAAACCATGAGCGCGAATCATAGGAGATAGCTCGCCAAACCATGAGCGCGAATCATAGGAGAAAGCTCGCTAAACCATGAGCGCGAATCATAGGAGATAGCTCGCCAAACCATGATGCTTGCTGTTTGAGCGGTGTGTCGTTCGATGTCAATCGTTTGATTGTTGCGTTGAGCACATTGACACCATACGCGTATCCAACAACTATTCGGTTGAAGGAAGAAGCGTGATTCATAGCTGTACACTGTGTAAGCTACTTCGTGACATGGCGTAGATAACGTACAACTGAGATGACGTAAGAGTCAAATCAACAATGAAGCAGCGATACCCTCCCTGCGTAGTTCAATTGGGAGAAGGGCGCTCCGGAGTAGAATGGCAGGATTTCGTATCCACCACCGGCAAAAGAAATGAATCTCCTGGCCGTGAGGTTTGAAATATTTGTGTGATGATTCTTCCCCACAACACAGGTCATTAATAAAATTAATTCTTCCTTAATGAGTTGTCCTTCGAGCATGGTTGTCGGCTGACCCAAAAACCTGTGATTTAGTGTCCCCGCCGTTCTCAACGGAAGATGATGTAACGGACTGCGTGCTATGACGTAGATGAGGTTCTACTGAGATGACTAATGAGTCAAATCGACAATTATGCAGCGATAATCCTGACGGAGTAGCTCAATTGGGAGAACAGCTGCTCCGGAGTAGGGGGATGTACAGGTAGATCTCGGTACACGCGGTTTCGTTATCCGCGTTTTCGGATTTACGTGATTCAGTGGTGCCATCTGTTAACACTACGAGAAAACAATAATTACAATAATGGGTTTGCGCATCTTGACGCGCATCTTTCGATGTTTTCGTCAAGGCGTGAGTGAGTGCTCGCTCAGAGAAGATCAGTAAAGCTATAAAGCTGCGTGTGAGAGGATCTGCGATGTCTGGCAAAAGGAAAGAAAGTGTGTCTTTCGAGGGGAAGAAGCGTGTACGAAGGTCGTATTCGTTAGAAATAAAGTTAGAAGTTTTGGATCGCTGTGAGAAAGGTGAGCGTATTGTTGATATTCAGCGTACTTTGGGACTTAGTGAATCCACTGTGAGAACTATTCGTGACAATGCGGAATCAATTCGAAAAAGTGCTCAATCTTCAACCAACTTGAGTGTAACTAGAGTGACGAGATCTCGCTCGGAGGCGAAAAGACAAGTTGGTGTCTTACTCGCGGATCACCGCATTCACGTTGTTATAACAGCTTCTGCTTTCACCGGATGAGTTCGATAGTGGAATCATTTCCCCATCTACACATTACAATCTTGCCTACAAATTTGCATGCGAATCGCATCACTACTTCTCGGTGCTGCATTTCCAGGGCCAATATTAGGGATCCATGTACGCATTCACGTTACAATCGTGGAGGCCTTGGAAAACAGGGGCACCGGATGTTTGGCGGCAAGGGATTAGGCCCCGCAAAGGTCGAAATCATCCCGTGCCACCGACACACACACACACACACACACACACACACACACACACACACACACACACACACGATGTTGGCGATTAACCAACTCGGTCATGCCGGTGATTTTGCTGTGTTATGTAAAAACAAGTACCATCGATGTCTAAAATGAGAATTCGAAATTAATTTTGTCTCTGGGAAAAATAAATAATTCAAAAATATTTTCCTTAACGTCTGCAAAATCACGCCATGAAAGAAATACTGAAAAACTAAGTAATTTATAAAATAATAAGGGTTTGATGACCCTAGCTAGAACTTTAACGCTTAAGGTATTAGATGAATTAAACTATATGAAGCATCCTAATATTCTAATTCGTTCGTTGGTGTGTGAAATTCACAAATTTGGCTGTGTCGGATCCGCGCCTCCTCGTTTCGGAGCCAATTGTTCTAACCGACTAAATTACACCGACTGAATGTTTCACTTCAGATTTGTCGTCTTCACACGGGCTGCACCCTCTGTAGTACGTCACAGGTACAGAAGTCAAAGCTGAAAATCTGATTTATAGAATGTAATAGATTCTTCAAAGTCAATACGGTCCAGGATTCAAGAAACGCAGAATTCAACTTACAGGTTTAATGTCCCTTTATTCTTTATCCAAGTATATCAAGTATGCAACGCATCAGTCACAACAACAATGCATCTCTTCTAACATCAAGATGAATACACTTCAAACGACTATTTCGTAATAATATACACTATCTACCAACAAGTAATTGGACACCCCTGCAATCGACGCTATCTGCGGTCGTGATACACGTCACGGCCGCCGCCGTTAAATATCGCGCGGGAAACAACAACGCAACCAGTCGCATGCAAGATGCCACGCAGTTCGGAGCTCTCTGATTTCGAGAAAGGTGTAATCGTCGGGTATCACAGAAATGGCCGATCCATACGTGACATATCCAGCAAGTTGAAGTACCCAAAATCGACAGTGGCCTACGTGATTGGCAAGTGGAAGATGAGAGGTGACTGTCGGAATGTGCCCCGACCCAGCAGACCCACAAAACTGGGAGTTAGAGACCGACGGGTGCTAGCCAGAGAAATTCGGAAAAACCGCACCAAAGCGATGGGCCACATCCGCGAGGAGTTTCAACAGGCATCCGGGAGTGTTCGTTCGATGAATACCATCCGTAAGGAAGCCCATCTGCTCGGTTATCATGGACGTGCTGCCGCCCACAAGCCTTTGATGACCAAGTCCAATAGCGCTGCTCGGCTAACGTGGTGCAAAGAACGCCGACAGTGGACCGTTGAACAGTGGAAACAGGTTCTCTGGAGCGACGAATCAAGGTTAACCCTCTACCGTTCGGATGGCAGGGTCTGGGTTTGGCGTCTGCCTGGAGAACGCCTCCTGCCGGAATGTTTTGTGCCAACTGTGAAGTTCGGCGGTCGCGGAATTATGCTATGGGGGTGTTTCTCCTGGTATGGCACGGGACCCTTGGTCGCAATTCCTGGTAGACTCAACGCCGAAACCTACTGCACCATTTTGGATGACCATGCGCTTCCTACGTTGTGGCAGTTTAACGGGGTGTACCCATGTTACTTTCGGGATGACAATGTCACCTGTCATGTTGCGAGGTCCACCATGGTTTGGTATGGTGACAATGGGGTTAATCGAATGGACTGGCCTGCGCAGAGCCCGGATCTTAACCCTATCGAGCACCTCTGGGACGAGTTGGAGCGTCGAATTAAGGGGTGCCCCCACCGTCCGGAATCGGTGAAGAAACTGACCTGTCTTCTCCAAGCCTAGTGGAAGAAAATACCGCTAGCCGTCGTACAACGCGTGGTTGAGAGTATGCTCCGGAGGGTCGCAGCTGTAATCGCCGCTGGTGGAGGCCCCGCCAACTATTGAAGGTGAATAAACTTCGTTTTCCTTTGCTATCACATGTGTCTAATTACTTGTTAGTAAATAGTGTACGTTTGAATCGTTTGCCGTCGTTAAATGTAGATCTAATCCGCAATAATTATCGTTATGCGCTCATAACATATCGTACTCCTCTGATGCCACAGCTCTCTTTACATAACTTTCTACACATATCTCATAGATGTTTCACCTGAAGAATTTTCTCTTCGTGTACACTGAAGAGCAATTGAATTAGAGACAGCTGGCGTTATGCAAATGTGGTGCTGTAGGCGGCCCTGTAAACGGAACAACATGACGTATGCAGCGATCCGACAATATAAGGAGTGATGCGACGAGAATCAGTAAGGATCGGACGCAGTATGGATAAAACGAAGGATCTAACCGCATTTGATCGTGGGCAAATTGTCGGAGCCCGACGAATGGGTCATTCCATCTCGGAAGTCGTGCAGGCACTGGAATTTTTACGAGGCACTATGTCACGGGTGCACCGTGAGTACAACGAATCCGGTAAACCCATCCCTGCAAGGGCCAACTGCCGTGGACAACAGCGTGTGGATGAGCTGGGTCATCGTCGGCTAGCTCCCATTGTAACAGCGGATAAACGGGCCATAGTGCAAGAAATCACTCAGCAATTTAACGCTGGTGCACAAAAACGTGTATGCAGCCACACCATCCAGAACCATCTCCTCGCTATGGAGTACAGAAGTCATCGCCCCACGAGGGTACCTCTGCTGACCGCACATCACAGGGTGCAAAGATTAGCATGGGCGCGGGAACATCGCCACTGGACCCTAGACATGCCGGGAAATGTTGCCTGGACTGATGAGTCGAGATTTACGTTGGTACATACGGATGGCAGGATACGAGTACGGCGTAAACCACATGAAGCGATGGATCCTTTTTGCCAGCAGGGTACTCTTCAAGTTGGGGGGGGAGGGGGCGTTCTCGTCTGGGGACTATTTACGTGGACTAAAATGGGACCCCTAATACGTGTGAAATCGATTGTCCCTCACAGGACAACGTTACTGGGATATCCCGGACGACCATTTGCTCCCATTGTGCGTCTTCAACATCCCACTGGGGATCTCATCCTGCAACAAGACAATGCAGCTCCCGAATTGTATCCGAATGGTTGGATGAACACTCCACCGATACGTGACCTCGCTTCCTTGGCCATCGAGCACATCTGGGATGCCATCGAGAGAGATGAGCCCTACCATTAAATCTTCGTGAACTGTGTGAGCTTGTTCAGGGGTCGTGGATCCGTATGGCTTCTCAACGCTTCCGGTGTCTTGTCGAGTCCATGCCGAGGCGAATCGCCGCCGTCATCAGGGCGATAGGTGATGCTACACGTTACTAGACAGGTATCTCTAATTCAATTGCTCTTCAGAGTATATATGATTTTGTAGTTCGTGAGTGACTTTTTTTCATCTTTACTCACACAGAGTGTGAGTTTTTATTTACTTTTTGAGCTCTCGTGATACAGTGGTGACACACATTACAGAATGAATTGTGTGCTCAAAGATCTGAACTACTATCAAAACAAGACCATATTTTGACTTGTTTATCTGTTGTTCTCATCATTTGTTTGTCGTGAATTAGGATGGATGACTCTCCATCCTAAACGTACATAAACATTTGCAAACATTTCATGTCATTTTTAACTTTGTATATGTAATTCATGTTTTATTCGAAATATATTCTGAAAATAGAAATGGTTAGCATTTCGGCATCAGAGGTGCATGCATACCGCGTCTAGGCAAAGCATATCGCGCAACGTCACAGACCGGAAGCTTTTCTGTTATAAGCACCGCGTGGCTCGGTCGGCATGTCAGTGCTTGATCAGCAGTGAGTAAGAATACCTCGTCGTCGTGTAAGACAATCGTACAGTCGCATCAGCGAGTTTGACGGAGGTCACATTATAGACATGAGAGACTGCAATGCTTTCCTCCAGGAGATTGCCGGTCGTGTGTGGGGTTCAGTGTGCATGTTGTGGCAAAGGTGTGCAGGGAATGGTGCAAAGAAGGGCGTAAGACACGAAGAGAAGGTTCTGGATGTCGTACAGACAACGCTGAGGGATAACCGTCACCTCGTGAAGATGTCTTTGAGTGGCCATTCTGCACCATCAACGGCGTTGGCGCAGTAGTGTAGAACTGTGTCGCTTCCTTCCATGTCAGATGTAACAATACGTCGCTGGTTATTACAGTTGATACTGCAGAATCATCGGCTCCTCCTCGAGCTACCTTTGACGCAGCAGCAATGGACTGCCAAGCTGCAATGGTGCATCGAACGAAGGGAGTGGCGTGAGAAATGGCACAACGAAACGCGCTTCTGTTTAGGCCGTAAAATGATGATGGCTCCATTTGTATCCGTCAACGAGATGGGAAGAGGCGTCGGGAAGAGTGTATTCTCACTAGACATACAGCACCAAAAACGAGAGATTATGACTTGGGGTTCTATCGGATACGAAAGGAGATAACATCTCATGAGAGTCATTAGCACCATAACGAGTGTTCCGTTACGTCAATGACATTCTACGGCCGATCGCCCTTCCACACCTGCGGGACGTCCCCAGAGCCATATTTCAGTAGGACAATGCCACACCGCATGTCTCAGCGACAACACGTGCCTTCTTCGGGGGTAACAACGTTCCATTTCTGCCGTAGCCGGCTAGATCACCGGATTTATCGCCCATAGAAAATCTCTGAGACATGCTCAAACGACAAGTGCTGTGGTACGACCGTCCGCCAGCAACTCTTGACGAATTTTAGACGTGGGTCAATACAGCCTGGATGGCTATTCCACGGGAAACCATTCAGACATTATTTGATTCGATGTCTGAAAGAGTACAACAGGTGATACAAACCAGAGGTGGCCATCCCGATTATTAGTTACATCGAAGTACCTGGTACGTATAACACCGAGATGCTAATCATTTGTTCTGTATTGCCTAATGAGCATATCTTGTAAATATTAAAGTCGTAGCTCGACTCCTTTCAGGTGTTCTGCTTTTTACGCTTTCCAACCGTAGGTTGAAGAAGCGTATTATGCTCCAGCTTTGTCCGTCTGTATGTCTGTCCGTACGATAACTCGCGTAAAGATGGTTCGATTTCGATGAAATTTTAGTATGTGGTCGGGGACAACTTTGGGACGAACCCTATTGAAAATGGACGAAATGGAGTCAAAGATCAGGACATAGGAGCGAGTTTTATTCCACAACCATTATCCTCATAACTTGACTAAAAATGCTTTTATTTGCGACAAAACTTTAGCGTGTTGTTCCGGAGGTATACTGAATAGGTCCTGTTTAATATAATTGAAATGCGGTCAAAGGTCAGGGCAGAGGAGCGAGATTTATTCCACAGCCGTTATCCTCATAACTTGAGTAATGATTTCTGGTAAGTTGGAAAGCGTATCATAATCAATGCACTGCATGATTTCACTAACTTCTTATGAACATGAGTGTGTTTAACGAAGAGAAACCAAATTTACATGAGAACACAGTAACTCAAATGGAAACTTAAAATTGAGATATGGTTACAAATTAAAAAATAATTTCGTTTTCTTCCAGTTTTTGTTTTGTATTTTATTTCTACTCATAATGAGTTTATTTAAACGGGTTAAAGACATGCTCACGGGTTAAAGACAAGAGAGCATTTAATTAAATTCACCATCATTTCTTGCTGATGACGACTTTATCTAAAGGCAATAAAAAGGCAACGTTATTACCATCGAAAGAAAGGTAGTAACTTCACTTTGGAAAGTCATAATTTCTATTTCTCTAGAAGGGGATGTGTTTGAGTAAGAATTAAAAAAAACCCACAGTGCTACAGCGAAAATGAAATTCCAGCGGAAACTAAAGGCTCATTCATCAACAGATTTGATTTTCTCTCTGTGAAATCGATGGAGGAAAAAAATCAAAGGGCGCACAGTAGCAAAGGTGCTGCAACCTACAACGTGGAACTACGTCAACTGTCACTATTTCATGGTAATATCTCACTAGTTCTGTAACGTATACTCTAGATTCACTTTCCTTTTGATTTTTACTATCTCTGGTTATTTTATTTTCCTATGTAAATTATCTTCTTACTGAACGAGATGTTATTTCTCCCGCTGAATGAGATCTGGCAATGAGTGTAAGTCATGACGTGGTGGTAGCCAGTATAAATAGGCGCGTTCAACGATACCTAGGAGAGCTTTTTGTTGATGTGCGTAGAGAGAGCTGTTGTTGTATGGTGCGAGCTTTTTGTTGATGTGCGTAGGGAGAGCTTCGTTTATGTGAGAGGAACTTCGTTATATGTGAGAGCCAGATATCGAGTAGTTGTGTGACCGATGAAGTGAGTGTGGATAAATAACAGAAGTTTACCTATAATAAAAGATTGTCTTAGTAAGTACGTTTTTCTCAGTTCATAGTTTTGTCAGATCTCTGTTTGGCTGTTAGGTTTATTTCATTAGTTGTTATTATTAACAACCAGCATTAAGACTTTATTCATCTTAAATTACTACTACAACATTACTAGCAGTTAAAAAGCTTGTTCATTATTATTATTACTACACTACTAGCAGGAAAGTTTATTCATGATATAATTAACAAACAACAAGCATTAGAAGAAGCTTATTAGTAGAAGAAGCTAAATTCATTATAGTTCTACGTCCTTAAAGCATTCAGCGAAGAACAATTGACGTAGCCCCTACGTTGCAGGTGCAACTGTACCCCTTTGATTTTTTCAGATATAAAATTTTTAAGAAGTAAAACAAAAGAAATGTTTTACTTTATTTACTTAAAAGTAACTTATACTCTATGCAATTCATAGTAACTTATGCTGATTATAAATTAATGTTAGTAGAAGGCGTAGTATCATCGTTGTCAGTAGTTATTGATAAAGTTGTTTCTGAAGAAATCGTTCTCCAGAAATAATTTTTCAAACTCCTTAGTTGCCTTGTTATAAATTTGGCGATACGTCTCGGGCCTAATGTAATCTTCTTCTTGTTGCTCTTGTTCTTATCTGGATTCAGAATGCATCGGCGGTGTAAAGGTTTGAGACGTAATATATTCAGCGAAGTTGTGAGGACTGGCGATGTACATTGGCAGTCCATGATCGGTGTGAAAATTTTCAAATTTATGATCGATCACATCGATCTCCATCTGTTGTTGCTGTTCAGGCTCAATTTGTGCAGTTGAAGTGGAAGGTTGTGTCTCAAGAGTCGAACTCAGGTGAAACGCATCCTGCCGCGCAGGCTTTTGACGCTCCCTACATTCCGGTGACCTTTCTGTTGATGACTTAACGGGCCTTTTCGAATTTCTCTCCTCCTCCTCTAGCCGTTTCTTCAACTTTTGTCGGTTCTTATAGAAATTTTCCCTGGATTTTTGGGGCATTTTTAAATATTCGTCAACAATTTTTTTTATCTAAAAAATAAATAAATTTTAAATCCACTTTATTTCGGTTTATCACATACGTCTGTTAGCTCTGACCGTCAGCTGCGGTGTGCGGGGCTGAAATCATCGCTATTATTATCTATTCACTAGTTATCAACCTTAAAATGGCGAAGACATAAGGGATCAAAATGTGACATGTTTTTGTTACATCCGTGCTTCCAATGTTACCCCTTACCCAGCGCGCAGAAAGACGTAGTTCTACGTCAAAAATAGGATTCGAGGGTCACGTTTTTTGCTTGGGTCATCACACGTAAGTGAATTCAACGAATGTTCATACTTATACAATGCAACTTGTATTCATTAGCCTCTTCTATAGCTAATCGAATTGCTCAGAAGAAGTGCTAAAGCACTTCTACAACAACTGATAAATTTCTGAAATTCCCGTTGTCCAACCGGGACAAGAATTTACCTCAAAATACGAATGAGGTTCGCGGTAGTACTCATTTAAGAGATGGAATTTGTGTTCGGGCGAACAGAACTGGTTCTCGTCCTGCTCTGGAGTTAGTGTCCCCAAATTAGGGACAGGAGACTCTTCGTAGCGTTAGATGCTCGTGTAAGTCGACAAACCCTAAAATATAAGCATATATTTACTTCTATAAATCAAATTTGCTGATAGAAGGCATAACCAGGAACAAGGTTATGGAAGTGCCTTGCACTTACCCTTATGATGACATCTCTTTTATAGAAAGCGAATTTAAAAATTTGTTTATGAGATAGCGGCAAGCATGCCAAAGATCTCTCACGTATTTTCCGTTTTTCAAGTGCGCAACTCAACTGCTTCAAAAACGGCTCATTAAATTCCACTCGTCATTTATTTTTCACCCAGTAACATAACTACGAGGTGTCATCAAAAAGTATCCAGACTGGTTGCATAAGTACGGAATCGCACGACACAGCAGGAAGCGGTTTGGGACAGGGGGATCTTGGAACCTACTACGCATGTGCTGTACGTCACGTCTCCCATGCTTGTCCGGTTTTTTTACAGTAGTGTTTTGTTCTTACGTATGTGAAGCTGTTCGCCGCATTTGTCATGGCGGAAAAACAATTATCAATGAATTTGCATCAGATTTTGTCAAAAACTTGGCGAAACATGCGGAGATACATACTTATAGTTACAGAAAGTCTATGGGAAGGATTGTATGAGTTGTGCAAGAGTTTATTAGTGGTATAAACGTTTTAAAGATGGTCGTGAAAGTGTTGAGAGTGATGAACGGTCTGGGAGACCCACAACCAGAAAAAGTGAAAATAATGTCGAATTCGTGCGCACAGCTGTGCGGGAAATTCGCCGAATCACTATTCGCGAGTCATCTGAAAATTTCAATATTAGTCGGTTCAGTTCAGTCGGTTCTTACGGGCGATTGTAAAATTCAGGAATCTGTTTGTGACGCCGATCGAACTCGCGTCTCTTCGCACCAGAGTGAGTTTCTCTAACCGACTAAGTTACACCGACAGAATGCTGCAGATTTGTCGTCTTCACATGTGTGCCTCGCCTATGTAGTACGTCATAACATATCCCTGCTATATATTTTTTTTTGAACGGAGGAGAAGCCTTTCATTAATTCCAAACGATGTGTGGAACGAACATCACATATTTTTCGAAGAACCCAATGGCCAGTAGATCCATTTTTACGTTCGGGCGTCAATGTGAAAACAGGAATTTGTCGATGATGGAGATCGAATCAGCCTTCCCTAGCTCCGGAGTGAGTTTCTCTAAGATACACCGACGGAACGCATTGCTGCAGATTTGTTGTCTTGACACATGTGCTTCACCTCTTTAGTACGTCACACGATTTAGGTATGAGACGCGTCTCAGCCAAATTTATGCTAAAACTGCTCTCAGCTGAGCAGAAACGGGCCCGTGTTTCAGTTGCTTGAGTGCGTCGAAAACGACAAAAACGTCTTTGAAAACTATCCTAACTAGTGATGCATCATGAGTTTACAGGTATGAATCCGAACTAAGGCTCAATCTTCACAGCGGAAGACCCCAAACCCTCCCATACCCAAACAAGTTAGTAAAATCATGCGATGCATTGATTATGATACGCTTTCCAACGTACCAGAAATCATTACTCAAGTTATGTGGATAATGGCTGTGGAATAAATCTCGCTCCTATGCCCTGACCGTTGACCCCATTTCGATGATATTAAACAGAATTGGTTCAGTATACCTCCGGAACAACATACTAAAGGTTTGTCGCAATAGAAGCATTTTTAGTCACGTTATGAGGATAATGTCTAGGGAATAAATCTCACTCCTATGCCCTGACCTTTGACCTCATTTCGATGATATTCAAGACAACCGGTTCAGTATACCTCCGAAATAACATGATAAAGTTTTGTCGCAATCGAAGCATTTTTACGTAAGTTATGACGGATAAGGGCGATGGAATGGATCCCGCTTCTATATCCTGACTTTTGACCCTATCCCGCCCATTTTCAATAGTTTTCGTCCCCAGGTTGTCCCAGACCACATACTAAAATTTCATCGAAATCGAACCATTTTTATCTCAGTTATCGTGTGGACAGACAGACGGACAAAGCTGGAGCATATACGCTTCTTCAAACTACGGTTGGAAAGCGTAAAAAAGCATGACAGACCCGCACCAATATCAAGACGATGTTGACGGCTTTCTTGAATCATGAGGAAATTGTGCATTATGAACACGCTCCGTCATGCCCGACAATCGACAAGGAGTACTACTGTCCAGTTTTGCGGCGTTTGAGGGCCACAGTTTGTCGCAAAAGGCCGACACTGCATGAGAGTGGCGAGTGGCAACTCCATCAGGACAACGCCCACGCATCACAACTCGTGCAGCAGTTTCTTGCTAAGCACCGCTTTGCACAGGTCCGACAGCCACCATATTCGTCAGATCTCGCTCCCTGCGCCTTTTTCTCTTCCCAAAAATCAAATACCACTTGAAATGAAAAATATTTCAAGATATAGAGGAGGTACAACGGAATGCGACGAAGCAGCTGTTCAGTGTTTCAGAAGGTAACTTCAAAAAATGCTTCGAGCAGTGGAAACATCGCTGGGCTAAATGTCTGGCTTCGGAAAGGTACTACTTCGAAGGCGATTAAGTTCTACACTATCTACCAACAAGTAATTGGACACCTGTGATAGCAAAGGAAAACGAAGTTTATTCACCTTCAATACTTGGTGGAGCCTCCACGAGCGGCGATTACAGCTGCGACTCTCCGGGGCATACTTTCAACCACGCGTTGTACGACGGCTAGCGGTATTTTCTTCCACTCGGCTTGGAGAAGACAGGTCAGTTCCTTCACCGATTCCGGACGGTGGGGGCACCCCTTAAGTCGACGCTTCAACTCGTCGCAGAGGTGCTCGATAGGGTTAAGGTCCGGGCTCTGCGCAGGCCAGTCCATTCGATTAATCCTATTGTCACCATACCAAGCCAGGTGGACCTTGCAACATGACAGGTGGCATTGTCATCCTGAAAGTAACATGGGTCCACACCGTAAAATTGCCACAACGTAGGAAGCGCATGGTCATCCAAAATGGTGCAGTAGGTCTCGGCTTTGAGTCTACCAGGAATTGCGACCAAGGGTCCCGTGCCATACCAGGAGAAACACCCCCATAGCATAATTCCACCGCCGCCGAACTTCACAGTTAGCACAATACATTCCGGCAGGAGGGCGTTCTCCAGGCAGACGCCAAACCCAGACCCTACCATCCGAACGGTAGATGGTGAACCTTGATTCGTCGCTCCAGAGAACCTGTTTCCACTGTTCAACGGTCCACTGTAGACGTTCTTTGCACCACGTTCGCCGAGCAGCGCTATTGGACTTGGTAATCAAAGGCTTGTGGGCGGCAGCACGTCCATGATAACTGAGCAGATTGGGCTTCCTTACGGATGGTATTCATCGAAAGAACACTCCCGGATGCCTGTTGAAACTCCTCGCGGATGTGGCCCATCGCTTTGGTGCGGTTCTTCCGAATTTCTCTGGCCAGCACCCGTCGGTCTCTAACTCCCAGCTTTGTGGGTCTACTGGGTCGGGGCACATTCCGACAGTCACCTCTCATCTTCCACTTGCCAATCACGTAGGCCACTGTCGATTTTGGGTACTTCAACTCGCTGGATATGTCACGTATGGATCGGCCATTTCTGTGATACCCGACGATTAGACCTTTCTCAAAATCGGAGAGCTCCGAATTGCGTGGCATTTTGCATGCGACTGGTTGCGTTGTTGTTTCCCGCACGATATTTAACGATGGTGGCCGTGACGTGTGTCAGGACCGCAGATATCGTCGATTGCAGGGGTGTCCAATTACTTGTTGGTAGATAGTGTAAATCTGTAAGTCTTGTACTTTTTTTTTTTTAGTAAATTCAGTCCGTATACTTCTCGATCACGTCTTGTATATTTTTTGTATATCACAATATCTCTGGCGAAAACACTCCCAAGATTTTGTAAAAACTTTTAGCTTCCCCGGGAGCAAATTTTCCCATGAAGTAACATTGATTTTGCTACAATTCTAAATTCTGCCTGTTAGAAATATAAACGTTGTGCTATGTTTTATCAACCCTTACATATAAATAGTTTTTACTCCGAAAAAGCAACCTACGTTATTCTATGCTGAAAATAATCTTATTCAAAAAACAAAAATGCAAGACAGTGGCGCTGTCTGACATCACATGACATTCGGTTATGACTTCGTTTTTCTTATTTCCTTCGATTGTTGGACGATTTCTAAGTTTATCGTATCTATTGTGTGTTTACGTTGAAAGGAAAACTTTATTTGGATGCATCATTACTACAGAGGATTGCGTCTGTCAATACGGAAGAAAGAATAACTGGCTTTCTCGTTCGCAACTAAGAAGTCATTTCTAAATCGGTGATCTGACTAACAAAAGGGAAACGAAAATTTATTACCACCGAAGCGAGCTGAACAGATCGAATATAAAAGTCGGAGTAAATCGCATTTGGATAAGGCGGATATTTTGATCGATTGTAAAATATCTTTCTTTTTCAGTGTTTCTTGTTTTTTTTTTTTAACTGTTTTTAATCGACCTCGGATGAAGGCGAAATGCGATATTCTCTGCCATGCTGCGGCAAGGAGCACTGTTGCATTTAATGCTCGTAAACATAAGTCCTAGCTTGGCTTAGTTGGTAGTTTTGTTTCGTGTTTTAGTGAAGTATCGGATGTAATAGCAAACGTTGTTTTCTACCTGCTACGGAGGCGTTAAGTCGATCATAAACGTATATGCCAGAAACCATGACGTTGCTCCGGTCGGGCCATAGAACCACAGTAAATGCTGAGGTCGCGTAATCTTTCTGCCAGAGAAAACAGCTTGGATGAAACGACGTAGTATCTACCGAATATATGAAACAGCATGATGAAAAGCATTTCTGTCACACAAGTAGGATTTCTGGGAAAATCGAGGTACGAAACGCTGAATGCTATATAACAGCGCTTGTATTCTGATGAAAATAGGCACAAACAAAAGAGGCGTGCTAATGATTCAAAACTGAGATGCAACAAAGATCCAAATGTTAGAGATCAGGCAGTAAAAGAATCATATGTACAGTGAAATAACAAATAGTTAGGAACGCCCGATAGAAATTAGACACGTGCCATCCTCAATTACGTACGCAATTATGACGCTGAGATAGCTTTATAAACAGCTCGCTGCAAAGAATTCAGACTTGCACGAAGCGTACATGCTGCAATGCGGAAAACACTTATAATGAATTCAGCTTCTTCTACTAATGCTTCTTCTTCTAATGGTTGTTGTGTTCATTATTTATATCATGAATAAACTTTCCTGCTAGTAATGCAGTTATAATAATGAACAAGCTTATAACTGGTAGTAATGTTGTAGTAGTAATTAAGATGAATAAAGTCTTATTCTGGTTGTTACTAATAACACTTAATGAAATAAACCTAACAGCCAGACAGAGGTCTGACAAAACTATGAACTGAGAAAAACGTACTTACTGAAACAACTTTTTATTAGGGAAACTCTTGATATGATCTAACATACACTTCACCGGACACACAGCTACTCAATCAAACGTAGCTCCTTGCACATGAGCGAAGCTCTCCTTACGCATATAACGAAGATCTCTTTACACATGAAACAAAAAGCTCTCCCTACGCACATCAACAAAAAGCTCTCTCACGTAACACAAACAAAAGCTCTCTCTGGTATCTGTGAACGCGCCTATTTATACTGGCTACCACCACGTTATGACTTACACTCATTGCCAGATCTCATTCATCGGGTGAAATAATATTTCGTTCAGTAAGAAGATAATTTACATAGTAAAATAAAATAACCAGAGATAGTAAAAATCAAAAGGAAAGTGAATCTAGAGTATACGTTACACACTCCACATCACGGTGGCCGCTAAGGGTACACTATAAAAAAATTTAATTCACGAGCCACTTCAAGTGGTTCCTTTCATCAATTAACGAAATATATTTCTGCTACAACCTTTTCCGTGAAATGACGGAAAGAACCTGAATTTCACGGATTTTTCGCACGCCAGGAAAATTTAGAATTTTCAAAAACCTATCTGCAATTCCCTTCTTTTATTGACGGTTAATTACCTTTTTTTTAAAGATAAGTGACGTATACTCTAATTTAACTTTGTAGTTTCTTTCTCTATGTAAATTTGAGTTCGTTCTCCTTCGCGCTCCTCAAACTTAACGTGATATCTTCTCTCTCGCAAGAGTATGGTTGGCAACACCCTGAGGTCAGAACGAATGACGTGTGGATGTCTGAGATGAGAACTGAACGATATATACACTCATTGTCATAAAAATCCGCGCACCAAGAAGCAGGCGTTGGATTGAAATGAGATGGCACATACCAAAGACAGAAATGATTACAATATCACAGCAGCAGGACGATTTCCCGCGGACATACGGTACACATTCCGGTCAGCGTTTGTACCGCACCGGACTGCCTCGTGCTCGGATACATGCAGTGATACGGTCCGGTATGGAGTCAAACAGACGCCGTATATTATCCTGGGACAGCATGACCCACACTTCTTGCAACTGACGCTCTAAATCACAAACACTGGGACATGGAGAAAGCTGGCGTCCCATCTGGTCCCACACGTGTTCGATGGACGAGAGATGAGGCGATCTGAAAAGCAACCGAAGCTTCGAAGCATGCAGTCCTGGGAAACCCGAGCCGTGTGCGGACGGGCGTTATCTTGTTGGAAAATGGCTTCAGGCCGCCCCGCCAGGAAACGCAGCACATGGCGCCGCAGGATCTCCTGTGCGTAGCGCTGGGTTGTCAACGTCCCTCGGGTCACTGCGAGGGAAGTCCGGCTGTCATACGCGACGGCTCTTTAGACCATCACGCCTGCAGTTCGGGACGTGTGCCGCTGTACAGTGAGGTTGGGATTGTAGCGCTCACCTGGGGTTCTACACGCTCTGACACGGTGGGCGTCCGTTCCCATACGGAAACAGGATTCGTCGCTGAACACTATACGTTGCCAGTCCGTAGCATTCCACTTTGCTCGCTGCTGAAACGCAGCACATGGCAATCAACGCCACTGCAATCAACGCCGACGATAGTCAGGTGGCCGCCCCGGTGGCGCAGTGGTCTAAGGCGCTGGCCACTGATCATTCGTCCGTAAGGGGTCCGGGTTCGAATCCCGGTCGGGCATGGATGTTGTGTTTGTCTTACGGCGCTGGCTCTCTCCCTTCCCTGGAACCAGTGACCCTAAATTAGGGACGGGCGACTGCTTATAGCCCATTGAGTTGCTCACGGTGGTCGTTAAACCTCCAATCAAAAAAAAAAAAAAAAAAAAAAAATAGTCAGGTGTTAATGGTTGAAAACTTAAGGGCCGTCAAGAGTGCAGATTCGCCTCTGCCAGGCATCTGGAAATGATTCTGGCGGGCACAGGAGTCCTTTGTAAAACCACCACATGTCTTTGGAAATTGGACAAGGACGTCGTTGCATCTGTGCGTGCCGTTCTCACGATCCCACGGTCTTCTCTGCTGGTGGTATCTGGGTCGTTTAGAGCCTGTCCGCCGTGTCTGGGTGCTTTTCCGTGCCTATTGCTCCTGTTACACGGCACTAGCAGTGTTCCTGCCGAGTCTGCCGGTAACGGTGCTTGAGACCTGAAGTACAATTTAGTTGGCCGCGGCACCGGGTGAGAATCTCAGGTGCACTGCTGCACTCAAAGATTCACACCAGAACATAAAAAATGAAAAGTTGAAGAATGACCCGAAGCATAACAGGCTTGGGTGAATCCACCTTGTGAACAAAATAACAACAACAAATAAAAAATAAAATAATCTAAAAAAAATGATACTTTGGGATCAGAGTTGTGATGAGGTTCACCCGCAATCACCAATTCGTGACTGAGTGTAGTGGTCCGGATCTTACTCCGGTACATTCAATCCCCAACCAGCCAGTACAACACTCACTTTTCGCAAATAACACATGATTCTCAAATACATAACACAACATTTAATAACGTTCTGCGAGATTTAAACAGATACGGCGCTCTCTAGGCGCATAGACAATTGCCCCTCATATGTGGGCAGCATACGGTGTCACACTTTACTGTCGGATAACGCAGCCGACTGAGTCTCCACCGGACTCTCTGAACAAGAGATACTACTCGTTTACACACTAAATAGAGCTGCAGGTGATATTCATATACAATTGCTTAGAGAATGAAAAAAAAATTATATGCAAACGATCACATTAAAAATACTCGCGACACAAAATACACAAGCACGTTAATTTGCGGTATAAGATTATAGGTGCGAAATACTGCCAAAGTTAATTAACTAAATCTAATAAGCATGCACATGCAGATCCCTTCCCCGCTCGCTTTGGCCCTGAACCAAAGTTAAAATAAACTGTCCCGCCCAGCGTTTGTGGCCCACCTCTCCCTTATTCATGTAAAAAAAAATAATCAGGAAATGGGCCCTGTAAGAAATAAATCTGTATGTGCAGGTATTTCCTCTGAAGTTCAGTCACTCAGCATTACTGCATCTATGTCCCTGCAGCTTTGGGTGTCGGGATGGCACAAGTTCGCAGATGTGCGAAAAGAAAAGAAAAAGGAAATATTCATCTACTTACAGTTACGTGACTTTGCTGTGCAAATCCGTTGTGCATCACATAATATCACACGACAAAAAAAAAAACACGCACACAGACACTTGCACCATGTGGCAGCACCGATGATTCAACACTTCACTTTGACGCTTGATGTAAATGAAGCACACAATTAAAAATGGTAATATCACGCCGCACTTTGTTGCAATGATTAGAGTGCACACTGATCTATTCTCGTGACGATTTGAAGGTGGCCGTTAAGCAAAATAGGCCCTCTCACATCTGATGTTGCGGTTTCAAGATTAATTTTCTCGGCCGAGCGAAATCAGACGTGCTTTTACCTTAAGCGTATATCGGCAACTCAACATTTCACCTGTATATTTGTTAGGTATCGAAGCCACCGCTCTTACGCTCATATTTTTCTTTCGACATGTTTTTATCCCGTCGCACTTACACGTAGTGGCTTCGCTGCTTACGCGACCACACACACACACGCACACATGGGGCCTCGCTTCGCCCCGTAAAGACAAGCGCATCTCTTCACTTCCTCCACAGTAGGGGATGAATGGGGGTGACGATTCCACACTGCAGTGGTTGGCATCCGAACCCGACTTTTGCTTAGCTTCGCTTCTCATTGGAATGACCACTGTCTACTCGCAGACTTCTTAATTCCCCTGTAACTTGGCTTTCATTAGGCCAAACAGTCGCTGAGTTCCATTACGCTCCAGCCTAGAAATTTCTGCTTTATCCTGCGGATTTAGAGCATTCTGCTGTCTTTATGGCAAACTGGCATCTCCAGCTGCCTCGAGTTGTCTCCATTTCTTACCAAATGCAGGGAGGTTTGCTGCTTCATTTTCCCCAATTCATTTTTTGCAGATCCAAGGCATCCAGCCTTTCACATCCGGAGAGCGCACAGACAACTAACTTTCTTCCTTATGTTCATGCCAAGTGCGAACTCTTATTTTTTCTGCACGGACCACACAGGAGAGCAATTGTTCTCGAAAATGCCCCAAACAATCGACGAATTTACGATTATTCGCTAAACCTTTCGTCCCTATCTTCATTCATTCCTACTCAAGTGGCTCATTCGATACGTATTCCTCTTTCCCTTTCCGTGTTGCATAGGCTGCCCGTCAGCTGCGCCCTGATATTTATGACCTAACAGAGCTATTCTGAGACCACCCAGCCAGAGAGAGAATTCTTCGCCTCTTTTTCTTTCCAAACCCCCAGATAAAACTTTATCTGCTGTTTACCACTTTTAAACTCCAATCAAGCCTCGAACAATTAATACTTAATTAATTTCACACATCAACCACGCCCATTAATTACTAAATTAATGGCGGGGGTGAATCGTAACATCGGCCCCTCCTCAAGAAATCTAGAAGTCCTCTTCTGGGCCTATCGCTTTGCTCTTATCAATTTCCAGAGCAACCATTGAGTGCTACCTTTTCCCACAGGTAGAAATAATTCAAAATGGCAAAAAATATTGCGTTTCTTGCCTTCAAGAGCATTGGAGCGACTTCCCAATTATCCCGCAATTTTGTTAATTAATTTAGAGAACATCCGAAAGAAAAAACAACGTAAATGAGAAATAAATAAAAAAAACTGAACTGTAAAAGAACATGTGAGTCTGCCGAACTGTGATTCCTAGCTGCCTCATACAATACGCGACATGGCGGACAAATTTTAGAGATTTCTTCAGGTTTTAGGATGGGGGGGTGTCCACTGTAACATTCCATCCCCCCATGAAAGAAAAAAAAAAGGGATGACTGGATGAAGTTTATTCATCCAATCACTCTATTTTTTTAACTGTAAACACTCAACCCTTTCCCACCGTCGCAAGGCACCTAATTCCGGATTTAAGTGCCCGGAGTGGAAGGAAAGTTTAAGGATTTCATCACACGTTCATTGCTACCCGTCGAGATAGGCGGAAAAAAATTTAAATATGAGGCATAGCTTCGAGAATCCACGAGTTCCACAGATCTCTCACGTTCGATGCTCCTACACCCGCTTTTATCTACGCTCGATGCCAAATTCTTGCGTTCCACTGTCTTCGAGTTCCTTCTCAACATCGTAGATAATCGTGGTGTCACAGTCTTCCTGGGGATCCACTATAATGTCGACTGCTCCCCGTAAACCGTAGGTGCGGCTAAAGCTGTTTGTCTCAGCCGTGATGTACCCGCTGTACTTGTAACAGGTGTACTCTCTTCCGGAACAATTGCAGCCCCAGTGCTCACATGTTCTCCGTCAGAGTGACCACCAGAATCATCTGAATCCACGTGACTCGCAGATGACGATTTCTTCGTGTTAGCCATTTTGTTTTTCTTACCCACTAAAATTATGGCAGTTCTTAGAAAACAGCTTAAGGCTTACTTAATGCTAAATTATACAAAATTCGCACCGAACAAAACTAAATAAAAATAGTAATGGCAGTCAATTCGCACTTATTTTACGAACATGAGTGTTGTTCCGCTAGCTGCAAAATATAGGTATCGATCCTGGGACAACGGCATCATTAATGTTACACGGCACTAGCAGTGTTCCTGCCGAGTCTGCCGGTAACGGTGCTTGAGACCTGAAGTACAATTTAGTTGGCCGCGGCACCGGGTGAGAATCTCAGGTGCACTGCTGCACTCAAAGATTCACACCAGAACATAAAAAATGAAAAGTTGAAGAATGACCCGAAGCATAACAGGCTTGGGTGAATCCACCTTGTGAACAAAATAACAACAACAAATAAAAAATAAAATAATCTAAAAAAAATGATACTTTGGGATCAGAGTTGTGATGAGGTTCACCCGCAATCACCAATTCGTGACTGAGTGTAGTGGTCCGGATCTTACTCCGGTACATTCAATCCCCAACCAGCCAGTACAACACTCACTTTCGCAAATAACACATGATTCTCAAATACACAACACAACATTTAATAACGTTCTGCGAGATTTAAACAGATACGGCGCTCTCTAGGCGCATAGACAATTGCCCCTCATATGTGGGCAGCATACGGTGTCACACTTTACTGTCGGATAACGCAGCCGACTGAGTCTCCACCGGACTCTCTGAACAAGAGATACTACTCGTTTACACACTAAATAGAGCTGCAGGTGATATTCATATACAATTGCTTAGAGAATGAAAAAAAATTATATGCAAACGATCACATTAAAAATACTCGCGACACAAAATACACAAGCACGTTAATTTGCGGTATAAGATTATAGGTGCGAAATACTGCCAAAAAGTTAATTAACTAAATCTAATAAGCATGCACATGCAGATCCCTTCCCCGCTCGCTTTGGCCCTGAACCAAAGTTAAAAGAAACTGTCCCGCCCAGCGGAATTTGGCAGCCACACCCTCTCCCTTATTCATGTAAAAAAAAAAATAATCAGGAAATGGGCCCTGTAAGAAATAAATCTGTATGTGCAGGTATTTCCTCTGAAGTTCAGTCACTCAGCATTACTGCATCTATGTCCCTGCAGCTTTGGGTGTCGGGATGGCACAAGTTCGCAGATGTGCGAAGAAAAGAAAAAGGAAATATTCATCTACTTACAGTTACGTGACTTTGCTGTGCAAATCCGTTGTGCATCACATAATATCACACGACAAAAAAAAAACACACGCACACAGACACTTGCACCATGTGGCAGCACCGATGATTCAACACTTCACTTTGACGCTTGATGTAAATGAAGCACACAATTAAAAATGGTAATATCACGCCGCACTTTGTTGCAATGATTAGAGTGCACACTGATCTATTCTCGTGACGATTTGAAGGTGGCCGTTAAGCAAAATAGGCCCTCTCACATCTGATGTTGCGGTTTCCAAGATTAATTTTCTCGGCCGAGCGAAATCAGACGTGCTTTTACCTTAAGCGTATATCGGCAACTCAACATTTCACCTGTATATTTGTTAGGTATCGAAGCCACCGCTCTTACGCTCATATTTTTCTTTCGACATGTTTTTATCCCGTCGCACTTACACGTAGTGGCTTCGCTGCTTACGCGACCACACACACGCACACATGGGGCCTCGCTTCGCCCCGTAAGACAAGCGCATCTCTTCACTTCCTCTACAGTAGGGGATGAATGGGGGTGACGATTCCACACTGCAGTGGTTGGCATCCGAACCCGACTTTTGCTTGGCTTCGCTTCTCATTGGAATGACCACTGTCTACTCGCAGACTTCTTAATTCCCCTGTAACTTGGCTTTCATTAGGCCAAACAGTCGCTGAGTTCCATTACGCTCCAGCCTAGAAATTTCTGCTTTATCCTGCGGATTTAGGCATTCTGCTGTCTTTATGGCAAACTGGCATCTCCAGCTGCCTCGAGTTGTCTCCATTTCTTACCAAATGCGGGGAGGTTTGCTGCTTCATTTTCCCCAATTCATTTTTTGCAGATCCAAGGCATCCAGCCTTTCACATCGGAGAGCGCACAGACAACTAACTTTCTTCCTTATGTTCATGCCAAGTGCGAACTCTTATTTTTCTGCACGGACCACACAGAGAGCAATTGTTCTCGAAAATGCCCCAAACAATCGACGAATTTACGATTATTCGCTAAACCTTTCGTCCCCTATCTTCATTCATTCCTACTCAAGTGGCTCATTCGATACGTATTCCTCTTTCCCTTTCCGTGTTGCATAGGCTGCCCGTCAGCTGCGCCCTGATATTTATGACCTAACAGAGCTATTCTGAGACCACCCAGCCAGAGAGAGAATTCTTCGCCTCTTTTTCTTTCCAAACCCCCAGATAAAACTTTATCTGCTGTTTACACTTTTAAACTCCAATCAAGCCTCGAACAATTAATACTTAATTAATTTCACACATCAACCACGCCCATTAATTACTAAATTAATGGCGGGGGTGGAGTCGTAACATCGGCCCCTCCTCAAGAAATCTAGAAGTCCTCTTCTGGGCCTATCGCTTTGCTCTTATCAATTTCCAGAGCAACCATTGAGTGCTACCTTTTCCCACAGGTAGAAATAATTCAAAATGGCAAAAATATTGCGTTTCTTGCCTTCAAGAGCATTGGAGCGACTTCCCAATTATCCCGCAATTTTGTTAATTAATTTAGAGAACATCCGAAAGAAAAAACAACGTAAATGAGAAATAAATAAAAAAAACTGAACTGTAAAAGAACATGTGAGTCTGCCGAACTGTGATTCCTAGCTGCCTCATACAATACGCGACATGGCGGACAAATTTTAGAGATTTCTTCAGGTTTTAGGATGGGGGGGGGGGTGTCCACTGTAACACTCCCAACACGATCGCACCGTACTGTCCGACCGGCCCAAATGGCGGCCGTTTCGACGTGCCGGCCAAGCTGCCTCTCTCATTCCGACTATACGGCCTCGTCCAAATTCCGTCAGGTGCTCGTACGGACATCTACAGCGGCTCCTCGGCATGTCTAGCGTTCAGGGATCTCACCTGACTCTTACCGTGCAGTTTGACACGAATGCGGAGTCCCCTGCTCGGCGCCTTATAAGCTCCAAAGATTGCGATTGCAGCCCCGGTCTTGGACACGCGAGCATGCGGAATCGCACGAAACTTTAATCATTTGCATGTCTGCTCACCCCGTAGCTATTCGCCGAGTTTCGCGTTAATCGCACGGTTTTTTCTTAGTGCGCGGATTTTTATGACAATGAGTGTATAATGTTTGAGCAGCAGCAGTGTGTGTGTGTGTCGATGGTGGAAGTCAATGCTAATTGTAAAAGAGACGTTGTTAGTTAAAGTTATGTATATTTAAAGGCCGAGTGTTGTGCTGATATTTATATATTTATCGTTAAGAGTTCTACCAGTTAACGTTGTTTAATTCTGAAATTTACTACTAAACTAATATGTTTAATATTCGACGATTAGATGGGAAGCCCACTATCCCCAATTCTTTGCGAAATTTATATGGAACGCTTTGAAGACAAACTTTTCAACATGGTCTCCTTTAGCCTTTGGGTGCGCTACGTAGCCGAAATTTTCATTCTCTGGGAAGGTGAAATTTCGAAATTTCTGGAACTGTTACCAACGATAAACTCAATGGACCCAAATATCCAGTTTCCTTATGAATTGGAACAAGATCGTTCTCTTCCTTTTCTAGACGTACTAGTTACAAGCTGCAAAAACTTATTCATTACCACTGTCTATCGGAAACCATTTGCTGTTAGTTTGCCACCCCACGCAAAATTAAATCATGCTATTCAAAATAAAAACAGTGCATTTTATACTTACGTCTACCGAGCCCTACATGTCTGTTCTACAAAGGAAAATCTCGAAAAAGACCCAAATTCCATCAGACAAGTTACTATCAACAAAGGCTTCGAACATTCATTGATGGACTCAGCAGTCAAAACAATTTGTTAATCCCCCTTGATCTTGATATCTCCAAATTTTCAACGGAAGGTGTTCCAGAGATCAGATAAGATCATATGTAGAAGATTTTAGGAAGGGAGTGTCTGACCCCAGGTCTTAAACAACCCTTAGAAATAGGAAGCTAGGAGATTTGGGCTAGAGTGCCCGATGGGAAAGTGATACGGAAGCGAGGTAGAAAGTGGAAGGAAGACGCCCTTATTTATTACCGGGGGGCCAGTACCCGGGGCCCGACGGCTTAACGTGCCCATCCGACTCACGGCGGATATTTAGTGGTTCGAGCGTTTGTACCTGCCTGGGGTCGAACCCGAGGTCTTCTCCGTGGCAGGGTGTTCCAGAGATTGAAGTTAACAGCATTATATCATATCCCTAAAATTTGTATCCAAATTTCAAAAATCCTTAAGTCATCAAATTTCAAAGTTATCTTCACTCCTGTATTTAAGATTATTTACTCTGCAAAAAAAAAAAAAAAAAATGACCGCTGCCCCGGTGGCGCAGTGGTCCAGGTTCGAATTCCCGATGAGGCATGGATGTCGTGTTTGTCTTACAGCACTGGCTCTTTCCCTTCCCTGGAACCAGTGACCTTAAATTAGGGACAGGCGACTGCTTATACCGTGAGAGTTGCTCACGGTGGTCGTTAAACCTCCAATCAAAAAAAAAAAAAAACCTAATTCCTGACATAAATTCTTGGGGAATCTATCGCCGCATCCAGTGTCAATATGGTCTGTCATACAAAGGTCAGACACGGAGTTCGCTTAAATTCAGATTAAAAGAACATGAATCCTATATTAAAAAATGTAAAATCAAAAAATCTTCTATATCCCAGTACTGTTGGGAAAATAACTACCAATTTCTGTTTAAAGACGCCAAATTGTTAGAAAGACCAAAATCAATATTTGACCCAGACTTTTAGGAGTCTTTAATATACACTATATTGACAAAAGTCACTTCAAAAGCAAATGAAAAGATCCGCTGGGTTGTTAAGATGCGCGGTACAGATGCAAACGGTATGAATACAAGATTGCAGCTGACAGCAATCATATCGCACTGTGAGGTTGAGTGAAAATGTCGCAGCGGGAGAGATCTGACTTTGAGAAAGGAACGATTATTAGGTGATATATTAGTGGGTTGTCCAATAGAGACACCGAGAGGCGTTTAAACATACCCAAGTCAACTGTTTTGGATGTATTGAATAAGTGGAAGACACATGGCGTTCCTGAAGCAGCAACACGTATCGGCAGGCCAAAGAAAAAAGTGATAGACGACGTCAAAGCCTCAGGAGAGTCGTTACAGCTAATCGACGGAGTACTTACTGCACAAGACCTCAGTGTACAGGTGAGTAAAAAATGCTGGAGCCTCAGTATGTACACGTACCATTCGCAGAGAACTTCATTCAATGGGTTACCGTGGTCGTGCGGCTGCTCACAAGCCTTTCATCTCCACTCGGAATAATACTCATCGTTTAGTATGGTGTAAAGAACATTTATCGTAGACCGTAGATCAATGGAAACGGGTCCAATGGACTGATGAATCCAGATACACGATCCATCAGTCTGATGGCCGTGTGTGGGTATGGCGGCAGCTGCCGGGGAACGCTATTTACTACAGTGTACTGTTCCTACGGTCAGGTCTGGAGCTGGCAGTGTACTCGTGTGGGAGTGTTTTTCGTGGTATGGTTCCGGCCCATTGGTTATCGTGGACAAACCTGTTAACCAGCACGTCTACCTCGATATTCTGGACAATTATGCCCTACCAACTCTGTGGCAATACTATGGAACCTAGCCTTATTGGTACCAGTAGGATAATACACCGAGCCGTAAAGCAAGGACTGTTACGGCATGGTTTGACGATAATTCCGTATCGTGTGTGGACTGGTCAGCACAGAGACCTGGTCTTAATCCCATAGAGCACCTATGGTATGAATTAGAGCACCGCATAAGAAGTTTGGATCCAAGGCCTGCTACTAAGCAACAATTAGCGGCAGCATTATGTACTGAATGGAAGCGCATACCTATCGCTGTTTTCCAAAACCTTGTCGAAAGCCTGTCTCGAAGGGTCAGTGCATAATAAAGGCCAAAGGTGGACCCATACCGTTCTAATGTATGTCAATAAATGCTATGTTGTGTTACTCTTCTAGGTGTCCGGCGACTTTTGTCAATATAGTGTATTTCAAAACCGTAATAACCTGGTAAATGATTTATCTTCATCTCCATACCTATCCAGCGCATGGAAATCACTCATCAATCTGCAATCTGATACCGCACTAGACGTTTGACGCGTGGAATTTGTAACTTCGTCAGAAGCAAGAAATAAAAACGCTTAGTCCTGACGAAGCTGAACCACAGCTTCAGCGAACTATAGTAGAATTTGAATTTGTAAAAATTGTATCCATAAACGTTGTTGCCTGAATTAAATTAAATATAAGATTAAGTGTATAAGAATTAAATACAAATTTAATAAAAGATTAAGTGTATATATAAATTAAAATAAGATATAATTATATATAAATTAAATAAGATATATATAAATATAAGATATATATAAATATAAGATATAAATTAAGTAAGATATATATAAATATAAGATATAAATTAAGTAAGATATATATAAATATAAGATATAAATTAAATAAGATATATATAAATATAAGATATAAATTAAATGTAAATTAAATAAGATATATATAAATATAAGATATAAATTAAATGTAAATTAAATAAGATATATATAAATATAAGATATATATTAAATGTAAATTAAATAAGATATATATATAAATATAAGATATAAATTAAATATAAGATTAAGTGTATAAGATTAAATATAAGATTAAGGTTCGATTCCCGGTGACGGCCGATGAGAATTTTTCCGAGACTCACTTATTAACGTGGAAAGAGCGATGATTTCTGTTTGGTGTTGTGTTCTGAAGTTATTATTCAAGGATATGTTGACAGACAATAAAGGAATCAATCTCTAAGTAACCTTTTCTGAAGTTACTTGAGTTCCCTTCTGATTCGCCTAAAAGTGAAGTTATTAAGAACTGATTTGTGTAGTGTTCAGCCAGCTATATTCCATGAACATTACAGATGTGTTAACGGAAAATTATGAATTTTCAGAGACCTTCCCGCAATTCCTTCCGTATATTAACGGAAAATTATGAATTTTCAGAGACCTTCCCGCAATTCCTTCCGTATATTAACGGAAAAACTTGGTTCTCAATTTTTCTGTATCCATGTGACGAAAAATTTCCGGTAATAGGAGGGATATGAAAACAGGAATTTGCCAGTGACGAAGATCAAACTCGCGTCTCGTAGCTCCGGAGTGAGTTGCTCTAGCCAACTAAGCTACACCAACGGAATGTATCGCTACAGATTTGTCGTCTTGATGTAAAAACAGGAGTTTCTCGGTAACGGGGATCAAAATCGCGTCCCCTTCTTCCAGGGTTAGTTGCTCTCACCGACTAAGCTACACCGACGGAATGTATTGCTCCAGATTTGTCGTCATGACACGTGTTTCACTTCTGTAGTACGTTACAGGGGTTCTATAGCGAGATCGGATATTGTGGATAGCATATCGCAAGAATTTTAGTTATTGTGGCACAGTATAGGCTATCTTTCTCCTTTCCCATATTTTGTGAACCAGCTATTATATACTAGCCTACATCCGGTCATACCACGGTTGGTTTTAAGCTTTAAATAAATATTAAAATATAGGGGATGTTTCCCGTCCTAAGCACAGATAGAAATGGGTCACGGGTCAACGGGTCGACAATTTCTTGCGGGTCCAACGGGTCGGGTCAAGGTGTTCCTGACCCGATTTTGGCCCAGTTTTATTCCCGTTTTATTTTTGAAAAGAGAAAAATATATTCCAAAGAAAAAATGCGCGTTGTGGAATTCTGTAGTCGATAATGGTGCCCACGGAGTGAATAATGACTTGCCATACAAAAATATTGTCGTCTCTTTCTTAAAGCAACGAAGATTTCCACCGACCGACGTCAGACACACCGACACCATAGCGTAAAAAGATACTTCCTTTGCGTTCTTTTACAGTGCGATTGTCCAGGGCAAGGTACAGGGAAATGCCATTCGCCTGCATCTCAGCTGAATCACTCTCTCCGTGCGAAGTTTACTGTATACCTAAGAGTTACTTTTCACGTCGCATCTTTTATATTGAGCATTCAGAGGTTTTCGATAGATGTGCTAACATCGCGTTTCCATGACATGTCATGTCGAAATTAACTCCTTATTTGTTAATATGGATGGATTTAATATTAAGGAGGTTGAGAAAGGCGTCGAGGCCAACAAATACGTGCTTGTTGAAAACCACAAGGGGAAGAGTGAATACTTGAAATTGTTTCGTCTCATTAAGGGATCGGTGAATAATTGTGTTGTTTAGTCTTGCTTGTTGTTCAAAATGTGGAAAGTGTACAATTACAAAGAAAGATGTCGACGGTGTAATAAAAGATTAAAGAACCAAAAATCTAGCGGACCATATAAAAGTATGGTCATCTCCCCCAAAGCGTGGAAAGAGCGAACAATTTAAGTACATTTTTAAAAATGTATTTGTGTAATCGTAAATAATGATTCCCTTTTGTAATATTCTCCATGCTCACGGTCATAGTCAGCCATTACTTCTGGATTAAGCAACATAGTGGCACTAAAAATGGCACTGAAATGTAGCAAGTAACCAAATTTTTTTATTTAAAAAGGATTTCAGTTATTAAATATCAAGTAGTTATTGGGATGAATACATACACTAAAGTGCCAGAAAAACTGGTACACCAGTCTAATAGTTGGTAGGTACCCCACGGGAGCGCAGGACTGCAGAACTACGACGGTCATGGACTCCACTAGCTTCTGGAAATAGGCTGTAGGCAATGCAAACCATGCTTTCTGCAGAACGTTCCACAATTCGGGTGTATTCCGAGGTCTCGGATTCCTGTGTTCGATAGCGTGTTGCATGGCATCCCAAATGTGTTCTATCACGTTTAGATCTGGCTCTTGGTTCGGAATGGCAACACCCCAAACTCAGATGAATGCTCCTCTAACCATAATGTGGCGTCCCGACACTTGTGTGGAGGTGCATTATCCTGTTGGAACAGGCCCAACCCATCAGCATGAATGCAGGACATGAACGGGTGTACCTCGTCAGAAAGGATGCGCACATAGCGTTGGCCGGTCACAGACATTTGTAGACGTACCAGGGGTCCCAGTGAAGTCCAGTTAAGCACACCCCATACCATTACGGACCGCCCACCAGCCGACACAGTTCCCCGTTGACAGGCGAGATCCATGACTTCACGGAGTTTGCGCCACACACAAATCCTTCCGTCTGCCCGATACAGTTGGAAACGCGACTCGTCAGACCAATTTACTTGTTTCCAGTCATCAAGTGTCCAGTGGTGGTGTTGCCGTACCCAAGCGAGGCGCATAGCTCTGTGTCGTGCACCCATCAAGGGGACTCAAGTTGGGCTTCGGCTCCCAAAGCCCATATTGTGCAGGGTACTTTGCACAGTCCGGACACTGATGCTTGTTGAGGCTCCAGCATTGAATTCCGATGATGCCTGCGAGAGTGTTGCACGCCTATCGCATGAAACGATTATTCTTGACAGCCGACGATGGTCACGTTCACCCAATGTCTTTTTGCGGCCGCACTGGTATCGTAGGTTGGAGGTTTTGCCGGAATTCTTGTAGTCACGGTACACCCTTGCAATGGATGTCCGTGAAAATCCGAACTTTGTTTCCACCTCCGAATTGCTATGGCCCATGTCACGAGCGCCAACTATGACACCGCGTTGAAAATCGCTTAAATCTTTATTACTTGTCATTCTCATGCCGACAACAGCTCTGAGAGCTCGCAAGGATGTCTATCGCTTTATATACTCACTGGTGGACGCAACAGAGTACGCGCTTAGGTGACGTTGCAATGTATTTTGCATAAGCTCGTCTGTACCAGTTTTTCTGGCACTTCAATGTATATTACGTTTCATCATCATCATCATCATTGTCAACCAGTATCAATCCACTGCTGGACGAAGGTCTCCCCAAGTTTCCTCCACAACGGTCTGTCTTGTGCCAGTCTCCTCCATGTCACTATCGCATACTTTCGAATTTCATCCACCCATCTCCCATGTTGTCTTCTTCTGGGTCTTTTCCTGTCCCTTGGAATCCAATCTAAAATTTCGGTTGTCCATCGATGGTCTGTCCTTCTGGCAGTATGCCCAGCCCATTGCCATTTCAGGGATTTAACTCTGATCACGATGTCTTCCACTCTTGTCATTTTTCGGATCCACGAGTTCCTCTTCTTATCTCTCCTGGTTACACCAAGCATGCACCTCTCCATGCTTCTTTGAGTTGGCTGCAGCCTTTGTATGTCTCTTTTAGTTAAGACCCAAGTCTCTGCACCATACGTAAGCACTGGAAGGATGCATTGATCAAACACTTTTCTTTTAAGACATAATGGCATATTGCTCTTGAAAATTATGCTGTTTCTTCCAAAAGCTCTCCAGGCAAGTTTTGTACGCCGATTAATTTATTCATCAATGTGACCCTCACTTGATATCTGCTGTCCGAGATAAACGTACGTGTCTGTTATCTCCTGCTTTTCTCCATCAATCGATAAATCTTCATTTCTTGTAAAAGCATTGTACATCACTTTTGCCTTCTGAAAGTTCATTTTTAATCCCACTTCTTTACTCTTGTCAGCAAGTTCCTGGATCATACTCTGCAGCTCAGACGGGGTAGTTGTAAAGATGACTATGTCATCAGCAAAACGAAGGTGGGTTAGATAATCTCCATTAATTTTTATCCCTTTGTTTTCCCAGTTCAGTGATTAAAAGACATTTTCCAATGTGGCATTAAAGAGCTTTGGGGATATGGTATCACCTTGTCTCACTACCTTTCCAATTTTTATGTGTGTTGTATTTTCAAACAGCCGAATCTTTGCACTTGCATTTTCATAGATGTTATTAATAATATTAATGTATGCTTCTTCAATACCGCAGGATTTCAGAGCCATTGTAACTGCTGATGGTTTCACCGAATCAAAGGCTTTTTCAGAATCGATAAAAGCCATGCACAATGGAAGTTCATATTCCCTCGCTCTTTCAATTAGTTCTCTCAGTACATGAATATGATCTATTGTGCTGTAGCCACTGCTGAATCCAGCTTGTTCTCTCGGTTGAGCCATGTCCAGTGTTACCTTCAAGCGGCGTGAAAGAACTTTAGTGAAGATTTTATAAACCACTGATTGGAGGCTGATAGGTCTGAAGTTCATGAGATCCTCAATGTCACCTTTTTTATGTAGCAGGATCATTGTAGCAATGTTCCAATCCTCAGGAATCTTCCCTTCATTAAGGCATCGAGTGAAAATTTGGGCGAGTACTGTTTCGATTTCTCCACTTGCTTCTTGTATGATGTCTACAGTAATTCCATCTTCTCATTGAGCTTTTCCCCGCTTCATGTTCTTGTGTGCATGTGCAACTTCTGCTGGGAGGACTGGAAGAACTCTGGTACCCTTCATGATGTCAGGAGTACGTGTATCAACCCTTTCATATAATTTGAAGTAGAAATCGTTCACTCTTGTCAAAATTTCGCCTATATTTCTTGTTACAGAACCATCTTCCTTTCTCAGTGCCATAATCTGTTTTCTTCCCTTACTGAATTGTCCGTTTGCTACCTTTAGGCTTTGGTTGTTTTCAATTGCTTTCCTCACTAGTTCACAGTTGAATTTCCTTACGTCTTCAGCGATACTTTTTCGTACTGTCTTGCATAGCTCTATATATTCCACTTTGGAAGTCACATTTTCTTTAGTTGTCCTCATCTCTCTTTTTTTTTGCATCAACATTTTGGTTTTTCCTGATAATTTGTTCACATGCAACTTGTTCTTAGACCCAGCTAATTTTGTTGCTGTTTCCATAAGAGTTTCGGTTACTTTTCTGTTAGCTTCAGAAATATCCACTTCTTCTGACGTTAGGCCTCCTAAAGCAGAGAATCTGTTCTTCAGTTCCAACTTGAAGGTATTATGGTGTTTTTTAAGGTTGGTTATGTCAATACATTTTGTTTGTCTTATGAGCTTGCCACGTTCGAGTTTAGTGTTGAGGTGCATCTTACACATCTCACCAATCTATGGTCACTACCTGTGTTGAACTTGTTTAGCACACTGCAGTCTCCCATGACGAATTTTTTGTTACACATAATAAAATCAATTTCACTTGTCGTCCCATTTGGATGTCTCCATGTCCATTTCCTGTGCGGCTTTTTCTTGAAAAAGGAGTTCAAGATGAAAAACCTTTCTGCCTCTGCAAACTCAACGAGAGTATTTCCACGCTGGTTTCTGTTGCCGTGACCGAATTTACCTACTGAAGTTTCATTCTGTTGCTGTTGCCCTATTTTTGCATTGAAATCTCCCATAATTATCTTTAAGTGCTGCTTACCTTTATTATTTAGATGACGAATTTCCTCATAAAATTCTTCAATTTCTTCTTCAGGATGACTTGTGGCGGGTGCATAAGCTTGAATAATCTGAGCCTGGTATCTTCTCAAGAGTTGGATAACGAGTCGTGCAGCTCTGTCAGAGGAACTTTCAACTTCTACAACTTTATCCTTCAGTTTCTTGTTTATTATAAATCCAACATCACTAGTTCTGCCAGTATCTGTCCCACGATAGTAGAAGAGATGTCCACTTTTCAGTTCAATGAGATCTTCTCCTTTTCTCCTTACCTCACTTAGCCCGACGATGTCCCACTTGATCCTTTGTAGTTCCTCTTCCAATTCAAGAAGCCTTGAATCAGAAGATAGGGAGCGTCCATTATACGTAGCCAAGGTCAGCATCAGATGGCAGCCTAGTCCGGTCCTCCGGGGATTCTTAGCACCGTCTGCCTTCATGTCGCCCTGGCCGCTGCCTTGTCCAGGTACATTCCAGCTGCCGGAGACTGAGGGCCGAGATTTAAGTTGTGGAGTCATTTTGGAGGGGTTTGGCCATAACTCACCACGCTGGCCAAGCGGGTTGGTGAGTGTGGGATAGCATTTCCTCTAATCCCGATGGTATAGTTATACTGCTATTGGCGGTCGTCAGAGCCCCTTTAGTGGAAACAGGATGCACCACGAGAAGGCGGGGTTGACATTTGTCAAGCAGAGGCTGTGATGTTACGCATCACCTGACCTTACATCCCATATTACGTTTATAGGTACATATATACACTGCTGGTCACCCAAAATGCAACACCAAGAAGGAAGCATCCGATTGGCCTGAAATTCGCAGCAATCGTCGCCCGCGAGAGGAAATGCAAACGATTAGCGCCGCCCCGATGGCGCAGTGGTCTAAGCGATGGCCTCTGATAATTCGTCTGAACGGGGTCCGGGTTCGAATCCCGGTGAGGCATGGATGTAGTGTTTGTCTTACGGCACTGGCTCTCTCCCTTCCCTAGAACCAGTGACCCTAAATTAGGGACGGGCGGCTGCTTATAGCCCATTGAGTTGCTCACGGTGGTCGTTAAACCTCAAATAAAAAAAAGTCCCCTCTCTAGGGAAACCAAGCAGAAGACGGAAGAGGAAGAAAATTGTTGGACTTCATCTTTGCTCATGGGTTGATGGTCAACAATGACCTGGATAGTGTCCAAACCTTCCAGGATCCCCAGGGCTCTTCTTAGATTGATTTGACCCTGTCAAGATCTGTTTGTTCGGAATTTTTTTTTGAATTGGAGAGTATTGGATTACGAATCCTAGCGATCACCTGAATTTATCCTACGAGATTGGTAAAACTTTTCGAAGAAGATCAAAAAGAAAGAGTTTCAATGAACAAGAATAATTGGGTAGATTTCAAGGGGAACATTTCATTGACTTTTGGAAGCCCGGACTCCACAAAGATCGATGAAATTCCGGACTTAAACGAACAAGTAAAATGGATGAGTGAAAAATTAGGTGAGATCTGTGTAAAATCGAAAAAGACTGAAGTTCATAAGTCGATTCCACCCCCATGATGAAATTTCAATTAAAGATTCTTCGATCGAAAACTAGGATCTTAAGGCGAAAAGCTCAGAAAAAATTGATCAAGTAAAAAAGCAAATGTTAATGCAGGGTTATAAGAAAATGGCGGCATCGTCCAGGAGAGAATAAATTTTTCAAAGAAGTCGACCTGGAAAAATTAGTGTAAGTCTCAGAAACAAAACAAACCCCTTCGGGATACCGTGCAAGATAGCAGCAGAAAAGCTGAATAGTCTAGTAAATGTGTCTTCAACACGAAAAAGATATTGAACTTATACTCATGACATAGTAGAGACAATAGAGTGTTTAACAGACTTTCACTTTCCTGAAGACGATCTTTCGGAAGATACTCCAGAACAAGGTGCAGCAAGGCAAAGCTGCAGAGTTTCGCCTGAAACTCCAGATGATCTGCAGCTTACTATGAAAGAGGTAGAAGACGTAATAAACAACTTAAACAAAAGCAAAGCGCCAGGAGAAGATGGTTTCGATATTTCAGTAATAAGATAACTGTTTTTATCCATTCCAGAATACATTGTAGGAATTCTAAATGAATGCCTGGCAAGAGGAATTTTCCCAGAAATCTGGAAACGTGGCGTGTTGATATTGTTTAATAAGGAGGAAAAGTTAATGGAAGTTCCTTCGGCATACAGGCCCATTTTCCTGTTATCATCCTTAACTAAAATTTTACATAACTTTAGACCAATAGAATCTTGTATTTTCTGTTATGAGATTATTAATAACAGAAAACTCGATATGGCTTTTTACCGGAAACAGGAACTACTCCTGCAATAGCTGACTTGGAGGATAAGATACAAGATAACAAAAAGGGGATGCGTACATCCTTAGTATCGATGGATGTACGAAGCGCTTTCAATACGGTGTGGTGGCCAGCAGTGCTACATTTCCTTCGGGGACAAGATTGCCCAAGGAACTTATTCAAAATTGCTAGTGACTTTCTTCCAAATACATTAGTCAATTAAGTATTCAATAGAAGATTCGTGGTTCAACACCGATACGAGAAAGGTTGCCCGCAAGGATCAAACTCCGGTTCACTTTGGTGGAACCTGGTTGTTGATTCAGTGTTGAAGTTAGATTTGGGAAGAAATGTTTCAATACAAGCGTACGCTGACGATATAGTCCTAGTAGCATCTGCATCAGGTCTTCATACAATAGAAAAAGATAGAGTAACTGCGTTGACAAAATTGGAACGTTGGAGCGAAGACATGAAGTTGGAATTTGCCCTGGAAAAGACGTCTTTAATTACCTTCCCAAGAAAAGAAGTGATGCGAACACATCCAAAATGCAAACTCAAGGGACACACAATTAAAGCATTGAACAAAATGAGATATCTGGGAGTAATCCTGGATTCAAAATTCACAGGTATTCCTCACCTGGAAAGAGTTAAGAAGAAATGCAACTTAATTGTGAACTCATTAAATGGGATTAATTTGAGTGAAGAAATTAGGAAGCAAATTTACACCAGGGGAATTGAGAGGATAATCTCTTAGGGTAGCGACGCCTGTTGGTCCGGAACAGTCAGAATGAGGAGAAAGCTTAATCAGTTTCAGAGAGGAGCTCTTTTGAGCCTAACGAAATGATACAGAACAACGTCAACTGTGCCCCTGTAGATTTTATCGGGCTGTGTTCCACGGGACGTGGTGATAGAAAAAGAAGTGGAGTTTTTTTTGATAACCAGAAGAAAAGACATAGTTGTATTGGGATCAGAGTATCAATCACAGAACTATGAAAGGGAAAGTCTTTTCCCATTGGTACACCCAGGAGAGAGATTCCCCCCAAAATTTAACATCGAATCCTCCAGGAAAGAGGCCAAGAGATATACACAGATGGCTCAAGAACAAAAGACTAAGTGGGAGCAGGTTTTTCTTTATATTCAGACATGAAAGAAACAACGAGAAGAATGTTCAGACTTCCAGACAATGCTACGGTGTTCCAGACGGAGTTGACGGCAATAAAAGAAGCAATGACCTGGTCATTGACAAACTCAATTTCATATTCTTTTAAAATTTATTCAGACAATCAGGTGGCATTAAAGGCGTAAGTAACTTCAAACCTAAACTGGAACTGGTTAAGAAAATCAAGAGACTTGGCATTCGTCTTCAAGATGGAATAAAGTTTACTGGGTAAAAGGACATTGAGGATTTCAGGGTAACGAAGTAGCAGACAGACTTGCAAAGGAGAGAACATGTAAAACAACCATAGAGGTTAATTTAAAGATGTCTCTAGAAAGTTTAAAAATGATTTTAAGGAAAGAAGTATTGCGGGAATAGTAAGAGCGCAGGGAAAACTCTTAAGACGGAAGATAAGCTTTCGAAGCCCTCCCAAGAGTATCTGTGAGGAGATGCTTCTCAGATTGGTTCATCAACCAAGGACTGACAGGACATGGCTCATTTCCCTCATACTACACGAGATTCTAATTGAAGAGAGTTTCTTGCAAATGCGGCTCTACTTCGGGAGACCCTTTCTTCACTACATTTTCGACTGTCCTCAACTCGCACAAAGGAGAACAGAACTTCTTCCAGGTCTCGGAGACAGAAATCTTGGTGCTCTAATGAGTTGGCAACATTAAGAAAAGGTCTTTCCGATTTTTTGAAATTTTTTTTTCGAAATGAAAACCATCTTTTTTAAGAGAAGAGTTCGTTTTCATCCTCGGATGAAAGTTGCTGATCAATAAATTGTCTTTTGTTGCGACTTCTAATTGTTTAATGTCATTCCTGCGTTTCGTTTTCTTCGAATTGTGAAATTGCACCTGTGGTTTTTGTTAACTGTCTTTTGGTGTGGCTCCTGAATGTTAATATCATCTTATGTGTTTCTAGAATTGTAAAATTGTATCTGCAATAATTCAATGTGAGTTTTTGTTTAAGAAATAGTTCTATGTGTGCCAACCTCAATTAATGTGTACGATTAAGAGTTTGTTTGTGATCTGTTTAAATAGTAATTAGGCCTTCCGAAAATCTTGGGATTGTAATGTTTGGGCATTATTGGCTGGAAATGAGTTTCTCGAATCTGTTGTTTCTAGTTTCTCAAGAATGTATTTCACAGAAAAGTTGTTGTTTCTGATTTTCTGTCATTGTTCTTGTCTTTATTTTAGTTTAGTTAAAGTTTTTGTCGCGTTCAAGTAGAACGTTTGAATTTGTGATTTTGTAAATTCTGATTATTCAATGTGTTTTTAACTTATTAATGAAATTGTATTTTTGATTTGTCCCTGCAAATTTTATTTTTAATAAAGGACCAAGTTTAGATCCCAGAGAAAGATGTTGGCGTGCGAGCAGGATCAGGTCTTCCAGTTTTCCGAAATTCGCCCTTGAAGCGAGTCCATCTTTCAGCGCGGGTGTCCGTGGCTGGGGATCCTCTTGTTCTAGGGGGAGGTGGCTATCGGAACGTCGCTCTGCGACATTCTATGATTGAGAAAATTAATCCCTGCGATATCTGGTCTACTCAGACGGTGCAGGCGATAGTCATCCATTACTCTGCGGCAATGATACAACACGCCACTACAAAAAGTACATTGGATAAGTGCAAAAGTTCGCGCAGTTTGCATACACAAAAACGAAACTAAGTTTTACATACACGATGTTTTATTTCGGTCTATCGCATAGTCTCCATTATAAGCGATTACCTATTTCCGTCGTTCGGTAAGCTATTTAATTCCCCTATCAAATTAAGTTTGAACCGCCTTTTTGATCGCTCTACGATTATTCATGGTTTTGCAAGCCATATGGTTCCGCAGTGACCGGAGCAACTGAAAATTAGTTGATGCTAAATCCGGTGAATAGGGTGGTTGAGGAAAAGCTCCCAGCTTGAATCTGCAATATGTGCTTTGTTGCCATAGACACATACGTTTAGCGTTATCGTGATAGAAGACAACACCTTTCCAATTCACCAAACTGGGACGCTTAGACGTATTCGTTTACTCTGTCAAGTTGCTGAGATTAAATACTTGAAGTAATCGGTTGCTCGGGTGCCAATAGCTCATGATGGACAAATTCCCTTGCAACTTCGCCAAACGTAGAGCATGACTTTTTCAGGGTGAATATAATTTTACTGAGACTTTCCTGAAGTTTTTCTATCTTCTAAAAAAATCCGGTGCATTTAATGTTCTCGTACAGCACGCATTTTTCGCATCTAGTCACCATTCGATCAAAGAACGAATCGGTTTTGTACCGAGCTTGCCAAGACACGCCCTATCGTCACTTCATCCATTCTGTTCTTAGCCGACAACTGATTTCGTACCCACTGAGTCAATTTTCAGACCATTCCAATGGCCTGAATTATCCTCCTTGCTCGATGAACTGATATTCTATCGGTAATATCCTAATAGTTTTCATGAAGTTCTGACCAAGGCTGTCTAGAAAGCACAACGCCATGACATAAGAGAGATGAGTTCCCTCCGTTTTTGACGTCACTCTCATGTTACACGGCCTAATACGTCGGTGTCGTATTTGACGTCCTACACGACAGCGTTAGAAACCAGCCTTGGTTTCCCCTAGACGTCACTAAAAGAAGATACTCATATCTCTAACGTCATGGCCTTGTATAATCTAGGCGGCCTTGGCCTGACTCAATTTTTGCCAATATTCCTTCATCGCACATTAAAGAAGGCTTCCAGAACGGGGCTTATCTTCAATCGTTCTATCAGCAGAACGAAAGTATGCGAACCAATATTGCCATATTCATTCACTTACAGCGTCCGTCTCACATACAGCACATAGAGGGTGATTCAGAAGTTTTGGTCATAACTGAAAATATTGGTAGTTCTCATCGGAACAAACAAAAGTCTAAGTCAGCAGGTCGGGAAACGAACCGTTTCTCAGATAACTGACATTTTATTGCAGGGTTGCCAGAGGTAATATAAAGTTGCTTTTTCTGTTGTTGTTTTTTTAGGTATCTTATAGGGTATGAGCAGTCGTATGTCCCTAATTTGGGGTCACTTGTTCAAGGGAAGGGAGATAGCCACCGCCGTAAGACAAACACCGTTCGTGTATCACCGGGCATTCGAACCCATCTTGGACGAATGGTCAGACGTAAGCTCTTAGACCACCTCGCCACCTGAGCGGCATACTGAAGTTGGCAAGTCATCGTCGGTTTTATCACGACACATTTCTGCAAAATGTTATATATTAAAAGTTATCTGACTTATTTTGGCAGATGTTGCATTTATTTGCGGTGCTGATTGCAAATGTGATTTTAGTATTACTATATCACGTAAATGATGTAGCATTTGGGGCAGAATATGAACAAAACAGTAAGTAACCAAACTGGAAAATTTAGAAAAAAAGTTATTTTAATTATTATAGGTACACTTTCACATTTAAAACATTTTTACGCATCTTCTGTTTTTACGCCTAATGAGTTTCAGACTGCTTCTTGCAAAATCTATGATCGTTTTTTTTTCCAAAAATAAGCTTCTTACACTTCCGTTTATGTGTTTCTTGCTGCGTTTATCTATGTAACATTGACGATCATACATCAGCACATGTAGTTGACTGCGACGAACCTAAAAAAATGGATATCAGACTGATCTGCGTTATAGTAAAGCTTAGGAAAAGTATTAAGTCGAAAACAAATGCCGTCTCCTGCACGATACACTTTAATGATTAAAAAAAACTATGTACAATTAAAATAAATATGTTTAAGAACTTTCAATGCCACAACGGCGTCATCCTCAGAAACAGTGCAGCAGTGAGAACAGAAGTGAGTAGCCTATATACTCTACAAGACACATAGCAGTTAATGCGCATGCGCAGTAATAGACAAAGTCCAAATCAAGTTCAGTGGGTACAAGCATAGTTGGTGGGCGTGACCTGGCCCAAAAGTGTTCTCCAAGGAAGTTCATCGTTACAGCATCTTTCACCATTGACGAATATGTGAATACTTTCACAGAAAAGTGTTGATCGACGGTTCCTGGGAGAATCCAGAATAATGGTGTCATTCCAACATGGTAGGTAAGAACCGTTTAAACAGAGTCTCGACAAAGATGTAGAACCAGAATGCGTCCTGAGATTATAATGATGTTCGTAAATGTGGCGCCCCAAATTACGAGTAGTAGAGCCCACATAACATAAATCGAGCTCTGCAGGGTTAGTAGATTTAAGTGGAACTAAATATACACCGTGACGGTTCACACATTCAACACAGTCTCTGCCCTTTTTAACAGTGTTAAATAAAGTACGAAACCTTACACAAAACTTGAGTTTGTACTTATGACATATGTTCTTTAAGATGTTGCATACAGGTGGTATATATGGAATGGATACCACAAATTGGTAGTTGAATTTATCTGCAAGCAAAGCTGTCTGCGGTCGACCAATTGATTTCTTAACAATCAAGCGATCAATCATGTGACGAGGGTAACCGAAAGTCAAGGCAAACTGTTTAATCCTAGCTAACTCTTGGTCCCGGCGATCCTGTGTGGACGAGTGTGTGAATGCACGATTAATAAGAAAAGGAAAAGCAGATAATTTTTACGACATTGGATGAGAAGAAGTGAAAGGTATAAACGTGACAGAAAAAGTTAGTTTATGGTAAACAGAAAATGATAAGGAGTTATCGGAAAGATTGCGAAAAAGGCAAAAGTCGAGAAAAGGCAAAATGCCTAAGTTCTTGAACTGTACCTCGAACTTGATAGAATGATGCCGTGAAGAAAGGAAAGTGGCAAAGGAAAGAAGCTTATAGAAAAATGAAGGCCAAACAACCAATACGTCGTCGACGTACCTGATGTAAATAAGTGGTTTTATGGGGGAAAAAGGAATGAGGGTATCTTCTAAGTCCTGCAACAAAACCTCAGCAAGCAATGGAGACAGAGGGGACCCCATAGGGGCACCTGCCAACTGTCGATAGATAGAACCATTAAAACGAAAATAAGATCTCTTCGAAATATTCAGCTCCGCTTCTCTTCCTTCCTTGGAAAAAATGTCCCAAAACGAGGGTCGGACGACTACTATATAATTAGATGCTCATGGTGGTCGTTAAACCTCGAAACAAAAAGAACCTTTGTGAAAAAGATGTAGTTACTTAATTATGCACATAATTCTCCTAAATTTTCCCTAGCCGCCCTGCGGCGTAATGATCTAAGAGCTGTCTTCTGACCATTAATCCGAGATGGGTCTGGGTTCGAATCCCGATGAAGCATATAGTTTGTGGTTTCTCTTATGACACTGGCTCTCTCCCTTTCCTGGAACCAGTGGTCCTAAATTAGGGACGGGCGAATGTTTATAGCCCATCGAGTTGTTCACGGTGGCCTTTAAAACCCAAAACAAACAAAACAATCTGAATCGGTTGTTCTTTCCAATAACAAGACCACTCTAACATTTTCATACCAAAACACCTGTTATAGTCACTTTAGTTTGTTGTTTCACGTGCAAAAGAACTACCTCGTGAGTTTTCATTCCTTTTGTGTGACCCATTCAATACACCTTGGCCGATACTGAATCATTTGATGCGTTGCAGTGTTTTTTTTTTGGGGGGGGGGGTGTAGGTTTAACGACCACCGTGAGCAACTCAACGGGCTATAAGCATTTAGGGTCACTGGCTCCAGGGAAGGAAGAGAGCCAATGCCATAAGACAAACACAACACCAATGCCTCACCGGGATTCGAACCCGGACCCCTTTCGGACGAATGATAATAGCCCATCGCTTAGACCACTGCGCCACCGGGGCGGCTGTTGCAGTTTTGTTAACGATGACTTGCAATTTCAGTAATGACAGTTTCAGATAATGGTGTTCTTTTTCCAATCTTACTCCTTGACATTACTTGTCACTTGCATTTTTACTTCCTCGTAACGTTCCAATAAAGGAACAAGAGTACTACGCGGTTATCTTGTTCTACTGACCTTTAAAATTCGCTTGTTCAGCATTGTTATCTGGAAGTAACTCTCGCTATGATTTCGAAAAGGTACTCATTTTAATTTTATCCATGAAGCCCAAGACTCTGACCATTCGTCCAAGATGGGCCCGGATTCGAGTCCTGGACGGGGCATATGGTGTATAGTTTGTATCACACGCTAGCTCTACTACTTCCTTGGAACCACTTGCCCTAAATTAGGGACAGGCGACTATTTATAGCTCTCTGAATTGTACCTTGGAACACGCTACCTTGACCTACCTAGTTTCCAGATTTTTCGCCGTAATAAAAGCACGCCACCTATGCCTTATCGGGATTCGAACCCGGGCCCATCTCGGACGAATGACCGGATGCCAGCGCCTCAGACCACTCTACTACCTGGGCACAGCGGTAAGAAACAGTAGAGATAACTGGACTTCAAAGAAGTTTTAGTGCTGAGGTTTGTCTTAGTGATACAGGTCCGTAAATGCTGCTGTCAAATTGTGAACAATGCAGAGAAGACACTTGATGGTCGAAGAACTCAGTATGGCTGTTGGAAAACTGAAAAGCTGGCTCAGACCAAAGATTTTACAGAAGTTCTTCATGAATCTGTGACGTACTACAGAGGTAAAGCGCGTATCAAGACGACAAATCAGCACCGAGGCATTCTATTCTGTCCGCGTAGCTCATTTGGGAGAGCGACTTACTCCGGAGTGAGGGGACATGGCCGTCGCTGACAAACTTGTATTTTCACATGTCTCAGAGTATAACAAGTTGAGTTCATGCGCTTTGTCGGGAGTCTGGCAGTGTCGCAGAGCGACTGAGAAAAGCTAAGTCCTGTCGAGACCGGTTACTCACAATAAACTCTCGCAGAAACCCTACAATGTCCATACTCCATATCGAAGACTCTTTGAGAAGTGTCACCGCGGTAAATAATGACATTGTCCGTAACCAATTGCATCAGGAAGATCTACGGCCAAGGCGTTCATTGCGCCGAATATCACCGTCTGCGGCAGCCCGATAAAAAAGATGTGAGGGAGCACTATAACACCTATTGTGGCAAGAAGAGTCAAAACGTCCGACGAATACAGATTTTGCCCGCATTCCGATAGTCGGTAACTTCGTCTTTGCATTACCACAAGAACAGTCCGCATTTGTGCTAACCTGTGCATTCGTTCCGCAGCGGCTCAGTCAAGTTGTGGGGTTGGATCTCCTTCGATGGCCGCTCAGATCTATGTGTTTGTCGAGAACACATGAACTCTAGCGTGTACTGAGGCGATATCATTAGGAGTACTGCGACACTCCCAATGAAAATCGCTTCAATCATCAAGTAAATTGTAGTTCGCGCGTTCCAAAAACGGGGTTTTCCATGTTTATCCCTACTTTCAAATTTTAGATGACCAATTGAGTTCGTCTGAAATGCACTGCAGAGGAGATGTATGGGTATCGCCATGCTTCTACGACAATTTCCGAACTTTCTGATTTCTTACATCACCTGTGGAAGGCACTAAGCCGAAACCAGCTGAATTACCTCATCTGTGGTATGCCGCGGAGGTGCTATGCCGCTGTGAACAACTGAAACGGTGTCACAACATACTGACTAACCAAAGTAAGCTTCCTGTGCTTGTCATTCTTTCAGAATCAATGAGATTTTCTCTTGTTCGGACGCAGAAACTACTACGCGACAGCTTTCCCCTGCCGCCCCTGTAGCCGGTTCGTCTAAGGCGCTGGCTCGAGCCCCGAATTAGGCACGGGTAGTGTGCTTGTCTTGCACACTGGTTCTATCCCCTCCTTGTAACTAGTGGTCCTAAATAAGGCATTGACGACTTCTTTCAGCCCTTAGAATTGCTCATGGTGGTAGTTCAACCCCGAAATAAAAAAAACGTCTTTTGTCTAACAATGTCTTGTCTGTTTTGTGTTTTGCGTCCTACATTATCCACAAATAAACACATACAGTTGTTTTACGTGCTGTCAATCTTCTTTTGTTTCTGTAATATCTCAAAAATTTTAGAGCTAGAGTGGTTTATTCACCAAGTTCAGATTTCATACGTAGTTTTTAGACACTTGCTCATCCCTGTTATAATATGTTTCCGTAAGATATTTGCAGACCCCAGATTTAATGCGTAGCTTTGAAATATTTTCCCACTAGTTTAACATTTAGCCTTCAGATATTTTTTCATCCCTGATTTAATCTGTATCTTTAAGATATTTGCGTTATGTAGCCTTGAAATACACTGGCGAAAAGTGAAGAAAGAATACCAAGAAGGAATTGGCGGACGATCATGAAATTTACATATGTTAATGAGGTCGAGTTTACGTAGGTGTGATGTTAATTTCGGGACCAACCGGTGAGGGCTTACGCCACAGCACGGCATAATATGCAAATTATCGTCGGTGGTATTTAAGGAGTACGGCGAAGTGAATGTAATCAGTCGTCGGCGCACGGACACGTGCGAAGACCCTGAAGAAGCTGCAATGCCTGGACATGGAAGACGTGCACGATTTCAGCAGTTATCGGACTTTGAACGAGGTCGTCTAGTCGGATTCCGCGAGGCCGGGTGGTCGTATCGTCGTATTGCGGAGCGAATTGGACGGGAAGTATCGGTGGTGGTACGACGGTGGCGTAGATAGTCCGAGGAACATTTCCACACGAGAAGACGTGGAACCGGGAGTCACAGACGGACTGATGAGCGGACCGATCGACGCATAAGAAGAGCGGCGTTGTCAAGCAGAACATCCACTGCGACGCAAATACGAGCTGCCTTTGCACCTGAGGTGACTGTGCGAACAATCCGCAACCGTCTATTGGATGCAGGACTACGTGCACGTGTGCCTCTGGCATGTGTACCTCTGACTCCAGCCCACCGTCAGGAACGGCTGCAGTGGTGTCGCCAACGTCTGCACTGGAGAACGCAATGGCGATCTGTCGTGTTGAGCGATGAAAGCAGATTCTGCTTGGGAGCCTCCGATGGCCGTATGTGTGTTCGCAGACGCACAGGGGAGCGTCTCTACCCTTCTTGCATCCGCCAGCGACACACAGGTCCTACACCTGGTCTCCTGGTGTGGGAAGCGATCAGCTATTACTTCCATACACAACTAGTGTTTGTACCGGGTACGTTAAACAGCACCTCCTACATCAACAACATCATTCAGCCCGTTGTTGTGCTATTTGTAAGGTCGGTCCATCGTGGTGTTTTCCAGCAAGATAACGCACGCCCACACACGGCACGTGCAACGCAACATGCACTTCAGGGTGTGAGACAAGCTCCATGGCCTGCACGTTCACCGGATTTGTCCCCCATTGAGCACGTGTGGGATTTTATGGGACAACAACTTATCCGGTCTCCACGGCCAGCCACGACCATCCCCGATTTACGCGTCCAGGTTGAGGATGCTTGGAACTCAATACCCCAAACTTACATCCAACATCTGTGCGACAGACTCCATGCCCGAATGGCACAGTGTGACGCAGTTCATGGCGGTTCAACCTCGTACTAACCATGTTACATGGAAATGTTATTTTTCAGTTTACCAGCAAATACAGCTGTATTTTGCCATAATGTTTTGATCACGTTATCCTCTGTATTCCGTTATTATGCTGTATAAATTTCGTTGGTATCAGACGTCTCCTTCTTGGTGTTCTTTTTTCACTTTCCGCCAGTGTATTTCGGTAGTGTATATTTTTCTACTTGAACAATTTCGACGCTAAGTAACTTTTGCGTTCAGGATGAAAGAAACAGAAATTATGAGAGTAGCTATAAGTATCGTATCATCATAGACAGCCATTATCAATCCACTGCTGGATGAAGGTCTCCCCAAGTTTCTTCCACAACACTCTCTTTTGCGCCAGTCTCCTTCATGTCACTCCAGCATGTTTTTGGATTTCATCCACCCATCTCAGATGTGGTCTTCTTCTGGGTCTTTTTCTGTCCCTTAGAATCCAGTGTAGAATTCCGGTTGTCCATCGGTGGTCCGTCCTCCTGGCAAGATGTCCAGCCCATTGCCATTTCAGGAATTTTACTCTGATCATGATGTCTTCCACTCTTGTTATTTTCCTTATCAACGAGTTTCTCTTCTTGTCTCTCTTGGTTACACCAAACATGCATCTCTCAATGCCTATTAAGGACCACGTTTCTGCTGCGTACGTGAGCACTGGAAGGATGCATTGATTAAACACTTTTCTTTTAAGACATAATGGCATATTGCTCTTAAAAATTGTACTATTTCTTCCAGAAGCTCTCCAACCAAGTTTTATGCGCCAATTAATTTCTTCATCAATGTGACCTTTGCTTGATATCTGCTGTCCAAGATAAATGTAGGTATCGGTCATCTCCAGCTTTTTCCCCATCAATCTATAAATCTTCGTTTCTTGTAAAGGCATTGTACATCAGTTTTGTCTTCTGAAAGTACATTTTTAATCCCACTTCTCAGCAAGTTCCTGGATCATACCCTGCAGCTCTGAAGGGGCAGTTGCAAAAATGACTACATCATTACCAAAACGAAGGAGAGTTAAATGATCTCCATTAGCCTTTATCCCTTTGTTTTCCCAGTTCAATGATTGAAATTCATTTTGCAATGTGGCATTGAAGAGTTTGAGAGATATGGTGTCACCTTGTCTCACTCCCTTTCCAATTTTTATTGGTGCTGCATGCTGCAAATAGCCGAACTTTTGCACTTGGATTTTCATAGACGTTACTAATAATACTAATGTATGCATCTTTAATACCCCAGGATTTCAAAGCGATTATAACTGCTGATGGTTTTACGGAAGCAAAGGCCTTTTCATAATCAGTAAAAGCCATACATAATGGGAGTTCAGATTCCCTCGTTTTTTCAATTAGTTCTCTCAGCACATGGATAAGTATCGTATATGAATACTTATGTACAGATTTGAACTCTGTTCTCTATGTCATTTAATCCTTTTACCACATACAGACGTAGTTAAGGCAAGAGAAACATTTAATTGGATACCAAACAACCAGGAAACAGTCACAAAGGAGATGGACAGACGAAATTAGATAGCATGTTGGAACATTAACGAAAAGACACGCTCAAGACAGTGAAATGCTGAAGAAACTCATTGAAGAGTGACCTCTGTTTGTAATGGATGATGGCGGTGGTGATTATGATTATGACGCTATACATATGCACATATTTTTTCTCGCCTTTCATACTTTACGTAATGAACATTTGTACACCGTTATTCCACATGCACTGGGAAGTTTTGTTTCGTGCTGTCCTATATATTATCTAAGGGTGTGATTCTTATTGAGAAAACCTTCGTGGTCCTTTCCGAAGTATTGCAACACCCTCGGATTCCAAGGAGAGGAAAAGTCCTACTTCTTGCACCCTGGTATTGCACCTTATGTGTAAAAATATGATTTGATTCTTCAATTACCCGCAGAAGAAGCCCAGTTTCCAAAAAACGTATTCTAATGCATGCGTAAATTGCATTTCATATTACACTTCACCAAGTAAAAGTTTCTAAAAATGTGAGGTTAAATGTGCGACAGAATTAATAATATACGATAGCCCACTAACTTAGACATTACCCTTGCGTACAGGACATCTGCTTTGACTTTTTAATGTAATTAATGATACAAAGTGTTAAAAAATGCAACACCAGAAAGTAGTGATGCGATTTGTATGCAAACTGACAGGCAAGAATGTAACGTGATGATATGCAAATGATTCCACTATGGAGCCCTTCTGGTAAATGTCCACTGTTTATACACCAGCTTCATACCGTATAAACAGATGGCATCACAAACATACAACAATTACTGACATGCTGCGAAGTTCCTCGTCTACCACTTCAGTTAGCGGCAAGAATTTGCAGTGAATGGTTGTCTGGCCGTTCTGTGAGAAGTGGAATACTGTGCAGGGCCTTCGTCAGGGCGATTTAAACAGCGTGCTGTTATCGAATGCTTGACAGTTGAAGATGTCACTCCAGTGGAAATTCACCGAAGAATGTCAGCTATTTATGGTGATTACTATGTTCATGTCAGCACTGAGCGGCGGCGTCGGACTAACAGATGTAAAAATGGCGAGGCGGGAACCTCTGACTTGTGTGACAAACAAAGATAAAGACGACCTGTGTCAGCTACCGATGAATTTCACAGGAAACATGTTGACAATCGGCGAATCACTCAGCGAGAAATTGCCGTCGGCGCGCTTCACAAGAACGTGTGGCTCACATTATTGCTTTCCATGGATATCAGAAGATTTGTGCGCGGTGGGTTCTTCGGATGTTCGTGCTTGAAATTTGCCTACAACTTTTGTCGCGTTACGAGGATGAAGGTAAAGCGAACTTTTTCTACATTGTCATTGTATTCTGAATGCTTATATATACCACCACCAGTAAATTGTTGATGCATTATTTTTTTGTTTATCCATTGTTATCTGGATTTCTTCGATGTTTTTTGGCATCTATCTATATAATCTAAAAACCAATATATACTGCTGGCCACCCAAAATACAACACCAAGAAGGACACGAGATAGCAAAGCCAGATTTACTGGACACATAACAACAGATACAAAGATGATACGATTGAGCTTACAGGCCCGTGCGACTTGCGGAACACGCAGACATCAATTGTTCGTGTGGCCCCCATGGCTGGCAATAATGGCCGCTACATGCCGGACACATAACAACAGATACAAAGATGATACGATTGAGCTTACAGGCCCGTGCGACTTGCGGAACACGCAGACATCAATTGTTCGTGTATCCCCCATGGCTGGCAATAATGGCCGCTACATGCCGGACACATAACAACAGATGCAAAGATGATACGATTGAGCTTACAGGCCCGTGCGACTTGCGGAACACGCAGACATCAATTGTTCGTGTGGCCCCCATGGCTGGCAATAATGGCCGCTACATGCCACGGCATCGAACGAAAGAGGCTTTGGATGTGGGCTTGGGGTATGTCGGTCCAGGCTGCTTCCACACGTTGCCACAGTTCATCAGCCGTAGCCGCGGGTGGTGCTTCCCGGGCCACTCGCTTGCCGATCAGCGACCAGACGTGTTCGATGGGCGACATATAGGGAGAACAGGCGGGCCACGGCAGCAGTGACACCTGGCGGGCCGTGAAGAATTATTGCACGATGCGTGCCACGTGCGGGCGCGCATTGTGCTGTTGAAACGTGGCCGCTGGCAGGTCCTGCAGGTAAGGGAGGACTACAGGCTCCAAAACGTCGGAGATGTAGCGGTGGCTGTTGAGTGTACCGGCGATGCGTACCAGAGGGGTGCGGGAGTCATATCTAATTGTGACCCACACCATAACGCCAGGCGACGGACCAGTATGGCTATGCATAATGCAGGCGTCATATAGTCTCTCGCCGCGGTGCCTCCACAGGCGGATCCAACCATCGGGGTGTTGCAGGCAGAAGCGGGATTCGTCGGAGAAGACAATGTCGTGCCATTCCGTAGTCCAGGTGTGGCGTTTTAATCGGAGAAGTGGGCGCCGTGCGACAAGTCCCCACTCCTGCAGACGACGTCGAACGGTACGCGCTGACACAGGTTGTTGCGCAACACACCCTAATTCCTGCGCTAACGTTCGTGATGTGGCGGTGCGAGCCTTCAATGCCCGCCACACAATGCCGGTCCTCTTGTTCGGTGGTGTGCCGCGGCTGCGGCAATCGCTCACGTTGGTCCGTCCGTCCTTCCTGCACACACCAAATCCATACTCGCCTCACTGCGGCTGGATGTCGTCCCACACGGACGCCTATGTCTCGGTACGGTAAACCTCTGTCACGATAAGTCTCTATTCGTCCTCTGTCGAACTCCGAAACGTGCTGGAATGACTGCCGTATTCTGCGACGAGGCTTCAGAAAGCTTCCCACGTACAGGTCCGGCAGCACAACACACTTTCACTACTTACACCCAGCCTTCTGTGCACCCTTCTTATAGTGCTTCTCGGTGGCGTGCCGGGCGCACATGATTTGCATATGCCCTGCAATGCTAATCGTTTGCATGTCCTCTCGCGGGCCACGCATGCTGCGAATTTCAGGCCAATCGGATGCTTCCTTCTTGGTGTTGTATTTTCGGTGGCCAGCAGTGTAATTACCTATGTCTGAAAGTTTGAACATTTGTCTCACTTTGGTGGTGCAGTGGAAAAAGCGCTTGCCGGTTTTAATTGTCGAATCTCTGCCTCACCCAACATACTTTTTTATTGTTGTAATTAAGATTCTCGATGATGAACGCGCGTTCATCGAGAATTTTACCAATGTTGTGATCAAAGAATACTCAATAAATAAATGATTTAAAAAATTACTCTGCATATCTTACATTATCCCATCATTGTTGACGGGCTTTCACCTAGTTTTCTCTTCATATTTTCACTGCGCAGGACATGATTTATTTCTCTCTTCTTTAACCCCAGGCAGAAAAAGAGGATGTTATCACCACACCTGGTCTTAATTAGTGTTTTGACTGCTTTTTCACCTGTGTGACCCCTCAGGCCTAGCGAACTGTTTTTAAGTTGTGTGTGAGTTGGGATCTTCTGTCGGTTTTCTAAACAGAGAGTTCAACTAAGCTGATAAGTAGTAAAATTCCCTTTCGGCAATCGATCTCACTCACTAAACCAGTGGTTCCCAAAGTGTGCGCCGAGGCGCAATGGGGAGCCGTGGCTTCCTCACAGGGGCACCGCGAATTATTACAAAATTTTCATAATTTTATTTCCATTTTCAATTCAATGTGATATGACGCGACATCTAGCGGACCTGGTGCAAACCAGTAACTCACTTAGAAATAACTGTTTGCAGAAGCCTCTACAAATGGTTACTAGATAGCGCTCTACAATAATGTTACAAGCGTGAGATTTCCCTTCACGGCTTTCCCCCGCACGATTGCCGACCGACGGGCGCATGTGTGTGTTCCGCGCGGCCGCTACCGGAAGTAACCTGAGCTTTCGCACCAGCCTCCGTGCTTCTGATAAACGTTTCTCTCTCGTTCTCCGAACTTCTAGAAATGTGACTCTCAGTCCAGATTTTTCGAGAAGGTCACCAGATCCTTTAAATATGCTCAACCGTTGTCATTTGTGACTCATTTGGCGGTTAGCAGTCTGTTATGTTGATGCTCTGTCGCTGAGTTTCGGCGTTTGTAAGCTTTCGGCGTATCAACTGAATATTGTTGTGATTAAGTGAAGTGAAGTATTTGAATTTTTTCTTCTCGTATGTATTTTTAAAAATGGATCGGTTTTTACTAAACAGTAATAAGCGTTGTGAAAAATGAAAATAAAGAGGGCACACCGTCAAATAGTGGCAAGAGTGTGAAGAAGCGTAAATATCGAAAATATGATGACAGTTATTTGAACTTTGGTTGCACGTCGACAGAAGTCAATGGTGAAGAGAGGCCGCAGTGTGGACTGTGTATGAAAGTTTTGGCGCCAGAGTGCATGCTACCAAGGAAGTTGAAACTCCATTTAGAAACCAATCATCCCAGCATGCTTAGTAAATCTCGTGACTGCTTTACGAGAAAGTAGCAAGAGCTAAATCAACAAAAAAGGTAGTTTGTATAAGCAGGCATCAATACCAAGCAATGCTTTGCTAGCATCTTACAAGTTGGCACATAGAATCACAAAATGTACTAAGCCTCATACCATCGCAGAAGAACTCATTCTACCGGCTGCTGTAGATATGGTGTGCATTATGATCGGTGAGTCTACTGGGAAGCTGCTTTCAAATGTACCTTTGTCCAGTAACACCATCAGTCGCAGAATACAGCACATAGCGGAGGACCTCAATGATCAATTAACTGAAAAGTGAAAGGTAAGGAATTTGGGTTGCAGCTGGATGAGGGCACAGATAATAATAATGATGCTCATTTGATTTGCTATGTACGGTTTATAGATGGTAATAACATTGTAAAAGACTTCTCTTTTGTAAAAGTATCACTGGTAGTGCTAAGGCTCAAGACTGGTTCGAGATCCTTGATACTTTCACATCCGAAATTAATTTGGAGTGGACTAAGGGCGTTGGTGTCTGTACTGATGGTGCTCGTTCTATGTCCGGCTGTTATGGAGGATTGCAGGAAGTTATTCGAAGCAAAGCCCCTGATGCACTGTGGACTCATTGCTTTAATCACAGGGAAGCACTCGCGTCAAAATATCTGAGTCCTACATTGAACCCGGTCTTAGAATATGTAGTGAATGTAGTAAACTTTATAAAAACTCGGCCATTGAAGGCAAGGTTTTTCAAAAAACTATGTGAGGATATGGGATCCGAGCACACGTCTTTGTTGTGCTACAACACTTCGCAATGGCTCTCTTGTGGTAATGTTTTGTCTCGTACGTTTGAACTGCCACAGGAAATTTATATTTTTCTTAAAGAGGAGGAAAACCACAAGTATACCGAAAATTTTGTGAATGAAGAATTTTTGGTAAACCTAGCGTACTTATGTGATATTTTTGGAAAGATGAATGCTTTGAATCTCTCCCTGCAGGGAAGCAACATGCACCTTTTAAAGTCGATTGAGAAAATTTCAGCTTTTATAAAAAAACTAAAACTATGGAAAAGAACAATGAATGAAGACGGAGGTAAAGAATGTTTCCCCTTGTTGCAACAGTTTTTGACCTCCAATGGAGTTCATTTCTCTCGAGGCATGAAATCCATTTTTGAAGAATACTTATCACAGCTTATCACCTGGTTTGAGAAATATTTTCAAAATGATAATATCGATAAATTTGTATGGATTCAAGATCCATTTCATGCCACTGCTCCATCTGAATTTACTGCTGCAGAAGAAGAGAATCTGATTGAGTTGTCTTGCGACAATACGTTGAAAACAAAATTTTGCAGCATGGAGTTACCTGAATTTTGAATATCAGTAAAAGATGAATATCCCCTTCTGAGTGGTAAAGCTCAGAGAATTTTAATTTCATTTGCGACTTTTTATTTGTGCGAAGCTGGGTTTTCGGCGGTCGCTGTGATAAAAACTAAGTATCGCGCGAAAATTAATGTGGAGGTGGAAATGAGGGTGGCTGTGTCCAGTTTGATTCCAAGATTTGAGAAAATGTGCAGTGATCAACAGGCTCATCCATCCCACTAATTATAATTAGTTGAATATTTTCAATTACATTTTTTTGTGATCTTCAATACGTGTTTTATTTATTTTTACCTAAGTGTACTTGTTAGAATGTGACATAGGGCGCCTCGGGAAAACCTGGACTCAGCAAGGGCGCCGAGAATCGAAAAAAGTTTGGAAACCACTGCACTAAACCATTATTCATTTGGTCTGTTTTTCTGCACTACTGCCCCGATCTCATATCTTTTTATTGTTATACATTTTATATAAAAATAATACTATGATTTATACAACATATTTCTTTCTAATGAACTAAAGCACAGTGCATATTGGGATTAAAAGTTTTCACGATCTATTCATAATCGTTAAAAGTGTACCAAATTTTGCCGGAGAAGGGGGCCTTAAATAATTTGTCACTGGAAAGCCCCCGCAGTTTTGCCCTACGTCCCTGAAAGTATCGAGAGCATATCTGATTGATCCAATGACATTGTAAAGGAATATGCTTTGTCCTGGAGGTTGCATTTAATTTCTGTTAATAACATGTTATTGGTGCCTTTTGTTTTTCAGTAATCGCCCCATATTTGATCCTGGGTGTTCGTTGAGGTGCGGGGGAGGTAGATGATAGTTTCAGACATAATTTTCAAAAAAATTACTCTTTCGCTGATATAATTTTTTGCTACATTTTCTCGGAGCCCACGAAATGAAGAGCAGAGCAGAAGAAAACACTTTGCACTCACAGCCACTCGAATCTAGCCTAGGCACGACCGGGTTGTCACACAAAGCGCTCATTCAAAGACAGAAAGACCTTAAATGTAAACTGGATGGCGTTCCTTTTCGTAACTCACAAAATTTCGGTTCAAAAATAGTTCTTAATTTGATTTGAAATCGAAAAGACATTCCGGTGACTGAGGGGTCATAGGCACCCTGGTTGGGCACGATATTTCCACTCCTCTGGAACCAGGAACCCTAAATCATGGAAACACGACGCTTATATCTCTTGGTACTCACAGTAGTAGTTAAATCCCAAGATAGAAAAGCAAAAGAAATTACTGTTACGTATAATTTAATTCAAAACTAAAATTAAATAACTGATGGGCTTTATTATGTAGTATTAAATATTTGGATCAGAAATAAATGACGATACAGAAGAACCTAAATGATAAGAAAAATTATTTTTCCTAAGCTATTATGCAGATTAGTCTGATATTCATTTTAAGTCCGTCTCAGTCAACTACATGAGCTGAAGTAAGATCCTCAATGACATCCTTTTTGCATTCAATTTCCTGGCCGAAATATACATATTTAGCTGGAATATATGCATGATACTTTACTTTCTTTTCATAACCAAACACGGCTCAGGCTTTGTGCGGGAAGAATTTTCTCTTTCATATTTTTTTTTTTTTTTTCTTCGTTGCCCAGTTGATCACTTCTTCGCACGAAATGGAGCTTCCACAATAACAGAACTTGAGCGCCATCTAGCGAACGGAAAAGGTTCTTCTATTAAAGTCGCAACTGTGAATAAAACATCTTCTCGTCGATGTAAGAGATAGGAATAAATGATATTCTGCACTCTAAAAAAAAACTATAAATCTTTTGTTATCTGGTATGTGCGCTCGTTTGATTGCAAGTACTTGAAATTTGGCAGCCGTTGTAGCTCTTGTTTTCCCCCTATTCTACGAAAGAACTGAAAATATTGCAAAACAGCCAACATGGCGATATTAAACTTCATACGTCCTTAACATTTCAAATGATTATTGCTTCAAAAAAAATAAAAACAAAAGAAATATAACTATGAATTATTTCGCTTTGCTTTGAATTATTTTGTTTCGCATGGGTGTTGAGCTCAAAATCGCGTAAGACCCTGATAAATGATTCAGACGCAGCTTCTTCGTCACTGTCAAATTTTTCGTTTGGTGGATTGAAATGGAGTGATCAGTGTTGTGTGCGTACTGAGAATCATTTTAATGGTAAAATTTATGAAGGTTCGATCAGTCTTAATACTTTTGTTCTCCTTCAGTGGGAGGGAAACCATGTGACCAGGGGCGTACTGATAGCCCCTCAACGCTGGGGTTTCGAGGTTGGGCCTCACGGTTAGAGGGCCTCTAACCTCAGGAAAAAGATTTTACTAAATTTTTAGAGGAAATTCCATAGGAACCAGTTAAATAAAAAGCCAAGAATTTTTGACGGCAGCTTTGAATGAAGTATTAAAAAGAAAGCAATTTCTAGTATCTTTTTTAGATAAATAAGTAAAATATTTTGGAAATAATTTTCGCAGTTTTAGTTTATAAAAACTGGATAATGGGAATACAGTTATTCCAGACGACTTGAGATCCATTTTCACAGCCATAGGAATAGCGCCTATACATAAATATTAAGATGAGAATGGGAAATAAATATCAAATCAATGAATGAAATTTTTATGCCAATGATGATAAGGTGGTTTTGTATTGTTTGAACATAATTACGGATCCTTCAGAATATAATGAACCAAGAGGCGTTCCTCGCGGTGACGAACAATAGAGACCTGTGTAATTTTTTTATGTGACAAGAGAAAAAATTTTTAGTACGTACAAAACATTGCGGATTAGGTTAATTTTTTTTATATACAGGGTGTCTATAAATGAAGTATTCAACATCAGTATGCTTATAAAAAAAATACGATGGAAAAAAATTACTTTAAACGTCAAAAGACGTGGCCAGTGTTAAAGTTTGTTAAGTCAAATTATAGATGGCGCCAGGTGTCTCATGTAATGAAAAATCTCGTCAAACACGGAATACAACAGACATGGCTTCCCCAGAGGAGAAAGCAGCGTGTGTGTTTTGGTTTGCGGAGTCAAAATCTCTAACAACACTTCAGCGTAAGTTCAGAACGTAGTACAAGAGACAGCCGCCGACACGAAGGAGAATCGAACAATGGGTAAATAAATTGAAAGCAATAGGAAGTGTCTTGAAAGGCAAAAGCACTGCATGGAAGACCTTCCATTTCTGACGAAAAGGTGGAAGAGGTGCGTAAGGCTTATCTGAAGAGCCCGAAGAAGTCCGTCCGCGTCGCCATTCGTGAACTCGAAATACCGCGAGCAACGGTTCACAAGGTTCTGCATAAATGTCTACGCCTATATGCATACAAAGTGAAGTGCAGTTAGTGCAAAAACTTCGACCAAATGATCAACCACGTTGAAAAGCATTTGCGGTAGACATGCTCAATCGCATTGACGAATAACCACACTCCTTTCACGAATCTGTTTCAGCGATGAGTCGACATTCCATGTTTCTGGCACAGTGAATAAACATAACTGCCGAATTTGCGGCACGGAAAATCCCTATGTGGTCGTAGCATACGAAGGAGACAATCCGAAACCTAGTGTCTGGGATGGCCCAATGGAAGACAGGTGCCATTGCCGACCCGACAATACAAGGCTGTGCGCCTCGCCTGGGCTCGGGAACACCACCATTGGAAGCGAGGTGACTGGAAACGTGTAGCCTGGTTCGACGAATCGCTGTACCAACTGTTTAGGGCAGATAGCTGACTCCGGGTGTGGCGACAACCCCACGAGGCAAATAGAACCCGCATGCCTACAAGGGAGAGTGCAGGCCGGCGGTGGCTCTGTTATGGTGTGGGTGTTTTCAGCTGTCACGCATTAGGACCCCTTCTCCCCATACGTCTTCATACCACTCTGATCGGTGGAGGTTACGTAACCATCCTTGGGGATCATTTGCACCCGTTCATGTCATGCAACCACTCCGACGGACGCGACCTCTTTCAATACGACAATGACCACCGCACACATCCACAGTCGCCCAATTGTCGCTTCAGGAAAATTCCAAGGAGTTTGGTATACTGACTTGGCCCTCGTTTGCCGGATTTAAACGCCATCGAACACATTTGGGATGCTGTTCAACGTGCTGTCAATGCCAGGAATCCTCCACCGACGAATATTGCGGAATCGTGGGCCGCCCTTAAGGAAGCATTGTGTACATTGTCACCACAGTACTACAGAGAGACAGTGGAGTCCATGCCTCGTCGCGTTGCTACCCTGATCGTGAGGAGTACCAACACGGTATTAGAGGTATCCCAGTTTTTTTTTGTTTTGTATTTTTCACTTCAGTGTATTACGTATCTAGTTTAACAAAATACACTTACGGGAAAACGTGGCCGTTGGCAGGTTCTGCAGGCAAGGGAGGACTACAGGCTCCAAAACGTCAGAGATGTAGTGGTGGCTGTTGAGTGTACCGGCGATGCGTACCAGAGCGGTGCGGGTGCCATATCCAATTGCGCCCCAAACCATAACGTCAGGCGACGGACCGGTATGGCGATGCATAATGCAGGCGTCATGCAGTCTCTCGCCGTGGTGCCACCACACGTGGATCCGACCATCGTGGTGTTGCAGACAGAAGCGGGATTCGTCGGAGAAGACTATGTCGTGCCATTCCGTATTCAAGGTGCGGCGTCAAACGGCCCACTGCCGCCGCACTCGCCGGTGATGTAACGTCAATGGTAATCGGAGCAATGGGCGCCGTGCGACAAGTCCCGCTCCTGCAGACGACGTCGAACGGTACGTTCTGACACAGGCTGCTGCACAACACAGCCTAATTCCTGCGCTAACGTTCGTGATGTGGCGGTGCGAGCCGTCAATGCCCGCCGCACAACATGCCGGTCCACTTGTTCGGCGGCAATCGCTCACGTCGGTACGTCCATCCCTCCTGCACCCACCGAATCCATACTCGCCTCACTGTATCTGGATGTCGTCCCACACGGGCGCCGATGTTTCGGTACGATAAACCGCTGTCGCGATAAGCCAATATTCGTCCTCTATCGAACTCCGAAACGTGCTGGAATGACTGCCGTATTCTGCGACGAGGCATCAGGAAGCTTCCCACGCACAGGTCCGGCAGCACAACACACTTCCACTACTTACACCCCGCCTTCTGTGCACCCTTCTTGTAGTGCTTCTCATTGGCGTGCCGGGCGCGCATGATTTGCATATGCCCTGCAATGCTAATCGTTTGCATGTCCTCTTGCGGGCGACGCATGCTGCGAATTTCAGGCCAATCGGATGCTTCCTTCTTGGTGTTGCATTTTGGGTGGCCAGCACTGTACATATCATTTTAAAGCAGATTTCATGCAGTAGCCAAATCAGTTTAGAGAATGGGAATATCGTTAACAGAACTCAAGTTTGAACAGAAATGTTCTGCGAAACAGAAATCATGGCAAAGTAACATGTTCAAATTCAAATGCAATTACGTACCTAATATTTCGTTGGTTACCCTTTGATTTAACAACGGCTACACACCTGTTTGGCATGGAGTCAACCAACTTACGCAACATATCGGAGGAAATACAGTTGTGCCAAACGTCAGTTCCACTTTATTTGTGGGGTGACGTTCGTGCACTTTCCTTTTCAGAATGCGCCACAAATTCTCAATCGGGTTCACGTCTGGTGAATTACCAGGCCAAGAAAGAGGCATAACATTGCCTAAAGACGTCACATAAGATTTAATGATTTCTGCACGGTGGCATGGGGCTGAATCGTCCTGGAAGATGTATGGCTGACCCTGGAACAAATCACATACTGAAGGCACCATCTTGTCCTGGAGGATACTTTTGTACACCTGTGCATTAACAGTGCTCTCACACACACATGGATTCTGCCCACTCCAGCAGCAGCAAAACATCCCTGTGACGTACCTACCAGCAGGACGCACACGACATAAAGGCACATAGCCATCAGAACAAACGTCCGCGTAGCTCAATTGGTAGAGTGACTTATTCCGGAATGAGCGGATCCGGGTTCGAATCCTGGCGTGGACAGAAATGACGGAGAAATTTACTTCGTTATAATGGCGCCGAACTATCCGGATGACCCGACCGTTCAAAATCTCGCAATGGTGGGATGTTCTTTCCACACCGCGAGATAGGAAAAATCAGAGAATCCCTTCTCCAGCGCTTCGAAAAAAAAAATGTGTGTGACGTTGCATTCCACACACCAGGTTGACTGGGAGTTCTCAAGTGCACGTTCTACAGTGGATGGCTGCCTGCAACGATTCATGGTCACGGCTGACCCGTGGGCCATGCCCCCGGCCCTCTTTCGGGGGGGATGTGACGTACCTGCCAGCAGGACGCACACGACATAAAGGCACATAGCAATCAGAACAAACGTCCGCGTAGCTCAATTGGTAGAGTGACTTATTCCGGAATGAGGGGATCCGGGTTCGAATCCTGGCGTGGACAGAAATGACGGAGAAATTTACTTCGTTATACACCCACAAACAACTGCGTTGCAATATATACTGCTGGACAATTGCTAAGGGCGGATCATAAACGGCTATATAGCGCATAAAAAAGTAAGTGTGGTTGGATGCCAAGTGAAATAAAATAATGTCAGAATGCCAGGGCATTACAAGAATGACAATTTATTGTGCTCTGAAATCCAGAAGGCTTTGGAACGTGCTCAAGGGACAAACAGGCCATTTTGTGCAGAATACGTAAACGTGAAAAAAATGCAATTACCGTCCGCAGGCGTTCCGGCGTAAGATGTCAATACGGGATATGGCCACCATGGAGGGCGATGCAAGATTCCACACGTCGTGTCATGCTTTGCACAACATTATCAAGCAGCTGTTGGGGTAATTTATCCCATTCCTCTGTCAGTGCACGGATGAGGGTGTCCTTGTTTATTGGAGGGCATTGGCGATCAGCAAGACTCCTCCCCAAATCATACCACACATTTTCAATGGGATTCAGATCTGGAGAACGTGCTGGCCATACGAGGCGTTGAATATCCTCCCTTTCAAGACACTCCTGGACAGCGACTGTTCGATGACATGTTGAGTTGTCGTCCATGAAAATGAATATATCACCGACAGCACCACGGAACATGCGAAGATGAGGTAGCAGAACATCATTAATGTATCGTTGGCCAGTCATAGTCCCAGTTGGAAGCACATAGTGGGACGTACGGCCATTGATCATGATGCCAGCCCATACCATGACACTACATGTCGGATATCGGTCCCTTTCCTGTATGTTTGCTGGACAATATGCAGTACCACTATCACGCCAGATCAGTTGTCGACAATCAGACGATAGACTGTATCTACTCTCCTCTGAGAAGAGGACAGCAGACCAGTCGTTATCAGTCCAATTGCGATGTTGATGGCACCATTGCAAACGGGCGGTACGGTGACGTCTGGACAATGGGATGCACACAACAGGACAGCGGGCGTATAGTCCTCCTTCATGCAAACGTCTGGCGACAGTTTTTCGGGAGATCCACTTGCCAGTAGCAGCCATAAACTGATTTGCTACCTCACTAGCTGTGCTGCGCCGGTGTATTTTTGTTGATAGCACTATGTACCGATCTTCTGCAGGTGTCGTACTGCGAACACGACCTCCCCCGTGACGTTTGCTACACTCTCCATTTGTTTGAAATGATTTCCAAAGCCTTGAAACAACACTGTGGCTGACGTCGAACTCCCTGGCAACATCTGTTATTTTTCGCCCTTCTTCAATCTTGCCAATAATACGGCCACGTGTAAAATCATCTAGGTGATGTCGGGAAGAAATACTGAAAATTGCAAGTTCGTCAATTGATTCTTTCCCTTTCAACTTGGCGTTTGAACAACAACGGTCAATACGCGTCAAATCCTTTATATCTCTTATCAGCGCTATGACGTCACGAACAAGTTCGGTAATCCAAAATTTCCATACGCACAACAGGTCTTACTGTATCCCGCACTCATGCTAATTTCCCCATTTTCCTGCCTTCCATTTTATGGTTGCTATCGTTGCTATTATCATCCGTCCTTAGCAATTGTCCGGCAGTGTGTATATATAAATATGTATGTAAAAGACTATTAACATACAAGCAATCTACCCTCATAAACAAACAAATAAGACCAAAAACCTTCAGATAAAAAAAAAACTGAAGTGAATAACAAAAGGACTATAACGAAGTAAATTTCTCCGTCATTTTCGGTCTACGCCGGGATTCGAACCCGAGTACGCTTATTCCGGAACAAGCAGCTCTACCAACTGAGCTACGCAGACATGTATTCTGATTCCTATCTGCCTTTATGTCATGTGCGTCCTGCTGGCAGGTACGCCACATCCCCCCCCCCCCGAAAGAGGGCCGGGGGCATGGCCCACGGGTCAGCCGTGACCATGAATCGCTGCAGGCAGACAACCACTGTAGAACGTGCACTTGAGAACTCCCAGTCAATCTGGTGTGTGGAATGCAACGTCACACACATTTATTTTTCGAAGCACTGGAGAAGGGATTCTCTGATTTTTCCTATCTCGCGGTGTGGAAATAACATCACACCAATGCGAGATTTTGAACGGTCGGGTTATCCGGGTAGTTCGGGCGCCATTATATTGAATTAGCTTTGTTTATCTTTTTGCTAAGCTAATTATTATGAATGAATAGTGCTCTAAGCTTCAAAATAATGAATTCCCAAAAGAGTGTTGTTACTCGTTAATTATGAACTTAAACAAAGTCTCAACGCTGGTTATTTATATTAAGTAATCAAAGTCATAAACCTAACAGCCAGACAGAGGTCTGACAAAACTAAGAATTGAGAAAGACTGAACTTACAGAAAAACTTGTTTATTATGATGACTCCTGGTCAACTAAGGCACTCATATATCACTACTACATAACAACACACTGCAACGCAACACACCACCAACACCAACTACCAACACACCAACAACACACCACTTCTCGATGAACGCGCCTATATACGAGCTACCACCACGTCATGACTTACACTCATTGCCAGATCTCATTCAGCGGGTGAAATAATATTCCGTTCAGTAGGAAGATAATTTACATAGTAAAATAAAATAACCAGAGATAGTAAAATCAAAAGGAAAGTGAATATAGAGTATACGTTACAGGACGAAACAATATTAAGAAAATTTTGATAAAAACATTTACTCAGAACCCCTGGATCACTCTTCAGGGAAAGACATCCAGAGGCCCTGAGCACACAAGTTCAGTTCAGGTTTCTTTCCCTGAAGAGTGATCCAGGGGTTCTGAGTAAATGTTTTTATAAATATTTTCTTAACATTGTTTCGTCATTTTGTTATTCACTTTAGTTTTTTTTTTTTTTTTATCTGAAGGTTTTTGGCCCTATTTGATTGTTTATGAGGGTAGATTGCTTGTATGTTAATATTCTTTTACATACACTAACTGCATCTAATACTTGCAGTGTTGCGCAGTTTTGTTGTGGTTTATATTATATTATATGAGCGAAAATTTAACTTTCCTATGCTATATAAATATATATATATATATATATATATATATATATATATATATTTTCTCGTTCTTATCAACATGTATACGTCACTTACGTACATACCTCAGGGGTGTTGCTAAACCTCCATTCATGTGAGAGAGAAGATATCACGTTAAGCTTGAAAAGTGCAAAAGAGAACAAACTCAAATTTACATAGGAAAAGGAACTAAAAATGAAAGTTAAAATAAAATATACGTCACAAAGTCCTTTCGGTGTTTCTAAGCATGAAGTGAGTAATTTTGCGTAAAATGGCAAACTGATCATTACTTTGTTTTCGTAGTTGAACGGATTACCATGAGCAACTGAGGCCAGCAGGAGGCATTCATTTTCAGTTAAGAAGTTCTGATTTCATAGATGGGAAGGAATCAAAAGCAAGGACAGAATATAGCATGTGACGTACTACGGATTTGAAAGCATGTGTCAAGACAACAAATCTGCAGCGAGACATTCTGTCCGCGTAGCTTAGTTGGGAGAGCGACTTACTCCGGATAAGGGGACACGATTTCGATGACTCTCCCAATGACCTAGGTTCAAACACTTGGCTGGCTTTCCAATTGACTGTCCGTGAAATGGATGAAGACTTTCGATTTTTTTACAGTAGTCCCGTAAGCTGTAGATCTGATAATGGGGAATGTCCCATCCAAGTTCATTCGTAGGCTTTTAACAGAGGATCGCTTTTTCTGGGAGTTTGGCGCTTCATATAATTACTTTCTCAAAGCAAGAGGGATAATTTCCTTTTGCTCCCATGTTATAAAAAGCTTAAGAATATTAAAAACAAAATATCTATCAAAAAATTCAGAATTATCAGAAATATATCTGCCGAAATTTGAGGAATTTGGAGATCTTTCATTGAAGGAACGGATGGTAGAATATAAATGCTGAATGAATGGAAAAACAGTTGTCATCTCTGGGCCCAATTTCTTCAAATGCTTGAAGCTGATAGAAAAACAAGTGGACGTGCCTTCTGAGAACGTTACCTTCTGTGCTCAACATTTACGTAATTATTTAGACTGTGCTTGGAGTTTTGGAAAAATTTTCAAAAACCCCTTTCGCTTGGAACGGAAAACAAACTTGGGTTCTTTCGATCGGCCTCCCTTTCAAAATATGAATCGAAACCTGAATGACTGCGGAAAAATGCGAATAGGTTTATTTTTATTCTGTCCATTATTTGCGAACTTAACAAAAAAATCTTCGGAAAATTGCTTCGTTGCAAACAGGAAACTGAAAACAAATACTCAATATTGCGATATTTTCTCTCTTCCTCGCTTGAAAAAGTGATTCTTCTCTCTTCCTCGCTTGAAAAAGTGTCAAAATTAATTATGCCACAAGCAAATTCTTTTTCTATGTACCATCAGGATTTGTGTCTTTATCATGGGATTATGATCTCTTTCATTGGCAAAAATGATCTCCATACAGAAAACGATTCCCAGAAACTAAAGCTGCAATCGCTTTAAACCCCTAAACGAAAGTAAGTCTAAAGCCGCCTTGTTTTTATTTTGTATAAATCTAAGGCTGATATTTCTAATTAATGTACTAGTGCTCAAATGTTATGCAGCAAATGCAAAACTCGACAAAGCGATGTATTCTGATCATTCGTTCGAAAGGGGTCCGGGTTCGAATCCCGGTGAGGCATGGATGTTGTGTTTGTCTTACTGCACTGGCTCTCTCTCTCTCTCTCTCTCTTCCCTGAAACCAGTGGCCATAACTTAGGAACGGGCGACAGCTTATAGTCCATTGAGTTGCTCACGGTAGTCGTTAAACCTCCAATCAAAAGAAAAAAAAAGTCGACATATATTTTGAGATATTTTACAAGATTTACAAAAGTTAGATATTTTGCAGAAAAAAAGCTACGCTGATTTCAAATCTGCAAACAAAATTTGCGTAAGACACAATCCCGCGTACGAAACAGTTCAGTATATAAAGCACCTCGTTTACATGTGAGCTGCATTTCGTGCTAGTCTTGTCGTACGAAATGGCCAGCCGTTAAATAACGGTTCAAAGAAATCATATGAGTTCAGAAATTAGGTGGAGAGCAATACGAAGGCTTAAAGCCAGACAAAGTCAACCTGGCGTAGTCAATGTTTATATGCGATCGTCTTCGGAATCGATTTGAAACGTGCCAAACATTTCAAGAAGATATATTACTTGACGCCCAAGTGTCATATCGACTAGGAAGGACCTGCTCTTAAATGCAAGGCGCTTAAAAACCTATACAGCGCGGAAGTTCGTTTCAGACCTCGCTGCATCCACAGAAAGAGCTGTGTCCCGAGAAACGGTCTTCAGAAGGCTTCATAGAAATAATCTCTGTGAAAGAGCGACACTTGTTTATGTCCCTTTAACATCCTCCAAGAGAATATCCTGACTGAATTGGTCTCGACAACATTTCAACTGGCTGGACTTCACCGTTTACTCCAGATTTGGTCTTCAAACTGATTTCCGACTATTATTGGTCTGGTGACAATCTGAAACTAGAAATCATCCTACTAACATCAGGAACGACACAGTTTTGGGCGTGATGGTGTGTTGGTATGGGCAGTCATCAATCTATGTGGCCGCGCAGAACTTCGTGTCTTCCCAGGAGAAGTCGTCAAGCTTTAAAAATCGCAATGGGTCTTGACTAATGCCCACCGCCATAGATCTTGCATGGTGAAGCTATAAGCCTTACGAAATGGCCATTCAAGTTGCCTGCTCTAAATCCGACAGAACATGTTTGGGATGCTCTTGGACGCCGGATCGAAGGTTGAAGTATACTTCCCAAGAACCTCCATGGGCTCAGATCTGCACGTTTTAAAAAATGGCAGTCACTCCCTCAAATCCTCATTGACAACCTGTTTTGCATTGTGACGAGTCGTTGTAGAGCCTGTATTCTTATCCTAGTTGGTCGCACACCGTGTTGAAGGTGTTTTACTATTGAACTTTTACGTGGCGTTTTTGTTAATTGACTTTCTAATTTCAATATTCATGGGAATTCAATTTTGTTTTCTGGACGTTATTGGAATATACACTGACGGAAAAAAAATCCCAACACCAAGAAGAATTGTGTTAGATAAACGACAGTTGGTAGGCGGTGAGAGTACATCTGTAAGATGACGTCTATGCAAATTTCGCGCTCGGCGCATACGTGTGGCGCTAGTAGCGCCCCTCGGAACATGCAAAGCAGGTTTGCTGTAAATACGCGCTGTAACGTTCGTGAGCGTTAGTTATCGTTGATATTCGAAGTAGTGTGTTGATGTTAGTCAAGAATGCCTTTAAGAAGACGAAGAAGCCATTATCAACAGCTCACGGAGTTTGAACGAGGTCGTGTAATACGGCTACGAGAAGGTGGATTTTCTTTCCGCAATATTGCAGAACGACTTGGCAGGAATGTAGTCACTGTGCATGAGTGTTGGCAGCGGTGGTCAAGGGAAGGTACTGCCTCAAGAAGACCGGGTTCCGGCCGGCTACGTGGCACTACTAAGAGGGAAGACCGCCGTGTACGGCGTACGGCCGTGGCGCATCGTACTGCGTCTGCGGCAGTATTCGAGCTGCAATTGCCACCACAGTGACACAAAGAACTGTTACAAATCGGTTACTTGAAGGACAGCTCCGAGCCAGACGCCCTGTAGCGTGCATTCCACTTACTCCAAACCACTGCCGTTTGCGATGTCAGTGGTGTCAAGCTAGAGCTCATTGGAGGACGGAGTGGAGATCTGTTGTGTTTTCTGATGAAAGCCGGTTCTGCCTGGGTGCCAGTGATGGCCGTATGTTGGTTAGAAGGAGACCAGGTGAGCACCTGCAACCAACCTGTCTGCGGCCGAGACACACTGGACCTACACCTGGAGTTATGGTCTGGGGAGCAATTTCCTATGACAGCAGGAGCACTCTCGTGGTTATCCCACGCACCCTGACTGCACAGCTGTACGTCGGTCTGGTGATTCAACCTGTTGTGCTGCCATTCATGAACAGCATTCCAGGGGGTGTTTTCCAACAGGATAACGCTCGCCCGCATACCGCTGTTTTAACACAACATGCTCTACAGAATGTCGAAATGTTGCCGGGGCCTGCTAGATCACCAGATCTTTCACCAATCGAGCACGTATGGGACATCATTGGACGACAACTCCAGCGTCATCCCCAACCAGCATTAACCGTCCCTGTATTGACCGATTAAGTGCAACAGGCATGGATCTCCATCCCACAAACTGACATCCAGCACCTGTACGACACAATGCATGAACGTTTGCGTGATTGCATTCAACATTCTGGCGGTTACACCGGTTATTAATGTACCAGCATTTCACATTTAAAGTGGCTCTTCTCGCGCTTACATTAAGCTGTGATCTTGAAACCTTAATCGATTAAATATGTTACCTATACAAATGTATTGCCGCCATTTCATTCCTCTACAACTATTTTTTCGTGGTGTTGGGATTTTTTCCCGTCAGTGTATGATAATGGACTTCATTTGTAAGTTTCACTGAAATCCTACTTGTTTTTAATTCATGATTTTTCGTTTGTTGCATAAACTACCTATTTTAAATGCGCGATATTCTTCAAATAACTGCTGAAAATTTTGGTTTGAAAAGGAAGAGGTTATAAAATTACCGATTATAACATATAACCTTTTGCCCGGGAGAAAAATAGAGACCGCCCGCGTAACGACAATAGCTTTGATTATATTTTCAATTACTCTCCCAGTTGCTACTCACAAGTGTAAAGGACAACTCCTTAAGGAAACTGACAAGTCACTGAATGTAATGCATTTGAAATATGGTGCTACAAAAGAGCTCTTGGGTTTTTTACGGAGGGAAGAAACGCGTATCTCTTAAGGAAGACTGGAGGAAACAAAATCATTCTTTAACAGAAAGAAACATGGTATTTTGAACATATTGCTAAATGCGAAGCTTTTAACTGAAAAAGAATACTGGAAGAGAAACCTGAGTGAGCAAATAATCAATGTATGACAGCATGAATAAAATCAGTATCTTACTTCACAAGGGTTATGTCGCAAACTATTATTTATAATAATAAAAAATAGAATCGCTCGAAAGTTATCAACACAGAGGTACCGCCGGAACGTTGTAAAATAACACTAAAGCATCACTAGACCATATGCCTGGTTATGACACTGATAGAGATGCCACTAAAGCACCACATAAATACGTTTTACTGAAGTACGTAAAACGTAACTGAACGAAACTGAGAGGGTGCTCACGCAAATTTTACAACTCCTTTTCTTATTAAGTCAGTTTCAATTAAATTTTCAGGATATATTCAGAAATCAAAAATCGTCGGTTTCTGTGTTAGATCATTTCAAAAATTGAATTCTTTGTGCTCGAATTTGACCGGTCCTGTTTTTCAAGACCTCAGGTCAGCTGAAATTAATACGTATTGCATATCCTGTGCACAAAGGTGCAAAAAGTAAAATCAGATGTTTACTTTTACGTGTACACCTTAGTGTTGAAACTACAAGATTTTTACTCATGGCATTTAAAAATAGTTAACAGTTCATATTCAATGATTCATAACTTAAACATTTTCCGCTACGTGGTTTTATAAATACATGGTCTAAGTGAACTGTGAAATTTTCTTACTTTCTAAAATAACAGTTGATTGCTGTAATTTGAAGTTAGTTGTTTAAAGGGAACTTATCGTTAAATTAATTTCGCTGTAAACACCAAAAGCTTTAAGCCCACATTAGGTTTAACTTAACTTTGTGAATTCGCTTTACTGTAACACTGCAATCTTAACTTAAAGCTTATTGAATATCCCTGAACTAGACTATCGTGGAACTCGGATACCTTCTCAGTCGTAGCAGCTGAAAGTCTTAAATAACGTACACTAAGTGACCCATGAATTATAACCACCTACCTAATACTTCGTAGGTCCTTATTTCGCCCTCAGGAAAGCAGCTGTCCGACGCGGCATCGATTCAATAAGATGCCGGAAGCAGTTGGGAGGTATGGCCAACCAAGCTGTGTGTAATGCAGCCTTCAATGCAGGTGTGGAGGCTATTGGTGTAAACCTAATACTTCGTAGGTCCTCCTTTTGCCCTCAGTACAGCAGCTATCCGACGTGGCATCGATTCAATAAGATGGTGGAAGCAGTTGGGAGGTATGGCCAACCAAGCTCTGTAATGTGGCCTTCAATGCAGGTGTGGAGGCTATTGGTGTAAACCTAATACTTCGTAGGTCCTTCTTTCGCCCTCAGTACAGCAGCTATCCGACATGGCATCGATTCAATAAGATGCCGGAAGCAGTTGGGAGGTATATAGCCAACCAAGCTGGGTGTAACGAGGCTTTCAGTGCAGGTATGGAGGTGATTGGTGTTTCAAGACGCCTCATATGCCGTTCCATATTGTCCCGCCAGTGCTCTATGGGATTGGTATCGGGGAAATTCGGAGGCCAATCCACATGATGGGAGTCTGAACTGTGTTCCCCAAACCATTCCTGCTCAACATTGGACCTTTGGTTTGGTTCGTTGTTATCTTGGAAGACATAATCGCCATTCGGGGAAAAGTGCACCATTCCTGGGTGTACAGAGTCAGCAAGCAATTCACGATAGTGGGCAACAGTCATATGTTATTCCACATGTACCCGGCGTCCAGATTCCTGCCAGGTAATCATGCCCACACTATACAACCACTTCTACAGGCTTGCATTGTGGGGAAGATGCAATATGGATCGAGTGCCTAGTGTTGTTTGCGCCAACACTAGGCACACAGGCCATACACGGAGTGGAGGAACAAACGCGACTCGTCAGACCAGCACACTTTTTCCAGTCATCCGACGTCCAAGTTGCATGATCTTTGCACCAAGCGAATCTTTTGCGCCAGTGAACCGCGGTTAGGAGAGCATGTCGTCAGGGTTGTCTGTTGTTATAACCCATACGTGCAAACGCGCAACGCCAGGTTACGACAGATACTGTTTCGGGTTGACCTCTGTTGTATTTGATAGTCAACTGTCAAACAGTGCTGCATCTGTTGACCTGTACGAGTCGTCGGACCCGGCGCTCACCTCTCACATCAACATTGTGCTGTACTGTGCAGTTTTTCCTCTGGGTTGTTGTTTGACGATTTTCACGCCAGTCCTGATACACTTTATACGGCAGCTCGCGAACAACCCATCAAAATCGAGGCACCGACTCTCCGAGCTCCCATCATCTGCCCTTTCTCTAAGTCCGATAAATCCTTCCGTTTACTCACGACGCTCCGACTTTTAACACCTACTGCTCCACTCAAACCGTATATATGCTACGCCAGTCGATTAATCGTTCTCTCTCGGAAATCACATGGTCAACGGGCCGCATCCACTTTTGATAGAAGTGGTCATAATTCAGTGAAATATGATTCATCCAAAGTAGCTCAACGTGCACTAAATCAGTTTTTGTCGAAGGAAGGCTCATCAGGCTTCGAAAATTTAAAACTGTATTCAAGCTGCATAGGGGGAAAAATTGTTTCTCGTAAGCCACTGTGCCCCAATGGTGTCATACCGTCAATGCTGGTAGACATTGTTTCACATTGAGCTAAGCGCATTCAAGTCGAAGCGGCCCTGCAATTTAACTAGTGGTGTTGTGCTGCTGCATAATAACGTTCGCTCACATACCACCAACATCTTCATATGAATACTACAGCATTTTCGATGGGAGGTTCTTCGTCATCCAGCCAACTGTACAAACTTGTCGCCATGTTACTATTATATTTCCAAACAGAAATCATCGCTCTTTCCACGTCAATAAGACGTGGAAAAAGCAATGCTTTCTATTTGGTGTTCCTGATTCACGTCGAGTGTTTGAATTATTTATTATATTTCCGGTCCCCTTATAAAGCACCTGGAAGAACGCATATTTGCGTCGGACGTTAAAGTGAAGAAGGCTGTCACAGACTGTTTTTCCCATATAATTTTCTTAGAACGGTATCCGTCACCTGAATAGGTGGAATCTGAATGTTTGCGGGTGGTTTTTTTGTTAATAAACTCTCTCTCTCTCTCTCTCTCTCTCTCTCATTCACTGTTTTCCCGCTGTAGAATTATCACTTTCATTCGAACAACCCTTATAAAAGTCGGATTAGAAATTTCATTTTGCATCGGATAGGTGTAATTCTGACGTACACCTTGTAACGTATACTCTATATTCACTTTCCTTTTGATTTTACTATCTCTGGTTATTTTATTTTACTATGTAAATTATCTTCTTACTGAACGAAATATTATTTCACCCGATGAATGAGATCTGGCAATGAGTGTAAGTCATGACGTGGTGGTAGTTAGTATATATAGGCGCGTTCATCGATAGCGAGAGAGAGATTTTGTTGTTATAAGGAGAGCTTTTGTTGTTATAGGGAGATCGTTTGTTGTTATACTAGAGGAGCGTTGTTGTTGTGAAGGAGAGAGTTTCGTTCTATGTGATTAGTTTGATTCTTCATTATTGTGAAACAAGTTGTGTGTGTGTGCTTTGGATGACCAAGAGTTACATAATAAAAGAGCTTTGAGTAAGTACGTCTTTCTCAATTAATAGTTTTTGTCAGACCTCTGTCTGGATGTTAGGTTTATATCATTAGTTTATTACCATTAACAACCGGCGTTAAGACTTTATACATTCTAATTACTGCTACAACATTACTACCAGTTATAAGTTTGTTCAATACTATTACTACACTACTAGCAGGAGACTTTATTCATGTTCTTAATTAACTAGTAACAAATACCATTTGAATTCACTATTTGAAGCTTAGTACAAGCATATCATTCAGTAGCAGAAGCATTATACTTAGCTCAGTAGGAAAGCTTCATTATTATCATTAGCTAGCTGGTAGAAAGAGCTTATTCATTATAATTAGCTTAGCGGAAAGCAAATAAAGCTAATTCATTATAACCTCTATTTAACTTTCCTTTTGAGTTTCGGTGTTCTTACGTAAATCCAGTTTCTTCTTGTTAAACGTTTTCTTACTTAACGACACTTTATTTACTCCGAAGAGTTTTCTAAGTTGCCATCACAGACAGTGAGTCAGAGGTAAATGCAGAGTAGGGACGAAATGTAAGCAGGGAGTAGTTTCATTAGGAAAGATTCCTGTTAACGGTAAGTTCTACGCAGAGTTACAAGCAGAGTTAAAATAGAAGAAAATAGCAACGTATATTCACAATTGAATATATATTTTGATATCTACTGCAGTTTCACTAGGAGTTTGGCTTGGCTTCATCAAAACAAATGGAGCGTAAACATTCAAATCATTGTGACATCATCAACGTTCTGACGGTCACGGATTTTGGTTAGTTGTTTCCACGCGCTTGAAAGAAATGGAGTAGATGTCATGTCGTGGACAAGCCGTGAAGAGTTGCGGTATATGTGGAAAGCTTCAAATAAGCACGACAGTCAATCAGGTTCATCAATAAGCGTAGCGTCTTCAAACAAAAATTTCTGGTTATTTTCGTGACAATGTTCGGCTACAGACGACTTCTTCAGTTTACAGTTCCGTACGTAAGTCTTGGGTTCCTTCACACGGAAAATTAAGACCTGCGGGCCTGTCTTATATATTACGCTCCATTTATCCTGATAAAGCCGAGTCAAACGCTCAGCGAAACTAAGTAGATCTCAAAATAAATATCTAATTGTGAATAAACGTTGCTATTTTATTCTATCTCAACAGCACAAGTATTGTAGTCATAAATATATCATAGTTGCAATGTTAATTACTTGTAAACGAATAGCTTGGAGATGTCAACGATTTGTTACAAGCAGAATTGAGATAACTACTTCGATGAGCCATTACATTATGACCACCTACCTAATGAGCTGTAAAAACCCCTTTAGACCCAAAACAGCGGCCACTCGGAGAGGCATTGATTTGATGAGGTGGTGATAGGTATCCTGGTGTATCTGGTACCATAATGTCAACAGCAGTCCTCCAGTTCCGTTCATTTCGGGGTGGTGGTGATTTTGCTCTAACCCGCTTTTCCAAGTCGGACAACAAAAGTTCGATTCGGTTCATGTCAGGTGAATATGGAGGCCAGAGCGTTAACAGAAAGACACCAGCATGTTCCATGAACCACTCATCGACGATTCTGCAAGTGTGGCACGGTGCATTATCCTGTTGGTAATGGCCTTCACCACAGGGAACACAGTTGCCATGAACGGGTGAACTTGGTCAGCAACGATGTTCAGATATATGACAGTTGTCAGGAATTGTACTATTGGAATAATGGGGCTTAAACTGTCCCAAGAAAACATCGCCCACAGCATGCCTCCGCCGCCGACGACGACAACGACGACCCGTTTCCGCCCAACAGTGCATCCAGGTGCATAGCCTCCGTTGGTAATTGGCGTATCCGCGGTCGGTCGTCTATACGTGATGCACCAGGAATTTGGATTCGTCAGACCAGGCCACTTTCTTCCAATCATCCACGGTCCAATCTCGATTATCTTGGGCCCATTTCATGAGTTGTGGGAGATGACGTGCACTGAGCATGGGGACTCGGCTGGGTCTTCGTCTACGCAGGCCCATGCGCAGAAGGCAGCGATGAACTGTGTGCAGTGACACATTGCCCTGATCACCAATGTAGATGATTTCTCGCACTGTGGCCCTGCGATTGCTGTGAACAATGCGTGACAGTCTCCGCTCTCCTCTGGCATGAATGAGCTGAGGACGACACACGGCTGGACGACAGTTCGTCGTTTGGCCATAAGTGCACCACTTTTGATACGTACTCACCACAGTGGCACGTGAACAACACACAAGCCGCGCCGTTTCCCAGATCGTAGTTCCAAGGAGCAGTGCCATCACAATTTGTGCTTTATGAAACTCCGATAAATAGGCAGCTTTTCCCATTCTGACTCCGAACACTCTACTAAAAAGAAAGCCGATCCTCGGGTTGTATATATACTGCTCTGTGAATTTCACCTGCGCCACCGTGTGTCTCCAGGCGCGCTCATTTCTCTAGGGCCAGGGGTGGTCATAATGGAATGGCCCGTCGGTGTATTTGTTGAACAGGATTGAGACAACTTCTTGATATTGTGTGTTTACAAAATAACGATTTAGTAGTTTGAAGTGCTTCCTGATAGCTGAATTTGTTATTGTGAAGTAACTGAAAATCAACATTGTTCTTCAATGATGTGCCGATAACAGGAATAAAACTGGGACACTAAAATGGTAAATATTGTTTGCTGATTAACTGACTTTTTTTTCTTTAGATTCGAGGTTTAACGACCACAGTGAGCAACAAGTAATCACCCGTTCCTAATTTAGGGCCACTGATTCCACGGAAGGGAGAGATCCAGTGCCGTAAGACAAACACAACATCCATGCCTCAGCGGGATCCGAACCCGGACTCATCTCGGACGATTGATCAGAAGCCATCGCTTAGACCACTGCGCCACTGGGGCGGCGATTCATTGATTCGGGACTGCTTAGTATTATTAATGTACCTAAGAGTGTTTTTAGTTAATCACAATATCAAGTGCGTAGTTAAGCTTGGGATCTTACAGCTTGCAAGTTCTACGAACAAGGGTTAAACTAAGGCTTTAAAGTTTCAACAAGTACCTTAAATCTTCATATTTACACAGTGAAAAAAGATTATATAACCGCAAATATAATTATTCGTATCTTTTTCACCTCGTTCGATGCACAGTTTCCTTGTAAGGGGGATAAATTCGTTTTTCTAAGAGCTTCTACACAGTCGAGTCGCATTTGTCACGTAAAAGGAAGTCTTGACCTTTACGCTAACTTAAAATATCAACATACTACTAAATTGTTCCTAAATGAAACAAACCTTAACGGCCAGACAAAACATATAAACAGAAGTCAACTTACGGTAACAGTCCTTTATTCGGAATGGAATCACAACACTCTCCACACATTTATCTCAACACTCTTCAATTCTCTCGTACAGCACTTTCTTAACAACGCTCATCATAATCGCTCACAATAATAGCTCTCAATAATCGCTCTTATCAACACACCTCAATAATCGCTCTCAATAATATCAACACCTCTCTCATACAACAGGTCAGTCGTCGCTTTTTATCTCGTGTTCTTATCTTATTACATGCATACGTCACGTGCATTCCACCTCAATTGTGTTGCCAAACGTTTTCATTTGAAGGAAAAGATATTCCGTTAAGCGTGAAGAATACTGAGAATAAACTCAAGAATTACATAGGGAAAGAAACTAAAAAAGGAAAGTTAATCTAGAATATACGTCACACATTATTGTGACCACCACCTACTTTTGACGTTAACAGCGCGTAGTCAATGAAAGAAGACCCGTGTCGTGAGCTGGCTTGGAGATTATATAAGGCGTGCTGTAGACATTCTGAAAACATATCAGTCGTTGCTGTCATGGATAAAAGGAGCGATTTATCAGATTTGCAAAAAGGGATGATTATCGGCTTTCGGGCCAAGGGTGGCAGTATTTTTGAAACAGCGAAGTTTGTGAACTGCTCGCCTGCTGCTGTGGTTAAAGTGTATCGTGATTGGAGAAATGGCACCGTTGCGACTAAGCGACGTGGGAACTGCGGAGCACCACTTGCCATTGATGTGAGAGGTGAAAGTTGGGTTCGAAGGTGCGTGAGGGCCGATCGACACGCTACAGTGGAGCAACTCACTGGCCGAATACACCAGGGGTCTACCGGAATTGTGTCTAAAATGACAGTTCAGCGAACCCTGCTGCGTATGGGGCTACAATGTAGACGGATGGTCACTGTACCTATGCTAACGATGGTGCATCGTAAGAAAAGGCTTACATTTGCACGGCAGTATTGGAGTTGGACCTTAGCTGATTGGCAAAGGATTGCTTTCTCCGATGAGGCACGTTTTCTGCTTCATCGAACGGATGGACGTTGGCCTATAAAGCAAGAAACGTCGGAGAACAAACACTCTTCAACCATTGCTGTCAGAACACAAGCTGGTGGGGGCAGCGTTATGGTCTGGGGAATGTTTTCGTGGCATTCTCTGGGTTCACTCGTACCTGTGTAAGGCACTATGGACCGAATTCGTTATGAATCCATTCTTGCAGACCACGTATACCTATCGTGCTGATTGTCTTTCCTGAGGCGAATGAGATCTTCTAGCACGAAAATGGGACGTGTCACACAGCTAGAAATGTCCGAGAGTGGTTGGAAGAGCACGATTAAGACTTCAAAGTACTTCCCTGACCCCCTAATTCCCCCAGACGTAAACCCAATTGAGCATCTGTGGGACCACCTCAATTGTGTTGTTCGCTCTATTGATCCTCCACCACGCACCCTCCAGCAGCTGTCAGATGCACTGCAGTCAGCATGGCTCCACATACCTGTGAACATCTTCCAGTACCTTAGTGAGTCACTGCCAGCCCGTCTAGCTGCTGTCCGAGCTGCACATGGCGGTTACTGTGGATATTAGCTGGTGGTCACAATAATGTGATTCGACTGTGTATATCTCCACTATGAGAAATTTGAATGGAAAGCTGTTTGGTGCACTTAATAGAAGGAACGGTGACGATGATTATAAGAATGTTTTAATTTTCCTAGATACACAGATTTCTCACCTGGTAGAGTTAGTGCATATGTTCATTTGCCTCGATGTCTTTGGTTCAACAAGATGGGTCGGACTTTTCTCATCTTTTTGTTTGGATAGACGTAATTCAAACCATGACTGTTCAAATATTTTTGGCTTATTTTGCACGCACAGTGCTTCCTTTAAGTGATGTAAGTGCTTGTTTTATTTTGACATAACCTTGCTTCTAGAAAATTAAATATAAAATTCTTTACGGATCTTCTAAGAATAAACGTGAGCAAGCTTTTTGCGAAATTTCTAGATTTCCCAGATGGAAAAATATATTCTGGAAATTAGTTATATGGGTATTTATGTCTGTAATAATGCGAGTTTCTTCTCCATGATATGAAAAAATTGTATTTGTATTAGACATACATAAGCCAGATGAAGTAGGTTTTCCCTATACGTATTTCCCAGATGGCTAGTGCTAATGGATCTATGTACATGTGTACAGTACTTGTCTAAAGTGACGCGGAAAATTCCTTTGAGAACCAGAAACACACAACTAAGCATAATCAAGATTTTCCCTGTTTCGTGGTACAGAATTTCTTAGCTAGGTAGCCGTAATGTGTAGTTAAAGTATCGAATTATATTTTCAGTCTGCAGATGCGATATCTCCTATACTAAGATTCCAGGTTGACAGGGAACTATGTAATATTGTGGATTATTCTAAATTTGCGATTTTTTTTTCCTTTTCTTTTTCTTCTTTTTTCTAAAGACGTGCTCACTGCTCTTACAGATTTAGTCTCCATACTATTTTTTATGAGCCTTCATCGTTTTCTGCATCATTATGTATTCGTAGAAAAGACCTCACTTTCTTTTTCATTCACTACTTTCAAATTTCTGATATTCATTCGTACTATATTTTTCGGAATAAACCATGCTTTTAACTTCCAGAACGCTGTAACATCTCTTATACCAGAGCATAGGATTTAACTTTGTGTTTCATGTGTAGAATTTTGGCACATCTCTTTTCTTTACATAACAGAGTGGAAAATGGCGTCTTTAGCAGCCAGTAAAAGTTTGGCAGCGCGGCGTATTTTTGCCGTCTTTCTAGCAAATGAAATGATGGAAGTTTCCATTAGGTACCCCTGAGTCACCGTAAATTTAACTTTTTCTCCTCTTGAGCTATTTACTTTTGCCTCGCATTTATTGATTTCATTCTGTTCCATTTCTGTTTGACGCGTGCCGTTCTTATTTTTTTCCTATTTTTTTTCTGTGTCGCTGTGATAAGCATCCATTTTTTTCCCTTTCCTTGCACGCAAAGAGCCTGTAGATGTTTTACTCAATTCTTTTCCATCCACTCAGCTTCCAGGAACTCAGCTGTTTCTTCCTGACCTACAGCATTTCGTTTAATCCTTACTTTTAAATTAAATATAACCATGTTTTTGTAAAAGAAATAACCACTAAATTAATTTCACTTCACCTTGGATGTTATTTCATTAACAAAGTACTTTTTTTTCTCTTTTTATGTCTGCGTTTATGTTTTTAATTGAGACGAGAGCAAATGTTTGGTTTTTTGCTACAGTGAGTGACTCGCCTGACTCTGATTAACAAAAATATTTTAATGAAACTTTTAAAACGAATTCCACGTGAACTATGCATTTATTTTAAGCAAACTGTACTGCCAACAGGAAAAGGTGTTACCAAGGCAAATCTATTAGGTTGTGTAAAAACGTATTTTCGCCTTTAGTGCCAAAAGTTAAAAAGAAATCTTTTACATACCATTGCCACTTTATTTAGTAACGTAGGCACCATTAGTTCCCAGTAGTTCCGCCATCTATCGCGTAGGTTAAGGATTCTATACACACATAACTTTATAGATTTTGTGGCAAAGAACTAGTCAAGATGGTTTTTGTAGGCATCCGAAGAAGCCAAGTTCGTTCCGTTGAGCGAGTACCGAAGATACTAGAATATACAGAAATCTGAAGGCGCGAGAACAGGTGAATAGGCCTGGTGAAGTAGGAGATTCCAACCAAGCTTCAATACTATTTTCCTGCTGACCAAAGCGATGTGAGGTCTGGCGTTCTGATGGAAGACAACGTCCTTCCAGTTGACCGTTTCTGGACTGGACGTTTATCATCAAGTATAGCCTTCAGCTGGTCCAATTGGTAGTAGTACCTATCCGAATTGATCGTTTGGTTCTCAGTAGCAGCTCCTGGTATAAGAGTTCCTTCCATTCCCATCATACACACCTTCATGGAATGCAGGCCTGCTTTTGGAGTGGCTGATAGAGGCTCCTCTCGCTTGCTCCACGATCTCTTCCTCTCTACGTCAGTGAAAACAATCCATTTCTCATCGCCCTTCACCATTTGGTTCACAAGTGGGTGGTTTTCGTTTTGTTTGAACAGTGAATCGAAAATAGATATGCGCTCGAGAAAATTATCTCACTCAAATCGTGGTTTACCCAAACATCAAGACGATTCCCATATCCAAGCTTTGCCAAATGAAAAGCCTCGGTGCAGTAGAATGTCTGCAGTGCTTACACATTTGTTTGGGTCGTATTGTGACAGATGCTTTTGATTAATGCCTTGATTTAGTCATATCGTCAACTTTAAATGTAGTGTCATCTTCACGACGAAACTTTGAAGATCAATACTTACACAATCGAACGCTTACAGTATGCTCATCATACACATCTCATATCTGTTTCCTGTTTACTTCGCGTCTTTACATTTGCGATGAAAAACAGCATTAAATGAAGAAAATGAACCTTATTGTCTCCCATATTCAAACCTACGCCAAAGGAGCCGATTATGCCGAACTCTTTTTATATGTACACACACCGGTCACTGAATTAGAATCCTTTATGGAGATGTACGTAAACGTCACTTACACAGCTTATATGCAAAATACGGGGTCACGTGCGTCACCGCGTGATCTATGCAACTATTTAAGATTGCTGCTCGTCAGTAGTGTTGATCACAATGAGAAAAACAAAGAATATTTCGGAGTTCAATAAAGGGCTTACTGTGGGTGTCATCTAGCTGGGACGAAGATTTTGAAAACTGATTGTTTCCTCAAAAGGTCAGATATCTTGGGTGTTTAATAAGTTGAAAAATAACCCACATTTCTTGTCTAAGAGTTGTAACTGTTGCGCTGCGACAATCTGCCAGGAACGAGATCGCCGTCATGTGAGAAGGCATGCACGGAGAAGCAGGACTTCCTGTGTTCAGCAATTGACTGAAGTATTCAATGAAGGGTGTCCCCTACCCATATCGCAGCGAAGGTAGCGTAGGAAATCGAAGGGGATCGGTATTGGCAGTCGCATGCCTATACGGAAACCACTGATTTCTGTGAAGACGGCAAAGTTCATCTACAGTGGTGTAAGGAACACCGTGAGTCGACACCGGAAAAAATCCATGTGGTGCGATGAGTCGCGGTACACCTTGTTTCGTGCCGACGGAAGGCAGAGAGCTTGGAGGAAGCAATGGACCCAGCTTGCCTTGTTAACACAACTCAAGATTCTGGAGGTGGTGTCTTGGTGTGGGGCATGTTCTGTTCTTTTGGTAAGGAACGGGACCCCTGATATTTCTGGAAGGTCGGGTGTCCTCCAAGGATTATCTGAACATTGTTGTTGACAAAGTCCATCCTGCAGTCGGGACGTTTTATCCAGCACGTGACAGCTGTTTCATGGACGACAGTGCTATTGTCCATAGCGCAAGATATGTTCAGTAGTGGTTCAGCGAGCATGACACCGACTTCCGCAATCTTCCCTGGCCACCACAAATCTCAGATCTAAACCCCATTGAGAATGTATGGGACATGTAAGAAAAACAGATATGGGAGCATTGTATAGGTCTGAACGGGCCGGGTCGAGCTTTTTTGGTTTAGAGAACAAAGCAACTGCGCGGGATGGACTTTTCCCCACACACCTAGAGCCAGTTTGGGTCAAGTCGATCCATTTGTTTTATCGCACTGGTAAAGAAAGAAAAAAGTCATGTTTCTTGATTTCCTGGTCTGTTTTACTGTTTTGCTGGCTTTACTTACTTCCATGACATGGCTCAGGGAGTAATCACAGAGAAGAGGAGAGGCACTCAAAGTGTTTTTACCATCTGTAGGTATTAAGATGGTAAAAATACTCAAGCGATTGAGTGAGTTGTGTGGAGTGGAGGACGCGGGGTTCCTGCAGTGGTGAGAGAGAGAGAGTGGAACGACATCGATTGTTTCTCTTATTCCTAATCCCTGTAGGGATTGACTTTTGAGGTGTTACCGCTTGCTGGTTCGGAGAAAGGGACATTTTATTGCCCTCCTGCGGCATTTCACTCGGAAAACTTATTGGTAGCCAACCCCTGTCGATGTCTTCATGTACTCATAGCTGCAAATGTAACTTCTTTTGCCACGGAACTTAAGAAATCAAAATAATTGCGCGAAAAAAAGAATACATCCTAATTGATAATGTAAGCGAGAAAAGTTATATTTGTGCACATTTTAAACTGCTTCCCAATGCAGAGACCCTTCAGCCGAAAAACGTTGAGCACAGCATTAAGTGCAACAATTTTTTAAGCTGTGACAGCTCAAAATCTGGAGCATCTCATCTTAAGAAACATAAATGCGTTTCTGGTGCTACAAGTTCCTCGCCCAAATATTCTGTTTATATACTGCCCAAAAGGAAATGTTTCCTGTTGCCATCAGGTATGTTAATGCACTTAAGTTTATTCGGAGTTTGTATAAAAATTTAATCGTTTAATCTCATTGAAACTTTAAGTTTATGAATTAACTAGTGCTTAGAGGAGGGGCTGGAAGCATTTCAAAGAAGAGCGTTTTTTTTTTTAATTTTCTCTCATTGCACACGTTAAATAAACTGCATGATTTTCTTTTTTTAAGTGCGCTTTACTTTGAGAATTTGTTTTAAACGAGCTTAGTTTTTGATTTTTTGTTTTTTCTTTTAAAGTTATATTCTTCGATAATTTCCAAAGTTTAATCAATATTGTTAGGTGTGCATTTAACTAAATGTCTTCAATAATATCTCATTTCATTATTTAATTTTCACAATTTAATAAAATTCAATAGAAAGACAAAATAATACAAAATTGGCACACCACGTTACACCATGTGAAGCGGGACGGGCCCTAAACACACGGGCTTGAGCCGGGCCGGTCTTATAAAATAAGGCTCGTGCAAACCTCTAGAGCATAGTTCTCTTCCGTCAAATCTGGGCCAGTTAAAAGAACGCCTGGTGAACGCCTGGTATGCAGTAGGCGTAGATGCACTCAAACACCTTGTGGAATCTATGCCAAATCGCACACATGCTCTAATTCGGGTTAAATGAGATCCAACCTGGTATGGAATAAAAGTTTCTAATTCAGCGGCCGATATGTATACATAAACGTGTCGAAAGCTCACCTTTCAGAATATATAAATACCAAGTGTCTGCAATGCAAACTAATCTTTAAAATTGTTACTAACGACATCTGTCGCCAAAAATGCAGACTTTGTATACAACCCAATAATTAGCTTCATCAGTTTCAATAAAAAATTAAAAAAAAAAAAAGGAAAGTTCACCGAATTCTTGGGTGTAATGAGCATGTCTTGTGTAGTTTTTGGACAAAAAAAATCAAATTTTATGTCACTTAATGTCATTTTTTTACACTATAAATTTCACTAAATTATGGGTTTTACTCAGGAATAAAAGGAAATTACTTATACTTGAATTTTCGGGTAGCACCGCTACCCTTCCTCAGGACTACACTATGTTGCCATTCATTATCTAAATTCCAATCTTTCACATCATTTAATGTTGTACCTCTTCTTCGCTCAATTTACTGTTCTTCTGACAATTTTCTCTTGAAAAAGTGCTATTGATATGTCAGAACTTCTACAGAGTCCCAAAGCATTTTATGTCCTGTATTTTGAACATGTTTGCCCAAACCTGTTTTGTTTACCAAATTTTTAATTGCAGCTTTATGTTCTTCTGATCTGGTATTAAGCTGTCTGCCTGTTTCTCCCTCATAGCTGAGACCACATTCACATTTTATATTGTAAACCACACCTTTCTGTAACAGGACGTTTTCTTCTTTTTTCTTTAATTTTGGAAATTAGTTACTAATTTTATTTTGTAATCCTGGAGCCCATCTGATTAGAAATTTTTCACAAATCCTCTGAAGTTTTTCAAACACTCTTTTATGGTAAGTAACTTTTCTAGTTAACTGAAACAACTTAGTTTTTGACTTCTGTTTCATTTCTTTTTTATTGAGAATTTTGTTGACTATAAGGGTAATTATTATCTTCCAAAACTTTTTTCAGTTCTTCCTTTTGAGCATGTTTTAAACAATTCTGAAGAATTTAGAACGTTAATCTTTTCCAAAAAATTGAGTGAGCAGGTTTGTTTTTATGTAATTTGGGTGATTTGATAGTCTAACATGTAATTTTTATCACAAAAACCTCAAAAATATATGGAAATCGTTGCCGTTGTAGCAGCAGTCAAATAAAAAGAAAATAGTTAGAAAGTTTTCTCATAGAGATTTAAGTCACATGCGAAAATAATTCTTTCGATCGGTCGTTCAGAAACGAAGGTAAGTGCAAAATAAAAACATATATTTGTTCCCTCCAGCGAAAGATTACGTCTTACTAAAAGCAGAAAGTGCACGCGAAATTTTTGTCATAAAGAACGCTATCAAACTCAGAAATTGTTTTTATTTTTGGACTGGACACCTAAAGAAGGAAATATGGTCGCAAATGCAAAATGTATTTAAGCTATCTAGTGAAAAAGCTCTACATCACGAGAACTAAAAAATGCCTACAAATGTTTGTCATAGTGACAGATATTTTATGCCAATTTTTTTTTTTTTTTTTTTTTTTTTGCAATCGGCATTTCAAAAATGTAGGTACTGTTTAAAGTATTTTCAAGAACTAACTACTCCTAGCGGCAGAAAACTGCATTGTGGAAAAGTAGAAAATGCATACACGTTGCTCATAGTGGACTCTATCCGACAAACAGAATTTCAAAAATCGGACTTTTAAAGCCGGAAATGATCAGGGAAATATAATACACATCTACGTCTCCTAGTGGGAAAAACAACGCATTATTTGAAACAGAAAATGTACGTAACATTCTCGTCGTAACAAAAACGTTAGCTACGGGAAAATATGTTTTTCAATAGCATATTTAGAAGCAGTGTTACATGAACGTTTAGTCCCCTAAAGAAAAGATTGTGCAGAGGGAAAAGAGCCAAATGGAATCATGGTTCTCGTAGTTCAAGCAATGCAACTCAGAAAGATTTTTCAAAACGGACTAACAGGTGTAGAGATTTGGTGTACAAGGGAGGACGGGCGGACATACAAATACTAGAAAACCGAATGTTTTCATACTTCTAATGTCAAACGACGTGCTCACAATGATGTTGCAACGCGTACTCAATATAAAACAAAAGTGATGCTTCCAATACAAAACTAAAACTAGATCCCAGTACTTATCTCTATTCAAAACAAATGTGTTGTTAGCTTTGCAAAATCCAATATTGGTATTAGTCTGAGTACCACATAAAAATCAGACTACAGGTGCCTCTGTTGCAGAAAGAAAAATGTTTCGATAAAAAAATAGAGAACGTTTAACGATATTTGATATTTACGTGGAATCTTCTAGAACGATTTCTAGGCAACAGTGGTAGCACGGTCCAACATATAGTTACACATTACCGCTAGACATAATACATCATACTAGGAAACAATTGATCCTGGTCACGCCTCATACGTAAGAAGGTTGATCAAAAGGTAATAAAAGTGATTCTTCACGCGGAAGAAAAGCTGAGTAATGGTCAAGTGTCGAACATTAAACTGAAGAGAGACATGCAGGCCATGCATTTATAGATAAGTCTGGTCTTGTTCCATCTCATGAGAGAAGAGCTGTAGTACTTTGACTTTAATAGTGTTTCGTTTCATCTACTCATGAAGTCAACTTATGGACAACGTTAGGCAGTAAAATACTTTGTGTTCGTCTCCAAAAATCAGCGAAACGCATGAAATGGTTCAAGAAGCCTCACCACCCAGGTGAAGTGTTCACGTTCAAGTGTGTTTCACTGGCATAAAGTTTTTACGGAAGTCAGACAAAATGTTGAAGATTTGACAAGGGAAAGACTTCCATCGATTTCAGTTTCGGAGATTATGATTAATGCTGCGAGTGTAGTTGTCGCAGAAGATCGTCGAATCACAATTTGACTGTTACCGGATGCACAAGATATTCCGTATGGAACAACCCAGATCATCGTGACGAAACACTTGAGCCTGCTCAGTGTGTGTGCATTCGTTGGATTTTCTCAGTAGAGCAAAAAAGCGTTAAGAATGGGCATTTGCATGGAGGAGAACGAACCTTGCCAAAAAGAAGGTATAACGAAGTGAATTTCTCCGTCATTTTTATCCGCACCAGGATTCGAACCCGGGTCCACTCATTCCGGAATAAGTTGCTCTACCAATTGAGCTACGCGGACATTTTATTCTGATTCCTATCTGCCTTTATGTCGTGTGCGTCCTTCTGGCAGGTACGTCACATCTCCTGGTACGTTACATCATCTCCCCCTTATTTTTTTTTTTTTTTTTTTTTCGAAGTGCTGCTCTTATTTTTCCTATCTCGCGGTGTGGAAATAGCGTCACACCATTGCGAAATTGTGAACGGTCGGGTCATCCGGATAGTTCGGGCGCCATTATAACGAAGTGAATTTCTCCGTCATTTTTATCCGCGCCAGGATTCGAACCCGGGTCCACTCATTCCGGAAGAAGTTGCTCTACCAATTGAGCTACGCGGACATTTTATTCTGATTCCTATCTGCCTTTATGTCGTGTGCGTCCTTCTGGCAGGTACGTCACATCTCCTGGTACGTTACAAAGGGACTATTTTCCTCAAAATGATTATGCAACTTCTGATATTCCCACAATTAAAGAAACTATTGCGAAGTTGACGTCTTAAGAACCGTTCGGAATGCAAAAAAGTTGCGGAGGAGGTTTTAAAGTATCGGTCCAAGGACAGTGTGTCGCACTTTTTCAGGAGCTAGGTTGCACACCAAGACAAACATATTGTGTTCAATGGAGAGTACTGAATAAGGATTTACAGTAACAAAGTTAAAACATTTGCACAGACTGTGTTCAATGGAGAGTATAGAATAGGGATTTACGGTAAGGTCCCAAGGTGAAACATTTACACATATTGATAGAATAGGGACTTAAATAAGGTCCCAAGTTGAAACTACACATATTTTGAGAAATGGATAGTATAGAATAGGTACTTACAGTAAGGACCCAAGTAGAGACATTTACCCAAAAAGGTACACCACGAAGCAGTAACTGAAGACAGTTCCGTAATATTAAATACGTAGAGTGATAATTTAGCAAGTAAATTAGTAGAACAATTTAACTAACTTGAACACGCTAACAATAGTTATTCGTCATTTTACTTGAAGAGAACAGAGTAAATTCTTGACCTTGTGACGCATACCTCTATTTAACCTTCCTTTTGGGTTTCTGTGTTCTTATGTAAATTTTGTTTCTTCTCGTTAAACATTTTCCCTTCTTCCCCGAACAGCTTTCCATTTTGGTATCACTGACGGTGATTCACAGCACGATAAAAGATAAACATTGAATGTATACGAGATACATGATAGCAGAAGGACAAGGTAGAAAGAAAGCAAAATAAGAGATACATGTTACGAGCAAGCAGATTTTTTGAACGAATGCTACTCTGAGTTATAAAGAATTATATGTGTGGAGAGTGTATTGTGATTATTGTCTGAATTGAAGAAAGCAAGTTCACATTCAGGCAGTATCTCTATGTTCTGAAGTGCAGTGTCAAGTTAATAAAGCAGTGGTCTAGCTTAAGTTGTTTCGCCGATTCATTGCCCTGACCGATATCATACACAGCGGTACCCCGGTTTTTCACTTTTATACGGAATTCTGCTTTAGTTCCGATATTTCACTGAAGTTTCTATCGCTTTTTCTAATTCGGTCATACATAATCCATTCTTTTTTCTTTCTATTGTACGTTTAAACTTAGATTTCAGATTATCAAAAATACACGGTTCTTTAATTTTTTTATACGTTACTCGGCATTTCACAACTTTAAGAGAATGGAGACAGCATAGTTGCGTTCCTTCTTGCAAAGTTGAACCTTGATCCCATCAGGCAAAATTGGCATATTGTTTGCTTTAGGTTTGGGTAAAAAATTGGTTTTGCATTTCAAGACTCACGCACATATGCGGTATTTAAAAATTGATAAATCTCTGGGATGTAACTTTGTAACTCCACCATTTTGTGACGTAGTAGAAGAGAATCCTAGATGTATCATCACTATTCAACATTCCCGTTTCAAATGGATGCACCGCAGAATAAAAGCTGTTAATTCATGTGTTGCATGCAGAAGCACTGGTCTCAAATTCTAAGTTGTGAAGATTTCACTTAATCTAGAATTAGGATTTTTTTTAGGCAGATAGAGCTGTTGGAAGAGAAGTTTGATTTTCATGGGCTTTATGATTTTTGAAATACCATAAAATAGCCTATATTATAATTTGTAACGCTTTTTTTTTCTTTCGCCGCCAATTCGAGATTGAATAAATCGTTATTAAAGAACATCTTATACTCCTTTGGAGCATAAATTTTGCCATAGTATTTAACATTTTGAAATAACTTTTACACTTTTTTTACATTCATACGTTTCTTAAAGCCGTCCCCTAGAAAAATGTATTACCGAGGATCCACTGTACTGTATATATACTCATGTTCACGAAAAACAGAACACCTTAAAGTAGTCAGGCTACGATTTTGAGTTTATGCTAATCAGACAATATCGCAGAAATGATTAGCATTTCAGCGTTGTGTGTGCATGCGTACCGCGTCTAGGCAAATCAGATCGCGCAAAGTCACAGACCGGAAACCGGTCGCTTTTCTGTTATCAGCGCCGCGTGGTTCGGTCGGCATGTGAGATGCTTGGTTAGCAGTACGTAAGGATGTCTTGTCGTCGTGTAAGACCGTCGTAAAGTCACAAGTCGAGTTCTTTTTTTTTTTTTTTTTTTTTGATTGGAGGTTTAACGACCACCGTGAGCAACTCAATGGGCTATAAGCAGTCGCCCGTCCCTAATTTAGGGTCACTGGTTCCAGGGAAGGGAGAGAGCCAGTGTCGTAAGACAAACACAACATCCATGCCTGACCGGGATTCGAACCCGGACCCCTTACGGACGAATGATCAGAGGCCAGCGCCTTAGACCACTGCGCCACAGGGGCGACCACAAGTCGAGTTCGACAGAGATCGCATTATCGGCATGAGAGATTGCAATGCTTCCCTCTGGGAGATTGCCGGTCGTGTGGGACTCAGTGAGTCGGTCAAGACAACAGTATGCAGGGAACGGTACGATAAAGGGCGTTAAGACACGAAGAAAAGGTTCTGGACGTCGTACACAGACAACGCCGAGGGACAACAGTCATCTAATGAGGATGTCTTTGAGTGACCGTTTTGCATCATCAACGGGGTTGGCCCAGCAGTGGCGAACTGTGACGAATTCTCCCATGGCACCTGTAACAGTACGTCCGACAGTGCGGATTGCATGTTGCTATTACAGTTCGGACTGCAGGCTCGTCGGCCCCTACTCAGGCTACCTTTGACACCGCAGCAATGGACTACCAAGCTGCAATGGTGCATCGAACGTATGGTGCATCGAACGTAGGGAGTGGCGCGAGGAATGGCAAAACGAAACGCGTTTCTGTTTAAGCGGGGGAAATGATGGTCTCATCTGTGTCCGCCAACGACAAGGGGAGGGGCGTCGGGAAGAGTGTATTCTCTTTTTTTTATTGGAGGTTTAACGACCACCGTGAGCAACTCAATAGCCCGTCCCTAATTTAGGGTCACTGGTTCCGGGGAAGGAAGACAGCCAGTGTCGTAAGACAAATACACCATCCATGCCTCACCGGAATTCGAACCCGGACCCCTTTCGGGCGAATGATCTGAAGCCATCGCTTAGACATTGTGGCCTGGGGTGCTATCGGGTACGACAACAGATCACTTCTAGTGAGAGCCCGTACTACCATAACGAGTGCCCGTTGCGTCAATGACATTCTACGGCCTGTCACCCTTCCGTACCATGCGGAATGTCCCCTGGACCATATTTCAGCAGGACAACGCTACACCACATGTTGCAGTGACAACGCGTGCCTTCTTCAGGTATAACAACAATCCACTTCTGCCGTGGCTGGCTACATCGCCGGATTTATCACCCACTGAAAATCCCTGGGATATGCTCAAACGACAAGTGCAGCGGTACGACCGTCCGCCAGCAACTCTTGCTGAACTTTGGATGCGGGTCAATACAACCTGGATGGCTATTCCACAGGATACCATTCACACATTATTTGATTCAATGCCTCAGAGTGTACGACCGTCCGCCAGCAACTCTTGCTGAACTTTGGACGTGGGTCAATACAGCCTGGATGGCTATTCCACAGGACACCATTCACACATTATTTGATTCAATACCTCAGAGCGTACAACCGTCCGCCAGCAACTCTTGATGAACTTTGGACGCGGGTCAATACAACCTGGATGGCTATTCCACAGGACACCATTCACACATTATTTGATTCAATACCTCAGAGCGTACAACCGTCCGCCAGCAACTCTTGATGAACTTTGGACGCGGGTCAATACAACCTGGATGGCTATTCCACAGGACACCATTCACACATCATTTGATTCGATGCCTCAGAGTGTACGACCGTCCGCCAGCAACTCTTGATGAACTTTGGATGCGGGTCAATACAGCCTGGATGGCTATTCCACAGGACACCATTCACACATTATTTGATTCAATACCTCAGAGCATACGACTGTCCGCCAACAACTCTTGATGAACTTTGGACGCAGGTCAATACAGCCTGGATGGCTATTCCACAGGACACCATTCACACATTATTTGATTCAATACCTCAGAGCGTACGACCGTCCGCCAGCAACTCTTGATGAACTTTGAAAGCGGGTCAATATCGCATGGATGGCTATTTCACAAAACACCATTCATACATTATTTGATTCAATACCTCAGAGTGTACGACCGTCCGCCAGCAACTCTTGATGAACTTTGGACGCGGGTCAATACAGCATGGATGGCTATATTCCACAAGACACCATTCACACATTATTCGATTCGGTGCCTCAGCGCGTACAGCAGGTGATACAACTCAGAGGTGGACACGCCGATTATTAGCTACATCGACGCACCTGGTACGTGCGACACCGAGATGCTAATAATTTGTTCTGTATTGCCTAATGAACATCGAGTGGCCACACCGATTATGAGCTACATCGACGCACCTGGTACGTATGACACCGAGATGCTAATAATTTGTTCTGTATTGCCTAATGAACATATCCTGTAAATATCAAAGTCGTAGCTCGACTCCTTCCATATGTTCTGTTTTTTATTATTATAATTGCATGTTCACAAAGTTCATTAAGAACTATTGCAGAGACGATACGCATTTGAGCATACGTACGCAAGTAAGAACGTAAACCTTTAACCTTACATTTACAGTTTTAAATCTAACTAAAACTTTATAACCTGACTGGGCGTTGGTGATGCCACGAAGAATAAAAACTCTTGTGGGTTCCGACGTGACGCTAAGTTCCGAAAGTACAACCAACAACACCAAAAATTTATGTAAGAGACAATGAACAAAAACGGAAAGTTAAGTAAATATCATATACTCCACAGTACATAATTGGGACTTTGCGCGCGCGAGAGAAGATGTCAGGGAATATAATTCCCTTATAAATTGATGCGAAACTTTTAAATTCGGATCTTTTTCCTGAATTATTTTAGCGATCGCAAATTTTTAAGTTTTCCCACACGTATATTCGAAAGAGGACCCAAGTGAAAGCTGTATTGAATTATGTCTTTTTCCGAATTTATTCCTAATACGAGTATCAAAAGGACATAGCGGCAGATAGTGATAATGATCCAAAAAGTTGCACTACCCCAAATGAACACATAGGAAATTTTGCTTCACTTCGAATTAAAATTGGCTGGGGGATTTTAACAGCTTAGCACGATTTGGTTCAGTTAAACAGAAAAAAATCCTTCATTTATCAGGTTTTATTGAACAAAACACGGGATAAGTTTGTTATCTTCCAACAACCTTTGCAGCTTCTAAGGCCTGAAACATTTCATTAGTGATTCGTTTGGTTAACGTTCTGAAGCTTGATCGCCGTATTTCAAATTTATGGAGCATTTTCTTAAGATCTTTTACAGATTGGTATAATGACAAAATTTTGTTTTTGTTTTAATGGAGTAATCAGTGGCATTCGAATATCTCTGTTGTAAACACGTGTGTCTTTAAACTTCAAAAATCAGCTTTAGAATACATAATATTTTATTAATTCTGATATTAGCTGAGTTTGAAAGATTTTGTCTCGGATTATTACCTTACTTCTTGTTTGGAAGAGGAAAAAATATACTGATAGTCTTTAATCACATGTTAGAAGTTGTCGGTAAAAGATAGAAATGGAAAAAGGAATGCATTAAGGACTCTTTTCCCCTCGTTTAAAGCTGCACAGGAACACTAAATTTCCTCCACAGTTAATTACAAACAGCGCTAAATCTTAGTCTTTCATTGTCTTAGCAAAGAATATTATTTTGCATATTCATTAAAACTGAAGACTGCAAACTAAAATGCGATTACGTGAAATGGAATTATTGTTTCTTCTTCGAAGCTCTTATTTTTTGATTCTTAAATTTAAGGAACTGCTTTTAACGTTATCTTTATGAGAGGTAATAATCATCATTTTCCCGAAGCACATGAATCAGAAGATTGAAAATGGCTCCCTTTATGATCACATGCTCATTAAAATGACTGGGGTTTATTCTAGGTCTCGAAAACGAACGGTTTAGTCTCTGAATAACACAAAAGATAGAAGAGAGAATCAACATACTTTTATCACTGTTTCTGTCGAGTGCGTTTTTTATTATTATTGTTTGCTTTCTTTCTTTGCGCAGTCTTTACCCATCTATTTACCAGTTTCGCGTTATTCCGGTAAAAGGTAAAGTCATCAAAATGTTTTCACAAGTCATTTTCTGGAATGGCAACAAGATCGGCAGATAATATGACTCCAGGGCTTTCGCATCACGAAAGGGAAGAATAATTAGCATTTCGTTAACTCATGCTAAGGGGCCGACTTGCTAATAACAGCAGTGGCTTTCGACTGACTAGGTCGAAAAGCACAACTGAAAAAAAAAGTATGTATATATACACGCGAAAGGAAGTAAAAAAAAATTACACTGACGAATGATTGCACTCTTTCACGGAAGAGCGAGGAGCGATAGCTAAGACTGCGATGTTCAGTCACCGAATGGCCTGGGGAAATGGGAAAACGAAATTATGCGAATGAAGCATAAAATAACTGAAATTTTACGATAAGCTAGTACCCCTGAGTAAACACACGCACGCTACTTCAAAGACGTCAGAAGTTTATTATTTTAGGCACCTTCAGATACAAATCAAGGAAGCGTACCATGAGCATGCATGCAGCACTTGAGAACTTGTGCAAGCTTATTTCTTTTCTTAAATATAATGTGCCTTTTTGTAAAACCTTATTTTTTGCTCTCCACAAACGAATTGCAGCGCAAGAACATTTTTGCTCCTGTGGAATAGTAGTGACCTCCTCTTCATTTCATCGAATCAGTGTAGAGTTTTGCTGGTGGCAATACACTTCAGATACTCCACTTTTTTACACAAAGCGTTTATTGAAGCCTGTTACTCATTTAAAAGCAGCAAAATCTGTTGAATTTTCCAACAAAAAAGTCATATCAGATATTATTTCTGCCACCGGCTCGCTTTCCTTTCATCGTTTTGTGATTTAACGACATCTGTGAGATTCTATGGCTATAGGAAGTCGCCCATTCCTAAACTGGGGCCACTGGTTTCAGGAAATGGATGGAGTTACCGCCGTGTGGCAAACGCACTACCTACACCTCATTCAAGACTCGAATCAGAGCCCAATCTAGACGTTTTGTGCCTGTAACCACTCTGTCAGCCTTTCTTTTGTCTGCAGAGCTCCTACTTTCTATTACAGCAAACGTAACGGTTCTAGTGATGAGAGAACCTTTCATATACTGTAGCGAAAAGTCTTTTCAACTTCTACGCTGTTTTAACACATCAATATACTAAGAAATAGTTCCTAAATGAAAGAAAACCTTAACGGCCAGACGAAACAACAGAAGTCAACTTACGGAAAAGCTTTATTCAGGCTGTAGAAAACACATCGTAATATGGCATACTGCAGTAAACGCTCCACACACCACACATTATCACAACACTCCTATCAATAATCAGTTTACAACCCAACACTCGTAATAATCGCTCTCTTACAACGCTCTCAAGCAATAGATCAGTCGTCGTTTTTATCTCTTGTTCTTATCAAGATCAGGCATACGTCACGTGCATTCAACCTCAATAGTGTTGCCAAACGTATTCGTTTGAGAGAAAAGATATTTCGTTAAGCGTGAAGAATACTAAAAATAAACTCAAGATTTACATAGGGAAAGAAACTAAAAAAGGAAAGTTATCTAGAATATACGTCACAGTACTTCATGCCGCGTGTTAATCTCATGGCTCTACTGAACACCAGCTGCTGAACTGTAACGCTGCCTACTTGTAGAATTTGCAGCCACGGTGGCAGACTGTTAAGAGGCATGGGTTTCTGGGTATTCGTCCGGGGTTCGAGTCCCGGATGTAGTGTTTATCTTACTGCACTGGCTTTCTCCCTTTCCTGGAACCAGTGGCCCTAAATTCGGGGTGGGTGACTACTTATAGCTCTTATGCTTGCCACACATTACCGCCGAACGGAAACGAAATGTCGGAAAAAAATGGTAACCATTTATTTCCAGTGGAAGAGAGCCCATTACGTTTAAAACGCTTCGGAAACGAACAATCAGAATCGTAATTCCGGATATCGATTGCTGAGAATATTTCTTCCGAAGCGATTGTTTTCCGAAGCATTTGCGCATGCGTTAAGTCAAGAGCATCTGCCTCAGCTGTTCATTTTACGGTATCGGCTGACGTGCAAGCTCTCGCGGCGACCTGATCTGTCTCCGTTGACTGGTTCTTCTTTTGTGGAAGTTGTTTTTAATTATTATTTTTTTCAGAAATGTCTTTTGATGAAAAATAAGTCAGTTTTGTACGACATTACAAATAAATCCAATTTTGTACGACATTGCAAATAAATCCCATTTCGTACGACATTGCAAATAAATCCCATTTTGTACGACATTTGTCTTAAACATTATTACAATAATGTGGTGAAAGAAAACGGTGAAAGAAATATCAGAAAATCTCACTAAATCTTCTAAGTGAAGTATGATTCTTTTCATTTCTATTTTTCGCATTTAATGAACATGCGTTTAGTTTAAAAAACTGCATACACAAGAAAAATAGCGTCTGTAGGTTAATATATACTACATAATATATGTAGAAGTATGTACTGTTTCACACGTTTTAATTATAACGTGTGAAACAGTACATACAGCCTCTCCTTGACAAATGTCAACCCCGCCTTCTCGTGGTGCATCTGTTCCCACTAAAAGGGCTCTGACGACCGCCAATAGCGGTATAACTATACCATCGGGATTAAAGGAAATGCTATCCCACACTCACCAACCCGCTTGACCAGCGTGGTGAGTCATGGCCAAACCCTCCAAAATGACTCCACAACTTAAATCCTGGCCCTCAGTCTTCCGCAGCTGGAATGTACCTGGCCACGGCAGTGGCCAGTGTGACATGAAGGCAGAGAGTGCTAAGAATCCACGGAGGACCGGACTTGGCTGCCATCTGATGCTGTTCTTGGCTACGTATAATGGACGCTCCCTATCTTCTGATTCAAGGTATAACGAAGTAAATTTCTCCGTCATTTTTATCCGCGCCGGGGCTCGAACCCGGGTCCCCTCATTCCGGAATATGTCGCTCTACCAATTGAGCTACGCGAACGTTTGTTCTGACTACTATCTGCCTTTATGTCGTGTGCGTCCTGTTGGCAGGTACGTCACAAAGTCTTCTTGAATTGGAAGAGGAACTACGAAGGATCAAGTGGGACATCGTCGGGCTAAGTGAGGTAAGGAGAAAAGGAGAAGATCTCATTGAACTGAAAAGTGGACATCTCTTCTACTATCGTGGGACAGATACTGGCAGAACTAGTGGTGTTGGATTTATAATAAACAAGAAACTGAAGGATAAAGTTGTAGAAGTTGAAAGTTCCTCTGACAGAGCTGCACGACTCGTTATCCAACTCTCGAGAAGATACCAGGCTCAGATTATTCAAACTTATGCACCCACCACAAGTCATCCTGAAAAAGAAATTGAAGAATTTTATGAGGAAATTCGTCATCTAAATAATAAAGGTAATCAGCACTTGAAGATAATTATTGGATATTTCAATGCAAAAATAGGGCAACAGCAACAGAATGAAACTTCAGTAGGTAAATTTGGTCACGGCAGCAGAAACCAGCATAGAAATACTCTCGTTGAGTTTGCAGAGGCAGAAGGGTTTTTCATCTTGAACTCCTTTTTCAAGAAAAAGCCACACAGGAAATGGATATGGAGACATCCGAATGGGACGACAAGTAAAATTGATTTTATTATGTGTAACAAAAAATTCGTCATAGAAGACTGCAGTGTGCTAAACAAGTTCAACACAGGTAGTGACCATAGATTGGTGAGATGTAAGATGCACCTCAACACTAAACTTGAACGTGGCAAGCTCATAAGACAAACAAAATGTATTGACATAACCAACCTTAAAAAACACCATAATACCTTCAAGTTGGAACTGAAGAACAGATTCTCTGCTTTAGAAGGCCTAACATCGGAAGAAGTGGATATTTCTGAAGTTAACAGAAAAGTAAGCAAAGCTCTTATGGAAACAGCAACAAAATTAGCTGGGTCTAAGAAGAAATTGCATGTGAACAAATTATCAGGAAAAACCAAAATTTTGATGCAAAAAAGAAGAGAGACGAGGACAACTAAAGAAGATGTGACTTCCAAAGTGGAATATATAGAGCTATGCAAGACAGTACGAAAAAGTTTCACTGAAGACGCAAGGAAATTCAACTGTGAACTAGTGAGGAAAGCAATTGAAAACAACCAAAGCCTAAAGATAGCAAAGGGACATCTCAGTAAGGGAAGAAAACAGATTATGGCACTGAGAAAAGAAGATGGTTCTGTAACAAGAAATAGAGGCGAAATTTTGATAAGAATGAAAGATTTCTTCTCCAAACTGTATGAAAGGGATGATACATGTACTCCAGACATCATGAAAGGTACCAGTACCAGAGTTCTTCCAGTCCTCCCAGCAGAAGTTGCACATGCAATCAAGAACATGAAGCGGGGAAAAGCTCCAGGAGAAGATGGGATTACTGTAGACATCATACAAGAAACAAGTGGAGAAATCGAAACAGTACTCGCCCAAATTTTCACTTGATGCCTTAATGAAGGGAAGATTCCTGATATTTGGAACAACGCTACAATGATCCTGCTACATAAAAAAGGTGACACTGAGGATCTCAGGAACTACAGACCTATCAGCCTACTATCAGTGGTTTATAAAATCTTCACTAAAGTTCTTTCACACCGCTTGAAGGTAACACTGGACATGGCTCAACCGAGAGAACAAGCTGGATTCAGGAGTGGCTACAGCACTATAGATCATATCCACGTACTGAGAGAACTAACTGAAAGAGCGAGGATATATGAACTTCCATTGTGCATGGCTTTTATCGATTATGAAGAAGCCTTTGATTCGGTGAAACCATCAGCAGTTACAATGGCTCTGAAATCCTGCGGTATTGAAGATGCATACATTAATATTATTAATAACATCTATGAAAATGCAAGTGCAAAGATTCGGCTGTTTGAGAATACAGCACACATAAAAATTGGAAAGGGAGTGAGACAAGGTGACACCATATCTCCGAAGCTCTTTAATGCCGCATTGGAGGTGTCTTTCAGTCGCTGAGCTGGGAAAACAAGGGGATAAAGATTAATGGAGATTATCTAACTCACCTTCGTTTTGCTGATGATGTAGTTATTGTTGCAACTACCCCATCAGAGCTGCAGAGTATGACCCAGGAACTTGCTGACAAGAGTAAAGAAGTGGGATTAAAAATGAACTTTCAGAAGACAAAAGTGATGTTCAATGCTTTTACAAGAAATGAAGATTTATCGATTGATGGAGAAAAGCAGGAGATAACAGACACGTACGTTTATCTTGGACAGCAGATATCAAGTGAGGGTCACATTGATGAAGAAATTAATCGGCGTACAAAACTTGCCTGGAGAGCTTTTGGAAGAAACAGCATAATTTTCAAGAGCAATATGCCATTATGTCTTAAAAGAAAAGTGTTTGATCAATGCATCCTTCCAGTGCTTACGTATGGCGCAGAGACGTAGACCTTAACTAAAAGAGACATACAAAGGCTGCAGACAACTCAAAAAAGCATGGAGAGGTGCATGCTTGGTGTAACCAGGAGAGATAAGAAGAGGAACTCGTGGATCCGAAAAATGACAAGAGTGGAAGACATCATGATCAGAGTAAAATCCCTGAAATGGCAATGGGCTGGACATACTGCCAGAAGGACAGACCATAGATGGACAGCCAAAATTTTAGATTGGATTCCAAGGGACAGGAAAAGACCCAGAAGAAGACCACATGGGAGATGGGTGGATGAAATTCGAAAGTACGCGGGAGGGACATGGAGGAGACTGGCACAAGACAGACCGGTGTGGAGGAAATTTGGGGAGACCTTCGTCCAGCAGTGGATTGATAATGGTTGACAATGATGATGATGATGATGATGATGATATTATTATAACGTACCACACGTAAGTAGGTTCTATTGCGATATCAGCATTTCGAACTATTCGGAAAAAGCTTCCGTAGGTTATTGCACATCCTTGATACAGGATCATCTAATTTATATTCCACGTTTTTTTCTCTGTTTATGTAGAATGTAAATATCAGTGTCATTTTATTTTACAATGAGAAAAATTAAACTTGTTTTGCACGATGGAAACGAAGTGATATTGAAACACCGATACTTAGAAACACTTAATCACCAGTTTCCAATAAAACACTTCACAATTAAAAACCACATAAGACTTTTCGGGTTCCGCAGCGGATCCCATCTTCAGATGAAATAAAACCGTTTTGATTGTCGGCGTTTGGACCGACACCCCTTCCAAAGGAATGATTCCGATTCCGTTCGTGTTTTTCCGACCTAGTGTATGGTCAAACTTCGTCTTCGTTCCAACGTGTTCCAATGTGCAAAGTTTGTTTCCGTTCCGAAGCCTTCCCTTCGGAAGCGTACCAATATGAAAAGTTTGTTTCCGTTCCGAAGCCTTCCCTTCGGAAGCGTACCAATATGAAAAGTTTGTTTCCGTTCCGAAGCCTTCCATTCCGATGTGTTCCAATGTGAGAAGTTCTTTGCCGTTCCGATGTGTTCCCATATGAAAAGTTCGTTTCCGTTCCAACGTAGTAACTACCTTTGAATCCTTGTATCCGTCGTCAAACCCTGAAACAAAAAACTGTGAAAACACAGTTTCGTCCACGCCGGGCATCGAATATAGGTTCCCTCACTCCTGAGTAAGTCGCTCTCCCAACTGAGTTACGCGGACATGTGCTCTCATTGTTATCTGCCTTTATCTCATGTGCGTCCTGCGGTGCAGGCACGTCACATCCCCCCCTTGAAAGAGGGCCGGGGGCATGGACAACGGGTCAGCCGGGATCATGTGTCTCTGTATCTGCTGAAGAACGTGCATTTGAGAAATGCCAGACGATTTGGTGTGTGGAACGTAGCATCACACTGATTTCTTTTTTCGAAGCACTGAAGAAAGGATTCTCATTTTTCCTGTCTCGCCGTGTGGAAAGAACATTACATCATTGCGAGAAACTTAACAGCCGGGCCATCCTGAATATTCGGTGGCCAATGTGAAAACACAGTTTTGTCCACGCCGGGCATCAAAACCGGGTCCCTTCACTCCTGAGTAAGTCACTCTCCCAACTGAGCTACGCAAACATGTGCTCTCATTGCTATCTGCCTTTATCTCAAGTGCGTTCTGCGGTGCAGGCACGTCATAAAACCTATGCAATTCTTACACCAAACTTATTTACTTTGAATAAGGATAACTCTATCGATTTTGGTTCATGTAAAACCCAGTCCTTTGCTGCAGTTAACAAAAGATACGAAACTTTTCTTAACTTATCACGTCAAATAACCCTTTAGTGGTGACTTACTATAGAGGTGGCGCACATGTCAAGACGACAAATAGCAGTAATAAGCCCTTACCGGCATAAAAGGACGGAGAGAAGGATGTGTGTTCGATTCCGCCACGGACAGATTTGGGTTTCACATAATAACATGCGATATCATCTTTATTTTTTGCCCTGAATGTTTATTCCCACTTCACGTGGCAGAGTCATGCTTCATCTATTACAAAATCTCCTTCAAAAAAAGTTAGAATTCCTCTTGGTAATACAAACATTCCAAAAACAGCTTTTGACATCGTGCAAGTCGCAAATTTTCTCAATCCTTGGGACTGTTCACACCTTTGAGATAGTGCCCTAAATAAGACGATAGCCGAATGGTCATATGTGTGGACCTCTGTTCAATCATCCGATTTGGGACTGAACTTGAGTCTTCGGTGAGACGTGACTGCTGCGCTTGGTTCATAACTCCGGCTCTCTCCCTTTTCTGGAAACAATGACCCTAAATTAGGGACGGGCAACCTTACACCCTCGCAGGGTCGTTAAATCCCGAAACAAAAAAAAACAATTTATTGAGATTTTCGAAAATTTCTGCTAGGGAAAGTTTCTCCCCAACATTACGATCTTCAGGTACTTAGATCGAAGACAAATTAAGTTTCTTTCAGAAATGTTTTTTTTTATTTTGCACTATTGGCTTTAAGTTTCATCATTGTTCCTCTATCAAAAAAGAAAGAAAGAAAGCCTCCTTAATAGTTATCTACAAACGACCGAAAAAAAGGCCGTTAGACTCCAGACTCTTGGAGGAGCATTTCAAAACTTCAATGAAATACACTCACGGACAACGAAATTTGCGCGCCTAAAAGAACCGCGAAACTTTGCAATAGCGCATATTGGTATGAAAATGATCCACGTTTGGTGCGACTGCGCATGACCGCATACCCTGTTGTGGCGCTGTAAGCACGAACCAGGCAGCCTTATAAACCGGCGTGTAGTCGATGTCCCATGAAAGTGAAAAGCACCGGCCGACGCAAACAAGAGTACAGAGTGACAAGAATGCTGCGTCGATGCCAGAGATATCAATTTATGCAACTTGCGGACTTTGAGAGAGGCCTGATCATCGGACTGAAAACCGCAGGGTGGTCGGCACGCTGTATTGCCCGCAACGTGGATCGTTCTGACCATACCGTCCGTCTATGCTGGGAGCAGTGGACACGCGACGGCACTGCCACACGGCGGAGCGGCTCCGGACCGACCAGGAGGACCACCGGTAGAGAGGATCGACGGATCGTGCACAAGGCTCGAACGGATCCCACGGGGACCCGGTCCACTATACAGGCAGATGTAGCGACTCCTGTGTGCCCACGAACCATTTCCCGACGCCTCGTGGAAGCGAATCTGTGATCCTAGCGCCGCTTGCGTGTGCTGCCATTAACACCGAAATATCGCCGGCTCCATGTGCAGTGGTACCAGGCCAGAGCGACGTGGAACGCTACAGACTGGAGACGTGTGATGTTCAGCGATGAGTGCCGCTTCGTTTTGGGGACAGGTGATCATCGTGTCCGGATGTGGAGGTCCCCGGGTCAACGGCACAATCCCAACCTCGCTATCGAGCGCCACACCTCGCCCACTGCAGGCAATATAGTCTGGGAAGCCATTGCCTACAATAGCCGATCAGCTTTAGTAGTGGTACGTGGATCACTGACGGCCAGCGGTATGTGGAAAATAACCTACGGCCTCATGTGCTCCCATTTCTGGCCGGAATTCCAGGTGCGCTATACCAGCAGCATAATGCCCGCCCGCAAACGGCTCGGGTTGCCCAGGACAGCCTACGTCATGCCCAGACACTTTCATGGCCTGCCCGCTGCCTGGGCATGTTCCTTATCGAGCATGTGTGGGACCAGTTGCAACGCCGGCTACCACCGTGCCGCACTATCCGGGATTTGGAGCACACCGTCTAACACGTGTGGGCCAGCCTGCCGCAGGACAACATCAGTCGTCTGTTCGTCTCCATGCCGGACCGTATTGCAGCATGTATCACAGCACGAGGTGGTGCGACGCGCTATTGAAAATGACCGGACTGCGTGCCACAGATCCATCTGTAATTGTCCTGCAGCTCTGTTTTTGCCATCATGTGTATCATTCATCTGTATCATTACGTCCATAAAATTTCAGTTCAATGCGGTGCTTCCTTCTTGGTGAGCAAATTTCATTGTCCGTGAGTGTATTTTAAATCAAGTTTAGATCGGGATGTACCTAAATTAAAGCTTTTGGAAACCTTTTGTCAGCAGTTATGTCTTTTAATACCATACTATTACCTTTTAATGGTTCTGATATTTCTTGTAAATACTCGGTGATCACTGAAAACTACACTCTAATTTCTCTTATTCCTCACCATAAAACTCAAGTTATTTATTTCAATTCGTTGTTCTCGTGATGGCTTAAAAGACTGCCCAGGTGCATTACGTGCTGAAAGCGACAGAAGATACAACGCACGAATGAGCCGGAAGAGGAAATGTTCTTCTTGAACATTTCCTCTTTCGTCTTACTCGCGCGTGAAATGCTTTTGCGAGTAGAGTTTTGAAACAAACGAGTTGAGTTTTTTCTGTTCGCTCTCATTCTTGTGGATGTACTTCTTGTAATTAGAACGACGCTGTAAATTTTTTTCTGCTGCCTATTTGCAGACATTTAGAAGCGCGCGCGCGCACACACACACACACACACACGTTTTCTCTCGAAAAACTTTCCTCTTCCTTTAATTGCATCTTTTGGTGATAGCATTATAAAGTCAATTGAGCCAGCATTAATGTCATTCATGGCAAGCAGTGAAGTCAAAGTAGTGAAAGGAACCGTAACATTTTTCAGAAATCATTAATCATGTGATTATTAAACTGTTAATAAATTGGTTCTCGGTCGTTAACATAATCAGCAAAAACTACTGTACCCACACACCATAGTCAGTATCATTAGGCCACTGATATGAAAGTTCTTAAATCGAGGAATTCGATGAGAATGCATATTCATTATCAGATATACCTCCCTCTTCTTAAGGGAAGTATATCTAATAATTAAACCTTATTTTTCGGCTAAAAACTTCATTTTTCGACTGTCATAAGATTTAAACCTCGTTTTTCGACTGACATAAACAGAGATTCCTACACTGTAGGAACAGTGGAAAAATATATCCCATGTTATCTTAAGAGTGTAGTGTTGTGGAAAATTACGACAGTCAGCTCACAGCATCTCCATGAAACGCAAGAATAGTACCAACCCGCGTCACACTCCACTCTGTCTTTGCTGCTAAGCATTGCATCCGCACTTACAACTCCCAAAGTTCATTTCATCGACCTCTGTCTGTCAAGTTATAGTATTTGTCATTTTCTGGTAGGACTTCCGTCCACAGTGAGTAAAGTTTAGGTCCCACCAGCCACCTACAGCGAGATCGCCTTTTGGGCAGGACACAGAAATGGAAGGAATGAGAGCAAGTCTAGCGACTTTGACAGAACAGTTTGTAGTGAGATTAGAGTACAGTAGATGGCGCCACCGTACAAGTACGATGTTGCACACAGAAGGGTGAGAGAATTTCAGGGGGGGCATAGGAAAGGATACTCATTTAACCAGTGGGTCCAGCCTGGGGGCCGTCACTTAACGTGCTCGTCCGATGCACGGCGGATATTCAGCGATTGTTAGTAAATCACACCGTCTCTGAAAGATCAGCCCAGGTTCGAACCTGAGGACCTAGCATCGATAGTCTGACTCGCTAACCACTAAGCCATCCGCGGCTCCATCGACCTCTCTTTTCCCCTACAGCTGCTTAAGTACACTGAAGTGCCAGAAAAACTGGTACACCAGTCTAATACTTGGTAGGTCCCCCACGGGAGCGCAGGACTGCATGAATACGACGAGGCATGGACTCCATTAGCTTTTGGAAATATGCTGTACACAATGCACACTTCCTGCAGAGCGTTGCACAATTCGGGTGTATTCCGAGGTCTCGGATTCCTGTGTTCGATAGCGTGTTGCATGGCATCCCAAATGTGTTCTATCACGTTCAGATCTGGGGACTTGGATGGAAATGGCAACACCCCAAACTCAGATAAATGCTCCTCTAACCTTAATGTTGCGTCCCGACACTTGTGTGGAGGTGCATTGTTCTGTTGGAACATGCCCAACCCATCAGCATGAATGCAGGACATAAACGAGTGTACCTCGTCAGAAAGGATGCACACATAGCGTTGGCCGGTCACAGACGTTTGTAGACATACCAGGGGTCCCAGTGAGGTCCAGCAAAACACACCCCATACCATTACGGACCTCCCACCAGCCGGTACAGTTCCCTGTTGACAGGCGGGATCCATGGCTTCATGGGGTCACACACGAATCCTTCCATCTGCCCGATGCAGTTGGAAACGCGACTCGTCAGACCAGGCTACCTGTTTCCAGTAATCAAGTGTCCAGTAGCGGTGTTGCCGTGCCCAAGCGAAGCGCATAACTCTGTGTCGGGCACCCATCAAGGGGACTCGAGTTGGGCTTCGGCTCCCACAGCCCATATCGTGCAGGGTACGTTGCACAGTCCGGGCACTGATGCTTGTTGAGGCTCCAGCGTTGAATTCCGATGATACCTGCGAGAGTGTTGCACGCCTATCGCGTGAAACGATTCTTGACAGCCGACGATGGTCACGTTCACCCAATGTCTTTTTACGGCCACACTGGTATCGTAGGTTGAAGGTTTTGCCGGAATTCCTGTAGTCATGGTACACCCTTGCAATGGTCGTCCGTGAAAATCTGAACTTCTTCGACCTCCGAAATATTATGGCCCATCTCACGAGCGCCAGCTATGACATTGCGTTGAAAATCGCTTAAATCGTTATTACTTGTCATTCTCATGCCGAAAACAGCTCTGACAGCTGGCAAGGATGTCTATCGCTTTATGTACGCACTGGCGGACGCAACCGAGTACGCACATAGGTGACGTTGCTATGTATTTTGCAAAAGCTCTTCTATACCAGTTTTTCTGGCACTTCAGTGTACATCCCCTCTGTAAAATTTTAAAGATTTGTTACAAAAAAGCTTTAAGGTTTCAATGTCACTTGTTGACTTAAACTATTTGTTGAACCCTTAAGTTTTAGTTCAACTTGTAGATGTAGAATTTTTAAGCTGCAACATGTGCAGCTTAATTACACACCGGATAGTGTGAAAACAGGAATTTGCCTGTGATGACGATCTTAACCGCGTCTCCTCGCTCCGGAGCGAGTTGCTCTAACCGACTAAGCTACACCGACGGACTGTGTCGCTGCAGATTTGTCGTCTTCACACGTGATTCAGCTCTGTAGTACGTCACAACTGTCCAAAGTTAAGAATCAAAAACTGATTACTTGCTAATTCAATGTCCAACTTCAATTCAGTAGATGAGCACACCAAAGAAAAACAATGTTGAAGGTAAAAAATGGATGTTTATATTCCTACACTGACCTTCGGTAACACATTTAACTAGCGCTTTATGCAATGGAAAATAATACTTCGGAAATTATTGTATGCATATAAAATGATGACATTTCCATTTCATTTCAAAAACGTATCTTACTTGTTGCAAGAACACGTACAAGACATCGGGAGAACGAAACATAAATGGAAATTTTAACAACATTGAATAAAACACAGAGCACAAATAAACACACAGGGTTTGCTATAAAGATTGCAGCAGGAGAACAGAGTGTGTGAACACAGTGAGTTTCTTACTCTCACAGGTGTTGCTCGGAAGTTGATCACGTGTCACCGTGTCAGCACTTAACACAGAGAAGTCAGAAATAATAAACAACTTTTTCTTTTCTTCGGGTGAAAACAAATGTGCGCCAGTGCTGCGAGATGTTTCTGTGACTTACCGTATATACTCGCATATAAGCCGATCTCGAGTATAAGCCGACCCCCCAACTTCAGCAGCTAAAAATTAGTGAAAATCCTTGACCCGCATATGAGCCGACCTTAAAGTTTCAAGATTTGGGGAAACTTATTTATTATTATAATTATCATAAAATATGAAAATTTCTGAGATTACCTTCTTTAAAATTCTTCAAAGTCTCATTCACTATCGGAGTTTCCAAAGAATTCCTGTAAATCCACTTCCGTTCCGCTTGTATTGTCAATATACACATCGTCAGAAAATTCATCATCGTTCCTGTTGTCTCCACTTGAATCGTAAATCAGTTCATCTTCCGTTCCACCCATGGCGTTAATTATACAGCACTTTTTGAAAGATTTTATTACCATTTCTGGTGGAATTGCGTCCCACTCTTGTTTCAAATACGAAGTAACAAGGCCAGTGTCGGCCTTTTTTAAGTTCCCACCTTTTTGTGGTTTCCACATCTGATGATGAGATCCATACAATCCATTTCTGTTGAAGTTTGTCTTTGAAAAGTTTTATCAAACTAACATCAAGTGGCTGCAAAAGTGATGTTAAAACATCAGGTACGTATTACTACCATTGCACTGTTTCCTTAGCCTTTTTTTTAACATCTTCAGTTTTATGTGTTCTAAAGGCATTCCACATGAATGGCTGTTCCCCTTCTCAACAGCCAAGTGATGTTTCCGATGTCTGACTCACTGTGTGTCCGGTTCTACAGGTGAGGTTACACAGCGCGCAGTTCCACAGGGGAAATAAAATAAGGGGACTCCTTCGTGTTTGGAAGCAAAAATTCCATGGACTTAATTTAAAACAATATTAGATATTGCATTTACTACACTAATTGTCATAAAAAAAACGCGCACTAAGAAAAAACCGTGCGATTAACGCGAAACTCGGCGAATAGCTACGGGGAGAGCAGATATGCAAATGATTAAAGTTTCGTGCGATTCAGCATGCCCGCGCGTCCACGACCGGCGCTGCAATCGCAATCATTGGGGCTTATGAGGCGCCTCGCAGGGGACTTCACATGCGAAGGGCCGCGGGTGGCCTAGTGGGCAACGTTCGTGATTGCCACGGAAAGGACCTCAGGTTCTATCCCAGGCAGGTACAAACGCTCGATCCACTAAATATCCGCCGTGCGTCGAATGGGCATGTTAAGCCGTTTAACCCGGGTACTGGCCCCCGGTAATAAATAAGGGCGTCTTCCTCCCCCTTTCTACTTCGCTTCCGTGTAACTTTCCTATCGGGCAATCTAGCCCAAATCTCCTAGCTTCCTATTTCTAAGGGTTGTTTAAGACCTGGGGTCAGATACTCCCTTCCTAAAATCTTCTACATATGATCATACTTCACATGCGTGCTGATGCGCACGGTAAGAGTCAAGGAGCCGCCGTAGATGTGCGTACGGGCAACTGACGGAGTTTGAACGAGGCCATATAATCGGGATGAGAGAGGTTGGGTGGCCGGCGCGCAGAATCAGCCGCCATTTGGGCCGATCGGATAGTACGGTTCGATCGTGTTGGGAGCAATGGACACGGGAAGGCACCCAAACACGGCGGACTGGCTCTGGACGAAACAGACACACCACTAGCAGAGATAACCATGGAATCGTGGGAGCGGCACTCACTGATGCAACGACGTCCTCGTCCAATATCCACAGACATGTGGCAGATGTACAAGGGAATCCTGTGTCTGCCAGAACCATTTCCAGACGCCTGACAGAGGAGAATCTGCACTCTTGACGGCCCTTACGTTTTCTGCCTTTAACACGGGACCATCGTCAACGTCGATTGCAGTGGTGTCAGAAGCGAGCAACGTGGAATGCTACGAACTGGCGACGTATAGTGTTCAGCGATTAATGCCGATTCTGTATGGGAACACACGACCACCGTGTCAGGGTGTGGAGGACCGCAGGTGAGCGCTATAATCCCAACCTCACTGTACAGCGGCACACGTCCTGAACTGCAGACATCAGACATGATGGTCAGGGAAGCCATCGCGTATGACAGCCAGACTTCCCTCGCAGTGATCCGAGGGGCGTTGACAGCCCAGCGCTACGTACAGGAGATACTGTGGCCCCATGTGCTGCCTTTCTTGGCGGGGCGGCCCGGAGCCATTTTTCAACAAGATAACGCCCGTCCGCACACGGCTCGGGTTTCCCAGGACTGTCTACGTCATGCTTCGACGCTTCCGTGGCCTTCCAGATCGCCTGACCCTTGCTCATCTAGTACGTCTGTGACCATATGGGACTCCAGCTTTCTCCATGTCCCAGTGTTCGTGATTTATAGCGTCAGTTGCAAGACGTGTGGGCCAATCTGTCCCAGGAAAACATACGGCGTCTCTTTTGACTCCATACCGGACCGTATCACTGCAGGTATCCGAGCACGAGGCGGTCCAACGCGGTACTAACGCTGACCGGAATGTGTACCGTATGTCCGCGGGAAATCGACCTGCTGCCGTAATATTGTAATTAATTCTGTCCTTGGCATGTACCATCTCACTACTAAAATCTCATTTCAATCCAACGCCTTCTTCTTGGTGGGCGCGATTTTTATGACAATGAGTGTATATTAGCAGCACCTATTCCCGTAGGAATGTTACTCTGAGTGAAAAAATATTCCATAATTTTAACTTTCGGCTTATACACGAGTATACACAGCCTCTCCTTGACAAATGTCAACCCCGCCTTCTCGTGGTGCATCCTGTTCCCACTAAAGGGGCTCTGACGACCGCCAATAGCGGTATAACTATACCATCGGGATTAGAGGAAATTCTATCCCACACTCACCAACCCGCTTGGCCAGCGTGGTGAGTTATGGCCAAACCCCTCCAAAATGATTCCACAACTTAAATCTTGGCCCTCAGTCTCCGGCAGCTGGAATGTACCTGGCCAAGGCAGCGGCCAGTGCGACATGAAGGCAGAGGGTGCTAAGAATCCCCGGAGGACCGGACTAGGCTGCCATCTGATGCTGACCTTGGCTACGTACAATGGACGCTCCCTATCTTCTGATTCAAGGCTTCTTGAATTGGAAGAGGAACTACAAAGGATCAAGTGGGACATCGTGGGACATCGTGGGGCTAAGTGAGGTAAGGAGAAAAGGAGAAGATCTCATCGAACTGAAAAGTGGACATCTCTTCTACTATCGTGGGACAGATACTGGCAGAACTAGTGGTGTTGGATTTATAATAAACAAGAAACTGAAGGATAAAGTTGTAGAAGTGGAAAGTTCCTCTGACAGAGCTGCACGACTTGTTATCCAACTCTCAAAAAGATACCAGGCTCAGATTATTCAAACTTATGCACCCACCACAAGTCATCCTGAAGAAGAAATTGAAGAATTTTATGAGGAAATTTGTCATCTAAATAATAAAGGTAAGCAGCACTTGAAAATAATTATGGGAGATTTCAATGCAAAAATAGGGCAACGGCAACAGAATGAAACTTCAGTAGGTAAATTCGGTCACGGCAACAGAAACCAGCGTGGAAATACTCTCGTTGAGTTTGCAGAGGCAGAAGGATTTTCATCTTGAATTCCTTTTTCAAGAAAAAGCCACACAGGAAATGGACATGGAGACATCCAATTGGGACGACAAGTGAAATTGATTTTATTATGTGTAACAAAAAATTCGTCATCGAAGACTGCAGTGTGCTAAACAAGTTCAACACAGGTAGTGACCATAGATTGGTGAGATGTAAGATGCACCTCAACACTAAACTTGAACGTGGCAAGCTCATAAGACAAACAAAATCTATTGACATAACCAACCTTAAAAAACACCATAATACCTTCAAATTGGAACTGAAGAACAGGTTCTCTGCTTTAGAAGGCCTAACATCGGAAGAAGTGGATATTTCTGAAGTTAACAGAAAAGTAACCAAAGCTCTTATGGAAACAGCAACAAAATTAGCTGGGTCTAAGAACAAGTTGCATGTAAATAAATTATCAGGAAAAACGAAAATGTTGATGCAAAAAAGAAGAGAGATGAGGACAACTAAAGAAGATGTGACTTCCAAAGTGAATATATAGAGCTATGCAAGACAGTAAGAAAAAGTATCACTGAAGACGTAAGAAAATTCAACTGTGAACTAGTGAGGAAAGCAATTGAAAACAACCAAAGCCTAAAGATAGCAAAGGGACATCTCAGTAAGGGAAGAAAACAGATTATGGCACTGAGAAAAGAAGATGGTTCTGTAACAAGAAATAGAGGCGAAATTTTGACTAGAGTGAAAGATTTCTACTCCAAATTATATGAAAGGGATGATACATGCACTCCAGACATCATGAAAGATACAACTACCAGAGTTCCTCCAGTCCTTCCAGCAGAAGTTGCACATGCAATCAAGAACATGAAGCGGGGGAAAAGCTCCAGGAGAAGATGGAATTACTGTAGACATCATACAAGAAGCAAGTGGAGAAATCGAAACAGTACTCGCCCAAATTTTCACTCGATGCCTTAATGAAGGAAAGATTCCTGAGGATTGGAACACCGCTACAATGATCCTGCTACATAAGAAAGGTGACATTGAGGATCTTGGAAACTACAGACCTATCAGCCTCCTATCAGTAGTTTATAAAATCTTCACTAAAGTTCTTTCACACCGCTTGAAGGTAACACTGGACATGGCTCAACCGAGAGAACAAGCTGGATTCAGGAGTGGCTACAGCACAATAGATCATATCCACGTGCTGAGAGAACTAATTGAAAGAGCGAGGGAATATGAACTTCCATTGTGCATGGCTTTTATCGATTATGAAAAAGCCTTTGATTCGGTGAAACCATCAGCAGTTACAATGGCTCTGAAAACCTGCGGTATTGAAGATGCATACATTAATATTATTAATAACATCTATGAAAATGCAAGTGCAAAGATTCGGCTGTTTGAAAATACAACACACGTAAAAATTGGAAAGGGAGTGAGACAAGGTGACACCATATCTCGAAGCTCTTTAATGCCACATTGGAGGGTGTTTTTCAGTCGCTGAGCTGGGAAAACAAGGGGATAAAGATTAATGGAGATTATCTAACCCACCTTCGTTTTGCTGATGACGTAGTCATTTTTGCAACTACCCCATCAGAGCTGCAGAGTATGATCCAGGAACTTGCTGACAAGAGTAAAGAAGTGGATTAAAAATGAACTTTCAGAAGACAAAAGTGATGTTCAATGCTTTTACAAGAAATGAAGATTTATCGATTGATGGAGAAAAGCTGGAGATGACAGACACGTACGTTTATCTTGGACAGCAGATATCAAGTGAGGGTCACATTGATGAAGAAATTAATCGGCGTACAAAACTTGCCTGGAGAGCTTTTGGAAGAAACAGCATAATTTTCAAGAGCAATATGCCATTATGTCTTAAAAGAAAAGTGTTTGATCAATGCATCCTTCCAGTGCTTACGTATGGTGCAGAGACGTGGACCTTAACTAAAAGAGACATACAAAGGCTGCAGACAACTCAAAGAAGCATGGAGAGGTGCATACTTGGTGTAACCAGGAGAGATAAGAAGAGGAACTCGTGGATCCGAAAAATGACAAGAGTGGTAGACATCATGATCAGAGTTAAATCCCTGAAATGGCAATGGGCTGGACATACTGCGAGAAGGACAGATCATCGATGGACAGCCGAAATTTTAGATTGGATTCCAAGGGACAGGAAAAGACCCAGAAGAAGACCACATGGGAGATGGGTGGATGAAATTCGAAAGTATGCAGGGGTGACATGGAGGAGACTGGCACAAGACAGACCGTTGTGGAGGAAACTTGGGGAGACCTTCGTCCAGCAGTGGATTGATAATGGTTGACAATGATGATGATGATGATGATACGATATCTTCAAACAGAAGGTACTTCACTTCACAATTCCACATTGATTATATAAATCAAGAACTTCAGATTACTAACTCATTCATTCGATAATAAACAACTATCAAGAGGTTCGCTCGCTAAATCTTAACAAAGTGTAATCAACATATATCTGCTCGTAACGTTTCCCTGTCGTTTACAATCAACTTGCGCGTAAATCATATCTTTTAATCTCATCGCACGTTCTTATCTCGTTCTCATCTCGTCTATAACCCATTGCCCCCTCACACGGCGCTTACACATAAGTTTCATTGACTTCCGACTCACTGCCAGAACTGTCAACTTTGAAAATTCGTGGAAAAAATAATGCGTCGAAGAAGCTTAACGAGAAGAAACCAAATGTATATACATAAAAATACATAAACTGAAAAGGAAGATTATATTAGAGGTATACGTCACACCTCGCATTTCCCTAATTGTTCCTCTGTGTTGGGAATGTTGGAAGAAAAGTGTATCCCTTTCCAAGTTACGTATGTTTACCAGCTGAACAGTCAGCGGCCGAAAATGCGAGGTTCTTGAATTAATAACTTCTCATATCAAATCTGTTTCTGAAACGCTCTGCCATTTAAAAAATTTGTCTTAAATTGCAATTTTTCCTGGTAAACTGGTAAGGAAACCAAAATGGATTCTGGGCAATAGATTCTATAGAATTCCATTACTTTTCGCACTAAACATACTGCAATTCCAGGAAATTCAATAATTACTGAATAATTTCAATATAATTCTATTGCTTTTCGCTCTAAACATACCGCTGAATCTAGGCTCATATCCCAGGACAAACATGCCTTTCGAAATTGGCCCTCTTCACTCCCCGGGATTATTGACTGCAAATTAGGGATAGACGAGGCCTTATAGGTATGCTCATGGGGTCGTTAAACCCTGAAATGAAAGAGTATTTTGCAGTTAACGTACTTCCTTACTACGTAAATAATTCGTACATATATACACCGAAGAGCCAAAACATTATGTATGACCAGCGTATCTTTACGCAAATCGAAGCAACTGGAGGCAAACGACGGCGCCTGTACCTGATACTGAGCTATGTTATTCAGTGTTATTCTTGTTCTGCAGATGGGAAAGACAACGGACTTACCCATAAGCATTGTTGGCAAAGGCCAAATTGTAATGGCCAGACGAATAGATCAGAGCATCTCCTAGACGGCAAGGCTTATGAGGTGATCACAGTCAGCCGTGCTAAGTACATTCAAAAAGTGGTCAGAGGGGAAAAAACCACGAACCGCAGATAAGGTGTGGGCCGATCCTGGCTCATCAATGCTGAAGGTGAGCCGCGGCTATCCTGTATGGTACGAGCCAACAGAAGGGATACTGTGGCTCAGCTCGCCGGTAATTTGAATGCTGATGACTGGAGTAATGTGTCACAACATACAGTACATCGAACCCTGGTGAAAATGGGGCTGCGTAGCCGTAGGCCTTTCCGAGTAGTCATACTGACCTCGTTTCACCGTCGAAAGTGCCGACAACGGGCACGCAAGCATCGAAACTGGACCTTGAATGATTGGAAGAAGGTCGTCTAGTCTGATGAATCGCTCTTCTTGTTGCACCATGTGGACTGCCGGGTGCGTGTGCGTCATTTACCTAGGTAAGTGTTGGCATCGGAATGCACCGTGTGACGAAAAGAAGCCGGTGGAGAAAGTGTAATGCTGTGGGGTATGCTCTGTTGGCCAGCCATTCATGTGCAAGAGACTATTACGTCTACCACTTACCTAAACAACATTGCAGACCAGATCCATCCGTCCTTTCATGGCAACGGTATTCCCCTCTAGTAGTGCCTTCTTTTACAGGATAATGCGCCATGCCACACTGCCCGGATTGTTCGAGAATGGTTCGTGGAACATGAAGAAGACTTCCAGCTATTTCCCTGACCTCCAAAGCCCCCAGACATCAATCCAATCGAGCATCTGCTGTTTGTGTTGGGGCAGCAAATTCTATCTGCGGTTTGTGTTGGAGCAGCAAATTCTATCTGCGGCGGCTCAACCACTTAACTTACAAAAATTTAAGGATCTGTTGGTAACGTGTTGGTATCAAATACCGCAAAACACCTTTAGAAATCTTGTAGCGTTCGTGCCTCGCCGGGTAAGAGCTGTTTTTGGCGGCACGTGGAGAACCAATATCATTTTAGGCCGGTGGTCATAATGTTTTGGCTCTTCGGTGTATATGTGGGTGGGTGTAAAACTCGTGTTCATATAGGAAAGTAAAGCGCTTCGCGGTTAAGGTACTTCCCCGCATGTTTTCCTTATTTGCACGCCTACAGATGTGAAAAAACAAGAATCTAGCTGAAAATCCTAGAAACATGGATCAATGGGTTCTGATCTATTTTCTGAGTGTTCCCAACAAATCCTTTGAGAGAAAAAAAATACTTGGGAGGAAGTTGTCTGTTGTTTGTCATCATGATGGATAATCGGTAGATGCATTCTTCTTTTTCCAGTTTCTGTCGAAAGAGATTGATTGGATACAATAGAAATTTACCGATCAATTTAATTTTTGAAACTATTTTTTTACGTGAGCCTCCTTATACATTACGTTTCCCTCAGTTTGCAAATCCCGAAAGTTGCGATATTCCCTTTTCGGGAGTCCAAAAGTAAATTGCTAACACAGTCCAATTGAATATACGAGGGAGTTCTGCAGGTTAGCGTGAAACATATTCTATTAATCTCATGCGAGACCCAAAATTGGGTTGAATTGAAGTGACTTCCGAACGAATTTTCTTAAGGAAGTATATGAAGGCAGGTAACTCTGCCTATAAGTGCATCTTAGTTGGGGTTGATGTTTCCTCAGGACCGCTGTGGTCCTTAAAGAAAAATGAAAGGATGGCAAAACTAAACACCAAAGTTAAAAAAGGGATAACAAACTCCTGCTTCTGAATATTTCAATAAATCGCATTTTTCGGCATTTTGTTAGATTTCCGTATATCTTTTTGTGGCAAAAATATAAGATATCTTAAATGTTGGTGTTAAACGAAGAAATGAGCATTAGCTGGGTATAAAAGAATTATGGAAAATTGACAATTCATAATAAAACAGCAAAAATCTTTCTTTGAGATCCGTGAAATTTATGCATGTTAATCATTGGTGAAGGAAAAGTTACATCGAAAATTTCTACGGCGTTTGTAAGGTAAATTTCAAGGTAGTTAGAATGAGAGAAGGTAGGCCAATGAGTTCGCCCAACCCACTCCGGCTTAGGGTTCCTGGAATCAGTGACGTCAGTGAAACCCTCTTGGAGCTGTCCAACGTACCCTCTCCGCAGTGCAGACATTCACTTGGTATCGTGAACTCGTTTTCAGATCAGCATACTGTAGTTTATATTTATTTGTTTAATCAACGAATGATTTTACAATCATCCGTTACCAACTGATTTCAAGCACAGGCTGAAAATGCTATTGCTTGGATCAAAGCTTCCGCTGTCGGCAAATGGCAACGTTAAAAACGACGAAGCAAGGCTGGCTGTAACATAAGGGCAACCGGGGCGGTCGCCTCGGGCCCCACCCACACTTTGAGAGAGAAAAAACGAAATCACTTTTTGTAGGATTTTTTTATAATTTTTTTTTCGTAAGTTTTGGACCGCGTAGCCCTTAAAAAGATTTTTATTAAGTTTTTTTTTTGTTTCCAATCCCCCTCCCCTTTTTGAATAGGTTATCGCCCTTCGCCGTACAAATCATCTGTGAGCACTACTTTCGTCTATTGATATTGAGACCAGTCAACGTGAACAGAGCCCATTTAAGAAGACAGAGGACCCGGGGCTGTATTGGGGCCCACCAGTGGTACAGTCCTGAAAAAAGTAGTGGTCTGGTAGTCCGAAGATCGGCCCAGGAGTATAGAATCCAGCAAGGCCGCCCCGGTGGCGCAGTGGTCTAAGGCAATGGCCTCTGATCATTCGTCCGAAAGGGGTCCGGGTTCGAATCCCGGTGAGGCATGGATGTTGTGTTTGTCTTACGGCACTGGCTCTCTCCCTTCCCTGGAACCAGTGATCCAAAATTAGGGACTGCTTATAGCTCATTGAGTTGCTCACGGTGGTCGTTAAACCTCCAATCAAAAAAAAAAAATCCAGCAGGTATGTGTGGGTGGGAGGAGGGGGTAAGCGAGAGAGAGAGAGAGAGAGTGTGTGTGTGTGTGAAGAAGAAGAAAGAGAAAAAAATTGGTTAAGATTATTTGTGTTAAAAAATGTTGATTTCGGTTCGCGACGATTGAATAAATTGAATTTAAAAAAGTCCGATTCAGTGAGGTACAAATTAGTCTGTCGCCACCAGGCCTTGACAAAAAGTAGCCTGGCTGCACCAGGCCTCGAAAAAGTAGCCTGGTGTCACCAGGCCTCGAAATAAAAGTAGCCTGGCGTCACCAGGCCTCGAAAAAAGTAGCCTGGCATCACCAGGCCTCGACTGCAGCCCTGCTCCCCAGTATGGGAGTCCCATCCAGGATTTCACTATGGGTGGCAGAATAAAAAAGTACCCGGGAGAAAACATTTCCAAAATATTATGAGGAAGCCATGAAAATATCCCTGCCATATTGAAGTGTGTAGCCCATGATTCATGTACGAATCAGTGTTAGCAAGAAAATGTAAAAATGCATGCCTGAAAGATGGATATAAGTTCTGTTCTGGTTCAATCCTTCCCCCCCCCCCGGTTTAGCTTCTTGAAGTTACACCGAAGTAGTGGACAAAATAATATGACATCAAACAAAGATCTTCGCTCTTTCCACGTTTATAAGTGAGCCACAGAAAAAATTCTCATTGGCCGCCACCGGGAGTCTAACCCAGGGTATTCCAGTTACGCGCCGGATATGCTTCCGCTACACCACAGCGGCCTCGAATTCCTCCTGACTCACACACGCTAACTGCCAAGCCAAGTTGGCAGGTTGCTTCTTGGAGCCCCGCACAATGCTGGGGATTCACCAAAGATGGTAAGCAGTAACTGAAGAAATAATTAGAAGACGAATGAATAATTAATTGAATTTTTCTGTGACTCGTTAATAAACGTGGAAAGAGCGAAAATCTTTGTTTGATGTTCCTGGTCCACGTTAAATGTCTGTATTAATTAAAATAATATGATCCAAATACCATGATTCAAACAATTTCTTAATGTATGAAAATGTTCCCCAATTACAGATGTGTACAAAAAAAATCTGTAATGCTTTCGAACATTTTGAGGGTAGACTGGGGACGACTATATTTTTTGCGGGCTCCTCCTGAAAAAGCGGAAAGAAATAGAAAACATTTTCACAAGGCAGTTTCTTATACTTTTCATTGTGCTATCCGAAAAAAAAAAAAACACCTGTAGAGTCTGTCAATTCTTCAGGCATCCTGCATAATTCTGGAGCCCTTTAAAATTACGAGGCCCGGGGCTGCAGCCCCCTAGCCCCCCTCTTAAATGGGCTCTGAACGTGAAGCATACACCGCTATTGGTAAGCTGTACGACATGTCTTGGTTAATGGTAGACAGCGTACGGGTTTCCGGGCATATAGTCGTGCTGCATTTAAACGTCTTGATACTGTTTGGCGCGAAATTCACACACCTGTACTTGCTTGAAGACTATTTAGCAAGCTGTCCCGCAGTACTTTGCCGACTCCGTTGTGCCATTATGGCCAGGTAACGGGCATCCCGCTGGCCCGTACAGCAGGAAGGATCTCCAGCAAAACATCTGGCAGCATTTCTATGTCTCCTGAACGTTGTCCAAATCCGCGACACTATGCAACGTGCTACTTCAAACTGTCTAGCGACATCGGTCACAGTCCAGCCATCTTCGAGCTTGCCAATAATCCGGCCACAGGAAAAATCATCCATCTAGTGTTTGCAGACATCCTTTTGTTGTCTCAGACACGCGGTTTATCGGTCCGCTGGTGTAACATACAAAAAACAGAATGAACTCATACGAGAAACGATTCAGCCTCTTGCCTATATACATCCTCGGCAACTATCACGTGCTCACAGAAAATTTGCACCCGTGCTGCACATTATGGAGTGTCTTCATACGTCACACAGGACTCGTTTACATATGTCAGCAAGCTCTTTTAACCCCATGACTCTTTGCAATCACCAGACTTCATGTTCGTCCTTAAGTTTTGAGCAGCAGTGTATTTCCACTATTTAAAAAAAAAGTAACTCCGCGATTTTTTTAGATGGGAATTTTCTCGCATTCCATTTCTTCCGAGCTTAACATTCCTGCGTTCGCTCATTCTGCCGACTCATCTTGACTATTCGTTTATTTTATCCTGACGTAATACGGATCCACCAACACTCTGCAGTGGAACACGACTGATTGTCACGAAACTCATGTCAAATGTCATGGGAGCTACCATCATAATTGGCATGCTGCAGGAGACCATGTTTTTATTTCACGCATTCCAATCGTCACATCTGACCTTTCATCTTAGTTTAAACGGCTACAGTTTCCCGTTCGTCCCAATTACGGCATCAGTGTCACCAGGGTCAGTTGTTAAAAGTTTTTGGGCTCATCCTACAAAATCCATGCTTTTCCTATTTCCAGCTGTATGTTGGTTGCTACAGAGCGGGCAAAAATAAAAGCCTCTTCATTTTGGCTCCAAACAGAAGAACACTCAAAGTCATTGACCTAGTGCTCTTAAAGAATAAACTTATTTGATCAATAAAACAACTGTACATTACACTGATCATAACACAATATAAAATTGCAGATGCTTCAAATTTCGTATAGGGCTATTCATAGTCAATAGACTGCTGATTTCGTCCAATTGTGCCGGCACAAGTATGGATTTTTTTTTTTTTCTGAATTCCTTTCTTTTGATTACTAGCACATATTTCAGTTTAATGTTTTCGTGCACTATATCCTATTCATAATTTCAATTAAACTCGAAAAAGCAGGCCCAGGCTGATTGATGTATTCTTTGTTAGACCCGGGCAACGCCGGATCCCTTTGCTAGCATTTCGGGGGAGGGATGAGCCGTGGCGACGCCAGCAGCTCAGAACTGGGGGGGAGATATTAGGGGTCCTAAGTATCGTACGGCGGTGCAGAAGTTTAAAGTGCTTGCAGAAATTTTGTAAAACAAATTATTCATGTAAATTTTACCCGACGCTAATAATGTTATCCAGTAAAAAAGAGTTTTCAGGTACATATTGTGCGTAGTATTTATTCAGTGTGTGTAGTACTGGGAACCATGGATACGAACCTCCATGGCCTTTTAGCAAGTTGCTATTTTTACGCAATTTCAGCCTACTTCTGCCATTTTTTTTTCTTTTTTAATTTTTGCTGTCGTAATGCGGATTATGAATTTTAGTTTGCAGCCTTACGAGGAATCTCCCTATCTCGCTCGCTGTTTTTAGCACAGTAATAACGTAAGCACGATCTTTTGTAAAAAAAAAAAATGTGCTTATGTTATGACTTTGTCCGTCCGCTCGTCCGTCTGTCTGTGGTCACCATATCTCTGCAACTATTAGTCCAATTTGAAAAATTCTTGCATAGGAGAGCTTGAAATGTGAAAATGATGATTATTGCATTTCATTTTCTTTCCGATGCGCAATTTCGCCGCTAGAGAACGTAAATGCAGATGATATCGAATTCAAAATACATTTTATTCCATATATTTGCTTCTAAACATCTGATTGAAAAAAATCGTTTTCCTTTCGATGCCATTTATATCAAATACTATTCTAGATACAGTCACTTTTTCAAGTTACGCATAGATTTTCCGTTTGGGGGCGTAAAGGTAAATTCCGTTTTCCTCGGTATCTCTGCTGCTAAAAGTCCGATTTAAAACATTCTTCCTGTATCGGATACAGCTCTTGATGGGAAATGTCTTGCATATAATTTCTAATTTATGGTAAAGAATGGTTTGGCCACCAGGGGGCGTAAGTGTTTATTTATGCATCTGATGTATTTGCGGCAAAATCTGAGCTTTTAAAAACTCGATTGAAGAAATCATTTCGTGGGTCGATATCGCTTCCCTCAGAAAATTTTTTGATAATATATCTTGCTTAAAATAGACATATTTTTTCCACCAGGAGGCGTAGATGTATATCTTATTTTTGTCGATATCTCTGCTTCTAAGACTCCAATTCGAAAAATTATTTCTCTGTTGGAGAGTGTTTCCGGTGCTCATATAATTTCAAATTCTTCTTAACGCACAAGTGTGCCATAAGAGAGCGTAAGCTCACGTTTTCGTTTACAGCAATACCTGCTGTACTAAAAACCCAACTGAAAAAATTCTTTTTCGGTTCGATACTGCTTACTGTGAAAACTCTTTCTGTATATTTTTTTCACAAAATAGTGCAAAATTTTACCGCTAGGGGTGCAAACTTTTAATCTGTATTTCTCAATATCTCCATGAGGCACTGGTCTAATTGCCAAGGTAAACACAGTATAGTTTTTTTTTTTTTTGTTTTTTTTTTTTTTGCACTGTAGCCAGCAGCTTTTATATCAAGAAAAATAACGGCTATCTACATATATAATTTTGAGGCTCTCTCCATACTATAAGAATTGTAAATGGCATAGCTGTTCGCTTACAACTTTTTCAAAGTCTTAAACATTCAACATTAGTGCGACCATATTTTGTGCGGCCCCATGGTGTGTCTTGATCTCCTAATATAATTATAAAATAGGCAAAGAATGCTGTTTTCACAAAATCTTTAATACTTTGCATTTTCGTAACAGCAACATAGCTTCCACCTACGTAACAAAATACGTCAGGATTATTTAAACATCTATGAGAAGCCATTTCTGTGGACAGTCAGTTATTAAATGCTCAACATTTCAGTTGTTAACACGGTGGCCTTAACGATCAAATTGAAAGGTTTACCTAATAGTTTTAACAAAGTAACTGAGCTGTGGAGCAACTGGAAGCAAAAGTCAAGATTAACTGATCAAGTGACTAAACATGGTGCCATCTGTTGCATACATTTGGAAATTATTGCCAAAACATCGTCTCTCTCATAAATGCATGTTTACTAACTTTCTTGTAATGAGTACCGGTCATTTTATAAAATCCTGACGTGAGAAAAAAATAGAATAAATTTCTGAAATCAGTAAGGAAAATGGGCCTAGAAACCCTTTTTTACGCTTTCCAACCGTAGCTTGAAGAAGCGTATATGCTCCAGCTTTGTCCGTCTGTCTGTCTGTCCGCACAATAACTCGCGTAAAAATGGTTCGATTTCAATGAAATTTTAGTATGTGGTAGGGTACAACCTGGGAAGGAACCCTATTGAAAATGGGCGAAATGAGATCAAAGGTCAGGACATAGGAGGGGATCCATTCCATCCCTCTTATGCGTCATAACTTACGATGCTTCGATTGCAACAAAACTTCATTATGTTGTTCCGGAGATGTACTGAACCGGTTCTGTTTAATATCATCGAAATTGGGTCAAAAGTCAGGGCACAGGAGCGAGATTTATTCCACAGCCACTATCTTCATAACTTGACTAAAAATGCTTCTATTGCAACAAATGTTGTTTCGTATGTTGTTTCGGAGGTATATTGAACCAATTCTGATTAACATCATTGAAATGGGGACAAAGGTCGGGGCACAGGAACAAGATTTATTCCACAGCCATTATCCTCATAACTTGACTTAAAATGCTTCCATTGCGACAAAACTTTAGTATGTTGTTCCGGAGGTATACTGAACCAATTCTGTTTAATATCATCGAAATGAGGTCAAAGATCAGAGCACAGGAGCGCGATTTATTCCACAGCCATTATCATCATAACTTGAGTAATGATTTCTGGTATGTTGGAAAGCGTATCATAATCAATGCATTGCATGGTTTTAGTAACTTGATATACACTGAACAGCAATTGAATTAGAGATACCTGTCTAGTAACGTGTAGCACCACCTTTTGCCCTGATGACGGCGGCGATTCGTCTCGGCATGGACTCGACAAGACACCGGAAGCGTTGGGAAGCCATACGGATCCACTACCCCTGAACAAGCTCCCACAGTTCACGAAGATTTGATGGAGGGGGTCAGAGCCTCGAACATCACTCTGGATGTCATCCCAGATGTGCTCGATGGGATTGAGGTCAGGTGACCTAGCTGGCTAAGGATGCGAGGTCACGTCGGTGGAGTGTTCATCCAACCATTTGGATACAATTCGGGAGCGATGGCACGGTGCATTTTCTTGTTGCAGGATGAGGTCCGCAGTGGGATGTTGAAGAAGACGCACAGACGGGAGCAAATGGTTGTCCAGGATATCTCGGTAACGTTGACCTGTGAGGGACGATGTTACACGTACCAAGGGTCCCATTTCAGTCCACGTAAACAGTCCCTAAACGAGAATGCCACCCCCACCAGCTTGAAGAGTACCCTGCTGGCAAGAAGGATCCATCGCTTCATGTGGTTTGCGCCGTACTCATATCCTGCCATCCGCATGTACCAACGTGAATCTCGACTCATCAGTCCAGGCAACATTTTCCCACATGTCTAGGGTCCAGTGGCGATGTTCCCGCGCCCATGCTGACCTTTGCACCCTGTGATGTGCGGTCAGCAGCGCTACCCTCGTGGGACGATGGCTTCTGTACCCCATACCGAGGAGATGGTTCTGGATGGTGTGGCTGCTTACACGTTTTTCTGCACCAGCGTTAAATTGCCGAGTGATTTCTTGCACTGTGGCCCGTCTATCCGCTGTTGCAATGCGAGCTAGCCGACGATGAAACCCCGCTCATCCACACGCTGTTGTCCACGGCAGTTGGCCCTTGCAGGGATTGTTTTATCGGATTCGATGTACTCACGGTGCACCCGTTACACAGTGGCTCGTGAAAATCCCAGTGCCTGCACGACTTCCGAGACGGAGTGACCCATTCGTCGCGCCCCGACAATTTGCCCACAATCAAATGCGCTTAGGTCCTTCGTCTTACCCATACTGAGGCCGACTCTTACTGATTCCCGTCGCATCACTCCTTATATTGTCGGATCGCCGCATACGTCATGTAGTTTTCGTTTACAGGGCCGCCCACAGCGTCACATTTGCATAACGCCAGCTGTCTCTAATTCAATTGCTCTTCAGTGTAATTGTAAACATCAAAATCCATGCAGACCAGTGTCTAGTAATATTCCTCGCAGGAGCGGATTGGGACAACCAGACCAGGCCGGAAATTTTAGTCCTGCGGTCCACTACAAAAATACACCTACCTACAGGGCAACACCTTATAAATTTCCTCGTGAGAAAACTTCTGTTACATCCTGGATGCAAGAGAACTGCTGAAATACGCAAACGAATTCAGTCGTGAACAAATTTAAACAACAATTTAACGGTGTAAAAACTTTAAAAATTCTCTCATGATTGAATGTAGCATCAGACCACGCTCAAAATGAGGTGTTGTACCAGATAATAATTTTGCTTTGAAAAATTTGGTTTTGACAAAATCGCGAGTCCCTTGAAAACCTCATTTCCAACTAAATTACAAGGGGCATCCTGAAAGTAATGCCTCCTCCTCCTCAGTAATTTTTAAAATTTTGAAGTGATTTTAATGAAACTGCACTGACATGTACTTTGTTAATAACGTGGGAACAAATTTATTTCAGAATCGGAAATAAAGATAATGAATGACAGAGAAAAGCAGCAAGCCATGATTGAATTCCTGGAAAAAGAGGGATGTGAGGATCCAGAAATCCACAGAAGACTCCTGGTGGTGTATGGAGCTGCCACAATCGATATCAGTAATGTCCGAAGATGGATGAAGAGGTTTCGAGAGGGAGAAATTTTAATGTCAGGCAAACAACAGAGTGAAAGACCCGCAACTGCAGTGGCAGATGCCAACAGACAACGAGTGAAAGACCTCATCACAGCTTATCTTCGTGTCACCGTCCAGGAGTTGTATGATGCACTTCATTGTGGTCATAGTGCTATGGAAACATTAATTAGGGATCTTGGCTACAGAAAAAAAATTGTTTAAAGTGAAACCCAAGAAACCTAACCCGTGAACAATGTGAGTAAAAGGTGGACATGTGCCGGAACTTCTAGGGAGTGTTATGAGAGAGAGGGTGAGGTGTTTTTCTTTAATGTTGTGACGTGGGATGAAACTGGGTGTTCTTTCGTGACCCAGAAACAAAACGAGCGTCAATGGAATGGCATCGCACATCTTCAACTCGACAGAAAATGGTGAAAACAACTCGTTATTCAGGGAAAGTGATGATGACAATGTTCTGGGACAAACGTGGTGTCATTTTGCTTGATTTCCTTGAGCGGGGTGCAACAATAAACAGTGCTCACTATGTGCAGACACTGAAGAAGCTAAAGGAAGCTATCAGAAGGAAAAGACGTGACATTCCACTTCATAGTGTTGTTTTACACCATGATAACGCACGTCACCACACCTCAATGGAGGCTTCACAAGCTATTGCCAAAATGGGGTGGACGGTGATACCTACAGTCCTGATTTGGCTTCCTCAGACTTTTCCTGTTTGCCTCTTTCAAAAACACCGTGAGGAACGTTTTGACAATGTGACAAACGTTAAACTGGCTGTGAACTCGTGGGTGAAACGACAGCCTCATGAATTCTTCCAAAATGGATTTTACCAATGGGTTCAAAGATGGTGGAAATGTATAGAAAGTGATGGACAATACTTTATATTTGGATAGACTATAATTATTAACAATATGTCCAAGTATTTTGCCATCAAGTTTCACATTTTTGCTGCTACAAATAAAAATCTCATGAGGGACGAAGCATTACTTTCAGAATGCCCTTCGTACCATGAAGATCATTGTCAAACTTGAAATGTGCATTTGCCACATAACAATTTTCCTACGCAATTAATTTTGATATTTATTCGGCTAGTAATAAACCTACTCGCAATGGTACTGGTACCTTTTCCTTGAGTAGATGCATCTTTAAAGTCTACCAATTATTTTGATCCATGAAACAGTACTGGTAAATTGTTGTTTCTTTTACGACAAATGTGGGTGGGACATGGATTTCGAAATTTCTCTGCTGAAGTATCGCTTTGTGCTCTGTGTCAGTCGGTGGATAACGGTGCGTGTCTCCTTCAAGATTACACAGAAAGTAGTATGGCGTGTATTCTAAACTAAACTTTTTTTTTTTTGATTGGAGGTTTAACTACCACCGTGAGCAACTCAATGGGCTATAAGCAGTCGCCCGTCCCTAATTTAGGATCACTGGTTCCAGGGAAGGGAGAGAGCCAGTGCAGTAAGACAAACACAACATCCATGCCTCACCGGGATTCGAACCCGGACCCCTTTCGGACGAATGATCAGAGGCCATCGCTTAGACGACTGTGCCACCTGGGCGGCAAATTAACTTTCGTTTTTAGTTGCTTTCTTTATGTAAATTTGAGTTCATTCTCTTTTAGCGTTTTCAACCTTAACGTTATATCTTCTCACTCACGGAATGACGTTGGCAACTATTCTGAGGTCAGAGAGCTTGACGTATGCATGTGACAGATAAGAACTACAGATATACAGAGGGTGAGTCGAAAGTTTTGCAATATTTGGATTACTTTATGTTTTCATACGTACCTTTACGACGAAAGCTGACTAGCATTCAAAGTATAGGCCATCGTGTTGCACCGTCTTTAGCCATCTGTCTGCCAGTTCTTTGATACTCGGCGGTACCAGTTCTTGTCCTTCGTGGCGAGAAACTCCTTCATCCCAGCTACGACCTCCTCCTGGTTGTTGAAGTGCAGCCCACGAAGGAAGTGGAACATGGACCGCAACAGGTAATAATCCGACGGGGCAAGATCCGGACTATATGCTGGGTGTGGCATCAGTTCGATGCCCTCAAGTTCCTGGAGTTTTGCCCAGGTCGTTCGCGCGATATGAGGTCGAGCGTTGTCCTGCAGCAGGAGAGCGCGCTTTCTGTTCACCAGTGCAGGGTACTTCTCCTCTAAAACGGCATACATCCGCTCCAGCTGTTTAGAGTAAAAACTAGCGTTGATGGTCCGACCTTCTGAAACAAATTCGTAATGTATTATCCCCTCGAAATTCCACCAGACAAAGATCATCACCTTGTGCTCGAAGCGCCCACTTTTAGCAACAGGCCCAGGAAGCTGGCCCGGGCTCAACCAGTGCCGTTGTGTGTTAGGATTACAAAAATAGACTCACTTTTCATCGCACGTTACAATTATCTTATGAAACGTACATCGCGCGGATTTTCTAGGGGTTTCGTGCACACTTCCACTCGGCGGTTAGCTTCAGTTGACGTCAGTTCGTGAGGGAAATGCGGCAGCTCCTGTAGACCTTGCCGAGGTCCTGGAGGGGACGAACCACGGTGGTCTGTGATATGCCCAGCTCGCCTGATAATCTCCGAGTGCTGGTTGTCTTATTTGCTTCTGCGGCCTGGCGCACGGCCTCCGAATCCACGATTCGCGGCTTACCTGACCTTGGCCGATCGTCGAGTTTTCTGTCACCTGAGCGGAATTTATTGAACCATCTGTTTGCAGTTATGTGGTCCACGGAACCTTCCCCCTTTCGCATGACAACTGTTTCGTGTTGCTTGAGCAGCGTTATGGCCGAGTTCAAACTCGTAAAGCAAAAGTTCCCTTATTAGCCGGTTGCGGCTATTCATCTTTTAGGCGTCCGAACCACAGACAGAACAACGACATGCAATGCTGTTCACGGCAACGACTAGCGCTTTATATCCCTTTCGACTGACTGCAGTGCGCGACTTGAACTAGTTTAAACACGCGACATACTCGCCGCCGCACGTGCGTTTATGCAAATATTGCACAACTTTCGACTCGCCCTCTGTATAATATTGAAGCAGCAGCCAAAGTGTGGTGGAGGAAGCTATGCTAAGCCGAAGCTGTGTTTATTTGAAGTTTGCGTATTCCAGCTGTGTTGTTATATATTGAGTGTTTGGAGTATTCAAGTTTATAGACTCACTTTGCATCGCACGTTACAATTCTCTTAATGAAACGTACTTCGCGCTGGTTTTTCTAGGAGTTTCGTTTCATTTCGAGAAAGAGAGTGTAACTAAGAAGAGGTAGTATTCTCAAAATCTCAAATAGTGTTTTCCAGGATACAAATAGTAAAGAACGCTACAGTAGGACCTATCAATGGCAGTGGCCAACGTCTAAGTAGTCAGCGTTAAGTTAATTAATTTATAATAAGTGCCGAGCTTAATTAATTTAAATGTATAACCGCGTGCTTTTTCCGGTGTCACTTTTTACGTATAAATACAGAAAATGTTGCTATGTCATTTCAAAGCAAACGCCCTACGTAGAGTATGACGCTTACCCTACTTTCTATTTAACTTTCATTTTTCGTTGTTTTTCTCTATGTAAATTTTGAGTTCGTTCTTTTTTAGGGTTTCATCCTTAACGTTATATTTTCTCACTCACTGAATGTTATGTTGTCAGAAATCTTGATGTCAAGAGTGAATGACGAGTACGTGTTGGGCAAGCCAATAACGAGATGTAATAAAGGTTGTCCCACTCGCTACCGAACCCGGCATTTCTTTAGTAATATTAACACCAATGAAGATATTGCAACGAAATTTGAAGTGGACTTACCTCATTTCGTGCGAAATGTGATGACATCACAACATGTGCTGGAAGTGGCCACCATTTTTGTCCAGGCAGCATTGAAATCGGCGCTTTCCGTCAGCCAGCCTGATTGCTCCTTAGTGGCAGACACATTCCTAATTGTGGCGCCACTGAGGAACAGTCTGCCAGCCAGCCGGACGCGCCTCTCTGCTGCTTTGTTATGCTATTTTGCTGAGCGTGTCTACACAATATTGCTGTTGATAGTGAGTGCTCGTGGCTGTTCGCGTACGTGTGAAAATGTATCGGTATACTCTGGAGGAGCGAGTGTTTATTGTTCACACTTATTGGAAAACAGAATAGATAAAGTCTTGTCAACAGCAATTCCTGGAGAAGTTTGCAGGCAGACATCCGCCAAGCAAGTCCACCATTTGGGCATTGTCGAAGAAATTGGAAACCAAGGGGACTTTATTAGACGTCCATGCAGGAGGTCGTCCACAAATGTCCGAGTAAATGATCCGGAATGTAAAGGGCCGACTACTTGCGTCTCATAGGAAGTCACTTCGCTGACTGTCACAGGAAACAGGGTTGTCCAAATGCACTGGTCAACGTGCTGTGAAAAAAGTGAAGCTTCATGCGGTATCTCCCTGGTCCACGAACTGAAAGAGCCTGACCACGTGAAACGAGTGACATACTGTCCATGATTTCAGACATTTCTTCAGGAAAATCCGGGCATTTTGGACTCTTCGTGGTTTCACCTGTCCGGATACGTCAATTCTCAAAATTCCTGTATTTGGGCCAGTGAAAATCCCAACGCGATACATAATTGGTGTTTGGTGTGGGATGACCCGGCGCCGCATAATTGGTCCCATCTTCTTTGATACAACCATCACAACAGCTGCATATATGGAAATCTTCAACACCTTTCTCAATCAATTGGACGACGAAAAACTCTTCATTGGATATTACCAGCATGATGGAGCGACATTACACACCAGTATGGCCGAAATTCAGTCCTTTTTCGGTGACCGCGTCATTTCGAAAGGTCTATGGCCACCGCGCTCGTCTGATCTGACGCCTCCTGATTACTTTTAATGGGCATATCTAAAAGGGAAATTTTACCAAAAGAAACAGCGAACCATAGATGCCTTGAAAGCAAACATCACCGAAGAAATTCAGGCAGTGACGGCGGACGTACTGGCAAGGACTTTCCACAACATGGAGCACCTGGTGCAATGCTGTCTGGATGCAAATGGTGGCCACTTCCAGCACATGTTGGGATGTCATCACATTTCGCACAAAAAGAGGTAAGTCCACTTAAAATTTTGTTGCAGTATCTTCATTGGTGTTAATATTATTAAAGAAATGCCGGGTTCGGTAGAGAGTGTGACACCCTCTATATGGAGCTAACAGACAAAAAGTGGTGTAGTATTCGCTGAAGCGGTCTGTTGAAGTTTTATTTGTTCGAGTGGTGTTATTATAAATTCCGTGTTACAGTTCGTTAATCTACTATTGTGTTTACTAACTCAAGTTAATAAGCTGTTGTTGGAACTATTGTTGTTGTTAGAATAATTACCTAAAAGTTCTTCATTAGTGAAGTGTCTAGAGAGTTAGGGATGAATAAAAGACGAACTTAAGTAATTTTTTCTTGAACTTTATTTGAGTAACTCCTATTTCACTTAAAGTGAGTGAATAAGAAGAACAAATTTTACATAGGGTTCACTAAGCTACCTGTATACACGTTTTAAACATTAAGGAACACTACAAGAGATGAAAGCAAACGCTTATTTTTATTTAAGCAAACACCTTCTTAGACAGGCATAAAGCTTAAATGAAGTTAACATTATTCATAAGTACCAATATAATTATTCGTTCGTTCCAAGACATCCAGAGAAAAAAAATAGAATACGAGAAAGTGGGACATTTCTCGATTGGTCCTTCTGGAAATATCGCGGTGGGCTAATCCGCCCCTGGTTCCTAGTACGCAGAGGCGTAACTAGGCATTTCTGCATTCGGGGCAAACCACAAAATATTACGCCCTGTCTGTCTTTCTATCTTATATATATATATATATATATATATATATATATACATATATATATATATTAAACCAGCGTGGAAATACTCTCGTTGAGTTTGCAGAGGCAGAAGGGTTTTTCATCTTGAACTCCTTCTTCAAGAAAAAGCCACACAGGAAATGGACATGGAGACATCCAAATGGGACGACAAGTGAAATTGATTTTATTATGTGTAACAAAAAATTCGTCATAGAAGACTGCAGTGTGCTAAACAAGTTCAACACAGGTAGTGACCATAGATTGGTGAGATGTAAGATGCACCTCAACACTAAACTTGAACGTGGCAAGCTCATAAGACAAACAAAATCTATTGACATAACCAACCTTAAAAAACACCATAATACCTTCAAGTTGGAACTGAAGAACAGGTTCTCTGCTTTAGAAGGCCTAACATCGGAAGAAGTGGACATCTCTGAAGTTAACAGAAAAGTAACCAAAGCTCTTATGGAAACAGCAACAAAATTAGCTGGGTCTAAGAACAAGTTGCATGTAAATAAATTATCAGGAAAAACGAAAATGTTGATGCAAAAAAGAAGAGAGATGAGGACAACTAAAGAAGATGTGACTTCCACAGTGGAATATATAGAGCTATGCAAGACAGCACGAAAAAGTATCACTGAAGACGTAAGAAAATTCAACTGTGAACTAGTGAGGAAAGCAATTGAAAACAACCAAAGCCTAAAGATAGCAAAAGGACATCTCAGTAAGGGAAGAAAACAGATTATGGAACTGAGAAAAGAAGATGGTTCTGTAACAAGAAATAGAGGCGAAATTTTGACAAGAGTGAAAGATTTCTACTCCAAATTATATGAAAGGGATGATACATGCACTCCAGACATCATGAAAGATACCAGTACCAGAGTTCCTCCAGTCCTTCCAGCAGAAGTTGCACATGCAATCAAGAACATGAAGCGGGGAAAAGCTCCAGGAGAAGATGGAATTACTGTAGACATCATACAAGAAGCAAGTGGAGAAATCGAAACAGTACTCGCCCAAATTTTCACTCGATGCCTTAATGAAGGAAAGATTCCTGAGGATTGGAACACCGCTACAATGATCCTGCTACATAAGAAAGGTGACATTAAGGATCTCGGAAACTACAGACCTATCAGCCTCCTATCAGTAGTTTATAAAATCTTCACTAAAGTTCTTTCACACCGCTTGAAGGTAACACTGGACATGGTTCAACCGAGAGAACAAGCTGGATTCAGGAGTGGCTACAGCACAATAGATCATATCCATGTGCTGAGAGAACTAATTGAAAGAGCGAGGGAATATGAACTTCCATTGTGCATGGCTTTTATCGATTATGAAAAAGCCTTTGATTCGGTGAAACCATCAGCAGTTACAATGGCTCTGAAAACCTGCGGTATTGAAGATGCATACATTAATATTATTAATAACATCTATGAAAATGCAAGTGCAAAGATTAGGCTGTTTGAAAATACAACACACATAAAAATTGGAAAGGGAGTGAGACAAGGTGACACCATATCTCCGAAGCTCTTTAATGCCACATTGGAGGGTGTTTTTCAGTCACTGAGCTGGGAAAACAAGGGGATAAAGATTAATGGAGATTATCTAACCCACCTTCGTTTTGCTGATGACGTAGTCATTTTTGCAACTAGCCCATCAGAGCTGCAGAGTATGATCCAGGAACTTGCTGACAAGAGTAAAGAAGTGGGATTAAAAATGAACTTTCAGAAGACAAAAGTGATGTTCAATGCTTTTGCAAGAAATGAAGATTTATCGATTGATGGAGAAAAGCTGGAGATAACAGACACATACGTTTATCTTGGACAGCAGATATCAAGTGAGGGTCACATTGATGAAGAAATTAATCGGCGTACAAAACTTGCCTGGAGAGCTTTTGGAAGAAACAGCATAATTTTCAAGAGCAATATGCCATTATGTCTTAAAAGAAAAGTGTTTGATCAATGCATCCTTCCAGTGCTTACGTATGGTGCAGAGACGTGGACCTTAACTAAAAGAGACATACAAAGGCTGCAGACAACTCAAAAAAGCATGGAGAGGTGCATGCTTGGTGTAACCAGGAGAGATAAGAAGAGGAACTCGTGGATCCGAAAAATGACAAGAGTGGAAGACATCATGATCAGAGTTAAATCCCTGAAATGGCAATGGCAATACTGCCAGAAGGACAGATCATCGATGGACAGCCGAAATTTTAGATTGGATTCCAAGGGACAGGAAAAGACCCAGAAGAAGACCACATGGGAGATGGGTGGATGAAATTCGAAAGTATGCAGGGGTGACATGGAGGAGACTGGCACAAGACAGACCGTTGTGGAGGAAACTTGGGGAGACCTTCGTCCAGCAGTGGATTGATAATGGTTGACAATGATGATGATGATATATATATATATATATATATATATATATATATATATATATATATATATATATATATATTCTATTAAGAAGAGACTGAAGCAAAGAAAATGTTTTTAACTCATACCAAGTACAACATAGAAAAGGTTATGCATTGACCGGTGTGAGTAAAAAGAGAAAAAAAGAACAACTGAATGCAGAAAGTGTCGAGAATACTGAGCCTTGGCTTTATCAAGGACCAGCAAAAACTCTGCATTTTCTCACTTCCACAAAGACCTATTTGGAAATGGGTTTCTGCAAAGTCATGGATGCAAGTAATAAGCCCACAAAAAAATAAAAAATAATATATATATATATATGTCATGACCTCCGCAGAGTTGTATGACCAAGCTTTAGTTAACAATTTAGCTTGCATCCATAACCTTCCTGGCCCGACCCATGCTCTTCATCTGTTACTATTAAACAGAAAGAAGATGGTTATAGAAAACTCAAGTTGTAAGAGTGACATAATGAACCAGAAATAATGTTCAGTAATAACAAACGAATAAGCGACGTGGAAACTGCGGAGCACCACATACAACTGATGTGAGAGGTGAACGTCGGCTTTGAAGGTGCGTGAGAGCCGATCGATACGCTACAGTGGAGCAACTCACTGGCCGAATAAACCAGGGGGCTACCGGAAGTGTGTTTAAAACGACAGTTCAGCTAACCCTGCTGCGTATGGGGCTCCGATGTAGACGAATGGTCACTTCATCTATGCTAACGAAGGTGCATTAGCAGAAAAGGCTTACGTCCATCCGTTTGATGAAGCACGTCAGTATCAGAATTGGACCTTCGCTGATTGGCAACGGATTACCTTCTCCGATGAGTCACGTTTTCTGCTTCATCAAACGGATGGACGTTGGCGTATAAGGCGAGAAACATAGGAGAACAAACACTTTTCAACCATTGCTGTCAGAACACAAGCTGGTGGGGGCAGCGTTATGGTCTGGGGAATGTTTTCGTTGCATTATATGGGTCCACTCATACCTGTGGAAGACACTATGGACCGAATTAGTTATGAATCCATCCTTGCATACCACGTAGACCCATACATGCTGATTGTCTTCCCTGGGACGGATGGGATCTTCCAGCACGAAAATGCGACGTGTCACACAGCTAGAAATGTCCGAGAGTGGTTGGAAGAGCACCATGAAGACTTCAAAGTACTTTCCTGGCACCCTAATTCCCCCAGACTTAAACCCAATTGAGCATCTGTGGGACCACCTCGATCGTGTTGTTCGCTCTGTGCATCCTCCACCACCACCCTCCAACAGCTGTCAGATGCACTGCATTCAGCATGGATCCACATACCTATGAACACCTTCCAGCACCTTATTGACTCACTCCCAGCCAGTCTAGTTCCTGTCCACTCTGCACACGGCGGTTACTCTGGATATTAAACTGGCGGTCACAATAATGTGACTCGACGGTGCGTAAATATACACTGTATTGACAATAGTCACCGGACACCCATTCAAAAGCAAATGAACGGATCCTCTGAGTTGTTAAGATGCACGGTACAGTTGCAAACGGTATAAAAATAAGCTTGCAGCTGACCGCGATCATATCGCACTGTGAGGTTGAGTGAAAATGTCACGGCGGGAGATAGCTGTTTTGAGAAAGGAAAGATCGTTGGGTGTTATATTAGTGTGTTTTCCATAAGAGCAACCGAGAGGCGTTTAAACATACCCAAGTCAACTGTTTTGGATGAACTGAATAAGTGGAAGACACTTGGCGTGCCTGAAGCAGCAAAACGTACCGGCATACCAAAGAAAATCAGTGATAGAGGACGTCAAAGCCTCACGAGAGTCGTCACAGTTAATCGACGGAATACAGCATAAGACATCTGTGTACAGGTCAGTAAAAATGCTGGAACCTCGGTATGTACTAGTGCCATTCGCACAGAACTTCATTCCATGGGTTACCGTGGTCGTGCGGCTGCTCATAAGCCTTTCATCTCAATTCGGAATGCTACTCGTCGTTTAGCATGGTGTAAAGAGTATTTATCGCGGACCGTAGATCAATGGAAACGGGTCCTATGGACTGATGAATCCAGATACACGATCCATCAGTTTGATGGCCGTGTGTGGGTTTGGAGGTAGCCGGAGGAACGCTATTTACCACGGTGTACTTTTCCTTCGGTCAAGTTTGGAGCTGGCAGTGTACTCGTGTGGGTGTGTTTTTCATAGTATGGTCCCGGTCCATTGGTTATCGTGGACAAACTTGTCAACCAGTACGTCTATCTCGATATTCTGAACAATTATGCCCTACCAACTCTGTGGCCTTGTTGGTACCAGCAGGATAATGCACCGAGCCATAAAGCAAGGACTGTTACGGCGTGGTTTGACGATAATTCCGTATCGTGTGTGGACTGGCCAGCACAGAGCCCTGATCTTAATCCTATAGAGCCCCTATGGGATGAATAAGAGCGCCGCATAAGAAATTTGGAACCAAGGCCTACTACTAAGCAACAGTTAGCGGCAGCATTATGTACTGAATGGAAGCGCATACCTATCGCTGTGTTCCAAAACCTTGTCCAAAGCATGTCTCGAAGGTTCAGTGCATGCATTAAGGCCAAAGGTGGACCAACACCATACTAATGTATGTCGATAAATGCTATGTTGTGTTTCTCTCCTAGGTGTCCGGTGACTTTTGTCAATATAGTGTATATAATTCGAAAGCATGCCGGAGTAACATGGAGGAGACAGGATCAAGACAGACAGTTGTGGAAGAAACGCGGCGAGACCTTCATCCAGCAGTGGATTGATAATGGTTGAGAATGATGATGATGATGAATATACATTAATAATTCAATAACTATATATATTACTAATTTAATATAATAGTTATATATGAATAACTATTACTATTTAATAAAATAATTAGATGTTACTGATTTTTATAAACTTAGATATTACTAATTTAATATAGTAGTGATATATAAATAATTATTTTATTAAATTAGCAATATCTATGATATTAAATTATCTATATACATGCATAACTATTACACTGAATTAGTAATAATGTTTGGCAGTGTGTACTTATATACATATATATATATATATTCACGAATATATTTTTTGTGCCCTCTGTTGAGATGAGCCCGAGGCAGCCGCCCTCTCTGCCCCGCCCTAATTGCGCCTTTGCTAGTGCTGCTTCTAGAAGCGGAGATATCGTGCCCACATACAAAATATTTCCGACATACATATGTGCGTCGAAAAACGTGCTAAAGGAGTCACGATGAGAGCAAAAGTCTGCGAAAGACAAAGCCTGAAGTTTTATTTAGCAGCAAAAGGCAAAAGGATTTGCCGAGTATCGATGAAACTTAATTTCCTGAAAGTTGCGTGAAAGCTACTTTTCTCCGCAGCATCTTTTTTCTTTTTTTCTTTCGTGAATGTAAATATTCCCACTTTGATTGTTATGACACAGATGGATCACATCGTCACAATCATAGTTTTCAGGGAAGAAGAATGCTGCGATCAAGTGAGCTTTCATATACTAGAAACAGGAGCTTCGCATTTAGACATAATAGTAAGCTTTAAAATTTATAGGCTTTAAACTTTATGGTGCGTATTAGTGGAGAATTTTATCGTACTTCTAAGAAGATATAACCCACTGAAGTGAAACTGCTATTCACAGGCTTAAAATTTCATAGAGAACTGAATTTTATAATGCCTCTTTTCTCGTGACAGGGTTCCGAACTTTACTGCAAAGCAGGAAATATAAAGATGTGGGAATTGCCTCTGGGAAATGACGCAAAGAATGTGCAGATAAATAATCTTTCTCTCTCGGTGCGTGAAAGGAAACTTTAAGCTTTTGAACGTATACATCTCCTGCAAATATACCATCATTGACAGAAGAGAGAGAACTCACGAAGTTGTTAAATATAAGAAAAGATAAATTAGAATTTCTCGGGGGCACTTACGCGGAATCGAGATTTGTCACTGGACGCTGTCATATCACTCAAAGCCTAATTATAAAAAATTGTTCTCTGAGAGCTCACATGGGAATGAAAGATATAAACCGAAGTGCTGGCAAATACTTTCTGTCTGAAATATATGCAAATGAGTTAAGTTTCAGTCACACCAGACGGAAAGTGGGCTAAAGCTCGTTAAGATACATGATTCTATGGAATGTCTGGACCACAAAAAAGAAGAGGCAGAAAGGTTCAACTTTCGTTTTTTTACAGCGCCAAAGTGGTCGGATATGAAGCTAAGTTAGCGCCTGTCATGTGATACGGTCCAAGTGAGTTGTAAACTCTTGAAAAAAAAAAAAGGATGCCCGGGGGCGCAGTGATCCAAATAAGCGCTGATTTCTGACCATTCTTCCGAGGTGGGTTCAGGTTCGAATTCCTGTAAGGTATGGATGTTGTGTTTATTTTATGGCACTGGCTCTCTACCTCCCCTGGAACCAGTGGCCTTAAATTAGGGGCGTGCGACTGCTTATAGCCCATCGAGTTGTTCACGGTGGTCGTTAAACCCCCAAAGAAAACAAAAAAAGAAATAAGAGACAATTAAATATGTGTTAAAAATCGTCCCTTGCGTCAATGAAGAAATAAGGAATTTTTCTTTTGCTATATTAAAATGGCAAATGACAGAATGCAGAATGAAATGAAAATGAACATCCGAGCAAAAGCTGTCTGTTATACTCACAAAAACTAATAAAAACCTACAAAAGAAACACCTGCGCAAAGGAATGGCAATTAGAAGCGGAGAAAATATTTTCTTAAATCATTTAACTATGGAGTTGACGAAAGACGAAATCATGTATTTGAATAATACGTTTATCTATAATAATAATAATAATAATAATAATAATAATAATAACGGAATAGAACTAGAAAATGGTAATATTATGAAATCGTTGTCAGATAATGAAAATTACAAATACCTAGGAATTCTTGAATCAGGTAACATCTTGCATACAAAAGTCTAAGGTCTGACTCAGACGGAGTACATCAAGAGAGTACGAAAAATATTGAAATCAAAACTAAATGGTGGAAATACAATCAAAGCCATAAATACATGGGCCATTCCAGTAATCAGATATCCAGCTGGAATAATTGATTCGATGCAAAGTGAATTAGGAATATTAGATCGGAAAACTCGAAAGCTGTTGAACATGCATCATGCACTCCATCCAAAAGGTGATGTTGACGGATTATGTTTACCTCGGAGAATTGGATGCAAAGAACTACTACAAGTACAACAGGTAGTAGAGGAAGAAAAAAGAAGCCTGAATGATAACGTCAACAGAAGCAGAGAAAAGCTACTTTAGGCAGTGAAAAATGAAAATATATTAAAAACAACAGAAAGCAAGGCTGAATACGAGAGAAGAGCAGTTTGAAAGCAGATTAGATGGCTGGAAGAACAAGCCACTGCATGGAAAATTTCTAAAGAATATTGAAGAAAAAAATGGCAACAACTTGACTTGTGCATGACTGAAATTGGGTTCTATCAGGAAAGAAACAGAAAGTCTGATTTTCGCTGCACAAGAACAGGCATTGCAAACAAATGTTATGAAGGCTAAAATCCAGAAAGTCAGTGATAATCCAGTGTCGACTTTGTCAAGAAAATGATGAAACTGTGTCTCATCTTATATGTGAATGTAGTAAAACTGCACAGACAGATTACAAAGCTAGACACGACAGGGTTGCAAAATTGATTCACTGGTCACTATGCAGAAAGCAAAATCTGCCAGCATCGAAAAACTCATGGGAACATCAAGCTGAAAAAGTCGTAGAAAATGATCAAGTCAAGATCTTGTGGGATTTTCGAATTCAAACCGATCAGCACCTAGAACATAATACACCAGACATAATAGTCATAGAAAATCGGAAAGTCTGGATAATTGATATAGCGATCCCTGGAGATGCCAGAGTCGATGAAAAAGAACTAGAAAAAATGACTAAATTTAGAGACCTGGCCATAGAAGTTACCCGATTACGGACTAAACACACAATGGTAGTCCCCATTGTCATCGGGACACTTGGAACAATGTCAAAAAATTTTATGAAACATTTCGAAAAATTGCAGCTTTCTGATATACCACCTAGAGAACTCAGAAGACAGCTTTACTTGGGACATCATATATTTTACGCCGATTCTTGACTGATACCTAGGTCTCCGGTGGAAACTCGTGTCAGCTCAACAACACCAGTCAATGATAATTTTGTTGTTTGTGTTTGATTGTCATAGGCTGTGCTTCGTATATTTCGAATAAAGAAGATATAATAATGACAGTAACTGAGAGCACCGGCTTCTATGGAAAATTTACCTCTGGGTCCTCCTACCTAAAGCTATACTAGGCAAAGTGTAAAAAAGATAACGCTTCACATAATACATTGAATTGATGTGACGGCTGAAAGACAGTGTTCGAAGTGAGCCGGTGCGCCCCGGTGGCGCAGTGGTCTAAGCGATGGCCTCTGATCATTCGTCCGAACGGGGTCCGGGTTGGAATCCCGGTGAGGCATGGATGTTGTGTTTGTCTTACGGCACTGGCTCTCTCCCTTCCCTGGAACCAGTGACCCTAAATTAGGGACGGGCGACTGCTTATAGCCCATTGAGTTGCTCACGGTGGTCGGTAAACCTCCAATAAAAAAAAAAGTGGGCCGGTATGGCATACCGGTAGTTAACAAAAATGGAAGTGAGCATACCGGCAGTTAAAAAAACATTATTCACCATCCCGGTATGTAATAAATTATAAACCCGTCACAAACTACATAAAGAAATTTGGATGAAAGCACAAATTTTAACGCAAAAATCGGCAAATGACATTTTTAACGGATAAAATTGATAAATGATTAGTAGCTGGGACTGAATAACACATTACAAACCCTTCAATGAAGGTTTTTTTTAATTATTTCATTATTTTTTTAATATTATATACATTAATTTTTTAATACCGAAAAAAAAATTATGTGAAGTGATTTGTATTTCGTTTTTCTGATCATGTGTAGAGGATTTTAGGAAGGGAGTGTCTGACCCCAGATCTTAAACAACCATCAGAAATCGGAAGTCAGGAGACCCGGGCTATAGCGCCCGACAGGAGAGTGACACGGAAGCGAAGTAGAAAAGGGGGAGGAAGACGCCCTTATTTATTACCTGGGGGCCAGTACCCGAGTGAAATGGTATGTATTTCTTTCGAAAGCTCCTATTTATATTATGTGGGTCTATGGTCGATACCATACCGGCCTCGGTGCCACTTCGACCACTGCTGAGAGGTTTTATAAGTTGGGAACATCACAAGGAGTCTTAGAGAAAATATGCGCAAATCACAGTGTTCATTATGCGGGAAAAACTTAATTGCATTGGAAGACGTCCCTGTCGATAAGGAAATCTCACTGCACTGTAAAAAAAAATCTGAAATTCACGAGCCACTTTCCTTGATTCCTTTCGTGAATTAACGAAGCATATTTCTGATACAACATTTTCCGTGAAATGGCCGAAAGAAACCTGAATTTCACGAATTTTTCCTACGACACGAAATTTCTGAATTTTCAGAGACATCACAATTCCTTTCTTATATTGACGGTAGATTACCGTTTTTAAGATGTGTTAACGGAAAATTCTGAATTCTCAGAAACCTTTCAGCACTGATTTACGTATGTTAACGTAAAAGCTCCGTTCTCACTTTTTTCGTATCCACATGACAAAAAATTTCTGGTAATAGGAGCGATTCGCGGGAACACTTGAGGTTTGATTAACAGTTAAATTTCAATCATCCGTCGTAACTAGTTGTGCAGTTCTTTAGCGAGATCTGATATTGTGGATAGCATATCGTATGAATTTTGGTTATTGTAGAACATGAAATTTCTTCTCCTCTCCCTCATTTTGTGCACCAGGCAAGGACGTCTCTAAGGTGTTGCGAGGGTGGGCTTGAGCCCACCCTGAAATTTGTCTTGCCCACCCTGCCGCTCACCCAGTTCACAGTATGCCATTTTTAAATATATTTAACTTTAAAATATAGTCTGCACTTTGCCAAGAAATAAGTCTTGTGTTTTATTTCATGTAACCCTACGTATATATATTAAGTCTCCCAAAAAGGTTATCAAAATAGTATTGCAGAGCCATGAAAATTGAGTTGTTCCCACTGTTCCAATTCTTTAGTTTCGGCCTCTTTTTCATATTTGCATGGTCAGGGGGCTAATGAGGAGGGTGAATGGGAATTCACTGAGGGGGTCACTACTAATTGCTCCGTTTGTTTTCTTTACAAAATAGGGGATTCCAACACGAAATGTGGAGTCTAAAGTTACACTAGCGCTCTTAAGGCTGCCCCGGGACAGTGAGAGCGCAGAAAGTGGCTGACGACTGCTTTGTATTAGAGGAGTGCAAGGCCGAGTCGCTGGCTGGAAGGAAGGAAGTTAACGAGAGAGGAGGTATTGTGTCTGCGTGGCACAACGTTAAAATGTGATTTAGATAAACAAAAACGACATTTTTTAAAATAAATTGTTCAAGTACAGTACTATTTTCGTAAGCAAAAATGGGAAATTTTGAAAAAAAATTTAAGACAATGCATCCAGAGCAAGCAAAAAGTTGAAGGCGAAATCCCACCAACACTTGTATCTTACACCCGTGGCGTAATTAGTCAGGTCCATGCATGTATGTGTGTCCAGATGGTGGAGGTCGGAATTACACGAATTCTTTTATAGCCGGTAGGCATTGAAACCGCCCCGGTGGCGCAGTGGTCTGACCACTGGCTTATGAAGATTCGTCAGAGAAGAGTCTGGGTTCGAATCCCTGTGAGGCAAGGATGTTGTGTTTGTCTTACGGCACGGGCTCTCTCCCTTCCCTGGAACCAGTGACCTTAAATTAGGGACGGACGACTGCTTAGAGCCCATTGAGTTGCTTACGGTGGTCGTTTAACCTTCAATTAAAAAAAAAATTCTTTCAGTGTTTCGTAAAAAAAAGTTGCTATCAAGCTTGCCCCACCAAAAAAAAATGCTCGCCCACGCGTCGCCCATCGTGATTTCGAAGTCTAACGACGTCCCTGGCACCAGGTATTGTGTTACTGTAAGATGCCAGGTGCTTAAAATTATTGTACAGGTGACTGTACGATGTCTATGTATCAGTCTGTGGAGTCCTTATCACAAAAGCTGTTATAGCTATACCATGAATACGGTATTACACCAGTGTACAATACAAATTCCAAGTTGTGATTCCAACTATTGGTGGAAATTATGACAAAAGTGTTAAGTCACATAATATCTGAAAACTTGAAAATTTCATCGTGGTGGATCGGAAATCGAGCCTGCGTCTCCCGGTTTGCGCCCTACTATGTTAACCACTACACCACCCAGAACGACCAAGTTTCCGAGTAATTTGAATTTAACACATAAGGAATCGCCAGCAGTGGCGTAACTAGCACAACGTGACCCCCCCCCGCAAGACCCCGCAAGATTTACTTCAGCACCCTTAAGCACAGTAATTTTCCCAGGACTTCGAACACGAGGGAGGATGTATTTTTCGCGGGGGGGGGGTGCGGTGGTTGGGAGGGGGGGGTTAGGAAGTCAGGGAGAGTGTCTGCAAAGTATAAATGGTGGTACCTAGAGCCCTGTAGTTTTAACTTTTTAAGTAATAGATTTGTTAATACGTGTTATTGCTTTGTCCAAAACTAAAATAAATCACTTGAAGAAATCACATAGCAGATCTACGGCTGCTGTGAATAAATGTTGACGTCTGTCGTGCTTATAATCCTAGGTAACTGACTGTTTCCCCACATCCTCCACGGGGAATCCCACTGTGGCCTCGCGCTTTTCCTCAGCAGCGCAGAGAGAGGGCGATTGTAGAGCGATCGTATTATATACAACCCATTGCAGAGCAATCGTATTAAAACCCGAAGTCAAAGAGCCGAACACTTTCAATCTGTAGGATATTCAGTGTTTTAAAAGTGAAACTTAGGCATTTATTTAGGCAAAGCTAAATATATCTTAAAGTAAAATATGAATCTTTGAGTTAATTATTGTGTGTGTTCGAATTTTTTCATAAAACTATAATTGGCAGCTGCAGTACGCCCCTTCGTTATCTGCGCCCCCGCGAGGATGTTAGATACGCCATTGATCGCCAGTCGAAGCAACGGCATTCATATTTAGCGAATCTGGATGCGAATAGAATTCATTGTCTCCCGTGTTTGCCCGGAGAAGCAGATAAACCATGAATACGGGATAACACCAGTGTACAATACAAATTTGAAGTTGTGATTTCCTCTATTGGAATAAATTATGACAAGAGAGGTAAGTCATGTAATATCCGAAAACTTGAAAATTTCATTGTCCTGGATCGGGACGAATCGAACCTGCGTCTCCCGGTTTGCGCTCGAGTATACTAACCACTACACCACACAGAACGACCAAGTCTCAAGTTTCCGAGTAATTTAAATATGACACATCACAGGAATCGCCAGTCGAAACAACGGCATTCATATTTAGCTAATCTGGATGAAGAGTATACTAGGGCGCAAACCGGGAGACGCGGTTTCGATTCACGCGCCAAGACGATGAAATTTTCAAGTATTCGGATTTTATGTGACTTACTTCTCTTGTCATAATTTACACTAATAGACGGAATCACAACTTCAAATTTGTATTGCTATTATTATTTTTTTTTAATTATAGCTATCAAGAGTAAGTTTTATTTATAACGAGGAACAGTACACCAATTAAGTAGTAAATAGTTACACTATACTAGTGATCCGATTTATTGGCGTAGGAAATAGACACATAAGCGTTTCCAAGCTTTCGCACATCAACCAGATGACAGAGACTGACCAAAGTTAGACTGAAGTTAGACTAAGTCTGACTAAAGTTAGACTAAGTTAGACTGTTGGTCTAAAGGTAGACTGATTAAAGTTTGACTAAGTTAGACTGTTGGTCTAAAGGTAGACTGACTGAAGTTTGACTAAGTTAGACTGTTAGTCTAAAGGTAGACTGACTAAAGTTAGACTAAGTTAGACTGTTAGTCTAAAGGTAGACTGACGATAGTTAGTCTGACTAAAGTTAGACTAAGTGAGACTGAAGTTAGACTAAGTGAGACTGAAGTTAGGCTAAGTGAGACTGAAATTAGACTAAGTGGGACTGAAGTTAGACTGAGACTGACAGTTTGCCGTGTCTGTCTAACTTCCTTGAAAAAGCCATTTGGTTGATGTGCCAAAGCTTGGAAACGCTTATGTGTCTATTTACTACGCCAATAAATCGGATCACTAGTATAGTGTTACTATTTACTAGTAAGTTTCATATTTAGAAATTTTGTGAAACAATACTACAAAACAGTAAATTTCACCTTTTCTTAAAGATAATTGAAAGACATTGTCAGTTTGAAAAGATCTAAAGTTCCAAAGCATTCTGTTACTTCGAAAAAATCACGATGAAAAAAGTACGTTAATTTGTGATAAGTTCTCGTACAGAAAAAATCATTGCAAGAGTATTAAAAAAAATAAGCTCCAACAGAAAGTAAAATGACGAAATCGCTCGCATTAATGACAAAAAAAATTTCATCGTTGCGACATAAGAGTTTTACGTTGAACGTGAGAGCCGTTCCTGGGCCTTGGTTAAGACGCGCAGTTTGTGTTAAGCCACCCGAACGATGTCGGTTCGTGTCCCACTCGGCGCGAAAGAATTCTCCGGTGTAAGGGCTGAAAAATTCCGCTTGGTTGATTTTGAGAAATTTCTGTATCAATACGGAAAAATCTGCAATGGACTTTTCTGAAATAAATGGAATTACTGACTACAAAAAATCTGGGCAACCAAGCGGATTTTTGGTGGTATGAGCTCATGCATGTCCCACCAAAAAGACTTTCTTACCGTGAATGGTGGGCTTCGCTGTTGATATCGTTGAATGTCCACGATCTACCCATGGGCTTTCTCATAGTAAACCCATTTTTCATTCCCCGTAATGATTTTCGTCAGGATTCGGTGGCATGAGCTCATGCATGTCCTACCTTGCATGTCCCACCAAAAAGACTTTCTTACCGTGAATGGTGGGCTTCGCTGTTGATGTTGTTGAATGTCCAGGATCTACCCATGGGCTTTTCTCATAGTGAACCCATTTTTCCTTCCCCGTAATGATTTTCGTCAGGAAGTTCTTTTTCCGATATTTGGCAAGCAATGAAACAGACATGTTCAGCCTCCGACAAATGTAGCGCTTTGTGAATTAGTGTGGGACCCATTTTCTCACTTTTGAATCTTCCCCGTGGCATGCAATCATCAAACAACGGTCGACTGATGCAAACTGAACTGCCAGTTCTGCGGTCGACTAGGTGGAATCTTCGTCCAGAAGCCCTTGCAAATCTTCACTTTGTATCTCCTTAAGGGAGCACGCTATGCTGCTTGTCCTCACTCTGTAATCACTACTTCTGAACTTCACGAACCACTCACGGGACGTAATTGGAACAACAGCTTTCTCGCCGTATGCAGAACAAACCCACTCTAGTGCTTCTGTAGCGGTTTCCCCGAGTTTTTTCATACTGTGACGAATATGTACCTTGTCAGCCGCCTGATTACATGTAACGACAGCAGTAAGCTATGATAATATGAAGAATTTTTGTTTATTTAAATATGCTCGCACGCACACACGGGCCAGATCATTATGACCTCCATGAAATTATTATGACGTCCTTGTCTCCATGAATGGCCGTGTTCCAAAACATGTAGGCCGCCCAGGTGGCGCAGTGGTCTAAGCGATGGCTTCTGATCATTCGTCCGAGATGGGTCTGGGTTCGAATCCCTGTGAGACATGGGTGTTGTGTTTGTCTTACGGCGCTGGCTCTTTCCCTTCCTTGGAACCCGTGGCGACTGCTTATAATATCCCATCGACTTGCTCACGGCGGTCGTTAAACCTTCAACCAAAAAATAAATAAATAAAAAAACACGTAGCAGTGACGTCACCGACTGACATGAAATATATATGGAATGGAGGATATACATAAAGAATTAAATGGACTTTCCTTTAATAACGATGAGACGGGCAGGCGTGTCAGTTCATCAGTATGAAGCTCATGCAATGGGGAAAAGAAATGGCTTGTCGGAGTTCGAACAGGAAATGATTAACTGTGGGAGAAGATTTCAGCAACCGTAGGTGTTTTTGCTTGTTTCAGAACCTCTGTAATGAAGGTGAGACAGGGCCGCCCCTGTGGCGCAGTGGTCTTGTGACGTACCTGCCAGAAGGACGCACACGACATAAAGGCAGATAGGAATCAGAATAAAATGTCCGCGTAGCTCAATTGGTAGAGTGACTTATTCCGGAATGGGGGGATCCGGTTGCGAATCCTGGCGTGGACAGAAATGACGGAGAAATTTACTTCGTTATAATGGCGCCCGAACTATCCGGATGACCCGACCGTTCAAAATCTCGCAATGGTGTGATGTTATTTCCACACCGCGAGATAGGAAAAATAAGAGAATCCCTTCTCCAGCACTTCGAAAAAAATAAAAAATAAGGGGGAGATGATGTACCGTACCAGGAGATGTGACGTACCTGCCAGAAGGACGCACACGACATAAAGGCAGATAGGAATCAGAATAAAACGTCCGCGTAGCTCAATTGGTAGAGCAACTTATTCCGGAATGAGGGGACCCGGGTTCGAATCCTGGCGCGGATAAAAATGACGGAGAAATTTACTTCGTTATAGTCTAAGTAAGCGATGGCTTCTGATCATTCGTCCAAGAAGGATCCGGGTTGGAATCCCGGTGAGGCATGGAGGTTGTGTTTGTCTTACTGCGCTGGCTCTCTCCCTTCCCTGGAACCAGTGACCCTAAATTAGGGACGGGCGACTGCTTATAGCCCAAAGAGTTGCTCATTGTGGTCGTTAAACCCCCAATAGAAGAAGAAGGTGAGACAGGAATGATCCGAAGAGGAACATTCAGTATATCTACCCAACGTGCCTGAAAGAGGAGACCTCCACTGGTTAAGTTGGAGATCTTTGGGCAATAGATGACTCCCGATCCCTCAGTCAATGGCAGAATACAACTATATAGGGCACACAGACAAATGCTTCCGAACAGACAATTCAATGGACGCTCCTGCGTAAGGGCCTAAGAATCAGAGGTCTTTCATGTGTCCACGTTTACCGATGGTCATCGACAGCTCTGTCTGCAGTGAACACAGGAGCACTGTGGCTGGCCATTTAACTCCAGCTCCAACATGCGGATGGACGAGATAGTATATGACGCCTCGCGGGATAACAGTTGCAACCGGACTACGCGGTTGGGTGGAAACAGGCTCCGGAAAGCTGAATCATGGGGCAGGGGTTGTTCTCATCGACATTATTGGGTCCCCACCGTACACATCCTTACCACCAGATCCTACCTAGACATCGGTTCGAAAGAAGTGCTATAGTTTAGCAAGCTATTTGCAGGTGGCGACGCTCGAAACCGCATCCTTCTGCTCCGGGGCCGGATGCTTTCCCAATTAAGCTACACCGAAGAAATTTATCTCTGCAACTTTGCCGGCATTTTGACATGTGCGTCACCTCTGAAGTGCGTCACACATACCCCCCTCCGAAGGTGGAGGGGGGCACGAAATCGCAGGTTTCGGGTCCACCGCAAACCATGCTTAAAGTAATTCTCTGTAGAAGAAAGAATTCTCACTAATTCCAGACAATGTGTGGAAGAAGTATCACACATTTTTCGAAGCAAAGAAGGAATTCTCATTAACTCCAAACGATGTGTAGAAGACACATCACACATTTTTCGAAGAACCCAACGGTCAGTAGATCCATTTTTACGTTCGGGCGCCATCATGGAGCAACAACCCAAATTTGCCGGTGGCGAAGCTCGAATCACATCATTCTGCTCCGAAGCCGAATGTTTTCCCAATTAAGCTACACCGACGGAATTTATAGCTGCAACTTTGCCGTCTTGACATGTGCGTCACCTCTGTAGTACGTCACAGTACATGTTGTCTATGGATCTGGATTCTTTCAGAAAGACAACGTCCAGTATCACAAGGCCTGTATTGTGCCGTGCCGGAAGCGTTCAGAGATCATGCCCAAGCATTTCGTTAGCTTCTCTGGCCACAAAACTCCCAGAACAGAATCCCATCGAACATCTATGGGATGCATTGGAACGTAACATTTGCCGGTCTACGTCAGTACCAAGCTTCCGGACGTCATTCTGTCCAGCTGATACAGAATGCCTGAGAACACCTTCCTCGGTCTAGTAAACTCCAGACACAAGCTGTTACCGCGGCGAAACGCGGGCCAACCCGCTCTAGACAGGTGGCCATATTGTTATGGATCACGAGTGCAATTAAGTTCTTGGAATGTCAAGAACGTATTTTTCTGTGTTTCCGAAGTAGGCTATGTACAGCAAAACAGCGTTTCCCGGCTCACTCGAAAGAACGGTCAGAAATTTGGACCACTAAACGCTTAGACCACTGCGCCACCGGGGAGGACAATTTAAATGCAAACAGTTACTCATGAAACTGTGACTAATAATAAATCGAAAAGGCCAGACTCTAAGCAGGGTTGGATTGCTTCTACCAAATGCTGTATTCAGCTTCCGACAGTTATACGTTTCTTTTTCGAGAATTAAGTAGCCGTAGGATGCTAAAATAAAGACACTGGATAACTACCAACAAGGAATAAGTATCACAGAAAAGAAAACAGTATTTACCAAAAATATTTTCTATATTTTTTTTAACCTCCCCATGTTGAGGGGTACCTTTGCAATTTTCAGGTGGTCTACAACTGCTGGCTAATTACTCCAAAGTTAATTTTATATTTCCGAAAGCTGATATTTTCAAAAAATTACCTTCCATTTCTTCTTTTTTTTTTTTAAATGAAGGTTTAACGACCACCGTAGGACACTCAATGGGCTATAAGCAGTCGTCCGTCCCTAATTCAGGGGTACTGGTTCCAGGAAAGGGAGAGAGCCAGCGCCGTAAGACAAACGCAACATCGCCGCCCCGGTGGCGCAGTGGTCTAAGCGATGGCCTCTGATCATTCGTCCGTAAGGGGTCCGGGTTCGAATGGATGTTGTGATCATTCGTCCGTAAGGGGTCCGGGTTCGAATGGATGTTGTGATCATTCGTCCGTAAGGGGTCCGGGGGAAGGCATGGATGTTGTGTTTGTCTTACGGCACTGGCTCTCTCCCATCCCTGGAACCAGTGACCCTAAATTAGGGACGGGCGACTGCTTATAGCCCATTGAGTTGCTCACGGTGGTCGTTAAACCTCCAATAAAAAAACAAAAAAAAACGCAACATCCATGCCTCACGGGATTCGAACCCGGACCCTTCTCGGAGGAATGGTCATAAGCCATCGCTTAGACCACTGCGTAACCGGGGCGGCCATTTCTTCTTCCTTTGCCCACATCAAAATTTAAACAGAAGTATAAAAAAAATCGGATCACTGATTAAATTTTCATGCAAATCAAAACCTTCAGCATAACGAAGACAATTCTAAATCCATTAAAAAGGTCATTTTTTTTTTTATTCCAGGAACGTGTTAGCATCTTTTGTGTCTTTCTAAAATTCCGTATGGTAATCAGTTATTCAGAATTCATGACTCTTGATACTGGCTGGGCGAAAAAAACATTTTCCAAAGTCAGTTTGAACTTATGCTCCTAGGTGGCACCATAAGCAAAGTGAGAGGGTTCTTATAGAGCAAGTAAAAAAATATAATTCGAAGCAATAAGATAAACTTTATGTACGTACATATTTTTAAACATACGAACTAAAAAAATTCGGCGGGTTCTACACCGCACTTGTTTCATATGTTATACAGTAATCGGTTAGTCTAATTTCTTTAAAATATCATTTCTTTCGTGGTTTGCTAATTTTTCTCCTCATTCAGGATTTTTGTTTGTTTTCTCGGAGAACAAATTATGCTTTCAGCAAAAAAAAATATAGTTAATTAAATAAACATGGAAGGTTTTGTATCAATATTTGAAACAATTAACAGAGGATGCTCATACATTTTTGGAACGATTTTCCAGCTAAATAATTAATGTTTAAAATAAAATAATTTTTTTCTTTAATCTTTTATCTGATAGCCCTTTCGCTGGATTATGAATCTGCATCTAGATTTCCAAGATAACAGGGCATTTCTTAAAACTGGCAGTGGTATTTTATTCCACTCCTCTTTCACTGCTTTCCATAGTCCAATCATTGTTTTAGGTCTGTGTTTCGAAAGCGCTCTTTTTAGCAGTCCGAAGACATTGGTGACACATCAGGGGACTTTGAAGAAATACGAGCAAAAGGTATAAGCTTTATACCTATCTCTTTTTTCGTTTTTTGAAGAAATAGAGGGGTAGATTTGGATGCTTGACTGGTAGTAGCCTTATCCTGATAGAACTCCACTCTTTGAAGGCTCTGTGGATAAAGGAATGGTACTTCCTTCTTAAATATAAGAGTTAAAACATTAATTTGGTAATATATAAAATAGAAAAGTTAAAAATTTTAACATTTTTTCAACTTTTCTTAACTTTAATTTTTCCCATTGTGCAAGAAACCAGCAATAATCATGAATCCTTTACTGAAACTTTCTTTGGATCCTTGGAACCAAGTTTGTAAGTCTTTTTTCTACTCTTTTGCTATAGTAAACCGACCTTCCTTTTTCTTTTTTTTTTTTTGTTATAGTCGTTTAGGTAGATCCGTGCTTCATCAATAGTCACAATAAATTTCCATCTATCTCCGGCAAAATGATTTTTATAAAGAAGTCTACACCGTGTTCTGCGCTCAGCCACGTGCCTAGACTAAAGGCGGTGACCATTATGTTTTTGTTTTGTTTTTTCAGATTCAATTTTTGTTTATTACCTGTTTACAGTTGATACAGAGATTTTTAACGACTTAGCGTTTGTTCTTTGGGTCGGTGTATTTTCTTAAGACTAGAGACCTTTCTTTTAAAATAGTCGTAAAAGTTATTTTTCCTTACCTTCTTTTGATATTTGTTTGGTGTTCTTTTTCCTGTAAAACGCATTGCTTGACGATTTTTCCCTCTATTATTAATATTATTATTTCTTTTATGTTTAGAAATGCTAATTCCATGATTTTCACAGCGTTTTTTAATTACAGAATACGAATACTTTTCTTCGTACAAACCAAAAATTTAACTTTCTATCCACAGCTTGTTGGCATGCGCCATTTTCTTAACAGACGATATTTAACTGCAGCAGGTGTTTCTTTCGTGTTCATCTAATACGCTGTTGCCAGTTTCAATTCTTGAACTGCTTTTATTTTCGGTAATTTCTTATCAAAAATGTTCTAAAAATGTGTGAACGTCCTCTGTATCAATATATTTTGAAACAAATATATTGATGTTTGAAGCAATTGCAGTTTTATTCCTTCATGCGGAGTTTATTCTTATTAAATTCATCAACAAGCGTTTCTTTTTTCCTACTTTTTTCTATAATGGACGATGGATGGCCTATGATTCCCTAAAATGTATAAAAATTAAAATAAAAACTCTTATTTCAGTTTTATGCATACATTTACAAAAACATATAAGTACTTATTCAGTCTTGATGTGCAGAACTTTTTCCTCTAACAAATTGTGATAATGCTCATGCTGATTTATTTTGTCCTGATTCAAGCGACCTAAATAAACATTTTATTTTCAAGGAGAGAGGTAAATCGAACTTTTTCGGGAGTACGGGAATTAAACACCCAGGAACCTCTTAATTTATGACCACTAGTTCCAGCAAAGAGAAAGACCGCTGCAGGAGTGAATCACAGTATTCATGTCTTGCCCTGGACTTTTTTTTTTTAATTGGAGGTTTAACGACCACCGTGAGCAACTCAGTGGGCTATAAGCAGTCGCCCGTCCCTAATTTAGGGCCACTGGCCCCAGGGAAGGGAGAGAACCAGCGCCGTAAGACAAACACAACATCCATGCCTCACGGGATTCGAACCCGGACTCATCTCGGACGGATGATCAGAAACTACCGCTTAGACCACTGCGCCACCGGGGTAGCCCCGGGAGTCAGGCATGGGCCCTGCAAGACGAAGAGCCAGAGGTTGGCTGGTTTGTTGTCATTGCCGGACAGAGGCTGCAAACAGGGCCGGACTTATAAGGGAGCAAAAGCGGCAATTGCCCCGGGACCCCAGCCAAAGAGAGGGGCAGAAAATATAATAATTAAAAGATTACTTTATTTTATTAAAACGAAAAAAAAATTAATTTTGACGAAATTTTTTTAACAATGTCATACCTTTTAATTTTCGTTACTAATGTTGCTATTATATTTGAAATTTCGGGGGTTTTTGCTCTGTTGTCGTCGACGACATGTAGTGTACGGTGACCAGTTACGTCACCGTACACTGCACGAAGAAAATGTAGTTACGACTATATTTTCTCCTTTTTGCTTCTTTTCAGATTGCAGTATGTCACGGAAAATTCATCTCGGAAGGGAAAGGCTTCCAAAGATATAATGCACTGTCCATTTCTTTACAGACACATTGTACCCATTATATCAGTTGTGGGACACTATTATATCATTTCCAATTACATGCAGTAAAATGGCTGTGATGTGTAAATTTCGTGAATTGTCCTTATTGCTGTGTATTTTAATTTATGAGTTCGAGGGGCCCACCGAACCTGAAGTGCCCGGGGTCCCCCAAGGTCTAAATCCGGCCCTGGCTGTATGGTGCTGTGCAATAGGCTAAATGGACTAAGGCGTGTCTCGAAGGTAAAAAGAATAGACTTGTTCATAACGAGGATCTTCTATCTTTGGCCAACGGCTAAATATGGCTTCCGAACCACCGGGGTGTTTCGCGGCAGCAGGACACGAGTACGTGGCTTTTGAACCAAAGCGTGCATGCTAGGCACCAGGTCACTCGCCGCCTGGAGCCGGTGGCACACGCCCCAAACCACTCGCCCACCAGGGATATGCCAAACAATGCCGTGATATCTAAGGCTTGGAGGAGAAAACTATCCCAAATTTCAGGCTGATGGTTACAAAGAAGGCATTAAAACAGAGCCAGAGAATAAGAGAAATATTTTTTATTTGCTTGTTTGTTTCTCTCTCTCTCTCTCTCTTTTACATAACCAACAACACGAACATATCACTGAAAATAAAAAGGGATGAAACAAGTGGAATTCTCGCATAGATAATTCCACTTGTTTATCTATGTAAAATCTATGTAAAACACCATGTAGTTATAGAACAAAACCCTGTGGATACACGTAGATAAACAGAAACCAAAACGCACAAGACTTTAGGACTTTAGGAGACAGTAATCCGGGTCTTTATAAGCTACAGGTGTATTCATACAACATCTGCAGAGCTTTCGCTCGCCAACGGGCGGCTTTTTCGACTTCAGACTTAAACTGTAAAACATTAATAGAATAAGAGGTTAGAGAAATCAAATCAGATAAACAATGGTCGCGCGAAATTACATCAACATAATGTCTCGCGGTATATTCATGATAAAGTTACTTTTTGTTTAGCTTTAATACAAAGTCATTACACTCCATTGATACAAAGTCATTACACGAGTCACTGCGAGACAGGATTTCTATAGACTCCCTAAGTAAGGTTCCTTTTGCTGTGGTTTACGGAGCAGTATCCTTAATGCCGCTCCTTAGTGGCGTTGCCTCATTATTTAGTACTTACCTTGACAGCGAAGTCGAGAGTTTCCCTTAGTAGTAGTTGTCATTTTCTTGTAGGACTTCCGTCCACAGTGAGTAGAGTTTAGGTCCCAGCCACCTACAGCGAGTTCGCCTTTTGGGCAGGCCCCAGAAACGGAAGGAATGAGAGCAAGTCTAGCGACTTTGACAGAACAGTTTGTAGTGAGATTAGAGTACAGTAGATGGCGCCACCGTACAAGTACAATGTTGCAGATAGATGGGTGAGAGAATTTCAGGGGGGGGCATAGGAAAGGATACCCATTTAACCAGTGGGTCCAACCTGGGGGCCGTCACTTAACGTGCTCGTCCGATATTCAGCGATTGTTAGTAAATCACACCATCTCTGAAAGATCAGCCCAGGATCGAACCTGAGGACCTTGCATTGATAGTCTGACTCGCTAACTACTAAGCCATCCGCGGCTCCTCAAGAGTTTCCCATGTTTGACATCCCTTTTATACTTGTAGCAAAAGACCTTTGTTGTTATTGCTATGTATATCTTTTTTGATCCACCAGTAGTTACGCGGGGCAAACATTAAACTCAGCCGTTAACTAAACGACGTCAAACTTCGGCTGACGTCGTTGATGAACTCGATGTTCTGAGTTGTTTTATATCTCTCAGAACCTAATAAAAATACACGCACTTTCGTTTTTACACGATAACAGTAAGGACCCTGAATCTCTCTGCACTGAATTAAACACGATGCCAAAATAAAAACACCTGCGCAAAAGGACACAACTAGTGAGTACTACCACCTGCATGAGCACGAGTTGTTTCACAACAGTGGATATAAGTTGCGTCAGTATTCTATTTGTCGGCTCGTTGGCTTCCAATCATTCGCCCGACATGATTGGTTCGAATTCCGACTGAGGCATGGATGGTGTATGTGGCTCTAAATTAGGAACGGAGCCAGTGGTCCTAACGAAAAATTTTTTTATAATAGCCGTAGCACGAGTATACAGAAATCGATTGCCAGGTTATATTTTGGGAAATCTATTGAATACCATTGTAGGTTTTTTGGTGTTTTTCACTGCTGACGGATAAATTATTCAGATCAATATGCGTTAATGATAAAAAAATTTAACTTTTATAAATATATTGATTGAATATTTTCCTTTCTTTTTCTGCACTTGTGGCCAGAAAGAAAGTGATAACTTTACGCTGAAGACCTGAATCTCTGGAGCACATTGACATAACGAACGTATTTACTGATTGCTGTTAAGAAAGATGACAAACCATAAATACAGTGTAACAGAATTAAACATTGACGTCGCAAATACACTAGATGGCCCCCATGTTTTTTCCAAACTGCACTCATGAACCATCCAAAAAGTAAACACGCAACGACATTTTTAATTTAAAAGAGCACACGTTGATTTTATATGGAATCGACTTATTATTTATGATGTTAAACATCAGTAGGAATATACGTAATATAATGTCTCTGTTGTATAACTTCATCAAAAACCTTTCAATATACGAACTCAGTCGGCAAGAAGCACGCACACAGCCGTCACTAGCTATATTCATTGCCTACATCAGATCTTTTGCTTCAACAGAAATATTACTTGCAATATGGTTTACCGTGTTTCCCAACTTCTTCAGATCTTCTAGTAAACATTGTACAGCAGCTGATAAAATTGCTTGACAAGCGGTAAAAATTCTAATTCGAGGGATAAATAGGGTTTTGGGCAAAAAAAAAAAAAAAGGAGCTACAGAGGGAAAAACTATGTTCAATTTAACTCACAGAAGTCACCCAGGTCACACAGCGCCTTCCCGGTGATTGGGTGGTTAGAGGTGTGGTTTCTGACCATTTTCCCGGTATGGGTGAAGATGAGGCGTGGGCTATATACTTGTCTGGTGGCGTTAGTTCTGGCCTTTCCCTGGAGCCAGTGGCCCCTAATTAGGGAAAGGAGACTGATTATACTCTTAAGAGTTGCTCGTTGTAGTCGTTAAGGGCCGTAGCCAAGGGAGGGCGCCCGACCTGTATTTCCCTTTGCCCGTACTAGCGACTCGCACAACAGTATAGTGCCCGATCTCTTTCACATCTTTTGCCCGACCACTTTACATCCTTCGCCCGGTCTCAATCATCAGCCGCCCCTTCCAACTTGCTTGTCTGGCTACGGGCCTGTAGTCGTTAGACCTACACTGCTGGCCACCCAAAATGCAACACCAAGAAGGACACGAGACAGCAAAGCCATATTTACTGGACACATAACAACAGATACAGTACAAAGATGAAACGATTGAGCTTATAGGCCCGTGCGACTTGCGGAACACGCAGACATCAATAGTTCGTGTGGCGCCCATAGCTGGCAATAACGGCCGCTATACGCCGCGGCATCGAACGAAAGGAGGCTTTGGATGTGGGCTTGGGGTATGACGGTCCAGGCTGCTTCCACACGTTGCCACAGTTCATCAGGCGTAGCAGCGGGTGGTGCTTGCCGGGCCACTCGGTTACCGATCAGCGACCAGACGTGTTCGGTGGGCGACATATCTGGAGAACAGGTGGGCCACGGCAGCAGTGACACCTGGTGGGCCCTGAAGATTTGTTGCACGATGCGTGCCACGTGCGGGCGCGCATTGTCCTGTTGGAACGTGGCCGCTGGCAGGTCCTGCAGGTAAGGGAGGACTACAGGCTCCAAAACGTCGGACATGTAGTGGTGGCCATTGAGTGTACCGGCGATGCGTGCCAGAGGGGTGCGGTTGTCATATCTAATTGCGCCCCAAACCATAACGCCAGGCACCGGACCGGTATGCAGATGCATAATGCAGGCGTCATACAGTCTCTCGCCGCGGTGCTGCCACACGCGGATCCGACCACCGTGGTGTTGCAGGCAGAAGCGGGATTCGTCGGAGAAGACAATGTCGTGCCATTCCGTAGTCCAGGTGCGGCGTTCAACGGCCCACTGCCGCCGCACTCGCCGGTGGTGTAACGTCAATGGTAATCGGAGCAATGGGCACCGTGCGACAAGTTCCCGCTCCTGCAGACGACGTCGAATGGTACGTGCTGACACAGGTTGTTGCGCAACACACCCTAATTCCTACGCTAACGTTCATGATGTGACGGTGCGAGCCGTCAATGCCCGCCGCACAACATGCCGGTCCTCTCGTTCGGTGGTGTGCCGCGGCTGCGGCAATCACTCACGTCGGTCCGTCCGTCCCTCCTGCACCCACCGAATCTATACTCGCCTCACTGTGGCTGGATGTGGTCCCACACGGACGCCGATGTCTCGGTACGATAAACCGCTGTCGCGATAAGCCACTATTCGTCCTCTGTCGATCTCCGAAACGTGCCCGAATGACTGCCGTATTCTGCGACGAGGCATCAGGAAGCTTCCCACGCACAGGTCTGGCAGCACAACACACTTCCACTACTTACACTCCGCCTTCTGTGCACCCTTCTTATAGTGCTTCTCGGTGGCGTGACAGGCGCACGTGATTTGCATATGCCCTGCAATGCTAATCGTTTGAATGTCCTCTCGCGGGCGACGCATACTGCGAATTTCAGGCCAATCAGATGCTTCCTTCTTGGTGTTGCATTTTGGGTGGCCAGCAGTGTAGGAAAAAAAAAAAAAAAAGGGGTTCCACGGGAGAAGGAAGAATAGAACAGATAGAACAACCAGCGCCGAACAAAACAGGTGTTCTGATTTCGAAATCACGTCACTTCTGGTTCCCCACACTCGTAGCGTCAGTCGCCGCACAGCCCCCTGAAAGACGATGGTATGCTAGCAATTTTAATAGAAAGTAAGGTTTGCTTATCCGCCTTATTCGTCGCAGGCGAATGATCGTGACGGCACTAAGTGACATCACCGTCTCAACATGTAAATCGTAGATCCGAACTGTAGCTTTTTTTCTTCTTTTTTTTTTTTTTTTTTGGATTTGAGGTTTAACGACCACCGTGAGCAACTCAATGGGATATGAGTAGTCGTCCGTCCCTAATTAAGGGCCACTGGCTCCAGGGAAGGAAGAAGACAAACACGTCATCCAGCGCCATAAGACAAACACAACATCCTTGCCTCACCGGGATTCGAACCCGGACCGCTCTCGGACGAATGATCAGAAGCCATCGCTTAGACCACTGCGCCACCGGGGCGGCGAACTGTAGCTATGGAGGAAGATATCTTGTCAGAAATTTTTACTACTCAAACACAGAACAAAAAGTTTTTGCAAAAGCACATTTACATTAAATACAGAAGTTCACAGTCATGTGAATATTTCAGTAACGGAGATTTCAAAAATACCTTCGCCGCCCCGGTGGCGCAGTGGTCTAAGCGATGGCCTCTGATCATTCGTCCGAAAGGGGTCCGGGTTCGAATCCCGGTGAGGCATGGATGTTTTTTTGTCTTACGGCACTGGTTCTTTCCCTTCCCTGGAACCAGTGACCCTAAATTAGGGACGGGCGACTGCTTACAGCCCATTGAGTTGCTCACGGTAGTCGTTAAACCTTCAATCAAAAAAAAAAAAAAATACCTCCCGCACATTTTTGTTACCTAAAGGGCGGAAAAACGGTTATATTAATACTTTTAAATGTTAATTTAGTTACAAGGGTAATTTTAGCTGTTTTTATATAAATTTAGAAGGGAAAATTCAGAGCAGGATGCTTTTCCTATTCCTCATAAAGAAATGCTTTATAATATAATAAAGCATTTCTTTATGAGGAATAGGAAAAGCATTTGGGCAATATTCCCCAAGTTTTTAAATTAAAAATTGAAAACAATATGAACGCTCCGGTGGCGCAGTGGTCTAAGCGCTGGCTTATGACTATTCGTTCGAGAAGGGTCCTGGTTCGAATCCCGTGAGGCATGGATGTTGTGTTTTCTTACGGCGCTGGCTCTCTCCCTTCCCTGAAGCCAGTGGCCCTAAATTAGGGACGGGCAACTGCTTATAGCCCATTGATCAAAAAAAATATGCATTAAAAAATCTGGTAGAATTTATGAAGATTATTTCAACCGGTTTGCAAAAAATAATTCCGACACGCTTCTATGGTGCAGATACGATACAAATAAACGCGGAGATTAGGTAGTCTTACAATGGACATTTGGACAGTGACGTCACGAAGTAATCACCGAAAGTGCAGGATGAGCATAACCTTGTCATCTAAGGTGCATCGCATAAATATAGAGACAGTCGACTTTGCGCCGTGAACGCAATGCGAATATAGGTAGGAAGCTGAAGTGGTACCTAATTAGACATAATCCTACAACAAACGTTTCGATCCGTCGAGATGACCGAATTGTGTGAAAAGACACCACAAAGTGAAATAGTGGAATTTTAGGTAACTCATAAATATAAAGACAACTATGTAAAGTAGCCACATGCAAATGAGATGTACAAATTAGCATGTTGTATGCACGCGCATGGGCCGTAATTCGGTCCAGCCTACAAAAGACAGCGGACCTGCCGTCAGACATTCATTTGCCGAAATGTCACGCAACACTCAACTTTCTGGTGAGGAGGTGCAGAAGATTTGGAGACTGAGAGCAAATGGATTGCCTGTAGCGAAAATTTGTAAAGCCATGGGGATCAGTAGGGCAGTCATTTATAAGACTTTATCGAAACGCGGTGCGTTAACTGCCAAAAAACGGCCAGGAAGGCCTCGAACATCAACCAAACGAGCGAAAATGATCGTGCCATCATGCGTTTAGTTTCATCCCAAAGGTTATCACTACGTCAAGTTTCTCGGACTACTGGTGTCACCATCTCAAAGGACACAGTTCATCGACGAATCAAGGAAAGTCGCAACATTGTGCTCCGTTTGGAACTGCTATTGGCATGATTTACGACGCGAGCCACGCACCTTCTTCAGCAGACAGAAATGAGGGGATATGTGATGGTCTGTGGAGCTTTTGCGTTCAATGGGACAACGGATATCGCTTTTCTGCAAGGCAGGCAAAACTCCGAAACGTATCAGGACATACTCAGCAGCCACCTTCTACCATTTGCCGAAACTTTAGCGGGTGTTGATTATCTGCTCCAGCAAGACAATGCCTCTATCCATCGGTCTGCATCAACGAAAAGCTGGTTTAACACTCATCATGTGACCGTAATGGATTTACCAGCACTCAGTCCAGATCTGAACCCTATCGAGAACCTCTGGGGTATCCTAGCTCGTGATGTGTATGCGAATGGACGGCAGTTCTCAAGTGTGGTGGCATTGAAAGAGCAGATTGAACGAAGCTGGTTCCCACTCCGTCCAGAACACTTACATCACTTGGTGGACAGCACGCCCAATCGGGTTTTCAGTGTTATTCGGAACAACGGCTCCACTATTCGTACTGGAGGTGCTCATATCTAGTAAGTCTTTATATTTTTGAAACAGCGTATTTCTGTTTTTTTCTTGTACTTGGCGTTGGAATTGTTATGTTTCCGTCAAACTATTGTGCAGCTGCGTGTCCTATGCTATTTTTGCTATAAATATGAGGTGCACATTTCAGCTCGTTGTTGTTTCTTTTTTATTCGAGAATTTGTTCTGTCTCTATATTTATGCGACGCACTATACTAACTTTGGTATGCTAGAGCCGATATTAGCTACGTTTATAAACAGTTATAAACATTCAGTAAATCACAACACTGTACTGCTCTCATACATCGGTATAACTAACTTCACAATAGGCGGTCATCATTTAGCAATTTAAATGTTTACTACACTTATGTCTGTAGCTTTTTTTACTATATGAAACGTGTGAATGTGGCTTGTGAACACTACATAAAATTAGTTCTTATTCACTCACTTTAAGTGAAATAGGAGTCATTCTATTAATAGAGTTCACGAAATAGTTACTTAAAATTCTTTCTTTATTCCATTATTCCGTCAATATCTCATATGCACAGGGATATTCCACTACTCATGGAGAACTAATTCATAACAGCACTAATATTTTAAAGCTGATTAACGTGAGTTAGTAAGCAGAAAACTTGATTAAAAAAACTCCAACACTAAATATATAAAAACGCAAGTCGAACACACAGACTTCAGGTAAACACTGCTTCAGCGCAATGGAGCTTCCACGATTACGGCACGACACCACCACCGTTTTCGCTGCTTGCTCTAACATTATATCTCTCGCTCTTATCTGTCAACACGCACGCGTTACGCACTGTGACTTTGAGACTGTTGCCACAAAACATTCCGTGAGTGAGAAAATATAACCTTTAAGATTGAAACGCTTAAAGAGAATGAACTCAAAATTTACATAGAGAAAGAAACTAAAAATGAAAGTTAAATTAGAGTATATGCATATGTCTTAATTTGAATCGAAGTGCAAACGTAAAGCATGTTGGAAGTTAAAAAAAAAAAAAAGATAAAAATAAAACAAAAATGACGATAACTTTACCCACATGCGGCTTGGCATCAACACGATCTCTTTTCAACTGAAAATTACAGCTGCAATATTACAAAATCTCGTATAATTAAAAATACGGAATTCTCTTTAGCAAAGCATATAAATTTTATGAAAATTTCCAACTTTAATGGCGGTCCTGGCTTTGCCGTTAAGAGACCCAGGGCATATCCAGAAGTCATATTCGACATTCTTGGTCCAAAATTAGTTGGTGAAAATTACCATAACAACCCTACAAAGAGATGAACTATTGTCTTAGCATACAGCTGCTAAGACATAACATTCCACACGATTTATTACGATCTGCTATTTTTTTTTTTTTGTGAGCCATCAGTGTATACGGTGAATTAACCCTTTACTAAATGCAAAATGTAAGAATACCACCTACCTTCTCTTGACTTGATGAGGAGTCTTTGTTTGGAGGTTTAACGACTGCCATGGGTGCACACACACTCAACTCTTTGCTGTAAAATAGTCGTCCGTCCCTAATCGTATAGACCAGTGGCTCCAGGAAAGGGAGAAAGCCAGCTCCTTGCGACAAACGCACCATAATTCCTCGTCAGGAACTCTAACACGGGCCCAGATCGAAAGACTGGTCAGAACTCTATATTTCTGACCTCTTGACTACCGGGACGATGTTGAGTAGTTTTCCAGTTTACGTGTTGCCCATTAGTGTGGCTTAAAAACGAGTCGTCCGATCCGTTGGCGCAGTGGTCTATACTCTGGCTTCTGACCATTCGTCCGAGATGGCTCTGGTTCGAGTCCCGTTGAGGCATGGGTGGTGTGTTTGACTTATGACCCTGGCTCTCTCCCCTCCCTGGAACCAGTGGCATTAACTAGGGACGAGAGGTTGAGTTGCTCACAGTGGTCGTTAAACCATAAACAAACAAAAAATAATAACGGGACATCTGATTCTAATTTAGTTCATATCTGTGTGTTAGAGGTTAAGTCAACTGTCATGTGTAATTTACATCTGTAATTAGCTCTTCTGAACCTAAGGCAGCCAATTCTCTTGTTTTTTCTGGGAGGAAGGGATAGATTCCGACCGCCGTGAGCATCACAATAGACTATAAAACGTTCCCCGTCCCTAACTTAGGGCCATTGGTTCTTGGAAGGTGAGAAAGCCAGTGTCATAGGGAAAATGCATCATCCATGTCTCAGCCGGGATTCGAACCCGGACCCATCTCTGAGGAAAACCCGGACCCATCTCAGAGGAAAACTTGGATCCATCTCAGAGGAATGATTGAAAGCCAACACCTCGTGCCACTCGGCCAGGAAGTATGAGGAATGAGAATAGGGCCGCCCCAATATTCTCATGTGCAGCAGCCCTTAGTAACACTGCCTTGGGGTGCTAGTCTCCAGGAGCTTGCAATCTACAATCATAAGCTCAGTGATTCTAATATTTCGTGTGACTATGTACGAGTATATTCTGGTTTCTATGGTTACCAGTGGGACTGTGAGCACACGAACAGGCTAGTCAATAAATGTTTTCTAATCAACTAACACCAACTGCGAAAACACAAATTTCATGGTGACGAAGATCAAAGTCGCGACTCCTCGCTCCGGAGCCAGTTTCTCTAACCGACCAAACTACACCGACGGAATGTATCGCTGCAGATTTGTTGTCTTGATACGTGCTTTACTTCTGAAGTACGTCACATCATCTCCCACTTAATTTTTTTAAGAGAAGGATTTTTTTAATAACTCCAGACGATGTGTGGAACAAACATCATACATTTTTCGAAGAACCCAACGGCCAGTAGATCCACTTTCCACAATCGAGCGCCAATGTGAAATTCACAAATTTTGTTGGTGATTAAGATCGAATTCACGTCTCCTCGCTCCGTCGTGAGTTGTTCTAAACTACACCGACGGAATGTATGGCTGCAGATCTGTTGTCTTGACACGTACTTCACCTCTGTAGTATGTAACACAACCCAGTCGTAAACCTGAATTACTCGACGTAGCAGTTACTATCACCATGAGCAACTTGATGGAATACAAGCAGTCTCTCGCTCCTAATTTAGGACCACTGGTTCCCGGGAAGGGAGAGGAACACAGTCGTAAGACAAATACAACATCCATGCTTCACCGGAATTTGAACCCGGTCCCATCTCGGACGAACAGTCAGAAGCCAGCTCTTAGACCATTGCGTTACCAGGCGGTTGCGTTTATGCTTGCAAAGGAACATAGTCTAAGAAAGACGGAGAGAGAGAGAGAGAGAGAGAGAGAGAGAGAGAGAGAGAGAGAACTAGCGTTGCAAGAACAAAACCAATACCGAAAGCTCACCCGACATTGAAAACTAAGCGAAGCAGTTCATGAATCCAGATCCTGAGCCCTCTCCACCCACTTAACTACTGAAACACCGGGCTACTGAGATTATGGTTTTACATACTACGGCAAATGAACAAGGAAATGAACAAAAATCATTTGGTTACTGTAGACTTACAAAGGTCACCCTGCCTGATGACCCTAATTACCCTACACCATCCCGACTATGACCTGCCAGAAGGACTACAGTTATAGTATGAACAACAGAAACAAACCTTGGCCGCACACATTTAAATATCAGTCCAAACCCGAAATGGAGGCATGGATGTTGTGTTTGTCTTACGGCACTGGCTCTCTCCCTTCCCTGTAACCAGTGATCCTAAATTAGGGACGGGCGACTGCTTATAGCCCATTGAGTTGCTCACGGTGGTCGTTAAACCTCCAATAAAAAAAAAAAACCGGAGATGATTACTTTGTATTAGTAACCTGGGGCTTCCACACCTGTTGTATTTTTCTTTGGTTAGAAGAATAGGCTCAAAACATCCTCCGAGAGAGAGAGAAAGAGAGAGAGAGATAGAGAAAGAGGGTGTGAGAGAGGAAAGGGACAGAGAGGGAGAGAGATAGGAAGAGAGGCCGCCCCGGTGGGGCAGTGGTCTAAGTGATAGCTTCTGATTGATCATTCGTCCGAGATGGGGTCCGAGTTCGAATCCCGGTGAGACATAGATGTCGTGTTTGTCTTACGGCACTGGCTCTCTCTCTCTCTTCCTGTGGTCAATGGCCCTGAATTAGGAACGGACGACTGCTTATAGCCCATTGAGTTGCTCGCGGTGATCGTTAAACTCCCATTCAAAAAAAAAAGAGTGGAAGAGAGTAAAAGGGGGTTTCCTGATTTCAGATACTCGTACTATTGGAGACACTTCGGATAATCGCAAGGAAGCTGAGAAATCGAACAAGCTATGACAAATATCCATCCAGAAACTTTGAAAAACGTGGCAAAAAACGCTGTGAAAAGGGTGAATGCCTGTATTTATGTAGGTGGTGGCCACTTTCAGCACTTACTGTAACACTTCACGTATGTATGCATTCATTCATGCATTATATTGTATGATTACCGACATGTTTCTTACATTACAATACCGATTGATATGTTTCTTTTTCTTACTATTGGGTTGCGTTCTGTATGGGACGTCCAGTATTTTTATAAAAAAAGAAAAAAAAAAGACGCACGTAAGCTAAAATTCCGAATAAATATAGCAACTTGTTAAGGGCATGGAGATTCATATCTATGGTTCCTAGTACTATATACATTGAATAAATACTGCATACGATATGTACCTGAAAGTTTTTTTTAATGGGGAAAAATCTACATGAGCGGAATTTTTACCAAAATTTCTTCCAAGCACTTTAAAATTCCCCATATAATGTCTAGCCCCCGTAATAGCCTCTAGTTTTCAGCTGCTAGGTCGCTACTAAAAATAACGTGTGGGCGTTTGCATGTGTCGTTTCGCTATCGGATGATGGCAAAATTTTTACATACATTCTCACCTGAAAGCCTGTGTGTGTGTTTGTGTGCTTCGAGGTTTAAAGACTACCATCAGGACTGAATTATGTCATGCTGTAGCCTGGGGCTGGCATTGAATTGTGACCCCTTTCAGAACACTTTTCCAATTTTTTAAGTATATTGCAGTCAGTTGTTTTTTTGTAAAACATTATAAACTTAATTTCGTTGGGGGAGGGGGAATGTTATCTGGAATCAATCATTGTATTGCTCTTATTATTGCCATAAAATCACAGCTATTGTTTTTATTATTGTTAACGCTTTTCATGCTTTTCTTAACTAGCAGCTTGTATATTAATTGTAGTGTTATTTGCTTTACATAGCCGGACTACCCAAATCAATTGGGACGTTTCGGTAGCGCAGCAATCTAAATGCTAGTACTACTGAAATTTTCGTGCTATATGCAATACATTGAAAATATACACCGCCTTTGCACGATAATTTAACTTGAAAAGATGATAGATATTTACATAGTTAAAAAGATAAAAATCCCATAAGCACTTTCGGGCCGACAGTCGCACCCGTCTTCAGATGGAGGAGAGCAGATGCAGTATTTGCCATTTTCTTGTAGGACTTCCGTCCACAGTGAGTAGAGTTTAGGTCCCAGCCACCTACAGCGAAATCGCCTTTTGGGCAGGACACAGAAACGGAAGGAATGAGAGCAAGTCTAGCGACTTTAACAGAACAGTTTGTAGTGAGATTAGAGTACAGTAGATGGCGCCACCGTATAAGTACGATGTTGCACACAGAGGGGTGAGAGAATTTCAAGGGGGTCATAAGAAAAGATACCCATTTAACCAGTGGGTTCAGCCTGGGGGCCGTCACTTAAGGTGCTCGCCCGATGCACGGCGCATATTCAGCGATTGTTAGTATATCACACCATCTCTGAAAGATCAGCCCAGGTTCGAACCTGAGGACCTTGCATCGATAGTCTGACTCGCTAACCACTAAGCCATTCGCGGCTCAGAGAGCAGTTGCTGCCAGTGTGCTCCCATATATACGTCTGGGTGTGATGACGTGCCAACTGCCAATGTTGAGCAGCGTCGCAAGGGTATCGTAGTGTTGCCACCCCATCATGGCTAAATCACAAATCAGACCAGGCCCATGTGGAAATATGGTAAACAGGGTGCAAAAATATGCAAAATGAATATATATTTGTCATAGTTCACGTGGTTAACAAGAAATATTATTATGCAAGTTCATAGCTGTAATAAATCGTTTCCAAATCCTGGGTAAGTCAACTGGGGAGTTGTCGTGACAACAGCCGTCCCCGAAGGCTTCGATGTATAAGCTTTCAGTTATATGCAACGAGTATATTGATGCGGGGGTATGTAACAATTTAATGTTGTTCCAGTCTGGTTGAACTGTTCCTTGTGCTACATTTTTGGCGAGTGCTGTATTACTGTGGTTAGCACGGATGTCATATTTATGTTCCTGTACTCGAGTCTCAAGGCTACGTCTTGTAGAGCCCACGTAGTTACTTGCGTGTTCACCATTGGAAACGGTTATTAAAGGTATATTATACACGCCCCATTTATACAAAATATCAGGTTGTTCTCGGTCTTTTTTAACAAGTGAGAATAGATATCTGGATCTAATGCCAAAATGAATATCATACTTCATACAAGTGCGTGTCAATACTTTAGTAATGTCTGGGTACTGTTCCATTGTACCAACAAAACGTTTTACTGATTTTTGGTCTTTGATCAAACATGTAGATCTATCATTTGAAGTTCTTCGATAGACTCGGTTAATCATGTGTTTAGGATATCAAAGTTTGGCAGCTAAATCAAAAATGAAATCTATTTCAGATGTAAGCAAAGTCTCAGCAGACGAATGCGTAAAAGCTCTTCTGATTAAAAAGTTGATGGCTCATAACTTATGTGGTAATGGATGTGAAGAGTTAAATGGGATTACACTATTGCTAGCAGTAGGTTTTCGATAAATTGAGTAAGACAGATTACATGTTTCTGGATAACGGGAAATTCGGAAGTCCAAGAACGGCAGAGAGTAGTTTGATTCAGTTTCTATCGTGAGCCCGATAGAGTGAAAGACAAATGAAAGCGCGTCGGCAAACTTAGCTAAATCATCCTGTGTATGAGGCCAAAATACGAGGATGTCGTCGACGTACCTGATATACAAACTGGGGGGAAGAGGAAACTCACTGAGAACTTTGTTCTGAATGTGTTGAAGCAGAATTTCTGCGAGTATGGCTGAAAGTGGAGAACTCATGGGTGAGCCCTCCACTTGCTTGTAGATTCGATAATCGAATTTGAAGTATGAACGCTGTTTAACTAAACAAAGAGCGTTCATAACAGCTGAAATTTCAGATGTAGGGACTTGTTACTCAGCAAGTACACGCTGGCTACAGACCATTTGTCCGAGATGGGTCCGGTTTGAATCCCGATGAGGCATGGATGTTTTGTTTGTCTTACAGCACTGGCTTTCACCCTACCCTGAAACCAGTGGCCCTAAATTAATGACGGGCGACTACTTATAGCCCATCGAATTGCTCACGGTGATCGTTTAAACCCCCAAATAAAAAAAACTGAATCGCATTCCACTAAAAATATCTTTAAAAACTTAATTAAAAAGTTGACAACAAAAAATTATTTTCGACACGAATAACACAAAATTTGACATAATGACACAAATTTCCCTCTACCCTCAGCGTTCTATCCTTGGGCACCAGTCTCGCAAACAAATACACACAGTGTCTTTTTTTTTATTGGAGGTTTAACGACCTCCGTGAGCAACTCAATGGGCTACAAGCAGTTGCCCGTCCCTAATTTATGGTCACTGGTTCCAGTGAAGGGAGAGAGCCAGTGCCGTAAGACAAACACAACATCCATGCCTCACCGGGATTCGAACCCGGACCCCGTTCGGACGAATGATCAGAAGCCATCGCTTAGACCACTGCGCCACCGGGGCGGCAAGTTCATTTTGATAGAAATTGAGTATTGCTCTTCATTTTTACCATGAACTATCTAGAAATCTGATTTTTTTTAACGCAACTCCAGAGACCCTTAGATGCTAGCCTTATTAAACAGTTCAGTGGGCTGATTCCCATTTGATGACTAGCAACGTTTCGTCTCTCATTAAGTGTAAAATATTTAGTCTTCCTCTACAAAAATGAGTAAAACTAAATAGCGAAATGGACGCAGGGTGAGAATGTTTAGTTATAGGTTCCTTCAACGTTTAATTATAGCGTCTACGGCTACAATTCCTGAGGAATTCGTACCAATCCGGAAGTATCAGAGTCTATAGTTCAAGGCCGTTTATGTGTACAGTTAGTTTACATTGAGAAACTACATGGATATAAAAATGTTTTTTTAGATGAATGTTTAATCGGAAAAAAATTTCCAGCAAATTTTCGTAATGAAGTTTGCACGTCTTCTGTTACAGTAGTACGATAGATTTTATGAAATGATAATTTTTTTCTCCGACATCTTGCCCCCTGCTGTCAAAAAAGAGTTCTGATGCCACTGGCTACTGTCCCACCAATTCACTTTCGAGCGTTGTCGCATCCCTTCAAAGCTCAGGAGATAATAAACTGGACACAGGGGGACCCCCGTGTTCAATTTTTTATTGGAGGTTTAACGACCACCGTGAGCAACTCAATGGGCTATAAGCAGTCACCCGTCTCTGATTTAGGGTCACCGATTCCAGAGAAGGGAGAGAGCCAGTGCCGTAAGACAAACCCAACATCCATGCCTCACCGGGATTCGAACCCGGACTTCTTTCGGACGAATGATCAGAGGCCATCGCTTAGACCACTGCGCCACCGGGGCAGCTGTTCAATTTCGAAAGGCTTCCATAGGAAGTGTGTTTTTTTTTGTTTTGTTTTTTTGTTGAAGGTTTAACAACCACCGTGAGCAACTCAATGGGATATAAGCAGTCACTCATCCCTAATTTAGGGACACTGGTTCTACGGAAGGGAGGGAGCCAGTGCCGTAAAACAAACACAACATTCATGCCTTACCGGAATGGGCTATGAGCAGTCTTATGACCATTCTTCTAGATGGGTCCGGGTTTGAATCCCGGTGTGGCATAGATATTGTATTTTTCTTACGGCATTGACCCTCGCCCTACCCTGACAATGGAACGGGACGATTTCCATTCCAATTGTGTGTTCTTTCCACTTTATCCAGGAATATTTGTCTATAATGCAACTAAGAACCGAGGGTAATTGAAACCTCGTAGTGTTCCTACTGGGTTCTTTTTTTTTTTATTGGAGGTTTAACGACCTCCGTGAGCAACTCAATGGGCTATAAGCAGTTGCCCGTCCCTAATTTATGGTCACTGGTTCCAGGGAAGGGAGAGAGCCAGTGCCGTAAGACAAACACAACATCCATGCCTGACGGGATTCGAACCCGGACCCCTTACGGACGAATGATCAGAGGCCAGCACCTTAGACCACTGCGCCACCGGGGCGGCCCTACTGGGTTCCTGCAACATATTGCTTCAAGAGAAATGGGAAAGAGGACTAGATCGGCTATTGTTGTTTTCATTTCGGGCTCGACCTTAGGGCCGCCGTTAAGGGTGTGCTGCGCGTGCGACCGCACAGGGCCTCGCGCTGGTGGATAAATAGGATAAAATAAAACAAAAGAGAGAAAGAAAAAATATATAACATTAAGTATTGTTTGTTTGTTTTTGTTTTTTGGAGGTTTAACGACCACCGTGAGCAACTCAATGGGCTATAAGCAGTCGCCCGTCCCTAATTTAGGGTCACTGGTTCCAGGGAAGGGAGAGAGCCAGTGCCGTAAGACAAACACAACATCCATGCCTCACCGGGATTCGAACCCGGACCCCGTTCGGACGAATGATCAGAGGCCATCGCTTAGACCACTGCGCCACCGGGGCGGCTAACATTAAGTATACAGCCAAAAAAAAAAAAAAAAATTCGAGTGTTCAAAGCATGAATTACCATCTCAGTTCTCCGCGAGTCCGCATACACAAACATCGCAGTGATGCAGTACATACGCTCCCCCTTCCTGATTTAAAGTGTAGTGCACAAGGATCGGTGCTTCTGTATCCCTGAGAGACCCTGAGTTCGGTGGGCGAGGCGAAATGGTGTTATCTTGATAAGTCCAACACACGCTGGGTCGCCCCGGTGGCGCAGTGGTCTAAGCGATGGCCTCTGATCATTCGTCCGCAAGGGGTCCGGGTTCGAATCCCGGTGTGGCATGGATGTTGTGTTTGTCTTACGGCACTGGCTCTCTCCCTTCCCTGGAACGAGTGACCCTAAATTAGGGACGGGCGACTGCTTATAGCACATCGAGTTGCTCACGGTGGTCGTTAAACCTCCAATAAAAAAACACGCCGCAGCGCCGACAGCAATATATGTTATTCTCGCCCCTGGAAACTCTGTGATTGACGGGTGTGAGTGGACATCACGTTGCGACATTCTTTAAGTTTTACCGCCTATCTTGGGATCCACTTTTTGTGGATTTTCCAAAGCAAAAACAGTTGTGTGTGTGTGTGTGTGTGTGTGCATCAAGTCATCTGGCCGCTGTGGCGATCTATTAACTTTCTTCGGTTGCTCATTCGTGCTTGTTTTAACCAGGTTCACTTCCCTACTTCGAATGTAACTAATTAAATTTTTAAGAATAGAGTTTGCGTTAAGTGAGTTGAATTGAGATGTCTAGAGAACGGAATAAGTTCCGTAAATTCGAATCAGGTTATCAAAAAGCAAAGAAACGGAAAAGAATAGAAATATTTTTACGAAGTCGGGAAGGTGCCTTCGATAAATTTTTACTACCTTCAGCTTCAATTCCTGTGACCAGAAGTTTATCGTTTGCTTCAAATTGCATCGAACATCAAGAATCCAGTGATAATAATGTGGATGCGTGGTTCAAGTCAGAGCAAGTGATGACAATGTTGTGAGTGTCTCTGACCAGCTTACACGAATATCTGATGTAAAGGAATGTGATTCATCATTTCAAACAAGTGAAGAATTTGTTCTATTGTTAGATCCAGGTGAGTGGCCGCTTATTTTAAACAACACACAGTTTGATGTAATCTTGTAAAAGGGCCCGATTTGTGTTGTAAACTATGATTACCCAAGTGACGACGAGAAGCAACACTTTTCGCCAGAACACTATAAGCGTATTTTACACAATGGAGAAACAGTAGACAGGAGGTGGTTGATTTACTCAAAGAAAAAAGACAAAGTTTTCTGCTTTTGCTGTAAATTATTCGGAAACACAAATGGTGGCATGTTAGGTTTCATTTTTAAAATACACAGCTATAGTAAAACAGATTTAAAAAATTCATACTGCATAGTGCGTAGTATTACTGACATTTACCTTTTTTTTTTTTTTTTTTGCAAAGGAGACCGACGGTTGAGCTTAATAATAATAGCAGTTACAGTTACAAGTTTAAGAAAAATATCAGGTCCTTCTGTAACAAATAAATGAGTGAAAAGCTTATCATCACCTTATTCGAAAATAAAAATATTCTATTGCATACGTGCGCAAAATACCGTTAGCCAGGTTGTTGTAGCAAAAATTATTAGTTAGCAAGAGGGCCTCACGTAAGCTTGCGGCTGCACTGCTCGACCTTCCCAGTATTTCGACTTAACGGGAATCTTGTCGTGTCGAAAACATCGAAGCCGGCCCGGTGGCACAGTGATCTAAACGATGGCTTCTGATCATTCGTCCGAGATGGGTTCGAGTTCAGATCCCGGTGTCATGGATATTTTGTTTGTCTTACGGCGCTCTCTTTCCCTTGCCTGGAACCAGTGGCCCTAAATTAAGGACGGGAGATTGCTTATAGCCCACTGAGTTGCTCACGGTGGTCGTTAAACCTGCAATCAAAATGAAATAAAAATATCGAATACGAAGTTCTCCTGATACATTTTTGTACCTTTGATTTGCTGTTACAAGAAACGAATTTACATTTCAAGGTATTAAGATCCTGAAAATTAGTAAGGGTAATCTAACAACGTCAGGCCACCCCAGTGGCACAGTGGTCTCAGTGCTGGCTACATAAATTCGTCCGTGATGGGTCTGGGTTCGAATCCCGTGAGACATCGATCTTGGGTTTGTCTGGTGGCACTGGTTCTCTCCCTTCCCTGTAACCAGAGGGACGAGTAACTGCGTATAGCCCACTGAGTTTCTCACGGTGGTCGTTAAATCTCTAACCAGTAAAAAACAGTAATAATAATAACGACAACATTGATTCACCAACCACGTTGGTAAAGCCCTTATTGTGAACTTCATTACCTGAAATTTCACAGATAGGTGGCAGTAGAAGCACGTTGTTGTTGTTTTTAAACGTGTTGTCATTAGGTAGTGGAACTAATTTGAAGTTGTCTGCCGTGTTTTCTTATAATTTACATATGAGCGTGCTTAAATATGATTTATTCTTCCAATAGTTGTTTCATTTGAACGTGAGTTGAATATTTGATATTATTAATCCGTAAAATTTTGTATGATCTGAAGGAAAATGAAAAGATGCGTTGCTCTTGAATTTAGCCATTCTTCGTGCCTGTCGTAATTTTAATACACTGCTGGACAATTGCTAAGGACGGGTTATAAACAGCTATATAGCGCATAAAAAGTAAGTGTGGTTGGATGCCAAGTGAAATAATATAATGTCAGAATGCCAGGACATTACAAGAAAGACAATTTATTGTGCTCTGAAATCCAGAAGGCTTTGGAGCATGTTCAAGGGACAAACAGGCCATTTTGTGCAGAATACGTAAACGTGAAAAAAATGCAATTATCGTCCGCAGGCGTTCCGGCGTAAGATGTCAATACGGGATATGGCCACCATGGAGGGCGATGCAAGATTCCACACGTCGTGTCATGCTTTGCACAACATTATCAAGCAGCTGTTGGGGTAATTTATCCCATTCCTCTGTCAGTGCACGGATGAGGGTGTCCTTGTTTATTGGAGGGCATTGGCGACCAGCAAGACTCCTCCCCAAAGCATCCCACACATTTTCAATGGGATTCAGATCTGGAGAACGTGCTGGCCATACGAGGCGTTGAATATCCTCGCTCTCAAGACACTCCTGGACAGCGACTGTTCGATGACATCTTGCGTTGTCGTCCATGAAAATGAATCTATCACCGACAGCACCACGGAACATGCGAACATGAGGTAGCAGAACATCATTAATGTATCGTTGGCCAGTCATAGTCCCAGTTGGAAGCACATAGAGGGACGTACGGCCATTGATCATGATGCCAGCCCATACCATGACACTACATGTCGGATATCGGTCCGTTTCCTGTACGTTTGCTGGACAACTATCACGCCAGATCAGTTGTCGTCGACAATCAGACGATAGACTGTATCTACTCTCATCTGAGAAGAGGACAGCAGACCAGTCGTTATCAGTCCAATTGCGATGTTGATGGCACCATTGCAAACGGGCGGTACGGTGACGTCTGGACAATGGGATGCACACAACAGGACGGCGGGCGTATAGTCCTCCTTCATGCAAACGTCTGGCAACAGTTTTTCGGGAGATCCGCTTGCCAGTAGCAGCCATAAACTGATTTGCTACCTCACTAGCTGTGCTGCGCCGGTGTCTTTTTGTTGATAGCACTATGTACCGATCTTCTGCAGGTGTCGTACTGCAAACACAACCTCCCCGTGACGTTTGCTACACTCTCCATTTGTTTGAAATGATTTCCAAAGCCTTGAAACAACACTGTGGTTGACGTCGAACTCCCTGGCAACATCTGTTATTTTTCGCCCTTCTTCAATCTTGACAATAATACGACCACGCGTAAAATCATCTAAGTGATGTCGGAAAGACATACTGAAAATTACAAGTTCGTCAATTGATTCTTTCCATTTCAACTTTGCGTTTGAACAACAACGGTCAATATGCGTCAAATCCTTTATATCTCTTATCAGCGCTATGACGTCACAAACAAGTTCGGCAATCCAAAATTTGCATACGCACAACACGTCTTGTGGAAATTAGCATAAGTATCCCGCACTTGTGCTAATTTCCACATTTTCCTGCCTTCCATTTTATGGTTGCTATCGTTGCTATTGTCATCCGTCCTTAGCAATTGTCCGGCAGTGTATTAGGAGTCTTGATTCTAGAATTAGGGGATCTGACTCCTGTTGTAGGCATTCTTTTTCTACATTGTATTATTGTTTTTTATGTGTGTGTGTGTGTTTTATATACCTTAACGTATTAGATTTGAGCTTACCAAAGGTACTTGAACGTTCCTCATTCTGAATTGTAACTAAAGGCCTAATTACAATATTTATGACATCATGAATGGACCATACATTCATTTCTCATGCTTCTCTATTGATAAGAATACAGATAGAACGAATATTGTGATGCATTTAAACCTGCGAGGGAGAAAGGGTAACTCTAACAGAAATTGATACCTATACTCAAGTAATTGTCAGCTGATGAACCTTAGATCCAAGTCATTCCCTAAAGGGCTAATCGCCCAGTATGACCTCTTGTGTTTACTGTGCTAGCTTCATGTGTGACAGGCAAGGCATGCGTGACATTTTTATTCTGTAAATTTGGTTTGCTTCACTTCCATGGAACCTGTATCCTTAAATTGGAGATGAGCCGCACCTTTAAAACCAGGATATTTTCGTAGTGATTAAGAAAACTGCAAGATCTTAAATAGCCTTTATTTGTTCCAATTATCCTGCACCAGCAGTTTTATAATGGGGTGCGCTCCATGGAAAACAACCTGTAGTGCTTTTAATTGTTGGGCATTAGGCATCATAAGATTATCTGATATTGAAGTGTATCTCAGTCTCAATAAATTGGCAATAAAAATCTGTATAAACCTTCCTGCTATGCCAGAAAATGTAGTCTGTTTTAAAACACAGTCTGCTTTTTAGTTGTATGTAGGGTTGAAGAGCCACTTGTAAAAGCTAATAATATTAGTACATTGTTTTATATTGGTATTTATTATTCATACACACATGAACAATTTTTTAGTTTTGTATTCATCATTAACTGGACGCATTTCATTTATGCAAATATCTAGTAAACGTTTTAGCATTAGCATATGGAAATGTTTTTTTTTTTTTTATGTCAATGATAAACTTAGCTTTCTTTTTGCATAAATTGTATATCAATATCTTCATGAATCTGTGACAGGAGGAATTCTTCCAGTAGATATCAGTCAGTTATTCACATGAAATAATTCCAGAACTATTCCATAGCTCTGGGCAGTGACATTTCAGCACTGATAACATGCCCCATTTGGTCATCTAGGGGCTCAGACTGTCTGCTGATAGATAAGCAGCCCAGAGCTATGGAATAATTCTGGTATTATTGTTTATTCTGGGTAAGCCAACCTCTTAGTTTTAAATTAATGAAGGAAGAAATAATCTGAAGGGTGTTCAGATTCCTAAGCTAAGGTTGCTTAGAACTTCACTATCCTGGGAGGTGTAACGGTTAGCATACTCGAACAGAAATCGGGAGATGTGGGTTCAATTCCCACTCCAGGACGATGAAATTTTCAAGTTTTCTGAGAGATGTTACATGGACGACCATTAAGAGTCCCAATTAACTTCAGAATTTATAATCTGTTTGCTTTGAATATTACTTTAGTTTTTGTCAAATATTAGCTCTGATTTCCCACTCGTGATCATTGGCAAAATTTTGCCAACATTTAGTGCTAGAAACTGTTGATAAGGTTAAGGTATATTATAGCTTTTAATACACAGCAAATTGATTCTTTGTTTTATATAAAGTTTCATTGCAATGAAAATTTTAAGACAACTTGTGCAAAATGGTTCAGCTGATTCAAGTCTTTTTTGCAAACATAGCAAGAGATTAAACCTCGCTCTCTTGCTAAAAGGTAGTTAGTTTCACTATTATAAAAGAGAAAGGTGCAAACTTAAATAGAATTTTTTTATTTTTTACCTAAAACGAAGTTCTTTATTTTCATTTCTTTACTAACCTAATAGAGTTGCACATAGAGTAATATTCAGTTATATTCTGAAGTTTTTCAGAACTTTCCAGATATATATTTTTTTCTTTACTTAAATGCCAGTATCATTTATAATTTTAGGTTGAGGACAGTTAGGATGCAAATTTTTGAATATGAGCAGGACCATCAGCCCTTGTAACTAAAGGCCTAATAACAATATTTATGACATCATGATTGGACCATACATTCATTTCTCATGCTTCTCTATTGATAAGAATACAGGCAGAACAAATATTGTGATGCAGTCACTGTTTATGATATTTCATGCCATAAAACTGACTGGATTGGCAATAAAAACATGATTGGCTTGATTATTGATATTACTCAATGCTTCTTATAACTGATACATCAAAAATCTAGGCAGTTTTGCTATACAAAATACTACAAGTAATTACTACCAGTGCTGAGATGGGCTGGACCTGATTTTGGGCTCTGAAAGGGAGAGAATTTTATTATTTTCTGTTTAAATATGATTTCAAATGAATTAGCATATCCTTACCTTTTCAAGTTAGTAAAGAAGATTCTTTGGCAACTGGGTCTAGGTTAGGAGTAAGAACTTGGAAGGGCTATTTATTCTGGGTTTGGATAGCAAATGTCATAGGACATGCATTAGTAAATTTCTGTGATGTAGGAAAAGCTTCTTTAAGAATTATAGACACTAGATATCACACCCATGAAATTTTGGCCTCTGCCTCCACATGGCAGCTCCCAGCTAATTGAGTAGATTGCAGTGCCGCCCAATCTTTCCAGATTCCTGACCACCCATTTTTTCTGGATGACAGCCGCCAGATTTTCCTGGATGCCTGGCCACCCGAAGCATTTCAGGAGGAAATGAATTGGTCAAAGAAATTGTATGACTATATACTATAGAAACAGATAGATATCCCTTCCCCACTCCGCAGTTGAGAAAAACACCAGTTAATTGCAGGGAAAAGACGAGGGGAAGTCTGGAAGAGAAGATTTTTTTTTATAAATGCCTAAACGGATTAGCCATAGTTTTCGGGCCTGTGCTCTGTACAATATAAAATTTGGGCTCAGACTGACATACTTCAGGCTCAGGCTCTTAAACTTGAGCCCAAATTCAGCACTGATTACTGCCTATGAACATCTGATGTTTAGTCTGCTCAGACTACACCTGAATTTTTCTTTTCTCATTGGTAGATTAGCACAAATATGTGATCCACTAATGATGATATCATGAACCAGTTGTTAGGCTTTCAGTTACAGGGAACATTGATAGGTTATTCACCACCCTGCTTATATTAGACCTATTATTCATGTCTAATGTCATGCTTATACACTATCTACCAACAAGTAATTGGACACCCCTGCAATCGACGATATCTACTGTCCTGATACACGTCACGGCCGCTGCCGTTAAATATCGTGTGGGAAACAACAACGCAACAAGTCGCATGCAAGATGCCACGCAGTTCGGAGCTCTCTGATTTCAAGAAAGGTGTAATCGTTGGGTATCACAGAAATGGCCGATCCATACGTGACATATCCAGCGAGTTGAAGTACCCAAAATCGACAGTGGCCTACGTGATGGCAAGTGGAAGATGAGAGGTGACTGCCGGAATGTGCCCCGACCCAGCACCCACAAAACTGGGAGTTAGAGACCGACAGGTGCTGGCCAGAGAAATTCGGAAGAACCGCACCAAATCGATGGGTCACATCCGTGAGGAGTTTCAACAGGCATCCGGGAGTGTTCTTTCGATGAATACCATCCGTAAAGAATCGCATCTGCTCGGTTATCATGGACGTGCTGCCGCCCACAAGCCTTTGTGGTGCAAAGAACGTCGACAGTGGACCGTTGAACAGTGGAAACAGGTTCTCTGGAGCGACAAATCAAGGTTCACCCTCTACCGTTTGGTTGGCAGGATCTGGGTTTGGCGTCTGCCTAAAGAACGCCTCCTGCCGGAATGTATTGTGCCAACTGTGAAGTTCAGCGGCGGTGGAATTATGCTATGGGGGTGTTTCTCCTGGTATGGCACAGGACCCTTGGTCGCAATTCCTGGTAGACTCAACGCCGAGACCTACTGCACCATTTTGGATGACCATGCACTTCCTACATTGTGGCAGTTTTACGGGGTGGACCCATGTTACTTTCAGGATGACAATGCCACCTGTTATGTTACGAGCTCCACCATAGCTTGGTATGGTGACAATGGGGTTAATCGAATGGACTGGCCTGCGCAGAGCCCGGACCTTAACCCTATCGAGCACCTCTGGGACGAGTTGGAGTGTTGACTTAAGGGGTGCCCCCACCGTCCGAAATTGGTGAAAAAACTTGTCTTCTCCAAGCCTAGTGGAAGAAAATACCGCTAGCCGTCGTACAACGCCTGGTTGAGAGTATGCCCCGGAGGGTCGCAGCTGTAATCGCCGCTCGTGGAGGCTCCACCAACTATTGAAGGTGAATAAACTTCGTTTTCCTTTGCTATCACAGGTGTCCAATTACTTGTTGGTAGATAGTGTAGTAGAGCTATTACTTTTGTCTAATGTATTGAGTGTATTGGTTTTGACACACTCATGTGTGGTAACTGTCAATTAGAGTGTGGAAAGCATGCAAGGCTAGATGATAGGGGAAGTGGGTGTACCTCAGGTCAGTTTTTTTTTTTTTTTTTTTGTAATTTTTTTAAAAATTCAGTTTAACTCCTAGTTTGAATTTTATTTTTGTTTTTTTGAAAATCATCATTACCCATACATTTATCTTCTTAACACTTTTTGATTTAAAGATAATTTTAAAAATAGCCTTGTAAAAAATAATAAAATAGAAGAATGGGAAGTGTACCTAGGGTCAGCAGTTGTTGTACCTTGGGTCAAAATAATAAAAGTAGATGAAATGAAAAAACAACTTTATTTCACACAATAGAACACAATATAGAATAAAAAAATCTATGCTACTAAATGAAAATGATCACTAAAGGATGTGGAATTAAGTTTTTCAAGTTATTAATTTTAAATAATGTTCATGTAACAAAAATCATATGCACTAAAGTCCACTTGAAAAGAAATTTGACAAACTTGTCATTCAGATTGTCCAATACTGATTGGTGCAGGCAGTTTTCTCTCTGTTATCACTGTCAATGGTATAAGCATCTTTTTCTAGAACAAATTTGTTTGTATCATCACAATGCTTGTAGTATTTTACTTCCAATTCTCCTCCATTCAAATCCTTAACAACTTGTGCCACAAAATATGAAACTCTTTTTTTCCCAGTTAATTTGGTTAAAACAAAACTTTCTTCTGATATAGGCCTATCTTCCACATCTTCGTCCCCTCATTTGTATTCAGTAACTTTGTCCAATGTTGCATCTTTATCAGTAGAATCTGCAAATGCTATATAAAAATAGTCTTCATCAGAACTGGATTCAAGAATAATTTTTTTCCTGGGATGCTTGATACTTCTTTTTTTTTCTCTTTTGTATTTCTTGAACCTTCTCTGGCATGTCTGTCAATATTATAGTTTTTCCACGTTTCTTTCTACCTGAAGCCTTTTTTCGAGGTTGTGCTTTAGGAAAAGGTCTAATCATTTGAGATTTTGTAACAGGAAATGCTAAAAAGACTTGAAGAAGAGAGTGTAGGCTCAGATACAATGGCACTTATAAATTCAAAGGAAGTGGAAGGCATTTCTTCAAGATTGTGAGGGCGGTAAGTCACAAATGAAGATAAAAATTCATCATCTTCAAAAATATTCTAATTAAGAAGATATAAACTTGAAGCCTTTTTCTGTATTGTTTTTTGTGAAAGCTTTGTTAAAAAAATTTCCAATTATAGAAGCAACATCATAAACGGTTACAGATTTTCCTGGGTTTTCTAACATTCACTCATTAAGAGACACATTGTAATACGATTTAAAAGGGCCAAATACTGATCGATCCAGAGGTTGCATCTTATGTGATGTATGGGATGGCAATGTGAGAATGACCACACCACACTGCTTAGCTAAATCTATGGCTTCTGTTGTAATGTGAGATTTATGGTTATCATTAATTTGCAGTACAAGATCAGCAAGAGAGGGCATCACACTTTTCACAAAATGATTGAGGTAATCAACAAACAAATGTTCATTTCACCATCCAGATGGATTGGCTCTTCCTATCAAACCTACTGGTGCACCTATTAACATGTGTTGTTTAAAATTAACATGTGGAAAAATGAACATTGGAGGATCGTGGTTTCCGATAGCATTAATTGAGACAATCATAGTAATATTCACACCTCGCTCACCTGAGGTCATACTCCCTATTCGTTTTGACCCCTTTTCACACGATTTTTGGAGGGACACGAACAGTTGAATTTCCTGTCTCATCTAAATTGTAAATTTTATCTGGTGCAAATTTGTATCACATCATCAATTCTTTCAGATTGTTAAAAAATAAAGCAATGTTTTCTTTGTTAAAACTCGTTGCACGGGAGAGACTTGTAGCTTCAGGTTTTCTTAGTGACAGTGACGGATGACATTTTCGTAAACCACTCAGCCACATAGAACCAGCAGATTTTTTAGATTCCCAGTTTTCTGGTATTTTTATATCATTTGCCTTTCCATATTCATAAGCTAGTTTGAGTACATCTCTTTGTGTTAGTCTATAATGCAGTTTAGCTACCTGCTTTACATAACCCTCAAGCTTTTGATCTTTTACTAAATAATTTTTTAACGTTGTTTCTTGCCTTATATCCATATTCTGTAGACTTTTCCATAGACCGACCAGTGCTAGCAAACTTTTTCAAATGTTGATCCAGTGTAGTCTTAGAAACTCCAAAATTTCTGGCAGCCGTCCTTTTTTTGGTCCCATTTTTCAAAACATCATTAGCAGCTCGTTCTAGAGCATTTACATCAACTTTTGGTATAGTGACTCCAGTCTTGCTTCTTGGCATGTCTAGAAAAAAAAATCTAAGTATGTAAACCTTTGTACAATAATTTTTTTATAGAAACATTCAAACACACTGATAAGGAAATGAAAACCACATGTGTGCATGCAATGGTAGGTAGGTAGCCTATATAAGCTATATTAGGCCTACTTGCTCAAAGTAACATAGTTTTAACTTGTGAAAGCTTTAGGGCTATAAGATTTTTTTAAAAAAAAGCTGCTCTAAAGAAAAAAATGTGTCTTATTTGTCATTCAAGATTGTAGGTCTAATGTGAACTATGAATTTTATGTTTGTCATTAGTCAATCTGTTCTTAGGGTTATTAAAGTATAGGCCTAATAAACAAATGTGGTAACAGTGGTCTGGTACACACATGCCTATGTGATAAGTAGAATAGGTCTACCTGCACACAGAAAATACCTAAGTGGACAAGGTAGGTATACTTTTACATTTTAGATTCATACAATTTATTTTTAAGTGCAAAACACTTAGTTTTCATTTTAAAAAATCCAATAGGGGGGGCATTAGACCCACAACCCTCCTCTTGAGTGCACCTGTGCATATGATAAGAATGACTTAAAAGTAGTAAGTATAGCCTATATATTATGATTTTCAAAAGAATATTAGCCATTCAAACGTTTTTGTATTTTAAAATTTGTTCAGTTGAATGACACAAATTTGTTCAGTTGTACAACACAGTTTAGTAACCCAAGGTACAACATCAAGTACTGAAAGGATAAAAAATGGCTACTGGGTTTAAAAGTTAACTTTTCAGAACATAGATATTGCATAAAAAAACAGCAAAAAATGTACTGCTTACCTGCTGTTTTACTTTAGGTGGCTTGTAAAAACTTTTTTCACTGAAACAAAATGCATGAACACAAAAAATTTAATTTTGGATGGGAAAAACCTTTGTTGTCTCATTGCTCAGCATGCACATAAGCTATAAGCACAAAACAAACCTACAGTGCCCCCAAGTGGTAAACTGAAAAAAATAGGATGTATTTTTAGCCTGCCACCTGTTGTCAGAAAAGAGAATAACATGCTGACCCAAGGTACAGCCACTTCCCCTACTTTTGCAGGGCCTGGAGCAAAATTTCGTCGCAGGCACTAAAAAATAAATCTCATATTTTAATAAAGTGGTTATGTATAAAATGTCTTCCATAAAGAACATGCACGAAAATTGTAATAAAGGAAAAATTTTTATCTGAAAGAAGTGTTTGCTTTAAGCTTAAAAGAAAGACCATAATATGGATTAAAAGTTCAGAGATTGAGAGAGTAAAACATGTAAAAATCTACAATTTCCTTCCTGGGGAAAGGAGATTGAGGGTGCATTGTGATTCTTATAAAAACTTCCTTAGGAAATGATAAAAAGCTAACCAATCTGGGTAGCGAATATAGTTGTGGAGAGAATCGTAATTCTTTTTCTTCTAAAAATAAATTGTACAAATAGTTTTTTTTTTTTTTCTCTGGTACATGTTTTAGTGATTGATTTTTCATGTAAGGTGGAGTAAATGACAAATTAGTGATGTTTTCTTAGCTTTAATATGCATGCAAATATGAAAATTACGTTTTTTTAATTTCTAATTCTGTTTTTAAAGCCAATGAGCAGTTGTCCTCCATATATAGCACAAAAACAACTTTGATAATGTTCTTTTTATTTCTTAAAATTTAAGCACCTGGTTTTATACATGAATTGTTGAATATATAAAAGTAGGTAACAACAAAATGGTGAAATATAATTTGCTATTTCATGAATGTGGAAACGATTTAGGTGGTTATAAAAATAATTTTAAAATTTAGCCGTGCAGAGGTCATTGATATGCATCAAGCAAGTTTCAGTATCTGTATGATGAAGAATGATAAGCAATTTGGGAGTGGAGAGATTGGAAACTAAAAAAACAAACATAAAAAATACCATTCTTAGGGCCTCACACCTCAAAACTAAAAACAATTATAAATATAAAAAATTCTGCTGAAAAGAATTTTCTATGCTAACTACATACTTTGAGAGAAAAAAAAAATTGTTTCTGCTAGTCATGTCTTTCTAAAAGTGGTATCACAACCTTAATTCTGCATCTAAATTATCAAGATATACTCCATATTTTGCTGAAATGTGTTTGACCGATAAATTAAATTTAGCCTCGTCAAGTTTACTTACATTTTTAGGAACAACTATTTTAAAATTATGGGATTTTTACTAAGGAATAAAGGAGATTTTTAAGTCATATTTTTGGGTAGTATCCCCCTACTCTTCCTCAGGCCTGCAGCTATAGTAGGTGTTGCCATTCATGAGGTAAATTCCAACCTTTCAAATCATTTAACATTGTACTTCTCTCTATTTTCAGTCCTTCTGACAATTTTCTTTTGAAAAAGTGCTGTTGATATGTCAGAACTTCTACAGTGTTCCAAAGCACTTTATGTCCTGTCAGACGTGGACTTGGCCGCCGGGATACCGGGAGAATTTCCAGTGGGCCGCAATATTTTGGGCCGGTAGGCTTTATACTAGCTCAAGAAAAAAAAAATAGTATATACCTATATACTTGTACTTCAATGTTACAAACTCAGGGAAAACAAAAGTGTGCACATACTTGTACTTCAATATTCTTTTAGAAGAAAATCTAGTTATGCTAAAACGGCAAAGTTTGTTTACCATTTTGACGGCTTTAGGGTGAAAATCACATACTTAACGAATGTTATTTTGAGCCAAACACTGTTTTTGATACACCCCCTTCCCCTTTCTCGACTTTTAAATTTTGCCCTGACCTTTTCGAATGATATCCTTGTCTTCAGTCCGTTTTTTCCAATTGCAGTCGCAGCTAAATAATCAATACAATCTAATCAGAGATACTATAAATGGTCGTCTGTAACAGAAATTCAGAATTCGTTGTGTATGTTAATGCATTGAGGTTCACCTATGCTAAATATTTTTGGGTTACTGCTTTTTGTTTGCATATGTTTTTTTTTTTTTTTTTTTTTTTTGTTGTTTTTTTTATGAACGAGATCTTCATATGATTTACTACTTTTTGGGCCTCACAGCTACATGGAGTCTTGAACTGCAATTCTGGAAAGACTCTTTTATCTACAACAAAAATACTTTTTCCATTTGAAAGGAATTAAGTAAAAATTAATAAATAAATCCATTGCTCTTTCCACATTAAGCAACGCACAGCAACCGAAAAATTGTTAATCGGCTGCCGTCGGGGAACTGAATCCCGAATCTCTGAATATCTAGCTGTCAGATGCTGACTGAAAAAGAAAAACACACATAGCGCCGTGAATTGTTGGCTGCTGTGGTGTAAGGCTAAGGCGCTCGGCTAGATATCGAGAGATTCGGGGTTCAGTTCCCCGAAGGCGGCCGATTAACAATTTTTCGGTTGCTGTGCATTGCTTAACGTGGAAAGAGCAATGGATTTGTTTATTCAACTGACGCCACGTATTTAGATGATTTTCACCTTGGATCTCGCCCTTTGGATTATTGCTATAATTATATATAGCCAGTGCCGTTAACACCCACCAGATGGAGACGTCTCAGTAGCTGAGCCCATCTTATGGATTTATAATGTCAGATGCTGACTGAAAAAGAAAAACACACATAGCGTCGTGAATTGTTGGCCGCTGTGGTGTAAGGCTAATGCGCTCGGCTAGATATAGAGAGATTCGCGGTTCAATTCCCCAACAGCGGCCGATTAACAATTTTTTGGTTGCTGTGCGTTGCGTAACGTGGAAAGAGCGATGGATTTGTTTATTCAACTGACGCCACGTATTTAGATGATTTTCACCTTGGATCTCGCCCTTTAGATTATTGCTATAATTATATATAGCTAGTGCTGTTAACACCCACCAGATGGAGATGTCTCAGTAGCTGAGCCCATCTTACGGATTTATGATGTCAGATGCTGACTGAAAAAGAAAAACACACATAGCGCCGGGAATTGTTGGCCGCTGTGGTGTAAGACTAATGCGCTCAGCTAGATATCGAGAGATCTGGGGTTCAATTCCCCGATGGTGGCCGATTAACAACTTTTCAGTTGCTGTGCGTTGCTTAACATGGAAAGAGCGATGGATTTATTTATTCAACTGACGCCACATATTTAGATGATTTTCACCTTGTAAAAATTCATTTTCGCGTTCTTTAATTTCTCTCACTTTATAAATTTCCACTGAAATTCTTGAGATTCTGAACATTTTCAATTTTTTCAGGATATGTTTCCACGATTATTTTATTAGTGGTAAGTAAGTTTTGAAAAAGCAATAAATTTTTGGCACATTTGGATTTCTGTTCTCGCTAAAAGCGAAGACTTACAAATTATGAATTCAGCTATCACAATAAAATTCACAAGTATTTGATAAAGTCTTCCATAGTCTCTCTCAAAGAAGGTACCTTGTGTATTTCTCCCCAGCAATGAAAGTAATTTCGTTTTTACATTGAATTTTACCAGCATTCTACAATCTAGGAAAGTAAGTAAAGTGTTGTTAATTATTTCCTCAATTCAAAAAACTGGGATGATTCATAGACTTGTGTTGAAAGGATATTTAAACAGTAAACGGTGATACTGACATAAGATTTTTTTTTTTTTTTTTTTTAGGGAGAGGTGAAAGATTTAGCAATCACTTTATTATGCATACTGTGAAAATTACAGTAAAGAACAAGGGCAATACAAATGCAGAGAACAATCAATAAATACAATCAAGGAAAAGCACATGACATAAGAACGTTGAAAATACCAGGCTCGCAGGCCTCAAAAAGCATGAAGTGCACACAGGGAACCCATAAAGAGCCAGGGAGATGACTGCGAGCAATGTTCCACTCACCTAGAGTGGCCAGATAATGCATACAGGGAGAAGTACAGTAAATGGCAGGGGCGATACAATATGTGAGAAACAAGCAAGGAAAAGCACATAACTTGAGAGCGTAGAAAATAGCAGGCTTGCAGGCCCGATATAACATGTGGCGCATTCAGTGAATCCAAGGATAGCAAGGGAGATGACTGTGAGCAGCGGTCCATTCATCTAGAGCAGTGGTCTCAAACTCATGGGCCGCATGTGGCCCGGCACCAACTGTTTTGCGGCCTGCATGAATGATTACAAAATAAAAATAAATCACCCTTTTTTTAAGTATATTATAATGCACAGTCGAGTCACATTATTGTGACCACCTTCTACTTTTGACGTCAACAGCGCGTAGCCAATGAAAAAAGGTACGTGTCATGGGCTGGCTTTGAGGGTATATAAGGTGTACTGTAGGCAATCTGAAAACATATCGCTCGTTGCTGTCACAGATAAAAGGAGTGATTTATCAGATTTGCAAAAGGGATATTGTGAGCTGTTCGCATGCTGCTGTGGTTAAAGTGTATCGTGATTAAATAAATGGTACCATTGCGAATCAGTGATGTGTAAACTGTGGAGCACCATGTGCAATTTATGTGAGAGGTAAACGTCGGCTTTGAAGATGTGTGAGAGCTGATCGACACGCTGCAGTGGAGCAACTCACTGGCTGAAGAAACTAGGGGGCTCCTGGAAATGTGTCTAAATTGACAGTTCAGCGAACACTGCTGCGTATGGGCTCCGATGCAGATGGATGGTCACTGCAGCTATGCTAACGAAGGTGCAACGGCATAAAAGATTTACATTTGCGCAGCAGTATCGGAATTGGACCTCCGCTGATTTGCAATGGATTGCCTTCTCCGATGAGTCGCATTTTCTGCTTCACAACGGATGAACATTGGCGTATAAGGCAAGAAACATTGGAGAACAAACACTCTTCAACCATTGCTGAAAGAACACAAGCTGGTGGGGGCAGCGTTATGGTCTGGAAAATGTTTTCATGGCATTCTCTGTGTCCGCTCATACCTGTGGAAGGCACTATGGACACAATTCATTATGAATCCATCCTTGAAGACCGCTTACACCCATACATGCTGATTGTCTTCTCTGGGGCGGATGGGATCTTCCTGCACAACAATGCAACGTGTCACACAGCTAGAAATGTCAGAGAGTGGTTGGAAGAGCACGATGAAGACTTCAAAGAACTTCCCTGGCCCCCTAACTCCCTAGACTTAAACCCAATTGAGCATCTGTGGGACCACCTCAATCGTGTTATTCACTCTATGGCCGCCCCGGTGGCGCAGTGGTCTAAGGCGCTGGCCACTGATCATTCGTCCGTAAGGGGTCCGGGTTCGAATCCCGGTCAGGCATGGATGTTGTGTTTGTCTTACGGCACTGGCTCTCTCCCTTCCCTGGAACCAGTGACCCTAAATTAGGGACGGGCGACTGCTTATAGCCCATTGAGTTGCTCACGGTGGTCGTTAAACCTCCAATCAAAAAAAAAAAAAATATTCACTCTATGGATCCTCCACCACGCACTCTCTAGCAGCTGTCAGATGCACTGCAGTCAGCATGGCTCTACATACCTGTGAACACCTTCCAGCACCTTATTGAGTCACTCCCAGCCCATCTAGCTACTGTCCGCACTGCACACGGTGGTTACTCTGGATATTAGCTGGTGGTCACAATAATGTGACTCGACCGTGTATATTAAATATAATATAAACATAGTAATGCTTGGCAAAGCCATCCGCTTTATAAATTGCAAATTTACGAAGAATATAACTGTATGGCGGTTTAAATGTTCAAAGACATGGAAAATATTTTCAATATATTCAAGTCTCCATTTTCCTATAATGCTGACAATGCATCTGAAGAACATCAGCATGAATGAATAGACTTTCAGTTTGATTCTTTCCTGAAAGAAAAATTCAACAGCTGCAATCTAACATAGTTTTACCAGTTAGTTTTAAAGGACAAGTACGTAAACATTCTTAACCTAGCTGCACAGGTTCTGTCTATGTTCGGAACAACATACTCATGTGAACAGTTTGTTTCAAGAATGAACCAAGTAAAATGTCTTCAAATGAATAGGGTAAGTGACAGTCACTTATGCTCACTTTTAAAAGTTGCACGTTCAAACAACATTATTTCAAATATCGATAATTAGAGACAGAGAAGCGAGCCCAAGTTCCTGGTCAGAACATGTAATATTTTCTGTACCATGTTCAGTTGGTAAAATGTGATTGTTTTAAGATTTAAGTGAAAAATGATTGTTATGTAAAAGTGATTGTTTTCAGTGATTGACAAAACATTTGTTTTTACTATTTACCGATAATTAGAAATAATATTCCACTCTAGTGCTAAGCCATTGGTGTGGTTTTCTAAAGTTGATATTTATTTATAAGAAATTTATTAATACTCTGCAGCCCCCTACATTTCTCCAAACCTGGAAAGTGGCCCTTCCAATGGTCTGAGTTTGAGACCACTGTTCTAGAGCAAGAAGGAAGTCAGCAGTCATCAAATTTTAGGTGATGTGGCCTGGGAAACAGAAAACCAAGAGAGTTGAAGGAACCTTTATATTTTATCCCTAAAGTGTGGCGCACAAAAACAGCTTCCAGGTCCATTTACGGATCACCAGTCTGCCACTGTGTCCTGTATTTTCAGCATGTCTATCCAAACCTGTTTTGTGTGTCATATTTTTAATTGCAGCTTTATGTTCTCTCTCTGCCAATCTGGTTTTAAGCTGTCTTCTTGTTTCTCCCACATAGCTGAGACCACACTCAGATTTTATGTTGTGGACCACACCTTCCTGTAAAAGGATGCTTTAATTTTGGAAGGTAGCAAAAAGAAGAAAACCCTCTTTTACAGGAAGGATTCTTCATTCCCACAGTTGGGGATGATTCCAGGAACTTTTGAATGAACCTTCTATTTACTTTCTTCAGACAATGCACATGACTTCGTATAATGTTACATTATCTACCTAAATCAGCACAAAGCCATATGCTGAATCGAGCATATTTTTACGTGGCTCAAAGTATTACTATATTAATGTATAAACGTTAAACGTTTACTGTTCATCATGTTGTTCTTGGTGTAAACATAGCCCTCCGACGTGACCTCCAACATATAATGTGCCGTAAAAGTTACTCATCCAGCTTTCATATCTGTTTTCTCCAATTTTACTTCATTCATTCTTTCTTGACACTCAGTTTGTTCATATCTTGTTTGAGGTGATGAAATATCAGTTTTTTCTGCGTTTTTTTTTCTTTTTATATTGCATTGTTTCATTTGTATGAAATGTGGTTTATTTTATTACTATATTGGTTTATTTATGTTGGAATGTTTTTGACTTTCTAAATATATTACCATTTAAAAGCAGTTGTCTTAAATAAATGAGCATAAATTTAAAAAAATTCTGAACTGGATACCAAAACTGTTCCTGATTTTGTTAAGAAAAAATGCTTTCATATAATAAAAATGCATCAACTTACATTTGCAAATAATGCTTGAATTTTTTCTTCTATTTTTCATTAACTTTTAGTTTGTCCTGATGGATTTCAAAAACTTCCATTTTATGTTTCCCTGCCCCCTCCAAAAAGAATTATGTATATGCTTGTGATCTATGATGTCCCTATTGATAGAGAAGCAACAGCATTTATTAGTTCATAAAAGGTACTTCTCGTGAATTGTGTAACTTTGCAAATTGCACCCCACTACCTTATTTTTCAGCTCTGTGAAAATTCTTGCCAATTTTGATATGAATAATCAGATAGACAGCAGCAACTATTGTGTGGTCAAAGTCACTGCCTTTTTGCACTTGTTCATGAAAATAAAGGCTTCTATCAAAAAAGCTTTGCTAAATACTTTATGCTTAATTTTCTTTTCAAGAAGAATAAGTATAATGGGATATTGTTTATTTATGTGTCACCCTATACATATTCAATATAATTTGACATCTGTTGGTTCCAAGTTGCTAAAAAAGAAGCATTGTAAACTGACATCAGCCTTGAAACAAACATATTTTTAGGCCTACATAATTACTTCAAATAATTCTGTTATTACTAAAAAATGTCTAGACAGTTCTCTTGTATATGTTCTTACAATAGTTATAGAACTACATTTATGAATATTAGTGGTTACAGAAAATGAAGTATACAGTGTAGGGCAAATAGCTAGGAGACGAAAGAGATGGAAGTCACTAAGCCTCCTACAAGGTAAGTCCCCTCTGCAAAATGGATGTTTAAATAAATTATTGGCCTTTTTTTCGTTTTGTGGTTTATGAAAATTACTTTGATATTTCATAATAAGCAGAACTATTTTATCTTTTGTATTGAACTTCTTAAAGCATAATTCAGGACAAATAGCACAAACAGTAAACAAATCAAAAGAACTTCAACCTCTCAAGGTGAATCAGTAGTAACTGTGGTCCTAGTAAATCTCTGCAGTATGGCCACAGTGTTGGTACCAAAGCTCAAGAGAGGAAGAAAAACTTTTTTCTTTTTTTTTTTTTTTTCTTTTTCAGATGGGGTCATGAAATTCAATAGAACGTAAAACAAGGAAAATATAAAATAATGTAGAGTGGAGGCCAAGATCGTAGCTACCGGAAGGGCAATGAAGGCAGTTGCTCTCCCGGAATGGTCATTCCAAGGGCGTAAATTCATGCTCTGAGCGACGTATAAAATAGAGATTGTAACTAAAAAACAAAAGTTACATCCTTCAGTATTATCTTTTTAAGGACTTTGGTTAGTCTCATGCAGTATTCCATGTAGTTAACCAGGGTACAGAGTAACATACACTGTGAGGTATGAGCATCTCATATCCACAAAGGGAATTTTCCAAAACAGTGAATGGAAGCATAAAAAACAATATGTTGGTATGTCTAATCTCCATGACCTTTCTGGACATGTTATTGGGATGAAGAGCTAATTAATCATCTGTGCTCTGTCACAGAAAGTTCTCTGAGCGTTTAACCTTGAATGGAATTTCTCCAAGCCCTACACCTAAAACTTCTTCCTATTGTTATGTTCACTATCAGATACTCATTAATTCTGCACTGGTTTGTTTTTCATTCTGCATTTCTGTGGAGTGTGTGTTGTCAGCGTTCACATAACTTTTATGCTTTACTTGGTATTTATAACCTGTGGTTCTTGGGTATTTACTTAGTTTTTACATTTTGAATAAAATTACGTCAAAAACCTGAAATGCGATTTTTGAGCGATCATAATTCTTCCCTATTATAACGGTAGTATGTGACAAAGTAAAAACCACATATTATTTGAGTGTACCTTGAAGGCACGTAGTTTCAAGTCTTGCCCTCCTAGATAAGAAAAGCTTGCTACACTCCTGGTGGAGGCATAGTTGCTATGGTGAATAAAGTAAGGTCAGTGACCTTCAAATTCTGAGTTGTCATGTAACATGTTCAAGAAATTAATTTCCTACAAAAAGTATTTACTGACAATTTAGAATTAGCAGATTTTTAGAGGGAAAATATACATATTTATTTTTGCATGTGAGCAAAACTATTTTATGTACATCATCATCAACAGTAAGTAAACTCTAGTCCCATCAGTTTTGAACTTTAATCTGGCAAATGAGTGTTCTTTGAGGAGCTAACCTCTGAATCTCAGAGAACAACTTAGAGATATGTATGAAATCACACCTGTGAAACTAACAGTAATCGTTTACAAGTTGGACACACGTTTTACACATTTTTTTTACATGTGAATGTTTTTTTTATTATTATTTATACTGATAGTCGATTTCTTTCCATTTCAGATGCAGGAAATATTTCTAGTGATTTTTTTTTTGTTGCTGTTTTTTTATCATATGGATTTGTTATGTTGATGAGTTGCGATATGTTCTGCAGAAAAGCCAACATCCAGTTTGTTTTCATTTTATAGGATTCTTGAAACCACTAATTATTGTAGGCAAGAGTTGTTATCCATATCTGTACCTCCCCAATGTGCAGGGGGAGTACAGCTGGGATATATGAGGCATGTTCATATATCAAACCTGTTCGGAGTTTCTCATGCCATACATCATCGAATTACAGCAGTCCAAAGAAATTGCTATAGGTAATAACATAGGAGTCCCATTGTTTTACAAGTCACACAATGCCTTCCACAAAAAGCTCTTTGAGTAGCTGTTGAAACCACTGTAGAATGATCTGCTACATATCTTTGTTCAAAGTAAGCCTACAACCCTTTAGGTCCTCAGCTGCAGTGTAAGCAATCATAAGGGAACTTGGATCTTCCTGACCCAAAAAATTCAAGTCTCCGAGCTGGTAAAGTTATGCTGATTGTGTTCTTTGATATGGAGGGACTCTTGATTCTGGACTTCAAACCCCGGAATGAGACAACTAATGCAAACCATTACTGTGAAACTTTATGGAAGCTACATACTCAATTCATGAACAAATGTCCATGAAAACTCATTAATGGTATTCTTCTGCATGACAATACCCATCCTCATGAGGTGCATACAGTTCAGGATACACTATATGTGCTGTTAAAACATTCGGCATATAGCTCAGAGCTTTTACCCTGTGGGTTCAAAATGATGACACAAAATGATGCATTGTGAATTTTTTACTGGAACAAATTCTTTTGAGGGCTGAATGGTCTTTACTGCACTCAAATATTTTTACTTTTGTATGTGACACATTCTGTAATATATATGTAGTTTTATGGGGGAAGAAAATAAAACATTGCCTGAAAGTTCCTTCTAAATTGGTTGTGTTTTAATTCTTCTGTTAGTAAATGTTATTTTATTATTGTTGTGTACATATTTATTTATTTATTTTGCAGATAATGGGCAAACACAAGCATAAAGACAAGAAAAAAAAAGCATAAGCACAAACATCGAGCTCACGAAACATCCCACGAACATGGCTCCTGTAAAAGTTACAGAGAAACTGGAGAAAAGATATTGAATGACTCTAATACTTTTGATAAAAGACAGCATGCAGCTGTTCATGATAATTTCCCATCTTCATCCTCAGCCACTAGTCCTTCTTTCAGTAAATGTCGAGCTATTGACCTTCACTCAGTTTGTAGTGATGTGAACTTTCCATGGGAAGATCATAAAAGTGCATTGCACAAAATGTTTTTCCAGGACCGAGATTTAATAAAAAGGTAAGTATGTTATGCCTAAGTAACATTTCCCATAGCTTTTTGTTTTTTTTGTTTGTGGGTTTAACGAAACACAGTGAGCAACTATATATGCTATAAGCAGTCACCCATCCCTAATTTGTGGTCACTGGTTCCAGGTAAGGGAGAGTGCCAATGGCATAAGACAAACACAATATCTATGCCTCACCAGGATACGAACCAAGGCCCATCTCTGATGAATGATCAGCACTTAGATCACTGCCCCACCAGGCTGATATTCTTCCCATAGCTAATGGCTAAGACCAATAAAGTTTTCTTATTTTCTTCAAGCATCAGTTATAGGCTATTTTTATACATTAGATGTGACCCTTATAAAATATTTGTAGAAATGATTTATAGTTATATTACTTAAAAAACTCAGCATCCAAAGTCATTAGTTTTTTTTTTTTTTTTTTTTTTTTTTTTAATATTTGGTTGCAAATATAAACACCTGATGGTTTGATAAGAGCACCAGGTACGAGACTACCATATTATAGTTAAATAAAGAAGGAAATTATGTAAAATTAAAATACAGTGCTAAATATTACAATATAGCATTTTTGGTGATTTTTCATGATGAAATTCATCGGAAAGTATTATTCTGAAGATGGTTCATCAAAAAAGATATGTTTTCAATTTTAGCATTCTATGAGGCAAAAATAAGTAATGAACTAGTATTAATTTTAAGAAGTAAGTTCTGCTCTGCTTACATTATTTTTAGTTCCACAATTGTTTATAACTTAGCATCCCACATATGTTTTATGCATTCTCAGAAAATGTCTGAGCTAGGCTAAGTTTTTTTCTTTGTTCTTGTTGTTATTTCATCCATAATTTTGTTCTTCCTGGTCACACTGCATATACACCTTGGCATGCTACTTATTTTCCTACATGTCTTGTTATTCTTTTATGTCTCATCACTGTACAACATTACTGGTCTTTGATTAAATATTTAATTCTTCTGAATTAATAAAGCTGTGGAAATCCCAGCAATAGTAATTACTACTCAAAGTGGAGTTATATTTGCGGTTTGTAATGATATTCATCAAATTTTTGGGTTCTACATTGACCTATCATTTCCCAGGAAATCAACCATGATCACTCCTTCCGTATCCCAGGTGGCCCAACTGACCTCTGCATTTAAAACTTTTTAGGATAGACAGAAGAAAGATGCTTTCTCTGTTTTGATTGTTCTTTTGTTTCAGGGTCAAAGCCGTGCACCCATGTTTCATTCGTAAGGACATACCGTCTCAAAAACTGAAGCTTCATTTGTTTTGAAATGCTGTTTACTGCATGACAACACTTCACTTTTTCTTGATTCTGATCGGTATTCAACGCTTTAGGGGGGCCCACCTCAAAGAAACTTTCCTCATTCGTAAAACATTCAGCACAGTATAATTGTGCAATACGGGGATTACAAGGATGACATAAATATTACTTTTTGTCAAATTTTCATGTTGCACACCAGTCCATCGTCAGGACTGACTCAAGAGAGTAGATGTCACCACTCAAGCTGTAATACCCAATCATTATGTTCATTAATTGTGGCACCTCTTCTTCTTTCGATCTGTTTGCCATGACTTCATTAATACACAGGATTTCAGCAGAGTGTTGTTCACTCATGGGAGTTGCTGAATGTTGTATAAATGTGCTGTGGTCTTGCATGATCGGGCCGTGAATGTCATTCACAGTTGCAAGTGTTGACATTGTAACAGGCCTCTCACTATGGGGTGCACCTTCAATGCTGGCTTTTCTCTGCATAAATTCTGCAACCTAGTTTTTAGCCATGTCATATAAAGGACAAGATTTTTCTGATGTTTACTGCATGTCCCCATGAATTTCTTTTGGCAACATTCCCTTTAAATGGGCATACTCGATGACTGCAGAGTGTTTGTTTCTCTTAGTAGCTGTCATCTTCATTCTCCTTCCCCTCTTCAGCACCCTTTGTAAAGAAAACAAAAATAGCTAAAAATCTGAAATTTTCTGTGAACACACGGGAAGTCACAGCACAAATTGACAATATTGTCTTTCACAACAGCCTTTGTTATTTACATTGGGTTAAAAGCTTTTCAACTCCCATTCATGTATGATATTCTGGTTCTCTTCGTTCTCTGGAGTCATTAGCTCTGAATTACAACTATGCAACTCAAAGTAGCAGTGGAGAAAGTCATTGGGCTTGTGAAAATCAACGAGATAGAAGTACGTAGAGTGCTTACATCGGAGAACGGGTGAAGGCACCGGAAACAAGTGGCAGCCATGTTTGATGAGGTACAGAACGATTTCCATTCCGTGTTACGAAAGGGAGTTTTCGTAATATATGGTTTGATGTTAAATGAGGATATAAATCAGAAATTTTGTTATAAACACCTAGGGGGGGGGGGGTAAGGCTAAAACTTTAATGTATCAAATAACACTTTTTATTGTTAGTTGGCAGCAATAGTGTTTTAAAAAGAAAATTATATTTTAATGGATGCAGCTTGTTGCTCTCATTGAATAAAATCTCATGCCATAATTTTTTGACATTTCACAAATTTTTTGGAACAAATTTTCAGTGAAATATAAGTCACCAGTAATAGAGTAAATGAAAAAAGAAAAACTACAGTTGCAGTCAATCCGCAATTTCGGTAAAAATCTTAGATATTCGTCGGTCATCACCATGAGAATGCTGAATCATCCCCCAGCTTATCACTCCAAATACATAGACGCCAAATATTTTATGAGAGTTTTAAATGAAAAAAAAAAAAAAAAGTTCAAAGAAAAACGGGAAAACAAACAATGAGTTTACACAGCCAAGAGGCACCGATATTAAAATACTTTTACCAACTGCCCCTCTCTTATATATTCAGAAGAAAACTACTGCTTAACTGGTTTTTATTTAATAAAAATTAAAAGTCCTTAGCACTGGGCATGTTTCTAATCTGTTTGTTAGCCTTAACATTCGACAACACAGATCTGTAAGCCTTATTCGTAGGTAGGCAAGGCAATTATGGTAACTTGCCCATCATAAAGGCATCTCACAGCACATACACTGAATACTTCACACATATATATACTATTAAGAAGAGACAGAAGCAAAAAACAATATAAAAACTCATACCAAAAAACAACATAGAAAAAACATATCCTCACAGGTATAAGTAAAAAAGGATAAAATAATAGCAAACTGAATGTAGAAAGTGTCGAGAATGCCGAGCCTTGGCTTTATCAAGGACCAGCAAAACTCTGCATTTTCTCACTTCCACAAAGACCTAGTTGGAAATGGGTTTCTGCTAAGCCATAGATGCAAGTAATAAGCCCACCAAAAAAAAAAAAAATTTTAATCATACGTCATGCAACTCTGAGGAGGTTATGATTTAAGAAAAAAAAATTTTGGTGGGCTTATTACTTGCATCTATGGCTTTGCAGAAACCCATTTCCAACTAGGTCTTTATGGAAGTGAGAAAATGCAGAGTTTTGCTGGTCCTTGATAAAGCCAAGGCTCGGCATTCTCGACACTTTCTACATTCAGTTTGCTATTATTTTATCCTCTTTTTACTTATACCTGTGAGGATATGTTTTTCCTATGTTGTTTTTTGGTATGAGTTTTTTTTTTAATTGTTTTTTGCTTCTGTCTCTTCTTAATAATATGTGAATTCTGAATTTTCATAACAGCTGCGTTGCGCGTTTTGATCTTCAGGTTATTTTGCAAATTTCGTTGTAAATTCTTAGGTAATGTCTTTTGTTTTTGTGTCTGCTCTTATGTATATATATATATATATATATATATATATATATATATATATAATAAGACCCAGAAGAAGAAGAAAACCCCATGGGAGATGAATGGATAAAATTCGAAATCATGCATGAGTGACACGGAGGATACAAGCTCAAGACAGACAATCATGGAAGAAACTTGGGGAGGCCTTCATCCAGCAGGGGATTGTTAATGGTTGATGTTATATATATATATATATATCTCAGTAAAAAGAAGTAAAGCACACTCATGTAGTAATTAGACCACATCAACACTGCGCCCTGCTGCAGGAATTAAACGTAGTAGAAATAAACATAGAATAAACCACAAGCAACCCACTTTCATGATTCTAAACACAAATGGCATAGAATTAAACAACTCAGGAACCCCAAACCACTCTTCATGGAAAGACATCTGGAGCCCCGGAGTTAAATCATAGCTTAGGTGTTACAGAAAAAAAAAACAAGAAGACCCCATGGGATATCGGTGGATGAAATTCGAAAGCATGTCGGAGTAACATGGAGGAGATAGGTTCAAGACAGACGATTGTGGAAGAAAGTTTGGGAGGCCTTATATATATATATATATATATATATATATATATATGTTTGTGAGCCTTAACATTCGATCCTCATTTAACATCAAACCATATATTACGAAATATATCTATATACATTGCTGGCCACCCAAAATGCAACACCAAGAAGGAAGCATCCGATTGGCCTGAAATTCGCAGCATGCGTCGCCCACGAGAGGACATGCAAACGATTAGCATTGCAGAACATATGCAAATCATGTGCGCCCGGCATACCACCGAGAAGCACTATAAGAAGGGTGCACAGAAGGCGGGTGTAACAACACACTTCCACTAGGAAGTGTGTTTTGCTGCCGGACCTGTGCGTGGGAAGCTTCCTGATGCCTCGTCGCAGAATACGGCAGTCAATCCAGCACGTTTCGGAGTTCGACAGAGGACAAATAGTGGCTTTTCGCGACAGCAGTTTATCGTACTGAGACATCGGCGCCCTTGTAGGACGACATCCAGCCACAGTGAGGCGAGTATGGATTCGGTGAGTGCAGGAAGGACGGACGGACCGACGTGAGCGATTGCCGCAGCACACCACCGAACGAGAGGACCGCCATGTTGTGTGGCGGGCATTGACGACTCGCATCACCACATCGCGAATGTTAGCGCAGGAATTAGGGTGTGTTGCGCAACAACCTGTGTCAGCACGTACCATTTGACGTCGTCTGCAGGAGCGGGGACTTGTCGCACGGTGCCCATTGCTCCTATTACCATTGACGTTACACCACCAGCAAGTGCTGCGGCAGTGGGCCGTTGAACGCCACACCTGGACTACGGAATGGCACGACATTGTCTTCTCCGACGAATCCCGCTTCTGCCTGCAACACCACGATGGTCGGCTCCGCGGCGGGAGACTGTATGACGCCTGCATTATGCATCACCATACCAGTCCATCGCCTGGTGTTGTGGTTTGAGGCGCTATTGGATATGACACCTGCACCCCTCTGGTACACATCGCCGGTACACTCAACAGCCACAGCTACATCTCTGACGTTTTGGAGCCTGTAGTCCTCCCTCACCTGCAGGACCAGCCAGCGGCCACGTTTCTACAGGACAATGCGCGCCCAGACCTGGCACGCATCGTGCAACAATTCTTCACGGCCCACCAGGTGTTACTGCTGCCGTGGCCCACCTGTTCTCCCGATATGTCGCCTATCAAACACTTCTGGTCGCTGATCGGCAACCGAGTGGCCCGTCAAGCACGAACCGCGGCTACGCCTTATGAACTGTGGCAACGTGTGTAAGCAGCCTGGGCCGACATACCCCAAGCCTGCATCCAAAGCCTCTTTCGTTCGATGCCGCGGCGTATAGCGACCGTTATTGCCAGCCATGGGGGCCACACGAACTATCGATGCTTGCATATTCCGCAAGTCGCACAGGCCTGTAAGCTCAATCGTTTCATCTATGTTGTTATGTGTCCAGTAAATCTGGCTTTGCTATTTCGTGTCCTTCTTGGTGTTGCATTTTCGGTGGCCAGCACTATATATATATATATATTGATGCATATATATATACACTATATATATATATATATACGACCGCCAATAGTGGTATAACTATACCAACGGGATTAGAGGAAATGCTATCCCACACTCACCAACCCGTGTGGCCAGCGTGGTGAGTTATGGCCAAACCCCTCCAAAATGACTCCACAACTTAAATCTTGGCCCTCAGTCTCCGGCATCTGGAATGTACCTGGCCAAGGCAGCGGCCAGTGCGACATGAAGGCAGAGGGTGCTAAGAATCCCCGTAGGACCGGACTAGGCTGCCATCTGATGCTGACCTTGACTAGGTATAATGGATGCTCCCTATATTCTGATTCAAGGCTTCTTGAATTGAAAGAGGAACTACAAAGGATCAAGTGGGACATCGTTGGGCTAAGTGAGGTAAGGAGAAAAAGAGAAGATCTCATTGAACTGAAAAGTGGACATCTCTTCTACTATCGTGGGACAGATACTGGCAGAACTAGCGGTGTTGGATTTATAATAAACAAGAAACTCAAGGATAAAGTTGTAGAAGTTGAAAGTTCCTTTGACAGAGCTGCACGACTCGTTATCCAACTCTCGAGAAGATACAAGGCTCAGATTATTCAAACTTATGCACCCACCACAAGTTATCCTGAAGAAGAAATTGAAGAATTTTATTAGGAAATTAGTCATCTAAATAATAAAGGCAAGCAGCACTTGAAGATAATTATGGGAGATTTCAATGCAAAAATAGGGCAACAGCAACAGAATGAAACTTCAGTAGGTAAATTCGGTCACTGTAACAGAAACCAGCCTGGAAATACTCTCGTAAAGTTTGCAGAAAGCTTTTTCATCTTGAACTCCTTTTACAGGAAATGGACATGGAGACATCCAAATGGGACGACAAGTGAAATTGATTTTATTATGTGTAACAAAAAAAATCGTCATAGAAGACTGCAGTGTGCTAAACAAGTTCAACACAGGCAGTGACCATAGATTGGTGAGATGTAAGATGCACCTCAACACTAAACTTGAACGTAGCAAGCTCATAAGACAAACAAAATCTATTGACATAACCAGCCTTAAAAAACACCATAATACCTTCAAGTTGGAACTGAAGAACAGATTCTCTGCTTTAGAAGGCCTAACATCGGAAGAAGTGGATATTTCTGAAGTTAACAGAAAAGTAACCAAAGCTCTTATGGAAACAGCAACAAAATTAGCTGGGTCTAAGAACAAGTTGCATGTGAACAAATTATCAGGAAAAACCAAAATGTTTATGCAAAAAAGAAGAGAGATGAGGACAACTAAAGAAGATGTGATTTCCAAAGTGGAATATATAGAGCTATGCAAGACAGTACGAAAAAGTATCACTGAAGACGTAAGGAAATTCAACTGTGAACTAGTAAGGAAAGCAATTGAAAACAACCAAAGCCTAAAGATAGCAAAGGGACATCTCAGTAAGGGAAAAAAACAGATCATGGCACTGAGAAAAGAAGATGGTTCTGTAACAAGAAATAGAGGCGAAATTTTGACAAGAGTGAAAGATTTCTACTCCAAATTATATGAAAGGGATGATACATGTACTCCAGACATCATGAAAGGTACCAGTACCAGAGTTCTTCCAGTCCTCCCAGCAGAAGTTGCACATGCAATCAAGAACATGAAGCGGGGAAAAAGCTCCAGGAAAAGATGGAATTACTGTAGACATAATACAAGAAGCAAGTGGAGAAATCGAAGCAGTACTCGCCCAAATTTTCATTTTCACTCGATGCCTTAATGAAGGGAAGATTCCTGAGGATTGGAACAATGCTACAATGATCCTGCTACATAAAAAAGGTGACATTGAGGATCTCAGGAACTACAGACTTATCAGCCTCCTACTAGTGGTTTATAAAATCTTCACTAAAGTTCTTTCACACCACTTGAAGGTAACACTGGACATGACTCAACCGAGAGAACAAGCTGGATTCGAGAGTGGCTACAGCACAATAGATCATATCCACGTACTGAGAGAACTAATTGAAAAAGCGAGAGAAAATGAACTTCCATTGTGCATGGCTGTTATCGATTATGAAAAGGCCTTTAATTCAGTGAAACCTTCAGCAGTTATAATGGCTCTGAAATCATGCGGTATTGAAGATGCATACATTAATATTATTAATAACATCTATGAAAATGCAAGTGCAAAGATTCGGCTGTTTAAAAATACAACACACACACAAATTGGAAAGGGAGTGAGACAAGGTGACACCATATCTCCCAAGCTCTTTAATGCAACATTGGAAAATGTCTTTCAATCACTGAACTGGGAAAACAAAGGGATAAAGATTAATGGAGATTATCTAACCCACCTTCGTTTTGCTGATGATGTAGTCATTTTTGCAGATATTCCATCAGCGCTGCAGAGTATGATCCAGGTACTTGCTGACAAGAGTAAAGAAGTGGAATTAAAAATGAACTTTCAGAAGACAAAAGTGATGTTCAATGCTTTTACAAGAAATGAAGATTTATCGATTCATGGAGAAAAAGCTGGAGATAACAGACATGTACGTTTATCTTGGACAGCAGATATCAAGTGAGGGTCACATTGATGAAGAAATTAATTGCCGCACAAAACTTGCCTGAAGAGCTTTTGGAAGAAACAGCATAATTTTCAAGAGCAATATGCCATTATGTCTTAAAAGAAAAGTGTTTGATCAATGCATCCTTCCAGTGCTTACGTATGGTGCAGAGACGTGGACCTTCACTAAAAGAGACATACAAAGGCTGCAGACAACTCAAAGCAGCATGGAGAGGTGCATGCTTGGTGTAACCAGGAGAGGTAAGAAGAGGAACTCGTGGATCCGAAAAATGACAAGAGTGGAAGACATCATGATCAGAGTTAAATCCCTGAAATGGCAATGGGCTGGGCATACTGCCAGAAGGACAGACAATCGATGGACAGCCGAAATTTTAGATTGGATTCCAAGGGACAGGAAAAGACCCAGAAGAAGACCACATGGGAGATGGGTGGATGAAATTCGAAAGTATGCGGGAGCAACATGGAGGAGACTGGCACAAGACATACCATTGTGGAAGAAACTTGGGGAGACCTTCGTCCAGCAGTGGATTGAGAATGTTGTGGAGTCATTTTGGGGGTTTTTGGCCATAACTCACCATGCTGGCCAAGCAGGTTGGTGAGTGTGGGATAGCATTTCCTCTAATCCCGATGGTATAGTTATACCGCTATTGGCGGTCGTCAGAGCCCCTTTAGTGGGAACAGGATGCACCACGAGAAGGTGGGGTTGACATTTGTCAAGGAGAGGCTGTGATGTTGCGCATCACCTGACCTTACATCCCCTATATGATATATATATATATATATATGAAGGAATGTAAGGTCAGGTGATGCGTAACATCACAGCCTCTCCTTGACAAATGTCAACCCCGCCTTCTCGTGGTACACCCTGTTCCCACTAAAGGGGCTCTGACGACCGCCAATAGTGGTATAACTATACCAACGGGATTAGAGGAAATGCTATCCCACACTCACCAACCCGCTTGGCCAGCGTGGTGAGTTATGGCCAAACCCCTCCAAAATGACTCCACAACTTAAATCTTGGCCCTCAGTCTCCGGCAGCTGGAATGTACCTGGCCAAGGCAGCGGCCAGTGCGACATGAAGGCAGAGGGTGCTAAGAATCCCCGGAGGACCGGACTAGGCTGCCATCTGATGCTGACCTTGGCTACATATAACGGACGCTCCCTATCTTCTGATTCAAGGCTTCTTGAATTGGAAGAGGAACTACAAAGGATCAAGTGGGACATCGTCGGGCTAAGTGAGGTAAGGAGAAAAGGAGAAGATCTCATTGAACTGAAAAGTGGACATCTCTTCTACTATCGTGGGACAGATACTGGCAGAACTAGTTTTGTTGGATTTATAATAAACAAGAAACTGAAGGATAAAGTTGTAGAAGTTGAAAGTTCCTCTGACAGAGCTGCACGACTCGTTATCCAACTCTCGAGAAGATACCAGGCTCAGATTATTCAAACTTATGCACCCACCACAAGTCATGCTGAAGAAGAAATTGAAGAATTTTATGAGGAAATTCGTGATCTAAATAATAAAGGTAAGCAGCACTTGAAGATAATTATGGGAGATTTCAATGCAAAAATAGGGCAACGGCAACAGAATGAAACTTCAGTAGGTAAATTCGGTCACGGCAACAGAAACCAGCGTGGAAATACTCTCGTAGAGTTTGCAGAGGCAGAAGGGTTTTTCATCTTGAACTCCTTTTTCAAGAAAAAGCCACACAGGAAATGTACATGGAGACATCCAAATGGGATGACAAGTGAAATTGATTTTATTATGTGTAACAAAAAATTCGTCATAGAAGACTGCAGTGTGCTAAACAAGTTCAACACAGGCAGTGACCATAGATTGGTGAGATGTAAGATGCACCTCAACACTAAACTCGAACGTAGCAAGCTCATAAGACAAACAAAATGTATTGACATAACCAACCTTAAAAAACACCATAATGCCTTCAAATTGGAACTGAAGAACAGGTTCTCTGCTTTAGAAGGCCTAACATCGGAAGAAGTGGATATTTCTGAAGTTAACAGAAAAGTAACCAAAGCTCTTATGGAAACAGCAACAAAATTAGCTGGGTCTAAGAACAAATTGCATGTGAACAAATTATCAGGAAAAACCAAAATGTTGATGCAAAAAAGAAGAGTGGTGAGGACAACTAAAGAAGATGTGACTTCCAAAGTGGAATATATAGAGCTATGCAAGACAGTACGAAAAAGTATCACTGAAGACGTAAGGAAATTCAACTGTGAACTAGTAAGGAAAGCAATTGAAAACAACCAAAGCCTAAAGATAGCAAAGGGACATCTCAGTAAGGGAAAAAAACAGATTATGGCACTGAGAAAAGAAGATGGTTCTGTAACAAGAAATGTAGGCGAAATTTTGACAAGAGTGAAAGATTTCTACTCCAAATTATATGAAAGGGATGTTACATGTACTCCAGACATCATGAAAGGTACCAGTACCAGAGTTCTTCCAGTCCTTCCAACAGAAGTTGCACATGCAATCAAGAACATGAAGCGGGGAAAAGCTCCAGGAGAAGATGGAATTACTGTAGACATCATACAAGAAGCAAGTGGAGAAATCGAAACAGTACTCGCCCAAATTTTCACTCGATGCCTTAATGAAGGGAAAATTCCTGAGAATTAGAACAACGCTACAATGATCTTGCTACATAAAAAAGGTGACATTGAGGATCTCAGGAACTACAGACCTATCAGTGGTTTATAAAATCTTCACTAAAGTTCTTTCACACCGCTTGAAGGTGACACTGGACATGGCTCAACCGAGAGAACAAGCTGGATTCAGGAGTGGCTACAGCACAATAGATCATATCCACGTACTGAGAGAACTGATTGAAAGAGCGAGGGAATATGAACTTCCATTGTGCATGGCTTTTATTGATTATGAAAAAGCCTTTGATTCAGTGAAACCATCAGCAGTTGCAATGGCTCTGAAATCCTGCTGTATTGAAGATGCATACATTAATATTATTAATAACATCTATGAAAATGCAAGTGCAAAGATTCGGCTGTTTGAAAATACAACACACATAAAAATTGGAAAAGGAGTGAGACAAGGTGACACCATATCTCCCAAGCTCTTTAATGCGACATTGGAAAATGTCTTTCAATCACTGAACTTGGAAAACAAAGGGATAAAGATTAATGGAGATTATCTAACTCACCTTCGTTTTGCTGATGACATAGTCATTTTTACAACTATCCCATCAGAGCTGCAGAGTATGATCCAGGAACTTGCTGACAAGAGTAAAGAAGTGGGATTAAAAATGAACTTTCAGAAGACAAAAGTGATGTACAATGCTTTTACACGAAATGAAGATTTATCGATTGATGGAGAAAAGCTGGAGATAACAGACACGTACGTTTATCTTGGACAGCAGATATCAAGGGAGGGTCACATTGATGAAGAAATTAATCGGCGTACAAAACTTGCCTGGAGAGCTTTTGGAAGAAACAGCATAATTTTCAAGAGCAATATGCCATTATGTCTTAAAAGAAAAGTGTTTGATCAATGCATCCTTCCAGTGCTTACGTATGGTGCAGAGACGTGGACCTTAGCTAAAAGAGACATACAAAGGCTGCAGACAACTCAAAGCAGCATGGAGAGGTGCATGCTTGGTGTAACCAGGAGAGATAAGAAGAGGAACACATGGATCCGAAAAATGACAAGAGTGGAAGACATCATGATCAGAGTTAAATCCCTGAAATGGCAATGGGCTGGACATACTGCCAGAAAGACAGACCATCGATGGACAGCCGAAATTTTAGATTGGATTCCAAGGGACAGGAAAAGACCCAGAAGAAGACCACATGGAAGATGGGTGGATGACATTCGAAAGTATGCGGGAGTGACATGGAGGAGACTGGCACAAGACAGACCGTTGTGGAGGAAACTTGGGGAGACCTTCGTCCAGCAGTGGATTGATAATGGTTGACAATGATGATGATGATGATATATATGAAACATTACGTATAAATATTACTTACCTTTTTCCTGTGTTTTTCATACTGTTGGTTTACTTTTTGATGTATTTTAACAGCAGGAATAGGTTAATCCTTTTTTTTGATGAAAATTATTTTATTTATGTATCTATATGTGTTTATTTGCTATGTTTTATTTAACTATCTTCCAAGGTTTATCCATAAGAAAAATAATTTAAATAATTATTCTCAAGTGCAGTTTAAATAAACTTGGTGACCTAATTTCTTATTTTATTTATTGAAAATTATTTTATTTATGTATCTATATATGTTTATTTGCTATGTTTCATTTAACTATCTTCCAAGGTTTATCCGTAAGAAAAAGAATTGAAAATAATTATTCTAAAGTGCAGAGTAAATAAACTTGCTGGCCTAATTTCTGTTGCTGTCAAAGATATATATGTATATATCACTTCTGTTAACTCCCCTGTGACCTAGGTATAGACAGACATTGGGGCAATATGATACTCCAAACAATATTTGGCTCCAAATGCTATTTACAGTTAGCAATACCAGTATTGAGTAGCTAAAAATAGTTTTATGTACTTTTTGAACCTAAAAAGACTTCTAATTTTTGAAATCAAAAGAAAGATCTTTTTACACATCCTGCTTTTAATACCTGGGCAGGTAAATTTTTCTCTGGGCATGTATTATTTTAGATATTTTTCAAGTCCTGGGCTGAGTGACCATAAAATTCAGATTATGGACTTTAATTTTTTGATGAAACAAAAAATTTTCTTTTTTTTATTTCAATATTATAAGTATTTAATGTTTTTTATTTGCACTTTTATATTTTACTTTTTTAAGAAGCCTAGTTTTTTGTAGTCCCACAGCTGAAATTTGGTGGTTTTCACCTGATATTTGTACACATTTTGGCAACTGTTAAGATGTGCTGCACAATTTTTTTTTTTTTTTTTTTCAATTTTAAGAGCACAGCCTCTTATTACTATGGAGTGAAAGATTAACAACCACTGATTTGCATTCATGGTGTGCAAAAAGTTTGGTGAGCAAATGCTTATGTTTTGTGTTGTTATTTTGTGGGTTCCTTCAGCAGTCTTGTTGGAAACACCACAAGTGTGACTGATTTGTATTTTAGAAAAATACAGGCACAACTTGTTCATTTCAAATAAAGATTGATTTACGTGAGTGATATTTGTTTAATAGTAACCTCTCATATGGTTGCTGCAAAAGGAGTAACTGGCAATTTGTTGCATGGATATACTGACTGTTTATCCATCATGAATCAGAGGTCACATTCTTCAAAAGGAAAAAAAAAAAAACATCATACAAAAATCAAATGCAAGTAGTTTAATAAGTAGGAACTGTACACCAAATTATACTCAAAATAGTATAACTATACTAAAATCCAAAATTTCTTGACGTAGAATACAAATAAAACTTTCCAAGCTTTTGCACATCAACCAGATGGCTTTCTCAAGGAAGGTAGACAACTAGTTGTCTACCTTCCTTGAGAAAGCCATCTGGTTGATGTGCAAAAGCTTGGAAAGTTTTATTTGTATTCTACGCCAAGAAATTTTGTATAGTTATACTATTTTGAATGCAAGTAGTTTTTACAAAAAGTTGCTAGTCCCTTTCTTTTGTATTATTCCATTTGCTAAGAGTATTGTACTTTTTTTTTTCAATTGTCATTTCATAATTTTTTGTGCATTTTCATAAATACTTTATGTTGTTTGAATTTTTGAGGTACCATTGTACTCCCTGTTTCCTATTTTCAGTTTTAAATCAATATTGCCTGTAGTTTGTTTGCTATGAGAAAGATCACACACATTGTACTTACACATTCATAAATAAAGAGTATTCTGTCAAGAAATTTTCAAGCTCCCCATTCTCACTTTGTTGCAGTAATACTACAAATTAATCACTAATCAGAGACAAATGTCTAGAACACAAGCTGGGTGACACTGTGCTTTCAGATAGAATGCTAGATTGTTTCCTAACAGGTGTCCGCATGCAATAAATGTATATTACCAATCACAATTATTACTTCTGCAATTTAAGTAACTATGAATTGACTTCTTTACCAATATTTGCTATCTAATGATTATTGGCCATGAGTACATGATTTTTGTCACATAAAAAGAAATTGCAGGTTCCTAAGATTTTGAAATTTTGTTGTCCTGGAAGACAAGTTACATGTACACTCTACAGATTCTAGAATATGTATGCAAATATCAGTTGCAAGATATGCTCAGCACATTTAAAAAAAAAACACTTACATAAGTAAAAATTGTTTCCAAAAAAACCCTCCAAGTTGGTAACCCATGCAGTTAACCTCAGCTCCCCATAGTAAGTAGTAATCATAATTCAGTGTCCGCACTGAGTATGACTGTGTCTACAAAAAAAAAAAAAAGGAATAAAAAGTCTTAAAATTACACAGATATTAAAAAGGTTTATCTCCTGCTTTAATCACCAACTAAGCAGATTAGATGTTTTATTTCTTGTGTTTGATTAACTGGGCATTTATAGCTCAACCTCATTTAAAAACGAAGCTTACTTGTAAACTGTAGTTCGCAAAACTTGTTTCTTTTATTCTTACAATTAAAAGCTACCCAATAAAATTGCATTTCAATGTAGATAATATTTATCCAAAATGTATTGATACTTGAGAATATTTACAAAACTGTAGCCTTTACTCTGTGATGGAACATAACACGATCGCCGAAGAGTTGAAAGAACTGAGGTGACTCCCTGACACACACAGAAGTTGTACCTCATCAAAGATTGCGGGCTCTCCTCTCGTTGGCTTCAGCTGCCTCAGCGGAGAACCAGTCACAGAAACACTCTATGTATTTCTATCTCGTTGGTGAAAATACCGAAGCAATATTTTTTGTTTGCTTTATTTTTATGTTTGGAATGCTGTACTAACCATAAATTTTGTGCCCATAAGTATTTGTATTAATATATCACATGTTTGCTGACTCATTTTTATGGATGTACTACTTTTAGGGGAACAAGTGAGTGTGATGAATTTTGGGTCTTCCTGAAAAAGTACCAAAAGGTTCAACAGAAGGCAAGTGAAAAAAAAGGAATTTCCATTGTAGCACATATCAATCATGGTTAGTTTTATCGTGTTCTATAGTAATTAGATTTTGTTACAAAATTATACATATTGTACCATTTGAAATTTATCCTAATCAGAAAGTATGAATTATTACATAGAATTAAATCAGAAGATGCTGTTCCTCTCTTAATGGACTGTGTCCACTTTTCTTATGATACCTAAGTCCAGGTGAACATGGTTACTAGGCTGCTGTTGACACCAGCTACAGAGGTACAGATGTAATGTTTTCATAAGCTGATTGGACATTCATTCTTGAACATTCCTTTTTTGTTGAAATCTGCTGTATTAATTCAAGAAGTACTGAATATGACAATGATATAATGAAATCTCAGAATATATAAAGTATTGGCAACAGGACAGATCTCCCACGTTGGGTAATTTTGGCGGTGGTACACTCCACAATTTATGAATGGTACTACTCCAAATTCTGAATAAATCTTTTATAAAGATCGTTGCCTCAAACTGCATCAACTCAGATGAGTGTTCATCAAATAATCAAAATGCCTAAATTGTGATAATAACTACTTCAGATAGTACATCAGCTGTAACAATGGGATAATGCTGCAAGAATTAAGCATTACTTCTGGGTTGTCATTTTGTGAGTGAAAAGAAACATGTGATCATGATTCATGAAATGCTTTCTGGAGTGGGAGGTAGTGTTGTCCCTTTGAATAGCTACATAAACAGAATAGTTGTGTAGAGTACTGAAAACACACACTCAGTACACAAAATTCTTTGCATTCATTAAAAATGCATGTGGCAGGCAGTGTCTCAAAGACAAATTGTCATACTACTGTTTTTTGAAAAGACTCAACAGAGAATGCTACCAGAATCTTTGCTTATTTCTCTGATGGAACAAGATGAAACTGCATTACTAGTTTTGTCATTTTAAAATGACTGCCCACATTGTAATCACAACTGTTTTTTCATTACCCTCCCTAAGCTCAGTCAGGCCACTCTAATTGCCAGACCTTGCATTTCCTGTCTTTTTTCTATGAGCATTTTTTAAAGAAGAAAAGTGTTTTTAAATGAACTACAAATCATACTTTTTAAAAACATTAATGAACACAGTTACTCATATTCATGTGCAAGCAATCTAATATATTTCTTAGTCATTAAAGAAAATTGTAAACTCACCTCTCAATGACTGCCTCTTAAATATATGTGTGTCGTATATGTATTTGAGAAGCAGTAGTGCCCTCCCTAGATTTTTTGTACAGCTGGGTGGCAAGAAATTTTAGCTAAGTGGTACTTTTAATGACCCCTTCCCCAATTAAAAAAAAAAAAAGGATTTTGTTTTGTTTAACGTTATTATACTTATTAAACATCGAGATCAAATTAAATGTTTACCAAATTAAACTCAGAACCTTGAACACTGTACTCCAAAAAACACTGTACTCCAAAAAAAATAATGAATATCAAAAATACTTTTGAGATACCAAATGATGATAGATCGAAAAACGAAATTTGCGTTACTAAAATAATAAAGGTTCCTATTGTTTTAGTAATGCCTGTATTTTAAATACTATGGTTATACCGAATTTAGTAAATGTTCACCAAATGTGTAACACTAAATTTATGCGACAATACTGCCAAAATAATTTTGTTCTTTTGCAATTATTGTAAACACTTTGTCAAAAAAACTATTATTATTTAGCTAGCATAATTATAAGCTCCGCCCCCAAACGCTTCCGCAAGCCTCACCCTTCTTTGACGTTCTGCTTCAACAAGCGTGTCAGGCCAACAAGGTTCCCGAGGAAGAAACAGAAGTCACGTGATCCTTATCCCGGCACCCAGCAACCTGGCTTTGCTGTTTTTGCGTCATACTGAAGTGATTTCAAGCCTAGCTCAAAAGTGCAAGCCACTGTGCTCTGCCGATCTTGTACTGAAATAGACATAAAACTCAGCGAGGGTTCTGAGTGCAAGGATAAGGGTCCACCAAAGCGAGTGCCGGGATTAGGGTCACGCAACTTCCGTTTATTCCTCGGGAAACTTGTTGGGTCATGTGATTTCCGTTTATTTCTTGGGAACCTTGTTGAGTTTCATGCGAATGCCAACCTATAACTACAAGTATTAGGTGTGCAACTTAATTCTCGACGACAGGCATGACATGTTGACAGCAAATTACAGCAAATCGAATACGTACCTAATCAGGGAAATAATCCCCATCGTGTTGGATACATTTGAGCCATTGGTGAGGGAGCTGCCGAATGCCACTGCAGAAAAAAAGAGGGCTGTTTCGAGTTGATAATGTCATCAATACTTGTGTGGACCTCCTCGACAGAAGTGAAGTGCGTATCACTCAGGTGATGTTGCAGGGAGCGAAAGAGGTGATAATCCAACGGAGCGAAGTCTGGAGAACACGCCGGATGGGACAAAAACTCCCATCCCAGGTCGGTGATCGTGTTTAAAGTCATTTTCACGGTGTGAGGACGCATGTTATCTTGAAGCAACTGTACCGACCTTCTGCCCTTGCCGGTGTATAGCCTTTTTGCCTCCATTGCGTCACTCACACGAATGAGTTGCTAACAATAATGCTCAGCATTGACCATTTCACCAGGTTTGAGCAACTCATACTGTACCACATCGCGCTGATCCCACCATATGCACAGCAACAACTTCCTGGCATGGATATTCGGTTTGGCGGTACTGGTGGTAGGCTGACCTGGATAAACCCACGATTTGTGCTACTAAGGATTATCATAGATGACCCACTTCTCATCACAGGTCAAAATCTTGTGGAGGAAATCCTTCTTCTTGAATCTGGAGAACAAGGACAAGGCAACATCGTAGCACCTAGACTTATTCGCAGCTGTCAGTTGGTGGGGCACCTAACGGCCTTGTGAATGTGTCCAAGCTTGTGCAGGCACTTTGCAATGGCTTGCCGTATTACTCTGAGTTCCTGGGCGAGCTCTGACTGTGTGTGACAGAGATCCACGTCCAACAGTTGTTCCAATTTCTCATCATCAACTTTCTGTGGCTGTCCCGGACGTTCTGCATCACGGAGATCAAAATTTCCCTGCTTAAGCCGCTGGAACCACTTCTTACACATACTGTAGGACACAGCAGCCTCACCCAAAGCAACACAGATCATTTGCTGAGCTTCAGCGGCACTTTTTTTCAGCTGAAATGCGAACAGGGGGCAGTGCCTCAAATGTTGCTTCTCGAACAACATTGCTTTCACCGTCAACTTTCTTCCCTTCTGTCACTACAGCTGTGAGCGGTTACGGTTGCCTGGAAAGCTGTTTGATGGCAGTGCAATCAGCCATTATCGCACACAACTATTTGCATTTGCTGACGTTCTATGATCGCTTGCGGTTAGGGGCCGGGAATTTAGTTGCACACCTAATATTTACAGGTAACTGCAGGAAGGTATATATGGGTATTATTACTGTTATTTTTTGGTCAAAAAAAGAACTTTAGATTTAGTCATGAATTATTAATTTTAATTTCAGTTCCAATATCATAAGACATAACATAATTATGATTACATTTTCCCCGTTTTAAAAATATGTAGTCTTACGTTTGGTAAATATTATTTTGCTTACAAATGATAAAAGAGACTAATAAGAAGTCAATATCTGGTGAATGATTTGAAATTAGATATCGTCTAAAATTTGGTGAACATTTAGTATTTTGGGGAAACAAAAAGTTTTTTTAGCAAATAATATAATACAGTAACAAGAAGTAAATATCTAGTCAACACTTTAAGGTTAAATATGGTCTAAAATTTGGTGAACATTTACTTTTTTGGGGAAACAAAAGTATTTTTTGTATGCATATTTTCATTAAATTTGGTAAGCAGTTAAACACAAGCCTTAAACATCTTTAGCAGTGTGGTAGACATTAATGTAACATAACGTGATAAACAACATTAGAAAATTGTACATAAATGATAAAAAATGAGTGCTTACTAATAAATCGTATTGATACAGATATCAGCCAGTTTTCCTCAATATTTATGGTGTATGTGGGAATAAGTTTTCCACTCTTATTATTATGTGTGGTGTGAAAATGTTCATTAAAGGAAATTTAGCTGTGCAGCAGAGAAAATTAGCCGGGCGGGCTGCCCAGTAAAAAGGGTCTAGGGAGAACACTAGGCAGTCATTGAGAAGTTAGTTTATATAATTTTCATTAATGACTAGGAAATATATTAGAACCACAAATTGTGGAGCAACTGAAATGCAAAAGTGAAGTGGCTGTTGACTTAAAAATTATGCCTTTTAAAAAAGTCTACTAAAATGTAGTGAAGATTTTGGGTATCTGATGCAAAGCTGTTATGGTGGACAAGAACTGTTTATGAAAGCGTAATTGTATATGTGGTTAAAAGAGCAAAATACTGTGGGAACAACGTAGATAAATATAAACCAAAAGGCACAAGACTTTATAGGGGAAAAAATCCGGGTCTTGATATATACTGGTGTGTTTATACAATATTTGCCAAGCTTTCACATGCCAACGGGCAGCTTTTTCAAGGCTCTAGAACAATTCAGACTTAAACTGTAAATCATGATTTCGAGAAGTAGATAGTTTTTCCCATAAAGTCTTGTGCTTTTTTGGTTTGTATTCATATATGTGGTTGCCCAGTTGTTCTGTGGTTTGTCTTCCTCTCCATCAGTTATTTCTTCAGTACTAAACATTGCTTTTCTTCATCCATCATGGTATACCAGTAAGGAGTATACTGTTATTAGTCAACATGAGTTCTCAAATTTGGTCAAAGAGAGAGTGTTTGTTCATGTAGGTTCATATAAAACTTGTCACCAAGTCTGCTTTAGTTTAAGGAAAAACCTCCCACTCGACTCACACTGGGGGGAGGGGGTGTGTGTGAGCAGGAAGAGTACAAAGTAGATAGGAACATAGATCTGTTACAAGTGAGCGTCATGTGTCGGACATATAGAATGAATATTGAGAATTGTAATACCAGGGATCGCATTCCTCCTAAAATTACGAAAATTCCTAATATTTTGTTACCCTCCTTAAATTCCTAAAATTATACCTAAAATTTACTATTCTTCCTAAAATTTTCCTAAGCTTATATATTAAAAATACAACCGATATTAACACCAATAAATTTACGGTAAGGTAAAAAGATCTGTTATTGTAGAAACACAGCCAATATGCTGCGCTGCTGAAGGGAGGGAAAATGATGCCATCGAGATGCACATGCTTCCAGGGGAGGGGCTCCACTTTTGTGCCTTCGGACAGTTTTCGAGAGTAATGGAGATCTAAAGAAAAAAGCATGGGGGAGGGGTAATTTTCACCACTGGTTTGCGCTTTGCAGACGAACTCCGTGGCACGCAGAAGATCGTACTTTATTTTTGGACATGCCTCGTGGACCCTCCTCTTTCTGCTGATGTTTTGTTATTGTAAACTGCGGGTGGGTGGAAGCAAAGAGGAAACATGTGGTCTCCTTCCGTAACCTCTGGTAATGACGATGGGATGGTAGCTGAGCGTTATCGTGGCAGGCAGTAGAGCACGTGATCATTGACCTTCGATCCTGCGTCGCCGACGGCGATCTTCGATGCACAATATATCTCGGCTCTGACTCGCTTTGACTGAACTTGCGTGAGATGCGTATGATAGTTTCTGGTTTTGCGTCTTTTATGGTGTTCTCTGAGCTGTGTGCAGGTTCAGTTCTCTAGTGATGACTTGCTTTTTTTTTCTATCTTCTGACATCCTCGCAGCCAAACTTCGGGAAGTTCTCTGGTTTTGCAATATTAGAACATGTTTTTGTACTACCCTTTGATTTTCAGTTTTCTGGTTAGTAATACAAGTGTTTAAGATGCCTAAATCCAAACCGAAATTTTAAGATGCGTGGCTCGCCAAAGAATTGGACGGAGTGAAGTTGAAAGAATGGTGTTCTGCAACTGAAACAATATTTTCTGCTAAGTGTATATCGTGTTCAGAAATTTTCAATATTTCTAATAGTGGCTTTTCACAAGTAAAAGTGCATCATAAAGGGGAAAAAAACAAAAAAAAAAAACATTTGCAGAAATTCCAAAGTAAATTTCAAAATAAAGTCCATCCTGAAAGCCTTTGGAGGACAGGATCTTCAGCCCAAAACAAATATTAGTGAAGTACTGAGTCATGATTTACAGCTGGCTAAAGCCGAAGCATTGTGGGCCATGAAAGTTGCTAAGGACAATGTCTTTTGTTTCATGCACTGAAACAGTTGAACTTTTCAAAGAAATGTTTCCTGATTCTGCTATTGCAGCCAAAATGCAAATTAAAGAAAAAAAATTTGCTTATGTGATATCACATGGACTGTCAAAATATTTTGAAGAGGATTTGAAAAAAGACATTGCATCTAGTAGCCCAGGAAAGGTTACTATAGCATTTGATGAAACTACAAGTACACAAGTGAAACGCCAGTTGCATGTGTATCTCAGGTACTGGTCTTCAGAAATAAATTCAGTTTCTTGCCAATACCTAACAAGCGTTTTTCTGGGTCATGCAACAGCAGACAGATATTTTGCTAAAAGAAATTCTTGATGTATTATCATTCTTCAATATTTCGTTGAACAGAATTATTTGTGTATCCATGGACAGCCCAAATGTAAATAAGTGCTTTTTATGCAGATTCAATGAAGTTGTAAAACAAGAAACAGGCCAGAAATCTTTGGAACTAGGTTTTTGCAATCTGCATGTTGTTAGTAATGCATTTAAAATTTTTTTGACAAGCTTAAATATAGATTTTGGCGAATTTGCTACTGATATGCATTACTTTTTGAAGAGTAGTGCTGCAAGACGAGAGGATTATAAATCTGTCGAGGATATAACATTGGTCACAGCCAAATTTCTTTTGCTGCATGTCAGCAACAGATGGTTAACCGTTGGTTCTGTAGCCCAGAGGCTCTTGGATCAATGGCTAAATATTACAGAATATTTTTTAAACTTCTTGCCATCTCAAAAAATATTTGAAAAACAACTAAGCAATTCGGCAAGGTATAAAAGAATTCACTGTTTCCTGAAAAATGAGCTAACTCCTTGCTATTTAGCATTAATTTCATTTTCACACCAAAATTTTGAAAAGTTTTCATTATGTTATCAGAGTGAAGAACCAAAAATACACCAGTTATATTCTGATTTAAATACTTTAATGAAGAATGTTATGGCTCAGTTTATCCAAGATGATGTTATTGCAGGAAAATTTGGAGAAGACCTAAAGAATGTAGATTTTGAAAACAAAAATTCTTGGAAAAAACTAGGGGAGTTAGCAGTTGGTATGAAGACAAAAAATCTCCTCAGGAATGTTCAGGAGACCAGGCAGAAATTATTTCTCTTAGATGTAAGATCATCACTAATTGCAACCACAAAATATTTAAAGTCAAATTTGCCATTCTGCAATCAAAAGCTAAGAGACATAGAAGTTTTAAAGGTAAAAGAACCAAAGAAAGAGTCAACTCAACTTTCAGTCACTGAAGGACTTTCGGAAATAACCAGAATTTCAAGTGTTTTGCATCTTTCTGAGGAACAAATTGATAGAGTAAGAGAAGAGTGGAAACTTTTAAATTGCGATAAGCCAACTCTAGATGAACTCTTGAAATTTTCAGAGGAAGGGCATATTCCAGTGCGGATTGATCATGACTGGCGTAATATATTTAGTATTAAAGACTAGCGAAAAAGAAAAATACTCAAATCTTGCTGAACTCATCAAGTCAATTTTAGTTTTACCTCATGGTAATGCTGATGCAGAAAGGGGATTTTCGGTTAACACTGCTCTGTTAAGTAAGGACAAGGCTAACTTAAAAGACTCAACTATGACATCATTAAGAATAGTTAAAGGGGCCATTAAACACTATGGATGTGTAAGTAAAGTTCCCATAACAAGAAATTTGTTAAATAGTGTTCGTGATTCACATAAATTTTATAAAGAGTATGTTGATAAGCTGAAGGAAGAAGAATCAAAAAAGGAAAAAGAATCAAAAAAGGTAAAAGAAAGGAAACAGAAAGAGAGGGAAAATAAGGAAAAGCAGCTAGAGAAAAAAGAAAATCTGAGTTTGATGACAAAATAAAAGAAAATGATGCAGAAATAAATCGACTTAAAAAAGATAAAGAAACCTCCCTAGCAGTAATTCAAGAGGGAACAGAAAGGATGAGAAAAGCTGTAGAAAAACAAAATACTGTTGAAATAGCAGTTGCCTCTAACTTGATCATACAAGGTTCAACTGAAATAAAAAAAACTGAAAGTAAATTAGTTGTGGTGGAAGCAGAAAAAGATAGGCTTATCAGGAAAAGGTTAAAACAATAATATGAAAAAAGTAATTCAGTGAACAATTGTACATAGTTCTTGGTTTTCAATTACCTTTTTAGGATATTATAATTTAATGTGAAACCCGAAAACTTTACTGTGAAAATTGTGAATTGCTTCTAGTTCAACAGCATATTAATGTTCAAAGTGAAACTTGAATGTGGTAAATATACTTGAATATGATAATAACACGTGAAAAGATAAGAACTGAACCTTAGAAGTAAATCATACTTAAACTTTAGACATTAGACGTTATGAAAAAAATTTGGGTGTGAACTTCGACCATATATACTAATGGGCTGCACATTGGCAATAGCTGCATCAAAGCCGCCGTGGCTCCAACATTGGGCACGTCATCATCAGACTCGAAATTTTGTGTAAAAATGCTGTTGTGATTACTAATTTACACTGCAGAACTTCAGTGTTTTCGGTGTATTATGTAAATGTGCCTCGTATATAATAAAAACTCTTCAGGTAAGTCTACTTATGCGATATATACATGCATGATCGGGTTGTTTACATTTCGTAATTTATAATGTGATGAACATTTGCGAAGAATTTGGAACGTGCATTCCATTTTTTTTTCTTAGGTTACTATATTTTTATATCAATAGCTGCAAGTTTTCTGGTTAAGTAATTGAACTTTTTTGACTTAGGTATTTAATTTGTTTCTTACCCATGAAAAATCATAGAACTTCCTTTACTGTATCGCTCAGAGCAACCATAAACACAGCAGGTATAACCCATCTTTTTGACTGATGTCATGTGATTTTATGTTGGAGCCAGAAATTTTGATGCCATGCACAGTCTATCAGTATATATGGTTGAAGGATGTGAAGCAAACTCTTTACAATGTATACAAAGTTGTTTTACTAGATGTATACAAATATACATATAGTTTTTATTGAAATACTCTCCTAAAATTTTCCTAAAACTTTTCAAAAAATTCCTACCTAAAATTTCCCAGAAGTATGCTATGATCCCTGTAATACAATCTTAGCTTCTAGTTAATTCACAAAGTACTTTGTCAGCCTCAATATTCATTCTATATGTCTGATACATGGATTACATATTGTTCATAGGGCATAGTGAAGATTAATTTCACCCCTCTTACATTCTGGCACAGTTTAACTCTCTGGAAGGCTCCCTGAAATTCACATTAGAACTCCAAAAACAGCATAGCCTCAACTACCTGGATTTAACCCTGACCTCAAAAGGATGAAAGATCTCAACACAGATCTACAAAAAACAACAACACTAATGCAGACAGAATATTAGACATTAATTCAATCATCCAGACTACAGGCGTCCTAACAAAAGTCCTGCACACTGTCCATTTTTGAGAAAAGTAAGAAGTAACAGAGAAAACTTACCTTATTGCTATTCAATGTACTCCCCTCCACTGCTAATGACAGCATGCCAGCAGTGAAGTAGGTCCTGGATGCCTCGTAGTACTCCATCTTTGTTCAGCTGTCATATTACTCGCGTCATGTCCAATGATAGTTCGTCCAGTGATTTGTAGCATATGCCACAGAGCCGATTTTTTAACTTTGCGAAAAGATTAAAGTCGGGTGAACTGTGATCAGGGCTGTATGGTGGGTGGGATGAAGTTTCCCAGCTGTATTTCGGCAAAAGTCCCTGTACTGACACTGCACCATGACACGATGCATTGTCATGCAGCAAGATCGCTCCCACTTCCAACAAGTTGGGGTGATTTTGACAAATTTTCGGTCTCAACTTTGTCCTCAGAAAGTCACAATAATATTTTTGCTCTACCAGCACTCGACCAGAGACCACAACACCCTGGGCATCGTATGCAAAAATAATCATTTGCTTCACTTTGGATTGTACCGACGACACTTTGAGGTGCATGGAGAACTTGGATGCCTCCATTCTGCTGATTGGGACTTCAGTTCTGGCTCAAAATCATGGGTCGAAGTCTCGTCAATTTGCAACAATTCTGTTTAGGAAGGTGTCGCCCTCCCTTTTGAACCTGTGGAGGTGATCCTGTGCGATGCTCACTCTGGCTGCCTTCTGCTCAGCGGTGAGTTGATGGGGCACCCAGCGCTTGGCAATTTTTCTTTTTCCCAGTGAGTCAGTCAAAATCCAGTGAACAGACATGGTGGAAAAATTTGCCTGATGAGCAATCTTCTCAGCTATCAATGGTGATTTTCTTGAAGAAGCGTTGCAACAATGGTGACAGATATTTTGTCTGTCGCCGTTTGAAGTCAGCCTGAACGGGGATCATCTTTGATGCTGCCTCTGCCCTCCCGAAAGCGTTCCCAGCAAAAAATTGTGCTTTGATCAAGAGTTCCTTCCCCACAAACTTCTTGCGAGGCAGTGTGGATCTATGTCAGAGTTTTTCCCCCTGCAGAGTTTCTATTTTCACGTACAAGCGCTGGTCTAATGCTGTGACTCGACCTGAGGACACTGCGTTGCTGAGAGTCTGGACATGATGCAATCATTTTCCCCGATTGCATCATCCGCTTCTGTTTTAGAATAACGTGTGCAGAACTTTTGTTATGACCTTCGCACATAAAATATAATACTGTGAGACAGTTTTTAGAGAAAATCAACTTCGTGGACTCTACAGAAGACCAGAAAGACATCCACATAGAAGAACTGAAAAGAATTTTGTTGGAAAACAACTTTCCCTCCCCATTCATAAAGATTATTTTTAAGAATAAGGCAAAAAGAGGCAGCATAAAAATAACTTCAAATTCACCAGCAACCTTACTTACCACTAAGGACTTTTTGTAAAACTGATAGAGATTAGTGAAAAATATAAAATCAGGCTTGCCCCAGATCTAAGTAACAAGTTAAAAAAATCCCTTCCATCCCTAAAACAGCAAGAACACATTCAGTTACAAGAAGGGGTAGTCTGTAGCATAGACTGTATCTGCAGACTAAGCTAAATAGGGGAAATGACGAGAAGTATAAAAGTCTGTATGGAAGAACATAGGCAGCTATTAGAAACATTGCAAACAAGACATGGTTAGACAAACAATACAAGCAAGTGGACACTCCATAAATTTGGACTTAGTAAAAATAATCATCTGCCAATCACACTTAATAAAGAAGAAACTTAAAGAAGGGATGGAATAGTGAGAAAAAGAAGTACCATGCTAAGCAATAAATGCGGTTGGTCACTTCCAACTGAATGGCAACAATCATTCCAGAGGCTTGGTCGTGATGATGAACTAGATTCTACAGTAGTCTGAAAATTTGACCACTAAATATAAACAGATTAACTCTATATAAAGCCATAATTTCACTTCTTTGACTGTAAGATAAATAATCAGAGGTGCCATGATGTCATTAATTACTAAAAAATTATGTGAAGCAGAAGTTCATTTAAACACAGTAAAAAAAGCTGATTTGTGTGCTTGAACTTCTAAACATGACTATAAAACAATTCATATAGCACTTACAATTTTAGCATGACAGTTTTAATGGAAATAAATTATGTACCATTTAGGTATACTGTATGATAAGGAGGTGCTTATAATTTTTGTAAAATTTGACTTATAAATGTGGAATGAAATTAATATGAATAGACTAACTGAGAACATTTTTTGTGTTTTTCAGGTTCTAGTGGAAGCATTTGCAAAATACCTAGTGGTTCTTTTCATCTGCCAAGTTATTATAGTAAAAGCCACAAAATTAACTTTTCTATTAATAGTGGTGACATGAAAGACCTCCTGGTACGTGGGCATCTTTTCAAAGATGACATAGACTCATCTCTAACTGAAGAAAGAATACTGGAGTTTCAATATGTTCTTCATCTGTATATAGATTTTCTTCAAAAACAGAAATTTTCTAAGCTGCGTAAACTGCGGGAAACTCAAGCTAACCTTCCTATATTCAGTTTTCAACAGCAGATTGTAAATTCTGTCAGAAAACATCAAGTAGTTGTGGTTGCTGGTGACACTGGTTGTGGAAAATCAACACAAGTTCCTCAGTACCTACTTTCTTCAGGTTTTGATAGTATTGCATGTACACAGCCTAGAAGAATTGCATGCATTTCATTATGTAAACGTGTTGCATATGAAACGCTGAATGAATATGGTGCTAATGTTGGTTACCAAATACGTTTTGATAAAAGCAAGACATCACATACAAAAATCTTATTTTTAACAGAAGGCCTTTTGTTGCGTCAGGTTTCAAGTGACCCTATGCTTGCAAATTACAAAGTTATAATTTTGGATGAAGTTCATGAACGACATTTGCCATGTGATTTTCTCCTTGGAATTATGAAATGTCTGACAATTCAGCGTCCTGATCTAAAGATTGTTCTCATGTCTGCAACTATTAACATCCAGTTATTCTCTGCATACTTCAGTGGGTGCCCTGTTATTCAAGTAAGTATTTTCTGAAAGAAAAGTGGCAGCTTGAAAACAACTGAAAGTTTAACTAAAGGAATGCAAAATGTTTTTTACCTGTAGTTTGTGGAGACAAGATTTATGTTGTTATGTGATTATCCATAAATTAGGCAGTGAAAGCAGTTCTTGTTGTATCTGAAGAGAAAGGATTTTAAAACTTAGTGATATACAGATATGGACAACTAGATTTCTTATTAAGACATTTGTTAAGTTCCATTTTGTAATAATAGCTTAGCAGTTAAAACTTTTTCCATGTTATTTTCTTTGGCAACCAATGCACTTCTCAACTGTTAAATATCAAGAATATTTACAAAAACGTAAACATGAAATTGCAACATACCTTTAGGCTGTAACGAAAATTGGACTTGGCCACTGATGGGGGATAGTTTCACTTTGTTCACAAAGTCAAAAGTACCAGTAATGATGGAATTATAAATGTCACACTATCAATTATTATACTAAAAGGATTACAGGAATCACTGAATTCTTTTAGTATAATAATTGATAGTGTGACATTTATAATTCCATTATTGCTGGTACTTTTAATTTTGTGAACAAAGTGAAATTATCCTGTCAGTGGCCAAGTCTGATTTTTGTTACAGCCTTTTAAAGGTTCATTGCAATTTCATGTTTAAGTTTCTGTAAATGTTCTTGATATTTAACAGTTGAGAAATGAATTGGTCACCAAAGAAAATAACATGGAAAAAGTTTTAACTGTTAAGCCATTATTACAAAATGGAACTTAACAAATGTCTTAATACGTAACATGTTTTTATCTCATCATATCGAGAATAGCATGTATAACTATATTTCCGTTTCCAGGAATGTTCAAATGGACATTATGAAGGTAAATAGCATACCCAAACACTCATATGCAAATTGATGTCCTCTAAATGTTTTTATCACCCACAACGAAAAAATTTAATTGAACAACAGAAGATTCGTAAACTACAGAAAAGTAATTTGTAAATGAAAATAGGTAGCTTGGTAGAACAGAAGGGAAATTTATTTGCTGTTTAGCTGCATGTGTTTTTCTCTTGAGTTTTACACCTTTGGGCACTTCTGTCTCTTGGCCACAAACCCCAAAGGTCAATCATTCAGTTAAAAATAAGGTAAAAACTCTCAATTCGGTCTGGAAGAAAAGTTAGGAGATCTTTGTCTGAAAGTGAATATCACAAGAACAGCTGCTGTATGGTGATATATTTTTTCATGTTCTCACCTTTTGTACTTTTCCATAATGTATGCTGTTCCTCAACATTTTTGCATTGGGAGATTTCATTGTTTACTTTCTACTGAAAACTTGCATTCTGCTGTCCAAAGGTCTGTACTAAACTTCCAGAGAAAGACAACAGAAAAATTAACAGCCAGTATGACTAATATCATGAAAATCTTTGTAGTCCTCCTTAAGAATCGCAGTAGCTTGTTCAGATTTCCATGGGAGGGCAAGTGTACCCTCTTTCCCCAACCACATGGATGCCTATGTATACAAAATAGATACTTTTTTAAGAAAATAATGCTTAAGAATATGCAAAGTTAACTGTAATTTACATAGAGGCATAAAATTCTACATTTTTTTTTTTTTTTTTTTTTTTGAGTGAGGTTAGTATACTACCCTCCAAAATTTATCCAGGCACCCCTGTTATCATAGTCCAGTGCCCTTTGAAATGTGTGACTCAGACCAACTATATAAGGTAAGTGTGTGATCCTCGAAAGTTTGATGTGCTTGTTGTAGCACATGGAGTCGAATTAATTGATTTCACTGGGCATTGTTATTAGGTGTGATATTTCTGACTGGTTGATTCATGCGCAGACGTGCCAACTCTCTAGATTTAGGCGGGAGACTCCGGATTTTCAACCCTTCTTCCCGCCCTCCAGATGAATGTTAAATTCTCCTGATTTTCTCCAAGAATTAGCCATTAGGATGGTCAAAATTCCATCAACCACCATGATTTTGAATCACCTGTGAGATCTCTTTCTTTCTGTGTCAATGCAAGGCGGCGTTACAGTCATCAGTTTCGTACTTTTCCCCTCCTCCTATATGCAAAAAGAAAGCCACCCCGGTGGCACTGGTCTAAACGCTGGCTTCTGACTGATCTTTTGAGGTGGGTCGGAAAAAATTTGCTTTAAAACAATTTCTCCTAGTCCGATTGTCATACGACGCCTTCAGCAAAGAGCTCACCCGCTGTGGCACTGGAATGCCAGGGAGAGTCAGTAATTGATTGACAGATGGGAGCTGCCCTGCCGTCTCCATGCAGTTCAGTTTTTTAACCCCTCACCTCAACAGAGCCGCACACATTCTCATACCTGCCAGGTTTTACGATTTTCCCGTAAAATTTACGGAAACGTGACTTGTTTTACGGTTTTGCGGGCAAAATGTTAATTTTACGGATTTGGTGATTTCCCGAGATTTATTTTCCTTTTTCTGATGATTTTGAACCCGCTATTCAAACTTTTTTTATTTAACTTAATCCATTCAAAGTAAAGCGCCGATGTAAGCTAGGAACAACTTTTCAGTTATTATAATAAGCTTATTTGTAATGTGTTTATGTGGGAACATTTGCAGTAGTTTTCCCACGTGGTAGGTTTTGTGTTGTTTCAAACACTAAAACTTGCACCCTGCGTAAACTGATAAGGATAACAAACAGCTGGGCTTGTTTAACCTTGGGGCTTGGCTCTCTCTCTCTCTCTCTCTCTCTCTCTCTCTCTCTCTCTCTCTCTCTCTCTCTCTCTCTCTCTCTCTCTCTCTCTCTCCCCTTTTTTTCTTTCTTTCTTAATTCATTCTTTGTCCCCTGGGTCACAACCTCTGAGGAGGCCAAAATGGGGTGCGACCTACATTGGAACACTTAAGAGCAGGTGTTTTTTCTACCCCCATTTCGAAATGCGCTCTCAAAACATAGTTATCATAGAAAAAAAACCAAACGGATTTTTACATCTGTGTAATTTTTAAGCCCAAATCTATACCCAACATGACGAAATCAAGCAAAAGCTGTCAGTTTTGTGAAATTGAAAATTGGGTCATGGTTTCGTAACTTCTTCTCTGGTAATAAACCTAACGAAAGAATGCTAAGAGGAAGTTAAAAGAAAAAAAAAGTAAGTCCAATGTTCATTCGAACCAGTGATTATCCAGCAGTGATTTATTTTGCTCATCAGTTGTAAGTTTGTACGCTTTCCAACCGTGCTTTGTTCGTCTCTTGATAACGTGCATAAAAATATCTTGGCTTGATTCAACCGAATTAATATGCTGTGGTACTATATTTTCCTCTGCAAATTGCATCTCTTTAAACTGTTACTGTTTTACTATAGCAGTTTTACTTGCATTTTTTTTTCAAGTGTCAATAAATTTAGTATTAAATGTGATTCTCTATGAGCAGCAATATAAAAGAGGGGGGAGGGTAATATAAAACTTTCTGTGATGCGTATTATGCGGAGTTTCCTGTGTATTATAAAATCTTCAAAAAATGAAAAATATTCATTTTGCTCTACGTGTCGATGTAATTTCAGCGTTTCGCGTGGCGAAAGGAATGATATTACTATTCGTATAGCGCCAAGTATAAATTTAATGTTGACTGCGTGGAAAAAAAAAATACGAAATTAACTTCCTTTGTTAAAAGTTATAATGAACTGGATGCGATTCCTGCGAAGTGTTTATTCACGTCGTTTTTAGTTGAGCATAATTTACCAATTAGTGTCCCTCAGTCACTCATTTATTTCATTTGACTGTCTCATCGTCCGTCTCTCCGTAAGATAATCCTAGCATGAAAATGGTTCGTTTTTGAAAACAATTTAGTTTGTTCCGTGACGGCATGGGATACGATCCTATTGGATTTGGGGGTCAAAGGGTGGGACATTCTTCCCTTGAGATGCAAACCTCCATAAAAATAAATTGTTATCTCTTTATAGATCATGATAGCATAGTAATGAGAAATTATGCATAGATTCTATTTTAATCGAAGTAAAACGTGCGGATCAATTCAAACATCTGTAGTCATATCAATTAAAAGTTGATACTTGTTTCAAAGGTAACATATCGTTTTTTAATCAATATGTTCAGTACATTTAATCAATATGCACGACAAGTAATTTCATTGAATATATCGATTAAAAATTTCATCGTACACATCAATTTTTTTTTTTTTTTTTTTTTTACGGATTTCGGTTTCTGAAAGTTGGCAGGTATGCATTCTAAGTGATGATAAACAGTTGAGTTACGGGGAATTCACTTAATGACAAAAGGGAGTAGTTACAGTTGGCCTCGCCTTGTAGTGAAAAGTGATGTTAGTACGATGCTTTTGTCATCTTCGCCTTTGCGCACAACCTAAGGAAGAAACTAAACACAGTTGGCTGCTATTTCATTCCTAAAAAACCACATGCAGGCCATTTTACGCTTTCGTTACCTTGCGGAATCGACGCACCTGAAAACGAATTTAAGTAGGGGCAGAAGGATTTTATTTTCGCAGTATTTTTTTTTTCTCCAGAACTTTTAATGGACCAATAATACTACTTCTGGAAAATTGTTCCTATGCCTGGAAAATGTTGATAATGAATAGCGCTCGTGGGATTTTATGAACTGTAAAAATCTCTTGATTTTCAGATTTTGTAGGTTGGCATGTCTGCATGCAACTGAGTGCAGTATGCACTACTCAAAGTAGACTGTCAGCAGTGTTATCAAGAAGTGGAAGCATTGTAGTACAACTGCCACTCAACTGTTCATAGGAAGACCATGAAAGCTCCTCCACATGACTAGAGGTTATTCAGAAGACTGTTGTGATAATGCCATGTCTGAAGTTCAAATGTTAGTTAAATTCTTATGAAAACACACAAATGATGAAAAATATGTGAACACTAGAACAACACTAACTAAATTTATGTCCGCAAAGTACCTACACTTTTGATCACAACAAAAGCATATGATATCCCTTAAGGAAAGGTATCCGCTTGGCTTCATTTGTCGATTCAACAACAGACTTATTACTTGTAATAAGGAGCTTCACTCAGTGGCCTCGTTTGTGATTTATTTCATAGAAAAAAAAGCGTGATAAAATATGAACCATTAGTTGCCATTGAATTTGTTGGAAAAAAAAACAACTTTGGTGAACTTTTTAGGTGCACCTATCACTCTAGACCCTTTATGTCCAGGGGTGTAGAAGGGCCTTAGCGCAGCTCAGCAGCTCTAAGGTACTATTTTTTGCTGCGGTAAGGTACTTTTCGTAGGTAGACTGTTGCAGAAGATGGGTAAAGAAATCTTTTAAATGATCATATATTCAAAAATAGCGAATACTGTGTTTATATACAATCATAACAGAAATATTCGTATCTCAAGGATGAGATTTGTTGGATGTTAGTGTCCTTTGCTCATTTCATTTTTTTTTCATCAAACGCCTGCTGCAAGTTTGTTTACGTTTGGGAGTTTCAGTTGCGAGGATGCAGAACAGAGCAATCAGCGGTGTGTTGCAAAGAATTATAGGATCACGACCCTGGACAATTGAGAGATGAGATGATGGCGTCCCTTTGCTGTGTGTGAACACGCTGTGTTGTTGTTCTTACAAAAACTGCTCTAAAAGAGTACATGTTTATGATGACCTAAAAGGACTATCGCTGGAATAAGCTGTGTGTTGTGTGAACTCCTAAAAGGAATATTAATCATGGTAAGACTGTTTAAAACAGACGAAATAACCTTAAAGCACGGTGTCATTATTGTTTAATAACTCATTCATTCTATGTTTATTATATATCCGTGAATTATCATTAGCGTTTTAGTTGTGTGTTTAGTCAAGAATAAATAGCGAAAAACATAAATCAGGAGTCTGTCGATTATGAACATAGTTACCGTTGCAAATCATTTCTTAGTTTTTTTAACTTACACGATCAAGATTAAACCGTCGGATCACACAACAGGATATCTCATAGTTCATAAGGGTAAATAAAATGTCTGGTTGTTTCTGGGTTCAACTTTCACTGTAAGCTGCTATAAGGGCTATATGCCGACGAACGTCACTGATTTAGCGCGTGGGAGGCATACCACCTATGCTTCTTTCAGAGCTAAAACCACTAACCAGAAACTTACATCTCTGACCACTTGGCCACCGGGACAGCGTAAAGAGAATATAAAGTCCATTGTCTAGACGGTAGTCCTCAAAATTATTTCATTGCTCGGAGAAAAAACTGCAGAGAGAAATTACGCAGCCATTTAAGCTAAATGACAGGAGTTTTGTGCATGCGAAGAATATTTATACTAAGCTACCCTTTCTCTTGTTCCTTAAGAAAATGCAACATATCTCCTAGAATTTTAGGAAAGCAGCATATTAGTCACACTGTAGAATAGATGTGATTACATTAGTTACATTTATTCAATGTTACTATATTAGTTACGTCTAATGTGAAATGGCAGAGTTACTTCAAAAAAGTCCATATTTTTAGGATGTGACTAACAAACATTTATTTTCTTTTATTAACAATTTAAAATTTAGATTTAAATAATTGGTAATAAAATTGTTATAAAATATACTGAACAATAAAAATAGCAAATCAGAATTCACAATGCTTTTAAAAACTTTGTCTTCTTTTTTTCCAAGACGTTTTTACCTGATCATTTCACTGCTAAGGTACTTTTTTAATTAGAACTACATCACTGGTCAGGTCATCTTATTTCTCATGTGGTAGTACATTTCAAGTATGTAGTTGGATAAGGATTAGTTTAATTACTAACATGGTGTAGTCCTAAGAAACTATCAAATTGAAAAAATGCTTTATTAATCTCAGCATCATTAACTTGAGTCATACAATTTTATAAAGTGATGTGTATGCGCTCAGTATCACTTAGTATATAATTTTTGTCAAATTTTAATTGTGTAAATGTCAGTAAAATAGTAATACTGCATCACATTTTAGAAATTCTTTGAGGCAGTTAAACATGGAAATCTGTAGTTGTCGTCATTTTCTCACCACAGTTGTAAACTGAATTATAAAAGTATTCAAACTTCACTTTAAAAATTGTTTATTAAATTGGAATTGTGGAATACAAAAAGGTCTTCACATAGGTGTATATATGTTCAACATTTCCAATTTTTTTGTTATTCAATATGAATTTTAACACCTTGTCTTGACTAACTCTTGACATAATGCAATGAAACAAAGGCAAGTTTCAGTACAAATGGTATTGAAACTTTGCCCTACCTTTTTGTAAAGGGTTTTTGCATATTGCAATAGTTCCTTGTTATTTCCAGAAGTAGAGAGTTTTTATGTCATCCAAAGAAATTGTAATAACTTTAAACAGGATTAAAAGTAGAAAGAAAGTCTAAGAAAACGAAATTTTAAATCATGTAGAAACTTCTTTTTTTTTAATCCTGAGTATTAATGAAGCCATGGAAAATACTAGTAATGAAATATCTTGAAAATATAACTTAGTATTACAGATATTAGTAAGGTGCTACTTATTTATCATTGCCAAATTTTTGGGTTGCAAACAAAACTGTTGTTGTGGACTCAAATCAGTCCCAATGACAGGTTGGTGTGCAACCCAGAAATTTGACAAGTAATCCCTGTAATACTGAGTTATATTTTTAAGATATTCCATTTTTTTCCAATTTTTTTATGAGTCATGAACAACTGATGTGCAATTTTTTGGCTTTATTGATCATACGAAAGCAGACAATAATTTGCATTATGCAGTGTTCTTAAAAGGTGCAGAAATACTTTTGGATGATTTAAAAAATCTGTCTCAGTTTCTGCATTCTTGTGTGTCACAAACAATTAGTGTGGTAATTTTCAGATTTTTTGCTCGTCAAGAAGTAGGCAAAAATTTTCATCATGCTGGATGGTTAAAATCACAAAAGTTTATTGGAGTACCTTAACTTGAAACTGAAAGTAGTTTTTTTTTTTTTTTCAATATCCTCTATCTTTTCTACCTTTAGGAATCATGAACAGTATGCAAATTTTCATCTTGCTGGCTTATTCTGAAGTAAGTAATAATCTGCATCCTACCATGTGCTTAAAATATAAAAATTTGGGGGCACAAACTTTTGAAATGCTTTTTTTTTTTATTTAAATTGTTCCTAAGGCATGAATAATTCAATTTGCAAATTTGCAGCTTACCAGGCTGCTCCAGTGGCCTAGTGGTCAGTGGTTTAGGTTTCTGGCTAGTCTTCTGAGCTGGTTCTGGAAAAAGCATGTGTTGTGTATTTGTCTAGAAGCTCTGGCGCTCTCCCTTCCGTGGAACCAGTGGCCCTAAATTATGGACAAGCAGCTGGTTGCAGAGTTGCTCATAGTGGTCATTAAGCCCTGGGAAAAAAGTAAAAGCTCCCCAGCTTATCTGAAAGTGGATAATTAAAAAAATTGCATTGTGGAAGGTTATTATAATTGTTTTCAGCAGATTCCAGTATACTCTGCTGGTGTTTGTACAATTAATAAAATATCTGTCCACCGTGAAAGCAGTTCACAAGGGGTATAGTAGTAGTTTGGAAACAATGAAAATCAAATGATACTGGAAAGGTTATGATACTGTCACATATACATGGTTGAGTCACATTATTGTGACCACCAGCTAATATCCAGAGTAACTGCTGTGTGCAGTGCGGACAGCAGCGAGACGGGCTGGGGCTGACTCCATAAGGTGCTGGAAGGTGTTCACAGGTATGTGGAGCCATGCTGACTGCAGAGCATCTGACAGCTGCTGGAGGGTGTGTGGTGGAAGATCCATAGAGTGAACAACACGATCGAAGGTGGTCCCACAAATGCTCAATTGGGTTTTAGTCTGGGGAATTAGGGGGCCAGGGAAGTACTTTGAAGTCTTCATCATGCTCTTCCAACCACTCTCGCACATTTCTAGCTGTGTGACACATCGCATTTTCATGCTGGAAGGTCCCATCTGCCCCATTGAAGATAATCAGTATGTATGGGTGTACACTGAAAAGCAATTGAATTAGAGACAGCTGGCGTTATGCAAATGTGGCGCTGTGGGCGGCCCTGTAAACAGAAACGACATGACGTATGCAGCGATCCGACAATATAAGGAGGGATGCGATGGGAATCAGTAAGAGTTGGATGCAGTATGGGTAAGACGAAGGATCTAAGTGCATTTGATCGGTGGCAAATTGTCGGGGCCTGGCGAATGGGTCACTCCATCTCGGAAGTCGTGCAGGCACTGGGATTTTCACGAGCCACTGTCACGGGTGCACTGTGAGTACATCAAATCAGGTAAAACCATCCCTGCAAGGGCCAACTGCCGTGGACAACACCATGTGGATGAGCGGGGTCATCGTTGGCTAGCTCGCATTGTAACAGCGGATAGACGGGCCACAGTGCAAGAAATCACTCGGCAATTTAATGCTGGTGCACAAAAACGTGTAAGCAGCCACACCATCCAGAACCATCTCCTTGCTATGGGGTACAGAAGCCATCGTCCCACGAGGGTACCGCTGCTGACCGCACATCACAGGGTGCAAAGATTAGCATGGACGCGGGAACATCGCCACTGGACCCTAGACATGTGGAAAAATGTTGCCTGGACTGATGAGTCGAGATTCATGTTGGTACATGCGGATGGCAGGATACGAGTACGGCGCAAACCACATGAAGCAATGGATCCTTCTTGCCAGCAGGGTACTCTTCAAGCTGGTGGGGGTGGCATTCTCGTCTGGGGACTGTTTACGTGGACTGAAATGGGACCCCTGATATGTGTAACATCGTCCCTCACAGGTCAACATTACCGGGATATCCTGGATGACCATTTGCTCCCATTTGTGCGTCTTCAACATCCTACTGGGGACCTCATCCTGCAACAATCGCTCCCGAATTGTATCATGGTGCCATCGCTCCCGAATTGTATCCGAATGGTTGGATGAACACTCCACCAACGTGACCTCGCTTCCTTGGCCAACTAGGTCGCCTGACCTAAATCCCATCAAGCACATCTGGGATGCCATCAAGAGAGATGTTCGAGGCTCTGACCCCCTCCATCAATTCTTTGTGAACTGTGGGAGCTTGTTCAGGGGTCGTGGATCCGTATGGCTTCCCAGCAATTCCGGTGTCTTGTCGAGTCCATGTAGAGACGAATCGCTGCCATCATCAGGGCGAAAGGTGGTGCTACACGTTACTAGACAGGTATCTCTAATTCAATTGCTCTTCAGTGTATGTGGTCTTCAAGGATGGATTCATAATGAATTCAGTCCACACAGGTATGAGTGGACCCAGAGAATGCCAAAAAATATTCCCCAGACCATAATGCTACCGCCACCAGCTTGTGTTCTTCCAGCAATAGTTGAAGAGTGTTTGTTCTCCGACGTTTCTCGCCTTGTACGCCAACGTCCATCTGTTCAATGAAGCAGAAAACATGACTCATCAGAGAAGGCAGTCCTTTGCCAATCAGTGGAGATCCAATTCTGATACTGCCGATGCACCTTCATTGGCATAGGTGCAGTGACCAGTGACCATCCGTCTGCATCGGAACCCCATACACAGCAGGGTTCGCTGAACTGTCATTTTACACGCACTTCCGGTAGCCCGCTGGTTCATTCAGTCAGTGAGTTACTCCACTGTAGTGTGTTGATTGGCCCTCACACACCTTCGCAGCCGACGTTCACCTCTCACATCATTAGCATGTGGTTCTCCGTGGTTTCCACATTGCTTATTTGCAATGGTGCCATTTCTCCAATCACGATACACTTTAAACACAGCAGCATGCGAACAGTTCACAAACTGCACCCCAAAAGCCGATAATCATCCCTTTTTGCAAATCTGATAACTCACTCCTTTTATCCATGACAGCAACGAGTGTTATGTTTTCAGAATGCCTACAGCACACCTTATGTACCTTCCAAGCCAGATCACGACGTGTCTTCTTTCATTGGCTATACGCTGTTGACATCAAAAGTAGGAGGTGGTCACAATAATGTGACTGAACTGTGTATTATCTTATAGGTTAAAAATAAAGAAGTGCATGGTATTTTAGGGTGTCCCTTCATATGAGCTCATATAACCAATGTCCTTTCCACCAACCCTCCGCTACTGCATAACCAATATTATTATAGGGTTATTAACATGATAATCAAAATAGCCTGGAATGCCTGGTTTACTGTTCAACATGTAATATCATATCAGAAAACTTGAAAAATGCATCGCCCTGGAGCAGGAATCTGACCTGCATCTCCTGATTTTTGTTCAAGTATTCTGCTATCTGTTACATCACCCAGGACAATGAAGTTCCAAACATCTGAAGATAAAGAATGCCGCCCCGGTGGCGCAGTGGTCTAAGGCGCTGGCCTCTGATCATTCGTCCGTAAGGGGTCCGGGTTCGAATCCCGGTCAGGCATGGATGTTGTGTTTGTCTTACGGCACTGGCTCTCTCCCTTCCCTGGAACCAGTGACCCTAAATTAGGGACGGGCGACTGCTTATAGCCCATTGAGTTGCTCACGGTGGTCGTTAAACCTCCAATAAAAAAAAAAAAAAAAAAAAAAAAAAAAAAAAGATAAAGAATATGAGCAACTTCAGATGCTTTCCAGTCAAAGCAATCAAATGCTTTGTCATAGCATAATAAATCACTGGTATCTCAGATATGGAAATTATGGAAGAAATATTTTTCACAAATACATGGAACAACTACAGGATTGTTAACATTGCAATCAGAATGGCCTGAATTGCCTCTAATTTATTGTTCGACATCATATCAGAAAACTTGAAAATCCATTACACTACCACCCAAGACAACAAAGTTCCAAGCTTCTGAAATCCTGGGTTGTGTAACAAATAGCATGCTCAAACAGAAATCAGAAGATGCAGGTTTGATTTCTGCTCCAGAAAGATGCCATTGTCAAATTTTCTGGTATGACATTACATGTTGAACAGTAAACTAGATAATTCAGGCTATTCTGGTTACTGCATTAATGTTCCTGTTGTTGTTCTGTGTGTTTGTGAAAAATATTTCTTCCATAATTTCCAGTATTATTATGTCTTCATTTTTTTTTTACAGCAGTGACTTTTTTGTCACCTCATACCAAGTCAACTTTTTTTTTTGTAATATGTTTGGACAATACATCTTATGATTTTATGTGTTTTGATAAAGTACTAAGGTCTCTTTTGTTTATCCCTAGCTGTTGCATTTGATGCTGCAATAGCCAAAATGATGTCCATAATATATTTTACATTTTTATTTTCAGTGAAGTACTTCTTAAAAACATTGTTGTCAAATGTTTACAAAGAATATGCTATGGGAACAATGCATTGGCCGATTGGAAACATCATGCTAGTAATATGCCAAGATATTGTACTTTGGCTAAGAAAAATTATAAAACATGATAATTTACTAATGAATTATCAATTTTATGACAATTTCTATAATTTTGTAGGTGTGTAATCTGGAGTATTATCATTTATGGGTGAACTTTGAAAGGTGATTTATCTGCTTCATCAGGCCCTTACCACTGCAACACCCTGTCACTGCATTAGTTATGGTTTACCCCACAGAATCACTGATCCAGTAGTCCAAGTAATCATTAATAATGAGTCTTTTGCTGATGACTAATAATTTTAAGTGAATTCTAGTTCATTGGGTGACCAGTGTCTCTTGTATTTTTGTCTGATCCAGTCTCATTAGACATATTTTTAATTGCTTATTTATTTAGTAATATTTTGTAAGCATAAGACTGTATGATAAACATACACTAACCCTACTTTCTTTGTAGGAAGACCATTATATGCAGCACATTGTTGTCAACTCATGATGTGATTGTTGTTGTACCTCAGTTGTTGTTTTTTTTTTTTTTTTTTTGCTTATATATATTCTTCAGAGGGATTGAACAAGTTATTAAATTGTAATTAAGTAATTTATATGCTTAAGAAAATTAATGTTATTAATTTTTTTAATTCAATAATAGCATTAATTTCCTTATGCATTTAAATTATTTAATTTCAGTGTAGTAACTTGTTAAATAATGATCCCTCTAAAGAATATATATAAATTTAAAAAATAAAAACCTGAGGTACACAACATTCATATCATGAGTTGACAACAACATGCTGCATGTAATGGTCTTCCTACAAAGAAAGTAAGGTAAGTGTATGTTTATCATACAATCTTATGCTTACAAAATATTATTAAACCTTTTTAGCACATTAAATTTACCTAAAAAATGTTTTACAGGTGTTTTTGACATTGTATCGAGTCAAAAACAATTGTTACAAATTTGCGTATTTTTGTTCTGCCAAACAAGTTTTCAGTTGACAACCAGTTTCTTCTGTGCCTGAAATCCTACAACTGTAACCTTGTAAAATATCCTGCATTAGAAATCCACAGATATGGCCTGTAATAGTAGATTAGACTGGAAACATGTAAAAAAAGAAATTATCTTTTAAATAACACTTAGGAGAGCCATAACTTCATTTATATTATCCACTTTATGCACAAGCATAACTTTTACTTTTAAAGATGATCGTGGTTGTTCATCAAAGGCATTTCACTCATATTCACGTTTACTGAATATATTAGTATAAGTTGTCTGTTGTAAGTGTTCTAGAAAGAGCTCCTTATATTCCTGCCCTTGTTATATCAGTGGGGTCCTTGCATTATTTATCATAGCAGACTTAAAGAAATACCTGTGCATACACAGGTAATGTGGATACAACAGTGGCGGACTGATGATCCATAAATGGCCCTGGAAACGTTTTTTTTTTTTTTTTTTGCAGCCCACTATTGGGAAAGGGTTATTAAGGTACCCATCCTAAAATTAGCGATAGATCACCATCGTCATTTCGTGTTTAAAGTCTCTTCAGCATAAGTCTACAAATGGCTGTACTGTTAACGTTGAGGCAATAATGAATTAATAACATTTTATCACTGTATCTATATGCTTGGTGTAGAGTTTTATAGAAGTCTTTATACTAAATAAACTCGACAATTTTGGGCAAAACTTGGCATCTTGTTTCAAAGCTTTTTGGTTTCTCTTCCTGGCTTTTTCTTTGGATTAGAATATTTTTGCTTTATGTTGTTCCATTTTCTCATAAATTTCTTATACATTTGTCACAAAAAGTTAGGGATATTGCATTAAATGAAGGATGTATGTATCTGACTCAAGTAACACGCATTGAAATAACATCAATGAGGCTACATAATACAAACGATAAAGAGTGCATTTACAAAAACTGTTAGCGTAAAACCACTACTTATGCTCTGACAGACGTCCAAAAGGAAAGAAAAACTTAAATACAAACATTATTTCCTTTGTAAGTCAAGAGAGGGTACTCCAATGCAATTGCTCTCCTGCACTTGGATAGGAACAACATACAGCAACTCTTTCTCCACGAAAGAAGCTGCACAGATGTGAGTGAAGTTCCCATCCTGAAAACATGTATGATTGTGCATATCACTAGAAGTTTGTTTTCTTCTGTTTATCCTAAAAAGATGATGGAACTTGTATTATTATTAATGAGACTGTGTGCCTGATTCATCAATATTCCGTTCCTTCTTCAAGAAGAAACTATGTTTCTTGGTGATCGGTAAATGACCAAGAGTGAAGGTCGTAAGTTTGCTCCTCACCCGGGGCACCACCAATGTGGAATGCATCTGTTCACAAAGTGAACTATTCTTCTTATTATTATTACCTTCAATTATTCTTCACATAATCTGCAATTGATATCTTTAAGCATTTTGTTCATGTTTAGTAAAACGAAGTCATCTTTAACTCTAAAGGTATGTTTTGTTCTTTTTAGCGCTATTCTATTTATTTGAATCAAGGCATCAGCTATCGAAACAATATGAGTACAATATACATTATGAGAAACATCAAAAACAATTTATTGTGCAATTTCTGTTCACAACAAAGTGGTACTGCAATATAGACAAAATGGTAAATTCGGAGAATGTCCACACCCCTGGTTTTTCAGTACCTGGTAACACCACCTCTGTGTCGAAGAGCGTCTTTAGACCTACGAAGCATACTTCAATGACATTATTGATGAATGTCTGGGGAAGTTATCTGGATGCTGCTCTATGGCATCTCAAATGTTAGCAATAGGGTTAAGGTCAGAAGACTCGGAGGCAGCTGTAACGATTCAATCCTATGATTTTCCAGCTTCTGAAGGCACGGTGACTGGTTGATTGTCATTGAGAAAGCGGAATGCATGCCCAGTAACAACATGAAACAGTGTCACAATGGGCACAATGATCTCATTTCAGTGTACTGAGGCATTCATGTTGCCTTGACAAACATACAAGGAAGTAAAGCCATTAAAACACGCTTCTGCCCAGACCAGAAGTGACTGCCACTGGTGAGGGTCGACGGCCTGCATGTAGTGTGCCGGGTCTCCTCCACACGTGTTCTTGTTGAAGTGATTCCCGGAGTTGGCTACTGGCGATACTGAGCCTTCTCTGAGCACTTACTGCCAGGTAACGATCTTGCCCCTTAGTGGTTATCCTCAGGCGACCATTTCTGGGTCAATCTGCAGCATTTCCATGGCGTAGAAATCTTACGTGTAGCTGACTTACTACACTTTCCGAAATCCCAAAGCAGTAGCCACATCGATCTGTCGTACATCTGTCTGTAACATGCCAATAGCTCTATTTCTGTAGTCAATGCTTAAACTGTCGTACATCTGTCTGTAACATGCCAATAGCTCTATTTCTGTAGTCAATGCTTAAACGTCGTCTGGGCATCATTTTGGGTTAATCCCACACTGAAGGCAATACGTTCAACAAACTTCCAGACCAAGCCTTGAAACGATCCGTTTTCAACTTTTCGCGAGGTACTTTTATTGGAGCTCGCACACCACATGCTGTGTTGTCATGATGCTAATTTATATATGACATAGCTACCTATGCTGATAACTGATGCCCAGTAGCTGCTAAATTTGTACACCATCACGTTTTCCTTTTAAAACCACAAAATCCCTAACTTTTTGTGACCAGTGTATGATACATCTGTTCTGAAGCAGTTTGTAATTATGCATGAAGCCCCATTGCTGAAGTAAAAAAGGATATTTCCTACTGAAACTGCACAGTTCAGATATTTCTTCTCTGTTAACTCAAACAATGAAAACAAAAAGAACAAATTTCGGCTGTGCTTGACTGGTGGCCAAGCAAAGTTTTGAGGGAGTGTGCGCTTAGGAATTTCAAACACTAACCAAACAAAACAAAAGCTGACTAGACACCTCCCCGTCCCCCTAGTGCCAGCCTTTGGAGTCTTAAAAGAGACCCCTAAGGGACATTTGTGCAACGTTATCGTAATTGCCTAAGCATCCCAGACATTCTTCAAATGTACGGGGGGGGGGGGGTGACACTTCCAGTATTTTTCTAATTGTTTGCATGGTAACACCAACAAACTTTTGCTTTGACATTTGAGTTTGCTTGAAAAGCAGCACGCTTTTGATGGGATTACTATTACCCTCGGGTACCACTTTCAGAACAAGTGCGCTTGTAGGAATATTCACCAGTTAAAACACCTTATTTCATTGCAGGGCTATTCAACTGCAGTTAACAAAAGCGCAATGGAAATGGACAGAACTTAACTTTGAAAGTTGGGGGAAGGGGTTGCACGAAAAACAGTGTTTGAATTAGCAGACCACTGGTACGTAGGAATTTGTATTTATTTATTTATTTACTTTTTCAAATCCGTGAAACTGTGTCTTTTCAGCATAACTTAATTTTCTTCTATAAACATGTTAAAGTAAAAAAAAAATGTATTTTTTTTTCTTAATTAGCATGGGGCCTACCGGCCCAGAATATGGCGGCCCACCCAGAATTCTCCCGGTGTCTCGGTGGCCCAGTTCGCTCCTGGGGTACAGCACAAAGGAAGTAAGTGTAGCTGTGTGAATGGTACCCCTGTTTTATATTACAAGCACAGGGCTTCTGAATGTGCCTGGGTTTAACTAAATATATATGATTCGGTTTATGGACCAGCTTTGTTTGAGTTTTCCTAAAATTATCAATAGGCTATTTTTACTTAAATTTAAATTGCAATGTCTTCCACTATGGAAAAAAGAAAATTTAACTGTTGGCTTTTTTGTGCACATTTGCAGGACTGCAGGGATTTCATATGAAGTATCATTAGTGAGGGTTTTTTTTCTTTTTTGAAAGCCTAGGTGTGTCTACCTCTTCCGTAACTTCTGGTTCCTAGAAAAAAATTGTGTTTGCATGGTATGTCACAACACAATAAAGCATAGGGTTCATTGTTGTCCTGGTTCAACTAAAATGTATAATTCATTTTATGGTCCAGCATTTGTGGGTTTTCCTAAAATAATCTCAACAGGCTACATTTTATTTAAACACTTAATTATAAGATCTTCCAATAAGCAAAAAAGAAATATTAACTGTAGGCTTTTACAAACATAGTTGCCTGACACCAGGAGTTTACTTCACCTTACAAAAAAAAAAATAAAAAAAAAAAAACATCTCTTAGAAAACACACATACACAAATGCCAGACATGAAACCCAGATTGCTTTATGAAGAGAAATATTCTGCCATCTGTCCATAATATTCTTAGGCAAATAACCTAAAAATAAATTAAAATTTTAGAAATTTGCATTTTTCAATCAAATTTTAATTAAAAAAACACACTCTAAGGTGCATGCACACAAGTGTTTCTGTAAGTTTATGTCAAACTTTGAACCTCTACATTAAGTAACTTTTTTCTGTAGGTGACCAATAAGCACACCGACTGTTTTGTTATTATACATAGATTGTGCTATTAGTATGATCAAAAGTCAAGACTGTTGCTGTGAATGAAATAAAATGTTAATAGGAACTAGTGGTTTAATAATGATTTTCAGAGGAACTGAGAGAAACATGTGGAGAGATGCAGCACAACTCTGTTGCTCAATGGGCTCGGTTCTTTTGCCAGGGTTGGGGCAATGTTGGTGACACTCACCATACAGGGTGTCCTGCAGTCCCTGCAGGAGAAAGTTCAGCTCATACAATCATTACTGGATGTTGACAGACATTGGACAGCACATCAATGGCAAATGAAGTTGGACTTAAAGTAATTCCACCTTTCAGCACATTCTGAAAGACATCCTGGGCATGCAAAAAATCGCAGCACTATAAGTCTCATCATCTCACAGAGATGCAAAAGTGGCTCAGATATACCATTGCAAACCTCCACCTTGAGTAGTAAGGGTGACGCCTTTGTTCATCACGTCATTGTTATCAATGAAACATGTACAAACCAAAACTGGAATACAGTCCATGAATGTCACCATCCAGGGTCTCCACACCTGAAAAAATTGCAGCAAGAATCCTGCATTGTGAAAGGGCTGCTGATTGTCACTTGCAGCATGGATGATATTACTCTCCATCACACAGTGCATCTGGGCCAAACTATGAGTGCATAGTACTTTTGATGGTTTCTTGAGCAGCATCTGCTTGCAGCCATATGACAAAAACTTGCTAGACACTTCATCACTGAGGATCCACCACTTCTCATTCATGACAGTGACTGTTGTCATGTGGTCCAACCTGTAAAGGAGCTTTTGGCGAGGTGGTGATAAAAAAAAAAACTTGGATTCTGCCATACTCCCCAGATGCATATAAGTCCTTGTGACTTTCACCTGTTTTCTGAGGTGAACGAACCATTCTGAGGCTAATACTTTCACAGTCTGAGTGAGATATTTTGAACCACAGGGCATTCCATCACAGTGCTCAACAGAAACAGGTCTGCTAATGCCATTTGCCAGCTTCCACAGATTTGGGTGAAGTTGTTAACCTAGCCACTAATCACATTGGGGGTATGGAATGTTAATAAATGTGTAAATAAATTTTTCAGTAAGTACCACATATGTTACCATTACTTTTCAAATAACTCTTGTATTTTCAAAGTGTGTGCGTGTATGTGTGTATGTGTGTTTTGAACCCATAAAGAAATGTGCAGTATTTTCAGTTTGCAAATCATGCCTTCATCAAAGTGAAATAATAAGGGGAAAGGAAGGCTGGAGAGAGATCATCCTTTATCCAAGTGTGTCTGTGTGTGCGGGTAATTTAAGAATAAATACATTACATCTTCATCTGACATTTCCTTTACCATATCTTGTACTTTAAAAAACTTGCTAGAAAAGATTTGTTTTACTTAATTTATCATCTTTGCAATTAATTTTTAGGTTCCTGGAAGATTGTTTCCTATTCAGGTCCACTATTGTCCTATACCAACTGAAGAGCAAAAAACTTTAAGTGGAAGGCTAAATCCAGCTCCATATGTACGTATTATGAATATGATTGACCACAAATATTCAAACTCTGAGAGGGGAGATCTGCTAATTTTTGTGAGTGGCCTTACAGAAATCTCCACTATTGAAGAAGCTGCAAAGCAATATGCTGAACATACAAAAAGATGGATTATTTTACCTCTTCATAGCATGTTGTCACTTGAGAAACAAGACAAAGTAAGCAAAATTCACTGTCCAGTGGAATGTGTACTTGCTGTTATTCACTGTTTTGCACTCTGATTTTTACAGGTTTTGTTATTATTATTATTCCTGATGTGTGTACTGGAAGAGATCAAGAAGAACTCTGGCACATTATTGAAAAATATTTTGTAAATTTACAAAGTATGAATGCAACAACCGATGTCTTAACATATCCTTTGTAAACAGGAGGCATGCTCCTGTTTTGGTTTTTCATCCATCTGTGGGTGTGATGCCTATGCTTCTAGAAGTCAGATGAAACAATTCTTGTAGTATCAGTAGTATAGTAGTAGTATTAGTATCAGTTATCTCTTCTGGGCACTCCATTTTCCTGCCTGGTAGTGTTAACATTAATTTGTATGTACCATGATATACATATCTAAAAGAGAAAACTTATATTTTTGATTAGGCAAAATGTAAAATATAAGCATTCTCTAGGTTCCCCCATTAATCCAAAGACTAGCTGGCCCCTATGCAAACACATTGCAGACAGCCTTTGGCAAATAAGGTGAATTTAAGGGGACATTTGACAAGAATATACATGAAGGCATACAGGAGTCATAGTGATATAAATGAGAATCTCATGCCCTTAGCCATTCAGTTATCATGTGACAGATTTTTTACATATTTCCCAATATTATTGATAGCAATCAGAATTGTGTACTGAATTGCCTGTAGTATATTTGTCATCATGTAACATTTCCACTTGAAAATTATGTCGCCCTAGAGTGTGAATCAAACTTGCATCTCACGATTTCCATTGTGTGTTGTCATTACACCACTTAGGACAATGAAGTTAAAAGCAGTTGAAGCCAAGCAATTATAGCTTAGGAATCTGAACAACCTCAAACAGAAATCCGGAGGTGCGGATTTGATTCTTGCTCCAGGGCAATGTAATTTTCAAGTTTTCTGGTGAGATGGTGCATGATGACAATAAACTACGGATAATTCAGTACATGATTCTGATTGCTGTGAATAATGTAAATAATCTAGTGAATTTCCCATATATATTTATCCTTAATTTCTATATTTCACAGTGCTGCTGTTTCTGGAAGACAGCTTTAAAAATTTCTTATTGTATTATATGTAGATAATTGTGACCAAAACCTTCCACTTACTAAAGTGATTCATTGAGAAGTATCCCTAATAGTATAAAAAATCAATTCTGTGCTGTAAGTTATGTAAATAAAATTGTTACATGGGATGTTTCAGTAGTGAATGCAACCTTCTTCCGCTGTGGAATATGTAAGAACATGAGGTGGTAACATGTGTTGGTTCAAATGCTGCCAGATTTAAGAAAGGATTTCCAAGTAATAGGAATATGACATGGTGAGTCTGTATTTTTACTGTTATGGGAAAGGTAAATTTCAACACTTTCACAATACGTGGGATATTTCTGATTAATGAAAGATGCAAGTTGTTTCATGTTTTCCCAGTTATGTATTGCAGACGTGTCACCGATGGTTAATAATGAAACAGATGAATTACCTTTCTTTACATCAGAAATATGTTTAACTATATGCTGATTAATACTACAGTAGGTACTTGTGCAGTATTAATGTTTACACCCAAGGATTGTTGACTGGAATAGTATAAACATCTGGTGAATCAAAGAGTTTAATTGATTTTCTGTCTTTTAGTATTAGTTTAAGAAGTTGTGTGGGTTAGATTTAACAGCCAACTGGTAACCAAAGGTCTCATATAATAACTTTATTTCCATAACTTAAAGCATAGAGTTCATTTCTAATGTCATATTAGGAATAGTTCTCCATGAATCTCTTTATAGCAATATTTGTATACAGATTTCTGCTATTCTTTTTTTATACCCACCAGTTTTTCTTAGTGCAGAATTTTCCCTCTGGGTGGCAGTATATGCATAATATAGTTTTAAAAAAAACTGTTTACTTATGGACACCTTAATGTAATAATTTCCTGATTGATTCTAGTTGACTGTGTAACATTGTAAAACATTATAAGTTTCAGTCTTTTTTTATTTTTTTTCGTCAAAAGATGTGCTCATCATATCCAAAACTTTGATGATGTCACCCTTGTAATTCAATGTGTATGTGAGAGAGAAAGTTACATTTCACGCAGCTTTCATCCCAGAATGAAACAAGAAAGATGATGCCAATTTTTCAGTTGTAATGAGCACATCTTTTGAATCCTTTCTGAAGCCCAAAAAATTTATCAGAGTTATTCAAAGTCATTGGAACTGGTTGGAAAAAAATCACCCAGATTTCTACAATCGATAAAGCATCCAGAAGTAGAAGCAGCTACTTACTTCCGCTGGTGGCTAAAAAGTATGTATGTTACAAAAATTAATAAATGGCCGAAAAGGTTTCTCATAGCAGAGGGAAGGTATCAGAGACAAACAGATTTTCAAATCAAACAGTTAAAAGAAGAAATATACTGCATAGATGGAAGCACCCAAGGAATTGTATAATGGAAAAGTTAAAAATAGGTGAAAAGTATTCTTCGTGGCAAAAGCTTTGCTAAGGTAAAAAAATTCCATATACATCTTCCGAAAGCAGAGATAGCGAGAAAAAGGTTTTGATGTTTACGTCCTCTAGTGGGAAAGCTGTGTATTATTTAAAGAAGATAATGCTCCCCATCTTTATTATAGCAAATTGCATACATAAAAAAAAGAAATTTTTTAATAGGGTTTTTAGAAGCTGAGATACAGCTACTAACATAAGTACACAAACACCACCTAGCAACAGAACTGTGATCTACAAAACTCCTCAGTTATAAACCTAAAGTGTTTCACAAGGTAAATGGTATCCAGTGTTAAAAGATTTTTTTAAATCATACATTTAGAAGCAGAGATATTGAGAAAAACAGATTAAATATTTGCACCCCTTGCGGCAAAATTTCGCATTATTTTGGGTAGAAAATGCACACAAGGAGTTTTCATAGTTAGTAGTATCTGACCGAAAAAGAATTTTTTCAATTGGGATTTTAGTCCTGCATTTCACACTGGAAATTATGTGAGATACATTTTACACTAGAAATGTTCTCCAACAAAGAAAGAATTTTTCAAGTCAAACTCTTAGAAGCAGAGATATCAACAAAGATAAGATATACATTTATGTCCCTTCACAGAAAAACTATGCACTATTTTAAGCAGGAGGTATTCTCAAAAGGTTTTCTGAGGTGAGCGGTATGGGTCCAAGAAATAACTTTTTCGATCAAGTTTTCAGCTCAGATTTTGCAGCAAATCCATCAGAAACAGAAGTCAACACTTACACCCCCTGGTGGCCAAACCATTCTTTACCAAAAATTAGGAATTATATATGCAGAACATTTCCATCCAAAAACTGCATATGATGCAGGAAAAAATTTTCAAATCAGACTTTTAAAAGCCAAGGTATTGGAAAAACATGATTTACCTTTACATTTTACACTAGAAATGTGGAAAATCTATGCATTACTTGAAAAAGAGACTGTACGTAAATGCATCGAAAGGGAGAAGAATTTTTCCAATTGGGTATTAAGAAGCAAATATATGGAATAAAATGTATTTTGAATTCGATATCATCTGCATTTACATCCTCTAGCTGCAGAGTTATGCATCGGGGGAAAAAAAAACAGAATGCAAGGATCATCATTCTCACATTCCAAGCTTCTCAATGAAAAAAGAATTTTTCAAATCAGGCTAATAGTTGCAGAGATATGGTATCCACAGACTGACATACAAAGTAATAACATAAGCACAATCTTTTTTTTACAAAAACGTGCTAAAAATAAGATATCTGTTTCGTCTAAATGTTAGAATTTTAAGCAGTAGATAAAATGTCATACGTCTTCTGTGTAGTGTGTTACCATAAAAATTTTAATTGAACATTTTGTATCTTAGAATGCCCTTAATGCTGTCGTGTGCATAAAGGCACTAGCATTTTGACATCATTAGAAGGGAGTTAAATGGTGCAAAGCCTATTGTAAATCATAGTGTTCATGTCTTTTCCAAAGTTTAGCCATAGTGAAACTACTCTGCTATTGGAACAATTTTGAACCATTCCTATTTATCATATCACAAATTTTGCCATTTTAAGGAATTATATAGAATATTGTTGCAGTATCGTTTTTGCTATATAATTTAAAACTGGGAAGCACAGCTACTGTTTTTCTGATGTGTCGCCTCTAATGTGAAACACAATACAGTGGATCCCGCTTAAGAAGTTTTCGTTGGGACAAAGCGATGAAAACTTCTTAAACAGGAAGTGTCTGATTGGGTTTTGTAAGACTTTATCGATTAAAAATGTTGCATAGATTAAATCCAGAAATTACATTTTAGTTAATTTTAAAGTAACATGAAAAATTTTACAACTTACCCATTTAAACTTGAATATGAGGATTGAAAGCTGCATTTATTATGCTACAAGATTATAAAAATACTGATCTAAAAGCGTTTGTTTCTTCCTTTTTTCCGCTAGATTCACAAAGTACTTGTCCATTTCCCTCAAATTTCTCATTATGTCGGCTGGAACACGTTCGTAGCTTTCTATAAAGCAGTGAAAAGTTTCTAATGCTTTACCAGCTTCAGCTGAAGTTGGAATTGGCCTGCACTCATCTTCTTGCATTTCTGGTTCATCGTCCTCTTACGTTTCGATGTCGCAAATATCGTCAATATTTTGCATTTCAAAAGTGGGAACATCTTTGTCAACGTTTACAAACTCTTCAAAGGAAGAATTGAAATTTAGTTGGGTTTTTTTGCAAACTTTCCTAAGCTTCATTGTTGTCATGACTGTTTTCTTCATCAGAAAAACTAAGCTTATCAGCGTTGAAACCAGCTTTCCTGAAGCAATTTGTGATCGTTGAATATGATACCTTTTCCCACGAAGAAACAATAAAATGCATAGCATCTAATAAATTCACTTTCAGTGTACATCTGGTGTAACTTGAGTCTGATTCAAGCTTCTGCAGTAGCCAATAAACTAAATGTTTCCTGTTGTAATTGTTTCATGGTTTTAATTATTCCTTGGTCCATTGGTTGTAACATTGAAGTCGAGTTAGATGGCAGGAAAACTACTTTTACATTTTCCAGATGATCCATGTTCTTTGGATGGGCTGTGCAATTATCCAAAAATAACAAAACTTTTCTATTTTCTTTGGCCATTTTCTTCTGAAACTCCATTAAAAAGTCTTCAAAAATCTGAAATGTCATCCATGCGTTTTTGCTATTTCTTTAATTTCATGGAAAAGTTTTATTTTTGAAGCACCTCGGATTCTTCGATTTTCCAATGACCAATAAAGGCAACTTTTCTGTTCCATCCATATTAGCTCCTGCCAGAACTGTCAATCTTTCTTTATTTACTTTGACTCCGTGGCTGCTATCTCCTGTTAAAGAGTATGTCTTGTCAGGAATAAGGTTGTAAAACAAAGCACACTTGTCAGTACTGAAAACATCTTTTGCTTCATATGCTGATAACAGTTCTGGTAAAACATTAGATTTCCAATCATCCACTTCTTCGACGTTAACACTTTTTGATTCTCCACAAACAGTTTTATAAGTCAGCCCTGCTCTTTTCCTAAAACGGTCGATCCATCCATTGGAAGGATTAAATTTCTTGGAAATCTCTTCGGCTTTCTCACGAAAAATTGTCCTGTTTATCAGAATGTTAGCGTTTCTTGCTTGTTTAAACCACACAAGAAGTTTTTCTTCGACATCCTCATATTTACCCTTCTTAATCGTTTTGATTTTTAATGAATGGGAAGCATTTGCAAGCACATTGTGCCATTTTACCACTATACCGTTGAGGATTGTAACAGGTAAATTTAGCAATCATATAATGGTTGCTGTAATATCATCAACCATATTTATTACGTGATATTGTATTTTCTTTTCTTTCGAACAACATTATGTTATTGCTCAAGAATTACTGTTATACACGTTGTAAGTGATAATGTTATTTGGTACTGGATGCATTTCATATAACTTGCATAATAGAATAATATAGTATAATTATCTAAATAATTAACTCATAAGATAATGCTTTAGGTTGTCATTTTTATTCATGCTCTTGGTTTATATATTCAGAATTTTTCTTTTCACGCTTTCTCAAAAAATGTATCTAACTACCTGTTTTATCCGATCCGGTGCTTAAACGGCATCCTTTGTTGATTTAGACAAGCTACATTCGGAAAATATTGATTTATCTTTCACTTCTTTTTGATCCAAAGTTCAAATAGATCGTTGAACGTTCATATCGAAACATTTGGTTTCTTTAATCATAAATCTTTTTCGTCTTATTTTCAATAAAATTGTCCTTGTCATTCGATCCGGTGCATAAAAGTTACTCCTTGATACTCCGATGTTCCATATTCCGAAAATGTTTTACCAAAATCGATGATTAGCATTTATAAAAGGTAGTCCATCTCGCTAAGTCGTGTAATAGAAATTTGAAGCTAAGGAATCCTGGTTGCTACATTTTTTGTAATTGATTATATTGTTTGTATTTTGAACTGTAATATGTGGCAACTGAAAAATGAATAAATGAAAAATAAATGAAAATAACAGTCCTATTAAATTATTTAAAATTGTTAAAAATAGTTGAAAAAAATAAATTTTACATCCAGCTACCGTACGTTACCAGACTAGTTTCAACAGCATATTTCCGCTGTCATCTTCAATTGTCGTAATATGCTGACTTTGCGGCCTGTTGTTACAGACTAGTTTCAACAGCACGTTACCAGACTAGTTTCAACTGCATATTTCCTCTGTCATCTTCAGTGGTCGTAATATGGCGAATTTGCGGCCTGATGTACTGCTTGCAATGTCGGTTATCTTCACGAATTCCTCTTAAAATGTTTTTGTTGGCACACGTGATCTTTTGGCATTGCACATTTCTTGTATGTTATCTTTCACTTGCGCCTTTTTAAGTGTCCGTCTCAGAATTGTTTAGATTTTTGTATATCTTTTGTTCTTTTATGTTGTATTATTTTTGTTTTTTCTCATATTCCTTTTCAGTTTATAATTATTTTGTTCTATTAAATATTTCCGTGGGTAAGCCAGTTCATATGGTGTAGATGTGTTACAGTTTTTATCTTCAGTTTTTTCGATGACCATGGATTCTGATAATAAGATTTGTTTATTGCTTTTATGTAATGTTAATATTTTAGAGTTTTCCCAGTCTGGAATAAGTTGATGTTGGTTACAATATTGAATTAAGGCCATTTTTTCTTCTTTTTTGATCCAATTATTATGGTGTTGTTGCCACCTTGCTGGAAAACGTCTTTTAGTGCTACCTACATAGCACTTATGATATTCTCCATTATTCGGGTCTATTGTACGGATCTTATAAACTCCTGCTTTTTGCAACATAGATTTTTTATTCCCATTAGATGTTAACATTAGCGTTATTCATGACTTTTATACAGATATCCATGTTGGCGAGCCAATTGCTTTTGGCAGCCACATTTTTTATTAATTGTTTAAATCTACCCACATTACCCGCAAAATTGAAATTCAAGTTAAATTCTAAGGGAAGAATATTTCAATTAAAGGAGTTATTAAATCGGCACGGAATAATTTGGGAAACTCAGATTTCCTTTTTTTTTTCCCCCATAAGGAAAGTAGGGAGCGAGAGGATTATTCCACCCCCTTGCTCAGCGGACATGAAGGTCGTTGAAAGACGGACCCATTCGTACAACCCCACACTCCCCAGTCAACTGCAGAAGGAGCGCCCGCAGGCGGAGATGGCCAAGGAAGGGACAAATGACCTTTACCCCTTCTAAACCCCCCACCTGCAGAGAACTCAAGAGCAGTACGACGTTGTGCCTTCAGGTAATCAAGGGTCGCCGCAAAGAGCAATTAAGCCCGCCACATTGTGACCCTACCTTGAAGTAGCAATCAACCAAATGTTGATGACTGCCACACCCTCGATAACGTACAAAGAGACACCAAATTAAAACTACGGAACAAGGGCCAGTTGACAGGAAATAAACAAGTAAAATTTATTACCCCTACTAGCTAGCAGCTACACAGATTCTCACGGTACGCGCCTTTTAGCGATTCACCGGTACCTTTGAGTATAGTAAAAACAGAGGGCTTCTAAATTGGCAAATGGGCAAGTTTCCTTTGTTCAGCCGTAGCCAGTCAGCGATACAATTTTCAGTTTTGGATAGGAAAAGGGGTGGGTTTTGAAAGTGTCGAAGTTTTGGTCGGGAGTAACCCAGAGTTTAACACAGGCATTCACTAAGAATTTTTACGAGAGATAAGTCTCTCTCTTCATCCTCATCCGGCGGTACGTTAAGGCCAAGATGCAAAGTCTTCAGCCCTCGTGGTAACATTACCTCAGCTCGGAGGAGCCCGCTACAGATGGAAAGAACTTAGAAGTAAATTCTACGGAGGCCGTGCCGAAGCCAGAAAGGGACAGCACAGACCCCATCCCGCGAAGTCCAAGCGACGGAGGAACTCATCACAGCAGTCCCCCGTTGGAGTCCCGATTGGCGGGTAAGCAGAAGCGCGCCATCAAACCCTCAGTCTCACGAAGCGGTGATCGGCCAGACTGGAAACCACCGATGAACTTTGACCCCCACATCCAGAGACCTAGTTACCAGCCCACGTTTATGATGTTCCGTCGCTGATGTCGACAGCGGAAGTGCGAAGAAAGGTAAATCAAATTTTCCTGACAGTCACAATATCTTAATAGTAACCTACGAAATTTTCTGCTATATAATATTAGGCGAATTCGGCACACTTTCTCCAAACATCTTACCTTATTTGCTTTCCAAGAGTGTTTGCATAATAATTTGTATTTGATCGACTGCCAGGTTAGAGGCATGAGTTATAAAATTTAGTGCAGGTTTACTTAAAGTAATTGTAATAGAATGGTTCTTCACCACCTTATACATTGTTTTAGTGCAATCATAATAAACAGTTGTTAATTTTACCTTATATCTCTGTTTTCCTATAGTGGACGTAGATTTCCGTGAATTTAAGATTTAGGGTGTACGCGGGCACTCGAAGGAACAGGGAGACGGGAATAACCTGCCCAGCCATAAGGTGGAATTCGTAGTACCATTTATTATCATTCGATCTTCTTTATTTTAAATTTTAATAAAAAAAACATTGCGGCGCATGAGGGCGTACGTTTCGCGTGCACTCTCATGTAAAAACACAACGCACCGTCCGGCCGAATATTTGTGTCGCCATCCTTGGAAGGAAACACAACTCTTCGGCTCACTTTCGAGGATTCCTTTTAATAATAATAATTTCGACGGTTCCAATTAAAGAAAAAATTATATCCCTCCCTACCACACACAGGGAAAGGGGGTGGTAATATAAATGGTGCTGTGACCAGCGATATTTTAATTGGGTAAAATAAATGTTACCGTTATCAGTGATTCTTTAATTGGGTAAAATAAATAGTATTGTGACCAGTGATATTTTAATTGAGTTTATGATAAATGTTGCAGTGGCACCAGGATTTTTTTTCGCACCAAAGGTTATTGCGGAAGCAGTTTTAGACAACCGGGATTAGCGATAATTTTTTTCTAAGGGATTAATTTAAATTAATGCCTGTAGATCATAATTTTGAAAGCACCAAGAACAGGATAAAAAGATTGCAGAACAGTTGTGCATGGAAAATATCACGAATTGTAATAAGTGTTTTATATGATTTTAAAGAAAGTGATTTTGAGAGATCAGAATTTTATGAGTTTTCAAAGCTGATATGTTTAAAAGTGTCATCCATGAGTGAAGTCAATGCAATTAAATTGAAGATTTTTTTTTTTTTTTTGCAAATTTAAGGTCGCAAATAATTGCAATGTAAGTGTGATGAATGCATTTAAGTGTCTATGTATAATTTTATTTGCTTGCCAGTGTGTTTATTTTATGATACAGTATTGATTTTGATGATAAAGAGCATTAGCATGATAGGTAGCTTTAAGGGAAGAAGCGAATTAATATTAGTTAATCATTCATAACCCTAATATTTTCGTGTAGGAAGAATTCAGTTCAGTTATTTTTGTTCAGTGATGTATAGGGTAGTTTTCTTTTTCCAATTTTTAATTTGCACAGTAAGAGTTTTGTAGTAAGTGCTTAAAGTTTTGTAATTTGTAGTTGTCGAATTCTCAGGAATCGAATTTTGTGATAGTCATGATGGGAGATAACGAGAACGTTAGCGAGTTAGGAAACAGCGAAATCTCAGAAGATAGTGGGTTACACACTACAAACGGAGAGCCAGCAGGTTATACAGGAGAAGAAAATAGTCTTAGTCAGGAAGATTCAATAAGGCAGGAAATGGATAGGAGACAATCGGGAGCAGATATGGCTACACAGCGTACAGTCCAGTCGATGGCAGGTATGCTAAGCTATATCCCGAGCTTTTCAGGCACCGACGAGTATTTGACAGCCGTACAGTTCTTCGAGGCCATAGACAGCATAGGACAGATGGCAGGATGGTCGGACGCAGTACGCATCCTAGCAGTGAAAGCAAAATGCAAGGGTACTGCAAGCCAATTTTTAATGGACGCAGCAGACGTGCGCAGGGAAACGAGTTATCGAAAGTTCAGGCAGGCGGTCATCCAACGTTTCGATTCTCGGGAGCCAGTTATGGTTAAATTACAGAAATTCAGTACTTGCAAACAGCAACCGGCGGAGAAGGTAGCCGAGTATGCAGCGAGGTTGAGAGGCTTAGCGCACTCGTACTTAGGGAACATGGACACGGGTAATGTACAGGTTAGGGAGTTGGTTGATAAAACGAAATTGTCTCAATTTTTAAACGGGCTGAACTCTAGGCTTAAGAGTTAACGACGCCGTAGCAGGTTTTTCTTCTATTAATTTGGCAGGGACGGATAGTGAGTCACGTTACGAACCTTCCAGATTTCAGGCTGAGACAGATAACTCTGGTGATTCAGTAGTGGAGTTATGTACTTTAATGGCTCACCAAATGGCAGATCATGAAGTACAAGTTAACAGCCTAAAAGAGGAACAGGAAAAATTGAAAAAGGATCTCAGGGATGTGGAAGCAGCTCATAGAACACATGTCTCCAGAATAAGACAATTAGAAGCCGATAGAGAGCAGCATATGGCGAATAGAGAATCTTATGCGTCAGTTAGGGCCACATGTTTTATTTGTAATAGCCCGAATCACTTCAAGATTAATTGTCCACGAAGGGAATCATTTAGAAATCAGAATCGGGGAAATTTCCAACCACAACAAATTTTCGGAGATGATACGGTCAGTAGAAATCATCATTTAGACCGAGGAGCGAGAGAGCAGTCCCCTAGCGGATACGCCGGGAGCCACAGGAGAGGTGAACATGACGTCAGAGGTCGGGAGCGCCAGACGCCCGGATAAATTTTCTCCCCTGGCGGCTCGTATAGGAACCACGGAGCGGACAAATTTTCAGGAACGCGAGGTAACAAGCGAGGAGGCGGATTTCGAGATGGCGCTAGAAGGCAGGGCTTCCGTAGAGAAGAGCAGCGTGTTAGATCACGGAAAGCAACTCGTATGGAGCTAGGAATTCTGGGGATTTAAACTAGGTGAAGGTTACAGAAGCCGGGACGGCTGTGACCTCGCACAGGTTGAGAATAAGGTCCCCATATTATTGTCAAATTGTTCAATCCAGGAATTCGGGTCTTTGCCGTTAGTTGAAGTACTTATAGGTGATATACGGGTTCGATCCCTGGTCGATAGTGGCGCGGGTATTTCCTTAATTTCCCCAGAATTGTTCAGCAAAATTTGAAATTCAGTTCAGTGTAAGCCACGACATGCAGTGATCACTGTAAAAGGGATTACGGGAAATTTACTTCAGACTAACGGTTGTTTTGAGTTTCCAATTAGGATCGGTAAGGACAAGATAGTGCATCATTTTTACGTAACTCAGCGAAGTCTTCACCAGGATTATTCCTTAATTCTGGGATGGGATTTGCTCAAGTCTCAGGGCTTCACGTTTGATGCAGAGGCAGGTATTTTGAAGAAGAAGCAAGTATCGAAGGCGAAAAGAAGGAGGTTACGGCGGGAGCGGAGAAAGCAGGAGAAGAATTCAGTTAATGTCAACAAAGTGGAATCAAGGAGCAGTCTTAGAGGGAGAGAAGGCAGGATCAATAGAGCATTACCACCGGATGAAACTAAGATCGGGAAGATGCTGAGGAAGGAGATCATCCCCCCAAATTCAGAAAAGGTTGTTATAATCCAGTGTACTCCTTTTTCACGAAATTTGAACAGTCAGGTCTTAGTGCAGCCTATAGAAAATTTTTCTCAAGGGTACATTAGAGTGGGAAGGTCAGTGAACGTCCTAGGAAAGTCAGGCAGGATGCCAGTTTTGGTGGCAAATTTCACGGATCAACCTTTCCACTTGAATAAGAGAACTAAAATTGCTTATGTAGAACCCGTAATAGATGTGAATGAAGTAAGAGTGGAAAGAGAGGGAGACGTTACCCCCAATCTCAGTGAAGGATTTCAACCTAGAGGGAGTTAATCCAGCTTGGAGGAGACAGGTTGAGACGCTGATTATGGAAACGAACAGCGAGTGAATTGGGAAACTGTAATCTGTTGTGTCATGAAATAAATTTGAACACAGATGCACCCATCGTCGGTAAACTCTACCGGGTTCCCCACCATTTAAGAAAGGAGGCCGAAGAGCAACTTAAAGATTTGCTGAAGACGGGTATCATTAAAGAAAGTGCTTCACCCTATAGAGCACCTATGCTTCTATTCAAACGTAGAGATGACGCTTATCGCCTCGTTATAGATTACAGGGATTTGAACCAGGCAGCAATTCCAGATCACTATCCCTTACCCAGGATAGAAGATCTTTTGGAGAAGGCTCAGGGAAATAGAGTTTTTGCGACATTGGATATGCGTCAGGGATTCCACCAGATGAGAATAGCTGATAAGGATAAGCATAAGACACCTTTTTCTACACCATGGGGTACATTCCAGTATGAGAGGTTGAGTTTTGGGTATAAAACATCGCCAAATAGCTTCCAAAGGTTAAGTGACGCCTTGTTATTTGGTCTAGCCGACCACAACATCATGTGCTTCATCGATGATATTTTTATAGCATCCTCAGATGAGCAGAGTCGCATGATTAAGTTAGAGGCAGTATTTAAAAGGTAAAGGGAACACGATTTAAAACTTTCACCAAAGAAGTGTTCATTCATGCAAAGAGAGGTTAAATATTTGGGCCACATTGTGGACAGTGATGGAATTCGACCGGATCCCGCAAATTTGTGTAAAGTCAATGAGTTTAGTACTCACAAGACACTCAAAAATTTAAGAGGATTTTTAGGCATGTGCAACCATTACAGAAAATCCGTGCCACATTTTTCAGATATTGTTGCCCCATTAACAGAGTTGACCAAAAAGGGAAATTTTAAATGGACTCCCAGCGCGGAGCAAGCATTTAAACGGATCAAGGCATGTTTGTTAAGTAGCCCAGTGTTAGTACACCCAGATTATGGGAAGGAGTTTTGTTTACATTGTGATGCAAGTGGGATAGGCATAGGAAGCGTGTTGTCTCAGAAAGATAAGTTTGGTGCACTCCACCCGGTAGCATTCATGTCAAGAAAACTGAATCAGGCAGAAAGGGCGTATCCAACGATCGAGAAGGAGCTGTTATCTGTAGTAGTAGCGGCGAAATTTTGGAGGCACTATTTATTAGGAAAGGAATTTGTGGTAATTAGCGATCATCGTCCTCTCACCTACCTCAGTAATTTGCGCGATTGTCACAGTAGACTTAATCGTTGGAGGATAGCGTTGAGCGAGTTCGCTTATAAGATACAGTACGAACGGGGAAAAAATAACGTCGTTGCAGACCATCTGAGCAGACAAGATTGGCTCGCAGAGGAGGAAGCTGGTGCAGGAGAGATGTACGGAGTGATGGCAGTAAACGATGCACAGGATCAAGCAGAAAGTGACAACTACGTAGAGGCATTCACCTCCAGGATGCGACAGGCTTACGAGATCGTGCACGGTAACCTACAAGAAGCAGCAGCTCGCCAGGAAAAATACACTGACCAGTTTGCACGAGAAAAGAATTTGAAAGTAGGAGAACGAGTGTACTTGCACACCTCATATGTAGCCAAGGGAATGTCAGATAAGCTAACAAGAAAAAATAAGGGCGACTGGATCATATTGAGTTTTCCTTCCGCAGTCAACGTGAGAATCAAATCACTGGGGAGAGAAGGAAGAGATATGGTGGTACACAGGAATCGCATTTTCTCTCAAGTTTGAAGGCGTCCTGATCTGATAATGGAGGAACAGGTCGTGACGGATAGAGAAAGTGCGGAACACAACAGATTAGTGGAAAGGGACGCAGTGAGTGACTCAGACAGTGAAGAGGAATTTTTCCCGTGTTTCGATAATATTCCAGCAGTACGGGATAAGGTATTCCAAGAGCAGCCCCAGGTCCGAAAAGGCCGAGTACAGCAGCCGGAGAGAGCGCCGCGGACTCCCGCTACGAGAGCCCGTGCGAGAGAGGCGGAAATCGACGAAGTAACTGAAGAGGCCGATACAGAGGAAGAAATACAAGAGGAAATTATTGCTCGGGAAACAGCCCGTAAAACAGTGAAAAGAAACCCCTATCAATTAAGATCACAAGGACCAGTAACTCAAATTATTGCGAGTGCTTCCACAGCCACGGGAGGAGATTTCAATCAACCACCCGACGGAGTAAATTCAAATGCAGGAGCGACCCCAAGAAGCCAGCGGGTAGAAACGGCAAACGATTTGGTACAAGCATCAGGAAGCATAGAAACTCCAAATTTTGTGGAAGGATTACTACAGAGTTTGCTACAACCGTCAAATCCAGAAGGGAATTCATGGTTCGACCTAGCGGAGAAATTTCTGTCATATAAGCTGCAGCAAAGTTTGACTAGCGGATTAAACCGAAATGCACAGGATAATAATTTGGCAGCCAAAAGAAAAATGCCAAGGATGACCCGAAGCGAGACGCTAGTCTAAAGGGTGAGCAGCGCGGATGCTCGGGGGAAAAAAAAAAAAAAATTTCTTCACCAATAGTAGCAGGAAGGTAGGAGTGAACTATGGTTGAGTAGGTAAATACAACAGCGGCGAACATAGGAAGGCGATAGAAAATTCTAGTTAGCAGCAGTCTGTTATTAGTAAATACTCGAACAGAAGAAATTGATAAGAACGAAGGGTTGCACAAGGGACATTTCAGTACAAGAAAGGAAGGAATTATTTACGGGAAGTATGCGGAGATATGGGCATACAAGAAACACTTGCAAGTAAAGAGAACGTATCATCGTTGCAAAAAAGAAAAAAAGAGAGAGAAAAAAATTCTTGTATTGAGATTCCAATGCGGGGACAATCAGTAGCCTAACGAAAAATGGCGGGAGAAACAATGCGTGAATGGTACATACCTTTTTTTTTTTTTTTTTTTTTTTTTTTTTTTTGCTAAGTAATTAGGGTAATCAGGTCTTTCAGGCACCGAAATTAGCAAAGTAACTGACAAATTTCGAGTGCAGAGACGCCCAGGGGCATAGAATACGGGTTTGAACGATTGTCAAGCAAGGAGTATCATGAGACGAGAATGCAAGGGGAGAATTCCTAGATTCCAAAATACCATACAAGGAGCCGGAATGAAAGAATATACTAGCGAAAGCATAGTGAGCTATGTCAGAACACGAGACGCGCAAACCAGGGGGATTAAAACTTCATGAATGGGTAAACAATAGCGTGAGAGGGGAGACGCTGGCTAAAACCAGTGTAACCAGGTCAAAGTTGTACGAAAACATACTTTGGAAAGGGAAATAGAACCCTAGAAGAGGGGCAATATAAAAATTTACCCAGCGAATGTCGGAAAGTCTAAAAGAATGTCCCAAAAGGACAGAGTGCATTCATGACATTTAATAAAGAATAACATGTACGTTATTGCTTTTTTTTTTTTTTGCTTCATGAAAGAGAGAAATTTCTCTAGTTTTGTGATATATGTCTTTTAAAAGTATTTGTTGAATAAGTTGTATAAAAGTTGATATTTTCCTTGGTATAGTAAAGTTATTTTGATTGTGCATAAAGCGGAAAACCGCAGATTTCGGAGAAAAATGTGCCAGTCTAAATTATTTTAAACTTAATTAATATTTCTTCTCATAAGTTCGAGAAGAGGTGATTGTCAGGTGAATTATGATTTTATTTCCTTGCTTTGCCATTATGTGATGATTTAAAGGTCAAGGAGGAAGGGTTAATATAACCTCACACGAAAGAAACTACGGAAATTACATCGGAATTGCTTTGAACTCACAGCAAAGACAATTGTTTTTCCACGTGATCGAACTGTGCAAAAAAAACTTTTTTTTCCCTTGACTGCTTCAATTCCGCTGGGTCTTAAGTCCACGAAACAGCGAACTTTGCAGTACTTGCGAGAAGCGGAGACTGAAAAGTGGACATTTCATACAGGCTGAATCTACAACTAGCGGAAAGCTAGAAACGAACGCTATAGAATTTCTGCTAGTAGCAGAATTCCGCTGTGTCTTAAGTCCACGAAACAGCGAACTTTTGCAGTGCTTGCGAGAAGCGGAGACTGAAAAGTGGACATTTCATACAGGCTGAATCTACAACTAGCGGAACGCTAGAAATGAACGCTATAGAATTTCTGCTAGTAGCGGAATTCCGTTGTGTCTTAAGTCCACGAAACAGCGAACTTTGCAGTACTTGCGAGAAGCAGAGACTGAAAAGTGGACATTTCATACAGGCTGAATCTACAACTAGCGGAACGCTAGAAATGAACGCTATAGAATTTCTGCTAGTAGCGGAACTGTAATAAATAATAACAGTGATCCATCAAGAGATCCAAATTTTATTTGTCTACAATTTTCAGGATGTAACGACAATATTGACTCAGCACTAAGCCATAAACTCCGGACTTGGATTTTGGTGCAAGGAAATTGTTACACCCAAAGGAAAAAGTATTTTGCATATGTATATATGTATTTCCTTTAATGTTACTTGGAAACTTCACCCTAGCATGGGTGTAGCTCTTCGTCAAGGATTGTAATGGTGTTTAGTGAAATTACTTTGTGAATTTAGAATTAAGTGAAGAACCATATCATTAGTATTTTAGTATTTGAATTTTAGTAACCGATATTTTTACAATTGTGTTGAATTTTGTGCAGTGTATTTATAATGTGTATCAGTTTGGAGAAAGCGTACCAATATGGGAAGCAGACGTTAGAGAGGTCTAAGGTCAATTCTTTTCCCATGGGGGTTGATAGGTAATGTTGGCGAGCCAATTGCTTTTGGCAGCCACATTTTTTATTAATTGTTTAAATCTACCCACATTACCCGCAGAATTGAAATTCAAGTTAAATTCTAAGAGAAGAATATTTCAATTAAAGGAGTTATTAAATCGACACGGAATAATTTGGGAAACTCAGATTTCCTTTTTTTATTTTTTTCCCCATAAGGAAAGTAGGGAGCGAGAGGATTATTCCACCCCTTGCTCAGCGGACATAGAGGTTGTTGAAAGACGGACCCATTCGTACAACCCCACACTCCCCAGTCAACTGCGGAAGGAGCGCCCGCAGGCGGAGATGGCCAAGGAAGGGTCAAATTACCTTTACCCCTTCTAAACCCCCCACCTGCAGAGAACTCAAGAGCAGTACGACGTTGTGCCTTCAGGTAATCAAGGGTCGCCGCAAAGAGCGATTAAGCCCGCCGCATTGTGACCCTACCTTGAAGTAGCAATCAACCGAATGTTGATGACTGCCACACTCTCGATAACGTACAAAGAGACACCAAATTAAAACTACGGAACAAGGGCCAGTTGACAGGAAATAAACAAGTAAAATTTATTACCCCTACAAGCAGCTACACAGATTCTCACGGTACGCGCCTTTTAACGATTCACCAGTACCTTTGAGTATAGTAAAAACAGGGGGCTTCTAAATTCGCGAATGGGCAAGTTCCCTTTATTCAGCCATAGCCAGTCAGCGATACAATTTTCAGTTTTGGATAGGAAAAGGGGTGGGTTTTGAAAGTGTCAAAGTTTTGGTTGGAAGTAACCCAGAGTTTAACACAGGCATTCACTAAGAATTTTTCCGAGAGATAAGTCTCTCTCTTCATCCTCATCCGGCGGTATGTTAAGGCCAAGATGCAAAGTCTTCAGCCCTCGTGGTAACATTACCTCAGCTCGGAGGAGCCCGCTACAGATGGAAAGAACTTAGAAGTAAATTCTACGGAGGCCGTGCCGAAGCCAGAAAGGGACAGCACAGACCCCATCCCGCGAAGTCCAAGCGACGGAGGAACTCATCACAGGAGTCCCCCGTTGGAGTCCCGATTGGCGGGTAAGCAGAAGCGCGCCATCAAACCCTCAGTCTCACGAAGCGGTGATCGGCCAGACTGGAAACCACCGATGAACTTTGACCCCCACATCCAGAGACCTAGTTACCAGCCCACGTTTATGATGTTCCGTCGCTGATGTCGACAGCGGAAGTGCGAAGAAAGGTAAATCAAATTTTCCTGACAGTCACAATATCTTAATAGTAACCTACGAAATTTTCTGCTATATAATATTAGGCGAATTCAGCACACTTTCTCCAAACATCTTACCTTATTTGCTTTCCAAGAGTGTTTGCATAATAATTTGTATTTGATCGACTGCCAGGTTAGAGGCATGAGTTATAAAATTTAGTGCAGGTTTACTTAAAGTAATTGTAATAGAATGGTTCTTCACCACCTTATACATTGTTTTAGTGCAATCATAATAAACAGTTGTTAATTTTACCTTATATCTCTGTTTTCCTATAGTGGACATAGATTTCCGTGAATTTAAGATTTAGGGTGTACGCGGGCACTCGAAGGAACAGGGAGACGGGAATAACCTGTCCAGCCATAAGGTGGAATTCGTAGTACCATTTATTATCATTCGATCTTTTTTTATTTTAAATTTTAATAAAAAAAAACATTGCGGCGCATGAGGGCGTACGTTTTGCGTGCACTCTCATGTGAAAACACAACACAACGCACCGTCCGGCCGAATATTTGTGTCGCCATCCTTGGAAGGAAACACAACTCTTCGGCTCACTTTCGAGGATTCCTTTTAATAATAATAATTTTGACGGTTCCAATTAAAGAAAAATTATATCCCTCCCTACCACACACAGGGAAAGGGGGTGGTAATATCCAGTTTATGCCTTTTGCATTCTTTTTTTATATTGTCAGTGATCGGATGTATCTTTGGTAAACTGCCAATATATTGTAATTCGTTTTTATTTGGCTCTTTGTTAGTTTCAACTTGCTGTTTGATTTTTATATTCATGTTGTCAATTAGACTTTTGGAGTATCCGAATTGTACTGCAATCTGCTTTATCCATTTGATTTCTTCCAGAAACGCTTTCCTTAGTAGATGTATAAATATATGCTCTTCTAATAAAAGATGGGAATGCTGCTGTTTTATATTTCCAGGGGTGTGTTGATTTGGTTGGAATAATTGCAGGAGTATATGTTGGCTTTCTGTATACTTGAAAATCAATATTATGGTTGTTTTTAATTAAAGTAATATCCAAAATATTTAGTTTGTTGTTATTTTCTTTTTCACAAGTGGCTTATATAGTTGGATATATACTATTGAATTTCTGTATAAAATAATCCAATTGTTCTTCAGAATGTTGCCAGAAGATTAAGATATCACCAACATTCCTTAAATACACCATAGGTATGAAGGTATTATCTGTATTTATCATAATTTTCTCTTTGATGTCTTGTAGTATGATTTCTGCTAATAGTCCCATTAATGGCGATCCCATTTAAGCTCCTTGCTTTTGTAGATATATGGTTTTATTATACGTAAGGTAGTTGTTCTCTGTGATTAATTTAATAGCTTTAATAATGCTAAATCTCATATCTTGATCTATATTGTCGTTATTTAGTTTTTCATCAATTGTATTGATGGCTTCAACTGTAGGGGTATTAGGATATAAGGATATTATATCCAAACTATACATAATAAAATATGTATTATTTATCTTTTTAATTTCATTAATAGCTTCTTCTGAGTTTTTGACAGTACATTTATTATTTTCAACATATTTATTCAAGTACTGTAATAAACTTCTTTCTAGTTTAATTGTTGGTGCTTAGTTCTTGTTAACTATTGGGCAAATGGGGTTGCCTGGTTTATGTATTTTTATTTTTCCAAAAAGATTTAGCACTGTTGCTCGAACTGGAGGGTATGTATTTTTTTCTTATCTTCTCAGGTAATCAGCTGTGGTTTTTTAGATGTGCTAGTTTTCTGCTAATGTTATCTGTAGGATCTTTGCCAATTGTAATGGTGTTCAATTCTTGTATGGTTGCTTCCATTATCTGTCCATATTCAGTTTTATTTATTATTACAATTTGTTTTGATTTATCAGCTATTAAACATGCCACTTGTGGGTTATTTCTTAATTCTAACAGAGCTTTCCTTTCATATTTCAATTTTTTATCTTCCGGAATGTTTTGCTGATTATTTATGCTTCTTACTATTTTAAAGCATGTAGGATCTTGTCTTGGTTTTGGAAATTTTCTAATAATATCTACGATCTGAGGTATTATGCTTTGCATATGCATTCTTAATTGCTTTATTTAATGCTATTTCTTGCAATTTAGTCAGTTGTACATCTGATTGATTGATAAACATTTGTTTTGCATTATCACATTCTTGGTTTTGTTTTTTATGATTTTTAATAGCGATAAGGTGTTGCATTTTGTAGAAATGCTTCATTTTACTTGTTTTCTGTTGTTTTTCAATGATTGCAAATATTTTTATCATTTCTTTGTTAATATCTTCATATTCACTGCTGTTTATGCATATTTGGTGAATTTTGTAGCAATTACGACTTAGAAGGTCTGTATATTTTCTTTTCGACCATATTGCATTTCTTAATCTTTTGATTTCACAAGTATTTATGATTTTATCGTCTTTGTAGTTAATTGTTTGATCTGTAGGAATTTAGGGATTATATCATTATATTTACATTCTTTTAAGAAATTGAGATGTTCAACTTCTTTGCATAATTTAAGTCGACTCTTTTTAAATAGTTTGATCTTCTGGTATTGCACTACCTATCATAACTTGAATTCATGTCTTGGGTATTAATCTTCGTGTTGTGCCTTTCGTGGGTCTTCGGGATGAGCCTTTATTGTTTCCATTTCCAGTTATGTACAAATAATCATATAATGGTTGCTGTAATATCATCAACCATATTTATTACATGATATTGTATTTTCTTTTCTTTCGAACAAACATTATGTTATTGCTCAAGAATTACTGTTATACACGTTGTAAGTGATAATGTTATTTGGTACTGGATGCATTTCATATAACTTGCATAATAGAATAATGTATATGAAATGGAAGCAATTGAAATCATCATTAAAAAATTAAAACAAGACAAAAATCTTAATAACACACAACTTCAAGAATTAAAAGCAGTTTTATTATACATATATGAAAACAATATTTTCAAATTTGAAGACTAAATCTACAAACAAAAAGTATAGAGGCCCAATGGGCTCCCTTTTGTCAAATTTATTTGCAAAAGTGATTATGAGCAATATTGAGAAACAAATAATCTGTACAATGGAAGAACCTCCTTTATTTTACTGTAGATATGTGGATGATATTTTTATGTTGTCTCGAATGAATATTTATGAACTTGAATCAATAACTCAGCAATTTAGTAATAATATCTACCCAACTATTAAGCTAACAATAGAACATGAGAAGGAGAATACTTTGCCCTTCCTTGATGTTAAAGTTATCAAGAAAGGAGACCAACTACAATACAGAGTACATGGAAGAATGTCATTTATTCCTGTTCTGATTCCATATAATTCAACACATCCATATACACAGAAATGCAATAGTATTAAAACTTTAATCAAAAGAGCAATTACACACTCCTCCAAAGAAAAATTCTTTACTGAAGAAATAAATTACATTAAAAATATCATATAATTATGGATACCCACCTCAAATAATTAAAAAATGGATATATGATATATGAAGTACAATGTAAGATGCATGACACTACTAACTCAAAAAGTAAAAAACAGCTGTAGTATGTTGGAGCATTATCTTATCTTCCAAACATTTCTACAGAAATAAATAAACTATGTCATAAAAATGGAATTTAGATGGGAAATAAAGTGCGAACTGTTAGAGATATGATGATTAATAATACAAAAAACTGTAGTATCCTTGAAAAAGCAGGTGTATATGAAATACCAATAACTGGAATACCACTAATGTCATATATTGGGAGTACTTAAAACAAACTAAAACATTGTCTTATACAGCATATTAAAAATTGGCAAAAAAAAGAAGCAAGAACAGCACTAATACAATTTTGCTTGGATAACCATACATACCCTAAGTTTGATGAGATTAAAATAATAAAAACATGTGGAAACGAAAGACATCTATGCATTGCTGAATCAGTTTTGATTGAGAAAAATAGAGATAGAATTTGTAATAATAATGACCCAAGTATTCTAAGTGAGAAATAGAAAGAATTTATTAAAATTCTTCCATTTCTCACTTAGAATAAAGTGTACACACTCGCACACACACACTATTCCTTTTTATTCCTTTTTGTAAGCTGTTGAAGATGGTAATTTCTGACAAATGATAAAAACATTTTACAGTAGATATATACAGCTGTAAAATGTTTTATGAAAATCATTTTTGCTGGGTTTTTTTAACTTACACTGGTGGCAAAAATTGTGGACACTTTTTGAAATTTTCATGTCTTGCAACTTTGCAGGCTTATAAGAAATGTTATTTTACACCAAATGAAAATGTTTATATGTCAAATTAAAGAACATTTAATGCTGAATTCAATGCAAATATATACACTACAAAAAATTTTATGCAGGGAATACTGCAATCATGCTGAATATACTGTAATGCACTTACGATTTCAATGTACTGTCAGTATTTAGTAGGGTAGCCTTTATTCTTTAAAACCGCATCACAGCAATGTATCATTGAGCCAATAAGTGTTTGAAGCCCTGCCTTCGTTATTACGTGGTGCTAGGAAGCAATTATAGCTAAAATTAATTGCCTTTTATTTGATGGACGCTTCATTCATTCAAGGCTTTTCAAACGGTGCCACAAATTTTCTATTGGATTCAGGACAGGGCTGTTTCCTAGCCAGGTCAACAATGGAATGGACTTGGTTGTGAACTACGGATTACATATTTTTGCTGTGTGGCAGGGAGCTGAATCCTTCTGAAAAAGAAATGGTGCATTGTTGGAAAAGAGATCCCTGATGGAATGTAGCAGTTTTGGTTCCAGGTTGGTATCAATGTATTTTTCTTGCGTTCAGCGTGCTGTTGATTACATGAAGGCGGCCAGCACTATTTGCTGCCATACATGCCCAAATCATAACGCTTGTTGGGTGCCTTACATTGGCCTTCATGCAGTCAGAATGTAGCTCTTCTCCTACTCTTCATCTCACATATTTTTGGCCATCACTACCAAATAAGGATATCTTACTTTCATCACTCCAAATAACTTTCTTCCACTGATCGTCTGTTCCTTCACTGTGTTCTTTTGCCCACTGTAGTAGTTTCTTGCGCTGCTGTAGATTCAGATATGGCTTTTTTCTTGGAATCCTACCTCTTAGTCCCATATCTGATAGTCTGCTCCTTACTGTTCTTGAACTGACAGAAACACCAGTTGAACACAGTTCAGCTCTGATAGCCTCAGATAAAAAAATTCTGTCCTTCAGACACAGTCTTTTTATTCTTCTGTCATCAACAACTTTTGTGCACTTTTTTCAGACTTTTCCTGGTTTGTTTTTCAGTGACTTTGTTTCTTGATAACATAAACAGCACTTTCGCACACCAGATATTGTCACTGACCCACCTACTTGCCTTGCAATTTCAGCATAAGAAACACTGGATTCATGTAATAAAACAATCCTGGTCCTTTTCGTGGGTGACCAATAAACTCTTTTCTGTGGTGCCATTGCTGTGCTTATTATCTACACATTAAATTTAAAGAAATACTAAAAATATTCACACAATCTACAATTATGCTTCACTTACACTGCTAGCAGTCTTTGTTCTACAGAACAAACAGCAAAACTGACTTTCCTCAACTTCTCACAAGATGTATTGCAGCTACTGCCATTTGATTGGTCCCCAAAACAAGGACTGTGATTGGCCTGTAGGGTTTGCACTTACAATCCGCTTCTTAACTGAATCACACTTGTGTTTCTTTTTTAGACTAGAGTAAGCATAACTTTTTTTTGTGCTGCATGTATTTGCATTCTGTTTTTTGTATTGAATTCAGCATTAAATTTTCTTTAAATTGACATAAACATTTGCATTTGGTACAAAATAACATTTCCTATAAGCCTGCAAAACATGAAAATTTCAAAAAGTGTTCACAATTTTTGCCACCACTGTATATACTGACTTTGTTGAACCATTTTTCTTTCAGGTGTTTGATCTAGCTGCAGATTCCGTAAGAAAATGTATCATATCTACAAACATTGCTGAGACATCAGTTACCATTGATGGTGTCAGGTTTGTTGTTGATTCTGGTAAGGTTAAGGAGATGAGTTATGATCCAAACTCTCATATGCAAAGTCTGCAGGAATTTTGGGTTAGTAGAGCTAGTGCTGAGCAAAGGAAAGGAAGAGCTGGTAACTGTTATTTATTTTTAATGGATTGATTGACTTTTGTATATATGTCTTGATTCTTGTTATTCCTGGAATGATATGTATTTATAAAATCTGTTTGGTAATTGGAAAGATGCTAAACTTTTAGTGAAAGAAAGTATTGTCTACTTCCTAAAGTGGGTCATAAGAATCTTTTACTAGAAAAAAGTATCATAAATGATAAACAATTTACAATTTTTTTCAATATTTATATCATACTTTTATTTCACATATTATTTTTTAAGTGAATGAGAGCTTTATTTTGGGTTTCAGTATCTCACCTTGTACAGATCTTAGTTTAAATGTAAAAAAAAAAAAAAAAAAAAGAAAGCCAGTTGTAAGTTCAGCAAATGGTACAATTTTCTGAGTTTTCAAAAGCCATTGCTGTAGTATCCATAATTTGAGAAATTAGAATCTGCATTAGGATCATAAAATGAAGAGTGGCATATCATTATTGACTTAAAATAGTGTTGCCATAAGGGTTTAAAAACTGGTGATGCATAAAAATTACATTCCATCTGTTTTACATTTTTAAATTATGCATCTGAGTAGATGGGGCATCAATCAGTCATTCTGAGAATACCAGGCTTGGGTGTTACATTTTTCCCATGATAAAAATATTAGTAGAAATAGTGTATGTACAGTGTAGTTTCACTTACCAGAATTGGCAAGACAGCAAACACACTGGAAGGCTAAGAGGTGGTGGTGGTGGGGATAGTGATAGTGTGTTAAGCTGAGTCATCAAAGGTTGGGTTGCTGGAAGGTACAGGAGACTGGGGTGTAGGAAAGAAAGAGAGGAAGAGGGTCATCTCTCTATTAACATCTCATTGTTGTCTGAATCCATCAGGGCAGGCATGTCACTGACGTCTACTCCTTCTTCTATGTCTGCCTGCCTCAATCTCGAAGGCCGAGTTTCATCATCTGCTGTGGCTGATGTGGAAGGCTTGAAATACGACAGTATGCTGGACTACTTAGCCTCACGCATTTTTTTACCATACAGTTCTTTGTAGGCACTCAAAGAATCATATCAAAGCACTATCAATTGTAGCAAAAATCTTGAGCAAGTGCTTCATGTTTGGCTTTGATTCCTATCTTTTCCTCTTGCAATTGCATCAGCTCTTCATCAGTCAGTTCTTGGCCATGGGATACTAAAACCTCTTAAACATCATTTTGTGAAAATGAAAATCCTCTTCGGATTTCTTTCAGTTAGCAAAAGCAAGTACTAATGTAGGTCTATAGTTAAAGCGAAGTGGCGTGAAGTGAACTTTCAAAAAGCAGGGAATACCTATATGTGTATAATTTAACTATCTAACAATAGGTCGCCAAAACTTATGTGAAGATTCTATCAAATAAAAACATGGATTCACCAGCTTTGGTAACGACCTCATAATCCACTGGGGATCACTTTGAAAGTTGCTGGTTTAAAAATGCATTACACCTGTCAGCTTTCCTGAAATTTTTGTTTCTGATTTCAGCTATCAAAATCCTACCTTTATACTTATATTCATATGTCAGAGAAAGAAGGTTCTTTCATTTAATTAAAGTCTAAGACCCCCCCCCCTCCCCCAAAACAAAAGCACCAGTACTTATGGAGAAGTCATTCTCACAAATGTCTGATTTGACAAAGAATGAATGAATGTATCTTGCTCACCAACCAGGCATCCTCATAAGGAATGCTATTAGTTACAATAGCTAGTCACCTCTTATATACATAACGAGCATGATGACAGCTCAGTGGTACATGGATGACATCTTACAGTCCGTGTTGTTGCCATTTCTGAGTGGTATCCCAGAGGACATTTTTCAGAAAGATAATACTCAGTCACACACACTGCTAGCATCTCATGAGTATGCCTACAAGCTGTCCATATGCTTCGATGGCCAGCAAGATTCTGGACCCATTACACATCAAGTATGTATGGGACCTTGTTGGATGACGTTTGCAAGCCCCTCCTCGTACACCCCAGAATGCTGCTGAATTATGGGACCAGGTAAACATTGTGTGGTTCCAGATAGACCAGAATACTATTAGAGGGCTGTTTCACTCCATGTGTCTGATTGAATTGCTTAACGTGGTGATCACACATTGTATTGACTGCTGTCTCATAATCCTGTCTTGTAGCCTATCAAACTGATGTATTGTCTTGGAAATTAAATCGTGTATTATCCAACTTACATGAATGTCTCTGGTGATTTTTAGCTCATTTGGCATACTGCTTCTGGTTGGAGCAATTTCAATTTTAAGTAGTGTACAGTGATGTGCACACATAGCACCCTTTTTAAGTGTTGTTGTCATAAGACATGGAAATTTATAAAAGTTAATCAAAAAATATTCATAAATACATCTGAGTCATGCAAGTGTGAACACATTTTTTAAATTTATTGGAAGCTGTATGAAGTATTGAATAGTTTCAATGTAGCCATCTCCTCAGAAATTTCCTTTATGTCTTCACTTCCTCTGAGTTCTTTTGTTTCCACAGATGTTTCTGGCCTCTAGATTTTTGTGAAGGCTTGACAAAAGTCTAGAGGCCAGAAATGTCTGTGAAAACAAAAGAACTCAGAGGAAATAAAGACATAAAGGAAACTTCTTCAAGATAGAAGAGAATTAAGTATATTAATCTGAGTAAAGCCTTAAGTAAGTTGTTTAATTCCCTCAGAAATATTGAAAACTGCCTCACTCTAGAGTGAGAATCGAACGTTCAGATCCTGATTTCCATTTGATCATGCTACTACTGCACCACCCTTGATAGTTGATTTCTACAATATTATCTGCAGAATTGATTGTTCTTCGCTTCGATTCATTCTTTGATTAGATTTGTCTTTACTATGAGGAGGCATCAGATGTATGAACTAGCGCGAGTCTGATGTAGGCTCAAATTCCTTTGCTTAAGTTGCTTGAAAGTTTGTTGTCCTGGGTGATGGAGTGTGATAGTATCATGCTCAAACAGAAATCAGATGCAGGTTCTATTCCCACTCTGGCATATTCAGTTTTCAAGTTTTCTGAGAAGATGGCTATGTGGAGACCGTTAATTATAGATCCTGTATGGAAAATAATATCATGGAAATTTAGTGAGTAACTATGTTTATTTTAAAATCACATGGCATATGAGGAAAAGTGGTGAGTAGCACAGCTGTTTATTATGTAAAAAGTCATTAAAAGGTGGATTTTGGTAAAGAGGTACCCACATATAGCTTCTACATTGAAGAGTAAAAGTACTTCCATTTGCTTACAGTCAAGGTAGTGCAACTGAAATACAAAAGAAATATAAAGCTGTTATGGTGAACTCCATGCTTTTCAGGTTGTATGTTTGAAATGACTGCATTATAAATGTAGCAAAATTTGCATAACACTTTGTGAAGCAAGTCATTTGATAGCTACATCTTTGTGTAGAAATATTTTCATTATATCATAAAGAAGTGTGCAATCTTACTCATTCATTTTGATTATTAATTATTGGTTTAATCATTCGGTGTATTAGCTATGTTTGCATAATTTCACTTGTTGACAAAAGAGATGCAATCATCAGCATCATCTCACTCCTATGTACTAACCTGGTGTTCAATAAATAAATGCATACTGCTGGGTCTTGATTCAGATCCTGGATGGGACTGGGATTTTTTTTTTTTTTTTTTTTTGTCCTTCCAGAACTGGTTCTCTCCATTCCCTGTAACCAGTGGCTCTGAATTTGGGATAGATGATTTCTTATAGCCTTATTTTGTCTTGCAGTCATTAAACCCTACAGCAAAATAATAATAATAATGCTGATTTACAACAAACTTTTTCCATCTCTTTGTATCTGTTGCAAGATTTTCTGTTCTAACACATTGCTTCCTCAATTGTTAGTGATTATTTTGCACTTCTATTTTGCCTGTTCTACATCTATTCCCTTAATCTGGCCTTTTGCCACAGAATGTAGCATTGTCTAGGTAATCTCAACACTCCCGCATGGCACATATCCAAACCACCTCAATACATCCTCATTAACTTTTTCTGCTGTGAAAGATGTTATGTGTCTTTGAAAATCATCTGATATTTTATGTTATTTATTAAGTGTGCAACTTAATTCTCGGCCACAGGCAAGACACGTTGATAGCAAATTAAGCAAATCGAATAGTACCTAATCAGGGAAATAATCCCCGTCGAGTTGGATACATTTCAGTCATCGGTCAGGAAGCTGCCAAACGCCACTGCAGAAAAAGAGGGCTGTTTCGAGTTGATAAAGTCATCAATACTTGTGTGAACCTCCTCAACAGAAGTGAAGTGCGTATCACTCAGGTGATGTTGCAGGGAGCGAAAGAGGTGATAATCCGACGGGCCAAAGTCTAGAGAATACGCTAGGTGGGACAAAATCTCCCATCTCCGGTCGGTGATCGTGTTTAAAGTCGTTTTCGCAGTGTGAGGAGGCACGTTATCCTGAAGCAACAGGACCTACCTTCTGCTCTTGCCGGTGTATGGCCTTTTCACCTCCATTGCTTCACTCACACGAATGAGTTGCTGACAATAGCGCTTAGCATTGACCATTTCACCAGGTTTGAGCAACTCATAGTGTACGACACTGCATTAATCCTGCCACATGCACAACAACAACTTCCTGGCATGGATATTTGGTTTGGCGGTACTGGTGGTAGGCTGACCTGGATAATCCCACGATTTGTGCCACTTAGGATTATCATAGAGGAACCACTTCTCATCACAGGTCAAAATCTTGTGGAGGAAATCCTTCTTAAATCTGGAGAGCAAGGACACAGCAACATCGTAGCACCTAGACTTGTTCGCAGCTGTGAGTTGGTGGGGCACCCAACTGCCCTCCTTGTGAATCCGTCCAAACTTGTGCAGGGGCTCTGCAATGGCTTGCCGTGTTACTCTGAGTTCCTGGGCGAGCTCTGACTGTGTGCGACAGGGATCCGCGTCCAACAGTTGTTCCAGTTCCTCATCGTCAACTTTCCGTGGCTGTCCCAGACGTTCTGCATCACGGAGGTTGAAATTTTGCTGCTTAAACTGCTGAAACCACTTCTTACACGTACTGTAAGACACAGCAGCCTCACCCAAAACAGCACAGATCATTTGCTGAGCTTCCACGGCACCCCCCCCCCCCCCTGCTGAATCGCCAACAGGAGGCAGTGCCTTAAATATTGCTTCTCGAACGACATTGCTTTCACCATCAACTTTCGTCTTTTCTGTCACTACAGCGGTGAGTGGTTACGGTTGCCTGGAAAGCTGTTGGATGGCGCTGCAATCAGCCATTATCGCACACAGCTATTTGCATTTGCCAACGTTCTATGATCGCTTGCAGTTAGGGGCCGAGAATTAAGTTGCACACCTAATATGTGTTAACTCCCATATATCTAAAACGTTCATTAGTAACATAGTTACATTTGGAAACATATTGAGACACAGTGAATATGAGAATTTAAAAGAGATTTTTTTTTTGTAAACAGGTAGAACAGGACCAGGAGTGTGCTTTCGTATGTATTCTCAGGAGGAATATGATGCATTAGCTGCTTATGCAAAACCAGAAATACAAAGAGTGCCATTACATTCTTTACTACTTCAGATGATATCCATGGGACTTCCAGATGCCCGGAAATTCCCATTTCTGGAGCCACCTTCTATGACTAGCATTGAAGAATCGCTTCAGAGCTTAAAAGACCAAGTAAGTTAATGATTAGCAGTTGTGTATTGTATATGTGGATGCTGCTTTTTTGTGTGGGTGTGGGCATATGCATGCATTCTTAAGCAGTGATGTAAGTTATTGGATTATATGCTTTTCCCCATAAGTTATGGGGGAAAACATATTGGTGATGTGCATGTAGTGTATACAAGTGTTGTCATTTCTGATAAGATAGCAGGTAATAAAAAGTAATTATTTCATGTACATGTAAGAGATCATCATCATCTCATACCCTTATACTGGTATAGTATTAAGGCATATATTATCATAGACTAATAAAAACCTCTTTTAAAAAAAGTATGAAGAAAAACTGGGTTTGCACCAAACTTTTTCCATTCCGTTTTGTTCATTGGAAGATTTTCTGCCTCTGACATTGCTTTCTTGATCACTAATAGCTAGATCTATGCCCTCAGTCCACTTTGTTCTAAGTGCTCCTTGGTCTGTGGTCTGCTACCAACAAATGTAACATCTGTCTGGGTAATGTTTTATCTCCCATTGCAACATACACACATCTCATTATATGCTCATCAACTTTGTCTTCTACTGAAGGAATACCCAGCTTAGTTATAATGTCAGCATTACTGATTCTGTCTTGTTATTAAATTCACCTTTACCACTGATATTTTTCTTACTACTCTTGTGTTTCCTTTACTTCAATCTCCTTGGGGGCCTTTTATTTCAAATCTAATTCTTACTGCCATAAAAGTGAGTAGGACTAAATGCTGTATTGTATACAGGCAGTTCTGTGGTTAACCTTTTTCAGAGTGAAAATATTTTTACACTGTTATTAAGAGGCTTTCCCTGCTCTGCTGATTCTATTGCTTGTTTCCTTATAATATTTTTCTGTTTCATCAATAACTACACCCAAGTAGTTAAAATGCATTACATGTTCTAGCTGGTTCCTCTTTATGACACTATATTTTTTGGTGTTTGATTTACAGCTATTTATCTGTAGTGCCTAACATTTACCTTCCAAAACTTTCCCTAGCATCAAATCAGCATACAGCAATTTGCTGATACAAGAACCACTTATGTCAACGTGTGATACTAAATCACATTCAATAACCAGTGTATCCATACTAATAAAAAACAAAGATAGAGAAACCTGCATCTCAGTCTTACTCCATTGTTAATTTCAATCCGCTTACCTCTACTTGACTCAACCCCAGTTGTTGCAAAAATATTGTTGTACAGGGATATGACTGACTTCAGTAGCTTTCCTTTCATGCCATAACTGTTTTAAACTGAATGAATCATTCCATGATATTCAGTCAAAGGCATTTTCAGAATTAATGAACATCTCATACATAACTTGTCCCAAAAGAACTGAGAATGTTTTTATAAAAAATGTGCAGTACTGCTTTCGACCTTGGCACGAGTCTAGAAAAAACAGTAGTCATTGTCGTAACCATAGCAATCGGCCACACCTGTTTATCATGCATGTGTCATTGGTAGTGTACAGTTTAGTAAGTGTTTTGTGAACCCCTAACAAGTGTTCTCGCACTGTGGTTTTTCAAAACAATTTATGTGAAAGATGCGCCATTAAATTTTGCTATTGACTTAAGAAGTCTGTTAGAGATACTTTCTGTCTTATGCCAGAGGCTTATAAAGATGAATGTCTAGGAAAATCAACAATTTACAGATGGCATAAAGAATTTATGGATGGTCATGAGTTGGTGGCTTTAATTGCTCATGGAGGAAAACCTTCAATGAGTGTTACAGAGGTAAACATCAATACAATAGGCATTATTATATGGGAAGACAGACACCTGTGAATTAGAGATATCGAAGATATGGTTCACATTTCAAAATTGTCAATTCACAGAATTTTAACTGAGCACTTGAGCATTACACGAGTTTGTTCAACTTGATTCCCGATTTCTTAACAAAGGAACAAATGGATTGTCGAGTCAAGACTGAACTAAATAACATACCACCCTGTAACATTAAGCGAAAACAGCAAGGACAGAAGTTAGGAGTCGGGACACAGTGCTATCTATTGATGTGTGACTCAGTAACAAGCATGTTGTTTCTGTATCATTATTTACATCGTTAGAACAGATGGATTTTATTTACATTCTGAACTCGTATCATTTGAGCAAGGGAATTTTTTTGTAGGAAATGATTTAATTTATATGTGAATTTCAGTCCTTGTTCAATAGATCATAAAACTGTTTCATAGTTTGCAGACTAAAATACGCAAATTGGCTACTTTTTTCTATAAAATGCATTATCAATGGCCCGCTAAGCGTAACATGGCTACTGATGAAATGATATGTGATAAAATCTGTCATTAAAATCATTCCTGACAGTATTTATAAAATGAACTAATAATTATGTATTATCCAAGTATGTGGTACTCATTTTCCATTTTGTGTTAATACAGTTACTCTGCAGCATCATTTCTTCTCTTAAGAACATGTGTGCTATTTTTTGTAGGAAGCGCTTTCTATAAAATGTTTTTAACCTAGAAATATATAGATGGTACAGCATTTTCCTTCAGTCGCTTGTACTGCACATTAGGTACGTAATTATCACAGTTCCTTCATGAATTATGTTATTAATCAAGAGGCAGAGAGTGGCATATATGTATGGGTTTGTGATAGGCTCTTTTGACGGGGGCTGTTTTGGGTATTGGCTGTGATGTCAGGGCTATTTTGTTGGGGTACCTGCCTTGTGTGCGTGCATGCGTGTGTGTGTTGTGCTGTGTGTGTGTGTGTGTGTTTTCAATACTTTTTATAATAATCCTTTATTAGCTTGCAGAAAACAGCTTAAATACTTTCTGTAGGATTTTTTTCTTTTTCTTGATAGCATTACTCACCAATGCTGCTCACCAAACGGTTCACACTTTTCTGTCTTTATACACTGCCACACCACGTGCTTTTTTGTACTTATAATAACCCATCTTTTACAACCTGTTCCACTCGACCTCATTGCTTTCACTGGTTGATGTTTGTATTTTTCTACAACGTTCAGCAGTATGTGTCTGAAAGTCCCACCTCACTTCTATATTATTCAATGTATCAGCCATGATACACCTCACTATCTTTTTCTGGGTTTTTAACAACTTGGCAATTGACATTAAGAATAGATGTTACTAAAAATGATCAGTGCTTATTCCAAACCCGTTAAACTTTCCCATACCCAAAATCACATTTCTGTGAGATCTTTCCATTATGACATAGTCAGTTTCACATTTCTTATTTTTAACGTCTTCTCATCAAGTTAACTTGTGGATGCTGTTGTGCCTAAAGATAGATAGTGTTAGTAATTTTGAGTTCACTGCATTAGTACGAGTTAAAAAGTTTTTTTCCTATTCACATTTACCAAGCAGTTTTTTTTTTATACTTACCTGTTTTGTCTTTAGTTTTGCTGTTGTCATTTTAAACTATACTTTTCTAATCACCAATTGTAAAACCTTTTCCACCTGTCTCATTTTAACTATAATGTCAAAATCCTCTTAAAAGGAGTCCACTTACGTAGAACTAGAACGTTTTATTAGTCTGTAGACTGTTGCAAGTACATCTTATCCAGTGTGGAAACAACTGACATAATGTACAAGTTCCCTCACCTAACCACTATATTATCTATTATATTAACAGCCATTGTATTACCATAGGCTAAGACCACGCCAGCTCGTGGTTGACTCTTTCTTACAATAGGATAAATCATACTACACCTACCACTAAGAACACATTCCATTGACATATGCTTTTTGGTCTCTCAGACTGACATCTACCATATTGAGGTCAAAATTGTAAGTCCATGTTTTGAGTTTCTTAGACCTGTTCTTGTTTCATCATAATTACTGGAAAATTATTACAATGCATTGTTTTTGTTTTTGAGCCACCACCAGACTTTGGAGTTCACACACATGCACAGACTGTGAAGCTAGTATATTACTAGCTTCACATGGGTTTACAAATATTCTTATCATGAAGATGTCATTACTTGCAAATGAAAGTCAGTTCTGCATATGTGCATTTTGTGTTGCTTTTTTTTTTTTTGAGTCCATGTTTTGAGTTTCTTAGACCTGTTCTTGTTTCATCATAATTACTGGAAAATTATTACAATGCATTGTTTTTGTTTTTGAGCCACCACCAGACTTTGGAGTTCACACACATGCACAGACTGTGAAGCTAGCATGGGTTTACAAATATTCTTATCATGAAGATGTCATTACTTGCAAATGAAAGTCAGTTCTGCATATGTGCATTTTGTGTTGCTTTTTTTTTTTTTATCACTGTTTTAAAATTGCTATTTGTTTTAACATTGTAAAGCTAGAAATTATGTAGTCCAAGTAAAAAGTATCTGTAATATTTGTGTATGTGTCTTTCAGGGTGCACTTAATGATGATGAGGTTTTAACACCAATGGGACAAATGCTGGCTCGATTACCTGTTGAAGTTACCATTGGCAAAATGCTGATTCATGGATCATTGTTTTCCTTGACGGAACCCATGCTGTCATTGGCTGCGGCATTAAGTGTACAGTCTCCATTTACAAATCGATCTGTTAGGGATCCTGATCTTTTAGTAAGCTTAGTTTATGTTTTAATGGAAAAAATAGCCTATGCAAAAAGTATAATTTTTAGCAAAATTCATACATATATATATCAGGAGTATCAAAAGTTTTGTTTACTCTTGAAGAATGTAAATATTGTTGCCAGGTTCCTTATTCTGTTAATTCAATATTTAAATTCTTCAGGAGTAAACAAAACATTTGGTAATCCTTCTATACATAGAGAACAGGCCTTGACTAAATTCAAGAGGCCAGAAACGTCTGTAAAAAACCAAAGGAACGCAGAGGGCAGGAAGATTAAATGAAAATTTCTTCAACTAGAACCAAATAAAGCTGCATTATGAAAAACTAGAATAATACAAATAATAGTATTCCACTGTTACTTTTGGCATTCACAGCATATCAATGTTTCTATATTACCCACAATGCTCCAGGGATTATACCCACATTTAGTGATGTTAGGATAAGCAATGTGCAGAACAGCACATTGGATTGGGATGGAGTTGCTAGACCTCAAACTGATGGAGATATTGTGAAAGATGTACAAGAAAAGAAAAAAGAACTCCCGAGAGTATGGTTGCAAAAGGTGGCAGGTGGTTAATAAGAATACTATAGGTGACACACTGCATATAGCAAATAATGGACATCACAGGTGCACGATGCATGTCTGCTAGAATGTTTGTTCCTTCATGTATTATAGCTTCTTTCAGTTGAGGTTGCACATTGGGGTGGTTCTAGTATGCTTTAGACTTCAGATACCTGCATTGCCTGAAATGGGGGGGGGGGTCAAATCGGGAAAACATGCAGGCCATGCAAAAGGAAAGTGTCAGGGGACAATGCATTTGGCAAAGTATCATTACAATATGCTTTTTACATTCTTGGCCACATATTGTGGTCCTCCATTCTGCATTCAGGTGATGCTATAAAGTGTGTTGCATTCTTGCAACTACAGAATGACATATCTGGTTTGCATTACAACAGTGACACAGCACACCACCATTATGTTGCATGTTTATAATCCCTTTGTTATAGCTTCTTCAGAAAAGAATGGCCCTAGTAGGAAGGCACTAATAGCCCCAAACCATAAAGTCACCATGCCATGCAGAGGCATTAGTGAGCGGTCATGTGATTGTTCTTCAACCAGTTGCTTGCCCAGTCAAGGTGAAAAAGGTCATTCACTATTTGGCAGACCCATACTGTAATGTGTACACTCGATAAAACCAGTATGGGACCATTTGCAGTGTTGATTGTGAAGTCTTTCTCACATTATCCCTGGGTGCTCCAGACTACTCACAGTGCTGCATATACTTGTGCTAGGATAGTTAGGTGGATTTTTGCCATAACTTCCATGTCCATTGCCAGTCATTCAGCTCTAAACCCTATGGTACATGAGTCAGTTTTTTCAGACATACCGTTTAAGTCATGCACAACTTACCTAGAACATAGGCCAGTATTGGAACTATTCCTGTAATAAAGCTTCACAATTTCACCATGTTGTTTCAGTGTGGATCCGATTGTTGATCTGTCTGTGACAGGCAGGCTGCTGCTTTTAATCTGTGGTATGGCATCACTTCCTTTGTTTAACACAGTGCAGTACAGTAGTACAGCTAGCCCTGCTAACAGCTAACTTCATGTGTTGACACAGAGAGTGCAGGCTGGCTGACTTCATAATTGCACTTCAAATATATCCTTCATTTTTAGGTCTAACCCATTCCAAGTCAAATCACCCAGCATTTTCACAAGATGTCACCCACCCATCTCAATTTTGTTGTGAAAATTAGTACAAGGTATTGTACTTGTGAGATATGAAACCTGTGAAAATTTTAGGTCAGTCAGTCCAGGTGATCTTGAGTAATGCCATTTTAAAATGGGTAGCTCTGCCTTTAAAGTTTTTGCACTATGAGTTTTCACAACTACACTGTAGGACAAAACAATTCATAAATTCACAACTAACTGTCACAGCCACTTAATTTATTTATTTTTTTCTAAATGATCTGCATGATCATACATTTTGGAACAACTTGTTTCTGCACATTTTTAGAATTAAAAGAACACCTTTAAATTTAGTGACACAAAGACATGGAAAAATGAGGCCACATTTTTATTAAACAAAACATTTTTTTTTCAAAATGAGCTCTCACTTGCTAAAAATATTTTCATGTCTGTATAATAATGTAACCTTTCAGGAGGAAAAAAATACTTTGGGCAATTCGCAAGTTTGGCGAGGAAAAATTCAAAATGGCATGTTTTATATACGAGACATTTTGACATGATATTACCCAATTTCTTAATGAAGTGGTTGCTTGACCATTTTATACACCCTACCCACCTTCATAGTTTAACCCTATTGGTGAGTGAGTAGCTCAAAACAATTTTTATTTCATTTTTACCTGCCACCATCTTGGATATAGGTTCACTTTTCTTTTCTGCAGCAGACCAAAATAGGGCCTCACAATGGTTTTGAAAAACGGCAATTGTTTTCCTCTAATTGTAGATCGAAAGTTGTGGTTTTCACTACTTTAATGAGGACATTTTCGGCTTACCGGAAATGTGTAGAAATGATAGAAAATATTTTTTTAGAAGCACAATCACCATCTTTGATGGATTGTCAGGGTGACTGGGAGTTGGAACCCCAAGTTGAGAATTTTTGTGTAATAACTATGAGTAGTAGAGTTTTCAGACTGGAAGAAAACACACGCACGCGCATGTGGAAACTGACCGGGGGGGTGTACCAGGCAAAGGTTGACCCGCTGGGTTGGTACCAGGCAAAGGTTGACCCGCCGGGTTGGTACCAGGCAAACTCGTACCCAGGAGATTGGTACCCTTCTGTTGCCCGCACGATTAGTACCCAGCAAACTTGTACCCGGCAAATTCGTACCCAGGAGATTGGTATCTTCTGTTGCTGCTGCATTACAGGCAGTCGCAATTCTAGGGCGGTAGCCCCGGCCACCCCAAATATAACCGGATTTTTTTCTAGGAATTATATATTAATTTTAATTAATTACCGGCACATGCAGGAATTTGTGGCTTTCCCCTCCTCCATTTTTTTTTTTTTTGTCTAAGACAGCAGCTGGTTACGGGGGCATATACAAATTGCATAAATGACAGCTCATCTCCCTCTGAGAAAGCATCCAAACGAGTTTAAATGTTGACCCGGTGGGTTGTTACCAAGCAAACTCGTACCCAGGAGATTGGTACCCTTCTGTTGCACGCACGATTGGTACCAAGCAAACTTCTACCTTAACTAGTTTAAATGTTGTACGTTGAACGAGAAACGTTGGCCCGACGAGTTGGTACCAGGCAACTCGTACCCAGGAGATTGGTACCCTTCTGTTGCACGCACAATTGGTACCCAGCAAACTTGTACCAGGGAGATTGGTACCCTTTCTTGCACGCACGATTGGTACCCAGCAAACTTGTATTCAGCAAATTCATATCCGGCAGATTGGTACCAGGCAAGCTCGTACCCAGGAGATTGATATCTTCTGTTGCTGCGCCATTACAGGCAGTGGCGGTTCTAGGGCAGAGAGCCCCTGCTACCCCAAATATAACTGGATCTTATTATTTTTCTAGGAATTATATATTAATTTTAATTAATTACCAGCACATGCAAGAATTTGTGGTTTCCCCAACCCCATTTTTTTTTTTTTGTCTAGGACCGCTGCTAGTTAAGGGGCATATACAAATTGCATAAATGACAGCTCATCTCTCTCTGAGAAAGTATCCAAACGAGTTTAGGACAAATGACCACTGGATAACTCACTACACGGTCAAATAGCCACATACTCTTTAGGTATAGTATAAAAATCGCACTCTCTTGGCCTCTTCTCTCACATAACAAAAATTAATTTTTGTGTAAATCTGAGGTGCACAATAATTATCATTGGCACCTATAAACCCTTGCATTTTGGGGGAAAATATCATAAATTTGTAGATCTTTTAAAAATATGGTGTTCGGTGAAACAACAGAATTATAGTAAGACTGATTCTAATTCAGATTGAGGTAAGGGGATTTCTTTTGTTCCCCTTTTGGGCAGGTAAAATTGAAGAGGCATTGTCACTGTTAAATATTTCCTCTAGTAACAGTGCATGTGACCTCACTCCGACTAAGAACAGCCACTCCTGAAGCAGAAAAATGCCATACTTTTATTCAGACACAAAACATTAATTATAAATCCCTAGGTTACGGCTGTTTTAGCAAATTTGAATTGGGCGTACTGATATTCATAAGGTTTGCATAACAAGTCAATGCTGTAATGTTGCGCTTTTAATCAGGGACAAAACATTAATTAATAGGCTCTAGGCTTAGGCCTTTCTATCAATTTTCAATCCACGGAGCTCATATTCAAAAGGCTTACATAACAAATCAAATAAATAATATTGCTCTTTTACTCGGTCACAAAACATAAATTGCAAGGCTCTAGGTCTTTCTAACAATTTTCCATCTGCAGAGCTAATATTTTTAACATTCACACAACAGGTCAAGTTAATAATGTTGCAGCTTTTCTCAGTCACAAAACATTAGTTGCAAGACCCGAGGCCTAAGCTTTTTTAGCATTTAGCAATTTTTATTCCACCGAGCTCATATATTTTTAAGGTTTACATAACAAGTCAAGGTAGTAGTGTTGTGCTTTTATTCACGCGAAAAACATTAATAGGCCCTGGGTCTAAGCCTTTGTAGCAATATTTAATCAGTGCAGCTCATATCCATAAGGTTTACATAATAAGTCAAGTTAATAACATTGCTCCTTTACTTGGTCACAAAATATTAACTACAAAGCCTTAGGCCTAGGCTTTTTTGGCATTTTTTTCCACCCAGCTCATATTTTTAAATTTTGCACAGCAAACCAAGATTATAGTATTGCACTTTTACTCAGACACAAAACGTTAATTAATTGGCCATAGGCCCTAGGCCTTTAGTAGTTTTTAATATGTCATGAGATTATCCATAAGGTTTGCATGACAAGTCAAGTTAATAACCATGAAAGAAATACGGGATTACGCCATATAATACAAATTTTGAAGATGACAATCCGATTTTTGGCATAAATGTGACAAGGATGGTAAGTCACATAATATCCGAAAACTTGAAATTTTCATCGTCCTGGAGTGAGTTCAAGTCCCGCTCCAGGACGATGAAAAAAAAAAAAAAAAAATTTCAAGTTTTCGGATATTATGTGACTTAACATCCTTGTCACATTTACTCCAAAAATCAGATTGTCATCTTCAAAAAAAAAGTTAATAACATTGAGCTTATTAAAAAAATATAAAAATGCCTATGTCTTAGGCCTCTTAATGTTTTGTGTCTGAGTATAAGTTCAATGCTGTAATTTTGACTTGTTGTGCAAACCTTACGAAGGTGAGTACGGCTGATTAAAAACTGATAAAAAGACCTAAGTCTAGTCCCAGTACCTTGTAAGTCGTATTTTCGACCAAGTACAAGTGCGATATTATAAACTTGACTTGTTATGTAATCATTATGAACCTGTACTGTGCATGTCATGTACTGTTCAGCCCATTGTACTGTTCATGCTTGTTTATGATGTTTGCCAGGCCTCATGCATCTCTTTATACCTATATGGTAGAGGTCTGCACAGTCCTAATTTGGTCACGGCCTGGCCCAGCCCGTGATGTGCCATTGGTATTATTTTGTTTTTCTATTGTATTTTTTAAAATGGGAAAATTAAATAATGAAATGAGATATTATTGAAAATATTTAGTTCAATGTAAGCAAGACTAAGCGTGTTCAGAATCTCCCTTTCTCTAAACTAGTAAGAGGTAACACTACAAAAGTCATTCCCTATACTGATCAGAGATAGAAGAAAAAATCCATGTCGTCCCACTCTCTCATACAAACACACACACTTACACCCTCACCCCACTGCAGACATCCTCCGTCCCCCACTCTACACAACACACACACTCGATCGGGGTCGAATCGTTTTTTATTGTCAACAAGCCTCAAAAATGGTTTTACCATCTTAATACCTACAGATTGGTGAAAACACTGGGAGTGCCTCTAGGAACAGTTAGATAAACAGCTAAATAGGAACAGTTAAACACACCAGGAAATCAGGGAACACTACTTTTTTCTTTCTTTACCATTGCAATAAAAGAATGGGTCGACTTGGCCCAACCCGACCCGGTCATAAGTGTCTGATAAAAAGCCCAGCCCGTTGCTTTGTTCTCTAAACTAAAAAAAGGCCCAACCCGGCCCGCGGTCTGGGTTGGGCTCGGGCTTGGCGGGCCAGCCTGGCCCGTGCAGACCTCTACTGTATGGGCCATGGCTGTGACATGTGTGGTCACATCCACTACTCAAAAGGGGTGTCCAGATACTTTTGATCATGTAGTGTATCTCATTCCTTTGATGAGCAATATCTGTGTACTGAGTATGAATCACATCTTCCCAGTACAGCAATCCCTGGAACACTTTGATTTCTTCAAGTTAGGTTATCACCACCTTGTATTATAGCTATCATTCTCTTCAGATGACTAATGTGCGTTTGAGTGACTTAAAAAAATCTTCTTGAAATTAGGCAATACATTAGGGTTCCACACAACCCTTGAATTTTTATTTTTATTGTAGCAGATTTTGGGCCAGAATATAATTTCCGATATATGACCTGTTCTTCTGTATAGGTTTGATATATGTTCATTCAGACAGGATTCATTGAAAAATCTTGAAGCCTTTGAAATGCGGTGCATTCTGAGGATGTAGAAAATTAGTTGGACTTGTGAAACATACATATCATCATCCATTCTATGTCCACTGCTGGAAGATCTCCCCAAATCTCTTCTACTCCCTTCCGTGTCACTTCAGAATGCTTTGAATTTCATTTGGATGAAATTTGAAAGTGTGCATGCGACCACACACAGACACACACACTGGACAAAACATTAGAGATACCTACCTTATAGCATGTTGGTGCTCCTCTAGCATGAAGAACAGCCTGTACACACAGAGAGGCATTGACTCCACTAGGTGCCGGAGGGTTTCTGAAGATAATGCCAACCATGCCTGTTACAGCATTGTCCACAACTCTGCCCAAGAAGTCAGCCCAGGGTCCATGAAACTGATGCTGTGCTCTAGAGCATCCCAGAGAGCTTCCACAGTGTTTAAATCCAGGACCTCGGGGGTCACTGGATCGTTTCAAACTCACATAAGTGTTCCTTGAGCCATGCCTGGGTGGTTGCAGCCTGGTGGGGGGCATATTGTCTTGCTGCATACCTGCCAACTACAACGGAATGTCCGTAGTTTCTACGGATTTAGTTGTCTGACTACGGAACTACAGAACTCACTGTCGGAACTATGGATTCTACGAATTTTCATTTGTTATTTTTTTCTATTATTTTATGATATAGATGAGATTCTTAAGTGGAGTCACAGAATTTCTTTTTTTCTTCTTTTTTTTTCTTTTTTTTTTTTTTTTTAATTCATCATTTATATCATTCTCAAGATCGATGCAAAACTGAAGAGAATTTCCTTTCTTGTGTGTGTGTGGAGGGGGTTCCGTCTGAATTCAAAACATTTGAAAACGGTCGCTAAACGGAGTAAAAATTTTTGCCTTAATCGTAATATTTTCCCTTCCGATATTGCCTTTGTGTCCAGTATTCTTGGTAAACATTATTTTATTGCATAAATGTTTGTATTCCAGCTTGAAACTGTAGGCAGCAATTTGCAAAACGGAAGTTAGACGACGCGAAAATTTCCCTGTAATCTTCAGCCTTAAGATTCTTCCCGGAATGCGAGGAATTCAGCCTTTTTCATTATTATTTTGGTCATTCAAACAATCGACGCCCAAGTGGATAAAAATTGGGAGGAAGGGGGTGACGGGGGAGGGTATTCGGAAGACGGAATTCCATCTTTACAAAACTTTCGAAAACGGAAGGTTGGCGGAATTCAGATTTTTACCGTAACTGTAATTTCTTTTTTTCTCGCGATGTTACCTCTGTCCAGTATTATTCTTAAATAACATTTTGCTGCACAAGTATTTATATTTGAGCTTGAAAAATAGGGGGAAAATTCCAAAACAAACCGGAAGTCGGAAGGAACAAGGATTTCTCCCATAATCCCCCTCCCGCGAAGTTTTCACTGTCCTGTGTCTATGTATGCCGCACAGTAATACTGTACTACTGACAAGGCTCTTGCCAATGTTGGCAGGTATGCTGCTGGAACAGACCATCTGCTACAGGATGTGCAAAGGCCATGAAAGCATGCAAATTATCAGCCAGCACATGTTGGTAGCACACAGCAGTTAACAACCTCTCTAGACACATTAAGAGACCTAATGTGTGCCATAAAAATGCTCCTCAAAGCATCACAGAGCCACCACCTCCTTGAACAGAGCTAACCTGGCATGATGGGGCCATGGTTTCATACTGTTGACGCCACACCCGCACCCTCCTGTCAGCTCGGTACAGCTGAAAGCGGGATTCATCTGACCACACGATGTGGTGCAGAGGTCCAGTTTTGATTTTCTTGGCACCAGGCGAGGCATAATTTCCCATGACGAGTAGTCAGCAGTGGCACACAAGTAGGGCGTTGGCTTCCGTAGCCCAGGGTGTGCAGCGTACACCGTACCGTTTGCTCATGGATGCTACTTGGGCCTCCAGCATTTAACCTGGATGTGGTTTGTGCCACTGTCGCCAAGCGGTCAGTCTGTACGAGCCTGGATAGTCTACGTCGACCTTGGTCATCAATGGCATGTGGCCGGCCACCACTAGCTCTCTGGGTGGGTACATCCGTCTTTGGTATACTCGCGATACACCGTTGTTATGGTTGCCCTCGGGAAGCCTAGGGTTCTTACCACTTGGGTAATGGAGTGACTCGTGTCTTACGCCAACAATGCGTCCATGATCAAAGTTGCCCAGATTACCATGTTACACATGTCCGTCGATTGCGATATGCGATACACTGTTGAGAAGCCCTGCTGTCTCCCTATTTAATGCCTGTGTTAAGTTTGGTTCTGTTCCACTCTATGTGGGGGATACCCATGTCAACTGCCCATCACCCCTATCTCTAATGTTTCGTCTAGGGTGGACCAAAATTAGCCACTGATTTAAAAAAAAAAACATAATTTAGGAATGAAAGTGCCACAATTAACATGAAACAAATGATATTTTATAAGTACAGACCTGATTTTTTTTTTACTACTCACAATTATAAATAAGGGAAAAACCAAGTTATAGTTTTTGAGCAAGGAACTGTTAGTACTGAATGCAAGATTAGTATAAATGGTACAGAGATGGACCAGGTGAATGAATTTGTAACTTTAAGAAGCATTTTTGAAAAGCAAATTAGATAGTGAAATTAGTAGGCAAGTGAGTTCATCTTTGAAAGTCATAACAGGAGGATTTCACAGGAATGATGGGTTCTCAAGAAAGTCCCGAATGGCTGTGTATGAAAGTGTAATTGTTCCTGCTCTGATGCACAGCAGTGAAACCTGGGAGCTGCGGAAGAGACGTAGGAATTGTTTGTGTGCTGGACAGATGTTTTACTTACTGCGAGCTTATGGAGAGACATTCTGATTATGTGAGCAATGAAGACATGTTGCAGATGTGTAATGTGAAGCAAATTGTTACTAAGGTGAAGAGAAATATTCTTAGGTGGTTTCACCATGTTGAAAGAATGAGTGGTGAGATGATTACTACGATAATTTATTTAGCTCAAGTGGCACGAAAGAAAGGTAGAGGAAAGAAAGGAAATCATGGGAGGACCAGATTCAGGAATATCTGCATGGGCAAAAGATAATGAATATGAAGTACAAAAGGTCTTGTAAGACTTCTGATGATTGTTAGTGAAGCTTGCCTTGTGTGTCGAGATCGCTGTGAATGGAGACATTTGATACATCTACTGTAAGTAAAATCTAGTTCCATCAGTTTTAACTTTAATATGGCCGATGAGCTTTCTTTGAGGAGCTAACCTCTGAATCACAGAGAACAGCTTAGTGATGATATGTATGTAATTTCACAAATATTCTGTGTGGCTGCCATGTGTTGCGTGATAGAGTCTCACCTATAACAAATTTCATCTCCATACCGGGGAAAATATATCTTCATTTACAGTAGCAGCAGCTGCTACAATCGAGTTCTTTTATGGGAGTTGATAGAGGAATTTTTTTCATTTTTTTTTTTTTTTTTCATTTTTCCATTCAGTGATGGAAGAATGTTCAGTAGGCTTCTTTTGATGTTTTTATTTTAAAACCACTGTACAGCAGTTGCAGAATGACTTCTGTTATGTTACAAAACACATGCTGTACACTCACTGCCAGTGAAGTCGGTCATTTTCGGATTTCTGACTGCACTAGAACCACATGTTTCAGATTGGCGACAACCTAATTGGGTTGTCAATAAAAATTTAAATTTCTACTATTACATTATCATTTGTTTTGTGTTAAGTGATGCATTCATTCCTAAGTTATGATTTTTTTTTAATTCAGCAGCTAATTTTGGTCCACCCTGTATATCCAGTGACTGTTCTGTAAAGTTTCACAGGATGTACAATGAAATGAATGTCATCTTCTGAAGACAAAATTGACTCACTGTCTTTATATTCCAGGTAGCTAAAATTGACTCAGTGTCTTCACATTCCAGGTGGTGAAAAGTATAAAATAGGGGAAGGTAATTGGAAAGCAAGTAAGAAACAGGGGGATAACAACCTGCTTGGATGTCTAACATGGACTGGACTAAAGATGGAGGAAACAATTCCTGATCTTAAAAGTCTGTGGTGTTTATTGGCCACCAGCCTCCCTTTTGGAGATAACATAAGAGGAAAAGCTTGAGTAGGTCAAAGAAAAATAACTTTTTTTTTTTTTTTGCAATTTCTGATGACAAAAGCTCCTTCTTAGGCATGCACCTAAGCAAAAATTTTTTTTTTTTTTTTTTTTTTTAAGAAATAAAACTCTAAGAGGCTTCACAACCTTTGAATTTTGAATTCAAGGCCTGGGAAGAAAATCCAGAAAGCTGGAAAAGACCATTATGAGATAGATGATTTTATTTATTTTAATAGAGAATCATGAAAGGCAAAGATCATAGTGTAGAGTCCAATGATCAGTTTGGTTTTCCCATTTTAAAATGTGGAACAGATGCTCAAAAGTAGTTTTACCGCCCTTGATTTGAATAAGCGAGGGTTGTAATATTTGGGGAAATTGTAACCAGGTAAGGAATAGTACAACTTTGATGCAGTAAGAATGATTGAGTTAGCAAAGCAATTAATGTGACACACATTCAGCTGGACACAAAATGGTGTTGGGTAACCATTTTTCTTGTAGTGTGACAGGAAACTGCAGAAGGTGGGATAGGAGTAGTCAATTCATGATGGTACTAGTAAAGGATGTTCAGAGCTGCCATTGCCTGCCTGTGGAAAGGGGTTAAGGCAAATCAGAAAAAGCTGAGTTCTTAATTAGCAAGGCATTAAGAAGTTTTAGGATTGATTTGCGTGCTTACCATTCCAAATGAAATAATGATATTGAAAGATAAGTAGAAGTGTGGTAGAATGCAAGTGATGCAATGGAGAAAGGGAGTATCAGACTGACTGTTTGCACCCAGGAAAAAGTGACAAAAAGAATGAGAAGATTTAAATTCCTGGGATAAGTGTTAGATAAGAGAGGTGGAAAGAGAACTGAGAAGTGAAGTGCTGGCAGTGTCTTGGACAAAATTTGCACAGTCCATTTTGCCAAATATTTTATCTATCAAAATATTTGAAAATGGCTCTTGTGAATTTCATGTAATGTGAACTTTTCATACGGACTGAGTGTCTGTACTAATTGGATGTTCTTCCCACTTAGGTGTTCGAACAATTTAACAGAGAACCTGCATTTTTAAATCTATCAAAATATTTGAAAATGGTTCTTGTGAAAAAACCATTTTCAAATATTTTTGATAGATTTAAAAATAAATAAATTTTTCATTTTCAGGAAGCTGGAAAAGCTCTTGATGCTGTGATGAGCCTGTTTCTGTGAGTACTTTCATTTCAGATAGTAGAACTTATTTTCCAAGAAGAAAAATTATTCTCATAGATCCAGTCTTTGTGACCAAGGAGTATATTTTCTAATTACATGAATTCTATTTGTCTATATATTCGCTTGGTATAAAATATATTTCATGTTATGAGTATTTTTGTTCAATTATGATAATAATTTTTACTTTGAAATTATAAAAATAACCATAATTTTTAAGTTATACAGTGAAAGCTCCATTAATGAACTCCTTCAAACAATGGTAACTTCCAGACAACAGCAACTTTTGGTTGGCACAGAACTGCTGCAGTAGGGTTAACTTTAGTGATAACCTCCAAACAGCAGAACCTTTTAACAGCAGTCAACGGACACCCCAGTCAGTTTAGAAGGAGTTCTAGTGACACTTTGTTCCTTAGGATTTTACTTGGCTCTTTTGGTAATTTGGTGGGTGAGTAAGATGGGGACAAAGAATGTTGCTAAACAAACTGTGCCTCTGACTGGATGGATTGTATTACGGCAGGTACAAAGGCATGCATCAATAAAAAGAAAGGAGTTAAATTTTAGTTCTACATGTGATGGTAATTACTTCAGATGACTTCCAGCTCTTGTGTAAGATCAGTTCCTCACCAAGGTCAACAGGGACTAAACTCAATTTCCTGGAGGCTAACATTATACTGTCTGCATTTTAATCTCTACATTGCTGCAGTCGCTGAGCAAAACTGTCTCTAATTCCGCATCGACTTCCAGGATTTGTCCAGCTTAAAAGCAATTGATGTACAATATTAATTTTGACCTAACCTCTGAACAATGGCCACCTCCCAACATCAGTCACTTTTTTGTTTCATTTCTAAGCAGTGAACATTATTCAGAGGTTTCCCTGCATCATGAATTTAATCATGAATTTAATCAGTAAGTTTGCATTAATTTACTAAAGTAAATTAATGCAAACTTACTTTGGTTTGAATGATATTTGTAGTAATCTGGATTTAAGTTCTTTAAAACTTTTTAATTGCTTCCATATGACCATGAAATGACAATTTAAAAAGGTCTTTGAAGGTTTTGTCATTGCTATTGTCAATTTTCTTTTCCTTCTGTTATGCCTATTTTGAGTTCCATCATTACTAATCCTTTTTGTTAGGCCTAAATAATTTATAAGTTCTTCAATTGATAAAAGTGTCCAAGAACTAAAATGAAATATTCTGTTAAAACATTTAACATTTTAAAATCTGTAAAAAGCAATTATTGTAGGTACATTCCAACGCATTGTCCTGCCATCAGTTTGGTGTTCTATGTGGCATGTGCTGTAATATTTCATCACTTACTGTGACTTCTGGGATCTTCAATACACAAGTGTGTCTTACTGTTGTCTGTCTTGTAGTGGTATACCCTGCATCCCCCAAAATTCCCTGTGTCCTGATGTTTAATTGTGTTTGCATCATCCAATTTTCTGTTTTCCCAAATTTTAAATGACTGTAAAATGATAGAGGAATCTTATTTGAAATTTCATCCATATAGCTTAGATGTAATATAGTCAAAGATAAGTGAAATGTTCCTACACTGTGTGTAGGAATTCTCCTTGCCTAGCGGGTGCCTTGTCGTCACATTGTGTGTGGTCTTACTCATTGTTGGCTGCATTATATTACGCTGGGCACCAACAATGCAGGAAGTAAATGGCATTGTATTAGGGCTAAGAGTAATTTGCCCAGCAAAGCATTCAAATTTTTCTTCAAATGGTATGGTCAGTGTCTGGTTTTATGACAGGGCTGTGCCCAACAAAGTGTCATCTTTGGGAGTAGAAGATGATGCAGGCCATAGGAAGAAAGTTTATTTGGAGGCAGTGGTGTGGCAATTTTGGAGGATGTAAGAGAGAGGGTATTAATTTTCGTAGAGAAGAGAAGGGAGCCAGAAGAACAAATGGAGAGATTCGACACTCGAGAGGCAGAAGAGTCCATTAAAGCCAATTATGCCTCAATCCTGGAATCAGAATAAAAATAAAGCAATGTATAATAGTTTTGATGGTGTCGACTCCATGGGGTTCTTTGAGGATTAATTTTGAAAAGTGTTATGTTGGCTTTTTTTTTTTTTCTGTCTAATAACACCCTTGATTCCAGTAGGATTTACAATGGGCAAGCAGAAGTTGCAATCTTTATTAAATTATTTTTGCGAATGTTGCAAATTAGAGATTGAAATAGAGAGCACGCATGTGCGCTCACACACACACACACACACACACAGAAAGCATAGTAAAAGATGGGATGAAGAAGCTGAATCTGATGATGGTATGCAATAGAAATCTGAAACAACTATACTACTAATGAATCTGTGAAGACTATGATTATGTCATATGAATAATTTGTTTTGTTTTTGTGTTAAGTACTTTTTTCTTTATGGCACCACCTTCACAGTAAAGTTTTTATACAAAAACCAGCTTTTGTTTAATTATCAAAGTCTTATAATACGTATGTCATGATTAATAACTGTACAAACATTATTAATTGAATTTTTAATTGACTGAAAAAAGATGCACTTCCCCTAAATAATTTCTGGGTATGCCTCTGCTGTCTTGATTTTCACTCATGGGTTCTAATTCTTGATTTACTACATTTCTCATGGTTTATGAATAAATGACAAAATCTGAATGCTTGTTAATGTGCCATTTACTTTCAAGTATAAACAAAATAGTAACAAAATTATATAATATAATAATCTCTAGTTAGAGACTAGACAAGTACTTGGAGTTCCAAGTAGAACACCATCTCATTTTCATATTCAAAATAACACATGTTGAGTATTTATTTGAGAACTAAAACACTTCCTTTAATGGCGTAAAAATAATACAGAATTTAAGTTAAGCTGTCGCACTCCACCGGGAGGCTTCGTCTGGGCTAAGCTATCAAAGCCTTCTAAAAAATAGCAACTCACAATGTTGTTACAATAAAAAAAATTATGTTATCAAACAGTTCCGTTTCACGTTGAGGTCTGTGTTTAGACATGCTCATGTGTGGTGTCCATGTTTTAAATGTGCACATGCGGCATGGAGAGGGATTACCTAATGTTTCCTTGATGCTTGTTCAGGAGATTCCTCCAGGCATCTGATAGCTCAGAGGACAAGTTTTTGTTTCATGGGTGTGGATGAATCATGATCTTGAGACTTTTACGCGTGGCTGTGCCAATGTAGCTTGTATAGGGCGCTATTCTTTTCATCATGCTCCAAAGTGGGGTTGCTCTTTTTGGGTGACTTCTCTGCATAAAGCGGTTGTCGTTTTCCCATCTTTAATGTCTCTTCTTTGTTCCTTGCTGCTGTCCTTTCTTCAACAGGGGCTTCCCATTATGGGCTTCCCAATTAGTAGGGTGACTTTTTATTGTTGTTAATCCCACAATGTCCAGGACCCCTGTAGCAGAATGTAAAGCTGCTGCGAAAAATATTACCAGCAAAACAAGACTTGACAGGCACATTCGAAATATTGGACATTCAATTAACTGGGACTGCAGAAATTCTATCTCACAAGCAATACTTTGTGAAAGGGGAGTTGTAAGATGTGGAAATTGAAAGCAGAAGAAGAGCCACAATTTATGACCAGAAAGGCTGGACATTTCCTCATGAGTGGCAGCATCTGCTGTCTTGAGTCAGTCCAAATAATGGGTTGAACTACATAAGATTTTGAGGAGCGTTAATGAACAGTCATTGTATTAATTTCTTTAAAATAAAAGTCAAATTTGAATATATATTTTTGTTGAAATGTTAGGTACATGAGTGGCTTCAGAAAGAAACATTTTTAATTTTACATTTTTTAGGCCAGAGTTCTTTTGTGTAGAATCCTGCAAGGAATTGTTAAAGGAAGTAAGAGGGTAGGCCTTTTGTGGTTTTGATATATTTGGATAATCTTCATTTTTTTCTCTCTCTCTGTATTGTATTACTCAGTATCCCTTTGCACCACTTGCTCAACACTTGCCACAAAGTGTTATTTTTGTTTTATTTTTATTTTGCTCTGCAAGTGTATTAATAATGTTAAGTAGTTATGGAATATTATTATTACACTGTCCCAGTGGTACCAATGGTCTTGGGTGCGGGCTTCTGACCACACATCTGAGATCTCAGGTTCAAGTACCCAGTGAGACATGGCTGGTGCATTTGTGATCTCACTGGCTCTGTTTCTTACTTGGAACCAGTAGCACTAAAGGGACAGGTGACTACTTTTAGTCTGTAGAGTTGCTCATGGTGATCATTAAATTTTGAAACAATAAAAAATGTGATGATTATTGAATAACCTGCTTTCCATGTAGATTTTAAGCTTTTCCTTTTCTGAATTTAGCAGATCTATTTTTGAAAAGTACTGTCTCTAATATTTCATCTGTAAAATTTCTTGAATTTTTGTATTTATATATAATTTATTCAGATTTTTAAAGACTTGTATCCCTGTACTGCAGTTTTGTTCAAAATTTTCCTGGGCTGAGCTAATGTTTTTTCTTATAAATCATGTTATTGGCTGATTTGTATATGTAATTGTAATGCAGCCTACCAATTGTGTCTTGCTATGATAGTCTGAAATGAATGTGATCAAAATTAAGTATAGTGCTTTTCATGATATAGCATTATAGAGTTGCTCATGGTGATCATTAAACCTTAAAAAATTTGAAGCATGGGTGAAATTTCCATGATATTCCTTTCCAGTTGTTGAACCAAAAATATGATACTTTGAAAGTTCCATCATCATCATCATTGTCAGCCATTATCAGTCCACTGCTGGACGAAGGTCTCCCCAAGTTTCCTCCACAACGGTCTGTCTTGTGCCAGTCTTCTCCATGTCACTCCCGCATACTTTCTAATTTCATCCACCCATCTTCCACGTGGTCTTCTTCTGGGTCTTTTCCTGTCCCTTGGAATCCAATCTAAAATTTTGGCTGTCCATCGAAGGTCTGTCCTTCTGGCAGTATGTCCAGCCCATTGCCATTTCAGGGATTTAACTCTGATCATGATGTCTTCCACTCTTGTCATTTTTCGGATCCACGAGTTCCTCTTCTTATCTCTCCTGGTTACACCAAGCATGCACCTCTCCATGCTCCTTTGAGTTGTCTGCAGCCTTTGTATGTCTCTTTTAGTTAAGGTCCACGTCTCTGCATCTGGTAATAAATTGTAAAGAAAATGATACCCCAAAAAAGTGTTTTTTTTAATTTCCAAAAGTTCGGGAAATTAGAGGTTTTTTTTTTTTTTTTTTTTGTTATTCATGCATAAGTAGTGTTTATTCACTGTAACCAATCTTAAAACAGAGAGGTTTCTGTAATAGTTGAAGTTCTCTGTAACAATGTAGTGTGCTTCCTCTTTTTTTTTATAGGAAAGCTTTCAGGGTGAAAGCAAAAAATAAATATGACAATTTAATACATTTTGTGTCTGCTATTAATAGCTGGGATATTACCAGATGGAGTTCAGAAAAGTGAATATACTGACTACATGAATTCTGTTTTGTTGAATGTGCAGTCAGAATGTTATAAGCACTCCATTAGCTACAAAGAATGCAATGTTGCATGCACCTCTTGCTTTTGAATTATAAATGCCCAAAATTTAGTCATATTATGTAATAATATGCATTTTTAGTTATAAAGCTCATGGCTGTTTCTAGTGTAATTTTGACAAAAGTGTCTTAAATTTTTGTGGGTGTTTCATTCTAGATTATTGTTTTTTACGGACTAATTTCCAAGGATAAACCATCATCTGCATTTTCATTGCAACTTACTGCCACTGCAGTAGTTGAAATGAACTACTACATGGAACCACTCTTTTAGTAATGACCAGCCCAAAAGATAATTGACAATGGAGTCTTTTTATTTCTTAGTTTAAAGTCTTTGCTTTCTAATTTAATAAGGCATTATAAAAATAAATTAAATATTTCTTGAAAGTGAGGTGAAAAAGGATTAGATTGGCAACAATCACTTGGGGCTGGTTGATACTGGAAAAGTGTTTCCATATAGTTACCTAAGACCACTGCAGTGACAGTGAGTTATGATGAATAGCATGACTTGTTCTCAAAAATCAGCTCATAAACACTACTATTAAAAAATCCACAAATTTAGGAAAAACTTATGCATTTTAATATCATAGAAATCAGTGAAGTAATAATCTTCACAAATACGTGGAATGCAGTTACATTTAAAAATTGTGTGGCAGTGTTTCTGTGGTGAATGTCATGAGCTTGCTTATGCATTGTATGTCCTCTCTTTTGTTATAAAATCATAAGAGAAAAAAATAAGCCTCACATATCAGAGTCTATTTGGTGCATACAATGGCACAACTTGTTAGCCAGTAAGGAGAGGCACTTCCTCAACTTCTACCACCCTAAAACCATCTGAGACTCACATGGAAGAAGATTATCCTGAAATCTTATTTAAACTTGTTTATGCTTTGAATATTGGTAATTAGTGTTCTGTTACCACAATCTAAGCCTAAAATACTGTGTGCATACAAGAGCAAATCAAAATGTAAAGGCAATTTCACTGTATTTGCCAAAAACAAAATGAAACTTAGCTAAATATAGCATTATTTTTCAATGTAGTTTTCCTGCAGTTCCACTTACTTTTGTAATGATCCACAACTTTCTTGAACTCACTGAAGAATATTTCGGCTGTCCCTGAAGCCATACATGTGCCTCTTCTTTCACTTCTTCATTATTTCCAAACTACCAATCACATAATGCTTCTGTAAGTGGATGTAGAGATAAAAATCACTTAGAACAAGATCCAGGTTGTAAGATGGATGTGGAAGAACATCAGACTTGAGATTTTTAATTTTCTCCATGGTTGCTGCTGCTGCTGTATGGAGGCGATCTTTGCTTTGGTGCAGAAGAACAGTTTAGGACAACAATCCTTTTCTTTTGTTGCAAAACTCAAGTTTTACCTCATCTTTAAGCATTGCTGAATATGTTGCACTGTTAATAGTTTGTTCATACTCCTGCTAATGTTCCAGAATAGGTTTATGCACAAGCTAGATTTTTTACCACAGGGTGTGCACTTGATTTTCTTTTTTACTAGGATTGAAAGGTGTTTCCACTCCATACTTTGTCTCTTGCTTTCAGGGTCAGAATGGTGCCCCCAGGTCTTGTCCCCAGTGACAGTCCTTTCCAGTTAACCTGGATCTTCATAAATTTGCAAAAACTGGGTGGAAATCTGTTGTTTGTGTTGATGAGTCAGCTGTTTTGGGACCTAACTGACACACACTTTCCATTATCTTAAGTCATCATGTAGTACTACATAGGCAGAACCATAGCTTAAGTTTAACATATCAGGCGCAGCAGACACAGTAATCTGTTGGTCTTCTTGAATGAGAGTTCATGCGACTGACATGATCCTGAGTTCGCAATGTTGATTGCTGCCAATCAACATTGCGAACTCAGAATCATTGTGGAATAGCTTTTTTACGGGTCTTATAGAGGTTATTTTTCATCCAAGTTTGTTGTCAAATTTTCGAACTAAAGCCTAGTTCGCCATCAGGACTATGTCACTGGAGTAGTTGCTGCCACTCAATTGGAAGAGTCCATCCGCAATTATCGTTAATTGTGGTACTTCTTCTTCTTGCTATTTCGATCCCTTCTTCTAGTTTCCTCTTTACTAAGTTTGACTGGTGGGCGATTATTTTCACTGAGTCCCAATTTATGGAGTGTCCACTTGCTTGTATATGTCTGTCTAGCCCTGTTTTGTTCCCAATGTTCCTAATAGCTGCTTGGTGTTCTTTCATTCGGACCTTAATACTTCTCCCTGTTTCTCCTATATAGCTGAGTCCGCAGTTACAGTCGATGCAGTAAATTACTCCTTCCTGCAATTGGATGTCCAATTCTTTCTGCTTTAAAGCTGGCAGGAATTTCTTTATTTTGTTATTAAGATCTGGAGCTAGCCTGATATTATATTTTGCTCCGATCCTTTTCAGGTTCTCGAAAAGTCCCTTGTGGTACGTAATTTTGCTGGTGAATTTGAAGTTGGTTTTCTCCTGCTTCTTTTTTGGCACTTGTTTAAATATTTTCTCAACATATGAGGAGGGGTAATTGTTTTCTGCCAATATTTCCTTTAATTCTTCTTTGTGAAGATCTTTCTGAGTAGCTGAAGAGACCAGGATTTCAATCTTTTCCAAAAATTGTCTCGCCGTATTCGATTTAATATAATCAGGGTGGAATGAGCAGAAGTCTAACATCTTCCCTGTGTTGGTGGGTTTTCTAAAAGCTGAGTGAATACTTTCCCCTCTCTTGAGGTCAAGGTTAAATCTAGGTAATTGATGCTATGGTCTCTTTCCTGTTCTAGGGTGTACTGCAAGGTATTCTCTAGTAAGTTAAATTCTTCCAGAATCTGAGAGGGTAGAGATTGGTCCACAGTATCTACTATAATTAGGACATCATCCATGTACCTCACATAGAGAGCAAACAAGGAGGGTTGTATAAGGATTTTTGCCTCTAGTTTACTTATATAATAATTTGCTAGCAGAGGTGCTAGTGGAGAACCCATTGCAAGTCCTGAAGTTTGCCTGTAATATTTCTTTCCAAACTGGAAGAAATTATTCTTGAAGGAAAATAGGAGCAGTTCATATATGCCAAGTAGTATTTCTTTATTGTGATTATGGAATACTATTTTTTCCGCAAGGTCATCTGCAATGAATTCCAGTAGGAGGTCCAGGTTAATGTTGGTATACATAGAGATTATATCCAGGCTTGCCATTACTGGATGAATTAATTCTGGCAAGTTGTCCAGTTTTCCTTTTAGCTGCATGGAATTTTTAGTAGGTAGGGAGGAGAAGGGAACATATCTCTGAGGTGACCAAGTAAATAATAATTAATGTTGGAGAGTGGCGAATTTCTAGTGTCTATTATAGGTCTTACTGTGGAATTCTTGACTGGATTTTGGAGAAGTTTTTGAAGAGCTCATTAAGCTGTTTTTTATTTCTTAAAGAGCTGATTAATTTCTTAAGATTTTTGACAGTTTGATCTATAGGGTTACCATTGAGTTCTTCATAATAAGGCTTGCTCAATTCAGCTTCCATTTTATTGTAATACTTCTCTTTTTCTATCAATACCAAAACTTTGCTCTTATCTGCTCTCAGTGCTACAACTTTATCATTGGCTTTGAATTTTTTAAAGTCAGCAATGGCATTTCTATTAAAATTTTAATAGAAATGCCATTGCTGACCTTAAAAAATTCAAAGCCAATGATAAAGTTGTAGCACTGAGAGCAGATAAGAGCAAAGTTTTGGTATTGATAGAAAAAGAGAAGTATTACAATAAAATGGAAGCTGAATTGAGCAAGCCTTATTATGAAGAACTCAATGGTAACCCTATAGATCAAACTGTCAAAAATCTTAAGAAATTAATCAGCTCTTTAAGAAATAAAAAACAGCTTAATGAGCTCTTCAAAAACTTCTCCAAAATCCAGTCAAGAATTCCACAGATCTATGGTACGATAAAAGTTCACAAAGAAGGCCATCCAGTAAGACCTATAATAGACACTAGAAATTCGCCACTCTCCAACATTAATTATTATTTACTTGGTCACCTCAGAGATATGTTCCCTTCTCCTCCCTACCTACTAAAAAATGCCATGCAGCTAAAAGGAAAACTGGACAACTTGCCAGAATTAATTCATCCAGTAATGGCAAGCCTGGATATAATCTCTATGTATACCAACATTAACCTGGACCTCCTACTGGAATTCATTGCAGATGACCTTGCGGAAAAAATAGTATTCCATAATCACGATAAAGAAATACTACTTGGCATATATGAACTGCTCCTATTTTCCTTCAAGAATAATTTCTTCCAGTTTGGAAAGAAATATTACAGGCAAACTTCAGGACTTGCAATGGGTTCTCCACTAGCACCTCTGCTAGCAAATTATTATATAAGTAAACTAGAGGCAAAAATCCTTATACAACCCTCCTTGTTTGCTCTCTATGTGAGGTACATGGATGATGTCCTAATTATAGTAGATACTGTGGACCAATCTCTACCCTCTCAGATTCTGGAAGAATTTAACTTACTAGAGAATACCTTGCAGTACACCCTAGAACAGGAAAGAGACCATAGCATCAATTACCTAGATTTAACCTTGACCTCAAGAGAGGGGAAAGTATTCACTCAGCTTTTTAGAAAACCCACCAACACAGGGAAGATGTTAGACTTCTGCTCATTCCACCCTGATTATATTAAATCGAATACGGCGAGACAATTTTTGGAAAAGATTGAAATCCTGGTCTCTTCAGCTACTCAGAAAGATCTTCACAAAGAAGAATTAAAGGAAATATTGGCAGAAAACAATTACCCCTCCTCATATGTTGAGAAAATATTTAAACAAGTGCCAAAAAAGAAGCAGGAGAAAACCAACTTCAAATTCACCAGCAAAATTACGTACCACAAGGGACTTTTCGAGAACCTGAAAAGGATCGGAGCAAAATATAATATCAGGCTAGCTCCAGATCTTAATAACAAAATAAAGAAATTCCTGCCAGCTTTAAAGCAGAAAGAATTGGACATCCAATTGCAGGAAGGAGTAATTTACTGCATCGACTGTAACTGCGGACTCAGCTATATAGGAGAAACAGGGAGAAGTATTAAGGTCCGAATGAAAGAACACCAAGCAGCTATTAGGAACATTGGGAACAAAACAGGGCTAGACAGACATATACAAGCAAGTGGACACTCCATAAATTGGGACTCAGTGAAAATAATCGCCCACCAGTCAAACTTAGTAAAGAGGAAACTAGAAGAAGGGATCGAAATAGCAAGAAGAAGAAGTACCACAATTAACGATAATTGCGGATGGACTCTTCCAATTGAGTGGCAGCAACTACTCCAGTGACATAGTCCTGATGACGAACTAGGCTTTAGTTCGAAAATTTGACAACAAACTTGGATGAAAAATAACCTCTATAAGACCCGTAAAAAAGCTATTCCACAATCACTATGAATAGAGGTGCCATAAATGCATTTACAACTCAGAATCATGTCGGTCAAGTGTGATTGAGCTCCATCAATCACACTTTTTCTTTTGTCAGATTTAAACCAACCTTTCTACCCATCAGAATAATCAGCACAGCAATCGGACATCTCTGAACTGCTTGCATTTACTGTTCATCATGTAACATTAATCACATCAGAAAACAAAATTACATCACCCTGGAGCTGGAATCAAACCCACATCTCCCAATTTCCATTTAAGCATGCTATCCATTGCATTACCCAGAATGATCAAGTTCCGAGTATCTGAGTGTTAAGAATCAGAACATTCGCTGATTTTTGCCAGTCAAAGCAAATTCTGCTTCCTCATGGCGTAGTTAAGTAAATCATGAAAATAATATTTCTTCCACAGAATTTACCTTTCTACCCATTCATAAAATTTTGTCTGACCCATACACTTATTAGCATACTAAATTTCAGCTGACCTAACCCCTTTATCCCAAAGATACTGTATTACTGCACATTGTTCAACAGTGGTGCAGTTAGAAAGATGAGCTTGCATGTTTACACACTCACCATCAGAGCCAGACTTATGCATAGCATTGCGCTGTGCAGGTGCTACTTTGTCTAACTGCCTTTAAGACATGTTAACTTTGGTTGGTTGCTTTTGCTTGCAGTATCAGTTTAATTCACAAATTGCCTTTACTTTTTGGTATATCCTCACAAAAATATCCATTGAGTAAATGCTGAAAAGATAGTCATTCTGGGTGTAAAAGGGTTAATTATCTAAGATTCTGGAACAGGATTTGGGCTTTAACGTATAAGTTTTATATCCAATTAACAACTGATCCATTAAACAATGTTTTTTTCCAAAATGGATTAAAATTGTTAAAGGTGGTTTGACTATGTCATTAAAAGATAAATTTACCTGAAACTTACTTCTTTCACAGGCTTCTCGGCAGCTGTTGGAATCAGACCATGGAGATCCTTTCACATTGTTGAATGCATACCATAAGTGGCTTGAAATCAAATCTAATCATCACTGTAATTCTCGAAAATGGTGTAGACACAGAGGTTTAGAGGAACAAAGGTTTTATGAGATGACAAAACTCAGGAAGCAATTCAAAGATTTACTGAAGGTGGTTATAAACATGTTCTGATTAATTTTTCCTTAATGGACTTCTTATTTGTTACTAAATAAATAACATTACAATGTTTCAGAATAATGGTACAACTGAAAGGAAGTAATTTCTGGATAATCGTAAGCTTTGAAAGTGATATATAGCATTTTTATTAGAGCTGTCATTTTCAAGAGAAATATGTTTAAAATGCACATTTTGTGTGTGTGTGTGTGTGTGTGTGTGTGTGTGTGTGTGTAATATTAAATTTCGTTTTTATTGTTGTGTAATACATGTCATTTGCTCCATGTATTCCATGCTAATATCAGATAGCACTTTTTTGTTAGCTTTCTTCTGAAATAACATTATATCAGTGTAGTGTCCAGTTGCAGAATTCACTTGATTCTTTTCCTATATATCTTATTTATTTATGTATCTATCTATCTATCTATCTGTCTGTCTCTCAATCAATCATGTATTCATTGAGAACATATAAATATTGAAAACAGACCTTGGTAGTCTCAAGAGTCAGAAACATCTACAAGAAAATGAAGAACTCAGAGGAGAAAGAAAATTAAATGAATTCTTCAGCTGAACAATACTTGGAATCCCATAATATATTTTCCGTCCAACCCTTAACTTTATTCTTATTTCCCATAAGATTAACATAGAATTTGCATATAAACTCCAACACATTTCTATCTCTTATTCATTCATGATCATGTCATATTTGCAAAATTCTTTTCATCAAAACCTCAGTGTTAATTAAAATGTTAGAATAGTCCTTGTCATCCAAATGATAAGTTGAAGATAAAGGTGGTGTTGTCATTCAGACAGTGCAAAATTGGTTCAAGAAGTTTGCAGTTGGTGGCAGCTTGGAGAGGAAAAAACATTCAGCAAGGCCTCTTTGGGTGATTTGGACACCCTAGTCATGGCTGAAGCAAATCCAACATCCACCACCTGCAAATTGTCAGCCAGACAGGGAGCTTCCAAATCCACCTTTACTGACCACTTGCACAAGCTCAGAAAGCTCTAAAGATAATAGCCCAAGATGCTGCATGAATTGACCCCCAGCTCAGGCTAAATGACACATCTGGGTCTGCAAGGAACTTCTCAAAAATCTGCATGCCATTTGATTCATCAAGCAGATTGTTAACAGTGATGAGAAGTGGATTTACTTGCATAATCCAGACACCTCCAAATAGTTTAATAGTAGTGAACCTGCTTTGTCTGTCCCCAAATGTGGACATTTCAAGAAAAAGATGATACTGTATGGCTAATGGAATTACAAGGGTGTGAACCATTTTGAGCTCATTCTGAGATATCAGTGCCAAACTGGACCCAAGTAAAACTTTACGAACTTGATGGAATCAAGCTCCTGTCATACCTAGTGTACAGCCTCAACATAGCCCCCTTCTGATTAATTATCACCTGTTTGTGGTGATGGCACATTTTCTCCATGGTAGACACTTCACTGACTCAGACAATGTCTAACCTGGGAAGTTTTTCACCTCGAAGTTAAAGGCATGGTACCATGCCAGGATTGAACACCTTGCAAACTCTTGAACATGATGATACATACTTTGAATATATAAGCAATGATTGTTACAAGATTTTGAGTAATTACATTTTTATATTAGAAGTGCCATTTTCTTCTGAACACTCTAATGCATCATTCATGCAGTGGATAACTCAGTTTCTGCTCCTTTTTCTCTTCAGTTGTGTGTTTGGATGGTAAGTGTAAGTGCATATGTTATATTTATTAGATTTCCAGAGTTTATGCTAAATATCTATGAAGACTAAAGGACAATGAAGTTATCTATACTGAAAACTCACCTTTTTGCCCTTAACTCTAATTAAATGAGCACATTTAAAACATGTATGACCTTTGACATTTTTGCTTTGGGGCAACTCCAGTGCGAAGCACGAAAACCACAGCACAAACTTATTTAAAAAATTTAATTTCAACCTTAACCACTCCCCATTCCTGTTAAACACAAAAACTAATTTAGAAATGAAATATGAATGTAAGAATAAAAAAGTTTAAGCTGAAATTTAAAATTATTTTTTAAAATTATCTTCATTCTCAACACATCACCAAGAACACAACATTCAAACTCAGACAAAAACAGCATCATTTACCATTCACTATCTAAAATAACTCAATTTAAAAAATCACAACAAACTTAAAAAACAAAAAAACAACAACAACAACTTAGCTTCCCACACTTCTCACTCGTCTCCCATTTGTCTGCAAATGTTCACGCATACTTAAAGTATTTTTGCTCCCTTCTAGAGCATCCTCAGAAGCACAACAATGTCTACCAGTTGACACCAGGCTGATAAAGGAAGCTCTCTCATTACTCTCACATGGGGGGGGGGGGGGTACTTTTTTTGAACCAATAGCATATCAACACCACAACCTCGGGCTTATATGAAATGCGCGCCCATGCTGCCATCTTGTGGGACAAAAAACAAATCCAAATACGAACACTTATTACTTTTTTACTATGCTTAATATGAATGCTTCATGGATCAGAGAAAGCTGCAGGATCATGATTATTACAGACCTGTTAATTTTTATTTTTTTCAATGAACACAGACTCACCAATTCTAAGTTCCCTTTCATTTTTATATTTAGCCAATAACTTTGTCCTGAAATTTTAGAAATTTGGTATTTTTAATGCAATACTGTATTAAATCAGTTTTTTGTTCTTCTCTTTTTTTTTTTTTTTTTTTTTTTTTTTGCCAGTTTTTGATGTGTTGATTAAGTCTATAATTTAATTTATTTTTAGTACTACTAATATAAGATTTTTTGGGGAAAGTTATAGAAATCAGAATTTCATATACACCAGCTGTATCTAATATATTTTGATGAGGTTTATTATTTACTATCAAATCTTTTTGGATGGAAACTGTCCAAAAAAGGAATTATATTTTTCGACCAATTTTATTTAATTCTGTTGTAAGAGATTTTATATATGGAAATGAACCTTGATATTTTTTATTTTCAATATCTTCTCTCTTTTTTATGTTTTTATTTTTGTTTTATATCATATATATATATTTTTTTAAATGTCGGAGGCCATACGTGCTTTAAATATGTCCATTTCCGTGGAGTTAAGGGCAAGAAGGTGAGTTTTCAGTATAGGTAATTTCACTGTCCTTTAGTCTTCATAGATATTTAGTGTTACTGCTATACACACTAAAAATATTTATAACCAGTGAGATGAGGTTAAGCTTTTCTCACTGAAGGTTATAGTAAAGCATTCCAGAGTTTAGTTCTGTGAATTATGTACATTTGGAAATTTTGTTGAAATTCTGAAGAATATGAAAAGATTTTTCATTTAAATGCATATCCTGAAGGTAACAAAAGGAAACTCTGCAAATATAATTAACAGGATTTTTTTCATCAAAATTAAGTTTTGTTCTTATGAATAAGAACTTATAGTAGGCATGTGTAATTTAATTTAAGGATTCCTTTGTTGATGTGCAGATGTATGATGATGATGATGATGATAGTTCTTTATTTTTTAAATCATTACTTTTTGGAATAAAAATACCATAACTGACTAGCTTCCAGTGGTGACTTTCAAGTTTTCTGAGGAACTGGCAGCATGGATGGCATTTAATGATTACATTTCTATACTAGATAAATTGTGATCTTATGTGCTGTGGAAATTTTTTCATTTGTACAAATTTCACCAATTGAACAAACGTAAGTTTACTTTGTGCACTTAAATTTGTTAACGAAAATTTTTATTTTTCTCCGTTTTCTTTTAAGGATGCTGGTTTTTTACCAAAGGAAGAAGAGTTCTCTACTAGTAATGATAGAGTCAGCAGATATGGTGAACTAAAACAGCTCAAGAACATGAAGCGGGAGTTTCACACAGCACCAAGGAAACGTAAGCTTTTGCGATTAGAGACAGGATTTGAAGGTTTTGCCGAAGACAAAAGTGACCCAGAAGAGGAAGGAATTGATATAAAAGATGTGGAGTTCCGCATGTCAAATGACAGAAAACAAGTTTATGTAGGTATTCATATGTGAATTTTAGTATAACAAAATAGAGGTAAATAAATGAAAGATTTACTATGATAATGGGTTGTGAGATATTTCTGTATGTTTGTAAAGTATACAATTTTTCAGATGCCATGAAAGTTCGTATGAACTATGTACAAGTGAAGGACATTATTCTTAATCAAACTACTGTAGAGTAGGGCATTTAGTATCACATTATTTTGCAATGTTTCTGGCATGCAGTGCTTTTCATCATGTCTGCAATTATATTTTTTATTTTAACTATTGTTTTCCTATTTTGACTCCTGCTGTAGTTTTTCCTGCTTATTGTAAGTATTGTTTCTGAGAAGTTTTCTCTGCTGCTTTTGCACGCTTGGTTTTTCAGTTTGTACATTATTATTTACTTTTTTTTTTTTTCCTAAAAAATTGTTTCTGTTCATTGCTAAAGTTTGGTTTAAATTTTATATATATATACAGGGTGTTTCCCAAAGTCGCGGCTCGCTTCAATAACTCGAGAATGAATTGGAACAGAAAAACAGGGTCAACAGGTATTAATAAGGGATGATATGATCTATTTAAGGGATATGTGACTGACCCCCCCCCAGGCCCCCTGATCAGGGGGCTGGGGGGGGCTATCTCATAAACAAAGCAAGTTAGGAAAAAATTTCCAATTACAAAGTTACAGCGTTTTTACCTTAGTGTAAATCCGCAGAAACATTTCTAATAGCTCTCCAGGTTCGGGCTGTGCCCTCTTGAGCTATTGCACATCTACAAGGAAAAGTTGTTTTCGCCGCAAATCTTGAAATGTTTCTGCTTTTTCCTGAGCTTTGTAAGAAAAGGCATCTGAGGGATGATTTTTTCGTTGGCGAAACTAAGGGTTCGAAAGCCCCCACCACCACCACCCCTCGACTTCTCTCGCTTTTCGCCAAGAAGCTGTAAAGTCAAAAGTCACCCCTAAACTTTGCGCAAAATGCCACTGTGTAGTAAATTTAGGGTTTCAGTTTATGTATCTAGAACTTTAGAAGGAAATCTTGGAAATTATGGTCCTAATCTATCCCCAAATCCCCGAAAGAAATTATTGCCTATGGTAAGCTCCCTTCAGGAGCTCAACAAATACAAAAATCAACAGATATTTTTGGGGAACAGCAACTGACAGTAAGAGACCCTTGCAGTAGTGATTGATCTATCAGGACAAAACAAAGTAGATGATTTTTTTACCACCAACTTGATAGCTGAATTCAACCAGGCAGTTATTCTAACTTGTCACAGTGGCTTGTAGTCGAAAATCACGCTGATCTCTATAAACTTGCCATTTTAATGTAGTAACTCGTTCTAATAACAATACCATCAGAAATAGTGGGGGAAAGATCACATGTAAATCATTCACAAAATTCAAAATGTCCGTCATCAGCTACAACGCATGTTTGAATTCTACGAAGTACAGTTTCTGGCAACTTAGGCAGCTGACACGAAGGAATACTCCTACAGGCAGTAGTAATTCGTTGTTTCAAAACATTCCGATCATCGGGTAGTGTTGCATAAACTTGGGATTTCAAATGGCCCCAAAAATAAAAATCCATTGGTGTTAAGTCCGGTGACCTGGGTGGTCATTCTACGTTCCCGCCATATCCTATAATCCTCTCCTTGAAAGTTCGTTTGAGGAAATTTTGAACAGGCAATACTTTATGTGCTGGGGCTCCATCGTGTTGAATCCACATAAGAAGACGACTTTGAAGCGGAAGACCATAAAAAAATCAGAAAGTATTACCTTTAGAAGGTCACAATAACGTCCTCCAGTAAGCGGACCTTCAAAGAATACAGGGCCAAGAATTGTATTTCTCCATATCCCACACCATACTGTAACAGACCATTTTCTTTTATGACAAACATCTCTTGTCTCATGAGGATTATCCAGAGCCCAAAAATGAGAATTGCATTTGTTTGTTACACCCTTACAAGAGAAACAGGCCTCATCAGTCCACAAGACGTCATGCAGAAAAGAAAATTGATCATTTTTTTTCTAGAATGAAATTGCACCGATCCAACCGTTGTTCATTATCACCTTCATATAAAGCCTGTTGTAAATGGACGTGGTATGGGTGCAAATCATGCCGATTCAAAAATTTTCAAATTCTGGCATTGGAAAGGCCACATGCTAAGCTCATTTCTCTGGTACTGATCTGAGGGTTTAAATGAGCATAAGTGACAACATCTTCATCATGAACCAGCGCATAAGATCCTTGAGGTCTTTCAATGCGTGGTCGGGGACTCACAGTACCTGTTGTTCGTAAACACATAGCAACATGTCTTATGGTGGAAGAACTTGGACACAGCAAATCAGGGAAATGTTCTGCGTATAATTTTCTAGCAGCGCGAGCGTTTCGTTGACATTCTCCAAAAATTAACATAATTTCATAATATTCAGCAAATGAATAACTTTCCATTAGTAGGGTTTGTTCTTTGCATACAACTTAGAATTAACTAACTTTTTCACCTTTTCATAAGCCCGGCATGGCAAAGGTGTTCCGAGGCAAAGTTCGTAGCAAAAAGAAAAAGCGACTTAAAACGCTTGTAGACTGACGATACGAGTGAAATCAAAAGACAAATTGTGCTTCGTTGATTAATGCTCTTTGCAAATGGACTTTTACTTCCACAGACCACATTCTCAGAATAAAAAGTAACTTTGCATAGTGCCATGATCATATGGTGGGTGCACATTAACAAGTATTTCCATAAGTAAGCAACACATTGTCCACAAAAGACACCCACCAGCTCTAAGAGAAATCGACGGCACTGCTAGGATCCTGTGTTCTTATAAGGTTTAACTAAACAAATATGCACATACGAGTCTGCTTTTGTTCTGATAAGCATCTTTTTTTCAGATCCGAATGTTTCTGCAATCCAGTTTAAAACATGATAATTTTGCGTTAATTGTTATCCGATATTCTTTATTCATTACAATCCAAACTCTGTTTCTTTAACTAGTTTGTAAGAATATGGTTTATTTCTGTTATTAATGATAGTGTATCACTGTAATCCGCACATTAGGAAAAAATAATGATAAGTTGGTTATTTTAATGTGAGGAATTTTAAAACTGTTGCTAGCTGCAGTATGGAATCCATGTGTGCAGGTGAACACATACTGTTTCTTTTGTTGTTTCCAGTCCTTTCCTACTGGTTGACACATTCCACGAAAACATTCCCGAGGGAAATTCGCATTTACTTGATTTTTTTTCAACCCCTGATACATCAAGACTTCCGAGGGATTTGATACAGAGTGGGTGCTTGGCCCGTTGAACGAGTTCAGGAATAAAAGCATTTGACCCATTGTATACACAATACAGGAATCACCATAAGAGATACGCATAATTCAACTTCGGTACAAATGTTTTTCTCGATAATGTAACAAGGTAAGTAAAATAGCATGGTCTGCTATGGTAAATTTTAACTGTGCTATATTTCACAGATTTGGAATTGAAGAACCCATATTTCCTAATGTCAGAGGTCGAGAAATGCCAATAACAGCACACAACTGTAGCACGAGTCTTTGCATCTGCTAATTCTACAGCCTACATGGACTATGTAAGAAGCCAGGGGGTATTTAAATGGGGGCATCTGGGATTCCCCTTTAGCCCCCTTACCTTACATTAGAAAAGGGTGCATTAATTTTTTTCTTCTATTTTTCATTACATATTATTTTTTCTGGTGGATTTCAAAACTTCCATTTTTTGTCGGACCCCGAAAAAGAATTCTATATGCCCCTGTAATAAGGGCAACACAGTCCAAATGATTGCTTAAAACTACAAGCAGCTGTTATGGAGCTGTTTGTAGTTTTAGGCATTGGATAGACTAAATATGTGTTGATTTTTGTATTTGTTGAGCTCCTGAAGGGAGGTTACCATAGGCAACAATTTATTTCGGAGATAGATTAGAACCATAATTTCCAAGATTTCCTTCTAAAGTTCTAGATACATAAACTGAAACCCTAGATTTACTACACAGCGGCATTTTGCGCAAAGTTTAGGTGACTTTACAGCTTCTTGCCGAAAAGCGAGAGAAGTGGGGGGGGGAGGCTTTCAAACCCTTAGTTTCGCCAACGAAAAAATCATCCCTCAGATGCCTTTTTACGAAGCTCAGGAAAAGGCAGAAACATTTCAAGATTTGCGGGGAAAACTTTTCCTTGTAGATGTGCAATAGCTCAAGAGGACACAGCCCGAACCTGGAGAGCTATCAGAAATGTTTCTGCAGATTTACACTAAGGTAAAAACACTGTATAACTTTGTAATTGGAAATTTTTTCCTAACTTGCTTTGTTTATGAGATAGCCCCCCAAGCCGCCTGATCAAGATTCCTGGGGGGGGGTCAGTCACATATCCCTTAAGTAGATCATATCATCCCTTATTAATTCCTGTTGACCCTGTTTTTCTGTTCCAATTCATTCTCGAGTTATTGAAGTGAGCCGCGACTTTGGGAAACACCCTGTATATATATATACGACACAAAATATATTAAAAACACAAATCCAAAAACATTCAACTCGCCCATCCCACCAAATGATCCGCAACAGCCGAAAAAAACAGTAAACCCAAAAGAAATAATGAACCAAGAAAAACATCAAAAATATATCTAAAATTTAGCTGTCATCATCAGAAAGACCCCAGCGAAATATATGGCCTTTCAAAACAACAGCAAAGGCAGACAAGGTCAACACTTGCTGTGTGGGTCCCCTAGGCCATAAATGGAAACAACGACAGACCTAGATAAGACAAAAAAAACTAAAATATAAAATGAAAATAATTTTTATATCATTATTTCTTTTGGGTTTATTCTTTCTTTCGGCTGTTGCGGGTCGTTTGGTGGGGTGGGTGAGTTGAATGTTTTGGGATTGTGTTTTTAATAGATTTTGTGTCGTATATCAGAGCATAGTTCAATCTGCTGCATCTGCGCATCTGAGCTTGTGCTCATTTTTCTTTGTAATATTTCTTTGTAACTTTTGATGTCATTTTCTTGTGGGTTGAGTATGTATAGAGTGGAAGACATCATGATCAGAGTAAAATCCCTGAAATGGCAATGGCCTGGACATACTGCCAGAAGAACAGGCCATCGATGGACAGCTGAAATTTTAAACTGGATTCCAAGGGACAGGAAAAGACCCAGAAGAAGACCACATGAGAGATGGGTGAATGAAATTCGAAAGTATGCGAGAATAACATGGAGGAGACTGGCACAAGACAGACCGTTGTGGAAGAAACTTGGGGAGACCTTCGTCCAGCAGTGGATTGACAATGGTTGACGATATATATATACACTGCTGGACAATTGCTAAGGACGGACCATAAACGGCTATATAGCGCATAAAAAGTAAGTGTGGTTGGATGCCAAGTGAAATAAAATAATGTCAGAATGCCAGGACATTACAAGAAAGACAATTTATTGTGCTCTGAAATCCAGAAGGCTTTGGAACGTGTTCAAGGGACAAACAGGCCATTTTGTGCAGAATACGTAAACGTGAAAAAAATGCAATTACCGTCCGCAGGCGTTCCGTCGTAAGATGTCAATACGGGATATGGCCACCATGGAGGGCGATGCAAGATTCCACACGTCGTGTCATGCATTGCACAACATTATCAAGCAGCTGTTGGGGTAATTTATCCCATTTCTCTGTCAGTGCACGGATGAGGGTGTCCTTGTTTATTGGAGGGCATTTGCGACCAGCAAGACTCCTCCCTAAAGCATCCCACACATTTTCAATGGGATTCAGATCTGGAGAACGTGCTGGCCATACGAGGCGTTGAATACCCTCGCTCTCAAAACACTCCTGGACAGCGATTGTTCGATGACATGTTGCGTTGTCGTCAATGAAAATGAATATCACCGACAGCACCACGGAACATGCGAACATGAGGTAGCAGAACATCATTAATGTATCGTTGGCCAGTCATAGTCCCAGTTGGAAGCACATAGAGGGACGTACGGCCATTGATCATGATGCCAGCCCATACCATGACACTACATGTCAGATATCGGTCCCTTTCCTGTATGTTTGCTGGACAATATGCAGTACCACTATCACGCCAGATCAGTTGTCGTCGACAATCAGATGATAGACTGTATCTACTCTCATCTGAGAAGAGGACAGCAGACCAGTCGTTATCTGTCCAATGGCGATGTTGATGGCACCATTGCAAACGGGCGGTACGGTGACGTCTGGACAATGGGATGCACACAACAGGACGGCGGGCGTATAGTCCTCCTTCATGCAAACGTCTGGCGACAGTTTTTCGGGAGATCCGCTTGCCAGTAGCAGCCATAAACTGATTTGCTACCTCACTAGCTGTGCTGCGCCTGTATCTTTTTGTTGATAGCACAATGTACCGATCTTCTGCAGGTGTCGTACTGCGAACACGACCTCCCCGTGACGTTTGCTACACTCTCCATTTGTTTGAAATGATTTCCAAAGCCTTGAAACAACACTGTGGCTGACGTCGAACTCCCTGGCAACATCTGTTATTTTTCACCCTTCTTCAATCTTGCCAATAATACGGCCACGCGTAAAATCATCTAGGTGATGTCGGGAAGACATACTGAGAATTGCAAGTTCGTCAATTGATTCTTTCCCTTTCAACTTTGCGTTTGAACAACAACGGTCAATACGCGTCAAATCCTTTATATCTCTTATCAGCGCTATGACGTCACGAACAAGTTCGACACTCCAAAATTTGCATACGCACAACACGTCTTACTGTATCCCGCACTTATGCTAATTTTCACATTTTCCTGCCTTCCATTTTATGGTTGCTATCGTTGCTATTGTCATCCGTCCTTAGCAATTGTCCGGCAGTGTATATACACTGCTCGACATTGAAATTTTGAAATTGCCCCACCCAGAAGGAGTGAGGATAAAGAGGTGAAATTGAGCATGCAAATAGGAATACATAAGGGTTTACCTTGATGTTATTTTCAGCCATGTACAGTGTTTATCAGATGAGATAATGCTGCACAATGAGTATGCCTCAATAAGTGGCTGCACCACTGCAAACAGCAATACAGGCAGCAATGTGGCATGACAATGAGCCATACAGTCGATTGATATCATCCTGAGGAATGGAGCACCAAGCATGGTTGACTTGCTCCCATAATTCATCGAGACCCGAGCTTTGTGTACACGGGCATTATCTTGCTAGAAAATGGGGTGCTGTAGCCTATTCAGGAATGGTATCAAAATGGGCTGCAAAACCTCACTCGTGTATCCTGCAGCTGTCAGTGTGTGAGCGATGCAGACGAAAGGTGACCTGCTGTCATGCGCAATAGCACCCCATACATGATGCCTGCCTGACGGGCAGTGTGGTGGTCGCAGACGAAACAGTGATCCGTCCACTCACCGGGATGTTGCCAGACGCAGATGTCAGCACCCAGACAGAAATGGGATTCATCACTGAAGACCACAGTTGTACATTTATGACCCCAGTTCGCGTGGCTTTGGCACCAAGCCAGATGAGCGCTGTGATGGCTGGCCGTCAATGGCAGTAAACATGAGGGTTGCCTACTGTGCAGGTTTGCCACATGTAGCCTTCACTTTACAGTGCAGTTTATTATGCTGACGACCATGGCTGATGACACAGCACGTCAAATATCCACTGCAGTGCTTTCTGGTGATGAACGAGCGTCGAACAATCTGCCAGTCCAGGCGTGCTGACTTCAGTTGGACTGCACAACTGCTGCTCCGATGCACATACAAACCTTCCTGTAGCCACTGGTGCAAACAGCATCCAACAGTTTGTGCATCGCATTGCACACGCGCAGCAATACGTGTAGACCAGCTACTTCACACAGGCCTACAATTCTTCCTCTCTGAAATGCTTCCAAATAGCATTAAACCTTCTGACGGCATGTATCCGGCATTTTCTGCCTTCGCTTAACAGTTTCTCAGCACAAACAACAAATCTGAAATGTCCATGACACTTCCACCGGCGACCACACGTTACCATCCCTGTTGCTGCTGGCACTTTTATCTCATGAACGTGTGATGTCATCAGCTCTGGTTTAACATCATTTGCATATCTCAAGTGGGTACACCCGCCCTGTGATTTGCATGTTTGTAGCACCTCCTTTTGTGTGGGTCAATTTCTATGTCGAGCAGTGTATAAAGCTCGAGGAAACTGACACCTGCATTTACCTTAGACAACAGATATCAAACAAAGGTCACATTGGTGAGGAAATTAATCAGCGTATAAAACTTGGCTGGAGAGCTTTTGGAAGAAACAGTACAATTTTCAAGAGCAATATGCCATTATGTCTTTAAATGAAAAGTGTTTAATCAATGCACCCTTCCAGTTCTTACATATGGAACAGAGACATAGACCTTAACTAAAAAAGACATGCTAAGGCTACAGAGAACTGAAGGAAGCATAGAAAGATGCATGCTTGGGGTAACCAGGAAAGATTAGATGAGGAACTTATGGATAAGGAAAATGATAAGAGTGGAAGACATCATGATCAGAGTAAAATCTCTGAAATCGCAATGGGCTGGACATGTTGCCAGAAGAACGGACCACCGATGGACAACCGAAATTTTAGACTGAATGCTAAGGGACAGAAAAAGACCCAAAAGAAGACCACATGGAAGATAGAAGGATGAAATTCAAAAACATGTTGGAGTAATATGGAGGAGAGTGGTCTAAGACAGACAGTTGTGGAAGAAACTTGGGGAGACCTTCATCCAGCAGTGGATTGATAATAATAATGATATATATATATATATATATATATATATATATATATATATATATATATATGCGCATGTTGAGTTATATCTAAAGTTAACAGAAAAGTAACCAAAGCTCTTATGGAAACAGCAACAAAATTAGCTGGGTCTAAGAACAAGTTGCATGTGAACAAATTATTAGGAGAAACCAAAATGTTGATGCAAAAAAGAAGAGAGATGAGGACAACTAAAGAAGATGTGACTTCCAAAGTGGAATATATAGAGCTATGTAAGACGGTACGAAAAAGTATCACTGAAGACGTAAGGAAATTCAACTGTGAACTAGTAAGGAAAGCAATTGAAAACAACCAAAGCCTAAAGATAGCAAAGGGACATCTCAGTAAGGGAAGAAAACAAATTATGGCACTGAGAAAAGAAGATGGTTCTGTAACAAGAAATAGAGGCAAAATTTTGACAAGAGTGAAAGATTTCTACTCCAAATTATACAAAAGGGATGATACATGTACTCCAGACATCATGAAAGGTACCAGTACCAGAATTCTTCCAGTCCTCCCAGCAGAAGTTGCACATGCAATCAAGAACATGAAGCGGGGAAAAAGCTCCAGGAGAAGATGGAATTACTGTAGACATCATACAAGAAGCAAGTGGAGAAATCGAAACAGTACTCGCCCAAATTTTCACTCGATGCCTTAATGAAGGGAAGATTCCTGAGGATTGGAACAATGCTACAATGATCCTGCTACATAAAAAAGGTGACATTGAGGATCTCAGGAACTACAGACCTATCAGCCTCCTATCAGTGGTTTATAAAATCTTCACTAAAGTTCTTTCACACCGTTTGAAGGTAACACTGGACATGGCTCAACCGAGAGAACAAGCTGGATTCAAAAGTGGCTACAGCACAATAGATCATATCCACGTACTGAGAGAACTAATTGAAAGAGCGAGGGAATATGAACTTCCATTGTGCATGGCTTTTATCGATTATGAAAAAGCCTTTGATTCGGTGAAACCATCAGCAGTTACAATGGCTTTGAAATCCTGCGGTGTTGAAGATACATACATTAATATTATTAATAACATCTATGAAAATGCAACTGCAAAGATTCGGCTGTTTGAAAATACAACACACATAAAAATTGGAAGAGGAGTGAGACAAGGTGACACCTTATCTCCGAAGCTCTTTAATGCGACATTGGAAAATGTCTTTCAATCACTGAACTGGGAAAACAAAGGGATAAAGATTAATTGAGAATATCTAACCCACCTTCGTTTTGCTGATGACATAGTCATTTTTGCAACTACCCCATCAGAGCTGCAGAGTATGATCCAGGAACTTTCTGACAAGAGTAAAGAAGTGGAATTAAAAATGAACTTTCAGAAGACAAAAGTGATGTTCAGTGCTTTTACAAGAAATGAAGATTTATTGATTGATGGAGAAAAGCTGGAGATAACAGACACGTACGTCTTGGACAGCAGATATCAAGTGAGGGTCACATTGATGAAGAAATTAATCGGCGTACAAAACTTGCCTGGAGAGCTTTTGGAAGAAACAGCATAATTTTCAAGAGCAATATGCCATTATGTCTTAAAAGAAAAGTGTTTGATCAATGCATCCTTCCAGTGCTTACGTATGGTGCAGAGACGTGGACCTTAACTAAAAGAGACATACAAAGGCTGCAGACAACTCAAAGGAGCATGGAGAGGTGCATGCTTGGTGTAACCAGGAGAGATAAGAAGAGGAACTCGTGGATCCGAAAAATGACAAGAGTGGAAGACATCATGATCAGAGTTAAATCCCTGAAATGGCAATGGGCTGGACATACTGCCAGAAGGACAGACCATCGATGGACAGCCGAAATTTTAGATTGGATTCCAAGGGACAGGAAAAGACCCAGAAGAAGACCACATGGAAGATGGGTGGATGAAATTCGAAAGTATGTGGGAGTGACATGGAGGAGACTGGCACAAGACAGGCCGTTGTGGAGGAAACTTGGGGAGACCTTCGTCCAGCAGTGGATTGATAATGGTTGACAATGATGATGATGATATGCGCATGGTGAGTTATATAGCCAAACTCCCCCGATATAATTCCACAGGAAAATGACAAGAGTGGAAGACATCATAATCAGAGTAAAATCTCTGAAACGGCAATGGACTACACATATTGCCAGAAGAACGGACTGCCGATGGACAACCAGAATTTTAGACTGGATTCCAAGGGACAGGAAAAGACCTAGAAGAACAACACGTGGAAGATGGGTGAATGAAATTTGAAAGCTTGACAAAGAGATATGCAGGAGACTGGCTCAGAACAGACCGTTGTGGAAGAAACTTGGGGAGACCTTCATCCAGCAGTGGATTGATAATGGTTGATGATACAAACACACACATACACACACACATGCACGCACACACAACTCAGTGTAGTCAAATTTCAGCTATGTTTGCCAAACTTGTGTTGTACTCTCCTCATGTCAGTTGATGAAAGTCATTTAGATATTTTTATGTGGTCAACATGTAAACAAAGATTTTTGTGGTTGGTGTGAACAAGATTTTCATGAAGCAGATCATGTATGCATCCAAGGACCCTCCCACATATGTGCCAGTAGCCAAGACATCAAAAACAGTTAGTTCTTGTTTCCATTTTATGTAATAATTTTTCTTCCTGATGTGCATGTTGAGTGGAGGGACCTTGCTTTTCAGGTTATACCCTCCAGTATGATTCTTACTATGGAAAGAAGAATGAACTGCTTTTGATGTCCTGTTGTGATTTTCCAATTTAAAGTAGTCCAACCAAGAAGAAAAACTATATTTAATGACTGATCAATAAGTCTGTATGCTCACATAGAAATATTTTATCTGGAGACCTGAAAACTTTGCAAGTCATTCAGCCTCTTCGCTACAAAGTCACCATCTATGCAATATATTTTCCACCATCTATGTGTTTGTTGTTACAGGCTCTTAGAGTAGAACTCATTTTGAGCAGCAAACCAGGCTTCAACTTTGTCAGCGACATTATTGTCTGTCAGAAAGTTCTGAACGTGCATTAGTGGCTCCATTTCATAGAAGAGTAATGTGGCTGGTTGTGCTAGATCTAGAAAATGAGGTGGGTACACTAGGGTTTCATATTATCACTGTAGTGCAAACTGAGACAAGAGGGCTGCTGTGTGGGACAGTGCATTGTCCACAGCAAGTAGGCAGATTCCTTTAATCAACATTCCTTGTCCTTTTATCTTTATTACTTCTCATAATTTAGCCAGTAGGTTCTTTTAATAGTTCCCAATGATTGTATGACCCTTTGATGTGTAATCTGTAAGGAATATTCTTTTGCAGTCCATAAAAAAGACAATCTTATCGATGAGCCTGATCCATGACTTTGTGTGTGCATGTGTGTGTGTGTGTGCGTGCACATGCACGCGCTGATGAACAAAAAGTGTGATACATCCATGACAGAGTCAGTTTTGCAAGTCAAACAAGAAAGGCATCAACATTACCGCACACACAGCTCCAACAGTTATTCACTATGCTCCTTTCAACAAATCTTCTGAGGAGGTGTCAGCTTTCTTAGAACTCATCTGGATGATCTTAGAACTCTTTGGGTGTATGCATGATCACATGCATACACCCAAAGTCTTTTGGGTGTATGCATGTGATCATGCATTTTGCTATATATTGACCCACAGCTTATGCACACTTCATGCATTATGGCATTCTGTCAACAATCACCAGCTTCAACACCTTTGTGACTATGTCAGCATCAATGACTGATGTGAGTCTGTGTTCTCTTTGGTATTCAGTCACCTAGTAAATACATATTTAAACTGTCTTTACAGCATTTTACAGTCCTACGTGATAAGCACCCTTCCCTATAAATGGCTTCCAGTTGTTATTGGATTTATTTCACCACTATGCCATGCAAATGAAGAAACTTGATCACTCCCACTATCTGGCTTTCTCCAACATGCTACCACTTGCTATTTCCTCTCCAGCAGAGGAAGTGCATTACCTAAATAAACGAAAGAGTCATGTTTTCCAGTGAAATCATTAACCAAGTCGTGCACATAATTAGAATTCTATAGCTTAAATGTTTCTATATGAGGGCATGAATGTACTGAATGCCGATATGAATACTGAAGTAGTATTAAAATTTGTGTTAAGTTGACAATAACATTTTCGAAGACGAAAGTAAAAACACAATCTAAAAACATACACATCAACAATTAGCTCATGAGTACAGGATGGTTGCTACATTTAATGACTGGTGAAAAACTTATGACAAGCTAAGGTAATGGTATTTAGAATGGCAAGATCTTTCAACCTTACAGGTCATCATCATGCCAACAACCCCCACAAGAACACTGGGCTGGCATAAAATATAGCATTTAACTTTCAAAATAAGAAGGAATGCACGAAACGGAACACACATACATATAAATGGCATACTAATATTGTGTGACAGCAATTCCATAATGCATGACTTCATTTTAATGCAAATAGTATTACTTTCCTGCACATTTAATAAACACTTTAGTGGCATATTGAATATTGAGTAAAACTAAATAAACCATTATGTTTTTTCAGTAACTAAAAGCAATTAGCTTAAAGTAGTTAAGAATTTTCTTGAAGTGGTGTTTTGTTAAGGTGGACGTCTAGTGATTTTGCTTCCTATACTTCCAATGGGCAAAATGGGCAAACTTCTGTACATATTTTCTTCATAACTAATGCTTTCCCAAGGATGAAAATTTGAACATCAATTAAAATTACTTCATATTATAACTTGGAATATTTAATATTTTCTAAAGCACAACCATAATTAAGCAATCCAACATTTGTTTGTCTACTAACGTCATCAGTGTACAGGTCGTGCCATCTTTTTTCTGGTCTCAACACCACCAAAGGAAAAGTTATTGATTTTTAATATAATTATGGTTATATTTGAGAAAATATTGAGTATTCCACGTTATAATATGAAGTTATTTTAATCGATGTTCAAATTTTCATCCTTGGGAACGCATCAATTGTGAAAAGAATGTGTACAAAAGTTTGCCCATTGGAAGTATAGGAAGCAAAATCACTAGACGTCCACCTTAAGTACACTGGCGTGCAAAAATTAAGGACGAGACGGTTTTTCGAATGTAACGTCGTGCAGAAGTGCTCCACATCGACTCAAATCATACCATAAGATCTCCAAGATGTAAGAATATGGGACAAGTGAGCAAAACCGTCCAAACAAGGAATCCAAAGGATACAAAGGCACTTTATTGAAAAGGTAGCTTCGAGCACAACTGGACAGAAGACAGAAACGTCCATGTGACAGGCGGCTACCAAGAAAAATCCAGTCTTTAGTAGGGGATATGGTCACCCCTGACTGTGTTACGGGATTTACAACGTCTGTTCATGCTGAGGACGAGGTTGTCAAGGAGCTGTTGAGGCATCGCGTCCCATTCCTCTTGTAGCGCCAATCACAGCTGCGGAATCGTTGCTGGCGGCTGATGACGTACTGCCAAGTGCCTCCCGAGAAGGTCCCACACGTGTTCGATTGGATTTAGGTCCGGGGACCTTGCGGGCCAATCCATGCGTTGAATACCTTCACTCTCCAACAGCTCTGCGACAGCCACTGTACGATGAGGTGTAGCGTTGTCGTCCACAAAGAGGAACTCAGGACCCACAGCACCTCTAAACGGATGCACGTGAGGCAGGAGAACCTCGGTACAATAGCGTACACCAGTGACTGAACCTCCTTGGACAATGTGGAGGTCAGTGTACGGCTACCAAGCGTGATACCGCCCCAAACGAGAACTCTGCCACCTCGAAACCGGTCCTTTTCGATGCTGTTGGAGGTGTGGTTGCATGTTCCCTGCTCTCTCCAGATGTGTATACGTCCAGAATCGCTCATCAGACTAAATCGGCTCTCATCCGTAAAGAGAACTCGACCCCATTGCTGATGTGTCCAGTTCTTTTGTTCCTGGCACCACAGAAACCGCCTTCTCCGATGAGCAGGCGTTAATGGCACACACCGCACTGGTCGTCGTGCAAATAGACCACCTTTGTGCAGCCTCCTGGCCACGGTAAAACATGATAACGGGCGTCCAGTTGTCTGTTGCATGTGCCTTGCGATTTCTCCTGCTGTCTGATATCTGTCTCTGCTCGCCTGTAGGACAATATACAGGTCGTCCGGCGCCGTGTTTGCTTGTGGACGACCACTGCTAAACTCTCGGACAGCTGTTCCTGTCGTTTGAAATGCTCTCCAAGCTCGTGAAACGATGCTGTGAGCGATCCCGAACTCAGCCACACTAGTCACCCTTCAACCTTCTTCCAACTTCTCAGTGACGCGACCTGGGGTAAAGTCATCCAGATGTCATCTACTGGATTGCCTGTTGGCCATATCACACGGTGGCAACAACTTGACGTCGTTCACACCGATGTACACCGTGCAATAGCTTTCACCGAATTGCTGAGCGTGCACCGCCCATGTGCACGCTCAGCAATTCGGTGAAAGCGTCATGCTGCATATATGCACATGCCCTACCGTACCGGACCCTAGTCTATCTCCTGAGTGGTCTTTCGGTCCGTTCTGCCTGCTCGTTCCTCTGTTGTGCTAATTTCTCCTCTTCGTCTTTAATTTTTGCACACCAGTGTATTATGTGAGTTTTCAGCATACATTCAACAGACATAAAAAAAATGCATATGGTGAAAATACTTAATATCAGTATTAATTTATTTGCTTTTGTTGCTAATTTAGAACACACATCTTTATACAGTATTCCAGGGTGAGTTAAAAGTTCATCTTGTCTTCAGTTACACATAATGGTGGGGGCCACCATTCCTCTGCAAAATGCATGCCAGTGTCGACTGGATACTGTGATGCAATGAATACACAAGGCTGATGATGTGCACTTGACATGGAGCCATACTGCGTTATCAGGTGAGCTGAGGATGGAGGTCAATAAATGTGCTATTTGGGTGCTGCTATGTCATTATTCAAAAAAGAGTTAAAAGCAGCAGCAAGAAGTAATTTGTGCAGTTTAAGGCAAAAAAACATTGGACAGCAGCACTGCACAAAAATGGTCCCAGCAGGGGACACCAGTCTGGAACACAAGCCAAGGTCAGCACATCCAATGACCCCCAAAATTGACATGCTGGTCGCAGCTGTGACAGCAAACGCTGGTACTAGTACATGACAATTAGCAGCTGAGGTAGGGTCTTCCCGATCCACCATCATTCATCACCTGTACTAGCTTGGTTTCTCCTCCAGTTGCCATTGAGTGGTTCCCCATGAATTGACACCCCAGCAGGCAAAACAATGTCTTGTTCTGTTACAGATTCCTGTCAAATCCACAGAATGATAGGTTCTGACACCATGAATATCAATATTCTACTTTAAGGTATCATTTTTAAAGTGAAATCTCCCAAGGCTTTTCCTAATACATATTCATTGGCAGAAAGGAAACCTCTTTCTCTATACTGAAGAAATGTTATTTTAAGTACATCAGACCGTGAACACTCAAGAAATGCATACAGTGTATTAAATACGTTTATTTTTGTGGTGTATTAAGCAAAAATATTCGCCAAGCTTTCACACTCCACTGATAGGTTTTTCAAGGCAATGGTAGATATAACAATTTTATGTGTACCATTGCCTTGAAAAAGCCTACCAGTGGAGTGTGAAAGCTTGCCAAATCTTTGTGCTTATTACACCACAAAAATAAATGGATTTGATACGCTATATGCATTTCTTGAGTATACTGAAATAAACCTGCTTGAAGAATAGATACAGTAAGTAAATATTTCTTGAAGAGTGTGGAGAGTAGGTAGTGTGCTTAAAAAGTGTTTATACTTTGGAGAGACTTCGAGACTACTGTACAAGGTATGTTTCTTTGTATTGGATCATTTATAAACGTATTATGGTTACTGGGAGGGATGGGGCATAGAAATGTGATATTAAATTGTTGTCATGTACCTAACCCCTCAGAAAATGTTAAAATTGTATTGTTCTGAAAATTCGAACTTGTGTCTCCCAATTTCCATTCAAGTAAACTAACCACTACACCACCCAAGTCGACCTGTTTCCAAGTAACTGAAGTATAGGTTTCTGAATAAACATCAGACTGTGCCAGTCAAGGCATTGAAAGTGCCCTTGTATTGTTAACTATTCCAGTTCAGCAATGGATCCAGGAAAGAAATCACTAGTTTTACGGGGGGGGGGGGGGGGTATTATATCTTAGAGATTAACAAAGAGTAAATACCTTTGCGAATGTGTAGCATGCGCATACAAGCTTGTTATTTTGTCGTATTTTATTTTCATAGGAATATCATATTCAGGTTGTTACCATCTTGCCAACTCCTCAGAAAACTTATTCAAGTTTTTTGTGGGGGTTGATAGCATTTTAATAGATAAATGCATTACTACAAAAAAAAATAATAATAATAATTGTGTATCCCAATTTTTGGCATTATGGGTACACATGATACTTCCTGATCTCACATGTACAGCTAGCACAACAAACACAAAAACTCAAAACTCTTATCAGTTGCAAATGTTATCCAATCAAATGTGAAATTGTTATAACTTTCGTTATTTTTAGTGTACATTGCATGTATATTTTCTCTGTTCTCATTTCATAAAGAAAGCACCTCTGAAATAACAGTCAACATACACTAATGACTCTTTACCTGAGATGAATTCCTAAGTAATTCTACTTTCTGTGCTGTATGTTGCTAATCGGTTTTACGGTAGTCAGGAAAAGTGTCAAAAAAAAAAAAAAAAAAAAAAAAGTCATGGTAGTAATATAAAAGGCCAAAAATGTGTACAAATGACTAAACAATACAGAGAATAAAAAATGCATTGAGTTTTTGACAAAAAACTGCATGTGCCTGTTTAAGTAATGAATCCTGGTGGGTTTTGTATAAATTCCATTCATGGGTTTTGTTTCGGGCAAAGGTATGTAAAACATCATTGTGGAAAATGGGCATATCTTCATGAAGTATGATTCACATATTTTATTTAAGGTGAGCTTTTGAATTGTAAAACTGGGTTTGGAAATGTAATGTGTTAATAACCATTGTCTTGCATTCATAATACAATGAATGTGTCAAACATGGTAATAACTGGTGACATGGCTATCATAGACTTACTACACTACAAATTTCTCGAAATTATGTTGTTGTTTTTTACTAAGGAATAAAAGTATATTATTTAAATGTCAGATTTTCGGGTAGTACCCCTACCTCGTATCACGACAAAAGGGCGAATGACAAAATTGTGAATGACAAAAGGGCGAACGTCAAAAGGGCGAATGACAAAAGAGCGACACGACAAAAGAGTGATGTGCCAAAAGAGTGACCCGAACAAAAGAGTGACCCGACAAAAGGGCGATACGACAAAAGGGCGAAGCGAAAAAAGGCACCACGACAAAAAGGCAAAGTGAAAGAAAGGCGCCACGACAAAAGGGTGAATCCACGTGTTTGATATTTTTCTACTTCAACTGCAAGATTTCTAAAAGATATTATTTCTAAAATCAGCCCTGGGGTCCCTTTGAAAACACTACATATTTCTTTGTGTATTCAAATCCTAACTGAAATCAGACGTCTCATCCTATATAGAAGGCTTTCTAAACGATGTTATTTCCAAAAAGGTCCCGGGGCCCTTTCAGTAAATTCAGTATTTCTTTGTGTATTCAATTAATCCCAATTGAAATCAGACGTGTCATCTTTTGTGCTCTAAGTGAAATCTATATAGAAGGCTTTCTAAACGATGTTTTTTTTTTCAAAAATGCCCCGGGGACCTTTCAGTAAATTCAGTATTTCTTTGTGTATTCAAATAATCCAAACTGAAATGAGACGTGTCATCTTTTGTACTTTGAAATCTATATAGAAGGCTTTCTAAAGAATGTTTTTTTCCAAAAAGGCTATGGAGCCCTTTTCTGAAATTGCCTTCTTTGTACGCATGCTTGATTTTTTGTGCTTCAACTGCAACCTTCAGAAATGGCCGAAGAAATATTTCCAAAAGGGCCCCGGAAACTTTATTTTGTTTCATTTCTTGTTTTTAAGAAAAAGATTTTCTTCAGAGCAAGAAATTCTTAGTAGTTCAACCCTTCCCATGGCACGGTTTAAACTACTTAGGATTGTCGAGGAAAAAAATAAAATAAAAATTAAATTATTATTACAAGGCCCCGACTATTAGACTTTTTGCCTTGTTAGGATACCGTTTTGACCTAGTGTTAGTTACTCTACCGTAACCTGAATTCTAGACAAAATTTCATGTATTTCGTAATTGTTTAGTTCTTTTTACCTATATTGTTCACATTGTTTGATCTTTTTACTTGGCTGTCCGGTGAGACCTTGAAGGGTCGTAATAGACCATCTCTGAGAGTTGCTGATGTCCTTCGAGGAAAAGAAATTTCTTGCTCTTTGCTTCCAATCCCAGAGAGAATGGGGAGTGTACTTAATGTATTCTTAGGTCGTAGTGTTTAAGATAGACAGTATAGGTGCCAGGTTGTTTATGACTGATTGTCATTCTTTTCTGTAATACAACAATTCCTTCCAGGCAGGACTTTCATCGTACCTCCCCTTCTGTGGTCGGTATGGGATATCGTTAGGGAATTTTCTTTATCAGGAAGGGGATAGTGGTCCTTTCAAAGTTTCACACAATGAGAGCTTGATGGTCAGGGAGCCTCCCACCCCTGTCTAGTAAGACTGTCTTCTGCTGTTTTCGTCTTGAATTACGAAAAAAGGGCAACCATCATTTGTGTACTGATAGCTCCTGCAGTGCAGGGGTGTCACACGTTTAAGATGGCCTCAGCAGATGGATTTTTCAAAATTTTTGTGGAAACTTCATACACTGACGGGGGAAAAAAATCCCAACACCACGAAAAAATAGTTGTAGAGGAATGAAATGGTGGCAATACATTTGTATAGGTAACATATTTAATCGATTAAGGTTTCAAGATCACAGCTTATTGTAAGTGCGAGAAGAGCCATTTTAAATGTGAAATGCTGGTACATTAATAACCGGTGTAACCGCCAGAATGTTGAATGTAAGCACGCAAACGTTCATGCATTGTGTCGTACAGGTGCTGGATGTCAGTTTGGGGGATGGAGTTCCATTCCTGTTGCACTTGGTCGGTCAATACAGGGATGGTTAATGCTGGTTGGGGGTGATGCTGGAGTTGTCGTCCAATGATGTCCCATACATGCTCGATTGGTGAAAGATCTGGTGATCTAGCAGGCGGCAACATGTCGACACTCTGTAGAGCATGTTCGGTTATAACAGCGGTATGCGAACGAGCGTTATCCTGTTGGAAAACACCCTCTGGAATGCTGTTCATGAATGGCAGCACAACAGGTTGAATCACCAGACCGACGTACAACTGTGCCGTCAGGGTGCATGGGATAACCACGAGAGTGCTCCTGCTGTCATAGGAAATTGCTCCCCAGACCATAACTCCAGGTGTAGGTCCAGTGTGTCTCGGCCGCAGACAGGTTGTTTGCAGGTGCTCACCTGGCCTCCTTCTAACCAACACATGGCCATCACTGACACCCAGGCAGAAGCGGCTTTCATCAGAAAACACAACAGATCTCCACTCCATCCTCCAATGAGCTCCAGCTTGACACAACTGATGTCGCAAACGGCAGTGGTTTGGAGTAAGTGAAATGCACGCTACAGGGCGTCTGGCTCGGAGCTGTCCTTCAAGTAACCGATTTGTAACAGTTCGTTGTGTCACTGTGGTGGCAACTGCAGCTCGAATTGCTGCCGCAGACGCGGTACGATGCGCCACGGCCATACGCCGTACACGGCTGTCTTCCCTCTTAGTAGTGCCACGTGGCCGGCCGGAACCCGGTCTTCTTGAGGCAGTACCTTCCCTTGACCACTGCTGCCAACAATAATGCACAGTGGCTACATTCCTGCCAAGTCGTTCTGCAATATTGCGGAAAGAAAATCCACCTTCTCGTAGCCCTATTACACGACCTCGTTCAAACTCCGTGAGCTGTTGATAATGGCTTCTTCGTCTTCTTAAAGGCATTCTTGACTAACATCAACACCCTACGTCGAATCTCAATGATAACTAACATTCACGAACGTTACAGCGCGTATTTACAGCAAACCTGCTTTGCATGTTTCGAGGGCGCTACTAGCGCCACACGTATGCGCCGAGCACGAAATTTGCATAGACGTCATCTTACAGATGTATTCTCACCACCTACCAACTGTCGTTTATCTAACACAACCCCTTCTTGGTGTTGGGATTTTTTTTTTTCCGTCAGTGTATAAAACTGGTTAAAGAAATTGCCAGGAATTTTTCACAGCAGCTTTGAATGAAGTATTTAAAAGAAAAGCACTTTTTGGTTGTTGTTGTTTTTTTTTCAGTAAATAAGTAAAATCTTCAAGAAATCATTTTCGCTTTAGTTTATAAAAACTGGATGACGAGAAAGCATCACCTATTTCAGAGGACTTGAGGCCCCTTTTCACAGCCATAGCAATATTTCCTATACATGTCTATTAGCAAGAGAATGTGAATGAAATATCAGTTGAATAAATGAATTTTTTACATCAGTAAGGATAAGGTGTTATATATTACACTTGTTTGCACATAACTACGCACCCTTCAAAATACAATAAGCTAAAAAAATTCTTCACAGGAATGATAAAACAGAGACCTGTGTCATTTTTTTTTTCATAACAGAGTCAAAAGAAAATGCTCTTACTATGTGCAAAACATTGTGACATTTTGCTTAAGTGTGTTTTGTATATTCAAGAATCAAGAGTAAACAATTTAAGTAATCTTACTCTTTTTCTGCCACAATTCTTAATTGTTACTTTTTATTTGCTTACTTATGTTCTGTATTTTCATAAAAACTGGAAAAGATCAATAAACACCGCCACAAGGACGTTACATGTTTTGCATGGGGTCTGGACTAAAGCCTACCGGACACTTGCCACCCAGACATTTGCCCACCAGACACTTGCATACACATTTTTGTGCTTCAAATATAAACTTTTCTATAGGATCTTAGGATGCATTTGGAGTACAAAAAATGTTTTGTCTGATTTCAGTTAAGATTTGAGTATACAAAGAAATAAGCAATTTACTCAAAGGGCCCTTAGGGCCATTTTTAAAATAACATCAATTTGAAAGCCTTCTGCATAGGTTGCATTTCAGTACAAAAAATGTCACATCTGCGTTAAATTAAGATTTGAATACCCAAAGAAATAAATAATTTCCTTGAAGTCCTCATGGGCCATTTTGGAAATCATATCTTTTTGAAAGCACTCCCTATAGGTTATTGAAGTACAGAAAAATTAACATTTTCTTTCAGTTGGGATTTGAATATACAATGAAACAAGCAATTTGGAAATTTATATCTTCTTAACGTTTCTTGCAAATCGGTTAAATAGTTCTCCTAGTTTAGTGAATCGTTAGTCTGGTAGTTGCAGCACCCTTTTGTCATATCGCCCTTTTGTCGTGCGCTCTTTCATCGCGTCACCCTTTTGTCAGATCTCCCTTTTGTCACTTCGCCCTTTTGTTGTTCGCCCTTTTGACGTTTGCCCTTTTGTCATGTGCTCTTTCGTCGTTCGCCATTTTCTCGTCTAACCCCCCTACCCTTCCTCAGGACTACAGCTACAGTAGGTGTTGCCATTCATGAGGTAAACATTAAAAATATACAGCATTAAATGATTTGAAAAGGTTGAGTGGCAACATGTACTATCGCTGTAGTCCTAAGGAAGGGTAAGGGTACTACCTGAAAATTTGTTGTATAAATTTCCTTTTATTCCTTATTAAAAAAACATAATTTTGAACAACTGGTAATGTATGAATGTCAAGTTATTAAAAACTAAATTTTAAAACTATATGGGTGTACTAAGAAATTTTTTAAGTTTGCAAATTTTTGTAGAAAACTCTTTCCCTTCAGGCAGTTACTTGTGTTGTCACTCTTTTTTTTTTTTTTTCCCCCATCACTGTCAAGTTATGTTAATTGATGTTTACTATGACAATCTAAGGTAATTGTTTTGCGTATGTATTCTTTGTATTGATTATTTTTGTCTTTGTTTACCGTATCTGTTCCTGTCAGAACCTCTCAAATGCCAGTCAGGTAACCACATATCGAGACGTGATATGCTTGAAGGTCTTAGTGTGTAGTGGGCTGTACCCACGGCTTGCAATCTCAGATGCCCATAATTCACAGAAATCTGACTCCGAGCAACTGTTTCATACGAAGGTAAGTAAGCTCATTTTGGATAATATATGTCCGTACAATATATGATATATATGTGATACGTGGCCTAAATAACTAAGAGTGGGTTATAAGCACTTTGTACTCGTATACACTGTTTCTCACATTATATTAACTATATATCATCGGGTCTATCCCTATTGCATCCTGTCAAAATTTACAAACATTCATGATAAAAAAAAAAAACTATAAGTTGTCATAAGAAATCCAGTGAAATCAGAATCAGACGTCTTTACTCACGTTTTTTATAGCAGATGCATATTGCTGAAGTAGTCTGTCACTATGCAAAGTCATTTCAAATTCTGTAGTTGTTCAAACGTGACATAGTAGCCTTGTTAACATCACATTTGAACAACTACAGAATTCGAAATGACTTTGCATAGCGACAGACTACTTCAGCAATATGCATCTGCTATAAAAAAAACGTGAGTAAAGACTTCTGATTCTGACTTCACTGGATTTCTTATGACAACTTATAGTTTTTTTTTTATCATGAATGTTTGTAAATTTTGACAGGATGCAATAGGGGATAGACCCAATGATATATAGTTAATATAATGTGAGAAACAGTGTATATGAGTACAAAGTGTTTATAACCCACTCTAAGTAAGCTGATAATTATCTGTGTGATAAAATATGTAATTCCATTGTTTTGTTATATGTCAGTGGGATGCCGTGATGTAAGAAAACTTCCATTAAACACAATGTGGAAAAATTAAAGATACCACCTGAAGCTCATAATGCATTATACATTTTCTATTCTGATCATGCCACTCCGATTTCTGAAGTTTTCTATCCTATAATAACAAAACCAGAAGGAGCAGGGAAATTCAGGTGTAATGGGCAAGTCACTTATTGAAAATTATAGTTGCCATAAAAGCAGTGTCAGTTTCATAAATATGTCTCATGTTGTGGATGAGGGCATGTAGGATATTCCAGAAGTGCCTCACAGTGTTCGAGTGGTCCAAGATACTGGTTTCTCACTAGTCATCTGAGCTGAGCCCGGGTTCAGATCCTGGATGAGACATGAGTGGTGTGTTTGTCTCACAGCACTGACTTTGTCCTCTTACCTGGAACCAGTGGTCCTAAATTTGGGACGGGTGACTGCTTATAGTTCTAAGAATTCCTTATCATGGTTATTAACTTCTCCTCCCCAAAAAACCCTCTAAAAGCAATGTGGACTACTTTTTTCCAAAGCAGTTTCTAGATTCCTCACAATGTAAATAGTGGGCAGCTGAAGAGATGCAGTACATCTCTTTTGAGCTTTCCAAGTGCTTTTAATGAATTTAAATTGATTCCAGGCATGTAAGCTGGCCACTCGTTATGGCTAAATGTTGTTTGATAGACATTTTTCAACCAGTGTGGTGTGGTGAGATAGCTGTTATGATCCTGTAAAATAGTAATAGATATCAGCTTACCCTTTTAGGTTAGCTTCTGTTGAACATTTTCTTGCACATCAGGATTCTGGGTTTTTCTGTAGGTTCCAGCTGGGTGTGGTCCTTTTTTTCCCCCTTCATTTCACCATTGTTGTTCTTCACACATGCGAAACAGGCAAATTAAGTGACACAAAGCATTCTTGTGATAGCCCAAAGTTCACCATAACTTTAAAAATATTTTACACTCACTTGAATTCTTTTACTAACACTTAAATCCAAACTTAGGCAACTCAGGAAACCTATTAAACATACATGCACTTCACACACCTATGACATACCACCAAATTCACACACACATCCAAACCAGGTACTAAAAGACACAAACAATTTTAACTAAACTCTAAAAATCTATTTACATTATGTACATTAAACCTGCTATTATTGCTATTTATGCCATTCTATCTCATTCGTACATCTTGCCTCAACTCAATGCTCACAACACGTGCTGGCTAATCCCTTTACCACACCTCTTCTCCCCCCAACAGATCGCCTGAAGCGCTTTCTGCCATCTCCATGGGCCATCCTCAGGAAGTATTAACAATGTTGGACCATCTGCTGCCGCAGAGTGAGTGAGCAAAAAAATCTGCAACTGGTCCGATCTCAACGTCATCGCCAAATCCTCCACCATGGCTCCATCTATTGCACAATCTGGAAAAACTTTTATTTACTTCCTCTGTTGCTTTGTTTTTTGTGTTCTATTTTAATTAATTCTTTCCATTGTTCACTTAGGATATTAGGGTAATTATTATTACAAATTTTATCTCTATTTTTCTCTATCAAAACTGACTCCACAATATGCAGATGTCTTTCATTTTTACACGTTTTTATAATTTTAATCTCATCAAATTTTGGGTATTTATGATTATCCAGGCAGTATTGGATTAATGCTGTATTTGCCTCTTTCTTTTGCCAGTTCCTTATATGTTGTTTAAGGTAATGTTTTAGTTTATTTTTTGTACTCCCTATATATGACATAGGTGGGATTTTTGTGATAGGTATTTCATATATGCCAGCTTTTTCCAATTTACTGCAATTATCCTTGTTATTAATCATATTTTTAATTGTTAGCACCTTATTACCCATTTGAATTCCATATTTGTTACACAGTTTATTAATCCATCCCCTTAGTCTTTGCTTCTACTGTTGATAGAAGGTTCACCAAATCTATCATTTCAACCAGACATTTTTACAGATGCAGGTTTTACTGATAGCACATTCATTTTGTCTGTAAATATCAAAATATTTGCTTCCAAATACTGAGTCTACACATAAGAACATTTAATTTTGAGAAAATGTACATAAAATAACCTAGCATAGAACAGAAGATTTTGTTGCTGCACATGATGAGCAAATCCAGGTGCTCACATTGACAAAAATGAATGCCTAGTTTTTAAGCTTATAAACTCTGTTTAAAATTCTTCCCTTTTATTTTGTAACAAATTTTTTCATCAGACAACAGTAAATGATGATGAAACCCATCTTTTTATATGAATTCTACAAAATTTTACCATTAGTTGATAATTCTTACACACAAATGAGAGCTGTTGCAATTCCATATCAGTTATATTACTCATGAGGTTTTTTCTCAGCAGAAAGCAGTGTGTAGTATTAAGAATGTTTTTTTTAACATGGATTTAGTCTTTAAATTATTGTCTTGTTACAACAAGAGCACCATTTGTGCAAACAGCAATACAGTGCTCCCAAAGCAGTACATCTTTAATCATGTATAATTTTACTAAGTTGAAAATATGTGAAGCAAACAGTGTTTTGAAGTTCTTAGCAAGAAGGAAGTTCTCAATCATTTTATTTCCATGTACAATTTAACAAAATAAATTAGCAATACCAATGATGGTAGAGCTTTTATCTGCTTGGTGGCCAAATTTTTGCTAATCAAAATAATTATAAACCTGGTAATAAGAATGTAAATGGATCTTTTCCAGTAACTCAGTGCAAGAAATCTGAAATATTTCAGGGGTTAAGCATGGAGACAGTTAAAGATCTCTTTGAAAAAACATAAATCAACTATTGAAAAAATTTACCTAGTAAAACTAAACTGGATCGATATATGCAACAAACAATGGCCATAAAATGACCTGGAGTTGAATGAAAATCTTTAGTAGGCAACCAAATGTTTTTAAAAAGCCGTTAAAAGATTTTAGAAAAGTAAAAAAAAAAAAAAAAAAACTGGTAGGTAACATCAACAATCATGTATACTGGATCCTTCCTTGAAAATGGTTGAGAACAGGTAATCAAAACTATGAGGGATCTGAAGATAGGGTATGATTTATCCTAAACTTTTGTTGCTGTGGATGAAAAGAATGCTTCACATTTAATGCAGCTGTTTAACTTAGTGGGAGTGCTTCTTTTGCACATCCTTACATGTATTGTCAGTTGCTGTAGTCAATTATTATTTTCCTAATCTCATGTTCTTCTGTACATTATTTTCTTTGGAAGATGGCCTGTTTCCACCCTGACATTGACTGTGGAGAAAGTTGTTGCACATTGTGAGTTCTTCATGTCTAGTATTACCTTAAAGTTTGGGTTCATGATTTTTGCCACTCTTATTTGTTTTTTTGTTTTTGTTGCTTGCATTGGCAAGTTCCTGGGTAGAAGTATGTTTGTTGTGTGGTATGTCATCATTGCAGGTAATGGTGCTAGTAATTTCTTTACCAATCATCTCTTTAGTTTTCCATGTTACTTCACTGTTTCTGATATGAATACAGTAATAGTTCATCAATACAAATGAACCTAAATGAAGTTCTTATTCCTCTCTCCATCCTCACATTTCCCTGAAGCTTTAGTCTGATCTAATAGCCAGAGTATTTTCAAAATTTGGGACCGTCACATGGTATATCCAGCTTCCCCTCCCATTTCCTTCCAGAAATAAACCCTATAACATAAATAAGAACAATATTGACTTACTAAATGTGCTACAATACTTATTTTACTCCTGAATGGGAATCACTAACATTTTGCTTAGCACATTTATTTCAGTCGACTTTTTTCAGGCTGCATTTACCCTAAAGACTTAATTTAATTTACTTTTAAATATCAATTTAAAAACATAAGAATGTTATTTTGTCTTGGTAAGATTCTTGAACTTGTAAATATTTATGTGCAGTGTACTTAAAAAATTAAAACTAAATGTACATTAATAACCACGTAGTTGCTAAGACATTATCAACTTTCAATTTCACTCATTCTATTTACAATTAAGAACAATTTAAACTAGTTAAAAGGTATTAAAAGTATTAAAAACAGAGATATTAAAAAGGGGGATACAGCCTGGATTCCATCAGCTCTTCCAAACTGCCTCAGAAGTTTTTTGTCTATTTGCTGTAGACATCCTCCATGAGAACGTCTCTCATTATGGTTGACAGATGAAGGGGACTGTGGAGTCCCACACAGTCTGCGTGTGAGCATGGTATGTATTCAATACTACTGTAGCGCCATCTATTGATCAACTTGTAACAATTTTTATGAAGTTAAACAAAAACAAAAAGACGATAAAAATGAAGAAAATGACAAGAAAATGCAAATAAATATTTTGGTTCATTTCCATTTACTAAAAGACTGACTACTGAAATTAGCTAAATAGGGAAAAAAATAAAACATTTATTTTGATCGATCAGTAAATTCACAAAAATTATCATAATAGACAATAAACAAAAACCTAAATAGTTGGATTCCTTGGGTGTTTACAAAATTCCAATAATGACCACAAATCCGAAAACCTCATGTAATCAGTACTAAAAACATGTTAAAAAATAGATTAAAACAACATATAACAAATTGGCAAAAAAGAAAGAAACTTCAGTGATACAATAAATTTCCAAAATTTGGAAAAATTAAACTACTGACTTCAATTAAATCAGAAAAACAATTAAAAATTTCAGAATCTGTCTGCACTGAAAAATATTAAAAAAAAAACAGTATGTTACAATAATAATCTAAATGTGTTAACACACCACTGAAAAGAACTGATTAAAACAGTGTTTGAGTTGAAAAAAACGTTAATAACAATAAATTGTTACAAGCTGATCAATAGATTGCACCACAGTAGTATTGAATACAAACCATGCTTACACATGAACTGTGTTAAATTCCACAGTCCCACTCATCTGTCAACCATGATGGGTGACATTGTCCTCATGGAGGATGTACAGCAGATAGACAAAAAGCTTTTCTGAGGCAGTTTTGAGGAGCTGATAGAAACCAGACCATTCGCCCTTTTTTAATATGTTTTTAATACTTTTAATTAGTTCAAGTTGTTCTTAATTGTAAGCAGAATTATTGTACTTAATCGTAAATAGAAATTAGTATTCTTAATTATAAACCGAATTGCGTTCTACCAGCATGTGCTGGCCAATCACCTACACGTTTTCATGGCTTTCAAGCATCCTGCTGACAGTGGTCTGTTCCAGCAGGACAATGCGCTGCCCCACCAGGCCGCAACCACCCAGGCATGGCTTATGGAACACTCATCTGAGTTTGGAACCATCCATTGGCCCCCAAGATCTCCAGATTTAAACCCTGTAGAAGCTGTCTGGGATGCCATGGAGTGGAAAATCAGATCCATGGAACCTGGACTGATGTCTCAGGTGGAGTTGTGGACAATGCTGCAACAGGCATGGCTGGCATTATCTCCAGCATCTGGGGCAGTCGATGCCTCAGTGTGTACAGGCTGTTATTCATGCTAGAGGAGGACTAGCGCACTGTTAGGTAGGTATCTTTAATGTTTTGTGCATTGAGTGTATAGTTAAAATATTTCACATTTTCTAAAATATTTTAGGCTATTCTTGTAACCTAGATATGATGTTTAATAAGAAATAAACCCATTTATTTACTAATTTTTGATGCCCTCCAAGTCATGACATGGACACACAAAATTTGCATCTTTGTCTTGCATTTTAGACATATGAGAAGATCACACTCCCTCCCCCAATATTACAGACCCTCAGTTGCATTATTAAGACAGTGACTGTGATCCAGTTGTATATTTTTACCTGTTAACTTAGTACAGTCTTTTTTTTTTTTTAACCTTTATTAGGGAATACCATATGTTGTTCTTCATCCCAATGGGGTTTTAGCTCTGCAACCAGACTTGTTACAACTAAAGGAAACCGATATTGTGGAAAGAAAAACTGCCTCACAAACATTTTTCAGCACTAAACACCAGCTCGTGGCATATATGTAAGTCTTTTACATTTTCCTGGCTTGCAAGTATAATTTTTTCTTTTATTTGACATTAGTTTTAAGCTCTATTTTGTGTATTTTTGAGAATCATAATGCTTGAAATGATTGTGTGATCTAGCTATGCTGCACTACTTATTCATTTGCAGTCAGGTACCCAGCATAGGACTTGCTTTCCCATATATTTTGCACTATTTGTGACTGCTCTGACAAGTGATTATATTTCTAAAAAGTTGTATTTTCAGCACTTTTGGGAGGGAAAGTAAAATTCCCTGTAATAAAAGAATACTGTTACATTGCTTATATATAATTGATTGACTCCTTGTTATTGCTGAGTGCAAAAACAAGAATTCGAGAAGGCATCTTAAGTTCTTTGCTGGCATTTTGATAAACAGTAGGTCATTTGAAATCAAGCTTTACAGCTGTGACAAGAGTTCGTGTTGCCACCAATGTTCTTTGCTCTTACCGTGAGAAATTTTGTAAGCAGCGAACTTGATTTTTACAAGAGAATCCATTAGCGTTTCTTTTATTGTCATTGGACCTGAGCATTGGTCACGTGATGACATCATGGTTGCAGTTGAAAAAGAAAGCAACCGGTGGGAAAAACAATGTTCTTGTGACAGTGGGAAGAGGCACTCTTGTTTCTTGTGACTGGTGTCATCATGAGCGAGTTTGGAACAAATGTCTGTGTGTGTTGAAATTCAAATACGTAAATGGATTACACTTTCACCATATGGAAAGGCAAGCAGATCATTTATGTCAAAAACAACAGAAATATTTACAAATTTTGAAGGTGACAATTCGATATTTAAAGCTATTAACTTTTTTGATAACTTTCTTTCATGAGAAATATTTACATTTTAAAAGGAAATATTGCAGAGCCTAATTATTGCCTGCAGTACTAAAGAAATTATTTTCTGTCCAAACTCAGTAGCTGGGACAGTCAGACGTACTAATTTACATACACGTTGTTTCCCTCTCTTTATTTAATGTGATTGTGCATATCTGATATCACTCTTGTATTATTATTGATTAAATGTGGCTGTCATTTTTCGGTTCAGTGCTCTCTAGAGGAAATTTTTATGTTCGCACTGTCTTCTTTACTGCTCTCTGATCCAGAAGTCGAACCCAACCATTCCAGTTTTATCCTGTTCATGGTGTCTCAAATCTGATTTGGGGCAGCAAGTCACTGGTTTAAAGCTATTAACTTTTTGATAACTTTGAAACAAATTGGTGTATAGAAAGAAATGTGATTCTGTTCTTAAACTTTTTATATTTAGTAACAAAAAAAGTAGTTTTTGGGAGGGAAAGTAAAATTCCCTGTAAGTATCAAAGGCTATAAGGAGTTGCCCATCTGCAATTTGGGGTCAGTTGTTCCAGGGAAGAGACAGAACCAGCATCACATGATTGACACACTACCCATGCCTCATCTGGGATTTGAACTGGAGCCCAACTTGCATGATTAGCCAGAAGCCCTTACCTCTGAGTACTCACCCAATGGAACATCACAAAACGATGGCTTCTGATCATTCGTCAGAAAGGGGTCCGGGTTCGAATCCTGGTGAGGCATGGATGTTGTGTTTGTCTTACGGCCCTGGCTCTCTTCCTTCCCTGGAACCAGTGGCCCTAAATTAGGGACAGGCGACTGCTTATAGCCCATTGAGTTGCTCACGGTGGTCGTTAAACCTCCAATAAAAAAAAAGAACATCACAAAAAGTAGCTTCTTGTATGTTTTTATGTTACAAGTTTGAATGAAAAGTTTTAGAAATAACTACAGTACAGTAGAAATCCTAACATATAGTATGGTTCATTAAAATGAAGTCCAGTATTCAAGGGCAATGAAATTTCCAAATTAACCCTTTGAGGAGTATGAATGTACCAGTACATTCAGGCTCCTCAAAGGGTTAAACATGCAAAGGAATCACCTTTACACCCATCAATTTAGAGGTGTGGCACAAGTGAAGCAGTTGAATGTGTAGACAGTTATTTTAGAGAAGTCTGCAAACATTTGTGTGAAAGTGTGTAAGAGAGTCACAACTGTATAGCTCCACCATTCACAAAGTCCTGCATAAGTATCTGCCTCTGTATCTGTGCAAATTACAGATAGAGAGTGCAGGCTGGTTCATGTGGAGGTCTAATGCCATGCTCATCTCACTTACTGGACACAACTCCACTAGATTTTTTCCCTGTGAGATTGAATCATGGATGTTTTGTATCATACACCACAGTTCACGGTGTAGCTGACATTTTGCATGAAATCATATAGCTTGGTGTGTTATGCGCAATAAAATGACCATATGCTGAAGTGCTGTTTTAAAACTTTATTTGTTGCCATTAAAAAAAACCTTATCACTGTTTTGCAGAGCTGTAAATGTTTCATGTGGACACACAGTAGCCAGTATTAAATCATCAGACTATTTTGCACAAATAGCATATGTATCATCTGTTGTCCCATACTATGGCTACATAGTGAAGTGAATTATAACACTCCTGGTAGTAGATCAGTACATTACTGAAGATCTACTGGAAAAGTGACATGATCTAACACACTTTGAGCCTGGTATTATAGTAGATGTTCAAAGGAGTGGTACAAGTATCTCCAAAACTGCTGCACATGTGGGATGTGGAAAAGAAACAATGGTAAGAGTAAACAGAGAGTGCTTGATGCAGCAAAAAATTGGTAAGAAAAAAGGTTGTATGTGTAAGAAAGAGCACACAACCTGTGGTCAGAAATGCTTAAATCAGTGTCTGAGATGAATGGAAGTTTGCCAGATTTGTAAGGGCCAATAGGTGCACAACAAAGTCAAATAGCATTTCAGTTCATGGTGCTTTGTGCCATGCACAGTCAGCATTATAACACCAGTCCATATTCTAATGCTGTATGTGCAAACAAAACAAGGCTTCTGCACTGGGCTTGGAAGCATGGGAATTGGAGCCAAAGTGATTGGGAAAAGGCCACACAGTCCAACAAAATGCTGTTTCAGCTGCACCATTGTGACGGGATGGTGAGGATTTGAAGACAATAGCTTGAGAGCCATCTTGCATGATCATGACTCCCCAGACTAGTGCAGGCCATGTTTTCATGGGAGACTTTAGGACCCTTGCTTTTAGTGGACCCATACCTAAATGTGCCCAAGTGTGTGTAAACAGTTGCTGATCAAGTTCTTTCCACCATTGTCACACCCTACCCCAGTAGTTATAGATACTTCCAGCAGGGCAGTGCAGTGTGCCACAATACCCTCATTGTCTCGGAGTGGTTTCATGAATATCATGGAGACTTTTTCTGCCACCTCAGTTCCTATTTTCGAGATGTAGTTAAATGGGACATCAAATATTTGGATCCACTGTCATGAAATGTGATAAAATTTGCAGGAATTTAAAGACGATGTTCAACATGTATCGGCCCGTATTTCACCGGAACATCATAAAAACTTAATCAAATCAATGCCAAGGTGAACTGCTGCTGCTCTGAAGTCCAAAGATGGTCTACTACGTTATTAGGTAATAAATTAGTTAATAAATTAGGAAAAATTAGCTAATAAATTAGCCACTGAACCTATATGTAAAGAGTTTGATAATGTGTACAAGTTGCGCAAATGAAAAGTTTCATCAAAGCTGAAAGATATGCTGTAAGATAAATTAATTCTTGCGTGATAAGTGTTTTGAGATATCTTGTGTCATTACTTTTTAAGTCTAAATCATTACTGCTTGCACTTTAATATTAGATCTATTTTAATTCAGTATCTTTTTTTTTTTTTTTATGTTACGTTTGTGCACTTTGATGTCCAGATTTTTATCTGTGTATGAGTTTAGTTATGCACTCATAAGCCCAAACCATACCATGTGAAATGAACACAACAAAAAGTATCTAGTTATTAACTAAAACAGCTGATACTGTCTTTTAATTTAACCATGAGAAATTATTGCCAGATAAAAAATAATATATGAACATAGGTAATCAAATACTTGCTGTTTGTACAGTGAAACAGTTTCTCCAATTTTAGGATGCAGTATTGTTCCTGAGTAACTGATATGCAAAGTGAAGCTCAATTTTCAACAATGCTTATTCATTTCTAAGTGTGAGCACACAGCTGATTAAAAAGTTAAAATTCAGTAGCCTACATGAAGGAAATAAGAGTTAATCAACCTCAATGTGCATTTTTGCAGTCACTCTGAAAGTCGCTTTTACTTTTGAATCCAAGAGCTTGTTTGTAGAAGTTGTATCTTTAACGTTAGGTATGTGTATTGTCCAAAACTAAATTATAGTGGTAACAGATGAAGAAACATTGATGGCCTCTTCAAATTGAGTATGGTGGGAAGAATTGTTCAGCAGAGTGTGAAATATGAAATATTAAAGTGAATCTCTCTCCAATTAAAATAGAAAGTGAGTTAATAGAAAACTAATGATAGTAATATTTGAAAAATTAGTAAAATTGTCCTTGGATTTTTGTAAGGCAGTTTAAGCAAAATGCCATGCGGCAACCTGTTATATGCCAAGATATTCATGAATTACATTCCCATGGCAATTCAGTTGTTTCCAAATTCAATGGCTACAATATTCTGACATCCTCATTTGATGGTGTGGATGCCATGTACTGAGAAGTTATGTTCCAATGACAAAAACATAACTGGGGGAAATATGTATATATCATCATCATCATCGTCGTCAACCATTATCAATCCACTGCTGGACGAAGGTCTCCCCAAGTTTCCTCCACAACGGTCTGTCTTGTGCCAGTCTCCTCCATGTCACCCCTGCATACTTTCGAATTTCATCCACCCATCTCCCATGTGGTCTTCTTCTGGGTCTTTTCCTGTCCCTTGGAATCCAATCTAAAATTTCGGCTGTCCATCGATGATCTGTCCTTCTGGCAGTATGTCCAGCCCATTGCCATTTCAGGGATTTAACTCTGATCATGATGTCTTCCACTCTTGTCATTTTTCGGATCCACGAGTTCCTCTTCTTATCTCTCCTGGTTACACCAAGTATGCACCTCTCCATGCTGCTTTGAGTTGTCTGCAGCCTTTGTATGTCTCTTTTAGTTAAGGTCCACGTCTCTGCACCATACGTAAGCACTGGAAGGATGCATTGATCAAACACTTTTCTTTTAAGACATAATGGCATATTGCTCTTGAAAATTATGCTGTTTCCTCCAAAAGCTCTCCAGGCAAGTTTTGTACACCGATTAATTTCTTCATCAATGTGACCCTCACTTGATATCTGCTGTCCAAGATAAACGTACGTGTCTGTTATCTCCAGCTTTTCTCCATCAATCGATAAATCTTCATTTCTTGTAAAAGCATTGAACATCACTTTTGTCTTCTGAAAGTTCATTTTTAATCCCACTTCTTTACTCTTGTCAGCAAGTTCCTGGATCATACTCTGCAGCTCTGATGGGCTAGTTGCAAAAATGACTACGTCATCAGCAAAACGAAGGTGGGTTAGATAATCTCCATTAATCTTTATCCCCTTGTTTTCCCAGTTCAGTGATTGAAAGACATTTTCCAATGTTGCATTAAAGAGCTTGGGAGATATGGTGTCACCTTGTCTCACTCCCTTTCCAATTTGTGTGTGTGTTGTATTTTTAAACAGCCTAATCTTTGCACTTGCATTTTCATAGATGTTATTAATAATATTAATGTATGCATCTTCAATACCGCAGGTTTTCAGAGCCATTGTAACTGCTGATGGTTTCACCTAATCAAAGGCTTTTTCATAATCGATAAAAGCCATGCACAATGGAAGTTCATATTCCCTCGCTCTTTCAATTAGTTCTCTCAGCACGTGGATATGATCTATTGTGCTGTAGCCACTCCTGAATCCAGCTTGTTCTCTCGGTTGAGCCATGTCCAGTGTTACCTTCAAGCGGTGTGAAAGAACTTTAGTGAAGATTTTATAAACTACTGATAGGAGGCTGATAGGTCTGTAGTTTCCAAGATCCTCAATGTCACCTTTCTTATGTAGCAGGATCATTGTAGCGGTGTTCCAATCCTCAGGAATCTTTCCTTCATTAAGGCATCGAGTGAAAATTTGGGCGAGTACTGTTTCGATTTCTCCACTTGCTTCTTGTATGATGTCTACAGTAATTCCATCTTCTCCTGGAGCTTTTCCGCGCCTCATGTTCTTGATTGCATGTGCAACTTCTGCTGGAAGGACTGGAGGAACTCTGGTACTGGTATCTTTCATGATGTCTGGAGTGCATGTATCATCCCTTTCATATAATTTGGAGTAGAAATCTTTCACTCTTGTCAAAATTTCGCCTCTATTTCTTGTTACAGAACCATCTTCTTTTCTCAGTGCCATAATCTGTTTTCTTCCCTTACTGAGATGTCCCTTTGCTATCTTTAGGCTTTGGTTGTTTTCAATTGCTTTCCTCACTAGTTCACAGTTGAATTTTCTTACGTCTTCAGTGATACTTTTTCTTACTGTCTTGCATAGCTCTATATATTCCACTTTGGAAGTCACATCTTCTTTAGTTGTCCTCATCTCTCTTCTTTTTTGCATCAACATTTTCGTTTTTCCTGATAATTTATTTACATGCAACTTGTTCTTAGATCCAGCTAATGTTGTTGCTGTTTCCATAAGAGCTTTGGTTACTTTTCTGTTAACTTCAGAGATGTCCACTTCTTCCGATGTTAGGCCTTCTAAAGCAGAGAACCTGTTCTTCAGTTCCAACTTGAAGGTATTATGGTGTTTTTTAAGGTTGGTTATGTCAATAGATTTTGTTTGTCTTATGAGCTTGCCACGTTCAAGTTTAGTGTTGAGGTGCATCTTACATCTCACCAATCTATGGTCACTACCTGTGTTGAACTTGTTTAGCACACTGCAGTCTTCTATGATGAATTTTTTGTTACACATAATAAAATCAATTTCACTTGTCATCCCATTTGGATGTCTCCATGTCCATTTCCTGTGTGGCTTTTTCTTGAAGAAGGAGTTCAAGATGAAAAACCCTTCTGCCTCTGCAAACTCAACGAGAGTATTTCCACGCTGGTTTCTGTTGCCGTGACCGAATTTACCTACTGAAGTTTCATTCTGTTGCCGTTGCCCTATTTTTGCATTGAAATCTCCCATAATTATCTTCAAGTGCTGCTTACCTTTATTATTTAGATGACAAATTTCCTCATAAAATTCTTCAATTTCTTCTTCAGGATGACTTGTGGTGGGTGCATAAGTTTGAATAATCTGAGCCTGGTATCTTTTTGAGAGTTGGATAACGAGTCGTGCAGCTCTGTCAGAGGAACTTTCAACTTCTACAACTTTATCCTTCAGTTTCTTGTTTATAATAAATCCAACACCACTAGTTCTGCCAGTATCTGTCCCACGATAGTAGAAGAGATGTCCACTTTTCAGTTTGATGAGATCTTCTCCTTTTCTCCTTACCTCACTTAGCCCCACGATGTCCCACTTGATCCTTTGTAGTTCCTCTTCCAATTCAAGAAGTCTTGAATCAGAAGATAGGGAGCGTCCATTGTACGTAGCCAAGGTCAGCATCAGATGGCAGCCTAGTCCGGTCCTCCGGGGATTCTTAGCACCCTCTGCCTTCATGTCGCACTGGCCGCTGCCTTGGCCAGGTACATTCCAGCTGCCGGAGACTGAGGGCCAAGATTTAAGTTGTGGAATCATTTTGGAGGGGTTTGGCCATAACTCACCACGCTGGCCAAGCGGGTTGGTGAGTGTGGGATAGAATTTCCTCTAATCCCGATGGTATAGTTGTACCGCTATTGGCGGTCGTCAGAACCCCTTTAGTGGGAACAGGATGCACCACGAGAAGGCGGGGTTGACATTTGTCAAGGAGAGGCTGTGATGTTACGCATCACCTGACCTTACATCCCATGTATATATATATATATATATATTCAGGTCTTAAAAACCTTGTCTTAAATTTTAAGACCTGAATATATATATTGAGGTCTTAAAATTTTATTAATTTTTTTTAATAAAATTTGCTGTGAGATGATGTTTACAGCTATATATATATCATTATCAACGATTACCAATCAACTGCTGGATGAAAGTCTCCCCATGTTTCTTCCACAATGGTCTGTCTTGAGCCAGTCTCCTCCATGTCACTCCCGCATGCTTTCAAATTTCATCCACTAATCTCCCATGCCATCTTCTTCTGGGTCTTTTCCTGTCCCTTGGAATCCAGTCTAAAACTTCGGCTGTCCATCGATGGTCTGTTCTTCTGGCAGCATGTCCAGCCTATTGCCATTTCAGGGATTTTACTCTGATCATGATGTCTTCCACTCTTGTTATTTTTCTTATCCATGAGTTCCTCTTCTTATTTTTCCTGGTTACACCAAGCATGCATCTCTCCATGCTGCTTTCAGTTGTCTGTGGTCTTTGTATGTCTTTTTTAGTTAAGGTCCATGTCTCTGCTCCATATGTAAGCACTGGAAGGATGCATTTATTAAACACTTTTCTTTTAAGACATAATGGATATTGCTCTTAAAAATTGTATTGTTTCTTCCAAAAGCTCTCCAACCAAGTTTTATACCCGGTTAATTTCTTTCTCAATGTGACCATTGCTTGATATCTGCTGTCCAAGGTAAATGTAAATATCGGTTATCTCCAGCTTTTCCTCATCAATGAATAAATCTTCATTTCTTGTAAAAGCTTTGTACATCAGTTTTGTCTTTTGAGAATTCATTTTTAATCCCACTTGTTTACTCTTGTCAGCGAGTTCCTGGATCAAACTCTGCAGTTCTGAAGGTGTAGTTGTAAAAATTATTACACCATCAGCAAAATGAAGGTGAGTTAAATACAATAATCAAGAAAATTTCACACATGATTTATTACATACTAAACTTTAGGAATAGTCAGATTTGTAGGATCTTTTATTGAAGGGTACATCCGAATTGCAAGAGTTTTTATTGAAAAGAATTTCAATGCTTTCTCTGTAGCATAATGAAAATTTTCAATGAAATTTTTATTACGTTTCTTCATATTACATGAAATGGCCTTTCTACCGGTGAGTTAAATAATCGCCATTAATCTTTATTCATTTGTTTTCCCAGTTCAATGATTGAAAGACATTTTGCAATGTGGCATTAAAGAGTTTGGGAGATATGATGTCACTTTGTCTCACTCCCTTTGCAATTTTTATTGGTGCTGTATCCTCAAATAGCCGAACCTTTGCACTTGCATTTTCATAGATGTTATTAATAATGCCATCTTCAGTACTACAGGATTTCAAATCCATTGTAGCTGCTGATGGTGTCACAGAATCAAAGGCTTTTTCATAATCAATAAAAGCCATACATAATAAGAGTTCATATTCCTTCGCTCTTTCAATTAGATCCCTCAGTACATGGATATTATCTATAGTGTTGTAGCCACTTCTGAATACAGCTTATTCTCTTGGTTGAGCCATGCCCAGTGTTACCTTCAAGCGATGTGAAAGAACCTTAGTGAAGATTTTATAAACCACTGATAAAAGGCTGATGGGCCTGTATAGTTTCAATTTCTCCACTTGCTTCTTGTATAATGTCCACAGTAATTCCATCTTCTCCTGGAGCTCTTGCTTTTCATGTTCTTAATTGCATGTGTAATTTCTGCTGGGAGGACTGGAGGGACTTTGGTACAGATAAATTTCATAATGTCTAATGTAGATGTATCATTCCTTTCATATAGTTTTGAGTAGAAATCTTTCACTCTTGTCAAAATTTTGCCTCTATTTCTTGTTACAGTACCATCTACTTTTCTGTGTGCCATAATCTGTTTTCTTCCCTTATTCAGATGTCCCTTTGCTCTCTTCAGGCTTTGGTTGTTTTCAATTGCTTTTCTCACTAGTTCACAATTGAATTTTCTTGTGTCTTCAGTGATACTTTTTCGTACTGTCTTGCATAGCTCTATATATTCCACTTTGGGAGTGATGTCTATTTTATTTGTCCTCATCTCCCTTCTCTTTTGCATCAGCATTTTTGTTTTTCCTGATATTTTCTTCATATACAACTTGTTTTTAGTACCACCTATTTTTGTTGCTGTTTCCGTAAGAGTTTTGGTTAGTTTTCTGTTAACTTCAAAACTGTCCACTTCTTCCGATGTTATACCTTCTAAAGCAGAGAATCTGTTCCTCAGTTCCCATTTGGAGGTATTGTGATGCTTTTTAAGGTTGGTCATGTCAATACATTTTGTTTGTTTTAGGAGCTTGCCATGTTTGAGTTTAGTGTTGAGGTAGATCTTACATCTCACAATTCTATGGTCACTCCCTGTGTTGAACCTATTCAGCACACTCCAGTCTTCAATGACAAATTTCTTGTTACACATAATATATATAATAAAAAATCAATTTCACTTGTCATTCCATTGGGATGCCTCCATGTCCATTTCCTTATATGGCTTTTTCTTGAAAAAGAAATTCCTGATGAACAACCTTTCTGCCTCTGCAAACTCTACAAGAGTATGTATATATATATATATATATTTGCCCCATCTAAATCAAATAGAAGTCATCGCTCTTTCCATGTTTATAAGTTAGTCACAGAAAAATTCTCATCGGCCGCCACTGGGAATCAAACCCAGGTCTTCCAGTTACGCGCCGGATATGCTTTCACTGCACCACAGCGGCCTCGAAATTCTCCAGACTCGCAAACAATAAACTGCCAAACCACATGACAGGTTGCTTCTTTGGAGCCCCGCACAATGCTGGGGATTCACCAAAGATGAACAGCAGCAATTGAACAAATAACTAGATGGCGAATGAATGAGAAATACACAGTTGACATGGACCAGGAACATCAAATAAAAGTCATCGCTATTTCCATGTTTATATCCGGCGCGTAACTGGAAGACCCTGGGTTTGATTCCCTGTGGCGGCCGATGAAAATTTTTCCGTGACTCACTTATAAACGTGGAAAGAGCGATGACTTCTATTTGATGGCAAACCTGTTTCTTTCATCTGTTGGTGGATTCCACTTGGTTCTTTTCAGGTTGGTTTATGTGGTCTCCCTTGATGTTCCAACACTTTTATTTATTTATTTCTTTTCTGGACAAATAATGTTATAGACTCTATTACTTTCTGTTATCCAGTTCTGTTTTACATTGTTTTATCCTGAACATTTTAGCAGCATTCATGTGTAAATGTACCAATCAAATGTAACATTTTTACACCTTTCCCTTTAAAAATAGGTTTGTGTTTATTTAAACATCCAAACTGTATATTTTCATTCATTGTTATTCTCTAGGGTATGTTTTCCATTTTGATAATACTGTAGTTGTTTTTGTGTGTATGTATATTAATACATATTACATATACTGTATATACACGTGGGGTGCCTGATAAGTATCCGGATTTTTATTCCTATCAATTACAGGAGAGAAATAAAAAATACAGGATGCATAAATATGGTACTCACATTTGTAATACAGTGGTACAAACAGTCAAAGTAACTTTTCCACTTATTCTCCGTTAAGCACTATGCATTTCCTCCACCAATCAACAAGTCGATTCATTGCGGTAGCGAAGAAATCAGCAGGGGTGTTGCGAATCCATTGACAGACAGCCACTCGCAGGTCGTCCATGCTCTCATAGTGGTGGCCACGAATACTATCCTTCAAGGGACTAAAAACATGAAAATCGGAAGGTGCCAAGTCTGGACTGTAAGCAGGGTGCGAAAGAACCGTCCACCTCTGTTTTGCAATTTCTACTTGCACTGGTTTAGCAATATGCTGGCGAGAGTTGTCGTGCTGAAGCAACACTTGATTGTTTTTCAATGTTGGTCGTTTGGTCTGGATGGACTGCACAAGTTTTTTCAGTGTCTTCACATAGGCCTTCGAATTTATTGTTTCATTTTTTGCCAAGTACTCAACCTGAAGGATACCGCGTTTGTCCCTTGGACGCCGACGAACCAACTTTGAACTTCTTTGATGAGGGCGAATTTGGATTATGCCATTGCATTCTCTTGCCATTTTGTCTCTGGTTCGAACTGATGAATCCACGTTTCATCGCCTGTGATTATGCATCCCAGGAATGCGTCACCCTCCTCATCATAACGCTGTACCAGTTCATTGCAAATGTCTAGCCTTTTGTGTTTATGCACCACTGTAAGCATTTGGGTACCCATGTGGCACAGATTTTCCCATAGTTGAGATGTTCATGAATAATTCGTCCAACAGAATCTTTACTGATATCCAATTCCATGGCAATATCTCGAACACAAATGTGTCTGCCACCTTTAATCAAGTCATCAACCTGTTTAATCGTTTCATCAGTCACCACCATGTTAAGCCTACCTGACCGTGCCTCATCTTCAAGGCTCTTGTGGCCAGCTTTGATCTTCGTAACCCATTCATAAGCACTGGAACGTGACATACATTACGAAAAGACTTTGGACAGTGTATGGTGATGTGGCACATCACCATACACTGTCCAAAGTCTTTTCGTAATGTCCACGGCCTTTACGCCTTCTTTCATTAAAAATTTCACTACTGCTCACTGCTTGAACTGAACACTCGACGTAGCTGCCATTATTTTTGAACGACAGCGCCACCTAACATTAATATCAAGCCGCTCCGCTTTTACCGTGCTTCACTAAAAATAGTCGTAATAGTTTCACGCATACATACGATCATATACACGGTTTTGTATCGATAGGAATAAAAATCCGGATACTTATCGGACACCCCTCATATATATACATACATACAGTAAAAGTCTGATATTACGAGTATGGCTTACAGCAAGAATCCCACTGTTACGAGAGATTCAAAATACAGCGTCAGTTTGTTAATGTTAAACATAGGAAAAATCTTCGTGTATTACAAGTGGTAAATCTAAGGAGCTCCTGCTATAACAAAAGGCTTTTGTGGCCAATCTTTCTTTTTTTTAAAGATTTCCAACAAATTCTTTCCCTGAAATTCCAGAAAGTTGTAGGGAGACAAGCCCGTGCAGCTGCACACAGAGATGATACATCAGTAATTAGTCTGCTTAGCCCTTTAGATGCTGTCTCCCCACTATCTTTCACCCCTCTGCACAACGGTGGGAAGTCGGAACATTTTGATGATATATAAGTCACCAGTGGTTAGTCTGCTTGACTGTTTGGATGCTATTGTCCCCTCGCTTTCTTCCACTTATCTCCACAATGGTGGGAAGTCAGAAAAAATTTTACGTGTGTATGTGACGTATTTTCTTTCTTTAAATGGAGAATAAAAGGACAGGTTGTCTTTGGAAAGAAAGTTACAAATTTTGTATGACTATGAGAAAAGTTTGAAGTCAAAAAGTGGGATTGCAAGAAAATTTGCTCTTGTATCATCAACGTTGTTTACAATTTTATAGAACTAAGAGAAGATCAAGGAGGCGGCTTTGCAGAATAACGCACAGGCGAAATCCATGAAGTTACATAATGGTGAACAGAAAAAATTAGAGGAAGCATTGTTTACGTGGTTTTGCCATAATCAAGCCAAAAATTTTCCTGTTGGTGGACAGATCAAAAAGCTAAAGCTAATGAATTAAGCGTTGAAATGAAGATCAAGAATTTTAGTTATTCGGATGGTTGGCTAAACCGATTTAAAAGTAGAAAGGTATTTTTATGCAAAAAATTGGAGAATCAGCTTCTGTTAGCGCACAAGCAGTTCAGGACTGGTCCCTATCCTTTCAGAAATTCTAGCTTGATGCAACATAAAAGACATTTACAATGAAGATGAAGTGAGTTATTTTATAACTTGTTGCCTGACAGGACTTTAGTGGTAAAAGGTGATCGATGTAAAGGAGGAAAATGCAGTAAAGAGCATTTTAACTTTCATGTTGTGCCAGTATGGATGGTAGTCATAAATAAAGCCATTAGTGATTGGAAAATCACAATTTTCCATAAAGTCAAGAGTTACGTGTTGCAATCATCAATGTCGAAGACAAAACAAAAGTCTTGATTCTTATTTTTTGTAAAATTCCAATCTGCATTAAAAATAAACATCAGATAGTAATATGTATTGCTTTGGTCACTTTTTTATTATGTAGTACTGTTATTTTTATGTGTTATGTAGTATGTACTTAGTACGTACATGTACGTAGTATTTGTATGATTTGTCTATAACGAGAAGTCTGTTATAACTGCAACTTTTTTTATTTTTGTCAGCTCTTGTAATATCAGACTTTTACTATATATATACACACACACACACACACACACACACACACACACACACACACACACACACACACACACACACACACACACACACATATGTGCGTGTGTGTGTGTGCGTGTATATATATATATATATATTAATTATTTACACAAATTATTTTCATTTTAGGTCACTTTTAGAAACCACCAAACCCTATTTAGTAAACTGCATGAGAGTTCCAGCATGTCACATACTTTTGCTTCTGTCTCATTCCCTTGACACCAACCAAGATTTTACCAGGCAAGTAGCTTCGGAATTTTGATTTGATTATTCATTTTTCCTTTCTTTCCATACAATTTTGTATAATCAGATGGTTGTAGATACCTCATGATTCTGCTGGGTATTGGGCATGTATTTTTAAATTATATTACGTTACTTACTCTAGGCCATTACTGCAGGTTTTGTGGGAAAATGTTTTTTTAGATTTGATTCATATTCAAGATTCAGTACGAAACTGATGCGTCTGATTTTTGTATTAAAAATATAATTGCAACAGTAATTTCATACATCTTTTAAAAATATAATACTATTTTTCCGCATAATCTCTGTCAAGTTCAACACATTTTTTTCAGTGTTTAACAAGGTGCAATTTACCAATGCTGCAAATTTTCTTATCAACATTCACAAACATTTTTTAGAATTTGACATCACCTGAAGAATATCATTCCCATAGTTTATCCTTTAGAGTGACAAACAAGTTGTAATCTCATGGTGCAAAATCTGAACTCTGATGAGAATGGGGGAAAACTTTTCAACTGATATTCACAAGCCTCTGTTGTTCACATACTGATGGAAGGTCGTTCACCGTCATGTGCATTATTTAGGTTCTTTTCAGAATAGCTATATTTTTTTCAGATTCTGTTGGTTTGTATGCAATGCCTTGAGTTACTTGCTAGAAGACTATGGGGAAGGGAAGTATCCTCTTTGTCCAAAACACACATGCCATACATAGTTTAAGCACAGAATGTTTTTGTTTTTTTTTCCTTGTGCAGTGTGTGCTCTAGTGCCACTGTATTGATCACTGATTGTGTATTTGTTTCAAGTCCAGAATGATGAACCCATGTTTACCATATGTAAAAATGTGAGACAGACCACCACCATCATTCTCTAGTGATGGAGAAATTTATGAGTTTAGCTGGCTTATTTGTGCTCTTGCATCAGCTTCTTAAGGACCCATTAAGCACAAATCCTGGAAAATTCCATGTCATGACTGCAGGTTTTCTGATACCAACTAGGCTGCACATTACAGATTACAGAGGCAGTGATGTAGCATGCCTGCATATATACAGGAGTCCAAAAGTACATGTGTCCAGGACAAGTCAGAAGTCGTGGCTGACAAGTGATGCGTAAGGCAAGACTTTTTGGTTTGTTTCCTTTTTTGTTTTTGTTTTTCAATTTTCAGTCCATCATAGTTAAACCCACTGTTTTTTTTTTTTTTGTTTTTGTTTTTTTTGTGCTGGTATTAAAAAAATCCTGATCTACTTTCTTCCATAACATGCATAAAATTGAACTAATTATGTTCTTGTTCTTCGTTTTTGAAAATAGAAGCTTTAAGGACAACAATAAAAGGGGAAGTAAGAGAAAAGTGGTTTCTTCCCCAAACACTGACAGACAAGCCAGGAGAGTTAGCAAGATGCCCCTGTCCCAAGTCGTGCAGATGGGAGTGGCCAGTCTTAGAATTAGGAAGAAAGAGCTTGCAGATCAAATATTTGCAAGACAAGTGCCACCTTTTTGAGGTGGGGAAGTAAAAATGGCATGGGAGTATTAAGGAATGTAAACTGTTAATTGGCAAAGCAGTCTTGTTAGAGAAAAGGAAGGTGCTATAACACAGTGCCTGAAGTGAAATCACTAACTCAACCCAGTTGGCTTGTTGTGTGATCTAGGCTGTGTATCATGTGATGTATGTATGGTTTCCTTATATCTATAGGAGCTTGGGGCACACATATTATGTAATTTTATTGCTCTGGAAATTCTGTATTGCAAGCACTTTTTCTCTCTGCCATTTGTAAAGAACAATTTTTTTTTTTTATCTCTGTGCATGTGAACTTATTTATTTTATCTTTTGCTAGTTTTGTTGTTTTCCTCATTTGAGCACCTCTAGTGTGGTAAAGCTGATAGTATGAAAGTTTTGTTATCTTGTTGTGGTGATAATGTCTCAAAAAGAATTCAAGAAAACTGAAATTATGTAATTTCATAGAAATAAAAATTTTATGGTTGTGAATTTTTTAGAAATACCATCAGTGTTTGAAGGTAGGAATGAACGGAATGATATGAATACTGTAGATACATTAAGCATGTTTTCTGTGTCCATATAGTGTTTAATTGGTAATTCATTTTATTTGCTCTGTCTTGAATATTTTCATACTTGCCAACAGAATTGTTTGTGATGGCTGGTTAGAAGTACGCTTCGCTGATCCTGAAGTTGCTCAAGAAATGGCTACCAAAACCATGCGCATTAGAGACTCATGGCAGGAGTTACTGGAAAAGAAATTCCAGGGTATGTTATCTTTTCATTGCACTATTATTTTGAATTATTTTTTACATAGCAAAATCTTGATCAAACTGGAGCCTTCTTTTGAAAGAGGTTCACAGCAGCTGAATGTTCTTGCTCATCCAGTTTTGTTCTCAGTGGCCTAGATAATATAGTGAAGAGTAATGGGGATGAATATGGTCATCACTAGGACTTTTCATCAAGATGCAACCAGAAAGGTTTCTTACAAACTTACTTTTAGCATATTTGAGATTACTTTTAGGAGTCCCTCTATAGTTATGAGTCTGTATTGAATGATGAATGGCGAGCACAAAATGAATTCAAGATACTCCCTTTTAAGTGACCCCTTTGCTGGAAATGTCTTAAATCAACTGGAACAAAACTAGTGAGTAGTTACTGCCATCCACTCTTTAACTATATGATTTTATTTGAGGCATCATTAAGCAGTTTTTGAATTCAGGATTGAATTATAGTTTCTTTATAAAAAAAAAATCTGAAGTTTTTTTGTTTTGTTTATCAGCAGCCCTACCAAATGTTTATCCACTGGACAGATTGTGTATATAAAGCTTTTTAAGTGTGAAGTTTTGACTCGCCCCACCACCGGTAACAGAAAGGAATTCACCAAGTTACAACTACAGATGTGACTTTTGAAGAAGGATTTTGTTATAACTCCAATTGATAAGGCCAAGAACAACTTTGATATGTGTTGCAGAAAATTTTATCTTTATACTCTTGCCAACGAATTACATAGCAGTGTAACTTATCAAAGGGTTTCATCGAACAAGAATATTATCCTCAATGAGATTATTGCACTACATGAACTTTTAAACATTAGAAATATTGCTACCGCATTTCTGTTTTTATATGCTATTCCAAAATTTCATAAAACATCAACTGCATTCCGCTTCTTTACTAGCGTAAGAAATAGTTATGGCTTTCAAGCTGGTATAGCCTTTGAAAAAAATCCTGAAAGACTTACTTAACTGCACAACTAGTACTTGGATCATCAGTGATAATTCAAGGGTGTCAGAACTCCTTGGAAACGACTTTCAAACCAAAACCATTGATACTTATGACTTCAAAAATTTGTTTACGTCTATTCCTCTTGCCAACCTACTTCATGTTTGCGACAAACTTTTCGATCAGTATCTGTCAGCTATTAACATAACCAAGATTCATTGGACTCACTTATTACATTTTGTCTTCTTCATAACTACATCAACATGGGGGGTGGACTGTATCTAAAAATCACTGGAATGCCAATGGGTAGTGTCTTTCCCAGTTTATTGGCCACCATGTATCTTCATTATTATGAATCTAAATTTATGTTTAATATCCTCAAAATTCTGGATATTTCTTTCGTTTTATTGACGATCTGATTGTCTCTGACTGCTCAAATTTTCTAGTACTCGCACATTCCATCTATCCTAATGAACTTGTTTTAAGAAGGACTAGCCACCGGGATGATGTTATCCATTACTTAGATTTGAGTATATCCATGAGTGATAATTTAGATTTGAGTATTTCCATGAGCGATGATGATGGCATTGTAATGATTTGTTTGATAAATGCTGTAATTTTTATTTTAATGTTAATTATTTTACTCATTGGACATCTAATATTTCTGTCATCACACATCATAAATTAATTATTTCACAATCAGTACATATGAACAGTCCCCAACCATTGGGGGGAAAGGGAACAGATTCCTGGGGCCCAGTCTTCCAGGGGCCCGCGGCTCAGCAAGGCAGGTCAAGTGACAATTTAAATTTTGATCAAAAAATGTGGATAAAACTGAAAAACATTTAGCTAAATTTTCAACTGTACAAATCCATGAAGATTGAACATTGGAAACAGCCAGTAGCCAAGTGCAGTTTTCTTAGGGATTATTGCCTCTCCCACCTGTGAGAATGTGTAAACAATGCAGAAATGGCAAAGCCCTGGCGAACATCAGCAGATCGCAATTTACGCAGTGCAGGGCTGCAGCTAGTAGAGGGCTAGAGGGAGCTCAGCCCCCTGCAAGGCAGACAAGCCCTCCTGGAAAATATACGTTGCTGAAAATTCTCTGATTGGTAGTTTATGAAAACGACCTTTGTATTTCATTTTATAAATACTTTATTCATTCACGTATCACACTTTTATTTTTAAAGGACAGAAATTTTAGATGGGAAGTATGTGTAAAACTTAAAAAAGCATTCGGCATCCAATGGTTTTTCTAGATTTTTTGCTGCGTGATTATAAATGTGCAAAAAATATTCATGTATATCTTAATTCTTTTACTTATCTTTCATGCTGTTCTTAAACCACAGTAAAGTAGAAACCACCGTTATATACTTTTTTCATTTGTTTTGATTGCACAAACTAATTTTGTTTTCATAGAAAGGATCTATTGACATTCGAGGGGGAAGGGGGGGCACTGCATGTGAGTAAATACGTAACTTTAATATTCATTATTTTACTCATTGGACATCTAATATTTCTGTCATCACACATCATAACTTAATTATTTCACAATCAGTACATGTGAGTAAAATATGTAATACTTCTGTCAATATTGCTAAGAACCTTAAACTTCTGTTTCATCATTCATTATTCAACCAGTTCCCATTCAGGTTTATTGTTTCTTATTACTAAGTTTTTAGATCTTAATTCTATTATCTCTGTCCCTACTGACAATATGCATCTTTTTAACCAAGGACCTTACAAAATTAAAAAATAGGTCATACTTGACTGTTTGGTGGGTCACTTGCATATCCTTTAAACTCATCACACCTTTTTGAACAGCTACACAGTTTCATAATTTTTGCATACACTTCATTTCCACACTTGGTTCACTATTTTTTTTTTTTTTTTTTTTTTTTTTTTTGCCATAACTGACTTGTCACATCTCTCATGACATACATCAACTTCAGTCATCTTTCGCTATGATTAGTTCCTTCGTTATTCACCCATGCTGGGTGGTCTCTTGTGACAGTGTGTCTAGTTTTCTCTCGCTCAGTGTCTTATTCCGTGGCCTAGGGAGCATGGCCAAGGGGACTTTTGGATCTTGTCTGTCCCTTCTTCTGGCCTCTGAAAAGCCACCAGCCAAACGGCAAACAGGTGCTTTCCTATATACACTTGCGGAAAGTGAAAAAAGAACACCAAGAAGGAATTGGCGGATGATCATGAAATTTACATATGTTAATGGGGTCGAGTTTACGTAGGTGTGATGTTAATTTCGGGACCAACCGGTGAGCGCTTATGCCACAGCACGGCATAATTTGCAAATTATTGTCGGTGGTATTTAAGGAGTACAGCAAAGTGAATGTAATCAGTCGTTGGCGTACGGACACGTGCGAGGACCCTGAAGAAGCTGCAATGCCTGGACATTGAAGACGTGTACGATTTCAGCAGTTATTGGACTTTGAGCGAGGTCGTCTAGTCGGACTCCGGGAGGCCAGGTGGTCGTATCGCCGTATTGTGGAGCGAATTGGACGGGAAGTATCAGTGGTGGTACGATGGTGGCGTAGGTGGTCCGAGGAACATACCCACACGAGAAGATGTGGAACCGGGAGTCACAGACGGACTGATTAGTGGACCATTCGACGCATAAGAAGAGCGGCGTTGTCAAGCAGAACATCCACTGCGACGAAAATCCGAGCTGCCGTTGCACCTGAGGTGACTGTGCGAACAATATGCAACCGTCTACTGGATGCAGGACTACGTGCACATGTGCCTCTGGCATGTGCACCTCTGACTCCAGCCCACTGTCAGGAACGGCTGCAGTGGTGTCACCAACGTCTGCACTGGAGAAAGCAGTGGCGATCTGTCGTGTTCAGCGATGAAAGCAGATTCTGTTTGGGAGCCTCCGATGGCCGTATGTGTGTTCGCAGATGCACAGGGAAGTGTCACCACCCTTCTTGCATCCACCAGCGACACACAGGGCCTACACCTGGTCTCCTGGTGTGGGGAGTGATCAGCTATCACTCCCGTACACAACTAGTGTTTGTACCGGGTACGTTAAACAGCACCTCCTACATCAACAACATCATTCAGCCCGTTGTTGTGTCATTTGTAAGGTCGGTCCATCGTGGTGTTTTCCAGCAAGATAACACACGCGGCACGTGCAACGAAACATGCACTTCAGGGTGTGAGACAACTTCCATGGCCTGCACGTTCACCGGATTTGTCCCCCACTGAGCACGTGTGGGATTTTACGGGCCAACGACTTATCCGGTCTCCACGACCATCCCTGATTTACGCGTCCAGGTTGAGGATGCTTGGAACTCAATACCCGAAACTTACATCCAACATCTGTACGACAGACTCCATGCCAGAATTGCACAGTGTGACGCAGTTCACGGCGGTTCAACCTCGTACTGACCATGTTACATGGAAATGTTATTTTTCAGTTTACCAGCATATACAGCTGTATTTTGCCATAATGTTTTGATCACGTTATCCTCTGTATTCCGTTATTATGCTGTATAAATTTCGTTGGTATCAGACGTCTCCTTCTTGGTGTTCTTTTTCACTTTCCGCCAGTATATATATACACTGACGGAAAAAAAAATCCCAACACCATGAAAAATTAGTTGTAGAGGAATGAAATGGCGGCAATACATTTGTATAGGTAACATATTTAATCGATTAAAGTTTCAAGATCACAGCTTAATGTAAGCGCGAGAAGAGCCATTTTAAATATGAAATGCTAGTACATTAATAACCGGTGTAACCGCCAGAATGTTGAATGTAAGCACGCAAACGTTCATGCATTGTGTCGTACAAGTGCTGGATGTCAGTTTGGGGGATGGAGTTCCATGCCTGTTGCACTTGGTCGGTCAATACAGGGACAGTTAATGCTGGTTGGGGATGACGCTGGAGTTGTCGTCCAATGATGCCCCATACGTGCTCGATTGGTGAAAGATCTGGTGATCTAGCAGGCCACGACAACATGTCGACACTCTGTAGAGCATGTTGGGTTACAACAGCGGTATGCGGGCGAGCATTATCCTGTTGGATAACACCCCCTGGAATGCTGTTCATGAATGGCAGCACAACAGGTTGAATCACCAGACCGATGTACAACTGTGCCGTCAGGGTGCGTGGGATAACCACGAGAGTGCTCCTGCTGTCATAGGAAATTGCTCCCCAGACCATAACTCTAGGTGTAGGTCCAGTGTGTCTCGGCCGCAGACAGGTTGGTTGTAGGCGCTCACCTGGCCTCCTTTTAACCAACACACGGCCATCACTGGCACCCAGGCAGAACCGGCTTTGCCGCCCCGGTGGCGCAGTGGTCTAAGCGATGGCCTCTGATCATTCGTCCAAAAGGGGTCCGGGTTCGAATCCCGGTGAGGCATGGATGTTGTGTTTGTCTTACGGCACTGGCTCTCTCCCTTCCCTGGAACCAGTGACCCTAAATTAGGGACGGGCGACTACTTATAGTCCATTGAGTTGCTCACGGTGATCGTTAAACCTCCAATCAAAAAAAAAAAAAAAAAAAAAAAAAGAACCGGCTTTCATCAGAAAACACAACAGATCTCCACTCCGTCCTCCAATGAGCTCTAGCTTGACACCACTGACGTCGCAAACGGCAGTGGTTTGGAGTAAGTGGGATGCACGCTACAGGGCGTCTGGCTCGGAGCTGTCCTTCAAGTAACCGATTTGTAACAGTTCGTTGTGTCACTGTGGTGGCAACTGCAGCTTGAATTGCTGCCGCAGACGCAGTACGATGTGCTACGGCCATACGCCGTACACGGCGGTCTTCCCTCTCAGTAGTGCCACGTGGCCGGCCGGAGCCCGGTCTTCTTGAGGCAGTACCTTCCCTTGACCACCGCTGCCAACAATCATGCACAGTGGCTACATTCCTGCCAAGTCGTTCTGCAATGTTGCGGAAAGAAAATCCACCTTCTCGTAGCCCTATTACACGACCTCGTTCAAACTCCGTGAGCTGTTGATAATGGCTTCTCGTCTTCTTAAAGGCATTCTTGACTAGCATCAACACACTATGTCGAATCTCAACGATAACTAACGCTCACAAACGTTACAGCACATATTTACAGCAAACCTGCTTTGCATGTTCCGAGGCGCTACTAGCGCCACACGTATGCACCGAGCGCGAAATTTGCATAGACGTCATCTTACAGATGTACTCTCACCGCCTACCAACTGTCGTTTATCTAACACAACCCCTTCTTGGTGTTGGGATTTTTTTTTTCCGTCAGTGTATATATATGGGTGTGTGTAACTGCTGTTGGTTTCTCTGAATTAAAGGCCTTTTCATAATCGATAAAAGCCATGCATAATGATAGTTCATATTCCCTCACTCTTTCAATTAGTTCTCTCAATACGTGGATATGATCCATAGTGCTGTAGCCACTCCTGAATCCAGCTTGTTCTCTCAGTTGAGCCATGTCCAGTGTCACCTTCAAGTGGTGTGAAAGAACTTTAGTGAAGATTTTATAAATCACTGATAGGAGGCTGATAGGTCTGTAGTTCCTGAGATCCTCAACATCACCTTTTTTTTTTTTTTATGTAGCAGGATCATTGTAGCATTGGTCCAATACTCAGGAATCTTCCCTTCATTAAGGCATCGAATGAAAACTTGAGCGTGTACTGTTTCAATTTCTCCACTTGCTTCTTGTATGAAATATATTTTTTATTCTTTTGTTTCTTATTTTATGGCATTTTGGATAAAGCTTTTTTCACCACAAAGCATAAGATTTTGTAGTACTTTGGTACTGTTATTCATGTTTAAAATCTCTCTTAGGCAGCTAGGTTGCTTGGCAACGTGTTCTTTAGCTGAATAATTCTGATGGCTTATTCAGACACTCTCACAACTTGTGGTTTTTGTAATTGTTTTTCTGTTTTTTGTGGCAGATGACGAGCGTGGGTTGGGCCAGGAAAGTTATAGATGCATGCAAAAACTTTAACTAAATGATTTTTTTTTTTTTTTTTTTTATGTAGCAGGATCATTGCAACTCTGAGGAAGTTATGTTAATTATGAAAATATTTTTGTGGGCATTAAACTTGCATCTATGGCTTGGCAGAAACCCATTTCCAACTAGGTCTTTGTGGAAGTGGGAAAATGCAGAGTTTTGCTGGTCCTTGATAAAGCCAAGGCTCAGCATTCTCGACACTTTCTACATTCAGGTTGCTATTACTTTATCTCCTTTTTACTCATACCTATTGGTTTTTGAGCATTTCTTAGTTGTTTTAGTACCAGATAAAGATTTTTTTGCATCTGTCTCTTCTTAATAGCATGTGAATTCTGAAAATTCATAACTGCTGCGTTGCGCGTCATGCTCTTCAGATTTTTTAGCAAATTTAGTTTTAAATTCTTAGGTGAAATTTTGTCTTTGACTCTGCTCTTGGGTATATATATATATCTTCATCATCATCATCATCATCATTGTCAACCATTATCAATCCACTGCTGGACGAAGGTCTCTCCAAGCCTCTTCCACAACGGTCTGTCTTGTGCCAGTCTCCTCCATGTTACTCCCGCATACTTTCGAATTTCATCCACCCATCTCCCATGTGGTCTTCTTCTGGGACTTTTCCTGTCCCTTAGAATCCAATCTAAAATTACAACTGTCCATTGATGGTCTGTCCTTCTGGCAGTATGTCCAGCCAATTGCCATTTCAGGGATTTAACTCTGATCATGACGTCTTTCACTCTTGTCATTTTCGGATCCACGAGTTCCTCTTCTTATCTCTCCTGGTTACACCAAGCATGCACCTCTCAATGCTTCTTTGAAGGCTGCAGACAACTCAAAGAAGCATGGAAAGGTGCATGCTTGGTGTAACCAGGAGAGATAAGAAGAGGAACTCGTGGATCCGAAAAATGACAAGAGTGAAAGACGTCATGATCAGAGTTAAATCCCTGAAATGGCAATTGGCTGGTCATACTGCCAGAAGGACAGACCATCGATGGACATCCGAAATTTTAGATTGGATTCCAAGGGACAGGAAAAGACCCAGAAGAAGACCACATGGGAGATGGGTGGATGAAATTCGAAAGTATGCTGGAGTAACATGGAGGAGACTGGCACAAGACAAGCCGTTGTGGAAGAGGCTTGGAGAGACCTTCGTCCAGCAGTGGATTGATAATGGTTGACAATGATGATGATGATGATATATATATATATATTTCATACACGAAGCAAGTGGAGAAATTGAAATAGTACTCGCTCGATGCCTTAATGAAGGAAAGATTCCTGAGGATTGGACCAATGCTACAATGATCCTGCTACATAAAAAAGGTGGCATTGAGGATCTCAGGAACTACAGACCTATCAGCCTCCTATCAGTGATTTATAAAATCTTCACTAAAGTTCTTTCACACCGCTTGAAGGTGACACTGGACATGGCTCAACTGAGAGAACAAGCTGGATTCAGGAGTGGCTACAGCACTATAGATCATATCCACGTATTGAGAGAACTAATTGAAAGAGCGAGGGAATATGAACTTCCATTATGCATGGCTTTTATCGATTATGAAAAGGCCTTTGATTCAGTGAAACCAACAGCAGTTACAATGGCTTTGAAATCCAGCGGTATTGAAGATGCATACATTAATATTATTAATAACATCTATGAAAATGCAAGTGCAAAGATTTGGCTATTTGAGAATACAGCATCCATAAAAATTGGAAAGGGAGTGAGACAAGGTGGCACTATATCTCCCAAACTCTTTAATGCCACATTGGAAAATTTCTTTCAATCACTGAACTGGGAAAACAAAGGGATAAAGATTAATAGGGATTATCTAACTCACCTTCATTTTGCTGATGATGTAGTCATTTTTGCAACTACCCCATCAAAGCTGCAGAGTATGATCCAAATAACTTGCTGACAAGAGTAAAGAAGTGGGATTAAAAATGAACTTTCAGAAGACAAAAGTGATGTACAATGCTTTTACAAGAAATGTAGATTTATCGATTGATAGGGGAAAGCTGGAGATAACCAATACCTACATTAATCTTGGACAGCAGATATCAAGTGAGGGTCACATTGATGAAGAAGATAATCGGCGTATAAAACTTGCCTGGAGAGCCTTTGGAAGAAACGGTATAATTTTTAAGAGCAATATGCCATTATGTCTTTAAAAAAAGTGTTTGAGCAATGCATCCTTCCAGTGCTTACATATGGTGAGGAGACGTGGACCTTAACTAAAAGAGATATACAGAGACTGCAGACAACTCAAAGAAGCATGGAAAGATGCATGCTTGGTGTAACCAGGGGAGATAAGAAGAGGAACTCGTGGATCAGAAAAATGACAAGAGTGGAATACATCATGATCAGAGTAAAATCCCTGAAATGGCAATGGGCTGGACATATTGCCAGAAGGACAGACCATCGATGGACAGTCGAAATTTTAGACTGAATTCCAAGGGACAGGAAAAGACCCAGAAGAAGACCACATGGGGGATGGGTGGATGAAATTCGAAAGTGTGCGGGAGTAACATGGAGTAGACTGGTACAAGACAGACCGTTGTGGAAGAAACTTAGGGAGACCTTTGTCCAGCAGTGGATTGACAATGGTTGACAATGATGATATATATATTACAGGTTTTTTCCTTCTGAATCAGGGGTCGAAAATGCGGTCGCCTCGGACAAGTATAATCCGCGGATAAATGCCGATTTAAAAAAAATTGCAGCCGTTTGATTTAAAAATATATATATGCAGGCTAATTGTGCAGGAGAAGGGGTTAATTGGAAAAAGAACTCCCTCAGAAAAATTTTCCTCAGTTCAGGAGTTTGTACGTAGCGGAGGGGGAAAGGGTGTCATAATGAAAGACAGCGAAAGTTGTAGGGTGGGACGGCCGGAGTTACTTTGTATTGTTGGGAAACACAAAACGCTGATTGTGCTTGTGCCCTCTCTTCGTTAATCGACCAATAAAAATATACACACAGCGCTCGCTGCACGAACCTATATACACATGCATGCCTCATTTCAAAGTTTTGTGTTCTAGATTTCGTGTGGCCTTGTATTTTAGTTTGTCCTTCACCATTTTGACCAGTCTTTGCTGCTGATATTTTCCTTCATTGCTATTTTTGATGTCTGCAAAATGCAAACGTTTCAGTTACACTGCCGAATTTAAACTTAAAGTGGGGGCACAGCTAGTGGCGGCCCCAGGTACGGGCATACCGAGCAACCGCCCAGGGCTTGCACCACCGCCAATTAATTAGTAGTTTTTGCCTGGCGTCACCTAAAATATTGTAGTAGTAGTTCACGATCATATACAAATAAATGACCAATTTTAATATTTGTTTACTGCTTTGAATCAGTGACATCAAAAAGTTACTCTGTTAGAATTTTTTTATTTTTTGGTCAGAAACATTTTTTCAGCGGGAAAGTTGTGGAGAAATGTCTGAATTTAATTTTTTTTTCAAGATATTTTTCATAGTTTTGCCGCTCTTTCGGGTAAAAGTAGTGAGTTGCAATGTACTCGCTCTTCTATTCATAGAAAACGACGTGGCATCTACTCTAGACTATAGCGATTTGATTGAAGACTTTATTCACAAGAAAAGTCGCAGAATTCTTTTTAAATAATAGACTTATCTTATAATTATACAGCTATCCTTGTTTATTTAGTACCAGGTCATTTTGGAACAGGAAATATTTTGGATTCCTAACTATATTAATAAACAGTGTATTGCATTACATCATGTTTATTTCATATAAATCAATACCACAATTCCCGATAATAAAAAAATTGCTTTGGGATCACATTCACCCCAAGTGGGGGGTTTGTATGAGAAAAAAAGCGAGCGACAGGTTTACGGTCAGAGTAAGCAACATGTAATTTTTTTTATGTATCATCATCATCATTGTCAACCATTATCATTCCACTGCTGGACGAAGGTCTCTCCAAGCCTCTTCCACAATGGTCTGTCTTGTGCCAGTATCCTCCATGTTACTCCAGCATACTTTCGAATTTCATCCACCCATTTTCCATGTGGTCTTCTTCTGGGTCTTTTCCTGTCCCTTGGAATCCAATCTAAAATTTCGACTGTCCATCGATGGTCTGTCCTTCTGGCAGTATGTCCAGCCCATTGCCATTTCAGGGATTTTACTCTGATCATGACGTCTTCCACTCTTGTCATTTTTCGGATCCACGAGTTCCTCTTCTTATCTCTCCTGGTTACACCAAGCATGCACCTCTCCATGCTTCTTTGAGTTGTCTGCAGCCTTTGTATTGCTCTTGAAAATTATGCTGTTTCTTCCAAAAGCTCTCCAGGCAAGTTTTATACACCGATTAATTTCTTCATCAATGTGACCCTCACTTGATATCTGCTGTCCAAGATAAACGTACATGTTTGTTATCTCGAGCTTTTCCCCATCAATCGATAAATCTTCATTTCTTGTAAAAGCATTGAACATCACTTTTGTCTTCTGAAAGTTCATTTTTAATCCCACTTCTTTACTCTTGTCAGCAAGTTCCTGGATCATACTCTGCAGCTCTGATGGGGTAGTTGTAAAAATGACTACGTCATCAGCAAAATGAAGGTGAGTTAGATAATCTCCATTAATCTTTATCCCTTTGTTTTCCCAGTTCAGTGATTGAAAGACATTTTCCAGTGTGGCATTAAAGAGCTTGGGAGATATAGTGTCATCTTGTCTCACTCCCTTTCCAATTTTTATGTGTGCTGTATTCTCAAACAGCCGAATCTTTGCCTTTTCATTTTCATAGATATTATTAATAATATTAATGTATGCATCTTCGACACCGCAGGATTTCAAAGCCATTGTAACTGCTAATGGTTTCACTAAATCAAAGGCCTTTTCATAATCGATAAAAGCCATACATAATGGAAGTTCATATTCCCTCGCTCGTTTAATTAGTTCTCTCAGTACGTGGATATGATCTATAGTTGCTGTAGCCACTCCTGAATCCAGCTTGTTCTCTCGGTTGAGCCATGTCCAGTGTTACCTTCAAGCGGTGTGAAAGAACTTTAGTGAAGATTTTATAAACCACTGATAGGAGGCTGATAGGTCTGTAGTTCCCGAGATCCTTAATGTCACCTTTTTTATGTAGCAAGATCATTGTAGCGTTGTTCCAATCTTCAGGAATCTTCTCTTCAATGCATCGAGTGAAAACTTGGGCGAGTACTGTTTCAATTTCTCCACCTGCTTCTTGTATGATGTCTACAGTAATTCCATCTTCTCCTGGAGCTTTCCCCCACTTCATGTTCTTGATTGCATGTGCAACTTCTTCTGGGAGGACTGGAAGAACTCTGGTACTGGTACCTTTCATGATGTCTGGAGTACATGTATCATCCCTTTCATATAATTTGGAGTTGAAATCTTTCACTCTTGTCAAAATTTTGCCTCTATTTCTTGTTGCAGAACCATCTTCTTTTCTCAGTGCCGTAATCTGTTTTCTTCCCTTACTGAGTTGTCCCTTTGCTATCTTTAGGCTTTGGTTGTTTTCAATTTGCTTTCCTCACTAGTTCACAGTTGAATTTCCTTATGTCTTCAGTGATACTTTTTCATACTGTCTTGCATAGCTCTATATATTCTACTTTGGAAGTCACATCTTCTTTAGTTGTCCTCATCTCTCTTCTTTTTTGCATCAACATTTTGGTTTTCCCTTATAATTGTGTTCACATGCAACTTGTTCTTAGACCCAGCTAATCTTGTTGCTGTTTCCATAAGAGCTTTGGGTACTTTTCTGTTAACTTTGGAGATGTCTATTTCTTCTTATGTTAGACCTTCTAGAGCAGAGAATCTGTTCCTCAGTTCCAATTTTAAGTTATTATGATGCTTTTTAAGGTTGGTCACGTCATTGCACTTTGTTTTATGAGCTTGCCACGCTCAAGTTTAGCATTGAGGCGCATCTTACATCTTACCATTCTATGGTCACTACCTATGTTGAACTTGCTCAGCACACTGCAGTCTTCCATGACAAATTTCGTGTTACACATAATAAAATCAATTTCACTTGTCCATCCATTGGGATGCCTCCATGTCAATTTCCTTTGCGGCTTTTCTTGAAAAAGGAGTTCGTGATGAAAAACCCTTCGGCCTCTGCAAACTCTACAAGAGTATTTCCATGCTGGTTTCTATTGCTGTGACCGAATTTACCTACTGAAGTTTCATTCTGTTGCCGTTGCCCTATTTTTGCATTGAAATCTCCCATAATTATCTTCAAGTGCTGCTTGCCTTTATTATTTAGATGACGAATTCCCTCATAAAATTCTTCAATTTCTTCTTCAGAATGACTTGTGGTGGGTGCATAAGCTTGAATAATCTGAGCCTGGTATCTTCTCAAGAGTTGGATAACGAGTCGTGCAGCTCTGTCAGAGGAACTTTCAACTTCTACTACTTTATCCTTCAGTTTCTTGTTTATTATAAATCCAACACCACTAGTTCTGCCATTATCTGTCCCACGATAGTAGAAGAGATGTCCACTTTTCAGTTCAATGAGATCTTCTCCTTTTCTCCTTACCTCACTTAGCCCGACGATGTTCCACTTGATCCTTTGTAGTTCCTCTTCCAATTCAAGAAGCCTTGAATCAGAAGATAGGGAGCGTCCATTGTAAGTAGCCAAGGTCAGTATCAGATGGCAGCCTAGTCCGATCCTCCGGTGATTCTTAGCACCCTCTGCCTTCATGTCACACTGGCCGCTGCCTTGGCCAGGTACATTCCAGCTGTCGGAGACTGTGGGCCAAGATTTAAGTTGTGGAGTCATTTTGGAGGGGTTTGGCCATAACTCACCACGCTGGCCAAGCGGGTTGGTGAGTGTGGGATAGCATTTCCTCTAATCCCGAAGATATAGTTATACCGCTATTGGCGGTCTTCAGAGCCCCTTTAGTGGGAACAGGATGCACTACGAGAAGGCGGGGTTGACATTTGTCAAGGAGAGGTTGTGATGTTGCGTATACAGATGTATATATATATAAGGGATTATTGAGATGGTGTTGGTTTATTGCGAAGGGCCCTGTGAAGAGCCATCACCCGGGGCCCCGAAAGGGCTAGGGCCGCCACTGGGCACAGCTGAGGATATGATCGTGTCACTACGCGGTAGTTTTCAAATTCAGAAAATTAGTGCGCAGTGACATGCAAAAAGCTGCTGTCTAAAACGTAAACAAACCCGTAGGTAAACTCCGTGGGAGAATTCACTGAAGTCCAGCCCTTTTTTTTTTTTTTTTCCTGTGTGTAAGCCGCCTTCCCTACTTTGAAAGCAGGATTTCTTCCAAAACTTTCGACTTACACGCAAGTATATACGGTATTTCTATGAATTGTTCTGTATCAGCGTTTCATAATTGGCAATGTGTGATGCAATTAGAGCTGCTGCATCGGCGTGATTAAAATTTGTGCTCTATGGATGCCACGCCACTAAGCTTCTCTTGTGTCTGAAGATAAAAATATATTTAAAAATTTTCCTTTAAAAATGAATTTCTTTATTTAGCAAGATCGTTTTTCTTTATTTCTTCGGACTCTGGGGTCTTTATGTAACCGACTTTTCTGTCGAAAATTCCGCTTCTGGATCAGCATTTGTGGTGTGAGGATTATACGGCGATTTTTTTTTTCTCTGGATGTCACAATTTGCAAAGTATACGCTGGCGCAGATTATACAAAGGTAAAAAAAAATTGTGCGATTTCCAGGGTCTGGGGATGAACAACGAAAATTACGGTATTTCAAGAATTTGCGAGCCCCAGACAAAAAGGAAAAGAAAGTACTGTTTCTTTTGTTGTTGTTTTCTTTTTGCCATGAAGAGATAAGCTGAGGGTAGAAAAAATTTTAGACAGAATTGTGCATCACTTTGATATTATATATACCCCCTCCCGCGTGTCCCATTCAGACCGAAAAAGTTTAGCTGGCCACCAGATTTCAGAATATTTTTCTACCCCTGTATATAATGGCTGCTACATTTAGATAAAGTTGTGGATTACACAACTGTTTTTCAACTTTTACTATGAATTTTGTCTGCGGATTATATGCCGACTTTTTTACCTCACGCTGAATTTTACCATCTGCGGATTATATGCCGAAAAATACGGTAGATAAAATAAGTCAAAGCTATGATATTTTCTGAATACTTTTAAGTGTCTGTTCACTTCATGTAGATGGCAGATTAACACAAGCTTTTGTTACCCAAAATTGTTTTTTTAATTATTCATTCTGATTAAGCAAAGATCTGCTGCACTTGTACAGAACAATTATGAATTAGCACTGAGTTGTGAAAGAGCAGCTGAAAACGCACCACCACCCTTTATCTTTTTTCTTAATGACAAAATTGTCTCATTAGAAAAGAAACGGTTTCACTTATTATGAACATTTTCTCAAAGATATCATGTTAAATACAGATTACTATGTACTCCTGTTTGTTTGAAGGACAACTAGTGCTTTTGTGTATGGTGAGTGTCAGTATCCCCATGGCTGGTATTGGTACTTTTATCACCCTCTATATTTTTCATAAAAATTAATGAAGAAATAGTACTTCCAAGTACATGGGAAGTGCACAAGTATATTATTCTCAGCAATCAGATTTCGCTACTGAATCACCTTTAATTCACAGTTCTCCATGTCATACTTCCTTAGAAAACTTAAAAATTACTTGGTAATAATTATCTTAAAGTCAAACATAAAGTACAGTTTTAAAACAAAGTTACCTCCGCTTATGACTTCATATATAAAACACGTATTAACACTGACGTTCGTCTGCAGGACCTTCTCGAGTGAAGCACAAAAGACAAATACTACTGAGAAACACGAAAATTATCTTAAACTACTATTTATTTGCATGTTTCTCAGTAGTATTTGTTTTTTGTGCTTCACTTGGGAAGGTCCCATGGATGAACGTAGGTGTTAATACATGTTTTATATACACTCATTGTCATAAAAATCCGTGCACCAAGAAAAGAACCTTGTAATTAACATGAAACTCGGCGAATAGCTACGGGGAGAGCAGACATGCAAATGATTTGTTTCGTGCCTTTCCACATTCCTGCGCGTCCAAGACTGGTGCTGCAATTGCAAGCCTTGAGGCTTATAAGGCACCGCGCAAGGGACTCCACATTCGTGCCAAAGTGCACAGTAAGAGTCAGGTGAGATCCCTGAGCGATAGACATGCTGAGGAACCACGGTAGATGTACGTATGGGCAACTGAGGGAGTTTGAACGAGGCTGTATTGTCAGGATTAGAGAAGCAGGGTGGCCGGCGTGCCGAAGTGGCCGCCGTTTGGGCCGGTAGGACAGTACGGAGTGATCATGTTGAGAGCAATGGACACAGGAAGGCATCCAGGCACAGCAGACTGGCTATGGATGACCCAGACACGCCATCAGCAGAGAGGATCATGAGAGCAGCACGCACAGATGCAATGACGTCCTTGTCCAATATCCAGAGACATGTGGCAGCTGTACAAGGTACTCCTGTGTCCGCCAAAACAATTTCCAGAAGCCTGGCAGAGGCGAATCTGCACTCTTGACGGCCCTTACGTTTTCTGCCATTAACACTTTACCATCATCGCCGTTGATTGCAGTGGTGTCAGCAGCAAGTAACGTGGAATGCTACGGACTGGCGAGGTATAGTGTTCAGCAAAGAATCCTGCTTCCGTATGGAAACTGACGACCACCATGTCAGAGTGTGGAGGACCGCAGGTGAGCGCTGCAATCCCAACTTCACTATACAGCGGCACACGTCCTGAACTGCAAGCATGATAGTCTGGGGAGCCATCGCATATGACAGGCGGACTTCCTCGCTGTGATCCATGGGATATTGACAGCCCAGTGCTACATACAGGAGATCCTGCAGCCCCATGTGCTGCCTTTCATGGCGGGGTGGCCCGAAGCCATTTTGCAACAAGATAACTCTCGTCCGCACATGGCTCGGGTTTCCCAGGACTGTCTACATCATGCTTCAACACTTCCGTGGCCTGCCAAATCGCCTGATCTCTTGCCCATCAAGAGCATGTGGGACCAGATGGGATGCCAGCTTTCTCCATGTCCCAGGATAACATACGGCATCTCTGACTCCATACCGGACTGTATCACTGCATGTATCCAAGCACAAGGCAGTCAGACGCGGTACTAACGGTGACTGGAACGTGTACCATATGTCCGTGGGAAATCATCCTACTGCTGTGATATTGTAATCACTTCTGTCCTTGGTATGTACCATCTCACTACTAAAATCTCATTTCAATCTGACTCCTCCTCCTTCCAGATTTGTATGACAATCAGTGTATGTGGTCATATGAAGGCATAAGCTGAGGTGAGTTTGTTTTAAAATTATATTTGATGCTTGACTTTAAGAGAATTGTAATTTTTTACATATCATATTACTTTGAAAACTAATTGAGAAGGTATTTTTGCAATTCCCAAGTGGTTTTGTTAATATTACTTGGTAATAAAAATAATTGATGGCATGGCTACTCTTAGACTTAATGAACTAAAAATATTTCTAAATTATGGGTTTTACTAAGGTATAAAATTAAATTTACATGCCAAATTTCGGGTAGTACCCGTGTCCGTCCTTAGGACTGCATCTATAGTGAGTGTTGCCATTCAAGAGGTAAATTTCAACCTTTCAAATAATTTAATGTTGTACTTCTCTCTATTTCCAGTCCTTCTGCTAGATTATTTTGTAAAAATGCCGTACTCTTCATTAGTGTAGGGGTACTACCTGAAAATTTGACATGTAAATATCCTTTAATTCCTTAGTAAAACCCATAATTTTGAAATATTTGTAGTTTAAAAATTGTGTCTCCCTGGAACTATAATCGAACCCACATCTCCCTATTTCCATTCACTTATGCTATGGTTGCACAATGCAGGACAACAACAAAATTTCAAGCAACTGAAGCTAAGAAACTAGCTTAGGAATTTCAACGACTTCAGATTTGTGCTAGTTGAAGCAATTAGATGTTCCCTTGTAGCATCAACAACCCTTTGTATCATTGAAATACTTGTTTATTTCCCATGTACTTACAAAGATAATTTCTTCATTAATTTCAATGATGATATCTGAAGCACTGGGGATTTGTGACCCAGATCCATTCTAGTATTAGAAAGGATCATCAATGCTACAAGGAAGCATCGGATTGCTTCCATTAGCCCAAATCTAAAGTTGTTCAGATTCCTGAGCTACAACTACGTAGCTTCAGTGACTTAGAAGTTCATTGTCCTGGATTGTGTAATAGTAGCATACTTTTTGGTTCCCACTCTAGGATGATATAGTTTCCAAGTTTTCTGAGGATATGTTACTTGGTGAACAGTGAACTAAAGGTGGTTCAGTACTGAAATCTTATGGCTGAAAATGATATACTTAATGTTTTGGTTTGTTTGCTTATGTTATAGAGCAATTCTCATAGCATTTTGCTTTCGCTCATTTGAGAATAATGAAGATATAACCTTGATCAAATCATTAGCTAGGATTTTCTCCCTCATTTTTATTTCTTTTTCCTACACAGTTCAGTAATTCACCACTTTGACAGCATGTTGCCTTCTTCAGCACAAACTTGTATAATGTTTTACTTCCTAATTTTGCCTTTGTTATTTTTTCCATGTGTTACTTCTGTGACAAACTTCAAACATGATGTTTAGTGTTGTATTTCAGCTAAGCATCATGCTGCAACACACACACACACACACACACACACACACACACACACACACACACACACACACACACACACACACACACATATATACCATTGCAAATGTTTTAAAAATTGCGACTGTGTATTATTTATCATCATCGAATAGACCAATAATTTGTAATTTAGAAAATATTTTTGTATGTTTGTGTAATTGAAGTTTTACTCTTTTTCAAAGATCGTGACTTTTATTTTTGCAAATTCAGAATTCAGTCTTGATCAAGAAAGAAAGAGAAATGAAATTCACAAGATGGGGCAGAAGCTTCAAAAAACAATTATTGAATATTTTCTTGTAGAAGCTGTGCATTCTGCTAAAAGGCTTTTGGCTGCAGATATAAAGAATTTATATGCTGGATCTGATGGAGGTTTGTTATCATTGTCATTTGTATAAATTTAACATTATTCAAATATATATATAATAGCCTCAAATAAATGTGTTTGTTATCGTTTTATTGGTTGTTCAGTTTTAGACTTTATTTTTATTGTGGGAAACCATTTTTAACTTCATCACCTTTTTAAATGTCTCCTTCAAAACTTAATATTTGGTGTCGTAATTTTTAACCCTTAGCAATCCAGGTCTGGTTTTGTGGACCACATTGGAAATGAATTGTTTTCTTCTAGCCTACTTCCAGGAAAGGTTGAAGCTCATGTGCATGTGTAGTTGTCCCCCTTTCCGCCATACATCAGCTGCCTGTGTTAGTTACTGTCTGAGCGCCACCATATGTAGTACTGTGCAATAATAGTTTGTTTGTTTTTTGCAGTCTTTCTGACCGGACGTAGTTTGTAACTTGATGGATGCTTTACTGGGGCCTTCTAAAGTTGTTCATACTTCTGATCCCAGTTTTGAGCATAGAGTTGAAGTACGTTTTGAAGATGAAGTTGGTAGTAAAGTAGAGATAAACTGTAATGAAAGTGATGAGGAATACCACCCTTCTGGCAGTTCAGATAGTGAAAGCAAAGAAAGTGAAGACGAAGGACACTCAAACAGAAGGAATCAAAAAAATAATATAAATGAAGAGGGTGAAAATGAAGAAAATGCTCAAGAAGACAATCCTGTTAACATTTTTGGACGAAACAGATTTCGGTGGGCTTCTAGACCAGCTTTACGGCGATCTTGTGTGTGGCAGCAGAATATAATTCCAGCAATTCATGTTCCATTGTGGCGCACTGCCGCAAAAATTGGTAATAACCCCGATCCTTTACCTATATGGAAATCACTTGTAACTGAAAATATTTTGACTACTGTATTGAGATGGACAAATGTAGAAATAAACAAAGAAGGACCCAAGAATGACCAGATTGTGTGGCATGAAATGGACATGGATGAACTCAAATCTTTTATTGAGCTACTTTTTTTATAGTTATATTCAAATCTAACTGGGAAGATTACAGATCTCTTTTTGCTACTGATGGTAGTTATCATGAAATTTTCCATTGTGTTATGTCAAAGAACTGGTTTGGTGTGCTACTTTTGTGTTTGAGATTCGATGATCCTAATACCCGTGGAGTTTGACTGATGACACACCCAGTGGCCCCGATCTCGAAAATTTTCACTAAGTTTATTGACAACTGTAAAGCTGAGAATGTGCTTGTGTTGACGAGATGTTGGTTGCATTTCAGAAGATATGTAACTTCAAAATGTACATGCTAAACAAGCCTTGTAAGTATGGGTTAAAGATTATGTGCTTAACTGATGAACACAACAACTGCCTTTTGAATGCATATATCTATGCAGGAAAAGGCTCAATGGTGCTACATTAAATCCTAAAGAACAAAGACTTGTTAAGCCAACACAAGCTGTTGTACGTTTTTGTGAACCCATTGAAAACACCAACAGAAATATCACCACAGATAATTGGCAGTTCTATTGAATTGGTGGAATATCTGAAGAAAAAAGGGTTGACTTATGTAGGAACGTTGAAGAAAAACAAGAGAAAAATACCACAACAGTTTCTACCATCAAAACATAAGGAAGTTGATTGTGGCATATACAGGGTTCACAAACAATATGACTTTGCTGCCCTATGTCCTTAAAAAGGGTAAAGTTGTAATCCTCATGTCATCAATGCATCTTGAAGCAAGTTAGGACAATGAAGCTGACAAGCCAAAGATTATTATTTATTACAATCAAACAAAAGGTGGAGTCAACTCACTCGATGAAAAATGTGCTAACTATTCTACTGGACGATGCACTAGACGGTAGCCGATGGCGATATTCTACCATATTTTGGACATGAGTGGTGTTAACGTGTTTGTACTTCACAACAGCTACAAAGACAGTACACCTATTCATCGCTATGAATTTCTAAAGACTCTTGCTAAGTCCTTAGTAAACACCCCACATGGAAAAGCATGTTCAGAATGTTCATTTAACGTATGAGCTCTGCGCATATATATCAGGCATATATTGGGAATCTCAGAGATCATTCCACAGGTAGAAACTAGACTAGAAAAAAGAAAAACATGTTACACCTGTGACCCAGAAAAGAAAAGAAAAGGAAGACTACATACTTATGTCATTGTTGCAAGAAGCCGATATGCCTGGAATGCAGTACCAAAGTTTGCAACAATTGCAAAGACAAATTCTGAATAAATGGTAAAATTCAGCTAAAATAACCATTGTAATTTTTTATTTTAACTGATAATTTCAAATAAAGGCTATGCTTTTCAATTTATTTATTAGTTACTTTTGTGGAAAACATAAAATAATGTCTGCTTTTTATAAAAATTTTGTATTTTGTAAAAATAGTTGTATATTTCAATGAATTAACAATTTTTGACATACAGTATTCTACCATATTTTGGACATGAGTGGTGTTAACGTGTTTGTACTTCACAACAGCTACAAAGACAGTACACCTATTCATCGCTATGAATTTCTAAAGACTCTTGCTAAGTCCTTAGTAAACACCCCACATGGAAAAGCATGTTCAGAATGTTCATTTAACATATGAGCTCTGCGCATATATATCAGGCATATATTGGGAATCTCAGAGATCATTCCACAGGTAGAAACTAGACTAGAAAAAGAAAAACATGTTACACCTGTGACCCAGAAAAGAAAAGAAAAGGAAGACTACATACTTATGTCATTGTTGCAAGAAGCCGATATGCCTGGAATGCAGTACCAAAGTTTGCAACAATTGCAAAGACAAATTCTGAATAAATGGTAAAATTCAGCTAAAATAACCATTGTAATTTTTTATTTTAACTGATAATTTCAAATAAAGGCTATGCTTTTCAATTTATTTATTAGTTACTTTTGTGGAAAACATAAAATAATGTCTGCTTTTTATAAAAATTTTGTATTTTGTAAAAATAGTTGTATATTTCAATGAATTAACAATTTTTGACATACAGTTTTATTTCATGTATTTTCTTATAACTTATTTTATTAAGGTTATTTTATATGCATTGTATTATTTTACAAATAAACGATCCCACAAAACATAAAAAAATTTAAAAATAAAAAGTTAACATGAATTAAACAATAAAAATGTGGCGTTCTGATAGACAAGTTGTGGGTTGATATGTGACAAACATAAGACCTGGGCAGTTAAGGGTTAAAGAAGTTTTAATAGAAATCCTGTTCGGCCTAGCTTTGCATCGTTTCCCTAATGGTGAACAAGTGTGAGTACAGCAAGCAGGAACTGCCAAGAAGGACTTACATGTGGTGCTACCTAAAAGTTCACAAAATGATTTTTTTTTTTTAATATTAACTTACATCATACCTTATTGTCCACCATCACCTTTAACGTAGTCTCCAATAGAACGTTTACACTGATTCCAGCTGTCTTCCAAGCTCAGAATGACTTTGCTGAAGTCTTTTTAGTGTGTTCAGCACCACCAGCAATTCTGCATGGATCTCATTTATGGTGTCAAATCTTCACCCTTTCAGTTTAATTATCATTTTAAGGAACAGGTAGAAGTCACAGTGAGCTAAATTTGATGGGTAAAGTGGGTGAAGGATAACTTTTGTTTTATGGGATGCCAAAAACTGGCACACTATCAACACTGTATGTGCAGGGGCGTTATCGTGTTTGAGGAGCCAGTTGTTTGCTTGCCACTTCTCGGGACATTTTCTTCACATGTCCTCTCTTAGCCAGCGCAGGACATCACAGTAGAACTGGGCACTGACAAACTGACCAGATGGAACAGATTCCTTATGAATATTTCTGTCCATGCAGAAGAAATAGGTCAACATCGACTTGGTGTTGCTTTTCACCTGTCAAGGTTTCTTTGGTTGTGGTAAACTGGGAGGTTTCCATTGTGATGATTTTTTTTTTTTTTTTTTTTTTTTTTTTGGGATCATGCCCATAAAACCGACTTTCATCCCCAGTAAAAACCATAGAAAACAAATCTGGATCATTGCTGACCTGTTCCTGAAGTTCCCTACAGATTTTCATGCGATGCTTTTTCTGATCATCGCTTAGCAATCAGTAAACAAACTTGGCAGAGATCCTCCTCATATTCAAGATGTCCGATAAAATGCACTGTCATGTGCCATAAGATAGTCCAGCAATCTCATAGACATCGTGAATCATCCGCTTCCAATCCTCCAAGATAATTTCATTCACTTTTGCAACTTTTTCCAGTGTTGTGCTGGTCAACAGCTGTCCAGAATGATTATATCTTCAATTGACAAGTAATCTACAAGCAGTTAAACCGCTTGTAGATTACTGTTTGTCCTAAAGCATTTTTTGTTTCTGTAGCACTTTTACCAAGTTTGTAACAAAATTTAATGCACACGCACTGTTCTTTCACATCCTCCATTTTAAATCATGAACAAATTGCAGAACACACCAAACACGACATCAAACAACCAAGCACAAAAAGAGAACGAGATGACCTTCAACGCTGTTATGTGGGAGAATCATTCAGAAGCAATGTGTGCAGCATCATGTAGTGTGTGGCTCTTCCAAACTATAACCGATTCATGGGTATTCACACTATTTTGCAAACTTTTGGGTTGCACCTCATATACCAAGGTCTAAAAAACGTGTGTGACAGAATTATTTTGTGATTTTTTTTATTGGTTGTTCTTTTAGACTTTGTTTTAATTGTTCGTGGTCTGACAGTGTCTGAGAGCAAAAGTGAGTTGCATGTTATCCAGGATGAAAGAAGTATGCATGTATGAAATGTAACCTAAGTACAAAGAAGGAAAAACCAAAGTCATGGCTTTTGAGTGAGGAACTGTTAGCATTAAATGCAAGATCAATCTAAATGATACAGAGTTAGATCAGGTATAGAAGTTTGTGTATTTAGGAAGCATGATTGACAAAGAAAGCACACATTAGATGGTAAAATTTGTAGGCAAGTTAATTCAACTTTAAAAGTCATAGCTGCTAATTTATTAGAATTGATGCATTACTTATTGGGGAGGGCAATATTAATTCTGATATATGCAGAAAAAAAGTGTCATAGATATATAATGTGAAACAAAATGTTGTCAGTAAGGTGGAGGAAAATACTTTGATTTGACCATGTTGAAAGAATGAGTGGTGAAGTGTTAAGTAGATAAATTATTCAGCATAAGTGGCAGGAAAGAAAGTTAGATGAAGGCCAAGGAAATCATGGGGGACCAGATTCAGGAATATATGCCAGCAATAGAGATAATGACTATAAGAAGTGCATTTAGGTCTTGTGTAAGATATGTGATGGATGTCAGTGAAGCTCAAGTTGTGTGCCAATATTACTGAAAATAGAGTCAATATGTACTTTGGCTGTAAGTAAAATCCTGCAACATTAGTAATTTTAATTTGACATATAATCTTGCTTTGAAGAGCTAACCCCTGATTCATGGTAGAGCTTAGTGGTGTGTGTATATGTATTATAATAGCACCCTACTTTTTTCACTAAAATAAGGTTTAAAATCTATGTTGATTATGCAAGGAATTACTGTAATATTGTGATAAATTTACCTAGCTCCAATGAAAAAAGTTACCACATATATCTTCCTTGTGTTTAGTTTTTATATGTCAGTTTAAAGTTGCCAGCAAGTTTCATTTATATTTTTTATGCATTGTAAAATTGATTTATCAATTAATGCACACTACCTATTGCTGTGCTGTCCAGTGACACATAGTTTCACAGCTGTTGATATGGCGATGTCTCATAAAGTAGTTTGCTGTGACATTCTTCCTTTAACAGTAGAACCTATACGGGAGATTACCCATAGAATTCCCTCCTTTGCATTAACATTCAGTGAAGATTATGTTGGTGAAAAGACCTTAAACCCATCATTGAACTGCTCATTTTCAGATTTGCCCTTAGTATCATTGAAACTGTAACCATTATTTGAATCCACTTCTGAACTGCTGCTCTTGTCTGCATGCAATTCATTGTCTTCCAAATAAAAAATGAAAAATTCAAAAAAATTACACAAAGCATTATCAGGAGAGCCATGAATTTTTCACTGTAAGATTAAGTTATTCTTGTGAACCTTTATTAATGTCTAAACAAGAACTTCTTCATCTCAAAATGATAAAAACAATTCCCTCATAAACAAAAAATGCCAGAAGCTTGGCTGGCCTAGTCACCATGTTTAAATAAACAGTTTTCAGAAAAGTAAATGAGTCATGAGTCATATCACAAGAAAAAAGTCAAATCCTCAAAATTTTGTGAATTTTATGTTTAATTTCTTTTACAGTTAAATTGACTGCTATCACAGTTCCAGTATTAAGTTCTCATCACTGCATTTCTTATGAAACGATATAACCTTAAAAAAACAAATAAAGGTAACTTGATCATGCTAGTTACGTTACAATTGCCTTTATTTGTTATTATTGTTACGTGTTTTGCCCATCATCGTCAAACCTTAAAAAAATTCAGAATTGATGGCATTGGATTTAAGAAAAGTCATGAATGGTAGCATTTGCTAGAGTTATTCATAGAGTGGTTAGTGAAATCATGACATTAATCCTACTGTGGTTCTAATGTTAAAATCTTTTTTGTTTCACAGTTGGTTCATCTGTGCCAGTTTCATTTCTGGCTGAAGCTGTGAACTGCCAGGAGGATTCAGTTAAAGGAGGTTTAAAGATCAAAAGCTATTTGACATATAACTGGTAAAGTTATTTTATTTATGTACATATTTTCAATGTAGCTATTTTGTGTGGTGTTTGTGTGTGTGTGTGTGTGTGTGTGTGTGTGTGTGTGTGAGAGAGAGAGAGAGAGAGAGAGAGAGAGAGAGAGAGAGAGAGAGAGAGAGAGAGAGAGAGTGAGAGAGAGTGTGTGTGTGTAGTGGAATGATTTTTTGTTATTTTCTCACCCCTGTTCATGTTGCAGTGTAAATTACAGTGAAATGTGTCACAAGAAAAAAAGAAAATAGTTTTAGGTTTTTAGACCAACATCGAAGTTATTCAAATTGTTTGTGTTATTTTTAATGTGATAACATGAAAAACCAAGCAAAAAATTACAAACTTCAGTTGTGCATGAACATTGTGCATTGCATGTCAGTGTATGACTGTATGCAAAAACTGTGGGATAACACATTGCTATTTTTTTTTTTTTTTTTTTTTGCTGGTGTCAAAAGCCATGGGGCATCACTGATATTGTAAAACAACTTGATTATCAATGCACATTTAGCTGGAGTCATTCTTACTCAAATTGTAAAAATCTGTGGCTTTTCTAAAGCTGCTGTCTTGGGGATCTTTATAAGTGTAAAAGTGAAGGAACTTTTCTGCTGATGGCCAAGTAAAACTCTGGCATAAATCCAACATATCTGCAGTCAATCATTCAAGATGCTGGCAATGGTATCCTAAAGAGGTTGAACAGTAAAACTAGCTATTTAGAAAAATTTAAGAAAACTAGCTTTCTGGAGGAAGTGGTTACACGGAATACAGTGAAAATATGCCAATAATAGCATTATAATGCCTACCATGTATTTATGAAGAATGATTTCTTCGGGGAAATTGTTTCCCAATTGTACATGGTGATCATTTTATCACGCAACCCGACATTCAGAATGTGTTCAATATGTAGAAAACCAGTGAAATACAGACATGTCATGGGTTTAATAGGAAAACGAGATACTGACAACAAATGACGCCAAATGACATACATACTTGTTTACAGGAAATGTTCAAAATGGCCACCCGCAGCTGCAAAGCAGGTATGAGTAAAATCCCTGAAATGGACATGATCAGAGTAAAATCCCTGAAATGGCAATGGGCTGGACATGTTGCCAGAAGAACAGACCACCGATAGACAACCGAAATTCTAGACTGGATTCCAAGGGACAGAAAAAGACCCAGAAGAAGACCACATGGGAGATAGGTGGATGAAATTCAAAAGCATGCAGGAGTGACATGGAGGAGGCTGGCACAAGACAGACCATTGTGAAACTTGGGGAGACCTTCATCCAGTAGTGGATTGATAATGGTTGACAATGATATTTATCAGTTTTTATATATACACGCATAAATTCATTTTTTCACATTTTGCAAAAAAAAAAAAAGCAAATATTATGAGTGTTTCTTATTCACACATGCATTCAACTTATTTCATACTTTACACAAAAATGAATAATGCATATACATGTTTGTTGTAAACACATTTTCTGTTGTAAAATATTGTATTATTGGCCTGTTCAAAAATTCTGTTATAAGAAATCACCAATATCACAAAATTTTTCAGCCTTTCTCCTACATTTGTTACATTCTTTCAATACTCTTTCTGTGCTAAGATAATTGTTTGCATATTAAAAATTTTTGGTGTAAGGGCCTTTTGTGGCCAAAGAGTGTCATATTACTTCCAGTATATACAAAGGTATTCTAAGATAATGAATTATAATTTATGAATGAGGAATATGTGTGCCTTATTGCAAAAAGAAAGACAATAGTGAAAGAATATTAAAACTACAATGATAAGACTGTTATAGTCATAACATTCCTTCAGTTCTTTTTTTTTTTTTTTTATGTGTTCATATAACAGGAAGAAAGAAAAGTTCATTTTGTTTAAAGTTTATTAATTGTTGCATGTGTTTCACTGTCTCCAACTGCACCCTACATTTAAAGGTTTGTTCAGAAGTAATGAAATTAAAGAAATTAAGAGAAATGCAAAATTTGGAAAATAAATTAAACACTATGAAAATGTTGTAAAAATATTTTCACTGCAAAACTCTTTTGAAATTGTATCCCACAGCCTAAACATGCAACAAATTTTGCGTAGTTGTGCATACAGGAGCATTATCAAAAAATGAAAGTTCTTCATTACAAATTTTGGTGTACTGTCACTAAAAGATAAAACTCACATTCTAGTAATACCACCATGTACCCCAAAAATTGTAAGCGCATTGTTGTGATTTCATTTACAGGAAGTCTAATGCAAGCTTCCAACTGTTTAAATCAACATTGATCATACAAGCATTACATATAAAAATGTTAGAAAGATTTCAGCTGTATCAAACTGTGTCAAATTGAAGAAATGAGATTCAGTTCATATAAAAATTGGCCAAGTTGGACCAAGTTTTCATTTCCAAAATTACTAAACACACATAAAAAGTAACCATCTTACAAACTTTGAGAAAATCTTCTCAGCTGTATTGTCATTTAACTTAGATATATTTTAGATGTATACACTGCTGGCCACCCAAAATACAACACCAAGAAGGACACGAGATAGCAAAGCCAGATTTACTGAACACATAACAACAGATACAAAGATGAAACGATTGAGCTTACATGCCCGTCCGATTTGCAGAACACGCAGAGATCAATAGTTCATGTGGCCCCCATGGTTGGCAATAACGGCTGCTACACACCGCGGTATAGAAAGAGGCTTTGGATGTGGGCTTAGAGCATGTCGGTCCAGGCTGCTTCCACACATTGCCACAGTCCATCAGGCATAGCAGCGGGTGGTGTTTGCGAGGCCACTCGGTTGCCGACCAGCAACCAGACGTGTTCGATGGGCGACATATTGGAAGAACAGGTGGGCCACAGCAGCAGTGGGACCTGGTGGGCCATGAAGAATTGTTGCACGATGCGTGTCATGTGCGGGTGCGCATTGTCCTGTTGAAACGTGGCCGCTGGCAGGTACTGCAGGCAAGGGAGGACTACAGGCTCCAAAACGTCGGAGATGTAGCGGTGGCTGTTGAGTGTAGCGGCGATGCATACCAGAGTGTGCAGGTGTCATATCCAATTGTGCCCCAAACCATAAAGCCAGGCGACGGACCGGTATGGCGATGCATAATGCAGGCGTCATACAGTCTCTCGCCGACCATCGTGGTGTTGCAGGCAGAAGCGGGATTTGTCGGAGAAGACAATGTCGTGCCATTCTGTAGTCCAGGTGCGGCGTTCAATGGCCCACTGCCGCCGCACTCGCCAGTGGTGTAACCTCAATGGTAATCAGAGCAATGGGCACCGTGCGACAAGTCCCCGCTCTTGCAGACGACTTCGAACGGTACATGCTGGCACAGGTTGTTGTGTAACACACCCTAATTCCTGCGCTAACGTTCGTGATGGGGCGGTGCGAGCCGTCAATGCCCGCCGCACAACATGCCGGTCCTCTTGTTCGGTGGTGTGCCGTGGCTGCGGCAATCGCTCACGTTGGTCCGTCCGTCCGTCCCTCCTGCACCCACCGAATCCATACTCGCCTCACTGTGGCTGGATGTCGTCCCACACGGGCACCGATGTCTCGGTATTATAAACCGCTGTCGCGATAAGCCACTATTCGTCCTCTGTCGAACTCCAAAACGTGCTGGAATGACTGCTGTATTCTGTGACGAGGCATCAGGAAGCTTCCCACGCACAGGTCCAGCAGCATAACACACTTCCACTACTTACACCCCGCCTTCTGTGCACCCTTCGTATAGTGCTTCTCGGTGGTGTGCCAGGCGCACATGATTTGAATATGCCCTGCAATGTTAATCGTTTGCATGTCCTCTCTCGAGCGACGCATGCTGCGAATTGCAGAGCCAATCGGATGCTTCCTTTTTTGGTGTTGCATTTTGGGTGGCCAGCAGTGTATTTTGAAACATTACATCAGGTGTGGTAATGGATTCAGTAACTATCTTTCTCTTGAAGAACTGAGGAAACTGTAAAATCATACTATTCTGGAGCAGTAATCAAAATTATTTCTCCTTACTTGTATTTAAGTGTGCTAGTCACAGCTCCTCCAAGGATGTTGCATTGTTGAACAGATGAAGCATTGATGATGCCAAAATAGATAATATTGGTTTGTGTCTTAGTGATATCCGTGTGTGCAGATTGCTGTATGCTGGTGACACTATCCTGTTTGCAGAGAGCAAAAGTGAGTTGTGGAGTATGTTGTCCCAGATGTACGAAGTTTGCATGAAATTCAAACTGAGTATAAATAAGGATAAAAACAAAGTTATGGTTTTTGATAGAGGAACTAATAGTACTGAATGTAATATAAGTCTAAATCGCACAGTGATTGACCAGGTGAATGAGTATTTAGGAAGCATGTTTGACAGAGAGAACAAATTGGATGGTGAAATTAGTAGGCGCGTAAATTCTTCATTGAAAGTCATGGCTGCTTTGGGAGGTTTCACAGGAATGATGGGTTCTCAAGAGAGTCCCGCATGGCTGTGTATGAAAGTGTAATTGTTCCTACTCAGATGTATGGCAATGATACCTGGGTGCTACAGAAGAAACATAAGAGTCGTTTGTGTGCTGGAGAAATGTGTTACTTATGGGGGAGGATGGCAAGACATGTTCTGGTTGTGTGAGAAATGAAGATGTGTTGCAGTTGTGTAATGTGAAGCAAAATGTTGTTAGCAAGGTGGAGACATATGCTTCAGTGGTTTGGCTATGTTGAAAGAATAAGTGATGAGATGCTTACTAAGAAAATCTTTTTAGCCCAAGTGGCAGAAAGGAAAGGCAGAGGAAGTCATGGGAGGATCAGATTCAGGAGTGTCTGCATGAGAAAAAGATTATGAGTATGAAGTATAGAAGATCTTGTGTATGGCGTGTGATGGATGTCAGTGAAGCCTGAATTGTAAGTCAAGATCGCTGTAAATGGAGAAGTTTGATACAGCAACAGTAAGTAAATAATCAGTTAAAAATGTATCTGGTAGTTGGTATTTCTTTGTGGAGCTAACCTCTGAATCTCAGAGAACAGCTTAGTGATGATGATGAAGCATTTTAAGGTGATCTATCCTATTTTGCCATCCTGAAGAATTCAAAAATTGCCTAAAAAGGTATGAAAGTACTTTCAGGCATTTAAACAAACAACATAAGTTCACGGGCTTCATTCTGCTGTGTACTTCAATGATTAGTGGCTTAGTTTTGTAAGGCTGCATCTACCTTTCACACCCAAAGCACCTAGTGCTCACTCACTTGCTTTTTCACTTAGTAAAAATAATTTGATACAAATAACCAAGTATGAACTTCAAAATGGAGAACTGACAAGTTGAAAGCAAATTTTGCCAAACAGAGCAATTCCATGCCTGTGAAAAAGCATATACAGGGGGATTCAAAATGCACTTGACAACTTTGAAAGGGTATAGAAATTTATTCAGAATACTTACAGAAGTTTTGGAGGTGTTAATCTGTAGCCAAACACATAAAGTTTCACCTCATGTAGTGCCATAGCACCGAATTCCGTAACAACAACTGCCAGTGGCATGCATTTCAAAATGGCTGCTTTCACAGCTGCAGTCTGCTCACTGTGTGTTTTGGTTTGAAGAAACAAAACCTGCGACAACTGTTCAATGGAAATTTTGCACCTAGTATCGTAGAGATCCTCCCACTAGACTTACAATTTACTTTTGACATAAGAATTTTTTGAGACTGGTTGTTCTGTTTTCTATGAGAAATCTTCTGGTCACCTGCATGTGTAGTCCCATGGAACCATTGCGTCTTGGGAATTGGGTATTCCACAACTGACAGTGTGGTGAGTGTTACAAAAACGATTGCACTTAAAACCATACACAAATTTACCATGGTTCAAGAAATTAGTAATGCAGATTGCACAGCTTGTCAGGAATTCTATGCATAAATGTTGCATTGGATAGACAAAGACTGGGGACATTCCTGTACTACGTAATCTTCAGTGATGAGTCAGCATTTCATGTTAATGGTAAGGTTAACACACACAACTGCAAAATTTAGTGCGCCAAAAATCCATGCAAATCTGTGGAACATGTTCATGACAGCCCAAAGGTGAATGTGTTTTGTGTGCTTAGCAAGCATAAGGTTTATGGCCCTTTCTTTTTTTTTTTTTAATGATGAAACCGTCAATGACATCGTGTATCTGAATATGATCGAAAATTATCTCACTTTACAGTTAGACAATGATGAGCAAAACAACACACCACCTCACTACTGCACAGTTGTCTGGAATTTTCTCAATAAATATTTCCCAGGCTGGTGGATTGGTCAAGCAGGACCAATAGCATGGCTACCTCATTCTCCCGGCTTGTCATCTCTCCATTTTCTTAAGGGGTTTCATTGAAGATCAAGTGTTTGTTTCAAGATTGCTTGTGTAGGTCTCACTGAACTTAAAATTCAAATCATGCCACAGTTGCAGAAGTGACAACAGATATGTTGCTTAGAATTTGGGAAGAAGTTGACTTCAGGTGGGATGTCTGCCACATTGGTGCCGGTCAAAATGCCGACAATCAAAACACCAACACTGAAATACTGACAAGTCAAAACACCAACAAATCATAACACTGACAATCAAAACATGACAAATTATTACACCGACGATCATAACATTGACAATCATAGCATTGACAGATCGAAACACCGACAATCATAACACCGACAACCGTAACACCAACAACCATAACATCAACAATTATGTGGACTATAGGCTGGCAAGTAGAGGAACTTTATTCCGAGTGATGGCAAAATCACAGTGGGTAGTAAGGGGGGTGATAACACCCAGTCGATGGATGTGCTTCCCCCTAGCGGTGAATGATAGAACTTTATAATTTTTATTCCAAGAGATGGCAGCATCAGAGTGGATGCGCAAATGGGTGGGTGATAGAAGGGGATGACAACAACCAAACAATGCTTATGTGCTGCCCCTAGCGGTGAACGACGGAACTCTATTAATTTTTATACCGAGCGATGGCAACATCTGAGTGGATATGTAGGAATGGGGATACATAGGTGTTGGCTATGCCAATGTTGATGTGTTGCCCCTAGCGGTGAACAACGGAACTTTATTATTTTTATTCCAAGAGATGGCATCATCAGAGTGGATGCACAAATGGGTGGGTGATAGAAGGGGATGGCAACAGCCAAACAATGCTTATGTGCTGCCCCTAGCGTTGAATGGTGCAACTTCATTAATTTCTATTCTGACCGACGGCAACATTTTATATTCCGAGCAATGGCAACATCTGAGTGGATGGGTGGGAATGGGGATGCATAGGTGTTGGATATGTTGATGCTTATGTGTTGCCCCTAGCGGTGAACAATGGAACTTTATGATTTTTATTCCAAGAGATGGCAACATCAGAGTGGATGCACAAATGGGTGGGTGATAGAAGGGGATGACAACAACCAAACAATGCTTATGTGCTTCCCCCTAGCAGTGAACTTGGTCATTTTAAGAGACAACTTCTTTGCTGCACTGTTCCTCTGATGTCTGATATTTTCAATCGCCACATCTTCTGGTTTACATTCTCCTCCGTTGATTTTATTGTAGCCATTGTTTTCTTACAATCTTCAAAATGAAAGAAAGTGCTTCTGAAATGTACAACAACACTGCTTCTTATCCTACAAATTTAACTGCATCCTTTTCTCATGGTATGTCTCTGGAAAACCTACCCGAACACCACGTTTCATTGGCAGGAAATAAGGTTGCAAAAGTGAGTGATTTCACTGGTACTGTTAGGGTTCATATTCAAAGTTACACCATGAAAGACTCTGAACTATACTCTTCCCAATATGGTGTACCCATGTCTGCTAAGACATTTAAGGAATTCATGGCCAACTGTTATATCTACAACGGAAGAAAGGAAATCGCCATATTCAACAAAGAGTTGCTTATGAACTGTTCTCCTTCTCAAGAAATCAATTACCGTTTCCAGCAACTTCACCTACAGTCTGATGATTCATTGATGTTGAATCGGTCATCAGTGTCATTAATAACAAGTGATCAATTTTGAACTCTGAGAGAGATGTGTGTGGTCAACTTTGGAACAGAGTGAAAAAGTTACAGTTTGGACCTCTTTTCTAAAGATATAGTGTAACAACATCTAGGAACTTTTGTTGTGTTACCTGAAAACATCATGAACATCGGAACGTGCAATCTCCACATCATTCATAATGGATTTGGTCAAAGTTTGAAACTTGAAAAGTTCAGCAGTGTCACTGACTTTTTGGAAGATGTACATTCTTGGTTTCAGAAGTTATCCTTCACGATGGGAAGACTTGAAAAATGCTTTAGAAAACTTGGATGCAGATTATGTTACAATACTTGCATAATATGTCAGCAATCGATGGCTCTCTATCATTCTAGTTTGTGAACATAATTTGGAGCTATTTTCAGCTCTAAAGACATACTTCTTATCAAATCCCCCAGAAGACAGAAACAGTAACAAATTACTTAGATTAGATAAATACAAGATAGTCAAAATGTTGAAAAATGCACTTACTCCTGTTTATATGTACTTTTTGGTAAGTGTTAGTACCATTTTTGACCATTTCCTTAGACTTTTGCAACAGAAAACTACACTGGTGCATGTTCTTAGTACCACCAATTTTCATTGCTGTTTCCATAAGAGTCTTGGTTAGTTTTCTGTTAATTTCAGAGATGTCCACTTCTTCTAATGTTAGACCTTCTAAAGCAGAGAATATGTTCCTCATTTCCAATTTGAAGGTATTATGATGCATTTTAAGGTTGGTCATGTCAATACATTTTCTTGTTTTATCATCCACCCCTAGGCAGCACGTGTTCCATCGTCCACCCCTAGAGGCAGCACATAAGTATCCTTTGGGTGTTGTTATCCTCCTCTATCACCCATCTATTTGTGTTCTGATGTTGCCATTGCTCGGAATAAAAATATGTTGCCATCGGTCGAAATAAAAATTTATGAAGTTCCATCATCCACCACTAGAGAGAAGCACATCCATCGATTGGGTGTTGTCATCCCCCTTCCCACCCACTCTGATGTTGCCATTGCTCGGAATAAAGTTCCTCTACTCGACAATTATATTAGTCCACATAATTGTCGGTGTTATGGTTGTCGGTGTTTTTATTGTTAATGTTTTGATTATCGCTGTTATGCTTGTCGGTGTGCTGAACTGTCAGTGTTTTGATCATCGGTGTTTTGTACTAGAACCCTGCCGCATCACCAGTGACAGTCACATTGAACTAAAATGACTATGTGGGATAAAACTTGATGTGTTTTGCTACAGATTAACATTTCAAAAAATTCTGTAAGTATTCTGAATAAATTTATATATATGCTTTCAAAGTTGTAAAGTACTTTTTGAATCACCTTGTATTATAAAACACACATGAGTGTGTTTTTTAATTCTTCATCCACAAATTTTCTGCTTTGCATGAAAGATTTGTCACATTTTTGCCATGTATCACCCCTTTGACATAAGACTAATCATTTTTGCAGTCTTAAAGATTCAGACGAGTCATATTTGCAATATATTCAAAAGCAATGGGTGTGCCCTGTATGTGGACAAGAAATGATAGCTACAGTATTGGACCAGATCCGTCACAAAGAAAAATGCCAAATAAATGGTATGTGTTATTTTTTTGTTCTCTAGCATAACATGTAATTTTAAAACTGAATTACTATAGTTGCATGACATTAAAAATTTGTCTCATTTGAGTTATTTTGATTTATTGGGCATGTATTGTACTGTGCTTGGTGAGGAGTAACGCACATGTGAGAGTATGTGTTTATTTCTTTGTTTATTCAGTTTCTGGTGCTTGCTAAATAGCAGAATGTTTTGAATTTTAGATTCACAGCTTGCTGGCATCCTAACATTCATGCAGCAGATAAGATTAATGACACAAATGCCATTAACCAAAAAAAAAAAAAAAAACAGTGGCAGAAGCACAAGGTGAAAAAATGAAAACAAGACATAGAGGTTACATGTGTTTTTCTCAGCCCCTGAAATGGTTGACCTTCTCTAAATGTATGGGTCATTTTTGAAAAAATATCAGCAGATAAAATGCTGCACATTTCTAACAGGTTATGTTTTGTGTTGTTGCATGAGGGCTTAAATAGAATATAAATTGATGCGTTATTCGAAAATATGTAACTTGAGAAGAATAAAAATTCTCAGCGAAATAAAATGGAAAATTTTTGCTACCAAGCCAAGAACTGACCAAATATGTACAAAGAGCAAGAATTATGTTTAATGGTTTAAAAGCTGACAGCAATGAACTTAATATGCGCACACGCACACACACACACGCACACACACACAAGGGCATATACAGATAGATACTTTTATAACTCATTATCTCCTAAGATTGCTCCTAATTTATACACATAATTGCCATTATGAAAATGTGTACTAGCAACAAGTGGTTTATATATGTTAACTTAAAAATACCCTATGCCCATTAAGGTGCAAATGTGTTTGCAAGAAACAAACTATAGTACTTTGAGTTTAGTTCATGTGAGCGACAGTACTCCAAACATATGTTTTGATTTTGTGTAGGCTTATGATTAAGGATACGTAAATTTCACCAAAAAAAAAATCGAAATTTTGCAAAAACAAATATTTTAATATCAAAAATTTTGCATGTATTCGCAAAAACTGAAGACACACACACAAAAATAATGTTTTTCAAAATTTACTTAGTTTACTGTTTTTCAAAGTTTACTTAAAATGTTTTTCAAAAAAACGTTTAAGTAAACTTTGAAAAAGTACCAAAATACTTAGTTAAAAGCTAATAACATTGTAGTAGTCTCTATATTCTCTTCCTTTAGCCTTTGCCTTCTGTCAATAATAACAATGTTGTGCATACTGAAATATCTCTCAGCATCCACGCTGTTAACAGAATTATGGAGGCTTTGAATAGCTGCCTTTGCATAGTTTAGTAGCAGCATTTTGTTGCTTTTAAAATATGTATGACATATTTTAAAAGCAACAAAATGCTTGGTTGATCACTGTAAGTAGCTGTCTGTGAAAATGATTGTATCCATCGATGAGCTCCTCCTGTAGTATGTCTTTAAAAAATGGTATTTTAGAGAAGCTTTCCAATAATAAATTTGTGTTTAAAGATGATGTGGGTGTAGTCGTGGCTACAGATGAACAAAATAGTCTGCCAATATACTGGTAGGTTTCATTTGTTGTGTTGGATGTCATGTGGAGAGTCAATTTGCCCTTCTAGACTAACATTAGAAAATTTGCACATCACGATATTTGTATCACTTAAATACAAACCCTCGTGATCAAACTCTTTCACTTTATCAACTAATTCCTTCTTAATGTGGCCCATATTGATATATGTGTATCAAACGGATCGCGAGCGTTTTAGTTTGTAGTCTACTAGTGAAATGCAAAAACAAACATGTGCTCATTCGTATTCTTTCAAGGCCAGCCAGCCAGTGCGACTGAGCGGCGCTGGCTGACTCGCCGAGAGGGAAAGAGACGTGCCCTGGGGTTTCCCTGGTAACGAACGCTGAGTAGGACACGCACGGCGCAAGTGCTGCGCGAAATTACATCCTATTTTCGCTTTAAAAAATGTTAATTATTGAGCTGCCGGGGAAAAGTAGTTAAAATCAAATTTTCGTATTTATTCGCTTATATTTGCAAATTTCGCATCTATTTAGTACATACGAAAATTACGTATCCCTACTTATGATACTTCAAGCTCTGGCAGTTAAGTATATTTTGATCAATATACACTGAGTGATCACTGAATTATGACCACCTATCAAATACTTTACAGGTCCTCCTTTCACCCTCAGTACACAGCTATCCGACGTGGCATAGATTTAATAAGATGCCGGAAGCAGTTGGGAGCTATGGCCAACTAAGCTGTGTGTAATGCGGCGTTGAATGCCTGTATTCAGGTGATTGGTGTATCCAGACACCTGAAACGCTGTTACATAGTGTCCCACAAGTGCTCTATGGGATTGATATTGGAAGAGTTTGAAGGCCAACGATATGCTGGAAGTCTGAACTGTGTTTCTCAAATCATTCCTTCACAACATTGGACCTGCAGCTTGTCACATTGTCGTCTTGGAAGACAGCAGAGCCCATTTAAGAGGTCGGCTAGGGGGGCTGCAGACCCGAGCCCCGCATTTTCAAGGTGCCCGGCCCCAGAATTATGCAAGATGCTTGAAGAACTGACAGAGTTCTACAGGGTTTTCTTGTTGTTGTTGTTTTTGAAGATAGCACAGCAAAAACTATAAGAAACTGCCTTGTGAAAAAAACTTTCTATTTCTTCCGCTTTTTTAGGACTTCGCAAAAAATGTAGTCGCCCCAGTACATCTTCAAATCTTTGGAAATCATTACAGATGTTTTTTGTACACATCTGTAATTGGGGGAAATTTTCATACATTAAGAATTCATTTGGATCATATTATTTTGCCCAGTACTTCAATGTAATTTCAACAAGCTCAACCCTTGGTGTGGGAGAGGGTTAAAGCAGAACTGAACTGGTGTCCCTTTTTACATTTTCTTGCTAATACACTAAAGAGCAATTGAATTAGAGATACCTGTCTAGTAACGTGCAGCACCACCTTTCACCCTGATGACGGCGGCGATTCGTCTCGGCATGGACTCGACAAGTCACCAGAAGCGTTGGAAAGCCATACGAATCCATGACCCCTGAACAAGTTTCCACAGTTCACGAAGATTTGATGGAGAGGGGTCAGAGCCTCGAACATCTCTCTCGATGGCATCCCAGATGTGCTCGATGGAATTGAGGTCAGGTGACCTAGCTGGCCAAGGAAGCAAGGTCATGTTGGTGGAGTGTTCATCCAACCATTCGGATGCAATTCGGGAGCAATGGCATGGTACATTGTCTTGTTGCAGGATGAGGTCCCCAGTGGGATGTTGAATCTGCACAAACGGGAGTAAATGGTCGTCCAGGATATTCCGGTAACGTTGACCTGTGAGGGACAATGTCACACGTGCCAGGAGTTCCATTTCAGTGCACGTAAACAGTCCCCAGACGAGAATGCCACCCCCACCAGCTTGAAGAGTACCCTGCTAGCAAGAAGGATCCATTGCTTCATGTGGTTTGCGCCGTACTCGTATCCTGCCATCCGCATGTACCAACGTGAATCTCGACTCATCAGTCCAGGCAACATTTTCCCACATGTCTAGGGTTCAGTGGCGATGTTCCCGCGCCCATGCTAATCTTTGCACCCTGTGATGTGCAGTCAGCAGTGGTACCCTCGTGGGACAATGACTTCTGTACCCCATAGCGAGGAGATGGTTCTGGATGGTGTGGCTGCTTGCACGTTTTTGTGCACCATCGTTAAATTGCCGAGTGATTTCTTGCACTGTGGCCCGTCTATCCGCTGTTACAATGCGAGCTAGCAGACGATGACCCCGCTCATCCACACACTGTTGTCCACGGCAGTTGGCCCTTGCAGGGATGGTTTTACCGGATACGATGTATTCACGGTGCACCCGTGACACAGTGGCTTGTAAAAATCCCAGTGCCTGCATGACTTCCGAGATGGAGTGACCCATTCTGCGGGCCCCGACAATTTGCCCATGATCCAATGCGCTTAGATCCTTCGTCTTACCCATACTGTGTCCGACTCTTACTGATTCCCGTCGCATCACTCCTTATATTGTCGGATCGCTGCATACGTCATGTCGTTTCTGTTTACAGGGCCGCCCACAGCGCCATATTTGCATAACGCCAGCTGTCTCGAATTCAATTACTCTTCAGTGTAATGATTCATCCATGAATCATGGGATACACACTTTAATATGGTGGGATATTTTTATGGCTTCCTCATCATATTTTGGGAATGTTTTCTCCTGGGTATTTTTATTCATCCACCCATAGTGAAATCCTAGATGTGCCACTAATACTGGGGCCCCAAAATACTGTGCAACCCCCAGGTCCCCTGTCTCCCTAAATGTGCTCTGGAAGACAGTATCAACATTCCAGAAAAAGTGCAACATTGCTGGGTGAACGGAGTCCACAAGGAATTCGCAATTGTGGCACCAGTCATACATTCTCCTGCATGCACTAGGGGTGCAGCTTCCTGCAAGATAAACATGCCCTAGACCATACAACCACCTCCACCAGCTTGTACTGTGGTGACCATGCAGGATGCATCGAGTACCTCATGATGTTTGCACCAAATATGTACATGACCATCCAGAGTGTGGAGTAAAAATGCGACTCGCCAGACCAGCACACTTTTTTTGTCCAGTCATCCGACGTCCAACTTGCATGACCTTTGCACCAGACGAGTCTTATTGGGTAGTCAACTGTTGAACAGTGCTGTATCTGTCGGCCTATATGAGTTGTCAGACCCAGCGCTCATCTCTCACATCAGCCTTTTGCTGTCCTGTGCAATTTTGCCTCTGGACCATTGTTTGAACATTTTCACGCCAGTCCTGACACACAATGTGACTATTGCGGCTTGCAAACAACCCACCAGTTCAGCTATTTATGAAATTAAGGTACCTGCTCTCTGAGCTTCCACCATTTGTCCTTTCTCAGTCTGCTAAGTCCTTCCATTTACCCATCACACTCCGAATTTTACTGCCAATGCTCCACTTACCCTTTATACACTGACTGAAAAAAATCCCAACACCAAGAAGGGGTTGTGTTAGATAAACGACAGTTGGTAGGCGGTGAGAGTACATCTGTAAGATGACGTCTATGCAAACTTCGCGCTCGGCGCATACGCGTGGCGCTAGTAGCGCCTCGGAACATGCAAAGCAGGTTTGCTGTAAATACGCGCTGTAACGTTCGTGAGCGTTAGTTATGGTTGAGATTCGACGTAGTGTGTTGATGTTAGTCAAGAATGCATTTAAGAAGACGAAGAAGCCATTATCAACAGCTCACGGAGTTTGAACGAGGTCGTGTCATAGGGCTACGAGAAGGTGGATTTTCTTTCTGCAATATTGCAGAACGACTTGGCAGGAATGTAGCCACTGCGCATGATTGTTGGCAGCGGTGGTCAAGGGAAGGTACTGCCTCAAGAAGACCGGGTTTCGGCCGGCCACGTGGCACTACTGAGAGGGAAGACCGCCGTGTATGGCGTATGGCCGTGGCGCATCGTACCGCGTCTGCGGCAGCAATTCGAGCTGCAGTTGCCACCACAGTGACACAACGAACTGTTACAAATCGGTTACTTGAAGGAGAGCTCCGAGCCAGACGCCCTGTAGCGTGCATTCCACTTACTCCAAACCACTGACGTATGCGACATCAGTGGTGTCAAGCTAGAGCTCATTGGAGGACGGAGTGGAGATCTGTTGTGTTTTCTGATGAAAGCCGGTTCGGCCTGGGTGCCAGTGATAACCGTGTGTTGGTTAGAAGGAGGCCAGGTGAGCGCCTGCAACCAACTTGTCTGTGGCCGAGACACACTGGACCTACACCTGGAGTTATGGTCTGGGGAGCAATTTCCTATGACAGCAAGAGCACTCTCGTGGTTATCCCACGCACCCTGACGGCACAGTTGTACGTCAGTCTGGTGATTCAACCTGTTGTGCTGCCATTCATGAACAGCATTCCAGGGGGTGTTATCCAACAGGCTAACGCTCGCCCGCATACCGCTGTTGTAACCCAACATGCTCTACAGAGTGTCGACATGTTGCCGTGGCCTGCTAGATCACCAGATCTTTCACCAATCAAGCACGTATGGGACATCATTGAACGACAACTCCAGCGTCACCCCCAACCAGCATTAACTGTCCCTGTATTGACCGACCAAGTGCAACAGGCATGGAACTCCATCCCACAAACTGCCATCCAGCACCTGTATGACACAATGCATGAACGTTTGCATGCTTGCATTCAACATTCTGGCAGTTACACCGGTTATTAATGTACCAGCATTTCACATTTAAAATGGCTCTTCTCGCGCTTACATTAAGCTGTGATCTTGAAACCTTAATCGATTAAATATGTTACCTATACAAATGTATTGCCGCCATTTCATTCCTCTACAACTATTTTTTCGTGGTGTTGGGATTTTTTTCTGTCAGTGTATGTGCTACATCAGTCGAGTAAGCACACCCTCTCAGAAATCATGTAGTCAACGGGCCACATCCACTTTTGATAGGGGTGGTCATAATTAAGTGACCACTCGGTTTATGTCTTGTATGGTTTCTGTTTCATGCAGTAAGTACACACTGATGAGCCCTGCTGATTCTGCCAAGCCTGTTCCCTTGGCTGTGGTTTTGCAAGGTCCACCCCCAGCCTAGAGAACTAAGAATGCCTGGAGACCTAATGGTGGCGCAGGTGAAGTTCACAGAGCAACCCGAGAACTGGCTTTCGGTTAGTAGAGTGTTTGGAGTCAGAATGGGAAATGCTGCCGGTTTATTGGGGTTTGATAAAGGACAAATTGTGGTGGCATGGCACCATGGAACTGTGATCTTGGAAACGGCGTGGCTTGTGGGTTGATCGCGTGCCGCTGTAGTGAGTACATATCAAAAGTGGTGCACATATGGCCGAACGACGAACCATCGTCCAACCATGTGTCATCCGCAGCTCATTGATGCCAGAGGGGAGTGGAGACTGTCACTCATTGTTCACAGCGATCATAGGGCCACAGTGCAACAAATTACCCTCAGCTACAGCAGTGGTTATCAGGGCAATGTGTCACAGCACACAGTTTATCGCAGCCTTCTACGCATAGGCCTGCATAGCCAAAGACCCAGCCGGGTCCCCATGCTCACTGCACATCATCACCAAAACGCATGAAATGTGAAATGGGCCTTAGATCATCGAGGTTGAACCGTGGATGATTGGAATAAAGTGGCCTGGTCTGACGAATCAAGATTCCTGGTGCATCACGTTGATGGCCGAGCATGGATATGCCGATTAGCAACTGAGGTTATAGCACCTGGATGCACTGTTGGGCAGAAACAGGCCGGCAGTAGTGGTGTTATGCTGTGGCCGATGTTTTCTTGGAACACTTTAGGCCCCATTATCCCAATAGCACAATCCCTGACAGCTGTGAGGTATCTGCATATCATTGCGGACCAAGTTCACCCATTCACGGCAACTGTGTTCCCTGCTGGTGATGGTCATTACCAACAGGATAATACACCATGCCACACTGACAGAATCATCAAGGAGTGGTTTGAGGAACATGCTGGTGTCTTTCTGTTAATGTCCTGGCCTGCAAATTCACCTTACATGAACCCAATCGAACATTTGTGGTTTGACTTGGAAAAGCAAGTTCGCACTAAATCACCACCGCCCCAAAATGTACGGAAACTGGAGGACCTGCTGTTGGCATTATGGTACCAGATACCCCAGAATACCTATCGCCACTTCATCAAATCGATCGATGCCTTGCCAACAGAGTTTGCCGGAAAAAAATTTAAGGAGTATTTTTACTCCTTTGAAAAAATTTAGGGAGTAATTTTTAAAAGTGGGGAGTATTTTAGAAAAATTAACAAATAAAATAAAAAACTTACTAAAATGAAGGGCGATTATGAAAAATCAATCCAGATTTTTTTCATATTAAAAAATATTTCACTACCACTCAATGTATTTAGAATTTGGATTCATTTTGCTTCTTATTTTAGTAATAAAATTCATATTTTAAAACAATAACATTAAATTTATCATGTTTTGTAATGACCACATGCAACAGCAATGTGTTGAAGAAGTAAATACATTGCACTTTTGATATTCTTATAGATATCTAAAAATATCTAATAAACTTCTCAGCAAGTTCCACAGCCACATTTGTCTTTTACTGACTCTGCAGCTGCACAACATCCAGTGCTTAAATTTTCACTTTGCTGATATCTTTGTTTCCCTTCCCATTTCTTCATTGTCGCTTTTTTTTTCCTTTTTTTTTTAATGCCCTTGGATGACAATTTCATCCATCATGCTGAAAGAACTTTCAGTCTGGGGATCATAAATGCATGATAGCTTTCACTATTTTAGATAAAAGATAAATACTGCAACTTTAAGAATATGAATACTTTTGAACACCATGCATCAATTCATACAAACTTTTCAGCTTCGTTTTCGGACTCTCCACCCACCCACCCACCCACCCCACTTATCAAGCTGAAATGCAAACTTTTGGGGGGGGGAGGTGTTTAAGAACACGAGACACATGTTCGCAACATCGTTGGGGGAAAACAATTACAGTTACGGGAGAAATCTTTGCTATGTCCGGTCTCCGTTTTCTGACATTTTCCCTCTATTTTCAAGATGAAATACAAATATTTTTTAAATAAAATGATACTTGACAACAATACTAGGCAGAGGAAACATCGCATGAAAAATAAAATCATGATTACAGGAGGAATCTTCACTGCGTCTAACTTCCGTTTTTGAAAGTTTTAAGCGGAAAGCATCCTTCACCACTACCAATTGCCCCAAAATTTCTGTTAATTTATGCATCGATCTCTAGGATAACCCAAATTAGGACGAAAAAGGAGAAATTCCTCGAAGCCGTGACACTTTCATGCCTGAAGATTACGGTACAGGGGAATTTTCAGCCCGTCAAATTTCGGAAATTTTTCTTCTGTTTTCAAACTGAAATACAAATATTTATGGAAGAAAATGATATATAACAACAATACTGAACAGAGACAACATCGCAGGAAAACGAAATTACGATTACGGAAAAAATCTTTATTTCATTTACTTCCGTTTTTGAAAGACGAAATACCGTCTCGATGCATACTTTTATGTGTGGTAAAATTCGTCGGTGCGTAGTTTTATGCGTTTCTCGATGAGTAATTTTACGCGATGGTGTGTATTTTACACGTTTTTTTTTATGCGTATTTTTACGCGTTGGTAAAATTTCAATGCTTGAACACTTTTCGAGGGGTACTAGACGTGTAATTAGGCATTTTGGTGAACTCTGTGTTTCCAAGTGACCACTGTTTTGTGGACTGAAAGGGGTCCTACAGCTTATTAGGTAGGCGGTCATAATGTAATGGCTCATCGATGTATTTCTGTTATTGTGGCACTCTCAGTGTGTGCAGTATCACTTAGTTCATGTAGATGAAACGTTTTACAGAGGTTTAATGTTACCTAAACAATGTGTGCCTAGTTTGTTTTTATTTTTTAATATTTCTTTGCATTTAACTGTTGGAAATTATCTTCAGTAATTTGCTTATGTGTTACTTACAGGAGATGAAAAGGACTTGGAAAAAGATGATGAGAAGAAATCTAATGTTCTTAAAAAGCCTTATTTTTGTCCTGATTGCCAAGAAAATGTATATTTGACTGCTACAGAGATCTTACGCCACAAACGTACTCACATAAAATCTTGATGTTCAAGCTACTGTAATTTATTTCTGTACTGTTGTCCTTTCAGATTCTCTGGTGCTAAGTTTGTAGGCAGTTTGTTACATGTAAGTAACTGGTTCTATGTTTTTAGTGTTGGCTACATGATTTGTTTTCATATTCGCAAGATTATAAGATATCTCTCTTCATTAGAATTTTGAAAACATTAATGGAAGTGTTCTATGTTTATGTGAAAATGGTCCAGTCAAGATCATTCATATTTTGTTAGCCATATTGCTCATTACTCTGAAGTTCTGAAGTCAAGTCAAGTGCGAAAAACCACTGCTAACCGTGACTGTAAAAAGTTGTTGTTCTGTGAACTGGAATTCTCAAGCGTTCCTCTCTGTGCTGTTCTGTGATGTCAAGTAGAAGGAGAGTCCCCATGAAATGAGACTGAGGTCAAGTGTAAGATGGAATGGTGTGATAGAAAATTACTGTAAATACAGATTACTATGTATACATAAGACATGGTCATATTCCACAGGATGCATTGAGAAAATTGCAACATGGTTTTCGTCGTGAACTGTGAACCGTCTACCGCCGGTTTGATGTATATTTTTAGCTTCATATTCTACAGTTTGTTATTATTATCAGAATGTAACTAATATTATTGAAATACAGGGTGTCCAAGAATTATTGGACACATTACAAAATTTTATAAAACAAAACATTAACCAGATGGAAAGAAACTGACTGTACTAACTTACAATGTAACTACACAAGTTAATAAATTTTGATGTGAGATCCCTTGGTTGCTCGTAGTACGTCCAAGCGATACTCGATTTCATGCCATGTATTGGTAAGCATCTGAGGAGTTATGGAATTAATAGCAGCTGTGGTATGCTGCTTCAGTTCCTGCAAATCTGTACAAGGCATCTGATAGACACGATCCTTCACATAACCCCACATGAAATAATCCAATGGAGTTAGATCTGGAGAGCGAGGAGGCCACGGAATGGGACCACCATGCCCAATCCCTCTGTTGGGGAAATTTCCAGTTTCTTTAAACTGTTTCATCCACCGCTTAATTGAATTTGTTGACGGAGGATTACAACCATACTCTAAACGGTACCGTCTTTTAACTTTAATGACAGACTTTAATTCTGCAAGCCATAACACACACATCACCTTCTGCTGTGCAGATGACATGACTACTGATTGCGCATTTCTCATACATTCCTCATCAGGCCACGCCTAGCGCCATCTATCGGATTCTGGGAATAACAATTCTACAAAACAAAAATGTAGAAACCGTGTTGGTAATATGTGTCATAGAAAAACAGACAATGCTCATAGTTCGTTTGTACCTAATTTTGTAATATGCCCAATAATTCTCGGACACCCTGTATATAAGTATTGATACTGGAGCTCAGGTATGCTATTTTTCAAAATCTTGATGACTGTCACTATATCGCATATTTTAGAACAGATTCAGATGCCATTATTACAATTGTTTGGAACTTGGTATTCACTGACCTGCTGCATGTGAAGCGAATAGAAGCAAAGCTATCTGTTCCTTTTAATTTTTCTATCAAAGATTCTTTCAATGATTATGAGACTGAAAAGGAAGTGTGAATAATTTTTCAGTAATAACCAAAGTACAGAAATAGAACAAAAGTATAATATTGAAATAGCAGTAAATATTTTTTTGTAAATGTAAAAATGGCTGTATCAAAGGAAGTTCTTCAGATAGAGAAGTTGAAGGATAGTAACTACAGAGTTTGGAAATTTAAATGAAATATGCTTCTCATTAAAGAAAATCTGGATAGTGTCGTATTTAAAGAAAAACCTAGATAACCTGGTGAAAATTGGTATAAAAAGGATAAAATGGCCAGAGCATTAATATGCTTACACATATCAGCTTCACAAATCATACATGTAGTACATGAAGATTCTGCGGCTTGTACATGGGAAAAATTAAGAAAAATTCATGAAAGGTCAAACCTGTCTAGTAAGCTTTACTTATTAAGAAAATTGTATTCCACAAAATATTGTTGCTACCCCCCCGGGTCGCCGGATAATCGAATAAAAATAATAAGCTTTAAGAATTTAGATGTCAGGATGTCAGGCAATGGCTGACGGCCCGGAGGTAGACAGTAGAATTTAGAATAATATTTGTGAGCTCTTTTTATCGCCGAAATCTTATGTACTGGTGAAAAGAATTTATCCTGCAATTTAGCCAATTAAAACTAAGAAATTCTGACACTCATTAATTAGTCATGCAACTTCAGGACTGGCACGAGACAACAGACATTTAATCAATTAACAACAAAATATGAGGATAATGATGAAGGCGTCTATGTACAGAGGATTGTGATGGAGGGGCGTCAAGTAGACTCGCCCCTTTCGGGATAGCTCTGAGGCTGAATTCATCATTAAAGTCAATGATTATTTGTTGGCCTATACAGTCCGGCTTTAAATACACAGTTCTCAGCCGACAAGAGTCTATTGGCTGACCGGAGCCAATCTAATCACAACTGGCATGCATACATAAGTTCTGTACTTACAGATATGCTGTTTCCTCAGGTATCCATGTTTGATGTATTTATATTCGAAGCGCACCTGTGTGATGACATGCCCATTTCAGAGCGGGCACTATAACCAATGGAGAGGGGAGTCGAACCCCATCTCCCACTTTCTCTCATGCACTGCATTCACCTGCATGAAATCATGGACGCATTTATGCACACCAATGTCATAGCGGAACGAAGCTGCTGACGTGTAGACGGATCCGTTCGTCTCTCCAAAGGTGATTCTCGCATACATCACCGGTCGGCATCTCCGTCATTCGGGGCTGTAATTCCATCACATCGTGTGACCTCCAGGACACTGGCTTTCTCTTACGTGCAATCTAGCACCAGGAAAAGAAGTATCGTCCTCTCTCCTATTCCTCGCGGTAATATCAACCGCTCGGCCGCTCCTTGTATAGCTGGCCGGCATCTTCGGTCAGAAGCTCTTCCTTCGAGCTGGATCCGCTTCACCGAGACCCGTTCCCTTCACGGCTCGGAACCAGACTATCCTTTTTCGCTTGTTTACATCATTCACAGATTCCTTGTTCTCCTTCTTAGGGGTCTGTTTAAACTCTCTTGTCAGCCTCAAAGCATTTGGCGCGGTGAAGTGGTATGAAATACATGCCTCTGCATTCGGAACATGTGGTGGGTCCCACTTCCTGAAAGTACGGAAAACACATAACTTAACTAACACTTCTTTGTCCTGCCAAGGTTCGGAGTAGCAAACGCCATAAGTTTCCTGATCTGTTGACACATTAATGGCTATCCGATTTGACCGACACGCACTAAGGGGGCGACGCATTGTGTTCCCCACACCAGGCTAGGATTTCTCCCTTCCAAGAAAAAGGGCTCTTATCTGTGTTCTCCTCTTTTGCAATGCAAGAAACTACTAGCTGTTAATTTTCACCCCATAATTAATGCTGTTCCCGCCTATTGTCAAACCTGCTAATCGAATTCATTTCCGTACCTAAAAAGTCGTAACAATATGATGAACAAAGTTCAATGCATTCTCATGTAAATGGAATATTACAGTTGGCTGAAAAACTTAATGCTATTGGGGAAAACATAAAGGAAACACACTTAACTGAAATTTTATTATGTAGCATGCCTGAGAGTTATGCAACCTTAATTACTGCTTTGGAAAGCAAAAGTGAAGATGAATTAACTTTAGAGTATGTAAAAAGTAAACTAATAGATGAATTTGAAAGAAGAGTTCATGGTAAAGAAGAAAGGCTTACACAGTTTACAGCATTCAAAAGGAAAGGGAATTTTTCCAAGGAAAATTTTGCTGTTCCAGTTTCACGAGTAAATAAATATTGCACTTTCTGTCACAGAATAATACATTTTAAACATGCATGCAGATATTTTGTTGAAAGAAATAAACTGCATGAAAATGACAGAAATAAAGTCAGAAGGCAAACACCACATCACACTAATGAAACACAGTACAGAAATGCATCACATAAATCAAGTGTTTGTATTTTCAAGCAAAATGAAAATTATACTCAAAGATAGTATCACAGGAATACAAAGATGAAAAATAATATGACATATGCAACACAAAGTGATAAAAGTAAAAGAAATGACAATACCAGGTCAAATGAAAACAAAAACACAGTTTTTGTATTAAAATCAACAAAAAATGCTGAAACCAAAAAACATGAGTGGATAATAGATTCTGGAGCTACAAGTCACATGAGTAGTGATTTGAATTTCTTTAGTAGTCTGGTAAGCAAATCAGGAGATACTGTCACAATAGCAAATGGGCAAAAGCTTGAATCACAAGGAATTGGTTCAGGTTCATTATCAGTTGAAACATTTGAAGGAAATATACATAAAGTTGCACTCAAAGATGCGTTGTATGTTCCTAAATTAAAAGGAAGCTTAATATCAGTTAAGACTGTAGCAAACAAAGGTTACATTGTTATATTTGAAGGAAATATGTGCACTGTAAAAAAGGGTAATTGTGTAGTTCTCAATGCCATAGCAAATGAAACTTTTGTGTAAACTGAAAGCAATTCCAATAATGGATTCTGGCAAATTACACTGGATGAAGAACGTAGCAAATTATGCACATTTAACGCACCATTTGGTCGCTATAGATACAAATGACTTCCTTTTGGAATTAATTCGGCACCAGAAATTTTTCAAAGGAGATTAAGTCATATGGTAGAAGGCATTGAAAGAGTTGAATGCACAGTTGACGATATATTGGTCTGGGGTGAAACTGTGGAGGAACATGATTGTAGACTGAGAAAAGTACTGAAAAGGGCTCGAGAGAGCAACCTAAAGTTTAATAAAGAGTAATGTAAAATTAGAGTTAAGGAAGTCAAGTACATTGGGCATGTTTTGAGTGAAAAGGGTGTAAAACCAGATCCTACCAAAATTGAAGCAATCGAACAGATGCTGAAGCCGACTAATGAAAAAGCTTTACAAAGATTTCTAGGGATGATAAATTATCTTTCAAAAATTATACATGGTTTATCAACTATCATTGCTCCCTTGAGACAATTGCTAAAAAAGGATGTCAATTGGCACTGGAGTGAAATTCACTATAAAGCTTTTAATCAGCTAAAGGAACTTGTGGTTAAAGCTCCTGTTCTGAAATATTTTGGTGTTAATGAAGAAGCCACAATTTCAGTAGATGCTAGTTCAGAGGGACTAGGAGCTGTTTTATTACAGAAGAACCAACCTGTAGCATATGCTTCAAGATCTCTTACTCAGTGTCAAAAGAACTGTGCACAGATTGAAAAAGAGCTTCTAGCTATTGTATTTGGCTGCAAAAATTTTTACCAATGCATTTACAGAAAGAAAATAAATCTAGAAACTGATCACAAACCTCTAGTGTCAATTTCCAGGAAATCATTGTTTAAAGCACCACAGAGACTGCACAGAATGTTATTAAATCTGCAAAAATATGATCTAGAAGTACTCTATAAACCAGGAAAAGGCTTAGTGATTGCTGACACATTGAGTAGAGCTTACCTGCAAGGTCTACAAGAAAACCTTAATAAGGAAATTGAAGTGCTGACTCTTTTTCCAGCATCTGAAAGCAAACTGACAGAGCTTGAAGAAGAGACCAAAAAAGATAAAATATTACATGGTTTGATGAACTACGTACTAAAAGGTTGGCCGGATAATAAAAGTCAGTACATCCAGATATCAGAATGTTTTGGAATTATAGGGATGAAATTTCTGTTGAAAATGATCTTATACTTAAAGGAGAAAAAGTAATAATTTCGTCATGGATGCAGAATGCAGTGTTAAATGTTATTCATGGTCACTTTGGTATTGAGAAATGTAAATGAAGAGCAAGAGATATATTATTTTGGCCTGGAATGAACAAACACATGGAAGATAAATTTTCAAAATGTTCAACCTGCAACAAATACAGAAATCAAAATCAAAATCAAAATGAACCATTGATATCTCATGGCGTACCTAATTTTATTTATCATGGTCAAAAGTCGCGACTGACTTATTTGAAATTCATAATGACTTATATATGCTATTAGTGGATTGCCATTCCGGTTTCTTTGAAATATCCAAGTTACCTGATACAAAAAGCTCAACAGTGATAAGTTATATAAAGTCACATTTTCCTAGATACGGCATACCATATGAATTAATTTCAGATAATAGTCCACAATTTAGAAGTTGTGAATTTGCACATTTTGCTGAGACATACCATTTCAGTCATGTAGCCAGTAGCCCTAGGTATCCCAAATCGAATGGTTTACTGAAAGGTTTGTACAGACAGCAAAAAATTTACTAAAGAAGTCCAGCTGTGATAGGAGATACCCATACTTCGCTCTTTTGGCTTACTGGAACACTCCAACTAATGATTCACTGGAATTTCCAGCACAAAGACTCGTGAACAGAAGAACAAGAACAATTTTGCCAACTGCAAATGAGCTGCTTAAGCCTAAAATAATAGATAATGCTGAGAAACATCTTGTAGAAAGAAGATATACACAAAAGTTTTATTATGACCGACATACTAAGGAACTACCCAAGCTACAAGAGGGAGAGTTCATTAGAATGAAACATGAAGATCATTGGAGGCCTGCAGTAGTAGAACAAGTTCACACGTCTCCGAGATCATATGTTATGAGAGCCAAAAATAGTGTATACAGAAGAAATAGAATAGACTTGAGGTCAACAAAAGAAGAATTTAAGATGAATCAGGAACTGTCACAATTGGTGGAAAACTCTGATCCTGAAGGAGTTGACCAAAGGAATGACCAAGAGCAGCAAGAACTGGCTGTTTGTGCTGGTAATGAGATGGAAGATGCTTCGACAGCAGGTGCTGATCCACCACTAAATGAAAGGGACAAACACAGGACCCAAAGTGGTAGACTCATAAGGAAGCTGGCAAAATACAGGACTTAATTTTTTTATTTAGTATTTAAATTAGTTATGTTGACAAGTTTTTATTAGTTATGTTGCATAATAAAAGGAAGTCTCTTTGATAATTAAACTGAAGTATTTTAAAAAGTTGTTGTTCCTAAATTATCTGTATCTTAAAAAATGAGCTGTCTGGGATTATATATGTAATTTACTTTTTAAATATTATCTTACTTTGAAACATTGTTTAGAATATTTTTAAGTTTCATTGTTCATAAAATAGTTCAGTACGCTCTTTGTGAGTATTTATACTGTTATTAGAGATGTTTATATTGTTATATAAAAATGCATGTTATATATATTGTTATATAAAGTGTTGAAAACAATTGCAGTCCCATGATTGTCAACAGAACCAAATTTTGCTGCATATTCTTCCTCTTGTGTTTCTGCTTTATTTTTTTATTTGTTTACCTACTGGAAAGTATTTATTCTTGTAAATTTTTATGTTTGTCATATATACCAGCTCAATATTTTCTTATGAATCATTAATAAAAATAATGAAATATCATTATACTCATATATAGGTACATGCCTATTTTTCTTATCAGAAATATTGGGGAAAACTACTTAGTTCTGTGGCACCCCATGTAGCCAACCTCTGCTGTTTATTCTTCCGTATATGAAAATATAGTTAATGTAGTTCAGCAACATATGCTTGTAAACAATTTTTAGTTGCATCCTGCTGAAGTTGAAAGCCTTGTTCACATGTTTCTGTGTGCATAAATATGTAGGTTTTACATTAAAATAAGGTGTGTATGCATGTGAGCTGTGAACTGGATAATCCAAATACATAGATGATCAGCAGCATGTTATGCTATTGAAAATTGGAGGTCAATATTCTGTTAGACTTTACCAATAAGGTGTATCAATATTATATTCTAAGATTGATGCTGCGCATACACATTGTGTTCAGTGATCAAAGTGTACTTAAGGTTCAAAGTGTAAAATATTTGTTATTTGCTTATTTTAATATTAGGTTTTGGGAATAATAGCGCTGAGAGACTGATTTTTTTTTTTTTTTTTTTTAGTTATTCGTGGGAAATGAATTCTGTACATATGTGTAAAGGTTTGCATATAATTTTCCAAATATGATTCATTTTCATGTCAATAGTAATTTTAGTAATTTGTGTAGGGCTAAGTAGTGATGCCCAGAATGGATGAGTTTGTATGCCAATAGTGTTTCCATTGATGTAATAGAATATAAGATTGAAAGTAAGCTGCTTGGCATTGTTTTGCCTACAATGTATTACAGATTGATGGATGAAATAAGAATACTTATACATTCAAAATTTGTATTTCTTGGAAACTAAAACTCTCTCTTTATTTATATTTATAAAGAGCCTATTCTGAAAGTTCGAACTTTAAATTTTTTCGAGCGCTTTTTTTTTTTTTTTTTTTTTTGTGGTGCAAGAGTTTTTTTTTTTTTTTTTTTTTTTCTAAGTGACATTATGAAAAGGTTTTTTAAGTCATCACAGCCAGAGAAAATTTTGCCTGATTGGTAACAAAGAATGATGAATTTTTGTACATTTTTCTTTTCCATTTACTTCTTAAATAACCCACTAAGAGTGCTTAAAGTCATGCACATTTTTGACTTCGTGGATAAAGACTGTTTTAGTTGCAATGGAAATTATTTTTCAACTAAGAGAGAGCACTTGCAAGGCAAATAAAAATTGAATTATTTTCAAAGAAATAATTATTTACACTGAAAATTTCCTACGGTGAGAATTCACTCCAGTCAGGAAACTTTAATGGGCTTTTTTGGCAAGCTGAAAATTTCAATTTCTACATGATTGATTATTAAATATTTTTATAATTTCCGTACTGTTATATTTCCCACAAAGACCTGAAAATTTAGATGGGATTTAAAACACTCCAGTTTCCTTTAGGCTTCTAAAACTAAATAGCTGACAGGTGATTACTCCTTTTTAAACTCCAGTCAAGGTAAGAAGGTAACAACAGAATTCTTTAAAACACATAGAATTGAATCATTAGTTGGAGTGTTCCAGTAAGCCAAAAGAGCGAAGTATGGGTCTCTCCTATCACAGTTGGACTTCACCTATGTGATAGGTTATTTTGATATGCTATATTACTTTAAATTTTTGTAAGCTTTTGGGAGATGTATATTCAATCAATGACACACCAAAATATGGAACTTATCTTAAAATCTTGTAGATTGTCCACACATTTTGTTTTATAGCATGTTTAAACTTGTGTAAAATATCAGATAAAACATTTTTTGTATGTTGATTTTTTAATACATACTTCTACAGGGTGTCCCACTCTTTAATAATGTTAACACCAATGAAAATATTGCAATGAAATTTGAAGTGGACTTACCTCATTTCGTGCAAAATGTGATGACATCACAACATGTGCTGGGCAGGCCACCATTTGCATCCAGACAGCATTGAAACTGGTGCACCATATTGTGGAAAGTCACTGCCTAAATTTCTTTGGTGATGTTTGCTGTCAAGGCATCTATGATTCGCGTTTTTTTTTTGAGAAACTCTTCCTTTTAGATATCCCCATAAAAAGTAATCAGGAGGCGTTAGAGCGGGCCAGCGCGGTGGCCATAGACCCTTCAAAATGATGCTGTTGGCAAAAAAGGACTGAATTTCGTCCATACTGGTGTGTGATGTCACTCCATCATGCTGGTAATATCCAATGGAAAGTTCTTCATCATCCAATTGATTTACAAAGGTGTTGAAGTTTTCCATATATGCAGCTGTTGTGATGGTTGTATCGAAGAAGATGGGACCAATTATGCGGCGCCGGGTCATCCCACACCAAACACTAATTTTCTGTGAATGAAGGGGTTCTTCATGTATCGTGTTAGGATTTTTGCTGGCCCAAATACGGGAATTTTGAGAATTGACGTATCCGGACAGGTGAAACCACGCCTCGTCCAAGAACTGTGTGTAGTCCAGAATGCCCGAATTTTCCTGAAGAAATGTCTGAAACCATCGACAGTATGTCACTCATTTCATGTGGTCGGGCTTTTTCAGTTTGTGGATCGCGGACATACGGTACGCATGAAGCTTCGCTTTTTTCACAGCACCTTGACAAGAGCTTTTGGACAACCCTGTTACCTGTGACAGTCAGCGAAGTGACTTCCTGGGAGATGCAAGTAGTCAGCCCTTTACATTCTGGATCGTTTCCTCTGACATTTGTGGATGACCTCCCATGGTCGTCTAATAAAGTCCCCTTGGTTTCCAGTTTCTTTGACAATGCCCAAATGGTGGAGTTGCTCGGCGGATGTCTGCCTGCAAACCTCTCCAAGAATTGCTGCTGACAAGACTTTATCAATTCTGTTTTCTAATAAGTGCGAACAATAAACACTCGCTCCTCCAGAGTATACCGATACATTTTCACACGTACGCGAACAGTTATGAGCACTCACTATCAACAACCGTATTGTGTAGACATGCTCAGCGAAATAGTATAACAAAGCAGCAGAGAGGCGCGTCAGTGGTGCCACACTTAGGAATGTGTCTGCCACTAAGGAGCACTCCGGCTGGCTGGCGGACAGCACCGGGTTCAATGCTGTCTGCACACAAATGGTGGTGGCCACTTTAAGCACATGTTGTGATGTCATCACATTTCGCACGAAATGAGGTAAGTCCACTTTAAATTTCGTTGCAATATCTTCATTGGTGTTCATATTATTAAAGAAATGCCGGGTTCGGTAGTGAGTGGGACACCCTGTATTTTACATTGTTTTATAGTGTAACTTTAAAAGGTTTAACAATTAAAATATAATATTAAAAAACACTAATGAAAATTGTCCTCCAACAATATCCACATGGTCATGGTCATGGTGAAAAGCACCCATTTAAAAATGTCACGTACTTTGTAAATGCTAAAAATTGAAATTCAGAATTAAAAAATAAGTTAAAATACTTAAAATATGAGGGCCCTTTGCAGGTTTTCATTCAAGAAAAAGCTTGTTATTCACTGTTTTTCTCTCACATAAACAGCTTTTAGCAACTCATGTTACTATGTTTACTAAAAGGCTTTAAAACACTTAGAATTGAAAATGTACCTTTCAATTCACCTATATGTTAGGTTATTTTAATGTGATAAAGGAAAAAGTTCTATTGACCAAACTCAAACAGGAAATGAAGCACTTCAAGTTAAAAATCTAAGGTGATGAGATCTTGCATAGGACAATGGTCGGACATTTCATGACAGTAACATGAATTACCAAAAACTGTTTGTCTGAGAGAAAGGAAGTGTATTAGATGCTTTTTCTTGGATGAAAGCCTGCAGAGCACTCTCATATTTTAACTTAATTTTTATGTCTGAACTTAAATTTTCGGTGTTTGTGTATTACTTAATGTAGTTGCAGTTACAATGCCCATTTAAGTTGCAGTGTATACAGCTCATCCTATAAAACTGCATACCAAGACCCTTCATCCATGCCAGTGACTGAAGTAGGTTATTTCAATGTGCTATTAAAAAAAGGAGAGGCGCCCATCCTGTTACCTTCATCCGATTTGGATTCAGATATCTGCTTTATTTGCTTTGTTGTTTATAAAATAGTCGTGCATTTCATCCATCCCAATGCTTGGAAAAATCTGAAAGTTCCATTGGTAAATTTGCTTTTACTTGGAAGTGACCTTCCTTTTTATATATGTAGAATGTTGAAATGATTTCCAAAATCTCTTCCAGAGCATTTTCAGAAAAATTATATTGTTGACTGTTTTTTTTTTTTTTAAGATATATTTGGGGATGTTACAAGGTGGAGTTTCTGTGGATGAATATTAGGCAAAAGATAGGAAGGAGAAGGTGGAAAGGCATGAATTGGCTTTTTGGAAAGACAGGAAGACTTTCTTGGAAGTACATGGGGCTCAGGAAAAATAGTGGAAACAAAGTTGTAAGTTGTGTGAACAGTAGGGTTGGGGAAATGATATGGGAGCCCAATGAGTTAAGTGAAGATGGGGTGAATACTTCTGTGAGTTATTAGATCAAGAAAGCAAAGGTGATTCTGAGGCAGAAGCAGATGCTGACACAGTGAAGGATGGAAGCACAGGAGGGATCTCAAGAGAAGAGGTGTGTATAGCTCTAAAATCTCTTCAGACTGGTAAGGCTCCGGGAGTTGATTGCATAACTTCTGAGATGTTGAAATAAGGTGGTTACTCTGTAATTGACTGGTTAACTGAAATTTGCCAGTTGTGCTGGGAGTTAGGAATAGACCTTCGGGATTGGAAGGATGCTATCGTTTTTCCCTTGTATAATTGGAAAGGTGATCGGACTGACTGCAAGAATTATCATGGTATTAGCCTACTGTGAGTGTGCCAGGGAAAGTATTTGGTAAGGTCGTTATTGAAAAAGTACGGGTCTTACATCAGAGAAAGTGTGAGATGTTCAGAATGATTTTATGCCTGGTAAAGGCTGCACTAACCAAATTTTTACATTACACATGATGATTGAAAAGTATCTGGCTGTCGGTAAGAAAGTTTTTTGCTGCCATCGTAGATTTAGAGAAAGCTTATGACCGAGTAAATGCGACACTTTTGTGGAAGGTATTGAATAAATATTGTGTTACTGGGAATCTACTTAATACACTGCTGGACAATTAATTGCTAAGGACAGATCATAAACGGCTATATAGCGCATAAAAAAGTAAGTGTGGTTGGATGCCAAGTGAAATAAAATAATGTCAGAATGCCAGGACATTACAAGAAAGACCATTTATTGTGCTCTGAAATCCAGAAGGCTTTGGAACGTGTTCAAGGGACAAACAGGCCATTTTGTGCAGAATACGGAAACGTGAAAAAAATGCAATTACCGTCCGCAGGCGTTCCGGCGTAAAATGTCAATACGGGATATGGCCACCATGGAGGGCGATGCAAGATTCCACACGTCGTGTCATGCTTTGCACAACATTATCAAGCAGCTGTTAGGGTAATTTATCCCATTCCTCTGTCAGTGCACGGATGAGGGTGTCCTTGTTTATTGGAGGGCATTGGCGACCAGCAAGCCTCCTCCCCAAAGCATCCCACACATTTTCAATGGGATGCAGATCTGGACAACGTGCTGGCCATACGAGGCGTTGAATATCCTCGCTCTCAGGACATTCCTGGACAGCGACTGTTCGATGACATGTTGCGTTGTCGTCCATGAAAATGAATCTATCACTCACAGCACCACGGAACATGCGAACATGAGGTAGAAGACATCATTAATGTATCGTTGGCCAGTCATAGTCCCAGGTGGAAGCACATAGAGGGACGTACGGCCATTTATCATGATGCCAGCCCATACCATGACACTACATGTCGGATATCCTGTATGTTTGCTGGACAATATGCAGTACCATTATCACGCCAGATCAGTTGTCGTCGACAATCAGACGATAGACTGTATCTACTCTCATCTGAGAAGAGGACAGCAGACCAGTCGTTATCAGTCCAATTGCGATGTTGATGGCACCATTGCAAACGGGCGGTACGGTGACGTCTGGGCAATGGGATGCACACAACAGGACGGCGGGCGTATAGTCCTCCTTCATGCAAACGTCTGGCGACAGTTTTTCGGGAGATCCGCTTGCCAGTAGCAGCCATAAACTGATTTGCTACCTCACTAGCTGTGCTGCGCCGGTGTCTTTTTGTTGATTGCACTATTTACCGATCTTCTGCAGGTGTCGTACTGCGAACACAACCTCCCCCGTGACGTTTGCTACACTCTCGATTTGTTTGAAATGATTTCCAAAGCTTTGAAACAACACTGTGGCTGACGTCGAACTCCCTGGCAACATCTGTTATTTTTCGCCCTTCTTCAATCTTGCCAATAATAGGGCCACGCGTAAAATCATCTAGGTGATGTCGGGAAGACATACTGAAAATTGCAATTTCGTCAATTGATTCTTTCCCTTTCAACTTTGCGTTTGAACAACAACGGTCAATACGCGTCAAATCCTTTATATCTCTTATCAGCGCTATGATGTCACGAACAAGTTCGGCAATCCAAAATTTGCATACGCCCAACACGTCTTACTGTATCCCGCACTTATGCTAATTTCCACATTTTCCTGCCTTCCATTTTATGGTTGCTATCGTTGCCCTTGTCATCCGTCCTTAGCAATTGTCCGGCAGTGTAGTATAAAAGCCATATATGCTCACAGTAGAGCTTGTGTACAAGTGAATGTTGTTTTATCAAAATGGTTTTCTATTGGTGCAGGAGTCAAACAAGGTTGTGTAATGTCACCATGGCTATTTAATGTATTTATGGATGCGTGATGCCACGATGGACAATACTGGTTTATGTCGTAATGATATCCAACTGCCCAGATTGCTGTATTGTGATGACACTGTCCTGTTGGCAGAGGGCGAAAGTGAGTTTCAGAGTATGTTGTCCCAGATGTACGAAGTTTGCATGAAATTCAAACTGAGTATAAATGAGGGAAAACCCAAAGTTATGGTTTTTGAGAGAGAAACTGGTAGTACTAAATGTAATATAAGTCTAAATGGTACTGTGATTGACCAGGTGAATGAGTTTGTGCATTTAGAAAGCATGTTTGACAGAGAGAGAAAAAATTGGATGGTGAAATTAGTAGGCAAGTGAATTCTTCATGAAAATCATAGCTGCTTTGGGAGGTTTTCACAGGAATGATAGGTTCTCAAGAGAGGCCCGCATGGCTGTGTATGAAAGTGTAATTGTTCCTAATCTGATGTATGGCAGTGAAATCTGAGTACTACAGAAGAAACATAGGAGTCGTTTGTATGCTGGAGAAATGTGTTACTTATGAGGGGTTTGTGGCAAGACGCGTTCTGATTGTGTGCGGAGGAATGGGGATGTGGTGAAGTTTTGTAATGTGAAGCAAACTGTTAGCAAAGTGGAGGCTAATGTGCTTCAGTGGTTTGGCCATGTTGAAAGAATGAGTGATGAAATGCTTACTAAGAAAATCATTTTAGGCCAAGTAGTAGGCAGAAAATGCAGAGGAATGCCAAGGAAGTCATAGGAGGATCATATTCAGGAGTGTCTGCATGAGAAAAAGATTGTGAGTATGAAGTATCGAAGGTCTTGTGTACAGCGTGTGATGGATGGCAGTGAAGCCCGAGTTGTATGTCAAGATTGCTGTAAATGGAGAAGTTTGACACGGCAACAGTAAGTAAAAATTATCTGGTAATTTGTATTTCTTTGTGGAGCTAACCTCTGAATCTCAGAGAACAGCTTAGTGATATGTATGTATGCATGAAATAAGATATGCCACAAACTAACCCTTCAGGTTTCTCAAACCTGTTTTTCAATTCAATACTACTACCGCCGGCCCGGTGGCGCAGTGGTCTGCGCCACCGGGCCTCTGATCATTCGTCCGAAAGGGGTCCTTGTTCGAATCCCGGTGAGGCATGGATGTTGTGTTTGTCTTACGGCACTGGCTCTCTCCCTTCACTGGAACCAGTGACCCTAAATTAGGGACGGGCGACTGCTTATAGCCCATTTAGTTGCTCACGGTGGTCGTTTAAACCTCCAACCAAAAAAAAAAAAATTCAATACTATCTGTATCCATTTTGCTGTTAAATACTTGCATGTCATAGTGGTCCATCTTGTCCGTATGGTTTTCTTCTGGGTGCTTGTCAGATGACGTAATTTTTCTCTTTGGTTTTACAGATAATTTAATAGAATATTCAATATGAAAATGAAACATGCCACCATGCTGCATAAAATTTTCGATTGTTTTCATAACCATTGTACCTGTCTAAAATATTTCCACTTTTGATTCTGAAAGATAATCTCTCAGAGGAGTTGTTGCTAAAAAAATTTCAGGTATGTGTTAGCAGCCAAAATAATTTTATTTTGGGTAAAATTAGACTGTAGTGCCATAGCATTACTCCTAACTTAGTTCATAAATTTATCTGACATTGATGTACAATATGCATCTTTCAATAATTCATTATACAGTGAGCATGTGCTATGTTTGTAGCTTCCAAACATTTTTCATAATTAACGCTGCATCTTTGGATCACTGTTTTCTACTAAAGATCTTTTATGACCTTTTTATTTGATTTCTTAAGTAAGTATTTTGGAGTTTTGTTCTCCAAGCATCCATTCTCAAGTAGGAATCTCTCAGAATAACCGTGCATTTGTTTACTCAGCTGAAGCTACACACTGCCGGATAATTGCTAAGGACGGATGACAATAGCAACGATAGCAACCATAAAATGGAACGCAGGAAAATGTGGAAATTAGCATAAGTAAGACGTGTTGTGCGTATGCAAATTTTGGATTGCCGAACTTATTCGTGACGTCATAGCGCCGATAAGAGATATAAAGAATTTGACGCGTATTGACCGTTGTTGTTCAAACGCAAAGTTGAAAGGGAAAGAATCAATTGACGAAATTGCAATTTTCAGTATGTCTTCCCGACATCACCTAGATGATTTTACGCGTGGCCGTATTATTGGCAAGATTGAAGAAGGGCGAAAAATAACAGATGTTGCCAGGGAGTTCGACGTCAGCCACAGTGTTGTTTCAAGGCTTTGGAAATCATTTCAAAAAAATTGAGAGTGTAACAAACGTCACGGGGGAGGTCGTGTTCGCAGTACGACACCTGCAGAAGATCGGTACATAGTGCTATCAACAAAAAGACACCGGCGCAGCACAACTAGTGAGGTAGCAAATCAGTTTATGGCTGCTACTGGCAAGCGGATCCCCGAAAAACTGTCGCCAGACGTTTGCATGAAGGAGGACTATACGCCCGCCGTCCTGTTGTGTGCATCCCATTGTCCAGACGTCACCGTACCGCCCGTTTGCAATGGTGCCATCAACATCGCAATTGGACTGATAACGACTGGTCTGCTGTCCTCTTCTCAGATGAGAGTAGATACAGTCTATCGTCTGATTGTCGACGACAACTGATCTGGCGTGATAATGGTACTGCATATTGTCCAGCAAACATACAGGATATCCGACATGTAGTGTCATGGTATGGGCTGGCATCATGATCAATGGCCGTACGTCCCTCTATGTGCTTCCAACTGGGACTATGACTGGCCAACGATACATTAATGATGTTCCGCTACCTCATGTTCGCATGTCCCGTGGTGCTGTCGGTGATAGATTAATTTTCATGGACGACAACGCAACATGTCATCGAACAGTCGCTGTCCAGGAGTTTCTTGAGAGCGAGGGTATTCAACGCCTCGTATGGCAAGCACGTTCTCCAGATCTGAATCCTATTGAAAATGTGTGGGGTGCTTTTGAGAGGAGGCTTGCTGGTCGCCAATGCCCTCCAATAAACAAGGACACCCTCATCCGTGCAGTGACAGAGGAATGGGATAAATTACCCCAACAGTTGCTTGATAATGTTGTGCAAAGCATGACACGACGTGTGGAATCTTGCATCGCCCTCCATGGTGGCCATATCCCGTATTGACATCTTACGCCGGAACGCCTGCGGACGGTAATTGCATTTTTTTTCACGTTTACGTATTCTGCACAAAATGGCCTGTTTGTCCCTTGAACACGTTCCAAAGCCTTCTGGATTTCAGAGCACAATAAATTGTCTTTCTTGTAATGTCCTGGCATTCTGACATTATTTTATTTCACTTGGCATCCAACCACACTTACTTTTTTATGCGCTATATAGCCGTTTATGATCCGTCCTTAGCAATTGTCCAGCAATGTATTACACAATGTAGCTATATTACACAGTGTTTTATGTGTCACTACTAAATTAAGTACATGACCATAATTCCAGACATGGATGTGATATGATGGTGCATTTTCTAGCCATGCACTCATGTCATTATACACTATTGTGCAACAATTAAGGACGAAGAGGAGAAATTAGCATAACAGCGGAACGAGCAGGCAGAACGGACCGAAAGACCACTCAGGAGATAGACTAGGTCCGGTACGGTAAGGCATGCGCATATATGCAGCATGGCATGGGGGGAGTGTCAAAAGGGTATAAAGCACACGGGCGGTGTACGCTCAGCAATTCGGTGAAAGCTATTGCACGGTGTACATCAGTTTGAACGACGTAGAGTTACTGTCACCGTGTGATATAGCCAACAGGCAATCCAGTAGACGACATCTGGATTGTTTTACCCGAGGTCGTAGCATTCCACGTTGCTCGCTGCGGACACCACTGCAATCGACACCGATGATGGTCAGGTGTTAACGACGGAAAACGTAAGGGCCGTCGAGAGTGCAGATTCGCCTCTGCCAGGCGTCTGGAAATGGTTCTGGCGGACACAGGAGTACCTTGTACAGCCGCCACATATATCTGGATATTGGACAAGGATGTCTTTGCATCTGTGCGTGCCGCTCATTCGATCCCACGGTCCTCTCTGCTGATGGTGTGTCTGTGTCGTCCATAGCCAGTCCACTGCTCCCAACACGATTGCACCGTACTGACCGATCGGCCCATCAAATTGCGCCGATTTGGCGCGCCGGCCACCCTGCCTCCTCCCGACGATACGACCTCGTCCAAACTCCGTCAGTTGCCCGTACGCACATCTACGGCGGCTCCTCGGCATGTCTATTCGCTCAGGGATCTCACCTGACGCCTACCGTGCACTTCGGCACGCATGTGGAGTCCCCTGCAAGCGCCTTATACACGGAAGAGCAATTGAATTAGAGATACCTTTCTAGTAACGTGTAGCACCACTTTTCGCCCTGATGTCGGCGACGATTCGTCTCGGCATGGACTCGACAAGACACCGGAAGCATTAGGAAGTCATACGGATCCACCACCCCTGAACAAGCTCCCACAGTTCACGAAGATTTGATGGAGGGGGTCAGAGCCTCGAACATCTCTCTGGATGGCATCCCAGATGTGCTAGATGTGCTCGATGGGATTGAGGTCCAGTGACCTAACTGGCCAAGGAAGCGAGGTCACGTCGGTGGAGTGTTCATCCAACCATTCGGATACAATTCGGGAGCTGCATTGTCTTGTTGCAGGATGAGGTCCCCAGTGGGGTGTTAAAGACGCACAAACGGGAGCAAATGGTCGTCCATGATATCTCGGTAACGTTGACCTGTGAAAGACGATGTCACACGCACCAGGGGTCCCATTTCAGTTCACGTAAACAGTCCCTAGACGAGAATGCCACCCCTACCAGCTTGAAGAAGTACCCTGCTGGCAAGAAGGATCCATCGCTTCATGTGGTTTGCACCGTACTCGTATCCTGCCATCAGCATGTACCAACGTGAATCTCGACTCGTCAGTCCAGGCAACATTTTTCCACATGTCTAGGGTCCAGTGGCGAAGTTCCTGCGCCCATGCTAATTTTTGCACCCTGTGATGTGCGGTTAGAAGCGGTACCCCCGTGGGACGATGGCTTCTGTACCCCATAGCGAGGAGATGGTTCTGGATATTGTGGCTGCTTACACGTTTTTGTGCACCAGCGTTAAATTGCCGAGTGATTTCTTGCACTGTGTCCCGTCTATCCGCTGTTACAATGCGAGCTAGCCATCTGTGTCACGATGACCTCTCTAATCTACAAGCTATTGTCCACGGCAGTTGGCCCTTGCAGGGATGGTTTTACCGGATTCGATGTACTCACGGTGCACCCGTGATACAGTGGCTCGTGAAACTCCCATTGCCTGCACGACTTCCGAGATGAAGTGACCCATTCGTCGGGCCCCGACAATTTGCCCACGATCAAATGCGCCTAGATCCTTCCTCTTATCTATACTGCGTCCGACTCTTACTGATTCCCGTCGCATCACTCCTTATATTGTCGGATTGCTGCATACGTCATGTCGTTTCCGTTTACAGGGCCGCCTATACAGCGCCACATTTGCATAACGCCAGCTGTCTTTAATTCAATTGCTCTTCAGTGTAAGGCCCAAGGATTGCGATGCTGCGCCGATCTTGGACGCGACGGCATGCGGAATCGCGCGAAACTTTAATCATTTGCATGTGTGCCCTCCTCGTAGCTATTTGCAGAGGTTGGCGTTAATCGCATGGTTTTATCTTGGTGCGCGGATTTTATGGCAGTGAGTGTATTTACACCAAAAAACGGATTCACATCTACAAAATTTGTATTCTACGGTGTAATCCCGTGTTCCATTCATGATTTATCTGCTCCTCCGGGCGATCACGGGATAGAATTCTTAACCTCCAGATTCGCTAAACATGAATGCTGGTTGCTTCGACTAGCAAATCCTGTGATGGTTATATTCAAATTAATCGGAAACATGAGACTTGGCCGTTCTGTGTGGTGTAGTGGTTAACATACTCTAGCGCTATCCCAGTAGGAAGCAACCGACAAGAATGAAACTTGGTGGGTAGGTTTGATATCGTGAGACATGCAAATGATTCAGGTACAACGCTCGGCCGTGCATATGACGCAATCAAGAAGCGGTCGTTGCGCTATGCCTGACTGGCTATATAAGGTCGTCCTGTAGCGCGTGCTTGTCATTCTGACTCGTGCTGTTGTGTTGGTTGCATCCTTTGCAAGTGAAGTATGCCTCAGAGAAAAGTTCAGAAGCGATTCGAGCAGTTGGAGGAATTCGAGAGGTACCGCATCGCCGGGCTCCAGGAAGCGGGATACCGGTAGTGCGGATATCACCATAGCACGCTGTTGCCGGCAGTGGATAGAACAAGGCACACAGCAGCGGCAAGAAGTGTCTGATAGACCTAGACGAACCACGGAGAGAGAGGGCCTACGGGTTGTCCGACATGCGCGGAGAAATCCAACAGCCACGATTACGGATATTTGTCGAGCAGTGGTGCCCTCCATGCATCGTCCGATTAGTGCCAGCACCATTGGCAGACGGCTGCACGACGTAGGACTACACGCACGCAGACCGTTGCGACGATTGCCTCCCCCACCCCTTTTTTTATTGGAGGTTTAACGACCACCGTGAGCAACTCAATGGGCTATAAGCAGTCGCCCGTCCCTAATTTAAAGTCACTGGTTCCAGGGAAGGGAGTGAGGCAGTGCCGTAAGACAAACACAACATCCATGCCTCACCGGGATTACCACCCGCACCCCTTTCGGACGAATGGTCAGAGGCCATCGCTTAGACCACTGCGACCGGGGCGGCACGATTTCCCTTAACACCATTGCATTGTCGCCAAAGACTGCAATAGTGTCGTGCCAGACTGTCAACGAGCCACTCAGAATGGCAGCGGGTGATCTTCAGTGAGGAGTCTCACTTTTGCCTTGGAGAAGACGACCAACGAATCCGTGTGTGGAGGAACCGTGGTCAGCGCCAAGATGAACGGTTTGTTGTCGAGCGTCACACGTCCAAAAGGCATGGTATGGGGTGCAATTGCATACGATGCCAGATCACCTTTGGTGTTCATTACAGGCACTTTGACAGCCCAACGCTACGTTAATGAGGTCCTGCAACCAGTGGCCTTACCTTTTCTGAACGCTCATTCCGGTGCGATTTTCCAACAGGACAACGCTCGTCCAAATACTGCTGCTGTCTCGAGAGCTTGCCTTCAAGGCACTGACACTCTGCCATGGCCAGCCGCATCGCCAGACCTATCGCCGATTGACCATTAGGAACCTGTACAACCCCATGCCGAGATGTCTAGCATGCTGTGTGAGCAAACATGGCGGCCCGACGCCATACTGACACTACTTATTGGCGTGTAGCTCAATAAATATTGTCCATATCAGTCTCAATGTTTAATCATTTATTATTCCTGGTAACCTTTACTTTCCTCCGGAATAGCATTGCAATCCGACACGTCCTTCTGGGTGCAACTATTTTTTTGACGATGAGTTTATTTACACCAAAAATCGGATTCACATCTTCAAAATTTGTATAAAGCGAATAGTCCAGCAGGAAGCCGTCGACGAAGTCAGTCCAACACACAAGGCATCTCTCATCACCAACGGGACCCAGCACAGATATCACTCCTCTGAATAGACGTATATCGGCAAATAGAATAACGCAAAACTGGAACATGAAGCGAATAGTCCAGCAGGAAGCCGTCGACGAATTCAGTCCAACACACGGTAGCTCTCAGCAACAGCAGTGGCTCGGCCTAAACAATCCGCCTATGCACTGACATCCACCGGCAACCAGCCGAACCCCAAGGGAACATGAAACGACAGCATCAACAGAAGATTATCATCCAAGGCAGTTCAATACCTGGCGGCCAACATCTTTGGCACTGGCTTAGCAGACTACTCCTCTGGATAGGCGTTCACCGGGAGACAACTGGAAAAAGGTCCACTTCGACATCATCCCATCAGCTACAGGTCTCCACAGCTGCATAGCCCACATCAGGTCGGCAATCTAATCAACGAACAGAAACGACACAAACAAGCCTGCCACAAAGGTGGGCAACATCACAACAATCGCCATGAACGACAAAAAGAAAAGGAAAACAGAAGCAATAACCTCCAACAAAATGCGCGCGAATCTCAATTCCGCGTTCCTTCATCTTACTCTACTCTAAGCGATTGCTTCTGATCACTCGTCCGAGATGGGTCCGGGTTTCAAGTCCCGGTGAGGTATGGATGTTGTGTTTGTCTTACGGCACTGGCTTTCTCCCTTCCCTGGAACCAGTGGTCCTAAATTAGGGACGGGCGACTGCTTATAGCCCTTTGAGTTGCTCACCGTATGGTCGTTAAACCTTCAGTCAAAAAAAAAAAAAAAAAAAAAAAAAAAACCACAACCCCAAAATCGTTTGATCTTACTCGAGATAGGGCAACGTAGAATATACCATGTAAGAAGACTGGTTCTGGCAGGTATATTCCGACTTTGGCAAGTGTCTGTCATTGACTCTTATTGATTGTCATCGCAAAGGACAATGAGGATGTAGCACTAGCAGACGCGTGACTTTCAGCATGGCAACGAGCCTTAGTAATGTAAGTGAAGGAAAACTAGTCCCCGTTGAAATGATGGAGTCTTACATTGAAAGTTTAATTTCCGAGTATAAAATGCGGTATTTGGGGAAAATTAAAGAGATTGAAGGAAAAGATCCCTGTGTGCGGAACCAGGGCCGGATGGAGCTCTTGTGGGGCCGTGGGCGAAATTTCATTGCGGGGCCCAGAGCAAATTTTCATTGTGGGCACTAAAAAATAAATCTCATATTTTAATAAAGTCGTTTCTGAAAATTATCGTTCGTGAGGAAGACACCGGGGCGGCCAATGAGAATTTTTCCGTGACTCACTTATAAACGTGTAAGGAGTGAGGATCTTTGTTTGATGTTCCTGGTCCACGTTAAAATGTCTATATTGATTGTTCATTCGCCTTCTGGTTATTTCTTCTGTTGCTGCTTACCATCTTTGGTGAGTCCCCAGCATTGTGCGGGGCTCCAAGAAACAACTTGCCAAATTGGCTAGGCAGTTAGCGTGTGTGAGACCGGAGGAATTCGAGGCCGCTGTGGTGTAGCGGAAGCATATCCGGCGCGTAAGTGGAAGACCCTGGGTTCGTCTCCCGGTGGCGACCAATGAGAATTTTTCCGTGACTCACTTATAAACGTGTAAGGAGCGAGGATCTTTGTTTGATGTACATACTTTTATTTACAATTGTTTCATTTAGGGGATAATTTTTTCTCACCACCGATTCCTTAAAGGAAGGCCGTTTTCCCCTATTTCCGTCTACACATAGTTGTGTACAAGACATACTTGATATTCTTGTGGAAAACATTTTTTCTTTTCTTTCTTTTTTATTGAGAGACGGCGGGGGTGAAGATGGGGGTTCATACAACCCCATTCTGCTTGTAGCCATAGTTCTTGTGGAAGCAAGGCCGACTTTAGCATTCGTGGCGCCCTGCGCGACAACAATTGTTGACGCCCCCGCTCCCCAGAAGTGGTTTTCTTTTTGGTTTGTTTGCGTTTTCAAGTACATGTAAAAGATATACAGGCAGTTTAATAGTCAACGAAAAAAAAAACCGCTCCTTTTTGAGGCTATGCGCTTAATTGTGTGGCAATACTCTATTGTAGCGTTTCCCAAACTGTGGGTCGCGAGCCACTCGACTCAATTTTTAGTGGGCCGCAAAAAGGTTTTGAAATGGTAAGAATCAAAACCCCAAATTCCGAAACAAGCTGCAATTGTCAAACTCTATGCGCCTACAAATAACACGCGTTGGCATGGACGTCAATATCATCCTCAACAGAAACTGAAAAATAGGCGCCGTTCTCCGGATTTAAACGCCATCGAGCACATTTGGGATGGTGTTAAACGTGCCGTCAATGCCAGAAATCCTCCACCGGTTACCGCGACCCTTTGCACATGTCAAGACGACAAAGTTGCAGCAACAAACTTAGTCCGTGTAGCTTAATTGTGAAAGCATTCGGCTCTGGAGTGGAAGGATGGAGGTTCGATTAACGCCACCGGCAAATGGCTTTTACGTTGTAAATAATAAATTGAAAGGGAGTAGTAAATAATAATGAAATAAAAAATATCGCCGCCTCCCTCATGTCCATTAAAGCTAGTTGGGTCGCGAAAGTTTGTCATTCTGAAAATTGGGTCACTGTATAACGAAGTGAATTTCTCCGTCATTTTTATCCGCGCCAGGATTCGAACCCGAGGCCGCTTATTCCGGAACAAGTTGCTCTACCAATTAAGCTACGCGGACATTTTATTCTGATTCCTATCTGCCTTTATGTCGTGTGCATCCTTCTGGCAGGTACGTCACATCTCCTGGTACGTTACATAATCTCCCCCTGATTTTATTTTTTTTTTTTTCGAAGTGCTGTAGAAAGAATTCTCTTATTTTTCCTATCTCGCGGTGTGGAAATAACATCACACCAATGCGAGATTTTGAACGGTCGGGTCATCCGGATAGTTCGGGCGCCATTATAACGAAGTAAATTTCTCCGTCATTTTTGGTCTACGCCGGGATTCGAACCCGGGTCTCCTCATTCCGGAATAAGTTGCTCTACCAATTGAGCTACGCAGACATTTGATTCTGATTCCTATCTGCCTTTATGTCGTGTGCGTCCTTCTGGCAGGTACGTCACATCTCCTGGTACGTTACAGCTGTTCTAAACTTTTTGGGAAGCACTGCTGTATTATGATGAGTTGAATTGTTCCAAGGACAGCAAGATCTTCCACTGGTCTCCAGTCTTAAAATATTCGCAAGGTATTTTTTCTATACACTCTACCATTTCACAAGAAAAGAAAAAGAAAATAGTTCATCATTGCGCCCCCGTGAACTTGGCGCCCGATGCGGCTAACCATTCACTGGCACCTTTCGCTCACGCTGGGCGCTGGGCGGAAGACCTATGAAACCTTGAAAATCTGATTTTTGTTTTTTAATTTAATTGGCAGAGCTTTAGTGTATATAGCATTTCTAGTGCAAGCTTGAAATTAACCGCAAGTAGTCGCAACTGGTTTTTCCAGTGGATTGGGGCTTGGCTTTCCCACGGTCCGAGCCTATTTTGGTATATGCATTTTCGATGTTTCTTCTCTCTTTGGGCGAATGCGTCTTCTTGTGCCATTCCGCCTAAACAAACAAACGAACAAGCCTGTAACCCTTCACAAACAAACAAAAAAAATTATGTTTCATGGACAACTTACTCTGGAAGCAGCTGCGTGAAATAAATCACAGATAAACTCTGACTAATTTAAATATATTGCGAAAACACAAGTTTGTCAGCTACGGGCATCGAAATCTGGTCCCCTCACTCCGAAGTAAGTCGCTCTCCCAATTGAGCTACGCGGACAGAATGTTTCGCTCCAGATTTGTCGTCTTGACACATGTTTTTACCTCTGTAGTCGTCCACAATATTCCTGCGCTCTCGTATTTTGTCTTAACCCTTTTGTTTGCAATTGCATGAGCTGGCTGTGCAGAAAGTTATGTCCTTTGCTATTCAAAAAAAAAAAAAGTGTTGCATCGCATGAAAGGATTAAAAAACAAGAACGATGACACCAAATTTTCGGTTGTAATGAGCACGTCTTTTGATTCCTTTACTTACGTCCTCTAGTGTCACACTTATGCATTAAGAAAAATTTGAAATTATGTGAGAAACATTCCGCAGAATTTTTTTTCAAATCGTGCTCTTAAATGCAGAGATGTCGACAAAAATATGATATACATCTACGCCCTTGGTGGAAAAACTATGCATTATTTTAAGAAGAAAGTATTCTCAAAAGATTTTCCGAGGTGAACGGTGTCGGAACACGAAATATTTTTTCAGTCCAGTGTTCAGAAGCTTAAGTTTTGCTGCAAATACGTCAGAAGCAGAAATAAACACGTACGCCCCCTGGTGTCTAAACCATTAGTTACCAAAAATTAGAAATTATATCCAAAACATTTAAACTTTACTTCATTTTAACTTCTTACTTCTAAGGGTGGCGGATTTAAGACCTGATGGGGTCAGACACTTCCTTTCGAAAATCCTCTATATCTGATCTGATCTTAAGGGCTCACGCCGTTAGGGGGTCAAAAAAGAATTAAGAAAGTAAAATTTTAACTCTAATCCATCGAAAAAAAAATGAAATTTGAGATGCGAAGGATAAAATAAAAAAATATGCAGGTAGACTCAGTTCTGATTGAGCCGTCAGTTTGGAAGGCAGGACTACGACTTGCAGATCGAAGAGTTGAAATGAGCAAGTCGACTATGGTTTCAAAGTGTTTATTTAATTTGTTATAGCCAAGACAGGTGTATGATATGAAAAGTAGCTTACGTAACTTTTACAAATAATGCTGGATACATTGCGAACACAAAGCAGATCGATACACTAACTACCCACACGTAGTGCTCTGTCTGCTTGGGCTTCTTACATTCCTCATCACTTGCTCTTGCCTCTCGTTTGGATTTTCTCCACTTTTGCTTGCGTTGATTTTGCGAATTCCGCGGCTTTGTCAAATATGTTAACCCGTTCACACGAAAACAATTTTTTAAAATTTTGGTTTAAACTCTGCAATATGTTCTTTATATATTCGAATAGACCTCGCGTCGAGAGCTTTAAAACAATACCACGCACAGTCGTTTTACACTCACCCAGATAAACCGTGATATTGTCAAAAATGTTCACCGGTTCACAAGAAGACAATTTTTAAAATGTTCAGTTCAAACCACTGCGAAATGTTCTTCGTATATTTGAATAGATCTCGTCGAGAGCTTAAAAAACGATACTAGTCGTGTTGCGCTCACAGTTGCCGAGATAGACTGAGTCAAACGCAATGGCACGCCCAGAAATATTGCACCATCTCCCCGGCGCACAGGGAGCGAGGGGTGCGTCGCGCCTAAAATGTATTGCACAGTACGCAAATTGGACTCCATGTTGTTTACGAATATGCTAACACGGTTAGTGTGTGGCACGTATTTTTAACGCTATAATGATTTCAATTGGGACCTATTTTTATCACAGGCAGTCGGTGGTAAGTCGCCCCATACTATCCGCGGAGTTAGATTTAGTCCTACGTCAAAATAATTGCAAACAATAAGCTAGACGCAGAGAAGGGATCTTTTCATTCTCTCGTCTGTGCTATGGTGCAAGCCCTTCGACCATATATACTAATGGACTGCGCACTGGCAATAGCTGCATCAGAGCCGCTGTGGTCCCAACATCAGAGGGCATCAGATCATGTGTCAGAAATGGTCGCATGCCTTTTAATTTCAACGTTTTACTATGAGCTGACAAGTCATTTTAAAGGATTAGGAATTAGTAAATTGTGTACATTTGAACTGTGGGTTTTAGGAATATTGTAATAATAAGGATATACTCGTTGAGAAAACTACCTCAATTAAAATTTTATTGCAGTCGTTTAGAAGTAATTAGATCGAAAAGGGGTCGTAAGTTTCGTATGTGTTCCAACGCGAATTCGTTTGTTTGTACCCGAAATTCCGTGTAAAAATGGGGTTATGGTTACTAATTTACGCTGCAGAACTTCAGTATATTATGTGAAAACTCTTCAGGTAAGTTTTTTTTTATTATTGGAATTTTAACGACCACCGTGAGCAACTCAATGGGCTATAAGCAGTCGCCCGTCCCTAATTTACGGTCACTGTTTCCAGGGAAGGGAGAGAGCCAGTGCCGTAAGACAAACACAACATCCATGCCTCACCGGGATTCGAACCCAGACCTCTTTCGGACGAACGATCAGAGGCCATCGCTTAGACCACTGCGCCACCGGGCGGCAGCAGCCAACTTTACTTATGAGATATAAGCATGCACAGATCGGGTTGTTTACATTTCGTTATTTATAATGTGATGAACATTTGCGAAGAATTTGGAACATGCATTCCGGTTTTGTTTTGTTTTCTTAAGTTACTATAATTATATGTCAATAGCCACAAGTTTTGTGGTTAAGTAATTGAACCTTATTGAGTATTTCTGCCTCACCATAATAATTATTGGAAATATGAAAAACAGGCCCAAAAAGTGGAATGGTTGCACTTGTTACTCTAATGAAAACTTATGTAAACTTTGAATCGCTGTATACCAAACCGACAAGTTTTCTGAGGAACTAAAAACATTATACTTACTGAAACCGTGTTGTGCCAAATACTATACTTGTTAAGTAAACACCATTCCATAATTTTCATATTTCGGAATCAAATGCAGATGATGCCTAGCATAAAAGTAAAGTTCCGCAAGGCAACAAGAGCTTGGACTAGCATGTCATGTCATAAGTACTATCATGATTTTATGGACAAGCTTCCAGTTTAAATATTTAGCCTTTGTCCGAGATGGGTCAGGGTTCGAATTCCGGTGAGGCATGGATATTGTGTTCGTCTTACAGCGCTGGCTGTCACCCTTTCCTATAACCAGTGGCTTTAAATTAGGGACAGACGAGTGCTGAGTTGCTCATGGTGGTCGTTAAACCTCCAATCAAAAAGAAAAGAGAAATATTTAGCTGAAATTTAAAATTTCCACAGTTTTCTTCGTGCTTCGTCTTTCGGAAAACTGTTAAAGCAAAAATCATAAAGTAAAACACAAAATGCATGCTATAAATACATCTAAAACTAAAACTATCAGGTGTCTCACACTTGTGGGTCACCTTAAAAATAAGGCGTTTTTCTTTAAATTTTAAGATGACGACACCGAAGCGCTCTAGTGAAATTATTATAAAGCATCCAAAGAATCTATTCAGGTATTTAATTCGTTTCTTGCTCATGAAAATTTATAGAACTTCCTTTACTAAATCGCTCAGAGCAACCATAAGCACAGCATGTGTGACCCATCTTTTTGACACATGTCACGTGATTTCGTGGCTTTCGATGTTGGAGCCAGAAATTTTGATGCCATGCGCAGTCTATCAGTATATATATATGGTCGAAGTAGCCGTGCAGAAGAAGGCGTTGGTATGATGCCAAACATTGGATTACAGGTTTAAAAGAACTGAAGACGTATTCCGGGTAAATGTGTTTTACAGAATTTTAGACATACTTTTAACAGAAATTACAGAAAGACTTATCGAGTGCAAAAAATTGTCTATAATATCGCATTTTTTGGAACCTCAGAATTTGCTTACACTAAAGGCAAGTCATATTTTAAAATATGCAGACAATTTGCCAAAAATATATGATAAAGGTCTAAGTAAAAATTTCTCCATTCAGCTTTCGCAAATACTGTAGTTTCAAGTAGCGTTGTAAAAGAAGAAATTAAATCAATAAATTTAATAAAAGAATTAGCAGAATTGTAAGTAAAAAGTTTAACAATTTGTTATGTATTTATCCCGAGTTCTTTGCAGCACTTATTTTATATCTCACAGTAACACTCAGGGCCGGCCTTACTACTTCGGCTGCCCTAGGCAAAGATTTACTTCGGCGGCCCTAGGCAAAGATTTACTTCGGCTGCCCCTTATAATATATTTAACTGAAAAACGTGCATGATGCTTATAATTGTTAAAATATCAGTTTTAAATCATATTTGAATACCGAATTTTGTCCCTCAACGACAGGAAACTAAAATTTAAAAAAACGCACAACCTTTTTTATTGAATATATGAACTTAAGATTTACCTGAAATTTTCTGAACTTCTCCGAATGCTGCCTACCGTATGTTTATTTGTAAAGATCATTGTAGCTTACTGTTTCGTGAATATTCCTACATAAACTTTTGGGCACATAACTTAAGGTTTAACGTTAATTACAGTGTTTATAATTGTCGTAGAAATCTCAAACGAGAAAAAAATGCTTTCCTAGAGTGTAATAATTTTTATAATTTACTAAAATTATTTTAGTCAAACGATAGTCAAAAGTGTGGGAACTGTAATACGGTTAAATTAGCAAATCTCAGAAGTTCTGCTTTTCACTCAACCCGGAAACTTTTGTCTGGCGTTTTGTTTACTGCCTACACATTCGTCCTTTGTTATTACCGTTTTATATGTGAAGCCGGCGAAAAAGAAACTGAACTTCACTGCAAAACATAAAGAAGGGCCGTTTTTATAAAGATTCACTTAGCGGCATTCCACCAAAAAACTAGAGGGGCAAGAGAAAAGGCGTACTTCGACTGTCTATCTTTTTAGGGATTTCTTTTTTTTTTTTTTTTTTTTTTAAGATAACACAGATTGAAAATTGGATGATGACAGAAAATCGATATATGATTAAAATCCGCGGCCCCTAGAATTGGCGGCCCTAGGAAGCTGCCTTGCTCGCCTATGCCAAAGGCCGGCCCTGGTAACACTACCTGTTACAGTAGCTACTTCTCAAAGATCATTCAGCAAGCTGAAAACAGAAAAAAAAATAGGAAGTACAATGTGTCAGAAACGACTGAAATATCTTTCACTAATTGCCACTGATGCTCAAGAGGCAGATAAATTAAAAGTCAAAGATTTAACTAGAGACTTTCCCAACGCATAAAGTAGGAAGACACAGTTATTTCTGAGTAGCTATAATTGAGGCCGTAACTAGTAGTGTATGGCCACTGTGGTTACTGCCATAGGCGCCAATTGAACGACGGAACTCTACGGTGTTTAAGACAGTTTAATAAACGTTAATTTGTAACTGTAAGGTTTAAAACAGAAGCGGGCGTACATATTTTCTATACAATTGAATATTTTCGTTATTTTTATTTGTATAATGAAACCTCGATTATATGTTTTATACGTACTTCTGCATTAGTCAAGGCTGACGCTACGGGTAGGCTCAGGTGTGGCTGGGCTGGGCTAGGCTGAATCGTCACCCCCAGAAAGATGATCAAATGTAGAGGATTTTAAGAAGGGAGTGTCTGACCCCAGGTCTTAAACAACCCTTAGAAATAGGAAGCTAGGAGATTTGGGCTAGAGTGCCCGATAGGAAAGTGACACGGAAGCGAAGTAGAAAGGGGTGAGGAAGACGCCCTTATTTATTACCGGGGGCCAGTACCCGGGACCCCCAGAAAGAGAGGGCCCTCGCAAAGGTTTGTAACGTCACTGGCGGTGGATCTTCGCATCTCATGAGAGAAAGAACCTGGGCGCATCGGAGCATATTTCCGATGGTCACGATCGTTGTTTTAGAATTTCGGTATTACAGTGAAAAATTGCATCACAAATGTGACATCGCTGCAAATGCTTAACGTAGTCTTTTATTAAAAAGAATGAGAAATAAAAATTATTACGAGGTTGTAGCATCCGTCTTTTAAATCTCAAAATCAATCTGCGGGTTCTGTATGTTTCTTTTTTTTCAGTCAATAACTTTAGTAACAGGAATGAACGATCGTGGGAGAATGTTTCTGAGTCGGAGCATTTTTCCGATGGTCACGATCGTTGTTTTAGAATTTTGGTATTACAGTGAAAATTTGAACCACAAATGTGACATATCGCTTTATTTCTCATTCTTTTTATTAAAAGAATGAGAAGTAAAAATGATTAGGATGTTGTAGCTTCCGTTTGCTAAATCTCAAAATCAATCTGCGGATTCGGCAATTTTTTTTTTTTCAGTCCATAACTTTAGTAACAGGAATGAACAATCATGGGAGAATGTTTCGGAATCAGAGCATTTTTCCGGTGGTCACGATCCTTGTTTTAGAATTACGGTATTACAGTGAAAAATTACATCACAAATGTGACATATCACTGCAAATGCTGAACATATTATTTGTATTAAAAGAATGAGAAATAAAATTATTACGCGGTTGTAGCTGCCGTTTTTTTAAATCTGAAAATCAATCTACGGATTCCATAGGTTTTTCTTTTTTTCAGTCAATAACTTAGTAACATGAATGAACGATCGTGGGAGAATGTTTTCAAAGACTACGTCATTGTTTTTAACTGTTATAAAAGATATCTGAACTAATTGTAGTGAAAACTATATATACATGTATATATATATATTTTGGTTGTTTTCAATTGCTTTCCTCACTAGTTCACAGTTGAATTTTCTTACGTCTTCAGTGATACTTTTTCTTACTGTCTTGCATAGCTCTATATATTCCAATTTAGAAGTCACATCTTCTTTAGTTGTCCTCATCTCTCTTCTTTTTTGCATCAACAAAAGCCTAAAGATAAAGATAGCAAAGGGACGTCTCAGTAAGGGAAGAAAGCAGATTATGGCACTGAGAAAAGAAGACGGTTCTGTAACAAGAAATAGAGGCGAAATTTTGACAAGAGTGAAAGATTTCTACTCCAAATTATATGAAAGGGATGATACATGCACTCCAGACATCATGAAAGATACCAGTACCAGAGTTCCTCCAGTCCTTCCAGCAGAAGTTGCACATGCAATCAAGAACATGAAGCGGGGAAAAGCTCCAGGAGAAGATGGAATTACTGTAGACATCATACAAGAAGCAAGTGGAGAAATCGAAACAGTACTCGCCCAAATTTTCACTCGATGCCTTAATGAAGGAAAGATTCCTGAGGATTGGAACACCGCTACAATGATCCTGCTACATAAGAAAGGTGACATTGAGGATCTCGGAAACTACAGACCTATCAGCCTCCTATCAGTAGTTTATAAAATCTTCACTAAAGTTCTTTCACACCGCTTGAAGGTAACACTGGGCATGGCTCAACCGAGAGAACAAGCTGGATTCAGGAGTGGCTACAGCACAATAGATCATATCCACGTACTGAGAGAACTAATTGAAAGAGCGAGGGAATATGAACTTCCATTGTGCATGGCTTTTATCGATTATGAAAAAGCCTTTGATTCGGTGAAACCATCAGCAGTTACAATGGCTCTGAAAACCTGCGGTATTGAAGATGCATACATTAATATTATTAATAACATCTATGAAAATGCAAGTGCAAAGATTCGGCTGTTTGAAAATACAACACACGTAAAAATTGGAAAGGGAGTGAGACAAGGTGACACCATATCTCCGAAGCTCTTTAATGCCACATTGGAGGGTGTTTTTCAGTCGCTGAGCTGGGAAAACAAGGGGATAAAGATTAATGGAGATTATCTAACCCACCTTCGTTTTGCTGATGACGTAGTCATTTTTGCAACTACCCCATCAGAGCTACAGAGTATGATCCAGGAACTTGCTGACGAGAGTAAAGAAGTGGGATTAAAAATGAACTTTCAGAAGACAAAAGTGATGTTCAATGCTTTTACAAGAAATGAAGATTTATCGATTGATGGAGAAAAGCTGGAGATAACAGACACGTACGTTTATCTTGGACAGCAGATATCAAGTGAGGGTCACATTGATGAAGAAATTAATCGGCGTACAAAACTTGCCTGGAGAGCTTTTGGAAGAAACAGCATAATTTTCAAGAGCAATATGCCATTATGTCTTAAAAGAAAAGTGTTTGATCAATGCATCCTTCCAGTGCTTACGTATGGTGCAGAGACGTGGACCTTAACTAAAAGAGACATACAAAGGCTGCAGACAACTCAAAGCAGCATGGAGAGGTGCATACTTGGTGTAACCAGGAGAGATAAGATGAGGAACTCGTGGATCCGAAAAATGACAAGAGTGGAAGACATCATGATCAGAGTTAAATCCCTGAAATGGCAATGGGCTGGACATACTGCCAGAAGGACAGATCATCGATGGACAGCCGAAATTTTAGATTGGATTCCAAGGGACAGGAAAAGACCCAGAAAAAGACCACATGGGAGATGGGTGGATGAAATTCGAAAGTATGCAGGGGTGACATGGAGGAGACTGGCACAAGACAGACCGTTGTGGAGGAAACTTGGGGAGACCTTCGTCCAGCAGTGGATTGATAATGGTTGACAATGATAATGATGATGATGATATATATTATTCCTCCAGAAGATGAATATGAAACAAGTGTTCACTGTTACCATAATGGGCAGCAGCACCGCAGTAGGCATGTAAAAAATTATTTCACTTTTAAAGTAGCCCCGGGCATGAAAGTGGTGATGGCAGAAAAAGACTGAACTTTTCCCACATAAGAATATGCAAAAATAATTAATCTCTCAGCATTTATTAACTACCCTAAGCACCATATTATAAAAGCCACAAAATTGTCTAACATTTCTTTAGGAATGAATAAGAATTTTTATTTTAGTCAAATGTGCTTACACCAAACCAATAATGTGAATCCCATATTTATCTAATCTGTTTTCCTTTCTAGATTTGAATAATTAGATAGTTTACCGACACAAAAATTTACATGATGCAGGCACAAGTTCTGGATGCCTGATATCTATTGATATATATGTATACAACATATGCTCTATTTTTATAAACAGCTATTTTTTTTTTCTCAATCTCAGGAACTCCCCAGATGACTTCCAAAAAGGAGGAATTCCACCATTTGGCAGAACTCTTTCACCCCAACAATACATTGCTAAAATGACATTATTGGGGTAAAATATCAATTGCTTAAAATGATATTTTCACTAACAATATTTGTTAAATATTATTTCAACAATATCCATTTGCTGAAATGCTTTTTTTTTCCCCAAATGCTTGACCAAATTAATTAAGGTCTTGTGCATTTTCTAGAGGAAGATGGCATTGCATGAATTAAAAAGGGAAAATTTGGTTGGAGTATAGAAAGTGGTGTATTTTCGAGGTATTTTTAACAATCCTTAAGTAAAACGCATCACTGTGGGGGGGGGGGGAGTATAACATACACACATATGTAACTTGTCAAAACTTAGTTTTCCATCACTACCACTCTCTCTCATATACATGTATATCCTACACTAATTTATTTAAACCAGGACAGAACACTAAAATTATCCAAATGATTTTCGAGTGTGGCTTGCTAAGTTCTACAAATATATACTTTAATAGCAGTTATGTAAGTAGTGGAGGCAAAGCAGGCTGCAATAAACGAAATCCATCACACAATTTACTATAAACAATTTATTCATTTTACCGTATGCCATAAATGCGCCATTTATGCAATTACATTTGACGTACACCGTATGCCAAAAATGCGCCATTTATGCAATTACACGTCACTGAAAATGACGCCACGACTTGATAGGCCTTCAAGAATCTCGAAGGTAATGACTGAAGCCCACCCAACTCTTCTTTGAGCCCACCCTTTAGTCCCCCCCCCCCTCAAAACATTTAAGTAGTCAGAACATATGGCTGGTGCAACCATCTAAGATTTTAGGAAACTTGTATTAACGTACGTGAATTTCTCAAATTCCACTGAAATTTTTATTACATAAAATGAATTTTTTTGTTGAAATTAGTGTCTATACTTCTGGGAAATGGAGGGAATCCTCTGAGCGAATTTCTAAGAGGTAGTAGAAACACACCTTTTTTGTAATTATAGTTTTAAAAAGATGGGAGAGAGGGAGATTCTTTGTCAGATTACAAATTAAAATTCATGAACAATCTTATGAAAGCAAGAAAAAAAAGAGAGAAAGAAACCGGCCAAGTAAGCTAAAACTGCGAAGGAACAGCAACTTGCCATAGAGATTCGTATACATGGTTTTCATACTACATACATTGAATTAATACTACGTACAGTATTCACTTGATAACTTTTCTTAACTAGGGATAACATTGTCAAGAGCGTCGGGTAAAATACAGGTGAACGTAATTTTTTGGAAGGATTTGCGCCAAACACTTCAAAATTTGTGACCCCCCCCCCCCCCCCATCATGCTTAGCCCTCCTAATATCCCACACATCCGAGGGGCTGGCGTCGCCATTAGCGTTTGTCCCGATATTTCACTGTAGTTCCTAAAGCTTTTTTTTTCTTTTTTTTTTCTCAGGTATACGTAATTCATTTACACGCTTTTTCCGATCAGCATACGTTAAAATTTGAATTTCATATTATCAAAAATACACGGTTCTTTGATTCATTTCTACGTAACCCGTTAGTTACTACTTTAGTTACTACTTCTTGGGGCAGCCAAAGTTGAACCTAGATCCCATCAGAGAAAGGTATGTTGTTTACTTTCGGTTTGCATGACAAATTGGTTTCGCATTTCATGATTCACACACATATGCGCTATTTAAAAACTGAAGAATCGGCTAAACTTCAACGTCTGGCCCCCAGCTAGTTCCGAAAAGCAATAATAGATGGCACCACGGTAGCACTTCACCTATGCTGCGCTCTTCTCGCACGTGAAATGCATTCAGCCATTTCATGACTCTATGTGTCGATGCGTCTCATTGTTTAGGACAATTCATGTGTCGGAAGAAGTTAGCTTCAGGGAATGATGAGTACTCTTCCCGCACACTTGGTACGTGTTTTTTTCTTTTATGCTGAGATTCCTATTCATAGAGTGATGATTCTGACGTATTGTTTCGCCAAAGGATTGTCTTACGATGAGGCAATTGTAGAAATCACATGGCCACATCCAGTGGCGTAGGAACGCTTTTCATTTAGGGGGTACAAGCTCATGAACTTTACATCTCAATGATTAAGCCATCTATGGATGACCCCCTCCGATTTTTTTTTGGGGGGGGGGTAGTAGTATATTAGAGTTTTTATAAAATACGTATACTGATCAGGAATTCATCCGAATGAACATTGTTATCATCATATTATTATTAATTATTACCATTATTATTTTTATTGCTGACAAAAAGTTCACATTATTAATTTCTTATCAGAAAATGAATGGAGAAGTTTTTTTTTGTGTTCTCTCTTGTTAATTTTTGTACTTTTTCTTTCCATTAAAATATTGAGCAGGGACAAGTCAACATTAGGATGAATTTCTGTCAGCAGGATTTGGAAAAGAGGGATTTCTCAGGAAATGTTATATAACTCTTTACAAGAACGAATTAAATTTCTTATCATTTTTGTTTACGTTAATAAAGTAAAATCGCAGTAAGATAAAAACTGCTCTACCCGCGAAGATAGTACTATTGAAGCATTATGAAGTCTATATTAAAAACTTTGAACGATACATAGACTGACAATCGATGTAAAAAGCACATTGGTCTGGTGCAAAGCTAAATGATGGTGGAGATGTTGAGGAATTGGAGTTCTATGAGTGGTACGTGAAATCCGTAATGCACTTGTTGTATTGCTACAGATCTTAAGACAGAAAACAATTTTAGTGCCGGGGCTGCGGGCGCTGAAATGTCCACTTGTGCGTTAAATTTTTTTTTAAAGTGCAGAAAGGACGACCTGATCAAGATGCATGGAATTTTAAGAGAAAAGAAACACTGATCACAAGTATGTTATCAAGCCCTAGCCCTACCATATGCTGTTTGAAGTTATTAACAAAAACCTCGGACTCGTCGTTTCCCTGCAGAACTAATTTGCTGGTTTCCCAGATGGTTGGCCAGTTTTTGGTGGATGAAAAGCCTCCCACTACAAGCTTCGGATATAAAAAAAAAGCAGATGACCCGTGATATTTCTTTGAAAAAATAGAGAATAAAAAAAAAATAAGTAGCATATAAATTTCACAGTTCACTCTTTATGAATGATTGGTTTCTGTTTGCTCATATCTGGGGGGGGGGGGGTACAGTAGATGTTAATGTACCCCTCTCCAAAACTGGGGGGGGTACTTTGTACCCCTGTACCTACGCCACTGGACATATCCACTGAGACAGTTAGCGACTGGTATTCGTATTGCAGACAACTAGTCTCACAGTTTATGGTAGCCTCGAATTGTAAATGTACTTGGGAGATCATATTCTGGAATATTTATTCAGATGGAAATGCCGTCGTTTCTCTGAACATTGCTTCGATGTCCTGATTCCTGCGTCATATGTAGCGATAACGTGTCGCCATCTATCGTCGCTTCATAAAACTATTTCAGGGCCGAACGTGGAAATCTCTGCGACGCAATTTTATGTCTCTGTGCACTATTTAGTGGCTTAGTAAAATAGAATCCTAAATGTATCCTCAATATTCAACATTCTGGTTTCAAAGGGGATACACTCACGATAGGCGAAAAGTCCTGAAAGAAACACTGATTTTGATCCATAGCGTGTTTCTAAATTTCCTGTTACTACAAAAAATAAATTTCCATTACTGCAAAAAATAATTTGAATGGGTAAAAAAGTGAACAAATAGAAGACGCATTTATTCGTCGCTTATATTTACATAAATAAAACCTGACTTAGTTAAAAAAGTGAGACGACAGAGAATCAATGAAGAATATTATGTGATAAGGGAAAAAAGCTGGCTCGTACTTTCAAAAGTCAGATTTTGTGCTGCCATCTGGTGGTAAGAGATTTCGCAAGAGTTGAAATATTTTGTTTGTGTAAATCTGCTGCACACTGCATTACCTACAACCTACATAATAAACAAGACAGCAAAGATTCTTGCGATCTTGATTTAAAATAATCATTATAAAAGGAAAAAGCTATTATCTTCTCAACTTCTAGAATTGTAAGACTAATCAATGCCGACTACGCAAATGCGTATATAGAATTTCTTTTCGTGGGGGGGGGGGTACGAAAAATTGAAGTTTTTGAAATCTACCAAAACAAAAATAAAAGTTAATGAAAAATAGAAGAAAAACTAAAGCATTTTTTAGGATGTAAGTTGGTGCAATTTTATTAAATTAAGGCATTTTTTTTCTGAAATCGCATTTTAACCAAAAACATAAAAGAAATAAAACATTTTAGGGGGAAAAGGCCCCCTTGTCCCCCTCTAAATACGTCCCTGAGACTACGACACCATTTATAGACCAGACACACGTATTTTCTGTTCAAAACTTTTGTCGGCATGAATTCCAAGATGAAGCTCCCTAAATTATTTGGATTTAAGGCGCATGCTTTAATATCTTCCGATGTCGCTTTAGTGACAGCAATATACAGTATTAAAGTAAATAAATAAACAAATAAAAGGACGTCGGGTCATTTCCGGAAGGAATTGGCGCACTCAGTGGGGCTGGGGGTGGCCGATTGGCCTGGGCTCCCCCACAAGGTATCACTTGGTCCTTCGCTCTTTGTTATTGGCTTTTTATTTTTAAATACAAGGTGTCCACAAAGTATGTTTATAACTTTAAACATTTATCGCAAATGCAAGTGAATAGAGAAACCTGTGGAATTTCTTACATAATAACGAGTAAATGTGTGAAAGTCTTTTATGCCTTATTTAAAACACTTCTACATGGGCACCATTTGTTGCACGATACACATCAAGACAGTAATCGATTTCTTGCCATGTTCGCTGTGACATATCAATGACGTCACCAGTTCTTTGCTTCAAGTCGTTGATGTTCCGTATCTGGGTTTGATACAAGATATCTTTCACATAACCCCATAGGAAGAAGTCCATGGGAGTGATATCTGGGAAACGAGATGTCCAAGGAATGGGGGCCACCCTTTACAATCCACCGGTCTGGAAATTTGTGGTTTTGGAACTCACGAACACACAGTCCCCAATGAGGAGGTGCACTATCTTGCTGGAAGTTGATCTCACGAGTAAAAACCGTCTTTGTGCGGATAATTGAAAGTAAAATAAAACTCTGCTTAGCTTAAATCAAATTAACTCATATTATGAGACATCAATTTAATGATGTCTCACCTTATGATATTTTAAAAACAGATATAAAAACATGATTACTTTCGGGCCATCGCATGGCCCATCTTCAGATAGAACAGCCAAATTGACAGGATTCGCATAATATATAAACACACATGAGCGCATCCTTAGGGCACCCACTTACTGAGATTTCAGCCATAATGAATGCGCTTCGGTTTGTTAAAAAACGGTCGTATTTCCAATTCCAAGATAAAATTTATCGCCAAACCGATGGCGCGGCCATGGGGTCACCGCTTTCTGGCATTTTAGCCGAAATTTTCATGCAGTACCTTGAAAATACATTTTTGACTTCTTATCCCCAACAACCTCTGTTATTTCTTAGGTATGTAGACGATATCTTATTACTCTGGCCCCACTCGTTACCTGAATTGCAAGCATTCACGAATTCTTTCTCTTCACAATTTCCGTCAATTCAATTTACCCTAGAAATCGAACAAGACCTAAAACTCCCGTTTCTTGATATTATGATTACCCGTAATCCAAACCAGGTTTTACCATTGCACTTTACTGTTTATAGAAAACCCGTCCTGTACCCCAACTATGATTCCATACTCCTCTAATCATCCGCAAAACCAAAAGTTAACGTCTCTTCACTTTTTCATTCGTAGAGCCTACACCCATTCCTCAACTCGCACGGCACGCGTTGCAGAACTACAATGGAGCCGCCCGGTGGCGCAGTGGTCTAAGCGATGGCCTCTGATCATTCGTCCGAAAGGGGTCCGGGTTCGAATCCCGGTGAGGCATGGATGTTGTGTTTGTCTTACGGCACTGGCTCTCTCCCTTCCCTGGAACCAGTGACCCTAAATTAGGGACGAGCGACTGCTTATAGCCCATTGAGTTGCTCACGGTGGTCGTTAAACCTCCAATCAAAAAAAAAAAAAAAAAAAAAAAGAACTACAATGGGTCTCGTCGTTTGCCTCCCAATTTCGATAGCCTGAATATGTTTTTAACCGGATCCATTCCCGGGTTAAACGTAAACTTTCTACTACATTACAACCATTTTTGCCCACACCATTTCGTTTCATTGCTTCCTTCAATTACTCAACCTCTTCGTAACATTTGCCGGAAATTTGGATTGGAATTCGGCACTCGCTCCCTTAATATCCTACCACTTGTTAGAAAGGACAGGACCCCGACGGATATTTTACACAGAAGGGGTGTATATGGTGTTCCATTAAAAGATGTTTTCGGAACTACTCAATCTGTCTATATAGGATCGACCGAACGGAATTTGTCTTGCAGGGTTAAAGAACATAAATATAATATCCAGACAGAAGGTACCAACACAGCACTTGCTAGGAAAGTTACAGAAGGGATTTTATATCCGGACTGGGAAAATTTTAAAATTCTGGTTACCCCTAAAAATCGTAGCACGCTGTTTCTTACCGAGAGCATATTCATTTTTCCCTCACAAAATATTTGTTGTAATTACTATATGCCTTATGAGCTCCCCAATCAGGGCCGTAGATAGGTCCCAGAACTAGGGGGGCTCGGGGCTCATCTGGGGGGGCTCAAATTTTTGCTAGGCATGGGCAAAGAGGGCAGTCACAGAGCCAGTTTTGCCGACTTGGTGGACATTCACTAAATTCAGGATATTTCAGAATGGAGTTAGTGGCAGACATATTGTTTTTCGGATTTATGACTTTTTCAGCGGATTTTTTAATGTTTTGAACGATTTCAGTAACTTTTTACATTTATGGTTTCAAACATTTAAAATGTTGTATTTGAAACTTCTTCAGTTCCGTAGTTTCCATAACCGTGATTTTTAATTCTTATAATATGCAATCCCTTTCCCCTTTCCGGAGCAGCTTTCCAGTTTTTAAATCCATTTACAGTAAAAGCATTTTCTTTACTGCCGCAGTGCTGAAAGTGTTTGCAGGCATAGCAGAAAACAGCATCCAGTGATTGGGAATATTCCACATATTTAAACTTCCTGAACCAATCACTCTGAAAACTTCTTCCTGGCGAATTCTTGGGATATTTTTCAAGTATCACTTGTCTGATATTTTCGCCTGATTTCGAAATATCGTCAGCAACATATTTCTGTGGTTGACTCTCTCCAGAATTTTGGGTAGAATCCTTTAATGTCACTGAATGCTTTGAAGATGTAAATGGAGAAATTGAAGAATTTGCGTGCTTGCGAATTACTATGTATTTTTCCATATAAAAATAGCTCACACTACAAATTCGAAAAAAAAAAAAAAATTCAACCGAATTCTTAAGATAACAGCTAACGGAAAAATCAACTACACTAAACACTGTTTACAAAGATTCTAGTCTGTCCGGCAGACGGCAGTTAAAAGCAACATGGGCGAGGAGACTTTGTTGATGAGAAAACTTCCCATGAGAAAACTACTGAAGTCAGTAGAACTATCAGATTGTGTTTTGTATGCTTTAGAATTCCAGAACTTCTCACCTTTAATTGTTTCCGTCTTTGGAGCCCCTTCGCGTCACCATATGTGTTAGCAAGTGTCACGCCAAGAAAAGCAAAACAAATGTACGAATTTGTTACCTCTAGTATAATGAGGGACACGGAACAGACCCAACGGCAATATGATCCCATGTGGTCTTAAAGTGCTTCGTTCGCCAGGTCTCCTTAAAACTGCAAAAGATGCAGCCTGGGACTTAAGCCCGGTCCCGGGGTAAGTACGCCTCCACCCTTGATTACTTTCTTTTAGCTTGTTCTTCTAAATTTAAGGTCCCCCTCCTAAAATGCGTTTCTTGTTCCTTATAACTCCTACCGCTAGTAGAGAATCACTAAAATTACTAATACAGCCGTTACAACTAATTCACAATTCAAAAAGTCGAAATTTCTTTTTTTCTTTTGAATTACATTCGTACTGCGTCGTTTTACTGTTACTTAACTTTTTAAAAAGTCCAGTATACGAATAAAGTATTTATGCCTGTGATGAAATGTCAAAGTAATTTACGTAAACCATCGAAATAAAAGTTTAAGTCATTTTTGACAGCGCCAATTTTCCAGGGGGGGGCTCGCTAGCCTTGTAGGGGGAGCTGAGCCCCCTCTAGCCCCCGCTAGCTACCATAGGGGCAACCAGGGTGGTCGCCCCAGGCCCCGCGCCTTTAGGGGGGCCGGCAGTTTTGAAAACAAAATAATTTTTGGTAAAAAAAAATTAACTACATTTTTTTTTTGTAACTTTTGGAGCGCAAGGCCCTTAAAAATATATTTTTGAAGTTTTTTTGTTTGATTCCAATCTCCCCATTTTTGAATACGTTATCCCCCCTGTTCGTCGTACGGACACTGAGATTTGCAGATTCGAAATGATTTTTTGTAACCACCTTAATCTTTTCCGCATTCATGAAATAGCAAATTAAATTTCATCATTTTGTGATCCCCTACTATTATATATCCAACAATTTGTGTGAAAACCTGATACTTAAATTTAAGGAAATAAAAAGAAAAATATCCAAGCTACTTTCGGACTACATACGGAGGCCACTTTTACAACATTACAAGAAATTGAAAAAAAAAAAAAAAAAAAAAAAAGGCAACTTTCATATATGAACGCGTATAAAAGTTTAGAATGTCACTAATTTGTTTGTTACTCCACTGTACATTAAAAATCAATCACTAAACATGTATCAGGGGGAAAAACTGTTTATACCAATTTATTTCAGAGGGATCCTTATTATATTTTCTATACAAAAATATTCGCAACGAGAAAGTATTCGCTAAGCAGGTATCTTTTTATCATTTTGTGAATAAGCTGTTTATAAGAGTCACAATGCAACCTAAAATTCTTCTCCCGGGAAAGAAAATCGTAGATTTTAACACTTTTACTTTCTCTCTCTCTCTCTCTCTCTCTCTCTCTCTCTCTCTCTCTCTCTCTCTCTCTCTCTCTCTCTCTCTCTCTCTCTCCGTCTCATTTTCTCTCTTTCTCTCTCTCCCTCTCATTTTCTTTTTTTATCTCTCTCTCTCCGCTCTCTCTCTTATTCTCTTTCTCTCTTTTCTCTCTCTCTCTCCCTCTCTCTTTTTCTCTCTTTCTGTCTATCTCTCTCCCTCTCTCTCTTTCTCTCTCTCCGTCTCATTTTCTCTCTCCCTCTCTCTCTCTTTCTCTCTCTCCGCTCTCTCTCTTATTCTCTTTCTCTCTTTCTTTCTATCTTTCTCTATCTCTTTCCCTCTCTCTTATTCTCTTTCTCTCTCTCTCTCTATCTTTCTCTATCTCTTTCCCTCTCTCTTTTCTCTATCTCCCTCTCTCTCTCTTCTCTACCTCCCTCTCTCTCTCTTCCTCTATCTCTCCCTCTCTCTCTCTTCCTCTATCTCTCCCTCTCTCTCACCCTCTCTCTCCGTCTCATTTTCTCTCTCTCCCTTCCTCTCTCTCCCTCTCTCTCTCCCTTCCTCTCTCTCTCTCTCTCTCTCTCTCTCTCTCTCTTCCTCTCTCTCTCTCTTTTACTCTTTCTCTCTCTCCCTCTCATCCACTCATTTTCTTTTATTTCTCTCTCTCTCTCACTCTCTCTCTTATTCTCTTTCTCTCCTTTCTCTCTCTCTCTCTCTCTCTCTCTGTCTACCTCTCTCTCTCTCTCCGTCTTATTTCCTCTCTTTCTCTCTCTCCTCATTTTCTTTTTTTCTCTCTCTCTCTCCGCTCTCTCTCTTATTCTCTTTCTCCTCTCTCTTATTCTCTTTCTCTCTCTCTCTCTCTCTCTCTCTCTCTCTCTCCGTCTCATTTTCTCTCTTTCTCTCTCTCCCTCTCATTTTCTTTTTTTTACTCTCTCTCTCCGCTCTCTCTCTTATTCTCTTTCTCTCTTTTCTCTCTCTCTCTCTCCCTCTCTCTTTTTCTCTCTTTCTGTCTATCTCTCTCTCTCTCTCTCTCTCTTTCTCTCTCTCCGTCTCATTTTCTCTCTCCCTCTCTCTCTCTTTCTCTCTCTCCGCTCTCTCTCTTATTCTCTTTCTCTCTTTCTTTCTATCTTTCTCTATCTCTTTCCCTCTCTCTTTTCTCTATCTCCCTCTCTCTCTCTTCTCTATCTCCCTCTCTCTCTCTCTTCCTCTATCTCTCCCTCTCTCTCTCTCTCTCTCTCTCTCTCTCTCTTCCTCTCTCTCTCCCTCTCTCTCTCCCTTCCTCTCTCTGCCTCTCTCTCTCTCTCTCTCTCTCTCTCTCTCTCTCTCTCTCTCTCTCTCTCTCTCTCTCTCTCTCTCTCTTTTACTCTTTCTCTCTCTCCCTCTCATCCACTCATTTTCTTTTATTTCTCTCTCTCTCCACTCTCTCTCTTATTCTCTTTCTCCCTCTCATTTTCTTTTTTCTCTATCTCTCTCCGCTCTCTCTTATTCTCTTTCTCTCCTTTCTCTTTTCTCTCTCTCTCTCTCTCTCTGTCTATCTCTCCCCCTCTCTCTCTCTCCGTCTCATTTCCTCTCTTTCTCTCTCTCTCCCTCTCATTTTCTTTTTTTCTCTCTCTCTCTCTCTCTTATTCTCTTTCTCCCTCTCATTTTCTTTTTTTCTCTATCTCTCTCCGCTCTCTCTCTCTTATTCTCTTTCTCCCTCTCATTTTCTTTTTTCCTCTATCTCTCTCCGCTCTCTTATTCTCTTTCTTTCCTTTGTCTTTTCTCTCTGTCTATCTCTCTCCCTCTCTCTCTCCGTCTCATTTTCTCTCTTTCTCTCTCTCCCTCTCATTTTCTTTTTTCTCTATCTCTCTCCGCTCTCTCTCTTATTCTCTTTCTATCTTTCTCTATCTCTTTCCCTCTATCTTTCTCTCTCTCTCTCTCTGTCTATCTCTCTCTTTTTCTCTCTTTCTCTCTCTCTCTCTCTCTGTCTATCTCTATCTCTCCCTCTCTCTCTCACTCTTTCTTTCTATCTTTCTCTATCTCTTTCCTTATCTCTTTTCTGTCTCTCTCTTTTTCTCTCTTTCTCTCTCTTTCTATCTCTCGCTGTCTCTCTCTCTGAACTTTCAGTCCGTATTATGGTCTTTTTCTAAAGCTTAAAGCAAATACTACTTTGAGAAAATCGTTTTGTCTTTACGGTAGTGTTCGTGTGTCTTCCTCACGAACGATAATTTTCAGAAACGACTTTATTAAAATATGAGATTTATTTTTTAGTGCCCACAATGAAATTTTGCTCTGGGCCCCGCAATGAAATTTCGCCCAGCGCCCCGCAAGAGCTCCTTCCGGCCCTGCTTCTCGTCATCCAGTTTTTATGAACTAAAGCAACGAAAACGATTTCTAAAGATTATACGTGTTTACTGAGAAAAAAATATTTTCTTCTTAATGCTTCATTCAAAGCTGCCTTAATTCTTTGGCGATTTCTTTAACCAATTTCATACGAAGTTTCCGCAAAAATTACTTTTTAAAATATTTTTGCTCAGGCTAGAGGCCCTTTTAGCCATGACCCCCCCCCCCCCCCCGCACCGCAGGGGTTGCGGGGGCTATCAGTACGCCCCTGCTTTTAGCCGCCGTCTGTGATCGAGTGGAAATAATACGAGACAAAACTGAAATTATTTTATAAACTTCTGTCTATAAATATATAATCTGTGATTCACTAAGCGTAAAGGTTCCATGTGGTGTAGCGGCATACCTCCTGGGCCCTTGGTAATGGTGGGCCCCTAGGCTATAGCCACGTTAGACATCCCTTCCTTCCCCTTAATCCGGCTCTAACAGAAAGTGATGTGATCAAACAGACTTGGAGCGTGCGATGATAGTGGGTGTCATGGCCACAGTTCCCGTAGGGGCAGAAGGAGAATAGCCATCCCAAAATGATCACACTGGCAGGCAAGGTGATCAGTTGGTAAGCACATTCAACTTTTCTTGGAACCCAGAGCCGTAGCTAGGAGGGGGCTCAGCCCCTCCGAAAAGCAAGCAAGCCCTCCCTGGATGACAGACGTTGTCGTAAATTCCTTGAATTTTTATTTTCGTTGGTTAATAAAAATTACTCTTGTGTTTCATTATAAGCATAAACACCTTATTTCTTTAAAGTTCGTGTGTTGAACTTTTAAAAAAAGCGAGACTGATATAATACAGTACAAACAATAAATGACTCAAAAAAAAAAAAAAAAAACCTTCTCGGAGTCAATCTGTAGAGACAGTTGCGCCCAGGGCTGGTTGCGCCAGTGACACTCAAACCACCGCACAGGGCTTGGTGTTATTAAAGCCGTCAAGTAGGGGATGGGGAATTAGACGCAGACTGCAATTAACAATTGTCACCTTTGATGACCGGGGTGAAAGGGAAGACCAAGCTGTTTTTTACTTGAAGCAACGATCACACGATCCATTCCTTCTGGGAGCTGTTTTGTGTTGGTCAGTTTTGTCAGAGGACTTCATGAAGTCACCGCTTGTATGCTGAGAAAAAGGGTCCGTGGGAAGAGGGGTTGTGGTGGGGGTTGGAAAGTCATCAGGTCCTGTTTACAGTGAAGCCAAGCCATTAGAAAAGTTTCCTTGATCATCCATAGAAGACGTCTGCACTGGATTTCTGACCGCGCCAAGAATTTCATGGTATGCCAGATTAAAAAATAATACATTAAATAATTTTTAACCACATATGCCAAAGTTTATTGAAATCTGATTTGTATCATTTGTTTGCCTAGTTACGAGAATTCACTAGGCACAAAGCCCGTATGGATAACAACGTTAGCATGTCATGGTTCCAGACTGCAGTGGACCATTCGTCCGAGAAGGGTCCGGGTTCAAATCCCGGTGAGGCATGGATGTTGTGTTTGTCTTATGGCACTGGCTCTCTCCCTTCCCTGGAACTAGTGGCCCTAAATTAAGGACGGAAGACTGCTTATAGCCCATTGAGTTGCTCACGATGGTCGTTAAACCTTCAATAAAAAAAAAAAAAGACAGACTATCGTGTCTTGTTCTCATAAAAAATCTATTACTACAGAATCCGGAAATTTCAAAATAAAAAAACAACAACATGAAAGATGACATCGAATTTTTGGGTGTAATGAGCACGTCTTTTGAATCCGTTCCGATGCTAATTAAATTCATCAAAGCTATTAAAAGTCAATGAACCGGTATGAAAAATAATAGTATCTGACTGAAGAAAGAAGTTTTTCAATCGGGTTTTTAATCCCGCAGATACTGTTGTAAACGGAATCGGCCGCCCCGGTGGCGCAGTGGTCTAAGCGATGGCCTCTGATCATTCGTCCAAAAGGGGTCCGGGTTCGAATCCCGGTGAGGCATGGATGTTGTGTTTGTCTTACGGCACTGGTTCTCTCCCTTCCTGGAACCAGTGACTCTAAATTAGGGACGGGCGACTGCTTATAGCCCATTGAGTTGCTCATGGTGGTCGTTAAACCTCCAATAAAAAAAAAAAAAAAAAAAAAACGGAATCGTGGACTTACGCCCTCCAGGGGCTCACTTGTTCTTTATGAAAAATTTGAAATTATATGAGAAACATTTCACAGCGGAAACGCTCTCCAACAAGGAAAGAATTTTTCAAATCGGACTCTTAGAAGCACAGATATCGAAAAATATAAGATATGCATCTACGCCGCCCGGCGGGAAAGACATGCATTTTTTTAAGAAGAAAGTATTCTCAAAAGATTTTTTGATGTGGGCGGTATCGGTCCAGGAAATAATTTCTTCAGTCGAGTTTTCAGAAGCTCAGATTCTGCTGCAAATACATCAGAAGCAGAAATTAACACTTATGCCCCTGGTGGCCAAACCATTATTTACCAAATATTATAAATTATATGAAAAAAACATTTCCCACGAGGAGCTGTATGCGGTGCAGGAAGAATTTTTCAAATCGGAGTTTCAAAAGCAGAAATATTGAGAACGTAATTTCCCTTAACGCCCCCTAGCGGAAAGTCTATGGATAACTTGAAAAAGTGGCTATACCTAAATACTCGACATAAATGAAATCGAAAGGTAAAAATTTTTTTTTAATCCGATGTTTAGAAGCAAATATATGGAATAAAATGCATTTTGAATTCGATATCATCTGCATTTACGCGCTCTAGCGGCGAAATTGTGCATCTTTAAAAAAAAAACGAAAAAAAAAAAACGAAATGAAGGGTCATCATTCGTATTTTCAAGCTTCCCAATGCAAAAAGAATTTTTCAAATCGGACTAATAGCTGCAGAGATATGGTGTCCACAGACAGACGGACGGACAAACCGATAACATGAAAACGAACTTTTTTTACAAAAGACGTGCTAAAAAGCAGCTTTCTTTCTAGTAAAGTTTGTCTAAAAAATAGGAATAGAGAGTGAATAGTATTAGTACTTTGCAGGGGAATTAAAAATAATAACAATAAGTGCCATGGAAAATTCAAACTTCCTGTTGCGACATATTAACATTCCAACTTCTCATGCAAAATATTACCATTTGCGTCACTGTGCCTTGCGCATTTCTATGGTTCTTGACTTCTCAAAGTGTTGGTATGGCGGTCACAAATTGAATTTGAAGGAATCAGGACTGCATTTCAAATTTCTAAACTAAAATAAAATAAAATTTTGATTAAATATTCGTCCCCCCTGAAAACCATTTAAAAGAAATTTGAGTCAATATATGAATCATAAACGGAATATCAGCTAATCAGTACTCATAGTTATCGTTGAATATCAGTTAGTCATTAATATCAGTCCTAAGTGAAGTATTAAATTAACCAAAAATATTACTCTTTATTGTACAGATCTGTTTTTTTTTTTTTTTTCATGTTCACATTTTTTATTATCTATGGAGTTCTGCAAGATTATTTTAAGTTATTCAAGGAAAATATGCATGCCTGCTTATAAGGGCGGATCTGTCAGTAAATCACGGGGCTGGCAATGAGCTCGCCAAACTTAAAATCTACTGTAACATTTTAAACGCGGAAGGAACTCTGAGGAAATTATGCAGAATTGATTCCTGTAACATATTTAACTGGAATAGATTTTGATTGGCACCCGGGAGATTGGTACCCAGGAAACTGGTATTCGGCAAACTCGAACACGGAAGACTGGTACACACGCAGTTTTATCCGGTTACCGGCATTGTTCTCCACAGCAAAACTCCCTCCACTTTTTCTGAGGGACCGTGCACAAATTGCTTTTTATCAGTGTTTTCCATTGTGGAGACTTTTCTGCGATCTCCATTTCTGAGTCTACGTTTAATCTGTATTTTCTAACGTGGAGGAATTTTCCGTGATGGATTTCTGATTTTATCCGACTTTTCTATTGTAGGTGAGTTTTATGTGAGAAACAGAAGGATGTGTGGGGGGAGAGGGGGGGCAGTTTTATATCGAATGTGGAGGACTTTTCCGGGATACTCATTTCTAATTTTATCTGAAATTTCTGATGTTGAGAAGATTTACAAATAACAGAAGGACGGGTGTATATAGGGGGGGGGATTACAATTTCCTAATGTGTCGAACTTTTCTAGGGTACCTATTTATTTCTGATGTCATCGACTTTTCTAGATGAGTTTTTTCAGTAACAGAAAGAAATCAGATAGAAATATTTTTATTAGTAATAACAATGTGCATACATATACTCAGTACCTCTTATTTTCAGAAATAAACGTAATCTCATATTCCCCCAGATCTTCGGGGGTAGGAAACTGATATGGCTATTGGCAATATGTATACTGTTGCCAATAGCCATACCAGTTTTCGAGAGCTTCCGCCGCCATTGCCTGCAAAAAAAGTAATGTGGAGGGAAGGGGATGTGCGTGGAAGCTAAATATACTGTTACATTGTTGATTCCACTTAACGTTGTAACTGTAGCGATTATTACTAATGAACAGACCAACACCATAAATGTTATCACAATCTTTCGTGTCTACTGGATAAGCAATCCCGAATTATGTGGTAGTATTATGCGGGAAGGGATCAATTTCACCGTAAAATGTAACTCTTTGTAATGATTATAAGGGACTCCTTCGTCTCGGGATCAGTAGTTAAAGTTCGGCACGCAGCCACCAACGTGAAAAAACAATGGAAAAACTGATGATAATAAACAGCATGCTAAATATTTCAGGAGATGGCTTTATCGCTTAAAAACAATTTATTTTCTTATCTGCTGAAGTACATATGATTGTCCACAAGCTAAACGCTAAAACTTCTCCTTATTTTAGTGTGCAAAGAATTTATCTCCTCTCCGCTCGGTACCTACTTTCAGTCACTCTCTGCTCGTTTCTCTCACGTGCTCGGGGAAAAAACCTTATTCCTCAGCCAACCTAAAACATCGTGCCCGAAAAACCCTACTCGTGGTTCTTTCATGCGACCACGCTTTCCTCTTCTTCACCACTGACTGTCCTCCTGCCCCCCCTCCCAGTAGGAAATAACCCCGTTTGCTTCAACCTATACCATCGCCGACGGGTTAAAGGCGGCATAATATTCAAAAACTCAAAGTTGACTTGAATCGCTTCCCGCTTCTCTTTCAGAGTTGGAAACGGGTCAAAAATTTTGGACCCGGACCCGGCCGTCACATAACTGGACTCGACCTGGACAAATCTGCTTTGAACTATAAATTTGAATGTATCGTCATCATCATCAATCAATCATTATCAATGCATTGCTGGATGAAGGTCGCCCCAAATTTCTTCCACAACGGTCTGTCTTGAGCCAGTCTCCTCCATGTGACCCCCTGATCAAAAAGCATCAGGGGGTCGACACATGAGGGCATGTGCCTACTCAGCAAACCTATCGGGGGGAGGGGGGCGTAATACCAAACGTGTAAAATATGAAGAATTGCTCGTCCGATCAGGAGATTTTCAGCATTTACCAACAACAACTCAAGAAATTATCTGAGGTGTGTCTACACAGGAAACCTGTACGGGGGAGGGGGGGCAATACTAAAATTGGAAAACAGAGAGAATTTCTCGTCCGATCGGGGGATCGGGGGATTTTCAGCATTTACAAGCTACAACTTTACACTTATCTGAGGGCGTGTACCTTTTCATTAAACCTGTCGGGGGGGGTAATACCAAAAATACACAAAATAAAGAAATTCTGTTCCAATCCGAAGAGAGTTTACAATCAGCTAGTCAACAAAAATTCTGCTGCGGGCATCTGCTACTGCAGGAAACCTATCTGTGAGAAAGCAGGGGAGGGGGTTAATGCCAAAAATACAAAATATAAAGAATTTCTGGTCCGATCGGGAGATTTTCAATTTTCAGCGTTTACAGACTACAGCTCAACAAATTCTCTCCCTGTATGTGCTAATGCAGCAAACCTGGGGGGGGGGGGGAGCCGAAAGTATAAAATATGAAAAAATGCTGGGCCGCTGGAGGTTTGCAGCGTTTACAAATTACAACTCAACAAATTATATCTTTGGGCACGTGCAAACACAAGAAACCTCTACGGAGGGGGGGGGGGTCGAAAATGTAAAGAATTTGTAGCCCAGCCGGGAGATTTTCAGCGTTTACAAACTGCAACTTAAATTCTCTTCGGATACTTGCAAACTCAGGAAACCTGTCGGGTGTGGGTTATGCCCCCGACAGACGGGTTTCCAACAGTAGCATATGCCTGCATAGAATTTGTAGAGTTGTAATGTGTAAACACTAAAAATCTACTTACGATTGTGCTACAATTTTTTATATTTTAAATTTTTGGCATTAAGCGCCCCCCCCCCCCCCGGTTCTGCCCTCCCACAAACAAATTTCCCGACAGGTTTCCTGAGGCAGCACATGCCCTCAGATAATGTGTCGAGTTGTAGCATGTAAATGCTGATAATCTCTCAATCGGACGAAATCCTTCATTTTTTACACTTTTGGTATTACCCCCCCCCCCTCGACAGGTTTACTGAGTAGGCACATGCCCTCAGATAATGTGTCAAGTTATAACGAAGTAAATTTCTCCGTCATTTCTGTCCACGCCAGGATTCGAACCCGGATCCCCTCATTCCGGAATAAGTCACTCTACCAATTGAGCTACGCGGACGTTTTATTCTGATTCCTATCTGCCTTTATGTCGTGTGCGTCCTTCAGGCAGGTACGTCACATCTCCTGGTACGTTACAAAGTTTTAGCTTGTAAATGCTGAAAATCTCCCGATCGGACGAGAAATGCTTCATATTTTACATATAGGGTATAGGGTATTAGCCCCTCCCACCTCCCTCACAGGTTTGGTGAGTAAGCACATGCTGAAAATATCCCGATCGGACAGGAAATTCTTTATATTTCATATTATAGGTTTTAAGCACCTCCCCTTCCCCCGACAAGTTCCCTGGGTTTACACATACCTGCAGAAAATTTGTTTAGCTGTAGTTTATAGATTTTGAAAAATATCGTAAATAAGAAAATACGAAACTGCGGAAATTTTATGTGTCAGATAACCAATCTCGGGAGACGTAGCCACGAAGCAGCCCAGAACGCAATTTTATACAGCCCCTTAAATTTTTTGTGGCCAGTTCTCCGCTTAGACTTAGCCCCGAAAATCATGGAAATGTCTAAATTTCTTACTGAAAATGAAATATTAGAAGAAAAAAAAATGAACAATAGGTTGCTCAAGTAGTGGGGAATATAGCCACACGAAATTTGTTTATGCAGAACAATTTTATGGCACTGAAATTCCAATGTGTCCAGTTCTCCGTGTGGCCAATTCTCCGGTGGCCACTTCTCGGTACCCGGTTTTATACATCGATTAATTTCTTCATTAATGTGACCCTTGCTTGATATCTGCTGCCCAAGGTAAATGTAGGTATCTTTTATCTCCAGCTTTCTCCCATCAATTGATAAATTTTCGTTTCTTGTAAAAACATTGTACTTCAACTTTATCTTCTGAAAGTTTATTTTTAATCCCATTTCTTTACCCTACTTAGCAAGTTTCTGGATCATACTCTGCAGCTCCGAAGTATTATTTCAGACCTCTAAAGGGTTCTTTGAAATATTTTTTTCTTTCCAAAAATAAAATGGAAATAAAACGGGGTCGAAATCTGGTCAAGAACACCTTGACCAGACCAGTTTGACCTGCAAGAAACTGCCAACCCTGTGACCCGTTTCCATGTCTGGTCCCTTTCGGAAACTCTTTATCAGAGACAGCGAAAAGTGCTAATTGCGCTTCATCAACCCAAGGTGAGGCTACAATGCACAAAGCCATGTCTTCAAATGGCTCCCTTCATTGTGACATCTTTGGAGACGAAACCCGAGAATGCGACTGACGTCATAAATGCTGATTTGCGTAAGGATATGCATGATTCGGCTGTCTACGTTGCACTCGCGTTTTCCACGTTTCGGCAAAATATCACATGATTGGCTTGCACAATGTCGCCAAAGTCACAACATACTCCCCTAATTATTTTGAGCAGTATAATTTATCCAACAATAAGGGACTTTCAATTCAACCACCATCAAACAAATGCATAAGAATGTGCTTTTTTTATATACACGTATTTCAAGAGAGTATATTTTTCTTTCAGCCACTCGTTTTTCAAAATTTGAATTTTTTTTCTTTTTGAACACGTCTTTTTTACGCTTTCCAACCGTAGGTTGAAGAAGCGTATATACTCCAGCTTTGTCCGTCCGTCCTCACGATAACTGGCGTAAAAATGGTTCGATTTCGATGAAATTTTAGTATGTGGTAGGGGACCACCTAGGGACGAATCCTATTGAAAATGGGACAAATGGGGTCAAAGGTCACAACGTAGGAGCGGAATCATTCCATTGCCCTTATGCGCCATAACTTGCGTAAATATGGTTCGATTTCAATGAAACTTTACTATGTGGAAGGGGACCACCTAGGGACAAACCCTATTGAAAATGGGACAAATGGGGTCAAAGGTCACGACGTAGGAGTGGGATCATTCCATTGCCCTTATGCGTCATAACTTGCGTAAATATGGTTCGATTTCAATGAAAGTTTACTATGTGGTAGGAGACCGACTGGGGACAAACCCTATTCAAAATGGGTGAAGTGGGGTCAAAGGTCAGGACATAAGATCCGGATGCATTCCATTGCCCTTATGCGTCATAACTTGTGTAAAAACGGTTCGATTTCGATGAAATTTCAGTATGTAGTAGGGGACCACCTGGGGACGAACCCTATTGAAAATGGATGAAATGTGGTCAAAGGTCAGGACATAGGATTGCGATCCTTTCCATTGCCCTTATCCCATATTATTAAGGTGGACGTCAAGTAATTTTGCTTCCTACACTTCCAATGGAAAAAGTTTTGTAAACATTTCCTTCACAATTAATGTGTTCCCAAGGATGAAAATTTGAACATCGATTAAAATAACTTCATATTATAACTTGGAAAACTTAATATTTTCTAAAACATAACCATAATCACATTAAAAATCAATAACTTTTCCTTTGGTTGTGTTGAAACCAGAGAAAAGATGGCGCGACCTGTACTTTGATGACGTCAGTGGGCAAAAAAATGTTGGATTGCATAATTACGGTTGTGGTTTAGAAAATATTAAGTATTCCAAGTTATGAAATGAAGCTATTTTAATCAATGTTCAAATTTTCATCCTTGTGAACGCATTAATTGTCCAGAAAAAGATGGCGCGGCCTGTGTTTTCATGACGTCAGTAGACAAACAAATGTTGAATTGCATAATTATGGTTGTGTTTTAGAAAATATTAAGTATTGCAAGTTATAAAATGAAGATATTTTAATCGATGTTCAAATTTTCATCCTTGGGAACGCATTAATTGTGAAGAAAATGTGTACAGAAGTTTTTCCATTGGAAGTATAGGAAGCAAAACTGCGCCGCCCCGGTGGCGCAGTGGTCTAAGCGATGGCCTCTGATCATTCGTCCAAAAGGGGTCCGGGTTCGAATCTCGTGAGGCATGGATGTTGTGTTTGTCTTACGGCACTGGCTCTCTCCCTTCCCTGGAACCAGTGACCCTAAATTAGGGACGGGCGACTTCTTATAGCCCATTGGGTTGCTCACGGTGGTCGTTAAACCTCCAATCAAAAAAAAAAAAAAAAAGAAGCAAAACTGCTTGACGTCCACCTTAAAAAGTAGCAATTCTTCTATATTTGTATGTACATTTTATTTTGAAAACAGCTTTAAGAATTTTGATGAAAGTCGTTAACCTACCGTTTTCTGGTACTAGAAATCGATTTAGCTTGATCTCGACTTTAGGAGAATTCGTTCAGTGGGTTAAATAACCACCCCGAATTATAATGTTTTTAGTGATGGCGTTGTTCCATTATTCCATTAATGTTACCAATGCTTAGAAATCTTATGACGTCACAATCTCGCCGCGTTTGAGAAGGTTGGCGCGCGGTCACGCCATCTGTCTCATTACGTCACGCGTTGTGTGTGGACCCTGTTAAAGTTTTATGACGTCACACTTGCGGCGAGCGATGGTCGCGATTCCCATCTGCCTCATTACGTCACGCGTTGTGTGATTGTGTCCGTCCGCACAATAACTCGCATAACAATCGTTCGATTTCGATGAAATTTTAGTATCTGGTAGGGGATCACCTGGGAAGGTACCCTATTTAAAGTGAACGAAATGGGGTCAAAGGTCAGTACATAGGAGCGGAATCCATTCCACTGCTTTTATGCGTCATAACTAACGTAAAAAAAGTTCGATTTCGATGAAATTTTAGTATGTGGTAGAAAACCACCTGGCGACAAACCTTATTGAAAATGGGCGAAATGGGATCAAAGGTCAGGACATAAAAGCGGAATCACTTCCATCGCCATTATGCGTCATAACTTACGCAAAAATGCTTCGATTTGGATGAAATGTTAGTATGTTGTAGGGTCTTGCCTGGGGACGAATTCTATTGAAAATGGGCGAAATGGGTCAAAGGTTAGGACACAGGAACGGGATCTATTCCATAGCCCTTATGCATCATAACTTACGTAAAAATTATTCGATTGCGACAAAACTTTATTATGTTATTTCGGAGGTATACCAAACTGGTTCTGTTGAATATCATCGAAATGGGATCAAAGGTCAGGGCACAGGACCGAGATTTATTCCACAGCCATTATTCTCATAACTTGAGTGATAACTTGAGTAATGATTTCTGGTATGTTGGAAAGCGTATTATAATCAATGCATTGCATGATTTTACTAACTTGTGTAAAATAAGATCGTGCTTATGTTACCGGTTTGTCTGTCCGTCCGTCCGTCTGTACCCACGATATCTCTGCAACTATTAGTCCGATTTGAAAAATTCTGTTTGCATTGGGAAGCTTGAAATATGAAATATGCGAATGATGATCCTTCATTTGTTTTTTGTTTTTTTTACGATGTACAATTTCGCCGCTAGATCGCGTAAATGCAGATGCTGTCGAATTCAAAAATACGTTTTATTCCACATATTTGCTTCTAAACATCCGATTGAAAAAATTCTTTTAGCTTTCGATTCCATTTATGTCGAAGAGTATTTTAGATATAGTTACTTTTTCAAGTTACGCATATATTTTCCGCTAGGGGGCGTAAAAGTGAATTACATTTTCCCCGATAACTCTTCTTCTAAAAATCTGATTCAAAATTTTTTTTTTCCTTCAGAGGATACACCTCCTGATGTAAAATATTTTGCATATAATTTCAAATTTTTGGTAAAGAATATTTTAGCCATCAGGGGGCGTAAGTGTTAATTTTTGCTTCTGATGTATTTGCCATAAAATCGTAGCTTCTAAAATATCGATTGAAAAAATTATTTCGTGGACTGATGCCACTCACATCGATAAACATTTTCGGAATATTTTCTCCTTAAAATATTCCACAGTTACTCCGCCAGGGGGCGTAGATGTATATCTTATTTTTGTCAATATCTCTACTTCTAGGAGTCCGATTTGAAAAATTCCTTCTTTGTTGGATAGTGTTTCCAGTGTGACATGTTTTTCACATAATTTCAAAATTTTCAAGTAATTCATAGACTTTCCGCTAGGAGGCGTAGAGTTAAATTGCGTTTCCCCCTATATCTCTGCTTCTAAATCTCCGATTTGAAAAATTCTTTCTGCACCGGATACAGCTCCTGATGGGAAATCCTTTGCACACAATTTCTCATTTTTGTAAAAAATGGTTTGGCTACCAGGTGGCGTAAGCCTTAATTTCCGCTTCTGATGTATTTGCAGCAAAATATGAGCTTCTAAAATCTCGACTGGAAAAAAAGTGGTTTGTTGACCGATACTACTCATGTCGACAAACCTTTTAGGAACATTTTCTTCTTGAAATAATGCATGGTTTCTACGCCAGGAGGCGTAGATGTATATCTTATTTTTGTCAATATCTCTACTTCTAGGAGTCCGATTTGAAAAATTCCTTCTTTGTTGGATAGTGTTTCCGATGCGAAATGTTTTTCCTATAAATTCAAAATTTTCAAGTAAATCATAGACTTTCCGCTAGGGGCACAAAGGTAAATTGCGTTTTCTGCGTTATTTCTGCTCCGAATTGAAAAATTCTTTCTGTATCGCATACAAGACCCGATGGAAAATATTTTTCACATAATTTCTAATGTTTGGTATATAAAATGGTTTGGCCACCAGGGGCATAAGTGTTAATTTCTGCTTCTGGTGTCTTTGTAGGAAAATCTGGGCTCCTGAAAATTAGAGTAAATTTTTTTTTTTTCTTCGACCGATAGTGCTCATATGGAAAAACCTTTTGAGAATACTTTCTTCTTTAAATAATGCATGGTTTTCCCACCAGGGAACGTAAAGTCACATCTTGTTTTTGTCGATATCTCTGTTTCTAAGAGTCCGATATGAAAAATTCTTTCTATGTTGGAGAGCGTTTCCGGTGCGAAATGTTTCTCATATAAATTCATGTTTTTTCTTAACGCACAAGTCTGCAACCAAAGGGCGTAAGCTCACGATTCCGTTTACAGCAATATCTGAGGGATTAAAAACCCGATTGAAAAACTTCTTTCTTCCGTCAGATACTATTGTTTTCCATACCGGTTCCATTGACTTTGAATAGCGTTGATAAATTTAATTTGCGTCAGAACAGATTTAAAAGACGTGCTTATCACACCCGAAAATTCGATGTCATCTTTCTTGTTACTTTTTGGCTTGGAAAAAATATTTGCCAGTGAAGTAAAGTAACAAAGGGAGCGAAGAGAACAAAACAAAAAAAAACGTGCGAATATATTAGTCGAAAACGTTAGTTTATAGTGTAACACCGAGCCCCCCCCCCCCCCCCCCAGATGACCCTTCAGTCCTCCCTGAGTCTGGGTCCTAGCTACGGCCGTGCGTTGACGTAAGTATTCTGTGTAGTAATTTGTATGGGTTACTAGCACAATCATTTTAATTACACTGCTGGCCACCCAAAATGCAACACCAAGAAGGACACGAGATAGCAAAGCCAAATTTACTGGACACATAACAACAGATACACAGATGAAACGATTGAGCCTACAGGCCCGTGCGACTTGCGGAACACGCAGACATCAATAGTTCGTGTGGCCCACATGGCTGACAATAACGGCCGCTACACGCCGCGGCATCGAACGAAAGAGGCTTTGGATGTGGGCTTGGGGTATGTCGGTCCAGGCTGCTTCCACACGTTGCCACAGTTCATCAGGCGTAGCCGCGGGTGGTGCTTGCCGGGCGACCCAGTTGCCGATCAGCGACCAGACGTGTTCGATGGGCGACATATCGGGAGAACAGGCGGGCCACGGCAGCAGTGACACTTGGTGGGCCGTGAAGAATTGTTGCACGATTCGTGCCACGTGCGGGCGCGCATTGTCCTGTTGAAACGTGGCCTCTGGCAGGTCCTTCAGGTAAGGGAGAACTAGAGGCTCCAAAACGTCGGAGATGGTGCGGTGGCTGTTGAGTGTACCGGCGATGCATACCAGAGGGGTGCGGGTATCATATCCAATTGCGCCCCAAACCATAACGACAGGCGACGGATCGGTATGGCAATGCATAATGCAGACGTCATACAGTCTCTCGCCGCGGATCCGACCATCGTGGTGTTGCAGGCAGAAGCGAGATTCGTCGGAGAAGACAATGTCGTGCCAATCTGTAGTCCAGGTGCGGCATTCAACGGCCCACTGCCGCCGCACTCGCCGGTGGTGTAATGTCAATGGTAATCGGAGCAATGGGCGCCGTGCGACAAATCCCCGCTCCTGCAGACAACGTCGAACGGTACATGCTGGCACAGGTTGTTGCGCAACACACCCTAATTCCTGCGCTAACGTTCGTGATGTGACGGTGCGAGCCGTCAATGCCCGCCGCACAACATGACGGTCCTCTCGTTCGGTGGTGTGCCGCGGCTGCGGCAACCACTCACGTCGGTCCGTCCGTCCCTCCTGCACCCACCGAATCTATACTCGCCTCAATGTGGATGGATGTCGTCCCACACGGGCGCCGATGTCTCGGTACGATAAACCGCTGTCGCGATAAGCCACTATTCTTCCTCTGTCGAACTCTGAAACGTGCTGGAATGACTGCCGTATTCTGCGACGAGGCGTCAGGAAGCTTCCCACGCACAGGTCCGGCAGCACAACACACTTCCACTACTTACACCCCGCCTTCTGTGCACCCTTCTTATAGTGCTTCTCGGTGGTGTGCAGGGCGCACATGATTTGCATATGCCCTTCAATGCTAATCGTTTGCATGTCCTCTCGCTGGCGACGCATGCTGCGAATTTCAGATTTCAGGCCAATCGGATGCTTCCTTCTTGGTGTTGCATTTTGGGTGGCCAGCAGTGTATAACGCACACATTTGTGTTTCACGCAATAAGGTGAAAAAAAATATTTTACGAAAAATACTAGTAGGTTCCAAAGAATTTGATTTATTAAAACACCCGTAAAGCTTAGTTAATAAACAATATGGAAGTTAAAATTTTGAGTAATTGAAAGCTAATGGATTTTCGCAAAAGGGCATCGAAAACATTTTTTGCGGGGGGGGGGGGAGTTTTTCCGGTACGCCATTGGCTAGAAGATGAACAAATTTCAAAGCAGTGGCACACTGAAATTATAAAGGTTTCATATGGCTGTGCACAGCCGGGTCGGTGTGACAGTTTTTAGCTTTTTCACTACCATCCACCAACACCTGCCAGCTTGCACTTGGAAGCGTTAATGGTCGAAGTCCGCTATGGCTTCACATTGCATAACAAAAAAGATGCGCCAAGAAAAGTATATTATATAGTTATGCTAAATCATTAAAAAATCCAAGATAAAATCCATGAATCTTAAGCTTTTAACTCATGATTTTGTGAGAACAGAGGGAAATTCAGTAAATAGTTATAAAAACTCTGCAGGTAATTTATTAGTTTGAAAATGCACTACGTATTAATTATCACAAGCATGTTCCTACAGTTTTTTGTTTTAATGGACTTCATATAATAATTCTCATTCATAATTTCTTTGGGGGTCCAGCTAGATATCTTAGCTTTGGGGGCCCACTCAGATGTTTTAGCCTTGGGGTCCATCACTCAGTTGTCTTAGCCCAGGTGCACAGTCCGATGTGTGACGTATATTCTAAATTAACTTTCCTTTTTAGTTTCTTTCCCTATGTAAATCTTGAGTTTATTCTCAGTTATACTTCGCACTTAACGTGATATCTTTTCTCTCAAACGAATACTGTTGGCAACATAATTGAGGTTGAATGAACGTGACGTATGCCTGTTTTGAAAAGAACGAGAGATATAAACTACGAGTAAACTGTTGCTTGTGGAGCGTTGTGTTGAGGAGCTGTGTGGAACTGTGTGGTGTGTGGAGCGTTTAATGCGAACTGCTATGTTATGTTACGATGTGTTGGATAAAACCTTGAATAAAGCATCTTTTCCGTAAGTTTGACTTCTGTTGTTTACATGTTTCGTCTGGCAGTTAAGGTTTAATTTAGGATCTATTTCATCTTATGGTTATGTTTTTAAAATAACGTAGAAGTACGACAAGACTTCTACGTTATAGATGTCTTAGTCTAGAGGCCCACTATGACCTTAATCCGGCCCTGATTATATAGACATTTGATAACATATTCCGAGTTACCATTTGGAATGATTCCGTTCACTTGATTATGTAACAGTAGTGAGTGAGGTGGTGAGGTATCGGTCTGGTTTAGTGGTTCCAGTAAATTAGTCTCTCATGTGTGTATAGAGGCGTAACCATGTTTCAAAATCAGGGGAGGGGGGTCCTGATCACACATACTCACATTATATACATACATATATGTACAGCATTATATACGGTCAGGTGATGTGTCAACCCCGCCTTCTCGTGGCGCATCCTGTTCCCACTAAAGGGGCTCTGACGACCGCCAATAGCGGTATAACTATACCATCGGGATTAGAGGAAATGCTATCCCACACTCACCAACCCGCTTGGCCAGCGTGGTGAGTTATGGCCACAAACCCCTCCAAAATGACTCCACAACTTAAATCTTGGCCCTCAGTCTCCGGCAGCTGGAATGTACCTGACCAAGGCAGCGGCCAGTGCGACATGAAGGCAGAGGGTGCTAAGAATCACCGAAGGACCGGACTAGGCTGCCATTTGATGCTGACCTTGGCTACTTACAATGCACGCTCCCTATCTTCTGATTCAATGCTTCTTGAATTGGAAGAGGAACTACAAAGGATCAAGTAGGACATCGTCGGGCTAAGTGAGGTAAGGAGAAAAGGAGAAGATCTCATTGAACTGAAAAGTGGACATCTCTTCTACTATCGTGGGACAGATACTGGCAGAACTAGTGCTGTTGGATTTATAATAAACAAGAAACTGAAGAATAAAGTTGTAGAAGTTGAAAGTTCCTCTGACAGAGCTGCACGACTCGTTATCCAACTCTCGAGAAGATACCAGGCTCAGATTATTCAAACTTATGCACCATCCACAAGTCATTCTGAAGCAGAAATTGAAAAATTTTATGAGGAAATTCGTCATCTAAATAATAAAGGCAAGCAGCACTTGAAGATAATTATGGGAGATTTCAATGCAAAAATAGGGCAACAGCAACAGAATGAAACTTCAGTAGGTAAATTCGGTCACGGCAAACAGAAACCAGCGTGGAAATACTCTCGTAGAGTTTGCAGAGGCAGAAGGGCTTTTCATCATGAACTCCTTTTTCAAGAAAAAGCCGCACAGGAAATGGACATGGAGACATCCAAATGGGACGACAAGTGAAATTGATTTTCTTATGTGTTACGAAAAATTCGGCATCGAAGACTGCAGTGTGCTAAACAAGTTCAACACAGGTAGTGACCATAGACTGGTGAGATGTAAGATGCACCTCAACACTAAACTCGAACGTGACAAGCTCATAAGACAAACAAAATGTATTGACATAACCAACCTTAAAAAACACCATAATACCTTCAAGTTGGAACTGAAGAGCACATTCTCTGCTTTAGAATGCCTAACATCGGAAGAAGTGGATATTTCTGAAGTTAACAGAAAAGTAACCAAAGCTCTTATGGAAACAGCAACAAAATTAGCTGGGTCTAGAACAAGTTGCAAAGTTGCATGTGAACAAATTATCAGGAAAAACCAAAATGTTGATGCAAAAAAGAAGAGAGATGAGGACAACTAAAGAAGATCTGACTTCCAAAGTGGAATATACATATGCAAGACAGTACGAAAAAGTATCGCTGAAGTTGTAAGGAAATTCAACTCAGTGGCGGCTGAACCGCCCGGGCCCGGTCAATAATTTCAATAATTTCAGCTGAGATTTTATTTTTATATCTTTTTATTTGGCATATGTGCGATTTTTTGTTGTGATGTGCATTAGAAAGTTCCTCTAGATACGTGGTCAGGTGGTCCTAATCCCTAAAAAAGCTCCTTAGGCATTGTTTTTCTCCTGTTTGTTAGGGGAAGCGGGAAGGGAGGGGTGCACCACGATTCGAAATTTCAGGCCCGGTCAACGAACTTCACTTTCCGCCGTCCCTGATTCAACTGTGAACTAGTGAGGAAAGCAATTGAAAACAACCAAAGCCTAAAGATAGCAAAGGGACGTCTCAGTAAAGGAAGAAAACAGATCATGGCACTAAGAAAAGAAAATGGTTCTGTAACAAGAAATAGAGGCGAAATTTTGACAAGAGTGAAAGATTTCTACTCCAAATTATATGAAAGGGATGATGCATATACTCCAGACATCATGAAAGGTACCAGTACCAGAGTTCTTCCAGTCATCCCAGCTGAAGTTGCACATGCAATCAAGAACATGAAGCGGGAAAAAGGTCCAGGAGAAGATGGAATTACTGTAGACATCATACAAGAAGCAAGTGGAGAAATCGAAACAGTACTCGCCCAAATTTTCACTCGATGCCTTAATGAAGGGAAGATTCCTGAAGATTGGAACAACGCTACAATGATCCTGCTACATAAAAAAGATGATATTGAGGATCTCAAGAACTACAGACCTATCAGCCTCCAATCAGTGGTTTATAAAATCTTCACTAAAGTCTTTCACATCGCTTGAAGTTTGTGTTTTTATTTTGCTCTGCGAACTACGTCCTGTTAGTGCTTCCTCCGGTGTTCCGGGTAATTTTTGCTGTGTGTTTGTGATCCGTGCTTTCTGTTCGTATACCTACCGAGTTGGTAAGTGCTTATTTTATTTAGTTATATTCGGTTTATTGTCTTGGCCGAGTCGGCCAAGACGTGAATTCTACCTCGCCATTGCAAATGGCGGCTTCCGGGATGAGTGACGTCTCAGCTGTTGTTACCGGAAGCGATTTCCCTGCTCTTCCACCATCCACCTACGGCGGGCCTGCTTCGACAAGCCCCTTCTCTCCTAAGCGGAGCTCAGCGACCCTAACAGCTGATCCGACTTCTGCTTCTACGTCAGTGAGTGGCGTCAGTTACCTTTCCAACAAGTTCTGGACGAGGCGATGGATGTGTCAACTCAGTCACTGGATGCTACGTCATCACACTCTCCAGCTGCTCCTTATGCAGCCGTCCTTACGAATAATTCTACATCATCCTCTGCGATGTCTTCTATCAAAGGCCCTTATCAGATGAAGTGTGATGCTAATTCCAACTTCTTCGTTGATCTTCCAACAACTTCGCCCGCTGGTCATTATTTCCTCGGTAAAGTTGATCTCTGCGTCGCCTTCCCCGCTCTTTCCAATACTAAGCTCACAGCTTACAGTGCAGCGCTTCGTTTACTTTTTCCTAAGTCGGCTGTCACGCACATGGGCCAGAAAGACAGCAAAGTTCATGTATATTTCTCTGATCCCAAATATGCCCTACAAATCATCAATGATGGTATTTCTATTGGTGACCGACATATTACAGCTGATCCTATCTCTCACATGCCTATTGTTGTGAGTTTTTCCCCAGTACCGCCAGAAATCTCAGATGAATTTTTATTGTCCATTGCGCAAAACTTTGGACGTATCATTGGCACTGTTACCACCTTTTCCTCTTTCCCAGCCATGCCGGAAGATCGTTATCTGCTAGGTCTACGGCGAAATGTCAGAGTTATTTTTCCGTCCGATGAAGCAAAACTGCGAGTTCCATCCAAGTTCAGAGTGCGATGCGATACACACATAAGAGAAATCACTATTACTGTCGGTACTATGTGTTCTACATGTAAGAGCTACGGGCACTCGCGCCTTATGCCCCCATCGCCCTCCATCCACCACAGCTTCGACAGTTCAACCTCAACCGGCTTCCTCTATTCCATCGACATCATCTGCTTCAGCCGCGAGTCAATCCCAGCCGACGTCAGGCAAAAGTAGCACTGCAACCATTGGTCAACGAACGACTGCGTCGCGACCTCCAACTCCTGGACCTGCGTCTACTCCGCCGTTTCTTCCTTCATCGGATTACCCTTCGCTTGTTATTCCTTTACCACTACCTCCCCGTTCGAACGATGCTCAAGTCCGACCGTCTGTCTCTCCTGGTGGGTACTCTGCGTTTAGCCATTTTAAAGTGCCTGATAATCCTGATGACACCTCTGTGCCCTCTCGAGGCAGGGGTAAACGGCGCAGGACCCATAATACTCGTGCCAAGAAAACTCGTACAGAGACTGACTGCTCTGACCGTAGCGATCGTTCAGTTAGCTTCACTGCATCAGAAGACTCCGTTGATTCTGATACCGATGTTGGATCCGCGGACCCAATTCGATCCCATGAATTTCTACATTTTTTGGAAACCACTTCACTTCCTCAAACTCCAATCACCGGGGAAGTTCTGTATGCATTCCTTTCTGGTCCTCGCCACAACAAACAGTCGAATAAGTTTTTGGTTGCTTACACTGACGACCTTCCTGAGGTGCTTCTCCAGCTGCGAACCATCCGCTCTCATCTTCAGGAGTTGCCTCGTATGACTCTTGGTGATCCTCGTTGGGTCAAGAAATTCATTCGCCGTTTGGAACTCCTTCATAAGGCTGCTGACGACATACTCCAACCAGCATCTGACGTGTCTGTTCAAGAGAGTGAACTTGAACTGTAGCGGATTTAGCTCCCCACTAGCCAATTCGCTTGTATTTGAAGACCTCAGCCCTTTAAATGCCGACATTATTCTCTTACAAGAGACTAATTGTCTCCCATCGACACTGTTCCACCGTTGGCGTCATTGGGACTTTACCTTCCACCACGCATTTCGGTTATCCCAACACGGCAGCGTGGCGATAGGCGTTCGCTCCTGCTTTCGCCAAATTGTTTCATCACTCCGTGTCCTTAACCTATGACAAGATCTGTTACAACGTCTGACCTTCACTTATGATGAGCAGCGGTACTTAATATTCAACATCTATGTACCCTGTTCCTCCACTCAACTTACACATCTGTTCACCTCTCTACCTACCACCCTTCAAGCTGCGTCACCGTCCGATCATATTATGATCGGCGGTGACTTCAACTGCACTCTCGCCGCCCCGGTGGCGCAGTGGTCTAAGCGATGGCCTCTGATCATTCGTCCGTAAGGGGCCCGGGTTCGAATCCCGGTGAGGCATGGATGTTGTGTTTGTCTTACGGCGCTGGCTCTCTCCCTTCCCTGGAACCAGTGATCCTAAATTAGGGACGGGCGACTGCTTATAGCCCATTGAGTTGCTCACGGTGGTCGTTAAACCTCCAATCAAAAAAAACTGCACTCTCCAGCCTGATCATGATCGTGCTCCTTCTGGTAACGAGCATCGCCTTCGTCTGGTGGAGCTGCTTCGTTCCATCGTTGCGGACTTTGATCTTCACGATGTGTTTCAACAGCTTCATCCCATGTCTACCTCTCACACTTGGGAAGCTGCAACCACCTCTCAACTCTCTTCTGCCAGACTAGACCGCGTTTACGTCACTTCCTTCCTTCTACCCATTGTTATGGGTTGTATTCACTCACCAACAGCTTCCTCGGACCATTGTGCAGTCGTTACCACAATTTGGACCTTGTCTCAGCACAGCTCAGGCTTTCGCACTTGGACTCTGCATTCGTCCTTCCTTGAAGATCCAGAATTTTGCACTTCAGTTCGGGAACTCCTTCAAAGTTTTCATCTTGGAATTGCCACTGCCCCTTGTGCTCTTACCTACTGGCTCACGGTGAAATCTCATCTTCATTTTTTGAAATGTCATTCTTTCCAAACCAATACCTTGCGCACAATGGAAGAAAGAAACCTCCGCCAAGTTTTAACTCACCTTGGTGCTGGTCACCTGCAGTATGCGTCATATCACGAAGACATCCGTGCCCTGCTCGAACCCCAAGCTCGTCAGGCTATTCTTCGCCTTCACATCCAGCAGTTATCACCAGAGGATTGTTCGTACGAATTTCTTCATTAGAAGCTAAACATCGTTTTTCACAGCATCTTCGACTTCTTCGGCTACCTGATGGAAGTGTTTCTTCTGATCCGGATATCCTCTGCTCCAATGTTCGTCACTATTTTGTCAACAAATACAGTGAAATCTCTCCTCCTTCTTCAACTGCTGCTGCCTCTTTGCTTTCCTCTTTACCCCAAGTTCTTTCTCATCTTTCTGCCACTCTACTACAACCTCCTATTTTTTCCGAACTTAGGGCCGTCCTCCGTTCTCAGAATCCCCATGCCGTTCCTGGTCCTGACGGTCTCCCTCTTGCCTTTTCATCACTTTTCTCTCCACCCTTCTTCCTTTTCTCCTTGCTGCGTTTACTACTGCTCTCAATTTTCCCTCTCTTCCGAGGAGTTTCACTGTGGCACATGTGCTTTTCCCTAAGAAGGGTGACCTCCTTGACTTGGGGAATTGGCGTCCAATCTCTCTACTTAATCTAGATTACAAACTTTTTACTAAACTCCTCTCAACTCGGCTCAATCCTATCCTTCCATTTCTCCTTTCTTCCGACCAAACACACGGTCCCTGATCGGTCTATCTCCTCTAACATTCATCTTCTTCGAGACCTCAGCCACCTTGCCCATACTAACTCCGAATCACTCGCGCTTCTCAATTTATATCAGCGCGCAGCATTCGATAGCATCCCTCACTCTTATCTTTCTTCTGCTCTTCTTGCTTTTGGCTTTCGCCCCGCCTTCGTTACTACCATACTAAACCTCTGTCTGGACGTGGTTCTCCAAATTCGGACGGCCGCCTCTCTGACAGCGCCTATCAGCTTCAATCGTGGCATCCGGCAAGGATGTCCTTTGTCAGGACAGCTGTTTGCCATTGCATTCGAGCCGTTTCTGCGTGTGGTACATCGTGCGTTCCTTGCCGTACTTCCACCTCTGACCGCAAGCACAAGGCATTTCCGAATCACTCTTTGCAGCGTATGCAGACGATGCCACGTTCTGTATACGTGACGATGTTCAGTTTGACATCCTTTCCCAATGTTACCAGCTCTATTCGTCTTCTTCCGGTGCCAACCTAAACACCACCAAGAGCACAGACCTCTGGTGTGGTGCGTGGACTAACCGGTCCGACACTCCATGGGGTGCATCCTGGGCTGCTTCTACACAGAAGTTCTTGGGTGTACATCTTGGTGTCCCCTTGACAGCCAAGAATGCCACCTGGAATTCTCTTCGACCTAGTCTGACTCGCACAGCCGCCTTCTGGAGGAATTCCCAGTTCTGTGCATCTTATGTTACTCGAGCAAGGATTGCTCGCACATACCTCTGGTGTGGTGCGTGGACTAACCGGTCCGACACTCCATGGGGTGCATCCTGGCCTGCTTCTACACAGAAGTTCTTGGGTGTACATCTTGGTGTCCCCTTGACAGCCAGGCATGCCACCTGGAATTCTCTTCGACCTAGTCTGACTCGCACAGCCGCCTTCTGGAGGAATTCCCAGTTCTGTGCATCTTATGTTACTCGAGCAAGGATTGCTTGCACATACCACTTTCGAAATGCATCTACCTCTGGTCAGTTCTCAAGTTCCCTCTCTACCACCTCAATGAGATCACCCGGATTGTGTCGAAAGTCATTTGGGCACACAATCACTGGGTTCAAGTTTCAACGCTTTGCCGCCCAATTTCTACTGGAGGGATCTCGCTCATCAATGTTGTCCTGTACTACAGAGCTCACCGAGTAGTGTCTCTCCTCCGTATTTTCACCGCTCCGTAAAATCCAACTATTGTCACCATGGATGTCATGGTTTCTCGTCGCAATCCAAGATTCACATTTCTCACTCTTGTGATGATGGATCACTTTTCTCTTCTTCGCTCTCATCTTTTCCCCATCTATGCTGAAGCACTATCTTTTCTCCACACTCTGCCCCTTATCCGTGTTCCTCCCTGCTCTACTGTCGAACTCTTAGCCCAACCGCTTTTCTATTGTTCTGTTATCCACCCTCCTAACGCCCTGCACTTCACCGAACTTTCATGGCTTCCTGCGGAAGTCGTGACTGTTTGGGACCTTCTCACTCCTGATCTTCTGTGGAAACCTTTCTTTGAACTTTCTCCTTTACTTCCTAATACACCTGCTTCTCTTTCACTCTATTCCAACATCCGTTCCGCTATTATAACCCTATATCCTGACCTTGCCTCTTCCACCGGTCTGTCTTTCGTTTCACCCGCCTCCCTCCCCCTTCGTTTCCTTCTCACTTTTCAGGGCACTACTCTCCCACTTTCCTGTTTCTCTGTCTCTTCTCTCTATCGCTTTCTCCGTGTTCCATCATCATTAGTGCCCCTACCGATACCGGATATCCCATCAGCAGCTTTACCGTGCGTCTGGTCAACAGTGTCTTCCTCGCTGTCCACACCGATGGAGCGGAATATCCATTGGTTGTTTTTACATCGTCGCCTGCCGGTGCCTGCTATCCTGTATCGAATGTCACTCGTCACTTCTCCTACCTGTTGTTTTTGCTTCATGGCAGATGTTCCTCATGTATATCTTTACTGTCCGGTGCTGCTTCCGCTTCTTCATCTCGCTTTTACTGTGGTACGACGTTTGTGCGCCCTCAACCTACCGTTTGGAGCGTACAGCACCTTGTACAGCTCTTTTCGGTCACCGATTCCAATACCAGCAGCCAGCGCTTATGTATTCATCCTTGCACGCCATGTCACGTACCATCTACAGCTCCTATCCACTCCAGTGACACCAACCGTATTCTAGGCGGGGGTGCTATGTGTCGTGTCTTTCGCAACAGACTTTTGTCTCGTTTGCGTCTCGCATATGCGTCTGCCTCCACTGATAACCAGTTACGTCGTTTCTTCCGGGTTTGGTCGCCATATCAAACTTGGTTCACCAATTCGTCAACTGATCTACAACTTCTTCTTTGAGATTTGAAGTCTACCTACACTGCACTTCTGATTAACCGTTTTCTAGCTGTCTGCACCCTTACTGTTCCCTTGTCTGTTACTGGGTTTCCACTTGTCGTATTGTTTTTGTTGTAGAGCCATGCGTTGCCCTACTCACCTGTTATATGATGCATTTACACATTCGTTTGTGTTTTTGTGACTGCATTTGTGTACATAGGTGCATGAAGGATAATCTTGTACCCTACTTGCGATTGTCATCAGATTATCCTTCATGCACCTTTTTGTGTTAATACTTATTCTGTCATGCACATGTTGTACATATTTTAATATTTGCTGATCCTCAGTACCAGTTGTTCAATACCTCTAGCTGTTATAACGAAGTAAATTTCTCCGTCATTTCTAGTCTACGTCGGGCATCGAACCCGAGTCCGCTTATTCCGGAATAAGTCGCTCTACCAACTGAGCTACGCAGACGTTCATTCTAATTGCTATCTGCCTTTATGTCGTGTGCGTCCTGCTGGCAGGTACGTCACATCTCACAAGGTGACACCATATTCCCAAGCTCTTTAATGCCACATTGGAAAATGTCTTTCAATCACTGAACTGGGAAAACAAAGGGATAAAGATTAATGAAGATTATCTAACTCCTTTTCGTTTTGCTGATGACGTATTAATTTTTGCAACTACCCCATCAGAGCTGCAGAGTATGATCCAGAAACTTGCTGACAAGAGTAAATAAGTGGGATTAAAAATGAACTTTCAGAAGACAAAAGTGATGTACAATGCTTTTACAAGAAATGAAGATTTATCGATTGATGGAGAAAAGCTGGAGATAACAGATACGTACGTTTATCTTGGACAGCAGATATCAAGTGAGGGTCACATTGATGAAGAAATTAATCGGCGTACAAAACTTGCCTGGAGAGCTTTCGGAAGAAACAGCATAATTTTCAAGAGCAATATGCCATTATGTCTTAAAAGAAAAGTGTTTGATCAGTGCATCCTTCCAGTGCTTACGTATGGTGCAGAGATGTGGACCTTAACTAAAAGAAACATACAAAGGCTGCAGACAACTCAAAGCAGCATGGAGAGGTGCATGCTTGGTGTAACCCGGAGAGATAAGAACTCGTTGATCAGAAAAATGACAAGAGTGGAAGACATCATGATCAGAGTTAAATCCCTGAAATGGCAATGCGCTGGACATACTGCCAGAAGGACAGGCCATCGATGGACGGCCGAAATTTTAGATTGGATTCCAAGGGACAGGAAAAGACCCAGAAGAAGACCACATGGAAGATGGGTGGATGAAATTCGAAAGTATGCGGGAGTGACATGGAGGAGACTGGCACAAGACAGACCGTTGTGGAGGAAACTTGGGGAGACCTTCGTCCAGCAGTGGATTGATAATGGTTGACAATGATGATGATGATGATATACATAGTGTATAAGATAGAGTTTGGGACCCCCTCCCTCTACAGACACGCACGCAGGAGCAAAGCAGTTGCTGAGGCGCGATCTAACGGGAACCACATAGGCGCCTCTATTGGCGAATTGTGGAACTTACCGAACACAACTGTAAAACTAAGATAGATAGGGCAGAAATGTAAATTACAAAGTTGTAGAGCTGACTTTCCTTATTAGGAATCGACATTGCTGTTTTATTAAGTACACATTATACACGTGTTTGCATTCTATGAAAAATTACAATCTTATATTATTAAATTTACTTGGTTCACATCATAAAAAAGTGTGCATTATATCCCCGAAAAAGTGTGTGTGTGTGCGTGTGTGTGTGTGTGTGGTGGTGGTGGTGGTGGTGTGTGTGTGTGTGTGTGTGGGGGGGGGGGTCCTTTACATTGGGGATCCCCGACTCTGAAAATCTGGGTGGTCCTGACCCTCCGATCCCCCAGTGGTTACGCCTATGTGTGTGTGTATATTTATAACTTTATGTTTAACTGGCCGTAATAAATCAGTCCATCAAATGTCTTTGCGCCTTTATAGACCCTCAAGTGGCAAAATGGGCTAGACATATTGCTAGAACTGACCACCGTTGGACGACTGGAACACTGGACTAGATAACGAGGCACAGGAAAAGACCCAGAAGAAGACCACGTGGGAGATGGGTGGATGAAATCTGGAAGCATGCCGGAATGACATAGAAGAGAATAGCCCAAGACGAAAAATTGTGGAAGACTTGGGGAGACCGTCATCCAGCAGATGGAGAAAAATTGATGAGATATCATAATCAAGGTTCTGGGTTCAAATCAAATTTCTGCGTGTTTTATTGATTTTGAAAATTATTTTTCTTTTCCTTTTTTGGTTATCGCTTCAGAAGCTCATCAACTAGTTTATATTCTTTAGATACAAGTTCCATAGTCACTTTCAGTTCAGATGGTATATATATATATATATATATATCACCATTATCAAACCACTGCTGGATGAAGGTCACCCCAAGTTTCGAGCCAATCTCCTCCATGTCACTTCCACATGCTTTCGAATTTCATTCACCCATCTCCTATGTGGTCTTCTTCTGGGTCTTTTCCTGTCATTTGGAATACAGGCTAAGTTTTCGGTTTTCCTTTGGTAGTCCGTCCTTTTGGCAATATGTCCAGCCCATTGCCATTTCAGGGATTTTATTCTGATCATGATGTCTTCCATTCTTTTCACTTATCCACGAGTTCCTCTTACCTTTCCTGGATACACCAAGCATGCATCTCTCCAGGCTTCTTTCAGTTGTCTGCAGTCTTTGTATGCCTTTTTTACGCTTTCCAACCGTAAGTTGAAGAAGCGTATATGCTCCAGCTATTTTAGTATGTGGTAGGGGACAACCTGGGAAGTAACCCTATTGAAAATGGACGAAATGGGGTCAAAGGTCAGGACATAGGAGCAGGATCCATTCTATCGCCCTTATGCGTCATAACTTACGTAAAAATGCTTCGATTGCGACAAAACTTCATCATGTTGTTCCGGAGATGTACTGAACCGGTTCTGTTTGATATCATCGAAATGGGATCAAAGGTCAGGGCACAGGAGCGAGATTTATTCCACAGCCATTATCCTCATAACTTGACTAAAGATGTTTCTATTGCGACAAAACTTTAGTATGTTGTTCCGGTGGTAAACTGAACCGCTTTTGTATAATATCATCGAAATGGTGTCAAAGATCAGGGTACAGGAGCGAGATTTATTCTACAGTCATTATCCTCATAACTTGAGTAATGATTTCTGGTATGTTGGAAAACGTATCATAATCAATACATTGCATGATTTTACTAACTTGTTAGGTCTATGTCTCCACTCCATATGTAAGCACTGGAAGGACACATTAATTTAAACACTTTTCTTTTAAGACGTAATGGCATATTGCTGTTAAAAGTTGTACTGTTTCTTCCAAAAGCCCTCCAACCAAGTTTTATACACCCATTAATTTCTTCATCAATGTGATCCTTGCTTGATATCTGTTGTCCAAGGAAAGTGTAGGTGTCGATTATCTCCCGCTTCTCCCCATCAATCGCGAAAACTTCATTTCTTGTAAAAGCACTGTATATCAGTTTTGTCTTCTGAAAGTTCATTTTTAATCCTACTTCTTTATAGCAAGATTCCGGGATCATACCATATATATACTGTATTTATAAAGATGAATATTTTGTGCGCACTGTTTTGCCACTCAGTGGTCTATAAATGCTAATTAGTTTAGCTTTTCCAGATATAAGTAGGTTTACTGCCCCCTTTTCATACACGCAATTCTGCCTCGGGCGATAGCAAACAGGAAAACAAAAATTCTATTCGGCACCCAAGTATTTCCTATAATTTATCATTATTCCAGGAAGTTTTGTTACCATTCAATTAGCATAATAAAATTTATGGCTTTGATAAACTTTTTCGAAGTGATAAAAAAACATAAACTTTTTTATTCCATTTCTTTTGTCTGCTGTATATTGAAATTTATTGCTTTGGCCAACTTCTACCAGTATTAAAATAAAAAAAAAATCATTTTTTTCTGCATTTTATTAGACGATACATAAATATATTCAGTATGAATGTCTTTGGGAATAGCCTTGTGAAAGCGCGGACGCTGTCATTGGATGAACTAATGGAGAATTAGCAATAAATTACAATTTTTTAAATTTCATTTCGACCTTGTACGTATACATTACAATAATGAATATTAATACGCAGACGCTTCTTGTGGTGTTCTCTGAAGCAAAAATAATAAAAAGGAATAAAAATTGGGTGTTATTTTGTTAACAGTTTACACATATTGTTAGACGCTAGGTCCTCCTAAACGCAGGAATGTTCGCTCGGCTCTACCGGACGTCCTCACCCACGTTGCGATGTCCCATACATGCCTCTGTCTGACCATGCGAAATTATCTTCATACGCTCGCTCATTAACGAAACAGAAGTGGCCCTGAGGTCTAGAAGTTCTTTCCACTGGATGAAATAAAATTTCAGCAACACAGTCTTATTACTGGCTAAACCTCAAATTAAAACGACAAAAGAAAGAAAAAAAAAAAAAAAGAGATGTTTATATATGTAAGAAAGCGTGCTGAAAATTTCTCAAAGGAAAAAAAAAGCTTTCGAGTACGTAATCGTAAACAAATATTTGTCTTAAATCATGCATCAAAAGGAGATTCGATAAATTTTTCCTAACACACATTGATTAAATGAAATCTCTAATAGAAGTTTTGTTCTATAATTGTTTATCGCGACGTTATATCTTGTTTAATTGAGGAAGGTCAGAGCATCCAAAAACGAATATTACGTCACCTAGCGAAGAACGAGCGTAATAAACGTGACGTCACATTACGGCCAACTCAATGGTGTCATCCGGTTATTAGCTTAAATAAAAAAAAACGATAAAAGGAGGTTCTATCTTATAATGCCACAGTTTTTGCACAATCTAGAAAAGCTGTATTAATTACTTCTTAGAGCGATCGCTTTTTCCCGGAGCTCTTGTTATTGAACTGTTTATTGTCTATAGCTTCCTTCCGACCAGGGTGGGGCTCAGAGATATCCTTCCGCTTCCAACGGTACTCGACTGGCTGCAGTAAACGAATGTCTCTCTCGTAACATGCCGAGGGTGTATGTGTTGTAGGAGTTGTTGATCGAGACTGTTTGGATTTGTCTTCCTTCTCCGTTCTCCTTGGTTCCTTCGCTTGTTTAGCAATATAGATCGGAGGTAAATTTAGTCATAGTAATATACCAAGTTATTTATAATGTACTAAATGTTCTACATTATGTCCATTCGCGATGCCGCATCTGTAGTGGTCACAGTCTGAAAAGTCAAATCTAGTGTTAGGCCTATGATGTACCGATTCACTTAGTATTGATGGGTGGGGTCATGACCGGCCTCCTATTCAAGCGTTATACTTACACGTAATCATTTAATATCTAAAATTTAAGTCCTTGATGAATGGATTAAAAGTTGGCTGGTTGTATAGTGTTCTGTGAGATTCAGCATTGCACGCATCATTACCTTCTTTGCGGTCAAAGGTTATATAGGTGGTTTGACCGGATTAAAATAGGTTAGGCCGCATTTATGTTTCTCAGGACAGGATTTATATAATTTTTCGTTTGGCAAGGTAGTATTCGTTGCGTTTACGTCATACATCGAATTTCCGAGTCTCAACACTTTCTATTGCATGCCAAATGGTATATATATATTTTTTGTACGTAGGGTAGAACAGACCCGCCCTGGAAGGTTTGTTTATGTTCGAATAGGTTTCGTCTCAGTTTTTTAAAGACCAGTTTTTTAAAGACCAGTTTTGTTGTTACTAAAATGTGTTTATAGTGGAATAAGAAAAATGAAGTAACAGCTCTAAAATTTCAGCGGTCGTGTTAAATATCGTATCAGCAGGTGTAGGTATATTTGTAGCGAGGATGTGTAGTTTTATGGACTATTTTGGTTCTTTCTAAATGGTTTCGATTCGGACAGTTTTTCTCTTTTGTGTTTCGCGTTTGTGATAAACGTGAAATTTTTATTGAAATTAGCATTTGTGTAGGTGTTAAAATGTTCATGTCGTGTTTGAGTGTTGCTGCCAAATTCAATCTTACTGAACGGTGTTTCCATAATTCTGGACAGTACATACTGTGTATGTGTAAGCCTTGCGTGTGATACTAAAATATTCTTTCAGTGTTTTTTTTTTTTTTTTGTTAAAGTGTTCAATCTTAAGCCATAACTGAATAACACAAGTGGATGGTGGATAGTATCTTATTATATGCAATTAATTTTTAATTCCTTTTCAAGATATATGTAGAGAAATCTCTATGGTGAATATACTTAAAAACATCTGATCTTATGATAAGCAGTTTGCTTGTAAACGTACTTGTGTGTACATTGTAACAAATGTTTAAACTGAAAGTTTGTTTGAAATTTTAATCAGGTGAAAGTCTTTTGGTTGTGGACTGTACTTTTACATAGTATGTATGCAAGAAGTTTCATATTATAATTTGACATATGAGCAAGGAGACTAAAGTAAACAAAATTTTTTTTTTAGCTTATAGGTGTTTCTCTGCACCTGTATTTTATTTCCTGTATGTGCATATAACACCAATTCAGCAGAGAAATTATTTCAGATGGGGCAGTTTTGGTAAACTGAAGATCTTCATGAAGGCAAATTTTTTTTTTCGAATACAGAATTTGTAGTTTCTTTTGGTAAGTGTCATTCCATGCTTTAACTGACACAAGCTTCTTGTTTCAGGCATTCTTCAGCCATTCATGGCCACAGTAACTGAATCCTCTAATATCCCATTTTTTTCTGTAGTAAAATCAGGGAAGTGAAGAATATTTTAAGTTTTCATTTTATGCATTAGTTGTAGGTTTAAAAGCAAATAACTGCAAAGGAAATGCAACATAGAAAAGCAGTAATTATCTGGACAATTTTTTTTAAACTAATTGACCCACTGGAATTATTTGTATTAATGCTGTTATTTGGTATTTTTTGAGATGTGTAGATTAAAATGTTAATTTTTAAATATTTATTAAGTTATTCTTATAACATGAGAGGTAGGGTGTGAGATATAAAAAATCTGCACAGTTAATGCTAGGTAACTAAGAAAAATATTTGTTAATTTGTGGGAGGTTAATTTTTGAAAGGCTGAAGTTACTTTTTGTGTGTTTTAATGAAATAATGGGTATCTTCTGTAATATATGTAATTCTAAGAAACTGGTATTTTCTGTAATATATGTAGTTCTAAGAAACTGGTATTTTATGAGAAGTAATATATGTTTAGATGAAAAATTGGAGATTGTGTGGGCCTTTCAAATAATGGAAGATTATTTATAATTCAGGACTCATGGTTTTAGGGAAGGGACAGAGTCCTAAGTGTACTATCCATTCCATTCCTTACCTGGACTTAAAACCACATCCCTGTCACTGTGGGTGTTGCTGTAGTAGGAGTGTTCAGAGGCATTGTAGTGCTGCTAGCAGTGCCAAGAGAAAGGCAACAGCATCATTGGCAGAGTTTCAAACTTCCCACTCAGTGTTTAGTCAGAACTACTTTCAACCCAAATGGCCATGGCAGTGGTTATTTGTTGAATGCTGCTGTTAAAGAAAAATGTATAAAATTTTATCAGCTTGAGAAAAATTTTCTAAGCTGTTTGTCTAATGACCTAAAGTTTGTTGATAGGCAGTGCATATATTTCTTAACATGTGGGAAGTAAACATGGAGCTTGTGTCAGGAATTCAAATTGTTTTGTTGCATATGTGTAACTAATTGTCTGGTGCATTCAGTGGGCATTGACTGAAATCTGTTCATTTTACATACGTGGTTAACAATCTCACAAAATATTTAAAGATTCTATAAGTGCCCAGCAATGATTGTGGATATAGCAGTATCTCTGGGTGAACAAGAAATAAAAATCAGTTACTGTAAAGGGAAATGTTATTTATAGTGGACTGGTGTGCAAAGACACCTCAAATTCGTCCAAGAGACTGATTCAGTATTTAACAGTTTCTGTTGCAAGCTTTTGAAGTTCTTAAATTAAATCCAGGTCACATTTCCTCTTAATGAGTTTTATGCCACTAGCTAAGGTCAACAGTGCAAATGAGTTTAAAATTCTATCGCTAGCATCATAAAGGAATACTTCCTAAAATTTTGTAAATTAAATCAAGCTATTTTTCTGTATATTTTGCTGTTGTGCTATTTTTGTTTTCAATCATTTGTATTCATATTTCTGTGCACTCAAATAAAATGCTTAGTTTTTATCCCTGATAAGTCCACTTTGGTCTGTAGGTAGTGGTTGAGATGTACCGCTTGTGGGACCAGTGTGGTTCATGTCCTCATGGTGCCAAACACCTACCTGGTTCAGAGGCCACTCTAACCCAATGTTGGAAAGTCCTCGTTATAAATAAGTATCCTCTTTCCTTGGGGGTTTGCTGATGTCATTCTAGTTAATTGTGTTACGAAAGTACAGTCTTGTTGGCGTTGTAACTAACCAGACACACCTTAATAACTTGATATAGATTTGCTTATGTGAGTAAAGATCTGTAGCACAGTATTAAGAGGGAGAAAAGAAAAATGTCCATGTTAGACAATATTGTTCAGAATGGGAATAGTGTTGCTTTTTAACAGGGATCACATAGTGTTAACAGCTTGTATAGGCCAAACAAGAAACTACTGATGTTGGGAACAATTTAAGACCTGTTTCCTTATTAAGTTATTTTGCAATCTAATGCAGTGCCATGTACCAGAGGCTGCGGAACCGCCCGAGCCCGGTCAGTAAATTTAGCCAAGAATTTTTTTGGCACATATGTGATTTTTGATGTGCCGTAAAAAGTCGCTCTAGGTAAGTGGTCAGGTGGTCCTAATCCCTAGCAAAGCTCCTTAGCCATTGTTTTTCTTCTGTTTGTTCCAGGAAGGGGTGCACCACAATTCGAAACTTCGGTCCCAGTCAACGAACTTTACTTTCCGCCGCCCCTGCCATGTACTATAGATAATTAAATGTTGAAGCAGTGCTGGCATTAAGTTATTGAAGCAAAAGTATATAGCAATGTAGGTAACTGAATATTTGAGTGTCACCTTAAGCTTTAAAGGAAGTATTTTATAACTGCTTTCAGTTTTTGTTAGAACTTTAACCTAGTCTGGATTTATTTTGGACATGGTTTTTATTTAGTTTAAAATTGAGTGGTTAAAGTATTCTTGGGAGTAGTGCTCCTGTGGCTTGCATTATGTGGCAATATTCTGTAATGATTTGTACATCTCATATTTTTGACAGTTGCACCAAAGCAAACAGGTGCTTCCTCACTGGCTTTAGCAAGACTTATAGTTGCTTCCCACTTACATTTCTTAATGTCAAGCTGTGAAAGTTCTGTTTAAATCAAACTTGAAGTACTGTACTACACAAATCTCTCCAAAATCATAAGTTTGTCTTTTTACAGCTACATGTTTGGTGGTGTTCTATAGAAAGTCTTTGGCACTGGAAACTTCAGAACTGTTTCAAATAATCTTGGTTTTTGGAACTTTTCTACTTGTGATTATCCAGGGATAGCTGGAAATTTTGTAGTGAGTATAGAAAACATGGCTAAATTTCCCAGGCAGCACATTTTGATTTAACCATAAACTGTTATTTAATTTGTGCAGTTTGTTTTAAAGACCACAAAAATGTTTTTATCACACTTACAAGGGAAACTATTGGACCTCCCGACGACAACCTTCACAGAACGTTCTGTGGTTGATAAGCATGACACCAAAGTAACAGCTGTGAAGTACATCACAATCACCTCCTTGTACATGGTTTATAAATGTGGGATGCCTGCCTGTGACTTATGCAGCCATAAAGTGTCAAACGTGTAAATGTGGTGTGATGTGATTGGGTGATACTGCGCATGCCTGGAAGGTGTCCTGTGTTGTGTACGTCAGTAACTGTTAAACGTCAGTAGTGTGAGACAGCGCATGGGCCTGTTTGTATGCATACAAATATTGTGTTGTTTTTTTTAAGAAAATGGCTTGTAACCCTCGTGCTGTAGTACAGATACTGGTAAACGAGATGATGCAGAAATACCAAGCAGACGACATGGCTTCAACGTACATACAGGCCAATTGCAAGGCAGTTGTATAGTGTTTTGGAGCAACATGTCATTGAAGGTGCTGATATGTTTGAAGGACAGACATTGTGGCGTGATAGTGATGAAACGTCGGACACGTTATCTGAACATAGTAATACACAAAGTACTTCAGCAGACAACGTGCCAAGCAGTTCGAGTTCCTATGAACCATCGCCCCTCAAAGTGAAACGGAAAAGCATTCACTAACAGTTTGCCAGACAAACCATGCAGAGTGTCTATGACCATGTGAAGGTCACAAAGAAAGCCATTGCAGCAACTGCCCATAAATACAAGATATCACCAGAAAAAGTGCAGCAAATAGTAACTGCTGTTGAGTGGTGGTATGATGGAACACAAAACTGCATGCATTTGCCAGCATATGTACACCAAATTCCAAGATGCGTGTAACATGGGACTCTCAGTTCACTACTGGCATTTTAAAGACTTAAGTGAAGGAAGCAGCCAATGCAATGGGTATCCCCAATTTTAAAGCCAGCACATATTTTTTGCACAAATTCAAACGCCGCTATAAAAATCTCGTCGCGCAAGGTTCATTGCCAGGCGAGTTGTTACCTTTGACATGTCCGTAAGAAACAGCGCATTGGAGTTTGTACGAGATGTTACGGACTACATTACTGCCACTGCAATTGATGCCGATGTGGTGTTCAATACAGACCAAACTCTATTTGAAAACGAACTCTCTTCAAACAGGACGCTATCACTGACTGGGGAGAAGACAACTGAAGCTGTTGTGCAATCCATTGCATCGACTATCCACTGCTATACCATTGAGGTGCTTATGTCAGTGTCAGGACACCTTGCAAAGAAACTGTACATCTGCTTTCGGGAAGGGGTAGTAAGTTTGGCAAACGTGTTTCCGAAACAGTACGACGTAACCAGCTTCCAAATATAGAATGTGACTGCAGCACTAGTGGTAAGATGTCCACAGCTCTCGTTGTATCCTGGATGCATAAGGTACTGGAACCAAAACTAACAGGACCTTCCCTTCCTGTCTCTTACTGGATTCGTGGTCTGGTCAAACAGACGCTAGTTTGCCAGCCAAAGCCTTCGATGACAGGGACTTCAATTTGCACACAAAAATCATATCGCCAAATACTGCCAGCCCCTTGATGTGTATTTCTTTCGACAATACAAACTGTTTGCACAACGCATGGGAGAGTACATACGTTCTGATGAGGTGCATGGCATCAACCTGCATGACAGAATCTTCATTTTCAAGTTGTGTGCACTGCAGTACCAACCTATGCTTCGCTATGCATGGAAGGCGTCTGGATACTAGCCGCACGAAACACCTCTTCCGTTCCGTAATGTGTTAGACATCAATTTTGCTGTGCTTGACATGTGCAATGCTCCTGACTGTGATTCCAGTGCAGTCATCTGCTCGTGGTGCGAGATTCACCTTTTGCTTGCAGCACTGCCTTCTCAACATATTACCATGATGTGGAGTGAGGTATGTATATGACATTTGCAACTTAATGGTGGTGTACGTGGTCTCTCTCTACATTTAGGTGCCTCATATCTAACTGGGTAAATGTTGTTTGACACTTTATGACTGCATGTACATTAAGGTGGGCGTCCCACTTTTATACGCCATGTTCTAGGGGTTGCGGGCGATTGCGAACTGCCTTACTTCACACGTTACTTTGGTGTCATGCTTGTCCAGCACAGAACATTCCGTGACGATTGTCGTCGGGAGGTCCAATGGTTTCCCTTGTTAGTGTATGGTGAGAGAAGATAAAATTTTGCAGTAATGTCATTATTTGTTGGTTTTATCCAGCATGGTAGATCATGTTGGGCTGTGGTATTTCATCTTGCAACTAGGAAGGATATTTGTTAATTAGAATCACATGATGTAAATTTCATGTTGTCTGTGAAGTTTCTGAACAAGAGTTGGCAATAGTTCTGTGTGTCAGCTCAGTGAAACAGGAAAAGTTACTGAAATCAATTGTGAGCTCACATGTGAGGTGTAAAATGAAATTTTGCAGATGTAGTAGTAGTGTCTTTGGATATTTGATACTCCATGTTAAGCATAGAATGAACATCAGCTTTCTGTGCCAAAAATGCAATGTTGCAGCATCTACAAGGTATGTCTGCAGTTCCAAAATAGTGTAGCAGGCACCTTTTCTTTGTAATTTCAGAATTTAAAAACTTCAGGGAATGATACTGAAGCTTTGTGAATATTTCAATAAAATCATATTGCCAAAACTAAACTGGGCATATTTTACGGAGAACGGAATTCCATCTTTACGAAACTTTCGAAAACTGAAAGTCGACGGAGTTCAGATTTTTTCAGTAATCGTAATTTTTTTTTCTCGCGATGTTGCCTGTGTCCAGTATTTTTAAGTAATATTTTACTGCATAAATTTTTGCATTTCACCTTGAAAATAGGAGAAAAATGTCCAAAACCGGAAGACGGACGGAATTCCTGTAATCGCTATTGCCCTCTCCCCCACAAGTTTTTGCATTTAATCTTGATAAAGGAAGGAGGAAATTCCCGAAAACGGAAGTGACTAAGTTGGAAAATTTGTAAAAATTGATGCATGGTGTTCAAAAGTGTTAATATTCCCTAAGTTACACCATTTATCTGAAATAGTTGAAGCTTTGATATCGTGCGCTCATGGTCCTCAGGCTGGTTGTTATCAGAGGGCAAAAAAAATCAAGAAAAGAAAGAAAAGCGACAATGAAGTAGGGAGAGAATGATAGCAGCAGAAAGAAAAATTAAGCAATTGATGCTGTGCAGTTGCAGAGTCAACAAAAGACAGACTAACAGTAGTCTGATTTCTTGCTGTCTTCTGATTTTTCACCATTTAAAATGTTCAGCCCCTCTCCTTCTTTGGTCTCATCTTGTCTTAAACTACAATTTTAGAGCCAGTATAATCATATGGTAAGTGGAGATTCGTGCACTGCGCATTCACTTGCTTGGATTTCCTGTCTGTCAGGCATTGTGGAATTCTGAGCACATCTTACTGATTTTTACAGATGGAAGTTTCGAACTTAAATCTTGCGATTATGCCCTCCCTGGGGAATCAATTTTGTGTTTCTCACGTGCTAAGTTTGTTTCATTAGTCCTTGTTTGTTGTAACGTTTTGTTTGGGCACATATTTGTTTTTTACAAAGAGATGGATCATTTCCTAAAATAGAGTATGTATGCCATGCAATACTAGTTATTAGTAACAAGGCTATTGCCAATGTTGGCAGGTATAGACTGTCTTTTTTTTTTTTTTAATATCATGGTCTGAGACATGCCGTTAATTATACGAAGGAAGAAATTGTTTTTCTCAGAATTCCCCGATCAATGAATCATATGCTGCTGCTGCGGATTATGTAAGAATTTTTTTTTTTTTCAGCCTTTGGATTACATGCCCTTGCGGATCTCATGAAGGAAAAAAAAATATGGTACTTTGAATTAATATATACAAAATATGGCATCCACAAGTAGTATTTTAATAAAATCGAAATCTGAAATTTTAATTTTTTTTGAGATCATTACTGAAAGAATGGAAAAGAAAATTGTGAAGCAAGTTGGAACTTTATTTTGCAAAAAGTGGTTTGGGTAAAAAAATGACTGCAAATATGGTTTACCACTTTTCGTTCCAGCGTCATAACCAAACATGTTTTTGTTCATGCGTTATTGACTTCGTTTCACTTGGTGCCTAAATTTTGGAGCTAGCTCCTAGATCTAGAACATATTTGTCAAGCCCTGCCCAACTGAACATTTGTGAGATATGCTAGAATAGGTGTGAATTGAGCTGATGGAGCTGCTGTAGCAGACATGATTCAGAAAATTCTTAGTATTTCAGGATGAGTTTAACTGATCTATGCAATGATATCAGACCTATTTCACACAATGCTTATGATGAGACTAAACGAAACAGCTGTCTAGCTCATAACTGTGTTTGGATACAGAGCTTTCATTGTGTAGCTGTGTGAAAGAAGCTAGGAAGTCTTGTTGCTAGGTGATTGCATATTTATTACACTGAAGCAGTGAGTTCCTGGGTTGTTTTGATTTGTACACCTCTCAAAGTGTGAAAAGAATTCAAGGCTGAAGAAATGTGATTAATACAGTCAAAATTTGTTCAAAAGAAAATGTCTTATCTGAAAGAGAAATAAGCTTCCATAAATTTCGTTCTGGAAGTAATGTGGCAATGTAGTAGCAAGTTAGAAATACACAAATGAGTAACACAAAATTTCATAAAGGGTTGTCACATAAAAGGAGGAACCATACCCCCATAAACATTTTTTGCCAGAACTAAATCCAGTAAGGTTGCAGTTTCCTCAGTAACAAGTACTCTAAGTATCAGAGTTTAAAAAGTAGTCAGAATTAACAAGTGGGTATTTCTGAAATTCATGCAAACAGTATGAGTAACCAGTATAAGATTCATGGCAAGTGGTGCCATTAACTGTTGACATTTTTCAAAGATGTGTAGATGTATTTGTAGTAATTTGTCTGAGATAAAATATGCAAATCCTCATGTGGGTAAATTATCTGAAGAAAGTACCTGTAGACATAGCTAAGTTTTATTTAAAGGGGGAGGGACATACTTGATGAGTGTGCAACAGTCCAACTTTCCTAGCTCTTTCACCCATCCTAACTAGCTCAAACCCTGCAGAAAGGACTGTCTTAAACTAAGTTGGCATACTAAATTAAGATATTGAAAGTGCACAAAAATTTTAACAAACACAATTCTTTTTAGATTTCCACTGTTTAATTCCACAGAACATTAGCTTTGAATTAAATAGCAACATTTACCTTGAGGCTTTTACACTATAGAAGACGCACAAAATGATTAACTTGGCCCATACACCCCTCCTTAGCTGATACAGGCAAATGAGAACTGAAGTGCAGCAAGAAACAATCTGCTTGGTCCAGTTCGGCACAAAGCAGTTGACTTGGCCGATACACCTCCCCTCGGCAGACTCACTTAGCGGCAGACAAATGAGAACGGAATTCAATACATGCTTGGCCTAAATATCTCTCGTCGGCAGATGCACTTAGCAGCAGGCGGATGAGAACGGAAGTGCAGATGCATTGATGGCAAGCGAATGAAAACCGAAGTGCAGCAAGAAACAGTCGGCTTAGTCCAGTTTGTCACAAAGCAATTGACTTGGCCCATACACCTCTCCTCGGCATATGCAACTGACCACAGGCAGATAACCGAAGTTCAGCTTCAATATCACTCGCCACATACAGTCATACTCAGCCTGTCCTGTATTCTTCAAACTGCAGAACGCCAGCTAGGTCAGCTGACTCCCAGTTTCAAACGTAATGCAGCAACAGCTACACAAAGTAGTGAAGATGCACAATGCCAGCAAGGTCTGCTACACAAAGAAACAGACTTCGTTGCATGCTCTTTTATCTTACTTCATTCAATAGGCAAGGAACCTGCATCCAAGAATATGCAAATTATGCACACCAAAATGATGAGCCGAAAAAGTGCTTTGAGGCCTTTTAGATCTCACTGGATGCTTCATGAATGCCTTCTCTGATTACCCGTGACGTGACTGGCGCGATTCGTTAGACTTTGCCCATTAAAGAGTAAGATCATCTTGATTGCTTATACCTATGTGTAGCCTGTATATGGATTTCTACTGTAACATTTAAAGCATATAAGGATTTTATTGCACTATCCATATCTTTTTGAGTAAGACTTTCTAAGGGGATAAATGAGCTTTTCACCTGCTAATTGTATGTCAAATTAAAAAAACATTGAAAAGGCACATGTCAGTATTTAGATATGTTAAGAATATTCAGTATTTCTTATATTTTAGTATAGGGTCATTTAATGTAAGTGTGAAACTCAAAATTTGAGTGTAGAACAATTTATCGAAGCAAAATGTGTATGAACCATCGATATTGCATTCTTTTTCACATAGCAGACTTGATAAACATGCATGGTGTTTTTAAACCTTGTTCCACAAAAGGATTAATTTCTAGCCTTTTTGATTTGTGGAAGGGTACATATGGTTTGGAGACCTTTGTCAGACTAGCAAATACTAAAAAAAAAAGCTTCTGAATGAGGGATCAATGCTTTGATATCCACTTATGAAGGGAAAGGGAATGTGCAGTACTATAATTATTGGGACATTAAATTAATTTCTTATACATGTGTATATACAGGAATGAATAGTAGATAAAGCCACTACAGAAGTAAAGATTTTTTTTTTTTTTTTAACTCTTCCCACGAAGTGTAATAGGTGCCCTCCTTTCCTTGAGCCAACTTGAAGTATGGAGAAGGAAAAAAATGCCGTTAACAAAATCGAATTACACATGCTGCTATGAATGGGAGTCGAACAAGTAGGTTGTTAATGTTCATGTAGAAGTGAAGAAAAGAGTACAAAGATATGTCCTAGTACTAGTGTTGCAAGAGTAGATTTAATTGAAGTGAACAGCATTATGTGGGCATGATGGAATAACTAGAAAAAGTCATTAGGTGTGTGGTGTGGTAAAGAAGGCAGCCAGTGAGATTGAAAACTTGTGTTTTTAAGATGGAGTGGCAGTACTGGTTGATGTACAAACACATGAGTAGTAAAGCAGTATTGAAAACTCTGAAGTAACTGATGGGCATAAATATTTAGTACAAGAGTGAATAATTTTGATGTTGGTTTCTTTACCAGTGGTTCCTCTGACAGTTGCTGTGGAAAGATTTTTGGATTTAGTGTTGCTTGATGTGATGTTCTGCCCATATTATGTAGCTCTGAATGCTGTTTAAGCTTGACCTGTGAAAGTAGGTGACACCTATTTACAACTCTCTTGTTGCTTGTAGAGCTTAATCGTTATGCAAGAGTTTATTCCTGAAGTTCGAAACTTTTGAATCTCTATGAAGAAGAAAGTATGCATTTTTTTGTGGATTGAAGATGATCAAGCAAGGGTTTGTACACACTGGAGCTGTGAACACATGCTGAAAGTGTACCAAGATGTGATAAGATGCTGCAGCATGTTCTCCAGTGTGGTGTTCCAGTAGTAAACATTTTGATCTTGCGAGGACAACACACTGGAAAGTGTGATACAAGTTCTACTGTGTTACTACCATGAAGGACATCTTATACCAGTGTGTGGAGTCAAGTTCCTATGTCTGTTGAAAATAAGAGATGTACAAAGCATAAAGCAGATTCTGTAGATGATGCTGTATCATACTCTTAAAAAGCTTTAATGACCTTTCACCCTCACAACAACATGTGGCAAGAATTCTAGCAGGTGTTGGAAATATGTGGGTGGTATTGTGTCCCATGATTCTAGCACAGCTGTCCAAAAAGCTGTGAGTTGCTAAATGGTGAGTTCGGGCTTGACTATTACTTCCCTTCGTCTTTTAGATCCTCCATTTGGTTCAAATGCAGAGAGCGAAAAAGTCATTCTAGGGTTGTCAGCTTACTAGAATACTCCTCTAACCAATCCTGTGACAAACAGAAGCCATGAGAATGGATGTTATGTTGTTTTGTTGAAAGAAGATATCCTGTAATCTGATAGTCAGGATATCTTTCAACAAGTCAAGTATGTCAACATAAGTCTATAGTGGTCTTAATTAGGTACAAGGGACCCTAACATGGCCCGTGTAAACATGCCGCAGAACACTACATTCTGCTTCCATTAGTCTGTAACACCCTGACTTAAAGTTAGGGTGGTCTAGTGGAACACCAGTTTGTAGTACCAAGGTACCCATTTCCAGTCTTCTGTGATCCAGTGGTGATGTTCTTTTGCATACTGCATTGTAATTGCCCAGTGATGGTCTTTGCACAAACCTTTGTAGGTGAATGCTGCCCTTTCAACAGTGGCACAACATTTCAATGTTAACATATGGGTGAGGTGATGCCCACCTCAACTACAACAGCTTGTTTAGTTGAGGTGGGCATCACCTCACCCATATGTTAACATTAGCTCCTAATATTTCTTAGCTTAGGTGGAAATCTGGAGTAATGCATGGATGCTTAGTTTGTTTACTCAAACTAAGGGATGAGTTATTATAATCTCCCCTTAAAAAAAAAAAGTTAAATGTATTAATGTACACTGCTTGGATAGTGGCATTTCATTTATGTTAGCACAGCTTTGTTATAGAAGGAGATTGATTGTCTTGTGTGATGCAGAAGTATTGCATAGTTATAACTTAAATTGGTTTTACCGTTAGTTAACACATGAATGTGTTTCAGAATTTAAGTTTTGGTTAAGAGTGTTCATATGTACGAAACGTTAACAGTCAACCCTGAGAATGAGATTTTTGTGTGGCCTTAAATTGAGGAAGGGCAGTTATGTTCATGAGGGTTACTAAACTCTGAAGCCTTGTTGTGTTAACAGTCTTAAGCGAGGCATAGATACTCGTTTTATTCTTTCTTACCTGGACCCAAATGGCTTAAATTCAGGCAGCTTTTTATAACATCCCCAAAACTGTAAATTCCACTTAAGAGTTTTGCTTTTGACGATGTGCTCAGGAAACAAACTGACAATTTATAATCCTAAAGGAAATGTGACTGATGCAAGAATAGTGTTCAAGTATGTGAAGTATTGCTGTTTCCTAAAAGAAACTGTTTTAAGGTTCAGTCATTTTAGCGGCAATTCTTCACAAATCCCATTGTGTAATCAACTCTTCCATTATTAGTTTGGGCAATATGAATTCTATATCTAAATGGTGGTAAAGTCTGGGAATAAATCTCACTAAGCTATTTAGTTTTCATATTTGAAAGTGCAGATTACTTTATACAGTATTTACTGTTATGAAAGTTAGTTGTTACTGTGATCATATATGTTGAAAAACTGTAATAGTATGCAGTCTTTGAAATGTACAATTTCTTTGTAAACAGTAATGTTTTAATACTAAACTGCATTTTTTTTTACTTTGGTGATTTGTTGTACTTCCTGCTTGCACTTTTCAATATAAGCTTTTGGCATATTGCCATGTGTGAAAGTCATTAGCTCTTGGAGATGTGCCATGGACACTGTTGTCTATTTGAGAATACATCTTGCCCATCTTTTTGTCATGATGCACAATCTCTGAACATTAGTATTGTGCAATTAATGTGGAGTTGATGGAAGAAATGTGTACTGGTATGAATGTTCATTTTTTTTTTCCTCTCAACATGGGAGTACAATAAAGGTAGTTTAGTTTTCAAGGAAAATGTAATCTGTTAAGGAATTGTTAAGTTCTGATGTAGCAGAAATGAATTAGTAAGGCAAGAAATGTGGTATGTTTTTAGATACAAAATGGGTGTTGTGGTGACTATGCTTTTATGTATTTGGAAAACTGAAGAAAGTGGGGTTTTGCATTACTCATTCTTGTGAATTCTAAATAATTCAGTACATTCATTTTACTTCGTTTGAGTACTTAAACATTTTTGACTGTGGATATACTATTTCACATAAATTTTTTTTATTAATGGAACTTCATTAAAAATATTGAACATGCATACAGGACAGCTGATGCCCCATGTTTGCACTAAACATTCAAAAACTGGCTACTTTTAAGTGATGGTTATTATCATTAGCTCTGCCCCATGATGGTAGTGTAGTTGTGTTATAAGTAGTAAAATGTGAAATTATCTATTAATTTGCTTTTTCATTGATTTAAACTAATTGCATTTGTGCCATGTTAGATGTAGGGGTTACAATAGTGTGAATTGGGTTTTGCTTTCCAAATTAAGTGAGTTTTCTGACATAAATTGGCAAATATTGAAAACTGGTGTCTGATAGCTGATTCACAACTTAGTTGAAAATGTCAAGCATGTTTTTCAGGAAAGCAAATGGCCACTTCGTTTACGTAAACCTTGTGGTAATCAAATACTTATGAATAGTTACCTCTACTATTAGAAATGTTTATTTCAGCAGTGAAACAAAGTGAATTGCCAAAATGGGACATATTGTATTACTTAGAATTTGTAATAATTAATGTTTGTCACCTGTAAGATTACCAAAAGTGGGATGAATAAAGCTGACAGCTTTTGAAAGTGACAGTCTTACCTGTATGAAGAGGGTTCAAGATAGTTTGAATTTGGGGTTGTAGATCAGGTGAACTTTTCTGCATAGCAAGAAAATTTTTTAGGGTTGATCTGGGTGTGCTTTCTCAGATGTGATAACAGTAGCTATGGCAGGTTCAGGACAGTGCAGACATGTTTTCTTTTCATGGATTAGCAATTTGACCAACTGTTACAAGCTGAATTTTCAAATTTTGTGTTGATGCCTGATGAGAGGTTCTTGTGTTACTATGGGTCCTTGAAGACTACATTAAAGCTGTGTTTGTGGAAGTGGATGACTGATAATCAGTGCTTTAGGGGCCCTATGCAGATATTGTGAGACTGATAGTGCAGGCAGATCTGTCTTCCAAAATTCACGTTTTTAAGTCAGACTTACGTCATGGAGGTCTACACGAAGAAGGAAATGGCATATTTCTTGTGGATAGGTTAAGCGAGGATTACATAGTTGTGAAAGTCTGCTTATAAGTGCCAGTCTGGGACTTTCAGCTGTGGCTTGATCTTTACCCCTTAATCAGGATGGAGGACATTTTAATAAGCATGCATGACTGCTTACCAGAAGAGGAACCAAGTCCAGAATATTTGACTAGTGTTAGCTACAATGTGCACTGGGGAAGGAGGTGCTATGAGTATCTGTGTCTGTCTACAAAGGATAGCAGTATGTATCTTAGATTATGTAGTACATTCCTGTTTCTTTACAAATAGAAGCTAGTAAGGGCAAAATGGTGAAGGATTTGAAGATAGGGCAGTTTGAAACTCTGAATGTTCCTACAGATGACATGTGTTGAATTGAATACAGATTCTTCTTTTGTGGTACCTGTGACTTAAGTTGTTGAGTAAATTTTGTGAGATGATGGTATCATTCTGAAAGTGTTTTCAGGTGTTATGGTATTCAGTGGAGTGGTACTTTAGTTTTTCAGAGTCCGTCTCCGTGCTGTTTTCATGTGCTCCCCCGTTAGGGCTGTTAAACATCAGTGGGAAGTTTTCTTGAAATTTAGATGTGTGACCAATCACTTCAAATTTTTTATAAGTCCAACATATTCATGACTCTTTATAAAAAGATCCTCTTTATGAATCAGAGTAGTAAATCTGATGCCAAGGATACAATCAAAATACAATAACCAGACTTCCAAAGCTCTTTAGTTTTCAGCTCTTTCTAACCATGCATTACATCCATACAGTAAGGTTGATCAAACAACATACTAATTTTTGTTCAGTGGCATACTTTTCTAGAAAACCTGAATGTGTATAAAGACATTTTGTGTTCACTTCAGTTGGAACAAAACTTCATGATGCACCACCTATGCTTGTGATGTAGCTTCCAAGATATGCATGTTAGTCCACCTTTTTAACAGGACCCAGTCCAATTTTTTAAATTCACCTACTGGTAGGTTAGGTAAGGAGCAATTAAGTATTTGGTTTTTGGAGAACTTTTTGTGGAAACAATCTGCCTGGTTTCATTTGCTATGCAGTGGATCACCTTTTATCATGCCTTCAGGTTTGGTTCATATTCTCTTAATCTGTGCCACTGACTAACTTGCTGATAATTAAATTACAATCAGACTTCTGTTTTTTTATTGATAGCCTTAGGTAAGTTAAAACTTCTAGTTAATACATCTCATTATTTGGAAAGTTGCATCTTTTAATCTTCACAAAGTAGTTTTTGTCATTCAACTATTTATTACCAACTTCACCTTGAATTGTTCACCTGGGAAACAGAAATTCAAGACAATATATGTACTCATCTATGATGTTATACTGAATTGTCTATTTAGGAGAGCACAAAGGCAGCATCTTTGATGTCTTTGACACAAAAAGTCATAAGACCGTACTTCAAGACCTCGTGACTATTGGCACTGAGGAATCCAAGCTTTATTGGTGTTTTCCTTGTGGCTGAACAAAGTGTGCAAGGAGGATAAACCTCTCTCCACACCTTGTTCTTAAGATCAGATCACTTTTTTAACATAGTGTATCTTGTGCATTTAAAATGTTACACCAACCTTCACTGTGTGTACTCAGTGTGGATGGGTGTGTATGTCTATTGATTGTCAATGTGTTACATTAAACAGTAGTTGTAATGTGCAACTCAAAGATTGTCATGGGCCACAAGCATTTTCTTTTTCATTTTTGTAATTTGGAGAAACCACTTTTGTCTTTCTTTTTTTTTTTTTTTGCTGCCAGATGTGCTGATTTCATCTGGATCCTTCTTAGCAGTTGCTAAATCAGTTTTTCTGAAGACAACTTATGTAGTAATGTTCTTAAGTGTGTACACTGACCCTGTGCTCACCTTCAGTATACATGAGATGTCAGGTTTGTCCTCTAGCACTGAACATTGTGAATGTTCTTTTGGGCTTGTATTGGGGAGTCATCAGGGGTGCTCATACTCCAAAATAAATATTGTCATCCAGTCAAAACTGGAGGATGACTGTAGTCACTTAAATCAAGAGTTGCATGTGGCTGCTAATCTAAGATTTGTTTACTTCAGCTGTTTATAAGGCCATCTCAATGTCATAGGTACATATAAGTGAAGATGGCACATGTCTGATTGGTATTCGGTGTTGTTCCTAATAATTTGCTACTTCAGTATGTGCCTGATACAAATGAGAATATATGGTTATTTCTAAGGAGGGATAAAGAAAAGAATGTTCTCTTTTAGAGAAACCCTATATTGCTTGCTGGCTCTAATGATGCTTGAAAGATTGAACTAAGCCAGAATTCCTTTGTATCTTCTATCTTGAGGAATCAAATTGTTATGCAGCATAAATTTCCATTTAAAAGGTTTTTTTTCACAAATGGATGTGATATATTAAAGATACAAATTTTTTTGTATATTATTGCTCATCTATACATGTAGGAAATGAAAGTGGCAACTTTGAAGTCGCATTTTTACCTTGGGATTGTGGTAGTTACATGTATTTCTGGTGTCTGAATGAGAATTTAAATTTTCTTAGGAAACAAAATATTTTGAGAAATTATTCCTCTCTAGAAGTGCTAAAGAAGAGCAGTAAGTTTTGTGATATAGCCTTGTATCTTCTGGGAACTTAGAGATTTCTGCAAGTTTTCATACTGTTACAAAAGTGTGGCCTCAGATTTGTACAACTCGAAATGTGAAAATATTGCTTTAAACATATTTTCATATTAATTATAATTGCCACTTATGTTATTTGTACCATGAGACCATAGCAACCAACCTGCATCTTATAAATATGCCTATTTGTAATTGCCACTTATGTTACTCTTGTACCAGGAGACCATAGCAACCAACCTGCATATTTGCATTAAACTTCATTTTCCTGGTGTAATGGTAGCACACACATTCAAATGAAAGGAGTATTGGCTAAACTTCCATGTTCGGCCCACAGCTAGTTCCGAAAGCAATAACAGATGATGACACGGTAGCACTTCAACCTCTTCTCCGCTCTTCTCGCACTTTCACGTGAAATGCGTTATAGCTACTTACGTAACTTAGTTCTCCGTCTCTGCTCCAGTGTTACGTAAGGTTTTTTTTCAATCTGTGCTCCTGTGATATGTGGAATTGGAAAAGGTTCTTTAATGAAGTTGGGCAAATGCAAGTACAGCTGCGGTCGTCTCGTCAAGGGCACCTGGATTCTTGGTATCTTTGAATGAGATACCAAGTGTTTCATGGTGGAAATCTGCCCTGATAACAACAGATCTGCAGGTACATTGCTGCCCCTAATCATCAAACACTTAGAGCCAGGAACAACGATTATGACGGACCAGTGGGTTGCATATCGAAATCTGCCAAACTCTGGCTACACTCATTTAACTGTCGACCACTCCCTCAACTTCATTGATCCCATCATGGGCGCATACACAAGGAGTAGAGAGCAATTGGCGTCCCCTGTAACATAAATTAACACAGGGAACCACAAAATGTACTTGGCAGACCATATTCTGGAATATTTATTCCGGCGGAATTGCAGTCTTTCCTCAAAACATTGCTTTGAAGTTCTGATTTGTGCGATCAGACAGTTCTTCCCTGGCAGATAAAACTTTAATTGCTTTTATTTTGCTAGCTAGACAGTTTCCTATTCATGAGGAAAAACTATTCTTCCGTCCTAATAAATATTTCTCACATATGCCAAACTGTACATTCAAAAAGGTCCTTTTAAGGGCCACCTTTAATCCATATTATTCACTTCCTTTGCCACTTTCACAACGTAACACTTCACGATGTAGCGATAACGTGTCTCCATCTATCGTCACTTCATATAACTATTTCCGGGCCGAATGTGGAAGGTTTTCCGGAGTATTATTATTACAAGTTTTTTATTATTTTTGGCATATCTTCCTTAATTTAGTATTTATTAGATAAAGAGTAATGCTGTAGTTTCATATTCTATTTGTCAGATTTTTGACTTGCCATATTTTAATGCTTAAATTGATGACTAAAACACAAGTTTTTCCCCCCAAAGGTAAAACAAAAGCATAATGACAACAGATATTTCTGTTGCCGTTCGCTGGGATCCAGCAACCCAGCAAGAAATTGACGATTATGACTATGATGGTGGTAACAGCTCATCTAGGCTATTTGAGCGCTCAAGAATAAAAGCTCTTGCAGGTATGTATGCACTTATTAAGATCTAATAGTTTGAAATATTAAGCAGGAAATTGTCTTCAAAAAGCCGTTTAAGTAGTTAATATACCATAATGTTGTTTCTGTTTGTAGTCACATATCAACTCAAGATAGTCAGCATTTGAGGTTATGCTAATTTCTAGGGTGTTTGACTCAGCATTAATCTTGGTCTTGTGCAGTGTTTTTGGGATGTTTGCATTTTGAGTTAAATAAGGTTAAATTAATTTTAAGCTTTCAGATGTTATAAATTGAAGCAAACCTCTCAGTAAATTTTCCCCAAAGGTCAGTAAAATATAATTTACACATACATCCTTTAATTTTGGATAATTTTTTGAAAGGTTCTAACCAAACCAGAATCCTTTCATAAAAATAAGACTTGTAATTCCTCTGGTTACAGGTTACAATTGAATTACAGATTTCTAGTCTTGCAAATACTTGATGTATATACACAGTAGAGTCACATTATTGTGACCACCAGCTAATATCCAGAGTAATGGACAACACCTAGGTGGGCTGGGAGTGACTCAATAAGGTGCTGGAAGGTGTTCTCAGGTATGTGGAGCCATGCTGACTGCAGTGCATCTGACAGCTGCTGGAGGGTGCGTAGTGGAAGATCCATAGAGCAAATAACACATGATCGAGGTGGTCCCACAGATGCCCAGTTGGGTTTAAGTCTGGGGAATTAGGGTGCCAGGGAAGTACTTTGAAGTCTTCATCGTGCTCTTCCAGCCACTCTCGGACATTTCTAGCTGTGTTGACAGGTTGCATTGTCGTGCTGGAAGATCCCATCCGCCCCAAAGAAAACAATCGGCATGTATGGGTGTACGTGGTCTGCAAGGATGGATTCATAACTAATTCGGTCCATAGTGCCTTCCACAGGTATGAGTTGGACCCAGATCATAACACTGCCACCATCAGCTTGTGTTCTTCCAGCAATGGTTGAAGAGTGTGTTCTCCAATGTTTCTCGCCTTGTACGCCAACGTCCCAGAAAACGTGACTCATTGGAGAATGCAATCCTTTGCCAATCAGCAGAGGTCCAATTCCGATATGGCAGTGACCATCCGTCTGAATCAAAGCCCCATACGCAGCAGGATTAGCTGAACTGTTGTTTTAGACACACTTCCAGTAACACCCCGGTTCATTCGGCTAGTGAGTTACTCCACTGTAGCATGTCGATTGGCCCTTATGCACCTTCACAGCTGACGTTCACCTCTCACATCAATGGCATGTGGTGCTCCGCAGTTTCCAACTCGCTTAATTGCAATGGTGCCATTTCTCCAATCACATACATATCACTAAGCTGTTCTCTGAGATTCAGAAGTTAGCTCCAAAAAGAAATATAAACTTCCAGATATTTTTACTTATTGTTGTCGTATCAAACTTCTCCATTTACAGCGATCTTGACATACAACTCGTGCTTCACTGATATCCATTACACGCTGTACACAAGATCTTTTATACTTCATACTCATAATCTTTTTCTCATGCAGACACTCCTGAATCTGATCCACCCATGTCTTCCTTGGCCTTCCTCTGTCTTTCCTTCCTGCCACTTGGGCTGAAAAGATTTTCTTAGTAAGCATTTCATCACTCATTCTTTCAACATGGCCAAACCACCAAAGCATATTGGTCTCCACCTTGCTAACAACATTTTGCTTCACATCACACAACTGTAATACATCTTCATTTCTCACACAATCATATCGTGTCTTGCCACAAACCCCACGTAAGTAACGCATTTCTCCAGCACACAAACTACTCCTATGTTTCTTCTGCAGTACCCAGGTTTCACTGCCATACATCAGAGTAGGAACAATTACAGTTTCATACACAGCCATGCGGGACTCTCTAGAGAACCCATCATTCCTGTGAAAACCTCCCAGAGCAACTATGATTTTCAAAGAATTCACTCTCCTACTGATTTCACCATCCAACTTGTTCTCTCTGTCAAACATGCTTCCTAAATACACAAACTCACTCACCTGGTCAATCACAGTGCCATTTATACTTACATTCAGTGCTGCCCATTCCTCTCTCAAACACCATAACTTTGGTTTTTCCCTTATTTATACTCAGTTTGAATTTCGTGCAAACTTCGTGCATCCGAGTCAACATACTCTGCAACTCACTTTTGCTCTCTGCCAACAGGACAGTGTCATCAGCATACAGCAATCTGCACACACGGATATCGCCAAGACATAAACCACTATTATCTATTTTGGCATCACGCATGCATGCATCCATAAATATATTAAACAGCCATGGTGACATTACACAACCTTGTCTAACTCCTGCACCAATGGAAAACCATTTTGATAAAACACCATTCACTCGTACACAAGCTCTACTACCAGCATACATGGCTTTTACACTATTAAGTAGATTCCCAGTAACACCATATTCATTCAACACCTTCCACAAAAGTGTCTTATTCACTCGGTCGTAAGCTTTCTCTAAATCTATGAAGGCAGTAAAAACTTTTTTACCAACAGCCAGATAATTTTCAATCATCGTGCGTAATGCAAAAATCTGGTTAGTGCAGCCTTTACCAGGCATAAAACCACTCTGAACATCCCACACTTTCAATGCTGTAAGACCCTGTACTTTTTCAATAACAACCTTACCAAACACTTTCCCTGGCACACTCAGTAGGCTAATACCACGATAGTTCTTGCATTCAGTCTGATCATCTTTTCCCTTATACAAGGGAACAATAATAGCATCCTTCCAATCCCGAGGGACCATTCCTAACTCCCAGCATAACTGGCAAATTTCAGTTAACCAGTCAATTATTGAGTCACCACCATATTTCAACATCTCTGCAGTTATGCCATCAACTCCCGGAGCCTTACCATTCTGAAGAGATTTTAGAGCTTTACACACTTCTTCTCTTGAGATCCCACCTGTGCTTTCATCCCTCATTGTTGACATCTACATCTGCCTCAGAATCATCTTTGCTTTCCTGATCTAATAACTCACAGAAGTATTCACCCCATGTGTCACTTAACTCATTGGGCTCCCATATCATTTCCCCAATCTCATTCTTCACACAACTTAAAACTTTGTTTCCCCTGTTTTTCCTGAGTCTCGTGTACTTCCAGAAGGACTTCCTATCTTTCCAAAAAGCCAGTTCATGCCTTTCCACTTTCTCCTTCCTATCTTTTGCCTTACTGTGGCGAACCAGCTTAGCAGCTTCACACTTCTTACAGCGATATTCATTCCACAGAGACTCTACCTTGCAACATCCCCAAATAGGCTTCCTTCTTTCTCTTTACTGCCTCTTCAATCTCACTATTCCACCAAGCATCACCTCTATTGTTACCCACTATTGTGGTGCCACAGACCTCTTTAGCAGCAGTGACAACACAGTTCTTGAAACATTCTCACTTCTTTTCTACATCCCTCTCACCAGACTTCAGATCCTTCAGTCGTTCTCTGAGTAAGTCAGAATACCGCTGATTATCTTCAAGGAACCTATCAACCTTTATTCTTTCTATCCTGGGTCTCTTCCTATTCCTTTTCCTCCAACCAACATTAAGTTTCACTCGGGACACTACCAAGTAATGATCAGAACCAACATCTGCACCTCTCATCACACGGGTGTCAACAACTAAGTGTTTCAAACGCTGATCGTAGACAACAAAATCTATCGCACTCTTTTGACCAAGAGTACGATTTTCCCAAGTATATGTGTGGATATACTTGCGATTGAAAAATGTATTAGGTACACACAAACCATTCTCAATGCAGAGTTCAATTAATCTTTCACCATTATCATTCACACAAGGATCATTAAACTTACCCAGAACATTGTCAGAAATTGCATTCTGTACACCTACTTTAGCATTGAAATCCCCTGCTATTATAACTTTTTCTTTAGCACCAAACTGGCTCAAAACAGGTTTTAGCTCATTCCAGAAATCTTCTTTCTTATCAGAAGGTTCAGAGTTACAAGGAGCATACACTACAACAATTACAATTGTCTGAAGTTTCACTTTCAAACGAATCCAGAGAATTCTCTCACTTACGCAACTATAGTGAATCAAGTTGTTTTTCATCTCTTCACTTAAAATCACACCTACACCAGCCTGTCCTCTCATATTATCCAATACTCCAGACCACACACTCACTGTGCCATTCACTTCTTCAACCCCAATTTCCTTCTTTTTGGTTTCACTTACACACAATATTCTCAAAAAAAAAAAAAAAAAATACAGATCTAGTTGAAACAGTTATTGATGAAGGATTTATACCTGTTTGGGGAGAAGAAAGTGATTACACAGGTTGGAAGTTAACTCTTATTCGTGAATCTATCGAAATTTCAGCTAATTTTCGAGCTTGCAACAAGGACCCATATCTCAAAATTAACAAAATATGGGATAATTTTCTCACATCGTTTTCACAAAATATTAACGACCAATTAAAGTCTTCCAAAAAAAAAATCAAGATTCCAGCTGGGAGATGCAGGACAAGACCACAACCCTGTGATAAGATTCAAAATCTGATCAAGAACGGAGCAACATACGTGATTTGATGGCTGACAAGAACCCTAGTACCTGAAACCATGGTCCCATTATAGTTTCCTGTACTCGCATTGTTTAAGTACTGTATGTTTGATTTAACAATGATCTAAGTATGAAGAGAAGCTGTTTTTTTAGGGGGAGTTAAACCTATAAGATACAATTTCATTATTTATAAATTGTAAATACATGCACTGCTGAACACTTGCTGAGACATTGATATTTCTATATATGTACTATAACAACTTTAGGTGCATTTTATACAAATGCCAAATTTTTCAGGTGAGTATGTAAATACTTTGTTTTAAACATTTTTACGTAATTTTAAAATAAAAACAAAATTAAAAAAGTCTTGGTGTAAAAATGTGAAATAGAATGAAATTAAAACTGGACATTATAAAAATGAGATTAAAACTGAAGTATAATTGTTAATTTCTTTTCTGTGTTCAGAAAGAATATTTTATAATTTTGTGAATTTTTATTGTATCAGGGAAATATTGCTGCATAGAGTAGTTTGATTGTGGTACTCAACAGTAAATGTGTTTAATTTTAATTGACTGTTAATTTCTGTTTAAGTTTTGTGTTGTGGTTATCCAAGTTTAGAAGTTGATAAAATCAGCATAGTGTACTGGTAATGTGTGCAATTTTTATGAATGTTTACACGTGCTGAATTCTTTTGTTTATTCAGATGAAAGAGAAGCAGTGCAAAAAGACTTTTTGCAAGTGGGTGAACTCTCATTTAGTACGTGCCAATTGTCGCATCACAGACTTGTACACAGATTTAAGAGATGGCAAAATGCTGATAAAGTTACTGGAAATATTATCTGGTGAACGGCTGGTAAGCTGATTTTCATTTACTCATAAATTCTGCTGAATCAATTTAAAGTTTATTTGTTGTCACGGGGTTTGTATGCCTCCTGGGTTTCCTGGAAAACTACTGGAATTGAATTTTTATTCCAGGGCCCTGGAACAAAATGAAATTTTTGGACCCGAGGACCCCCACCCCTTGGCTACGCCAATGTACACAGATTTTCTGCTTGGGGGCGTAAAACTAAACTGAGTTTTCCCCAATATCTCTGCTTCTAAAACTAAGATTTGAAAAATTCTTTCTTCAGCGGATACAGCTCCTCATGGGAAATCTTTTGCATATAATTTCTAATTTTTGGTAAACTGTTTGGCCACCAGGGGCAGAAGTGTTAATTTCTACTTCTGTTGCATTTGCAGCAGAATCTGAGATTCTAAAATCTAGATTGAAAAAAATCGTTCATGGATCAATACCACTCGCGTCGGTTAGCCTTTTCCGAATATTCTTTTTAGAATAATGCCTGGTTTCTCCGCTAGGGGTGTAGATGTATCTTATTTTTTTGTCTATCTGTGCTTCTAAGAGACCAATTTGAAAATATCTTTCTTTGTTAAATAGTTCCCACTGTGAATGGTTTTCATGTAATTTATACTTTCCACTAGGGGGTGTAAAGGTAAATTGCATTTTCCTCAATATCTCTGCTTCTAAAACTCAGATTTGAAAAATTCTATCTGTGTTGATACAGCTTCTGATGGAAAATGCTTTGCATATAATTTTTAATATTTGGTAAAGAATGGTTTGGCCACCAGGGGCATTAGGATTTATTTTTTCTGACATACACTGGCGGAAAGTGAAAAAAGAACGCCAAGAAAGGAGACGTTTGATACCAACTAAATTTATACAGCATAATAACGGAATACAGAGGATAACGTGATCAAAACATTATGGCAAAATACAGCTGTATTTGCTGGTAAACTGAAAAATAACATTTCCACGTAACATGGTTAGTACGAGGTTGAACCACCATGAACTGCGTCACACTGTGCAATTCTGGTATGGGGTCTGTCGTACAGATGTTGGATGTGAGTTCCAAGCATCCTCAACCTGGACGCGTAAATCGGGAATGGTTGTGGCTGGCCGTGGAGACCGGATGAGTTGTTGTCCCATAGAATTCCACACGTGCTCAATGGGGGACAAATCCGGTGAACGTGCAGGCCATAGAAGTTGTCTCACACCCTGAAGTGCATGTTGCGTTGCACGTGCCGTGTGTGGGCGTGCGTTATCTTGCTGGAAAACACCACGATGGACCGACCTTACAAATGGCACAACAACGGGCTGAATGATGTTGATGTAGGAGGTGCTGTTTAACGCACCCGGTACAAACACTAGTTGTGTACGGGAGTGATAGCTGATCGCTCCCCACCCCAGGAGACCAGGTGTAGGCCCTGTGTGACACTGGCGTATGCAAGAAGGGTGGAGACTCTCCCCTGTGCTTCTGCGAACACGCATACGGCCATCGGAGGCTCCCAAGCAGAATCTGCTTTCATCGCTGAACACGACAGATCGCCATTGCGTTCTCCAGTGCAGACGTTAGCGACACCACTGCCGCCGTTCCTGACTGTGGGCTGGAGTCAGAGGTACACATGCCAGAGGCAACACATGCACGTAGTCCTGCATCCAGTAGACTGTTGCGGATTGTTCGCACAGTCACCTCAGGTGCAACGGCAGCTCTGATTTGCGTCGCAGTGGATGTTCTGCTTGACAACGGCGCTCTTCTTATGCGTCTATCGGTCTGCTCATCAGTCCGTCTGCGAATCCTGGTTCCACGTCTTCTCATGTGGGAATGTTCCTCGGACCATCTATGCCACCATCGTACCACCACGGATACTTCCCATCCAATTTGCTCCGCAATACGACGATACGAACACCCGGCCTCGCAGAGTCCGACTAGACGACCTCCCTCAAAGTCCGATAACTGCTGAAATCGTACACATCTTCCATGTCCAGGCACTGCAGCTTCTTCAGGGTTTTCGCACGTGTCCATACGCCGACGACTGATTACATTCACTTCGCCGTACTCCTTCAATACCACCGACGATAATTTGCATATTATGCCGTGCTGTGGCGTAAGTGCTCACCGGTTGGTCCTGAAATTAACATCACACCTACGTAAACTCGACGCCATTAACATATGTAAATTTCATGATCGTCCGCCAATTCCTTCTTGGTGTTCTTTTTTCACTTTCCGCCAGTGTATTTGCAGCAAAATATGAGCTCCTGAAAACTAGATTGAAAAAAATTCTTCCGTGGACCAATACTGCTAGTGTTAAAAAACCTTTTGAGAATACACTGACAGAAAAAAAAATCCCAACACCAAGAAGGGGTTGTGTTAGATAAACGACAGTTGGTAGGCGGTGAGAGTACATCTGTAAGATGACTTCTATGCAAATTTCGCGCTCGGCGCAAACGTGTGGCGCTAGTAGTGCCCCTTGGAACATGCAAAGCAGGTTTGCTGTAAATACACGCTGTAACGTTCGTGAGCGTTAGTTATCGTTGAGATTCGACGTAGGGTGTTGATGTTAGTCAAGAATGCCTTTAAGAAGACGAAGAAGCCATTATCAACAGCTCACTGAGTTTGAACGAGGTCGTGTAATAGGGCTAAGAGAAGGTGGATTTTCTTTCTGCAATATTGCAGAACGACTTGGCAGGAATGTAGCCACTGTGCATGATTGTTGGCAGCGGTGGTCAAGGGAAGGTACTGCATCAAGAAGACTGGGTTCCGGCCGGCCACGTGGCACTACTGAGAGGAAAGACCGCCGTGTACGGCGTATAGCCCTGTGTCTGCGGCAGCAATTCGAGCTGCAGTTGCCACCACAGTGACACAACGAACTGTTACAAATCGGTTACTTGAAGGACAGCTTCGAGCCAGCTGTCACACGGCCATCACTGGCACCCAGGCAGAACCGGCTTTCATTAGAAAACACAAGACTCCCTGTAGCGTGCATTCCACTTACGCTTTGCGACGTCAGTGGTGTCAAGCTAGAGCTCATTGGAGGACTGAGTGGAGATCTGTTGTGTTTTCTGATGAAAGCCGGTTCTGCCTGGGTGCCAGTGATGGCAGTGTGTTGGTTAGGAGGCCAGGTGAGCGCCTGCAACCAACCTGTCTGCGGCCGAGACACACTGGACCTACACCTGGAGTTATGGTCTGGGGAGCAATTTCCTATGACAGCAGGAGCACTCTCGTGGTTATCCCACGCACCCTGATGGCACAGTTGTACGTCGGTCTGGTGATTCAACCTGTTGTGCTGCCATTCATGAACAGCATTCCAGGGGGTGTTTTCCAACAGGATAACGCTCTCCCGCATACTGCTGTTGTAACCCAACATGCTCTACAGAGTGTCGACATGTTGCCATGGCCTGCTAGATCACCAGATCTTTCACCAATCGAGCACGTATGGGACATCAATGGACGTCAACTCCAGCGTCGCTCCCAACCAGCATTAACCGTCCCTGTATTGACAAAGTGCAACAGGCATGGAATTCCATCCCACAAACTGACTTCCAGCACCTGTACGACACAATGCATGAACGTTTGCGTGCTTGCATTCAACATTCTGGCGGTTACACCGGTTATTAATGTACCAGCATTTCACATTTAAAATGGCTCTTCTCGCGCTTGCAATAAGCTGTGATCTTGAAACCTTAATCGATTAAATATGTTACCTATACAAATGTATTGCCGCCATTTCATTCCTCTACAACAATTTTTTCGTGGTGTTGGGATTTTTTTCTGTCAGTGTACTTCTTAAAATAATGCATGGCTTTTCCAGCAGGGGGTGTAATGTGCATCTTATTTTTGTCAATATCTGCTTCTAAGAGTCTGATTAAAAAAAAAAAAAAAAATCTTTGTTGGAGAGAGTTTCTGCTATGAAATGTTTCTCATATAATTTCAAGTTTTTCTTAATGCAGAAGTCTGCCACCAGTGGGCATAAGCTCACATTTCCGTTTACAGCAATATCTGTGGGACTACAAACACGATTGAAAAACTTTTTTTGGTCAGATACTACTAACTATGCAAACTCTGTGTGCGTATTTTCTTCCAAAAATAATGCACAATTTTGCCGCTAGGTGGCACAAATGCTTTTTTTTTCTTCAATATCTCTGCTTCTACATGTGCTATTTAAAAATATCTTTCAACACCGGATGCCGTTTACCTTGTAGGACACTTTTAGGGAGTGGAGGAAAAAAGAATTCTGTGTATCATTAAAAAAAGTTGCCTTGTGGTTCTTCTAGGGGCTGCTTGGCATATTTAATGCCATTAAATATTCTGATATTGAAGAGTATTTAAAGTTCCTTTGATTTTTGACCAAAATTTTATTATTTAACATAAGATATTTTTCAAATTACATTGATTATTCTAACCTAGTAAAGTATTTTGTCACAAGAATTGGCATTTAGTCTAATACTAAAGAAAACTAATTATAGATTATTACAGTCTCTCGTTTGTAACCAAGCTGCCCTTCCTTCTCCAGTTAGTTCCAATTGTATTAAAAGTATACCTACTGCCTCAAATTGCTTTTTCCCCGAATCTCTGAGATAATTCTTTTGTCCACCCTACCGTACGATCGACACTAGTAATCCAAAGAGAACAGTGCCTTTAGGCAATTTAAAACCTTGTATCCCTATGTCACTCAAGGGAGTTTCACCGAAGAACGGCACCTTCATACCTGCTATCGCTTCTAATTGTGGGAGAGTTTGCAGACTGCCAAGTTCATATGGACTGAATAAATGTAGAAGGAAAAGGAACACTAACCATTTGAAAACACAACTGCTATTGAAAGTGAAAAACATTGTAATTACAAAGTCAAACATTTTAATGTATTAAATTACCTAAAATTTTTAACCAGTAGCCATTTTTCAAAAGTGAAATATCAAAAAGAAACCATAAATCCAGGTAGAGAAGGTAAAGTACATGTTGTATACAGAAACATAAATATTTCAGTCTGCCATCCAATGAAGGCATTACATATTGTAAATAGAAAGTTCGGAATATTTTTGTACAAGTAAAAACAGAATCTTACTTTTTTTTTTTTTTTTCTTTGTTCCTGGTCTCCCAAAGGGTTAGCATTCCAGCCTTTTGGGTTCTTGTTTCTATCTAGTTTCTTGAATTCCAGTGTATGGAATAGCCTGCCTTTTTAGGTTTGTATAAAGTGCATAAAAGGGGGAAAAAAACCAACTAAATCCTGTGAAGCTTGGTGATGCACAGTGTCAATGAGGTTTACATGATTCATACTCTGTGAATGCTTTGGGGTCTCACTTTAGCTCAGTGCCTGTACTCTTATATGTAGGCACTGTAAAAAAATATTGTGTTACAGGGAAAAAAATTGTCAGTATCATGCATGTGTTTTATTTTGTTTCAGAAATTCAAGGAAGCATGTTAAAGGTTTTAATAAATCAGGATGACCCATCTCTACTAATGTGTATATATCTTTTCTGTTTTCAGTTGATGTATTCTAAATGTTGTGTAGTGCTGCCCCTGTGGCAAATGGTCTGATGCACTTCCTATGACCATTCCACCCAAGATAGCCTGGTATAAAGTCCCATATGAGGTATGGGTGGTGTATTTGTTTGATGGCACTGGCTCTGTCCCTTCTCTGCAACAAGTGGCCCTAAATTAGAGATGTGCAACTGCATATAGCACCCAGAGTTGCACATGGTCAATAAACCCTGAAACATGGGGAAGGGGGAGGATAATAAGTAGTAAACTTCCACAATTTGCAAAATAGACAACAAAGCACTGCGATTCTGGCGAAAGTTTGGGCTCCTGGAATTTTTTTATGGACTCCTGGAAAAGTCTTAGAATTTATTTTCTGTAAAAGTGTATGAATCCTGTTGTCAGTTTCACATTTGAATTAACAGATTCAAGCTTATGTTGGAGCATACATTTGCTTCTAGTTTCATGCACTCAGTATGCTGGGATGATCTTAAAATTCTCTTTTTAATGGGTCAAGTATTTTGACTTGGTCATTTTGTGATAAAGTTAACATGTATTTTGTGTGGCTGTTTCACTTGTTGACACACTGCCTGATCTAACCCACTGTGTAGATCTTACAGCAATTCCTACTTTGTATCTAACCTATTAAGTGGGTTACTGGTATATATAGTCTGGAAATAGTTTCCTACCATGCAGCTTATGAGGTCCTTGTGTATCTAGTACTGGTTGCACAATCTTCTTGCCTTATCTGACTAGCAAAAAAAAAAAAAAAAAAACCCCAGAGTAGTCAGTCTTGTGAACAGTTATATACTGTATATAAAATGTATCTGCATACACAACCATTGAAACAGAAAACATGCTGCAAACCCATGAAGTAAAAACAGCAATAGAATATGATAAAGAAAAATTAGTAAAACAATAAATAATTATTAGAACATTAGATTTCAATGAGGACAAAATAAGTAAATTATAAATTGAATATGCAGTAATGTGTGTGAAATGGACCTTTATGCCAAAATGTAAAAATATTGGACTAGGAACCTCATAATAATAATAAAAAAAAAAAAAAAACTAATTATATATATATATATATATATATATATATATATATATATATATATATATATATAAAAGTATTTACATCCAGAAAAACAGTTCAATCAGTGAACCTTCAAAAATTATAAATAGCATTTTCAACAACTTAATTAAAAAATAGTAGACTTACAAAATACATAAGGAAAAGATTTTAATTTAAAATAACTGGCAACTGCAATAGAAACCTGGCAGCAAAATTTTAATTCTTGTGTAAACAAAACTTTTGATAGTTTCTGTACATTAGAACAATAGGATTGATAGGGGGGGGAGCCAGAAATTTCTGTAAAAACAAGATTTCAGAAGTAAGAAATAACTGAAAGTTGAAGTTAAAATGGAATTAATATTAATGTAAGTGAAGCCTTGAGAGTTTCAATTCCTGTTTTTTTTTTTACTACAAGCAAAAACTGTTGGCAAAATCTGCTAATTTGGAAACTATCCGCATGCACACTTACATCTATATTCTGAAACTCTGGTTGCGAGTGCTTTTTTTAAAATTTCTTACCTTTCATATTGCCAACCATTCTCAGTCCACAGATGGATGCCCCATCCCCGTGTCTTCTACAACTCTACCTTGAGCAATTTCTCTCGCGTCACTCTGGCATGCTTTCGAATTTCATTCACCCAATTATCCTGGGCTTTTCTTGGTCTTTTCCTGCCTCTTGGTGTCTAGTCTAGTATTTTGGTTTTTAAACTATGGTTGGTTCTTCTAACAGTATATCCAGCCCATTGTTACTAGTACTTTGAAAATGCCATCTACTGGTGTCATTTTCCTGATTTAAAAGTTCTTTTTCCTGTCTTTCTTGGTTACCCCGCAAGCATGCATCTTTTATTGGTTCTTTGAGTTGTCCACAGCTTCTACATGCCCTTTTTAGCTGTGCCCCATGTCTCTGAACCATAAATAAGTACATATGTTGATTAAAACAAAAACTGGCATATGCTGTTGGTACTAGTCTTCATATGAGCAAATCCCCCTCTCGCAAAGGGGGAAAAACTGTTGTTGCTGGGAGGGAGTTGCAGAAGGGATGGTTGCTGGTTGTTCTAAAATGTAAAAAAACAGAACCTAATTCACTATACAGCTTGTAATGCTGATATTCCTTTTATTGGAATATCGTTAGATTGCCAGATGTTGAACAAATCCTTTAAGTGTCAGTGTTTCATATAATATTTGCTATTTTGGGACTTCAGAAAGAGCTTAATCCCTGTATTTAACAGTGAGGGCAAATTGCTGATAAGTATCTAATTTTTCCCAAATAATTCTTTCAAGTGAACAACATGCAGAAACACTTCTGAAATGTTATATATTAGATTTCTTGCTTTATTTTGCGGGCATACTTTTTCAATAACGGATATCAAATGTATGTTTTTTCTTTCCAGTCTTTTAGAGTAGTTACAGTGGTGCTTGAGAACTAGTTTCTTTGACCATTGATTTCCATGTAATTATATAAAATTTTGCTGTCTTAGTCTAAAGTTTACAGTGGAAAATATTGTTGCCTTTTTAAACTTTGTAAACTAAAAAATTTAGTTTACAATATTTAAACAAGTCATGCAAAAAAAAAAAAAAAAAAAAAATAATGGAATAAGGTATCTGAAGTGACCTTAGGGCTGCACAGGTTATTTTCGGTGTATGCTGTTAAGAAATTTAAGAATGATAATTCAGCTGATATTTTTTTTACTTGGGATGGAAGGTTATATATTGGTAATGTGTAATATCTTATTAGAGGCTTGCATGGGCCTAAAATTTATGACCCAATCCGATATAACATCTTTTTAAGAATTCAGTTATGCTTAGCCCCAAAAACTTGTCATTGTCCTATGTGACCAAGCTTGAAACCACCCAAAAACTAAACCTAGCCTGACCCAAACCTGAAGAAAAATTTTTTAGAAAGCTTGACTTTTTAAAATATTTTACCCAAATTTCTAAATTAAGATTTCAACAAATGTCAGCTTAATGGTCACATTTTCTAGGCAAGTTGATCTTTAATTTAGCTACGTTATTATTTTGCCGAGCGCTAAAAAAGTTTTTAATTTTTTTGCCTTTGTGACTTCCTGAGTACCACACAAGAGGAGAAAAGAATGCAAGATACTACCCACTCGTGACATTTCCTTTTTCTTTTCCGTTTTTAAATTGATAAACACATCAAAGCTTCACTTTGATTTACAGCTTTTTATTGTTATTTTAGTTATTTCACCCATGTCTACAGATCTTAAAATAATTGGTAGGGCAACTCTTGTGCTTAAAAGAATGCATACTAACTAGGGATTGGATGTTAAAATGAACATTATTAAGGTAAGCAAAGGAATAGTGGTTATGCTGCCCTGACGCTTATGACCATTTGTTCGTGAAGGGTCAGGGTTCAGATCCCAGTGAGGCATGGATGTTTGTTTTATGGCACTGGTTCTCTTCCTTCCGTGTGGAATTAGGGTTGGGTGACTGCTTATAACCCATTGAGTTGCTCACGGTCGTTAAACATTCATTCAAAAAAAAAAAAAAAAGGTTGCACTACTAGTTCATTTTATAATCCTTTAAAGGGTGTCATTTCCCCTTTAAAGGATTATAAAATGAACTAGTTAGTAGTGCAACCACTTTTGCTTTTAAGGTGTCATTTCCTGTGTCACATCCAAGTGAAACACTTTTAGTTACATTAACTCTAGTGGAAATTTGGTCCCTGCCATTAATGGATTCAGCATCAGTAATTATTTTAGTTTTCTCCTTATTCACGTTATAACATGTACCCCGTGCACAACAGAAAAATGTTACGACTGGGGTTGGGGATTGGATTGCATCCCAGATTCTTTTAGATATTACATCTGAGAGAGATCTGAATCCTCTTGCTGCTTAAAGTGTGTTCTTCCTCAGCGAAAGTGTCCAGCCAGCTTGCCTGGGGCACGCACAAAGAAGTTTGGTGGCTCCTGTAGTCACTCTTAAGACTTCTATGGTGTCTCCAAGATTCGTATAAAGCAAACTCCTTTCTTACAGGCTTAGTTTTGCTTTCATCCTCGAAGCTACATATGTTGCTAGGACCAAGTTACCTGAGATCACCCTGACTAAGCTGGGCTCAGGCTTATCTCAATTGGCCTTACCCATTCAGGTCTATCATGCAACCAAGAAAATGGAAATGGGAAGTTACAGCTGGAAAATTCTTATTTATAAATAGTAAAGAAAAAAATATATAGAACAGTAACAAGAGTTAATGAAGTGAAACTTAGTGTACTCTGCTACATAACTGATGTAACTCTGTTTTCTGGTGTGAGATAGCTTAAGTCTCATCATTAAAGAGGTGCAAACTTTGCCAAGTGCTTCCAGTTTGTTAATATATGGTGTGAGGTGGGAAAATGTGAAGCCCAAGTTCTGTGCTGAATTTCTTGAAAGTGACTTCTCATTCATCAGTTTTAAAGTGTTGCTGATCTCAGAAATTGTAATGCAGCCTCGTAATATGAAAGTGTTTATATGCCGCCCCGGTGGCGCAGTGGTCTAAGTGATGGCCTCTGATCATTCGTCCGTAAGGGGTCCGGGTTCGAATCCCGGTGAGGCATGGATGTTGTGTTTGTCTTGCGGCACTGGCTCTTTCCCTTCCCTGGAACCAGTGACCCAAAATTAGGGACGGGCGACTGCTTTATAGCCCATTGAGTTGCTCACGGTGGTTGTTAAACCTCCATTAAAAAAAAAAAAAAAAAGTGTTTATATATAAATTATGCTGTTCATAGAAAGCATGGCAGTTTCCACTTAATACAGTGAGTGGCCACTTTATTATGACCACCCCCTCAGTACTTCGTTGGGCCACCTTTTGCCTTTAATACTGCTAAGCGATTCTTCGTGGCATGGACTCCACGAGATGTTGATAGGTGGTTTGTGGAATCTGAGACCATGCTTGATGAATAGCACTTTCCAGGAGTGTGAGATTGCAGGGTTGTGGATCCAGCTGTCTGATGACTCGTTCAACTTCATCCCACAAATTCTCAATGGGGTTGAGATCTGGATATTGTGGGGGCCACCTAAGCAAAGTAAACTCGCCGGCATGTTCCTGAAACCAATCCTGTACAATACGAGCACTCTGGCAGGATGCATTATCTTGTTGAAAGTAGCCATCCACAAGACAGGATGCACTTGGTCCGCAACGATGTTTAGATATGATGTGCCAGTCAGACGTTGATCAACACAAATTAAAGGGCCCAAAGCATGCCAGAAAAACATTCCCCAAACCATAACGTTGCCTCCACCAGCTTGAAGGGTTGTAGCAATGCATTTGGGGTCCATGTTTTCGAGCTGTTTACGCCAAATCCTCACTCTGCCATTGGCATGGTGCAACTGAAAACGTGATTCATCGGACCACATAATTTATTTCCAATAATTGACTGTCCAATCCTTATGCGAACTGGAGACAGCAAAGGTGTTCGAACAGGCCTTTGGCTGCCATATCCCATCCGATGCAGTGTACGGTGAACAATGCGTGCAGAGATCATTTGAGGGGATCCTTGATTAAGATGGTCTGTAATTTTCTGCTCTGTTGCCCTTCTGTTGTCTGTTACCAGTCTGGACACTCTCCGTTCCGCCCGAGCATTCACTAGTCGATTATGACCACACGTTGCACGTAGAGACCCACTTCTTTGGCTGACAGTCCAGTCTTTAAACACTTTAACAAAAGCTGCTCTGGAACATTTCACGAATGATGCGGTATTGGTGATACTCGCTCCGAGCTTCTACAATCATCCCACGTTGAAAGTCTGTCAAATCGGATTTTTTACCCATCTCGTTACCCAAAAATCACTTCTACTGTCGCAAGCACTAAGCTTTCCCTATTTATATCAGCCTCGTCCTCTGGCGGCAACAGCGTGCAGCCATAGCTCATTTGCTTAAAACTGTCAGGTGGTCATAATAAAGTGGCCACTCAGTGTATAACTTAATGTTGTCTTGGTCTTTACGTGTCTACTGCAGGCATTAATCATATTTCAGTTGCCACCTTTGAAGCTTCTTAAAATGTTCCTTTGTTTTTAGCCAAAACCAACAAAAGGAAAAATGAGGATTCATTGTTTAGAAAATGTAGACAAGGCTTTACAGTTTTTAAAGGACCAGAGAGTTCACCTTGAAAATCTTGGATCACATGATATTGTGGATGGAAATCCTCGCTTAACCCTTGGGCTCATCTGGACTATTATTCTTCGCTTCCAGGTAAGTTATTTATTGTGGTGTTTGTTTCCTGTGCATATTGAGAATTCTTACTAGTTTCTCATAAATGTTATAAATTACAACTGTAGCTTTATGTTAATACAGTTCTTCAAAGAAAATGTTTACATATTGCATAAGCAATGCAGTTGGTTTTCCTAGCCACTGGTGATTTAATGTGGCAGACTAAGATTGTAGAAAATTTACCCATACAGTTAATTTGGATTTTGACTTATAATTGGCATTGGAAAAGTTATCAAATGACCAGGGTGAGTAATTCTCTTCGCAAACTAAATTTAGTGACCCACTCTTTTTTTTTTTTTCATACTCTAGGTGGAAAGAGCATTGAGTAATAGTTAATTGGGTGTCAAAATGTAACAAGTTCAGTTAGGTATATACTGTATATTGTATACTAAATAGCATTCATGTATTGGGTGTGTGCATAAGTTGTACTTTGTGGGCTACGAAGAAAGGAGAACACAACAAATAACGTATCTAGGATTTCACATAATTGCCATCATTCTGTATGACCTTTTGCCATCTGTCTAGGTGTAGGTGTTTCCCACGCTGGAAAAACTCCTGTGTTTTAGAGTAAAAAAAAAAATTGTAATGCCGTTTTCACATCGTCCACATCATTGAAGGTTTGGAGAGCGAAGGCATTCTGTAACGATCGAAAAAAGTGGTAGTCCATAAGTGCTAGGTCAGGTGAATACACCGGGTGAGGTAACGCTTTCCAACCAAAGTCCTGTAATTTTTGCTGAGTGATTAAAGCATCACAAGGTCTGGTGTTACCATGGTGAAGGATTACTCACTTGTGATTGAGTGCTGGCCGCTTCGATGTCAGTTGTTCTTGCAATCTGTCCAACTGTTGGCAGTAGAGGTCAGCATTTATCATTCGGTTAGGTGCCAATACCTCCCAGTAGATTATTCACTGGACATCCCACCAAACACTCAACAAAACCTACGTGGAATGCACTCCTTTTGAGGTCTATGGAGCAGGCTCCGCACCTTGGCACAGTCCATTGACGCTTTACGTTACGGTACAGTACCCATTTCTCATCACCCATTACAATTCGTCCCCAAAAGAGTTCATTTCTGTGACGAGAAAGCGAAGAAACACTGGTACAAATTCTCTCCTCTTGTTGCTTTGCAGAAAGCTGGTGCGGAACCCAGTTATCGAACTTAGTGATGAACCCATTCGTATGCATCAGTCTTTCGACTGTTGTTCTGTGTACTGACAACATTTCCACTAATTCCTGAGTGGTTGGATGTGGGTCATTTGTTATCGCTTGGTCCTATCCTCGTCAGAAACCACAGATGGACTTCCAGGACGTGGTTGATCTTTTACAGCTTCTGTCTCCGTCCCGAAATTTCTGAAACCAACAACGGCATGTGTTGTCATCAACTGCATACTCCCCATACACTTGACGGGTGGTGTGGCAAGCTGCGGCTGCAATACTGCCTTTATCAAAATTGTACAGTAAACAATGTCTAACGCATGCCATGTTACACTGTCTGTGGTTTCCATTACGAATGACTTACTCTGACAAATCTAGTGCCTCTATATGCTCTTCTGCTCCACACTTTATTGGCCCAAAAATCGGCATCGGAGTGTCATCCGTTACGTAACTACTCTGATCGCAATTTGCATCTATTACAAAAATTGGTAGAACTTTTGCACCCACCCAATAAATTTTCTAGATAAAAAAACGGGAAGTGTTAATAGGAATTACAACTTTGTGACAGGCTTTGTCTAATAGAAATTCTCATAGAACTTGTTGAAAACATACTGTTAAAAGTTGCCAGAGGAAGCAATTTCTAAAGACTTGCCTCTAAAATTAGTCTTATAAATTAAATGTTCTCCAGCAGTTAGTTACATTACGGTACAGTACCATTCCTGTATTATAGTTGATTAATCATGGCATTAGTTGCATGCTGTTCCGATTGTGAATCGTATCTAGTAGGATGTATAATTGATATATGCTCATGAGCCTTAACACTATGACTGACCACTTACCTTATAGTGTGTATAGCTCCCTTTTGCTGCATTATCTACTTAAATCCAGCATGGCATCAATTCTGGACAACCGAATTGTATGCTTTCCCGAATACGATTTGTATCTAATTAGAAGGTGGAAATGCAGTGAATTGATGTGGCACCCCTCTGGCCATAGCCATGTCTGAACTGGAAAGTGGACTTGCCAGACCAGGTCTGTATTAAGTTGAGTTGTGATGCTCCCATGCCCACTGGACTGAGCTGCTAATAAGTGTCGTTCAACATGGGCACATGAATCGGCTGCCAACTCTTTTAGACCCACCCACAAGAGTGCTGAATTGGTCACTCTGAAACATCTATTTTTGCTTCCTGGTTATAATTTACCATTGAGTTATCATGAGCAGTCAGTTATCCAAGTTTTAAAAACATGGATAACTGACTGCTTATGATATTTGTGGCCAAACATTGTTTGGCCACAAATATGGAGTATGTTCCTGAGGTTAAGGATAACAGCTGAAAATAAATTTAGGTTTTCTTGTAAAAAAGGAGGCTGATCGAAAAATAAGTCAACTCACACATAAGATGTAGGTATGAAACAAAAGTTTCTCTTTAAGAGCGTAAAGCCAATTGTTTCTAGTTTGAAAGCTCAAGCTGTAATTTGCTGATGTATGTCGTATATGCATGCTGATGAGTTTATTTATTTATTCAGTTGGTGTATTGAATTACAATCGTCAGTAATTAAAATGTGGGCTGTCTTTTTTTTTTCTCAAGTACTGTACGATTGTGAAGGGAAGTTTGGCTAATTATGGCAATGAAGGTTGCTATGAAATAATTTTTGATGAACTATTTGGAATTGGGCATATAGTTATTAATACTTCCATTTTCAATCATAAAAACTTAAGGTAGCAATCTTAAAAGCACAATAATTAAAACACTACACAGGCTTTGGATGAAGTGAAGAACCTATTTAATGTAAAAGTTAAAAGATTAAAAATAAAGCCTTAAGAATTTTCGGTCTTCTTTGACCTAAGTACTTCCATCTGATGATCTTTAGGAAGACCGAAAGTTCTTATGGCTTTATTTTTGATCTTTTAACTTGTACATTAAATAAGTTCTTCACTTCATCGGAAGCCTGTGTAGTGTTTTAATTATTGTGCTTTTAAGATTGCTGCCTTAAGCTTTTCTGATTGACTCATTCTGCATGAGAACCTGATATCTTGACTTCCATTTTCAGCATATTCAATACCCTTTCATGTTGTTTCCTAAAAAGTAATGGACTCCTGTACTTTTTTTCCCAGTTGAACCCCCCCCAAAAAAAAAATGCAGGATTCTAAAAGACCACCCCATACCCAAGCCGTGCATGGATGTTTCCAGCTTTCTGTGGAGGTGCACCATCATGTTGGAATCAAACACTGCATGCATCACTGATAGGCAGATCATTGTACCAGTCATGTATGGTGTCACATAACAGGTGCAGGTACAGTTCACCCGTTAAAGGCTCTTCATAAGATGGGTCCGACAATTGGGGTGCCCTATAACCCGCACCAGACGTTGGTCAACCTGCGTACTTGGGTGTCGTGCAGTGCGTTCAATGTTAGTGTTGTCCAGGGCCCAGTAATGCGTATTCTGGGTATTGACTATTCCATCACGTGTAAACAGCGACTCATCAGTCCAAAGTATGTCTGCCAAAAAGGAGGGATTCCCCCTTCAAGCTGTTCATCGTGAAATTACAAAAATCGTACCTCAGTGCTTAGTCACCAGGCATCAATGCTTGCACAAGTACCGGACTGTACAGATGAGCCCCATGCTTGTTTAACAGTTGCCGCACGCATTGAGGGGTGTATCCGCATGCCTTGCTAATCTCCACTAGGCTCGGGCGTGGATTGGAAAGAGCATATACCAGGATCACCTCCGGTGTCACTCGAATACCCGACCTTATCGGTCTGCCGGATCAAGGTCGCGGTGCAATGCTGCCTGTCTCTCACGGCGCATTGTCATATATAGATATATATTGGATGTCAACCGGACAAAAAACGGAAAATACCGCCTCTCTGGCATTCTGATGACACTCACCATACATATGACTGTCTTGCAATACTGCTCGGATGTGTAGCATGCCATTAGAAGCTCTACGACGAAGCACTTATCCCCTCCAGCACAGGCTGCCTTTTATCCCCAGCGGGATTGTACGTCACTATCGTATTTGCATACTCACTCTCGTGCGTCGTTCACCACTGTTCCACTAGATGAGACCTGGTTGGGCCTCTTAGTTTTCGCTGATGTCTTTAACTGGTGATTCTTGCGGGTTTTTCTGTTTCTTTGTGTCGATTCTTCGTAATTTGACGATGCTCTACAACTTTGTAATTACAACTTTGTAATTGACCTTTTGCGTCTATTTTGCTTCGTTGCAGAGTTAAATCGGCTAACTTCCACATGTCGCAACTAGGGGTGCTGCAGTCACTTTTAATCAGTCTGGCATGTCCACTTTACTAGAGACAGACCTAACGTTTATAGTCGGGGACCGTTCCTTCAGCCATGATGGGTGTATATAGACTCTTCTTTGGACCGTGTATATATACCATAAAAACAGCATACTCAAAATGAAAAAACTTGTCGAACAAAGTAAGTACTCCAACTGTTCTTCATGAGAGTACCAGTTATACAAGTGTGGCTTTTCTGATGTCTACAAATAGTGGAATCAACCAAATGTCTGCACACAGTACTCTTTAAGCCACGCAAAGTTATAAGTCAAACCAAAGACGTGAAAGCAAGAAGTGAAGTAATGAAAAAATCACTAGCAAACCCAACCACAGATTCAGAATTGCATGACCATGATGAAACAAGAACAGCAAAATTAAAATAACATGTAAATGCAAGCGAATAACAGGAAAATGTAAATGAATGTAAAATAGGTGTACAGGCTGTGTAATAGAATGGGAAAGGAGTTTGATTAGAAAGGAATGGCTATTAGTGATTCATCAAATAGCTCTTAGAAATGCCTAAATATTAACTTTGTGAGATAAATAAATTTTTTCACACATTGGTCTTAGAATATTTCTGTTCATCGTAATATAATCATATCGCAGTCACTTTGTATTTTCAAAATCTGTCACTCCCTGATAATATTTTTAAAAATCTAAGAATTCTTTTTTCTTTACAGTTGTGGAATGAGTATCCAATTCGTTTTCTTATCAAATATTTAAAACCTTTTATTAATAAACTTAATGTCCTATTACCATATCACATAGACATTTACAGTTTTATTAGCCACTAGGACAGTCTAAGACAAAAGACTAGTCTTTCAGAAGTGTTTCTTCCAAGGAGGAAAGGCAAATTTTGTCTTTTAAGATCGGTGTGTATAATTTAAACACTAAATATGCATAGGCAGAATAAATGCCATGAACTTGTACATGGTGAAATTCCTTTTTTTTTTTTTTTTTTAATTACCCTTTTTTAAAACCCTTTCAACACCCATTTAATATTTTCCTTTTTTTTTTTTTCAATTCAGAATCTTTTAATTTATCACCACTTTTTAAATAATGCGAAAAGAGCAGTGTTATTTCCTTCAATGAAAATCTTTTTTTTTTTTTTTTTTTTTTTTGCAAGACCTTAGAATTGTTTGCCAAAGTAAGCTCACCAGACAAAGTTAGTCACCTCCCACTATAAGAGGTTTACTTACATTAGACAACAACAGAAGGCACAAGGCACACCAGTGTTAATAGAATGTACAGATACCTGTGCCATATGCTACGGGGTTCCTACAGCGACTAAAAGTGGTTGTGTGCCACGTGTGTGGTATTCGCTCTGTGAAACATGGGTTGTGCAAAAGATGCGAGTGAGTGGCAAAAAGGTGTTATTGCACTTGGCCGAGCCAAAGGGCGTAATGTACAAGAAGTTGCTGACTTTGCAGGTGTGTCGAAACATCTGCCTAAAGCATTTTCCAGCAGTGGCAAACCAGCAGTTCACCACTAATCGTCGCCAGAATTGCGGTAGACCAATAGTGACTGCTGCCATGTGTTGCACGCTGTGAGGGCAAACAGCTTTGCAATGAGGTGGGAATTGGTCCACTCCATCAGTGCAGGCCTACAAGCTATTTCTGAATGAACACTCAGAAGGGAACTGCATGCCATGGATATGTGGAACAGAGTATTAAGGAAGAGACCCATGCTAACAGCTGTGCACAAGGTTGCACAGCTGTAATGCATCACCACAAACACTGGACTGTTGACTCTTGGAAGTATGTTATCTGGTCGGATGAGTCATATTCTTGCTTGTACTTGAATGATGTTAGGCAACAAGTACATTGTAAACCACAAGAGTCCCATGAGATGAGGACTGTGGTCAAGGTGCTATTCAAGCTGGAGAAGCCTCTGATGTTCTGGGGGTGTTTCACTTACGAGAAAATGGGTCCTTTGGTTGGGGGGATGTCACACTTGAAAAACAAGCTATTAGGTGTTCAAATAAGTATTAGTGTTTTAAGACAACACAACATGTAATTTGAGAGAAAGCAATACCTTTACGAATCAAAATATGCAGAGTCATTATCTATCACCTTCCGCTATCTGTCGGGCTGCTGACCAATTCCAGGCATGAAGAATACTTCATCGTGTGATGCGATGAAGTCTTCAACCGGTTTTTGCACTTCGTCGCATGTCCGGAACTGTACAGCAGACAAACCATGTTGCATCGATCGGAACAAATAATAGTCTGAAGGGGCTATGTCGGGAATATGTGCCTGGTGCTCCAAAACTTCCCAGCCAAGCGTCAGTAACGTTTCCTTGACCAATTTTGCGAAATGCGACCTAGTGTTGTCATGCAGTAATTTCAGGGGACTTTGCCTGTGAATGGACGTTTCCAACGGATTTCCTGGTTGAATCACAGCAATTGTTGCTTGTAGTGATCAGCAGTAACAACTTGACCCTGTTCCAATAGTTCATAGTAGAGCAAGCACACCCTTCATATCCCACCAGATCACAGAACTTTCTTGGAGTGAATATTGCATCACTGGGGTCTACCTAGTGAGTTTTGCATTTGGGATTGTCTTATTATATCCACTTTTCATCACCTGTAACTATTTTCCACAGGAAAGACATTGTGTTGTTTATTCAACAGATTCAAACACTTCATGACACGCTCATCCTTGTTCCTCTGGCTCAAGTCATGTGGCATCCATTTTCCTTCCTTCTGAATCTTTCCCATTGCACATAAATGATTGAAAATGGTTTGCGTTACCCCCAGTTGTTCAGCTAGTTCTTTTTGCGTTTGAGACGAATCTTCATCCAGCAATTCTTGCAGTTCCTCATGTGCAACCTTCTGCGAGGCGCTGTTGCGTTCTCGATCGCTAATGTCAAAATCACCTGCTGTAAATCGTCTAAACCAAAAATTACACGTGCTTTTCAATACAATATTCTCCCCCAGAACAGATCGATGCACATGCTTTTGCAGCACTTTTTCCTTGATGAAATTCGTAACGTCTGCATGTGTGTCGAATAAATGCTGTATCGCTTGCAATCTTTCACCTACCGATGTGCAAGGGTGTTTGACTGTTGGATAAACTTCTGTGTCACATTTTATACTCCAGACCAGTTAGTTGCATGACAATGCGGGAAAATGTTAGATATGTAAATTGGGGGTATACATTACACAAACGCTTTAAAACTTATTTTTTGTACACCTAATACATTGTGAATGACCATAGCCTTTTGTGCACAATCTCCTGAGTGAAAACCAAATGGATACCCCCAGTCTTCTAAGATGACAATTGTCATGTACACAGCGCTTTGAAGTGTGTCTGTTTGGCATGACAAGCATTCTGGTGGCTTCCAGCATCTCGACTGGCCTGTTAAATCCCCAGATGTTAAATCCAATAGAAAATCTGTGGGACTATTTGGAGCAACGAATAAAATGCTGTTGGGGCCCTGTGGATGAAAATTGATGTGAACTACATCCCCATACTGGTGGCATCCATGCCAGACAGAATTCCATTTGTTCTTTGGTCTCACAAAGGTGTTGCACTGTTAAGGTGACATTGGGGTAGAGGTGACAAATTTTTTTTTGTCTGGTGAGCTTATATTAGAAGAAAAGCTCAAGCCAAAGTAATTAGCTAGAGTGTTGGGATTGAAATTTGTGATATTGTCAATGAAAGAAAGTCAAGAAAAAGCAAGATTCTTCCTTACAAATTTTTTTAAAGAAATCTTTCAATTACTTTTTGCGATCACTTGCACAATCATGAGGTAAAACTAAGGTTATTTACATGAGCTTTTATCATGATTTCACTTCTCTGTAGTCTATTAAGAACATTCTTGTCAAGTTTTCATACAATTACTTTCACGGAATGGTGCTTTTATTTTGAACTTCATCTGCTTCCCTTGTCCTCCATATAAATACACACAAATGCATACACAGAGAGATCATTGTCATTCAAATGGGATAACTCTGTTTGACATTATATTAACTTTCTGTAAAATTATAAATTTCCCCAATTTTCTTTATTATAGTAACTCCTTTTGAAAATTTGCAGCTTCATGCTTAATGTGTGCCTCTTATGGTTGTTTCTGTAGATTCAAGATATCACAATTGAAGAGGTTGATAACCAGGAAACAAAATCCGCCAAAGATGCCCTCTTATTGTGGTGCCAGATGAAGACTGCAGGTTATCCTAATGTTAATATCAGGAATTTCACCACCAGCTGGAGGGATGGATTAGCATTCAATGCGATCATTCACAAGCACAGGTAAGGTCACATCACGATGGGCTGTGGCATGAATGTTCTAATAGCTGTACTGATTTCCTAGGGGGACAATGGCTTCTATTACTGAAGCTTGCAGTAATAAGGCCAATTAAAAACCTATGTAAATGTTTTATTCTGTTAAAACTGTTTTTAAGTACAGAGGGTGAGTGGCAAGTGTTGCAATATTTGCATAAATGCATGTACTGTGGCGGGTGTGTCATGTGTTTAAACTAGTTCCAAGTTGCGCACTGCTGTCAGTTAAGAGGTAGTCGTTGCTGTGAATAGCATTGCATGTTATCGTTCTGTCCGTGGTTGGGACGCCTAAAAAATGAACAGCCACAACTGGCTAATTAGGGAACTTTTGCTTTACAAGTGTAAACTCTGCCATAACGCTGCTCAAGCAACACGAAACATTTGTCATGCGAAAGGGGAAGGTTCCGTAGACCACAGACCACAACCAGATGGCTCAAGAATTTTCGCTTAGGTGACAGAAACCTCTACAATCTGCCAAGGTCAAGTAGGCTGTGGATTCGGAGAATGTACACCAGGCCGTAGAGGTAAATCCAACAACCAGCACTCTGAGGTTATCAGGCAATCTGGGCATATCGCAGACTACCGTGGTTTGTCACCTACAGGATCTCATTAAGGTCTACAGGAGCTGTTGCATTGTCCCTCACGAACTGACTTCAGCTGGAGCAAACCGCTGAGTGGAAGTGTGCTTGTAATTCCGAGAAAACCTGCATGATGTACGTTTCATCGAGAATTGTTATGTGCGATGAAAAGTGGGTCTATTTCCGTAATCCTAACGCACAGCAGCGGTGGTTGAGCCTAGGCCAGCCTTTTGAACTTGTTGCCAAATGTGGGCACTTTGAGCACAAGGTGAGGCTCTGTCTGGTGGAATTTTGAGTTGATAATCCATTACAAATTTGTTCCAAATGGTTGGACCAGCAACGCCAACCTCTACTCTGAACAGCTGAAGCAGATGTATGCCATTTGGGAAAAGTACCCAGCACTGGTAAACAGAAAGCGCGCTCTACTACAGCAGTGCAACTCTCTGCTTCATATCGCGTAAACGGCCTGGGCAGAACTCCAGGAACTTGAGGGCATCAAACTGATGCCACACCCAGCATATAATCTGGACCTTGCCCCTGTCGGATTATTACCTGTTCCGGTCCATGGCCCACTTCCTTTGCAGGCTGCACTTCAACAACCAGGAGGTGGTGGCAGCTGGGGTGAAAGAGTTCTTCGCCTCGAAGGAAAAGGTCTGGTACTACCACAGAATCGAAGAACTGGCAGACAGATGGCTAAAGACGGTGCAACATGGTGTATATTTTGAATGCTAGTCAGCGTTCTTCATAAAGGTATGTGTATAAAGACGTGAAATAATCCAAACATTGCAGAGCTTTCAACTCTCCCACTGTAATACTGGAACTTTTAAGCAGTAGTGGAAGGATTGGATGCAAAAGGTATAAAATACTGAATCAGCTTTAATATGCGTGGCTAAACAAATTCTCCAGTAACATTCATGTCGGAAATCTTGGCTGACATGAACTTGTATTACTTTGTAGTGTTAGTAGTCAATGCAAACATGTTCCCATTATTGGCCCAAGTCTGTCTTGTGTTTGCTATGATTCTACATATAAATAATTACAATTATCTGAGTTCTTGTCTTTACCTATTTTCCAGCTTGATAAAACTTGAATACTGTTCATCCTCGTTCACAGTGAGTGATGTGGTAGATGTTGCCTGGCTTTGAGACATGGATGTAGATTCATTTCAAGTTCGCTTCTATAAAACCAATAACATTAAATTAGGAGGGGGGGGGGTCTCTTCTTAGCTTGTCACAAATAACTACGGTGACTGACCTAAATTCTTCCTGCCTGTGAGTTAGTGTTCCCTCATTTGGGATAATGCACCCAAATCAGTCTTAAGTTCTTGAGGCAATGTTGATGCTTCTCGTAGTGTACCACAGTTGGGTGGTGGCAGCTCTGTGTATCTTGTGCTGGTACTGCTGTTCACACTGCTTTTGAGTGTGGTCTGCCCTTATCCACAGTATGGAGTTTGCCATGCTTTAAAAGAAGCACTGTCTTCTAGCACTAATTTTTTTGTAAAGCAGAATGAACTTTGCATTAATTGCTTTACTAACTCATTTGTTACTCTGTGTAAGAGACCTGATTTTAACATATACCCAGGTCCCTAATGTAAGTTTTTTTACACATCACTACCTAAATTTATTTTCTGCGTGTTACTGTACCGCAAGTAAAATTCAGATTGAGTGAGGAGTGATCACTTTCATTAGATTACATTCAAACCATGTTACTAACAAGGTTTATTACTAATAAGCATGCATTCATTGTAGACCCAAGTGCTTGCTATCCCAGGACCCATCATACATCACCCAGAATGTTGGTCAGTTTAAGTATTTTGTGGTATGTGTATATTGATTAAAAAAAAAAAAAGTTATAATTAAGTCCCTATCCACTGAAACTGTGGAACTGAGATTCTGTATCTGTTGTCTTAGAGACACTGTGTAATGAGATATTACAGGAATTAACCTCACAACCACATTTAACTACATTTTACAGTGTTCATTGTAATGGATGTTCTACTTTGCTGACTGGAGCAACAAAAGTAGAGCCAAACATTTTGATGCATTTGGCGAGTTAATTATATTTACAGGGAGGCAGATTTGTGCACCTTTATGATTATGTTGTCAGTAGGACAACTCATGTTTTGGGGAAAACTTGAAATGTGGGGGTCTGGAGATTAATTTCAAAATTCAATGTTGGACTTTTAGGATAATAAAAAATTGTATTGCAAGTTCTGACATTTTCTGGAAAACACATGTTATAATCAAGCTTCTGTCTTTATTTCAGCCTCCTTGAATTATTAGTTATCAAGTTGTAATGCCACTAAGCATAACTTCTAAGTACTACCCTGCCCTGCATGTCCAGACACCCCTCTGTTGATAGTGAATACAGTATTATTCAAACGCCACCTCATAGACCCAACTACGAGGGTTGAACCAAAAGTAATGCAAAAGTGGGCATAACTTTTTTATTAACTGACAGAGGTTGTTCAAATTGCACATGTTGGTAGAGTAACTCTTCCTCTATAGTAACTCTCATTGCAGGTAAACAATGGATTCCAAGCAGAAGCAACATGCAGTCATTGAGTTCTTGACGAAGGAGGGTGCAGGCTGTCTGACATCCACAGAAGGCTACAGAATGTGTATTGAGATGACACCATTGACAAGAGCAAAGTGCACAGATGGATGAAGTTTAAAGAAGGGGAAACCAGAATTGAAGGCAAACCACACAGTGGGAGACCATCTGCGACCACTGAAATGAATAGTCAGCGAGTGGATGATTGATTCTTGTGGAGAAAAGTCACAATCTGTGAGCTTGCTGCACAACTGGACTGTGGTCACAATGCCACACAGAAGGTGGTGGAAGACTTAAGTGTGTGCAGAGTGGGTACCTCGGCAGTTGACACCCAATTTGAAGGGTGGAAGTTTGCTCTGATCTGCTGGAAGCATTTAAAGCCAGTGAAAACACGTTTTTTCCCCTGATCTGGTGACTGGATGAAACGTGGTTGTACTTTACAATCCGGAAATGAAGAATCAATACGTGGAATGGTGTTGCACATCTTTATCAAGTCCTAAGAAGTTGAAGAGCCAGCGATCAGCACAGAAAGCCATGGTGACTGTTATTTGGGATGATATGGGTATCATTCTCCTTGATTTTCTGGAACGTTGCCGTACTGTGACCAGCAAGCAGTACTCTAAGACACTAGAGAAGCTTAGAGAAGCCATAAGGAGGAAGAGACTGAACAAGTATCTGAAAAGGATCCACATTCATCATGACAATGAGAGACCACTCACATCTTTGGCAACAAATCAAGCTATCAGTAAATTAAGCTGTCGCAGCTAAAACTACTGCCCGCGATGAGATACCCTAAACAGGGAAATCCGGCCGTGCGAGACTGTCCTCGGTCCCTCGTTACAGGACCTTCCAGAGTCCTAGATCCTACTCTGGTTATGAGCCTCGTCGGTTCCGTCCGCCGGTGCCCTGTTTACGGGCCTCTTTGTCACCGTCCTCCGGCACCCTGGTTACGGGCTTCGCTGTAGCCTCTGCCGTCGACGAAACCACCACCTTCCATTTTTAAGCAAGAGTCTATCAGAGTCCTAATAGTTTAAACTTTTCTCCATTGGTCATAAAAAAAAAAAAAAAATAAATAAATATATATATATATATATATGCCTTGCCTTCTCCACAAGCTCGCTTGGTTACATTTATCCTGTCGACTGCGCCATGAATGATCTGCTGTAGGGGTGAGCCTATCGCCCGTGTGCTAAATCCCGCCTCCACTCGGGAAGGCGTCAGCTTATTTTATTAGCACCTACCCACACACCAGCAAATTTAATGAAGTTTGTCCATACATAACTTTCGTATGTAAATCTAAAGCACAGGCGCTCTTTCTCAGCTTTGCTTGGGTTGTCTGCTAATCGAGGAAGGGAGGAAAGGTTTTAAATAAGGCATAGGATTCTAGATGCAGTAATCACTCCGTGGTAGAGAATCAATAAATTTATTAAAGCAAATTCAAAGTCTTAAGTGTCTGATTTCTCACTAAGACGGTTCGTTGGAAGAGTACGTATGGTTTATCTGGTTTGACATACTACTCGAATCTGTTTTCGAATAATCGGCCCATCTCTTCCAGCATTTAGAATCTATCCAATTCTCTTGATACATTCTCCGTACTTTACCGCTGCTCCTGTCGGGGAAACTTCGGTGTATCCACACACCGATCGTACACGAGTTACCGCAACTCAGTCTTCACTTGTGAAGTACTCGGCTTCCTTCCTATTCTCAACATTTTTTTCGGGAGCTCCTGCCCCCCACATCTTAATGTTTTGGAAACACACTTCAAACTCTCTCTTCTTGCCCACGTGACCTCCTCCCTCCTCTTCGGAGATCCCCAGCATTCCTCTCGGTAAGCTGCCCCTAGGCGCTGACCTCTGACCTTGCAAATTTGTGATCACTCCTAACTTAAGCCCTCAGGCTACCATGGCTTCCAACTCAGAAGAGCACCCTCGCTGCCCCCCCCAATCGCGTGCATTTGCCGTTCTTATCGCTGTCGAAATCACCACGTGGCATTCTCCTCTCCACCGCTCCGCTTGAAACCAGACTCTGCAGACACATTAATACAATGCAAACATTAGCTACATACTATCATAATAAAAGATTACAATCTGCCAGACCTACTGGCGACCTTCGACATCGAGCTTTGTCCAGCTCTACTTATAAAACCTCAAAATGAAGGATTTTCAGTAGCCACTAATGGCTCTTCGGGACCCCATATTTCAGTTTGTGATTGTTTGCCTTGTAATCCATTGGTGCCATTAGAACCACGCCAGACATCTGCAGTATTTAACAATAGCGTTGAGATAAAGTTAATTCCTTCGTGGGAGAGAGAAGTCCTTCCTCGAGGTGAAATTCTGTTTCTCATTGTCGAACACGTGGCATAGTTTCTTCCTGAATATGCATAAATTAAAATGTATACATTATCTAATATGCGTTGAATTATTAATTTTCGCACACTCACTTTTGCATTACTTTTGGTACAACCCTTGTTATAAATGTGCTTGTACTGCTACGATGAAGCAATAGCATGACTGAATGCAAGATGCGTTGATTGACAGAGTTAACTGATTTCCAGTGCAAATTGTTAATATAGTGCCACATAAGCAATTGCTCTGTACCTGACATTTCAGTGGCATTGAAGATCCCTAGGTCAACTGTTAGTGGTGTGATATGCAAATTAAAGTGGACAGGCTGAATCTGCCAAGAAATTACTTGGTAAACCTCTGAAGCTAACAGAATGTGACAGAACTGTGCAAGGGATGGTCAGCTCAGAATGCAAGTCAACATTGTCTGAAACCATGAAAACTCTGTGTGATGCAATTGGGACTGTTAGCACCAATATAGGACTGTAGAACATGGGTTACTTTGGTCCTGAGCAGCCATCCCTGAGCCACTAATCACTTAGATTGATGATTAGCAAGGTGTGAGGAACGTAAATTATGGACTGAAAACTTACGGGGAAAAAAACTATGCTGTAGACTGATGAGTCAGAGTACACAATCTGCCAGTCTTGGTCATTCCTGGGTGTTGCATATAACAGCAGGTAGGTATTCTCTAGACTGTATTGTTCAAACAATGAAGTTTTGTGGAGACAGTATGATAGCACAGGGCTGTTTTTTGTGGTTCGGCTTGGGCACATTCATTGATATGAACAAAATAAATGCTGAGCTGTACCTAGATGTTGTGGACAATTGTGCACTACCAGTGTTGTGGCGGTTCTTTGGAGAAGGCCCATAACTATCGGTAGGACAATGCACCATGTTGCACTGCTTGCATTGTTACACATTGGTTTGAGGACATGGGCACCAAAAAGTTAGACTGAGCCCAGAGTCCTGACCTGAAACCTTATTAGGGTCTGGGGTGGATTGGATCATTAAGTTTGTGTGGAAGAAAACGGCACCCAACAAAGCTGAACTAATAACTGCTTTGAAGGCCAAACAGTGGAACATATCAGTGGACACTTAAAAAAAAAAAAAAAAAAAAAAAAGCTAGTGGAGAGTATTCATTGAATACTAGAAGCAGGTCAAACGTTTCAACACATATATAAAATTTTCTGTGAATAAAGATTTGTGGACATGCACAGGTCATGGTTCATATGCATCCTGGAAAAGTCCTGGAATTCCATGTTGTCCTGCAAAAGTCATGGAAATGTCCTAAAAGTTTGTTAATGTCATGGAAATTTATCCAATCGTGCCATTTTGTCTTCACGATGTTATATAGAGGATTTTTCTACTGATATAACTTGTCTGACAAATTTCCCTTGCCACCCCTGACAAAATGCTGGGGGCTGTTGATTTTCTTGTCTGTCAGCAATACTGAAGCTGCGTTATTAGTGCGTCTTCTGTAAAAGATCGTGCTTATGTTATCACTTAGTCTGTCCGGCCGGGGACACCATATCTGTGCAACTGTTAGTTCGATTTGTAAAATTCTTTTTGCATTGGGAAGCCTGAGATGTGAAAATGATGATTCTTGCATTCCGGGCTTTTTTTCCAATGCACAACTTCGCCACTACTGGATGCAAATGCGCAGATGATGTGCAGTTCAAAATACATTTTATTTCATATATTTGCTTCTAGATATGCGATTGGTGGGGGAGGGGGACTTTTTCCTTTTAATGCCATTTATGACTATTTTAGGTACAGTCACTAAGGATAAATTGCGTTTCCCCTGATATCTCAGATTCTAAAAGTCAGATTTGAAAAATTCTTCTTGTGTCTGATACAGCTCCTGGTGGGGGAAATGTTTTGCATATAACTTCTCATTTTTGGTAAAGACTGGTTTGGCCACCAGAGGGTATAAGTGTTTATTTCAGCTTCTAATGTATTTGCAACAAAATCTGAGCTTCTAGAAATTAGAATGAAAATGCTTTCGTGATCAGATACTGTTCCAGGGTGTCCACATTCTGGAAAGTCAGGAGAAACTCAGGGAAATGAAAATTGGTCAGGGGAAGTCAGGGAAATGCCTGAAATGTTGATAAAAGTCAGGGAAAATCAGTGATATTTAAAAAAAAGTCAGGGAAATTTCAATCACAGTTAGACTACAACTAGTTTTAACCCGGCGTCGGGGAGTGACTCCCTCATCGCCCAACGCACTTGGTGTTGCAGACAGTCGCTAACTTCCCCTTCCTACTAATGTAACCTTGTATTTCCTACCTATTATTGTAAGTTGTGTTACATTACTTGTTAACATTTCTCTTTTTGTTTTAGGTCAAAGGAGTAGAAGAAAATTTGTGATATAAGTTATACCTTGTTAAAAGGCAATTAAGACTGCAGCAATGTCAAAGTGTTGTGTGTTTAATGAACAATGGTTGGACGAACAATTAAATCCTGAGTTTTCTGGTTGGATAGCTGCTGTGAATGGCGACAATGAATCAGCATTTTGTAAAGTGTGCTCTAAAACTTTCAAGCTTAGCAACATGGGGCGTCGGGCAGTCTCCAGCCACGGAAATGGCCCTAATCATTTGAAAAACATCCGTGCTAAAATGTCTCAGCCCAGTTTTGTTCTTTCACTTCCTCTGTGAAAAAGAACTCTCTTTGTAATAACGAACTCTTGCCATCAACAAGCTCAGGAAATGTGGAATCAGTACTTCTAGAAAACATTAATTGTTAATGAAAACGTTAATTGTTTGACTGGGGCATTGCTTGTCTATGATCATATCAAGAAATATGTTCAAGAATCGTCTGTTTCCAGCAAACAGCACAAGTTTCTTGCAGAATTCGTGGAAAGTCCACTGTTCAAATGCAAATTGGCTGCATTTAGGACTATAGCTTCAGAGTGTGAATCTTTTTTGAGAAGGTTCCAGAGCCCAAAGCCTTTAATTCCTTTCTTACAGACTGATTTGCTGGATCTGATGAAAAATTTGATGGCACGAAGCTTGAAGCCTGATAAATTAAGTGAAGCTGATAGTGTCTCAAAACTGTTAACTTTAGATGTATCAAAAAGGGAAAATCTTCTCTCAATTGAGAAAGTTGATATTGGATTTAGTGCTAAAATGCTCTTAAAAGAAGTGAAGTGCTCAGAAAGGGAGAAATTAGAGTTAAAGCTTGAATTTAGGAAACTTGTGACAAGTATGATTGAAAAACTTCATGAGAAAAGCCCACTAAAATTTAAGTTTGTCCGTGGAGTAACTTGTTTGGACCCAAATATTATAGTGCAGCAGCAGAGTCTAGGCAAGAAGAGAGGAAAATGTGCTCAAAGTTTTACTTAGTGCAAACAGGATTTCAGATGACTGTGCTGAAAAAGCTAATAAACAGTATGCTTCATTGTGTGTAGAAGCTCAATCTGGTTTAAAGTCTCGGTTTGATGAATTTTTAGACAGTCGTGATGATTCCATTGGATTAGACAAATTGTACAGTGCTCTACTTGACAACCAAAAACAATTTGGTGAACTTTGGGATGTAATAAAAATTTGTCTCATTATGTCTCGTGGAAATGCTTCAGTGGAAGGTGGATTTTCTGTCAATGTCTCTTCTTGTGGAAAATCTGGAAGAATCCCTGATTTGTCAGAGAACAGTTTTTGATGCCATTAAAAATGTGGGAGAAGTAGAACACATTTCCATCAATAGAAGGCTTCTTCTTTCTGTAAGAGCCTCCAGACGAAGATATCAGGATTATCTTGAGAAAAAAAGTGTTCTTCAAAACGAAAAAGAAAGAAAAATTTATCATGAAATAAAGGAATTGAAGGAAAAAAGACAGTATGGAAGGAACTAGAGTTGAAAGAAGCAGCATTGCAGGCAAAGATTTCAGATTAGGAAAAGAAGAAAAGTGGTTTGCAATATAAAAACAGTGACTGTGTTCCTACTGTAATATTTTTATAGTAACTGTTCTGAATATTGTGTATGGGTTTGTTTGAGTGTTTTTTCAATAAATGTAAAACCATGAAAAAAAGAGTGAACTTAAAATTAAAAAGGTGCGAGTTGGACGGCTATGGGGAAGATGAAGGCCAAAAAAAAAAAAAAAAATGGGGAAAAAAAAAATGAATCTGTTATTTGGGAAATTTTATACGTCAAACAGAAATGCTCTTAAATAAGATAAGTTTCTCAATAATTCCAATTCAATTTTATTTATTATCATGGCACATATATTGAAAAACTCAAACCTATTTGTGTAAGGTCAGGGATTTCTTATATTTGGTCAAGGAAATCAGGTTTGATAATTCTGTGGACACCCTGTGTTCACCTCGGAAAACCTTTTGAGTATATCTCCTGCTTAAAATAATGCATAATTTTTCCACCAGAGGGCATAGATCCATATCCTGTTTTTGTCTGTTTCTGAGAGTCAGATTTTAAAAATTCTTCGTTGGAAAGCATTTTGGTGCAAAATGTTTCTTATATAATTAATTTTTTTCTTAATGCACAAATGCACCACTAGAGGGCGTAAGTTCACATTCCAGTTTACAGCAATATCTACAGGAGTAAAAACCCGACTGAAAAAAAATTATTTTGCGATCAGATACTACTAAACTATGAAAACTCCTAGTTTCTATTTTGTTCCCAAAATAATGGGCAATTTCGCCGCTAGGGGGCGCAAATTCTTAATCTGTTTTTCTCAATATCTGTACTTCTGAGTGTCCAATTTAAAAATTATTTTAACACCAGATACCATTTACCTTGTGGAACACTTTAGGTTTGTATTCAAGGAGTTTTGTAGTTCACAGTTCTGCTGCTAGGTGTTTATGTACTTCAGTTTGCAGCTGTATCTTGGCTTCTAAAAATCCTATTGAGTTTTTTTTTTCATAGTATGCCATTCGCTACAATAAAGATAAAGAGCAAATAAGATTTTTGCTACAATAAGATCCTCTTCAAATAATGCACAACTTTCCCCTAGGCAGTGTAAAGGTTAAAACCTTTTTCTTGCTATCTCTGCTTCCGGGTGACGTATTTGAAGTTTTTTCCTTAGCAATACTTTTGCCATGAAGAATACTTTGTCCCTTTTCAACTTTTCCATTATGCAAAATTCTTCTGTTAGAAGGCATAGTTATATCATGTTTGCTTCTATGCCTCTTCTTTTAACTGTTTAATTTGAAAATATTTGTCTCTGATACCTTCCTTCTGCTATGAAAAACTTTTGTGTGCCATTTGTTAATTTGGTGGAAGTAAGTATCTGATGATTTTATAAGTAGCTGATTTTTCTTTTGTGGCATATTTTGACCTTTACTGAAATTTGCTAATGAATTCATGTAAAAAATTTGCTATAAAATCAGATTGCTTTTTAATATCAGACTTAAATCTAATTGTTTCTAAGTATTTTCTGAGCTAACTAAACATTTTCCATCTTTTATAATTAGTTTTCTAATAACACCCCTCCATTTAAATTGCCTTAATCACTGATGAATGTAGCTGAATACTACACAGCCCTTGGATTTATGGTTTTCCCGTCATTCTCTTTTGCTTTCTCTTGGAAATTTTTGCGCATACTTTGTTTGCTGGCAAGTACAAATTTAGAACATCGCTTGAGCATAATATATATTTTTTTCAAAATTACTTCCCTGAATAAAATGTAACACTAATCCTTGTTTCCATGAACATTTGTTTAAGAAATAATAATAATCCCTTTGTTCCTTTGAAAAAGTGTCAAATATTTTACTTTTCCAGGGATCTTTAACTTTCCAATGTTAAGCATTATTTCAAAATAATTAAATATAAATAGTTATATATTTGTGTGGTGTATGAAAACATTTAAAGAGTAATGCCACATTTATGTTCTATAGATTTTGTACCTATATATTTTTGAGTTTTATGGGGCTTTTGTTATTGTATGATTTATTTCAATAATTGAACTAATGCCAAATTAGAAGAATAATTTTTTTTCAATCAGTATATATCATCATCATCATCATCATTGTCAACCATTATCAACAGGGTGCTTGCACGTGCTTGAAAACCTGGAAAGTCCTGGAAAATCATGATTACGTTTTCCAAGGCCTGGAATATCCTGGAAAAACGGTATTTTTTTAATGCTGTCTTGAAAAGCCTTGAAATTTGAAATTAGTGCTTAAAAAAATGCCCTTTTAGGAAATCGTGTTACTGACTGTTACCCCTTAATTTTTTTAAGTTCCTCTCCTCTGTTCTCAAAGAAACCGCCGGCTACAGTGGTGTTTCGGATGTGCCCAAATCCTAATTTGGCTGGGGGGGGAAGCACTACTTCCAGTGCAATAAAAATTGGATGATTACTAGCAGGTCTGTTAGGGAAGGGGAGCTTGATGCATTCTCTAGCCCTGAGCTTGATGTCCGTCCGACAACTACTGAGAACAACAGAAGGGGAAAGAAGAGACATTTAGCATTTGCAAGGGGTCGCGTGTTTACCAAGTCAGCTGGCATCCACCAGTGAAGAGTATGCCTGAACAACACATTCATCTGCTCCTTGTTTATTGCATTAAGACGCTTGCTTCCGGCCCACCCCTCAAGAGACTTCGGCTACTTATGATAAAAATAAGAAAACTATCTTTGCGAATTTTTCACAAAAGTGGCTGAAATTTTCATTTACTATAATTGGATTACAGAAGCTCACTCCCAAAATTCCATTTGAATCGGTTTAAAACTTAAAAAGTTAGCATTGGAAATTTTTATTATGTGTGCCTCTTTAGACAGAGCCTTGAGCAGAAAGGGTGTTACCATAGCAACGGTTGATTGACAGCTGGGAGAGCTGATCCGAAGCCCTTGGTTGGGAAGAAAGCAAACACCTGTTTATCACTTCCACGGCTCAAAAGGACTAAGAGATATTTTCAGAAATCCATTTTCCGGAATTTTGAAAATAACGCAGTAAAATTTTTACAGTGGTTAAAATACATCACAATAAAGTTCTAGTGCAAATTTGGCCGAATTCCGTTTGAAACTTTAGCAGATGCAAAAAAAAAAAATCTTCCGTTGCAAAATCGGATTCAAAAAAAAGAAACGGCAATTATAAATTACGGGAAAAGCAAGCAAATTATTTTTTTTTAGATGCCATGGTTTATTTAAACAGAGTGATCCTTAAATTTTGTTTCTGTGATGATATGGACTCTATTTTAATTACAAACATACATTTTTATTCAGATGTCTGAGTTACTGTTTTAATAAAAAAATCTAATTAAAAAGTTTTCAATGGATTTAGGCGAAATTCAGCAGATAAACGTATTTTAGTAAATTGCAACGTTATGACGTAAATTTGGTCATTTTGTCGAAAATTGGGCAGCATTTTTTTTTGCGTTTTCTCCTATAGTTAGGGTGAAGGAGGAAGACACTTCAGTGAGCTGCAGGTGGTGATTTATGGCGATGTGCCAAATGAAAGAAGCCGTTCCATCAGGACATTCCAGAGGTTGAGTGTGCGTGGACGCGTGCTCCTGCTGTTTGAACTTAATCGGAATGTTTTCGGGAGGGGAGAAATATCCGTTTCAGCTTTACAGCTTTCAGGCTCCTTTTTTTTTTCTTGGTAATAAATAAAAACCATAGTTGCTGCATTCACCACTGATCCATATTCGCATTTCTTGAATATAAACAGCAGACAATCGGAAACATGGTGTTGGGTGGGTCTTGATGTTCTTCATTTGTATCTGCTGAATTTTGTTCTGTGGGAATACGGAATGAGTTATACTGTGAATACATACAAAACTACATATTTTTGAGCTGAAAAATATGTCTACTTGTACACAGTAGCTAAGGTGTGAACTCAGACGAAGACAATTGGACATATGGACGTCTGATTCCATAAAAAAATCAACCCTTTTTATTATACACGACAGGTAAAAAAGAAAAACATTACATGTTTTTAAACATTATAAAGGAAAGCGGATTTTTGAAACACCATGACTTGATGATATTAATTTCTGAAAGTTTTTTTTTTTTTCGATTTTAATTTCTGAAATCTTTTTTTTTTTTCAATTACAATACACTGTAACATGATACCTGTGTGTTGTATCCCTTAGTTGTATGGCAGATTTTCAGTTGGCCGATATCCGCGATCGTAAGTGGTAGTTACATTGCTATTGTTGATGATGACAAGATAAATACTGGAGTAATGTAGAATGTTGCATAACGTAAAAAAGAAATCGCCCCCCTTCGAACTTTTATGCGGTTATCATAGCTGATCAACCATTTCATTCCATGAACATCAGCACATTTCAATCATTTGACCATTGGGGGTCTGACTGAATTCAGCAGTGCTTAAGCGCCTAGCGCAACGAGAACATGCTAATTATGGACAGTTCTATTCCCTTCCCCCCTATCATCCCTAATCCATTTGCATCTTTCATCATTTTTATTACTTAAAACTGAAATTGCTTTTAAAAACTAATTTGAGCATGATACTGTAAAGCGTAGTAATCATCCTGGAATTTTTTGTATATGGCCTGAAAAGGCCTGGAAAGTCCTTGAATTTTTCCCCCAAAAAGAGTACGAACCCTGTATCAATCCACTGCTGGACGAAGGTCTCCCAAAGTTTCCTCCACAACGGTCTGTCTTGTGCCAGTCTCTTCCATGTCACTCCCGCATATTTACGAATTTCATCCACCCATCTCCCATGTGGTCTTTTTCTGAGTCTTTTCCTGTCCCTTGGAATCCAATCTAAAATTTCGGCTGTCCATCTATGGTCTGTCCTTCTGGCAGTATGTCCAGCCCATTGCCATTTCAGGGATTTAACTCTGATCATGATGTCTTCCACTCTCGTCATTTTTCGGATCCATGAGTTCCTCTTCTTATCTCTCCTGGTTATACCAAGCATGCACCTCTCCATGCTACTTTGAGTTGTCTGCAGCCTTTGTATGTCTCTTTTAGTTAAGGTCCACGTCTCTGCACCATACGTAAGCACTGGAAGGATGCATTGATCAAACACTTTTCTTTTAAGACATAATGGCATATTGCTCTTGAAAATGATGCTGTTTCTTCCAAAAGCTCTCCAGGCAAGTTTTGTACGCCGATTAATTTCTTCATCAATGTGACCCTCACTTGATATCTGCTGTCCAAGATAAACATACGTATCTGTTATCTCCAGTTTTTCTCCATCAATCGATAAATCTTCATTTCTTGTAAAAGCATTGAACATCACTTTTGTCTTCTGAAAGTTCATTTTTAATCCCACTTCTTTACTCTTGTCAGCAAGTTCCTGGATCATACTCTGCAGCTCTGATGGGGTAGTTGCAAAAATGGCTACGTCATCAGCAAAACGAAGGTGGGTTAGATAATCTCCATTAATCTTTATCCCTTTGTTTTCCCAGTTCAGTGATTGAAAGACATTTTCCAATGTGGCATTAAAGAGCTTCGGAGATATGGTGTCACCTTGTCTCACTCCCTTTCCAATTTTTATGTGTGTTGTATTTTCAAACAGCCGAATCTTTGCACTTGCATTTTCATAGATGTTATTAATAATATTAATGTATGCATCTTCAATACCGCAGGATTTCAGAGCCGTGGTAACTGCTGATGGTTTCACCGAATCAAAGGCTTTTTCATAATCGATAAAAGCCATGCACAATGGAAGTTCATATTCCCTCGCTCTTTCAATTAGTTCTCTCAGTACGTGGATATGATCTATTGTGCTGTAGCCACTCCTGAATCCAGCTTGTTCTCTCGGTTGAGCCATGTCCAGTGTTACCTTCAAGCGGTGTGAAAGAACTTTAGTGAAGATTTTATAAACCACTGATAGGAGGCTGATAGGTCTGTAGTTCCTGAGATCCTCAATGTCACCTTTTTTATGTAGCAGGATCATTGTAGCATTGTTCCAATCCTCAGGAATCTTCCCTTCATTAAGGCATCGAGTGAAAATTTGGGCGAGTACTGTTTCAATTTCTCCACTTGCTTCTTGTATGATGTCTATAGTAATTCCATCTTCTCCTGGAGCTTTCCCCAGCTTCATGTTCTTGATTGCATGAGCAACTTCTGCTGGGAGGACTGGAAGAACTCTGGTACCTTTCATGATGTCTGGAGTACATGTATCATCCCTTTCATATAATTTGGAGTAGAAATCTTTCACTCTTGTCAAAATTTCGCCTCTGTTTCTTGTTACAGAACCATCTTCTTTTCTCAGTGCCATAATCTGTTTTTTCCCCTTACTGAGATGTCCCTTTGCTATCTTTAGGCTTTGGTTGTTTTCAATTGCTTTCCTTACTAGTTCACAGTTGAATTTCCTTACGTCTTCAGTGATACTTTTTTGTGCTGTCTTGCATAGCTCTATATATTCCACTTTGGAAGTCACATCTTCTTTAGTTGTCCTCATCTCTCTTCTTTTTTGCATCAACATTTTGGTTTTTCCTGATAATTTGTTTACATGCAACTTGTTCTTAGACCCAGCTAATTTTGTTGCTGTTTCCATAAGAGCTTTGGTTACTTTTCTGTTAACTTATGAAATATCCACTTCTTCCGATGTTAGGCCTTCTAAAGCAGAGAATCTGTTCTTCAGTTCCAACTTGAAAGTATTATGGTGTTTTTTTAAGGTTGGTTATGTCAATACATTTTGTTTGTCTTATGAGCTTGCCACGTTCCAGTTTAGTGTTGAGGTGCATCTTACATCTCACCAATCTATGGTCACTACCTGTGTTGAACTTGTTTAGCACACTGCAGTCTTCGATGACGAATTTTTTGTTACACATAATAAAATCAATTTCACTTGTCGTCCCAATTGGATGTCTCCATGTCCATTTCCTGTGTGGCTTTTTCTTGAAAAAGGAATTCAAGATGAAAAATCCTTCTGCCTCTGCAAACTCAACGAGAGTATTTCCACGCTGGTTTCTGTTGCCGTGACCGAATTTACCTACTGAAGTTTCATTCTGTTGCCGTTGCCCTATTTTTGCATTGAAATCTCCCATAATTATCTTCAAGTGCTGCTTACCTTTATTATTTAGATGACGAATTTCCTCATAAAATTCTTCAATTTCTTCTTCAGGATGACTTGTGGTGGGTGCATAAGTTTGAATAATCTGAGCCTGGTATCTTCTCGATAGTTGGATAACGAGTCGTGCAGCTCTGTCAGAGGAACTTTCAACTTCTACCACTTTATCCTTCAGTTTCTTGTTTATTATAAATCCAACACCACTAGTTCTGCCAGTATCTGTCCCACGATAATAGAAGAGATGTCCACTTTTCAGTTCAATGAGATCTTCTCCTTTTCTCCTTACCTCACTCAGCCCGACGATGTCCCACTTGATCCTTTGTAGTTCCTCTTCCAATTCAAGAAGCCTTGAATCAGAAGATAGGGAGCGTCCGTTGTAGGTAGCCAAGGTCAGCATCAAATGGCAGCCTAGTCCGGTCCTCCGGGGATTCTTAGCACCCTCTGCCTTCATGTCGCACTGGCCGCTGCCTTGGCCAGGTACATTCCAGCTGCCGGAGACTGAGGGCCAAGATTTAAGTTGTAGAGTCATTTTGGAGGTGTTTGGCCATAACTCACCACGCTGGCCAAGCGGGTTGGTGAGTGTGGGATAGCATTTCCTCTGATCCCGATGGTATAGTTATACCGCTATTTGCGGTCGTCAGAGCCCCTTTAGTGGGAACAGGATGCACCACGAGAAGGCGGGGTTGACATTTGTCAAGGAGAGGCTGTGATGTTACGCATCACATATATATATAGTGTGTGTAATATTTATATATATATATATATATTTTTTTTGTAGAAATCAAACCTTGTTACTTGTATTTTCAATAACAGTTTTGGTATTTCAGTATTTATCTATGATTCTAAGTTTCTTATTAGCTGCAGCAGACATTTTCAGCATTCTGTATTAGTTTGCTTGGGCATGTAAGGAGTAGTTTGTTGTAGGTTACAGGTTGAACAGACCTATGGGTTCACTATATTTTAAGTAGAAGTGTTTGGATCGTATGTCCTGGGGGAAAAAATCAGAAAGTCCTGGAATTTTGTGATTGAAAAAGTGTGTGAACCATGACAGGTATCTGGTAGGGTAATGTATGTTAGAACAAATTAAGATAGTTACTCTTCTAGTGTATTTTGACCAGAGAATCTTGTGCATAACAAGCATTTTGTTGTATTGCTCACCACTTCTGAGAGATGTGCGAAAGCAACACAAACCTCCTTTCTAACTAAGAAAGATCTGTGGGCCGAATGTCTTCAGTGGGGAAAAGCAACAGTAAATCTACCATGTAGAAAACTGCCTGAATGAGAAAGTTCTTTGGTTCCAATGTGGGACAAGGGTATTGTGACAAGAGCTGCTGTGAAACTATGGTAGATACCATGTGCAGAAGGAAGTGACTGCTCTTTTTGAAGAACTTACATTATAAGAATGTATGTGTAATAATGTTTGAGCAAGGTAGTTCAGTATTTTGAAATAAGCAATACCAGGGAAATGCCCATATGCAACTTAAATTTCAGAATAAATTAGAGCAGGAGTAGACAGATCTTGGTCACTGTGGTGCTCAGAAAATCTTTTTTTTTTTTTTATTCCCTTTTGTAGTTTTGAAATAATTCCAGAAAGTGAATTTTTTTTTTTAGTATATTTTCTAGATGTATTATTTTTGTCAGTTTTCTCCATGAGCAAAAATTTTTCAATTTTGAAAATAGGTCAGAAAATTGTCTTGCTCATGGGTGGGTGAGGGATTAATTATTTGATCTCACCTTCAGTGTTAATATTTCAATTTTATTTGTGGTTGTGTTATAATAAAGACAGATTTTGCAAAGTCTCAGCTAGTTAAACATAACATTAAGAAATGGCAATGTTACAAAACTGGCAGACAATATTTTCTAAAGCAATTTTTACATTAAAATAAATCTAACTAATATTAAGTTGTCTCAGTGCATAGTGCAAATGTATTGTTCTTGCATTAGGGGAAACAATTTTATTTACTTGAATTCAAAGATTGTTGGAGTCCACAGATCATGATGTGATTTCTAAGTTTATGTTGTACCCCCACTACTATCAATGGTCAGAGCTTTAGCAGCTTATCTGAGAAACCAATGAAGATTAAGACATAAAAGCAGCACAAAATGTAGTTGAGCTTTGGAAGAAAGTAATTGCTGTGTTTGCTCATGAGCAGTGTGTGAATGAAAGACTTAGTGTATTTCAATTTCTTTGGTATGGAACCTCATTGTTAAAAGTTCACTACAAGACAGTTTTAATGTAATCTCATACGAAACTGTTGCGTTGAGCTTTCAGTTTTGTTTTTATAAAACTGGACCCAACATATACAAGGGATGCATTTGTAAGTAATGCTGATGAAAATTTTCAATCAGAAAATTGTAAGTTGGAGAGTGCCCTCCAGAAACTTAGGGGTAACATAAATGAATCTAAGAAATATGTTCTCTTGGAAATGACCCTAAATTGAAGTGTAGGAAATGACCCTAAATTGAAGTGTAATTCAGTGTTAAGGAAGATTTAGTGTTTTGTTTCAAAACTCATGGGCATACATAAGAGGTGGTGAATCAAAAATCAGTTGATAAAAATGAGGCAGCAGTATTATGATTAAGAGTTCATGCAAAGGTTAAAGTTTATGTGTACACAGGTTCTGTAAAATTTATTGTAACTGATTAACATGATTGGGCAGAGTGGTGTTACATTTTTACTGAAGTAAAATAGACTATGTATGAAAAGTTTTCACCTTTTAGGAGCATTTTATGCAGTCAGTGCTAATCTGTTTTTTTTCTTTCTTTGGTGGTGGTATAGGAAAGCAAAGCCACAAACAGTAAAGGCAGTGTCTTTAATTTTTACCTATGAAATCAGTAAGAAATTATGTAAAATAGCTTAAGAGAAGTTTTTAAAATAATAAAGTGAGGCAGAAATTCTGGTGTTTTTGTGAAGAGCAATGAAATCTTAAGATTGTGTTTGCATCACCAAGTCCTTTGTTGCAAATTCTTTAAATAGTAATGGTTATCTACATTTCCATTTTTTCTGTTTATGTAATAAGTTTGTAATTGTTTCATGCATAAACTTATTATACAGTTATTTTAATCAGTTGTGAAAGCTTAATTTCATGCTTTTTATTCTCTTATAGACCAGATTTGATCCAATATGAAAAGTTGTCAAAATCCAATGCTATCCATAACCTCAACAATGCATTTACAGCTGCAGAACAAAATTTTGGCCTTACTCGGCTGTTGGATGCAGAAGGTATGCTGTGCTTTTTTTTTTTTTTTTTTATATTCAGTGTGGATTAATTTTAATGCCATGTTTTGCATTAGAGTAAAAAAAAAAAAAAAAAATAGGGCTTGTCACATTTTCAATCATTATTGCAGTACTGAATCAGTATAAGCTGTGGTTGAATTTTGACATATGATCAAAACTTAGAATAAATGGTCATATTTCTACAAACAGGCATACTTCATGTGTTATGTAATTGCCATTAAAACTTTGACAGTATTATGTACATTGTAATCTGCTTCTCTTGTACATTCCCCTTCACCCCCTTCTGACACACAATCTGTAGTAGCAGCAACTGGGTAAAAGGGTAAGAAGTGCTGTGGGGCTGGGTAGAAGTGTGCACTGACCAAATTCAAAAGATCCCAAGTAGAAATGGATAGAGTATGAGGGAAACTTCTGATCTCTTTCCTTACTGTTCTTAGTGTACAAAGATATTTACAACAAAGACTTGTTCAAAGGAATTCAACCACATGTGCTGGTGAGTGATGAAGGAAACCTGTTTCATTGAAAGTGGTATTGCGATTGGCAGTATAATTTAGAGCTGCTGCATTTGTCTTTGGCTTCCTGGTTCAAGAATGCCTTTCTCTTCACATGGAACTGACAGAGTACAGTGAAGGAACAGATAATTACGTGCTTCAGGTTTTCTTTAATTGGAGTCTGCACATACTTTTTCACTGTCTCCTGAGTTTTCATTTCATTGCAGATGTCTGGCCTAGATGACTATAGAGACCTGTTATCAATGCTTCATGTCACCTTTGTTGACACTTCTTCACTGTCTTAGGAGACAAAGAGAAAGTTTATCTTAAATAATCTTAAATTATATGTAATTTGTTTTTAAGGTTTCATTGTATGACAAAGGTCACCAAAAGTTCTGAGATGTTAAGAAAAATAGCATGTTCACAATAGTGTACTGATAGAGCAGATGAGTGTTTTGGCAATTTTTCTAAGTTTTGTAATTGCAGTGGAACAGAGTGATGTGCAGGTCTGTGCACCCATCTGTCATAATTCCTGCCCATGCCACTAGCATAATCTTTCTCCGATGTTAGAGGGACTGTTGTGCAGGTCTGTGCACCCATCTGTCATAATTCCTGCCCATACTACTGCCACTCGTGTAATCTTTCTCCGCTGCCCCAGTGGTGCAGTGGTCTAAGCGGTAACTTCTGATCATTTGTCTGACATGGGTCCGGGTTCGAATCCCGGTGAGGCATGGATGTTGTGTTTGTCTTTCGATCCTGCCTCTCTCCTTTCCCTGGAACCAGTGGCCCTAAATTAGGGAGGGGCGACTGCTTATAGCCCATTGAGTTGCTCATGGTGGTCGTTAAACTCAAAATGAAAAAAATCTCTTCGATGTTAGAGGGACTGTTTCATGTCCCAAGTTCTTTCCAGATGATACTACACTCCAAATCAGTATTTGAACTGAATGTTGATTCATCTGTGCAAAGAACATTTACCCATTGGCCTGAACTTCAGGTGTGAAGTTGGTGATTCGACAGTAAATGAGCTCACCAGGTGACAGAAGTTAGAGGGACACAAATAACTGGTCTTGCATAAAGTTGTTGCTCAGTACTACAAACAGTATGCCTTAAAGTTTTCATCCCTGTAGTTGCTGCATGCTTCAAAGAGTGTTAGTAAATGTTTTTCATCTGGCAGACTTATAGTAATTGTCTGCAGCAGTGGTTGCTCTGGAATGGCCTTGTCCAGTTTCTTAAAACTGTCAAGTCTTGACAGGACATTTTGTGAAACTTCTGTCTGGGACTGGCGTGCTTCCATCCTACCAATTACATTGCACCCCTGAAAATCATCCAAAAGTTGTCTTTGTGGCATAATCGGCTCAACATGCCACTGAAGTGAAAGCAAGAGTTGTTTAGAATGGCTGCAAAATTCCATTCTTGTAACCATTGTATTGCTACTCCAGGGTGACACAATTTTCAAGTTTCCTGAGGGGATGTTACAAGAAGACCAGTAAACCACAGGCAATCCAGTACATATTTCTGATTGCTTTGAATTTTCTAGTACATTTCCATGTATTTCCGAGAAATATTTCTTGGATCGAGGAAGAAATTTTGACTCCCTCACATCCCTGCTTGGATGTGAGAGAGTCAACGACGCTACGATAAGGCTGATCACTTCAACTAGCGAAACAATCTGAGTTTGATTCCTAAGCTTATAGTTGCTTAGCCTGAGATGTTTGGAACTTCAGTGTCCTGGGTGGTGTAATGGACAGCATACTTGAACAGAAATTGGGAGGTGCAGGTTAGATTCCTGCTCCAGGTTGATGTAATTTTCAAATTTTCGGAGGCGATGTTACATAACCAGTAAACCAGAGGCAATTCAGTACATATTTGTGATTGCTTTGAATATTCTAGTATGTTTCCATGTATTTCTGAGTAATATTTCTTTCACAATTTCTACAAAGCTGGTTAGGAACTCTTAAGATTTCCCATGGTCTTATGGAGAAAAGTGAATTTTTTTCTTCTGAACCTGAACTTTTGAATGCTAAGCTGGCAGCATTCACACAGAATTCTAAAAGCTTTCACATTATGGTTAAGAAATGGGTGTGATGATGATGAAAACATTGGTTTGCGGAGGCATAGCAATGGGGGTAGGGGACATTCCCTCCCCTGGGCACCAGTTTATGGGAAATACAAAAAGATTGGAATGTTTTTGATATATTGTTTCCTAAGGGTTGCAAATTCAGTTTTGCTCAAAAGTTCCTATTGCTTTTGTTTATACCTCTGATGGGTTTGTGGATGTGTAAATCAATCTTTTCTTAAAGTGGATGCACTGGAACTAAGTTGCACATATTATACTTCAGATGTTTCCTTTCCATAGTAGATTTACTGTCGTGCATTTTTTTAGTAACAGTTCATGTTCTGCGTGGCACTGTAATATGTGATATTTAGGATTCTGATTTTCAGATACACTTCCCAGGTTACTCGGTTGTTATGTGAGGAATATGATACTTAAAAGATGTGGCAGAACTGTAATGCAGTTAGTATTAGATGACAGAACTTTGGTTATCTGAATAGAAGTTTAGTATAACTAGGAGGATGATGATGTAGAGGGTTTATTCAGTTTTTTTTTTTCTGTTAAGTGAATTTTCAACAGTAGTTAAGTACAGGCTGTCCATAAAGTCTTTCCCACATTAAAAATAATAATATAGAAGTATTACAGGTACAAGAAAAAGATTGCACAACAATGATGGTGCGCAAGTAAAGTTTTTTTTTGGCCAGTGTCGGTACACCTCCACATGGCCTCCATTTGTGGCCTGGAGGACATCTGAGCTATATTCGATTTCATACCATGCTTTTAAGGTGGTTCCACCTAAAGTCTCTGCCTTATGTTTCCAGTAGTAAAACTTCTTTACATAATTTCTTAGCAATTAATGTATTCCCAAGATGAAAATTTGCACAATGATAAAACTAATTTATAGCATGGGATACTTAATACTTGCTAAAATATAATCATAATTAAGCAATCCAACATTTGTCCACGTACTGACGTAATCAGTGTACAGGTCGCACCATCTATTAAGAAGTCTGAACATTACTCAAAGAAAAATGATTGATTTTTAATATAATTATGGTTGTTTTAGTAAGTATTTAATATCCCAGGCTATAACTTTAAGTTAGTTTTATCGGTGTAAATTTTCATCCTTGGGAACGCATTAATTGCGAAGAAAATATGTAAAGACGTTTTACCATTGGAAACAAGGTAGAGATTTTAGGTGGAACCACCTTAACATCTCAGCAGACAGAACCATTGACATCAGTTATTCTGCTCTTCAGCTTCTCAACATCTGGAATACTGCTAGAGTAAACTTGATATTTCACATAACCCCCAGAGAAAAGTCTAGAGGGGTTATGTCGGGCGATCGAGGTGACCATGTCATGGGACCGTCGCTACCAATCCATCTGTCCGGAAATGGGGCATTCAGGAACTCGCAAACCATTATTGGCCAATGTGGTGGGGCACAGTCTTGTTGGAAAATAACCGAAGGTTGGAGTGCATGCATCTAAGGTGCTACAAAATGTTCCAGCATGTCAGGTACACATTACATGTTACTGTGGGCTTCTGTAAAAAAGAAGAGTTCGATGATTCTGTCTTGCATCGGGCTGCTCCATACTTTCACTTTCGGGTTAGCTCTCTGTTGTTTGATGACATAATGGGGATTTTCTGATCCCCAGTTTCTCACACTGTGCCTATTTACTGTACCAGAGATGTGGAATGTGGCTTCATCTGAGAAGCGGACACTGTGCAGATAATCACTATTGTGAGCTATGTGCTGCAATATCTCCATTGCAAATGCAGCATGCCAAGGCTGATCATCAGGCTGAAGAGCTTGAACAATCTGTACCTTATAAGCTTACAGATGTTTGTGTAAAATTTTGTGAACCGTGGCACGGGGAATCTGTATCCAGTGAAGCATGACAAATGGATTTCCTGGGGCTTCGCAGAAATGTCTCCTGAACAGCTGCAGCTGTCTCTTGTGTAACCAGTGGTTAGCCTGCTCGGGGGAGAATGTTAATACTACCCATCGCTTTAAACTTTTCATACCAAGCCTTTATGCTGTTTTGGTCCGGTGGTGATAGTCTGTACTCTTTTCTGGAATGATGCTGGACATGGTTAACTGCTGATTTGGTCCCTTAGAACCACAACATGCATGCCGCTTTTTCTTGCATGGCAGCCATTACCAATGAAATGCCCCTCTTATTCAGCAGTAGTGCTCACCTAAAGAACAGGAAAAAAAAACAAAAAAAAACTTGAGTGCTGCTATATTGTTGCCAACCACTTTATTTTAACTTAATAGATTTTTAAATTTTTGTAATGCGAGAGACTTTATGGACACCCTGTATATAATTAAGTTCATATTTGTCAGATGCAGCGATTTCCACCATTAAAAAGTGTTACTCGAAAGGTGCTGAACCATGAAATAAGTTTGGTTTCATATGTTCTTTAATTCTGTGTCGAGCTGTAAGATTTTGCTGTCGATCAAGGGTTTGAAGGTGACGTGTGTCTGTTGTTTCGCTGTATACAATATTTTTTTCTTTTGTTATTCTTCTGGCATGCTGTTTCTCAATATATCAATGTTTTTTGTCTTTTTTAATCGTGAATTACCTGCACTGATGCTCTGTATTTGCATTATTTCAGATGTTTACGTCGAAAGTCCGGATGAAAAGTCAATCATAACTTATGTTGTCACGTACTATCATTATTTCTCAAAAATGAAAGCAGAAACTGTTCAGGGAAGGAGAATTGGAAAGGTAAAAATTTGTTTTTATTAAAAATTTAACATCAGTTGAAAATCTGATTTAAAAGATGTAGTGGTGCTTTAAGTGATCGTCAATTATTTTGTGCTTAGTTTTTTGTGATCATAGTCAAAACACAGTGCGAGATAAGTTTTTAGCATGATCAAAACATATTGCACAGCACTACATCAAAGGTGCTAGCCTGTTCACATATTTAGAATCGCTCCCCATGGAGGGAATATGCGCTCTGGCATGAAAGTATAGCGAGACACTTTCATGGGTACTTTATCTAAAATTGTGGCTATCCTGAATAAAGTTTAAGATAAACTTGGAAATGTGTGCAGTACTGCACCAAAACGTCTTGAATTTATAAGTTTGTCTTATAGATCTGAGTGAATTTCCTAGTTAAAGTAAGCATTATTTCATATTTTTTAGTTCTGAACAGTAGTTATAAATCAATTTTTAAAGGCATAAGCAGAATTATTCAGGAGGTTTTGTGGTAAGAGTTCTGAGATTCTGCATTTGTCAGTAGCTGCAGTTCAGTCTTTTGAGTAAATAAAAGCATAAATTGTGGTTCACTGACACCTAATGTGTGGACACAGATTCTCTTGCAGAGGTCTTATGAAAACTAATTTTGAGACTGGGTTGAATGGCTTTATAGAATTTAGATTTTCTAGTCAAGCTAGTTCCTATACTTCCAGAATGTTTTACAGTACTAACAGATTTAGGGCAACTTACCATTCTCTGTTTTTTTTGCTCCATATTTTACATTTCCAGCACGTGAGACAGCCGTGGACATAGTGTCGCATGTTTCGTAGAGGTAGCATGGGGGCTCTTAACTTCTTCAGCTGAAGTCATTCACTTTTGTTACTTTCTATTCTTGGTCATCCTGGAGGCTTCATGTAGTAATCCGCATATATTTCTCCATTTATAAGTAAAAGGTGGTCACGTCATATATATATATCAACACAACATAGTTGCGGTCCTATTGTACATACAGACCTCGGCGCAAGTCACTTTTCTCACTATTTGTCACCTTTTTTTAAATTTGTCACTTTTTGTTACCTTAAAAATTTTGTCACTATTCTCACCTTTTTCTTAAGTGTGCCCATATTTTTTTTCAATTTAGCTATAGTTTTGCGTTGTTGTTTTTTATATCTAGGGGATTTTTTGTCAGATGAAAAAAGAATGCTGAAACAAAAATAAATTGTTTTGTTAAACACCCATCCCTGTGAACACGTGGGTGGGGTCACGAGATGTAAACGCAACTCACCGCAGCAGCAAGAGCGAGCTTCGTAATGAAGCAAGAGGCAGTGTGCCCACGGCAGCCAGCGGGTTCTCTCAAGGATTTTTTCAAGTGGAATAAATATCACAAAAGTTTATCTCCGTGGATTTTTCATGAAAATCTCTGAAATTTTAATGAACGCCATAAATCGCTAATAGGAATGAGCCCTCCAAATTTCGCGTAAATAAATTAAAAACTTTTTAAACTGGCAGTTATTTTTTTTATTTGCTCTTTATCATACTCACTTTGCTTCCAATTTGAACATCATATTTTATACATATCTTATTGATTTCTGTTGTCACACCTTTAACATATGGGAAACCATTAATGTATTTGGCTTGTTTTTTGGTTTCAGCAACTTTATAATTTATTGGGTATATAAATAAGTTTTGAGGGATTTGAGGTGAACAAAACACGTTGTTGAACAGAAACAATATTTTAATATTAATCAAAGTATGCTCCCTCTGAAGCTGCAACTTTTTACCCCATCTTTCGGGCAGTGAACGTATGCCCCGAAGGAAGAATTCCGGTTCCTTGGAAAAGATCCAGTTGTCCAGCCAATTTTTGATGTCTTCATAAGAACTAAACCGTTCTCCAGAAAGTGCTGACTGCATCTACCGGAACAAATGGTAATCCGATGGTGCAATATCTGGTGAGTATGGCAGGTGGAGTAGAACTTCCCAGTCGGATCCTTCTAAGTACTTTTTCACAGGTCAAGAAACACGTGGTCTTGCGTTGTCATGCTGTAAAACGACTTTGTTGTGTCTATTCTCCCATTTCGGCTGTTTTTGCGCGAGAGCTTGTTTTAAACGCATTAATAGGGTTCGATACCGATCACCAGTAATAGTTTCTGACGGTTTCAGCAGTTCATAGTGGATCACACCCTTCTGGTCCCACCAGATACACAGCATTACCTTTGAACCATGGATATTGCGTTTTGGCATTGAAGGACCTGGTTCACCTGGCTTCCTTCACCCATGCTTTCTGCCATTTAGGGTTACGTACCATATCCATTTCTAGTCGGCAGTAATAATACGATGCAAAAAAAAAAAAAACTTTTTTTTTTTTTTTTTTTTTTGCCTTTGAAGCAGCAATTCACAAATGGTTTGTCAACGTTCAAGGTCTCTTTCCCGCACAGCATTCCCATGGCAGCTAAACGTTGTGAAATGCATGGTTGACTAACATTTAATGCTGCTGCTAGTTCTTTTTGGGTCTGGCACGGATCCTCGTCTAGTAAAGTTTCCAATTCGGCATCAGCAGTTTTTTTTGGGTGGTCCAGAAAGTTCTTTATCACTGACATCGAAATCATTCCTTTTGAATCGTCTAAACCAATACTCACATGTTTTTATGGATGGGGAATGTTCACCGTAGATTTCCGGCATTAAGTGATAGCTGTCGGCAGCGCTTTTTTCTTTACAATAAAGTAATACACTAACACTTTCCGCAAATGCTGTTTTGTCGGGACGAAAGTTGCCATTTTTCATTGAGTAAAACAAATAAGTCTTCGCACCTCCAATCAAACGTCGTATACCGACTCTGACAGCTGGCGTCTCGTACTGTGATATCGCAGTGTTGTCACTTAAAATACATGCGAGCAGTAATAAGTATGACACCGAACAGAAATCCCTCAAAACTTATTTATATACCCAATATTTTATTTTGTACTTCAGTATTCCATTTTTTTTATTAATTGTCTGGGATAACCAAAACGTCAGCAATTTTTTTTATGAATTAAATTTCTTCATTTACAAACTGATCATTTGCAGAGTGTATATGCTCTTTTGATCAAAGTCTTTAAGCTATTACATTTTTGAGTACTAGGGTGTGCTGAATTGAAAGGAATCAATACTGGAACATGTGATTTCTTTCGGTACACTCTGTATTACAAATTATTTCTGATTTTTATTACTTGAACATCTAAAAAGGCTATTACATTTTGTTCTTCAATTTCAATAGTAAGTTCAATTGTTGGGTACAAAGAGTTGTAGTTTTTCGCCAACTGTTTCAGTTCTTCTTCGTTCAACTTTGACAATGAAAATATCGTCCACGTATCGACACTACACCTCTGGTTGTTCTTCCATACTGTGCAGGATATTTTCTTCAATACTATTCATAACTTCCGCATACAGAGTTGACAATGGTGAACCCATTGGACCACCTGAATTTTGTTTGTATATCTTGTTATTAAAAGACTAGAAAATCGAAATCTAAAGCCAACAAGAGATGGCGCCACAGTAGCCAAGAGAACGAAGCTTCGAAGGTTGATGTTGCCCCGGAGGAGTCACTTACTTACTCTGCTGTTACCGTGAGTATTGGTCAGAGTTTCCGTCCCCCTGAGGATGGTTGCGGATAGCTACAGAAAGTACTTGGGTTGAGGTGTTTGCTGAGTGTGGAGAGTAGCATGGAAAAGCTCCTTTGTTGAAGCCTTTTCACAAAGAATAGGAGATATGAGCAAGCGGAAGGCTGTTTTGATAAAACATAGATGTAGTTAACTGAGGTTAAAGGGTCATGTATATAGTGAGTTATTTGAGTATTTGCAGGTTGTATATAGTGCATAAAGAAATGTGTGAATGTAAGGTATGTATGTATGACAAGGGAGATAAACAACCCGATAGTTTTATGAATGTTGATATGTACAGTAGTCCGCAACTATGTTGTGTTGATATATATGACGTGACCACCTTTTTGTTATAAATGAAGAAATATATGCGGATTACTACATGAAGCCTCCAGATTGACCAAGAATAGAAAGTAACAAAAATGAATGACTTCAGCTGAAAAAGTTAGAGCCCCCATGCTACCTCTAAGAAACGTGCGACACTACGTCCACGACTGTCTCATGTGCTGGAAATGTAAATAATGGAGCAAAAAACCAGAGAATGGTAAGTTGCCCTAAATCTGTTATTACAGGTTTGCACGTTAAGTTAAACCTTGGGTGTTGGACAGGTGTCTAATATATAAGGTAATCTGAGTTTTACAGTACAGTCTATTCAGTTGTTCCTGGGCAAATTAGTTTTCCATACCTTACAAAGGAGAACAAGTTTACTCAACAGCTAGGGTTTGAAACTGTGACTGAAAAACTTTAGGGTTTTTTTCCTCTATTACTTGTACAGATGCCAGTTATATGTACACTCATTGTTGTAAAAATCTGCGCACCAAGAAAAAAACGGTGATTGACGTGAAACTCGGCGAATAGCTACGGGGAGGGCAGACATGCAAGTGATTAAAGTTTCGTGCAAAACTGGAAAGGTTTTAGCTGCCTTTAGTTTTGGCTCTCCAAAGTTTTTGCTTCCATTTTCAAGCTGAAACACAAACATTTCTGCAACAAAACATGTAACAATAATACTGGTCAGAGGGATAATTACCAGAAAAGAAATTACAGGAGAAATCTTCGCTCCATCCAACTTCTGTGTTCTGAAATCTTTTGTTCATTTTTCCAGCTGAAACACAAAGTTTTGGAATAAAAATGTTTAAAAACAATACAGGGCAGAGGAAACATCATGAGGAAATAATAAATAAATCAGATTACAGCAATATTTTATATCTTGTACCAGGTACCACAAGACACCTAATATTATTACTCCACATCTGAAGAGCTCCACTTAACTTCAGTTTTCCAACATTGTTGGGTCCATTTTCAAGCTGAGAAACAAACATTTATGGAGTGGAAAGTTTGAAAAATGGAAATCCATCCCTAGACTGAGAATCTTCACCAAATGACCGGTAACCTGCACAAGAGAGGGTTAAGGTTTCTGGGATATCGTTTTTGTCTGCAGGACCAAAATAAAATCGTGTGTGTGGTCATTTTGGCACATAATTTTTTGTTTGTAGGGATACTGGAAGAAAGATCTCTGTAGTTTTTTTAGGCACAACAAAAACTTTATCAATCTTGAAAATTATTGAAGCGTATTGGAACATTGGCTGGCTATCTAAAAGAAGGTAATTCATGGTTCAAATTGTGGAAAGAATTGGGTGTAAACTAGAGTATTTATCAATTTGTGATTTATTTTGTCACTGCAATTTTTCTCCTGCCCATTCATTGCACAGACTGTAATCTTATTCCTTTAGTTACATTTAAGTATTTGTACAGTTAAAAGGTTTTTCAGCACTTTGACCCCCCTCCAGGGGCTCCAACCCCTTCCAAAAACTGTCTACAGTCTAAGTCAGAGTATCATGAGATAATATACCAAATTTGGTGGTTGTAACTTGAAAACTGTAGAAATTTTAACTAAAATAACAAGTTTTGTATGGGGGCCACCTTGACCTCCCCCCTACCGCCCCGGGGCTCCGATCACTTCCAAAACCCTTCTACAGTCTAAGTTAGATTACCATGAGATAGTATACCAAATTTGGTGGTTCTAAGTTGAAAACTAGATTTGTTTAGCAGACACACAACATACAAATAAACAAATATATAAACTTTCACTTATATATATATATATATATCATCATTGTCAACCATTATCAATCCACTGCTGGACGAAGGTCTCCCCAAGTTTCCTCCACAATGGTCTGTCTTGTGCCAGTCTCCTCCATGTCACCCCTGCATACTTTCGAATTTCATCCACCCATCTCCCATGTGGTCTTCTTCTGGGTCTTTTCCTGTCCCTTGGAATCCAATCTGAAATTTCGGCTGTCCATCGATGATCTGTCCTTCTGGCAGTATGTCCAGCCCATTGCCATTTCAGGGATTTAACTCTGATCATGATGTCTTCCACTCTTGTCATTTTTCGGATCCACAAGTTCCTCTTCTTATCTCTCCTGGTTACACCAAGTATGCACCTCTCCATGCTACTTTGAGTTGTCTGCAGCCTTTGTATGTCTCTTTTAGTTAAGGTCCACGTCTCTGCACCATACGTAAGCACTGGAAGGATGCATTGATCAAACACTTTTAAGACATAATGGCATATTGCTCTTGAAAATTATGCTGTTTCTTCCAAAAGCTCTCCAGGCAAGTTTTGTACGCCGATTAATTTCTTCATCAATGTGACCCTCACTTGATATCTGCTGTCCAAGATAAACATACGTGTCTGTTATCTCCAGCTTTTCTCCATCAATCGATAAATCTTCATTTCTTGTAAAAGCATTGAACATCACTTTTGTCTTCTGAAAGTTCATTTTTAATCCCACTTCTTTACTCTTGTCAGCAAGTTCCTGGATCATACTCTGCAGCTCTGATGGGCTATATATATATATATATATATTACCAGATTTTTCTCTCAATTTTTCTAAATATTGAAAATTGCTTCCCAGAGCATAGAAAAACACTTTTTATTGAAGAGTTAATAATTGCTCACCAATTAGTGATCTCACTAAATTACCATGTAAAAGAATATCCCCGATGAGAAATTGTCATATGCTTCGAGAATTTTAAGATTCTAATGCCTCTAACTGTTGTATGGTAATGGCGCTTCGACCAAAGACGAAGTAATAGAAAATATTTACTATTTGCACTTCTGAAAAACTTTTCATGTCACCTTCAAAGATACTTACATTCAGCACTTAGGGAGGGATCTTTCCCTTCAATCTCATTAATTTTTTCCAAATACCACATTTTGTACTCAAATTAAACTTTCAAAGTAAGACACCATCATTTCAACGGAGACTGGTTGTTTTTCACTTACGTTACTAAGGCTCGTTGCCATGATAAAAGTAATGTCTGCTGCATCCTCATTGGCAGTGGAACCCACGAAAGAATGCGAATGGTTTTTTTCTTTGACTTGCCCGTAAAATTGTTACTGCTCGGCTCCCTTTTGTCATAGATTAATGTTTCATATACCTAAACCTTCCTCGACAAATGCTCTATGGAATGGTGAAAACCGCATCAAAATCCGTCCAGCGATTCTCGAAATTAGCCCAAACAGACTCCTACTGGGGACTTAATTTTATACTATGTGTAGATGTGCGGACAAAAATTTAATTTGTGTACTTAACTGTTTGTGGATGGAACTTGGGAAACATTTTGCTTTCAGTATTTGTGCTCATTGTAAGTTATTTTCTGCTATCAGTGGTTTGTTTTAAAGTATTACTTGATACTGTAATTTCGTACTTGTGGTTTAGATTTTTTTTTTGCTGAACATAAACAGTGAAATGTAAGAATATATCATAATTTTCCCTTCCAGGTTGTTGGTCTAGCTATGGAAAATGATCAGTTGATTGAAGAATATGAAACTTTGACCTCAGACTTGCTTCAGTGGATTGAGCAAACAATACAAGCTTTGTCAGACAGAAAATTTGCTAACTCTCTCATTGGAGTTCAGCAGCAACTTGCTGCATTTAATAATTACAGAACAGTGGAAAAACCACCCAAGTAAGTTTTTTCCATTGATTTTAAGATATGCTCTGGTTAAACACTAAGTGCTAATGAACACATTATTAGTTATGTATTGTACATATATACAACTTCTATTTCCTGATGTGTATAAATCTAGTGTAAACTGTATGCATCTGCAGACTGCAGTAATGTCTAGGTAATAGGATGACTTACTGTCTGTGTGTTGTATTCATTAAGTTGGACTTCTGTTTTTCAACATCACAGTTCTACCTCTGTCTCGTGGAAATAAGTCTTGTAGCATCACAGAGCTGGCTGTCTTGTCCGGTCAAGGTTGAACTATGGCTGTGTGACATACGGATCAGTCCGGCCTTCTGTTTTAAAGCTTCTCGATCCCGTTCATCACCAGGCTCTGCACCTTTGCATTGGAGCTTTCTATACGCCTCCTGTGCATAGTATTTATGCCGAGTCTTACGAACCGCTGTTGAGTCATTCCATCTCAGCTCAGGCGGGGCATGTCAGGTGACCATTTTAGATTTGTTCCAAAAAATTACAGTAGTTACAACTACTGGAGACACAAAATATCCTGAAAGGATTTTCCTAAAAAAAAAAAAAAAAAAAAAATTCTCCAGCTACAGTGTTTTGAAGTTTGGCTAAAATCTAGCGATCTTTGAAAAATGGGGAAAATGCTGTACTTTAAAACGAGCGCTGCTTCAAAACTATTTAATCTACTCAATTTTTTTTCTATTTTGTAGCTATTGAATTAAATTTTAACTTGGCATAGTTTGAATAAGCCTGACTGACATTATTAATAAAGAAAAAAATATCGCAAAAAAAAATTTTTTTTTTTTTGCATTTTCCGAAAAAAAATTTCCCATTAAATTATTTTTCAGGTAAGTAAGGATGGCAATCTGAAGTCCCTCAATGGTAGTTTTACAGCAAATTTTATTTTAAACCTGGGATGCATGCAGTCCATAAAATTTAATTTCAAGTTATGCGGAAGTTCAAAAAAGCTCAATTTTTGAATGACATTAACTCAAAACCCCTATTTTTAAAAAATCTGTCCATTTGATGTCCTCTTAGTTGTTAATAAATTGCTCATTGCAGAATAGTGTATTTTTGCCTGGTTAGTTTTATATATTTTTTTAAAGATTGCACGTTTTCAGCCTTCCAGCGTTGTTGCGTAATACAGCACAAAATGCAATAGATTGTCCATATTTCACTGAAAACATCGTTTAATCAGGTTTCAAAGTTAAAACACAGGTTACTGGTGTTTGATTAGTACAATTACATTATATTTTGAAGTTCAGCACAAAAACATGCACAAAAAAATGTGCAGAACATAACATTATTATACTATAGCATCACTGTAATTCAATAACATAAAAAAAAAAATTTGACACTTGGTATTATTGCAATTTTATTAATTTTACTTTCATAATTTTTTTCACAAATAGCCTTTTAGATGATAAACAATTTCTTAGCAGTATATTAATAAAGTTACCTGTAAAAGGTTTAGATAGAAGGATTAGGTACAGTAGATGTGGTTGATTTTTCTCAGCCCCTGTTGGTCAAAAGTATGGAGTCGTGCAGATAGTCCAAGTGGAGTAGGATTCCTTACTTTAAGCAGCACATTTTCTAATGGCATTGGACATTCATCTGTCTTCTTTCCAGATTCCTCTGGCCACTGGAACCCTTTAGCTGGACCGTGGGGACGCATAAATGACAGTAATGTCATTGAGCTCTCGAGATATACCTGTAATCTGCCCCATCCACCAATTATTGTCATAAACACACCCAACAAACTCTCCTACCTGGAAATCACTTGCTGAGTAATGTTTTTCACCTGGCTGGATGTTTCAACTTTTTCAACTTGATGTTTAATTGTACGTCCCATATAAGACTGGTTATTTTTAACCAACCAGTAATGTTTTGATTGTATTCCTACAACAGGTTTTACATTAGCCCCCATTCTTCTTCCTTACAAGACCTGTAGGCTTGAACAGTTTTACCTTCAAGAATCAGTAGCATTATATTTTGTAAAAGATGAAAGTTCAGCAACAAATGAAACTGCATCTCTTATGGCTTGCACAGAGACCCTCTTTGGAGATTAAACTTTGTTGCATAATGCTTTCATAGCCCACCTATAGCATCACATGAACTTTTACCATGCCCAGTCACTGAAAAAAATCCACTTTTTTTCCTCAATTTGATTATTTTTAGAAAGTTCATAAATTTGTTATTTATTTTTGAAATGTCCAGCAGCCCCATCAGAAATGTAAACAAGTGATCTAATATTTTCTAATTGGCACAACTTAGAAATTTCTTTTTTATAATCTATCGTACAGAGAACATGAGCTGTGTCATAAGCTGTATCATCAGACACTACAACAAAACTTTTTCTCTTTTTCAAGATATGCAACACATGTGAATAGTGAAATCTGAACATTTTGCCAGTGGTAACTTAGTATTTCATCGGGCAGTATCGCTGTCCAATTTTCAGCAAAATGAAAATGTAAAACTAGAATGTCAGAACTTTTTTTCAGAGATTTTTGCTTCAGCTATTCCTTCTCTTTGGATTTTCCTGATTTTGCTATGAGAAATTGCTTTCTTCACTCAATGCCTTACATCTCGCAGAAACTTTTGGACAGATACAGATTTTCTTATGAGGTCACCACCTTCCCAAATAGCAAATGTAACTTCATTCAAGCAAAGAGTTTCAACTGTCAGTGCTTCTGTGCCGGGGCAGTCACCACACTCTCGGAGCCAACAATCTTCATTGCTTATTCTACCACATAAACACTTCTGTAAAAGAACTTCTTCCTCAATTTGTGTTTTTTTATATTTTGGAGAGCTGTACATATAAGTTTCAGATTACTGCAATAAATACAAGTGCATACTGCTTGTATTGGCTGAAGTTTGACCCACTTTGGACGTAGAGTGTAAAACTTTGAAAGACCAATTTTTATATTTGGGTTGTCTTTTTTCATTAGCCTGTGTATGCCTCTTTGATTGATCTTGTCATAAATCTTTTTATTTTTTTAATTTTCTCACCATTATCATGTCTTCTAATTTCTGCACAGCTGAAGTTGTTAGTGTTTTCTCTAATGTCAACTTTTTCCTCTTCACATAAGCTTTTCTCCTATCCTACCTAACTTCTGAAGGGGCTTTAAATGGTGACACATTAGCATCAAGCATTGTAATACTGCTATTTAAAACATTCACAATTTCATGACTGGGAATGAATCTCTGTCTGTGTCTCTCACATACATACACACATGTGGGAATTTTTTCTTCAGTTTCATATGCACATCCAAAATTTTTCTTTTGTAAAAAGCCACACAATTGCAACACAAATAAGCATTTCTATTTACAGAGACAGATGGGCCTACAATCCTTTGAACTTCATCACCTAAATCACCACAGAACCTAACAAGCTTAGTTTTGTACAAAACTCTTTTGTGTTTTTTAATGTAGTCCACACATCTAATTCTCTCAGAACTATGATGATCAGATATTATAAATTATTCACTGAACAATACTGAACATCACTCAACAGACAAGAGCAAACTGGAGTGGGAGAAAGGTGGGGAATTAGTAAATGAAGGACAACTTTCCGTAAATGCAAAAAAAAAAAAATGTTGCAATATTTTTTTCATTATTAATAATGTCAGTCGGGCTTATTCAAACTATGGCAAGTTAAAATTTAATTCAATAGCTAAAAAATTAAGTGAATAGATTAAATAGTTTTGAAGCAGCGCTCGTTTTAAAATACAGCATTTTCCCCATTTTTCAAAGATCGCTAGATTTTAGCCAAACTTCAAAATACTGTAACTGGAGAAAAAATTTTTTTTTAGGAAAATCCTTTCAGGATATTTTATGTCTTCAATAGTTGTAACTATAATTTTTTGGAACAAATCTAAAATGGTCATCTGACACATTTTGGTACTGTCTGCCTGAATTGAGATGGAATGACTCTGTTATGCCTTCACTGTCAGCAACTGTCTCTCCAGTTCTATGCCAAGCTGAAATCTCAACCTGATCATCCACTGCATGCTCCAGTTTTCCAAATGCAATGTGTTTGCCTGTTTTTCCAACCACCCTTCTTGTGTCCCCACTTTTGGGATTCGTCTGTCGAACATGGTGCACAATGTTGGCCTTGACCTGTTGTTGGTTGGTATGACCAAAGCTTTTATTGATCCCCCGTGGCAGCCAGTTCAGGCAATTGCTGATCTTTCTATGTGGCCCAAGTCTTCCACGCCTGCGTGGGTGTACCAGCAGCTTTTTGCCAAGCACCTTTTGCTCCCGATTTTGTGCCTGTCTTCACTGATGGCTCAAAATCAGGTGATGTTGTAGGCTCCGCATTTGTGTGTGGTGATGAGACGTATGCTGAGAGGCTTCTTCCGGAAGCGACAGTCTTCTCAGCAGAGATGCATGCGGTGCTCCTCGCCTTGAGTCACATCTAGTCTGGACCTTATCACTGCACCATGCTTTGTATTGACTCCCAGTCAGTCATTCAAGTTTTATCTTCTCCGGAGGGCACTGATTCTTCAGTCACCAGAGATGTTCGTCACCTCCTGTGGACTTTGACTGCCACTGTTGTTTAGGGGTTTTTGTCCTGGCCTTCGTCAATTCATCACTACAGAATGGCAATCCCTCTGGTCTCAACAGGGCAGGAACAAACTTCTTTCTATCAAACCACAGATCGGACTATGACCATGTAGTTTGCAAACAAACCGTAGTGAGGAAGTTATACTTGCACATCTCTGCATTGGGCATTTTTGTTTCGCCCACCGCTTCTTGCTGTGTGGCAACACTGCTCCAATGTGCAAGACGTGCGACTGCCAACTCACTGTTGCTCATTTTATGTAGTTGTGTTTGTTTTCGTGCTCATAGTTTTCACTATTTTCATTCTCATTTGTTTGATGACTGCAGAGCTACACTGAAGAATTTTAGATGATCACTGCAATACATTCAAAGTCTTTTTTGTTTCTTAAAGAAATTAACTTTTTAAAACTTGTGTAGCTTTTAAATTTTTCATCATTCTCATCTTTCAGTTTTACCACATCAGCCTGTTTTTAACTTTTATACCATGCTTTTAAGATATCTTTCTTATTGGTCATGTGTGGCCCTCTTTGGCCAAACATGGCCATTGCGCCATAAAAATCCAACCATCGCACAGCTGCTTTCAGTCTTCTTATTTCATCTCATCTGGACACTTTTTTCTTGTATGCATAGCACATTTTTACTGCATGTGCAGGGGTTACAGCCATCCTACATATTCAATTTTTTTTTTTAAATGCCCAAAAGAGCACCTTACTTTGTCCTGTATTTTTATTTCATGAACAGTTTTATGATTTCTGTATAACTTTTTAAAGTTTGTGCTTTTGATAATTTTAAGCAAATGTGTGTTTAATCCTGTTAGCGTGCGTGTTAGCTCTAAAAGTGCAGGCGGCTGAACGATCAGCCCTTGATTTTGACCCGAGTAGTTATCAACTCAGACAAGATATTGATGTGGATGATCATATCATTTATCAAGTAATCAATCGTGTTTTGAAATGAAATTTCTATGAATCATATCAACAGTGATATTGAAAAAATCATAAAAATATACAGTAAGAATCTTATCTTGAAAAGTTTGTGTTTGCTGTCGGTAGCCCATGCCCTTTTGGCGAATGATAAGGCTTTTTTAGCCAAAACTTTTCCTACTGCAGTGAGTCAGGGCTGTTCACATGGGATTGTGTGGGAATTATATAATGTGGTGCTGTCAGAAATCACTTTTTCGAACCCCGTTCGAACTCCAATAATGCACAAATCATTCCAACTCGCAATCCTATGGTGCCACTGTTTATTTTTCTTGCAGTATTTTGCTGCACAGGTAAACTAAATGTGTTTTTATTACTAGAAATTCTTTGCATTATTCATCCCCCTCCCCTGAAGTAACCAACAAGATTGCAAAACTCGGCAAATTACGGCCCCCTCTTTTTCAACATCTTGTCAGCTGAGGATTAACTTTATTGACAACTTCTTCCTCAATACTTGCAGATGTGCTTTTTCTCTACAGTGCTGGAAATTTTTTCATGATATTTGAAAAACTTGTTGTAGTCAGTGAAAGTTTGCCAATTGATAGTTATGATTTTGTCATCTCAAAGGGACATTGGTCAAGCAACACAAAGACAGAAAACTAGTCACTGTGCCACACATGTTCTTCTAAAAGTGAAGATCTTGACAGTGAATCATTAGATCATGAAAGTTCGGAAAGTGAATGGGGAGGTATAGAAATAAAATTTATTTCAGATGTAGAAATAAAATCTTGACATGAGACTAAAAGTTTTTGATAACATGAAATGATTTTAATTTCTACCAGTGTTGGCAGGTTTTTGCTAGAGTTGAAAAATTCCTTTTCTGCATATTCAGCTGCAATTGAAAGGACTCAAATTTGGCTTTATTCGTTCCAAAAGTAGTCTTGGTCTGGAAACTACAACAAAATTGTTAGTCTTTCTGCAAAAACAAGAATTGTAACATATTTTGTTCATTCTCAGAAACAACCATTACAAAAAGGTAACAATTAAAATTCACTTTTTTTTTTCAAATACTAAGATTTTTTTTCATATGCTATTTATACTCACGTATAAGTGAAAAGTTTATGGGCATATTTATAAGTACATAACAGTATTTTTGTCTGAAGATTTTTTTTTCATTTTGCTGTTATTTCCATTTTTATCTGGTTTATACTAATTTTTGCTGCTGTCCCAGCAAGAGTAAATTTTTGCCAGCAAAGACCCCAACTCTGAGTTCTATGTATACAAAACAAATAGTTTATCTAATTTTATCTGTGACTAAAAAATGCTGCAAATGCTTGTGTACCATTTTTCATTGATATTTCAGTTAGAATGAATGGGATATTTGTTACAGAAATAATTGCTTTTGTAAAGTAGAAAAAAAAAAGGGAATTAGAAAATCGGCTCTCAAGGCTTAGAAATTCCTGTAACTGATAGTGATAATTTGCATGATTTACAGAGTATAAAAGACGGTATTACCGTACTCTGCTTCCATATAGATTACCTATATTTTTTGTAGGACATTGTCCTATATTTTATCAGATATCTGCTGCTACCCCTGTAACGTGACAGCAGAGTACATTTTATGTTCAGTTATTTACCTTATAGTAAATGTGATAAAGCTTCTTAAATCTTAACTGTGTTGCCTTAATTCAGAATTCTTGCTTTTAGAGGAGTGGTTTTATTTCTGCATGCTGTGAAGTGCAGAAAGTTGTCTGATTGTAAGAATTCTGTCCTGTTGCACATTTCTTCTATTTTTAGGTGTTCCATGTGCAGATTTTTTTTTATTTCATTTTGTAAAATGGTTCACGGGTTATGTGATAAAAATGCAGTATAAATGCAACAATAACAGCTAATGATTGTGGGTAGGTCATGTGATCAGTAAATGTAACTTTTCTGGTAAATAACTTAGCCAATGTGCCATTTTGGAAAAGAAATCACTGTTAATTTGAGCAGTTATAGTAAAATAGACTTAATAGCCTAATAAGTCAGTTTTTAGGCTTAGATTGCTCCCTTCCCCATTCCAGAGCTTTATGTAGAAGTGTAATTGCTCTGTTCAAGCATTTTGTTTCCTATGTTGTCCTTTCAATTCCTGATATTTCATAAACAAGCATCTGTCTGTATCAGTTTATTGGTGCACATAAATACTTAAAGTAACATTTGCACATGTTATAAAGTTGTCTACCTAAGCTGAAAATTTGCTGTAAATTTTTACTCTTATGTAAACAAATCAGTCTTTCCAGTCAATTGTGATAGCAACACTTCTTACACAGTAAACCAAAAAGAAAGGGTTCTTGTGCCTCAAAGTTTTAACTTTGAACACACTTTGTAGCTTTCACTGGTAAGGTCACATGGTTTTACATTTGTTTTGATTATGTAGTGAAATTTTTAATGTATGAACTTCTTTCAAAAATCACAAACTTTTTTCAGAATTCTTGTTAGCAAGGTATTTTAACTAGCCGATGGCTCCACACTTAGCATTTCATATTTGCAAACTTTAAATGTCAGTAGTTTGCTTTTTGCTTTAGAGTCACCTTTATGTGCAGGAGGAGTTTAGTGCTGTCCTCATTGAGTAATGTTAAGAACATCTTGTGGTAATTGGTTTGGTGGAGCTCCACCATTGCACAAATAACTGTATGTAATATTCCATAGCTATTCTTGCAAGCATAGCTATGGAAATGTACAATTCTAGAGAAATAAGCAATTCAACATTACTAGACAACACCACCTGGTAAAGTTAGCTTTTCAAGTTAGTGCATCACTCACTTGCTTGCACAGTGGTTTTTCTTTAACTTTACAGTTATTGTCATGTGAAGATACACCTGATCCTGCAAAGACAAATTCCCTGTTTATTGGAAGCTAATTGCCATACATATCTCTGATGTTTTCAATCTTACAAATGTGATGAAGTACCTCAATGATCAGTGGGCAACATCTTGTGTGATGGTTGCATTATCTTTTGCATCCATACAAGTGTTTTATGCATAACTAAGGATCAGCTAGATATATGTATAACACTTAAGAAAATTGCATGGGTGGCATCAGCTGTGTGTGTGGAGCAATAACCATATGAAACAAATTGTGTTTTGATCTTGTGTAGAAAGGTGTAATATGCAATTAATGTATTAGTTTGTCTCCTTAAAGTTAATTTTGACTCCATGCCAAATATAATGATACATCATGGTAGGGTAGAAATGTTGATGGGGTGTGTTTTATTATAAAGATAAATGGATGGGGGTGATGGGAGAAGTAACATTTATTTCTGAGCTGCTGATAATCAGCAGCTTTTAGGTTATTTTCAGTTTTAATTCTGTCTATGTATATATGTGTGTGATTCTTAAATCTGTAGCTTGTGCAATAACAAGTGTACAATAGTTCTTTCTGACTTTGTTTCCCAATGTTTGAACTTGAACACAGCAAATCTTTTGAACTGGAATGATAGTGTTAACTTACTGCAATACTGTTTTCTGAATATCTTTTATTTTATAGAAGTTTTGGTGAAGCTTCAAAAAGATTTTGAGTGGATGATTTATATTTTTGTTTTATATTTTTTAGATTCATAGAAAAAGGAGACTTGGAAGTTTTGCTTTTCACCCTTCAGAGTAAAATGCGTGCCAACAATCAGAAACCATATTTTCCTAAGGAAGGCAAAATGATATCTGACATTAACAAAGCATGGGAGAAGTTAGAAAAAGCTGAACATGAAAGGGAACTTGCATTACGTGAAGAATTAATCAGGTAACATTAGTTTCAGAAATTTGATGGAAACTTCAAGTGTAAAAATTTCCTCTCTAACACTTGTACAAAAGTTGAAGTAAATTTTATGCTTATTAAAAAACTTGCCATACAAGCTTTTAAAAATCCTAGACATGTTTAAAATTTGTATTTGCAGTAAATGGTCCAAAAATGTTCACTTTAGGGGTGACTCAGCTGCTTTATGTAGAATCTTTGTCACCATGAAGTGTTTCAAATTTGCGCCATTTATGAAGGTTCTGCTGAAATTAAATCCTAGCAGTGACATTTTGACTTGGTGACTACCACTGTGTGGTAGAGAATTACTGTGGTTTTTAGGACAGAAATCAAGTTTACCAAAAATGAGCAATGATAATAATATAATAATAATAATAATAATAAGCATACCTAAAAAAAAAAAAAAATAGAAAATAAAAAAGATGTAAAAATAGAAAATAAAAATCATAATGTACAGAGGTTAAATTAATAAAAATGAGAAACTCGTAGATGTCCATTAAATTTAAAATCAAATTAATTTGTTAGTTTTCTAGTATTGTTAATCCTTTAAAATAAAAGTAAAATTAATTTCTCACTGGAAGTGTTCAATAATAATTGATTAAAATTAAATCAATTTTCTGATCAATATTGAACCCAATAGACGATGCTCGAAGCGAGAATCTCTCGTATATGACAAACTAACAACTGTACGCCTGCTCATCGATATTGCTGGTAAAATCGAGATGAGGATGAATGCTCGCCATTCGCAATTCCTCGAAGTGTGAGAGAGCAAGTTAGAACAGCGCTGACAATGGTGTTAAGAGAAGCACCGAAAACCTAGGTTATGATTCTATTAGCCGCATTCGTGATTGATCTTACTATGTACCTCATCTACCAGTATTTTAGGTTAAAAATTTATATAAAAAAGTTTTTTTTAACAAGGTCTTTGTGAACACCGCTATTAACCAAGTTATCCAATCACGTGGTTTTAAGGTAAGTTAATTTAAATTTTTAATATTAACATTTTTTTTCTAAAACCAACTATTTTCATTACAGTATAATAAAATATTTCCGTTTGACCCTTCAAAATATTTAATATAAAGCAAAGATGAAGTGCACATGGTTCGTATCACGAATCAGCCAAAAAAAAAAAAAACAAACAAAATAAAAAACGTGCTATAAAAATAGTGTTAGTACTATAATGTTAGTAGTGTAAGTATATGTTTCACATATTAATTTACTTGCAAATGTTAATGTTCTGGTGTTCTTTATTTGTGGTGCAATTTATTAGAACTGATATTGCTAAGAGGCAAAGTTAAGTAAACAGCCTGATGAACTGGAATTATCTCCCCTGTAGATTCATAGTGAAGCTTCAAAGAGATGGAAACCAAATATTGATTAAAAACTTTGAGAAATGAATGAACATAGTGGGGAAGGACCTGTAATGAAGTATTAAATAGCTGTGCTTTTATGTGTGGAGCTGTTTGAAAGCTAAAATGAAAAGTGTTTTGATAAATTTTTGTTCTGTTCCCTTCAGTTATTGTGGTATGGGTGCTTTGTGGTTTCCTCTGACAAATTAATGAGGTAAATGGTTTATTTTATGCACTAAGCAGATATGTATTGCAATAAAAAATGAAATGCTTTTTTCTTTCTCTCTCCTCCCTCCTTCTGAACTTCCTGATATAAGCTGATCTCCACAGTTGCTGCTACAGGTTCGAAGAGCCGTAATTTTTAATACGGTGAAACCTCCATTAACAGATACATCCCAACAACTTGAACCTCCAAACAGTAGTAAATGTTGGTTGGTACAGAACAGCTTAGTTATAGGAATAACATTACTGACAACCTCCAAATACTAGGACTTCCTGACAACTGACAGGAGGTCCTCACACCCTGTGTATACCCCCCCTCCCCCCAGAAATTTCTAGAACAACCCTTTCAACCATCTCAAAAAGCTCTTTTCTTCTGTAGGTTAAATTTGAGATGATTTTGAGAAATTTTCAGTGGTAATGAAATTGGTAGTTTTTTTTTTTAGTGTCCAACAAAACATTGTATAAGGCCTGATGGCAGTAAAATTGGCACACAGTCTAAACAGTGATTTTGTGCCATGTCATTTAACTAGCTACTGTATGATGTGTATGCATGGCAGTAGTTTGTGGTCGAATATGCCCATTATTTCTACTGAATGCTACTCAGCATTTTGAAAAGGCATTAGAATATTGTATATTCATACAGCATTGCAAATGCTGTATGAATATCTATATTTTGAGATTACTCACCTTTATCCCAAATATCATTTAGGTTTTCTTCTCCTGCAACATTTCCAACACACAATTTTTATTAGTCACAGCATGGTTCAAGGCCAACACGTCTTTTCCAACTCTCACAAACTTATAGTATTTTTTTTTCCAAAAAAAAAAATAAATAAAAAAAATGGGTTGATGAAGTACAGAACAGTTGTATTAATTCTTCGAACATAAGAAGAAATAATAAGTAATTAAATATATGGATAGTTTCCATATATAAAAGGAATTTCGGCTGAAATTAATAAATTGTGTAATTTACTTTTGGGTAATAAAGTGCACACCATTAAAAAAATATCGTACTGAATACAAAAGAAAAGCAAAAGTGCTTAGAGCTGGAGTTTACGAAATTCCTATAAGTAACAGTCCCGCAGTATCATATATATGAAGCACTAAAAATAAACTAAAACATCGTTTACAACAGCATCTACGGAATTGGCAGGAAAAAGGAGCAAAAACTGCATTAGTCCACTACTGTATCGAACAAAAGCAATACCCAAAGTTTGACAAAATAAAAATTATGAAGAACTGTTGTATGGAAAGGCGTGTAAGACTAGCAGAGACAGTATTGATTGAAAAAAACAGACAAGGTTGTGCAACTTTAACGATCCTAATAGTTTAAACACATATTGGAAGGATTTGATCAGAATGGAAAGCCACAGAGAGAAACAGAGGAGAAAAAAAAATGATGTAACGTAAAATAAAAAATTATGAGATATTACAAGATTAATTTCAAAAAGTTAACTACAACCGGCTGTCGAACAGATATTGCAAGTACAAAAAGAAAAAGAATACTGTAGGGTCATCTAATAAAAGGTGTCGCTGTGCCTGAGCAGTGATGAGACGATGCCGCGTGAGAACTAGAACATTCGCTGCATTGGAGGGTGGGAACGGAAGATCATATGTTACATCCACTCCTTGAGAATGGTCTGGGTAGAGGCGGAAAGTACGGTTGTTGCTGTGTGGGGAGAGGTCTGAAATGATTAAGGATAATGGTATTTGTTGTCAGGTTTGGTTTGTTTCAATAATTAACTGTGTGCAGTTGTAAATAATTATGGGTTACAGTTTTTTAACTTTGAAGTTTTGGGAAATGCATAATATAGGTTTTTTAGATTGGAGTTTTTAATTAGATATTGGTGTTTTAGGGAGTTAAATTTGTGTAATTGTAGTTGATTATTTTGAATAAGCATTAGAATAGTTTTCTAGGCTTGTAATTTTGATGTGCCAGTTTCTTTTCTTACATAGAAGTCAACAAACAATATTAATTTGGCCTAACCTCTGAACAATATTAACCTTTTTTGTGTTTCCAGTGATGAGGTACTTAAAGATTTCAAAGTATTTGGTCATCCCCATGTATCCAAATTTGGAACAGGCTTGACTTTGCAATTTAAATAATCACTTGATTGGTATCTAGTGAAAGAAATGAAAGACTGGGTGATTCATAAAGAAGTATACAGTTTCAACACACTATAAAACAATAACAATGTAAGATATTTTATGTTACCTGTAACAGAATTGTAGGGGAATGTTTAAAAGTTTTTTTTAGAGACTCGCAGATGTTCTATGTGTGCACCCTTAGTCACACGACACACATCGAGCCGGTAATCCATTTCCGCCCAAACGCAAGGTAAGATATCTGAATCAAATGCAGTGATAGTGGCTGTGATATGCTGTTTCAGCTCCGCTAGATCGACAAGAAGGGAAGGGGCGAATACCATTTCCTTTACGTACCCCCACAGGAAAAAGTCACAAGGTGTTAAGTCAGGACTTCTGGGTGGCCAATTGAGTGAGCAGAGATGCCAAGTACTACGGAATCTCCATAGTTCCTATGGAAATGTACTACAGAATACGGAAAACCGTGATTTTTCTACAGAAAATTAACAAGTTATTAATTTTTATTTTGCTTGTTCCCTTTCGCAACGCAACTGCGGCCACGTGACGATACGTCATTAGTCTTGCTTGCGATGCTGCCTGCGCCTCCAGTTCTGCTTTTCAAAGCTGCTCGAATCTTGGTGCGAATGACTGGCACTCAACGAGTGTGGCCTTGCGCTGAGTCGTTTTAAGTGACCCCCTCCCAGCGTGCAACATTCTGGGGACCATGAGCGTAGCTTGCTTTTGGTGGACATGGGCGGAGTTCGGCCTGAAGCTCTTTCGCAGTGCAGCGACAAGCTCTTGAAAATTGTTTGGTGCAGAACGTGAGTGTCATTGCCTCACATCAGTTTTTTTTTCTTCTTTTTAAAGCGTGCGTCTGCCATTCATGTCAGTAAGTTTTTTTTTCTTGCGTTGCCAAAAAGTATGCATGGATTTCGTTATGTCAGCAGAGTCCGCCAAAATGCATAATTACGCGTCTAGTACGCATCGAAAACTGTGTTTACGCATCGAAATTTTACCAACGCGTGAAAATATGAATCGGGAATTTTTCATAATGCATAGAAATACACGTCGAGAAGCGCGTAAAAACACGCATCGAGAAGCGTGTAAAAACCTGCATCGAAGAATTTTACCAACTCGTAAAAATACGCATCGGGACAGCATTTCACCTTTGAAAAGAGGAAGTGAACAAAATAAAGATTTTTTTTTTCCGTAATCGTAATTTCATTTTCCTGCGCTGTTGCCTCTGTTCAGTATTATTGTTATACATCAATTTATTCCATAAATCTTTGCATTTCACTTTGGAAATTGAGGGAAAATTTTTGAAAGCGGAAATTTGACGGCGCAAAAATTCCAGTGTAATCTTCAGGCAAGAGAGTGCCACGGCTTTGAGGAATTTCTGCTTTTTCGTCGTAATTTGAGTTATCCTCTAATCAATGCATAACTGAACACAAGTTTTGGGGCAATTGGTAGTGGTGAAGGATGCTTTCCGCCTGAAACTTTAAGGAAACGGAAATTTCGTCTTTCAAAACTTTTGGAAACAGTGAAGATTTCTCCTGTAATCGTAATTTTATTCAAGTGATTTTTCCTCTGCCTAGTATTGTTGTTAAATTTCATTTTATTTCATAAATATTTGTGTTTCACCTTGAAAATGTAAAGGAAATGTCCGAAAATGGAAATCAGACTTAGCAAAGGTTTCTCCCGAAACTAATTTTATTTCCCAACGATGTTCCGAACGTGTATCCTGTGTTCTTAAATATTCTCCCAAAAAAGGTTTGCATTTCATCTTGATAAAGGGGGAGAGTCCGAAAACGAAAGTGACTAAGCTGAAAAATTTAGTAAGAATTGATGCACAATATTCAAAAGCATTCATATAGTCTCCAAGTTACACTATCTTTTATCTAAAATAGAGAAAGCTATCGCGCATTCATGGTCCTCAAACTGAAAGTTCTTTCAGCATGATGGATAAAATTGTCATCCAAGGGATTTGTGAAACCTTCTGTCATAGCTGATGGTGAGCTTAATTGAAACCTGTCATAGCTGATGGTGATGTTGAGCTTAATTTTTCAAATAAGTTTTTCAAAAAAGAAAAATCAGAAAGAAAACGCAGAACTGGTAATTGGAGTAAAAACAAGAATGTAAATCAAACTCCAAAAGTCTGGATTAGCAATGGGCTCCCCACTCTCCCCACTTTTGGCAAATTACTATGTAGGAAAGCTGGAAGAAAAGATACTGGTTCAGCCCTCATACTTTTGCCTTTATCACAGATATATGGATGATATCCTATTCATTTTAGATAGCAAGGATGAAAATCTTCCAGAAAAAATTCTAAGGTGCTTTAAGGAATTAGATGATTCCCTTAAGTTCACTTTGGAGGTTCAAACTGAAGGAAAATTAAACTTCTTGGTTTGACCAACTATGTCCAGGGAGATAAGTTCCTCACAAAAATGTACAAAAAACCTTAGGATACAAACAAAATACTAGGTGAAAAACTATTAGAAAGTACCAATCACTCACCCTAAAGATCATGGTAATCTCCATTGACAACACACTTCCAACACGTCAATCATCGTAATGTTTCTGGCCTTCCAAGGTTTACAGACATCTTGCTTACGATTCTTACTTCCGGGTGTGAAACATGGTATTTTTTTTTTTTTTAGCCTTATGAGATGTAACTATAAAGCTTGTCAATTCCATAAAAAACCACACATACTACTCATTCATACAATTCAATTAAAAACTATATACATATTTACATAACCTTACATTCCTAGGTGGTTAAACCTTTGTCAACTGCAAGCACCTAAAAAAAAAAAAAAAAAAAAAGAGCAGGAGTTTCAGGTTCACAAGAAAAATTACATATGAAAAAGGTTTGTTTCAATCTTTAAAGAGAATAAGCGGTAAATATATTAGATTACCGTATATACTTGCGTATAAGTCTAGAAATTTGGGACAAAATGAGAGCTTCAAAGTAATGAGGTCGACTTATACGCGGGGGTCTAAAAAAAAAACGTAAGTCCAAAAGTTCTTCCCGTGAGGCAAAAGGCAATCCATTCCCAAAAGAAATAAAAATGCCGATGCGGTATTAATTACAAAATCGCAACCCTCCGAAAGAAAAGAAAGAAAGAAAGAAAAAACACCGATGTGATAGAATTACGAAATCGCGACCCTCCGAATTTCTCCGCGCTTTGAAAAATCTCCTCTCTCCTGGCTTTGCGTATCCACAGCGCAGTCACAGCCGCGCATAGAAAGCTCCGCCCTTCCGAATACCAGTCGATTGCGCTGACCTTCGACGTAACGGAGCCATGCGACAGCCAGTGTTAGGTGTTTGTTGCTTGTTCTTAATCGCACGTGTTTTTCTTGTTCTTAATTGCACGTGTCTCGCTTCTCCTATTATGGGTGACACGGATTGTGTAAAGAAACGGATGTCTTATAACGCAGGATTCAAGTTGAAAGTGGTTTCTTTTGCAGAAAATACTAACAACTGTGCTGCTTCACGTCAATTTGGCATTAACTAACAACTGATTCGAGATTGGCGTAAAAAAAACAAAAAAAAAAACGGACTTGGTGAAAATCGCAAAAGGCGCTGCGCCGTGGAACGACATCTTTCCCTGAGCTGGAAAGTGTCTTGAATGATTGGATTCAAGACACTTGGACTGCAGACAAAATGGTTACATTGCAACACGAACTGGTATACGTTTGCGAGCAATGAAGCTCGCAAAAGATGAAAAGTTTGCAGCCGCAAATAACACTTTTCGTGCCTCACCAGGTTGGTGCACAAGGTTCATGAACTGCTATGGGTTGTGTCTACGCCAGCGCACCAAAATTACACAAAAGTTACCAGGTGACCTCGAAGCAAAGATAATGGAATTTCAAAAGTACGTAATTCAAAAGAGAAGAGACTGCTTTTGAACTTTCCCAAATAGGGAACATGGATGAAACAGCCATGTGTTTCGACCTTCCTGGAAATAAGACGGTGAACCAAAAGGGCGAAAAAAATATCTTTATCAAAACGACTGGCCACGAAAAATCCAGTTTCACGGTTGTTCTTTCCTGTTTGGCCGACGGCAGTAAGCTACCTTCGGTAATTATTTTCAAACGCAAAACTCTGCCAAAAAGTGTTGTCTTTCCGTCTGGTGTGCTCATTCGTGCCCATGAAAAAGGATGGATGAACGAATCCGGAACAATTGACTGGTTAAAGAATGTGTGGAACAAAAGGCCAGGTGCACTTTTGAGGAAACCTTCTCTTTTAGTGTGGGATATGTTTGTTGCACACCGTTGTACAGAAGTGAAAAAAACTGCAGAAAATTCAAAAACAACTCTTGCTGTCATCCCAGGTGGGTTGACATCTGTTCTTCAACCACTAGATGTCTGCCTTAATAAGCCCTTCAAGGACAATGTGCGGAGGTATTGGGCAGATTGGATAAGTTCCGATTTGCCGACTGAAACCAACGGCGGAAATCTAAAGAAGCCGGGTATCGTTTTGATTGCGCGATAGGTTAAGGATGCTTGGGATGCAATACCTGCGGAAATGGCCGTGAAATCATTCAAGAAATGTTGCATTAGTAACAAACTTGATGGCACAGAGGATGATGAGATTTTTATGAGTGATGATGACTGATTCTGATGACACAGGCATAGATGGGAATACTGATGTTTATGATGACGCGCCGATGACTGAGAAGGACTTTTTTGAACTGTTTGGAGAGTCTGACTTGGAATCTGATTTTGAAGGGTTCCAATGAAGTTTTTGGGTATGAAAATTAAATTTAGTATTATATATATAATTTTTTCATTTTTGAATAAATTCATTGAAATTTTTTTTTTCTCATTCCTTGATCGACTTATATGCGAGTTTCCGATTTCTTAAGATTTTTTCCTCTGAAAGTGGGGGGGGGGGTCGACTTATACGCGAGTATATATAGTAGCTCCCAGACAACAAGCTTAAAATTTTTTGCCCTAGCTTGGTTAAAAAAGAAAACTTGTTAAAAATGCAAGGAGTCATTTATAAAGTAACCTGCAGCTGTAGAAAAATACTACATAGGAAAAACAGGTCGTAGGCTGGAAACTCGTATTGCGGAACCCAAGGCAGCAATAAAAAATTGTTCAAACAAGACAGGATTAGACAGACATGTTAGAGAAGCCGAACACCGCATAGACTGGGACTCTGATTGTTATTGGACATCAATCCAACTTCCTGAAGCGAACATTGAAAGAGGGACTTGAAATTGGAAAATACCAGAACTTCATTAATGACAGTAAGGGGTTTTCACTGCCTAACACCTGGGAAAACATTTTGCAAAATCGCCGTAACCGTCAAGGTTAACCATAACCGAAGACGGTGACACAGATTGAACGAAATACTGCCTGACGAAGGAAAAGAGTTCTGTCTGAAAATTTGCAGAAATTAAAAAAAAAAGTTAACTAGTCTGAACAAGAATGTATTTAAGCGAAATCATTTTAAAAGAAAATGAACTTTCTAAAGTTCTATACATCTGTCGGAAAATTTTTCATTGAAGAATGTTATATTCAAGAAACGATACTGATCTATGATTTCTTAAAACATGCAGAAGTAGCAGATGCTTCACTTAGAGCCAGAACATCATTTACTTCTGTATTATACATAGTCAAGTGCTTTCCATTTATAATAACTGAAAATGAACTTTATATACTGGAAGCAGAATTGCTTGTTATCAAGCTAACAAATTAGAGACCATAGTAGAAACAGAACAGATGTCACTTGGTCAGAAATCTCAAAATTAAGAGGCTGTAATGGAGCTGTTAAGTATACTATTCTCTCAAATGTTAAGTTTGCAATACTTACATTTCTACACTCTAATACTGTGAGTGAGAGAGGCTTTAGTTTAGTGCAAAAAAAAAAAAAAAAATAAAAAATAAAAATCGAACCCTGTTTCCAACCTAATTTAGGTTTAGAAACTGTAGAAGCACTTCTTATTGCAAAAATGAATGTTCTCCTCTGGGCAAGTGTGTTATGAAAAAAAATTTTCTGCTGAGGAACGCAATTCTGCAAAACAATGTACAGCCAAATCACCAAAGAAAGCTGTTTAATAATTTTGTTGTGTAAAAACAATGTATCAGTCATGGTGTATATTATTTTCCATGTGAAAAATTTGGAATATTTTGATACAGATTTTCGTGTATATAAATAAGTAAAAATACTAATTAAATTAAATGAGTAATACCATGTTTTCCTCGGTTAAAATTATTCCTTTTGGTATGACTACTGAAAAATGGCCAAAACTACTGAAAATTTGTATGAGTACTACTGAAAATATCTGAAACAGGTTGAAAACTCTGGGTCAGTGACATGTTGTAGTCCACAGCTCGTCCAATCCATTAGTGAGGAAGATGTTCATCGAGATATACGCGCACTATTGCCTAAGTCACTTTCCTCAGTAACGGGACACAAACTTAATAAATTCAGCTATTTAACTGTTCGCAGTTGTGGTCTGTGTCTTCAACTGTTACTGTTTTACAGCATCTGGAAACTGTATACTTTATGAATCACCCTGTATAACCGATTGGTATTTAAACTTTGCTGTAACTTCACTGTCGCATCACACTTAACATCTGTTGCAGAGACATTCCATATTCTACATTAAAATTTTTAGTTAGTACTGTACAAGTATTATGAAGTCTAGGTGTTTCACTTATCACTGTTGACATATTTTATCAACCTCGTAGAGTTGAGATTTTTTTGTAAATTTCCTTTTGAATATTTTTGGTAAAGTTTGTGTAAATTTTCAGTGGAATGTAAGGTACACTTTTTAAATAAATGGTTAAAATTAACTGTACAATAAATATAAGAATGTGGGCTTTTGCACAAGTAAGTATACACTTAGAAAGATGCAATCCGTTTATTTTGTGCAAGAGGCAATAGCAACACTTAAAACAAAGTGTGCTAGCTTTAGTCACCACGTGTGACTTCTTCAGGCTAATGGACAGAAGACTAAAGCTTAAATTCTAAATAGAATAACATAACGAAAGTCTTCTGTCCATTAGCGTGAAGAAGTCACCCGTGGTGACTAAAGCTAGCACTTTGTTTTTAAGTGTTTCTATTGCCTCTTGCACAAAATAAACAGATTACATCTTTCTAAGCATATATGTTAACTGTACAACTTGAAAATTGGTTAGTATGAGAAATTTTTTGATTTCTAATAAAAAAAAAAATATCCCAAATCAGTTTTTTTTGTAATTCTGATAGTTTATTGGTGCATAGGTTCATAAGATATTGGTGGTGGTAATGCTACATTACATTGCTTATCTATGTTTTAAAAAATATTTTAACATCTTATTGAACATGTTAAAATATTTGTGTTGGAGTGACATTAAGGTACTGAAACTGAGGTGCACGTTGTTTTGTATTTGGAGGTATTTTCCAATTGTGGAAGGTTTTCATGATACAGTAGTGTTGTTCTACGTTAAGTTAAATATTTTGAAGAAATGCTCATCCGTTCAAAATTTGATATCTGTCGACCTTACCAGAAACAAAAATTTTATGTTGCCAAAGGACGTAGATGTTGGATTTCAGTGTAAGCGCATTTTTCAAAAGTTACAGTAAACAACATTAAGATGCAGTTCCATCTTCAGTGCAAGTTTGTTGTTTCTGTGGTTAAAAATTGTGGAAGAAAAAGCCTTAATTAAATACAAAATTGTTCGTGGCTATCACTAGATCCTGATATTATAAAAACTTCCCTGATAAATTCTCAGATGTGGTTTTGTTCTTTGCTTGTAACTTTGCATTGCTGCTGGGCAAATCAGTGATGCTGTGGAAAATTCCAAGAAAGAGTGTCGTAGTCTTTGAGAGTCTACCAAATGTCACTTTAAAGAACATTTTGAAGTGTGGAACTCTTCAGAAGGCCCAAGACTCGACAAATTTTACAGCAAATTTTCGGCAGAGAAAGGAAACTATAAAAATTTGTGGAAAAACGTTTAAAATGTGCTTCATTTTATCTCCTGGTAATACTATGGTAAAAAGTAGATTTTCCACTATTGCGTCTATTCTAGTAGAGAATGTGTGAAAAACTATAGTTCATCAGCTGTATGTGTATGATGCTATCCACAAAGCAGGTGGCATTCAACACATTGATATCAATAAAAGGATGATGACTTGTGTACCACAGTCACGAATAAGGTATCTAGATTATTTTTTGAAATAAAACTGATGCTGGAGGAACCCCCCCCAAAAAAAAAGTCTGAAAGACTAAAATTACAGCAAAAAAAAAAAAAATGTTTTGAACAGGAGGAAGGAAGGAAGGAAGGCTGAAACAAGAAGCTGAGTATAAAGAATGACACATTGATTCTTGGCTTGAAATGACAAAGGAGGAATTGTCAAATTGTTAGTTCTGTATTTATATCTGCATATATTGCTGCATTAAAAAAATTTGTTGGGAACTTTGAATTTTTGTGTTTTATCAAAATTCTAAATGAATCATTTCTTACTTTACATATGTTTTTAAAAAAATGTATACAAGTATATAATACATTTCAAAGTATGTTGTGTTTAATTGCTTGTATTTAACATTAAAATAAACAGGAAGTTTAATTCTAAAAAACAGAGGGGTAATTCATTATAGGTTAAGAAGTTAGTGTAGAGGATTGTTACATATTTTTTAAATTAATAATTGGTATGAACAATACAAACATTCCATTTCGCACTCATTGTGCATATTGAATTATACAGATACAGGAAACTATTGTTTGAGCATTACAGTTAAGAGTAGAACTGTCTTCCACATGCTTTCTACATTGTCTTTGGGATTATGAGAGAACTTGAGTTACATGATTAAAATTTTCCTCAAAATAACGAAATATTTCTCAGACATCTTCATAAGACATGTATATTTAATAGCATAATTTAAATATTAGGGTACAATTGAAAAAAATGGGCAAATCTATGCCATAAGTGTTTTCTACATTTGATTTTGACTTGGTGTTTTTTTTTTATATCATTTTTGATGTCATCAGCAATTAATCTACTAATTTTTATGCTCAAAAACTTACACTTAGGGTTTGAATATAATATTCAAGAGCAGTAACAAAAAAAGTAAGATGAAGTATGTATAAATCAAGCTCATTAAGTTACAGAAAAATGTGTTCATGGTGGTCAGGGAAATTAAATATTACAGGTCACACAGGGAAGTCAGGGAAATTGACTTGTTTTCTGTATGAATCCTGTTTTAACAAATTTTAGCAGGGCATTCTTTTTTTCTTTAATGGATTTGGTAAACTGTTGAGAATTTCCTTCTACCTATCTTGTTGGCTCTAGCTACTGATTTAGAAATGTTGAGGGAAGTATGCCATGATAGTTGACATAATGGATTTTCTGGAGGAAGTTATTTTTGAGTTTGATTCATGTCCCAGATAGAAAATTTTAAATTTCATCTTTTCTTGTCTCAGTATTATATTCAAAAATGATTTACCTGTAAAAAAACAAACAAAAACACTTTGAATGAAAATACATAGTATGCAGTGTTTTGCTAACTTCCACAGAGTGTACACAATTTAATGTTCCTTTCAATTAAATTAGAGATTCATTGTGTAACTTTTATTCTTAAATTTCAGGCAAGAAAAATTGGAGCAGCTGGCGGCTAGATTTGATCGTAAAGCTGGAATGCGTGAGACATGGTTAAGTGAAAACCAGAGACTTGTTTCCCAAGATAACTTTGGGTTTGACTTGGCATCTGTAGAAGCTGCTGCAAAGAAACATGAAGCAATTGAAACAGATATTTATGCATATGAAGAAAGAGTTCAAGCTGTTGTTGCTGTGGCACAGGAATTGGAAACTGAAAATTACCATGATATTGATAGGATCAATGCAAGGCAAGTGCTTTTTTGTTTTTATTATTACCTTTTAACACTACAAATATAATTGCTAAGAAAGCGCTTTTTGGTAATGGTTGACCACTAAAATTTTATTTTGCATTTGTTTGTTTGCCACTAAAGAATGTTCACACTATGATGTTATGTGTATGTGTGTTGAACTACAATGCATGCCATTGTTATGAAGCAAAGATTGTGTTTAACCTTTGTCATAAACAGTTGATATCACCACAATCAACAACCACATATACGTACTATGGTTTATATACAGGGTGATTCCTAAAGTCCTAAGTCACCTCAAGAACTTGGTAACAAAGACAGCTAGAGCTATGGAAGTTAGGTATCTTATAGTAAAACAATCGTGCGCTATCGGATGAGAGCGACTGCAGCGCCCCTAGTGGCAAAATGTGGAAGTTAGCACTCCTATATTGGAAACCATGAGAGATACGGGAAAGAAACCAATTAGAAACTTGTAGAGCATCAATGAATTAGTAGGAAACGACATATGGTAAAAATGACTGAGGTAAGTAGAAGGCTGGAAACCCGAACTTGTGCGAAGCCGGTTCGTGTCGTTGTCGCGGTAAGTCTACCAGAGATAAACGTATGAAGTATGTGACCGCATGCCTGTGAGAATCGTATGCAAATTCTGGTGTGACATAACACCTCGCCTGCTGTAACAGGCGCAGCGTGGCAATGTATAAAGGATCGTCTGTTAGGAGCTATGTCATTCGTAACATGAGTATCGGGTAAAGAACTAGAATGGCAGGCTATTCGAATGAACAGTATTGCGAGATGCTACTGCTATATGGAGAATTCAGACGCAACGCGAGGTAAGCATCACGCCAGTATGGCTTGCGATTTCCGACTCTTCAATCGCTGACAGCGTGGACCATCAGTTGCGCGATTCGACGGCTACGAGAGACAGGCAGTATTGCAGCGTGTCCTTGTTCGGGACGACCCACCAGAATGGGTAGGGATGTGCAACCAATCGATGTTCTGGCATGCGTTTTGGCCAACCCACACACCAGTATGAGGGAAGTCAGTATGGCATGTGGCTGATCACAATCTCGTGTGTTGAACATTTTGCATCAGCATGGTGCCCACCCGTACCGTACAGTACAGCTGCACGTACTGGTGCCAGGGGATAACCAACGACGTCTAGATTGGTGCAATTTTGAATGAACACCGTAGAAGAAAAGGAGGCCTTTATATCAAAAATCCTTTGGACTGACGAGTCGCGGTTCAGACGCGCCGGGGTGCTGACCAAATAAAACACCCATTACTGGGCAGTTTAGAATCCATTTTTTACACGGGAAATGAGGCATCAGGTGTGCTGATCGGTCAATGTCTGGTGTGGCATCTGGAAGGACAGACTTGTTGGGCTTGTGTTCTATGAGGGCGCATTAAATGGATGAATATACCTGCAGCTGTTACAAAGCACATTACCCGAGTGGTTAGATGAACCTGTTTCTGCAAGATGTAAGCTCATTATGGATTCAGCATGACGACGCTCCGGCACATCAACCGGCAGCGGTACAGAACTTCCTGCCTGACACTTTCGTGCAACATATCATCGGTTATGGTAATCCCGTAGCGTGGCCTCCACGATCCCCAGATCTAACTCCCATAGATTCCTCTGGGGTTACCAAAAGGGTGGAACCGACAAGTCTCTACGATATCCTACTGCGTATCGTCGCTGCGTGTGAGAGCGAGACACCTGTTATGCTGGCGAACGTACAAAGGGAAGTTCTGTCTTGCATTCAAATGTGTATTGTGGCAGATGGTGGCCATATTGATCCCTATTTACATTAAACACAATGCAACGTTATGTAAGTACCACTGTTGCATTAAATACGACCAATGTACTCCATTTGTATCCATGTTCGAGTGTAATAAACCATGTGCTTCCCTCATGTTTCCAGCCTTCTATTTACCCCAACCGTTTCTACCATGTCATTTCCTACTAATTCATTGATGCTCTACAAGTTTCTAATTCATCTCTTTCACGTATCTCTCATGGTTTCAGAGATAAGAGTGCTAACTTCCATATTTTGCCACTAGGGGCGCTGCAGTCACTCTCATGCGATAGCACTTGGTTGTTTTACTATGCCATACCTTACTTCCATAGCTCTAGCTGTCTTTGTTCCCAAGTTATTGAGGTGACTTAGGACTTAAGGAATCACCCTGTATATTAGGTAATGTTAAAGTTGCATCTGATTTTTCCAAGACAGATTTTTAAGCAACAGGTGGCACCTCCCTTTGTTAGTGGATTGTAATTTATTAGTTCGAGACTGTTTAGCAGCTGCTTATTTTCCATTTAAGTTGGAGCTTTGTATCACTACAACAGCACCACGTGTAGCCTTAATTTGCAGTCAGACTTGCCGTTTGTTCCACTGCTCAGCACTGAATGCCAATGGAATATAGTTTGAAATTTCAGTAGCAGAGAATAAACTTATTTTCATAGCTAGAAAAATTTTGTCCAGCAGTAAAAACCCAGCTAAATCAAGGGGGGGGGGGGACTAGCTGTTTGGCAGAGTGCTTTCTTACATCACAATCTTGGTAGTAATTGCTGACATGGCTATTCCTAGACTTTTAATGCATTACAAATATCCCCAAATTATGTTTTTTTTTTCTGAGGAATAAAAGGAAATATGTCGAATTTTCGGGTAGCTCCCCTACCCTTCCTCAGAACTTACAGTTATAGGTGTTGCCATTCGCAAGATAAATCCCAACGTTTCAAATCATTTAATGTTGTACTCTCTCAACATTAAATGATTTGAAAGGTTGAATTTATCTCGCAATTTGAGAGAAATTTAAATAAATTTATCCTGTTAGCTGTGGACAATTGTAAACCAGGACCTGTAGTAACTTCATGCACTGATATGCTTGTGTTATACTAGAAACTCTCTCTCCAAAGCTGTGTTGGATGTGAAAACCAAACATACACTGTGTACATACATATCAAGTTCTATGAGATTCAGAAGTTAGCTCCTCAAAGAAAGCTCAGGTTTACTTCTTTTGATAAGTCCCCAACCCTTCTGTCTGTGTACCTGCAACTCTTGGCTGAACACCGTTCCCTCAATTCTGAGTATGTTCCAGTTTTCACAATGGATCTAAGATGGGTAGTGGTGTTGGATCCACCGCAGTCTGTGTTGATCAAGTTTCTGTAGTGCAGACCCCAGCTGAGGCCACAGTGTTTTCGGCAGAGATGCATGCTGTGTATCTTGCCCTTCATGTTCAGTAGAATTATCATCGTGCTATGGTCTGTACAGATTCCTTTAGTCTCTTGCAGTCTTTGTCATCTGCGGATTGCAGTGACCATCCTTTTCTCTTTGACATGAGAAGGTTGCTTCATTGCTTGCTAAAAGCTGGTTTCCAGGTTCATTTTTGCTAGATTCCTGGGCATGTTGGAATCTCGGGTAACAAGTCTGCTGATGTGGCTGCTAGATCTGCTTCCTCTTTGGTCATCATGCCCCTGCCACTGTTTCACCGGGATTTGCATTTTCTAATCTGTGATTATATCAAGTGATCATGGCAGGGTCAGTGGTACCAACGGGTTAACAATAAACTGCATCGTATTAAACAAGTTCTTGGTGTCTGGAATTCCTCCTGTCACCGAAAACGTTGGAAGTTGTACTTGTACGTCTCTGCATTAGGCATTGTTGTTTGGCGACACTGCCCCTATGTGTGGGACGTGTGATATACCTTTAACAGTTGTTCATGTCATCATTTTGTTTGTGATCGTGTTAGTCATTTCCTTTTACCCACTTTACCAGACAACTCAGACTGAGTCTACTTTTAAATGATTGATGTGATGTGTCTAGTATGTTGTCATTTCTTCGTTCTATGGGTGTTTTTCGTTTTGTATAGTTTGTTTCATCTGCCATTTGCACCTTTTTTATATTTTGTTTTATACCATCATTGTTACACCTTTTTATATTATGTTTTTATCGTATAATTTGTTACCTTTAATATTGTTTTTGTTATGCTTTGTATGATTCCTTGTCCTGGTGTTGTTTTTTAGTTAATTGTTGATTTATTGGCCTTTTACACTGCTTGTTCTGTTATGTGTACTTTCCTTTTAATTTTGTTTTATATGATTCTGACACCATTGGACTTGGTGCTCTTTTAGCCCTTAGTGGCTCTTGCACCACTAAACACTAACTTACCAGCCAACCTCAAAGGAAGCTCAGTGTGCCATATTAAAGTTTAAAAATGGTGGGGCTAGGTTTTATGTTTTTCAAGACTCAAAATAAAACATGTTTTGCTTAAATTTTGTAACAACTTGAAGTGCTAATGTTGAAAAAAGCTAATCAGGAAGAAGTTTTGCCCTGGTCAACAGTTTCCATGGTTTAGTAACTTTGAAGATTAGTATTAATTTAAGTAACTGGGTGAGAGCTTCAACTACTGATGTGACTGTGAAATACCGCCTCTGTAGTGTATGAAGTTCAAAGAATTGGGCTTTAGAGAGTTGATATCTTCAAAATGCATGTTGGTAGCATAGGCACTGTAATAAATGTTCATTCGAAACATATAGTTGTGCTCAGTGAGATTCCATGATTTTTCCGGTGTGGAAACAAGAATTGTATTGAAGTCTGCTGGCTAAGGAAATCTTATGTTGAACAGGAAATCCAGTAGCTACAAAATATTACCCAACATGAGTCTGTGTTAAGCTGTATTAGACTGAGACCACCACAGGAAGCGAAGCTGTAGTATTTGATCAAAGCTAAGCAATGAGGGGTAAGACAGTAGCTTTCTAGTCAAAAATGCTAAACAAGCACAATTGTGCATGAAGCAATTTCTGACTGGGGTTACTGATTCACACATCTTGTTAAGTGAAGTTCCCTCAAAGTCTGAACATTTTACTTCTAAAAAATTCAGTCTTTATTGAATAACTGTATGCTTTATTTTCAAATTCCTATGTGAAACAAGCCTGGAAGGCTATTTGGGTGAATGGATTATGTAGCTCTTTCCCTCCCCCTCTAGTTATTAATTTGTGATGTAGAATATGAATTTTTATGTATTTTCTTGATTCTGTAGGAAGGATAACGTGCTGAGGTTATGGAACTACCTCCTAGAGCTTTTGAGGGCTCGTCGTAGCAGATTGGAGCTTTCTATGGCTCTGCAGCAAACATTCCAGGAAATGATATTTATCCTTGACTCAATGGAAGAAATCAAGGTAATTAATATCCTACATACAGTTTTAAAGTCTTGTTTTTGTTTTTAAAGGTCACGGCAAAATGCTTTTAATTAAATTCTTTTCTCAGTGATAAATAAGGAATGCATTTGACACTAAGGATTAAAGGAATTATGAATAATCAAAACTTGAACTGATGTGGATTTATAGTATTTCTGAGCTAAAATGTGTTGTGAAGCTAGTTACACTATATGGAAGCGTGTGTGTGTGTGTGTGTGTGTGTGTGTGTGTGTGTGTGTCTTATGAGTTTGATTAATTGCATACATTTGTTTTTCAAGGTAGAATAATGTTGCCATCAGTTAATACTGTTTCATCTTTCCCTAAAATCAGTTTTTTTTTTTACTCTAATTTTTTCTGCGTTTTTTATTGGCATGAAATCATGGGGAATTTCAACAGAACTTGACCAATTTTAAGTCAAACTGTAAGCAGGAGTCTAGCCAGTATAGGCATAAGCTGAAATTCTGTGCTAGCAAATCCTACCACGATTTTTCATGAGGGATATTAATGTCCTGAGAATAGAGTAAAAACAGTTACATATGGTAATTAAGTTCTTAAGAGCTGAAGCTTCCAACGGTGCTATGGTCTAGATCACCTGCGATGGCAACAGTTCCTTCATCTCCTGAATAGGAGATGCAGGAGCTGTTGCCATCTCCAATTCTGGCAACCAGTCCTCTAAATTCAGTTGATCGCAGGTGATGACTAGAGCTGCGCTTTTAAGAATTTAAATGCTATATGTAACCCTCTGTTTTTACTTAATTCTCAGGTGGTCATTGTTGCATGAAGCCAGCTGTTTTCAACCAGAATATTAATGCAGGGTTCGTACAGAAAACAAGTCAATTTCCCTGACTTAACACGACTTTCCCTGACCTATAATGCTTAAATTCCCTGCCCTCTGCAAACACATTTTTCTGTAATTTAGTGAATTTGATGTATATGTAATATTACATCTTACTTTTTCTTTCGTTACTGCTGTCAAATATTATACTCTAAGCCTAGATATAAGACTTTGAGCATAGTGAGAAGAAATGGCAGGAAAACATGTAACACACAAAACATTAAAAGAATTCTTGAAATCTTCATCACACGCGCAAGTTACATCGAAAAATATGGGAGGTATGTTTCGGTAGCAACTTCTACCTTCATCAGCCATGGAATGAGACACGTAAAAGCGTTAGTTGTTGCCAGATTTCAAAATCGCTTTCCAAATAATGGGGATGTTAAAAGGTGCGTCAGTATTACAGGGGTAAGGTAGATTTCAATGCTTTCGTGGTATCCGAGGACATGCAGATTTCTGAACGAAGTAATTCGCTTAACATTGTGCCAATCGGGAGCCGCGGACATATCGCTGATGGTTAAAATTGAAAGGGAGGTGGAAGGGCTACCTTTCTTAACATCAGCGATATGCTCCATCAAACGCTGGTTTATGCTGTGGTAAGTACTACCAATATAGTGGGTAACCCCTGTGAAAGTCTTGATAGGGATAGAGTAGACACCTTGTCAATCTAGGGGTTTATTGAGATCTCTGTCCTTAAGGATGAGTTTGAGAAGATGTGGAGGTGGTTTTTGACTGCAATCCTGCAGCCAAAAGACTTGAAAATAGAGCAAACTTTATGAGTGAAGGACAGGCTAAAGGGCAAAGTGCCAACAAACTGATGGATGGTGGAAGGTTCAGGCAGTAAACTGTCATATATTGTCATATTTTCTGGTATTCTTATATAGCTAATTTGTAGATGAATAAACGTGATTGGCAACACCCATCATCCCGGTGGTTGTTGTGATCTGTAAAGGCTGTTTATCTTACTGAGTGATAACTAAGATGTTATTACATGGTGTCAGAATTGTGGGATCGTAAATGTTGTAGTGTTATGACTAATTTGAGGCAACTGTGTTGAGTTTATAATTCAAGTAACGTGGATTCTGCTAACGTTAGTCTTCCTCGAGAGTTGGAAGTAACTGCTGACAACATGGCCGCAAAATGGAAGTTGTGAAAGCAATCATTCAAATTTTATGCAGTAGCTATGCAACTTTTTGAGAAACCTCCACAGGTGCAAGCCGCTACTTTCATGTCAGCAATAGAAACTCGGGCAACTATGATTTTTAATACTTTTAATTTGTCTGAGGCGGAGCAGAGCAATGTAGCTGTGATTTGAAAGAAAAAAAAAAAAAAAAAAAAGATTTGATGATTGCTTTGCCCCAAAACCAAACGAGACGTATGTATGCTACTTATTTTTTACTTGTGTGCAGGGTGAGCAAGAGAATTTCTATTCTTACTTAACTAAACTTTGAACGAAGATTATTGATTGTGCTTTTGGTAATTTATAAGATAAATGGTTTGTTGAGTGACCAGATTGTGTGTGGTGTTCTTTCAGATAAAGTTCGTGAATTATTATTAGCTGAGGGAGAGCTGGCATTGAGTAAAGAGATTGATATATGTAGAGCTAGTGAACTGGCTTTGAATCAACTTCAGGAAATGAGGGCAGTGATGAATAAAGATAAAGAAGTCCTTTCGTTAAGAATTTAAAAAAAAAAAAAAAAAAAAAAAGGGTTCCTACAGAATTCAATTGCTCAGAAATATGCGAAGGATCCAAGTCCACAGTGGACATCAAAGCGAAGGGAGTGTGTTGGCGATGTGATTTCGTGCACCAATTTCGGAAGTGTCCTGCTTTCAGCAGGATGTGTAATTACTGTTCTAAGAAGGGACACTATGCGCGCCAATGCAAAGCTAATATGAAAACCCTTAAGTCACAAAATAAGGAAGTTCATGAGATTAGTGAATCTGACAGTGATTTGGAGGACATTACTACATATACCTGTGATACTTTACATATCAGTGAAGTGATTAATTTCTCAAATAATTACCAAGGTAAATGGTATACAAAGGTGCTATTTGATAAAGGAATTTGTGCTAATTTTAAGATTGACACTGTTGCAGAAGGGAATGTCATAACTGCAGAATTGGCAAGACAACTATCAATGAAAACTTCAAATTCACAAGTTAAACGACTGAGGTCTTTTAATAATACGTATACACCAGTTATGGGAGAGATAAACATTAAGTGTATTATAAAAAACAAACCTGTTACCCTTAATTTTCTAGTGGTTGAGGGTAGATTCAACTGCATTTTAGGATGTGCTGCTTGTGAGAACTTGGGTTTAATAGTAAGAAATAAGGATTTCATTCAAGTTCATGAAGTTGTAAGTCCTATTCCAGAAAAGATTTTTCAAGGTATTGGTTGTATAAAGAATTTTAAATATGATATAGAGCTGCAAGAAGGTGCTTCGTTAACTATACATCCACCACGGCAAATAGCTTATGCAATTCGTGAGAAGGTAAAGAAGGAGATTGACATGATGGTGAAGATGAAAATTCTTGTACCTGTTGCTAATCCTACTCCTGCAGTAAGCCCATTGGTTATCGTTAAGAAACAAGACAAAATTCGTTTGTGTTTAGACCCTGCTGATCTAAATAAGGCTATTAAAAGATGTCACTTTCCACTCAAAACTGTGGGAGATATAGCTGCTAGAGTAAAAACGGCAAAATATTTTACCCTACTTGATGCAAAAAAGGGTTTTTGGCAATTATGTGTAACAAAACGTACTTCGGATTACTTGACAGTTAATACACCCTGGGGTCGATACTCATTTTTGAGAGTGCCTTTTGGACTTGCTTCGGCACCTGAAGTTTTCCAACAGGTTATGGAGTCAATATTGAAGGGCATTGGCAATACTGAATGCTCAATGGATGATATTCTGATCTGGGGAAACACGCTCAAGGAGTTACGTAGTTTAACATTGAAAGTCATTGATCGACTTTTAGACAGTGGAATTCGGTTGAATAAAGAAAAGTGTGAATTTGAGAAAACAAGAGTTAAGTTCTTAGGTCACATTTTTACACCAAGTGGAATAGAAATTGACCGATCCAAGGTTGTTGAGGGCATTGGAAAATTAAAAGTACCTACTTGTGTTACTGAGTTGCTGAGATTTATGGGTATGACTAATTATGTTTCTAAATTCATACCTAATTATTCAAGTATTTCAGAACCCATGCGCAGACTTCTACAGAAAGATGTCATATGGAAGTGGTCTTCTGACCAAGAAAAAGCCTTTTGTAAGTTAAAAGAATCTCTTCAAAATACTCCACAGTTGGCTTATTATGATGTAAACAAGTCAGTGGTTGTTTCTGTGGATGCCAGTTCTCATGTAGTTGGTGCTGTACTTCTCCAAGATGGTAGACCGGTAGCATATTCTGCCAAAGCATTAACATCTTCACAACAGCGTTATCCTCAAATTGAGAAAGAAGCCTTTGCCATTCGTCATGGGTGCAAAAAATTTCATGACTATATTTATGGCAAGTCTGTTACCATTGAAACGGATCACAAACCTTTAGAAGTCATCGCAAAGAAACCCTTACATACAGCTCCACGTAGATTACAGCGATTTAATTTTTGATGTGTTTCAGTATTTGCCAAAAATAATATTTAAACGTGGTACTGATATTCCAATCCCTGATGCTCTAAGTCGTGACTGTAGTGTGGAGTCTTTGGTGACAGCTGGTGAAGATCAAGAACTTTTTTAAACATTACTCGATATACTGCTTCCCTGATTAACATTTCAAGAGCTGATTGCAGCAACTAATTCAGATGAAGAATTACAGCAAATCAAGAGTTATCCTTGAAGGTTGGCCACCAACAATAAAGGAAGTGCCTGTTTCTTTACACAAGTATTGGAATTGTCGAGAAGAATGATCTATATACGAAAATCTGTTGTTCAAGGCTGAACGACTGATTATTCCTAGAGTACTTCAACCTAAATATCTCAAACTTATTCATCAGGGACATCTGGATACTAGCCTTTCCTTACATCGTGTAAGAGAAATAATATTTTGGCATGGAATGTCTAAAGAGATTGAACTATTTGTTCAAAAATGTCCAACATGTCAACAAACTGCTCGTGCTCCTAACACAGAACCATTGCTGATTAACCTATTCCCTGTTTTCCATGGCAACGAATAGCATCAGATTTATTTGACTTCAAGGGTGACCATTATTGCCTTGTAGTTGATAGTTACTCCGGATATTTTGATTTTAAAAAACTAAGTCAGCCAACGTCTCAAGCTGTGGTTAAGTATTTAAAAGTTACTTTTGCCACTCATGGTATTCCTGATATCTTAGAAACTGACAATGGTCCACAGTATAACTCTGAGGCATTTCGTAATTTCACAAGAGACTGGAAGATACAAGATCTCACATCCAGTCCTCAGTATCCCAAGTCAAATGGTTTGGCAGAATGATATGTGCAAATCGCTAAGTTAATGATAAAGCGTACTGATCTAGAACAATCTGACTTGCATCTAGCACTATTGAATTGAAGGAATGCTCCTCGCTGTGACCTACCTTCTCGAGCTCAATGTCTATTTGGACATCCTACATGAACAACGATCCCGTTACATCCTCTGGTACGTTTGCCTCGGGCGTCAGCTTCTGCTCGCCTCCAGTTCTCCAGAGAGAACCAACGTATAAATGCCACAACTGGTACTCATAACCAAGCACCATCATTGGTACAGGGTCAATCTATAAAAATGACTTTTTTAAACGTATCTAGATTTTAACCCTATCATCATTCTCATTCCTCAGTTTTACTTAATCAGCTAGTTTTTAACCATTGTAGCATGTTTTTAATACTGTTTGTTTCATTGTATTTTTAGCTCTTCCATCATTTTCATTATTCAGTTTTACTTGATCAGCCAGATCTTAAGTTTTATATTACGCTTTTTATACTGTTTGTTTGTCTTGTGTCTGGCGCTCTCATTGGCCAAACATGGTCCTTGCGCCATAAAAATCAACCAACCAATCTGTAAAACTTAAAACGGCACATCGCAACTGGATTCCTGCTACTGTATCTGCGAAGCTTGATGCTCCTTGCTCCTATTTAGTTACCACTCAGGATGGCACCACTCTTCGACGCAATGCAGAGTGTATTCGTCCAACAAAAGCTCTATTCACGTCGAAAAAGCCTGTAGTTGAGTGCCCACCAGTTTCGTCTCCCCTCGAGAATTCTCAAAACTATGATTACTATACCAGATTCTAATCTGTTGCTCCTTCCTCAGAATTCTCCGACTAAAGATAAACATCATGTTACTATACCTGAATCACAATTACCATCTCGTTTTTCTCATATCGCTGATGTTAAGAAAGGTAGCCCTTCTCCCTTTCAATTTTAACCATCAGTGATACATCCGCGGCTCCTGATCGGCACAATGTTAAGCGAATCGCCCCGTTCAGCAATCGGTATGCCCTCAGATGCCGCGAAAGCATTGAAATCTACCTTACCCCTGTAATACTGACTCACCTTTTAACATCCCTATTATTTGGAGATTTTGAAATCTGGCAACACTGACGCTTTTACGTCTCATTCCATGGCTGATGAAGGTAGAAGTCGCTACCGAAACGTCCCGCTCATAATTTTTCAACGTAACTTACACGTTGATGACTATTTCAAGAATTCTTTTAATAAGACTTTGAGCATAAAAATTAGATTTATTGCTGATATCACAGGTGATAAAAGAACAAAATCAAATGTGGAAAACACTTATGGCAAGGATTTGCCCAATCTGTTCAATTGTGCCCTAACATGTAAATTATGCCATTAAATATGTATGTCTTATACAGGTGTCAGGAAGATATTTCATTATTTTGGGGTAAATCTTAATCATGGAACTCGGAAGTTTTCTGGTATTCCGAAAGAAAACATAGAAGGAATACAGAAGTCAGTTCTACTGTTAATTGCAATGCAGAAACACTTATCTGCAAAATGGGATATTGGTATTGTTCATGCCAATTATTAACTTATAAACTAAGTAACATAACCCTCTGTACTAACCTATAAAATAAATTAGCCCTTTCTATACTTTAGAATTAAACTTTCTTTTTATTTTAATGTTGAATACAAGCAATTAAACACAACATACCTTGAAATGTATTATATACTTGTATACATTTTTTAAAAACATAGTAAAAGAAGTGATTCATTTAGAATTTTGATAAAACACCAAAATTCAGTTTCCCGATAATTTTTTTAATGCAGCAATGTATGAAGATAAGTACAGAACTAACAGTTTGACAATATCTGCTTTCAATATTTTAAGTTGAGAATCAATGTTTGATTCACTACACTCAGCTTCTCATTTGCTTTTTTCACCCATTCAAGACACTTTATTTTTTGCTGTAATGTTTGCCTTTCAGCATCCTCTCATTTCCTCCTGCATCAGTTTTATTTTCTAAATATTCCTGATATTTTTTTTTTTTTGTGACTGTCGTACATAATTTATCATGCTTTTATTGATATCAGTGTGTTGAATGACACCTGCTTCATGGGTTGCATGATACCATGCTGCTGATGAACTATAGTCTTTGTACATGTTCTCAAAAATAATACTTGATAATGGAAAATCCACTGTCTGCCAAAGCATTACCATGAAATAAAATAAAGCACAATTAAAAATTTCTCTACAGATTTTTATAGTGTTTCCTTTCTCTGCCGAGAATTTGCTGTAAAATTTGTCAAGTCTTGTGCCTTCTGAGGAGTTCAAAATGTTCTTTAAAGTGACTTTTGGCAGACTTGCAAAAGACTAAGATACTCATTTTTGGAATTTTCTGCAGCCTCACTGATTTGTCCAGCTGCATGCAAGGTTTCAAGCAAAGCAGAAAACCGCATCGCAGAAATTTTCAGGACAGTTTTTATAACATTGAGATCTAGCGATAAGCCACACAAATGTGATTTTGTATTTAGTTAAGGACTTTTAATTTTTTCGATCATAGAACAACAGACTTGTGGCACTGAAGATGAAACTGCATCTTAATATTGTCTTTTACTGTAACTTTTGACAAAAGGCACTTACACTGAAATCCAACATTTTTTTATATCTTCTGGCAACACTAAATTTTTTGTCTTCTGGGCAACACTAAATTTTTTTGTTTGCTGTAAGGTCTACAGACATTAATTTTTAAACTGATTATCACTTCTTCATAATATCTGACATAAAATACCTACTCATTAAACTTTGTAATAAATGAACATCTGCATATAAAAAAAAGGTGACATTGGCTCAGCAGTTTGAAATTTATGAAGAAATGACATCAATTTTAAAGCTATATTATCAGTCTTAAATAGACTAAATGGCGTTTAATCAATTAAATAGATTTGAAATTGGTAACTTTTTTACATATATAGATGGTTTTGATTTGAGTTTTATTTACACTTTTCCCTTTTGATCTCTCACCTTCAAATTCCCTGACTGTCCAGAATGTATGTACAGTTTAATGTGACTGTAGGGATAGTTTTCTTCTGGAAACTTCATTTGGCTCTGTACACCCAGTATCCCTTGTAGAAGGAGTGCTGAGTATTGATCCAGCAATGTGAGGTGGTATGTATTTCATAAAGGATTAAAGAGCTGACTTCTAAGGAAGGTCAACTTAATTTTGTTAACAAAGTTCACATTTTATTCAGATGGTTATCTTGCAGATCAGACTTTTGTGAAGTGGCTGGCATCTTTGACCCATAAAAAGTGCAATAAAATATCTTGAAACCAATTATATGAACAATCCAAGCATTAAACTGTTCTTGTTGGAAATGTTTCAGCAGTTCCGTGCTCTATATTTGTTCTTAATAAGAATGGTTGTACCCTGTTAATATTTCAGTTGTTGCAGTAGTGAAAGCACAGCAAATTTATGGATGCCCTTATAAAAAGGCAGAGTAGACAGTTAGTATAATCAGAACAGTAATTTTAAAGAGCAATTTTTCATTATTCCTCAAAAGAAGTGTTTAATCAGTGCATCCTTCCTGTTATTTATCAACCAGAGACATGGATCTTAACTAAAAAGGCATAGAGGCTGCAGACAGCTCAGAGAAGCAGAGATGCATGCTGTAACCAGGAAAGATAGGAAAAGGAACTTGTCACCTACTCTTGTCATTTTCCTGATCTACACTATCAAAGTTAAGACCTGCAAGTGGTAATGGGTTGGATGTATTGCTAAAAGAACCACAGTTGTACAACTGAACTACGAAATTTGAATACCAAAGGACAGGAAATGACCAAAAAGTTAACCACTTGGAAGATGGGTGGGTGAAATTTAAAAGTGTGCTGGAGTGGCATGAAAGATTTTTCATGCTTATAAGTTTCTAGCATTTATTAAACATTTTTTGGGATTCTTTATTAGATGCTTTTAATATTGAGACACTTCTTCTATATTTCTTGGGCCAAGCTACATTTTTTTCCTGATCATATTTTTAATTTTCTGATCATGTTCCTTGTTTTTATATTTTTAGTAATAGTGAGAAAGAGAGACTTACTTTTTTTTTTTTTAAGAATTTTATCTAATAAAATGCCAAGTTTTTCAATATCTAACAGTCCTTTTATACCCAATCAGTAGAGCATGCGTTTTTGCCCTTCTCCTTTTTAAAGTGAAATTAAATTTCAAAATCGGTGCATAATCTATCAATATCCTGTAAGATTGTTTTCATGTCAGTTAACAATGCAGTACCAATTTTTTTATATTTAATTTTGCTTAAAACATGTATTTCCCCATGCCTTAGTCATTCTTGCTATATCAAGGGACAAAGCAAGCATTTTTTCTTTTGTTTAAAGGAAAATGTTCAAAAACACTAGTACATCCGTGCTATGCAGATAAAACTACTTCATTGGTAACAAAAGACAGTGACAGAGTTGAAGTTCTGATTTTGAACTTCAATTTTTTGTAACAAAAGGGAAAATGCTTGCTCATTTTGTCTGTAGATACAGTAAGAAGTGACTTAAAATGAGAAGCCATGCATTTTTAGAGAAATTTTAAAAAGTTTTATTGATTTCTGATGTCATTGTTGACTAATGGAAAATAAGTTTGACTTGTGGAAAACTAATGAATCAATGGACTTCTGAAAATCAGTAGGTACCCTATATGAGATTCTGGGGGTATATATTCAATACTCTTAACTATCTAAAGAAGTTGTTGAAAGCACAGAAGAGCAGTCGAAGATTGATGTCTCTGTATTCTGTTCGAGCCTTCATCATTGTGATATTGTATTGTATTTTAATTTTAACGTATCAGAAGTTGGGCCAGAAATGTTGCATGTCGAACATGTGGGAAGAAAGGACACTTTCTGAGAGTTTGTAAATCAAAAACGACTAGACCTACTACAGTAACCTCTGCTTCATCTGCCTTTGTTTTGGCTGCTGCACCTACCTGCCTTTCAAAGTCTACAGTAGCTATTAAAATAAACAAAGTAGATGTGAGTGCTCTAATAGACACAGGAAGTTCACCAAGTTTTATTGATCAGACCCTTGTAAATAAATGTCATATGCAAGTACTACCTTATAGTGGCAAAGTCGCTATAGCCAACTATTCACCGAAGTTATAGGCCATTGTAGTGTCAATATTGAAATGGAGGGACACACTTATAAAAACATAATGATGTTAATTATGAGAGATCTTTGCTCTGATGCCATAATTGGACTAGACATACTACAGTGTCATACCTCTGTGGAAATTGTCCTCCATGGTTTACAGCTTCCACTCAGGATTTGTCTTGACCGTTGCAAATGTGCCTCCAGTCTGTTTGCTAACCTTACTTTGGCTTGTGTGCCTATAGCTACAAAATCTAGAATACACTCAAAAGATGATAGTCAGTTTCTGGCTACAGAAATTGAAAAGCTCCTGCATGAAGGTGTGATTGAGCCTAGTAATTCTCTGTGGTGTTCTCGGGCTTTAGTGGTTAAAGGAGAAAATCACAAGGCTAGGATAGTTGTAGATTATTCACAAACCATAAATACATTTACCATGTTGGATGCTTACTCTCTACCTAGAATAGAAGAGATAATTGCTAAAGTTTCGGCAAATGAGGTGTACAGTGTCATAATCTGAAAAGGGCATATCACGAAGTACCCATCCTGGAGTCTGAAAAGCCATATACTGCTTTCGAAGCCTGTGGGAAGCTCTACCAATTCCTACAAGTTTCCTTCAGAGTTGCAAATGGAGTGGCTTGTTTTCAAAGAGTGATCGATAGAATTATCCAGGATGAGAACCTAGAAAATGTTTTTCCATACCTGGATGACATTACTGTTTGTGGGAAAAATCAAAATGATCACTGCAGGAATCTGGCAAGGTTGTTAGCTGCTGTTGATAAAAATAATCTCTAATGTTGAACAAAGAAAAATGTCAATTTTCTGTTAGGACTGTGAACTTACTTGGTAACATTATCTCTAACAAAATTATCAAGCCAGACCCGAATCGACTGGGACCTCTTCTTGATCTTCCTATACTTAAAGATGAATCTTGCTGACGACGTGCTCTGGGTATGTTTTCACACTACAGTAAATGGATACCTAGATTCTCCGAAAAGATTCGACCTTTAGAGCAGAAAAAATGCCTTCCTCTATCAGAAGAAACTACTTCAGTATTTTGTGCTTTAAAAAATGACGTGGCTAAAGCGGCACTAGCTGCAATAGATGACTGAGTACCTTTTCGGGTAGAAACTGATGCGTCTAATTTTGCTATAGCTGCTTCTCTGAGCCAAGCAGGAAGACCAGTTGCTTTCTTCTCTAGAACTCTCAGCAGATCTGAACAGCGACACTCTTCAATAGAAAAGGAAGCTTATGCCATCGTTGAATCGTTAAGTTATTGGCAGCATTACTTGATCGGTAGGCATTTTGAAGTGATTACTGATCAATATTCTGTCTTTTATGTTCAATCAGCGTCATTCAAGTAAAATAAAAAATGAAAAGATCTTGAGATGGCTTCTAGAATTAGCTTGTTTCAAGATTGATATAATCTACAGACCTGGGAATGAGAATGTGCCCGCTGATACCCTCTCGAGAATAACTGCTGTGATAAACCAGGCCACGAATCTTAGTGCCTTACATATGAGCTCTTTGCCACCCTGGAATAACATGAATAAGTCATTGGGTTCGCACAAAAAACCTACCTTATTCTGTTGAAGATGTAAAAAAGGTCACTAACTCATGCTCTGTTTGTGCAGAACTAAAGCCACGTTTTAACCAACATCAAGGGAAACTGATAAAAGCTACCTCTCTTTTTGAGAGACAATCTAGATTTCAAAGGTCCTTTACCAGGGAATTCTCGAAATCAGCATCTCCTCACTATTGTAGATGAATACTCCAGGTTTCCTTTCTCTCTACCATGTAATGATGTTTCTACTGCCACTTTGATAAGACTTTTAAATAGCTGTTCTCTGTATTTGGGCTACTTTCTTATATACATTCTGATTGAGGAGCATCATTTATGTCTCAAGAACTGAAGTCATTTCTAAATTCACATGGTGTTGCTACTAGTCGAACCACCCCCTTCAATCCTAGAGGGAACAGACGAGTTGAAAGATACAATGGGATAATATGGAAGACTTATAACACTTGCCCTTAGGTTTAATAACATGAAAACTGAGCGGTGGGAGGAGGTACTGGACAATGCTCTGCACTCTATTCGCTCTCTTCTGTGCACGTCAACAAATGCAACCCCGCACAAGAGGATGTTTAACCACCCTAGAAGATCTTCTAATGGTAATTCAATTCCAACCTGGTTAACTAAATCTGGTCCTGTTCTTTTGAAAAAGAATGTTCGCTTTAGTAAATATGAGCCTCTTGTGGAAGAGGTGGAGCTAATAGAATTTAACCCTGATTATGCCTTTGTCAGATTCCCTGATGGGCGAGAAACCACTGTTTCAACTCGGCATCTATTGTGTTGTCAAAAAAGTCATGACGTATTTTGGCACCCGATGGCGGTTTTGGAAGTACTAGAGGCATGCGCAGCTCTGTTAGCGCTATGGCATTCGACAGGTGCCAGTTCTAGCTGCAGTCTAAAAGGAATAGTGAGCGATTTGGTTGATTTGCGGAGGTTTGACATCAAGTTGAAGATGGAAGACCAAACTGTGCATTTTCGCCATATTTTACTTCCATAAAGGGAAAAACGCACGTTAAGCTTGTGAAAAGTTTCGTAAAGTGTACGGTGATAATGCTCTAGAAGAACGTCTGTGCCAGCCGTGGTTCGCAAAATTCCGTGCTGGCGATTTTGACCCTCAATGATGCTCCTGGGTCCGGGAGGCCAACCGAGGTTGATGACTACCAAATCAAGGCATTGATAGTCAAACCCACGTTACATGACACGAGAGATTGCAGACACATTGCACATCCATCATTCAAGCATTACCACCTGAAGAATCTGGGATACGTAAGCAAGCTCGATGTGTGGGTTCCTCGTGAACTCGAAGCTCAATTGACGGCGCGTATAAACATCTGCGATATGCTCGTTAAACATGAGATAAAAGCTTCTTTTTTTGAAGCGACCGATAACTGATAACGAAAAGTGGATTGTGTACAACAATGTGCTGCGCAAACGGTCTTGGTCACGACGTGCTGCTTCACCTCAAACGACATCCAAAGCAGACATTCATCAGCGGAAGGTTCTGGTCTCAGTGTGGTGTGATTTTAAAGGTGTCTTGTTTTGTGATTTTAAAGGTGTCTTGTTTTTCGAGCTCCTACCACGGAACCAATCAATTCGAATGTGTACTGTCGGCAATTGGACAGTTTGAACGAATCCATCATCCAGAAACTTCCAGAGCTCGTTCATCGTAAAGGTGTTGTGTTCCATCACGACAACGTGAGACCACACACAAGTTTGATCACCCACCAAAAATTATTGGAGCTTGGGTGCGATGTGTTGCCCCACCCAGCATACTCGCCTGACCTTGCGCCGTCAGACTTCCACTTGTTTTGCTCTCTTCAACAGTCCTTGCATGGTATAATGTTCAATTCAGATGAGGCTGTAAATCGGCACCTTGTTCAGTTTTTCCCCACTAAAGATGGGGTCCTTCTATGAAGGAGGCATTCTGCAGCTCACTGAAAGATGGCAAAAGGTTATCGAACAAAACTAGCATTATATCATTGATTGATCTTTTTTCTTTCTATCAATAAATGACCTTTGCAAAACATGGCTAAAATACGTCATGACTTTTTTGACAGCCCAATAGCTCCTACAGGAGAACACCCTAGAGAGGTGAATGATTGTCAGAGACAAGAAATCCTTCAAACTCCTGACTCTGCCCCTGCTAGTAATCTTGAATATGGGACTAATGTAGTTGAGGCTAACGAACTATCACTGACTGCTACTGAGGACTCGGATGAAGCAGTGCGCCCTACTCGTTCCAGACGCCGACCTGCATACCTGTCTATGTAACTAATTTTTAGAGAGGGGTGAATGTGATATTATTGTTATTCTAATTTTAACGTATCAGAAGTTGGCAGCAGTACTCATTGTGTATATCCGCTGTGAGTGTGTTAATGGTATGATCTCTGTTCAATTTAGCTAGGAAATGAAACATGTATGGTTTAACCGACAGCCATATTTCTTGTTGATTAAAGCCTACTTATAATAAAGGTGAGTTTTAGTGTTATTACTATTTTCATCAATCACTGAGGACTAGAATATCCACCAGTGATTTAATCCATGAAGGTATTTTCACATATGAGACCACTGGTGATAGAAAGGGACAAGTGTTGTTGATCTCTGCTCTTCTATGGTCTGTTCCCGATTGGAAATGGCTTTGTGTAACAAAGTTTTTCAAACAGTTGCGGTATTGTAAAATGTATGTATTATCAACAAGAGTTTAGCTTAAGTAAAGGACTTCAGAAGGTAGCAAAGTGTATCGGATGTTATAGTGGCAAGTGGATATATATATAAAAATTGGTTCAATTCAGTGGCAAAGCAAAATGAGTAATGCAGATGTCACATACTGTTTACTTCTTTGGTATAAGAAAAAGTTAGTGAGAACATTCATATAGTATGATAAAGTGTGTTTGAATGGGAGATGAAAGATTGCCCAAACAGGTGTTAAATTCTGTGGTACCAGGCCACAGACCAAGAAGTAAATCTAGAATTAAGTGGATGGAAGATGTCAAGGAAGCAATGTAAAAGACAAAGAAAATCAAAAACACATGGATCAGAAAGTGATGTGGAGAGGCAGTTGTTTATTGCAAACAAAGTTTTTAATTGTCACGTGGTCTGGTATTACGTTCCTGAATACCATACAAGTATAAAGGCATGAGATAATAACATGTTCTGCAACAGTGTGGTGTGTAGTGTGTATGTATAATCATCAGTTTCTCCCTTTAGAAAAAGGTCATTAATATTTGAGGAATCAGAATTTTTAAATGAAATTGCTAGTGAGAAATTTGTCAATGTTTGGTCTCTCATGTAGGGGAATTTATTTCATTAACATTAACTCCATTTGAAGTATGAAATCCAAACTTTTATTTCCTTTTAATAGCTTTTTTCTTTGTTTAGTTGAAGATTTTATGGAAATAACTAATTTAACTAAATATTCATATATAATGCATAGGTAAGTGCTCTTTTGATGTGATGCTATAAATTTGAATTTTTCATTTTGTGAAATAGGCTAGACTGCTTTCTGATGATCATGGCAAACACTTGATGGGCGTAGAGGACTTGTTACAAAAGCACAGTCTTGTGGAAGCTGACATAAATGTCCTTGGAGAAAGAGTGAAGACTGTGGTGCAGCACTCGCAGCGCTTTGTCTCTGGCGAACAAGAACATGGTGTGTATCAAATCTTGGTCATTTATACATAGTACAGTGTTAGTTTTCCTTTTTAAAAAAGGTATTACTGATCCCCAGATATATTCTTTACTTTATATTTCTGAAGGTCAGTTAGCTTTAGCTGTAGTTATGTTCGTATAGTGATGCTACTTAGTCTCTTGAAATTCAGAAATTAATGCCTTACGGAAAGATATGAAGCATAAGATTTGATTCATTTGGTGCAAGATGGCCATTTGAACAGTGGATCTGGATGCTAGAGTTGGTGCTCAGAATTATCTTAATTTTCTACTTGCATATCACTAAGCTGTTCTGAGATTCAGAGGTTAGCTCCAAAAAGAAATACTAATTACCAGATATTTTGTACTTACTGTTGCCATATCAAACTTCTCCATTTACAGCGATTTTGGCATACAACTTGGGCTTCACTGACTTCCATCACACACCATACACAAGATCTTCTATACTTCATACTAATCTTTTTCTTGTGCAGACACTCCTGAATCTCGTCCTCCCACGACTTCTTTGGCCTTCTTTTCCTGCCACTTGGGCTAAAAAGATTTTCTTAGTAAGCATCTCATCACTCATTCTTTCAACATGGCCAACCACCAAAGCATATTAGTCTCCACCTTGCTAACAACATTTTGCTTCACATCACACAACTGCTACACATCTTCATTCCTCACACAATCAAAATGTCTTGCCACAGACCCCCCCCCCCCCGTAAGTAATGCATTTCTCCATCACACAAACTGCTCATATGTTTCTTCTGCAGTAACCAGGTTTCACTGCCATACATCATAGTAGGAACAATTACTCTAGTACACAGCCATGTGGGACTCTCTTGAGAACCCATCATTCCTGTGAAAACCACCCAAAGCACCCATGACTTCGCCTATTAATTTCACCATCTAATTTGTTCTCTGTCAACCATGCTTCCTAAATACACAAACTCATTCACCTGGTCAATCACTGTGCCATTTAGACTTATATTACATTCAGTGCTAGCAGTTCCTCTCTCAAAAACAATAACTTTGGTTTTTACCTTGTTTATCTCAGTTTGAATTTCATGCAAACTTCGTACATCTGGGACAATGTACTCAGCAACTCACTTTTGCTCTCTGCCAACAGGACAGTGTCATCAGCATACAGCAATCTGCACACACGGATATCACTAAGACATAAACCACTTTATCTATTTTATCAGCACACATGCATGCGTCCATAAATATATTAAACAGCCATGGTGACATTACACAACCTTGTCTGACTTCTGCACCAATAGAGAACCATTTTGATAAAATGCCATTCACTTGTGCACAAGCTCTACTGCCAGCATACATTGCTTTTACACTACTAAGTACATTCTCAGTAACACCATATTCATTCAATACCTTCCACAAAAGTGTCCTATTTATTCGGTCATAAGCTTTATCTGTCTATGAAGGCTGCAAAAACTTTCTTGCCAACAGCCAGATACTTTTCAATCATCATGCATAATGCAAAAATTTGATTAGTGCAGCTTTTACCAGGCATAAAACCACTCTGAACTTCCCACACTTTCTCTGATGTAAGACCCCATACTTTTTCAGTAACTACCTTACCAAACACTTTCCCTGGCACACTTAGTAAGCTAATACCACAATAGTTCTTGCAGTCAGTCTGATAACCTTTTCTCTTATACAAGGGAACAATGATAGCATCCTTCACCATTTCCAACTCCCAGCACAACTGGCAAATTTCAGTTAACCAGTCAGTTACAGAGTCACCACCATATTTCAACATCTCAGCAGTTATGCCATAGACTTCTGGAGCCTTACCATTCTGAAGAGATTTTAGAGCTTTACACACCTCTTGAGCCCTCCTGTGCTTCCATCCTTCACTGTGACCTCATCTGCTTCTGCCTCAGAATCGCCTTTGCTTTTCTGATCTAATAACTCGCAGAAATATTCACCCCATCTTTCACTTAACTCATTGGGCTCCCATATCATTTCCCCAACCCTATTATTCACACAACTTACAACTTTGTTTCCCCTATTTTCCCTGAGTCTCGTGTACTTCCAGAAAATTTTTCTATCTTTCCAGAAAGCCAATTCATGCCTTTCCCCCTTCTCCTTCCTATCTTTTGCCTTACTCTGGCGAACCAGCTTCACGCTTCTTACAGCGATATTCATCCCCAAATAGGCTTCCTTTTTTCTCTATACTACCTCTTCAATCTCACTATTCCACCAAACATCACCTCTATTGCTGCCCACTGTTGTGGGGCCACAGACCTCTTCAGCAGCAGTGACAACACAGTTCTTAAAACATTCCCACTTTTCTACATCCTTCTCACAAGACTTCAGCTTCTTCAGTCGTTCTCTGAGTAAGTCAGAATAATGCAGGTGATTTTCAGGGAGCCTTTCAACCTTTATCCTTTCCATCCTGGGCCTATTCCTTTTCCTCTAACCAACATTAAGTTTTACTCGTGACACTACCAAGTAATGATCAGAACCAACATCCGCACCTATAATCGCACTGGTGTCAACAACTAAGTGTTTCAGACGCTGATCGTAGACAACAAAATCTATCGCACTCTTTTGACCAAGAGTACAATTTTCCCAAGTGTATGTGTGGATATACTTGTGATTGAAAAATGTATTAGAAACACACAAACCATTCTCAAATGCAGAGTTCAATTAATCTTTCACCATTATCATTCACACAAGAATCATTAAACTTACCCAGAACATTGCCAGAAATTGCATTCTGCAAGTCTACTCAGCATTGAAATCTCCTGCTATTATAACTTTCTCTTTAGCATCAAACTGGTTCAAAAGAGCTTTTAGCTCATTCCAGAAATCTTCCTTCTTATCAGAAGGTTCAGATTCACGAGGAGCATACACAACAACAATTGCTATTTTCTGAAGTTTCACTTTCAAACAAATCTGAAGAATTCTCTCACTTGTGCAACTATAGTGAATCAAGTTGTTCTTCAGCTTTTCATTTAAAATCACACCTACACCAGCCTGTTCTCTCACATTATCCAATACTCCAGACCACACACTCACTGTGCCATTCACTTCTTCTACCCCAATTTCCTTCTTTGTGGTTTCTCTTACACACAGCACACATCCGGTCTATACTTATTCATCTCCTCAATCACCTCATTCATCTTGCCATTTATACCTCTAGTATTCCATACACCAATCTTACATTCACTCAGCAGAGATCTCTTTCTGATATGCCGTTTAGAAAGTCCAAGTAGATTCCGTAGTGGACCGCCCTTCTCAAGTGTGGTAGGTCCTTCATATCCCACACTAGTCAGGAATAGTAATTCTTTCTCTTTTTAATCTGGTAAGTACATCAGTGGGGGGGGGGGGTTATTAACCCACAGCTGACTGTTCCAGTTATTCATTCAACCTGAGGATTCTGGAGCAATACCTAGTGAGTTGGAGTCTTTTTGCCAATGTCACACAGAACTAGCTGGCACCTCTCCAAGATTCACAGAGGCCCTAGTTACTGTTGTGTGTGCCATTGTTACCACAGAGTGCCCCGAAGAGGCAAACCCAAAATTTCTAAAAAAAAAAAATTAATTTTCTATGTGCATTTAATTACCACATTGTGTGAAGGATAATAGCAAGGCCTAAACTGAAGTGTGTACTGAAAATATTTTTTTCAATACATCTTTCATATATCTGTTTTTTTTTTTTCAATACACCTTTAAGTAAGGTTGCTTAAACATTTATTTGATAATAAGAATTTAACGGTGGTCCCTGACAAAATAATGTATAAGGTTATCCAAATGTGCTATCTGAACCACTGCACTATTTATTGCTTGAAAAAATGCAATAATTAAAACAGAATTCAAGCTTATCAACAGCTGAAACATTATTTTAGTGATTGATTGAACATTAAAAAAGGTGAGGATTAAAACCCTTTTTCAAGTATGAATAGCAATTGAAAGAAAGTGGTTAATTAAAACTTTTGTAATATTAAAGGCAGTTAAAAGAAAGATCAAATGTTAACTCCAAGTAAAGCCATCACAGCAATAAATTTGCCAAGCACATCATGCAGTACTACACCCACATTCTCAACAGTGTTCAACTAAAGGTCAACAGCTAGTGAAATTATATCTATGCACTTACATCATACATTATTTTATCATTCTGCCAGCTGCACTGCACTATTTATTGCTTGAAAAATTATGATAGTCAGTTTTTTTTTTCATTTTCGGTTTTGCTAAAGTTCTTCCATGCATATAATAATGAAACAGAACTGTTAAACTAGATAAAAACACCAAATAACAACTAAGTGAGCGTTTTCTCGCTCTCCAAATAACGCGTCCAGGGTTGCGGAGATAAACAGTATTAAATCGTTGGCCTCAACTGCAGGCTATAAAGAGTATGTAATTGATGACATCTTTAGGAGCACCGAACTTGAGTTTGTTAACGGCGTCATATCAAGGAACCCAGTCAGAGGTTCATTGGCTCCTTTCAGTATTTACCGGGACTTTCCTATTTCATCCGGAATGCATTTAAGAAGTTAGGGCTTGGAGTTGGAATTTGCCACCCTAGGTCAATATCACAATTCCTTCTTTCATCCGGAAGCCGCAGCACTTTACTTGCTAACGCAGGGGTATATTCCATACCCCTTCGATACCAGGATGAAAATACCAAGTTTTAAATCTGCATGACAAAGAGGTCCTTTGCGACTCGTTTGTCCAAACACAAAAGAGACTTCTTGAAGAATAAATCTTCCACTTCCCTATCTAGGGAGGTCGTTACATCTGCCGCTCCACAATGGGCCGATTTGCAACAGGTTGCACCATACACTACCGCCAGAGGTACAGCCATCAGCGAGTCTCTGGAGATTTTGTTTAGCAATGATGTCTGCAACGATGACGTATCAATGGAGCTGTCTTTGATATGGTGCATGTTCCTGCGTGCCTCTCGTGAAAGGACAAGATTCCTCTAGTTTGCAACTGCTTCCGCACGTGCCGTGCTGTCAAGGTTTTATACATTTTTATATTTCACATGCATATTTAAAATTTCTGTACATTCATTTAGATTACTAACGTTGTTCCAAAACCACGTCTAAGCCTGAAGAAGGCACCCGTAGGTGCTGTAAGCTTGCAACCTTTTGTTTGCTGTCTTAAGCCAATAAACAGATATTATCGTTCTTTACTTAGAACTGTTAAAATTAAAATTTCATTTCTATTCAATGCCCCCCCCCCAAATGCATATTGATTCTGCAACTACAATTTTGCTCCATTTTTGCTGTTGAATTATAATACTGATATAAATCCGCTCTAGGTTACCATGATTTTTGATAAAAAAAAAATTAGCTACTTCATTTTATTGAAATCTTTAGATGGAAAAAATTATTAAAAAACTTAAGCCAGACAATAAAACAAAAATTAGATATGAAAGAAATGTCCTTACTCCTGATATCCCCACAATCACTGATGCTGTACAAAATTTTTAATGAAATTAAATATCCATATTCAGGCTAGCACTAAGAAATTAAGTCTTATCCAAATGAAAAAAAAAAAATTAGCCATATTTTAAAAATCTTAGCCTTATTAGTGGTGTAAAAATTGCTACAAAAAATGGCATGTCAGGAATGTATAAAATAAAGCAAAAATGGAAGAATTTTGCATACTTTGAGGACTTGTGGATAAACCCCCCCCCCCCTCCCAAAAAAATTCACAAAAGTAGCTGAAACATTTTTACATACACCATAGTTGGTAGAGTCAATGACCACGGATATTTCAAATTAATTGGTAAGAAAGATATTAAATTTGCAGTGAAATTTTTTATTTGGAATTCAGTGCAGGCCAACCACAATACAAAAGCCCAAATAAATTCTGTGGCTAGTCTATAAAGATTTTAACCAATTCACATAAAATTTAGGTGGTTCATTCCTGTTAGGAGATTTATGGTGACAAAAATTTCACTTGTTTTCATGGAAAACTTGCTGAGATACAGCTTCGTGTTTTTTATCACAATACTGAGTACGTTGTGCATGAAAATGTGACAAACCAACCCTCCGCAAACCTTCTGACTCGGTGCTATGGTGCAAAAGCCACTGCCGAGCACCGGCCGCACAGAGTAGGACGACGACCCGAAGGGGAATCTTTGGCCCACCCGCTAGTTATTAATTAGATTTCCTTCTCTTCTGATATCCCCCACCTCCAGTAGCTTTTATTTTCATTCACTCCCCCAAATGACTCCCGAGCAGCCATAGTGGGGCTTTCATGGAACTCCATTACAGTTGCACTGGGCAGCACCATTTTAAGTGTTACAGCTCTGGAAAATCAAACTTTGAAATCATATCAGCTGTGGTTTAACTCCTAAAAATTACCGTAAATTGCAGTTTACCCATGAATTAAGGTTCGTAAAATCGTTCACTGCCATTTTTGCAGATTCTAATTTTTCTCACCATATTTCAGATTGTCACATTTTGCAACTTGGCAAATGCTTAGCGAGCCCTGATGTTAGTATTGGAGTGCAAGATTAAAAACTTGAATGATCAAAATTGAAAAATATTCAGTTTGAAAGAAATTGGATGTATATAAGATCCCTATTATAGATAAAGAAAAATCCATATATTGGCAATACAAAACATATCAAAATCATATATTGACAAAACATGTGAGCCTGAAACAGAACAAAACAGAACTAATAGACTATTTGAAAAATCGTGCTAACCCAGACTGATCTTACTTTGATATCATAATTCAACATAAAAAATAGAGCAAGAGGGGGGGGGGGGTTGCTGAAAGGGTAACTCGGAGGGCTTGAACTCCCATCAGGTTTCCTACCAGCTTCAAGTTTTTCCTGTGTAACGGTCAAACACTCTTGGATATTCTGGGAGTTCTTTTTTTTTTTTTTTAAATTCAATGATGACAAAGGGAAAAATTTGATGTCAAGAGTGAGATTAGAAACATTTCGAGTTAACGAGTTTATTTTACATTAGTTTTCTATTACGCATGAGGGAAAATGAACATATTTTGACATATCAAGGTTCGACTGTATTAACAGCCCTATTACTGTCATATATGTGGAAGAACTTAAATGGAAAAAAAAAAAAAAAAAACTGCTAGGAAAATTATAAGAAATACAGACCTTATTGTAATTTTGCAGCAGGCAGCTTTACAAAAATGATGTATGAGTATATAGATAGACTTCAGCAACTGTTAACTTTTAGGTGCACACTGTTGAGAATGTGTGTTGTTTCAGCAGATTAATAAAAAAATACTATTGTAGTTCCTCTACTCCCTTCAGAAACTGTTATCTGGTTTTTAGATATTTCATCTTATTTTAAAGACCGTTTTAGTGTGAAGGAAAAGGTTAGGATTTGATAGCTCTTCAGGAAATGTAAATTACAGCAGACATAGATTATTTCAGTTCATTAAAATTTTGCTGGGGGAACTTAGCCAAATAAATATGAAATGGATGTTGAAAAAAGACAAGTTTTTGTATCTGACAAAAGGCAAAAACAATATTGGTGCAAGCTTTTTTTTTTATGAATAAATTTCCCTACATACTGAAATCAAATCAGTTAATAACTTCAGTTTTCTCTTAATTATACTAATTTTTGCAATTTTTTTACTATCTTGGCAATCTGTAAAGCAGAATTTGACTTTTCCCAATGTACTTTGTATGCAATTTCTTTCTGATAGGCTGTGTAGTTTATACACCAGTGAAATATGTTGTCACATGTTGCTGACTTAAGTCTCTCATTTTAGGCTATCGCCCTTGTGATCCTAAGATTGTTGTTGAAAGAATAAACCAGCTGGAGGCTGCTTATTCTGAATTGGTTCAGTTAGCAGTTGAAAGACGAAGTAGACTGGAGGAGAGTCGTAAACTGTGGCAGTTCTACTGGGATATGACTGACGAAGAAGCCTGGATTAAAGAGAAAGAGCAGATATTGTCATCAGCTGAGATTGGTCACGATTTAACTACAGTGCATCTACTTATCAGCAAAAACAAGGTAATAAACAATTTCTGTGGAAGCTTGAGATTAAAAATTATTATAATTAATCTCATAAAATTTTATCATGAGTGTTCAAATTAATTTTAACTTTTAGAAACAGGGTTCACATAGGTCATACAAAGTCATGGAAAGTTGCATTTTGCTTTTCCAGGAAAGTCATGGAAAATGTTATACTGTAGTTTCTTTAAATGAATAAGTGAAATTTTTGAATGGCTTAAGATTTTTTTCTTGCAGAAATCAGTGAAAAGTGGTATTTTCTGCATCACTACAGTGTCACTCTTGATTATCTTCCATTGGTGAAAAGGCACAACACATGACCTGGTGGGCAAAGTTTGCTCCTTATGAAAAGTGCTTTAACAGCAGGAAATTATGCTTCCCTGACAGTCCAAAACAAGGCTATTTTTGGCAAGGATGGGGGTTCCAGAATTCTTTGCGTGAATGAAATATTTGGACTCCATCGTAAAGGAGCGACAGTTTGAGTTGGGCGATCTGTAATGTTGTGATAATTATTTTGGGGTCCTTCATAAAGTTGATTTATGTTCTTTGTTCTTTAATCCTGCTTGTATTAGGAAGTTTGAATATAACTGGCAGAGGACTGGCAAAAATAGGTTTAAAGCACATTGCGTAAAAAAAACAAAACTATCAAACGTGGGTTTACAATCCTTGCAAATTCAAAAAATGTCAGACATTACTAGATTCTACTCGTGCAAATGTAAAGGTTTTTCCTAGTTCAGCATCATAATCCAAGAAAGATAACCAACATGTAGTACCTGCAGCTATATTTGTTTCTGAAAAAGTTAAACTTAGTTGTAGCCTTTCAGCAAATGTAACAGGGAACCATATATTCAGAAATGTTATGGTCACTAAAATGTAGTGGATTCTCATGTCATTCTTGTCAAGAGTTTAGCATGCTGGTGCAACAGATTTTAGATAGTGAAATTGCTAGGCAGTGTTAACATGTGGTGAAAGAAAGTGTGCTTTACTTGTGGTATTGTTCCATATTTTAAATCTATTGACTTAGTTTGTTAAGCAGCAATACAGTTTTGTACTTTTATTGAAAGAACAGTGCCACACATAATTAAATAGATGGCATGATAGTTTATTGTGAATAAACAGTCTGGCCCAGAATACAAAGTATTTCCATGACTAGAGATTTCAAACAGATCCTCAACTTACATCCAGCTGTAATACTCTTGCAGAAAACTATTCTTCAATAACCTTATCTTCAGCCATGAAACAAACATAGCATATCAAATGGCTATTGTTATTTCTATTGCTTAATCAAGTTGAAAAGTAAAATATTTACCTTTCAGAATGGAGAGAACTAAAATTTGGGATTTATGCCAAAGTCTAGATGCCTAACCCTCTCACCAAATTTCAAGGAAATCGAAAGCAGTCAGGTTGTGATCCTTGTTGATTTGACTTAATGATCCAATACTTATTGAGGATCATAAGTTTTGTAACTAAATTGTCTTGAGTTTAAAAGAATTTTTGCATTAATTTTTAATTTGCAAGGGAATGAAAGGTAGTTGAAAATCAAACCTTTTCATGCTGTAACCTAATAATATACTAGGGTAGGTCAGAAAAAAAGGTTATACGTTCAAGTAGGAGAAAGGAGAATTTGCCAACCAAGAAGTTTTTGTGTGATGTGACAAAGGATATGAAGCACTATTTCTCGACGAAATCAGTGACTATTCCGACATTTGTCTGACCACACAACCAGCTTGTCCACCCTGGACTGCGAAAATTAATGTCCCTGTTGATGTAGCCAGATTGTTGCATCTGTTTTAAAGTCATTGTCACATGTGAAGCGAGTACCAGACAGGTGCTGTTTCAATGCAGGAAAGAGGCGAAAGTCACTAGGAGCCAACTACAGGTTGTAGGTCAGGTGCTACACCTCCCACCGGAATTTGTGTGGCAAGTGCTATGTGGTGTTGTGGTGCGCAGCCTCACGTTATTTTGAAGGAAAATGACACAATCACTCAAACCTGGTCTTTTTCGACGGATTCTCTCGTGCAGTTTTTTCAGCATGACACAGGACCAACCAGCATTGATTGTGCGTCTATGCTCTAAAAAGTCCATCAAAAGCATGCTCGAGGAATCCCAGAAAACGGATGCAGTGATTTTTTTCCAGCAGACGTGTTTTTAAACTTCCTACTCGGCAGTAAAGCAGTGTGTTCCCATTGCATGGAAGCTCTCTTGCTGGTGGCTGCGAAGTGGTGGATCAATGTCTCTTCCCCAGTCACAATACGGTCAAGACAGCTGTCCGTCTTCAGTGTAATACTGCAGGAACGTTAAACATGCCATCATTCGTGCTGCTTTGTGATCAACGGATAATGAGTGTGACACCCATCTGGCACAAACATTGTTGTACTGCAAAACATCCACCACAAGATGAACAATGTCATAGCTCAATCTCAGCGTGGACGCAATATGGCACCTGAGTTACCCTTAGGTCTTCTTGAATCATTTCATCCACACGTGCAGTGTTGATCCCTGTCGTGGACTAACTTGGATGTCCACTGTGTGTGATGTCAGTGCCCCATATCATCCCTACCGAATTGAATGAATGGCACCATTTCGCCACGTGTTGTTGAGACGTCACATTGTCACCATAAATTTCTATGAGCTGAAGATGAATTTTGGCTGCGAGCACATTATTGGCCCATAAAAAAAAAAAAAAAAAAAAAAAAAAAAAAAAAAATAATGCTGCTTTCACTTCCACCACGTCTCCAACCCCTGTTGCCATTTCAAAATGTCACTGCTCATCTGATGCTGGACACAGGATTTCACAGAGGTGCCTAAAGCACTAGCGCCATCTGTTGAATGTGCGTGTCATCTGTGCCACTCATACATCTTGCATTTACTTAATGGTACGTGTAAGCTTTTTTTCTGATTGATTTACGTTTATACAGTTTAGCATGTTTTCTGCAAGTATTTGATTTTTTTATAACTTAAGTATGTAATCTTTAATGACAATTTTCTTTTAAGGCAACTGAGGATGAAATCACTTCTCACGAGCAACAGCTACAGAGTGTCATTCAGGTTGGAGAAGATTTGATTGCAGCTAATCATTTTGGTGCTGACAAAATAAGAGACAGAATTACCGAAGTACATGGCATGTGGGACCACCTTAAAGATCTGCAAGCCCTCCGCAAACGAAGACTTATCGAAGCTGTCGACTATCACCAGGTTTGTAAAATTTTTGGATTTAGATGCAGAAAACAATTTTTTTTTTCATTGTATGCTGTATGTGAGCATAACCAGTGCTTGTGTGTAGCCCTAGGGCAAAAAACATTTGAAGTTTGAGGAGTTATAAAATAACTTCATTTTTTTGTTTTAAAGTTTCTTCATTTAAATGACTCACTAAACTTGGCAATGTTTTCATGCTGTTAGGAGTTGGGCACTCAAGCAAATAAAGCATGTGATAAGTCATTACAGTATATTCCTGTACACTTAACTTTTCAACCAATTCATTCCCATTTCATTCAGATGCAATGAAAAATGTGCTTAATGAAATTGAACGAAATGTAGTGGAGAAATTATTGCATTAAGCTGTGAATGTGTGTTGTGATATTTAAGCTCTTTGGCTCTAACCACAATGTACATATAGTTTTAGATAATAATTATAGCTATTGACGATGATAATAATAATAAATGCTTTCTCCCGAGTGACTATCAATTGCTGTTGTGACTTGAACCACTGTTCAAACAGTTCTGGATAAATATAGCTAATAATAAAGACTGTTCTCTCAAGTAGTTGTCAATATCTTTAGTTACTTAATTTTAAACAGTTGTAGGACAAGTATAGCTAAACAAAGAAAAAACCTTTAAGTGGCTCAGTTGTTTTAGTTCTGTTCATAGGGACAGCCAACTGGGTTCATCCGTTGTTTTGAATGTAATACATGAGCTGGCCTAATGACTTCTGTCCCGTTTTATAACATCTTAGAATTGCGGGTTATCATATGTATACCCTGTAATTTGGCAGTAATTATGGTGGTGCCTGGTTGAGTGTTTTTGGCAAGTATTTAAAGTATTGTGTGAATAGTGCATTAAATTTTATTAAAAGGATTAAAGAGTAGAACTCTGGTAATGAGTCACTGTTGTGAACTGTGGAATGAGCTTGTAACCCTTGAATTTCTGCCATTAAAGTTTACAGTGCTTACAAGTGCATAGAATTGCAGTGGCTGATTGGCAAGATTGCTGCTACACAACCCATTAACAGCTGCTCTTAAAGTGAAAAACTTTTGAGTTCTGTTGAAAATAATCAGTTGAGCTGAAAAAACTTCTTTAGGTAAATTTTATAACGTGTTTTTTAGACCACAGTACTGATTCTGTGCTGAGTTCCAATACTTCATGAATTTGTAGGAAAAAATTGCCCATTAATTAAAAACAAAGTGTAATATAAATGAAAGTTGCATTTTGCAGATTTGTGTGGCTTCACACCACGTTGACATTTTATGAAGTATTTTTGAGGTTTGGTTTCAGGGAGTGTAGAGCAGATTAAGGCTGTAAAGGCCAGATGTTGTGTATAGCAAATCAGTCTTGCATTGTTTTCAAATTTTTCAGTTAATCACATTTGTAGTTTTAAAACACGGCATGTCCAAAAATGCAGTGATGGAGCATTGAAACCTTTCATTCCAAAGGAACTGATGTTGAATTAATGGATATGAAAACCACAGGTGAAAGCTTTAAAAACTGCATGTGTCATGGAAATATTGGAAAACTAGAATGATAAAGAGGACTCTTTGAACACAACAAAAACTACATACATGCAAAGAGGGGATGGGACTAATGAATCGTTTTAAGTTCAGTGGTCATGATCTCACATTGCAGCTTAAAAAATGAGTGAAGGCAAAATTTACTTAAGACTGCTTTGTCATGCAAATGAATAGTGTATTACATAAAGGAAACTTCGAGAGTGGTACATTTTTTTAGTCAAACATTTGAGATGGGATACAAAAAGTTTGTAGTTCAGGAATTTATTAGTCAGAAAGGGTTGGTGGTTTGCATACATAACAATTCAGATTTAAATCTTGTTCGTTGTCACATTGCTAAGTTAATATTTTCGTTTAATGTACGCTTGGGTTCTTATGGAAGGTGGTTAAAGCCAAGAAAAAGCAGACTGAGAAACATCAATATGAAAAAATAACAGAATGAATGGATAATTTTCAAAGATGACAACCAGTTATGAATATTTGAAAGTTCTCTATAGAACAAAGGAATCTTGGGCCATGCAGATACTTATCATGGAAACCAAAATAACAATAGATGAATTGGGGAAAATGTCTGAGTAGTAGGGGAAGGGGGGTGAAAAACCATACATTAAAATGTTTCGTAATTGTGAACGAAAAACTTCAACCCATACGACACACTTAACATCCAAATGATTGCCATATAGCAACACATTTCATTCTGCTAGTCGCCAGCATTCTAAATCTAAGAGTGGTCTAAGATCTTGGTTGTAAAGTACGTTAGAGTTGTACATCATTGTCGTGGTTATGTTTTTACTCCCCCATCTAGCAGGTAACGTGGTACTTCTTTTACCTGTCAATTTTCTTTTAGCTCTTTTTTTATTTTTCAGGATATTCTTTTTGACATAAATTGTTTACATGCATATGACAGATTAATAGGGCAGTTATGATAATGCATATATAATATTGCATATCCTGTTTGAATATTTCTTAATAGGTCTGATAGGTCTGTAGTTCCTGAGATCCTCAATGTCACATTTTTTATGTAGCAGGATCATTGTAGCATTGTTCCAATCCTCAGGAATGTTTCCTTTATTAAGGCACCGGGTGAAAATTTGGGCGAGTACTGTTTCAATTTCTCCACTTGCTTCTTGTATTATGTCCACAGTAATTCAGTCTTCTCCTGGAGCTTTTCCCTGTTTCATGTTCTTGATTGCATGTGCAACTTCTGCTGGGAGGACTGGAAGAACTCTTGTACTGGTACCTTTCGTAATGTCTGGAGTACATGTATCATCCCTTTCATATAGTTTTGAGTAGAAATCTTTCACTCATGTCAAAATTTCACCTCTATTTCTTGTTACAGAATCTTCTTTTTATCTCAGAGCCATAATCTGTTTTCTTCCCTTACTCAGATGTCCCTTCGCTCTCTTCAGGCTTTGGTTGTTTTCAGTTGCTTTCCTCCCTAATTCACAGTTGAATTTCCTTACATCTTTAGTGAAACTTTTTCATACTGTCTTGCACAACTCTATATATTCCACTGTGGAAGTCATATCTCCTTTAGTTGTCCTCATCTCTCTTCTTTTTGCATCAGATTTTTTTTCTGATAATTTGTTCATATGTAACTTGTTCTTAGTAACATATTTTTGTTGCTGTTTCCATAATAGCCTTGGTTAGTTTCCTGTTAACTTCAGAGATGTCCACTTCTTCCGACGTTACGCCTTCTAGAGCACAGAATCTGTTCTTCTGTTCCAATTTGAAGGTATTATGGTGTTTTTTAAGGTTGGTCAGGTCAGTAAACTTTGTTTGTTTTTATGTGCTTGCCACGCTTGAGTTTAGCATTGAGGTGCATCTTACCTTTCTATGGTCACTACCTGTGTTGAACTTGTTCAGCACACTGCAGTCTTCCATGACAAATTTCTTGTTACACATAATAAAATAAATTTCACTTGTCAATCCATTAGGATGCCTCCATATCAATTTCCTTTGCAGCTTTTTCTTGAAAAAGGAGTTCATGATGAAAAACACTTCTGCCTCTGCAAACTCTAAAAGAGTATTTCCATGCTAGTTTCTGTTGCCGTGACCGAATTTATCTACTCAAGTTTCGTTCTGTTGCTGTTGCCCTATTTTCGCATTGAAATCTCCCATAATTATCTTCAAGTGCTGCTTGCCTTTATTATTTAGATGACGAATTGCCTCATAAAATTCTTCAATTTCTTCTTCAGGATGACTTGTGGTGGGGTGCATAAGCTTGAATAATCTGCGACTGGTATCTTCTCGAGAGTTGAATAACAAGTCTTGCAGCTCTGTCAGAGGAACTTTCAACTTCTAGAACTTCATTCTTCAGTTTCTTGTTTATTATAAATCCAACACCACTAGTTCTGCCAGTAAGTCCCATGATAGTGTAAGAGATGCCCACTTTTCAGTTCAATGAGATCTTCTCCTTACTTCACTTAGCCCGACGATGTCCTACTTGATTCTTTGTAGTTCCTCTTCCGATTCAAGGAGCCTTGAATCAGAAGATAGTGTCCATTGTAAGTAGCAAAGGTCAGCATCAGATGGCAGCCTAGTCCAGTCTTCCGGTGATTCTTGGCACCCTCTGCCTTCATGTCGCACTGGATGCTGCCTTAGCCAGGTACATTCCAGCTGCCAGAAACTGAGGGCCAAGTTTGAAATTGTGAAAGATTCTAAAGGGGATTTGGCCATAACTCACCATGCTGGCCAAGCGGGTTGGTGAGTGTGGGATAGCATTTCCTCTAATCCCGATGGTATAGTTATACCACTATTGGCGGTCGTCAGAGCCCCTCTAGTGGGAACAGGATGCACCACGAGAAGGCGGGGTTGACATTCGTCAAGGAGAGGCTGTAGTATGTTGCGCATCGCCTGACCGTATGTTAAGTGTTACATATGACTATATTTTGAAGAAATTCTAACTGAAAAGTTAATTTCTGCTGCACGCAAAAGATGCTAATATAGGAATTAGGACGCAAGAATTTTCCTTTTCTTTAGCAATGTACTTAGAAATCTTCTGACCATTCGTCCAAGATGGGTTCGGGTTTGATTCCCGGTGAAGCATGGATGCTGTGTTTGTCTTACGGCACTCGCTCTCTCCCTTCCCTGGAATCAGTGACCCTAAATTAGGGACGAGTGATTGGTTATAGCCCATTGAGTTGTTCACTGTGGTCTTTAAACTTGGGGGGGGGGAAGCTTGGCAAATATTTTCCCAGCTTCTGCTGTTAGTGACAATGGTCTGGACAAGGTGGAATTGAAGTTTGCCTTATATCAAATGGATGAATTGAAACGTGTTTTGAGTAGTCCTACATTTGATACTGCATGGTCAAACATTTTAAAAATGACTGGTGCAATTGGTGCAAAAAAGTAAGAAGTTTTACCACACCTGATGCATACTATTCTTGTTGTGCCACACAGTAATGCAACTGCAGAAATTTTTTTAGCATTGTCCGTAAGAGTCAAACAGAATTTAGGCCAAACCTAGCCACTGAAACTTTAGGGGTGTTGTTAGCCTTAAAAGTAAAAAAAATTCCTGCTAACAACTGGGCAATAATTTAGATAACTTTTTAGAAAAAGAATAACATTTCTGCATTTATACCAATATTTGATTTAATTTACGTGCCAGGTCTGCCAAAATATGTCCTGAATTTTTTTTTTATCGCTCCTACAGCTCTGCCATTGATGTTTTATTTTTCTCCACTTCTCTCCTCAAGGAATCTTTGTCAGTTAAACAGCACGGAAATGTTTACAAATTAGATGTTGAGCTGAGCGGAGGAATTAAGAATTTTTTTAACTGCTGAGGTTCGGCGTCGGTCTATCCGTCGCCGCGAATTTAGACAAGTTTCCTTCTTTGCTGCCAAACTGTGTGGTTATGTCTTTCTCTGCCCTTCAAGTGGACAATAAGAAAGGAATTATGTCACTTAATCGGACGAGGGTGCAAACTTAACTGTCCGTGCATGTGCCTTTCCGGAATTTCTCCGTCGTCCCCGCAGGACTTCCGAGCATGGTGAGTGGAAGATATCCAGCCCAGCTACAATTCTCCAAGAATGAGGGCTTTTTAAGTAGCTTCCTCTGTTTTGGCATTTAAAAAAAAATAAAAATAAAAGTCTTACCGTAATGGTGAAATCTTTTACGCACCTTCTTATGCGGCGCCTCGGATTAGAAGCGGGGGTCCTTCGCGCTCTGTCTGCCATCTCCCGCTCAGTTTCTTTTCCTTCTTTTTTCGTGGTTCCCACTCAACTCTCTGAAGAGTGTCCAAAAACTGATGCTCTTTGCCTTGCGCATCGTGTATGTGCGGAAAAGCGCCGCCTGCCAATTGGCTGACGCGAACTCCAGGAGGCAGAAACTTTCTCGATTGAGTGATGTTTCGCCGACCTTGGGTTCTGGACTGACCCGTGACCTAAAAAAATGGCTGCCACAGTGAATTTCTCGGAATTCCATCCAAATCCCGAAGTGTTCCTGTACAAAGCGAAAAATGTCTTTTCGAAGCAAGCAAGAGCATAAATAAATAGGACTTTCTGCCCTAGTAAAGCTTGGGAAAATGTCCTCGCAGATGCCATTGTAAGAATTTATTGCTTTTTAGAAGAACGACACCAGAAACTGGCCATTTTTGTTCTTTCTGAACAAAGACTTCTGGAGACCACCTTTACAAAAATTCATTAAACAAATTAACATTAACGAACATCGTTACAATTAACTTCATAACGCATAAAAATCGAATTCTCTCTAGCTACAGGTACGATGATCAGAATTACGAAAAAAAAAATTAGCGTAACTGAACAATTTGTCTTTTTGCCCTGATACATTAAGCCACAATTTTATTCTTTACTAAATGATTATTAAACATCCTTGACGATAGTGTACACACTTAATTCACCTCGTTATGAAACGATCGCTGACCCGCTTTTTTCTAACAGTCGCTGAATTATACTATCACTAGTTAATACTAAGTAAGATTCACACTAAAACTAACTAAATATTAATACTAAGCAAGATTTTAATCACGGAAAGTTATTACGATTGATATACGCCAAAGATTTTAATACATGCTACTGACATAAGGCATAAACACGCATTTTTTCTCATTGGGTACAAATAAAACACAATAAAATACTTCATACACTACATGTTTATAAATTACTTTTCCATTATTAAAGCTTACACGATAATATAATAAAATAAACAGCGATAATGACTGTAAATACGGAACTACAACCTTAAGATTTTTTTTCCTCATCGCTATGTTTCCTGACTATCGAGAACGCTGCAGCGTTGCCGATAATTTTAAACTGATGCATCTAATACTGTATATATAAACTGCAAGATATGTTTAAGAAACTAAGGCATCAAATTAATTACATATATGAATGCAAGATACACTAAGGAACTAAGGCAAATTAATTCATATACACTAAATCATATACTGCTTAAAAATAAACTTCATTAATCTCTTCCCTGAAAGTAAACAGTACACTAAAAAATGCAATGGAAGGAAGAAAAAAATCATTGCACAAAGGAAGAAAAAAAAAAAACTATAGCATGATGTCAAACTTCATTAAATCTACTTCCCAACTAGTTACACATCCCTTAACTAGCAGACATCACAAGGCTAACCTATCTTGACTTATTCACATAAATTTAACTACATACACAGATCAGCTCTTCACAGAAAAATCAGGAAGGGAAAGAAAAAAATAAAAGGAATTTCCTTGATTTTTCTTGACTTTTAATATTTTTTTTTTATTAATTCCCTCCTTGTCAAAAGGATTTGAGATCATCTCATGAAAAGAAAAATCTCGCTCTTGTTGAAAGCGTGCGGATCTGGTGATGGGTTTTCTGATCCAAAAATATTGGCCCATTAATTTGGAGATCGGAAAAACTTCAACATATCAAATGACTTGGGAGAAGAATGAATGCTTTGAAGGTGAAATGGGTCAGCATCAGTTCCGAAAGTTGTGGGGCTTAGAAAGGAACTAGGACTGGTGTTAGATTTTAAATATAATTATCAAAAGCAACTGAGCATGTTATAAACGTTTAACAGAATTTCAGACTGTTGGTTCTTAAAAATTTCAAGGTTAGGACAAAGTGGATTTGTATAATGACTCCCTTTTCCTGCTCCCACAAACTTTCCCCCAAGTAGTTCATTTGATGTAATAATTATCTTTCTTGCTGAGTAATTGTTACTGTATGCACTATATATACTTCCTGTTTGTTTGTTTTTTGGATGAACTTGCATATTTTTTTCCCTATGATGAAACTGTTTAATAGGAACTTTTAGGTTTCTGGGATATTTTTCATATTGCACCCTGTATTTTATTTTGGGTCATTAAGTTTTCTGAACTATTATATGCTATATTTGTATGCCAAAATTGCATGACCAAAAATTTTAGTTATTTTGGACTCATTTCTAATTTGTTTTCAACTTTCATTCTGTGGACACTATTCATAGGTTACAGAAAGTGTTTGAGTGTCACATTGACTGTTTTGACATGACAAAAGAGATTAAACTAGAGTGTAAATTTCCAAGTATTAAAATTGAATGGTAGGTTTTTGTTTCTCAAGGTGAGTGTAATCCTTAAATTTTCCTTTGCAGTTCTTTGCTGATGCAGATGATGTTGATACCTGGATGCTAGATGTCTTGAGATTGGTATCTAGTGAAGATGTTGGCAGAGATGAAGCAAATGTACAGTCATTATTGAAAAAGCATAAGGTAATTTTAATTTTTGAATTTAATAGATATTAATTAAATCTTAGCGACAGGCTGTCATTGTTATGTATGAGAGACTGTAAAGCAAAAGCATGGGAACATCTCACTAAAAGCGGATGTTGGAAAAATATAATTTTTTTCATGAATTATGTATGTTGTGCACATTCTTTTTTGCAGGCCTGGTTTAAGTTAGAAATGCTACCAGTAGTTTAGGAATAGTGGGTTCATACTAATTACTGTCAGGAAAGGTGTAAAAATAAAATCTGGTTTTTGTGATTTAATTAATGATTAGCACAAATATAGTGAAAAGAACTTTGGTTAAGAAAATGCACCAGATTTTGTCAACATTCAGAATGTAATGAACTGAAAAAATTATATGCAGCCTCTCTCCATCATTGCTAAAAATTGAAGTTATGATTACTCTTCAGGGAATGATCTGAACCCTCATGTTAGAACTTCTAATAAGTGGGGGAAGGGAGATATCCTGCATTTTCCTTTTAAATACTTAAGATTCCTGTGCAGGAACCTAATAGTTGCCACAATTGGCCATTGTCTCAAAAATCAGTTCCTTGTTTAGTATATATATGTAGTAGTACTCAGTGATGCAGAGTGAATTTGTGCATACAAAGAACACCTGGAATTTGAGACCATCATTCACCAAACTTCCAAAGTTTAATATTCTGGTTTACTAAGCATTTTCCAACAGAACACTGTCTTTGGGAAAATTTTTTTTACTGGAGTACTGACAGATTGGTCATTTTATAAAATATCAGTTTAAAATTAATCAGCTGACCAGGTGAAAAATAACCGAAATTTTTTGGGAAGCAATTTTTCTCCCCAAATTTAGCATTGCGTAGCAATTGAGTAATTATGTGGAGCACTTTTGAGACTTATTTTTCTTTTGATTTAAGTGACTAGTAATTTATTATCAAATAAAACTGTCACTAGTACCTTTCAATATCTATCAGAAATAAACTAATCGGTAATATAAAGTAAAATTTAAAAATATTTTAGTAGATATATGAAAAGTACAAATTTTCTTTCTATGGATATATGGTGAAATGTAACCTGGCCACACATTGCAGCAGCTACTTACTGTCACTTGACAGTGAGAGTACTCCTGAACTTATGGTAGCTTCAGGTTCTGTGTCTGTTCTTTCTTTTTCCGTAAGACTTCACACTTGTGCGTTGCGGCAGCTTTTCAAAAAATACCCCCAATGCTTGCTCAAGGTAAAACTCGCACAGTTCTGGTTCTTCCAGCATTATCCTCAATAGATGGTTCAAAGCATCCGAATTCACATTGGATTACGAAAATCTGACTGGACTCTTTTCATTGTAGAAAAGGCTCTTTAGACCTTAGCATTGGATATGGGCAATAATCTTATATTTATAATGTAGTTTAGATTTCGGACTTCATTCACATACTTATCTTTCAAACATTTCCATAACTGTTGCTTTGACAGGTGTTGCAGATTTCTTAGCACAAGGGTTTTGAAATAATCCGTCCTTTTGAATTTTATAGTTGTCAATGTTATTGGCAGTCAACAACTCACTGAAATGTTCAGTTAATACAGTAATTTGATCACCACCAAAATTTGCAAGAGTAGATTGTCTGTTGGCCAAACTTAAGTTCTTACAGCTTGGCATCTTTAAAAACCAGAATTTCATGCAAGTCACCAAGCCGGGTATGCAAACACTGATGAATATGATTTTTAAAAGATATTCACAATTTTCATAGAATACATCTACTGTCAAATAACAGCTCAGTTGAATGCCACGAAATTCTACAGTTTTCAATGAATCACTGTAATCACAAGCTGATAAGTTTGCCAAGCCTTGTGAAATTCTGGACAGGTCGGCTGAAAACTTTCTTTTCTTCGTATCAATAGAATTTTTCTAATGCATTCAAAATACAAGGTACATCCAACTGGAGAGACAGAGATAATTTGACAAAGAATATAAAATGTTGCAAAGCAACAGCAGCCAAGTTATAAATTTGATTCACTTAATTTTTCTCAAAATCCCTGTAATTCTGGCTCTTTGTGCTTTGCTTGATGGATCTTCAACCATATTTTCTAGTTGTTGTAACAATAATAAAATAATTTTTAATCGGAGGCTTTGTGCAAATGTGAAACCCATCGGGGTGCCATGGACTCGCAAAGCTGGTGTATCTGACACATCTTCATTGAGTATTGTTGAGAGTTCACGAAAGTCTCTTAATTCATTTGCACTTTTTTTCATAAAAATTATGAATGTCTTCCATCAACTTATGTACATCTTGAAAATATGTTGACAGCATAAAATCTTAGATCTAGCTCTAAGCGATGATTTAAACTGTGTACTGACACTAAACAAAGGTAGTTTTTCTTCAAAAGAGCTGCAACACCCTTTTTCTGTCTCATGTTTACATTTGCTCAGTCACCTAAAAAACCAATTTATTTTCAAAATTGACTATTCTAATTTCTGCAATGGATTCCACAATTCTATTTACAGAGACAGATGGGCCTACAATCCTTTGAATTTCATCACCTAAATCACCAACACCACAGAACCTAACAAGCTTAGTTTTGTATAAAACTCTTTTGTGCCTTTTAATGTAGTCCACACATCTAACTCTCTCAGAACTATGATGATCAGACATTATAAATTATTCACTGAACAATACTGAAAATCACTCAACAGACAAGAGCAAACTGGAGTGGGAGAAAGGTGGGGAATTAGTAAATGAAGGACATAACAGCTGCTGATTGGCTGTTCAGTGAGCAATCAATGGATATGTTTGTACTTGCAAAAGCCTGTCATAACCTGTTGTTTCAGCATTGTGGCTTGTGCAATTTCATTACAAAATGCTATAAATTTATGAGGAGTATCAGTAGAACAGTGGATGGTTACAAAATTAACAAGTTTAACAAAATAAATAATTTAAAGTATATATATAGAGAGGGAAAGAGTATGAGGTTGCAAATAATTCCCCTAGAAAAGAAATGAAACCAGCAATAATATACTGCCATGTTCTGCAAATATTTTTTGGTATGTTTTGTGCTGAACTTCAAAATATAATGTAATTGTACTAATCAAACACCAGTAACCTATGTTTTAACTTTGAAACCTGATTAAACCATGTTTTCAGTGAAATATGGACAATCTAGTGCATTTTGTGCTGTATTACGCAACAACGCTGAAAGGCTGAAAACGTGCAATCTTTAAAAAAATATATAAAATTAACCTGGCAAAAATACACTATTCTGCAATGAGCAATTTATTAACTAAGAGGACATCAAATGGACATATTTTTTAAAAATGAGGGTTTTGAGTTAATGTCATTCAAAAATTGAGCTTTTTTGAACTTCTGCATAACTTAAAATTAAATTTTATGGACTGCATGCATCCCAGGTTTAAAATAAAATTTGCTGTAAAACTATCATTGAGTGACTTCAGATTACCATCCTTACTTACCTGAAAAATATAGTGGCAAAAAAAACAACTATTTTTTGCAATATTTTTTTTTCCTTATTAATAATGTCAGTCAGGCTTATTCAAACTATGCCAAGTTAAAATTTAATTCAATAGCTACAAAATAAAAGTTAAGTGGATAGATTAAATAGTTTTGAAGCAGCGCTCGTTTTAAAATACAGCATTTTCCCCATTTTTCAAAGATCGCTAGATTTTAGCCAGACTTCAAAATGCTGTAGCTGGAGAAAAATTTTTTTTTAGGAAAATCCTTTCAGGATATTTTATGTCTCCAGTAGTTGTAACTACTGTAATTTTTGAAACAAATCTAAATTGGTCTCCTGACATGCCCCGCCTGAGCTGAGATGGAATGACTATCGCCATTTTCTCCACAAAGAAAAAGGGCCCCAACACTTCAGAACATGATAAGCTCACCAGACGTTCAACTTTTGACTATCTCATTCGACTTCTCGAACGGCGCGAAGGTTTTCGGAGCCCCCGTATTCTGAAGTTATGCCGACATACCCTCCCAGAGACAAAAAAAAAAAAACGTTGCTTTATCACTAAATGTTCATGTCCACAGGTAATGTTAATCAGCTTCGACTTTGGACAAAATGTCTTGAGCAAATTGGAAATGATGGGGTTTATCGCCTAGCTGTAAAGCCTGTACAATCTTTGGTTTGTATGCACGGAGTTGTAAGCGGTTACGCAGAACCCTCCGAACAGTTGTTTGTGGGCATACCTAACTGCGACACAGCTCGTCTTGTCAACTTCTGAGGGCTTCGAGAAGAGGCTTCATGGGCGCGATCAACATCTTCCTGCGAAGTGCTCTGTCTTCCCACTCCTTTTTGATGCTGCACACTACCAGTCTTTTGAAACTGCTTTAACCATTGTCAGATAGCATTATATGAAGGTGAAGCTCTGTCAAACTACGTTCTGTAACGACATTGCATTGTGATAACTGACTTTATTTCGAAGAACCAGAGTACGCACATAGTTTTTTTTTTTTTTTCTTGAACAGTTTCCTTTTGAAGTATGACGTCAATTCAGCAGGTACTGTGTTGCCACATAAAACTTTCCGCTGTGAACTTGTTTAATCTGTAGGCAGTTTTATTTGGTCTGTTACGGTTCGATCATGCCAGGCCATGAAAACCCCGACAACAATTATGAATCACGCTGTATGTTCTTAGGTTTTCGAGCTGGCATAATGTGTGACATATTAGTTTACGATTGGAGGTCCTCATTAAAAATTAAGTATTGAAAAACCTGTTCTTGAAATATTTAGTGTATGTTCGGTATATTCAATATTTTGTATTTACAGTGTAATATCATTCTGACCGTACCTATTTAAATAAATATATATATATATACACACACACACACACACTGTAAATTGAGTTAAGAGCCGCTGCTCTTACGTTACTAAAAGTGAAAATTTTCAGGTGTGCGGCGGCCCTTATGCCGAATTTGTTTTTGACAAGACTGTTTCTTCCCTCCCTTTTTTTTTCATGCAGATACTTAGTAAATTTTTTCAAACTTCTTTTTATTTCACAAACTAGACTGTGATCGTTTTTCTCCCCCTTTCTACTCATACGTTAGACACTTCTATTTAAACGATAACTCTGCTGTCCTGATGTTGGTTTAGGGGGGGGGCTGACTCAAACGCCCTTTGCGTGGGGGATGGAATGGGGACATAAGCACACAGACCGGTAGCGTGATGTCAGAGGCTTCTGTGGAAAGCTCGCCCAGGGTATCTTTCATTGGCTGCAGCATACATCGTGCAGGAAGGTGCGATGCAACCAAGGGAAGGAACGTTGATTTTCACTGGGGTGGGGAGACCAGTTTGATGTGCACTTCCCTGAACAAAAGCTTAAGAACATGAACAATGCAAAAGCCTGCCCCAGGATGATTCCATTAGCAGTGACCTATTCCAAACAATACTGGCAGGATGGAAAGACAAATGCTGTTCACCCTTCTGGGTTAATCTGGCATGCGATACAGGTGTTTCTTGGCTCTGTGCTCCTGAGTTCTGCTGCAATTTTTTTAATATTGACTGATGGCTAGAAATGCTTTCTCACTAATAAGCACTGTAGCATTATCTGATAACAATGGGTAATTAATTTAATACTTGGCTGAAGATAAAATCTTCACAAACACAAACGAAAAAAGGGAGAGTTTTCCCACTCGTATAAAAGTGGAACTCAACGCGAAGGCTCAGTGTGCAGTAAATGAAAGTAGGTCAAACCACTTGAAAGGGGGAAAAAAAGCGAAAAAGCGGCGACACCGTTGTTTCGAAGTGTTTGCGGCGAGATCCGGGAACTCTTGCGAGGCAGCTGGAAAAAGAAAGCGTAAAGCAACTTCATTCTAACAAAAACGTCTGTAGATGAGAAAAAAAGCATAACAAACATAGAAGGAACATATTATTAAAGAAAACATTAATCGAAAGCATTACAAGCGATAATTTAGAAGTTAATTATTTCCAAGACTGATTCTATTACGGTGAACAGAGAACCATCCTGTAGCAGACATCCACATTGAATGGAATTTAGACAATTGTGCGGTTTTACGAACAATGTGATATTCTAACTGGAGTCTTAAGATTAACTGTGATTTATATTGATTACATAAATGATTTTGAGCATTTAATAAAGGCAAACATCATTAGCATGATTAATAAAAAAATGTATAAATAAAAACTTTTGCCAGTATGAAAAATAAGTGCATAAAGCAGATAGACACTTAGCCTTTGAAGTATACATATAATCACGTTTTTGGTGCGAGTTAATTCATGAAAATAGGAAGATAATTTAGTTTTCTGAGCAGCACCACGACTTCACAGATGCGGCCCTTATGGCAACTTTTGCTTCCAAGATCGCAAAATTTCTCAATTGCGGCCCTTACGCTGATGCAGCTCTTAGTCCGAAAATTACGGTATATATATTTGTTGGTTCCACGTTTTCAGGTGTGTGTGTTTTACAGAAACTAACCACTGGTTTAAATGGTTAGACTACAGGATTGTGATGGATTTTCTGCCTTTTTATTAACATTTTGCAGTTTGTGGCTACATTAGTACTTTGAGAATTTGTGGTTCAGTGAATTTTCAATTATTATAAGAAAGTTTGTACTGTTTCTTTAACGTAATTGTTGTAATTAATAATAGCCTATACCTATAACCTTTTTCTAGGATGTTACTGATGAATTGAAGAACTATGCCAGCATTATTGATTCACTGCACCAACAAGCTTCCAATCTTGGTGAAAATGTAAGTCTCTTAATAATGCATTAGTCTGAAGTAACTTTGTGATAATTCTTAAATTTATACTGTGATGGAATAATTAGCATTGTGTTATTGTGTACCTCAAAAAAGAATTTGCTTATAAACAGTAGTAGACTTCCCCATATGTGCCTGTCTTGCAAATTTGTGCTCTAATGGCTAGAAGTTAAATCTGAAGTGTTACTGGCACATTTGGATATTTTTTTATTTTTTTCAAAGATGGTTATTTTTCTTTGTGAAAATGTTGTTCCTTATCCTGGCTGAAAATCACTAATTCTTAATAACAAATTTTAATACACCACCAAGGATGAGACTAGAGAATGAATTTGAACTAGGTCTAATGCATGAATTTGAAACAACTTTAACACAACACTGAGAATTTTTCATTCAGGGATTCTGATCATGGAATTAACTTTTACCAAACATGTACTAGTATACCTAATGTGGATGTATGCAGTGATCAGGAAGTTTTATGAAGTAAGAATGTTTTTTCACCAAATTCTAATGTTAGTATAATCTTAATCCACATTTTAATCATAGTAATATAGTAGCCACCCACGTGGTCATTACATTAAAGCTTTCATTCATTTTTTTTTTTTTTAAAAGGAAAAAACAAAACTGAACTTTACTTTTCCTTGTACTTTACTTATCAGTTTCAATGGCTCTTTACATGATGGTTCATGGAACTTTGAATGAAATTTGGCTTAATATTTCATAATTTGATTGTAATTAATAAATTTTTGGTTCCGAAAGGATTTTTATTTATAATTTTATTTTTAACTCCAAATAACTAGATTTTATCACTTAAATAAAAATTAGCCGGTTATAAATAAACTAACTCCAAGGGAATCAATTATTTTCTATTTATAATTTTTTAGCTTCATTTTCTGTTTTTTTTAATGCCCTATTTGTAGTCTTGTTTCAGTTTCTGAAGTATGAAAAGATGTGTACAGAGCTGTTCTTTGATCTAGTTTTGTAACAAAATTCAGTCTTAAAAATTTTACCATTAAGAGAATTTCAATGTAGCTTTGTGGAAGGCTTGTTTAGTGTGTAGTTTGCAAACACACATCGTGATTACCATTTAATCTATTTTCATCTGGATAAAATCAGTTCAAGCAACGCGCAAACATGAAGTTTTGTTTCCACCTTGGTTATTCAGTGAGAGAAATGCGTGAAAAACTGACAATTAATTGTTTAGGGTGAAAGTGCTGTGACCCAAAAAACAGCGTTTAAGTGTTTTCCAGGTTTGAAGATGGTGCTTCTTCCATTTAAGATGAATAGATTCGTGAAAGACAGACGACTGTAACGGACAACTACATGATGGAAATTCGTACTATGATCAGGGAGAACTGACACCTCATCACCAGAGAAAGTGCTGTAGAGACTGGTCCAGGGTGTCCACATTCTGGAAAGTCAGGGGAAACTCAGGGAAATGAAAATTGGTCAGGGAAATGCCTGAAATGTTGGTAAAAGTCAGGGAAAATCAGTGATATTTAAAAAAAAGTCAGGGAAATTTCAATCACAGTTAGACTACAACTAGTTTTAACCCGGCGTCGGGGAGTGACTCCCTCATCGCCCAACACACTTGCACTTGGTGTTGCAGACAGTCACTAACTTCCCCTTCCTACTAATGTAACCTTGTATTTCCTACCTATTATTGTAAGTTGTGCTACATTACTTGTTAACATTTCTCTTTTTGGTTTAGGTCAAAGGAGTAGAAGAAAATTTGTGATATAAGTTATACCTTTTTAAAAGGCAATTGAGACTGAAGCAATGTCAAAGCGTTGTGTGTTTAATGAACAATGGTTGGACGAACTATTAAATCCAGAGTTTTCTGGTTGGATAGCTGCTGTGAACGGCGACAATGAATCAGCATTTTGTAAAGTGTGCTCTAAAACTTTCAAGCTTAGCAACATGGGGCGTCGGGCAGTCTCCAGCCACGGAAATGGTCCTGATCATTTGAAAAACATCTGTGCTAAAATGTCTCAGCCCAGTCTTGCTTCTTTCACTTCCTCTGTGAAAAAGAACTCTCTTTGTAATAACAAACTCTTGCCATCAACAAGCTCAGGAAATGTGGAATCAGTACTTCTAGAACATATTAAGTCTAATGACTCAAATACTTATGTTGTGAAAGATGTGAAGCCCAGTGACCTTAATGCTTATGTAGTGAAAGATGGTGTAACAAAGTCGGAAATAATATGGGCCATGGAAGTGTTGTCCTAGCGAATGTCTCTGAACTCTTGTACACAGATTAACAAAACATTTCAGTTAATGTTTCCTGACAGTGCGATAGCTTCAAAATTTACTTTAGGCAAAAGCAAAGCATCTTATGTGATAAACCATGTATTGGCACCACATTTCAAAGTGTTTAATGGACTATCTGAAGCAGTGCACTGACTTTGTAATTTGTTTTGATGAATCACTAAACAAAATTGCTCAGCGTGGGCAAATGGATCAGTTTGTTTGTTATTGGGACGTCAATCTGCAAAAAGTTTTCACTAGATACTTCAGTGTTTTTAGGACGGGCAACAGCGAATGACCTTTTAAAGAAATTCATTAAAGGTGCACCTCTTCCCTTGGGTAACATGCTACAAGTGTCAATGGATGGACCTAACGTTAATCGCAGCTTTCTTCAAAAGCTGAAAGATAAACTTAGAACTGAAAATCCAGATGGTAAATTATTAGTTGGCATTGGAGTATGTGGTCTTCACGTGGTCAAATGGAGCTATGAAAACTGGACTTGAAGCAGTGAAATGTGATACATCACTTTCTACATAACTTGTACTACCTTTTAAAAGATGGTCCTGCTCGCCGTGCAAATTATACTATGATTACTGGATGTAAAGATTTCCCTTTATAATTTTGCACTGTAAGGTGGTTGGAAAACGTTAATTGTTTGACTAGGGCATTGCTTGCCTATGATCATATCAAGAAATATGTTCAAGAATAGTCGGTTTCCAGCAAACAGCACATGTTTCTTGCAGAATTCATGGAAAGTCCACTGTTGAAATGCAAATTGGCTGCATTTAGGACTATAGCTTCAGAGTGTGAATCTTTTTTGAGAAGGTTCCAGAGCCCAAAGCCTTTAATTCTTTTCTTACAGACTGATTTGCTGGATCTGATGAAAAATTTGATGGCACGAAGCTTGAAGCCTGACAAATTAAGTGAAGCTGATAGTGTCTCAAAACTGTTAACTTTAGATGTATCAAAAAGGGAAAATCTTCTCTCAATTGAGAAAGTTGATATTGGATTTAGTGCTAAAATGCTCTTAAAAGAAGTGAAGTGCTCAGAAAGGGAGAAATTAGAGTTTAAGCTTGAATTTAGGAAACTTGTGACAAGTATGATTGAAAAACTTCATGAGAAAAGCCCACTAAAATTTAAGTTTGTCCGTGGAGTAACTTGTTTGGACCCAAATATTATAGTGCAGCAGCAGAGTCTAGGCAAGAAGAGAGGAAAATGTGCTCAAAGTTTTACTTAGTGCAAACAGGATTTCAGATGACTGTGCTGAAAAAGCTAATAAACAGTACGCTTCATTGTGTGTAGAAACTCAATCTGGTTTAAAGTCTCAGTTTGATGAATTTTTAGACAGTCATGATGATTCCATTGAATTAGACAAATTTTACAGTGCTCTACTTGACAACCAAAAACAATTTGGTGAACTTTGGGATGTAATAAAAATTTGTCTCATTATGTCTCGTGGAAATGCTTCAGTGGAAGGTGGGTTTTCTGTCAATGTCTTTTTTTGTGGAAAATCTCCTAGAAAAATCTCTGATTTGTCAGAGAACAGTTTTTGATGCCATTAAAAATGTGGGAGGAGTAGAACACATTGCCATCAATAGGTTTCTTCTTTCTGTAAGAGCCTCCAGATGAAGATATCAGGATTATCTTGAGAAAAGTGTTCTTCAAAACGAAGAAGAAAGAAAACTGAAGGAAAAAAGAAAAATTTATCATGAAATAAAGGAATTGAAGGGAAAAAAACAGTACGGAAGGAACTAGAGTTGGAAGAAGCAGCATTGCAGGCGAAGATTTCAGATTGGAAAAAGAAGAAAAGTAGTGTGTGATATAAAAACAGTGACTGTGTTCCTACTGTAATATTTTTATAGTAACTGTTCTGAATATTGTGTATGGGTTTGTTTGTTTCTTTAATAAATGTTGTAAAACCATGAAAAAAAAAAGAGAACTTTTAAATGAATCTGTTATTTGGGAAACTTTATACATCAAACGGAAACACTTTTAAATAAGTTTCTCAATTATCCAATTCAGTTTTATTTCATGGCACATATATTGAAAAACTCAAATAAACCTATTTGTGTAAGGTCAGGGATTTCTTATATATTTGGTCAGGGAAATCAGGGTTATTAATTCTTGGACACCCTGTGGTCTGTTATTTAATCAAATTGAACGTGAAACACATCAGAGCCAAGTTCATTCCTCGTTTTCTGAATGATGACCAGAAAAGCAGTTGTCACAACTTCGTCTGAGTTGTTTCAATGTGTGTAACAGCAGATGCTAACTTTTATGGACAGTTGTGGTGAGTGATGAAACCTGGGTCTATGGTTACAACTCTGAAACATAAGTCCAAAGCTCTCAGTGGAAAAAGTCCAAAGCTCTCAGTGGAAAACTCTTTCCTCTTAAAAATCCAAAAAAGCATGTCAGTCTCGATTGCAGGTTAAATTTCTGCTTCTGTCATTTCTTGACATCAAAGGATTGGTGCATTGGGAATTACTACCATGCGACTCTGCTGTTAATGCTACTTGTTTCTTGGAAATCCCGACACACCTAAGGATTACAGTGCATCTCAAGAGACCGGAGAAGACTTCCAGTAGATGGATGCTTCACCATACAACACACCAATCCTCCAATTCTTGGCTGCAAAATCCATTGTGGTGCTCACTCATCTACCCTTATTCACCAGACTTTGCACCGAGTGACTTTTGATTGTTCCTGAAACTTAAGGCAGTTATGAAAGGTATACATTTTGCCTCTGTGGAAGACACCGAAGAGGTAATGTAATGAGGCTGTTAAAGGGTATTATGAATCAGGACTTATATGGGAGTTTCCAACAGTGACAAAACCACTGGAATAAGTATGTGTGGCGAGGGAGATTATTTTGAAGGGGATTCATTTGTGTAACTATTGAATTTGTCTTTGAAAACATTTGCCTTATTTTTTTTTTTTTTTTTTTATCATACCTTGTATAGTTAATTTTTGTAGCATGCAGGGAATTTCCATTATTAGTACTTCAAAGTGTTAGCTGTGGATTCGGTAATAATAATATTTGTGGCAGTTTGTATTATGGGGTTTCTGCTTTATATCAGAGTCAAAAATGTTCATTTGATTTGGACTCTTTACCTGTTCTGGGTAAACAATGTTCCTTGCAAGTTAAATTTTTGGGAAAAAAGTTGGGAAGGTTAAGTAGGGGGCACTCTAAATAATAACTGTCAGTTCTGTATAACTAGAATTTCTCCAGAAGTGTTGCCCAATTTTCAAATATTTTATGTGGATTCAACGAAATCTGGTATTTCAGGGTTCCTTATACCATTTTTGCCTCCTAAGTGTGTGTAAATTGTAGGGGCCTTCAGCATGAGCCAGAAATCATTTTTTCCCCCCATCCTAGTATAAAATTTCCATCTTACTGGTGAAATGATTGTTTAAAATGATTATCTCCAGAGCTATTCATCAAATACTAAAAATCATAAAAAAAAAAATTACTAAGATTTTTATTTTTTGAATGAAGTTTTATAAAACATTTGTTTTCTTTAATTTTTTAGGACCGTGCAGCACCAGAAGTTCTTGAGCGCCTGGCCAGTATCGATCGTCGGTACAAAGACCTTGTCGAGTTGGCTAAGCTTAGAAAGCAGCGCCTCTTGGATGCCTTGTCTCTGTACAAGCTATTCAATGAAGCTGATGGAGTAGAGCAATGGATTGAAGAAAAGGTAATTTAAGATTATTTAGCTGATTATTCACATGTATTGGTGTGCTGTTCAAATTTTGCCAAGTTCTATTATAGTTGGATTTTGTCATTAAGCAATTAATGTAAACATAAAGTTGGAGATAACGAAAATCAGTTCTTAAGAACAATACACAAATACCACATACTAAAGCTTAGAATTGTTTTTCCAGTTTCCTTCACTTAATACTTTTTTAAAGTACATTTTTACCATCGTTGTCCACCTTCATTTCCAAATACAGAACAGTATGATGATGAAATTGAGTCTGAAATTTTGTTTCTTTATGAAGTCTACTAAAGGTAATTGTGCATGTTTCATCCAAACTTTTTAATTTCGTACTTTTTCCCTTTACTCTTGTCTGATTCTAAGTTTCGTTATTCATCTGTGCTCAAAGTATTGTGTCGATACATGACATGTAAAAAGACCAGTGCTTACTTACTCGGTCTTTGGCGTGTGTTCTTCCTTTTCAAGAGAAAGGAAAAAAAACTTGCAGAAATTAAACCAGAGGGAGAGAAACTAAAAAATCCTTATGCTTTTATATTCCTATGATTTTGCTGTTTATCTACCAATAACTCATTTTCATTCCCTTTGGTTGTCTCCACCTACATTGCACAGAAAAATGCAATACTTGCCCATGGCTTTAGATTTTATAAATGTTGAAATGGAGTGAAAACATTATTAAACTGAGGTATATATCTTGTGTTCAGTTAGAATATAGTGAATCTTGTAACTTATTTAAGCATTGTCACTAATAGCATGTAGAGATTGTCTGTTGAGAGCACCAGTTTCATAAATTTAAGTAATGCTAAGCATACTGTGATGCAGTTCACATTCATACTCACATTCAGAACAGTTGATATGTGCAGTGAAAGTTGAAGAATTTGGTGCTGTTGTCTTTTTTACACACACACACACACATATATTGTAAAACAAAGCAAAATTTTGAATTAAAAAAAACAAAGGATCAGCAATCACCAAATCCAGCACCCAAACCAGGCTAGCTTCAAGCGATAAAAGAATACCGAGCCTAAGAATGCAGGGAAGCATATTAATGACTGACTCCTTGTCGGCTTCGTCAAGGGCAAGCAACAAGAAAATCACTCGCTAATCTACTGAGACCAGAGAATTTTGGGTTTCTGCTATTTTAGTTTGCTATGGAATTTCAAATTTGTTCAAACAAAGGTTTTTCTTGTTCACTATTTTGCTTTTGCTACACACCCAAGAGCAGAGTCAAAGAAAAAATTTTTACCTAAGAATTTAAAACTAAATTTGCTTAAAAAACAATCTGAAGATCATGACTCGCAACGCAGCAGCTATGAATATTCAGAACTCGCACACTACTAAGTAGATACAGTAATAACACACACACATACACATGAATTCAAATGGCAGGGAGCTTTTAGTACTGACAATCATAAAATGTCTGCTCATGGGCACCATAAAATGTCTTGTGCCAAGCGACTTGAGGTTGAACATGTGCAAGATGATTACTTAATGTGGCCAGATTTGAACATAAATTTAAAAACTATTATTGGTAATTCTTAGATTATATTCAATAATGCAATCAAGTCACCTTTGATATTCGCCTTTTGTGTTGTCATAATTAAGGATTTAGTGTTATTGTATCCTAATATATCGCCAGGGATGCTTAATTCTTTATAGTATAACAGCCAGAAAGGTGGTTGCTCTTGGCTTCACAAATTCTTGAGCTTTTGCTTGAGTAAATACTGTACGGCATATATCACTCTACATGTTCAAGTACAGTAGTTTAACTACTGTATTCGTTTGGTGCTAATTAAATATTTTGAGTAAGAATATAAAACTCTAACTTCTGAGTCATATTTTTGTGTAGCTCTAATTTTTTTTTTTTTTTTTTTTTTTGCCTTAAGGTAAATTTTAAGTCAAAGTTTTTATAACTCTAATAAATGTTCTGTAGTACAGTTTTCATTCCACAATTCGAACTTCAATAAAAACCAAAGTTCTTAAAACAAGCTGATGTCACTATTTACATTTGTCTCTGTGCAAATATTGGACACTACATTAGGCTACTTTTCTTGGAATGTGCAGTTCTCTATTTCTCAGGGGTATAGCACATCCAAAGTTCTAACAAATAAACTTAAGGCAAAGTTGCTATTTTATTCCCTAATTTAATGTCCAAAGCTTTCAGCTCTTTGGACATTAAATTAGGGAGTAATAAAACACCTTAAGCACATTTATAAGTGCAATGTGACGAAGTTAATTTCTGTGAGAAAGGCACCAGAAATAAGCCTTACTGATGCATTAGAGAAGTTCATAAAGCATGGGAAAGCATCAAGCGTGAAATTATTGTGCAGTCTGCAGGAACAAAGCTGGTTTTTATTCCAGTAAGCAAAAGGTATGCTACTATGTGTAACTAATTTTTCATTGACAATCTGTAGCTACTTCTGCTCCTCAGATGAAACAAGGCTTCTCTCAAATACTTGAAGCTGCGAAATACTGATGGTTCATTTTAAAAATTTCGTTTATATGTATTTGGCAAAAAAGTCAGTCTTTTACTTCATTTAGTATTTAATACAAAACCTTACATTCAAGTTATCTTGTATCTAAGTTGATTGCTAAAGTCATTGTTTCCCACTTTTTTTTACTCACTCAGTGTTGGGTGTTGTGTGACTACTTCTCACCCTTGGGTAGTAAAAAATACACTGAAGAACAAAACATGACCAGCACATCTTTATGCTAATCGAAGCAACTGCAGGTAAATCACTGTGCATGTAAAAATAATGAAACTTATAAATAATACCTGATACTCATTTCTGTTAATCAGTGTTATTTTTGTTCTTCAGATGGGAAAGGCATCAGGCTTAAAAGTGTGACAAAGGCCAAATTGTAATAAATGACTAGGTCAGACCATTTCTAAGATAGCAAGGCTTGTGGGCTGCTCACTGCCAGCTGTATTTAGTACCTTCAAATTGTGATCTGAAGAGGGGAAACCATGAACCTCTGGCAAAGTGTGGGCTGCCCACGGCTCATTGATGCTAGAAGTGTGCAAAGGCTATCCCATATGGTATGAGCCAATAAAAAGAATACTGGGATGCACTTCAATCTTCGGCTCCCATTTTCTGCTTCAGCCAACGCGCCGCTAGAATGCAGGGGAAAACGTTGCGTGATAGGTGGCGCTGCTTCGGCGTTTTTGCTACTTCGCTGCGTGCATTACGTAATCAGTGTGTGTGTTGTGTGGGAGGAGTGCTAGGGATGCAAAATATGGGGCAAGGGGTATTTTTGAAAGGAAGAGGTTTATTTTGTAATATGGCTGGCCCTGAAAAGGGCCTTTATGGAATGCGAGTAGTTCAGGTGCTGTTAAATATTTATAACGACGGAAAAGAAGTGTTTCCTCCTTATTGAGAACCTGTCTATTTAGTACGAATATTTAAGTGGAAAACATTACGTACTAGGGAAGAACTGATTTATGATAGCAATCATCACCTCAAAACAGTGTTCAGAGGAAAGACTAAAATTTTGTCGGAATAAATATTCCAGAATGTGGTCTGCCAAGTGGTCTTTGTGAATTCCATTAGATAGTGTGCGTTTGAGAAGCTGCCAATTGCTCTCAACACTTTGCGTATGTGTCCCAGTAGTCGGATCAACGAAATTGAGCGTGTGGTTTACTGACAGATGTTGGAAACCACAGGATGGGAGATTGCGGTACGCAGCCCACTGATCCATCATTACAGTACTTCTAGGTTGAACATGTTTCTGGATGTGCAGCAGCAATGTGTGAGCAGAGCGGTTATTCTCCAGGCGGATCTCAACCCTGAATCGTTTCAAATCTCGTTCAAAGATGGCAAGGATCCAGGTGCCCTTAACGAGATGACCACGATTATACTTCCGCTTCCCAACCTTCGCCTCATCCACTTCTACGATGACACCAGGGCCTCCAAGCTGTCCTTAGTCTTGGTTTGTAGGCTACCATAAACTCTGCGACTAGTTCTCTGCAAGACTGATAAGTCACTGACTGTTGCAGAGGATGTGGAAACTCCACCCTGGGAAGATTCCTCGATTACACCATCGTAGGACAATCGTTTGGCGAAACAATATACAATAGTCATCATCTTATCAAGAGGAATACCAGCAGCTTCAAACCACGTCCCAAGTAAACGGGAACACGGCTCACTTTTCCCTGTAACATGATTCTTTCTACACCTGAATTGTCCTAAACGATGACACATGTCCACTCGCAAGCTCATTGGATGACCTGTGGAACATCTTCGTTCGGTTGGAAGTAATCCTTTCCGCTCACACCATGCAATGCATGTTTCTTCATCCTTCCCAACTTCGTCGAAGAAACTCCTCCAGTTCCACATGGCTACTGACAGAGCTACAACGCACGTTGAAAAAAAAAAAACAAGCCACGTATCGCTTAGAACAGGGTAAACAGAAGTATACGGGATACACGGCTCACGCACTCGGCAAACAGCGATTACGTAACACACGGAGCGAGAGAAAAAGCTGGCATAATAGCTGAAGCAGGTGTGACGGGGACCGAAGTCTAAAGTGTAGCCGGATACTGTGGCACAACAACAGTAATTTGAATGCTGGTGAAAGGAGTAATGTCACAACACACAGTATGTTGAACCTTGCTCAAAATGGAGCTGCATGAAAAGGCCACTCAAGAGTGGCCATGCTATCCTTGGTTTATCATTGAAAGGTTCCTACAGTAGGCACTCGCACGCCAAAACTAGACCTTGAATTATTGGAAGAAAGTCTGATGAATCTAATTTCCTGTTGCACCATGTGGATGCCCTGATACATGTGCATCGTTTAGCTGGGTAAGTGCTGGCAGCAGGATGCACCGTGGAACAAAAGCAAGCTGGTGGAGGAAGTGTAATGCTTTAGGCCATGTTCTGCTGGGAAAACTCTTACTCAAGGTTTTACTCAGATTAATATTCTTGATTATACACTTTTCTGCTGAGAAACCCTGGGTCCAGTCATTCTTGTGCTGGAAACTAACTTCTACCACCTACCTATACATAGTTGCAGACCAGGTCCATCCTTTTGTGGCAACATTATTCTATTCTAGTAGTGCCAGCTTTTAGTAGGATAATGCACCATGCCTTACTGCCTGAATTGTTTGAGAATGGTTTGTGAAACATAAAGACTTCCAGGTGTTGCCCTGGCCTCAACAATCCAATCAAGTATCTGTGGTGTTTGTGTTGGAACAGCAAATCCAGTGTGCAGTGGCTCAACCATGCATAACTCTCAAGAGTTAAAGGAGCTGCTGGTAATGTGTTGGTACCACAGTATACCTTTAGAAATCTTGTAGCATCTTGCCATGCAAGAGCTATTTTGGTGGCATGTAGAGGATCAACATCATATTGCATAGGTGGCCATAATGTTTTGCCTTTTTGGTGTATGTATAACTTGCAGAACTCGTAACTTACCTTAATATCTTGGAAGGGTTAAATATTTGATAATTATCTCTTTAGAGTAGATGTGCTGTTAAAAATTAAGTACAGTTTAACACTTATATAAGGAGTGTCTGTAATGGCATTTCTTAGTGTTTTTAGACTAGGAAAAAAAAAATCAATTGGGATATATCTTTAACTGCGGCTTGATTCAGCTACATCTAAACCACCTAAAAGAGATGGGAGGGCAGCATCAACCTCTTTGCAACTAGTCTTCTACTGATCATTAGACCACAAGTTTTTAAATTCATGCCTAGGAATTTATCGTTTTGATCAGTTGGGAAGTAATGGTATTTTCAAAGGCTTTTAGTGCAGCTAAATCAGTTTGTGCTGAAAAAGCTAATAAACAAGCAAAGGTAAAGTGTGATAGTTTCAAGTGTTACCACTGGAAACAGTTTTAAATAAAAATAATTTATTTCAATATGAAACAGTACTGCAATGCAAATTACCTATAAAGTCATTCATTCCATATGGGCTGTCGCAAAACTTCGCATGCTGGTCTGGTCTGCATTGTGAATGTGAATAGATAGTATAGTTATGGTCAGGCTTGTGTGTTTCCACTTTTGATAGTGGTTATGAAACACTGATCTAACCCACATGACATACTTTTGCTGGTACCATTCCAGGATTTGGTTACATATCTTTTAGGTTGTGAATACCCCCCTCCCCCTGGTTTCAGTGCTTTTGTCACATTTGTTTTATGGGCTACCTATTGCATGTGGACAACTGTTTTATTATTTAGTGTCTTGATTTCTCTTCAAGCTGTATTTAGAAATAACCAGAATGAATGGTAGTGCTTCATATATGTTGGACCCTTCAATTATTAATATCATGAGTTATAAGTGGTGGTGTACTTTTCTAGAGACAACTAGTTTTTGGAAGTAAAAATGGAGATTTGTCCTCTTAAAAAGCCCCTCCCCTCCAAAAAATCCTGTAGTCAAAAGGACTCTCCTCAGCTTTAGTGATTCAACAAAACAGTTTTATATGATAATAAAGTGCCATTTCAATAGCTTTTTATCATCGTGCATTACCTGTAATACTAACAATTGCAGGATTCTGGTAAACTATCAGAAAGGCCATTCCTTGCCACTGAATACCAGCTACATTTCAGTTAAATTTTAATTTTTTCTTAACACTTCCCCATTTTATTGTATTAAAATTAACATATGCCCATTAAATTGCATGGTTCTATTTTTGAGAGATGGGTTTGCCTCCTCGGGGCTCTCTGTGGGAACAATGGCACACATAACAGCAACAAGGGCCTTGAAAATAAAGTATCGTGGCTGTTGGTGAGAAAGTTTTTGCTGTCTTCATAGATTTAGAGAAAGCTTAAGACAGAGTAAATACGACACTTTTGTGGAAGGTATTGAATGAATATGGTGTTACTGGGAATCTATTTAACAGTGTAAAAGCCATGTATGCTGGCAGTAGAGCTTGTGTACAAGTAAATGGTGTTTTATCAAAATGGTTTTCTATTGGTGCAGGAGTCAGGCAAGTTTGTGCAATGTCACCATGGCTGTTTAATATATTTATGGATGCATGCATGTGTGATGCCAAAATAGATAATAGTGGTTTATGTTTTGGTGATATCCGTGTGTGCAGATTGCTGTATGCTGATGACACTGTCCTGTTTGCAGAGAGCAAAAGGGAGTTGCAGAGTATGTTGTCTCGAATGTACGAAGTTTGCATGAAATTCAAATTGTGTATAAATAAGGGAAAAACCAAAGTTATGTTTTTTGAGAGAGAAACTGGTAGTACTGAATGTAATATTAGTCTAAATGGCAGTTATTGACTGGGTGAATGAGTTTGTGTATTTAGGAAACATGTTTGACAGAGAGAACAAATTGGATGGTGAAATTAGTAGGAGAGTGAATTCTTCATTGAAAGTCGTGGCTGCTTTGGAAGGGTTTCACAGGAATTATGGGTTCTCAAGATAGTCCCGCATGGCTGTATATGAAAGTGTAATTGTATCTACACTGATGTATGGCAGCGAAACCTGGGTTCTACAGAAGAAACATGGGAGTTGTTTGTGTGCTGGAGAAATGAGTTACTTACGGGGGGGGGGGGGGGCAAGACACTGTCTGATCGTGTGAGGAATGAAGATGTGTTGCAGTTGTGTGATGTGAAGCAAAATGTTAGCAATTTGGAGACTAATATGCTTCTGTGGTTTGGCCATGTTGAAAGAATGAGTGATGAGTTGCTTACTAAGAAAATCTTTTTAGCCCAAGTGGCAGGAAGAAAAGGCAGAGGAAGGCCAAGGAAGTCATGGGAGGATCAGATTTAGGATTGTCTGCATGAGAAACAAATTATCAGTGTGAAGTATAAAAGATCTTGTGTACGGCATGTAATGGATATCAGTCTGATCGTGTATCATCATGTAATGGATATCAGTCTGATCGTGGATCAGACTGATGGATATCAGTCTGATCGTCGTCGAAGACACTGTCTGATCGTGTGAGGAATGAAGATGTGTTGCAGTTGTGTGATGTGAAGCAAAATGTTAGCAAGGTGGAGACTAATATGCTTCTGTGGTTTGGCCATGTTGAAAGAATGAGTGATGAGTTGCTTACTAAGAAAATCTTTTTAGCCCAAGTGGCAGGAAGAAAAGGCAGAGGAAGGCCAAGGAAGTCATGGGAGGATCAGATTTAGGATTGTCTGCATGAGAAACAAATTATCAGTGTGAAGTATAAAAGATCTTGTGTACGGCATGTAATGGATATCAGTGAAGCCAGAGTTGTATGTCAAGATAGCTGTAAATGGAGAAGTTTGATGCGGCAACAGCAAGTAAAAATTTTCTGGTAGTTTGTATATCTTTGTGGAGCTAACCTCTGAATATCAGAGAACAGCTTAGTGATGTGTATGTATCTTTTTTTTTTTTTTTTCAATGTAATAGGAAGTAGCAGTCAAAGGAAAGTTTGACTCTTGTACTGCTGTTTTGGTGGCTTGGTCTTAATACAGACGTGCCAACTCTCTGGATTTAGACGGGAGACTCCCGATTTTCAGCCATTCCTCCTGCCCTCCGGATAAATGTCAAAATTCTCCCGATTTTGCGCCGATAATTAGCCGTTACGATTGTCGAAATAACGAAATTCCATCAACCGCCGCCTTGGATCCACGCAGAAGAAAAATATTTTGAACCGCTTGTGAAATCTTTTTCTTTCTGTGTCGATGCAAGACGGCATTTACAGTAATCAGTATCGTACTTTACCTCTCCTCATATCTGCAAAAAGAAAGCCACCCCCGGTGGCGCAGTGGTCTATTTTATGTTGGTTACAAACACACTCGCGCCCCAGCTGTGACCTACTTATCGTTTCAAGTCTCCCTGCTCCTAACTGTGAGCCTGTTTGTTTTCTTCAGAGTTTTGAGGAGTGCTTTTCGGTTTCGCTTTACTGTGGAGATTTTTATTTCTTGTTTTGCACCATGTTTGTCTCTTTTCCCTTCTTTGTCGCATTTTGTAGAAGATTAATGTGCTCCTTTGTTCATCTCTAATTGCGAATCTGTTATTGTCAGCTTTTTTTCTTCTATTGTAGCATTTTGTGTACACTTTGTGAATTTTTTTTTTTTCTCATTCCTTTTGCTTACTTTTTGCGGGAGATTTTTCCTTTTGCATTACACCACTTTCGCGGTTTTTAATGTTTTATTTTATGTCATATCTTTGGCAATTTGTTTCTGCTTTACATATTAGCTGTTATTGTCTTTGCTGCATAATAAAGTTGTGAAACTGAGTGCCGGCTTTCGACAAATTGTCAGAGATGGGTCTGGGTTCGAATCGCAGTGGGGCATGGATGTTGCATACTTGCTAACTTTTATGGATTTCTGCATAATTTTACTGATTTACAGTTAGAAGTCTTTTTTTTTTTTAATACTTAGATCGCTCAATCGAAATATTTCAATCCCCTGCAGGCTGCAACCATCCATTTAGATTTTCTACCGGACCTTATGAGCACAGTGTTACACGATGATGTCATCTTTGACTCGCCGGCTTCGTGCGGTAGCTCTCTCTCTCTCCACGGGAGTGCTCAAGTGACGTGCCGACCAGAGTTCTCCAAAATGCGTAATCTAATTACGCGTCTAGTACGCATCATAAATTTTTCTCCCCGCGTAAAAGTACGCGTTGGGAATTTTTCTCGAAGCGTAAAAAACATGCATCGTGAATTTTTCTCAGCGCGTAAAACTACTCATAGAAGAATTTTACCAATTCGTAAATACGCATCGGGACGGTATTTCGTCTTTCAAAGACTGAAGTAAACGAAATAAAGATTTTTTCCTTAATCGTAATTTCTTTTTCCTGTGATGTTGCCTCTATCCAGTATATTGTTGTTATATATCATTTTATTCCGTAAATATTTGTATTTCAGTCTGAAAATGGAGGAAAAATTTTCAAAAACAGAAATTAGAGGGCAAAAAAAAAAAATGAAAAGCTATTGTATCTGGTTGACAACTATTTTCACTATGCTTTTTACTTTGCATATAAACATACAGTCTGCATTTAGAATAACTTTTTAAACATTAAAAATGCTATTTACCAATAATACTACTTCTGGAAAATTGCTCCTGCATCTGAAAAATGTCCATAAAAAAAAAAAAAAAAAAAATAGTGCCATGTGATTTTATGAGCTGCAAAAAATCTGATTTCTAGATTTTAAAGGTTGACACGTCTGTTAATATCTCAGTGGGAAAGTACAAAGCTTTGTTGTCTTCAGTTGTTTCCCAGCTTATTTGGTTTTTAATTTTCTTTATGAAGTAATTTATAATTTCTGTTGCACTTGAATTTTCTTTCATCACATGTAGGTGATGTGAGGCACATGATTAACTGGCTAATGGCACATGTAGTTATCTAAACTTAGCATGGGTATTCTTACATTGCTTTGTTGGGAATCCTCCAGCAGGCTACTAAATTTTAATAGTATTGGCTTAGTGGTATAAACATTTTTGACATTTTTCTGCAGTTTTATGGGCAAGTGACCAACCACTTATCCCAGAAATCAGTCATAAAAATTTTCATCTTTAAACACTGCTTATGGAAATACATAACATATCCTCTTGATGTTTCAAAGAATTATTGGTGTAAACGTGTTCTCTGCAGAAAATTTGTGGAAGATTTTGTTCCGAATGAAGTACAGTGGAAGAAGTATCTCCCCTCTTGGTAGAATGACATGTGAATTAAGTTCTGAAAAGGGAAAGTTTAAGGTAGAGAGAAATCAGGTGTCAGTTTCATTTTTAATGTGTTATTGCTGAAAAAGATTAAATCCCCCCCCCCCTTCCCTTGCACACACACACACACACACACTAGTTATTTCCACTTTGCCATGTTTTTACAAATGTGAGTGTTTATTTTTATATTTTTACATTTATTGACTAACACATTGTCCCTTGCAGTTACTAATTGTTCAATTTTTACAGGAAAAAATGCTGGAATGCATGGTGATGAGTAGAGATATGGAAGATATTGAGGTAATGAGGCATCGTTTTGAAGGATTTGAACAAGAAATGAATGCCAATGCTTCACGCATGGCTGTTGTGAATCAACTAGCACGCCAGCTACTCCATGTTGAACATCCCAATTCTGAAGAGATTTTGGCTAGACAAAACCAGCTTAATCAGAAGTAGGTATTATAGTTAAACTTGCACTGTGTTTGTGTATGCATGCACAAATATTGATTCCCCTCTCATTTACTGCTTATTTTATGCAGTAGCTTCATCACACAAACTCAGAAATATGAGTAGAAGTTGTATGTAACTTTGTACTACACACAAAAGGTCTGTTCAAACATCAGTACTCCAGGAACTTACCTCACGCGTTGTATGCCAGAGATTTGTATAACAGGTGTAGAACAATTCTGACTAGATGCCCCAGTGGTGCAGTGGTCTAAGCGATGGCTTCTGATAATTTGTCAGAGATGGGGCCGGGCTCAAATCCCGGTGAAGCATGGAGGTTATCTTAAGGCACTGGTTCTCTCCCTTCCCTGGAACCAGTAGCTCTAAATTAAAGATGGGCGACTGCTTATAGCCCAATGAGTTTATGGTGGTCGTTAAACATCCAATCAAATGAAGAAAAAATACTGACTTATGGTTATGAAATATTTCCGTGCGCTGTGTACTGTATTGAAGTATGTAATTACATTTGAAATACATTAATGAAAACCAGAACACAGTTAGAGTGGTTTGATTTTACTGAAATTTGATAATGTTAAGTAGGATTGCTGAAATAAATGATCCAGTGTTCAATGAATTTGTTTTAATATTTAAAGATTATTTGCAAACAAAGCCTGTGAATTATATTTGGTATTTACATCAAAAATATATTTTTGACATAGGACTAGGTCTAACTCCGTGGATAGTATGGGAAGACTTATGGCCGACAACCTGTGACAAAAATAGGTTCCAATTGAAATCATTATAGTGTTAAAAATACGTGCCACACACTAACCGTGCTAGCATATTCATAAACACCATGAAGTCCAATTTGTGTATTGCGCAATACAATGTGCACTCCCTGTGCTTGGAGGAAATGATGCAATATTTCTGGGTGTGCCGCAGCATTTGACTCAGTCTCTCAGTAACAGTGAGTGGTATGGTTTTAAAGCTCTCGACGATATCTATGCAAATATATGAAGAACATTTCACAATGATTTGAATTGAACATTTAAAAGAATTGTTTTGTTTTGAACCGGTGAACACTATTGACAATATCGCTGGTTATCTGGACAACCGTGAGTACAAAATGACTGTGCGTGGTATAGTTTTAAAGCTCTCGACGAGATCTATTCAAATATATAAAGAACATATCGCAGTGGTTTAAACTAAAATTTTTAAAAAGTGTTTGTGTGAATGGGTTAACATTTTCAACAATGCAGTGAAATTCGCAGAATGAAGGCAAGCGAAAGTGGAGAAAATCAAAACGAGAGGCAGAAGCAAGTGATGAGGAATGTAAGAAGCCCAAGAAGAGAGAGAGAGCACCACATTGGGTAATTTGTGCATCGGTCTGCTTTGTGTTCACAATGTATCCAGCATTATTTGTAAAAATTATGTAAGCTACGTTTCGAATCTTAGACCTGCATTGGCTATAACAAATTAAACACTTTGAAACCATATTAGACTAGCTCGTTTCAACTATCCAATCCGCAAGTTGTAGTCCTACATTCCAATATATATATCTCATTGTCAACCATTATCAATCCACTGCTGGACGAAGCTCTCCCCAAGTTTCTTCCACAATGGTCTGTCTTGTGCCAGTCTCCTGCATGTGGTCTTCTGGGTCTTTTCCTGTCCCTTGGAATCCAGTCTAAAATTTCGGCTGTCCATCGATGGTCTGTCCTTCTGGCAATATGTCCAGTCCATTTCAGGGATTTTACTCTGATCATGATGTCTTCCACTCTTGTCATTTTTCTGATCCACAAGTTCCTCTTCTTATCTCTCCTGGTTACACCAAGAATGCATCTCTCCATGCTGCTTTGAGTTGTCTGCAGCCTTTGTATGTCTCTTTTAGTTAAGGTCCACATCTCTGCACCGTACAGAAGCAATGGAAGGATGCATTAATCAAACACTTTTCTTTTTAAGACATAATGGCATATTGCTCTTGAAAATTATGCTGTTTCTTCCAAAGCTCTCCAGGCAAGTTTTATATGCCTATTAATTTCTTCATCAATGGGACTCTCATTTGATATCTGCTGTTCAAGATAAATGTAAGTATTGGTTATCTCCAGCTTTTCCCCATCAATCGATAAATCTTCATTTTTTGTTAAAGCATTGAACATAACTTTTGTCTTCTGAAAGTTCATTTTTAATCCCACTTCTTTACTCTTGTCAGCAAGTTCCTGGATCATACTCTGCAGTTCTGACGGGGGTAGTTGCAAAAATGACTAAGTCATCAGCAAAACGAAGGTGGGTTAGATAATCTCCATTAATCTTTATCCCTTTGTTTTCCCAGTTCAATGATTGGAAAGACATTTTCCAAAGTGGCATTAAAGAGTTTGGGAGATATAGTGTCACCTTGTCTCAGTCCCTTTCCCATTTTTATGGGTGCTGTATTCTCAGATTTTATATATATATATATATATATATATATATATATATATATATATAAAACCTTTTTATTTTTAAAAATTAGGTATGCTTTTGCATGATATGGAGGAGATGTGGTGGAGTTGTAAGGTTTAAAGTTATTTAATTTCAGGTAAGTTTTTGTATTTAAGTTCTGTGTTGTTGGTTCAGGATGGGAAGACCAGGTGTATAACACTAAAGTAAAAAAAAAAAAAAAAAAAAATAACCCTTGTTTCGGAAATCACATATTTCAAAGACACCTGCATGAAACCTGAACCAGTGTTCGGGGAGTCTTTCCCTGATAAGTGGCTCCTGGTACCCGGCGACCCCAAGTGTTTTAAAATTTTTTTTTTTTTAAACTCTAGCCCCATTAGAATGAAAGATTCGGATTTATCACCCTCTGTTAACATCACGCATAATGTGAACTACTGCCAAAAAAGATAATCTTACATCCCCAGAGAAATGAGAACAATTTTTTTATTATTGTTGTATGTGAATTGTGAGTTTTAATTTTAGTTTGCGTGTGTTAATTTAGTGGGATTCAGGGATTTCAATGGGAAGGTGTAGAGATTATTATAATATATTTCACTAAATTTATGGACTAAGGCTAGGTAGATTGTTTCATCTGTCCAACTTAAACTTTGAGAGGGCAGTGTCATTGTGTAGGATGTTGTTGTGAGTGAGTTGGCAAAGAGATTTTTAGCACATTGATTTAGGGGGCAATGGGAACACAAGTGTTCAAATGCCAGGCAAAAGATTATCCAAAAATATTTATGAAGAGCAGAACTAGCATATCCAATTAGGGGCTTTGTGTAGGCACAGCAGCCAGTTTTGCATCGATTAGAGTTATGTCCCATGTGACCCCTCCTTTCATGTTGTGCTCATGACAACTAGGGTCTGGAATGATGTCTTGCAACATTTAGTGATGACAGCTATTTTAGTCTTGTTGTGAGCTATGAACGAGAGTCAAAGTATGTTAGTGAAAGAACTCTTCGTGTAACGGTTTGGGGAACCATCAATTTTAACTGGAAAACAACTCTCATATTTAGTATGACAAATACAGTATGATACTGAAAATGCCATATACCTCATGGTGACCCTATTTTTTAATGAATATGGAAAACTGCTAACCTTGTGACCCCAACAATATGACTGGCATTTCAAGGTATTGCCTGCAAGTTCACTAGATCTGTTCCCAATCAAACATATCTAAGACGTGAATGGAAAGCTGCTGTCAATATGTTGAAGCAAAAAAAAAAATATTGCCAGTCACTGACAGATGAAGAAAGCTTATTGTGAACTGTTTTTTTTTTTTTTTTAATATGTATAATTTGTGCCAACTTCATATGTACACCATGTTGAAGCGTTGGTGTGAGGAGATTTGTAAACTAATAGTGATAGTACACATGTTTTGTTCAGTGTGTATGCTACAAGTTTTCAAATGACTCTTCAAACTTGTAAACACTTTTTGTTCAGTATCAACTGACTGTTCTTTTTTCTTTTCCCTTTTTTTATGGTCATAGTGTATTGTCAGGTGTTCTTTCGAGGTATAAGCTGAATGAGCGTTTTGTTTTCCAGTTTTTCACAGGAATAAAACTAGATAACATTTTTGTTTCAAATATGTATGTGTTTTAACCAGTAAATAATTGTATAAATCTTTGGCAGTGGTTCTGTGTTATGCTCATTATTATAATTTGGAATTGCTTACAATGCATATTTCATTTCTTTTTTAGATGGGCTACTCTGAGAGATGCTGCTGAACATAAAAAAGAAGAAATAAACTCTGCACATGGTGTGCAAACATTCCATATTGAATGCAAAGAAACTATAGTAAGTATTGGTTGTAAATTATTTTTTGCACTACTGTATGTGACTCTTTAAGTTCAGCATTCATTTGCATCATGCAGTAACATGTATATACTGTATTTGATTAAAAAATTCTTACTTATATTACTAGTAAAAGGTATGTTTATCAAATGATATACCTTTTTGTTGAATGAGCTTAATAATTATCCCAAAGTACATGTGCAAGACCTATGACCCATTATGGTTGGCTCCAATTTATCGTTAGCTTTAAATACATTTCGTGATAAGCTTCCACAAGGGCTAAATACACTGCTGGCCACCCAAAATGCAACACCAAGAAGGAAGCATCCGATTGGCCTGAAATTCGCAGCATGCGCAGCCCGCGAGAGGACATGCAAATGATTAGCATTGCAGGGCATATGCAAATCGTGTGCGCCCGGCACGCCACCGAGAAGCCCTATAAGAAGGGTGCACAGAAAGCTGGGTGTAAGTAGTGGAAGTGTGTTGTGCTGCCGGACCTGTGCGTGGGAAGCTTCCCGATGCCTTGTCGCATAATGTGGCAGTCATTCCAGCACGTTTCGGAGTTCGACAGAGGACGAATAGTGGCTTATCGCGACAGCGGTTTATCGTACCGAGACATCGGCGCCAGTGTGGGACAACATCCAGCCACAGTGAGGAGAGTATGGATTCAGTGAGTGCAGGAGGAACGGACGGACCGACGTGAGCGATTGCCGTGGCACCCCACCGAACGAGATGACCGGCATGTTGTGCGGTGGGTATTGACGGCTTGCACCGCCACATCACGAACATTAGCGTAGGAATTAGGGTGTGTTGTGCAACAACCTGTGTCAGCACGTACCGTTCGCCGTCGTCTGCAGGAGCAGGGACTTGCCGCATGACACCCATTGCTCCGATTACCGACGTTACACCACCTGCGAGTGCAGCGGCAGTGAGCTGTTAAACGCAGCACCTGGACTACGGAATGGCATGACATTGTCTTCTCCGACGAATCCCGCTTCTGCCTGCAACACCATGATGGTCGGATCCGCGTGTGGCAGCACCGTGGCGAGAGACTGTATGACGCCTGCATTTTGCATCGCCATACCGGTCCGTCGCCTGGCGTTATGGTTTGGGGCGCAATTGGATGCGACACCCGCACCCTCTGGCAGAGAGGGAGAGCGAGATAAAAAAAATTGTTTATATATAAATGTGATTTTTATATGATCTAACAAATGTGGCACTTTATAGTTGGTAAAGGATATTCTTTGGCAACTGGTTCTGGTTGGGGAACTGGCATTCGAGATGGCTATTTATTCCGGGCTTGGGTAGAAAATGCCATTAGTGTGTTTCTGCAGAAACGAAAAAGCTTTTTCAAGAACTATAGATATTGGATAAGTGATAGCATGCCGACGATAATTTACTCCAATCTCCACGCCGTAGTTCCCTGCTAATTATAGTTAGCAACGTACATATTGCAGCGCATTATGGCACAATAATTCTAACATTATTTGAGCAACATACAATTGCAGCACTGCCCGATCGTTTCGGATGCCCGGCCACCCGAAACACTTCAGGGGGAAACGAAAGGTCAAAGAAAATCTTATAGTTACACTATAAAAATAGGTTTCTTCCCCACTCCGCATTTGAGAAATACATTGGTTAATTTCAGGAGGAGGAGATAATGGAAGTGTGGAAAAGATGTTTTTTATTAGTGGTTGAACTGGATAGCGAATTTTCGGGCTCGTTCGGGCCCGGGCTCAATCTTGCAATATAAAATTCGGACTCTGATGGGCTCTGGCTGATATACCATGGGCTTGCACAGGCTCGGGCTCTGAAAATTGAGCCCGAACTCAGCTCTACAATGCGTGCCCGCACGTGGCACGCATCGTGCAACAATTCTTCACGGCCCACCAGGTGTCACTGCTGCCGTGGCCCACCTGTTCTCCCAACATGTCGCCCATCGAACACGTCTGGTCTCTGATCGGCAACTGAGTGGCCCGGCAAGCACCACCCGCTGCTACGCCTGATGAACTGTGGCAACGTGTGGAAGCAGCCTGGACTGACATACCCCAAGCCCACATCCAAAGCCTCTTTCGTTCGATGCCGCGGCGTGTAGCGGCCGTTATTGCCAGACATGGGGGCCACAAGAACTATTTATGTCTGTGTGTTCCGCAAGTCGCACGTGCCTGTAAGCTCAATCGTTTCATCTTTGTATCTGTTATGTGTCCAGTAAATCTGGCTTTGCTATCTTGTGTACTTCTTGGTGTTGTTTGCCGCCCCGGTGGCGCAGTGGTCTAAGCGATGGCCTCTGATCATTCGTCCGAACGGGGTCCGGGTTCGAATCCCGGTGAAGCATGGATGTTGTGTTTGTCTTACGGCACTGGTTCTCTCCCTTCCCTGGAACCAGTGACCCTAAATTAGGGACGGGCGACTGCTTATAGCCCATTGAGTTGCTCACGGTGGTCGTTAAACCTCCAATCAAAAAAAAACTTCTTGGTGTTGCATTTTGGGTGGCCAGCAGTGTACTTCAATGACAAACTTATAACATTTGTCTTCGGTAAAACCAGAAATAAGAGTGGTTTGGTTTATGTCTGTAGTTGCTGTCACGTCCAGTCTTTGAAGCCAAAGAATGATCCAGGCTGTAAACTGAAATGTTATTTTTTCCATATTTGCTTTTTTGTTTCTTTTAAACTAAATTAACTGGGGAAGAGTTTGGTAGGGAGGGTGAGTGTAAAATTGTGTGGGGCATATTTTTCTGGTATTAAATTGGTCTTGTCTTTGACATAACACAAATAAGATACATACTACTAATTCAATACTGGAAAAACATGTCACAGGTATAATTTTACCCTCCCTACCCGCCCTTTCGAGTTCATTTACTTCAAAAGAAAATAAAAGGGGTGGGGAAATTCTTCAGTTTATCGTCTAAATCAACCTTTTGCTCTGAAGATTGTGCACGACAGCAACTACAGACAATAAACAGAATCACAATCTGTTGTAAGTGCTATAAAACATTTCTTTAATTTTGTCTTCTGTAAAACCAGAAATAAGTTCATTAAAGTATTCAACCCATATAGAAGCCTATCATGAAATGTGCTAAACCCTATAGAGGCATAGAACTTGCAGATTTGCTTTGGGAACTTTCAGAGAACAAACTTGCAGAGTTTATACTGATGATGTCAAATATAAGTTTTATATGGAATGTTTTCACTGACAATTTTTTACTTATATTTAACTAGGAAACAGACTGAAAGTTGGTATCATATATTCATACAGCATTGCAAATGTCATCTAGCTGCTTAATTATTCACGTGCTATTTAGACATAATCTATATTATGCTGTTACTCACCTTTATTCCTAAAATCTTTTAGGAGGTTTTCGTCTCTACATGTTTCCAACACTTATTTTTCTTAGTTACATCGTGGTTCAAGGCCGCCCCAAAAAAGTATTTTTCAACTTACGCAAACTTCGTTCCCTTTTTTTCTTCCCCCAATGACCAAATGCGGATTCAAATAATCAACCACAAGTATACATAATTGAACTCCCTAAAACACTAATATCTAATTAAAACTTCAATCAATAAAACTTATATTACACATTTCCTAAAATGTTAAAAAACTAACCCATAATTATTTACAAATGCACACCGGTACCCAGTTAAAACGTACCTGAATACCTGACACAACCACTATACTTGACAATCACGGACCTATCCCCATCACGGACCTCTCCTAGCACTTTCAGCCTTGGCCCAGGCCATTCTCAAGGAGTGGACACAACAGATGAACCACCCACAAAACGTTTCTAATGTTCCAGTGCTCGCGCGGCATCGTCTCATTCCCGTTCTTCGCCATTCAGGCGCAGTGGCGTCATTTATCAGATGACTTAAATACCCTTCTTTTCCCTTCGTACTTATAAATATCTGTTCGATAGCTGATCGTACTTGATTCATGAAACTAATCATCTTATATTCTAACCTATTTTTTTTTATATTATGTTGCATCATTTTTCTCCTCCCCCCCCCCTCTGTTTTTCTCTGCGGCTTTCCATTCTGATCAAATCCTTCCAAATATGTGTTTAAGCTATTAAGATCATTAACGTTACATAACCTGTGTCTATTTTTTTCAATCAACACTGTCTCTGCCAATCTCGAATGCCTTTGAAAGTTGGTATGTTAAGAACAAATTCTGAAAAGCAAAATTGCATTTTCAAACAAATGTAGTTTAGGTGCACATTAGTTTGGTCTATGGGTAACAAGTTTTAGATATTGGAAAAGCCTATCAATGTTATTATTTTGTGAGTAATGTGTAGTGCTTACCAGTTTTTAGAGGAGTGAATGAGTGTAATACATTTAATAGAGCAGAGTGTTTATTCAAGAGAAGTTGACATCTCAAATGTGGATACAAGCACCATGATGAATTGGTTAACCGTACTAAAATTTTTTCTGATACAACTGTGTGCAATACAGTAGTTACCTCTCAAGCAGATTATTTCCTTTGATGTGAACTGGGATTTCAGTTTTCATGAAGTGTTAGTTTGACTCATGTTCATGAATATAATGGCCCTTTATTAGGGATGGCTGACATTTTGCAATAAATATTCTCCTGGATGTTAAATCACTGCACAAGGCTGAATTTTTGAAGTATGGTATGACAGTCTGTCTGTGACAAACATACGAGATGGTTAATATGGTACCTCCACATGAAATCATGCTGGTGTAGTTTAGCAGTTTGTGAAAAACTGCTGCTGTTTCTACAAAGCCAAAAAGCGCTTTTGGGGCTGTCGCATTATCATAATGCTGGTGAGGGAGAAGGAAGGTGGTGTGTTCTGGGTGATTGTCCATTTATGTCAGAGGAATTTGATTCTATTTTGCTACTAAAACTTCGAAGTGCTGCTGTTATGTTACTCCAGTTTTCAATGCAACAATTTCTGATGCTTCCCCCCCCCCAATCTAGGTATCAGACTTTTCATGTGTTCCATGGTAACGTGATAGGGCCCCCTAACTTTTTCGTGAGTAGATTCAGGATAGGTTTAAAAAAGTTTCCATTGCACAGTGTTTTGACGAATTGTGGCCAAGTCCTGTGGCTTTCTGTAAAATATGGCGTAGTTAGTTGGTGGACTACTTTCAGAACGTCTATTGTGAAAATGTTAACTGTGGATTAGCATAGGGAAAGTGTGGTTCCTGGTCACTTGAAGTCATAGTGGAAATCTATATATGTAAAAAAATATATATATATATATATTTTACCATTTCTTCAATCAGTGTCTATTCTATGCAAGTTTCCTAAAGAATTTTTACCCCTTTTAGACATGGATTGAAGAAAAAACAAAGATTTTGCAAGCTACTGAAGAATTGGGCAATGATTTGACTGGTATTATGACACTACAGAGAAGGCTTAGTGGAATGGAAAGAGACCTTGCTGCTATTCAAGCCAAAGTAAGTTATTTCATATTAATTGCCAATTTTTGTTCTATAAAATTCAAAAGATTTTCTCAAAGTGAAACTAAAGTTGTAAGGCATGTGAAAGCAGAACTGGTATGCAGTGCAAAACATTAGTTTCATTGGAGAGAGAGAATGTAATACAGTTAACTTCTCTTAAAGCTAATTATCACTTGTTTTATGAAGTGTAACTTAGCTATTTTCCTGTATGTTTATTATCTGTTTGATTTGGATTACAAGCAAATTTTGACTGATCTGTCAAGTTCATGTTGGTGAATGAGCTTCAGTAAACTGAAATTTATTGCTGGTATTGTTCAGTCGCAACTGATCTTGTTACTGTTTGTATTTGGCACTTATAGCCAGATATGGATTTTGCACCTACGAATTCTAACTAAAGTATTCTTATTTTTCTGCACATGTATTTCAGCTCTTATTTGTGTGATTACTGTACTAGTTTTTCAGAAACTTATGTAAAGTACTAGTGTCAGTGTTGTAGTCAGTGTCTCTTATTTACTTCCTCTCCTCCTCCCCACCTCTGGGTGCTTGTACCAATAAACACCCCTCTCCAGTGTACATGCAATTTGTGTAAAATTCACTTGTGAAATAAGTGTTAAGTGCCTTAACTACCTGCAGTCACATGTTCTCCCTGTTATCTAAAGAACTGAATGATATTCCTTTGAGACAAAACAGGCAGTAATTCCTAGCAATTGCTGTAGAATAGACATAAGACAAATGTGGCTATGGAACTTGTTGACAAGAAAGAATGGCCTACTTGGTTTCAGGAGGAAGAAACTTGAGCTGAAGTGAAAACAAGAAAAAAACTGAAGTTTCTTTTAGAATAATTTTTTAATTCAGTAATTTTATGTTAATACAGTGTTTCAGTTTGATATTTACATAACTGAATTATTCCATCTTGGTCATGTGTTATTTATATTAATTTTTTTTAATGTACGTTCAGATTTTTCAACCTGTTAAAGACCCCCCTTCCCCTTGTCATCTCGTGTATGATTTCAATGAGATTTTAATTTTAAAGATTGAGCCAGAACTGAACATAAAACTTCATATTGTGAAAAACTTTGCAGATGCAAAACATTGTGTGCCTGTCAGTTGGCAGGTCAGGGGATAATTTACATTTTTAATCAGTTCATTTGGGTTCAGGAACTCTGATCTGGAGTTTCTGGTGTTTAAGAATTCCTTGAGCAATTGTCACATAATTGTGTCCCAGATGTAGCCAGTGCTGCTTTTCTTTGTGATTGCAAATATTCCTGGGTTAGGATAATCTGTAAATGATGCTAGACATACTTTCATATTTTAGTGGGCTCTTGAAACCTTTAAGGGCCGCCTCGGTGGCGCAGTGGTCTAAGCGATGGCTTATGACCATTCGTCCGAGAAGGGTCCGGGTTCGAATCCCGGGGAGGAATGGATGTTGTTTGTCTTGCGGCCATGGTTCTCTCCCTTCCCTGGAACCAGTGGCCCTAAATTAGGGACTGGCAACTGCTTATAGCCCACTGAGCTGCTCATGGTGGTCGTTAAACCTTCAATAAAAAAAAAAAAAAACCTTTAAGGATCTTCAACTGTTTAGTTCATATGAACTTTACTGTTAAGTCTTTGACTTTTAAGAATGAAAGAGTATGGGACTTCTGTTTGTATATATGTAAATTTCCGTTCTTTACAGATTTGTGCTTCAGATTGTTGTGGCTTAACCACTTCAGATTCTAATGGCCTCATCTCACCCACTCTCCTCCACATGAGAAGTGATCTTTGAAAAAAAAAAAAAAAAAACGTAGTTGAATAATGATTAAGAAAAAAGTACATATGGGTCATTCCGTGCCAAATCGTCAGATGCTATCCACCACACCATCTCAGATTCTTAAGATTTTTTTTTTCGTGAATAGATCACCCCTGCGTAGGAAAATTCCAAAATTTTTATTTTTTTTTATTTCCCATAGATGAAGATATTAATTTTCGAATTCTGGTGCACGGCGGGTCTTAATCGCGTAAAAATGCCGATATCTCCATTGTTTGGATAAAAAGAAATTCCAAAATCACCACTCCTTCATAATTTCCCCCAAGGAATCTATTCGTGCAATGCACTAATTTCTATCTGCTTTAGTTTTTGAGTAACGTGCAACACGAGCCTTTTTTCAAAACTTAAAAAAGCAATGTAGTACAGCACTTAAAAAGTCGCAATTGTTTTTCATTTTGAAAGAAAAAATTTAGTCTAACAAATGAAGAAAAAAAAACCTTGGGCTTTCGCATGCGCACTGAGAAAAGAATTTTTAAATATGGTGCGCGGCTGGTATTTTGCCGCTGTGAAACGAGCACGGTGAATAGCGTCTTGCAGCCAGTCAAACGGCAGCGATGGAGTCTATGTTGGCCTTCGGACGGGCAGCAGATCAAGATTCCATTGCACGCGTTGGTCAGATCGCACGATCATTTGATGTGATGCTTGGAGAAAGGATGGTGAAATAATGTTCAAAGGCATTTTAAATAATATAAATGTAAAATATTACTAAAGGGTCATTTCACGCCAAATCGTCAGATGCTATCCACCACATTCTTAGCCATTCGACGACGAGGAAAACTAATATTAACCATTTTCTCCATACAGCTTACCAATATGAGCTATTCCGTGAAAAAAGTTACATACAAATTACGCGTATAAATTATGCAACGGACTTCGAAAATATATTGGTGTTCTTAGCCATTCAATGACGAGAAGAACTAATATAAACCTTTTTCTCTCAGTATAGCTTACCCAATATACAGTACTAAACGCTTATAAATTATGCAATTGACGTTGAATACAGTTTTTGGAATATTGATTAATGACGTCTACAGCTCGTGCAATATCAGACCGAATTTTTAGACATGAAATAGTTCTATTTCAGGAATTAATAAATTGTCTAGTTGTCCACGCCTGCCATAAGAGAAAATGATCAAGGAATGACAGCTTGACAAATAAAATAATCAGGGATATATATCTCGATGCCTATTCTTGCGAGGTAGAGGAGATATATACTGTGTTTTAGTTAACATCAGATACCTGACGATCACAGATGATGTTAGCAAGGCTAAGTGTGGAGTTAGAAAAAATGTAATCTATTATTTTCCGGTAGATCTGGTATTTAAAGGAACGAGTATATCTCGCAGTTGTCATCTTGCCTGGTTTTTATTTTTTATTTCAGTTGCTTATTTAAAGATTACGCATCAGGTGGGAGACCACGAAACTAATTAATTAATCGTGCCAATAAATTTAGAAATAATGGAGAACATTAACAGACCTTGAACGTTTGAGTACATTTTCGTTAATGCAATACCCAATGTATCACAATTATTGATTACCAATATATGTAAAACAAGTATGGAACTCGTGTTACTATTTAGCGATCGTAATTTGTCCGCTCTGTTTTATGTGCTTCTGTTTCTCCTTATCAGTATCAGCGCAGTTATCGTCCTCATATTGACAAGTTACTTTAGCTGTACCTTGAATTAGTTTTTCTTTTTTTCTTCTTTAACACATTACGCCACAATCGCAATGCAAAAAGACTCTGAAAAACTAGGCAGCAACTTTCAAATTGCAAGAGAATAAAGAGATCTGAGAAAATACACTACAACGCTTTTCGACTTGTGATGAGCGGAAGCCGCTGTTTGCCAGAGGTCATAAATTACATACATGAGATTCTTCCGCGAATTCGCGGAATTCCGCTTTTTTCGGAATCACTTTGGTCATTCTCGAGGTCATTGCAAAAATGAATAGAAATTTTTCAGGATTTTTTTAGGGGGGGGGGGGGGTCGTCGTTCTATAGAAAAATTAAAAACAAAGCGGGATTCCGCGATTCCGCTTTTTTGTGGAGTAAAAGAACTAAGCGCTTTCTAGCTGAAAGCGTTGTTTTTGGAGCAGACACGGGGGGGGGGGGGGGGGCAAAAAGAAATGTTGGAAGGTAGTCAGGAGCTCAATTCATTTACTGCTGTCAACAATGGATGGGATGTCAGTCACTTGAGCATCGCAGCGCAAAGGGTGGAAGCTCCACCTACTTCGTGCGTTAGGGAAACTCCCGCAGCTTTTTCCGTGTCTTGCGGGAAATCGCCGCTCTGCATTCTATCAGGGCCAAACTATCCGCTTGATTCTATCCGTGACGTCATGGCCAGAAACTCTCTTGTAATTTGAAAATGTACCCGAATGTGTTCCCGCTTTTCTGAGATCGTTCGAGAATCGAAGCTCTCGTGAATCCTCTTCCTACGGAGGATGCCAAAAAATACGGAATCTCCGTAATTATTACGGATTGCCCCCGGGATTACGGGTGACTAACAAAAAAAATTATGGATATTCAGATTTTCGCTGTTATTAAGAAAGTTTTACTGATTTTGTAAATAATCGACGTAAAAGCCTCTGAACAAAGTTCGTAATACAGCCCTTTGTCTTTTTTTTTTTCTCTCTCAAGTGGTGGAATTTGTTTTGCTTGTTTCAAAGGGTGAACAAAAAAAAAAAAAAAATGCCCGTCGTGCTTCTTTCGCCGTGGCCCGGGATTACGTCTACCTGAAACATCTAAATGAAGTTCGTGACGCAGCTTTCTTTCCTTAAATCTACCTCCCCCCCCCCCCCCCCCGAAGAGAAAAAATTTGTTTTGCTTGTTTGAAAGCTAAGTGGAAAGGAAGCATGGCGCCACGCCGGGATTATGTCATGTCAGTGGCGGCTCGTGGTAGGAAAAATAGGTGAAGAGCTACAAGAGCAATATGAAAAGATATCTACTGTCTTCAATGAAAATCAGTTAATGAGAACTTGCCTATTTTTTTATATATTAGATCAATTCTTCTTCCCTTTAAAGCTGGAAATGTGTCGATTATGTAGTCAGAAAATGGCTGTTTCTTCGTGACATCAAGAAAATGTCTTTCCGAATAGAATAATTTGCCAAAGAAGCAAGTTTATCTGGAGAAATAGTGTTTCTAGAGTAACTTTGTATTCTTTTAAGGCAAGAAAAACTTCTTTCCACTGAAACATTTGCAGATGCAATTGTTAAAATCAGGGAAACCAATTTATAAGCTTCTGTAAAAATGCCTTTATCTCCATGAAGCACTCGAAGTTCACGAGTCGATATATTCCTTAATTTTTTTTATCAGCATATACAAGACTCAGTTCATCTTTAAGGCGCTGGTGTTTAGTAAAAAAATTTCCGTAAAAATGTTGAAGATTTTCAAAAGTGTGAGAGGGAAAGCATGAATTAAATTGGTCGAATTTGGTTGTGTCACCAACCCAGGCAAATTGAAGTTTGTTTCTCAAAGTCTTGAAATCTTATATCCATTTCCATAAGAATGTGGTACAAAATTTCAAAATACAATTGTTTATAATTTTGAAAAAATTATTTCTGGTGTAAGAGCAGCATATTCCTGTTTAGATCTGCTTATTTCTGTGATTTTGCTAGCTTTTCCAAACAGTGTTTCAAATACCTCATCGTTCCTTTTATGGCTCAAAATTTCTTAAGTTTTTAATTTGAGTAACACAGTAGTTTATGCCTAGTGATTTTTTTCTGCAAAATTTCGAACAATAGATCGGTGAGGTCAAATATTTCATTAAATACTATTCCCTAAAATGTAAATTCAAAAGTGTTCATATCATTTAAAAACCCTTGGGCAAGTTGAATTGATTTTTTTCTGACTGGTCACTATTTGTGAGAAATTCGAATACTTCCTTCAATTTGTCCCAATCTTCAACTATTACACATACTAACTTCGAAGTGGAAGACCATAGAGTTTGTTATGGTTTGCATGCATCTTGCGGTTGTTGATGTGAGTGTTTTGTTTTTTCACTACTCAGCGAAGCGATATCTTCGCTGAGTGGTGAAAAAACAAAGGAATTACACTGAGGCTTGCAGAAAATATTCGACACTTAGAAATTTTAGAAAAACTCTGCTGTAATACAAGGTTCAAACGATGTACTAAGCAATAACAAAAACAGCTTGAGAAGCTTTATGCTTAACTTTTTTTCTGGAGCCCAGTCCAGTGTCCAGACATTACGTTTGCCCCATCTTAACATTGTCCTATTGACTTGTGTTGATAATCAAACTGTTCCAAAACTTTGTCTAGCGTTTTGTATAAAGCTTCTGATGTTCTGTCTTCACTCACACCATGGAAACCCAAAAATCGCTCAACCAATACACCTTCCGAATCAACAGATCTTATTATTAAAGAGCACTCGGAAGTCTGGTTATGGTTTCCCATCTACTTGAATATAAAAGCATTGAACTTCATTGATTTCATTTTTGACGTGATCGTTTATATATTCAGAAATACATTCAATTAATTCGTTTTGAATAGTTTTTGAGTCACCTGTGAAGACATTTTTTATCGTTTCGTATTGATTTTGAATTTTTAAAGGAGTTCTTGATATCAACAGTGAAAGCAATTCCTTGAATTTCTACGATTTATCGAGTCAATGCCTTCATCATGGTCACGGAATGCTAGTTCTTGTTTACTCAAATACAGTACTGCATCAATCATTGTCTGCAGGAAAAGTATTTAAACAAACGCTTTCGCTGAAATGCATTTTTAAAAGCCTAGCATTCTCCCTCGGGGCATCGGCAATGGTATTCTGATTCTTTTCAAAATCATTTAGCATTAATTCGCATTTCAGGTGTTCGCTAGAATCCCCACGTTTGTGAAGTGACCATTTTATATTTAAGAAATCTGAAAATTGTCTTTATTCCACGCCGAATTTTATTACCAAAAAATAAGCAGGGCCAACAAAATAGTTTTTGTAACACAGAAGGACTACAAAGCAATTTATATTCAGCAAACCAACAATTTTTAAAATTAATATTGTAAGATTTGCCGCTCTTCTTGATTTCTTTCTTGGCGACAATTGTCAGTGAATCCGTCGGTCGTTGTTGAAGTAAAATGTCTCTTTTATTTTCATCTTTCCACCGATTGAACGGAGTTTGCAATAAATTACAATGTCGTTCACAGGATACATACTGAAAACTAATACTATCACTGTTAGTTAAACTGTACACAAAACTAAAGTAAATAATGAAGTTTTTAACAAACAATCTCAAAATACGAAAAAAAATCTTAAACATGATAGGGGAGGGGCACATTTTGAAGTGTTTGGCAGAAATTTTGGGGAAAATTTTTGGTTATATGCATTTTACCAGACGCTGATAATGTTATCCCTAATAATATGCATATTAACATCAGTCTTTGAATCCCTAATAATCAATAAAAAAAATTAAAAAAAAAGTTTTCGCATGAATATTGTACGTAGTATTTATTCAGTGTATGTAGTATGGGAACCATGGGTACAAATCTCTATGGCAAGTTACTATTTCTTTGCAATTTTAGCTTACTTAGGTCTTTTATTATTATTATTTTTCATAAGGCTGTTGTAATTTATAAGGCTTTTGATGAATTACAGTTTGTAACCTGACAAGGAGTATCTCCTTGTCAGGTTACAAACCGTTCCATGGAAGCTCAACATCCCGTTGTCTGATTTGATCAAATATAATCAAAATCAGACATGAAAGTTGATCGCAGCATTGAGAGACATCAAAATATAAACATTGTTTGAACTAATCATGCTTTTTTAAAATAAAGAACTCTCCTTTACTTTAAAACGTGAGTTCGACAATACATGCGTCCGCGCAGTGGGATCGCTTCTTGCGTGCGGGAGGAATGATGTTCTTCTTCTGGTACCACGTCTCCGCACAGCCGTGGCCAAGACACAGCGTGCTTCGCCGATTACGCTTTCACTGTGGCAATGCACTGGCCATGCCCCATGTTTAGAAATTCTTTTCTCGGTGCTCAGGCAAAAGCCCAAGGTTATTTTTTTCTTCATTTGATTGATCAAACCTTTCTTTGCAAAGAATAATAACTGCAGCTTTTTAAGTGCTGTACTACATTACCTTCTTAAACATTGAAGAAAGGCTCTCTCATTGCTCATAACTCATAAACCGAAGTAGATAGAAATACGTTCATTGCACCAATGAATTGATTAAGAAAAATAAAGAAAGGATGGTGATTTATGTATTTCTTTTTATTCTAAATAACGGATGTGTTTTTATGCAAAATATGTCCGCTATGCACCAAAATTAAAAAAAATTATATCTTCTAATCTATCAGAAATAAAAAAATTGAAACTTTCAGGGTTTTTATAAGTTGGGAGTAGCCAAGGAGGTTAGGAGGAGGAGAGGTGGCAACAGCCTATCACCGTGCTTCTGGCGCGACGCGACTTTTTAGCAGCTGACTACGCCAATGTGCCCACCCCGAGAATCTCCTGTACATCTCTATGGGGGGAAATCGCGATTTTGTAAGGGGTTTTTCGGACTCTTATTCTACCCATACAGTCATGAAAAAAAAATTGAGGCTGAAATATTCAGTCCCATAATTATAAAATTCCAGAAAAAAATAGGAAAATATATGTTGGTATTTCTTTAAAAAAATTGAACAAAAAAATTATTATTTGAGCGGAAGTGCATACTGCATATGGTTACTTGCATACTGCGCTTGTGCAAGTTGCCATGTTTAAAATATGATCAAAACTCTAATGTTGAGAAATACGAAGTCCGACATATTCCTTGTTTGCATCCTTGTTTTGCATGGTTTGCATGTGCTAAGCGTAACTGCTTCAGGCACAGGAAGTGAAGTCACGTTTCCGAACTCCCGCAAACTCGCACCACCTCGGAGAGAAAATCAAAATAGCTGATCTGTTTTAGCTTCACTCAAAATGGGTCCTTTCACCTCCTCCTCTTCTTCTAACCTCCTTGGGAGTAGCTACCCATTAAAAAAAAAAAAAATAAATAAATCTTAATCTGAGATGTGTTGGTGGAAAATTAATTCAAAAGCTGTTTCACATGGAATGACCCATATATAAAATATTTCAGTCTTGCATTTCAGATTTTGGTGTAACATTGCATCAAAATTTTGTTTGTGCTGGAAAAGAATTTCTCATTGAAAAGTAAAGTTCCATTTAAAAAAAAAAAAAAAGTGCCTGAGTTATTGATTTAAATACTTGTTAAAACGTATACTATAAGGATACATTTCAATATTCTAATTCTTAAAATCACGTACTAAGACAAAGTTTAATATCTCAAGGGTATCTGTACTGACACATACCTATATTGCACACTTTCAGTATGTTTTTGTTTGAGTCTACCACTCCCCTCAGCATAATTGAAAATTTGTATCTCAATCAACATAAACACAGGAAAATCTTAATATACATTAAAATGAACAAGTTAAACATCAAATTAAGATTATGCTAAAAAAGATTAAATTAAAACAATTTCCGCAAAGGGAATGATCGAATTCAAACCTATGAAATAAAATGCTAGTAAATACTAAAATGGCTAATAAATTTATAATTCAGAGGCCAGTTTCAATCCTTAGAAATGACCAGTTGATGATGTTGACTCTAACTGACAAATCTGGCCAGATAGCAATTATGGGTGCAGCAGACTACAATAAGAAACTTGAAGATTTTATCATTGACTCTGGTTCTATAGCCCTTCAAAGGAACCCTCTAAATTCTTGGATTGTGCAGGTACAAAGAGCAGCCAGGTTACCCACTATTCCCGACAATCTCAGGAAAGCCACCAGACTACCACCAGGACCTCAGATCCCAAAGCTCTTCGAAAGACATAAGCCCGGAAACCCACAGAGACCCATCATGTCCAGAAAGTCTGCACCAACATACCATTTAGAGAAAACACTATCGAAATTCCTGCGTAGCTTTCTTCCTGAATCGGACTTAATAATAAATTCCACTCTGGATTTTATAACAAAAACTAAGCAACTCACTGTCCTACCAGGCAACATTATCGGCAGCTTTGACGTGGTTTCCCTTTACCCCCCCATCCTTGTTCTGGAAGCCATCAGAACATTAAAGGAGACCATATCAAATTCAATATTTTATATGCAGGAGTCTTGCCTCAGCATCTTCAAATTAATAGACTTGGTCATTAATACTAGCTTCTACAGTTTCCAAAGGCAAGTACATAAACACAGTAACGGCGCTCCAATGGGATTTTCACTTTCACCCGTCCTTGCATAAGCAATACTTTGCCCAATTGAGCAAAATATATTCTCCAGCATTACCCCACAGCCTACCACTTGACTGCGTTACACAGACGACGTATTTTTTGTATGGTCTCACAGGAAAGACTTCCAATTTTCCTTGATAAAATCAATGATATACATCCTGTGATCAATTTCACGATGGAGCTTGAACACAACGACAGAGCTTGAACACAACAACGCTTTACCTTATCTGGATGTTTTGTTAAGGAAATCGCCTGACAACCACCTTGGTACACAAGACTACTATAAACCCACGTCCGTCCCCAACCTTATCCTCTGCAGCTCTTTCTGTCCTGCAGAACACAAAACAGCTGTCTTCTGTCCTCGAATTCGAAGAGCCTTTGCCGTTTCCTCAGATACCCATTCTAGAGAACACTAAATTGAAAGCATCAAGTTGGCCACTGATGCAGGACATTCTAATCTTCCTGTGCCACAGCTACGTTATTTAGGCTAAATAATTCCCTACATACCAAGTGTCTTACAAACTCAAAAATGCCCTCAAGAAGATGAACTACGGCGTCAGCATAAAGTTTCTTTGCATCTTTATATACTGTGATAAAGAGAGATAGTGAAAAAACACCTCTTGTGAAGCAGGTGTTTATGCGATCCTCCTACAGTATCCGAATGGCTCTAAACGATACTACATTGGAATGTCCAAGTGTTCATTTGGAATCAGTCAACAAACATAAAAGGGACACAAAATATGAAGTAGCCACAGCACTATCCCGAGAAGTCAAATTCAAGTCTGCTACTCCTATGTGGGATGATATAAAGAAATTAGCTAGCTACTCTACCCCTAAATGTACAGCCATTCGGGAAAACTTGGAGATCATTACCAACGGCGATACTTGCAATGATTGCGTCTCCTAGAGTTGCCACAAATTTGGAACCAATTCAAGTAACTCCTTCTCACTACCAAAATACCGTGCGTGCAACCAACATGATGCCGTGTATTTTTAAATGAACATAATGTTGTATCTATTTATTGTCAAGTTCCCGCATTCAAATTGTTCTATTTTTCAGTTTGTAGTTTCTGTCCAACTTGCTTGAAAAAGCCATCTGGTTGATGTGCGAAAGCTTGGAAATGCTTGTGTGTCTATATTTCCTGCGCCAATAAACGGATCACTAGTATATTGTTACTAATTTACTACATAATTGGTTCTTTTCCTGGTACGTCAGTTCAAAAATTTTATTCTGTGAGTTAAAAAACAACCAAAAAAAAAAACTTGCTCTGGCTAAAAATCTTTAAAATTCTTAAAATAAGTCTTGTTAATATTCTTAAACATACTCTTTTTGCAACATGTTCTTGCTACCAAAATATGTAGTGCATATGTTATGTTTCAGTATTTCCCTGTTTTGACTAAACTATTTGCATGAAATGTAATTTTTCTCCCCCTTTCAGCTTGACTCATTGGAACAAGAAGCAGAAAACATCCAACAAGATCACCCTGAAGTGAGTTATTTTCTTCTGTTTTTTATGTCTTGCGGAATTGAAGTTTTTGAGTATCATTTTTAAGGCCAGTGTTGTGTCTGCATACTATTAAAGAAATCCATCTCCCACTAAATTGCTTGTCCTTAAACTTGTGTGTTAGAGCTGTTAAAATTATTGCAATTACTGTGATAATTGCAATGAAGAAGAGCATATTACAAAACATACCTAGATGATAGTGTTCAAATTAAGAACTATTGTCTTCCCTAGTTAACGACAACGTAAAATTTAATAAGTATGCTTATAGGGGAGCAGGCAGATTCATCAAAGACGAATTTGTCAAACTAACAATTTACAGAAAGACTACTATATCGAAAAAAGTTAAACGAATTAGTCAAATGCGAATTCATCGAACGAGCAATTTACCGAAAGGCTACTTTTTTGAAAAAAATGAAACTAATTCATTGAAATAGTTCAAGACAGCTGGCCACTAAACAGTTGGGCAAATGAACAAGTGCAGACACCCACTTTAGGGGCTGTGTAAAAATTGTAGTTTCTTGGTTTCACACATGCGCAAAGGCCTAGGGATTAATATTTAATGCATTAGTAAAAGGACAATAATACTAGTCTTTGCGTCTAAACCTTATGAATCTCAGCACGACACAATATATTCATAATGTTTACTTAAATAAATCGAACTAATAATGCTTTTACTTAAGCATCAAATATTAATAAACAGGCAATGCTTTTTTAAGTTTTTCTCCTGTCGTGCTCATATTCATAAGGTTTAAGTACCAAGTCAAGTTAGTATTATTGCGCTTTTACTTGGGTATTAAATATTAATGCCTTGGCCTAGGCCTTTTCAATAGTTTTTATTCCATCGTGCTCATATTCATAAGGTTTAGACACCAAGTTAAATTAAATAAGGTAAAAACGCTGTGCTATGCACGATTAAAACGAAGTCTGAAGATGACAGATGTACTTCGTAAAATCACATTTAATGAACTATATACAAGGTTAAAATGACACTCGTAAGATCTTTCGGACTCCCCTGGAGTCCATCAGATGAAAATGCCACCACATAAAAAGTTATGGCATATAAATAAGGTAGTCGTTGCCACTTAATTCAATTCACAGAAGCAAAAAAAAAAAAAAAAAAAAAAAAAAAAAAATCGAGCAATTTACATACCGGAGGCCTGTGCTAAACACAGGTACGAGGGAACGCACATTGTTCCAGACTTCAGGGTGGAATGTAATTTTCTTTCATTTTTACAGGTACAATGGCTTTCCAGGCCTGGGAAACTTGGGTAGGTGAATCCTCGTTGCAACACACATTAAAGAATCTGTGGATGTACAGACTCTGTAAAGCGGATTTGAGTCTTACTGGCTGGAGTTGTCAAAATCCTGGCTTCTTCCCAGTGTGGGTAGTAAGTTCCCGAAGTGACAAGGCGAGATAAAGCAGTAGATGAAGCCTGCTTTTTAATGTTATATTTATGTTCCAAAAAACGCAATTTCACATTCCTAATCATAGAACCAACATACATGGGGGGGGGGTCAGACTGCCATGAGTGATGTAATGGTGAGGAAATGGGTCAGACAGTTCAACGAAGGGTGTGAGAAAGTGCGAAAAGGAGTGGTCGGCCATCTGTGGTCAACAATGATTTAGTGTGTTCAGTTTCACAAGTTTTTGAGGACCAACATTTCATAATTTTGGCACTTTCTCTGCATTTCCCACAAATTTCAAGTACTGTTCTCTATGAAACTGTTAGGGGTTTTGGAAATTTGTTCTCATGCTGCAAAGATGCTCTTCGGGGAGCACGAAAGCAAGTGGGCTGGTAGTGTGTTGATCTTTGTAATGCAATACAGTGAGCAAACATGTGGATTTCTGAGCCATATCATCGCAGGCGAGTAGACTTGGGTGCACCACTTGACTCCAGAATCAAAGAAAGCAGTCCATGGAATGATGCATATCTCATTGCCAAAGAGGAAGAAATTATGGCAGACAATTTCAAGCCACAAGATCATGTGCACAGTTTTTTTCAGATAGACAAGGTGTCTTGCTTGTTGAATTCTTGCATAAAGACAGAACAGTAAAGTCATCAGCCTATTGTGAGACCCTGGAGAAACTGATGCATGATCCAGAACAAAAGGTATGTCATGCATATTTGCAGCTTTGTTTTGTTTCATGACAATGTTTGGCCTTGAATTTCTGCACTGATTTGAGCACTCGTCACACCATTTGGCTGGCAACCAATGGATCACCCAGCTCTCCTACAGCCCAGACTTTAGTGCCAAGTGACTATCACCTGTTCTTGCATCTGAAGAAGTTCCTTGCTGGTCTGTTCTTTGAAGTCAATGGAGCAGTTCAGAAGTGGCTGTCTTCACAGGCGGCCTCATTCTATGAGGAGTGAATACAAAAACTGGTGCCCTGCTACGATAAATGGCTCAATAATGGTGGAAAATGTGTAGAAAAGTAGTTTAAGGTATGGCAAATCTGATAACTTTTTTTTTTTTGCAAATACTTTCTCATTTAACTTGAATAGCCAAATAACACTTTTTGAATATGCCTCATATTCATTTAAATTTGCCTGCTTTTAGATTGTGTTTAAGAATTGTAGTTAAGGCTAGGAAGTGGTATTGAGTTTCTTTTTTAAAACAACTTACTCAAAGCTTTACTCAGATAAATATACCTAATTCTGTTTTATCTTGAACTTTCATTGCTTTTATCTTCTGAATTCTTTTGTTTTTACAGATCTTTCTTGCCTCAGATATTCTAGTCATCAAATGTACAAATCTTCCTTAATTGATTTGTTAGTGTTTCTTGAGTAATTGTTTTTTAGCTAATGGTACTACTCTTGAAAAAATAAAGCAGTCTTGTTCCATTTTGCTGTTAAATTTTTCATGTAAACTTAGTACTTTTTTTTTCTTCCCACAGTGAACAATTGCAATTTTCAATGAAACTACATTTTAATTTTTTAATAGGAAGCACAAGCTATTCAAGAAAGAATACTACAAATTAAGACAGTATGGGAACAGTTAACTCAATTGGTAAGTCTATAAGTTTTTTATTTGCTTAATGTTGGTAATGCAATTTTAAGTTTCAGTTACTGTTAAATTTCTGCATTTAATAATTAGATGTGTTGCAAAAGTCCAAAATGTGCATGATCTGAAATAGGGTTGTTTTTTAAGCCTGCTAAATAAGTTGACTTTCACAACTAATTCATTCAATGCTGTTTAGAGTTATGCAGGAGGGAAGGAGAGCAAGAGATGAAATATTCCCTCTCCATCGACATGTGAGTGTAATTGTGATCCTCTGTTATGGAGTACAAAAAACTGACTGTTCAGGCCAAAGAGATAAGTATCTCCCAGTCAACTGGAGAACTAGGCAATTCCTCATGGGAATTTGCGTTAGACAGTGCATGTGCCCAGTATGAAAAATCACGAAAGAAGAAAAAAAAAAAAATGAGGTAATGGCCATCTTCGGTGTTAAGGGAGAAAGTTCTCCCATTTTTATAGGATTCTTTTCTCTTATAGTGAGGTCTAATTTTCATCAGTCCATCTGGGATCACACATTGTAGTGATCAACCCATGATTATGATGCAGCGATTGCTCTGGCAAATCCAAAATTTTTTTCACCGAATGTAATCTGAAGTTGCTGGGTTTTTTAAAACAATGTTATATAGTACAAAAGCAATAGGTTTTAGATTCTTTACAATTAAACAGCAAAATATATTATAGATCCTGAATCCTAATAGAAAGAAATAGACAATTTTGAATTTATTACTACCAATTATAAATGTTTAAACAAAGTATTATTTACAGGATGAATTTCAAATCAATTGAAAAATTGGGTATGATTGGGTATATAAATAAGTTTTAAGGATTTCCGTTACGTGTCGTACTTATTACTGCTTGCATGTATTTTAAGGTGGCAACACTGCGATATCGCAGTACGAGATGCCAGCTGTCAGAGTCAGTATATGACGTTCGATTGAGGTGCGAAGATATGTTTTACTCGATGGAAAAATGGCAACTTTCGTCCCGACAAAACAGCATTTGTGGGAAGTGTTAGTGCATTACTTTATTGTCAAGAAAAGTGCTGCCGATCGCTATCGCTTAATGTCAGAAATCTATGGTGAACATTCCCCATCAATAAAAACATGTGAGTATTGGTTTAGATGATTCAAAAGGAATGATTTCGATGTCGGTGATAATGTTCTGGACCACCCAAAAAAATTGCTGATGTCGAATTGGAAGCTTTACTTGACGAGGATCCGTGCCAGACCCAAAAAGAACCAGCAGCAACATTAAGTGTTAGTCAACCATGTATTTCACAACATTTAGCTGCCATGGGAATGGTGCAAAAAGAAGGAAATTGTGTTCCACATGCTTTGCGAAAAAGAGACCTTGAACGTCGGAAAAACCATTTGCGAATTGCTGCTTCAAAGGCAAAAAAAAAAGGGGGGGGGGGTTGCATCGTATTATTACTGCCGGCGAGAAATGGATATGGTACGATAACCCTAAACGGCAGAAAGCATGGGTGAAGCCAGGTGAACCAGGTCCTTAAACGCCAAATCCATGGTTCAAATGTAATGTTGTGTATCTGGTGGGACCAGAAGGGTGTGATCCACTATGAACTGCTGAAACCATCAGAAACTATTGCTGGTGATAGGTATCGAACCCAATTAATGCGTTTAAAACGAGCTGTCACTCAAAAAAGGCTGGAATGGGAGAATAGACACAACAAAGTCATCTTACAGCATGACAACACAAGACCACATGTTTCTCGACCTGTGAAAAAGTACTTAGAAGGATCCGACTGGGAAATTCTACCCCACCCGCCATATTCGCCAGATATTGCGCCATCTGATTACCATTTGTTCTGGTCGATGCAGTGAGCACTTTCTGGAGAACGATACGGTTTAGTTCTTATGAAGACATCAAAAATTGGCTGGACAACTGGATCTCTTCCAAGGAACCGGAATTCTTCCTTCGGGACATATGTTCACTGCCCGAAAAATGGGGTAAAGTTGTAGCTTCAGAGGGAGCATACTTCAATTAATATTAAAATATTGTTTCTGTTCTCCAACAACATGTTTTGTTCACCTCAAATCCCTCAAAACTTATTTATATACCCAATACATTCATCCTGTAGCTTGGTTCTAAAAGAAAGGGGCCAGTGGAAAAAAAAAATAGATGTTGAAAAATTGCACTTTGTTACTTAAAGAACTTTCATCTAATAAATATTTTCATATATAAGTTTTGCAATACTGGTTGACGGTTCACATCAAAACATAGGAAATTCACAAATATGATCAAATTTAAGATTCTATATTAACTTTTTATAAATACTCTTGGCATTGCAAATGAAAAATTCAACATTGGCCATTTAGAAGCAAGCCACAGAATTATTCAAAATACGTAAATCAATCGTATAATAATCAAATAAAAATTAAAGGTTGTTTTTGTTCGGACATCTTTGAAAAAAAGGTAATCGCCAATTTTTTCACCAATTGCAAAGAATGTGATCAGCAGTGCGACCCCTGCAATGGTTGTTTATTATGGAAAAATCCTGATGAATGCTGATTTCCCTTTAATATATATATATATATATATATGTATCATCGTCGACCATTATCAATCCACTGCTGGACGAAGGTCTCCCCAAGTTTCCTCCACAACGGTCTGTCTTGTGCCAGTCTCCTCCATGTCACTTTCGAATTTCATCCACCCATCTTCCATGTGGTCTTCTTCTGGGTCTTTTCCTGTCCCTTGGAATCCAATCTAAAATTTCGGCTGTCCATCGATGGTCTGTCCTTCTGGCAGTATGTCCAGCCCATTGCCATTTCAGGGATTTAACTCTGATCATGATGTCTTCCACTCTTGTCATTTTTCGGATCCACGAGTTCCTCTTCTTATCTCTCCTGGTAACACCAAGCATGCACCTCTCCATGCTGCTTTGAGTTGCCTGCAGCCTTTGTATGTCTCTTTTAGTTAAGGTCCATGTCTCTGCACCATACGTAAGCACTGGAAGGATGCATTGATCAAACGCTTTTCTTTTAAGACATAATGGCATATTGCTCTTGAAAATTATGCTGTTTCTTACAAAAGCTCTCCAGGCAAGTTTTGTACGCTGATTACTTTCTTCATCAATGTGACCCTCACTTGATATCTTCTGTCCAAGATAAATGTAGGTATTGGTTATCTCCAGCTTTTCTCCATCAATCGATAAATCTTCATTTCTTGTAAAAGCATTGAACATCACTTTTGTCTTCTGAAAGTTCATTTTTAATTCCTTTTCTTTACTCTTGTCAGCAAGTTCCTGAATCATACTCTGCAGCTCTGATGGGGTAGTTGCAAAAATGACTGTCGTCAGCAAAACGAAGGTGGGTTAGATAATCTCCATTAATCTTTATCCCTTTGTTTTCCCAGTTCAGTGATTGAAAGACATTTTCAAATATGGCATTAAAGAGCTTCGGAGATATGGTGTCACCTTGTCTCACTCCTTTTCCAAATTTTATGTGTGTTGTATTATCAAACAGCCGAATCTTTGCACTTGCATTTTCATAGATGTTATTAATAATATTAATGTATGCATCTTCAATACCGCAGGATTTCAGAGCCATTTTAACTGCTGATGTTTCACCGAATCAAAGGCTTTTTCATAATCGATAAAAGCCATGTACAATGGAAGTTCATATTCCATCGCTCTTTCAATTAGTTCTCTCAGTATGTGGATATGATCTATTGTGCTGTAGCCACTCCTGAATCCAGCTTGTTCTCTCGGTTGAGCCATGTCCAGTGTGTTACCTTCAAGCAGTGTGAAAGAACTTTAGTGAAGATTTTATAAACCACTGATAGGAGGCTGATAGGTCTGTAGTTCCCGAGATCCTCAATGTCACCTTTTTTATGTAGCAAGATCATTGTAGCGTTGTTCCAATCCTCAGGAATTTTCCCTTCATTAAGGCATCGAGTGAAAATTTGGGCGACTACTGTTTCGATTTCTCCACTTGCTTCTTGTATGATGTCTACAGTAATTCAATCTTCTCCTGGAGCTTTTCTCCGCTTCATGTTCTTGATTGCATGTGCAACTTTTGCTGAGAAGACTGGAAGAACTCTGGTACTGGTACCTTTCATGATGTCTGGAGTACATGTATCATCCCTTTCATATAATTTGGAGTAGAAATCTTTCACTCTTGTCAAAATTTCGCCTCTATTTCTTGTTACAGAACCATCTTCTTTTCTCAGTGCCATAATCTGTTTTCTTCCCTTACTGAGATGTCCGTTTGCTATCTTTAGGCTTTGGTTGTTTTCAATTGCTTTCCTCACTAGTTCACAGTTGAATTTCCTTACGTCTTTAGTGATACTTTTTCGTCCTGTCTTGCATAGCTCTATATATTCCACTTTGGAAGTCACATCTTCTTTAGTTGTCCTCATCTCTCTTCTTTTTTGCATCAACATTTTGGTTTTTTCTGATAATTTGTTCACATGCACATTGTTCTTAGACCCAGCTAATTTTGTTGCTGTTTCCATAACAGTTTTGGTTACTTTTCTGTTAACTCCAGAAATATCCACTTATTCCGATGTTAGGCCTTCTAAAGCAGAGAATCTGTTCTTCAGTTCCAACTTGAAGGTATTATGGTGTTTTTTAAGGTTGGTTATATCAATACATTTTGTTTGTCTTATGAGCTTGCTATGCTAGAGTTTAGTGTTGAGGTGCATCTTACATCTCACTCATCTATGGTCACTACCTGTGTTGAACTTGTTTAGCACACTGCAGTCTTCTACGACGAATTTTTTTTTTTTTTTTTGTTACACATAATAAAATCAATTTTACTTGTCGGCCCATTTGGATGTCTCCATGTCCATTTCCTGTGTGGCTTTTTCTTGAAAAAGGAGATCAAAATGAAAAACCCTTCTGCCTCTGCAAACTCTAAGAGAGTATTTCCACGCTGGTTTCTGTTGCCGTGACCCAATTTACCTACTGAAGTTTCATTCTGTTGCCGTTGCCCTATTTTTGCATTGAAATCTCCCATAATTATTTTCAAGTGCTGCTTACCTTTATTATTTAGATAACGAATTTCCTCATAAAATTCTTCAATTTCTTCTTCAGGATGACTTGTGGTGGGTGCATAAGTTTGAATAATCTGAGCCTGGTATCTTCTCGAGAGTTGGATAACGAGTTGTGCAGCTCTGTCAGAGGAACTTTCAACTACTACAACTTTATCCTTCAGTTTCTTGTTTATTATAAATCCAACACCACTAGTTCTGCCAGTATCTGTCCCACGATAGTAGAAGAGATGTCCACTTTTCAGTTCAATGAGATCTCCTTTTCTCCTTACCTCACTTAGCCCGACGATGTCCCACTTGATCCTTTGTAGTTCCTCTTCCAATTCAAGAAGCCTTGAATCAGAAGATAGGGAGCGTCCATTATAAGTAGCCAAGGTCAGCATCAGATGGCAGCCTAGTCTGGTCCTCTGGGGATTCTTAGCACCCTCTGCCTTTATGTCACACTGGCCGCTGCCTTGGCCAGGTACATTCCAGCTGCCGGAGACTGAGGGCCAAAATTTAAGTTGTGGAGTCATTTTGGAGGTGTTTGGCCATAACTCACCACGCTGGCCAAGCGGGTTGGTGAGTGTGGGATAGCATTTCCTCTAATCCCGATGGTATAATTATACCGCTATTGGCGGTAGTCAGAGCCCCTTTAGTGGGAACAGGATGTACCACGAGAAGGCGGGGTTGACATTTGTCAAGGAGAGGCTGTGATGTTACGCATCACCTGACCTTACATCCCATATATATATGTGTGTGTGTGTGTGTGTGTGTGTGTGTGTGTCTCTCTCTCTGTCTCTGTCTCTCTCTCTCTCTAACCCGCTTGGCGAGTTATGGCCAAAATGACTTCACAACTTAAATCTTGGCCCTCAGTCTCCGGCAGCTGGAATGTACCTGGCCAAGGCAGCGGCCAGTGCGACATGAAGGCAGAGGGTGCTAAAAATCCCTGGAGGACTGGACTAGTCTGCCATCTGATGCTGACCTTGGCTATGTATAATGGATGCTCCCTATCTTCTGATTCAAGGCTTCTTGAATTGGAAGAGGTACTACAAAGGATCAAGTGGGACATTGTTGGGCTAAGTGAGGTAAGGAGAAAAGATCTCATTGAACTGAAAAGTGGAAATCTCTTCTACTATCTTGGGACAGATACTGGTAGAACTAGTGGTGTTGGATTTATAATAAACAAGAAACTGAAGGATGAAGTTGTAGAAGTTGAAAGTTCCTCTGACAGAGCTGCAAGACTCGTTATCCAACTCTCGAGAAGATGCAAGGCTCAGATTATTCAAACTTATGCACCCACCACAAGAAGAAATTGAAGAATTTTATGAGGAAATTCGTCATCTAAATAATAACGGTAAGCAGCACTTGAAGATAATTATGGGAGATTTCAATGCAAAAATAGGGCAACAACAACAGAATGAAACTTCAGTAGGTAAATTCGGTCACAGCAACAGAAACCAGCGTGGAAATACTCTCGTTGAGTTTGCAGAGGCAGAAGGGTTTTTCATCTTGAACTCCTTTTTCAAGAAAAAGCCACACAGGAAATGGACATGGAGACATCCAAATGGGAGGACAAGTGAAATTGATTTTATTATGTGTAACAAAAAAAAAAATTCGTCGTAGAAGACTGCAGTGTGCTAAACAAGTTCAACACAGGTAGTGACCATAGATTAGTGAGATGTAAGATGCACCTCAACACTAAACTCGAACGTGGGAAGTTCATAAGACAAACAAAATGTATTGACATAACCAACCTTAAAAAACACCATAATACCTTCAAGTTGGAACTGAAGAACAGATTCTCTACGTTAGAAAGCCTAACATCGGAAGAAGTGGATATTTCTGAAGTTAACAGAAAAGTAACCAAAGCTCTTATGGAAACAACAACAAAATTAGCTGGGTCTAAGAACAAGTTGCATGTGAACAAATTATCAGGAAAAACCAAAATGTTGATGCAAAAAAGAAGAGAGTTGAGGACAACTAAAGAAGATGTGACTTCCAAAGTGGAATATATAGAGCTATGCAAGACGGTACGAAAAAGTATCACTGAAGACGTAAGGAAATTCAACTGTGAACTAGTGAGGAAAGCAATTGAAAACAACCAAAGCCTAAAGATAGCAAAGGGACATCTCAGTAAGGGAAGAAAACAGATTATGGCACTGAAAAAAGATGGTTCTGTAACAAGAAACAGAGGCGAAATTTTGACAAGAGTGAAAGATTTCTACTCCAAATTATATGAAAGGGATGATACACGTACTCCAGACATCATGAAAGGTACCAGAGTTCTTCCAGTCCTCCCAGCAGAAGTTGCACATGCAATCAAGAACATGAAGCGTGGAAAAGCTAAAGGAGAAGATGGAATTACTGTAGACATCATACAAGAAGCAAGTGGAGAAATAGAAACAGTAGTCGCCCAAATTTTCACTCGATGCCTTAATGAAGGGAAGATTCCTGAGGATTGGAACAACGCTACAATGATCCTGCTACATAAAAAAGGTGACATTGAGGATCTCAGGAACTACAGACCTATCAGCCTCCTATCAGTGGTTTATAAAATCTTCACTAAAGTTCTTTCACACCGCTTGAAGGTAACACTGGACATGGCTCAACCGAGAGAACAAGCTGGATTCAGGAGTGGCTACAGCACACTAGATCGTATCCACGTATTGAGAGAACTAATTGAAAGAGCGAGGGAATATGAACTTCCATTGTGCATGGCTTTTATCGATTATGAAAAAGCCTTTGATTCAGTGAAATCGTCAGCAGTTACAATGGCTCTGAAATCCTGCGGTATTGAAGATGCATACATTAATATTATTAATAACATCTATGAAAATGCAAGTGCAAAGATTCGGCTGTTTGAAAATACAACACACATAAAAATTGGAAAGGGAGTGAGACAAGGTGACACCATATCTCCGAAGCTCTTTAATGCCACATTGGAGGGTGTTTTTCAGTCGCTGAGCTGGGAAAACAAGGGGATAAAGATTAATGGAGATTATCTAACCCACCTTCGTTTTGCTGATGTCATTTTTGCAACTACCCCATCAGAGCTGCAGAGTATGATCCAGGAACTTGCTGACAACAGTAAAGAAGTGGGATTAAAAATGAACTTTCAGAAGACAAGTGATGTTCAATGCTTTTACAAGAAATGAAGATTTATCGATTGATGGAGAAAAGCTGGAGATAACAGACACGCAAGTTTATCTTGGACAGCAGATATCAAATGAGGGTCACGTTGATGAAGAAATTAATCGGCGTACAAAACTTGCCTGGAGAGCTTTTGGAAGAAACAGCATTTTCAAGAGCAATATGCCAATTATGTCTTAAAAGAAAAGTGTTTGATCAATGCATCCTTCCAGTGCTTACGTATGTTGCAGAAACGTGGACCTTAACTAAAAGAGACATACAAAGGCTGCAGACAACTCAAAGGAGCATGGAGAGGTAGGTGCATGCTTGGTGTAACCAGGAGAGATAAGAAGAGGAACTCGTGGATCCGAAAAATGACAAGAGTGGAAGACATCATGATCAGAGTTAAATCCCTGAAATGGCAATGGGCTGGACATACTGCCAGAAGGACAGACCATCGCTGGACAGCCGAAATTTTAGATTGGATTCGAAGGGACAGGAAAAGACCCAGAAGACCACATGGGAGATGGGTGGATGGAATTCGAAAGTATGCGAGAGTGACGTGGAGGAGACTGGCACAAGACAGACCGTTGTGGAGGAAACTTAGGGAGACCTTCGTCCAGCAGTGGATTGATAATGAATATATATATTCTATTAAGAGACTGAAGCAAAAAAAAAATTTTTGACTCACACCAAGTACAACATAGAAAAGGTCAATACATAACCTTTTCTATGTTGTACTTGGTGTGAGTCAAAAAATTTTTTTGTTTCAGTCTCTTAATAGAATGTGAAATCTGAATTTTCATAACTGCTGCGTTGCGCGTTTTGATCTTCAGGTTATTTAGCATCTTTCGTTTTAAATTCTAAAGTTTTTCTTATGTTTTCGGCTTTGCTCTTTAGTATATATATATATATTTATTTATTTATTCGGGGGCAGCATTGCAGACACATCAGTGAATTTACAGAAAGTTTGTCTTTTGATATTTCTGCAAGACTTCCGTGTGTTTTATTTATCATAAAATTGGGCCAGCAAAGATTTTCTTTTGGAATAAAACAATTGACAAAATAATTTTCATTTTTATTGGTGCTTCAGAATTTTCTGTCCAAAAACACTTCTGATGTGGAAGTTGCTTAAAGTGACTTGAGTATGCATGTTTGTTTGCCCCATAAGCTCATTCGTGTATTTTTCTTATTGTTTTAACTTATTTGAATAGATTTATTACAGGGTTCCCACAGTTCTTATAAATTCTAGTCCTCAAAAAGTGCTTATTTTTCCTAACTGGCTACACAAAATCCACAAGTTACAATGTAGTGCCTAGAACTTCTCCTGCTAGTTGGGCCTATGTTGTTGGTGACATCAGCTGAAAGTGCATGTGAGAGCTTGGGGGCTGTGTGAGATAAAGTAATTTGCTGTTAAGAACCATGAGCTAAATTGAACCCATCCTACAGATTCCACCCAACAAGCCCCATAACAATATCATAATACTGCCATTTCACTTTTGTACGTGCAAAATAAGTTGTTCAGTTATACCATAATAGAACAAAGTGTTAAATTGAATTGAAATCTTGAGTGTCTAATTTAATTTTGGCTTTAGGTTTTCAAACTTAAACCATTAGATAAATTGTGAAAAATTCCACTCTCGAATTCGAAACTTTAACTACAGTTTTGCAATTTACATTCCCTTCATTGCATGCTATTATTCTGATAGGGAAACTGATTTGACCAGCAAAACTGTCTTTTAATGTCTTTTAAATTGCAAAAATTCTAATTTTTTGCATCCACAAACCTAGATACGGAAAAATGTTGAACATTTCATCAGCATACTTCAATTTTTGTTGCAAAGTCGTGTAAAAGTATATATGTGCACATGCCATTGTTGTGTAAGCAGTTGGTAAAGCCCCCCCCAAGTTTTTTTTTTGGGGGGGGGGAGAATAGGAACCCTGTACTAATTTCTTTTAACTTTGAAACACGAAAATAAAATAAGCATTTTTGTTGAGCTCAGGACAACTTTTCTTAATTGGATTTACTATCTTTGAGTTTTGAAGTGTGGAAATAATAAATATGAAATACGCATATTGAGTAAAGGTAGCTGGAAAAGCATGCTGGTTAGGAAAAATCGAAAAGCACAAAGGCTTCTCAACATAGTCTTGGGTCTAAGATCAAGACCCAAAATGCTGTTGAAAGACTGAACCATTGACCCTAAATTTGGAATGGGTGAATACTTATATTATAGCCCTTCCAGTTGCTCATGATAGTCATTAAACCCCAAAGAAAGCAATTTTTTTTTTGCTTACATTAACTTCCTGTTATTATCTAAATTTCTTTGATATTTTGTCTCCTTTGGAAAAATAAATAAATTGTAAATTCCTCTATTTGGCCTGTATAATTTCAGTTTTGTTTTTTTGCTGAAACTCTGTTTAGCGCTTGTAGATGTCAATTAAAAGTTAATCTTCTCTTATAATATGCAGTAATTCATCCATGTAACACAGGCAGAAACCCATTTATTCCGTTAGAAATATAGAGGACATTGCCTGTGTGTTGTCTCTGAAGGAGCTATTTAGATTATCTTTGGTTTGTTCTTTTACTGTTTGTTTTCATGAAATTACTGTTATCTAGTTTAGTCTCTTTTTTTTTTTTTTTGGGTTGTAAGTTTTTTATTTCTAAATGAAACTACATTTTTTAGCTGAAAGACAGGGATTCTAAACTAGAAGAAGCTGGTGATCTGCACCGTTTCCTAAGAGATTTAGACCACTTCCAAGCCTGGCTCACAAAAACGCAGACTGATGTTGCCTCTGAAGATATTCCATCTAACTTAGCTGAAGCAGAAACGTTATTGAGTCAACATCAGCAAATACATGATGAAATTGTGAACTACACCGATGATTATAACAGCATGATGGAGTATGGTGAGAAAGTAACTCAAGACCAAACTGATCCTCAGTACATGTTCCTCAGAGAGGTATGTGTATTTTAACTTTGTTAATTACCATGACTTCTAACTGTTACATTAATTTAGTAAAGTATGTTAAAAGATGAATCCCATTTAACAGAACTTGGGAAAACTTAGTATATAAAGCAACAAACATGTTCATAAAAATCATCCATCTAATTCAATCCATAGTTTTTAATAGCTTACTTTGGCTTTTGATATGGTTTCTCTGTGTGTAATATATTCCCTTACATTTGATCTAGACTAATCACCATTTGTATGTTTCCAAAGGAATCCTGGCAGTTATCTGTAGGAACTGTTAATCCAATATTTTCATTTTGTTTATGTAAGAGTTGAAACCTTTGCTTCATTTGAAAATCTGGGTGGTGACTGAATTCTAGGGTGTTTATCTTTTAAAAATTCTAAGTTAATTAAGGTATGTAGTACAATGCTGTTGACTTGTTTCAAATGTTTAGTTCTTTCATTTTAAAAGCCAGTATGCTTGTTATGCAGTAGTTGTAATTACACAAGAAAGAAGATTGCTCCAAAGTAGTTTTTGCATTTTGTTCAGAACACTTGTGCATAAGGCAGAAAGTCAACCCAATTGAAATGTTACAGATTAAGAATAGGGAAGTAACAGCCATGTGGAATGCTTAATTTTAATTGCTTATTTGATGAGCAAATGCTAAAGCTTGGCTACATGTACATCCTTCAGATCTCCAAAAGTTAGGAACTGGAAGATTGTTGAAGTTAAGGAGGGCTTGTAGTCATTGTACATCAGCGACAAGGCTGTGACAGACTTGTAATATGCCATGAAACTTCCCCAAATAGCACCTAATTGCTTTTTAATTTTGGGAAATGTTTTATGAATGGATTTGAAAAAAAATTTCTGTTGCATTGAATTCATGGGTATAACGCACCACTACCCTTGAGTAGTGACACACTACTTCATCGTATTACTTCACAAGGTGCTATATAAAATTGGTCTATATTGGAAAATGATTTGGAAGCACGAGTCATTGATATTTATTACATGTCATCCAAAGCCAGTGGGATACAGGGTTTTCTATACCTTTTGGGATTTAAGAACTCTTTAAATGTGCTCCCCCCCCCCAAACCTCCTTGACCTTTATTTCTCCTGGAAAAGCCCGTAAACTTAATTGACTCCTGAAAATTGTTCTGCATTTTTTGATGTCTTTCGTTCTTATTTAGTGGTCAGGAAATAAATAAACCTTTGCATTTTTTTTGTGCGGAGATTCAGAGTACTACGGATCTTCCGTAGTTTCTACGGATATCACGTTCATACTACGAACTTGTGGAGAAGGTGTGAAGAACTACGTATTTTGCCATAAATCTTGGATATTTCTGGAAAACTTAAATTTTTAAAAAAGATTTTTTGAAAAACTATACAGTACACACATGTATAGGTCTACCCCCGATATTTATATGAATATCTGAGTTGCCAAGTGCTCCAGTCATTCTGAAAATTTTGTGAAAACTCCGGATAAAATGACATCGTGGTGTAGATACAAAATTATTACATTGTATTTGATTTTACCGCTATTGTGCATCACAAAAATTTTTAAGATTGGCTCAATAATTTTACTCTGAAACTGTTGAAACCCGGCAAAAAAAAAAAAAAAATGCTTCGTGATGGACTGCTGGGGCTTGCAGCTGATGGGAAGCTGGTTGCAATGTCTGTAGTGGATGACCCAAGGTGATTACTGATAAGAGTGATCCCAGCAGTGCAGTCTGGCATTACTGAGCTTTACACACTGGGAAATAAAAATGTGGATTATCTTTTTCCCGAATTTTGAGTTAAATGTACAGAACTTTTTACAGATGCCATTGTGTATTAAAACAAAGTGACCCCGAAAATTTCGCCTTGATGATGTAAGAACTTTTTGAATTAGAAATGCATAAATGAAATTTTTTTTCATTAAGAACTTTTGTCTAAATGTAGTAATTTTTATGTGTGTGTAATTTAAAAAGTTTTCACTGGATTCAAGCGAAATTTTCAAGGTAGCTTTGTTTGACCAAGTTAGAGCATCTATAAAAAAATTCTTAAATGAAAATTTGTAAAATTAATTTTTCACATTTTTATTCTCTGTTAGGTGGGAGTACAGCTGCGAATGGCAAACATGGTCTCGGAATGAAGGGGGACAGGGGTAAATGTTGCATATCCGTAGATCTCTGTGCTTCGCTGCTACCCCGTGAACAAAAAAGTCGACCTCTTCTCTCTAAACAAACGTAGACCTTAATAATAATAAAGTGCATACTTTAAAAAGTTTCCATTGGGTTCAAGCAAAATTTGCAAGGCATCCTTATAAGACCAAATTATGGCATCTGTCTACAATTCAGCTCTGTTAAATGAAAATTCAGGAAATAAATTTTTTGTAAAAAATGCAGAGTAACAGCAACAGTTTGCCATTGATAATGGGACTTAGAGTGAAAGGGAAATGGATGGTGCATGCCTTTCGGTCTGCTCTAACTAAAAGTTGAAGTCATTCGTTTGTGTTGGTTCCTTTTTCTTTCACTTCGTATTTTGCTTGCCGTTTTTTTTTTTCTGTTCCTTAACCCAGCAGTGGTCGTGCCCTCAATGCATCCTAAAGATGTTGCGGTGGGTTATATATAATGTCCCACATTTTATTAAATTTATTTTATTGTTTTTTAAAACTCAATTAGTATTGATCAACACTGCTTTTTTCATAATGCAACAGGTCTTGCTACTAAGAATCTGAATGTGTCCTTTGAATACTATTTTGTGGATGTATACTTTTATTTAAAAAAGTTTCACTTCTGCGGCTGGGTGGTGGTGTGGTTCTCTGAGATCGGTGCTGTGGTGCTTGGTGTTCCCCCTCCTCTTCCCCTCTCCCTTCCCGCCCCGTATTGGTGTTGCGGTTCAGTGGAAAGATTTGCCCTCCTTTCTTTTCACTCATTTTTCTGTTTATCTTTCCTATGGAGTCAACTTACTCAGATCTCCTATCTTCCTATTTCTAAGAGCAGTTTTAGACCTGGAATCACCGCTCTCTTCCTAAAACTTCTTCAAACGTAGCATAGTGACGCGAATTGCTGTAGTTATGAACGTGCTTCAGTGTTTCCAGTTTCAGTTGTGCGAAACACATTAAAAATTTGTAGCAGTACAAAGAATGTTATTTCACTGCAATTTCCATGTTTACAGCGGATGCATGTTTCCATGAATCATAGCGTGTGCAATTGTGATTTTTCGGTGGCTCGTGGTAAACGAGACTATTGCAGGAGGCACATCATTTTGAAAAAACATAAACAATATGGTTTATTGTAAGAAAAAAATAATTCTGTATCCAATTACTTCATAAAAAGTGAGGAAACCGCTGTTATTCAAGCTGAAAGTTATTTTTAGTTGAACATAATTTGCCAGTTTCTGCCACAGATCGGTCATTTCAAGCATCTATTTTCGGCATTTTTTTTTTCTTTTCCCCCGTTTATGCGATGAATACTGATGCCAATCAATTTGCGGTTGGCATCTCTGGAAATGCTGCTAAAACTGTAGCAGTGTACTCTGGGAAATAGGCATGCTACCCTGAAAATTTTAATGTGGGGAGTTGACTTCACTACGGAGAAACTACGGGAGCCATGTATGTGGACTACTAATGATTTCCTTCTGATGTTGGCATCTCTGTTGGTGATTATTTTTTTTCATCCACTGGAAATTGTTTTAGTGTACCTTTCTCAGTTGATATGCACTTGGTCTTCCCCTGCTGATGGGGTGAGCAACAGGCATGATTGAATAAACTGCATCACATGCTTCTGCATTGCTTCTGAGAAGACACACTCTTCCTGTAGTTAACCACAGAAATTGTTGATCCACTCTGGAGTATGGAAAACTGAATATACTATGGAAATTGAAAATCTCCAAAATAATATTCATTTGTGTTAAGTTTATTTTCATGTTTTAAAGTTTCTAACATTTTTTGGGGATTATTTATTGAATCTTTTTAATAACATGACATTTTTTCGACATTTTTCTAATATTTTTTGGACATCTTCCTGTTTATTGCTTGCAAATGTTTAGAACACCAGAAATTATCCTAGTAGGGATTAGAATAAATTCTCAGTGATTTTCAAAATTTTGAGTTTTTATGACAAAGCTGGTTTTCATATTTCTCTTCCTCATAACATTCTTATTTATATTTATTTTCTGATTTTTTTAACATCACATTTTACGAAAACAAATGACACTTGGGGGGGGGGGGCAACACCTCTTAAATATGCCCCTGAGCCAGGTGAAATGAAGTGAAATTTCAAAGAATAATGCATGAATGTAATGTGATGCTGCAATGAAAAGTGATGAAGTATATTTGTCGACAGATTTTTCCTTTTACTCAAATCACTTATTGCAAAATAAAGTTTCAATTTGCTCCATGATTATTTTTTTCCAGTTCTTCCAGTTTACTGCTCAAAAAGAATAATGGAATTTCAGATTTTGATTTTATTAAAACACAATTTGTGGAAATCAGATTTTGCACATATTAATTCATAGTATTTTTTTCCTTCATATAATCTGCAGACCATAAAATTCAGAAAAAAAAAATCTTCATAAAATTCATGGCAGCGTGTAATCCACAGACCATGAAAAAAATAATCTGATGCACAATTTGTGGCTCCATAGATCATAAAATTCTGAGGAACAATTACTTCATATAATCCTCAGCAGTGTCTACAGACCATGAAATTCAAAAGGAAAAAAAAATATCTTCATATAATCTTCACCTGTTATATTGATCTGAATCATAATTTTTGACAGAAAAGTAGTGATTCACAGGATGACACTCAGAAATCCAAAGAAGAAAGATTTCTATCATATTAAAAAAACTGTTATTTTTACATATTTCTGTTACTTTTAAGTAAATGAACTAAAAACCCTGGCTTTTGCAGTATTGGCGTTAATCAGTTAGACCTAAAAAAATCCCCCCCCCCCAAAACGAATCCATAGTATTTCTCTTTTCTGAATGTTTCAACTGAATAGCGAACACAAACCATAACTAAGTACTATTAGCGCAGCAAAACTAATGGATATGATTCACAAAATGATTATGGGCCGTGGAATAGTTCCGCGAGTTTCTCGCAGCACATTGGCTTCCTCGAACGCAAATATTATAGTATCTCGGTTTAAAACTTAGGCTTCCCGCGACAATAACACATAAACATATAAAACGAGTGAAATGCACAGTCACGTACAGTAAAAGGTTTGTTTAGCAGTAGCCTTCGGTCATCCTACGACCCTGATCACCCGCGATCGAATGGATGGGCTGGTTGCCAGAACTACAATTTGAAGTTGGGGGTGTTGGAACTGTTGCCAGATTTTAGAAGAGATCCAAATAAATGGGATTTGGTGAGGGGTCTCTGAATTGCAGTTTTTGGTGAACAAAATTTCAATGCTCTCTTGGAAATGCAGAGATGCCTTTTTGATGAAAGGGGAAACTTTTTTGGTTTCTTTCCAAATGGAAACTGCAGAGGTGTCTTCAAGGGTTAGTGCAGATAAAGCTGTCTTTGGAAGACCATTGGAAACATCTTTTTTGTGTTCACCAAGTCTTGTCTTGATGCTTCGGTTTGTGCTTCGAATACACACTGAGAGACCAGAGGAAGTTGTAATGGGAATAGCATAAACTCCAAGGGTGAGACAGGATCCCTGTCTTTTAAGCAGGCACATTATTGCAGAAGGGTTTGGTTTCACTGTGAGAGTGTAGCCCATAGTTTTGAAAAGTTTACACATCTTATAAGAGAAGGATCCATGGAAAGGGATGAAACCAATGAATATTGGTTTTTCCATTATTATTGGTGAGAGAGCAGACAGATTTTTCTAGTGGGAATTTTGAAGGAATTTTTGAATTGTAGAAGGTGGGAACTGATGGGCTTCGGCAATTTTCTTTATGGAGTCAGTTTCTTCATTGAAGGAAGATTCAGTGTTGCAGACAATCCTGGCACGATTGACATAAGTTTTAAAGGCTGCAAATTTGTGAGCAGTTGGGGAGTGGGATTGCAGCCTTTAAAACTTATGTCAATCGTGCCAGGATAGTCTGCAACACTGAATCTTCCTTCAATGAAGAAACTGACACCATAAAGAAAATTGCCGAAGCCCATCAGTTCCCACCTTCTACAATTCAAAAATTCCTTCAAAATTCCCACTTGAAAAATCTGTCTGCTCTCTCACCAATAATAATGGAAAAACCACCATTCATTGGTTTCATCCCTTTCCATAGATCCTTCTCTTATAAGATGTGTAAACTTTTCAAAACTATGTGTACACTCTCACAGTGAAACCACACCCTTCTGCAATAATGTGCCTGCTTAAAGACAGGGATCCTGTCTCACCCTTGGACACCCCTGGAGTTTATGCTATTCCCATTTCAACTTCCTCTGGTCTCTCAGTGTAATATTCGAAGCACATACCAAAGCATCAAAACAAGACTTGGTGAACACAAAAAAGATGTTTCCAATGGTCTTCCAAAGACAGCTTTATCTGCACTAACCCTTGAAGACACCTCTGCAGTTCCCATTTGGAAAGAAACCAAAAAAAGTTGCCCCTTTCATCAACGAGGCATCTCTGCGTTTCCAAGAGAGCATTGAAATTTTGTTCACCAAAAATTGCAATTCAGAGACCCCTCACCAAATCCCATTTATTTGGATCTCTCTTCTAAAATCTGGTAACCAGTCTTATCGCGGGTGATCTAGGTCGTAGGATGACCGAAAGCTACCGCTAACCGAACCTTTTACCGTATGTGACTCTGTGTGTTTCGCTCATTTTATGTTTGTTCTAGTATCTCCTTCATTGCATCATATTTTCTTAACAGGAATTAAATCACTTAAGGCTTTACCCAGATATATTTTTAGTTCCACTTGAAGAATAATTTAATTTTCCTTTCCTCAGAGTTCCTACCGGTTTTTTACAAATGTTTCTGGCCTCTGCATTTTAGTCAAGGCCTGTTCTCAATGTATAGAAGGATGTTTTGTTTGCACCTGAAGAACCATAATTTTTGTTGCCAGGTTCCTCATACTGTTGCCAGTTATTAAACTGAAATGTTTTCATTGTGTATTTTGTAATTCTGTTGTAATTAAGTTGTTAAAAATGCCACTTATTAGTTTTGAAGGCTCATTGATGGCACTGTTTTTTTTTATGTAAACTTTTTTTAGTCTCTTGTTTTTGAGATTCATAGTCAAATATTTTAAATTTTTTTCCATAAAGTTCATATTTGCATAACTGCATATATGCTAATACACTATTTTGATCCTTGTTATTAATAGCCATTTGATGTTCCTTAATTCTGATTTCAAATTTTCGAGATGCTTATCCAATATATAATTAGTGTCACAATTAAGTGGAATTTGATATACATTTTTCCCCCCATCTTGTCTTGTGTATTTCTGTAAGGTTCTTTATTAGCTATTATGCTACTTTGATTTCTGCTGTAGTGGCTTCTTTTACATCTATAAATTTTGGTATTTAATTTTCCATTGGTGTATACTTGATTATTATCAGTTTTTTCAAACTTTGTGTTGTTCTTTTTAGATTGTTTTTGTCTGACATTTTGTGCAATGTTGATGATAGTTTTTTGGGGAAAATCATTATCTGTTTACTTCATTGTCATTTTTGTCATTGCTTCCATTTGACTTTTATCTGATGAAAGTAATTTAGCTCTAGTTATTACTGTTGTCAGAATGCATGTAAGTAAAAAAATATATATTCTTTCAATCTCTTTGCAGTCCTCTATCTCCATATTTTGTTAAAAATTTGTGTTACTGTGTTTTTGGTACGTTTCCAATAACACCATCTTTCCTGGCAATTACCATGTGGATTTTTTAAAACGCTGAATAAATATTTTTTTGTTTTTCTCTTTGTTACTAGTGTATTATGTGCAGAACAAAAATTTAAAACTTTTAACAGATAATCTCAGATTATCCAATAGAAGTTACAGTATTAATTATAAAAAATTGAAGGGGGGGCAGTTTCCTAAGTGCTTGGGCATCCTGGCATATGGTATTTGTCAAGCCCTGAACAAAGAAGTAGGAAATAAAGTGGATAAAGGTGAATTAGAGCTGGGAGCTACTGTCTGTTTGCCTGAAGCATAAATGTAAAAAGTTAAGTTGTACCTATTACTATATAATGAAGTTTTCATCTTAAAAGAAAGTTTAAAATTTCCACCTCTGTTGTCAGAATGTCAGTGTTGTATATAATCATGGCTGTGTTGAACTTGATTATATATTTTCAGATTGTAGTTCTGCCTTGAATGCATTCATGTGTTATGAGGTATGGAATGAATGTGTTCAGGAGTTTAGATATCAGCAAGTACCATCCTACATAATGTGTTTTGTTCCAAACTTCAAGTGATGCCAAATTTCCACTGCCAATTTCATGATGAAAAAGAACTAATATCTCAGCAGAAATAACTTCTCCATTGTTTCCTCCTGCCCCTTAGTGTAAATACTCTTTGATACCAAAAATAGTTTACCTGTTTCATCAAACAAAAATCTTTGCTTTTTCCACGTTTATAAGTGAGTCACAGAAAAATTCTCATTGGCCGCCACCGGGAGTCGAACCCAGGGTCTTCCAGTTACGCGCCGGATATGCTTCCGCTACACCACAGCGGCCTCGAATTCCTCCAGATTCTCACATGCTAACTGCCAAGCCAATTTGGCAGGTTGCTTCTTGGAGCCCCGCACAATGCTGGGGATTCACCAAAGATGGTAAGCAGCAACTGAAGAAATAGTTAGAAGGCGAATGAATAATTAATAGACATTTAACGTGGACCAGGAACATCAAACAAAGATCTTCGCTCTTTCCTCGTTTATAAGTGAGTCACGGAAAAATTCTCATTGGCCGCCACCGGGAGTCGAACCCAGGGTCTTCCAGTTACGTTCCGGATATGCTTCTGCTACACCACAGTGGCCTCGAATGCCTCCTGTTTCGTAACTTCTTGGCTGTTTAAATAAATTGTTTCTAAATTTACTAAACCCATGTATCCTGCAAAGTGTGATTAGTGGTCTCCAGCTGCAGGGTATCTATAAATTTTGGTAAACATAAAAGCTACAGAAAATGAAACCATTAAATTCATGCACTGTGTGTTGAAAATTCAGCACCAGGAAGAAAGGTGCAATTGAACTGAAACTCGCAGAATGGGATGATCACGTGAGGAGGTGCAAATGATTACAGCTGCAGTGCGTGCAGATTATTTATGCTAACCATGCACTCGTAGCTGTCTTGCAGGAAATATAAAAGCAGGACGCACAGAAGATTCATGGAAATTGTGGCAGCAAGGTAGCAACTGAGTATGCTCCTCCGCAGCAGAAGAGACCTGTACATACAGCTGATGGACTTGGAGCGAGGCTGTGTTGGACTGTGGAAAATTGACATCGCTGCTTGCATTGGATGAAATGTGAGCACAGTAATGTGACTATGGCGTCAGTGGGAAGAGAAAGGTCTGATTCATCGACGTGAGGGGTATGGAGTCCAGCAACCGATAACCAAACGGCCATGTCTCGAGCGTTAGCACAACAGTGAAGGCCTGTATCACTTCAAGGGTTGTCTACGAACTCTGTCAGACACAATTTGCTTCAGAGAGGCTTTATCATTTGCCATCCGTTGCTTCAACTTCCCTTGACCTTGAACTACAGATGCCAGCAGCCGCAATGGGGCCAAGAAAGCAGACACTGGGGTGATGAATGGCAGCACATACTGTTCTCAGAGTTGTGGTTCAACCTAATGGCCCATGATGTACAATGTGCGGCCACACCACGGTGAATTCATGCTGGACGCATGAGTTATGCAGCATCATGCAGGTGTCAGGTGCTGTTGTGAATTCATGCTGGAGGCATTTTGGTGTCGGGTGCTGTTTTTCATTCACATTCACAGACCTGCCAACTGTTAAAATTTTATCATATTTAGTACCGATAAATCAAGCTGCAGTAAGATATGATTTTGTCATCAAAAATAAGATTCTTAAAAAAAAAAAAAAAAAATGTTTTTCCCATTTTTCCTCTTTTCAGACAGAAGTAGGGGAAAATTTACGTGTAATCTGGGGTTGTTTTTTTCCCCCTTCGAAAGATTTTTTTCTCTGAGAGGTTTCCAATTTATCTTAACAAATTCCCTTGCCTCTAGTTTCCCAACTGAAATAAGGTAAGTCAAGTGCAATCGGCAACCAATGGACGAATCCCGATCTGTTTCGTATAACGTTGGAGGACTGATTTGTGTTTTCGACTCTTCATCATGAAGCTGTTAATTGGTTGGCACTGGAATGTGGATGAGCATCTGTTTATTCGAAGCAACTTCCTCCCATTACACCATCAATAATTTATATTGCTGAAATAGGCTTCAAAAATTATCAGCACAAGTCGTGTTACAATTTTTCTATTTGAGCGTTAAGTTTTTTGGTTCTGAGAGGTTGGCAGGTGTGCATTCATGTGTCCTACACATTGCAGGAACTATGACCAGCCAGCAGTACATAAAAGTTGTGGAATATGTGGAATAAGTGATGTATACCAGACATGTGCCAAGTCTACCTTGGCCAGCAGGTTTGCCTGATTAATCGCACACTGAACAAGTGTGTGATGTGGTCGCTTGTCGTCTGGCCCATCGAGCACTGTCTCCAGTTACCCAAGATGAACATGGGTACAAATCCAGACAGCATGGAATGACCTTTTGCAGTGGAGCTTTCAGAACCTCCTCCAGTTGTTGCCACACCATGTAAGAGCTGTTGTCGCCCCTTGTAAGAACACAGGGTACTGAGTATTGCGTGTTCGACCTCACTTACAGGTCTTGTACTTCTGATCACTTAAATCTTGTATCATAAGTAATGTACCCTATAAATCTCACTTCAATATATCAGGTCTTTCTTGGTGTTGCATTTTCAACAGACAGCAGTGTCTTTTTCAAAATGAGATCATTGAGCAGGAAGTGAATAAGAAATTAATTTCATTGTTGAAATTATTGCTGTTTCATGATGTTCTCATCACTGATAAATCCAAATTTAATGTAATCTTAGAAGTATATAGATAATTTGTTTATTACAATGATAAACTAGAATTATTTTTTGTCATAATTATATCTAATTTGAATGTCAGTTGTACCTAAGTACTAATAGCACATAGATCTGAAATGTTTCCATGTCGAAGTTTTGTGCAGCCAGTTTTTTTTGACAAGTAATTACTTCTTGCAGCGGCTAAAATCCTTGCAAGATGGTTGGACTGAACTGCATCAAATGTGGGAGAATCGCCAACAACTGCTTTCTCAGAGCCTTAACTTGCAGATGTTCTTGAGAGATGCTAAGCAAGCAGAAGTCATTCTGAATCAACAAGAGCATTATCTCTCAAAGGATGAAACACCAGTAAGTACATGGTCATTAATTATTCCATGTCAAATCAACCAATAAAAAAATTTATTTTGAACCTTGATGTTTCATATTTGTTTGATTTTTGTAATATTAGTAGTACTGTAATCAGGCTTACACCTGGCCATGTCACCAATTATGTAATCATTAAGTTACTGCTCCAGATACTGTAATCTTGGTCACCGGTACCAGATACGTTCTCTGGCTGATATTGATGCCAGTGCAACCCCCCCCCCCCAATTCTATTGTAAATATTTGATAGATCCATACAGAAGGCAGCAGTACTTACTGCACATCTTTCAGCACACAAGAAATTAAGACATTGAAACATAAACCCGTAAGTATTTAATTTTCATTGTATTAGCAAGTAGCTCAATCTTGTATCTGGTGGTGAAGTCACAGGGAGCAGAAAGATTGTAACTAATTGTGTAATAAGAATTAAATATTTACATATATTAATAAAATTAAACAACTGAAACACTTACAATGTAGCATATGTAAATAACTGGGGTCTTTTCAGAAGTAACAGAATTGACCTCTCAGTGCAAATATAAGTGAACTTAACAAATAATTGGAATTTTATAATCGCAACAGTTTTAGCTGTTTGAATAAAGCAATATTCTGTTAATTAGCAACACGTAATACTCATGATCAACCAGTCTTATAGAGGAAAATTTATTATGGTACAAAATAACCTTCTATGACACTATTACTTGTGCAGACGTGCCAACTCTAGGGCGGCAATGCCGGATTTTATTACACATTCCGGATTAGAAATCAATATTGCCAGATTCCATCATGATTTCTGTAGCGTAAATTAAAAAGTAATGAAGTTCTTCAAGGCATCGGAGAACTTCGACGATTACCGTAGCGTAAATTAAAAAGTAATGAGAAAAGTTCGAAGTACTCCAAGGCATCGCAGAACTTCGTTGATTACCGTAGCGTAAATTAAAAAGTAATGAGGGGGAAAGTTCGAAGTTCTCCGAGGCATCGGTTCATTAGCGGAGAAGTGACCTTTCCCTTCTGAGTCAGCAGCAAGTAGTTTTGCTCTGCCGTTGCATAGCCGTTGGCAGCAATGTTTACTCTTCTGTCCGCTAATGATCTCTGGCACTGCAGGCACGGAGTTGGAGCGTGCTTGGCTTTGGTGCACACCGTACGTACCGACTCAGATTTCTATCGGAAGCGCGCAGTAGTGTTTTGGTTTGTTTTATGTACTTCGTCTGTCTTCACAGGAATTTCTGAGAACTTTTTGTGCACGTGTTTAATCAAGCGATGGCTGGTAGAAAATATCACTGTTTTTAAGAAGTATACGACAGATTATCAGTGTATAATCGAATCAAGGAAGCCCCAACAATTTGCCTTTTGCTCTCTTTGTAGGTGTGATTTTCTCCGTTGTCCACAAGGGCAAAGGAGATATTGTTAATCACATTTGTACGCAAAAACACGTGGACAATTTTAAGTCCGTGGAAAATAACAAAACATTAAATTTTGCTCAAGATAGTTCCTCTTCTGATGCGATTATCCATGCTGAGTGCTTGTTTACTTCATTCCTCGTGTAACATAACTTACCTTTAAGCTGTGCTGACCATGCAAGTGTGCTTTTTAAGAAAATGTTCCCAGATAGTAACATTGCAAAAATATATGCATGTGACAGGACAAAAACATCATGCGTTGTTGCCGAAATGGGGAAATTTTCAAAAATAGACTTGCATACTTGCCAACTTTTACGAATTATTCGTAAAATTTACGGATTTCTGCTTAATTTTACTGATTTACGGATAGGTCTTTTTTAACAGATTTTTTAATATTTAGATTCCTCAATTGAAATATTTCAACCCCCTGCAACCCATCCAATTAGATTTTCTACCAGACCTTACGAGCGCTGTGTCACGCAATGTCATCTTTGACTTGCTGGCTTCGTGTCGTCATGCGGTAGCTCTCTCTCTACGGGAGTGTGCTCAAGTGATATGCCGACCAGAGTTCGCCAAAACGCGTAATTGCGCGTTTAGTATGAATCAAAATTTTACCAACGCATAAAAATACGCCTCAGGAATTTTTCTCGATGCGTAAAAATATGCATTGGGAATTTTTTTCTCGCATGTAAAACTATGCGTCGAATAATTTTACCAATTCGTAAAAATGCGCTTCGGGACGGTGCTTTGCCTTTCAGAAACTGAAGTAAACGAAATAAAGATTTTCTCCGTAATGATAATTTCTTTTTCCTGTGATGTTGCCTCTGTCCAGTATTGTTGTTATATATCATTTTATTCCATAAATATTTGAATTTCAGTTTAAAAATGGAGGAAAAATTTCCGAAATCGGAAATTCGGCGGCTAAAAATTTCACTGTAATCTTCAGGCATGAGAGTGCGACAGTGTCGAGTAATTTCTCTTTTTCAGTCATAATTTATGTTATCCTCCAGATCGATGCATAACTTAACAGAATTTTTTTAAATATTTTTTAACAGAAATTGTTTTACATTTTTTATATGCCTCAACTTTATGTCCATGCCTCAACTTTATGTTAATTTGTGCTTCAAATTATGTCCATTGATATTTCAAACATACGAAAATAAGCTTGCAGGATTTTCATAGAAAATTGCAGGATTTTTCTCTTTAAGGTTGGCAAGTCTGCTTGTGTACATTATTTCAAATATATATATATGCTGAAATGCAAACAATAAATTAGGAAAAAAATACTCCTATACCTTGGACGGACAGTGTTTTATCCTCAAAAACTGACTAACAATAGCAGAGGAATACTCTTCAATAACACAAGAGTTAACAAATATTTTGCCAACACTTGTATATTTAAATTAATAAGAGGTTCAGGTGTATTATAGGCTTCCCTCTGTACATATCAGCATTTAAGGAACTTACAATAATGAAGCAAGGTCTTAACAGGAGATCCTGCTGTTACAATTCAGTCCAGAGGTTTACATATTTTCAAAATGTTATTTTGTTAAATAAAAATAGTTCCCCTTTTTCTGACAAGGGAAAAATGTATTTAAAGACGGTTAAACAATGAATACACGTTTTTTTTTCCATGGTTTATATTAAATTCACTGAATCGCTGTACTTGAATTTTGTTTTCGCAAAATCTGGATTCCCAGGTGCATCCAGAGCACCACAAAATAACAATCCTCTGAATATTTAAATACAGAGCACAGATACTTGGCACACTTAATATGTGGCTTGGAACTCAGGTAATCCCCTGTAGCAGTCATTCACAACTATATATAGACTTTGCCTTTTAGAATCAGTTCTGTAGAAGTACACATTATGATTTTAGTGCTTTAATTAGTGTTTCAAGTGTTTGCAGGTTCTGCTTCATTCTTACATTCTATCTTTTCTGCCATGGAGTTTCTATTGCTATGCAATTATACACATTAGAAGTACACATTATGATTTTAGTGCTTTAATTAGTGTTTCAAGGGTTTGCAGGTTCTGCTTCATTCTTACATTCTATCTTTTCTGCCATGGAGTTTCTATTGCTATGCAATTATTTCTTAGTCTATAACTTCTCATATCAGTGGCTCTTCGTAGGTGAACAACAGTTTCTTGTGACTGCACTCTGTAAGCCTGATCAAAGTAAAGAAACAACTATTGTACTACTGTTAGCTAGTGAAGTAATTATTTGTGTATAGAAACTCCTATCAACATGCTTTGAACGGAAGCCGTTTCCCACTTTAGATCTATTGTTTGTCAGCTAGGGCTCGCATGAATAGCATGAGTGTAGGCTGCGAGCTACAAAACATGGGAACCTCTGGTATAGTTGATAATTAAAAAAAACTTCCTAGAAAATGTGTGTGCCTTTTTGATGTTCCCCGAATACAAAAAGCGTTTTTTTTTTCAGTCCGATTTCATAGTGTGAGATACTTGTGTTAGCATAGATTCAAATGTATTGGGTTGGAAAGAAAGTAATGTCTTCAAATGCAGGGGAACAGAAGAGTGTTAACTACAGTATATGCAAGTACAAATCAGTCCAAAATATAGTTGCCATTATTTACCACGCCCTATTCCCATCGTCTGGGCAGCTGTTGGATACCATCCCTGTATTGTTGTGGTGGTTTGGACGCAAAAAAGTAGGTGCACATTTGACATTGTCCCAGTTGGTGACCCGCTGTTCATCCGGGAAATGCTGCAATGACTGGAAAAGGTGGTAGCCGCTTGGGACAATGTCGAGGGAATGTGTGGAGGAACTAAATTGTTATGAATTGTCGTTCTAATGTGCAATTTTTTTTAATATAGTGATGTGTAATGGTAGTGTGTGTGGTAGGTGGACAATGCTGCTGGAATCATGTTAAAAAAATCTGTCGCTTTGACCATCCATTTAGCCATGCTAAAAAGAAAAATTATGTACGGGGTGAAAATAACTAGTGTCTATTCAGCATTTGAACCATAAATTAGTTCAGAGCAATTTTGTTCGCCACATTTTCACTGAGATTTCGCTTTCAAAGTTACACTATATGTCACAAAATTTTTTTTCAACTAGTGTCTAGTGTCTATTCGGCATTTGAACCATAAATTAGTTCAGAGCAATTTTGTTAGCCACATTTTCACTTGAGATTTCGCTTTCAAAGTTACACGATATGTCACAAATTTGTTTTTGAACTTGAATGTGTAGATGAGTTATAATTATGGAACATACTTTTACATAGATCTTCAGTGTAATCGGTTTCCAGTAGGTTTTCCTTGATGTTTAAAATTATCAATTTAGAAATTTAAAAAAGAGCAGAGCATTGGGTTATATAGTAAATGTAACAATAAAAATTGAATAAAAATGAGTGGAAAACAGGTTTGGCTGTTAAAATGCTTAAAAACACAATCCATGCACTCCTTCAGCTGTCAAAAGTGCATTTTGGCATAGGGAATTAAATGTTGATTAGTTGCCGAAATATTTTGCTGCACCATGATGTTCCCATTATTTAACCACATACACCTGCTTATAATGGATAACAAAATTTGTAGTTTGAGTAACTTAAACCCATGTATTTTCAACACATCCTTAATGTTAATATCATCATCATCATCATCATTGTCAACCATTATCAATCCACTGCTGGACGAAGGTCTCCCCAAGTTTCCTCCACAACGGTCTGTCTTGTGCCAGTCTCCTCCATGTCACTCCCGCATATTTACGAATTTCATCCACCCATCTCCCATGTGGTCTTTTTCTGGGTCTTTTCCTGTCCCTTGGAATCCAATCTAAAATTTCGGCTGTCCATCTATGGTCTGTCCTTCTGGCAGTATGTCCAGCCCATTGCCATTTCAGGGATTTAACTCTGATCATGATGTCTTCCACTCTCGTCATTTTTCGGATCCACGAGTTCCTCTTCTTATCTCTCCTGGTTATACCAAGCATGCACCTCTCCATGCTTCTTTGAGTTGTCTGCAGCTTTTGTATGTCTCTTTTAGTTAAGGTCCATGTCTCTGCACCATACGTAAGCACTGGAAGGATGCATTGATCAAACACTTTTCTTTTAAGACATAATGGCATATTGCTCTTGAAAATTATGCTGTTTCTTCCAAAAGCTCTCCAGGCAAGTTTTGTACGCCGATTAATTTCTTCCTCAATGTGACCCTCACTTGATATCTGCTGTCCAAGATAAACATACGTATCTGTTATCTCCAGTTTTTCTCCGTCAATCGATAAATCTTCATTTCTTGTAAAAGCATTGAACATCACTTTTGTTTTCTGAAAGTTCATTTTTAATCCCACTTCTTTACTCTTGTCAGCAAGTTCCTGGATCATACTCTGCAGCTCTGATGGGGTAGTTGCAAAAATGACTACGTCATCAGCAAAACGAAGATGGGTTAGATAATCTCCATTAATCTTTATCCCTTTGTTTTCCCAGTTCAGTGATTGAAAGACATTTTCCAATGTGGCATTAAAGAGCTTCGGAGATATGGTGTCACCTTGTCTCACTCCCTTTCCAATTTTTATGTGTGTTGTATTTTCAAACAGCCGAATCTTTGCACTTGCATTTTCATAGATGTTATTAATAATATTAATGTATGCATCTTCAATACCGCAGGATTTCAGAGCCGTGGTAACTGCTGATGGTTTCACCGAATCAAAGGCTTTTTCATAATCGATAAAAGCCATGCACAATGGAAGTTCATATTCCCTCGCTCTTTCAATTAGTTCTCTCAGCACGTGGATATGATCTATTGTGCTGTAGCCACTCCTGAATCCAGCTTGTTCTCTTGGTTGAGCCATGTCCAGTGTTACCTTCAAGCGGTGTGAAAGAACTTTAGTGAAGATTTTATAAACTACTGATAGGAGGCTGATAGGTCTGTAGTTTCCGAGATCCTCAATGTCACCTTTCTTATGTAGCAGGATCATTGTAGCGGTGTTCCAATCCTCAGGAATCTTTCCTTCATTAAGGCATCGAGTGAAAATTTGGGCGAGTACTGTTTCGATTTCTCCACTTGCTTCTTGTATGATGTCTACAGTAATTCCATCTTCTCCTGGAGCTTTTCCTCGCTTCATGTTCTTGATTGCATGTGCAACTTCTGCTGGAAGGACTGGAGGAACTCTGGTACAGGCATCTTTCGTGATGTCTGGAGTGCATATATCATCCCTTTCATATAATTTGGAGTAGAAATCTTTCACTCTTGTCAAAATTTCGCCTCTATTTCTTGTTACAGAACCGTCTTCTTTTCTCAGTGCCATAATCTGTTTTCTTCCCTTACTGAGATGTCCCTTTGCTATCTTTAGGCTTTGGTTGTTTTCAATTGCTTTCCTTACTAGTTCACAGTTGAATTTCCTTACGTCTTCAGTGATACTTTTTCTTACTGTCTTGCATAGCTCTATATATTCCACTTTGGAAGTCACATCTTCTTTAGTTGTCCTCATCTCTCTTCTTTTTTGCATCAACATTTTGGTTTTTCCTGATAATTTGTTCACATGCAACTTGTTCTTAGACCCAGCTAATTTTGTTGCTGTTTCCATAAGAGCTTTGGTTACTTTTCTGTTAACTTCAGAGATGTCCACTTCTTCCGATGTTAGGCCTTCTAAAGCAGAGAACCTGTTCTTCAGTTCTAACTTGAAGGTATTATGGTGTTTTTTAAGGTTGGTTATATCAATAGATTTTGTTTGTCTTATGAGCTTGCCACGTTCAAGTTTAGTGTTGAGGTGCATCTTACATCTCACCAATCTATGGTCACTACCTGTGTTGAACTTGTTTAGCACACTGCAGTCTTCTATGACGAATTTTTTGTTACACATAATAAAATCAATTTCACTTGTCGTCCCATTTGGATGTCTCCATGTCCATTTCCTGTGTGGCTTTTTCTTGAAGAAGGAGTTCAAGATGAAAAACCCTTCTGCCTCTGCAAACTCAACGAGAGTATTTCCACGCTGGTTTCTGTTGCCATGACCGAATTTACCTACTGAAGTTTCATTCTGTTGCCGTTGCCCTATTTTTGCATTGAAATCTCCCATAATTATTTTCAAGTGTTGCTTACCTTTATTATTTAGACGACAAATTTCCTCATAAAATTCTTCAATTTCTTCTTCAGGATGACTTGTGGTGGGTGCATAAGTTTGAATAATCTGAGCCTGGTATCTTTTCGAGAGTTGGATAACAAGTCGTGCAGCTCTGTCAGAGGAACTTTCAACTTCTACAACTTTATCCTTCAGTTTCTTGTTTATTATAAATCCAACACCACTAGTTCTGCCAGTATCTGTCCCACGATAGTAGAAGAGATGTCCACTTTTCAGTTCGATGAGATCTTCTCCTTTTCTCCTTACCTCACTTAGCCCCACGATGTCCCACTTGATCCTTTGTAGTTCCTCTTCCAATTCAAGAAGCCTTGAATCAGAAGATAGGAGCGTCCATTGTAAGTAGCCAAGGTCAGCATCAGATGGCAGCCTAGTCCGGTCCTCCGGGGATTCTTAGCACCCTCTGCCTTCATGTCGCACTGGCCGCTGCCTTGGCCAGGTACATTCCAGCTGCCGGAGACTGAGGGCCAAGATTTAAGTTGTGGAATCATTTTGGAGGGGTTTGGCCATAACTCACCACGCTGGCCAAGCGGGTTGGTGAGTGTGGGATAGAATTTCCTCTAATCCCGATGGTATAGTTATACCGCTATGGGCGGTCGTCAGAGCCCCTTTAGTGGGAACAGGATGCACCACGAGAAGGCGGGGTTGACATTTGTCAAGGAGAGGCTGTGATGTTACGCATCACCTGACCTTACATCCCAATGTTAATATATAACACATAATTTAGGCTTTTTTTTTTTTTTTTTTTACAGCTTCATGTCCAAATGTTTCATATGTGGATTATTTAAATGCATTAGTTTGTGAATTCTCTGCTAATCTACTTTTGGTTGTCAGTATCTTACGCTAAAGGAGAAATGTTAAATTTCAGTCGCGAAAGGTGGCATACTTTAGTTTTTTCATATCATTTTTCGTTCTTACTTCGAACTGGTCTTCTACATTGTTCATCATTTAGTCCTATCATTGAGTTCCCTGCGAGTGTTTTATTGTGTGATAAGTCCACATTCTTTGTAATGTACCAACATTTATTTCCGTTAGCACACTTTGAGTGTTCTATGAAAAATACTGTTAAACTTTACCTTATATAAACTGCAAGTTGTGTTTTTGCATTTAGTTGAACCAATTTGTTGGGACCTTAGTTCACCTGCTGAAGCTGTAATCTAGGCAGTTAAATCCATTTCTTAGCACATGTCACACACCTGAATTTCATGTAGTGGTCTCTTTAGGTTGTCATATATTTGCACTGGTATTTCTTTATCATCTGTATATTGTAATATTTTGTGCTAAGATTAATTTATTGTGCTTCAAAATGAAATACTTCATGTGCCATCAGAATATTATTGCAACAAAATGAAAGCAATTATGCCATAAGTTCCTAATTCCAAATTCTTTTTACTGCTGGTATAAATTCCTAAATTTACATTAACTGTTGCAAAATGATTTTAGACTAACTTGGAGCAAGCTGAAGACTTGATCAAGAGGCATGAAACATTCCTTGCCACAATGGAAGCAAATGATGAAAAAATTAATTCTGTTATCCAGTTTGCTCAGCGTTTGTGTGATGAAGGAAATTTTGAAGCCGACAAAGTTCATAAAAAGGCTGAAAATATCACTGAAAGGTATGTACCAAGTATGTTTAGTTACATTTTCTGGTTTAAATAACTGTTCGAAGTACATTTACCATCTATTGGATCTATGTACTAAGATTTTTACATCAATAGCAGGTATGTCATTAGGGAAGTATTTATTGCTTGTTCTGCATCAAATGAAATAATGTTAAAATATAACTTAAGAGATTTGTAAAGTAATGGGGGGGGGGTGTGTATCATAAAGTCAGTTTATATGACAATTTAAAAAGTAACTTGCTTCTTGAAACTGCTGATGGGACACTCTTCTTATTATAGGTAACACATTGTATTATGAAAGCTGTATTGGGGGGGGCTGCTGCTATTTCCAGTTGGTTTCATTGAAGTTGTAATACCACACATTTGCTAATTCTGAAATATGTCACACATTAACCCCTTTATGACGCAACATATTTTTCTCAATGGCCATGATTAATTTTTCTGTTTCTCTTATAAAACTTAAGATTTTGTTATTCCTTGATCTATAGGTTGTAATTCAGATGTTATTTTTTTGGTGAAATGGAAACAAGTTTTATAATAAATTTTGTCTTTGAGTATGAGCTGAAGGGTGTTTTTTGAAAACCCAAACTATAATCCTGTGAGATTCTGCGATACAAATTTTCCTACTTTAGGTAACCATTGTTCAAAAGTATAACCTATCGCTCACAAGCTTGAGTTCTTATTAGTAAGTCAGTTTACAAGGATTTAACACAATTACAATTGTCTTGGGTTTTTATTTTTTCAGGTTCCCATTAAGTGTAATTGCATTTATCCTTCCATTCAACACGAAAATAATTTTTGCACCCCCCCTCCCCCATAGCTTAGGAATATTTGAGTTTCTTCTGTGTAATGGGCTGAAGAGAGTTGCATTGGTGCTGCTAGTCTGATAGAATCCACTACAAAATGGCCTCATTAACACATAAGTGTAGTTTCATGTAGTATCTACCTCATATTTTCTGTATCTGATGATTTTTGGCATATTTGACTCACTTTTCTGGGTCTAGCAGTGTATGAAAGGCATACAAACACTGTGGACAGCCCAAAGAAGCACCACGAGATGTATGCTTAGCGTAACCAGGAAATCTGGGAAGAGGAACTTTTTGTATCTGGAAAATGAGTAGATATCATGATCTAAGTTCAGACTTTCAGATGGCAATGGGCTGGACATATTGCTAGAAAATAACTGACCACCATTGGACAACTGAAATGCTAGACTTGTTGCCAAGGTGGTGGGAGATAGGTGGATGAAATTCAAAAGTTGCCAGAACGACAAGAGAATTGCTTAAAACAGAATTGTGGGGAAGGCTGGGGAGACTTTCCTGCAGTAGTGGATTGAGAATGGTTGTTGATGTGGTATATTTATTTTCACAAAGTTAACTCCTGTGTTTGCATACCCACAGATAATAATGAAGAGATCATTGCCTAAAGACAAATTGAAAGATCATTTCCTATTTGTTTGCCAAAGCACTTTGATCAGAATTTTATGTTATTAGTTCCCTTGCTGTTGATTCCAACTGTACTATTTATATCTCAAAGGGTAATAAATTCAGTCTGGTTTTAACTACCATATCTGATTCTTCGTGAGAAGATCTAGCTCTTCTGAGCTAGTCTTCTACTAGTCTGTGTGCCACCACAATGTGTCTTTGGTATCCAGTTTGGAAACTGCATACAAAGTGTGCTCATGTATGGATTCATATTATCAGAGGTATAATATAGACTTTTAAGCCACTGTATTATTTCAGAGGGTGAGTCGTAAGTTTTGCAATATTTGGATCACTTTGTCTTCATACATACTTTTACGACGAAAGCTGACTAGCATTCAAAGTATAGGCCATCGTGCTGCAGTCTTTAGCTATCTGTCTGCCAGTTCTTCGATTCCGCGGCGGTACCAGTTCTTGTCCTTGGAGTCGAAGAACTCCTTCACCCCAGAGGCCACCTCCTCCCGGTTGTTGAAGTGCCACCCGTAAAGGAAGTGGACAAATGGACCGGAACAGGTAATAATCCGATGGGTGCAAGGTCCGGATTATATGCTGGGTGTGGCATCAGTTCGATGCCCTTAAGTTCCTGGAGTTCTGCCCAGGTCATTCACGCGGTATGAGGCCGAGCGTTGTCCTGCTGTAGGAGAGCGTGCATTCTGTTCACCACTGCCAAGTACTTCTCCTGCAAAACGGCATACATTCGCTCCAGCTCTTCAGAGTAGACGTTGGCGTTCGTGGTCCAGCAGTCTGGAACAAATTCACAATGGATTATCCCCTTGAAATTCCTCCAGATGCAGAGCATTACCTTGTGCTCGAAGCACCCATGTTTGGCAACAGGTTCAGGAAGCTGGCCCGAGCTCAACCACTGCTGTTGTGTGTTAAGATTATGGAAATAAACCCACTTTTCATCACACCTTAACATTCTCTTGATGAAACTTGCATCGTGCAGGTTTTCTAGGAGTTTCTTGCACATTTCCACTTGATGGTTTGCTTTAGCTGATGTCAGTTCATGAGGGACAACGTGGCAGCTCCTGTAGACCTTGCTGAGGTCCTGAAGGTGATGAACCATTATGGTCTGTGATATGCCCAGCTCGCCTGATAATCTGAGTTCTAGTTGTCAGATTTGCCTCTACGGTGTGGTGCATGGCCTCTCAATCCACTGTTAGTGGCCTACCTGGCCGTGGCTGATCATAGAGGTTCCCGTCACCTGAGCGAAATTTCTGGAACCATCTGGTTGTGATCCTGTGGTCCACGAAACCTTCCCCTTTCGCATGACAAATGTTTCATGTTGCTTGAGCAGCATTATGGCAGAGTTCAAACTCTTGAAGCAAAAGTTCCCTAATTAGCCGCTTGTGGCTGTTCATCATTTAGACGTCCCAACCACAGACAGAACAACATGCAATACTGTTCACAGCAACGACTACCACTTAATATCCCTTTTGACTTACTGCAGTGCGCGACTTGAACTAGTTTAAACATGTGACGTACTCGCCGCAGCATATGCGTTTATGCAAATATTGCAAAACTTTACTCTCTCGCTCTGTATCAGACACTAAAGCTGTCAGAGCTAAGGCTTTAGTCCTTTACATGAGAATAAATCACACTAAACTTAACACTAGTATTTTTTTCACTGCCATATGTTTACTGCAGTTAAGTTTAACTTTAGTAATTATTTGGCTGACTTCTTTCTATTAAATTGCTTGTATGTTGTTGCACCCCAACCTAATCTCATCTTTACCTGGTAATTTTGTGAGACTTTTTCTTGTAGACATAAACTGAAAATTTACTAATTTTTTGTTCTGGTGTATTTTGAAATGGTTTAATGTAAAGAAAACATTTGAACCCTGTGAAGTGCATGTGACTATAACTAATGTTTCCCCTTTATTGTGAGCATTGTGATGTATGAATGGCTGTTAAAGAAACAAGTTTCTTTTTGTTGATATAGGCGCAATGCTAATCATGCCCGTGCTGCGGAAATGCTTGAGAAGTTGAAAGATCAACTAATGATGCATCACTTCCTTCAGGACTGTGAAGAGGTATAGTATATTCTTGATTCATATTATACAAGTAACATTACAAGTTGAAATTTTTACATGAGCAATGTATCATTTATTACTTTTTATTTCAGCTTAATGAATGGATTCAAGAGAAATACATCATTGCTCAAGATGAAACTTACCGTAGTGCCAAGACTATTCATAGCAAATGGATGCGTCATCAAGCATTTGCTGCTGAAGTGGCTTCCAATAAAAATCGCCTTTATCAGGTGGAACAGGTATGTCCTTAATTTCATGAAAATGTTTTTGTAATGTTTTTTGCAATGGTAATTTTTAATAGAAATTACATATAGTAGTGAAGGAATGTGGTTTGTTTTGCTTTAAGTGTAGTTTTGTTAATTTTGGGCACATCGGCAAGGCAAAAAAAAAGCCATCCAAAAAAATTTTTAAGGTTACTTTCGGTAGATCATTAGAGAATAATATAGAATGTAGTGAATTATTTTCTATGGGTAATACTGTAGTTTTAACTGGCACTTACTTGTTCAGCAGGTAAAAAGATTGGTTTACATTTTTCTTACTGTCACTGAAGTTCTGACTTTCAAGTTGAAAAAAACTTGAACAAACTGAGTCAGCTAAAGTAAAACATCAAGTACAGTAGAACTTGGTTAATTTGAATCGGAAGGGAAAAAAATGAAATTTGAATTAACCAAAAATTCAAATTATCAAAAAGCATTTATTCATAATTATAACTACAGGGAAATTTTTGAACTTCAAATTATTTGTGAATTCGATTTAACCAAGTTCGAATTGCACAAGTTACACTGTATTATGTTTTAATATGTACAAAAAAACTATGGTATATCTTTTTTTTAAGGGGGGGGGGGGGGTTATTTACAGTATGCTATTAATCATTCCACTCCATTACCTGCTGTAGTTTTTAATGTTCAAAATAGCAGTCAATGGTGAGGAGAATGTGTTGGGAACTTCTGCTTCCTGGGATCTGCGATTGACCATACAGAAGATTGTGGCCGTAAGATCAAATAGCGAATTGCATTAGGCTGTTGCACCATGCTGAACTTACACCAAATATGGAAGAGCAGGGTCATCAGTCTCACCACCAATGTAGACTAGTTCATTCTATTATGTTTCCCCTAGCAACATATGGTTGTGAAAGCTGGACCTTGAAAAAAAGCTGACCAAAGAAGGATTCGTGCATTTGAGCTTGGGTGCTGGAGAAGATTAAGGATACCATGGGCGGCAAGGGTTACCAACAAAAAGAGGTTCTAGAGTGTATCAAACCAGAGATGACACTTCAGGGAAAGATTACCAGACTACAGCTCTCACTTTGGTCATGTGATTGGATTCATTGGAAAAAGATATGATGCTTGGAATGGTGGAGGGAACATGAAGACGAGGACGACAAAGAACACTTTGGCTGGATACAACCAAAATGAACACTGACATGGACTCTCTCTCCCTCAGCTGTTCCAAGACAGTGAGGCATGGAGGTTTGCAGCCTATAGCATTTCCAAGAGTCTGATTTGACTGAATGGATATCAATTATCATTCTAGGTGGTTTGGAAATAAATTTCCCCAGATGAAAAACTCTTTAAGTGATCATTAAAGGGAAAATGTGTTTTTAACTGGTGAACTGAAATTTATGAAACACATTACAAAATTGCTAGTACAATTATAGCTGTAACATTTGATTAATATAAATGAGCATTTAAGAGTTATATTACTTTCTGGCAATGAGAGGAAAGTTTGAACTTTCTAGTGTAACACTTCACACGTTTCTAAGAATTTTGTCTTAGAGAGGTGAGGGCCCTTTTGTGATGTAGTCCAATTAGGCATTCAACATGATGCAGACCACTGCAGCTGTTAGTTTGTACCAAATCCCCCTCATCTGGTTTCAATGTTTCATGAATACTATTTGCATACTTGCAAACTGTTATGGATTATCCGTAAAATTTACGGATTTCTGCTTAATTTTATGGATAGGTCTCTTTTTACGAATTTTTTAATATTTTGATTGCTCAATCGGAATATTTCAATCCCCTGCAACCATCCACTTAGATTTTCTACCGGACCTTGTGAGCGCTGTGTCACGCGATAATGTCATCTTTTGACTGGCAGACTTGGTGACGTTGTGCGGTAGCTCTCTCTCTCTCCACAAGAGTGCTCAGGTGACGTGCTGACCAGAGTTCACCAAAATACATAATTACGCGTATAGTATGCATCAAAATTTTACCAACTCGTACAAATACGCATCTGAAAATTTTCTCTATGCGCATTTTTACGCACCGGGAATTTTTCTCTACTCGTAAAAGTATGAATCTGGAATTTTTCTCTACTCGTAAAAGTGCGCGTCTGAAAAGGCCCCTGCATTTATCAGTTTGTGCACTTCCAATTGAATTTTAACATTAAAATGAGTTCACATAACTACGTGTAGACAGCCACAAAAATATTAAATTCCCCAAAATAACATATTTTTTGTCATATAATCCTGTTTAGAGTTATAAATTTAGGTTCTGCTGATTGTACGCCAATGCCGATAATTCGCCACTTAGACTGCTTATAGCCCATTGAGTTGCTCACGGTGGTCGTTAAACCTCCAATAAAAAAAAAAAAAAAAAAAAAAAAAAATTCGCCACTTAAAAAAATATATATATATATTTTGCAGTACTTCGATTTTTAAAAAATCAGCTTCTGAATTGCCAGGATAGGTTGTATATTTGGGAAATTACCAGAAATGCATTAACAACAGTAACGTGTAACACAGTATGAAGATGGAAGTCTGCAAACAGTTGGAAGTTGTTGTTTCTTACCTGCAAGCATTTTGGCAAAAAAATTGGACCCAACGAAGACTATCATTTGCTCTTGCAGCTGATTGCATTCTGTGGAAAGCTTAGCCTCGCACACATTTGTGGGTGCAACATGTCTAACTACAGAGCTGCTGAAAAACTAATCAATTTTGCTCTTCATTCACTTGAAAGATAAAATCATTTAAAAATTGGCATTTAAAAAAAAAAAAACTTTTTTTTTCTACTTCAAACTGCTGGGTCATCCTGTGAATTGGAACTTTTCTGTATAAAAGTATGGTTCAGGATAAACTTTGTGGGTATTTCACGGCCTGCGGATTTATGAAGGAATTTTATTTATTTCCCTGAATTTCACTGTCTGGATAATATGAAGAAAAATATGGTATATATTAGGTCTAAGACAGATGCTAGGCAAAGTTCTAACTGCAGGCTTGTGTGCTTTTGGATAGAATTTCCTTATTAAAATCAGTACACATACTGTACTGGTATAGTACAAACCTGGAAAAACAATGGATTTAAGTCTTTTCACCATGCTTGGTATACTGTCGTAAGTGTCGCATGCGTGCTTCTTTAGTTTTTGAGTATTACTGATAGACACCTCATAAGGTTGGCAGTTCTGTGTATATATTGTAATTGGCCCCTGACTATGGCATGGGGGGAGGGGGGCAGTGGAAATATGAATTTCACTTTGGAACACTAAATTGCGATGTAACTTTGGCCCTTTAGAACCTCTGCGAACCAGAAGACAATTTCCAAAGCACGTATTCATACTTTGAACCAGAAGTTACCGAAAAAGCAATGTGAGCCCACAGTACAAGGTAAAAACTAAAATATGCACGCAGTATATAAGAATAACAATTTTAATAAATTTACACGCAAGTGGTTAACTTCTGAAATATTGGCTGGATTTTTGCATGTTTAATTTAGCATCAGGATTCTTCACCAGCAAACAGCACTCTCAAGCAAATAAAGGGTCCTGATAAGAATTAATGAGTTCTGAACTTAAGAAGATGGTAGTATAGAACACGCTAAGAAGGTACATATAAAAGTTTTAAGGCAAATATATTTCAGCCATTACTATGGCCTTCATCAGTTCGACTACGATTTGTTTCGTTGCCAGATTGGAAAGGTAAGTTTTTTAACAGTAACTTCGGGTGACGTGATGCAATAAGAGATTTCCAGATGTATGGAACATGGCTCAATCCCTTACCACAAACTTTCTTCCTACAAGCTCATCAATATCTTCAAAAGAGAAGGATATAGACTTGCCATTCATTCTTCTCCTTCAATTTCTGTTATCCTCCGTAATGACAGACCCAAGACCACCTCCGCTTTCTTCGCCTGGAGTGTATAAAATTCTGATCAAGCCTAACGTTGGATTAACTGCGTACATTGGAATTTCATTCCGGAAAATTCTCTCAAGACTTCAGGAACACAAATCTGATGTAAAATTTGGAAAACCTTCCTCTGCCTTGTCTCAACTTACCATGGCTAACACTTCTGCTATTCCACTTTGGTCCAATATGAAAATGTTGGCTTCCTTCCAAAATCTGTTTGCTCTGAGATCTAATTTAGAGAAAGTTTGGAAATTTTATTTTCCAAAAATTGCAACTCTGAGCTCCCCATTTTCGTTCCATACATCTGAAAATCCTTAATTGCATCACGTCACCCGGAATTGCAGTTACAAAACTTACCTTTCCAATCTGGCAACGAAACAAGTCGTAGTCTCACTGCTGAAGGCCATTCTGAAATATATTTGCCTTAAAACTTTTATACGTAACTTAGCATGTTCTATTCTACCATCTTAATTTGTTTGTGCATTGCCTACCACTCTTTTGAGTTCTGAACTTATTGGGTAGAGGCAACAAAACTGAAGTCCAAAAAGTACTTACGGCATTATCATTTGTAAGTTATCTAGAATTGAATGTAGAACTGATGATTTGCATGGACAAATTATTACTTACATGCACAAACTTATTTTTGTAATGTCAAAGCACCTGCGCACACACACACACACACACACACACACACACACACACACGCACGCACGCAGAGTGTATTGCTTGTGGTTTCTAGACTCCTCCATCAGACAGTCTTCAGGGATGAAAACAGACACTGTAGGAGGTCCTCTCTCTGAGGCAGCTGTGAATCTTAGGTGGAAATCTGTTTACCTCCCAATTACTATGAAATACTTCCTCTGCAGTGAATGGAGATTGCTGACACCTTCGTACTTGTCATTTCTGATGGGTTAATCAACCAGATTGCTGGTCATCTTTCCATCACTTCTGTAGTGTTTCGCTAGTTTTATGCAGCTGAGAATTCATCGGCTGTTGTAGATTTTCCCTGTTTAAACTTGAAAAAGGCATGTTTGTGGCTAAAAATTCTACACTGGCGGAAAGTGAAAAAAGAACACCAAGAAGGTATTGGCGGACAGATCATGAAATTTACATATGTTAATGGGGTCTAGTTTACGTAGGTGTGATGTTAATTTCGGGACCAACCAGTGAGCGCTTACGCCACAGCACGGCATAATATGCAAATTATCGTCGGTGGCATTTAAGGAGTACGGCGAAGTGAATGTAATCAGTCGTCGGCGTACGGACACGTGCGAAAACCCTGAAGAAGCTGCAATGCCTGGACATGGAAGATGTGTAAGATTTCAGCAGTTATCGGACTTTGAGCGAGATCGTCAAGTCGGACTCCGCGAGGCCGGGTGGTCGTATCGTCGTGTTGCGGAGCGAATTGGACGGGAAGTATCGGTGGTGGCACGATGGTGGCTTGGATGGTCCGAGGAACATTCCCACACGAGAAGACGTGGAACCGGGAGTCGCAGACTGACTGAGTGGACCAATCGACGCATAAGAAGAGTGGCGTTGTCAAGCAGAACATCCACTGCAACGCAAATCCGAGCTGCCTTTGCACCTGAGGTGACTGTGCGAACAATCCGCAACAGTCTACTGGATGCAGGATTATGTGCACGTGTGCCTCTGGCATGTGTACCTCTGACTCCAGCCCACTGTCGGGAAATGCTGCAGTGGTGTCGCCAACGTCTGCACTAGAGAACGCAATGGCCATCTGTCGTGCTCAGCGATGAAAGCAGATTCTGCTTGGGAGCCTCCGATGGCCGTATGCGTGTTCGCAAACGCACAGCGGAGCGTCTCCACCCTTCTTGCATCCGCCAGCGACACACAGGGCCTACACCTGGTCTCCTGGGGTGGGGGAGCGATCAGCTATCACTCCCGTACACAACTAGTGTTTGTACCGGGTACGTTAAACAGCACCTCCTACATCAACATCATTCAGCCCGTTGTTGTGCCATTTGTAAGGTTGGTCCATCGTGGTGTTTTCCAGCAAGATAATGCATGCCCACACACGGCACGTGCAACGCAACATGCACTTCAGGGTGTGAGACAACTTCCATGGCCTGCACGTTCACCGGATTTGTCCCCCACTGAGCACGTGTGGGATTTTACGGGCCAACGACTTATCCGGTCTCCACGACCATCCCTGATTTACGCGTCCAGGTTGAGGATGCTTGGAACTCAATACCCGAAACTTGCATCCAACATCTGTACGACAGACTCCATGCCAGAATTGCACAGTGTGACGCAGTTCATGGCGGTTCAACCTCGTACTAACCATGTTACATGGAAATGTTATTTTTCAGTTTACCAGCAAATACAGCTGTATTTTCCCATAATGTTTTGATCACGTTATCCTCTGTATTCCGTTATTATGCTGTCTAAATTTCGTTGGTATCAGAAGTCTCCTTCTTGGTGTTCTTTATTCATTTTCCGCCAGTGTAGTAGAACCCCTGAAATTTCTTTCTCACAAGGTTTGGCTTTCTGCTGGAAGACCTTTTGATACAAAAAAACTGCACAGAGTTAGGGGGAGACTTTTAACCTTTGGCAGGGTGAACCCCAAAACTTAAGAGCTCTGTCTTGGTGCCTTCCCACATACAATGGCAAGCCAGCAGAATTTCAGGAGACCAACTTGAAACACTTAACAATGGATGATTTTACATCTCAATTGGCACAAATTGGCCAAATAATTTGTTACAATATGTATAAAGTTTTGTCTTGCAAGAAATGTCACATAAGTTAATGGAACAATCTTCAGGGCACATGGTAGGCACATGAATTTTAATTTTTGTTGTACAGATGCTGTAATCAGCTGTCGGTTTTCCAACTAGCACCTTTACTAATGTGTTTCTGGATTGGGAATTAAACCTGCAAATCTTAATTTCTCTGAGGTAATGAATTTGCTGACCTGGTCACATATTGACTTGCTCAAATGGAACTTTGGATTTTGATATTATGCACTTGATACAGGGTGATAATTTAAATTTTCTGAGGAGTTGGCCATGTGGGTGACAGTTAATTATGCCACTCTAATTCTAGAAACTGTCTAACAAAAAATTTGTTTTTATGCAGTCTCTTGTTCCAGTGCTGTATAATTCCCAGTTGGGAAATATATTGTAAGAAGCTTTTTTTATAGTTGGTTAAAAAAAAGTCTAGTGTAACATTTTAAATTTGCTATAACATTGCTATGGTTTCAACAGAACAAGTCAGAAAAATAAACTGGCTGTGTAGTGCATTTGCTAGTGTAGGAAATGGCAAAAATATTTGTATCACAATTTTAGTGCTGGTTTGTACTGATTGCATGTGAAATAGTATAAATGCCCCTGCTTTGTTTTTGCAATGCAAGTCATCTTTTTTGCTTTGTGTGCATGCAGTTTGTATGCATTGCACACACAGGTTATCATGGTGTAAGGGTTATCTACATATTACTTTTTACATTTATACAATATTCACTTAATCATTTATCTTTAAAAAATATATAAACTGTTGTTGGTGTATGTAATGCATTTAATATAATGGAGCAATTAACATTCTTCTCAAGGCTGGTCGTGATTTGATGGCTGAAAAACCAGAATTAGCGCCTTTAATTGAGCCTCAGTTGGCTGAAATTGCACAGCAATTTGAAGCCTTGGAAAATACAACCACTCAGAAAGGAGAGAAGCTCTTTGATGCAAACCGTCAAGTGCTTTATGAACAAACTTGTGATGACATTGATGGATGGATTAGTGATCTGGAGAACCAAGTTCTGTCTTCCGAGACTGGCCAAGATCTTACAAGTGTCAGCCTCATTCTTCAAAAACAACAGGTTAGTTTTTATTTTAATTCTGTAATATTTAGAAAAAGTAATTCAAGCATATTATTGACTGGCAGCATTAACATTTTTGTACATCCATGATTTAATATTGTATGGAAAATAAACTTGCTCTGTTATTGGAAAATTTATAACATTTACTCGCACCACAAACACAAGCAGATCCTAATTGCCACCTACCTCATTGGGAAGGTGAAAACAATTAACCTAAACATGTCAACTGATTTGTCTGACACATGGAAATTTGCAGTACAGGAAGAAATGAAAATTGAAGAGCAGCAGCAGAGACTAACTTGCTGACTTCACAATGCAATCCTCCCACCAGATGGTGCACAGGAAGTTATCTAGAACACAGCAACCAATAACCGTAACTTAGTTAATTCAATACAAGAATATTGAAACAACTTCAGCAGTTAGAGTTGCAACCAGTGACAACCTATATATCACTGATGACCTGGATACAAGTTTTGAAATGCATCTGGTTTCAGAACTATAGCGTGGTGGAACCAGTTTTTTTTTTTTTTACATATTCACACCCCAATTAAAATGTTCAACTTTTCACTGTTTTATTTTAATTGACATTCCAGTTGGGTTTCATGGCATCAATTTTAAACCTGTGACACTTGTTTAACCTTTCAATTCGTTGTCATTTTAATTCCATATCAATTTTATGCAGTAATCATTTTCATCAACACCCTGCAGTTGATTTACAGTAAACTTTAGGCTGATTTGAGAGCATCTGGGTTCATTGTTAATTCCAACCAGCTGCTTCAATACTGGTGTCTGACTTTCATTTTTGTTGATAATTGTACATTTTATTTGTTGTGATGTTTTTTTATCACACCCAAACTATGTTCTTCACATTCTGTTGTACTTGAGTAACAAAATTTTGTGGAGGAAATTTCTCTCCTCAGCTTTTTCACCTATTTAGTAATTTTCACTTATTTCTGATGTGCCATTTCAGTCCTGTATGGCTCTTATGCACTTCATTATCAAAAGTCAAACAATTGACAAAATGTTATTTCTTTTGAAAGTGCAAGTACACATTTTAAGATTCCTCGTCTCATCTGTATATTTGTGTGGTAAGAACAAAAATGCATATCAATTGAGCAAGTTTTTTTTCTCTACTGCATATAAAATTGTAGTTGAACTTCACCTAACAATTTTGGGAAGTTTTATAAAGCAGACATGTAAAACACCCAGAATTTTTTTGACAAGTTTTTATAAATGAATAGCAAATTCCCACTTAATTATCTTTCAAGACCTTTGACAAAAGCACCCTGTTTATGCTTTCTTAAGCCTTTTGGAAATCCTCAAATGCAGTAAAGACTTTCCCCAATGGAAAAGTACTTTGTTCTTTTTACTCAACATACGTAGTGCAACTATTTGGCTAGTACAGTCTCATTTTCCACCCCCAGGCAATAAAAACTTGGTGCATCTCATTCATTCTCTGATGTTGAGTTCCATACCTTGGTCATGTTTCTGAGCACTTTTGCAGTACATTAAGCAGGCTAATTTCATAATTCTTATATTAAGTCCAGGGTTGCCAGCCGACCGGGGGAAAAATCAGGGTAATCCGAAAATAAGGCTAAAAATAAGGGAAAACTCGGAGAAATAATTTTTTTGGAAAAGTCAGGGAAAATTAAACTAATTTTTTGCATAATGCGTAGGCAGGCACCAGTGATGCGAATTCTGCGGCAGAGTGCGCCAAAATAAAAATTTTGCGCTGTCTTGCTACAAAAAGCAGATTTTGAGCCATTGCGCGCCAGAACCGCCGTGCCCTGTAGTCGGCGGCAGTACTTTGGCACACTAAATTCTCCGTGCGCATCGAGTTCCGCTTGAAGCTGAATAAGACCTTGTGGTGGGAAGAAAGATTCAGCGATTCCAAGTACTAGGGGTTTTATGTAGTTACTATGGAAATAATCTGTCCGCTACGGACGGCAGAAAAAGAGTATGCTATGGAAATCTGTTCGCTACGTGCGGCGGAAAACGTAGAGTATGCTATGGAAATCATCTGTCCGCTACGGACGACGGAAAACGTAGAGTATGCTATGGAAATCATCTGTCCGCTACGGACGACGGAAAACGTAGAGTATGCAATGGAAATCATCTGTCTGCTACGGACGACAGAAAATATCCAGTATGCTGTGGAAATTGTCGGTCTGCTACAGATGATGGAAAATATCGAGTATGCTATGGAAATCGTCGGTCTGCTGCGGACAACGGAAAATATCTAGTATGTTATAGAAATCGTCGGTCCACTAAGGACGACGGAAAACATCGAGTATGCTACGAAAATCGAAAATTTCAGCCAGCAATTAAAAAAAAAAAAAAGCCGGCGAATAATTCAAGTGTACAATTATAGCTTTTTTAGCACGTCTTTTGTAAAAAAGAGGGTGCTTATGTTATCAGTTTGTCCGTCCTTCTGTCTGTAAACACCATATCTGCGCAACTATTAGTCCGATTTGAAAATTTTTTTTTGCATTGGGAAGCTTGAATTATGGGAATGATGATCCTTCTTTTCGGCTTTTTTTTTTTTTTTTTTTTTTTTTTTTTACGATGTCCGATTTCGCCGCTATATAGGGCTTAAATGCATATGTCGAATTCAAAATACATTTTATTCCATATATTTGTTTCTAAACGTCCAATTGAAAAAAAAAAAATTATCTTTCGCTTCCATTTATGTCAAAGTATTTTAGGTATAGTTACTTTCTCAAGTTATGCATAGATTTTCCACTAGGGGGCGTAAAAGTAAACTGTTTTCCCCGATATCTCTTCTAAAACTTAGATTTGAAAAATCTTTTCTTCAGCAGATACAGCTCCTGATGGGAAATCTTTTGCATATAATTTCTAATTTTTGGTAAAGAATGCTTTGGCCACCAGGGGCATAAGTGTTAATTTTTGCTTCTGATATGTTTGCCATAAAATCTGAGCTTCTAAAATCTTGATTGAAAAAAATTCGTTCGTGGACCGATGCTACTCGCATCAATAAACCTTTTCGAAATATTTTCTTTTTAAAATATTGCATAGTTTCACTGCTAGGGGGCGTAGATGTATATATTATTTTTGTCGATAGCTCTGCTTCTTATGGTCCAGTTTGTAAAATTTTCTTCATTGGATAGTTTCTGGTGTGACATGCATTTAAAATAATTTCAAAATTTTCAAGTAATTCGTAGACTTTCCGCTAGGGGCACAAAGGTAAATTGTGTTTTCCCCAATATTTTTCATATACTTTCTAATATTTTGTAAAGAATGGTTTGCCCACCAGGGGGGCATAAGTTTTAATTTCTGCGCTCTGGTGTATTTGCAGCAAAATCTGAGCTCCTTAAAACTAGACTAATTTTTTTTTCTGACCGATACCGCTCACATCAAAAAACCTTTCAAGAATACTTTCTTCCTAAAATGCACGTTTTTCCCGCCAGGGGGCGTAGGTGCAAATCATATATTTGTCCATATCTTTGCTTCTAAGAGTCTGATTTGAAAAATTCCTTTGTTAGAGAACGTTTCCGCTGCGAAATGTTTCTCACATAAATTAAAATTTTTCTTAATGCACAAGTCTGTAACCAGAGGACACCACCCCGGTGGCGCGGTGGTCGAAGCGATGGCTTCTGATCATTTGTCCAAGATGGGTCCAAGTTCTAATCCCGGTAAGGCACGGATGTTGTGTTTGGCTTACAGAACTGGCTCTCTCCCTTCCCTGGTGTCAGTGGCCCTAAATTAGGGACGGGCAACTGCCCTTAGCCCAATGAGTTGCTGGTGGTGGTCATTAAACCTCCAATAAAATAAAAAAATAACACCAGAGGATGTAAGTTCAGGATTCTGTTTACAGCAATATCTGCGGGATTAAAAACCCGATTGAAAAAACTTCTTTTTCGGTCAGATGCTATTGTTGTTTTCCATACCAGTTCCATTGACTTTAATTTGCATCAGAACGGATTCAAAAGAAGTGCTCATTACACCCAAAATTTCAGTGTCATCTTGTTTATATTGCATTGAATATATTGGATTATAGATGTGGCATTTAGTATGTATATTATCATGGTTATACATAATCTGTAAATTTTACCTGCAATTCCCCACAAAATTATCTTCAGGAAAACTTGGAAAACTCTGGGAATTTTTAAAGCCAGTATGAGTGGCAACCCTGTGGGTTTTATCCCTTCCTTTATGCAATGGAACAATAACATCCCACCAATGGTATGGGGTTGTTTATTGTAGGTTAAGGTTGAAAAACAGACTTGTGGTTACATTGTAAGTAGGAATGTATTTGGATTGTATGTCGTGGGGGGATTTCAAAAGTCATGGTATTCTGTGATTGAATAAGTGAAATAATAAAGAAAACCATGCATTTTGCAGAGAGCTTCACAAACCTGATCTATGCAATGCTTACATTGGTATAAACTGCTGCTCCTCTGAAAGCATATTCACTTTCATATTATACTAACTTACTTCACCAGAATTAAGTATATTTTAAATATATTAACAGTAATCACTACTTGTGCGGTCTAACAAAGTAAAATGTTACTGTTTTTTCGAGTACTTAAATCAGAAGGGCATTTTAGATTTGTATTACATAAGATCATTGTTAAATGAGTGAAAGAGTTCTATTAGCAGTGCAGGGTTGTAGATGGCATTTGATATACTTCTGCAAGTATGGTAGGAAAGAAATGCAGGCGCTGATTGGATTCTGGAAGCTTAGAGCTCTGGTATCTGGCTTGTGTAGACAACTGGGATTAATACTTATTCAGCTGCTGCTTTGTTCTAAATTTGGTAGCTAAAATTGATCTGCTCAAGTCAGCATTATGTAGTCTAAATGTGTTCATTGCAATTTAACTTTGTGTTACTGCTGTGCATCTGGGTTAGCCTGGGAAGGAGGCAGGAATCTTTAACATTCTTTAAAAGCAGGTGATGTAAGCATGTTACAATGAAGTTTTTGATATGTTATAGTTAGTGCAGTCTTCCTTTATTTTTGAATTTAAGTTAAATCACAATCTATGCATCTTCAGTTCTTTGTTTTTATATATTGAGACTAGGCTACTGTGTTTTTGTCTTAAGAGTTAATCATCTTTGCACAATAGAAAATTAGACTAAACTTGTGTAACCACTTTATGAACATTACATTATTTTTCATGTTAGAACTATTTTTTAAAGACGTGGATGTTGTGCAAAGTACTCGTTCTCAAATCTGTCGGATGTTTTTTTCTCTTTGAGTGCATTCAGAATTGCAATTAATTTTTTTTCTGGCTTTATCAGATGATTGAGACGCAGATGGCCGTTAAAGCCCAACAAGTCACAGAACTCGGAAGTCAGGCTGAACATCTACAGAAAATGGATCCTGAAAAGACAGACGAAATATCCAGAAAGAAGGCCTATGTAGAAGAAAGGTAAAGTGAAAATTATAAAACTACTTTCTCTGATGTAGCATGTACCTTATACAGAATAATGTTGGTTCCCATTTTAAGCAATGGTCTGGGAAACCTACAGCACTTTAATTTTAATGCAGTTTATTACTCTCGTATTTAGAATAACAATGCCAATTTTAAATACCTGTTGTATTTTCATTTTAATTATTAAATTGCATGCAAGTATGAATTTCTGAAATATAATGTGTGACTGGAGATGTAACATTCTTTGCAATTGCAACATGCATACCTGCCAAGTCTACTGGATTTTCTGGGAAACTCCGTTTTCGATGTTTTCTCCTGGTCTCCCTATTTTAACTGAATCTCCCAGCTTTCTGGCATTTTCTTAGAATTCCCTAAATTTGGGGATTTTTCCAGGGAAAACATTTGCTGTAGAAAAAGACAAAGGGTGGTCGAATGGCAAGCTGCAGCTATTGCTACCCCGCAGGCGCAGCGGACTGTAACCAATGAGTGAAAGCGTACCCCCTCCCCCGTTTGCCAAGTGAAACTTGTTTTCAAGAGAGAAGGAAGGAGAGCGACCTTTGTCACAGTTCCTTATTGGATATAATTGCGTAAGTGTGTATTCATTTTATCTTTGCTGGTTTTTTCGTTTTGGTGTGTGTTGTTAGGTCTGCTTCTAAAAAACAAAAATACCTTCAGAGATTTAAAAGCTCATACAGTGCAGAATATCCCTGCATAGTAAAATCGCGTGAAAGCATGCTTCCTGCAGAGTGCAGAATAGATTTTAGTGTGGCTCATGGAAGCAAAAATGGCATTGCATACCACATGAGAAGCATCAAGAAAGTGGTGCAAGATATGCTAAAAATACTACAAAAAGTTTGTCAAGCAGAAGTGAAAATAACTTGGAAGTAATTTGTGCGAAATGCCTTATTACTTAGTTTTCGATTGAGAACAATATTCCGCTGAGCTGCGCTGATCACATAGGTCAGTTTCTAAAAAAAAAAAAAAAAAATCAAAATCAAAAAGTGGCAAAGAGCTTACAGATGTGCTCAGACAAAGACTTCTGCCATCGTCGGAATATTCATAGCTGAAGGAACTTTCAGATTAGTGGCCGATCTAAAATCTTAACCTTTCTGCATCGCGACGGACGTTAGAGAAGATTCTAATGCAGAGCTTTACCCTATTGTTGTGACATACTGCAGCTATGAATATTGTGTAGTTGAGAATGTCTTAGCAGTTCCTGTCTTAAATGGGGACAGTACTGGAAGAAATATAGTTAATCTCCTTCTAGAGAATCAAAAAAAAAAATTATATTCCCATGGATAATTGCATTGGATTAGTGGCTGATAACGCTTCTGTGATGGTTGGGAAGAGAAATTGTGTTGCTTCTGTTTTACAGGATTGTCAAAAACATTGTCATTGTAGGATGTCCTTGTCATCTTTTGAATTTAGCAGCAGAAAAGGGTTCATGTCTGCCTTTAAATGTAGATGAACTGTTAGTAGATATTATTTGCAAAGAAGTTCAAAGAGGAAAGAAAAACTTAAAGGTTTTCAGGAGTTCAGGAACTACACACAATAGTGAAACAAAAAAGGTGCTAAAACATATTTGTACAAGATGGCTTTCTCTAGGTAGGTGCATTGTCAGATTAACATTGTGGAATTCTCTTACAAATTTTTTTTAAAGATGAAACATCAGTGAAAAAATAATGTAAATCTAGGGAATATCCCAAGATTGTAGGGAACAAAAAAGCACATGTGTCAAGGAAAAGAAGTGCTGAGGAAGTAAGATTAAACTGCAATTCCCAAGATCGGTCTAAAAAGTTAAGAGTACTCTTTCCCATGAAGAGAGACTGTTTTATTTGCTCCCTACTTATGTAAATAAGGCTTGTTTTTTTTTTCTGGCTTATATTACCCCATATTTCAACAAAGTAAACTCTCTTCTGCAGTCCACAACCCCTTTTATCCATAGACGTAGACTCGTATTATTAGACTTTCTTAAACAGATGCTGTCCAGGTTTGTGAAGCCATGTGTAATGAATCTGGAAGAAGACTGCATGAATGTCATTTACAACAACATTAAGAACCAGAAAGAAGATTCTGATTGGAGATAAAACAAATAGTTTGAAAGATGAAGATAAAAAGCTATTTTTGTAAAAATTAGAAATTATTATACTGAAGTATGTGATTACATGCATAAAAAGTTTCCTCTGAGTAAGACTTTAAAGCATGCAAAAGTGTGTGACTACAAATTCATTGAAGGTGCTTCATTTGCTAGTGTAAAATACTTTTGTGAAAAATGTCCCTTTTTTTTGCAAGCAAGTGCATGTAGTCTTCTTGATGACTTGCAGTCAGAGTTTTGTGAGTTGCAAGTCACAAAATTAAGTGCTAACATACAAAATGAGAAAAGTGCTGATGTCCAATGGGTATTGATAAGCAAGCATAAATATCAGTTAGGGGAGAACCCATTTAATGGAATTGCATGTGTGATGCTGTTCAATCTTCCAATATCTCACAGCAATGCTTGAGTGCAAAATCAGAACTGATTTGATTAAAATAAAATTTTGTGTATTTTTTTAATATTTTCACTGTACAACAATGTGTAACCCTTCTGTTCAGAAAACTTGAAAATTGTTATCGTCCTGGAGCGGGGATCGAACCGGCACCTCCCAATTTCCAGCATGCTCAACCAACAAACAAATCTAGCATGCTGGGCAGCATCATACTCAACTGGAAATCGGGAGGTGCGGGTTCGACCCCCACTCCAGGACGATGAAAATTTTCAAGTTTTCTGAACAGAAGGGTTACATGGTATACAGTGAAAATATTAAAGATTTAAATCCCTACCATGTATAATACTTCTTCAGGAAAATAGTTTCCCAATCCATCCGGCAAAAGAAATAATTTGTATATGACTTTGTTAATTGTTGATATTGAGGATGTGCGAGTTGCTGATTTTGTTACTGTGAAAAAGTAAAATCAAGGAAACAGATGTCTTTATTTTCTCTTTTATATCAACACATTTTTGTATTCTTTTCAACATGGTTCATGCGCGTCCTGGAAAAGTCCTGGGATTCCATTTTGTCCTGGAAATGTCCTAAAATTCTGTACATGTCCTGGGATTTTATCCATTCCTGCCTTTTTGTCCCTGCACTATGTTTTGTAGTTGAGGATTTTTCTACTGACAACTTATATCTGATAAATTTCCCTTCCCACCTCCTGCAAAATGTGTGTGTGTGTGTGGGGGGGGGGGGCCTGTTGGTTTTCTTGTCTGTTAGGACTAAATCTGCATTATTAGCATCTTTTGCATTGTGCTTATGTTATCACTCTCTCTCTGTCCAGCAGGGGAAACCATATCTCTGCAATTATTAGTTCGATTTGTAAAATTCTTTTTGTAATGGGAAGCTTAAAATGTAAGAGACCCCCCCCCCCGATGCACAACTTCGCCTCTAGAGAGTGCAAATGAAAATCATATCGAATTTAAAATGCAATTTATTTCATGTTTGCTTCTGAATATCCAGTTGAAATTTATTTTTCCTTTTGATGACATTTATATCCAAGACTTCTTTAGTTACAATCTCCTTTTCAAATAATGCATAAATTTTCGGCTAAGGGGCGTAAAGGTAAATCGCGTTGAAAAATTCTTACGTGAACAGATACCGCTCACCTCAGAATTTTTTTTAATAATACCTCCTGCTTAAAATAGTGCATAATTTTCCACCAGGGGACGTACACGTATATCTTATTTTTGTCCACATCTCTGTTTCTAGTAGTCCAGTATGAAAAATTCTTTCTTTGTAGACATTTTCGGTGCAAAATGTTTCTCATAAATAATTTCAAATATTTCTTAATGCACAAACTTGCCACTAGAGGGTGCAAGTTCACATTTCTGTTTACGGCAATATCTGTGAGACTAAAAACCCGAATGAAAATATTCTCTTTTGATCAGATACTACTAACTACGAAAACTCCTTATGTGTATTTTTTTCCCGAAATAATGCAAAATTTCACTGCTAGGAGGTGCAAATATTTAATATATTTTTCTCAATATCTGTACTTCTAAATGTAATTTAAAAAAATTCTTTTAATGCCAGATACCATTTACCTTATGGAACACTTTAGGTTTGTATTTGAAGAGGTTTGTGGTTCACAATTCTGCCACTAGGTGGTGTTTGCGTACTTCCGTTTGCTGCCTATCTCTGCCTCTAAAAACCCTATTGAGAAATTTCTTTTTTTACTGTATGCCGTTTACTATAATAAAGATGGGGAGTAAATAAGATTATGCTACTATAAGAAAATCCTCTTCAAGTAATGTACTCCCCCCCGGGGGGGGGTGTAAAGGTCTAAACGTTTGTCTTGCTGTCTCTGCTTCCGGCAGACATTTGAAAAGCCACCCCAGTGGCGCAGTGGTCTAAGCGATGTCCTCTGATCATTCGTTCGAAAGGGATCCGGGTGAAGCATGGATGTTGTGTTTGTCTTACGGCACTGGCTCTCTCTCCCTTTCCTGGAACCAGTGACCCTAAATTAGGGACAGGCGACCCGTTGAGTTGCTCACAGTGGTTTCTAAACCTCCAATAAATAAAAAAACAAAAAAATTGAAAAGTTATTTTTCCTGAGCATAGCTTTTGCTATGAAGAATGGTTTTTTTTTTTTTTGCATGTTTTCAACTTTTTCATTATGCAAAATTCTTCTGCTAAAAGGCATAGTTATATAATGTTTCCTTCTATATCTCTTCTTTTAACTGTTCAATTTGAAAATCTTTTTGCCTCTAATACGTTCTCCCTACTATAGGAAACATTTCTTGCACAATTTGTTGATTTTTGTAACATACTTTTCTGCCACTGGTGGAAGTAAATAGCTGATTTTGTGTGGGGTATTTTGACATTTACTGAAATTTTCTAATGAATACTTAATAAAAAAAAAAGTTGCCATAAAATCAGATTACTTTGTTATATCAGAAATTTAAATCTAATTGTTTCTTAGTATTTTCTGAGCTAAGTAATCACTCTGCATCTTTTATAATTAGTTTTCTAATCATGCTCAGTTAAGTTGCCTTGATCACTAATGAATGCCGTTTTACACAGACCTTGGACTTAAAGTTTTCCTGTTATTCTCTTTCATTTCACGTTGGAAATTTTTGTGCATACTTTGTTTGCTGGGGAGTACAAATTTAAAGCATAGCTACATCATCATTATGTTGAAAGTTCCTTTCCTAAATGAAATATAACACATATACTTGCTCCCATGATTGTGTTTAAGAAATAACAATCCCTATGGTCCTTTGAAGAAGTTATAAATATTTCAAATTTCCTTACCCTTAAATTTCCAATGGTAAGCATTATTTCAAAATAATTAAATATAAATAGTATTTTATGTATTGATTGTGTGGTATATGAAAGCATTTCAAGAGTAATGCCACATACCTATGTATTTTTTAGTTTTATGGGGTTTTTTTTTATTCTGTAATTTGCTTCAATAATTGAACTAAAGCCAAAGTAGAAAATAATTTTTTCTCAATCAGTGTAGTATACTGTATATAAAAATTTAGTTGATATTAAATCTGGTCACATTTTCAGTGACAGTTTTGGTATTTCAGTATTTATCTGTGATTCTAAGTTTCTGATTAGCTGCAGCAGACATCATTTTTAACATTTTACATTAAGTTTGCCCAAGCATGTATGAAGTTGTTAGTTGTAAATTACAGGTTGAACAGACATATGGTTTCACTATATTTTAAGTAAGAGTGTTTGGATTGTACGTCCTAGAAAAGTCCTGGAATTTTGTGATTGAAAAAGCATATGAACCATGTTTCATGCTTGTGTGCCTACAAACACTTTTGTTGGGGGCATAAAAATATTTTACTGTACATTTTGAGGTTTATAGCTGTTTGTAAATCGTAATATTTTCTTTGTTTCTTGAAATTGAACTAATTTGGTAAGCTCCTTAGGAGCGTTTAAGAAGTTTAGACATTTCTGTTGATTTGCGCTCTTTCCACTGAAGCTGCTGAACTATGTATGACCTGATCAAAAGCCTGTCTAAACTTTTTAAATGTTTAAAACAAAGGACAGATCATTTCTCTGCTGGCCATATGTAAAGTTTGGTCTGCAAAATCTGTATTGTTTCTATGGAGCCTAATTGCAGGTGGGAGGAAGAAATTTTACATTTCCACAGAGATGCAGCTTGATGACAATGCAAAAAGAATTAATGACAATTGCTAGTATATGGAGATCATGCCTGTTCTTATTTCACTCTTATGGGATCATTGCACAAATTCAAAGGAAGCATAGGCAGGTCTCTGGAAGATGTCCTTTGCACGTAAATGCTGGAGGCAATGAGAAAACTGTTGCTACTGTTCTTGAACTCGTTAAGAAAACCTACAAATCACCATTCAGGAAATAAATTTAGATATCAGTGCATCGACTGGAAGTGTGGAAGCATCTGTTCATCAACATTTGAAGTTCCACAAGATCTTTGCCAAATGTGTACCCCACAAACTGACAAAACGGGGGGAGGGGGGGGGAAGGCTTAGAGAGAATAACCTAGATGAAGATAAGGTTGATGCAACTTGGTACTAGATGGAATTGACTATTGGTTTATGAGAGGACCATGCGCGCTGTGGACAAGACTTTCAGACAGCAGACTTTGAGAGAGTGAAGTCTCCATTGAAAACGCCACGGAAGAGCCTGGGTGAAATGCTCGTTCGGCAATTGGAACGGTGGACGGTATGAGATGGTGTACATAGTGTTTATAGCGATTTTAACTTAGGATTTTTAAGCCTTTTTATGTTGTACGAATTTGACCTAACTTGGAGCACTTGACATTTCTTCTGCAATTCTATAAAAATTCAACATTGACGAAATAGCCCTAATGGCCAAGTACTAAGCAGAGCTCAAAGTGGAATAAAACCTAACCGCCAGTTAAGAAAGGATAGAGTATTGGACAAGACAGTGTAAATAGTGTATATAGTGACTCTTAATTCAGAAATCTTTTTAATTGTTATCCGGAAGGTTTTTCCCTGCTCCATACAGTCAACACAACCTAGTGTGCTGGAACCAAGTTAGCCCTAATGGCTGGACACCACATACAACCATATAGAGGATATGATACAACTTTCGACAAAAAAGGTTCTCAATAAAGAAGCAGAATAAGGCTAGTACATACTAGGACACTATCTGCACGCAGACAGTGAACCAAGCGATATCGAACATGTGCTTATCTGGAAAGAACTATCGATATGGGATTGAAGACTCATTTCGGTAGGTAACATGTTTATGACTTTTAACTGAATTGTACCTGAAAATTATTGAATAACTTAGTGCATCACCGCAGACTGTACCCCATTTATAACGTGTATAACAGAAGACTCTGTGATGTTAAAGCATCTTTGTGAAGGCTTGGAGTAGGTTTGTACAGATGCTGGCAAGTTTGAACCTAGTGGCCCCAAACAGTTAGAACATTGTTACAGATGGGACAGTTTTATTACTATGTAATTCTTGGAAAAATTGACAATTATGTTTGGGTTGCAGAAAATGAACCTCATCTCCAAATACTCTTGCAAGACTTTTGCTCAAGGAAAAGAAAATGTTCAAAATTATTTTAAATTCTATAGGAGTGGTAGCTATGGACACTTTACCTGAAAAACTGGCTACCATTGAAGGGTAAGTTTTATCCCCCTGTTCTGCATGTGACAGTCGCTTAAAAAGGTCTATAATGTTGAAGTATGTTAAATGCTAGCAGTTCATTCAGTTAATGTATCCACATTTGATCCAGTTTGAACATTAATTTCCAACTCATCCATGATTTCACTTGATACATGGAACCAATTCCTTATATTGTGACATACTGCTTTCCTACTAGATTAAATGACATATCAATGTACCGTAATTTTCGGACTAAGAGCCGCATCGGCGTAAGGGCCACAGGTGAGAAATTTTGCAATCTTGGAAGCAAAAGTTGCTGTAAGGGCTGCAGCTATGAAATCGTGGTGCTGCTCAGAAAACTAAATTATCTTATTTTCATGAATTAACTCGCACCCAACGTAATTATATGTATACTTCAAAGGCTAATTCTGAAACTCAGTGTCAATCTGCTTTATGCACTTATTTTTTCATACTGGCAAAAGCTTTTATTTATGCATTTTTTTAAATAATGCTAATGATATTTGTTTGCCCTTATTAAATGCTCAAAACCATCTTATGTAATAAATATAAATCACAGTTAATCTTAAGACTCCTATTAGAATATTGCATTGCTCGTAAAACCGCACAATTGTCTAAATTCCATTCAATGTGGATGTCTGCTATAGGATGGTTCTCTGTTCACCGCAATAGAATCCTCCGTCTTAGAAGTAATTAACTTATAAATTATCACTTGTAATGCTTTCGATTAATGTTTTCTTTAATAATATGTTCCTTCTATCTTTATGTTTTTGTTAGAATGAAGTTGCTTTTCTGTATGCAGCTGCTAAATGGGGTAGTTAACACGTCCCTCCCACGCTTCCTTTTACCAGCTGCCTCGCACGTGTTCGCTTATCCCCCGCCAATCACTTCGAAACAGCGGGCTCCGCTTTCTCGCTTTTTTCTTTTAAGTGGTTTGACCTACTTTCACTCAGCCTTCGCGATGAGCTCCGTCCGCTTTTACATGAATAGGAAACTCTCCCTTCTTTTGCGTTTGTGAAAAGATTTTATCTTCAGCCAAGTATTAAATTAATTGCCCTTTGTTAACATCATTACTTGTCACAATCCTTTTCATGTTCTCCGCTTTAAATCAGGAGAACGTTTTGCGGCTTCAATGCAGCTTTCTAAATATTTGTTAACATCGTTACTTGTCACAATCTTTTTCATGTTCTCCGCTTTAAGTCAGAAGAACGTTTTGCGGCTTCAATGCAGCTTTCTAAATATTTAACAAATTTATTGCCAGATGAACCAAGAAGAGTGAACAGAATTTGTCTTTCATCCTGCCAGTATTGTTTAGAATAGGTCAAGGTCACTGCTAATGGAATTGCTGGAATAGTCCTGGGCAGGCTTTTGCATTGTTCATGTTCTTGAGCTCGGAAGTCATGCTACTGGTTTGTGTGCTTATGTCTCCATTCCATCCCCCCATCTATTAACATTCCATGCTACTGCCATGGGATGTGCTTCCCCACTCCCATGCAAAGGGCATTGGATCAGACATTCCTTTCACAAACAAACCTCCTGACCTTAAGACCTACACCTTACCATAGTGCCCCCCCCTCCCACACTTTCCCTCCTAAACCAACATCAGCGGAGCGGAGTTATCATTTCAATAGACGTGTCTAACGTAAGAGTAGAAAAAGGGAAAAAAACGATCACAGTAGAGTTTGTAAAAAAAAAGTTCTTTGAAAAAATTTACTAAGCATCTGCATGGAAAAAAAAGGAGCGCAGAAACAGTCTTTTCAAAACAAATTCGGCATAAGAGCCGCACACCCGAAAAATTTCACTTTTAGTAACGTAAGAGCCACGGCTCTTGGCCCAAAAATTGCAGTAGTTTTTTCATGTGATAAAAAAGAAATTTGTGAACTGGTGTTTGTGTTGTGGTTTCATGATGCAATTTTCTTAAACAGTTATTACAAGTTTTTCTTTTCCTTTTTCTAATTTAGTATCAGGTTTTTGATAAATATATTTTAATTCTCCCATTTGTGTATGTCTGGGCACATTGCTGTCTTGAACCTGACATGCATTATTGTTTCATGCTTAGTTAGTACCTTTCATTTCGGGCTTCCCTGAATTTGGGCACATGAGTTTTGTGGCCTGCATACATAATCATAGTTAATTCCACTAAATAAGTAATTTTTATTTTATTGTACTCCACTTTTCATTCTTTTAGTGTGTCCAGACCTTCAGAAAATATTTTCTTTTTAGTCAGAATTGTTTTACATTGCATATTTTCAAAAATAAGGGTAATTCAGAATGATTCATCTGATTTCAAATGACTATTTTATGTGTTTCTAAATATACAGCGATTAAATGTGCATAGTATAAAGAAAAAACTGTCCAAATTTTGTTTTCATACCTTATAAATGTTCTATGTGACTTCAGTTAGTCAAGCGAACTACATAGAGGCAATCAAATTCCTGCCATACATGATCAAGCATGTCTGTTGCCAGTGATTGCAAAGCACTATGAATGCGAACTTTGAGTTCATTTAGCGTTTTGTGGGCAATGGTGGCACATACACATTATTTTTAACATGCCCCCATAAGAAAAAGTTGCAAGGGGTCGGGTCCGGAGACCTGGCGGGCCACCTGTAGTGATATGGCGAAAAACATGAGTTGGAGATTTACAGAAAATTGCTAATTAATATTATTAGGTAATGATGAACTTGATTATTAATTAAATGGACTGTTTTTTTTTTTTTTTGGTTTTTTTTTAAACAAAAAGCAGTGGATCTAAAGGTGGTAGGACAATCACGAAGTGCACCAAAAGAAAACAACTCAAAATCATAAGAGTTACTCACTATTGTCGACCCCAACAAGCAAAAAAAAAAAAAAAAAAAATAACAAATTAAAACCTAAGGCATGATCTTAAAAACTCCCAGTAATTGGAAGGTGATTCCACCACCACCGACAAGAGAAAATTCACGTGGGACACAAAATGACTTGCTCTAACATATATTCCAGGTTAACTAGAGGTTTATTGTGTACTCCCAGGCACATTGTGGAAATCAATTCAATATACAATGGATTCTTTGTGGCTGAATTTTCTTTAGATAACTAGGGCAAAATTAAAAAAATATTAAAAGCTATGATGTTTTGGAGTCCAGAGTATGTTTAACCGTCCTAAATAATCTCTCTCAGAAATTTTGGTATGCAAACCAAGTAGTTTTCACTTGTATGGTTTAGAGGATGAGGGAGTAAGTGGCATAATTTAGTTACTGGCCTGCTTTACAAAATCGTCAAAGGATCTGACTACAGTATATACTCGCGACTGCTTATAGCACATTGAGTTGCTCACGGTGGTCGTTAAACCTCCAATCAAAAAAAAAAAAAAAAAAAAAAAAAAAACAGTATATACTCGCGTATGAGTCGAGAAATTTGGGACAAAATGAGAGCTTCAAAGCAATGGGGTCGACTTATACGCGGGGTCTAAAAAAAATCGTATGTCCAAAAGTTCTTCCCGTGAGGCAAAAGGCAATCTCCCCCCCCCCTCCCAATGCCGATGCGGTATTAATTACGAAATCGCAACCCTCCGAAAGAAAAAGAAAGCAAAAATGCTGATGTGGTAGAATTACGAAATCGCAAACCTAGGAATTTCTCCGCGCTTTGAGAAGTCTCTCTCCTGGCTTTGCGTATCCACAGCGCAGTCACAGCCGCGCATAGAAAGCTCCGCCCTTCCGACTACCAGTTGATTGCACTGATCTTCGACGTAACAGCAAAGAATATCACGTGAAGTGTTTTTCTTTGGTAACGGAGCCATGTGACAGCCAGTGTTAGGTGTTGCTTGTTTGTAATCGCACGTGTCTCGCTTCTCCTATTATGGGTGACACGGATTGTGTAAAGAAACGGATGTCCTATAACGTAGGATTCAAGTTGAAAGTGGTTGCTTTTGCAGAAAATACTAACAACTGTGCTGCTTCACGTCAATTTGGCATTGACGAAAAACTGATTCGAGATTGGCGTAAAAAAAAAAAAAAAACCGGACTTGGTGAAAATCGCAAAGGCGCTGCGCCGTGGAATGACATCTTTCCCAGAGCTGGAAAGTGTCTTGAATGATTGGATTGTGGGCTGCAGACAAAATGGTTACATTGTAACGCGAACTGGTATACTTTTGCAAGCAATGAAGCTTGCAAAAGATGAAAAGTTTGCAGCCGCAAATAACACTTTTCGTGCCTCACCAGGTTGGTGCAAAAGGTTCATGAACCGCTATGGGTTGTGTCTACGCCAGCGCACCAAAATTACACAAAAGTTACCTCGTGACCTCGAAGCAAAGATAATGGAATTTCAAAAGTACGTAATTCAAAAGAGAAAAGAGACTGCTTTTGAACTTTCCCAAATAGGGAACATGGATGAAACCGCCATGTGTTTCGGCCATCCTGGAAATAAGACGGTGAACCAAAAGGGCGAAAAAAATATCTTGATCAAAACGACTGGCCACGAAAAATCCAGTTTCACGGTTGTTCTTTCCTGTTTGGCCGACGGCAGTAAGCTACCTCCGGTAATTATTTTCAAACGCAAAACTCTGCCGAAAAGCGTTGTCTTTCCGTCTGGTGTGCTCGTTCGTGCCCATGAAAAAGGATGGATGAACGAATCCGGAACAATTGACTGGTTACAGAATGTGTGGAACAAAAGGCCAGGTGCACTTTTGAGGAAACCTTCTCTTTTGGTGTAGGATATGTTTGTTGCACACCGTTGTGCAGAAGTGAAAAAACCTGCAGAAAATTCAAAAACAACTCTTGCTGTCATCCCAGGTGGGTTGACATCTGTTCTTCAACAACTGATGTCTGCCTTAATAAGCCCTTCAAGGACAATGTGTGGAGGTATTGGGCAGATTGGATAAGTTCCGATTTGCCGACTGAAACCAAGGGCGGAAATCTAAAGAAGCCGGATATCGTTTTGATTGCGCGATGGGTCAAGGATGCTTGGGGTGCGATACCTGCGGAAATGGTAGTGAAATCATTCAAGAAATGTTGCATTAGTAACAAACTTGATGGCACAGAGGATGATGAGATTTTTATGAGTGATGATGACAGTGATTCTGATGACACAGGCATAGATGGGAATACTGATGTTTATGATGACGCGCCGATGACGGAAGAAGACTTTTTTTAACTGTTTTGCGAGTCTGACTCGGAATCGGATTTTGAAGGGTTCCGATGAAGTTTTTGGGCATGCAAATTAAATTTAGTATTATATAAATAATTTTTTCGTTTTCAAATGTTTTTGAATAAATTCATTGAAATTTATTTTTTTTCTCATTCCGGGATCGACTTATACGCGAGTTTCCGATTTCTTACAATTTTTTCCTCTGAAAGGGGGGGTCGACTTATACGCGAGTATATACGGTATTCACTAGACGAGTGCCAAGAGCTTAACGCTCGATGTACAGATTTGTTACTTGTTTAACTTTGAGCTAGACTCTCTTTACAATTTAATTTACAAGGTTAAGAGTGACATTTTAATTTTTTACAATACACTGTTTTGTTTAGTTACTTGGAATTTTTTTATTTTTTCCCACATTACAGCAATACAAAACAAACAAAAAAGGGGAAATAATAAGTTACTGCCAGGACTCCCACATTAGCTATGACAAAATCTGTGCACAAGTGTTTAGTTGATGCCGTACTAGTGAAACAACAGCAAAAAAAAAAAAATTCCTAAGGAAGGCATGCCATTACAATATCCTACTGTCACATTACTTGATAAGCTAATGAAAAACACTGTTCTAACAACCAAAATTAATGCACACTTAGTCTATTTCTTTAGGCTGTCACTGGCAGCAACTAGACATGTTTATACAAGAATACACAATGACATTTTCAGTACTGTTTTAGGGCTCTGGCAGCCTTCGCACACACCTGAGAGAAAAATTTACTTTTCTTTACTTCCCCATTTGTAATATTTTTTTTTTCTTTTTAATTGAACATAATTTTTCCCTTTCAAAACAATAAATACTTTTCTACCTTCCCTCTATTATTTTTTTTTCAATTCATCTCATAATTTTTTTCTCTTTTGAATCACATTAAATAAGTACAAACATGACGCTGACATCTTTCACATTCGACCTCCTTCGGCAGCACCTGCAATTAGAAGCGCTGTCTCTCGGGCCTTGTCCGCATCTCCCACCCTGCTTCCTGTTTTCCTTTGTGGTTTCAACTCAACTCCCCCTAAGGGCTTCCAAAAACCTATGCTCCTCTCTTTGCACATCACGCACGTGCAGGAAAACACCAACTTCCAATTGGCCGAAGCAAATGTCGTTAATCAGAAAATTTTCGATTGATGCCTCGCAGAGCGGCTGCCTGCCGAAGAGATCAGGCCTCTTGACCCCCAAAAAAATGGCCGTTGCGGTGAATCTGAGGAATTCTGCCTAAATCCCGAAGTTTCCTTGCCGTGAATTTGTACTCTTTCCGATAAACAAAAACATAAATTGGACTTTCTGCACTGGAAAAGCTTGGGGAAACGTCCTTACAGACGCTGTTCTAAGAATTTGCTTTTAGAAAAGGGACACCAGAAACTGTGGTCAAAAAATTAACTAAAAGTTACTAAATAACAATCAATACACAACTATTTTAATACCAGCTACTGACATAAAGCATAAACACGCGTTTTTTCTCATTAGCTACATATGCAATATGATAAAATACTTCATACACTACATGATTACAAATTCACTTTTCCTTATTGAAGCTTGCACGATAATAAAATAAACCGATAACTGTACAAATATGAAACCACAACCTTGAGATTTTTTTTTTTACCTCTCTAAGTTATCCTGACGATCAATAATGCTGCGGTATAGCCAATAAATTTTAAACTAATAAGTCTTATATTCTACATATATAAACTGCAAGATACACTTAAGAAACTAAGGCAAATTAATTCATATACAGTAAATCATATTGGATTAAAATAAACTTCACGAATATCACCTTCCTTATTTCAAACACTGAGATATAATGAACAGTACACTAAAAATGCAATGGAAGGGTGTGAAAAAATCATTGCATGAAGGAAGTAAAAAACAACTCAAGATGATGTCAAACTTCATTAAATTGACTAGTTACACATCTAAGTAGCAACAGACATCACAAGGCTAACTTACCTTGACATTTACCTCATAAATTTAATCACACACACACACATACAGAGATCAACAATTCATAGAGAAATCAGAAAGAAAAAAAAATTACTTTATTTTTCTTGACTCTTAATGGTTTTTTTTTTTTTTTTAAACTCCCTCCTTGCCAAAAACGATTTGAGATCACCTCAAAAAAAAAAAATCTCATTGAGAGTGCTTGGATTTGGTGATAGGTTTTCCGATCCAAAAATATTGGCCCATTAATTTAGAGATCGGAAAAACATCAACAGATCAGTAGAGCGTCTTGTTGTAATGTGCACAGCGGTTAGGAAGCTGTTCGTTGAGGTAACTGTGAACATCCAGATGTCAATGTGGTGGCACTCCATAGTGGTGAAAGACATACGTAATTGTGTGAATCTTCATTTAAATGTGGAAATAGCCATATCTCCAACATATAAAAATAAAATTGTCGTGTTACTATTTGTGCCTGGAAAAAGAAAGTGCTGTAAACCTTTGCACGAGAAACCGCACAGAACAATGTATTTTGCCCAGGTGCAGGTACACGAGATGTGCCATCTAGCGGTTACATTCATAAATTCGGTGCATTTCTCTCCAATTTAATGTGTGTACGCTATTTTTACCTTTATTTTTATGGAGCTGTGATTTAATAAAATTGGATGAATGATTTTGAATTACCCTGTATTTTACATAGTGGCAACTTTTTGTGATAAAATCTTGCACTCCCAGGGAACTAGATATCCACAAATTTACCAGTTATTCCATGTTTAACTTGTGGTAAATGTTTAAATTACCATTTCAGTAACAACAAAACTGTGTAGCACAGGTTACCATGTAATTGCTTTATTAAAAAAAAAAAAATTGGCCACATTTAATCAGTGTGTTCATTAAGCAGTGTTTCAGTTGGTGTTTTTCTAATTTTGTAGAAGAAAACTGTGCAAAGAATCAGTGTTAGAATGTTTCTAACTGTAGTTTTAAATTATTAATTGGCACCAAAGTAAAATACTATCAACAATGGGATTTACTTTTTTATAGTTACTGTATAGTGACCCTAGTTGAATTGACATTGAGAACAAAACAATTGCACTATATTATGTATATAGCTGAGGGCTTTCTTAAAAGCTTATAAATTATTCATATTCTTTTTTTTTTTTTTTCCAACCTTATTTGTGGAATTGGACTAAATCCACTACTGGTAGAGAGTGAAATCAAAATTTACTCAAGTTATTTTTGGAATGCTTTTATATGTAGGTACTTGCATTGTTGGAATAAGGAACTTCTACCTTCATCAGAAGTATTTTATCATTGTTTATTGGTTGAAACTGTTTTGGATGGAATTCTGAATTCAGAACCTAAATTAACTTTGTGAAATGAATTTCCTTTTGGAGGGGGAAAGGGGAAAGACAATTGCATTGAGACTATGCTTTTTCATTTGCTTGTTTCTCTTTCTACTAGATTCCAGAGGTTACAAGCTCCACTAACTGAACGCAAGGCTCAGTTGCTGAAGAAGAAAGAGGCTTACCAATTCCGCCGTGATGTGGAAGATGAAAAGTTATGGATTCAAGAAAAATTGCCTCTTGCAATGTCTACAGATTATGGCAACAGCTTATTCAGTGTGCAAATGCTGAAGAAAAAAGATCAGGTATTTGTTTTAAATTTTGCATTTAAAAAGTTTAGGGTATCTTAGCCCTTCATTTGAAGACAAATAACTGAACATGCTAAACATGACTTGTTGGATGGAGCAGTGTGCTTCACTCTCTTGTCTTCAAAACTGCAGATTAACTGCAAATAAACTTTATAATGCATTTGGTTTCAGGCTTATTGTGAGGGGGTGCTAGATTAGATTGTAAAAGCTTATTGCATCAGTGTTTGCTGCAAATAGATCATGAAAAATTCGAAACATACCTCTACATCTGTGAAATATGTCTAATTCGTGCAGCTGCTTGATCATATGGAAGGTATATGTACCTCTTTGTAAATCAGTTTAGTTTCTTTTAGTGGAGGGCAATATGTTCTAGCATATTTTATGCCCCCTTCCACTCTGTGGTAGAACAGGTTTTTTTTTTTTTGGGGGGGGGGGAGTCACATTATGATGAATGCAGATAAGGTTAGTTGGGGGTGGTAGTATATCTGCCAAGTTTTACAGCTAATTTATGGATGACATATTTTACAGATTTTCATTTATTTCTTCCAGGTTAGTATGATCTTAAGAGAAGAATAAGTGTCCCAAAGGACCACCTGTATATTTCTGATTTACATTATCATAATTTTTCCCACTCCTATGTCCCCAAACTTTGTAGCTTTGCTTGGCTCAGTAAAAACATTTAGAATTACAGATAACTGCTAAAAGAGAAATAAAACATATCAGCCTCACATATCACAAAATTGCTTTTTTAAAGGTATTCTAACATATTCACACGAAAGTTTAAGGTCGAAACCTCAGTTAAAATAAAAAGGTTACTGCAGCCGCAATATTGCTGTTACGTAAAATGTTTGTGTATGTAGCCTAATGTCATTAATAAGACAATTACATATCAATTGCAGTTATTTCTGTAAATGTGAAGTACTGCCAAATTTCAATATGAAATCCAGTAAAATAAACTAATGATTTGCATAATATCAGCTTCTAATCGATTTGTTCAAAATGTGTATTCAGCAGTGGTTGCTCTGGCGTTTTTAAAGTTTTCATCAACCCATTCACCCAATTCAACCAACCCAGTGTTCAAACAGTACAGACAGGTAATCACCAGTAATTTCGCCAAAATATTTTTTTTTTTTTCAAATTGTGAAAGAATGCGTTGGCAGCGTGACCCCTGAATCAGTTGGTCAAACATGTCGATTAGGCGTTCAATTTTTTTTTTTTTTTTTTCTTTTTGCATACCTGCCAGGTTTTATGATTTACCCGTAAAATTTACAGACATGACTTGTTTTACGGGCAAAATGTTAATTTTACAGATTTGTTGATTCTCCCAGATTTATTTTTTTTTCTGATGATTTTGCATCCAGCATTAAAATTATTTATTTTACTTAATCCATTTAAAATGAAGTGCCGATGTAAGTTAGGAATAAACTTTTCAGTTATGTGTTTATGTGGGAACATTTGTCCGCAGTTTTCCCACATTTTAGGTTTATTGTTTTGCATTGTTTCAAATCTAATGCTTCCGCAGTGTGTAAACTGAACCTCCCCAGCTCGGCTTGTTTATCTCTTGCAAGCCTCCCCCCCTCCCTTTTTTAGTAAGACAAAGTGGGGTTGTCCGTCCTGCATTGGAGCACAAAGTCAGTGTCTTTATTACTCCCAGTTCGAAATGCAGTCTCAGAACGTAGTTATCGTAGAAAAAAAAATATTCGAACAGATTTCAAATCTGTGGAATTTAAGCCCAGATCGATACCCAACATGACGAAATTAAACAAAAGCTACCAGTTTTGTGAAATTAAAAATGCGTTTGGGGCATCGTTTTGTAACTTCTCTGGCAATAAATTTGACCTAACAAAAGAATGCGGTATAATAGGAAGTTAAAAAAAAAAAAAAAAAAAAAAAAAAATCCAATTTTCATTCAACCCAGTGCTTCTCCTGCAATGATTTATTTTGCTGGTCGCTTAGTAAGTTTTCTATGCTTTCCAACTGTGCTTTGTCCCGTCTGCGTGATAACACATGAAAATGTCCTGGCTTGATTCGACGAAATTAATATGTTGGGGTCCACAGCAATTCGTCAAATCTCTATTGAAAATGGTCAAAGGTCAGAACATAGGGACGAGATTCACCCCCCCCCCTTGCGTGATGACTTGCGTAAAATCAAAGCACGATTGCGATGAAGTTTTGGTACGCTGTTGCTGTTCTGCACCCATAGTGGACCTATCCTATTAAAAATGGTTATCAGTATTACGGGCCGGTGCGCGTACATGGGCAAGATTTGTTCGTCAGAATTTTCGTACAATAACTTCTGTGGAAATGAACTGATTTGGATGGAATTTTTAATTATAAAACAATGCATGTGTCGTAGCTTTTTATTTTAGCAATTAAACAGGCACAAAAGAAAAAAATTATGTTCTATAATAAAGCAAAAACACGCAAAATATATCAATTGCTATCAATTCATACTAAGGGATCCATTCGTAAAGAAAAAGTATCTTAGAGAACACTTTGTTGCTTTTGCAAACCCACTGTTTTTGTAGGTATGAAATTTTGGGCTTTTAGAAAACAATTCTGAATTTTAAGATATCCGGATTTTGACAGCAAGAGTTTAATTTAGGAAGACTTTTTTATTTTATCTGTTTAAAAAAAAATAACACCATTGGTTTTGTAACTTCTATCAAACCGAATTGCGTGATATTTAGATTTTTATTTTCTAAAACAAAATATGTGCATTCTAAATTTTGTCATGTTAGGCCACTTTTTTTATTTTATTTATTTTTTTGCAGAGATATAAGATTGAATTAAAACCCCAGTTTCAATGTTTTATGCCATGGCTACGCCTCAAAGGGAGGGAGGCAGGGGACAAGATGTGGAGGAAATTGCCAATGAAGTGGCTGTATCATTTCCCATGATGCCTGGTGTGAAAGACAATGTTGGTTTTGTTCCGGCAAAACACATTGTGTTAGTTTACTGCAGAAGAGAGGGGGAGATCCAGAGGGTGATAAGCCCAGATTGTTTTTGTGAAGGAATAACTAGAGGTGCTCTATTTGGTAAAATGGGAAGGATCCCCAGGGAGGGAAGACAGAACTGTAAAATCAGTGCCATTTGGAAGTATAAAGGATGCCGCTAAAGTGGTCAGATTTGGTAAAACTTTGAACGCTGCTGCAAGTCATCGATCAGCCTGTAAGGAATGATGTTGAGGGAGGGAGAGCCCCAGAGCATGATGTTGGTAACTAAAACCTAAACCTTTTTTTCTAGATGAAAGAACTTTACAGTTGATCTCTGCTTTCCTAGCTGACCAGCTCAATTGGATAACTCTGTAAGCATTAATTTTTCTTCTGTGAAATGCAGCTTTTTAAGCTGTTACTGTTTTACTTGCATTTTTTTCTTCAAGTGTCAGTAAATTTAGTATTAGTGATTTGCTATGAGCATCAATATAAAAGGAGTAAAACAGTACTATCAAACATTCTGTGATGCGGAGTTCCCATGTATTGCCAAATCTTCGAAAAATGTGCATTTTGCGCTACGTGTGTATGTAATTTCAGCATTTTGCAAGGTGGGAGAAATATTACTAATCATATCTAGTGCCAAGTATAAATCTAATGTTGACTGCATGGGGGAAAAATAAGAAATTAACTTCCTTTGTTTTACCCTTTTGCTGCCTGGAACAAATTAATTCAAACATATTAAACAAACATTAACTTAAACATATTGCCTTCTAAACCATGTCTATTAGCCTTCAGTAATGCTTTAAGTTCTCCTGGTCATCTTAAAAAAGTTTCAAATAATTATTTTATATCCATAATCAGAAGTTCTGTGGATAATACACTGATAGTTTGAAAGTCTTAATCCCTTCTCATCTCAGTTTTTCTCTTGTTTCTTAAATGGGTTTAGGGAAGGGTTGAACCTGCAGTGTTTTTTACCCAAGATGAGTGGGGGAAAGGAGAACAGAAAATCAGTTCGGGAAGATCTATTTACTTGTATTATCCATTTAATACGACACAAGTTTTTACTTTTTTTTTGTGTATAAATTTTTGAATTTATGAAATATTTGTAATGATAGTATCTAAATTCTCCTTTTTGCCTATAAAATTCTATTCATAATTGAAATGCAAAAATTGGTTTTAGTTGGTCTTTTTATTGCAAACATAGAAAAGTTTCATACAGAGTAATTTTATTTTATTTTTATCTGCACTAGTTTATTACAGTGTGAGACTTAAAATGTGAAAGAAGGGGGTTTAGCATCTTAAGTATCATTTACTTGAAATAAATTGTTTGAACTTATAAGTGCTAACCAAAACATCATATACTTCAAGTACTATCAGCTTTCACATAAGTGTGTGGAGTGGCACCTGCATCTTTAAAAGTGCATTGTGTATCATAATTTCACACCTGCATTTTTAAAAGTATGTTCAGACAGGTAGTGGCGGCGGTACCGCCTGAGCCCGGTCAATAATTTCAGCCAAGATTTTTAATTTTTTATTTGGCATATGTGCGATCGTTGGGATGTGCCTTAGAAAGTTCCTCTAGGTAAGTGGTTGGGTGGTCCTAATTCCCAACAAAGCTCCTTAGTAGTTGCTTTTCTTCTGTTCCAGAAAGCGGGAGGTAGAGTGTGCACCACAATTTGAAATTTCGGGGCCCAGTCGACAAACTTCTCTTTCTGCCGCCCCTTCAGACAGGTTTCCAGCACTGAATGTTGAAAAAATGAGTGCTGGTATGCAATAAACTCTATCCATTTCTTTTTGTCCATTATAAGATTTTGCTTCTAACATATTCCCATCCTCTAGCACCAGTGGCTAATTTTGTATCTTCAGTCCACTTTGATAGAGGCCTGTCTTTCAATTTGCCTCTAATTCCACAAATTCCCCTTCTAAAATATTCCTTTGCCACTATTCAACAGCTTCTAACCCCTAAAGAGCTCTTTAATGTCTTACTCAGCTCTCCCTACCATAAATGAGTAGATCTACATACACTACCCAACCTTCTTTTCAAAAATATGACTATACAACAGGTAAAACTTTCCCTATTTTGTTTATTATTTCTTTATGTGTTACTGTCAAATTTTGGGAACTGCTATTTTATGGTATACCAAGACTAAGAATCTGAACAGTTCTCATTGTGAAATTGAGTACAACATATACTGCCTATCATAATAGTTCTTTGTGAAATGTTAACATTTTACTGTTAAAGTGTTTTTTATTATTATTATTTCCAGTCACTTCGCACAGAAATAGAAAACCATGAGCCTAGGATTATGAACATTTGTGAAAATGGCCAGAAATTAATAAGTGAAGGCCATGAAGACTCAGAAGAGTTCCAGAGGCTGATTGATGAGTTACTGGAAAGATGGGGAGATCTGAAGAAAGCTATGGACTCTCGCCGTGATAAACTGGAAGAATCTGAGAGAGCGCAGCAGGTTGGTTTTGTTTTTCATTGTTTTTTTTTTAGAAGGGGTGACTTGTCCATTGGATCCCCATGAACAGGTTGCTCTATGCATCATATTAAAGAATTTTTATGAAATCAATAAAAAGCAAAGATTCATAATTAAATGCTGCAAAGATTAAAAGGTTTCACCATTATTATGCCTGAAAATGAGAGAAGCAGTCTTGTATTTTGTTAGTTTTCAACTTTCGCCTGTGCTGCTTTACCTCGGAGGTATTTCAGCATGCACAGTGAAGTACTCTTCTGGAAGCTAGATGGATGACATGTAATAGAAATGCACCAAAGAGCCAGAACATTATGACCAACACATTTTTATGCAAATCGCAGCAACTTCTGGCAAACGATAGCATTTGTGGAAGTCCTGAAACAGTATAAATAACATTCAATACTGAGCTCTGTTAATTAGTATTATTGTTCTTCAGATGGGAAAGGCAGCAGGTTTAAGTTTGTGTGATAAAGGCAAAATCATAATGGCCAGACCACTGGTTCAGAGTATTTTGGAGACTGCAAGGCTTGTGGGATGCTCACGGGCAGCCAGGGTTAGTACTTTCAAAAAGTGGTCCAAGGAGAAAAAAAACTCTAACTATTGGCAAGACGTGAGCCTACCACGAGCCATCAATGCTAGAGGTGAGCAAAGGCTATCCTGTATGATAGGAGTCAACAGAAGGTATACTGTGGAACAACTCGCTGGTAATTTGAATGCTGGTGATGAGAATAATGTATTACAACACATAGTGTATATAACCCTGCTGAAAATGGGGCTGCATGGCTGCAGGTCACTTAGTTTCTAAAGATGTCTTGTCATGAGTGGCATGGTTTCTAAAGATGTCTGTTTTCTAAAGATGTCTTGTGGCCTGCATAGCCTCAGGCCACTCAAGAGTTCCTTGCTAACCTCAGTTCACTGTCAAAAGCACCTACAATAGCAACACGAGCATTAAAGCTGGACCTTGAATGATTGAAAGGTCATCTGGTCTGTTGAATCTTTTTTCTGTCGCACCATGTGTGCGGCTGGGTATGTGTGTGTCATTTATCTGGGGAAGTGTAGGTACCAGGATGCACCATGGGATGAAAACAAGCCTGTGAAGGAGGTGTAATGCTCTGGGCAGTGTTCTGCTGGGAAATAGGGTCCAGTCATTCAAGTGAAGAAAACGGTGGCCTCTACCACCTACCTAAACATCATGGCAGGCCTGGTACATCCTTTCATGTCAATGGTATTCTAGTAGAGCCTTCCATCAGCAGATAATTCGACATGCCACACTGCTTGGATTGTTCATAAATCTGATCTGCAGCAGCTCAGAAGTAACTTACACAAGTTAAAGGATCTGTTGGCAACTTGTTGGTATTAGATGCTACAAGACAACTTTAGGAATCTTGTGTCAATGCCTCTCCGTGTAAGAGTTGTTTCGGCAGCATGTGGAGTACCAACATCATACTAGGCAGGTGGTGCCATAATGTTTGGACTCTTCAGTTTAGGTGGAGGCTAACTGGCTGATTGCAACTCTTTTTCATTTCGTCACATGGAGGAAACATCTGCATGCTGTTGTGTTTTGTGTTCCTTAATAACAAGTACATACTTAAATTACAGATATGTGAATTAATTCGCTGAAACATTCTTGCCTTCATTGAAACAGTACTCTCAAATGAGGGCTGATATTGTAAACTTGAGCCAATTGCTAAAGTATGTAGCAAAAAGTATTAAGATTAAAAAAGGGAATTGATTAGAAAGTTGTTTTAAAATGTACAGTAAGGATGAATGGATGTGCAACTGCAATAGCCATTCGTTTCTTGTTATACACCGCCGGACAATTGCTAAGGATGGATGACAATAGCAACGATAGCAACCATAAAATGGAAGGTAGGAAAATGTGGAAATTAGCATAAGTGCGGGATACAGTAAGACGTGTTGTGCGTATGAACATTTTGGATTGCCGAACTTGTTCGTGACGTCATAGCGCTGATAAGAGATATAAAGGATTTGACGCGTATTGACCTTTGTTGTTCAAACGCAAAGTTAAAAGGGAAAGAATCAATTGACGAACTTGCAATTTTCAGTATGTCTTCCCGACATCACCTAGATGATTTTACGCGTGGCCGTATTATTGGCAAGATTGAAGAAGGGCGAAAAATAACAGATGTTGCCAGGGAGTTTGACGTCAGCTACAGTGTTGTTTCAAGGCTTTAAAAATCATTTCAAACAAATGGAGAGTGTAGCAAACGTCACGGGGGAGGTCGTGTTCGCAGTACGCAACCTGCAGAAGATCAGCACATAGTGCTATCAACAAAAAGACACCGGCGCAGCACAGCTAGTGAGGTAGCAAATCAGTTTATGGCTGCTACTGGCAAGCGGATTTCCCGAAAAACTGTCGCCAGACATTTGCATGAAGGAGGACTATACGCCCGCCGTCCTGTTGTGTGCATCCCATTGTACAGACGTCACCGTACCGCCCGTTTGCAATGGTGCCATCAACATGGCAATTGGACTGATAACGACTGGTCTGCTGTCCTCTTCTCAGATGAGAGTAGATACAGTCTATCGTCTGATTGTCGACGACAACTGATCTGGCGTGATAGTGGTACTGCATATTGTCCAGCAAACAAACAGGAAAGGGACCGATATCCGACATGTAGTGTCATGGTATGGGCTGGCATCATGATCAATGGCCGTACGTCCCTCTATGTGCTTCCAACTGGGACTATGACTGGCCGACGATACATTAATGAAGTTCTGCTACCTCATGTTCGCATGTTCCGTGGTGCTGTCGGTGATAGATTCATTTTCATGGACGACAACGCAACATGTCATCGAACAGTCGCTGTCCAGGAGTGTCTTGAGAGCGAGGATATTCAACGCCTCGTATGGCCAGCACGTTCTCCAGATCTGAATCCCATTGAAAATGTGTGGGATGCTTTGGGGAGGAGTCTTGCTGGTCGCCAATGCCCTCCAATAAACAAGGATACCCTCATCCGTGCACTGACAGAGGAATGTGATAAATTACCCCAACAGCTGCTTGATAATGTTGTGCAAAGCATGACACGACGTGTGGAATCTTGCATCGCCCTCCATGGTGGCCATATCCCGTATTGACATCTTACGCCGGAACGCCTGCGGACGGTAATTGCATTTTTTTCACGTTTACGTATTCTGCACAAAATGGCCTGTTTGTCCCTTGAACACGTTCCAAAGCCTTCTGGATTTCAGAGCACAATAAATTGTCTTGTAATGTCCTGGCATTCTGACATTATTTTATTTCACTTGGCATCCAATCACACTTACTTTTTTATGCGCTATATAGCCATTTATGATCCGTCCTTAGCAATTGTCCAGCAGTGTATTAATGGATTAAGTGTTTTGCTTCCCATGTTTCCTGAATGTCTTTTGGGGGGGGGGGGTGTAATTTTGTATTTGACGATTCTCTTGTGCATTATTTAAATCAATAGTGTTGTTTGTTCACTGTATACTTTTTTTATTGAATGTTTTCTTCCTATATATTCTCTCTCTCTCTCTCTCTCTCTCTCTCTCTCTGCGCGCACGTACCGGGGAAAAGTGACCATTGTTAGATGGCTGCTGTTCAGAGGTTAGGCCTTTGTGTTTCTGCAAAGCAGAATAAATATATAAATATTTGTTGGGTAGGTGGTGATATTTCAGTTGTAGGGCGTAATCTTTCTGCTGCAGCTGATTGGAAACCTTTAATTTTGATACCTGCTTGCCAAACCAGTCAGCAACCATTGGTTTCTAAATTGTATCCATAAATCTGTTTAACTAGAAATAGTTGTGATCTTTGTGAATTAAAGTTCATTAATTTGAGAATCCCACCTTTTTATAAGGAAACTATAGGGAATGTTGTGGGCTGTTTCCCTAATTCTTTTAAAATTCATTGAACATTTTGGAATAGTTCATTAGAAGTGTATGAATCCACCAAAGAAAGTTTAAACTCTTCTTGTGTTTGAGTCCCTGGTTTGGCTTGTTACATAGATGTTGTGCCTTGAAAACCTTCTGACTAAATATTGTGTACCTGAACTGTGTTGAAATTAAAGTAGTAAAAACAGTCTGTTAACAGTAACTACGCTAGTGACAGAGAAAGAGTGACAACAAGACTGCCTGAAGAGTTTTCTCTGAAAATTTGCAATTAAAATATTTCCCAGAAGGAAGAAAAATTAAAAGTTTAAGTATTTAAACATGGGCTTGTTTCTAAGTTGTCTGTTTTTTTTTATTTAAATTGTGCTTTGTATCATTCTTCCATAAGTCATGAAGTCTAAGCTAAATTCTTTTTCAGTACTATTTTGATGCCAGTGAAGCTGAGGCATGGATGAGTGAACAGGAATTATACATGATGGTGGAAGATCGAGGAAAGGATGAAATTAGTACACAGAATCTGATGAAAAAACATGAAAGCTTGGAAAATGCAGTTGAAGATTATGCAGAGACAGTTCGGTTGCTTGGTGAAACTGCAAAACAACTAATTTCAGATGAACATCCAGAAAGGTAATTATTTTTCTGCACTATCTAAGGTTGACCGGGGAAAAGTAGGATTTTCGTCCATCGGGAAAAATCAGAGAAATTGTTGATCGGACCCTCCACCAGACAAAAATGTTTTGGGTTTGAAATATCTGCTGTAGACAGTTAGTAGTTATCTGAAATGAGCCAATTAGGTCAAAGTTTCCTTCAGATAATTTTGTGCATTTTTTTCAGTGATTTTTGAATAAATAAAGGTAACTTGATCACGCTAGTTACGTTACAAGAAAAGAACTTTTACAAGAAAGTTCGTAAGTTGGGAGCTTTCAACCTTAGCCTGATCAATTCTAAGTTTTGGTAACAAAAATAGAAAAAATTCAAATGAAGAATCTGGCAACAATCTTAGTCCTCCATTGGTGTGATGAAGACCTAAGATAAGGTCGAAAGCTCCCAACTTACGAACTTTCTTGTAAGTTTTTTTCTTGTAACGTAACTAGCATGATCAAGTTACCTTTATTTGTTATTGTTACGTGTTTTGCCCATCATAGTCAGGAATTTTTAAAGTAGCAGGAAGTGTTGATGGAACTTGCAATGGACAGCAAAAGGTTACGAAAGGCTGCCGTGGTCGCCCTGCTTGCATGGCACCATGCATCGACTTCGTTGTACTCTTGCAGCCAAAAGCTGGAAGTTAAGGTTGCGAGAAACCAGCTTGATTGCATCTTCCCAGGCCGCCCTGGTGGCGCAGTGGTCTAAGCGATGGCCTCTGATCGTTCGTCCGAAAGGGGTCCGGGTTCGAATCCCGGTGAGGCATGGCTGTTGTGTTTGTCTTACGGCACTGGCTCTCTCCCTTCCCTGAAGCCAGTGACCCAAAATTAGGGACGGGCGACTGCTTATAGCCTATTAAGTTGCTCACGGTGTTCGTTAAACCTGCAATCAAAAAAAAAAAAAAAAGATCTTCCCAGAGTGCTTTGGGAGCTGAAAATCTTCGTTATTTCGGATGTTGTGCTGGCATGTGATAGATCACCTGGAAGAGGTAAGCTTCAGTATACACTTTGTTTTGGCATTTCGTCTTAGCTATGTGGGAGAGACAAACTCGGAATAATTTATTGATTTTAAAGAGATCGGGACGAGGTAGAAACAGAAAATATATTTGGAATTTATAGCATCCCAACGAGAGCTGTGAACCTATCGGAACCACCACTACGAGTATATATCGGCTCCACAAGACTAACTTTAGAGACAAGACTTAATGAACACATTTATAACGTACGTACCTGGAGCATTGTCTACAGCATTATCATGATTGTCGAAGTGTGGGTCACATTTTCCAGTTTGGAAGGAGGTTTCCATGCTTGCCACTCCATGCACCAAATCATTACTACAATTTACTGAGAGTTTATCTTCAGTCACAATAAGTCTTGTTGTAATGAAAATATGCCTCATATTATCTCACAACCTTGGAGAACTTTAATTCCCAAGACCCAAATTGAGTCCCAGAAGATAATATCCCTACGCCATCGTAATCATAATCATTATTGCTCGGTCAATGTAACAACTATCTACTGAGTACGATATGTCAGAGATTAATTGTAATTTGTGATATGTTGGAGATTAATTGTAATTAGTGATATGTCAGAGATTAATTGTAATTTGTGATATGTTGGAGATTAATTGTAATTAGTGATATGTCAGAGATTAATTGTAATTTGTGATATGTTGGAGATTAATTGTAATTAGTGATATGTCAGAGATTAATTGTAATTTGTCACACACACACACACACACCTGTGTACCTGTAACACTTGTCACATCTGATGAACCTTTAGAATGGTTCAAAAGATCTAATGTTTTAACGTTTTAGTAACAAATTTCTCAACTTGCATAGTGTTTACTTTGCGAAAGTTTTAATCTTGTAGTGACAGCCATAGGTCTTCGACCTTTTGATTAGGCCTACACCATCTTTTCTACTGTTGGGTTTTAAAAAATGCTGTAAGAAGCACAAGGTGAGTTGTTCACAAATATTTCATTGTTTAAAATCATTTAGAGCATCTGAAAATCGATGGTTTGATCTGTTTGCGACAGCATTTTTTTTTTTTTTCATTGTATTGTGGTAGCAGAGACTTGTTACCAACATGTGTACTCCATGCAGCGTGAATATTTTTAGAATGTAGAGCTGATGGTTGTTCTACTCACTTTTTTTTTTTAAGCACAATATGCCTTTATCTGCAGCTGCAAATTGCAAATGAAGCAGTGAACATCGTAGAATTGCCATTAAAATTATGGCCACTGCAGGAGAAATAACATTTATCTTCAACATATCATTTTGTTTAATCAGCTGATGGAAGTAATAATAACATTGTATTCAATAATTGTAATTTGAAAAGTGACTTTGTAACTGTTTCATTAGTATTATTGGACTGCAGTAACGTTTGAAGGATTTTTTTAAATTATGTCAGTGGCCTTTGAATTTTAAAAATCACTTATTTGGATGTGCTAATGCTTGCACAATGCTTGCCCACTTCAAGTCTTGCTCCTTTCATTAAGGAAAAACAACCTTCCATCGTTTATAAGGTGGTAATTTGCACATTTCTTCATTCAGCTGCTCAAAAAGTAACAAAATGCTTGACTGAAATAAATTTTCAAATGACATACTTATTTTAGAACAAAGTTCTGAACAAAAAAAAAATTATAATAAAGCGAAGATATGCTAGCAAATTTGTCATCAAATCAAAATGCACACTTCTAAAATGTCTGCACAAAAGTTTGCTCTCATGTTTAAGTTGCAGTATCAAATCCTTAAGTAGTGAGGGGAACCATTAGTGTGTGTGTGTGCATGCTTGAGAAAGATAGGGAGGATTAAACAGCCATGTTGTCTGTTAAGAAAATTTCAGAATGGCCAATAACAAAGCCATACTTATTGCTTTTGAGCAGTATGTGTTCCTGTTTTATCAGTGTAAATGTGAAATAGCAAAAAGAAACTTCTTAAATACTTGCAGTGTGTAGAACTTACAGGTCTTTTGACAGATCTGCTGTTTTTAAGCTTGTCTTCACACCACCTTTGTGGAAACTACTGTGCTGAGTCAAAATAACCACTCCAATTTTCAGGAAAATGGAAATATTAACATATTTGTGTTCCTGAAGTAATTTTCCATCTCTCGAAGGAAAATGTAGGTCTTTCTTATGGAAGGAATTTTGAACCACATTAGACAAATAAATCTGGAGTCCAATTCAGTGGGTGGATCAGTGCTAAGAATATACATTACAGGGTGCGCACGCATGCTTGAAAACCTGGAAAGTCCTGGAAAATCATGATTACGTTTTTAAGGCCTGGAATATCCTGGAAAAACGGTATTTTTTTAATGCTGTCTTGAAAAGCCTTGAAATTTGAAATTAGTGCTTAAAAAAATGCCCTTTTAAGAAATCGTGTTACTGACTGTTACCCCTTAATTTTTTTAAGTTCCTCTCCTCTGTTCTCAAAGAAACCGCCAGCTACAGTGGTGTTTCGGATGTGCCCAAATCCTAATTTGGCTGGGGGGGGAAGCACTACTTCCAGTGCAATAAAATTGGATGATTACTAGCAGGTCTGTTAGGGAAGGGGAGCTTGATGCATTCTCTAGCCCTGAGCTTGATGTCCGTCCGACAACTACTGAGAACAACAGAAGGGGGAAGAAGAGACATTTAGCATTTGCAAGGGGGTCGCGTGTTTACCAAGTCAGCTGGCATCCACCAGTGAAGAGTATGCCTGAACAACACATTCATCTGCTCCTTGTTTATTGCATTAAGACGCTTGCTTCCGGCCCACCCCTCAAGAGACTTCGGCTACTTATGATAAAAAATAAGAAAACTATCTTTGCGAATTTTTCACAAAAGTGGCTGAAATTTTTACACTTACTATAATTGGATTACAGAAGCTCACTCCCAAAATTCCATTTGAATCGGTTTAAAACTTAAAAAGTTAGCATTGGAAATTTTTATTATGTGTGCCTCTTTAGACAGTGAGCCTTGAGCAGAAAGGGTGTTACCATAGCAACGGTTGATTGACAGCTGGGAGCGCTGATCCGAAGCCCTTGGTTGGGAAGAAAGCAAACACCTGTTTATCACTTCCACGGCTCAAAAGGACTAAGAGATATTTTTCAGAAATCCATTTTCCGGAATTTTGAAAATAACACAGTAAAATTTTTACAGTGGTTAAAATACATCACAATAAAGTTCTAGTGCAAATTTCGCCAAATTCCGTTTGAAACTTTAGCAGATGCAAAAAAAAAAAAATCTTCCGTTGCAAAATCGGATTGGAAAAAAAAAGAAACGGCAATTATAAATTACGGGAAAAGCAAGCGAATTAATTTATTTTAGATGCCATGGTTTATTTAAACAGAGTGATCCTTAAATTTTGTTTCTGTGATGATATGGACTCTATTTTAATTACAAACATACATTTTTATTCAGATGTCTGAGTTACTGTTTTAATAAAAAGATCTATAATTAAAAAGTTTTCAATGGATTTAGGCGAAATTCAGCAGATAAACGTATTTTAGTAAATTGCTACGTTATGACGTAAATTTAGTCATTTTGTCGAAAATTGGGCAGCATTTTTTTTTTTACGTTTTCTCCTATAGTTAGGGTGAAGGAGGAAGACACTTCAGTGAGCTGCAGGTGGTGATTTATGGCGATGTGCCAAATGAAAAGAAGCAGTTCCATCAGGACATTCCAGAGGTTGTGTGTGAGTGTGCGTGGACGCGTGCTCCTGCTGTTTGAACTTAATCAGGATATTTTCGGGAAGGGGAGGGGGAGAAATATCCGTTTCAGCTTTACAGCTTTCAGGCTCCTTTTTTTTTTTCTTCTTGGTAATAAATAAAAACCATAGTTGCTGCATTCACCATTGATTCATATTCGCATTTCTTGAATATAAACAGCAGACAATCGGAAACATGGTGTTGGGTGGGTCTTGATGTTCTTCATTTTGTATCTGCTGAATTCTGTTCTGTGGGAATACGGAATGAGTTATACTGTGAATACATACAAAACTACATATTTTTGAGCTGAAAAATAGGTTACTTGTACACCGTAGCTAACGTGTGAACTCAGACGAAGACAATCAGACATATGGACGTCTGATTCCATAAACAAAATCAACCCACTTTTATTATACACGACAGGTAAAAATGCAAAAACATGTTTTTAAACATTGTAAAGGAAAGCGGATTTTTGAAACACCATGACTTGATATTAATTTCTGAAAGTTTTTTTTTTATTTTAATTTCTGAAACCTTTTTTTTTATTTTAATTTCTGAAACCTTTTTTTTTTCCCCGATTACAATACATTGTAACAGGATACCTGTGTGTTGTATCCCTTAGTGGTATGGCAGATTTTCAGTTGGCCGATATCCGCGATCGTAAGTGGTAGTTACATTGCTATTGTTGATAAGATAAATACTGGAGTAATGTAGAATGTTGCATAAAGTAAAAAAAAATCACCCTCCCCCTTCGAACTTTTATGCGGTTATCATAGCTGATCAACCATTTCATTCCATGAACATCAGCACATTTCAATCATTTGACCATTGGGGGTCTGACGGAATTCAGCAGTGCTTAAGCGCCTAGCGCAACGAAAACATGCCAATTATGGACAGTTCTATTCCCTTCCCCCTATCATCCCTAATAATTGAGAGCGCATACTGTAGTTTCAAATATTCTGTGTATGAGCTAGTTTTCACACTGTTCGTTATGTTTTTATTTTAGAAATTACTAACCCTTTCGAACTGTAGGTTGCAGAAACTTTTATGCTTTGTTTTTTTCCAATTGTCCGTACAATAATTCACGTAAAAGGGGTTGGATTTTGGCGAAATTTTAGTATGCTGTTAGGTACAACCTAGGAACCTACCCTGTTGAAAATGGTAGAAATTAAATTCAAAGGCATAGATATAAGAGCAGTATTCATTCTCCAAGCTTAGGAATGTTAACTCACATAAAATCTGTTTGATTACAATGAAGTTTTGGTATGTTATGAGAGAGAAGAGACCTGGGGAAACCTACCCTTGTAGAAAATAGTCCAAATCGAATTCAAAGGTCGGTATAAGAACATAATCCGTTCTTTACGATCTTGTGCTTGATAAACTTGCGTAATAAACCTTAAACTGCAGAGCTGTGCATGGTCAGTCATATGTTGAAAAGCATTTTATAATCTATGCAACTGCATCATTTTTTCCCCTCCTCGCTTTTTAAGTGCCCCCCCCCTGCTGATCCTTTGCTAATTAGAGGGGTGATTTTGGTCAGGATTTTATCCTGAATTCCGGACTTTTTTACTAATTAAAACACAGGAATTTTGGAAAATGAAAAGTCCATATATATTAGACTTTTAATTTTTAAATTTAAAGCAAAATATTTTATAGTTTTAGCAAGATAAACCAGTTTATATAAAAGCTAAAATAAAAAATCTTAAATTTCGTACTTGTAAGCTCACTTGGCCATACACACTGTCCGTTATCGTCATTGCGTTGCGCTAATTTCATATTATTGATTTGATCTCACAATCCCCCTGTAATTACATCTTATTCAAAGCATTTGTTGAGGTGCCTTTTGAGGGCATCACCATTTTTTTCATTTTTAATTTTTTTTTTCACTTTCAGCTCTTTGGAAGTTGTATGCTTACTGAATAGCACTTTTGTCAGGTCTACAATTTTTGACGAACTACGGATTTTTTCGGGGAGTGAAAAATCTTATGAAAAAATCTGGTAATCTACTGCACTTTTGAGTAAGAAATTGAAATAGCGAAATACCCCGTTTTTTGTTGTTCTGGGAAGGCAGTCTCAAGATTTGTGCTATAAGTTTTAATTATTGGAGGGCATAACGTGATTAAATGTCATGGTGAATCTGCTGACCTTGAAGCCCTACGTCCACTCTCCAGCTGGGTAAGTATGAAAGATTTGAGACTTGGAGGAGACCCAGTACAAAGTTTTGCTTCCCTCAGGCACTAAGTGTTTGTTAACATTTCCTTTCCTCTGGTTTGGAGCCCAGCTATAAGAGGTGATGCTTTGTAACAGTCTTTTAGCACAACACTCTGTCTACTGATTGGCAGACAGGTCATAAAACAGTAACTTCACTAAGTGTTGTTTCCTTGTTTTGAATGAAGACTAAATCAATGCCAAAGCATTTGCAACCCAGGCTGCCTAAAGGACAAAGCTGGGGGAGCAGGAAAGAACATAGCAGTAAGACCCCTTTTTTTTTTAATTACTTAAAATCTGGCATATAGTAATTGGTCACATGTGTAGCCCCTTACTCAGGGGAAATTCTCAATTTTTAGTTGTGTGCTTTCCTTTGTGTCACAGTCATTCAAATTCAGTGTGGTTCCTGATCTTAGATATTTTTTTGGTTTTCATTTACTGTTTCAGTTGATTTACCCATTTTTTTCATCCCCCTCCCCATTAAATATGGGTAATTGTACTTTTAGTGATCTTTGGCTAATAAATCCTAAATATGCTGGATGGATTAAAAAGATGAAAGCAATTGCCATGTTGCAAAATGCATTTTATGCATTAAAATAATAGATGTTTCGAATATGGGGGAATCCGCTTTAAGAAGCCACATGAAAGGAAAAAAACATAGTTTGTTGACAGAAAGCTGTAAAAATGTTCCACTAACTGTTGATAAATTGCTATGTGTATCAAGTGATAAACAAGTACAGCCTATTGCATCCACATCTAATCCTCTGCATATTCCTCTTGAAAAAAATGCAACCATTAAAGCAGAAGCATTGTGGTGTTTCAAAGTGGTTAAATCCCATTACTCTTACAGGTCTTGTGCAGGTAATGATGTTTTATTCTGCCTAATGTTTTCTGACAGCAGAATTGCTGGAAACTTCAGCTGTGGCGAAAAAAAATGTTCCTACATTTGTTGCTTTGGTTTGGCACCTCACTTTAAATCAGTGTTGGTTCAGGAAGTCAAAAATGAAAATTTTGTGATTTTGTTTGACGAAAGTTTAAACAAGTTTAGTCAGTCAAAACAAATGGATATACATGTTCGTTTATGGGGGAAAGGAACAGTTTCAACCAGATATTTGTCATCAGTTTTTTTGGGTCATGCTAGTGCAGACATAATGATGGAAAAATTTCTTGTATGCATGGCGTGCCTCCCACTGTGTAACATTGTGTAGTTATCAATGGATGGACCCAATGTTAAAGTTTTTTGATATGCTGCAATCAACTCTTAGTGCCGACTCAAATGTCCAACTCCTAAACACAGGGAGCTGTGGACTTCACATTGTAAACAATGCCTTTCGACATGGAGCTTCAGCAACAGGGTGGGAAATTCAAAAGTTGCTTTCATCATTATTTAGGCTTCTTAAAGATTCACCTGCAAAGAGGGAAGATTTTTCTAAAATAATTTTAGCCAGTAAGATGCCATTAAAATTCTGCCCACACAGGTGGCTAGAAAATACTCCTGCCTGCGAGCGAGCATTAGAAATTTGGGCAAACATTGAAAATTATGTTAACCAAGTTGAAAAGAAGTGCATCAAGAATCCCCACACTATATCATTTGATGCTATCAAAACTCTCAATAAAGATCCTTTTGTTTTGGCTAAACTGCATTTCTTCAATTCAGTTTCAAAACAGCTGGTACCATTTCTCAAGGCATATCAGTCAGATAAGCCAATGATGCTTTTATGGCCACATATCTTGAAAAGATGCTAAGAAATATGATTAATCGCTTTGTTAAAAGAACCGTAATGGCATAAGCTAACTCTGCCTTAAAGCTGTTACAAGTAGACCTTACAGATGCATCTCAGTGTTGTCACTACAAAGAAATTGATGTTGGGTTTCAAACAGAGAAGGTATTGAAAGAATTAAGTGCTAAGAACATTAGTGAACGCAAACTTATGGAGTTTAGAATGGAATGCCGAATATTTTTGCAAAAGCTAGTTGTGAAGCTATTGGAAAAAAATCCACTTAAGTACTCCCTTGTTCGCCACATGAAGTGTTTAGATCCTCGATTGATGTCAAAAAATAGTGAGACTTGTATTAAGAATCTAACATCCATTCTCACACTTCTTGTTGATGCTCATAGAATACAACCAGAATTATGTGATGGTGTAATATGGCAGTTTAAGGAATTTGTGACCAGTGTTGTAGCAGTAAAATCTTCATTCATAAACTTTGATCCAGAAGATAAACAACAAAGAGTAGACACATATTGTATGAGTACACGTCTTCTACTAAAGCTTTTAGTGAACTGTGGAAAGTTGTGAAACTTCTTTTACTGTTGTCACATAGGCAAGCTTCTGTTGAGAGGGGTTTCTCAGTCAATAAGGAGCTCATTGTAGAAAACATGAGAGAGGAGTCAATTGTAGCACAGAGAATTATTTATGATCATATATCCTATGTAGGTGGTATTGATAAGGTAAATATCTCAAAATCCCTTCTGTTTTCAGTTGGAGCTGCAAAGCAAAAATACATACATTATTTGGATGATAAGTCCAAAGAAAAGGAAAAAGCAGCCATATGTGGAAAAAGAAAAGCTATTTTAGATGAAATTGATAGCATAAAAAAGAAAAGGAAACTCATTGAAGGAGAAGTCAAAGAATTACTTAACTCTGCTGATGATTTAGCTTTAAAAGCTGAAACTACAAATAACATTACATACATTGTAAAATCTAATAGCTTTAGAAAAACTGCTCATGAGAAAAGAGCAGTACTTAAAAAAAATGGATATGGAACTTGAAACCAAAGTCAGCAATCTTAAATCTGTATAACCATCCATTGATACTCCATATTTGTGGTATCTTCCAAGCATATAGAGAATTAATACTAAAACATAAAATTTTTATATTTGTACAATTTACAATAGAAATGAACTTTTTTTTTTCTTTGAAGCATGTTGAACTTCAAACCAGTTTTGATCTTATATCTTCATAATTATTTAGTGTTTTTCATATGAAGTTCATGTAAATAGACTAATGAACTCTTCTGTTCCAAAAACTTATAACTTTCTGCAACTAATTTCCACAATTGGGCTTCTTATTGGACTAAAACTTTGGTAAGTAATATGAAACCTTATATATACTTGTACATTAAATACTCATGGGCTCCTGAAACATATTTTTGCTGTACATTTTACTATGAATTTGTGGCCAAAACAATTCAATCAATTGTCCTTAATGCATTGATCAGATTTTGGTTTATATAACTGACAAACTTCAATTTTTTTAAAAAAAGCTTATAAAAACTTAATTCATATAATTAAGATGTCTTATGTTTTGGGAGTTGAACCAAAAGTGGTTATTCTGATTCTGGTTATGATTGAAGCTTAACTGGAGGTAGAGATTCCTTATGCTCATCATTTTTCATTTATGTAAAATACTTTAGAATATCCTAATTTATACCAATAAAAAACTGAAATTTTTTTTATGTTTAAGGTTTTTATAAATAGTTTGGCTAGTTCCACATTTTGGGGTAGCACTTCATAAATTTAGTTTAGCAGTGATTTTGATTTTAAAAAAAAAAAGTAAATTGAGGCAATCTTGTTTGATATGAAAAATAATTTTTTTAAAGTAATATGAGGCAAGTGTACTGGTAGACATAAAGGTGGTTAGATTCTTTTGGGTTGGGTGGTGGGCCAGGACTTTCTGACTTCTATGATGAAACTTATTTGAAATTTGCAGGGATCGCATTCCTCCTAAAATTCCTAATATTTTGTGACCCTCCTTAAATTCCTAAAATTATACCTAAAATTTGCTATTCATCCTAAAATTTTCGTAAGCTTATTTATTAAAAACACAACCGTTATTAACGCCAATAAATTTACCATTACGCAGGGTGCGCACGCGTGCTTGAAAACCTGGAAAGTCCTGGAAAATCATGATTACGTTTTCAAGGCCTGGAATATCCTGGAAAAACGGTGTTTTTTTTAATGCAGTCTTGAAAAGCCTTGAAATTTGAAATTAGTGCTTAAAAAATGCCCTTTTAGGAAATCGTGTTACTGTTACCCCTTCATTTTTTAAAGTTCCTTTTCTCTGTTCTCAAAGAAACCACCGGCAGCGGTTTCCGATGTGCACCAAATCCTAATTTGGCTGGGGGAAAAAAAGAAAAAAAAAAAGGCACTACTTCCAGTGCAATAAAATTGGATGATTACTAGTAGGTCGAAGGGGAGCTTGATGTCCGTCCGACAATTGAGAACAGAAGGGGAAAGAAGAGGCATTTAGCATTTGCAGGGGGTCGCGTATGTACCAAGTCAGCTGGTATCCACCAGTGAGGAGTATGCCTGAACAACACATTCATCTTCTTCTTGTTTATGTGCATGCCACCCTCCCTCCCCTCAAGAGACTTCCACTACTTATGATAAAAAATAAGAAAACTATCTTTGCGAATTTTTCACGAAAGTGGCTGAAATTTTTACATTCACTGTAATTGGATTACAGAAGCTCACTTCCAAAATTCCAATTGAATCGGTTTAAAACTTTAAAAGTTAGCATTGGTAATTTTTATTATGGACAAGTATGTGTGCCTCTTTGGACAGAGTGAGCCTCCAGCAGAAAGGGTGTTACCATAGCAACGGTTGATTGACAGCTGGGAGCGCTGATCTGAAGCCCTTGGTTGGAAAGAAAGCAAACACCTGTTTATCACTTCCACAGCACAAAAGGACTAGGAGAATATTTTCAGAAATCCATTTTTCTGAATTTTGAAAATAACACAGTAAAATTTTTACAGTAGTTAAGTAAGATACATCACAATAAAGTTCTAGTGCAAATTTCGCCAAATTCCGTTAGGAACTTTAGCAGATGCAAAAAAAAAAAACGTTGCATAATCGGATTGAAAAAAAGAAACAGTAATTATAAATTACGGGAAAAGCAAGTGAATTATTTTTTTTAGATGCCATGGTTTGACAGTTATTTTTTTTAGATGCCATGGTTTGACAGTTATTTTTTTTAGATGCCATGGTTTGACACTGAACTTGACAGTTCAGTGAGCTGCAGGTGGTGATTTATGGCGATGTGCCAAATGAAAAGAAGCCATTCCATCAGGTAATTCCAAAGGTTGTGTTGTGTGGACGTGTCCTCCTGCTGTTTGATCTTAATTGGAATGTTTTTGTGCATGGGGGGGGGGGTTTCGAGAGAAATATCCGCTTCAGCTTTACAGCTTTCACGGCTTTTTTTTTTTTTTTCTTGGTAATAAATAAAAATCATAGTTGCTGCATTCACCATTGATCCATGTTTGCATTTCTTGAATATAAACAGCAGACAATCAGAAACATAGTGTTGGGCAGGTCTTGATGATCTTCATTTTGCATATGCTGAATTCAGTTCTGTGGGAATAAGCAGGGTGCGCACACGCGTGCTTGAAAACCTGGAAAGTCCTGGAAAATCATGATTACGTTTTCAAGGCCTGGAATATCCTGGAAAAACGGTATTTTTTTAATGCTGTCTTGAAAAGCCTTGAAATTTGAAATTAGTGCTTAAAAAAAATGCCCTTTTAGGAAATCGTGTTACTGACTGTTACCCCTTAATTTTTTTAAGTTCCTCTCCTCTGTTCTCAAAGAAACCGCCGGCTACAGTGGTGTTTCGGATGTGCCCAAATCCTAATTTGGCTGGGGGGAGGGGAAGCATACTTCCAGTGCAATAAAATTGGATGATTACTAGCAGGTCTGTTAGGGAAGGGGAGCTTGATGCATTCTCTAGCCCTGAGCTTGATGTCCGTCCGACAACTACTGAGAACAACAGAAGGGGAAAGAAGAGACATTTAGCATTTGCAAGGGGGTCGCGTGTTTACCAAGTCAGCTGGCATCCACCAGTGAAGAGTATGCCTGAACAACACATTCATCTGCTCCTTGTTTATTGCATTAAGACGCTTGCTTCCGGCCCACCCCTCAAGAGACTTCGGCTACTTATGATAAAAAATAAGAAAACTATCTTTGCGAATTTTTCACAAAAGTGGCTGAAATTTTTACACTTACTATAATTGGATTACAGAAGCTCACTCCCAAAATTCCATTTGAATCTGTTTAAAACTTAAAAAGTTAGCATTGGAAATTTTTATTATGTGTGCCTCTTTAGACAGTGAGCCTTGAGCAGAAAGGGTGTTACCATAGCAACGGTTGATTGACAGCTGGGAGCGCTGATCCGAAGCCCTTGGTTGGGAAGAAAGCAAACACCTGTTTATCACTTCCACGGCTCAAAAGGACTAAGAGATATTTTCAGAAATCCATTTTCCGGAATTTTGAAAATAACAGTAAAATTTTTACAGTGGTTAAAATACATCACAATAAAGTTCTAGTGCAAATTTCGCCGAATTCCGTTTGAAACTTTAGCAGATGCAAAAAAAAAAAAAAAAAATCTTCCGTTGCAAAATCGGATTCAAAAAAGGAACGGCAATTATAAATTACGGGAAAAGCAAGCAAATTATTTTTTTTTAGATGCCATGGTTTATTTAAACAGAGTGATCCTTAAATTTTGAAATTTTGTTTCTGTGATGATATGGACTCTATTTTAATTACAAACATACATTTTTATTCAGATGTCTGAGTTACTGTTTTAATAAAAAAATCTATAATTAAAAAGTTTTCAATGGATTTAGGCGAAATTCAGCAGATAAACGTATTTTAGTAAATTGCAACGTTATGACGTAAATTTGGTCATTTTGTCGAAAATTGGGCAGCATTTTTTTTTTACGTTTTCTCCTATAGTTAGGGTGAAGGAGGAAGACACTTCAGTGAGCTGCAGGTGGTGATTTATGGCGATGTGCCAAATGAAAAGAAGCCGTTCCATCAGGACATTCCAGAGGTTGAGTGTGCGTGGACGCGTGCTCCTGCTGTTTGAACTTAATCGGAATGTTTTCGGGAGGGGGAGAAATATCCGTTTCAGCTTTACAGCTTTCAGGCTCCTTTTTTTTTTCTTGGTAATAAATAAAAACCATAGTTGCTGCATTCACCATTGATCCATATTCGCATTTCTTGAATATAAACAGCAGACAATCGGAAACATGGTGTTGGGTGGGTCTTGATGTTCTTCATTTGTATCTGCTGAATTTTGTTCTGTGGGAATACGGAATGAGTTATACTGTGAATACATACAAAACTACATATTTTTGAGCTGAAAAAATATGTCTACTTGTACACAGTAGCTAACGTGTGAACTCAGACGAAGACAATCGGACATATGGAAGTCTGATTCCATAAAAAAATCAACCCATTTTATTATACACGACAGGTAAAAAAGAAAAAACATTACATGTTTTTAAACATTATAAAGGAAAGCGGATTTTTGAAACACCATGACTTGATGATATTAATTTCTGAAAGTTTTTTTTTTCGATTTTAATTTCTGAAATCTTTTTTTTTTCAATTACAATACACTGTAACATGATACAGTGTGTTGTATCCCTTAGTTGTATGGCAGATTTTCAGTTGGCCGATATCCGCGATCGTAAGTGGTAGTTACATTGCTATTGTTGATGATGACAAGATAAATACTGGAGTAATGTAGAATGTTGCATAACGTAAAAAAGAAATCGCCCCCTTCGAACTTTTATGCGGTTATCATAGCTGATCAACCATTTCATTCCATGAACATCAGCACATTTCAATCATTTGACCATTGGGGGTCTGACGGAATTCAGCAGTGCTTAAGCGCCTAGCGCAACGAGAACATGCTAATTATGGACAGTTCTATTCCCTTCCCCCTATCATCCCTAATCCATTTGCATCTTTCATCATTTTTATTACTTAAAACTGAAATTGCTTTTAAAAACTAATTTGAGCATGATACTGTAAAGCGTAGTAATCATCCTGGAATTTTTTGTATATGGCCTGGAAAAGGCCTGGAAAGTCCTTGAATTTTTTCCCCCAAAAAGAGTACGAACCCTGAATAAGGAATGACTTATACTGTGAATATATGCAAAACTACATATTTTTGAGCTGAAAAAATAGGTCTACTTGTACACAGTAGCTAAAGTGTGAACTCAGATGAAGACAATCAGACATACGGACGTCTGATTCCATAAAAAAAAAAATCAACATAGTTTTTTTATTTACACTACAGGTAAAAAAGCAAAAACATGTTTTTAAACGTTATAAAGGAAAACGGATTTTTGAAACGCATGACTTGATGATCTTAATTTCTGAAAGTTTCTTTTTTCCACATCCTTTTTTTTCAATTACAATACACTGTAACAGGATACTGTGTGTTATATCACTTAGAGATATGGCAGATTTTCGGTTGCTGATATCCGCGATCGTAAGCGGTAGTTGCATTGCGATTGTTGATGATGACAAGATAAATACTGGAGTGATGTAAAATGTTGCATAAACTAAAAAATAAAGCCCTCCCCCCACCCCGAACTTTTATGCGGTCATCATAGCTGATCAACCATTTCATTCCATGAACATCAGCACATTTCAATCATTTGAACATTGGGGGTATCTGAAGGAATTCAGCCGTGCTTAAGCGCCCTAGCGCAACGAAAACATGCTAATTTTGGACAGTTCTATTCCCTTCCCCTCTACCATCCCTAATAATTGAGAGTGCATACATTGAGAGTGTTTCAAATATTCTATTTATGAGCTAGTTTTTGCGCTGTTTGTTATGCTTTTATTTTCGAAGAAAGAGAGGGAAAATAAGGAAAAGCAGCTAGAGAAAAAAAGAAAAGCTGAGTTTGATGACAAAATAAAAGAAAATGATGCAGAAATAAATAGGCTTAAAAAAGATAAAGAAGCCTCCCTAGCAGTAATTCAAGAGGGAACAGAAAGAATGAGAAAAGCTGTAGAAAAACAAAATACTGTTGAAATAGCAGTTGCCTCTAACTTGATCATACAAGGTTCAGCTGAAATAAAGAAAACTGAAAGTAAATTAGTTGTGGTGGAAGCAGAAAAAGATAGGCTAATCAGGAAAAGGTTAAAACAATAATATGAAAAAGTAATTCAGTGAACAATTGTACATAGTTCTTGGTTTTCAATTACCTTTTTAGGATATTATAGTTTAATGTGAAACCTGAAAACTTTACTGTGAAAATCGTGAATTGCTTCTGGTTCAACAGCATATTAATGTTCAAAGTGAAACTTGAATGTGGTAAATATACTTGAATATGATAATAACACGTGAAAAGATAAGAACTGAACATTAGAAGTAAATCATACTTAAACTTTAGACATTAGACGTTATGCAAAAAATTTGGGTGTGAACTTCGACCATATATACTAATGGACTGCGCATTGGCAATAGCTGCATCAAAGCCGCCATGGCTCAAACATTGGGCACGTCATCATCAGACTCCAAATTTCGTGTACAAATGCTGTTATGATTACTAATTTACGCTGCAGAACTTCAGTGTTTTCGGTGTATTATGTGAATGCACCTCATATATAATGAAAACTCTTCAGGTAAGTTTACTTATGAGCTATATACATGCATGATCGTGTTGTTTACATTTTGTGATTTATAATGTGATGAACATTTGCGCAGAATTTGGAACATGCATTCCATTTTTTTTTCTTAAGTTACTATATTTTTATATCAATAGCTGCAAGTTTCTGGTTAAGTAATTGAACTTTATTGACTTAGGTATTTAATTCGTTTCTTACCCATGAAAAATCATAGAACTTTCTTTACTATATCGGTCAGAGCAACCATAAGCACAGCAGGTGTAACCCATCTTTTTGACTGTTGTCATGTGATTTTATGTTGGAGCCAGAAATTTTGATGTCATGCGCAGTCTATCAGTATATATGGTTGAAGGGTGTGAAGCAAACTCTTTACAATGTATACAAAGTTGTTTTACTAGATGTATACAAATATACATCTAGTTTTTATTGAAATACACTCCTAAAATTTTTCTAAAAATTCCTAAAATTCCTAAAATTCTTACCTAAAATTTTCCAGAAGTATGCTATGATCCCTGAATTTGTCGCCATGTTCCTAAAATTACACTTTCTGTTTTAAACTCTATTGGTTCACCCTTCTATGATCGTCCACTCCCAAATCATTTCTTGAGGTGCATAGTGATTCCGTGGCTTATGCTTTTTGATTTAACATAACTGTACTACAATTGGGGGAATTTTTCCTCAAGTCTGGCACATATTCTGTCTAGTAATTAAGATTCCCATTGCCTTCAAAAGTCACATCCCAATATGCAGCCACCAGTGGCAGTCATTGGGAATGTTAAAAAAAAAAATCATTCCCATGTATGGAAACACTTTTTATCAGAGCTAGAACCCACCTGTGGTCATAACAGGCACATGCCCCATTTCAAAAAAAAAGGGGGGGGGGGTTGAGTAAGTAGATAAGTGCTTTGCTTTGTCTCACGTTTCTTGTTTTCAGACATCACACTTTTTCACTTATGGATTTGCAACTCCACGTTTTGTCTTACATTTGCCCGAACTTTTCAGTGATCCACACAGCAGTACTTCAGAACTGCTGTTTGTGATGTACTCTGACAGGCAAGCACCCCATCTCCCCCTTATGGGTCGGGTCCTCCATGTTTTACCACCGTGTTTTTTTGGAGGAAATAAATCTCAGATTTTTTTACCAGTCCTCTGTTAGACGTGCGCCCTCCCCATTCTTAAATTCTGAATCTGCCCTCACTTTATTTTATAATTTCAGTTGTTATCAATAATAGTCTGATTACATGGAAGATAGTGCAGAATAGTGATGCAGCTAAAATGACTGATTGAATTAATCATTTTCTGATTGAGGGAAAGGATTTTCTGAATAGCCTTGTGGTAATTGCATCATGATTCAATTTAGCATTATTGGGTAATTCGCCAATTAAAAACATTTAAAAGAAATGTAATGGGTAAAAAAGCACACTCATCCATTTGCATCTTTCATCATTTTTATTACTTAAAACTGAAATTGCTTTTAAAAAATAATTTGAGCATGATACTGTAAAGCGTAATAATCATCCTGGAATTTTTTGTATATGTCCTGGAAAAGGCCTGGAAAGTCCTTGAATTTTTTTCCCCCAAAAAGAGTACGAACCCTGACATTAGTTTCTTACATGGACACTATCCAGAAGAACATCGAAGGGCACATTGATCCCCTCAGAGTATGTGATTAATTTAAAATAGAATTCATGGGAAATGTGGAATTCAAACACATCTGCTGCCATCTAAGCTATTCTGTCAGATTGCCATACAACAGGCAGATGCTCTTTAGGTAACTCTTGAGTGTTTCTGGAGTGATAAACCTATCTGGGCTTTGATTTTTACGATCTTCACGTGCATTTCTTCTAACAGCAATGTAAAGTGAACCTTGGAGGCTTTAAGATCCAGAAGCATTTTCTCTTTCACTAAGGTGTATTTTGCTTGGCATAAAATTTCCAAATAAATATGAAACAGTTGAGACAAAATATAGATATTAAATTAGAATTGCATGGAAACTTAAGTTAATGAATACTAAGTTTTGATCTCTTTCCTCTAGCTGGCATTACATTGTAACATAATCTATAGGCAATTTGGTGTTTTATGATAAATAATTGAATATCCACTGTACATTTGTTTTCCTCAAAATTCTCTTAAATGCATAGCAAATTTAAAAGGACTTTTTTATGGTAATGAAATTTTTTCTTTCCACTTTGTGTAGTGACCAGATTGTAGTTCGGCAGTCTCAGGTTGATAAATTATATGCTGGTCTGAAAGACCTTGCACTGGAACGAAGAGCCAAGTTGGATGAGGGTCTGAAGTTGTTTTCACTTAATAGAGAAGTAGATGATATAATGCAATGGATAGTGGAGAGAGAGTTGGTTGCTTCATCTCAAGAACTGGGACAGGATTATGACCATGTTGTGGTAAGTAGCCTTCTGTTATCTAAGGTAAACATGTGTGTGGTTTTTGATGAAATAGCTGTTGCTTGATGTTTGTTTTATACAGAAGTGCATTGCAATCTTATGCAGACTTCATCTGAAGGGTTTAGCAACGGTCATCCAGTTTTATTACATGTTACAAAACAACTTTTTTTTTTCATTGCATGTAGTGGTCAAGAATAAATAACACTGCAGATAAATTCTGAGTAGTTATTTCAGAAAGTAATATTTCTGCTTGAGTTAACTACTGACAACTCCTCACTACTGCTGAAGTCTTTCTACCATGAAATTGTAGAAAACTAATTTTTCTGTTCAAATGAAAGCTGCTCTTTTTAAAAATTCACATTCACCTAAATTAGAGCCAAGAACACAGTGGGGTTATATATGGAATAAATTGTTGGTAATTAAAGGTGGGAGTTTTTGGAAAGCAAAACCCCCAGAAAATTCTGATAGTTCCTTTTTTGCTTTACTTAAGTTTATTTTACCTATGTTTGTTTGTTCCACTTCTCCATTTGAAACAAGTTTTGATATGCAGGCGTAAAATACCTTGAAAGTTTGACAAAAGAGATGATCAATAAAGTGTAGTTAACAAATTTGTAAATGCTATCCTTTTTTCATTTATATCCCATGTGTTTTTAAAAAGGGAATTATCAGTTTCTAATTTTTACCCTGAATAAAATCATGATTTTGTTAAAATGTGAAAAAGTGGTGTAAGAGAAATTGTAATATATGTTGTATATAGAAGATGCATCTAGGTGTTTTATCTCAGAGGTAAAAACTAAATGTACTTCATGACACCTGTTACTGAACCAAAATAAAACTGTCGGCACTGACACTTCTGGAGCAATTATGACTAAACACTACTTCGCTTCACTGATGAATCTGTTTATTCTGAGTTGTGAATGAAATAGAAGGTACTAGGAAAAGAAATTGGAAACTTCTGGAATTGGTTTGAACAGTTCAAAGTTTTCCTGTATCAGTTATTGCAGTCTATTGAGCTACCTGTGCAAGGGCAACTGTTTCGTTATGTCATATTTCATACCTGTGAACTACTACAGAATGTCCGTAGTTTTTACGAATTTAGGTGTCTAACTATGAAACTTGCTGTAGAAACTATGGATTCTATGAATTCTCATTTTGTTTAAAAAATTTTATTTTGCCATTTTATGATATACGTGCGATTCTTCAGCAGATTTTCGGAATTCTGTGTGTGTGTGTGTGGGGGGGGGGTCATTTCGATCATTCTCAAGATTGATGCAAAACTGAAGAGGGGGTAGGGCTCCATCTGGGGACCATATTTCAAAATTTTCAAAAACTGTAGTAAAATGAAGTAAATTTTGCCTTAATCATTATTATTTTTTCTCCCAATGTTGCCTTTGTGTCTGGTATTCTTGTTAAATATTTTATTGCATAAATGTATTTCAGCTTGAAACTGTAGGCAATTGCAAAAATGGAAGTTGGATGTCACAAAAATATCCCTGTATTCTTCAGGCATAAGATTCTGCGAATTTGAAAAATTCCGCCTTTTCTGTTATTATTTTGGGCATTCAAGAGATCAATACACAAGTGAACAGAAATTTTTTGGGGGTTGTGGCAACATGGTGGAAGATGTTCGTTGGAGGATGAAATTTCATCTTTACGAAACTTTCTGAAACAGAAATTTGATTGAGCTCAGATTTTTTCTGTAATCATAATTTCTTTTTTCTCACTGTTGCCTCTGTCCAGTAGTACTGTTAAATAACATTTTAGTGCATAAATATTTGTATTTCTGCTTGAAAATGGGGGAAATTTCCAGAACCAGAAGTCGAGCAGAGCAAAAATTTATCCTGTAATACCCCCCACCCCACCAATTTGATGTTCCCACTCTTCTGCATTGTTAAATATCCCTGTCTCATAAGTGTTTGCATTTAAGCTTGATAAGGGAGGGGGAAATTCCTGAAAACAGAAGTGACTAAGTTGGAAAATTCGTAAAAATTGATGCATAGCATGATGGATTAAATTATCAGAGGGCATAAAAAAAAAAGGCAACAATATATTAGCAGAAAGAAAAATTAAGCAATGGATGCTGTGCAGCTGCAAAAGACAAGCTGTCAGTCCCCGTTCTTTCTGTGTATTTTGATTTTTCACCCAGTTAAAACGTTAAGCTCCCCCCCCTTTTTTTTTTGGTCTCATCTTGTCATGAACTGCAATTTTAGAGGCAATATGGTCAATACAGTAAGTGGAGGTTCCCGCACTGTGCGTTCGTTTGCTTGGGTTTCCCCATCTGTCAAGCGTTGTAGAATTCTGAACGCATCTGACCGTTTTTTACTTGCGGAAGTTTCGAACTGAAATCTCACAATGTTGCCTGTCATGCCCTCACCAGGGGAATCAACTTTGTGTTTTGCATGTGTTAAGTTTGTTTCATTAGTGTCCTTGTTTGTTGTAATGTTTTGTTGTGGCGCATATCTTTTTCACAGAGACTGATTGTTTCGTAAATAAAAAAATAAAAAAAGTGTAGGCTGTGGAATAGTACTGGTTACTACTGACACGGCTTTTGCCAATGTTGACAGGTATGCATATTATGAAAGTAATCAGTGTGTGTTAAGATGATGACTGAAGTCTGCCGCATTAGAGTATGTTGGTGGGGTAGTAACCATTAAAGTGTCTTTTTGGAATAGATTTTTAAAAATTCATTTGATTAATAAAATTTGAAATCTGAAGTTGGTTTTTGGTATGACATTTTTGAAGGCTTCCCTGTGCTACTTCCTGAAGATCTGCTTCCATCTCTTTTCCATTCTTTAAGTAGTGGTCAAAGAAAGACTTTTTATGCAGTCTTGTGTAATTTAGCATGCATTTGAAGTTTGTCATTTCCTTTGTTGTAGTAGTAGCCATTGATTAGTCTTTCAGACATGGGAAAAGGTAAACTTAGCCTTAACATATCAGATCTGAAAGTAAAGTGTGGGAAAGGAAGTACCAACATGTTGTTTGGCTAACTGTTGATCTAACCGGGAGTGTTTTATGATCGTTCAGTCTTTCATAGCCCACATTTTGGCACTGTGAAGTCTCCCATAGATTAATACTTCCTTTACATACTTTTGCATGTTTACTGTAACACTTTCTGTCCTTACCAATAAATATCTGATTTTCTTTAGGAATTAACCTACTGTGTGTGTGTGTGTGCACGCGTACCTCAGTGATAGGAATTTCCATATAGGCAATTGCTAATTAATTCTGGTAGTTAAAAAGGTAAAAGAACACATCACCTATGAGCTTTTGTGAAAGTTCTGCTTTTTACTATGTTTTTGATGAGCTTATGCTCATCCTTTTGTTTATTCATGTTTCATCGTTACAGCTTATCACTCTCTCGACAATGGTTGAAATGTAGTTAAATACTTGCAGAGATAGATGGGTGTTATAACTGCCAGGAAAAATAATTTTTTTTTTTTTGAATACTTTGTATTGATTCCTGGTAGCCATCACGCATTCAAGAAGTTTGCACAGGTGTTGTGGTAAATTTCCTCAAACCCTGAAAGTTAAGTTTTCCTCCTGCTCAAGATTATTTCCGTGCTTTGAGGTGTTTTGCACACCACACTGTAATAGTACCTCCTACCTACCACTTGGACTGCAACTGAACAATTTTTGTTTTTCTGTGGCATCTTCCTTGCCCCAGAACAGTGAGATATATCCACTTGCACAATACTGACACAGCAGTGCCTCAGCCACATCAATACTGAGATCATTTAAACTACAACATGTGTATATTTTTGCCTTAGTTAATGAGTAATAAGAGGATAGGGTTTCACACGGGACAGTTACACTGTGTCATTGAGATAAGTTTGTATTTACCTTATTTGCTGCGGTGTTCAGTGCCAGTTTTCCTTAATGTTGAGTTCCTTTTTACTTTTGTCATGGATTCACTGAATGTAGCCTCCTTCCAAAGTGAATTGCAACACCAAGAGTTGCTGTTTCCTAAGCTTGTATGTAAGAAAATGCAGATTATGTCCTTTAGCTGAGATATAATGGGTGTGTAAGAAAGATAGAATGCTAGCTTTTATTTTTGGAATTGTCCTCTGGTTTAAGCACATGTAATCAGCATTGAGGTGCAGGTGATGCAACAACTTCCATTTTGTAGTTTCATGATCTGATGTAGTTAAGAACAACTAAAAATTGCTTATGGTGTGTGAGTTTTGCACTGTGTATATTTTTCACGTTTTTTACATAATCATTCGTAATTCATTTGCAGATGCTACAGGAGAGATTTAAAGAATTTGATCGAGAAACTGACATCACTGGAACTGAAAGAGTTTCGGAAGTTAACGAAAATGCTGATCAGCTCATAGCATCAGGACATTCTGACAGTGCCACAATTGCTGAATGGAAAGACAACTTGAATGAATCTTGGGCAGACCTTCTTGAACTTATTGACACAAGAACACAGATTTTAGCTGCATCATGGAAACTTCACAGATTCTTTCACGATTGCAAAGATTTACTGGGTCGCATCTTGGTAAGTCTTAGTTATTTTACGTACCTTGAAATTTCACTTTGTATGTGAGCATGTTAACAGATAGAGAAGAGCTGCAGCTGAAATTGTCTAACTTTTAATGTAAGGAAGAACATGGTTTTACACAGTTAAAAATTATTAGTATCAGCAAATCATATGAGTAATGCTTTGGTGTGAACAAGAGGCATATTTAACACATTCGCTGCCACTGTGCTATTTTAATGGCAAGCACGCAGTGCCGGACAGATCTCTTGGATGCCACAAGGCATCGCACAGCACCACGGATGTGCTTTTTATGCATTTGGATCCACCTAGGCACGTGTTTGCATCTCATAGCTTTGCAAGACTCCACTTTTCTAAAATATGAGAACATTTATCTGTAAATGATATTCATAATTGACTTCCTGTAGCTCGAGAGAGAAACACTTCTACAGCACATGCATTGCTTCCCTAACTAATAGATTGTAAAATTCTTCAGTTGCAAAAAGATTGCAAAAACAGATTAGCTCCATACCTGAAATATTATTTTTCAGTCCTGATACACAAGGGAATGGAATTCTTCTCATGACATTGGGACCATCAGACCAATGTGTGGTGAAAATCTGTTGATGCAGATTATGAGGGAGAATGTCGCATTCATTTTCACATTCACTGCTGGTCGTACTAAAGGAATATGATTCTGTACTTGATGACAAATTTTCAGTATCGTCTATTTCCATGTCAGGCTGTGCCCACTGAGAAACGTTTTGGTTGAAAGGGTCCGGCATTCGGTCATCCAAATTTATCCATTGTTTCCACAAAACGAAGTATTGAAGTCAACATGGTTTTCCTCAATCCCTTTTTAGACTCCTCAACAGGCTGCCCTGTTATGTATAAATTCTAAGTAGCAAATGCTTTTTATTGCCACTCAAGCCTTTATTTATTGATAGTTCCCTTCACCACAAAACCAGGGACATTAAAAAAAATAAACATTGCATTTAAAAGCGAACGCTGTGTTTTGTCTATGGGGAGTATTCCTACTTTCCCTTCTCTAAACCATGTGGGGGAAAAATCGCTACCCCAAAACCATAATCATTTTTATGCAGTTGGAGACTCATTCTCAGTGCCAATAATGAAATAGATAACTCTTTTCTAGTGCTGAAGGTTTTAGAAACTGAAATATTAAGCCACGATTTTGACGCAGTGTGGAGTCATCGGCACCTGGGGGCAGGTATTGTATGACACCATTCGCATCACGCAGCAGTGAAAGTGTTTAGTGAAAATGTCTTGTCTCTTCATAACGCAGAATTGTAATTCTCTAAAATTATATTGATGTGCATTAAAGTCTGTATGTGACTTTTATGCTGCTCTATAATTTCCAGATAATTCAGCTGCTGCCAGAGATGAGTCTTCAAATGTGCAAAAATGCCAAGACATCAATCTAGTTTCAGTGTCTTTGAAAAAGTACATTGATTCCACATGCCAAAAATGCATGTTTGCAATTCAAATCTTCTAATTGTAAATGTAAAACATTAATTTAAATGTTTCATTATTGTAGATCAAAGGTGGTAGGCTTGAACATTGTGTGCATAGAATTATTGAACAAGATGATCATGTGATACACTCAGGGTGGTGTGCACAGGTGCTTGATATCCTGGGAAAATGTTGTTTTTAAAAGCTGTCTTGAAAAGCTCTGAAATTTGAAATTGGTGCTCAAAAAATGTTTGAATTTCTTTCAGAAAATCAGTGTTACCTCTTTTTCAGCACGTCTTTTGTAAAAACGATCGTGCTTATGTTACCGGTTTGTCCGTCCGTCCATCTTTGGACACCATATCTCTGCAACTACCAGTCCGATTTAAAAAAATTCATTTTGCATGGGGAGTTTGAAATGTGCAAATGATGATCCTTTCATTCATTCATTTTTTATTTTTTTTTACGGTGTGCAGTTTCATTGCTTAAAGGACTTAAATGCAGAAGATACGGAATTCAAAATATATTTTATTCCATATATTTGCTTCTAAACATCCGATTGAAAATATTCTTTTACCTTTAGATTCCATTTATGTCTAGACTATTTTAGGTATAGTCACTTCAAGTTACACACAAAAAATTCCGCTAGCGGGCGTAAAAGTAAATCCCGTTTTCCAAGATTTCTCTCTCCTAAAACTCAGATTTGAAAAAAAAATTCTGAACCAGATACAGTTCCTGGTAGGAAATGTTTGCATATAATTTCTAATTTTTGGTAAAAAATGGTTTGGCCACCAGAAAGCATAAATGTTAATTTCTGCTTCTGATGTATTTGTAGCAAAATCTGAGCTTCTAAATTGAAAAATTCTTTTATGGGCCGATATCACTCACGTCGATAAACCTTTTCAGAATATTTTCTTAAAATAATGCATGGTTTCTCCGTCAGGGGCGTAGATGTATATCTAATTTTTTTCAATATTTCTGCTTCTAAGAGTCAGATTTGAAAAATTCCTTCTTTGTCTGATAGCGGTTCAGGTGTGAAATGTTTATTATATATCTTCAAAATTTTCAAGTAACTCATTGACTTTCCACTAGGGGCATAAAGGCAAATTGTGTTTTCCCCAATATGTTTCTAAAACTCAGATTTGAAAAATTCTTCCTGTATCAGATACAGTTCCTGATGGGGAAATGTTTTGCATATAATTTTTAATAGTTGGTAAAGAATAGTTTGGCCACCAGGAGTGTAAGTGTTTATTTCTGCTTCAATATATTTGCAGCAAAATCTGAGCTCTTGAAAAGTAGATTGAAAAAAATTATTTGTGGACTGATGAAAAAATTCTTTGTGGACTGATACTGCTCACCTTGAAAAACTTTGTGAGAACACTTTTTTCTTAAAATAATGCATAGTTTTTCAGCCAGGGGATGTAGATGCACATCTTACTTTTGTCGATATCTCTGCTTCTAAGAGTCTGATTTGAAAAATTATTTCTTTGTTGAACATTTCTGCTGCAAAATGTTTCTCATATAATTTCAAATTTTTCTTAATGCAAAAGTCTGCCATCAGACGGTTTTAGTTCAAGTTTCCATTTACAGCAATATCTGCGGGACTAAAAATCCAATTGAAAAATTTCTTCCTTCGGTCAGATACTACTAACTATGCAAACTCTATGTGCATATTTTCTTCCCAAAATAATGCACAATTTAGCCACTAGGGGTCTCCAGTTTAAATCTGTTTCTACATGTGAGATTAAAAAAAATCTTTCAACACTAGATGCCACTTACTTTGTAGAACACTTTAGGCTAGTATATGAGAAATTTTGTACTTCAGTTTGCAGCTGTATTGCCGCTTCTAAAAACGCTATTGAGAGATTTCTTCCTTACTGTATGCCATTGGCTACAGTAGAGATGTAGAACATTATCATCTTTAAATAAATAATGCAAATATTTCCCACTAGGGGCGTAAAGGTCTAAACCTTTTTTTTTTTTTTTTTTTTTTTTGCTATTTCTGCTTCCGGAAGACTTATTTGAAAAATTATTTATCTTTAGCATAGCTTTTTCCATGAATATTTTTCTCCTATTTTCAACTTTTCTTTTATTCTCAATTCTTCCGCTAACGGGTGTAGACATATTTTGTTTCCTTCTGTATTTCTTATTTTAACTGATTAGACGTGTGCCCTCTCCATTCTTAAATTCTGGATCTGCCCTTGCTTTGTCTTATGAGAATTTGAACTGTTATCAATAATAGACTGATTACATGGGAAGATGGTGCAGAATAATGATAAATTAATCATTTTCAGATTGAGGAAAAGGATTTTCTGAGATAAGCCTTGTGGCACCATCATGATTCAGTTTTGCATTATTCGGTAATGCTCCAATTAAAAAATATTAAAGAAATATATAAGAAGTAAAGCACACTAATCAATTTAAATCTTTCATCATTTTTATTACTTAAAGCCAAAATTGCTTTTAAAAAATCTGCCCATGATACTTACTGTAAAGTGTAATAATAGTCTTGTAATTTTTTTTTTTTTTTTTTGTATGTGTCATGGAAAGGGCCTGGAAAGTCCTTGAATTTTTTTCCCCCAAAAAGTGTATGAACCCTATACACTGAATTTAAACCAATTTTTATTAATAGTGGAATTATATTTGTCCAGTTTTTGTAATTTGAGAATTTTTTTGTAGGAAGTTTTCCCCAAGTTTTCTCACAACTCAGACCCTCCTGCCTTCAAGTGAATCCAATATCTTATTTCAGCACAGTCTGTGTACAGTTAGCCCATAATTACAAATCGGCTTCAATAACAATGTTACCAGTTTATCCTTAGGACTCGTAATTAGTTAGCTAATCTTTTCTTTAGCAGTTCATTTTTTTTTTTTTAGTGCAGTGATTAGGTTAAGGTAACAAATTTTGTTGCCATTTTTTTTTAGTTGAAAAAATCAGAAACTCCTGTAAAAGAAAAATCTGAATTTATAATTTGAAATCAAGAAAATAAATTCCTGATTAAAATTGCAGAGGTTTTTAATTTATATGTGCCACTTATCAACTCATTTTTGTGGTAGATTTGGGTGCATTCTTGAAGTATTGTAACAGCTGTCCTGAGAAAGATTGCTGAATCAGTTGTGTGCATGAGTGATTGATTATTGCTTCCGAGTCAGAGCAGGAATCTGTTGTATGCTCTCACGTGAGTTTTTGTAGTGTTGTATACTTCCAGTTGAAACATAAAATGTATCATCACACTGGGCATCAATCTCAGCATTTTTTTCCTGTTTAAAGATTTTGTTTTAACAAAAAGACAGCATCTGGCTTTAATTATAAATATGTTCAAGCTGCTTATTTGCTTCCCTGGTAAAACTGTTATTCCAAAAGCAAAGACCATATAAATTCATATTAATCAAAAGCTTCCATTTAGTACTGAAAACATTGGTCAGATTAATTTTCTGTGTGAATTAAATTGGTCATACTTTCAGCAGGTGCTAGTCTTTATTTCAGTGGCTGTTAAGGTAATGTACTAACTTCCTATAAGATCAATATTTTTAGTTTCCTTGCTGTACTCTGATACATTTCTATACCTGGTTCATGTGCAAGATGAGTGGTGTGATGTTATGCACTGTAGAAGCAACTTCGTCCAGTAGAAATGATAAAGATCACCATTTTGTAGAGTGTTCATAAATGACAGGGTCCTTCTGTTCAGTTTCATAAAAAAAATCTACCATTAAGGGTGATCTGTACTAACTGATTTGAAAAGTGATAGGTTATCAAAAGAAACCCAAAATACACTATGTAGACAAACTTGTTCAGTTACCTCCATGTATGCAAAGAAACTTGCATTTACAGAACCCCCCCCCCCACACACACACACACACACACGTGTGTGTATATATATATATAAAGAGCAGCTTTGGTGCACTTATCAGACCGCATTGGAAGTGACTACACCATATCTAGCTGAACTGACTTTGAAAGAGGCATTGTAGTTTGTTGCCAGAGCAAGCATTCAGTGTAGCATTGCTGTTCTTCTGGAATTTCCGTATTCCACAGTCACTGATATTCTTCACTGATAGAAAACAGATGGTGCCACAACAGTGAAGCTGTGCTCCAGGAGCCTGTATGAACTGAACATTCGTGTCAGATGAAGCTTACTAGTCGTGTGAAGAAGGCACACACATCCTCTGACCTGGCCAGCGATGGCACATAGGCCACTGAAACAATTATTTGCACCAAAACAATCTGTTGGGAACTGCATACCCACTGTTACCCTGATAGGTCAGCTGTGCACGAGCCCTACAACATTCCAGGTAGTGTCAAATAACAGAAGAATGGAAAGGTGTTGTGTAGAGTGACTAATCGCGCTACTCACTGGAATAAATGCATTTGGGTATGACGTTGACTCACAAAACACTCGGCCCAACTAAATTGCCCCTACAGTCAAGTTTGGAGAAGTATATGTGATAGTGTGGTTCTATTTCTTCTAATAACGACTTGGTCCTTTGGTTGTGCTGCCCTTCAACTTACCAGCCACCAAGTATGAAGACATTTCGAACAATTTTGCTGTATCTATGTTTTGGCAGATCCCTGCATATTTCAGTAAGATCAAACACCTTGCTACACAGCAAGGTCTGTCCAGGCCTGGCTTGGAAGAGCAGGATGTTCAAAGGTTGTAGTATTGTGCCTGCCCAAAGTCCCAATCTAAATCCAGTGGAACATCTGGGATGAGGTGAAACACTGAAATCTTTCTCAACCCATAAAACCTTCCTCTACGGCAGCTCTGGCTAAAACTTTGCAGGAGAGTAGAGGAAAATTCCAGTACAGACCTACTGGAAAGCTTGCCTAGAAGAGTCACTGCAGTTATAACAGCCAAAGGTGGGTCAACTATGTACTGATTTCGAGTAATAAATGTACTAGTTTCTGTTCGACCTACATGTCTGAATGCTTTTGTCCACACACCCATAAAAATCATCCTCAACCCATAAAACCTTCCTCTACAGCAGCTCTGGCTAAAGCTTTTCAGGAGAGTAGAGGAAAATTCCAGTACAGACCTGCTGACATCTTGTGGAAAACATGTCTAGAAGAGTCACTGCAGTTAAAACAGTCAATGATGGGCCAACTATGTACTGATTTAGAGTAATAAATGCACTCGTTTCTGTTCGACCTACATGTCTGAAAGCTTTTGTCCACATAATGTGTATCAAATATTGTGTTCTATAAAGTTCTAATCTGTTTAATCTTTCTAATTGCCTTCAAGACCTGTAGCCATGCATTTAAGTTATCTTCCCTGGGTTTCGTCTTTCTAAATTGCTATCTCTCTGTGTTAGTTAATAGCTTCATCAACAGCTGTTCAAAAGGTGATTAGAGTTGTATAAAAATAAAATGTATCTATCTGCGTACACAACCATTGAAACAAAGAACTTGCTGCGAACCACAGTAAAATAGAATAAAGAAATTTAAAGAAAAATTATTTGAAAAATGATTATTAGAACATTAGAGATTCAAATGAGGACAAAATAAGTACATTACAATTGAATGTGCAGCAATGTGTATGAAGTAGATCTTTATGGTGAAATATTAAAATATTGGACTATGAACCTCATAAAAACAAAAGGCTAATTAAAGAAAAATTTTATATCCAGAAAAACAGTTCCATCAGTGAACCTTCAGAAATTATAAATAGCATTTTCAACAACTTAATTCAAAAATACTTACAGAATAAATTAGGAAAAGATTTTAATTTAATAACTGGCAACTGCAAGAGGAACCTGGCAATCAAATTTAAATTCTTTGTGTAAGCAAAACTTTTGATACAGTTCCTATACATTGAGAAACAGTCCTTGATAAAATCTAGAGGCCTGAAAAATCTTAAAAACAAAAAAACTTGGAAGATGTGAAAAATAATTTAACATTCTCCAAGTTAAAATAGAATTAAGGATATTAATCTGAGTAAAGCCTTGAGTAAGTGTTTTAATTACTGTAAATAACTTTTTTTTTTATCTACAAGCAAAAACCATCTTCAAAATTTACTAATAATTTGGAAACTATCCGCATACGCCTACGTTCTGCTACTCTGGGTGATTAACGTACTGCTTTTGCTGAAATGCCTAGTGAAGCGGTGCATATAAGAGAGCAGGATGTGTAGCAACAAATGTCCTTTGTGCTACTTTTAAATCCCAGATCAACTGCTTCAGTCTCTGGTAGTTCCAGTAAATCTCATGTCTATAGAAACATGGACTGTATGAGAGAATTTAGTGTTGCACCCCTTACTTTGTTGCTGAGGTTATAAAAATGTTGAGACAACCTTATTAGTAGTCTTATTTTGAATACGCTATTCAATTTTGTTAGTGTTTGTATGCAGTCCTTTTTAATTGTAGAATTTTAGATTCACTTGTATTTTTGATTTGAGCAAATTACTTATTCACTCAGTCATACAGTATATTGCCTAACACTTTAAGAAGACTTAAAGATGTTTAACTTAAAAAATCTCATATGCATATATAGTTCATATTCTATTCACTATGTGCAGCATATGTAATCAGTTTATTTCTGTATGCTTTTATATGTACTTAAACTTTCAATGTGAAATAACTAGTATACAGTGAGTAAAATTATCATCTAACCATAAAATATTCTTACATAGCCAGAAACGTGCATTATGTTTATAGCTATGTAAGGATAATTGTAGTAATTTATATATTTTAATTAAATATATAATTTTTTTCAGGAAAAACAAAACTCCATGTCAGATGAGCTTGGGAGAGATGCAGTCAGTGTGTCCAGTCTCCAACGAAAACATGCAAATTTTGAGAATGATATACAGACCCTTGGAACAGCTGTAAGTTCTCTTTCATGCATCTGGCTGTAATTTATATTGCTGTCCTTGCAGAAAAAAAGTGTTACTTAAACATACTTCTTTGCAATTCTGAAAATGTGATATTTTTGAATATTTATTGCCAATAAAATAATTACCTTAAATAGTTCAATGTTTTCTCTTTAAGGCTGTAAATGGAACAAGTGGTGGTAATAAAGAATCATTTTTTTTTTTCCATTTTTCAGATTTTCATCCATTGCTTCATTGACCTGTAAATGGAAGCACTTGGATGTCTGTTGTGTTATTTTCACAATCCAGCAGTGTTTTAGTTAATGATATGGTCAATAATAAACTAATACTGATGTGTTGTAAGTTGGTATCATAAATACTGCTGTGAACCTGTAGTTGTAGTTTAAAGCCGCCATGTTTGAGGATTTTGACGTCTGCATTGTTATATGTTGATTGGATTGATGCAACATTATGAATTTCAGTTTCTATTGCTGTGTCTGTGCAGGTAAGGTAACAGGCATATGGAAAACGTCTGATCCCTTGTAAACCACCAGATTGATGTGATGTGCATAAAAATTACAATTAAAGTTAATAAATAAAAATAGTCAAGTGTAGATTTTTTTCGTACTGTGAGAAATATTTAGACTAAGTAAAATGGCAGCAGAGGCATTGTGGTTGAATGGTGTATCAGTGGACTTAAACTGTTAGGAAAAGGTACAGCTCAGACTTTGTTCTGAAACAAAACGGCACACTATGTTCACAATTTTGCTAAATTTGATTAACCAGCAGTAATAGAATTTTAGAAAAAAAATCTGCAGGACCAGTGTTTACCAGAAGCTGTTGGCCTGCACTGATTTTTATTGGTCCACAACTGAAACAAATATAAAAAAAAAAACGGATTGTGCTTCAAAATTTGTGTTGTATGGTGTAATCCCGTATTTCATTCATCATGGTGTCAGTTGGGATTAATTGGTGCAGATATAAATGAGGCAAAAATAAAATGCAATAAATTTATTGAAAAAAATGATGGAATGGCTAGATACAAATTTTCTGTGTTTAAATATTGGAAAAACTAAAATAACGTTTTTGGTGTTATGGAATAACCTATAACGTGATGTACAGTAGTGTTTTTACATTGGCTTAGTCGTACTTCGTGCCACGTAAATAAATACATGCAGTATGGCGTAGTTCATGCACATATTTAAATGTTGAATAAAATTATGATTTTGAAAAAGGGAGTTTGTTGAGCCACCATCTATTTTTGTAGAAAATTGTACCCTTGAAATATTAAATATTTTGGAATAATAGAGGATAATTTAAAATGGAATATTAATATTCAAAATATTGTAAATAAAGTTTCAGGGGTAATGTGTTTAATTAAGAGAACTTCAAATTCCACAATTAAAACATTGAAAATTCTGCATTAGTCTGACTTATCCATGTTTGACTTGATGTTTATTCGTATGGCTGAACACTGTGGGTCACTACTGTCAAACAAGAAGCAGAAATGCATTATTGTTACCAATGCCTAACACTTTAACTCAACAAAGATTTATTGATTACCAGGGATTGTTGTTATGGAATAAACCTACCTTGTCAACTAACACATATTAATAATTATAATAATTTTCAAAAACAACTAAAAATATTTACTAAAATATAAAATTTAATAGAAAATTACTAATCAGACCACATCTGCATAAATTTTATGTGCATGACATTTGGCTTGATTATGTACTTTAGGGGAATTGGGATTCACTCAGGCTATATATATATATATTTTAGGGTGGTCCTTATAAACAAAGATTAAAAATGCTAATGTCTTACCTGTTAATATTGTTCACTGAGTTGAGAAAGTGATGTACCTTGAATTTTTAGCTGATCAAGCAATTTTAAGAGGTGTCACACGGAGTTCGGACTTTGTGTATTTCTTTATTTAATGAAACTGTGAAACAAGACGTTACGTAAAAAATCTGCCTCTTAAATTATTTTATTGTACAAGTAAATGAAGAATGGCATTGTCGATTGTCCGTAAATAAACATTAAACACTCTTCAATTATTATTCAGTTTGCTGTTTAATGTCACTCAGTCATTTTTAGCGCATTTGGAAATTTCTTCCTGTGTTCCTCCACAATCTGCAGCAGGTACTGTTTCTGGTCTTCGTTATTTGTAAGAATGCTGTTGTAGTCCTGCATCAGCACCACTCCTTGCTCGGCTGAGTCATTTACTACTTTCAGAGCTTTAACAGTATTCATTGCCGATTGATAATCAGATGATTTGTCCCACTCGCTGGGGTCGACAGATAAAAACTCTATGTTCAGCATTTGGAAAAAAAGACGGGACGAGCTGGTAACAAAGTTGGCCACCATCTTTTCATGAATACATTGGGTCACCATCAGATTGATTCTCTTTGCAGGGTTATCTGTGCCATCCTTATTTAACGCACTGATCATGTCCCTCTTCGCTGTCAAGGAGACATCGGAGTCAAAGAAAGACAGCGACACCTACAATTCGGTCAGATACCACAGATGTCTGGAAAAGGATTTAATAGCTGCACTTGACACGACTTTGTCATAAGTCGCCACTTGTTTCAAGAAAACAAGGTCGTTGGCTGGGGAAGCAGCTGCAAGTGGGGCCACAAACCATGATCTGACTTACAGGCTGACTGCAAAAGCTGCAAATCTCTTTATGGCGGCTTGCTGAAGTTTTTGTCATTTTAAGCCGTCCATCTAGCCTGGTTTTAAAGGGCTCCGGGCTGCATGAACCGGATTCCTCGGGAAGGATTGGCACATAGGTAGATTTATCAGTTCTAGCGGTTCCCGGTAGTCGTCGCGGGGTTGGCTGTCAGTTAGCTGCTGCTCACAGAAGTTGATAATATTTTCCCGTTCTGTGATCTCTTCTTCGATGACTGAAAAATTCTTCTGGTTGATAAATTGCCAATGCTGTTGGAAACGCTTAAAAAAAACAGGATGTCAGGAGCAGTAAAGTGGATGTCGCATGCAACAAATACCTTTTGGGCCACAATCTCCATAATGTGGTGGCGACATGCAAGATTCAGCAGGTCTCTTCCCAAATTGAATTCAATAAGTTTGCAAGTCCCTGCGCTGTGACCGGTGTTACTAATCGTTATGTCGAATGACATTGCTTGGATGTGATTTTTGATCCCCCATTCTTCTAGGCAATCCACCACAGCTTTGGCAGTTTCCTTGCCTGTCCGGAATGAAGTTTTGACACTCCTGCCCCAGAAACAAGAACTGGCAGTCGGTCCACTTTACCTGTCCCTGTGAGCTCTGGAAATATTTCCCCATCCCAGTGGACAGTGAGGGGAATTTGGGCATTAAAGGTTTCTTTCAGCAAGTCTACAATTTTGTTCCTTGCGTCAAGTCTTGATCTACGTATGACGCTACAGTTGATTGAAAATTCTTCTACATTATGTCCCAAAGTGGCAGCAGTTGCTGAGAGCACGTAGACTGCATTTCGGTCGCTCATCTTAGTGCGATCAAGTGCTGAGGCAAGCGCTGGCGAAACAATGTTCTTCCTTGCTCGTTTAATTTTTTTTTTTTTTTTTTTTTGGGAGAACCTGCTGTTACTGTGGTTGCTTTGCAATCTTCCTCTTCAGCACTGCTGCTACTCGAGGAGGCTAGTTCAACCTTTGCAAATAACTGATCCCTTTCTTCCGCGTGTTTTTGTTTCAGTCGCTCTAAATTGTCTTCCTTCTCTCTTTCGGGCTTCCTGGCTTGCTAGCTTTTTGTCTTCCCCACAAATGTATCATTTCCTTCCCTTCCCTTCTCTCTTTGGGCCTATAGAAACTCTGTCTTCAAAAATGGTAATCATGTCAAGGACGTTGGCATGGGCAATATATTAAAGATTGGCCAATTCCTCGGTGAAGAGTTTTTCCTTGTCTATCTGCAGTTCAGGTTGCTGAGAACTTCCCTTCCAAAGAGCACGCCACTGGTTTTACTCCTTCTGAACCTTTGGGATGATGTTGTAGTCAGCCATGGTAGGTATTTGGGCTTTGCCCCAGATCAACAGAAGCTCTTGTGTGATAATGCTTGAAGCATTCTTAACTGTGTTCTTCGTTCTTATAAGGAAGAACGAATGACGCAGAACCTCTCCTTTCGACGGGAGCTACTTATCCGGAATAATATCAATTGGTTGCCTGACCAGCCAGGCTTTGGAGTTTTTGCGAGTTACAACTGAAGCGTGTGAAGCTGAAGCCATGTTCACACTTGTTTTGTTATTGTTGTTATATTACACTAACTTACTGGAGACCAGCACGTTCAATTGCTGCAGAGCGCGCAATCGCATAAGGGGAATTCCCGTACTATGTTCCAACGGCGCATGCGCAAATCTACGGAGGAGAAGGTCTCGCTTGCAAGATTATGAAGCAGGAAAGATGGATGTTTCCTGTGGACTTTTTCGTCTTCTGTGTGTGCTTAAATTACGCGATCATTGTTGTATCCTTAAATTCCTTATGTTAACTGCTGATACAACCTACTTATGAAGTTTGGATTCGATGTGACATGTCATAAAAATCTCTAATCGTCCCCAAATTTTTTATGTAACATTTTTTCCACAGACACAACAATATTAGGGGGTAAGACAAAAAAAAAAAAAAAAAATTACTGTTTAAATAAGGACCACCCTAATATAAAGTAATAAAGTATTGCAAATCATTGAAAATCACACAGAACAGAACAAGAAGCTTGGAAAGCCTTGTACATTCTATAGCTGTAGAATGCTTAATCAAAGATGAAATAAAAAGTAAATAGGTAAGTAATACAAATAAGTATAAGGAATGAAATATAGGGCCAATCTCTTCCGAGGAACACTGGCCCTGGTGACCTTTCGTACGGGTATAGGCAAAACGTTGAAAGCCACCAGTGTGTTCCCGAGGTCACCAAAATAATCGAGCCAAGAAGTTATAAAAAAAAAAAAAGCAAGCAAACAACAAAATTCACTAATATTGTAGATCAAATCAGAGATATATTAAGACAATAGAACACTATTCCAAACATTTAGACACTAGATATCCAACCAAGTCAATATCAGTTATTGGAGTGTATTAGACTTTTGTGCAGTAAGTACGTACTAGGTGTAACTGAAGATAGCAAAGATAGGTAAGTAGGCAGTGTTGCCTTAAGAGTTAGCTAAATCTTCAACTACAAGAGAAATGTCATGGTGCATTCAGAAAGAAGAAAGTTTTAACTTTATGCAATTTTTGTCCACTGGACTTCAGTACTTTAGAGAGGATAGTAATAAGTACTAAGTTATTCACTATCTACCATAAATGGAAAAATATTTTGCATCTCTCCTTTTAGGGAAGATGGGATGCTGTAGATTTACCTGGAAAAAAAAAAAAAAAAAAAAAACTATGGGTCTGCCGTACCACCATCATTTTGATTTTAAATGTGACTATATTTTTTAGCAGTCCCACCATACAATTAGAATGCTGGGTACACTACATGAAGGGCCCCTGTTTACATCTTTTTTATTATTATTATTATTATTATATGAAGTTTAAAATACTGTAATGTGTTCTGACTGCAAAATCATAAATATTTTTATACAAAATGTATAGATCAAGATGATCATTTGTGGCTTGGCCGGTTAAGTTCCAGGTTGTTTTCTCCCACACATTGCCACAGTGGTTTTGAAATTGCTGATTCTCGGAGTTGTGACTGGTGCACCAAACTTTGATGTATTACTCCAAATGTACTGGGCAATGAACATGAATTTTGTGCAGGTTTCACATCTTGCACAAACAATATTGTATACTAATTTTTATCAAAATCAGAGATGCATAGGTGTCATGTAAAAAGCCAGGTGATTTTGACTGAAATAACCCTACTTCGAGAACTTTTCCTTAAGTTTTGTTTGATGTTAAAGATTCGCATTCATTTCAGTTTTTGCATGCAGAATCTCTTTTGGTTTGCTTATGTGTACTTTGTTAAGCAAGTAGAACACAGAACAAAGGTTATTCTTCAGAATACTCCTAAAATTTGCATCTGTGAAGCTCATGTGCACTGCCATTGTAGTGCATTGTTAAATGCTTTTACAAATTGGCCATTTAAAAGAAAGAAAAATGTCTAGAACCATTGTTATTTACGTTAGTGTGATATTGTAATGTTTAAAATAAAATTTTTATTTTAAATTTTTCTGCAGGTACAACAAATAAAAGAGGAATCTACCAATCTACAGAGTTCATATGCTGGTGAGAAGGCAAAGGAAATAACTAACAGGGAAGCTGAGGTTGTTGGTGCATGGCAGAAACTTCTTTCGTTATGTGAGGATAGACAGCATAAACTTGCAGATACCGGTGATTTGTTCAGGTTCTTGAACATGGTACGAGACCTCATGTTGTGGATGGAGGACATTGTTAGACAAATGAACACATCTGAAAAACCTCGGTAAGTGGTATCTAGTATTTACCTTATTTCTGTTTGGCAGCTATACTGCAGTTTGCATTTCCTTCTTAAGGTTCTTTGTGAAACCACTAATTGGTGCAATATTATCTATCTTCAAGTATTTAATCATCTGGAATATGGGGCGAACTTACAAAATATTTAATTTACTTGTAAACATTGATATTGCCAGTTGTAAACATTGATATTGCCAGTTTGCTAATTTTTGAAACTAAAAGTGTTCATTACTGTTATCTGCAAAACCTTTTTGTACCTAAGCATCATATTTAGATTACAAATAGAACCTGAAATATTTTAGAAAATGTGCAGCATATTTAAGTGTGTAAATTAACTCAGTGTTTCAAACACACTAAGTTAATTTACAAATTAAGAAAAACTCTTAAAAAGAATGAAAAAGATAGACATAGTCTGGTGTCCATCAGCTGCTCAAACTGAGTAGATAAGTTTTTCATCTAGCCGGTGATGTCTTCATGAGCACGTCTCCCCGTTAAAGTAGACAGATGAATGGGAACTTGAGTAGCACATGATTGCTTGCATGCATGCTTTTCTCTTCAATGTGCCTGTTGCGCCCTCTATTGACCAACTTATTCATATTTTTTCAACTTTTTTTTTTTTTACTCAAATGCTCTTGTTAAGTCAATTCTTTCCAAGGGTGTGCTAGCACATTTGGATCATTATTATTTACGACTGGTTTTTTAATATTTTTCAATGTAGACTGACTTGGAAATTTTTAATTGTTTTTCTGATTTAAGTGAAGCCAATAGTTTATTTTTTTCTAATTGCAGAAACTGTTAAACAATATTAAATATTGTTGCAGGTTTTTTTTTTTTTTACTATTTTATGTTTTAATCTATTTTTTAACATTTTTAGTGCTGTCCACATAAGAGATTTTTGATTTTGTAAGCTTCCCCCATAGCAGAAAGTTCCTGGTCAGTCTGCGACAGATATCATTGTGCCACAAAATAATCTGCGTGTGGTCACTGTGCAAGATAACTAATAAATGTGTAAAACAAAAAAAATTGCACAGACATGTTTTTCTACCTAAAAAAAAAAAAAAAAAAAAAGTCTAACCTAGGTATTGCAGCAATTGCAATGTTAATTGGAATCAAGAACATTCTGGTCCTCTGTATCTGGAATTTTACCAATATTTAACAACAAATAAAGCACAGAGGCATCCCTAAGAAAAAATTGTCATAAGAGGAGAAATCTTTGCTTCGTTCTGCTTCCATTTTCGGAACATTTTTCTCCATTTCCCATCTCAAGTGCAAACATTTATGTAATTAAATGATTTTAATCGTTATTGTTTAAAAACAATAATACAGAAGCACAGTGGGTGGAGGGTTATTAGAGGGAGAAATTTTTGCTCTGTACAACTTTGGTTATCAGAAAATTTTCCTCCATTTTCAATTTTAAATACAAACATTATCTAAAAAAATAGATATTTAATGACCATATAGGGCTGAGGGAATATCGCAAGAAAAAGAATATTCAAGATTTTCATCTAGGGTTCTGTCAAACTTTCGTTTTTCGGAAATTGTTGGCCTCCATTTTCAAAATAAACCGCAAATATTTATGCAGTAAAATGATATTTAACAACAATATCGGATAATTCCCTCTTCGAGCATCGAGGGAACGTCGGGGGGGGGGGGGGGGATTACGATTACGGGAGAAATTCTCACTCCGCCTAACTTCCGTTTTTGGAAATTTTGAAAGGCGGAAAACTTGCATCTGCGATTGTCTGCAAGGTGGTTTAATAGGGTTCTGGGGATATCATTTCTGTCTGCAGGACCAAAATAAATCTGCAATGTGCGTCGGCCGTCGCCGCGATTCTGCTACAAGAACGAATACAAAATAAACCTGTGATGTACATCGCCGCGATTCTTCTACGGGGATGAGTACAAAATAAATCTGCGATATCCGTTGCAGTGATTCTTCTACGGGGAGGAGTACAAAATAAATCTACGATGTACATCAGCCGTCGCTGCGATTCTGCTACCTGGACGAGTACAAAATAACTCCGCGACCTACGTCGTCCTTCGCGCGAGAAAAAAAAATTAAGATTACGGGAGAAATCCTCACTACGCCTAACTTCAGTTTTCGAAAATTTTGGAAGGCGAAAAACTTGCATCTTAAGATAGGGAGTCTGCAAGATGGTTTTAATAGGGTTCTGGGGATGCCATTTTTTTCTGCAGGATCAAAATAAATCTGCGACGTACGTCGCCCGTTGCCGTGATTCTGCTACAGGGGTAATAAGCTTCATTGGAATTTCATAAACACCCACTAAGTCCAATTTAGATTTTTGTTTATTGTTTTTTTTTTTTTTTTTTTTTTTAATTTACAGATTAACTGAAATGAAAATTACATTTTTGGCCTATTTTGCTAATTTTATTAGTCTTTTTGGAAATGAACAAATATTTCTTTGTATTGCCTTTTTTTTTTTTTCTTCTTCCCCCACCCCGGTGGCACAGTGGTTTGAGCTTCTGATCACTCTTCCGCGATGGGTCCCGTTTTGAATCCCGGTGAGGCATGGATGTTGTTTGTCTTATGGCACTTGTTCTCTCCCTTCCCTGGAACCAGTGACCCTAAATTGGGGACGGGCGACTGCTTATAGCCCACTAAGTTGCTCATGGTGGTCGTTAAATTTGCCCCCAATTAAAACTTACTGAATAATTCTTTTCTGTGTTTTTTTGTTTTTTTAAATTTAGGTAAAATGAAAATATAGTTAACATAGTACAGTAAAGGAGATTCTGATAAATTATTAATTATCTTGTTTTCAATATGGTTCATTATCACTTCTGAAATCAAGGTAAGAAATGGTGAACCCATGGGTGCTCCTGTTTTTTGTCTGAATGTTTTTTGATCATACGTAAAAACATTTTTGTATGTTAATATTTCTAAAATTTCTTCAATTTTGTAGTTCATTAAGCTGTTTTAACTTCTGCAATTTTCCTTAATTATTGAAATTATAGGTAGCTTGTGGTACTGGAGTGCTGGATGCCTTGTTTTCTAAACTTGCCATTGTATAATGAGTTAAGTCTTGTTGTATATCTTTCATAATTTGGATTTTTTTAGTGTATACTTGTTTTCCATAAGCAGAGGTGCTAATTAATTATTGATAAGGTTTTTTTTAAATTAATTAATGGAGAATTTGTTTTATACTATTTTAAGTGGTAGATGGTGGTAGTCCTTAAACTGAGAATGGTTCAGTATCATGGAAACTGAAGAAAGTCTGCAGTCAGTTATACGATGAAATTATAGTTAATACTATTTTCAAAGAATAAATATTGTTCTTCTAAATCTTCTGTTTTACACGGTAAATTCAAACACTTTGAACGAGGAAGGTAGTGTGCAATCATTTAGTTCCAAGAAGTGATATTATACAATTTACAATGGCCATAAAAAATGTAAACTCGCCATTTCTTCACTGTGAAGAAATGAGTTTACATTTTTCATGGTCATTGTGAATTGTATGGTACCACTTCTTGGAACTAAATGATTGCACACTACCTTCCTCGGTCAAAGTGTTTGGATTTACCGTGTAAAACAGAAGATTTAAAAGAACAATATTTATTCTTCGAAAATAGTATTTACAATTTCCACATAATCCAACAAGCTTAACCTGAGCTTGAGCTATATCTGGTATATTGTGGTTGCTATCCTCAGTTTCATGAGAATTCTACACAAGTATGAAGGTGATAGAGAAAACATTTGTGCATGTGAGCTGCTAATGCTATGTCAAGGTCAGCCAGTCATAGTTGTGTGTCATTTGTTGATTAGGGAGTTTGCAGACATTTGTGATGAACAAGATAGATCTTGCTGACTGTGAAGTGCAGTCAGTTATTCGCTTCCTGAATGCACAAAATGTTCTACCAATTGAAATTTATTGTAAACTTGTTGTATATATGACAAGGGAGTAATGAGCCAAGTGTGAGAAAATGGTGTCTTATGTTTAACAATAGGATAACAAACCTTCACAAAATAAGGAGCAATGTAGATGCACCTCTCATCACTAACAAGCTGATGGAAAAGATTGATGTATACATTCAACAGAACAGACACCATACAATTGAGGAGTTGCACAGAAATGTAAATCTGAATCTTAAACAATTCTGCTGCCAGGTGGTGTTTGTGTACTTCCATTTGCAGCCTATATCTGCCTCTAAAAACTATTGAGAAATTTCTTTTTTTACTGTATGCCATTCACTATGATAAAGATGGAGAGTGAATCAGAATTTTGCTACAATAAGATCCTCTTCAAATTTCGATAACAAATAGTTCTTCTAAAATTAGTGGTATCAGTTGTGGATTCGCAGGTGACAAAATTGTAAATCGTCTACAGAAAATGAAAAAAGGTTACTGAAACTGAAGTTCTTTCACTTAAACATGATTGCCAAAAATTTATTGTAACTAGGTTATCAAAACTTATTGAAAAAACATCCAATGTCAGTCTGTAGAAAATTTATCCAATGTCAGTCTGTAAATATTGCTTTTTTCAAGTTAGTGTCGACCTTGGAACAATTGCTATGGTCAATGCTTCATGTGCCTCATTTGCTTAATTCCTATCTGTTGTGAAGAACTACAGATTTTTGATAGCCACAAGATATTCAGGATCTTGTGAGATTTCCTGAATAAATTGGAGATTTTCCAGTTGAGATGCAAATATCTTGATCAGCGAACAACACCATTTACAGTATGCGAAACATAATGCAGTTAGAGTGGCACAAATATTGATTGTACAATACATTGCTACCTCTGAGAAAGGCTATAGTGAAGTGGTAAGTATTTGAAAAGTAGTAAGAAATATTCATTAATGTATGTGTGAAAATCTTCCAAATACGTGGAGACAATGTAAATAGACAAAGCCATCACTCTTTCAGTGTTTTTCTTTAACACACAGCAACCGAAAATTTTTATTTAGACACCGCTGGGATCGAACCCCAGATATCTCTATAACTAGCATAGTGTGTTCATGTGTGGGAGGGGAGGTTCTTTTAACCAAAATAAGTTTCATGCAGGGAAAAGGTACAGATAATTCGCATTATTGTTTATGGCTTAAAGAAGCTTGAATATAACTGTAGATAGTGACATTGGAAGCAATTAGCTTTACATAAGGAATGGTTGAAAGTTAATATGAATGTTAGGTTTTAATGTGTCTTGACTATTTGCATGAAATTTCTGTTCAAAACTGGATATTTGATCAGTGTTGTGTATATCATATGGAAAAGCTTTTGAATACTCTTGTAGTTGGCCGATTATGTGTGCACTCCAACAGATTTTATATTTTGCAGATTTGTAGATGTGGAGTCTTGGGACAAACCTAGACTATTGTAGACTGATAGTGTAAAGTTTAGCTGTAGAAGTGTTTATAAAAGGCCAAAAGAAGATATGACATGTTGCAGAAAATTTACGTAGGAGAGATATTAATTGATGCACTTAACACATAAATTACTTGAATGTGAAATGCTGTTTAGGTGTGATGTGCAATTTAACGTTTGGCCTGAATGGTTAAAACAGTATACATACATTTACTTGATTTTTATTATTATTATTATTATTATTATTATTATTATTATTATTCTACCTAATGCATTTAAGATTTTACTATAGTTTCCAAAGTTCAGATGCAAACAATTTTTCATTTAATTTTTTATTGTAGCGATGTGTCCGGTGTGGAACTGTTAATGAACAACCATCAAAGCTTGAAAGCTGAAATTGATGCACGTGAAGATAACCTAGCTGCCTGCATCAATCTTGGAAAAGAGCTTCTTGCCAGAAATCATTATGCTTCCAATGAGGTATGTGATTTTTTATCAAGGTTGTTTAGGAAACACTTCGTGCAGTTAATGCCTTGATTATAAAATGATTAGTTTGTTATTCTTTTGGTGTTTACACAAATACATCTGTAACACAGAAAAGTTCAAATAGATTCCTTGTGCATTATTTAAGGGATTTGAAATGTTTCATAGCACTCAGTTGATTTGGCAGAGTCCAAAAAAGAAAAGAAAAAAAAAAAACTATTGCATATGTTTCTGCACAATGTGCACAGATATTTCTTAGAGCATAAGCTCAGTTATTTTGTTAGAGCTGTGTATGAGATGCACTTCTGTGGCAAGTATTTCTTATGTAGATCTGTTTTTGTAATTCACAAAAAAAAAAAGTCATGGAAGTTATTGACCATGCATTATTATTTGCATGTAAATAAGCGTATTAAAATACCAAAATGTCTCCTGTGAGTTAGATGCATTTGATAGTTGCGAGAAAGTAGTGTTCTAATCTAATCACATTATGAATGTGTCATGTGGGTGTGCCAACAATCCCAAGGTACATCTGCTTTGCACAGGAAATTTTATTGAACCTCAAGAAGACTACAGCTGATATGCAGATCTCTTGCTGTAATAGTGGGAAAGGGGAGCTGTTCTTTACATAGTGATGAGTACAGGCTGATACATGCACAAGACATAAGATGTTTGTTGCCAAATTTTAAATTATTAGAAAGATGTAAAAGTGAAGAAACTGAATTACAGTAAGTTTACGCAGACACATTACGAGAATGAGAAGTTCCCTAAATTCTTCTGATCAGATCCCCCACCCCTTCCCTATTTTCTTCAGTTAATTTTTTTGATGTTCATCCCCCCTCCATATGCAGAACTACTTATTTTTTTTTTTTTTATATAATAAATTTTCCTGATGACCTAGTGAAATGCACGTTATATTCCTTGCTACAGTGTTTAACTGAAACTGAGCAGACATTTTCTAAAAGTACAGAGGGAGAGTTGAAAGTTTTGCAATATTTGGATCACTTTGTGTCTCTGTATGTACCTTTACGATGAAAGCTGACTGGCATTCAAAGTATAGGTATCGTGTTGCAGTCTTTAGCCATTTGTCTGCCAGTTCTTTGATTCCGCAGCAGTACCAGTTCTTGTTCTTCATGGCGAAGAACTCCTTCACCCCAACTGCCACCTCCTTCTGGTTGTTGAAGTGCATCCCACCAAGGAAGTAAGCCATGGACCGAAACAAGTAAAAATCTGACTGGGCAATATCTGGACTACATGCTGAATGTGGCATCAGTTCGATGCCCTCAAGTTCCTGTATTTCGCCTGGTTTGTTCAAGCAGTATGAGGCCTAGCGTCTTCCTGCTGTAGGTGAGTGCACTTAGTGTTCACCAGTGCTGGGCACTTCTCCAAAATGGCATACATCCACTCCAGCTGTTCAGAGTAGAGGTTGGCGTTGATGGTCCGATTGTCTGGAACAAAATCATAATGGATTATTTCCTCGAAATGCCACCAGATGCAGAGCATCACCTTGTGCTCAAAGCGCCCACGTTTGGCAATGGGTTGAGGAAGCTGGCCCAAGCTCAAGCACTACTGTTATGTGTTAGGATTACGGAAATAAACTCACTTTTCATCTCGTGTAACAATTCTCTTGGTGAAACGTACATCACGTGGGTTTTCTAGGAGTTTTGTGCAAATTTCCACTCTGCAGTTTACTTCAGCTCGCATCAGTTTGTGAGGGACAATGCGGCAGCTCCTGTAGACTTTGCCGAGGTCCTGAAGGTGACAAACCACGGTGGTCTGCAATATGCCCAGCTTGCCTGATAATCTGAGTCATGGTTGTCGGATTTGCCTCTACGGCCTGGTGCACGGCCTCAGAATCCATGTTTTGTGGCCTACCTGGCCTAGGCTGATAGAGGTTTCTGTCATCTGAGCAAAAAAAATTTTAACCATCTTGTTGCAGTGCACTGGACCCCTTTCGCATGGCAAATGTTCCGTGTTGCTTGAGGAGCGTTATGGCAGAATTCAAACTTTTAAAGCAAAGTTCTCTAATTTTTGTTCTGGCAGAGTTCAAACTCGTAAAGCAAAAGTTCCCCAATTAGCCAGTTATGGCTGTTCATCTTTTAGGCATCCCAACCACAGACAGAATGGCTACCTGCAATGCTATTCACAGCAACGACATGACATGACAATGCTGTTCACAGCATTGCACCTCTGCAACAAAGATGTGTTGCAGAGGTGCAATGTTTGAAGCAAACTGTTAGTAAGGTGGTGTGCTCATTGAAAGAGTGAGTGCGGAGATGCTTTCTAAGAAATTTTATTCAGCTGAAGTGGCAGGAAAGAAAGGTAGAAGATGGCCAAGGAAATCGTGGGAGGACCAGATTTAGGGATACTGACATGAAAAAAAGATATAAATATGAAGTACAAAAGATCTTGTGCAAGATTGTCAGATGGATGTCAGTGAAGCTCTAGGTGTGTGTGAAGATCACTGAAAATGGACATTTGGTACATCAACAGTAAATTCACAGAAATGTTGATACATTTTCTTATGACACCACTTAGCAGCTTGTTGTATTACTGTACATTTTGCTTTCCTGTTTTCGGCTTTTGTGAAAAAAAAAACAATCATGCTTGTGTTACCAGTTTGTCCATCTGTGGACACCATCTCTGCAACTGTTAGTCTGATTTGAAAAATTCTTTTTGCATTGGGAAGCTTTAAATGTGCAGATGATCCTTCATTTCGTTTTTTTTTCCCCCCTTTTGTTTTTTTTTTAGTGCACAATTTCGCCGCTAGAGAGCATAAATGGACATCGAATTTAAAATACATTTTATTCCATATATTTGCTTCTATTATCATATTGAAATATTTGTTTTTACCTTTAGATTCCATTTATGTCTAAAAGACTATTAGGTGTAGTCACTTTTTCAAGTTGCGCATCGATTTTTCGCTGGGGGCGCAAAAGTAAATTGAATCCTCCCCCCCCCCCTCATGTCTCTGCTGCTAAAACTCTGTTTTGAAACATTCTTTCTGCAGCAGATAAAGCTCCTGATGGAAAATCTTTTGCATGTAGTTTCTAATTGTTGGGGTAAAAAATAGTTTGTTTTGGCCACCGGGGGAGGGGGGAGTGCTAATTTCTGCTTCTGATGTATTTGCAGCAAAATCTGAGCATCTTAAAGTCTTGATTGAAAAACTTCGTTCATGGACCGATGCCACTCACATCGATAAACAATTTCTTAATATTTTCTTCTTAAAATAATGCATGGTTTCTCCATCAAGGGGCATAGATGTATATCTTATTTTTTTCAATATCTCTACTTCTAAGAGTCAGATTTGAAAAAAATTCTTTGTTGGATAGCGTTTCCATTGCAAAATGTTTCATATAATTTCAAAATTTTCAAGTAATTCAGACTTTCCGCTAGGGGCGTTAAAGGTAAATTCTGTTTTCCCTGATATCAAAAACGAAAATTTAAAAAATTCTTCCTGTATCGTATACAATTCCTGATGAAAAATGTTTTGCTTGTAATTTCTAATATTTGGTAAAAAATGGTTTGGTCACCAGGTGGCATAAGTGTTAATTTCTGCTTCTGATGTATTTGCAGCAAAATCTGAGCTCCTGAAAACTTGATTGAAAAAATTCTTTCATTGACCTTATACTGCTCACATTGGAAAACCTTTCAAGAATACTTCTTAAAATAAAGGATGTTTTTCCCCGCTAGAGGGGGCGTACATGCATATCTTACATTTGTCAATATCCTGCTTCTAAGAGTCCAATTTGAAAGATTTTCTTTGTTGGAAAGCATTTCAGCTGTGAAATTTTTCTCATATAATTTTAAATTTTTCTTAATGCACATATCTGCAGCCAGAGGGCGTAAGTTCATGATTGAATTTACAGCAATATCTGCGAGGTTAAAAAACAGATTGAAAATCTTCTGTCTTCGGTCAGATACTGTATTTTAAAGTGGGTTTGCTTGTATATACAGGGCGTGCAGTCGTCATGAAATTCCTAAAAATTTTCAGAAAAGAGTAGCAAATCCTAAAAATTTTTAAATTCAGTATGGAAAGTAATAAATCACTCCGGCCCTGTTATGTCTTTATATAAGGAACCGGTGTTTGCATTTTTTTCTTTCCCCTCTTCTGTATGAAGTAACCACTCTCTCCCCCATAAGTTGAGTCATTATTCTGTTGCTGGCGATGACAGGTCCTCAGCTATACTTCTGTATCTGGCCTGCGTCGTCTGCTACAACGGAGCAAGTGCCACTAGGTGGTGCTTCCGCTGCTTCGCCACAGAGACCAATGGTGACACCAAGCGCACCGAGGCTGCAAGCACTGCGTGCATGAAGTCCATTCGCTTACTTGTGTTGTCCTTAATGCGAGGCCTCTGTAGCACTGCCATGACTTCATCAAATTTATCCATCCTGCTGCAGTCTCATTTTTATCAGCGCGAATGTACGAGACATAGTAATCTTTTTCGTCTTACAATAGTCTCCTTTGATTTGGAAAAAGAGTTCTAAATTTATAGTTATTTTCAATTGAAAGGACGTTAAAAGTCAGTTTCTAAGTAGCAGGGCTGGTTTCATGGGTGTGCATGCAACCGGTGCAGTCGCACAGGGCCCCGCGCCTAGGGGGGGGAGATTGTGTGATGTATTTGAATTTTTCATTTTTTTTTTATATATATATATTTTACACTTAACGATGTAAAAATGACATTTTTTAAATTTTTATATCATTACACTTTATTGCCTTGGTGAACAGAATTCAAGTATCTTGGGTCCATCGGGATGATTCACTGTATCACCGAGAGAATTTGCATTAATGACATCATATATATAATCACCCAGGTCTCTGATGAAACGCTGACTTCACAGTACGTCTGCATTCTGCGGCAATCACACGTGGTCGGTTTTTCAGGTACGTGGGCGGCAAATCTCTGGCAGATGATTTATCAATAAAAAAAAAGTGAAAAAATTATCTTTGCAAATTTTAAATGAAACTGGCTGAAATTTTAATGAATACCATAAATCGCTCATAGGAACAGGACCTCCAAATTTCGCCTGAATCGGTTAAAAACTTTTTAAATTAGCCGTCAAAATTTTGATTAACCGTTTCTGCGTATATATTTCTGTTCATCGATGACTTAAAAGTTCCATGCCTATTTTAAAAAGTTTTTAATCTATTCCGGTGAAAATTTGAGGGTCTCTTCCTATTGCCAATTCATGGTCTTGATCAAAATTCCAGTCCGTTTCGTTAAGATTTTGCAAAATTCGTTTTTGCATTTTTTTTTTTTATGCACAGTTCTGATTCAATATAACCAAAGTGAGCAAAATTGCATCTAAAAACACGTGTCACACCAAAAGCACATTGCTGATACTCGAAACCCCAATCAGGTGAAAGTTTACACGAAAACAACTGGACTGCAAGAAAATTGTTAAACAACAGCAAACATTTTACACAGAATGTTATATATCACAAGATCTTTTGAAAAACAGAAATAAATAGCGTATAATGAATCCGGCGTCGATTTGATTTGCTTTCAATCTGCTTCAATTAAAAATTTCACCCTGTCCTGGGACGGGCAACATCCCCTATATTTTAGAATTTACTTAAAGTTTAGAAACAACAGTTTTAGGACGGTTGTATTGTTTTTACTGGTCAAATTCGGAAATCTCTACCATTTCTCAAGTTTTCCTCTGTTTCCGCGGACTGGCTGAAACCTCATGACGGACCTGTTGTGTTTGGGAAACACTGCACTAGACTGCTATCGCACTCGCCTCATTTGAGCTACAAAGCTGAAAGCTCCCACTAAAACAAATTACAATGAACTGTAGAACGTGGCCAGCAAAAGAATCTTTCTTCCTAGAAGTAAAGAGAGACAAGAGTGATAAGGTAAGAGTTTTCTGAAAATTGCATTACTCATTTAGTATTGTATGGACGGAAGTCTTTAGAATCTGAATATTTCAACCATGAATCATTGGAAAGGACATTTCCTATAATCTTATCTTATTTGTTTAAATGATAGCTATTTATTTTTTTAATTTTGGATAAATTACATTAATTTTTGCCATCGGCACACATTTCGACGAGGTGTGGGAGTTATATTTTGTCATTTCAATTCAATCAACTTCAACTTGATCTGGCAATGTAAATTAATGTAGCATAATTTTAAAATGTCTTTATTTTTTCATGAGTAATAACAACTTATTATAAACTCATGAATAAATAATATTCCTTAGTACCACCATGCTTTTTTAAGCAACATGAGAAAATGAAAAAAAAAAAAAATGGTTCTCTAAGTGTTTCATACTAATTTTACTGTTCTTGTTTTGTTGTTTTTGGTTTGTTTGTTTTTTTCAAGAAAAGCAGTTGTCCTAAAATTTTGGGGAAAAAAATCCTAAAATTACTGCTTAAAATTTCTCATTCAACTGCTGCATGCCCTGTATATACTACAGTTGCAACTAATGAATTGTGACTTTTCTTCTTTCTTTAAGTGCAATGTCAATTCTTCTGTTTTAAAGGTTGGTTTTTGTAGGTTTTTTCTTTTTTTCTGTATTAATGTTTGTTTTTTTGTTCTTTCATACTGCTTTAGATCACAGAAAAGCTGGTAACTTTAACAAATCAAAGGACATCTATGATGAATCGCTGGGAAGAGAGATGGGAACATCTACAACTGAGTAAGTTGATCTAAACATTAGATGAGTATTTTCATTTTGTGAGGTTATTGGTTTTCCTTATATTTTCCAAATTATCGCCATACATTCAAAATATCATTGCACACTTCTAAGTTACTGAACCCCTATATGTTGTACTATGGAGTGACTGGTAGCAACACAAATTTATCTGAACCACCAACCTTGGCTTTCCATGTCAGAATTGAAATTTGCTCGCAGAAACAAATGGAAAATGAATCACGAAAGAATTAATTCCCCACAAATGCATGCAAGACGCATATGAAAGATTGTTGGCATACAAATGTCGTGCATTTTATTGTTTTCCATGTGGCATCCTTCAGAGAATTGGAAAATTATGTCACCCTAGAATGGGAAATGAGCCCATATCTTCCAACTTATATTTGAGCATGCTACTAGTGTTAAACCACCCAAGACAAACCAAGTTCCAAGCAACTGAAACTAAGCAGATGTATCTTAGGAATCTGAAAACAACTCTCCAGATGTGTGCAAGTCAAAGCAATTTCTGCTTCATTGCAGCATCAACAACCATTTTTCATCCACTTGCGGATCACCAGTATTTTGGATCACAGAAGTAAACAGGAAACTAGTCCCTGAATGAATTAATTCCCAACAAATACATAAACAACGCATGCACACGATTATCAGCATATAAATGTTGTACATTTTACTGTTTTCCATGTGGCAATCCTGCAGAAAACTTGAAAGTGACATTTCCCTGGAGTGGGTAGAGTGGGCAATGTAAGTATTCCTGTTCTGGGGTAATATCATTTTCAAGTTTTCAGAAGGATTGCTACCTGGAAAAAAGTATGGCATTTGTATGTCAATAGTGATGATGAAACTGCTTTGCATAATGAGGCATAATTAAACAGAGCATGCTTGTTATGAGGAGTATCTTTCAGAAAGGTGTCAGTTTAAAAAGAAAATAATATAAATTACTTTTTTGGTATCTAATGGCTCCTGTGTGTTTTTTGTTTTAATATTTCAAGTGTATTAAATCTGATAAAGAATTCACTTTCTGCTTTGTTTAAAAGTTACAAACTGAGTGTCACTAAAAGAAATTCAATGAAAGACTAAAATATACTTCTTAAAATTTAATTTATGAAATGTTGTGGACAAAATTTGGCCAAATTATAAATCATATATGCAGTTAAGGGTAAATTTTACCTTAGTTTTGTGGAAGCTGTTACTGTAAGAATTAAGAATTGATTCTGAATGTGAACCTTTGTGTATTAATTGTACCATGATGAATGTCATACAGATCGTGTAAAAGCATATTGTAGTGATTTTATAGATGAACCTGACATATCCTTATAAAGCGTGTCTTCAAACTGAAATTGTTTTTAAAGAAAAAAATGTCATGTTATTATTAAATATATATAATTTCCTGTGTAGAAATGAAGCTTAGCCATATCAAGCACTAAGATTACAAATAGGGTAGGTAAGCTAGAAGAAAAATAATTCAAAAGCATAATTTCTGCACGATTGTGAAAGGTTCATAGATCCTCTTATGGCAAATAGCAAAGAAAACACAGTGGTTCCCAAAGTGTGCACCGTGGTGCCCTGGGGAGCCGCGGCTTCCTCACTGGGGCGCCACGAAACATTGCAAAATTTTCATAATTTTATTTCTATTTTCAATTCAATGCGATAGGACACGACATCTGGCGGACCTAGTGCAAACCAGTAACTCACTTAGTGATAATTGTTTGCAGAAGCCTCTACAATGGTTACTAGATGGCGCTCTTACAAGCATAAGCTTTCCCCCGGCACGATTGCCGCCCGACGAGCGCATGTGTTACACGCTACCGGAAGTAACCTGAGCTTTCACCCCAGCCTCCATGCTTCTGATAAACATTTCTCCCTCGTTCTCCGAGCGTCTAGAAATGACTCTACGTCAAGATTTTTCGAGACTGTCACCAGATCCTTTAAATATGCTCATCCATTGTCATCTGTGAATCATTTGGCGGTTAGCAGTCTGTTGTGTTGATGCATAAGTTTCGGCGTTTGTAAGCTTTCGGCTTATCAACTAATTGTTGTAATTAAGTGGAAGTGAAGTTTTTGAAGTTTTTCTTCTTAATTATTTTAAAAAATGGATCAGTTTTCACTAAACAGTAAAAAGCAATTCATTTACTTAGTTTTTTTATCGCATCAGTCGCTGCAAAAAAAAAAAAAAACAACTAAGCATCGCGCGAAAATGAATGTGGAGAAGGAAATGAGGGTGGCAGTGTCCAGTTTGATTCCAACATTTGAGAAAATGTGCGGTGATAAACAGGCTCATCCGTCTCACTAATTATAATTAATTTTTTTCAATGAATTTTTTTGTGATCTTCAATACATGTTTTATTTATTTTTACCTAAGTGTACTTGTTAGAATTTGACATAGGGTGCCTTGGGAAAGCCTGGACTCAGCAAGGGCGCCGAGAATCCAAAAGTTTGGGAACCACTGCCTTAGGTGGTATTGTGGTTTGAGGAAAATCTTCGTTCTTTAGAAGAGAGAAAAGTAAAACAAAACACCTGTGTCACTTTGCTTATGATGGGAAAGTGGGGTGTTCTAGCTGGTACATAAATCATAAAACACTAACCATTTGTGAAGAGAAAAAAAAAATTCAGCAATTAATTGGGGAGAAAAATTAAACTGAATTCTAAAGAAGTAATCAATATATTGGAGGACTTTCTTAGAAAATAAACTTTGTGTTGTAGTAAGTGTTTTGAAAATGAAAAGCTAGTCAAATAGAATCTTGGGGACCATCAAATGACTTCCAAATCATAACAGCTGGATCGCTACAGTGGGCCACAAACCTGGGAACAAGTCCAAATGTCATGCCCCTTCCCCTCCAGTAGGCCAGCAGTGGTCCTAACAAAAGCTTGTTTAATGCAGCATCAAAAGTGTTTGTATTGAGAGCTTCATACTTTAATTTATATCTTAAAATCACATCTTGCATATGGCTCTCTGATGTGGGCTTTTTGCCATAAAACTCCAGCCAACCGAGCATGTATCAAATAATCCTAAGGAGAGGGTGTTATATACTATAGGAGATGTGAATGCTGTTCAGTTTTTTTTTTGGGGGGGGGGGGGGTGGCACTCCTGCAAGTTATAAATTATTTGGTTACCTGATTTTTATAAATCGTAAAAATAGTTTAAGTTTCATATTTATCATTTGCTTTTCTTTGCAGTACTTGAAGTGTACCAGTTTGCAAGAGATGCAGCTGTGGCTGAAGCTTGGTTGATTGCCCAGGAACCATATCTTCTAAGTCAAGAACTTGGGGTAAGGTTTATACCCATCTATTAAAAAATGGATGAAAAGTATAAGGAATTTCGAATGGCATTATATTTTACGTGTAAAAGTTTGGTGACAAGAGAAATTTTAAGTTTTGTTGCTGAACTTTGATGCGCTGTATTCCGTTATGCCATCGAAGATTCCTTATACTTCTCATCTGTTTCTTGTTAAGTGTTTATGTATTGTAGAAATGACCTTTCAAGCAAGCACATTGGGGAATGAGGGATGGAGTTGCAATAATTTTTCCTCAGAGCTGTCAAATTCTAGCTGTTTTGATGGAAAGTTAATAAAAACATCAAGTGAGAACAAAAACTAGTGAATCTTCAGTTTTCAATTTTTGTCAGTGTTAGACTATTGAAAAATATTTTTCAAATGAGTTATATATATCATTGCAGAACTCAGTTAATTTAAATTGTTTACAAGTGTCCATAGACTCGACGGACAATGAAATATTACCACCCCTCGCAACCAGCAAAAAGTGGACTGTGCCAGAAAAGTAAAAACTTGCATAGACGAAAGGCTAAGATATTTGCCAGTTGGTGTGTGATAATGCTAGATAGCTAGTATGGCCTCTGTCAGTGCAAACAGAATGGACAAACTTAGTGCTTTAACTCAGTTTGAAAATGGTGGGATATTTGGTGCTAGGAGTGCAAGTGCTTTTATTACTGAAATTAAAACTTCAGATCTGTCACAGTGAATGTGTATCATGACTAACAACATGGTAGCAAATCAACCAGCCTGTGCAAAAGCAAATAGTGGGAAACACAAGGGTAGATGGCTATGGTGTGAGGCATATAGAACATATTGTGCTGTCAAGCAGTTTGATTTAATCAAACTACCCCAGTTTACAACTCAGGTCTGTTAAGAACAGATTGTTGCAACCCTATGAAATGTACTGTTTTCCAGCTAGGGTTTAACACAAATGGACCAATTAGACGCCCCTCTCCTACTGTATGTTACATACTGATAGGTCTCACGTACAGACCCAACAACACAGATTAAACTGAAGGTGACTGCAGAAAAGTTCAATGGGGTCAAATAAATTGTTTCTTCATGCATCATGCTGATGGTATTTTTACAAATGTGGAGCAAACATGAGGTGATGAACCTTTGTGTACTTGATACATATCCTGCAGGTTAAATATGTCTTGTATGTTGTGATTTGAGAAAAGCTTTGTTTTGAAATAATGCTAGATCTGTTGTACAACTAGGCCAGTGAATGGTGAAAGAGAATTCCTGCAACCTTACTGGAGATCATATTTGCACCTCAAGCTCTCCTTCCTCTGGCAGTGGTGGCATCTTCCAGTATAATGCATCCTGTCATCAGAAACAGATATTTATTTGTACAGGAATCATTGAAATGCTTGGTTGAGTTTATCTGCCTTCTGTGGCTGCTTGATTCACCCCAGTGCGAATGCCTATAGATCCTGTGTCGAAGTAAACTGAATAGACTCAAAACCTTAAAGTGCTGCACAATTGTGGGAAACTTTGCACTTGAACACACACTCTGTGGTACACCATATGTTCTGAGATATTTCATTACCTTATAAAATCCAAGCCATGACATGTTCAGGCTGTGTGTAAAGAGTCCACAAAGGCCCAACTCAGTTTTAGGTAGATGGTCTTGCTTTAGTGTTCACTGAGTGCATCTGTTACTTCTGTAAGATGTTGAAGGTGTGGGTTTTGATTTTGAAATCCTTTTGAGTAAAGAACTGTCATTACCATATTAGAAAATTCATCTAATTAAAGCATGTTTGTTAATTCACTTCTAGTTCTTTTAGTGTCACTATTTTGGAAGAAAGCAGTTGACTGCCACTTGACACTGCTTTCATATGTACTTGACACTGCTTTCATATGTGGTAGGGAATTTTTTTACTTGTGTACTATTGATGTAAATGGATCTTCCTCTAGCTATAAAGTGGATATTTATGGCTTTCTGATATTTTTGCTCTGGACTGTGTTGATTTTTTTTTTTTTTTTTTTTTTTTGTAGTTCAATCATTAATGTATTATTTTCCCGGTGCCCTTTATAAAGAACTTAAATCAGCACTGTTTTCCTTTTAATTTTTTTAGCCCATCGCATACCATAATTTTAGAAGATTTTGACAAGTTTATAGGTGAATGATGGATAGAGTAGGGAATGGAACCAGTGAATTAAAGATGGCACTGCAGATGGAGTGAGAACTGATACTTTGTTTTGTTTCAAATTTTTTGATAAGCTTTGTGACTATTTCAGGAGGAAAAGATGGTGGGTGGCTATTTATTGGATGATCTACTCTTTCTGTAAGGAAATAGCATTATTCGTGATTTTAAAGCTAACTAATTTGTAGGGAATGGCTGCGTTAGAGTGAAAGAAGTAATGTTTGATGTAGAACTGGGTTTTCCGTATACAGATCTATTATAAAGTTTGATGTTTATTTTACTAATTTTTGTGTACACCTAAGAAATGTATGTAGCTATTGGTTTCTCAATTGAAGGGGAATTTTCTGTGGAAATCTTGTGAAATTATGGGTACAAGTTATCTATCAAAGCTACTCCAGTGCAGTAGTCTAAGCACTGGCTTCTGACCATTCATCTCAGTGGGCCTGGGTTCATGTCCTGACTGAAGTGTGAGCGTTGTGTTTGTTACTTCTGCTCTATAAATTAAATTAGAATAACATGAAAAGAATTACTCCATTTTCTGACAAAATTGCCTTTCACTGCAGAGGAAACATAAAATGTGATTGACAACAAACTCTTGTAATTCAGACACACCTTTCAACTTCCTGACCATTTGGAAATCTCTACTGGCAGCAGACTTGCGAACAATTAAAATCCACCACATGAACTCCTATCAGTGTGACCAAATCTGAAGTTCAGCTGAAATGTCTTACGGAAAATCTATTGTTACATATATATGTAATAAATAATTGGCATGAAAAGTCATTTGTTCATTTTGTAATTATTGCATGAATTGCCCTTATTTGACAAGAACTTGTATTTTAGATTATTGGTGCTGAATTTGACAAAAGGCATGGAAGTGCATACATGCAGAACAGAAACTTTGCCTGCACGTGTACATTTATACATAGAAGTGGAATTAAAAATTAACTTTCAGATGACAAGTGATGTACAATGCTTTTACAAGAAACGAAGATTTATCGATTGATAGGGAAAAGCTGGAGATAACCAAAACCTACATTTATCTTGGACAGCAGATATCAAGTGAGGGTCACATTGATGAAGAAATTAATCGGCATATAAAACTTTCCTGGAGAGCTTTTGGAAGAAACAGTATAATTTTCAAGAGCAATATGCCATTATGTCTTAAAAGAAAAGTGTTTGATCAATGCATCCTTTAAGAGCTTGCATATGGTGCAGAGACGTGGACCTTAACTAAGAGACATACAAAGAATGCAGACAACTCAAAGAAGCGTTGAGAGGTGCATGCTTGGTGTAACCAGGAGATATAAGAAGAGGAACTCGTGGATCAGAAAAATGACATGAGTGGAAGACATCATGATCAGAGTAAAATCCCTGAAATGGCAATGGGCTGGATATATTGCCAGAAGGGGACAGTCCATCGATGGACAGGCGAAATTTTAGACTGAATTCCAAAGGACAGGAAAAGACCCATAAAAAGACCATATGGGAGATGGGTGGATGAAATTCGAAAGTAAGCGGGAGTAACATGGAGGGGACTGGCACAAGACAGACCGCTGTGGAAGAAACTTGGGGAGACCTTTATCTAGCAGTGGATTGATAATGGTTGACAATTATGATGATGACAATGACAACATAGAACCACACAAATACACCTGTGCTTTTACCATTTCCTATCTTTATGACAGAATATAGATATAAGTTGCACAAATTTATTAGTATAAATACTTTCACATAACTGAAAGAGGAAATTTTTGTGTTTGCTAATGAATATGTGGTGTGTGCAAATTATCATTACTTTTTGGTACCTGCTTGAACTTCTGATTTGAATCTTTCTAGTGATATTTGAAAGAGCCTTTATCTCTTGATTTATTTCTTAGGCAAAAATTGCCTGTATTTATGGCAAAAAATAGAACCTGAAAATGGCTGAGGACAATAGTCTTCTATATGTACACAGTACTGTGTTCTTCTTTCCAGTGTGTACTGATGCCATTCTCTTCTGTAAAGCCCACATGCCATGAATATTGCACTTCTGCTGCTTGTCAATTCTTTCTCCAAATTCAGCTGTAACTTTTAAATAAGTGAACTGTTGCATGTCATGTCTGTTTATGCTGTATTTCATTATAGTGTGAGTATCCCTTATAAGACATAGAACTTCTTTCTTAATACTTAAGTTTTTGTTTGTGGTTATGTTAAAACGTGGTCTATATTTTTTCAGCATTCCATTGACGACGTAGAACAACTCATCAAGAAACACGAAGCTTTTGAGAAATCTGCAGCAGCCCAGGAAGAAAGATTTGCTGCCCTTGAACGAATGACCACAGTACGGTTTTTTTTTTATTATTATTTTGTTTTTTTCTTTTCAATTTATGTAACATAAAACAGCTTTTGTGTGTGTACTCAAATTTCTTTACTCTATTTGAAATAGAGGTGAATAACATTCCAAAAACTGAACCTCATCCATACCCATCCAGTGTTAGTGAATTAGTGGGCATTTAGGTTAGATGCAGAGTTGAAGCTGATATGCGAATTGAAAATAAGATTCATTTTTTTTTTCTGAATAATTACCCCAATATTCTTACTCTTCCAATAATTGGATTTGATGTCCATACATTAAAATTTTTGGTGCAGTCTTGTCTAAACTTCAGTTGGTTTAAACTAGGACTGTTCATATTATATAACTAGAGTGGCCATAGCGCGGCTCACTGGCCGCGTGCAGCTCTCTCAGGCGAGTGGTGCGGCTCTTGTGCGAATAAAATGTATGTATGAAATATGGTAAACTAAAACTGATCAATGTCCAAAAGTAATTATTTGATTTCATTTCTTGTTACAAAGTTATTCAAAAACATAATGCTCAATATATATATATATATATAGTTCTGATTCTATCAAACAATTTTGTAAAGAAAATCTTTAAAAATTAGATTTGCTTGTGGATGCTTTACGAAAGTTGTCTATCTTAGCAGTTAGCTGACGAAAATTTGGTTGATGACTTGTTAGGGCAGTTCGCACAAGCTCAGTTAAATGCTGATCAGTTAAAACAGACCGATGCTTATTTTTAATAAATTTAAGTGTTGAATACAAAGACTCGCAACAATATGAAGTACCAAAAATTTATATTAGTCTCAGCGCACACTCTTTGGTTTTAGGATATTTTTGTTCTGGAACCTGTTTCCAAAACTCAATAGTTGAACAACCATTTTGTTTTACCTGTTTCAATCCTTCATCTTGAAGCTCTAGTAGCTCCAACTCTACAGTCGTTATATCCCCAGCAATTGGCGGTGAGACGGGGCAGCCATTCTTCAAAATGTCAACAAGAAAAGAGTTTTCTAAAAATGTAAATGATGACTTCAATCCTCTTAAATCACCAAATCTATCAGTAATATCTTCTGCCAGTCTGTGCAGCTTGCATACATAATCTGTAGCTATAATTTCATACCCAGGTAAAATTTCCAACATTTTAGTAAGACACGTGAAGGTTTTAGAAACCAGGTCTTTCTGGAAGAGTTTAAGTTAGTTATGGAAGCTGAAGACACTGTGCTAAATCCGAAATAAGTTTACCATGTCCTTGCAGCGATAAATTTAACGATTGTAAGTGCTTCACTACATCTGTGAAAAATGCCATATCTATTAACCAGTTGGCATCGTCAAGTTCTGGAAAAGATTTCTCTTTTTCAATGACAAATTGTTTGATTGGTTCTAGCAAATTAAAGAATTTTGTTAGAACATTGCTTACTGAGGAGCCATCTTACTAAACAAAACCACGATACATCATCTGGAAGCTAGTCATTTTCTATTTCTTGTGTGAAGGCTTTGAACTGTCGATGAGTTTTGGCGCTTGAGCGTATGTAGTTGACAATTTTTAAAACTACCACCATAATGTGGTCATATTTAAAATATTTAGCTACTAGGTGCTCCCTATGAATAATGCAATGAACTGGGATACAATGCGTCGGCATTTAAAAGTCCCAAAAGCCCTTTAGTAGGACCTCTCATTGCTGGAGCGCAGTCAGTTGCGACGCTGACTATCTTTTTAATCGGTACAGAATGTTTTCCAAGTACAGCATCGAGGGCGTTTTTTTTTTTTTTTATATCTGAACCTAGAGTCGTATCCTTTAGTGAAATAAGGTCCAATAGTTCTTTCACTTCTACATTATTTGTTACATAGCGAACAAATATAGCTAGTTGTGGTTTATCTTCAATGTCCGTGGATTCGTCCAAGGCAGTCTGTGGGTAAACTTTGAAAAATTGAACTAATTTTCAGTTTGTCATTGTTTTGTTATCAAAAATAAATAAATGGCTCTTTCAAATATTCCTTCCTGAAATGTGGCTTCCAAAGGTAGTGTAGCTGGCCACCCCTGTTATATAAGATTAAAATGTATGACCATTCATATATTAAGTGTTATTTTTAACACTTTATTCACATAATAGATTTTATAACATGATTTGTGAATATCTGTTATATGCATAATTGTTTACCTATAAATTTGCTGGAACTGCTTTCTGTGTATAACTTATATTCTGGCCTGTTACCCCCCCCCTTGTTTGTAAAAGGGGTGTCAAAGTTCTGGGTTTAAAGTCATCAGTCTTGTGCTTGATGACCTACTTTATTTGCTGAAATTGTAACATTAAAAATGAAATTTGTAAAACTGCTACGTAAATCTTTACACCAGTAAGTTTATTTTTCTTTCAGTAGCAACATTCCTGTTGTTCTTTACATTTTGAATAGTCTTGTAGGAAGTATTTAATTGTTATGGCATGTATGGTAATCATTAAACAAATACTGAAGTGCTGTCTTGTCTTGTTGATCATTGTCCTCTATATATGCATCTTACGTGTATCTAGCTAGCTCAGCCTTTTTGGTTACTTCAGTTTCTCTTTTCTAGTGACATGTGATGTCAGACTTCACATAACCTTCTACCTTACATTTTCCCTGCTTAAGTGTTCTCAATTTGTAGGGTAGTTTTGCATCACTGTGTTGCTGTGTGTTTAACCTTTTACCTGCCAATGTTCCCATTTGGGAACATAAACTTTCCAATTAAAATAAAAATCTTTAAGGAATCATATAATGGTTGCCGTAATATCTTTAACCATATTTATTACGTGATATTGAATATTCTTTTCTTTCGAACAACATTGTTCTTGCTCAAACATTACTGTTATACACGTTGTAAGTGATGTTATTTGGTACTGGATGCTTTCATATAATTATTGTGTAATAGAATAATATAGTACAATTATCTAAATAATTAACTCGTGATAATGTTTTAGGTTGTCATTTTTATTCGTGCTCTTGGTTTATGCTTTCAGAATTTTTTATATATATAATACATAGATATTAATAGTTATGATTTCGAGAACCTATATACAAATCTGCCTCTTTCAGATATCATCACTACCTTTTAAAGAGCTGTATGTAGAATTTAAGCTTAGCCAATTTGTTAATGTAAGTGCCTGGAACTCTTATCTCAATTGTTGCGTAAACAATAACCATATTTTATATAATACTCTATATAAGCAAGTTAACGGGATCCCTATGGGAGTAGCTCACTCCACAAATATAGCTAATCTATTCCTATTCTTTAAAGAATATAAGTTCATTAAAAAAGCTCCTCATGCTCATTTAACTACCTATACACTTATAGATATATTGACTATTTTTTGCTTTGTATAAATAATTCAGAAGTTATAGATAGTGATTTTCCAAATATCTATCCTAGCTCTCTTAACTTATGTAAAATCAACCACAATAATCAGGAACTCTATTTCCTAGACTTAAGCATTAAACTTAACTGTGGTAACCTGTCCATCAGCCTTTTTGATAAGAGTTAATTTTCCTTTCAAAGTAATAAAATATCTGCACTGGAACAATAACATCTCTACCAAAGTAATTGAGAATGTACTAATTTCTCAGGTACTTAGAATTTCAAGAATTTGCAGCAACAATTTTGGATTTCACTAACCACATTTGAATCTTATTAAACTGTTTTCTAGAAAACAAAATTCCAATTATTTTCATCAAAAGAACTTTAAGAAAAATTGTTCTGAATAATAGTTAGGTTGGCAGATCTGTTTTAATTTCTACACAGTTAATTAAATGATTCTAGCCAATGAAAGCCTTTTGGAAGTTGGTCTGGAGGATGCATATTAACAAAAAGGAACCTTTAGTGCTATGGACAGGACAGTGCTATTAAAAATAAAAAATAAAATAATGCAAATAAAATCGCACAAAAAAAAGTTTATAATTTGATTAAAAAATAAATAAAAAGTAAACTAGGTATTCTCACTAGAATAACTAACCCAAAAATAGTAAAACTTACGTTAAAATAAATAGGTACTGGTAGTATCTGTAGAAGTACACTAAGGTTATTAAATGCATATAAAGGTTAATAAATACACTACAAGCGTGTTTGATAATATTTTTCATGTATTCTGGAGAGTTATTCTACTCTATCTGGACAAGCAGGACTTCATTCTTAGTTGTATAATTCTCTTGGTAGAAATTTAACGGGCAGGGTCTTTTATGCGGAGAAAAGTTGGGAACCCTCCCCCACCAACCCCCTGCTTTCTGGGAGCGGCCGAGAAGGGAGTTCGGCCATGTTTTTGACACTTGAGCAGCAAGTGTGGCTTACAAGGTAAGCTCTCATCTTTGTTCTTACTTCGTTCTAAGTTTAATTAATGAACATTCTTGGCGGAAATTTTAGTTTTTTAGCATCAAGAATTAGGAGCAAGCATTTTTACTAACTTTTTTTAGTTTGTTTCTCTTTCACTTAACTTGGAATTTTAGCGTGATTTTGGGCACTTTGTTTGAGTAGTTAGCCGTTTTATTGTTCTTGTTGTCAACGATGTTTTTTCATTGTTGGTAGGAACATAATATCTACATGATTATACTCTTAAAGCACTACTGGAATATTTGTAAATATTGCAACTAATTGTTAACTTCATATAATTTTTTCCAAAGCATCTTTTTATTTTTATTATTTTTTTCTTGTGATGTCAGTTGTTGAGAAAGTTGTGGGTACCAAAATCCTGTTTATTTTTAGGAATCTCATTATAAAAATTGTTTTTATTCTTTTGTTTTTTATTTTATGGCATTTTGGATAAAGCTTTTTTCACCACAAAGCATAAGACTTTGTAGTACTTTGGTACTGTTATTCATGTTTAAAATCTCTCTTAGGTGGCTAGGTTGCTTGGCAATGTGTTTTTTAGCTGAATATTTCTGATGGCTTATTCAGACACTCTAACAACTTGTGGCTTTTGTAATCGTTTTTCTGTTTTTTGTGGCAGATGAAGAGTGTGGGTTGAGCCAGGAATGTTATAGATGCATGCAAAAACTTTAACTAAATGATTCCTCATGCAACTCTGAGGAAGTTATGTTAATTATAAAAATATTTTTGTGGCCTTTAAACTTGCATCTATGGCTTTGCAGAAACCCATTTCCAACTAGGTCTTTGTGGAAGTGAGAATTTTGCTGGTCCTTGATAAAGCAAAGACTCTGCATTCTCGACACTTTCTACATTCAGGTTGCTATTACTTTATCTCCTTTTTACTCATACCTGATGGTTTTTTAGTATTTCTTAGTTGTTTTAGTACCAGATAAAGATTTTTTTTGCATCTGTCTCTTCTTAATAGTATATATATATGTATCCAACTACCTGACTTATCCGATCCGGTGCGTAAACTGTATCCTTTGTTGATTCAGACAAGCTATGTTCGGAAATTATTGATTTATCATTCACTTCTATTTGATCCACAGTTAAAGTATATCGTTGAATGTTCATGTCGAAACATTTGGTTTCTTCTATTATAATTTATTTTATTTTTATTTTTAATAGTCAGATTGTCCTTGTCATTCAATCCGGCGTTTAAACATCATTCCTTGACTCCATTCTGATCTATCCGATCCTTTGTGTAAACGGCTTCCTTTGTTGATTTATACAAGCTACGTTCGGAAATTATTGATTTATCATTCATTTTTTTATCCAAAGTTCAAATATTTCGTTGAACGTTCATGTCAAAACTTTTGGTTTCTTCTATTATAATTATTTTTATTTTTAATAAAATCAGATTGTCCTTGTCATTCGATCCGGCGCTTAAATGTCTTTCCTTGATGACTCCGATGTTCCATTTACTGCAAATGTTTTGCCAAAATCGATGATTAGCATTTATAATGGGGAGTCCACTTTGCCAAATCATGTAATTGCAATTTGAAGCTAATGGATCGTAACAGTCCCATTAAAGTATTAAAAATAGTTGAAAAAAGCACATTTTTTATATCCAGCATCCGTACGTTACCAGACTAGTTTCAACAGCATATTTCCGCTGTCATCTTCAGTGGTCGTATATGCAGACTTTGCGGCCTATTGTACTATTTGCAATGTCGGTTATTTTCACGAATTCTTCTTTAAATGTTTATGTTGACGCACGTGATCTTTTGTCATTGCACGTTTATTATACATGCTTATTCGCGTAATTTCTCATTTGCGCCTTTTTTAATTGTCCATCTCAGAATTGTTTAGATTTTCGTATAACTTATGTTCTTTTATGTTGTATTCTTATTTTTGTGTTTTCTCATATTTTTTCAGTTTATAATTATTTTGTTCTATTAAATATTTCCATGGGTTAGCCAATTCGTATGGTGCAGATATGTTACAGTTTTTATCTTTAGTTTTTCGATGACCATGGATTCTGATAAGATTTGTTTATGGTTTTTATGTGATGTTAATATTTTAGAGTTTTCCCAGTCTGGAATAAGTTTATGTTGGTTACAATATTGAATTAATGCTGTTTTTTCTTCTTTTTTATCCAATTATTATGGTGTTCTTGCAACCTTGCTGAAAAACTTCTTTTAGTGCTACCTATATAGCACTTATGGTATTCTCCATTATTCAGGTCAATTGTAGGGATCTTATAAACTCCTGCTGTTTGCAACATAGATTTTTTATTCTTGTTAGATGCTAACATATCGGACTGTATTAAAAATAAAAAGAAAATAAATTATAATAGAAGAAACCAAATGTTTTGACATGAACGTTCAATGATATACTTGAACTGTGGATCAAATAGAAGTGAATGATAAATCAATTTCCAAACGTAGCTTGTCTAAATCAACAAAGGATACAGTTTACGCACCGGATTGGATAAGTCAGGTAGTTGGATATATATAAAAAAAAATTCTGAAAGCATAAACCAAGAGCACGAATAAAAATGACAACCTAAAACATTATCATGAGTTAATTATTTAGATAATTGTACTGTATTATTCTATTATACAATAATTATATGAAAGCATCCAGTACCAAATAACATCATCACTTACAACATGTATAACAGTAATGTTTGAGCCAAAAACATAATGTTGTTCGAAAGAAAAGAATCTTAAGGAAACGTTCAGTAATGAAATTTTCTTTAAATTGCTGAATATCCTTTATATTTTTTAGCTATTTTTATTTTGCCCTCCACTCAAAAATAAAAATCTGAAAATTTCCAAAAACTGCTGTTCTTATTTTTATACCTGTTATGGACACTTAATAATTTTAATCCATATAAAGCATTGAATTTTTTTATATTCACTGGAGATATGCAGAAGGTTGAGTTTATGTTGTGATCACATAAATTTTTACAGTTCTTTATTCATTAGTGAGAACCAGTCTTTTTTTTTTTTTTTTTTTTTTGATGTTCCTAAATGAGAACAATCGCAGGTGGTGTGAAGGATTTGTCATTGAAAAGTTCAAATTACTTTCTAAACCTTTAAGTGGCTACACACAATGACATGTTTATGTTTGAGAGTGTCTGTAATTGATTCACAGTTTCTTCTAGCTCTTTCCCCAAAGCCCTTGTAACTGAACTTTGACACTTAGTATTTGGTAACTCCATAAAATCTGTGATGGGCAGGATGATTATGTAAGCACCAGTACTGGCAATGCCATTGTTATAGTTACATCAAATTGCTCTTCACATGAATCCATCAGAATAGTCAAACTGTTTTCAAAGGCCAAGAAAAATAAGATTGACCTCCTATAACATTACCTTATTCAGAGATATAGTGAAGATATGGAAAGTGTTGTCTTATCGGTATCTATCTTCGTAAACTATGCAGCAGAAAGTGATGGTGGAACTGGTTCACTAATGCACTGAGCATGTCTTTGGTGGCAAGTAGGATCTTGTATTGTGAACTCCATAAAAAAAAAAAAAATGTGCTTTCACATTTGGGCTTAAGAGGAAGTAAAAAAAGTTACTATGAATGTTCACAAAAAATAACTCTTGTCAACTCACCCTGCACCCACAGGTCCCACTCCACATGTTTCTCGAACATTTCACACCCACTATCTGGTACCTCATTTAAAAGGGTGCTTTCTAATTTAATAGAAAAATACCAGAAACAAATGTTTTGAGTGCAAAAGACTAAATTAACATTGTGTCACAGCATACCATGGGCACTTAAATATGGTATAGTAAAGAACAAAATAAATAAAATTTGTTATTTCAAATACACTATGTAAATATTCAGACACCTTCGTATATGCAAATAAACGTGCATTTGCAGTACCAGATGCACACACCTCTTGAGATCCCTCCTCTACTTCCATCTCTCACTGTGGCATGTGCTTCTGTCTCGTATCACCTTTGCTTTTATGCTTTAATAACTCGCAGAAGTAATCATCCCATCTTTCACTTAACTCATTGGGCTCCCATATCATTTCTCTGATCCTATTCTTCACACAACTTAGAATTTTATTTCCCCTATTTTTCCTTTGTCTTACATACTTCAAGAAAGAATTTCTATCTTTCCAAAAAGCCAATTCATTCCTTTCTACCTTTCCCTTCCTATCTTTTGCCTTACTCTGGCAAAGCAGCGTGACTGCCTCACGCTTCGTAAATCGATATTCATCCTCGGAAACTCTACCTTGCGACATTCCCAAATATGCTTCCTTCTTTCCCTTGACTGCTTCTTTAATCTCACTGTTCCACCAAGCATCACCTTTAAAGTCACCCACTGTTGCAGTACCACAGATCTCTTCAGCAACAGTGACAACACAGTTCTTAAAACATGTCCACTTCTTTTCTACATCCCTATTGCAAGACTTCAATCCATTCAGTCATTTTCTGGGTAAATAAGAGTAATGCTGATGTTCATGGAGCCTTTCAACCTTTATTCTTTTCTTCACAGGCCTATTTTTCTTTCTTCAGCAGACATTCAATTTCACTCTTGACACTTACAAGTAAATGATCAGAGCCAACATCCACACCTGTCTTCACACGAGTGTCAACTAAGTGTTTCAGACATTGATCGTAAACAAGAAAATCTATTGCTGTGTTTTGGCCCAGAGTACGATAGATAGATACTCTATCGAAAGAGTGTAACAGATAAATTCATAGATTGAGTGTTTTTGCCAATTTAAAACATATTTCACAAGGAAAACTGCATGGGGGTTGTTGTTACCTTTTAAGTTGTAGTTTATTCTCTACTTTTCCATGACCTGAACTTTCTGTTGCACTAACTTCTTTTTAGATAATCTGTGTGGGTGTCTGACTTGAAAACAGTCAATATCCCAGTACTTGGAAGTCTTGCTTTTTATGTTCATTGTAAAATTATAGTAACACAGAAAATTAATATGTTCCCAGGGAATTAATATTATTTCACCTCATTGATTTTTAGGGTAACTGATAAAGATACTAAATCTTAACAAACCTGCATTGTGTGCGGTATGTGAAGAAAATCAAAGCCTCTACTAGATTGCATGTTCAGTTACATGGTTATTATTTTCATTCTTTTTTAAATTCACCATAAATAGGTTTTACTTGAAGATTGCAAAACTGTTCTTTTTGTATTTCAGTAAAATTGAGTTAATGCCCCCTTCCCCCTAAGTGCAACTCATTCAAGTTTCTTTGACAATATTGAACTTTAAAACGTTTTGAATGACAAGAGAAGACTTCAGTCAACTTGTCAACAAAAAAGTTAAGACAAGAAATGTAGTAATGTATCAGTGTTATTCTATTGCATGATACTTGCTTTGCATGGCCCATAAACATTGCACAGAAATGAATGCCGAAATAATCTTAACAATGTGGCAAAAGACACGGGTAAATTATCTTGGGCCAGTAAATTTACTAACCACTTTAGGCAACTGTCAAAAATTATAAACATATTATTTTTGGGGTATTTGTTGCCATTGAACAAACGCAAGTTACTTGGTAGTACGAAGACCAAAGCAACTAAATTGTGCAATGTAGAGCTTGAATTTGTGTATTCCATATTTGTCATATGAAGCCAGAGAATTGTTTCCATCTGTAAGCTATTTCAGAATAAAACTGGTAATGTTTACTTTTAGGTAAGTGCATAAACTAGTGATGTAGAATTCTTTTCTGACCAGTGCGTGAGAATGTTGTAGAGTTGTAGAAAATGACCGACACTGTCTTAAATATGCCATCCGTGATTTAGTACAGTGCTTACTGCTGTCCTTGAGCATTGTTTTTGACTTTGAAACCAAAAATGAGTATGGTAAGGTGTGACAATGCATCCACCCGGGGTGGTAAGGAATCGTTAAGCTGCAAAATTGTGGTATTTTTCTTTTAGGATGCATATTGGTGGATTTTATATAAGAAAATGCCATTTATATAATATTGGGTGTGTGCATAAGTTCTACCCGTTTTTGTAGGCTACAAAGAAAGGAGAACACAACGAATAACGTACTTGGGATTTTACATATTTGCCATCATTCTGTATGACCTCTTGCCATCTGTCTATGAGTAGGTGAATCCCACGCTAGAGAAACTCCTGTGTTTTAGAGTCAGTCATGTAATGCTGTTTTCACATCGTCCAAGATTTGGAGAGTGAGGGTGTTCTGTAATGATCGAAAAAGGTAGTAGTTCGAGTTGCCATGTCAGGGTAAAGCGCCGGGTGAGGTAACACGTCCAAACCAAAGTTCAGTAAGATTTGCCGGATGATTAAAGCAGCATGAGGTACTTCTTTGTGATTGAAGAGTGCTGGCTGCTACGATGTCAGTTGTTCTCACAATCTTTCCAACTGTTGGCAGCAGAGGTCAGCATTTATCTTTCGGTTAGGTGCCAACATCTCCCAGTGAATTATTCCCTGGACATCCCACCAAACACTCAACAAAACCTTTTGGGGATGCAATCCTCCTTTTGAGGTCGATGGAGTAGGCTCCGCACCTTGGCACACAGTCCGTTGATGCTTTACATTACGGTACAGTATCCATTTCTCATCACCCTTACAATTTGTTACAAAAATGGTTCATTTCTGTGATGAGAAACACAGGTACAGATTCTCTCCTCTCATTACTTTGCAGAAAGCTGGCGTGGAACCCAGTTATCGAACTTGGTGATAAAGCCAAGTGCATGCATTCATCTTTCGACTGTTGTTCTGTGTACCGACAATGTTTCCACTGATTCCTGAATAGTTGGATGTAGTTCATTTTTTATGGCTTGGTCCACATCCTCATCAGAAACCAAGGATGGATGTCCAGGACGTGGTTGATCTTTACAGCTTCTGTCTCCTTGGAATTTCTGAAACCAATGGTGACATGTGCTATTAACTGCATCCTCCCCATACACCTGACAAATGTTGCGGCAAGCTGCAGTACTGCCTTTATCGAACTCGTACAGTAAACAATGTCTAATGTGCTCCTTATCACATGCCATGTTACATCGTCCGTGATTTCTGTTATGAATGACTTACTCGGACAACCTAGTACCTCTATATGCTCTATTGCTCCATGCTTTATTGGCCGAAAATTCGGCATCACAGCGTCATCTTGACGTAACTACTCCGATCGCAATTTGCATTTATTTTAAAAACTGGTAGAACTTTTGCACCCACCCAATATGTTCAAATGTGTGCCAAACTTGAGCTTCCACTTTGTAGAAAGAATCCAGTGAAGTCCTTCAATGTGACATTGCTTAGAACCCCCCCTGCTCATCTGATATTGGAGACAGCTAAAGAGTGAATAGAAAGTTTGTGTAAAAATAACTTCTGTTATTCTTCCTACAAATATTGTTTATTGCAGTATTCTCACAGGTATAGAAATCTATAATATTCCATACGGTGGGGTATACAATGCATGTACTATCTAAAGTCTAAAATGAATTGCAATGAAAATTGAAGTGGGACTTTAAGTTGATTGAGGTCATAAATTACTTAATAAAATATTTTAAAAATTAGAGAAGTTGGATTTTTTTAGATGTCCTCTAGTGTGTGTGGGGGGGATGACTTGTAAGAGGAGGCAAAGACCTCTTGAGTACTGATTGGCAGATGTATGAATAGGTTTCCTCCATAACTTCCATGTTTTGGGGACATTTAAACAGCATACATGTGGAGTGTATGCAAACTAAAGTGGCATACAGTCTTGTCGATGGACTTTTTTGCAGCAATTTGGTGATGGAGCTACAAAGTGCCTTACATATTACTGTAGGATTTGTTGAGAGCCTCAATGAAGGTTCTCCCCAAAAACAGCAAATGGATCTTTTTGTAAGGGTTTGGGACCCTGAAAATGAGGTTGTGGCAAAATATTTGAACTCTGTTTTCTTGGTGCACAATTTTTCATCCCATTTTCTCTTAAAGCCTTTAAAACTGGCATTTTGAAAGTAATCTGAAAAAAGAAAACATTATTTAAATTTCCAGGGATAACCCAGATGTCAACTTTAAATATTTAGGGGATCTATGCAAAGAGGTTGAAGCCTCCCTTGTTGAAGCAGTGCTCCTTGATACAAGATACAGACATGCCTTTTGGTTTGCACTCTCTACAGTGTGCTTTTAATTTAAGCCTGATACCAATGCAACAGGCTGGAATGTAGTTAAGTTTCTGAGAGCCATCTAAAACTTCAGACTTCTCAGCCAGACAAGCAGATTGCCCCTTCTGGTGGTGCACGAGTTCTTCCTTATTTTCCGAAAAATTTCATGCTGTTTAGTAGATTGAAAATACAGTAGTTAAATGTTGCACCACCAAAAATATTGCCAGATTTCAAAGAAAAAGAAATCTTGTGTGCAAAAGGTTCAAAACAATTCCTAAATGCAAATGCTTCAGTGTAGTCATAGACTGCATTAGAATGAAATTGCAGGAGTGAAACTTTGCTTTCATCTGATGTGCTTGTGTGTATAAAAACATGCTTGCGTGTATATAAGAGTCATATGTATGTGCTTGAAAATTTCTCTAGAAATGTTTGTTTAGTTGGAAAACCAGGAATAGTCAGAAAATTGAAAATTCCATGGTAATGTTTTTGTTGAACGTGTTTGTTACTTTAAGTGCATATGGCACTTGTATTTTTTAGATTCAGAAATCAGTTGTATGCTTTTAATATAAAAAAGTTTTCTAGGTGCATTAATTTTTGGAAACTTTTATGCTTGCTTGTTCTTGCAATGTTAACTGGCTTTTATCTGTTTGCAAATTGTTATCCGAAACCATTGAGCTGTCCAGTTTTACCTCTTGATGTATTAGCAGGGGTTGTTTTTTTTTCATTTAAACTTTGTTTATAGTGCTGTGCAGTAATTTCTAGATTTCTTATTGTGATGTTTATTAAATTTTCAGTTTGAGCTAAAGGAACTAAGGAGAAAAGAGGAAGAAGAAGCAGAAAGAATACGCCAAGAAGAACTTGCAAGGTTAGCAGCTTTAGAGCCGCCTCCAGCTGAACCAACTCCAACTGACAGGTATACTTTCTATTTTCTTTGTAAACACTAAAGATTTTTGGAAATATTTTGTGGGGAGGGGCATGTTATATATTCAAACTATATACACTATTTTAATCTTGTGGTCTCTGTTTTAAACTAGCCTCTCATTTTAAGAGTGTGGGTTTGTCCCATGTGTGACACAAGTATTTATTCTGTAGCTCTGTTTCTATCTCTGGAATCTGTGACAGATAAATGTGTGCTCATAAGGGTAAGATACAAAGTATATTTTCTTTGTTAAACATAATTGCACTACAAAATTATCCTCATACAGACTTGCCAACTCTCCGGGTTTAGGCCGGCAATGCCGGATTTTATTACACATTCCGGATTAGAAATCAATATTGCCGGATTCCATCATGATTTTCGTAGCGTAAATTAAAAAGTAATGAAAAAGTTTTAAGTTCTCCGAGGCATCGGTTCATTAGCGGAGAAATGACCTTTCCCTTCTGAGTCAGCAGCGAGCAGTTTTGCTCTGGCACTGCAGGCACGGAGTAGGAGCGGGCTTGGCTTTGGCGCACACCATACGTACTGACGCAGATTTCTATCTGAAGCGCGCGGTAGTGTTTTGGTTTGTTTTATGTACTTCGTCTGTCTTCACAGGAATTTTTGAGAACTTTTTGTGCACGTGTTTAATCAAGCGATGGCTGGTAGAAAATATCACTGTTTTTAAGTATGATAGATTATCCGTGTATAATCGAATCAAGGAAGCGCCAACAATATCGTTAATCACATTCGTACGCAAAAACGCGTGGATAATTCTAAGTCCGTGAAAAATAAAACATTAAATTTTGCTTGAGATAGTTCCTCTTCCAATGTGATTATCCATGCTGTGTTTTTTTTCATTTGGGTCATTCTCAAGATTAATGCAGAACTGAAGAGAAATTTGGTGGGTGGTCTTTCAGTCTGGAAACAGTATTTTGTCTTTGAAAACTATCTAAAACTGAAGTTAAATGGAGTAAAGATTTTTCCAGTGATCCTAATTTATTTTTCTCATGATGTTGCCTGTGTTCAGTATTGTTGTTAAATATCATTTCATTGCATACATGTTCGTATTTCAGCATGAAACTGGACAATTGCCAAAAACAGAAGTTAAGGCGGCACGAAGATTTCCCTGTAGTCTTCAGGCATGAAATTCTTCTGTGGGTTCGAAGAATTCTTCCATTTCCGTTATCATTTTGGGCATTTTTGAGATCACTGTACAACTGAACAGAAGTTTTGGGGAGAATGGTGTGGGAGGGGAATTCGTTTTCCATTTGAAGACTGAGCTCTGTCTTTTGAAAACGGAAGTTAGACGCAGTGAAGATTTCTCCCATAATCATATCTTTTTCCTCTTGCGATTTTTCTTCTGCCTAGTGTTGTTCTCTTAAATGTCCATTTATTCCACAAATACTGCATTTCAGCTTAAAAATGGAGGGAAAAGTTGCCAAAAACGGAAGTCGGTCAAAGCGAAGATTTCTCTCGTAATCATATTTTTTTTCTTCCCATGATGTTCTCATTGTCCTGTGTTGTTGTTAAATGTTACTTTCCCCCATAAATGTCTGTACTTAAGCTTGATAAGAGAGGGAAAATTTTCCAAAAATGGAAGTGACAGAGTTTGAAAATTTGTTAGAATTGATGCATGGTACTCAAAAGTATTCATATTCTGGAAGTTACACCATGTATCTAAAGTAGTGAAAGCTTTGATATCATGGTCCTCAGGCTGAAAGTTCTTTCAGCATGATGAATAAATGGTCATCTGAGGGAATGAAAGGGGGGGGAGAAGAAAAGTGACAATGAAGAAAGGGAAAGGATATTTATTATACCAACTGAAAGGAAAACTAAGCAAAGATTGCTGTGCAACTGCAGAGTCTACAAAAGACAAATATGGCCATAGAACTTGCGCCGAAGAAAGCAACACGAGAAAAATTAAGCTGATGTTCTAGCAAGTGCAAAAAATAAAAGCTGTGTTTAAAGCAATGTCTTCTAAAACCGTTTTGTTTTGAATTCAGTAATTTTATATTGTGAATACAGTGATGTGTACCAATATTTGCATTAATAAAATACAGTGAACAATTCCATTTTGCTCGTGCTGCATTATATTCACTTTTTTGTCGCACGTTCTGATTTTTCACCTGGTTAAAAAGTTCAGCTTTTTTGTTCCTTGGTTGGTCTCATCTATGTATACTACTAATCACCCAAGCATTCAACAGTCAGTTCTGGTATGACTTGACTTCACGATACTTTGTAAGATTCTTTAGTTTCCACCAACTTTAAATGAACTTACATGTCGTGTTGTGTGAGGTCTGTAAAAATTACTGGTTTGGATTAACTGTTAATGTGCAGATGGGGAACAGCAATGTATGTTTTTATGAGGGTTGTACCAAAAGTAATGCAAAAGTGGACATTACTTTTTTTTTTTAACTGACAGAGTTCATTCAAATTGCACATGTTGGTAGAGTAACTCTTCCTTTATAGTAACCCTTTTCGTTGCAGGTAAATAGTGGATTCTAAGCAGAAGCAACATGCAGTCATTAAGTTATTAACGAAGGAAGGGTGGGCTGTCTGACATCCACAGAAGGCTACAGAATGTTTATGGAGATGACATCTTTGAGCCCCCCCCCTTTATTCCCTCAGATGACAAGAGCAATGTGTACATATGGATGAAGTTGTTTAAAGAAGAGGAAACCAGCATTGAAGACAAACCACGCAGTTGGAGACCATCATCTGCGACCACACACGAATCGTCAGCAAGTGGAAGAATTGATTCACGCGGAGAGACAAGTCACAATCGATGAGCTTGTTGCACAACTGGACTGTGGTCACAAATACCATACAGAAGATGGTGGAAGACTTAGAGTATCTGAAAGTGTGTGCAAAGCTGGGGGTACCTTGGCAGTCGACACCCAGTTTGAAGGAGAGAAGGGTGGAAGTACCCTCTGATCTGCTGGAAGCGTTTGAAGCCAATGAAGAGTTTTTTCCAAACTGGTGACAAGGGATGAAATGTGGGTGTATCTTTACGATCCAGAAACAAAGAATCAATCCATGGAATGGTGGACACACCTCTTCACCAAGGCCTAAGAAGTTCAACAGCCAGCAATCAGCACAGAAAGTCATGGTGACTGTTGTTGTTGGGGGTTTTTTTTGGGGGGGGGTGACAGGGGTGTCATTCTCCTTGATTTCCTGGAACATGGCTATACCATGACCAGCGAGCGGTACATTGAGACACTCAAGAAACTTAGAGAAGCCATAAGGAAGAAGAGACTTTACAAGAATCTAAAAAGGATCAACATTCAACATGACAATGTGAGACCACACACATCTTTGGCAACAAATCAGGTGATCAGCAAAGTAGGCTGGTTGGTGGTCCCCATCAACTGTACAGCCCAGATCTGGCACCCTCAGACTTCCACCTGCTCGGTCCAATGAAGGACAGTCTCCGGGGGCAACAATTTTATGACACAGACGAGGTGAAAGTGGCTGTGAAGAAGTGGGTACAACAGTCCACACCTGAATTTTTTTCAAAGAGGATTTGAGAGTTGAGTTCAGCAATGGTGCAAATGCATCGCTTGTAATGGAGACTATCGTGAGTAGTTCCTTTGTATAGAGAAAGAGTTATTCTACCAACATGGGCAATTTGAACGACCACTGTCAGTTAATAAAGTTATGCCCACTTTTGGTACAACCCTCATAATAGGTTAAATTGCTACAGAGAGTATGAAACTTAATTAAAAAGCACTTAATAACAGCCACTAGGAAACTACAAGGCAGGTGGGCATCCAGAATGACATGAGCTTTTCTTTTCCTTTTCTTTTATTTACCAACTCTGTGTAGGTCTTCCATCTAAATGTAGGAATGGGGGTGCACAGGGTGTGCTAGCTCCAGGGAAAGGTGAAAATCAGTGTGAAAGTGTAAATACAACAAGTATCCCTTGGTAAGACTTGAAATCATATCTTTGGTGCAAGGCTTAAATCATTGCCACTTACTAATGGATTACTTCGGTGAAAAAAGATTGCTTATTAAAGATAACTTGTGCTCATATCATAAATTGTAAGCATGTATTAAATTGATTAAAACAGTGTTTCCTGAAGTACTACTACAAAGTAATTTATATGAAATTGCCACATCTATTAATTTATTAAAATACTAAAGAATAACAAATATTTTACATTATGCTGCTGAGAGAAGTTGATCTTAATTGTTTAAATGTTAACTTATGAAGTATATCCAATACTTTGTGTAATAAAACCTGTCTGATGTTTTTGTGATAAAGAGTGGTAAAAAAAAATTATATGTTCAGGGTGGATGGTGAAGCATCTCCAGAGAAGGAAGAACCTGTGAGCATAGAAAGTGAACAAGATTTACCCCAAAGAATAAAAATGTTGGAAGGTGAGTTTCTGATGGTATATTCAGTAAATTGTATGAAGAATGATATATTCAGTAAGTTGTATGGAGAATTAAGTCCTGTGAATTCCATATTAGTTACCTGTTTTGTTTTTTTCTCTCACTGCTTGACCAAAGGCTGATCCATTTTAAGTCTTGGTGAATGAGGTTTTTATATTTATATGCAACTTCAGTATGGATTTCCAAATATTAAATTTCGGATCAGTTAAAACTTCCTCATTTACACATTACTGTATTGCATCATACCAAATTATTTATAAGCTCTTGGCTAGTTTTTCTGATTGATCACGGGTGTTGGACACTCCACACTTATATCCATGAGTTTGACAGTGTGGTTCTGTTTCAGCAGATAAAATCACATTACAAAAACAAAAGGGTGGAAGGGCTGCCATAAATCCCATTGAGTATTTAATGTGAAGTCAAGTAATACAATTTCACTTCTGTAGAAGGATTTACACTGACATTGTGAAAAGACACATCCACCCAAGATATTGGCAGTATTTAGTACTTATGAGATCCCTAATAAGCCTGTACAGGTACACCCCCTCCCCCCCCCCTTTTTTTTAATTCTCTTTGCACCACTTCACTTTTACAAAAGACCTACATTAGCACCTATGTTCACTAACCAAAAAATATCTGAAGAGGATTTCCACTTTAACGAGAAAAGTCTGAAAATGAAAATAGTTTTCAGCGAGCCATATAAAGGCAGTACAAGAGTGGATACGTTAGTCTTTTTGTTGAAAAATACTGTAGAGCAAATCTATAAAAGATGTCTTGTGTTCTCAATAACTGTTGCTTATCCATCTGACATTACAGAATATGGTTGTAACATTCGTTTTGTGTTCTTACCACCAAATATGACATTGTTGCTGCAACCATGTGACCAAGGCCTAATAGTTGCAATTAAGGCATACTGTATGCTAAATGTTATGCATTTTTATTGTAAGAGGGGGCAACTCCAAAGTATCTTTGTGATAGATATGGGAAGTCTACAATATAAAATTGGCAATTGCCAACCTTGGAGATACTCTCAATATTCTAACAATCTTGATGAGAAATGGCATTTGGAGAAAACTGTCCTGAAGCAGGGAACAATTTTAAAGGCTTCAAACCAGCAACAATAAATACTGCAAGCTACTTTGGCTAAGGAAGCTGGGTTTGTGGAAGTTAACGTAGATGATGTTGAAGAGGTTTTGGCATCCCATGACAAAGTACTGACAGATGAAGAGTTGATGCAATTGCAAGCAGAAAGGATATGACTCAAAACAGAATGCAATAGCGAATGGCCTAGCTAAGTCATCCAAGAACTAAACATGAAGCACTTGCATGATATTTTAGTTATGATTGACACTGCTGCAATGATTGCAGAAAAGTATGACTTTAATTTTGAAAGGGCACATAGGTTTAGGGTGTAAGTTTGCAGGATGTTTTGAGTGCCTACAAAGAACTTTGATAGAAACGTACAGTAGGCTAAGCAGTCGAGCATACGCTTTTATTTCAAGCCTTCCACATCAGCCACAGCAGAAGACGAACCTCTACCTTTGTAATAGAGGCAGGCAGACATAGGTGTTGATGACCTGCCGGCCTTGATGGATTCAGACAGTGATGAGATGTTAATAGGTGACACCCCCCCCTCTCTCTCTCTCCCCCTTCTTTCACCAGTCTCCAATGACAGCTTAACACACCATCATCACCACCACCTGTCAGCCTTCCAGTGTGCTTGCTGTCTTCCCGATTATGGTAAATGAAACTACATTGTACATAACATTATTTGTACTTTATATAGGCTGTGTATTTATCATATATCCCTGCTGTTACTATATGTTAGTGTTATTTTAGGTGTAATGTTTTTTTTTTTGGTATGATTTGGTAGCCTATTTTTTTGGGGGGGGGGTCTGGGAATGCTCAAATTTTTCCCAATAAATTAATAGTAATTGCATTTTCGCTTTACACCATTTCAGCCTACCAAAGGCTTTATAGGAATGCTTTACTTTGGATGCTATAGATTTCACGATATATGGATGTAATATAGGGAATGCTCCTTTTAGCTGCCATTTCAAATGTCATTGGTCACCCCCCTTCTTCCTCCAACTAGTGTTAAGATTCTCCATTGTTAGTTCATGTTCATGAAAGGTATGTGTTATACCAGTCAAGGCAAAGCTACTGCTATGACAAAAAATACATGACCTCACTTCAAAAGTGTGGGATTTATGCATTTGAAGTGATATTTTTGTTGGAAGCTGTGTGTAAGGTGCAAGTTCCACAGATAGTCCATGCTTTTACTGTACAGTAGAAGAAAATATTTAAGCAGAACTTTTTGCAATTAAAATTACTACAAATGCATTCATTTAAAAAAAACAAAAAACAATTATAGTAAAACTTTTTTAACAAAGGTGTCTTGATTTGTGATTTTCTAACTGAAATTTGTCTTGTTCATTTAAGAAAACTTCATAAGCTGTGATATAGAATTCCCTATAAAGCAGTCAGTGCCGTAATGGTAATATAGTGTAACGTAAAGAATTAGGTTACTTTCTTTTAATATATAGGGAATAAAGCCCAGAAAATTGATTCCTGCTTGACAGTTAACCCCCCCCCCTCCCCCTTCTACAATTTTTCCTGTCATGTTTGTGGTCTTGGGGGGGGGGGGGCAAAAAATACATTTTCAGAAAAAAAAATTCCCCTCAATAGTGCAGAATTTAATGTGAATTTACTTCCTTGATGGAAGTGCTGATATATGCTTGCTGTATTATCTTTTTTTTTTTAATATTTCATTGTTCCATGCTTTGTTTGCACAAATGATCTGATGTAATTGAGTTTTCGATGCCATTGACAAATTTTTGTATTGATAGTATTGTGTACATGAGTTGTAGGTGTTCATTTTCACCCACGTTTGTAAGGTTTTCAATTTAAAAGAATGTTCAGGTTTTAATCTAGTACTTAAATGACACTTGACCATTGAAACAGAGAAGGTAAGTACTCACATAAAGCACTCGGCACTTGATTAATATTTTCGAAGTGGGAATATAATTTTTATACTGAAATTTCTGTTAGTGTGTGTTTTATGAATGAGTGAGTCTTCTGGAAAAATAGTCTGCAGTTCAGTAAAGGGCGGAGTTGCAGGTGAAGTTTCACATTTCACAAACTGAGCTTTTCTGTGCTTAATCATTGTACTTGCATTTATTACAAATACCAGTTTCTGCTTTAGTTAAATAGTCAGTCAAATAATAGCTAGTGCTGTTATTTGACTGTAAACTGCTCATTTATGTGCTCCCCATTTTTTGAGATGGTTTCATGGCACTTCATGAACTTCTGAGGAACTTGTTTTTAATGTGTTAATTTTCAGGGGTGTACTTACTTTATGGTATAGACTTCCAAGTTTGAAGACCAAAGTTTCAGGACTCACTGGGTACATTGCAACAGTTTTAAGGAGATGTTGATTCTGGGGATAACTTAATATCACATTGCTTCCATCCCAACAAACAAGTTAAAAAGAAAAGAAAAAAATCACACCACCAGAATGTTTAACACAAGGAAGTAGTTGAAGAAATTTTAGGATTCTCCCAGAGTGTCCAAACTATGATTTTGGTCTGTGGTTTATGCTGAGAATACAGGGTGTAAGATCCATATTATTTGTAACACCCCCATTTACTCTTGAATATTTCTCTTTTCTTGTACAAAAATGGCTCTATTGGCAGATAGCTTGAGACAACCACTGAAAGTGTGCATTTGGATACTGCCTTTCAGATCCTGCTATGTGTTAAACATTCTCTGTTTATTTTGGTGAAGCTTTTTTTTTCCAGGCAAATTTTGCGATTTTAATTTAACCAAATGCTAAGGAATCTAAATTATATACATTGTGAATATAACATGTTTGGAAATAGGAAATGTTATCAAGCAAAATGCTTTACTTATGTTAGACTGTAAATTTGGGAGATGTCTATGCCTAAAAGTGTATAAAGCAAAACTTCTATGGCATTTTTGAGTGCATGGTTGATTTAAAGAAATAGCATGTATAAATGCTCTTAATTACTGTTTGTCAAGTTTGCTGTAGACCTTTTGGTAAATATAGAGTTCCAAGGAAATTGTGCCAACTGCTGAGCATATAATGAACAAAAAATGTATCTGAGTAAATGCAGTGGAAAGAAACATTTCAGGAAAATAAAATATAGTAAAACTCACCATTTTTACTGCAAATTATTGTTAGAAGTTGAGCTAATCAGTAGAACAGTTGGTGGTGGCCAAGAATGATATATGCAAGAAGAAAACATGAAAAAATAGTCATCATTGGTACTATGTAAGCATTATGATCAAATTAGAGAGATCTTCCAAAGACTCTTCTTCCATTATAGTTCAAAGTAAAAAACCTTTAAAAGAAATAGATATAGAGTTATATAAAAAAAAATCCGGCTTCAGTTAAAACCTTGTTCATCCCTTATCCCAACATACAATCGCCACTAAAACTCCTGTGGACTAGTTTCGAGCTGCTTCTTTCGCAGACATTGTCAGCGCTTCTGTGAGGGTGTTATTTGCTTCCAATATGTCGCCGAAAAATCCCAGAAGTCAATCAGTCTACTAGATTCAACGTGTCCAGTGCTAGCATTGACACGTTGAATCTAGTAGACAGATTGACTTCTGGGATTTTTCGGCGACATATTGGAAGCAAATAACACCCTCACAGAAGCGCTGACAATGTCTGCGAAAGAAGCAGCTCGAAACTAGTCCACAGGAGTTTGAGTGGTGATTGACAAATAAGTATGTTGGGATAAGGGATGAATGAGATTTTAATTGAAGCTGGATTTTTATATAACTCTCTATCTATTTTCTTTTAAAGGTGTTTGAACTATAACGGACGAGGAGTCTTTGGAAGATATCTCTAATTTGATCATAATGCTTATGAAGTACAGATTATTTTTTCATGTTGTTTTCTTGCATATATCGTTCTTCGCCACCTTTAACTGTTCTACTGACCAGCTCAACTTCTAACAACAATTTGCAGTAAAAATGGTGAGCTTTACTATATTTTATTTCCTGAAATGTTTCTTTCCACTGCATTTACACAATACTTTTTTTGTTCATTATATGATCTTTCAAGCCACATAAATTTGTTATAGTTGCTTACTGTATCAAATCCAACAAGGAGTTCAATGTAGACTGCACATTTCTGGCTGATTTATTAATTCTAGTTATCTGAATTACATGGTACAGTGGATTATTCTATTAGCAGCCCACTGCCTAATAATGCATAGGTATGTATGAACTGGAAATTTGTGAAGTATTCTTAGTGCCATGCAGCATTTGAAGATATGAAAATTGTTGAAATTTGTTGTTTTAGGGAATTGACTAGCATGAGACAAATCACCATTGTATTAAGTCATTTATATGAACAGTGAATTAACTGCATTACCATAGGTGATGCTGCTTGTGTAGTTTTGTCATAAGAAAGAGTTACGTGCAACTTTTGTGGATCTGTTTTCCCAGTGAAGTATACTACTCTAAGGTGGTGAATATGCAAGTTAAAACAATAACTAATAATATTGAGTTAAAGCGTTATCTTGTGCTTCAGGGAAGCACTATTAGAAAGGTGCCATATCTTTTTTTTTTTTTTTTTTTAAATTCGGACCCTTTCAATCTCAATTCAGGCAGGGGGTGGTGTCAGTTGACCACCTCCAATTTTTTTGAAAAAATTATGGTAGCTACTCCTAATAGAGATATAAAGTACTGCAAAAGGATTTCTCATTAAAAAAAATTGGGTCAAGCTACAGCATTTCAAAAATAGGCAAAAAATAAACTTGTGACTAAAATCATGTGAAATGCCAGATTTTTAAGTGCACACTGCTCCTGAACCATAACAGGTAGAGATTCGAATTTTTTTTTTTTTTTTTTTTTTGAAGCTATTGAATTGGCTTTTCTTTAAATTAACAGAAATTGGTCAAACAAATGTTACCAGAACGAAAAAAAAAAAAAAAATATTTATCCACAAATTTAGGATTTAAAAAAAAAAAAAAAAAGTTGGGTAAGTGTACCAACCTGCAACCCCTACTAGGGTTGTTTTAGCAGTAATTTTATTTTTATCCTGTGATGCTTGTAACTCATAAAATTATTTTTTAAAATATACAAAATCAACATTTTTGAATTACAATATCTCAAAAACCCCACTTTTTAAAATTCTGAAATTTTGTCCAAATGATGTCATAACCTAATGGTAGGTAGTTAACTGGGGGAATCAGGTTACTGGATTTTTGCCTTGAAATTTTCTTACAAATTTTTGAAAATGCACTTCTCTCGTGCTTCTAACCTCATGGTTGGGTTATTATAAAAAAAAAAACTTCGAAAGATATTTCTGAAAAGTTTACCTGAGTATATATTCCAAATTGCAGTGGCAGTCTATATTTTGTCATTTTTATGATTTTTAATAATTGTCACCTATGTACATGTTTAATTTTTTTTAATCCACAATAGTTTGTACACATGTATCTCAGTTGCAGTTAAGATTCAATTTCTATTTACATAAGAAAAAAACCTAAAAAAAAAATTATGAGCTTACCATCATAACTACAAATTATTCAAACTGTGAAAAGCTGCTGGATTTTATTGATTTCCTTCTCATCAAAGGTATGAAGTCGTGCAGAACGTCCAACATTAGTTGGGGCATTCACCTTTTAGAAGTACATTTTTTAAGGGCACTGGACACTTAACCTGTTTTCTAGCCACATTCTTCTGGCCACCAAAAACCTCTGGCTGGTCCATGAAAAATACTGTTATGTCCTCGAATTCTTTAGATATGTTTGTAATCTGTCCCATCCATCCACCAGTTATCGTCATAAATGCATCCTATAAATTCTCCTATTTGAAAATCATTCACAGAAAATGGGTTCTTTTTTTGTTGGCTTGAAAATTGCACTGCTTTATGTGGGTGCTGGACTGTTCTGGCCATTGATGGTTTATTTCCTTGTACTAACCAGGAATGCTGTGACTGTATTTCAACAACAGATTTTACTGTATCCCACTCTTCTACTTTGCTGGTTCGATAGGATTGAACTTCAAAAGTTGTGAGGAGTAGAAGTTTGGTCTTTGGGATCAAGGGGGAGACAGTTTCAACAACTGAAGGTGCATCTCTTACAGCTTGTGAAGCTTCTTTCTGTAAGTTGAATTTAGTAGCAAAATGTTTGCACAGGCCACCCACACCATCACATGCACTCTTGCATTGGCCTGTGGCTGAGAAGATCCACTTCCTTGTTACATTTGGATCCCCCTTCATAAATTCATAGAACTGATATTTGTTTTTGAAGTGCCCGGCTGCTCCATCTGAGATGTAAACAATTGTTTTAAATTTTTCCAAAGGACAAGTCTTAGCAATTTCACTTTTTATGAGCAGAATGGCACATAGAGCCTGTGCTGTATCATGGCTTATGTTATTGCATGCTACCACAAAAGACTTAGTCCCATTTGGAAAGTATACAATGTATGTAAAGAGTGAGATCTGGACATTGTTTGCCAGTAGTAACTTTGCACTTCATCAGGTAGAATTACAGATCAGTTTTGAGCAAAGTCAAAGTGCAGCACCAACACTGGACTATGTGCTGCAGACTGTTTAACCTGTGTTATCCCATTTCTCTGGATCCGCTCATTATAAATTACAGAAGTTTCTTCCATCTCTATATCCCCCACCTTCAGTAGCTCTTATTTTCATTGACTCCCCCAATGACTCTCAAGCAGCCTTAATAGGTGTTTCACAGTACTCCATAAAAATTGCACTGGACATTACCATTTTCAGTGCCACAGCTTTGGAAAATCAAAATTTGGAATCATATCAGCTGCAGTTTAGCCCAAAAATTACCGCACATTGCAGTTTCCCCATGGGTCAAAAATTGCCAAAGTTTCATAAAATCATTCACCACCATTTTCACTGTTAATAATTTTTTCTTGCCATTTTCGTATTTAGTCACATTCGGCTACTTGCTTAGTGCGAGCCCTGCCGGAAATTGTGTTCTCCTGCTATTAAAAATTTACTAAATAATGTTTACAGTTCTCATTTTTTCACTGAATTCAAAAATTGGAAAAAAAGAAATTGAAAAAAAAAGTAATTTTCAAAAATATGTAAGAAATTTTCAAGGCAAAAATCCAGTAACCTGACTCCCCCAGTAAACTACTACCATTAGGACATTGTTTGGACAAAATTTCAGAATTTTTAAAAATGGGGTTTTTGAGATATTGCAATTCAAAAATGTTGATTTTTTGAAATTTTGTATATTTTAAAAATTAATTTTGAGTTACAAGCATCACAGGATAAAAATAAAATTACTGCTAAGACAACCCTAGTAAGGGTGCAGGTTGACACACTTACCTAAGTCTTTTTCTTCAAAAAAAAAATTCTAAATTTCTGGAAAATTAAAAAATGTTTGTAATATATATATATACGTATGGTGCAGAGACGTGGACCTTAACTAAAAGAGATATACAAAGACTGCAGACAACTCAAAGAAGCATGGAGAGGTGCATGCTTCGTGTAACCAGGAGAGATAAGAAGAGGAACTCGTGGATCCGAAAAATGACAAGAGTGGAAGACATCGTGATCAGAGTTAAATCCCTGAAATGGCAATGGGCTGGACATACTGCCAGAAGGACAGATCATCGATGGACAGCCGAAATTTTAGATTGGATTCCAAGGGACAGGAAAAGACCCAGAAGAAGACCACATGGGAGATGGGTGGATGAAATTCGAAAGTATGCAGGGGTGACATGGAGGAGACTGGCACAAGACAGACGGTTGTGGAGGAAACTTGGGGAGACCTTCGTCCAGCAGTGGATTGATAATGGTTGACAATGATGATGATGATGATATATATATATATATATATATAATGTTTTTTTTTTCTTTTGCCATCTGGTAACATTTGTTTGACCAATTCCTGTGAATTCGAAAATAGGCCAATTCAATAGCTTCAAAAAAAAGTCTCTACCTGTTATAGTTCAGGAGCAGTGTGCCCTTAAAAATTTGGCATTTCACACAATTTTCATCACAAGTGTGTTTTTTTGTCTATTTTCAGAATGCTGTAGCTGGACCAAAATTTTTTTTATGAAAAATCCTTTTGCAGTACTTTATATCTCTATTAGGAGTAGCTACCATAATTTTTTCAAAAAAAATGGAGGTCAACTGACACATGTTGGTCATGCCTGCTTGAATTGAGATGGAAATGGGCTTCAGTGATATATATATATATACACACACACACACACACTGACGGGGGAAAAAAAAATCCCAACACCAAGAAGGGATTGTGTTAGATAAACGACAGTTGGTAGGCGGTGAGAGTACATCTGTAAGATGACGTCTATGCAAATTTCGCGCTCGGCACATACGTGTGGCGCTAGTAGCGCCCTCGGAACATGCAAAGCAGGTTTGCTGTAAATACGCGCTGTAACGTTTGTGAGCGTTAGTTATCGTTGAGATTTGACGTAGTGTGTTGATGTTAGTCAAGAATGCCTTTAAGAAGACGAAGAAGCCATTATCAACAGCTCACGGATTTTGAACGAGGTCGTGTAAATAGGGCTACGAGAAGGTGGATTTTCTTTCCGCAATATTGCAGAACGACTTGGCAGGAATGTAGCCACTGTGCTTGATTGTTGGCAGCGGTGGTCAAGGGAAGGTACTGCCTCAAGAAGACCGGGTTCCAGCCGCCACGTCTGAGAGGGAAGACCGCTGTGTACAGCGTATGGCCGTGGCGCATCGTACCGCAGCCAGACTCTCTGTAGCGTGCATTCCACTTACTCCAAACCACTGCCGTTTGCGACGTCAGTGGTGTCAAGCTAGAGCTCATTGGAGGACAGAGTGAAGATCTGTTGTGTTTTCTGATGAAAGCCGGTTCTGCCTGGGTGCCAGTGATGGCCATGTGTTGGTTAGAAGGAGGCCAGGTGAGCGCCTGCAACCAACCTGTCTGCGGCCGAGACACACTGGACCTACACCTGGAGTTATGGTCTGGGGAGCAATTTCCTATGACAGCAGGAGCACTCTCGTGGTTATCCCACGCACCCTGACGGCACAGTTGTAAGTCGGTCTGGGGATTCAACCTGTTGTACTGCCATTCATGAACAGCATTCCAGGGGTGTTTTCCAACAGGATAACGCTCTCCCGCATACCGCTGTTGTAAGCCAACATGCTCTACAGAGTGTCGACATGTTGCCGTGGCCTGCTAGATCACCAGATCTTTCACCAATCTAGCACATATGGGACATCATTGGACGACAACTCCAGCGTCTCCCCCAACCAGCATTAACTGTACCTGTATTGACCAAGTGCAACAGGCATGGAACTCCATTCCACAAACTGACATCCAGCACCTGTACAACACAATGCATGAACGTTTGCGTGCTTGCATTCAACATTCTGGCGGTTACACCAGTTATTAATGTACCAGCATTTCACATTTAAAATGGCTCTTCTCGCACTTACATTAAGCTGTGATCTTGAAACCCTAATCGCTTAAATATGTTACCTATACAAATGTATTGCCACCATTTCATTCCTCTGCAACTATTTTTTTTTGGTGTTGGGATTTTTTTTCTGTCAGTGTATATGCTGAAATGGGGAAGAACTGAATGGTTACCTTTCTTTTAATGTATCAACTTTTCTAAATAATTACATGAGTACTTAGTTTTGCTAATCCAACTCTGTGGTGGGTTTTTTTTTCTGTAGTAATTTAATTCCTTCAATCTAAAATTGTGAGCCAACTTGTATTTCAGTCATCTGTACATAGTGATCTATATAGCCAAATTTAACTCTTGCAGTATAAAAAAGACAATGTGAATAAGTTGTTTGCATGTGCAGTCTTGTGAAGTGAAAAGAGCTTTCATATGCAAACTGTGTATGTAAACTTAAAAACAATATACCTTTTACTTTTTATATTGAAAAAAAAATAACTGCTTGTGATTTTTCCTTCTAGTGTATGGAAGTAGTTTGATCTTATAATCCACTGAGTGTCTGAAAAAATTTAAAAGAATTGCTGTTCAAACCTATTAATTTATTGTTTATACTATTTCTTCTGTGTAGGAAGGAAACGGGGACCTAAATCTGATTTAATTATTGTTTTCAAGGAATGTGCCAGTATCACACAGGGAAACATGGACCTTTTCCTGAATAGTCTTACTCATCAAAATAAAAGAAAATTGCATTAAGTGCCATTTGTGCAGGGGTGTTGTTTGAATTATTTTCTTGCAGGGTTGTTTTTTTTTTTTTTTTTTGAAGGGGGGGGATCACCACGAAGATAAAAAGGAAAGTCTTTCTTGCAATGGAAAATTTTGGAATGCATATGCTGATTTATTGGGAGTACATTTCAGTCTTCAATGAACCCCCCCCCCTCAGAGTGTTGTAACCCATTCGGTTTTTTTGATGAAGGGTTCTGTGTAAAAGTATTAAAAGGAGGCTTATTATAGGATTTTCTGTAGCAGCAGCAGTTTTTCTACTAAGATAAAATGTAATACATTTTTGGCAGCATGTTATTGCTTACCTATTTTAAATCAAATTTTCATGGGAATAAATTTAAAGCAATGGGAGGTAAAAAAGTAATGAGACTACTCACATTATTTGGTATCTCAGAATCTGAAGGCAGTAATGTTATTTTTGTACTATACATTGTTTTTCTGTGTTTCACTTATCAGATGGGTGCAGTAGGCCACTTTGACTTTTGTGGAGTAGTTGTGGTGTGGGATTTTATTTCTATGTCAGTGCATGGATTTGTTTCCATCTTTTAGATGTTTTTAGTATTGAATATTGTTGCTAAATTCACTGTTTCTGCTTCTTATACACATTATCTAATACAATGTATATCTAATGTTTCTTGATTAATTCTTTAAGTTGTACAAAATTCCATTGTGCATTTTTCTTATAAATGCATCATTTGGTTTCACCATTGGAAAACAATTTCTTTCAATAGCTCATTCAAACCTGTTTATGTTGAGAAAAACCACTGCCTTTGCATTAATAGTTAAGAAAATGAATCAACATATAGCACTTGGATAAGCTCATTTAAGGTGGCTGAAGAAGAGTGGTGTTGCTAGAAACATTCATTTCAAACTCCAGTTGCCTCTTTTTAAAGTTTCTTAGTTCATGTAATTTGAGGAGTGATTATGTTACTGTTAGCTTCTTTAGATATAATATTGTTTTGCTCTCATTTTAAAGTTATGTTGCTTCTTCCCTCTAAACATAGCATGAGGCTATTCCTAATAAATGGAAGTTATGATAAGGGAAATTCGTCATTAAAAAGAATTAACTATTTATGATACAGAGCTTTCAGAGGTAATTCTAACAGGTTATCATTTAGTACAGAAATAATTTAAAATGCTGTCACTATATCAAAAAAGGCTTGTTAATGGTCGAATTTTCATAGTACACAGTTGCATTTGAGTTCTTTATGTATGATGAATTTGGACATAAGCATGTAGTTGTAAATAAGTATTAAAACCTTAAGAACATGCTTAAGTTACATAAAAAAATTTAAAGCAAGGAAGCATTCGACTGACAACTTTAGTATTTTTCAACCTTGAAACGAATGGACAATTAATTTTGAGTTTATTTAGTAGAAGGAAAAATTCATCAGTCTGTTTTTAGGTTGAAAGTGACAGAAGTTGTTAGTTGAAAGCTTCCTTACTTTAACATTTTTACATAACTTAAATGTGTTTTTACAGTTTTAGTACTCAGTTCTGCAAGTCAGCCCTCTTCCCCTAAGTACCAGGTGCTTTAAAAAGGCCATTTCTGAAATGATTTTGAAGGTTTGCTGCTCATCAGGCCTTCTACTGGCTTTTCCCAGTAAACTAAAATGGAGGTGTTGCATGGCCTTAGTTTAAACTTCTAACCGAAGCGCAGAAAAAAAATGTGGTACATGGTATAGGATAGTCGTTTCAGTATGATTCATATTTTGGGTGAATACAGTATAACCATTTGAATTGAAGTTTCAGGGAGATTTAATGCTGATGTTCTAGAAAGAAAACAAAGTTCAAGCCTGCAGATTTTAACAAAATGATAATTTTCAATAGAGAAGCAGACCTACTTAAATTGTAGGCAAGGTGTAAAGCTGGGTGTGTATTAAGCTCGGTATTAAATTGTGTACAGCTGGGTATGTATGTGTGCACATGCATTCATTTGAAAGGAATTATTGGAGAGAAATACAGTGGAACCCTTTGGTTATACATCTTTCTAAGGGATGGCCTTTAAAAAAAACTTATGTAAAAAAATATATAAGAAATTTAAAATGTTAAATACTATTATATGGAATGTGTATGCTTTGAAAGAGTGCAAGACATTTTCCAATTTATTTTAAAGTCAGATTGGATGCAAAGGGGAAAAAAAAAGACATTACAAATAATATTTTATTGCATTGTAGAAATCAATAAAGCCTGTGAAAATTAAACTTTGCTCTTGACAACTCTGTATGAAAATCCTGATTCTAGATTAAGTGAAATACAACTAAGAATCTGAGACCAGTGCTTCCAATATGCAACATGTGAATTAACAGCTTTTTTTTTTTTTTTCCTGCGATTCCTGGGTACATCTCTTTGGTGCCGGAATGTTTGGTATTAACAATACATCTAGAATTCTATTGTGATGCCACAAAACGGTGAAGCCACAAAGTTACATCCCAAAGATTTATCAACTTTTAAATAATGCAGGTGTGTGCAGGTTGCAATTTTTTTACCCAAACTAAAAGTATAAAACATACCCTTATCTGATGTGATCAAGGTTCAACTTTGGCTGCACCAAGAAAGAAGAAAACAACTGTCTTAATTCTCTCAAAGTTGTAACATACTAGGTTATGTATAAAATAATAAAAGAAAAACATATTTTTGCAAATTTGAAATTCGATTTTTAACAATTGTCAAAAGCATATAAATGAATTACATATAACTGAATTGTAAAAGTGATAGAAACTACACAAAAATATCAGGACTAATGCAGAATTTAATATAAAAGTGAAAAACGTACAACTAAGGTTCCTCTGTAGTTCGTAAAAAAAATGTAAAATTCAGAATTCAACCTGATGCAATTGATATTAATGGGGGGGGGGGGCTTTATATCAGGGAAATGCAATTCTGATGGTCGCTTATGATTTATTCAAGAGTGAAGAATCGAGGAGAAATACTGCTGTTTTGCATTGATCTGTTCTAAATCAGTGACCTTGTAGTCAACTCGCAAAGAATTTTCTTTTGAACTTGGTGGAATGCTTTTTAAAAAAGGTGTGGTAAGCAAATGACCCAGTGGAAAACTAGTTTTGAAGAGTATTTTTTGTATTGCCTCCACTCTTAAATATATATGAATTTTTGCAAACTGTTGGCACTACTGTCTCACATTTGAGTCCTTCAATATCTTTGTGTCTCAAAAATCATTAGGGTGTGGGGAAACGGCTGACAGTTCCAGTTTGTCGTTCTACCTGGGAAATAAAACTTGGTGGGTAGGAGTTTTTTGGCCAATGCCACATGAACCTTGGGGTACCTTAACAGCATTTATACTGATCCATAATTTTATCCGCTTCATAGATTCCCCTGGTGTCATGTTCAGCATTATTGCCGGCAGGGCACCCCTTCAAGGCAAATTCATATCCCACTAAGATTGTTAATCTACCCACTGGACTCGCGAATTTCATGGCAATTGACCATTGAGCTCCGCAGAGTGAGAGAAAGTAGTATTTTGCTCTGCAGGATGAAACCTGGGTATTACATAAGAGAGAGTTTGTATGCTGGAGAGAGGTATTACTTACAGGAGGTTGAATCAAGACTTGTTCTGATCATATGTGGAGCAAAGATATGTTGTAAGTATTTAATGTGAAGCAAAATGTCTGTAGGGTGAAGACAAATATTCTGAGGAGGTGGCCATATTGAAATGATGATTGATGAGCTAATAAGAATGTATTCAACCCAAGTGGCAGAAAAGAACTCTAGAGAACAGCTGAGGAAATGGAGAACCAGACTCAGGAATGTCTGGGAAGGGTAATGAGTATAAAGTACAACAAATCTTTTGTGCTAGGAATATTAGTGAGGTTAAAGAGTTATGTGCCAAGATGAATGGAGGTGGTAGACTCTTCAGCAACAAGAGCTAATGCCATCAGTCCCTTTTTGGCAGATAATCTTGCTTTGAGGAACTAACTTCTGAAACTCCGAACAGTTTAGTGGTATGTACACTGTACAGGGTAAGTCAAAATAATGTTCCCAATTTAAATGATTCGGTACTCATGTTTAATATAAAGCAGATACACACTACTAGTACTGTTGAAAAGCACATTTCGTAAAGTTTCATTCAACTTGCTTATAAATGTTCAATGTGTGTTCCACACGTCACACGTAAAAGTTGGTGGTAATAAAGTTCCTGCCAAAGTCTTCGTAGCATGTCTGTGTCAATTTCTGTGATAACTGCTGAGATGCGAGCTTTCAAATCAACCAGCATCATTGAAAGTTGTGGTACATAAACACAATCCTTTATGGAACCCCACAAGAAAAAAATCGGTGAAATCTGGGAATCGTGGTGGAAGAGCTGCGCCGAAGTGCGCAAATTTTAAAGTGCTGCTCCGAAATGCATAATTTTCATCAAATTGCGCCAAAATATAGTATGTTTTAAAAAAAAATCTGTTTTGATATAGAAATAAATTTCTTAACATCCTAAAATCTTAAAAAGCTCTCAAATCAATTTTAAAATGGCTGTGATTAAATGATTATACTTTTGACGATTTTTCCCCCAGCGGAATCCCCCTGCATTTCCTCTCCACTGTTCTGTATAAAACTGTCACCTACTTACATTCTCACAGTCTATTTTTAGCCTCTCTGGTGGGGCCCCAGAAGGCATTGCGATTGCATTGCGCTTCTGCCCAGTAGCAAAAACGGCGCGGCTGCGGGCACCGCAGATTACTTTGATTCTTTTTAGAAAGTTTCAAAAGTTTGTTTATTTCGCATATTAAAAAAGAAAATTCTTTAATATTTGCTGAACTCACCATGGGAGCAGAAACAGCATAACACTGTGATCAGGTTTTCGGAAAGGTTTGCAGATCATTTTTTTTTTTACTATTTCATTGACATTCAATTGTTTCTAGCCTTCCTTTAAATTCTAAAGCAAAGGAAGGGATTCTAAAGCAAAGGATTGGAGCGATTTTAATGTTGTATCAAGCAAAGGAAGGGATTCTAAAGCAAAGGATTGGAGCGATTTTAATGTTGTCTCCCCCTCCCAGACATGAAGTTATATGGACAGATCACATAATAGAAAATTATTGTATTTCATTTTATTTTAATTTTCTTTCTTATTTTACAAACAGATAACTTCCAGTTGACGAGACATGTTGCTTTCATTCAATAATAAAGCTAGAAAGCGATGCTTTTGCGCACTTTTAACGGCTTTTCCGATTCCACAACGTCCGTCTTGCACGGCATTCCGGTAGCTGATGGCCGCAATTTTCCTTTTTTTGGCGTCATCTCATTTGTTAACTTTTTTTTTTACAAGACCAATATTTTTAAAGCGTTTTCATTGTTCTGTTCTCAGTTTTCGCGGCAGTCTGTGTTCCGAAACTTGATGTCCAAATTTTTTCCTTTTTTTTTTTTTCTTTTTCCAGATGGCTTCATCTCAGTTAGGTTAATGAAGCTTCTTTTTTTTTTTTTTTTCAAAAATCATATTTTTATGCATTTTTTATAGTCACTCCTCCGTTTTCATAGGCATATTATGCTGCATTCCGAGAACTGATTGATCACAAATTTTTTGTTTTTAGCTTCCAGATAGCTTTATTTCAGTTAGATTAAAGAAGTGTGTGCACATTTTTTTTATTGGGGGGGGCATATTTTTTTAGCGTTTGCAACATTTTGTTCTCAGTTTCCGTGGCATTCCGGAAGTTGACAGTTGCAGGTTGTTTTTTTTATATTCTTCGAGATAGCTTTATCTTGGGTAGATTAAGGTGAAAGTTTTGTGTGTGTTTGTGTGTTTTTTTAATACTAAAATTGTATATTTAATGTCTCTTGTTGCATTTCCACAGTCGTATTACGCAGCATTCCAATAGCTGACAATCACAAATGTTTTCTTTTTTTCTTTACTTTCAGATAATTTCATTTCAGATTGATGAGGGGAATTTAATTTTTTTCTTTACAAGAACTTTTGCCTTATTTCTCACTTTAATTTTATTATTTTTGGAGGTTTAATTATATCAGTGAAAATGCTCACACCACATTTTAACAAATTCAGTAAATTTTTCTCAAAAACTGCAGTCAATTCACAAAAGAGATTTCAAACAACATACACGATTACTATCATTTCCACACTTGACATGATCCGCTTACACAGCTATCTGAATCATCAGCTGATGAGGCCTCCAATACAACAGAATTGCTGCAGGAAATAAGAGCACAATTGTATCAGGTGGAACATCATTTAAAGGATGGAGTTGACAGTTTAATCAATTAACTAAATGCAAAATAAAAAAAATTAATTTTACAAATTTCAAATTATTTACTATTATTTATACTTCCTGGTTATTTAAAAAAATCAAAAGCATTTAAGGAATGATAAATTCTGAATAAAATAAAATCTTTCTTTTTTTCTTATCAGGGAAAAGCTAGTTTGATTATTGCGACTAAATACTAATTTGTACAGTTATCAAAATCACAAATTTGCTAATTTTCTAAAATTTTGCTTTGTTGTGGGCCAGAATGATAAATTTTCTAGAAAAAATATTTAGGCTTCTCTTTATCTTGCAGATAGTTTTTAGCTTTTCCTTTCTGCGTTGCAGACTCCTGAAAAAGATTCTGCTTCAGGGATAGTATATATATTATATATATCCCTGTTTAAATAATAAGTTCAGTTCTCATGTACACCAACCTTCATTGACTTTGACATGAAGATTTACTAGCATAGAATTGACAATTTTGAATCTCATTTAGTAGCACAGTGATGTAGGATTATAAATATGAATCTCATTCAATGGAAAATGAAACAGCAAAGCTGTAATTAACTGGTAAGCATTTAGTTATTAAATAGTTTCAATTTGTGAAAAAGGTTTAGAATGTATAATTTTTTTATCTTAACATTTTCGTTATATGTTGATTATTTCCGAAATTAGTTTATACTAATGTGCTCATGAAAAGACTGATAGTTCAGAATTTTCACTTTTGAAAGCTAGTGATTTTACATAATGTGAAATTAGAACTACCATTATTGTGTGAGTAATCATGCATGGAAATTTTGCTGTGTCCTTCCAAGTATTAATTGGTGATCAAAAATACAGATTTCCCCTCCAAACGACACTGAGGGTATCATTTTATTAGCTGCTCCAAACTGCTCCGAAATGTAGATTTTCCTGCTCCAGAGGCTGCTCCAAAATGGGTAGTCTGCACTTCCACCACTGATGGTGGCCAATGCAACAGTTCATCTCCGAGCGGAACAGTCAATCCATCGTTTTGGCAGCTTATCATTGAAGTGGCCCCGAACCTCATTATGAAAATGCGGTGGAGCACCATCGAGTTGAAAAATGAAGTCATCAATATCTTCTAGCTGTGGAAGAAGCCATTGGTGGTTGATCATGTCAAGATAGGCAATTCCTGTCACGGTGGCTTCAGCAGGAAAGAAGGGCCCATACACCTTTCTATGAGTAATTGCTCAGATGGCATTGACTTTTGGGGAGGCACGCTCATGCTGCAAGATTGCATGGGGATTTTCAGTGCCCCAAATTCTCAAGTTATGCCTTGTTCACCTTTCCTGAAATGTGGAATGTTGCTTCATCACTAAAAACTAACTTTTCAAAGAAACCATCGTCCTTCATTGGAGTGAGAAGATTTCTCACTCAAATGGAGGACGATCAACTGCAGACGTTCCCTCAGAACTCGCCATACAGTTTTCTGCAGGACACCCAAGTTATCGACCTGCTTGATAAGTGGATTTCTGAGGTCTCCGTACATAACTTGCCCAAACACGCTCCACTACGTCGTTTCCTATCAACAGACGTCCAGTCAATTTTCCCTTGCAAATGCAGCCCGTTTCTTGAAATTGTGAATACCAATTACGAATTGACTTACCACTGTGTGGCTGTATCGCAAATTTTGTCCAAAAATGCAGTTTAACTGTCACAACTGACTTGTTTGTATGAAAATCGGACACAGAATGCCTTCTGTTGTCTGCTTGCTGCCATTGTAACTTGTTCCTTCTGCCAAACTTAAAGCGCCATCTACCTACCACCCTCAGAATCGGTAGTGGGGCATTGGAACTGGGAAAGATTACCTTCTTAAGTACACACACACATTTCGCAACTAAAAATACTCATTACATATCGTGTGGTAAAGCATTGAAATTGGGAACATCATTTTGACTTACCTTGTATATTCTTGATTTTTGTAGGCATAATTGTATTCTCTGGTTCACTTGACACTGAACTTTAGAACATAAAGTACACTTGGCTACATAATTGTAAAATCTTTAAAATTGTTAAAAACACTAGTTTGAAATAAGTCCCTTTTTTACGCTTTCCAACCGTAGGTTGAAGACTATATGCTCCAGCTTTGTGAGTCTGTCTGTCCGCACGATAACTCGCATAAAAATGGTTCAATTTCGATGAAATCTTAGTATGTGGCAGGAGACAGCCCTATTGAAAATGGGACAAATGGGGTCAAAGGTCAGAACATAAAAGGAGATCCATTCAATCACCCTTATGCTTCATAACTTACGTAAAAATGCTTTGATTGCGACAAAACTTTAGTATGTTGTTCCGGAGGTATACTGAACCAATTCTGTTTAATATCAAAATTTACTAACTTGTTTTACTAACTTGCATGATTTTACTAACTTGTTTTATTTAATGATTAGATGAGTTATGGATCATTGTGGCACTAAAGCTAGCTGTGACCTTGTGCCATCAGGATGCAACTACGTAGTAAAACACTGCACTAGTTGACCCTGTGGAATGAGCGATAGTAATTTGAGCTAGCTGGCTGTACGCCAAAGAGTCACTAAGCCTAAATTAAGATTACTCCCTGTAAACTATATAATATCGAATACCATATTTTTTGCACTGCTGGCCACCCAAAATGCAACACCAAGAAGGACGCCTGCGAGTGGACATGCAAACGATTAGCATTGCAGGTCATATGCAAATCGTGTGCACCCGGCACGGCACCGAGAAGCACTATAAGAAGGTTGCACAGAAGGCAGGGTGGAAGTAGTGGAAGTATGTTGTGCTGCCGGACCTGTTCGTGGGAAGCTTCCTGTTGCCTCGTCGCAGAATATGGCAGTTATTCCAGCACGTTTCGGAGTTTGGCAGAGGACGAATAGTGGCTTATCGCGACAGCGGTTTATCGTACCGAGACATAGGCATCCGTGTGGGACGACATCCAGCCACAGTGAGGCGAGTATGGATTCGGTGGGTGCAGGAGGGACTGACGGGCGGACTGACGTGAGCGATAGCGGCGGCACACCACCGAACGAGAGGAGAAGCATGTTGTGTGGCGGGCATTGACTGCTCGCACCGCCACATCACGAATGTTAGCACAGGAATTAGGGTGTGTTGCTCAACAACCTGTGTCAGCACGTACCGTTAGACGTCGTCTGCAGGAGCGGGGACTTGTCGCACGGCGCCCATTGCTCCGATTACCATTGACGTTACACCACTGGCGAGTGCGGCGGCAGTGGGCCGTTGAACGCCGCACCTGAACTACGAAATGGAGCGACATTGTCTTCTCTGACGAATCCCGCTTCTGCCTGCAACACCACGATGGTCGAATCCGCGTATGGCACCACCATGGCAAAAGACTGTATGACGCCTGCATTATGCATCACCATACCGGTCAGTTGCCTGGCGTTATGGTTTGGGGCGCAATTGGATATGACACCCGCATCCCTCTGATACGCATCGCCGGTACACTCAACAACCACTGCTACATCTCCGACGTTTTGGAGCCTGTAGTTCTCCTTTACCTGCAGGACCTGCCAGAGGCCACGTTTCAACAGGACAATGCGCGTCCGCACGTGGCACGCATCGTGCAACAATTCTTCACGTCCCACCAAGTGTCACTGCTGCCGTGGCCCACCTGTTCTCTTGATATGTCTCCCATCGAACACGTCTAGTCGCTAATCAGCAACCGAGAAGCCCGGCAAGCACCACCCGCAGCTACGCCTGATGAACTGTGGCAACGTATGGAAGCAGCCTGGACCGACATACCCCAAGCCCACATCCAAAGCCTCTTTTGTTCGATGCTGCGCCGTGTAGCGGCCGTTATTGCCAGCCGTGGGGGCCACACGCACTATTTGTTTGTGTGTTCCGCAAGTCGCATGGGCCTGTAAGATCAATCGTTTCAGCTTTGTATCTGTTATGTGTCCAGTAAATCTGGCTTTGCTATCTCATGTCCTTCTTGGTGTTACATTTTAGGTGGCCAGCAGTGTATTCAGCTTAACTGAAAGTTATTCTAAAATTTAAAACCTCTCCTTGCAAAAACAGTGAAGATTATTTGAACAGACAAAAACATTTTGTAGCTATGGCTGAAATGCAGAAATGTGTGTTGAGAGTAAGAAGGTAATGGAATCTTTAAGTTAATAGTGGAAGTGAGTGTACTGAAACGGATGGAGATAAAAGTTATGTTACCACATGTCAACATGTTGCTAAAGGGGGGGTCTGACTCGTCCCCTTTGCTTCTGTGTCCCATTTATTCACAAAGCATGGCATTTTCTTCAAAATGGCTGCAAAAGTTCTGCTTATATTACTAGACTAGTTAAACATTTGTCCTCCTGCTCCCTACTTTTTTTTTGGGGGGGGGGGGTATATCCTCCACAAAAACTCACAACTGATTATATGAAGAGCGTGTTTTTATACTTTTATATCTATGGACATGCCTCTTTATGCTGTGAAACTCCATCACCTATTGACTTTGAGTTTTGTGCTAATGTAATTTTTTCCACAATTCGTTACTCTGCTGCTTTGGCTCCACCTGAATAAGATGGGAGGGGAAGGGCAGTGTTGCAATAAATAGTATAAAACTTCATTATTTTGTTTAAACGGGGGAAATGTACTTTGGTTGATCATGTATTGCTGTGCTTCATATTTCAGTAATTAAGTACTTCAGATTATGTTTGGGTGAAATGTAGTGCAATTTAAAAAAAAAAAAATCATTAAAAAAATTTTTTGTTCAAAGGTTGTAGGTAAAACTGCTTTTTCTAGCATCTTGTATCTATTTTTAGTTAAACCAGGTTTCAATAAATTATTGCTGAGCAAATGTATAACAGTGTATTCAAGCTTTACATGTTGCATAGTATTGAAAAGTCAAGCTGAAGCTGTTTTGACAGTTTTGTCTCTAAGCTATAATATGCTAGTGTGCAATTTACCCTTATACTGTTAATTTTGAGGGGGCCTTGCTTTGCTGTATTCTCTGCCAAGTGTTTTCTTTCTTTTGTATGCCAGTCACTGCACTTCCATTTCTATGGCTTTTTACTGATATGTTGTACAGTATAATGTTAAATGTAAGTGCAGGCATAAAATATATTGATCCATGTGTAATAAATGTCAACATGTGCTTGTGTATATACCATTGTATGATTAAGTTTTAAAAAATTGCGATTTTGTGATCTTTAAAAATCTGAAATGCTTGCTGTTGTATTGGTTGTTGTGTTGCAATATCAGCTTTGCGCATGATTTTGCTGTTTAAGTATTTTTATATAATATTTGAAAACTGAGTTGATGCCTGAAGTAGGATTGTTTACTGCATGTAACTGCATGTATATTTTTGTTGGTCTTGCATTCAGAACCACAGAAAGAGTCTCCAGCCCCAGTGACCAAAGAAGCTCCAGTTTCTGCACAGCCCACGAAAGCAGGTACTACTAGTATGTAGCGCTAGTAGGTGTTTAACTGTGGTGGCTGTGTTTGTTAACCGTGCAAGCGTCCCTTGTGCTGTGCTAATGTTGTAGTAGAAAGTCTTAAAATATAATCCCACTGTGTAGTAGCTTGTTGCTTATGTGCACTGTTCTGCATGCACCCTTTCCAGAAAAACGTGCTGATTGTTTTTATGTTGTTGCACCCACATAGATTATGGCTTACTAAATTTTATTGCTACAAGTAGGATAGCTAAAAGCATACTTTTATGTCTGCAATTAATTGGCTTAGCTTTTTAATAATTCAATATTGCCAAAAGCTGCTATAGGCACATTTTTTTCTACTTATCCAAAGTAGCATTTTTCAACTTTAAATTCTGTTTCAAATGAAATGTGACCCTTTGTGGCATTATGACAATGAAATGTGTTAACTGGACATAATTTGCAGAAATGTTTACACATTTGGTTTCTGCAGTCATCAGTTTCCATAATATATATATATAATTATTATTTCTAAACATTCTTGCATTGCCTCTAGTAAATTAAAGATATGCGAAGTGTGGTAGCATGGTGTTAGTTCATTCAGATATCCTCCTGTGTTTGAGGTATGTCGAAAGAGTGTTGTAGTAGAGCAGTTAATGAATTGAGAAGTTGAATAAGTTATGATTTGCAAAAGTATGTTCCATTTGATTGTTTTAACATTGTTGTCTAAACACTCCAAAGCATTAAAAATTTCAGGTATGACAGCTTTTGTTTTTCTCGGAATGAAACTTATTTCAGTTGGCAGCCTGTCTTTGTGTAATTCCCTCACTTTGGGAGATAAACCAGATTTATCTGCTCTTGTTGGTGTGCACACTAATTAGATGGCACCCTTAGTAGTTTATATGTTTCTCCAAATGATGCTTGTACTAAGTTTTCTACATTGTGTGAGTCAACATGCTAAAATATATACTGAAGAGATTTATGAGGAACAGTCTAGGTAGTTGATTAAATGAATTTATCTGGAACGTGGTTTGATTTAGGTTGATAATGCTATTGCTCGTGTATTATGCTTATTTATCAAGCCTTGGTTATAAAAGATTTGGGGCCACCCCGGTGGCGCAGTGGTCTTAAGCGATGGCTTATGACCATTTGTCCAGAAGCGGTGCGGGTTCGAATCCCAGTGAGGCATGGATGTTGTGTTTGCTTTACGGCACTGGCTCTCTCCCTTCCCTGGAGCCAGTGGCCATAAATTAGGGACAAATGACTGCTTATAGCCAGAGTTGCTCACAGTGTTTGTTAGACCTTCAATCAAAAAAAGAAAAGAAAAAAACTGGGTTACCTTCTAAAATGGAATGAACCATTAAAAGGTTTTAAAAAAGCCATGTATTTGTAAAAGTAAGAAATGTTTCTGGTTTATTTAAATAAATACAAAATTGTGATTTAAATGCTTGAATAATTTTTTTAAAGGAAAAGTTAAGATTTCTAATGACTGTGCAATGTAGATTTTTAAGTAGTTTAGGGTAAAATGAAATTTGCAAGCTGCCTGTCTGCCAGAAAGAGTCTGCTTTTACTAAATAAAGCTTTTCCCTCATTTGCTTCTAGTACTAAAAATCCCATTAAACTATTTCAAATTAGTGTTAAACTAACAGTTTTTCAAATATTGCACCAAAAGGATTTTTGAATTTCAGAATTGATGCATTTATATCATTAGACAATCTACAAGTCTGAAAAGTTAATTTTGTAAAGGCTAATATGGTAGTTCTTAAAATCGCCAAAGTCTTTAAAGATGGTTATCCACTGGTTACGTGGCATTGGCTTTGGGTTATTTGTGCTGCAGGGTTGTGGGTTTAAAACTCAAGGCCAGATGACAGGTGATTTTTGTCATTCTGATGGTGGTTCTTTCTCTTTTCTGGAACCAGTGTTTTAAATTAGGAAGGCGCCACTTCTTAAAGCCACATTTGCTTGTGAGGTTATTAAACCAAGGGGAGCAGTGTTTGTTGATCTGTTATTCTGTAGTTGAAGTAGAATGGATGAAAAAAATTTTTGATTTGTGTAAATCAAGGTGTTAATTTATAGTGCATCATCTGGCAGATAAATAACTGAGATATTACTGACCCCATCCATTCCTTCAAGGGGAAAAATCCAAAAATAGAGAATAGGTGTAATCAGTCAGTTTCATATTTGTGGCATCCAGTTAGGCATTATAGTTCCTCTATATTAGCATTAATTTTCCCCACTGCATGTCAATGCTTTCCATTTTTAAATTTCACTCAGAGAATTTTATTTCTCAGGGTGAAATTAATTTCTCATTATGCCTTCTGAAATTTCCCATCTCCACAGAAGTTTAAAAAAGAAATTGCCACAAAAATGTCAGATTACTTTTCTATAAGAACTTTTTTTTTTTTTTAGAGGTTTCTTACCAAACCATGAGAATTCTTTTTGAAAATGTTTGTGTGTGTTCTTGTTTATCCATAGTTTCACCTCACTGTGTTGTGAAATTTAATTATGTTGTGTGTCACGTGTTAATGTTTTGTATTTTGCATTGTTTTTTACTTCAGTGTTCACTGATGCATGTCACTGTTACTTGATGTAGATTTTTACATGTGATTTGGCATTCATAATCAATTGCATCTTACTATTCTAAATATTGTTAAAAACTCAGCTGTCATTGCATATCTTTTTTGTGAACTGATGTTAAAGATGAAAAAGAATGAATGAAGGTGCTTTTGTATAAAATTCAAAATAGCCATAGAGTAACAAGGAATTTAAATTCAAAACATGAACTGAGGTCTTTCAGACAATTTTGAGACACTGGACATCTGTAGGTCTTAAGTTTTGTGTATGAGATTTTCCTTAGGCTTCTGCAATTTTCTGTCCTCAGTATAAAAATTTCTGCAAGCCTTGCCATGGCATAACTACACAGCTTTCACTACAAAATATCCATTTCATAAGCTTTTCCTTTCCATGTTTTAGAGCAAGTCTAAATATTTTTATTGTACCATTGGATAGCCAAGCTACATTAAAAAGGAAGAGGGGGGGGAGGACATGATTCAATCAATGGTCCTACAGCCATTAGTTTAGATGCCTTTTACTTTGATTTGTAGCAGTATCTTTTCTAGAGTTTGTGTTCTGCTTATTCTAAAAAAATTGTCATTCATGGTTGTGTTAGTAGTAGTACTTTGTAGCCACAGAAATTAATTTGTCCATTATGACTCAGCCCGATTGTCTTTCTTTAATTTCTTTGCCAACACAGTCTTGTGAGAATAGAAGCTTAGGAGGGAAAGGTTCAGTGTAACAAATTAGATGACTGCATACCAAAAGCCACATACAGATGTCACTATGATGAGGTCCATAGGGACAGCTATAATCTCCAACTTCTGTGTGCCACTGAACTTCATATCAGTATTATGGAATTATCCCCACAGATGTCATGTATATTGTAATTTTTAGCACGAATACAGTTTATGCTCATCGTAACCTACTTTTTCAGTTAGTGTTTTTCCTCCACTAAAAATGTTTCGTTTGGTGACAATGTAATGTTGTGGTACTGCTAATGTGTCTGTTCTGTTTAGACTAGGAAGTCTTTAGCCATTATTCCAGTGGGTTTCTAATTTGTGTAATTCCATTAAGAAAAGTGAATTTTTTTTCTTGGGGGTGGAAGAGAAAAACATATGCCTTAACTAAGAGTTATGACATTTAATTTTTTAAGACTGGTTAATAGCACTTTCTTCATCTCTTCTTGCTCAGCCTTAAACAATTTCATGGAAATGAGGGGGAAGGGGGCTATGCATTGTGCTTTTAACAGATCCTTGTGTAACCAGCATTTTTTTAGTAGTCTTAAACATGTCACACCTGTTTACTATTTTTGGTAAATGTTGTGTGCATTGTTTCTTTCCAGATTTGACAAAGTTCATTATTTTTAAAAAGGCATGATATTTCAATATTTTCTTGTTCCAATATGAGTCACCCATAGGTTACTGGAAATTATTAAATAAATCTAATGTAGGTCTGAAGCATTTAATACAACTGAGCAACTGGTTCCTTTCTTTTTGTACTAAGTCTTTAAAGTAACTGTTGAAGAAAAGGATCCAGCTGCAAGTGATGTCTTAAAAATTTGTTTTAAGAATATCACTTGTACTTTGTAGGTTTCTAATGTAATGAAGTAGGTAATGTCAAACTGTTTGCAATATGTCATCATTATTAAAAGTTTGAGAACTGCTGCTGAAATGCCATGTACATGCGTGCAACACTTGTTAAGTAAACTACTATGTAAGACTTGTTTTATTCACTTTTTAGCATAGTGAAGATACTATTCATGTTTTTCATTTTATGTATAACTGTCCTTCCCCATATTTTGCCTTCATAAATATTACCACACCACAAGTTTCTAAATATGTGCAGGAAAATGTGGATGTTTCGTGCAGCGAAGTATTAAATCAATCGGAACTTCAGGGAAAAACTACAAATTCTGAATGTTTAGACATTTCTGTGTACAATATAAAGTCCATTGTTCTTTTAGAGTTGGATTTCATAGAAGACTATGTGTGAAATTTTATTGTGAACAGTTTTAGCATTTCAGTGATTATTCTTTGAATCATGGCAGTATTAAAATACATATCCACATTTTTCAGGGAGAGTGAGAACCAGCTTTTATTACTGAATTTTGTTGATACAGTAACAAATTGGTGTGACTTTATTGCAGTGATTTTGTATGAATTATAGTGCAACCTGCATGTGCTGTCTTTTTCTAAGATTACAAGCAATATGCAATGCAGAAAGGTATGTCATGGCGTTACTAAAATCTTTCATCAGACAAATGTGCCTGGGTAGAAAAAAAATGCAAACTGCCACTTGTCTGAAGGTAGGGTTCAGATATATATATATATATATAGAGAGAGAGAGAGAGAGAGAGGTATTAAAATTGTGTTAGGTGGGACTAGTAGACAAAAATTAGGTTGCAGCATTTGCATGTATTTTAAACTGCTGTTTAATTTAACCTTGATTCCATTCAGTAACCCCCCCTTTTTTTTTAAATCCATTTTTTGTTCAGTGCCAAAGGAAATCTGCATAAAGGTAGCATATGACATTTTAAAGCAACATGTTTTATTCAGTTAATATGTATTGTGCATGCTGGTTTTATAAAATACTGAAACTGTGCTGCAACTTCCTTTTTTTATAATTTGCATAAGTATGCACTAACTTAAAATTGTTGGTTATATTGTCCATTATTAAGTGTAGTGCAGGTATTTGCCCTTATCTACATGTACTGAGAAATTAAAAAAAATAATACAGGAATTAGGGACATATACTTCTGCCATTTTTGTTTGGCACATATTATGCATTCTGAGAATTGTGTAGTTTCTAAAGAAATGTTTCATCAAACTGTGATAATACACAAGACTACTCACATATTAGTGACCTGTGGTGTATTATTATACCACCGTTTTTTTTTTCTCAACACAATTTTGCCCTAGAAATTAAGATAGCATATTAATTGTGTATTTAGATAGACAAGGCTTCACTGTGATGAAGAGATGGATGCACTGTCATTGTGGCAATTACTTATTGGAGAGCAAATTTGTCTCAGTAAGTGGTGTACTTAATTTAGTAGGTTGAAGTTGAGTGCTGGATATAATGGGAAATCAATTTTGCATCTACTTGGTGTTAGTTGCAGAAACTGTAAAAATCTCTAATTATGGACAAAATGGCAAAAATCTGAGCAAACTAAGTACACCAATCCAAAGTTTAAATGGGATAGTTAGTGCTACAACCAAATTTTCTGCTTTATTTGGAATGAAGTCTGTATAAAATTTAAACACATTTTCATGGGCATAAGAATTAATCTTGTGTTCACTTAAATGTGTTTTGGTGCATGCTCCTGTTTAGTTTCTCCTTCCCTGACTCTTGAAGCCAGAATTCAATTAGTTGGTGTCATTTCTAAACTTACTGAGCCAGTTTTTGATTTTTGTTTTCAGATATTTTTGTTGTGTGAGAATGTAATGCTAAGACATCCTGAAACATGACTTGTGTGTGGGCATATAATGTGTCTGTGAGTGTCCTGTTTAAATGAAACAGCTGTCAGATTAGTAGCTTTTGTCTTTTCAAAATGAATTGTGCGGTACTGTAATCACATACTCATCTTTTATTTACATTGACTTAGTTCCAGCTTCTTCATACACAGGATTTCCTCAGGAGTCACGTTCTGCACCTAGCAGTAAGTTTCAGCGCTGTACATAATTGCAGCTTTTTGTTTATGGTGAAGGTCAATCAAAAATTGTGAAAAATTGAGCTTTTAAATTTTCAAAGCATAAAATGAGCATATTGTTGACACATGGATATACACTGAGTGGCCAATTTGTTACTACCACTTAAGAATATGTTGGAACACACTAGGCTTATAAAACAATTCACTGCACAGATTTAACAATGAGTTAGTAATGTTCCAGAGAATTGTCACACAGATTGGGTGGCAGTGGATGCAGTTGTGTGAGACGTCCCATCTGACTTTATCTCGCAAATGCTGCATGGGATTAAAAATCTGGGAATTCAGGTTGTCAGTGAAGCATGGATGGTCTTCCTGCTCCTGAAACAACTCTTAAGACAATGTTGTGATGGTGAATTGTCCTGCTGGAAGTATTCACCCCCACAGGGGTAGAAAGTGACAATGGGGTTGGACTAAATTGAACAGCAACAATATTTAAATATGTTTGGTCATTCAGGCATGGTTTCACTCAAAAGGCCAAAGATCACCCATGAAAATGTGGCTCACACCATTATGTTTGACTCTGCCAGCTTGTAGTCTTGTGCTCGTCACCAAATTAACACCTTCCTATCAGCATGGTGCTGTTGAAAGCACTATTTGTCAGACCACACAATCCTTTTCCAATCAGAGTCAACCTCTGGTACTTTCATACAGACTTGGAGACCTTTTTGTCTTGTTTGTTACTGACAGCAGAGTGGTTTGCAGTCAAGTGTTCAGCTGTTGTAACATAGGCAGTTCAATGTATACAGCACATGTGCTGGGGCATTGCTTGGCATTGTCTTGAAATTCAAGTCCTCTGTTATTTTACTCACTGTTGCTTGTCGTTTGGGCTGTACTAATCTGGCTATCCTGCGTTCACTTTGCATTTCAACCAAGTTTCCAGCCACAGGTCACGTGCACACTGAGTTCTGTGCTGCTTCAATTCTCTGTATAGTCTTGCAACTGTTCCTTTTCCACATTCCACAAATGCAGCAATTTTGCTAATCCTCCTATCATTACAGTGAACACTTACTATAATACATACTCAGTCTGTTAAATCACGTTCCCATTGGATTTTCAGTAACTTATTCCAAATTACTACTGGGAGTTGCAACAGATGATATATCAGCTTATTTTCATGAGAGTAGCCTACTGGTCCTAATAAATAGATCACTCAGTGTATATCTTGTGATTTGTAATGTTAGTTTTCAAGTTAGTGAATTATATGTAGAATGCTATTCACTTTTACGTTAGAGTATTAAGGGAATAAATAAGGCAAATGCTATCCAGTTTTTCTTAGTGTAATGATTTGCAATTACTTACCATTGACATATCCAGCATTTAATCTTGGAAGGTGTCCAAGATGTGTTTTATAGATGGAATTTTATCAGTTTTGGTGAAAATATAAATACAGTGCAGAGGCAATTACTGTTTGTTTTTCTCCCAAAAAGTTTTTCTCTTGAGAAAAAAAAAATCTACTTGTCAGCAAATTTCTGTATCTCTAATTTTAAATATTAGTGTATTTTGATGGACAGATACCTACCTACTAAGTATAATTTTTTGCTGAATGTGGGAATTATGTTGGTATAGCAAAAAATAGAACTTAGTTTTCTCTTGGCACCTATAGTCCTATGTAGTAATAAATCACTGGTTGTTTTTCCAGTGCTCAGTATGTAAATTTGGGATAAAAATTATATCTAAAGCTCTCAGTTTATGGAACTTTTTCTTTTATTTATATTTGAACATATACAATACTTTTACAAAGTACTTGGCAGATAGACACGTATATCTTCCTTGTTTTGATATGTAGCATTAATACCAAACAACAGTGATGAACAAGTAGAATTTGTTTAATAGCTGACTTCTCTAAGTTCATTGCAGCTATAAGATACCCCAATGTAAAATATTTTGAATTCTCGTTATGAACAGCTTGATGGGATTTTAAATTTCCACGAAATAAACTTGTGCTTCTCTGGTTAAGAACCAGCATTTTGCTTACCTCAAAACAGACAGTGGGAAGTCTTCCAATTATGTCAACGAACTGCACAGAGACAAGTGTTCTCACAGATGTAGACATAACTGGGAAGTATTACCATGCACACAAAATACAATATCTGCAACAAATGAATGTGTAACACATTGCATACTTAAAATGGGTTTATAAAATAACAGTTTAAGCTCTAACTGCTGGAGGGGAGAAAAAGGTGAAGTTGTTAGTTTAAAAATTACATGAAAGAAATGCATACCAAATTTTATCACTGCTTATTTTTACATAAACAGGGGTGACAACAGTCTACAGCAGAATCTGCATATAACGAGCCTGTATTTAGCAGTTTCTCTAATTTATGCAAAACAGGAACTTTTATTTGGTATGTTTGTTCAAAGCCAGTTTGATCACTTTTAACGTACAAAATTTAATAAAATCTTAAGATTTAATGAGGTAAAGAAAATTTGCTGGGTGCACTTTTGTGGAATGGAAGAATGGAACTGGGGGCACACAGGACAAAACTGCAACAGTGCAAAGGAATCCTTGTGTACTATAGTCGAACCTCGTTAACGTGAAACCGTAGGGACCAAGGCAATTATTTCGCATTAACCAAATTTCATGTTAACCTATTCTTTGACGGGACCAAACACATATTTTGCGTTATGCGGTTTTACGTTAACGAGGTTAGGCCGTAGTAGGATACTGATTGAAAGGCAATTGGGGGGGGGGGAGAGATACATCAAAGGCTTAATGGGCAAGTTGTTCAAGAGATAGACTGCCATCCACTCCAAGGAGCTATGTGGAATTTAAGTTGGGTGTATAGCATCAGCAGAGTTAAAAAAAAAAATAATAAAAAAAAAAAAAAAAAAAAATAGGGCACCTACTCCTAGGCAAAAAAGGATGGGTGGAGCTTGTGCACATTTAAGTGGATCTAAGTAACAATTGGAGGGAGGAATGGGAGAAGGAAACAGCATATAACACTTCTTTGACTTGTGCACATTGCTCCTTTTGCCCTTCATGTGTGTTATGTAGTTAACAGTGGTTAGTCTTGCATGGCCATTACATTGAATATACTTCAAAGGTTTAATTAACTATAGTACTATTTTAATTAATTTCTTTTTCATGTTTTTGTTTTTAGGGTATATCCAAAATCATTTGATTCAAACGTGTAGAATCACTTACAGATTCACACCTTTTTAGGTTATTCTGTTACATCACAAGTAGTGAAAATTAATTTATTGGATTTTAAGATTTTTATGTATTAAAACTTCAAGTGCTCATTTTATGCTAGGTATGCAAAAGTTAACTCTTTAACCATGATTTTCTTCCTAAAAACCTCATTGTTCATTTAATTTGCATTTGTCCCAAAAAAATTTTTTTTTTTAAATTGCCTACCTTTCAGGAATTTTCTTGTTTTTAGATGTGTGGTTCAGAAAAGCTGACATGTATCAAAATGGAGTGTTCCTTTATCTTGGCCTAACATTAGTTAATTCAAGTGGCTTTATGATGTATTTCCCAAAATGTTTTTTTATGAAAAAGAAAATCCCAGTTGAAGAGTTAACCTTGAAAAATTAAAGCTACTGCAAAACAAAAACTTAGTAGACTTTTACTTTTGAGAATTCTCATACTGGAAGAGTGAAATATTGATTTGAAAAGCAGATTCTTTTGCCTGCAAATAAAAACAGACTGTGCTTACTGCTTTTGTAACAAACCATTTTGCAATTAGTGTTCAACTTTCTATTTTAGCCAGCCTTTTTCTTACTCTTTTTCTATTGCTATTGTACTATGGATAGTATGTTAAATGCATATGCTGAGGTGGTGGCCACAAAATTCGGCAAACAGTGGATGAACTGTTAGTCCTTCACAGGATTTCAGAATAGTGTTGGAATATGTTGGCATGGAATTTGAAAAGACTTTTGGTACTCCTGTCAGATGCATATAATGTTAATGAACTAATTCATTACTCTTATGCTTCCTTTGTTTAGGCAAGTTTTAAATGTAAAAATTTTCATTTTGATGGTCTGAAAATTCTGAATTTGCAACTTTTATAGAATGTAGATCTGCATTTATTCTAATGATAAAAGGTGTCTGAATCCTCTTTTGGACTTCAACAAACATGCTTATAGTTTTCAAAGCTCTTTTTCTGCTTGCTGCCTGCACATTCCTGTAAATTATCTGCTGTTGATTCTTGCATTCTGCTCTGTGATTTGCTACAAAACTTTACATGTTATGCTTTTTGTGCATTTTTTATTTTATAGTATATTTAGCTGGAATGTTAAGGTTCCTGGGGAAATTTTCCTAACTGAAGCAATATTTTCTGTGCCATGGGCAGATAGCATGCAGTTTGTAGATGTGAAAAGAAACTGAAAAAGTATACCAATTTAGTTTTAGCTGAATAGAAGTTACATTGATTTGTATTCAAGTAAAAACTGGATTGAAGTAGTATTTCCTCCTGTGCCCATATTGTGTTTATGGGTTGCAGTTCAGTTGGGTTTGGGGGGGGGGGGCGACAAGAGAAATCATATGAACATTTGCCAAATGTTCTCTCATACATTTCTTATGACAGTAGCATAAAAACACCACAATCAGTTTATTGTAAAGGTGCTCTTCTAATAATACAGGACTGCATCTGACCTATATATCAATTCTTGTCAGTGTCATTATAAATGACTTTCCAATGGCTGTCATTTGCTATTCCAGCTAAATATATGTTGTAATTTTTCTTATGCCAGCTCAATATGCATTGTGTAGTGAATTTTAGTTGTTTTTTTCCAGTTGAAATGTTATGAAGTGATTAAAAAAATTGCCATTTGTGGCAAAATTTTATTGCATGACATTTTTCTTCATTGTTTTTTTCTAGTTGATGTTGCAACCCTTAAATATACTGCTATTTATCTTTAACCATATCATGAGTTCTTGTAAATTATCAGTGATGTTGATACACTCGTCCATCGAATTAGGATGTGCTAAAACATTTGTCCAGTTTTGTGGTAAGATCATGATCCAGTAGTATATAGGATGCTAGCTTCTCCCGTAATCATTTTCTGAAGTTATAACACATGAGATGGTTTCCGGATACAACATGTTGTACTATAACTGCAAGAGAATTGACTCATTTACTTTCTAATTAAAATCTTTTCTCTTAGAGAAGAAACACTTATTTGTATGCTATGGCATTTCTTCTGTCCTTTGTAAGCCTTTAGTTTGAATGCACCCGTTGGTGTTAAAGATCTCAAATGAATGCTGTTTAGCATTTGTTTGATATGTTAGCATCTGTTTATGTACGTTTAAAACCAAACATACCAACCAGCCCACGTCAAAGTGTTAATTGGAGTTGATTTGGGAAGGCTGGTGTAAAACTATCACTGTAGGTCAGCTGTGTACCCCTTACAACCATATACTGTAAGTCTGCAACCATTAATTTTTTCACTGTATTTGAAGAAGCTGATGTAAGGTTCTTATGTTGTAAGGAGTACTGTGATGCTAATAAGGTTTTTGTGCATTCATGTGGTTTTCTTTTGTTACATCTGGCCCCTTTGGCCATAAAAATGCACATACATAAACCTTTTAAGAATTTAACCAGTGTTGTCCAATCTGAGCAGTAAATGCAGATTTCTGTCCTAAATCACATGAGGTTTAGTTTAATGTAATTTAGTCACTACTCAGCAGCCTTGACTATTGATGTCTCATTCCTTTTGGATTTACTTGTAGCATTGAGTCTTTTTGTTATGATTATCTCTTGGTGCCTGATGTGTGCAAAACTGAAGTCTGATGATGAGCTAATTTATACTTAATAGTAAAGTCCATTCCAAAAGTTGTGTATTTCTAAAATACATATAAGCTGCTGCATTCAGTAGCATGAAAATTTATGTGCTTGCATACACAGACAGATCCAAACATTGTATGTATGTCATACACTGTTTGGATCTGTCTGTTGTTGTTTTTTATGCTAATCAAATGTCATAACATCATGTAGTGCTTCAGGGTTTTCTGCTCACAGTACGATTTCGATTTCTGTAGAAAAGGGGCTGTTCATAAAGTATGTCCGAGATTACGGGGGTGGGAGGGGTGGTTAGTACTTCGGACGTCCAGCTGCAAAAATATAGTGGGTGGTATTTCTTCATTTTGTTTTCTTTTAGCACGTTTTTAGTAAAAAATGATCGTGCTTACCTTATCGGTTTGTCCGTCCGTCTGTAGACACGATATCTCTGCAAGTAATAGTCAGATTTGAAAAATTCTCTTTGCGTTATGAAGCTTGAAATATGCAAATGATCTTTTTTTTTTACGATGCAAAATTTTGCCGCTAGAGGGCGTAAACACAGATATCGAATTCAGAACAAATTGTTTTCCATATATTTGCTTTTTTACTTTTTGATTCCATTCATGTCGAAGATTATTTTAAGCATAGTCACTTTTCCAAGTTACGCATAGATTCTCCGCTAGGAGGCAAGGTAAATTACTTTTCCCCAGATATCTCTGCTTCTAAAACTTTGATTGGAAAATGTTTTTCCTTCAACAGTCACACAGCTCATGATGGGGAAATAATTTGCATATAATTTCTAATTTTTGGTATAAAATGGTTTGACAGAGGGCTGATTTCTGCTTCTGTTGTATTTGCAGCAAAATTTGAGCTAAAAATCTCTGTTGAAGAAATTGTCATAGACAGATTCTACTCACGTAGACTAACCTTTTTGGAATGTTTTCCTCTTAAAATAATGTATGGTTTTCCACCAGGGAGTGTAGATATATATCCTGTTAATGGCAATATATCTGCTTCTAATGGACCGATTTGAAAAAGTTCTTCTTTGTTGGACAGTTTCCCGTGCGACATGTTTCTAATATAATTTCAAAATTTTCAAGTAATTCATTGACTTTCTGCTAGGGGCAGTAAAGGTAAATTGTGTTTCCCTTATATTTCTGCTTCTAAAACTAAGATTTTAAAAATCCTTCCAGCACTGGATACAACTGCTGAAGGAAAAAAAAAGAAATTTGCTGTAATTTCTAATTTTTTATAAAATATGGTTTGGCCACCAGAGGGCGTAAGAGTTAAATTTCTGCTTCGTAGGTATTTGCAGCAAAATCTCAGATTCTAAAACCCCGATTAAAAAAATTCTTTCGTGGACAGATACCGCTCATGCCGATAAACATTTGAGAATATTTTTCTTCTTAAAATAATGCATGGTTTCTCCATCAGAGGGCGTAGATGTCTATCTTATTTCTGTCAATATCTCTGCCTCTCAGTCGGATTTGAAAAATTATTTCTTCTTTAGACAGCGTTTTCGGTGTAAAATGTTTTTCATATAATTTCAAAATTTTCAAGTAGTGCATAGACTATTTCCGCTGGGAGCGTTAAAAAAAATTGCGTTTTCCTCAATATCTCTGATTCTAAAACTCAGATTTGAAAAATTCTTTCTGCACCGGATACAGCTCCTGATAAAAAATGTTTTGCATATAATTTGTAATATTTGATAAAGAACGGTTTGGCCACCAGGGGGGCATAAGTTAATTTCTGCGTCTGATGTATTGGCAGTAGAATCTGAACTCCTGAAAACTCAATTGAAAAAATTCTTTCGTGGACCGTTCACATTGAAAAACCTTTTGAAAATACTTTCTTAAAATAATGCATGGTTTTCCTGCCAGGGGCGTAGAAACATATCTTATATTTGTCGATATCTCTGCTTCTAAGAGCCAGATTAGAAAAAAAAAAAATTCTTTGTTGGAGAGTGTTTCGCATATAATTTCAATTTTTTCTTAACGCACAAGTCTGCCACCAGAAAGTGTCGGCTGATGTTTCCATTTACAGCAATATCTGCGGGATTAAAAACCCGACTGAAAAACTTCTTTCTTCGATCAGATACTACTGTTTCCCATACCGGTTCCATTGATTTTGGATAGCTTTGGTAAATTTAATTCGCATCCGAACAGATTCAAAAGACATTCATTATACCCGAAAATTTGGTGTCATCTTTCTTGCTTCTTCTTTAGATAGTTAAAGAAATGGTATGAAATATTTCGGATTTCTGATGATATTTAGCTACTCTTAAATCACAATATTAAGTTCTCGTATTTGTACTACCAAATCTATCTTGTTTTGTAGATGGTATGATCGGGAGTGTTGCAACCTTGAATGCACGAGTTCATTTCAGAATGATAAAGTTCGGGTAGCATTTGGGAATGAATTAATGCCTAAATAATAAATATTTTCTGAAGAAAAAGTGTAAATATATGGAAGATTACTTTAAATAATTACGTGTTTTCTTTGTTTCTCAATGGACTTCTAAAAGCAGTTGTCTAAAGGGGGGGGTGCTGGAATTAAAACTGACTTTTTAGAGGGGAGGTGTCAACAATCGGACAAAATGTGACCGGGGAGGTGGGAGTCTAAAAATAGTAAAATATCACTGCCGTACTTTATGGACGGCTCCAAACATGCGTGTAGATAGGCTAATATGAACTCCTTAGATATCAATATGATCCCTTGTGTTCATGCCTCATTTGTATGCAGTGGCATATTTTTGTAGTTGAAATTGAACTGTGAAATTCATTTTTATTGGGTTGTGTGAGCAAAAATTACAAGAGGAATTCAACATTCCTTAAAAATATAATGCTCTCCTTGCAGGAATTAGTGAAATCAGAGGTACACTGTTATTCAAGGATAAAGATACAATGCTCTGATTCTCCTATGAATTCCCAAATATGTACCACTGCTTTTTATTATTGATGGTACATTATGGTACCAAAAATGAAAATTTTATATCAAAAATTACACGCACTTAAAAGGGTTGCAACATCTAACAACTGTTTTGCATTGTGTCATATTTGCAAGATTTAATGTAGCATGTAGAAATGTTCTAGTAGTGTTTTTAGTTCATATGTAAAATTATGCTGTAGCATGCTACAGCATAATTTTACATATCGGTTTGAATCGTTTATTTTTCTGCATGATCTAATAATTTAAATTGCATGCATTTCAAAAGCACCCTCTCCCGAGAAAGACAAGAAAAAACGATCTCGCTCCAAATCTCCATTTAGCAGTTGGAGGAAAAAGAAGTCGCCAATTGGAGACGAGGAAGGAGGCTTTTTCGGTAAATAATTTGTCATGTTTCAGGTGATGGATTACTTGTTCTTAGGCCTGTGCTTAAGTGTCTGTTGCCGGTGGTTTTTGTGTTTGTAATGTTAGCTTTCGTGTCTCGTCCCTCATGTATGTATGCGTGTGCTCACCTTAAGTGTAAAGAACTTTTGAGCATTTAGTTATGTAATCTATATTTGCTACAAAACCCAATGTTCTTACATAAATGTTACAGTATTGTAGTTTTGCACATGCACACACATGCACGTCTGTTTATCTACAACTGAATGAGTTTCATCCAATACAGGTAGGATCATTTAAAAAAAAAAAGTCTGTGGAATTTATTTCACTAATGTGGTATTGGAGAGTCCACATAATATGCATCACTGGTAAGTATTGCTAAATAAAGTTAAATTTTTCAGATATAAATGACCTGCATCTAAAGGTGGAACAGAAAGCTCCCAGTGTAAAGGTGGAACAGAAACATTCACAGTGTTATTGAAAGCCATTTGGAAGTGCATTTCTTCAAACTAAATTTTATAATTGCAAATGCTTCTGAGAATAAGCATTGCTATTTATTTCAGATGCTTATAATGCAAATCCAAATTTGTAGATTCAGTGTGAACATATTGTATGCATCATTGACAAAAATGTCATTTTTCTGTTTTTTGAGTTAGCTTTAGAAACTTTTGAAGTGGAACAGGAGGGGTTTTGAGCTAATGCCCCACCCTGCACGTAGTGCTGATCTTGTACCTTCGGATTGCCACTTATTCCCGTCCATGGCACATTTTCTACTTGGGGAACACTTTCTTGGATATAAGAATTTTTCGCCCTCAAACCAAAAGAATTTTTCCTCTGCGAGCTTTTAAAGACCTGGCATCACGATAGACTCTATTTCGAAGATTAACTTTTATGTTTATGCATTTATACAAGTTTTTATTAACTGTCAAAAAAACAGCAATGACTTTTGAATCACCAGAGTTTTTACATGTTAATATGTTCACAAAATAATCCTGATAGCACTATAAAGTCTGTAAACTAACTGCATGCAGTATTTAGTTTGTAATGCAGGCTTTTGGCAAAGTACTTAACAAAAGTGGCAAGGGTTAATCCCTTATTAAATTCTGCCTGTTGGTAATATCCACATGAGCATTATTAATTTTGGCATATAAATGCCATAATCTTCCATCGGTGCTTCAGGAAACTAGACAATGGGTCATTCCATGCCAAATCAACACAGCACTGAACCTTGACATCTCCAAATTTAACAAAAATTGGTGAAAAGGTTTTCTTTTACGTATTAAAGTAAAAAAAAAAAATGTTTTGGAATTTTCCTTTGGATTGTTTTGAAAATAATTTTAAAAGGTCAAAATTTTGAATCTGGGCATTTTTGGAAATTTGCAACCATTCAACTTTTAATATCTTGATGTGTTATCCAGTAGATTCTGCTGTCAATAGAAAACTTATTTATTAAACAAGCTTTAAACATAATTAAAATTGCATCATAAAATTTTCCTTCCCATTTAAAAAGTTTTAAACTATTCAAAAATAGTGGCATTTTAATTTTTTTTTTTCAACAAATTATATATGTTGAACTTCTTTATCTCTGACATGTCATAAAAGTTTGGGAATGGCAATTTAGCAATTTCTAAAATTACAAAGAAATGTTGTTTTCAATAAGTTAAGTTTCAGAATGTAATGCATCTATTCCTACCTGTATTTTTTTTCTTTTTTTTTTAATTACAGTGCATGGATTAAAGTTTATGTAACATTTGGGTGGGGGTTTATTGTTCACCTATGTAAGATATATTTTTAATGCTCAATTTCTTAATGGTTAATTAAGATTTCTTATTGCTCTATTTACAGTAAAAAATCCTCTGCTTTAGCCAATGTGCTAGTGGTCTTTCTTTCTAAAAGCCAGTCAGATTTGTCCTTAGTATAAAGTTTCAGTTAATTTAAATATTAGGAAATTCTGAGATGTGCTCAGGGCATATTTAGAGTGCCCCCCCCCCCCCCCCTGCTTAAATTTTACATAAGAAAAAATTCTTTTAAATTTTTCTTTTATTTTCCTTTAACTTTTATTTTGTTCTGGTGGATTTCAAAAAATTATATTTTTGTGTTTCTCCAATCTGAAGGAAGAATACATATTTTGCAAGGCAAAATATTCTACTTTGAAAATTGTATTTCCAAGTTTTGTGAATTATAACACTCAAATATTCTACTCTGAAAATTGGATTTCCAAAATGTCAAATTAATGTTAATTGGATACAAATTGAAAAAGTTATCAGCAAAGAGACAAAAATTCAAACATATAAAGACGGCACATTGAGTACATTTTGTGAATCACCTTCACCAGCTTGCTATTTCGGTGAATACAAAAACTACCCAAGAACTAGAAAATAATTTTTAAGATTTGTTTGATTGTAATGTAACCATTTTATTACACCCTTCCTTCATTTCCCAACACGCAACTTCTGCGGCTACACACACACGAGCAACCCTCATGTAGGTTTTTGGGTTTTTTTATGACCTGATGATAGTGTTCATGGAGCCTTGAAAGCACTTGGCCATGATATTGTCGACAAAGTTTTTTACGTGAACAGTGTCTCCCAACCCGATGAGTATAGCCGTTTCTAATGAGATGTTTTAATTAATGGATAGTTTTAAATGTATGAGTGTGCTAATGAGTGAGTGTTTGATTGAAAATTGTAAATTAATATTTTAACTAAAATGTTTTATTTGTAAATATTTTCTTTTTAACTAACAAAAAAAACTTGTTGCATAATTAGGCTTCTCTCGGGGTGGGAGCAAGTGTCTCACGGAGCGATAATGTGCGATATACCTTTCAATATTAGGTACACAATACCTTTGATATTATATTTGTATAATCTAAAGCACGTTTTACCATGAGACTGTCCTTAGGGATATGTCTCATGATATGTATATTTCTTAAATTTCTTGAAATTTATGACCTGTTATTTCAGGAAATTTAAAAGCTATTGAGCTAAAAATTGGCACACATTCATTTCTTGTTTTCGTCAACATATCTACAAAGTTTCATAAATTCTTAAAAGGGGACAGGTTGAAAATGCAATTTTTCTGTGTTGAATTGACATGGAATAACCCCAATTGCTTCCTTCCAGACTACAACATGCATTGGGGATTCCAATCATTTTTAGTGTAGATGGGATCTCATTTGTGATGGCGGCAACTTTTGCTGATGAAACTGCATTTTTACTGTTGTACTGTATGTTTGAAGAAATCTTAAGTTGTAAATTGTAATGGAGGGGAGGGGGTGAAATACCAATTGTGAGGAAGATTCCAAATTAAATGTTAAACATTATGCCATGCTCCTTTTCCCTTTCCTTAAAAAAAAAAAAAAAAAAAGTGTGCTGCTATTGATGTGGCTGCACATTATGCATATGCTTTTCCATTGCATGTCTTACAAAAACTTTTGATAGGAAAGTGTATTCCTAATTGTTAAAAAGTCATTCCATGTCAAATCAGATTAAATTTTTTTTGCAAAATGTAATCCACCGAAATCCTAAGTTTCGGTTTTTTAAACCTCATAATTTTTAAAATACAGTGCTCCAAAATTTAGCTGAACACCCACTTTTGCAGCTGTGCAGTAAGTAGCATGCCACTTTTTACATAACATGCTGTAGTTTGTGTGCTACTGAATTTAGGAGAATGAAACTTTGGAATCACATGGAAAAGGGTCCCTACATATTGAAACACTTTTTTATCTGAAACACCAGTTAAGTGAGCACCACCTAGTGGTGAAGTGAAAAACTACAGCAAAATTTAGACATTTTATGGGAGGCTCTGTAGAATATTGCTCTGGCATGAGGGTGATAATTTATATATATATATATATATTGACACATCCTATAATGTATTTGAAAAAAATGGTTATCAGCATATTTTCTCAGATGGTTAAAATTATCTGAATTTCATAGAGGGCTCTCCTTCGACAGTTCAGCCATTTTGTTCTACAAACCTGTCCCACCGTTTTGGATTTTGCTGAAAATTAGCATGTAGGTTTACCTAACAAAGCTGCAAAACACTGCAAATTTTTATCTTCCGCATTCCATAGTTTCAGAGATACAGCACTTGAGCGTTAGGCCTAACCACTCGTTCAACAGCAAACTGATCCTGTTTCAACTTGTTTAGTCTATTATATGGTACCTTTTTAAATTGAAAACGTGTACATGTACAGTTACTGAGTGCAGTGCTGGCTCATAAATCCAAACATTTAAATACTTTTTATTTAAGCGTAAGATCCACAAGGAGCTCGGTCATGTAACCACAGTGCTCAGTATTAATAAATGCTGTTATTAACAGTTAATTAAACTAAAGTGATGAGTAAGAAATAAAATCATATGTTTAAAATAAGTGCCATTTTTCAAGTAGCTGTAAAAAAAAAACCTGAAAAAATCAGTTTTTAAAAATTAACTATTTGCATTATCCTGAATCAATGGTGGAATAAGTTATGATTACCTGCATTATTAATATTAAGCTGCTATTCATTTTTTGCTTGAATGTTATAATATTCAGTTACACGTATAACAGATGTTCTACAGTTTATTCCGATGCATGCCTCAGTGGGAGTTTTTCTAACTGTAGGGAACTTTTTTGTGCTGCACTCCACTTAATCTGAACAGCTTTCATGTCATCTTTACGAAAATAATATGCTCGGGCCGTGCCTGTCGTCATTGGGGGTTGCACTGTACACAATATATGCTGCATAGGCACGTAGCATATATCATCATGAAGTGGCCAGTAAAATAACTTTGCAGGACCGTGTTGATGTGTAAACTTAATTTTCACATCTTCATCCTTTTCAATATCACTGATCATACCAAAAAGCCAGTTATCATATATGCATGCTACATAGCATTGAGTGTGCAACTGTGGCCGATTTATAAGTTTGGTGCTACTTTTAAAGTTAAATATGAAACAATATTTGTCATCTCTACTTATCCTCTTCATTTCTATGGTATTTGATGAAAGTGGACAAAAATAGTGAAAACTCCTGGTTCCTGGAATAACTGATGTTTCTAAAAATGTTCCAATAGGTTGTTTCGTACAATTTTAGGCTTTGATATAAAGTGGAACTCAATGTTTTTTTATGTTTGCAACACAAAAATGAAAGGCATCCATCGGTTTTGTGATTTGATTTTTGATAGGTCGTTGCAGGCTTGCTCTGCTTACAATTCGCTTCACTGTACCACCAATACCTAGTGGCAAAAAATGACCATGATGCAGAATTGCATAATCATTTTCATGCTTGCACAAATTCAAAAAATTGTTGCAATTTTTATATTGTGCTGCACACCCATCTGTAAAATAGTGAACCTTCACAACTTCTGGATATTTATTCTTGATGTACTGCATTGTTTTTGTTGAATTCTGTACACCATACAAGCATCGTGGTCCAGATCTTCAGAAAAGAAGCGGTGATTGGAGATTTCAACTGTGTCTCACCTCTTGTGTACATAACTGGGTGAACTGTGCATGCCTCTGATGTCCAATGATAGCCTTGTGCCTCATCTTGTATGACAAATGCGTAGTTCTCACTGAAGCCCATAAGAACAATTGCCATGTCTGGCGTAAGCATTTCTTTGAGTTCCTTTAGAAACCTGGATTGTTCCTTTGTAATGTATGCATGTGGGATAAGTTTTTCCATCTTCAACAATAGCATTTGCATCAAATCTTCCATTGTTAAAGTTTGTTTAATTCTGTTCTTCCACTTGATACCCACTGACTGAATTCTATGGTATCATTTTCATCATAGTCTTCAAATTTTGTTTTCAAAAAATTTGCTAAGTTATCTGTAGATGAACAGTTTTTGCAGTGTCTGGGCACACAGTTACAATTTTTCAAGTCACAAACCATGTAACCCATTAGTGTTTCATACGATTCCTTGAACTGGGCAGCATTCAGAAGTAATACAACATTTTGATGTATAGTGCACACACATACAGAATGAGTACCAGCAGCACCAGCTAAAACACACCATTTTGGTCTTACACTGCAAAATTTTGGAAATCCAACCTTTCTGTCAGTATATTGCTGTTTAAGAGAGCTATACAAGTCTTTAAGATTGCACAAAATTAGCCTCTTCTGCACATGCTGATTTCTTCTGATGCTTACAAAATCCTTCTTTCCTGACATCTGCCGAGAAGAAGTGTCATCATAAAATCACTGAATTAATTGCAGTGTTTCATTGCTCAGTTTTTTCCCCCTATCCTTGGTTCTGGTAATGACATAATTCCTGTTTTCTTAATCAGTTTTTTAGATTGTCGCTCTAGATATCCTGACACCTGAAATGTTTCAATCATTTTTGGGGACCAGGATGGAGGTGCCATTGTTAGCATTTGGATTTTTTTTTCCTGTTCAATGTGAGAAGTTTCTTTTTCATCAGAGCCACAAGCTTATCTAAATCTTTGGCCTTTTGCTTTGTTGCACTGGTCTCAAGGGTATCTTCATTTTCAGAGCTTGAAAAATCATGTTGCAGTACACGGGCAACTTTGTTTAACACTTAATTGTATTTGTTTTATTTTCCTTTTTCCATATGACAATCTTCTGTGCTTTGGTACAGAATGCAGCTTCAAAGAAGAACAGCCAATATTACTCATGCCCATATTGATTTCATCCAGTGTTTGTTCTTTTTCTACTGATTCTTGTAGTAGCATTAATTCGTTGTCACTCGTGCTTTCACTTTCATACTGTGCAGGCAGCTGTGGTGTCTAAACCAGATTCAGAGCTTGCTTCCTGTAGTCTCATAACCCTATTTCTACAGTTACAACAGATCTTCTGCCCAAGTTTGACATTAACATGTTTTTGCATAAATTCCTTTGCTAATCGTAGACTGACCATCCTTAGAAAGCTTCTAACAGATTTTTTATGAACTTGAAATGGATTGCAGCATGAATTTTGTTGTTCCTCAAATTTTGTTATATAGTAGTATTCATGATGAAAACATAATGTCACAATACTTCCACAGTCTGCTATTTCAGCTCTTAAACACAGTATTTCCTTATCAACTTCACTTACCTCCTCAACTCTTTTCAGTCCCCTTTGTGACGCATAGCATGTTTTGTGACATGGTGTTTGGGTCAGCTGCCCAACACTGCACAGGTTTTGTTGATCCATTACTAAGGAAATAAGCAGTAAGAGAATAGTACAAACTAAGAAAACTTTCCCTCTCAGCAAAAGAACAGTAACAGTTAACTTAAATCTTACTCTCTCAGCAAGCTAAAACTCTTAACTGAAAGGCAAACCAAAGGGGTTGGTCATGACCAGGGTGCTAGTGAAACAAACCAAAACAAAAGATCAAACTAAAACCTCATTGGCTTGTTAGTTGAAACCAAACTTTTGATTGGCAGTTGGAAAAACCTAACCAAAACTAAACATTTATTAGCAGTTGCAAACCAAACCAAACCAAAACTAAACATTGATTGGCAGTTGCAAACAAAAATAAAAATTGCCTGTCAGTTGAAAACCAAACCAAAAATAAACATTGCCTGTCAGTTTAAAACCCTACTGTCACTGACTGGAAGTTTAAAACCCAAAATAAAATTCCATTCCCTGAAACATATTTCAGAAAGTTCTCATCTTTCAACATTTTTTCTACCCACAACCCCTTGTGATGATTAAATCAGCTGATAAAGCAAACTTGTGATATGTTGAAATGTGTTCTATGCAATGCTAAAAATGGTTACTGCTGTTGATGCTTTGTGCACTGATACTCTGAAAAATTTATTCCACATAATGTTTCAAAGTAGTTAAAAATTATTCAGTGCTTAAAAAGTTCTAGTTGATTTTGTTTCACTTAGTCAATTGTAAAAAATGGAGCAAAAAAAACTGCAGATTGAGTCCAAATTATTAGTTATTAAGAATATGGGAATTTATTTTTTCAACTATAAAGAATACATTTAAAAATAGTTAGCCTCTAAATTTGATTTGGAAATTTACCAGAACTGGAAAAAAATCCTTGTAATCATGGTATACAAGAAATACTTTTCATTTTTTTTTTTTTTTTTGGGGGGGGGGGTCTTGTTGCTACCTAGCTAGCAATTTATTAACAAAATTACATGTTTGATTATTCTCAAGGTATGCTACGTATGCTGATTATTCTCAAGGTATGTAAAAAATGAACAACTATTTCATCATTTTTGCAGAGGTTGTTACCCCTCAGCATGTGAGTAACTATATCTTGTGAACACACACGCACTCTCTCTCTCTCTCTCTCTCACGCACGCAGATTTAAGCTGAAAAGCTGCCACGTGATGTGCTTCATCATTTGCAACAGGATCAGTTTGCTGTTGAACAAGTGGTTAGGCTCAACTTTCGAGTGCTGTTTTTGTTTTCTCTGAAACTATGGAATGTGGAAGATAAAAAAATTTTCTGTGTTTTGCAGCTTTAAGTAAACCTACACGCTAATTTTCAGCAAAATCCAAAACTGTGGGTCAGATTTGTAGAACAAAAAATGGCTGAACTGTCGAAGGAGAGCCCTCAATGAAATTCAGATAATTTTAACCATCTGAGAAAATGTGCTGATAACCATTTTTTTTTCAAATGTGGTATAGGATGTGTTAAAGATAAATATATATAAAAAAATTATCTCCCTCATGCCAGAGCAATATTCTACAGAGCCTCCCATAAAATGTCTAAATTTTGCTCTAATTTTTCACTTAACCATTAGGTGGCACTCACTTAACTGGTTTTTCAGGTAAAATGAAAAGTGTTTTCAATATGTAGGGACCCTTTTCCATGTGATTCCAAAGTTTCATTCTCCTAAATTCAGCAGCACACAAACTACAGCATGTTGTGTAAAAAGTGGCTTGCTACTGCACAGCTGCAAAAGTGGGTGTTCAGCTTAATTTTGGAGCACTGTATTTTAAAAACTATGAGGTTTAAATAACTGAAACTTAAAATTTTCCCATATCTTTATCGGGTGTATATCTACCTGCCAAGTTTCATTAAAATCAGTGTCAGTGGGTGGACATGGCCTTGGTGATCTGACATGGAATGACCCTAAAGTTAAATGTTTTTTGTTGATGCTGGAACTAGAGTAGCTGTGTGATATAATTACTCAAAACTGAAATTTTTACATTAATTTGCAAAGAACCAATTATTAAACTGCAGAAGTTTATAATTATACTACTGCATTATTTGATGAAAAGTCAACCTAATAAACATTTGGTTGAAGTTATAAAATTAACAGGTGTCTAGTTTAAATCATGGATTTTGCTGTTATTTTATGAAACCCATTACAGAAACAATGTTGCATTGAATGAAGGAAGTGGCCCAAATTGAAGTTCTGTGAGCATTAATTTTTGTGTAAAATATGCTTGTTTTTTTGTTTTGCTGTTCTTTGCATCATTTGTGTTGTAATCAGATATAGGATGAAATAAAAGAATTCATTGCCCAGTCATACTTCAAAAACATCCCCTGGGATTTCATCCCACAAGAAAAATTATCTTACCATTTATTTTGAAACAATATAATTAAAATGTATTGTTTCTGATACATGTTTGCATTAGTGATGTCTGTTTGTTTTCCCTTCCACTGTGAAGTTGAACTAAGTGTAAATTTTGTTTCATTATAGTAAATACATAATTGTGTACTACGCTCATGGTATTAAAACATGTACCTCATAACCAGTTAATTATGGTGTCTAATTATATTTTTAATGTAGATTATAAATGACATTGTAATATTGTTTTGTTTGAATTCTTATTCCTACTAATACTAGTTTGTTCTATTTTTTGAACCAGTGAACTTAAAATTAGAAATTAAAACACCTTATTTTGTGTGTTAATTGAGGATAACTGCTATAAATTTAAACCAAAAGCCTTTCTTGAATGTACTGTAGTATATCAATTTTATTGTCATTCATTACTGTCTGATAGAGGCCATAGAACATGTATGCAACTATGCATCTGTATGATGTGTAAAGCTTGATTGTTTGTGTAACTGTATTTTTCAGTTGCATCATTTTGTGCTCCTGCTGAAAGGTCTTTATCTAACAGTCATTTAATATACCTTGTATCGCTTTCGCGAGCATTTTTTTCTTGTGTAATTCATGAGGGCATATATGATAAACTGCCTTGCCATTAACATCTGGACATTTCTCTATTTATAATGAATTGATCTTATGGGAAGCACCATATCAGACCCAACTTAGAAGCAACTATGAACATGCTTATACGAGTATGCGAGACAATAGCATGACTGTAAATCCAAGATGCCTCGATTGATGTAGTTAACTGATTACCACCCCTTATTAATTAATTAATGCCTCATAATTGTTCCATATGTGACATTTTAGTAGCACGTTTGAAGATTCCAAGATTTATGGTTGATGCTGTTATAAGCAAATGGAAGGAAACTAGGGCTGAATTTTCTAAGAAATAACCTGGGGAAACCTTCAAAGCTAATGCAGTTTGACAGGAGAGCTCTACAAAGAACTGTCTTCTCAGAATGCAAATCAACATAATCACATAAATCCTATTTGAGACTATTGGGACTGGTGATAGCACCAGTACAGGAGTCACAGGACTCTGCACAGCATAGGTTACCACAGTCGAGTAGCCATCTACAAGCCACTAATCACTTCAACTAATGCCACACACTGATTAGTGCAGTGTAAAGAATGCCGATCTTGGACTGTAGAATGGAAAACTATGCTTTGGCCTGACAAGTCATGGTACACGGTCAACCAGCGTGATGATTGTTCCTGGGAGTGGTAGATGCCTCGAGAAAGGTAAGTTTCAGACCGTATCGTCCCGACAGTGAAGTTTGAAGGAAGCAGCTAGATGGTATGGAGATGTTTTCATGGTTCGGCTTGGGCACAGTTGTTTTGGATAAACCAACTCTACCATGATGTCCTCAACAAGTATGTACTACTAGCATTGTGGCAGTACTATGGGTAAGGTCCTTACCTCTAACGGGGCTCGACAAGTGCCTGGCACCTAGAAAATGGGCCCTGGCGCCCATTTTTTTTAGGATTTTGTAATTTGCAGTAAATACCAAAATTTATGTTGTTATAACCTGTAGATTATCTGTTTAAAAGTTATAAATTTGGATACTGCAGATACCGGCAAAGGGAGGGGGGAGTGTGGCGTTTTAGAAAATCCATGAGGTAATTGTCAGAAGTGGTGTTAGTAGAAAAGTACCGAAACTAATGCGGTAACAGAAAAATGTAACGCAACACGGAGATAGAGGATCACAAAGAGATTGTAAAGGCATTGTTTGTTTGTTTTTACACAACGAGCATCCTGACAGAAAATATGACGCAACCAAGGCAGTACTATTTGTGCGCAAGGAAGCTTATGTGCTGTAATAAGCTATTCCAGGAGAACAGCTATTCCCTGCATGGAAAACCAATTTTGCGAATTGCGTTCGTTAGTTTCGCTGCGCTTATACTAGTTTTTTTTGGGGGGGGGGGTGTTATTTAGTTGAAAGTTTTAGTTGAAACATATTTAAAAGAGATACTACGAATTGTTCGTAATTTCAACTGATTTTTTTAGGTCTAATTAATGAACTATGGTAATGCTGCAAAATCTAGGAATTTTAGTTCTTTATTTACTTAAGTGACGCCAAAGTACTTAAAAAATGAGTTACTATTTTAATAAGGCTATCGTTTCTTTCGTACATATTTGGACTTTTGAGTTGGCAATTCTGTGAATCACTTCTTTTAAATTGTCCGAAATTATGACTCACTATTATGAGACAGGTGCAGATTGTGCGACGACCCCCCACCCCACCCCCACACACGCAAACACACACAAATTTAATGGTCTCCAACACACCGCCGCTTATTATGCAATGGATGAAATTATTTTTCTCCGAATTTTACACGATCTATGAATTATAAGTCACTGCGGCTCTTAGGAAGATTTTTTTTTCCTGAGTTTTATGGTCTGCAGATTATACAAAAAAAGATATGGTTCTTTGAATTAATATGTACAAGGTATGTCTTCCTCATATTATTTTAATAAAATCGAAGTATAAAATTGTGTTTTTTGAAAGCAGTAGGAAGAACGGGGAAAGAAAATTGTGGAGCAAATTGAAACTTTATTTTGCAAATAAGTGCAAGGAGATAGGAGTGAGTCTCCTTTTTAGCTAAAAGTCTTTCTTTCCACTTTGTCTCTTAAATTATCTTTTTGTAATAAAGTCTCCTAAAATCTTTTTTAAGGGATTTGTTCTTGAATTCTTTGTCTTATTTTCTCAAATTTGTTTGACCTTAGGTAATATTGTATAGTAACCCCAATGAAGATTAACTGAGGTGTGTTTTGGTTTCATTTGTGCTTCCCTTTTTAAATTGAGAGGTGAGCACTTTTGAAATCTGTGGTCTTAATTTTGTATGTGTCTAATGAAATGTAGTTTCATTGTTCCAGGTGCTTTGAGTGAAGAATTTTTATGCAAGCTACGACAGTATTAGTATAGATAGTGTAAAAATTAAAGAGGAACTAGTGCAGTATTTTGGTGTTTTAATAGTTCATTTTAATTAAACATTTTAGTGAAAAAAATCTGAGATTTCATTATGGGCAAGTGTAAGTTTTGAGACTTTTGATTGATACAAAAAGACAGTAACGGTCATGAACTTTCACTGTGGTGTGTTAAAGTCAGTCTGAGGCTTTTTGTAAGTTATGTATTGCTGTGATAAATATTGGGAACCAAGTGTTCACTCATTATTACTGCACGCTGGTGGCTTCAAACATAATAAAATCTCGTTGGAGGTTTTGAATCCAAAACTGATGACTTTGTGCAGGTCAGCTGCAGCATTTAATGTTGGAGAGCAATCTTGTAGCTCCTCTTTACCAACAGTATTAATCAAAATGCACAATTTGGGCTAGTGAGTTCAAAATACAAAGCAACCACTGCTGAAATAATTCTTACCCTCAAACACATTTGCAGCAACTTCTCAGCTAATTCTTCCAGTGACTGGAAGCAATTTTTGGATGCCATGTTTCCAGGCGTAATTCCATCGGACTTCTCTCTCAGTCCAAAAAAGATGCAGTACCTTATAAATGATGCACTAGGCATTTATTTTCGTGATCAAATGCTAAAAGATTTAGGTTTGACAGTGTTTACTATTTCATTTGATAAAACAACTAATATTGTGAACAAAAAGGAATTGCAGATCACTGTTCATTATTGGTTAAAGGCCAGGACTGAAGTTGTTTCACGTCATTTGGAAACAGTTTTTCTTGGTAAAGTTGATGCAGAAACACTTAGCTCTCTAATTTCCTCAGCAATTGATCATGCTAATTTACCACTGAATAACCTGTTAATGATAGGCTCGGATGATCCCAACGTTAATAAAAATATGCATAGGCTGTTCAATGAATAAATCTTGACTTTATAAGGTCAAAAGGATTGGTGGACATTGGAACCTGCCCAATCCACATTGTCCACAATGCATTTCTCAAAGCTCTTGAAAATTTTGGTGAAGATGCTTCCTCTTTGGCGATAAATATTCATTATTATTTTAGACTTTCCATCAAGATGGGAAGTTTTTGAAGCTATCCAGAATGAACTGAAACTGTTTGCATGTAAATTCATTAAACATACTACTTCTAGATGGTTAACTTTTGTTGATTCTACCAAAAGACTGATCGAGCAGTGGCCTGCTGTTTTACAGTATTTTTTAAATTTGTACCATCTAAAAAAAAAGTAATGACCATCTTCATTTAAACTCTTTTAAATATGTTGTTGCATTGTTAAAGAAACCTTTGATGTTGGCTGAGCTTCATTTTACTCTTTCACCTGCTGAACTTTTCAGGTTGGTCGTCTGCTAGTTCATATTTTGTTTAAAGAACTTCTGTCAGTAGTGCAGAAGCTAGCTAGTCACATTTGCCATACATCTGTTTTAAAATATTTATACTCATATGACTGGGTAAATAAGAACTTATTTGATTGGAAAAATTTGGTAGAACTGTCTTCTATTACTATGTTTGAAGAAGTAAAAGAAGTTTCTTTGCTTGACCAAAAATGTAACTGATTTTTCAGAAAAATATCCAATCAAACTATATTGCTGGTTGTGCAGACCTTATAAAAAGGTCATCCCACCTTCATTAAGGCTTAAAAAAAAGGCCTTGGATGTGTACACAAATCAGAAAGAAACTCTGAGAGAAGCTGACGACAGATTGTGACTATTGCCAAAGCACTTCCTTTGGATATTCTTGTAGATTGCCTCCTAGATGTGTGGAAATGTCTTCAGGTAGAAAGTGATGAATCAGATGCCAATGAAATCAAAAAGTATTGGAATCACTTCCCCCCTTAAAACATAGGATGGAATACCCAAGTATCCTGTTCTCAAGCTAGTGAAATCAGCTGCCTCTCACATGAAAATGTTGACATTGAGAGAAGATTTCCATCCTCCAAGTTTATTCTTGATGATTGTTGACAGATGTCTGTGAGAACACTTAATTCAATTCTTATTGTAAAAGATGGAATGGGACAATTATAAAAATAACTTTCCTTTGTACCAATTACTAAGAAACTTGTATCGTTGGCACAAAATGCTCATAAACATTAGTAAGCATATCTGGAGGAACAGCCGTATCAGAAAGAAAAAGAAGAGCATATGAAGGTAGAAGAAGAAGAAGAAACGTGAAAGAACAAAGACTCAAAAAGAAAGTTCTAAGAAAGAAATTCAACACTTGGAATATTCACTTAAAGAGAACTTTGAATCCACTAGAGAATCAGCAGATGCTTTGTTAGAAGATGCCACAAAAGAAATGAAAAAAGGTTTGGAGAAAGGAGATCTTGTGCAAATTCAAGTGGCTCAAGGTATATTAGAGGGTTTTCGGTCACTGAAAGACTTGGAGAACGAAGAATTTAAAGAAGTTCAACAGCTGCAAAAACTGTGTTTGAAAAAAGAAAGCACGATGATTACCAACTTTTTTCACAAAAAGCCTAAAAAACAATTTTTTTTTTTTTTTGCATTTTAATTATTTGTAATACAGGTTTGTAATTTTAATAATTAGGTTACATTTAATTATAATCTTAGTACTTTAAAATGAAGACTTCACTAAATTGTGATTTATTAATAAGCTGGTAGATCTTTAAGATAAGTTTATTTGTGCTATTTTTATATATAAATCTCATGTAATGTTGATAAATAAAGAAAATTTGGCCATACCCCATCCATGTTCAGAATGAAATGAACAATTTACTTATAACTGGAAAAGTTTTGCAGTTTACTTGCCAGAACTAATAAATTTACATTTCATTTTGGGCTTAACCAGGTTTTATTAAAAAAAAAAAAAAAATTTCAAGTCAAAGTTATGTGGTAATAGTCTCTTTTTGTCTCTTTTTTTGTAATTATAGTCTCTGAAATCTCTATTTTTAGTCTCCAGACCCTATCTTATCCCTGTAAGTGGTTTGGGTAGAAAAAAAAATGACAACAAATATAGTTTATCATTTTTTGTTCTAGCATCTTCACCAGACATGTTTTTGTCCATGCATTATTCTTTGAAATTTGACTTCATTTCACTTGACTCCTAAATTTTGGAAGCTGGCTCCCAGATCTGGAACATATTTGTTGAGCTCTGCCTCCAAGCAGAGCAATGCACTGTGTCTTACTGCTCATGTTGTAACAGATTGGTTTGAGGACATGGGTGGCAAAAAGTTGGATTACCCAGCCTAGTGTGAACCCTTTAGAAAATCTCTGGGGGAAATTGGATCATATAGGATTTTATTTTATTACAATCGTAATGATTGGGTAGGTGGTCTTAGTGTAGAAATGGGTTTGCCTCCTTGGGGCACTCCATGGGCAACAATGACACACAGCACAGTACAGCAACACAAGAACCTCTGTTAATCTTGGAGAGGTACCAGCTAGTTCTGGGTGGCATTGGCAAAAAGACCCCAACTCACTTGGTTATGTTCCAGGATCCTTAGGTGGAATGACCAACTGGAACCTTTAGCTGTGGGCTGATCAGCTGTACTGATGTACCTTTATGATTTTTATGACTCAGTGAGAATAAAATGGATTCAAGTGTGGGATATGGTGGATGTACCACATTTGAGGAGGACGGGCCACCACAGAAACGATATGGAACTGGCAACAGGCGTGTGAGAAAGATCTCAGCTGAGTGCGTATAAGATTGGTGTATGGAATACTAGAGGTACAACGGAAAGATAAATGAGGTGATTGAAGAAATGAATAAGTATAGATTGGACGTGCTGTGTGCAAGTGAAACTAAAAAGAAATTTGGATTGGAGAGATGAATGGAATGGTGAGTGTGTGGTCTGGAGTGATAGATGTGAGGGGACAGGCTAGTGTAGGTGTGATTTTAAGTGAAAATATGAACTTTATCCATTACACCTGCATTAGTGAGAGAATTCTTTGGATACGTCTGAAAGTAAAACTTCAGAGAATAGTAATTGCTGTAGTGTATGCTCCTTGTGACTCATAACCTTCTGATAAGAAAGAATATTTTTGGAATGAGGTAAAGGCTGTTTTGAGCCAGTTTGATGCTAAGGAGAAAGTTATAATAGCAGGAAATTTTATTGCTAGATTAGGTGTTCAGACTGTGATTTTTGATAATGTTCTGGGTAAGTTTAATGATCCTGGTGTGAATGGTGATAGGTTAGTTGAGCTCTGCATTGAAAATGGATTGTTTGTATCTAATACATTTTTCAACCACAAGTATATCCACTCATACACTTGGGAAAATCGTACTCTGGAACAAAAAAAGAGTAACAGATTTTGTTGTTTACGATCGGCATCTGAAATATTTAGTTGTTGATACTTGTGTGATGAGAGGTGCAGATGTTGGCTCTGATCATTACTTGGTAGTGTCGCAAGTGAAACTGAATGTTGGCTAAAGAAAGAGGAATAGGAAGAGACACGATAAAAATAATAAAGGTTGAAAGGCTCCATGAAGAACATCAGCGTTACTCTGAATTACTCAAACGACAGAATGAGTTGAAGTCTTGGAAGTCTTGTGAGAGGGATGTGTAAAAGAAGTGGGCATACTTTAAGAACTGCATTGTCACTGCTGCTGAAGAGGTCTGTGGTACTGCAATAGTAGGTAACAGAGGTGATGCTTGGTGGAACAGTGAGATTAAAGAAGCAGTTAAGGGAAAGAAGAGAGCATATTTGGGGATGTTGCAAGGTAGAGTTTCAGAGGATTAATATTGCTGTAAAAAGTGTGAAGCAGCCAAGCTGGTTTGCCAGAGTAAGGCAAAAGATAGGAAGGGAAAAGGCATGAATCAGCTTTTTGGAAAGCTAGAAAATCTTTCTAGAAGTGCATATAAAGTAGGAAAAATAGGGGAAATAAAATTCTAAGTTGTGTGAAGAATAGGACCAGATAAATGATATGGGAGCCCAATGAGTCAAGTTAAATGATGGGGTGAATACTTCTGAATTATTAGAGCATGAAAGCAATGGTGATTCTGATACAGATGCAGATGATGTCACAGTGAGAGATGGAAGTACAGGAGGGATCTCAAGAGATCAGGTGTGTAAAGCTCTGAAATCTCTTCTGATTGTAAGGCTCCAGGAGTGGATGGCATAACTGCCGAGATGCTAAAATATGGTGGTGATTCTGTAATTGACTGGTTAACTGATATTTGCAAGTTGTGCTGGGAGTTGGGAGTGGTCCCTCAGGATTGGAGGGATGCTGTCATTGTTCCCTTGTATAAGGGAAAAGGGTGATCAAACTGAATAAAGAACTTTTGTGGTATTAGTTTGCTGAGTGTACCAGGGAAAGTACTTAAAAAGATTGTTATTCATAAGGTATGGGTCTTAAATCAGAGAAAGTGTGGGATGTGCAGAGTAGCTTTATGCCTGGTAAGTGCTGCACTAACCAATTTTTCGCATTACATTTGATGATTGAAAAGTATCTGTTGGTAAGAAAGTTTTTACTGCCTTCATTGACTTAGAGAAGGCGTATGACCAAGTAAATAGGACTCTTCTGTGGAAGATACTGAATAAATATGGTATTGCTGGGAATCGACTGAATGGCGTGAAAGCCACGCATGCTGGCAGTACAGCATGTGTACGAGTAAATGGTGTATTGAAATGGTTTCCTATTGGAGCAGGAGTCTGACAAGGTTGTGTAATATCACCATGGCTGTTTAATAAATTTATAGATGCGTGTACACGTGATGCCAAAATGGACAATACTGGTTTATGTCTTGGTAATGTCTGTATGTGTAGATTGCTATGTGCTGATGACACAGTCCTGTTGGCAGAGCGCTCTGCCAACAGGACTGTGCGCTGGCCCGTATGTACGAAGTTTGTATGAATTTCAAACTTAGTATAAATAAGGGAAAACCCAAAGTTATGGTTTTTGAGCGAGGAACTGTTAGTACTGAATGCAGGATAAGTCTAAATGGCACCATTATTGATCAGGTAAGCAAGTTTGTATACTTGGGAAGCATGTTTGACAGAGAGAACCAATTGGTTGTTGAAATTAGTAGGAGAGTGAACTCTTCATTGCCGCCCCGGTGGCGCAGTGGTCTAAGCGATGGCCTCTGATCATTCGTCGGAACGGGGTCCGGGTTCGAATCCCGGTGAGGCATGGATGTTGTGTTTGTCTTACGGCACTGGCTCTTTCCCTTCCCTGGAACCAGTGACCCTAAATTAGGGACGGGCGACTGCTTATAGCCCATTGAGTTGCTCACGGTGGTCGTTAAACCTCCAATCAAAAAAAAAAAAAAAAAAAAGAACTCTTCATTAAAGTCATAGTTGCTTTAGGAGAATTTCACAGAAATTATGGGTTTTCAAGAAAGCCCCCAATAGCTGTATATGAAAGTGTAATTGCTCCTACTCTGCTGTATGGCAGTGGAACCTGGGTTCTGCAGGAAATACATTGGATTCGTTTGTGTGCTGGGAAGATTCATTACTTATGGTTTGTGGTGAGACACACTCCGATCATGTGAGGAATGAAGACTTGTTGCAGATGTGTAATGTGAGGTAAAATGTTAATAAGGTGGAGACTAATATTCTTAGGTGGTTTGACCATGTTGAAAGAATGAGTGATGAGTTGCTTATTAAAAGAATTTATTCAGCCCACATTGCAGGAAAGAAAGGCAGAGTGAGGCCAAGGAAATCGTGGGAGGACCAGATTCCGGAATGTCTGCATGAGAAAAAGATAATGAGTATGAAGTACAAAAGATCTTTTGTGCTGTGTGTGATGGATTTTAAGGAAGCTTGAGCTGTGTGCAGAGATTGCTGTAAATGGACATGTTTCATACAGCAACAGTGAGTTCTTTCTGTGAGGAGCTAACTTCTGAATATCAGAGAACAGCTTAGTGATATGTATCTAATGATTGGTATAAAAAATATAATAGGAAAAAAATTAGTTTTTGTGTGGCCTAATATAATTATCTAATTAGTCTGAAATTGGAGGCAGAAATATTTACTAAGACTTCTCCTTTAGGAACTAACTCTTAAGTAAATATTTATGCATTTCTTGTGTACCGTCGTTTCGGGTAGATAAGCCGCAGCGTATAAGAGTTCAAAATAAAGTTTTCGGCCAGCGCAGCTTATACAGCATGGTGGTGTATACGACTTTTTGTGTGTGTGTGTGTGTGTGTGTGTGTGTGTGTGTGTGTGGCGGAGCGAAGTTATGTAACAAAAAACATTTTGGCCTGTTCCATTCCTTTCCCCCGCGGGAAGATATCTCAATAGAGAGGGAATAGAATAACGATGCTACAGCCACATGCAATAAATTCCACCCACCCCTCTTAAAACAAGTCATGACAATAAGTTATAGGATTAAGGTGGAACAGGTAAGACAGAGATGGCTCCAATAAAACTCAGAAAAAATCCGTGGCTGCAGGAAAACTTTGCAGGGAATCGATCTTGTTAGCAAGGATCGCCCTTGTTTCATGCTCTGAGCAACTAACTCTCTTTGAACTCATGACGTCATCAACTTAAATCTCTCACCCCTTTTGAAACGGGATATCCGACTACCATCCAAGATCGATTGTCATTGGTCAGTGACAGCATGTGCAAATTTTGTCAGTGACGTGTGTGTTCGTTGCATTCAGTTCGCCAAATCGCATTTTTCTCATGTAGTTCTATGTTATCATGGAAAGTAAAATGAAGAAACACAGATGTTATACTTCTAGTTTTAAGCTAATGGCAAATAAATGTTTTTCCGAATCCTGGAAAATCATCTGAACTTTGACGATTATTTCGGGCTTCACTGAGGCAAACATTATTTCTAAAAACTGCGGTGAAATGCCAGAAGGCAGCGAAAGTGATGAAGATGACCCCGAAGTTCTAGATGATGAGCCTTTAAAACTTTTTAATTCGGACAGTGAAATTTCCGATTTTGATGGATTTGATTGAAAAACTATGTGTACCATATATTTTCAGAATGTTGTGTGTGTATTTTTTTAAATTCTTGAAGTATAAATGTTTTATAATTGGTTCAAGCGCCTTATGAATTCTTAGAGTAATTTTTTATAAAATAGGTAGTAGGGTAAGTGTTATTCTTAAGATTGAATCTTGTTTAATTGATATTTTTATTTATTATTTGAAAGATCGGTTACTATATTTTTATCTACATAATGTTTTCAAGATTCCACCGTGATACTACCCCACCTTACTGCTAAGGTGCGGCGTATACGGGGAAGTGGTGTTTCTGGTGATCCCCCCCCGTTCCGCCCCGTTTTATTTTATCGCTGTGGCGTATACACCAGTGCGGCTTATTTACCAGAAATTATGGTATTCATCACTTATGAAGATGATGCTTGACTGGATTTCGTGATGTCTGTGTTTGACTTAGCTATGTCTTTCTTTTAGGAATACATGTATTTGTGTACTCCTTACAGTAGTGTAGGTAGCACCTAAAATGTATTTTTGGCAGCATGGATCTGGTTTTAATACTTATTAAAGCCTCCTGTGCCTGAACTGGGATACATAGTCACATTACCTGTTGCCTATTTTCTTTTAAGCTGTGTCAGAATAAATAAAATTTCATAATGGCTCATGTGGTGGAAAACACTTGGTGTGTTTGAGAGTTAGGATAGGAAAGAAATATAAGAGCTGTGGTTTCCTGTTTGATTAATTTTTTTTAAAAAGTTTTTTTTTTAAGTATGTCTATTATGTGATTAATCTTGCTCTTAGTGATGAGGGATTTCAAATTCTCTAACATAAGTCTCTGGTACAAATATTGGGGCTGTTCATAAGCACCTCATAAAGACGTTAGGTAAAAATACTGTGTACACCTTATTTCATGCATGCTTATCCAGTTGTTTTGATCCTGCAGAACTAATCAGAGTGTCAGGACCCTGACTTTTTTACTTCTGTTATACTAGTAGGGAGATCTGTCAGCTTACTATCCTACTTAAAATTTTCTCAAGGTTCTGATCTAAATAATACAAAAAACTCCTGTATAAAGTTAACTGTTTCTATGTTCTAGTTCTTGATTTTCAGCTTAGCCAGTCTCACAACCTGTTTGTTTGGAAATGGCATCCCGCTCCCCTCCACACACACACACTTTGTAAATGATGGTAGTGTCTGTATTTTTTTACCAATTAAGTGTAGAGTTAATCTTGTGATGACAGTCTAGCTCTGTTGCAAAGATAAATTGCAGTTCATTTGGAATTGAAATATTCTGCTACACTTAATCTGCTTCCACATTCTCCCTCATGTTAGTTTTGCAATTTTTTACATTTAGCAGTTTCTTCCCCCTGTCTGCATATTGGTAAATTCTTTCAAAGTATTGGAATTTCCTTGAAGTGTAAGATTCAAATAAGCATGTTCATTGAGTTTTAAGGAACAAGTTTGCATAAATGTTGTTACGTTCTTTGTTTTTACAGAGAAGGCCAGTCCAACAGCTGCCTCCCCAGAAGAGGAGGTTCAGTGTGAAGGCTTGTTGGGACGTAAACACGAGTGGGAGTCAACAACAAAGAAAGCCTCTAGTCGGTGAGTAGTTGGTCACAAAGTAACAAAATGTGTTTCATGCTAAAAAATGGAGCATAATAGGAATATTTTTATTGGATGATAAGAATGTAGGTATTTTGTTCAGTGCATTTATATAGTCACTTCTATGCTGCGTCTACTGATCCATGTTGTCCGTATCATGAGCTCAGAGTCTTGTTTCAGAGATATAACTAAAGGTCAAAGTAGAGAGTAGTGACTACCTCCATGTCAAACCCACACTGCTGAACAGTAAGTAGGAGCCAGTATGTTAAAGGATAAATGGTTTGGAGCCACACATAATGGCCCATAACCAGTGGTATTTTGAATTCATATTTTCTCGAGATTAGGTGTTGGAAATGCTGTCACTTTCAAAGTCAGTACAAGTTGCCCTGAAATGCTCCATGTTTTCATTCTCATCTAATTTTTAAGCAAGAATAGGAATATCTGTAATGAAAGGAATAAAAGCTGAGATTTTTTTTATGATTATCAGCATTGTTTCAAGCTGTTCTGTGAATGACTTGCTCAGTTGAATGTGTGAGAGACATCTAGAAAAAGTGGACTTGTTTTAAGAGCTTTGTCACTGAAGAGATGTGGTACTACAAAGGTGAGTAGAAAACAATGAAGATGATCTCACAGCCTACTGAGTTAAGTGAAAGAATTAACACTTCTGTTAGTTATCAGAACACGAAAGCAGGCAGAGGTGATCTAGGCGTAGAAATAGGTGACTTCACAGAAAGGGAAATATTATGGAGATGTCAAAAAAAAAAAAAAAAAAAAAAAAAAACTTTTAAAACTATAAAATGTAAACTAACTGGATGTGTCACCTGGAGTGGATAGCATAATGGCTAAACACTCATTATCAGCATTTACTATTCTGTATTGCTGAAGAACAAACTCTATGCAAGTTTACATCTGGAGTGCTTTCAAGTATTTGATATGTGGTAGAGTCCATCCTGTGTTATCTCAGAGTGCCATATAGTTTATTTAAGGATCTATTTCTTTTGCTGATTGTGGCCTTTCAAATATTGCAATGAGATACAAAAAGGTAACTTGCTATCCCAGGACGGTGGTACATACATAACTGGTATGAATTTACATTGATATTTTACAAGTATTTTGCCAGTTACCAAAGTTTACAAAAAATTTACAGTATAACTAGTGTAGTTTACTCACATTAGACGTCTTGCACTGTGATAGTCTTCGAAGTTGATATTGCGTTTATATTTCATTCACAGCATTCTACGTTGTCCAAAACCCTGGGTCTGGTCGCCACAGTTGTTTGTCAGTTGCAGAGATGCCAACAACTACGGAATCTCCATAGTTCCTATGGAAAAAGCTCTTGTACTACGGAATACGGAAAACCGTGATTTTTCTACGGAAAATTCATGGAAGTTGTTCATTTTTATTTTGCTTGTTCCCCTTCCCAACGTAACGGCGACCACTTTACGATCCGTCATTCGTCTTGCTTGCGATGCTGCCTCCAGTTCTGCCTCTCAAAGCTGCTCGGATCTTAGCGCTTGCGGCCGGCACTCGATTAGTGTGGCCGCTAGCGCTAAGATCCTCCCTCCCCAGCATGCAACATTCTAGGGACGTTGAGAGTATCTCGCTTTGGTGGACGTGGGCGGAGTTCTGCCTGAAGCTCTTTCGCAGTGCAGCGACAAGCTGTTGAAAATCGTTTGGTGCAGAACGTGAGTGTCATTGCCTGGCATCGGGGGGTCTTAACGTGCGTCGACCATTCGTGTCAGTAATTAATATTTTGATGTTTTTTCTTGCGTTGCAGAAAAGTATGCTTGGATTTCGTTGCAGAGTTCGCCAAAATGCGTAATTACGCGTCTAGTACGCATCGAAATTTTACCAACGCGTAAAAATATGCATCGGGAATTTTTCGCGACGCGTAGAAATACACGTCGTGAAACACGTAAAAAATACACATCGAGAAACGTGTAAAACTATGCATCGAAAAATTTTACCAACGTGTAAAAGTACGCTTCGGGACATCATTTCGCCTTTCAAAAACGGAAGTGAACGAAATAAAGATTTCTTCCGTAATCGTAATTTCGTTTTTCTGCGATGTTGCCTCTGTTCAGTATTGTTGTTATACATAATTTTATTCCATAAATCTTTGTATTTCACTTTGAACCTGGGGAGAAAATTTCCGAAAACCGAAATTCGACGGCGCAAAAACCCCGTGTAATCTTCGGCTTCGAGGAATTTCTGCTTTTTCGTCGTTATTTGGGTTATCCTGGAGATCGACGCATAACTGAACAGAAACTTTGGGGCAATTGGTAGTGGTGAAGGATGCTTTCCGCCTGAAACCTTCGAAAACGGAAATTTCGTCTTTCAAAACTTTCAGAAACAGTGAAGATTTATCCCGTAATCGTAATTTTATTTTTCACGCGGTTTCCTTTGCCTAGTATTGTTGTTAAATTTCATTTTATTTCGTAAATATTTGTATTTCGCCTTGAATATGGAAGGAAAATAAATGTCCGAAAACGGAAATCGGACGTAGCAAAGGTTTCTCTCGTAACTGTAAATTTTTTTTCCCAACGACGTTCTGAACGTGTATCCTGTGTTCTTACATATTCCCCCAAAAAGGTTTGCATTTCAGCTTGATAAAGGGGGAGAGTCCGAAAACGAAAGTGACGAAGCTGAAAAAATTTGTAAGAATTGATGCATGATATTCAAAAGCATTCATTCTCCAAGTTACACTGCCTTTTTTATCTAAAATAGTGAAAGCTATCATGCATTCACGGTCCTCAAACTGAAAGTTTTATTGTCATGGCTTCCAAGGGGTTTGTGAAGCCTACTGTCGTAGCTGATGATGTTGAGCTTAATTTTTCAAATAAGTTTTTCAAAAAGAAAAATCGGAAAGGATACAACTGGTAATTATAGTAAAAAAACAAGAATGTATTAAAGCGAAATCATTTTAAACGAAAATGAGCTTTCTGAGTTCTATACATCTGTCAGAAAATTTCACATTGAAGAATGTTCTTATATTCAAGAAAAGATACTGATCTATGATGAATTCTTAAAACATGCAGAAGTAGTAGATCCTTCACTTAGAGCCATAACACCATTTACTTCTGTATTACACATAGTCAAACGCCTTCCATTTGTAATAACTGAAATGAACTTGATATACTGGAAGTGGAATTCCTTGTTATCAAGCTGACAAATTAGAGACCATAGCAATAACAGATAGAATAGATGTCACTCGGTCAGAAATCTCAAAATTAAGAGGCTGTAAAGGAGCGGTTAAGTATACTATTCTCTCGAAAGTAATGTTTGCAATACTTGTAGTTCCACACTTGAATGCTGTGAGCAAGAGAGATTTTAGTTCAGTGTGAAAAAATCAATCCCGTTTCCAACCTAATTTAGGTTTAGAAACTGTAGAAGCACTTCTTATTGCAAAAATGAATGTTCTCTGGGCAAGTGTGTTATGAAAAAGATTTTCTGCTGAGGAACTCAAATCTGCAAAACAGTGTACAGCAAAATCACTAAAGAAAGCTGTTTAATCAATTTGTTGTTGTGTAAAAAAAAATGTCAGTCATGGTGTATATTATTTTCCATGTGAAAAATTTGGAATATTTTGATGAAGATTATCATGTATATAAATGAATAAGTAAAAAAATGCTAATTACATTAAATGAGTTGTTTTCCTCGGTTAAAATTATTCTTTTTGGTATGACTACTGAAAAATGGCCAAAACTACTGAAAATTTGTATGAGTACTAAAAATACCTGAAACAAGTTGGCATCTCTGCAGTTGGTACCTTTTTGTTAAAGGTGCAAGGGGGGGGTCTTTCTAGTCTCCAAGTATTTTCATACAGTCATGTTTTAGTACGTTTAGACATCCAATACATGGTGTATTATGGCTACAAGAGTCTAAAATGAGACAGAAGGCTGAAACTGGCGAACACAGTTCTACAGGTCGTTAAAAAACAAACATTCTATGTACATTTAAAAACAGTTTAATGGATTTCAGCAGTCAAGCTGCATTTATCCGTATGTGCTTATCGACTATGACACGAAGAATAAACCACGAAGACATAAACACAAACCAAATACTAATAACTCTTAACGGAAAGGTTAAAAACATCGACAATCAGCCAAAGCTCTTATAATTGATGTATTTCAGTGCATCGTACACCATCATCAGGCTGGGACACTTGCCACTAGTTCATCTCAGGAACAGCCGCCAAAGTCCTGGTACTTAGGTTTGCTCGTTGTCTGCTCCACCTATCATGTGTTGGGCAAATCGAATTCGGCACGAAGGGAATTGGTCTGCCCCCTCCTCCTCCCCACGTGTCCGCTATGTAGTTGTTAGTGTTTTCATTTACTGGATTTGCAGTACATGTATTTCCTTTTTTTTTTTTTTGCATTTATCAATAGTTTCCTCGGTAGGGGGGGGTCTATACTGTTGTTTTTGTTACAGTTTAGTTCACACTAGTTTTTTCGATAATTATGGCCTCCGCGTGTCTTCAGTGTGCTCTCTATTTATTATTCTGATATTCTCAGTCTATTAACGCTGTTTTGTTTTCATTCCTGTACCAATTGTTGATATGTTGATAGTCTATTTTTAACCTTGTTTTTCGTACTGCCTACGTAAAATTTCTTTTGATTATTTTGGTTATTAGATTTCATGGGGAACCTTATACACAGGCGATGCGAAAAACAGGTTAAAAATAGACTATATCAACATATCAACAATTGGTACAGGAATGAAAACAAAACAGCGTTAATAGACTGAGAAATAGACTGAGAATATCAGGCCATAATTATCGAAAAAACTAGTGTGAACTAAACTAACAAAAACAACAGTATAGACCTCCCCTACCCAGGAAACTATTGATAAATACAAAAAAAAATCCATTACTGCAAATCCAGTAAATGAAAACACTAACAACTACATAGTGGACACGCTGGGGGCAGAGACCAATTCCCTTCGTGCCGAATTAGATTTGCCCAACACGTGATAGGTGGAGCAGACAAACGAGCAACCTTAAGTACCAGGACACTTGGCAGCTGTTCTTGAGCTGAACTAGTGGCGAGTGTCCCAGCCTGATGATGGTGCACGATGCACCGAAATACATAAATTGTAAGAGCTTTGGCTGATTGTCGATGTTTTTAACCTTTCCGTTGGAGTTATTTGTATTTGGTTTGTGTTTGCAGGGATCGCATTCCTCCTAAAATTTCTAATATTTTGTGACCCTCCTTAAATTCCTAAAATTATACCTAAAATTTTCGTAAGCTTATTTATTAAAAATACAACCGTTATTAACGCCAATAAATTTACCATTACGGTAAGGTAAAAAGACCTGTTATTGTAGAAACACAGCCTATATGCTGTGCTGCTGAAGGGACGGAAAATGACGCCATCGAGATGCACTTGCTTCGGGGCGGGCGCTCCACTTTTGTGCCTTCGGACAGTTTTCAAGAGTAACAAGACATCTAAGGGAAAAGGGGAGGGGTCATTTTCACCCCTGGTTTGCGCTTTGCAGACGAACTCCGTGGCACGCAGAAGATCGTACTTTATTTTTGGACATGCCTCGTGGAACCTCCTCTTTCTGCTGATGTTTTGTTATTGTAAACCGCAGGTGGGTGGAAGCAAAAGGAAACATGTGGTCTCCTTCCGTAACCTCCGATAATGACAATGGGATGGTAGCTGAGTGTTATCGTGGCAGGCAGTAGAGCACGTGATCATTGACCTTTGATCGTGCGTCGGCGACAGCGACCTTCGATGCGCAATATATCTCGGCTCCGACTCGCTTTGACTGAAATTGTGTGAGATGCGTATGATAATTTCTGGTTTTGCGTCTTTTATGGTGTGCAGGTTCAGTTCTCTAGTGGTGACTTGCATTTTTTTTTTTTTTTCTTTTCTTTCTTCTATCTTCTGACATCCTCGCAGCCAAACTTCGGGAAGTTGTCTGGTTTTGCAATATTGGAACGTGTTTTTGTACTTCCCTTTCATTTTCTGGTTAGTAATACAAGTGTTTAAGATGCCTAAATCCAAAACGAAATTTGAAGATGCGTGGCTCGCCAAAGAATTGGACGGAGTGAAGTTGAAAGAATGGTGTTCTGCAACTGAAACAATATTTTCTGCTAAGTGTATATTGTGTTCAGAAATTTTCAATATTTCTAATAGTGGCTTTTCACAAGTAAAAGTGCATCATAAAGGGAAAAAACATTTGCAGAAATTTCAAAGTAAATTTCAAAATAAGTCCATCCTTGAAAGCCTTTGGAGGACGGGATCTTCAGCCCAAAACAAATATTAGTGAAGTACTGAGTCATGATTTACAGTTGGCTAAAGCCGAAGCATTATGGGCCATGAAAGTTGCTAAGGACAATGTCTTTTGTTTCATGCACTGAAACAGTTGAACTTTTCAAAGAAATGTTTCCTGATTCTGCTATTGCAGCCAAAATGCAACTTAAAGAAAAGAAAGTTGCTTATGTGATATCACATGGATTGTCAAAATATTTTGAAGAGGATTTGAAAAAAGACATTGCATCTAGTAGCCCAGGAAAGGTTACTATAGCATTTGATGAAACTTCAAATACACAAGTGAAACGGCAGTTGGATGTGTATCTCAGGTACTGGTCTTCAGAAATAAATTCAGTTTCTTGCCGATACCTAACAAGCGTTTTTCTGGGTCATGCAACAGCAGATATTTTGCTAAAAGAAATTCTTGATGTGTTATCATCCTTCAATATTTCGTTTAACAGAATTATTTGTGTATCCATGGACAGCCCAAATGTAAATAAGTGCTTTTTACGCAAATTCAATGAAGTTGTAAAACAAGAAACAGGCCAGAAATCTTTGGAACTAGGTTTTTGCAACCTGCATGTTGTTAGTAATGCATTTAAAAAATTTTTGACAAGCTTAAATATAGATTTTGATGAATTTGCTACTGATATGCATTACTTTTTAAAGAGTAGTGCTGCAAGACGAGAGGATTATAAATCTGTCTAGGATATAACATTGGTCACAGCCAAATTTCTTTTGCGTCATGTCAGCAACAGATGGTTAACCGTTGGTTCTGTAGCCCAGAGGCTCTTGGATCAATGGCTAAATATTACAGAATATTTTTTAAACTTCTTGCCATCTCAAAAAATATTTGAAAAACAACTACGCAATTCGGCAAGGTGTAAAAGAATTCACTGTTTCCTGAAAAATGAGCTAACTTTTTGCTATTTAGCATTAATTTCATTTTCACACCAAAATTTTAAAAAGTTTTCATTATGTTATCAGAGTGAAGAACCAAAAATACACCAGTTATATTCTGATTTAAATACTTTAATGAGAAATGTTATGGCTCAGTTTATCCAAGATGATGTTATTGCAGGGAAATTTGGAGAAGACCTAAAGAATGTAGATTTTGAAAACAAAAATTCATGGAAAAAACTAGGGGAGTTAGAAGTTGGTATGAAGACAAAAAATCTCCTCAGGAATGTTCAGGAGACCAGGCAGAAATTATTTCTCTTAGATGTAAGATCATCACTAATTGCAACCACAAAATATTTAAAGTCAATTTTGCCATTCTGCAATCAAAAGCTAAGAGACATAGATGTTTTAAAGGTAAAAGAACCAAAGAAAGAGTCAACCCATTTTCAGTCACTGAAGGACTTTCAGAAATAACCAGAATTTCAAGTGTTTTGCATCTTTCTGAGGAACAAATTGATAGAGTAAGAGAAGAGTGGAAACTTTTAAATTGCGATAAGCCAACTCTAGATGAACTAGTGAAATTTTCAGAGGAAGGGCATATTCCAGTGCGGATTGATCATTACTGGCGTAATATATTTAGTATTAATGACTCTAGCGGAAAAGAAAAATACTCAAATCTTGCTAAACTCATCAAGTCAATTTTAGTTTTACCTCATGGTAATGCTGATGCAGAAAGGGGATTTTCGGTTGACACTGCTCTGTTAAGGAAGGACAAAGCTAACTTAAAAGACTCAACTATAACATCATTAAGAATAGTTAAAGGGGCCATTAAACACTATGGATGTGTAAGTAAAGTTCCCATAACAAGAAATTTGTTAAATAGTGTTCGTGATTCACATAAATTTTATAAAGAGTATGTTGATAAGCTGAAGGAAGAAGAATCAAAAAAGGTAAAAGAAAGGAAGCAAAATAAAAAGGTAAAAGAAAGGAAGCAAAATAAAAAGGTAAAAGAAAGGAAGAAAATAAGGAAAAGCAGCTAGAGAAAAAAAGAAAAGCTGAGTTTGATGACAAAATAAAAGAAAATGATGCAGAAATAAATAGGCTTAAAAAAGATAAAGAAGCCTCCCTAGCAGTAATTCAAGAGGGAACAGAAGGAATGAGAAAAGCTGTAGAAAAACAAAATACTGTTGAAATAGCAGTTGCCTCTAACTTGATCATACAAGGTTCAGCTGAAATAAAGAAAACTGAAAGTAAATTAGTTGTGGTGGAAGCAGAAAAAGATAGGCTTATCAGGAAAAGGTTAAAACAATAATATGAAAAAAGTAATTCAGTGAACAATTGTACATAGTTCTTGGTTTTCAATTACCTTTTTAGGATATTATAATTTAATGTGAAACCTGAAAACTTTACTGTGAAAATCGTGAATTGCTTCTGGTTCAACAGCATATTAATGTTCAAAGTGAAACTTGAATGTGGTAAATATACTTGAATATGATAATAACACGTGAAAAGATAAGAACTGAACATTAGAAGTAAATCATACTTAAACTTTAGACATTAGACGTTATGCAAAAAATTTGGGTGTGAACTTCGACCATATATACTAATGGACTGCGCATTGGCAATAGCTGCATCAAAGCCGCCATGGCTCAAACATTGGGCACGTCATCATCAGAATCCAAATTTCGTGTAAAAATGCTGTTGTGATTACTAATTTACGCTGCAGAACTTCAGTGTTTTCGGTGTATTATGTGAATGCGCCTCATATATAATGAAAACTCTTCAGGTAAGTTTACTTATGAGCTATATACATGCATGATCGGGTTGTTTACATTTCGTGATTTATAATGTGATGAACATTTGCGCAGAATTTGGAACATGCATTCCATTTTTTTTCTTAAGTTACTATATTTTTATATCAATAGCTGCAAGTTTCTGGTTAAGTAATTGAACTTTATTGACTTAGGTATTTAATTCGTTTCTTACCCATGAAAAATCATAGAACTTCCTTTACTATATCGCTCAGAGCAACCATAAGCACAGCAGGTGTAACCCATCTTTTTGACTGATGTCATGTGATTTTATGTTGGAGCCAGAAATTTTGATGTCATGCGCAGTCTATCAGTATATATGGTTGAAGGGTGTGAAGCAAACTGTTTACAATGTATATAAAGTTGTTTTACTAGATGTATACAAAATATACATCTAGTTTTTATTGAAATACACTCCTAAAATTTTTCTAAAAATTCCTAAAATTCCTACCTAAAATTTTCCAGAAGTATGCTATGATCACTGTGTTTGTCTTCGTGGTTTATTCTTTGGGTCATAGTCAATAAGCTCATACGGATAAATACAACTTGACTGCTGAAATCCTTAAAACTGTTTTTAAATGTACATAGAATGTTTGTTTTTTAACGACCTGTAGAACTGTGTTCGCCAGTTTCAGCTTTGTCTCATTTTAGACTCTTGTAGCCATAATACACCATGCATAGGATATCTAAACATAGTAAAACATGACTATGAAAATACTTGGCGACTAGAAAGACTCCCCCTTGCGTCTTCAACAAAAAGGTACCAACTGACAAATGCAACTGTGGTGACCAGACCCAGGGTTTTCATAACACAGGATGGACTCTACCACATATCAAATACACTGCTGGCCACCCAAAATGCAACACAAAGAAGGACAAGAGATAGCAAAGCCAGATTTACTGGACACATAACAACAGATACAAAGATGAAGCAATTGAGCTTACAGGCCTGTGCGACTTGCGTAACACGCAAACATCAATAGTTCGTGTGGCCCCCATGGCTGACAATAACGGCCGCTACACGCCGCGGCATCGAACGAAAGAGGCTTTGGATGTGGGCTTGAGGTATGTCTGTCCAGGCTGCTTCCACACGTTGCCACAGTTCATCAGGCGTAGCCGCAGGTGGTGCTTGCCGGGCCACTCGGTTGCCGATCAGCGACCAGACGTGTTCAATGGGCGACATATCGGGAGAACAGGCGGGCCACAGCAGCAGTGAAGCCTGGTAGACCGTGAAGAATTGTTGCACGATGCGTGCCACGTGCGGGCACGCATTGTCCTGTTGAAACGTGGCCGCTGGCAGGTCCTGCACGTAAGGAAGGACTACAGGCTCCAAAACGTCGAAGATGTAGCTGTGGCTGTTGAGTGTACCGGCGATGCATACCAGAGGGGTGCGTGTGTCATATCCAAATGCGCTCCAAACCACAACTCCAGGCGACGGACCGGTATGGCGATGCATAATGCAGGTGTCGCACAGTCTCTCGCCACGGTGCCGCCACACGCAGATCCGACCATCGTGGTGTTGCAGGCAGAAGCAGGATTCGTCGGAGAAGACAATGTCGTGCCATTTCGTAGTCCAGGTGCGGCGTTGCACGGCCGACTGCCGCCGCACTCACCGGTGGTGTAACGTCAATGGTAATCGGAGCAATGGCCGCCGTGCGACAAGTCCCCTCTCCTGCAGACGATGTCCAATGGTACGTGCTGACACGGTTGTTGCGCAACACACCCTAATTCCTGTGCTAACATTCATGATGTGGCGGTACGAGCCGTCAATGCCCGCCGCTCAACATGGCGGTCCTCTCGTTCGGTGGTGTGCCGCGGCTGCGACAATCGCTCACATCCGTCCCTCCTGAACCCATCGAATCCATACTCGCCTCACTGTGGCTGGATGTCGTCCCACACAGGCGGCGATGTCTCGGTACGATAAACCGCTGTCGCGATAAGCCACTATTCGTCCTCTGTCGAACTCCGAAACGTGCTGGAATAACTGCCGTATTCTGCGACAAGGCATCGGGAAGCTTCCCACGAACAGGTCCGGCAGCACAACACACTTCCACTACTTACACCCTGCCTTCTGTGCACCCTTCTTATAGTGCTTCTCGGTGGCGTGCCGGGCGCACATGATTTGCATATGCCCTGCAATGCTAATCGTTTGCATGTCCTCTCGCGGGTGACGCATGCTGCGAATTTCAGGCCAATCTGATGCTTCCTTCTTGGTGCATTTTGAGTGGCCAGCAGTGTACTTAAAAGCACTCCAGATGTAAATGTGCATAGTTTGTTCTTCAGCAATACAGAATAGTAAATGCTGATAAATAAGTGCATATTACAGCACGTTTATTAAGAGTGACATTTGAACAAGTCACAACATTTAACTTAATAATGGCAAAAGTGTTGTAACGTATGGTTGTGATAATGTTATTGATTTGATTAGCTGGAATCTGTCGCATGTATTAGGAGTTAGAACCTTGGGATTATAGTGATGCTGTCAGAGGTAAAGAAAGATAAGATGAGACAAGACCAAGCATAAGAATTATCGTAGTATCAATCTACTGAATGTATGAGGAAAAGTGTTAAAATTTTTCATGTATAAGGTATGGGATGTATCATAAAAGAAAAAAAAAATGTGGGATTTTGTGGTACTTTATTTGGGTGCAAATAGTGTTTTATCTAGTTGGTATATTGTAAGGTGCAAAAGTCATGCAAGGTTATATTTCCATGGTTCAATACTTATGGATGCAAGCATGTGCAATACTACAATTTGATAGTACAAGGTTACATCTGGGGAATTTATGTATTCATGTAAGAGATTATCTGAGATTAAAAGTGAGCTTTGCAATGTATGTCATCCAGAATGAATAAAGTGTATAAGAAATAGACTGAATATAAATAAAGAAAAACGGATGCTGTAGTTCTGGAACAAGTAACTCTTAGTACTAAATGCAAAATTAGTCTGAATGGTGAAGTTAGGGTGGGATTATTTGGTGAATGAATTTAGCTTTGAAAATCATTTCTTTTATCTCTCACAAATAATGGGCTGTCAAAATTTCTAAAATGACTGAGTATGCAAATTGTAATTGTTCAGGTTGTGATGTATGGGAGTGAAACCTGGGAACTGCAGAATAGGTACAGGAGTTTTGTGGGAGAGAGTGATGCATTATTTATGGGGAGTTTACAGGAAGTTTCATTTTGATCATATATGGGAAAACAGTTATGTAATGTGGGACAACGTGAGTAGGGTGGAGATTTATACAAGGTTGATTATAATTAAATTACCCCTATTCAGAGTTGTTTGCAGAGACAACTAGTGGCTGAAACTCAACCAAACTTGGTAGGAATTTCCCAGATCATAAGATATTTTTTGAAAATCAAAAAAAAAATCCCTAGTAGTGCAAAATTTGGCACTTTGACTAGGTAAATAACACTTTGTAATGTGTATGGGTGTGTGATTGGCAAATTAACAGTAGCCAAATGTTACATTTTTATTAAATTTTGTGTCTGCCCAAATGTTCTTGTGTAATTGTGGAATGATGAAATTGTTAAATGACATTAAAGTGGTTCTGTAACATAAAACTGGTGGAGAGTCCACTAGATGGTGTTTAGAAAGATCATGGGTATTATTTAATGTGTCCTGCATTCTGATGGACCAAAAACTGAATCCTCAGTGTTTTCAACAATAAAATGCAATTGATCTGGAGCGATGTTTCTCCCATCCTGCCAAGTTTAATACATAACCATCATACATTGTGCTTTTTAGGTGACCCCTCAGCCATAAGTGGCAGGGGTTGTGTGGTGAACAAGGTTGCATCAACTTCTGTACTGACTATGACTTGCTTCATCCTGGGTAAAAATTGGTTGTTTTAAGATATCATCTTTGCTACAGTTGTGGAATGATAAAACTGTGTAACATGTCATGCTAATGCTGTGGCTACAGTGTACTGTAGTTGTAGAGCAATCCCTTGTGGGTGGATAGGTTTATTATACCCTTTTTCTTCTTGGTCTGATTGTCAAGTATCATTTCCACAAACTGATGAACCATAAATGAAGTATGTACACTATCTACCAACAAGTAATTAGACACCTGTGATAGCAAAGGGAAAAAAAGTTAATTTACCTTCAATAGTTGGTGGAGCCTCCACGAGCGGCAATTACAGCTGCGACCCTCCGGAGCATACTCTCAACCAGGCGTTGTACGACGGCTAGCGGCATTTTCTTCCACTCTGCTTGGAGAAGACAGGTCAGTTCCTTCACAGACTTCGAACGGTGGGGGCACCCCTTAAGTCGACACTCCAACTCGTCCCAGAGGTGCTAGATAGGGTTAAGGTCCGGGCTCTGCGCAGGCCAGTCCATTGGATTAACCCCATTGTCACCATACCAAGCCATGGTGGACCTCGCATTGTCGTCCTGAAAGTAACATGGGTCCACCCTGTAAAACTGTCACAACGTAGGAAGCGCATGGTCATCCAAAATAGTGCAGTAGGTCTCTGCGTTGAGTCTTCCAGGAATTGCGACCAAGGGTTCCGTGCCATACCAGGAGAAACGCCCCCATAGCATAATTCTACCGACTCCGACCTTCACAGTTGGCACAATACATTCTGGCAGGAGGCGTTCTCCAAGCAGACGCCAAACCCAGACCCTGCCATCCGAACGGTAGAGGGTGAACCTTGATTCGTCACTCCAGAGAACCTGTTTTCACTGTTCAACGGTCCACTGTCGACGTTCTTTGCACCACGTTAGCCGAGCAGCGCTATTGGACTTGGTGATCAAAGGCTTGTGGGCGGCAGCACGTCCATAATAACCGAGCAAATGGGCTTCCTTGCAGATGGTATTCATCGAAAGAATACTCCCAGATGCCTGTTGAAACTCCTCGCGGATGTGGCCCATCTATTTGGTGCGGTTCTTCTGAATTTCTCTGGCCAGCACCCGTCTGTCTCCAACTCCCAGTTTTGTGGGTCTGCCGGGTCGGGGCACATTCCGACAGTCACCTCTCATCTTCCACTTGCCAATCACGTAGGCCACTATCGATTTTGGGTACTTCAACTCGCTGGATATGTCACGTATGAATCGGCCATTTCTGTGATACCCGACGATTACACCTTTCTGGGAATCGGAGAGCTCCGAACTGCGTGGCATCTTGCATGCGACTGGTTGCGTTGTTGTTTCCCACACGATATTTAACGGCTGCGGCCATGATGTGTATCAGGACCGCAGATATTGTAGATTGCAGGGGTGTCAATTACTTGTTGGTAGATAATGTAGTTGTCAGTGGACTGACTCTTCACAGTATCTTGCAACATTTGCATTCACAGAGCATTTCAGCAGCATTTTCATTGTGCTGGTGCTACGGCTTCACTGGTATGGCACATTCAGGCACAATGAGGATCATGTTCCTGAAAGAATTATAAAAAAACATGTTTTAGGATGTGTTCCTACGTAGTTTGAGTTTAACCCACTGATCGTCACTGCATATGCCTCTGAATAGGGATAGTTTAATTTTAATCACCCTGTATTCTGAGGTGATATTGAATGAATGATGGGGTTCTAAGAATTTATTCAGCCAACATAACTGGAAAGAGAATTTAAAGGAAGCCAAAGAAATCTTAGGTTGATCTCAATTTAGGAATGTCTGAAAAAGTTGCATGAAGCACTACAGGTTGTGTGGTGGATGTGTGTAAAGCTTGACTTTGAGGCAAGTGCACTATAAACAGTGGTGTTAAATATATTATCTTGCTTTCAGGAGCTAACCTCTGAATTTCGAAGGGCAGCTTTATGTGTAGGTCTGTGTCGTACAGTGGCTTGATTGAAAGTCTCTTTTAGATAGTAAGACAACTGTGGAGAGAACCTGTAATGAAGTGAATAGCAACAAATTTGTAGTACAGTGCATTTTAAGTTAATTTGTTTGTACATTGTTACAATTTATTGCTTTAGCCATGATTAACAGCATTTTCCTGTATCCAGGAACAGTGTTATTTGTGTAATGCTGCAATTTATTTGTGTCTGGGAACTGAGATTGTCTTGTTTGTAGCATGTAGAATATGAAGTTTTGTGGAGTTCTTCTACATGAATGTTACACAACATTTATAAAACAATAGCAAAAGAAAAGTCTCATGGTTACTTCTTGAAGTGAACAGCAGCATGAAAATGAAAAGGTGGAAGAGAATGAAAAGCTCGGTCAGCACGGAATAGCAGCCTGTCGGAAAATGTTAGTTCTGCCTTGATAAATGCTTCATTTCTGGGAGAAAGCTTGGAAGAGCAAGTATGTACAGAATAGAAATGCTATATTCACTTGGGTTTTATAAACCTAAGAAAGGAGGGGAAGGAAAAGGTAGTTTCTCTAAAGTTCTCTTCAGCTTTAGATGGTTTAGGCATGGATGGTTGATTGTGAAAAAAACCTTGTATTCCCAGTATGAGTATATAATTGTTCCTGTTTTGATATAAATTTGCAAAACTTCGGTACTACAGAAAAACTGTTCTTAAAAGTTTCATAAGGGGTGTTACTTAAGGGTTCCCTTGCAGCTCATTTGGAGCATACAGAAATATAATTATTTTCTTTAACTGAACATGTGCAGCTAATGAATTTTAATTGAAACTAGACCTTTCATGATAGAGAGATATACTTGGGTTCAGTTCCAAATATAAGCTTGGCTTCCCTACACCAAAGACAGCAGTGGTAATAAGTATTTCTGTAAACGGAATGATCAGACTGCTGAAGCATAGCTTCAAAAACCCCATGATGCACCCCCCCCTCATTACAGGGAACAAGTTTTTCAGTAAACTGAACAAATTTCAGTTCTTACTTCAGGTACCTTTGATGCTGATCATTTGGCTGTGCACCTGACACCATGAGCAGTGAAATCAGAGGCAATAAATAAATAGGTTGTGTCATAACTTCATATAACTCTGAATAAATTTGTGGGCTACACTTAACTCCAAACATGCCAGTCCCTTCTCAGTGTATAAATATTTATGTGAACACATGTGAAAAGCATCTTTATATAGTTTGATTCAAGATTTGCTGCTTATGTAAATAATTTGCATCCATTTTTACTTATGCGCATTTTTGCATTCAGTAGAGATTTTGGAAACACTTTTATATAAAGTTCATATGTATGACAAACATATGATGCATGAAGATGTTTAACTTATTTTTACCGCATTTTTTTTTCACAGTTCTTGGGATAAGATGTATGTTGTTTTGCAAGGAAACCTCCTGTATTTCTACAAAGATCAGAGGCATTACAAACAGGTATGCAATTCAATGTTATCTATGGCTAAATCATTGTGAATCGGAAAATGCCACTGATGCACTATCCTTGATCATTATTTAAAAAAAAAAAAAAAGTTATTGCTCATGCATATAATATGTAGCTTCTAAAATATTGAGGGTGTTTTTTTTTTTTTTTTTTTTGTTTGTAGTGGGAGGGAAAATATTTGTTTTGTGGAATATTGAAATTTTCATAAAGTTTAAAGTAGACTACTTCTGGTTAACAACATTAATTTAATATTTCAGAACTCCAAAATTGAAAATTGCGCCTTTCAAACTAGAAGTACTTTTTTTTTCATTCATTAAAATATCATGCCTGCATACCCAAAAATGTTTGTGTTGGCTAGACAGCACATAAACACAGCATTAGTTTATTTATTTTTATTTTTTGTTCTCAAACTAATTACATACGAAGTTTCACTGCCTCCCTTATTATCCACTGCAAAATATCCTGCCTTTAACAAATTACTATCTGTTACAAACAGCCTGTTTTCCACACTCAGTTAATCTTGTTCCAGATCTTCCTCTCAGTCTGCAGCAAGCATTTCAGACTGTAACACACATTGTGAGACAATATTTTTTCTCCCGTATGCCACATGTGCCTAAATCACTTAGGTGTATTCTCCCATTAATGTTGTTGTCCAGCAAAGTGCCCAACTCAGATCAAATGGCTACTTTACTCTTTTTGTAATGTTGTTCAGCAAAGTGCCCAACTCAGATCAAATGGCTACTTTACTCTTTTTGTACACTAAAAGCACTATTTATTATACAACTACACCTATCTATAAACCAGCCTTATTAGTCCACCAAAAACCCATGTGGGCTATGAATAAGTTGGGCATCTACCTGTTCTACAGCATGCACACAAGTGTGATGGGTAAATATAGCGACATAAACAAATTCTGTTGTGTGCAGAGAGTTGATGCAAGGAACATGGGATGCTCCGTATCTGCAACTGCAGAATGTTCGGGATTTCATCAATGTGCAACTGTTGCACATATGGACCAGCAGTTGCTAGGGAAAATGGGGCTGTAAGTAGACCATTCATGTTCAAGGTGAGCACCTCTTTCTGTGTCATGTCTGATTGGAGGGCCACAGTGGAGAGGATTGAGTCTGCTTTCAATGATGTGGCACCTATGAAAGTTTGTGAAAAAACTATTCTATGTATGATGGCATGACTGGGCTATTATTACAGACTTCTACTTGGAGTAATTTTGTTAAAAGCAAGTCGCTGGACTATTAGGCTGTAGTGGGCAAAAAAGCATTGCCACCGGAGTGTGAAAGACATAGGCTGACCATACGTGCCGTTTTGAACGGGACAGTACAGTTTTTTTTCATATTTCTTGGCCGTCCCGTTGTTTTAATAAAACTGTCAATTTTGTCCCGTTTTTAATAAAAACTATAAATATAATTGTATTGGGTTGTCGGAAAACTCATGACGTATTTTAGCCATGTTTTGCAAAGGTCATTTATTGATAGAAAGATCAATCAATGATATAATGCCCGTTTTGTTCGATAACCTTTTGCCATCTTTCAGTGAGCTGCAGAATGCCTCGTTCATAGGACCTGTCTTTTGTGGCGAAAAATTGTACAAGGTGCTGATTTACAGACTCATCTGAATTGTATGTTATACCACGCAAGGACTGTTGAAGAGAGCGAAACAAGTGAAAGTCTGACGGCGCAAGATCAGGCGAGTATGCTGAGTGTGGCAATATTTCCCACCCAAGCTCCAATAATTTTTGGCGGGTGATCAAACTTGTGTGTGTGGTCTCACGTTGTCGTGATGGAACACACCTTTACGATGAACAAGCTCTAGACATTTCTGGATGATTGATTCGTTCAAACTGTCCAATTGCCGACAGTACACATTCGAATTGATTGTTTAGTTCGGTGGTTGGAGCTCGAAAAACACGACAATTTTAAAATCCCACCACACTGAGACCAGAGCCTTCCGCTGATGAATGTCTGCTTTGGATGTCGTTTGAGGCGAAGCAGCACGTTGGGACCAAAATCACCAGCACGGAATTTTGTGAACCACCGCTGGCACTGACGTTCTTGTAGAGCATTATCACCGTACCCTTTACGCAACTTTTCACAAGCTTGACGCGCGTTTTTCCCTTTACGGAAGTAAAACAGTAAAATATGGCGAAAATGCACAGTTTGGTCTTCCATCTTCAACTTGATGTCAAATCTCTGCAAATCAACCAAATTGCTCACTATTCCTTTTAGACTGCTGCTAGAACTGGCACCTGTCGAATGCCATAGCAATAACAGAGCTGCGCATACCTCTAGTACTTCCAAAACGGCCCAACCGCCATCTAGTGCCAAAATCGTCATGACTTTTCCGACAGCCCAATTTATTGGTCAAGCAAAGTTTTTTTCTGAAATGAACAAAAACGCCTAGAATACATTCCTGTATCTGATAGATGGGGTGCAAATTTTTTCTAAAATGAGCGAAAAATGCCTAGACTTTCAGGACTTTTGTAATATTGTAGAGTTTATTCTTTGTCTTCCAAGTTGTAATATTGTAGAGTTTATTCTTAGTCTTCCAGGAAGTACAGCACCTGTTGAGAGAATATTTTCTGTTATGAACAGTATGTGGTCAAAGGAGAAATCTAGGTTAAGTGTTGAGACAATGAAAGCCATGTTAGTTGTAAGACAAAATTGTGTCCTGGAGTGCGAGAAGTTTTATGATAAGGTGTTGAAAGACCGAAGTTTGCTGTGTAGGAATACTTCATCGGAGAAATATTCATGGTACGATCATGGTGAAATACAGTCTCCTGTTATATGTACCTAAATTTTTGTATGGATTCTGTCACTGTTAATTGAAGAATAATGGTAAGCTCAATATGTTTAAGTAATAACTTTTTTTATTGTCTTACTTTTTTTGTCCCGTTTTTGTTTCAAGGAAAATATGGTCACCCTAGGAAGACTGGAAATGAGCAGCTTGGTTTGACGAATTGGAATTCCAACTACTACACACCTACAGGAGTGTGTGTGTGCGCCATTGACACCAGGTCATGGGTACTATGGGCCAGAGACATAATGGCACATGTTTACCTTTATGTGAATACATATAGTTCAGTCCTTATGAAATATAAAATATTGATTAATTAGAATGTTGCCCAGGACTAAAGAATTAATGTTTTTGTGGGTTTCTTTTTTGCCAGTTATTTTTTGTCACAATAAATGCTTTACTTTTTGTTTGCTTGATTTAGGGCAATATTTTTTTATCTGATTTTCAAATCAGTAAGGTTATTTTCTATTTGTAAGAATTCTCTGATTTGAAGTATTTGAGTTAGCTTATGCCTTTGGGTGTCTGCATACAATGATTCATTTTATTACTCCATGAGTTAAGGGTTCGAGTTTTTTTCCAAGTGGGGGAGGGTGCATTGTTTCAGTTTTGCAGATGCCATGTATTTATCCAGCCTTTGGAAAAGCATTTTAATCTTTGCCCTTGGAAAGTTGCATTATTTTTGGAGTGGGAGGGGTAATTAATGCCTGAGGAAGTGCAAAAAGGTTATGTAGATAATAAAAGGGGGTAAATGCATTTTTTTTTATTTTGCCACTGTGTGGTAATCATCTGATGATTTGAACATCAAGAGCAGTTGTCTTTGTGGCAATCTGTGAAATCAATGAACTTTTAAAGGGAAAATATAATTCAAATTTTTCATGGAAAACAAATTTCAGATCCAGAGTGTTTCTTTAGAAACAAATATCCCTTTTAATATTGATCCAGATTCCCTGAAAACTTTATCATTTCTGTTAGGCTTCTGAATATTGGCAGATTTCATCAAAATTCAGCGGAGCCACTCTTCAGTGGCATTCTGGTTTTCATTAGGATGCAGAAAATGCATGTCTTAATATGATGGTCATATATCATTAAGCTGTTCTGAGTTTCATAGTTTGGCTTCTCAAAGCAAGGTTGTTGCAAATCTAAGTTACTGATGTTAGATAGTTCAAACTCTGCTGTGACTTTACAGTACTAGTAAACATCAACAATGTTTGCATGATTGTCATTATGAAGTTATACATTCTGCCAATGTTTCTTTTAAATATTTACGGCTTGCACTATGAATTGGTCAAAACAGCTGATCATTAATTTTTTTAAATCAAAATTTGTAATTAGCAATATCTTTGAGCACTTTTTTTATTTTCCATTAAATTTCAATGGGTTTTTTTTTCCTTTAGGAACCTGAAAATTACTATCGTAATGAGAGTCCTATAGATCTACGAGGAGGTACAGCACAAGTAGCAACAGATTACACAAAGAAAAAGCATGTTTTGCGTTTGAAGTAAGTCATATTAAGCACTTCCTAAAAGAGCTTAAAATATTTTTTATTTTAATATTTCTCTCATCACATTGTTCATATCACTGTTTGCTGCTTGAAATGTACTTGTTACTTGACCTCATGAAATTCGTTATTTCTAAATACCATTGTACGATTGTTTCATGAGCAACTTGGCTTTTAGTGCAATTGAAAAACTACATAGCTTGTCCCAAAACAACTGAGAACGTTTTTATAAAAAATGTGCAATACTGTGTTCGACCTTGGCACAAGTCTCAAAAAAATGGTAGTCGTTGTAGTAACAATAGCAACCGGCCACACCTATTTATCACATGTACGTTGTCTGTACTGCACAGTTTAATAAGCATTGTTTTGTGAGCCCCTAACAAGTGTTTTTGCTCTGTGATTTTTCAGAAAAATGGATGTGAAAGAGGAACAAATATGTGCCATTAAATTTTGCTGTAGACTTAAGAAGTCTGTTGGCGAGACTTTGCGTCTTATGCAAAAGGCTGATAAAAATGAATGTCTAGGAAAATCAACAATTTACAGATGGCATAAAGAATTTATGAATGGTTGTGCATCGGTGGCTTTAATCCCACAGGGAGAAAGCCTTTCAACAAGTGTTAGAGGTAAACATTAATGCAATAAGTACAGGAAGACTAATATAGCAGTTAGCTAGAACTATGATAAAATAAATAAAATTTACCATAGACTTCATGAAAAATGCATAAAAACATTATCACAGTTAGTCAAATGTATTATAATATGCACAGCAACATTGCTATATATTTACAAAAGCCAAGCACAGTGAAGTTTTGAAACTCTAAAACTCGCCTAAGAAGTTATAGGCAAAAGGCAGGTTTTAGGGTTAAAAAAATTTCACTATGCTTGGCTTTTGTAGATATATACACTATCTACCAACAAGTAATTGGACACCTGTGCTAGCAAAGGGAAACTAAGTTTATTCACCTTCAATAGTTGGTGGAGCCTCCACAAGCGGCGATTACAGCTGCAACCCTCCGGGGCATACTCTCAACCAGGCGTTGTACGAAGGCTAGCGGTATTTTCTTCCACTCTGCTTGGAGAAGACAGGTCAGTTCCTTCACAGACTTCGGACGGTGGAGGCACCCCTTAAGTCGACGCTCCAACTAGTCCCAGAGGTGCTCGATAGGGTTAAGGTCCGGGCTCTGCGCAGGCCAGTCCATTCGATTAACCCCATTGTCACCATACCAAGCCATGGTGGACCTCGCAACATGACAGGTGGCATTGTCATCCTGAAAGTAACATGGGTCCACCCCGTAAAACTGCCCCAACATAGGAAGTGCATGGTCATCCAAAATGGTGCAGTAGGTCTCGGTGTTGAGTCTACCAGGAATTGCGACCAAGGGTCCAGTGCCATACCAGGAGAAACACCCCCATAGCATAACTCCACCGCCGCCGAACTTCACAGTTGGCACAATATATTCCGGCAGGAGGCGTTCTCCAGGCAGACGCCAAACCCAGACCCTGCCATCCGAACGGTAGAGGGTGAACCTTGATTCATCGCTCCAGAGAACCTGTTTCCACTGTTCAACGGTCCACTGTCGACGTTCTTTGCACCACGTTAGCCGAGCAGCGCTATTGGACTTGGTGATCAAAGGCTTGTGGGTGGCAGCACGTCCATGATAACCGAGCAGATGGGCTTTCTTATGGATGGTATTCATCGAAAGAACACTCTCGGATGCCTGTTGAAACTCCTCGCGGACGTGGCCCATTGATTTGGTGCGGTTCTTTCGAATTTCTCTGGCCAGCACCCGTCTGTCTCCAACTCCCAGTTTTGTGGGTTTGCCGGATCAGGGCACATTCCTACAGTCACTTGCCAATCACGTAGGCCACTGTCGATTTTGGGTACTTCAACTCGCTGGATATGTCACGTATGGATCGGCCATTTCTGTGATACCCGACGATTACACCTTTCTCAAAATCAGAGCTCCGAACTGCGTGGCATCTTGCATGAGACTGGTTGCGTTGTTGTTTCCCACACTATATTTAACGGCAGCGGGCGTGATGTGTATCAGGACCGCAGATATCATCGATTGCAGGGGTGTCCGATTACTTGTTGGTAAATAGTGTAGTTATGGTTCACATTTCAAAATAATCAATTCACAGAATTTTAACCGAGCAATTTGAGCATGAAACTAGTTTGTTCAAATTGGGTTCCCCATTTCTTTTCATGTGCAGTGCTGCACATGACCAGTTCTATCATTTCTTATTTAGAGAAAATGAATATTAAGTTAATGCCCTTACCTTCATATAGTCCAGATTTCTCAACCCATGTGAATTCGGTTGTTCCCCATTTTGAAAAAGATATTATGGGGACAACAATTTTAGACTGATCAACTTATTATAGCTGTGCAGGAATGCTTTAACAGCATTTCAGAATAATTCCAGAAGACATTCAGAAACTGGTAGGGGAATGTTGGGACACCTGTACTTGATGCAATGGACAGTGTTTTGAAAAAGATGACCACTTCTTTGATAATTAAGGTATGCATATTTTTTTTTGTAAACACATTCTCAGTTGTTTTAGGTCAACCCTTGTACCTGGGTATTCTATAGATTTTAAAGCTTTTCCTTGAAAGTTGAACAAAAGAACCCTAGTTTAACAGAATTGACTTCCTTTTTTTTTTTTTTTTTCCTTATGCCAGCTACATTTTGTAAGTGCATAAGTTCTTGCCATTTAGTTTCCTGTCAAGGAAGCTTTGTGTTAGGCTTCCAAAACATGGAACAGATTGCAGCACCTTACAGTTAGTCAGCAGGAGCTTCATTATAATAAAACCAAGCAGCTTTAAAAATTGCAACTCATTTAGTGTTATAGCATTTGAGGTGTTAACACAAGTTTTAATAAAATACACCTTTGTCACTGTTTGCCTTTTTGCATTTTGTTTGATTTAAAAAAAAAGAAAGAAAAAAAAAAAGAAAAGGCAGCTGCTGAGACACGGCGAGACATGTGCTATAATGGGATGGATTCTCTTAAATGAACAAACACACTGAAATTGGCTCATGTGATATGACGCTTTTGAGGTAGTCCCTATTCAGGACTACTTCCTAAAGTGTGTGATGAAGAAATATTGGCCGCCCCGGTGGCGCAGTGGTCTAAGCGATGGCCTCTGATCATTCGTCCGAATGGGGTCCGGGTTCGAATCTCGGTGAGGCATGGATGTTGTGTTTGTCTTACGGCACTGGCTCTCTCCCTTCCCTGGAACCAGTGACCCTCAAATTAGGGAGTTGCTCACGGTGGTCGTTTAACCTCCAATCCAAAAAAAAAAAAAAAGAAGAAATATTGGTGGTAATCAAATCAGACCATCAAGCTTGTGAGAATATTGCCAATAAGCTTTCGGTTAATCTAACAACTATCATGAGAATTCAGGCTTATTGGAATGTATGAAACTGGATCAGTGGGTACCACATCAATTATTGGCTAAGAACAGAATGGATAGTGATTAATAACAACGAACTGTACACCAACTATACATAAAATAGTATAGCTATACTAGTAATCTGAATTGATTAGAGCATGTAGAATATAGAAATCAAAGTTTCCAAGCTTTCGCACATCAAAGAATGGATAGTGACTATAAGCATATCTGCAAGGTCAAAATCAATCAATTCTTAGATAGAATGGTGAGTGGAGATGAAAAATAGGTGTCATACAAGAATATTATACATTAAATTTTTCTGCAAACAGGGGAGCAAGCTTCAGGAACAACTCCAAAAACTGATCTCTACCCAAAGAAAGGTCATGCTCTGCATTTGGTGGGATTGCAAGGGAATTATCCACACTTAAACTTTTGGTACCTAACCAATCACTGAGAGTCTTTACTGTCTGCAACTTGACAGTAAACAATACTTTTTTATAGTCCAAGCATCCCAGTTTAGAGAATTGGAAAGATGTCTTCTATCGTGGAAATGCAGCACAAATTGCAGGAACTTGTACCTCATCCCCTGTATTCACTGGACTTTAGCATCTACTGATTTTCACTCATTCTGGTCACTACAGAATCGTGTGGTTGGTAAAACCATGAAAAATCGCAGAGGTGGAAATGGTGGTTAGCCTTATTTTACTCAAGATGTTACTTTCTTTGATGGAGGAATTAAACAGCGAACTGAACAATTAGACTACGTCAGGTCTAATAATAGACTATGCAATAGATAAAACAAAACTTTGTGTAAATAAAAAGCAGCCTTGTTTTTTATGTATGCAAATGGCTAGAACTTTCACACAATTTTGTTATGATATAGTTGTAAGCTGTTCAGTTATATTCAACATTTGGGAATTTTGGTTGCAATGTAGTGCTAATTATTAAGTGGTCAGTACTTAGCTTCCAAATTCCCATGGCTTTGTCAAATAATATACCCTGTTAAGTACCACCATTAAGACTGCATTGAAATGTTGCTCTATTTTATTTTTATTTTATTTTTCTTGCGGCACTCCCACTCCTTTTGCGATAAATTAACATTTTAAAACTCGCTAATTTCTAGATTTGACTGGAAAAAGTAAGTTCAGTTTTTTAGGAAGAAAAAAAAAACATTGAAATTTCTAGTGTTTTATTGGGGAATTATGGTATGTAATGCTTTTTTCCTCAAATTTAAGATATATCTAAATGTGTCAAACATTTAAAAATCCCTGATAACTGCAGAAATGTTGAAACATTAAAACACATAATCAATTTAAACAGAACCCCACCCTCCCCCTTAACAGTTGTGATTTGTAGATAAATCGTGGTTTGACTTTTAGAAACTTCAAAAATGAGTACTGACATTAGTTCTTGTAATGTGAATCTACAGGGTGATCCAAAAGCGTAGAAACCCAAAATCCCATTTGCAATATTTTAAGTCAATGGTACAACAGAATATATGGCATTGTGTATTTGCATATAGCTTTCAATATCCCACAATTACGTATAATGGTACTTTGCATACTGATTTCAGTGTACCCCATCGATATAGAATGGTGCTTTGAATACAGATTTGAGTATGCCATGTCTATGTGAAATGGTGCTTTGTGTAACTACACCATTTGTCAGTCTTTTTATGATGGCTACAAGATTTGATACACCATGCACAGTCATCAACTTGGGCTAAGGACAATGCCCATAGGAGGTATTGACTCATTTTGCAACAAGCCAACTGCTGCATAAACAGGTACTAACCACCACCACTGGTAGGTTTTTGGGGCTTCTTTTTCATCCTGTAACATAACAATTTATCAGCTACTTACTGTGGCAGTGGTGCATGCATGTCAACCATTGTTACCTTCCACTGACACTAGGTGTTATTGACATCTTTAGCAGTGAATCCTGGTTTTGTTCAAGGGCTGAAATTGCTGTGTGCATGTGGAGGCAGTGTGGGGGGTGCTCCAATCCAGCTGTCCATTGTTAAAACGATTCAATGCCTAAGCATGTTATACCACTCAACCCGCAGTAGGTTATGATAATGAGTTGGCTTTGGTATCTATCTCAGGTTATTTGACTACATGGCTGTTCATCGGTGTCTTCGGAACTGTAGGACTTTACTTTGATATAGAGATGCCTGATAAATGTTTCAGTAAGATAATGCCACTTAAAATCACTTATGGGTGTCTACAACTTTGTAAGCACCTTTTGTGAATAATCAGATCTGTGGCTTTATTGCCTATCAGGTATGTCTGGGCTTTCATAGGATGTTGTCTACATACTGTAACCACACTGAAAGACTAACTGAATTAGGCATGTGCTGTGCGATACTTTAGAATGATATATCTCAGACTCCATGCAGTTTCGTATAGCTGTGTGCATGTGTCAAGAACTGTGAAGATTAACAAGGAACTGATTATCACTGTAAAATATTCGCCTGTGGAATAAATGTATGCCATCCTGTAACATGACAAACCATTTGACTGCAATAATACCTTACTTAGCTATCAACATCCATCCATCACTAAGCTGTTCTCAAAGATTCTGAGGTTAGCTCGAATGAGATTCAGAGGTAACCTTGATGAAAAACAATGTAGAGAACTGCCACACTATCAATGTCAATTGTGTATATGTTCTGCATGATTTATCCACAGCCTCCATTTTCATACATTAAATGGCCTTTATTATTTGTTAAGGTGGTCATCCTCACCATATGACTGATATGTAAAAGTAAAGTAGACTTGGTCGAATTTTTTCGCATTCTATGGCATACTGTTTCTGGGAACAGAGAATTCTTTTGTTTTTAATCTAAAGCTTTCAAACAACTGTTCAAATTAAAAATATATGTACAAGGGAGAGTCAAATGAAAGTCTTAAATAATTTTTTCTTGCAATTAATTGAACAAAAGTGGTATGCACCTGTATCATTTTTTAATGTAATCTCCATTTTGTGCAATACAAGTCCTCCAGCACTTACAAAGTGCATAGATTCCTGTAGAAAAAAATTATTTTGCTTCTGTGTGCAGCCACTTGTGCACCGCCTGCTTCACCACTTCATTGGACGTGAAAGTCTTTCCTCCCATCTTATCTTTGAGTGGTCCAAAGATGTGGTAATCGCTTAGGAGCAAGGTCTGGTGAATACGGCAGATGTGGAAGACACTCGAAGTGCAGGCCTTGTATAGTTGCAATCATTTCACAAGCAGTATGGGGCCGAGCATTGTAGTGTTGCAACAAGACACCAGTGATCAGAAGTCCACGTCATTTGGATTTGATGGCAGGTCTGAGATGATTCCTGATAAGAACTGCATACATGTCACTGGTTACAGTGGACATGTAGAGCTCCAAAATTATGCCTTGTTCATCCCAAAAGAGTCTGTATAACCTTTCCTATCGTTGGCTGTGTTCAGAACTTCTTCAGTCTTAGTGAGGAGGGATGGCACCATTCCTCACTCGCTCTCTTGGTTTCTGGCTGATGACAGTGAACCCAGGTTTCATTTCCAGTAACAATTCTCTGTAGGAAGCCATCACCTTCTGCTTAAAAGTGCCAAAAAGTTCTTGACAGGCATCAACAATTCATTGTTTCAATTCTGGAGTCAGCTGGTGTGGTACCCACCTTGCAGACACTTTGTTGAACTGGAGCACATCATGAATGATGTGGTGCACTGAACCATGACAGATGTTTAAAAGTTAGACTATTTCATCCACCATCACTCTGCGATTTCCCATCACAATGCCTTCAACTGCTGTAATGGACTCTGATGTCACTACTCTGTATGCCTGACTCGGTTGAGGAAAATCTGTTGCAGAACCCACACAGTTTCGAAAACTTCCTAGGCCATTCATACACTTGCTAGAGTCGGAAATGTATCGCCATACTGCAACTTCATTTGACAATGAATTTCAATAGGTTTCACACCTTCACTACTCAAAAAATGGATGACAGAACGTTGCTCCTATTTGGTGCATGCCTCAAGTGCGGTGGCTATCTTTACACTTCTACTGTGAAATCGCTACACTTGTCTGCACTGTGCTGCCACCAGTAAGAAAATCTTTTAGTCATTGGTAACAATATTGCTAAGCTTTAGGACAATGACACTGTATTTTGAATTCTTTAATGCACTTTTAAGATTTTCTTTTGACTCGTGATATATATCTTCAAAGGCAAAAAAAGCGAACTGGCTAACCTCTACATGTAGTTGGTAAACAATAAGGACAGCGTGACTGTCTGATATCGTGGCATCTACCATCGTTAACTGCAAATAACAGTATGTTTCCCCAGTTAAAGTTCACATTTCACAAATGGATTTTTCAAAATTGACTCCATAGCATTTGTTACTGTAAATGAATAAAATTTTTGCATTTGTCAATGAAAGTTCTGTGTAAACCATAGAGAGAAATTGCAGAGACAATAATGCACCCCAGTTTGCTCTTGGCTGTCTTAAACACCTGTTGTGATGTTACATCCTAAGATGTTGTTCTTTCCCTTTTTCTATCCTTTTGCTTTTTAAAACAATTATGATAGTCATTTTGTATGCATTTCAGATTGCTATGTACAACATGTGATGTATGTGCTTAAACTGTATTTTACATCATTAACTCACTAATGCACTGGTATGTGCACAGGCACAAACATACATGGGTTAGCATGCTAAGCTCATAAAAACTGTAGTTAACAATGGATAAACGTAAAAGTATAATATTCACAATACAATAATGTTGTAGAAAAAGTGCAGAAAAATGCCAATTACTGTATCTAAGATAAAGCAATAACATTTTAAACTAATCTAGCAGTGTTTATAGCATCATACATGCATATACACTGAAGTGCCAGAAAAACTGGTACATACTAGCTTATGCAAAATACATAGCAACGTCACCTATGTACGTACTAGATTGCGTCCACCAGTGCGTATATAAAACGATAAGACATCCTTGCCAGCTGTCAGAGCTGTTTTTGGCATGAGAATGAAGAGTAATAACGATTTAAGCAATTTTCAACGCGGTGTCATAGTTGACGCTCGCGAGATGGACCATAGTATTTTGGAGGTAGAAACTAAGTTTGGATTTTCACGGACGACCATTGCAAGGGTGTAACCGTGACTACAAGAATTCAGGCAAAACCTCCAACCTAAGATGCCAGTGTGGCCGTAAAAAGAAATTGGGTGAACGTGACCATCGTCGGCTGTCAATCGTTTCATGCGATAGGCATGCAACACTTTCGCAGGTATCATCGGAATTCAATGCTGGAGCCTCAACAAGCATCAGCGTCCAGACTGTGCAACGTACCCTGCACGATATGGACTTTGGGAGCAGACGCCCAACTAGAGTCCCCTTGATGGGTGCATGACACAGAGCTATGCGCCTCGCTTGAGCACGGCAACACCGCCACTGGACACTTGATGACTGGAAACATGTAGCCTGGTCTGAAGAGTCGCATTTCCAACTGTATCTGGCAGATGGATGGATTCGTGTGTGGCGCAAATCCCATGAAGCCATGGATCCCGCCTGTCAACAGGGAACTGTACCGGCTGGTGGAGGGTCCGTAATGGTATGGGGTGTGTTTAGCTGGACTTCACTGGGACCCCTGGTATGTCTACAAACATCTGTGACCGGCCAACACTATGTGCGCATCCTTTCTGACGAGGTACTCTTTAATGTCCTGCATTCATGCTGATGGGTTGGGCCTGTTCCAACAGGACAATGCACCTCCACACAAATGTCGGGATGCCACATTATGGTTAGAGGAGCATTCATCTGAGTTTAGGGTGTTGCCATTACCACCCAAGTCCCCAGATCTGAACATGATGGAACACATTTGGGATGTCATGCAACGCGCTATCGAACACAGGAATCGGAGACCTCGGAATACACCCGAATTGTGGAACGCTCTGCCGGAAGTATGGTGTGCATTGCCTACAGCATATTTCCAGAAGCTAGTGGAGTCCATGCCCCATCATATTTCCGCAGTCCTGCGCTCCCGTGGGGGCCTACCAAGTATTAGACTGGTGTACCAGTTTTTCTGGCACTTCAGTGTACATTTATGGCGATAGTAATGACCTTCGGTATATAAGACACAGGGTGATTTTGAAATAGTTTTTTTGGGGGGGGGGGGAGTGAATCCTATATTCCAAAAAATACAGTATTTCATGTAGGTGAAGGAAGTTGTGGGGCAATGTAAAATTAACTATTTTGATATCCATATTATTGCACATAGAAAATTGGGAATTGGTATGAGAAAGGTTGTTTGTGAAACAGGTCTTCAAGCTCTTGGCTTCCATCATTTTTAAAACCATTTCTCCGATTAAATCCTGGTAGCCATATATTGCTGAGAATTAAAACAAATGAAGCCACCAATAAAGTTTTCACAAAAATATAGACAAGAGGGTGGTTATAAATGATTCTGCGCATGAACATAAAATACTATTTGCGTATCATAAGAACAAAATAAGGTTCTACCTGAAAGGCCTGTATTCAGAGAGATTCATTGTATGTTCTGTGATATTTTGCAATCTTCTAACTGTTATTGTTTAACTATTTCAGATTGGCAAATGGTGCTGATTACTTATTCCAAGCAAAAGATGATGTGAGTAGTATTTTAGTAAACTATTTTTTACATACTGTAGTCATGCAGTTTTAAATAGAGCTTTGTTTTGTGCCATTTTATCCTATTTTAAAAACCTTGTGTTTTTGGACTCATAAGTAACTTTGAAGAACATAATATGTAAAACTAGCAATTGCGTTTGCTTTACTGGAAGCAAAGTTGCAGAAAATGACATTGGATCCAGTTAAGAAATGATCTGTTTGCTGTTTTGTTCACTAAAAGAGGAAATTTAATTAGCTTGTAATGTTTATGTACGAATTCTCCTAAAATGCAATTTATCTTTTAGTGAGGGTGATCAATTATATCATTCCAGTATATTTGGCAATCTTCAAACTGTAAAATTATAAAGAAACTAATAGTACTATATGCCGAAGCTCTTGGAACATTTTGTCAATTTAATTGAAAATATTTCAGGGCTAAGACTGAAGTTGAAGTGTTCATTTGGCTACTTGTATCAGTAAGATTTTAATTTGAAGAAAGTCTTTGTTATTCTAATTGACCATCAAAATTTGAAATTATTTAAACGCCATAGTGCCATATTCAAAAGTAAATGTGGGTATTTGTAATTTGATAACATACGATGAATCAGTTGTCCATCTAATTTGGGCACCTGGTTTTATAATATAAAACCAACCTTGAGTTTAGGGGGTGAGTGGTCAAGTAGCTTCGGGAAATTAGTGGATTCCTAAATAGTGACTCATTAAGTTCGTGGTAAATACATCAAATAGAAGTCATCGCTCTTTCCATGTTTATAAGTGAGGCATGGAAAAATTTCTCATCGGCCGCCACCAGGAAGTTCGTGGTATCAAGGCTCTAAGTTGAGGATGAACAACTGGTAATAATATCTTAGCCATTGAGACTGTCACTAGCTTTTAAAACTTACCCAATTTTTTGACCAAGGTACATTGCAGTAATTAGCCACACAGCTTTTGTACCTGAGAACTAGACCAAAAGCTGTGGTCTTACCAGTCAGTAATTTTGAAAGTGAGCCTTAAACAGCTGTTGGTGGACCTAATACCTAAATTGGAAGTAGGCTATTAGATTACTCTTCTTTTTATGAAAGAGTACCATAGGATTACAGAATTGTGTAATTATTTATATACAGTAAAACCTGTTTGAGACGGAATCTCTGTAAAACAGAAACCTGCCCAAAACGGAAATAGCAAGAGAGTAAATGAACCTAGTAACAACAAAGATGCTCCCGTGCCATCTAGTATTTTAATTATATACAAAACATTACAATAGCAAGAGTAAATGAACCTAGTAACAACAGAAAGATGCTCCTGTGCCATCAAGTACTTTAATTATATACAAAACATTACACGACAAAGTGTAATGATGAATTCACATTGAACAAATTTGCTTGAGGTTGAAAATAACATAAATAAACAGATTGCTTTCGGGGTTGTTTACAAAACACCCTGCAGCACATCTGTTATTTGGCTTCCCCTTAAGCACATAGCCCAACTCAGGTTTAGGTCATGACCAGTGTTTCTCTCCTTGCTGGATGCGATGTCCAAAGACTTTGCACTTGGCTGTTTCGTATGGATTTCAATGACTCTCTCTCTCCAGTTTAATTCTCTTAACATTTATTCATTGAGATGATCATTCACAGTGTTTGCTTGCCTCTTGCCATTGTGCCAAAGAATAAAATTTTTGATCTGGATAAAAAGTTACTCACTTCTTGTGTGTGTGTGCATTTCAATGACTATCAATCACTGGACAAAAGAATGAATTTCAATGCCAAAAAAATACAAATTTGACATTTTAAAGCAAAAAAGATAGATTAGAACAGAGTAATGTTAAAAGTAATCGCTCGACAAAGTGAAAAATGTGGAAAGCCAGAAATAAAGAGGCCAGAATAGTCACTTGAATAAGGTTGTCTGGGAGAATGGTGTGTTAGTGCAAGAGCGAGAAATTCGCCAACTTTTCAGGCCTTATAATGCAAACACAAGCAAGAAATGTCACCAAAAATCTTGAAAAAGTTTCATGCTTCAAAAGGATGGTTCAAGAGTTTTCTAGAGGCACAACATATTTTGTTCAAGGAAATTTGTGAAGCAGCAGACATCAAAGAAAAGTTTCAAATGGAATGTGAAAATTATCAACATATCAAGCATTGCAAAATATTCAGGATATTGGAGATTTTGCATTTCTCCAAGGTGACTGAATTATTTGTTTCAATGAGCAGCTCAAAATGCTTTACCTAAGTTTCATACACTGTTGTGCAAAAAATAAGGACGAAGAGGTGAAATTAGAATAACAGCGGAATGAGCAGGCAGAACGGACCGAAAGGCCACTCAGGAGATGGACTAGGGTCCGGTACGGGAGGGCATGTATGCAGCATGACGGGGGGGGGGGGTGTCAAAGGGTATAAAGCACATGGGCGGTGTACGCTCAGCAATTCGGTGAAAGCTATTGCACGGTGTACATCGGTTTGACCGACGTAGAGTTGCTGCCACCGTGTGATATGGCCAACAGGCAATCCAGTAGACGACATCTGGATGACTTTACCTGAGGTTGAAGTGTGACTAGTGTGGCCGAGGAGTTCGGGATCGCTCACAGCATCGTTTCAAGAGCTTGGAGAGCATTTTAAACGACAGGAACAGCTGTCCGAGAGTTCAGCAGGGGTCGTCCACGAGCAACCACTGCGGCGGACGACCGGTATATTGTCCTACAGGTGAGAAGAGACATACAGCGGGAGAAATCGCAAGGCACATGCAACAGACAACTGGACATCCGTTATAGTGTTTTACCGTGGCCAAGAGGCTGCACAAAGGTGGTCTATTTGCACAACGACCATTACGGTGTGTGCCATTAACACCTGCTCATCGGAGACAGTGGTTTCTGTGGTGGCAGGAACACAAGAACTGGACACATCGGCAATGGGGTCAAGTTCTCTTTACGGATGAGAGCCGATTTAGTCTGACGAGCGATTCTGGACGTATACACATCTGGAGAGAGCAGGGAACACGCAATCACACCTCCAACATCATCGAAAGGGACCGGTTTGGAGGTGGCAAAGTTCTCGTTTGGGGCGGTATCATGCTTGGTAGCCGTACTGACCTCCACATCTTCCAAGGAGTTTCAGTCACTGGTGTCCGCTATTGTACAGAGGTTCACCTGCCTCACGTGCGTCTGTTTAGAGGTGCTGTGGGTCCTGAGTTCCTCTTCATGGACGACAACGCTACACCTCATAGTACAGTGCCTGTTGCAGAGCTGTTGGAGAGTGAAGATATTCAATGCGTGGATTGGCCCGCAATGTCCCCGGACCTAAATCCAATCGAACACGTGTGGGGACCTTCTCGCGAGACGCTTAGCAGCACATCACCAGCTGCCAGCAATGATTCTGCAGCTGCAATTGGCGCTACAAGAGGAATGGGCCGCGATGCCTCAACAGCTCCTTGACAACCTCTTCCTCAGCATGGACAGGCGTAAATCCTGCAACGCAGTCAGGGGTGATCATATCCCCCTACTAAAGACTGGATTTTTCTTGGCAGCCGCCTGTCACATGGACGTTTCTGTCTTGTGTCCAGTTGTGCTCGAAGCTACCTTTTCAATAAAGTGCCTTTGTATCCTTTGGATTCCTGGTTTGGACGGTTTTGCTCACTTGTCCCATATTCTTATATCTTGGGAATCTTATGGTATGATTTGAGCCGATGTGGAGCACTTCTGCACGATGTTACATTCGAAAAACCGTCTCATCCTTAATTTTTGCACGCCAGTGTATTATAAGTTTTACTGTACAGAAATTAATGTTGGGGTTGTTTTAAAAAATAAAAGTTTGTGATTTTTGATTGATTAATATACTACAAACAATACTTGAGTTATCACTAATTATGTAAAATCTGTTATTACCATGACAAAATTGAAATGTTTGCGCTTCAATGGCTTCCATTGATGCACCTGTATAAAACAGAAAATATTTTCAGTCCCTGGATTCAGTCTTGGATTGGTTTTACTGTACTATGCATGCATATATACCACCAGCTAATATCCAGAGTAATTGCCGTGTGCAGCACGGGCAGCAGCTAGATGGACTGGGAGTGACTCAATAAGGTGCTGGAAGGTGTTCACAGGTCAGCGGAGCCATGCTGACTACAGTGCATCTGACAGCTGCTGTAGGGTGCATGGTGGAAGATCCATGGAGCAAAAACACAATCTAGGTGGTCCAGCAGATGCTCAATTGGGTTTAAGTCTGGGGAATTAGTGGGCCAGGGAAGTACAAAGGTCGGTCAATAAGTAACACACAATCGTCTGTAACTCCCCAGTTTCCAAAGGTTGAATCATGAAAGTTGGTGGGTAGCAACCTTTGGCTTTAGAGATAAGTCACTCAATGTAGGATCCATTGACTTCACTACATTGCAGCCAATGTTGTTTCCCTGACAAGAGTGCACATTGGTAAAACTCCAAAGGTCGGTCATCACACCACTTCCTGACACACATAATGAGTTCTGCGTCACTCTGAAATGCTTTCCCACGTAGATGTGACTTCAGACCAAACAGATAAAAATCTGATGGTGCCAATAAAGGTTGAAAAGCTCCCTGAAAATCATCAGCATTATTCTGGCTTACTTAGAGAATGACTGAAGGAGCTGAAGTCTTATGAGAGGGGTGTAGAAAAGGAGTGGGAATGTTTTAAAAACTGTGTTGTCACTGCTGTGAAGAGGTCTGTGGCACCACAATAGAGGTGATGCTTGGTGAAATAGTGAGATTGAAGAGGCAGTAAAGATAAGGAAGTCTATTTGGGGATGTTGCAAGGTAGAGTTTCTGTGGATGAATATCGCTGTAAAAAGCGTTAATCCGCTAAGCTGGTTTGCCAGAGTAAAGCAAAAGATAGGAAAGAGAAGGTGGAAAGGCATGAATTGGCTTTTTGGAAAGATAGGAAGTCTTTCTTGGAAGTACATGAGACTCAAGAAAAATAGGGAAAACAAAGTTGTAAGTTATGTAAAGAATGAGATCGGGGAAATGATATGGGAGCCCAATGAGTTAAGTGAAAGATGGGGTGAATATTTCTGTGAGTTATTAGATCAGGAAAGCAAAGATGTTTCTGAGACAGATGCAGATGATGTTACAGTGAGGGATGGAAGCACAGGAGGGATCTCAAGAGAAGTTTGTAAAGCTCCGGGGGGGGGGGGAGGCATAACTGCCAAGATGTTGCAATATGGTGGTGACTCTGTAATTTACTTGTTAACTGAAATCTGCCAGTTATGCTGGGAGTTGGGAATGGTCCCTTGGGATTGGAAGTATGTTATCATTGTTCCCTTGTATAAGGGAAAAGGTGATCAGACTGAATGCAAGAACTATTGTGGTATTAACCAACTAAGTGTGCCAGGAAAAGTGTTTGGTAAGGTAGTCATTGAAAAAGTACAGGGTTTTTCAGCAGAGGAAGTGTGGGATGTTCAGAGTAGTTTAATGCCTGGCAAAGGCTGCACTAACCAAATTTTTGCATTACGCATGATGATTGAACAGTATCTGGCTGTTAGGAAGAAAGTTTTTGCTGCCTTCATAGATTTAGAGAAGGCTTACGACCAAGTAAATAGGATACTTTTGTGGAAGGTATTGAATAAATATGGTGTTAATGGGAATCTACTTAATAGTGTAAAAGCCATGTATGCTGGCAGTAGAGCTTGTGTAAGAGTGAATGGTGTTTTATCAAAATGGTTTTCTGTTGGCGCCGGAGTCAAAGTTGTGTAATGTCACCATGGCTGTTTAATATATTTATGGATGGATGGATGGATGCATGCATGACGCCAAAATAGATAATACTGGTTTATGTCGTGGTAATATCAGTGTGTGCAAATTCCTGTATGTTGATGACACTGTCCTGTTGGCAGAGAGCAAAAGTGAGTTCCAGAGTATGTTGTCCGGAATGTGCGAAGTTTGCATGAAATTCAAACTAAGTATGAATAAAGGAAAAACCAAATTTATGGTTTTTGAGAGAGGAACTGGTAGCACTGAATTTAATACAAGTCCAAATGGCACACTGATTGACCAGGTGAGTGAGTTTGTGTATTTAGGAAGCATGTTTAACAAAGAAATAATTGGATGGTGAAATTAGTAGGAGAGTGAATTCTTCATTGAAAGTCGTGGCTGCTTTGGGAGGGTTTCACAGGAATTATGGGTTCGTAATTCACAGGAATTACGCGCAATAAATTCATTGCTCTTTCCACGTTAAGCAAGCACACGGCAACCGGGGAAAAAAATTATTTGGCCGCCGTCGGGAATTGAACCCTGTGTGTGTGTGTGTGTGTGTGTGTGTGTGTGTGTGTCCTGAAACAGTATAAATAACACCTAATACTGAGCTCTGTTAATCAGTGTTCAGTGTTATTCTTGGTCTGCAGATGGGAAAGGCAGTGGACTTATGCAAGTTTGACAAAGGCCAAATTGTTATGGCCAAACAACCAGGTCAGAGCATTTCTGTTGTGGGGTGCTCCCGGTCAGCTGTGGTTAGTACCTTGAACAAGTGGTCAGAGGAGGGGAAAAACCTCGAACCATCTGTAAGATGTGGGCCTACCACAGCCCGTCGATTCTAGAAGACCTAGGGTTGGCACTAGAACGCACTTTTGGACAAAAACAAGCTTGGTAGAGGAAGTGTAATGCTTTGGGCAGTATTCTGCTGGGTAACCCTGGATCCAGTCAGTCATGTGCAAGAAACTGGCCACTACTACCCTAAATATAATTGCAGACTACTTACATCATTTCATGGCAATTGTACTCACCCATAGTAATGCCTTCTTAAAGCAGGATAATGTGCTATGCCCCACTGCTGGGATTGTTCAAGAATTGTTTGCAGAACATGAGGAAGACTTCAGGTATTGCCCTGGCCTCCAAATACCCCAGCCATCAATCCAATCGAACATCTGGGATTTGTGTCGGAACAGCAAATCTGATAGGTGGCTCAACCTCGTGACTTACAAGAGTTAAAAGATCTGCTGGTAATGTTTTGGTACCTGATACCACAAGACATTTTTAGAAATCTTGTATCACCCATGCTTTATTGGCGGCACATGTAGGACCAACATCATGTTAGGCAAGTGGTCATAATGTTTTGGCTTTCATGCGCACACAACTTCTGAATCAATGGTATATGTAGAGAGAGAAGACTTGGTGTTGCAGTTCTGTGGCAAAAGAAGTGAGTTTTAACTTTATCAGTAATAGAGTTCAAACCAGTTAAGCCATACAGGAAGATGAGGGTCTACGTTGTGTTGTGGCTTACATTGAGTAGTTATCTGTGGAACAAAGAGAAACGAGCTCGCCTTTGCCAATCAAGGGTCTGTGTGCTGTAACCTCATTTTCCGGCTTGCTACTTACGTGCTTAGCATTTTTAAATAAGTTTTGCTGTTAATATGCAGTAGTGTTTTGTGGCATATTTTCATCAGTTTTGGTGTTCAGTGTACAAAGAATTATGTTAACAGTAATGCGTAAAGTGATGTCAGGATTGCTTCTCAGATTGAAGGAACTCTCAACCGTGTGATCAGATATTAATGAGAGATTATCATATTCTTAAAGCTAAAATTTCTTAGTTTCAATTACGTGGAAGTTCATTGTCCTGAGTGGTGTAGTGGTAGAATACTCGAACGGTAGTCGGAAGCTGCAGATTAGATTCCTGCTCCAGTGCCATGCTATTTAAAGTTTTCTGAGGAATTGCAATTCAGTACTGAAATATCTGATTGCTTAGAGCAATTACAACAGTGTGGGTAAGAGTAATGTGCAATTTTCCTAATGATGTGAAACACATGAGCAAAGAAATGAAAACTGAATTTGGAAAACTAAAGAGATTTGAACCAAAAACTGCAGTGAAATTAAGAAAATAAGTACGTAGGCTTTTATCAGCAGCAGAACTAAAAGATATTGTAGGGTTACATTTTTAGGGTTCTGCTGTTTTAGTGCACTATGAAAGGAAATTTTGTGGAACAAGTATGTAACCCTGCTGAGTGCTGCCAGTGGTTTACAGCTGTCAAAGCTTTTAAGTTCCCTTCTCAAAACCTGCTTAGTCTGACATTAGATTCTTATTTGGCTGCACAACTCATAGCTGATGGGAACTATTACTGTACCAAAACAGTAAGGTCTAACCAGATGAAATTGTATTTCTTAGACTTCTGGAAGATCAAGGAAGTTAATTTTATCACCTAGTGTACAGAAGTCCAAGCACTGTTTTTGACTACCTTTAGTTTGGGTGAAACTTCTGCAGATCCCTATTAAAAAGACATTAATTTTCAGTTATTAAAGCAATAAATAAAATTTGTTTTAATTTTACATGCCATGTGTCACTTAGGAGTTTCAGCCAACATTAGAGTAACTTTCGTACTTCAGTGTGACTACAACATAAATATACTTACCACTGGTGGTTGTTGTTTTTTTTTGGGGGGGGGGAAGGGGAGTTAACATGACTAAACAGGAAAAATCTACATGTTAGAAGAAAACTAGTGTTAAGTACAACTATATTGAAGTATGAAAGTAGTTACCAACGTTAATTGAATTTCCATTCGTCGGTCATTTTACATTTTGTTATGGTACACAAGCTTTTAGGCACTTATCTCCAGCCCTAAAACTGAGGGATTCATTCTGTTTTATTTGCATTCATCTATTTTCCAGTTAGTCCTTGAAAGCCTTACTGTTAAATATTTGGGTCTGCCAAACCAAACCCAACTGGTATATCCTGCAGGGTGGTGCTGTGTTTCCAGATGTGCTGCTTTTCCCATCATCGAGAAGTGTATCCCTGTTGAATCGGGCAGTTCTCCTCTTTATTTGCTTTCCAAGTTGACAGTTGCTGTGACTCATTCTGACTGTTGAGAGTTTCCCCTGCTGGCATTTATTGGTGCATGATATTAGTTTATGGTGAACATGGTCTGTCTAAGAAAACAGTGAAAGAATGAAATGTTTGTGGCAAAGATGAGCATTCCTCAGAGGTTATGTATGTTCAGGGCAGGTAATCGCACAACATACATACATATCATTGCTTACATACATACATACATATCATTAAGCATGCTTACATACATACATACATATCATTAAGCATGCTTACATACATACATACATATCATTAAGCTGTTCTCTGAGATTCAGAGGTTAGCTCCACAAAGAAATACCAACTACCAGATAAAATTTTAACTGATTTACTTACTGTTGCCATGTCTAACTTCTCCATTTACAGTGATCTTGGCACACAACTCAGGCTTCACTGCCATCTATCACATTACGTACACAAGACCTATACTTCACTCATAATCTTTTTGTCATACAAACACTCCTTAATCTGAACCTCCTATGACTTCCTTGCTCTTCCTCTGCCTTTCCTTCCTGCCACTTGGGCTAAAAAGATATTCTTAATAAGCATCTCGTCGCCCATTCTTTCAACATGGCCAAACCACTTAAGAATATTAGTCTCCACTTTGCTAACAACATTTTGCTTCACATCACATAACTGCAACACATCTTCAATCCTCAAACAATCGGAACGTGCCCCCCCCCCCCAGTAAGTAATGCATTTCTCCAGCACACAAACAACTGCTATGTTTCTTCTGTAGTACCCAGGCTTCGCTGCCATACATCAAAGTAGGAACAATTACACTTTCATACACAGCCATGCGGGACTCTCTTGACAATCCATCATTTCTGTGAAAACCTTCTAAAGCAGCTATGACTTTCAATGAAGAATTTGCTCTCAAACTAATTTCACCATCTAATTTGTCCTTTTTGTCAAACATGGTTCCTAAACACACAAACTCATTCAGCTGGTCAATCACTGTGCCATTTAGACTTGTATTACATTCAGTGCTAAAGCCATAACTGTTTTTTTCTTTCTTTTTACTCTGTTTGAATTTCATGCACATTTCGTAACTAACTTTTGCTCTCTGGCAACACGACAGTGTCATCAGCATACAGCAATCTGCACACACTGATACACTGCTGGACAATTGCTAATGATGGATCATAAACGGCTATATAGCGCATAAAAAAGTAAGTGTGGTTGGATGCCAAGTGAAATAAAATGTCAGAATGCCAGGACATTACAAGAAAGACAATTTATTGTGCTCTGAAATCCAGAAGGCTTTGGAACGTGTTCAAGGGACAAACAGGCCATTTTGTGCAGAATACGTAAACGTGAAAAAAATGCAATTACCGTCCGCAGGCGTTCCGGCGTAAGATGTCAATACGGGATATGGCCACCATGGAGGGCGATGCAAGATTCCACACGTCGTGTCATGCTTTGCACAACATTATCAAGCAGCTGTTGGGGTAATTTATCCCATTCCTCTGTCAGTGCACGGATGAGGGTGTCCTTGTTTATTGGAGGGCATTGGCGACCAGCAAGACTCCTCCCCAAAGCATCCCACACATTTTAAATGGGATTCAGATCTGGAGAACGTGCTGGCCATACGAGGCGTTGAATATCCTTGCTCTCAAGACACTCCTGGACAGCGACTGTTCGATGACATGTTGCGTTGTCGTCCATGAAAATGATTCTATCGCCGACAGCACCACGGAATATGCGAACATGAGGTAGCAGAACATCATTAATGTATCGTTGCCCGGTCATAGTCCCAGTTGGAAGCACATAGAGGGACGAACGGCCATTGATCATGATGCCAGCCCATACCATGACACTACATGTCGGATATCGGTCCCTTTCCTGTATGTTTGCTGGACAATGTGCAGTACCACTATCACGCCAGATCAGTTGTCGTCGACAATCAGACTATAGACTGTATCTACTCTCATCTGAGAAGAGGACAGCAGACCAGTCGTTATCAGTCCAATTGCGATGTTGATGGCACCATTGCAAACTGGCGGTACGGTGACGTCTGGACAATGGGATGCACACAACAGGACTGCGGGCGTATAGTCATCCTTCACTTCATGCAAACGTCTGGCGACAGTTTTTCGAGAGATCCGCTTGCCAGTAGCAGCCATAAACTGATTTGCTACCTCACTAGCTGTGCTGCGCTGGTGTCTTTCTGTTGATAGTACTATGTACCGATCTTCTGCAGGTGTCTTACTGCGAACACGACCTCCCCCGTGATGTTTGCTACACTCTCCATTTGTTTGAAATGATTTCCAAAGCCTTGAAACAACACTGTGGCTGACGTCGAACTCCCTGGCAACATCTGTTATTTTTCGCCCTTCTTCAATCTTGCCAATAATACGGCCACACGTAAAATCATCTAGGTGATGTCGGGAAGACATACTGAAAATTGTAAGTTCGTCAATTGATTCTTTCCCTTTCAACTTTGCGTTTGAACAACAACGGTCAATACGCGTCAAATCCTTTATCTCTTATCAGCGCTATGACGTCACGAACAAGTTTGGCAATCCAAAATTTGCATACGCACAACACGTCTGACTGTATCCCGCACTTATGCTAATTTCCACATTTTCCTGCCTTCCATTTTATGGTTGCTATCGTTGCTATTGTCATCCGTTCTTAGCAATTGTCCGGCAGTGTATTACCAAGACATAAACCAGTATTATCCATCTTGCCATTGGCATCACGCATGCACACATTCATTAAGAAATATAATAAACAGCCATGGTGACAATACACAACCTTGTCTGACTCCTGCACCAATAGAAAACCATTTTGATAAAACACCATTCACTCTTACACGAGCTCAGTGATGGAACGTTTGCACCGAACTGCGCCAATTTCATTATCTTGCGCTGAAACAGCAATCCACAGCAAAAACTGCCGAGCGAAAAAAATATTTTCACGGCAAAAAGTGCAGTTTTAAACGGCGATTCGAATGACTTTTTTTTTTTTTTTCTTCTGAGGTCTACACATAATTTGATTAAACGTATAATGATGCTTAATCAACCCGCACCGCCAATCCCAACATTTTGGAATGTTTTTCGCCTACCTTCTAATTCGTTGTTTTTTTGTCATAAGTGACTAATATGATTCCCGATGTTCATGGAACTTATGGAGGAGGATTTTGTTGTAATCACGGGGTATGTAGGAGAAACGATGCTGTACATTATGAAATCCCGATGAAGATTGTGTACAGATGGTTTGGTGGTCTTTAGGAGTGTTGTGCAATTGAGATTGTTTACATGTCGTTCCCTGCTCTTTGGGATGGCATAGTTATTTCATTCCAGGCGAGGTGTGGGATTGCGTAAATACAGAGTAAGGTGAGTTGTTAGCGATTTCGTTGGCACCGAGGACGACTGAAAATTGCTCTCCCGTGGCAGGATACAATGATTCTGTTTCTAAAGGATTCATAGGTATTCAGAGATGTCTACTTTTACGGATTTTTCGAAGTTTACCGAATTTTCACTCCATATTACGGTTTTACGGAAGTCGTCCAAAAAAAAAACTGCGGAAAAGCCCATGCAAGATTCCTTCCTGCAATTTTTTTTTACCCGCTTTTGGTCGAAAAAACGCACTATATAGTTAGTCCTATACGCCTTTGATGTCCTGGCTTCTCCTGCCAACGGAGGCGGAGTTTTGTCATGTGGTTTGCTGTACAGCCATTTGAAGAAATAGGTACAAATGGGGCTTTGTGCTTGTAAAAATTTTGGTGCAAATGTTTTAACCCTTTCCACTCGACTGTTGGGTGACACCCGACGTTACGAAATCGGCGAATTGAACTCGCCACGCCGATGACGCCTCTATAGCTCGCATAATGGCACTCATGCGACATTTCTTTTTCACAGAGTAGAGAAAAAGAAACTTGATTGGGGTGTCACTCGCCATGCCAATGATGCCTCTGTACTGTAGCACGCGTGTCGGCGCTTGTGAGGAATTTAGTTTTCGCCGAATAGCTCGGGTGTTATCCGCCACGCCTATGCCACCTCTATAGCTCACGTGTCAAAGCTTAAGAGACATTTCGTTTTCGCTGAATAGGTCAGGTGTCACTCGCCACGCGGTTGACGGCCCGATAGCTCGCATGTCGGGGCTCGCGAGCTATTTCTTTTTCACCGAATAGAGAAAAAGAAACTTCATCAGCATGTCGGGTGTCACTCGCCATGCCGATGACGCCTCTATAGCTCGCATGGCGGTGCTCGCATGAAAATTCTTTTTCTCTGCATAGGTTGGGTATTATCCGGCACGCCTATGACGCCTCTATAGCGCGCATGTCGGCGCTTGCGAGGAATTTCTTTTTTTCCGAATAGCTCTGGTGTCATCCGGCACGCCTTAGACTCCTCCATAGCTTGTATGTCGGGGCTTAAGAGACATTCCTTTTTCGCCAAATATGTCTGTTGTCCCCTTCCATGCTGGTGACTCCTCTATAGCTCGTATGGCAGCGCTCGCGAGACATTTCTTTTTCGCCGAACATCGTGCGTGCAGCGTGTTTACCCTCCATGCCGATGATACCTCTATAACTTGCATGCCGACGCTTGCAAGACATTTCTTTTTCGCCGAATAGCTCACGTATCGGGTGTCACCTGCCATACATATGATGTCCTATAACTTGTATGTCAGGGCTGGCGAGCCAAAGCTGAGCTTTCGCTGCTAAGCTGTGGCATCTACTGCAGAAACAAAAAAAAAAATATGAATGCTGGGTGAGTAGAGGTGATAAGTGGTTCAAGTGGAAAGGGTTAATTTAGATTAAAACGACATGAAACATATTTTGAAGAATATACACAGTGCGTCAAAGAATTTAAGACTGGCGCTAGATTTCAGCCTACGGTGGCGCCACCAGTGTAATCGCGAATGCGTTATAAACCGTGACCATCTGCTTGCTTTCTGCCAAAAGTACTGCGCAGTTGTTAAAGTAACTCAAACGAAACGGCCGTTCATTAGAGAAGTAAAATTTTTTTCATGTTGAATTATTAAGATGGAACAAAGGGCTGTTATTAAATTTAACAAAAAACTTGGTGAAAAGTGCCTCGGAAACGTACCAAATGATGAAACAAGTTTACGGTGAGTTTTGTTTAAGTAGATCAAATGTTTTCCTGTGGCACAAACGTTTTTTGGAAGGAAGAGATACGCTAGAAGATAAGCATACCGGAAGACCAAGCTCATCTAGGACACCTGAGATTATTGAAAAAGTGCGTGATTTTGTGGCAAACAATCGATGTGAGTCACTAAAAATGATGGAAGAGTCTTTAAACATCAACAAAGAAACGATTCAAACCGCCCTGCATGAAGATTTGGGCAAAACAAAAGTCTGTGCTAAATTTGTTCCACACACGTTAACTAATGAACAAAAATCAAGGAGAAGTGCACATTGCAGAGACATCATTTCAGCCACTGAAAATGATCCAAGCTTTTTTAAAATCGATTGTTACAGGTAATGAAACATGGTGTTTTCAATATGATCCAAAAACTCGCCACAAGCCAAAAAAACAAAAAAAGTTCCATCGAAAATCAAAACAATGCTCATTACATTCTTCGATAGTAAGGGTATTATCCACAAAGAATTTGTTCCAAGTGGACAAACAATTACTGGTGAGTTTTATTTTAATGTTTTGAGGCGTTTGATGGGCAGAATTCGTCGCATTAGTCCAGAATATAGAGATGAAAACAGTTGGTGTTTGTTGCACGATAATGCACCCAGTCACACCTCACTTCTTGTTCGTAGATTTTTGGCGAAAAATAATGTCTGTGTTGAATCATCTACCGTATTTGCCTGATCTAGCACCCTGCGACTTTTCTTTATTCCCAAAATTTAAAATGGCGTTAAAAGGGTGTTATTTTGATGATATTTCGACCATACAAACAGCTTTGACGCTTGCTTTGGAGGAAATTCCACAAAGTGAACTGGAACAGGCATTCGAATCATTATTAAATCGCTGTAACAAGTGTATTGAAGCTGGAGGAACTTATTTTGAATAACAAACCAAAACAAATTATAATTTCTTGTTTCTATTTCGTTTTACAGACCCAGTCTTAAAAACTCTTTGCCACACTGTGTATGTTCATGTAAAGCCATGTAACATGTATTATGTGGCCTATATATTAAGAATTTGTTATAAGTACAATGTACTTGCATATACTGTTTTACACATTGTATTTATTTATACATCATCTGGTCAACCCTCTATTGTATCTGGCCAAAACTTATTAACTTTCATGATTAAAAAAAATCACACACAGAGAAATTGTCAACATAAATCTAATAACTAGTGAAAAAATAAAAAGTCATAACTTACATTATACCGGGTGTAGATTGCTGAAGCTGTTGAGATTGTTGAGGTGTACATTGTTGCTCAGCAATGCATTCTTCAACAATCCATACCTGATATAATGTAAGTTATTATTTTATTTTTTCACTAGTTATTAGATTTGTTGACAATTCTGGATTTTTTTTTTTTTCATCATCATCATGAAAGTTAGTAAGTTTGGGCCAGATACGATAGATTGTTGACCAGATGATGTATAAATAAATACAACATTCGAAATAGTATATGCAAGCACATTGTACTTATAACAAATTCCTAAGAAATTAAACGTAGCAGTGTAGTATTCTCCCTAGATTTTTTTCACAGCTGATTGGCAAGAAATTTTAACATGACCCCTTTACCAATCAAGAAAAAAAGGATGTTGTTTTGTTTAACATTACTATACTTATTCAACATCTTTAGTGGAGTGGTCATAATGTAACATAACACGATAAACATTAGAAAATTGTACTTAAATGATAAAAAAAATAAGTACTTACTAATAATCATATTCAACATAGATTTCAGCCAGTTTTTATAGATTTTTATGATGTATGTGGGAATAAGTTTTCCACTCTTACTATTATGTGCATTGTGCAAACATTCATTAAAGGAAATTTAGCTGGGCAGGCTGCCCAGTAAAAAGGCTCTAGGAAGAACACTACAGTGAAACAGCTATGACTACAAAAAAAAAAACGAAGTCAGGTAAAACTTATCGCCAAGTGTATCATGATATATATAGTAAAGAATGGCCTTTTTATGAAGCATCTAAAGTTTTGCCGAATCACGTTTTGTAAGCCATGTGGCTGCGATTTTAGCCTAGTGCATGGCGGCTGCAATGATTGTATGCATCATGCGGAGAGCAAGAAGCACAAAGAATCGTGGCAAGAGACTAAATGGAGATGTGAGTAAAATTAATGTAACCAAAAAACTTCTGACAGCTTATAAAGAATCTTGGAAAAAATATCAAGAGTGCATTAGTGCTGGAAAAATGCAGCAAAATAAGTGAAAAAGAGAAGAAATGAGGAATTAAATATTGAGAAAAGCAGCAAAAAATTATACATTTTTTTGTTAAATAAATGATTAAGAATCCTGCTATGGTTACAAATTTTTTGATCTATTTGAAAACTAAAACCTTTTTATATGTGTGTGTATTTCAATGCAAGATGTTTTAAATTTGAGTAGGGTGCATCTAGTTCCAAAACATTTTTTTGCTTAAGAGTTTGTTCATCTACTAATATTTTACCTGCTCCGAAAAAATGTTTTCTTACAACAAAAATGTATTTCACCTGCTCCAAAAACACATTTTGCTGCTCCGAAAACGCATTTTACCTGCTCCAAAAACGCATTTTACCTGCTCCAAAAATGATTTTGCAACTTTCCATCACTGCAAGCTCTACTGCCAGCATACTATTACACTATTAAGTAGATTCCCAGTAACACCATATTTATTCAATACCTTCCACAAAAGTATCCTATTTACTTGGTTGTACGCATTCTCTAAATCTATGAAGGCAGCAAAAACTTTTTTACCAACAACCAGATACTTTTCAACCATCGTGCTTAATGCAAAAATTTGGTTAGTGCAGCCTTTACCAGGCATAAAACCACTCTGAACGCCCCACAGTTTGTCTGATTTAAGACCTCGTACTTTTTCAATAATTACCTTACCAAACACTTTCCCTGGCACACTCAATAGGCTAATACCCCAATAGTTCTTGCAGTCAGTCTGATCACCTTTTCCATTATACAAGGGAATAATGGTAGCATCCTTTCAATCATAAGGGACCATTCCTAACTCCCAGCACAACTGGCAAATTTCAGTTAACCAGTCAATTAGTCTCCACCATATTTCAACAACTCAACAGTTATGCCATCAACTTTCGGAGCCTTACCATTCTGAAGATATATTAGAGCATTATGCACCTCTTGAGATCCCTCCTGTGCTTCCATCTTTCACTGTGGCATCATCTGCTTTTGCCTCAGAATCGCCTTTATCTGCTTTTGCCTCAGAATCGCCTTTGCTTTTTTTATCTAATAATTCACAGAAGTATTCACCCCATCTTTCACTTAACTCATTGGACTCCCATATAATTTCCCCAATCCTATTCTTCACACAACTTGCAACTTTGTTTCCCCTATTTTTCCTGAGTCTCGTGTACTTCTGGAAAGACTTCCGATCTTTCCAAAAAGCCAATTCATGCCTTTCCACCTTCTCTTTCCTATCTTTTGCCTTACTATGGCAAGCCAGCTTAGCGGATTCACGCTTTGTACAGCGATATTCATCCACAGAAAGTCTACCTTGCAACATCCCCAAATAGGCTTCCTTCTTTCTTTTCACTACCTCTTCAATCTCGCTGTTCCACCGAGCATGACCTCTATTGTTACCCACTATTGTGGTGCCACAGACGTGCAGAACAATTTGTGAGGGTGAATTAGTTGTTACATGTGTTGTGTTAGCCACAATAGCACAGGAGTTCAGTACCAGCAATGGAGCTGTGCATTACAGTACCTGTAAGGTTTGTGCACGGTGGGCAGCGAAAAGCCTGCTTGGCAACCAAAAGACACATGTGTGGGTGATTGGTTAATACATTTCAGATACTCTTGTTAGAGTAATAACTTTATCCCCTGGATAGTGTTGTCTTTGAGTCATACTGTCATTTTGAGTGCAAATTATCAAGAGTGTATGAAAACATGTTGTGTCCTCCAAAAAAAGATTTAAGGCGTAGCCAGTAGAAGTCAAGGTGTTAGGTTAGTTTTTTCTTGGGCTGTCAAGAACCACTTCTAATTAACTCCTGTCCACTGGGTTATGTTACTGCTGAGAGATACTGTGAGATCTAGTTATGCCATGCACAGCAGTTCCCATAGCTTTGTTTTCATGAGGGGGCAAACAGAAATTGTGTATGTATGTAACTACAAATAACATACACAATTTTCACTGAGCCTTCTTATCTGACTTTTCATCACACTCAACACACAAAGTTAGTTGAAAATTAGAACAACCAAAAACTACTTAAGAGATGTCTAGATAAAATTGGACAGTTTGCTGGGGCAATACAGGAAATTTTTTCTTTTGAGCCATACACTTTTTGATTTATGTCCAATTCACCATGAAAACTCAGTCATCACCTAATTGGTCGTCAAAAAAAATACCCTCAAGACAAAGCTTTAAAAAAAAAAAAACTTTGAAAGATCATCCAGCAGTGATTGGTGGCTGTAAAGGGTATCATATTTTTTTCCTTATCTTTTCCATAATTACATATGTGCACTGCTCCAGCAGTAAATGCAAAAATTCGGTATTACTTTCTACTATACATTCCAATTTTCCTTATTTTTATTGCATACACATTCATCTAGATGTTCAACAGAACAGTTAGCAATCAGAAATAGTGTTACTGTAAAAGTCTTTGTTGTTCCAAGTACAGAAATGGCATTAACTGATTTCTAGGGGAGGGGAAGTGATCCCTCTCCCATATAGACACCCATGGCCATACAGTAAAAAATAAGCATTCAGACATCTGTCCGATGCAATTATCCTTCTGCATGATAATGCTAGGCCAATGCTACATGCTGAACTGCAGGATCTTATTAACAGTTTAGGTGGGAAGTACCTAACCATCCTTTGCTTTGCATTCAACCCAGGTTTATCACTTTGACTCACATTTTTAGACCTCTCAAAAAGCTACAAAGGAATTTTCAGTGGGCAAAGATGTGAAAGAACTGGTCAGTTCATGGGTTTGTGTGCTGCAATAATGTAAATCTTGAATTCATCACCTACTTTAAACAGTAGATAGGATAGTTGTGGCTTAGTTGTTTTGGTGATTTGGGAGTGTGCTGTGTTGTGCACAACAGCTGTTTCATTTGACAGTTATACAATATGGTGTGAATCTGATAGCCATCTGTGAAGGTAATTCCTGTTTTTGTATGTTTTGGTAGGGGGGCTTATGGTTTTTATCAAATGTCACTCGTTCATGAAACTTAATTCACTGTTTCATGCACATATACTGTCAAATAAGATGTAAAGCTTAATTGAATTTAGTAGCAAATTTCTTGTTTATTACACAATTGAATATTTAGGTTTTCTTTATTTCAGTGTTTAAGGTAGGCTTCCTTCTCTGCTCCCTTCCTCTGTTGTGACAGTAGTATTTAGTTGAAGAAATAGGTACACATAGTATAGCTGTGCAAATAACTGTATCACAACTAAAACTCCTGTCCAATCCCTTCCTCTTTATTCCGTAATTGTCCTGCTTTTTCAGTTGACCAGAGTTTAGTCAACTCATAAAACTCCATTTTCAGCTAAGCTCCTTCTTTACCCTTGAAACTATCTCCATCACTAGTGCACCTAGTGCCAGTACTAAATCTGAGATTTTTTGCTGTGGTCTGAATTGAAAAACTATACTTCTCTGTTGGATGGCTTCCAAAAGGAATAGTTGTGCTGCTACAACTTCTAGTGTCATCAGAAAGGCCCTCTACCATACAGATTGGAGTGTCAGGTGAGTGTTGTGCTTGTTCATCAAACTCTGGTGAATGATTCATGTGTGCCACTAGCCAGGCATGACTCTAACATAAATCTTCTGGTGTGAGTCTGTGTTTGAAAGGTTATGCCACAGAACTATTAACAAACTTGCCTTCGTGCATGTCACGTATGGGCATGCTTCTTCTGCCCTTTCTCTCCAAATTCTTTCCCCACAAAATGATTGTCTGTACATTTTCTTTGTTATGAAATCAGTTTTTTGTTTTGTATTTGTGTTTTTGCTGTTTATTATGTGTTGGACATATGATGTACCTTGTGTATATGCTACAAGTAATAAAAGTGGAGAAAATTGTAAACTTGTGTAGTTTCCTTGGAAAAGTTCCAAAAATTTAACAAAAGCAAATAAAAGGTAGTAATTGTTTCATAAAATAACCAAAGGAGGAAAATCACCAAGTGTTCACCTTACTTGATATTTCAGACTCAATTTGAAGTAATGCTCATCGTCCACAGTCCTCAGTTTCCAGGCATGTTGCATGGGGTAGTTGCTCTAGCTTGTTTCATTTCTATTGAACTTTGGAAATACCTAGAAATCACTTCAGATGAGTACTGAACTGAAGGATGTGTGCTAATGCTTCTGCATGCATTGTCTTGAAGCAGAAACTGCTTTTTTGCCAGGAAGTTTTTTATACCAAGTAGCATTCTTGCAATGAGAATTTTAAATGTTTGCATAGTAATCACTGTCCAATTTGCTTGTGGATATCAGTAGGTACATAATGCTTTTTCAGTCTAAAAGAAGTCACTTCTGAACAGTGGTGCCATGCAAACTTCCTGTAGAGTCAATTTGTTCTTCAAAGCTCTCAATTGTGGTTTGGATTCTAGGATCATGTTATCTTAGCTATGTCTTCTAACAAGTTATTATTATGGAGAATAAAAAGTTTGTTTTTGTTCAAGAATTGCATAGTGTTGAGATCTTTATGCTATTTCTATTTTCTCCATAACTGAGGTCAGAATGAACCCACTGTTGTGTACATGCATATTTAATTTCACCGTAGCATCTGTGAATCCTTTTTAATGATGCATTCAAGTTTTAGGTAATTCCCTTACGAAAGTCTGTCCTCCTGCAACAGTTCAGCTTTATCCATAGTAAAAATTCTTTGGCAGTAGTGTTTCGCCCCCCCCCTTCAAATGTCACAAGCCACATTTTTGTTTCTATCTCAATATACTTTCACAATCAAAACAATAGTATTAGCACATTTTAGCTTCACACTCACTCTGTGAAATCAGCATGTGAATTTCACTCTGTGAAATCACATATTCCTGAGAACTGGAAAAGGATTTTCCCACCATTGCAAAATATTTATTCTGAGAGTTTAGCATGCTGTTAAAGAAACTACCTATGTGCTAGTAGCTGAACAAACTTGAAGCAACGCAATACTACATATACTGCCTCAACCACTGAAATTGACCATTGTATCTAGCCGTAACATGTTTTCATAAACTTCAGTTTAATAGAATATTTTAATTTGTTTTACATGATAAATGCATAAAAATCACTTCTGCTAAAAAAAATTAGCCATATTTTACAGAGTAATTTGCAACAGTTTGATAAATGACACTGTCAGGATTGTATTCACTCCCAGGAGTGGATGTTTTTGAAGTTCTGATATAAATTTTTACATTGCACATCTGGTGTTATGCATACTACAAAATGTTGGTCATGGCTTCTTGAGTGAGTAGATGAAGTGAGCCCCACCTTTTCTGGACTTCTAAATAATTGCCATTCCATATTAAAATTAATTCACAAGAGCAAAATACATTTTCCCAATCAGTATAGTGTTTTTTTCATGTGTATAAGGTAATGATAAAAAAAAAAATCAGTTTACCTCACATTTTTTTATTTTTAAAAAATGCGTACAGCTAGGGTTCTTAATGTTATGCCAGCTGAGTAATTTGAGGGTGTTACTTTTTTTCCTCACTTGCATGATATTCATAATCTGTTATGTAATGCATGTCATAAGATTTCCTTACTAATATTGCCATTTGCATTGGTGCATCAAAACGACTGTTTGATCCTTAACACTGACAATAGAAACTTGATTCATTAATCATGCCAAGTGAGTATTAATCCAGTAAATCAAAGATCCCTCTAAAGTAAGTGTGTGCACACCCATACACGCACGCACACGGTCGAATCACATTGTTGTGACCACCAGCTAATATCCAGGGTAACTGCTATGTGCAGTGCGAACAGCAGCTAGACTGGCTGAGAGTGACTCAGTAAAGTGCTGGAAGGTGTTCACAGGTATGTGGAGCCATTCTGACTGCAGGGCATCTGACAGCTGCTGGAGGGTGCGTAGTGGAGGATCCATAGAGTGAACAACACAATCAAGATGGTACCACAGATGCTCAATTGGGTTTAGGTCTGGAGAATTAGGGGGGCCAGGGAAGTACTTTGAAGTCTTCGTCATGCTCTTCCAACCACTCTGACATTTCTAGCTGTGTGACACATCACATTGTCTTTCTGGAAGATCCCATCTGCCCCAGGGAAGATAATCTGCATGTATGGGTGTACATGGTCTGCAAAAATTGATTCATAACTAATTCGGTCCATAGTTCCTTCCATAGGTATGAGTAGACCCCGGGAATGCCACGAAAGCGTTCGCCAGACAATAGCACTGCCCCCACCAGTTTGTGTTCTTCCAGCAATGATTGAAGAGTGTTTGTTCTCTGATGTTCCTTGCCTTATACGCCAACGTCCATCCGTTCGATGAAGCAGAAAACTTGACTCATTGGAGAAGGCAATCCTTTGCCAATCAGCGGAGATCCAATTCTGCCTTGCACCATCATTCTTCCGATATGGGTCCGAATTCGAACCTCGGTGAGGCATGGATGTTGTGTTTGTTTTACGGCACTGGCTCTCTCCTCTCCCTTCCCTTCCCTGTAACCAGTGGCCCTAAATTAGGGATGGGCAGCTGCTTATAGCCCACTGAGTTGCTCACAGTGGTTGGAGCCCCATACGCAAAAGGGTTTGCTGTACTGTCGTTTTAGACGCACTTCCAGAAGCCCCCTCATTCCGGCCAGTCAGTTGCTGCACTGTAGCATGTTGATCGGCCCTCGCGCACCTTCGCAGCCAACATTCACGTCAATGGCATGTGGTGCTCCGCAGTTTCCATTATTTGCAATGGTGCCATTTTTCCAATCACGATACACTTTAACCATAGCAGCACTCGAACAGTTGACAAACTGCGCTGTTTCAGAAATACTTCACCCTTGGCCTGAAAGCAGATAATCGTCCCTTTTTGCAAATCTCATAAATCGCTCCTTTTCTCTTACAGCAATGAGTGATATGTTTTCAGAATGCCACTGCACACCTTTATATACCCTACCTTTATATACCCTCCAAGCCAGCTCACGAGACGTGCCTTCTTTCATTGGCTACGCGCTATTGACATCAAAAGTAGGTGGTGGTCACAATAATGCAACTTGACTATATATATTCTTTCATATGTATATATAAAAAGGAGGTTCATATCACGAATTGATGTAAACATGCTGAAAATAGTGGTATTCCTACGAAGAATGTAGGGTAAGTGTATGTATATTCACATATTCTTATGCTTACAAATTTAAAATCAAAGCTGATTAGCTGATACCAAAAAACTATGTGAAGACATATCCTGTGATTAGCCCTGTGTTGAGTGACACTGTGACTGAATTCAGTGTCAAAGGTAAACTACTCAGAAAAAGTTAGGGGCAGTGTTTTTTTTTTTTCTGGAGAAGGGGGGGGTTGACCTCATGAAAAGCAAGTCAGTTTCTTGAACATTTGTTCTTTAGCCTTATTACTGTTGCAGGTCCAAAATGCAAAAGGTTCATTCCACGTGAAGACACCCATTATAAGAAAAACTTGTTGCACCATAGTAACAGATTTCTTAAATATTTTACTGTATATACACACACATGGTGGTGAAACCCTGAAGTCTGAATTTGGAAAATATTTTGCCCAATAATGGCAGAGGTACAGATGTTTGAAAAATGGTCATTTTTACCAAATGGCTGCCCATTTTGGATTTGGTACTCTTGTCTAGTTTGGTAATAACTTGAGAACTAAGGTTCAAATTCATTAATTCTGGTACTAATTTGAAACTATATCAGGAGTGTATATGTAATATCAAAACAATCTTAAATTTGCATTTTAATATTTTTATTACATGAAAATTGAAAAAAAACTTTCAGATTAATAGTTAACTGTTATAGGTAAAAAAAATTGCATTAATAGTTTTTCGTGAAACTTGTACAAACACTAATATGTGTGTGCTTTTTAAGTAGGGAAAAAAAACTAAGATGTTAATATTTCTTTACTGAAAAAATAGCCATCATTCGCATAGGATGTCAAGGTATAAAAATCTGCCTAAAAACCCCAGTTATTCTTATATTTTAGTATCTTAATTAGAAATATAAAAAAAGGTATTTACTATACTCAGAAAATTCTGTTATACAAATAATTTCAATTTTGAATTATGTAGGGCTGTAGATGATGCAATTTGTGAAATGATTGCTTGTGTTGCATTGACTGTTTTCTGATTGGTTTACATCCAAAGCATGATGAAATATTACATTATACACTATCTGAGAGACTTGGCTATGCATTTCAGAGCTTGTTTCTGCTGAAGTGTTTAGAGAAGTATGTTCAGTAAATGAAGTATTGTGTTCTGTGATTATTTTATTCCTGCATAGTCTTATGCAGTAGAGATGGAATGTTTTGTATGCAAGAAACCCAATGTGCCATTGAGTACTAAGTTTTATTCCTGTGCATAAAATGTCTTCAAATGATTTGAAATTATTAAAAAGGAGATTACATAGTCTAACTACAGGTGAAACAGTTTGTGGGTAAAAGTATCTGCAAGGTTCACAAGAATGAATACCTGAAATGCTACAGTCTAAGAGCATTATGTTATTTCAAAGCTTGTTGTGATCTGTTTAATAAACATCTCAGCAAAATCAGAGCAAAAACCAATTTCTCTGAATTTGTCCAAGACAAATCTGGAAGTATCATTCCAGAGAAAACCCTGTTTTTCTTGTTATTCTTCATTGCATTCATCAATTAGTGAGTCACAGATTCTTACTGCTGACATAGAAATCACCAGTGATACAGTAAATCCACAATACTGATCGATCAATTGAATAAAAGCTGTGAAGTTTTGGATTTATCACCAACAAAGATCAGTAGCATGTACCTCTAAGAAAAAAAAAACTTGGATTACATGCAAACTAAAGTTGAAAAAGTAGTTAACTGTGTTGCTACTAAAGCCACTGCAGATTAGGCGTTGAAACTATTAGTAAGCCACAGGATTCAAAAGTCATTTGTCCAGACTGCATATCTATGATGGAAAAATTAGTGAATTAGTTTACAAATGCATAATTTTAAAGGAAAGGTTCAAATTTTGACAGTTACAGGTTCATGGACTATCCAGGAAACTGACTGATCTGTTTAATAAACATCCACTACAGAGCATTTAGTAAAAAACATCTACTACAGAGGATTTAGTAAAAAAAGCAAGAAATTTGAAAGAAACTGAAGGGAATCAATGTCTAGTGAAAAAAAAGTGTTAAATTAAGTTCTAATATAAAAAAAAGGTTACTAGTTTATTATAAGTCATATGTGCCCAGTAAAAAAAGATTGCATATCTGTTCCAAGTGAAAATGGGAGAGTATTGAAACAAAAGATTGATTTTGTATATTTAAAAAGAATTCTGTTGCATTTAAAGAACATACTGAAGTAAAAATCAAACTGTCTAAATTTTGCTTGCTACGTCCAAGAGAATGTGCAACTGTTGTAAGCAAAGGTATTCGGTTTGTGTTTGCACATACCATTACAATATTTAAAACTCATGCTGTCCATGTTGGTGTGTCATTGTTAAAAAAAAAAAAAAAAAAGTTTGTTCCGCTGAATCAGAAACGTGTATGGTGCAAAGTTGTGATAATTGTCAATCTGCAGAAATTCTTAAAGAACTTAATGCTTTCCAATAAATTAGAAATGAACAATGAAATTACTTACAAACAGTGGGTGAAAACTAACAGTGCAGAGTCTAAAACAGTTATTACATCAGTTGAATTTGTTGACAGTGTTTAGTTACGAACATGTCTGCTTTATGTGCACATCACTGTTTTACAAAAGCTGTCAGTATTTTACAAAAACAAAGGATAAATGAAGATACTGCTGTTATTGTGGCACATTTTTCTGAAAGCTATACCTACATCATACAGGATGCTATTCAAAGTTTACATTGGGAAAAGGAACTGGTAACACAGAATCTTCCAATACTGTGTTACAGTATTGGAAGATTCTGGCAATACTGTGAAATCTGTTTCTATGTGTGTAATAAGTGACCATTTGATTCATGTCACTACATTTTGGACTTTCCAAAAGGTAATTGATAAGCATTTAATTGTGCATGTACCACAAATTTAAATACATAAAGAATTTCAGTGGTGGATTATCAGTCAGTCCAGTATAAAAATTATAAAAACTGTCAATCTCTGTCAGGAAAAGACCCTGGTGAGTGACATTTTTTCACATTCTGTCCTGGAAAAAAAGCTTATGATGGTATGGGTGGCACCATAAAGCATATGGCCATCAAAGCAAGGGGTCCATATAAAGATGTGATATTGAATGCATTTGATCTGTATAAATTTGCAAAGGAATCTATTATAAATTAACTTTTTTTGTAGCAAATTGAAAGTTCCATATGTCAGTTAGCAGAGGTGTGAAATAATTAGGGGTATTGCAGTTTGGAACCCCAGGCAGGTTTTTATAGATTTTACGTTCTGCATTGTTGTCATGTAGGCACAGGTGCAAGAAGGATGTACAAAAGATAACTGAACTTTGAAGTAGTCTACATGCAGAGGTGTCTTAATGGTGTGCATCTGTAAATGCTACTGTCAGACTCTGAACAGTGCAGAGCAAATGTTTTGACAGTCAAAGAATGCAATAGGGCCATTGGAATGCTGCAATTCAGACTTGGACATGTGTTGCAGTAGCACTTAGTGTGATAAGTCAACTCCAGGCATGTTGTCAGGAACAAAGTGATGTTGCAGAATGACTGAGGACAACTGCAGACAAGATCAGAGCATCCTACAATAAATCCTCGCAGAAACCCTACAATGCAGAGCCTCCACATTTGAGATTCCTTTAAGCATGCTACCTTGTTGCAGTAAGTAATCAAATGGGTTGCTATATACTGCATCAAAAAGTTCTGTGGCTGAGACATCCATTGTGCCCAATGCTATTGTCTGTGGTGAACAGTCAAAGATGTGAGTATGCACACCTGTTGTGGCAAAGTGTCTAATTCTATGATGAGTTGAGATTTAGCCTACATTTTGGTAGTAGTTACTTCACATATGGAAAATCCCAAAAACATGTCTTAGTCAGCATTTGTACTAATCTGTGCATATACAGGGTGTCCATAAATGAAGTGTTCAACTTCAGTATGTTATTGGGAAAAAAACTACAGTAATGTCAAAACAATGGTAACTGAGAAAGATTTTTTTTCGTTAGTAGATCATCACGTGTGCTCCGTTAATTGATCTCAATATGTGTAAAGGGTAGTCCAGTTCCATCCACGTACGCTGCAGAATGTCAGGTGTAACAAGGAGGAAGGCTGCAGTAATGTGTTCTTTGAGCTCAGTAATAGATGTAGCCTTTTTCTTGTACAAAATACCCTTAATAAAGCCCCAAAGGAAAAAATTGCATGGGGTAATATCAGAACGGGGTGGCCAAGCCATCAGACCCCCCCCCCCATCCAATCAAAACACCCTAGAAAATGGTGGTCTTAAAGATCTGCATACATCCAAAAACCGTTCAGCAAAGAAAAGGGGCCCTATCACTCTGTCTTCTATTAGACCAACCCAGGCATTAACCTTTGGGCTACGACCACATGGGGATTTTTCATGCCCCAGATTCAGCAGTTATGTCTATTCGCCCTGCCAGAAACGTGGAATGTCGACTCGTCACTGAAACGGATTCGTAAAAAGAGTGTGGGGTTTTCGTCAGTGCGATTAAGCATGTCTACCACAAATGCTTTTCGACGTGGTTGATTATTTGGTTGAAATTTTTTCACTAACTGCACTTTATATGCATATAGGTGTAGCCATTTATGCAGAACCTTGTGAACCCTTTGCTCGCGGTATTTAGAGTTCACGACTAGCGACATGGATCTACTTTTTCAAGCTCCTTAGATAAGCATTACGCACGTCTTCCACCTTTTCATTTGAAATTGGACGTTCTCCCAGTGATGTTGCCTTTCAAGGCGCTTTCTGTTGCTTTGAATTTATTTACCCATTGTTCAGTGCTCCTTTGTGTCAGCAGCTGTCTCTTGTACTACGTTCTAAACTTACGCTGAACTGTTGTTAGAGATTTTGACTCCACAAACCAAAACGCACATGCTGCTTTCTCTACTGGAAAAGCCGTTTCAAAAGATTTTTCATTACATAAGACACCTGGCACCATCTATCATCTGACTTAACAAACTTTAACACTTGCCACATCTCTTGACGTTTAAAGACAGTTGTTTTTTTTTCTGTAGTTTTTTTTAATAGCATACTGAAGTTGTATACTTCATTTGTAGACACCCTGTATTTTACAGCAGCTCATTTTTGGTGTGGGAAGGGAACTGCTTTGACAGCTGCACAAATCTGCACTTTTTCCAAAAGCATGTGTAAATGGGACTTAATCAGGAGTTCCAAAAGCATCTAATGGGACTTAATCAGGAGTCCTGTGACACTTATCCATTGTTCAAAAAGCCTTAGTTTCCTCTTTAAGGATGATAATGCAGAAACTCATAAAGTGCAATCATGATGAGCAAACTCAAAAATTTCAATATTCTATGTTAACCTTTTCCTCCAGGGTCCTCAACCTTAATCTCATTGAGCAAGTTTTGGACAGGCATCACCTGTCTTTTACAGCAGTTTCAGAACTTTGCAAACTTAAAGCTATAAAATTTAATTTTTCACTCATAGGAACAGTAAACTTTAAAAAAGGTCCTCAAAAATACGAATTTTTGCTGTCATGTTATGCGGGTGACCGGGTGATGCTCATAGAGCCGAAATTTGTTTTCCTACGGCTATTGGGAGTTGAGCAGACAAAGTTTCTGTTGATGACTTCGCCCTAGACAAGCGGTCAGTCAGACCACTTCTCGCACCAACGGCATCTGTGTGCTCAGCGCAGTAGGGGTTGTGAGTGAAAGTACAAAGGTAATTAGTGTCAGGAATTTGTGTTACATTAGTTCCTGTTTGTTAGTCATCAAACTTTCTGCTGCAATTTACACAACTGGAATGAATTTTAAGCAGTTTACGGATTTCGCTGAAACCCTTGGTTTACAATTACTCAGTAGTACTACTTTTTACAAAAAGTGGTGAAATTTTTAGTTGGGCCAATAATAAAGTTTACGTGGCACAGTATGAAAAAACAAATTACTGCTTATTTAAAATTATGAGATTCCGAAATTTGGGTGAGCGGAGATGGACAGTTTGATTCATCAGGTTTTTGCGCCAAATACTGTACATATTCCATTATGGATATTCGCAAGGGAAATATTGTTTGTATTGTCGTCCAAAAAGGTGTTTTCGATGGGAAAAGAATGTGTGCGATTTATTACTCTCAGGCCTCTATGAAAAAATAAAGATAAGTTTTTTTTGTTTTGTTTTTTATTAGATAGACATTGAAGCATTCGTGCCCTCGTGAAGAAAAAATATCCCCAAATTGGTAATCAGTTTGATGTGTGGCACATGACCAAAAGTTTGACTAAAAAATCTAAAAACTGCTTAAAGGAAAGCTTAACTAGAAGCATGGCAGTCCAGTATAACCAACCATTTATGGTGGTCAGCTCAAACTTGTTATGGAGATGCTGAACTACTGGTAGAAAAATTTCTATCTGTGACTAACCTGCCATACAGTAATTTATTCAGTAGAAATAACAGTTAAATGAACTTCCTTTTGCCTAACTGTTATTTCTAGAGCTATATATAATGTTCAACTTTTGCTGTATTTTTATTTTCGTGGGGGGGGGGGTATTAATGACTTGACTTTGCAGTTGGGCTACGAGAAATACTCAAAGTCTTGAATTTTACTCACAACACAGGAAGTACTTAACATTCTCGAATTTACTCGCAACACGGGAAGGTATTACTTTTCTGATTTTTCGCCCTACAGGTATCCAGGTATTCACCCAATATACGAATTGTTTGTATGCAACGTGTCTCCATAGTTTGTAACATAAAAGTTCATATTTTTCTCGTTTTTTTTTTTTTCTCTGCCCAAAGAATCATTTGCTAACGATTTGCCTGTAAGGTTTGAATGTTTAAAACAACACTGTCGAATGATTCGTGGTTTATTATACATTGGGCATTACCTTTTATTTTCATCATCTGAATCACTTGCTCGTTGCAACACAAACACTCGGCATCTGTTGACATTCTCTCTGTTAGATTGATGGGATCGACTGCGCTGCACAGAACGGTAAACAGCACTGGCTGGAGCCAACGCACGCTGAGCGTCCGGTCTCTTGTCTAGTGTGACGTCACTGCTGATTTTAAAAAATGCTCTAGCGGGAGAACTACTTATGATAAAGCATTTCTGATGGCGTCATTTTTTAATTCCCTTTCAACATTACATTTTTGCGCTGAAAAAAATGCCCGAAATGAGATTACTGTTCCTTTATGTAATGTGTCTACAGCTTTAAATTACTATGTCAGTAGAGATGCTATTTTCGTGCAGCCCATATTACCAAAAATTACTTCTTTCTTTATTAGGTGTGTATGTTTGTATAGAACATGCATTTTGTCTGATTTTAAACAGTATTTCAGGAATAGAATAAATGATAACAGAAGTGCTGACCAAACAGTGAGGTTCCATAGGCAGTATTCAATTAGCTGCACAGTGCATCAGTTAAAGTCTAATAACACATTACAAAAGTTAGTTTTTGGCATAATCTCCAGGATCATTGTCTCCATAACACAAGATTAAAAATTCCACAATAGAATGCAGAACTTTGTTTATGCAGTTGTTCCTTGCTCTCCCTCCTCATTCTGTAACCTATGTCCACACAATTGTCATGTTTAATTCAAATTAAGTTTCTGAGCTTCAGGCCTTAGTTTTTTAATAGCAGTTCTACGAGCACTGTTCATATCTTTAGTATGTGCAGCCCACCTTCTGTATAATTCATTATGAAAGTTCAGTCTTGCACTTTTGAACTGTCTATACTGTTTTTCCAGGGTTCACCTCCCCTGGAATCCCTGAAAGTCCTGGACTTTGATACCCCCTTTTTTCCAGGCCAGAAAAGTCCTTGGATTTTTCATTTTTGTGAAAGGTTCTGGAATAGTACTGTGATTTTTTGTTACAGTGGGGAAAATAAAAAAAAATAAAAAATTGGTTGAAATGTATGGATTGATTGTGTGCATCACTTCGTTCCAACTCCCTTCGGCATCTGCTCACGATGACATCACTTCCTTTCATAGAATGTGGAGGTATGTTTTTGGTTTTATGTGATGCTGGAGTGCAAAATATTTGAGTGCTGTCTTTCCAGCCACCTTGGTTTGTGGTGTGGTCGTTTCTTGTAGAATGTGCTTTCCTCGCTGATAAAGATTGATATCTGGCCTCCAATGTGTGTGGGAATAGACTCCAGAATAAGGAATCTTCAGTGGCATGACAATTTTTTTTTTTATTATTATCATCATTGTGCTATGTTTCAGATTGCTCCATATAAATTTTAGAACAATTTTTATACAGGGGAAGCTTTGCGACTTCATTGGAGATGCAACACACCCCCAAGAAAACTGTGTTGCAATAGAACCCATAGAACTTCAAAAGAATTCCAAATGCATAGTAAATTTCAACCCAGTTTGCAAAATATAAAACAAAGCACTATGATTCTATCAAAAACTTTAGCTTTTGGAATTTTCTGATTAACTCCTGGAAAACCCCTGGAATTTATTTCCTGTAAATGCGTATGAACCTTGTTTTTCTCGCATGCAGGGCAGTCAAATTATATTCTCTTCGTAAACTTCAATCATTTGTAAATTTTGTCAAATTTTTATGCGGTGGCGCAGTGGTCTAAGCGATTCCCTCTGATCATTCGTCCGAACGGGGTCCGGGTTCGAATCCCGGTGAGGCATGGATGGTTGTGTTTGTCTTACGGCACTGGCTCTCTCCCTTCCCTGGAACCAGTGACCCTAAATTAGGGACGGGCGACTGCTTATAGCCCATTAAGTTGCTCACTGTGGTCGTTAAACCTCCAATCAAAAAAAAAAAAAACATTTTTATGACAAAATATGACTGCTTTATTTAATACAAAGCCAATGTGTCTAACATCTTTATTATTTAAAATGACTGCAGTTTAGAAATGATCACTACTGCTAATACCTGGCACACCATATGTGATATGACTGATAGCATCAGTGGTGCCACACAGTGAAAAATTTATTCTCCCAAAATCATCAAAAGCTAGCTGCCCCAGAAACTGTTGTCAGCCTTTTTATTAATAAGTGCTTCATAATTTTTGATTTCCAAAAATGTTTTCATTATTTAATATGTGATTTTTCTATTTTAAAGGATGAAATGAACTTGTGGCTTCAAAAACTACAGTCTGCTGTTGGAGAAGGCTCTTCAGGACCTTCACGCTCACAGACACTCCCAGCCAAGGGTGATAGTGAAAGGAAGGAAGAGCACAAGAAACGAGGATTTTTCACCCTGAAGAAAAAATAAATGCTTTGTTGCTTTTTTTTTCGTTTTGTTTTACATCAGATGGCTTTACCCTCCTTGAAGACTTCTGCCAATCAACAATTGAATTCCATTTGGCAATTCAAACGGAGGAGGGGCTTGGCCCAGAAAGTGATGTAGTGAGTGGCAGCTAAGCTGCCAATCATTCCTTCTCTTACATGGTCCAACGTGCTTGCTACGTGCTGCCAGTGTATAGTTAGTATGGAGAATGGGCACAGCTGCATTCCGTGGACAATCTGCTGCCGTGACGTTTCTCTCATCTCGTGTACCATATAGTGTTCTCTTCTCTTATCATTCCGACAGCTAATTGCGTTTAACATGTTTACTACACGTTTGAGTGTATTTGGTTTGTATGCTGTACTAGTTGCCATTTTTCAATGCACTTTAACATCACAGTGTAAATGGTGAATATACATATGTACATACTGTAAAACGGAAACATAGAATGAATATGTGTGTTAACAACCAAGCTTCAATTAACTAATGGAAGCTTAGAAATTTTGGACTATATCTTTAAACACACACACACACTTTTGTGACACTTCTGTTTAGTTTGTTTTCAAACATTCTCTGTTTGAAGCTAAATATTTCCGTTTTACTCTTTACAAAACCCTGTGGTTAAGTGTAAATCTGTTATCACCAGATAAAAAAAAAAATGTAGTGTGATCATTTATGTGCCTATTTGAAATTGGCATTGTTTTGTTATGTGTAGATTCTGAAATCAGCATATTAATTTCACAGGTTGTTTTGTAATGTTTGCATTTTTAGAGTTGTGAGAGATGTAAGAGTACATAATGTTTGGTGGGTGAACTAGTTAAACTGCATTTTATAAAAGTAATATTTTCCTCTGATTTGCCAGTTTTTTTTTTTTTTCATTATTCTGCACATGGATTAAACAGATCGGTATATATATATATATATATAGCTTGCTTTTATTTTTCGGAACCTTTATATTTTGGATACTTTTTCTTTTGCCAAGATTCCCTTTTTCTTTCATATTTGTAATGTATAAATATATTTTAAATGTTTGGCAGCTTACAGTATTTTATTGTACTCTTAACTTCAGAAAATAAATATATAAAGATTACTATTGCACAGTTGTAGCCATATCCTTATTTCTTTGGTACACTGTTTTGGATATACACACTGTTTCAGAGAACCAAACTGCTTCTGGTGTTCATGATGATCGGAACACATACCAGTAACTGATCGTAGGGAAGATGGTTGCTCAAGTCTAAAAAAATAATAATAAAACTTTGTGGTGAGTGAGTACACACTATAAACTTGCAGTGCTGCCCCTTCCTGGTATTGTGAGGCTTCTTAAAATTTTCCACTAAACAAAACAAAAACAAAATTGTTCTAGATCTTTAAATTTCAAACTGAACAAGAACTGAAAAATCAGAATTATTTCCATGGCATTTATCTGCCTGCTTTTCAAAGAAACCAGCTCGATGCTTTTTAAATCTTGCACCTGAATAAAATCTTCAAAAATAAAGTTTGATTCCTTCTATTCAGATGGGTTAACAGAAATTTTTCCACCTTGAGAATTCATTGGTTTTTATTTATGTCACAATCAAGGTATGTACTTCTCTGTCACTCACATTGTATTGCACACACGTAAATGTCTACCGCACGGTGACTTCGCCTGCTCCTAATTACTAATGCCAGACTATAACTTAAAAAAAAAGGAGGAACAATGCTCACCCATTGCTTTTAATGATAATTCAATCTCTTTTTCAATTCTGCTAATCTTCCTGTTTCTGAACCTCTAGTTTTTTTCCTGCTGAAGCTAGAACAGAAATTTTATCTCCAACTTACAGCAAATTTTAGTTATGAAAACTTCAACTCATGGATTTATTAGTTTTACAAAAATAAATGCATTAATTATTTAGATATTGGCAGTTTAAAGAGGAAAGACCTGCTCTGGGGGAAATAGCCCCTTCCATAATCCACTTCTGACACGTACAGCTGTAAAATAAAGTTAGAACTGGTTCCTCACAAACTTGCTCCACCTAGTTCAGCTTGCAAGATTTGTTGCCTGCAACACCAACAGGCCTGTTATAAGCAGACAGAAGCAGAGACATGAGCTGTTTAACTCTTAAATATAGCTGGATAATTAAATGACAAATTAAAAAATATATATATATATATATTCCAAGATTTCCATACAACTTACATATAAGGTGCCAAAGAAAAACTGAGAAGAGTGCTACTATTTCCATTAAATGCCACTGCACCCATGTGGTTTTAAATGGTATCGACCGCAAGAAACATATGTATAAAAGCAGATACCTAAGCAAATAGTTGCATTGATAGTTCAGATGAGCTTATCAGGATTTAAGTGGTTTTGAATGCGGTGTGATAGTCAGCACCCGGGTGATGGGTCACTCCATCTCAGAAGTTACCACGAAATTTGGATTTACACTGTCTAAAATTTCAAGGGTGTACCTGGACTACTGACTCGAAGAAAACGTCCACGGTGAGAGACCAGTGTGGCTGTAGAAAAGCCATGGACTGCGACATCTTGCACGCATCGTAACAACTGCCCAGTGTGCAACATTGTCTCAAATCACAGTGCAATTCAATGCTGAGGCCAGTAGTAGCTTAAGCGTTCAAACAGTGCAACGTTCCCTATGTTCTACAGGGTTCCAGAGCCAGCGGCCCATCCGGGTGCCATTGTGGATCTGACTACACAAGGCTGTGCACCTCGCCTGAGCTGGGTAACACAAGATAACTGGAAACTTGTCTGGTCCAATCAATCTCATTACCAACCGTTTTGGGCAGATGGCAAACTCCAGGTGTGGCGAATCCCACGAGGAAATGGATCCTGCATGCCTACAATGGATAGTGCAGGCTGGTGGTAGCTCTGTTATGGTGTGTGGTATTTTCAGCTGGCCTGCATTAGGACCGCTTATGCGTCTGCAGACCACTCTGACCAGTGGAAGCTACGTAACCGTCCTTGGGGATCATTTGCACCTGTTCCATCATGCAACCACTCCAACTGGTGCGACCACTTTCAGCATGACAATGCACCACCGCATTCGTCCACAGTCTCCCGATGATGGCTGGAGGAACGTTCCACGGAGTTTGTCATCCTGACTTGGCTTCCCTCATTTGCCGGATTTAAGCGGCATCTAACAAATTTGGGATGCTGTTCAATGTGCTGTCAATGCCAGGAATTCTCTGGTGAATATTATTGTGGGATGTTCTTCAGGAAGCATAGTGTGCACTGTCTCCACAGTACTACAGAGAGCTCATGGAGTCCATGCCCCTGTCACCTTGCTGCCATTATCCAATCGTGAGGAAGGCCAATGTGGTGTTACAGAATTATTCCAGGGGGTTTTTTTTGGGGGGGGGCACTTCGGGGTACATGCATGCACAATGCTGTGAGTAAAGTCAAGTATGCAGGAGTGGCAACTATGTATTGTGAATGGTGCTAATGTGCATCACTCCAGAAAGTTTGTGTGTTGCAATGTACCACTAGAGTTCATTCATGTTATAAATATTATCAGAAAAGCTATAGATGTGTATGTTTTGCACAGTCTTTCCTTTCAGAAAATGCAAAATAAAATATCTTTATGTGGGTTGTTCTGTTTTAGGGGGTTAACTAGGGTCTCTCAAGTTCCAAGTGATGCAGTTTGCCAACTCAAATATTTCTGATCCCAGAAGGTGACCTTCAAGTGGGGTGGCTTAATAGACAGGACTGGGCTACAGCTGCATGTAGCATTGGATGACTATCTCCATAACTTTCAGTGACTTCTTCCTGCATGTGGGACAGGGATTCTTTTTGGCACAAAGAAAAAGCAAGAAATTGCTGGACTTGTATGAAAATTGCATTAGAACCAAATGCTGCCCCCTGGGATCTTTCAATGCTAAAGTAGCCCACTTTCTGTAAATTAGTGTACCAATTGCACTCTAATCTGTGTTCCTGATGTTTACAGCAATGCTTTCAACATGTAATTCAGTTGTTCCTGTTTCTTATCTCACTTCACACCTAGACCTCATCGAGAAATTTCTTAGGGGTAAGACTAAGTTCTGTTAAACTGGAGCTGAAAGCTATTTTAATAAAAGAGAGCAAATATAGTGAGAACTGGTTAGCATAGAATTCTGTGCTAAAAGCCACTTTAAAAAAAAAAAAAAAAATGATTTTCCCCGACTCCACGTAGCATACCCGCAAGGGGCCAAGAGCGGTAAAGATTAGTTTTCCTGGAGTATTTTGCCTCGTGCGTTATGGCAAATGCCCTTACTCCCCTCCACCACAACTTCAGGATCAGGACGTAGAAAATGTGCTATTGAAAGCAATGGATTTGTGGAATAAAAACTTGTCAAATGAGCTAGATCTCCAAAGTAAGGAAGGCCGAAGGAGCAATGTGAATGCGTGTCTGAAAAAGGCTGTTCAAATCACTTGCACAGTGAGATCGATATTTTGTCAGCGAGATCGATATCAGTTGCAAATATGTAGACTATGGAGTGGTGAAATTTTTCAAAGCGCGCAATAGTATGTTTAGAGTTCTATTATTACTAAAGGGCTTAACAAAATATTAGGTCATTTGGAAAATAACTATTTTCTGAGGTGCCACATTCAGCTTGCCCACAATGCTTGCAGATTAACCTGCTTGCAGCACCATTCGTACAAGTTGAAGGGTGCCACGTAAATGCCATAATCAGTTGAGCTGCTGGCTGCTGTTGCTACTCGTGCGAGAGTGGTCTGCACAATATGTTGGGAAGTAGGGAGTTGAAGGTGATTCTGCTTCACTAGTTCAAATTGGATTGTAATGTGGTCGAGGTATGGAACAAGGAGGCAACATTTGAACATACTGTTCATATGTGGTTTGAAAAATTTCGTTCTGATGACATGAGCCTACAAGATGCTGAGGGCGACGTCGGTCATTGATATCGGCTCTTTTAAAGCAAATCCTCGCATCGGAGAACTTGCCAAACAGTACATTGTGTCTGTGTCAACCATTTCCAAACATCTCCACCAAATTGGTAAGGTCAAGGAACTCTATACGTGGGTCCCACAAGAACTGACGGAGCATCGAAAACAACTGTTTGAGATGTGCAGTAACCTGCTTCACAACGAAAAGGAGCCCTTGATCGTATTGTAACCTGTGATGAAAACAGGGCTGCCAGTGGCGACTATGGCTGCTATTTTTGATGACTGGCGACTATGGCTGCTATTTTTGATGACTGGCAACTATGGCTATTATTAAAAAAAAAAATCTGCCAAAAGCAACTATTTTTAGAAAAACCTTGAACTATTGTAATTGTAAGGCTACTATTTTTAAAAAGTTATTTGTGTTGCGCATATCGATGTGCTTGTATAACATCACCTTTAATATTGATACACGTGAATTTCAACTTTGATATGTATATGTCAAATCCATGGTTCATACGCATCCTGGAATTCCATTTAGTCCTGAAAAAGTCCTGGAAATCTCCTAAAATTCTGTTACATGTTCTGGAATTTTATTCATTTCTGCCTTTTTGTCCCTGCACGATGTTTTGTAGTTGAGGAGTTTTCTACTGACATGACAAATTTCCCTCCCCACCCCCTGCAAAATGTGTGGGTCCTATCGGTTTTCTTGTTTAGAACTGAAGCTGCATTATTAGCATCTTTTGTGTCGTGCTTATGTTGTCACTTTGTCTGCCCCACCGGGGAGACCATATCTCTGCAATTATTAGTTTGATTTGTGAAATTCTTTTTGTATTGGGAAGCTTAAAATGTGAGAATGATGATCCATTCGTTCAGATTTTTTTTTTCGATGCACGAACTTCCCCGCTAGAAAGAGCAAATAGAGATCGTATTGAATTTAAAATGCATTTCATATACCGTAGATACTCGTGTATAGGTCAACTTATTTTAATGAAATATTTAGGTCGAAATTAGGGGGTCGAACTATACACGGAAAATATTTCTGATAGGTTGAAAACCAAAATTTTGATGCCTTGTGGATAGTTGCGCCATCAGTTCATTTGCCGTTGTATATTTAGTCATTTTTCGGATGTTACTGGTACAGAAGAAAATTATTGCTAAGCATTTTCTTGATTTTATATGTACAAGTTTGTTTTTTTTTTTTATTCACTAATAGAAAAACTCATTTTGCAGGGATGTCTCAGTCCATTTTAGATCTGTCGAATATGGCTTGACTTGACTGCCCCGCTGGTAAGTCGCCCAGAGGAAAGAGGTGAATGTGTCAGTAGTTTTAAGTTGCGCCGTGCTGTGACCTATGACTGTGCTCAATTCTCGAGTGGGGGGATGAAGAGGGAAAAGGATAGACTATTGAAAAAGGAGACCGCTGCCCCTGCTTAGCGATGGCAAAGAGAGGCGTGACAATCTACAGAACAGCAGTAACTTGAACAATGCATCCCGAAAACGAAAGTGTTTAAACTTGGCCAATCGCTCAGAATAACACTGCCACTGATAGTAAAAAAGTGCATTAGTTTAACAACGTACTTACGTTTGTAATTAAATTGAGTGTGCCCCTGCTCTTAAAACCAAACGGTAACCTTTTCTGAAGACTAAGAGCGAGCAAAAATGGATTGCATCTTTACTTAATGGGACGATGTTTGGTTTTGTTACTAAAGGCGATTGTCACAAACATGGGGGAGAGGGGGATGAAACTCGGGAGTAGAAAAATGACCTCTCTGTCAATCACGCACTCGTCCAACTCAGCAGTTGACCGATAACTGCACAGGGTAGTGGGAGAAAATTTTATAGAACAAATTTTCTTCAATTTTTTAAATAGTTGCATGCAAATTTTACAGTGTCCTCAATACATCAAAATAAAGATTCTTTTTAAATTTTGAAGAAATCCATTGAAAACTTCAAAAGTTACGCATTTATTTTTTATGGCATGCATATTCTTTATGGGATAAAAAAACTATCTGGTTGACATCAAGAGCTATTTACACTTCCCAAATATGTTTCAGGAAGTTTTTTTTATTTTTTTTTTTTTATTTTTTTAAATAGTGACGTGCCTTACAACGTTTGGTAAATGCTTCATGATTCGTTTGCTGCGGGAACAAATGCTTTACTCTCCATGAATAAAGTAACTGCAGAAAACTCGCTCGCAAAAAGTGGGAGGGGGGGCTATGTGCAAAAGTGGGTTCATATATTGCTAAAGTATGTAACCTTCCCCAGAAAACTCTCTAACCAGGGTGGTGAGCCCTATTATCTTCCCAGAATTGTGCCTCAATTCCACCCACATTTTGCGGGAAACTGCTGCAAGCAGCATTGCGAGAGCCTACAACAATAAATAGTAGGTTCACATTTCCGCATGCTGGCGCATCTTCTGATAAGAAAAAAAAATATTTTTATACAGGATAGGTAGGTATACAAAAACTGCAGATATTCACATAAAAATCTGGGGGTCGACTTATACACGGGTTATACAAAAACTGCAAATGTTCAGATAAAAATCGGGGGTCTACCTATACACAAGTATATACGGTATTTGCTTCTAAATATCCAATTGAAAAAATTATTTTTCCTTTCAATGACATTTATATCAAAGACTATTTTAGTTAGTCCCTTTTTCAAATAATGCATAAATTTTCTGCTAGGGGGTTTAAAGGTAAAGCTCAATTTTCCCAATATCTCTGCTTCTAAAAGTCCGATCTGAAAAATTCTTCCAGAGTCTGATACAGCTCTTGAGGTCGAAATGTTTTGCGTACATATTCTCATTTCTGGTAAAGAACGTTTGGCTACCAGGGGGCGTAAATGTTTATTTTGGCTTCTGATGTATTTGCAACAAAATCTAAGCTGGAAACTCTATTGAAAAAATTCTTCCGTGAACCGACGCCGCTCAACTCGGAAAACTTTTTGAGAATGCTTCCTGCATAAAATAGTGCACAATTTTTCCACCAGGTGGTGTATGCGTATCTTATTTTTGGTCCATATCTCTGTTCCTAGGAGTCTGATTTGAAAAATTCATTCTTTGTTGGAGAACTTTTTCAGTGCGAAATGTTTCTCATAAAAATTCAAATATTTCTTAACTCACAAGTGTGACACTTGAGGACGTAAGCTTACATTTCCGTTTACAGCAATATCTGCGGACTAAAAACCAGACTGAAAAATATTCTCTTTCAATCGGATACCTAACTGTGAAAACTCCTCATTTGTATTTTGTTCACAAAATAATGCACAATTTCGTCGCTCGGGGACACAAATATTTAATCTATTTTTCTTAATATCTGTACTTCTAAATGTCCAATTTAAAAAATTGTTTTAACACCAGATACCATTTACCTTATGGAACACTTAAGGTTTGTGTTTGAGGAGGTTTGTGGTTCACAATTCTGCCGCTAGGTGGTGTTTGTGTACTTCTGTTTGCAGGCTATCTCTGCCTGTGAAAATGCTATTGAGAAATGTCTTTTTTTACTGTATGCCATTCTCTATAATAAAGATGGAGAGTGAATAAGATTTTTGCTACAATAGGAAGATCCTCTTCAAATAATGTACAACTTTCTCCCTTGGGGTTGTAACGGTTAAAACGTTTTTCTTGCTATGTCTGCTTCCGGGAGACTTATTTGAAAAGTTTTTATTTTACCTTAGCATAGTTTTTGCTATGAAGAATGCTTTTCTCCTGTTTTCAACTTTTCCATTATGCAAAATTCTTCCTCTGAAACGCATAGTTATATCATGTTTCCTTCTTGTTCTATGTCTCTCCTTTTAACTGATCGGTTTGAAAATCTTTTTGTCTCTAATACCTTCTCTATGGGAAACGTTTTTTGTGCCATTTGTTAATTTTCGTAACATTTTTTAGCCACTGGTGGAAGTAAATAGCTGATTTTGTTTGTGTATGGGGGGGGGGGGTATTTTACCTTTACTGAAATTTTGTAATGAATACTTTATATAAAAATTTGCCATAAAATCAGATAGCTTTCTAATATCAGAAACTTAAATCTAGTTGCTTCTTAGTATTTTCTGAGCTTCTATAATTAGTTTTTTAATCATGCCCAGTTAAATTGCCATGATCACTAATAAATGCAATTGCACACAGCCCTTGGACATAAGGTTTTACCGTTATTCTCTTCCATTTCACGTTGGAAATTTTTGTGCATACTTTGTTTGCTAGCGAGTAAAAATTTTAAACATAGCTACAGCATCGATATTATGTTGAAAATTCCTTCCCTAAATAAAATGTAACACAAATACTTGCTCCCATGATTATATGTTTAAGAAATAACAATCCCTTTGGTCCTTTGAAAAAGTTCTAGATATTTCACCTTTTCTCGCCCTTAAATTTCCAATGTAAGCATTATTTCAAAATAATTAAATATAAATAGTATTTTATGTATTGATTGTGTGGTATATGAAAGCATTTCAAGAGAATTGCCACATACCTATGTATTTTTGAGTTTTATGGGTTGTTTTTTTTATTCTGTAATTTGCTTCAATAATTGAACTAAAGCCAAAGTAGAAAAATAAAGTTTTCTCAAAATCAATGTAGTATACTGCATATTAAAAGTTTAGTAGATATTAATCCTGGTCACATTTTCAGTGACAGTTTTGGTATTTCAGTATTTATCTGTGATTCTAAGTTTCTGATTAGCTGCAGCAGACATTTTTAACATTCTGTTTTAAGTTTGCCCAAGCGTATAGGAAGTTGTTTGTTGTAGGTTACAAATTGCACAGACGTATGGTTTCTCTATATTTTAAGTAAGAGCATTTGGATCGTATGTCCTGGAATTTTGTGATTGAAAAAGCGTATGAACCATGCGAATAGTTATCGATATGTCTTGTTCGGTTTATTGCAAATGTCATGGAGGAAAGTCAGTGGTAAGTATAGACTAGACCAGTGGTTCCCGAAGTGGGCGATACCGCCCCCTGGGGGTGCTGGAACGATCCAAGGGGGCAGCAGTAGCCTCGAGTGCAATTGGGGAGCAGTGGAAGCATAAAAAAAGAAGAGAAAAAAATTGTAAAACCGTTCGTACATGTTTCATGTATTCTATTCCTATTTTGTAACAGTAAAATAAGGTCGTAGTGATTACTTTATTTTCCAAATAAACACACAAAGTGCCAGTTATAATCGATAACTTGCATTTTTGGCGCACGAACGTCATTCATTGATTGCTTTCTCTGATGCCCGAGCTGTTGCAAATGAAAAGGTCATATCCAATGAACGAGGGTCTCGCTTCTGGCTCTAGCCTTCCCCACAAAGTTGGGGTTGTGACGTCACGCCAGAGGAATCCGTGACATCTGTCAGAGCGCCAGCAACTCTGCGCATTACAGACACTGGAACGGAAAGGAGCACGTGGCGTCTTTTCACAGCCGACATCTTTCCGGCTAGCTACCTCGGGATCTGTAAATACCTGTTTTCAGCAACCAAATAAAAGCTAACAAATCTTCTTTGTACTACCTACTTCTATCTGGATTAGATTATTCATTATTGGATACATATTTTGATGACGAAAAGGTTAGTGTTAAAGTAGTTTATCATGGCTGAATCTAAGAAAAAATGTAGGCAGTATAGCATTGAATATTTGAAATATGGCTTCATCAAGTCGCCTATGAACATTACATTATTGATGTGCCTGATTTACCAAAAAGTTTTTTTTCAAATGAAGCTATGAAGCCTTCAAGACTGCAAGAACATTTGCGAGTAGTTCATGCGGATAAGAAAAGTAAGGATTTATCTTATTTTCAAGCACTTAAAGAAAACTTTTTGAGGCAGCCGACATTGTCAAAGCTCTTTTCAACAGCTTCCAAACAAGACGACGATGGGTTGCGTGCTTCTTACAATATTACGTTAATGATTGGTCAATCGGGAAAACCGCATTCTATTGGTGAAGAACTAATTCTACCGCCTATAAGATAGGTAATAAGTATTATGCTACACATGCCAGCGTCTGATATTACCAAAAAAATTTCTTTGAGTAATAACACAGTGCAAAGAAGAATTGATGAAATGGCTCAAGATGTTGAAGACTCATTATGTAAATATTTAAAAACATGTCACTTCTCTCTACAGCTTGATGAGTCAACTTTGCCAGGAAATGAAGCCTTACTTTTAGCATATGTGCGTTTTATAAAAGAAGAAAAAAATTGCCAAGAATTATTATTTGCTAAAAATTTGCAAACTGATACTAAAGGAAAATTGATATTTCATGCATTGGAAGAGTTTTTTAAAGACCCCCCCCCCCGAGTAATATCTTGTCAATTGCTACTGATGGTGCTCCAGCGACGATGGGGCACTACAGGGGTTTTGTTGCATTTTAAAAAAGCGGTTTCGAATGCATTTGCTGTACACTATGTCATTCATCGTCAACATTTAGTTGCCAAAAATTTGAGTGAACGCCTACATAAATCATTACATTATGCCATTACAGCAATCGACAAAATTAGAAGCAATTCATTGAATGACAGATTGTTTGGAAAACTTTGTATTGAAAACGATGAAGAATTCTATCGCTTGCTACTTCATACAGAAGTTCGCTGGCTATCAAAAGGTGTCAGTTTTGATCAGTTTTATAAACTCCTTGACTCGGTGCTGGAGTTCCTGGAAAACAATGATGCTTTACGATCCAACTTGATTGATTCCAAAAATGACATAGCTTATTTAACAGACTTGTTTCATAAATTTAATGAAACAAATCTACAGCTCCAAGGCGATGAGCTGAATTTAATCAAAACCAAAGGTGTTATTTCCGCGTTTATGGCCAAACTTATTCTGTACAAACAAAATTTTGGAAGAGGGGAATTCAGCCAGTTTCCAAATTTATCAACAGTATAAAAACATGATGAAGACGCGCTTACCTATTGTCAGCACTTGGAGGTTCTCCATTCTGACTTCAACCAAAGATTTGAAGATATTCTTGAAATGAACACACCCGATTGGGTTTTGGACCCTTTTTCAAGTACAAACACAGAAGTATTTTTAAAACTACAAGAAGAATTGATAGAGGTAAACAAAAAATGAGGAATTGATATTGAAATTCAAAGACTGCTACCAACAGTTCTGGCTGCAAAAGCAGATACCTACACTTTATCCTGGATTATGGGCTGTAGTACAAAAATTCTTGATTGCATTTTCTTCATCATACTTAGTGGAACAAGGGTTCCGTGCGATCACAAATCTGATAACTAAAAAAAGAAACCGACTGCAAATAGCTAATCGCGGTGATTTAAGAATGCTGCTGACAAAAATAGAGCCAAACATTAATAAATTGATAGCAGCGCACCAGGTTCATCCTTCTCATTAGGATCATTTTCACTGTCATTCGTAGTTTTTATTTTAATATGTTCTTTGTTATCTTAATTTTTTTGTGAATGCCAATGTTACTATGATTGATTTCAATAATTTTGTAAGTTCAAAGTGTTACTATGTTGTAGGATTAGGTAGAAATATAGATAAGATACATAAAATAACTGAAATTTGTCACTGCATTTTTCTGTTTGTTCGCTTAAAGATGTTAGATTTTCAGGGGGCAGTGAGTATGTTTTGTTTTTTTCTGCAAAGGGGGCAGTAGGTCGAATAAGTTTGGGAACCTCTGGACTAGACCCACATGCGATTAAAGAAACGACCTACTCAAATCAAGATATTCCGCCGAAAAAGTGTCCCGTTTTTCTGTTTGGAATACAGCAGAGATTGCCGTATGGCAGTGCCAGGAGCGAGCACGTATCTTGCCTTCGCCATATTAAAGACTGTTGTTTTCTGTGCTTACTGAAGTTTATTTGCAGTTAAATGTATCAATTTCAAGTCTAAAATTTTGTATCTAGAATTTCATGAATGGTATGTTCATTGAAATAAATTTGAATTATTGTTTTTACAGCTTTATTTTCTGAATGACACGGAAAATACATGTTTTCGCCAACAAACATTTAAACTCACTTTACATTATCTACAAACTGTTTAATGTAAATTAGTAATTGTTCATAATGAAAAAATTAAGTGGTAATCGAAAAAACACCTTTTGAGACATTTCTGTGTATCTGTTAAAAATAACGAGACAGTACTTTTTGTTATTTGAGTAGGTCGTTCTTCTAATCACGTGAGTCTATAGATGTACTTGTATGTATAAGAATTTATTCCAAACAGCAAAATTAGGATTGATCATTTTGGAGAGACATTGTATCAAAAGACATTTGGAGACTGGAAATATCCATCTTTGGCTAAAGTTGTGAAAGCATGCCTTGCTTTATCACATGGCAACTTTGATGTAGAGAGAGGCTGTTCTGTATCATGAAGAGTTCTTTCAGATTAGAAGGCATCTATGTCTGAGAAGATGTTGAATGAGAGACTAACAATTTGAAATGCATTAAAAATGTATAACAACCAAGTTGCAAAGGTGCTAATAACCAAAGAACTAATAAAATTAGCACTTAATGCACATAGGTCATATAGCAACCATTTGGAAGAGAAGCAGAGATTAAAGGAAAAGCAACTGAAAGCAGAGAAAGAAAGTGCTGAGAGATTGAAACCAGAATTGCCAAATAAAGGATTTGAAGAGCAGAAAGCAAACTATAGAAAACATGGAAAACAAGATAAAAATTCTTGTTCAAGAAAAAGAGAAGTACAAGAATCATTAGACTCTGTGCTTAAAGAAGCCAGTAAGATACTAAAGCCAGCATTAAAAAAAAAAAAAACATACCTGCAATACGAGTTGCACATGGCATTCTAGGAGCAGAGAAACTCCGACAAAAGGAAAGACAACATGAACTTGAAGCATTAAAAATGAATAGGGTAGTTCATAAAAGAAAATCCTCCCTGATTGATGCATTTATGCAGAAAACTTCAAAAAAGGAATAAATCTAAGGTTAATGAGGATGCTTTTTTGTAAAGCCTACCCTTATATGCACCGATAACAGTGGTATAAATTCACACTCAATGTTTTGAAATAATTTACTGCATATAATTCCTCCAAATTACTACCATGGTATAAGAATAATGTAAACTTTAAAGAGGACCCCCCCCCCCCCCCATCTCCCCCAAATTGCTAAATGATAAAAAAGTTTGGTTATACAGATTTGGGGGAGTGGTGCATCATGTAAAAGTTTTTGATGTCCAATGACAGTAATTTTCAGAAGAGTTATAAAACAATCATTTCAAAAAAATTGAGCTTTGGTTTTATTATTGTTATCAGTGGGTGTAAGGATAATCTTAGTTTTACTGTTGTTAGAGCTTTGAAAATTGATCATAATTAACATCTAGGGATTTTAACTGTCTGCTGTTATAAAAGTAACCCAAATTAGAAGAAAGTAAAGTTTTGTGTTTTCTTATTTCTGTAATTATGAGTTGGAATAATTTTACAGGATAAAGTAATTTCTTTATATTTGTCTCAAAAGCATCAAAGACACTGTGAAGAATGACTGTAACATTATCAAGGCAGGTGCATATCAGTGTAATGCTTCATATCAATTATACATGACCTACACAGACTTGAGCTTGAATCGTAAGACAGTTGTCCATGCCCTAATGAAATGAAGACGTTTCAGACAGGTTTTTCACGTTTACCCTTCAAATATGGAAATCAAAATAAAATGTACTGTTTTACAACATAATTCAAAATCATGTTAAGCACCATTATTATTATTACTTGTGAGTTAAAGAGTTTCCATTATTGAAGAGGAAGATTGCACTATACCCATTCCATTCCTGATGATAATAAACTGCAAGTTTTCATTTTTTTAGTTCTAGGCTTCCGTAATTTTGTTCCGTAGTAAACACATTCACAATGTTTGATATTTATTGTCATAGCTGTACAAAAGACAAGTTCGAAATATTTCCAAATGTCCATCTATTCAAATGAGATTCTTGATATACCACATATCAGATAACTATGATTATTATGTGTACAGAACAAAACAAGTGATCATCATAACACTGAATGACCACAACTATGGCCTTTGAAAGAAGAAATACACAACAATTTTTTTCAACACAGTATATGAAGCCCACTTGAAAATTCTTATATATGTTTACCAACCACAACACAGAAGAAAGCTCTCCGTAGTGGCTTGATACAGATGAGAACATCTGACCTCCAGAACAGTGACAAATAAGGAAGTGTTTTGTAATTCCAAAGTTTGTAGCAGGTTAAACAGACATTTGACGCGGACCAGGAACATCAAACAAAGATCTTCGCTCTTTCCACGTTTATAAGTGAGTCACAGAAAAATTCTCATTGGCCGCCGGGAGTTCGTCCCAGGGTCTTCCAGTTATGCGCCGGATATGCTTCCGCTGCACCACAGCGGCCTCGAATTCCTCCAGACTCACACATGCTAACTGCCAATCCAATTTGGCAGGTTGCTTCTTGGAGCCCCGCACAATGCTGGGGATTCACCAAAGATGGTAAGCAGCAACTGAAGAAATAATTAGAAGGCGAATGAATAATTAATACAGACATTTGACGCAGACCAGGAACATCAAACAAAGATCTCTCTTTCCACGTTTATAAGTGAGTCACAGAAAAATTCTCATTGGCCGCCACCGGGAGTCAAACCCAGAGTCTTCCAGTTACGTGCCGGTAACTGGAAGACCCTTCTAATTATTTCTTCAGTTGCTGCTTACCATCTTTGGTGAATCCCCAGCATTGTGCGGGGCTCCAAGAAGCAACCTGCCAAATTGGCTTGGCAGTTAGCATGTGTGAGTCTGGAGGAATTAGAGGCCGCTGTGGTGCAGCGAAAGCATATCCGGCGCAAACTGAAAGACCCTGGGTTCGACTCCAGGTGGCGGCCAATGAGAATTTTTCTGTGGCTCACTTATAAACGTGGAAAGAGCAAAGATCTTTGTTTGATGTATAATTGAATTTGGGGGGGGTGTAATTTCCGTAACCTTTATAGTTCTGAGTGTCTTGAGTAGCATTATATTGAAATTTAAGATGCCCCTTTTTGCAGTGTATTTGATGTGTATATAATATATATATATATATATTTTTTTTTTTTTTTCCCCTCCAAAATGTGAACATGTGCTAATTTTGTCACCATGGTTTGAAATGAATAAAAAAAATTAAAAAAAAGTTTTTGGTGTGGAGCAGTTACATTCTAAAACTTACTCACTTTTTTAGGCAACTATTTTAGTCATTAACATAAGTTGTTAAGGCTACTATTTAGGCTACTATTTTTACCTTTAGTGGCTACTATTTTTACCATTAGTGGCTACTAAGGCAATTATTTTCTTGGGTGTAATAGGCTGGCAGCCCTGTGAAAAGAGGGTGCAATACAACTGTAAGCGATCTGGACAGTGGCTAAGCCATGGTGAACAACATAACCAAGGTTGACACCTACGAAGATTTTGTTGATACTGTGCTGGACTGTTCACATTGTCATAACACTACAGGCTTTTTAATGCTGGTGAAAGCATTACCTCAGTCATATACTGTGAAGAAATTGACCGAATGCACCAGAAGTTGTGTTCCAAACAGCCATCTTTGATGAAAAGGAAGGGACCTATCCTCCTCCACCATAGCCCAAGACCACACCTGTCGCAAATGACGAAACGGAAACTACACAAACTGAGGTTCATCGCCCTCCCACATCCAGCCTACTCACCTGACTTGGCACCTACCACCTGTTCATGAATTTTAGCAATTGCCTCAAGGACATGATCTTCAGAAACCAAGAGGAGACTGAAATTGCATTCCGGGACTTTCTCGCATCCAGAGTGCCAGATTTCTTCCGGATTGGCATTGAAGCACTTGTCTCTCGCTGACAAAGGTGTGTTTAGCAATTGCCTCAAGGACAGGATCTTCAGAAACCAAGAGGAGACTGAAATTGCATTCCGGGACTTTCTCGCATCCAGAGTGCCAGATTTCTTCCGGATTGGCATTGAAGCACTTGTCTCTCGCTGACAAAGGTGTGTAGCTGCTAAAGACACCTATTTCAAATAAAACAAGGTTGTGTGCTATGAGGTGTGTCTCTTTCATTTTTTTCCCTCCAAATCTGCCATTTTTTGTACGGCCTGGTAGAATTTCACCATGAGCAATAATGAAAAAATTTTCACACACGATTTATTGCATAACAAACATTAAAATAGTGAGATCTTTTGCCTGAAACATCAGCCTTGTTTACAAGCAGCAAGCACTCATGTGGTTGGCATAGTTTCTTTAGCTCTTACCAGTAGAGATTTCCATAATCAGAATAATGAAGGGTGCATCCGAATTACAAGTGTTTTTACTGAAGAGAATTTCAATGCTTTCCCTATAGCATAATAATGAAAATTTGTTTGAGAAAGAGGCAATCCTTTTTGTGCTGGTCCAGTTCAGAGAGGCAAGGGTATCTTCAATTGTTTCTGCACTTTCTCTTCTGACAATTGAAGGTACCTCTGCATCGTAGGAAAAAAATTAATACTCATATGACCACCACCGTAGCTTCTTCCTTCTTCCCCCAAGCCTAGCGCCAGATTTTTTTTTTTTATTGTTATTCCATGAACAGGAAAAGACCCAGAAGAAGGCCACAGGGAAGATTGGTGGATGAAATTAGAAAGCATGATTTAGGAGTCACATGGAAGAGTGGCTCAACAGAGTTGTGGAAGAGACTTGTGAGGGGACGTTCATCCAGCAGTGGATAGATAATGGTTGATCATATATATATATATATATAGTAGTGGCAAAAATTGTGGAAACCTTTTGGAAATGGTGTATTTTTGAGGTTTGATGGCTCATAACACCACTTTTTTTTTTTTGGAGTAATACCATAAAATTAAATATCAATGGAAAGATAATTTCATCAAGAATGTAATGCAATATCTTTTATGAAGGATTTTGTATTAGAACAGCAGTTATAAAGAAGAAAAGTGAAACACATAGAAAAAATGAGATATACAAAAATTCTCACCATGTCAGTTAATACTTAGATGGGTAACCTTTAGCTTTAATTACGGCCTTACAATGCCTTCCCATGGAGTGAACCAAGATTTAAGATTTTTGTTCTGCAGCTGTTATAATGTGAAACCAAGATTGAATTATTGCTTTTATTAATTGGGTTTTATTGCTGGGTTGCTTCTGAATAACAAGTTTCTTTATTCGGCTCCATAGATTTTCGATGGGGTTAAGGTATGGGCTATTCCCAGGCCATTCCAGCAGTGGAATATGATAATCTTGAAACCACTTTTTGCACACAGCAGCAACATGGCATGGAGCTGAATCCTGTTGAAATATAAATGCTTCATTACCTTGGAAAAGATCACATGCGGAAGGCTTCAGTTTGAGCTAAAGTATTTCATTAATGTATTTTTAGGCATTTATATTCCCATTAATCACGCTAATTCTGCCCACATCTTTTGATGTCATACAACCCCAGATCATAACACTAACTGGGTGTTTCACGATACATGTAATGTATTCAGGATGCAAATCTTCTCAGATTCTTCTCGCGTATTTTATGCCATCACTACCAAACGGAGATTTTGGTCTCATCACTCCAAATAACACTGTCCCATTGTTCCGCTGTCCAGTTAACATAGGTTTTAGCCCAGTTTTATCTTTTCAACCTTTGTTTGAGAGATAAAAATGGCTTTTTTCTTGGAATTCTAGCTTTTAGATCAGATTCCTGCTGTCTGCGCCGAACAGTCCTTGTACACAACTTCGTATTGCATTGTGCCATTTCATCTTGTATACACCCAGATGATTTTCTTCTATCACCTAGGCACAGTCTCTTAATTCTTCTATCATCACTTGCTGTTGTGCACCTTTTCCTGCCTTTACCAGTCTGATTTTGTAGTGACCAAGTCTCCTTATAATTCTTCAAAAATTTTGAAATGCCACCTTTGGTTAAGTTTCCACCAATTTTTCTTCTAATTTCTGCATAACTGAAGCCTTGTTCACTTAATAATACTATTTTACATCGCTTTCTAGTTGACCAGTCAACTTTTTGTGCCATTTCTTTAATTTTATTATGTTTTACAAGCTCACTAAATGAAAGAACACAAAAACAACCCAACCAACTTGATAGCAATCACATACCACGCAAACAAAAGTCCTCCTCTCAGCTCCAATACGTGACATCAATAGCCGATTCCTACTGTGACCTGATTGGCTCATTGCCAAAACAAGATGACACCTGATTGGCTCTCTAAACATTCATGCTCATTGGCTACATTCAAATGAAGGAAAGCTATTTCAGGCGCAGTGGTCTCAGGCGCTGGCCTCTGATCATTCGTCCGTCAGGGGTCCGGGTTCGAATCCCGGTGAGGCATGGATGATGTGTTTGTCTTACGGCACTGGCTCTCTCCCTTCCCTGGAACCAGTGACCCTAAATTAGGGACGGGCGACTGCTTATAGCCCATTGAGTTGCTCACGGTGGTCGTTAAACTTCCAATAAAAAAAAAGCTATTTCATATCAACCTAAGCAAGTTGTGCTTCCTTTTTCTAGTTATTTAGCTATAACTTTTCATAGAATACAGGTAATTGAACAAACTTTATTGCATTACATTCTTGATGAAATTATCTTTCATTGATATATAATTTTATGGTATTACTCAAAAAAAAAATGGTGTTATGAGCCATCAAACCTCAAAAATACACTTTTTCCAAAAGGTTTCCACCATTTTGGCCACTACTGTATATATATATATATATATATATATTACAACATCAATAATTACTCTATGAAAGAAAGTGCACCACTCCGTAAAAACCAAAGTCGCCGCCCCTGGTCGGACTTAGGATATAAAGGAAGTCAGGCACTGGACTATATAGTGCGAGTCGCTAGTACGGGCAAAAAGAAACTTATCTGGCGCTGCCAGACCTTGTCATCCCTGGCTTACGAGCCTGATTAGGAATCTCTTTGCCATAAAGAAAGGTGCAATGCAACTGAGCTTGTTGCCCCATGGGCGGGTGCAGAGAAGGAGCAAATAAGTTAAAAGCCATTCTTGAACCTTACATTATTCTCTTCCCTCAAAATCCTATGGCATTTAATGAATTATACCAGCAATGTGTCACATAATTAAAGACACTTGGTTGTTTTTTTTTTTGTTGAGAAAAAAAATTTTACAGCCCTGGTGGTCTAAGGTGCTGGCTTCTGACAATTCGCCGAAGATGAGCCAGCATTTTTAGGGTCCCAGATTAGGCATGTGTGATGCATCCCTGTCTTACTTGCACTGGTTGTCTCTACCTGAAACCAGTGGCCTTAAACTGAGAACAGGCACTGCCTGTAGCTCTAAGAATTGCTCATGGTGGTCATTAGACCCCGAATCAAAGAAAAATATATACATTTTTAGACATTTGTGTACTTATTTATTGTTTTAATTACAACAAGTATTTGTAATGAGTATTTTATTGTGGGTCTACCTGAATGTCAGAAAAATAGACCCTTGAATTCCACTTGACTTTGATATAATTTCTATGCTTCTATTAGGTGTGTGCAAAAGTTTTACCTGTTTTTCATGATGCAAATTTCAAGTAAAAAATTTAAGTAACAAGTGCAATAACAGATGGTGCATGTGATGACCAAAATACTTTGAGGAGTAAGCTATAAAATGGCACTAAGTATGCAAGTGCATCTGGTTTGTAAACAAGTCATACAAGAGTTAACATGTCAAACAATAAGGAACACAGTTTAGGCATTGTTTGCTTAACGAGTTCAGCAAAGGTAATACCGCAGCTGAAGCTTGCCGTAACATTTGTGAGGTGTATAGCGAGAATGCTGTAGACGAAAAGGCATGTCGCTGCTGATTCCAGAAATTCCATGGAGACAGAAACTTCTGAGATCAACCATGTTCTTTTGGGGCATCTCTCAGAGGTTTCTGAAGGGGATATCAAACGGGCCATATCAAATGACCAACATCTAACCTTTGAAGAATTATCAGGAAAGTTTTCTGTACAAAGAACAGTAGAAAGAAGGATGTGTGCGCTTGAGTTTATTACGTAGTTCGACCAGTGGGTACCACGTGACCTATCCGCAAGGAATTGATTGGGCAGAATGACTACCTGTGTTTCTTTGCTCACATGTCACAGAAATGTAAAGCATCATCGGACTATATGCCGAATTGGAGAGCCTTCTCCATCAACTTCAAGAGTCGGGCCACATCCGAGAAAGATGGTGTTAAGTGTATGTTGATGTGTCGTAATCCACACTGGGAGCTACTTGCACTTAATCAAATTATAAGTGCTGAACTGTACTGCCAACAATTGGAAAAGCTGAAAGAAAAATTGAAATCTAGCATGTCCAGCACTTGTTTTTCAGAAAGGCAGTGTCTTGCAGTATGACAATTCAAGACCCCATGCAGCTTTAGCAACTCAAGAGAAAATGACCCCAATGTATTCTCCAGTCTTTACACCTACAGACTACCACAGTTTACGATCTCTTCAAAACAACTTCGCTAGAAAAACCTTCGATGAAGTTTAAGATTTTGAAACTGTGTTAAGAGTTTTTTGACTCCAAAATGGAGGTGTTCTACAGAAGGGGAATTCAATTACAACCAGAAAGATGGCAAGAGGTCATAGATAATAATGGCAATTGTGTAAAAGAATAAAGATATTTATTCACAAAAAAAAAATGTTTTTCTTCTGTACTGGAAAAACTGGTAGAACTTATTTTCTACTACAGGGTGTCCCACTCGCTACTGAACCCGGCATTTCTTTAATAACATTAACACCAATGAAGATATTGCAACGAAATTTGAAGTGGACTTACCTCGTGAAATGTGATCGCATCATAGTGAGAATAATTGGCAAGAATACACGTAACACATAAATAATTTTTCAACGTAACTTAATGGCAATTTCAAAAATGTGATGACATCATAACATGTGCTGGAAGTGGCCACCATTTACGTCCAGACAGCATTGAACCCAGCGCTCTTTGCCAGCCAGTCGGACGTGCCTCTCTGCTGCTTTGTTATGCCATTTCGCTGAGCGTGTCTACACATTACGGTTGTTGATAGTGAGTGCTCGTTTTCGTGGCTGTTCGCGTACGTGTGAAAATGTTTCAGTATACTCTGGGGGAGTAAGTGTTTATTGTTCGCACTTATTGGAAAACAGAATCGATTAAGTCTTGTCAACAATTCCTGTACAAGTTTGCAGGCAGACATTCGCCGAGCAAGTCCACCATTTGAACATTGTCGAATAAATTGGAAACCAAGGGGAGGTCATCCACAAATGTCCAAGGAAACGATCCAGAATGTAAAGGGCAGACTACTTGTGTCTCCCAGGAAGTCACTTCACCAACTGTCACAGGAAACGGTTGTGCAAAAGTACTTGTCAATGTGCTGTGAGAAAAAGTGAAGCTTCATGCGCACTGTATCTCCATGGTCCACGAACTGAAAGAGCTTGACCACATGAAACAAGTGACATACTGTCGATGGTTTCAGACATTTCTTCAGGAAAATCCGGGCATTCTGGACTACACATGGTTCTCATACGAGGCATGGTTTCACCTGTCTGGATATGTCAATTCTCCAAATTCCCATATTTGGGTCAGTGAAAATCCCAACACGATACATGAAGAACCCCTTCGTTCCCAGAAAATTGGTGTTTGGTGTGGGATGACCCGGCGCCGCATAATTGGTCCCATCTTCAATACAACCATCACAACAGCTCCATGTATATGTAAATCTTCAACACCTTTGTAAATCAATTGGACGTCAAAGAACTCTCCATTGGATATTACCAGCATGATAGAGCGACATCACACACCAGTATGGCCAAAATTCAGTCCTTTTTCGACGACTGCGTCATTTCGAAGGGTCTCTGGCCACCGTGTTCGCCCGATCTGACGCCTCCTGATTACTTTTTATAAGGATATCTAAAAGGGAGAGTTTGCCAAAAGAAACTGCGAACCATTGATGCCTTGAAAGCAAACATCACCGAAGAAATTCAGGCAGTGACGGTGGACGAACTGGTAAGGTTTTTCCACAATATGGTGTGCCGGGTTCAATGCTGTCTAGATGCAAATGGTGGCCACTTCCAGCACATGTTGTAATGTCATCACATTTTGCACAAAATGAGGTAAGTGTACTTTAAATTTTGTTGCAATATCTTCATTGATGTTAATATTATTTTTAAAATGCCGGGTTCGGTAGCAAGTGGGACACCCTGTATTTCAAGGTCCTGGATTAATGTTACATGTTTTTTTTTCTTGTTTTATTTAAATAGTAGACTTTTTACACACTAATATACACTCAATGGACAAAACATTAGAGGTACCTACCTAATAGCATGTTGGTCCTCTTCTAGTGTGAATAACAGCTTGTACATGCCAAGGCTCAATTCCACCAGATGTAATGCCAGCCATGCCTGTTTCAACATTGTACACAACTTTGTCCGAGACGTCGGTCCAGGATCCATGGATCTGACATTCCATTCCACAGCATCCCAGAGAGCTTCCACAGGGTTTAAATCTGGGGGCCTTGAGAGTCCACTGGATAGTTCCAAACTGAGATGAGTTGCCCTCAAGCCTGGGTGTTTGGGGTCCAGTGGAGTGGCGTTTCACCCTGATGAAACAGACCATCGGCTGCAAGATGTGCAAAAGACCGTGTGAGCTTGTCGGTGATCATCCAGCACATGCTGGTAGCGCACAGTGGCTAAGGCAGGGGTTCCCAAACTTTTTAGACTGCGCCACTCTCCACATGTCACATTTTCCGTGGAACGCCCCTGTACCCAAAATTAAAAAAAAATTGCCTAAATTCGAGTTTGTGGTTTTAATGTAAAAATACAAAATTAGAATAAAATTACAAAACTGAATAAGAAAAAATTGATGAGATAGGCATATTTTCACAATGGTAACTCTTCATTTGGCTTTCACATTTTTACAGTAATTTTAGAAACTACCTAACAGAGGTATTTGCATCATAATGGGATGGGGTGCTTGTTTCTCGTCACACAAAACATGGAATCTGGGGACAATGTTCGATAGAGCTACGCGGATCTCCTTCTCAACTTTAACTTTGCTTCTATATCTGGATTTTATTACCGCCAGAGATGAAAATCCTGCCTCATAAAAGTAGGATGTTGCGAATATGGAGAATTACTCTCGTGGCTTTCTTACTCAATTCTGGGTACTCCTTTGCCACACTGTTCCAAAACTGTGGCAGAGTTCCAGAAGAGAATGTCATTTTCAGTGTGGAGTCTGTAGAAATGTCTATTAACTGTTCCTGCTCAGCAGCAGTGAAGGTTGTTGCTGGATCTGCTGTAAACAGGTCTGGAACCCACTTGTGTTCATCTGTTTGTGGAGGGAAATATTTGTCAAATTGAGCGTTGAGTTGAGATAGATGCTCCAAAATCGCAGATTTCAATTTCACACTTAATAGCATCTCGTTTTCTTGTATACACTTGTGTAATGTAGGAAAACTTTCAAAATCACTTGATTTCGTATTGTTCTTCCACAGAAGTACCTTCCTTTTGAAAGCCAGAATCCTGTCGGACAGCTGTATTATGTGTGATTATCTAACCTGGAGGCTCACATTCAGAGAGTTCAGCCTCTTAAACATGTCGCACAAATATGCCAACTTGAGAATGAAGTCATTATTAATGAAGCATTCAGCACTACTATGTCTTTCTTTTATGAGGTGCAAGAAAATTTCATTCCGCAGTTCATGTACACGCAACACCGCATTGCCGCAAGAAAGCCTACGAGATTTACAATAGTAGAGTGAGGAAATGTGCTCGGCCCCCATGTCAATGCCCATATTTGTAAAGAATCTAGCCTGTGATCGAGTTTCAATGTAGTTCACCACCGATATTATTGTTTCCACTACTTTCAAATCTGGACTTACTTTGTGTGGTGCCAAGGCCTCCATGTATGAAGCAATGCGCCCATCTGGCAGCAGGAGCTTTCTTTCTGATGAGCGCTTGGAGACTACCATATTGGCTAGACATAGACTAACAACCATCTGTGCAAACACCTACACATCTGGACCAGTCGATACTGTTTTCTGTTATGAAAGTATCAATGATTTCAAACAAATCCACTGCTTTGGTTCCACCCTTAATGTCTTTACAGAAGAGAAGATCTTCATGAAAGTTATTATCATCATTTATGAAACACACATAATATATTAAATGTGCATCATTGTTGTTGTCAACTGCCTCGTCTAACTGAATACTAAAATCTTTGTATCTCAATTTTTTTCGGTAATCTGGTTAGTTATGTCGTCCGACATATCACTTATTCGTCGATTAATTGTTTTTTTGACAATGGAACATTGGAAAGCTGTTTGGCAGCAGACTCCCCGATCATAATTGACACCCTGTCAAGAGCGCAGAAACTCCTCGGCAGTTGTGTGCGGCTTCTTGCTGCGTGCAATTCAGTATCTAACTTTGTAGAACGCAGGGAGGGCTTTGCTTAGGATTGTGATTTGTTTATGTAAACGAGTCTTCTGCTCATGCATTTCTTGTAACTTGCGTGAAAATAATCTCTGGGCTTACCCACTAAACTACTGTGAACGGTTTCCAGGTGAAGTTTCAGTTTGTTCGGAAGCATACTCTCAGCTGTCAACGCTTTCAAGCAGATTACATACTGAGGATGTTTTTCGTTCTTAACAACAGTGCACGTGAAACCGAAATCCAAGTACGTGTCATCATAATTTCTGGACTTGTTCCTTCTCACCTGTTTAGAACTACTTGCAACTTCTATTACACCACGTTTTTTATTTAGAAACTTCATTATCATAAACCAACACACACTCACGTAGAAATAACTACGTTCACAGTTATGAAAACACAGCAGCTTAGTTCTAACGAATGTTTATACACGCTACATATGTATCAAATGAAGACAGCATAGTAAACTAAGTGCCCAAGAATGCGGCGGAGGAACGTTATTGTTTGACCTTGCCTGGCTCAGTCCATTTTCAGACTGCAGGGAGACCAAGATCCACACGACGTCACTCCAAGTTTTCAAAGAGCATTACAATCTGGAATTCATATGAAGGGAGCGCTTTCACAGTAAGAAAAATGTTTTCTTTTTTCCTTTAACATTCTTTCTTATAATTCATTCTTTAAAATATGTACACCTCTTGAAAATTTGCATGTTGCATTTCACTATAAATTATAAGTTTTTAGTTTTCCTTTATACTAACGACACACAGATTGGGAACTTTTGGGCTAAGGACTTTTCCTGACATACTAAGGTATCTAATGTGCCCCATGAGAAGGCTCCCTAAATCATCACAGAGCCACCATCACTTTCAACAAGGCTGTCCCGGTGGTGCAGTGGTCTAAGCGATGGCTACTGACCATTCGTCCGAGATGAGTCCGGGTTCGAATCCCGGTGAGGCATGAATGTTGTGTTTGTCCTATGGCAGTGGCTCTTTCCCTTACCTGGAACCAGTGGCCCTAAATTAGGGATGGGTGACTGTTTTATAGCCCACTGAGTTGCTCGTGGTGGTTGTTAAACCCCAATTCAAAAAATATACAGTCAACTCTTGATATAGTGAACCTAAATCATTGGTCCCGACCCACAATATCGAAAATGTACATTAAAATTTTCATTTATAGTGAACCCTCAATTTCAGTTATAGTGAACCTAAAAAATAAAACTGCAAAGAAAATAATGTACTTGTAACTTGAAATTACAACTTATTTCAAAACAAACCTTTTTGTAAAAACTTGAAAGAATGTGTTGAGAACTGTATTGTAGGCCTACTACTCCTTAAGTGCATTGAAAGACAAAGATAAGATTAAAAACCTCAACAACATCAAACTGGTGTTCCTGCCTGCCAACACCGCGTCATCCTCCAACCCATGGATCAAAGTGTAACTCGCAGCTTTAAAACCTATTACAGAAGGGAAGTAATGCTTCAATTAATCCAAGTCTTTCTTCTGAATGCTGTACATTTTGGGAAAAAAGCCTGCAGGAGTGTGTCAACTGTCACTATACAGAACTGTTTCCGGAGGTTTCGTTTGGCTACTGGACGTGTGGCATTCGAAGAGGAGAAGGATTGCCTCTCAAAGACCTGCTTCAGCATATCGGTGCAAATTCCACTGAAGCTGAAGATTTTATCGATGCTGACTGTGAAATTATAACGAATGAAATTCCGTCGGATGAAGTTATTGTCGAGGCTGTAAAAGGCGGTACCAGCACGGAAGAAAACGAGGCTGAAGATTTTTTTTATTGGAGTTTTAACGACCACCGTGAGCAACTCAATGGGCTGTAAGCAGTCGCCCGTCCCTAATTTAGGGTCACTGGTTCCAGGGAAGGGAGAGAGCCAGTGCCGTAAGACAAACACAACATCCATGCCTCACCGGGATTCGAACCCGGACCCCGTTCGGACGAATGATCAGAGGCCATCGCTTAGACCACTGCGCCACCGGGGCGGCGAGGCTGAAGATGACGAGGACAATAATGAAGAACGTGTTTCAACAGTGAAAGAGACATTGGAGTTTGTCAGGACTGTGCTAAATTTCCTAGAACGTGTGGAAAATGTAGAATCGAGTGTAACAAAAGCACAGACTCTAGAAAAGGACATGGAGAAAATATTTATTAAAACTGTTTGCAGCAAGTAGCTGCACATAACAGGCTATTTTCATGTTAATTAAGGTAATGTAAAATTAATTTTGTTTACTTAATTTAATGAATATACACTATGTGCATAAAAATATTATTTTTTAGATACATATGTACATATTTTATTTTCTTGTTCACCATTCCACTCAATTCAGGTTAAGGGAAGACACTTCGGTTTTAGTGAACCTCGGACATAGTGAACAAAATATGCGAGTCCGCAGAGGTTCACTATAAGCAGAGTTGACTGTATATATAAGAAAAAAGAGCTGATTTGGCTCAACGGAACCGTGGCCTTATGATGTCGACACTACATCCTCACCCTCCCTTCAGCTCGGTACAGCTGGAAACAGAATTCATCTGACCACACAATGTGGAGCCACTCTGCAGAGGTTAAGTTTGATGTCGGCACATGGTGAGTCGTAATTTTCGATGACGAGCAGTCAACAGCAGCACACGAGGTGGGTGTCTGCTCCTGTAGCCTAGATTATGCAGCGTGTGCCGCACTGTTCTCTCACTGACGCTGCTTGGCTCTGCGACGTTTAATCTGGATGTCATTTGCACCGCCGTTGACAAGCGGTAGGCATATACGAACTTGGATAGTCTACTTCGACCCCGGTCATCAATGGCGTGTAGTCTGCCACTGCTTGCTCTCTGGGCTCTGGTATGTCCGTCGTTGGTATACTCGTGGTACCAGCTTGATACGGTTTCCCTAAGGTTCTTACCACTTGGTCAATTAATAAACCATCTGCCATGCGCCGATAATGCGTCCATGATCAAAATTGCTCAAATCACCACGTTTACCCATGTTCATCGATTGCAATTCACTGTTAGGAAGCCCTGCTGTCCGCCTATTGATTGCCTGCATTCGGTTCCGCTCTGCGATGGGGGTTGCCCATGTCAACTACCCATCACTTGTAGGCCAAGACTAGATTCACGCTCATTCTGTGATTGGTCCGAACAATTGGAAGAGAGTGGTCGTCTTCGGGAAAGGATTAGATGATTGATGTTTTTCTGTCTAGGTGCCCAGAAAATTATGTTGTGCTTTCAATTTATATTGTCATTAGATAGCATCGTGTTCTATTCTGCATGTCGATTTTACTGGTTTTGCTTTCCTGTAATAAATGTTTACAACTAGCGTCAGGCTAGGGATCCAGGGGAACGGTTCCCACTAATTGGCGTAGTCTTCTCAAAATGTGTCGAATGTTCTGTGAAACAGCAGTACGTTGATGCAGATTAACATGACTATCTCTTTCATAACATAACATTTAGATACAAAATAAAGGTTTGTACTGAATTATACTAGAAATTAATCAGTTTCTTTTTGCTACCAGAATGTAGTTGACTTTTTTTTTTCACACAGCTATGTTACTTTTTTAATCTCTGTTTCACATACGGACCTTGAAATGTTGAGCATTTTGAAAAATTCTTATAGAAATTACGCTTGAAATTTACTTAGAAATTTGCTAAAATTTAAGCAGTGAATGAACATTTTTGCTTAGAACACTGAACAGTTTTTTTTCTAAATGCATTCATTTCCGAAGATTTGCAAACAATTTTTGAAGAAAATAGTTAATGGAGCATTTCTCAGAACTTTAGGAACAAATATAGGTGAATCTACCCAAACTTTTGAAAAGTTTGTCGCCAAAATATTTTGCCAAATATGTTGAACAGGTTCTCAAAAATGTCATCCAATACATATTTACAGACATGTATTGCCTCAAGAACTGAATTTAACTGGTAGGATTGGAGATGACAAAGTACTCTTCATGAAAATGATTTCAATGTGAACAGTAGTGCATTCTAGAAAATTAGAGTTTTGCTGGGGACAGGAGCAATTTTCTTCAGACCAATGCAAATTTCTCTTAGAAATGCACTCCTTCCTCTGATCATTCTCTTTTTTAACTTTTACCAAATCAACCTGCTCTTAACCATCACACCCCTCTTTTAAAAATCTTTCTCTAATGGTTCTGTGTCTGGCGTTCTTTGGCCAAACCTGGCCCTTGCGCCAGTAAAATCAACTAACTAACTAACTATTGAAGAAGCTCCAACCCCCACAAATGTAGATGAGCTTTCTTCTTTAATTGGAGGACTGTTGCCTTATTACTCCAATTTCTACTATAGCCTTGGCAACACTTTCAACTCTCGGTATAAATTACTAGAACATAACTACTGTATTTTCCTATTATAATAATAATGCAGCATTAAACTGAATTTACAAATGCACAGCTCTAAAATGTGGCATTTAATTAGGGGCTGCTTATAACCAATTTCAGTTACATAAATTTTCAACATCGTTCAAGATATTAAAACAGATCATTTCGTGAATCTTTTATGGCAGACATTAAGCTACAAAGAATTTGGAGTGCCTACTCTGTTCATTGATTATTAGCATGGGAGCCAAGCAGTCGCACAAGTGAAGTCTCGAAGCCTGTGTCATTATTTATGAATAGATCATTTGGAAATCGGCAAGGATTCAATCTAGTCTTGCATTTTATGTGGAAGTGGTTTATGATTTACTACTCAAAAAGCTTTATTTAAGATCAATTTCATTCTGCTTTAGACTATTTTTTCTCTTTTGCAAGGTAGGGTAACAGATTTTTGTTCGGCCTTGTGCTTAGTACTTCCGATGAGCCACAACAGGGAAAACCACTCACTTCCTCACACTTGAAATTAGGATTTGGTCTCCCTCTTTCTTAACACATAAACCACTGTAAGTGTAAGCCACAGGCTAAACTACATTCACCTCCCACCATGAGGGTAGATAACAAATGCCCTGTAGTGAAACACCCCTCACTCCCTTATAAATGGAGTCCTTACCCATTAAATAGAGAAGAGTTACAGAAGTACAGCCAGTGGCAGACTTACAGATTTGGCGCCCATAGGCACAAATTTTCCAAGCGCCCCCTGCGGAGGAGCTCATCACTCGTACATCCGTTCTCGTTCTGATATCGGGACCGGCAGAGTCGTTCTCATGGGGAGTCCAGCTCTAGGTGGTCTAGAACCCTCTTCCCCCTCCTAAATGTTCGACTTCATGGTCAAACATATATATTCATATATTGGCTGAGCACACACGTTTTTGTGCTTACCCCCGTGGAGCTTGGACCCTCCTCGAAATTAAGTTCTGCGTACGTGCCTGGGGCCCGGTTCTTAGCAGGATGTGACTGCGCTGTGTCCCCCTAACCCCGCCACTTTCTAGGCAAAAGTTTTTACAGTTTCGTGCTCCCAACAGGTCCCTATTCCTAAAAAGTCTTTTTTTTTCAGCTTGGTTCATAAAAGTTCATAGTTTTAAAAATGTCCATTCTTTTCCATGAAATGAGGATCCTCAAAATTTTTATCAGAATGATAAATTTTTACTTAAAAAGTTCAGTTATGTTTCAATATCTCAATCAACAGAAATATCTACATGCATGTAGCTATAATATTGTACTATCAGAAATTGTTGATTTGTAAAGAAACACCGCAAGGAAATGTAATTTTTATTAAGAAAAGGAATAAAAATATCCGTTTTTCCGTTTATTAACGTAAAAATATTATTATTAAAACGTAAGCTTTCAACACCAACGGGTGCCTTCTTCAAACTTATGTGTTTAGAGGCAAGACAAGAGAACTAAACAACAGAAAAAATTTAAAAAGTCAAACATGAACAGAATATGAGAATATGCTATGTTGCGTCACATGTGTGCGACAACGAGAGATGTCCACAGAAACGTGCTAAGCGCGAAGAAATGTGCGCTATATTTGGGGAAGCTCAAGTGAGACGTCATCATTGCAGACCACAGGGTTAGTCAATATCTTGGTTTCCCTGAGGTCAGTGCTTCTGGCGGTAGAATAAGGAGCCACTCGCTTGATCTGGTTCCACTTCGGGATGGTGGAATGGGTAACCACTTTCCGGGATAGTACGGTTGTCAATTTTCTGTGCGAGACGTTCCGCTTGTGTTCTTTTTTTTTTTTTTTTTTTTTTTTTTTTTATTGGAGGTTTAACGACCACCGTGAGCAACTCAATGGGCTATAAGCAGTCGCCCGTCCCTAATTTAGGGTCACTGGTTCCAGGGAAGGGAGAGAGCCAGTGCCGTAAGACAAACACAACATCCATGCCTCACCGGGATTCGAACCCGGACCCCTTTTGGACGAATGATCAGAGGCCATCGCCTTAGACCACTGCGCCACCGGGGCGGCCCGCTTGTGTTCGACTAGTCGAAGAGCGAAAGCATTTTGTCGTTCCGATGTAATGTTTGGTGGTACCATCCGGGTATTTCAATGGTATGGAATACACTCCCACATCAGCCAGTGAGGTATGGGTGTTACTGGATGATAGCAGGTGGCATGATATCGATCTTGGTAAGCGTATCCCAAAGCTAAGCCCGAGTTTCTTTAAGGTGTTCTTCAAGAAGAACGCTTTTCAGCAGCTTAGTTCCCCCTTCTTTTTTCTGCAATCGAGAATTTCCAATTCTGAGCCAAACTGAGTTTTTCCTTTTTTTCACTCATCACTCACGGAGATTTCAGCACAGCATCCCCCACACACTAAAACAAGTTTGTTCAAACTTCCTAGTAAAAATCTAAAAAAGTACAACTCACCGCAGAAACTTCCGCAAACGCTGGGTTAATTACAAGTATGACACTTTGATACACTTATAGCTCTGAGCCTCCGGCGAATTCCAGTTCCTTGAGCTTTGTCTTTGTGAAGCGCATTTTCATCTGGTTGGGGGTACACCGTACACGTACACCATGCACGAACACTCAACCATTCAAATGAAAGCAATTTAAAAACGTTTGTCTTCCACCACATATGGTATACTTGGGTACGGTAAATGGGTCTCACACGGTCACACCCATGCCCCTCCCATGAGACACCCTGGGAATGAATTATGTCTTGCCCCTTTTTTTTCTCTTTATTCGTTGTTTTTTGTGTCGGGGTCACCATCAGGGGAGGAAGGGGCCAGGACAGACGTCGCGTGCCCAGTGCCCCTCCCCTGAATACGTCGCTTTTCCTTTTCTTCTCAACCTGTTCCGGTTTCTGTCGGAATAATCAGTATGAATCATTTCCGGCCATATCTGAGTCTCAGCTCACCTTCTTGGACAGAACTACTGCTTCCTCCTACGTTGCAGCAGTAGTTCCGTCCAAGAATGTGAGCTGGGACTCACTCACACAAAGAAAACTTCCTCCCCCTTCCCAAACAGGAGGTTGTGGTGCGGTGGTGCCCCAAAGGCGCTGGTAGTGTTGTTGTCTGACACACACACACCCCACAAATAAATTTTAGGGTACCCTACTATGTCTGAACATGACTCTGCTTAGCATTGTTCCCAGTCCCACCACAATTTTACACCCTCAAAACTTTTTGCGCCCATAGGCATGTGCCCCGTGCCTAATTAGAAATCTGTCACTGAGTACAGCAATGTAGTAGTGATGACTTGCTATTTAGTGCATAACTTTCCATGTGTCTATGATGCTTTTGCATCTAATATTAATTTATGTGAGTTGTGCAGGCGATTTGAAGTGTTTTAAAAATAAATCAATAGTTTTCTTACTAAGACCTCCATTTATTGCACCACTCATATCTTTGGTGAAGGTGATACATTGTATTCGACCACCATTTTGACGGGAGGGGGGGGGCTGGAATGGCTGTCAAATAAAAATCCCTTTGTGATATGTATGCATGCGGCTTTAAACTGGGTGCAGTGTTTTTCCTGAAACAAACCACGATAAATGGAACTGCAGCATTATACGTGGTGCAGTGTTGTTCTTGGAAAATATGATAACCATACAAATAAAAGATAGCAATTGAGGATGAAGCTTTTTTGAAAGTCCAAAAAGGATCTATAAAATCCTTTATTGTTGATACAATAACAAAGAAGTTCTTACCCTGTGATGCTAGTCTTCATGGTGTAGGTGCTACACTATTGCTTAAGACTGATGGGAGTCTTGTGCTTCTCGTGCAATAATCAAAGCAGAAAAAAAATTATAGCTGCATAGAAAAGGAGGCATTGGCTCATGATTTTGGAATGGCTCACTTCTAGAATTATCATTTGGAGTCCATCTTCGTGACAGATTACCACCCGTTACTGAACTTGCTTTCTGAGACTGTCAACAATGGTAGTGGATTGTGTGTCGTGCTGGAACTTAGCTTTGGCAGCCTGTTCATTCAAGATTCAGTTAATAAATGGAATCCTAAATGGCAACGTGGATTCCTGCAACCTTTTACCAGTGCTAGCAGCATATTATGAACTTAACTTTTAGTGGCACTGATCCTTCTGTTGGGACACTACTGATAGTCTGGTTACAGTGTGCATATCACATGAGGGCACAATTATATGTGCTAGACCACTACCAAGTCTTATTCAAGAGTACATCTTGCATGGTTAGCCTAAGGATGTGAATGACAATATGAAAACTTTTAGTGTTGCAGGAATGAACCATCTGTTATGGGTGATGTCATTTTTTTTTTGTGTGTGCTAATGTTCATCCCTACTAACTTTAAGAAGTTCATGTTAGTGGAACTGCACACAAGAGATCTGCGCGGGCTTTATTTGGTGAGCCCGACCCATGAGTTGCAGCTATTATTTCAGCTTGGCCCGGCCCATGATGTGCCATTTTGTATTATTTCGTCTTTCTATTGTATTTCATTAATTTGTGAAAATTAAATAATGAGATGAGGTACTAATTAAAATATGTGGTTGAATGCAAACCTAAAAATATTAACTAAACTTAGGCAATTATCGAAGAATATAACCTTTAAAGAAAAAAAAAAAGTGTTTAAAATTTCTTTTTCTCTAAACTAGCAAGTGGTACACTACAAAAGTCAATTCCCATATGGATTAGGGATAGGAGAAATAATCAATGTCATCCTACTCTCTCTCTCTCTCATACAAATACACATACCACTCAACTGCAGACATTTCCTAGTAGCCCACTCGACACAACACACACACTCACTAAGGGTCGAATCTTTTTGTTGTCAACAAGCCCCTAAGTGTTTTAACCATCTTAATACCAACAGATTGTAAAAATATTGCGAGTGCCTCTCCTCACCTCTGTGATTATGCCCTGGGCTATGTCATGGAAGTAAGTAAAGTCAGCAAAATGGTTAAGCAGACCAGGAAATCGAGAAACGTAACTTTTTTCTTTACCATTGCGATAAAAAGAATGGGTCAACTTGGCCTGGCCCATGCTGTTGTGTTTCTCTAAACTAAAAAAATGCCCGACCTGCTAACTTCTAAACTAAAACCCTGACCTTTTGGACAAGGTGCTGATTGGGTGGCTGCATGAGCCAGGTCACCCATGCAGCCTTCCGCTGCACACAATGAACATCAGGACAATACCATGATCAAGTCCATGGCCTGCTTGCCAGTTTGGAGGCCTCATATTTACGAAGATATTACAGTTCAAATCCAGAACTCTCATATGTAAATATGAGGAATACAATTCACATGTAACAAATGTAGAAGTAGTTAATGTGCACTAGTTTCATTAAGAAATTAGAAACTCAGAAACATGTTTAACCTCTACTGGGGCTTTGATCATTTGTAAATAAATGGAGTAAGACCAGTTGCCAGTCTCGCTCCGTTTGTTGGTCTTGATTGCTTGTTTACAGGTGATCAAGACCTCAAATTTCAGTTCTCTCTTGAAAACACTAAAGGGATTCATGTTCTCGTGAGAGCATTGAAATTTATACCCCTTCAAACTGCAATTTCGACAGTCCATGTTTTATCCCCATCATTTGGAAGTCTCTCCTATCATTTGGCAGCATTTTTTTGAATGGAGGTTTAACGACCACCGTGAGCAACTCAATGGGCTATAAGCAGTCGCCCGTCCCTAATTTAGGGTCACTGGTTCCAGGGAAGGGAGAGAGCCAGTGCCGTAAGACAAACACAACATCCATGCCTCACCGGGATTCGAACCCGGACCCCTTTCGGACGAATGATCAGAGGCCATCGCTTAGACCACTGCGCCACCGGGGCGCCATTGTTTTGGGCAGCATCAGAAATGAGAAACTTGGAAATGCTCTGGCATTTGTGAAGCACCAAAATAAGTAATTCTGGTGCTTTACAGTGAAAAATTTAATTACTTGCATTAGAACGGCATCGTTTCACCTGAGGTAAAGACAGATTAGCTAATTGCACTTTGAAAACTGCACTGAAGAACTTGGGAAGTACTTCCAATTAGTGTCTAGAGCATTTCCTCAACTACTGCCATGCAGCTTTGGCAACTTTTAACATTTTGCCAGCTGTTGCAATGCTCGGATATCACCCGAGGAATTGCCTTGATTTGTTCTACATACGAGATATGCAAAACAAATCACAGTCAACCTCTCATCTTTTTAAGCAGATGATCAGGTCTGAACCTGTAATTTTGGCAAGGTGATGACTGAGTGTCCCTGTGCACACTAATTCTAGAAGTCAAAACTCTATCAGGAAGCTGGTTCTACCATCTGGACCAAATTCAGTGAGCTGCAATGGGGCAGCTCACTGAATTTTGTCCATTTGATCCGGATGGTAGTTGTATCTGAACCAGAGAAGACTCCACATTTCTCTGTGCAGCACCAGATTTAGAGACTGTGCAAGAACCCTGCTACTCTGTTACAACAGGAGCAGGGACCCGACCATATGGGCAAAAGACATCACTCATGATTTTAGGTCATTTGAATAGATACCACTGTCAGTACCTTTGATGCACTGTTGATTATTTGTATGTTCAGACTTGCCAACCTCAAGAAGAGAAAAATCCTACAAGCATACTTTCGTATGTTTGAAACATCAATGGACATAATTTGAAGCACTAATGTTACATTAATGCATATAAAAAATGTAAAAAAAGTTCTGTTAAAAAAATATTAAACAAATTTTTGTTCAGTTATGCATTTATCTTGAGGATAACCCAAATTATGACGGAAAAGGAGAAATTCCTCAAAGGCATCGCACTCTCATGCCTAAAGATTAGAGCGAAGTTTTTTCGCCGTCGATTTTTTGTCCATTTTCAAAGTCGAATACAAATATTTATGGAATAAAATGATATATAACAATACTGGACAGAGGCTGCATCACAGGAAAACACGCAGAGAAAAATTCCTGATGCGTATTTTTGCGCATGGAGAAAAATTCCTGATGCGTATTTTTGCGCATGGAAAAAAAATTCCCAATGCGTATTTTTACGTGTCGAGAAAAATTCCCGACGCATATTTGTACGCATCGAGAAAATTCCCGATGTGTATTTTTACGCGTTGGTAAAATTTCGATACGTACTAGACGCGTAATTACGCATTTTGGCGAACTCTGGACTCGGCACATCACTTGAGCTTTCCCGTGGAAAGAGCTACCGCACGACGCCACAAAGCCAGCAAGTCAAAAATGACATCATAGCATGACACAGCGCTCGTAAGGTCCAGTAGAAAATTTACAGTTGCCGCCAATGTCAAGCCTGTTCCTGCAGTGCCAGAGATCATTAGCGGACAGAAGAGTAAACATCGCTGCCCCATGAGATATATCTAAAGACCTTGATCGCTGCCAATGGTAGAGCAGAACTGCTGACTCAGAGGGGGAAAGGTCGTTTCTCCGCTAATTAACCGATGCCTCGGAGAACTTCGAACTTTTCTCCTCGTTACATTTTAATTTACGCCACGAAAATCATGATGGAATCCGGCAATATTGATTTATAATCCGGCATTCCCGGTCTAAACCCGAAGAGTTAACAGCCCTGTATGTTGTATTATTGTCAAAAGATGATGTCACTGTGCCAGGCAGGCATTCCAGAGGATTTCTTGTGAATGTGGAGCACAGGAGATCAAAAAGTTAGTGTGTGAGCTGATAATGCATTGATTTTACTAGATACATACTGCCATTACCACATTTTCATGAAGGTATTAGAAAAATATTGGGTGTTTCATTATTTTTATACCTCCCATACATGCGGATGTTTTATAAGAATAGAAATCCCCCCCCCCTACTACACATGTGCACACCACACACACAAAATAAAAGCATGAAATTCATATCTTTTCCTTGACTTTCCTTGCTGCCAAGGGGAAAAGTATTTATTTCATAAATTGTTATTTCCCACTGTGGCATATTCTGTAAGTTTGATCAGCTGCTTTCATTTATGGAGACCATTAACAATAACCAGTTTTGCTTTAAGGGTACTCTTATATACACGGTTGACTTTGTTTTAAAGATAATAAAACAAGGTTTTCGTGCTACAAAGACTACTCAGGGTAAGAAACTTGCTGTTAATGCACGATGTACAAACTTGCTGAATGGTTCCAGTTATAGGCAAACTTTAATAACTAAAAACACACACAAGTTAAAATATATTTACATGGTCAAAAAGACATGAGTACTTTCGTGCTCGCTACGAACACATCATCAGATGAAAGACCAAGTTGGAGTTCCAGAAACACATTTATATATGGGTAACGTTGCCAAACGTTCTCAATGAGGAAAGAAATACAAGAACGTTCACTTGCTCCAATGTAATATGAGGAAATAGAGGCCTATAGCGTTCTATTAATAATGGGCAGAGTCTGCAATGTAAGAGGTAGAAACAGGAATCGAGGACAGTAAAGTTTTCCAGGCCTGGGAAATATAGCTGGGTACTTCATCATTGCAACAAGTGTCCACTCGATGCAAAATGTGCAGACTCTCTGTAAAGAGCACTGTTTCCCTCATTGTAGAGGTAGAAAGAATGGAGACGCCTGTCCAAGATGGGTAATGTGTACCAGCTGAAGAAAGCCTGGCTAAAGCAGTTGATGACGAGCCATTTTTTTCACTACATTGGTGTTCCTTTATTCTTGTTTGCAGTCTCTGTAGGGTTGAGCCGATATATATAAGGTCCTTGTCTTCAGGATCGACAGAATTCATAGTAATGGAATAGATGCCACATTTGTCCAACAGTTCAACACTGTCCCGATCATTTTTAATCAGGGAATAAATGTTCGATGTTTTTAACCCAAAACCAACACTGTGACTGTGACAGATGTTCAATAAATTACCATTCACATGAGGGACGTAAGTCATCGATCCAACATATTTGATATCCCTTCGTTCACGTGTCAGGGTAAAAAATGTTGAATTTTGGATTTTACGGTAGATTCTATGGACATCTGAATGTGAAAATCTGTGCTAATAAGCAATGGTATATATCTTTTGAAGTTCCTCCTCACGGAAGGCTACAGAAGAGGAGTGGGTAAATGCTCTACGAATAAGAAAGTATAAGGGTGAAACCTTATATCTGGTCGGGTGGGCGGAAGCGCTTGGTATCGAGATAGGTATAGAGGAAGGCTTTCTATAAACCGAATAACTCAGGTGCTGGGAGGTGGGGTTCCTACGAAGTTGGAAGTCTAAAAACGGAAGTGAATTGTCACATTCAACCTCCACGTTGAAGGATATAGAAGGAATAAACAGGCGACAACGTGGTTGCAAAAGAGAAATTTTTAACTGACGAAGGCCAAATGACCAAGACATCGTCAACATACCAAAGATATAATAAAGGTGTAATCTGACAAAAGTCCAAAATGCGGTTTTCTATGTCTTGAAGAAGAAGTTCAGCCAACAGAGGGGAGAGTGGGGACCCCATGGGGGCTCCCTCAAGTTGGCGATATAAAATGCCATTAAACCTGAAAAAAGAACGTTTCTGAATGAGGCGTGAACAACGCCTTGCAGAACAAGAGTCAGCAACTAAGTTGCATAGTTTCTTAATCTGTCTGATTTGAAAAAGTTGTACTTCTGAAGACAGATTAAGAAACTACGCAACTTAGTTACTGACTCTTGTTCTGCAAGGCGTTGTTCTTCGCAGCTGCAAAGGCAAAGTTCTACCACTCAACCAGCATACATTAACTTCAGTTCTCATCCTCTTAATTCTTTACAAAAGTCTGCCTTAAATAGAGGTCCCTAATTTGCTGATCCGGAGTTTAACCCTAATCCCTTTCAGCTTATTTACCAGGCAGAAAATATTATTCAATCTCTCTCCACTCCTGAACGAGAACCCACCAGGTATAAGGTAGCGAAAGCCATCAAATTCAGTAGAAGCTCAAATATCTCCCCTGCATTTAAAACCCTCCGTAAAGAAGAAGATCAGCTGCAGTCTCTTCGCTCAAACCCTAATTTGGTAGTTATCACAACAGACAAATCCAACCAGGTTTTAATTCTCGATAAGCAGGATTACGTAATGAAAATGGAAAATGCGATTGATAATACCCCCATTCTATCATTCAAGGTGATCATTTCTGCTTTAAGCAGACTCCGTAATCATGGCTCCTTACCCTCCTTGCATTTCCAACTTCATGCACCCCCTTATGGACCTAGGGTCCCAGAATTGCTTGGGAAACTGAAAACCCATAAGGAAAATCACCCCATTAGGCCTTTGGTTTCTGGGTATGCTAATCCCACCAGGCCTTTGGAGAAAGCACTTCTTAAATATCTTACCCCTCTAAATGATCACTGTTTGCATATTGCTCTTCAAACAGATGCTCATTTTTCATTACATGGCTCTGTCAACGCACATAGTTGGCAAATATGTGCCCAGGTTAATCCACATGCTTACACAGGGGGACAATTGCACTAACCATGTGTTACAGTGTGGTGTGGATTCACTGCATTTATGATTCTTGAGCCTTTTCTCTTTGAGGAACTGTGCCCCAAAAATAACTGCATGATATGCTCAATAAATGCCAAATGCTACCATAATGAAGAGATGAGGTCAATATTAGAATCAACCAATATGTGCAGAAACTACTGATATCATCTGCACTACGCCAAAACCACAAATCTGCATTTCTGGCCGTTTTCTCCTAACTGCAGTTGCTGGATGAGTCAGTATATGCCTCTTTACACTTGCCAAAGGCAGAAACATGAACTCTATTGCAAAAGTGAGCAAAAACATACGTATGATTTCATGTAACTGCAGAAATTTTTTATTTTTCAGCAAGCTGTGAGTCTTTAGACACAATTTTCTCCAAACTCGTGTTTTGTAGATTCGTGGTTTAAACATAGTGCCGATGATATAGTGCAACTTCAAAGAACTTCACATGTTATTTAAAAGGCAATGTCCTCGAGAAAAAAAAAAAAAAACATTCTCAGAGTTTTGCTCTCTCAAGTCAAAATGATATGTTGTTGCAGGTGTTTCCGGAAGTTACACATCATATTTGCGTAATACACCAAAATGGGCAGTTGCTACTAAATGATGTGAAAAATTGTCTTATTAGTTTTGCAACAAGAATAAGCCAGATTTTATGTTCATAAAATGTGAAAAGTGTCTTGGCATTGAAATATTTTAAGGACATCATGATTCCTAAGTCATCAAATACCATACAGACAATGGATTTCTATCTGATCAAACTGAGCTTGCCCCTTATTTATAATACCACAACTTCGTAGACATGTAATGTTCTAAAATGAAGAAATTAGTTCTACGCTTTTATATAGTAAAGTGCAATCAACATTTTTTGACAAAGTAAAGCCAATTTTACACATGGAAAAGCTAGAATTGTTATGAACTTTAATGAGAATTTCTCTTTTATTATACAAAATGAAGCTCAAAGTTACCACTGGACAAATGCAGCATGCACTGTTGACTCTCATCTACATCATCCCACTGCTTTTTGTCAGATGGCCTTGACTATGGTGTAGCATTTGTATACGAAGTACAGAATAAATTACATTGCAGTCAACAGTACTTGATAGATGCATGTGCTGGTCAGTATAAAAACTGTACATCTTTTGCAAACCCATGCAACCATTTTCGTTATTTTGAGATGCATGCTTCATGGTTGTTTTTTTTTTCATTTTTGCATCAAGCCATTACAACCCATCTTATGATGTCACTGGAGGAACAGCTGATGTGAAAAGCGAGCCTACGCTATTTTACTGCTCAGATCACAAACTTTCAAAAAATGAAAATTTTCTGCAAAGACAACACTGAAAATATGAACTTTCACATCACTGAAAAATCTAAGTTTCTGATAGGTTTCTTAGTGCAAGAACTCTTTCCAGTTTATGTAGCTTTTGCCATTTTGTACCAAAGTCTTCAGCTAAAGTTGCAACAAAGAGGACAGTGCTTCATGAAAATGTCAGTTTGATCTTTGTAATGATAAACCTATGCAAAATTGCTGAGATTTGTTTATTGGCTATTATGTAGCTTGCATATATCACAAGTGCTATTATGAAATTGTGGAGGCTCTCGCAATTTTAAATTGTATTTCACATGCTCTCAGAATAACCATGATGCTCCTATTATTAAATTCATGCCCCCCCTCACACACACTTTTCTTTGCTTGTTTGTTGTATACCACATCTCATTTGGACATCTGTTGAAAATTATGACTCCTCTAATCACAATAGTTCTGGAAGAGCCTATTACTAATATATATGAAGAAATTGATCCTGTACAAATGAAACATTTATATTTTATTTAGTCACCAAGGTGTTAACAGCAAGTGGAAAGTACTACACTGCTGGACAATTGCTAAGGACGGATCATAAACGGCTATATAGTGCATAAAAAAGTAAGTGTGGTTGGATGCCAAGGGAAATAAAATAATGTCAGAATGCCAGGACATTTCAAGAAAGACAATTTATTGTGCTTTGAAATCCTGAAGCCTTTGGAACGTATTCAAGGGACAAACAGGCCATTCTGTGCAGAATACGTAAACGTGAAAAAAATGCAATTACCGTCCGCAGGCATTCCGGCGTAAGATGTCAATACGGGATATGGCAACCATGGAGGGCGATGCAAGATTCCACACGTCGTGTCATGCTTTGCACAACATTGTCAAGCAGCTGTTGGTGTAATTTATCCCATTCCTCTGTCAGTGCACGGATGAGGGTGTCCTTGTTTATTGGAGGGCATTGGCGACCAGCAAGACTCCTCCCCAAAGCATCCAACACATTTTCAATAGGATTCAGATCTGGAGAACGTGCTGGTCATACGAGGCGTTGAATATCCTCGCTCTCAAACACTCCTGGACAGCGACTGTTCGATGACATGTTGCGTTGTCGTCCATGAAAATGAATCTATCACCGACAGCACCACGGAACACGCGAACATGAGGTAGCAGAACATCATTAATGTATCGTTGGCCAGTCATAGTCCCAGTTGGAAGCACATAGAGGGACGTACGGGCATTGATCATGATGCCAGCTCAAACCATGACAATACATGTCGGATATCGGTCGCTTTCCTGTATGTTTGCTGGACAATATGCAGTACCACTATCACGCCAGATCAGTTGTCGTCGACAATCAGACGATAGACTGTATCTACTCTCATCTGAGAAGAGGACAGCAGACCAGTCGTTATCAGTCCAATTGCGATGCTGATGGCACCATTGCAAACGGGCGGTACGGTGACGTCTGGACAATGGGATGCACACAACAGGACGGCGGGCGTATAGTCCTCGATCCTGCAAACGTGAGGCGACAGTTTTTCGGGAGATCCGCTTGGCAGTAGCTGCCATAAACTGATTTGCTACCTCACTAGCTGTGCTGCGCCGGTATCTTTTTGTTGATAGCACTATGTACCGATCTTCTGCAGGTGTCGTACTGCGAAGACGACCGCCCCCGTGACGTTTGCTACACTCTCCATTTGTTTGAAATGATTTCCAAAGCCTTGAAACAACACTGTGGCTGACGTCGAACTCCCTGGCAACATCTGTTATTTTTCGCCCTTATTCAATCTTGCCAATAATACGGCCACGCGTAAAATCATCTAGATGATGTCGGGAAGACATACTGAAACTTGCAAGTTCGTCAATTGATTCTTTCCCTTTCAACTTTGCGTTTGAACAACAACGGTCAATACACGTCAAATCCTTTATATCACTTATCAGCGCTATGACGTCACGAACAAGTTCGGCAATCCAAAATTTGCATACGCACAACACGTCTCACTGTATCCCGCACTTATGCTAATTTCCACATTTTCCTGCCTTCCGTTTTATGGTTGCTATCGTTGCTATTGTCATCCGTCCTTAGCAATTGTCCGGCAGTGTATTATGTAATATATATGCAGTGCGGACAGCAACTATACGGGCTGAGAGTGACTCAATAAGGTGCTGAAAGGTGTTCACAGGTATGTGGAGTCATGCTGACTGCAGTGCATCTGACAGTTGCTGGAGTGTGTGTGGTGGAGGATCCACAGAGCGAACAACACGATTGAGGTGGTCCCACAGATGCTCAATTGGTTTTAAGCCTGGGGAATTAGGGGGCCAGGGAAGTACTTCAAAGTCTTCATCATGCTCTTCCAACCACTCTCAAACATTTCTAGCTGTGTGACACGTTGCATTGTCATGCTGGAAGATCCCATCTGCCCCAGGAAAGACAATCGGCATGTATGAGTGTACATGGTCAGCAAGAATGGATTCATAATGAATTAGGTCCATAGTGCCTTCCACAGGTATGAGTGGACCCAGAGAATGCTATGAAAACATTCCCCAGACCATAACGCTGCCCCGAGCAGCTTGTGTTCTTCCAGCAGTGGTTGAAGAATGTTTGTTCTCCGACGTTTCTCACCTTATAGGCCAACATCCATTCATTCAATGAAGCAAAAAGCGTGACTCATTGGAGAAGGCAATCCTTTGCCAGTCAGCAGAGGTCTAATTCCAATACTGCCGTGTAAATGTAAGCCTTTTCTGCCGATGCACCTTCGTTAGCATAGGTGTAGTGACCATCCGTCTGCATCAGAGCCCCATATGCAGCACGGTTCGCTGAACTGTGACACACTTCCGCTAGCCCCCCTGGTTCATTTGGCCAGCGAGTTGCTCCATTGTAGCTTGTCGATCGGCCCTAGCGCACCTTCTAAGCCGATGTTCACCTCTCACATCAATGGCATGTGGTGCTTTGCAGTTTCCACATCGCTTATCCACAATGGTGCAATTTTGCCAATCACGATACACTTTAACCACAGCAGCATGCGAACAGTTCACAAACTGCGTTATTTCAGAAATACTGCCACCCTGGGCCCAAATGCCAATAATCACCCCCTTTTTGCAAATCTGTTAAATTGCTCCTTTCATCCATGACAGCAATGAGTGAGTGATGTGTTGTCAGAATGCCTACAGCACACCTTATATATCCTCCAAGCCAGCTCATGACGTTCCTTCTTTCATTGGCTACACGCTGTTGACGTCAAAAGTAGGTGGTCACAATAATGTGACTCGACTGTGTATATATTTATAAATAGTGGTGGAATGCTTTCAATAATTATTCTTTGTGAAATTCTGGTGGACAGGATAATTAAGGTCACATTATTGACGTTGCCATCAGCATGTTCCTTTATGTGATTGTACTTATACAAAATGTGACTGCATAAAAAGGTTACAGTGGTAGCCTATGTTTCTAGTCTAAACTAGCTGGTAACAAATCAGAAATATTTACTTATCAGGACTATCTGGTAACAAGGACTTTGTAATTAGAATGGCAACATATCTACCAAATTTTACTTTTTTATGAGACTTGTTCTCAAGAAAAAGAAACTAACTACATATAGGATATGACATATAAAATGTGACGCTTCACAACTTATTTGTACTCCTGAAAGCAGCTTGAAACTCACTATTTCTTTTTCTTGGCATATGAGCTCATACAGCAAGGATCATTTACAACTGTATTTCAAGTTAAGCCTACTTCTGCCATTTTGGGAACATACTTAGCAAATTTATTTTTTATAAATTTTGATGCATTTCAATTTATTTCATAGGCTCTCAGAATAAAGTGACAGTTTTGAAATCTGTAATAATTTCCAAGGGTAGTAAGTTTCATAATTTCCTATGCAAAATATCCTAAGTAACAGAGGAATTTCAAAAAGTGCCATGCAACATGGTGTGCGGTGATATTTCATCATAAGCAAGCAATGTGATTTGAATAATAATAATATATTATATGTATGCTCAGTTTGCTACTGTTCTTTTTATCTATGTGTGGGTGTGAGGGGACAGGGGGGGATATCCTTTTCAACCGGTTGAAAAAGCATTTAAAATTCTTTTAATGTGTGTGACAAATAAATTAATACTAAACTTTCCTAGGAAAAAAAAATACTCACCCACCCATTGCCCACCCTGTTTTCAAAGTCTAAGGCCGCTCTGCCCTGGTTTATACCCTGCCACTGAATATGTTCAGTTTTTATCGAAAAAATAAAAATATTTAGTTAGGAGTACCTGATTGAAGCTCCCTGGCGTAAGAGGTTTCTAAGCGGGAAATGGCGATTAAAAAATCGGGGATCAAATATTTTTTTGAGGAAAACAAAAAAACAACAAAACAAGCTTTGAGTGTGAATTACTTACTCTTGAACCAGGCTTCTTGAATCAGGTACCTTTTAATCAGAAATTTTCAATGTTGCTACGAAAACTGAACATATCAACAAAGATGAAAAAAATATTTAGAATTATCATCAACAAAAACTATATTATTAAGAAGTAGTGAAAATTGAAGGTGCCCTATGGTTCTGGTAAAAGAATACAGTGAAAACGAAGTAGATTGGTGCTAATCTTAACTATTAGCAAACATTTCAAAAAATACATATTTCTTTGAGAACTGACATATCTTTCTAAGAGCATGAATACTGAAAAATATATTTCAGCTTTTTTAGAGAAAATTACACAATTCTTTTATATGTTACATTTTGCTAAATATCTTGTGAGATCAAATCATTCAATCACATATTCATTACAAGTAGTTCCCAGTTTTATTACATTTCCTTTGCAGTATACAAAAGCGCTGGAAATACATTTCCTATATTTTTGTGCAATAGATAGCTGGCAAATTACATACAAGCATGAAAACATTATATTCATAGGGAAAAAAATATTTAGCAAAAGTTCTTATCAGAGTGGCATAACTAGAACAACGTGCCCCCCCCCCATGAGATTTACTTCAGCACCCCTAAGCACAGTAATTTTTCCAGGATTTCAAACATGAGGGAGGATGCATGCATTTTTCATGGTGTGGTGGTGGTGGTTGGGCTAGGGGGTTAGGAAGTCGAGGAAGAGTGTCTGCAAAAGTAATAGCGATATTTAAAGCCCTGTAGTTTTAATTTTTTAAGTAATAGATTTGACAATACGTGTAATTGCTTTGTCCAAAACTAAAATAAACCACTTGAAAAAATCACCCTCTTACACATGGCAGATCTGCGGCTGCTCTGAATAAATGTTGACGCCTGTCGTGCACATAATCCTAGATAACTGACTGTTTTCCCACATCCTCCGCGAGGAATCTTACTGTGGTCACACGCTTTTCCTCAGCGGCGCAGGAGAGGGCTATTGGGGAGCGATCATATTATTTACAACCCATTGCAGAGCAATCGTATTACAACCTGAAGTCAAAGAGCCGAACACTTTCAATCTGTGTGACATTCAGTATTTTAAAAGTGAAATTAGGGATTTATTTAGGCAAAGCTAAATATGCCTTAAAGCAAAATATGAATATTTGGGTTACTTATTGTGCATGTTCGAATTTCTTCATAAAGCTATAACTGGTGGTTGCAGTAACCCCCCCCTTCCCCGGCTGTGGGGGTGGTAGTTACACCACTGGTTCTTACGTCAAGTTTCTTACTAGTACTAGTATATGAGTTCCAATCTTCTTCCCTTTTGGGCAAATGAGTTAATAACATGATCATTGAAATAACATCCCTTTTTAAGTTTAACTAGAAGTTGCTTTTCGATAGTAACAAGGATAACTTTGACAGTCTGTCCTGTTCTTGTGCGTTTCTGGGATACATTTTTATGCGCTTTAGGGATATAAAACTCCTTTTGGCTGAAGAGCTTGTTTGCTGGAATGGTAGTTACAAGTTTGCAAAATTTGGCTAGTTCCAGCATCGCTTTGTCTATCCCATTTGATTTTAAAAAAATCAATTTCAGTGACGTGTTTACCATTGAAGTCATTTGTTGAATATAGCACTTTTATTCGGATCGCAGATGAGCAAAATTGAATTACTTGGTGTAATTTTCCTTTAAATTTTCAGAGAAACTCTCTGGAAAACAATTTTTAAATTCCACTCGTCTGTCAGGATTTAGCAATTCTACAAATTTCATGTTCTGCAAGTCTAAAAATCTTGAAGTCATGTGGCTCATTATATTGTCCAATATTTCGCAATAGAGCCGTCGATAATTTGTTTGGGGATCTCCGTGAGCATCTGCGCAGTTACGCTTTGTAAGAGGTTTGTCTGTTTCGCCTTCTAATTTGACCACAACATCTAGAACTCATTTCTTTTCTCTTACACAGCTTTTTGAAACTCAGCGACTTTCTTTGTACAATACGTGATGTGCAATTTCTTTTTCTGTAGTATTTCAAATAATGTATGGCTCAAAAGAAAGATATCAGAGAAGAGACACAGCAGGAAGCGAAAATCGAATTTACCCAAACACTTAGAAATCCCTTTGGCTGTAACAGTAGTACCAGAATCCCAGTGTTCAGGATTTTCAAGAATATTTGTGAACAATGCTCTTATACTTTCTAGATGCTCATATACAGTTCCTACCAAGCGACTCTGAAAATTCCATCGAGTAGGAGCAACATTGTGTAATGTTTTTACTTCCACATCCAATGCATGAAGCCTTTTTGTCGACTTTGAAAAGAAAGAAGCTAGTCCACACAGTGTTGCGAAGAAAATTTTGCATTCTTTTATACTGTTAAGTGCTTGTGAGAGGACCGCGTTTAATCTGTGAGCATAGTAAAGCTTGAAGTCTTGAATGTTCTCCAGCCATCACGGTAGCTCCATCATATGTCTGAGCTATTAATTTTTTGGAACACTCAAAACTTTCTAAAATGCTTTCGACATGCTCTGCCAAAGAATTATGAACGATCAGCACTCACATCAATAAAGCCAACTAATCTTTCTTCGGGAGTCCCGTCATTATTCACATAAGAAAACACTGTAGACAGCTCAGACCTGCAACTCGCATCAGTTGTTTCATCCAAAATTATTGAAATGAAAGGAACTTCTTCAATTTCTTTTTTTATTTCTGCGATCATTACTTCTATTGATTCAATCAAATCATTTTGTATATCATTTGACATCCCTGAAAACATTAATGAACTGTCTAAATGTTTTTTAAGCTTTTCATCATAGCAACTAATTAAATTTGTCAATTCAACATAATTCCCAGGATTAACAGACTCCGTGGATTCATCAAGCCCCCTAAAGGCCAATTCCAGCTTGCCAAGAGAGCACATAACGTCAATTAAGCGCCTTAAAACATTTCTATTTTTTAACGAGTTCATTATGTCGAGAAACGTCCTTTTTTATTTGCTCGTCTATTTGAAACTCAATCCTTGTTTTGCCAAAAGTTTTTAATTTTATCACTGGCTAAATATCTAAACACTCGTGCCATTTGGATGAATTTTGAAAGTTATTGATGTCACCAAAACCACTGTTTACCCATAAACTTATTCTGTTTACTGAAAATAATACACACGGCCAACAGTATAATTTTTGGTCATTTTTGCAAGCTGTTAACCATTTTGTTTCTTTGTATTCTTCCTGATGAAAGTTTTGAACACATTGTTTAGTCTTCGTTTGGAGAGTTTCTAAAGAAGATTTTGGTCTCTCAGCATTTATAACATCCCTTTTCTCTTGAAAACGTCTTTGGCTGAAAGGCTTCTCTCTTAAACAATCTAAAACACAACATTTATATTTGTTGTCATCGTGCTGGTCCATAGATGGCAGCGTAAGCTTGAACATGAAAGCAATATGAAATTACTTCTCTCAGAGAAGAGAAATGCTTACCTGTTCAAAAATTAATTCAAACAGCATTGAAAGATGTTTGTTCTCTTACAGTAATTGTAATTACACCTTACACGGAAACATCCAGAAAATCATTGCACATTGTAGAGTGTTTGAAGAACATATATTTCACTGCTTAGTTCAATATCAAAAGAAATACAAATAATCACTTCAGATCAGACTTAACTCTGACTCATGGAACAAATGGACAAACCCAAAGCAACTGCTGTGCTGCTTGCATAGCCCTCATACAGGCAGCGGTGAGCTTAGTCATGTGGCCATTCAGAGCACCGGCTGTGAAACACGAAACGAATGGACGAATCTTTTTTTTTTTTTTTTTTTTTTTTTTTTGATTGGAGGTTTAACGACCACCGTGAGCAACTCAATGAGCTATAAGCAGTCCCCCGTCCCTAATTTAGGGTCACTGGTTCCAGGGAAGGGAGAGAGCCAGTGCCGTAAGACAAAACACAACATCCATGCCTCACCGGGATTCGAACCCGGACCCCGTTCGGACGAATGATCAGAGGCCATCGCTTAGACCACTGCGCCACCGGGGCGGCATGGACGAATCTGAAGCAACTTCTAAATTGCTTGCACAGCCCTTGTAGCAGCAGCGGTGAGCTTAGTCACGTGGCTGTTTGGCATGCAGGAATCGTTATCTTTACACGACGATGCCACTAAATTTCAATAAAGCTATGGCGTAAATTATTTAATAGTTATTTAAGAGGTGCATTTTTTGAAGTAGTCACACCATGGGTCTAAATTTTAATAGCCATTCTAAATAAAAAATAATTATTCTAATTTTTGTAATGTTTTCAATTATTTATTTCTAGTAACGCAAACATTGCTTCTATGGACTGCACACCCCTGATGCAACATGCCAAGGAGTTTTGCATAAACTTCAAGGTGCTAATACATAGAAACTAGGGTGAACTTCCAAATTGCAATGTTTTTAAGTAGTTCATGCATCACTCCATTTTGTTTACGTAAGCCAGTGTTCACTCATCGTTATGAGACAAGCAAACTAGATCTGCATACATTTCATGCACAGATATAATAACACAATTTTTTTATGCAAAAAATGCAGATTTGATTATAGGAAGAAACTATATGCAATAATAAAATAATGACCTTTTTGAAAAGCCATACCTCTACATTGGAACATTTGAATGTCAGAGTTGTGAAGTTATTGTTTTGACATATGTGCAGAACAAATCATTCAGATTCCCGTAAGAATAAAAGTAATTCAATCTTCAGAACGGGAAAAATGATTATGAAACATTAACCTTTTAGAACAGATTACTCACCATCTGTGCAATGAATTTCTACCTTGTGTATCAATTTGTTCTCCATATAATGTCCCAAATGCATTCTATCCAAAAACAAAAGCTCAAAATATTTTAACATTATAAGTAATCATTTAGGAACAGATTTTGCACCATCTGTGCAATGAATTTATTCCATTTGTGCTGAATTAAGCTCCAAATTTTCACCTCATGTAAGTAGAATGAATAACATGTAACATAAATAGACTCAAATGAATTTACCCATTAGTTACATTTGAACAAAGGAATTGTACAGAAGACTTAACCTGGCTTGGGTCTTTATCACCTGTGAACATCCAGAGTGAGACAGGTTGCCAGATTTGGATTTCCATGTACTTTGTCGCCAAACGAAGGATATTTCCGAATAATAGGGATAAAGTGAGGACTGTTGACAGTTAGGTAAGGTACAAATTTTAATGTTTTCACAAATATTAAGTTCCCTCTGTTGACAAAAGGAGCAGTTTTCATAGTATGCTTCCAGAGAGGAACCTGCTGATACATCCAAGAGAGTCAGTAATGCAAAGGAAATTTCTCCTAGTGTTACTGAAGAAATTCTCCTTTGGCATGCTATGAAAATGATACTTGTGTCAACAATAGAACAAGCACTATGCACTTGTGAAAGTACTGAAATTTGTACCTCATCTAATTGCAGTACTGATGGTCCTCTCTTTATCCCTATTATTTGGAAATCTTTTTAGCTGGCAATGAAGAACATGGAAATACAAAGCGGGCAAACAGTCTTACCAGGTGATAAAGACCCAAGCTGGATTTAAAGTCTTCCTTGCCATTCTTCTTTTATTCAAATGTAATTAGCATGCAAATTCATTAGTCCACCCCATGTATTGATTTAGGATGGACTACTCTCCATATGAATGCACCAGCATAGTACAGTAAATCCTCTAAAATCCGGCATCCAGAAAACTGGCAACTTCAGAAATCCGGCACTTTTCTGATTTTATTTTTCGTGAGAACATCTGATGTTTCACCAATAACCATGAAAAACTCCCGATGTACCGTCTCAACAACACATTGCAAAATTGTCAGATATCAGCATGCGAATTGCTGATAGCCACCTACACGTAACATCGGGAGGTTTCTCAAATTCATCATCTCATTGGGCCACACTGAAGTGATGCGGACCAATGAGGAGACGAATCGGAGTGTATGTTTTAAATGCGTGTCGAACATGTGGTGGTGGCAGCATATGAATTTGATCGTGTAATGACATCTACATCGGCCTTCATGATGTATCGTGGTAATCGCTATCGCAATATATCGTAGTTTCGTCAGTCGAAAAACCGCAACATCGATGTAAAATTCACGTCAGGTTTTCGTGATGTATCAATACTTTGCCCAGCCTTAGCGATTGCTCTGGCTTCCTCTTAAGTTTTTGCCTAACCATTCGCCAAATTCAAATTTTTCTTGACAGAGTTTTATAATAAATAGTACAAAAAGGTAATCACCAATATTTTCGCCGGAACGATTTTTTTTTGCGAATTGCGATCGGCAGCGCGACACCTGCATATTTATTAGGCTTAGATGCGCAAATTTTCATTAAAGTGACCTGTTACGCATAAGTACATACTTCACGTAATGCCTGTCACGCAATTTTTGGATAGCTTCAGCAATCCAGAATTTTCATATATCCTGCACTCGTCCGATCCCGTTGATGCCGGATTTTCGAGGTTTTAGTGTATCAAAGTATGTGCGTATTGCTATACCATTAGGGGTACAAAAATATTCTGAAATCTGGTGACCAGCTAACTTTTTTAGTGTCCAGAATTAAAACACTGAACCAGCAGCTGAGAGGGGTATATATCATAAAGTCATGTACACTTCTGTCGAAAAAATTGTTCCTTTTTTATTTTTATTTTTTTTATTGGAAGTTTAACGACCACCATAAGCTACTCAATGGGCTATAAGCAGTCACCCATCCCTAATTTAGAGCCACTGGTTCCAGCAAAGGGAGAGAGCCAGTGCCATAAAACAAACACAACATCCTTGCCTCACCAGGATTCAAACCCGGACCCCTTTCAGACAAATGATCAGAAGCCATCGCTTAGACCACTGCGCCACCTGGACGGCTGCATGTTCTTCAGCGATGTTTTTCCTAGTGGCCTGGACAATAATTTTGGTCACCCTCAGCGACCAGGTGACTGCATTTTTTTACCCCTGTATATCATGTTTACATACAGCCAATATACACACACACCATAACGGGGGGGGGGGCTAGCTATGCATGCATACATTTCATATGGAGTATTTTTGTTGAAATTTAATTTCAATGTTTTAATAGCAGATAATTTATATATGCAAAATGCAAAAGTTTGGATTTTTTTATACGGAAAGAAATCCACAATAATAATACAACAAACCTATCCCCCATTAGCTCAATTCACCTAATCAGCTGCAAGATTGCACTTTACCTTCAGTGGTCCACGACTATGAACTTGTGTGAATGCTAATCTCACAAAGGGTAGAACTTCTGCTGTAACAAAATGCGCAAGTTTTAAAAAATAATTAATTGCATAACTTCATTTAGAGAACTAATCACATGTGCCAACTATTATTCAAAACATCCCCCGCTTCAGCTGAGGATATAACTGACAGATCACAAAACTACAGCAACACCTCACAAAAAGTAAACGTCTTTGGATTTTAGAATTCTACACTGCTGGCCACCTAAAATGCAACGCCAAGAAGGACACGAGATAGCAAAGCCAGATTTACTGGACACATAACAACAGATACAAAGATGAAACAATTGAGCTTACAGGCCCATGCGACTTGCGGAACACGCAGACATCAGTAGTTCGTGTGGCCCCCATGGCTGGCAAAAACATCCGCTACACGCCGCGGCATCGAACGAAAGAGGCTTTGGATGTGGGCTCGGGGTATGTCGGTCCAGGCTGCTTCCACACGTTGCCACAGTTCATCAGGCATAGCCGTGGGTGGTGCTCGCCGGGCCACTCTGTTGCCGATCAGCGACCAGACGTGTTCAATGGGCGACATATCAGGAGAACAAGTGGACCACGGCAGCAGTGATACCTGGTGGGCCGTGAAGAATTGCTGCACAATGCGTGCCATGTGCGGGCGCGCATTGTCCTGTTGAAATGTGGCCGCTGGAAGGTCCTGCAGGTAAGGGAAGACTACAGGCTCCAAAACGTCGGAGATGTAGCGGTGGCTGTTGAGTGTACCGTTGATGCGTACCAGAGGGGTACAGGTGTCGTATCCAATTGGGCCCCAAACCATAACGCCAGGCGACGGACCGGTATGACGATGCGTAATGCAGGCGTCATACAGTCTCTCACTGCGGTGCTGCCACACGCGGATCCGACCATCGTGGTGTTGCAGGCAGAAGCGGGATTCGTCGGAGAAGACAATGTCGTGCCATTCCATTATCCAGGTGCGGCGTTCAACAGCCCACTGCCGCCGCACTCGCCGGTGGTGTAACATCAATGATAATTGGAGCAATGGGCGCCGTGCGACAAGTCCCCACTCCTGCAGACAACGTCGAACGGTAAGTGCTGACACAGGTTGTTGCGCAACACACCCTAATTCCTGCGCTAACGTTCGTGATGTGGCGGTGCGAGCCGTCAATGCTTTCCGCACAACATGCCGGTCCTCTCGTTTGGTGGTGTGCCGCGGTTGCGGCAATCGCTCACATCGGTCCATCCGTCCCTCCTGCACCCACCGAATCCATACTCGTCTTACACGGGCGCCGATGTCTCAGTACGATAAACCGCTGTCGCGATAAACCACTATTCGTCCTCTGTTGAACTCCGAAACATGCTGGAATGACTGCTGTAATCTGCGATGCGACGAGGCATCAGGAAGCTTCCCACGCACAGGTCCGGCAGCACAACACACTTCCACTACTTACTTACACCCCTCCTTCTGTGCACCCTTCTTATAGTGCTTTTCGGTGGCGTCCTGGCCGCACATGATTTGCATATGCCCTGCAATGCTAATCGTTTGCATGTCCTCTCGCGGGCGATGCATGCTGCGAATTTGAGGCCAATCGGATGCTTCTTTTTTGGTGTTGCATTTTGGGTGGCCAGCAGTGTATAATGTTTTATCGCAGAAAGAGAAAGTGAGTTGATGGGAGAGAAACAAAACTTCCTAACCATAAGATTTCTTTTTGTTCTACATTTTTAACTGCCTTTGTTTAATGGGAAAGTTAGTTCCTTTGCCCCTTTATGGTGGGTATAAGCATGGCGATTTAACCATGGAAGGGCAATGCAAGTGAAGTCTGGAATTATACAAGTGAATTCACACTCGAAAGTCCACTCTCAAGTCTTTGTTCACCATTTCATGTTCTAAATATTGGAAAAAACAACTCCAAATCTTTTAAATCCTATGCTTTTACTGTCTTTCTTTAGTGGCAGAGCTGGTTTCTTTGCCTTCCAATAATGGCAGGTGTATGACAGGCAAAGTGGAGTGGTATATGGAACTATTTGAAAGTGTTGCAATTTGAAATCCACACCAGAAACTATATGGTATATAATGTATATTTTCCATTAAGTGTTATCTTCCTACCAAAGATCATGAAATTCCAAGATGCATGGCATGGTTGAATTGACATGGAATCACAATCAAAAAGAACAATCCGGAAATATAAAAGCCAAAATGTATTTAGTTACTGTGAAAAAAAGAAGAAATCCTTGCTCTGTCTGTTGGTATTCTCATGTTATCATACCTATGCCAGTCCAAATCATGGTTGCTCGACTATTTTCAAAAATTCTTATATTTTGCACACATGTTTGTGACATGCTGGTTCTTTTAAAATGAGTTTTGTTTTATTTTTCTCAGTTTGCCATCTATAATCACTTTTCCGTTGTCCCATAGAGCACTTTTTCATAAAAATCGACATCTGCAGTAACTCTCTCCTTTACCATGATATTTTATCCATTGCAGTAGAACAAAATATATTTGCTTAAACATAAATGACATTCGTTTCTTGTAATTCAAATTAGTGCTTTCAAAATTGATGTACCAAAATTTAATTTGAAACATTACAATGATGTCTGGAAAAAAATTACTTTTTAACCTACAAAAATTCTTGGAAGGAAAAAAAGTTGTTTCATCACTTGTTTCTATTTAGATATGCAACAAGACTGTGTGATCATGAAGTTTGAAAACCGAAACATAGATATTTTGTTTTTGGTAAGCATCTTAAAGATGCTAACATTTGAAAAGGTTGTAATTTTTAAGCCTAATTTTTTCCACTTGGACCTACTAAAATTCAAAAAACATTACGAAATAAAATATTAGAGGTCTAGAACTTATAAACAAAATTTCAAAATTGAGAAATATCTAACAGTGATTCTTGGACTTATAAGAACATATGTCATAAGAAAAGCAGCATATGTCATTTTAGTGGATTTCTGCCCAATTGTCCTGCAAAGTAACTTTATTTATGGGATTTACTATCTAACTCATTGAGAGGCCATTGTGTATGGAAATCATGCATTAACAGATCAGTATTTCATGTAGGCCTATGTATACAGATCTGACAAGCTGAGTCATGTTTCACATATAGAGATCTGACAAAAAAGCCATTTCTGAGTTAGACTTTTTCTCTGCTTTGGATGTAGTTTCTGTTGAATTTCTAACTGTTCTGTTATGTTGTTTCTTCACTAACAAATTAACAATATGAAATGTTCTGTGGGTGTTTTTAGCAAATGAAGAATGCCACAAATGTTTTTATAGTTCTGTGTCAAAGGAATTAAAAAGTATTAGTGCTTTTGATGAACAGGAACAAAAAAAGTGTTTTACCGTTGTTATTGGAAAGCATAGTCACCATTTGTAGTTACCATGAACTCAAGTATCTAAAGAAATATAATCACTTATATGATAAAACCTGTAGTGATCCTTTAAATTAAAAAAAAAGCCCCTATAAAGAAAGAACAGACATTTTCTTTGAATGTATGTGAAATTTAAAATCACATGTTCATCTTATCCCAGGCAGATCATTGTGCCCAGCATGTATAAGAAAACATCTGTTCGTGAGGAAAGTGTTCAAAGAGATACAGAACCTTTTACTGAAGAAACTGGAAACTGTTGACTCAGTATGTTTGGCTTTACATTTATCTTCTGTAGTCAAAAAAGCAGCTAAAAAAATCACAAAAGCCTGATGCTTTGACAAGAAAAACTGAGCAAGTGTCTAAATCATTGTGCCAGAAATTAGAAATGTCCTTTTGCAAGTGTTTGCCTGACACAAATTTATTACCATCAACTTGCTGACTACAATGACTTCATTAAACTATTTAAAAAAAATGTGCTACATCATATAAAGAGGAAAAAGTGGAAATTATAAGTTTATTACCACATTTTTGGTCAAAGCATAAAACTTGCCAAAAACTTCATGTCTCTGAATATTTAATGAGCTTAACAAGGAATTTAATGAAATTTCAAGGAACACCTCCAGAATTGAACAAGAAAAGAGGATATAAAATAAGTGATGACATTTATGATAAAGCTGACAATCGTAGAATTTGCCTTCACAAAAAATCAGCATTCCTGTTGATTATCTATTTCTTTTATCCTACTGGACTGAGATCATTCCAATTGTGAGTAAGTGATATTGTGTGGGAACCGAAACACAAAATTCTAAAGAAATGAACATCTTTAGATGTTACAACATCTACAGGAAAGTCATGTATCACAGACACTTTGCAATGAAAATTTGAACCTCTTTAATGCTGTAGTTTTTTAACACACATACACACACATCACTACAATAAATCAGTTTAATTAAGTCCCAGGAAAGCTGTGTTTCAGTTTAAGTTATTTTATAAGGAACTAAGAATGTTGTATAAATAATTTGTATTGTGATTTTTGTTTAAATGTAGTGAACATTATATGTCACATTTGTAGTTTATGATGGAGAATTTTTGTAATAAGTTTCCATATAATATTATAAGTTTTCACATTTGAGATGTTAAATTATCCATCTGCTAATCAAAAATTAGATTTGTATATGTGGTAAATCCTATGAACAGTTATTTTGCTGTACAATTAGATTGAAATCCACTAAAACTGTATAAACTACTTTTCACGTGTTCTGGAACTCTGAGAATCACTATCAGATACTTCTCAATCTTGAAATTTTGTTACAGGTTTCTACCACTTTAAGTACTAATTTATTAGCCGAAAATTTTTTTTTTTTTAGCTTCAGTCCCAGTGGAGAAATTTAAGCGTAGAAATTGCAACTTTTTCAAATCTCAGCATGTTCAGATGCTTACTGAATACAAAATATCTATGTCTCAGTTTCCAAACATCATGATCACATAGTCCTGCTGCACACCTAATTGGAGACAAGTGTTGAAATTAAAGTCTGTTTTTCTTCCTAGAATTTTTGTAGGTTAACAAATGATTTTTTTCCAAACATCATTGCAATACTTTCAATTAAATTTTGGCACATAAATTTTGCAAGCTATGCTGATTTGAATGACTTGAAATGAAGTTTTCTTCATGTTGAAGCAAATGTATTTTGTTGTTCTTATCATGGGAGAGGGGAGTTATTGCAGATATTGATTTTTGCCAAAAATGAACTACAGGACAACAGAAATTGTGAATATAGATTGAAAATGCCAAATGGTAAAAATAAAAAACCCATTTTCAAGTACCAGTACACGAGAGAACACCTATGCAAAATATAAAAATAGTTGGGCAACAAGTTAATTTCTAAGAGCGATTTCCCCTGGATTTACTCTTTTTGTCATCCGTACAGTGAGGTACACCACTACAAAAACAAACCACACCCTATAAATAATTATCAATTTAAATCCAGTAATTCCACCTTACATGCCAAACATATCAAATTTCTCTTTAGCAGAGAGTGATTGTATCCTACATGTTTAGAAATCCTGTAAATGACTTATTTTGGGACAACCAGTATATATGTCATCTATCCACTTCTCATATTTTAATGGTTATTTCGTTCCCAATCTGATGCTCCGCAGTTCATTCTGCCCTGATGATTACAAGACCGCCTTATTCTGTTCTCGAATTAGAAGAGCCTTCGCTGTCTCATCCGATGTCCGTTCTAGACAATCCGAACTAAGAAATATCGTCGAATTGGCCACTGACGCAGGATATACTTCGAACCACATGCATAACTTTATCGAAAAAGCCAGAACCAGCAGTGCTAATAATATTTCTATGCCGCAACTTTGCTACCTGGGCTCTATTCCCTACATGCCAAATATTTCCTATCAACTCAAAAACGCGCTCAGAAGGATGAACTTCGGTGTTGGCATAAGGTCTCCTGCATCTTTATACACGATGCTTAAGAGAAATATTGACAAGCCCCCTCTTCTCAATGAGGCAGGTATTTATGCCATCCCACTAAAATATCCAGACAGCTCCAGGCGACACTACATCGGAATGACCAAACGTTTGTTTGGAATTAGAATCGGCAAACATAAAAGGGATACAAGAGACGGGAAAATAACCACTGCCCTATCAAGAGAAGTCAAGTTCAAGTCCGCCGATCCTATATGGAGTGATGTAAAGAAATTAGCTTCATACTCCACACTCAAATCTACTGCCATTCGCGAAACCTTGGAAATCTTGACCAGCTGCGAGGCTTGCAACGATAGCGTCTCTCTGTAGTTGCCATGTATTTGGAATCAATTCTTCAAATAATGCCGAGTTTTCTACCATAGTATCGCGTGCCCAACCAACGTGACCTCGTTTCTTCGAAATATCATGTTTGCTCCTAATCATTTATTGTCTAGTCAAGTCACCGCGTTTAAAGTGTTGAAACGTTCTATTATCCAGTTTGCAGTTATATGTCTACCTTCCTTGAGAAAGCGATCTGGTTGATGTGCGTAAGCTTGGAAATTTTTATTTTTATTCTACGCCAAGAAATTTTCGGATTTTTAGTATATAGTTATACTATTTTGGTTATTTCATGTTCAAGATTATTTTGAGACATATACTTTAAATGACAAATAACTGACAGTATATTCAACGCATGAAGTAGCTGTTCACTATGAAGAACATTGGGAATACAGGAAAAACTGAAAGCAATGATGACTGAGGTGAGCAAAATTTCATACTATAAAATGCAAATTTTAGACTATTATAAAACCCAAAATTATTTTTTAAATGTGCAACCACATATCTACATAAATATAAGACAGAATTTACCATATTAGTTACTAGATATATTTTTCTCCCAAATGGGACATTCAACAGACTTCTTCCAGGTTGCACCCACTATTAACTTCTGACCTAACTTAATTATTCAATTAAAGCCTTTAAGAACCTTTCAATTCAGGGTGTTATAAAAATGTTAATGTACAAAAGATTTTGCAAACTTACTACAACTTTAAATGCTAGGTGACCACATGGCCAATAAAACACTATGAACAATCAAGCTTTTCAAAACACTTAACCTGTTAAGTTAATAGTGGGCGTGACCTGGAAGAAAAGTCAGTTGAATATACATGCTTAGCAGGTTTTTGTGAATCCCATTTAAAAAAATGAGCACAGTGATTTAAGTGGCAAGTTCTGTCTTAGTTATATTCATTTATAAAATTTCGTACATTGAACAAGTCATTTGTCATATTATAAGACAAGTCTTAGAATATTCTGAACACCATTAAAATATAAGAATGGAAGAAAATATATAATATAATAACTATCCCAAAATATGTGAAACATCACTTTTGAATATATGAAATTTGAATAAAACAAATGAAAGCTTTTTTGCACTTTATGTGAGATTAATGCTAGCAAATACGAGTTTCAAATAGCTTTGTGCGTTTATGACATGTACATACCACACCCAAAATTTTCCTAGCTTGTAGGAAGGAGTTTCATATATTAGGTGTACAAATAAGTTTAATAAAAGTTTTTTAAGACAACGCAACATGTAATTTGAGAGAAAACAACACGACCTTTACAAATCAAAATATGCATCGTCATTATCTATTGCCTTCTGCTATCAGTTGGGCAGCTGATGGATATCCCAGCCATGAAGAATACTTTGTTGTGTGACGCGATGAAGTCGTCAACCCATTTTTGCACTTCGTCATATGTCTGGAACTGTACAGCAGACAAACAATGTTGCATCGATCGGAACAAATGATAGTCTAAAGGGGCTATGTCGGGACTATACACCGGGTGCTCCCAAAACTTTCCAGCCAAGCATCAATGTTTCCTTGACCGATTTTGTGACATGCTGCCTAGCGTTGTCGTGCAGTAATTTCCCGGGACGCAATCCTTTGCCTATGAATGGACGTTTCCAACAGATTTCCTTGTTCAATTGCAGCAATTGTTGCTTGTAGCGATCAGCAGTAACAGTTTGACCCTGTCCAAATAGTTCATAATAGAGCACACCCTTCATATCCCACCAGATTCACAGCAGAACTTTCTTGGAGCGAATATTGCATTTCAGTGTCGAAGTAGTTGCTTCACCGGGATCTACCCAGTATTTTTTGCTTTTAGGATTGTTGTACCATATACACTTTTCATAACCTGTAATGATTTTCCACCGGAAAGACTTTCTATGTTGTTTATTCAATAGATTGAAACACTTCATGACATGCTCATCCTTGTTCCTCTGGCTCAGATCATGTGGCACCCATTTTCTTTCCTTCTGAATCTTTCCCATTGCGCATAAACGATTGGAAATGGTTTGTTGAGTTACCCCCAGTTGTTCAGCTAGTTTTTTATGCATTTGAGACATCTTAATCCGGCAATGCTTGCAGTTCCTCATGTGCAACCTTCTGCGGGCCGCAGCTATGTTCTTGATCGCTAACATCAAAATCGCCTGCTTTAAACCATCTAAACCAAAACTCACATGTGCTTTTCGATACCATACTTTCCCTCAGAACAGATTGATCCACATGCTTTTGCAGCACTTTTCTTTGATGAAATTCGTAACGAATGCAGTGTTGAATAAATGCAGTATTGCTTGCTATCTTTCACCTACCAGTGTGCAAGTGCATTTGACTGTTGGGCAAACTTCTGTGTCATATTTTATACTCTGGACCAGTTACGGCCACATGACAACAATGCGGGGGAACATCGGATATGTAAATTAGCAGTATACATCACACAAAAAAAGCTTTAAAACTTATTTGTACACCTAATAAATAGTTTCAATGTAACATCATCTGGAATTGCTGCACCCACAAAACGTTGTGCCTTTTACAGCTTCTGTATTTTTAACATGACTCTGAGTTTTAGTATGCAATATTAGTGCTTTGAATTTCTCAGAGCTGTACTTGAGAACGGAATTGCAGAAAACACAGTAAGCTTCACCCGACGAATCAATTTTTTTGTTTAACAAACTTAATTTTCGCCATTTGCGTCTGCGCGCTGCAGCCATTCCCAATGAAATGCATTTCTGACAGGATTCTCCAGTTCACAAATATCAGAATAATTACAAATTTCATGATGCATACACACTTTGTATATGAAATCATGTGTGGGAAATAAAGACAAGCCTAAAACTGCATCAAACAATTATAAGGACTCAACACATGCTCATAAAACTGCATGTATTGACTACTACTGCTGAGTGCTGACTGCCCCCTCAGAGCGCGCCTGAGAGAGAGCCATGGAAATGTTCAGATCTGCGCAAATACGTAACAACCTGATAAGCAAGTATGGCAGAAATCAATTGTTTCACTGTTAGCGCCCTCCTGGCATGGCACGCTTAGTGAAGCATCGGTTACGAATGCAAGCTGCTGATGTTTTGCTGTACTTGCTCTGTATTATTGTCTCTCATGTGCCCAATCAATAAATATTTGTCGATAAGTGCATTATTTCTAGATTATGGGATTAAAATTCTGGATTTTTTTTTACTTTTACAAAGTGATTTATCCTGCAAAAACTATAAATTCCTTTACTTTAAATTAAAAGTTTAAATACAACACAATATACGGACTTCTCATTTTCTCTGGAATTTCCGGGTTTAAATGGCAAAAAAAAATCAGGAATTCCAGACCACAATCGCCCCTGTATTTTGAAGAATGCCAGTGATGATGGAAGAGTCTAAATTATGAATATACAGGGTGTCCACAAAGTCTCTTTACAACTTGGCACATTTATTACAGACACCCTGTACGAAGTAAGTTCATGGTATTTGTTGTGTAATATACTGTAAATATCAAAATTTTAATTGATGTTATCATTTTTTGTTATAGGTTCCTCACTGACTTAGCAGGTGCTGTTCTATGAAAATGTGGTCCATACAAGAGAGAGCGCAGTGCGTCGCTTCGTTCGTTGAAACAAAATCTGATACACAAACGCAACATTTCCGGACTAGGAATGGGAAAGCTCTGTCATCTTGTCCTAGCATCTGCCAATGGCACCAGAAATTCATGGAGACTGGGTCCATGTTGGATCAAGATCGTAGTGGCCACCCACAAACATCGAATGAAGACATCAAACATGTTCATGATTCATTTTCACAAAGCCCAAAGAAGTCCATTCATTCTGCTACCAGAGAACTACAGTTGCTCCGGTACAAGGTACACAGGGTGCTACATAGACATCTACGCTTATATGCATACAAAGTGCAACTGTTACAAGCACTTGTGAACGATAGACCACGACGAAAAAAGTTTGCAGTAACGACGCTGGATAGACTGGGTGAAGATCCAGAGTTTCTCACACATTTGTTTTACGGAAGAGGCAACTTTTCTTGTATCTGGGCAGTTAAACAGACACAATGTCAGGATTTGGGGGTCTGAAAATCCTCATGCGTTTATGGAACTTGCGAGAGAGAGAGTCCAAAAGTGAACATGTGGTGGGGTGTTATGCATAACTGAGTTCTTGGACCATTTTTCTTCAGTGAGAAAACAGTGAAGGCAGATATTTGCCTGGATGATTTGCGTATGTTGTTCACAGTTGGAGAACCTTCAACCCAGCATGATATTCTAACAGGACGGTACACCACCACATGGGAGATGGCATGTTTGGGACTTTTTAAACACAACATTCCCAGGGAGGTGGATTGGACGGGATGGTCCAATTGCATGGCTACCCTGTTCCCCAACGTCACACTTTTTGTATGGGGATACGTGACGAATATTGTACATCGGACAAAGATGCAGGACATCGATGGCTTGAAATCGAGGATCAACAATGCCATTTCAACTATTACTGAGGACATGCTGCTGCGCACATGGTTGGAACTGGAGTTTCGGCTAGATGTTCTACGCGCAACAAACGGTGCACATATTGAGTTGTTGTAATGAGGTAAAAAAAACTTGAGTCTTTGCTCTTACTTATGTGCTGAAACACATTTGTCTATCTCATACAGTGTATCTGTAATAAATGTGCAAAGTTGTAAAGACAATTTGTGGACACCCTGTATCAAACCAATACAGAAAATGGAGAGAAAATTATTGCAGAATTGAAGCATTTCCCAAAATAGATGAAAGATCAAAGTGACAAATGCAGTAAAATTAAAACATTTCCAAAAATAGATGAAGGAACAAAGTGACAAATTCAGTACGCAATTTGTTAAATGCAGTCGAACCTGTATATGACAGAGTTGAAGGGAGAGTCAAAAACATTTGATATATGTGAACTTTGTTACAACCGAGCAGATAAAAAAAGAGGGCTATTTTTGGCATATTATATTACATCAGGTTAAAAGTTAGGCAATCATAAACTACTTATGAATTAATCAGAGATAAATAATACTTGTTAATTGAAAACTATAGCTAGCAAAATAATATGAGTGAGATATGCAATAAACATTTAACAAATGTAAAAATTGAAGTAACTGCCAAAAAATTTCAATTTTAACTGGTTACATGTTATGTTGGCTATATAAGCCAGCATAATGCTTATGGTTGCTGTTTTTAAATATTTTTCAACTTCCTCTCATGAAGTAGTTAAGCTGCCCCCGTGGCGCAGTGGTCTCAGCGATGGCTTCTGACCATTCATCCGAAAGGGGTCCGGGTTCGAATCCCGGTGAGGCATGGATGTGTTGTTTGTCTTACGGCACTGGCTCTCTCCCTTCCCTGGAATCAGTGGCCATAAATTAGGGAAAGCTGTAGCCCATTGAGTTGCTCACGGTGGTTGTCAAACCTCCAATCAAAAAAAAAAAAAAAAAAGTAAAGATGTTTCTATTCAAAATAAAACAGAAATTATGTGATTGATAGGTGGCAAGGGTACAGGATAAACAACAGCATTTACCCATACTCAAGAGATGCATATAGCATATTAAATCTGTTTATTTCGGTGGTGTAGTAAGCACAAAGATTCGCCAAGCTCTCCCACTCCGCTTGGAGGCATTTTCAAGGCAATGGTAGACATAAAAATGCACAGAATTGGAACACGTAAGCGTAAGGAACAAAGATATTTTTGAAAATAACATAACGTGGCTGACATCACAATATATAATAACGCTGGTGACATCATGATATATGCTCGTGATGTCACCGTTATTTTCATAAGCTTGGCAAATCTTTGTGCTTACTACACCACAAAAGTAAATGGGTTTAATGTTCTATAGTTCTATATGCATCTCTTGAGTATTTACAGTCTGGTGTATTTATAGTAACATTAGCATTTGCCCAGATGTAGAGAGGGGGAGCAGTGTTGCCAGAAAAATTTCAGCTGAAATCAGTATACCAGAGCTAAAAAAATCTGATGTTTGTTTTTTACTAAATATGCACCACCTGTCAAACTTAATGTAGCACTGTATGTATGTATTCTCAATATGATGGAACATTCAAAACTATTCATATTTCAAATAATACATACCAGTACTTCACACATTACTATTTAACACCTTAATGCAAATTCAAACTAATATGACCTTGATTCACTTTTATTTTTTTTACACAATATTAGTAGTGATCAGCTTTTTAAAAACTAATGATGCCGGTAGTAATGGCATTGGCCCTAACATAATCACACACATTTGCCTTGGTCACAATTGTCTTTCGCCGCCCCGGTGGCGCAGTGGTCTAAGCGATGGCCTCTGATCATTCGTCCAGAAGGGGTCCAGGTTCGAATCCCGGTGAGGCATGGATGTTGTGTTTGTCTCACGACACTGGCTCTATCCCTTCCCTGGAACCAGTGACCCTAAATTAGGGACGGGCGACTGCTTATAGCCCATTGAGGTGCTCACAGTGGTCGTTAAACCTCCAACCAAAAAAAAAAAAAATTGTCTTTCAAAAGACAAAAAAAAAAAAAAATTGTTTACTGAACTCCCAGATGTTCCCATAAATGATGAAAGAACTGCTATACTCATTAAGGAATCACTAATAAAAGACAACAGGCATTTTTGTTATATTTAGTGTTTTAGCAAAATACTAGAGATAATATTTGTATAACAGACTAATTAACCATCTGGAATAAAAAATTTCATGATAATCAGTATGAATTTGGAAATAAATCAATTTAATTTGCAGGTAGTGGCATAGCCAAAAATTTCTTAAGGGGAGTCCATGGATATGGTTCATCAGTGCAGATCTCCAGGTAAAAAGTACTCCAAATCTTAGAAGTCAAAAAATAATACTGAGGAAAAACTTTTTTTTATTTTTTAACATATATATCGCTTTAAATTCATACTCATTTGCTTTCAGGGGAGGTCCGGATCCAAGATGGAACCTCCCCTTTGTTATGCCTATGTTTGCATGTAGTAGTAAAATTTCAAGCACTGTTTTCTTCTCCCCAGACAAGTTGTGGTTTGAATATTTATTACCAACTGAATTCCTTTAATCCACCAATGTCCATCCGCGATTCATTTTTAATCAACTTACACAAAAAATAGGAGTCCGATGAACTAACTCTGAAGTATTTTGACTTTTCTGAGGCATTTGATAAAATATAATAAACTGCTTAAAAAACAATACTGCATAAGTATCAGAGGTGCATCATACAAATTATTTTTGAGTTTATAGTGTCTGTCAAAATGTTACGTCACAAGCCAAAAACTTTGGGCACAAAAATAGAAAATTCAGGTTGCCTTAAAGCAAAACAAAAAAACAACAGTAGGTTCATGTAATTTACAAAAACCTATCAGTAGACAGGAGTCAAAATCAGCAGATCAATTGATAAATCAGTAGGACAACACAGGTGTGGGTTGTTAAAACACAATTGAAACATTTGTCTTCGGGCAAACTGAAACTAAGGTGTGTCGTGAACAGCAGGTAATCCTTGATTTTCAGTAAAAGAGGAAGTTATAAAAATTGGGTGAATGGCACTTACCGTGTTTGCCAATAACCGTGCTAAACTTGGATATATATGACTTCTTTGAAAAATATTGTTTGTAAATGCAGTTAAAACAACAAGGAAGAATATTAAGCTCAAGGAATCTATAAAAACTTTAAATTATGCAAGCTTGTTATATGTGGGTTTTATTGTATATTGAAGCACTTCACCAATTTTCTTTCAAGTCTCTCTCTTCACACATTTGTAGCTATCACCCCCTCACTGTTTATGGGGCACAACCACAAGTGGTGATGAAATGAAAATCTTGACAGGGCTTTTAGCCAGAATTAAACATTAAAAAAAAACTGCTTCATATTTAAGATGAAACAGGTCAGATTGTGATATTTAACTAATACTTTTTTTTTCTTTTTAGGGTAACATTCCCAGAGTATTAAACAACAACAAAAAACTTTTTTTATAATTCAATCAGTCATCAAGTTTTTTTTTTCCCGAAAACTTGGATTTTATTACTCCCCTTTCTCTTATAATGATTTCCAACAACAAGAAAAGCTCCCACTCTGACATATCCCCATCATGAGGGATCATTTTTTTTTTAATATTCCAACATTGTCTACCTACAGAAACGATAAATGAAATCTGAGGTGCAGTAAAACTTTACACCTCAAACATGTCAAAATGAAAAATGATTTCTTTATTTCACCTACAATTACCTTTCCTTACTCCAGCACAAAACTATGTAAGCATGAAAACATAATACAATAAGTAAACTAAATTTCCTCTGCTAAATGCTTTCATTAGCATACAAACTTAAAAAATAGTGTTCTGCTATAGCAGAACACTATTTTTGACAAATCTGAGATTTTTTTTATCTTCATATATGAAGATATATGAAGATTTTTTTATCTTCATATATGAAGATAAAAAAAATCTCAGATTTGTCACACACCAGAAATGTTACTATAATTTCTCTTTACAAATCTCCTCCCCAGAAAATACTTTTTTTGAGAAATTTTCAAAACATATCCCAAGTAGGGACAGGAACACAAGATGCAAAGTAAGTTAGAGTAGTTTTTATTACTATTATGACAAACACCAAAAAATGCAAATTGAACAGCTGACAAATTAATTATATCATGAGCAAGCAGTAACTTGAGAACTGTATTTTTTTCCACAAGGTGAGGGACTCGTAAATAGTAAAACTATTTTACAACTTGGATGATATTAACAAAAACGTGTAATATATTAAGACTGTCCACATAGGTTAATTCTTATTTACCATAGGAATCGATCAGATGCACCTCAATGTCAGCGGTTCAACTCAGTAGCTGGGTTCAGCTCATCCCCCTGTTTGTTCCATGTACACTTCAATCTGATCGCCATTTTCCATTTCCAGCTGCTTGGGAGTTTCTTCATCCTTTATTCTTCTACCATCGAAAACGAATGTTAGAGATTCCCAAGGCACATTCCTACTTTGTGCGTAGGCTTTTTTTAACTCCCCCAGTTTGACGTCAATATTCACTTTAAACAAACTTTCTTTATTTTCTTCTGACAAAATTTTCAAACTAATAGTGTGCCTTTCGTGTTGAACTGCCATCGCCATCATGAACGAGAACGATTTTGGAGTGATACGGATACGCACAGAAGAATCAGTGATGTTCCGTGCCAGGAACAAAATTCCCTTTACCATACCTAAAAATTCCCTTTTTACCACTGGAATTCCCTACAATTCCAAGCCGCCCCGGTGGCGCAGTGGTCTAAGCGATGGCCTCTGATCATTCGTCCGAAGGGGTCCGGGTTCGAATCCCGGTGAGGCATGGGTGTTGTGTTTGTCTTTCGGCACTGGCTCTCTCCCTTCCCTGGAACTAGTGACCCTAAATTAGGGACGGGCGACTGCTTATAGCCCATTGAGTTGCTCACGGTGGTCGTTAAACCTCCAAACAAACAAACAAAACAATTCCAAATTATTATTTTGATTGGGGATTTAACGACCACTATGAGCAACTCAGTGGGCTATGAGCAGTCGCTCGTCCCTAATTTAGGGCCACTGGTTCCAGGGAAGGGAGAGAGCCAGTGCCGTAAGACAAACACAACATCCATGCCTCATCAGGATTCAAACCTCAACCCCTTTCGGACGAATAATCAGAAGCCATCTCTTATGGCCACTGGGGCTGCTCCAAATTAACGAAAAAAGCCTTTAAAAAATGTAGCATTGCATGTCACACAGATTTATTATTTCCCCGGTTGCTCTAAATATCACTTTTTTAATTTTTTTTTTTTACTTTAAATAATACATTTTACAGCTATTTTTTTCTATAGCGGCACAAGTCACTCACGTGATGAGCCTAAACAAAAACTTCCACCATTCCATTGCACGGTGTTTCTGACGTTTTTAACACTATGTGGATCCCTCAGTATCTTCTGTTTTATTTGTCTGCGTCTTTCTTTTCTTGATCACTATTTTAAACTCAACGTCAACAGGGAAATGTCCAGATACCACATGATTCCACAGAGCGCTTTTTCTTTAGTTTTCACAGGAGAAAAAAATTGAAAAATGATAAATTTATTTACTGTCAGGAAATCTGGAAACCTGAGTTAATATGTTTTTGTTGTATATGGACGAATCAAGATTGGAAACGCAATCTTAGAAAATATCTCCTGGGGCATTGTCTTTGGCACACTAAATTTATTGAAAGAGATCTCCAAGAAATGCCATCAGATAGGATGAATGCATAAAACAATCAGTGAAATTTTGAAAGAGAAACAACTCCCCTACACCCTTCAGCTGCGGACCCTGTCCCCTTCTTGGCAAAAGGGTCAATGAGACTGGAGAGCAAACCACATCAACACAAACGCATTGTACCCAGGGGCGGATTTCCCACTAGGCGCGCGCCTAGGGCCTCAGAGCTTGAGGTACAGTGCCTAGAAGAATTAGTGTGACGTGCTCTATAAGATGTCCTTCACGGTTTTGTGACCAATCGTCATGAAATGACAGAGGGCGCTGGCATCGGAAGTTACGTTAGGAGCTTCATAGGCTTCATGCTATTCAATGGTGGGAAGTTTGTTTGCCAAGGATTTGCTGCCTTACGAAACTTCAAATTTTTACAAAACAAAGGTTAGTGGAGGGAAATCTTTTTGGCAGTATCTTTGCTAATTCGTTGTAGCTCGATCATAACAGTAATACACTAGGTAATTCAACAGCTGATCACTAAAACGCAATAGGCTTATTCGGGTATTAGTGTGCTAGTTTTATTCAACTGTGGATTGTTTATAACGAAATTTATTTCCGAAATTAGTAACTTTTTATTCGTGAAGATGTAGAAGTTAATCAAGTATTGCTGTCACGCGTTAAACCTACTATATGGTTAAACTTAAGTGCAGTACTGAAATCGTCTGCAACAGTTATAAGATGATAGGGAAATAATGTCATCTATGAAAGGACTGGGAAATTCTGCATTAGCAAATAATAAAAAAACATAGAAAACGGAAAAGGCAAAGCAGCTGTTTTGTGCCAGGATGTAATACTGGCTATAAATCCTGCAAAAATAAAATATCACTCTTTGCTGTCCCCAAAATTCCTGATATGTTGAGCAAATGGGATAAGGCAATTCCCAGAGCTGATAAGAAACTTGATGAAAGTTGTGTTGTATGTGCCTTGCACTTTGAATCTAAATTCATGGAGATGCATTATCGTTCCACTATTCAAAGTAAGGAAGTTCTAACATGCCGAGACAAACCATCACTCAAGCCTGAAGCCATACCTACTATTTTCCCAAATTTAAAAGGCGAACGATCAATTAGTTTTTCCAATTTTTAAGGGAGTGGGGCATGCCCTACTGTGCCTTCCTCACGTTACGCCTGTGTGTATGCTACATTAATAATTTCCTTATTTATAAGGGTAAAAATAGTTACAGGAACTGCATAGAATTATCCCATTTAGACAGACTCCATGAACACCCACTTCTTAATTTTTACCTTATTAAACTTTTTACTTAAGGTGCAAAAGAATTTTCCTCTCTTCACTGCAAACCCATTTGAATAGCAAATTTAATCACATAATTATTATAAGGTGAAGAAAAGTAAAGAAAAATGTTATAATTATTTTTTTTAAAGAATGTCATCATATACATTCAGTTTTTTTTATATTTACTTCTGTCCGGTATGATTCATTTTGTTTATCGTATCACAGGCAAAGTTTTTTAGGAATGATTTTTATTAGAAAATAGACCAATTTTAAAAATAGTAATCGCATTTTTTGTATTCTATTTTCAACTCATTAAAAGGCTTCTTTTCAAAGCCAACTAAATGGAAAGTTTCAATATTTATTTTGATCACATGTTCTTACCAAGAAATTTAGTCACTCATTGCTGAACAATGATGTATGTTATTAAATAATTTATAAAGTTTTTAGGTTACTGAATTTTAAGACATTATTGGAATGCAAATTGTAAAGCCGATGTCTCATTGAGAAAATATTTCCCCCTTTTTTTTTCGGTAAGGTTTTGAGGGGCAAAACATTTTCTTTTTATTTTTAATTTTTACTTTATACTGTAAGTTGATGTTTCAGTGATTGTAAACTGCATATTGGTCTCCAGTGTTTTTGCATAATGTAACATATGTATGACTCAAAAACTTCCGAAATATCTAACATTAATGTTGACGTTAGCACAATGCAAAGCTTAACTTAAACTACGATACCCTTATTAATGAATCTTGAGCACCCCGTTCGTTCTTTTTTTTTTCTTTTTTGGGAGGGGGAGGGGTGAAAGAGTTGTGTTTATTTTTTCGTATATACTTATCTGCTTATAAAATATCGTTCGAGGAGTACACATAATACTGACGAGCTGGGTGTGTGTCATAGAAAGATGTGCGTTTTCGTCGTCCTTCCTCCATGAAAAGCGACGTGACATTCGATGGCAGCGCCATCTACCGCTTTCATGCTTGTGGGCAGCAAGTTTTTTTGCAAGCACGACACACTAATTCTTCTAGGCACTGTACTTGAGGGGCCCCGAAAACGTACAATTGGATTGCCAGTTTTGCTTTGCTTTTCACGGACCGAAATAAATCAATCCTTAAAGTGACCACTTTATTTTCAAATGATAATTTATTTTCTCATTTTAAATTTTCGAATTGTTATCGATGTACTTGTTTTGAAAGAAACTGTTAAAATAATCTAACCTTCCTTTTAGTGGTAGGTGAAGCAAGAATTGACGCTTCCCACACTTTTCATTGTTTAAGGCGAATACTTAGCTGGCTGTGATATAAATTACTTTCATATGACTCTCAGCCATGGAAAAACATCTGTGTTGGAACTTTTTACCTGTCTTTCCTGAGCTGCGATGAAGAGTACACTGTCCTGATGATACGGGGTGTTTGCTGTTTACTACCTTTTCTCTCTGGAGTAGTATAATCAAGTTCTTCCTTAGCCCCAATCTTCCTACACTACCCTAAACCAAAGTAGCTAATACAATCTTCGCTAAAAAGAAAGAAAGAACAACAACAAAAAGAAAACGAAGCACCCAGAAGGAAGATGAAAATTGGCATGTGTAATATACACTGAAGAGCAATTGAATTAGAGACAGCTGGCGTTACGCAAATGTGGCGCTGTGGGCGGCCCTGTAAACGAAAACGACATGACGTATGCAGCGATCCGACAATATAAGGAGTGATGCGACGGGAATCAGTAAGAGTCAGACGCAGTATGGGTAAGATGAAGGATCTAAGCACATTTGATCGTGGGAAAATTGTCGGGGTCCGACGAATGGGTCACTCCATCTCGGAGGTAATGCAGGCACTGGGATTTTCACGAGCCACTGTGTCACGGGTGCACCGTGAGTACATCGAATTCGGTAAAACCATCACTGCAAGGGCCAACTGCCGTGGACAACAGCGTGTGGATGAGCGGGGTCATCGTCGGCTAGCTCGCATTGTAACAGCGGATAGACGGGAAAAAGTGCAAGAAATCCCTCGGCAATTTAACGCTGGTGCACAAAAACGTGTAAGCAGCCACACCATCCAGAACCATCTCCTCGCTATGGGGTACAGAAGCCATCGCCCCACGAGGGTACCGCTGCTGACCGCACATCACAGGGTGCAAAGATTAGCATGGGCGCGGGAACATCGCCACTGGACCCTAGACATATGGAAAAATGTTGCCTGGACTGATGAGTCGAGATTCACGTTGGTACATGCGGATGGCAGATACAAGTACGGCGAAACCACATGAAGCGATGGATCCTTCTTGTCAACAGGGTACTCTTCAAGCTGCTGGGGGTGACATTCTCGTCTGGGGACTGTTTACGGCGACTGAAATGGGACCCCTGGTACGTGTGACATCGTCCCTCACAGGTCAACGTTACCGGGATATCCTGAACGACCATTTGCTCCCGTTTGTGCATTTTCAACATCCCACTGGGGACCTCATCCTGCAGCAAGACAATGCACCGTGCCATCGCTCCCGAATTGTATACGAATGGTTGGATGAACACTCCACCGACGTGACCTCGCTTCCTTGGCCAGCTAGGTCACCTTACCTCAATCCCATCGAGCACATCTGGGATGCCATCGAGAGAGATGTTCGAGGCTCAGACCCCCTCCATCAAATCTTCGTGAACTGTGGGAGCTTGTTCAGGGGTCGTGGATCCGTATGGCTTCCCAACGCTTCCGGTGTCTTGTCGAGTCCATGCCGAGACGAATCGCCGCCGTCATCAAGACGAAAGGTGGTGCTACACGTTACTAGACAGGTATCTCTAATTCAATTGCTCTTCAGTATACATGTATAGGAGAGGAGATTATTGCAATTCCACAGCAGTTGGGCCATTTTTCCGGATAAAACAGTTACATGAGTAGAAGAAGTCAGTAAATTGTAGCGCCACCTCTCGCTCGGATACAAGCAGAAACCCAGCGTGGCAGAGACACAAACAGTTTACGGATACTGTTCTGAGGTATGGAATGCCGGATGGTGTCCAAATTGAGGGCCAATTCACCGACATTCCGGGATGGGTGTAGGTGGGGTCCCATCATGTTTGATCGGTGAAAAATCGGGTGATCGGCCTGGCCTAGAAGGGTGTCGACATTACAGAGACAGGCCCAGGAGAGCTGTGCCGTGTGTGGCCGGGTATTATCCTGTTCCAAGATTCCTCGGTGATGTGCTACAGGAAGGGCAACACAACAGGTCGTAGAATGCGTCGACTTACCGTTGAGCCGTGAGGGTAATACGGAGGACTTCGAAGGGTGTCCAGCTGTCGTAGGAAATAGCTTAATAGACAGTCAGATCGGGTGTCTGAGCCCTGTGCCGTTGCACGGTAAAGGCATGATCCGTGCGCTGGTCATCGGCGCTAAGTGCAAACCGTGACTCGTCACTGAAGACAACATGACACCACTGGACATTATCTCTCGTAGATCGGGTCCGACACCACTGCAAGTACCGTCTGCGATGCTCTCTGATCAATAGTAGGCGGCCACTTCCGTACCTGTGGACGACGCAACATGGCCACAGATTGTTGAGAGCGACGAATTCGGTTCTGTTCGTGCGGCTCTCACAATCGCTCAATGTTCGAGTTCCGTTGTTGCCCTCGGCCGTCCACTGCCCGTGTGCCGATGGATTGTGGTGCCCTGTTTGACCCATTGGCGCCAACATCGTCCGATTACCGCTTCGCTCCGATCCAAATGTCTGGCGATACGCCGACTTGACCAACCGGCTTCTCTCAGCCCAATTATATATCCTCTCGCAAACCCGCTCAACTTCTCGTGGTGTACATGGATCCGTCGTTGTGGCATCCTCACAGTCTGGAGGTTAATGTACCAACAGTTCGCTGTGACAATTGTCCCGTACGTCGACGCATTCTACGACCTATTGTGTCGCTCTTTGCTCTTGATATACCCTTCTCGATGCGGTTCCCATGCGCTGTCGCTGGCAGCTATTTAGTCATTGGTCGTTATTTTTTAATTATTCATTTGCATATTCGGCCCTGAGGTACTTGCATGCCGAGTTTCATTAGGATCAAAGGACTTTCTCAGGGTGCTTCGTTCGTTTCTTTTTTTTTTTTTTTTTTTTTTTTTTTATTCCACAAAAAGTGTGTGCGCTTATGCTGCAAAATAAAGAAGTTCGAAAATGTTGCACAGTATTTCTTTTTCTTATTGGATAGTGTTAAAAGAAATTTTTATTGTGTTGCAATAGCATTTTCTTATAGCTTTCTCCTCCCCTAGTTTAATACTGATAATTATCAAGTATTCTCACCTTTTCTGTTCCTTAAATTAACAACAAATTAATATTTGAAAAAGCAATAAAAGTTTTTTTTTATTGACGGTTTAACGACCACCGTGAGCAACTCAATGGGCTATAAGCAGTCGCCCATCCCTAATTTAGGGTCACTGGTTCCAGAGTAGGGAGAGAGCCAGTGCCGTAAGACAAACAAAACACCCATGCCTCATCGGGATACGAACCCGGACCCATCTCGGATGAATGGTCATAAGCCAGCACTTAGACCACTGCCACAACCGGGCGGCCAATAAAAGTTTCAATGATACTCTTACTCGAAAAACTGTAGTTCCTACTTTTCCATTTTCACGCTGGATCTTTAGCACTTAATCCTTATGCTTATGTTTCTGATAACTGGGGTGGAGGTATAAAGAAAATCTTACGCATCTTTTTGATAAAATAAAAGAAAACGCAGACCTAATTTTCTGTTGAAAGTAATAAGGAAAAATGTTTTCAAGAAACTCTTCACACTCTCGCTTATTTGCACTGACTGATGAAATTCTTATTGTCCAACTTTTTTGGTCCATGACATTTCTCTAATCTTTTCGATTTAGAGAATCGTTCGTCACAAGAAACCTCCTCCACGAAAAGTTGTCCACCCTTTTTAAGCAAAGTACTGTGCACAAATTTAAATTTACCCGTATTTTGTAACGTGGAGAACTTCTCCGGTTGCCAGTGTCTTCAAGTATTTTACTTTTGCTGGATACCATGCTCATTGCCTACTAATTTAACTAATTTGCTCATAACGTAAAAACAAGGTGATTTTCTAAAGCTGAAGCAATGGAGAGGGCATGTTTTGTAATTGAAACTTATTCCAGTTTCATGACAATTTATAAGAAATGTATTGATAAATTTAGCGAAACTCCATTTTCAGCGCCTTTAGCGTTAAATTTGCCAAGTGACTATAGCAACTGAAGATGTACTATTGTAGCCAGTTTTGCCAAACGTGTCACACTCAAAAGGAACTTTTGCCGTAACCGAAATGGTCTCTCGTAGCGTAAAGCTGAAATTTCACAAATTTCCAATTCCAGAACTAGAGGGAAATTTATGAAGTGGAAGTGAAATTTAAAATGACCAAAATTTAATGAAATTTTATGTCCTATCATTCGAAAAAATAATTTTTGAAGAATCTGTGAAAGCCACATTTATTGTCCTTCAGTACCTCTAGCAGGAAATTAATGAACTGATTCGAAAATTTAAGTACTTGAGAAAGAACTGTTAAGCCTAATCTGAGAGGCACAAAAATATTTCTTCACAAGAGAACTTCAATTTCTTGAATGTTCGACTTTGACAGCCCTTAGTCGTAAACTCATAAAGAATATGGGATGTTTAAAGTGCCAAACTTAATGACCTTTGATTTCCTACTAGCCGCAAAAATAATTTTTGAAATATCTGTAAAAACAAAAAGTTCAATGTGCGCGAACAGTCAAACTGATTACATTAGCTCTGTTTCTGACAAAACGTCGTAATAATTTATGATAGAATCGCATTTCAAAAAGCGCAAAAACATTTTTCTTGACTTTACTTTTTTTTTGTTGATCTGACGGATGAAAATTTGTGAGGCGATAAGAAGAGGAAAGAGGGGCCCCAGAATCGTTTAGCGCCTAGGGCCCCAAAAGATTTAAAGTCGCCTCTGATTGTACCCACGCTAAATAAATGACGGGGAAAAGTTCGAAGAATAAAATTAAAAAATAATAAGAGTAACATGTGATTTATGTGATACCCAGATCCTTGCTCCTAGCAATCTCACTCGTCCCCATAGGAAATTATTCGAGCCATCTGTTAATGCTTAGTTGCTTACTCCTGAGACAGTTACTGTCAAATGCTTTTCATGCACTTGAGATTATTTCTTGAAATTTGCGTTTACTGAGTTTTTCGGCAAAATTCTCTGTTTTACCTCTAGGATTCCGTTTTTGCAAATTTTGGAGTCAAAAATTTTCTGAAATAGGGAAAAATTCCTGCATGGAACATCACTGAGAAGGATGCCTAATGCTTTTGAACTTCGAAAAAATTGAAGCATACGCAACTTGAAGTGGCGTAACTTGTCGATTGGCATCTCAGCGTTTCGCTCTCCCTCTAGTGGCCAAAATTAGTATTGAGCTGAAACTCGTGAAGTCGACTGCAGCGCACCCGCGACCTAAAACAGAATTACAGTTGATTGACAGCTGGGCTTCCCAGGAATCACCGCGAACCACATAACTTTGTCCATTTCAGCTTTGATCTCCGTGCAGAGTGGAAGACGACGTATACGACATATACCTATAATTTTCCGGATTCCTTTTGGTTTGCATCTTCCAGTTTCCTGTAGCATTCTAATAAGTGGCATTATTCTTGCTTATTCCTCACTGATCGTTAACTTTTCCTTTATAAATTCCATTACTTAGGTTTCTACGTGTTTTTGTTGCACATTTCATTCACGCATACTTTGTCATTGTTTTCTTCACAATATAGCTTTACGTTCAATTCTCATTTGTGTTCCATTGTCATCTGTTTCGATATCTACGTGTTTGGCTTCAATATCTATGAATATTTCGTTATTGCCATCTTTCCGGTGCCTCACTTGGCTTAGATTGGGACAGCAGTTGAGGACAAAGGTCGTGGGGGTGGAGGACAACGGAAGGGTGGCGCAGAGCAGTTGCTCATCACCGCCCCAGCACTGGGGTGGGGTTGCCATAACAACCATTGCCGACGGGATGGATTCACGTCACAGTTTGGTTCTGCTTTAGGTCCGTGGGGGCGCCACTTTCTATACGAGAAGTTTCCACGGGCTCCTATGCCTGTTTCCACTCGATAATCCTTCCTTTATGGTTGCTTAGGTTTGATTGGATTGTTTTGGGTTTTGTAACATTTATTCTGGATTTTTTTTTTTTTTGGGGGGGGGGATTGGAGGTTTAACGACCACCGTGAGCAACTCAATGGGCTATAAACAATCGCCCGTCCCTAATTTAAGGTCACTGGTTCCAGGGAAGGGAAAGGGCCAGTGCCGTAAAACAAACATAACATCCATGCCTCAACGGGGTTTGAACCCGGACGCGTGAATTGCATTTCGACATGGAGTGCACGATTACGCTCTCTAGACCAATTACACACTAGCCTGAGATTCAGGATTTCGTTTAAGGGGCGGGGCTAGAAACTGGGGTCACGTGGCCACCTAGTATGAGTCGCAGAATGTAAACAAATATTGTCGTTGGACTCCAACGAATTAGAAATGTTGTATGTAACTGAGTTTTCACTGTAAAAGAATTGTAATAATGAACAAAGGTTTTGTAGAAGTGTATATATATGGAAGTATTTGAATTTCGAATTTTGTAACCCAGTGTGAATATTTTTACGGCTGTAGACTGTCAGAAATGATATACAACTGAACACAACCCAATTACGAGTACCCTTAGTTGTTTATTTGAATGCTTTTCGAGCAGCCAATAATAATTCTCTTAATAATTGTTGTTATAGCCTTCAAATAATTGTCATTGCCGAATATTCCATATCCGATGCCGACATCATTATAACGTTGCATCCTTATAACGTTACGTTTCAGTCCTAGGAAGTAAAAGATATTTCGAGGGGAATTTTTTTATGAGGTTTAACGACCACCGTGAGCAACTCAATGGGCTATAACAAGTCGCCCGTCCCTAATTTAGGGTCACTGGTTACAGGGAAGGGAGAGAGCCAGTGCCGTAAGACAAACACAACATCCATGCCTGACCGGGATTCGAACCCGGACCCCTTACGGACGAATGATCAGAGGCCAGCGCCTTAGACCACTGCGCCACCGGGGCGGCCGAGTGGAATTTGCACTGCTGTTGATAGAAATGTGATTAGGTAATCATAGTAGATACTTTGTAATGGGTAATCTGATGTTAACAGCTTCTCAAGAACGAATTAATTCGTTATTATAGCCTAGTCTGAATGCCAAATAACCACTAGAAAAATGAGTGAGAAAATGTGAAGTATAAAACGAAGAGGGGGGGGGGTTGGCACACAGTGTGCCTGATGAGGAGTCTCAACCAAGGATATCATGTTTTTATGATGTTTCGTTCATGTGTATAAATGTCGTATGTTGGTGAACATTTGATAGTGCAATGAGGTTGCAGACCCCTTTGGATAATGGACAATGATGTGGCCAGTGAGGCATGGATGTTGTGTTTGTCTTGCGGCACTGGTTCTCTCCCTTCCCTGGAACCAGTGACCCTAAATTAGGGACGGGCGACTGCGTATAGCCCATTGAGTTGCTCACGGTGGTCGTTAAACCTCCAATAAAAAAAATGATGTGGAATACTTCCAAAGCACAAATCCCATTCACCTTATCTGAAATATATATGCATACATACATGTAAAACTATATATTTGAAATACACTGGCGGAAAGTGAAAAAAGAACACCAAGAAGGAGACGTCTGATACCAACGAAATTTATACAGCATAATAATGGAATACAGAAGTTAACGTGATCAAAACATTATGGCAAAATACAGCTGTATTTGCTGGTAAACTGAAAAATAACATTTCCATGTAACATGATTAGTACGAGGTTGAACCGCCATGAACTGCGTCACACTGTGCAATTCTGGCATGGAGTCTGTCGTACAGATGTTGGATGTAAGTTTGGGGTATTGAGTTCCAAGCATCCTCAACCTGGACACGTGAATCGGGGGTGGTCGTGGCTAGTCGAGAACACCGGATAAGTCGTTGTCCCATAAAATCCCACACGTGCTCAATGGGGGACAAATCCGGTGAACGTGCCGGCTATGGAAGTTGTCTCACACCCTGAAGTGCATGTTGCGTTGCACGTGCTGTGTGTGGGCGTGCGTTATCTTGCTGGAAAACACCACGATGGACCGACCTTACAAACGGCACAACAACGATCTGAATGATGTTGTTGATGTAGGAGGTGCTGCTTAACGTACCCGGTACAAACACTAGTTGTGTACGGGAGTGATAGCTGATCGCTCCCCACACCAGGAGACCAGGTGTATGCCCTGTGTGTCGCTGGTGGATGCAAGAAGGGGGAGACGCTCCCCTGTGCGTCTGCGAACACGCATACGGCCATCGGAGGCTCCCAAGCAGAATCTGCTTTCATCGCTGAACACGACAGATCGCCATTGCGTTCTCCAGTGCAGACGTTGGCGACACCACTGCAGCCGTTCCTGACGGTAGGCTGGAGTCAGAGATACACATGCCAGAGGCACACGTGCATGTAGTCCTGCATCCAGTAGACGGTTGCGGATTGTTCGCACAGTCACCTCAGGTGCAACGGCAGCTCGGATTTGCGTCGCAGTGGATGTTCTGCTTGACAACGCCGCTCTTCTTATGCGTCGATCGGTCCGCTCATCAGTCCGTCTGTGACTCCCGGTTCCACGTCTTCTCGTGTGGGAATGTTCCTCGGACCATCTACGCCACCATCGTACCACCACCGATACTTCCAGTCCAATTCGCTTCGCAATACGACGATACGACCACCCGGCTTCGCGGAGTCCGACTAGACGACCTCGCTCAAAGTCCGATAACTTCTGAAATCGTACACGTCTTCCATGTCCAGGCATTGCAGCTTCTGCAGATTCTTCGCACGTGTCCGTACGCCGACGACTGATTACATTCACTTTGCCGTACTCCTTAAATACCCCCGACGATACTTTGCATATTATGCCGTGCTGTGGCGTAAGCGCTCACCGGTTGATCCCGAAATTAACATCACACCTACGTATACTCGACCCCATTAACATATGTAAATTTCGTGATCGTCCGCCAATTCCTACTTGGTGTTCTTTTTTCACTTTCCGGCAGTGTATATATATACATATAAAATATCTCTATATACGCACAAACATAGTTCATCCCATTAAGCTAAAGCCGCATCATTTTCACCACATCTATATAAATAAAAATGTAAATGTTCGTTTGTTCAAAATCTTAAATCTCCGAAAGTTTTTCACCGATTGCTTTGAAATTTTGACACAACGTTGCATTCGAATACGCGCGTGTTTTTATATACCTATTATATAGATGTCACACCTGTGACAGGTAAAAACATACTTTTTTGAAAAACAGCGCCATCTGTTGGACGTAAAAGCAACATACGCTATACTAAATATTTTACGATTCCATTTTACGATCCATGTGTCGTTTACCATAGCGTTCATTTCGTGAGTATAGTTTATGTTTTCATTGTTTTCCATTTCGTTTTTTAAACTGTTTTTCTTATTTTTCAGTGCAATTGGCAGTGGAATTGAGCTGTGTCGATTGCTCTGCGTTTGAATTGAAATATTTCGTTAGTATTTTTTATTTTTTTGTTTTTTTCTTTGTTTTTTAGTTTGTGTTTTTTCCTTTTTTAATGTTTTGCAATTTTATATGTTTTTGTTATAACTTTCTTCTTTTTCAGTGCAATCGATCTGCTTTAGTTCATCCAAATAATGCCTCGCAGAAGATCAAACTTAGGTAGTCGTACTCGCGGAGCGGAAGCAGTGCGACGAGTAATTGCAAATCAAACTGAGGAAGAACGGGCATCAGCGAACGAGCGAAACAGACAAAGAATGGCTCAAATACGTGCCGAGGAAGCAGCAGAGCGAGGTGCAGCCAGACTTGAGGATGCACGGCGATCGCGTTCTGCAGCTTCAGATCTGCTTCGTTCTCAACAGAATGAACGCGACAGGCTGAGAGTGGCTGAAAGACGTCAACGAGAAACAGCAGATCAGCAGCAAACACGACTCCGTGCTCAGCAATCACGCGATTACAATCGCCTTGCATTCCGGTACAACCCAGCTGATGATTATAGTTTGAGCCGGCATGTTCTCATCGGCACTATGACTGAAGTGTGTCCTTATTGCAAGGCTCTGAAATTTAATGGAGAAACGAAAGAATGTGTTGCGCCGCCGGAAAAATTAAACTGCCTTAACTTGGAGAACCAACAGAGCCATCAAAATCTTTGGTTGCCGGATATACCGCCGAATCAAAGCATTTCCTATCTAACATCAGGAAATACAACTCATGCTTCCAAATGACGTCGTTCGGCGCGGAAATCGTAACAGCTCAATTCATGCCAACTTTCAAAGTGAAAGGATAAATTTATCATAAAGCCGGCTCCCTGCTTACGTTACCAGATGGTCAACATAAATTCCTACAAATGTATTTCATCGGTGATGGCAATGATGAATTGAATGCACGCTGCGAAATTTCTACCGCATAAAAAGGTCCATCGTTTCCCAACTGCAAGAGCTTCTTCACGAAAAACCAATTTAGTGCGTTTGTTCAAAACAGCAATTGACATGATGCCATCTGATACACACAAGATTGTTATTCATGCTGACAAAACGCCTGCTGGAGAACATGTGCGAAGATTCAATGCTCCAACTATAGACGAAGTGGCAATTGTTATAGTCGGAGATCAATTCCAACCTAGAGATATTGTTCTTCGTCGGAGAAACGATCAATTGACAAAATTTGCAGAAACGCATCGATGCTATGATGCCCTGCAATATCCAATCATTTTTTGGGATGGTGCCGATGGATATCACTTCAACGTTAAGATGATAAATCCAGTCAGTGGCGAAGAAACAAATATGAAATGCAGCGCAATGAACTATTATTCATACTGATTAATGATTCGAGAGAATGAAGACAATCACATTTTGAAATGCCGTCAATTGTTTCACCAATACATCGTAGATATGTATGCAAAAATCGAAACAGAACGTTTGATATTCATCCGTTTGAATCAGCCCAAGCTTCGCTCTGAAGAATACGTTCGTTTGCAAGATGCAGTTGCAAATGACGGTAATACAACTAACGTTGGAAGACTTACGATTCTGCCATCTTCATATACAGGCAGTCCACGTCATATGCACGAGTACGCTCAAGATGCAATTGTATATGTTCGTCACTACGGGCGCCCAGACCTATTCATTACATTCACATGCAATCCAGCTTTTGACGATATACAACATCTCTTACTTCCTGGGCAATCGCCGGTAGATAGGCATGACATCACAGCACGTGTTTTCAGACAGAAGCTGAAATCGCTGATGAATTTCATCGTAAAGCATGAAGTGTTTGGGTCTGTGCGCTGCTGGATGTACTCAGTGGAATGGCAAAAGAGAGGATTGCCACACGCACATATACTAATCTGGCTCTATAAGAAAATCACTTCAAAGGAAATCTACGATGTGATATGCGCTGAAATACCAGATGCCGACGTCGATAAGGATTTGCATGAAGTTGTGACGAAAAATATGATACATGGACCTTGCGGTACACTGAATCCAAATTCACCATGCATGATAGACGGAAAATGCTCTAAGCGATATCCTCGATCATTAGTATCCAACACAGTTACAGGAAACGATGGATATCCTTTATACAGAAGAAGATCAGCAGAAGATGTCGGTAAATTAGCAACCATACAAATGCGAAACGGTGATATCGAAGTAGATAACCGGTGGGTTGTTCCATATTCGCTTTTGCTATCAAAAACATACAAAGCGCACATAAACGTGGAATACTGTAACTCCGTTAAATCGATCAAATACATTTGTAAGTACGTGAATAAGGGCAGCTACATGGCAGTTTTTGGCGTGCAACCAGAAAGAAGTGATAGGAATGCGGTCATACATATCGATGAAATCGCACAGTATCAGGCTGGAAGATACATAAGCAGCAATGAAGCTGTATGGCGAATTCTTTCATTTCCCATACATGAACGAAGTCCAGCTGTTGTTCACTTAGCAGTACATCTAGAAAATGGACAACGAGTTTATTTCACAGCTGCAAATGTGCAACAAATAGCCCTGAATCCACCAGCTACAACGTTAACTGCTTTCTTTACGTTATGTCAAAATGACGCGTTTGCGAAAACACTGCTGTATTCTGAAGTGCCTACGTATTACACATGGAATGCGAGTAGAAAATCATTTGAACGACGCAAACGAGGAGAGCGAGTCGACGGACAACCTGGCATATTCAAAGAAAGTACGATAGGCAGACTGTACACCGTGCATCCCAATTAAGATGAATGCTTCTTCCTTCGCATGCTGTTGGTAAATGGGCCCAGTCCAACGTCTTTCCAGCAATTGAGAATTGTCAACGGCGTTACACATGCCACTTTCCGCAGTGCATGTCAAGCTCTGAATTTATTGGAGAACGACCGACACTGGGATGTATGCATTAATGACGCGTGCAACACGTCACATCCAAATCAAATTCGTGCATTGTTTGCAATCATATTGACCGCCTGCTCTCCTTCATCTCCAACAGAGTTATGGGAGAAATAAAAATCGCACATGGCTGAAGATATTTTCCGTTGAATACGCAACAAAAATTCAAATATGAACATGGATTTCACAGCAGAAATCTACAACGAAGCCTTGATAATGATTGAAGATTTGTGCTTAGAAATCGAGAACGAAGTTCTCAATCAATTGGGAATGCCATCACCGAATCGATCTGCTGCTGCTTCGTTCGATGTAGAATTGCGTCGTGAACAAAATTACAACACGGTTGATCTTTTGTCGTATGTGCAATCAAACATTCCTAAGCCAACGCTTGAGAAAAACGGCATTTACGATCAAATAATGCAAACTGTCAATAACGGGGTTGGAGAAATCTTCTTCTTAGATGCGCCAGGAGGAACTGGTAAAACGTTCCTAATTAGATTGATTCTGGCAGCAATTCGATCCCAAAATAACAGCCTTTGCTCTTGCGTCGTTCGGAATAGCTGCGACATTGCTACCAGGTGGAAGAACTGCTCATTCCGCTTTGAAATTGCCATTGAACATACAATTCATTGAAACTCCCACGTGCAACATTTCCAAAGCATCCGGCATGGGAACAGTATTGTAGAAATGCAAACTTATTGTTTGGGATGAATGCACAATCGATCATTGCAAGATTTGCGTGGAAACATCAGACCATTTGGGAACGCATTAATATTGCTTGCAGGAGATTTCAGTCAAACATTACCTGTAATTCCTCGATCGACACCAGCGGACGAAATAAATGCTTGCCTGAAATACTCTACTTTGTGGCGACACGTAAAGACGTTAAAATTAACTACAAATATGCGTGTCCAGCTGCAAAACGATCGATCAGCTGAGATATTCTCACATCAATTGCTGGAAATTGGCAACGGAAAGGTGCCGACCTCAGGACGAATTTCATTGCCTCATAACTTCTGCAATTTAGTGACATCAAAAGAAGAATTGGTTGAAAAAGTATTTCCCAATATTCAAACCAATTATAAGAATCAGGATTGGCTGAGTGAACGAGCTATTCTTGCGGCCAAGAACAAAGACGTCTATGAACTTAACAATATTATTCAGTCTAACATTCAAAGCGAGGCAGTGACATACAAGTCCGTCGACACTGTTGTGGAACCAGATGAAGCGGTTCATTATCCAAGAGAATTTTTGAATGCACTCGATCTGCCAGGGATGCCACCGCCCGTACTGCAATTGAAAATCGGCGTGCCAATTATCATGTTGCGAAATATCAACCAGCCAAAGCTTTGCAACGGCACGCGGCTTGCAGTAAAAAAATTCATGAGCAACGTCGTAGAAGCAACAATCTTGACAGGACCTTTCAAAGGTGAAGATGTCCTCATTCCTCGCATTCCTATGATTCCAACGGATATGCCATTTCAATTTAAGAGATTGCAATTCCCAATTCGATTGGCGTTTGCAATCACCATCAACAAAGATCAGGGCCAATCTTTAGAATTGTGCGGTTTAGATCTAGACACGGATTGCTTCTCACATGGACAATTATATGTTGCGTGTTCTAGAGTCGGCAAACCAGACAGTTTCTATATCTGCACAGACAATGGAACAACAACAAATATTGTATACCCACAAGCATTGTGAAATTAACATATTAGAAACGTGCGCTTTCTCTTTTCTTTCTTTTCCATTTAACCAGACTGAGCCACAGCAACGCATGGCCGGGTACAGCTAGTAAGGCAATAAATGCTTACACAGAATGAATAAGGTACTTCTATTTACTAACCTCTTTTTCTTGAAACATATATGCAAAGTGCAGGTACAGACATAGGGAGGGATGATTATGTTAAGAATGAACGATTTTGCCGTACCTTGGAACTAACTAATGCCATGTTGCCGCTTTGTTCGTGTTGAATTTGGTAGCCACAGTTTCAAACTATAGCTCTGCAGCATAATTTCCACTGTAATAGGTTTAGTCGCAAAAAAATTTGTGTTTATGCTGGACCATTATTTCCCACAGGCTTTCCATAGACTGTCGATGGTTTTGGGTTGTTAATTTCCAAGTTATCATTTTAGGAGTGCAAACCCACAGAAGTCCATTGGAGAGGCATTGGGAGATTTAGCTGGAATGTCCATGAAGGTAATAGCCTAAATAGACCAAGTCATTGCTCTGTCCACGTTATTTTGTAAACAACGCATAGGAACTGAAAAATTGTTGTTCCGACATCGCTGGGATTGAACCCAGATCTCTCGTTAACTAGCCGAGTGAGTTCTCTTTACGCTATGGGGCCAACGCTATGTGTGGTTTATCAGTCACCATCAGTAGTACAGTGTCCAATGATAGAGTTCATCCCGTTAAGCTAAAGCTGCTTTCCACATCTGGGGTTTGATTCCAGCCGTGTCGGAACAACAACTTTTCAGTTGCTATGTGTTTATAAAATAACGTGGACAGAGTGCATCATCTATTTACATTATTTCCACATATTTGAAATATATTTACCATTTCTTTCACCCTTTGGATTTATTGGCTATAACTAAATAGCTTGTCCTGTTAATGCCACCAAATGAATACATATCATTTGCTGAGCCCATTAATATATCTATATTGTGTAGTCCGATGCTGACTGATAAACCACACATAGCGCTGTGAATTGCTGGCACCGTAGCGTAAAGCGAACGCACTCGGGTAGCTATCGAGATATCCGGGGTTCGATCCCAGCGGTGTCAGAACAACAATTTTTCAGTTGCCATGCGTATAAAATAACGTGGGCACAGCGATGACTTCGTCTATTTACATTATTTCCACGTATTTCCCGCTCAAGTGTATTAAAATACGCTACCGTCAATCTTGATATATGGCTAGAAGCATCATCTTGGTGAATACATATTCAATGGACATCCTGTACGTACAAAGCTGGTATTTCCTCATGAAACAACGGGTCCAGTGCATAAGCCTGATGGAACGCCGAGTTAACTTTCACATTTGAAGTAACCCTACGTACCTTAAGTTTTCCCCTGGCACAGTGCCTAGCAATGATCATAAAACCTTGTGGGAAAGTTCTGCAGCATTTTCTCTACCAACTATGGAAATTGTTTTGTCCCTTTGCAAAAAATGCATGGGGTTTATTGAAGACACTTGGATAGACATGCTTCATTGAGCGTCACCACGTACCACCATTTTTCTCTCACCAGGTACCTTTCATAGAGTTTTAGCAATTCGTTTGCCCCTGCAACGTGCCGTGGAAAAGTTTATGCACTTAAAACTTGTGGCACTTTTGAAGTTTATTGGACCCCTTCCTTGAAGAAATTCTGTGTGCACTACTGTGTCTGACAAGATATATGATGATTGAAATTAGTCTTAGCAGTGTGATATTTTCTCTTGTGTAAGGCAGTCTATGCTGTCTGTGTGTTTAATTTTCAACAGTAAACTACTGCTGGTAATCAGAGCAGCATTTTACATGGTACCAAAGTACAATAAAATAAATGATTAAAAAATGCAGGGTCTAATTCATACAGGAGTAAGGGAAATGTCCTCACGTTGAATATTCTGTAATGGGCACTACAAAAATGTTTGTTTATCAGTTATCATTAATTTTAAATGGTTGCATAATAATGCAACCATTTAAAATTAATGATAACTGATAAACAAACGGTTGCATAATATAGCTTTACTATATCTACAGAAGAACTAAAAGCTTTTAATTGCAGATTGTTAAAAAAGAAAAAGCAAAGAAATGAAGAAATCACTTTCCTGTAAATTAGTAATTCATATCTATAGGGAAGTAATTTGTGCAAACAATTTCACATTTACAGGAAACTAAAAAATACACAGGTTGTTTTCCTGTAAAAATTGTAATTCACATACTGGGTGATATACTCACGGTACTACAAACTGGCTGTATGAAACACCGTACATTGTATGATAAATTTCAATTTTGTATGATGAATTTCAATGAGACCAATGCATAAATGAAACATCCCCCCCTCCAAGATTAAAAGGTGATAATTATCCTGTGAACTACATTATCCCATATTATGGTGCTAGGCAAATATTTAAGATTTATAGGAGCCAGTTGAATTTTTTAGGATCCAGCCATTGCCGTAACACAGATTTGATAACTTGACTATAACTGAATATACTCTGCCTGAAAAAAATCCCAACACCACGAAAAAATAGTTATAGAGGAATGAAATGGCGGCAATACATTTGTATAGGTAACATATTTAACCGATTAAGGTTTCAAGATCACAGCTTATTGTAAGCGCGAGAAGAGCCATTTTAAATGTGAAATGCTTGTACATTAATAACCGGTGTAACCACCAGAATGTTGAATGCAAGCACGCAAACGTTCATGCATTGTGCCGTACAGGTGCTGGATGTCAGTTTGTGGGATGGAGTTCCATGCCTGTTGCACTTGGTCGGTCAATACAGGGACGGTTAATGCTAGTTGGGGTGACGCTGGAGTTGTCGTCCAATGATGTCCCATACGTGCTCGATTGGTGAAAGATCTGGTGATCTAGCAGGCCACGGCAACATGTCGACACTCTGTAGAGCATGTTGCGTTACAACAGCGGTATGCGGGCGAGCGTTATCCTGTTGGAAAACACCTCCTGGAATGCTGTTCATGAATGGCAGCACAACAGGTTGAATCACCAGACCGACGTACAACTGTGCCGTCAGGGTGCGTGGGATAACCACGAGAGTGCTCCTGCTGTCATAGGAAATTGCTCCCCAGACCATAACTCCAGGTGTAGGACCAGTGTGTCTCGGCCGCAGACAGGTTGGTTGCAGGCGCTCACCTGACCTCTTTCTAACAAACACACGGCCATCACTGACACCCAGGCAGAGCCGGCTTTCATCAGAAAACACAACAGATCTCCACTCCGTCCTCCAATGAGCTCTAGCTTGACACCACTGACGTCGCAAACGGCAGTGGTTTGGAGTAAGTGGAATGCATGCTACAGGGCGTCTGGCTTGGAGCTGTCCTTCAAGTAACCGATTTGTAACAGTTCGTTGTGTCACTGTGGTGGCAACTGCAGCTTGAATTGCTGCCGCAGACGCGGTACGATGCGCCACGGCCATACGCCGTACATGGCGGTCTTCCCTCTCAATAGTGCCACGTGGCTGGCCGGAACCCAGTCTTCTTGAGGCAGTACCTTCCCTTGACCACCGCTGCCAACAATCATGCACAGTGGCTACATTCCTGCCAAGTCGTTCTGCAATATTGTGGAAAGAAAATCCACCTTCTCGTAGCCCTATTACACGACCTCGTACAAACTCCGTGAGCCGTTGATAATGGCTTCTTCGTCTTCTTAAAGGCATTCTTGACTAACATCAACACCCTACGTCGAATCTCAACGATAACTAACGCTCACGAACGTTACAGCGCGTATTTACAGCAAACCTGCTTTGCATGTTCCGAGGGGGCTACTAGCGCCACACGTATGCGCCGAGCGCGAAATTTGCATAGACGTCATCTTACAGATGTACTGTCACCGCCTACCAACTGTCGTTTATCTAACACAACCCCTTCTTGGTGTTGGGATTTTTTTTTCCGTCAGTGTATGTTCCCAAAGCTTTTACTTACAGAAGACACAGGCCAAAGTACCTCTAACTGTATCCCAAGTAACGGGACCACACAGGTCCGCAGAGTAATTTTGTCACCCAAATCTGGAGCACTGCTCACATTTGACTTCTTAAAGCCAAAGTCACATCCAGTCACAAGAAGACAAGTTGGGTGAATGAGTCACTCTAATGCCACTATCATCCTAAAGTGATATCTGCATTGGCTATAGCTAAAGATCTCAAGCAAGCAAATTTCCCCCAATCCTCCCTCAACACAATACAATATGAGGACTGTAGGAGTAACTACTTTAAAATAAATTTGATTATAACATGATTTATTTTTTTCTTTTACAGTAAATCCTATTGGTGCAGAAAGAGGGGAAAACCTTTATCAAAAGAAGGGGATCGGCAGAACATGGAAAATTATGTCTACAGCTGGTGTTGCATCAAATGCCTTCCTAAAAAGGTTCATCCACCCAATTAACAAAATTTTTCACTCACTAGAGCTTGCGTATTACAATAGTGCACATTTCAGTTAGAAATACAATTATGATTTTTGATGGCCAGCCTAACATCAACTTAACATCTTGTGTTTGTATTAATTATACAAGCAGGAATGAAACGAATGCAGATGCATGCAATTTTTAACACAATATTTATGAGCAAAAAAATGACACCTTCAAAAAATTAAGTTGCAATCCTTGAGAAATGAAGCACTTTCGACAGCCATCAGCACGTGAATAAATAATATTGATCATGTCTCTAATGCACAGTTGCCAAAGTTTTACTTATGCAGTCTTGCTTGCATAATATGTAACCAATAGCATATTTTGTTAGCGGGAGGAAAAGTTTCAATTTTTGGAAAAAAAAATGTCTAGGATTTAGTCTGGGATTTTTTATTTAAAAAAAAAAAGTCCACCTTGTCCTCCACACGCACACACTTTAGGAAAGTTACAAAAGACTGAGTAAGTAACAAGGAAATTAACACTCCTGCAGTTTATGCATTCAGTTTATACAACAGCCTGCAGCAACAAGATAGGTCTATCTCATTGGCTGCGACAACAACCAAATAGTTCATATGTAGGTTTGCATTCATGATACAACCTACATATCATGTATCATGCAAATTCAGCTGTTGTACTTACATTTTTCGTGACACATGATAGCAATTCTGATTGCATGGCGTATGAACAAAATAAGCACATTGTTTCAATCTTTGATAAAAACAAAGCAAGGATTCGAGTTTGAAAGGATGAAGTTAGGTTATCATGAGGTAAGGTTATGTAAATGTTATGGGTTTGATCTGGAATAAGGATAAATATTATCATGAAATGAATGAATAAAAAAAAGTTACAATAGAAGGCAAAAAGCTGCTTTACTAGTAGTGGGGGAGGAACCAGTACTTTCTCAATTAAATCTAACAATTTCTTAATCCGTGTTACAAAATATTTCACATAAGTTTTTATTGAATTTGCTGTTTACATAAAAAATGTATTTTAACCCTCTTATCACAAGTGGAAGCAGGCATATAACATGGTTACTTTTTATTCTGTTCCTGGACACATGGTGTTCCTGCTTACATGTTAAGTTGCCCCTTTCCCTGGAATTCACTTTATGAATTACAGGAAAATTAATTTTGACCATTCCGGGAGGTGGGGATCAGAAGAGTGTGAAATTCACCAATGTATATTCATAACTTTACTTTCTGCTGCTGATTTTAGATTGTTAGGTATGGATGCCGCCCTGGGGCGCAGTGGTCTAAGCGCTGGCTTCTGACCATTCGTCCGAGATGGGTCTTGGTTTGAATCCTTATGATGAGGCATGGATGTGTTTGTCTCGCGGCACTGGCTCTCTCCTTTTCCTGGAAGCAGTGACCATAAATTATAGACTTATGACTGCTTATAACCCATAGAGTTGCTCACACTGGTTGTTAAACATCAAAAAGAAAAAAAGTAATGAAAATACTAATTTATTTAAAAGCATACTTTCTATAATAAATACTTTGAAACTTCCCAAACATTAACTCCCGTACATTATTTCTTATTTAAAACAACAAAAAAATAAACATATGCCATCGCTAAATATATCTGCTTTGATATTTATTCCAAATATACTATATTTGCAAATAAGTGCAAAACAATTGTAACGTATACCCTAGATTCAGTTTCTTTTTGATTTTACTATCTCTTGTTATTTTATTTTCCTATGCAAATTATCTTCTCACTTAACGAGATGTTGTTTCTCCAGCTGAATTATATGTGGCAACGAGTGTAAGTCATGACGTGGTGGTATGCAGTATATATAGGCGCGCTCAAGTATACCAAAAAGCTTCGTTTTATATGTGATAGGTTCTTCCTGATAATTGATATGCGATTTACCTACTTTTCTACGATATTACGATAGTACGAAAGTTCGGGCTATCAGTAGTTGTGTTATTTTGGAGTGTGTATTTGAGTAATACCAGGAGCTCCCCAATAAAAGGTTAAAAGTGAGTACGTTTTCTTAGTTCATTTTATTGTCAGACCTCTGTCTGGCCGTTAAGTCTACTTCATTGAATGTTTACGTTAAGTTCAGGGTATATTGTGTTTACCGCTCTAATAAGGAGCCTTCAAGGTACTAATGTACTAAAACCGAAGTTATATTACTGAGTAATATTCAAGATAATGAGGAACGCTGAGTAAAAATAAATTTCATATTCTCGGAATTTATTGCACGTGCGTGTCTTACCTAAACAAACTCTAGCACTTTGAAGATTAAGCACACTTTAGCTACGTCAAGTAACCTGTCAATAACCTTAACGTGACTTAAAGTAAGCTTTCCTGCACTACACGTCCATCCGGAGAATTTTATTCATTATACAATTTGGCATCTTAGGTAGTTTCATTTAATTATTCTATGTAGTAAAAACAATGATGAGCTATGTTGTCTGTGTTTTATCCAAAAAATGTATACATCCACTTAGTACTTCTAAATAGCACTATTTCTAATCTCATTATTCAACCTTCCTTTTCAAAACTATGTTTTTTTGGAGGTGGGGGGAGAGGGAGGCTTTTTAATATAAAAAAGGATCTTTCCATTGCATGTTACTTTATGTTGAAACAGTAATACACAATTATGAAAAGTAAACCAGCAATTTCTTTCACAAATGTATGCTTCAGCTCCAAATAAAAATCCAGGTTTACTAGAAGTTAAATCAATGGTGAATTTGCAAGGAAATGTATAAAATATAGTAGTAAAATCCCCCCCCCCCCGCCGCCAACACCAACAGCTAAAAAACTTTAAAAGTGAAAATAATAAGTGAAAAGCTGAAAACTCACAAAAAGGTGAATTATGGAGATGTTTTGCTCAAGCTCTCATAAAAAAAAAACTAGGAACCAAGAGCTCTCATAAAAAAAAACTAGGAGCCAAGAATATTTGATTCTAGCTAAAAGTAAGGTTTTGCCAATAAACTTTTAGCTCTACAAAAAGTTACAACACCTACCCCCCCCGCCCCCTTGGATCAATCAGGAACCTTCCGAGCAGATGTCCCTGGAGGTGAAAAACCCAAGTGCGCAGAAGTGCCCACTGGATAACGAAGGATGGATTTCAGAAAAATTACAACTCACAGACTGATATTTAAAGATGCATTTTAAGAAAAAGATCAGTAACAATAAAATCTACACAAAAAATCAGTCAACACCTGCTAAACTCAACAAGTAAACTTAGAATCAAAGAGTGAAACTCCTGATTCATGAAGTGCAAGTCACTCCACTTTAACAACATTGAACAAGTAAAAGCTAGGCTCGCTGTCTATCCAGGAATCACTAATATCTGGATAAAACTGACACTTGAATGGTTCTCTACCCTTTGGAGAGTTTAACTCTTCAATAAAAAGTGTTTTCCTAAGCTCTGGGAAGCAATTTCCAAGACTTAGAAAAATTGGAGCAAATTCTGGTTATTCATGCATAATTGAGATAAAAAAAAACTAATTTTGCTGGGATTTCTGCTTTAATTTATTTATACATAAATGAATTGAACAGCATACTCCTGGTCTCTAAACAGACCAAAACACCAAAAAGAATTTTATTTGGGCAATAATTTTAGCCATTTTTTGCTTTTCTCCAAAAAAGTGTGCTCAAGCTCCAGATAAAAACACCCAGGCATAGCCAGGGAGGGAGGAGGGGGTGGGGTGTCGCCAGGTCTAGATCCCCTTTGAGGAAAGAGCACAAATTTAAAGCGATATATATATATGCATCAGTGGTGTCGCGTGGCAATTTGCATTGGGTGTACGCTGTTACGGGAAGATAAACACACGCAAGAATTTTATCATGTAATCCGAGCTGAAAAATTCACGCATTGATTTTGAACATAGGAAAGCCCTTTTTTATTTAATGGTCGTTTAATTTCTCGTGGTAAAGAACTTGGTATTGGTATCCCTTGACTCTAAAGACTGAAGCTTCTCTAATGCATTTCTGTTCTGTTTTTCGACGGATCTCCATAAAAGTGGTATCAATACAATCTTCAGTTCTGAGGAAACAAGGTTCATACAAAAAAAAATCAGATAGACAACGGATTTATCTTTTTTAAGCACCCCAAAGTAACCTCACTCGTTTCAGCAGCGAACGCGAGCCTCCACGTTAAGCCTAACCGTCTGCTATCGTTAAGAATAAGTTACTTTCATGGCAAAGCTTACTTAAGCAGACGCTTCTACGGAAAAAAGCGACGACACTTCATGTGACGTAGGGAATCCGAGGCTGGTGATTCGGTTGAAAAATCCTCACAGTATCCGTCGTCTGGGTCCAAAGTATTGTTTCCCGCGACGATGACCATGCATTAGCGGCGAACTTCGTTAGATCGTATTTAGTTCCTAAAATATGAATCATTTTCACACTGATTCATCCCCTCTCCCTCCAAACGTTAATGTGGACATTTTCGGTACACCGCATTAGAAATTTCACACAAAAGTCGTTCAGTTAATTAGATCTTCGTTAGAACAAACTTAACCAACTGCAATTTTTGTTAGATCTACCATAAAACGCCCGATATTCAGCATAAATTATGAGGGTTAGCCCCCCCCCTCTTTACCATTTCAAAAAACAAACTATGTCATTCATTAGACTTTCGTTAGATCAAGTGTGATCACCAAACAGCTTCGTCAGATCGCCCTTAGTTCCTGAGTTACGAAGTATTTTCACATTAGTTCAACCCCCTTCTGAACGCTAATGCGGACGTTTTTTGCGTGTGGCGGAAAACTCGTACACCGGAAAATTTAAACACGGGAAAACTCGTACACCGTCTGAAGTAAAGAGCTGTACACAAATTGTGTTTCGTTCCGAGATCTGGTCAAAGTATGCGAGTTTTCCTAGCAGAACAGACGAAATGTACGCGTTTTCCTCGAGATATCAATGGGTACGTAAAATCAAAATGGCACAAGGTTTATGTAGAAGCTAAATCTTGAGTTATTGTTTTAATATTTGGTAAACTCCTATACCTTCTCATATAAAGGGATGCACACAAATAGCGTGCCTTCCGAGATCTTGTCAAAGTGTGCGAGTTTTCCTAGCTGAACAAAACGAAATGTATCAGTTTTCCTAGGGATCTCAATGGGTACGCTAGATTAAAATAATACAAGATTTATGTAGAACCTTTGTGACTTCCTAAACCTTGAATTATGATTTTAATATTTATGATGTGATAACAAGCAATAAAGGCTAATTAGCAGGGGCTCAACGAATCGATCTTCAGGTGCTGATCTTTTCAGAAGATTTGGAATTACAACCTTGATATTCCGTATTTCTAAACGTTTTATAAAGCCTAATAAAATGCACTCAACGGATTATATCTCCCCTATTTACAAGCAACCTAGGCAGCGGGCCTTTTTAGAAGATTTTAAGTTACAATCTAGATATTCGGTATTTGTAAACATTTTATAAAACCTAATAAAAGGCGCTCAATGGATAAATCATCAGCTCTTTACAAGGCACCTAGGCTGCGAGACTTTTTAAAATTCTTAAATTACAACCTAAATATTTCGTATATGTGAACATTTTATTACACCTAGTGAAAGATACTTAACAGATTATTTCTCATCTCTTGGCAAGGCACCTAGGCCGAGAGTCTTTGAAAGAATTTTAAATATACCACCCTGATATTCATAACATTTACATAAGTGTTGTGTTTGATTGCTTCGCTTTCACTTGGGCATTGAATATTACACTGCTGGACAATTGCTAAGGACGGATCATAAACGGCTATATAGCGCATAAAAAAGTAAGCGTGGTTGGATGCCAAGTGAAATAAAAAAATGTCAGAATGACAGGACATTACAAGAAAGTCAATTTATTGTGCTTTGAAATCCAGAAGGCTTTGGAATGTGTTCAAGGGACAAACAGGCCATTTTGTGCAGAATACGTAAACGTGGAAAAAATGCAATTACCGTCAGCAGGCGTTCCGGCGTAAGATGTCAGTACGGGATATGGCAACCATGCAGGGCGATGCAAGATTCCACACGTCGTGTCATGCTTTGCACAACATTATCAAGCAGCTGTTGGGGTAATTTATCCCATTCCTTTGTCAGTGCACGGATGAGGGTGTCCTTGTTTATTGGAGGGCATTGGCGACCAGCAAGACTCCTCCCCAAAGCATCCCACACATTTTCAATGGGATTCAGATCTGGAGAACGTGTTGGCCATACGAGGCGTTGAATATCCTCGCTCTCAAAACATTCCTGGACAGCGACTGCTCGATGACATGTTGCGTTGTCGTCCGTGAAAAAGAATCTATCACGGACAGCACCACGGAACATGCGAACATGAGGTAGCAGAACATCATTAATGTATCGTTGGCCAGTCATAGTCCCAGTTGGAAGCACATAGAGGAACGTACGGCCATTGATCATGATGGCAGCCCATACCATGACACAACATGTCGGATATCGGTCCCTTTCCTGTATGTTTGCTGGACAATATGCAGTACCACTATCACGCCAGATCAGTTGTCGTCGACAATCAGATGATAGACTGTATCAACTCTCATCTGAGAAGAGGACAGCAGACCAGTCGTTATCAGTCCAATTGCGATGTTGATGGCACCATTGCAAACGGGCGGTACGGTGACGTCTGGACAATGGGATGCACACAACAGGACGGCGGGCGTATAGTCCTCCTTCATGCAAACGTCTGGCGACAGTTTTTCGGGAGACCCGCTTGCCAGTAGCTGCCATAAACTGATTTTCTACCTCACTAGCTGTGCTGCGCCGGTGTCTTTTTGTTGATAGCACTATGTACCGATCTTCTGCAGATGTCGTACTGCGAACACCACCTCCCCCGTGACGTTTGCTACACTCTCCATTTGTTTGAAATGATTTCCAAAGCCTTGAAACAACACTGTGGCTGACGTCGAACTCCCTGGCAACATCTGTTATTTTTCGCCCTTCTTCAATCTTGCCAATAATACGGCCACGCGTAAAATCATCTAGGTGATGTCGGGAAGACATACTGAAAATTGCAAGTTCGTCAATTGATTCTTTCCGTTTCAACTTTGTGTTTGAAGAACAACGGTCAATACGCGTCAAATCCTTTATATCTCTTATCAGCGCTATGACGTCACGAACAAGTTCGGCAATAAAAAATTTGCATACGCACAACACGTCTTACTGTATCCCGCACTTATGCTAATTTCCACATTTTCCTGCCTTCCATTTTATGGTTGCTATCGTTGCTATTGTCATCCGTCCTTAGCAATTGTCCGGCAGTGTATTAATCCATAGGGTCTGTACCTAGGCCTAGGGCCTATTGATGAATAATTGGTGCCAAAGTAAATGCGCAATATTATCAACTTGATGTGGCTCGTAAACGTTATGAATATGAGCTCGAAGTAATCAAAACTGCTGAAAAAGCATAGGCCTAGGGCCTGTGAATTAATATTTCGTGCCTCAGAAAAAGCGCAGTATTGAGTTTAGGACAACTGGGCACCGAACAATTAATTGGTAACAGGACAATTGGGCACCGGACATCTGGCCACACGGACAACTGGGCATATTCACTTTTAGATCCATAAAATTGCCCTGATTAAAAAAATTATGGTGCTCCTATATTTCTTCCTACTTCTAAAAAGGCCCACAGCCTAGGTGGCTTGTAAATAGGTGAGGAATAATTCGTTGAGTGCTTTTTATTAGGTTTTATAAAATGCTCACAAATATGAAATACCTGGTTTGTAACTTAAAATCTTCTAAAAATACCCGCGGCCTAGGTGGCTTGTAAAGAGCTGAGGAGTAATCCGTTGAGTGATTTTCATTAGGTTTCCTAAAATGTTTACAAATACGGAATATCTAGGTTGTAACTTAATATCTTCTAAAAAGACCCGCGGCCTAGGTGGCTTGTAAATAGGTGAGAAATGGTCTGTTGAGTGCCTTTTATTAGGTTTTTTAAAATGTTTACAAATACGGATGTGAGGGCGAAAATTAATTATGAAAAGTATGTTCGATAATAATGTATGTAATTATTTTAATTTATGCATATTCATGAAGAAAATATGCCACGTGTTCACCTATGAGAGACTGAATTTCACCTCAGGGAAGGACTTCTCTTTCCCACGGAGGAAATAACTTTCTTTTCAAAGCCATCGTTAAAAACTGTAAATGTCTAGTGTTGTTCTAGTGGCGCCAACGAAGTACGAGGCGGACAATCGCACCGGAAACACTGAATTCCGGAGAACCATTAGTGGCTACATAAAACCGTCCATTTAGTTGTTTTCTCATGAAGTTGGACAAAGCTCGATGGCAAAAGTCACCAATCCGTCTGGTAGACTGTATTCTTCTTTTGTAACGAAAGTATGCAGCCAATGTTTGTATAGTGTATTGATGTATCTTTGGAGAGTCTGATTTCAAGCGAAGGCGGCGGAAATGGAAATGCCACGTGGTGATCCCGACGTGAGATAAGGGCACCATCATGTTGGTACCACATGCGCAGCAGATCTCTGAGGGGAAGATCATCCAGAAAGTCTGATATCGGGCCCCGTAAGAGATGAAGATACAGCTGGCCTGCTAATGTCCCATCATAGAAAATGAGTCCAACTAGTGTGTTTCGCCAAATACCGCACCAAAAGTTAGTTGCCCAACGTCGTTAATGTCGAGCAGCTGGTCCCATATATGGGTTGCTCAGAGCCCAGTAATGGGTGTTATGCCGATTGACTATTTCGTCCCGTGTAAAACGGGACTCATCTGTGCACAAGATATGGGCCAAGAAGTTTGGATTAACCTCCAACGTGTTATGTACAAAGTTGCAGAAATCGAAACGTCTTTTCTGGTCTCCATCCACCAAACCTTGCACTAGATAAACGTGGTACGGGTGAGCTCCAGGCTCGTTCAGGATTTGCCAAACACATTGTGCTGTTAATCTGCATGCTACGGCGACTGCTATGGTACTAATGTTGGGATTGGCAAGAACATATCCCAGGACAGCCTCAGGAGGCACTATAACACCCGAACCCGTAGGTCTGCCAGATAGCGGACGTGCCTGTATGCTTCCGGTATCTCGGAAGCGGCGAACACAGTTGTTAATAGTCACTGCAGTTGGATGTTGACCAGTCGGAAAACGCTCGGCATACCGCCTTGCAGCTTCGTGGGCATGCGATGACATTCGCCATAAAGCACGACCATTTCACAGTACTCAGCGTTCGAGTAGCCCGCCATCAGTGTTTGCAACGTGTACGTTGACTGACCTTCAAATCCCCAGCCTCGGTGTTTTATCTCACCGACCGGCTTCTACGTCACTATCAATATTTACATACGCCTTTGAATAGTTTTCCATCGCGGGCCAGTATTTTGCATTGCCTAACCATCCAGCGACCGCATGCACTTTATCATCATTTGACCCGTCCAAGTACATAATTCGTGCGCACCATATGTCATTTCTTACTAATTAGACGATGCGCTACAACTTTGTAATTGGAATTTTGTTTCTATCTCGCGTTGTTCGCGAGTTGCGTTTCCTAACTTCTTACCTTTCCCGCTAGAGGCGCCCCAATCGCTTTCATTTGATCGGCCATCGTCTCTTTCCTATACATAGACCTAACTTGTGTACCACTCGGACCCTTTCTTCCGCAGTTATTGCCCTGAATAAGGACTTTCCTTTGAACCCTGTATAGTGTATATGTAAAGAGCTGATCCCCGTTAGACAACTTAATTACTGGACTGAATTCCAAGGGACTGGAAAATAAAGCAACATAGTAATGTTATTATAAGCGATACTTAATGGTTTAACTTATACGACAAAAATTTCTGTTTCTTTCCCAATAAGTTTTTCGGCTCCGCCTTTGGTTTTCTTGGGATTACAGTACTTTCCATTATGCTGCTCCATTTTTTCACGTAAATTCTTCATACGATACCATATATTCTGACGAAAGATTTTTCACTTATCCTTATATATAAAAGGCTAAGTTGCCGACTACCTGGATCATTTTTTAAGACGTCATAGCAACAACCGAGAAACAAATATTTGTGACGTCACGATTAGCTTTTCGTGTTTTCGTGTAGGTGACGTCATGCCTACACGCGCACAGTTCGCGCGTTTATCGCTTTGTTTTGTTGTCATAACAACAAAGAACACAGCTGCTAGTGTGACGTCATCTGATCCAAATCGCTCTCACATTACGTCAGAGATGCGTTACGTCACAAGGTCAACTGACATTCAATTAAACGTAGACCAACGTCTTTACTAAGTGTTATTAACCAAGCTACAAAGCCACAGTCAACGGTTACACAAATGCAATACTAGCAACATCGTCTTTCGATCCGTGACGAATTTAATCAATTATTAAGCGAAGGAAAGCTTACGCAGCAATACAATGTTGATGCGTATGTAAAATTGGAAGCTAATACACTGAATTACATACGACAAAATCAGTCTCAGTTAAGTGTCGAAAAGTATAAAAGTCTGATGGACTAAATTCAGAATGCTGGAGATGATGAGTTTCTTCCTGCCATATTCATTTCAAATCCTCTTATTTTGCCATCTTCATTTCAAGGTAGTCCACGAAATGTCGTGCAAAATTATCAGGATGCAATGGCGATAGTCAGAAAGTAAGTCAAGCTTGATCTTTTCCTTACTATGACTTGCAACCCGAAATGGGAAAAAATTACTGAAAACTTGAACAGTCAATCTGTCGAAAACCGTCCAAATTTAGTTGCAAGAGTCTTCCAATTAAAGTTGAAAGAATTAATGGATGATATAACCAAAAGGCATATTTTTGGAGTTCCGGTGGCCAAAGTTCATGTAATCGAATTCCAAAAAGAAGGCTTCCCCATGCTGATATGCTCTTGATTTTGAAAGAAGAGGACAATTCCCTCCAACACTGCCTGAGAAAACTGACCAAATTATATCGGCAGAACTACCAGATAAAGAGCATTTACCAGTTTTACATGCAACTGTTGCGAAACACATGGCTCATGGTCCGTGTGGTGAAATAATCACAATTCACCCTGTATGGAAGATGGCAAATGTACTAAGCAATTTCCGAATTCTTTTCAAAATGAAACAGTAGCTAACAAAGGCAAGTGTCGTTTATATTGCCGTAGAAAGAATGGTGCAACCACAAATGTACGTGGTAAAATTATTGATAACAGATGGATTGTCCTTTATAATCCGTACCTTTTGTTAAAGTAAAATGGCCACATTAATGTCGAGGTGTGCGCTACTGTGAAAAGTGTGAAATACCTTTTCAAGTACGTATACAAAGGTCATGACTGTGAAAATGTGCATATAGCAGAGCACAACACCAAATACGACGAAGTAAAAAGTCATGTTGATTCCCGATACGTTAGTGCACCTGACTGACCTGAGGCAATGTGGCGCATACTTGGTTATGATATGTATCAGCAATCTCATACAATAGTTAGATTACTTGTTCACCTTCCTGAAGAGCATAACATTACCTTTAATCCGGAGCGTTTAAACAATGATCGAAATGCGGTTGTTCATAATGCTAAGAGAAATACAATGCTGACAGCATGGTTCAAACTAAATGAAGGCAATGAAGATGCGCAATTCATTTCATATAGCGCATGCCAAGACATTATTTGTTCAATCAAAAAGAAAGAAAATGAGTCCAACGAAAACGTGGTGGAGATAACGTGATTGGAAGAATGTATTCAGTCAACCTTGGCTCTGATCCACAAAGATATTGTTTGAGACTACTGCTACTTTATGTATCTGGAGCGAAAAGCTTTGCAGATTTAAGAACAGTCAGTAGAATTCCATATGATACCTTCCAAGAAGGTGCATTGCAGAAAGGTTCAATTAAGAATGATGAAATATGGGAGAAAACCTTAGATGAAGCATCAGTTTGCAGCATGCCTCGACAACTACGATATTTATTTGCATACATTCTTATCTTTGTTTCACCACCCAATGCACAACAATTGTTAGAAAAATATAAATCCTATCTTTGGTACGAATTTGCACACATGAGAACTTGAAAATTTCTGATTTTAAAACATTTGCAAAGAAAGCCATTCTCTGTCCCAAAAACTCTGATGTTGACAAATTAAATGAGAATGTTCATGATCTCTTAGAGGGGACAGCAAGCACATACTTAAGCTCTGATTCAATTGATGCCGATGGCGAAGAAAATACTGAACAGTATTATCCTATAGAGTTTTTAAATGAGCAAATTCCATCAGGAATGCCACTTCACAGACTCAAGTTGAAGATTGGAGCTATTATCATGCTCCTGAGAAACCTCAATACACAACGAGGTTTATGCAATGGAACAAGACATTGGTTTATGCAATGGAATCAAAGAACTAAAACTCAATTTGATCACTGCAGAAGTACTCACAGGCTCAGCATGTGGTAAAACTGCTTTTATTCCGCGAATTGACCTCGCACCAACCGATATAGACCTCCCATTCACTTAAGACGACGACAATTCCCTTTAAAACTCGCCTTTTCTATGACCATTAATAAGTCTCAAGGTCAAACACTGGAGAAAGTAGGTATCTACCTTCCCAAACCAGTATTTAGCCATAGACAACTTTATGTTGCATTGTCAAGAGTTCGACGGTTTGATGTCACAGTTAAAGTAGTCCATGGGCAAGAACAAGGAAAACTACTTCCAGATTTCGAAAAGATATTTTCAAAAAATATCGTGTACAAAGATATTTTCCACCGTCGTTAATAAACGCTTGAATAGCAATAACCGATATCTAGAACCCGTTGTATTCTTATCTCAACGGGCTAGAACATTATAATTCTCCATATGATATGCCTATCCTGACGAAAGATTTTGCCGTTGTTGAGGTAATAAAATAATTTCCAACTGAACCTGCACAGTTCAGTAGCTTTCGCGCTGCTACTGTATTTTGAACAACCAAAACAAAATTAGAACAAATCTACTGACGCCGGTTTAAACCCCTTAAAAATTTCAAAAAATAACGTTTGTTCTATCCCGAATCTAACAAACATAGCAGTTGATTAAATCTGATCTAACGAAGATCAAACGAACGGAACGATTTTTGTGTGAAATTTCGAATTCGGAGGTCACAGAACGTCCTCATTAACGTTCAGAATAGGGGTTGAATTAGTGTGAAAATACTTCATATCTCAAGAACTAAGGTCGATCTAACGAAGCTGTTTAGTAATCATACCTGATCTAACGAAAGTCTAATGAATGGCATAGTTTATTTTTTTGAAACGGTAAGGGAGGGGGCTAACCCGGAGCTAGACCCCATAAAATTTATGCGGAATATCGTGCGTTTATGGTACATCTAACGAAACTTGCAGGTGGTTAATTTTGTTCTAACGAAGGTCAAACGAACTGAACGATTTTTGTGTAAAATGCCGAATGCCGTGTGCCGAAAATGTGCACATTAACTTTTGGAGGGGGATGAACTAGTGTAAAAATACTTCATATCTCAGGAACTAAGTGCGATCTAACGAAGCTGTTTGGTGATCATACCTGATCTAACGAAAGTCTGATGAATGGCATAGTTTGTTTTTGAAACGGTGAAGGGAGGCTGGCGCCGGGTTAGCCCCTACCCCTAAAAGTTTTGAGAAATAACGTTTGTTGTATGCAAGATCTAACGAAAATAGCAGTTGATCAAATCTCATCTAACAAAGATCAAACGAACTGAATGTTTTTATGTGAAATTTCCATGATGGAGGGTAACCCGGCGGTGGCATACTGTCTTTACCCTCAGATGTAAAAACTTCTTCATTTTTAAAAACTGTGATTTTCGGAAGTGATGTGCGTCTGCTGAACTTGGAAGAATAGGGTGTGGGGGTGGGTATTCATTATCGTTGTTGGTAGGTTTATTCCATGTAAAGTACTAGTTTACAATGTGATTACCACTTGTTCTTAAATTTGTGACAGTACAACATACAATTTACGTAATTGTTTCGATGGTGTATATAACGCCGTGTAATCATTGAGGCGTAAATGTTGAGTTATACTTCCTGTGTAGGCTAAACCCTCCTCTAAAATATCAAGAACGCATGATGAGAAATATTTTCCTAAAATCTGAACAGCGAAAAAATGTACAGAATTGGCAATGCACAGACGTTTGCCAACTACATTTCTGAACAAAAACCTAAAACTTTTCCTTGAAATAATTCTCCTAATAATGATGTAAAATAAAGGATGTTAATAATCACAAAAATAGAAATTAAGAAATAAGATTTTTATGTGCAGGTGATTTTGATTTTTAAACGAAGTTGCGTATGCGTTAAAAAAAAAAAAAAAACATTTCTCAGCTTTATTTAGCCCATTCCCCACCTCCTGTACAGAATGGTTAAGTAAAACAATCAGTTCCCTTGATCGTTCCTAAGGGGAAAATTTGCGGATTACAGAATTTTAATATTTTATAGTTAATATTGTTAGTTACCTGAAGTAAAAAAAAATAAAAATAGAAAGACTTTTGCTCAAAATTGAAATGCTCCTTTACAACGGACCTCATCTCAAGGTCTTTCAAAATGTATCCGCACTAATGGGGTTTAGTGTCACCATCAAAGATAACAACTTCGGCATCATTGTATATAGTACTATCAGCGATTTCCATCTCAAAGGCGGTTTTCCTGTCCACTTGCGTTCCCAGTAAATATCGTATGTAGGCTACACACCGACGGCCGCGTTTGTTCTACGACGCAATAAAACAATAAATCAATCCTATGAGATAGGGTGAGTTTCGGAAAAGCTGCATTCGGATAATGTTGTCCAGCTATGGGAAGGAAAAAAAGGATAAGAAGTTTCTCCCAACACAGAGACAATAGATTGACAGTCGGGGGAAACTGGAGGAGAGCGGGACGGAGTTTGGATTACACCACAACCCCAATCCCAATCCTTGTCCCAAACTCTTCAAAAATAAATTAAAAAAAAAAAAAAAAAAAAGAAGAAGAATTCAACATAATCAGCGTAAAACTGGGGATATAAAATTGCGATTTTTAAAAATCGAATTAAATTTTGAGGAAAGTCCTTGTTACATGGAAATTATCTTCACTAAAAGGTTCATAGCTTCTTTTCAGTAATTTCAGATATTACAAGTAAAAAGATCATTGAAAAAAAAAAAAAAGATGAAGGTTATTTAAGGTGATTTAAAGATTATTACAAAAACACAATTTTCAATTTTTGGAGGCCGGTGAAACGAAAGGTCTTGTATCCGCAATGGATAAACGTATTAACGGATACCGTACTCTTGTACAACGTTTCAATCCGATGAACACAAGTATTTTCGCTTGATATCCATTTTCGTTTGAACACGAAAAAATCAGAAGGGCAGCATTTTTTATGGAAAGTGGGGTAAATCAAAAACCCGAATTTGTTTGTAATCAAAGTTAAGTGCAAACTTTTTGAATACGTTTTACAAAACAGTGCAAAAATAGCTACTACGGTAGATGGACGGAAAACTCCCCACAGGAAAAGTCCCTCACCTTTTTCAGTCAAGGACCATGCACATATTACATTTGACACAAAATATCGGACATGGGGGAGATTTCATGGGGTCACCATTTCCAGGCAATGGGTAAAAAAGTCCCAGACTTGAAAAACGCGGAAAAAAAGTCAGGTAAAAAGGTTTTAGATGAGCCTTTTGATTATCATCATGGACATGTTAATAAGCCGATTTGACATACTGTTTGATCTTCGTACTCACGAGAATGTTGGGGTGGGGGTGTGGGGAAGCATACTTTCATTATTTACATAGTGTGACTCAGCATGTGGTTTGGATAAGTACACTGCTGGTCACCCAAAATGCAACACCAAGAAGGACACGAGATAGCAACGCCAGATTTACTGGACACATAACAACAGATACAAAGATGAAACGATTGAGCTTACAGGCCCGTGCGACTTGCGGAACACACAGACATCAATAGTTCGTGTAGCCCCCATAGTTGGTAATAACGGCCGCTACACGCCGCGGCATCGAACGAAAGAGGCTTTGGATGTGGGCCTGGGGTATGTCGGTCCAGGCTGCTTCCACACGTTCCCCCAGTTCATCAGGCGTAGCCGCGGGCGGTGCTTGCCAGGCTACTCGGTTGCCGATCAGTGACCAGACGTGTTCGATGGGCGACGTATCGGGAGAACAGGTGGGCCACGGTAGCAGTGACACCTGGTGGGCAGTGAAGAACTGTTGCACGATGCGTGCCACGTGCGGGCGCGCATTGTCCTGTTGAAACGTGGCCGCTGACAGGTTCTACAGGTAACGGAGGACTACAGGCTCCAAAACGTCGGAGGTGTAGTGGTGGCTGTTGAGTGTACCGGCGATGCGTACCAGAGGGGTGCGGGTGCCATATTCAATTGCGCCCCAAACCATAACGCCAGGCGACGGACCGGTATGGCGATGTGTAGTGCAGGCGTCATACGGTCTCTCGCCGCGGTGCCGTCACACGCGGATCCGACCATCGTGGTGTTGCAGGCAGAAGCGAGATTCGTCGGAGAAGACAATGTCGTGCCATTCCAGAGTCCAGGTGCGGCGTTCAACGACCCACTGCCGCCGCACTCACCGGTGGTGTAACGTCAATGGTTGGTAATCGGAGCAATGGGCGCCGTGTGACAAGTCCCCGCTCCTGCAGACGACATCGAACTGTACGTGTTGATACGGCTGTTGCGCAACACACCCTAATTCCTGCGCTAACGTTCGTGATGTGGCGGTGCGAGCCGTCAATGCCCGCCGCACAACATGCCGGTTCTCTTGTTCGGTGGTGTGCCGCGGCTGCGCCAATCGCTTGCGTCGGTCCGCCCGTCCCTCCTGCACCCACAGAATCCATACTCGCCCCACTGTGGCTGGATGTCGTCCCACACGGGCGCCGATGTCTCGGTACGATGAACCGCTGTCGCGATAAGCCACTATTCATCCTCTGTCGAACTCCGAAACGTGCTGGAATAACTGCCGTATTCTGCGACGAGGCATCAGGAAGCTTCCCACGCACCGGTCCGGTAACACAACACACTTCCACTGCTTACACCCCGCCTTCTGTGCACCCTTCTTATAGTGCTTCTCGGTATCGTGCCGGGCGCACATGATTTGCATATGCTCTGCAATGCTAATCGTTTGCATGTCCTCTCGCGGGTGACGCATGCTGTGAATTTCAGGCCAATCGGATGCTTCCTTCTTGGTGTTGCATTTTTGGTGGCTAGCAGTGTAGAATGTCTACAAAGAACACAAAATAATAGCTTTCATTTTATGCATTTATTTTTATTTTATTTTATTTTGCCCGAAATTTAATTTCGGGATAGGGGTTTTGAAATGGCGTCCAATGTTTGGAATCCACATTCGTAAACACGTGGTAAAATTAAAAACTCACATGGACCAATGACCACTGAAAATAACACCTGGGCCTAAAAGGTACGATAGCCAGTTACATTTTTAAGTACAAAAAATGACTACTTCAAGAATTAGGGCTGGATAACAAAAGAGACAATCTGCCATGGCCAGCCGCATCATCAGACCTATCGCCAATTGAAAATGTGTGGAATGCTATTCGACGCGCTATGTACACTACATCCCTACCGCAAAATCTGCAGGAACTGTGTGAGCAGATTCAAGCTGCATGGGATGGCTTATCGCAGGACACCATTAGGAGCCTGTACAACTCCATGCCGAGACGTCTGGCACGCTGTGTGAGCAAATTATATGATTCTTAATCATTTACTACATTGATTGATTGAACCGTTCCCATGTATTTGATCGACCTCTAATCATTTCCTTGATTGATTGATCTCTTCTCATTTCCTTGATTGATTGATCTCTTCTCATTTCCTTGATTGATTGATCTCTTCTCATTTCCTTGATTGATTGATCTCTTCTCATTTCCTTGATTGATTCCTTCTCATTTTTTTGATTCATTGACTGATCCCTTCGCATTTCGTTGATTGATTTATTCCTATTTCCTTGACTGGTGGTTTGATTCCTTCTCATTTACTTGATTGGTTCATTGATCGCTCCCTTCTCATTTCCTTGATATATTAATTGATTGCTCATGTTTCACGGCAACCTATTTTTCCCGCAGGGTACTAGAGAATAACTATGTAAAATTTAGGCCAGATCGCTCAGATTGTAATTTGACTGGTTGATTGTCGGTTTCATGGTACCCTTTTTTCCGCAGGGTCATAGAGAGTAACTATGTTAAATTTGGTCCACATCGATCAAAAGGTTTAGGAGTTAAGAGGGACATACATACAGAGACAGACAGACAGATAGACAGACAGACAGATAGACAGACATTCTGTATATAGCCTATTTGTTCCGCAGGTTCCTAGAGAGCAACTATGCAAAATTTGGTCCACATCTGTCAAGCGGTGTAGCATTGTATAGAGAATATACAGACATTCTATTTTATATGTATAGATGGATATAATGGGGTGAAACAGCATGAGCACGATTATACCGGGTTCCACTGTCCAAGAAGCATGGAGAGATGCATGCTTGGTGTAACCAGAAAAGATAAGAAGAGGAACTCATGGATAAGAAAAATGACAAGAGTTGAAGACATCATGGTCAGAGTAAAATCCCTGAAAATGGCAATGGGCTGGACATGTTGCCAGAAGAACGGACCACCGATGGACAACCGAAATTTTAGACTGGATACCAAGGGACAGGAAAAGACCCAGAAGAATACCACATGGGAGATGAGTGGATGAAACTCGAAAGCATGCGGGAGTGACGTGAAGGATACTGGCGCAAGATAGACCGTTTTGGAAGAAACTTGGGGAGATCTTCATCCGGCAGTGGATTGATAGTGGTTTTTGATTATGATATATATATATATAGTATATTAGTGCAGTCCCCTAAAAGTACAAAACAACAAAAACGTGCTCTGGCAGTCTCCTACATCCGGTCTGGCAATGTCAAACACTGCCAAAGTACGGAGAGGGTGAGTTAGTTGGAGCAGTGGGTCAACCGCAATTTCAAATTTCAAAGACTTTGCAATACTTTCTATTGTTAGAAACACAGGAGGTTACTTTGATCAAGGGCGTCCTTTCGAGGGGGCAAACACCACCTTCCCAAATTCTCTGACTAAAATTAGCAAAGTGGTCTCTCAAAAGTCATGCAATACACCTAAATAAAAATCATGGGCTATTTTTTACAGTACTCCATAGAGTCTGGAGAGCGACAGCTGCAGTTTCCGACTATAATAGCGGAATTATAACTAACCGTCATTAAATTTCCGTCGAAATATAAACGACAAAATTTTTCGCAGTTTTCCAATTATAAGTGTATAATTTTTAAACTATTGCACATGGCTCAATGCAGTTTTTTTTTTTTTTACGTTTCCCAACCGTTAGTTGAAAAAGCGTATATGCTCCTGCTTTGTCCGTTTGCACGATAATTCGTGTAAGTATCGTACGATTTCGATGAAATTCTAGTATGTTGTTTCGAGCAACCTGGGCACGAAAACTATTGAAAATGGTCGAAATGGGATCAAAGGTCAGAACAGAGGTCCGGGATTTATTTTCCGATCTCCTGCATGATTGCTTGGGGGAAAATACATGGATTGGTCCAAATTTCAGTATGTTGTTCCGAACCAAATTGGGGGCGACGATTGAATAAATAATTTTAAAAAGTCTGATTCAGTTCGGCAAAAAGTAGCCTGTCGCTGCCAGGGTTTGAAAAAAAAGTGGCCTGGCAGCGCCAGGCCGAGCCTGCACCCCTGACCTAGGGAGATGTGGCCAGGGAGCAATCATGAACGCAATTTTTGTACGGCCCCTTAACACTGTTGTCGCTAGTTCTCCTGGTGGTCACTTCTCCGGTTACCAGTTCTCCTATACCCTCGTATGGAAAAGTACAGTCCTACACCCAGTATGTACGAATACATACTGTATTATGGAAAAGAATCAAAGGCGAAGAAATGGAAGAAATGGGGGAAATTTGCTCATTTGCAGCAGCCATTCACTGCTGGATAAAAGTCTCCCGAAGTTTCTCCTGGAATTTAATCTTGAAGAGATTTTTTTAATTTTTGAGGATTGATTCAGTGATCGCTGGATTTTCGTAGTACACCAGGCACAAGTGAGCCTAAACAGGGCCTGCTAGCCTAAGGCACAACCTCCAAACGAATAGCAAATAAATTTCCCTATTGTCCCAGTATGCAGCTAAATTTCGTGTACCATCTGTTTTATGTAGTTGTTCGGTCTTGTGTTTTTTTTATGAAATTTATGTGGTGTGTATAGTAAAAGCTGTTAGACCACAGAGAAGTCACAGTGAATCTGTGCATATAGTTTTTGGTGATATTATTTGTATTTACACTTTCCGCTTGCCACCTCCTGAAAAGTATGTCATGAATAATCTTCACTTGAAGTTCTTTAAATTTTTGGTTTTGTTAGAAATATTTGAAACATGTTAAAAAGTATTTCTTTTCCACTTTTTGGTCTACTATCATTTTCCGCTGCATACTTTTACACATAAATTAGCTTTTTTCTTTCTTCATTTTTTGTTTTCGTCCAACATAGAAAAATGTTCTGTCACAGAATTTCATGCATGCAGTGTAAAACCGATCGTTTCTCTTGTGATATGACAACATCGCTTCATCAACAAATCAGTGTTTCAAATTTTTATTGTGTTAGCGTGTGCGTGCGTTCTGTGCAGAGCAGAACTCTCTGCTCGTGGCTCCTTTTTTTTCCGTTTCAAGGTGCATTACCATGGAAAACCGCCTATATTAGACGGCCCTATGGCAACTTGATGTGGCTTCACAAAACGCGGTTCTAAGGGTGTGGGCTAAGCCCCCCCCCAAAACCATTGCGTTCTGATCCGGATGATCATAATATTAAAAGGAAGAGGTAAAATTTGGTATGCATCATAATAGGGAACAAAGAGAAGTACACATTAGTTGTTCTCTTTTCCACTTGCTGTTAGCAGCGCCTTTCATACCCCACAACAATGCGGGACCAGATTGGCTTTGCATTGATGCTACGTTTGCCAATGAATACTAAGGAATAGAGACAGAAAGGATTCATTGCATTTTAAGAATTAATATTTTTCCGCTGTCTCATAGTAATGCTAAATGAAATGATTTTTTAGTAATAAAATCTATTAAGCAGCGATATAGGAAAATAAATTACCAAGAAAATAAACAAGTTGTTGAACGTAATAAAAATAGGGAAAATGAGAATAAAATATGCACTTCTTTCGATCCTTTTTCTTTTAGTACCTAACGATTTGCAAAGTTGAATGAATAGCAAAACTGTAGAACAAGAGTTCATGCATTATTTTTTGTATATGATATGGAAAGACATTAAAACGTGCATTGCTACTATTTTTTTTTTCGTGCAGACGTGCATTGCTACTAATTTTTTTTTTCGTGCAGAAGTGCATTCTTACCAAATTTATCGTGCAAACGTATATTCCAGCTGTGCATTCACTGTTAATTATCTTGCAACGACCACAGAGGAAATATTTTACGAAACTATTGAAATTATTAATTTTCTTTTAAAAACCGCAGATCACAATTTGTAAGGTTAGTAAGATAGTGCAAGGAAATGCTAGTTGTTACTGGCCAGGACAGGCAAGATGCTGCAGCCGTTAGATGGGCCCGAGTTCGAGTACAGATCCAGCATGGGTGGAGTGTTTTTCATGCTGTTCATTAATACCCTCCCTAGAAGAAACATTTCTCATGCTTACTGTTAACGCGCATTTTACTTAAACATTAAATTTCGGGAGCATAACATGCAATTTAGTCTAGCATAGCGGAGAAAACAAAACGATATTTAAGGAAGTAATGAATTGGACAGTAAGGATTTTCGGTGCATGGCAATTTAGTTTTGATTCTTACAAAAAAAGTTCATGCAAAAAAAAATACTTACATAAACCTACCTATCACTAAAATGGCAATGGGGTGGACATGTTGACAGAACGGAGCCCCGATGAACAACAGAAATTCTACATTGGATTCCAAGGGATAGGAAAAAGTCCAGAAGTCCACATGGGAGATGGACGGACGACATTCGAAAGTGACAATATAGACCGTTGTGGAAGAAATTTGGGGAGACCTTCATCAAGCAGTGGATAGATTATAGTTGGGTTCACTGTAGACCGCCACACAGGAAAACTGCCACACCGGAAGATTGCCACACAGAAAAACTGCCACAAGCTTTTCATTAAGGGGCAGGGTACAAATTGCTATTTCTCCGAGGAACACTTTGAATGTGTGGCAGTTTTCTGGTGTGGCAGTTTTCCAAGTTTCCGAATTAGAATTGAATTTGGAACTCCAAACAAATTTCGAGAAAACGTTCTATGTAAGCCAAGCGAAAATTGCTGTGTTCAGGAAAGGACAATAAGGTAAGATTTGTTAATAACGCTGCACTTTACTTAGGTACTAAATATTTACATAACATGTCAAATTTGTAATATTTTTCTTTTACTTAATTAATTCATTGGCCCTACACCTCGGCCTAAATATTAAAGTAATAGGCCTTTCCAATTCTTATTCTACCAGTGTCATATTCACAACGTTTACACAGAAAATCAAGTTAATATTAGTGGGCGTTTTCTTAGGCACGAAATATTAATTCATAGGCCCTAGGCCTAGGCCTTTTTAATAGTTTTTACTTTATCATTGTCATCTTCACAACGTTTACACAACAAATAAATGTAATAATATTGCGCTTTTACTTAGGCACGAAATATTAATTCATTGGCCCTAGGCCCAGGCCTTGTTAATAGTTTTTCTCTATCAATGCCATATTCACAACGATTACACACACAAAAAAAAAAAAAAATGTAATAATATTGCTCTTTTTCTTAGGCACGAAATATTCGTTCATATGTCCTAGGTGTGGGCCTATGAATTAATATTTCGTGCCCAAGTAAAAGCGTAATGTTATTAACTTGATTTGCTGTGTAAATGTTGTGAATATGGCATTGATAGAGAAAAAACTATTAAAAAGGCCTAGGGCCTATGATTTAATATTTCGTGCCTAAGTAAACGCCCAATATTATTAACAAGATTCGCTTATAACGAAGAAAATTTCTCCGTCATTTTTATCCGCGCCAGGATTCGAACCCGGTCCCCTCATTCCGGAATAAGTTGCTCTACCAATTGAGCTACGCGGACGTTTTATTCTGATTCCTATCTGCCTTTATGTCGTGTGCGTCTTTCTGGCAGGTACGTCACATCTCCTGGTACGTTACATCATCTCCCCCTTATTTTTTTTTATTTTTTTTTTCAAAGTGCTGGAGAAAGGATTCGCTTATTTTTCCTATCTCGCGGTGTGGAAAGAACATCACACCAATGCGAGATTTTGAACGGTCGGGTCATCCGGATAGTTCGGGCGCCATTATAACGAAGTAAATTTCTCCGTCATTTCTATCCGCGCCAGGATTCGAACACGGGTCCCCTCATTCCGGAATAAGTTGCTCTACCAATTGAGCTACGCGGACGTTTTATTCTGATTCCTATCTGCCTTTATGTCGTGTGCGTCCTTCGGGCAGGTACGTCACATCTCCTGGTACGTTACACGCTGTGTAAACGTTGTGAATATGACATTGGTAGAATAAAAACTGGTAAAAGGGCCTAGTCCTAGGCCTAGGGTCTGTGAATAAATATTCCGTGCCTAAATAAAAGCGCAATATTATTAACTTGATTTGATGTGTAAACGTTGTGAATGTGACACTGGTAGAATAAAAACTGTTAAAAAGGCCTGTGTCGTATGACTTTAATATTTAGTGCCTAAGTAAAAGCGCAATGCTATTGACTTGATTTGATACGTAAGCGTTATGAATATGAAGTCGGCGGATTAAAAGCTGTTAAAAAGGCCGATGTGTAGGGCCTATGAATTAATTAAGTAAAAGAAAAATATTACAAATTTGACATGTGATGTAAATATTTAGTGCCTAAGTAAAGTGCAGCGTTATTAAAAAATCCCACCTTATTGTCCTTTCCTGAACACAGCAATTTTCGCTTGGCTTACGTTTTCTCGAAATTTGTTTGGCGTTCCCAATTCAATTCTCAGTATAGGCCAGGAAACGGCAATCTTTATACCCCCCCTACCCTCGGACTTCTGTGGCCAGTTGCATTAAGTACGAACCGACATGAAAATTCAGACAAACAAAAGAGCTCCTTCCCATCGTTAGGCACCTTGGGAAACTGCCACACATAATTCGGAAACTCTGAAAACTGCCACACATTCAAAGTGTTCCTCGGAGGAATAACAATTTGTGCCCGGCTCCTTAATAAAAAGCATGTGGCAGTTTTCCTGTGTGGCGGTTTTCCGATGTGTGGCAGTTTTCCGATGTGTGGCAGTTTTCTAAGTTGCTTTAAGATGTGTGGCAGTTTTCTAAGTTGCTTTAAGATGTGTGGCAGTCTTCCTGTGTGGCGGTCTTCCGCCAACCTAATGGTTGACAATGATGATGGTGGTGACCTATTTCGGCGGGTATAAAGCAGAAGCTGCCTTGAGAAAATGATGTGGTCTTTCTAGCTCTTTGTCGAACTTCTTCTTACAACAAAGCTCTGCTAAATATCAATTCAAATGTTTTTTGACTCTTCCAAAACGTGGCAGCTTGCTTCTAACGTCTCTCCAGAGACGCTCCACGGTGTTTTTATGAGCTATGGATCCACGAAATAGTAACGATGGTTTACCGTGAAGTGTCTATACCTATGCCGACGAAGACTGTGATAGGCCTTCCAACAATCAGAAATGATTGTGGTGCCTGGCCGGATCAATTTCTTAATGAATGCTAAGAGTGTTACGCTATCGCGGCGTCTAACAGGCTGAATACGAAATAGCCCAGTCCCCCTTTCTTTTGCTCCAAATAACCATGTTCCTTTAAGGATTCGACCTCTGTGATTTTTCCTTCTACCTAGGAGGCATTCATCGATTTCGACGGTCTTGCCGGGTCCACCTAGTTTTGCTGATTTATTCCTGTTCTCCCAATGCAGGTACACCTCACGGCAATAATTGGACCAATCTACCACAGTGGCCTTGGAAACTCCAGAGTCAACCAAAGGCAGATGGATTTAAAATAAATATTTAAGCCTCTTCTGCCTTGGAAACTCCAGAGTCAACCAAAGGCAGATGAATTTTAATATTTTTTCAATACTTAAGCTGCGGGACGCGAAAAACGTGTCCTTCCTTGCAGATCCTTTGTAATTGCATTGGACTCTAACTCTTTTCTGCTTCCTCGGTGCAGGTGCCAAAAACGGTCCTCCGCATCGGTATAGCATACTTTTCCTATTTAAAGTTAGGAGTCGTCCACATCTGGGACAATTTATATTTTCACTGAAAATATTGCGGCCAACTAGAAAATCTGTTAAAGCCACGCCTTCCATTTGACCAGGACTGAAAAATGTTATTCGACATCCTCGGCATGCCATTTTACGAAGCCAAGATATGAAGAAGGATGTGACTGATTGGACCACCTTCAGCAGGGGATTCTTCTCACTGGGCAAGTCGACCATATGGCGCTGTAAGCGTCCGAGGTCGTTCACGACAATAAAACAGTGTGTGGGAACACCTCTGCCGGGCTTTGTCGCAAACATCTGTATCCCCCCCATCCCCCATCCCCTCCACACACCGGCCCGCAAGCCCACAGGGTCAATCCTCAATGCACGTAGCCTATTCCATTAGCATCGTTCAACATCTTTTTTACTGGAATTTGTCAGGTTAAAAAAAAATAATCTTGGAGTGTTATTATCATCAGAACCTAGATATTATGAGATGCGAGCCAATTCTGCAAAATACGATAATCTGTGAAATTCTATCTCTAGTGATCCCTGAAAATAAAGCTGAAATTTCTTTTTTTTTTTTTTTGGTGTGTGTGTGTTAGTTTAACAAGGTACTAAACGAAATCCGTCGGAATCGACTGTTAGTTTTGTTGTCGTTGTTTTGAAAAAAATAAACTCATATGAAACAATAAATGTAAACTTTATTTGATTGACAAATTTATTCAACCACTTCAATAAAGACAATAGTCCAGGTTCGTGACTATTTTTCTTTTGACTAAAGGTTTAACGACCACTGTGAGCAACTCAATGAGCTATAAGCAGTCGCCCGTAATATTTTCACTAACAATGGTCAACGGAATGTTTATTTACTTTTTCACATAATGGGAAACGTCTTACCTACGTGAATAAACTGGATCGAATGAATAGTAAATTGTATATGTACATCACACAGTCCAACGGCATAACACAATCAGGTCTTCGAGAGTGTTCGCTGTTCCGATGAGAACTTTGATACGAATGCCTGCTAGCGTTGTTTTGCGCAGCGGTTCGCTCAGAAAAGAGAAGATTTCGGACTTTGAACTATCTATCAACCGCAGGCGATCAAATATCAACCGCACTCTTCTTCCATAGACTTTACATGGAAACCCTTGCCCCAATCTCATTTTTCTCTTCGACTGGCACACCTACATGGTAAGACCTTTATTTTGATACCTCAACCATATCTTTACGTTCAGCCGTTCTCTCAAAGTAGGACTCACAGTAAAAAACCTTATTATTTATAGATTATTTAAAAACCGAAAGTCTCCGCGAATGTATGTTACTTTTCAAAAGCAAAATTCTACCACTGGTCATACGAAAACTTCGGTCTTTCCTTTCCTTGTTTCATTTCAAGCCTTGATAACTCATCCCCCTGTTTCTTGTAAATGTTATTTATTTGTTGCTTTCGATCAGTGCACTTTTACTCACAACCTTATTGCCTTAGAAGCAAGCAAAACACACATATGTAATACATAAACACACATTGATCCACAACCATATGATTTTAGGAAACACACGTACTTTACAGGGCATTACAAAAGAAATATTTTCTCCAGGGGTACTCCCACTTATGAATTTATTCCTGTGTCAAGCTGAGATATGAAAAAATTCTCAATGTCATTTATGAAATGCGTTTTCAATTTTAAACTTCATCGAAATAAGCACACCGGACAAAAAATTAGTGATCCCTAACAGAAATGACAGTAGGAAGTTACCGGTTGCACAGAGGGCGCCGTGATAGGATTGTTGGGAGATAAATAGCACTGACGTGGTATACATGATTATTTTCGGGCCTCGGATGGCCTAGTGGTAAACGTTCGTGACTGCCACGGAGAAGACCTCGGGTTTGATCCCAGGCAGGTGGGAACCACTAAATATCCGCCGTGTGTCGGATGAGCACGTTAAGCCGTCGGCCCGCAGGTACTGGCCCCCCGGTAAAAAATAAGGGCGTCTTACTCCGTTTTCTACCTCGCTTCTCTGTCACTTTCCTATCGGGCACTCTAGTCCAAATCCTATTTCTAAGGGTTTTTAAGACCTGGGGTCCGACACTCCCTTCCTAAAATCTTCTACAGGATCATTTCTCTCTTGTGAAATGGGGATGCGCCACCGGGGCGCCATTTTCTTAATTGTCATATTTAATGCAATTTCTTATAGAAAATGTTCATAATCTGCAACTCAACAAACAAATTTCAGGGTTTATAAACTACAGCTCAACAAATTCTCGGCGGGCACGTGCGAACGCAGGAAACCTATCGGGGAGGGAGGGTACGTAATACCGAAAGTATAAAACATAAAGGATTTCTAGTCCGATCCGGCAATTTTCAGCGTTTACAAGCTACAGCCTACAAATTTTCTGTGGGCTTGTGTAAACGCAGAAAACTTCTCGGGGGAGGGGGATACCAAAAATATTAAATATGAAGAATTTCTGGTCCGATCGGGAGCAGATTTTCAGCGTTTGCAAACTACAACTATACAGATTATCTGAGGGTACGTGCAACGAAACCTGTTGGGGAAGGGAGGATTACAGTTACAGTACCATGAGAGAGTACAAAAAAATTGGTGGTTCTAAATTGAAAACTAGAAATTTTTACGAAAATTTTGCATGGGGCCCCTTGACCGCGGGCCCCGACACCATCCAAAATCCGTCTACGGGCTAAATCAGAGTACCATGAGATAGTATACCAAATTTGGTGGTTCTAAATTGAAAACTGGAACTTTTTACGAAATTTTTCGCATGGGGGTCCCCTTGACTCCGGGCCCCAACACCATCCAAAAACCGTCTACGGCTAAGTCATAACACCATCAAATACAATACCAAATTTGGTAGTTCTAAATTGAAAACTGTTGAACTTGTTACGAAAATTTTGTATGCCCCCCCCGGCTCCCACCCCATCCAAAAACCGTCTACGGGCTGAGTCAGATTACCATGAGACGGTATACCAAACGGTTCTAAATTGAAAACGCCAGAACATTCTACTAAAATTTCGTATGGGGCCCCCTGAGCCTCCGACCCCATCCAAAATACCGCTTACGATCTATGTTAGAGTACCATGAGATGGCATACCAAATTTGGTGGCCCTAAATTTAAAACTGTATAATTTTTTACGAAAATGGTGAATGGGGCCCCCTTCACCACGGGCCCCAACATCATCCAAAAACCGTCTTACGGCTAAATCAGAGTACCATGAGATGGTATACCAAATTTGGTGGTTCTGAATTGAAAACTTTAGAACTTGTTACGAAAAGTGTGTATGGGGGCCTCCTGACCCCGACCCCATCCAAAAACCGTCTACGGCTCTAAGTCAGAGTACCATGACATAATATACCAAATTTAGTGGTTCTAAATTGAAAACTGTAGAAATTTTTACGAAAATTTCGTATGGGAACCCCTTGACCCCGGGCCCCAACATCATCCAAAAAGCCGCCTACGGTCTAAGTTAGAGTACCATCAGATGGTATACCAAATTTGGTGGTCCTAAATTGAAAACGGTAGAACTTGTTACAAAATTTTGTATGCCCCATCCAAAAACCGTCTACGGGCAGAGTCAGAGTACCATGAGACGGTTACCAAATTTGGTGGCTCTAAATTGAAAACTGTAGAATTTTTTACGAAAATGTTGTATGGGGGCTTCCTAACTCCCGGGCTCCGACCCCATCCAAAAAACCGCTTACGATCTAAGTTAGAATATCATAAGACGGTATACCAAATTTGGTGGTTCAAAATTGAAAACTGTAGAGCATTCTACGAAAATTTTGTATGGGGGTCCCGTCCCCCTCCCCGGCTCCGACCCCATCCAAAAACCGTCTACGGGCTGAGTCAGAGTACCATGAGACGGTTTACCAAATTTGGTGGTTCTAAATTGAAAACTGTAGAAATGTTTACGAAAATGTTGTATGGGGGCCCCTGACCCCCGGGCTCCAACCCCATCCAAAAAACCGCTTACGATCTAAGTTAGAATATCATGAGATGGTATACCAAATTTGGTGGTTCTAAATTGAAAACTGTAGAAATTTTACGAAAAATTTGTATAAGGGCCCCCGACCCCCCGGACTCCGACCCCATTCAAAAAACCGCCTACGGTCTAAGTTAGAGTACCATGATATAGTATACTAAATTTGATGGTTCCAAATTGTAAACTGTAGATTTGTAAAGCGGACAAACAAACATTCAACTTTTATATACACTGGCGGAAAGTGAAAAAAGAACACCAAGAAGGAGACGTCTGATACCAACGAAATTTATACAGTATAATAACGGAATACAAAGGATAACGTGATCGAAACATTATAGCAAAATACAGCTGTATTTGCTGGTAAACTGAAAAATAACATTTCCATGTAACATGGTTAGTACGAGGTTGAACCGCCATGAACTGCGTCACACTGTGCGATTCTGGCATGGAGTCTGTCGTACAGATGTTGGATGTAAGTTTGGGGTATTGAGTTCCAAGCATCCTCAACCTGGACGCGTAAATCGGGGATGGTCGTGGCTGGCCGTGGAGACCAGATAAGTCGTTGTCCCATAAAATCCCACACGTGCTCAATGGGGGACAAATCCGGTGAACGTGCAGGCTATGGAAGTTGTCTCACACCCTGAAGTGCATGTTGCGTTGCACGTGCCGTGTGTGGGCGTGCGTTATCTTGCTGGAAAACCCCACGACGGACCGACCTTACAAATGGCACAACAACGGGCTGAATGATGTTGTTGATGTAGGAGGTGCTGTTTAACGTACCCGGCACAAAAACTAGTTGTGTACAGGAGTGATAGCTGATCGTTCCCTACACCAGGAGACCAGCTGTAGACCCTGTGTGTCGCTGGCGGATGCAAGAAGGGTGGAGACGCTCCACTGTGCGTCTGCAAACACGCATACGGCCATCGGAGGCTCCCAAGCGGAATCTGCTTTCATTGCTGAACACGACAGATTGCCATTGCATTCTCCAGTGCAGATGTTGGCGACACCACTGCAGCAGTTCCTGACGGTGGGCTGGAGTCAAAGGTACACATGCCAGAGGCACACGTGCATGTAGTCCTGCACCCAGTAGACGGTTGCGGATTGTTCGCACAGTCACCTCAGGTGCAACGGCAACTCGGATTTGCGTCGCAGTGGATGTTCTGCTTGACAACGCCGCTCTTCTTATGCGTCGTTCGGTCCGCTCATCAGTACTACCACCCGGCCTCCGACTAGACGACCTCGCTCAAAGTCCGATAACTTCTGAAATCGTACACGTCTTCCATGTCCAAGCATTGCACCTTCTTCAGGGTCTTCGCACGTGTCCGTACGCAGACGACTGATTACATTCACTTCGCCATACTCCTTAAATACCACAGACGATAATTTGCATATTATGCCGTGCTGTGGCATAAGCGCTCACCGGTTGATCTCGAAATTAACATCACACCTACGTAAACTCGACCCATCAACATATGTAAATTTCATGATCGTCCGCCAATTCCTTCTTGGTGTTCTTTTTTCACTTTCCGCCAGTGTATTAGATCTGACCTCGTATTTAATTTCTTGAAAAAATGCATGGCTTTTAAATACTAATTATTTCTTCGCCATTTTAGCTTACATATTTCCCCCAGACAGTGACTCACCCTGGAAATCTTTCTCACAATGTTGAAGTGACAAAAAAATGTATATATATATCTGAGCCATATTGAAAGTTCGCCGATAATGCATGGTCATCGTCGCGGGAAACAATACTCTGGACCCAAACGACAGACAAGGTTAGTAGAAGCATGGCTTTCTGCGATTTCCTGTATCGTGTGTTCAGAACAATCGCAGAAAGTCATGCCTGCAGTCACGTCTTGGGTGGGGGAGTGACGACAGTGACAGACCCGCGGTCAAGGTCAACGCCCATCCACCCCTTCCCGAAAGAGCTAAATCCTATGTAATTTCAGTGTAATCTCACTTAGAGCTCAGTTTTTCGTGTAGCAACATTTTTCAGAGTGATCTATGTTAACTGTTACCTAGTAACATTCACATTCATAGCTACTGTTTTATGTGACTGACTATCAGTGATGCCAGGGATGAGATGTACTGTTGCAATTTGCAACAACAGTTTGTCGAAAACTAAAAAAGATCCTGATAAAAAGAACGTAATGTATCAATTTTTTCCAAAAGATCCGAAGCTCAGGAAAAAGTGGATACATCTTTGTCGCAGAGATGGGAAATGGAACCCAGCATCCTGTATTGTGTGTTCAGAACATTTTGAACCCGAAGATTATGAGCGGGATTTGAAATTCGAACTTTTAAATTTGCCACCCAAAAGAAAATTAAAAAGCTTTGCCTTCTCTTCAAAAATTTGCTGAAAAGTTCTGTATAGTTGTTAAGCACGTGGATTACTGAAATAAAAATCGCATTGAAAGACTTACTCAAAGAGAAACTAAAAATATGATTTCTGATTTGTTACAAGTAAACCATTCAGATAGCAGTACTGAGAAGCAAAACACAGTGGAATCCGATGGAGTATCAGAAATATAGAATATGGCGCATTAATGTGTAAATATAGGCAGTTTCTGACTAAAAATATTGCGTTACGCGATAAGGCGTGCAATCAACAAAAAGAAATAAGGGATTCAGCTCTAAAAATACGCAGATAGAAATATGAAATTTTTGCAATGAAATAAAACAATATTTGTAAAAAAACCTGTTGAACTTTGAGTTCGTTCAGTAATACTCAAGATGTTTACAAGGGGGTAAATATGCTTTTGAATAAAAAAAAGATTATTCGGTCCAATGAGGATATATCGATCGCTTTGACTCTGCGATGCCTGAGTAAGAGGTCATATATTTATTTACGAAGTGAACTGAATTATCTCTTGTCTGGATTATCAACTTTGCAGAAAGGGGCGTCTAAGATTATTCCCTAACAAGGTAACATGAAGGACGTACTAAAAATTATGAAAACAGGGCATAATACAGAAAAACACCAATACCCAGACTGATCAATCACACACGAAAGAATTCATAGTTGCAAAAGTGCTGCGCCACGTTGGAGTCAAAAGTAATGAAAAAATGTCCAAAGATTTATATGATGCTTATTCTATTCAAGCGACAACGATAATGTGTTAAATACACAACAATGCCTAACCACAGTAACTGAAGATGATGGCCGAGAGTACCTTGCTGATTGGGTGGCCAAAAAATATAAAGAAAAATAGCTACATCTGGGAGATTACACATCAAAAAATAGCACTGTACATATTAAGGAATCATGGCTACATCATCTGTCATTTGGAGGACTCATTCAACCATCTCTTGAGTGATCTAATATCGCTAAAAAATTGGAACATGAATTTCTTAAACGAAACATAAATTGCACTATAAGTAAAGAGCCTTATATCGTAAAAACATTAACCGAAAAAGCATATCTCTTGTTACCTGGATTTCCCACAGAGGTACAGAGAGGCATATGTTAAGATGAGAATTATACTGTATTTAGGATTAAATATTTGAATGAGAAGCTGCAGTCCACCCTAACTGACAAAATGAATACCAGAAATGAAGATGACATTCGCTCAAAGAAGAGAAAACCTATGAAAATAATAAATTAGGAAAAAAAAAAAACTTAGACTTACCTATTTAGAAATAACCTCTAGTTTTGCGAATTGATGTGATTAAATCAATTATAAGTATATTAATTGGATTATAACTCTCATGTTCCTAAATCATGAAAAGCCAAAGAAACAGAACTACACTACAGTAAACCTAAGTACAAAATAATACGCTTTATGCTTCAGTCGGAAATGTTCAATTTTTATAATGCATATGCATGTTTTTCTTTCTTTTTCTAACCAGTCACATGTCTTTAATTTAAAGCAGGCTGTGGCTATGTCTTTTGTAAGGGTCCTAAACTTTTTCAAAATATACAGGATTTACAAAAAAGAAAAAACGCAGTTGATTCCACACTCCGGACGGGCGGGCGAAACCTCGAGTGAAACCCCACGATGGGTCTGTCAGTGACGTCATGCGCCTCTCCCTCTCCGCTCCAAGGTTTTCCGCGATCGAGGCAACCTTCTCTTCTGCTGACCTTGGACGACAGATACTGTGAGGATTTTTCAACCGAATCGCCAGCCTCGGAGTCCATACGTCACAAGAAGTGTCGTCTCTTTTTTCCGTAGAAGCGTCTGCTTAAGAAAGCTTTGCCGTGAAAGTAGCTTATTCCAAGGAGGTTAACCTCCTTGGGCCGCCCCGGTGGCGCAGTGGTCTAAGCGATGGCCTCTGATCATTCGTCCGAACGTGGTCCGGGTTCGAATCCCAGTGAGGCATGGATGTTGTGTTTGTCTTACGGCACTGGCTCTCTCCCTTCCCTGGAACCAGTGACTCTAAATTAGGGACGGGCGACTGCTTATAGCCCATTGAGTTGCTCACGGTGGTCGTTAAACCTCCAACAAAAAAAATAACCTCCTTGGCCTATTCTTAACGATAGTAGACGGTTAGGCTTAACGTGGAGGCTCGCGTTCGCCGCTGAAGCGATTGAGGTTACTTTGGGGTGCTTAAAAAAAATAAATCTGTTGTCTATCTTTTTTCTTTTTTTTTTTTTTTGTATGAGCCTTCTTTCCTCTGAACTGAAGATTGTATTGATACCACTTTTATGGAGATCCGTCGAAAAACAGAAGAGAAATGCATTAGAGAAGCTTTAGAGTCAAGTGATACCAAAATAACTTACCTATGTTTTATTAAGCCAATTTCTGTTGGGCATCTTAGCTTCATGCAGTTCTAATACAGTTAAAAACAAGTATATGAGTACAAATATTTAGAGAAAAGTACCCAAATACTTTATATTAATGGTGCCAGAAGGAAACGAGCACAGCTGTCTCATTTTCTTATCAAGCTTCCGCTGAAGAGAAATTAGGTAAAAACTGGAAGTGATTAAAAATTTCGGTTGCTGAAACAAGAAAATAAAATGTATGCTCCACCATATGTAATGCATTTAAATATGTTGGAACAGAATAAAAATACAAAAACATTCATAGTTGCAATATTGTTACATTAAGAACCTCACATTTTACTGCATGCCCTCGTCCCAAAGTCCAAGTAAAATAAAAAAAAATAGAATAAATAAATATCCAGGAACTAACACAGTGATGAAAAGTGTAGAACCAAAGCTGTATAAATCAACAAATGGATAAATCAATTAAGAAAAGTAAGTTAATTTCATCACTGACTTTTTTCCACTACGAGTCTGGAAATCAAAGCGCGCACGCTAAAACCCTTGTATTCGCAGTTCTTACCAAACAATCGAGAACAAAGGTATGTTCTAAATAAATGTAATAACTGGGACATACCTTTGAAAAAAAAAACGATGGAAAAACCAAGGAGGTTGGGAAAAACACATATCACCATTCCAAAATACGTGCCGCCCCGGTGGCGCAGTGGTCTAAGCGATGGCCTCTGATCATTCGTCCGAAAGGGATCCGGGTTCGAATCCCGTGAGGCATGGATGTTGTGTTTGTCTTACGGCACTGGCTCTCTCCCTTCCCTGGAACCAGTGACCCTAAATTAGGGACGGGCGACTGCTTATAGCCCATTGAGTTGCTCACGGTGGTCGTTAAACCTCCAATCAAAAAAAAAAAAAAAAAAAAAAAAGAAAGCCACGCTTCAATCTATATAGTTGTTACAGAGCCGATAGATGTCAGCACGTCAGCGCGCACTGCTGTAGAACAGGATTAGTTTTTTTTTTTTTTTGATTGGAGGTTTAACGAACACCGTGAGCAACTCAATGGGCTATAAGCAGTCGCCCGTCCCTGATTTAGGGTCACTGATTCCAGGGAAGGGAGAGAGCCAGTGCCGTAAGACAAATACAACATCCATGCCTGACCGGGATTCGACCCCGGACCCCTTACGGACGAATGATCAGAGGCCAGCGCCTTAGACCACTGCGCCACCGGGGCGGCAACAGGATTAGTACCGATGTGTTTTGTATGGAGAACCATCAGCTGTTTAACGTATTTTTTTATTTTTCGGGGAGAAGGCGGGTTGAAATGTGGAATTGAAGGCATTTTTGATTAAGTTTGGAGGAACAAAATATGAGGAATTTCCTAAATATTCGAAATATATATATATGAAAGATCACTTACTATTTTATCAGACACAATATATGGCAAACAACATTCTGGAGAATTTATTCTTTTTTTTTTTTTTGATTGGAGGTTTAACGACCACCGTGAGCAACTCAATGGGCTATAAGCAGTCGCCCGTCCCTAATTTAGGGTCACTGGTTCCAGGGAAGGGAGAGAGCCAGTGCCGTAAGACAAACACAACATCCATGCCTCACCGCGATTCGAACCCGGACCCCGTTCGGACGAATGATCAGAGGCCATCGCTTAGACCACTGCGCCACCGGGGCGGCAGGAGAATTTATTCCGACGGAAGTGTCTTATTTCAACAGAACACTGTCTTGAGGTCGTACTCAGCGTCACATTCAGAGAGTTTTTTCCGGGGGTTAATCGCAAATTTTGAGGGGGCTGAAACTTGTTATTATTTGTTATTTATTTATACATTAATGCATATTATATTATTTATATATACATTAATACATATTATATTATTTATATATACATTAATAGATATAACAAATTTTCTGAAATCTACACATGCAAGTGATTAAAACTGTAAAAAAGTTATACCTTTATTTTAATTCAGTAATGCACCACGGATTTCACCACGCTGCGGTGGTGTAAAATATTAAGGATGCTAGTAAGATAACGGTGCTGTGCTGGAGAAAATTCTTCCCTCTCCGCCCCCTAAACATTAGGAGTGGCAAAAATATTTTAGTCTTACAACAAGCGTTTTTCTGATTATTAAGGAACCATTACAGTGTTACCTGAAAACGTATGGTGCAAACCATTCCGCTGCCACTTAGTTTCAGCCCCTTTAGATTATTTAGGTTAGCACATAGTAGTAAAAAAAAACAACTAATTAATCGTTTGAAATTCCTGGATTTTCTTTTTGTCACAGAGCTTAAACCAGCGGCGTCGGAACCGCGGGGGCAGAAGGGGAAGTTGCCCCCGCACGCAAATGAGTGTGGGGGCGAAGCATCACATTTGCCACCTCAGTTTTCTTCCTTTTCAAATTACATATGTTCGTGATTGGAGATCACAAACATTCGTTTTTTCAGTTTTTTTTTTAAGTTCATTTTGATAAAAATTGAGTATTGCTCTACATTTTTTACCATGAACTATGTAGAAATCTGAATATTTTTTAAATATCATTCACTCCTGAGACACCAAGAAATGCTAGCTCCATTAAACAATCCAAAAGGCTGGTTCCCGTTTGAAGACCAGCAATGTTTTGTCTCATTAGGAGTGCAAAATTAGTCTTTCTCTAATAAAATGAGTAAAAATAAATAGGGAAATGGAAGTAGGATGAGGAATGAGACATAAGTTCTTTCAATATTTAATTATAGCGTCTACGGCTACAATTCCTGCGGAATTCTTACCAATCCGAACGTATCAAGATCTATATAGTTTAATGCCTTTCATGTGTACAGTTAGTTTACATTGAGAAACTATATAGATATGAAAAATGTTTTTCTTTTATAGATTAATGTTTAACCGAAAAAAATGTTTTCCAGCAAATTTTCGTAATGAAGTCAGCACATCTTCTTTTACAGTAGTACGATAAATTTTATGCCACGGTGAAATATTTTGTTCCCGCCCCGGTGGCGCAGTGGTCTAAGGCGCTGGCCTCTGATCATTCGTCCGTAAGGGGTCCGGGTTCGAATCCCGGTCAGGCATGGATGTTGTGTTTGTCTTACGGCACTGGCTCTCTCCCTTCCCTGGAACCAGTGACCCTAAATTAGGGACGGGCGACTGCTTATAGCCCATTGAGTTGCTCACGGTGGTCGTTAAACCTCCAATCAAAAAAAAAAAAAAAAAGAAATATTTTGTTCTCCGACATGTTGCCCCCGCTGTCAAAAAAGATTTCCGACGCCACTGGCGTAAACCACATACCGCCAGGGAAAAAAATATGGGAATCATTTTTAATAATTTGCTATCGTTAAAAATTAGGTAGCGCAAATATTTTGTTGTATTGGAAGCCCTAACGTCACGTTAGCTACATTGAGGCTTACTTATCCATATACATGGGAAGTCGGCATCCAGAAGACTGAAATAAAACTGAATGCCAGCTTCCAGAATATGATGATGTATTTCAGTGCAAGCAGCATGCCGTTGGTGATTAGAAATCCACAGTGCCGCCCCGGTGGCGCAGTGGTCTAAGGCGCTGGCCTCTGATCATTCGTCCGTAAGGGGTCCGGGTTTGAATCCCGGTCAGGCATGGATGTTGTGTTTGTCTTACGGCACTGGCTCTCTCCCTTCCCTGGAACCAGTGACCCTAAATCAGGGACGGGCGACTGCTTATAGCCCATTGAGTTGCTCACGGTGGTCGTTAAACCTCCAAAAAAAAATCCACAGTGAACTTAACTATCAAATACAGAGGCTCTAAAAAATTTAACGAATTGTCAAACAGTGCTTGGTTTTCTTGTTTGCCCCTCTTGCATATCTGAACAAAATGAACTGGTCTTCTTCTACTCTCCTGATTTTTATCCGGAAAAGTTTTGAGTAATTTTGGTAGGACTTCATAATATATTTTTAACATGGACAATTGTTCCATTTATAAACAAATTTACAAAAGCATTCTCATCTAGAGCAACAAATTTTTCTATAGAGCATATATATTTTCATAACTACTTTGATTTCAGAGCTACATTTAAAAAAAGTTATTTAAAGTGTTAACACTTTGTGTGAAATCATTTATGGCTATAATTAACAACGGAAATTCTGTTTTTTTTTCTGATCAATTGTATACATTATTGGCTGCATTGACTCGTTAGATTTAGAAAACGTAAATATACATGCCGATGGCAATTAAATTTTAGTTTTAGTGTATAAAACAAAGCAATTAATTTAATACTTAAAATAATCTTAATGCTACTGAGATATGAAGTCCATGTGAATGAGTTTTTTATTATAATATTTTCCCCCGTTTTCTTAAATTTTTAAAATTAATTTCTCCAAATTTTCATCTATAAACAAAAAATTGGACTTAATATAAAGGATAATCACTCAAAAACCTACGGGGGGCGTCCATGGATTTTCGGGGGGATAAGACCCCCCTAAAAGTAACCTGAATACATCACTGGTCGTACATCGAACCATTAGGTAGTTCTTTGCTAATAAAAAATCACTCTTTTTGATTTTATTTTCTAGCTAGACCTCCTCACATTCATGAGAAAAAAACTTGATCGTCAGAATATTTCGTTGTGGAAACATACTTTTCAAAAGGATACTTTTTAGTATCCTTTTTAGTATCCATACTTTTTAGTATCCTTATACACGCACTTTCCCAACAGCATGAATCATGATGGGTAGTTGACGTGCTGCCATCTATTGGCCGATACGGAGTATGGAATTCAACTAGTTAGTTATTAAAGTCGTCCTCAATTTTAATATTAATATAGATTTCGACTTGTATTCATCTGAGAAACTGTAGATATTCCTTATCGTATTATTCAATATGATCATTTGTTAAGTAACCTCACTGAATTTCTTAGGAAGCAGAACTTCTCACGATAAAACTTTTCACGATGTAATTCAATATAATCATTTCTCACATATGTTAAGTAACCTCACAGTGAACTTCTTAGGATGCAGAACTTCCCACGATATAATTCAGTATGAATTATTTGTCATATATGTTAAGTAACCTCATATTGAATTTCTTAGCAAGCAGAACTTCCCCAGATAAAAAGACAGTGTTCCTGTCACATGACTCTCCTCATAGGCCCCGCCCACTCACAATCTCCAAAGTAGCTCTGAACCAATCGCGTGGCGGAAATGGCTCTAATCGCAATTTCGTACATTCACTTGTGAAATACGCAACCCTGACCCCTTTCGTACGAATGATCAGAAGCCATCTCTTAGGGCTCGTTTACACTGGGCAAGTTGGCTTGAACAAATAGTTTTCAAGTCAGTTTGAAAGGGGGACTCTTGAAAGCGGAGTCCGTTTACACGCTTCAAGTGTTTGCTTCAAGCGTGGTGCGGAATTTTTAAGCAAACAATATGGCGGATCAACGTGTTGGAAAGACTGACTTGGCTGGCGTAGGTATTAACGCCGAAGAGCTATTAAAATGACGAATTGCATACTGTTTGTACCTCAAACGAACACGTGAGTGCGAGATTAGATTTCTCAACGGGAACTGCTTCGAACGTTATAACGTGAGATCGCGCTAAAAGATCCAGAATCGCATAGAAATCGTTTACGACCATCGAAAGTAAAATTAGAGGAACTCTTGAATCGGCTGCGGCCAAATATACAGAAGGCGAACATATGTCCCCACTTAATCCTGCATGAACGAAATAAAGAGGTTACATTACGTTACCTAGCTACAGGACATGATTTTTCGTCTCTGATGTATTTATATCGAATGCACAGAGATATTATCTCAAAGTTGTCGTCAGAAGTTTTTTTTTTATTGTAGGTTTAACGACCACTGTGAGCAACTCAAATGGGCTATAAGCAGTCGCCCGTCCCTAATTTAGGGTCACTGGTTCCAGGGAAGGGAGAGAGCCAGTGCCGTAAGACAAACACAACATCCATGCCTCACGGGATTCGAACCCTGACCCCTTTCGGGCGAATGATCAGGGGCCATCGCTTAGACCACTGAGCCACAGGAGTGGCCGTCAGAAGTTTCCAGAGGATATACAATGCGTGCATCATGCACAACATGTAGAAATACGATCTTGCGAAATATTGTTCATAGTAATAGAAACGAATCTTCTACAAGACTATTTATTGGACAACAAGAATATACAAATCAGTAGATCGCAAAAACGCCCCTTTCCGTGAAGAAAAACAACAACAATAAAGCAGGTTGTAGTCGAAGAAAACTGTCGCATCTCATTTCAGTACACAATTTTTTTCTACAACAGAAAGTGTATACACATGCGCACAAATAATAAAACACAAAACAATGCAAAGTAGATTGATTTTTTTAACTATGCAAACTTAAAATAACGAATGCATCAGTAAAGACAAGGGTGAAGTTTGTGTTTAAAACTGGCTGAATGACAGTTTCCAAATAATAACAAGGTGACGCATGCATGCTGACTTACTATTCACCTGAAAATTTTATGCTGATACTTGTAAAAAAAAATACATTTTTTTTGCTCATTTTGTTAGGCATCTGTTTTTAATTACTCTATATTTCTTCCATACTGAGTATGTACAAATTTAAAATAAAAAAAGTAAAAATGGCAATAAAAAATTGCATTTTTCATTTCACATGGCAAGAATAAAATTTACTGACCATTTGCTCCAGTAAAATAAATAATTCGGTGGTCTGATGTAACTTTTACTGACCAATGGCCTGTGAACCATTGGGTATTTAAACACTGGTGCATATTTTCATATTTTTTGTTGTTATGGGTTTTAATAACTACCATGAGTAAAGCATGGGATAAGGCCTGACCCTTATTATTTAGGTGCCACTGGTTCCAAGGAAGAACAAAGAGTTAGCGCCATCAAACAAGCTCGTCATTCATGTCACACATGGACTGGAACTGTGGCCCACCTCGGAGAAAATGGTCAGAAGCCAGTGCCTCAGCCTACTGCTGTGGTCTGGCGATGTTACATAACATTTACAGGAACTGCAATATTCTGGTATTGCAATACAGATGTAGTGTGGATGAATCCAATAAATCCAACTTTATTTAATGACATAATGTTAGTGAATTTCTTTTATCATTACTAATTTACTAGAATTTTGGAAGTCCCACAGAATATGGTTTACTATGTAGTCAGCAGGGAGCTCCTAAGTATTATAAATCACATGGGGTGTGTTGTAGATTCATAAACATGTGGTCGAGTAGTATGCAATTCTGGTTTGGGATTGTGTGAAGCAGTAGCTAACAGAATTTAGAAGTTACTGTAAGATTTTGTAAGGTACACATAATATCCTGAGAAGTAGGAATAATAAGAATAAAGTCCACACATAACAGGTACATGTAGGTTGTGGGAAAGTATGTTGTAGTTATGTTAAATTTTAGAAACACAGAGCACTTTTGACCCAACTTGGGTCTTTATCAACTGTAAACCAAGTGACCAAGAACTAAGTTGCATCAAAAGTGCTTCTGTGTTTCTAAAATTTCTTAATGTATTCATAACTCGTATGCTTTCATACAACCTACATCCACAGAGAGATAATTCTAATGATAATCTACAAAGCACATGTATATGTACAAAATATGCTGTCTATACATGCGATAAAAGCAAACCACGTCTTCAATAAGCAAATTAAAATCAATTGATTTACAAATTAAAAACGGTTAAAAGCAGACTAGCGCTTTCGGGGATCTCCCGTCCCCATCTACTGGTCAATGCGCCACGGGATCCAACAGAGTCAACCCTTATATACTTGATAACAGGACCCATCATGCACCACGTCACCAACAGACCATGATGTCACAGTATAAGCACAAATTGTAAAATTTCAATTCCAAAATCAATATAACATAAATATAAGAATACAAAATATTTACAAAAATGTACTATTTCGATGTTTTAAAATTCCTCATGTGTCAAAGTCTCTTGTGGAGCAACCATTTTTCGCCAAGGTCTTGGTACAAATGTGGGGAGATCTAAATTACAACAGTTGTCTCCGTATGCAATAATATATAAACTTTCTGAAAAGAAAACAGTATTTTTGTTGACATTGGAGTTTAAGATTTTAACATTCTCCCAAACAGGGGTGTAACTACCCTGTTTAACAGCTATAGTAAAGGCAGTATTAATAGTTTCTGTCCGGAAGGTGTACTTGTGTTCACCCAACCGGGTATTCAGAGTCCTAATTGTAGAACCTATATAAAATTTGTCAATAACACCCGAATCCTCATGGGCGAGCGGAATGCAGTATACACCATATTTCATGAGTTTGGGTACTTTATCTCTGTCATTTCTCAGTAAAGTAAATACATTTTTAGTAAATACATTTTTCTTCTTGTAATTGTTCCGCAATAGTTCTATCTCTTCGCTGGAAACTGATGCCATTCTTTCAGCACTGAAATTAGTGGCCAGAAGATCGTATTTTAAATTTGATAATAGAATATACCAACAGAGAGAAGGTGCGCCCATGGGCTCCCCACTCTCCCCTGTGCTGGCTGAGATTCTTTTACAATCCTTGGAAGACAAGGTTTTGCTGGACTCTCCACTTCAACCATTACTAATAATCAGGTATGTTGATGATATGCTACTTTTTTGGCCCTACTCACTTCCCCAACTAGATGTTTTCATTGACTGCTTATCTTCACTTTTTCCCACAATAAAATTTACGAAAGAACTTGAGCAGGGGTTAAGCTACCTTTTCTTGATTTTTTGTTATCAAGGGACCTCAACACTCACCAGATTAAATACTCTGTGTACCGAAAACCTACGTTCATATCATGTATCATACCGTTTAACTCTTCTCACCTACCTGAGCAAAAAGCATCATCACTTCGATTTCTAATCAAACGCGCATTCACACACCCTTCTTCCAACAAAGCAAGACGGGACGAACTCTCTAAGGGCTCAACTTCGGCACGGATCTTCGGCTACCCAGAGCACTACTTTCCCGGTCTATTGAGAAGGTTCACCAGGTTGAGATTCACGACCTTGTCCACGGACAATAAAATCACTAGATACGTTGGAAAGGTGGATTATCTCCCTCCAATAGTTAACACCCTGAAGAAGATATGCCATAGGCATAATTTGACATTTGGAGTTTGCACTAAAAATGTATTTACTTTACTGAGAAATGACAGAGATAAAGTACCTAAACTCATGAAATATGGTGTATACTGCATTCCGCTCGCCCATGAGGAATCGGGTGTTATTGACAAATTTTATATAGGTTCTACAATTAGGACTCTGAATACCCGGTTGGGTGAACACAAGTACACCCTCCGGACAGAAACTATTAATACTGCCTTTACTATAGCTGTTAAACAGGGTGGTTACACCCCTGTTTGGGAGAATGTTAAAATCTTGAACTCCAATGTCAACAAAAATACTGTTTTCTTTTCAGAAAGTTTATATATTATATTGCATACGGAGACAACTGTTGTAATTTAGATCTCCCCACATTTGCACCAAGACCTTGGCGAAAAATGGTTGCTCCACAAGAGACTTTGACACAGGAGGAATTTTAAAACATCGGAATAGTACATTTTTGTAAATATTTTGTATTCTTATATTTATGTTATATTGATTTTGGAATTGAAATTTTACAATTTGTGCTTATACTGTGACATCGTGGTCTGTTGATGACGTGGTGCATGATGGGTCGTGTTATCAAGTATATAAGGGTTGACTCTGTTGGATCCCGTGGCGGCCGCGGATGGCTTAGTGGTTAGTGTTTCAGACTATCGATGCTGGGTCCCAAGGTTCTAGCCTGGGCTGATCTTTCAGAGATGGTGTGATTTACTAACAATCGCTGAATATCCTCCGTGCATCGGACGAGCACGTAAAGTGACGGCCCCCAGGCTGGACTCACTGGTTAAATGGGTATCCTTTCCTATGTCCTCCCTGAAATTCTCTCACCCATCTATGTGCAATATCGTACTTGTACGGTGGCGCCATCTACTGTGCTCTAATCTCACTACAAACTATTCTGTCAAAAGTCGCTAGACTTGCTCTCATTCCTTCCGTTTCTGTGTCCTGCCCAAAAGGCGATCTCGCTGTAGGTGGCTGGGACCTAAACTCTACTACCTGTGGACGGAAGTCTTACATGAAAATGACAAAATTCTGCTTGATCCCGTGGTGCATTGACCAGGATCCCGTGGCGCATTGAACAGTAGATGGGGACGGGAGATCCCCGAAAGCGCTAGTCTGCTTTTAATTTGTAAATATATTTTAATTTGCTTATTGAAGACGTGGTTTGCTTTTATCGCATGTATAGACAGCATATTTTGTACATATACCATTCCATGCGAAAATATTTCCTATTTCAATCTACAAAGCAATTGCAAAACATTTTATTTTTTCATGCAGGTTCTGTGTATCAGTACTCTTCCGTGAAGCTGTTGTAACTGAGCCAGAATGTATAAATATAAAGCTGTGAGCTTGAACGATGATCAATCAGTTTCACGATAACAGATTTCTTTTTGCAATTGACTATGGGTCATATTGATTGACTTAATAAAATTTCATAAGGACTATTGGTTCCCCTTTTTGGTGTGTGGTGCATGGGCGCCGACAAGGGGGGGGTCACTTGACCCCTCCTGTAGAATTATTTTTCCTTTATTTTATTTTACACTCACAGAACTGGGCCACAAGGAAAGATGGAGTTTGGGGCGTTTAATTTAATATCCCAATTTTATTGGAAATTTGGAATTGGAAAACGATAACGTGAAAGTGAAAAACCTAGCAAACCGTTAGGTAGTACGCCCAAACAAGTTCTGCTCAAGGTGGTGTGTGCTAAACTGAAAAAGACTTGGGGTGGCCCTGCTCGACACTGCTCATTATTTTGAAAACCGTTACCAATGTACATGATAATACATGACTATTACTAACATATACTTTCTTCAAGAGCAGCATCAATTAATAATAATAATAATAGTAGTAGTAGTAGTAGTGTTCTAGTATAGTAAGTAAGTAGTAGTAATAATATTAATCTTTCATTTTCACGAATTACTATTTTCTACATATTAGCCAAACCTTAATTAATTACACTTGACCCCCCTTAAAAAATTTCCTGCAGGCGCCCATGTGTGTGTGTGTGTGTGTATGTATGTGTTTTATATTACATTTTCAATGTGCTGTCATTCTTTACATTAAATTTGCTCGGGATTAAAACTGGGAGATCATACCATCAGAGAAAATTATTCTGAAAAATTTATTTACCTAGAAAAGTTTTGTTTCCTTTCATGTGTGATGAATTGTTTGTGAATCATTTAATGAGAAAACATTTAGAATGGGGGAGGCTTTTATTTTGATTATTATTTTATAAGCTATGTAGTAGGATCATTGGGAAACAAGAGTTCCTCTATTCATGCTTTGAAAAAGAGTATTCTTCGAGCTTCTGAAAGCTTAACCTTGCCAATGGTTATGGTCAAACTTACAGAACTGAAGAAGCAAGTTGTTGCAGCCAGTAGTTGTACAGCCAAAGGGGATTTAGAGTTTTTGGTGTTTTTTACTCATGAACAAAGGAAATAAAATTTTTGATTTATTATGTAGTCATTGGTCTGCCTCAAAAACATAAAATAAATGGTGATATGTACTCATCCAAGCACATGACACACATATCTTCAATGTTCGGGAATATTAGAACTCAATTGCTCATTTGGAAGCAACAATTACAATACGGTTTGTGTGTGTGTGTGTGTGTGTGTGTGTGTGTGTGTGTGTGTGTGCAATATCCACAATATTTTACAAATAGTTCTGCTGTCAAAACTGAAATGGATTATAACTTCTTAGCCACAGCTAAACTGCCTGCAAGTTCCTATGCAAATGATTGGTAAATCAGTTTGATTACCGATCATTATGATTTGAATGTAACTGCTAAGCATTAAGCAAATGCAGCAGCTCTATACAAAAAATAAATAAATGAAATTAAAAAATAGCTGTTTACATGAGCATAATGTAGCAGGTACATAATATGTAAACTGTGTTTTATGGTAAATTGCTCACTTCATAGAAGATCTGCTCAAGAACATCTGCAGTTGTCCTGATAGATTTGGGTATAACTGTACTGTAACTGTACAGGTAGAGCTATTTACATGGGTATAATGTAGCACATTTTACATATACTGTACTGTGATTATGAAAACATGGAACTGGGCCCACCACAGAATTTCAGTTGCAACATTAACTTTAATTCATAATTTTTGGATGATCTGTATGTATTTGTAACTGGAACTACATTTTTTCTGGTTAATTTGTTGCTATACTACTGCCCACAAGTACAAGATGGGAGAAGGGCAGTAACTAAAACTTCAGAGCACTTTTCATTCCCTTTTGTTCCAGACAGTTAACAAGATCAACATTCTTTCACATGTTAAACAGTCGAGAAACTACTGAAAATAGAAGAGATACTTTAATGCTAAATACCTATGAAGGCTAAAGGACAATGAAGCTATAAAACTCACCTTCTTGTCACTCCACGGAAATGACTAAAGGACAATGAAGTTATCTATACTGAGTTTTCAGTATAGATAATTTCATTGCCCTTTAGTCTTCATAGGTATTCAGTGTTACTGCTATACAATTTTAAAATATTTATAATCAGTCAGATTTTTTTTGAGTGGAGGTTTAACGATCACCATGAGCAACTCAATGGGCAACTCAAGCAGTCACCCGTCCCTAAATTACCAGTGAGATAAGGTTAAGCTTTTCTCATTGAAGTTTATAGTAAAGTATTATACTTTAATGGTTTTAAATTACCTGTGTAACAAATATCAACTCTGAATAAAATGCTATGGCATTATTACATCCAGTTATTTCCATTAAATCTTAATTTAGTTGTTTATCCAAACCTAAGAAGCAAGTCTTCTTTCCCTCAATCAGTGTTGCTGCAAATTTCAGGAAATCTCACAACACAAAGGCATATTTAGCCAGCCCCCCTCCCCTAAAGTTAAAGAAAAGACATTCAAAGGGTATAAAAATAATAATGACAGAAAAACAGCGCTAAATTATCCAAAAATTTCAGGTACATATCATTAGTATTTAATAAAGCTAAATCTTCAACAAATGAGATGTATTACAATATGATGGTCACTATTGCGTTGATTCCCAGTTAGCATTACACTGGGCAGATGTAATACAATTCCAACGTAACCAGTTTTTTCTCCCACAGGCTCATTTTTCATACGTAAAAAAGTTCATATGCTACACAAATACAGCACATAGATTTGTACTCTCAGTCAAACACAAAATGAAAGTTATTTAAAGAAAACTGTGGGTACTACATGGAATGTCCTAAAGAACCTGGCCAAAAAATAAAATGACACATATTACATGTGTAAAAAGCAACACTTGATACCATGGAAGTGATAGTGGCATAGGTCTCCCCGAGAAAATTCAAGTGGAGTTGCAATTTCTAAGGAAAGCAAACTTTTACATTCATGCACTTATATTTCAGATCTGAATCTGATTTGCAAAATGAAAAAAAAAAAAAATTGCCAGAATCAGAAATGTATTTTAGAATGTATATAGAACTGAAAAAAGTATGACTGTTGTCACCCCCACCCTCCACCCCACCCCCCACACACAAAACAAACAAACTCGGTGCCTTTCATGGGCTGGAGTAGTTTATAGCTGGCTGTATCTGGATCCAATAGTGGGCACTGCCTTATGAAGTTAAACATTCTCTCAATACCATTGACATCTAAGGACAAGGGGTGTTTCCTATTTAAACAGGTTTCAACCCATGTATTTTCCTTAAAAAAATCTTAAAAACATGTAAAGACCATCACAAGCATGCAAAATAAATTACTTCAGGGCACACATGAATCTGGTATCAATAAATCAACATGAACTTTTATTTAACAGTTACATTAAAAAAAATGCATATTAGTATCACACTATGAGATTATTCATGGTGTAACTGGATGAAAACATTCCAATTTATGTGCTGCAGTTCTTTCACTGATCAGATGTGGTTACATATTATCCACACTTGAAGAGTCCTTTGCAATGACAATCTTCTTAGATGTGCTCTTCTGCAGTGTTACCTAATGCATCAATTTGCATCAAGTTACCTAATGCATCAAATTCATCTTCTCTACAGATCTGACACATTTCCTGTGTAATTTATCTATTACAGTTTCAATATGTGATGTTGAACTTCTTTTACTTTTAGTATTTTGTTCCAAGAAGGCTTTGGGGGTGATGTTGCTTCTGCAACTTCTTTAAAGGCCTCTGACACAAAAGCACTGGCACAAACTTGAGAAGGCACATAATCTTTATCATCGTATATGTTGGTATTTAATAGCTAAATATGGTAAAATAAATTTGAAATGATACAATCATAATGATTAAATGAAAATGCCATAACTTTATTTCAGCCAAGTGGTTAAATTAAAGAAAGTAATCAAAACTGAAATAAGACAAAAGTACACTAGTTTGCTAATTTAGGAATAAAAATGGTAAACTCAGCGGCGAAACGTCCATAGATGCAATGGAAGCGCCGCTTTCCTTTGAAATCATGAGGCAAAATGCTGCACGAAATCGTAAAAAAGACAATGGTTTCAAGAATTCAAATACATTTATGCATTATTTTTCAGTTATTTCGTAATAAAAACAAGTTTCATGATTACGCTACTAAGTGAATGTATTCGACTTGCGGTTGGTTACGTTAATGCCGACTGTTGTGAACCAGGCAATTCCGTTAGGCTTCTCTTTTTTGGACACACATGGCCGTACTACATTCTCCGTGGGAGGAAGTGATCTCTACTGCGCTTCTAGCCTAACCTCCCAGCCCAGAAAGGAAGCCAAAGAGGCGCATGCGTGTGGCGTCCCTTTCGGACGTGCCCACTATGTTCCCATGGATGCGATTTCTAGGGTGCTTCCAGCTGTAACCTCTCAGTCCTGCATGGGAGCCTGAGCGGCACATACGCTTGACTTTGCGTTTAGACCACTTCCAGCTAGTAACCTTATGTTGCAGTGAAATTGTTGGCGTATAAAATGATTTCTTCGTTGTTTCTTTGTTCTATTGTATTGGCTGTTAATGAGTAAAAATAGTATTCTGCAGTGATATTCATCGTGAATATACAGTATGTGTGAATTATACTGAATTTACTTTTTTGATCGGCTTCTGTGAGTCAATCTAAGTTTTTCTTACACTTCTTTGTATGGTTCTTCGTCACACTGACAAGTTGTTTCAAATCTTACAAGCAATCTTCTTTTCCTGTATCAGAGAAGAATGCGAACTGATTCAATTTCTGGCAAAGACAGAAAATCGTCATGCAGTCGATTATTTCGAGAAGTCCTCAACATTGTTAGTTTGAATATTTCCTAATATTCCATGAAGTGCCAAAGTTAACGTTTCTATGTACGTCTGCTTGACAAAACACAATTTCCTCAATTCATCACGAAATTTCCAGAGATCGCTTTTTCTTATTCGAAAGAAGCTTTTCCTTCATTTTTCGATCTCATTTGTCTGAAAAGTGAACTCAGTGTAATTTATTCAAAGCCGGATATGCTGAAAGAAAGTGTGGGTAAATTCTACCTGTATCTGATTGCTAAAGACCTGGTCAATGTATTCCCCGAGGTATTCAGACTCAGACAGCTTATACACTGACTATTATTGCTACAAATACGTCTGCTGAAAGGACCTTTTCTGCAGGGCCGAGGAGAGCGAGCTTGGGCCCTAGTGCAATAAAATCTCTGCCCCCCCTCTCCTCAGCTGCTCCACTAACCACATAATCCATATTTCCGTTTCTTAATCTACCCCTCACCCACCATTCTCCTACTTCCCGACAACCCGACCGGTTGCAACTCTTCAATTTTTTAGTGTGTTTAAAGCAAGTTTTGAATTTATGACATAAATTACGCATTTTTATGCGTCACGTAGAAAATATTTTTTTACGCGTAACTTCCCCACCCTGGTAACGTATAGCTTGAAAAATATTCAGATACCATAAAATAATAATTAGAAAAATTACTTTAGAAACGGGCTCTGGGCCCCCTTAGGGCCCCGGTGCTACAGCATCGTCTCCCCCTCTCGTCAGGCCTGCTTTTCTGCACGCAAATAAATCAAAACATTAAAAAAAATATATAGATCCGTTGTAATATGTATTAACAAGGACATTCCTGTGTTTCCGCATAAATTAAATTCTCGTAACCAACAAAATTGTTCACTGCTATAATTTTATACGGTATATGTTAGCATATATAATGTTTAAATGTTTATAAGTACATGATTTTTAAATATATATGCGTACATAATTTTTAAATATATATGTATACATACTTTTAATATTTGCATGATATATAAGCATAATTTTTTTTATTACAAATGCATTGTATGTGTATTAACAAAGTGACTAAACATGGGTATTCTGACCGCTTCCCCTTCCAGAAAAGTCACGCTCCACCACTGGGTAAACTGTTGTATGGCACATTTTATGAACAGGGTCTGTTAATGAGACATGCAGTTCTGATAATTTAATACACAAAATTCTTTATCGCAATACACAAATTGTGCATGCCTCTCCCTCCCATAACACCCCACCTCATTTTTGTAATGATAATCAGTATTAACATGTGAAATACTAATAGCTCTAAAATAATAATCATATCATAACAGATTATGAGAAGTTCAATAATATGAAAAGAAACTGAAAAAAATTAATTCCCTTCACCCTTAGAATATTTTGTGTTAATCAGCTCTATTATTTGTAATCACATGCTAAGTATCACACTCACATATGTTGAAACCAAGACATAGGTGGTAATTGAAGCCATAATGAATGATGTAAGCATATATTTTCTTTGACATTTCAAAAATCAAGTCCACATGAAGTCTCTGTGAAGTTTTCAATTTCTTCTCCACAGACCACTAGAGTTATACAAAATTTTCACATGTGTATGTAATACATCAAGAAATTATTCAATAAATATTCAGAACATCTTTTTCTTTTCAGAAATACTGCAAAATTTATGCATTGTTAAATACATATATCAGACAATATTTCATTTTGGCAGAATTTTAAAAGCATAAACCACATATGAAGATGACATTCTAAGAAGAAAATGGGGAAAACAACACTTACACTTTCAGATTAACATTAGAAAAATATGATAAACATATTACTGATATGTTTTTCTAATCAGATGCAGTTTTGCTGACACATGTTTCACTGGCTTCTTTGAAAATTTCCAAATTTTTTTCTTCCGAAGAAAAGAAATATTTGAAGCACCCAATCTCTGAATGAAAATTGAGAAACAAAAAGCAGTATGCGCATCTTCCCAAGCACAATATTCTACCCTATTAAATTTGTTGTAATATTTGGCATAAATTGCACAAATTTGCTTGCTGGTGAGATCTTGATAAAATAGTGCAGGTTCGGTTGACCCGTGTGACCTTGAGTAGTTCTGGAAGTATTTTAAACTCTAAAATTATTACCATATTACAAAATTAGAAAGACTTAGCTCCCGAGTCCCAGTTCAGACTTAGCCTATGTCAGAAATTCTGCATGAGCAGTGGATTCAAATATTTATTTTTGGTTCTACCACGGTGTATGATAAGTCAGGTGATACGACTCTACGTACTGTCAACAGTTTAAAAATGGGCTGTTAATGTCACTGCTCGCCAGAGGGCGTTCAGGAGTTGTGGGCCGATCGTTCACGCTAACCATCATAGGATTACATGGTGTTTATGATTACATCAGTGTAAAATCGGTATTTATCTTGAGTATTTTTTATTTATTACTTTGTGTAATTATATTGTATGGAGTTCCAGAAAATTTGAAGTTTCTATACAGAAGGTAAAGCACGTTACCTCTGCTTTTACTTAACGGGAGATAAATTTATAGTGTGGCTAAATGTCGGACTAGAATCTGTTCAGTTCTGTTTTAGGTACGGGCGAAAGTGTTTTGTACCAAACTATAGGTTATCGGACAGGTTATGCAGCATATAAAGAACTTGTATCAAACTTTATTGACCCAACTGTAACATAATAAAGAATTACTAGGGACGTTGGGGGGTTGTGGCAAGGAGGTATGTATGGTAATGGCGGAGTTGTTATGAGGCGGACGAATGATTGTTGTTATGGAATAAAAGTTTATGTCCTCGAATGGAGTTTATTAAGGCTTAATATGTAACACCAACAGAGTTAGAAAAATAGCGGCAAGCATTAGGATGTGATGCATTTTTCCACAGCTTACAATGTGGAAAAAATTTACATTAAGAGCATTAATCGTTGTTTAAATGTAGGATCACAAATTTTATCCCTTGTTATCAAATATGTTAATCGTACTATATGCACGCAGGTCGGGAAAATCTCCGCCGAGAAAAAGCAGCCATTTTGCCACGATCCACTTTATCTGCCGTTATCGCCAGCACAGATGGATATTCAATAGCATGATAGATACTTATATACTATTCATTAGATACTTATTAGATAATATTCACAGTTACTTATTCATTAATGTGATTAGGTAAAAAATAAAGCAAATGTGTAAGGTATATTATTTATTACTAAATAAAAACATCAATAGTGAATGATTTCTCGAGCTGAAGATTAATCCAAATTATTTTTTGCGAACATCTCGGTAAGTTTTCGAAACCAGCAGTTTCCGTTAATGATGCTCCAATGACTTAGAAACTGATATTCCATGTTAAAATTGCTCCTCCGAATGTACAGCACCATCTCATTTTATAAGAAGTACAATTTTTCTTACGATAAAGGGTCTGTTCTCTATTTCCTCAGTAAAAAACTCAGCATCGTCTGCTCAGAAATCTTCACGTTAGAGTACTCACTCTGCGACTAAATATATATATATATATATATATATATATATATATATATAACGCTTATTTGATGAGTTCCATGTGATAGACACAAAGTGCATGTTTACGAAGAAGCGTTCCGGGTTATTATTTTTTTTTAATTCCAAGCAAAATAACATTCGTAAAATACGAATGTTTCTGCCGCTTCCTCCCATGAGAAAGCATAGGTTGTATCAAATCATCGGCCCACACGTTCCTTGCGCCATCTAGTGACAAGTGACATTAACGGACGATTTTTTCCCCCGGAGTCGGATCACCTGACTATCATACACCGTGGGTTCTACAGATGTATAACTATTCAGAAAAGAATGTAGAAAAACATTCAAAATGAAGACTAGCTAGCTATTGACTAACACAGAATGGAATGCACTATGTGATGTACCACAAATCACAATAGAAAAATTCACTGTGCCACCTTGGCAAACCATTATTTACTTGGTAAGCAACAACTGTTCCATGTAAGTAAAAATATTATATACTCTTTGTATTAATATCATTAACCAGTAATACAGGCACACAAAAAAGCCCCTTAAGATACATATATGTTTGCAGGGCATTTATTCATTTGTATTAGTTCTTAATACATATATTCCAAATAAATTTCATAACTGCAGAAAGTGCAATAACCACAATATTTGTGAATTACCACAATTCTCTTTAAATGTGAGAAAATAGCAACAGTGGTGAGTTGCTTTCATAGCAACAAAAGTTCATACAATCAGTGAGGTAATCAATGGAGTCAGAAGGCAATAACTGCCATTAATGAATAAAGAGTTAGTTGTCTTGGTGGGCAGCGAATTATCTCTTGCCCATAATAGATCAAATGGTGGGAATTATACAATGAAGTATCTTAATTTCCTTTTATGCACTGCCCACTAATGAGGAAAAAAGATAACATTTTGACGTAGCTCAATATTCTATAATCTTATCATGCCAGCCTCGCACTCCTTGTGGTTGGACTGAACTGGCATGTATATGGTGTCAATATTGAATCTGTTAGGCCTAATGCAGTTCAAAGCATTTGGATCAAAATAGTTTAGGAGGAATCAGTGGAAATTGGAGATGAGGCACTGGGGGGGGGGCAACTACTATAAGGTTTATTGCCTGTAGAAGTGACTTGGGAAGCTATTCACATTACATCAGCAGAAACCCAAGAAAACCACAGACTGAATAGCCAGCCAACAGGGCTTCAAACCCTCAGAGGAAAGTTAACCCACACTCAGGTGTGATGATACTAATTTGCCATTTCTGCTTCATGGTTGACATGCTCATGTTTTACAGCAGTTTACAAAATGATTTGTTTCAGTTATGTTCCATACTGTTGATATTCACATCCCCCCCCCTTGAATCTAAGCACTTGCCACTAATTCCATCACTTATGTCGTGTACCTGTTATTAGCAATTAGATTCTTCCTGGGTGAATTGATTTCATGATACATTATGCACGTAGAACAAATTGCAGTCTTTATATATACAGCTGACTCTCAATAACTCGAACTTAAAATTTCCTACACACGTTCTATTCACATAATGTTTCTTTGGTAACTCGAATTTTTCCCATGCTCCCTTTGGATTCGACCATATGTACTGCACATATGAACACCTAATTCTGATTGAAAAAAAGTTACAAAAAGTAACATTTCCACATACCAGAAGAAAATGTGTGTTAGAAATTCTTTAGAAAGAATGTATCATGCAGAATCAATTTTTTCTCTACATGGTCTCCTGAGAATACTTGAAAATTAAGCAAGGCTGCTGTGGCTTTTCTTTTTGTACACCATTATCAGAATGCTGGAACATGTTTTTCAGAAACATTAATATTTCTGATACAGCAACCACCCAATTCACATGCCTTTAGAAGAAAGCATTAAAACCTGTCTGAGGGGGGAAATACCAGCAACAGCTATTTTCTACTACAAATTACATTTATATTTCTGTTGAAGTACAAATGTGATTCATAGTAAAATTAATCACATTTTTTTTCAATTCAGATATGTTATAGGTCTGCTATCACTTAGCTGCCTTCTAAAATTCAAAGCAAAACGTTTGTTAATTAATACTTTTCCTATTGGATTAATACTTATTCTATTGGGTAAAATAGAAATATTTTTATGTCAAATTAATCTACTGCCCTGATTAATCAAGTGTAAAATAAATGAAAGCACAGGCATCTCTGACTTGAACCATTAATTTTCTGGCATTCTTGAAATATTCTGACCATGTCTATCCTACCTAAGGTTTCAGTGCCTTGCAAGGATAATGATGACAGCTAAAAAAATTACAATCTACTGATAATTTTGTTGTTGTTGTTTTGATGTTTAATGAATGTCACAAACACCTATAAGTTTATATGCAGTTGTCTACCCCTAATTTTGCAGGGAAGGGAAAGAGCCAAATTCACAAGACAAACACATTACCCATACCTAGAACCAGGGATTTGCTCAGACAATTAATTAGATAACACCTCTGAATGAAATTCAGACCCTGCCAGGGTGGCAATGTTAATTCATCGTTTCTCATAGTTTTCAGTCGTTTTATCTCATGATATTGTAACATTTATTTTCTGAAAAAACAAACAAACTGTGTTACAATCTTCTATGAAAGACATGCTATGAGTAGAGTACAAGTGCAAAAGTGCCCGCTTTTGCACTTGTTGTACTCCATTATAGTTTCATCAGTGTACCTTTGCACCACTGCCTCTGTGAAGGCGTTCATTGTTTTTATCAGTATGTATTATTTTGTGCTGGAGGTGACCAGCTAAGTACATAACCGTTTACTCGCTACTTCTTTTGGCGCCATATGGCGTCCTGTACATACGTTTCCCCGAGTAAAGGACCTTCTGAACTCTATGAAAGACATGTGTTATTTACAAAGGTGTAGTCCAAATTCATCAAAAAATAATTTTGAGAGCCTTCAAGTTAAAACCCTAAAAAAAACCCCAAAAAAACTGTCGATACTTTTATCATAATGAGTAATATGAATTGTGCAAGAAAACTATTTATGCATAATAACTGAACTTAAAGAACACATAGATGTCCTTAATGTCTGAAAGTTTGATCATTTTGGAATGGCTAAAATAATTTTTTTTAGTTTTTTTTTGCCAGATTTTTTACAAGCCAATATAGGGGCCAATAACAACGCAAAAATGACTATGTTACTGATATGTACAGTATCTTTTGCTGGTTCCGTTTTCAAGGAAGGAAATTCTAAATAAACAAATAATAATAAAACAAACTACTACATTTGTGACATTTCGTCGCGTGGTCGTGACAGACTGTAGAAAGAACGATCAGGAAATTCAGACCCTGCAATAAACCTCCATTTTAATTCATCAGAGCTAGTTTTAGTTCTTGACTTTTGCATCTTCTGTAGCTCTTGGCTAAATGATGTCCTATTACACTTCTTATTTTTAAATCTTCAATCAAAAAATCCCGATAATCTAACTTTTCTAGAAACTTTTTTTTTTTTTTTTAATTGGAGATTTAACGACGACCGTGAGCAACTCAATGGGCTATAAGCAGTCGCCCGTCCCTAATTTAGGGTCACTGATTCCAGGGAAGGGAGAGAGCCAGTGCCGTAAGACAAACACAACATCCATGCCTCACCGGGATTCGAACCCGGACCCCTTTCGGACGAATGATCAGAGGCCATTGCCTTAGACCACTGCGCCACCGGGGCGGCGAAACTTTTTAGTGCAATGTCACGTAACTGCCTACTCCTGTTCACTTCGCTTTTAATACTCCATAAACATTCACATTCCTTGTATACCTCAAGAAATTTCAAAGTTTCCAAATCACTGCGTCCGGTAATTAAAAGAAAAAAATAGTCGATTAATAGTGAAAAGCTACCGAAACAAACAAAAAGCTTTCAATCAATGTTATAATGAAAATTAGTACGATTAATAGCGCAAAACACTCAAACAAATAAACAAAAAGCTACGGATGAAGGCTATAATAATAAAAAAATAGTACGATTAATAGCGCAAAGCACTCAAACAAACAAAAACACGCTACCGATCAAGGTTATAATCATAATAATAAATAGTACGACTAATAGCCCAAAACACTCCAACAAATAAACAAAAAACTACCGATTAAGGCTAATATGCACAGCTTCCGTTCATATTGCAGACAGTTTTGGGTCATAACGAAGCAGACGACGGTAATTTCTGTCTTCCAACTTGCTTCAAAATTTCCACGGTCAAGTTCGAAAAAAGTAGCCTTCAAGTGCTACTGGGAAAAGATGAGTTGGGACGCAGCGCCATCTATTGAGGTACTGCGCATTAACAAACTGATTCCGTATCATTATTTACATTTGAGATTTTATTTATATTCACTTTGACATGAACAGATGGATATTTGCATTCTGAATTCGTAGTACTTGGGCAAAAGGATTTTTCCGTAGGAACTGGTGTAATTTATGTGTAAATCTCATTCCTCCTTTATTCTTCAACGATCTAGGGCTGAGATTTTGGTAAATGTGTAGATTAGCGTCTTAAATTATTTCGTCGGAAAAATGTTAGTACCTGGAAAAAGTGCGACGTACAGATTTTAGAGTATGGAAATTAATGGCAAATGGTGCAGAAATTTCATATTTTAAATGTCTCTTAAAGATTTTATCGTAACATTTACCTGTAAGTTCGATGCTGTGAAGAGAAGCTGCCGTAGGCCTAACGTATCGAACGTACAGGTAAATGTTACGATAAAAATCTTTAAAAGACATTTGAAACAGAAAATTTCTGCACCATTTGCCATTAATTTTCATAATCTAAAATCTGTACGTCGCACTTTTCCCAGGTACTAATATTTTTCCAACGAAATAATTTAAAACGCAAATCTACACATTTACCTACTATTTTACTTAATATGAATTTATATAGCTGAGCTTTTTTTCTAAAATTGAATTAGGTATGTAATTATCACAATGAAAATGCTTACCACAAACAATAGTTGAAGGTAACTTGTCATTTGGAGCAAAATCCTGACGAGATATTTTTTTCAGCAACACTTGCTTTAGGTTCTGATCTGAGGGAAACTCATGGAATGAAAATCTCACGTTTTTCTTCTCAGAAAATGTGCATATCGGCACAGAACAGTAAACCATTTTTAAAATGGGTTAGATTTTGTTGTGAAAACAACAGTTTGGTTTTAAAACTGCAAGGTTTTTTTAAAAGATACACAAGAAAAAACGACGAACATACACAATCCAACAATTCAAACAACGTGAAAACTGAGATGTTTGTACCGTTGGACGCAGTGCCATCTAACAGCTGAAATCGCCCCCAACGCTCGCTGGCCAATCACCAAAAGTCTATTGTCTTCAACGCTAATGTTATAGCCTGTTCTTCATTCACTTCAGCCTTGCCCAGTGTAAACCGGGCTTTAGACCACTGAGTCCCAGAGGCGGCAAAATTTATTTCAAATATTGTATTTACTCAAAAAAACAACTGAAAATTCCTTTTTGTTTTTAATACTTCATTCAAAGCTGTTATCAAAAATTCCTAGCTTCATATTAATTGCGCACGCAATTTTCGCAAAAAACAAGAAAAAATTGTAAAATCCTTTTTCTGAGATTACAGGCCCTTGGGGGTTGCAGAGGCCATTAGTGCGCCCCTATTGGTGAGGCATGGATGTTGTGTTCAAGGAGGTTAGAATAAGATATGTGGAGATGCCCTTGTTAATGGAACAGTACCACTTTGCGTAAAGCCTATAACCGCGAGCAACAGCCGTCAAAGTGTGGGAAAGCTGATGGTTTTCAAGGCTATTGCAATGTATTTTGTATTGTCCGAATCGCCTTCTTTTGTTGCAAATCTTTTTACTTTTGCATCGTAACTTGCTACCGATTGGTGAGAAAATGCTGAATTTATAAAATTATTGATTATTTTGAGGCTCCTTCCCATTTTCATTTTAAATTGAAGTACACGAACGTTAGCGCGAATTCCGCCGCCCCGGTGGCGCAGTGGTCTAAGGCGTGGCCTCTGATCATTCGTCCGTAAGGGGTCCGGGTTCGAATCCCGGTCAGGCATGGATGTTGTGTTTGTCTTACGGCACTGGCTCTCTCCCTTCCCTGGAACCAGTGACCCTAAATTAGGGACGGGCGACTGCTTATGGCCCATTGAGTTGCTCACGGTGGTCGTTAAACCTCCAATAAAAAAAAAAAAAAAAAAAAAAAAAAAAAGCGCGAATTCCAAACAAAACATAACGCTAAAATTAAAAACTTCACTCGTGTAAGAAGCATAATTCATTCCGGTTTGATATTAGCACAGTTTCTGCAGCCAAAAGCCACGCAATTCCAAAATACACAGAGTTGAAATTACATGGGTATCGTGTAAACAACGCCAAATTCCACACCATGAGGCATCGAGCTTATATTAGATAGAGACACCCCTGACTCTGCCGCCATAGGTCCCAGCCGAGGAGGTTAGAATAAGATATCTGGAGATGCCCTTGTTAATGGAGCAGTACCACTTTGCGTGAAGCCTATAACCGCGAGAGACTGCTGTCAAAGTGTGGGAAAGCTGTTGGCTTTCAAGGCTATTGCAATGTATTTTGTGTTGGCGGAATCGCCTTCTTTCGTCGCAAATGTTTCCAATTTCAGATCGTAACTTGCTGCCGAAGTGTGAGAAAATGCTGAATTTATAAAGTTCTTACTTATTTTGAAGCTCTTTCCCATTTTTATTTTGAATTGAAATACACGAACGTTAGTGCGAATTCTAAACAGCCGAATTCTGGCGCAGTGGTCTAAGGCATTGGCCTCTGATCATTAGTCCGTAAGGGGTCCGGGTTCGAATCCCGTCAGGCATGGAGGTTGTGTTTGTCTTACGGCACTGGCTCTCTCCCTTCCCTGGAACCAGTGACCCTAAATTAGGGACGGGCGACTGCTTATAGCCCATTGAATTGCTCACGGTGGTCGTTAAACATCCAATTAAAAAAAAATAATTCTAAACAAAACATAACGTTAAAATTGAAAACTTTTTTTTTTTTTTGATTGGAGGTTTAACGACCACCGTGAGCAACTCAATGGGCTATAAGCAGTCGCCCGTCCCTAATTTAGGGTCACTGGTTCCAGGGAAGGGAGAGAGCCAGTGCCGTAAGACAAACACAACATCCATGCCTCACCGGGATTCGAACCCGGACCCCTTTCGGAAGAATGATCAGAGGCCAACGCCTTAGACCACTGCGCCACCGGGGCGGCATTGAAAACTTCACTCCTGTAAGAAGTATAATTTATTCCGGTTTGATATTAACACGGTTTCTGCAACCCAAAATTCCCACAGTTTAGGGCTCCACGGTTAAGAGACTCAGAGCATCTCCAGAAATTTTATTTTAACCTCCTTGGTCACGCTAATCTTTGGCGTGACGTCACATACAGGCAAAAAAGAACTAAATTATACAGTTTATGAAACAGTAAGCTTGTGTATAATTGATAAAAATTATTGAATTCCTCATTTTATCTGTTTATACGCCTAGAAGCATTTATTCCATTGGTTTCAAAGCAGCTTCTCGTTGTCGCCCCGGTGGCGCAGTGGTCTAAGGCGCTGGCCTCTGATCATTCGTCTGTAAGGGGTCCGGGTTCGAATCCCGGTCAGGCATGGATGTTGTGTTTGTCTTACGGCACTGGCTCTCTCCCTTCCCTGTAACCAGTGACCCTAAATTAGGGACGGGCGACTGCTTATAGCCCATTGAGTTGCTCACGGTGGTCGTTAAAACCTCCAATCAAAAAAAAAAAAAAAAAAAAAAAAAAAAAAAGCTTCTCGTCTGAGGCTGCGTCGTGCTCTGATGTGAAGTCACTTGCCGTACGGACGGTGACTTATGGCGGCCAGTGCTGCGTGGATAGGAGTGGTGTATCTACCTAATATAAACTCGATGCCTTGAGCAAAGAATATCTAACGAGAAGAAGTTAAGGCTCAGCGACACGTAACTAGCACAGCCATATCATCAGGGAAAACATGCAGTGCATAGAAGCCAACATACAGGCTGATGCCGGAGCAGACTGCGCATTTCTGTTGACTTCAATGGAACTTCTTCATGTGACCTCAGAAGTGGATTTCTGCGGGCCAACATGGCTGCTGATTCTTTTTTTTTTCATTTTTTTTATTGGAGGGTTTTTTTTTTATTGAAGGTTTAACGACCACCGTGAGCAACTCAATGGGCTATAAGCATTCGCCCGCCCCTAATTTAGGGTCACTGGTTCCAGGAAAAGGAGAGAGCCAGTGCCGTAAGACAAACATAACATCCATGCCTCATCGGGATTCTAACCCGGACCCCTTTCGGACGAATGATCAGAGGCCATCACATAGACCACTGCAAGATAGTTAGAATGAGAGAGGTAGGTCAAAGATTGTAAACAAACCGCGGGTAGTCTCCTCTCGCGGAGAGCTTGTGACGTAGCTGGTCCTCAGCAGTCTTCGGGCGTGGTGGTAATGAATGGTGAAATGCGTGATTCTTAGTTCAAATTAAAACGTTTTAAGAACACATAAGCGGAATTTTTACAATATGAGTTACAGAATTTAAACAAAACTTACCGATTATTAAAACTTGGAACTTTTCCTCTATTGTTTCCTTTTTTTTTTAACTCCCTGGAATTCAATGCATGTGCTTGGTTTTTTCTCTTCCTTAAGTTTTGTTGGTTGACGTCGTTAATATATTTAATACGAAAAAATGTTCTTGCTCTCGCATAGGTTTTAATGACACCCACATCAACTTCTGGAAAGTTTAATTTCAATTTCGATTGAAGTTTCTTTATGGCACCTTGGGATTTACATATGCCTGTTCCATGAAATTCTGAAAAAACTGATTCAAACTGTTTGACAGTTTCTATCCAAATGTTGTTTGGTATCATTAGCCCACCTCGTGATATTTTCTAAATCCAGCCTTTATTTTGGTTTCCCGTTAAGTAGGAAAACGTTCCCAATTCTTTATCTTTGTGAAGAAATGCTAAATATCCAGCAAAATAGCGCATGGCTTCTTCCTCTTCAGGATTAGCGAAATTGCAAGTATTAATTGACACATTGTCCTTCTCACAAGCATTCGAATTTTCTTCCTCCTCTTGTGTTTCCATTAAATTAAAAAATAAATTGGCGCTCATTATTTTGTCTTCGTCGTTTTTAACGTTACCATTTGCCGGCAGCGGAAGCTTTGATCCAAGCAGCAGCATTTTAATCCTGTGCTTGAAATCAGTTGATAACGGATGATTATAAAAATTTCCTAAACCTCGAATTTGGGAGAAGAGGTTTTCTAATGCATCCTGGTTGAGTCGACTAGTCATGATGCTTTTTATTTCATACTGGGCAACATCTTGATGCAAACCTCTCAAACTAAAGATAGATACAAGTAACCCGTTTTGAAAGGGAAGCATCTTTAATTTATTGCCAACTCGCAATTCTGTGATGGCCCTCTCCATTCTGTTCAGTACTTTATCTTGTGCTTCCATATCATTTCCATAGGCAGAACGAATATCATTATTGGAATCAATTGGAACCCTTGAGTTAAAAACGTCAAAAAACTCGTTAACTGTTTCAAAAAAATCACTCATAATTTTTTCTTCCGGCAAAAATGTTTTCAGTGCACAGGCTGTATGGTGTGAAAATAATTGCACTGCATAACATACTTGCTGCCTTTCGCTGCCTCTAACCTCAATATGTTTTGATTTTAATTTTGGACAAAGCCTCATTTCATTTCCGTCTGCTTTTAGTATTTCTTCGATTTCTCTCTTTTGCATTATTTTTCCACATTGTTTTAAGCCACTGTGTAAAAAGTGATTTCTTATTAATTTGATCACATGAGGAATATCCGCAAATGCCCACACTTTTCTTTGTTCTTCAACTGGATTATTAAAAAAGGATTTTGTAGAGTCAATGCCCAGTTGTTTCCACAGACTTTGATTTGTGGCCCCTAATTCTGAAACGATAGCAACAACTTTGAAATCAATATTTTCTAATTCTGTAATGACATCAAAGAGCACATGTTTTGTCATTCTTTCGTCAAAATCGCAGTAAATTGGTTGCTTCCAAGTATGTGTTAATCCCCTAGCTAAAATTACTTGAGAGATTTTAAAAGGGCCTAAAATGCAATCAGTGGCATGATCATAAACAACATCACTCTTTATGTTCATCTCATCGAAAGACAAAACTGTAATTTTTTTCATTGCTGTTAAATTTTTACCTTGCATATCCATCATTCGAATTACTTGAGACAGTATGCCAGGGGAACAGTGGAAACCTCGAGTCCAAAGTTTAAGGGTACTTATGCTTGGTAGTGGAATCTTCAGTTGCTCCCTTATGTGTGTATATGCCTTACTCGAAATTGCTCGCAATACTAACGCTTTTGCAACATCTGCATCTTGCCAGGGTGTTTTCATGTTGTCATTTAAGAGTCGTGCAATTTTCCCGGGTGTAAAACATTTCGACAATAAACGCACAGTTTCCTTATGTGCTAGTTCTTCCTTTTCCTTTTCCAGCATTTCACATTTTGCAGTTAGAATGCCAAAATCTTTTCGCAGTTCCTCATATTCTCTTCTTAAATCTTCAATTCTACTTTCAAGAACCTTATTTTTCATTTCAGAACTATGAGATGCTTCTTTCAATTTCTTTAATTCGGAATGTAAATCTTGATTTTCTTTATACAAGTGCTGATTTTCTATATTGGGATCATTTGCAAAAGACACAATACCTAAATTTTGTAAGCTGTTCAGAACTGGATCCGAATTCTCCGAAGTATTGGCGTCATTATTAAAGTTTGTTAAGTTATTGATTTCCTTTTTCTGCGTGCGCCGATCATGCCTATTATTTCTTCTAGAGTCACCCGATGCATTGTGATTAATCATAGGTAGTAACAGTGTTGGTACGGCATCTGGTTTCAAACGTTTTTTTTTTTTTTTTTTTTTTGATTGGAGGTTTAACGACCACCGTGAGCAACTCAATGGGCTATAAGCAGTCGCCCGTCCCTAATTTAGGGTCACTGGTTCCAGGGAAGGGAGAGAGCCAGTGCCGTAAGACAAACACAACATCCATGCCTGACCGGGATTCGAACCCGGACCCCTTACGGACGAACGATCAGAGGCCAGCGCCTTAGACCACTGCGCCACCGGGGCGGCAAACGTTTTTTTTTTTTTTTTTTTTTGAAGGTAGGTCTAATAATTCAGCTTGTAAGTCACGCAAATAAGATGCTTCGTCAAAATGCGCAAAACAGACACGTGCATTCTCGACACGGAAAAAATCTTGTTTTCGACATCTCAAAGTCCACAGTTTACGCAATTCAGCATTTTGCGGAAAACGGCGAAACAAAATTCCTTTACTGGACTTTCCGTTTTTACATAAAGCGACAGCACAATAAACCATTTTCAGCAGTTGTTGATTGAACAAAGAAATATAACTTCCTTGATCTGAAACGAATTCAGGATACCAAGTGGACGTCTGCACTGGGGAGTGAGAGCGTTGGACGGCTCCACGAGGGTTCCACTGACGTCACTGATTCCTGGAACCCTAAGCCGGAGTGGGTTGGGCGAACTTATTGACCTACCTTCTCTCATTCTAACTACCTGGAGACCACTGCACCACCCGGGCGCGTATTTCACAAGTGAATGTACGGAATTGCGATTAAGGCCATTTCGGCCACGTGATTGGTTCAGAGGTACTTTGGAGATTGGGAGTAGGCGGGGCCTATGAGGGAGTCATGTTACTGAGACATGTAAACTTTGCTGCACAAGCCATAAGCCATTTTAATGTTCGGGTGTTTTCATTGCGACAATTTTTTTTTTTGATTGGAGGTTTAACGACCACTGTGAGCAACTCAATGGGCTATAAGCAGTCGCCCGTCCCTAATTTAGGGTCACTGGTTCCAGGGAAGGGAGAGAGCCAGTGCCGTAAGACAAACACAACATCCATGCCTCACCGGGATTCGAACCCGAACCCCTTACGGACGAATGATCATAGGCCAGCGCCTTAGACCACTGCGCCACCGGGGCGGCTCATTGCGACAATGGTAACCTTCAGTTGTTTTACCCGTACAGTCGAAATGCGACAGGAGGTAAATAGACAGTGTACTTTATTGGTAGGGGAGCTTTTGAGTTTTTATATCAACATGACTTCATACTTTTGTGACTTATCTATCGAAGTACCTTCAATCTGTATAGATCTCACAGTACCGACAGGTGTCAGCACGTCCGCGCTCACTGCTTTAGCACGGAAGTCTCTAAACACGAATGTCGGTTGCTTCGACTAGCAAATCCTGTGATGATTATATTCAAATTAATCGGAACTTTTGTCGTTCTGGGTGGTGAAGTGGTTAGCATACCCGCGTGCTATCTGGGAGAAGCGGGTTTAAGTCCCGCTCCAGGACGATGAAAATTTCAAGTTTTCGTATTTTATCTGACTTACCCTCCTTGTCACATTTACACCAAAAATCGGATTGTCATCTTCAAAATTTGTAGTACTGATGTGTTTTGTATGGAGAACCCATGAGCTGTTTAACGTTTTTTTGTTTGTTTTCGGAGAGAAGGGGAATGGAAATGTGGAGGCGTTTTGTTGAAATTTGGACGCACAAAAATATGAGGAATTTCCTATATATTAGAAAAAAAAATATATATATGACAGATCACTTACTATTTTACCAGACATAATATATGCCAAACAACATTCTGGAGTATTTATTCCAACGGAACTGTCTTATTTCAACAGAACAGTGTTTTGAGGTCTTACTTCGGGGCATTAGGTAGTTCTTTGCTAATACAAAATCATTCACATTCATGAGGAAAACAACGTGATTGTCAGAATAAATATCTCGGTGTGGAGACATACTTTTCATTGTTAAAGGTTTTTTTGAAAGGTACTTTATAGTGTCCTTATATACGCACTTTTACAACAGCACGAATCGTGATGGGTAGTTGACGTGCTGCCATCTATTGGCCGATACGGAGCATGGTATACAACTAGCTACTTATTGAAGTCGTCCTCAATTTTAGTATTAAGATAGATTTCGACTTGCATTCATCTGAGAAATTGCATATATTCCTTATGATATCGTGCACAAAATTATTTTATCATATATTATTCAATATGATCATTTATCACATATGTTAAGTAACCTCACAGTAAATTTCTTAAGAAGCACAACTTCCCACGATAAAACTTTCTGCGATATAATTCAATATGATCATTTCTCGCATATGTTAAGTAACCTCACAGTGAATTTCTTAAGAAGCAGAATTCACCCACGATGTAATTCAATATGATTATTTGTCACATATGTTAAGTAACCTCACAATGAATTTCTTAAGAAGCAGAATTCACCCACGATGTAATGCAATATGATTATTTGTCACATATGTTAAGTAACGCCGCCCCGGTGGCGCAGTGGTCTAAGGCGTTGGCCTCTGATCATTCGTCCGTAAGGGGTCTGGGTTCGAATCCCGGTCAGGCATGGATGTTGTGTTTGTCTTACGGCACTGGCTCTCTCCCTTCCCTGGAACCAGTGACCCTAAATTAGGGACGGGCGACTGCTTATAGCCCATTGAGTTGCTCACGGCGGTCGTTAAACCTCCAATCAAAAAAAAAAATGTTAAGTAACCTCACAATGAATTTCTTAACAAGCAGAACTTCCCCGACAAAAGAGTGTTCCTTTCACATGACTCTCCTCGTAGGCTCCGTCTACTCGCAATCACCAAAGTAGCTTGGAACCAATCGTGTGGTGAAAATGGCCTTAATCGCGATTTCGTACATTTTTTTTTATTGGAGGTTTAACGACCACCGTGAGCAACTCAATGAGCTATAAGCAATCGCCCGTCCCTAATTTAGGGTCACTGGTTACAGGGAAGGAAGAGAGCCAGTGCCGTAAGACAAACACAACATCCATGCCTGACCGGGATTCGAACCCGGACCCCTTACGGACGAATGATCAGAGGCCAGCGCTTTAGACCACTGCGCCACCGGGGCGGCTTCGTACATTCACTTGTGAAATACGCCTCCCGGGCGGCGGCTGCTGATTCAATGTTTTCGCTATTTGATTATCCCTTACTGTTGGCTAATTTTTACAATCCTAACGTCATGGATTCTGCCGAGGAATTAATAGAGCTACAGGGCGAAAAAGAAGAACTTGATTTCTTAGAAGAAGAAATCAAGGTTGCAAAAACATTCCAAGATAATTTTGTGTTAGATGTTTATTTCGCATGACGCAGGAGAGCATCGCTGTTATTCATCATGAAGTTTTTAATGTAGCATTTCTCGTACACGCTTTATTAAATTTTCATGTTCTTATTATCAGACATTGGCGAAATATCTGAAACATAAAATTTAGTACCTTGTTTTGTAAAACAAAAACATTTAAAAGCTCAGACAAATACGTAATAAGGAAACAAACTAAGGTTCGCACGCTAGGCAATCTGCTTAAAAATTAAATCCATGCATAACATTAAATAAAAGAGAAATTATAGATATTCTTGTTTTATTCTTTGAGGAAAGTAGAGCTTAATTCGTAATTTAACGGTCCAAATATATTCCATCAATTTTCTATCTTTTTTCTTTTTTTTTCTCTTTTTTGAAATTAAAATTCGAAGGAATGCTACGAGGTTTCAACTGGCTTTGATTCGCAGTGTCATAATATCCAAAAGCTTTTTCCTTACCAAAGTGGACAGAACATATTGGAGAGTGCACATCGGTATGGAAATCACCGCGTTTCATTTTACACAGCCATTCCTTTAATAATTTCGTCTTTTTCAGAGGAAAATAAAAAAATGTTTTTCATTCGCCTACACAATTTAGGTTTCAGGTTTTATTAGCACAACAATACAATGAGCAAAAGTGAGACATGTCGTTTATAAATTTACGAAAATCGCGATTTTCCTGAACCCTTGCAACGTAATGCCATGCGTATGTAAACAAACTGCTGTTGGTCCTCGGCCACTAAACGGCTTTCCCATGATGCAATGCGAGGTGAATAAGGTCCATTCTTTGGGTAAAGAACAATCCGCCATCTGCCGAGCTACTCAGACTCCCAGCACGTGATTGTAACCTTCTCGGTAGCATAATTACTTCGCAAATCGGATATGTTAGTTTTGTTACGCCAAAGGCTTTTGTTTGTTCTTCAGATTTTCAGAAATATTTTCAGTAATGCCAAATACTTTTCGTACGGATCCTTAGGCCAAACTGTAATATTTTCTGAAATTTTATTTAAATAGTAATACTAATGTTGTTGCATATTTTTATCACCAAAATAAGGAATGGGCGGGATATCCCAAAACAGCAACAACAAAAAAATGCTCGAAGCAAATAGTCATCAGATCGGAGGAAACCAAAGCTTCACTGCCGTAGTCCCCCCTAACGCGTTTTGCTCATGAAGTTTAACTTTCTCTCAGAGCATATTATCTCTTAAGATGTGGTGGCGCTGTTGCCGCCTGTTTTACATTATCTCTATAAGAGTTGACCTTCTTTAAGCGTTGGATATTCTTTGCCTTGAGCCTCCTTCATGGAGAGCCGCGGGTGGCCTTGTGGTCAGCGTTCGGGACTGCCATGGAGATAACAGGCTCGATCCTGGGCAGGTACGAACGTTCGAACCACTAAATACCCGCCGTGCGTCGGATGGGTACGTTAAGCCGTCGGACCCCGGGTACTGGCACCCGGGAATAAATAAGGGCGTCTTCCTCCCCCTTTCTATCTCGCTTCCGTGTCACTTTCGTATCGGGCACTCTAGCTCAAATCTCCCAGCTTCCTGTTTCTAAGGGTTGTTTAAGACTTGGGGTCAGACACTCCCTTCGTAAAATCCTCTACATATGATCTCATCTGATATGATCCTTCACGGTTAAGAGACTGAGGGCATCTGCAGAGCAGAAGTATTTTTCTAAACTCCTAGGTTGTGTTTGGCTCATGGCACTGGCTCCCTCCCTTCCCTGGAACCAGGGACCCTACATTAGGTTAGAACGACTGCTTATAGCCCATTGAGTTGCTCACGGCGGTTGTTAAGCCTTCAATAAAAAAAAGAGTGTAACCTAGACCAATTTCGGACGAATGAACAGAAGCCATCGCTTAGACCACTGCGCCACCAAGACGGAGATTGGAGACGTAAGGAGAAGAAGAAAACCTATGAGTTCAGCTGACGTCAAAACTTAATGAAACTGCTGCAGTTCTCTTGGTGAGATCTATATAAAGGACTACCGTCGGCGTGAGAAGTTGGCTTCCACGAAGCCTCGGAGTGATTGAAAAAAGGGTGTTATTTCTGGTTTTTAATGGCGCAGACTAGCGTGGTAAGTGTTTGTATTTGTTTTGGTTTGAAATTACTGTGTGTATATTGTACAAAAAAATAAAATATGGTATCCCTGTGCTATCAGATCTGTTGAAGTTTGGATTTAAATCGACAGCCGGGTTGTGCGTCACAGTTAAACGTACAGCTTTGCTTGCTGAATTTACAGTTGCAATTTTTTTCTCACTTCTTATTTATTATCATTTACCTGTGCTTTGCGGCGTGATAATTGCTTTTATCTCAGAATCTGTACTGCATAAAATACGTTAATTAACGTATATTTTGGTGTCACAGTGATGGCTTTCACTTAATTACTTATTTTTCTGGTAAATATGACCTAATACTAATTGTTATTAAAAGCAACGGTATACCCGCTTTAAGATTTGAAAATGTGAAAGCTGTGCTGCTTTCCGTTATTTCAGATTGTTGATGATCTCCAGTATAGAATTGGTTCGAAACGTCTTCCAGAGAAATATATGTATGAGAGAGAGTATTGATGTGTTTAAAAGTATATTCTGTGTACATATGCAAACGAATTAATCTATACATTCATTTATCAATATGTGATTGAAGGGTGTTGAAGTTTCTGTGTGTGGAAGTAGAATACAAGAGAATTATATATTTTCTTTATTCTAGAGGTGTAAATTTACAATACTTCTGTTCGGACAACTCAGAATGTTGTAAGATTGAGGTTTTTGTCATAAAGCAAAGTTATATATAATTTTGCTTTTCCTTATTTTTTTTAATGGGTGTAAATAATCAAGAAGTGCTTATAGCATTGTAAAATGTGTTTATTTACTTGCATTTTAACCTACTTATTGCCTTGAAAAAGCCTCTCAATGGAGAGTGAAAGCTCGGCAAATCTATGTATGCCTTGCACCAGTAATTACACGGATTTTACTATGCCGGAAAATCTATGTATGCCTTGCACCAGTAATTACACGGATTTTACTATGCCATAAGCACTTTTTGATTGTGCACAGTCTGGCGTCCTTTGAACTAATGTATAGGTGTAAATATTTTGAGGTTACATACGCAATGGAAAAGCCTTTAGGATTGATTTCGTTAAGTCCATGTAAAAAGTGTATTTTACGATTTTTCATACCCTTCCGTGGATCGAGTAAATGTTAGTAGAATGGACAATTTAGTAGCGGGAACAAATGTTACATTTTGTGATATCAGTGGTATCGCAGATCTAAGAGCCAGCCTGAAACAGAGTTGATATATTGTGTCTGTTATAGCTGCATTTGAGAGCTGAAGGAACTTGATGTAAAACATGATGCATGGACTTTCAGGTGGAAATTAAGAAAGAGAGTGAGATAGAGAAACAGCAACAACAATGTTACATTACAACATAATACTTTTGCAAATGGTGAACTTACATGATGTTTGATAAGTGCTGTGTGCTTCAAGAGCATATTGTAAGTCAAATTTTTGGTTTGTGTCCTGGCTGAGTGATAGTAATGCTGATCTTGTCTGAGGGCTTTGCTGTGGCATGGGTGGATTATTCTTCTACGCTAGTCCTTTTAATCAGTGAATGCAATTGAGAAATACCCCATCTGTTTTTTGCTCATTAGAATCCTTAAACTATAAGAAAAATATGTATAGAACAAAAATTTCACAAGGATAGATTAGGACCAAATTGTAATAGGTCTTAATTTTCCTCAGAAAAGTGTGATCATCCTTGAGTTCCATTTGGGCAGGTCAGTGCTATATCCTGAGATCATAAAGACCCAGAAACACATTGGATTCATTTCACAGTAAGCTTCAGTTTTGTTGCTGATTGGAGCAAAGATCAATTGAAGGATGCAAAACATTGTTCTTATAGACTGTTTTATTGGATTAAGCTCCAAATGATTTCAAACCTAAGTGACTAGTGATGATATATGCTTGTCCTGGCCTTTATAAAATGAAACCTGATACATAGGACAGTAATAGTTCCACCAGAAAAAGCATACGCTGGTTGACATGATTAGCAGCTGTTAATGGCTTTTATTGTTCATCAGATGCCAGCTCTTACAATCCCTGTGTTTGCTTGTCAGACTTCTCAAAATTTAATTTTGGTGATTCTATACTGTTGGCATCCTAAATTGTTTGGCAGGAATTTACAGTAAAAAAATGTGTGCAAAATGCTGGGCACCCTTGCCACTGTTTCATCAGGATCTACACTTTCTTATTCATGATCATATCAGGTGAACATGGCAGGGTCTGTGGGATCAACAGGTGGAGAATAAACTGCACCATATTAAACCTATCCTTGGAGTCTAGTGTTCTCCCTAGATTTTTTCAATAGCTGGGTGGCAAGAAATTTCAGCTGCATGGTACTTTTAACGACCCCTTCCCCAATAAAAAAAAAAAAGGATGTTGTTTTTCTTAACATTATTATACTTATTAAACATCTTTAGCAGTGTGGTAGGCATTAATGTAACATAACATGATAAACAACATTAGAAAATTGTACATCAGTGATAAAAAAAAATGAGTACTTACTAATAAATCATATTCAAAACAGATTTTGACCAGTTTTCATCAATATTTATGGTGCATGTGGGTATAACTTTTCCACTCTTGCTGTTATGCGCCTTGTGAAAACGTTCATTAAAGGAAATTCAGCTGGACAGCAAAGAAAATTAGCTGGGCGGGCCGCCCAGTAAAAAGGCTCTTGGGAGAACACTAGAGTCTGGAAATTGCATCGCCGGAACCATGAGGAAGTTGTTCTAGCATGTCTTCGCATTGGGTATTGTCGTTTTACTCATAGCTATTTTCTGTGTGGCAACACTGCCTTGATGTATCACCACACAGATGTATGAGACATGCAAGTGCCTACTCACTGTCTCTCATGATTTATGTAGTTGTGTTCGTTTTTGTAATCATCGGTTTCACTATTTTCAGTCTCATTTGCTGGACGACGGCGCAGCTACGCTTCAGAATCTCTTAGGCGACCAGTGCTATACTTTCACAGTTTGTTCATATTTAAAACAAGTTGACTTTTTAAAACATCTAGTTTTTTTTTTTGTTTTTTTCTTTCATCATTCTCATTCTTAACCTTTACCAAATCAGCGTGCTCTTAACCATCACACCACTTTTTTAGTACTCTTTCTCTGATGGTCCTGTATGTGGCGCTCTTTGGCCAAACATGACCCTTGCAGCATAAAAATCAACCAACCAAAATGCTAGGGAAATTATTGTAATCAGATGAAAGATTTTTTCTATAAATTTTGCCTGTTACACAGGGGTAGTGACTGACATCTGTTTGGCTTCCGATTTAGTCTTTTGCAAGTTAATACTTCTGTAGAAGCCCAAAGGATTCCCATCATCCATGTTCAGAGCAAAAAGTTGCTTACAGCCAATTTTTCAGACTTTGCACTTGCAGGTAAATTTTGTGAGAAAAAGTCTGTAAAAACATTTTATAATTTTGTAGATTTTATATACCTCAGTCAGTCCCAAAGAAGAGCTAATGGTCACATTGTATAGAAAACTTCTACATAGATTTTCCAGGCAAGGAATGACATCACTTACTGTTATGTAGTACTTTAGAGGAAGGAAGAAGTCTGAGACAAACACTTTTGCCAAAGGAATGCTGCTTTGGGCAAATTGTGTTTGAGTACAAATGGCTTACAATGCCATGCTTACAGATGGAAAGAAAGGTGTTAGAGCTTATGGAGGTTATCCAACTCTGGTGTCCATTGAGGTACAACATAAGGATGTCGCCAAGGAGGTACCAGCCGACCCTGAACTTTTCTCGCCCATGCTGTTGTCCATCCAGTTCAAGATGGGCCATTTTTCTTTTTAACTTTAAGATATAATCTGGACTCTGCCAAGTAATGAGTCTGGTGTTTTTCGTCATGTAGCCCTACATATTTTACGCTAAGAAGTGCGTTGTTTACTTCTCCTTAAAAAGGTTATCAAAATGGCATCCGCAGGGCCATGAAAGTTAATTGTGTCCACTCTTCCAAATCCTTAGTTTAAGCCATCTTTTATGTTAGTATGGCCAGGAATGAATGAGGAGGGTGGGTAGGTATTCACTGAGAAAGGTCATTACTAATTGCTCTGCTGTTTGTGCTACTAAGTATGAGGTTCTAACAAGGAAAGTGGAGTCTAAAGCTATACCAGTGCTTTTAAGCCGAAAGTGGATTCTAAAGCTATACCAGTGCTTTTAAGCCGAAAGTGGAGTCTAAAGCTATACCAGTGCTAAAAAAACAGAAAGTGGGGTCTAAAGCTATACCAGTGCTCTTTTAAGCCTGCTCTAGGGCAGTGAGGGAGCAAGATGCGACTGGCAACTTCTTCGGAAGAGATGAGTGCAAGACAAGGCTGCTGGCTTGAAGAAAGGAAGTTAAGGAATCTGAAGGTATTGTGTCTGCGTGTTCTTGCCTCTCAGTGGTAATTCACGAAAACATTTGCTTTCAGCCTGTTCTCATAGGCGCAAAATTTTAATCAGTGAGTGCTGGTGGCAGTTTGTCATGTTTGTTCTACGATATGCAACTCTCCAGGTTTTACTAATTTTGTTGAAAATGGATGGATGGAACATTAACAGAAAAGGACCCCATTTTGAACTATATTTTTTGGTATTTCAAAAAGTGCAAAAACTTCGAGACAGTTTCAAAATTAATGAGCATTTATCCAAGTACACTGTTTGACATAGAAATTTCCCTACCCAGAAGGAGCGAAGATAGTGGGCTGAAATTGAGCATGCAAATAGGAATACATAAGGGTTTACTTTGATGGTGTTTTGAGCTACGTACAGTGTTTATCAGATGAGATAATGCAGCACAATGGGTACACCTTGGTAAGTGGTTGCACCGCCATGAACGACCATACAGGCAGCAATATGGCGTGGCAATGAGTGATACAATTGACGGATATGGTCCTGAGAAATGGAACACCAAGCACAGTTGACTTGCTCCCAAAATTAATTGATCATGCGCAGGCTGATTCGATTGCAGACGACGTCCAATGTGGTTCCACAGGTTTTGTATTGGGGATAAGTCGGGCAATCTTTGCTGCCCATGGCAGTATTTTAACATGTTGTAAACATTGTCTGGAGACCCGAGCAGTGTGTACACGGGTGTTATCTTGCTGGAAATAGGGATGCTGTAGGGAATTCAGGAACAGTATCAAAATGGGCTGCAGAACCTCGCTCACGTATTGTACGGCTGTCAGTGGGCCCATGATGCAAACAAGACGTGACCTGCTGTCATGTGCAGTAGCACCCCATAACACGATGTCTGCCTGATGGGCGGTGTGGCGGTCGCAAGCGAAACCGGGATCAGTCTGCTCACCAGGTTGTCACCAGACTCTGATCCGTTGATCATCAGCACCCAGACAAGAACAAGATTCATCACTGAAGACCACAGTAGTCCATTTGTGACCCCAGTTCACATGACTTCAGCACCAAGCCAGATGAGCACTACGATGGCTAGCCTTCAATGTTAGTCGACGTAACGGTTGTCTACCGCACAGGTTTGCCCCATGTAACCTTTAGTTTGTAGTTTGGGTCATTATAGCGACATCCGTGGCCGATGATGCACCACGTCTAATATCGGCTGCAGTGGTTTCTGGTGACGAACGAGCGTGTAAAACAATCCGCCGGTCCAGGAGTGCTGACGTTTGTCGGATTGCACTACTGCCACTCCGACGCATGTACGAACCTTCCTATAGCCACTGGTGCCAACAGTTCATGCATCCTGTTGCACGTGCGCAGCAGTATGATGTGTAGACCAGCCCACTTCACACAGGCCCACAATTCTTCCTCTCTGAAACATCCAAATGTTGATAAACCTACCGACGGCATGTACCTGACATTTTTGGCCTTCGCTGAACACCTTCCCAGCACAAACAACAAATCTGAAATGGCTGTGATCTGTACACCCGCCGTGCGATTTGCATGTTTGTAGCACACCGCCTTCTGGGTGGGGCAATTTCTATGTCGAGCAGTGTATATGGGGGTTGCATGAATTCCTTTGCAGCCTGTAGTAAAAATAATTAAAAATTATGTGTTTCAGTGCTTTGTAAATAAAGTTGCTATCAAACTTGCCCCAGCAAAAATAATACTCACCCTGATTTTTAAGTCTAGCAACATCCCTAGTACAACCACGAGAAAGATTCATGCATCAAAGTTGCTAAGACCAGGCTTGCTGTTAATTTTATTCCCTTAAAAATTCAGCAGCAAAAACTTCCATTCCTATTTTTTACATTCGTATGTACTGTTCCAAATCTCAAAATTTTCAATCTTGTACTAAGCTCAGTTTTTAGAAGCTTAATATTATGCAGCAGCCTGCATTGTGATCTCTGCACAACAAACTGACACTGTAGTCCAGGAAAGATGAAGGAAAAAAAGAAAAAGAAAAACTTTAACCTTAAAAAAACTGCAATAGGAACGATTTTTTCACCATTGTGTTTAAAAATGTGCAGAATAACGTATCCAAAGTTCACACCGATTAGTGCTAGGGAAACCGCTGCCATCTTGAAAAAAATGGTGGCGAAAATAAGTTTTCTACATTTATCTTGTAATTCATTTGGAAATGAAATGTACACACTGTGTATAACAAATTTAAGAATTCAAATTTAATCATTCTTTTAAGCATATTTTAATTGGAAATGAAATGTACACTGTTGTTAACACATTTTAAAATTAGAAGAATATTAAAATACACAACAGTTTGTATTTTGAGAAGAAAACATAAATTAAACAAAAGGACATTAATTATAATTAAGGTCCTTTGTTTAGTTTAAGCATTAATTATAATTTTCTGAACTCCTGTCCTGTTTATTTTATGGCAGTTTTAGTTTGTCACAATCTTCATCAATGCCTAGTTTATTTTGACAGCCTTCTTCATAACAGTGGGCACAAGCAATTGTACACTAAACCATTTTTCCTCCAGCTGCAACACATAGTCGCACATGATGCGGATTACAAACAACAATGATGGTGGAGCAGGAGATAGATCAGTTGTAACTGGGTAATACTAATTTTTTCTTAATTCCCATCCCCAGTCACATGGATTCAAAGCCTCTTCTTCCATCTTCCATGAACATATCTGATAATAGACACGCAAAGTGTGGTACTCCGTGGCAGATGCTGTGGGAGGTAGCCTTTCAGGTGTAACAAAGCATTTGGCTGCTATAACTTTTCCTGTTAGTATTCTTTGGTGCAGATGGGTCAGCATCTCATGCTGTTGACCACCAAATAACATGGGCATTGCATTTTCTCCTGCCAAAGCTATGTCTGCAGGATTCTGGTTTGGAGAAGAGAACTGATCTGTAAAAGTGGCAATATTTTGTTGTTTATCAGCTTGTTTAGTGCTTTCTATATTCCAAAAGTCCTGACGTGCTATCGCAGCCAGTAAAGGCATGAATGAAAAACAGTCTTCTACAAACGTCAAATCCAAGTCTTTGTTTTATATCAAAGATATCAAATGTGGATCTTTTAGGTCTCAATCACTCAATATGAGTGCAGTAGTACAAACAGAATTTGTTTGGTTTACAGTGGAACCACAACAGAATAAGGACATCAGTATCTTCTCCGATTACAGTTACATTATATGTTTCACATATTAGTACAGCAGTTTTGGCAATCTGTTGTTAGCATCCCCATTTGCATTAGTAACATTGATCCTTTTTTAGTAAGATGCTCACCTATGAGAAACAGAATCCGCTGCTTGTTGGTGCTATTGAATGAGAAATGATCTTTCCTTCCTATGAATTTTGTTTTGGGAAGAAAATTGACAATGGGATTAATGCTTGTGCCTACTCTGTGTTGATGAGTATTGTCCTTTATGGATGGGCCTCCTTCATAACCATCAAAAATCACAAAGCAATTGCCGTATTTTTGATAAGCAAAATCGGCACAAGAAGTAGCTATTTCTGCATATGTTGTTTCATTACACCATTGGATATGATGAAGAAAGTAGCCTCCATCAAATACACCAGGAAGCTTGTCTTGCAAAGTTTGCATCCCGACGTGCTGCGAAATAGCAGGTGCCAAAGGAAATTTTTAGCCTTTCAAAGCAACGTCCCTGATTCAAATAAGGAAGGGGGATGTGCACATAGCTCATATGTTAATGCTTCATCTAGGTTGAAAACATCCCGACGTGCTGCGAAATAGCATGTGCCAAAGGAATTTTTTTAGCCATTCAAAGCTACATCCCTGATTCAAATAAGGAAGAGGGATGTGCACATAGCTCATATGTTAATGTTTCATCTAGGTTGAAGTTTCCACCATTAGTTATAAGTAGCATTCACTGAAATAACAATCCTGTTTCAGTGCTCACTTCCTTTCTTATTTTGATACTACAAGTCAGGGTTGGCGTGTTTTTGCCACAGTGGAAAAAAACACGGTAAAAACCGTCCTGGCAAAAATACGTTTTTGACAATTTTTGCCACCTGTGCAAAAAAAAAAAAAAAAAAAAAAAAAAAAAATACATTTTCAATAATTGTTGTTACGTTTGGTTTGTAAATGCTCATCTAAACGAATATTCAAGAATATTTTTTTTTACTGCTAAACTGAGGTTGCCCCTACAGATCTCTTCTGTCTGGATTCATTGAAACTGGTTCTGCCTGTGTTTTCTACTCTCAATTGACAAGGAAGCTGACACTGAAAGATAATGCCTCAGAGGGATTTGAGACAGGGGATTAAGGGATTAGTAGCAGGCAGAACCAGTTTCAGCTGGTGGTGGTCAAGACTAAAAGTTTCTTCTGCTAAATGAGGTGACACAAAGAATTGGAAGCTGTTGTATGTCAATATAGTGCAAGTTAACCCTTCCTTTTTAGTTGTGTGTTCTGACTTGCTAAATTTAAATAATGTTTAAAGGTGGAAGAAAAAAAGATCTTGTATGGGAGCATTTTCAAGAATTAGAAATTAATGGAAAATAGACTGCCAAATGCAAAAAGTGTGGCAATTATGCAGAGCAACAAAGCAGCAAGAATGAAACACATGTGAGCCGCCCCGGTGGCGCAGTGGTCTAAGGCGCTGGCCACTGATCATTCGTTCGTAAGGCGTCTGGGTTCGAATCCCGGTCAGGCATGGATGTTGTGTTTGTCTTACGGCACTGGCTCTCTCCCTTCCCTGGAACCAGTGACCCTAAATTAGGGACGGGCGACTGCTTATAGTCCATTGAGTTGCTCACGGTGGTCGTTAAACCTCCAATCAAAGAAAGAAAGAAAAAGAAAGAAACACATGTGAGCAAGTGCTTAAGGGTTCCTTCAGCAAATGATTTTGACAATTTGTTGCCGTCTTCAACTTCAATTGCCATTAATAGGGATAATGACATTTAGCATTTGACAACAGAACTGAATGAGCCTGCTGCTAAGAAGGCAAAGATTTTGCAAGACAACTTAAATAAATTTGTAGTGAAGACACCAAGTAATGAAAAGGTTAAAATTGATATTTTGATTGCAAAACTATTTTATGGGTGAAACATACAATTTGCTGTTGTTGAAAAAGAAGCATTCAAAAACTTAATCCATGCATTACGACCTGGGTACAAACCTCCCACTCGGAAAGATCTTTCAAGTGAACTGCTAAATAATGTTTACACTGAATTGGAACAACAAATGAAAGAAAATTTTAAACATAAGCAAGGTACTTTGGTAATTGATGGCTGGAGCAACATTCACAATGAGCCTATAACAGCTGCGTGTGTTCAAGTTGGAAAATCTTCATGTGTTGTGGATGGTGAAAATTCGGGGACAACCAAAAAGACTGCTGAATATTTAGTTGAAAAGGTTAACGGAATCATTGCTAAAGTGGAAAATGTGTACCAGTGTAAAATAAAAAGTAATGTTACAGATAATGCCAAAAATATGGAAAAGATGAGAACATTAATAGCACAAAAAAGTGCACTGGTTGGATACGGCTGTTCAGCTCATCATTTGGGGGAAGATATAACTCTTCAAATGTGTTGAAGCAAGTTGTTGAAATCCAGAAATATTTTTGAAGCCATCATGCTCCAGGAGCTTGGCTTAAAGAGTGTGCTGATTCTGTAAGACTTCAGTTACCATGCAACACTCGGTGGAATAGTCAGGTTAGTTGTCTGGAATCGTTTGTACGCAACCACAGTGCCTACACAATAATTTCTAATGGTCACAATGACATAATGGACCAAAACATAGTACATAATATACGAGATTTTAATCTTTATCGTCAAGTCAAAGATCTGCTTCTGCAATTGAAACCTGTAGCAGATGCTTTAAATATTTTACAAAGTGATTCTGCTACAATAGCTGATGCTTGTAGCTTATGGCATTCCCTGCTAAGAAATGATGTCTTACATCCTCACTATGCTATAATTAAGAAAAGGTTTAAGAAAGCGATTCAACCATGCCACTTGGCTTCATACTTACTACATCCAAAATATAGAGGTGAATATATCAGTAATGAGCAGAAAGAAATTTAAAGAAAATGGCTGGAAAATATAAATTCTGAGTTTCTGCCTTATGCTTTAAAATTTGATTTAAAAGATAGGCCATTCCTTGCAATGTACTTTTCAGAAAATGCGATAATTTCATTGACTGCTGAAAAATGGTGGAACAGTGTATCAGGTGCCTGTGACATATCAAAGGACGTTTGTGATTTTGTAGCTCACCTTCAAATTTGTCCTGCGAGTTCAGCTGCTATTGAAAGGACTTTTTCGAAGTTTGCGTTTATTCATTCAAATATTCAAAACAGACTTGGTGTGGAAACAGCAACAAAACTGTTGTTTTATTTTGGCAATCTTCAAAAACAAAAACAAGTATAGCATTTTTTGTACATCCTCAGTGAGGTAAAAATTATTAAAACAGGTAACATGAATTCCTTCTCTTCTATTTCATAAGTTTTTCATCTGTTTTTTTATTTAAAGACATTTTTTCCAATTTTGCCGTTTTTCTCCATTTTTGCATGGTTTTTGCCACTGTCCCTGCAAAAATACCTTTTTGCTGGCAAAATGACCAACCCTGCTACAAGTAGATGAAAAACTTTGTCTGAGTGCTTTGCACAATATGTGAATACCTCCTTTCCTATCACTGCAGTTAACACACTTGTACCAACAGCTCTTAAATCACACACATTGACATAAGGACCACTTGTAACTCCTGTCATTATGTTCTGCAAAGAATCTTCAATATTGAATGGTGAGATTAACTGCAACCGTGCAAGGACCTTGTTGAAATCAGTAGTATCCCTTAGTACTCTAGACTTTCTCAGCTAGCTCTCTGTGTTGTTCACTTGTTTCATAAGCGATGGAAGTTAGTGACTGCATGGCTTCATTGTGTAGAGAAACCTCCATTGATAAGACCACTGTTGGTATTGATAAAACCCACAGAGACCTCTGGATATCAGAAAAAGTACTTCCACTTTTAAGGCCACCAGTGCTTTTCAAAGATCTCATAAGCACTTGCTCAATCGCAAGATCACATGCTAATCCAGACCATATTTTCTTAGTTCTTCTGATAATGTAGAAACCTTGTTGGAATCTTGCATGGACTGAGGAATGCAGTGTAGGTAAGGGCACCATGTTTTATAAGTACAGGTAGGCAGACTTCAGATAGTTATGTCCTGCTGCTGGAAACACAGGAAGTGCTTCTTTCACTGCTTGCAGATGCAAGTCCGAGTTTCCAGTTCTATTGGATTCAATGAACTTACGAGCAGGGCTGACCATGTTTATGTATTCCAGCCAAAGTTTACTCATTTGTAACTTATTCTACAAGTCCTTTTTAATTGTTTCCAGCATGTGGGTTATCTTACACATAGTTTCACATGACGTGATTCCTTCAAAAGTAGTTAGTTGTGTGTGACATAACATATTCATGCAAAGTTTTAACTTCATCTATAAGAGCGTGTTTCTTTCCCTCCTCATATTCAGGAAATGTGTGCTCGATTAGCATATAGCTAATAGCTGAATCAACGATCAAATGTCCTCGAAAGGCATGTGACACCGCCTTCCCAGACATGTGAACTACTGCATTTTCAGTATCCAATTCTTGGAGTACATCACTCAGACCTGAACCTTCCATCAAAGTACTTAATTCTTACCCATCAAAGTATCTAATTCTTACCAAGTTGGTGAGATACTTGAGTGCTGACAGAATGCATGTCATATTGCTAGGCTGAAGGTCTATAATTGGTAAACAGAGAATTGAAGACTTCTGCAATGGATTTATTAATGGGTTGGTGTAAAAGATTTGCATAGTCCCAGATCAGTTTGGCATTTGGTTCCTAAAGTGCCTTGAAACATGCCACAGAAGGTCAGTGTTACTTCCACCAAGGGATAAATTGGACAGGTCTTCAAATTTAATTTTCCTTCTTATTGCAGTCATTTCCCTGTACTGCAGTGATGGAAAATTTGGGCCGAACTGCACCAATTTTGAACTGGGCCAATTTCATTATCAAACTGCTACAAATTATGAAAAAATGTAATATTTGCGCCCAACTGCGCCGAAATGGCAATCCACAACAAAAACTGGCGAGCAAAAAAATGTTTTTATGACAAAAAATGCCGTTTTAAACGGTGAATCGAATGACACTTTTTTAAGGTCTACACATAATTTGGTAAACGTAAAACGACGCTTACACGTACTGCCAATCCCAACATTTCGGAATGCTTTTAACCTACCTTCTAATTCGTTGTTTTTTCGGCATATGTGACTAATAGGTTTCGTGATGTGGGTGGAGCTTATGGAGGAGTTTTGTTGTAATCATGTGGTATGTAGGAGAAACGATGCCTGTACGTTATGAAATCCTGATAAAGATTGTTTACAGATGATTTGGTGGTCTTTCGGAGTGCTGTGCAAGTGAGATTATTTATATGTCGTTTCCCTGCTCTTTGGGATGGCGCAGTTATTTCGTTCTGGGCGAGGTCCGCGATTAAATAAATACAGTGTAAGGTCAGACGTTAGCTATTTCAATGACGCAAAGGACGACTGAAAATGGCTCTCTCGTGGCAGGATATGATGGTTCTGTTTCTAAAGGATTCAGAGATGCCAACTTTTACGGATTTTCCGTAGTTTGTTCAGATTTTCACTCCATCTTATGGTTTTATGAAAGTCACCCAAAAAATGTCGGAAAAGTCCACGCAAGATTTCTGCACGCAATTTTCTATTTTTTACCGTCTTTTGGTAAAAAAACCCCGCACTTTACAGATTGTCCCTTTGCGCCTTCGATGTCCTGACTTCCCCTGCTAACGGGGCGGAGTTTTGTCACGTGATTCCTCGTACAGACATTTGAGAGTGCTGTGTGCAAAAGCCAAGAGGGAGCTCAGCTAAGCGCCTTTTGCAAACTCTACATTGTAGCTTTGTGCTTGTGAAAATTTCAGTTCAAACGTTTTAACCCTTTCCACTCTACTGTTGGGTGGCACCCAAAATTACGAAATCGCCGAATGACGCCTCTATATATAGCTTGCATGTCGCCGCTCGTGAGACATTTCTTTTTTGTGAAATAGGTTGGGGGATGTCATCGGCGTTTCAGGTGTCCCCTCTATGCCAATGACGCCTCTATAGCTCACATGTCGGTACTCACGAGACATTTCTTTTTCGCTGAATAGGTCGGGTGTCATCCGCCATGCCCATGACGCCTCTATAGCTCATGTCGGGCCTTGTGAGAATTCTTTTTCGCATAATATGTCTGGTGTTACCCTCCATACCGATGAGGCTTCTATAGCTCGCATGTCGGTGCTTGCAAGACTTTTCTTTTTTGCTGAATAAGTGGGGTGTCACCTGCCACGCCGTTGATGCCTCTATAGCTCGTATGTCAGGGCTGGTGAGCCAAAACTGAGCTTTCACTGCTAGTTGTGGCCTTTACTGCAAAAAAACAAGAAGAAGAAAAAAACAAAAAATGAGAGAGAGAGAGAGCTGGGTGAGTATGTGTGAAAGGTTAATTTAGATTAAAATGAAAAAAATGCAAAAAGAAGAGTGGACACTAAACCTTATGGGGAAAGAACTGAAAAGGCTATAGCTGACGATTCTGATTGCCAACCGACGTCTGATGATGAATAAAATAAATTTAATATAAGTATAATTTCTCCACACAAAAAAATAATATTAAATATGTTTTTCTAATTACAAACATATCCAATAAATTTAGTTTTCATTAGTCAATTAATATAATTTTTTTCAAGTGTGCACCTGAAAAAAAATTTGTGCACCCAAATTTAGAAACTTAGGTGCACAAGGTGTATCTACATAAAAAAAATCTAATTCGCGCCCTGGTGTAGAGAGTTCTTTAAAACCTGAGCCATGTGCAGATGGGAGTCATCTAGACCCCGGACTGCCCGCCAGGAAAGGTAGCACATGGGGCCGCAGGATCTCCTGTACATAGCGCTGGGCTGTCTTCGTCCCTCGGATCACAGCAAGGGGAAGTCCGGCTGTCATACGTGATGGCTCCCCAGAACATCGTGCCTGCAGTTCAGGACGTGTGCTGCTGTACAGTGAGGTTGGGATTGTAGCGTTCACCTGTGGTCCTCCACAGTCTGACACTGTGGTCGTCTGTTCCCATACAGAAGCAGGATTCGTCGCTGAAGACTATACATTGCCAGTCTGTAGCATTCCATGTTGCTCGCTGCTGAATCACTTCAATTGACGCTGACGATTGTCAGGTGTTAAAGGCAGAAAACATAAGGGCCATCGAGAGCGCAGATTCGTGTATGCCAGGCGTCTAGAAATGGTTTTGGCGGACACAGAAGTTCCTTGTACAACCGACACATGTCTCTGGATATTGGCAAGGACGTCGTTGCATTTGTGCGTGCCGCTCTCACGATCCCACGGTCCTCTCTGTTGGTTGTGTGTCTGGGTCATACAGAGCCAGCCCCCTGTGTCTGGGTACCTTCCTGTGTCCATGGCTTCCAACACGATTGCATTGTACTGTCCGACCGGCCCAAATGGCGGCCGATTCGGTGTGCCAGCCACCCTGCCTCTCATCCCGACGATACGGCCTTGTTCAAACTCCGTCAGTGCCCGTACGCACATCTACAGTGGCTCCTCGACATAGCTATCACTCAGGGATCTCACCTGACTTTTACTGTGCACTTTGGCACGAATGTGGAGTCCCCTGCATGATGCCTTATAAGACCCTAGGATTGCAATTGGGATTGCAGTGCCGGCTTGGATGCATGGGCACGTGAAATTGCACGAAACTTTAATCATTTGTATGTCTGCCCTCCCGGTAGCTATTCGCCGAGTTTCACGTTAATCGTACAGTTTTTTCTTCGTGCACGGATTTTTATGGCAATGAGTGTGGTTTTGAAGTATCAATGCCAGCTTTTTTTGATGTACCAAAACAAAGAATTGTAAACTTTGAGATTATGTTTTAAACAGTAAAAAAAAAAAAATAAAAAAAAAAAATACAAAAATAATAAAAGTACATGAGGATATTTATAGAAATTATAAAACACAATTACAGCTAAATTGTGATGTATGAATTCATACTTTTCCATCTGCAGCAATAAATGATCACCTCGGTGTGTGAAATCTCTGCCCAATATAACAGTGATTACTCTAGGGGTGCTTATTCTGTGAAATCAAACCAAAGTTTCCTGAAATTAACGTAGATCAATACTTTTATGAAAATATATACACTGCTGCTCATAATTATAAAGACAGTATAAGGACACCATGAATACTGGTGATGCACAATACAAAATAATTGCAGGAACAGGAAAACCTTATATTTATGTAATTGATGACAGCATAGCAGAAACATTATTATGCATTTTTTTTTATTATAATTACAAGAAACAAAGCAAATCCCATTTGGACACAGGTCCAAAATTATAAAGACAGCTTGCTCTTCCATGTGTAAACATAATTAATTTACCTTAATAGGTGGTATGGCCACCTTTGTTCTCTAGATAAATAAAATAGGCATACTTTCAACGATATTCCGTAAATACTGAGGATACTGAGGAGTGATCTTGTCCCATGCTGTTAAGACTTCCTTTTCTTACTCAGGAACAGTGGAAAATTGTCTGCAATTAGCATATATACCAATCTAGCCATTGCACCCCAAACATTTTCAATGATGTTCAAGTCTGGAGAATTGGGTGGCAAGTTCAGAACACTGATGTTATTGTCCGAAAACCATTGTTTGCAAACTCTCGAAGTGTGCACTGGGGCATTGTCTTCTGAAAGATGAAATTATCACCACCTGAAGGCCATCAATATGCTCAGTTTTAGATCTAACACTTGAATATATCGTTCAGAATTCATACTTGATGGAATCAGGTCTAAATCGGTTTTCCCATTAGCAGAAACACCACCTCAGAACATAGACGACGGACTAACTTGATGTTGCCTCAATGTCACATCTTTTTCTTTGCGGAGATCATGCCACTTATAATGTAGGTCATCTGGGCCATCTAAATTAAAACTTTTTTTGTCGAAAAAAATAATTGTATCCCACTTGATGCTATTCAGCATCCACTGAAGTACAACTGCTTTCCTCATCTCTTTATGTCTTCTGGTAAGGGCGGGTATCGCTTTCGTTTTCAAGTATTTGGCGGCAGTTGAGCTGTGCAGCACACGTGAAACACTTTGATGGGAAACATTGATGGGTATGGAGCCAGCAATTTCTTTACAAGACATTTTTTTCCTGGATGCTATGGCCATGATGCATCGAATATCCCTTGACGACAGCTTTCGTTTGCGACCGGAACACTTTTTAATGGATCCCTTGATACCTCTTTTCAATGCATTTTCTACCGCACTTTTTGACTTTTTAATTGCAACAGCTATCTCACGATATGATTTTCCTTCACTGTGAAGTTTCCATATCTTTCGAACCTCTACTGCAGTCAACTCCTTTCTACGAGGCATTCTGTTATTACACAAAACGACATATGCAGTATCTTCGAGAACACGTTCACCTACGCAGACATTGCTTTTATTTGCATGACACATGCACGTCATGGATGTTTATTCGTTTTTCTTGGAACTTCTTTTCGTGTCCTTATATTTATGGACATCTAAAAAAAACGTAAAAGTTATTTTACTACCTTTATAAAAGTTGTCTGAGGCTCCAAATCTCATGTTGGATCGGTATTCCAAGTCATGTGCATAATGCGTCAATGTACGATTTCTGCGGATGTTTTGGGCTATGTTCTTGAAAATCCCCAAAGTAGTAAGACGGTAGTGAGCCGTGCGTGTGGATTATCGGCATCATGAGTGTGGCAAATCTTGAACAAACATGGTGCGCATCCCTACCGTGATACTGTCATGCAAAACCTGATGCCTGGAGACCTTCAAAGGCGGTATGACTTTTGTAACTTCGTCTTGAACACCTTACAGGAAAAGCCGTGGTTTGTGGACAACATCCTATGGACTGACGAGTCAACATTTACAAGGGGCGGGATCATCAATCATCAGAACTCCCACTACTGGGGTATGAGAAATCCGTACATGACGAGACAATCACACCATCAAGTACGCTGGTCACTTAATGTGTAGTGTGGAATGTGGAAAACATCCATAATTGGACCTGTGTTCATTGAGGGAAATTTAACCGGTCAGCATTACTTGTAGCTGTTATGGTTATGTGGTCCAGTAAGTGATTGGTTGGATGATGTTCCTTTGAATAAGTTACCACGCATACGGTTTCAACATGACTGCTTTTCTTCCCACAAAACCTTTCCAGTTCATTCGTTCTTATCGCACACGTTCGGCAACAATATTATTGGGTATGGTGGTTGTACGGAATGGCCACCACGGTCACCCAACCAAACACCAATGAACTACTTCTTTTGGGGATACCTGAAAGATCAAGTGTACTCTACGGAACCTTCTAGCGTGGCAGATTTAAAGGAACACATCGTCAAGGCCTCTAATTCTGTAGTCGCTGCATGCTGTTCGAGATGCATTTCTGTCTCGAGTTCAGATGTGCATCTTCGCTGGTGGTGCACACTTCGAACAGTGTGTACGATAAACTACTTGCCAGGTTAGTTGCACCTGTACTACATGAACTGTGTGTTGCGTCTGTGTTGTTTTGTGTGTAATTTAAATGTTTACTGCTTTAACATGTCTTGTCTTTTCTGTAAGTGATTCTGTTGAACCAAGTGTCGTTTTGTACAAAATAAACACCTCTTCTTTCATTTTGTAATTGGACTTTTTTGCGTATCTCTCTTGGTTTCTGAGTTAGTTTTGCTAAGTTCCATATTTCGCCACTAGGAGCGCTGCAAGCACGTTCAATTGATTGAGCATGGTCACTTTCCTATAGGTACATGTTACTATGTTACTTCCGTGGCGGTATGATATGCGGTTTAAAAGTTTGGGGGGGGGGTGAACAGACTTTCCTAAGAACCCTGCATATGTGTTACTCTCATAATTTATTTCCCAAGTTCTGATATATTTTTAAGGAATAGCTTCCTTTATAAAATTTTATAAATTGAAAATTTCTAGTATTTGACCTTTCAAAGCTACAATACTTATAAAAAGTGAAATACTGACAAATAATAAAAAGCAACGTACATAATTGATGCCTGGTGCCTGACTTTGTCAATGGTGCATTTTCTTGCACAGAAAAGACTATTAAATGTATAAAAAAAATTTTCAGTTTGTACAAATTTGAACAATTTGGATATTCACGTAATAAGTCATAGACATAGCCTCTATAAATTCACAGCAAAGTTTTTGGTGTAAGTAACTCTATGGAATAAACTAGTAGTTACAGTTGAAAAAAATGTTTCAATGAATGCAGAGCTGCATTCATATCTGTTGAACACGTTAATGCTGATGGTGAAGGCAAAACTTTATAATGCCGCCCTAGTGGCGCAGTGGTCTAAGTAATGGCTTCTGATCATTCGTCCGAGATGGGTCCAAGTTCAAATCCCGGTGAGGCATGGATGTCGTGTTTGTCTTACAGCACTGTCTGTCTCCCTTCCCTGCAGTCAGTGACGCCAAATTAGTTATGGGATACTGCTTATAGCCCACTGAGTTGCTCACGGTGGTTGTTAAACCTTTAATAATAATAATAAAAAAAAATGAAAAGAAAACTTCATAATGCTTGAGAATTTTTTTTAAATTTTTTTTTCATTTTGCTGCAAATCCTCTGATATATGTTTGCTGAGTCTAGATTCCTGCTTTGGTGTTGACAGATTATGTGTTGGAGTTTTAGGTTTTGCTACAGTCTTTGTACTTACAGAGCTGCTGCTGATTTATCTATTCCAGAAAAATTATCTCCAATTGCTTCATGCCATCTATACACTTTTCCTTAGTTGATTTGTGGTGAATTTTCCAGCTTTGCAGCATGTTCTGTAATGAAGTTTTGCCAACTGCAGTGGTGATCAGATCTTCAATACCAAACATTTAAAACATTGAACATTTCTTTGCTAACATACTATATTTGATGGTATGATAACTGTCCAAGCTGTTTGCACCCAAACTAGTTCTGTGCTATGCATTGACATTATCCATGAAATTAAATGAATGTTCCATAATTGGCCCATGAAAGCAGCATGAGATGATGGCTTTTACAAGTTCACCCATTGTGGAGTACTTTTGTTGTATTCCATCATGTGAGCACATTTTTGAAACTGCTGCCCAGTGTTCATCAATGCCTTGGGAGATTTAATTTTTTGTTTTCTTCACATTTCTCATTGATTGAGTTTAAATTGAAGGATATATCATCACTAATTGCTGTATTGATTTCATATGATCTGATCTTTTTATCAATAACAAGCATTTTGTTAGCAGATAACACTAAGCTTCATGCATCAGCCAATTTCAAAAGGGCTATATAGGTAGAATCATATTAGATATTTCAGCTATATAATGCTTACCTTTGCATTTCTATCTTGCTTGACTTTACATTTCCTGCACGTGGTCCGGTTGTCACTGATGTTATCGTTCCAATCGTCCGTTTCAGGTATAGCTGTTCTTGCCGCTATTCTCGTTTAATGCAGGTTTGCTTCCGTAAACTTCGATTAGGTTCCGTTAATACCAACTTTACCGTTTTCTTTGCATTCATGCATCAGCCAATTTTAACGGAACCTAATCAAAGTTTAGTGAAGCAAACCTGCATTAAACGAGAATAGCGGCAAGAACAGCTATACATGAAACGGACGATTGGAACGATAACATCAGTGACAACCGGACCACGTGCAGGAAATGTAAAGTCAAGCAAGATAGAAATGCAAAGGTAAGCATTATATAGCTGAAATATCTAATATGATGAACATATGCACGTTTAAAGGACAGTAGTTTTCTGATGATATCAGAATTAGAACTACGAAGATTGTATTATATAGGTAGAAGTTGTTTGACCCCTCAAAGATGGGTCTAACTCTGAAAATGTTATTAGAGCAGAATTCTCCATGGATAATTTTTGTATCATGTGTAAGGAGCATGCCAGATAACATTCCTTCAGCTCCTTCGTAAATGAAGATACCAAATGATCATTTGATGTTAGTACTTCTAACAATAGGTTTTTTGGCTTTTTCTCCAACATAAATAAATTTATTTCTGGCATGTGATTATCGCCACACTTGAAATCTATTTTCAAAACATCCTTATGAGTTTTGCACTTTGAGATTATTTCATGTTTAATGAAAAATTATATTTTCTTTACCAACATAAAAAGTTCAATATGCAGTCTATGCAACATAGGTTTTTTGGTCTGAAACAGCTTTATGTATTCATTGAAAATGAAAGTAACATTTAAAAACAACACAGGAGAGTGGAAGCATCAAGGGAGGAAAAAAATACAATTACGGAAGAAATATTTGCTCCATTCGAATCCGACTTCCGTTTTCGGAAATTTATCCTGCATTTTCTAGGTAAAATACAAATATTTATGGAATAAAATAATATTTAACAACAATACTGGGTAGGAAAAACATTGTGAGAAAAAATTAAGACTATAGGAGAAATCTTCCCTTTCTGTACGTTCCATTTTCAAAAGTTTGGAAGGCTGGAGTGTCATCCTCGGACTGAAAACAACTCTCCACCAATCCCCCCTCCCAAATCTGTTCAGTTGTGCATCAATCACATGAATGGCCCAAATGATAACATAAAAGGCGGAATTGCTCGAACCCGGGTGGAAGAATCTCGTGCCTGAAGATAGCGCGAAAATTTTTGCATCGTCTAACTTCGGATTTTCGAAAATTGTTGCCTACAGTTTCAAGCTGAAGTACAATAATTTATGCAACAAAATGACACTTTACAACAATACTGGATAGAAGTAACTTTGCCAGAAAAAAATATCGATTACGGGAAAAACTTTCACTCAGTTTAACTTCCGTTTTTGAAAGTTTTAAAAGACAAAACACCGTCCCCAGACAGAAAACACCCCTGCCCCCAACTAATCCTTCCAAAATTTCTTATTTCTTTTCAGTTTTGCATTGATCTTGAGAATGACCCAAACGATGACAAAAAAAAAAAAAAAAAAAAGCGGAAGAATCTCGTGTATGAAAAATGTAGATACTATGAAATCCTAAAGCAAAGTTACGACTGCTTATAGCCCATTGAGTTGCTCACGGTGGTCGTTAAACCTCCAATCAATCAATCAATCTAAAACAAAGGTTTAGAATCCTTCTAGCTCCAACATGCTGTGTCTCTTAGAAGGACTGAAAAAAAAAAAAATAGAAATTAGAAGTGGGAACAGAGTACCATGGTAGGAAAGATCCAAAGAAAAATTTTGGAAAAAAAATTAGTTTTAGGAGTATATGGTTTCCTGTTAAGTGAGTGTTGCCTCACACTGAAGAGCACCCTGGTGCCAGGATACAGGGAAGGAGCAAAGAGCAGGAATAGGAGGAGCCTAAAAAAATAAAATAGAATAAAACTACACCAGAAAGTACCCTGTGAAAAAACAAAAACAAACAGGTTTTCCCTTAGAGATGCTTTGAAAAGGGCCCTTATGTTTTTTTGCCATCTTTGCTTGCAACACGTGAAAATAACTTTGCGAACATCACGGACAACAGAATTTTCCAAGTTTCTGCACTTACGAAAAATTTAAACATTTTCGCACATAGGTACTTCATGTATATCTTCCGTATAAGGAAGTCACATTTTCTCACATTTCAAAAGCCCTTTTTTATATGTTTTTTTTCTCTCTTATGATTGTTTTAGGTCTTGTATCACTTCCTTGTCAGGGTGATCATAATTATCGAACTTTGAGGATTTCTATCATCCCTGCTAAGAATGCTATGTCATACTAAACTAAGTGGTTTTGATATTTTCATTCACTACTGAACAAATTTAGAATCCACATCTGAATGGAAATAAATTTAGCATATTGTTTTCATACATGGTTGTCGTTTGGTACTTCCATGGAGTTCCGTAGGCAATGCATCCAAAGTGGTACCAGGAGTTGTAGTAAAACTTTCCCCCTCTTGTTATGCGATTTATTATGTGTATTGTTTCATCGTTTTTATGTAATTAAGAAAACTTCAAACACATTTTTTTTTGTTCCAGCCAAAGTTGTATCACAGTGTCATAGAAGATGTTATATCTAACGTTCGTGAAGCCTTTATTGATGAAGGTGTTGATGAACAAATATTGACAGAATTAAAACAGGTATGATAAATAAGTTATGCCAGATGCATTTAGCTGTTGAATAATTGTATCTATTCTGATCATCATACAAGGATTTAAATGTCACTTGCATTTTCTAAAATGAAGTGAGTGAACCAAACACAAGTGTTCAAGACACCAGTTCATCACTGTGGTTGTATTTTTAATTGCTGTGTGAAGTCATTTGGTAGCTACACATTTTGAGTAGTTTATACGAAACTTCAAAAATAGAAGATTCTGTTTTATTCACTGAAGAAAATGTACATTGAATAAGGCTAATAACAACAAAAGAAAATGTATACAAACTTCAGTAAAACAACAACAGCAAGCTTGTTAATATGATTTATCTTAGTTTTATTCCAACAACTGTAACATATTCATTTCTGTTTGCATATTCATTTTTGAATATTACATGAGTATCTTATCTGTATTGATTTTATGTAACTGTGTAATCATCTTTTCACTCTATCTTGCCAGTGTTTTTCATGTTGAAGTGGCACAAAATATAAACACAGGCTAAAAATATATACTGCATATGAAATAGTTAAAAATAAGTGCTAGTTTGTGGCAACTTTTCTCCATTTGTTATCTTTTCAAGATTTGCTACTGATGATATTTTTCTGGGTGCCCTCTTTGTGGAGGTCTCTGTTAGAATCCCAGTGCTAACACCAATTATTAGGTTGTCGGAAAAGTCATGACGTATTTTGGCACCCGATGGCGGTTGGGCGGTTTTGGAAGTACTAGAGGCATGCGCAGCTCTGTGATCGCTATGGCATTTGACAGGTGCCAGTTCTAGCTGCAGTCTAAAAGGAATAGTGAGCGATTTGGTTGATTTGACATCAAGTTGAAGATGGAAGACCAAACTGTGCATTTTCGCCATATTTTACTGTTTTACTTCCGTAAAGGGAAGAACGTGCTTCAAGCTTGTGAAAAGTTGCTTAAAGTGTACGGTGATAATGCTCTACAAGAACGTCAGTGCCAGCGGTGGTTCACAAAATTCCGTGCTGGTGATTTTGACCTCAACGATGCCCCTCGGTCCGAGAGGCCAACCAAGGTTGATGACGACCAAATCAAGGCATTGATAAAGTCAAACCCACGTTACATGGCACGAGAGATTGCAGACACATTACACATCCATCATTCAAGCGTTCACGACCCCCTGAGGAAGCTGGGGTACGTTAGCAAGCTCGATGTGTGGGTTCCTCTTGAACTCAAAGAAGCTCCATTGACAGCGCATATAAACATCTGCGATATGCTCATTAAATGTGAGGAAAACGATCCTTTTTTGAAGCGACTGATAACTGGTGACGAAAAGTGGATTGTGTACAACAATGTGCTGCGCAAACGGTCTTGGTCTCGACGTGGTGCTTCGCCTCAAACGACATCCAAAGCAGACATTCATCAGCGGAAGGTTCTGGTCTCAGTGTGGTGGGATTTTAAAGGTGTTGTGTTTTTCGAGCTCCTACCACGAAACCAAACGATCAATTCGAATGTGTACTGTCGGCAACTGGACAGTTTGAACGAATCCATCATCCAGAAACATCCAGAGCTCGTTCATCGTAAAGGCGTTGTGTTCGATCACGGCAACGCGAGACCACACACAAGTTGGACCACACACAACATTTACAAGTACCACATAAATAAAAAAAAACTGGAACAAGAGTGTGTTGAGTTGCTCCCGGTAATAGTTAAACCTTAAATAAATAAATAAAAAAAACGAGAATGAGGGAGCTCTTGAGTGACGTAGTCTTCAAGAACTGTCAGCTGCGGCGCGCCATGTGAAAGCATTTCTGCTTTTGTGAGATTGCTCGAGGATCTGCTCGGCGCAACAAGGTTCCCGAGGATCAAACGGAAGTCACATGATTCTTATCTCGGTGTTGAAACCTCGCTTTGCTGTTGTCTTTGCGCTGCTATAGCTCGAGCATACGGCACCGCTTATCTGATGGCTTATCCCGCCCCTCAGCAACTTCGCTTTGCTGTCTTTGCGTGACCCTTTGGAGGTCCTCTGCCTTTCCGATTCATTGAAATAGTAACACCATTAGTAGAGATGCCAAGTACTATGTACTTTGAATCCTCCGAAATATCTAATATATGCACTATGAAATATCTATGTACTATGGATTAGATTTCTACGGATATCATGTTCAAACTACGAACTTACGGAGAAGGTGTGAAAAACTACAGATTTTTCCAAAAATCTCTGATATTTCCGTAAAATTCAATTAAAAAAAAAAGTCGATCATAGTCAATTAACACAATAGTAGTTTTAAGTAGTGATTTTTGTGGTAACATCACAAAGCCATCACACAGCAAGCAGGTTTGCTCAACGGGAGTTGATGCTCTTCGTGCGCAGCTGTTCTTTGCCCATAGCAAGAGAAAATCTCTCCCTCTGTCTTTCGCAAACAGCCGAAGAAAACGTCTCACCACAACAGCAGCACTGCATGCATTCCCTTCTTTATCCTTATCATATTCGTCTTCAAAATTAAATATTGTAATTAATTAATATGGATTCTTTCTAGATTATATTTTATTTAACGTTGTAAAAGTGTTGTGTATTCCTTCAACTTTTATGTCATGAACCTTTAAAAGATGTGTTTTATGTTTTCGCCTTAATCATGCAATTGTTCTAAATAGCCTTATCTTGCTTTTGATGTATATATTTCTATTTGTCAAATGTTTAATGTAATGGTTTTTTCTGACGCTTCGAAATGAAGTGATGTTCGTTGCGAAACACCTACTTATGTTTCCCTTTCTTCCTCCTGACTGTTACTACTGCGCGTGCGTGCCAGATATGACATATTTTCTCACGCTCCTCCTTCGCTGTCAGCAGCGAGCTTTTGTTGATGTTACTACGACAGATTTGCGAAAAGCACTTTTTTTCTCTCTTGTAAAAATGTTCTGCTAAACAGAGGGGTGTTTTATTTTATCTTGTCAGATTCACAAGATCTTTTTTTTTTTAATAGCTTGTTTTAAAGATTGCTTTTCCCAGACCATTCTTTATTGGGAATCTTTTAATTTCAGTTTTAATCCTTTTGTTTTTTATTTGATAATTTTATTTTCATTACTCACTCGTGTATTAAGTTGTGACATTTTATTTTCCCGCATCTTAGTAGACAACTACTATTGTGTTAATCAAACATTGCATGGATTTTTATTGTAATTCATTCTATTTGCATTGCCTTTTTATTTCATCCTTTTTTTCAGAATTGATTTATTTATGCAATTTAAAATACCTTTTTGATTAGTTTTTTCATATCATAAGCATTTGTGCTAATTTTTTATCCGGCTTATAAAGCTATGAAACCTTTCAAAGTTAATTGTTCTGTGCGTCGTTGGTCTTTGCTCCTATCGTGTTTGCTGTGTGCGATTTTACTTGTGATAGCGTCGGGTAAATGGCCACTTGCCTCTACTAATATTCTCGGATCTAAAAAGCATAAAAGTTGTCAAACATTCAAGGAGAGTTATTCGCAAGAATTTTTGTGTCTAAAATAGTCTCAGATATCCGAAAACCATGGGTTTTGTTCCCTGTGTGCATTTGATTTTTCAATAGCACATGAGCGAAAAGACGTTGTGGTCAGCATTTTCACTCTAAAAAACGAGAGGAATAACCATAAGTGTGCGGCATCACGCACTTATGGCATAACATATTTATTAATATAACATGTTAAAAGGCAGAGTTGAAATGGTATGTATTTTGTGTGTATTTACTAAGTTTTTTTCCATTTTAACGGTACTTAAGTATGTTGCAAAATTTATCCAAGTATTGTCCTCCATCCAGATTAAAATGTAGCAGTGCACTTTGGGAAATACGCATGCTACCCTGCAAATTTTAATGTGGAAACTTGACTTCACTACGGAAAAACTATGCGCGCCATGTATATGGGCTACTGATAACTGCCTTCAGATGTTTGAATCTCTGCACTAGCAAAATTCAATTGTTCACAGCATTTTGCCGTAAAAAAATTCCGTAATTTTGCTTGGATTTTCGCGCTAATTTGTTGCGCCGAGACACTTGTTGACCAGCGCCCTCCATAAGAAGAGGCGGGGTTTAAAGTACTGATTACTTTGATTTATGTGTAGCTGTGACTTTTGCTTGTTGCTGTGCCCTGAAACCAAAACCATTACTGAAACGACAGAGTTCTAAACAGAGGACGTGCCACACCACAAAGATTTTTTTCTTGGTTGATGTATATGAGTGTAGTCTTTTTTGTACCAAATTTTTTCTGCTGTTTTTGCGGTACCGTGTCAAATTTGATAACAAACAGCATATTCCATTATCCATCTTGTTTAAGTTCTTATTGAAATGCTGCAGAAAACAAAGTTTTCATCAGCTTGGTTTGAAAATAACAAGAAAGACCGAAATGGGGACTTAGTGAAAAATTGGTGCTGTGCTAATGACGATATATTTTCGGCCATGTGCGTTCTCTGCAACAAGGACTTTAGCATTGCCAGTATGGGATTTTTGCAAGTCCTTTCACATGCAGATGGGAAGAAACATAAAGCAGCTGCCAGAAGTATGTCTAGACAGCTCGTTTTCGAAACATCAAATAATGTTTCGCAGTTAACCAGTAAAAGTGTCCAATCATCAAATAATGTTTTACAGGTAATCAGTAAAAGTGTCCAACACTGGCCACCAACTGCAATAAGTGATAAAGTTTTGAAAGCAAGCTCTACTAATACTACTAATTGTTAGAGCAATTATTCATTTCAGTCGTTTGGTGACTTAGCCGAAATATATTCTTTTATTTTTGATGATTCCGCCATTGCAAAATGTCTGAAGTTGTCCGATTACAAAAAAAAAAAAAATCATTATGTGTTGAACTTTGGCTTAGCTCCATATTTCAAAGCCAATATTTTTCATGATATTGGGACTTCCTTTTATACCATTTATATTGATGAAACAACTACTGTACAGGTAAAGAAGCAATTTTACATTCATATATCATATTGGTCAGAAAGTCATACAAAAATTGTAAAATGAATTCTAGATTTCATATCTTCACATGGGCTAAGTTAGAAAAGATGTTGCAATGCTCTATGGATGGTCTGAATGTAAACCTATCCTCAAGAAATTGAATGCTGAATTGAACTTGCAGTCAGTTCCTGACTTGGTTGATTTTGGGACCTGCTGTTTGCATGTGATGCATGGTGCTCTGAAGAAAGGACTAGATAAACTTCACATTGATATTGATACTCTTGCTACTGATATTTATCAGTGGTTCAAAATGTCTGCTTGTCGAAGGAAAGATTATCACGATATACAATTGGAAAACCTAATGGGTTGTGCAGCTAAAAATGTTTTCCTTCGTCATGTTGAGAGCAGGTGGTTAACCCTAGGTCCTGTTTGTGAGAGAATTATTGAACAGTATTCTGCATTAATTGTGTAATTTTGTACATACCTTCCAAAGCAGAAAAATGTAAAACTTGGTTATAGGCAAGATCAGATACTTTCCCAATTGAAACATTTCCATACCACTACTTACTTGCATTTTGGGGTTTTTTTACAGAAATATTCATGCCATATCTCAAGGTTTTAGAGAATGAAGAACCCATGATTCACGTGTTATACAGCAAACTAAAGGAAGTGGTGCGCAGTATAATGCAGTCTTGGAAAGTTTGCGCCGAACTGTGCCAATTTCATTATCTTGCGCCAAACTGCTACAAATTACAAAAAAAAATTATATTTGCGCCCAACTGCGCCGAAACGGCAATCCACAGCAAAAACTGCCAAACAAAAAACGTTTTCATGGCAAAAAATGCCGTTTTTTAAACAGCGATTCGAAAGACGCTTTTTTTAAGGTCGACGCATAATTTGGTTAAATGTATAACAACGCTTAAACAACACGCACAGCCAATCCCAACATTTCGGAATGTTTTCACCTACCTTCTAATTCATTGTTTTTTCGGCATAAGTGACGAATATGATTTGCGATGTGGGTGAAACTTATGGAGGAGGATTTTGTTGTAATCACGTGGTATGAAGGAGAAACGATGCTGAACATTATGAAATCCCGATAAAGATTGTTTACAAATGGTTTTGTGGTCTTTCGTAGTGTTGTGCAATTGAGATTGTGTACATGTCGTTCCTGCTCTTAGGGATGGCGCAGTTATTTCGTTCCGGGCGAGGTGCGCAATTACGTAAAAACAGAGTAAGGTGAGTTGTTAGCTATTTCGTTGGCACAGAGGACGACTGAAAATGGCTCTCCCGTTGCAGGATAAGATTCTGTTTCTAAAGGATTCATAGGTATTCAGAGATGCCAACTTCTACGGATTTTCTGAAGTTTCTATGGAGTTTTAAGTCATCCAAAAAACTACGGAAAAGCCCACGCAAGATCCTGCTGGCAATTTTCTTTTTTTTTACCGGCTTTTGGTAAAAAAAAACCCCGCACTTTACAGTTAGTCCCTATACGCCTTCGATGTTCCAACTTCCCCTGCCAACGGAGGCGGAGTTTTGTCACGTGACTCGCCATACAGCCATTTCAGATTGTCGTGCGCAAAAGCCGAGAGGGAGCTCAGTTCAGCGCCGTTTGCGAATTCTACATTGATTACATGTGGCTTTGTGCTTGCGAAAATTTTGGTGCAAACATTTTAACCCTTTCTGCTTGACTTTTGGGTAACACCCGACATTACGGGTCGCCGAATAGCTAGCGTGGCGGGCTTCACCCGCCACGCCGATGCGATGACACCTCTATAGCTTGAATATCGCCACTCGCAAGACTTTTCTTTTTCGTCGAATAGGTCGGCTATCACTCGCCACGGCGATGATGCCCCAATAGCTCACGAGACGTTTCTTTATCATCGAATAGAGAAAAAGGAACGTCATCGGCTTATCGGGTGTCACCCGCCATACCGAGGATGCCTCTATAGCTCGCATGTCGGCGCTCGTGAGGAATTTCGTTTTCGCCGTATAACTTGAGTGTTATCTGCCACGCCTATGGTGCCTCTATAGCTCGCATGTTGGCGCTCGCGAGGAATTTCCTTTCCCCCGAATAGCTCGCATGCCGGGTGTCATCCGCCATGCTCGTATGTCGAAGCTTACAAGACATATCTTTTTCGCCGAATATGTCGGGTGTCATCTTCCATGCTGATGACGCCTCTATAGCTAGCAAGTCCGTGCTCGCGGGACATTTCTTTTTCGTCGAATAGAGAAAAGAAACGTCATCAGCGTGTCTGGTGTCACCCGCCATGCCGATGACGCCTCTATAGCTCGCATGTCGGCGCTCGCGAGGAATTTCGTTTTTGCTGAATAGCTCGTGTGTCTGGTGTTATCCGCTACGAATCTGACGCCTCTATAGCTTGCATGTCGACGCTCGCGAGAAATTTCTTTTTCGCCAAATAGCTCGGGTGTCATCCGGCATGCCTATGACGCCTCCATAGCTCATTGTCGGGGCTTAAAAGACATTTCTTTTCGCCGAACATGTCGGATGTCACCGTCCATGCTGATGACACCTCTATAGCTCGCATGTTGGCGCTCGCGAGACATTTCTTTTTCGCCGAATAGGTCAGGTGTCATCCGCCACGCCTCTATAGCTTGTGTGTCGGGGCTTATGAGACATTTCTTTTTCGGCGAACATCGTGCGTGTCGCGTATTTACCTTCCACGCTGATGATGCCTCTATATCTCGCATGCCGATGCTCGCGAGAAATTTCTTTTTCGACGAATAGCTCGCGTATCAGGTGTCACCTGCCATGCAGATGATGTCTCTATAGCTCGCATGCCGGGGCTGGCGAGCCAAAGTTGAGCTTTCACTGCTAAGCTGTGGCCTCTACTGCAGAAAAAAAAAAAAAAAAAATACGAATGCTGGGTGAGTATGGGTGAAAAGTGGTTCGAGTGGAAAGGGTTAATTTAGATTAAAACGAAATGAAACATATTTTGAAGAATATATGTTCATGTAAAGCCATGAAACATATGTATTACGTGGTCTATATATTAAGAATTTGTTGTAAGTACAATGTACTTGCATATACTGTTTCACACGTTGTATTTATATATACAGGGTGATTCATAAAGAAGTATACAGTTTCAACACACTATAAAACAAGAACAACGGAAGACATTTTATGTTACCTGTAACATAATTGTAGGGGAATGTTTCAAGTTAAACAGTCACAGAAGTTCTGTGTGTGCCCCTTAGTCACACGACACACATTGAGCCGGTAATCCATTTACGCCCAAACGAGAGGTAAGATATCTGAATCTAGTTCAGTGATAGTGGCTGTGACATGCTGATTCATCTCCGCTAGATCAACAGGAAGGGGAGGGGCGAATACCTTGTCCTTTACGTACCCCCACAGGAAAAAGTCACAAGGTGTTAAGTCAGGACTTCTGGGTGACCATTGGGTCAGTGGCATGTTGTAGTCCGCGGCTCGTCCAATCCATCGGACAGACGCTGCCATTTTAACTGCATAGTCACGTGACATGCGCGCTGTCACCTACGTCACTTTCCTCAGTAGCGGGACACAAACTTTATGAGTACATCTACCTAACGGTTTGCAGTTGTGGTCTGTATCTTCAACTGTTACTGTTTTACAGCATCTGGAAACTGTATACTTCTTTATGAATCACCCTGTACATCATCTGGTCAACCCTTTATCGTATCTGGCCAAAACTTACTAACTTTCATGATAAAAAAACCACAGAAGTTGTCAACATAAATCTAATAACTAGTGAAAACATAAAAAGTCATAACTTACATTATATCAGGTGTAGATTGTTGAAGCTGTTGAGATTGTTGAGGTGTAGATTGTTGCTCAGCAATGCATTCTTCAACAATCTACACCTGATATAATGTAAGTTATGACTTTATTTTTTCATTAGTTATTAGATTTATGTTGACAATTTCTGTTTTTTTTTTTTCATGAAATTTAGTAAGTTTTGGCTAGATACGATAGAGGGTTGACCAGATGATGTATAAATAAATACAACGTGTGAAACAGTATATGCAAGTGCATTGTACTTATAACAAATTAAACGTAGCAGTGAAACAGCTATGACAAAAAAGAACGAATTCAGGTAAAACTTATCGCCAAGTGTATCATGATATATATATAGTAAAGAATGACCTTTTTATGAAGCATCTAAAGTTTTGCCGAATTATGTTTTGTAAGCCATGCGGCTGCGATTTTAGCCTAGTGCATGGTGGCCGCGATGATTGTACGCGTCATGTGGAGAGCAAGAAGCGCAAAGATCATGGCAAGAGATTAAATGGAGATGTGAGTAAAATTAATGTAACCAAAAAAACTTCTGACAGGCTTATAAAGAATCCTGGAAAAAATATCAAGAGCATATTAGTGCTGGAAAACTGCAGCAAAATAAGTGAAAAAGAGAAGAAAATTGAATGTTCACAAGGTGATTTGAAATGGGAAGAAGCTGAACTTTTGCAGCAGTTGGATTCCTCTCATAAAATGTTAAACAATGCTGAGATGAACATTGAATGTGACATAAAAAAGAAATAAGTGCAATAGAAAGTGGACAGGTACTATTAAAAGAAGCAAAACAAAACATTGCTAACTACCTTAAAAAATTAGGAAAAAATAGAAGTGAGAAATTAAATATTGAGAAAAGCAGCAAAAAATTAAACATTTTTTGTTAAATAAATCATTAAGAATAGAATCCTGCTATGGTTAAAAATTTTTCGATCTATTTGAAAGTTAAAATCTTTGCATATGTGTGTGTGTATTTCAATGCAAGATGTTTTAAATTTGAGTAGGGTGCATCTATTTCCAAAACATTTTTTGCTTAAGAATTTGTTCTATCTACTAATATTTTATTTGCTCTGAAAAAATGTTTTCTTATACCAAAAACACATTTTACTGCTCCAAAAATGTATTTTACCTGCTCCAAAAATGATTTTGCAACTTTCCATCACTGTATAATGTTAAAACTTTTAAAACCGGATGCAGTTGGCACAAAAGAAGGATCTAAACTTTTAAAAGTTAACTTTCAGAAAAGTGACTATTGGTTGCCTTTGGATAAAATTGATGTTGGTAATAGTGCCAGCCATATTCTAGCACAGAACAAAAACATAAATGAGAAGAAAGTGTTACTAGGGATAAGAAGCTGTTTCATTGCTGCAACAGAATATTTGTTAATAAAACTACCACTGAATAACTTTCTTCTACAAGACATCCAATCTATTCATCCTTTGTTTCAGAAGAAGGAAAGTGCTAAAGATGCTGTGAAACGCCCAAGTCATCATATGTTTAAAATCACCAAAACTCACAGTGTGTGTGATAAGATAAATACAGAGTAGTCACTGTACATGTATGAGGACATGGCAGCTAATCGTAAAAGTTGCGAGGAAGATAATGATATTTGTAATTATTGGGCAGCAGTGGGCTAGCATTAAAGATTCTGCAGGTTTACTAAAATACAGTTCATTATCAGTTCTGGTGAAGACATGTTTGACATTGTCACATGGAAGTGCACCTCCTAAAAGGGGCTTTTCCCAGAACAACAACATTGTCACAAAAGAAAGAGTGTCACTTTCAGAGTTATCTATCAGATCATTACGTATCTGCAAAGAAGCGATTCGATTGCACAATAACTCCATACTTTCAATACCCATAACTAAAGGCCTCGTAAATAGTGTAAAGCAGGCTTACGCACAATATGCCTCCTACTTGGAACAGCAGAAAGAAGAGGAAAGGATGCAAAAAAATGCTAAAAGAAAGGCTGAAGAAAATTATGCAGACTTTCGAAAAGCAAAATAAGCGTGCGAGGCTTGATCAGCTGTCCAAACTTATGACAGAAGAAAATTCCTCAATGAATGACCAGAAAACTGCTCATAAGCTCTTGGCTGAAGCTTAAAAAGAATTGGATAGTGCAATAAAAGAAAACAGCATGAGCAACATAAAAGTTGCCCAAATGATGTTATCAACAGAAAATATAGAACTAGAAAAAACAACCAACAAATTGAAAGAAATACATAAATCAATAGTAGAACTTGAGGACAAAATTTCCAAATGTTAATAAAGTTTTCTAAGTTGTAAGTATCAAACAATTTTATTTTAGTGAAGCACTCTTACTATTGGGTATATAAATAAGTTTTGAGGGATTTCTGTTCGGTGTCATACGTATTACTGCTCGCATGTATTTTAAGGTGGCAACACTGCGATATCGCAGTACGAGACGCCAGCTGTCAGAGTCAGTATACGATATTTGATTGAGGTGCGAAGACGTATTTGTTTTACTCTATGGAAAATGGCAACTTTCGTCCCGACAAAACAGCATTTGCGGGAAGTGTTAGTGCATTACTTTATTGTCAAGAAAAGTGCTGCCGACAGCTATCGCTTAATGTCAGAAATATATGGTGAACATTCCCCATCCATAAAAACATGTGAGCATTGGTTTAGACAATTCAAAAGGAACGATTTTGATGTCTGTGATAAAGAACGTTCTGGACCACCCTAAAAAATTGCTGATGCCGAATTGGAAGATTTACTCGAGGAGGATCCATGCCAGACCCAAAAGGAACTAGCAGCAGCATTAAATGTTAGTCAACCATGCATTTCACAATGGGAATTTTCTGCCATGGGAATGGTGCAAAAAGAAGGGAATTGGGTTCCACATTCTTTGCAGAAAGAGACCTTGAACGTCGAAAAACCATCTGCGGATTGCTGCTTCAAAGGCAAAAAAAGAAAGTTTTTTTTGCATCGTATTATTACTGCCGATAAGAAATTGACATGGTATGATAACCCTAAACGGCAGAAAGCATGGGTAAAGCCAGGTGAACCAGGCCCTTCAACGCCAAAGCGCAATATCCATGGGTCAAAAGTAATGCTGTGTATCTGGTGCGACCAGAAGGGTGTGATCCACTATGAACTGCAGAAACCGTCAGAAACTATTACTGGTGATTGGTATCGAACCCAATTACTGTGTTTAAAACGAGCTCTCATGCAAAAATGGCCGGAATGGGAGAATAGACACAACAAAGTCATCCTACAGCATGACAACGCAAGACCACATGTTTCTCGACCTGTGAAAAAGTACTTGGAAGGATCCGACTGGGAAGTTCTACCCCACCCGCCATATTCGCCAGATATTTTGCCATCGGATTACCATTTGTTCTGCTCGATGCAGTCAGCACTTTCTGGAGAATGGTTTAGTTCTTATGAAGACATCGAAAATTGGCTGGACAACTGGATCTCTTCCAAGGAACCGGAATTCTTCCTTTTGGGCATATGTTCACTGCCCAAAAGATGGAGTAAAGTTGTAGCTTCAGAGGGAACATACTTCGATTAATATTAAAATATTGTTTCTGTTGTCCAACAACGTGTTTTGTTTACCTCAAATCCCTCAAAACTTATTTATATACCCAATATGATTTTATAGAAATAAGGCTGATTGTTAGGACGAAGTTTCAATAAGAGCGGGAGCCGTTTGCCATGCTGAAAAAAAGAAAGCTGTCGTGAAAACAATTTCCTGCTAACAATCCGAACAGTCGAGTGAGGGATATAAAGAGAGGGCTGTTTAGGATACACACCAGTAGTGCATCGCGGACAGCGAGTTGTGAAAGTGTCTCCCGGATTCAATGACGTTTTGGCGACGACGAAGGGCGCAATATCACCATACGACAGAGTTTGAACAGGGACGAATGATTGGTCTGCGTGAAGGTGCATTTTCGTACCGTGGCATTGCTGCTCGGACGAGACAAAACGCCATGATAGTGATGTGCGTGTGGTGGCAGTGGACTAAGGAGAACCAGGTGCATCGACAATACGGCAGTAGACCGAGAAATGTGACTACACCGCGTCCGCATGGCAGTGGCGAACCGTTCCGCATATTCGCAAGTGTTAGCACAACAGTGAAGCACTGAAACAGGTGTGCCATTGTCTGCCTCCACAGTTCGACGCGTCTGTTGCACAGAGGACTGGTTTCATGCATCCCTTTGCAGCATATTCCTTTGACCCTGAACCATGGACACCTCAAGCTGCAATGGGGTTTTCAATGCAGACAATGGCGTGCTAATTGACAACATGTCATGTTTTCGGATGAGTCCTGATTCAGCTTGGACTACCATGATGGCCTCATACGCATTAGACGGTATTGTGGTGAGCGCCTTCTTTCAGCATGCATTGTTGAGTGTCATACAGGCCGAACGCCAAGTGTGATGGTGTGGGGTGCCATTGGGTAGCATTCGTGATCTCTGCTGCTATGACTTGAGGGCAATATCACCAGCGACCACTACATCAGTGAAGTTGTACAGGCAGAAGTCATACCCTTCCATCATAGCACTCCAGGCGCTATATTCCAGCAGGACAATGCCTGACCTCATGTTGCCAGGAATGTTTAAGCCCTCTTTGCAGCACAGCAGATACCGCTTCTTCCGTGGCCTGCACGTTCACCAGGCATGTCACCTATTGAACATGTCTGGGATATGGTCACTTGGCAACTGGCCCATCAAAGTCCTCCAGCAGTCAGTACCAGTTATCTGTGTCCGCGTATACACGCTGCCTGGCAAGCAATTACCCAGGACACCATCAAACGCCTTTTCAATTCAATACCAACTCGTCTCGAAGCTCTTATTGCAGCTCGCAGGGGCTTCACAAGATACTGATTTTTGCAGGTAAAAATTGTTGTATTGTTCCGAAAATTAAATCGCTTATGTACAATCATATCAGTAATGTTTGGTATAAATTTCATTCAAATCGCATGGTTCCTCCTTCTTGTTGAACATTACAATTTTCACAAACAGTAGTGTATAAAAAAAATATTGAAAGGAATCACCTGTCCATCCAATATATTGTTTTTTTTTACAACAGATAATCACTTTGATTAACATATGTTCTATCACAAAATATAAATTGAATTGTTCACTGTTGAGCAAAGAATAAAGTAAATCCGTTCAAAGTGCAAATTATATGTTCCATCCATATACTGTATGTGTGTGTGTATCGTTTTAAACGGTTTAGTCTGGTTTTCAATTATTTGAGCAGTCACTATTTAGTCACAACTAAAAAAAAAAAAAAAAAAAAAAAAATTGTCGCTTTTCTCACTTTTTTTCTCCGAAAAAGTCACTTTTCTCACTACTTTTTACAATGAAGTCTGTGCTGAGGTCTGATGGCTTGATCCATTCGTTTTGTAACTTCTTGCATGGTTCGTACACGTCCTGGAAATCTTGGAAATCCTGGAAAAGTCCTGGAATTCCATTTTGTCCTGGAAATGTCCTAAAATTCTGCTACATGTCCTGGAATTTTATCCATTCCAGTCTTTTTGTCTCTGTGCGATGTTTTGTAGTTGAGGATTTTTCTACTGACATAACTTATGTCTGACAAATTTTCCTCCCCACCCCTGCAAAATGGGGGGGATGTTGGTTTTTTGTCTGTTAGGAGGACTGAAACTGTGTTGTTAGCATTTTTTTGGCCTCGTGCTTATGTTATCACTTTGTCTGTCCGACCGCGAAGACCGTATCTCAGCAATTATTAGTTCAATTTGTAAAATTCTTTTTGTATTGGGAAGCTTAAAATGTGAGAATGATGATCTATTTGTTCTGGGTTTTTTTTCCGATGCACAACTTTGCCGCTAAGGGCGCAAATATTTGGAGATCGTATCGAATTTAAAATGCATTTTATTTCGTACATTTGCTTTTAAATATCCAATTGAAAAAATTCTTCCTTTCGACAACATTTATATCGAAGACTATTTTAGTTACAGTCCCTTTTCAAATAATGCATAAATTTTCTGCTAGGGGGCGTAACAGTAAATTGCGATTTCCCCGGTATCTCCGCTTCTAAAAGTCCGATTTGAAAAATTCTTCCTGCATTGGATACAGCTCTTGAGGAAATGTTTTTCATATAATTTCTTATTTTTGGTTAAGAATGGTTTGGCTGCCAGGGAGCATAAGTGTTTGTTTTTGCTTCTGGTGTATTTGCAATAAAATCTAAACTCGAAGGAAAAAATTCCTCCGTGGACCGATACCGCTGACCTCCAACAACTTTTTGAGAATACCTCCTGCTGTGCATAATTTTTCCACCCGGGGCGTACACGTATATCTTATTTTTGCCTATATCTCTGTTTCTAGTAGTACGATTTGAAAAATTCTTTCTTTGTTGGAGAACATTTTCGGTGCGAAATGTTTCTCATATGATTTAAAATATTTCTTAATGCACAAGTGTGCTACTAGAGGGCATAAGCTCATGTTTCCGTTTGCAGCAGTATCTACGGGACTAATAACCCGATTGAAAAATATTCTCTTTCGACCAGATACTACTAACTATGAAAACTCCCTGTGTGTATTTTCTTCCAAAAATAATGCACAATTTTGCCGCTAGGCAGCGCAAATATTTAATCTATTTTTCTCCATATCTGTACTTCTAAATTATGTCCGATTTAAAAAATTCTTTTAACAACAGATACCATTTATTTTATGGAACACTTTAGGTTTGTATTTAAGGAGGTTTGTGGTTCACAATTCTGCCCCTAGATCATGTTTATGCACTTCCGTTTGCAGCCTATCTCTGTCTCTTAAGAACTCTATTGAATTTTTTTTTTTTACTGTATGCCATTCTATATAATAAAGATTTTCAAATTTTCCATTGTGCGAAATTCTTCCGCTAAAAGGCATACAGTTATATCGTGTTTCCTTCTCTATCTCTTCTTTTAATTGTTTGATTTGAAAATCTTTTTGTCTCTAATACCTTCCTTCTGCTATGCGAAATGTTTTTTGCACTTGTTAATTTTTGTAACATAGTTTTTAGCCACTGGTCTTGTTTTTGTTTTGTGGGTTATTTTGACCTTTACTGAAATTTGCTAATGGATGCTTTATATAAAAATTTGGCATAAAATTAGATTGCTTTATAACATCAGAAACTTAAATCTAATTGTTTCTTAGTATTTTTTGAGCAAACTAATCACTTTGCATCTTCTATAATTAGTTTTCTAATCATGCTCAGTTAAATTGCCTTGATCACTAATAAATGCTGTTGTACATAGCCCTGGTATTAAGGTTTTCCCATTATTCTCTTTCATTTCATGTTTGAAATTTTTGTGCATACTTGGTTTGCTGGCAAGTACAAATTTTAAACATAGCTACAGCATCGATATTATGTTGAAAATTCCTTCCCTAAATCAAATGTAACACAAATACTTGCTCCCATGATTATGTGTTTAAGAAATAACAATCACTTTGGTCCTTTGAAAAAGTTCCAAATATTTCATCTTTTCTTACCCTTAAATTTCCAATGTAAACATTATTTCAAAATAATTAAATATAAATAGTATTTTATGTATTGATTGTGTGGTATATGAAGGCATTTTAAGAGTAATGCCAACATACCTATGTGTTTTTGAGTTTTATGTTGTTGCTTTTTTATTTTGTAATTTGCTTCAGTAATTGAACTAAAGTCAAAGTAGAAAACTAAAAGTTTCTCAAAATCAGTGTAGTATGGTATATAAAAGTTTAGTAGATATTAAACCTGGTCACATATACAGTGACAGTTTTGGTATTTCAGTATTTATCCGTGATTCTAAGTTTCTGATTAGCTGCAGTGGACAACATTTTTAACATTCTGCATTTTGTTTGCCCAAGCATGTAAGAAATTATTTGTTGTAGGTTACAGGTTGAACAGACCTATGGTTTCATTATATTTTAAGTAAGAGCGTTTGGATTGTATGTCCTGGAAAAAAATCCAAAAGTCCTGGAAATGTCCTGTAAAAGTCCTGGAATTTTGTGATTGAAAAAGCGTATGAACCATGGTTCTGTCACTTGTTTTTAAAATATGGGAATCTAAACACTGCTAAGTTTTCATCTTTTTTGGTGGCACCACAAATCGACTTTCATTTACTTTTAGGAGTTCAAGGTTAGATGAATCCCGATTTCCTGCATTACTTACAGTTCTATCATTACATACCGTTTCAGCTTTGCAATATAAAATGTGTTTTCTCAATCTGTCTGCTTTTCCAAGTTGAACATTTCCACAGTTTTTACATTTGGCATATTTACTATTATTTCTAGATTTTCCCTCATTCTGTATCTTAAGAAAATGTTGCCACACACTATCTGATGATGGTCTACCACCTTTGTGCATTTTCAGTTTCAAATTTAATTCAGATTTTTTTACTAAAACAAAAACACTTCTTTCTTCTTCAGGTTTTAGGCACCTCAAAACCAGTCTCCCCAAATCAAAATAAAGAAGTCTGTCTCTCTTTGCTGCCCCGGTGGCGCAGTGGTCTAAGCGATGGCCTCTGATCATTCGTCCGTAAGGGGTCCGGGTTCGAATCCCGGTGAGGCATGGATGGTTGTGTTTGTCTTACGGCACTGGCTCTCTCCCTTCCCTGGAACCAGTGACCCTAAATTAGGGACGGGCGACTGCTTATAGCCCATTGAGTTGCTCACGGTGGTCGTTAAACCTCCAATCAAAAAAAAAAAAAAAAAGTCTGTCTCCTGAAATATAATGAAATATTTATATTTCAGTGAAATGCTGGTACAGTAATACTTTTTTTTTTACACGCACATGATAATCACATATTTATTAATCATTATTACTGTACATAATTTTACATGCAAAATTTTTTTAGTAAAAAAACTAAAACTTTATTTTGTTAGTCTGTTAGTAGTTTTTTTTTAGTCTGTTAGTAGTTTTTTTTAGTCTGTTAGTATAGTTCTAGGAAAATCTATTGTATTTTACATGCTATTTTATATATTTTGACAGCTCTAGGTTTTAGACGGTAAAAACCACATGTCCTGTCCAAAACCCCAAACCTGGTTGTTTACCTAAGTCAGGGTGTCTGCTGGTCATGAAGTAATGAAAAAGTAATGAAATTGAGTGGGTGGTCATGAAATTGTCTTTTTTGTATCAGCACCTGAATGAAGACAAGTTTGTGCACCTAGGAGAAAACACGAACCGACACCCTTATAAACCGGCTTGTAGTCGATTCCCCATGAAAGCGAAAAGCACCGGTCAACGCTAGCAAGAGTACAGAGTGACAAGAATACCAGGTAGAAGCCGCAGATGTTGATTTATGCAACTTATGGACTTTGAGAGAGGCCTGATCATCGGGCTGAAAACCACAGGGTGGTTGGCGCGCCATATAGCACGCCACGTGGATTGTGTTCTGACTATACCGTCCGACTGTGTTGGGAGCACTGGACACATGACGGCAATGCCACAGGGCGGAGTGGCTCCGGACGGACCAGGAAGACCACCGGTAGAGAGGATCGACGGATCGCGTGCCAGGCACGAACGAATCCCACGGGCACCTGGTCCACTTTACAGGCAGATGTGCTATTGAAGATGACCAGACTGCGTGCCACAGATCCCTCTGTAATTGTCATGCAGCTCTGTTTTTGCCATCATGTGTATTATTCATCTGTATCATTATGTCCGTAAAATTTCAGCTCAATCCGATGCTTCTTTCTTTCATCTGAAGAGGAGTTGAATAATGAATTATCATCACTTACTCCTACTACAACCTCTAGAACTTCAGTTGAAGAGAGTTCTGAAGCAAGCTCATTAAAACATTTTTTAGTTAATGATGAGGTAATGAAATCTGAAATTATTTGGGCTATGAATAAAGTGATGTCTCATTCTTCAGTGAGAAGCTCTGGAAACACAACAGAATTATTCCATATTATGTTTCCTGATAGCATGATTGCTAAAAAAAATGCTGTTACACAAAGATAAGATGTCATATATAATTACTTATGGACTTGGCCCTCATTTCCAGAATCTTCTAGCTAACAAAGTCAGGGAAGCTGAGGTCTTCTCAAACATTACTGGGTTTTCTAAGTTTCCTCTCAAACTTTGTTCTATAAGATAAGTTGGAAATATTGAAGTCATGAAAAGAGCAATTGAACTTATACCACATTTGAAGAAGTGTGTTGCTGAAGTACACAAAAGACCACCGGAAACTAGAAACTTTGAAAGAATTAAACAACATTCAGAAAACAGCCTTCTTTGTGCAAAACTTGAATTCCTTATATCATTATCAATTGAACTTGAGGGTTTTTTAACTAAGTATCAGTCAAATGACTCTCTTTTGCCCTTTTTGTACAAAGATTTGTATAGTTTAATGTATAGCATTGCCTCAGGATTCATCAAGAAAAGTGTAATGGAAGAGGCAACAAATTCTAGCAAATTACTTGCCATTGATGTTACCAAACCATGTAATCGTAAAACAAGTCACTATGTAGATATTGGATTTGGTGCCACTGCTGCTATCAAGAACTGCAGAGAAAAGGATATTCTTATTTTCAGAAATGAGTGTATAGGTATTTTGCAAAGTCTGTATCTAAAAATTGCAGAGAAGAGTCCTTTGAAATTAAAGATTGTGAAAGGTGCTTCATGTTTATCGCCTGAAGTTATGCAGAGTTCCATTTTGAAAGATTCTCGAGTGATAATTGCATTGCAAGAATTTATGTCAAAAAAACAACATATGGCTTCATCAAAAGCTGATGTTGTGAAGAGGGAATATTTGCAATTTTGTGAATATTCTAAAAAAACAACTGAAACAGTTCAATCCTAAGGAGGACAAACTTGATCACTTCCAGATGAATTTACTACAAAATGCGAACCATGACGTTATCAAGTTTTTACAGAAGCTGCTATGCATGTTTCATGGCAATGCTGCAGTTGAAAGAGACTTTTCTGTTAACAAAGAACTTTTAATTGAAAACTTAGGAGATGTAGTTGTTGCAGAAGGAAGTGTTTACAGTGCAAATACGATCCTTAGGTGGTTTAGCTAATAGTGAGAAAGAACTGAATGTGGACATCACAGAATCAATGATATTAGACTCTGTCAAAAATGCTTCATTGAGCGAAAAGAGTAGAAGCCTTAAAAAAAGCGAAATCTGACGAAGATGAAGTGGCCAATTGTAAAAGGAGAGCAGTCCAAGAACTCAAAGATAAGAAAAGAAAGCTTATAGAAGCCTTAAAAAAAAAGCGAAATCTGACGAAGATGAAGTGGCCAATTGTAAAAGGAGAGCAGTCCAAGAACTCAAAGATAAGAAAAGAAAGCTTATAGAAAAGGCAAAAGAAGTTGAAGTTCTAGATTCTGAGATAACAAGTTGAGCTAAGATACTTAAACACTGAGTCTTTCACTGTGAAATTTCAGTCTCCATAAATTTTGTACACTAATAGTTTTTATATTGCCTTAATAAACACTTGTAAGTTTTTACAGCATTACCATGTTAAAAGAATTTGTGTATTAATAGATGTAATGATAAATATTTCTGAAAATAGCCATACCTCATCCTAGATGAGAGTTGAATGTTTTTATTCCTTTAAGCACATAGAATTTAGTGAATGACATAGTGCAAGTCATACATAATTACATTATTCATGTTAACAAGCAATTTTAGTGACATAAGAATTACATTCAGCTTTCATCTCAACTGACCAAATCAGTGCAATTTATCTCCCAAGAATGCTATCGCAGCACCCTCTGTGCAACTGGTAACTTCCTGTTGTCGTTTCTGTTAGGGGTGACTAATTTTTTGTCCGGTGTGCTTATTATGAATTGATTTAATTTGTGGAGTAGATTGTATTTATACTGTGCCTTGAAAGATGTATGCAAATCAGGAGGAACATGTGTAGGGAAATTAAATTAACTGTGAGCATTAACAGCTAAATGAAGGAAAATGTTTATACTCTGAATTGATTTAATTTACAGTAAAGTTTATCAACAACACCCACCCAGCCTTGAGAGATATATGCAAGTCAAGAGGAACACGTGTGTGAGAAAATGAAATCAACTCGGAGCATTGACAACATGTTTTATTTTTTAGTTATTGCATTGTTAGTACTGTTAGAGAACCTTAAGAAAATTGAATAATGAATGCTTAGATTACTTTTGTTTTGTTCTTACAGCTGATGGTATCCTTAAACTTAAGTGAAGTTACTCATTAGTTTGTCTTTTCTACTGCATTGTTATAATTAAAATTTTCATTTTAGCAGTGGTGAAAGAGTTCCGCCAAAAGGCGGAATCCCGCTTTTGGAAGTTATGTGGGGAGTTCCTGAGTTTGAGAAAAAAAAAAAACTGTTTATAAAAAAAATAGCTCATATGTTGTATATCTGTCCATAGATATCAGGCATCCAGAACTTGTGTCTGCATCATGTAAATGTTTGTGTCTGTAAACTATCTGATTACGTAAATCTGAAAAGGAAAACAAATTAGGTCAATATAAATATGGGATTGACATTATTGGTTTGTTGTGAGCACTAACATAAAATTCATGTTCTTTCCTAAAGAAATGTTAGACAATTTTATGGCTTTTATATATGCATATATACACTGCTGGACAATTGCTAAGTACGGATCATAAACGGCTATATAGCGCATAAAAAAGTAAGTGTGGTTGGATGCTAAGTGAAATAAAATAATGTCAGAATGCCAGGACATTACAAGAAAGACAATTTATTGTGCTCTGAAATCCAGAAGGTTTTGGAACGTGTTCAAGGGACTAACAGGCCATTTTGTGCAGAATACGTAAACGTGAAAAAAATGCAATTACCGTCCGCAGGCGTTCTGGCGTAAGATGTCAATACGGGATATGGCCACCATGGAGGGCGATGCAAGATTCCACACGTCGTGTCATGCTTTGCACAACATTATCAAGCAGCTGTTGGGGTAATTTATCCCATTCCTCTGTCAGTGCACGGATGAGGGTGTCCTTGTTTATTGGAGGGCATTGGCGACCAGCAAGACTCCTCCCCAAAGCATCCCACACATTTTCAATAGGATTCAGATCTGGAGAACGTGCTGGCCATACGAGACGTTGAATATCCTTGCTCTCAAGACACTCCTGGACAGCGACTGTTCGATGACATGTTGCGTTGTCGTGCATGAAAATGAATCTATCACCGACAGCACCACGGAACATGCGAACATGAGGTAGCAGAACATCATTAATGTATCGTTGGCCAGTCATAGTCCCAGTTGGAATCACATAGAGGGACGTACGGCCATTGATCATGATGCCAGCCCATACCATGACACTACATGTCGGATATCGGTCCCTTTCATGTATGTTTGCTGGACAATATGCAGTACCACTATCACGCCAGATCAGTTGTCGTCGACAATCAGACGATAGACTGTATCTACTCTCATCTGAGAAGAGGACAGCAGACCAGTCGTTATCAGTCCAATTGCGATGTTGATGGCACCATTGCAAACGGGCGGTACGGTGACGTCTGGACAATGGGATGCACACAACAGGACGGTGGGCGTATAGTCCTCCTTCATGCAAACGTCTGGCGACAGTTTTTCGAGAGATCCGCTTGCCAGTAGCAGCCATAAACTGATTTGCTACCTCACTAGCTGTGCTGCGCCGGTGTCTTTTTGTTGATAGCACTATGTACCGATCTTCTGCAGGTGTCTTACTGCGAACACGACCTCCCCCGTGACGTTTGCTACACTCTCCATTTGTTTGAAATGATTTCCAAAGCCTTGAAACAACACTGTGGCGGACGTCGAACTCCCTGGCAACATCTGTTATTTTTCGCCCTTCTTCAATCTTGCCAATAATACGGCCATGCGTAAAATCATCTAGGTGATGTCGGGAAGACATACTGAAAATTGCAAGTTCGTCAATTGATTCTTTCCCTTTCAACTTTGCATTTGAACAACAACGGTCAATACGCGTCAAATCCTTTATATCTCTTATCAGTGCTATGACGTCACGAACAAGTTCGGCAATCCAAAATTTGCATATGCACAACACTTCTTACTGTATCCCGCACTTATGCTAATTTCCACATTTTCCTGCCTTCCATTTTATGGTTGCTATTGTCATCCGTCCTTAGCAATTGTCCGGCAGTGTATATATATGGTGCTTAGGGTAGTTAATAAATGCTGAAAGGTTAATTATTTTTGCATATTCCTATGTGGGAAAAGTTCAGCCTTTTTCTGCTATGATCACTTTCATGCCTGTTTTTAGGTATGGGAGAGAAAACTAGTCGAATCAAAGGCTATTGAGCGGGAACCTGATCCACCTGTAATCACCAGAACTGTGACTCAGCCATTGCCTGCCCAACCAATCCAGCAGCAGTCTGCACATGTTGCATCTTCAGGTATGCTCAGAATAATTTTCTGATTGCATTTAAACCATTGTAAATGAAAATTTCATAATTTAATATTTGCTCAAATATTTTTTTTTTTTTTTTTACTGATTTCAAGAACTTATGAAATACATTGCCTGACAGAGAAAATGCCACGCAACGAAGACTTGAGCTCAGCGCCATGCAAATTGCAGGGTGGGTGCACACATAGAAGTTATGTAAATGATTGCATTTGCAGCCAATCGCATGAACGGCGTGCAGGGTATAAGCGGACAACCAGCCCTTGCGGCCATCGGTCGAGATGTCACGGCCGTGAGAAGTGAGTGGTTCTGCTGTAACCGTGTCTGGATAATGAACAAGGGGTGCCAATGCTGTTAAGACGCCGCCGTATATGATTTTGTCAAATGCATGAGTTCACAAGAGCTGTCATCATAGGCCTTCGTACCGCCGGATGGTCCTTGCGTCGTATTGCGGAAGAAACACAACTTGATGCCACAACCGTCGGTCACACTTGGAGACAGTGGTCCCAGGAGGAATCTGTGCAATGTAAATAAACGTCCGAGTGCACTGATCGTCGCATCCGACATCATGCCGTAGTGGATCCACAGGGCACAACGGGTGACATTTTGAGAGTTTTCGGAAGGCTTGAATGCTCTGATATCGATGCATACGGTGCTGCACCGATTGGTTGCATCTGGTTTGCTGTCCAGCCATCCGTTGTGAAAGTTACCGATAACAGCGAGCCGTCGTCGTCACTGCTTGGAGTGGTGTAGCTCCAGAGCTGCATCGGGTGCCGAATGGAACAGTGCGGTGTTCAGCGACAAATCATGGTTCTGTCTCCCTATGGATGATTGCCGTGTAGGTCTGGAGGCGACGTGGCTAACGGGCGGATTCCACCGCCATTGGTGAGCACCACATAGCCCGGCAACGTGGAATCATGGTGTGGGGTGCTATCAGCGCCAACAGCTGCTCACCACTGGTACGCATTGCGGGCATATTGACGGCACGCCACTATGTTGATGAGGTGCTGCGGCCCGTGGCACTACCATATCTGCAGGGCATCCCAAACGCCGTTTATCAACAAAATAATGCCCAGCTGCATACTGCTCGGATCAGCCATGCTTTACATGGTGTGCGGATGCTTCCATTACCAGCACGATCCCCCAACCTTTCGCCCATCGAGCATCTGTGGGACACGATTGGACGTCAGTTGAGTACCCTCCCAGCCCCACAAAATAAAGATAAACTGTGGACTCGGATCAACATCACATGATCCACGATACTCCAGGACTATTAGGACTCTCATTGTCTCGATGCTAAGTCGGATTTAATGCTGTATCACCCAAAATGAGGGCCACACTCCTTATTGATCAATCTGTATATTCGGCTACTGGAGCCTAGTCTGTATGTGACAAATCATTTGTTCAGGACCTACGTAGCTATCTGCGTGTGCAGTTTGGCCTGTTTTCGAGCATTCCTTCATGGTGTGGCATTTTCTCTGTCAGGCAGTGTATATTCGTAGTAATTTATGCTTATCATTGAACTAAATTAGTAGTTGTCTGTTGCTTGAAAAATGTACAGAATGTTTCAGTTTTGAATGAAAACTATATACCATATTTTCTGAGAATAACACTTCAGTTCTGTTCATTTCCTTTTTTATTTTGGAATGATGGCTAAATACAGTGAACTTTATAAAGAGCTTCAGGGGACTGTAACATTCAGTTGAAATCAAATCTCTATTCCTGCCAATGGTACCAGAGTACATTGCTTATCTTTCATTGGAGATCAATAAGACAGGTGTACATTGCTTATCTTTCATTGGAGATCAATAAGACAGGTGTACATTGCTTATCTTTCATTGGAGATCAATAAGACAGGTGGGGGCAGCATTAGAAGCTGTTTATTTTTAATACATTGTGACTTACCTCTATGATTCAGATCTAATAACATAGGAAGTGAAAGTGTTGTGGATGCACAGAAAGTTATATTTTAAATAACAGTTGTCACCACTGTTTCCTTGCTATAATTGTAAACCTTTTCCTCTTAATGGGTAAAAGACCTTCACACCATGCTTATGGGTGACACGGGCAAAATGTCGTGAGTATGTCATGGCAGGGCATTTGTTATCAATTCTGTCACACTGGGCTAGCTAATCTGAGGTTGGGTGGAGGTCTTTCCCCATGTTTTGTTTAGCTTATAGTTGACACCTGCAGAATGGTCTGTGTTTGGAAAGAGGGTGACTTCTCTCTAATTTTACATTTAAAGAAGTGTGTGATAATGGAAATGAGTATAATTTTATGGTTCATCCTGTTGCATGCTCATTGACTCTATTAGCAAGGAAAGAAATAAAAAAATTCTCATTTCTTTCTCTCTGGAGCAGGATGCAAATTGGCTGTCTTTCATAACATATTGTTAGAATCCATCATGCAGGTATTGAGAAATTCAGATGCTGGAATTTTTATTTCTTGGGGGTAAGAGAGTGAGGGAGTCACTGTAGTGTAAGAAAAAGTAGGAATTCTTTTGTAGGTTGCTTAAATTTAAAAATTTGCTGTTTTGAAGTTGGTTATTCAGAAGATATTTATAGCTATGTTCTTTTTATTGATGCCAAAATTTTTATTACCAGAGAAGTTTATACAAGTGGTGGTACCTTTTCCTGCTACAAATGATTAAAAGTTGCAGTGGTTGTTTGTCTAGAAAATTTTTTGCAAAATTTGCTCATGATAAAAACTAAATTGGAGCTCTCCGAAGTACCTAGTCACATACATATAAACATACAGTCTGTCAAATGAAGTTCAGACTTCAACTTCATTTGACAGACTGAAGGTTCCATGCTGATAATCAATGAAGAGTCAGTACCCCACCTTCCGTGTAGCTCAATGTTTATCACAAATGACCTACAAAGGTTTTCTTTTTTTTTTTGCCATACATTGTTAATGATGGAATTTATGTTGCTGAAAACTGTTACAAGCCAAGGTGTATGTCTGTAAAATTTAGTTTTGTGTCTAAAATATAGTATTTAATGCACTTTGTACAAATTGGAGTTGAAATGCATAGCATGCTTGGAAAAAAAGAAGTGAGTAATTATCAGTGGTAGTTTTCTTTCTTCCACTTAGAGAGGTCATGTACCTTATTAAGTGTTTCTTTGTATGCACAGATGAACCCCTGGAATTTCATTTAAGTAATTATCTTCAAAAATGCTTAAATGCCCAAAGCCAATCAAGTTAGAGTTTTGCATGCTGATTCAGTTATAAGCAAAGTGGTGCTGAAGATCACGGTTTTGCTACCATCTAGTGAGGCAATGTACAGGGGTTGTCCAAAATAATGGAAACACCTGCTGAAAACAGTGACTTTGGTATGTGTTGCTTTTTGAGTAAAACGAACATGTAGCTACATTTTTTTTTTTTTGTAAACAAATGTTGCTTATAGTCTCAAGGGTCTGTGTGATTGCATTGTAAATCGATCTTTGCATAATTTCGTTCCAGGTGAAGGCACAATGAGTGACCTGTCAAGAGTTCCAAAGAGGGAGATTGTAGGAGCCCGTCTGGTTGGTGCGTCTGTAACCACAGTGGCACAGGTATTTGGGGTATCGAGAGGTACCATGTCGAAGGGCACGACAGCATACAATGTTCATGGCACAACATCATCTGCGAGACTCAACTGTGGAAGGAAAACCAAACTCAGTGCATGAGACAGGAGGACATCAAAGAGGATTGTGACTGCAAGGAGAAAGACCACGGCAACGAAAGTGAATGCTGAGTTTAATGCACAACTCCAAAACCCAGTGTCGACCCATACTGTGCGAAGGGAATTGCATAAGCACAATATTTACGTTAGAGCTGCGATTGCAAAACTCCTGATGTCACAGGTGAATATGAAACTGAGACTACAGTGGTGCCAGAAACACAAGACGTGGACTGCGGATCAATGGGAACATGTCCTGTTTTCCAATTAATCAAGTTTCTCACTATTCCCCACCACAGGAGGGGTTTACGTGTGGAGAACCCCCGCAGAAGCCTACAACCCAGACTGTCTCCTTCCTACAGTGAAGAATGGGGGCGGTTCCGTAATGGTTTGGGCCATGATCTCATGGTTTGCAGCAGGTCCCGTTATCACCTTACACGGACGGATCACTAGCGGTGACTATGTCACCCTTTTGGCCGACCATGTGCATTCAATGGTGCAGGCATTTTTTCTGTCTGGGATTGCACCTTTCAAGATGATAATGCTCTGATTCACAAAAGTTGAACTGTTCAGTCATGATTTGAAGAACATGAGGATGAAGTTGCACACCTTCCCTGGCCTGCACAATCACCGGGCTTAAACATCATTGAGCCCCTGTCTGTGTTGGAAAACAGAGTGCGATCCCATTATCTTCCTGCGGTGCCTCTCAAGGAATTGGAGCAGTTTCTGCAGGAAGAATGGTACAACATATCACTTACTATCATCTAGGACTTGTATGCATCCATTCTAAAGAGGATTCAAGCAGTTTTAAATGCCAAGCGTGCTCCCACACCATATTAGGTGCGTAACACCTATTGTTTCAAGGTGTTTCCATTATTTTGGACAACCCCTGTATAGTTGCAATACTTTTGATGCTATGCATCTTTTTGGATACTAGTAAAGTAAATCCCAAGTAAAAAATTTTGATGTAACAAAAATGGGTAACGGAAGTTATCAAAACCAGTGTTGAAATCTGATTTTTGAATGCTGTCCCATGAAGTGATGCAACAATAGTTAATTTCATTGTTACTCAACAATATATTATACTAAACTATTGCTAAACACTATTTCATCACATTTTACATAAATCTCATTGCAGTCTTCTTAAATTACAAGAACCTGATGTTTAATGCCATAAAAGCCATTACAAAAATGATTTTTGATATTATGAAAACAGTGCATCATAGCGACATTTGGCTTCCTCTTGACCACCCAAGGGTTACCTGCTATTGATGAGTGCTTTAAAATCTCAACTTGTTTTTCTATCTCTCATGAGGTCAGATTTTAGCATGCACATGAGCACTTTATAGCTACATCACATTTCGTCGGTGTTAGGGTCGTTTCTTATGTTCATCTAAATCTGAATAATGTATAATAATAACAAAAATAAGTATTGTTTTTGAAAAGCTAAATAGTTGAAATACTATTGCCGCCGCCATAGTTTCGCAAATATTTTGTTTTATGACTTGCATATATTCTTTCATTGGCTTTACAACAACAACATTCATCAATCAATCTACCTAAGTACTGCTCAATGTCAGGAATGAATAAACCTTGTTGTTTGTTGTTGTGATTGAATTCCACTTAGTATGTATCAGACTGTGGCTTAGTGTGGTCGTGAGTGACGCAAATAAGTGCAATGTGTTGCACGTAAATAAATGTATACTCTTGAATCACAAATTTTATTTCATCCCCACAAAGATCTTGGCATTCAAAAGATGCTTAGCATAAATTATCTACAAAAAAGTACCAGGTTACTCTCTAGATTTTTTTTTTATTTGTTGGATGCAGCAGAAGAATGCAGATAATTTTGAACTGACTTTCATTTATGAGAAATTAGTTGAAGTTATGCTGGTTTAATTTTCCAATGTTTGCATTGAAATGTGAACTCGTGTAGTTCTTCCTGTACAATGTGACTCAGAAGACTGTTAAAGCTGTGCCTGTGGAAGCAGTCATCTCTGTTATTTATAGTGCTGTTGCATTCAGTATTGGAAGACCAATTTATGAGAGTACGTATCGTTGTGCCTTGTATAAAGAAGGAATGGCCGAACTTCATTTGGATTAGAAGTTATTAAGTCAAGCTTTCTTATATACTGGAGTTGTGAAGTTGTGCTGAAAGTGTTTCCAGTGGGTACATTAAGATGCAGCTCATTCTGCATCCACATACTGTAACACACGAGTTTCTAAATTCCTCCAAAAAACAAAGTTTATTAAAAGTGTTTATTAAAAGTTATTAGATAGGTTCCTGTGTTAGTTGCAAAAAATATGAGGTGGAGTTATATGGATGTTTCTCAAGCAGTACATTTGAAGTGAACAAGCAGTCTTCTGGATCTGGCAGTAGCTTTATATTTGATGATGCTAAGGGATTAATGGATATCACAGTTGATGTATATTATCCTAAGATTGTATGCTTTGAACGTATAATGTAATTTTGCTGTGTAATGACTTAAATGTAACTGCAGGTGTCAGCTGTGGGGTATTCCAGTTGATTGAGAGTTGGTATCTTTATTGATTGAGCCAATTTTTGTATATATGAAATATGCCAGATGTGGGTTTGTGCCAGAAATTTTCAGTAAACAAACTTAAAACAACACATTAAAAAGATACATAAATTATATGTAAATGACAATGTGTGAAGCATCAGAATCGGTGCTATTTTACAACCTTACTAACAGGTTTTCAATTCTTGCTTGATAAAAGCTTGCAGGTTTGGAAAGGAAAGCAAATAGATTCCTTTGTGCAGGTCTTCCACTTGCTGAAAAGTTCATGTGAGAATTAATGAGGGTTTAGTCAGCGCCCTTTCCACGCAGAAGGCCTGGGCTCACATGACTAGATGGGAAATTAGAAGACCCAAAATATTTTCCCAGCTTAACCGAATTGCAGGTTGCACTGCTCTCGCAGTTTTTATTTTGTTTGTGGGAGCGAGCGTTGCCTGGATACCGTTCTGCTGACGTCAGTAAGTTATTGCGCAGTTAGTTTCTTTTCAGAAGGCATTATGTTGGAAGTGTGGGTGTTGTGTGTGTTAATACTGTAATTGTGTATATATATACACTATATTGACAAAAATCACTGGACACCTACAAGAGAAACACAACATAGCATTTATTGACATACATTAGTACGGTGTCGGTCCACCTTTGGCCTTAATGCATGCACCGACCCTTCGAGACATGCTTTCGACAAGGTTTTGGAACACAGCGATAGGTATGCGCTTCCATTCAGTACATAATGCTGCCGCTAACTGTTGCTTAGTAGTAGGCCTTGGTGCCAAACTTCTTATGCGGCGCTCTAATTCATCGCATAGTTGCTCTATGGGATTAAGATTTTAAAATTTGTGGGAGGAAAGTAAACAATAAACAATCCCTGTTGCTTGTTATAAGGGAAACTTTTTCAAAGCATGTATTAATCTATTTTCTTGTAAAATATATAGATATACCCGCCGGTGCCCAAAATTAAAGTCCAGAATGCAGTAGTGGGCAAATAATCTGAAGCACTAACAAAGTGTTACGATATTCACTGGACATTTGCAGATCTGTGAGCAAAATGCTATCCAATATATAAATTGAGTTACATACTCAATTTATACACTGAGTGGCCACTTTATTATGACCACCTGACAGTTTTAAGCAAATGAGCTATGGCTACATGCTGTTGCCGCCAGAGGGCGAGGCTAGTATAAAAAGGGAAAGCTTAGTGCTTGCGACAGTAGTTAAGTAGAAGTGATTTTTGGGTAACGAGATGGGTAAAAAATGCGATTTGACGGACTTTCAACGTGGGATGATTGTAGGAGCTCGGAGCCATGGAGCGAGTATCACCGAAACCGCCGCATTCGTGAAATGTTCCAGAGCAGCTGTTGTTAAAGTGTTTAAAGACTGGACTGTCAGCCAAAAAACTGGGTCTTGACGTGCAACGTGTGGTGGTCGTCGACTAGTGATTGCTCGGGCGGAACGGAGAGTGTCCAGACTGGTAACTGACAACAGAAGGGCAACAGTGCAGCAAATTAGAGACCATCTTAATCAAGGATCTCCTCAAATGATCTCTGCATGCACTGTTCACCGCACACTGCATCGGATGGGATATGGCAGCCGAAGGCCTGTTCGAACACCTTTTCTGTCTGCAGTTAACAAGAGAAAATGTCTCCAGTTCGATCAGGAGCACAAAGATTGGACAGTCGATAATTGGAAATAAATTATGTGGTCCGATGAATCACGTGTTCAGTTGTACCATGCCGATGGCAGAGTGAGAATTTGGCGGAAACAGCACGAAAGCGTGGACCCCAAATGCGTTGCTACAACCCTTCAAGCTGGTGGAGGCAACGTTATGGTTTGGAGAATGTTTTCCTGACATGCTTTGTGCCCTTTAATTCGTGTCTGACTGGCACATCATATCTAAACATCGTTGCGGACCAAGTGCATCCTGTCATGTGGATGGTTTATCCCAATGGCTACTTTCAACAAGATAATGTGTCCTGCCATAGTGCTTGTATTGTACAGGATTGGTTTCAAGAACATGCTGGTGAGTTTACTTTGCTTAGGTGGCCCCCATGATCCCCATTGAGAATTTGTGGGATGAAGTTGAACGAGCCATCAGACAGCTGGATCCACAACCCTTCATTCTCACACTCCTGGAAAGTTCCATTCATCAAGCATGATCTCAGATTCCACAAACCACCTATCAACATCTCGTGGAGTCCATGCCACGAAGAATCAACACAGTATTAAAGGCAAAAGGTGGCCAATGAAGTACTGAGGGGTGGTCATAATAAAGTGGCCACTCAGTGTATAGTGGGCAGGTAATGGCAGAGGCATTGCTCATTGACAGCATGTGTAAACCAGTTTGTTCTCCTTGTCAGTGGCTGCAAATGTTTTCTTTATATCTCACGCACTTGTATCTGATGCTATATGGTGGAAAGTGATAGGACTACTAGGAGCATGCCAGTCTGAGGCCCAGGTCACAAAAGAGTTAAAACTTCAGAGTGGTTTCATAGTTATCACACCTTTTCAACAACACCAGTGACCTGTCAAAAGCTTGACCAAGGTTTTCCAAGGCATAGACACCTTGTAAGGACTGTTGTCACTTAACTGCACATCATCATAGGTCCCATACATCTCAGCAATTGTCTTTAGAGCACTTTGCTGCCACTGGGACTACGATATCAAAGCAAATGATATATGAAAGGCTTAATGCAATTGGCCTTTATGCCAGGAGACTCATGGTTTGTGTCCCACTAACCACATCTAACAGGAGAGCTTGCTTGAACTGGTGCAGGCAACATCATTTCTGGAGCCCATACAAGTGGACCGGTGTTCTTTTTACAGATGTGTCGAGATTCAGTCTACAAACTGATTCTCATCAGCATTTCATTTGTAGGGAACAGGGTTCCCCTGACGTTCCTACAAACTTCGACGAACGAGACTCCTTCAGAGCTGTGGTCTGCTCTTGTGGGGTGGCATTATGATCAATGGCCACACTCCTCTCCACGTGTTTGCAGCTGGCAATGTGAATGCCGAGCGCAATAGGGACAAGTTCCTAGGGCCCTATTTCAGGCTTTTTAGGGGAATTGTTGGCCCTCATTTCCTTTTAATGGATGATAATGCTCATCCACACAGGACTCAGCTTGTCGATTTTCTGCAGTGAAGATGTTCAGTATGTGGACTGGGCAGCCAGGTCTGCGTGCCTGGGATATGCTGGGATGACACATAGCAGCTAGTCAGCCCCCTCCACAACCCTTCCCAAGCTCTTCGCTGCCCTCATCAAGGAATGGAATTATTCTTTGGCTCCAGAGTTTATCAACAACCAAGTGATGAGTATGTATCATTGTGAGAGCTGTATGAGGTAATCACATTCCTTATCAAGACATTTTTAGGTTACATTCTTACATCTTGCTTTGGTGACATTTGTGGATGTGACCATGTATATGCAAAATGTGTACATATTTTTCTGTTATAAAATGTTTATTGTCCTAATGATTGTGTCTCTTTACATACCTAATGTCTCTACCTGCTGTTACGTTTTCCTTTTTATCCCTGTGAATGCCTTCCGGACTTTAATTTTTTTGTTTTCTTGTTTGGAGGTTTAACAACCACAGTGAGCAATTTGATGGGCTATAAGCAGTCGCCTGTGACTATTTTAGGGTCACTGGTTCTAGGAAGGGAGAGATGCAGTCCTGTAAGGCAAACAAAACATTCATGTCTCACCGAGATTTGAACCCGGACCCATCACAGATAAGGTGGCCACCGGGCTGGCCACTTTAATTTTGGACACTTGTATGTATGTATGTATGTATGTATGTATGTATGTATGTATGTATGTATGTATGTATGTATGTATGTATGTATGTATGTATCCATCCATCCATCCATCCATCCATCCATCCATCCATCCATCCATGAGTTTTGTGAGAGGACATTAAAAAGTAGGTTTCTGAAGTGAAAATTTTAGGTAAACAATCAGAAAATCTCATTTATTTCACTAGTAGAAATTCTACTTATTTTCATGTTTTTTCAATATAATGAATTCCTTACCAATTTTGTGAAAGTACATACTATAAAGTTTTTCTGAAAAAAATGGCGTAAGCAATTCATCTATTCATATTATAATTTGCAGCTGCTCTTCCACATCAGATAACAGTGCCCGCAGGGAATTTAGTGTCTCCTACTGTGTTGCAATACACTCCACAAGGCACTACTGTAAGTATTAACAACCTAATCACCTTATTTTAATTGTTGTGTACGCAAGCATTAGTGGTTTTGTCACTGAAGTAGAAAAGTATGTGTCTGTGCATGTGTGTGTAGGTATACATATTGCTACGAGCTTAATTCCTTTTCGTTGTTACGGCCAAGTACAAAACAAACAAATCATCTGAAGTGTTTTACCGGTGTTCTGCAAGCAACGGACCATGTAGTTTTCCAGGCGTTTGCAACAGTCGTGAAGCGAGAGTTGTTATTCTTCTTTCTTCATTTTTGCCATGGGAAAGTTTCTCCCAGCTGTGAACTTTGACCTGGTCATATGACGTGACTGTGTGGGCTGAATACAGCTGCAGTTTGAGAGAGGACAAAAGTGTGTGTGCCTTTGGAGGAGTGTGTGCTCTTTTGACAACGTGAGTGACCGATTGGATTATTTTCTGTGCTTATGAAAAAATTAGTGTTCATCAGTGTTTTATATTTGTGATGAACAGAAACTTTTCTGATTACCTATGCAAACTCTAAACAAGATAAGAAGTTATTATTTTGATGTCCAAGATGTGCGTGGTGATTACAACAAAGAGGTATGGCATATTGACTCCGCTACCTGCAGAAATCGGGGAAAAATGTTTGTTTCTAGAACTTGCTGCCTAGAGACTGTCTGGCATATTGTTGGACATTTCAGTTATACATTATTCCTCCAGTGCATTTGCACATTATCCATTCTTCTTGTATTTACTTTTGTGTCATTAATTGTTGATGTCCTTTGTGATGATTAGAAATGCTCTCCAGAAGAAGTTTTATGTGCTCACTCTCTTCTTTATTGTTCTCTGATCCAGAGTTTAAACCCGAATGATTAGGTTTCATTCTGTGAGTGGCATCTCAGATTTGATTTGGGGCAGGCCACGAGCGACGTAACATTAAATGGTGCCAAATAAGCGGGATCAGAGTTGAAGAGCAGTGCAAGATTTTGGCATTTGTGAGCATTATTGAAAAATTTTAGAGTGCAAGCGAAAATTGAAGATTTGGTTGATGTCGACAAGAAGACGAGCTAAAAAAATGGAAGATTTAAAAAATATGATAACTGAGATGTCGGGCCACTTTAAAAGCTGATAGAGAAAAGTTATTTGAGGCCCAAAATGGAAAACTTGACACACTGGAGGCTCTCGACGGGAAGCTGGAAACAAAGAGCGCAAGTATGGCGGAACTGAAAGAAAATTTGGAGGAGCTAAAACAAAATTTTAATACTTAAAAAAGTGAAATGGGAGAAATAAAAGAAAAAATGGAATGCCAAGCAGGTTGTGTAGAAGAATTAAAACAAGCATTAGAAATGCAAAATAAAGAGGTAAGGGAAATGGTCAGGCAGATAGAGGTTCCAACAGACGCCAAGTTGCTGAAACAGTTACGCATCATACGGGAAATAAAGTGTCGTACAGATAAAGAGATAGTAAGCGTGCGAGTCGGTTACGAAAAGGTATGTGGAAATTTAAAAGAACATCTTGTAGGGGAGTTGTAGGTTATCAATGAAAGATTATGTAAAAAGATGAACTGCATAATGCTTTGGCTGGTCAAAAGTCTGAGCACGAGGCCATAGAAAAATGACTTAAAGTTGAAAGTAAGATTGTAGTTACTTCCTCGCAACCGCTTGTGTCCGCGGAAGTTTCGACAGTAAGACCCACGATAAAGCCGGGTTATTTTGATGGAAAAAGTTGTTGGAGCATATTCAAAACACAATTTTAAATAGTTGCAGCAGCAAATTAGTGGAATGATCAATGAAAGCTTGCGCATTGGCCACCACATTAAAAAGTCTCGCTGCCGATTTTTTACAAACCTTGCCTGAAGAGAATAGGCTGAAGTACACATCGCTAGTAGCCGCACTGGAATTGAGATTTACGGATGAGCTCCTGAAACAACTGAGAGTATTACAGCCCAGAAATCGGCAACAAGAGCCGCAGGAAACATTACAGGAACTGGCAACAGATATTGAGAATATGGCGCTTCTGGTGTATGCTCAGTGCTCACCAGAAGTACAAGATAATATGGCGTGCCAGCATTTCGTAGACCCTACATTGGATTCTGTCATCCAGCACTCAGTATGCATGGTGGACCGCGATCTCTGTGATAATCTGTGCTACATGCTTTAAAATACGACTCATCAAAACAATAGAGAGGTCAGCGTTGCAACGTATGGTTGACTACAGCAAACGAGGTTGTGCCCAGTAAGGAAACTGAAGACAAACTGGACATGATTTTAGATTTGGTGCGTAAGAGTTTGTAACAGCGCACTGCACCTGCCTGCCTTAGAAATCAACAAAATGACAGAAATTTCAAGAAATCTCAAAATTCTCCAATGCGTGATAGATGTTGGTATTGCGAAACTCTGGTGGCACACCAGAGAAACTTTCGCAGTCGTGCAGGTCAATCCTCAAGTCCTGAAACTACCTAAAACTGTGAATCAGGGAAACAGCCGGAAGCCAGATTTGAGGGATGGAATCTGACTTCCCCACAACAGTCCCAAGAAGTAAAAGTGTATGTTACAGAACAGATCAGTGTGGCCAATGGACTCATTGTTAAAGGATTGGTAAATGGTGTGCCGTGTGATCTCATTCTCGACACAGGAGCAGATGTTCACAATTTTGCATCCTGATTTTTATGAGCAGGTGAAAGATCTGTCAACTACGCTGAATACCAATCCTCGTATTGAACTTCATGCTGTTCAATGGAGGTGCGGTAATAGCTAAGGGTATGGCGAGTGTTTCTTTCCGAATTGGAAGTAGGTGTATCCAACACAGTCATAGTGGCTGATGTCGTTGACAAATGCATTTTAGGACTTGATTTACTAAAAGTGAATGACTATGTGGTGGACTTGTAACGTGGAGTATTGTGTGCCACAGACGAAGAAATTGTGTTGCTGGATAGGGCACACTGTCTGCTTGGTACACAGGTGAATAGAGTTTTGGTAAAAAGCAAGATCACAGTGCCATCTAGAAGTGAATCAGTTGTGGAATGCTACACGTCCAACTGCATGGATGGAGCACCTTTTGCTATCTGCGAGATGTGAGATGAATGGGTACACTGCCAAAGAATTTTGCTAGTCGCTAGAACTTTGGTTAAGCCGGGAATGATGATCTCAGTTAGAATACTGAATGTTGGAGACTTCCCCTGCCGATTGAAGAAAGATTGGAAATTGTGCGTGATGGAGATGGTGACAAGCACTATGATGCTGGAAAAATCTGAAACAGAAAATAGCTCCCCACACCCGAAACTGACGGGAGTGAACCATCATACAGGTGAAATATACATAATATCTAAGCTATTTTACCTGATATTGTCAAAGTATTTCACACGTTGTTTTGCTCTGTGAGGCACGTGCTTCCGGCCCGAGAGGTCCCTTACGTTACGGACCTTTGGTTAGTTATAAAAACAGTTTTACAGAAATAAAACAGTTAGGTTATATATTTTTTCCACATTCATTCATTTGCACAATCAAACGTTTAAAATTTACTATTAATTAAAAGATTTTAGTAGAAAGAATTATACTTATCGGGTCAGGAGACGTCTCACAAGGGGTTCATTGTTACGTCTCCTGACCCGATGAGTATAACTCTTTTTACTAAAATCTTTTAATTATTAGTAAATTTTAAACATTTGATTGTGCAAATGAATGAGTGTGGAACTGAAAATATATAATCTAACTGTTTTATTTCTGCAAAATTTATTTTATAACTAACCAAAGGTCCGTAACGTAAGGGACCTCTCGGGCCGGGAGCACGTGCCTCACAGAGCAAACAATGTGCGAAATACTTTGACAATATCAGGTAAAATACCTTAGATATTATGCATATTTTAATCAAAAGCACATTTATAACATAAGACAGCCCATAAGGTTGCCTCATGAATTGCATTTTTCACCATACAGGTGAGAACAGTGATAGTGGTCTTGCTCATGCTGGTGAGATAAATGCAACCATGGATAATACAGGTGAGTCGTTATGAAAGCATTTGACTACACTGTTGTCAGCGGTCTCTGCTGAGTTTGGGGATGAGCAGCATCAAAGGTTTGAAGGGTTTTTCATTGAACATCAAGACATCTTTTCTTCAGGAGAAGAGGACTATCGTCAAACTGACATGGTGTTCCACAACATTGATACAGGAGACAATATGCATATCAAGCAACTGCCGGGACAATTGCCGCTCGCTAGGAAGAATGAAGTGGAAGGCCTGATTGTACAGATGGAAAGACAAGGTGTGATAGAGCCTTTAACAAGCCCTTAGGCATCTCCGATAGTGCTCGTGACTAAAAAGGACAGTAGCACTCCTTCTTGTTTAGATTATAGTAGAAGATTGAATGCCATGACTAAGAAAGACTCGTATCCGCTACCCTGTTGATACACTCGACCATTTGACAGAATCAAAATGGTTTTCAACCGGAGACCTCAATACCCTGAGCAGATACTACATGACCTAGAAATTTCATTTCTTTCTGATCAATCTGAAGAGCACTTGATCCGTGTGCTCTATCCAGCAACACAATTTCTTCGTCTGTGGCACACAATACTCCACGTTACAAGTCCAAAACATAGTCATTACATCCAGATCATAAGGAAAAAGACTACATTTTCTGCTGGAACTGGTTTATCACAATTCAGAGTAATGCTGTTTGGACTTCGTGATGCAAGTGCAACTTTTGAACAGCTGATGGAGACTGTACTAAGAGGGTTGCCTAGTCAGATGTGTATGGCATATTTAGATGACATAATAGTTACAGTTGTTATTTTTGAAGAGCACTTGATCAATCTGAAAACTCTTTTCATGTGATTGAGAAATGTCAAACTGAAACTTAATCCCAAGAAATGTAGACTGCTACTGAAAGAAATGAAATTTCTATGTCATGTAGTATCTGCTCAGGGTATTGGCACAGACCCTGACAAGATCTCTGAAGTCATGGAATGGCCTAGGCCACAAAATGTACACAATGTTCAAAGCTTTTTGGGCCTATGCTTGTATTACCGACTATTCGTAAAAGGGCTCTCTGGAATCGCTGGGCTGTTACACCGTCTCATGGAGGACAAAACTAAATTTGAGTGGAGTGAAGACTTAAGTGGCATTTGTAAAACTCAAGGAAATGCTTACTTCTGCACTAATATTGTCATTCCCTATGTCAAACTTACTGTTTATTCTGGATACTGATACAAGTGCTTGGGGAATTGGTGCAATTTTGTCCCAGGTGCAGGATCAGCAAGAAAAAGTAGTAGCTTACTTCAGCAAGTCTTTATTTAAGCCAGAGCATACTTATTGTGTAACAAGAAAAGAACTGTCGGCTGTCGTTAAAGCAGTAGAGCACTTCCATCATTTTTTGTACGGAAAATTGTTTTTGGTGTGCAGCAACCACTCAGCTTTGCGATGGCTCCTGAATTTTAAAAGCCCTGAGGGGCAGATTGCGAGATGGTTTGAACGATTGAGTAGTTATGATTTTGAAATCCAGCATCATAAGGGCAATTCCCTTCGTAATGTGGATTCATTGTCTAGGAAACTTTGTGCACAAGATTGCAAGCCGTGTTTGTGTGCGCAGAGAAAAGTGACTGGCAAGTACAAGAAGTGGTTGCATGCCTACTTACTGCTTCACCGGCAATGATAGATCCATGGAGTCCGGAAGATTTAAAGCAAGCTCAATTGGATGATGATGACATTCGTCCTATAGTGGAATGGAAGGAAAATGCTATGCAACATCCCAAATGGTCCGTCATTTTCGCCAGTAGTTCTGCCACTAAGAATTATTGTTCACAATGGGAGTCATTAACCTTTCAAAATGGAGTACTTTATAGAATAATGGAGAATAACAGAGGAAATTGCTTACAGCTGCAATTGGTTCTACCTAAGTGTAAAAGAAAAGAAGCTTTAGTCTCAAATCCATGATAGTCCCACTGAAGGACATTTCAGAATTAGAGAGACATTGGCGAAGCTTCGACAGCATTTTTATTGGTCTGGGCACAGAGCAGATGTAGAGCGCTGGTGCCGTCGTTGTGACCTATGTACCTCATGGAAGGGTCCAATGACGTGATGTCAGGGACAGTTATGAACTTACAATGTATGGGTGCCTATGGAAAGAATGGCTATTACTGTTTTGGTCCTTTCCCGAGAACCGAAAATGATAACTGATATCTCTTAGTAGTCTACTATTTTACCAAATGGCCTGAAGTATATCTGATGAAGGATCAGGAAGCTAAATCTGTAACAGGTAATTTTCATCCAGAACTTGGTGAGTCGATTTGGTGTCCCATTGGAATTACATTCAGACCAAGGTTGCAATTTTGAATCTAAGATTTTTCATGAAATGTGTGATCTCTTAGGTATAAAGAAGAGTTGTACTTGTGTCATGAACCCAAAATCTGACGGAATGTGTGAGAGGTTAAATCGAACCATAGCTCAACATTTATCTATATCTGTATCTCAGAATCAAAAAGATTGCGATACCCTGGTACCATTATTTTTTTATATAGGTCAGCAGTGTGAATATAAATTTATCTATATTCATGCATTATGCTGCAATGTTCCTTATGCATTCTTTAAATTCTTTGAAACTTTTGTTCTGAAATCTGTGCTTTTTTATCACTCTGCACATCTGCCACAGCATCTTCACTTTGTTTGTCCTTTATACATCTTTTTAGTGGCCAGCACTGATCCCAGGTATTTAAATTTATTTTGTTTCTACATACTTTCATTTTTACACCTTAAAATGCTGCTCCTCTTTTTATTCTTGTATATAAGGTACATTCAAATAAAAATGAGCTGAAGGGCATATGAGAAAGATATTGTAACTTAACTTAAAAATAATCCACATGGCTGTTAAGGCACTTATCCCAATGTGACACTAGATAAATATATGATGTCATAGCTCTGTCCACGTTATTTTATAAACAACGAATAGCAACTGAAAAATTTTGTACATCGAACCCCAGATCTCTTGATAACTAGCCGAGTGCGTTCGCTTTGCGCTACGGTGCCAACAATTCACAGCGCTATTAGATGGTTTATCAGTCAGCATCAGACTACACAAATCCATATCGATAGGCTCAGCAACTGATGTGTCCCCATCTAATGGCATTCAACAAAGCAAGCTGTTTACTTATAGCTGATAAATCCAAAGGGCGATAGAAATGGTGAATATATTTAACTCGGCTAGTTATCGAGAGATCTGGGGTTCGATCCCAGCGGTGTCTGATGTACAATTTTTCAGTTGCTATTCGTTGTTTATAAAATAACGTGGACAGAGCGATGACATCGTATATATACATTATCTCCACAGCTGTAAGTAAACAGTTCGCTTTGTTGAATGCCACTAGATGGCGACACATCAGTTGCTGAGCCCATCAATATGGATTTGTGTAGTCAGATGCTGACTGATAAACCACGAATAGCGCTGTGAATTGTTGGCACCGTAGCGTAAAACGAACACACTCGGCTAGTTATCAAGAGATCTGGGATTCGATACCAGCGGTGTCGGATGTATAATTTTTCAGTTGCTATTTGTTGTTCATAAAATAACATGGACAGAGCGATGCCATCGTATATTTACATTATCTCCACATATCTGAAATATAGTGACACTAGATGTTCAATTCCTCGTGCGTAGAAGGCAGTGGGTTGCTGGCGGAACCATTTCCGAACAGCGTCCTGCACCTCCTCATCCAAGCGAAATCTGTGACCGCACAGATGCTGTCACAGATTTCACTTGGATGAGGAGGTGTAGGACGCTCCCCGAAAATGTGAAAGTCACAAAGGGACAAATCTGGGCTGTATACCGGACGCTGAACTGCCCCCTCCCCCGAATTTGGGAAGGTAATCCTGGATGATTCTCACAGTGCAGTGGCAGGCATTGTCACAAAGAAGAGTGACTCATGTGGTGAGCAGCCTGGACCGCTTGGACTTGAGTGATGCTCGCAGAGATTTGAGTGTGTCCGCATACTGGACAATGTTTCCGATGATGAGGAACTCGATCAACAAGGGGCCCTTGTTGTCGAAAAAGGTCAACATGGATCATTCCACGCCAAATCACCTGGTTTTAATGTTCAACCGTGCTGTCATGTCACAGATTTTTTTCAAAAATTTTTTTTATGAATAGGTACCTATGAGATAACCTCAAATTAAATTTTTCAGTTTTTTTGATCTAAAATTGGACTTGGGACAAATTTTTGAAATTTTCAATTTTCACGCGATTAAGGCCTTTTCACTCTCTCTGCCACTTAAGAAAAATCCTTCTGTTTCACTTATTTTTCAACCGATTGGGCTTATTTTGGTGTCAAATTAAAGCTATTTATTTTCTCTATCAAAATAAGGTATAAACGTGATACTAATGCTAGAAAAAAATACCACTGAGCTTTCAAAGTGGATTTTAATGACTTTGTACCTTGGTACATTCGGTAAGCCATAGCTTGCAAACCACAACTAACACAAGTATCATATTTTTTTATAGAATGAGCTATCCATATACTTTTTATGATTTAAAAATAAAAAGTGTTTTTTGTTGCTATCAAATAAAAAATTAATTTATTTTGTGAAAATTTTACTTCAAAATCAACGCTTTGTAACAGGTTTAAGGTCCCTTATTGAACCTCAAACAAACACACAGTTGTGATAATAATTAAAATAGTACCCTCTTATGTTACAATGTCATCTAATGTTATTTTCACATTTTTAACACTGTAGCTTGCTTACCTCTGTAATGAAAGGTCACATCATACTTTTTGCTAACTTCCGCACTTGTTTGTGAACCTTTTCGTCTATGACATATGTCCTTCCTGATACAGATGATGATGATGATGAAGGAACAAGAACTTCTGAAAATATATTTTCATAGGGCACCCAGCAGCAGTCATATTTAGTTGGCCAAAAATATGTTGGTGAAGGACCAGATGGATGCATGAATTGAACTTTAGCATCCCTTTCCTCTTCACAGATATAGAGTATCTTTGCAATCCACCATTTAGTGTCATAGATAACTGCGTAGTATTTTTCAGGAATAATATTGGCCAGTTCTTTAGTTTTATCACCAACAGTGGCTTTAAAACATTTTACTGAAGCGGAAACTCTCTTCACTAAAAGGGTTCTTTTGTCCAGTGGTTTGAAGAAATGGTTCTCTCTGGTACCTACTATTGATAATGAGTTATCATACCGTCTCTTCAGAAAGTCTTCATTTACATCCACGTCAGCTGACAGTGTAAAAAACACATGAATCCCCTTTATGTTTTGGGAAGCAAATTGAAATAAGTCCTCTGCATTCAAAATGTGTCCCTCAACAGTTCTCTGAAGACTTGCTCTTGTGGAAAGACTTTTTATTGTTCTCCCTACTCCATTGCATGCATTTTTACCATGACTAGTGGCAAAGAAATGGAACTCAGCTGTGATGCCATAGTCCTCTTCATGGTAACATAAAAATTTTTTTTGTGTAATTCTTGTATTATGCTGAACTACCGTCACTAAAATATATCACATTTGTTATATGTAGGTGTTCTTGCTTCACATATTGCAAAAGCGACTTCTGGAATGTGAAAAAAGTTGTAGTGTCATGTTTCAGGCAGTCACTAATAAAACATATGGGCTTGGTTTTCAGCTGGCAGCCACATTTGTAGTAAATTACAAATGGGTGTAATGTAACCTAAATATTATGCCAGTGAAAACCTTGAGCAGCATCTTGCAGAATGCATGTGTAATTTTCTGCAAAGTCTGCTAAAATTATGCTATATTTATCATCCAAATCTGCTTTCATTTGCTTTAAGCATCGACTGTGATTTGGCTATAAAATGATGTTTTTTTAACTGCACTAATTTTGCAACCAGGAAATCCACAAAATCATCAACTGGTTTTACTAAAGTTTCAAGAGATGATCGGTCAGTTTGAAGCCACTGTTTAAAAACAACTGTTTCTTTCGTTTCAAGGTATTCTAACCCCATAAGAAAATGTTGAAGTGTAGATTCATCGGGACATTCAGGACAATGATGAAGCATGCATTCCTCTGATTCCAGGTTACACACTAGTTTTAGGAGGAGTTTTTAATATGACATGCTTAAATGTATATTACTCATCATAAGCTGGTGGTAGTACGTACCCACACTGAATAAATACCATGACTACTTACAGTTACATACTCTTTAGGACGCAATTCACAAAACTTTGTGAAACAAATTTTTGCGTTGGGATTTTGTTCCTTGAATAATAAATACACATATTTTAACTTGTGCAGTATTAGTCTATATTCTAGACTATGTCAGTAAATATATATAGACTATGTTAGTAATATATTATCAGTCAGTATTAGTCTATATTCAATTATTCATTTCTAATTAAATAATACAAAAAAATACAAAAACATATTTAATAACCACATAAAAAGTGAAATAATGTGAAAATAACATTAGATGACATTGTAACATATAAGAGGGTACTATTTTAATTATTATCACAACTGTGTGTTTGTTTGAGGTTCAATAAGGGACCTTAAACCTGTTACAAAGCGTTGATTTTGAAGTAAAATTTTCACAAAACAAATTAATTTTTTATTTGATAGCAACAAAAAACACACTTTTTATTTTTAAATCATAAAAAGTATATGGATAGCTCATTCTATAAAAAAATATTATACTTGTGTTAGTTGTGGTTTGCAAGCTATGGCTTACCGAACGTACCAAGGTACAAAGTCATTAAAATCCACTTTGAAAGCTCAGTGGTATTTTTTTCTAGCATTAGTATCACGTTTATACCTTATTTTGATAGAGAAAATAAATAGCTTTAATTTGACACCAAAATAAGCCCAATAGGTTGAAAAATAAGTGAAACAGAAGGATTTTTCTTAAGTGACGGAGAAAGTGAAAAGGCCTAAATCGCGTGAAAATTGCAAATTTCAAAAATTTCTTTCAAGTCCAATTTTGGATAAAAAAATATGAAAAAATTAATTTTAGGTTATCTTTTCGTACCTATCCATAAAACTTTTTTGAAAAAAATCTGTGACGTGACAGCACGGTTGAACTTTAAAACCAGGTGACTTGACGTGGAATGACCCACATGACCTTATGCTCTTGTCTGCATTCCCTTTGGCAGTGGAGATGATGTGTACTTCCATTGGCTGCTTTGTCTTTTGCTTTCTGGTTGATAATGAAAGCTCCTGCATTGATTCTGTCGATGAAATGGCGACCTTCCTCCTGATACTGCAGTAAATGTTCCAAGCACACACCCATGCAAATGTTTCTGCACAGATTGCATATTATGTAGCACCCACTGTGCGCAAATCTTCCAGTACTGCAGACGACCCTGGATAATGGTGTGCACACTCCCTACACTGATTCCAACTTTGTTGGCAAGTTCTTCCACCATGACTTTTCTGTCTTCCCGAATGGGATTATCGACTTCAGTTATGGAAACAACGGTGATCACATGGCGTGCTTGCCCTGGCCTTGAATCATTGGGCAACAATGACCGTTCCTCTCTGAACCACTTCCTCCAGTCTTTAACACGTGGCAAAGACATGTAGTTTTTGCACATGTTACTCATGTGGTGATGAATTTATGTACTCACGATGATGGAAGCACTTGGTCTTTGTGCAGGACATCCTGCATGAGGTTCTGTACAAAGGCCAAGTGCTTCCATTTTTGTGTGATTGCAGCGCCACATTTCATTGTGACATAATACTACAGTGGTGCCACCTACGTTTTGTGTCGATGCTGCAGCAGTAAATCCATTCGGCAGTGGTATGTCCGTTGGCTCGTTTTCATTTGAATGACCCTCATAGTTTTGTCATAGAGCTCTAACTCATCTGCAAATAATATGGTCAGCAGTTCTACTTCCCCTCATTCCAGAAGTTATCACATTCATAAGAATGGTTTTAATATTGATCCTTGTCACATTCCAGATTTATTTATGAAATTTCTCATTTAGATGCTCACTACTTCTGGCACACATGGGAATAGCTTTACATTACCTTTGTCAGTTGCACTTGTTTCTCTTGCTCTGTTTTCTCGTAGAATGCAGTTCCATATTTTTTCATGGGTGCTGTACACTATGCCTCCCATAGATCAATAAATGCCATTTGCAATGGTGCTTTTCCTTTTTTGTTCTTTTCCATGAGTTGCCACAAGGCCAATCAGACATCTGTTGTATTTTCTCCAGGCACATGTATATTCAAACTGTTGCTGTCATGATGTGAAAGAAAGGACTCCCTGTTTATATATACCTTGCTTTATCATATTTTGAGGATATGTAAACCTATATCAATTCAGTACTTTGTCTTATGACAGATTCTGTTCTTAAATTTGTTTAAAATATTTTTTTAAAGTGCACTGACCATGATTGTTCTTCATAGACAGCATGGAAGTGCCACTAATAAAGTTGTCAGGCTGTTCATGTATAGTAAACAATCATTCCTGCAAACTTTCATGTTCCATAGTGATCTGAAGTAAGAAAGCACTGACATGTCAAGCAACCTCCATTCATTTGCATGCAGGAAAACACCTGAAATGTCAGCCTGAAAATCAATTTGAATTAAAACATAGTTCCTCAACTTACAGCTTGAAGTAAGTAAGAAGTTCCTTCTTCTGTGTTGTACATAGCATATGATTTATGATGGTGCAGTACACATACATTAAATTCTTCTAGTCAATGGCATTGGTAAAGTTATCTGCAATCTGGAGAATGTAAATCATTCACATAAGTATTATACCTTTTTTTGATTCATATTTCTGTCACTAATCTTCAGAATGCTGAAGAATTCCTTTTATTCCAAATTTGCCTGTATTGATTTTTTTCCCGCATTGATCTGGAGCTTACATATGTATGCAAAAATTTCTGCTTTGTATATTAGTTCGTTTCATAAATGATAGTTAATTATTGTGTCTGTTAACTCTACAGACACGTGTTAAAAACTTCTTGAATGTCCTTCATAATTCTGTAGCTCGACTATTTCTGTGTGAGGGTATGACCTCCTCCTAGTGATTGCCTAGACTATGAAGAAGGGCAGTTGTAAAGACTTGCCATATTTATATTAGTTTTGCACAAAAAGTCTTGGATGCTTTTGTTTTTTATGACTTCACTTGTTTACCTGCTTTTATGACTTCGCTTGTATACATGCTTTTTTTTTTTTTTTTTACATTCTCACTCTTTTACCTGCAAGCTTTATAACGGTCATTCCATGTCAAATCATCTAGGCCATGTCACCCACCATCTTGGATTTGAATAAAACTCAGCTGGTAGGTATGCCTAATAAAGTTATGGAAAAATCTTATGTTTTAGTTTTTTCACCCCATACTTTTTAATAATACAGTGTTACAAAATTTAACTGAGCTCTCACTTCGGTAGCAGTGCAGCAACATGCCACTTTTTATGAAACTTGCAGTAACTGCTATTCTAGTGAATTAAGGAGGGCAAAACTTGAGGAGTTCGTGGAAAAGGGTTCACAGATCTCAAAAAAAAAAAAAAAAAAAAAAAAAAAACATTTCAATTTTACTGGAAATGCTAGATAAGTGCCATCTAGTGGCGAAGTGAAAAAGTACCATAAAATTTAGCTATTTTATATCAAGCTCTGTAGAGTATTGCTCTAGCATAATGGAACTGATTTTTCTTTTATACTGATCCGTGGATACATCCTGTAACTTATTCAGGAAAAAAAAATGGTGAGTATCAATGTATTTTCACAGATAAGTAAAATTATTTCAAATGCATGTGGAGGTTTCCTCCGACACTTCTGCTATTTTTATTTTTATTTTTCATTTTTTAAAATTCTGATCCACCCACTCGGATGTTCAGGAAAGTTAGCATCTATGTTTACCTAACAGTCCTAAGTTTCAGCTTTTTGCCCCCAGAACCTCCAAGATACAGCACTCAAAATTTAGGCCTGACAACTGTTTCATCATCAAATCACCTATTTCAAGCTTGTGTGTGTGAAAGACTTGACATCAACTGAAGAAATATGTTGAGTATGCCTACATTTTCTGTTCTGACCAATAAAAATCTATCATTTTTTAAAACAATTAAGAAAATAACAATTGGGAATTAATATTTATATATACTATATAGTTATCAGCTGCGCTGGTCAGAGCAGCACAGCGTGAAAATGAAGGTATAAGTGAGATAGTAATTTAATACTACTCTAAGAATCTGTTTCAAAGTACCAAATACTGGAGGAAATTAATACTGGCATAATTATGCAGTACTGATCTCCTAAAGACCACCTGGTGGTGAAGTGGGAAAATTGCTGCCACGGTGGCACAGTGGTCCAAGCGATAACTTCTGATCATTTGTCCTAAATGGGTCTGGGTTTGAATCCTGGTGAGGCATGGATGTTGTGTTTGTCTTATGGCACTGGCTCTCTCCCTTCCCTGGAACCATGGCCCTAAATTAGGGATGGACGACTGCTTATAGTCCACTGAGTTTCTCATGGTGGTCCGTTAAACCTCCAGTTAAGAAAAAGAAAAAAAAAGTGGAAAATTACTGTAATATTTTCCTGCCCTATACCAACCACTGTAGAGCATTGCTCAATCATGGAGCTAAATTTTTTATGGTGATTCTTGACACATCCCGTGACTTATTCAGAAGAAAAAAAAAAAAAAAAAGCAGGGGGTTCTCACCTTACTTTCATAGATAGGTAAAGTTATCTGAAATGTATATGAGGTTTCCTATGACACTGCAACCATTTTTATTTCATTAGTTCTGATCCACCGGTTTATATGTTAAAAAAAGTTGGCACATGCATTTGCCTAATAGAGCTACAAATACAATCAGTGGGTATCTAGTGATAGAACAGAACTAATAAAACAAAGTTCAACAATGTATGATTTATACAAATGCTGGTGCTAAAAGTGGAAAAACTTATCCCACATTCATATATTGTAAAGGATCAGTCAGAAAGTTTCTAAAGGAACTAAAAGATAAGTTGTGTCTGACACTGTAATTATTCTCATGGATTTCAGTGAGAACTATTTATTCCTTATACAAGATGAAGAACAGGGATATCATTGGACATCTCGTGCATGCACAGTTCATCCAGTTATTGTCCACACCAGAGCCGAGACACAGTTGTATGCAATCTCCAGTCACTGTTTCTTATCTGATGATCTTGACCATGATGTTTGCATGGTATACAGAATCCAAGAAAGAACGACACAATATATTAAAAATAAATATCCAGTTGTTGTTAAAGTTCACTGCTTTACAGATGGGTGGTGCTGCTCAATACAAAAAGCACAAGAGCTTTATAAATTTATGTGAGAATAAAAATAATTTTGCTACATCTGTATAATAGTCATTTTTTGCAACTAGCCATGGCAAGTCACCTTGTGATGCAATCAGTGGCATAACCAGAAATTTCTTAAAGGGGTAGGATCTGGTTCATAGGTGAAAGCCTTATATATCCATGTATATCACTTTAGATTCATATGCAATCCACCCTCAAGGGGAGGGTCTGGACCCGAAGCTCCACCGGCTGCACCTCTGGATGGCATTGGTGGTACAGTGAAACAAACTGTAAGCAGAGCAAGCCTGCAATGGCCTTTAGCAAAAGATCAGATCATTTCAATGGCAGTAGATGTTTATAATTTTTGTGTAGAAAACATAAAAAACAGAGTTTCACTTATCGAATTCTGCAGTTGAAACTGTGAAATAATCTACAGGAACTGTTTTTGCAAACAGTAGTTGTACCAGGTACCAGAAGCTTCCACCGCCTTTGTCCACTTTCATCAAACACAATAGCGATGAAAAGGATAAGTGCAGATGAAAAATACAGTTTGATATTTGGCTTAAGAGGTGGCAATGATTCCAAAAATTTGCTACAGGTGTACACACAGTGTTATGTAGCATGCACCTATGACAATAACTGGTTTTATGGTATGGTTTCCAACATTGAAAAGGAAGAAGGGGATACAAAAATTTAATTTATGCATCCACATGGTCCTGCTTACTGGCCAGCTCATGATGAGATTTGCCATGTGCCTCTTCAGCATGTACAGTGTAGCACCCAGTGACAATGAGTTTGGGGAGAACATATTACTTTTTTGAAGTAGATATGAAATTAGTTCACTCCAAGTGGTCCTTATCACAAGGAAATTCACTGTAGAAAACTATTTTGGTCACAAAGCATTTCCCATTAATATAAATGGTAATAATTGTTACTTTTATGTATCTATTAATTTCTAGTTCTGTTATTTTTTAATCATTTGTAAAATGATTCCTTTTAACGTTCAAAACAGAAAATGTTGACATATTCAACAATTTATTCAATTAACGTTAAGTGACACACACACGAAAGCTTGAAATGGGTGAATTTGATGATAAAACAGTTGTTAGGCCTAACTTTTGTGTGCTGCATCTTGGAGGTTATGGGTGGCAAAAAACACTTAGGATTGTTAGGTAAACATACATGCTAATTTTCCTGAACATCCAAGTGGGTGGATCAGAATTACAAAAAAATATATATATTAAAAAAAATGGCTGAAGTGTCGAGGAAACCCCACATGCATTTTAAATAAGTTTACTTATCTGTGAAAGTACACCGATACCCATCATTTTTTTCCTGAATAAGTTACAGGATGTGTCAAGGATCAGTATAAAAGAAAAATCAGTTCCATTATGCTAGAGTAATACTCTACACAGCTTGATAATAAAATAGCTAAATTTTATGGTACTTCTTCACCACTAGGTGGCACTTATTTATCTAGCATTTTCAGTAAAATTGAAGGGGTTTTGAAATCTGTGAGCCCTTTTCTATGAACTCCTCAAGTTTTGTTCTCCAAAATTCTCAAGAATAGCAGTTACAGCAAGTTTTGTAAAAAGTGGCATGTTGCTGCACTGCTACCGAAGTGAGTGCTCAGCTAAATTTTGGAACACTGTATATTAAAAACTATGGGGTGGAAAAAAATGAAACTTGGGATTTTTCCATAACTTTATCAGGTATACCTACCAGCTGGATTTCATTCAAATCCCAGTTGGTGGGTGATAAAATTTGGAAAAAAAATTGGATGATTTGACATTGAATGAACCATATTCATTTTAGTCCATGAAGTGTCCTGAAATGTCATTCTTAATTAGGAAAAAAATATAGATAATTTGTTTCAATTCTCTGTAAACTATATGCAAATAAATTAATTTCTTTTTTTCTGTTTTTTTCTTGAAGTAAAAGCGTTTTTTTTTTTTTTTTTTTTTTTTTTTTTTGTTGCAGAATGATGGACAAAAACCAACTATGTCCCTTAATTTACCACCAAAGCTTACCCTCACTGTTCCAGCTCACTTAGCTCAAGCAGGTCTTCAGACTCTAGTGGTGAGTATTTGCATTTTTAAAATCTTTACTGAAATCATGTTTGTAGTGTACTTTACTGTTTTAAGGAATGGAAATAGAAATTAAAGTTTTTTTTTGTTTTTTCTATTTGGAAATGTTAATATATATTTGCTGTAATACATCAGTAGTGCAACACTTATGGAAAAGGAGATGTAAATATTTTTTTAACAATGTAGTACTGTAACTAGCGAAATATGGCACTTGGTACTCGCAAATAGATTATATGTAAGGTACATGAAAAGATGATAAATTACAAAAGCAATTTTAATCATGTAGCTATATTTAAAAGACGGTGAGGAAAAGGTGGGAAGGAAGGCATGTGTGAAGTCTAGCATTTCTAAGGATCTTATATGTGTACTGTATATTTATCACACACACACACACACACACACACACGTACACATACACATCAGCTCTTTGTTCTGGAATGGTCATTGGTAGTGTTGTCTCAAAATCCAGCAGCATTGGTAGCTCTTTGTCATATATCACATTCAGTTCCAAGTAGCTCATAAACTCTGAGAACATTTTGGCTTGCATTGTAAAATACTGTTAAATGAAATAAGAGTTGCACAATTTTTGTTTCGTATGCACTTCTTGACATAGAAAATGCCACATCATGAAGGAATTCATGAAATGAGATGAAACTTATCATACATGTAGACAAGTAGGTGGGAAAGAAGTGATTTAATTTTTAAGGGATTGTGTGAATGCGATGGGCAAGGAGACAGCATAATTAATGTGTCCCCGGATGGGTCCATGTGTTACCGCAAATCATGCGTCATTGACCTATGTCCACAATTCATTAAAATTGCAAGCGGCTCATGCTGATGCATTAAATCATCTGGCAATGACATCCCATATATTCTCTATTAGGGAGACATCTGAGGATTGTGTTGGTCAGTCCAGCATCTGGAAACCTTGTAGGTACTGTCTGCTGATGGTGGCAGTGTGCAGGTGGGCTTTATCTTGTTGAAACTTGGCATCAGGGGGATGCCATGGCAATAACATGGGCTGCAGCATCTATTCGACATGTTGTGCTGTTGTTGTACCTACTATGTGTATGGATGGCTGTTGAAACTGATAGGTCCCCAAACCATGACACCAGACTGAGGAGCCATACGATTTTCACGGATGGCTGCAAGATTAGCCCACCAAACATGTTGTCTCCAAACTCTCAATTGGCAATTGTTGGTACTGAGACAGAAGCGAGACTCCTCACCGAATGTGACTTGTTTCCATTCATTCAGACTTGCATTCTTGCTATGGCACCACTGCAGACTTGCACAGCAATATGCTGTGGTGATTGCAGCCATCACAATGGCTGGTGAGAAAGCATACCTGCCTCAGCCAATCTGTGATTCACTGTCCATGGTGATAGAGGAATATCCATAGCTGCCTGTACACCTCATCGAATGTCTGTTGTATATTGTGGGGCTTACAGCTTGCTGTTGAATGTGTCAATCGAGGCTTTCAGGCATCTGCCTACACGCACCTGTCCTATGTCAACGCATGTTACCTCCAACCAATGTTGCCACATTTAGCCGACAGTTGCCGCTTCCTGTTGCATTTCTGCTGTGATGCGACACAGGGACCAATCAGTAGTATGTAGCCCCATGATGAATCCTCTGGTAAAGGTATCTGTGTGATGGTAAGATTTCCCATTACATTACCCAGGCATTCTCACTCCTTATGTGTGCTTTCGCCACTGAGATCACTGATGCAGTGGTCCACATGTCTAGGTGAGGATGACCAAACTGAGCTACACCTAGCCAGTTTGCCCTTTTTATCTCCTTCACTTATCACATGATTAGTTTGCAGCTGCTATCATTTGCATACCAACTTTTGACACATACCCACTAATTTGCATGGTGTTCCAACAAATTCTTCCTTGTGTGGCATTTTCTTTTTCATACTATGTCAAGCAGTGTATGTAGTCTGTACTGAAACCAGCTAAATGAGGGTGCAGGACCCCAAAACATGGCATAGTACTATGAAGTAGAGTATGATCACTGCACTTCTACAAAACTGCTGTAGTTTGTTTTTGCTAAGCAGTTTTTGTTGTAGGTTATTTAATGTATATATACTATAACTGGAGTGAAAGATTTTAGTCCATAGTGTTGAAGAAGCATGTAAGTGTAATTGTGTTTGATTGTGAAAATAGTCTGTTTTACTGAAAAAATATGTTGGACTGAAGTGTCAACTTAAATAAAAAAAATTTTCAAGAAACATATTTTATAAAGTCCCGAACAACATCTAGATTTTGTTAAATTTTCATACATCTTTCTTAGACAAATTTTATTATTTTGCTCGGTGTTGCTATTCATGTTCAGAAATACCTGACTATATAATCTTTCATTAAATGATTCACAGACAAAAATCAAAGTTGAATTCAGGCTTTTTAGCAGCATAGTAAATGTTATATAAATTTATATAGCTTGTTGTTCAACATTTTAAACTTGAAGGTGGGGATGTATTGTCATGGCATCGAGGGAACAGGCATGGTTAACACACATAATAGGTGGCAAAGGCATGGTAACTCCATCCTTCTAGTGTAATGTGATAAATGCAAGTGCTGGTTTGTTTTAGTAGAGTCATGTTCTGATCGTGAGTGCTGGTTTTTTATTTTTTTCAGACGTGCTTAGGAGTGCTGTTTTTTTTTTTTTTTTTTTTTTTTTTCAGACATGTTCTGATCGTGTGAAGAATGAAGATATGTTGCAATTGTGTAATGGGAAGCAAAATGTTGTTAGCAAGGTGGAGACTAATATTCTTAGGTGGTTTGGACATGTTGAAAGAATGAGTGATGCGATGCTTACTAAGAATTTTTTTTTAGCCTAAGTGGCAGGAAAGAAAGGCAGAGGAAGGACAAGGAAGTCATGGGAGGACCAGATTCAGCAGTGTCTGCATGAGAAAAAAGATTACGAGTATGAAGTGTAGAAAGTCTTGCGTACGCCGTGTGATGGATGTCAATGAAGCCTGAGTTGTATATCAAGATTGCTGTAAATGGAGAAGTTTGATATGGCAACAGTAAGTAAATAATCAGTTAAAAATTTATCTGGTAGTTTGTATTTCTTTATGGTACTAACCTCTGAATCTCAGAGAACAGCATAGTGATGTGTGTGTGTGTGTGTGTGTGTGTGTGTGTGTGTGTGTGTGTGTGCATGCAAACATTGTACATCCGGTACATCATTCTCTTCAACTCACTTTTGCTCTCAGCCAACAGGACTGTGTCATCAGCATACAGCAATCTGCACACACGGATACTACCCCAGACATAAACAAGTTTTGTCCATTTTGACATCACGCATGCATGCATCCATAAATATATTAAACAGCCGTGGTGACATTACACAACCTTGTCTGACTCCTGCACCAATAGAAAACCATTTTGATAAAACGCCATTCACTCGTACACAAGCTATACTGCCAGCATGCATTTCTTTTACACTCTTAAGTATATTCCCAGTAACACCATATTTATTCAATACCTTCCACTAAGTAGGATATCCATGGTTCGTACGCATCCTGGAATTCCATTTTGTTCTGAAAATGTCCAAAAATTCTGTTACGTGTCCTGGAATTTTATCCGTTCCTGCATTTTTTGTCCCTGCGCGATGTTTTGTAGTTAAAGATTTTTCTGCATTTAAAACTTTTGTCTGACAAAATTTCCTCCCCACCCCCGGCAAAATAATGCGGGGGGGGGGGGGCTGTTGGTTTTCTTGTTTGCCTGCATTGCTGAATCTGCGTTGTTTTAGTTATTTTAACATCAGTTAAAAATACTGCTCAGCGCTATCGTGACTTTTTTTATTGTTGTTGTTTGGATAAAACCTGCGTTTGCTTCCTGGTCATTAAAATGTTGTGACAAATTGCCTTATGGTGTTATGCAAAGGAAGGAATTAAAAAAAAAAAATGTTTGTTTACAATTGCAAGTAAAGAGTCATTCAGTGTGGTGGGAAAAGGAAAAAGTGAAACATTTGTCAGAGGATGTTAGTGGTTAAGTGTTTACAAAAGACGGACAGATGAAAAGATTGAGGTCGCGTGGGAAAGCAGTGTTTTTGGTAGCCCTGGCTTTGGAGTTAGATACGGGGGTTGCGGGTGGAATGAAGGAGGCACGTGCGCGACCTTGACTTCTGGCTCTTCTTGGCCTCCCTCACCCCAAGTGCGGGAGAATGGTGTTGAAACACTTTTTTGTGTATTTAATTGTTTTACGTTAAATAGATTTAGTTGCTGTTCTTTAATTACTGTGAAAGGCAAATTTTAAAGTTCAGCGCCATTTCCGTGCATCCAGAATTACTGGAAGGTCATAAAAAGAAAAAACTGCGCAGTTCTTCTGATGAAAAAAAAAATGTACTTAGAATGTAAGGAACTCTACTGGTTTTCCCGGGAGACTCGCCAAAACCTTCCAATTTTGGCGAATTTTAAGATAGTTTACTAAAAATCCCAAAATTTAGGGATTTTAGGTAAAATAACCAAGAATACTTAGTGCTTAATGTTGAAAAAATAGAAGCTTTTTTTTTTTGGTTGGAGCTTCAAATTAAAAAAAAAAAATGGCATAATAACTGTGCAGATAAATAATTAAAAAAAGGGGGAGGGGTGTAGTAATCTTTGAAAGAAAGGTAGCATCTCATCCACTACTTGCTCTGTGAGCAGTTCTCAATCCAAAAACAGAAGCTAGTACCCACACTTAACCCTTCCTTCTCATCAGTGCCTTTGTTTCAGGACAAGACTGTACAATAAAAAAAATATTAAAGCTAATATTGCAAGTTTCCATGGTTCGTATGCTCCTTGAAAACCTTGAAAAGTCCTTAAATAAAATAAGTTCATTTTCAAGTCCTTGAAAGCACTTGAAAAAGTTTAAGGCTCTGTAAATAGTACTTGAAAAAAATAGTTTTGTTTGTTAAGTAATAATGTGAAAAAGCATGTGTAAAATATTTTTTTCTGCTAAAAAGTTGTATTGGAGATTTCTGTGTAGTTCTAATAAAAACACCAATCTGATCAAATAGCGCAGAACTTGCGTTCAACCCAGGGAGTGTGCGGACAGCTGGTACCTTGGCTATGACATCACTACAGAGCAAAACCTCAGCCATGTGAGTAAAATAAGTGGAATGATGTATTCACAAATTGTGATGGGCTTTTGTTTACTGGGGTTAGGGACGCATTCTTGCCGGTTGGTTGGTTGATTAATTTTAATGGCGCAAGGGCCAGGTTTGGCCAAAGAGCGCCAGACAAAGAACTATCAGCTACAGATGTTTAAAAGCGGGGAAAAGGATTAAGAGAAAACAGGCTTGGTAAAAGTTGGAAAAGAGGATGATGAAAGCTGTGAAGACACGTTGGTTAATTAGGTTTATATAAAAATTTATGTATTTAATAATTAACTAATATAATGATCATCAGTAAACACAACTACACAAAGGATGATTCACCAGGAGGGGGACGAACCGTCACTCTCCTCCCCCTCCACACTCCTCTGCAATGCTGGCAGAGGGCGGGGACGAACTGTCACTCTCCTTCCCCCCATGTTCCTCGGCAATGTTGGTTGAGGCTGGGGACGAACTGTCACTCTCCTCCCCCCTATGTTCCTCTAGAATGTTGGTTGAGGGTGGGGACCTCGCTGAGGCCGAGACAGTTGTAATGTTGGTCAGGTGGACCGCGACAGTTGGATGGACACTGCACACCTTTGCGGATTGAGGGCCGGGTCTGCCGCACGTGCAGACTTTCGGCTGGAAACTGGAAGAGACGGTCGGCTGCAAAAGAGAAGGCCCAGAATCAGGTATTCGAAAAATCTGGAGCTCGGGGAAAAACACCTGTGTCGCTTGGTCAGCTGTAGATCGCTTGGCAAGGGCGGCGAGAGCTACAGGGCGCGGAACAAAGGGCTGCACGGGTTGTGGTGGAGACTGAACTACTGCGGCAAAAGTACGCTGTCGGGTGGTGGGTATACCCAACTTGGCCTTGGCAGCAGGGTACGAGAGGCCGTCCAGGGTCTTGAGGCGCTGGATCGCCATCTCGTCCTTCCATTTCATACAGGTGCGGGAGTAAGCCGCATGGGCCTCACCACAGTTAACACAGGAGGCCGCAGAGTGCAACCTTCCCCGTCATGTTCACTGGAGCCACAATTAGCGCAACGAGCGGAACTCTTACAGAAACGTTGTGAATGCCCGTACCTCTGGCACCTGAAACAGCGCAGAGGACTGGGAATGTACGGGCGAACTGCACAGACCAAGTAGCCTGCTTTGATTTCTGTCGGAACTTTCTGGGAGTTAAAAGTCAAGATTACATTTTTAGATTTAATCAAAGAGCCATCACGCCGGAACATCATACGACGTGCAGCAAGAACACCCTGATCCGCAAGTTCAGTCACCAATTCGTCCTCACTGCATGGCAAGAGATCAAACTCCGAAATAACACCCCGAGAGGTGTTAAGAAACGGGTGAGGTGCCACTTTGACAGGAATGCCTTGAAGACTAGTGAGGAGCAGAAGAGTGTTACTCTGAGAAACACTGCAAGTTTGAACAAGCAGGTCCCCAGAGCGAAGCTTCCTCACAGACTTCAAGGGGCCAACTGCAGCGTCCAAAGCTTTAGAAATGAAAAAGGGAGATCTGGTGGACAGTCTCTCATTCGGATCGATGGATTCTACAAGTAAGTGTGTAGCATGCGTAGTCACAGCAATCGAGGGGAGACGACGCTTCGGAGCGACTGGTACAGCTGCCAAAGAAGAGGTTCCACATTCCTGGTCCAGGTCATGGTCTAAAGATCGTTTAAGGGTATGAGACTTGGTAGGTTGAGAAGACAAAGGAGAGTCGTTGTCAACTATCATATTCACAGGTGACCTAAATTTGGAGTTTTGTTTTTTGTTTCTACCCATGGAAAAGAGAAGGAAGATTTGTCTGCAAACTACTCCACCCACCACCAAGCCCTACAAGGGAGAACTGGAGGTCTGCAAGCCAAGAAAATGACGCTGGACACAGTTCTGGAGCTTATACGTTGCAGATATAGTCCGTTGGCTCTGATCACACGCACTCGGCGGACACTTCGGCCTCCTGGTACCGTCATGCCAACGCCTTTGGCATGATCCCACAGCCCCCGGGCTCACCCTGCCGTGCCATACGACAAAAAAGCCGCTAAAGCCCTGTACACAACTTGGTACAAGACTTCTGACTAGAGGTGGGTTAGTCTCTAGCCTCCCGTTTACAGCGAAGCCGGGGTCGAAGAGGAGTGTTGGTACACAGGAGGCACTTAACCGGTCTCCTGCGACCTCAGCCGCCAGACATCCCATTTCTGCCTCACGGGTCTCCGCACGCGGCAAACATGCAGGTAGGTCTAGCACCCAAACCAGCTAAAAGGAAAAAAAGAATTCCAAAGAAGACAAATCCTGGCAGGGAACCTAAACGGAATCTCAGCAACCTACGAACTGAGCGGTTAATATAAATCAGTTAGTGGTGGAGGGTAACAAAACCACAAGACCGGGGTGTTAGTACATAACGTGGTAGCAATTAGGGAGTATACAACACGGGCAACTAGCCAGTGGAGAAAATAAATAAAAACAAAAAAGCGAGACACAAGACCAGCTCGGGATCGTGGGGCCGCGACTCCCCAACAGCTGGATGAACAGCCGTCCCTGCAAACACCAACAGCACCAAAACAAAAAACAGGCGGTGGCATGACATCAGATGTTGACCAGTCACAAGGTCAGCTCGGGCCGTGGGGGCGCCGCTCCCCAAATAACTGGTAAACCAGTTATCCCCGTGCGGGGGCATTCTTGCCGGAGGGTGGAACTTACAGAAATTGCTTCATGCGTGGACCCTTTCTTCTACCTGCATAAAAAAAAAAAAAAAATGCATCAAAGTCGTGCATCAAAAATAAAAGGTTAAAACAAACAATAAGTGTTATATAAACAAATGAGTACAAAAATAGTGTACCCTTCCAAAATACACTGCTGGCCACCCAAAATGCAACACCAAGAAGGACACGAGATAGCAAAGCCAGATTTACTGAACACATAACAACAGATACAGAGATGAAATGATTGAGCTTACAGGCCTGTGCGACTTGCGGAACACGCAGACATCAATAGTTCGTGTGGCCCCCATGGCTGGCAATAACGGCCGCTACACGCCACAGCATCGAATGAAAGAGGCTTTGGATGTGGGCTTGGGGTATGTCGGTCTAGGCTGCTTCCACACGTTGCCACAGTTCATCAGGCGTAGCCGCGGGTGGTGCTTGCCGGGCCACTCTGTTGCCGATCAGCGACCAGGCGTTTTCGATGGGCGACATATCGGGAGAACGGGCGGGCCACGGCAGCAGTGACACCTGGTGGGCCGTGAAGAATTGTTGCACGATGCGTGCCACGTACGGGCGCGCATTGTCCTGTTGAAACGTGGCCGCTGGCAGGTCCTGCAGGTAAGGGGGGACTACAGGCTCCAAAACGTCGGAAATGTAGCGGTGGCTGTTTAGTGTACCGGCGATGCGTACCTGAAGGGTGCGGGTGTCATATCCAATTGCACCCCAAACCACAACGCCAGGCGACGGACCAGTATGACGATGCATAATTCAGGCGTCGTACAGTCTCTCGCCACAGCGCTGCCACACGTGGATCCGACCATCGTGGGGTTGCAGGCAGAAACGGGATTCGTTGGAGAAGACAATGTCGTGCCATTCCGTCGTCCAGGTGCGGCGTTCAATGGCCCACTGTCGCCGCACTCGCCGGTGGTGTAATGTCAATTGTAATCGGAGCAATGGGCAGAGTGTGTCAAGTCCCCGCTCCTGCAGACGACGTCGAACGGGACGTGTTGACACAGGTTGTTGCGCAACACACCCTAATTCCTGCGCTAAATCTTCATGATGTGGCGGTGCGAGCCATCACTGCCCACCGCACAACATGCCAGTCCTGTTATTCGGTGGTGTGCAGCGACTGCGGCTCATGTCGGTCCATCCGTCCCTCCTGCACCCACCAAATCCATACTTGCCTCACTGTGGCTGGATGTTGTCCCACACGGGCGCCGATGTCTCGGTACGATAAACAGCTGTCGCGATAAGCCACTATTCATCCTCTGTCGATCTCCAAAACGTGCTGGAATGACTGCCGTATTCTGCAACGAGGCATCAGGAAGCTTTCCACGCACAGGTCCGGCAGCACAATGCCTTCTGTGCACCCTTCTTATATTGCTTCTCGGTGGCGTGCCGGGCGCACATGATTTGCATATGGCCTGCAATGCTAATCGTTTGCATGTCCTCTCGCGGGAAAAGCATGCTGCGAATTTCAGGCCAATCAGATGCTTCCTTCTCGGTGTTGCATTTTGGGTGGCCAGCAGTGTATTTTGCAAGATAAACTGCTTTCAAAAAATACCAAAAGAGGGACAATTCAAAGTTAATGAAATAAACGAACTGTAGGCAAGGGGTAATGGCAGGTCATTGAAGGTGTGCCAGCCCCAGCTAAGATTAATGGTCTGAACTTACTAAAAGACCTACCTACTGACTGATGGACAGTACACACATATGATAATTCGAGTTTGAAAAGTGCTTGAATTTATTTTGCTTGGAAGAATACGAATCATGGTTTCTTATGAAATTGGCTGAAATCTTTGCATACACCATGACTGCATATAAGAAGTTGATCACTAGAATTTCAAATAAATCGGTTAAAAGCTTTTTATTAGCTCTAAAAAAATTTTTTATTGAGCACATTTATGGTTATTTATAAAAGTTTTTAACCGATTCACATGAAATTCAGGAGGTCCATTCCTAGTGAAAAGAATTGGCAGGAAAACACGTAACACACAAAACATTAGAAGAATTCTTGAAATCGTGATCACACGCATAAGTTACGTTGAAAAATTAAGAGCGGGACGTTTCGGTAGCGACTTCTACCTTCATCAGCCATGGAATGAGACACGTGGTAAAAGCGTCAGTTGTTGCCAGATTTCAAAATCGCTTTCCAAATAATAGGGATGTTAAAAGGTGCGTCAGTATTGCAGGTGTTAGGGGTAAGGTAGATTTCAATGCTTTCGTGGTATCTGAGGGCATGCCGATTGCTGAACGGGGCGATTCGCTTAACATTGTGCCAATCGGGAGCCGCGGACGTATCGCTGATGGTTAAAATTGAAAGGGAGGTGGAAGGGCTACCTTTCTTAACATCAGCGATATGCTCCATCAAACGCCGGTTTATTCTGTGGTAAGTACTACCAATATAGTGGGTAACGCCTGTGGAAGTGTTGATAGGGATAGAGTAGACACCTCGTAAATCTAGGGGTTCTTTGAGATCTCTGTCCTTAAGGATGAGTTTGGGAAGATGTGGAGATGGTTTGACTGCAATCCTGTAGCCAAAAGACTTGAAAATAGAGCAAACTTTATGAGTGAAGGACATGCTAAAGGGCAAAGTGCCAACAAACTGATGGATGGTGGAAGGTTCAGGCAGTAAACTAGATCTATTCTGTGATTCATAACTCTTGATTAGTCTATGTAATTAAGAGGGGTGGAAAGCCATGCAATTTGCCAATGTTGATGATGTTCTGATATTCTAGTTGAAGAGCAGAATGGCTGTTGCAAATAAGGTTGGCCCGGTGAATGTATGCCAGCGGCCATATTTCAACAGGACAACGCGACCTGCCAGCGGCCACATTTCAACAGGACAACGCGCGGCCGCGCATCGTGCAACAATTCTTTACGGCCCACCAGGTGTCACTGCTGCCGTGGCCTGCCTGTTCTCCTGATATGTCGCCTATCAAACACGTCTGGTCGCTGATCGGCAACAGAGTGACCCGGCAAGCACCACCCATGGCTACGCCTGATGAACTGTGGCAATGTGTGGAAGCAGCCTGGGCCGACATACCCCAAGCCCACATCCAAAGCCTCTTTCGTTCGATGCCACAGCGTGTAGCGGCCGTTATTGCCAGCCATGGGGGCCACACGAACTATTGATGTCTACGTGTTCCGCAAGTCGCACGGGCCTGTAAGCTCAATCGTTTCATCTTTGTATCTGTTGTTACGTGTCTAGTAAATCTGGCTTTGCTATCTCGTGTCCTTCTTGGTGTTGCATTTTGGGTGGCCAGCAGTGTATAAGTGCATTGAGCACTGCTTATTACCCAAACTATTTATTGCTAAATGAAATTCGAATTTGGTCTATAAATCTGAAGGTTCTATAGTTTTGATAAAAATCTAAACTTAAACCATTGGTCCACTGAAGCTGATGGATCAGATTTATCCAGTGCTGGTCCATTCAGGCTGATCATCATTAGGTTACACAAACTGTCAATTTCCATATTTGATCTGAACTTGTTTTTTATTAAATTCGTCGAACTGAATCCTCGTTCACAGCACTCTGTTAAAACTGGCAGCACAGCAACTATGGCCACCAGCTTTGCAAAATACCGGAAATCTCACCTTGTGGATCAGAACTTTTTCTAGCAGCTTGTGAAATTTCATTCCTTGCCTGATAACCTTAAATTTGTACCACTCACCTAGCATTCTGAATAGTGTGGTTTCAAGAGATTCATCAGATCCATGCTGTTTATGGAAGTGTTTACCCAGTGTTATTTGTAATGTCCTCCTTCCCAAAATTTTCTGTTATTTCCTGTTGGACACGTAAATGTGTCAAAGACTTTTGTACACCTATGAACGCTTCTGGACAGTCCTAGAAACCATTCCTCTAGATATTTGATGCCAAATTCCAGAAGCTTCTCCTTATCCATTTGAAATGAAGAATTGGCCTTATTGTCAAACCCATGCAGCTGCACTTCTTGATGTATTCCTGTAAGAGTTGTATTATTAACAAAATTATCTTCATGATGGCCAGGTGCATCCTTCATTATCCGAGGTGTTGAAATGGCATTTTTGACATGAAGTTCCACTGCACTAATGATAAGTTCTTCCTTTTGAAATATAGGAGACAAATTCTTAAATACAGACAGGAAATCTAAAAGAAAGTGCAGCATGATTACAAAACTGAAATCTTTCAACTTTTTCAGAAGACCCTTTGCAACTGCTGAAGCCTTGATTAAACTTTAACTACCTCCTTCGAAGGATGTTTCACCTGATAGACATTATGCTGTGCTCTTACTATTTCCTGCGGAAATTATGTTGTACTAGGGGCCTCACCAGGTGATTATTTTGGTGATCGAGTTGAAGAGAAGCCGGGGGGGGGGGTAATTTTGCCTCATTCAGCTTGATTTGTAAAACAGGAATCCATATGTAAGATTTTTGTTTGAACCACAATTTGTGAATTGATCACAGTTTAAAGAAAAATTAAGTGAATTTATGAAAATGTGATTGGAGCATTTTCATTGATATAATTAAACCACATAAATTAAAGTGAAAAAAAACTGGTAAGTGTTCTTGTAAAGCAAAAAAAAAAAAAAAAAAAAAACCCTTTCACCTCATCAGTCTAAGATTTAACCATTTGGAAGAAAATAATACCTAGAAAAAAGTAAAAAAAATTGTGATCGCCAGCTTCCTGAATACTGCGTGATACAGCTTTGGAAACGAAGCAGTGGGGCATTAAAAATACGTAAAAATATTTTAATGAGAGTAACAAGAAACGTACCTTTACTAGCAGGGTCTGTTCTTGTTTGAAACAGATACATTTCTTTGCACGTTTTTTCCCCATTTTGAGTTCTACAGTTGGTTTGGGCTTCTGGTGCGGCGGTTTTATGTTGTCTTCAGCTTGTTCTTTATTTGACAGAATGAGTAATTATTAAATAAAGAACAAGCTGAAGACAACATAAAGCGGCCGCACCAGAAGCCCAAACCAACTGTAGAACTCAAAATGGGGAAAACGTGCAAAGAAATGTATCTGTTTCAAATGAGAACAGACCTTCTAGTAAAGTTAAGTTTCTTGTTACTCTCATTAAAGTTATTGTAGGCACGTAAACTTTTGAATGGTTATGGTAATACTGTGACTTTTCAAACAATGAATTACGTAAAAATATGGTTTTAGAAAAAAAAAATCCCAGGTAAAGCCATCTGAAAATAAAAAAGATAAAAAAAAAAAAAAAAAAATGCGACCGTCAATTTCCGAAATGTCGCATGACCGCAGAAACGAACGGGAATGTTGCAAATGCTTAACAAGTATGGATTTTGTAAAAAAAAAAAAAAAAAAAGAGCAGCAATAATCTGACTGAAATGAAACTACAGTATCTGGAAGCCAAAACAAGCAAAAATTGTGATCAACTTCCGGAATGCCTCTTAATGCGACCATGAAAACCAGAAGACTAACGATAAAAATGTGTAAAAACATGGTTTTTGAAAAAATAAATAAAGAAGAACAAAGAACAACAACAAAAAAAAAATTATCAATCTAACTGAATACTAAAGTGAAGCTATCTGGAAGTAATAAGAAAAAAAAGTTGTGACGTTAACTTATAGAATGCTGACGGCCGCAGAAACAGAAAACACTTTTAAAATATGGTGTAGATCTTGTAATAAAAAAAGAAATTGCCTTAATTTAACTTTAAGTTAAATTAAAATTTAGGGCTCCATGCAAACAAAAAAAAAAAAAAAAAAAAAAATGCGACCATTAGCTTCCAAAATGTTTTTATGCACTTTTAACCACCACACACATCAAACATGTGTGGTGCGTTAAAAGTGCATAAAAATATCGCTTCCGAGATTCAAAGCTCAAGAAAAGCAATTATATCTCATCAAGTTGAAGTTATCTGTTTGAAAAATATGGAAGAATAAAAGCTAAAATAAAATGGATGAGGGCTCTATCGATTACAGCTTTACATCTTAAATGGGAGCCAACATTAAAAATGTGTGAAAATTTCCCTTCCTTTGTTTTAAAATTTGAACAAATCTAAAAAAACCATTAAGGAAAAACAGTCTGCACACCTTTCCGAAAATATGCAATGCCGGCGCCGCTTCACGCTGTTTCCCCTTCCGGGCCAGCAGTTAAACCGAAGCATGTGATCTTCAATGCTTCAGCGATCTGACAGGTTAGGCACGTGACTCTGAGGGTTTCATCGCGTTTCTCTGCTTAAAACACACGGATCACAGAATTTATAAATGCGTTCAAAGCAGAGAATTCCAGAGTTGATTTCATTAAATTACAAATCTGGATAATTTACTGAAACAGAACCCAAATAACCACACAGTAACTAACTACATCTGTGTACAGAAAGCCATCTTCCAGTATATCAATGACACCATCCTCTTCAACCCACCCTTTGACCCAGAAATTATCCTCCATACGTTTCATGCTACACTCAGAGATGCCAAGTACTACGATTCCTCCGTAGTTTCTACGGATATCATGTTCAAACTACGGACTTACAGAGAGGGTGTGAATAACTACAGATTTTTCCAGAAATCTCTGATATTTCCGGAAAACTTATTTTTTTTTAAATTATTTGAAAAAAAAAAGTCTAGCATAGTCAAATGTAGTGATTTTTGTGGTAATGTCATGGAGCTGTCACACAGCAAGCATGTTTGGCTGGCCGACAAGCAAGCGGAAATGTTGCAGCGGAGATCGTTCTGTGTGATCACGTGACTTTGTACCTGACATGCCGTGGGATGGCGTTCGCAACGCACGACGTCTGTTAACTTCGGGAAAACCTAAACCACTCCTCATTAAAAATGTGCGAGATTGAAGAAGCAGTAAAGAGTGCCAATGGTCAAACCTGTTTCTCAAAGGCATTTTCTAAATCAGAACTGTTAATTGCTAAGCAAGCCACTACAAAAATGTTAAATGAGAAATAAGTTGGCCTATAATAGGCCAACTAGGTAAGAATTGTAATAGTTTAATTATATTGGCCTATAATAGGTAAGAATTTGAATTATTTTTACTTTAACTTAAGTCCTTGTTTATCTTTCTTATATTATACACACATGTGGCACCACACTGTTTAAGAGGAATAAGTGTGATAGTAAATATTCTTAGAAAAAATAAATTATTTTTCTTTATTCACACATATCCCCCATAATTTTTCTGTGTTTGTTAGCAATTATGAGGGGGATAGGGGTGTCCGAATGCATATTTGCTAAAATGTAATTTAAATAGTAATAATTGCTATTGCATATTTGTTTCATCAAAATAAGGGGCGAGTGGGATATTAGAAAAAAACCAAAAAAAAAAAAAAAAAAACCTGCTCTGAGCAAATAGCATCAGATCGAAGGAAACAATTGTGGATCAAAGAAATCCTGAATGTTTGTTTTTTCCAGCAGAGCACATAACTAAGCTACCAGGATGTGTGGACGCTGTTATTGCCTGTTTTATGTTACCTCCACAGGAGTTTGTTCTTCGTGCGCAGTATATTCTTTGCCCAGAGCAAGAGATAATCCCTCCCTGTGTCTTTGGCAACGAGCCAAAGAAAACGTCTAGCTGCTGGGGTGTGTACGCCAGTTGTGACCTATTTTCCCCACGCTCCTTGCTGTTGGCAGAGAGCTTAATTGCTTATGTTACTTTTGCCAAGTGCACTTTTTTTTTCTCTTGTAAAAATGTTCTGCTAAACAAAAGGATGTTTTATTTTATCTTGTCAGATTCACAAGAACTTTCTTTCTTCCTTAATAGCTTGTTTTAAAGATTGTTTCCCCAGATCATTCTTCATTGGGAATCTTTTAATTTCAGTTTTAATTCTTTTTTCTTTTTGGTTTTTGATGATTTTATTTTCATTACTCGCGTTTTAAGTTGTGACATTTTACTTCCCCCGCATCTTAGCAGAAAACTTCTATTGTGTTAATGAAACGTTGCATGGATTTTTATTGTAATTTATTTTATTTGCATTGCCTTTTTATTTTATCCTTTTTTTTTTTTCCAGAATTGATTTATTTATGCAATTTAAAATACCCTCTTGATTAGCTTTTTTGTATCATAAGCTAAAGCATTTAATGCTAATTTTCTATTTATCCACACAATAAAGCTATGAAACCTTTCAAAGTTAATTGTTCTGTGTGTCGGTCTTTGCTCCCATTGTGTTTGTCATGTAGGAATTTACTTGCAATAGCGTCGGGTAAATGGCCGCCTGCCTCTACTAATATTCTTGGATCTAAAAAGCAGAAAAGTTGTCAAAAATTCAAGGAGAGTTACTCGCAAGAATTTCAGTGTCTAAAATCGTCTCAGGTATCCGAAAACCAGGGTTTTGTTCCCCGTGTGCTGTTGATTTTTCAATCGCACACGGTGGAAAAGACAATTGTGGTCGCCATTTTCCCTAAAAAAAAACAGGAGGAATAACTATAAGTTTGTGACATCACACACTTATGACATAACATATTTATTAACATAACATATTTATAAAAAGGTGGAGTTTTTGGTATGTATTTTTTGTGTATTTACTCAAGTTTTTTTCCCCCATTTTAAGGGGACTTAGGTATGTTGCAAAATTTATCCAAGTATTGTCCCTGATCGAGATTAACATGTTGCTAAAAATGTAGCAGTGTACTCTGGGAAAGCCGCCCCGGTGGCGCAGTGGTCTAAGGCGCTGGCCTCTAATCATTCGTCCGTAAGGGGTCCGGGTTCGAATCCCGGTGAGGCATGGATGTTGTGTTTGTCTTACGGCACTGGCTCTCTCCCTTCCCTGGAACCAGTGCCCTAAATTAGGGACGGGCGACTGCTTATAGCCCATTGAGTTGCTCACGGTGGTCGTTAAACCTCCAATCAAAAATAAAAATAAAATAAAAAATACTCTGGGAAATACGCGTGGGAACTTGACTTGACTTCACTACAGAAAAACTACAGGCGCCGCGCATGTGGACTAATGATGACTTCCTTCAGATGTTAGCATCTCTGTACACTGTGCTAAAGCACATTCTTCAACCCCAGAGTTGTTTAACATTGAGATTGGAAAAATAAAGTCCTATGCAGCCAGCTTTGGATATCCTCAACTTGTAGTTAACAAGCTGCTGAGAAAAATGAATGACAGAACTACCACCATCTTATCTAGAAACAATAAACCAATGAAATATGTAGGCTCAATATCGTACTTTCCACCATTATCCAGTGTTCTAAAAAACATTTGCAGAGCCTATGGACTGAACTTTGGACTGAGCACACGTGTGATTTGGTCCTTAGTAAAAAACGGCAGAGACTTAACTCAGATGTTGTACCGCCATGGGTTTACTCCATCCCTCTCAGAGCGACAGAACCTGGACAAGGACGACTGTGTTTATATAGGCTCGGCAAATCGCAATTTAAAAACCCGTCTGAGTGCACATAAATATAACATCAAGACTAAGTCATGTGACACAGCGATGTCACTCTTACTCCTTAAGGAAGCCTTTCAACTGATATGGGATGAAGCCACCATCTTTACCACCCTGAAATCGAAAGGTTTAAAGCTTCTCATGGAGAGTTTGCAAATAATTACCATCAGAGACACTGCTGTGATGACGATCTCCCCTATGTCGTGCCTACCCCATGGAAACTATTATTACAGAATGTATTACAAAATATTGATTCTAATTAACTCTAAATGCTTTAAAAACAACTTAATCCTGTTCATGATTTTGCTCTATTGTGCATGTCTGTTGTGACCCACTCAATCTCCCACATGTATATAACCAGTTGTCATCATGTTAACACTCACACCTGATGAAGAGACTGGCACAGTCTTGAAAGTGCCTGTGTATTTTAACCATGTGTGTTTTTAACCCCTGTGTTTAAATTAAAGTTTTTAACTTATAATTGTGTTGAAGATTGCTTAGTTTCTTAGCATATTAAATTAAAGCATTTTTTTCTAATGTAAGTTGCATTTTAACAAGAAAAAGAGGAGGTGGGGGATGAGGCCCCGCTAAATATGCCTCTGAGCAGCTCCAAGTTCCTGATTTTTAAATCGGAACTGTAACTTTACGCTAAGGACAAATCTGATTGGCTTTTAGAAGGAAAGACCACTGTCACATAGGCTAAAGCAAAGGTTTTTTTTTTTTTTTTGCTGTAAATAAAGCAATAATAAGGAATCTTATTTAACCATTATCAAGAAATTAAGCATTAAAAAGGTATTTTATATTGGTAAACATCCTCCCCTCCCCAATATAATAAACTTTAATCCATGTATTGTAATTTTTTTTTAAGAATACAGGTAGGAATAGATGTGATATGTTCTGAAACTTACTTATTGAAAACAAAATTTCTTTGTAACTTCAGAAATAGTTAGGTTGACATTCTCAAAATTTTATCATATGTCAAGGATATCAAGAACTTCAACATAGAATTTCTTGAAAAAATTAAAATGTCACTTCTTGAAAAATTTAAATTTTTAAATTTAGAAACTTTATAATTAGAAGAAAATTTTTATGATGTGCTTTTTTTATAGCTTGTTTAATAAGCTTTCTATTGAAACCAGATCAACTGGATAACACATTTTTATCTCAAGATAATTAAAAGTTGAATGGTTACAAATTTTCAAAAAATGTAGAGAAATTCAAAATTTTGACCATTATTTTCAAAACAATTCAAACGAAAATTTCTAAAAAATAAATATTTTTACTATGTAAGGAGTACCTTCTCACCAATTTTGTTAAAATCAGGGGTGTCAAGGTTGAGCCCTGTGTTGATTTGACATGGAATGACCCTTTTAGAAGCAGATCTATAGGAGAAATTGCAATTTACCTTTATGTCTCCTAGCAGAAAAACTGCATTATTTGAAAAAGAAACACCTCCAAAAATGGTCTTCATAACAAATGGTATTGAAGGGGAAAAAAAAAAGATTTTTTTCAATTGAATTTCATAACATCTGCACTTACACCCTCTAGCTGCAAAGTTATGCATCGGGAAAGCACCGGAAATACAAAAAGAATGTTTCAAATCAGACTAATAGTTCTAGAAATATAATGTCCACTGATAGATGGACAAAGTGATACTATAAACACTTACTTTTTTTTTTTTTTACAAAAGTTCTAAAAATATTGCTTGTAAGCAGGGCAAATATAAGCAGGTGATATTTCAATGAAACAGTTTCAAACTAATAATCCTGCTGAAGTGTTGAATGTGCAAAATGAAAACGAGACAATTCCGTTGCTAACATTTCAAATATCTGACCTTTCATTGCATTCTGTAATTTAGTAAACCACTGCTTTCTAATTGTATCGTGATTCTTATGCTTCGAGTAGAACAGTCATTCATTTATCGCCATCTGGCTGGAATGGCACATAACACACATATGTAACTGTAAACCAATAACAGGTGATTTCACCTAGCCTAAGATTGCCATTGGGGTTATTACATTTCTGAAATGTGTATGCATGTATACACTATCTTTTAAAGAGTATCTGAACACACATAGACTACACACACTGCCATGTGCCTCAGTAACGAGTCAGTTCTGAGGCTGCTAATGTCACTATACAGCTGTTGAATAGGCTTTCTACCATTGTTCTGCAATAAGTATTATCCTCCATTCTTTCTGCTGGTAAGTGATCAGTTCAGCTACTGATGTGGTTATGTGTTGATCTGGCTTTCATCCAGCATTACAGTCCATCCCGTAGATGTTCCACAGGATTAAGTTGGAACTCTGCATAGGCAAATCCAACTTCTGCCCATTTACATTCATAACCAGTCTGTAATAACCATATCATGTTAAAACAATCGTGAGTCTGTATCAGCAAATTACCACATTGGAAGTGTAGAATTATATCAGAGTAGGATTTTGCATTTATGGTTCCCAGTACAACTAGCTGCAAGAAGTACAAAGCCATACCGTAAGAAATTCCAAACATCATTGTTGGCATAATGCATTTTGGCAGAAGATGCTCTTCAGACATCCACAAAGCTCACACTCACTCATTTGATAGGAATAGGGTGTAGTATGTGATTCATCACTCCATGGAATTTATTTCCATCTCTCAGGAGACCAAATACACTGTTCTTGTACACCTTGCAAAATGAGGCTACCGATTGTAGTTGGTAATATTGGGCTTATGCAACAGTGCTGTTTGATCTTAAGTAGTTATAAGTTGATACAGACCGCAATCCTTGTTAATGCTTAAAATTCTTGCATGTTGGTTTGCAAGCATGCCTTACAGGATTGACATATTGCCCTTCAGAGAGTACTTTCTAATCACATGGAATGAGATTAGAAGTTGCTGGGGTTTTATAATGCATTGTTGGACAGTGGTAGAGCTGTGGTGCTTCCATTTTCTGATAGCGTGACTGATGTGTGTGTGTATTGCAGACTGTTCACAGTTGTACAAATAAACAAGTCACCAATGTGACATCCAAGGTTAACCCTTGTGAAATCTTCAGTTTGACTCTGTGTACTCTGATGAGCACACCAGACTTCTTAAATATACCAGTTTAAGTCATATGCTTTGATGGCAGGGTCTGTTGTACTGTAACAATAAGAATTTCCAGATTTTTTTCTTTCCAATTTTGGGTGATGATGGGCCAGGGGGTAATATAGTGCAATGCTTGATGTTGATTGGTCACAAACTGTCAAGTTTACAAGATCTAAAGGGTGATTCATATAAGACTAACACATTTCATTATCAATTTATGTGAACAAGAATAAAGCTAACAGCAAGTTATGCCATCTGAAATGTAGCATATCTATGGGAGTTTACATTACATAACATTTAGCTTTGCATCAAATGCTGAAAATGTCTGTCCCCTCCTGAAGGCACATCTTATCTTTAAATTTTGACCTTCCAATTTTAGTTATTACATGAAAAAAAAACAGCAGTAATGTTAGATCATGCTAAATATGATTGCATCTATGGGGAATAGGGCTACTCACTAAAACCACAAATCACAGTCTAGCATCTTTCACAAGAATGGTGGTGGCTTATTTATTGAAAGAGAAAAATTTGCCCGTTTTCTGACAACAAATGGGAAGAAAAATCCTTGTTCTTCCTCAAAGATAACATATTGTATGTTGATATTCTTTAACTTTTCAGTTTAGGATGGAACCTCTAGCCTGAAGCTGAAAATGAGAACATTCACTTTGAGTGTTTGCTAAGTACTTATTTACTCTGTTAAGGAAGTCTGGTTTCCATTTATATTACTTGAATTTATTCAAATACTATACATTATATTATTCAAGTAATATAAAAAAAAAAATGAGCACACCAGACTTCTTAAATATACCAGTTATTTAAGAATACCCATCGCGAGTTTTGGTGCCTGATGATGAACCTATAAGTCGTAGGTTCGAAAGATCTCGCAAGTTTTTAACATTAAACCTTTTTAAACCTCAATGGAATGAGTTATTTGTGTCGTCATGGTTTTTAACTGTGTATACTTTTGATACCGGTGGTACGTCTTAGCTTCATTTGAGTGTTGCAATTGGTTTGAGCTAAAGTGTTCATGCTTAGACAGCTATCTTCTTTATTTGTGTATAAAAAAAGCCTGTGATATTAAATTAAAATAACCGTAGTGTTACTGTTGTTGGGCAAAGGATGCAAATTTTACCAGGAAAATGTTGTTTATATGTCATTCTAGCATATTTATAGTGTTGTGGTATTGTGAAATTCATACGATATTTTTTTTTTTTGTCTTTTTCAGTCAACTGGTCCAGGCGGTACTACTGTACAGCTTCCTCCTGAACTTGCCCAGTTGTTTCAAAGCAATGTTCTTCATGCAGCAGCTACTCAGTCAAATCCTACACAGCATGGTGAGTTTGACTGAAATTAAGTGCATGCATTGTTTTAACAGCATCATTTTTTAAAGAGTAAAGTGGAGCTATAAAACATGTTTGTGCTATAATTAGGTAAACTGATATTCTAGCAAGTTTTTAAAACAAAACAAGAAAAACTGTGTTTGAAGCAATGTTTAATTTTTTTTTTTTTTTTTTTTTTTTTGAATTGTAATCTTATGTCATGAATGCAGTGATGTGCTCCAGTTAATATTCACATACATTACAGTGAACAATTCCGTCTTGCTCATGCTGCGTTAATACTTTTTTTGTCTTGCATTCTGATTTTTCACCCAGTTCAAAAGTTCAGTTTCTTTTTTACTCTTAATCAGTCTCATGTATGAAAGAATTGTGTGTCTTATCTTTAACGTGTGTGTGGGGGGAGATAGTGTCCTTATATACACTGGTGTCAGAAAAACTGGTACAGACGAGCTTATGCAAAATACATAGCAGTGTCACCTATGCGCATACTCGGTTGCGTCCGCCAGTGCGTATATAAAGCGATAGACATCCTTGCCAGCTGTCAGAGCTCTTTTCCGCATGAGAATGACAACTAATAACGATTTAAGCTATTTTCAACACGGTGTCATAGTTGGCACTCGTGAGATGGGCTATAGTATTTCGGAGGTAGAAACGAAGTTCGGATTTTAACGGACGACTATTGCAAGGGTGTACCGTGACTACAAAAATTCCGGCAAAACCTCCAACCTACGATACCAGTGTGGCCATGAAAAGACATTGGGTGAACGTGACTGTCGTCAGCTGTCAATAATTGTTTCAAGTGAACAGTTACACTCTCGCAGGTATCATCGGAATTCAATGCTGGAGCCTCAACAAGCATCAGCGTCCGGACTGTGCAACGTACCCTGCACGATGCTGGCAACTCCAGTCCCCCGACGCCCAACTCGAGTTCCCTTGATGGGTGCACGACACAGCTATGCGCCTCGCTTGGGCACGGCAACACTGCCACTGGACACTTGATGACTAGAAACAAGTAGCCTGGTGAGTCGCGTTTCCAACTGTATCGGGCAGATGGAAGGATTCGTGTGTGGCGCAAACCCCATGAAACCATGGATCCCGCCTGTCAACAAGGAACTGTACCGGCTGGTGGGAGGTCCATAATGGTATGGGGTGTGTTTAGCTGGACTTCACTGGGGACCCGACCCCTTTTACGTCCACAAACGTCTGTGACTGGCCAAGGCTATGTGCGCATCCTTTCTGATGAGGTACATCCATTCATGTCCTGCATTCATGTTGATGGGTTGGGCCTGTTCCAACAGGACAATGCACCTCCACACAAGTGCCAGGATGCCACATTATGGTTAGAGGAGCATTCATTTGAGTTTGGGGTGTTGCCATTCCCACCCAAGTTCCCAGATCTGAACGTGATAGAACACATTTGGGATGCCATGCAACGCCCTATCGAACACAGGAATTCGAGACCTTGGAATACACCCGAATTGTGGAATGCTCTGCAGGAAGTATGGTGTACATTGCGTACCGCATATTTCCAGAAGCTAGTGGAGTCCATGCCCCATCATATTTCTGCAGTCCTGCGCTCCTGTGGGGGACCTACCAAGTATTAGACTGGTGTACCAGTTTTTCTGGCACTTCAGTGTATGTTGGCAGATGCCAAGTGTGTGGCCATGGATGAAGGGATGTTTTATATAGAGCTTGTCTGCTCAGACCCAATGGGTGGTGTTATGCAAGGATGGCAGTACATAAAGGGTTGACTGTATATGTGCTGGTTTGTTGATTTTTTTTTCCTTTCTGTTTTAGATTTTTGTCAGCTGCTTGCAAACAATGCTACAAAGTCTTTATACTCTTCAAAGGTACTGCAGAGATGTGTTAAAATTAAAAACTGTTGTAGAAGTATGAAAGATCTTACAATTATTTAGTTCATTCATACCCCTGTTCAGGAGCAGACAAATCCATGGTGCCTGAAAACTTTCATCTGGCGCCTGAGTTTTCAAATTCTATTTTGAAAATTTGATTTTTCAGACTTGGGATTTCTATTATGAAGTTCCCATCTGTTTAAAAAAGCAACAAGTATATGGATTTTTTCTCTTTTCATAGTTTTTTGTAAATGCCAATTATTTATTTTTGGCACTATTGCCACAGAGTTATGCATTGTGCATAAATATTGACCGTAGTTATTCAGGTTGCAGTTCTGCAGTGCAACCAAAGACAAATAAGTGCATGCATGCAGAGTAAGCATCACAGATGTCCATATCTATGGCATTGATTTTGTGCAGGGTGCTTATAAATATATTTATTTATTAGTGGTTTTATTGAGTGTTGTACACCAGTAGCTGAACTTTTGTAAAACCGATTTTGAAATGCAACTATTAATACAAGTATATAATAAGTTCCCTAGTTTTAGTTGCAGATATTGCACTGAATTATTTAACAATATGTAAGAAATGTCACATTAATTTTGACTATTTGTCAGAGTTCTGTATGTGTGGTTTTTGTTTATATTGATCGTGATATTCACATATATCATGAAAAAATTACTGACTCCTGAAGAAAAGGAGCCTGAAAATTTTAGGGTTTTGTCTATCTCTGCCTCTTTTTACCAGACATTTCTTATTTGGTGATTAGTCTAGCTTCTGTAGAAAAGAAAACTAATATCAACTATTGGCAGATATTGTGTTTGTTTTTAGTTTCTGAATCTGTACCTTAGATAGCAGCACATAACTTTTAAAACTTTTGTGTGATAAACTATAACCCATTTCCATGGGGGGAAATAAAAACAAAATTGGTATACAAGCACCATATATCTCAGATGGGATTTGTATTCAAACCAGTGAGTGATTTTCATCTACATATATAATGACTAAAGAGAAGGAGGGAGGGGAACATGTGGAGGATTTCAAACCCAAGTACTTTTGCAATAACACATGCATATTTCTTTTGATATAATTAATCAATATTGTATCACCTTTTGGTGGTACACAGATGACTGAGGCAGTATAATAACTTGGGACATATTTTCATAGGAAATTTGTCTTTTGATTCTAGTAGACTCACCCAAGTGTATTTAAATATTGTTGCTGATCAAGCTTGTCCAACTGTGATCACTGTTTACCCCAGTCAATGGGTACTTTCCAAACAACATAGCACCATACCACAATGCCTTCATTGTCTCAAAATTGTCTCAAAATTGTCTCAGGTACATGATGGACACGTCTCTATGCTTCATTGGCCACCTTAATCTCCAGACTTCAATCCCATGGGGCATCAAATCTCTGGATCCACTGCCATCAAGTCAGCATTAATTGGAAGATGGTATTGAGCAGGGCTGGCCAAACTGTTGATCGCGGTCGTCCAGTCAATCGCGAGCTCTTGTAATGTTGATATTTTGTTTGTTCATATGGTTGATTGTTTTGGCAAATGGGATATGAAGGAAGTTTCATCAAACATGTCTTCTACTTTCCTGTTCGGATCTTCAGATGTAGAATCAGAAATTGTGATACTTCAATCCGACATAGTACTGAAAGGAAGAGCGTCAGATAACACGTTTTGGACTCTATTGTCAGAAGAAAAATATCTCTGCTTGAGATCTGTTGCTTTGCAACTGACTGCTTGCTTTCTTTGGATCCACATATCTCTGTGAATCAGCTTTTTCAGAAATGAAAATAATGAAGTCGAAATACAGGAGCTGCGCCTGACTGATGCTCATTTAGAAGCGTGTCTCTGACTGTGCCTCATTGAATATGTGCCTGATTATTCTAAACTTTGTGATGACATGCAGTGTCATGCATCGACATCTAAAAATTAAATACTGTAAATACAGAATCTATAAGTAAAATTATATAATTTGTTTGAAAAATAGTGTTTCAGAAAGAAAAAATGATTTAAATATAATTTTTCTGTATTTGTTCCCAAACTTACAAAACCACACACACTAACAAAACACTCGTGATATAGCCTTATTCCTATCTAAATATGCCTATATCACTGCGATAAACCATGGTAGATCACAGTAGGGAGTGATAGCTTAAGGTAGATCTTGGTTCCTCAAAGTTTGGCCACCCTTGGTATTTATGCATTAGCCAATGTCTGTTAGAGTCACTGTCAATGCAAATAAAGCAAATTGCTACTGTTTTGAATTCCAGTGGTGGTCCAACACATTAGTTACATGGAACTACAGTAGAACCTCATTAATCCGGACTAATCGGGGCTGTAAGTCATCCGGATTAATGAAAGTCCAGATTTAAAAAAAAAAAAACCTATAAAAGGATCCAAGGTATAGTTAAAACACCCTGTACAATAACAAAAAAAAAACCCCACATTTATTTTACACTTAAAGTAATACAAAAGGTAAATTAATCCACAGGAAAGAAATGAATACATAACTTACATGATATTTAGGTCCTACAATCTAACTTTAAGTTACTACTTAGAACATGATGGTCCAGGCTCATCCACACTCATGTCACTTGATACGCTCACTGGTTTGAAGAAAATACTGATCTTTTGTTGTTTACTTTTAGAGCTATTTTTTTGAACTATTAATTCATACAGGTGCCTCAAATGTTCATAATATCCAGATATGTTTTGATTTTTGCTGTCCTTGATGTATTTGATCATGAAATTAAAGTATTCTTTGATTTCACTAAGTTTTGGTTCACTAATATTGTCTGCTTCATCGTGGTCATCTTCATCCCCTTCAGAACTCTGCTGACATCACACTTTCAACAATCTCCTCTGTCAAAAAATGATAAGCTGGATCTTCTTCGTCTTCTTCTAGCCACAACTCAATGTCTTCCAGTGTTACAGCATTGTCACCACCTTGGCAGAGTATGTTGTGAAAATCTTCTGTTTCCAACCCAGCTGTTTCTGGTTCAACCTCCTCATTTATCAGAAGTTTTTTCTTTGATTTAACCAAAGCTGAGGGTTTTATATCATTCACAGCAGCTGCAAAATTAAATATCCTAGATCTCAGATTGTAAGCTTTGAGATTCTGTAATGTCTTCTCCCTCTTCTGTTTTCTTCTCCTGCAGCCGGTTCCTCGACTTCCAGAACTTCATTTGAAAGCCTTTTTTTTTTTTTTGTATATAGACGTTCAGCTGTGTAGATGATGCTGATGCCTTGGTCCATAGGCTGGATCAGAGAGGTTGTGTTTGGTGGCATGAACATACACATAATCTTTTTATCATCACTTGTCAGCTTTTCTGCATCTGGATGTGCTGGAGCATTGTCAAGTAAAACAAAAGCTTTCACTTCATCTTCAGGAATTTTTAAAACCTCTGTTTGGTATCTTCTGATTTCTGGCGCTATTTTTTTGTGAAACCAATCCATGTTATATCTGAAGTGACCATGCATTTTTTGAGCTGTAGTAGTGGATTGGTAAATTGTCCATTATATTTTTTTATTGCCCATGGCTTTTTGGTTTTGCTCACAGTCACAGACTTCAACACATGACTTTTGTCGACATTTGTGCATAGCAATGCGAAAACTCTGTACTTACTAATCTTCCTTCCAGGTGTGTTTTTCAGCCTTAGATGCTTGGGTGTTGTCTGGTAAGGCTATCTAATATAAGCCCGCCTCATCATAATTATATAGCTGTGAAGGCTGTATTTTTTCCTCCTTAAAAAAAATCCGTCCAATTTTTTCTTGAAGAGATCAACAGCTTCAACGTTTGCACTGAGACTTTCACCACATAGTTTTTTTATTTGTTATGTTATGATGCCTTCTGAACCTAAACAGCCAACCTGAACCTAAACAGCCAACCTGAACTGGCTTTAAATTTGCTAATTCCCAACTGTTTAGATAATCTTTCAGCTGCAGCCTGAATTTCAATCCCTCACACAGCCAATCCAGAAGAACGAAGTTGAGAAAACTATTTCTAAACCGCATCGTCCAGGAATTGATCTGTAAGCATCTGCATTCTTTTCACAACACTTGCTTCTTTTTCTACATTAAACTTCAGGACAAATTTTTGTAGGTCATCTTGTTTCTTCCATCTGAAACAATCTGTTTGGCTATCCCATATTCCACACAAATGCTCGCCACAGACGCTTCCTTTTCGAGTTTTTCTATCGCGCATAGTTTATCATGAAAAGAGAGAGCCTTATGTTTAAGTTTTTTACCTTCAGTAGATTTACTTAACGACATCACTGCACGCAAATGAAAACACTGTAAAACGTTTTTTAAAACACAATAAATAAAGATGCAGTGTAACAAGAGACATAATGTACAGTGTATCAGGCAAAGCGATTGACTGACGCACCCTCCCGTGTAAACAATAGAGTAGCCTTGGGGAGGGGTAGAGAAACCAGTTGAGTCACGGCAGGTACACCTGAAAAATAAATGCATAGTTTGCAGTCTCGCGCCCATAACTCAGCTTTTAATTCGTGTTTGTTAGTGTTTTATTTTTTTTGAAAAGGGCTGTCTGGATTAAGCAAAGTCTGGATTAATAAGGGTTTACTGTAATGTGTTGACCATTTGGTGTATACATACCTGCCAAGTTTTACGGTTTAACCATACAATTTACAGGAATTGTACTTGTTTTTCGGTTATTTTACGAAGCGAAATATTTTACGGATTTTTTTTTTCGAAAAATAGGTCCATATATATAATATATATTTATATATATTAGCTAAACATTTTTCGAAAAGAGATTAATTATCTTAAAGGTTTCTGATCGCCCTGATCATAATTTCTTCCAGCCCTCTCATCTCATCCAATTTGGAAATACTCTGAAATAAACTGAGAGAGAGAGGGAGAGAGGTGGGGGTTGCTTTTTTAAAGGTCTTTTAGCACTGACACAAAAATTTAAGTTCAATACTACACTGCCGGACAATTGCTAAGGACGGATGACAATAGCAACGATAGCAACCATAAAATGGAAGGCAGGAAAATGTGGAAATTAGCATAAGTGCGGGAAACAGTAAGACGTGTTGTGCGTATGCAAATTTTGGATTGCCGAACTTGTTCGTGACGTCATAGTGCTGATAAGAGATATAAAGGATTTGACGCGTATTGACCATTGTTGTTCAAACACAAAGTTGAAAGGGAAAGAATCAATTGAAGAACTTGCAATTTTCAGTATGTCTTCCCGACATCACCTAGATGATTTTACGCGTGGCCGTATTATTGACAAGATTGAAGAAGGGCGAAAAATAACAGATGTTGCCAGGGAGTTCGACGTGAGCCACAGTGTTGTTTCAAGGCTTTGGAAATCATTTCAAACAAATGGAGAGTGTAGCAAACGTCACGGGGGAGGTCGTGTTCGCAGTACGACACCTGCAGAAGATCAGTACATAGTGCTATCAACAGAAAGACACCGGCACAGCACAGCTAGTGAGGTAGCAAATCAGTTTGTTACTGCTATTGGCAAGCGGATCTCCCAAAAAATTGTCGCCAGACGTTTGCATGAAGGAGGACTATACGCCCGCCGTCCTGTTGTGTGCATCCCATTGTCCAGACGTCACCGTACCGCTCGTTTGCAATGGTGCCATCAACATCGCAATTGGACTGATAACGACTGATCTGCTGTCCTCTTCTCAGATGAGAGTAGATACAGTCTATCATCTGATTGTCGACGACAACTGATCTGGCGTGATAGTGGTACTGCATATTGTCCAGCAAACATACAGGAAAGGGACCGATATCCGACATGTAGTGTCATGGTATGGGCTGGCATCATGATCAATAGCTGTACGTCCCTTTATGTGCTTCCAACTGGGAATATGACTGGCCAACGATACATTAATGATGTTCTGCTACCTCATGTTTGCATGTTCTCTGTGGGGCTGTCGGTGATAGATTCATTTTCATGGACGACAACGCAACATGTCATCGAACAGTCGCTGTCCAGGAGTGTCTTGAGAGCGAGGATATTCAACGCCTCGTATGGCCAGCACGTTCTCCAGATCTGAATCCCATTGAAAATGTGTGGGATGCTTTGGGGAGGAGTCTTGCTGGTCGCTAATGCCCTCCAATAAACAAGGACACCCTCATCCGTGCACTGACAGAGGAATGGGATAAATTACCCCAACAGCTGCTTGATAATGTTGTGCAAAGCGTGACACGACGTGTGGAATCTTGCATCGCCCTCCATGGTGGCCATATCCCGTATTGACATTTTACGCCGGAACGCCTGCAGACGGTAATTGCATTTTTTTCACGTTTACGTATTCTGCACAAAATGGCCTGTTTGTCCCTTGAACACGTTCCAAAGCCTTCTGGATTTCAGAGCACAATAAATTGTCTTTCTTGTAATGTCCTGGCATTCTGACATTATTTTATTTCACTTGGCATCCAACCACACTTACTCTTTTATGCGCTATATAGCTGTTTATGATCCGTCCTTAGCAATTGTCCAGCAGTGTATTTATAACTTCAAGTAAAAAGTCACTGCAATGTATCGCTTATAGCTATAATTTTGTGGTTACAAATGAATTCTTTTTTCGTATATGTAGCCTAATGACTGTATACTTATGACTTGCGTTTTTACTGCATTTTAATCGTTATAAGCGAGAAATACTGCCAAACATTTTATTTGCAAAGCATATGAAATCGATATATATTTCTTATTATGAATCGGTTTGTAATCGATATGCTCGATACATTAGTCAGTCTAGTATATCAATTAAACGTTCACTGAACTTTTTTTACAGATTTCAATTGTTGAAAGCTGGCAGGTCTGTGTATGTAGTACATTAACATGCTGCTAATATTAAAATACCAAATTATAGGCCAAAATCACAGATACAACTTAGTGCATGGAATGCCATGTAGGTAGAGTACAAAAATAGTGGTTTTGACGTGGATTTACGGTTAGGATAAAGGCAGTCCATGCATATCAGTTGTTGGAGTCCAGTAAGTTTCTTAGTTATATCAGTCAGTAATTTTAGAAGAAATTGTAAATGTGAACCACTGGATAGCAATTTTTCAGTGCTTCATATTTACAATTCAAGAGATCAACTGTAGAAACTTCAGCACACCAAATTTTGCCATTCAAATCTGTTGTGCTTGTAAGTAGAGTTTCCTATTGCTTTGGATCTTTGTAATTCTTCCAGATTTTCAGCCAACTTTACAGCATTATGAACAGCATTCAAGAAATTACAAAAAAATCACTCACTGGGTGATCTGTTACATAGTGTATGAATTTGTCACCTTTTGCTTCTGATGAACTGCTTTTTACATTTGATGATCCAAGGCATTCTAACTTCAATTTTTGTTCCTCCCAGCATTTGATCGTCTTTTCACGCTCGTCCTTGTTTGACAAGCAGCAACTCACCGTTTAGTGGGTAGGTTTGTGCACTGCCTTCAACTACTGTTGTTAGTGCTTAAGCCGGTCACAATGAGGGAATAAGATAAGTAAAGCACTTAATCTTTTCCACGGTCTCCACAAATCCTGAATTGCTGTTTAGTCTTTTGTGCACTTCTTGAATTTTGAAAGGCAGAAAGAAGTCTGGCTTTCACATGGTGCTGATTCTTTCTGCCTGGCATCTGTAAACTATTTTCAAAAGTGAGTTGAAGTGGGGGTTGTTTTTTTGTTTGTTTTTTATGGCCGACTAGTTATCGGAGTTCTTGATTTGTCAGGATTGCTGTCTCAATAACAAAGACTTTAATCCAAGACTGCTGATGTTTTAAAAGTTGGATGTACCTGATATTGTTTTAATTTTATAGATGAATTTATCTCATTTTGCTGATTTTTTTATTTCTTCCATTAATAACTCTTTGAAATCTATTACATCACTCTCGAGTGGTTGGTTCCCAGGAGCAAAATTACATTCAGTGTTCTGCAATATGACTTCCAAAGATTGTAAATGTTCTGCAAAGCGCAAAACACTTTCACCAAATTTCATAAAAAAAAAATTAAGTGAATAAAGTTGAAACCCCTTGTTAAATATAACAATACATAAACCTGTTATTTAAATCAAGTAAATTTATTTAGAATCAGGATATGTATTTAGAATTTGATATTCTGTTAATAACTTTTGAAGTTATATAGTGTGCCATTGTTGCAGATGAATTATTTACAAAGTGTTTGTGGTAATTTGGTCCATACATTGAAACTAGGGCAGCTTTCGGTATTTTTCGGACTGATTTGTGTTTAAACTGTGCTCTGTTTGACATTATAAACATTCATTTGTCATTTGTTCCAACTAAAACATCTCCGTCATTAGTATAGGGTCTTTTACTTGCACAATACATCAATTGCTGAGCCCCAGGATTCACAAATTGCCTCTGAGACACGCAGAGAAAAAATAAAAATAGCAAACTTAATAAATTTTGAAATCTCTGCTTTCCTTTCATTTAGAGCTTTATTTTAAGAGAACTTAATCGAAAAAAAAATGTTCCACTTGTTCTACTTTCTTGCATGCTTTAATCTGAAAAAAATGTTCCACTTGTCCTATTTTCTTGCATATTTCTATAGATCCAAGTGACAAAAACAGTGTACTCAATATTTTTTTCTTCTTCAGAGTGTGGAACATATAGAAAAACCTTTACAAATTCAATGAAATTGGAAAGATCTTCCAATTCTTTCTGCTACTCAGAACTGACATGAGTTCTTGGAAATATTAATTATTCAAAATTCAATAAAATACCTGCTCTTCGTATATTTATGTCAAGAATTTCTTCATTTTCAAAATATACACTGTATTATTCTAATAGATCAGCTATGTAGCCTGTTGTCTTCTGAATATCACAATATAAGGGAGCTATGTCAGAGTTATTCTTAGTGGAGCGCAGTTTTTTCGAACTTTTCGCTCAATCTGATTTCCATTTTCAGACATTTTTCCTCCATTTTGAAGTTTGAACTCTACCATTTATTGAACAAAATTATATTTTGCATTAATACTGAACAGAGGGAATTGTGAGAAAAAAAATTACAATTACAGGAGAAATTGTCACTCTGTCTAGCTTCCGTTTTCGAATGTTTCGAAAGACAGAATTCCGTTTACAGCTGGAAAACACCCTCCCTACCAATTCTCTTTACTCTCAAGAATGACGCAAATGATGACAACAAAGGCAAAATTTCCTGAATCCGCAGGACAGAAACTCATGCCTAAAGATTACAGGGAAATTTTTGCTCAGTTGAATTTACGTTTTCGGAAAATTGTTGCCTACAGTTTCAAGCAGAGATACAAATATTTATGCAATAGACTGATATTTAGCAACAATACTGGGCATAGGCAACTTTGCAGGAACTAGAAATAACGATTACGGGAAAATTTTTAAGTTTTGAAGAACGGAATACTGTTCCCAGATGGGAGACTACCTCCCCCACACACAAACACGCACATTAATCCCCTCCCCCAAAATTCTCTTCAGTTTTTTATCGATCCCAAATAATGAAAAACGTGGAATTCCGCGAAAGAATTTCGTGCCTGATTTGTAACAGTTGGCAACATGCAAAATGAATTGTCCAGGCCACTACGCATGGAAGCTGATTCACGTGTCCATAAATTGATTAAATATTCCTGACTTGAACAATGTATTAGACTGCAATTTTCATAACTCAGGGAAGGATTCATTTTTAATGCACATAATTTTATGAAGGAACCATTTTTAAAGCTCAAAGTTTGTGAGTGGTTCAAATACGGACCCAGATTTTATATATACAGGGTGATTGATAAAGAAGTATACAGTTTCAACGCACTATAAAACAAGAACAATGTAAGATATTTTATGTTACCTGTAACAGAATTGTAGGGGAATGTTTCAAGCTTTTTTAGAGACAGTCACTATGTGTGCACCCTTAGTAACACGACACACATTGAGCCGGTAATCCATTTCCGCCCAAACGCAAAGTAAGATATCTGAATCAAGTGCAGTAATAGTGGCTGCGATACGCTGTTTCAGCTCCGCTAGATCAACAGGATAAGGGGGGGGCGAATACCTTGTCCTTTACGTACCCCCACAGGAGAAAGTCACAAGGTGTTAAGTCAGCGCATCAGTATCACAGCCACTATCACTGCACTTGATTCAGATATGTTACCTCACGTTTGGGTGGAAATGGATTACCGGCTCGATGTGTGACTAAGGGTGCACACATAGAACATCTGTGACTGTCTCTAAAAAACTTGAAACATTCCCCTACAATTCTGTTACAGGTAACATAAAATATCTTACATTGTTCTTGTTTTTATAGTGCGTTGAAACTGTATACTTCTTTATGAATCCCCCTGTATATATATATATATTTTCTTAAAATTTTGTAAGGCGGGAGACTCCTTCCCAGCAACTTTACTTCAGCGGGAGTTTAAAACTTTGTGCTGGAATCCCGCAAACCGGTGTGTTCTGCTGTTTTTGACTTGAGGTGATTTTTTTCCAAGATGGACACCTAATAAACACTCTCACCAGCAATACATGGTTTAACATGGTTTGGCACCTCCCTCTTTTACAAAATACTAGTGGGGTGGGGGAAAAGGGTCTTTCAAAAAGTGCAGGAGAAACAATCAGCTCCCATCCCAAATGGTAGGAGTGGATGTATGTGTAGGGAGGGGGGGGCATTGTTTGGTGCTCCAGGCAGAAGGGTGGGGAGTGTAGGCAACATCCAGAGCATTAATGCAAAATAAAAGCCTTTTCCACTGGGTACAGCATTAATTTAGTGGAGTCACCAAAGCAGAAAATGCAACTGTTGAAAGGACCAAATTCACCGATAAATTTTCAAAAAATCAGGTGTGTCTAACTTCTAAAAAACTCAGGATCTTCTTTGGACTAACAGATCTACAAATTAAAAGCAGGCAAAGCAAGTTGGGCATGGTTATTTTCACAGCACTAACTGTGCCTTCCCCCACCCCCTAGATATGTTAGAAAAACACGATTAATTCATTTTTTTGTTACACAAATTCATGGTGGGGAGTGATAACAAACAATGGTACAAATGTTGAATTAATATAATGGTGCAGTCAGTTTGTTTGGGCTTGAGTCTCTGAAGAAGCTTAAGAAATTTAAATTCTGAATTTCAGAAAAGAAATACTGCCCCAGAAAACTCCCTTTTGCATGTGATAATGCTAACACAGTAATGGATTTTAAAGCTATAGCTGAGTTTAAGAATTAAAACCAACAGTAGTTTTTTAAGGTTGTTCATGCCATACAAAATTGTCAAATGCCATTTGATATACATGACTGGATTTCAAATAAATAAATATCAAACAGTTTTAAAGCAGGGATATTCTTTTTTTTTTTTTCTTGAAAATCAAAATTAAATTACAAAATCCAATGTATAAAGAAGAATTTTCAGAAGGAAAAAAAATCCCTAAAAGTCTGCTACATAAGTGATCCAACATTGACTTTTAGATGAATTCTAGCCATTTTACCCTGTTTGACAAACCATACCTGGTAGCTAGCTTCTTAAACTCAGCTATAGTATGACTCCCAGATATTTCCATTATAATTTTTTAAATGTATAAGGGAAAATTATATTTGCCTGTACAAGTTATTTATCTGTGTTCAGCTTTCTACAAGAATCCTTTCGTGCATGCAGTAGTTGTTTATGTAAAATAGTTGTTTATAACTTTGAAAATTTTCATGACATCACTCGCATACTTCTGATGATGATTACAGATAGACAATTCAAAAACTTGTCTGCTGTGTGGCTTGCCCAAAGTAATGCTTGTAGTGCTAACCATTCCATGCAGCATTGTACATACAAAGATAATATTTTGTATAGGAAGAAAAAGTCGCACAAAACTTCAGCCGAACATGAACACTAGCACGTTTAGTGTACTCCTTACTAAAGGAACTAAAGCATTTTCCTCTCAAGACAGTTACTTCTGAGTGAGTTTTCAGCATAAAACCAATAAAGTAGCATGGCAATCACTCGTGTGACTACTAGAGATTTCCATTTCTTTAAAACGCCTTCGGACTATGAACTACCAGTTATTGCAGTCCACGGCACATTTTCTACATGATAAACACTTCAAAAACATCCGCAGTGTTGAACTTGGGGTCTAAAACTTTTTTTGCCTTGAAACCAAAGATTTTTTTGTGTGTGTGTGTGGGGGGGGGTCATATGGCACCAAGTTATTCATTCACATTCGGCTGTCCATCGATGGTCTGTCCTGGCAGTATGTTTTTTGAAACATTACTACCATCTGCACAAGTTATTCATTCACCTTCTTTTCCAACAAAAAGACCGTTTTCGACATGGCGTAATGCTTGTTAAGTGTACTAATGTTTTTTAAGTGCAGTAATTAGAATGTGTAACTTCAAAATATATTGTGATGTCACTCACGTTACATTGTCCCTACAAATCTGTTTTGTTTTGGGTGATTACTGATAGACCTCTGAAAAGGTTGGCAGCTCTGTGAGAGCTCTGCAATACTATTTAAAACTATTGTTAAGGAAAGGCACCTCTCACTAACAAGATCAAAGGCAAAAATGTGAGCACATCAAATTTTGCCATCCCAATCTGTTCTGCTTACAGCACTGTGATACTGTGTTTTAAACATTCTTTTTGGGAGTTCACCTCCACCCATCATCATGGATCTGGTTCACATAGGCATTTTAAAGAATGAGAGGGATCACCTGAGCTGGAGACAAGCAAATGCAAACACCTCGGCTCCATTTTTTTTAACTGTGCAAGTTTATGTGTGAAATACACATATACTCACCCTACATTAATTGTACGACTAACAATATTTTTTTTTTATAGCAAGTTTTTTTTTGGGTTTTTTTTTTTTTGCTGATTTGCAATGCAAACCACATGTATCTCACCTTTGTTTGATATTAAAAAATATGTATATTTAAAAAGATCAAATATTAATACTTTATTATACTGTAATCAAAATGATATTTGGTTTAAGGAAAATACTGTAACTATTGATAAATTTAGCTTACCTTAAAGTCCCTTGGGATTGAAAGGATGCTATCATTGTTCCCATGTATAAGGGAAAAGGGGATCAGACTGACTGCAAGAGCTATTGTGGCATTGGCCTACTAAGTGTGCCAGGTAAAGTGTTTGGCAAGGTCATCATTGAAAAAGTACAGGGTTTTACATCAGACAAAGTGTGGGATGTTCAGACTGGTTGAATGCCTGGCAAAGGCTGCACTAACCAAATTTTTGCATTATGCATGATGATTGAAAAGTATCTGGCTGTTGGTAAGAAAGTTTGTGCTGCCTTCATAGATTTAGAGAAGGCTTACGACCAAGTAAATAGGATACTTTTGTGGAAGGTATTGAATAAATATGGTGTTAATGGGAATCTACTTAATATTGTAAAAGCCATGTATGCTGGCAGTAGAGCTTGTGTACGAGAGAATGGTGTTTTATCAAAATGGTTTTCTATTGGTGCAGGAGTCAGACAAGGTTGTGTAATGTCACCATGGCTGTTTAATATATTGATGGATGCGTGCATGTGTGATGCCAAAATAGATAATACTGGTTTATATCTTGGTGATATCTGTGTGTGCAGATTGCTGTATGCTGATGACACTGTCTTGTTGGCAGAGAGCAAAAGTGAGTTGCAAAGTATATTGTCCCAGATGTACAAAGTTTGCACGAAATTCAAACTGAGTATAAATAAGGGAAAACCCAAAGTTATAGTTTTTGAGCGAGGAACTGGTAGTACTAAATGCAATATAAGTCTAAATGGCACAGTGATTGACCAGGTGAATGAAGTTGTGTATTTAGGAAGCATATTTGACAGAGAGAACAAATTGGATGGATAAATTAGTAGGCGAGTGAATTCTTCATTGAAAGTCATAGCGGCTTTGTGAGGTTTCACAGGAATGATGAGTTCTCAAGAGAGTCCCGCATGGCTGTCTAAGAGAGTGTAATTGTCCCTTCTCTGATGTATGGCAGTGAAACCTGGATACTACAGAAAAACATGGGAGTCATTTGTGTGTTGGAGAAATGCATTACTTACGGGGGGGGGGGGCAAGACACATTCTGATTGTGTGAGGAATGAAGATGTGTTGCAATTGGGTAATGTGAAGCAAAATGTTTTTAGTAAGGTGGAGACTAATATTCTTAGGTGGTTTGGTTGGCCATGTTGAAAGAATGAGTGATGAGATGCTCACTAAGACTTTTTTAGCCCAAGTGACAGGAAGGAAAGGCAGAGGAAGTTATGGGAGAATCAGATTCAGGAGTGTCTGCATGAGAAAAAGATTTTGAGTATGAAGTATAGAAGGTCTTTTGTACATTGAGTGATGGATGTCAGTGAAGCCTGAGTTGTGTGTCAAGATTGCTGTAAATGGAGAAGTTTGATACGGCAACAGTAAGTAAATAATCAGTTAAAAAATTATCTGGTAGTTTGTATTTCTTTGTGGAGCTAACCTTGGAATCTCAGAAAACAGCTTAGTGAGTATGTATGTATGTATGTATGTATGTAAAAATTAAGGACGAGGCGGTTTTTCGAATGTAACGTCTTGCAGAAGTGCTCCACATCGACTCAAATCATACCATAAGATCCCCAAGATGTAAAAATATAGGACAAGTGAGCAAAACCATCCAAACAAAGGATACAAAGGCACTTTATTGAAAAGGTAGCTTCGAGCACAACTGGACAGAAACGTCCATGTGACAGGCGGTTGCCAAGAAAAATTCAGTCTTTAGTAGGGGATATGATCACACCTGACTGCGTTGCTGGATTTACAACATCTGTCCATGCTGAGGACGAGGTTGCCAAGGAGCTGTTGGGGCATCGCGGCCCATTCCACTTGTAGCGCCAATCGCAGCTGCGGAATCGTTACTGGCGACTGGTGACGTGCTGCCAAGCGTCTCCCGAGAAGGTCCCACACGTGTTCGATTCGATTTAGGTCCGGGGACATTGTGGGCTAATCCATGCGTTGAATATCTTCACTCTCCAACAGCTCTGTGACAGCCACTGTACAATGAGGTGTAGCATTGTCATCCATGAAGAGGAACTCAGGACCCACAGCACCTCTAAACAGATGCACGTAAGGCAAGAGAAACTGGGTACAATAGCGGACACCAGTGACTGAACCTCTCTGGAAGATGTGGAGGTTAGTACGGCTACCATGCATGATACCGCCCCAAACAAGAACTCTGCCACCTCCAAACCGGTCACTTTCAATGATGTTGGAGGTGTGATTGCGTGTTCCCTGCTCTCTCCAGGTGTGTATACATCCAGAATCGCTCGTTAGACTAAATCGGCTCTCATCCGTAAAGAGAACTCGACCTCATTGCTGATGTGTCCAGTTCTTGTGTTCCTGGCACCACAGAAACAACCGTCTCCGATGAACAGGCGTTAATGGCACACACCGTACTGGTCGTTGTGCAAATAGACCACCTTTGTGCAGCCTCCTGGCCACGGTAAAACGCGATAACGGACGTCCAGTTGTCTGTTGCATGTGCCTTGCGATTTCTTCCGCTGTCTGCCGCCTGTCTCTTCTCGCCTGTAGGACAATATACCGGTCACCCGCCACCGTGGTTGCTCGTGGACGACCACTGCTAAACTCTCGGACAGCTGTTCCTGTCGTTTGAAATGCTCTCCAAGCTCGTGAAATGATGCTGTGAGCGATCCCGAATTCCTCGGCCACACTAGTCACACTTCAACCTTCTTCCAACTTCCCAATGACGCGACCTGGGGTAAAGTCATCCAGATGTCGTCTACTGTATTGCCTGTTGGCCATATCACACGGTGGCAGCAAGTCTACGTTGTTCAAACCGATGTACACCGTGCAATAGCTTTCAGCGCCTGTGTGCTTTATACCCTTCTGCCCCCCCCCCCTGACCCCTGCACGTCATGCTGCATATATGCGCATGCCCTACCGTACCGGACCCTAGTCTATCTCCTGAGTGGTCTTCCGGTCCGTTCTGCCTGCTCATTCCGCTGTTATGCTAATTTCTCCTCTTCGTCCTTAATTTTTGCTCACCAGTGTATGTATGTATGTATGTATGTATGTATGTATGTATGTATGTATGTATGTTAAAACCATGTGGTTTGAGAATACTTACTTGGTTAGTTGTATTATTGATGTTCAAAGACGTTTTTTTACACATATGTACTTTTTAAATTACATTTTACTAAATTTTAATCGAAAATGCGGCTATATGAAGTACACATGAAGTTCGATTGGGAATGTGACTTAACTTGTGAACCACGTTTTTGGTGCGTCTCGGGGCACCATCATCGGCATTGTTCTCACGTGCTCATACACAAATCAAGGAATTGCAAATGGTGAGTGTTTGTCCTCATCTCAATTTTTAGCGGCATTATCGATGTGTGGGCACCCATGCGCTGTTTTTAGTTTGTCTAAAAGAGATATTCTCACATCAAATGTCTTCTATAGGATTCAATTACAGTCAGAAAATTGATTTGACTTAAATTTAATGGATTATTATTGCTCGATACCGGTCAGAAATGGATTTAACTTTAATTTTAAAGGGTTATTATTAACCAATAATGATCAGAAATTAATTTAACTTTCATGGAGGATTATATGTTTCTCATTTATTTGTATTGTTAATTTGACTTCAACATATCTTATTATGATTTTTTCAATGTTATGATTGTTATTGCTTTTTCTCCTGTGGTTTTAGTATATTTTTTTCTATTTTTTTATTTTTTTTATTCTTTTTATTGTTTCTATTTTATTGTTCATTTTTGGTGAAGAATTTTCTTTTTGTTTACTGTTTTGAAAAGTTTTTCTCTCTTTTAATCACCTTTTCCCAAACTTAGGGAAGGGTTGTTGGGTCTGAAATATTGCAAACTTTATATATTTTAGGTAACTTTCAGTAGATGTAAATTCAGAAAATCTTAATTCTTTTTCAGATTTATGAGTCAAAATCAATATTATTTTATCAAATTTTGGAATTTTTTAATGTTTAATACAATATTGAATCCTGGTGGTTTTTTCTTTTTTTGGTTCCAATTTTTTATTTGTTGATTCAGTCTCTGGCTCAATCTGTTTTTGGTGCTGCCTCTGTATGAGATGGAAGGGTTAGATAGTTTTAAGGGTATTTCATAAGTACCAGCTTTTACTAAAAGTTTAGGTTGATATTTTTATTTAGTATTTATAAGCATGTCTTTGATGGTTGAGACAGAACGGCAGGGCTCAAAATTTCAGATCTAACTCTTCTAGCCGAAAACAAATTTCACTCGCCATCACACCACTCTGACATGCAAGAGACAGTGATAGAGTGAGACGGTAAATTTGCAGCAAGTTTTCTGTTTTAATGATTGTGTATGCAAATATTTATTTATATCATCATCCTCATTGTCAACCATTATCAATCCACTGCTGGACGAAGGTCTCCACAACGGTCTGTCTTCTGCCAGTCTCCTCCATGTCACTCCCGCATACTTTCAAATTTCATCCACCCATGTGGTCTTCTTCTCCTGTCCCTTGGAATCCAATCTAAAATTTCGGCTGTCCATCGATGGTCTGTTCTTCTGGCAGTAAGTCAGCCCATTGCCATTTCAGGGATTTAACTCTGATCATGATGTCTTCCACTCTTGTCATTTTTCGGATCCACGAGTTTCGGATCTTCTCATCTCTAATGGTTACCCCAAGCATGCACCTCTCCATGTCTCTTTGAGTTGTCTGCAGCCTTTGTATGTCTCTTTTAGTTAAGGTCCACGTCTCTGCACCATACGTAAGCACTGGAAGGATGCATTGATCAAACACTTTTCTTTTAAGACATAATGGCATATTGCTCTTGAAAATTATGCTGTTTCTTCCAAAAGCTCTCCAGGCAAGTTTTGTACGCCGATTAATTTCTTCATTAATGTGACCTACATTTGATATCTGCTGTCCAAGATAAACGTACGTGTCTGTTATCTCCAGTGATACTTTTTTGTTATCTCCAAGACAGTACGAAAAAGTATCTTCAGTGATACTTTTTCGTACTGTCTTGCATAGCTCTATATATTCCACTTTGGAAACTCTATATATTCCACTCCATCAATCGATAAATCTTCATTTCTTGCAAAAGCATTGAACATCACTTTTGTCTTCTGAAAGTTCATTTTTAATCCCACTTCTTTACTCTTGTCAGTAAGTTTCTGAATCATACGCTGAAGCTCTGATGGGGCAGTTGCAAAAATGACTGTCATCAGTAAAACGAAAGTGGGTTAGATAATCTCCATTAATCTTTATCCCCTTGTTTTCCCAGCTCAGCGACTGAAAGACACCCTCCAATGTGGCATTAAAGAGCTTCAGAGATATGGTGTCACCTTGTCTCACTCCCTTTCCAATTTTTATGTGTGTTGTATTTTCAAACAGCCGAATCTTTGCACTTGCATTTTCATAGATGTTATTAATAATATTAATGTATGTATCTTCAATACTGCAGGATTTCAGAGCCATTGTAACTGCTGATGGTTTCACCCAATCAAAGGCTTTTTCATAATCGATAAAAGCCATGCACAATGGAAGTTCATATTCCCTCGCTCTTTCAATTATTTCTCTCAGTACGTGGACATGATCTATTGTGCTGTAGCCACTCCTGAATCCAGCTTGTTCTCTCGGTTGAGCCATGTCCAGTGTTACCTTCAAGCGGTGTGAAAGAATTTTGGTGAAGATTTTATAAACCACTGAGAGGAGGTTGATAGGTCTGTAGTTCTTGAGATCCTCAATGTCACCTTTTTTATGTAGCAGGATCATTGTAGCGTTGTTCCAATCCTCAGGAATCTTCCCTTCATTAAGGCATCGAGTGAAAATTTGAGCGAGTACTGTTCCGATTTCACCACTTGCTTCTTGTATGATGTCTACAGTATTTCCATCTTCTCCTGGAGCTTTTCCCCGCTTCATGTTCTTGATTGTATGTGCAACTTCTGCTGGGAGGACTGGAAGAACTCTGGTACTCGTACCTTTCACAATGTCTGGAGTACATGTATCATCCCTTTCATATAATTTGGAGTAGAAATCTTTCACTCTTGTCAAAATTTCGCCTCTATTTCTTGTTACAGAACCATCTTCTTTTCTCAGTGCCATAATCTGTTTTCTTCCCTTACTGAGATGTCCCTTTGCTATCATTAGGCTTTGGTTGTTTTCTATTGCTTTCCTCACTAGTTCACAGTTGAATTTCCTTACGTCTTCAGTGATACTTTTTCATACTGTCTTGCATAGCTCTATATATTCCACTTTGGAAGTCACATCTTCTTTAGTTGTCCTCATCTCTCTTCTTTTTTGCATCAGCATTTTGGTTTTTCCTGATAATTTGTTCACATGCAACTTGTTCTTAGACCCAGCTAATTTTGTTGCTGTTTCCATAAGAGCTTTGGTTACTTTTCTGTTAACTTCAGAAATATCCACTTCTTCCAATGTTAGGCCTTCTAAAGCAGAGAATCTGTTCTTCAGTTCCAACTTGAAGGTATTATGGTGTTTTTTAAGGTTGGTTATGTTAATACATTTTCTTTGTCTTATGAGCTTGACACGTTCAAGTTTAGTGTTGAGATGCATCTTACATCTCACCAATCTAGGGTCACTTGTGTAGCACACTACAGTCTTCTATGAAAATTTTTTTGTTACACATAATAAAATCAATTTCATTTGTCCCATCACGTGTTGAACTTGTTTAGCAGACTGCAGTCTTCTATGACGAATTTTTTGTTACACATAATAAAACCAATTTCACTTGTCGTCCCATTTGGATGTCTCCATGTCCATTTCCTGTGTGGCTATTTCTTGAAAAAGGAGTTCAAGATGAAAAACCCTTCTGCCTCTGCAGACTCAACGAGAGTATTTCCATGCTGGTTTCTGTTGCCGTGACCGAATTTACCTACTGAAGTTTCATTCTGTTGCTGTTGCCCTATTTTTGCATTGAAATCTCCCATAATTATCTTCAAGTGCTGATTACATTTATTATTCAGATGGCGAATTTCCTCATAAAATTCTTCAATTTCTTCTTCAGGATGACTTGTTGTGGGTGCATAAGTTTGAATAACCTGACCCTGGTATCTTTTTGAGACTTGGATAACGAGTCGTGCAGCTCTGTCAGAGGAACTTTCAACTTCTACAACTTTATCCTTCAGTTTCTTGTTTATTATAAATCCAATGCCACTAGTTCTGCCAGTATCTGTCCCACGATAGTATAAGAGATGTCCACTTTTCAGTTCAATTAGATCTTCTCCTTTTCTCCTTACCTCACTTAGCCCGACGATGTCCCACTTGATCCTTTGTAGTTCCTCTTCCAATTCAAGAAGCCTTGAATCAGAAGATAGGAGCGTCCATTATACGTAGCCAAGGTCAGCATCAGATGGCAGCCTAGTCCGGTCCTCCGGGGATTCTTAGCACCCTCTGCCTTCATGTCGCACTGGCCGCTGCCTTGGCCAGGTACATTCCAGCTGCCGGAGACTGAGGGCCAAGATTTAAGTTGTGGAGTCATTTTGGAGGGGTTTGGCCATAACTCACCATGCTGGCCAAGCTGGTTGGTGAGTGTGGGATAACATTTCGTCTAATCCCGATGGTATAGTTATACCGCTATTGGCGGTCGTCAGAGCCCCTTTAGTGGGAACAGGATGCACCATGAGAAGGTGGGGGTGACATTTGTCAAGGAGAGGCTGTGATGTTACGCATCACCTGACCGTACATCTTATTTATATATATATATATGTAAGGTCAGGTGATGCGTAACATCACAGCCTCTCCTTGACAAATGTCACCCCCGCCTTCTCATGGTGCATCCGGTTCCCACTAAAGGGGCTCTGACGACCGCCAATAGCGGTATAACTATACCATCGGGATTAGACGAAATGTTATCCCACACTCACCAACCAGCTTGGCCAGCATGGTGAGTTATGGCCAAACCCCTCCAAAATGACTCCACAACTTAAATCTTGGCCCTCAGTCTCCGGCAGCTGGAATGTACTTGGCCAAGGCAGCAGCCAGTGCGACGTGAAGGCAGAGGGTGCTAAGAATCGCCAGAGGACCGAATTAGGCTGCCATGTGATGCTGACCTCGGCTACTTACAATGGACCCTCCTTATCTTCTGATTCAAGGCTTCTTGAATTGGAAGAAAAACTACAAAGGATCAAGTGAGACATCGTCGGGCTAAGTGAGGTAAGGAGAAAAGGAGAAGATCTAATTGAACTGAAAAGTGGACATCTCTTCTACAATCGTGGGACAGATAGTGGCAGAACTAGTGGTGAAGGATAAAGTTGTAGAAACTGAAGGATAAAGTTGTAGAAGTTGAAAGTTCCTCTGACAGAGCTGCATGACTCGTTATCCAAGTCTCAAAAAGATACCAGGGTCAGGTTATTCAAACTTATGCACCCACCACAAGTCATCCTGAAGAAGAAATTGAAGAATTTTATGAGGAAATTCGTCATCTGAATAATAAAGGTAATCAGCACTTGAAGATAATTATGGGAGATTTCAATGCAAAAATAGGGCAACGGCAACAGAATGAAACTTCAGTAGGTAAATTCGGTCACGGCAACAGAAACCAGCGTGGAAATACTCACGTTGAGTCTGCAGAGGCAGAAGGGTTTTTCATCTTGAACTCCTTTTTCAAGAAAAAAGCCACACAGGAAATGGACATGGAGACATCCAAATGGGACGACAAGTGAAATTGATTTTATTATGTGTAACAAAAATTCGTCATAGAAGACTGCAGTGTGCTAAACAAGTTCAACACAGGTAGTGACCCTAGATTGGTGAGATGTAAGATGCATCTCAACACTAAACTCGAACGTGGCAAGCTCATAAGACAAACAAAATGTATTGACATAACCAACCTTAAAAAACACCATAATACCTTCAAGTTGGAACTGAAGAACAGATTCTCTGCTTTAGAAGGCCTAACATCGAAAGAAGTGGACATCTCTGAAGTTAACAGAAAAGTAGCCAAAGCTCTTATGGAAACAGCAACAAAATTAGCTGGGTCTAAGAACAAGTTGCATGTAAACAAATTATCAGGAAAACCCAAAATGTTGATGCAAAAAAGAAGAGAGATGAGGACAACTAAAGAAGATGTGACTTCCAAAGTGGAATATATAGAGCTATGCAAGACAGTACGAAAAAGTATCACTGAAGACGTAAGGAAATTCAACTGTGAACTAGTGAGAAAAGCAATTGAAAACAACCAAAGCCTAAAGATAGCAAAGGGACATCTCAGTAAGGGAAGAAAACAGATTATGGCACTGAGAAAAGAAGATGGTTCTGTAACAAGAAATAGAGGCGAAATTTTGACAAGAGTGAAAGATTTCTACTCCAAATTATATGAAAGGGATGATACATGTACTCCAGACATCATGAAAGGTACCAGTACCAGAGTTCTTCCAGTTCTCCCAGCAGAAGTTGCACATGCAATCAAGAACATGAAGTGGGGAAAAGCTCCAGGAGAAGATGGAATTACTGTAGACATCATACAAGAAGCAAGTGGAGAAATCGAAACAGTACTCGCCCAAATTTTCACTCGATGCCTTAATGAAGGGAAGATTCCTGAGGATTGGAACAACGCTACAATGATCCTGCTACATAAAAAAGGTGACATTGAGGATCTCAGGAACTACAGACCTATCAGCCTCCTATCAGTGGTTTATAAAATCTTCACCAAAGTTCTTTCACACCGCTTGAAGGTAACACTGGACATGGCTCAACCGAGAGAACAAGCTGGATTCAGGAGTGGCTACAGCACAATAGATCATATCCATGTAATGAGAGAACTAATTGAAAGCGCGAGGGAATACGAACATCCATTGTGCATGGATTTTATCGATTATGAAAAAGCCTTTGATTCGGTGAAACCATCAGCAGTTACAATGGCTCTGAAATCGTGCGGTATTGAAGATGCATACATTAATATTATTAATAACATCTATGAAAATGCAAGTTCAAAGATTCGGCTGTTTGAAAATACAACACACATAAAAATTGGATAGGAGTGAGACAAGGTGACACCATATCTCCGAAGCTCTTTAATGCCACATTGGAAAATGTCTTTCAATCACTGAACTAGGAAAACAAAGGGATAAAGATTAATGGAGATTATCTAACCCACCTTCGTTTTGCTGATGACGTAATCATTTTTGCAACTATCCCATCAGAGCTGCAGAGTATGATCCAGGAACTTGCTGACAAGAGTAAAGAAGTGGGATTAAAAATGAACTTTCAGAAGACAAGAGTTATGTTCAATGCTTTTACAAGAAATGAAGAATTATCGATTGATGGAGAAAAGCTGGAGATAACAGACACATACATTTATCTTGGATAGCAGATATCAATTGAGGGTCACATTGATGAAGAAATTAATCAGCGCACAAAACTTGCCTGGAGAGCTTTTGGAAGAAACAGCATAATTTTCAAGAGCAATATGCCATTATGTCTTAAAAGAAAAGTGTTTGATCAATGCATCCTTCCAGTGCTTACATATGGTGCAGAGACGTGGCCCTTAACTAAAAGAGACATACAAAGGCTGCAGACAACTCAAAGAGACATGGAGAGGTGCATGCTTGGGGTAACCAGGAGAGATAAGAAGAGGAACTCGTGGATCCGAAAAATGACAAGAGTGGAAGACATCATGATCAGAGTTAAATCCCTGAAATGGCAATGGGCTGGACATACTGCTAGAAAGACAGACCATCCGTGGACAGCCGAAATTTTAGATTGGATTCCAAGGGACAGGAAAAGACCCAGAAGAAGACCACATGGGAGATGGGTGGATGAAATTCGAAAGTATGCAGGAGTGACATGGAGGGGACTGGCACAAGACAGACCGTTGTGGAGGAAACTTGGGGAGACCTTCGTCCAGCAGTGGATTGATAATGGTTGACAATGATGATGATGATGATGATTATATATATATATATATACACTATCTACCAACAAGTAATTGGACACCCCTGCAATCGACGATATCTGTGTTCCTGACACACGCCGCCGCCGCCGTTGAATATCGTGTGGGAAACAACAACACAACCAGTCGCATGCAAAATGCCACACAGTTCGGAGCTCTCTGATTTTGAGAAAGGTGTAATCGTCGGGTATCACAGAAATGGCCGACCCATGCATGATATATCCAGCGAGTTGAAGTACCCAAAATCGACAGTGGCCTTCGTGATTTGTAAGTGGAAGATGAGAGGTGACTGTCGAAATGTGCCCCGACCTGGCAGACCCACAAAACTGGGAGTTAGAGACCGACGAGTGCTGGCCAGAGAAATTCAGAAGAACCGCACCAAATCGATGGGCCACATCCGCGAGGAGTTTCAACAGGCATCTGGGAGTGTTCTTTCGATGAATACCATCCATAAGGAAGCCCATCTGCTCATTTATCATGGACGTGCTGCCGCCCACAAGCCTTTGATCACCAAGTCTAATAGCGCTGCTTGGCTAACGTAGTGCAAAGAATGTCTACAGTGGACCGTTGAACAATGGAAACAGGTTCTCTTTAACGACGAATCAAGGTTCACCCTCTACTGTTCGAATGGCAGGGTCTGGGTTTGGCGTCTGCCTGGAGAACGCCTCTTGCCGGAATGTATTGTGCCAACTGTGAAGTTCGGCGGCGGTGGAATTATGCTATGGGTGTGTTTCTCCTGGTATGGCACTGGACCCTTGGTCGCAATTCCTGGTAGACTCAACGCCGAGACCTACTGCACCATTTTCGATGACCATGTGCTTCCTACATTGTGACAGTTTTACGGGGTGGACCCATGTTACTTTCAGGGTGACAATGCCACCTGTCATGTTATGAGGTCCACCATGGCTTGGTATGGTGACAATGGAGTTAATCGAATGGACTGGCCTGCGCAAAGCCCGGACCTTGACCCTATCGAGCACCTCTGGGACTAGTTGGAGCGTCGACTTAATGGGTGCCCCCACCATTCGAAATCGGTGAAGGAACTGACCTGTCTTCTCCAAGCCGAGTGGAAGAAAATACCGCTAGCCGTTGTACAACGCCTGGTTGAGAGTATGCCCTGGAGGGTCGCAGCTGTAATCGCCGCTCATGGAGGCCCCACCAACTATTGAAGGTGAATAAACTTTGTTTTCCTTTTCTATCACAGGTGTCCAATTACTTGTTGGGAGATAGTGTGTATGTATATATATATATATATATATATTGAAGAGCAAAACTAAAGACTAAGGAAAAACTTTAGAATATATATATGGGATGTAAGGTCAGGTGATGCGTAACATCACAGCCTCTCCTTGACAAATGTCAACCCCGCCTTCTCGTGGTGCATCCTGTTCCCACTAAAGGGGCTCTGACGACCGCCAATAGCGGTATAACTATACCATCGGGATTAGAGGAAATTCTATCCCACACTCACCAACCCGCTTGGCCAGCGTGGTGAGTTATGGCCAAACCCCTCCAAAATGACTCCACAACTTAAATCTTGGCCCTCAGTCTCCGGCAGCTGGAATGTACCTGGCCAAGGCAGCGGCCAGTGCGACATGAAGGCAGAGGGTGCTAAGAATCTCCGGAGGACCGGACTAGGCTGCCATCTGATGCTAACCTTGGCAACGTACAATGGTCGCTCCCTATCTTCTGATTCAAGGCTTCTTGAATTGGAAGAGGAATTACAAAGGATCAAGTGCGACATCGTGGGGCTAAGTGAGGTAAGGAGAAAAGGAGAAGATCTCATCGAACTGAAAAGTGGACATCTCTTCTACTATCGTGGGACAGATACTGGCAGAACTAGTGGTGTTGGATTTATAATAAACAAGAAACTGAAGGATAAAGTGGTAGAAGTTGAAAGTTCCTCTGACAGAGCTGCACGACTCGTTATCCAACTATCGAGAAGATACCAGGCTCAGATTATTCAAACTTATGCACCCACCACAAGTCATCCTGAAGAAGAAATTGAAGAATTTTATGAGGAAATTTGTCATCTAAATAATAAAGGTAAGCAGCACTTGAAAATAATTATGGGAGATTTCAATGCAAAAATAGGGCAACGGCAACAGAATGAAACTTCAGTAGGTAAATTCGGTCACGGCAACAGAAACCAGCGTGGAAATACTCTCGTTGAGTTTGCAGAGGCAGAAGGGTTTTTCATCTTTAACTCCTTCTTCAAGAAAAAGCCACACAGGAAATGGACATGGAGACATCCAAATGGGACGACAAGTGAAATTGATTTTATTATGTGTAACAAAAAATTCGTCATAGAAGACTGCAGTGTGCTAAACAAGTTCAACACAGGTAGTGACCATAGATTGGTGAGATGTAAGATGCACCTCAACACTAAACTTGAACGTGGCAAGCTCATAAGACAAACAAAATCTATTGACATAACCAACCTTAAAAAACACCATAATACCTTCAAGTTGGAACTGAAGAACAGGTTCTCTGCTTTAGAAGGCCTAACATCGGAAAAAGTGGACATCTCTGAAGTTAACAGAAAAGTAACCAAAGCTCTTATGGAAACAGCAACAAAATTAGCTGGGTCTAAGAACAAGTTGCATGTAAATAAATTATCAGGAAAAACGAAAATGTTGATGCAAAAAAGAAGAGAGATGAGGACAACTAAAGAAGATGTGACTTCCAAAGTGGAATATATAGAGCTATGCAAGACAGTACGGAAAAGTATCACTGAAGACGTAAGGAAATTCAACTGTGAACTAGTAAGGAAAGCAATTGAAAACAACCAAAGCCTAAAGATAGCAAAGGGACATCTCAGTAAATGGAAAAAACAGATTATGGCACTGAGAAAAGAAGATGGTTCTGTAACAAGAAATAGAGGCGAAATTTTGACAAGAGTGAAAGATTTCTACTCCAAATTATATGAAAGGGATGATACATGCACTCCAGACATCATGAAAGATACCAGTACCAGAGTTCCTCCAGTCCTTCCAGCAGAAGTTGCACATGCAATCAAGAACATGAAGCGGGGAAAAGCTCCAGGAGAAGATGGAATTACTGTAGACATCATACAAGAAGCAAGTGGAGAAATCGAAACAGTACTCGCCCGAATTTTCACTCGATGCCTTAATGAAGGAAAGATTCCTGAGGATTGGAACACCGCTACAATGATCCTGCTACATACAGGGTGCGCACGCGTGCTTGAAAACCTGGAAAGTCCTGGAAAATCATGATTACGTTTTCAAGGCCTGGAATATCCTGGAAAAACGGTATTTTTTTAATGCTGTCTTGAAAAGCCTTGAAATTTGAAATTAGTGCTTAAAAAAATGCCCTTTTAGGAAATCGTGTTACTGACTGTTACCCCTTAATTTTTTTAAGTTCCTCTCCTCTGTTCTCAAAGAAACCGCCGGCTACAGTGGTGTTTCGGATGTGCCCAAATCCTAATTTGGCTGGGGGGGGAAGCACTACTTCCAGTGCAATAAAATTGGATGATTACTAGCAGGTCTGTTAGGGAAGGAGAGCTTGATGCATTCTCTAGCCCTGAGCTTGATGTCCGTCCGACAACTACTGAGAACAACAGAAGGGGAAAGAAGAGACATTTAGCATTTGCAAGGGGGTCGCGTGTTTACCAAGTCAGCTGGCATCCACCAGTGAAGAGTATGCCTGAACAACACATTCATCTGCTCCTTGTTTATTGCATTAAGACGCTTGCTTCCGGCCCACCCCTCAAGAGACTTCGGCTACTTATGATAAAAAATAAGAAAACTATCTTTGCGAATTTTTCACAAAAGTGGCTGAAATTTTTACATTTACTATAATTGGATTACAGAAGCTCACTCACAAAATTCCATTTGAATCGGTTTAAAACTTAAAAAGTTAGCATTGGAAATTTTTATTATGTGTGCCTCTTTAGACAGTGAGCCTTGAGCAGAAAGTGTGTTACCATAGCAACGGTTGATTGACAGCTGGGAGCGCTGATCCGAAGCCCTTGGTTGGGAAGAAAGCAAACACCTGTTTATCACTTCCACGGCTCAAAAGAACTAAGAGATATTTTCAGAAATCCATTTTCCGGAATTTTGAAAATAACACAGTAAAATTTTTACAGTGGTTAAAATACATCACAATAAAGTTCTAGTGCAAATTTCGCCGAATTCCGTTTGAAACTTTAGCAGATGCAAAAAAAAAAAAAAAAAAGAAATCTTCCGTTGCAAAATCGGATTCAAAAAAAGAAACGGCAATTATAAATTACGGGAAAAGCAAGCAAATTATTTTTTTTTTAGATGCCATGGTTTATTTAAACAGAGTGATCCTTAAATTTTGTTTCTGTGATGATATGGACTCTATTTTAATTACAAACATACATTTTTATTCAGATGTCTGAGTTACTGTTTTAATAAAAAAATCTATAATTAAAAAGTTTTCAATGGATTTAGGCGAAATTCAGCAGATAAACGTATTTTAGTAAATTGCAACGTTATGACGTAAATTTGGTCATTTTGTCGAAAATTGGGCAGCATTTTTTTTTTTTTTTTACGTTTTCTCCTATAGTTAGGGTGAAGGAGGAAGACACTTCAGTGAGCTGCAGGTGGTGATTTATGGCGGCGATGTGCCAAATGAAAAGAAGCCGTTCCATCAGGACATTCCAGAGGTTGAGTGTGCGTGGACGCGTACTCCTGCTGTTTGAACTTAATCGGAATGTTTTCGGGAGGGGGAGAAATATCCGTTTCAGCTTTACAGCTTTCAGGCTCCTTTTTTTTTTCTTGGTAATAAATAAAAACCATAGTTGCTGCATTCACCATTGATCCATATTCGCATTTCTTGAATATAAACAGCAGACAATCGGAAACATGGTGTTGGGTGGGTCTTGATGTTCTTCATTTGTATCTGCTGAATTTTGTTCTGTGGGAATACGGAATGAGTTATACTGTGAATACATACAAAACTACATATTTTTGAGCTGAAAAAATATGTCTACTTGTACACAGTAGCTAACGTGTGAACTCAGACGAAGACAATCGGACATATGGACGTCTGATTCCATAAAAAAATCAACCCATTTTATTATACACGACAGGTAAAAAAGAAAAACATTACATGTTTTTAAACATTATAAAGGAAAGCGGATTTTGAAACACCATGACTTGATGATATTAATTTCTGAAAGTTTTTTTTTTTTCGATTTTAATTTCTGAAATCTTTTTTTTTTTTTTTTTTTCAATTACAATACACTGTAACATGATACCTGTGTGTTGTATCCCTTAGTTGTATGGCAGATTTTCAGTTGGCCGATTTCCGCGATCGTAAGTGGTAGTTACATTGCTATTGTTGATGATGACAAGATAAATACTGGAGTAATGTAGAATGTTGTATAAAGTAAAAAAAATCGCCCTCTTCGAACTTTTTATGCGGTTATCATAGCTGATCAACCATTTCATTCCATGAACATCAGCACATTTCAATCATTTGACCATTGGGGGTCTGACGGAATTCAGCAGTGCTTAAGCGCCTAGCGCAACGAGAACATGCTAATTATGGACAGTTCTATTCCCTTCCCCCCTACATCCCTAATAATTGAGAGCGCATACTGTAGTTTCAAATATTCTGTGTATGAGCTGGTTTTCACGCTGTTCGTTATGTTTTTATTTTAGAAATTACTAACCCTTTCGAACTGTAGGTTGCAGAAACGTTTATGCTTTGGTTTTTTCCATTTGTCCGTACGATAATTCACGTAAAAGGGGTTGGATTTTATGGCGAAATTTTAGTATGCTGTTAGGTACAACCTAGGAACCTACCCTGTTGAAAATGGTCGAAATTAAATTCAAAGGCATAGATATAAGAGCAGTATTCATTCTCCAAGCTTGAAGCCCTACGTCCACTCTCCAGCTGGGTAAGTATGAAAGATTTGAGACTTGGAGGAGGGGACCCAGTACAAAGTTTTGCTTCCCTCAGGCACTAAGTGTTTGTTAACATTTCCTTTCCTCTGTTTTGGAGCCCAGCTGTAAGAGGTGATGCTTTGTAACAGTCTTTTAGCACAACACTCTGTCTACTGATTGGCATACAGGTCATAAAACAGTAACTTCACTAAGTGTTGTTTCCTTGTTTTGAATGAAGACTAAATCAATGCCAAAGCATTTGCAACCCAGGCTGCCTAAAGGACAAAGCTGGGGGAGCAGGAAAGAACATAGCAGTAAGACCCCTTTTTCTTTAATTACTTAAAATCTGGCCTATAGTAATTGGTCACATGTGTAGCCCCCTTACTCAGGGGAAATTCTCAATTTTTAGTTGTGTGGTTCCTGATCTTAGATATTTTTTGGTTTTCATTTACTGTTTCAGTTGATTTACCCATTTTTTCACCCTCCCCCATTAAACATGGGTAAGTGTACTTTTAGTGATCTTTGGCTAATAAATCCTAAATATGCTGGATGGATTAAAAAAGATGAAAGCAATTGCCATGTTGCAAAAATGCATTTTTATCCATTAAAATAATAGATGTTTCGAATATGGGGGATTCCGCTTTAAGAAGCCACATGAAAGGAAAAAAACATAGTATGTTGACAGAAAGCTGTAAAAATGTTCCACTAACTGTTGATAAATTGCTATGTGTATCAAGTGATAAACAAGTACAGCCTATTGCATCCACATCTAATCCTCTGCATATTCCTCTTGAAAAAAATGCAACCATTAAAGCAGAAGCATTGTGGTGTTTAAAAGTGGTTAAATCCCATTACTCTTACAGGTCTTGTGCAGGTAATGATGTTTTATTCCGCCTAATGTTTTCTGACAGCAGAATTGCTGGAAACTTCAGCTGTGGCGAAAAAAAATGTTCCTACATTTGTTGCTTTGGTTTGGCACCTCACTTTAAATCAGTGTTAGTTCAGGAAGTCAAAACTGAAAATGAAAATTTTGTGATTTTGTTTGACGAAAGTTTAAACAAGTTTAGTCAGTCAAAACAAATGGATATACATGTTCGTTTATGGAAAAAGGAACAGTTTCAACCAGATATTTGTCATCAGTTTTTTTGGGTCATGCTAGTGCAGACATAATGATGGAAAAATTTCTTGAATGCATGGCGTGCCTCCCACTGTGTAACATTGTGCAGTTATCAATGGATGGACCCAATGTTAATTGGAAGTTTTTTGATATGCTGCAATCAACACTTAGTGCTGACTCAAATGTCCAACTCCTAAACACAGGGAGCTGTGGACTTCACATTGCAAACAATGCCTTTCGACATGGAGCCTCAGCAACAGGGTGGGAAATTCAAAAGTTGCTTTCATCATTATTTAGGCTTTTTAAAGATTCACCTGCAAGGAGGGAAGATTTTTCTAAAATAATTTTAGCCAGTAAGATGCCATTAAAATTCTGCCCACACAGGTGGCTAGAAAATACTCCTGCCTGCGAGCGAGCATTAGAAATTTGGGCAGACATTGAAAATTATGTTAACCAAGTTGAAAAGAAGTGCATCAAAAATCCCCACACTGTATCATTTGATGCTATCAAAACTTTCACTAAAGATCCTTTTGTTTTGGCTAAACTGCATTTCTCCAATTCAGTTTCAAAACAGCTGGTACCATTTCTCAAGGCATATCAGTCAGATAAGCCAATGATGCCTTTTATGGCCACAGATCTTGAAAAGATGCTAAGAAATATGATGAATCGCTTTGTTAAAAGAACCATAATGGCAGAAGCTAACTCTGCCTTAAAGCTGTTACAAGTAGACCTTACAGATGCATCTCAGTGTTGTCACTATAAAGAAATTGATGTTGGGTTTCAAACAGAGAAGGTATTGAAAGAATTAAGTGCTAAGAACATTAGTGAACGCAAACTTATGGAGTTTAGAATGGAATGCCGAATACTTTTGCAAAAGCTAGTTGTGAAGCTATTGGAAAAAAATCCACTTAAGTACTCCCTTGTTCGCCACATGAATTGTTTAGATCCTCGATTGATGTCAAAAAATAGTGAGACTTGTATTAAGAATCTAACATCCATTCTCACACTTCTTGTTGATGCTCATAGAATACAACCAGAATTATGTGATGGTGTAATATGGCAGTTTAAGGAATTTGTGACCAGTGTTGCTGCAGTAAAATCTTCATTCATAAACTTTGATCCAGAAGATAAACAACAAAGAGTAGACACATTATTGTATGAGTACATGTCTTCTACTAAAGCTTTTAGTGAACTGTGGAAAGTTGTGAAACTTCCTTTACTGTTGTCACATGGGCAAGCTTCTGTTGAGAGGGGTTTTTCAGTCAATAAGGAACTCATTGTAGAAAACATGAGAGAGGAGTCAATTGTAGCACAGAGAATTATTTATGATCATATATCCTATGTAGGTGGTATTGATAAGGTAAATATCTCAAAATCCCTTCTGTTATCAGTTGGAGCTGCAAGGCAAAAATACATACATTATTTGGATGATAAGTCCAAAGAAAAGGAAAAAGCAGCCATATGTGGAAAAAGGAAAGCTATTTTAGATGAAATTGATAGCATAGAAAAGAAAAGGAAACTCATTGAAGGAGAAGTTAAAGAATTACTTAACTCTGCTGATGATTTAGCTTTAAAAGCTGAAACTACAAATAACATTACATACATTGTAAAATCTAATGACTTTAGAAAAACTGCTCATGAGAAAAGAGCAGTACTTAAAAAATGGATATGGAACTTGAAACCAAAGTCAGCAATCTTAAATCTGTATAACCATCCATTGATACTCCATATTTGTGGTATCTTCCAAGCATATAGAGAATTAATACTAAAACATAAAATTTTTATATTTGTACAATTTACAATAGAAATGAACTTTTTTTTTCTTTGAAGCATGTTGAACTTCAAACCAGTTTTGATCTTATATCTTCATAATTATTTAGTGTTTTTCATATGAAGTTCATGTAAATAGACTAATGAACTCTTCTGTTCCAAAAACTTATAACTTTCTGCAACTAACTTCCACAATTAGGCTTCTTATTGGACTAAAACTTTGGTAAGTAACATAAAACCTTATTTATACTTGTACAGTAAATACTCATGGGCTCCTAAAACATATTTTTGCTGTACATTTTACTATGAATTTGTGGCCAAAACAATTCAATCAATTGTCCTTAATGCATTGATCAGATTTTGGTTTATATAACTGACAAACTTCAATTTTTTTAAAAAAAGCTTTTAAAAACTTAATTCATATAATTGTCTTATGTTTTGGGAGTTGAACCAAAAGTGGTTATTCTGATTCTGGTTATGATTGAAGCTTAACTGGAGGTAGAGATTCCTTATGCTCATCATTTTTCATTTATGTAAAATACTTAAGAATATCCTAATTTATACCAATAAAAAACTGAAATTGTTTTATGTTTAAGGTTTTTATAAATAGTTTAGCTAGTTCCACATTTTGGGGTAGCACTTCATAAATTTAGTTTAGCAGTGATTTTGATTTAAAAAAATAAAAGTAAATTGAGGCAATCTTGTTTGATATGAAAAATAATTTTTGGAAAGTAATATGAGGCAAGTGTACTGGTAGACATAAAGGTGGTTAGATTCTTTTGGGTTGGGTGGTGAGCCAGGACTTTCTGACTTCTATGATGAAACTTATTTGAAATTTGTTGCCATGTTCCTAAAATTACACTTTCTGTTTTAAACTCTATTGGTTCACCTTTCTATGATCGTCCACTCCCGAATCATTTCTTGAGGTGCATAGTGATTCCGTGGCTTATGCTTTTTGATTTAACATAACTGTACTACAATTGGATGAAATTTTCCTCAAGTCTGGAACATATTCTGTCAAGTAATTAAGATTTTCATTGCCTTTCAAAGTCACATCCCAATATGCATCCACCAGTGGCAGCCATTGGGAATGTTAAAAAAAAAAATCATTCCTATGTATGGAAACACTTTTTATCAGAGCTAGAATCCACCTGTGGGCATAACAGGCACATGCCCCATTTCAAAAAAAGGGGGGGTGAGTAAGCAGATAAGTGCTTTGCTTTGTCTCACGTTTCTTGTTTTCAGACATTACACTTTTTCACTTATGGATTTGCAACTCCACGTTTTGTCTTACATTGGCCCGAACTTTTCAGTGATCCACACAGCAGTACTTCAGAACTGCTGTTTGTGATGTACTCTGACAGGCAAGCACCCCATCTCCCCCTTATGGGTCCTCCATGTTTTACCACCGTGTTTTTTTGGAGGAAATAAATCTCAGAGATTTTTTTACCAGTCCTCTGTTAGACGTGCGCCCTCCCGATTCTTAAATTCTGAATCTGCTCTCACTTTATTTTATAATAATTTCAGTTGTTATCAATAATAGTCTGATTACATGGAAGATAGTGCAGAATAGTGATGCAGCTAAAATGACTGATTGAATTAATCATTTTCTGAATAGCCTTGTGATAATTGCATCATGATTCAATTTAGCATTATTGGGTAATTCGATGATTCAATTTAGCATTATTGGGTAATTCGCCAATTAAAAACATTAAAAAGAAATGTAATGGGTAAAAAAGCACACTCATCCATTTGCATCTTTCATCATTTTTATTACTTAAAACTGAAATTGCTTTTAAAAACTAATTTGAGCATGATACTGTAAAGCGTAGTAATCATCCTGGAATTTTTTTTATATGGCCTGGAAAAGGCCTGGAAAGTCCTTGAATTTTTTCCCCCAAAAAGAGTACGAACCCTGTACATAAGAAAAGTGACATTGAGGATCTCGGAAACTACAGACCTATCAGCAGTTTATAAAATCTTCACTAAAGTTCTTTCACACCGCTTGAAGGTAACACTGGACATGGCTCAACCGAGAGAACAAGCTGGATTCAGGAGTGGCTACAGCACAATAGATCATATCCATGTGCTGAGAGAACTAATTGAAAGAGCGAGGGAATATGAACTTCCATTGTGCATGGCTTTTATCGATTATGAAAAAGCCTTTGATTCGGTGAAACCATCAGCAGTTACAATGGCTCTGAAAACCTGCGGTATTGAAGATGCATACATTAATATTATTAATAACATCTATGAAAATGCAAGTGCGAAGATTAGGCTGTTTGAAAATACAACACACATAAAAATTGGAAAGGGAGTGAGACAAGGTGACACCATATCTCTGAATCTCTTTAATGCCACATTGGAGGGTGTTTTTCAGTCACTGAGCTGGGAAAACAAGGGGATAAAGATTAATGGAGATTATCTAACCCACCTTCGTTTTGCTGATGACGTAGTCATTTTTGCAACTAGCCCATCAGAGCTGCAGAGTATGATTCCAGGAACTTGCTGACAAGAGTAAAGAAGTGGGATTAAAAATGAACTTTCAGAAGACAAAAGTGATGTTCAATGCTTTTACAAGAAATGAAGATTTATCGATTGATGGAGAAAAGCTGGAGATAACAGACACGTACGTTTATCTTGGACAGCAGATATCAAGTGAGGGTCACATTGATGAAGAAATTAATCGGCGTACAAAACTTGCCTGGAGAGCTTTTGGAAGAAACAGCATAATTTTCAAGAGCAATATGCCATTATGTCTTAAAAGAAAAGTGTTTGATCAATGGATCCTTCCAGTGCTTACGTATGGTGCAGAGACTTGGACCTTAACTAAAAGAGACATACAAAGGCTGCAGACAACTCAAAGAAGCATGGAGAGGTGCATACTTGGTGTAACCAGGAGAGATAAGAAGAGGAACTCGTGGATCCGAAAAATGACAAGAGTGGAAGACATCGTGATCAGAGTTAAATCCCTGAAATGGCAATGGGCTGGACATACTGCCAGAAGGACAGATCATCGATGGACCGCCGAAATTTTAGATTGGATTCCAAGGGACAGGAAAAGACCCAGAAGAAGACCACATGGGAGATGGGTGGATGAAATTCGAAAGTATGCAGGGGTGACATGGAGGAGACTGGCACAAGACAGACCGTTGTGGAGGAAACTTGGGGAGACCTTCGTCCAGCAGTGGATTGATAATGGTTGACAATGATGATGATGATATATATATATATATACACACAACTCTGCTATTGTGTCACAGCTGAGATCTCAGAAAATAATAGTAATAATCATAACCCTCCAGGTTGCATTAAACCAGGAAAGTAATCAAAACCCAATATTTTTTAGTGCTGGAGGAAAAGAAATAACTAAAATAACATTTAAAAAAATGTTGGTCATTCACTAAAACCCAATCCCTCCATAAAGGGAATTGTCAGCGCCTCCACCACTATGCTCCTTTTTCTCATATGTACATAAATGTGTTTCCTGGAATCCCGGATGGTACAGCAAAGATTAATCGGAGTACAGATGGGGAAAAATCAGTGTTTTTGAGAATCGACATTTTTCCAGGTGATAATTGACATTAGAAACTTTGGTTCTTTAGCAAAACATCGTGGCTTTCGCTGATACATAAAAAATTCTCACCCATATTACAGAGAATATTTTCTACGTGAAGTAAATGAATTTCTCTTTGCTGCGTTCTTTTAAATATAATCTTAGGTCGTGAATTAAGGACTTTTTTGCCGTTTTGCTTGATGTTTCATTGCCAAAAATAGAGTTCTTTTCCTTGATGTTACAGGAACCGATAAGTCCTCCCCCACCCTCCCCAAAAAATTGAGGTTTCATGACCGATGTTTGAAACTGCAATAGCGCAATCAGCTTGAAAATTTTCTGCGATCAGTAAAGGAATGTCTTTTTCGTATTCTTATACAGAGAAAGGAAATATGACCTTTCTTTTTTGTATTCTTATACTGAGAAAGGGAATATCACCTTTCTATGTTGCGAATTAGTGATTTTTTTGACATTTTTCTGCGATGTTTTGTCGCCGAAAATAGAGTTCTTATCTTCGATGTTACTGGATCCAATGAATCAAGGTTTACGATACATCAAGCACTTTAACAAATATTATGGTTACTCAATGTTGAATTAGTGAGCTATCACCAATATATTGAATGCCGATTGATTCATCGATGTGCCAATAACGGCTGCAGATGGGAAAGATGTGAATTCTTTGGTTCTTTAGCAAAATATCGTGGCTTTTGCTGATACATCAAAAATTCTCACCCATATTGCAGATGCGTGAATGTTTCGGGAATGAATATCCACTGTATGCCCATCCCCACTCTGAGTTAACGCACAGCAGGAAAAAAACGCTTCCTCCCACAGTGCTTTGGGGTTCCTTTCAACAAGCTTCGCATCAGCTGTCACCAGGGGTCCCGCTGGCTCTTCTAAAGTTTTCGCTAATTTATTTGTCGAGTTCATTTTTTTTATCGACAAAAGTGTTATAACAGTACAAAAAGGTAATCACCAAAGCTTGCTTTACGTGTTTCAACTCAGCCGCTGGGCTGCTGGTGATGATGCAGTGATTGATAAGTCTCTGTCAAAGACCCGTTTTACTGAAAACATTTCATAATGACGAAAAAAAAAAAAAAAAAAAAAAAAAAAAGCACAATTAAATGCATTACTCAAGATGCCTCTCACACTGAAATATTTTTAAGAGAACATTTTACTGAAAGTGAAGACACCATTGCAGTTCAAATTATTTTTGTGAAGATACTGTTTGAGCTAAAAATATTTTTGTGAAGATACTGTTTGAGCTAAAAATATTTTTGTGAAGATACTGTTTGAGCTAAAAATATTTTTGTGAAGATACTGTTTGAGCTAAAAATATTTTTGTGAAGATACCATCAAATGCTAAACAGGAAAACAATTTATTTTTACTGCTCGCCAACAATAAATTTCTGGTCGCCATTGGCGACTGGGCGACTGCAAATTTTGCACCCTGCAGAACTGTCGAAGTGACAGTTGATTTTTTGTCCAATTTGCAAAGCTTAGTAGTAATTGTATTTAAATAAGGAAAAGATCCGACATATTTTCTTTTTCCTTCATTTTTTGAAGTGTTTTTGTAATAAACAAAAACACTTAAACTTAAAAATTTTGCCTTCATATTTTTATTATCAACTTCACAAATAAGTTCATTTACCACTTTTTTTACCATATTCAAAAGCTTTTGAGAAACTAAAGCCAATGTAACAGGACTTATCTTGTTTTCAAATGGCAAGCTTTGATGTGAAATCTTTGTATCCTTTAACCCCTATTCTTGAAGCAATCAAAGTCATTATAAAAAAGCTAACTGACATTCAAAGTTTAAACCCCCAACAGTTAGTTGCAGAGGGTGAATCGAAGGTTTTGCAATATTTGCATAAACGCATGTGCGACGTTGGGCATGTCATGTGTTTATGCTAGTTCAAGTCGCGCACTGCAGTCACTCGAAGGGGATATAAAGTGGTAGTCGTTGCTGTGAACAGCATTGCATGTCATCGTTCTGTCTGTGGTTGGGACACCTAAAAGATGAACAAGCACAACCGTCTGATTCGGGAGATTTTGCTTTACGTGTTTCAACTCAGCCATAACGCTGCTCAAGCAACTCGAAACATTTGTCATGCAAAAGGGAAAGGTTCCGTGGGCCACAGCACCGCAATAAGATGGTTCAAGAGATTTCGCTCAGGTGACAAAAACTTCAGCGATCAGCCAAGGTCAGGTAGACCGTGGATTTGGAGGCCGTGCGTCAGACCGTAGAGGCAAATCTGATAACCAGCATTCAGAGATTATGAGGCGAGCTGGGCTTATCACAGACCACTGTGGTTCATCACCTTCAGGACTTTGGCAAGGTCTACAGGAGCTGCCACATTGTCCCTTGTGAACAGACCCCAGCTGCACTGCAGTTTTTCTAGGAGTTTCGTGCTCACCAACGAGTGGAAGTGCGCACAAAATTCCTAAAAACCCTGCGCAATGTACGTTTCATCAACAGAGTTGTTATGTGGGATGAAAAGTGGGTCTATTTCCATAATCCTAACACACAATGGCAGTGGTTGAGACCGGGCCTGCTTCCTGAACCTGTTGCCAAACATGGGTGCTTCTCAAGCACAAGATGATGCTCTGCGTCTAGTGGAATTTCGAGGAGATAATCCATTACAAATTTGTTCCGGGCGGTTGGACCATCAACATCAACCTCTGCTCTGAATAGCTGGAGTGATATGTATGCCATTTTGGAGAAGTACCAGACACTGGTGAACAGAAAGTGCACTCTCTTGCAGCAGGATAACTCTCAGCCTCATACCGCTCAAACGACCGAGGCAAAACTCCAGGAACTTGAAGCATCGAACTGATGCCACACCCAGCATATAGTCTGGACTCGGTCGGATTATTGCTTGTTTAGGTCCATGGCCCAATTCCTTCGCAGACAGCACTTCAACAACCAGGAGGAGGTGGCAGTGTGGGTGTAGGAGTTCTTTGCCTTGAAGGACAAGAACTGGTACCACCGTGGAAACAAAGAACTGGCAGACAGATGGCTAAAGACAGGTCAACATGATGGCCTATAGTTTGAATGCTAGTCAGCTTTTGTGGAAAAGGTACGTATGAAGACATACGTACCTTTTCGACAAAAGCTGACTAAAAGCTGACATACGTACCTTTTCGACAAAAGTGATCCAAATATTGCAAAACTTTTGACTCTCCCTCTGTACTATCATTACATGATGTATTCATATATACTCGGTCGAGTCACATTATTGTGATCACCAGCTAATATCCACAGTAAGGTCCATGTGCAGTGCGGACAGCAGCTAGACTGGGTGGGAGTGACTCAATAAGGGGCTGGAAGGTGTTCACAGGTATGTGGAGCCATGTTGACTGCAGTGCATCTGACACCTGCTTGGAGGGTGCATGGTGGACGATCCGTAGAACGAACAACATGATCAAGGTGGTCCCACAGATGCCCAATTGGGTTTAAGTCTGGGGAGTTAGGGGGCCAGGGAAGTACTTTGAAGTCTTCATCGTGCTCTTTCAACCACTGTCGGACATTTCTAGCTGTGTGACACGCCACATTGTTGTGCTGGAAGATCCCATCCACCCCAGGAAAGACAATCAGCATGTATGGATGTACATGGTCTGCAAGGATGGATTCATAACAAATTTGGTCCATAGTGCCTTCCACAGGTATGAGTGGACCCAGGGGAATGCCACGAAAACATTCCCCAGACCATAATGCTGCCCCCCACCAGCTTGTGTTCTTTCAGCAATGGTTGAAGAGTGCTTGTTCTCCGATGTTTCTCACCTTATACTCCAACATCCATCCGTTTGATGAAGCAAAACACGTGACTCATCAGAGAAGGCAATCCTTTGCCAGTCAGCGTAGGTCCAATTCCGATACTGCCGTGCAAATTTAAGCCTTTTCTGCGGAAGCACCTTTGTTAGCATAGGTGCAGTGACCGCCCGTCTCTGTCGGAGCCCCATACACAGCAGGGTTAGCTGAACTGTCCTTTTAGACACACTTCCGGTAGCCTCCTGGTTCATTTGACCAGTGAGTTGCTCCACATAACGTGTCGATCGGCCCTCATGCACCCTCGCAGCCGACTCTCAACATCAATGGCACGTGGTGCTCCAGTTTCCCCATCGGTTATTCGCAATAATGCCATTTCTCCAATCACGGTACACTTTAACCACAGCAGTACGCGAACAGTTCACAAACTGCACTGTTTCAGAAATAGTGCTACCCTTGGCCCAAAATCCAATAATCATCCCTTTTTACAAATCTGATAAATCGCTCCTTTCATCCATGACAGCAATGAGTGATATGTTTTCAAAATGCTTACAGCACACCTCATATACCCTCCAAGCCAGCTCACGACACATGCCTTCTTTCATTGGCTATGCGCTGTTGATGTCAAACCTAGGAGGTGGTCACAGTAATGTGACTCGATTGTATATATATAAGTAATTTTTACTGACCAAGGATTAACCTACAGACAAAAAAACAGGAAGCCCTATGGGATCACCATTATCCACTAGTTTTGCAGAAGTTATAATGAATGAAATGGAACAAAATACAATAAACAGGCTACCTAATAAACCTCTACTATATTGTAGATATGTAGATGACATATTCATTCTTGCCAATTGTGAACGAGCTGTTTTTGAAAACCTTCAAAAACAAATGTCTGAACAATATAAAGAAATAACCTTAACAATTGAAAAAGAAAAGCATAATACCTTTCCTTGATCTATTAGTGATTAGAAATACTGATTTCTTAGATTTTAAGATATACAGAAAACAGTCTTTCGTGCCAGTTATAATTCCATCAGATTCAGCTCACCCGGTTAGCCACAAGATAAATAGTTTGTGAACATGGGGGGTTAAATGTTCATTTACTCATTCTTCTAAAAAGATGTATCAAAATGAAGAGTTAAATTGGATTAAATTAGTTGCAAAAACTTTCGGATATGGTAAAAAAGCGGTAAATAAACTTATTTGTAAAGTTAATAATAAACTTTAAAATCTTGCCTCAATAAATAAAAACACCTCAAAAAATGAAGGGAAAAGAAACTATGTTGGATCTGTTCTGTATATAAAAGTAATTACTAGTAAGCTTTGCAAATTGGGTAAAAAATTCAACTGTCACTTCGGCCATTCTATCTCAACCATCAAAGACATGCTTATAAATACTAAATATCAACCTAAACTTTTAGTAAAAGCAGGTACTTACGAAATATCCTTTAAACTATCTAACCCTACCATCTCATACAGAGGCAGCACCAAAATCAGATTGAGGCAGAGATATTTGAATCAATACAAAAAATTGGAACCAAAAACATGAAAAAGCAGCCATGATTCAATAGTGTATTAAACATAAAAAAATTCCAAAATTTGATAAAATAAAATCTATTTTGACTCATAAAACTGAAAAAGAATTAAGATTTTCTGAATCTATATATGCCGTCCAGTTGGCGCAGTGGTCTAAGCGCTGGCTCATGGCTATTCATCCGAGAAGGATCCAGGTTTGAATCCCGGTGAGGCATGGATGTTGTTTGTCTTACAGCACTAGTAGCTCTCTCCCTTCCCTGGAACCAGTTGCCCTAAATTAGGGACGGGCGACTCCTTATAGCCCATTGAGTTGCTCACGATGGTTGTTATTACTTCAATTAAAAAAAAAAAAAAAATCTATATCTATTGAAAAACTAAAATATAAAGTTTGCAATATTCAAGACCCAACAATCCTTCTCGAAGTTTGGACAAAAGACAACGAAGAGAGAACTTTTCAAAAGAAAATTCTTTACCAAAAATGAACAATAATAAAAAAAAAAAAAAAAAACGGAATAAAAAATAAATAAAAGCACTGGAGAAAAAGCAATAATAATCATAACATTAAAAAAATCATAATAAGATATGTTGAAGTTAAATTAATGATGCAAATAAATGAAACTCATAATCCTCCATTAAAACTGAATTAATTTCCAATCGTTGTCGGTTATTAATAATCCATTAAATTTAAATCAATCAATTTTCTGACCGTTATTGAACCCAATGGAAGATATTTGATGTGAGAATCTCTTTTAAATGAACAAACAACAGCGCATGGGCGCACATGCATTGATGATACCGCTAAAAATTGAGATAAGGACAAACATTCACCATTTGCAATTCCTTGATGTGTGCATGAGCACGTAAAAACAAAGCTGATGATGGTGCCACGAGACGCACCGGAAACCTGGGTTCCGAGTTATTAAGCCACATTTGCGATCGAACTTACTGTGTACCTCATGTACCCATATTTTCAATTAAAATTTAGTAAAATGTAACTTTTTTTAAGTATGTATGTGTAAAAAAACATCTTTGGAGCATCAATAATACAACTAACCAAGTAATAATTAATGACTTCATGGCTTCCTCTTATTACTTTCAGTATTATAAATATTTAACAGGAATTATCGAGGATAAATTTATTAAGGTACATTACCTCTCAAATTGTCGATCTAAACACTAGATCTTTGTCAGGAGTTCTTGCGTCTTACTACTTCCACTTGGTTGCCAGACCTGTGGAAGTAGTAAGACGCAAGAACTCCTGACAAAGATCTAGTGTTTAGATCGACAATTTGAGAGGTAATGTACCTTAATAAATTTATCCTCGATAATTCCCGTTAAATATTTATAATACTGTAACCAAGTAAGTATTCTCAAACCATGTGTAAATTTATCAATAGTAACAGTATTTTCCTTAACTAAATATAATTTTTAAATCAAACAAAGAAGAGTTACACATTGTTTGTACCGTGAATTGAAAAAAAAAGTACTGTAAAAATAGTGTTAGTCGTACAGTGAATGTAGGGTGAGTATATGTGTTTTTCACACATAGATTTACTTGCTAAGTTAAATTCCTGTAAGCACATTAAATTAGCCTAAAAATCTGTGTTTAGCACATTAAATTAGCCTAAGAAAAATGTGACTGCATATCATTGAGTCAAAGAGTATGAAACCTCAGCTATTTCTGGTATCCAACAAAATGTGGATCCCGCATTATAAAGTTAGGTTTCTTCAAGGACAGTTCAACAACATCACAAAGAAACGGGTTTACATGTGCAATAGCCAATGTGTTGGCTGGTGCTGACAGCCTGCAACTGCCAGAAAGGGCTGCTGCAGTGTAGAGAACAGAGCGCTTTGGTAGAAAGAATGGGATCAAGTGATCTTCTAGTGATTAGTCCCACTTCTATTTACATGAAGATGATGGCTTTATGAGGGTATGGCATTGCAAAGGAAAGGGGATGGATCCACTGTGGGTTCAGGTATGCCACTCTGCCCGCACAATGAGAGTTATGGGTCATAAGTTATGACACTTGATCACCTTCAGTGCCATTGACAGCACAGAATCACTTGATTAACATTCTTGAACTCCATTACATACCTTCTCTCTGTGACGTTTTCCAACAGAGTAATGCTCATCCCTGTGTGGTCCACATTGCTATGCGGTATATGTATGATGTAAACATCCTACCTTAGCCAGCCATGTTCCCAGATTTTTCCCCTTTTGAGTGCAACTGGGATATCCTGAAGTGTCTTTTTTGAGGGTGTCCAGATCCTACTGATTTTTTTTTTTTTTAAGGTAGTGCCATCAGACAAAACACTACCTATGTCTCATCTGGAACTTGAACCCATGCACAGCTGGGACAGTTGGTCAGAAGCTAGTGCCTCAGACCACTTGGCCTCAGGGGGTGGCAAAATCTTGTTGGCGTGCAAGTGAAGCCATGCACTACTGTTATCTGGCCATAACTGAAAGATTCTGAAAGTGCATTGGGATGTTCTAACTGATGTCTGCATCCATATCTGAGAGAGTACATAAAAGAGACTGGGGGGGGGGGCCCACTATAATGCATGCTGTTCTGTAGGGATTCGTAAGGCCATAATTGGGAGGGGTCTGTATTCAACGGGTATCTGTTAAGTGAAATGTTACTGTGTAAAAATTCTTGTGAATGATCTGTTATTGTGAAAAGATATCTTGCAGCAAAATCAATAATGCTGATTTATAAACTTGAATAAGAGCATTGATATTTGCTGAACTTTTAAAGTATGTGTTATAGTATATTAAAAATAAAATTAAAAAACTTAATATTTCTTATCACAAGCGTAATAGTGTACTCTTGCACACTATTTGATTCATCTTTAGTCAAAATGTGTTTAACATGTAAAATGGTATTTATATATATTTAGTTGTTGTTTCATTTCAACTAATTTGATTTAATAACTTTTACATAAATTATTCTGGAAGATTTATGATTTTTTTTTATCCGGAAGGCAAAATTTACAGATATTTGTCTCTGTAAATTTTGCCTTCTGGGTAAACATTTTCTGGAATAATGGTAGGTTTTTTCCTGGGGCCGACTTGACCTCTCTCTGTAGAATCCAGACCTTATTGCATGTGCTTTAAATTTTATAGGTTATTGATACAAATTGTTCACATTTTAGATGCCTTGTTATTTGTAGATCTAATGGTAATAGTGAAATACTTGAAACAAAAACTTTTGCCATTTTGTTTTACTCATTACATTTCACATTCTAATTTCCTTTTGTTGAAATTCTAGGGTTTCTTTCTTTTACAGGTGGTCAACAAATTCCTGGTGTACAGTATCAGGCATTAACAGCAGAGCAGTTACAAAAAACACAACAATTCACCGTAGCAATTCCAGTAACTGCACCCCAAAATCAGGTACAACTTTCTGAAGTTGATATTTTTGGCATAAATGTTGTAATTTTAAGTGAATGTACTTCTTTGTACTATTTCTGTTGTTTCTCCTAAAATACATTCTGTATGAAATTTTAGTGTAAAGTCTTGTTAGCCCCAGGGCTGGGGCAAGCTTTATTTTGCTGAGAGGGTGAGAATTAAAATTACACCTGTAGAGTTAAAAGTTTCCTACTTCCAACTCAAATAGTACACAGTTTTTACTTTCTTATACCTTTTATTATTGGGAAGTACACGGTCGAGTCACATTATTGTGACCACCAACTGCCGTGTGCAGCACATGCAGCAGCTAGACAGGCTGGGAGTGACTCAATAAGGTGCTGGAAGGTGTTCACAGGTATGTAGAGCCATGCTGACTGCAGTGCATCTGACAGCTGCTGGAGGGTGCGTGGTGGACGATCCATAGAGTGAATAATACTATTGAGGTGGTCCCACAGATACTCAATTGGGTTTAAGTCTGGGGAATTAGGGGGCCAGGGAAGTACTTTGAAGTCTTCATCGTGCTTTTCCAACCACTCTCGGGCATTTCTAGCTGTGTGACACGTCGCATTGTCGTGCTGGAAGATCCCATCCAACCCAGGGAAGACAATCAAATCAGCATGTATGGATGTACGTGGTCTGCAAGGATGGATTCATAATGAATTCGGTCCATAGTGCCTTCCACAAGTATGAGTGGACCCAGGGAATGCCACAAAAACATTCCCTAGAGCATAACACTGCCCCCACTAGCTTGTGTTTTTCCAGCAATGGTTAAAGAGCGTTTGTTCTTTGATGTTTCTCGCATTGTATGCCAACATCCATCCGTTTGGTGAAGCAGAAAACGTGACTCTTCGAAGGAGGCAATCCTTTGCCAATCAGCGGAGGTCCAATTCTGATACTGCCGTGCAAATGTAAACCTTTTCTGCCAATGCACCTTCATTAGCATAGGTGCAGTGACCATCCATCTGTATCGGAGCCCCATACGCAACAGAATTCCCTGACTGTCCTTTTAGACACATTTCCGGTAGCACCCTAGTTCATTCGACCAATGAGTTGCTCCACTGTAGCGTGTTGATCGGCTCTCGTGCACCTTCGTAGCTGACGTTCATTTCTCAAATCAATAGCATGTGGTGCTCCACAGTTTCCACATCGCTTATTTGCAATGATGCCATTTCTCCAATCACGGTACACTTTAACCACAGCAGCATGCGAACAGTTCACAAACTGCGCTGTTTCAGAAATACTGCCACCCTTGGCCCGAAAGCCAATAATCATGCCTTTGTGCAAATCTGATAAATCACTCCTTTCATCCATGACAGCAACGAGTGATATGTTTTCAGAATGCCTACAGCACACCTTATATACCCTCCAAGCCAGCTCAGCCGCCCCGGTGGCGCAGTGGTCTAAGGCGTTGGCCTCTGATTGTCAGGCATGGATGTTGTGTTTGTCTTACGGCACTGGCTCTCTCCCTTCCCTGGAACCAGTGACTCTAAATTAGGGATGGGCGACTGCTTATAGCCCATTGAGTTGCTCACGGTGGTCGTTAAACCTCCAATAAAAAAAAAAAAAAAAAAAAAGCCAGCTCACGACATGTGCCTGCTTTCATTGGCTACGCGCTGTTGACATCAAAAGTAGGAGGTGGTCACAATAATGTGACTCGACTGTGCATTATGATAATTCAAAATCACATTTCAGGATTTCGGTATAATTTTACTAAAAATGCAAAACCTAGGTAATGACATGATAAAAAATGAACATAAGCATGTAATCGTTAATAATAAGTATAAAAAACTTTAAAACACACTTAAGTTGTGTAACAAAATTTAATTTAAGGAAGCTTTCAACTGATAACTTTAGTCTTTGTCAGCCTTGTTGATAGATGGAAACAATGACAATGGTAGTGGTTGTCAGATCCATAAAGTCATTCGTTATTTCTTTTTTAATATTGACTTCTATATTAATGATATGATGAAAGGGGAATCCGAATTGCAGTTCTTGGAGTAACAAAAACCGATAAAATGAACAGGGCAATTCATTTGGTGTCATTCCAAAGAGGTTCAGCAGAAGTGTCCTTCAAAGTTGGGGATGCCAGACCTCTTTAGAATGACGCCAAATGAATTGCCCCGTTCATTTAACGGTTTTTATTATGCCATCAGGAAGTTTGGAAATTATTCTCAGCTCCAAGAACTGCAATTCTGATTCCCCTTTCATCATGTCATTAATATGGAAGTCAATATTAAAAAAAGAAATAACGAATATGACTTTACAGAACTGGCAACCACTACTATCGTCATCGTTTCCATCTATCAACAAGGTGACGAAGACTGAAGTTATCAGTTGAAAGCTCTCCCGTAAATTAAATTTTCTTACGTAACTTAAGCATGTTTTAAATTTTTTTATACTTAACTATGTAATACCTAAGACCTCCAAGAGTCAAGTAAAACATAAGTTATGTGAATACTGACAACACAGCAGCAGTCTGCAGAATGGAAAACAAACCAGCACAGAACGAATAAGTATTGGATAGTGAGCGTAACAATAGGAAGATTCTTTTGGGGTAGGGCTTTCAATAATTCCATTTAAGGTTTAATGCTGAGAAGGGTTTTCTGTGATGGAGCACAGATAACTAATTGGCTCTTCATTCCTTCAGCATATTCAGAAAGGACACAGAGGTTAGTCATATCTGCATATTATTCTCTCTCCTCTGTTTTGGGAAATTCCTTCGTGCGTATGAAGAGACCTCACTTAACTGAGTAGGTTGCTCGGTAGCCTGGTTAGCTGTGTAGAATACTGTATGCAATTAGCTAAAGTCTTTAAAAAATGCTACTTTCTTTTTCAGTTAATGTATTCGCACCTTGTGCATATCCATTTTTTTACTTCCCTCAGAGCATGAATTTATGCTCCTATTGTGACTAATCTGGAGGGAGGGCAACTGCCCCCTCCCCCTGCCCTCCCAGCAGCTCTGGCCTTAGTTGGTCCTCATGAAGATATCAGGTTTTGTTGTATAAATGTATTTATAAGTGGGAAAGAGGTAGAATTTAGTGAAATTCAACCTGAATATGATAGGCATCAATAAATGTGTGAGATGACACTGTGTGCTTGGTGGTGGATTTAGCATGTTGTTTGTATTATGATTTAATCTTTTGAGGAGTATGAACGTACCGGTACCGTAGTGTTTTCTCAATGTGTGGCAAAACCCACTCCTCAAAGGGTTAAGGATGGGCCCAGAACAGGCTGGTGTGACATTAGCCATTGATGACAGGCTGTCAGGTTGATTATGTGGGAACTTAAAACTGGATACCATGGATATAAATGTATCAGGCTGTCAACAAGTAGAAGGCTAGTTCAGATTGCTTTTACTTAGGCTGAAATATGGTGGTAAAAACCAGACAGAGGGGGAAAGTTCTTGCAGATTTGAGGTATAGATTTGGGAATGACAAGAAGTTAAATGATGTTATGAATAAGTTTGAAGAAATCTGCATGGCAAATGCATCCCTCAAATGTGGTAAAGGTACAGGTTTTTATGAAATTAAGTAAATTAAGCATAGTGAACTGATAAATGTCCTTTAGTTACATTGAACCATTAAAATACTTTAAGAAAAGTTGATTTGGTTCTTGAGGGCCTGCAGAAATTAGTATTGTGTTGTTTTTTCTTCCTTTTCATTCCACTTGCTGAAGTAGATGTCATAATCTATTTTTTGTACTCCCTATGTAATATATTTTTAAATGAGAATTATCAGCTGTTATAAGAATGCAATGAACTTCTGCATTATCAAGATTTTTTTCTTTACTTGAAGTTTTTTGTATTGACTGAGACTCCAGTATCTTTATCATATCTGTGGCTTTCTTTTCTAATTTTTTAGTTAAATCTTTAGTGTAGGGGAAATTGCTGATTGCTTGGGAAAGTGATCTTAAAAAGAAGAAAAAACACAAAGAAAATTTCACAGTGCAGCAACATAAATAACATTCCACTACTGATACCTGTGAAGATTTACGCACAGGAACTAGCAAAAACCTGCGCATGTGACGTAAAATCCCAGGACCAAGGTGCTCAACAGCGATTGGGATAAAGACACTCTTTCAGGCTTAGTTGACGGAACTGAGTACAGCAAGAAACTATTTGTTCCTGATTACAACACATCTGGATTAGGTGTCAAAATACATCAAGTACAACCACTGTCCAATTTTGAATGTATTGAAATTCTTGGTATTCAGATATTCAGGTGTGCAGTTTCAATTTTGTCATTTTCTTGTTCTTTTGTTCTTGTTACAGGTATTTCACCACTGTTTCTGAAATTTTTACACCTGGTCATTTTAATGAGTCATTTCATGGTTTAACTTAATCTGTTTGTAGTTATGGTCAAGATATTTTCAAATACTACTGTAAACATCAAAGTTCCCCTGTTTTATTCACATCATTTGGTTTCAAAAATCTTTTTAACAATGCAGTCTGATTCCATAAAGTGTGGAGGTGGCAATGCCATTTTTCAGATAAGACCCAAACTTGTAGCTTTCATGGCAATCATAAAATTATATCTTTTGTGCTAAAAATGTATTTATATTCTTCCCTTGTAGCTACAGAATTTGATTTTTGCAAGACACACAGTTCTTAGCAGCCATAAAAAAGAAAAATTGTTACCAGTGGGATAATCGAAATTTATGGTCAAACAGATATGCTAAGATATCGTAGCCACGTAAAAAAAAAAAAATCGTAGCCACGTAAAAAGTATGTTCATCGCAACTTAGCGAAAATTGAACAACGATATATGAGATATGCTAAGACCTGTGGTCATAATTCAAGTAACCTAAGAACTTTACTACTCAATGGACATCTGACTTCTGCTTGTGAAAACAAGGCTTTATACCAACTACCAATATCTTCACACAAAACTGAAAATAATCTCATTTGTAATCAGTTACTTTTTATGTAATTGATTGATTTTTTTTTTTTTTTTTGCTTCATCCAGTACATCTATAAGAAAAGGTGAAATATATTTTACTACTTAGTTGTGTTTGTGAAGAATGCAATGACAGTGGGTGCAGTTTGTTGCTACATTTTTTAATCATGTTAGAACACCAGTTGCAGTTCCTACTACTGCTTTGGCTCTATCAGTGCATACATAAACATTTTTCCCAGCTTGTTACATGCTTTATTTTTATAAAATTATTAAAGCAGTTGAACAAATTATCAGCTGTCAATACAGGCTGATAAAAAAGAACACTTCCATAGTGAATACCTGTACAGTCATGGATTCTAAATAAGGTATCTTGGCAATCTTGTCGTACAGCAGGTTGTAGTGTCAATGGTGTTTTTTGGCTGCATGCAGTACTTGGGTACCAAAAACCCCTCCGTCCAGTGTGACTAGTTTTTGAGGTCTTTCAAATTTCTAGAATCAGTGGTGCAGTCTTATTTTTAAAAAAAGAAGTCCTGGCACGCTTTCTTAAATCAAATCTGATGAGTTGGGGATGGAGTGGAGTTACTGCTAGTGATCAACCACAAGTCAAAATTTTAAAACTTGGCAGTATTATGTACATTCAGAAGTATTTGGATGCTACATGTAAGAACTAGCCATTTGCTTTAGTTGCTGTTCTCCTAAACACTTCAGGTCAAGTCATTACTAATGTTAGGTCAGCTGTACACAACAAGGCCATGACCATAGTGATTTCATCCCCATCCCAACTGCCTCCCAAATCCCAGTCATTGTGTTTAGTTGCTTTATTATCATGTGTCAACTGTCTGCCAAAATCCACCAACTAAAACATTTCTGTAGTTTCCATAACTAAAAGATCAACTGATCTGTATATAGACATTGGGTTAAAAAGGGGGGGGGTCATATTTCATATCATTTATTAAAAGTTAAAAGAGAAAAAAAAATGTTAGTTCAGATGGACAGCTATCAAAAAGGATAAACAGAAGTCCAATTCAGTTATGTAAATAGAAGCAGTCTGATGGCACCAGGCCCTAACTGCACCACTGTCTGGAACTACTCCTTTCTGCATGAGGCAAACCTAAACCTAAGGGATTTCTGCATTGTGTTGTTAAAGTAGCCATCACCGAATATGAGTTACAAGACACACTTTTTATTTATTTCTGGAAAAACTGTATTTGGTGGTGTTTTTAGCATTATGTATTCAGAGTACTGAGAAAGAATGCCTTCATACATTTCCTTCATATGGAGTGAAACTGATGTACTTATGGGCTTCAGAATTTTTTATCTCAAAATATCCTAGCTGTCAGATTTGGTAGAAGAAAACTAAGAAGGACATGTTTGTATCCAAGCATGCTGTTGTGTTATCCTAAAAATTAAAAAAAAAATCTATTTCTCTTATTCCTTGCAATGTAGCTGTATTTCATAGAACTTATATGCTCTTGCAAAATTGTAATATATGCTTGTTTACAATGTAAGAAAAACAGATTTTTCAGTAAGATGTACTACTTAATAATTGGTCTGGTAAATAATACTGCAAAAGTTGGGTGCTTATCACACACTGACTTATTAATAGGCACACAAAAGAGTAAAGAAATCTTACAAAATGCAAGCATCTCTTGAGCTTTTCATTGAGGTGGGATGTTTGGGTATTTTATCCCCTTCAGGTGCAATTGCATGTTGGTTGCAGGTTTATGTGCACTAATATTTGATATCTATAAGGTGGTTATCAGGTTTGTATGCCTCTTGAATTTCCAGGAATAAAATTTTCATTTTTCAAGACCCTGGAAAATTCATGAGAAAAAAAAAACGTAATTTTTAATGACTCCTGGAATTATTGTATTCCTTTTAATGCTGAACTAGTTTGGTCATAGGATTTGACTACTAATACCTCATTATATGGACAGAAATGCTTGTTTATCTGTAAAAGGTGCAAGCCCAGTAGGAGAAAAGTAATCAAAGGTATAATTGTAAGATGTGCAGCATTGCGACTTGACATCTGATGCTCGATGCAAATTTTGTTTTCATTTCTGCTGAACTTAAGTGCTAGGGGAGAGAGCATGCAGGAGCAGTGCTAATCTGTGCCCCCTTTAGTTGATAATCACAAAATTCTTTTGTAGAGCAAACTATACTGAGTGATCACCGAATTATAGCAACCTACCTAATAGTTCGTAGGTCTTCCTTTCGCCCTCAGTACAGTAGCTTTCCGACATGGCATCGATTCAGTAAGATGCCGGAAGCGATAGGGAGGTATGGCCGACCAACCTGTGTGTAATGAGGCCTTCAATGCAGGTATGAAGGTGATTGGTGTATCCAGACACCTGATACACCATTCCATAGTGTCCCTCCCACAAGTGCTCTATGGAATTGATATTGGGGGCGTTCAGAGACCAATCAATATGCTGGAAGTCTGAACAGTGTTCCTCAAACTGGTCCTGCACTACATTTGGACCTGTGGCTTGGTGCATTGTCATTTTGGAAGATGTCACCATTCTGGAAAAAGTGCAACATTGCTGGGTGTTCAGGTCAGCAAGCAATTCATGATAGTGGACACCAGTCATATGTTGTTCCACATGCTCTAGGAGTCCAAGTTCCTGCCAGGTAAACATTCCCCACACGTACAACTGCCTCCACCGGCTCACACTCTGGAGACCACATAGGATGGATTGAGTGCCTCATGTTATTTGCGCCAAATATATGTATGTATACTGCCATCCATGTAGTGGAGTAAAAAACAAGACTCGCCAGACCAGCATACTTTTTTCCAGTTTGCTAACATCCAGCTTGTTTGACCTTTGCACCGATGAACCGTGGTTAGGAGAGGACGTCATCAGAGTCATCTGCGTTATAGCCCATGCGTGCGACGCATGGTCATGACAGATACTGTTCCTGGTTGACCTTTATTGTATTGGGTAGTCAACTATTGAACAGTGCTGCGTCTCTTGGCCTGTACGAGTCATTGTACCTGGTGCTCACCTGTCACATCAGCCTTTCACTGTCAAGTGCAGTTTTGCCTCCGGGTCATTGTTTGACCATTTTCACGCCAGTCGTGATACACTTTAACTATGGCCGCTCGCGAACAACCCATCGGTTCAGCTAGTTTGGGAAATCAAAGCATTTTCTGAGCTCCCACAATCTGTTTTTGCTCAAAGTCAGACAAATCCTTCTGTTTACCTATCACGCTCCGAATTTTACTACCTACTGCTCCACTCACATTTTATATATGCTATGGTGGACGACTAAGCTCACCATATCTGAAATCACATGGTAACTGGGCTGCATTAACTTTTGATAGGTATGGTCATAAATCAGTGATTACATGGTGTACATAGTTGTGCTGTTCTTGTTCTTGCTTATTCCTGGGGGCAAAGACAAACACATAAGTTGAGGGTCGGTCTGGTGTTTCAGAGAATGTCCAGTGGGGAACTGATTTATTAATTTTGTTTTCTTTGTGACATTCACATATAAAATGGTCTTGAATTGGGTCAAAATTATATCAGTGAAACAAATGACATGTTTATTGATACCCATGAAATATATGCAAACCTAAACAATGGTTAAAGAAAGTGACACTTTATCAGTATTTTAAACATAATTTTGAGCATCTTTTTTAAGTTGCTACTGAAAGACTATGGATTTCTTGTACCATTGCTACTTCTGGCATATGCCAGCAGTGGAGGAAAAACTTTATTTTTTGTTCTGAGCTAGAGCGATCTGCAATGTTATTAAGCAAGCCAAAGTTAAATGAAATAAAAATCAAATGAGCAATCATATTGAATAATGACAGTGTATTGTTACGTTTGCCCCCTATACCAGGGTTGCATCACTGAGCATGAATTTTTCGATACAGCGAGAATTAAAAGAAGGTAGTTTGGATTCCGTTGATTGGCCAGAAAGGAGGAAAAGAGAGATATTCAGAGTTAATTATTCCCTTCAATACATCTTAATCAGAAGAAAAACATTTAAACTGGAATAAGTAAAATGAACTAACGCAAATATCCATCATTTCGACCAGATGAATCATTCCGCACTAGAGTTACACATCATCTGTCCAGCATTAATTGACATTGCCTTGTGTGACTCCCAGAGATCTGTTACTGAATACTTATACTGTCAAGAAAATGTACTTCCATGACATTGTAGTAATCCATTCTTGAATTTAGCACAATTTAACACTTTCGAGACACGCACATAGAACTGGTAGTGAGATGACACGGTTTGGTGTAGCACTTGTGTGAGCACCCTCTTTATGTTGGCATGGGAATCTTTCTCTTAGGGTGATAGTGTGGATTTCCTCCTCTTCGCTCTTCTTAGTTGATGGGGCGGGTTACAGGAACGGACACTTCTCGACCCGTGGCAGGCTGCTGATCTGCCAAGAGGACCTGCATCTGCGCACTAGAATCAGACAGCTGCTTTCAGTGGGTTCACCTCTGCTCAGTTTCTCTATGCAGCAAAGGAATCTTTCATGGATTATCGCAGGCTGTTCCTGCTGCTATTCCACTTTGTCTTTGTGGCCAGTCGTTACAGACCGGGTGCCAACTATGGCTTTCGCCCCCGTGGCTTTCTGCACCACAGCAATCGGAGCGGAAAATCAAGTATCTCTCCGCTCCAACGTGTTAACACGGACTCCCTGTTGCTAGGTCCACTTCTTTCCTTAGTCTAGGGCTAAGACTTGTAAAGATGTCTCCACACAAAGCTGCCAAATGTCATCTGGTCTTTTTCATGATGCTTTCTTCCATGCAAACTGCATATTTTTGGCTGGCCCCTTAACTAATGCACTACCTTATCATGCTAAGCAGCTTCACACCCCAAAAAGAGCATTCTCTGAAGTTACTAACAGCGAAAATACCACAGCGGAATTCGGTTAAGGCCGAGAGACCAAAGACAAGGCAATTTATTGCCTTGTTTTCGTCACTTTTGTGAAGGTTGCTTCTGGTAAGCCCGAATGGGGAAATAAGGCCTCCAGAATGTCTTACTTGCCCACAAAAAGTTGCTCCTACTCTCAGTGCATTTTTGACCCTAAACCCCATTTACCGATTTGCACTAATACCCCACATTACAGTATATTAATAATGAATTATAATGAAGTAAATAAAATGTGCACAACAAACATTTTTTTTTTTCTCATGTGTTTTACAGGGTGGTTCACTAGGGAGTCCCCCCCCCCCCCGTAAGAATCAGTCATATTGTGCAACACACTTTACTTAGAAACATGACACGTGGTTTACAGTGTACCTTAGTTCATGGGAATTTAGCACCATTCACAATCATTGCTGGAAATGTCCTCCGCCGACATCCAAACACACTCGAACACGACACTGCATCTTATCAAAGGTCTTCCGCATTATGTCCTGATCAGTAGTCCAGATTGCTACACTGATGTTGCTTTCTAAGTCTTCTAACATGTGAGGCTTATTGTTGTAAGCATGACACTTCAAATATCCCCATAAGAAAAAATCTGGAGGAGTCGGTTCATGTGAATCAGGTGGCCGTAGTTCTTTGGTGATCACTCAGTCTCCGAAGGAAGAGGAAACTTCACTCGTGTTCACACTGGACATGTGGCATGTCACTCCATCCTGTTGAAAGTACCCCATTGTCAAACTGATGTCGGTTAATTGGTCCACAAATCGTCTGAAAATGTTCACATGCGACGCCGAGTTTACTACGCTTCTGAAGAAAATGAGAATTATTTTGGTTCGGGACAAGTCACACTAAATGCCGACTTTTGCGAGATGTAATGGTGTTTCTTGTAATTCATGTAGATGATCTGTAGCCCAGATTCAGGAGTTTGGGGAATTGACATACCCATTCAAATGAAGCCATGTGAAATCCTAAATGTTCGGAATTGCCAGTAAAAATGTCAGTAACCAGTGAAACACGCTTTTCAAAATCCAGTTCTTGCACAGCTGTCATGTAGTACAGATGAAGCAATGCTTTCTTCGCTGGTCTTTGGCAGGTGGAAACAGAATACCCACTTTCTTGTAACAAGCATCATAGTGACTTCTTCAGTAATGCCAGCAGCCTGTGCTTCACCTCTTTGAGTTTTTTCTTAGGCAAAAGGAAGACATCCACCACTGTATTGATTCAAAACACTGCCCTTGGTTTCAAATTTCTTCGCTAACCTGGTGATGTGATGTTTATCTGGTGTTTTTCTTCCCCCAAATTTTTTCCAGGAATTCACACTGTGTTGCCTTTATAGACTTAGTTATCCAATAAATTTTCACAACAAACACCCACTCTGCAGCAGTATACACAGCCATCCTGAACGATGTTTGACAACACAGTAAAACATGCAGAATTGCCTCAGGACAGAATTAGTGTACTCAGCCATCTGGTGGGTCATGTCACAATGAGTCATCGCCTTATCAGGAAAGTCACTCCCATGCATTTCTCAAGGATCAAGGTCACTTGTAAACCAAACGTCGTGTCTCTATATAGAGTGGGAAGAAAACAATAGTTGGTTCTTTGGGGAAAACCCTATATTTTCAGTTCTTTTCAGGGTATTTCCCAAAGAAAAAAATAGTTGGTTCTTTGGAAAATAAACTGTATTTTCAGTTCTTTTAATTCAGTCTTTTAGTGCATTCACAAATATATGTTTCTTTGTGTATAGTGCACAGTGGTGTATGATTCTCAGATCACGAAATTCGGGGGAAAATATTTTATTCCTTTGTGTAATTCACAGACCATGAAATTTAAGGAGCGGGGAGATCGTTGCATAATCCATACTTGCAAGGTTGATCCTAAATCGTAATTTCTTACAGAAATGTGATGGTTCAGCAGTCCAAAGGAATGGGAATAAATTAGTATTTTTTTTTATTTTAAAAGCGTCGTTTTTAGGTGCTTTTGTGTTACTGTCAAATAAATAAAGAGCAAAAATCAAAGTTTTTCAACATTACTTGAAAACAACTACAATGTGTAGTCAACTTCACTGCAATTTACAAGATATAAGACAAAGCATTATGATTCCAGAAAAATTTGAGCTCCTGGAATTTTCTTTATTAACTCCTGGAAAAGTCCTGGGACTTATTTTCTGTAAAAATGTACAAACACTGACTTGTTCTATTGGGTTGTCGGAAAAGTCATGGTGTATTTTAGCCATGTTTTTCAAAGGTCATTTATTTATAGAAAGAACAAAGATCAATCAATGATATAATGCCCGTTTTGTTCGATAACCTTTTGCCATCTTTCAGTGAGCTGCAGAATGCCTCGTTCATAGAAGAACCTGTCTTTCGTGGCGAAAAACTGTACAAGGTGCTGATTTACAGCCTCATCTGAATTGAACGTTATACCACACAAGGACTGTTGAAGAGAGCGAAGCAAGTGGAAGTCTGACGGCGCAAGGTTAGGTGAGTATGGCTGGGTGTGGCAACACATCCCACCCAAGCTCCAATAATTTTTGGCGGGTGATCAAACTTGTGTGTGGTCTTGCGTTGTCGTGATGGAACACAACACCTTTATGATAAACAAGCTCTGGACGTTTCTGGATGATGGATTTGTTCAAACTGTCCAGTTGCCAACAGTACACATTCGAATTGATTGTTTGGTTCCGTAGTAGGAGCTCGAAAAACACAACACTTTTAAAATCCCACCACACTAAGACCAGAACCTTCCGCTGATGAATGTCTGTTTTGGATGTCGTTTGAGGCGAAGCAGCACGTCGGGATCAAGATCGTTTGCGCAGCACATTGTTGTACACAATCCACTTTTCGTTATCAGTCGCTTCAAAAAGGATAGTTTTCCTTGCGTTTAATGAGCATATCGCAGATGTTTATACGTGCCGTCAATGGAGCTTCTTACGTATCCCGGCTTCTTCAGGTGGTCGTGAATGCCTGAATGATGGATGTGCAATGTGTCTGCAATCTCTCGTGTCGTGTAACGTGGGTTTGACTCAATCAATGCCTTGATTTGGTCGTCATCAACCTCGGTTGGCCTCCCAAATCGAGGAGCATTATTGAGGTCAAAATCACCAGCACGGAATTTTGTGAACCACCGCTAGCACTGACGTTCTTGTAGAGCATTATCACCGTACACTTTACGCAACTTTCACAAGCTTGATGCGCATTCTTCCCTTTACGGAAGTAAAACAGTAAAATATGACGAAAATGCACAGTTTGGTCTTCCATCTTCAACTTGATGTCAAATCTCCACAAATCAACCAAATGGCTCACTATTCCTTTTAGACTGCAGCTAGAACTGGCACCTGTCAAATGCCATAGCAATAACAGAGCTGCGCATGCCTCTAGTACTTTTAAAACCACCATCGGGTGCCAAAATACGTCATGACTTTTCCGACAGCCCAATATATGAAGTGAAATTTAACATACCATGAGTATCTTTGTTTGGTATTTACACACACATTTTAATTTTTAAATATTGAAATGAAAGGGTAAATACACTTGTTGCTGACACCACTGCTGTTAAAAAAAATGTGATTTTAATACTACCTTCTTAGACACAGAGTATTCTGCAACTGGATGGTGCTAATGATACTAGTGATGATGACGACGATGATGATTTCCATGATAATGATGATGACAGAGATGATAATGAAGAAGAACAAAATGAAGATGATGTTGGAGAAGAAGATGAAGTAAGAATTAGTCCATAGTTTATATTCCAACTAAATCTTACATCTCACTTAAGTATACATAAGTTGTTGTCTGTTATTGTTAATTTTGGATGTGTTCCAGATTTGGCATGTTAAACTTTCCAAGCCTATAATAAGTTTATTGTAATAAATGTTTAATGTGACATCATACCTGAAAAGTTTCTGTTCTCATAAATGAACTGCTAATGTAGAACTGGCATGTGTAAGCCATAATTTATGCTGTTTTTCATATACCTTTTCTCTTGTAAACCATAATTTATGCTGGTTTACAGAAAGAAATTTCATGTTCATACCTTACTGTTATTGTTCTGCAGTTATGGTCATATGAATAAGTAACGTTTGTGTTAGCTTTGAGTAAATGGGAATTTCATTGCATGCATTTGTGTACCAATTAAAAAAAATAATCATTAGTTCTTCCACATTTTTTTAAACTACAGTTTTTTTTTGTTGTTGTTTTTTTTTTAATGCATTTATGTGAACCAATATTTGCATAAAAATAATTCTTTCTTGCCTAAGTTATTCTGCTGTCATTCCATTGTTGTTTTTACAAGTGCACAAGGGCTAAAATTCAAAATGGGGTGGCGGGATTCTCGCCGAAAATTTAAAACTCCGGCCGAAATAAAGTTGTTATGTGGAAGCCTCCCACCTTACAAAATTTTAAGAATATATATATATATATATATATATAAAATCTTGGGTCCATTTTTTGACCACTCGCAAAATTTGTGCGTTAGAAACGGACCGTTCAGAGCTCTGAAAATGGCAATCGAATACATGGTTCATGTCGGGAACATAATCAGTTTATGGACACATGAATTGGCTTCCATATATAGCCGCATGAGCAATTCATTTTGGTTGCGAATCAGGCATGAGATTCTTTTCGGATTCGCGGAACTTCGCTTTTTCGCCACATTTCGGTTATACTCGAGATCGATGCAAAAAAAACTGAAGATAGAAGATAATGTTTTATTTTCGGAACATTAGCGTGTGTAGGGGGGGGTTCTCCGCCGGAGTAAGGAATTTCATTCTTCGAAAACGGAAAGTAGATGGAGGTAAGATTTCTCCCGTAATTGTATTTTTTTCCCCCGCAATGTTTCCACTCTTGTGTAGTTGTTAAATGTCATCGCCCTCGTAAATGTGTGTGCATTTTAACTTGATAAGGATGGGGGGAATTTCCAAAAATGGAAAATAAGGAGGATTGGAAATTTGTAAGGATGGATGCATGATGTTCAAAAAAGTATTCATTCTCTAAAAATTACACCATTTATCTAAAATAGTGAAAGCTCTGATATCAACATTCATTGTTCTCAGGCTGAAAGTTCTTTCAGCATGATGGATACAATTATGGTCATCTGAGTGAATAAAACAAGAAAGAAAGAAAAGTAACAAAGAAATGGTAAGGTAAAACTATCAGCAGAAAAAAAAAGTAAACAATGGATGCTGTGTAGTGGCAGAGTCCAGTGATGGAAAGTTTGTGCCGAACTGCGCCAATTTCATTATCTTGCGCCAAACTACTACAAATACGAAAAATTTTAATATTTGCGCCCAACTGCGCCAAAACGGCAATCCACAGCAAAAATTGCTGAGCAAAAAAAGAAATGTTTTCACCGCAAAACAATGCCGTTTTAAACGTCGAATCGAATGACGCTTTTTTAAGGTCTACGCGTAATTTGGTGAAAACGACGCTAAATCAACACGTACCGTACTGCCAATTCCAAAATTTCTGAATGTTTTTCACCTACCTTCTAATTCGTTATTTTTTCTGCAAAAGTGACAAAAAAAACCCAACGATTTTTGCGATGTAGGAAATTAAATTGTTTTTGCTTATAGAGGAGTTTTGCTGTAATCATGTAGTATGTAGGAGAAACGATGCTGTACGTTATGAAATCCTGATGAAGATTGTTTACTGATAGTTTGGTGGTCTTTCAGAGTGCTGTGCAATTGAGATTGTTTATATGTCGTTCCCCGCTCTTTGGGATAGCGCAGTTATTTCATTCCGGGCGAGGTGCGCGATTACGTAAATGCAGCGTAAGGTCAGTCATTAGCTGTTTCATTGAAGCAGAGGACGACTGAAAATGGCTCTCCCATGGCAGGATACAATGGTTCTGTTTCTAAAGGATTCATAGGTATTCAGAGAAGCCAAATTTTACAGATTTTCACTCCATCTTACGGTTTTACGGAAGTCACTCCAAAAAACTATGGAAAAGAACTTGCAAGATCCCTGCACGAAATTTTTATTTTTTACCGTCTTTTGGTCGAAAAACGCACTTAACAGATAGTCTCTTATGCGCCTTTGATGTTCTGACTTTCCCCGCCAACGGAGGCGCAATTTGTCACGTGATTCCCCATACAGCCATTTATTTGAGAATACTGTGCGCAAAAGTCCAGAGCGAACTCAGCTCAGCGTGTTTTGCCAACTCTTTACATTGATTGCATGTGGCTTTGTGCTTGTGAAAATTTCGGTGCAAACGTTTTAACCCTTTCCACTTGACTGTCGGGTGACACCCAACATTTCGAAATCGCCGAATAGCTCACCCGCCACTCTGATCACGCCTTTATAGATCGCATGTCGGGGCTCGCGAAACGTTTTTTTTTTTACCGGATAAAGAAAGTCATCTGCATGTCAGGTGTCACCCGCCTTGCCGATAACGGCTCTATGGCTCGCATGTCGGCGCTCGCGAGGAATTTCATTTTCGCCGAATAGTTCGCATGTCGGGTGTTATCCGCGACGCCTATGACGCTTCTATAGCTCGGATGTCGGCGCTCGCAAGGAATTTCTTTAATAATCTAAAGCAACTTATGGGATTTTACTAGGAATTTTTTCATTAATAGCAAATTTTCGGAGAAAACTCTTCTCCTTCTTCAGGCTGTCTTGTTGTTGTCACTTTTTACTTGTCACTATCACGGTTACGGTTAACCTTGACGGTTACGGTTAACCTTGACAGCCTGAAGAAGAAGAGTTTTCTCCGAAAATTTGCTATTAATGAAAAAATTTCCTAGTAAAATCCCATAAGTTGCTTTAGATTATTAATTCAATTAAACTAGGAAGCCATTGCTCAACATGAGCTTTATTCAAAGGAATTTCTTTTTCGCCGAATATGCCGGGTGTCATCCGCCACGTCTATGACGTCTCTTTAGCTCGTATGTCGGGGCTTGCAAGACATTTCTTTTTCTCCTAATATCTTGCGTGTTGGGTGTCACCCTCCATGCCAATGATGCCTCTATAGCTCGCATGTTGGCGCTCGCGAGACATTTCTTTTTCGCCGAATAGCTTGCATGTTGGGTGTCATCCTGTGTGCTCATTACGCCTCTATAGCTCGTGGGTCGAGGCTTTGCGAGACATTTCTTTTTCGCCGAAAATCTCTGGTGTCACCCTCCATGCCAATGATGCCTGTATAGCTCGCATGTTGGCGCTCGCGAGACATTTCTTTTTCGCTGAATAGCTTGCATGTCGGGTGTCATCCTGTGTGCTCATTACGCCTCTATAGCTCGTGGGTCGAGGCTTGCGAGACATTTCTTTTCGCCGAATATCGCACATGTCGGGTGGCACCGTCCATGCCGATGACGCCTCTATAGCTCGCATGTCGACGCTCGCGAGACATTTCTTTTTTGCCGAATAGATCCGGGTGTCAGCCGCCACGCTGATGATGCCCCTATAGCTCACATGTTGGGGCTTGCGAGACGTTTCATTTACACCGGATAAAGAAAAAGAAACGTCATCTGCGTGTTGGGTGTCACCCGCCATACCGATGACGCCTCTATGGCTCGCATGTCGGCGCTCGCGAGGAATTTCTTTTTCGCCGAATAGGTCAGGTGTCATCCGCCACGTCTATGACGCCCTATAGCTCGTATGTTTTTTTTTTTTTTTTTATTGGAGGTTTAACGACCAGCGTGAGCAACTCAATGGGCTATAAGCAGTCGCCCGTCCCTAATTTAGGGTCACTGGTTCCAGGGAAGGGAGAGAACCAGTGCCATAAGACAAACACAACATCCATGCCTCACCGGGATTCAAACCGGACCCCTTACGGACGAATGATCAGAGGCCATCGCTTAGACCACTGCGCCACCGGGGCGGCATAGCTCGTATGTCGGGGCTTGCGAGACTTTTCTTTTTCGCTGAATATCGCACATGTCAGGTGGCACCCTCCATGCCGATGATGCCTCTACAGCTCGCAAGACATTTCTTTTTTTCCGAATAGGTCGGGTGTCACTCGCCAAGCCGATAACGCCCTATATAGCTCGCATGTCGGGGCTCGCGAGACGTTTCTTTTTCACCGGATAAAGAAAAAGAAACATCTGCGTGTCAGGTGTCTCCCACCATGCCAATGACGCCTCTATGGCTTGCATGTCGGCGCTCGCGAGGAATTTCGTTTTCACCGAACAGCTCGCGTGTCGAGTGTTGTCAGCCATGCCTATGACGCTTCTATAGCTCGGATGTCGGCGCTCGCCAGGAATTTCTTTTTCGCCGAATAGGTCGGGTGTCATCCGCAACGTCTATGACGCCTCTATAGCTCTTATGTCGGGGCTTGCGAGACATTTCTTTTCGCCAAATATCTCGCGTGTCACCCTCCATGTCAATGATGCTTCTATAAGCTCGCATGTTGGCGCTCGCGAGACATTTGTTTTCGCCGAATAACTTGCATGTTGGGTGTCATCCTCTGTGCTCATTACGCCTCTATAGCTCGTGAGTCGGGGCTTGCGAGACATTTCTTTTCGCCAAATATCTCGCGTGTCGGGTGTCACCCTCCATGACAATGATGCCTCTATAGCTCGCATGTTAGCACTCGCGAGACATTTCTTTTTTGCCGAATAGGTTGAGTGTCAGCCGACATGCTGATGATGCCTCTATTGCTCGTATGTCGGGGCTGGCAAGCTAAAGCTGAGCTTTTACTGCTAAGTTGTGGCCTTCACTGCAGAAAAAAAAATGTGAGTTCTGTGTGAGTATGGGGGAAAAGTTATTTGAGCGGAAAGGGTTAATTTAGATTAAAACGAAACGAAACGAAACATAGCAGTGAAACAGCTATGACAACAAAAAGAACGAAGTCAGATAAAACAACAGCTATGACAACAAAAAGAACAAAGTCAGATAAAACTTATCGTCAAGTGTATCGCGGTATGTATAGTAAAGAATGGCCTTTTTATGAAGCATCTAAAGTTTTGCTGAATCACGTTTTATAAGCCATGTGGCTGCGATTTTAGCCTGTCGCAAGGCGGCCGCGATGATTGTAGCTTCATGCGGAGAGCAAGAAGCACAAAGATCATGTCAAAAGATTAAATGGAGATGTGAGTAAAATTAATGTAACCAAAAAACTTCTGACAGCTTATAAAGAATCCTGGAAAAAATATCAAGAGCAGATTAGTGCTGGAAAAATGCAGCAAAGCAAGCAAAGAAGAGAAGAAATTGAATGTTTGCAAGGTGATTTGATATGGGAAGAAGCTGAACATTTGCAGCAGTTGGATTCCCTCATAAAATGTTAAACAATGCTGAGATGAACATTGAATGTGGCATAAAAAAAGAGATGAGTGCAATAGAAAGTGGACAGATACTATTAAAAGAAGCAAAACAAAACATTGCTAACTATCTTAAAAAATTAGAAAAGAATAGAAGTGAGCAATTAAATATTGAGAAAAGCAGCGAAAAATTAAACATTTTTTGTAAAATAAATGATTAATAATAGAATCCTGCTATGGTTACAAATTTTTTGATCTATTTGAAAACTAAAATGTTTACATATGTGTGTGTGTGTGTGTATTTCAATGCAAGATGTTTTAAATTTGAGTAGGGTGCATCTATTTCCAAAACATTTTCTGCTCACGAGTTTGTTCTATCTACTAATATTTTACCTGCTCTAAAAAATGTTTTCTTACACCAAAATTGTATTTTATCTGCTTCAAAAATGCATTTTTTTGCTTCAAAAATGTGTTTCACCTGCTCCAAAATCACATTTTGCTGCTCCAAAAATGTATTGTACCTGCTCAAAAAATATATTTTACCTGCTCCAAAAATGCATTTTTTTTGTTGCTCCAAAAATGCATTTTCTTGCTCCAAAAATGCATTTTCTTGCTCCAAAAATGCATTTTGTTGCTCCAAAAATGCATTTTCTTGCTCCAAAAATATATTTCACCTGCTCCAAAAATGCATTTTGCTGCTCCAAAAATGTATTTTACCTGATCCAAAAATGTGTTTTGCTGCTCCAAAAATGCATTTTACCTGCTCCAAAAATACATTTTGCTGTGCCAAAAATGGTTTTGCAACTTTCCATCACTGAGAGTCAACACAAGACAAAATATGGCTGTGGAACTTACTGAGAAGAAAGTGAGCTTGCTTGTAAGAGGAAATGGGAGCTAATGTTCTAGCAAGTACAAAAACAAAACCAGGAAAGAAACTGTTTGAAGCTATGTCTTTTAAAACCACCCTATTTTGTTTGGAATTCAATAATTTTATAATTGTAATACAGTGGTGTGATCTAGTTAAATATTTACATAAGTAAAATTCTCACTGTGCAGTCCGATTTTTCACCAAATTAAAAAGTACAGCTTTTTTTTTCTTCGTCAGTCTCATGTATGTTAATTAAAATCACTCATGAGTGCTTTGGATAAATAAAAGGATTGTTTATATTGCATAACTTGTAATTAATTATCAGGAATACCGAACTTTGGTTCTTACTTAGTCTGAATTTTGCCCCATATGTTCAGGGAGCAGAATTTTCAGGTTGTTTTCTTTTTCTCCTTTTAACCTGCCTTGGGGAACATCTTCACCCTTGCACTTTTCTTTTTTCCTGACGGAAGGTGTGTGGAACCACTTACTAACTCACAATCATCTGCTTAATGTCCATACAGATGGACATGCGGAACCCACGCATGCAAAGAACAGTGGCCTCTTTCAGACATCTAAAACAACAACAAAAAAATCTTTTTTCCAGACGGAAGGTGTGTGGAACCACTTACTAACTCACAATCATCTGCTTAATGTCCATACAGGCGGAACCCCATGCATGCAAAGAACAGTGGCCTCTTTCAGACATCTAAAACAACAACAACAACAACAAAAAAAAAGAGTGATAAACTGATTTTCTACTATTGAAGATAGGGGGGGGCAATCCCGCTCCAAAATGTTGCTGTGCAAGCTTTAAGCAATGAAAGCAGCTTTTATCTAACCAACTTTACTAAATCTCACTGTTATCTTATAGTTTTGATTCCAGTTGTAATTGTTCGCAGCAATAACGAAAGCTTGATGTTGATAATTACTGGATGCAAAACATTTTATGAAGAGTATCATGGCGCAATTGCTGAAAGGTGATTTAACAATTTGATTACTAAATGTTACATTAGTTTTCCTTTCATATCAAAGGTATGCTTCCCTTCGGAAAACCTTAGAAGTTTGTGATGCATACACAAACCACATATGCATGGCTTGCCAGTTGGTTGGTTTCAGAAATAATGTATTTTCATCTGAATGCCATTAATCTCAAAAAATGCTGCTAAAAACCAACCAAACAACAAACAGTAATTACATGTTATTTACTCTTCCTAAGTGTATATTCGCAAGCGTTCAATAACAATAGCAACAGTTCTTGGACGCGGCAGCATCCTATTCATGTTACAGCAAAACCAATGCATTCAGAAGAAAATCCCTGATATTAATGTGTTACACTTAAAATATTGCAGTTCATGTGGTTTTCAATAAACTGCTGGTAGTGTAATTGTTTTCCCATTTATCTCACTGTACATACATACATACATATCACTAAGCTGTTCTCTTGAGATTCAGAGGTTAGCTCCAAAAAGAAATACAAACCTCCAGATATTTTTTATTTATTGTTGTTGTTGTATCAAACTTCTCCATTTACAGCGATCTTGACATACAACTCATGCTTCACTGATATCCATTACACGCCGTATACAAGATCTTTTATACTTCATACTCAAAATCTTTTTCAAATGCCGACACTCCTGAATCTGATCCACCCATGTCTTCCTTGGTCTTCCTCTGCCTTTCCTTCCTGCCACTTGGGCTGAAAAGATTTTCTTAGTAAGCATTTCATCACTCATTCTTTCAACATGGCCAAACCACCGAAAAAAAGCATATTGGTTTCCACCTTGCTAACAACATTTTGCTTCACATCACACAACTGCAATGCATCTTCATTCCTCACACAATCCGATCATGTCTTGCCACAAACCCCACGTAAGTAATGCATTTCTCCAGCACACAAACAACTCGTATGTTTCTTCTGCAGTACCCAGGTTTCACTGCCATACATCAGAGTAGGAACAATTACAGTTTCATACACAGCCGTGCGGGACTCTCTAGAGAACCCAACATTGCCGCCCCGGTGGCGCAGTGGTCTAAGGCGCTGGCCTCTGATCATTCGTCCGTAAAGGGTCCGGGTTCGAATCCCGGTGAGGCATGGATGTTGTGTTTGTCTTACGGCACTGGCTCTCTCCCTTCCCTGGAACCAGTGACCCTAAATTAGGGACGGGCGACTGCTTATAGCCCATTGAGTTGCTCACGGTGGTCGTTAAACCTCCAATCAAAAAAAAAAAAAAAAAAGAACCCATCATTCCTGTGAAAACCTCCCAGATCAGCTATGACTTTCAAAGAAGAATTCACTCGCCTACTGATTTCACCATCCAATTTGTTCTCTCTGTCAAGCATGCTTCCTAAATACACAAACTCACTCACCTGGTCAATCACAGTGCCATTTATACTTACATTACTCTCAGTGCTGCCCGTTCCTCTCGCAAACACCATAACTTTGTTTTTCCCTTATTTATACTCAGTTTGAATTTCATGCAAACTTCGTGCATTCGAGTCAACATACTCTGCAACTCACTTTTGCGCTCTGCCAACAGGACAGTGTCATCAGCATACAGCAATCTGTACACATGGATATCACCAAGACATAAACCACTATTATCTATTTTATCACCTTTTATCACCACGCATGCATGCGTCCATAAATATATTAAACAGCCATGGTGTCACATTACACAACCTTGTCTAACTCCTGCACCAATAGAAAACCATTTTGACAAAACACCATTCACTCGTACACAAGCTCTACTACACACATACTTTTACACTATTAATTAGATTCCCAGTAACACCATATTCATTCAATACTTTCCACAAAAGTGTCCTATTCACTCGGTCGTAAGCTTTCTCTAAATCTGTGAAGGCTGTAAAAACTTTCTTCCCAACAGCCAGATACTTTTCAATCATCATGCGTAATGCAAAAATCTGGTTAGTGCAGCCTTTGCCAGGCATAAAACCACTCTGAACATCCCACTATTTCTCTGATGTAAGGCCCTGTACTTTTTCAATAACAACCTTACCAAACACTTTCCCTGGCACACTCAGTAGGCTAATACCATGATAGTTCTTGCATTCAGTCTGATCACCTTTTCCCTTATACATGGGAACAATAATAGCATCCTTCCAATCCCGAAGGACCATTCCTAACTCCCAGCACAACTGCCAAATTTCAATTAACCAGTCAATTACAGAATCACCACCAAATTTCAACATCTCTGCAGTTATGCGATTAACTCCCGGAGCCTTACCATTCTGAAGAGATTTTAGAGCTTTACACACTTCTTCTCTTGAGATCCCTCCTGTGTTTCCACCCCTCATTGTGACATCATCTGCATCTGTCTCAGAATCATCTTTGCTTTCCTGATCTAATAATTCGCAGAAGTATTCACCCCATTTGTCACTTAACTCATTGGGCTCCCATATCATTTCCCCAGTCTCATTCTTCACACAACTTACAACTTTGTTTCCCCTATTTTTCCTGAGTCTCATGTGTTTCCAGAAGGACTTTCTATCTTTCCAATAAGCCAGTTCATGCCTTTCCACCTTCTCCTTCCTATCTTTTGCCTTACTGTGGCGAACCAGCTTAGCAGCTTCATGCTTCTTACAGCGATATTCATCCACAGAAACTCTACCTTGCAACATCCCCAAATAGGCTTCCTTCTTTCTCTTTACTGCCTCTTCAATCTCAATATACCACCAAGCATCACCTCTATTATTACCCACTATTGTGGTGCCACAGACCTCTTTAGCAGCAGTGACAACACAGTTCTTAAAACATTCCCACTTCTTTTCTACATCCCTCTCACCAGACTTCAGATCCTTCAGTCGTTCTCCGAGTAAGTCAGAATAATGCTGATGATTTTCAAGGAGCCTATCAACCTTTATTCTTTCTATCTTGGGTCTCTTCCTATTCCTTTTCCTCCAACCAACATTAAGTTTCACTCGTGAAACTACCAAGTAATGATCAGAACCAACATCCGCACCTCTCATCACACAGGTGTCAACAACTAAATGTTTCAAACGCTGATCGTAGACAACAAAATCTATCACACTCTTTTGACCAAGAGTACGATTTTCCCAAATATATGTGTGGATATACTTGTGGTTGAAAAATGTATTAGGTACATACAAAACATTCTCAATGCAGAGTTCAATTAATCTTTCACCATTATCATTCACACAAGGATCATTAAACTTACCCAGAACATTGTCAAAATTGCATTCTGTACACCTACTCTAGCATTGAAATCCCCTGCTATTATAACTTTTTCTTTAGAACCAAACTGGCTCAAAACAGCTTTTAGCTCATTCCAGAAATCTTCCTTCTTGTCAGAAGGTTCCGAGTCACAAGGAGCATACACTACAACAATTACAATTCTCTGAAGTTTCACTTTCAAACTAATCCAGAGAATTCTCTCACTTACGCAACTATAGTGAGTCAAGTTGTTCTTCATCTTTTCACTTAAAATCACACCTACACCTGCCTGTCCTCTCATATTATCCAATACTCCAGACCACACACTCACCGTGCCATTCACTTCTTCTACCCCGATTTCCTTCTTTTTGGTTTCACTTACACACAGCACATCCAGTCTATTCTTATTCATCTCCTCAATCACCTCACTCCTCTTGCCATTTATACCTGTAGTATTCCATACACCAATCTTACATTCACTCAGTCGAGATCTCTTTCTCATACGCCGTTTAAAAAGTCCAGGTCCTTATCTCACTGCTGGAACGACAGAAATGCTAATTAACAGTTGTAAGAGAAGCTTAGTAAAATGTCAACAAACCTGAAAGATAAAAAATTTTCATAGATCATAAAATAATGGTAATTCAGTATATAAACATAACTTAAAGCACAGCATGGACTTGAAACAGTCAAAAATGTTATCATTAGCTGCTCCAAAACCTGAGTTCTGCTCCAAAATGCAAATTTTCTTGCTCCAAAACCCAACATTTCTTCTCAAAATTGCAAGATTTCCCACTCCAAAAATTGCTCTAAAACATGGCAGAGGCACTAACACCCCTGACCTTAACTCTTTCCAAAGCAGTTTGCACTTCTTTGAATTCGGTTTTGGTTTTGCAGCCTGAATGTATGAGAAAACTGACCTCAAATTCTGGGGGTGCTCTCCAAAGGTACCACCAATGATGATTACTTCACTAAGATACACCATGCAGGTCTCTAAAGGTAGTTCCCTCAGAACAGTTTCCATAAGCCACTCAAAAGTCACCAGGGCAATTTTGCAGACCAAAAGGCATCCATTACCTGCTGAGAAAACAGTTTTCTCTTTATTGTTTAGGTCTACTTCTTTCTGCCAGTACCCAGTTTTCAAGTCCAATTTGGAGAACCACTGATACCCCAGCAGATGGTTGAAAGTGTCATCTTCTAAGGTAATGGGTATGAATAGTTTCTAGTAACATCATTCAATCAACAGAAATCATTGCAGAACTGTGCACTGCCATTTCCTTCTTCACAAGAGCATTTGGGCAAGACCCACAAACTAGAAGAAGGCTAGTAATACTGCCTTGGCTTTTCATATCTTGACTCATTTTATCTGCTTCCTTATGTCAGGCCAAGGGTAAATTCCTAGTGTATTTTTTTTATCACCATGCTGTCACCCATATTTATCTTGTGAAAAACAGAGTCCATTCTACCATAATTTTGTCCTCCATTCTTGAGAAAATATCTGCAAATTCCACTAGTAAATTATCCAGTTTTTGCTTTTGTTCATCATTAAGTAATTCCAAAGCCTCTGCCAAGAATTTGTCCATGTGCTGGGACTTGAGGTATGGAGAGCTATGTTCAATGCCCAAGAACAATGTCAATTTTGCTCAGTAATCTTCCTTGTTAGGAGCACTGAAGCCACTGGCTGTGTAGTGCTTTGCTCTGCTCCTTCGTTCAAGGTAATTAGCACCTTTCCAACATTCATAACCTTTACATGAATGTCTTGAAGGGTGTGAACCAGCATTATCACCACCATTAAATATTTCAGTGAAATATTTTTTCCTAAATCTTCAGAAACTGCATATGTGCCATAACAACAAATCCTTTGGCTACAATTTTATGTTTCTGCCACTCCAGCTTGCATCAATTCCTATCTGATAGCACCTCCCCCCACCCTCCAGTCTACTTTGTAAATCTAGCATGTAACCATTTCATCATAGAAAATTGAACTCACTATACAGCAATATAATATATACACGGTCATATCAGAGTAATATGACCACCACTGGAATCATAGTGTACCCACCCAGGCGTGTCACAGAGCGCACATGACAAAGTCGACCAAATGGAGATGTATGCAGCCAGCCAGGACAGATGAGCCATAGTGCCTAACGTGAACATAATGGGCAGAGCTAGTGATTTGACGGATGTTCGAAAAGGAATGATCATTGGCTACCGCGCCGAGGGTGGAAGCATCCCAGAAACTGCAGGCTTCGTGGGCTGTTTGCAAGGTGCTGTAGTAAGGCTGTACCAAGAATAGACGATGGCACACCAAGCACCTCCCAACATCATAACTGTGGAGCCCTAAAGGCCATCGACCCCAGAGGAGAACGTCGTCTCCGTTGACTGGTAAAGGGCAATTGGCACGCAACAGTGCAGCAATCGACCACACAAATGAATGTAGGAGCACCCAGGTACATGTCCCCAATAACAGTAGAGGGAACTCTGTTATGCATGGGTCTCCGGAATTGGCACTGCATCAAAGCGCCCATGTTAACCCAGGTCCATCAGCAACGATGCCTGCAGTTCACATGGGACTACCATCATTGGACAGTGGAAAAGTGGGAAAAGGTTCCCTTCTCCGATGAATCAAGGTTTCTACTCCACAGAAGTGACGGGCAATGGCGGATACGGCGTCAGACACACTAGAACCAACACCCACACACGCTTGTTGGTCAAGTACATGCCGGCAGTTGCAGTGTGCATGTCCTGGTATGACTTGGGAGCGCTGATACCACTGGATGGGTCTCTGAATGCCAATAGCTACCTGTCCATCCTCATTGACCACATGCATCCCTTTATGTTGGATGTTTATCCTGGTGGTGATGGTGTCTACCAACAGGACAGTGTGCTATGCGACATTGTTAAGGGGTGCTTCACTGGTTCCAGGAACGCGACAGCGTTATCTCCGTTTTCCCTTGCCCGGCAAAATCACTCGACCTCAATCCCATAGAGCACTTGTGGCACTATTTGAATTGACAGGTTCAACGTACCTACCCACAACCACGTCATCTCCAGGACCTGTGTGCTCTGCTGTGATCTGACTGGGCATGTGTGCCTCGGGCAACCTTTCAGAGCCTGATTGCATCCATGCCACTCCATCTTGCTGCTGTCATCCGGACTGAGGGTGATTATTTCCATTATTAGGTAGGTGGTCATATTATTCTGATATGACTGTGTATACAGTGATATTGCCTACCACGACTGTGTGCTTACAGCTTCTACCACAGCCATCTTGAGTACTAGAGGCCTAAGTCCATGTGATTTTCCTATTTGTGACGTCAGCAATGGGGTCATAACAAACCTTAATACACTGCCGGACAATTGCTAAGGACGGATAACAATAGCAACGATAGCAACCATAAAATGGAAGGCAGGAAAATGTGGAAATTAGCATAAGTGCGGGATACAGTAAGACGTGTTGTGCGTATGCAAATTTTGGATTGCCGAACTTGTTCGTGACGTCATAGTGCTGATAAGAGATATAAAGGATTTGACGCGTATTGACCGTTGTTGTTCAAACGCAAAGTTGAAAGGGAAGGAATCAATTGACGAACTTGCAATTTTCAGTATGTCTTCCTGACATCACCTAGATGATTTTACGCGTGGCCATATTATTGGCAAGATTAAAGAAGGGCAAAAAATAACAGATGTTGCCAGGGAGTTCAACGTCAGCCACAGTGTTGTTTCAAGGCTTTGGAAATCATTTCAAACAAATGGAGAGTGTAGCAAACATCACGGGGGAGGTCGTGTTCTCAGTACAACACCTGCAGAAGATCGGTACATAGTGCTATCAACAAAAAGACACCGGCGCAGCACAGCTAGTGAGGTAGCAAATCAGTTTATGGCTGCTAATGGCAAGCGGATCTCCCGAAAAACTGTCGCCAGACGTTTGCATGAAGGAGGACTATACGCCCACCGTCCTGCTGTGTGCATCCCATTGTCCAGACGTCACCGTACCGCCCGTTTGCAATGGTGCCATCAACATCGCAATTGGACTGATAACGACTGATCTGCTGTCCTCTTCTCAGATGAGAGTAGATACAGTCTATCGTCTGATTGTCGACGACAACTGATCTGGCGTGATAGTGGTACTGCATATTGTCCAGCAAACATACAGGAAAGGGACCGATATCCGACATGTAGTGTCATGGTATGGGCTGGCATCATGATCAACGGCCGTACGTCCCTCTATGTGCTTCCAACTGGGACTATGACTGGCCAACGATACATTAATGATGTTCTGCTACCTCATGTTTGCATGTTCCGTGGTGCTGTCGGTGATAGATTCATTTTCATGGACGACAACGCAACATGTCATTGAACAGTCGCTGTCCAGGAGTGTCTTGAGAGCGAGGATATTCAACGTCTCGTATGGCCAGCACGTTCTCCAGATCTGAATCCCATTGAAAATGTGTGGGATGCTTTGGAGAGGAGTCTTGCTGGTCGCCAATGCCCTCCAATAAACAAGGACACCCTCATCCGTGCACCGACAGAGGAATGGGATAAATTACCCCAACAGCTGCTTGATAATGTTGTGCAAAGCATGACACGACGTGTGGAATCTCGCATCGCCCTTTATGGTGGCCATATCCCGTATTGACATCTTACGCCGGAACGCCTGCGGACGGTAATTGCATTTTTTTCACGTGTACGTATTCTGCACAAAATGGCCTGTTTGTCCCTTGAACACGTTCCAAAGCCTTCTGGATTTCAGAGCACAATAAATTGTCTTTCTTGTAATGTCCTGGCATTCTGACATTATTTTATTTCACTTGGCATCCAACCACACTTACTTTTTTATGCGCTATATAGCCGTTTATGATACGTCCTTAGCAATTGTCCAGCAGTGTATAATGATCAAATGCACTGCGATTGAAACTGAGAAACAGTCTGTTTGCTCAGAGTGTCTCACAGTGAGAGTGCTGAAGAGTTGATGTGCTATGTGAGGATTAGAAGTTAGTCTTTTTATTAATTTAGATTGCATATTTCTTGTGAATTAATGAACTGGGCTATTTTATTGAAAGTATAATAGTTTACATGAAACTAAGAAGGCTTAAGCAAGGTTTCAGTAATCGTTAGGCTTAAGCAACATTTCATGAATCCTTATGCATTGTTTTTTGTCTGGTGCTGCTTTCTTATTTTACTTGAAGTATTTAGATGTGTACTTTTCCAACATCATGCTAAATTAATTAAAAAAAAATGTGTCAGTTACACATTGTGGTGCTGAAAGAATATGGAATTACCACAGCAATAATGGCAATTATAATGTGATGTTCCTTATTAACTTATCAGATAAAGTTTTTAAAGTTTGCCCTTTTTTTTTCTTTAACTTATTTAGATGAAATGGAATATAATTTGTTTAAAAACAATGCTTTGCATGAAATTCAAACTGAGTATAAATAAGGGAAAAACCAAAGTTATGGTGTTTGAGAGAGGAACGGGTAGCACTGAATGTAATGTAAGTGTAAATGGCACTGTAATTGACCAGGTGAGTGGGTTTTGTGTATTTAGGAAGCATGTTTGACAGAGAGAACAAGTTGGATGGTGAAATCAGTAGGCGAGTGAATTCTTCTTTGAAAGTCATAGCTGCTCTGGGAGGTTTTCACAGGAATAATGGGTTCTCTAGAGAGTCCTGCATGGCTGTGTATGAAACAATTATTGTTCCTACTCTGATGTATGGCAGTGAAACCTGGGTACTGCAGAAAAAACATAGGAGTTGTTTGTGTGCTGGAGAAATGCGTTACTTACGTGGGGTTTGTGGCAAGACACGATCGGATTGTGTGAGGAATGAAGATGTATTGCAGTTGTGTGATGTGAAGCAAAATGTTGTTAGCAAGGTGGAGACCAATATGCTTTGGTGGTTTGGTCATGTTGAAAGAATGAGTGATGAAATGCTTACTAAGAAAATCTTTTCAGCCCAAGTGGCAGGAAGGAAAGGCAGAGGAAGACCAAGGAAGACATGGGTGGATCAGATTCAGGAGTGTCTGCATGAGAAAATGATTATGAGTATGAAGTATAAAATATCTTGTGTACTGCGTGCAATGGATATCAGTGAAGCACGAGTTGTATGTCAAGATCGCTGTAAATGGAGAAGTTTGATACAACAACAATAAACAAAAATATCTGGAGGTTTGTATTTCTTTTTGGAGCTAACCTCTGAATATCAGAGAACAGCTTAGTGATATGTATGTATGTATGCATTAAAAAAAATGCACATGATGCCTATGGTAATACAGTAAAACTTCTGAAGGACAGATGTTGAAAGGGAAAGAAAAACTGTCTGTTTTTAAGAAGTGTCCTTTATTGGGAAAATCATTTTTTATAACAGTATACTATGTATATAACATTTATACATAACAGCAATTTGAAAGATAAGTAAAAATAAGAATGTACATGCAATAGATTGCACAAACTTGTACTAACCCTTATTAAAAAAAAAATCCATCAAAATCTAAGAAGCAAAATAATCAAAGTACTGTTGTTTGTATTTTACATTCTTGTGAAGTTTTGTCTTCTAAATAAATTTCTAGTTCAGATGATAATTTTACCCCATCAGGATTGAATATTATATTATATTATATAAACACTGAGACGACAATTTATTATACACATCTGACAACAATCCTTTTTTTATACAAGTAAAAAAAAACAGAATCTGTTTTTTTTTTTTTTTTTTCCTTTTTCTTTTTTCTTTTTTTTTTTTTTTTTTTTTTTTCCTGGTTCTCCAAAGGGTTGGCATTCCAGCTTTTCAGGTTCTTGAATTTTAGAGTATGGAATATCCTGCCTTTTAGGTTTATATCAAAGTGGATAAAAAAAAAAAAATTAAATCTTGTGAAGCTTGGTGATGCACATTGTCATTATTGAGGTTTACATGATTCATGCTCTGTGAATGATTTGGGGTCTTTTACTTTAGCTCAGTGCCTGCTTTCTGATATGTAGGCACTGTAAAAAAAATATTATGTTACAGGGAAGAAAATTATCAGTATCATGCATGTATTCTATTGTGTTTGTTTCAGAAATGCAAGGAAGCATGTTTAAGGTTTTAATGAATCAGAATTTCCCATCTTTACTGATGTGTATATATCTTTTCTGTTTTCAGTCGATGTATTGTAAATGTGTAGTGCTGCTTCGGTGGCCAAATGATCTGACCATTTGCCCGAGGTGGGTGTGGTTTTGAGTCCCATATGAGGTATGGGTGGTGTATTTGTCTGATGGCATTAGCTCTGTCACTTCTCTGCAACAAGTGGCCCTAAATTAGAGATTTGTGGCTGCTTATAGCACTCAGAGATGCACATGATGGTCAATAAACCTTGAAACACAAGAAAAAATAATAATTAGTAAACTTCACCATAATTTGCAATATAGGCAACAACGCACTGTGATTCTAGCGAAAAGTTTGGGCTCCTGGAATTTTTTTACGGACTCCTGGAAAACTCCTGGAATTTATTTTCTTTAAAAGTGTATCAACCCTGTTTTATACAAACTATGGAATCCCTTTTCACTTCTAAGCCCCTTTTGGCAATTTTCAACTGGTGGGCTGATTTCAATTCCAGAAGATATTCTTGTCGCCATCTTCTCCACAGTCTCCCCATAACTAGTGCTCTGTGTTTGTATTTCCTTGTAATGTCACTCCCTTTCGATTCCTCAGAACTTGGTTTCCCATCAGGAATTGTTGTCAATCTCCTTCCAATTAAGAAATGTCCTGGTGAGAGTGGTTCTGGCTCCCCTGGTTCGCTATATACAAATGTCAAAGGGTGGGAATTCAGGATCACTTCTACTTCAACAAGAGTAGTTTCCAATTCTTCATATGTTAAAGAAATTTTTGCCCAGTATTCCTTTTTGGCATGTTTTGATCAAGCAAACGAGCCTCTCCCAAAAACCACCCCACCGTGCAGCTCTTTCAACAATATACTTCCATCTTATTCCAGTTTCTCCATAAAACCTTAAATTTTCTGGATCAGTAACCATGCTCCACAGTTTGATTAAATCTTGGTTTACCTTTTTAAATGTTTTCTCGTTATCTGAATACAGTGTCTTACAAATACCTCTTGTTGCTAAAAATCTTCTAAATGCCAACAGAAAGTTGCAAGCTGTTAAATCAGATACCAGTTCCAGATGTACAGCATGAGTAACTGCACAGGTAAATAAGGCAACATAAACCTTATTTTCACCTTTAGTGAATAATGGTCCAGCAAAGTCCACTCCACATATAGGGTGTCCGAGAATTATTGGACACATTACAAAATTATGTACAAAAAGAACTATGAGCATTGCTTGTTTTTCTATGTCACGAATTACTAACACGGTTTTTATATTTTTGTTTTCCAGAATTGTTATTGCCAGAATCCAATAGATGGCGCTAGGTGTGGCCTGATGAAGAATGTATGAGAAATGCGCAATCAGTAGTCATGTCATCAGTACAGAAGAAGGCAGATCAAAAGATATGATGTCATTTTCCAACAAGACGGCGCGCCTCCGCATTGGTCAACGTGTGTACGTAAGTGCCTAAACGAGCATTTCCCCAACAGATCGATTGGGCGTGGTGGTTCCATTCCAGCCCTTGCTCTCCAGATTTAACTCCATTGGATTATTTTCATATGTGAAGGATCGTGTCTATCAGACGCCTTGTACTGATTTGCAGGAACTGAAGCAGCGTATCACAGCTGCTATTAATTCCATAACTCCTCAGATGCTTGCCAATACATGGCATGAAATCGAGTATCGCTTGGACGTACTACGAGCAACCAAGGGATCTCACATCGAAATTTATTAACTTGTGTAGTTACATTGTAAGTTAGTACAGTCAGTTTCTTTCTATCTGTTTAATGTTTTGTTTTATATAATTTTTTAATGTGTCCAATAATTCTCGGACACCCTGTATTTCAAAAGGTTTACGTCACCTTATGTACCTGTGAAAATAAGAAGGTTTATTCATTTTATTTTCTACAGAATAACTTCTTTTATTCTGTCCAGTGGCAAGGGTGCCATATCTTGGTCAAAAGGCTTTGTTTTAAATTTCCGGCAGATAAAACAACTATGTATGACGCTTTTCACTCTTTGCTGTCCCCGCAGAATCCAGTACCTTTCTCAGATTTGTGCTAAAGTCTCTGCAACTCCACCCTGCCCTACCCTTATATGACTTTGCTTAATTAATAGGTCTGACAAATAACTATTGGTTGACAAAATTACTGGATGAACTTGGTCATAGTTTAATTCTGCATTCTGTAGTCTTCCCCCAACTCTCATTATACAGTCTTCGTCCAGAAATGGATTAAACGTGTAGATTTTCGAATCGGAAGAAATGTCCAGTTCACAGTTCAAAGCATTTACTTCGTTTGGAAAGCACTTTTTCTGGGACTGTTTAACCCAATAAATTTCCGTGGAGTTTAATTCTTCAACTGTCAGAACTCCCGATCTTTTTGGGTCTCTATTTCGAACATTATGTAAGAATCTTAGAATCCATGCAGTACGAAGAACCCTTTTCAATTCACTGTTTTTTTCCTGATATCAAAAATAGGGGTCCTCCTTTCTTCCGTTACACAGCTTACTTGAAGGATCCCTTTACTCTTTCGTTTTCTTTCTTCCCTTGCACTGTTGTCTGTGGACAAGTCAGTTGGTAATTTTGGCCAAGGTGTTTCCTCTCTAAGTAACCATTCTGGTCCATGCCACCAATGACGATTACCTTTGATGGTTTCAATCTTCTCTCCTCTGGTGAGTAAATATGCAGGATTCTCTTTTCCTGGGCAGTATGTCCATCATAATAGATCGGACTTCCCTTGTATTTCTCTTATCCTATTTTTCACAAATGTCCATTTGTCAGCATTTCCTTTTATCCAATGCAAAACTGTACTGGAATCTGTCCAGAAATGTAAGGTTAAATCAAACCTCTGCTTCAGTTGCTTTTCAACAGATTCAACTCCTATTAATGCCACCATCAATTCTAGCCTAGGTAGGGAGAGTTTTTTAAGGGAGCTACATTTGCCTTTGAAATCACATTTATTGAATTTATGACATCTTTGGTTTCGTATCTCAGATATATCACTGCACCATAAATCTTTTGACTCGCATCTGTGAAACAATGCAACTTGATATTTCTCAATTCCCTTTCTTCAATGTCTCCAAAATAATAGCTTGGTATGTTAACATTTCCCAGCTGTGATAACTCTGCGCACCAATTTTTCTCTAGTTCTACGGACAATTCTGCATCCCAATTTGCGCCCGATTTCCAAACATCTTGCAAGATAATTTTGCCTGTTATTGTAAATGGATTTAAAAACCCAATTGTGTCAAATAGACGACTAACAGTCTTCAGAACTTCTCTTTTGCATGCCTTGTCCTTTTTCTTACTCACATATGCAATCACTTCAGAAACGTCTATTCGTATAACATCCTTCTCTCTATCCCATAGGTTTCCCAAAACTTTTATTGCTTGCAGCGCATTGAATATAATTTTCCTCATTATTCCACAATTGCTGAAGGGATTCGCTGTTTGTTCTCCATTTTCTCATGTTAAAGTTCCCCTCATTCAAAATGCTTCTAACATCTCTTGATAATATCATTGCTTCATTTTCATCTGTTGCTCTTCCAGTTAAATCATCCACATATAGGCAGTTCCTCAGTAGCTTGCATACATCCTCATACTGTTGTTTATATTTGTCTATGTGAACTCGTAGCGTTGCAGCCAGCGTAAATGGGCTTGATTTCGCACCAAATATGACTAGTCATTCGTAGTATTTTTACTTTGAAGGCGTCACTGTCATCTATTGCCCCATCAAGCCACAAAAACCTAACTGCATCTCGGTCTTCTTTTGCGAGAGCAATCTGTAAAAATGCCAGGGTTCGCACGGGTCAAAAAAAGTGCTAAATATATTTTATTTTTTAAGGGCCCTTAAAAGTACTAAATATTTCACCAGGTCCTTAAAAAGTCCTTAATTTTACTTTCAGAACTCGGAACATCTGATTCGCAATTTTCATGGCCAAGTAAAGTTCCTCCAACTTATAAACAGAGTGCTTCTTCATTGTTTCTCACGCTTATGTTGTGCCACATTGCAGGAATGCACAGTGTGCGATGATGGAAAATTTCTCAAGATCTGGGGTGTTGATATTACAACATAAAAATAATGCGCTTCTGTGGTGATGTCATTGTTCTTAGTGGAAGCTCCGGTGATGATGAGTGATTTTGGTTTTGCTTGATCATCGACAGTTTTATTAGTTACGGATTATCAGAACTACTTTTAATTTTCTTTGTATGTGTTGCGTGCAGAGATGCTGTTTACTACGGATTCTCCATAGTTTCTACAGTTAACAACCACATACTACGAACTATGCATTTAATTAATTTTTCTACGGAGAATTTAGTATAATACGATTTCTTTTCATTGCCGATTACTATGAACTGCTGCAATCAAAGCTTTGAGGCTGGCTTTAGAGCGGAGTGTATATTCTTTGCCCAGAGCAAAAGAAAATCTCTTTTTCTTTCTGTCTTTGGCAACCACCCAAAGAAAAAGTCCCACCACAGCAGCTGCATGCATTTGCTACCTTATCGTATTCGTCTTCGAAATTAAATATTGTAATTAATTAATATTGATTCTTCCTAGATTGTATTTTATTTAACGTTGTAGAAGAGTTGTGTATTCCTTTAATTTTTTATATCATGAACCTTTAGAAAATGTGTTTTATATTTACACCTTAATTGCTCAGTTGTTCTGAACAGCCTTATCTTGCTTTCAATGTATACTATATATTTCAAATGTTTAATGTAATGGTTTTTCTGACGCAATGCTCGCTGAGAAACAACTGCATGTGTTTTTCCCACTTCTACCTCCTGGCTGTTACTCACATAATGTCAGATTTTGGGCGCCAGATGTGACATATTTTCTCACACTCCTCGCCCTCTGCAGTGAGCTTTTGTCTATGTTACTCTGACAGATTTGCGAAGTGCACTTCGTTTTTTTTTTTTCTTGTAAAAATGTTCTGCTAAAGAGAGTGGTGTTTTTTAGCACATCTTTTGTAAAAATAGATCGTGCTTATGTTATCGGTTTGTCCGTCTCTCTGTCCGACTGTCTGTAGACACGATATCTCTGCAACTAATAGTCTGATTTGAAAAAATATTTTTGCATTAGAAAATTTGAAAAGTGCGAATGATGACCCTTTACTTTGATTTTTTTACGATTAACAATTTTGCCGCTGGAGGGCATAAATGCAGATGATATCGAATTCAAAATACATTTTATTCCATACATTTACTTCTAAATATCCAATTAAAAAATTCTTTTGCCTTTCGATTCTACTCATGGCAAAGATTATTTTAGGTATAGTCACTTTTTCAAGTTATGCATAGATTCTCCGCTAGGGGGCATAAAAGTAAATTGTGTTTCTCCCCGATATCTCTGCTTCTAAAACTCCGATTTGAAAAATTATTTCTGCAGCGGATGCAGCTCCACATGGGACATCTTTCGCATAAAATTTCTAATTTTTTTTATAAAGCGGTTTGGCCACCAGGGGCATAAGTGTTAATTTCTGCTTCTGGTGTATTTGCAACAAAATCTGAGCTTCTAAAATCTCGATTGAAAAATTATTTTGTGGACCGATACTACTCTCGTCGACAAACCATTTCAGAATATTTATTTTTAAAAATAATGCATGGTTTCTCTGCCAGGGGCATAGATGTATATCTTATTTTTGTCAATGTCTCTGCTTCTAATGGTCCAATTTGAAAAAATTCTTCTTTATAGCATAGAGCTTCCGGTGCGACATGTTTTCATATAATTTCAAAATTTTCAAGTAATTCATTGACTTTCCGCTAGGGGGAGTAAAGGTAAATTGCGCTTTCCCCGATATCTCTGCTTCTAAAACTCCGATTTGAAAAATTCTTCCTGCACCGGATACAGCTTCCGGTGAAAAATGTTTTGATTGTAATTTCTAATTTTTTATAAAATATGGTTTGGCCACCAGGGACGAAGCGTTAATTTCTATTTCGTACGTATTTTCATCAAAATCTGAGCTTCTAAAAATCTCGATTGAGAAAATTCTTTCATGGACCGATACTGCTCATACCGATAAACATTTGAGAATATTTTCTTCTTAAAATCATGTATGGTTTCTCCTCCAGGGGGCATAGATGTATATCCTATTTCTGGCAATATCTCTGCTTCTAAGAGTTTGAAAAATTTCTTCTTTGCTAGATATCATTTCTGGTGTAAAATGTTCTCATATAATTTCAAAAATTTCAAGTTATACATAACTTTCCACTAGGGGAGTTAAAGTAATTGTGTTCTCCCTGGTCTAGCCACCAGGGGGCATAAGTGTTAATTTCTGCATCTGATGTATTTGTAGCAAAATCTGAGCTCCTGAAAATTCAATTGAAAAAATTCTTTTGTTGACCAATACCGCTGACATCGAAAGACCTTTTGAGAATAATTTCTTCTTAAAATAATGCATGGTTTTTCCCGCCAGGGTGCGTAAAGGCATATATTATTTAACATTGCGAGATTAAAGTTCGAAACTTCCACCAATAAAAATCAGTCAGATGCATTAAGAATTCCACAACACTTGACAGATGGGAAATCCAAGCAAGTGAATGTGCAGCGTGCGAACCTTCACTCACCATATGATCATATACTGCCTCTAAAATTGCAGTTTATGACAAGATAAACCAAAGAAGGAAAAAAAAAAAAAAAAAGGCTGGATGCTTTAACTGGGTGAAAAATCAAAACACACAGCAAGACTGCGGACCACTGTTAGTTTGTTTTTTGTTGACCCTGCAGCTGCGCAGCATCCATTGCTTATTTTTTTTTTCTGCTGATATCTTTCTCTACCTATTTCTTTATTGTTGATTTTCTTTCTTTTATTTTTTTTTTATTCTTTCTGATAACAATAATTTCTTCTAGCATGCTGAAAAAACTTTCAGCAGGGAGGACGATGAGCGCATGATATCAAAGCTTCAACTATTTTAGATAAATGGTGTAACTTTGATGATAACATTTTTGAACACTATGTATCAATTTTTATAAATTTTCCAACTTTGTCACTTCCGTTTTTGGGAATTTACCCGTCCCTTATCAAGCTTAAATACAAAAACTTATGGGATGGGGAATATCTAGCAATGCAGAAGACTGGAAACATCGTGGGGGGGGGGGGCAGCAATTACAGCGAAAATCTTAGCTCCGTACGACTTCCAGTTTTTTAAATTTTCCATATATTTTCAAGCTGAAATACAAATATTTATGTAGTAAAATGATATTTAGCAATAATACTGGACAGAGAGAGGCACCATTGCGAAAAAAAAAAAAATTACGATTACAGAAAAAATCTGAATTCCGTCGACCTTCCATTTTCGAAAGTTTCGTGATGATGGAATTCCGTCCTGCGACGTTAAATCTCCCCCCCCCAATCCCCGCCCCCTCCAAAAAATTATCTTTGCTTGTGTATCGATCTCGTAAATGACCAAAATAATAATGAAAGGGCGGAATTCCTTGAATGAATTCGCGGAAGAATCTCAATCCTGAAGATTACAAGAAAATTTTCGCGCCGTTCTAAATTCTGTTTTCGCAAACTGTTGCCTGCAGTTTCAAGCTGAAATACGGACATTTATGCAATTAAATGATGTTAACAAAAAAAATGGACGCAAAGGCAACATCGAGAGAGAGAAAAAAATGCGATTACAGCAAAAATTTTCACTCCGTTTAATTAAATAAAAAAGAAAAAAAGCGGAATTCTGCGAATCCGCTTACGAATCACATGTATATCATGAAATACTAGAAAAATGAAAAAAAAAATCTAAACAAAATGAAAATCCGTAGTTTCGACAGCGATGTCCGTAGTCAGACAACTAAATCCGTAGGAACTATGGCCATTCCATAGTAGTTGGCAGGTATGTGTCTTAACGCTAGAGCAATGCACGCCACACTCTGACTACAAATCTCTTGTTGCCCACGGGACCTCCTCGTGGGAGAACACCCAGTATCCCTCTCGGTTTGCTGCCCCTAGGCGCTGCGACCTGAATCTTCAATTTTTGGTTCTTCCTGACTTACGCCCTCCGGCTATAATGGCTCCCAACTCGGATAACCACACCCTGGCTGGCCCCCAACATGCTCACCTGCCGTCCTTATCTCACGCTGGGATCAATCACCATGTTGCATTTTCATTTCCGCCGCCTTCCTTTAAAATCAGACTCTCCGAAGATACATCAATACACTATACAAACATTGGCTACATACTTTCGTTACAAAAGAATACAGTCTACCAGACAGACTGGCGACTTTTGCCATCGAGCTTTGTCCAGCTCAATGAGAAAACATCTAAATGGATGGTTTTATGTAGCCGCTAATGGCTCTCCGGAATTCTGTGTTTCCGTTGCGATTGTACGCCTCATACTTCGTTGGCGCCATTAGAACAATGCTAGACTTTCACAGTTTTTAACAATGGCTTTGAAAAGAAAGTTATTTCCTCTGTGGGAAAGATAAGTCCTTCCCTGAGGTGAAATTCAGTCTCTCATAGGTGAACACGTGGCATATTTTCTTCATGAATATGCATAAATTAAAATAATTACATACATTATCGAACATACTTTTAATAATTAATTTTCACCCTTACACCAGTGTTAATAACTGGTAAAGTTTCTCTTCCACCAAAATTTGTGAGACACTGCCCTCTGACGAAACTAATTGGACACATTTCCTCCAGGCTCTTTACCTTCTCCATCGCGTGAAGCACTGCTGATCTTAAACAGAATTCCCATGGTCCTTATAAATCCTTAAAAGTCATTAAAAAGTGCTTAATTTTTTTGGGGGTGCTTAATCTTTATTTTTAGTCAAAATGGCAAAAAATACTCATTTTCCCTAACTGGCTATGCAAAATACAGAAGTTACAGTGTAGTGCTGCTGTTGGCTATTCTGATGATGTCATGGGATGTCAGCTTAGCTAAAAGCCCATGGGAGAGCATGGGGTAGTGTGAGAAAAGTAATTTGCTTAAAACCATGACCTAAATTAAACATGTCCAGCAGATTCCATCCAACAAGCTCCATCACCATATCTTGGTACTAATACTTCATTTTGTATTTCTTCTTTTTGTATATACAAATAAGTTATTCAGATATACCATGAAAAAATTAAATGCAAATTTCAAATCTTGAACGTGTAATTTTGAATTTGGTTGTGCAAGTTTATCTCTGAGATTGATTATGTGCAAAATTGAAGTCCTGAACTCACAACTTGAACTATGATTTTACAATTTACATATGCTTTATTGTAAAAAAATATTTCAATTTTTTTGCATCTGCAAACTTAAATTTCACGTGGAAATATTGCAAACTTTATCAACATACTTCAACTTGCCTAGTTAAGTCTTGTGTAAAGGTATATTTCAATGTTACATATGGAATTTCTAAGAAATAAAATAAGGTCCTTAAAAATATTTTGGGGGTGCTTAAGTTCTTAAAATGTGCTTACATTTTGTGGGAGAAAAAGAGAGGGAACCCTGTTAAAGAATTGCAGTTCATCATTCGAGTTGGATTCCAGGATCCTGTATGGCATCAGTGAATTGTTATTGTCCAGTACGCTGTGCTGCATTGATAGGCGAGCACCAAGTGTACACCAACCCTCCCAGTTTTTCCACGTCAATGGCCATGAAGTTTTTCATGTGGTTCCTGCCTTCTGTTTTTTAAGCTGTATGATCATCAGCTGTTTTAAGTGCTCTTCTCCAAACCATAATTCCCGGTCTGTGATTAGTCATGAATAATTTAATCAATCATTCTGTGACAATGTGTGCAGGACGTCTACTGCAGGGCAACACAGCGATTCCTCCAACATGCGCGCCTTATTTGTCCTCCCCCCCCCTCACTGATTGTTGAAGTCCACCATTTCAAACTGCATCTTATAAACATTCAGTCTGCTCTTTCTGTCATAAGAACTAGGTTTTATTTTAGCAGTTGTACCCTAAATTCTGTTGACCCACCAATGGCTGTGAACATTCAACAGAAACCTGGTTTTCCAGTGTCTGCTACCTCTTTCGTATTTCTTTGAGCTCCCCTGTCTGTTGCACATGTTTGCTTTGCACTTTTCTTAATTCTTTTGTAATGCACTCTTTTCTTCTTTTTTTTTTTTCTTCTTAGGGACATTTAATAGAACTTGCATCACGCACATTGTCAGTGTCCTTCTCCAGCTGCACTTTTATTTGCTCAAGGAAGCCTATGTTTTTGAGCTGTTGCTCATCAGCTTTCAGTTGAAACTTTTCAGAGGCTACTTACATGTCCAGAGTTTTCTTTTTAGATCTTTTATTTTTCATTAAACATTTGCTCAAGCAGTTAACTTTGCCACGAAATTCCGCGCACGTGCGCCCATTTCATGGATTCTTTGGGTAGTCTCCAGTTTTTGATTGAACTGTTCTGTCAAGGCTTTCATATGTTGATCTGACCTTTCGGACACAAACTTCATTTCAGCTTTTATGGACTCTGATAACATGTCTTCAGTTCTTCCATTTTTCTACTTGTGGCTGCTTTCATCAGCATGTGGTTTCAGCAAAAGAAAACTATTGCTCTTTTTTTGCTAGAGTTGGCTGCTTTGCCCCATTATAAAGCAGCTTTCAGTGCCACTAATCTCACTTCTGATCACTAAGTGTTACCGAATGGCTAGGCCTATAGGTTATGAAAACGGAAGGAAGACAGTATATATTTTAGGAGAATTTAATAAAAACTTCAGGAAATAATAAAATCTACTTAAAACTCTTAACATTTTGGTGATTATATGCATTTCAAATCGTCTCAATACGTTTTCTCTCGTGAGGTGCTAAAAATGGCTAATCTGTAATAGTTTATTTTAAAACACCAGTTAAGTTTATTCTGTTATTTAAAAAGTTTTTAATAATAGCTGGCAGGGTATTTTCTTTGTGTCTACTTATATTCAAACATTAGCATTTGATCTGGCATCAGTGGTTATTGACAGTGAAGTGATTTGCACCAAAATTATTTTAAGACATGCAAATACATTAAGCAGTTAACCATTAATAAATGTTGCTTATGCCTTGTGTGTGGTTAGTTATGCAAAAGAACTAACTACTCACAGTGCAGTCATGATAAAAACAAAGTGCTTGAAAAGTGAAATTTATATATATATATATATATATATATATATATATATATATATATATATATATATATATATATATATATTCGTGTAACCAGGAGAGATAAGAAGAGGAACTCGTGGATCCGAAAAATGACAAGAGTGGAAGACATCATGATCAGAGTTAAATCCCTCCTGAAATGGCAATGGGCTGGACATACTGCCAGAAGGACAGATCATCGATGGACAGCCGAAATTTTAGATTGGATTCCAAGGGACAGGAAAAGACCCAGAAGAAGACCACATGGGAGATGGGTGGATGAAATTCGAAAGTATGCAGGGGTGACATGGAGGAGACTGGCACAAGACAGACCGTTGTGGAGGAAACTTGGGGAGACCTTCGTCCAGCAGTGGATTGATAATGGTTGACAATGATGATATCTTATATGGTACAGTTAGTATTCATTTCTGGGGATATAGGGTGTAAATTTGATAGTGTCAGAAAAGAAAAATGTTTTAATTACTCAAGACTTTAATGAATGGCTTCAGGGAAATTTTGTTTGATTACTTTAATACCTCTTGTTGTGACCAGTTATGGTCCAAGATAATAAAAAATACTGAAAACTGGAAATATGTAATAATTTTACTATATATAGTGCAGTTTTCATGAAGTGTCTTATGTATTCATTGTGAACTGATTTTGTGTGAATATGTTAATAATCATGGCATTTCACAATAAATAGGTTCTGTGTTGTGATACATAATGCAAAAAGAAATTATGTGTGGTTTGTTTACAAAGTGAAGTTGTACATTATGTGTCATAGTTTGTACTAGAAATTGAGTGTGCTAGGGTAAAAAGCTGTATTCAGGGAAAGAATGGGGTGATTTTCATATAGTGCAGGACCATAAGTTTTGCATCACATATTATGATTAGAACTAAGGAATCAAGTGCACTGTGCGTGCGTGCGTGCGTGTGTGTGTGCGTGCGTGCGTGCATGCGTGCGAGAGAGAGATTTAAAGAATGGAGACTGTGTTTTTTAAGATTGTTTACTTCAAATTAAAGATATAAAGAGCTTCATCCAGGCTGTGTGAAGATATCTCAGATTGAGATTTAATGAAACTGCACTTCCATTTATTACCTTGACGAAAAAAATATTGTTATCAATGAGGAAAAGTAATTGTAGTAGTGTTGCATTATGCTCTGGTGTCTTTCTTTTTTTTAACTAGTATTGTCAAAGAAAAATATGTAGTACCCAAAATCTACTTTTACTTGCCCCGGTTAACTTAAGATGTTCCTCTCAGTATATAAACTTTATCCATTTAGGTGGTTGCAACATTTCTTCAAATTTAATTTCATAAATAAATATATTTCTTCTTTAATGAAAAAGTTTGTCTGAAGCTTCTGTTTAACAAAACTTCAAAGCAGCATATGAGTATGCACGTTTTGGACGAAATGATGTGTAAAAGGCAAACTATTGACTAATTTGACAGTTAACCTATGCATTTAAGCTATCAGCCATATTTCAAGAATTTTTTAGTATTTTGTATGGGCTTCATGATCTTTTATTTCCATAGTCTGAGAAAATTTCTTTTTGCCCTCTTTATCTGTAAAAAAACAATCTCGAGTACTAAGCAGAATATTAATGATGTAATGATTGAAAAGTCATAAACAGAAGTTAACCTTTGCTTCTATTCTTTAATGTCATTAATGGATCTTTCTAACACATTGCCTATAGGTTCTTGTACTTTGTAAAAAAAAAAAAAATCAAGAGTCAAATGTGTCTACAGAGTATGGTGTTTCAGTATATTACAGTATACTAATTACATTTTTATCTAACTGAAAAATAATTTACCAAAATTATGCATGTGTTCAGCTTCATTTGTTATTAATGTATACAACTCTGTCTAAAATTGTTACTAATTCTTCATATCTGTAAAATATATTTTCATTTTATAAGTATACTATTGATCATCATCATCATCATCATTGTCAACCATTATCAATCCACTGCTGGACGAAGGTCTCCCCAAGTTTCCTCCACAACGGTCTGTCTTGTGCCAGTCTCCTCCATGTCACCCCTGCATACTTTCGAATTTCATCCACCCATCTCCCATGTGGTCTTCTTCTGGGTCTTTTCCTGTCCCTTGGAATCCAATCTAAAATTTCGGCTGTCCATCGATGATCTGTCCTTCTGGCAGTATGTCCAGCCCATTGCCATTTCAGGGATTTAACTCTGATCATGATGTCTTCCACTCTTGTCATTTTTCGGATCCACGAGTTCCTCTTCTTATCTCTTCTGGTTACACCAAGTATGCACCTCTCCATGCTTCTTTGAGTTGTCTGCAGCCTTTGTATGTCTCTTTTAGTTAAGGTCCACGTCTCTGCACCATACGTAAGCACTGGAAGGATGCATTGATCAAACACTTTTCTTTTAAGACATAATGGCATATTGCTCTTGAAAATTATGCTGTTTCTTCCAAAAGCTCTCCAGGCAAGTTTTGTACGCCGATTAATTTCTTCATTAATGTGACCCTCACTTGATATCTGCTGTCCAAGATAAACGTACGCATCTGTTATCTCCAGCTTTTCTCCATCAATCGATAAATCTTGATTTCTTGTAAAAGCATTGAACATCACTTTTGTCTTCTGAAAGTTCATTTTTAATCCCACTTCTTTACTCTTGTCAGCAAGTTCCTGGATCATACTCTGCAGCTCTGATGGGGTAGTTGCAAAAATGACTACGTCATCAGCAAAACGAAGGTGGGTTAGATAATCTCCATTAATCTTTATCCCCTTGTTTTCCCAGCTCAGTGACTGAAAAACACCCTCCAATGTGGCATTAAAGAGCTTAGGAGATATGGTGTCACCTTGTCTCACTCCCTTTCCAATTTTTATGTGTGTTGTATTTTCAAACAGCCTAATCTTTGCACTTGCATTTTCATAGATGTTATTAATAATATTAATGTATGCATCTTCAATACCGCAGGTTTTCAGAGCCATTGTAACTGCTGATGGTTTCACCGAATCAAAGGCTTTTTCATAATCGATAAAAGCCATGCACAATGGAAGTTCATATTCCCTCGCTCTTTCAATTAGTTCTCTCAGCACATGGATATGATCTATTGTGCTGCAGCCACTCCTGAATCCAGCTTGTTCTCTCGGTTGAGCCATGTCCAGTGTTACCTTCAAGCGGTGTGAAAGAACTTTAGTGAAGATTTTATAAACTACTGATAGGAGGCTGATAGGTCTGTAGTTTCCGAGATCCTCAATGTCACCTTTCTTATGTAGCAGGATCATTGTAGCGGTGTTCCAATCCTCAGGAATCTTTCCTTCATTAAGGCATCGAGTGAAAATTTGGGCGAGTACTGTTTCGATTTCTCCACTTGCTTCTTGTATGATGTCTACAGTAATTCCATCTTCTCCTGGAGCTTTTCCCCGCTTCATGTTCTTGATTGCATGTGCAACTTCTGCTGGAAGGACTGGAAGAACTCTGGTACTGGTATCTTTCATGATGTCTGGGGTGCATGTATCATCCCTTTCATATAATTTGGAGTAGAAATCTTTCACTCTTGTCAAAATTTCGCCTCTATTTCTTGTTACAGAACCATCTTCTTTTCTCAGTGCCATAATCTGTTTTCTTCCCTTACTGAGATGTCCCTTTGCTATCTTTAGGCTTTGGTTGTTTTCAATTGCTTTCCTCACTAGTTCACAGTTGAATTTTCTTACGTCTTCAGTGATACTTTTTCGTACTGTCTTGCATAGCTCTATATATTCCACTTTGGAAGTCACATCTTCTTTAGTTGTCCTCATCTCTCTTCTTTTTTGCATCAACATTTTCGTTTTTCCTGATAATTTATTTACATGCAACTTGTTCTTAGACCCAGCTAATTTTGTTGCTGTTTCCATAAGAGCTTTGGTTACTTTTCTGTTAACTTCAGAGATGTCCACTTCTTCCGATGTTAGGCCTTCCAAAGCAGAGAACCTGTTCTTCAGTTCCAACTTGAAGGTATTATGGTGTTTTTTAAGGTTGGCTATGTCAATAGATTTTGTTTGTCTTATGAGCTTGCCACGTTCAAGTTTAGTGTTGAGGTGCATCTTACATCTCACCAATCTATGGTCACTACCTGTGTTGAACTTGTTTAGCACACTGCAGTCTTCTATGACGAATTTTTTGTTACACATAATAAAATCAATTTCACTTGTCGTCCCATTTGGATGTCTCCATGTCCATTTCCTGTGTGGCTTTTTCTTGAAGAAGGAGTTCAAGATGAAAAACCCTTCTGCCTCTGCAAACTCAACGAGAGTATTTCCACGCTGGTTTCTGTTGCCGTGACCGAATTTACCTACTGAAGTTTCATTCTGTTGCTGTTGCCCTATTTTTGCATTGAAATCTCCCATAATTATTTTCAAGTGCTGCTTACCTTTATTATTTAGATGACAAATTTCCTCATAAAATTCTTCAATTTCTTCTTCAGGATGACTTGTGGTGGGTGCATAAGTTTGAATAATCTGAGCCTGGTATCTTTTCGAGAGTTGGATAACAAGCCGTGCAGCTCTGTCAGAGGAACTTTCAACTTCTACAACTTTATCCTTCAGTTTCTTGTTTATTATAAATCCAACACCTCTAGTTCTGCCAGTATCTGTCCCACGATAGTAGAAGAGATGTCCACTTTTCAGTTCGATGAGGTCTTCTCCTTTTCTCCTTACCTCACTTAGCCCCACGATGTCCCACTTGATCCTTTGTAGTTCCTCTTCCAATTCAAGAAGCCTTGAATCAGAAGATAGGGAGCGTCCATTGTACGTTGCCAAGGTCAGCATCAGATGGCAGCCTAGTCCGGTCCTCCGGGGATTCTTAGCACCCTCTGCCTTCATGTTGCACTGGCCGCCGCCTTGGCCAGGTACATTCCAGCTGCCGGAGACTGAGGGCCAAGATTTAAGTTGTGGAGTCATTTTGGAGGGGTTTGGCCATAACTCACCACACTGGCCAAGCGGGTTGGTGAGTGTGGGATAGAATTTCCTCTAATCCCGATGGTATAGTTATACCGCTATTGGCGGTCGTCAGAGCCCCTTTAGTAGGAACAGGATGCACCACGAGAAGGCGGGGTTGACATTTGTCAAGGAGAGGCTGTGATGTTACGCATCACCTGAACTTACATCCCATACTATTTTTTTACAGAGTTTTTTTTTTTTACATACTATTGATACACTCTGTAAAAAAAAAAAAATGCAGCTCCAGGAAGTAGTGTTACAAATGCTGCAAAACTTGCTGGATATGCAAGGCAGTAAATATGTAAGAAGTGATAGCATTTTCAAATTAAAAAAAAAAGGAAAAGTAATGTTGGAAAAAAAAAAAAAGGCTTACGTGGCCATGCTAGTGCGAAGTAAATCCTCCCTGATGAGCAATGCACTCAGCCACCCTCCACAAAATAAAGTTGTATAGATACCTTATTGAGTCCTAGGCATTGACCACCATATGTGGTGGTCAGTGCCTGATGCTGGGTATCTGTTTTGTCAGGTAGTTGATGCATAGTCTGAAGGTGTCATCTCAGCATGTCCTAATAATGCTGTATTTGTGACAGATCTGGGAAACGGGTTGGCCGAGGTTGCATGTTGACACCTTGTAGAAATTGCCTTGGTATGTTTGCAATATAAGTAAGGGTGGGCATTGTTTTGCTGGAACAGTGTATTGTTCATCTCTGATGTGAGTGGTATCACAACAGCTTCATGGACTTCTTCTACACACTGCTGAGTCAGAGTTCCTGTAATAAACATACTAAACTGGAGTGTGAATCATGAAAGACAGGTCTCAAAACCCTGATGCTCACTGTTTGGGCAGTGTGTTGTTTGATAGCATTTGCTGGATTGTTGCATTGGCCTCATCAGCACTACCCCCGCATGGGGATAACTGGTTTTCCAGTTATTTGGGGAGCGGCGCCCCCACGGCCCGAGCTAACTTTGTGACGGTTTCTCTTGCCTCTGCGGCTTTGTCGATTACATCACCGAAGGGACAGCTGTTCATCCAGCTGATGGGGGATGGCGTCCCCACGGCCCGAGCCGATTTTCTCTTATAATTTTGCTTTTTCGTCTTTCGTTCATATTTTGCCATGTACCAGCCTCAGTTGTAGGCTGCTGAGGTTGTGATAAGACGCCAGCTCCGGGTTTTGTTCCTCGTTCCCTTCCCTGTCTTTTCTCTTTTATGTTACTTTTTCTGTTTTTCCGGAGCTGGTTAGCTTAGACCTACCTGCATGTTTGCCGTGTGCGGTGACCCGTACAGGTGGAAACGGGGATGCTGGAGGCTGAGGTATTTGGGGGCCGGGTTGTAGTGTCTCCAGATGCCAACACTCCTCTTTGCCCTCTGCTTCACCCTAAACGGGAGGCTGAGAGCTAACCCACTCCTAGTCAGGAAGTCTGTGGCCGAGTGGCATCCAGACTTCTAGCGGCTTGTCGTTCTGTTCGGCTGGGTGAGTTTGGGGGTAGGGTGGGCATGCCAAAGGGGTGTTCTCCGGGCACGGGAAAGTCTGGGTGCACGCCGAGCATGTGTCTGCCCTACCAACTTGCTATATCCGCTGAATATCCCTAGAGCCGTGTCCTGCGTCCTCTTGGTCTTGCGGACCTCCAGCTCTCCCTCGTTGGGCTCGGTAGTGGGTGGGGAGGTTGGCGGACGAATCTTTTTCTCCCTCATGGCAACACAAAGTGTTTCCCATGCTGTTAATCTGAAGCGCCGTGTGGAGGAAGGGACACCCTCCTCCACTAAGAAACTACAAACTGCAATGCTCTGTTTCTTCTCATTCATTCAGTTGATCCTGCTCAGTCTCTCAGTTCGAAGAGTCCTTTCTGGATTAATAAGGCTCTTCAGGCCGTTGCGGGCTCTCCAAAGAGTGTTAAGAAGCTCCCGTCAGGGGATCTTCTTGTGGAGACATCTCATCCACGTCACAGTGCCACCTTGCTGGAGACGACCGTTCTGCTGGACATTCCTGTACAGATCTCGCCCCATGGATACCTCAATTCCTCTCGCGGTGTCATCAACTCCCGTGACCTGCTCGAGTGCAGTGAAGAGGAATTGTTGGAAGAACTTGGGGACCAACATGTCACTGGGGTTCGGCGTATCCTTTTCAGGCGGGATGGGAAGTCTATTCCCTCCCGGAACATCGTCCTGACCTTTGACTCACCTACCCTGCCAACTTCTGCCAACTTCCATCTTCACTGCACTCGGGTACTTGCGTCTAGATGTTCGGCCATACGTACCGAACCCCTTGAAATGTTTCAAGTGCCAGCATTACGGTCACTCCCAGCAGTCTTGCCGTAATGTAGCAAAGTGTGAGCGCTGTGGTTCCACTGAACACTCTTTGGCGGACTGTTCCGCTGAGGCTGACCACATCACTGTGTGAATTGTGAGGGTTCCCACTCTGTGTCTTCTAAGCAGTGTCCCAAGTGGATCGAGGAGCAGGCTATCCAACGCCTGAAGACCACTGAACATCTGTCATACCCTGAGGCCAGGCGGCGTATAGCTCCTCTTCCACCCGGCCGGCGCTTCTATGCCTCGGTTGTGGTGCGGAGGGCTACTGTTGCGGTCCAGACGAAGGTGACCATCCCGGAGCGTTGTCCTTATGATTTTGAGGACATCGTCGCTGCTGGGCTGGAAGCACTGAAGTCTCGCCGCATTGCATCCAAGGCGACATCTACATCGTCGCCTAAACCTTCTTCTACGTCGAAAACATCTTCGGCCATCACAGGGACCCAGGTCCAGGGCACTGCAAAGAAGAAGCCGGAAAAGGTGAAACCCGGCTCATCCTCCCCGAAACAGAGCAGGCAAAAACCACCTCTCAACACAGGGGGTAAACACAGCCCTGTGTTACCTCCAGACACTGCCAATGGAGTGGAGGTGACGGACGACATGGAGACTTTCTAGTCGTCTGTCTTCATTCTTTCATTTCATTTTTTCATTATGGCCACGCTCATTCAGTGGAATTGCCGAGGTCTGCGTTCACGCATTGATGATTTAAAAGGCTTACTGTCTTCGCACACACCTGTGTGCGTGTGTCTTCAGGAGACAAAGCTTCGCACGACGGATACTCCTTCGCTGCGGAGACATTCCCTTTTCCGCAAAGATCACCTGGATGGCGTTATCGCCTGCAGAGGAGTGGCCGTCGTTGTTCCTCATGGTATTCCTGTCACTGCAGTTGCCCTTCAGACGACTTTGCAGGCAGTGGCAGTGAGACTATCTGTGAACACACTGTTCACAGTGTGTTCCATCTACATACCACCAGATGAAGCTTGTAAGCCTTTCGGATCTGGAAGATTTAGTTGACCAGCTGCCGCCTCCTTTCTTCATCTTAGGAGATTTCAATGCACACAATCCGTTGTGGGGTTCTACAACTCGAGACACCAGGGGCCGTGTTGTTGAGTCCCTTCTCTCCAACACATCCCTCTGTCTCCATAACACCAGGGCAGTCGTCACTTATTTTCATGAACCCACCCGCTCGTACTCAGCCATTGATCTGTCCTTGAGTTCGCCATCGTTATATCCTGACTGGTCCTGGAGCGTGTCTGATGATCCCCTTGGCAGTGATCACTTTCCCATCTTTCTCCGTCTAGCAGGTGATGGGTACCGTCATCCTACTCACCCTGCTAGATGGGCTATCGATCGAGCCAAGTGGGACTCATTCACGGCTTCAGCGACCATTACTCCAGACATGGTGACCTCGGGTACGATCGATGAAGCTGTTGCGGCGGTAACGGATTGTATTGTGCAAGCAGCAGAACTTACCATTCCCAGGACGTCGACTAAACTTCCACGTTGCCCGCGACCTTGGTGGAATTCCACTTGCAAGGCAGCTCGTCAGGCCCAACATCGGGCTTGGGGTAGGTTTCGTCGGTACCCCACCGACGCGAATCTACTTGCTTTCAAGAAAGCCAAATCTTACGCGCGTTTGGTACGTCGTCGTAGCCAATGGGAATCTTGGATACGCTACGATTCGGGATTAACACCACTACCAGCTCTAAGATCGTTTGGGACAGGATCCGCAAGATTCGGGGTAAGTACCCTTCTGGGGAAATCTCCATTCTTGAGAATGGTGGAGGAACGGTTGCTGACGCTCGGGGTATTGCTGACTGTCTGGGCGCCACATTTTCTTCGGTGTCCAGCAGCCGCAATTACCCTGCTTCGTTCCGGCAGTTACAGCCGCAGCTTGAACGGTCCAAGGTTTCCTTTGGACCGTTTTCCGCTGCCAATTATAACAGCCCGCTGACTGCCGTCGAACTGAAGATTGCCCTGAATCGGTCTGGCCGAACATCTGTCGGACCGGATAACATCCATTATGAAATGCTGAAGCACCTTTCTCCATCCTCTCTTGAATGTCTGCTGGTCCTGTTTAACAGGATCTGGCACGAGCGTGACTTTCCCGAATCTTGGAGCACTGCCATTGTCGTTCCTGTTCTCAAACCTGGTAAAGATCCCGCTAACCCGTTGAACTACCGACCAATTGCTATGGCGAGCTGCCTTTGCAAAGTCCTAGAGCGCATCATCAATTTTCGTTTGGTTTTTTATTTGGAATCACGTCACCTTCTTTCACCTCATCAGAGTGGATTTCGGAAATTCCGTTCCACCTCAGATCATCATCTTCGCCTTGAGACATCTGTCAGGGAGGCGTTTGTCCGGCATCAGCACTTGGTCTCCGTGTTCTTAGATATGGAAAAAGCCTACGATCGAACCTGGAGATACGGCATTCTCCGTGATCTGCATGACTGCGGGGAAATTTGCCATCCTTCATTGCCGGATTTCTCCAGAACCGGATGTTCCATGTGCGCGTCGAATCGACCCTCTCTGCGTTATACCCACAAGAGCAGGATGTCCCTCAAGGCTCCATTCTTTCTGTGACATTGTTCATCCTTCGTGTTAATCATCTTTTCACCCTCCTTCCTCCGACGGTCCGTGGCACCATGTACGTGGATGATCTGCAGATCTCTTGCGCATCTGTCAACATGCGCACTATTGAGCGGCAGCTGCAGTCGGCCATTAATAAGATCTCTACCTGGGCCTCCCACAATGGATTTGGCTTCTCGACCCAGAAGACCGTTTGCGTGCATTTTTGCCGCAAACGGGGCCTTCACCCAGACCCCAGTCTCCATCTGGATGGTACCACCATTCCTGTGGTGTCAGAAGCCAAGTTCCTTGGGCTAACTTTTGACCGCGCACTCACCTTCCGACCTCACATGCAGTCTTTGAAGGTGAAGTGCACGAAGTCATTGAGTATCCTGAAGGTCCTCTCTCGAACATCTTGGGGGCTGACAGGTGCTCAATGCTTCGCATTTACCATTCTCTGATTCGGTCAAAGTTAGACTTCGGTTGCATAACGTACGGTTCGGCCCGTCCTTCCGTGTTGCGGCCTCTGGATCCTGTCCATCACCAGGCTCTGCGGCTATGCACTGGTACTTTCCGTACCTCTCCCGTGCATAGCCTGTATGTTGAGGCCCGTGAACCGCCGTTGTGCATCCGACGTAAGCAGCTGTCTCTTCAATTCTTCACCAAGTTGAAGTCTCTTCCTGATCATCCACTGCATGGTTCCATTTTCCAACCGCAATGTGTCCGCCTATTCTCACACCGGCCTTCCTGTGTTCCGACGTTTGGGATTCGGTTATCGACCTTAGTGCGCGATGCTGGTCTAGACTTGTCAAGGATTGGTTTGACCCGGTTCTACAATGAACTGCCTTGGCAGCCGATTCAAGCAACGGCTGACCTTTCCCTTTGTGTGTGGCCAAAGTCTTCCACTCCTGCTCTGGTGTACCAGCAGCTCTTTGCCGAGAAACAGTCTCTCTTCCCGGATTTCGTGCCTGTATTTACTGACGGGTCGAAATCCGGTGAGGTTGTTGTATCCGCTTTCGTGTGTGGCGATGCCTCCCATGCTGAGAGGCTTCCACCTGAATCCACCGTCTTTTCGGCAGAGATGCGTGCGGTACACCTCGCTTTGTGTCACATACAGTCTAGATCTCATCGTCGCGCTATGATTTGCTCCGATTCCCAGTCCGTCGTCCAAGTCTTTTCTTCTCCAGAGGACACGGACTCACCGGTCATCCATGATGTCCGTCGTCTTCTTGGAACTTTGGAAGGTGCTGGATTCCTGGTCCGATTCTGTTGGGTTCCTGGCCATGTTGGGATCCGGGGTAACAAGCTGGCAGATCTATCTGCCAGGTCTGTTTCCTCCATGTCTCCAGCTCGGCTGCCACTGTCTTTCCGAGATTTTCGCCCTTTGATCCGGAAAATTGTTTTGGATGAGTGGCAGTCCCTGTGGTCTCAGCAGGGCAGCAATAAACTCTATGCCATCAAACCACAGATCGGACTATGGAAGTCTAGTTTGCAGAAGAACCGTCGTGAGGAAGTTGTTCTTGCGTGTCTCCGCATTGGGCACTGTCGTTTTACCCACCGCTTTTTGCTGTGTGGCGAGAGTGCCCCAATGTGTGAGGCATGCCACTGTCGTCTCACCGTCCTTCATGTTTTGTGTACTTGTGTTCGTTTTTGTGATCATCGGTTTCGTTATTTTCATTCTCATTTGTTGGACGTCGGAGTAGCTATGCTGCAGACTCTCATAGGTGAGGACTGTGACCTGACCGCAGTGTTCTCCTTTTTTAGGGAAATTGACTTTTTAACCTCATCTAGTTTTACCGTATTCATTTCCATCTTTCACTTTTACCGCTTCATCCTGTTTTTAACCTTGTGTACATGTTTTATTGATTTTGTTCTCTTTTGATGTCTTATGTTTGGCGCTCTTTGGCCAACCCTGGCCCTTGCGCCATTAAAATCTACTTACCAACCAACCAACCATCAGCACTACACATGCATCAACAACTCTCTTGCTAAAGGCAGAAGCGAGATTCATTATTATGTTCTACATGATGCCATTCTTCAACCTAGGTTGCTTGGGAGTGACACCACTCCAAAGTATGTTGGCAATGGGTAGGGGTCAGCAGGGCCAGCTATAAGCCGATTGGACCAATTGTTCCCAATTGGGGCCCTGCCCCTAAGAGAGCACGGATAATCCACTTTAATGATATCAATTACACACTAGAGCATATTGCAACACACCGAACACCACATTGTAGGTTTTATGAAGAACAGAAACTATTTTAATTTTCGGTATGTATATACACTGTAGGTTGCACGTGACTATTCCACCCCTAGCTTGATGATCCTTACACTCCTTATCCCAAGCTTAGCCAACACCATCTAGGTGGCTTTGACTTAACCCATGGAGAGAGGTAGTTTGGCGGGTGCATGAATAATCAAGCTAGTGGTGGAATAGTTCCGCACTTCCTGTTGGTGTACCATTAGTACATAAAAGTACCTAATATTCTTGGGAATTCTTAACAAATCAGTATCATATAATTTGAAGTACTATTAGTTCAGTGATGGATGCCACTTTTAATACCAACATTTTGTTTGAATCATTGATCTTCATGCAAAAGCAATGCTTGTCTATTGAATGTGAAATTAGCAGGAGTTTAAACTTGGGCAAAATCCTAAGACTTTGCAGAGAAAAAAGCGAGAAAGATAACTTTTTCACATTAAAGGACCTATAATTATAATAGTCTTTTATTATTTAATAATAATATGCCTTTTAATAATAATAATATGCCTTTTTATTATTTATTCATATGTGATTTTTAGAAATACAAACAAAACATAAATTATTTCCTAATAATGCTGTTCTTACATTTTGTTTAAAAAATAAATGTAATATGTTCACTAAATCATTGCACAGTTGATGAAACAAGTAGTTTTGTAACTATTTAGACTTTTTGAAGGTAATCAGCATGTTTTGTGTGTTTCCTTATAGGTTTATGTATCAGGGTGTCTACTGGTCATGAAAGTCACGGAAAAGTAATGAAATTGAGCAGGTGGTCATGAAGTAATGAAAAAGTAATGAAATTAAGTGGGTGGTCATGAAATTGTCTTTTTTTGTATCAGCACCTGAATGAAGAGAAGTTAAACTCCAGTAAGTAGATATTGATTTATTGATAGTTTTACCACATTTTTATGCCACACCGTAATTTTCCCCAATGATATATTCTATGTGTATATTCTTTTACAGACTTGTTACTAATGTCCATATTTTTTGTTTCAGATACTGAAAACTAACTAAAGTGTTTGATTCATAAACTTTTTCAAGATGCCTGGGAAGTGTAGTTTCAATGAAAACTGGCTTCGTCATGATGACTCAAAGAACTGGAAATTGTGGCTTCGACAAGTAGAAAACAATAAATATAAAGCAAGATGTATTGTGTGCAAATGTGACTTTGATATTATTGCCAGTGGTATTTCGTGTGTCAAAATACATGAAAGAAGAAAGAGACGCTCAGCACTTGTTCCTTCGTTAGTTTCAGGGCAACAAAGTAAGTTACCTTTTGCTGTAGTACAAGCAGTGTCATCAAAATCAGAAGTTTCATCTCGAGAGAATTTGAATACTGAATTATCACTTGCTCCTGCTACAACCTGTTGAACTTCAGTTGAAGAGAGTTCTAAAACCAGCTCATTGAAACATTTTTTAGTTAATGGTGAGATAATGAAATCTGAAATTATTTGGGCTATGAATAAAGGGATGTCTCATTCATTCTTCAGTGAGAAGCTCTGGAAACACAATTATTCTACATTATGTTTCCTGATAGCATGATTGCTAAAAAAAATGCAGTTACATAAGGATAAGATGTCATATATAATTACTTATGGACTCTGCCCTCATTTCCAGAATCATCTAGCTAACAAAGTCAGGGAAGCTGAATTATTTTGTGTATCATATGATCAGAGTTTGAACAAAGTTGTCCAAAAGGGTCAAATGGATTTGGTGGTTCGTTTCTGGGATCAACAAAGTCAGTGTGTATCTACGAGATATTTAACATCTGTGTTTCTTAATTCTGCCACATCTGCTGATTTACAGTCAAGTTTTTTTTGAGGGTCTGAATAGTTTGAATTTGTCACCTAAGAACATAATTCAAATTTCAATGGATGGCCCAAATGTCAACTTGAAGATGTTGCATGATTTGCAAGCATTTCTATATGATGAAGATTATCAACCAGAGATGTTCAATTGTGGCACTCGTTCACTTCATGTAGTGCCTGGAGCTTTGAAAACTGCTCACAATAAAAGTGGTTGGAATGTTCGTGGGTTTCTTAGGGTGACCTGGTACTTCATGAAGGATTTTCTGTCAAGTAGGGCAACCTTCTCAAACATTACTGGGTTTTCTAAATTTCCTCTCAAATTGTGTTCTATAAGATGGGTTGGAAATATTGAAGTCATGAAAAGAGCAATTGAACTTATACCACATTTGAAGAAGTGTGTTGCTGAAGTACACAAAAGACCACCGGAAACTAGAAACTTTGAAAGAATTAAACAACATTTAGAAAACAGCCTTCTTTGTGCAAAACTTGAATTTCTTATATCATTTCAATTGAACTTGAGGGTTTTTTAACTAAGTATCAGTCAAATGACTCTCTTTTGTCCTTTTTGTACAAAGATTTGTATAGTTTAATATATAGCATTGCCTCAGGATTCATCAAGAAAAGTGTAATGGAAGAGGCAACAAATTCTAGCAAATTACTTGCCATTGGTGTTACCAAACCATGTAATCGTAAAAGAAGTCACTATGTAGATATTGGATTTGGTGCCACTGCTGCTATTAAGAACTGCAGAGAAAAGGATATTCTTATTTTTAGAAATGAGTGTATAGGTATTTTGCAAAGTCTTTATCTAAAAATTGCAGAGAAGAGTCCTTTGAAATGAAAGATTGTGAGAAGTGCTTCATGTTTATCGCCTGAAGTTATGCAGGCCGCCCCGGTGGCACAGTGGTCTAAGCGATGGCCTCTGATCATTCGTCCGAACGGGGTCCGGGTTCGAATCCCAGTGAGGCATGGATGTTGTGTTGTCTTACGGCACTGGTTCTCTCCCTTCCCTGGAACCAGTGACCCATAATTAGGGACGGTCGACTGCTTATAGCCCATTGAGTTGCTCACGGTGGTCGTTAAACCTCCAATCAAAAAAAAAAAAAAAAAGAAGTTATGCAGAGTTCCATTTTGAAAGATTCTCAAGTGACAATTGCATTCCAAGAATTTGTGTCAAAAACATATGGCTTCACCAAAAGCTGATGTTGTGAAGAGGGAATATTTGCAATTTTGTGAATCTTCTAAAAAACAACTGAAACAGTTCAATCCTAAGGAGGACAAACTTGATCATTTCCTGGTGAATTTACTACAAAGTGCAAACCATGACTTTATCAAGTTCTTACAGAAGCTGCTATGCATGTTTCATAGCAATGCTGCAGTTGAAAGAGGCTTTTCTGTTAACAAAGAACTTTTAATTGAAAACATAGAAGAAGATGCAGTTGTTGAAGAAAGAAGTGTTTACAGTGCAATACAATCATTAGGTGGTTTAGCTAATAGTGAGAAAGAACTGAATGTGGACATCACAAAATCAATTATATTACTGTCAAAAATGCTTCATTGAGCAAAAAGAGTAGAAGCCTTAAAAAAGAAGAAATCTGACAAAGTGGCTAATTGTAAAAGGAGAGCAGTCCAAGAACTCAAAGATAAGAAAAGAAAGCTTATAGAAAAGGCAAAAGAAGAAGCTGAAGTTCTATATTCTGAGATAACAAGTTTAGCTAAGATACTTAAACACTGAGTCTTTCACTGTGAAATTTCAGTCTCCATAAATTTTGTACATTAGTAGTTTTTATATTGCATTTATAAAAACTTGTAAGTTTTTACAGCATTACCATGTTAAAAGAATCTGTATTAATAGATGTATTGATAAATATTTATGAAAACAGCCATACCCCATCCTAGATGAGAGTTAAATGTTTTTATTTCTTTAAACACATAGAATTTGGTGAATGGCATAGTGCAAGTCATACATAATTACATTATTCATGTTAACAAGCAATTTTAGTGACATAAGAATTACATTCAGCTTTCATCTCAACTGGCTTTCAGGTAGGGGTTCATTAAAAAAAAAAAAAAGAAAGAAAAAATCATCCCCCTCCAGTATAGCCATTTTAACAGCAAGGATTTTATAGACACATCAGTTTTTTCTAAACTATTGTCGCATGGAATTAATTTCAATGTTTGTAAAAATAAAAAATAACCTGGGATCTCAAGCCAAGGGTACTAGATTATGAGTCTAGAATCGTTGTCATTGTGCCACGCATTGTCGAGAAGTCATGAATATAAATGAAGATGTCATGGAAAAGTCATGAATTTGGTTCATTGGAAATCAGTAGACACCCTGTGTATGAGCAATTTTATGTTAAAATGTGTTTAGATCCATTTAGTCCATTAAATCACATGCACTTTTTAAATGCATGTTTTGATTGATTTCCATTGTATAATAGAGATAAAAAGTCTATAATAAACTTTTATCTACTGGTATAGATTCTGCAGTCCTTGGCTGTGAACCCATACTTGCCAACTGCTGTGGAATATCCGGATTATCCCAAATGTTTGTAGCCACTCCGCGTGCTCACGTAGTTTGGAGTTTTCCCCCAAAAAAACTAAATTTTTATTTCATTACCCATTTTTCCTTAAACAATGACCATGGCCAGAAATACAGTGCACTAAAAGTACAGATAAAAAATTCAAACAAAAATAGTCAAAGATATAGTAAAAAAATATTGTCTCTTATACGGCAGTGTTTTTTGACTATTTTGCATGACTGTGGCTGTTGTGCTCACGAGCACAAAGGGAGGAGTGGAGATCACCACCATACTTAAGAGAGTGTGGGGGGGGGGGGGTGCTGAATATCGTGTTGACCAATGAAGTGCATAGGATTGTCACCCCATGTTCTGGTCGGGCGCCAGGAATTCCTCACACGAATGTCTGGACAGAGAAAGCTACGCCAACGCACCCCACTTTGTGATTTATTTGTGGAAGTGTCTTAATGGAGTGTTTCTCAGTGTCAAAACGAGGGTATTCTCAAGGTTTTAAAAAAGAATATGAAACAGCGTGGCCGATGCTGAAAAAATCGGATAAATCAGTCAATCATGTTTTTTGTTCTATATGCTGCTCACATTTTTCCATTACTCAGGGAGGTAAAAATGATTGCAAGCAGCACGTGGAAGGTGCATGCCATCTTGGGAATGTAGAGACACAAACCTCAAACTGAAGCCTAACATCCATGCTACCCTGAAGCAACGACTTAAGTTATTCAGGTGGAGGCTGTGTTTAGCAAATTCTTAATTGAACATATGTGTGCATTGTCGGTATCAGACCATGCTGGTCCGTTGTTTAAAAAGATGTTCCCAGACTTGGAAATTGCTTCAAAATACGGATGTGCTTGCACATAAACAACAGCGATAATAAAATCCTTTAGGCAAACAAGTTTTCACTGGCAACTGATGGTAGCAATTCTGTTGCAGATGATAAACTATGTCCAGTTGTTGTGACTTACTTTGATTCTTCATTAGGTAAGATTGTGACCTGTTTATTGTCGCTTCCAAAAATCCTAAACTGTGACCCTACCAGTAAAAATATTTGTAAGCTGTTAAACACAGAACTTTCAACATATGAGATTTCATGGACAAATTGTGTGGCATTTGGTGCTGATAATGCACGAGTAATGCTGGGAATTCATAAAGGTGTCAGTGCATTTATTAAGAAAGAAAATCGTGAAATCCTAATGCTATAATACATCGTTGTGCATGCCATTTGACCCATTTAATGGCAAAACATGCTTCAAAAAAAATTAATAGGGCTTATGGAATACTAGAGGTATAAATGGCAAGATGAACGAGGTGATTGAAGAGATGAATAAGTGTACATTAGATGTGCTGTGTGTAAGTGAAACCAAAAAGAAGGAAATTGGGATTGTAGAAGTGTATAGAATGGTGTGTGTGTGTGTGTGTGTGGTCTGGAGTATTGGGTAATGTGAGAGGAAAGTCTCGTGTAGGTGTGATTTTAAGTGAAAAGATGAAGAACAACTTGATTCATTATAGCTGCATAAGTGAGAGAATTCTTTGGATTCGTTGGAAAGTGAAACTTCAGAGAATTGTAATTGTTGTAGTGTATGCTCCTTGTGACTCGGAACCTTCTGATAAGAAGGAAGATTTCTGGAATGAGCTAAAAGCTGTTTTGAGCCAGTTTGGTGCTAAAGAAAAAGTTATAATAGAAGGGATTTCAATGCTAGAGTAGGTGTGCAGAATGCAATTTCTGACAATGTTCTGGGTAAGTTTAATGATCCTTGTGTGAATGATAATGGTGTAAGATTAATTGAACTCTGCATTGAGAATGGTTTGTATGTATCTAATACGTTTTTCAACCACTAGTATATGCACACATATACTTGGGAAAACCATACTTTTGGTCAAAAGAGTGTAATAGATTTTGTTGTCTACGATCGGTATCTGAAACACTTAGTTGTTGACACTCGTTTGATGAGAGGTGCAGATGTTGGTTCTGATCATTACTTGGTAGTGTCACAAGTGAAACCAAATGTTGGTTGGAGGAATAGGAATAGGAAGAGGCCCAGGATGGAAAGAATAAAGGTTGAAAGGCTCCCTGTAAATCATCAGTGCTATTCTGACGTACACAGAGAACGACTGAAGGAGCTGAAGTCTTGTGAGAGGGATGTAGAAAAGAAGTGGAAATGTTTTAAGAACAGTGTTGTCACTGCTGCTGAAGTGGTCTGTGGCACCACAATAGTGGGTAACAATACAGGTGATGCTTAGTGGAATAGTGAGATTGAAGAGGCAGTAAAGAGAAAAGAAGGAAGCCTCTTTGGGGATGTTGCAAGGTAGAGTTTCTGTGGATGAATATCACTAAGAAGTGTGAAGCCGCTAAGCTAGTTTGCCAGAGTAAGGCAAAAGATAGGAAGGAGAAGGTGGTGGAAAGACAAATTTGCTTTTGGGGAAAATAATTTATGCAGACGAAGTGGAAGTACATGAGACTCAGGAAAAATAGGGGGAAAAAGTTGTAAGTTGTGTGAAGAATAGGATCAGGGAAATGATATGAGAGCCCAACAAATTAAGTGAAAGATGGGGTGAATACTTCTGTAAGTTATTAGATCAGGAAAGCAAAGGTGATTCTGAGGCAGAAGCAGATGATGTCACAGTGAAGGATGGAAGCACAGGAGGGATCTCAAGAAAAGAGATTGCCGCCCCGGTGGCGCAGTGGTCTAAGACGTTGGCCTATGATCATTCGTCCGTAAGGGGTCCAGGTTCGAATCCCGGTCAGGCATGGATGTTGTGTTTGTCTTACGGCACTGGCTCTCTCCCTTCCCTGGAACCAGTGACCCTAAATTAGGGACGGGCGACTGCTTATAGCCCATTGAGTTGCTCACGGTGGTCGTTAAACCTCCAATCAAAAAAAAAAAGAAAAAAAAAGAGATTTGTAAAGCTCTGAAATCTCTTCGGAATGGTAAGGCTGTGGGAGTTGATGACATAACTGCTGAGATGTTGAAATATGGTGGTAACTTTAATTGACTGGTTAACTGAAATTTGCCAGTTGTGCTGGAAGTTAGGAATGATCCCTTGAGATTGGAAGGATGCTATCATTGTTCCCTTGTATAAGGGAAAAGGTGATCAAACTGACTGCAAGAATTATTGTGGTATTAGCCTTCTGAATGGGCCAGGGAAAGTGTTTGATAAGGTCATTATTGAAAAAGTACGGTGTCTTACATCAAAGAAAGTGTGGTATGTTCAGAGTGGTTTTATGCCTGGTAAAGGCTTCACTAACCAAATTTTTGCATTTCATATGATTTAGTAAAAAATGAAGTCCTGGCTTTCCTAGATGATCATATGATAGTTGCAAAGACATTATAGGGATTACTTAGGAAAAAATTTGTTAATTCTTAGCATCAAATTTTTGGGTAGTAACCCCACCCTTCATCAGGACGAACACTACAGTAAGTGTTGCCAACATTGGGTAAAACTTCAACCTTTAAAATCATTTAAAGTAGTTCCTCTTCTTCTCTCAATCTCTAGACCTTCAAACAGTTTTCTCTTGAAGAAATGCTTTTGGTGGGTCAGAATTTCTATTGAGTGACCTTGACAGACATGTTCAATCTACTGGACATAAAATCCTTTAGGACTCAGTAGAAATTCTGACCCACCAAAAGCATTTCTTCAAGAGAAAACTGTTGGAAGGGATTAGAGATTGAGAGAAGAAGAGGAACTACTTTAAATGATTTTAAAGGTTGGAGTTTTACCCAAAGTTGGCAACACTTACTGTAGTGTCTGTCCTGATGAAGGGTAGGGTCACTACCCGAAAATTTGACGCTAAGAATTAACAACTGTTTTCCTATGTAATCCCCATAATCTGTCTTTGTAACTATCTTACGTATGATGATTGACAAGTATCTGGCTGTTGGTAGGAAAGTTCTTGCTGCCTTCATAGATTTAGGAAAAGCTTATGACCAAGTAAATAGGACACTTTTGGGGAAGGTATTGAATGAATATGGTGTTGCTGGGAATCTACATAACAGTGTAAAGGTCATGTATGCTGGCAGTAGAGCTTGTGTACGAGTGAATGGTGTTTTATCAAAATGGTTTTCTATTGGTGCAAGAGTCAGACAAGGTTGTGTAATGTCACCATGGCTGTTTAATATATTTATGGATGCGTGATGCCAAAATAGATAATACTGGTTATGTCTTCATGCTATTTGTGCGTGCTGTTTGCTGATGTCACTGTCCTGTTGGCAGAGAGCAAAAGTGAGTTGCAGATTATGTTGTCCTGGAAGTACGAAGTTTGCATGAAATTCAAACTGAGTATAAATAAGGGAAAAACCAAAGTTATGGTGTTTGAGAGAGGAACTGGTGGTACTGAATGTAATATAAGTCTAAATGGCACAGTGATTGACCAGGTGAATGAGTTGGTATATTTAGGAAGCATGTTTGACAGAAAGAACAAATTGGATGGTGAAATTTGTTGGAGAGTGAATTCTTCGTTGAAAGTCATGACTGCTTTGGGAGGTTTTCACAGGAATGATGGGTTCTCAAGAGAGTGCCGCATGGCTGTGTATGAAAGTGTAATTGTTCCTGCTCTGATATATGGCAGAGAAACCTGGGTACTACAAAAGAAACATAGGAGTCATGTGTGTGCTGGAGAAATTCGTTACTTATGGGGGGTTTGAGGCAAGACACTTTCTGATTGTGTGAAGAATGAAGATGTGTTGCAGTTGTGTAATGTGAAGCAAAATATTGTTAGCAAGGTGGAGACTAATATGCTTTGGTGCTTTAGCTATGTTGAAAGAATGAGTGATGAGATGCTTACTAAGAAAATATTTTTAGCCCAAGTGGCAGGAAGGGAAGTACAAGGAAGTCATGGGAGGATCAGATTCATGAATGTCTGCATGAGAAAAAGATTATGAGTATGAAGATATTTGGAGCAGTAGGATATATTAGTGCAGTTTTTTCGTGAGGAAGAAAAGGGTGAATATTCAGTATATTTGAAGTTAAAAGAAATTTTTGAAGCTCCAAAGATTAAACTGTATCTTCTTTTTACAATCAACCATGCCACTGTTCACTGAAGTAAGCACCATGATGCAGCAAGATGCACCCATGATTCACATATTTCAAAGAGAGCTGACATCATTATTTAATGAATTAGTGTCAAGATTTATTAAGCCTTCTGCTGTGACTGCTGCAGCTTCTGTGTTTGACATGGACTTTTCACATGGGAAGATCCAGAAAGAAGATGATGACCTATTATTGGAGGAAAGCATGACAGTATATCAAAAATTCAAATTTGTCACCAATAGAGTTGCACAATTTTTATTTTATTCCTCTGTTACACAGTACTATAGTAAGGCATGTATGTACATGTAGAAGTTTCCTTTTGCAAAATGAGCTGTATCATCATTGTAAGGTTGCTAACATTGCTTTGCACCAGGAAACTAAATTCTCATCAGTTGATTTCTTTTTAAACTTGTTTTCTTTTTCCGATACAGAAAAAGATTTGGTTGAAGAACAGTTTGCCAAATTCTAAAGTGATCCTCTGACAGAAGAAATTGTAACTGCAGACAGAATTGACGTAGCTTGGAATTTAATATCATGCATTGATCATAATGGGTCATTTAAATACACTGTTTTATCAAAATTAATGACCACAACTCTTCTTATACCTCACAGAAATTGCACATGTGAATGAGTGTTTAGCATGGTTAAGAAGAATCTAACTGATTTTTGATCCAGTTTATGTGTTTCAACTTTGGAATCTTTAATAATTGAAAAATGCAAAGCTCGTGCTGATCAGGCTTGCTTTAATGCAGATCTATCTGATGCTGACTTATGCAAAGCAGAACAATCAGCGTATTTATCTTTGAAGTAAAGTAAGTTTGTTTCTAAATGCATTATATTTTTTGTCCAAACACTTGAGCTTATATTTATTTGTACCCACATATTCTCAGACACAATGAATGTATATTATTAAGATAATAAGGAAAAATATACATTTTATATTTAAAAAAATCTTTGTAATTTAAGGTGTTTTCAGTGGTTGTTCACTGTAGTAGCTATGCTGAGAATGTCACATTTAAAATTTGAAAAGACTGATAGTATAGCACCATATTGGTTTTGCAAGACTGCACGTTGAAGGTGATCATCGTGTGCTCCTGATGAGCTTCATGAAATGTTGGCAGGTTCAGAACCTGGGGCCCACAAAAAATGTTTCCAGTCGGACCCTGCAACTCCTAAGGCTGGCCCTGGGGGTCAGTGGTAGGCGACACAATGGATGCTGTGCATGCAAGTTCAAGTTTGTTTCCTGTAGAGGATTTCAAATGGTTTGGGTGGCTGTGTGATATGAGGCATTGACTTCTAATCATTTGTCTGAGATGGGTCCAGGTTCAGATCCTGTTGAAGCATAGATATTGTGTGTGTGTGGCTTCCTTGGAATGAATGGCACAAATTAGAGATGGGCGACTGCTTATAATATGTTGAGTATGGTTGTTAAACCCTCAAACAAAAAAAGAAAAGTGGTTTGCCATGTGATTGGGTGACTGATGCTCAGCATCACCACTCTTCTCATGGCTGAGAGCAAGACTGTCCATTCTGTATGGGCCTGTTGTCAGATCTGTCTTCTTATCCTGTAGTCGCTCTAGGCCAACCACTTCCTAACCGATGGCTGTGCACATGTTGTCTCATCTGCAGCATACAATAACAATGCACTGTCATTGTAGTAGCCAACATGTGTGTGACCTAATACTCTATGTTAACTATCTGGCTTCATACAGGCCAATAATGTGTCTTCTTTTGAAGTTTGTTAGCTGATGATCACAGTACTGATGAGTTCTTAACATTCTACTTGTGATGGTTTTACTCCAGGAGTAACTTTTCAGCAATTTTCGGCAGTGTTATATGGAAAGACATGTCAGACTCGTACTAATGGATAACTGCATTCATTCTGTTATTCAAGCTTTTCCTGTATGGGTTCAATAGTGGACTCGCTTACATAGCTGGAAGTTACAATCTTGCCTGCCAATTTGCATGCAATTTATATCACTACTACCTGGTGTTTCGATTTTTTTTTTTTTTTGCAGTCTATTTCAGCTAATTCTGCTTTTTTAAGAAAGCACTGATTGCTATAATACATTTTAAATTTATACCCCATATTTACTTTCTCTAGGAGCCCTTGAATTCTGATGATGATGTCAGTGATGAGGATCCTGCTGATCTCTTTGATACTGATAATGTTGTGGTCTGCCAGTATGATAAAGTAAGTTATTATTTCTTGTAATTCATGATAGTAAGAATAAGTAGTTGTGTTTCTCTTTATTTCATACATGTGTATGATAAATGAATACAGAAATGTTAATTGCTCTCTAGTTCATTATGAAAGAATTACATTCATGAACTTAAATATATGATTTTTAACTGCTAGGACATCTAAGTGCCATGACAGATGTTGGAGATTCTGCATCAAAGAAGATAATTTCATGTAATCAGTTTTTTAGTTTTATATACAAATTATGTATGTTTGCAGCAGTCATAGTACACTGCAAACAGGTTTTTACATTTTTGTGATCAGTACACAAAATATGGTCACATTTAATATTCAGTCTTTTAAGCAAAGAGTTTGTCTCTCTTTATTCCAGGGCAGTGTAATGGAACAAAGAGAGACAAACTCCAGTGTCTCTAAATATTCTTAAAATATTTAAATTTTTGAGTAAAATTTTGTTTTTCACATCACATCCTCTGTGTGTGTCTATATACAGGCTTATTACAAATGAAATAGACAGTTTCAACATTTTATAAAACCAAAACTATGCAAGATATTGATACTTACAGTGCATCGTTCTATCACCAATGGTAATGATTTTATTATATAGATGGCATCACTAAAAGATTGTACGTTTTCAACATCACATGACCAGTCAGGCAAGATACCTGCAAATGGTGTGGTGAAGGCATTCTGCATACTGGAATTAAACAAAACTAATTCTGTTACTGTTGTGAATGGTGTTTTAGAACATTTTTCAAGAAATCTCCACTGGATAAACAATCCGTCTAAGACTGACACAATAAATTTTAAACAAGATGTTTATATGTAAAGGTAAAAGTCCAGGGAAACCGTATGTATCTGGTGAACAAGTGGAGTGTGTTTGCGCCATTTACCAACAGAGCCCCAAGGAAATCCACAACAGTGGCAGGTCAGGTGTTACAAATTCTACAACCAACTGTTTGGAAATTTTTTGAAGAAGTGGCTGAAAATGACTCCCCGCAAACTGCAGTTATTGCAAAGTCTAAGACAGAGCCACACATCACAATTTCTGCACAGAAATGCGGGAACGCTTTGAAGAAGGTGGTTTTAGTGAACATCTAATTTTCAGCGAAGAATTTACTTTTTTAAGTGGGAAAGTTAACAAACATAAAACATTCACATATGGGGGACTGAAAATCTTAGAGCAACCATGGAGCACATGTAGGGTTCCCCAAAGGTTATTGTGTTCTGTGCTATATTCTGCACAAAAAGGGTATGACTCCTTCTTTTTCCAGGAAAACACTAATGAGAAGTTCTTATTTCAATATGCTAATTAACATGTATTTGGTTGGTGCCTCAACTGCACGAAGATAGTGACAACTTCATTTTCCAATAGGGTAGAGCACCACCCCACTGGCATTGGGAAGTTAGAAATTACCTCGATGCAAATCTTCCACATCTCTGGACAGTATGTTATGTGTTGGTCACCACAAAGTTAAGATGTAACACCCTGTGACTTTTTTTTTTTTTAATTTTTTATGAGGCTATGTCAAAGACAAGATCTTTGTCCCTCCTCTTCCTATTAGTTTAGTTGATCTGAAACAACATATCACAACAGCTGTTGCTGAAGTTAATGAAGATATGTTAATGCGTGTTTGGCAAGAATTCAACTACTGCATTGATATATGCCATGTTACTATGGGTGCACACATTGAACTTCTGTAAGTTGCTGTAACAAACAACAAGAGTGTTTCTATAAAATGTGCAATGTGAGTGTCAATATCTTAAATGGTTTAGTTTTATAAAATGTTAAAACTCTATTTCATTTGTAATAACCCTGTATAATGATTTACTGTGAAGTGCATGTACACTTTCTGTCACACAGTTCCCTAAAGAGTTGCTGTGATAATGACTAACTGGTCTAGCTCCAAGCATGGAGCTGGATGACACTGGATCCAGTGTCACAGGTGGTCTCTTTGAAGAACCAGGCAAAACCCCATTGTGACCAGCATTCCATTTTCATGGAGAATGAATGTGCGGTGAAATTTGCTTTCTCCTGTGCATCTAATGCTTATGAGAAGTATTTCTAAAATAGTAAATTATCTTAATTATCTTATAGGAAAAGCTTCCCACAGAATTGCCAGGTAAATAAAGAAAGAAATCAGGGTCAGGTACATAAATGTGTGAGGAATAACTGGGAAAGCAATAGAATTAACTGAGGAATTAGAAAGATTCAGCCTAAGTGTGGTTGTTGTTATTAGTGAGACCACAAGAAGTTTATATCAGGGTGATATGTTTTTGGTGGCAAATGTAATGTGATTTATTATTGTGTAAGGAAGGGTCAAACACATGCTGATGTGGCATCAGCATTTGGTGATACAGTAATGGTTTTTAGATTGTTCATTAGAGGGGCTGTTTTTGAAGTAGATAGCATGGACTTAAAGTTGTGACAGGCTGTGGGGCAGTAAAAGTTTCTAGTTCTGAAGAAGTGGATTTTTTTTTTTTTTTTTTTTTTTTTTTTTGAGGATTTAGATATGGTGATTAAAACTAGAGAAAAAGGAAAAGATTGCTGTCCTTAGGGACTTCAATGGAAAAATTGGAAATGACAGTAATATGTAATGTATAAATTTGGGGAGAACTGATTGTCAAATGTAAATGGGAAAGGACACACTGATTTATTAAAGTATTGAACTCTTAGTCATTAACATTATCTATCTGTAGACTCAAAAGCATCCACAAATTTATTTGGTAGGAAGAGGGTAGAAATTGGAAGAATTGTGGTTGCTTGTGTCATAGTAGAGGTCTCTAAAAAATGTAGTGAAGGGTATTAGAGTTTTCAGAAATTTTTAAAAATAGTGATTATTATTTTTGTAGCACCCACTTTTAAAGAGTCAGTGTTCATGTGATTAAGAAATTGGCAAAGTCATTAAGACCCATCAGGGATGATAGACTGAAGAATGTAAAAGTGAGTATGTTTACAGAAGCTAATTAATGAAGGTTATGACAAATTTGAAGTCTCGCCATTTGAAATCATTGAGCTTTAGCGGAACAAGTACAAAAAATTGGTTATTAAAGCTGTCAAGGAAACATGTAGTGTAGTAAATGTGAGGACAGGAAAGTCAAGTGCACAGTAGAAGTGAGTAAATCTGTCAAGCAAAAAAATCTTGAAGTATTTAAGCTGTTTGTCACAAGCTAAAAAAGAGGGTTATCAAAGAGCTCATTAAAGGTAAAGTGTGATTTGTTATGAGTGTAAAAAAAGTGTGTGTGTGTTACCCAGGAATTAATCAAGATAAGCAGCTCTACATTACCAGAGGATATATTGCATGGCTGGGGTGTATATTTTGAAGACTTCTTGACTGAAAAATTAGGCACGAAAAGGGCTGATAAATATTCCTTACAGTAATGTTGATGATGACTAGGAGGATTGAAGGTCCTAGGTGATCATGAAGTGAGAGATGCTGTTTTGTCTTTTAACTGTGATAGAGCTGCAGGCTATGGCAAAATTAATCCAGAATTGATTAAATATAGAGGATAGACAGGTGCCCTTTGGTTGCACAGAAGCATTAAAGTACCATGACAAAGTGGTTTGGTTCTGAAGACTGGCAAAAGTCAGTCATTGTGTCAGTATATAAGAAAAGGAATAGGAGAGATTGCAATAAGTACTGGGGCATCTCCTTAGCACTGCTTGCATTTTTGTGCTCAGGCAGCTTTCTGAAAAGTTCCATGAGGTGAGTGGGTTTTTTTTTTTTATGATATCCATTGATTTTTGAAAAGTCTTTTGACAAAGTACTTAAGAAGATATTATTCAGGGTGGTAAAAAGAGTTATTGAGTGAAAGGCAGGCTGTTGAAATCATTTGTGCAATCCTGTACATAAAGGGTCTTCCAGCAATCCGAATGAAAGGAAATACTGGTAAGGGATTTGAAATTAACTCTGGAGTAAGATCAGGTGTAGACTATCCCCATCATTTTTAGTAAACTGTGTGGATGAACTGCTCAAGGAAGGAAAGTTAGTTTTAGATGTTGAGTTGCTGACTCTGGGAGGATATCGAAAGCCAGATTTAATGTGCATTACTTCATACTACATCATCATAATTGATGCTTAGGTGGCCAGTAGTACTCTCCCACTGGATGTGGCTCATAAAAAAGAAAAAAAAGTAGTACTATTCTTGTAATTCTTATCTTTGTGAAAGGATTTGTGCTGGTTTCAGTTCTGTTCCAAGCTTTACATCCTGCGCTCTATCTCCAAAAGTGCGTGGGCTCCTGTAACAGCGGGAAACCTTGTGAATTTTGGTTTAAATAAAAAGGATCTCTTTTTCATCTATCCGCATGATGTGTTGGGGTCTTTGCAATGCATCTGTGTCTTCAATTGCATGACTGCAGTGGTGCCATAGGATGTCCTTTTGGGTGTCAGATAAGAGGTTGGTGCTTATTGTTATTTCAGGTAGTCTGCCCAGTGCCGGTGTAATACTGAGGATTGAACTGACTGTTTTGCAACGCTATTGCCTGCAGAGTTGTCCTGGCTGCTGTATTACAAGCATCTTTCCATCTGTTATTGTGATTTTTTCATGTCTTTATACCTTTTATACAGCAAGTTGAATGTATCATGTCATCTTTTCATCTGTTATCACTGATGTAAGTTTTGTTATTTTGTAGTTTGTATTTATCAGGTACTGCAAAAAATCCTGTCAATTTTGTAGGGGTTAGAAATAATAACACGCTATCCATTTCAAACTATGGTTATTCATCAGAATAGCAGGGTGTCTACCAAGTCACGGAAGTCACCGAAAGAGCACGAAATGAAAAAATGGTCACGGAAGTCAAGGAAAGGTCACGGAGTTAAAGTCGTAGGTCACAGTCAATTTTTTCTTTCTTTTTTTTTTAATTTTTTTCCCTTTGTGACTTACCCTGTAAAAATCGAATTTCAGCTTTGAGCTAAAAAGAAGTCTTTGCCCATGATGATGACATCAGTTTCTTCCTTCAGACAAGTTCTGAAGGGACACACCGTGATACCCTTCTCCCGGTGCTGTTCTCCCCTTCAGCGTTCATTGACTCTTCTTAGCACTTTGCCAACCGCAGTTCTCCCAACTGTGGGCCAACAGTAAGGTCTTTTTGTATAACGTAATCAATAACCTGCTTGTTTGCTTCACAGAAAAATTCGTCGCAGGTCATTCGGGCTGGGCGTTGTACCTGTATATCGCAAAAACGGGTTTAGTTTTACATCGAGGCTCTGTTTTTTTAGCTACCGGTACTACGATGTGTTGTCCTTCGCGATGTATCGTGAAGTACGGTGTTCATGAAACCACACGATGGCATAGCGTACATCTGAGCTTCTTCACAAATGATGGGAATCCATCACGAAGCAGACACAATGTTTAAACCGGTTCTTATCGGGCCGCCGCGAGTCGATGATGCCAAATCTGCGAATTCGCATGTACTGCTATCTGCCAGCAGAAATGATGTTTGAACAGGTTTTGATCAGTACGATTCCGAAACTGTAAATCCTTCCAAGTCATAATAAACGCTGCTGCATGTTTGTATGCCGTGACTGCAATCTCCAGGATTTCGGGAATTTACCGCAGTTTAGGAAGTATTAATAGTTGGCAGGTAATTAGCACGTCTTTTGTAAAAAAGATCGTGCATACAGTAAAAATCGATTTGTTCATCCGTCCGTGGACATCACCATATCTCTGCAGCTATTAGTCCGGTTTGAAAAACTCTTTTTGCGTTGGGAAGCTTAAAAGGTGAGAATGATGATCCTGGCATATGCGCAACTTCACCGCTAGAGGACGTAAATGCAGATGATATTGAATTTAAAATGCATTTTATTGCATACATTTGCTTCTAAATATCCGATAGAAAAAAATATTTTTTCCTTTCTATGCCATTTATAATGTAGATTATTTTAGGCGCAGTTTCATGTTCAAGTAATGCATATATTTTCTACTAGGGGGCATAAAGGTAACTTGCGTTTCCCCCGATATCTCTACTTCCAGAACTCCGATTTGAAAAATTATTTTTGTGTCTGATATTGCTCCTGATGAGAAATGTTTTTCATGTAATTTCAAAATTTTGGTGAAGTATGATTTGGCCACCAGGGGGCGTAAGGGTTTATTTCTGCTTCTGATGTATTTGCAGCAAAATCCGAGCTTCTTGAAAAGTCGACTGAAAAAATTCTTTCGTAGACCACCAATACTGCTCACCTTGGGAAACGTTTTGAGAACATTTCCTGCTTAAAATAGCACATAGTTTTCCCTGCCAGGGGCGTAGATGTATATCTTATTTTTGTTGGTATCTCTGCTTCCAAGAGTACGATTTGAAAAATTCTTTCTTTGTTGGAGAGCGTTTCTGGTGTGAAATGTTTCTCATATAGTTTCAATTTTTTCAAGTAATGCATAGATTTTCCACTAGAGGGCACAAAGGTAACTTGAGTTTTCCCACTATTTCTGCTTCTAAAACTCTGATTTGAAAAATTCTTTCTGCATTGGATACTGCTCTTGATGAGAAATGTATTGCATATAATTTCTAAATTTTGATAAAGTATGGTTTGGCCACCAGTGGGCGAAAGCGTTTTTTTCTGCTTCTGATGTATTTGCAACAAAATCCAAGCTTCTGAAAAAGTTCTTTTGTAGACCGATACCGCTCACCTTGAAAAACGTTTTGAAAAACCTCCTGCTTAAAATAGCGCATAGTTTTCCCCGTCAGGTGGCATATATCTTATTTTTGTAATATCTCTGCTTCTAAGCATGTAATTTGAAAAATTCTTTCTTTTTTTGGGAAGTGTTTCTGCTGCGAAATGTTTCTCATATAATTTCAAATTTTTCTTAACGCCCAAGTCTACCACTAGAGGGTGTAAGCTCACATTTCCGTTTACAGCAAAATCTGCAGGACTAAAAACCCGATATAAAAGATTCTTTTTGTTCAGATACTATTAGCTATTCAAACGCTGTGTGTATTTTCTTCCCAAAATAATACCCAATTTCGCTGCCAGGGGCACCAATGTTTAATCTGTTTTTCTTAATATCTCTGCTTCTCAATGTACAATTTAAGCAATTCTTTCAGCACCGGATGCCATTTACCTTTTGGAACACTTTAGGTTAGTATTTGAGGAGTTTCGTAGTTCACAGTTCTGCCACTAGGTGGTGCTTGTGTACTTCTGCTTGCAGCTGTATCTCTGCTTCTAAAAATCCTATTGAGAAATTTCTTATTTTTACTATATGCTATTCTCCACAATGGAGATACATACATACATATCACTAAGCTGTTCTCTGAGATTCAGAGGTTAGCTCCAAAAAAGGAATACAAACTACCAGAAATTTTTACTTAATGCACCCTAGTGGGAATTCTATGCATTATCCTCTTTAAACAATGCACAGAATTCCCGCTAGGGTGCATAAAGGTCAATACCTTTTTGTTGTTGTTTCTTCTTCCGGAAGACATATTTGAAAAGTTCTTTTTCGTTAGCATAGTTTTTTTTTCCATGAATATTTTTTTTACTTTCCCATTAGGCATAGAGTTATATCATGTTTCTTTCTTTATTTCTCTCTTTTAACTGTTCGATTTAAAAATCTGTCTCCGATACCTTCCTTCTGCTGTGAGAAACTTGTGCACAGTTTGTTAATTTTCGTTACATATTTTTTAGCTGCTGGTGGAAGTAAGTAGCTGTTTCTATTTCTGGATGTTTTATCAATTGAAGAAATCTGGTTGATATTTTTCTAACCGATTGCATTGGCTCTGAATAACTTTGATAAATTTAATTCGCATCAGAAAAGATTCAAGAGGTGCTCATTACAACCCAAAATTTGGTGTCATATTTCTTGTTTTCTTTTTTGTTCCTGTTTTAGCAAAACAGTATAAAGAGATGTATGGGCATTTAAAATTATATCTGTATAATTTTCCAAATGTCAGTCAGTGCACTACCACTCTTTCAGAGAATTATTTCATTTTTTTCAACATTTTCAAAATATTTAATCGGGCCTAGGCTAGGTAAAAAAAAACAAAAAAAAAACCTAACTACAGATTTCAGTACTTTCCGATGGAATTGTGCCATAAAAATTGGTATAAATGCACTGCACGTTGAGTAGGCAAACATAAAAACATTACACTTTCAAAATTTTTAGTCAAGCCTAGACTAAACTCAAACAAAAAAAGAGAGAAAAGGCCTGACTGTAGATTTGTATACTTTCCGACAGAATTTCACCTTGAAATTAGTTATAAATGCACTGCGTATTGAAGACACAAAAATATCACACTTTCAAAATTTTTAATAGGCCTAGGCTGGGCACAAAAAAAAAAAAAAAAAAAAAAGAATAGATAAATAAATAAAAATAAAGGCCTAACCGTATGTTTGGGTACTTCCTGGTGTAACTTCACCCGAAAACTCTATACAAATGTACTAAGCGTAAAGTAGATAGACCGAATAACATTATATTAACATACTCAACATATATTCAAAATAATAAAACTAAATGTTGCATCAAAATGTAAAGAAGCACTGAGAAAACAGAAAAGTCAGCAAGCAGAGAAAGAAATGGAAATCAGATGTGCTGTGGGAAGAATTAAAAAACTGAAAGGAAGAAAAAGTTATTGGAACAGGCTGAAGAAGCTAATGCAATAGAAACAGAAATTAAAGCAGCATACACATACAAACAAACTGTAGAGTTAAAGCTATGTCATACATTGCATTTGGATTGTTAAAGCTCTTCATTAGTACCCTGGGGGATCAATGTTATCCAATGAGGAAGTGTTAGATTTAAATAACTTTTTTTAGTTTTATGTATGCACAGTAATACCGAGCCTTACATGTCTACTTAATGCATGTTCGCTATAACATATGTACAACATTTTTTTTTTTTACCCATTCCCGACATAACTTATTAACATCACACTGAAGATTTCCACCAATTGGAAGCTGCATACTTTGGAATCTAGAAATCTTTGTTTACGGTACACTTGTTTTTGGCTTCTCTGATCGGAGAAAGAGGAATTCTCATTGGTATTGCTTTTTTATTGATTTACTAAGGACATGCTTGTAGAAATGTCTTCCAATAAAAGAAAAAGTGATGCTGAAAGTGAAATATTGGTAAAATGTCACGGATATCCATAAAATTTCAAGAAAAAGTGGACATAATAAATATGAGGCTGGTGAGTTAATAACTAAACTTTCAGACTATGAAATGGTCCTAGCCACCCCACATATTCAACAGACCATACTCCTATGTAATTTTTTTTCTTTTGCTACATAACAAACACACCTTAAGTTCAACCTATGGAATTATCAGCCTTTTTAGTAAACAGCTGATAATTTAGAGACAAAGAAATAGCCTAGCTATTGCCACTTTTGAATTGTATTATTTATCGCATCATGATCTGAAGACAGCTTATTTTAGTAATGGTTAGTAAGGACAAGGCAACTGTTAAACAGTTTAGTCATGATTATAATATTTTGCATGCAGTATCACGGGAACTTCGATAGTGCATGGAAAATGATGACATGGTAATGCATGGTTGGACTTTGACATAAACATTTTGTCCACAATTTGTGACTGATTTGGAAGGATTTGAACCAACTGTTAGATTGATAATATTGTTCAAGAAATTCTCTAGCTACCTGAAAAGCTTGATTTGGAAACTGATGATGTGAAAGAATTGTTAGCATCACACAGTAAAAGACTTAGCACTTAGGGCTTGATTGAACTGGAAACATGATCAGGGAAAGTGGCTTATAAGAAGACTCAGTTGAATAAATTGCTAAAGAAAACCTACACTAACAAACATTCTCGATAAAACTTTCAAAATCATAGAACAGCTTGTAAATAAAATTGATAAGTGTGGCCCTGATATTGAGTGCAGTTCTTCAGTTATTTATATGTTCAGATACTTTGTGCAGAAGTGTGAAGCTTGTTTTGAAAAGCATTTATTTGCTGAGCAAATAGTGTTATCAAAAATTGGAAAAAATTGCCATTAATTTTAATTGTTGATAACAGTCGAAACCTTTATAACGTACTTTCTATACTCGCTTAACGTACTTTTGTGTAACGTGCAGGTTTCCCGGTTACAAGTAATTCTTTATAGTGCGATACTTTGAGTTTTTCACTAATTGCAAGCTTATTGGTAAAAAAATTGCTATTTATTTTAACTTTTTAGAAATCATTTTATATATTTAATTTACCCTTTTAATTTCTTAATTACATAATCAGATTTTATATTTAATTAATGAAAATGGCCAAACTGCTACACTATTGACAGAAAGAATAGTCGAGAAAACTTAGCTTTAGGATCAAGAAATGTCCCGTAAAAGTCAAGGAAAGGTCAAGAAAGGGTCAAGAAATTGAGTCTCCTGAAAGTGGTAGACACCCTGAATAGTGTCCATCACAATCAAGTAAGTTCTTCCAGTGTGAAATCAGGTCATAGGTGCCTTTTTAGTAAATGGCTGATAATTTAGAGACAAAGAAATAGCCTAGCTCTTTTCCTCGAGCTTGTCTGTTCGGGAAAGTCATCTGCCAGAAATTGGTGTCCAAGTCACAGAAAAGGTGATGGCTGGTAGACAAAATGTCCAGGAAAGGTAAAACTTCCCATCTATCTCACTGTGTGTAGTCTGGCATTGGCTGTGAGCAACAATGTGGGCCGCTTAAGAGTCACCAGTGCAGGTTGCAATTTGTGCAGCTGATCATGCACTCATTGCAGCATGCCACAATATACCTCTACCATGATAGTGTTACTGCCCTGCAATAGCTCATAGAGAATACTTTCTGTTGTCCAAAAAGTAGTAAGGAAAATCTTCCCGGGATAAAGATCGTGTTTGGGGTATTTCCGTGTGCCTCATTGGCTGAAAGCCATTGATATCACCATCTGATGAACATTATCAAACGGTACCCATTCTCATCACAAGTGATAATTCAGTTCAGTAAAGGCTCATTATTTTCTCACAGATGCAAAGAGCAGCAAATGTTGAAGGCAAGACTGTGTTTGGCTAACAACTGGTGAAAAACCCACTTGTTTAGTTTTCTCACCTTTCCGGGCATGTGGAGGTGAAGCCACACTGTAGATTCTGAGATCCCAAGAATGTTCATCATGTGGACGCAGGTTTGATGAGAATCTGACTCAGTCAGGGATTGAATTTGGTCATCAACAATTTCCGAGTGCCCAGAATAGTAGACTTCTTTCTGCTTTTCTTCTCTGTTCCAAAATTTTAGAAAAAATCAGCCCTACGATTTTGAAAGTCATTTTCCCTAAAGGCTTGATGTATGTTACATGTTAAATCTGATCCTTTCCACCCAATTTAAATTCATAAAGCAAAGTACACTGAATTTTCACTTCCATTCACACCATTCTGACTTCTTGTCATACTACTGGTAAGAAACTGACGGAGCCACATTTTGACTTCTTGTCCAACTACTGATGAGCAACTATAGATAACAGCATGATGATTCTACTGCTATACAACAATTGGTCAAATAGGGCTTTCGTATTTGCATATGTGTCAGATTTGCTGTTCAGCGAAAAAATGACAGGCCTTTTTGCAGTACCTGTGATGTATATGGTACATGTTCAGACAAATAAACATAGATGGTGGTTTTGACATAGGTTGTTTGCTGTATGCAGATGAATTAATGCTGATTTCTAGGTTTATAAACAAATTGAAGCATAATATAGACTACACATTTGGGTTAGATTCTATGCTTTTGTCATCATTTTTTAACCAAGCTGCTAAAAACATTGAGCAATCATCGATTGAAAGGCCACTTCATGTAATATGATGAAAACAATAATGAAGAAAAAATTCACGCATGATTTATTGTGTATTAAACATTAAAGTATTAGATCTTTCAGCTGAATCATCAGCCTTGTTCACACTAGCAGCAAGCACTCACATGGTTGACATCATTTTGTAGCTGTTGCCAGTAAAGATTTCCAAATAATTGGAATAATGAAGGGTGCATCCAAATTACGAGAGTTTTTACTGAAGAGTTTCAATGCTTTCCCTGTAGCGTAATAAAAATTGGTTTGAGAAAGGTACAATCCTTTTGGTGCTGGTCCAGTTTGGAGAGGCAGAGGTATCTTCAGCTGTCAAATGAGAAAACGCAGTATTAGGAAGTATTTTTCTGACATCCCTTTTATGTTCCATAATTCTGTAGTTGATTGAACGAAAAGTGCTACCATTATAACATTTTTTGGCTGAGGAAGTAAACACAAGAGATGAAGCAGACTCAGGGATGTACCCCAGGACTGTCTAAATGATCTGTCTTTAGATATTGATGGTTGTAGGAGAAGGATTGATTGCAAGCCTGTAACCTAATTTTTTGAAAATTTTGACAAATTTGTAAGTGAAAGAATGATGGAATGTAAACAGGATTTCAGAAAAAGCCTTCCTACTTATGCACTTTTTCTTTTGACAATTGAAGATACATCCGACTCTCCAAACTAGACCAGCACCAAAAGGATTGCACCATTCTCAAACAAATTTTCATTACAATACTGGGAAAGCATTGAAATTCTCTTTAGTAAAAACTTGCCATTCGGACGCACCCTTCATGTTCTGGTTATTTGGAAATCTCTACTGGCAACAGATACAAAAACTATGTCAATTACGTGAGTCCTTGCTGCTAGTGTAAAGAAGGCTGATGTTTCAGCTGAAAGGTCTTGTTATTCTTAATGTTCAATACATAGTAAATCGTGCATTAAATTTTTTCTTCATTATTGTTACATTGAGCGAATAAGGAAAAAGAAGTTAATTCTAGTAACACACTTTTTTAGAACGTTTTGTTCCTTCTTTTTTGCGTATATTATATGTGATTTGCATTTTATTATTTGTATTTTACACATCTTAATTTTAGGGCAAGCAACTTGGAAGATAGGAAGGGGGATGTTCTCTTGCAACAGTTTGTTTATTCATTAAAGGGAGAAGCGCATGCAGGCTTCAATGTATTCAGCCAGCTCGAACCGAATAGTCTTTCTCAAACAGAAGAGCAGACATGCCAACTCTCCGGATTTAGGCAGGAGACTCCGGATTTTCAGCCCTTCCTCTCTCTCTCCGGATGAATGTCAAATTCTCCTGATTTTCGCCGATAATTAGCCGTTACGATGGTGGAACTTCCATCAACTACTGCCTTGGATCGATGCAGAAGAAAAAGATTTCGAACCACCTGTGAAATCTTTTTCTTTCTGCGTTGATGCAAAATGGCATTACAGTCATCAGTTTTGTACTTTTCCTCTTTTCATATCTGCAAAAAGAATGCCACCCCTGATGGCACAGTGGTGTAAATGCTGGCTTCCGACAAATCGTCCGAGAATCCCGGTGAAGCATGGGTGTTGCATTTGTCTTACGGCACTGGCTCTCTCCCTTACCTGGAACCATTGGCCCTAAATTAGGGACGGGCGACTGCTTATAGCCTACAGAGTTGAAACCTCTAAACAAAAAAGAAAGCTTGATACTTCCACATTTGTTTTGACAGATGCCAATGTCTTTGTTGATTCCATTTCACGGTAATGATGTGCAAATGAGGTAAAAAGTGTCTCGATGACAAACACTATATATATACACAGTCAAGTAACATTACTGTGATCACCTCCTACTTTTGACGTCAACAGCGCGTAGCCAGTAAAAGAAGGCACGTGTCGTTAGCTGGCTTGGAGGGTATATAAGGTGTGCTGTAGGCATTCTGAAAACATATCACTCATTGCTGTCATGAATAAAAGGAGCATTTATCAGATTTGCAAAAAGGGTTGATTATCGGCTTTTGGGCCAAGGGTGGCAGTATTTCTGAAACAGCGTAGTTTGCGAACTGTTCTCATGCTGCTGTGGTTAAAGTGTATCATGAGTGGAGAAATAGAACCATTGCGAATAAGCGATGTGGAAACTGCGGAGCACCACGTGCCATTGATGTGAGAGGTGAGCATTGGCTGCGAAAAAACGTGAGGGCCGATCAACCAGCTACAGTGGGGCAACTCACTGGCCGAATGAACCAGGGGGCTACTGGAAGTGTGTCTAAAACGACAGTTCAGCAAACCCTGCTGTGTATGGAGCTCCAATGCAGACAGATGGTCACTGCACCTATGTCAACAAAGGTGCATCAGCAAAAAGGCTTACATTTGCATGGCAGTATCGGATTTGGACCTATTGGCAAAAGATTGCCTTCTCTGATGAGTCATGTTTTCTGCTTCATCGAACGGATGGACATTGGAGTATAAGGCGAGAAACATCGGAGAACAAACACTCTTCAACCATTGCTGGAAAAACACAAGCTGGTGGGGGCAGCATTATGGTCTGGGGAATGTTTCCATGGCATTCCCTGGGTCCACTCATACCTGTGGAAGGCACTATGGACCAAATTCATTATGAATCCATCCTTGCAGACCACGTACACCCATACATGCTGATTGTCTTCCCTAGGGCAGACGGGATCTTCCAGCATGGCAATGCGACATGTCACACAGCTAGAAATGTCAGAGAGTGGTTGGAAGAACACAATGAAGACTTCTAAGTACTTCCCTGGCCCCCAATTCCCCAGACTTAAACCCAATTGAGCATCTGTGGGACCATCTCGATCGTGTTATTCACTCTATGGATCGTCCACCACGTACTATCCAGTAGCTGTCAGATGCACTGCAGTCAGCATGGCTCCACATACCTGTGAACACCTTCACACTTTCATTCACTGCAAAAAATTTCACTCACTTATATTAAAAATCGGAAAAAATTTGCTTTAAAAAAATTTCTCCCAGTCCAATTGTCATACAATGCCTTCATCAAAGAGCTCACCTGCTCTAGCGCTAGAATGCTGTGGAGGGTCAGTAATTGATTGACAGATGGGAATTACCCTGCCTTCTCCTTGCAGTTCTTTCTTTCAATCCCTCGCCTCAACAAAGCCGTGTGCACTTAATGATAAACAGTTGAGTTGCTGCGAATTCATTTAATGACTTAGGGAGTAGTTACAGTTGGCCTTGCCTTGTAAATGAAAGATGATGTTAGTACGATGTTTTTTGTTGCCTTCGCTCACAACCTAAAAAGGAAAGGGAAAAACAGTTGTAAAAAACAACATGTAGGCCATTTTGCATTTTCATTATCTTGTGGAATCTACATATCTGAAAACGAATTTCAGTAGGGGAAAGGGGTGTTGATGTTTGGGGCGTTTTTTGTTTTTTTCCCCACGAAACTTTTAGAAAATACACTACTTCTGGAAAATTGTTTCTATGTGTAAAAAATAGCGCTCATGTAATTTTATGAGCTGTAGAAATTTCCCAATTTTTCAGGGGTTCGCTAGTGTTAGGACTCTCTGCTCCTTTCTCTCACAAGATGAGACATGCATGGGCCTTAGGTATGCTATCAGTTTTCTCATTAGTGTTGGGGCTCTCCGCCCATTTCACACTTACTGTCAGCATTGTCGTGATTTGTTTTGTTAGTCACTGTCTGAGTTCCAGAGATGGAGAGGCACATGTAGCATTTGCACAGTTATTTATTTGCTCATTGTGACTATGGTATAGTTTTAAGTGTTTAGTGCAATATAGTTTGACTTAATACTGATTGTGGTTTATGAGGTTTTTTTGTTGAGTGAGCTGAAATATCAAGCGATGTAAACATGAAGAAGAAAACAAAAATTGCTGAACAAAAATTCAAAACTTTTTCCACTGTTCAGTGGCCTTGTTTGCATAAATCTTCAAGTTCACGACATTGTGCATTTTGTTCAGTGTGCAATTTTAATTTTTCAATTAAACATTGTGGGTTTTATAATTGCTCACTCCATATGGTGTCAAAAAAACATTTTCTCAAGAAAGTTAAAGCACAGGCTAAACTTTTAGCTGCTCTTTTCAAAAATAACACTGCTTAAGGGCAACAAACGCAAAAATATACTATTTACTTCTTTCCTAGTAGAGCATAATATAAGTACGTCTACAGCAGACCATGCTGGATATCTTTTTCTAGAAATGTTCCCCAATTCTGTAATTGTGAAAGTTATAATTGTGCTCACACAAAGCTGATGTTCTGTATGCATTACATAGAACTTTCAGTTTTTTCAATGGCAGCTAATGGTAATGCTTACTGATCAGAATTCAGTCAAATTATATCCTGTTGTGTTAAGGTATTTTGATAGTAGTGAAGAAAAAATTGTTTCCTTAATGTTGTCTCTTTTGGAATGTGATTATAAAACTGCATATTGTATTTTTACTATGTTAGATAAGGAGATGCAAAAAACAAAAGCTATTCCATGGTCAAACTGTATTTTGTGTGGCTGTGACAATGAAAGTACTATGCTAGGGCATTTGAATGTTGTAGCTCCACATAAGAAAAAGGTTAACTCTTAAACACACACACACACACACACACACACACACACACACACACACACACACACACACACACACACACACACACACACACACACACACACAGAGGTTGTTCATTATTTATTCCATTTCATACTTATATGTGCTTTAGTAGGTATTTATTTCTACCTTTACAAGAGTTCTAAAAAAGAAAAACAGTTACTTGAGTGCCAAAATCTGTGCATGCTTAAAACACAGGAATGTTTAAAGCCTGTATCAACACAATGGTTGTCATTGATGGGCTTATGTCCCAGTGGTATGCCATAACAGAGTTACTTTTTACTGATTCAAAGTGATACAAAAGAAAACACCCTTGTCAAAACTGAGAAAGATTCTCAAATCCCCTGATACAAAATTGAATTTATTATTTCTTGTGGAAACACTACCATTGTTTACATCCTTGAATGTTAAATTACTAAGTGAAGTTTCTTTAATTTATGTCTCCTACTCATCTGTGCAATATTTTGTACACACTTTTCCAGAGATTATCGATGAAGATCTGCATATTGTAGGAATGGAATTTTCTAGATAACAAGTGGAACAATTTGATAGTGATATATAGTAAGCTGAAATGTAGATGCAGTGTGGGCCAAAATTTTGAGACTGAAGGATTGCAGTGAAACTGTTAAGTACAATCTCTTTCCTAAAGTAATGCTAAACCTCACAGCAATGCAGTTGCTGAAGGAATTATCAGTATCTTTAAGAAAATTTTGACAGACTTTCAGAAAGCATGTTTAAATACTGATAAGTGCTCTATTGGTTAAAAAAATTTATTTTTAAATAGCTGCCCATCAAGATGAGTCTGATGTAGATTTTACTTAGTTGTTTAACTTCTAGTGATGAACTTATTTTTCATCCAAATGTTAATTTCCAAGTCATTTAATGCACACTCATCTTGGTGTTCCATAAGCATAATTGATTGATGCACGTACAGTATTTTATTCTGAAATAAATTAAGTATGGTTTAGTCACTAAAAAAATGGGTAAACCTTGGAAAGTTGAATTTTATTTATTAAGTGGTGTTTGAACTCTGATCTGTGGTAAGTATTGAAAAGTAATATTTCATCTTTATCACTGACATCTTTATATTTGTGGTATTAAAGTAATATTTCATCTTTATCAATTGAAAAGTAATATTTCATCTTATTCTTCTATAATATAATTTCTTTGTAACTTGTGGCACTTCACTGAGGACCTTGCATGAAAGCAAATCTCTCCTTGGGGAAATGTAAGATAAGTTTTTAAAAAGTGGCAGTAGAAACAAAAGCTTTCAAAGAAGTCTTAATTGATTCAGAGATGCTGATTATTATAGATTTTCAGTAATATTAAGGGGTTTTTTTAATTGGCATCATGGACACGGTAGGGAAATGACAGAAAAATGCTATTTTGATTATTATTTTTGCTAAATTTTATTATCAAATAGCTGCAATAATGTTTTTCTGTAGAAATAAATCATTGCTATAAGATGACATAATTTTTTTGTTAGTGCTTCAGTTCAAGAAAAATATAAATTAACACAAAATTCACATGATTTAGATTTCATTCATACACAATTAGGTCTCAATGCTAGCAGTTATACCAACTGTAGCATTGCTGGTGATTTTAGAACTGCTGCAATGCCGACACTGATCAGTCCACTGATGCTAGATCTTGTTTCCAGTAATCTAAAGTTTTGGGGTATTGCTTATACAAGTGAACCTAAACTTGCAAACATAATGTGTTCCTAAAAATGCATTTGTAAGTTGAATGTTCATGGGTTTTTTTTTTTTTTTTTTTTTTTTCATGAGATGTATTGTTAGATTTGTCAGTTATTTCTGAAATAAATTAAGTTATAAAAAGACAGTAAAAATTCATACTTTGAAAAGAATTTATTTTATGTATTCTAATGAAGTTTATTGTAAAAATGCATAATCTGAAATGATGAAAGATATACGGGATTACGCCATATAATACAAATTTTGAAGATGACAATCCGATTTTTGAAGAAAGTCTTATGTAAAAGTTCCACAGATCACTTTTTTTTTCATACTCTTGTTTGTAGCAGGCCAGCTCTCTATTAATTGTTTTGCTGGTAGTAGAACTTCTTTTGGCATTTGTCCATTATCTTCTAGCACTTTGAAAACCACTTCAATTTGATTTAAAGAATCTGCAGGAAGTTTTGCTGTCAAAACTCTTCTAGGAGGGCTCACACTATTTCCATTGTCTTCATCTACCTCTTCTCTGGGTTTCTTCTGCATTTCCATTCTACATTTTAATTGCTACACTGTGTATTCAGATCACCCCTGTCAGAGTTCTGAACGTAATGGGCTCGAGAGTTTTAAGATACAGAAAACTGCTGTGATTCAGCCCTTATGCAGAAGAATAATTTTAGGGTCACTTACAGTGTTGTTTTTGTTTGTTTGTTTTTTGTTTTGTTTTTTACTGAAATTGAAATATTTAATCCATGTTTCAAGTGGAATTTTTGGTTTTATTGCAACTGGATTTCTATCAGAAACACATCCAACATGTGTTTGGGTCTTTTATATAACTGAGTTGCTCAAGTGCTTCTCTCACAAGAGGATTTGGGTGACCTTCTGTGCTTTATCATAGTATTTTTTAGCTAGATCATAAATTGTACAATCTATTGGGTTTAAATATAAAAGATCTGTGATCTCATGATTTGAGATCTCTCCTTCAATTCCTACCATTGCATACAGGGGTGTATGGGATGATAAATTTAAATGCTAAAAAAACTTAAATGCTACCTTAAATTAAATGTTACCCCAATTCAAGCAACACTTAGAAACCTAAGAACAGCTTGGTGACCTGTGTTTCTGAAATTTGATATTAATGTATGTAGACAAAAGCATGGATAAGTCTTTTGAAGATGTCTGCCTTTATGTTTTTGCAGACCTTTTTGATGATTTAATGGGCAGTTTATTGTGCAACTATGGCATGCATAATTTAGTATGCAATTTGTGTAGTAACAATTTAAGTGTTGTAACTGTGTGAGGGTGATATGCTGGTGTACCAGTAACCTTGTAAACTCTTTGAATGTACTTATCAAGCTCTAGACAAATGTCTTTTTCACCATTGAAATTCAAAATGTATTTTCCTCTATTCACGTCAGCAGTTATATTTTTACAGCAGGAATCTCCCTTTATATGTGTTTAAAAAAAGAACTTTGTAGTCTTTTATCTGAATTGTGTGTGCAATTTAGTATGCCATCAGCAGATCATTGGGAAAATAACATTTCACTGTTGTAATCTATATGAAGATCAATAATCAGAAAGAAAATTGTAATATTGTTATGGGATCAAAACCAAAACATCAAATGCTACAGGAAATCTGAATGAGGATGTTTTGATATGAGGGAATTTTACAAGGTAAGTTGCCATTGTACAATTAAAAAAAAAAAAAAAAATATCTGTCACCTGAAGCAGCAGATGTTGCATTAAAGCAAAATGTTTCGTGTTCGATATGTATGCACTTTGTTTGCAGTTTTGATACCAGAAGACTGACAGATTGGTACCTGAATTTGATCAGCACAAGTTTAAAAATTCTATTCTGCCATTACTTCTGGGGAAGGGGAAAAGAGTTGCTGTGGTACAAAAAAAAAAAACAGTATAAAAAAGAGACAAAGAAAGACACACACAGACTATAAACGTGCAGTGATTTCAAGGCTTTTTAAACATTTTCCATTTAAATAATAGTTCTAAATTTTTGAAGACAAACTGCAAACAAGAACAGAAAAATCAGCATTATTTTCATGGCATTCAATTACTCGCTTTTCAAAGAAACCAGCTTGATGCCTAGTGTTCTCCCTAGAGCCTTTTTACTGGGCGGCCTGCCCAGCTAATTTTCTCTGCCGCCCAGCTAAATTTCCTGTAATGAATGTTTTTACAACACACATAATAGTTAAGAGTGAAAAACTTACTCCCACATACACCATAAATATTGGTGAAAATGACTGAAATCTGTGTTGAACATGATTTATCAGTAAGTATTTAATAAGTGCAATCATGTTAAGCAAGACAACATCCTTTCTTTTTTTCCATTGAGGAAGAGGTCGTTTAAAGTACCACCCAGCTAAAATCTCTTGCCACCCAGCTGTAAAAAAAACTAGGGAGAACACTAATGCCTTTGAAATGTCGTGTCTGGATAAAATCTTTCAAAATAAAGTTTGGTACTTTCTATTGAGATGTGTTATAATTTAATAGAAAATTTTTCAGCTTGCAAATTTGGTATGAGTTTTCGAGGTTCATACTTTGCTCTCTCACCCACACACTCCAAAATCTACCCCACAGAGTGATTTGCGCTGCTGTCAATTACTAATGATACCAGATGGGCGTAATGCTGCCCATCCGGCTTTGCTTTGAGTCCACTCTTTACCCCCTCCCCCATTAAGCAGTTAGAATACATGGCGAGTGTAACCATATAAGATTTTAGGGAACTTGGATAAACGTATGTGAATTTTTCGAATTCACAAATTTTGTTCCATAAAATGAATTTTTTTATAAATTTAGTGTTTATACTTCTGGGTAATGGAGGGAGTTCTCTGAGCAGATGTTTAAGAGAGTAGTAGAAAGACACCATTTTGGTAATTATGGTTTTAAAAGATGAGAGAGATTCCTTGTCTGGTTACAAACTAAGATTAACAAACAGCCTTATGACAGCAAATATTTAAAAAAGGTTTTAAAAAAATGGCAGTAAGTAAGCTAAAATTGCAAAGAAATAGTAACTGGTTAAAGGTCATGGAGATTCGTACTGAGGGTTCCCAGTACTACGTACATTAAATAAATACTATGTACAATATGTACCTGAAAACTCTTTTTTACCGGGAATAACATCATCAGTGTCGGGTAAAACCTACATGAATGCAATTTTTGGCCAAGATTTCTGTTAAGCACTTCAAAATTTGTCCCTCTACCCCCTTATGATGCTTAGCCTCCTAATGCCCTGCTCTTAGTACTGAGCTGCTGGCATCATCACTCATACCAGACAATTATAAAGAACAGAACAAAGCACATCTACTGCTGTTCATGATTAGTTAAAATCTCTTTTCACTTCCACTCTCAGCTTTCTTTGTTTCTAAACCTGCAGGTGCCCCCCCCCATGAAAAACCTGCTTTATGGGGAGGCAATCACTCCAGTTGCCCCCTGCTAGATCTGCCACTCCTTTTGGAAGGTTTGTTGTATGCTTTTCAATTTAGAGAAATAAGTGGCCACCCAAAGTATGAAACATTATGCACGGTTTGTATGTCTCCTGGATTTTAGGGAGAACTTCTTTAATGAGCCTTTTTCTTTTTACTACCCGTCAGACTCCTGCAAAAGACTTTAAGTTTAATTATGACTCCTGAAAATGATTGCACTTTTTACTTTTTTTTTATGTCTTCCATTGTTCATTTAGCGGACGAGAGGTAAAGTTTTCCTTTTTTTTTTTTTTAAATTGCAACTCCTTTTCATCTGCTCGAAGCAATGTTTAAGCTGGAATGTTTTCTCGTGTAGCAATATAGTTATTTTGTCAGAAAAGGTTGTAGCAAAATGCTATGCAGATTAGCCAACTTTACGGTTTTATTTTTTGCTATATTTACGTATGAAAATACAATCACGATGCATTGGCGAAATAAAATTTTATACTCTAAATAGAATTCAAGAATAAAAACAAATAGACTTTTACACTTCTAATTTTAATAAAAATACTTAATTTGCTGATGCATACAGTTTGTGAAAATATATACAAAGACAGGACTGAGCAAAGCCACAACCAAAGACAAAACCGGCCGGCCAGTCAACCTGAACCAGAATGATGCGTGCAGCAAACTGCCAGAGAAACGAAAACGAAACTCCTCTTTCCTTATCCGTCACAGCAAACCCTTGTGAAAGGTGCTCTCAAGGCTCACCAGTTCTTTTCTGTAATAAGAGAAAAAGATAACTGGGATGGAAAAACAACAACAGGGCAAAGCAGCAATGACAGGACGAAAAAATGCAAGGGTAAAATGGATGGGTGTGATGACAGAGAAAAGTATGACTAGGATGCAAAACACAACACAAAGGCAAAGTAACGGTGGGCATGATGACAGAAGGAAAAATGATGGGGAAGTAAACCAGGTCAAAGGGCGAAGCAAGGGCGGGCAGGATGATGAAAGAAAAAATGACAGGAAACGTTCGCTTTTTGGTGATTCAGTGGGGACTTTTTGTTGAAAAATTACTGTCTTAATTGCAGTTTAGTGAAAATGTGAGCAACAGCTTACACACTGGCTAGAAGCTATTTTGAATTTACCTTTCCCAGCAGACATGCACTTAGTCCTCACCTGCTGATGGGGTAAGCAAGAGACATAAGTAGGTAAAATTTGTCACATGCCTCAGTACTGCTTCGGAGAAGACACTAGTCACTATGAAAATCATTTGTCTGCAACACAGTATGGCAAACCAAATATATACAGGTGTCCAAAACCTAAGGACAAACACTATTTTGAAAGGTTACATCCACAAAATCAGATACAACAGCTTGTGGCAATTTGCATAATGAAACGTTCAGTAGAAAGCAGTGCACATGCAAATTGTGCACACAGGTGTCATGTAGTATCACTTAAATAGATGAAAGAGAAAAGGGCTTGGCAGGTGACATGTTTGAAGGAAAATCTAGATATGCAGGCATAAAGGTACAAATGTGTAATTTATGTTGTGTCTCAAAGACATGATCTAGATGATTTCACACAGGATAGAATTGTAGGGAAGCTGGAAAAAGGCTGCAAGTGAGTGGTTATACCAGGGAGTTGGGAATCGTGCATAGTGTGGAATTCAGGCTCTGTGCAGTATTTCAAACCAATGGAGTGTGTTCTAGATGCATACTAGGAGGTCACCCTCACTCTATGACAATGCATGTAGACAGATGTTTAGTTGTAACAGCAAAACATAATTGTTGCAACACAGCTGGTCAGCTTGTGAAGCACCTCCATTCCAGCACAAAAATGTGGATATCCCGACAAACTGTGGCAAGACATCTGCGACATACAGGGCTATATGCACAAAGGCCTGTATGCTGCACCTCTCTATCCAGAGTTCAACATAGCACGTTTTCAGTGGTGTATCCACAGTAATTGGACGCGTTGTCAATGGACCAATGTACTCTTCATAGATGAGTTGTTTAAGTCTGTTCTTGAATTCTAGACGTCAGTTGATCTGGCATAAAAGTGGTGCTGCTTACCAGTGCAAGAATGGGCAGGAAAAACACAGTTAAGGCAGTGCCAGGGTTATGGCATGGGGCGGCATCATGATTAATGGATGCACCGAGCTAAAGGTGCTGGAAAACAATACTAGAACGGGCAAAGAATATTGCAATAAAGTTCTTTTATGTTATGTTTTTCGTTCGTTTGTTTATTTGGAGGTTGGCTATAAGCAGTCTCCCATCTCTAATTTAGGGTCACTGGTTACAGGGGTGATGTTAGTAAGAGATGTGTTTGCCTTCACAGTGCGCTCCGCTGGGCAACAATGGCACACACGACAGCAACAAGGGCCTCTATGAATCTTGGAAGCTGACACAAATTTAAGCTTCAGTGTAAATTAGTGTTGAGATACCAACTAGTTCTGTGTGACATTAACCAAAAGACCCCAAAGTTTTGTTCCAGAACCCTTAAATGAAATGACCATCTGGAACCATCAGCTGTGGGCTGATCCCCTGCACTGGTGTAATTTTCCGATTAAAAAGACGCAAAGAAAGTTTCTAAACGACTCTAGTGTGGGATATGGTGGACCTACGACATTTTAGAAGAACGGTCCAAGACTGAATCGACTTGGGATTTCTAAATGCCGTATGAGAAAGAGATCTCAGCTCAGTGAGTGTAAAATTGGTGTATGGAATACTAGAGGAATAAATGGAAAGATGAATGAAATGATTGAAGAAATTAATAAGTATAGATTGGATGTGCTGTGTGTAAGTGAAACTAAAAAGAAGTAATTAGTGAGAGAAGGAATGAATTGAACCTTGAGTGTGTGGTCTGGAGTGTTGGATAATGTGAGAGGACAGGCTAGTGTATGTGCAATTTTAAGTGAAAAGATGAAGAACAATTTGATTCACTATAGCTCCATGAGTGAAAGAATTCTTTGGATTCGTTTGAAAATGAAACTTCAGAGAATTGTAATTGTTGTAGTGTATGCTTTTTGTGATTTGGAAACTTCTGATAGGAAGGAAGTTTCTGGACTGTGCTAAAAGCTGTTTTGAGCCAGTTTGGTGCTAAAGAGAAAGTTATAACAAAAAAAAATTGCTTTCACATCAGAATGAACAATGCAGTACCGAGCTGATATTTAATTTCACTTAAAACATGTGCTTTCCCATTCCTCAGTCACTTGCTATATCAAGAGGCAAAGCATGGATTTTTTCTTTTGTTTAAAGTGAAATTAATCCTAGTTGTAAATGCATTTATGGCACCTCTATTCATAGTGATTGTGGAATAACTCTTTTACGGGTCCTAATTATAGTAGATACTGTGGACCAATCTCTACCCTCTCAGATTCTGGAAGAATTTAACTTACTAGAGAATACCTTGCAGTATACCCTAGAACAGGAAAGAGACCATAGCATCAATTACCTAGATTTAACCTTGACCTCAAGAGAGGGAAAAATATTCACTCAGCTTTTTAGAAAACCCACCAACACAGGGAAGATGTTAGACTTCTGCTCATTCCACCCTGATTATATTAAATCGAATACGGCGAGACAATTTTTGGAAAAGATTGAAATCCTGGTCTCTTCAGCTACTCAGAAAGATCTTCACAAAGAAGAATTAAAGGAAATATTGGCAGAAAACAATTACCCCTCCCCATATGTTGAGAAAATATTTAAACAAGTGCCAAAAAAGAAGCAGGAGAAAACCAACTTCAAATTTACCAGCAAAATTACGTACCACAAGGGACTTTTCGAGAAACTGAAAAGGATCGGAGCAAAATAAAATATCAGGCTAGCTCCAGATCTTAATAACAAAATAAAGAAATTCCTGCCAGCTTTAAAGCAGAAAGAATTGGACATCCAATTGCAGGAAGGAGTAATTTACTGCATCGACTGTAACTGCGGACTCAGCTATATAGGAGAAACAGGGAGAAGTATTAAGGTCCGAATGAAAGAACACCAAGCAGCTATTAGGAACATTGGGAACAAAACAGGGCTAGACAGACATATACAAGCAAGTGGACACTCCATAAATTGGGACTCAGTGAAAATAATCGCCCACCAGTCAAACTTAGTAAAGAGGAAACTAGAAGAAGGGATCGAAATAGCAAGAAGAAGAAGTACCACAATTAACGATAATTGCGGATGGACTCTTCCAATTGAGTGGCAGCAACTACTCCAGTGACATAGTCCTGATGACGAACTAGGCTTTAGTTCGAAAATTTGACAACCAACTCTAAAGAAAAATAACCTCTATAAGACCCGTAAAAGAGTTATTCCACAAAGTGAAATTAATGTTCAAAAATGCTACTGCACACTGAATGTGCAGAGACAATGACATTATAGGGAATAAAAGACATGACAGAGAATTGAATTTCTGATTTTGAACTTCAATTTTTTTGTAAACAAAAAACATGCTTACTCATTTTGTCTGTTAACATGTTCGCTGCGTTACGACCCACATGTGGGTCGTAACACGTTAACTTCTACATTTTTCAGAGGAGGAAGAAAAAAGTATATAAATAAATCTGTAGTGGATATCAGTCACTTTATGTATATATCTTTTAACAACCCACTGGTGTGTCATACAGCACTGTATTGTCTGAAATAGTTACGACCCACCGGTGGGTCGTAACGTACTACAAAAAAATCCCCGAAAAATGTCGCCACAGCGAACATGTTAATATAGCAAAAAAGTGACAAAGCTATGAAAAAACCATGAATTTTCAGAGAAATTAAACTTGTAAACATTCTGATGTCGTCAAATCCTGGAAAATATGTTTTGGATGAAGGACTGTTAAAATAAAACTATTGTCATAGTTTTATTTTAACAGTCCATCGTAATGTAATACTGAAAGAATTTTCGCCGTCCTGGTGGCTCAGTGGTGTAAGCGATGGCTTCTGATCGTTCGTCTGAGATGGGTCCTGGTTCGAATCCCGGTGAGACATGGATGTTGTGTTTGTCTTATGCCACTGGCTCTCTCCCTTCCCTGGAACCAGTGGCCCTGAATTAGGGACGAGCGACTGCTTATAACCCCTTGAGTTGCTCACGGTTGTCGTTAAACCTCCAATTAAAAAAAAATAATAATAATAAGCATTTTCAGTACTGTGAGGTGGAACATGAATGAATTCAGACCAAATTTATCTACAGGTGTAAACTTTGTTCTTTGTTAGTGAAAAAAGTAATGGTATTGCAAATACTTAATTCTGCTACCAAAAGTATTCAGCAATGGAACTGCAAAAGTCCCAAAACTTGAATTTAAATTTGTCAGTCATTTGGCTTGCATTGCATAGAATAATTTTCTGTGTGAAAATCACTTCTTTTAGCTTCCTTACAGATGTTTACTGCATTCATTTATAATACTTTGTGACAGATTGAAGTGTATCATAATAAATAGTTTCATGCTATATTCTGGGTTATTGAAAAATGCTGAAAAAAAAGGTACTGATAACTTCTAGAAAAAACAAAACAACGGCTACTGATAACTTCCAGCATGTGGCATCCTGTTGGTAATGCATCCCTAAATATTTTATTCTTTAATTTCTTCTAATACACTTTTTTGCTTTAGTATTGCCATATTTTCTGTAATCGTCATATTCTAAATGCAAAATAGCTGCCTGGCAGTTCCGAAATGCTACTTTTAAGATGTGTGTTTCAAATGAAGGCTGTTTTCGTTGCTGTAATTATATGGATGGAAATTATTAGAGCTAAAGCAGAAGAAACTGTTGTGAACTTGTGCTGTAATTACCCCAAAATTTCTAGTTTGATTTAGTGATGTCCAAATTTCATTGAAATGGAAGCACAAAAGCAGATAGTTTTTATAAGATGTGATATTCTAAGATTAATATTGTGTAACATTGCTTTATACACATTTGTATAAAAAATCCATAACTCAAGCATTTTCACATCTTTTTACTGCATATTCAAAAATCTGAAGGTTCTAAGTTTTCTGTGCATTCACTGTATGAGGTAAAAGCAGTAATATGAACATTTTTAGTGTGACCTAAGCTGGAAGTTATTCATTGAAGCAAACTCACATGTTTTGACAAAAGACAACAGAACATTCCTTGCTACGTTCATCTTGTATAGTTTTATAGCTGGCTTAAAATTTTACATCTGAGAGCAAGAGACTATGAAATACTGTGTATCATTAGTGTATTTGTTTCCATGAAAAAGAAAGTGCCTGCCCACCCCCTTTTTTTTCACTTCACACATTTCCTTTAAAGTTTATCAGCTTTGCTAAAAATCATAGTCAGTAAAATTATAATATAAAATAGTAAAAAAAAAAAAAAAAGGATGTCTTTTTTTAAAGTCTATATTTAAAAATAAGTGAAAAAATGTAATTAAGCACTCAATTATGTTTTATTTATGACTCTGCTGAAGGAGACATTTTATGTTTATCCCCACCATTAACCTTAACTGTAGATTATTCATTATGCAGCATATTTTTATTCCAATAATCTGTAAATTATCTGTTAAAAAAGTTATAAATTTAGGTTCTGAAGATTATATGCTAATGTGGATCTGCTTTAAAAACAATGTTTTTGCAACATTTAGATTTTTAAAAAGTCCACATTGTAATTTCAGGTGAGCTTATATATTTAGAGAATTGCCACTAGAAATGTAATAATAATAGGAAAGAAGATGTTTTTTTTTTCTTTTCTTTTCTTTTTGTACTTACGAGCATTTTGACAGAAAATATGATGCAACAAAAGCAATATTATTTGCTCTCTTGGATGATCATGTAATCCACAGATTAGCTGGTAAAAAAAGTTACAAAACTTAAGTTATGTGGGTAACATGCTTTAAAAAAAGGTTTTTGTGACTCTTCAATTTTTAGAAAATTCATGTCTTAATAGTCAGAAGACATTTATTTGAAATATTACAGAAATGCATTAATAATATGAAAGTGAAACTCAATACGAAGATACAGTGGTTCACAAATGTCGGAAAGAAGTTTTGTTTGGGAGTGGGGCAACAATATAAGCTCTGCATTTATTGTCATTTGTGATAGTCATGGTAGAGACAGAAATTATTATTATTATTATTATTATTTTTTTTTTTTTTTTTTTGTAAATTTTGAAGTCTTGTAACTACAGAAGTATTGTATGTAGGAAGCTGTGAAATTTTGCACTGATTTGTTTCTTTATAAAGTCTGTGAGTTCACCAAGTTTCACAAAAATCAAAAGGGTTAAAGTCAGAAATGTAACTTTTTTGTGTGCTGATTTGACAATGATTCATTTATAGGTGAGTTTATATTTCACTGCTGAGTGCAATTTAATGAAATGCAGTGAAATGTAGGTTTCAAATTTCATTGCTGGGGGACAATTTATGAAATGCAGTAAAATTATAAAAGCACTTTGTTTCTTATATTGTTTCTGAAATGTTTAGAAAAAATAATTGTGTGTGTGTGGGGGGGCATGTATTATTTTTGGACATGTCAAACTGGGGGTCCCAGGTCATACCAGGAAAACATCCCCCAGACATGCACACTGCCACTGTCGTCCTGTACTTGACTGATAAGCATGTCCGGGTGTTGGTTCTTCTGTGTCTGACGCCATATCTGCCACCACCCATCACTTCTCTGGAGTAGAAACCTCAATTCATCGGAGAAGGCAACCTTTCCCCACTGTCCAATGACAGTAGCCCCACGTGACCCGCAGTCGTTGTTACTAGTGGACCTGGGTTAACATGGGCCCCTTGATGCAGCGTTGACTCCGGAGACCCATGCATAACAGGGTTCACTCTACTGTTATCGGGACACATACCTGGGTGCCCCAGGATTCATTTGCGTGGTCAATTGCTGCACTGTTGTGCGTCAATTGCCCTTTACCAGTTGATGGAGGCGACGTTCTCCTTTGGGGTCGATAGCCTTTGAGGCTCCACAGTTCTGACATCATGAGGTACTCGGTGTGCTAGAGGTCCATTCTTGGTACACCCTTACTACAGCACCTCGTGAACAGCCCGCGAAGTCTGCTGTTTCTGAGATGCTTCCACCCTTCGTGCAGTAGTCGATGATCATTCCTTTTTGAAAGTCCGTCAAATCACTGCCTCTCCCATTGTGTTCATGTAATGCACTATAGCTCATCTGTCCTGGCCGGCCACTTATATCTCTGTGCACTCTGTGGCGCGCCTGGACGGGTACACTGTGATTCCAGGGGTGGTCATATTATTCTGATACAACTGTGTATATGGATAAGAAATTTCTTGAAGACATAGACCATTATACAAAGGAAATCAGCAACCTTATGTACAGTTATGTCACACTAATCAGAAATAAAAATTTTAACCTGAGAATAAAGCATCTTGATATGAAGTTATACTTCACTGGAAATTCACGGCCCGAAGTATTGAATTTAGTTATTTTGTTAGAGCAAACACATGCTTGCTCACTCATGACAGAGACTTTATTTAAGAGTCATTGTGAAACTAAAAGCATACATGGGACTTATTCACTTGATATAATAGATTCTCCAAGTTGGAGACTTTTCTCAAAAAATGCTTCATGTGAATAGAGATAATTCCAAATTGCCTGTCACAACATTTCCACCAAGTTGTAAGGCAGTATACTTTATCCTCAATAGTTCTGGTCAAGCTGTATGGTGACCTCATTTGGTCTGGCCACTTCTTTCTTAAAATTGAAGGAAGGGAGTGGTGCTTAATGCCAAGAGTTTGTTGAAAGAATAAAGAAATGGGGCACCATTGTTTGGTTTGTACCATGATACAGTTTGTTCAACTTGTATGACATATATTGTTTTGTGTGTGTGTGTGTGTGTGTGTAATTATTAAATTCAATAAACAAGTTTGTGCTGGAAGAAAGGGTGAGTGCTTCAGTAATAAGTTTGAACTATTGCCGTCACAAATAGTAACTTGGACAAGCACTACTGAGACAAAATATGTGAAACCTTAGTTATAAGTTTTTTACTTTTATATGTAATTCTGTTAGTCCCACAATTGAACTGTAGTTTTTATCATTTTTTTTAACTCTGTTATACATAATTCATTTATACGTTTTTTGTAAGTCCTGTATATTTATTTCCTTTTGAAAAATGTAACTATCACACACATATGAAGTACATTCTTTAGTATTTTTCTCTTGTTGCTGTGATATAATGAAAGCTGATGGTTCTTAGTACTCTTTATTTATTTAAAAGTTTGTTATAATTGCAACAGTATTAAGTCAACTGGCTAGCTTTTGGATGTAATCCATGTTTTTTTCTGTTTTTGGATTTTTTTAGATCACAAGGAGTAAAAACAGGTGGAAGTTCCACTTAAAAGATGGAATCATGAATCTTCAAGGCAAAGATTATGTCTTCCAAAAAGCCTTAGGAGATTCTGAGTGGTAGTTAAATGTCCATTTGATGTCCATTTCCTTTGTTCATCCAATTTGTGGTGACAATCTAAACCTCCCCCCCCTCTTGTTTCCAAATGTTTTAGTTGTCTGTTTGCTTTTTCAGCCGACGCCAACGCCGACTATGGGACCTTTGTGCACTAGTTGATATTTCAGCAGGGAATCAACAAGTGCAAAGCAATTTCTTTAATGTTCTTAAGCACACTGTCATGTATAATACTCACCTATATGGGAAATATGTTTGTGAATATAATTTAATGGATGTTATGTATTTTACAGTTGTTTCTTGTAAATGTAAAGAGCTGCCGTAAATGATGCTTTAATGTGTTAATCAAATTTCTCGGCATGTCATATTCATAAAATAAAAATTTCTGCTATGATTTACAGAATGTCTGGGTTAAGTATTTTTGTTTCAATTTAAATACAGGATTTTTAATTTGTTTGTATAATCAAGTCGACTTACTATATATCTTGAATATTTTTAACTCTTTTAATACCCCCAAAAATATGCAAAAGAAAGGTGTTAGCTTTTGCATCACCATCTTATAATTCAGTTTGGACAGAGCAGAATTGAAGGGTTTGGGTGTAAACCATGGTAACCAACATTTTTGGTAATCCATGTAACACTTCTCAGAAAACTTTTAGAATTCAACGTCCTGGAATGGGAAGTTTTCTGATAAGTGTTACATGGATGACCAGTAAGTGGTACAAGCAAATTCCGTTTGCTTTGAATATTCTGTCGATTTCCCATGTATTATAAAGAATATTTCTTCCTTCACTGACCAACATTTTTGTAACAAAATAAGTTGCGTATGAAAAAAACTGTGGTGGTAATACTGAGCATTTTAGAGTATTTATTATACATTTATGTCAACATATGGTGCCACAATACAACTTTCAATTTATGGTTAGTGCAAACATTTATATTTTGTTACTACTTGTAATCTAAGTATCTCACAACAACAGAAGCGTTGTTTACCATGGTTTACATCATAGTCCTTCAATTAAGTGCTTTGGAATATGTACTTGCTATTGCAGGAAAAGAAAAGTGCTCTGAAGATGTACAGCTTTGTGAACTATAAAGCAATTTCATTTGGAACGAAATTCATGTATGTTTTGCTATAAATTGTAAATGGTGACACTGATTGCCTTCAAATTACTTTTAAATTCATAAGTATTTCATGCAGTATTTTATCATATGTTAAATTTTTACCTTTTCATGATAAGTGGCAGCCTTTATAATGTTTTAAAGTTGTTTTGTTGTTATTAAACAGTCACTTGAATGCTAATGAGACAAATACTAAATTTAGCAATAACACCAATGAACAGAGTTTGTGTGTCCAAGAAAACCACCACTTACTCAAAAACTTCAAGGCTCTCTTTATTAGTATTCATTAGATTCTTCCGTGGATTCACGGAATTCCGCTTCTTTCATCATCATTTGGGTTATTCTCAAAATTGATGCTAAACTGAAAAGAAATTTTGGAGTGATTATTGGATGGTTTTCAAAACTTTCGGAAATGGAAGTTTAAACGGAGTGAAGATTTTTCCCGCAATCATACACTTTTTTTCGCGATATTGCCTCTGTCTAGTACTGTATTTTAATATAATTTTACTATAGAAATGTTTGTATTTTAGCTTGAAACTGTAGGCAACAATTTCCGAAAACAGAAGTTAGATGGCACAAAAATTTCCCTGTAATCTGCAGGCTTGAGATTCTTCCGTGCATTTGAGGAATTCCGCCTTTTACATTATGCACAACTGAACATATTTTTTGGGGAGTTTAATGAGGGTCTGTGTGTGGGGAGAATTGGAATACAGTTTTTTCTAACAGAGGGCGGAATTCCATTTTTTGAAACTATCAAAACCAGAAGGTAGGTGAAGTGAAGATGGCTCCTGTAATCTTTTTTTCTCTCTCTCTCTCTCTCTCTCTCTCTCTTCTCTCCTTGCTATTTTCCTTCTGCCCACTGTAGTTGTTAGGTATTATTTTATTCCATAAATACTTGTATTTCAGCTTAAAAATAAGAGGAAATTGTTCAGAAGTCGGATGGAGCGAAGAATTTCTGGTAGTAAAAGCAGAGAGCGAAAAATCAGGTTTAATGCTAAATATTTAAAATATATATATATATATTTGCTAATTTTTTGTGAAAAATCAGGTTTAATGCTAAAAATTAAAGTATTATTTAGTACTTTAATAAGGTAAGTCATGCTGACTTCCAGCATAACAGATTTTATAATTGGTGGGGAAGTCATAGAAAATTTCATTCTCCTGGGCTCCAGGGGCAGTGTGCTGGAGAAATATATAAGAAATTATCCCAGCTGCCCCGGTGGTGCAGTGGTCTAAGCATTGGCTTCTGACCACTCTCCAAAATGAGTCTGGGTTCGAATCCCGGTAAGGCATGGATGTTGTGTTTGTCTCATGGCACTGGCTCTTTCTGTTCCCTGGAGTCAGTGGCCCTAAATTATGTGTGGGCGACTGCTTATAGCTCACTGGGTTGTTCACGGTGGTCGTTAAACCTCCAATCAAAAAGAAAAAGAAAGAAATTTTTCCCAGAGAGAAAAGCAATGACAAATTTAGAAAAGATTATGAAGGATCATAAAGATACTTCAATGACAACAAAGTTCAGAATTGTTAAAGCAATGGTCTTTTCTGTTTTAATGTATGGTTGTGAAAGCTAGACTTTGAGGAAGAGTGAGAGTAAGAAGGTAGGTGCTTTTGAATTATGGACCTTGAAGCAGCTACTTAGAATCCAGAAGAACTAATCAGTCGGTGCTTGACCAAATTCAGCCTAGCTACTTCCTTGAGGCAATCATCTGCAAGCAAAAATTCACATATTTTAGACATGTAATGTATGCGAATAATGGGTTAGAAAAAATAATGCTTGAAAAGGTTGGAGAAAGCGCAAGGGGAAGACAGAGAACAACACGGTTGGATGAAATCGAAGACGCTTGTAGAATGATTTTCGAAGAGTTGCAAGATCTTGTTCAGATGGCAGGCTTTTGTTCATACTGTCGCCAAGAGTCCAACACGACGCGACGGAACTTAACAGCAACATAACAAGGTGTCTGAATACTTAGTGTAGGTTGAAACACAAATAATAGGTTATGATACAAATATATAAATTATAGCTGTTACTTTAACTTATGGGCCACTTACATGAAATTTCAGTTTACATGTGTATCCGACAGGTCATAGAATTTTTTTCTGTGGGTTGTGGAAAAGTTGCAGATTTCCCCACCTCAAGAGCATGAACCCTGTTGATATTGCTGGTAAAATAATGGAATTTCAGCAGATCATGCCTACATAAACTCTGACTATGGTGGATTAAAATGTGAAGGTAAAAATATTTTTGCCAAACTTTAGGAATAGTCAGTTATACCAAAAAATAATAGATGCAGGCTATGTAGCACACATTCTGTATAATGATGTCAAATTGCTGTTGTGGATTTATCAGAAGTTCACACAATTCTGGAAGTTTTCCATAATTTTCATCAGTTTTTCTTGTGGAGTGTGGGAGAAAGAGGGTTGTATGTTTAGCATATAAGAAGTCACCTGTTTCTAATGTAGAGTCACTGGTTCCAGCACTGGCAGGACACCTGTATCTTTCTCTGGGGTTCAAACTTCGACCTAGCAATGCAAGAAGTTGGTAGCCTGCCACCTATAGCAATCAACTGCTTTTACCAGTTTGCAATCACCACAGAAAAACAAATTAATTTCTGACCAAAAGTAGAGTATAAAACTGTTTTAGAGCATAGCAAACACACAACATGGTTGTCACTGAAACCAGCTTTGAGTCATTTCGTGGGTCCTCCTATCGTCGCCAAAAGAGCTCTCACTCGATGATGCATAGATTCAACGAGATGTTGGAAGGTGTCTCTTGATATTTGGTACCATGATTGCAGCAGAAGATCCGCAGTTTGCATAAATTACGTGGTTGGGGTGATGCTGCTCATACCCATTTCTCTAACTGAAACCACAAATGCATGATAGGATTCATGTGCGGCAAATTTGGGAGGCCATGACAATAAATGGAATTCCTCTTCATGTTCTTGGAGCCATTCCTGAACCTCTGCAGTGTGGCGTGGAGTTTTGTCTTGTTGAAAGACGCCATCTCCGGCTGGCAATACAGTCACCATAGAGGGTTGTGCTTGGTCAGCCACGATGTTCAGGTGCGTGACAGCTGCCAGAGTTCGCTCTACAAGGATGATGCGTCCAAATGTAATGCCCAAACCACACTCTCTCCAGCTGCCTGGATCCGTCCCACAGTGCATCCAGATGAGAAGGCTTCCTTGGATAAACGTCGCCCACGACCTCGCCCATAGACATGGTATAACAGGAAACGGGATTCGTCTGACGATGTGACCCTTTTGCAGTCTTCTATGGCCCAATGTCGATGATTATGTGCCCACTGCAAGCATTTACTACTGTGAACGGCTGTGAGCATAGGCACACGAATTGGTCTGCAACTGTGGGAACCCATATACAAGAGCGTATGAAGAACTGTATGTTCGGATACATTGGGCCCTTCACCACAACGGAAACTATGGGTAATGTCAGCCACAATAGCCCTCCTGTTTCTGCGGACAAGATGAGATAGCCTGCGCTGCCATAATGAGGCGTGGCCTGCACACGCCTTGTCGACGGCTCAAAGTGTCACCTGTTTCGGACCCTCTTCGATAGGTACTAACTACTGTATAGCGTGAGCAGTCTACCAGCGTCGCTGGTTCGGTGATGCTCTTACCAAGACGCCTTGCCGTAACGATCTGGCCTTTGACGAAATCGGATAAATCCATTGGTTTTCCATGTTGAGACAAAACGAAATACTGACCGAGGGAGCTCCTACCTAGGTATTATACACTGAGTGGCCACTTTATTATGACCACCCCTCAGTACTTTGTTGGGCCACCTTTTGCCTTTAATACTGCGTCGATTCTTCGTGGCATGGACTCCACGAGATGTTGATAGTTGTGGAATCTGAGACAATGCTTGATGGATGGCACTTTCAGGAGTGTGAGATTGCAGGGTTGTGGATCCAGCTGTCTGATGGCTCGTTCAACTTCATCCCACAAATTCTCAATTGGGTTGAAATCTGGAGATTGTGGGGGCCACCTAAGCAAAGTAAACTCACCGGCATGTTCCTGAAACCAATCCTGTACAATACGAGCACTATGGCAGGACGCATTATCTTGTTGAAAGTAGCCATTGGGATAAACCATCCACATGACAATATGCACTTGGTCGGCAACGATGTTTAGATATGATGTGCCAGTCAGACGTTGATCAACACGAATTAAAGGGTCCAAAGCATGCCAGGAAAACATTCCCCAAACCATAACGTTGTCTTCACCAGCTTGAAGGGTTGTAGCAATGCATTTGGGGTCCATGCTTTCGTGCTGTTTTCGCTAAATTCTCACTCGGCCATCGGCATGGTGCAACTGAAAACGTGATTCATCGAACCACATAATTTGTTTCCAATTATCGGCTGTCCAATCCTTGTGCGAACTGGAGACGTTTTCTCTTGTTAACTGCAGACAGCAAAGGTGTTCGAACAGGCCTTCGGCTGCCGTATCCCATCCGATGCAGTGTAGGCGAACATTGCGTGCAGAGATCATTTGAGGGGATCCTTGATTAAGATGGTCTGTAATTTGCTGCACTGTTGCCCTTCTGTTGTCTGTTACCAGTCTGGAAACACTCCGTTTCACCCATGCAGTTACTAGTCGATGACGACCACACATTGCACGTAGAGACACGGCTTTTTGGCTGACAGTCCAGTTTTTAAACGCTTTAACAAAGCTGCTCTGGAACATTTCACGAATGCGGCGGTTTCGGTGATACTCGCTCCATGGCTACGAGCTCCTACAATCATCCCACGTTGAAAGTCCGTCAAATCGCATTTTTTACCCATCTCGTCACCCAAAAATCAAATCTACTACTGTCGCAAGCACTAAGCTTTCCCTTTTTATACTAGCCCTCTGGCGGCAACAGAGTGCAGCCATAGCCCATTTTCTTAAAACTGTCAGGTGGTCATAATAAAGTGGCCACTCAGTGTATACAAGGGTTGTGACGAAAGTAATGCAAAAGTGGGCATAACTTTTTTATTAACTGACAGAGGTTCAAATTGCACATGTTGGTAAACTCTTTCTTTATAGTAACCTTTCTTCATTGCAGATTTGAAGGAGAGAAGGGTGAAAGTCTGTTCCCATCTGGTGACGGGATAAAACGTAGGCTTAGCTTTACGATCCGGAAGCGAAGAAGTAATCCGTGGAATGGCATCGCACCTCTTCTCCAAGGCTTTTTTTTTGGTGGGGGGGATGATCACAGGGGTGTCATTCTTGATTTGGAGAAGCCATAAGGAGGAAGAGACCGAACAAGAATCTGAAAAGGATCCACATTCACCATGACAATGCGAGACCACACACACATCTTTGGCAGCAAATGAGACGATCAGCAAATCGGGCGGGTGTGTGGTCCCCCCCCCCTTCGCCGTACAGCCCATATCTGGCGTCCTCCTGTTCGGTCCAATGAAGAACAGTCTCCGGGGACAACGATTTGATCACACAGACTAGGTGGAAGTGGGTACAACAGTCCACACCTGAATTTTTTTCAAAGAAGGTTCAAGAGTTGGGTTCAACGATGGCGCAAATGCATTGCTTGTGATGAAGACTATGTTGAGTAGTATCTTTGTATAGAGAAAGAGTTACTCTACCAACATGTGCAATTTGAATGACCTCTGTCAGTTAATAAAAATGTTATGCCCACTTTTGTATTACTTTCGGTACAACCCTCGCATATATAATTTGCGACCTTCTCACGTGACGCTGATTGGTTGCACGCGCGCTTAACGCAGAGGTGGTTTTAATGTCTTAGCTGGTCGGTGTATAGGATCATTCATTATCAATTCACCACTGGATGAAAGCCTCCAAGTTTCTTCCACAACTTTTTGTCTTGAGCCAGTCTCCACGTTACTCCTGCATGCTTTCGATTTCATACACTTATCTCCCGCATGATCTTCTCGGTATTTTCCTATCCCTTGGAATCCAGTCTAGTGTTTCAGTTTTCCAACAATAGTCAGTTCTTTTAATGTATAGTCCATTGCCATTTCAAGGTTTTTACGTTGATCATGCCATCAACTCCCGTCCTTGGCCATGGGCTCCTCTTCCTATGCCTCCTGGTTATACCAACCACCTCTCCAATACTCTTTTCAGTAGTTTTCAGCCTCTGGAAAGATGAATTAATTAAACACTTTTTTTTAAGACAGGCTGTATCTTTTCCACAATTTTTAATACGTATACAGTAATGTTTGTGAAAATTGCAACACCATGAAGGACTGCTGGTATTAGCTTGAAACTTACAGGATACGTACAACAGGTTGGACATTCAAATGAATAAAATGTCTGAAAATACGCATGCGGTTTCTGAGCAGCGCCCTCTGAAATGTTACCGAAAATACGCATGCGGTTTATGAGTAGCGCTGTCCAAAACTATCCGGTCTTGGGTATAAATAGCTGGCTCAAACGAGATGTTGCAATCAGTGGAGAGCCACCATTGAGTCGAAAGGGTGATTCTTGTGTCTCACTATGCTCCGTCGCCGAAGAAGGTAGCATTATGAACACCTGACTGACTTCAAGCGAGAAAAGTTTGTTGGGGTGAGAAAAGCTGTATTTTTCTATCGCAAAATTGCCACTCGTATGGGACGAAACTCCAGTACAGTGATGCGAACGTGGCGTTTGTGGACAGATGTGCCTCGGACGCACAGAAATCCGGGAAATGGGCCGCATGACTGCACAGAATCACATACACCTCTACCGCATGGCAATAACCTGTCGCACAGCTACATCCATGGTGTTAGCGCAACAGTGGAGCATTTTCACAGGTCAGGTTTTGTCCTCCAGCACAATTCGACGTCGTCTGCTTAACAAAGGACTGATCGATAGCAGTCCATTGCTGTGCATTCCTTTGACCTTCATCCACAGGCTGCAATGGGGTCTCGAATATAGACATTTGGCGCGCTGATTGGCAGCAGGTCGTGTTTTCTGAAGAGTCACGATTCAACTTGATGCACCATGATAGTAGCATACGTGTTCGACGACATCGTGGTGAATGGCAGCGTCGTACCAGCCCAATGCCAAACGTCGTGGTTTGGGGAGCCATTGGGTTCAATTCGCGATCTCGCCTGATACGAATTGAGGGAACCACCAACGATTCATCGGAGATGTTTTAGGGGCAGAGGTGATACCTTGCATTGTCGTGACGCTATATTCCAGGAGGACAATGCTTGGCCACATGTGGCACGGAATGTCCAAGACATCTCCCATGCACGGCAGATACGGCTTACGATTCATCGGAGTTGTTTTAGGGGCAGAGGTGATGCCTTGCATTGTCGTGACGCTATATTCCAGGAGGACAATGCTTGGCCACATGTGGCACGTAATGTCCAAGACGTCTCCCATGCACGGCAGATACGGCTTCTTCCCTAGTCTGCACGTTCGCCGGATATGTCCCCGATCGAACATGTCTGGGGCATGGTAGTTAAGCGGCTTCGCCAGTCACCACAAATGAACTACTGTATGGTCTCGCATAGAAGCAGGCTATTCTCCAGGACGATAGCAAAAACCTCTTCCATTCAATGTCACGCCATGTAGAGGCTGTTATTGTTGCTCAAGTTGGCTTTACACGATACTGAGTTTTGAAGCAAAGAATCTTGTATAGCTGTACAAATGTAATCAGTTATCTCCTGTAACATGAGGAATCTGTGGTATAAATTTCATTTGAATACCGCGATTCTTTCTTGATGCTGCAATTTTCACTGTATGTATATACGAGCTAGCTCTTTGCTTAACAACAGAAAATTGAAGGCACACCTCATGTTGCCTGTATAGGATAGTCACACTATGACTGTCAGTACGGCTTTTCCCAACTGCTTCAGACTTCGGTCCTATGGTACGACATCAAACAACACGAATGTAGCTGAAAATCATGGCTCACAGCCACCCGTGATGATCAAGAATCCCCAAATAATCTTCACCATAGTGAACATTTTTCTTTCGCAATGAATGTACAACCGCGCCTTCATTTTTTGAATGTGAGCAACAAATATCCCTTGAACATTTTAAGGAAGAAATGCCTATTTTAATTTGCCAAAGCTACGAATTTCGACCTTTCAATTTTAATCAGATTGTAAGCAGCGATTTTTGCGACCCCGTCTGCCCAGCCCTAGTTACGCCTCTGTTAGGATGCTGTTTCTCACTAAAAATAAATCACATACTGACTGTGGTTTAAAGTCGTTTAGCTTGGAGCCCTCCAAAGTAATTTGAAGATGATCATCTGCTAGAGTCCAGTGTTCATTCTGTTTCTAAAATCAGTTTACTCATGGTTTATTGCTGAGAACACTCTTTCTACTTTTGCATTTGATGTTAGAAATACTTTTAAGATTTTGACTTTGGGCGCGATCGACACTGCTTATTTTTATTTGGAACCTATTTTCGCCCAACTGAAAGATCAAATTCAATAATGTACTCGTTCGCTTTGATCAGCAGTCAAAAATATGCTCTAAAAATGCCCACTTGTGTAGCTGTAAAGTTTTCATCGCAAAAATATGCTACACAAATCTCAAATTATACCAACTCCGTGTAATCACATCGCGAAATGCGGCAAAATTTGACTTTGCTACAGTCATGTCAAAATCAAGGAGGTTAGAATAAAATATCTGGAGATGCCCTCGTCAATGGGGCAGTATCACTCTGCGTGAAGCCTATATCTACGAGCAGTAGCCATTAAAGTGTGGGAAAGCTGGTGGTTTGCAAGGCTATTGCAATGCATTTTGTGCTAGCCAAATTGCATTATTTTGTAGTAAATGTTTCTAATTTTGCATCGTAATTTGCTGCCGATATTTAATAAAAATGCTGAATTTATAAAATTCTTAATTATTTTGATGCATCTTCATATTTCGATTTTAAATTGAAATATTGGCATCTTCAATGAACTATAGGGGCGCTGCGCAAACGTAAACAAACTTCTTTTAGTACGGATAACGTCGCACGTGTTCCCGTGAAGTCGTATGTAGGAATGGCTGGTTTAACACTCAATCCTTGAGATAATGAAATTTGTGGACGCTACAAAAAATTCACGATGCATCAAAGCAGAGGAAGGGATTATTAACGCAGTTCATATAATTTCATGTGCAATTAAAAAGGAAGATAGCAAAAGAAATCCACATAGTTTGACATTGCATTCAATCCACCGCAATAACGTCGTCGCCTCATTCGATCAACGGTGTTTTAGACAGAAATGTGAGATTTCTGTAGTCTTTTGAGTGCTCTTGTAAAGCAGGCAGAAGTGGAACGCGTAAGCACTGTGTAGCAGTAATGCTTTACTGTAACAGGTAATTTTTATACATTTTCAGACAAGTGATATGGTAATACCGACAGGGGTGACATTTCGGTAAATGTGCAGATTAGCGTCCCAAATTATTTCGTCGAAAAAATGTTAGTACCTGGAAAAAGTGCGACGTACAGATTTGAGATTATGGAAATTAATGGCAAATGGTGCAGAAATTTCATGTTTTAAATGTATTTTAAAGATTTTTATCGTAATATTTACCTGTAAGACAGTAAGTGCGATGCTGTGAAGAGATGCTGCAGTAGGCCTAACGCATCGCTACAGGGACAATGTCAAGCGTATGCTGTGCCGCTGTACTTTTGGTTCTCCTGTCAATACTTTCTTCGCAGGTTAGTTTCCATCTCACTGATGCGTATCTTTTACAAAACAAAGACGTTTTTTCCTGCCAACAACGTACATGATTCAACAAAATAAAGGGTATCGTAGTCTGGGCCTATTTTCTGTAGCCTATCACTACAACATTTATCGCTCTCCTGCCAACAACGTAACCGCTTTCTCTTGTACTCTTCCGCCCGTCATTTCGGTGCAGCAGCGAACCTGCCTTTTAACGGAGCAACGCATGACATCGTGCGGTAGCGATTCGTTAGGCCTACCGCGGCGTTTCTTAACACCATCGCACTTACAGGTGAATATTACGAAAAAAAATCTTTGAAACGCATTTAAAATATGAAATTTATGCACCATTTGCCATTATTTTCCATACTCTAAAATCTGTACGTCGCACTTTTTCCAGGTACCAACATTTTTCCGACGAAATAATTTAGAACGCTAATCTACACATTTACCGACATTTCGTTTCACTTGACGATTTCCAGGATCCATTTTCAATACTCTGTCAACAATAACAAATTTGTAATTTTTGAACATTCTGTTCCTAAAATAGTGTTTTTTAATTGGTAATTGTTGATCATCATTCTGTTCTCACTGTTTTTGAACTGGTGACTGTTAACAAAACATGCTTGTTTTCAAGCATGTTCTGTCAACAGCAATTACTTGTTTTCAAGAGTATGTAGAAATACGGAATTTTAAATTATTACTATGCAATAAAACCATGTCTTGTTTATTATTCATTCAAACGCGTTACTAGGCTAGTAGTATTTCACTGGAAGGATTTCAAGTGCAAGGCACAAGCATTTATACTAACTTATAAAAAACATAGCTGGAACCTTGGAAAAGACACTGCGGGACGCAACAATATGAATTGTTTCGTTTTCACGGAATTCTCCATTATGCTATTCTCTAATTCCAGAATGAATGCAAAAATACCCCAAAACAAGCCAACCGAACCTAGGCAACGATCTAACAACAGCTAAGAATGGTATCCGTACTATAGTAATTCTTCCTTTCGCCGCTAGAGGGAAAGCGGACCGCTGAGATTTTCAATTGGGTTGGTGCGAATGAAATGTCCGACGTGAATGAGCAGTAGAGACAGGTCCCCATCACAGCGGAATGGATCCACCCACAGGTGTTGCAGGTATTACACCACAGAGTTGCTATAAATAGCTAGTACTTGTGTGAAGAACAAAGTTTAGGCTTGGTTTGTTTGGACTTAACGTGGCTTGCAAAGGAAACATGCAAACGCAGGATTTGAGAGTCATCTCCCTGTATGAATTTAAACCGGGCCATTCTGCAGGAATTGCCGCTTGAAACGTTAACAAAGCGTTTAGGGAGAATGCAGTCAACGAACGAACCATTCGGCGATGGTTTGTGAAGTTTCGAAGCGAAGATGAGGACCTTCAAAACGAAGCACGTGGTCACCGACCTGTTGCTGTTTCTGACGTTCGGGGGAGGGGGTTAACGGCCACCGTGAGCAACTCAATGGGCTATAAGCAGTCACCCGTCCCTAATTTAGGGTCACTGGTTCAACTGAAGGAAGAGAGCCAGGGCGGTAAGACAAACACAACATCCATGCCTCACGGGATTCGAACCCGGACCCCTTTCGGATGAATGATCAGAAGCCATCGCTTAGACCACTGCGGCGACGATGTTCTGTTACGTGTGGTTCAGTGATGTAGTTCTAATTTAAAAAGTACCTTAGCGCCTAGCGGTGAACTGATTAGGTAAAAACGCATTGGAAAGAAAGCTCAAAGTTTTTAAAACCATTGTGAATTCCGATTTGCTATTTTTATTTTAAGTTCAGTATATTTTATAAAATTCTTATTAACTGTTTTTAATTTAAGCGCAACTTTTAGTAAAGGAAACAAAATGTTTGTTAGTCACATCCTAAAAATATGGAGTTTTGTCATGTAACGCTCTGTCATTTTGCTTGGTTACAAATGTTCAGTCTGATTATTGATTCACACTGAATAGATCTAACTAATATAGTCACACTGAATAAATGTAACTAATATAGTCACATTGAATAAATGTAAGTAATATAGTCACATCTATTCTACAGTGTGACTAATACGCCTTCTTCCTAAGATTCTAGGAGATATCTTGTGTTATTCTTAAGGAATAGGAGAAAGGGTAGCTTAGTAAAAATATTCTTCGCACACATAAAACTCCTGTCACTTAGCCTTAATAGCTGCGCCATTTCTCACCGAAGTTTTTTCTCCAAGTAAGGAAATAATTTTGAGAACTGCCGTCTAGACAATTAACTTTACATTCTCTCTGCGCCGTCCCGGTGGCCGAGGTAAAGGTTTCTGGTTAGTGGTCTGAGCTCCGCATGAAGCATCAGTGGTGCGCCTCCCCCTCCCAAAATCAGGGGTGCTCAACGGCATATAACCCTTATAGCAACTCACGGTGAAAGTTGAATCCAGAAACAAGCTAACATTCTCTTCACCCTTATGATCCATGAGATGTCCTATTGTGTGATCCGACGGTTTAATCTCATCTTTGCGATACGAATATTTCGGTTATTATTGTATGTAAAGCACAGTATTCGCAATTTTCGGATATATGATTATCTAAAAAAATTATTTTCCCATATTCTGCTACAGCTACGTATGAAAAGTAACTTAGCGCCGCTAAGCCTAGAAAAATAGTGCCTTAGCACCACTAAGCCGCGCTAAGGCCCTTCTACACCCCTAGTGTGGTTGAAGCAGAACCCCTAAAAACGTGTCGTGAGATAGCGGCAGAGGTAGGTGTCCACCACACGACAGTTGTTCGGCGTCTGGATGCGCTGGGTAAGGTAAAAAAGCTGGACATGTGGCTACCGCACAAGTTGACAACTGCCAACAAGACTTGACGTTTGGAAGTCTGCACGTTGTTGCTTGCCAGGAATAAACAGGAACCTCTACTGCATTGAATCGTCACCTGTGACGAGAAGTGGGTCCTTCATGATAATCGGAAACAATCTGCACAATGGTTAAGCGAGGCACAAGCCTGCTGGACGGCATCCTAAGGCACTCTACACACCAACAAGATGATGCTCCTTGTCTGGTGGTCCACAGCCGGGATAATTCATCGGAGTTTCTTGGCAAGAGGCCAAACCATCACTGCAGAACGTTATTGTGCTGCAGTACATCAGACGCACCGGAAATTGCTGCAAAAACAACTGGCTTTGGTTAATAAACATGGTGTTATTCTGCTCCAAGACAATGCCGGCCCTCATGTCGCACAACGAACGATGCTGACACTAAGTGCCTTTTGCTATGAAACACTACCTCATCCTGCATATTTCCTGGACTTGTCTCAGACAGACTATCATCTGTTTTGTCGCCTGGATCACTTTCTGCCCGGGAAACAGTTCACGACAGACAACGAGGTTCAACGTGCAGTTGGTGACTTCTTCGGGTCTCTGCCACAATATTTTTTTCGTTCCGGAATCATGGCCTTGCCGGACAGATGGCAACTATGTGTCGATGCCGAGGGGGTTTATTTTGCCTCGGTAAGTTGTCCTACTTTTCCGTTCTCGCCGTCCACATGTGCTGGTCCTTTGCCGGACATTTCATTCGCACCAACCCAATACATGAAACGTTAATGAAAGTTCAAAACAAAACAAAACGTTAAAATTGAAAACTCTGTTTCTCTGTGGATCATAACACTCTCCGAATTAGTATTAGCATATTTTCTGCGACTCGAAATCACGCAATTCAAAAATATCACAGCTGAAACTGCATGAAACTCCGTAGGGTATTTTAAACATCAAAATTCGTACACTTTGCGGCTTCACGGTTAAGAGGCCCAGGTCACCTCCAGAAGTCTTATTCTAACCTCCTTGATCAAAATATATGCAACATGAAAGCAGCGTCGGCTGGACCATTGGGGCACCCGGGGCAGTCCCTCCTTCAAGGGGCCATGGAGTTTAAGGGAAAAATAATGTTCAGAAGAATTTCTTATAATTATTTTTTTTTCACCAGTTTCGGGGCGCGAGGCCCTTAAAAGATATTTTTTTGAAGTTTTTTTTCCAATCCCTCCATTTTCAAATTGGTTATCGCCCTTCACTATTCAGATACTTAGGTTTCAAATGATTATTGTAACCGCATTCATGGGATAGCAAATTATATGTCAACATTTTTTGGCTCCTATTTTTATATACGAGTGAATTCAACGATTTGTGTGTGAACCAGATACCTAAATTTAAAGAAATAAAAAGAATAATATCGAAAGTTGGTTTTGGGCTACATATGGAGGCCAATTATTCAGTGACTTGAAAAACATTACAAGAAATTTAAAGGTTTAAAAAGTCATTAATCGGTCAGCTACTCCCCTTTGCACTAAAAATCAATCACTAAAACATGTTTCAGGAAAAAAACTACACTGCTGGCCACCCAAAATGCAACACCAAGAAGGAAGCATCCAATTGGCCTGAAATTCGCAGCATGCGTCGCCCGCGAGAGGACATGCAAACGATTAGCATTGCAGGGCATATGCAAATCATGTGCGCCCGGCACGCCACCGAGAAGCACTATAAGAAGGGTGCACATAAGGCGGGGTGTAAGTAGTGGAAGTGTGTTGTGCTGCCGGACCTGTGCGTGGGAAGCTTCCTGATGCCTCGTCGCGGAATACGGCAGTAATTCCAGCACGTTTCGGAGTTCGACAGAGGACGAATAGTGGCTTATTGCGACCAGTTTATCGTACCGAGACATCGGCGCCAGTGTGGGACGGCATCCAGCCAAAGTGAGTTGAGTATGGATTCGGTGGGTGCAGGAGGGACGGACGGACCGACGTGAGCTATTGTCGCAGCCACGGCACACCACCGAAGGAGAGGACCGGCATGTTGTGCGGCGGGCATTGACGGCCCGCACCGCCACATCACGAACGTTAGTGTAGAAATTAGGGTGTGTTGCGCAACAACCTGTGTCAGCACGTACTGTTCGACGTCGTCTGCAGGAGCGGGAACTTGTCGCACGGCGCCCATTGCTCCGATTACCATTGACGTTACACCACCGGCGAGTGCGGCGGCAGTGGGCCGTTGAACGCTGCACCTGGACTACGGAATGGCACAACATTGTCTTCTCCGACGAATCCCGCTTCTGCCTGCAACACCACAATGGTCGGATCCGCGTATGGCGGCACCGCGGCGAGAGACTGTATGACACTTGCATTATGCATCGCCATACCGGTCCGTCGGTTGGCGTTATGGTTTGGGGCGCAATTGGATATGACACCCACACCCCTCTGGTACGCATCGCCGGTACATTCAACAGCCACCGCTACATCTCCGACGTTTTGGAGCCTGTAGTCCTCCCTTACCTGCAGGACCTGCCAGCGACCACGTTTCAACAGGACAATGCGCGCCCGCACGTGGCACGCATCGTGCAACAATTCTTCACCGCCCACCAGGTGTCACTGCTGCTGTGGCCCGCCTGTTCTCCCGATATGTGAACACGTCTGGTATCTGATCGGCAACCGAGTGGCCCGGCAAGCACCACCCGCGGCTACGCCTGATGAACTGTGGCAACGTGTGGAAGCAGCCTGGACCGACATACCCCAAGCCCACATCCAAAGCCTCTCTCGTTCGATGCCGCAGCGTGTAGCGGCCGTTGTTGCCAGCCATGGGGGCCACACGAACTATTGATGTCTGCGTGCTCCGCAAGTCGCACGGGCCTGTAAGCTCAATCGTTTCATCTTTGTATCGGTTGTTATGTGTCCAGTAAATCTGGCTTTGCTATCCCGTGTCCTTCTTGGTGTTGCATTTGGGGTGGCCAGCAGTGTATTTATACGAATTTATTTTAGAGATCCTTATTGTGTCCTACACCGAAAATATTTTCATATCTGTGAAGAAATTTTTTTAAGAGTCATAATGCAACGTCAATTCCCCTCTTCCCGGAAAGAAAATCGTAGATTTTAACACATTTAACTCTTTCTCTGTCTCTCTCGGAATTTTCAATCCATATTGTGGTCTTTTTCTTAAGCTGAAAGCAAATAATTCTTCGAGATAATCATTTTGTCTTTGTGATAGCCTCTTTTCACGTAACAACTTTATTAAAACATGAGATTTATTTTTCTAGTGACCGCAATGAAATTTTGCCTCTGGCCCCGCTAAATATCCAGCCGACCCTGTTTGAAAGTTAAATAACTGAGTGCAATAATGTTTATTGTCAGTAAGTTTGGAGACTAGGAGAAAGAAATCTTTTCACATCTCAAAAAGGTGCAAATCGTGTGCAATGAAATACTTACCTGTAAGTTCTTGTTTTACTCTGCTAAGATGTAATGCTTCAACAGAATGTATTTTCTCTGTAATGAATTCAGTGTGGGTTAGTTAAGATAAACCAGATTTGACTTAACAAAGTTAAATCAATCCTGTTTATTAAAAATAATTTATTTCAAGTTTTTATCGCATTCAGCTTCCTTTGTTAATATATTCAACAACTGAAAGCTTCTAGAGAAAATCTTTTCTTTATGGAAATTTAAATATGATGCCAGAGTTTTTTTTAATGCCTGAGTGCAATGTCTGATCCAGGATCTTACCTCAGGAGTGGGGGTTACGCTGGTCTAAAAAAAAAAAAAAAAAAGATTGATACGAACTTTGTGGAAGGCTCACACACAAACCGGCAAATCTGTCCCTCCATGTCATTGCACGGCTTTTTAAAAACTTGTATCATCAAAAAATATTGTGCTAAATGTTTAAATCGCAAAGCGGGAAAAAACAACCGAAAAATACCTTTTTTTCTGGCGTTCAGTTGCCTGCTTTGCGATGAAACAAGCTCCTTGTTTTGTTTTTTTAATAAATATCAATTCTTGATAGAATCTTTCAAAATAAATTTGAGCCCTTCTATTCAGACGGCTGAATTTATATAAAAATTTCCAGCTTGAATCATCGAATCATTCCTAAACAATATGATTAGAAATTCTGCTAAGATGTTCGTTTATTCTTTCTCCATGCACTATTCCCATATCTCTTAAAAGCAACTTCCATTTACTTCATCCAGTCACTTCTGCGCCATTCTTTGTCTTACTGGCGATTTTCTCGCGGTAGTTTGCCATTGCTTTTCATGATCAGTCAAAATCTCTTTTCCCTTCCGTTCCCAGTTTTTTCTGTTTTTGAAACTAGTTCTGTTTGCTCTCCCCTCTCTCTCTCTCTCTCTCTCTCTCTCTCTCTCTCTCTCTTTCATTTTATTTTGAAGCAAGAAAAGAACATTTAATCTCCGAATGGACCTTATTCACCTCGCACTGCATCACGGGAAAGCTTTTCCGAGGCCGCTGGCCAGACATGACTAACTTTTGTTCATCGTATTGTTGTGCTAATAAATCCTGCCACCTAAATTGTATAGAGGAAAAAATAACTTTCCGAAATTTTCCTCTAAAAAGGCTGAAATTGTTAAAGGAATAGCTGTGTAAAATGAAACGTCATGATTTCTATCCCAATGTGCATTTTCCTGTATTTTCTACCCACTTTAACGAAAAAGATTTTGGATATTATGACACCATAAATCAAAAGCAGTTGAAACCTCGTAGTGTTCCTTCGAATTTCAATTTCAAATAAATAAATAAATAAATAATAAATAAATAAAAGAAAAGAAAAGGTAGGAGAAAACTGATGGCATATTCGGATCGGCAAATTACGAACTAAGTTCTACTTTCTTTCCCCAAAGAACAAAACAAACATATCTATAATTTTTTCATGTTTAATGTTACACATTCATTTAATTTTTAAGTAGGTTGCCTATCGTGCGAACTCTAGTTTGTTTCCATATTACGTATTTGTCTGGGCTTTTAAATGCTTTATTTTGCAAAACATGGTTCCCAAGTTTATGTTTCAGATGTTTCACCAATGTCTGACAATAAGAACATAAAAATTTAATATACCGTGTATGAGAAATGCTTCCTGATGACTATTGGCGATGTTCTCCTGCATCGTGCGAAATAAAAATCGAACACAAAATTGCCTTGGTATATTTTTGCAACCTTCATTTGTTCCTCTAAGAAATTAATTTCTTCTTCGCGCTATAGCTTTATTAATTCGTTGGCATACTCTGTGACGTTAATATTGTAAAAAATGTCCAACAGTAAGGGGTAATCAAATAGCGACAACTTTAAATCACCAGCCATGTTGGTCCGAAGAAATTCACTTCTGGCGTCACATGAATAAGACCCATTCACAGGAAATTTTAATTGTTAAGAAAACTTTTACGAAAATCAGTGTATTTATTACTGTGATTTTGCGAAAATATAATGATTTTACAATTATACATTATTTACGACAGGGGCGGATTGGGACGACCAAATTAGGCCGGGAATTTTAGTTTTCCAGTCCACTGTAAAAAGGCACGTATTTACAGGTCAAGAAATTTCCGCATGAAAATAATTTTGTTAGATGCTAGACGAAAGAGAACTGGTATGCAACGTAAAATGAATGCAGTTATGAATAAACTTTAACAAAAATTGAACATTGAAAGAATCTCAAAAATCCGCTCATGATTGAATGTCACATCAAACCACGCTCAAAATGAGTGCCGTAACAGATAATTATTTCCATTCGAGAAATTTGGTTAAAAAAAAGTTTCTTAAATACCCCATTTCCAACAAAATCACCACAAATTTCATTCTGAAAGTTTAAATGTTCACATGCCACATAGCTATTCTCCTACGCAATTAATTTTTATATTTATTTGGTCACGAATCGCCTACTGCGCTACAGTATTGGTAACTCCTCATTGAGTAGACTCCATTTTTAAGTCTACCCATTATCTTTATCCATGAGCCGCTATTGTGACCCATGAACCAGTACTGGTAGATCATTGTTTCTTTTAAGATAAAAGTGGGTAGGACACAGATTTCAAAGTATCTCTGCCAGAGGATCACTTTGTGCTCTGTGTCAGTCTGTAGATAAGGAGTGAGGATGATGGGCCACTACAATTGTGGTACTAGCGTCTCCTTCAAGATTACAAAAAGAGAGTAGGGCATACCAATGACCCTGGGCTCCAAGTCCAACAACCTACGTCGAGCTGTAGTTAGTTTTTGCTTAATTAATTTATAACCATGTACTTGGTCCGGCAGCAGTTTTCCCACATAAGTACAGAGAATTTTGCTATGTCATTTTAGAGCAAACGCCGTAGAAAGACAGATAGATGGAAACTTTTTTTTAAAGGAAATAACTTTTCATACAGAAATAAAGCTCACATGAAGTTAACGATTATTATTCATAAGTGCCACAAATAATTATTCATTTGCTCAAAAAAATCCAGACAAAAAGAATACAAGAAAGTGGGCCATTTCTCGAGTGGTCCACCGGGAAATGTCCCGGTGGGCCAATCCGCCCCTGATTTACGATCTTGTTCATTTAAAAAGGAGAGTCTGTTTTAGGAGGGGGTCACTCCCCGTTGGATCTGCTACTGAGGGTCTGACTGCTCGGCCACCTTCACTAAGTTTGGTCAGTGTAGTCAGCAGAACAAAACAGTGGTGCATGACGTATGAACTCTGCGTTTTCAATTGCATATTTTGAATAACGGAAAAATTGGGTAGACATGCCCCAGTAATACTAATAAAACGCTGAAATCCGTTTTTATTGGTGTAAGAAGCCACCCGTGGTGGCGAAAGCTAGCGTTTTCTCCTAGTCAGGGCCGGATGGAGCTCTTGCGGGGCCCTGGGCGAAATTTCATTGCTGGGCCCAGAGCAAAATTTCATTGTGGACACTAAAAAATAAATCTCATATTTTAATAAAGTCGTTTCTGAACATTATCGTTCGTGAGGAAGACACACGAACACTACCGTAAAGACAAAATGATCATCTCAAAGAAGTATTTGCGTTAAGATTAAGAACAAAGACCATAATACGGGCTGAAAGTTCAGAGAGAGAGAGAGAAAGAGAGAGGGTGAAGAGATAGAGATAAAGAGATTAAGAGAGATAGAGGGAGAGTGTGAAAAGTGTTAAAATCTACGATTTTCTTTCACGGAAGAAGAGGTATAGGTTGTATTGTAACTCTTATAACAGCTTATTCACAAAATGATAAAAAGATACCTGCGTAGCGAATATTTTTGTGTAGGAAATATAATAAAGATCCCTCTGAAATAAATTGGTATAAACAGTTTTTTTCCCTTGATACATGTTTAGTGATTGATTTTTAATGCACAGTGGAGTAACTGACAAATTAGTGACATTCTAAACTTTTATACGCGTTCATATTAGAAAGTTGCCTCTTTTTTTTTTTTTTTTTCTTTTAATGTTGGAAAAGTGACCTCCATATGTAGTCCGAAAGTAACTTGGATATTGTTCTTTTTATTTCCTTAAATTTAAGTAACAGGATTTTACACAAATTGTTGGATATATAAAAGTAGGGGATCACAAAATGATGAAATTTAATTTGCTATTTCATGAATGCGGAAAAGATTAAGGTGGTTACAAAAATCATTTCGAATCTGCAAATCTCAGTGTCCGTACGACGAACAGGGGGGATAACGTATTCAAAAATGGGGAGACTGAAAACAAACAAAAAAATTCAAAAATATATTTTTAAGAGCCTTTCGCCCCAAAAGTTGCAAACAAATGTAGTTAAATTTTTTTACCAAAAATTATTTTGTTTTCTAAACTGCGGGGCCCGGGGCGACCGCCCTGGTTGCCCCTATGGTCCAGCCGGCCCTGCTCCTAGTTTTTGTAATATTACACCAATGAAAACGGATTTCAGCGTTTTATTGCATATTTTAAAATTAATATCTGTACGTTGATAAAAATATTCTATGCTAAAAAAGACTTACATACACATATCACTAAGCTGTTCTCTGAGATTCAGAGGTTAGCTCCTCAAAGAAAGTATATCTGCCAGATTAATGTTTAACTTTTAGATTTTACTTACTGTTGATGTATAAAATGTCTCCATTTACAGCGATCTTGGCATACAGCTCGAGCTTTACTGATATCCATCACACGACGCACACTTGTACTTCATCCTCCTAATCTTTCTCTCATGCAGATATTCCTGAATCTGGTCCTTCCAAGATTTCTTGGGCCATCCTCTACCTTTCTTTCCTGCCACTTGGTTTGAAAACATTCTCTTAGTAAACATCTCATCATTCATTCTTTTAACATGTCCAAACCATCTAAGAATATTAATCTCCACCTTACTATAAGGTGACCAGACGTCCTCATTTTCTGGGGACAATCCTCAATTTCAATGCTTTGTCCTCAATTTCGTAAACACTTATTGAGGACGTCAAACGTCCTTAATTTCTTAGTTTTTGTCCACAACTTTTGAAATTTACCTCCAAAAATTGAAATGGGTAAAAATGTGTTAGAAAAAAGGCGTAGAATTCAATTGAATTTACCAAATGCAACCAAATTTAGCCTCAATTTCATATTTAATTGCTAGGAAATGGATTCATGAAGGAAAGGTGTGGAATTATTTTCCGAAGCGGATGAATTTTTCTTTGAATTAAGTTAGAAATCATTCAGTATTGATGGGAGACATGCCGAAGCATCGAACGAAGTCATCTCGATAAATGTGGTGCTACGATTTCGTTTCTGTTTTAAGTACTTCTTTTCTATTTTAACTGGATTTAACTAAAAGATTTTTAGGATGGGAAATGAATCTCATCTTTCTCAGCATCCACTTTCTTGCAATTAAATAAGTAATTGATGTAAAATTTGGTTACATTTGATAGATTCTATTGAGAGTTCCACAACTTTTGTTCAGGACATTTTTCATTAAACTGTTTCTTCAAGTGAGGTTATTGGACTTGGAATATTCCTTCTCATAGAGATAACATATACAGCTATTCCACGATTTCTGCTCGGTCAGTGTATAGTAATTTTCTGGCTTCAGATATCTATTCTTGTACAGAATCACAATGAAATTTCAGTACAAATTCAAAATGTAGCTTTGTTTGCAAGTGCTGCCCCTACAAGTAAGATTTAAAATGTATCGGGAGCAATATTCTGCATGATAGTATTTTATTGCTATTTTATACTTATTTCACATGAAACTCATTCTTCCGATTCATCGTATGTTTTGCAATGAAACTGAACAATTATGGGACATTTCACATTATTCTTTGCTAACCTTTGGCTTTACCATAATGCGTCAGACGCTGTCCTCAATTATGTCCTCATTTTGAAGCAAAATTGTCCTCAATTTTGCATTGAAATTGAGGACAAATGTCATTTTGTCCTCAATTGCATTCTTAAAAATCTGGTCACCTTACCTTACTAGCAACATTTTACCTCACATTACAAAACTGAAACACATCTTCATTCCTCACGTGATCACAGCGAATCTTGCCTCCCCCCTTAAGTAACGCATTTCTCCAGGGCACAAACGACTCCTATGTTTCTTCTGCAGTATCCAGGTTTCACTGCCATACATCAGAGTAGGAACAATTACTTTCATACACAGCCATTCGGGACTCCCTTGAGAATCCAGCATTCCTGTGAAATCTTCCTAAAGCAGCCATGACTTTCAATGAAGAGTTCATTCGCCTACTAATTTCGGCATCTAATTTGTTCTATCTGTCAAACATGCTTCCCAAATATACAAACTCGTTCACCTGGTCAACCACTGTGCCGTTTAGACTTACCTTACATTCAGTGATAACAGTTCCTTGCTCAAAATCATAACTTTGGGTTTTTCCTTATTTATACACAGTTTGAATTTCATGCAAACTTTGCACATCCGGGACAACATACTCTGCAACTCGCTTTTGCTCTCTGCCAACAGGACAGTGTCCTCGGCATACAGCAATCTGCACACACGGATATTACCCAGACATAAACCAGTGTTGTCCGTTTTGGCATGCACGCATTCATAATGGTATTACACAACCTTGCCTGACTCCAGCTCCAACAGAAAACCATTTGAATACACCACCATTCACTCGTACACATGCTCGACTGCCAGCTTACATGGCCTTTACACTATTAAGTAGATTCCCAATAATACCATATTTATTCAGCTCCTACCACAGACGCCACTAAAATCAACTAACCAACCAAGAAATGCTGGCCAAATGCTTCTTTTCAAAGGAATGGGATTAAAAGCACATCACCACAGTTGTGAAATTGATATCTCCACTCATAAGGATATTTTTTAAGATGTGTAATCACTAACAATTAAAGCCTAAAAGAATGAAACGTTGAGACTCTCCCTTCCGCAATTCTTTGCAGGGGACCTAGTATGGGCAAGATGTTGGGGAGGGGGGGGCTTTAGGTGCTGAAAACCTCGGTGCGAGGTGAGCCTCAACTCATATCCTTAAAAATAAATTTTGTACCTTGCACTTGCCTTGCTTAACACGTAGCTGTTGCACTGTTTTAAAATATTTTTTCCAAATAGCTAACCGGAAATTCTTTTTCTCCCTTGTTTGAGCGTTAAAAAGTAGTGTTATTCGAAAATTCGGTCGAATCTTCTGTTCAGGATTCTTTATTATATTGTTTTCTTTCTCCTGGTGATTGCTTATAAAAAGTCAAAACAACTATTGTATTATTGCAGGACGCAAAGGCTAAGAAAGGAATGGTTTTCTGGCCCCACACCCATCCTATCAGAGCCTTTCCCCCTGCGTCCGATTTAATATCTCTTGATCTTTGAGGAGACGTGACAAAGCGAAAGAATGAGTTAATCGGGCAGTACAGCTTAGCTATTTGAACCACAGCAACCTCCTCACACCGTGTATGTGTCACTTTGTGAGACTTTTGAGCCTTGAAGGGACATGTGTAACAAGGCGAAAGAGGTGGTCGGGCAGTAGCTTTGCTATTTGAACCACAGCAGCCTCCTCACACCATGTGTGTGCCAGTTTGTGAGACTCTGGCACCCAGGGATAAAACGCGAAATGTAGGGCGGGGAGAAAATTGTGTCGTTAATGACATACGGCAGAAAGAACCAGCGCTTTAGGACATAACATAAGCAAAAAATTGGAGGCATTCCCCATGTCTATATATGTAGATTATCAAACAACCTGCTGGCGCTTCTTCAATTATGTCGGGATTGCATAAATCGTTTTGTAGAGAGCAACTCTACTCAATCGAAGTACCAATATTGCAGTCAAAAAAGTTAACTGCTATACGAAATGTATCTCGTGTACATGAAAGTGTAGCTTTCGATCAACCATTTGTAAATACCGCTTGAATGCATTAATGTATGTTGAAAATGATGTCCTGCGTCGACTGACATTTGAAAAAAACCTGGTGACTTCTCAAGCAGAAAATTACCTAAGAAAAAGAATGTACTTAAAATGTTCTGAAATTGCTAGCCTTTCTGCCACTTAAAGGTAAATATGATATGATACTTTGTAGTTTGTATTATAAGCAGAAAGCTTTGTTCACACCAGAGGCGAAAGCATTTTTTCGGTGGTGGTGGGGGCGGGGATGAACAATGGAAGTTCTTGAAATCCACCAGAACAAAATAAAAGTTATTGAAAAATGGAAGAACAAATTAAAGCATTTTTTTCTAAGTAAGTTCATGCATTTTTATTAAATTAAGGCATTTTTTTAATGTAAGTCACATTTTTGTAAAACCAAAACACAAAACAATGAAACACTTTCGCGGAGGCAAGGACCTCACTAAGTATACTCCTGGTTCATACCATAAAACAAAAACTTTTTTTCTGTACTAAAAAATGTATTTAAATACTCCTAAATATACGTAATTTACTGTTGGCCTCTTTTTCATTTAGTTTTTAAAAAGTACTTTTAGTTAAAAGCGATTGATTTGGGTAGTCTGGCTATGCAAAAGAAATAAGCATACAATTGCGTAATATGCGAGCTGCAAGTGAGGTAAAGCATCATGTGCGTTAACAATAATAAAAATGATAACTGCCGCCCCGGTGGCGCAGTGGTCTAAGCGATGGCCTCTGATCATTCGTCCGTAAGGGGTCCGGGTTCGAATCCCGGTGAGGCATGGGTGTTGTGTTTGTCTTACGGCACTGGCTCTCTCCCTTCCCTGGAACCAGTGACCCTAAATTAGGGACGGGCGACTGCTTATAGCCCATTGAGTTGCTCACGGTGGTCGTTAAACCTCCAATCAAAAAAAAAAAAAAAAAAAAATGATAACTACGTTTTCATAGTAGTTATGACAACAGCGACACAATGATTTCTTTCTGATAACATAACTCTCCATCCACACCTTAACAAAGATAACCTTGTAATGTTTCACTAGAAATAAATGATGACAAAATAACTTGTAGAATAGGGAACGTTTTTTGAAAGGGGCCGCTATTCTGTGCCAACCATGAGCCACAGCGTGACATATTCTGGCCCTGCACATCACGTGGTTTGACCATTTTACTGATTTAGTTGAGAGGCAAGCCGCAAGACTGCTATGTTGTATTGGCGTGCATTCTAAGATTTTCCATATCCTGACTTCTTCCTTGAGCGTAAAAAAGAAGAGCTCGGTATGTGATTTCGTAAAGAAACACGTTTTCAGTTTACAAACGTGAGCCTCTGCCTCAGAGGGCGTACATTAAAAAAAATCGGGAACGGGTGGGGTAGACAGAAAATGAAAGTTTTTGAAATCCAGCAAGATAAAGTGAAAGTTAATGAAAAATAGAAGAAAAAAGTTGATGCATTTTTATTAAATTAAAGCATTTTTTCAATGTTAGTCGCATTTAAACAAAAAAAAAAAAATTACGAAACGTTTTCGGGAGCCCAAGATCCTCGTTTTCCTCTAAGTACGCCCCTGCTCTGCCTCTGATGCATATGTGATTACATAAATGCGTATAATCACTACTGAATCATCGGTCACTGCAAATTATTACTTTTTCAGATATGAATCACATGTCTTGTGCATTTGTTTTACCCAGAAAATTTTTGCTAAGCTCAGTATTACGCATCTTATAATCACTGTGGAAGCCTTTCCACTCCGCCCCGGTGGCGCAGTGGTCTAAGCGATGGCCTCTGAGCATTCGTCCGAAAGGGGTCCGTGTTCGAATTCCGTGAGGCATGGATGTTGTGTTTGTCTTACTGCACTGGCTCTCTCCTTTGCCTGGAACCAGTGACCCTAAATTAGGGACGGGCGACTGCTTATAGCCCATTGAGTTGCTCACGGTGGTCGTTAAACCTCCAATCAAAAAAAATTGTCTTAAGGCACTGGCTCTTTTCCTTCCCTGGAACCAGTGACCCTAAATTAGGGACGAGCGACTGCTTATAGTCCATTGAGTTGCTCACGATGGTCGTTAAACCTGCAATAATAAAAAAAAAAAGCCTTTCCACCCCTGCGAAGTTTGGGTGGGTGAGTATTCACTCTTAAAACATACACTGTATCATTCTCGTTTTGGGCAGGTTTAGTCCTACACTGTCCTCCTTCACTTTTTCTCACCTGAACATCGTTTTCCGTTGATTTCCTTCATACAGTATATGCTTTCCCACTGTCCTTCTCTTGGTCTTCCTACTCCCCTTTCCTGCAGTTCGATTACAACTTTCTTCAGCAAACAGAGCTTTCTGAAAATTGCTAAGATGCCCTCACCCGCTTAGGAACAACTGATTCTCCACTTATTTAAGAAAGTAACGCCCCCATGACTCTTGATGACCATGTGACAGAACACTTTGATGACACAACTTTGTGTACATTAAACATCACAAGGGCAGTTGTTGGGGAGTGGCAACCTCACGTCTCAAAACGACCTGTTTTTATAGTGCTAATACTTTTTATGCTTTCTTTTCGAACATCAGATGTTCCCTCTTCAATTCTGATTATGCGCCGCAGCCGGAGTTTTGTTTTTCATCGTCTCTCCCCTCCCTCTTTTATTTTGTCTTATTTTGTGGAGGTCTACATGCAGGTTTCCGTGTGCGTTGACCTGTAAATTTGAAAATGGGATTCTGACAGTTGAGATTCCTGCAGGTTAGGATGTTGTTTCCCCAGCTACCAACACTCCTTTTTCTCAAGTTTTTTATTTTTTGCGCCGTACTTCACCCTAAACGGTCGGCTTAGTAGTAGCTAACACCTATAGTCACCAGAGTTTGTAACCAAGCAAAGTCTAGGCTTCTAACGGGTTGTCATCCATTAGGATGGAGTGATCCTCGGGAATAGTGTAATCAGGTCAAAGAGGTCGCTGTGACTTCAAGGTACACGCCAAACATGTCACCCCTATCAACAGACTATATCGGCCGGATAACCTTAGACTAGCTTTGTCTTGCGTCATCTAGTGTCACGGACCGACACAATTTGTTGCTGTCGCTGATGGGAGAAGACGTCGGCGGATAAATTTCCTGTTTTTCGTGGAAATCTCAAACTTCCCATTCAAAACTTAAACGGTATCTTGATGAGAAGCATAACTTCAACAACAAAATCACTACGGATACGTCTTCATTTGCATGTATTTTTATTGCTCAAATTAGAGACATTGCAGCTAACTCATTCAGTTCCGAATTCCCATTGCGATTGCATATAACTCTTGAGCTGGGCTGCAGTCAGGGGAGGGTTTGGTGGGACACCGTCCCGCTAAGGGCCGTAGCCAGACTTGCGCTTCTTTTTACCTGTCCTTGGGGCTCAGTTCAGTACCCAACCTCCTTTATATCCTTTGCCCGACCTCAATCATCAGCCGCTCCTCCCAATTTCTCTGCCTAGTCCCGCTACTTTTCTTAAAGATGGATGCGTTCTATCTCTGCTGCATTCTCTTTTTCTTTCAAAAGAACTCAAAGTACATTCAGTAAATTATAAATAAAATGCAAGGCCTTTGAAAATCCCCATAAGTAAAATGACAGAGAGGTCAGTTTTTCCCGGATTGTGCATCTGCGCACTTAACGGTGAAATACTATTCTTGAAACACCCATCATTGCCGCCCCGGTGGCGCAGTGGTCTAAGCGATGGCCTCTGATCATTCGTCCGAACGGGGTCCGGGTTCGAATCCCGTGAGGCATGGATGTTGTGCTTGTCTTACGGCACTGGCTCTCTCCCTTCCCTGGAACCAGTGACCCTAAATTAGGGACGGGCGACTGCTTATAGCCCATTGAGTTGCTCACGGTGGTCGTTAAACCTCCAATCAACAAGAACAAGAAACACCCATCATTGCTTACCGCCCCACTTCCTTTCCAGATAAGACTGCAGCATTGCTCTTGAGGTACACGTTAGTGCTCTTAAGAGCGTCAAAAGGGTGCGGTCGGGTGAACTTTTGGTGGAGACTAGTGCTCCGGGCATGAAAACTTACTAATGAGAATTACATTTTTGGTCGCAGCCTTCAAGTGCGAGCACATAGATATCTCAACTGCTCTCGAAGTGTGTCTGAACATGACCTGGTTGACGTTCCTGAAGATAAACTCCTATGCCAACTGCGCTGTCAAGATAAAATTGCTGTGAACCTTATTAATGTAAACCTGTGGCGCAGTGGTCTAAGCGCTGGTTTCTGACCATTCGTCTGGGATCGAATCCCGGTCAGGCATGGATGTTGTGTTTGTCACACGGCTTTGGCTCTCCCCTTTTCTGGAACCAGTGGTCCCAAATTAGCAACGGGCGACTGCTAATATCTCACAGAGTTATCACGATGGTCGTTAAACTTCCAAATTAAAAAAAAAAAAATTCTGAGTAACTGAAATTTTTAATTCTAGAACAATCATCGGAGCACCCAGAAAGAACATTATCAGATGATCTGTAGATTCCTCAAGTCGGAGCATTTCGGTAAGACTGTCATGAATGTCCCAAAACAGGAATTGGAAGCACCTCAAGAGTATTTATATTCCCAGAAGTTGGAAATATACGGACAGACCTTACACTGTAAATAGCCTTCAAGGCTGCCTACTGTACACTACTTATCTGATCGAGGAACGCTACTTACATGTTCTGGGCAGGCTTTACGCTGCATACATGATCGAAGCATGTTACTTTACACTACTGACACGATCGAAGCTGGCTATTTACAGTGTGAGTTCAGTTCGTGTAATCCCAACTTTCTGAGATGCTTCAAATGTCAGCTCTTGGGCATTCACAAGCAATGGCTCAAATTAAATTGGGGTGGCCCAGAATCCCGGACCCGCCCAATGAGGTATCACTTCGTCCTTCATTTTTGGTTACTGGTTGATTATTTTTAAATACACTCTTTGTAAAAAAAACAAGAAAAGAAAGAAAAAAACAAAACAAAAGACGAAGCACCCAGAAGAAATCGTCCAATCAGTACGAAAATTCGTATGTGCAATGTACATTTATACGAGAGGAAATGACTGCAATTCCAGAGTAGTTGGGCCTTTATTCGGGTAAAACAGCTACAAGTCAGTAGGACGTTGTAGCGCCGCCTTTGGCTCAGATACAAGTGGTTTCCCGGCGTGCATGGACGCATACGGTTCACGAATATTGCCCTGAGGTACAGCATGCCAGATGGTGTCCAAATTGCGTGGAAGTTCCCCGACATTCTGGAATGGGCGTAGGTGACATCCCATCATGTCCCAAACATGTTCTATCGGTGAGAGATCGGGCGATCGGGCTGGCCATGGAAAAGTGTCGACATGACGGAGGCAGGCTTGAAAGAGCTGTAACGTGTGTGTCTGTGCATTATCCTGTAAAAAATGCTCGGTGATGCTGCGACATAAGTGGCAACACAACAAGTCGTAGAATGTCGTCGGGCTGCCCCGGTGGCGCAGTGGTCTAAGCGATAGCCTCTGATCATTTCTCCGAAAGAGATCCGGGTTCGAATCTCGTGAGGCATGGATGTTGTGTTTGTCTTACGGCACTGGCTCTCTCCCTTCCCTGGAACCAGTGACCTTAAATTAGGGACGGGCGACTGCTTATAGCCCATTGAGTTGCTTACGGTGGTCGTTAAACCTCCAATCAATGAAAAAATGTCGACGTACCGTTGAGATGTGAGAGTGGTAGGGAAGACTACCAAGGGGGTCCGGCTATCGTAGGAAATGGCTGCTCAAACAGTCACTCCCGGTGTGCGAGCCGTGTGTCGTTCCACGGTAAAAGCAGGATCAGTGCGCTGGCCGGCTCGTCTCCAGACACGTATACGCGCCATATGTAAACCTTGACTCATCACTGAAGACAACACGACGTTAGTGGACACTATTCCACGGTGATCGAGCCTTACACCACTGCAACCGGTGCCAGCAATGCTCGCTGTTCAGTGGTAGGCGGCGGAGTGGCTTTGAAACAGTCCCCGTGCGACCGTGCCACAAGTCGTCTGGCAACGGTCCGGATGCCGATTTCCGTACCTGTATACGACGCAACATGGTCACGGATGGTTGAGAGCTACGAATTAAGTTCTATTCGTACGGTTCTCACAATTGATCGATCCTCGCGTTCTGCCATTGTTCTCGGCCGTCCACTAGCCGCTTGCCGCTGGTTTGTGCCCTCCTCGAACCATTGGCGACAACTTCGTCCAATTTCCGTGTCGTTCTGATCCAAATGCCTGGCGGTACGGCGATTTGACCAATCGGCGTCTCTCAGCCCAATTATACGTCGTCTCTCAAACTATCTCAACTCCTCGTATGGTGTGCGGACCCGACGTCGAAGTATCCTCGCAGTCAGTCATAGTTAATGCAACCGCGATCCGCTGTCAAAATCGTTTCTGCTTGCGATATTTGCTCTTGATATATCATCCTTGATGTGCGGTTCCCGTGGCCTGTGGCGGGCCACTATTTAGTCATTGGTCGTTATTTTTTAATGATATTCATAATGGGCCCTGAGATACTTGCCTGCGGACATCAGGATCGCACGACTTTCTCGGGGTGCTTCGTTTTTGTTTTGTTTAGAGAGTATTTGCATGTGTTATTAAATATACTTTTTACGAAGAATTGGAAACGCACTTTAATATGGAGCAGGTATTTTTTTAACGCTACCCCAATACCTTGGGCGACGTATTATTGGTGTATTTTTATTTACATATTCAATATTTCGGGCCACCTCCATACAGAAATCCTCAGTGTGCCACTAGTCGAAATGTTTTGGGTTGTGGACGCTACGAGACATCTAGTCATGTTATTTCCGACTGTTCTTCCACACAAGAACACTACTTCAACTGCAAGGTAGAGCATACGGCGAACTCGAAGGACTGCACGAAGTGAAAGAGAAGGAAATTCATAAGTTTATTCTTCCGAGTGACAAGCACGATATAAACGTTCGGAGATTTCTGTGCCGAAAGTGGCGATGGCGCAATAATACGTTCATCAAAAATATGTTAAAAAATGGAGGGAACTAAAGGTCTTTGGAGGGAACACAATACTGCGTCGGGAAATTTCCGCGCTCGTAGTAGCGAGCGAACGCATATGCGTATCTTCACTCCCTTCCACTAAATATAAACCACGCCCGCTTGTGAGCGGGGTCGGAATCGCCTCTGCCCCCGCACGCAAATGAGTGCGAGGGCGAAACATTACATTTGCTCCCTCAGTTTTCTTCCTTTTCAAATAATAGGGCTCTCTCCACAAGTGCAGTGCTAAACTAAATAAAAAAATTATTCCCCGCAATTCCTAACGAAGAAGTAAGATGCTGTCAATGAAAAGAAAGTTGTCAGGAAGTCAAAATGCTAAAAGAGCTCAGAAGAAGAAAATGGAAATTCAACAATCAACAGAAATGTTTTCAACGTGGATGAAGTCGTCTGATCGTACTGACCAGGTCGGTGAAGAAGGTAAGGAGAGAAATTGTTATCGTCTTATATTGAAAACGTTAAAAATAGCCAATTGTATTTTAAATAGAGACCCGTGTAACCCCTGTGCCGGGGCCATAGTAATGGTTTTTAACCCTTATTCATATAATACCTTGCTGTTGATTTTTTTTTTAAATAACTTTTCTTTTGTTTAATGTGATCGGAAAATATGTTTAACTGTGTAAATTTTCGAAATTTTTACTAACTGTCGAGTTGTCGTGTAGTAACATTGTCGCTGATTTTAACCCTTTATTTGCACTGTGTCCGTATGAAACGGACAATGGAAAACTATGGACGTGATCAATGCGTAATCTGGGTTAATATTGTAAAAACAAAAGTGGCCTGACAATTTATTAAATCCGGGTTTGTGATTGGGGGGGGGCGGGCAGGTTTCTAAAGACGTTAAATCGAATAAAGTGTTTCGCAAGGTATTTTTATTTAGATATTTGTGTGTGTGTTTTAAACGGCGTAACTGAAAGTGATGAACGAGGTTTTCTTAATGGCCGCTTGCGTGTATGAAACAGTTGTATTTGCAGGCTAAATTTTTTTTATGTGGTGCTTGTGTTTAATTTATGGATGATTTCTTGATGTGTGTTTTAAATGTTCAGTGTTTTATTAATGTGCGTGTTTGAAATGTTCAGTTATTACGGTGTGTTTAAAATTATATTTATTAATACTCGTAATCAGTGATCGCGTTAACGCCTGGACAGGCGTCTTTTACGCATCAAAAACGGAAATGAATTCCTAAAAAAAGCTGGGACGAATTTTTACTTCTCCAAAAATTTTAAAAGCCGAATCTAGGTTGTTGTTTTTTATTATCATCATTAGTCATTACTATATATACCCCCCCCCTGAGTTGACTGTTGAACACAGAAGTTGCGCCATCGATAATGTAATTCCTTCTTCGTTCCCCACCCCAAGCTCTGCCACTGTTCTCGGTTTCGCATATCTCGGGCTGCGGGAAAACACGACCCCGAAAGGTTAAAGCATGTGTGGACAAGGGAAGATTCCTGAGGATTGGAACAACACTATAATGATCCTGCTACATAAAAAAGGTGACATTGAGGATCTCAGGAACTACAGACCTATCAGCCTCCTATCAGTGGTTTATAAAATCTTCACTAAAGTTCTTTCACACCGTTTGAAGGTAACACTGGCCGCCCCGGTGGCGCAGTGGTCTAAGGCGTTGGTCTCTGATCATTCGTCCGTAAGGGGTCCGGGTTCGAATCCCGGTCAGGCATGGATGTTGTGTTTGTCTTACGGCACTGGCTCTCTCGCTTCCCTGGAACCAGTGACCCTAAATTAGGGACGGGCGACTGCTTATAGCCCATTGAGTTGCTCACGGTGGTCGTTAAACCTCCAATCAAAAAAAAAAAAAAAAAAAAAAAAAAAAGGTAACACTGGACATGGCTCAACCGAGAGAACAAGCTGGATTCAGGAGTGGCTACAGCACAATAGATCATATCCACGTACTGAGAGAACTAATTGAAAGAGCGAGGGAATATGAACTTCCATTGTGCATGGCTTTTATCGATTATGAAAAAGCCTTTGATTCGGTGAAACCATCAGCAGTTACAATGGCTCTGAAATCCTGCGGTATTGAAGATGCATACATTAATATTATTAAAAACATCTATGAAAATGCAAGTGCAAAGATTCGGCTGTTTGAAAATACAACACACATAAAAATTGGAAAGGGAGTGAGACAAGGTGACACCATATCTCCGAAGCTCTTTAACGCCACACTGGAAAATGTCTTTTAATCACTGAACTGGGAAAACAAAGGGATAAAGATTAATGGAGATTATCTAACCCACCTTCGTTTTGCTGATGACGTAGTCATTTTTGCAACTACCCCATCAGAGCTGCAGAGTATGATCCAAGAACTTGCTGACAAGAGTAAAGAAGTGGGATTAAAAATGAACTTTCAGAAGACAAAAGTTATGTTCAATGCTTTTACACGAAATGAAGATTTATCGATTCATGGAGAAAAGCTGGAGATAACAGACACGTACGTTTATCTTGGACAGCAGATATCAAGTGAGGGTCACATTGATGAAGAAATTAATCGGTGTACAAAACTTGCCTGGAGAGCTTTTGGAAGAAACAGCATAATTTTCAAGAGCAATATGCCATTATGTCTTAAAAGAAAAGTGTTTGATCAATGCATTCTTCCAGTGCTTACGTATGGTGCAGAGACGTGGACCTTAACTAAAAGAGACATACAAAGGCTGCAGACAACTCAAAACAGCATGGAGAGGTGCATGCTTGGTGTAACCAGGAGAGATAAGAAGAGGAACTCGTGGATCCGAAAAATGACAAGAGTGGAAGACATCATGATCAGAGTTAAATCCCTGAAATGGCAATGGGCTGGTCATACTGCCAGAAGGACAGACCATCGATGGACAGGCGAAATTTTAGATTGGATTCCAAGGGACAGGAAAAGACCCAGAAGAAGACCACATGGGAGATGGGTGGATGAAATTTGAAAGTATGCGGGAGTGACATGGAGGAGACTGGCACAAGACAGACCGTTGTAGAGGAAACTTGGGGAAACCTTCTTCCAGCAGTGGATTGATAATGGTTGACAATGATGCTGATGATGATGATGTCTGCAAAGCACATCCGTGGACTCATCAAACTTCTTCAAACAGAGGATATAACAATTGATATGTCTGTAAAGCACATCCGTGGACTCATCAAACTTCTGGAATCGTCTCGAGATACTTGTGCAAATGATGCAATCACTGAAGCCAGAGAAAATTCAGAGGAACTTGGGTTGAGCCCCAATTTCCGTAAAGTTCGAATGAGGAAAAGGAAGACATTTTTGGAGAAAAGGTTCAAATGTGTACAGAAAAAAAATTCAAGATCCTTCTTTTGGAAGTAATGGACAAGGTGCTTTCAGAACTGAGAAGGAGATTTGAGGCAATCGAGGAACTAGATAAAAAATTTAGCTTCCTTCATGGCTCCAAGTTCCAGTCACTTTCTGCAGAAGAACTAAGGTCGAAGGCAGCTCAGCTCGGGGAGACGTATTCAGATAATATCTGTAAAGCTGAGCTTCAACTAGAAGTAGAGAGCTTTAAGCATCACGCTCTGAGCCTGGACAGTAATTTGAAAACTGCATCTCCTAAAGCTCTCCTAAATTTCATTTTCAAATGTAGACTTGAAGATGCGTGCCCAAACATTTCAACAGCACTTAAGATTTTGTTGACACTTCCAGTGACTGTTGCATCAAGCAAACGAAGTTTCAGCAAACTAAAGCTGATTAAAACGTACGTACGGAACACTATAAGACAGGAACGTCTCTCAAACCTAAGTATAATTAACACTGAACACAAAGTGGCGTCACAAATATCATATGATGAAGTCATTAAAACCTTTGCAGCCAAGAAAGCTCGCAAGATAAAGTTATAGGAATTCTTTTGCAATCATTTTTGTACACTTTTAGTAGAATTTTTTGTGTTCGCACCATAAGTGTAATTAAATAATACCTTCATTTTGATAATCTGGTAAAAGGTCTCCTGTATACACTTTAAAAAAAAATTTTTTTGTTCAAACCATAACTGTAAATAAATAATACCTTAATTTTGAAAATCTGGTAAAAAAAACTCGTGTGGAGAGGGGAGGGGCGCTAAACTGAGGTTTTGCCCCACCAAAGAAAATTTCTAGTTCCGGCACTGCATGTCTACTTGCTTGATTAATTTGGCATCCATCTTCCTGTAACATACACTGACGGAAAAAAAAATCACCACGAAAAAATAGTTGTAGAGGAATGAAATGGCGGCAATACATTTGTATAGGTAACATATTTAATCAATTAAGGTTTCAAGATCACAGCTTATTGTAAGCGCGAGAAGAGCCATTTTAAATGTGAAATGCTGGTACATTAATAACCGGTGTAACCGCCAGAATGTTGAATGCAAGCACGCAAACGTTCATGCATTGTGTCGTACAGGTGCTGGATGTCAGTTTGTGGGATGGAGTTCCATGCCTGTTGCACTTGGTCGGTCAATACAGGGACGGGTAATGCTGGTTGGGGGTGACGCTGGAGTTGTTGTCCAATGATGTCCCATACATGCTCGATTGGTGAAAGATTTGGTGATCTAGCAGGCCACGGCAACATGTCGACACTCTGTAGAGCATGTTGGGTTACAACAGCGGTATGCGGGCGAGCGTTATCCTGTTGGAAAACACCCCCTAGAATGCTGTTCATGAATGGCAGCACAACAGGTTGAATCACCAGACCGACGTACAACTGTGCCGTCAGGGTGCGTGTTATAACCACGAGAGTGCTCCTGCTGTCATAGAAAATTGCTCCCCAGACCATAACTCCAGGTGTAGGTCCAGTGTGTCTCGGCCGCAGACAGGTTGGTTGCAGGCGCTCACCTGGCCTCCTTCTAACCAACACACGGCCATCACTGGCACCCAGGCAGAACCGGCTCTCATCAGAAAACACAACAGATCTCCACTCCATCCTCCAATGAGCTCTAGCTTGACACCACTGACGTCGCAAACGGCAGTGGTTTGGAGTAAGTGGAATGCACGCTACAGGGCACCGATTTGTAACAGTTCGTTGTGTCACTGTGGTGGCAACTGTAGCTCGAATTGCTGCCGCAGACGCGGTACGATGCACCACGGCCATACGCCGTACACGGCGGTCTTCCCTCTCAGTAGTGCCACGTGGCCGGCCGAAACCCGGTCTTCTTGAGGCAGTACCTTCCCTTGACCACCGCTGCCAACAATCATGCACAGTGGCTACATTCCTGCCAAGTCGTTCTGCAATATTGCGGAAAGAAAATCCACCTTCTCGTAGCCCTATTACATGACCTCGTTCAAACTCCGTGAGCTGTTGATAATGGCTTCTTCGTCTTCTTAAAGGCATTCTTGACTAACATCAACACCCTACGTCGAATCCCAACGATAACTAACGCTCACGAACGTTACAGCGCGTATTTCTAGCAAACGTGCTTTGCATGTTCCGAGGGGCGCTACTAGCGCCACACGTATATGCGCCGAGCGCGAAATTTGCATAGACGTCATCTTACAGATGTACTCTCACCGCCTACCAACTGTCGTTTATCTAACACAACCCCTTCTTGGTGTTGGGATTTTTTTCCGTCAGTGTATAAGGAGACCAGACGTCCTCCTTTTTTGGGGACAGTCCTCAATTTCAACGCTTCGCTTCAATTCCGTAAAAACTGACTGAGGAGGTCAAATGTCCTGAATTTCTTATTTTTCATTCTCAGTTTTTGAAATCCCCCACGGAAAATTGAAATAGTGGCAATTTAACTTTCGGGATTCTCAGAGAAGTTGGAATAGCATTATCCCCAGCGTCAGCATCGGACAAAGTCATCTCGATAATCCTGGTGTTATTTCGTCTTTAGATTTAACCAAGGCCTTGATTTAACTAAAATATTTATAGAATTGGGAATAAATCTCATCTTTTTCAGCATCCACTTTCAAGCAAATAACTAAGTAATTGATGCTGAATTTGGCCGCATTTAGTAGATTCCGTTGAGAGTTCTACAGTTTTTGTTCAGTACGTTTTTCTATTAAACTGTTTCGTCAAGTGAAGTTAGAATATTCCTTCTCATAGAGACAGCATACAGGTATCCCATGATTTTTGTATACGTTCAGTGTATAGAATTTTCTGGCTTCAGATATTTTTCTTGTATAGGATCACAATGAAATTTCAGGACAAAATCAAAATGTAGCTTTGTTTGCGCTGCCCTCTGTGAGTAACATTTAAAATTTATCAGAAGTAATATTCTGCATGACCAAATTTTATTGCTATTTTGTACTTATTTCACAGAGAAATCATCCTTTAGATTCATCGTATATTTCCCCCTGAAACTGGATAATTGGTGGTACAGATCATAATATTCTTTGCTTATCTTCGGCTTTACTATAATGTGTCAGATGTTGTCCTCAATTATGTCCTCATTTTGAAAAGAAATTGTCCTAAATTTTATATTGAAATTGGGGATAATGTGTCATTTTATCCTCAATTTCGTTCTCAAAAATCTGGTCACCTTACTGTAACATGTATTTGACTGTCTTATCGTTACCGGAACGCGTGCCGGCTAGAAAAAAAAAAAAAAAAAGTAGAGCTACGTCGTTCCTGGTCGTTTCGCACACTACACCACTGCCCCCCCCCAATTTTTGGTCACTCTACGCATATGTTTCAGTAAGTGCCATTTCTTCGATTAACGACCTTTATGACCATCAGATATTATGGTTAGTAGTAATATCATTCGATTGATAAAGTTAAGCATTTAGTAACTAATTGATAGCTGCAAATTGCCGCGGTGGTACAGTGGTCTAAGCGATGGATTCTGATTATTCGCCCGAGATGGGTCTGGGTTCGAATCCCGGTGAGGCATGGATGTTGTGTTTGTCTTTCGGTGCTGGTTCCCTCCCTTCCTTGGAACCAGTGACCCTGAATTGGGGACGGGCGACTGCTTACAGCCCACTGAGTTGCTCACGGTGGTCGTTAAACCTCAAATATAAAAAAACAATAACTGCAAAATAGCTCCCCTGTGACTTAGTGGTCTAAGCATTAAGCACTGGCTGCTGACCATTCAGCCGATATGGGGCTGAGTTCGAGTTCCGGTGAGGCATAGATGTGTTTATCTCACACGGCACTTCTCTTTCCCACGTACGCATACACTCTCTATACGTCTTTCTCACGCGCTAGGTCATCGATCACGGCACACATGAATTATTCATGTGACATTTTTATCCTTCGAATCAATAACATTCTTCAGCTATGCCGTACTGTAGTCTGCAAAAATATTTACGTGGATAATGTGATTATGCCCTTTTGTATTATCCGTCGAATATAAAATTTTGCTTTTGGCATACAACCAGTGGAGGATTTTGAGTGACCGGAGCTGTGCACAGCATCGACCCCCCCCCCCCCCATCACTTTGCCAGCCATTCTTGAAAAAAACGACAGGTGTTTTTTTCTTGCCGGTTACCCCCTCCCCATTTTATTTTCTCATACATATTGCAATCACACACACACACACACACACAAAATCGACCACGAAGTTTCAACAGAAATACGCATTCTGCTTTTTTTTTTTTTTTTTGGTTGAGGGCTTAACGACCACCTGCGACGCTCCAACCATGGTCCAACCTGCACGCATTACTCTTCTGCCCAATCCGACTAGCTCAACCCCCAGCAGGAAGGACTGTCTTAAGGTAAGCTGACCAGACGTCCCCAATTCTTGAGGACAGTCCTCGAATTTAGTTTACTGTCCCCAAAAACGTCTGAAGCCTTTGGGGACGCAAATTGTTCTCAAATTTTAATGTTTGTCCCCAAATGTCCTCGAATTTACCCTTCCTCATTAAGCCTTTAGATTTCCAATGAAAAATGTTCTTAAAAGTAGTTTCCGTTGTACTGATTTTGCAACATGCTTCTTGTGAAAACAAATTTTGACTTTTTTTTCTTTCTGTCTTTCTGGGTTTTACGAGCAACTCTAAGGACTATAAGCAGTCACCTGTCTCTAATTTGGAGACATTCGTTCTAGGGAAGGGAGAGAGCAAGTGCTGCAAGACAAACACACCACCCATGCCTCGTTCGGGACTCGAACCCGTGCCAACTTGTACGAATGGTCAGTGGCCAGCACTAGGCCAATGCACCACTGGCGCTGTCAAATTTCGACTGTACTTGTTCTGAGTTTCTCCAAAAACTTTGGCAAAATGAAAGATTCACCATGCAATTACTATGGTGTGCAGCCTAATTTTAATCCAGCGCATGCACCTAAGGTAAAGCATTTCACTTTTGCTAATATGTTCTCGCCATCATAGTTCTGCTTTGTCAATACAAATTACCAACATTCTACAAGATATATCCTTTTAAGAGACAGATTTTAACGTGTAATATCATACTTATTGAAGCAATGTAGTTTTGTGGCAAAAAGATTTGCATATTTATGTTGAGTACGTATGTGTCCCCAAATGAACTACCGATTTGGGGACGCCACGCCCTTTGTCCTCAAATCGGTGTCCCGATATCTGGTCACCTTATCTTAAGGTGGACGTTTAGTGATTTTGCTTCCTATACTTCCAATGGGCAAACTTCTGTACACATTTTTTCACAATTGGTGCGTTCCCAAGGATAAAAATTGGCACATCGATTAAAACAACTTCATATTTTAACTTGGAATACTTAATATTTTCTAAAACATAATCATAATTATATTAAAAATCAATAACTTTCCCTTTGGTGTTGTTGAGACCAGAAAAAAGATGGCGCGACCTGTACATTGATGACGTCAGTAGACAAAGAAATGTTGGATTGCTTAATTATGGTTATGTTTTAGAAAATATTAAGTATTTTAAGTTATAATATGAAGTTATTTTAATCGATGTTCAAATTTTTCTCCTTGGGAACGCATTAATTATGAAGAAAATGTATGCAGAAGTTTGCCCATTGGAAGCATAGGAAGAAATCACTTGACGAATGTTAATTAAATTCAATATCAACAGTGCTCAAAAACTTTACTACACAATTTCAATTTTTCAAACTGTTTAATTCCACAAAAATATTTGCTTTCAAATGAAATATCACATTTACCTTGAGAAGCTCTACCCCGAAGAAGAGGCACAAACAATTCTTGGCCTAACATTTTAGCATAAACAGAAAATGCAATAATTATCAGCCTCTACGGAATCTGAGTACACATACCATTCCTCTGCATGGACGCTCACCTACAGACAGATAAGAACCAACTGTATCATAAAGTGGATAGGACAGGCAGGAAACCGTCGACCAGGTCAATCCGATACAAGACAGCTATCAGTTCCAGCAGCAACCAGGGACGGATCCAGGGGGGAGCTTCGATTCAACCAGGGATGGATCCAGGGGGGGAGCTTCGATTCAACCAGGGATGGATCCAAGGGGGGCTTCGATTCAACCAGGGACGGATCCAGGACTCAGGACCAAGAAAAAGCTTCGATTTGTTAGGTTTTAATAACAAATTGAATAATTTTTCGTGAAAAAGTATTACTTAAAAGTATATTACTTTCCTTAACTAATTGGAAAAGTATATAGACATACTAAGAACACTTTCATTTTTAGAAAAAATATCAGAAAGGTCCCCGGTTATTCCCGACACTTGCTCCCAGTGATGTATTCAGGCATCTTTTCGGGGGTGCTTACCCCCCCCCGAAAATTCCCTGGATGCCTCCCCGTAGGTTTTGGGTAATCGTGCCTTGTATTTAGTCTAATTATTTTTGTTTATAGATGAAAATTTGGAGAAATTAATTTCAAAAACTTAAGAAAATGAGGGAAAATACTATAATACAAAAACGCATCCACATGGACTTTATATCTCAGTAGTATTAAGATTATTTTAAGTATTAAATTAATTTCTTTGATACACTAAAACCAAAATTGCCATCGGCACGTATATTTACGTTTTCTAAATCCGACGAGTCAATGCAGCCAATAATGTATACAGTACCTCGATAAAGGAAAAAGCCGAAATTTCCGTTGTTAATTAGAGCCATAAATGACTTCACGTAAAGTGTTAACACTTTAAATAAAAAAAAATGAAAATGTAGCTCTGAAATCAAAATAGTTATCAAAATATATATACTCTAGAGAAAAATCTGTTGCTCTAGATAAGAATGCTTTTGTAAATTTGTTTATTAAATGGAACAATTGTCCATGTTAAATATCAATTATTAAGTCCTACCAAAATTACTTAAAACTTTCTCTGGATAAAAATCAGGAGGGTAGAAGAAGATCAGTTCATCTTGATCATATATGCAAGAGGGCAAACAAAAAAAAACAAAGTGTTATTTCACAATACTTTAAGTTTTTTAAAGCCTTTTTTATTTGATAGTTAAGTTTACTGTGGATTTGTAGTCACCAACGGCATGCTATTTGCACTGCAATACATATATCATATTTTGGAAGCTGGCATTCAGCTTTATTTCAATCTTCTGGATGCCGTGCATGGCCGACCACGAGCCGACACTTCATGTATACGGTTAAGCCTCAGTGTAGCTAACGTGACGTTAGGGCTTCCAATACAACAAAATATTTGGGCTACCTAATTTTGAACAATAGCAATTTAATAAAAATTATTCCCATAATTTTTTTTCCCTGGCGTTATGTGGTTTACACTCTGTGACAAAAAGGAAATCCAAGAATTTGAAACGATTAATGAGTTTATTGTAACTATGTGCTAATCTAAAGGGACTGAAACCAAGTGGCAGGAGAATGGTTTACAGCATACGTTTTCAGGTAACACTGTAATGATTCCTGAATAATCAGAAACACGCTTGTAGTAAGACGAAGATATTTTTGTAACTCCTAATGTTGGGAGGGGATTTTCTCCAGCACAGCGTTATCTTACTAGCATCATTAATATTTTACACCACCGCAGAGCAGTGGCGGCTCGTGGTTGAAAAAATAGGTGAAGAGCTACAAGAGCAATATGAAAAGATATCTACTGTCTTCAATGAAAATCACTATATGAGGACTGACCTATTTTTTGCATATTAGATCAATTCTTCTTTCTTTTAAAGCTGCAAATTTGTCGATTATGTCGTCATAGAATGGTTGTTTCTTCGTGAGCATCACTAAAATATCTTTCTGAATAAAAATATTTGACAAAGAAACAAGTCTGTCTTCAGAAATAGTGTTTCTTGAGTAAGTTTGTATTCTTTTAAGGCTAGAAAAACTTCTTTCCACTGACACACTTGTAGATGGAATGGTTAAAATGAGGGCAACCAATTTATAAGCTTCTGTAAAAATGTCTTTATCTTCATGAAGCACTCGAAGAAACTCTTGAGTCGATATATTCCTTAATTTTTCGTTGACATATACAAGACTCAGTTCATTTTTAAGGCGCTGGAGTTTAGTAAATATTTTTCCGTAAAAATGTTGTAGATTTTCAAAAGCGTGAGAGGGAAAGCTTGAATTAAATTGTTCGAATTTGGTTGTGTCAGCAAGACAAACAAATTGAAGTTTTTCACAATCTTGAAATCTTATATCCATTTGCATAAGAATGTGGTCTAAAATTTCAAAATACAATTGTTTATAATTTTGAAAAATTGTTTCTTGTGTAAGAGCAGCATATTCCCGTTTAGATCTGTTTATTTCTGTGATTTTGCTAGCTTTTCCAAACAGTGTTTCAAAACTTCATCGTTCCTTTTATGACTCAAAATTTCACGAGTTTTTTAATTTGAGTTACACAGTAGTTTATGTCTAGTGATTTTTTCTGCAAAATTTCGAATAATAGATCGGTGGGGCCAAAAATTTCATTAAATACTATTGCCAAAAATGTAAATTCAAAAGTGTCCATATCGTTTAAAAACCCCTTGGCAAGTTGAATTGATTTTTTGTCTGATTGCTCACTATTTGTCAGAAATTCGAATACTCCCTTCAATTTATCCCAATCTTCAACAATTACACTTACTAACTTCGAAGTGGAGGACCATTGAGTTTCTGCTATGGTTGGTATGCGTCTTGCGGTTGTAGATGTGAGTGTATAAGATCGCTTCACTGAGTGGTGAAAAAACGGAGGAATTCCAGTGAGGCTTGCGTAAAATTTACGACACTTTGAAATTTTAGAAAAACTCTGCTGTAATACAAGGTTCAAACGATGTGCTAAGCAATGAACAAAAACAGCTGGAGAAGCTTTATCCTTGATTATTTTCTGGAGCCCATTCAAGTGTCCAGACATTACACTTGCCCCATCGTAACATTGTCCTATTAATTTGTGTTGATAATCGAATTGTTCCAAAACTTTGTCCAGCATTTTGTATAAAGCTTCTGACGTTCGATCTACACTCATGTCGTGGAAACCCAAAATTCGCTCAGCCAATACACCTTCCGAATGAACAAATCTTATTATTAAAGAGCACTGAGAAGCCTGATTTATGTCTGGGGTGTCATCTGCTTGAATAGAAAAGCATTGAACTTCATTTATTTCATTTATAACGTGATCGTTTATATATTCAGAAATACATTCAATTAATTCATTTTGAATAGTTTTTGAGTCACCTGTGAAGAAATATTTTATCTTTTCGTATTGATTTTGAATTTCTAAAGGACTTCTTGATATCAACAATGAAAGTAATTCCTTGAAATTTCCACGATTTATCGAGTCCATGCTTTCGTCATGGCCACGGAATGCTAATTATTGTTTGCTCAAATATATTACTGCATCAATCACTGTCTGCAGGAAAAGTCTATTTAAACGAACGTTTTCGTTGAAATGCATTTTCAAAAGCCTAGCATTCTCCCTCAGGGCATCGGCAATGGTGTTCTGATTTTTTTCAAAATTCCTTAGCATTAACTCGCATTTCAGGTGTTCGGTAGAATCACCATGTTTATGAAGTGAGCGTGTTATATTTAATAAATCTGAGAATCCGTCTTTATTCCACGCCGAATGTTTATTACTAAAAAGTAAGCAGGGCCAACAAAATAATTTTTGTAACACAGAAGTACTACAAAGCTATTTATATTCAGTAAACCAACAATTTTTTAAATTAATATTGTAAGATTTACCGCTCTTCTTGATTTTTTTGGCAACAATTTTCAGTGAATCCGTCGATCGTCCTTGAAGTATGAAGTAAAATGTCTCTTTTATCTTCATCTTTCCACCGATTAAATGGAGTTTGTAATAAATTACAAACAATGTCGTTCACAGGATACATACTTTAATTAAAACTATGACTAACTGTTAAACTGTACACGAAACTACAGTAACAGCTAAACTTTTTAACAAATAATCACAAAGCACGAAAAAACAAATCCCTTTCGGAAAGCATGTACCACAACACTGCAAGATACCCTGGGTAAACCATCCCGTTTCACCGTGATCTCCTTCGAAGGTCACGATTCCATCTGCAGAGCTTCGGCGCCGAAAGATAAAACCAAGGAGGTTATATTACTGGAGACACCACTGGCTCTGCCGCCATAATTCACAGCTAATCTGTGGTGTGACGTCACAAGCAGGCAAAACCGAACTAAATTAAACCGTTGATGAAACAGTAAGCTTGTGTACCATTGGTAAAGATTATTGAATTACTCATTTTATCTGTTTATACACTTAGAAGCTTTGTTCCATTGGTTTCAAAGCAATTTCTTTACTGCGGCTGCGTCGTGCCTGCTCATGACGTCATTTGTAGCACGGACGGTGATTTATGGCTGCCAATGCTGCGTGGGTAGGAGTGGTGTCTCCAGTAATATAACCTCATTGGATAAAACACCTCACTTGCGCGCCAAATAGGGCAGGTTGATGTCACGGTTACCATAGCAACTCGGTCAAAAGCTGCAGACTTTCAAGGGTTTTAATTTCGGCTCTTCACTTGCACTGTTTTGCGTATGAGGACTTGTTTTCCGTCTTGAACGCGCTATGTGAATTGATATCTAATCAAAATTTTTAGTATTTTGTAACACAATAGAGACAAAAAAAATATATTATACAAATTACTGAATAAAACTTTATTTTAAGTAAAATAGGTGAAGAGGCACTTCACCTACTTCACCTGAAAAGTCGCCACTGCCGCAGGGTGAAATCCGTGGTGCATTACTGAATTGAAATAAATGTATAAAATTTTTAATCACTTGTATGTGTAGATTTCTAGGAATTTGCATTTGCGATATACGAGCAGGAGAAAAATTTTATACTCTGTTTAAAATCATGTTATATGTATTAATGTATATATAAATAACATAATATGTATTAATGTATATATAAATAACAAATAATAACAAGTTTGAGCCCCCTCAAAGTTTGTAATTGCACCCCGGAAAAAAACTCTCTGAATGCAACGCTGCTTGCTCCCCCAGCCCACGGAAATCCCGGATCCACCCCTGGCAGCAACTCGGCACACATCCCACTCTTCTATATGGGAGCTCACCGGCAGGTAGATAAAAATCCACTGTAACATGAAACGGACAACATGTGCAGGAGGCCATCGATCAGGTCAGTCCAATACGAACAATTAATAGCACCAGCAGCAACTCGGCACACATACCTCTCCGCTGAATGGACGTTCACCGGTAGGCAGATGAAAATCAACTGTAAGAGGAAGCGGACAGCACGTGCAGGATGCAATCGACCAGGTCAGCTCAACACGAGGCAATTAGTAGCACCAGCAGCAACTCGACACTCATCCCACTTGGCTGCATGGACGCTCACCGGCAGTCAGATGAGAGCTAAAATCCACTTCAGCATCACTGTGTCGGTATCTGCTCTTCCAGATGCATGGTTCCTACAGCGTTGGCAAATCCCCAAACAAAAGAAAAGAAACGTACGAGCAGGCCAACAACAAGTCACACAAACAAACAAGAAAACAAAAAGCAGCAACAGTCACACACACTGAGACAAAGAGCCCAGGAATACGCATTCCGAAGATATGTAGATCTGAACACAAAAAAGAGACAATGAACCGAAGAAGAAGCACTCAAGAAAAATGTCGGGAGGCCTTTAGATTTTACCAAATGATTTCTCTGATTGCCCGTAACGTGACACACCGTGAACAACTCAATGGGCTATTTTTTTTTTTTTGATTGGAGGTTTAACGACCACCGTGAGCAACTCAATGGGCTATAAGCAGTCGCCCGTCCCTAATTTAGTGTCACTGGTTCCAGGGAAGGGAGAGAGCCAGTGCCGTAAGACAAACACAACATCCATGCCTGACCGGGATTCGAACCCGGACCCCTTACGGACGAATGATCAGAGGCCAACGCCTTAGACCACTGCGCCACCGGGGCGGCTCAATGGGCTATAAGCAACTGTTGTTGATACTCCAAATTTTCGAGTTCTTACCAACGTCCTTGTTTTGAAAGACTCTGTTAAAGTAATTTAGCCTTCCTTTTAATGGTAGGTGAAACAAGGATTCGCGATGGCCTCTGATCATTCGTCCGAACGGGGTCCGGGTTCGAATCCCGGTGAGGCATGGATGTTGTGTTTGTTTTACGGCACTGGCTCTCTCCCTTCCCTGGAACCAGTGACCCTAAATTATTGACGGGCGACTGCTTATAGCCCATTGAGTTGCTCACGGTGGTCGCTAAACCTCCAACCAAAAAAAAAAAAAAAAAAAAAAAAAAAAAAAAAAGAAACAAGGATTCACGCTTCCCACACTTTTCGTTGTTTAAGGTGAATATTTAACTGGCTGTGATATACTTTCATTCTACTCAGCCAATGAAAAACATCTGCTGTGTTGAAATTTTTTCCCTGTCTTCCCTGAGTTGCGATGAAGAGTGTTTGTATAGAAACTGTCCTGATGATCGGTGGTGTTTGCTGTTTATTACCTTTTCTCTTTGGGGTAAGGTAATATCAAGCTCTTCATCAACACTAATCCTCTTAAACCAAAACAGCTAATACAATCTTCACACACACACACACACACACACACACACACACACACACACACACACACACACACACAAACAAAAGAAAAACGAAGCACCCAGAAAGAATCATCCAATCGAGATGGAAATTGGTATGTGTAATGTAACATGTATAGAAGAGGAAATGATTGCAATTCCACAGTAGTTGGGCCATTTCTTCGGATAAAACAGCTACATGAGTGGAACAAGTCAGTACGTTGCAGCGCCACCTCTGGCTCTGATACAAGCTGAAACCCAGTGTGGTATAGACACATACAGTTTACAGATACTGTTCTAAGGTATGGCACCAGGTGGTATCCAAATTGCGGGCCAGTTCGCCGACATTCAGGGATGGGCGTAGGTGGGGTGCCATCATGTTCGTTCGGTGAGAGATCGGGTGATCAGGCTGGCAATAGAAAAGTGTCGACCTTACAGAGGCAGGCCCGGGAGAGCCGTGCCATGTGTGGCCGGGTATTATCATGTTAAAAAATTTATCGGTGATGTGAGACATGAAGGGTAACACAACAGGTCTTAAAATGCGTCGACGTGTCGTATCCGTGCGCTGGTCGACTCGTCTCCAGACGTATGCGTCGGTCATCGGCGCCAAGTGCAAATCGTAACTCATCACTGAAGGTAACATAAAGCCACTGGACACTCTCCTTACTTGATCGGGTCCAACACCACTGCAACCAATACCGGCGATGCTCTCTGGTCAGTAGTAGGCGGCAGATCGGCCTCCTCGAATGCAATCCCCGTGCTACAACTCGTCTGACAACGGTCCGAATGGCCTCTCGCGTACCTGAGGACGAAGCAACATCGTCACGGATGATTGAGAGCGACGAATTTGGTTCTGTTCGTTCGGCTCTCACAATCTCTCGGTCCTCGCGTTCTGTACATGCCCTAGGCAGTCCACTCCCCGGGTGCCGCTGGATTGTGGTGCTCTGTTCGACCCAATGGCGCCAACCAGGGGCGGCTTCTGCTATGGGGCTGTGGGGCTGCGCCCCTACTCAAAGCAGTTTTATTTTTATGACGTACCAAGAGAGAGAAGTTTTCTGAACTCAACTGGAAGTTTTCCCTGCATAATACCACTGGGAGCGCAAGGAACGTTGGCAGACTGCGCTGCTTGCAGCCCTGACGGGTATTGAAACCAACTCATGTGGGAAACTCTGCCTATTCCCACATCATTTTTTTCCTTTGAATAAAACTTCCCTGGGGACTGCATTGATGGCAGTCTCGCTAGCACGGGTTGCTCGCGAATGCAGTCTCTCGTTGGGTGGGAACAGGGCTCTGGGTTGGGAATGCATCGCAGGGCCTGTGTGCTTTGTTGATTAATACGGTTCTTGTGCTTCCGAATAAAAAATAAAATAGGGAATGAATTAAAATAATGGCGAATGTTGAAATAAAGCATTAAATAAGGTATGTTTTAATGTATTACTCAACCTGTTGTTGTTTTTTTCCTTCCAATTTTTGGTTTGTTCCTGATTTTATTCAACGTAATAATTCTAACAGCATCGAACTGTAGAATATTTCTGTTTGCTAATGACAAATACTCAGTTGCCGGGACTTTTGCAAAAAAAGGTTATACTTATATTTTCTCTTCTGGTCAAAATGGGCATGTTATAACGAAGTAAATTTCTCCGTCATTTCTATCCGCGCCAGGATTCGAACCCGGGTCCCCTCATTCCGGAATAAGTTGCTCTACCAATTAAGCTACGCGGACGTTTTATTCTGATTCCTATCTGCCTTTATGTCGTGTGCGTCCTTCTGGCAGGTACGTCCCATCTCCTGGTACGTTACAATGTGAACAAATTGCGATTAAGAATAGAATTCAGTATTGGATAAATTGAAAAAAAAAAAAGAAAAAGAGAGAGAGATTAATTTCTGCAGCGAAATACTTGCACAAAATTGATTTCTTCACTTACCAAGCACAACGAAATTTTCGCTTTTAAACTCGCGTAAATTTTTATTCACCAAAAATCATTGAAGTCACTCCACTGGGTACAATTTTTTCTGCTGCATCCCCCCCCAAAAAAAAATAAGCTGCGCATATCAATTGAGGTAGTGCATTATACTTAAATTTAATCAGATATCATTGTTTAGAAAATTTACGAAGTTGGTAAATTTTGGGAAACAAATTTTTCTACACTAAATTGTTATCATGGCTTCAAAATTAAAACTGGACTGAATATGTTTCCAATCCGTCTTTATTAAAGAGAATACCGGTGTGTGAGTATCGCAATAACAACTCATCACGAAATTCTGGCACCCCTTCAAAATTCTACAAAATGTTTTTCATAGCTGTCCAAGTTGCAGTGGTCGGTATCAAGTCGAAGTTTCAAAGGGAGTGTATCAGAAGGAAAAATATTTATTGTCATATTTCTAGGGGCCACAATGAGACACTTGAGAGTGCGTACATGACCTTGAGGGTGTGTCTCCGCTGCCACCACCACAAGCATTAATTTTTTATATATTTTTTGTCCTTATATATTTGTATACATATATACGTATATGCATGTATATAAAATTTGCAACCACTATCAATCCACTGCTGGATGAGAGTCTCCAAGTTTCTTCTTCCACAACAGTCTTCCTTGAGCCAGTTTCTCTCATGCTTTCGAATTTCATGCACCCGTCTCCCTCTTGTCATCTTCTGGGTATTGTTTTTTCCTTTGCTATCCAGTTCAATATTTCAACTCTCCGTCAGTGGCTCTTTCTTCTAGCAATATGTCCATTTCATTGCAACTTCAGGAATTCTGATCATAATGTCTTCCACTCTTGTCATTTTCCCGATCCACGAGTTTCTATTTGTATTTTTCCTGGTAACATCAAACATGCATCTCTATATGCCTCTTTCAGTTGTCTGCAACGTCTGTATGTCTATTTTAGTTGAGGTCCATGTCTGTGCTCCATGATGCGTAAGAACTGGAAGGATGCACTGATTAATCAGTTTCTTTTTAAGAAATAATGCATCTGACCAAGTTTTATAGTTCGATTATTTTCTTCATAAATGTGGCAATGTGGCCATCGCTTAATATCTGTTGCCTAATTTAGGTATCGGTACCTCTACATTTTCCCTATCAATCGCTAAATATAAAATCTTAATATTCATTTCTTGCAAAAAAAGCACTTTCGATCAATATATATATACTGCTGGCCACCCAAAATGCAACACCAAGAAGGAAGCATCCGATTGGCCTGAAATTCGCAGCATGCGTCTCCCGCGAGAGGACATGCAAACGATTAGCATTGCAGTGCATATGCAAATCATGTGCGCCCGGCACGCCACCGAGGAGCACTATAAGAAGGGTGCACGGAAGGCGGGGTGTAAGTAGTGGAAGTGTGTTGTGCTGCCAGACCTGTGCGTGGGAAGCTTCCTGATGCCTCGTCGCAGAATACGGCAGTCATTCCAGCACGTTTTGGAGTTCGACAGAGGACAAATAGTGGCTTATCGCGACAGCAGTTTATCATACAGAGACATCGGTGCTCGTGTGGGACGACATCCAGCCACAGTGAGGCGAGTATGGATTCGGTGGGTGCAGGAGGGACGGACGTGAGCAACTGCCGCAGCCATGGCACACCACCAAACGAGAGAACCGGCATGTTGTGCGGCGGGCATTGACGGCTCGCACCGCCACATCCCGAACGTTAGCGCAGGAATTAGGATGTGCTGCGCAACAACCTGTGTCAGCACGTACCATTCGACGTCGTCTGCAGGAGCGGCGACTTGTCGCACGGCGCCCATTGCTCCGATTACCATTGACGTTGCAACACCGGCAGTTGCGGCTGCAGTGGCCCGTTGAACGCCGCACCTGGACTACGGAATGGCACGACATTGTCTTCTCCGACAAATCCCGCTTCTGCCTGCAACACCACGATGGTCGGATCCGCGTATGGCGGCACCGCGGCGAGAGACTGTATGACGCCTGAATTATGCATCGTCATACTGGTCCGTCGCCTGGCGTTATGGTTTGGGGCTCAATTGGATAGGACACCCGCACCCCTCTGGTACGCATCGCCGGTACACTCAACAGCCACCGCTACATCTCCAACGTTTTGGAGCCTGTAGTCCTCCCTTACCTGCAGGACCTGCCAACGACCACGTTTCAACAGAACAATGCGCGCCCGCACGTGGCACGCATCGTGCAACAATTCTTCACGGCCCACCAGCTGTCACTGCTCCCGTGGCCCGCCTGTCCGCCCGATATGTCGTCCATCGAACACGTCTGATCGCTGATCGGCAACCGAGTGACCCGGCAAGCACCACCCGTCGCTACGACTGATGAACTGTGGCAACGTGTGGAAGCAGTCTGGGCCGACATACCCCAAGCCCACATCCAAAGCCTCTTTCGTTCGATGCCGCGACGTATAGCGGCCGTTATTGCCAGCCATGGGGGCCACACGAACTATTAATGTCTGCGTGTTCCGCAAGTCGCACGGGCCTGTAAGCTCAATCGTTTATCTTTGTATCTGCTGTTATGTGTCCAGTAAATCTGGCTTTGCTATCTCGTGTCCTTCTTGGTGTTGCATTTTAGGTGGTCAGTAGTCTATATATTATTATCATTATTATTATTCATAAACGGACAGCATCAGCACAGACTCAGTAACTTAGCTTATTCGAAGTGATATCTACAAAATTGATATCCCCCCCATCTCAGCTTATCACGAGCCGCCACTGGCGCCAACATATTCCGATTGCCGCGTCGCTCTGATCCAAATGCTTGGCGACTTGGACAACTGGCCTCTCTCTCTGCCCAATTATATGTCCTCTCTCAAATTCGCTCATCGTGGTTTGCGCGGAACCGTCACCGAGGCATTCACACAGTCTGGAGGTCAATATACCCGCAATCTGCTGTCACAATTGTCCAGCACGTCGACGCATTCTGCGGCCTGTTTTGTTGCCCTTTGTTCTTGGTATCATCATCATCATCATTGTCAACCATTATCAATCCACTGCTGGACGAAGGTCTCCCCAAGTTTCCTCCACAACGGTCTGTCTTGTGCCAGTCTCCTCCATGTCACCCCTGCATACTTTCGAATTTCATCCACCCATCTCCCATGTGGTCTTCTTCTGGGTCTTTTCCTGTCCCTTGGAATCCAATCTAAAATTTCGGCTGTCCATCGATGATCTGTCCTTCTGGCAGTATGTCCAGCCCATTGCCATTTCAGGGATTTAACTCTGATCATGATGTCTTCCACTCTTGTCATTTTTAGGATCCACGAGTTCCTCTTCTTATCTCTCCTGGTTACACCAAGTATGCACCTCTCCATGCTGCTTTGAGTTGTCTGCAGCCTTTGTATGTCTCTTTTAGTTAAGGTCCACGTCTCTGCACCATATGTAAGCACTGGAAGGATGCATTGATCAAACACTTTTCTTTTAAGACATAATGGCATATTGCTCTTGAAAATTATGCTGTTTCTTCCAAAAGCTCTCCAGGCAAGTTTTGTACGCCGATTAATTTCTTCACCAATGTGACCCTCACTTGATATCTGCTGTCCAAGATAAACGTACGTGTCTGTTATCTCCAGCTTTTCTCCATCAATCGATAAATCTTCATTTCTTGTAAAAGCATTGAACATCACTTTTGTCTTCTGAAAGTTCATTTTTAATCCCACTTCTTTACTCTTGTCAGCAAGTTCCTGGATCATACTCTGCAGCTCTGATGGGGTAGTTGCAAAAATGACTACATCATCAGCAAAACGAAGGTGGGTTAGATAATCTCCATTAATCTTTATCCCCTTGTTTTCCCAGCTCAGCGACTGAAAAACACCCTCCAATGTGGCATTAAAGAGCTTCGGAGATATGGTGTCACCTTGTCTCACTCCCTTTCCAATTTTTACGTGTGTTGTATTTTCAAACAGCCGAATCTTTGCACTTGCATTTTCATAGATGTTATTAATAATATTAATGTATGCATCTTCAATACCGCAGGTTTTCAGAGCCATTGTAACTGCTGATGGTTTCACCGAATCAAAGGCTTTTTCATAATCGATAAAAGCCATGCACAATGGAAGTTCATATTCCCTCGCTCTTTCAATTAGTTCTCTCAGCACGTGGATATGATCTATTGTGCTGTAGCCACTCCTGAATCCAGCTTGTTCTCTCGGTTGAGCCATGTCCAGTGTTACCTTCAAGCGGTGTGAAAGAACTTTAGTGAAGATTTTATAAACTACTGATAGGAGGCTGATAGGTCTGTAGTTTCCGAGATCCTCAATGTCACCTTTCTTATGTAGCAGGATCATTGTAGCGGTGTTCCAATCCTCAGGAATCTTTCCTTCATTAAGGCATCGAGTGAAAATTTGGTATACCCTCCTCGAAGTACTGCTGCCATGCGCTGTCGCGGGTCGCTATTTAGTCATTGGTCATTTTTTTAAAATCATTTGCATATTCGATCCTGAGGTACTTGCATACAGAGTTTCATCAGGATCAAAGGACTTTCTCGAATGCTTCGGTTTTTGTTTTGTTTTTTTGCAAAAAGAATGTACTTAGGCTGAAAAATAAAGAAATTCAAAAATGCTACACTATTTATCTTTTTCTTATTTAATAGTATTAAAAGAAATTTCTGATATATCGCAACAGCATTTTCTTATTACCTCTCCTTCCCTAGTCTAATACTGATTATTATCAAGTATTTTCACCTACTCTATTCCTTAAATCGACATAAAAATTAACTTTTGAAAAAGCAATAAAAGTTTTAATGATATTCTCACTCGCAAAGCTGTAGTTCCTACTTTTCCATTTTCATGTTGGATCTTTTGCACTTAATCCTCATTTTTCGTTTCTGATAACTGCAGTGCAGGTATAAATAAAATCTTACACCTTTTTGACATAATAAAAGAAAATGCAGACCTTGTCAATTTTCTGATGAAAATAATAAGGAAAAGGTTTTCAAGAAATTCTTTACATTCTCGCTTTTCTGCACGGACTGATGAAAAATTCTTAATGTCCAGTTTTCTTGGTCCATGGAATTCGTCTACGCCATGGACGGCTAAATCTCTTCGATTTAGAGAATCGTTAGCCACAAGAAATTTTCTGCACGAAATATCATCCACCCTTTTTTAAGCAAAGCACTGTGCACAAATTGAATTTTTCCCGTATTTTGTAACGTGGAAGACTTTTTCCGGTTGCCAATGTCTTCAAGTATTTTATTTTTGCTGGATACCATGCTCGCTGCCTACTAATTTGACTAATTTGCACAAAACGTAAAAACAAAGTGATTTTCCAAAGCTGAAGCAAGGGAGAGAGCATGTTCTGTAATTGAAACTCATTCCAATTTCACGACAATTTATACGAAATGTATCGATAAATTTAGCAAAATTCCATTTTCAGCTTCTTTAGCGCTAAATTTGCCAAGTAACTAGCAACTGAAAATGTTACAAATGTAGCCAGTTTTGCCAAACGTGTCAAACTCAAAAAGAACTTTTGCTGTTACTGAAATAGAATCTTTGAAGCGTAAAGCTAAAATTTACTAAATTTCTAGTTCGAGAACTAGAGGGAAATTTATGAACTAGTAACGAAAATTAAAATGGGCAAAATGTAATGAAATTTCATGTCCTACCAATTCGCAAAAATAATTTGTGAAAACCATATTTTTTGGCCTTCAGTGCCTCTAGCAGCAAATTAATGAACTAATTGTAAAATTTAAGTATTTGAGAAAGGACTATTAGGCCTAATCTGCGAGGCACAAAAAATATTTTTATCCTCTATGTCAAATAGTTTCTTCTCAAGAAAACTTAAATTTATTGAATTTTTGACTTTGACATCCCTTAGCCGCAAATTCATGTACACACACGGACAATGAAATTTGCGCACCAAGAAGAAGAATTGGATTGAACTGAAATTTTATGAACGTAATGATACAGATGAATGATACACAGGATGGCAAAAACATAGCTGCAGGACAATTAGAGGGATCTGTGTCACGCAGTCCGGTCATCTTCAATAGCGCGTCGCACCAACCGGTGCGGCGATACATGCTGCAATACGGTCCGTCATGGAAGCGAACAGACGCCTGATGTCTGCTGCTGACTGGCCCACACGTGTTGGACGATGTGCACCAAATCCCGGATAGTGCGGCATGGTGGTACCCGGCGTTTCAACTGGTTCCACACATACTCGATAGGGGACATGTCCGGGGAGCGGGCAGGCCATGGAAGTGTCTGGAACACGACGTAGGCAGTCCTGGGCAACACGAGCCGTGTGCGGTCGGGCATTATCCTGCTGGTATAGCGCATCTGGAATCCCGGCCAGGAATGGAAGCACATGGGGCCGTAGAATCTCATCTACATACCGCTGGCTCGTCAATCTACATACCGCTGGCTCGTCTACTACAGCTGATCAGCTATCGTAGGCTATGGCTCACCAGACCATAATGCCTGCAGTGGGAGAGGTGTGGAACTCGATAGCGAGGTTGGGAGTGTACCGTTGACCTGGGGACCTCCACACCCGGACACGATTATCATCTGTCCCCAAAACGAAGCGGCACTCATCGCTAAACACCACACATCCCAGTCTGTGGCGTTCCACGTCGCTCTGGCATGGTACCACTGCAAATGGAGCCGGCGATGTCCCGGTATTAAACGGAGCCAAATGGCATGGTACCACTGCAAACGGAGCCGGCGATGTTCCGTGCCTCGCAGAAGCGAATTTGCGAGGCACGGGAAATGGTTCGTGGGCACACAGGAGCCGCTACACCTGCCTGTATAGTGGACCGGGTCCCCGTTGATTCCGTTCGTGCCTGGTCCACGATCCGTCGATCCCCTCTACCGGTGGTCCTCCTGGTCCGTCCGAAGCCGCTCTTCCGCGTGGCAGTGCCGTTACGTGTCCACTGCTCCTAATACAGTCGGACGGTATGGTCAGAACGATCCACGCGGTGTGCTATACGACGCGTCGACCACCCTGCGGTTTTCAGCACAATGATCAGGTCTCTCTCAAAGTCCGTAAGTTGCGTAAATCGACGTCTCTGGCGTCTACCCTGCATTCTTGTCACTGTAATCTTGCTTGTTTCGGCCGGTGCTTTTTGCTTTCATGGGACATCAATGATCAAATGTAGAGGATTTTAGGAAGGGAGTGTCTGACCCCTGGTCTTAAACAACCCTTAGAAATAGGAAACTAGGAGATTTGGGCTAGAGCGCCCGATAAGAAAGTGACACGGAAGCGAAGCAGAAAGGAGGAGGAAGACACCTTTATTTATTACCGGGGGCCAGTGCCCGGGGTCCGACGGCTTAACGTGCCCATCCGACGCACGGCGGGTATTTAGTGGATCGAGCGTTCGTACCTGCCTGGGATCGAACCTGAGGCCCTTCCCGTGACAGTCACGAACGTTGCCCACTCGGCCACCCGCGGCCTTTCATGGGACATCGACTATACGTCGGTTTATAAGGCTGCCGTTTCGTGCTTGTTACGCCCCCACGGGGTGTGCGGGCATGCGCAATCGCACCAAACGTGGATAATTTGCGTACCAGCACGCGCTCTAGTTATTTGCAAAGTTTAATGGTTGTAGCATGTTTTCTTCTAGGTGCGCAAATTTCATTGTCCGTGAGTGTACATGGGATGTTTAAAGTGCCAAACTTAATGCCCTTTTATTTCCTATTAGCCGTAAAAATAGTTTTTGAAATATCTGTAAAAACAAAAAGTTTGATGTGCATGGGCAGACAAACCTCATTTTGGCGCTGTTTCTTACGAAACGTTCTAATAATTAATGATAGAATGGTATTTTGAAAAACGCAAACATTTTTCTTGACTTTAATTTTTTTTTTTCTAATCTGACTGATGAAATTTTCTGAAGGGATAAGGAGGGGCCCCAGAATCATTTAGCGCCTAGGGCCCCAAAAGATTTAAAGTTACCTCTGGTTCCACGAACATGATTTGACAATTTTGCGGCGATGCGTATAGCATAAATGTCAATCATGGCGATAGCATGAACTAACAGACATAAAGATCTCTCTCTGGGCTGTTTGTTGCAGCTAAATCTCAAAAACTATTTTTTTTTTTTTTTTTTTTTGAAGGTTTAACGACCACCGTGAGCAACTCAGTGGGCTATAAGCAGTCGCCCGTCCTTAATTTAGGGTCACTGGTTCCAGGGAAGGGAGAGAACCAGTGCCGTAAGACAAACACAACATCCATGCCTCACGGGATTCGAACCCGGACCCCTTACGGACGAATGATCAGAGGCCATCGCTTAGACCACTTTGCCACCGGGGCGGCCTCAAAAACTATTATAGCTATCAAGACGAAATTTCATAATTTGGGGTTTCGTGATACCCTGAGGGGGAAGAAATTGCCGAAATGTCAAGTGAGAAAGTCTCTGTTAGGAAAGAAAATCGGAAGTAACATTTATGGGATTGTCATTAAGCACATCGAGCTTATGTCACATACGGTTAGTTCATGGTATTGCTTTAATTGACATTTATTCTACATACGATGTTAGTTAAACATTTTTTTCTATTTACTTTTGTGTGGAAATTAACGACCACCGTTAGCAACTCGATTTGCCGTCATTTGCCCATCCCTAATTTAGGGACACTGGCTCCAGCAGGGAAGGGAGAGAGCCAGTGCCGTGAGACAAACACAACATCCATGCTTCACGGCGATTCGAATTCGAACCCATCTCGGACGAATGGTCAGGGGCCAGCGCTAAGAACATTGCGCCACCGGGCCGGCAACCTCCTTTGCAAGATTCATTCATATAACGTTTTCCATAAAGGACGTTTTCTTGCGATTGGCAGCAATTTAAAGGCAATCTGAAATGCTAAGCCCGGCGTACTTTGTAGCAGAAGGAGTAAGACTACGGCAGAGCAGAAGCAGTAGATGAAGGCTGCTCGTCGTTGCTCTTACAAGTTTTGGGAAAAGTGTAACCAAATATTTCGGGGGCGTTGTTTGTTGTCAAATTTTTGCGCCTGAGGTGTTGACTTGTTAGTTGTAAAAATTCAGTTAATCAAGGAATCGTAATTGTCGCTGATAAAGAATATTCAGTGCAAATCGGAGTTTTATATAGTTTTGAGCTCTTACCTAGAGCTGATAGTCCGTCATCCCTATACTATAATAGTATGGAAGTTTTTTTTCGGTATATTTGAAGTGCATCGCACAAAGCAAAAGTAAATACATTTTAACTAGTACGCTTTTGTTGAAATATTGCTTATTTTACTACTGGCGAGTGTGTAAGTTTTAATGGACACATTTGTGAGAGGTTTCTTGGTTTGTTTCTCAAGTTTTGATGGATTCTTGTAGGAAGCCTAGCTACACCTTGAGATATTAATCATAATAGTTCAGCCAGGCAACTTTATTGGTGAGGAAATTTAAGTAATATTTTAATTGAGAGATGGCATGTTGCCGTTAAAACTTAAGTTATCGATTTAGACAAGAAGAGATTACCATATCTCCCAAACAAAAAAAACTTATAATTTTTTTGTAGACAGAGGCTTAATTAAACTGACTTTAATTGAACTGATACAGTTTAGTTTAAGTGCAATGCTACAGAAGAACCATATGTCTATCTCAGCAATATCAGAAACCAAGTGAGAATAATTGGAAGACATGAAATTGTTTAGAGTATCAGCAGAGGAGAACATCTGCTAGTCAAAGATATAGTAAGTACAGAATTATAATATTTGCTAAAAACAGCGATGGAAAGGAAAATAAATCAAGACAGAAGGCTAAAATTGGTGTTAACTATGAGTTGTTCTTTTCATTTGTCAAAAATATTGCAAAAATTGGAGGTTTTTGTGGTCACATTTGATCTCTGGAACTGTAACATTTAGTAAATGGCTGGTATTAAATGAGAACAAGTACATTATATATATAACAAATACATTAATAGCCCATTATATTGTAATGATTAGGTATTGTTTTTAGAAAGAAATAGATTGTTCATGTTGCTTACTTTTAACGTAGAATTTTTGGATCTAGAAAAATGTTAAAAGGTATTGATCCAAATTTAAGTTTGTATATATGTGTTAAGTGCATGACTTAGTAGTATTTAGGTATCACATTACTAGTAGTATCTTTTTAGATATAAATGGTTGGGTACCTAATTGGTTGTTGCTTGATGGTCTGGTGGCAAGAAGTGTCACACAGACATCCAGAATTAAAGCCCTTCAAGTTGTTCAGTAGTTGAATGTTCTAGGACATCGGCACCCATATAGAGTGGCAAGATGGGGTATTTGCACTCCCCTAGAAATTAGAAATTAGACTATGCCTTTTCTGTTTTTGGAAGGTACTACAGAGATTTTAGTGATAACACTCCTTCTCATTGCTATTTTTTTGGCTGAACTTTTGGGTGTGTGTGTATTCGGTAAATATAAAAAAAATGTTGAAAATTTCCAATAAAAAGAAAAAAGATTTGTATTATAAAATGAAATTTCACACTGCATGTTGGAGAACAGCGTATATACGCACGGTATAGGAAAGTATGAAAGGCTAAGATATGAAAAATATATCCTCTGCAGTAGCTATTCACTGCTGGACAAAGATTTCTTAAATTTTTTTCCGGAAATTTGCCCGGAGGGTATCTTTTTTTTTCTTTCTTGATGCCAGTTGAGGGATCTATCAAGTTTTGTGGCGTAGCAAACAAAGAAATTTCCTTATTGTCCTAACATTTTGTGTAATTCATTTATTTATCTTTTTTATTTAGTTTCTGGGTCCTCCAGTTTTCAATTAAATATATGTGTTGAGAGTGTGGTAGGAACAGTTAGATAACAAGAAGGCACAGTGTAAACTTTGATTTGTATTCATAGCTACAATTTCTGTTTGTGCCCACCTGAAAACTAAGCTATGGGTGCCGGGTAGGGATGGCGAACCTTTTACGACTAGTGTGCCACTTAACATTTTGCCTTACTGCTTTCAAGCGTCTAGTGTGCCACCTCTTTTTTTTTTTTTTTTTTTAATTAACATTTTGACATGAAACTTTTTTTTTTTTGTGAATACCATTAGAATGTTATTAACAGAGTAGGTGAGTTTCAAGACTGAGAGCCGCCCCGGTGGCGCAGTGGTCTAAGGCGTTGGCCTCTGATCATTCGTCCGTAAGGGGTCCGGGTTCGAATCCCGGTCAGGCATGGATGTTGTGTTTGTCTTACGGCACTTGTTTGTTTTTCATATTGTTTCACTCTTTCTTCATTTGACATAGAACAAACATTTTTAGGATTCCTCTGAAAATGACGCTTTACACTGAATGTTCGGGACACAACTGTTTCCGTACACAGGCAATGGAAAGCTTTATTGTTTTGTTTTTTTCAATCACTCCGATGTCCACTGCTCTTAAAATACTTGGCCACTATCTTTAAGTTTCTATTTTTTGGCACAGAAAATGTTTGCATGGTTCAATTACAAAAACACCAGCAAAGAAACAATTGAAATACACCAGAGGAATAAGCAGCAGCTACAAACAAATCAACCTTCATTCACAAACTAAAGCTCTGGACTAATGTCGCAGTGTTGCCAAGCTAAAAATCTGAAATCTCTCTGTTCATTGTTCAAGATTATTTTCAGTTCTCATGGGAACTTGGCATCTCGTGCACATCTTCCCGTCTGATTGGTTTCCCTTCCTCTGGCAAAGGTTGGGGGATCTGGAGAGGGGGATGCTTGAGCCGAAGCAGTGTTGATGCTTCATGGTGGAAGTCGGTAGAAGCGGAACGATAAAACAAATTATAATTATGTGTGCATGATTCTTATCTTTTAGGAATTAATGCATAAGGCGATTAAATAAAGTGAGGTTGATTTACTACCCCTTTGGAGAACACTCTTGGCTAGATTAATATTTCTGTCAAAGCTCAGTTATTTGCAAGAAAACACTACAGACATGCTGTTGAAAAATTGTTTTCAGAAAACTAAATTTTTATTTAATGTTAATGTTTTCATACCGGTGTGCCACTCAAATACTGTTTGTGTGCCACCCAGCGACAGGCATGTCATAGGTTCGCCATCCCTGGTTTAAGGTATTGGCTTTCGACTTTTACTTTTTGGTTGGAAATCATGGGGTAAGAGATAGGATTTTGTGAGAATTTCTCTTTAATGTTATTTCAGCACTGGTTCTTTCTCCTTTTCTGGAACCAGTGGCTTTGCATTAAGGATGAGTACCCCATGAAGCCTTAGATGAGGCTCATGGCAGTTGTTTAAAAAAAAAAAGTACCAGGGGAGTTATGAGTATCATATTTGTTCTGATTTTCTTTGCCTTGTACCCTGCAGTTTTTTAACTTGGTATTAATGATACCTTTTAGCCTTTGACACATTTTGTGCTGCTGGATATGTGCGTGCTTATAACTGACCCCCCCTCCTCCCTCACGTTTCCAGCAAAGATCTTGGAATTGGGGGATTCAACGGACTTAGCCTGCACCACCACTGTAATAATAATAAAAAAAAAAAGACACTGCAGATGTTTTCCGTAATTATACAGATACATTTTTAGGAATTGTTAATCACTTTGTTCACCTAGTTTTAGTGTTGGTAATTACATTAATCACCTTTTTAGTGTTAGTGGCTAAATTTATGACCATAATTCGATAAAATATTAAGCCTAATATTTTGCAGAATATACAGATTTATTAATTTGGGACAACCTCAGTTGCTAAGAAAACATTCAGCTGTGAATCATCCAAAAAAATTATTTACTCAATACACTATAAATTTCACTAAATTATGGGTTTTACTCAGGAATAAAAGGAAATAACTTGCAGTCGAATTTTCGGGTAGTACCCTTACCCTTTCTCAAGACTACAACTATAGTAGGTGTTGCCATTCATTAGCTAAATTTTAACCTTTCACATCATTTAATGTAGTACCTCTTCTCTCAATTTCCAGTCCTTCTGACAATTTTTTTTTCTTGAAAAGGTACTGTTGATGTGTCAGCAGAGTTGAATAAAAATAAAATGTATCTACGTACACAACCATTGAAACAGAAAACTTGCTGCAAACCCACGAATCACAATAACAATAGAATAAAATAATTTAAAGAGAAATTAATAAAACAAAAGATTATTAAAACATTACAGATTCCAGTCAGAACAAAATAAGTACATTACAACTGAATGTGCAGCAATGTGTGTGAAATAGAGTTTTAGAGTAAAATATTAAAATATTGGACTATAAACCTCATAAAAAGAAGAGACTAAAGAAAGTTTTTATATCTAGAAAAACTTCCATTAATGAACATTCAAAAATTATAAATAGAATTTTCAACACCTTAATTCAAAAATAGTAGACTTACAAAATACATAAGGACATTATTTTAATTTAATAACTGGCAACTGCAAGAGTAACCTGACACAATTTAAATTCTTCCATGTAAACGAAACTTTTGATACAGTTCCTGTACATTGAGAACCGGCCTTGATTAAATCTAGAGGCCAGAAACGTCTGTTAAAGAAAAAGAACTCGGAAGATGTGAAAAATAATTGAAAGTTCTTCAAGTTAAGATAGAATTAAATATGTTAATCTAGTAAAGCCTTGAGTAAGTGTTTTAATTGCTGCAAATGACATTTTTAAAAAATCTACGAGCAAAAAAACTATCTGCAAAATCTGCTAATAATTTCAAAACTATCCGCGTACGCGTGTATGTCTACATTCTGCCACTCAGTGTGTCAGAACTTCTAGAGTCCCAAAGCACTTTATGTACTGTATTTTGAACATGTCCAAATATTTGCTCAAGTTTATTGAAAAATTAAGTTTTTATTTATTTCCGTATTTTTAATGGGAAATATTTTTGCGGTATCTTTGTACAATGAACCTTGTAATATTATTTGTGATTTGAATGTGCTTTTGAAGAGCTAAATATGAGTTATATCTGAATTAACTCAATTACGTTGTGTATTATACTATAAAGTTTTGAAATGCAAAAATGTATAAATAATTGCACATGGATCAAGGCTCATTTTTAGGGCCTCCCCAAAATTCATGAATCCTAATAATTTTACTTAGGATTTATTTTTGCTTTTAGTTAGGATGGTAAGGATTTTACTTCAGTTTTTCCTGCTAAAGTTCTTGAAGAAAATGGTCGCTTCAACAAAAAATGTACTGAATTAATCAGTCTCTATTCAAGAAAATAAAGGATTATGAAAACCACATAATAAAGAACAAAAAATAGAAGCACAGATAGATTTTAACTGACTAACCCAACAAATGTCATGAGAGCACAGAAACAATCAGATAAGTTTTTCCTCTATTGGTTAGCTACGGTGCTGTACAAATTGTGGGTAAAATACTTTCCCTTTGCACTGCCTCCAGTTCTGATGGGAGAAATGGGAGGGGAGGTCTCATCGCCGTTTGCTGTTGGCTTTCCTATTTCATGCTCAGTGAAATTCAGCACGCTGAAATACCCCCCTTTTTTTTTTTTTTTTTTTTCTTTCTTTCAGGTAGAACCATTTAATGGTGGTTTTAACTGTTGTAACTTTTTACATGTTATATTTCCTTTGAGTGAAAAGCAATTTCTCAGTTGGAAGTTATTAATATTCACTGCGAATATATATCTTGGTAATCGAATATGGTTCAAGGAAAAATCTTTCACGTACCTCTTGGTTGTAGGTGGTCGGTGTTCAAATCTTTGCACGGTTGTTCTCATCAGGTTCTCGAGTGTAGGCTTTTCTGGAAGTTAGTCCGCACATTTTCTTGAGTAGGATATACTTTTTTAGTTGAAGATTTGAACATCGACCACCTACAACTGAGAGGTACGTGAAAGATTTTTTTTTGAATCACATTCGATTACAGAGATGTATGTTCGCAGTGAATATTAATAACTTCCAACTGAGAAATTGCTTTTCACTCAAAGGAAATATAACATGTAAAAAGTTACAACAGTTAAAACCATCATTAAATGGTTCTACCTGAAAAAATAATGTATGAAAACATGTTTTTAAATCTCGATACATCGAGAAATACGTGCGTATTGATATACCCTTGTGGCCGGCTTGATAAGACCCAAGGGGTGTATGGAGTATGCAGCAGCAGGAATAACACGCTGTTGGGTCCATGCTATTTGATACACAACACAAAAGACTGAATGTATAGGCGGCAGGAGAACTATGCTGTTATGCCCGTGCTAACCAACACACAGACTGCATGGCGAACAGGAGCTTTGTTTACAGCCCGTCTAAAATTCAGATTGATTTTGTGCTGGCAGCAAATCATATGCGTACACTTTCGGCTTCAATAAACAATGCGAATCTCAATTCAATTTTTTTTAGAGTGCTACAGCATGGTAGCACATAGTCACCAGCTGCCACTATTAATGGGGTCTATGATTATCAGCAACAAATGACAAAAAAAAAAATGGATCCATCAATCCAGTATTTTTGTAGGCTATCAGGCAGTGGCGTACCGGGAAAACTCAGCACCCCCCCTCCCCTTCACAAAAAATGTCTTGGTGTCTCTTTTCAAAAATGGATTAGCTTTCAATTACTGAAGTTTTTAAATTCCGTATTAATGACTTAAGTTTTATGGGAGTTTTAATAATCCAAATTCTTTGGAACCTATAGGTATTTTCCATAAAATCAAAATTATTGCACTTTATTGTATGTAACACAAGTGTGCGTGTTGTAACTAAATTGATTGCCCTAGTTTTATACCAATACAAAGTACTACAAGACACATTTAAGTTGACTATATCATGCAAATTTTATTCATTTAGAGAACTAAGGCTAGCATCTTTCAAATGCCTCATGATCACACACACAAAACACGTAACAGCCATGTGACAGTGTCAAATGATCTTCCTCAATTTATATGAAAATATAGTACGTGTAAGAAAGTAAGTAGTAGTGACGAGCTGTGGCACAAACAAAGTAAATCTGCTTAAGTTATATGAAATTTCCTCGTGGAAAAGATTTCTGTGAGATCATGCGTGAAAGAAAGCTGTTTAAATATGCATTGTAAAATTAATTCAGTCATGAACAAGCTTTAAAAACATGGGTATTACTCTATACCATGTTTTTAAAGCTTGTTATTATTCTAAGAAAACAGTATATAACAGCATGGGTATTACTCTAAGAAAACAGTGAAATAATTCTAAAAATCCACCCAAGATTGAGTGTAGCATCAAACCTCCCTTTCAAATTTGTTTTTCTTGATTGGGGGTTTAATGACCACCATGAGCAACTCAATGGGTTATAAGTAGTTGCCCGTCCCTAATTTAGGGCCACTGGTTCCAGGGAAGAGAGAGAGAGAGCGCCAGTGCCATAGACAAACACAACGTCCATGCCTCACTGGGATTTGAACTCGGACCCATCTTGAACGAATGGTCATAAGCCAGCGCTTAGACCACTGCAACACTGGGGCCGCAAAAAAAATTGGTTTTGTCTAAAAATAAAAGTGCACCTTTTGTTGGTGCAGAGCATGGGTATTACTCTAAGAATTGTTAACCCTTGTATTATCTGTGAACTTTTCATAAAAAATTCAGCATTTATTTTGGTATTCCTGAAGATTACAGAGATGCACTTTCTTCGTGTTTTTTTCCCCATCGGAACCTTGTTGCTGACTGTTATTTTCATTTCAGAACATGTGTGCACAAATATAATATTTAACCTACTTTTGTACTTGTATGAACTCGTTCGGGATACAGGTAATTCTGTAAATAGCAGATTGGTGAGCTATCTGGTAGTGGTGAACAGAGTGTGTTTCATATCTATGCCGATGATAATTGAGTTTTTAATTTCCTTTCATTCTTTCAGATGTGCAAATAATCTTCAATCTGTTTTTCTATGCATGCAGGCTTATAACTACATGTGATCCTGTGTTCTTGACAAACTTCTGTCCGCCACATGGTCAAGGTCCGACTTGGACAATTTGGAGCCCTGGGGAAGAGGCTGTCAGAGGCCATCCTGTGTTCTGTGCATGCATGTATGATTGAGGACTAGTTACATAGTTATTATTGGCAGATTAAGACATTAATTTGTTAATAATATTGTGTTCTATTTATTTGTGGAAATTATAATTGGCATTTTTCTCCACGTGTTTCAACGTACAATTCTGAAATTACCATTTAAAATTTTTTCAGTGGATGAACATTATGAGTCAGTTTGATGCAAAGCAAGTAATATGTAACCGTATTTTGTCGGTCCCCGTCAAAGGCTGAGGCCCTGAGCATATGCCCCGTTTGCCCTCCCATGAACCAGGCCTTGCACATGGTGGTGATTAGAGTATGTTTGGTATTCATGTTAGGATTAGTGTCAGCCTTGATGATGATTGGGCTGTTTTGTCATAATATTGAATGTGTAGCCACATTTTCAGCATGGATTTCATAATCATCAGAATCAAGAAAATCCTTGCTGTGGTGTACAGTAAACTACCTCAAATAAGCCTAACTTCAATGCAAGCTGAACCCTAATCACCCATTCTGTTTTTTCTTTTTCATTTCATGGGGTGTAATGACTGTCATGGGGCTGTAAGGAGTCGTCTGTCCCTAATTTAGGGCAGCTGGGTTCCAGGGAAGAAATACAACCAATATTGTAGGATTAATATACCACCCATGCGTTATCCAAGGTTTTAATGTACAAAAGAATGCATAAGGAAAAAATGCCAACTTCTCGAAAATAGGAAAATATGCCAGCTATTGACAGACGTTTTCTTACATCTGTTAGAAACATGGTCTTTTTTAATTTCATGAACAGGGTTCTCACCAGGGTTCCAGAATCAGGGGTGAAAATGTCCCCCAGGCTTTTTTCTGGGGGTGATTTTGAAAAATCAGGGGTGAATTTTAAACAATCGGAAACTTGAAGAAAAATGCTACATTTCTGGGGGAAAAAAACGAACAAACACAAAAATATATTTTATACATATTTTCTAATTTTGTTATTAAATATTTCAGCAGCTTTGTGAAATGGAAAGCTTTCTAGTGTTACATTTGCTGCTGATATTTGAATCAATTTTTTTAAAGTTGTTCTTTCAGTCTGTTGCGAAATTTATCTTTTATTCGATTTTGTGTGCTAAAAGAACGCTCTACTGATGCAGAACTTATTGGCACAACCAAAGCAATTTCATACAACAACACTGTGCTTGGATACACATCTTTATACCTGTAGATGAAAAGTTCTGCAACATCTGAAAATTTAAAACTAGCATAGCTATTTTTTAGCAGAATAAATATATATGGACATTCACTCAACAGGCATTTCAAATCTTCAAAATCTTTGAAGTGGTCTAACTACTTCAAAACAAATTTGCATGACACCTATGAGGATATTTACTTCCCATCCCAAAAGCGTTTGAGCAAATTGGCTCCTTTCACAACAATGAATAGTAAAATAAACATGGACCTTTACAACGTCGAAAACAAAAAAATCATTTTAACACTGTATGAGCAGTTGCTTTTAGCCCAAAAATTACGACAGGATAATAAAAAAATAAAAATCTCAGTATCAATACAAGCACGAGCCAAATTTTAGAACAGAGTTCTTCAGATGAGAAAAAACAGACCATTTATATATTGATAAAATAATGAATGGCATTAACTTATCTTTTGCAAATAACGCTGGTTTTGATGACACCTTGCAAAATGAACAAAACATCAACATTGTTTTATTTTCGTCGGTTTCGACTTCAAGCCAGTCGTACATTTTGCGCCATTTCTCTTGAAAGTTAAGATTTTTTAAAATTTAGTTGGAGGTACAGCAGGAATAGCCTCACTGCATTTCTCAGGCAATATTTCACTGATTATAATCGTAGCACTCGATGCCGAACTTGCAGAATCGTCAGTAGAACGCTTCCTCTTTCTAATGAGGAACTTTTCCATTGTGTTATAGTAAGAACAAATATCAGAGCTGCCAACTTTTCAAAATCAAAAACCGGGACATCAACGCTCGTTCAGTGGCGCGCATTTACACTTTATAAATAATAAAATTATATATTATAGGTTTCTCTATTTTTTTATTACAGCTAATTATTTAATACAAATAAAGAAATATTTCAAAAAAAATAGTATTTAATTATAAAATAAGATTAACAAACCTTGTTAATGAGTTTCATTTTTAGAGAGTGAGACATTATTTTTTTCAGAGAGTCACCAATTTTTCTCCCCACCATAACAGGAGTAAGACAGTTCATCCACGGAATACCAAGATACTGAAATTCTTCAGACACCAGCTTGGCAATATTTTCACCTGTTGAACTGGTTTCTAGGCATGCCAAAGAGAGCAGCATGCATCTCACTCACTTGCAATGATTATCAAAGTATGTTACCACAATTGCCCCCCCCACCAAAAAAAAAAAAAAACAACCCCAAAATTTTCCTAAATCAAGAAGATTGCTTGCAAAAATCAAGATTTACTATAAAATCAAGAAGATTTGAGACAGTACCAGAACTGTTAATTTATGATTATCTATTATTAAGGGAGAGCGGTGATGTATGGGATGTGCTAGCACTATGTTTGATGATACTTGTATTCAATTATTTTTCTGTATCAGTCACTCATAGATGTAGTTCAGAAATTGTGATGATTTTCAAGGTTTTGAATTTTTTTTTAAATTGAATGATTCAATTTTAGAAATAACTTGATTTCATTTAAGCATTGACAAGACAGTGACTTTTTTTAAAATGCCCTTGGATGACAATTTTATTCATCACGAATGCACAATAGCGCTATTTTAGATAAAGGATGAATAGTGTAACTTTGAGAATATGAATACTTTTGAACACCATGCATCAATTCTTACAAATTTTCAGCTTCTTCACTTTCATTTTCAGGAAAAAGAATTACGATTATGGGAAAAATCTTTACCCCCCCCCCCCTCTTTGTCAAGCTGAAATGCAAACCTTATTTTGGGGGGTGGGGGAATATTTAAGAATACAGGATACATGTTCAGAACATCGTTGGGGGAGGGGAATACAATTACAGGAGAAATCTTTGCTACGTCCAATTTTCGTTTTCGGACAGTTTCCCTCCATTTTCAAGTTGAAATACAAATATTTATAAAATAAAATAATATTTAACAACAATACTAGGCAGAGGAAACAGTGCGTGAAAAATAAAATTACGATTATGAGAGAAATCTTCACTGCGTCTAACTTCCGTTTTCGAAAGTTTTGAAAGACGAAACTTCCGTTTTTGAAAGTTTCCAGCAAAAAACATTCTCCTCCGCTACCAATTGACTCGAAATTTCTGTTCAGTTATGCATCGATCTCGAGGAAAACTTCAATTATGATGGAAAAGGAGAAATTTCTCGAAGCTGTTGCACGCTCATGCCTGAAGATTACAGGGAAATTTTTGCGCCGTCGAATTTCAGTTTTCGGAAAATTTCCCTCCATTTTCCAACTGAAATACAAATATTTTTGGAATAAAGTGATGTATAACAACAATACTGGACAGAGGCAACATCACAGGAAAAAGAAATTACGATTATGGAAATCTTTATTTTGTTTACTTCATTTTTTGAAAGACGAAATACCGTCCCGATGCGTATTTTTACGCGTTGGTAAAATTTCGATGTGTAAACACACTTTTTGATGCGTACTAGACGCGTAATTACCCATTTTGGCAAACTCTGCATGTCGCAGAATTAAAAAAAATAATTTTACTTTGGTGCAATTAGCGCAGCTATTCCAACACTGAGGGAGAGCAAGTTTGGAAGGATTAGCGGGAGGGTGTGTGTGCAATCGCTCCCAGCTAGAAACATGAGATAACATAAGGTTCAATCGCTATGAGATCATAATAAAACAAAAGCAGGAGTTTACACTAAGCGACAATAACAACGATATCAATTTCCATCAGTAAAAAAAATTCACCAGCCATTTTGGCGAAAATCTGGAAGAAACTATCTTCTGAACGTAAAACTTTAGGGAAATTCGGAATACTTGGCAGGTATGCGGATGTCTTTGCACCGATATAGGCTTTTCCGACATTATGTAATATCACCTTGCGGTTCTTCACCCGATATCGGCTTTGCCAATGCATCCAATACCCTCTGGCCGTTCTTCACCCCACATCTGTCCGATATTGGCTTTGCCGATGTATCCAATATCTGAATTTCAAAGGCGCTTACTTAGAAACGGGACCAATTAATAGTTTTCGCATTTGTGCGAAAAAAACTATAAATATATTCGCAAAATAGAATCGCAGTTTAAACCGTGATTTTAACAAGAAAGGACACAAAATTCAGAACTTTTACGAAATACATTAAAATCCGCAATTCTTCCAACCTGTCCGTAATTCGGTAATCATGTGGCCGGAACCGTAATGGTTGGCACCCTTAGCAGCACGTGGGTTTTCGTCTCATTGCACTCTACGCGGATGATCATATGTAGAGGATTTTAGGAAGGGAGTGTCTGACCCCAGGTCTTAAACAACCCTTAGAAATAGGAAGCTAGGAGATTTGGGTTAGAGTGCCCAATAGGAAAGTCACACAGAAGCGACGTAGAAAGGGGGAGGAAGACGTCCTTATTTATTACTGGGGGGCCAGTAGCCAGGGTCCGACGGCTTAACGTGCCCAACCGACGCACGACGAATATTTAGTGGATCGAGCGTTCGTACCTGCCTAGGATCGAACCTGAGGTCTTTTCCGTGGCCGTCACGAACGTTGCCCACTAGGCCACCTGCGGCCCTACTCTACGCGGATTATCCCGTAATCCGTTTATATACGACCGGAAGGGAAATACTGGGATTGTACCGTGACGTCATGAAATTGGCACATGTGACTGAACAAGAGGATTGTACCGTGACGTCGTGAAATCGGCACATGTGATCCGGAACGGCATCGCCTTCGTAGATTTGCCATGCTAATAGCTCACGATTGAAATCTTTCTGCGCGCGCCCATTTCGCGCATCACTTTATTTTTCTTGCGCAAATTCAAACTTCTTTGCGCGAAACGTGCGTCTGCGCACACTATCGGAAACCCTGATGAAGAAAAATCTTAATTTCAAGTGAGCAATAAACAAAACTAGTCAGAAAAGTTTCCTTGCTAAACCACATAATGTTACCTAGAATTCTTAGTGTGTATAGTGTGATGCGACATCATATAGTATGATCCCAAAGCCGCCCTGGTGGCGCAGTGGTCTAAGCGATGGCCTCTGATCATTCGTCCGAACGGGGTTCGGGTTCGAATCCCTGTGAGGCATGGATGTTGTGTTTGTCTTACGGCACTGGCTCTCTCCCTTCCCTGGAACCAGTGACCCTAAATTAGGGACGGGCGACTGCTTGTAGCCCATTGAGTTGCTCACGGTGGTCGTTAAACCTCCAATAAAAAAATCAATAAAAAAAAAATCATTATTTGAAGGAACCCGTGCATGGCTCATCCATGAACAGTGACTGTGCATACGACAGTTTTTTTTAATGAGTGGTGCATGACAAAGAAAGCAACTTTAAGCTTTCCAACTGAATCTTAGATACGTCGTAAAATCAAAAGAACTCCCACCTCATAAAGCATCGCATAGGTTGGTATGGGGGGGTGAGGGTGCACCAAGGTAATAAGTCTGTACCTAGTAAGGTACTTTCAAAATGCAAAGTTACTGGTTCTTGATAATATTTTTTTCCATATTTACACACATTAAGATCATTGTGTTTCTTTGAACAATGAGCTCCTGCCAGTTTGGGAATGTACTATACAATGTCCTTGTAATTCTAGGTAACATGTTATGTGGTTGAGCAGGGAAAATGTTCTGACTAGTTTTGTTGATTCCTCAGTTGAAATTAAGGTTTTTTCTTCCTGACATGAAAAAAGACCATGTTTCTAACAAACGTAAGAAAATATCTGACAACAGCTGGCATGTTTTTCTATTTTCAAGGTGTGGGAATTTTTGCTGTTTTTGAGATGTGGGCATTTTTTCAAGGGACTTTTTTTTTTTTCTGTTTCCGAGATGTGGGCATTTCCCCCTCATACCCAACTCAGGCAAGTAGCCATAATTATGCCTGCACCCATGGTGATTCGCTCCTTCCATGCAGAGCAGCTATGCTGGCTGATTTGTTTTACTGTAAGATTACCGATATCTATAAGATTACAGTATAAATAAAAAGGGTTATTCAGGGTGTCCGAGAATTATTGGACACATTACAAAATTATGTACAAAAAAACAAACAATGAGCAATTGTCTGTTTTTCTATGTTACGTATTACTAACACGGTTTCTATATTTTTGTTTTGCAGAATTATTCCCAGAATCCTATAGATGGCGCTAGGTGGGGCCTGATGAGGAATGTATGAGAAATGCACAATCAGTAGTCATGTCATCCGTACAGCAGAAGGCGATGTGTGTGTGTGTGTGTGTGTGTGTGTGTGTGTGTGTGTGTGTGTGTGTGTGTGTGTGTGGGGGGCTTGCGGAATTAAAGTCTGTCATTAAAGTTAAAAGACGGTACCGTTTTGAGTATGGTTGTAATCCTCCGTCAACGAATTCAATTAAACGGTGGAGGAAACAGTTTAAAGAAACTGGCAATGTGGAACATCGTGGAGGAGCCGGTAGGTCTAGCGTCAGTGGTGAGACGGTTCACCAAGTTAATGAAAGTTTCTGACGAAGCCCCAGGAAATCCGTTTGTAAAGCAAGCAGAGAACTGTGCGTTCGGAATCGACAGTTCACGATATCTTGCACAAGAAATTAAAGTTTCATGCTTATAAAATTCATATAGTGCAAAAGATGCATGAAAATGATCACACTCTACGATACGATTTCACTGTGGATATGCTGAATCGAGTGGAAAACGACAAAAACTTTCTCAGTACTGTAATTTTTAGTGATGAATCCACATTTCACGTATCGGGTATTGTGAATCATCACAACTGTAGGATATAGGGCAGTGAACCGCCTCATGCTGCTACTGAACTGGAACGTGATTCTCCAAAAGTTAATGTGTGGTGCGCTCTATCAAAAAGAGACTTGATTGGCCCTTTCTTCTTCTGCAAAAAAACCATAAATGGGGACATTTACTTGGATATGCTAGACAATTTTGCTATACCCCAGATAAAAAGATATGACGTCGTTTTCCAACAAGACGGCGCGCCTCCACTTTGGTCAACGTTTGTACGTAAGTGCCTATATGAGCATTTCCCCAACAGATAGATTCGGCGTTGTGATCCCATTCCGTGGCGTCCTCGCTGTCTAACTCCATTGGATAAACTAACTCCATTGGATTATTTCATGTGGGATTATGTGAAGGATCGTGCAAAGAATATAAACGCTTCGCGTGAAGCTCAACTCTCGTAGAGATAACTTAAAACAGGCGACAGCAGCGCCACCATGTAATGCAGCACTAGATGCTCTGCGGGAAAATTAACATTCAGGCGCAAAAAGCGTAGGAGACACGGGACGGGAAGCCTATTTCACGGAAAGGAAGCGAAGCCTTGATCTGCGATTGTTTACTTCGGTTTGATTACTAAAGCATTTGTTTTTGTTGTTGTTTTCTGAGTATCCCTCCTGTCCCTTCTTTTGGTGAAACAAATATATACACTGAAACCAAGTATGTATTCTTTGCTGAAACGACTGATAGCTTATAAACGCAGATCTAGAAGAGAACAACAAAACCTTTGAACAAAACACAAACACGCATGCTCAGTCCAACTCAGTCTGCTCCAGCATCAGCCTGTAATGTTGGCTTCTGTGTAATACTTTCGGCAATTCGGGGTACCGCATAATATAGTGGCGCTAGTTACGTCTCGCTGAGCCTTACCTTCTTATCAGTTAGATATTCTTTGGATCGTGTCTATCAGACACCTTGTACTGATTTGTAGGAACTGAAGCAGTGTATCATAGCTGCTATTAATTTCATAACTTCTCAGATGCTTGCCAATACATGGTATAAAATCAAGTATCGCTTGGACATACTACGAGCAACCAAGGGGGATCTCGCATCGAAATTTATTAACTTGTGTAGTTACATTGTAAGTTAGTACAGTCAGTTTCTTTCTATGTGTTTAATGTTTTGTTTTGTATAATTTTGTAATGTGTCCAATAATTCTCGGACACCCTGTGTATTATTTCCACACTCTTAAATGAAAAAGTAACAAAAGTCACCATAAAGAAGGTTCTGATTCAAGAAAAAAAAAAAATGTAAAAGAAAGTGCATCTGTAATCTGCAGAAATACCTTCATTTTGTGTTTAGTCAAATTAATGTTGCAGTAGTCATATTACCTGCTCTTTTAATTCTAGCTGCATAAGAACTGGAATTCTCTACCATGTAATATTTCTCCAGAATCAATCTGAAAATGTTTCTAAATGTCAAAATGGTTCCAGAGCATAATTTTTTGTTTCCATTTAATTTTATTTTTGGAAGTACTCTTGACAGGTCTTGATAAATGAGAAGTGTCCAGAAATATGTATATTCTTTGACAAAATGAACCATGGGGCCATGTATTATATATAAGCTTCACCTTCTGTGGCCACTTAAAAAAAAAAAGTTGTGCGAGAATCTTGTAGTGAAAAATTATTCTGTATTTGCCAAAAAGTTTTGTTGAAGAAAAGTTTTTTTTTTTTCAAAGGGAACTGCCATTAATGCACTAGGTTTGAGACTTTTTACCTAAGAATTTAACGACATACTTCTTGTCATCTGATTGTGTTTTTGTTCATTGTTTTGGTGCTTTATGTACTATGGCTCTGTGTAGAAAAATAGTTATATATCCTCTGTACACCTGCTGCAGTGCCAGATTTAAGTACAGATAGTGCAGGGCTTCCATCTAAAGAGGATACCCTGGGCCTTCATTTAAAGAGCCACTAAGCTTTGACTTGTTTTAAAATTGAAGTCATTTTTTTGAAAAAATTCACTCCATATAAACTCCTAAAAAGAAAGAAGATTTAATTTTCATTAATCTCCGATATTTTCCGAAGAAGTGGTGATTTCTGTTCTCGATCCTTTGCTGCATTGGAATGGTCATTGCGGCAAAAAGATTTGGATGTCTCGTCTAGTGAAATCTGATGTTTGTAGAAAGGTTCTTATAATTTAGTTACTTGAAAATGTGTTGTTTTTGGGTGATGTAGTTGGTTAGCATACTTGGATAGGAGATGCATGTTAGATTCCTGCTCTAGGATAATGCAAGTTTTCTGTGAAGTTGGCTGCATGGTAACACAGTTTAATATGGCATTATTTTTATACCAAAAAATAATAATAAGCATAAATGATATGTCGATATGCATATGTATTTACGAAGATTTGCTCACCATTAATATGTGAGCCACCCCAGTGGTACAGTGGTCTAAGCGATGGCATCTGATCATTCGTCCGAAAGGGGTCCGGGTTCGAATCCCGGTGAGGCATGGATGTTGTGTTTGTCTTACGGCACTGGCTCTCTCCCTTCCCTAGAGCCAGTGACCCTAAATTAGGGACGGGCGACTGCTTATAGCCCATTGAGTTGCTCACGGTGGTCGTTAAACCTCCAACCAAAAAAAAAAAAAAAAAAAAAAAAATGTGATTATGAAATTTTCCATTATGCTTTATGTTGATCATTTGCACATTTTATTCTTGCAGAGTGTTTGCAGATGTCTGCCACTGAAGCCTTTATCATTGTGCAAAGTTAAAGGCATATGTAAAATCTTGAATTTAAATGTTTGAGAAGACACTATAAGTGTAGCCTCAATTTAAAGAAAACTCAATTATGTTTCTAGGTACCTGCATCCATTGTCCTTTGTATTCTAATGGGATGTTTTATATGTTAATAGTTGTATAACTATTATCATTACTGTTACACACGTTATAAATGTCTTCGAGTAGAGTGCACATATGCCCCGTAATTCCTGCTATAACATAATTATTTAAGGATGTGGGATATAAAATATTTCAACTATATTATAATTTGTTCAAAATGATTGCACATTTGACAGGCTCGTGCAGACTAAGTTCGTAGAACTAAAAACACTCGCAGGTTTATATGACAACTTACAACCAGAGTCGAGATTCAAATAAAAAAAAAGATGAAGTTTAAAAGAATCAATGAAATAAAAGAACTATATACAGTGTGATTAAAATCATTATCTCTTATCAACGTCATCTTCATTTAAAACCAAACGATAAAAGAGCATTTGTAGTTACACCAAGACCAAGAGGTTTGCATAAAATTTGGAGAGTAAGCAGAGAATTACTTGCAATGGGTACTCACTTCTCAAACACTACCAGACTAGTATCGATCCGTTTACATCACGGTGGTTGTCTTCAGTGGTACAACTATCATAGGTCGATGTTAAGCAAGGTTGGTACTAAGTGCTGACTTCCACGTATCTATCATTCCTGACTTGAAATTTCCATGTCGACAGATCACGTTTATGGAAACACAGACGTGATCCGTCGACGTGGAATGTCCAAGTCAGGAATGATACGTGGAAGTTGGCACTTAGTACCAACCTTGCTTAACATCGACCTACGATAGTTGTACCACTGAAGATGACCGTGATGTAAACGGATCAAAACTAGGCTGTGGTAGTGTTTGAGCAGTGAGTGCCCATTGCAAGTAATTCTGCTTTCTGTCCAAATTTTATGTAAACCTCATGGTCTTGGTGTAACTACGAATGCTGTTTTATTGTTTGGTTTTACGTGAAGACTACGTTGGCAAGAGGTAATGATTTTAATCAGACTGTATATGATTCTTTTAAACTTCATCTTCATTTTTTATTTGAATCTCGACTCTGGTTGTAAGTTTTCATATAAACCTGTGAGTGTTTTTAGTTCTATGAACTTAGTCTGCACGAACCTGCTAACTCCCGAACGTCCGAGATAGGTACCTGTGAGTAAAAACAGCCAACAATAACCTTCCCAATTGTGCCATATAGGGTATGTGCAATCATTTTGAACAAGTTATAATAGTTGAAATATTTTATATCCCACATCCTTAAAGAATTATGTTATAGCAGGAATTATGTGGCATATGTGCACTCGACTTGAAGACATTTATAACATGTGTAACAGTAATAATAATAGTTATACAACTATTAACATATAATATAGCCACGTAAACCAAATGGGAAGTTGTGACTAATCAATTTATATTACAGTGATGTTTTATTGTCTGCAGTCACTTCCCAACATCAAATTAATCTCTCTTAAGAGTGCCATGGTGTAGAAATAAATAAATATAAATTTCATTTTTCCAACAGGGAACATATTCAATATAGAAGTCATATGGAGATCTACGATGCATTTGAGTCCTTGTGGCATGGGCATGCATTCAGGTGATTCTCTATAATGTTAACCGTAGTTATTTAATCCTGTGTATTAATGAAGTCATGGCAAAATCCTAGTGATGAGATATCTTAAAAGAATAATTAAGCAATATGGAAATTACTAGGATGACTTAATTTTTACTATTTTGTCAAATTTTTCAATTTTACACAACCTGTTGTTGGGACTGCCTTGAGAGTAGGGCCATACAGGTGGCGCAGTGGTCTAAGCGCTGGCTTATGGCCATTCATCCAAGTGGGTCCAGGTTCAAATCCCGGTGGGGCATGGATGTTGTTTGTCTTATGGCACTGGCTCTCTCCCTTCCCTGGAACTAGTGGCCCTAAATTAGGGACAAGCAGCTGCTTATAGTCCATTGAGTTGCTCATGGTGATCGTTAAACCCACATAAAAAAAAAAAAAAAAAAAGTGTTGTTGCTATTCAAGTGGTAATTCCCAGCCTTTCTATTTGTTAATTGTGGCACCTCTTTCTCTTTTTTGACTTGTAAACTTTCCTCCACTTTCTGTTTTACAAAGTGCTGTTGATATGAGATAATTTTAGAGTCCCAGTTAATTGAATGTCTGATACTTTTTATTTATTTTATTTGTTGATTCACGAATTAGTAACTATTCATTGAATTTTAAAAATGTCAGTAAGTTTGTGTGTGTTTCATAACGTTTTTTCTCTTTTTAAATATGTAATTAATGTCATTCCATTAAATCATTATAGTTCAAAATGGAGGAAAGTTCACCTGATATCCTCGCAAAATATCAAAAGCTAGCTGCTGAATATTCTAAGGTAATGCCTGTAATCATTGCTCTCTGTACTGTATCATAAGCACTAATTAACGTCCATTATTGCACACTTAGTTTATGCAAAAGTCAGTATGGAAAATTAACTAACACTAACAATATTACTGCATGTGTCGTTCCTAATGCAATTTTTTTCTGAATCTGTTCGTTTTTTAAATAACTCCCTTCCCCCCCCCCATTCACCAACATAGCTGAATGAAGTTTGCCAGTCCAGTGTTTTACAGTTACCTGTATGTCTAATGAGTATGTAATAAGTAGAAAAGGAAGTCAACATTAGTTGTACTAGGTGAAAGCCTGTCAATAAAGAATAAGATATGTAAAGTAATTTTTTAGTAACCAGGTAATATTTTTGTTTGTGATGTCCAAATGTGAAAGTATGTTTCATGAACATTACAAAAAAAAAAAAAGTATATTGGTTGAGGCAGGGATTCCACAAATAAAATAGGCAAGTGTTCTTTTTGCAGTGCTATCTAAGTGGGACAAATGAGGAGCTCACAAGCAAAACCAAACATGTACATCAGATCTAGATTTGCCGTAGGCAGGAAAAACGTTCATTGAGCTATGCGCTATGATTTCGTACTGTTCAACTATCGGCCACTTTCCGTTTGATGCTCCAAACACGCCTATGGATCTGATTCAGGTCAAAAATGTTTTGAAATCAAAATATTAAACTTTTTGTTGTTGGCATGTTTGTTTTTGTTCGGGCTTCAAGTGATATGTTTGTTTTTGATCAGATGCCCTAGTGACTTGTTGGATTTTGCTTGAACGTATTCTGAATTTAATCTACCTATCTATGCTATAATGAACCTGCCTTTAATAGAATACCTATTATCTGACAAAAATCTCAAGGTTTGAAAGAAAAAGCTGATGGAGAAAGAAGCATTTTCACTTCAGTTGATATATATTTTTAATTTTTGTTCATTATTTACCAAAGTTGCTGTCACATGTTGGTATGTCTTTATTTCACTCAATTTATTACAAATTAATGAAAAATAATAATAGGTGGTATAAAAAAACGCTTGACTGAGAAGAACATATTTTTATGAAACTTAGAAAACAAGTACAATAACAAAAATCAAATATGTAGACCACAGTTGTTCTCTGGGCAGTCACATTTTTTCTGGTGTTCATCATTTTCATTAGGTTGTGAAGCAGGTCCATCAATCAATCTTGCGAACCAAATTCTTCGTGGGAACTTCGCAACTTCTCTCCATGAATTTCCAAAAAGGTCTTTGAGAAGGAAATCCACATCCTTTTTTTTTTCCGCACCTGAAATTCCATGCTCCAATGGTAAAATGTGCATAATAAACTTCATGGCTGCACGCGAAGTAATCAAATGTTCAAATCTATAAAACAACTGACCAATGACTTGCACGCTGCAAGTGCCTCTTTTACCTCTTACTTTGGATATTTTAACCTTCATGCCATCCAAAGTCTTGTAGATTGCTGAAAGTGACTTACACCTAATCTTTTTCTAGGCACCTCACTGTCCCAAAATCGCTATACACTTTCAGGTACTCATCTGTTGTATAAATGGAAGGAATTTACTTTTGTTGTTTTTTGATTCTTCCGAAAACTCTGTCAGCTGGTAAAAAACTATGGCAGTGCACTAGAAAATACGAAGTGATGTTTTGGGCAGAACACATCTGGTTTTTAGCCACAACGTTTATTAAGGCATGAACATTTTTATCTTGGCATGGCAATAAGTTTTTACGAATGAATAATGCATCACATGGAGGAATTTTATAGCACAAGAACCGAGTGTTCTTAAGTTTGGAATCCAAGAAAACTTTGGAACCATCTGGTGCACCATAGCGTTCTCTCTTAGCTTTTTCTTTTGCACTTTCTCTTTTCGTTCTTTTCATTTGTCCTTTTGAATCTTCCTTCACCGTTACTAAATCATCTTCGACCTCTTCCACATCTCTAAAACTATAACAAACACACGAAAATAATCGCCACGTTTTAATAGAACACGTCGACTGTCTGAAAGCATGAATGCCACTCCGTCACTATCAGCTTCGTCACATGACCGAATTCTGGAGCTCTGATTGGTTCACTCGACATGTTGGATTTTGCTTGAGCCAGCTACTGGGATATGTTTGTTTTTGCTCGAATTGTGCATTTTTTGCCTATAAAATGAGTAGAAGCTATTTGGTTTGGGTCAGCTTATGATACAGAAATGGAATCAGACTATCATCCTTAATGATATCCAACTATTACTTGATAATTCACATTTTTGTGACATGTTTGGTTTTGCTAGTGTGCTTCTCAAATGCTCAGAGGAAATTATATTGTTTTAAATGCTTTAAAATCAAAAGGAGACACTGATGAAAAGAAAAGTAAAAATACTGCATTTTTAATCTGCAAAAAATTGCATGATATCTTGCTACAATTTTCTCTTTTGGTGTAATGTTAACCCTTTCCAATCGATGGTCAGGCGACACCCGACATTATGGAATTGCCGAATAGCTCTCTTGTCGGATGTCGCCTGCCATGCCGATGACACCTGTGTAGCTCATGTGTTGGGGCTGACAGGACATTTCTTTTGCATTTAGCTTCCTGAAGCTGAACTTACTCTGCTAAGTTGTGGTTACTCTGCTGAAAAAATAATAAGAGTGCAGGGTGAGTATGGGTGAAAGACATACTCACCCAGACAAAAACGATATCCCCAGAACCCTATTAAAACCATCTTGCAGACTCCCTATCATAGATGCAAGTTTTTCGCCTTCCAAAATTTTCGAAAACGGAAGTTAGGCGTAGTGAGGGTTTCTCCCATAATCATAATTTTATTTTTTTCCTCGTGAAGGACGACGTAGGTCGCAGAATTATTTTGTACTCATTCTCGTAGCAGAATCGCGGCGACGGCCGATGTACATCGTAGATTTATTTTGTACTCGTCCCCGTAGAAGAATCGCAGGTTTATTTTGCACACATCCCCATAGCAGAATCATGGCGACGCCCGACGTACATTGCAGATTTTGTACTCGTCCTCGTAGAAGAATCGTGGCGATGTACATCGCAGATTTATTTTATACTCGTCCCCATAGCAGAATCACGGTGACGGCCGACGTACATCACAGATTTATTTTGTACTTGTCCCCGTAGAAGAATCGCGGTGACGTACATCGCAGATTTATTTTGTACTCGTCCCCGTAGAAGAATCGCAGCGATGTCCGACGTACATCATAGATTCATTTCCTACTCATCCTAGTAGCAGAATTGCGGCGACGGCCAGCGCACATCGCAGATTTATTTTGGCCCTGCAGACAGAAACGATATCCCTAGAACCCTATTAAACCATCTTGCAGACTTTATCACAGATGCAAGTTTTCTTCCATCTTTCAAAATTTCCGAAAACGAAAGTTAGGCGGAGTGAGGTTTTCTCCCGTAATCGTATTTTTTTTTCTCCCGACGTCCCCTCGATGCTTGAAGAGGGAATTATCCGATATTGTCGTTAAATATCATTTAATTGCATAAATATTGTGGTTTGGCTTGAAAATGGAGGTCAACAATTTCTGAAAATGAAAGTTTGACAGAACCCAGTAATCTTGAATTATTTTTCTTGCTATATTCCCTCAGCCCTATATGGTCATTAAATATCATTTTATTAGATAAATGTTTGTCTTTAAAATTAAAAATGGAGAAAAAATTTCTGAAAACCAAAGTTGTACGTAGCAAAAATTTCCCCCTCTAATAATAGAAAATGGAGGAAAATTTTCTGATAACCAAAGTTGTACAGAGAACATATCTTCCCCTCTAATAACCCTCCACCCGCTGTGCTTCTGTATTATTGTTTAATCATCATTTAATTACATAAATGTTTGCGCTTAAGATGAGAAATGGAGAAAAATGTTCCGAAAACGGAAGTAGAACGGAGTGAAGATTTCTCCTCTTATGACAATTTTTCCTAGTGATGCCTCTGCGCTTTATTGTTGTTAAATATAATTTTATTCCCTAAATCTTTGTGTTTCAGCTTGAAAATATTGGCACAATTCCAGATACAGAGGACCAGAATGTTCTTGATTCTAATTAACATTTCAGTTGCTGTAGTACCTAGGCCAGGCATTTTTTTAGGTAGAAAAATAGGTCTGCACAATTTTGTTGTTTTTCACATTTAGTAGTTATCTTGCACGGTTACCACCCGTAGATTATTTTGTGGCACAATGATATCTGTCGCAGACTGACCAGGAACTTTCTGCTATGGGGACACAGACAAATAATACTCAGATTTATGTCATGACGTAGCATTGAACATGTTGAATCTAGTAGACGGATTGACTTCTGGGATTTTTTGGTGCCATATTGGAAGCAACAATGTCCTCACAGAAGTGCTGACGATGTCTGTGAAAGAAGCAGCTCAAAACTAGTCCGCTGGAGTTTTAATGGTGATTCACGTTAGTATGTTGGGATAAGGGACAAACAATGTTTTAATTGATGCTGGATTTTTTTTTATATAACTATTTCCTTTTAAAAGTTTTTTACTTTGAAATATAATGGATGACGAGTCTTCGGAAGATATCTCTAATTTGATCATGACGCTTATGAAGTACTGATGATGACTATCTGTTATTTCATGTTGTCTTCTTGCATACATCGTTCTTCGCCACCATCAACTGTTCTACTGACTAGTTCAACTTTTAACAATGATTTGCAGTAAAAACAGTGAGCTTTACTATTTTTTAATTCTCTGATATGTTTGTTTCCACTACATTTACAAGATACATTTTTCGTTCAGTATATGCTCAGCAGTTGGCACAATTTCCTTGGAACTCTATGTACTACAAGTCTGCAAAACGTGACGAACAGTAATTAAGAGCATTTATGCATGCTATTTGTTTAAATCTATCAAGCCACATAATAAGTTGTAGTTGCTTACTGTATCAAATCCAATGTAGACCTTTTATGCTTATTACCATTATGCAAACTGTAATAGATACCCTAGTTTTGAAATTGGTATAAATGTATAACAGTGCTGTACTTGCTTTTTTTTTTTTTTTTTAACTATTTGAATATTTTAAATGTTTAAAATTCATAGTCTTGGTTCTGTTTATGAATTTAATATGGCATAGAAAAATTACTTTCATGCACCTTTCAATGAAGTTTTTTTTGTTTTTTTAATTAGATGCGTGCTCAAATAGCAGTTTTAAAGAAAGCTGTGGCTGAAGAGCAAACAAAGGGGGTGAGATGAAGGTAAACACTTTTTTTTTTTCAGAATTGTTATGAAGATATGTTTTAGCATATAGTGTACAGTGAAAATACAGTTAATAAGTGTGCATTTTTCTTTTCTCACATAAATTTGTTTTATTTTGATCGACACAACATCTGTGTGTGTGTGTGTATGCATCATACATGTGGTTATTTTTTGATAACAGCATGTCATACTTTTAGATGCTCGAAGAAACTCAATGATTGGTGTAATGGCTTCATTTCTTCCTTGTATAAAAAAAAAAAAAAATCCTTTGGATTTCAAGTTTACCGTAAATTTGACTTGGTATTTTTAAATAATTGAATTTTTGTTTCATTGAAATTTACCTGTACGATTTTGATTACTCATTAGAAATGTAAAACAGTGTGTCAATGTTACTTTTAAATACTAAAATGCACTTAGTCTACTGCAGGAGGACTGGAGTGCAAATGCCCTATAGGAGAATTAAAGTTTTGAGGTATATTTTGCAATTTTTCAATGCACATTTTCTTTCTTTGGAAATTGGAGGGGGATGGTTGTGCTCCCTAACATATTTCTTAGGGAATCCAAGTCCACTTCCAGTTATGGTGTTTCTTTTCCATTCACTTAGTGGTTATTATTTACTTCTGCCCACCAGGGGGTGGTTCAAAATTTGATTGTGTTTGTTTATATGGTACCTTAAGTTGTTTTTCCATTTCACAGAATTGGTGTTTCCAAATTAGGGGTGATCAGTGCTGTTACAATGGTTACAAAGTTGTCACAAGTTTTGAAAAAAAGTAAAAGTCAGTAAATCATTACTAATTAGTAAAAATAGTAAAATTATAATTTGTATACATGATGGGATCTTTTAATAATACAAGTTTGTTTTGGTAGTGATTCAGTAATTCAGTACTAGTGGAGAACAACAAGAGATGGAAAAAATCTGCAGAGTAAATTTCTTGCACTAATAATACAGGTCTATGGATGAGAGTTAACATGGCTCATTCTAATGCAAGTGTAGATGCATAACAACAAGCAATGACTAGTACTGACATTTTTCACTACCTAAGGATATTATAATTTTTGTCCATATCCTTCAAATAAAATAATTACTTAAACTAATAACCCAAGTAAAATTCCATTTTGTGCACATTTGTTGTCCGGTCCCTTGTAGTATTCCAATTTCCAAGCTTGAAATAATCCATTTAATTAGTTCTTCAAACACACTTTGGTGTTGAACACCATATTATGTGGTTATAAGATTTATTGTATATATCTGTCAACCATACAGTTATGATGTTTTGTACTGTTTCTCACGTTGTATGAATATCAAAGTGCTTGCGGGAAACTTATTCATCTTTGTCTGACATTGAATTATCACAGTTGAATGCCACTGAATATTACAAATTTAAAGTAAAATATTATATAGATAAAAGCTAGTTGTAAATTAAATTATATCACCTCTATTCATAGTGTATTGTGGAATTAACTTTTTTACGGGTCTTATAGAGGTTATTATTCAAAAAAGTTGGTGGTCAAATTTCCGAACTAAAGCCTAGTTCGTCATCAGGACTACGTCACTGGAGTAGTTGCTGCCACTCAGTTGGAAGAGTCCAACCGCAATTATCGTTAATTGTGGTACTTCTTCTTGCTATTTCGATCCCTTCTTCTAGTTTCCTCTTTACTAAGTTTGACTGGTGGGCGATTATTCTTACTGAGTCCCAATTTATGGAGTGTCCATTTGCTTGTATATGTCTATCTAGCCCTGTTTTGTTACTAATGTTCCTAATAGATGCTTGGTGTTCTTTCATTCGGACTTTAATACTTCTCCCTGTTTCTCCTATATAGCTGAGTCCGCAGTTACAGTCGATGCAATATATTACTCCTTCTTGCAATTGGATGTCCACTTCTTTCTGCTTTAAAGCTGGCAGGAATTTCTTTAATTTGTTATTTAGATCTGGAGCAAGCCTGATATTATATTTTGTTCCGATCCTCTTCAGTTTTTTGAAAAGTCCCTTGTGGTACGTAATTTTGCTGCCGAATTTGAAGTTGTTTATTTCCTGCTTCTTTTTTGGCACTTGTCTAAATATTTTCTCAACATATGGGGAGGGGTAATTGTTTTCTGCCAATATTTCTTTTAATTCTTCTTTGTGAAGATCTTTTTGAGTAGCTAAAAAGACCAGGATTTTTTCCAAAACTTGTCTCTCCGTATTCAATTTAATGTAATCAGGGTGAAATAAGCAGAAGTCTAACATCTTCCCTGTGTTAGTGGGTTTTCTAAAAAGCTGAGTGAATATTCTCCCCTCTCTTGAGGTCAAGGTTAAATCAAGGAAATTGATGCTATGGTCTTTTTCCAGCTCCAGGGTGTACTGCAAGGTATTTTCTAGTAAGTTAAATTCTGCCAGAATCTGAAAGGGTAGAGATTGGTCCACAGTATCTAATATAATTAGGACATCATCCATGTATCTTTCATAGAGAGCAAATATTGAGGGTTGTATAAGGATTTTTGCCTTTAGTTTACTTACATAATAATTTGCTAGCAGAGGTGCTAGTGGAGAACCCATTGCAAGTCCTGAAGTTTGTCTGTAGTATTTCTTTCCAAACTGGAAGAAATTATTCTTGAAAGAAAATAGGAGCAGTTCATATATGCCAAGTAGTTATTTCTTTATTGTGATTATGGAATACTTTTTTCCGCGAGGTCATCCGCAATGAATTCCAGCAGGAGGTCCAGGTTAATGTTGGTATACATAGATATTATATCTGGGCTTGCCATTACTGGATGAATTAATTCTGGCAAGTTGTCTAGTTTTCCTTTCAGCTGCATGGAATTTTTTAGAAGGTAGGGAGTAGAAGGGAAAATATTTTTGAAGTGACCAAGTAAATAATAATGTTGGAGAGTGGTGATTTTCTAGTGTCTATTATAGGTCTTATTGGATGGCATTCTTCGTGAACTTTTATTGTACCATAGATCTGTGGAACTCTTGACTGGATTTTGGAGAAGCTTTTGAAGAGCTTATTTAGCTGATTTTTACTTTTTAAAGAGCTGATTAATTTCTTAAGATTTTTGACAGTTTGATCTATAGGGTTACCAGTGAGTTCTTCATAATAAGGTTTGCTCAGTTCATCTTCCATTTTATTGTAATACTTACCTTTTTCTAACAATACCAAAACTTTGCTTTTGTCTGCTTTCAGTGCTACAACTTAATCATTGGTTTTGAATATTTTAAGGTCAGTAATGGCATTTCTATCAAAATTATAAACTTTTTTGGCTTTTTTACAAATTTTGAAACACAGTCTGAGAATTCTTTCCTTAAAATGGCTGCTGTATTTTCATCTTCTCTTTCTACTTTACTACAGATGCTTTCTAAATCAATAAGCATTCGTTTTTTATCAAGTGTTGCGGAGGAAAAGTTGTAATTATATCCTTTATTGAGGAGATTAATCAAGTTTCCATCTACTCCATCTTCTGTCAGATCTATGACTTGTTTGTTAGTGGGGGATGGTATTAACTGTGGGCCAGGAGCTGTAGACATTAACTTTGGACTCAACCACTTATTTTCTTTAATTTTCAATTTTTCTTTAAACTTTTTGTTTTTATCTGCCACTGCTTTAGCTAACCAGTTATCAATATTTTTCTTTTCTGCTGCCGGAATTTCACTTAATGAAGAGGTCCAAATACAAGCTTTTATTCGTTTTCGTTGCTCAATAGTTCTGAACTTATTACTAATCGCACCATTTACCGTTTTTAGTTCTATTTTTCTAACAAAATTTCTTGACAGATTCTTCGCGATGTTCTCCGTGAGTTTCAAAGAAGGTGGAACAAAATTAGCTCTCTTACATTTCTTAAGAAAATATAGTTGTGACTTAAATTTGTCACTTTTGCACTTACTCCTTTTGATCTTTCTGATGTTTCGCTATATATCCAGCCCGCATGTGGTTTTAATCCTAGTTGTAAATGAATTTATGGCACCTCTATTCATAGTGTATTGTGGAATTAACCTTTTTACGGGTCTTATAGAGGTTATTATTCAAAAAAGTTGGTGGTCAAAATTTTGAATTAAAGCCTAGTTCGTCATCATTGATGATGACGAACTAGGCTTTAGTTCGAAAATTTGACCAACTTTTTTGAATAATAACCTCTATAAGACCCGTAAAAGTTAATTCCACAATAGATAAAAGCTGTAACTCACATTTTCATTTTCCTGGAATACTTCGGGATATTGCACATTTTACTTGTCGGAAGCATAAATTTGCTTTGAAGTCTTCTGTTAGCATTTCTAGTAGTCACTCTGTGAAGATATTCCACTTGGTAAGCTGATAAAGGTGGGTAACACTCCTCTTAATGAATCGTGATTCTATCAAGAAAATAATTCAATATAAAATGAAATCTAAAATAATGAGACAGCGAACGGTCAAGCCTTCAAGTCGAAGGGAAATCGATCTGATAAAATATTCAGTCTTGATAACAACTTAGACTTTGTTTCCTGCTCCTGGGGCATTCCAGTTTTTCGAGTTATTAGTGCAGCGGGAAACAAAGTCCAAGCTGTTATCAAGACTGAATATTTCATCAGATCGATTTCTCTTTGACTTTGAAGGCTTGACCGTTCGTTGTTTTATTATTTTAGATTTCATTTTATATTGAATTATTTTCTTGATAGAATCACGATTCATTAAGAGGAGTGATTACCCACCTTTATCAACTTACCAAGTGAAATATCTTCACGAAGTGACTACTAGAAATGCTAGCATAAGACTTCAAAGCAAATTTATGCTTCCGACAAGTAAAATGTGCAATATCCAGTATTCTAGGAAAATGAAAACGTGAGTTACAGCTTCTTATCTATATAATATTTTACCTTAGATTTTTAATATTCAGTGGCATTCAACTGTGATAATTCAATGTCAGACAAAGATGAATAAGTTTTCCGCAAGCACTTTGATATTCATACAACGTGAGAAACAGTACAAAATATCACAGCTGTATGGTTGACAGATATATACAATAATTATTGTACATATTTTTCAACTATATAGTTGATATATTGTGTACTGTTTCTCACATTATATGAATGTTATAGTGTTCGCGGGAAGCATTCCCTCTTTGTCTAACATAGGACCAATGTTGTTGAATGCAACCTGATATTATAAAATTAAGGTAAAAATATTATATGAATGATAACAATTACTCATGTTCTGTTTTCATGGAGTATTCAGGAAGACTGAGCTTTATTCTGCAATATTCCAAGATTTCTTGAATTCGTCGAAATTACTTCAAGCAGTCACTTCGTGACAATTTTAGGCTTGTCTAGTTTCAATAGTTGGGCAACCCTTCTTCCTATTGTCTTGTGATTCCAATGTTGAAATGTCTAAAACAATGAACTATTGAATGGTTTAACTTTCAATTTGAAGGGTAATCAATTTGGTAAAATATTCACTCATAAAGCATTCCTAGACTTTGTTTTCACTTGATATGTTACAAAATTGATAAGCCAGTATTCCATTTCAGTGAGTTGTACCTCCAAAAATGACATTTAAAAACTTAAAAATATTGAACAATCAAACCTTTAAGTTGAAGAGAAGTCTATCATGTACGAAATATTTTGTCTTGACAATAGTCTGAGCATCGTTTCCCGCTGCACAAACACTTGCAAACTAGTTTTGACTATCATTTTCGTAGTCATCTTCTGTGGGCTAAATGATGTGTTTCTTATTGCGCTTGTTGTACATCGGCCTACTATCTCACAATCAGCTGAATGACTCGAAAGTTCCACGTCGATCAAATCTTTCTGCACATTCAGATTTTAGTTTTACTGGGCATTCTACGTCACGCACGTACAAGTTCTTGATTGAAACGTCTGACTTTGCTCCTGATTTCAAATTATCTGATGTCGCCATCTTCTGTACGTCAATTGACCCTGTATTTGTCTTGTATCTTTTATTTTGGCTGTTTTTTTGTTCTTTCCTCTTTTCTTGCTCAATGAGATATCTCCATGCATATGGCAGGTTCATTGGTTCGTTGTAATTACAATTTCTTTCTCTAGTTTCTTTTATTCATATAATATTTTTAGCTTAATTATAATATCAGGTTGCATTCAACAATATTGGCCCTATGTTAGACAAAGAGGGAATGTTTCCCGCGAGCACTATAACGTTCATATAACATGAGAAACAGTACACAATATATCAACTATATAGTTGAAAAATATGTACAATAATGATTATAACCACGTAATGAAGTGCAACACAAAAATGTGTTTGAAGAATTGATTATGTACAATAAATTGAAATAATCCATTTGTAGGTGAAATCTGGTTAAGTGTTAAAAACATGCAAAACCATTTAAAATTACAGTAGAGCCTGCTTTTAACGAGATTCCAGATTTAATGAGAAAAAAAGGATATTTTGTTTGGTACAATGTTAATTTTTAACTAATATGATCTTTTTTAATGAACAAAATTTAATTAAATCCCCAGATTTTAACAAGGAGGAGAAAAGCGAAGATCACTTTAACAAGAAAAGTAAAAAATGAAACAAAATAATGAAATTCCATATTTAATGAGGCAGAGAAAATCAGCTACGTACTGCACTGGAGTGATGGAATAGAAATGGTGGCATATAGGATGAAATTGCAACCGTGCAGGGTAATCTTGGTGTGTTTGTGAAAGAACGTTGTACTCCCTCTCCATTGCTTTTCTAACATCAAATGCTCAAAAAGAGAGTTTTGCAAGAGACTCTCCCCTTCAAGGGGCTATCTCACCTGCAGAGTTGAAAATAGGCAATTTACTCATAGGCAACAAAAGGATGGGCGCAGTTCATATTCATGTATTAAGTGGGTTTCTGGGCAATGATTGCTGATAGGTATTTAAAAGGAATGGAATGGGGATGTTGTGTGACGTGAAACAAGAAACAGCAATTCCTGGAATTGTGTCCATATTGCCCCTTTCACCCTCCAAGTAAGTGTTGCACTGCGACAACTGGTGTTGCCTGTACTTCATGTATGTAGTTAAACAGCGATTAGTCTCGCATAGCCATCAATTAGGAAACCCTAAACTTTTATAAGTGACTAAAGCGTCTAAGAGAAAAGTGTTATCTGTGAACTACAAAGTAGTGAGCATTTGAGAGCACAAAAATGGTGGAAAAAATGTTGCCATATGTCAAAAATATGGGCTCTCCTCTTTGGCTGTTTCCAAACTGTTTAAAAATAAAGTAACATTGATGCAGGCTTTTAAACACAATGTTCGTAAATTTTATCAGCAACGACTGAGGTAGAAAGTTTGTAAATACTTGAAAGGCTAGTAATTGGCTCTATAGTTCTGCAGTTTGACCTTATCTCCACTTTTGCGAATGGTTAATGTAGTATTAATAGTAGTGCCAGTAGTAAGTAATGTGAGTACTGCATTTTCTGATCCAGGGCTTGAAAAATATCTGAAAAGTTACAAGCCTAGCCGGGCATGTGCACAAATTATTTTACCTGCCCAGGCAGTAAAAGCTAGATGCCCAGAAAAATTAATCTTTTAAGGTAACAAATCAGAACTTTCATTTTTTTTTTAAGTTAAAAATATGAACTTTTTGTTTTTTACATGCTTTGCATTTCTATTTTAAGGGTCTGTATTGGAAATGTTCAATGCACAAAAGTGTATATCTCTAGTTCTAAGATGATGCTGAAATTGGTATTTGAGAAATTTAGTGATTCTGCCATGTTCACTTTGTCAAAGTTTTCGCCCTTTGTCACTAAACACCGGAGGCCAGATCCATCAGACATGCATCCTGTCACTGACTATAAACAATATTTGGAGCAAAACTATATGGTTCCAATTTCTGGACCTTCAGCACAATATAATTAAAGAAGCGATATTCTTATGTCCTTGGCACTCCGTAACAATAATACAACTTCTGGTGATTAGCAATGAAATGAAATGAAGCATGCCGCCCCGGTGGCGCAGTGGTCTAAGGCGCTTGCCTCTGATCGTTCGTCCGTAAGGGGTCCGGGTTCGAATCCCGGTGAGGCATGGATGTTGTGTTTGTCTTACGGCACTGGTTCTCTCCCTTCCCTGGAACCAGTGACCCTAAATTAGGGACGGGCGACTGCTTATAGCCCATTGAGTTGCTCACGGTGGTCGTTAAACCTCCAATCAAAAAAAAAAAAAAAAAAAAAAATGAAGCATGACATGCAACGACTGTCTTTTTTTCTTGTAGTAGGAAATTCTATTCCAAACTTTTTATTTTTAAATTTAGTTGCCCAGACTGGGCAACTACATTTTTATTTACCTGCCCAGGCCAATAATTTACATGCCCCAGGCATCTCGGGCATAGTGTTTTTCAAGCCCTGTGGTCTTATAAGTGCTTCACTAAAAAAATCGGTTAATTGTCTGCTCCTGGGGCTTTCGAACTTTTTGAGTTATTATTTTGTATGTGTATATTGATTGGGGATGATTTCTTTTTGAAGTCTTTCTGGGATACAGAGCAGATGCCGTGTTAAAAAAAAAAAAAAAAAAAAAAAAAAAGTCTCGGGATAAACTTCATCTCTCATACCAACTGCAAGAAGATTTTCTATCTGTAACACATTGCTTCCTCATTCATCAGTAGCTGACATCACACCTTCAATCCATCTTGTTTGAGGGTCTCTTGTTCTGAGGTTTGATAGCGCAGAATTTACCAGCTGTTTATGGCCTAAACTAATAAGTAGAAATGAATCATCTTTGGCATGAGGGCTAAAAAAATCGATCAACCACTCTTACTTGGGCTAGTGTTAGTAGTAATAAAAATGCTATTCAGGTTCTCAAATCTTTTTTTTTTTCAGCTCAAGGAAAGGAAATAGTCTTATTGTTGCAAAATTAGAAATTTGGTATTTCCAAACTTAATGGAGGTTATGGGTGTTATTTGGTGATCCTGTATCTTATTCTGGACTGAGCAGCTACTGTATAAGTAGTAGTTTAGTGTATATTTGTTAGTAATAATCAGAATTCTTGTAAATGTATTATTTCAGGAAGTGATGAAAGAAAAGGATCAAGCTATTAGAAAGCTTCAGCAAGAAGTGGAATGTTTAAACTTCAGAAATATTCAGCTGACTAAACGAGTGTCTGTGTTGCAAGATGACTTGGAAGCTGTGGATGAAAAACTAAAAAAAACTAAGGTGAGACATACATGCTCTGTGTAGCTGTACAAGAGTGAGAATTCACTATTGATTTTTGTTGAGGTAGTTAATTTTATGTCAGACATTTCAGAACTCTAGATATCTTTCAACTCATAGTATAGAAACGGGGATTTTCTGCTCTTGCATAGCTGTTTAAATATAATATACAGGGTGATTCATAAAGAAGTATACAGTTTCAACGCACTATAAAACAAGAACAATGTAAGATATTTTATGTTACCTGTAACAGAATTGTAGGGGAATGTTTAAAGTTTTCTTAGAGACAGTCACAGATGTTCTATGTGTGCACCCTTAGTAACACGAGACACATTGAGCCGGTAATCCATTTCCACCCAAACGCGAGGTAAGATATCTGAATGAAGTGCAGTGATAGTGGCTGTGATATGCTGTTTCAGCTCAGCTAGATCAACAGGAAGGGGAGGGTACGTAAAGGACAAGGTATTCGTCCCTCCCCTTCCTGTTGATCTAGTGGAGCTGTAACAGCGTACCACAGCCACTATCACTGCACTTGATTCAGATATCTTACCTCGCATTTGGGCAGAAATGGATTACCGGATCGATGTGTGTCGTGTGACTTACTAAGGGTGTACACATAGAACATAGAACATCTGTGACTATCTCTAAAAAACTTGAAACATTCCCCTACAATTCTGTTACAGGTAACATAAAATATCTTACATTGTTCTTGTTTTATAGTTGCATTGAAACTGTATACTTCTTTATGAATCACCCTGTATGTACTAATATCTCATTTTCTGAATTACTCAAGACATGCATTAGATAGTCTTGTAAAAGTGAACCTTGCCAAAAAATAATGAAATAAAAAATTTTTGCACTAAATTACTCACACGGCATGAAATAAGGAATGTTACTAGTGGCAGAGTGTAGATAATTTATTTCAAATGTTATATGTTACATGTAAAGATATCTGATTTTATCATGGAAGTTAACGAAGAACAAATCTTCACAAATATGAGGCGTATTTGGAAAGTAAGTACTATTTGTGTATATTTTTTTTGCTGCAGGGCTGCAGTTGTGATATCAATCATGAGTGCACTGACTTCTCTCATTTGTGAGCAAACCACAGACACCATTATGAGAACATCAGATCGTGTTTGTGTTATTTTATGTGTTTAACACATATAAGAAGATTGGACAGCCTGCCTGCCAACTGTGCAATAAGGTCTGTAATTCGATTTTTGAATGCAAGAAATGTGAAACTGGCTGACATTCATTCATAGATTTGTGAGGTCTACAGTCAAACTGCCACGAGTAATGGAGTGGTAAGGAAATGGATTTGGCAGTTCAATCAAGGGTGTGAGAACATACACAATGAGGAGCGGAGTGGCCGGCCATTTGTAGTCAACTATGATATGGTGCATGTGGTTGAGAAAAAAGTTTATGATGACTGAAGTTTCACAATTTCTGCACTTTCTTTGCATTTCTTACAAATTTCAAGGACTGTTCTCTATAAAATTATGACATATCGTTTAGGATTTTGGAAATTGTGCTCACGCTAGGTGCGAAAGATGCTCTCTGAGGAGCACAAAAGCAAGTGGACTAGCAGTGCATTGACTTTTTTCATGCAATACAATGAGCAAGGTGAGGGTTTCTTGAGCCATATCATAACAGGTGATAAGACATGGGTGTCTCACGTGACTCCAGAATCGAAGAAGCGGCTCATAGTGTGGTGGTACACCTCATCGCCGAAAAGAAAGAAATTCAAGCAGACAATTTCAAGCTGCCAGATCATGTGCAGTTTTTTTTTTTTGGGATAGGCAAGGAGTTTTCTTGTTGAATTCTTACTTTAAAGGCAGAACGGTAAACTCATCAGCCTATTGTGAGACCCTGGGGAAACTGTGATGCGTGATACGAAACAAAAAGCGCGTCATGTGTGCTTGCAGCTTTGTTTTGCTTCATGACACATCTCGGCCTTGCATTTCTGCACAGATTCAAGCACTCATCACGCCATTTGGCTGAAAACCAATGGATCACCTCAATCCTCTACAGCCCAGACCTAGCACCAAGTGACTATCACTTGCTTTTGCATCTGAAGAAGTTCCTTTTGCATTTTTTGAACTTCACTTTTAGTTGGTAAAGTTCGATGAACACTTACTGCACGTGGGGCTTGGCTTTCAATTCATATTTCCGTTACTTGGATGCGGCACGGGATTTTTCATTTGGCCACGGGTCCGCTTCTTCTTTTTTTTTCTCCGTTGGAATTTATTTTGTCTCATCACCAAATGAGTTTTCCTTTGCTGCATCCTCATTTACTTCAATATTTATTCATACCCGAGTACTTTCAGTAAAATTCCTTTACCGTCTTCGAGGGACGTTTTGCTCCGACTAGCACGGACCGTGTCAGCTGGGCATTTCGGTGGTTCTCGCGGGCTGCTTCTGTCATCGGCTATCGCTTCTTCTTGGGCGTTGTGGCGCCATCTCTTGTTGGTCAGGGATCTCACTTTTCGAACTTTTTCATTTTTTTGCTCAATTCTAATTAAATTCTTCCAGCTGTTTCTCAAATTATTAGGGTCATTAATATGGTTGCAAACTTTTGTCCTATTTTTTCAATCATTACCGACTCTGCTATTCTGAGGTGTTTTTCGGATTTACAGCTTTTAATGATTTTTATATTTTCGAATTTTGGATATTTTTGGTTATCTAGACAGTATTGGATAAGTGCTGTTTTTCTTCTTTTTCTGCCAGTTTTTTACGTGTTGTTTTAATCTGTGTTTAAGCTTATTTTTGGTATTTCCTATATAAGCCATTGGAGGATTTTCAGTAATAGGAATTGAGTAAATACCTGCTTTTTCTAACATTTTTATTTTTTCATTTTTATTACTATATTTTTGATGGTGTTTACTTTTCCTCCAATTTGAATGTTATGTTTTTTACAAATGTTATTAATTTCATTGGTAGTACCTTTTACGTAAGGAAAACCATTTAAATATTTGACTTCTTTTTTATTTACTACAGCATTATTTTTTAGTTTCTTTATTACTTCAGTGTCCCATTTTTTTATTAAATGGTTAGGATAACCAAAGCTGCCTGCAATTTTTTTTTATGAATTTGATTTCTTCATTGATGAACTGACTATTTTCAGAATGCGTATATGCTCTTTTAATTAAGGTTTTTATACTATTGCATTTTTGAGGATAAGGATGTGCTGAATTGTACGGGATTAGGACCGGAACGAATGAACTTTTCCGATAAACCCTGTATAGAAACTTATCTGTGGATTTGATAACCTGTACATCCAAAAAGGCTAATGCATTATTTTTTTCTATTTCAACAGTGAGTTCTATAGTTGGATATAAAGCGCTGTAACATTTTGTTAATTTTTTTAATTCTTCTTCGTTCAGTTTTGATGGAATGAAAATATCATCCACGTATCGACAGTACACTTCTGGTTTTTTCTTCCATACGATGCAGGACATTTTCTTCAATTTCGTTCATCACAACCTCAGCATATAGAGTTGATAATGGTGAGCCCATTGGGCCTCCTGAATTTTGCTTGAATATTTTGTTCTTGTATGTAAAAATATTATTTTCATATAAATAGACTAAAACTTTTTTTGAATTCATGAATTTGTGTGTTATTTAAAATTTTAAGATTTTGCAACTTCTTAATGATAATTTCAATAGCATCTGGAACAGGAGTGCTTGGATATAATGCTTTAACGTCCATGCTTGCCATATTTAAGTCCTTTAGGTCAGTTTTTACATTTTTAATTTTCTCTATAAATTCATATGTGTTCTTGATGGTGAACTTGTTGTTCATGAAAAAGGGTGCTAGGAATTTGTAAATGTTTTCTCTAAAGTTATCAATGGTGAGTTTTTTTGAAACTATCAGTCTCATTGGAGCATCATCCTTGTGCGTTTTTATCTTTGCAACGATCGTGGTATGCCTGCTCCCATTGGTGGAAAGAGCGCTTGATTTCATCTGGTAAGGTGCTATGATTTCTTATATCCGCTAAGAATTTAATTTGATTATCAGTTGGGTCTAAAAGTGAAGTTCAAAAATGCAAATGCATTAATGCACGTTAAATAATTAACCTCCAATATCGGAAGTAAATTGAAACAATGAAGAAGTTCCTTGCTGATCTGTTTCTTTGAAGTCAAAGGAGCAGTTCAGAAGTGGCTGTCTTCACAGGCGATTTTGTTCTATGACTAGGGGATACAAAAACTGGTGCCCCGTTATGACAGATGCCTCAGTAGTGGTGGAAACTATGTAGGAAAGTAATTTAAGCTGGGTTGCCAGCCGACTGGGTAACCGGGAAAAATCGGGGAATCCGAAAGTAAGGCTAAAAATCAGGGAAAACTCGGGGATAATTTTTTTTTTTTGCAAAAACTTGGAAAAGTCAGGGAAAATTAAAACTGATAATTTTTTGCGTAATGCGTATGCAGTTACCAGGGATGGGAATTCTGTGCCAGAGTGAGCCAAAACAAAAATCTTGTACCATCTTGCTGCAAAAGGCAGATTTTGTGCCATTGTGCTCCAGAACCACCGTTCTCCTTCGTCATCGGTACTTCGGCACACTACATTCTCTGTGCGCACTGAGTTCCACTTGATACTGAGTAAGACCAAGCGTTGGGAAGAAAGATTCAGGGATTCCGAGTACTAAAGGTTTTATGTAGTTACTATGGAAACAGACTACAGAAAACATCGAGTATGCTATGGAAATTGTCAGTCCGCTACGGATGATGGAAAACATAGAGTATGCTATGGAATTCATCAGTCGGCTGCGGATGACGGAAAATATCAAGTATGCTATGGAAATCGTCGGTCCGCTACGGGCGACGGAAAATATAGAGTATGCTATGGAAATTGTCGATCCAGTACGGACGGTGGAAAACTGAAAATTTCAGCCAGCAATAAAAAAAAAAAAAAAGGCAGCAATTCAAGTATACAATGATAGCTTTTTTAGCACATCTTTTGTAAAAAATGATCGTGCTTATGTTATTGGTTTGTCCATCCGTCTGTAGACATATCTCTGCAACTATTAGTCCGATTTGAAAAATTCTTTTTGCATTGGAAAGCTTGAAATATGCGAATGATGATCCTTCAATTATTATTATTATTTTTTTTTATGATGTACAATTTTGCCCCTGGGGCGTAAATGCAGATGTCGAAATCAAAATACATTTCATTCCATATATTTGCTTCTAAACATCCGATTGAAAACATTCTTTTATCTTTCGATTTCATTTATGTCAAAGTATTTAGGTATAGTTACTTTTTGAGTTACCCACAGATTTTCCGCTAAGGGACGTAAAAGTAAATTACGTTTGCCCTGATATCTCTTCTTCTAAAACTCCGATTAATTTTTTTTTCTTCAGTGTATACAGCTCCTGATGGAAAATCTTTTGCATATAATTTCTAATTTTTGGTAAAAAATACTTTGGCCACTAGGGGGGGGGGGAGCATAAGTGTTAATTTTTGCTTCTGATGTGTTTGCCATAAAATCTGAGCTTCTAAGATCTCGATTGAAAAAATTCGTTCGTGGACCGATGCCAATCACGTCGATAAACCTTTTCGGAATATTTCCTTCTTAAAATATTGCACGGTTTCACTGCCAGGGGCGTATATATCTTATTTGTATATCTTATTTTTGTCAATATCTCTGCTTCTAATGGTTTGATTTGAAAAATTCTTCCTTCATTAAATAGAGTTTCCGGTGTCACATGTTTTTCATATAATTTCAAAAGTTTCAAGTAATTTATAGACTTTCCGCTAGTGGGCGAAAAGGTAAATTGCGCCCCCCCTTCGATATCTCTGCTTCTAAAATTCCGATTTGAAAAATTCTTTCTGCACCGGATACAACTCCTGATGGGAAATCCTTTGCATATAATTTCTAATTTTTGGTAAAAAATGGTTTGGCCACCAGAGGGCATAAGTCTTCATTTCCACTTCTGATGTATTTGCAGCAAAATCTGACCTTCTAAAATCTCAACTGAAAAAAATTCATTTATGGGCAGATACTACTGACGTCAACAAACCTTTTAGGAATATTTTCTTCTTAAAGTAATGCATGGCTTTCTACGCCAGGGCGTAGATGTATATCTTATTTTTGTCAATATCTCTACTTTTAGGAGTCTGATTTGAAAAATTACTTCTTTGTTGGATGGTGTTTCCGATGCGAAGTGTTTTTCATATAAATTCAAAATTTTCAAGTAAATCATAACTTTCCACTAGGGGCACAAAGGTAAATTGCATTTTCCCCGATATTTGTGCTTCTAAAACTCTGATTTGAAAAATTCTTCCTATATCGCATACAGCTCCTGGTGGAAAATGTTTTTCATATAATTTCTAATATTTGGTAAAGAATGGTTTGGCCACCTGAGGGTGTAAGTTTTAAATTCTGCTTCTGATGTATTTGTAGCAAAATCTGAGCTCCTGAAAACTCAACTAAATTTTTTTTCTTGGACCGATACCGCTTACATTGAAAAATCTTGCAAGAATACTTTCTTCCTAAAATGCATGTTTTTCACGCCAGGGGCGTAGATGCATATCTTATATTTGTCCTTATTTCTGCTTCGAAGAGTCTGATTTGAAAAATTCTTTCTTTGTTCGAGAGCGTTTCTGCTGCGAAATGTTTCTTATATAAATGAAATTTTTCTTAATGTACAAGTCTGTAGCCAGAGGCCGTAAGTTCACAATTCTGTTTACAGCAATATCTGCGGGATTAAAAACTGGATTGAAAATCTTCTTTCTTCGGTCAGATGCTATTGTTTTCCATACCGGTTCCATTGACTTTGAATAGCTTTGATAAATTTAATTTGCGTCAGAACGGATTTAAATGACGTACTCATTACACCCGAAAATTCGGTGTCGTCATTCTTGTTCTTCTTGCATTGGATATATTGCATTATAGATGTGGCATTTAGTCTATATATTATCATGGAGTTATACATAACCTGTAAATTTTACCTGAAATTCCTCGCAAAATTATCTTCTGGAAAACTCAAGGAATTTTTAAAGCCAATATGAGGTGTGTAACCCTGTTTAAGGTATAGTGAATCTGATAAAAATAACATTTTCTTTTTTTGCAAATACATTCTCATTTAATTTTAGTAGCCTGACTACTTACTTTCCGAATATTCTTTTGTACATGACAATCGTAGAAGCACATTATTTTTTGGCATGGAAGCACCATATTTAACTGTATGCATGTTGACATCTCGGAAAGCTTGAAAACTGCATCACCCTGGATCAGAAATCAAGCCCCACATCTCCTGATTTCTGTTGCTTGGAAATTCGTTGCTCTGGGTGGTGTAATGGTAGCATACTTGAGCAGAAATCAGGAGATGTGAGTTCGATTTCCACTCCAGGGTGATTCAGGTTTTCTGAGATGTCTTCATATATATACCATTAAGTATGGACATGGCGCTTTGTCAAAAAATATGTTCTGATTTATTTTGGAGATTACTTATTCTGTTTAAATTTATTTTAAAAACTATATATGGTTTAAAGATGTGTAGTGGAAACATTTTAATTAATGGTGATATACTAAATCATTGACATTAGCTGTTGAAAAGTCCTCAGTGCTTAACAGTCAAGAAAAAACGTGCAGTAATAAACCAATATATTAGCATTGTTGTATACCCTTAATACGCAAGAACACTTACCGCTGGTATCCACACTATTTAAGAACATTTCTTGCACGTGATATTAGGTGAAGCTGAGGGAGGTGCATGTTCGTCCACAATTCTTGACATGAAATACTTAAAATGACAACATTGTAACACATAACTGGATTCTTCAAACACACAACATTAAGAAAGTCAGGAAAAGCTCCCAATGAACCTTAAAAACCAATCAGAATTGTTGCACAATATAAATCACTTAATATGCAACACATGAGAACCAAGGAAAAATTTATGTAATTTGTACAAAAGCATTAAAAAACACTCAAGGAACAAAGTCAGCAGCACGTATAATATCCACTTGATACCAAACGACAAAAGAATTTCGACAAACTGAAGGCAACTCAGTTCAAAATATCCTTGCAAACCTAGATGAAAACACCATAGATTTGTCCTAAAAACAAACACAAGTCATCAATCTCTAAGAAACTTTGCGTAACTCTCTCTCGCCCACACAAAACAAAGAAGCTTGAGGCCTTTCACTACCACTTGTAGCGTCTTCAGGAGCAATCACTGATCTCCCCAGTGAACACAGGCAAACTGATGTTGAAGCTTTAGTGTTTTTCTTCGGGCGACGCCTATGATGACATGCACATACCGCCGCAGAGGCTCCATCTTGTGCCAATAAACGAGTGTTTTCTTGTCTTGATGTAATTTTTTTCCCACTCTTATTTTTCTTCATTCTATTTTCCCCTTTCTTCTGTCCTGGATTAGTTCTTTTTTTATTAATTAACAGAGGTGAAGGAAGACGAATGTTAGAAAGATCTGGAGTGTATCGCATTTCTATTGAAGACTCAAAACCAATGGCCTACGTTGGAAGCACAAATAACAGTTTAAATCATAGATTATTGCAGCATGTGCGAAATTGGAGCAAAAAATAAAATAAAACTGCATTAATCCAATATTGCTTGGAAAATAAAGTGCATCCTAAATTTGAAAACGTAGAATTAATAGCAACGTAAAGAAATGAAAAACATCTTGGATTTGCAGAAACAGTACTAATCGAAAAAAATCAAGGTAACATTTGTAACTATAATGAACCATTTAGTCTGATAGCACGGTGGTAAGAATTAATAAAAAAAGAACAACTAATCCAGGACAGAAGAAAGGTAAAAATAGAACGAAGAAAAAATAATATAAGAGCGGGGGAAAAAAATTATTACATCAAGACAAGAAAACTCTTACTAATCAAAAACAACTATTATGGGAATTCTATTAGGAATTTTTTTATTTAAATTGCAATTTTTCGGAGAAAACTCTTCTCCTTCTTCAGGCTGTCTTTTTGTTGTCACTTATTCCCGTCACTATCGCGGTTACGCTTAACCTTGAAGGTTACGGTTATTTTTAATCAAATCCTGCCAGATGTTAGACTGAGAAAATCCTTTGCAGTCATTGATAATGGGATTTTGATTTTTCTCAATCTCTATTCCTTCTTTTAGCTTTCTTTTTTGAAAATTGCTTTGGAAACTGATGACTTTAAAGAAAACACTTGTTTATTGACACCAGATGGAGCCTCTGCGGCGGTATGTGCATGTCATCATGGGTGTGGCCTAAAGAAGAACACGGAAGCTTCAACATCAGTTTCCATGTGTTCACTGGGGAGATTGGTGATTGCTCCTGAAGACGCTACAAGTGGTAATTGAAAGGCCTCGAGCTTCTTTGTTTTGTGCGGGCGAAAGAGTTACGCGAAGTTTCTTAGAGATTAATCACTTGTGTTTGTCTTATGACAAATCTATGGTGTTTTCATCTAGTTTTTGCAAGGATATTTGAACTGCATTGCCTTCGGTTTGTCGAAATTCTTTTGTCATTTGGTATCAAGTGGATATTATACGTGCTGCTGACTTTGTTCCTTGAGTGTTTTTTAATGCTTTTGTACAAATTACATAAATTTTCTGGTGGTTCTCATGTGTCGCATATCAAGTGATTTATATTGGGCAACCTTGTCGAAACTTCGATTTTTTTTTTGTGTGTGTTTGATAGCTTGAAAGGGTTACATGTCAAATTAACCCGGAAAGAATAACCCGTGTCAAAATAACCCAACGTCAATAATCTGTTAGCAAAATAACCCGACTTCAAAATAATCCATAGTTAAAATCTGGAAAAACTCTTTTTTTTTTTTGTTTCTCCTATAGCAACGAAAAGCAAAATGAATTTGTTTTCCACTTGAGACGTTTGTTTTCCACTTTAGTATTCGACTGAATTCCAAATCCTCAGGGAAAAATGTCTTACCAACGCAAGAAGAGAATACCGGTTAAAATAATTACTTAAGGAACATGGCAAAGTGAGTGAAGAAAACATTTCTTTGCATTAAATAAGGTCCTGATTTTTAAAGTTCTCAAAATTTGTAAATTAAAATATGACTAAAAGAAAGGAAAAGAATTTGAAAATATATAATTTTAACTTTTCTATTAAGCGATTAATTACCAATAATAACGGAGCATTTAATAGAATTAATTTCCAGCTTTTTAATTAAGCAAGTTCCTTGAATGTTGCTGAAGTTTTGATTTGTTTGGCATAAAGGAATTTCTTTGAGGTGCTACTAACATATTATGGTGTTTTTCTTTCTCTCAAATTTATTTAAAGAAGACAATGCTACAGTTGCATATAATTAAATTTAAAAGCTATGATCGCTATCCTTGCATTTTTTGCTTAATACCAGTCAATATCCTGTTTAGATTAAATAGATTTGAAAAAAAAATACTTATTTTCTTTAAAATCTTGGTTTACAATAAATAAAATATTCACATGGATGTCAGTTTTTCCTGCGTGCATTGTTGATGCTGTTTTTTTTTTTTTTTTTGCATTCCATCTTGGCTGTAAGATTACAAATTCAAAGCGCATTTGATTTTTATCGACCACGTATCGACGGTCTACCCGTCCTTTACAGTGACGTCACTACATAAGGGACCGATACTTCCACTGCGAGGTAGGTGGGATGAGCAAACATTTCTGTCTATTAACTTTGCTTGTGGTTGTCTGAATGTCCGGGCGCATAGGACATTGTAGTTGCGAAAGGGTTAACAGAAAAGAGTTGGATTCATCGCCGTTGCACGTTTTCCGAAACCTTGTAATCGTATCGAATTCTGAAATAATGGCAAGGAGAGCATGAGCTTCATACAAATTAATAATCAATATCTAAAATATATATGTTTGTATCAGTCTTTATTTTTCTTAATTAGTGCAACTTGGATATGCCAATTAACGCCACATATTTACCCAAAGAACAGCTGTATTGTTAGGTGTACAAATACGTTTTAAAGCGTTTTAAGACAACGCAACATGTAATATGCGAGAAAACAACAATACCTTTACGAATTAAAATATGCGCCGTCATTATCTATCACCTTCCACCATCGGTCGGGCAGCTGACGGATTCCAGGCATAAAGAATACTTCATCATGTGACGCAGTGAAGTCGTCAACACATTTTTGCACTTCGTCACATGTCCGGAACCGTACAGCAGACAAACCATGTTGCATCGATCGGAACAAATAAGTCTGAAGGGGCTATGTCGGGACTATAAGCTGGGTGCTCCAAAACTTCCCAGCCAAGGGCCAGTAATGTTTCCTTTGCCTGTGAATGGACATTTCCGACAGATTTCCTGGTTCATTCGCAGCAATTATTGCTTGTATCGATCAGCTGTAACAGTTTGACCCTGTTCCAATAGTTCATAATAGAGCACACCCTTCATATCCCACCAGATGCACAGCAGAACTTTCTTGGAGTGAATATTGGGTTTTGGTATCAAAGTTGTTGCTTCACCGGGGTCTACCCAGTGTTTTTTTTTTTTTTTTTTTGCTTTTGAGATTGTCGTACCATATCCACTTTTCATCACCTGCAATGATTTTCCACAGAAAAGACTTTCTGTGTTTATTCAACAGATTCAAACACTTCATGACACACTCATCCTTGGTCCTCTGGCTCAGGTCATGTGGCACTCATTTTTCCTTCCTTCTGAATCTTTCCCATTGTATGTAAAGGATTAAATATAAAGCATTTCTGGTCCAATAGTGAGATTTTCAGCCTTTACAAGCTACAACTCAACAAATTATCTCAGGGCATTTGCTGATTCTGGAAACCTGTCGTGGGGGGGGGGGGGATATGGTGATACCAAAAGTGTAAAATGTAAAGAATTTCTGGTCAGATTGGGAGATTTTGAGCATTTGCAAACTACATCTCAACAAGAAATTCATTATATTTACAATTTTGAACCCCCCTCCTCCCCCACTGAGACAGGTTTTCTGCGTTTGCACATGTTCGTAGACAGCTTGTTGAGATGTAGTGATGTAGTTTGTAAACGCTCAAAATCTCCCAATCTGACCAGAAATTCTTTACATTTTACACTTTTGGTATCACCATACCCCCCCCCCAACCAGGTTTCCTGAGGCAGCACAGCCCTCACATTTGTTGACTTGTAGGTTGTAAATGCTGGAAATCTCCCGATCGGACCAGGAATTCTTTATATTTCATATTTTAAGCACATATGGGCAGAGAATTTGTTTACCTGTAGTTTATAAATCTTGAAAAATATTGTGAATACGAAATTATGGAAATTTATGTGTGTCAGATGACCAATCTCGGGAGGCGTAGCCACGGAGCAGTCCAGAACACAATTTTTTTACGGCCCCTTAAAATTTTTGTGGCCAACTCTCAGCTTTGTCTTTGGCCTGAAAATCAAGGAAATGTCTAAATTTCTTGCTGAAAATGAAATATTAAAAAGAAAATATTTTATGAACAATAGTTGCACAAGTAGTGGGGAATATAGCCACACAAAATTTGCTTATGCAGCTCCGGTGGCCACTTCTCCGTACTCGAAAATTTCGTATTTCAACCAACATGCTGTGGGAAACAAGTAATTGAACTTATGCACATAAATTTAAACTCTATGAAGGAGCTAGATTTTCAATGCTCTGTCGATAGTCACCAATATATTCAACAGAATGTACAAATTTGAATTTGTTATTGTTAACAGAGTACTGAAAATGGTTCGTGGGAAACATTAAGTGAACCGAAATATCAGCCTTTAATAAAGAACATTTAAGTCTTATCACAAATGAAGCACTTATTTTTCATATTTTTAAGTTCCCAAATTATAAAGGACAGCAGAAACTACTAAACGTTCATTCACAAAAACAACATGGACATGGAGGTAAACAAAAACATTATCGAGTACTTACACCAACTAAACTTAAGCATGCGCACGACAGCCTCATACAAAAAAAAAAAAAAAAAATTGGGTAGGGGGGGTTGACACCGGGCCCCTACCCGTTCCAAAATCTATCTACCATCCAAGAGTAGCATGAGGCAGTATATCAAATTTGGTGGTTCTAAATTGAAAACTGTAGATTTTACGAAAATTTTGTGTGTGTGTGTGTGTGTGGGGGGGGGGGGGGCTCCGACCCGTTCCCAAAACCATCGACCATCTAAATTAGTATACAATGAGGTAGTATACCAAATTGGTGGCTCTGAATTAAACACTTCAGATTTTACAAAAAATTTGTATGGGGCTTGACCCCTGGCTCCGCCCCATTCCAAAACCCATCTACCGTCTAAGTTAGAGTACCATGAGGTAGTATACCAAATTTGGTGGTTCTAAATTGAAAACTGTAGATTTCACAAAAATTTTGTATGCCCCCTCCCCCTGATCCTGGGCCGCTTTCAGTTTCAAAATCCACCTACCGTCTAAGTTAGAGCACCATGAGATAGTATTTGACGCTGGTTATTAAGTCATGGGTTATTGTGACGCTGGTTATTAAGTCATGAGTTATTGTGACGCTGGTTATTAAGTCATGGGTTATTGTGACGCTGGTTATTAAGTCATGGGTTATTGTGACGCTGGTTATTAAGTCATGGGTTATTGTGACGCTGGTTATTAAGTCATGGGTTATTATGACGCTGGTTATTCTGACGTTCTGATGTACAATAATTGTGACCTGGGGTTATGACGCAGGGTTATTTTGTAGCTGTTTTTTTCACGCTGGGTTATTCAGACGCTGGGTTGTTTTGACCGGGTTATTACGAACTGGGTTATTTTTTACTGAACACCGCTTAAAAGGCTTCCGAGTGAAATATTGTTGGACCGTTTTGTATTTTTATGAATGTTCATACTGTCTGGAAAATTGAACCATCTCATCCACATGGATCCTCGTCAAACCATATGCGAATTGGCCACTGAGATGGACTGTGATCAGGCCACAGTGATGTGACACCTGGAACGTATGGGAATGGTCCAGAAATTGGGGTTTTGGGTGCCTCACACTTTCACTAAGGACAACAAGAATCAGCATGTTGCCATATGTAGTTCCTTGCTTGCCCGTTACCACGGATGTTCTTAGCAACACAAAACCTTTCTGTTATGTGTTATTACTGGAGATGAAAAGTGGTTCCTGTACGTGAATTTCAGGCATTAGAGGGAATGGTTAAGCCCAAACAGGACTCCCACACCATGTCCAAAAGATGACCATCCTGCGAAGATCATGTGTGTCTGGTGGGACATGGAAGGCATTATTCACTGGGAAATGCTGCCAAGGAATCGGACCATCAACGCTGCACTCTATTGTGAGCAACTCCCTTATGTGGAGGGAACAATTCAACAGAAACGACCACATCGGTGCCATGGTGTCCTTCTCCAACATAACGCACGCCCTCACAGTGCAAACATGACCAAAATGGCCATTCAGGATATGAAATGGGAGATCCTTCTACATCTGGCCTATTTCGTAAATGTCGCCCCTTCAGACTATCACCTGTTCTGATCTCTGTCAAATGCACTCCGTGGCAGAACGTTCAACAATGTTAATCTCCAGAATTTCCATGATGATTTCTTCAAAGCAAAACCTGCATGTTTTTTCAAGAATGGCACTGCAGACCTATCCAGACATTGGGACACCATCTTAAACAATGGGGGGGGGGGGATACATAGTTGATTGATTCCGTTTTCTCTTCTGATTTAATACATTCCTGTAGTGTGCTGAAAAAAACAGCATGAACTTATGCATCAACCCAATATAATCACCTGGTATATACAGAATTAAGTCTGTTTTTGTATGTTAATTTCTTTAGCTTCAAGATATATTTGTACAATTTTTGGAATCGTTTATGTATTGTTAGTAGTTTAACTTATGATGAATTCCAAATTAAAATTTTATGTAAGTGGGTTTATGCCACCAACAGTTATTCATTTGTGCTGTTTTTATGTAAGAGAAAGATTCAAATTTGTAATGTTTTAAGAGCAATTCAAATGCTCATTTAAGAGCAAATGTGAAAGATTTAATTTCTGTACCACAGAATAAAGGGTCTTCAAATACTGTTGTTGGAACCGGTGATACTCAGAGCATACTGAATGCTGAACTTCAAAGCAGAATAGAAGAAAATGAAAGATTACATCAGCAGGTTAGTAAATTACTTTTATTTTCAGTTCAGAAGTCTTATTCCATTGTATTTTATGAAGTAAAAAAAAATTGTGATTAACTTATTTGTGTGTCTTGTCAGGGTTGTGTACATGAGTAATTCATCTGCATCTATAAAATGTTGTCAGCATATGTCATCCCATCAGTCTCCTATGCCTCTATGTTTTGCTCTCATTTCCATAGTCTTAGTGAAGTTTCATTACTTTGACAAGATTTTATGGTATTAGAAGGGCACAGAATTATCTCCTTTTGTTGAAACAATTCCTATGATGATCAGCGATTTACTGTATTGTAATTTGAACTGCACCTTCCCCCAAGTTTAGTTTATATGTACTTTCTATCTGTTGCGAAAAATTTACCTTTGTAACATAAAGTAGAGGTAGTTATAAAATTCCCTGTTTGTTCTTACTGTACCAAAAATAAGAGTTAATTTCAATGTATCAGGATAGAGAGTAATGCATTTTGTGTGCTGTATTTTTCTGGAGTGTGCAATGTCTTCATTGGCACTGTAGATGACTTATTAGATCCGTAAAAGTTTTAGTCAGTTTACAGATAAGAGCATTAAAATTATTTCATATGTAGTTCCTGTCAGTCAATGTCAAATCAACAAATGAGTGTGTTGTCCCTTAAGGTTCAAATTTTGCATAGCTCCTATACACGCAAAAAGAAGTACATATCAAAAAAAAATTAAGAATTTGGTCTTTGAGTGTGGGATAATGCCTCCCAGGAGTTGGATGAAAGTCACGTTTTAGTAAAATTCGTATTCACTGCATTGTTCTACTGGAAGAGATGTATTGCTCTTACAACAGCCATGCGTGGTTCATTTTGAAGCTCAGAATTGGCGGATTTAACACCATCTTCTTTTTCATACCTACAACTTCACAAAGAAATACTACTACCAGATAATTTTTACTTACTGTTGCTGTATTAATTCAATTCAATTATTTTGCTGAGCTAAAAACCAGTGTTGCAAAAATATCAGTTGAAACAAAGCACAGCAAGGAAGCAGGGGGAAAAGGCTAGCCAGGCCTGACAGGGTCCCATGCTCCCTAGACTAGTTTTACATTGAGGTCAGTAGTTGTAGTTACAAAAAATTCAGTGTTTCGTAGAAATAAAAAACAAAAAAACATAAACAAAAATGGTAATGATATACACTGAGTGGCCACTTTATTATGACCACCCCCTCAGTACTTCGTTGGGCCACCTTTTGCCTTTAATACTGCGTCGATTCTTCGTGGCATGGACTCCACGAGATGTTGATAGGTGGTTTGTGGAATCTGAGACCATGCTTGATGAATGGCACTTTCCAGGAGTGTGAGATTGCAGGGTTGTGGATCCAGCTGTCTGATGGCTCGTTCAACTTCAACCTACAAATTCTCAATGGGGTTGAGATCTGGAGATTGTGTGGGCCACCTAAGCAAAGTAAACTCACCGGCATGTTCCTGAAACCAATCCTGTACAATACGAGCACTATGGCAGGACGCATTATCTTGTTGAAAGTAGCCATCGCCATTAGAATAAACCATCCACATGACAGGATGCGCTTGATTCACAACGATGTTTAGATATGATGTGCCAGTCGGACGTTGATCAACACAAATTAAAGGGCCCAAAACATGCCAGGAAAATATTCCCCAAACCATAACGTTGCCTCCACCAGCTTGAAGGGTTGTAGCAATGCATTTGGGGTCCATGCTTTCGTGCTGTTTCCGCTAAATTCTCACTCTGGCCATCGGCATGGTGCAACTGCAAACGTGATTCATCGAACCACATAATTTGTTTCCAATTATCGGCTGTCCAATCCTTGTGCGAACTGGAGACGTTTTCTCTTGTTAACTGCAGACAGCAAAGGTGTTCGAACAGGCCTTCGGCTGCCGTATCCCATCCGATGCAGTGTAGGCGAACATTGCGTGCAGATATCATTTGAGGGGATCCTTGATTAAGATGGTCTGTAATTTGCTGCACTGTTGCCCTTCTGTTGTCTGTTACCAGTCTGAACACACTCCGTTTCACCCATGCAGTCACTAGTCGATGACGACCACACATTGCACGTAGAGACACAGCTTTTTTGGCTGACAGTCCAGTCTTTAAACGCTTTAACAAAGCTGCTCTGGAACATTTCACGAATGCGGCGGTTTCGGTGATACTCGCTCCATGACTCCAAGCTCCTACAATCATCCCACGTTGAAAGTCCGTCAAATAGCACTGCTCTGGCATACCCAATGTATGCCAGAGCAGTGGCTCTTTCAGTCAGCAACAACAAAAAAGTCATATACTGATTCTACTGCTACTGAAGAAGGAGGTGGAAAGGTGGGTGGGGGAATCCCACACCAAAACATAACTGCGCAAGCGTTAAGTGATGGAAGCAGCTTTTATCTAACCAACTTTACTAAATCTCACTGTTACCTTATTGTTTTGGTTCCAGTTGTAATTGTTCACCACAATAACGAAAGTTTGACATTGATAATTACTAGATGAAAAACATTGTATGAAGAGTATCATGGCGCAACTGCTGAAAGGTGATTTTACAATTTGATTATTAAATGTTACATTAGTTTTTCTTTTATATCGAAGATACGTTTTCCTTCAGATAACCTTAGGAGCTTGTGATATACACGCAAACCACGTACGCATGGCTTGCCAGTTGGTTGGTTTCAGAAATAATGAATTTTCATCTGAATGCCATGAATCTCGAAAAATATGCTGCTAAAAACCAAACAAACAACAAACAGTAATTACATATTATTTATTCTTGCTAAGTGTATATTTGCAAGCATTCAGTAACAACAGCAACAGTTCTTGGAATGCGGCAGCATCCTATTCGTGTTACAGCTAAACAAATACATTCAGAAGAAAATCCCTGATATTAATGTGTTATGTTTAAAATATTGCAGGTCATGTAGTTTTCAATAAATCGTGGGTAGTATAATTGTTATCCCATTTATCTCACTGTAGGAACGACATAAATGCTAATTAGCAGTCGTAAGTGAAGCAGTAAAATGCCAACAAACCTGAAATATAACATTTTTTAATAATTCATAAAATAATGGTAATTCAGTATATAAACATAACTTAAAGCACAGCATGGTCTTAAAACAATTAAAAATATTATTAGCTGCTCCAAAACCTGAGTTCTGCTCCAAAATGCAGATTTTCTCGCTCCAAAACCCAACGATTCTGCTCCAAATTGCATATTTTCCCGCTCCAAGAATTGCTCCGAAACATGGTAGGGGCACTAACATCCCTGGTAATGAGTTCCAGTTGTGTGGGCCAATGTAATTTATACTTTGCTTCATGGTCTCCGTCTTCGGATGAAAAGGCCGAATATGTGATTTAGTGCGTGTGTCATGTGTGTGTATCTGAGGTACAATTTGTATGATGTCAGTGTGTAAATTATTTCTAATGCGTCTGAACATAATTTTCCCGATATTGAAGTAATATAGTTGGTTAATCGTAAGAATTTTGTATTTGTTTGGGAAAACTCTTGTGCTATTATATAGTGGTAGTTGTGTATTTCTATCAAATTTTAGGTCAATTAATCTTATATATTTGTTTTGAAGAATTTGAAGTTTTTTGAAATTATATTTAGTCGTCTGTCCCCACGATAAGATAGCATAATTAATATGAGTCTGAAACATGGTATAATATAATTGAATTAGTGTTTTATAGGAAAGGTTTGTGTATACCGAGCTGATAACTCCAATGTTTTTAGAGAGTTTGAGAAGAAGAGAGTCCACATGTTGGTTCCATCTAAGGTTCCTATGTAAAGTAATCCCCAAATAAAGTAAGGAATTAACCTCTTCTATATTTGTACCAGCGGGCGGTCGTAGAGAGCGATGGGTTTGCCTCCTCGTGGCGCTCCGTGGTAACAATGGCACACACAACAGCAACTAGGCCTCTGTGAATCTTGGAGAGGTGCAAGCTAGTTCTGTGTGACATTGGCGAAAAGACCCCAACTCACTGGGTTTTGTTCCAGAATCCTTAGGTTGAATGACCAACTGGAACCCTCAGCTGTGGGCTAATCCCCCACACTGATGTACTTACCTGATTGAAAAGACAAAAAGAAATATTAAGAATGACTCAAGTGTGGGATATGGTGGACCTACCACACTTGAGAAGGACGGTCCACCACAGAATCGACCTGGACTTTCTAAACGGCGTATGAGAAAGAGATCTCGACTGAGTGAATGTAAGATTGGTGTATGGAATACTAGAGGTATAAATGGCAAGATGAGTGAGGTGATTGAGGAGATGAATAAGTATAGACTGGATGTGCTGTGTGTAAGTGAAACCAAAAAGAAGGAAATTGGGGTAGAAGAAGTGAATGGCACGGTGAGTGTGTGGTCTGGAGTATTGGATAATATGAGAGGACAGGCTGGTGTAGGTGTGATTTTAAGTGAAAAGATGGACAACTTGATTCACTATACCTGCATAAGTGAGAGAATTCTTTGGATTCGTTGGAAAGTGAAACTTCAGAGAATTGTAATTGTTGTAGTGTATGCTCCTTGTGACTCGGAGCCTTCTGATAAGAAAGATTTCTGGAATGAGCTAAAAGCTGTTTTGAGCCAGTTTGGTGCTAAAGAAAAAGTTATAATAGCAGGGGATTTCAATGCTAGAGTAGGTGTGCAGAATGCAATTTCTGACAATGTTCTGGGTCAGTTTAATGATCCTTGTGTGAATGATAATGGTGAAAGATTAATTGAACTCTGCATTGAGAATGGTTTGTGTGTATCTAATACATTTTTCAACCACAAGTATATACACACATATACTTGGGAAAATCGTACTCTTGGTCAAAAGTGTGTGATAGATTTTGTTGTTTACGATCAGCGTTTGAAACACTTAGTTGTTGACACCCGTGTGATGAGAGGTGCGGATGTTGGTTCTGATCATTACTTGGTAGTGTCACGAGTGAAACTTAATGTTGGTTGGAGGAAAAGGAATAGGAAGAGACCCAGGATAGAAAGAATAAAGGTTGATAGGCTCCTTGACGATCATCAGTGGTTCTCTGACTTACTCAGAGAACGACTGAAGGATCTGAAATCTTGTGAGAGGGATGTAGAAAAGAAGTGGGAATGTTTTAAGAACTGTGTTGTCACTGCTGCTAAAGAGGTCTGTGGCACCACAATAGTGGGTAACAATAGAGGTGATGCTTGGTGGAATAGTGAGATTGATGAGGCAGTAAAGAAAAAGAAGGAAGCCTCTTTGGGGATGTTGCAAGGTAGAGTCTCTGTGGATGAATATCGCTGTAAGAAGCGTGAAGCTGCTAAGCTGGTTCGCCACAGTAAGGCAAAAGATAGGAAGGAGAAAGTGGAAAGGCATGAACTGGCTTTTTGGAAAGATAGAAAGTCCTTCTGGAAATATATGAGACTCAGGAAAAATAGGGGAAACAAAGTTGTAAGTTGTGTGAAGAATGAGTCGGGGAAATGATATGGGAGCCCAATGAGGTAAGTGAAAGATGGGGTGAATACTTCTGTGAGTTATTAGATCAGGAGAGCAAAAATGATTCTGAGACAGATTCAGATGATGTCACAATGAGGGATGAAAGCACAGGAGGGATCTCAAGAGAAGAAGTGTGCAAAGCTCTAAAATCTTTTCAGAATGGTAAGGCTCAAGGAGTTGATGGCATAACTGCAGAGATGTTGAAGTATGGTGGTGACTCTATAATTGACTGGTTAACTGAAATTTGCCAGTTGTGCTGGGAGTTAGGAATGGTCCCTCGGGATTGGAAGGATGCTATTATTGTTCCTTTGTATAAGGGAAAAGGTGATCAGACTGAATGCAAGAACTATCGTGGTATTAGCCTACTGAGTGTGCCAGGGAAAGTGTTTGGTAAGGTCGTTATTGAAAAAGTACGGGGTCTTACATCATTTAAAGTGTGGGATGTTCAGAGTGGTTTTATGCCTGGTAAAGGCTGCACTAACCAGATTTTTGCATTACGCATGATGATTGAAAAGTATCTGGCTGTTGGGAAGAAAGTTTTTACTGCCTTCATAGATTTAGAGAAAGCTTACGACCGAGTGAATAGGACACTTTTGTGGAAGGTATTGAATGAATATGGTGTTACTGGGAATCTACTTAATAGTGTAAAAGCCATGTATGCTGGTAGTAGAGCTTGTGTACGAGTGAATGGTGTTTTATCAAAATGGTTTTCCATTGGTGCAGGAGTTAGACAAGGTTGTGTAATGTCACCATGGCTGTTTAATATATTTATGGATGCATGCATGCGTGATGCCAAAATAGATAATAGTGGTTTATGTCTTGGTGATATCCGTGTGTGCAGATTGCTGTATGCTGATGACACTGTCCTGTTGGCAGAGAGCAAAAGTGAGTTGCACGAAGTTTGCATGAAATTCAAACTGAGTATAAATCAGGGAAAAACCAAAGTTATGGTGTTTGAGAGAGGAATGGGTAGCACTGAATGTAATGTAAGTATAAATGGCACTGTGATTGAACAGGTGAGTGAGTTTGTGTATTTAGGAAGCATGTTTGACAGAGAGAACAAGTTGGATGGTGAAATCAGTAGGCGAGTGAATTCTTCTTTGAAAGTCATAGCTGCTCTGGGAGGTTTTCACAGGAATGATGGATTCTCTAGAGAGTCCCGCATGGCTGTGTATGAAACAGTAAGCGTTCCTACTTTGATGTATGGTAGTGAAACCTGGGTACTGCAGAAGAAGCATAGGAGTAGTTTGTGTGCTGGAGAAATGCGTTACTTACGTGGGGTTTGTGGTAAGACACGATCTGATTGTGTGAGGAATGAAGATGTATTGCAGTTGTGTGATGTAAAGCAAAATGTTGTTAGCAAGGTGGAGACCAATATGCTTCGGTGTTTTGGCCATGTTGAAAGAATGAGTGATAAAATGCTTACTAAGAAAATATTTTCAACCCAAGTGGCAGGAAGGAAAGGCAGAGGAAGGCCAAGGAAGACATGGGTGGATCAGATTCAGGAGTGTCTGCATGAGAAAAAGATTATGAGTATGAAGTATAAAAGATCTTGTGTAAGGCGTGTAATGGATATCAGTGAAACACGAGTTGTATGTCAAGATCGCTTTAAATGGCGAAGTTTGATACGACAACAATAAGTAAAATATCTGGAAGTTTGTATTTCTTTTTGGAGCTAACCTCTGAATCTCAGAGAACAGCTTAGTGATATGTATGTATGTATGTATATTTGTACCACCAATTGATAATGTGATAGAAGGGTTAGTGAAATATTTTGTTTTAAGAGAATTAAAGATTTTGTTTTGGTAGTATTTATTATTAATTCATTTGAATTTAGCTAATCTGAGATGTTATGAAGTTGAGTGTTACTATTCAAAATAGTGTCAGTCATTAAACTAAATGAGGTGAGGATGGTTATGTCATCAGCATAGAGAAGAAGATCAAGATCACTTATTGAAGTAAAGATAACGTTAGTGTTTAAACTGAAAAGTACAGGTCCCAAAATTGAACCCCGTGGAACACCAATTGGTATGAATTGAAGAGAGGATATTGATGTTGGTTAATTTGTGTCTATTGTTGCCTACCTGATAAATAACTTTTAAGAAAGAATGCTCATTGTTCCTTATTCCTATGGTGTGTAATTTGTGTAGTAAGATATTATGATTTATGGTATCGAAAGCTTTGGATAGGTCTAAAAATAAAGCAATGGTATATAAGTTAAGTTCAAAATTATGTTGGACTGTTTGTTGTAGATATAATAAGGTTGATTCTGTTGACTTACCAAAGTGAAAACCATGTTGATTTGGATGGATGATATTTAGATTTTGAATGTATGAGATTAATCTATTGTAAATCAATCTCTCCAAAATTTTAGTAAAAATTGATAAATTGGCTATAGGGCGGTAGTTGTTTGCATCGTTTATTGATCCAGATTTGTATTTTGGGATTATTTTTGTTATTTTAAGTAGATCAGGAAATTCTCTGCAACTCACTTTTGCTCTCTGCCAAATTGGAATATATCATTAAATATAAACAATAGAGGATCGAGAATGAGATTAGCGACATTTTTTAATAATAAATATTGGTTGAAGATAAACACATCCAGGACCAGACCTGGAATTTATGTGGTTAAGTTCTTCTAATAGTTCCATTTCAGTAATTTCAGTAAGATAAAAATTATTAGAACTGTGTGTGCTCCCTAGGTAATTAGTGAATGGATTTTTGGGGTGATTAAATTATTTTTTAGTGTTTGTGGAAATAAGATAAAATGTTCATTTAATGCATTTGTAATATCTTGTTTGTGTGTAAGCTTAAAGTTATTAGAATCTATTAAGTACTGAGGAACCGTTAGATCTGTATTTTTACCCTTTAGCAAGTTTAAATGTTTTCATGTTAGTTTTGGAGAGTTATGTGAAAATATGCCGAGATAGTAGTTACGCTTAGTGTACCAAATATCACTGTAAAGTTTATTACAAAAATTTGTAAAATTTTGGAAGGTTACTTTTTATAAATTAAATTTCGAAAAGATTTTTTTTTATTATTCTTTTTATTTTTATTAGAGCATTGGTAATCCATGGCTTCCAAAAAAAAAAAAAAAAAAAAAAATCAGTTTATGTTGTTTTAGAATTTTTGGAAAAGATTGATTATAAACTTCTCCATTTACAGCAGTCATGACACACAACTCTGGCTTCATTGATATCCATTACACGCTGTACACAAGATCTTCTATACTTCATACACATAATCTTTTTCTCATGCAGACACTCCTGAATCTGATCCTCCCATGACTTCCTTCGCCTTCCTCAGCCTTTCCTTCCCGCCACTTGGGTTGAAAAGATTTTCTTAGTAAGCGTCTCATCACTCATTCTTTCAACATGGCCGAACCACCGAAACATATTAGTCTCCACCTTGCTAACAACATTTTGCTTCATATTGCACAATTGCAACACATCTTCATTCCTCACACAATCAGAACGAGTCTTTCCACCCCCCCCCCATGAGTAACACATTTCTCCAGCGCACAAACAACTGCTATGTTTCTTCTGTAGTACCCAAGTTTCACTGCCATACATCAGAGTAGGAACAATTACTGTTTCATACACAGCCATGCGGGACTCTCTAGAGAACCCATCATTCCTGTGAAAACCTCCCAGAGCAGCTATGACTTTCAAAGAAGAATTCACTTGCCTACTGATTTCACCATCCAACTTGTTCTCTCTGTCAAACATGCTTCCTAAATACACAAACTCATTCACCTGGTCAATCACTGTGGCATTTAAACTTATGTTACATCCATTTTCTCTCAAAAACCATAACTTTGGTTTTACCCTTATTTATACTCAGTTTGAATTTCATGCAAACTTTGTACATCCGAGACAACATACTCTGCAACTCACTTTTGCTCTCTGCCAACAGGATAGTGTCATCAGCATACAGCAGTCTGCACACACGGATATCGCCAAGACATAGACCACTATTATGTATTTTGCATCACGCATGCACACATCCATAAATATATTAAACAGCCATGGTGACATTACACAACCTTGTCTGATTCTTGCACCAATAGAAAATCATTTTGATAACACACCATTCACTCGTACAAGGCTCTACTGCCAGCATACATGGCTTTTACACTATTAAGTAGATTCCCAGTAATACCATATTCATCAACACCTTCCACAAAAGTGTCCTATTTACTCGGTCGTAAGCTTTCTGTAAATCTATGAAGGCAGCAAAAACTTTCTTACCAACAGCCAGATACTTTTCAATTATCATGCGTAATGCAAAAATTTGGTTAGTGCAGCCTTTACCAAGCATAAAACCACTCTGAACATCCCATACTTTCTCTGATGTAACACCCCATACTTTTTCAATAACGACCTTAACAAACTCTTTCCCTGGTACACTCAGCAGGCTAATACCACAATAGTTCTTGCAGCCAGTCTGATCACCTTTTAACTTATACAAGGGAACAATGATAACATCCTTCCAATCCCAAGGGACCATTCCTAACTCCCAGCACAACTGGCAGATTTCAGTTAACCAGTCAATTACAGTCGCCACCATATTTCAACATCTTGGCAGTTATGCCATTATCTCCCAGAGCCTTACCATTCTGAAGAGATTTTAGAGCTTTACACACTTCTTCTCTGGAAATCCCTCCTGTGCTTTCATCCTTCACTGTGACATCATCTGCTTTTGCCTCGGAATCACCTTTGCTTTCTTGATCTAATAACTCACAGAAGTATTCACCCCATATTTCACTTAACTCATTGGGCTCGCATATCATTTCCCCAACACTATTTTTCACACAACTTACAGCTTTGTTTTCCCTATTTTTCTTGAGTCACATGTACTTCTAGAAAGTCTTCCTATCTTTCCAAAAAGCCAATTCATGCCTTTCCACCTTCTCCTTCCTATCTTTTGCTTTACTCTGGCAAACCAGCTTAGCTGCTTCATGCTTCTTACAGCGATATTCATCCACAGAAACTCTACTTTGTAACATCCCCAAATAAGCTTCCTTTTTTCTCTTTACTGCCTCTTCAATCTCACTATTCCACCAAGCATCATCTTTATTGCTACCCACTATTGTGGTACCACATACCTCTTTAGCAGCAGTGACAACACAGTTCTTAAGTCATTTCCACTTCTTTTTTACATCCCTCTCACAAGACTTCAGCTTCTTCAGTCATTCTCTGAGTAAGTCAGAATAACGCTGATGATCTTCAGGGAGCCTTTCAACCTTTATTCTTTCCATCCTGGGTCTCTTCCTATTCCTTTTCCTCCAACCAACATTCAGTTTCACTCGTGACACTACCAAGTAATGATCAGAACCAACATTCGCACCTCTCATCACACAAGTGTCAACAACTAAGAGTTTCAGGAGCTGATCGTAAACAACAAAATCTATCACACTCTTTTTGACCAAGAGTACGATTTTCCCAAGTATATGTGTGGATATACTTGTGGTTGAAAAAATGTATTAGATACACACAAACCATTCTCAATGCAAAGTTCAATTGATCTTTCACCATTATCATTCACACAAGGAACATTAAACTTACCCAGAACATTGTCAGAAATTGCATTCTGCATGCCTACTCTAGCATTAAAATCCCCTGCTATTATAACTTTCTCTTTAGCACCAAGCTGGCTCAAAACAGCTTTTAGTTCATTCCAGAAATCTTCCTTCGCATCAAAAAGTTCCGAGTCACAAGGAGCATACACTACAACAATTACTATTCTGTGAAGTTTCACTTTCCAACGAATCCAAAGAATTCTCTCACTTATGCAGGTATAGTGAATCAAGTTGTCCATCTTTTCACTTAAAATCACACCTACACCAGCCTGTCCTCTCACATTATTCAATACCCCAGACCATACACTCACTGTTCCATTCACTTTTATCCCAATTTCCTTCTTTTTGGTTTCACTTACACACAGCACATCCAATCTATACTTATTCATCTCTTCAATCACCTCTTTCATCTTGCCATTTGTACCTCTAGTATTCCAAACTCCAATCTTACACTCACTCAGCTGAGATCTCTTTCTGATCTTTCTTTTTCCAGTTCCAGGTCGATTTCGTGGACCATCCTTCTCAAGTGTGGTAGGTTTACCATATCCCACACTAAAGTCTGGATAAGGATAATATATAATTAATAATTATTCTTTTTGATAATGTGCTGATAATGAAATAAATTTTTTATGGAGTAACAGTTAATTTAATGTCCGGTGTTTTAAATGTGTCTTACAAGTCCTGTTTTGTTGGTAAAAACATTTTTAATTGTGGCTTTATGTTCTGCTACACGGGTTCCCAGTTTCTCCTACATACAGAGGGTGAGTCGGTAGTATTGCAATATTTGGATCACTTTGTCTTCATATTTACCTTTACGACAAAAGCCAACTAGCGTTCGAAGTATAAGCCATCGTGTTGCACTGTCTTTAGCCATCTGTCTAGCAGTTCTTCGATTCTGCGACAGTAGTACCACTTCTTGTCCTTCAAGGTGAAGAACTTCATCCCTCCAGCTGCCATCTCCTCCTGGTTGTTGAAGTGCTGCCCACGAAGGAAGTGTGCCATGAACCAGAACAGGTAATAATTTGACAAGGCAAGGCACGGACTATACTGTATGCTGGGTATGGCATCAGTTCAATGCGCTCAAGTTTCTGGAGTTTTGCCCAGGTCGTTCAAGCTGTGAGACTGAGTATTGTCCTGCTGTAGGAGATAGCGCTTTCTGTTCACCATTGCTGGGTACTTCTCCTCCAAAACGGCATACATCCGCTCTAGCTGTTCAGAGTAGAGGTTGGCGTTGATGGTCTAGCCATCTGGAACAAATTCATAATGGATTATCCCTCGAAATTCCACCAGATGCAAAGCATCATCACCTTGTGCCCGAAACGCCCACATTTGGCAACAGGTTCAGAAAGCTGGACCGGGCTCAACCACTGCTGTTGTGTGCTAGGATTACAGATATAGACCCGCTTTTCATCGCAAAGGTTTTCTAGAAGTTTCGTGCACACTTCCATTCGGTGGTTTGCTTCAGCTTGTGTCAGTGTGAGGGACAATGTTGCAGCTCCTGTAGACCTTGCACCTTGCCAAGGTCCTGAAGGTGATAAAACCACAGTGGTCTGTGATATGCCCAGCTCGCCTGATAATCTCCGAGTACTGGTTGTCAGATTTGCCTGTATAGCCTGGTGCACAGCCTCAGAATCCACAGTTCGCAGCTTACCTGACCTTGGCTGATCATTGAGGTTTGTCACCTGAGCGAAATTTCTTGAACCAACTGGTTGTGCGGTGCTGTGGTCCACTGAACCTTCCCCTTTCGCATGACAAATGTTTCGTGTTACTTGAGCAGTGTTATGGCCGAGTTCAAACTTGTAAAACGAAAGTTCCCTAATTAGCCAGTTGTGGCTGTTCATCTTTTTAGGCATCCCAACTACAGACAGAATGAGGACATGCAATGCTGTTCACAGTGACGACTACCACTTTATATCCCTTTCGACTGACTGCAGTGCATGACTTGAACTAGTTTAAACATGTGACATACCCGCCATAGCACATGCGTTTATGCTAATATTACAAAACTTTTGACTTACCCTCTGTAGGTTCCCCCACAACTGCAGTTTACATTGTAGACTACTCATTCTTATAACATTTTTGTGCTATGGAAGGGAATTTTTTTTTTAATTTTATTGTGCAGGTATGGAACAAGTTGAATATGGAATTTGAAGTCAAACCAGAACGTAAAATTTGGGGGTTGGAATACGACCCCAAAATTTGATTAATTTTAATTAAAAGAAAATATTTTTAGTCCCTGAACATCTAAGTCCAAGATTCACATTTTGGAATTTAATCCAACAGTGAAGCAATACGTAGATTAAAAATACGATATAAGAAATAATCTTCCGATATTTCGCAATACTTCTGTTTCTCACGTTAAATTGCTTAGAAAGTTCGACAAGACAACACATAATGCAAGACAGTAAAATAATGTATTGTAAACAGCTTCATGAGGTTAAAACCACAAGTAATAACAAAAAATAGTTTGGCGCTCCTCTTCAAATCCATCCCACGATCTGTCGATATGTCAGTAAGAGTATTCATTGTATGTGATTAGCAGTATGTACCATGTTTTGTCGTCATTCACGTAAGGTTAGGCTTAAGTGGTTAGGCCTACCATTTCAAGTTTGTTCTACCATCAATCAATATGTCAGTAGCACGTACGAAGTTTTCATCATCATTCACGTATCATAGAAATGGGAAATACGATGGTGAAGGGACTTAAACTAATTGAATGTTTCAAACAAAGGAATGGGTAGCTTTAAATTAGATATGAAAAACATACAAAAGTTAAAACTTTGTACGAAAGATGAAGGAATAAAAATCTGAACAAGACATTCATTAAAAAGCCAGTGTGAAATAAAAACTATGAAAGGGTAACTGAACATCGTCGCCACTGCATTGTCCCATCTACATTCCCGACGCATTTCGGCACACTTCAACCATGGCCAATCTCAGGGGTGCAGGTGATGTTGACTCTGCGCTGAAAAGTAAAGCTTATCTCATCATTCTGTTAGTGCAAACTTTAATTTCATCAGGCATCATGTATATGATACGTATGTTTGAGGGGCTGCCATATGGTGTTCTTCTGACACCCAATCCTTGTTGATGATATACGTTTGATTGCATAGCAAGGAAAGATCAATGTTTTTCAAGCATGATCAAATTCTTCCATATGCTGGATAGTTCAACAGTAGTATCCAATTTAAATGATCATATTGTCACTAGGGTTGCCCCCCCTCTCTCTCTCTCTCTCTCTCACACACACACACACACACACTATTTCAAAAAAATATTCTTTTTGGCCATGAAATGTTTTAAGTACAGAATATGTATATTGTATTACTGCATGCTGAAGTTGCTTGTCAAAATTAGGTTATGCTGAAGAAAAAGCCTTCCTGGAATGAAGGAAACACAGTATGAATCATGGTGTTCTAAACTCTGCTTTCTCATAATACAAACATGAACTGATTGGCTCATTGAATTATTTGCATTTGTTGCATTAGATGTAAGCTTAATGTATGAGCATGGCTTCCCTTTCTTTTTTGAGGCATGCTTTTGTTGTTCAAGTGTTTTCCCTTCTAATTTTTTTGATATTCCATTTAGAATTATTTTCAGAAGAATTTTCCTGCATGTGAAATTAAATTTACAGCTTTACTGTTTGAATACTCTTCATTTTTTTCTTCTTTTGTTAAGGTATGAAAATTGATTTTTTCCAATTAAATGGGTGCTACCTTGTTTCTGAGATCTTTCGAATTATTTTATGAAATACTTTTATTTCAGCTGTTATCTTAGTTAATTCAGTCATGATACTGAATGTGGAGTTGTCACATTTTAGTTTATTTATTGTTTTAGGAAATTTTTCTTCGTTGGTAGAGGTAATAATGAATCTTTGAAGTTAGTTGTTACACTACTTGGAATTTCATTCAGATTTCTGAGAGGATTATAGTATTCTGTCAGCCTGTTATTAATTTAAGTAGTTTTCAGTTATGTTATCCATGGAGTTATTAATCAAATGACATTTTCACAGCCTTCGAAATTTTCACACAAAACGATTGAACCACATATTCATCCAGCAAATACAAACTACAGATCTGCTTCATGAATTCCATTTTAAGGGATGGAGTAGTTCTGAGGACTAATGAACTTAGACATCTACACCTTCCCAACTCATAAGGCAAAGCAGAGGGCTTTTGTGATTGGGGTGAGGTATTATTTTTCAGACAATTTTCTGCATTCACTAAGTCCAGTGGCTTATCCTTTTTAACCAGATTTCTGTGCTTGAGCCTGTGTTAACTGCAACATCCTCACTAAAAACTTTTATATATTGAAATTGGAGGTGCAGTCACAAAAGACTACCTGAGAAATAAGCATTAGTATCTGCTTTTTGTTGCAATCACATCTGTTAACTCCCACCCATTAACTGTCCTTCTCTCCTCCTGTTTGCTCCCTAGAGAAACTTGAGTGAGCATGGTTATTAGTCCATGCAACTAACACCTGTGGAAGAGAATTCATGGCCAAGACGTAGTTTAGTTTCACAGACTGTAAATCTTATTGGCATTGTTTCCTTTGTTGTACTCAGTTTTGTCACATTTCTCATAAATGTAATTCTCTGTCACTTCCAAAACAAATAATAATAAAAAAAGCAACTTCTGGTGCATTATGTAAGATTTATATTTTAGCGGGTGGAGATGAAATTGACATTATTTTGTTACCAGTTCTCCATAGAAGTAAATCCTTTGTAGTTATGTGTGATTTGAATACTCATTTTATTTCTTAATTTTTTGACAGGGAATAATTGTTTTGTGTGGTACTGTTAGACTTTTTCTTAATTTCCACCCACAAAAATGAGTTTGAAATAGTTTTTTTGTGTTCATTTTATCTGGAAAATAATTCAGACCAGGTTAATTAGTATGCTGATTGATTAAGAAGTGTAACATTTCCATGGCTAATGTTAAAAACTTATTTTACCATTCATAGCTAGTTTTGTGTTGTAATTTCTCATTGGTCATGTCATGAAGCCCTACTTAAGTTTCACTCATCTGTTAACCAAGAAACTGGCCTAAGGGTAACAAACCATTTTTGTAAAAATTGTTTCCATGGCAGATGATTGTACTTTCATAAGTATAAACTTTAACAAGTATTTCAAAAGGCTGAAATCAATTTGATTGTTTTCTAAATATTTTGTGAGAAAAGTAATTTTACCAAAGTTAAACAATGCCAACATATACTTAGCCATTTTGTAATTGCACCATAATGAATACCAGGTTGTAATTCTGAAAAATAACTGGGTTTTTTTTTGTTTTGTTTTTTAAATTTGGCTGACCATTGCCATTCATGACCCTTTATTTTAATCACCTACGTAAGCATGTTTTGCTGTTTAAATTGTCTCAATTTTATACATTTTTAGGTGTGAGGTACTTAGGTAAGCATCACCCAAACTTGATCTTACAGTACACCAGATGGTATCCTAACCACTCAGTGGTGGATAGGCTTATTTGGGGCTTGAGCCCAAACATTCAACATCAGAAGATCATATTCTAGCCACTTTGTTACTGGGTAAAACATATACCATAACATTTAATGACCTGAACTGTTCAGATTGTGTTGGCCAAGACTTGTGGCTCTACACTAAATACTGCAGGATAGGATTCTTAACATTTGGAGTTTAAGAAGTTACCTGTAGTCTTTTTGGTCATGAGGTTTAGAATCGCTGTCTTGCAAACACCGTTGTATGATGGCTTGCTTTGTTCACACAAGCTAATTATAGTGTAATTTGGATAATTCAAAGCTGAAGGGACCACAAAAATAATTCGAATTATCGACAAATTCGAATTAGGCAAGTTTGAATATGGGCACATTCAAGTACTGTAAAAAACAACATATTTATTCATAACATACTAAAAAAGAACAGTACAATAAATTTATATATTTTTGATAAAAAAACTTGAAATTTTGGCCTGCTTCTTAGAACTTATGTCATGGGTAAGTGTAAATTCCTCAAGTTTATTGAGGGAATGAAATAGAGAGTCACTTACATTCTGCTGTCCCTCAAAAAACAGTCTTAACTGTTGGAAGTGAATCAAGACCTCTACTGAATTTGGAAGGCACTCTTCAGGAAATACTGGCTGTTCCAGTTCTTCATTTAAATACACAGCAGGTCTTCTTATTCATAACATCAGCCAAGATATCATCTGTGAGCTCACCACAAACAGCTTAATTGTCATCAACTCTCACAAAAGCCTCATACGGTACATCATGGCCTACGTCTTCCCAGTACTCCACATCTCCTCGCCACCATTACCTTGATGTAGTTGAGACTCATCATTGGAGTGCTGGAAGCCTGCTTTTACGAAGCAGTTGGCTATAGTTTCAGGTTTAACTTGTTGCTTCATCCAGACTCGGAACTTCATCCAGAACAGTACGTACCCATTTTAAAAGGTAATTGTTGAAAATACGAAAATGGAGTTTTCTTCGAATTAAACAAAAAAATGTTAGAATTAAAGTTGTTTTTTTTTAACATTATTTATATAGAAAATTCAAGGGACCAAATGAAAAATTCGAATTAGCCAAGAATTCGAATTATAAACGTTCAAATTAGACAAGTTGCACTGTATTTTCTTTTCAATATTGGTGAACATTTTTAAATTGATTCTTATGTTGTGAAATTGTGATATTTATTAAAATGCAAACATTATATGAAAATTACACAATAACTACTCTACAACTTGAATAATATGAGAGGCCATTCAGAAAGTAAATACTGTTTGAAGATAATAGATGACAGATAATGTTGACGACTAATTTTTAATGTGTGATGAATTCTACATACTTTAATCTACTTTTCAACACATTTTCCATGGATGTTAAGGCACTTGTCATATTGTGGCACAAGTTTCTGGATACCCTCCCCGTACAAGTCTGCCACATGTGTTTGGAGCCATTGCTCAATCATTATCTTCAAGTTATAGTAGCGATCGACCCGCTGGCTGGCAAGAAATCGTTTCAAGTGGAGAAATGAATGGTAGTCAGTGGGCTGTAGGAAGGGTGAACCAGCTGTTCCCATCCAATTTGGTGACTAGGTTTTGTATCGCATTTGAGGCATGAGGACTTGCATTGTCATAGAAAAACTCCCTTGCTCAGCATGCTGTGCCGTTTGTTTTGAATTGCACTATGCAACTTTTTCAGTGTCTCACAATAAACAGCCACATTTACTGTCATGCCTTTAGGTAGGAATCCACCTACAAAATTGCTTTCCTGTCCCTAAAGACAGTGCACATGACCTTCCTCATTGACATCATCTGTTTGAATTTTTGGCCATAGGCAAGCTTGTGTGTTTTCATTGCAGGGACTGCTGTTTTAATTTATGTGTGATGTGAGAGACCAAAATCTCATCTTCCATTACTATATGACTTAAAAAATTGTCCCCTTCCTCCGTGTATGGCCCCAAAAATTCTGAAGCAGATCCCATGATTTTTGTTTTGTGCTCTTCCATCAACATCTTTTGCACCCATTGTGCACATACTTTGTGGTACTGAAGCTTTCCTGTAATGATTTTGTGCAGTAATGATTGCAAAACTTCAAGGAAATGTTCTGAACGATCAGAAATTTGTGAAGTGTTGGTTCTCCCTACTGCTTTCATTCACTCTCTCCATCAAATCTTCCATAACCAGAGAAGGCCTACCACTAAGCAATTCGTTATGAATGCTCTGTTGTCCTTCATTAAACATTCAAACCCACTTCTGCACCATTCCATCTCTCATTGCATTTTGTCTGTAAATTTTGCAAATTTGCTGATGAATCTCACTTAGTCTGACATTTCTTGCATTCAGATACCTTATCACAGACCAAACTTTGCAGTTGATTGGCTGTTCTATTAACTTAAACATTAATAACACACAGCACAAACCTTTAACATAAACACAACCTCACAAAATGACATCAGGGTGGGGCTAATGGATGAGGCATCAAAACTGCTCATGTGCAGTTCTGAAGCGAATACTTGTGTAGGAGTTACGCACAAACAGTGTTTACTTTCTGGATGGCTCTCATATATTAATTGCTAACCAACAATTTTAAATTCCTTTCTTCTGATAGAAACTAGGATTTTTTTAAAAATCACACTATGTGTTGCCATTTTCTGTGAAAAAAAGAAGTGGAAAGTAAGTTGCCTAAGTTAAGAAAGAAAGTAAGTAGAAAGTAAATTAAGTAGAAAGTAAGTTGCCTAATTATGGCCAAATACAGTAGCACTTAAGGCTACCAAATGTCTGGGATGACCAGTTAAAATCCCAGTGTTGTAGTACTTTACCAGGTTTTGTTGTATTTACAAATCAAATGAATGGAAATGAAAAGGGAGTAAAGTAATGGTTATTCAATATCATGGTAATTTGCTGTAAGATTTTTTAGTGAGAAGTGCCAATTGTTTTTTCATTCAACATGTGAGAATTATAAGTTAGTTCAGGGTAATTCTGTTCAACATGTTCTTTTTGCAGAGATTTCAAGTTCAGAGCTACGTGATTTGTGTTGTCACAAATAATGTAGCTACGCATTTTTCAACTTGCTGACATGAATCCTGTTGCTACATGATTACCTCCTCAAAGTGGATAAAGAAATTCACCATTTGAGAATTTTTAACTTGAAGTCATTTATTTTTGTTGACTTGGTATTTCCTTTAATATTACTCTGAGATAAACTGTACCGTAATTTGAGATGGATGGTGTAATAGAAAAATAATGAGGGGAGGGGGCAAAACTGTTAATGTGTGTCTTAGAAATGTGAAAATTTTGAATATTGAGTTCAAGTATCTATCCTATGAAAGTTTTTGTTTTCCTAAAATTCTGTTCATTTTTGCAGGTGTATGTAGCAGAGATTGAGCGTCAAAAAATAGTATCAGATTTGACATCACAAGTGGATTTTCTGCAGTCAGAGATTGCTATTCAGCGTTCACATATGAATGAAAAGGTTTCCAAGTTGGAAGCTAATATAGAAAAGTTATCTCAAGAAAGAGCTCGTACAGAGGTGAACATTAGATAAGTTACTTACTTTCTGTAATTCTCTTTTGCTGAAACAGAAGGATAATTATTTCCATAAAAGCAGTTTGATGTTCTTAGCTTAAGTAGCACAAATATTTTAGTTGCAAATGAATTTATGGCACCTCTATTCAGAGTGTACTGTGGAATTCCTTTTTTACCGGTCTTATAGAGGTTATTATTCAAAAAAGTTGGTGGTCAAATTTTCGAACTAAAGCCTAGTTCGTCATCAGGACTAAGTCACAGGAGTAGGTGCTGCCACTCAGTCGTAAGTGTCCAACCGCAATTATCGTTAATTGTGGTACTTCTTCTTGCTATTTCGAACCCTTTTTCTAGTTTCCTCTTTACTAAGTTTGACTGGTGGGCGATTATTCTTACTGAGTCCAAATTTATAGTGTCCACTTGCTTGTATATGTCTATCTAGCCCTGTTTTGTTACTAATGTTCCTAATAGCTGCTTGGTGTTCTTTCATTTGGACTTTAATACTGCTTCCTATTTCTCCTATATAGCTGAGTCCACAGTTACAGTCAATGCAATATATTACTCCTTCTTGCAATTGGATGTCCACTTCTTTCTGCTTTAAAGCTGGCAGGAATTTCTTTAATTTGTTATTTAGATCTGGAGCAAGCCTGATATTATATTTTGTTCCGATCCTCTTCAGTTTTTCGAAAAGTCCCTTGTGGTACGTAATTTTGCTGGTGAATTTGAAGTTGTTTATTTCCTGCTTCTTTTTTGGCACTTGTCTAAATAATTTCTCAATATATGGGGAGGGGTAATTGTTTTCTGCCAATATTTCTTTTAATTCTTCTCTGTGAAAATCTTTTTGAGCGTCTGAAGAGACAAGAACTTCAATTTTTTCCAAAAATTGTCTCGCCGTATTCGACTTAATATAGTAAAGGTGGAATGAGGAGAAGCCTAACATCTTCCCTGTGTTAGTAGGTTTTCTAAAAACCTGAGTGAAGATTCTCCTTTCTCTTGAGGTCAAGGTTAAATCAAGGAAATTGATGCTGTGGTCTTTTTCCAGTTCCAGGGTGTACTGCAACGTGTACTGCAACGAATTTTCTAGCGAGTTAAATTCTGCCAGAATCTGAGAGCGTAGAGATTGGTCCACATTATCTACAATAAACTGGACATCATCCATGTATCTTACATAGATAGCAAATTTTGAGGGTTGTACAAGGATTTTTTGCCTCTAGTTTACTTACATAATAATTTGCTAGCAGAGGTGCTAGTGGAGAACCCATTGCAAGTCCTGAAGTTTGCCTGTGATATTTCTTTCCAAACTGGAAGAAATTATTCTTGAAAGAAAATAGGAGCAGTTCATATATGCCAAGCAGCATTTTTCTATTGTGGTTATGGAACACTATTTTTTCCGCCAGGTCATGCGCAATGAATTCCAGCAGGAGGTCCAGGTTAATGTTAGTATACATAGATACTATATCCAGGCTTGCCATTACTGGATGAATTAATTCTGGCAAGTTGTTTAGTTTTCCTTTCAGCTGCATGGAATTTTTTAGAAGGTAGGGAGGAGAACAGAAAATATCTCTGAGGAAAAATTGAAAATTAAAGAAAATAAGTGGTTGAGTCCAAGGCTAATGTCTACAGCTCCTGGCCCACAGTTAATACCATCTCCCACTAACAAACACGTCATAGATCTAACAGAAGATGGAGTAGATGGAAACATGATTAATCTCCTCAATAAGGGATATAATTACAACCTTTCCTCTGCAGCACTTGATAAAAAACGAATGCTTATTGATTTAGAAAGCATCTGCAGTAAGGTAGAAAAAGAAGATGAAAATACAGCAGCCCAGCCACTTTAAGGAAAGAATTCTCAGATGGTTTCTCATACATACATACATACATACATACATCACTAAGCTTTTCTGTGAGATTCAGAGGTTAGCTCCAAAAAGAAATACAAACTACCAGATATTTTCACTTACTGTTGTCGGATCAAACTTCTCCATTTACAGCGATCTTGACACACAGCTCTGGCTTCATTGATATCCATCACACGCTGTACACAAGATCTTCTATACTTCATACACATAATCTTTTTCTCATGCAGACACTCCTGAATCTGATCCTCCCATGACTTTCTTTGCCTTCCTCGGCCTTTCCTTCCCGCCACTTGGGTTGAAAAGATTTTCTTAGTAAGCATCTCATCACCCATTCTTTCAACATGGCTGAACCACCGAAGCATATCAGTCTCCACCTTGCTAACAACATTTTGCTTCACATTACACAATTGCAACACATCTTTATTCCTCACACAATCAGAACGAGTCTTGCCACAACCCCCATGAGAAATACATTTCTCCAGTGCACAAACAACTGCTATGTTTCTTCTGTAGTACCCAAGTTTCACTGCCATACATCAGAGTAGGAGGAATTACACTTTCATACACAGCCATGCAAGACTCTTGAGTACCCATCGTTCCTGTAAAAACCTCCCAAAACAGCCATGACTTTCAATGAAGAATTCACTCGCCTATTAATTTCACCATCCAATTTGTTCTCTCTGTCGAACATGCTTCCTAAATACACAAACTCATTCAGCTGGTCAATCACTGTGCCATTTAAACTTATGTTACATTCATTTTCTCTCAAAAACCATAACTTTGGTTTTTCCGTTATTTATACTCATTTTGAATTTCATGCAAACTTCGTACATCCGAGACAACATACTCTGCAACTCACTTTTGCTCTCTGCCAACAGGATAGTGTCATCAGCATACAGCAGTCTGCACACACGGATATCGCCAAGACATAAACCACTATTATGTATTTTGCATCACGCATGCACACATCCATAAATATATTAAACAGCCATGGTGACATTACACAACCTTGTCTGATTCTTGCACCAATAGAAAATCATTTTGATAACACACCATTCAATCGTACAAGGCTCTACTGCCAGCATACATGGCTTTTACACTATTAAGTAGATTCCCAGTAACACCATATTCATTCAATACCTTCCACAAAAGTGTCCTATTTACTCGGTCATAAGCTTTCTGTAAATCTATGAAGGCAGCAAAAACTTTCTTACCAACAGCCAGATACTTTTCAATCATCACGCGTAATGCAAAAATCTGGTTAGTGCAGCCTTTACCAGGCATAAAACCATTCTGTACATCCCACACTTTCTCTGATGTAAGACCCCATACTTTTTCAATAACGACCTTACCAAACACTTTCCTTGGTACACTCAGCAGGCTAATACCACAATAGTTCTTGCAGTCAGTCCGATCACCTTTTCCCTTATACATGGGAACAATGATAGCATCCTTCCAATCCCAAGGGACCATTCCTAACTCCCAGCACAACTGGCAAATTCCAGTTAACCTGTCAATTACAGAGTCACCACCATATTTCAACATCTTGGCAGCTATGCCATCAACTCCCGGAGCCTTACCATTCTGAAGAGATTTTAGAGCTTTACGGACTTCTTCTCTTGAGATCCCTCCTGTGCTTCCATCTCTCACTGTGAAATCATCTGCATCTGTCTCAGAATCATCTTTGCTTTCCTGATCTAATAACTCACAGAAGTATTCACCCCATATTTCACTAAACTCATTGAGCTCCCGTATCATTTTCTCAATCTCATTCTTCACACAACTTACAACTTTGTTTCCCCTATTTTTCTTGAGTCTCATGTATTTCCAGAAAGACTTCCTATCTTTCCAAAAAGCCAGTTCATGCCTTTTCACTTTCTCCTTCCTATCTTTTGCCTTACTGTGGCGAACCAGCTTAGCAGCTTCACGCTTCTTACAGCGATATTTATCCACAGAAACTCTACTTTGCAACATCCCCAAATAGGCTTCCTTCCTTCTTTCTCTTTACTGCCTCTTCAATTTCACTAATTCCACCGAGCATCACCTTTATTGTTACCCACTATTGTGGTGCCACAGACCTCTTTAGCAGCAGTGACGACACTGTTCTTAAAACATTCCCACTTTTTTTCTACATCCCTCTCACAAGACTTCAGCTCCTTCAGTCGTTCTCTGAGTAAGTCAGAATAACGCTGATGATCTTCAAGGAGCCTATCAACCTTTATTCTTTCTATCCTGGGCCTCTTCCTATTCCTTTTCCTCCAACCAACATTAAGTTTCACCTCGTGACACTACCAAGTAATGATCAGAGCCATCATCCGCACCTCTCATCACACGGGTGTCAACAGAGTTCGCCAAAATGCATAATTACGCCTCTAGGATGCATCGAAAAGTGTGTTTACGCATTGAAATTTTGCCAACACGTAAAAACACGCATCGAAATTTTGCCAATGCGTAAAAATACGAATCGAGAATTTTAAGCTGAAAATTTTTGATTTTCAACTTTTTATTTGAATTTTGTATTTCAAACATATGATCAGCGGTATCCTTTGTTACCTTAAGCCAGATATCACGTTGTAGGTGATTCATACCTGGCCGTGGTTTTCTTGGCGCGACCGGAGCTTTGGTGGCATGACCCGCCAGCCAGTCAGAGCGTGAAGTCAGGGAGACATTGTTCGTTACCTTGACGTCATCGGCTCATCGGGAGCGCAATCGCATCGCAAAACTCCTGTCATTGCTGCTATAGGTCATGCTCAATCAGATGAGTTAAGTACACTTTCGCAATCGCAATTCCGGAGCGCCTTGTAGTCGTGGTGTCGTGATTTGTACTTCGTCATGACGGTGGTACGTGGTTGTGATTTGTAGAGATTGAAACAGCTTTATCAGACACCGTAGTATCGAACGATGTGTCGAAACAGCGTACTTTAAAGTCTTTTTTTTTTCTGCTAGACTCAGTCCAATGCTGTAGAAAAGAAAATACGCAGAGGAAGGAAACAATGAAATCTGAAAAAAACTAGCGGTGGAAATACGAAAGCAGCCAACGAACATGGACACTTCGTTAGAAAATGAAGAATGCGTTGTGTTACATCGATGTCAAAGTTGGAAATTCATTCATGTTCTTTACCAAAATGGTACAAAGAATTTCCAGGGATTACTTTCCATGCACTTGTAGTGTTTACATTACTTATGTATTATATATATATATATATATATATATATATATAGCAAAAGCAAATAATGTTTAACAACAAAAACCATCAAACAAATTTGAAATTCGTTAGCGCCAGAGGCTGCATAAGAGAAAATCAAATAACAATAGGGAAAAACAAAGCATAATTTTGAACAGGAGAAATAAAAAAAATAGAAAGACCAACGTTCACCAAATACACCATCCGAACCAGGCTAGCTTCAAACGATGCAAAGTGCCAAATAAAAGAATGCAGGGAAGCACATTAATGACTGACCTTTTGTCAGCTTCGTCAAGGGAAAGCAACAAGAAAACACTCACTAATGTACTAAGACCAGAGAATTGTGGGTTTCTGCTATTTTAGTTTGCTAAAAGGACCAATTAAATTTAGGGGAATAATGTCAATAAAAGAGATAACTAATAAAAACCCGTACCCAGCAAACTAAAACACATTTGCCCGACCTCACAACAAAAATTAAAAATGAAGAGAGTGAGCAATTAATATCCAACCAAAAATGTACCAATGGGATATATTAAACTTGTTACAAAAAGGAAGCAAATTACCAGCCAAAAAATAAGCAGGAATTACAAAAAAAAAAAAAAAAAAAAAAAAAAATCCGTAATCATAAACCAAATAAATTAAACCAGAAAAAGCATTCTCCTGGTTCAATTTATTTGGTTTATGATTATGGAAAAATATTTTATTTGTAATTCCTGGTTATTTTTTGGCTGGTAATTTGTTTCCTTTTGTAACAAGTTTAATATGTCCCATTGGTACATTTTTGGTTGGACATTAATTGCTCACTCTCTTCATTTTTAATTTTTGTTGTGAGGTCGGGCAAATGTGTTTTAGTTTGCTGGGTACGGGTTTTTATTAGTTATCCCTTTTATTGACATTATTCCCCTAAATTTAATTGGTCCTTTTAGCAAACTAAAATAGCAGAAACCCACAATCATCTGGTCTTAGTAGATTAGTGAGTGTTTTCTTGTTGCTTGCCCTTGACAAAGCTGACAAGAGGTCAGTCATTAATGTGCTTCCCTGCATTCTTTTATTCGGCACTTTGCATTCGGATGGTGTATTTGGTGACCATTGATTGGTCTTTCTACTTTTTTTATTTCTCCTGTTCAAAATTATGCTTTGTTTTTCTCTATACATATATTGTTTTTTTAACTAAAAAAAGCAAAACATCCAAATTCATTCAGTAGTAGTGAAATATTTTTTAATATGAAAAAAGTTTTTTTTTAATAATTTCCAGGTGTTTTTGCAACTTTTTTTTTTATTTCACTCGTTAATTTTTCTAAAATACTCCTGACTTTTAAAAATTACTCTCTAAATTTTTCCAAAGGAGTAAAAATACTCCTTCAAATTATTATTTTGGCAAACTCTGGGTGTCAACAACTAACTGTTTCAGACGCTGATCGTAGACAACAAAATCTATCTCACTCTTTTTACCAAGAGTACGATTTTGTTTCTCAAAATTGTAAAAAAGCCAGTAAAAGTTACTTATAATTTTGATAGAAATGCCATTACTGACCTTAAAAAATTAAAAACCAATGATAAAGTTGTAGCACTGAAAGCAGATAAAAGCAATGCTTTGGTATTGTTAGAAAAAGACAAGTATTGCTGTAAAATGGAAGCTGAATTGAGCAAGCCTTATTATGAAGAACTCACTGGTAACCCTATTGATCAAACTGTCACAAAATCTTAAGAAATTAATAAGCTCTTTAAAAAGTAAAAATCAGCTAAATGAGTTTTTCAAAAGCTTCTCCAAAATCCAGTCAAGAGTTCCACAGATCTATGGTAAAATAAAAATTCACAAAGAAGGCCATCCAATAAGACCTATAATAAATACATACATACATACATATCACTAAGCTGTTCTCTGAGATTCAGAGGTTAGCTCCAAAAAGAAATACAAACTTCCAGATATTTTTACTTATTGTTGTCGTATCAAACTTCGCCATTTACAGCGATCTTGACATACAACTAGTGCTTCACTGATATCCATTACACGCCTTACACAAGATCTTTTATTCTTCATACTCATAATCTTTTTCTCATGCAGACACTCCTGAATCTGATCCACCCATGTCTTCCTTGGCCTTCCTCTGCCTTTCCTTCTTGCCACTTGGGTTGAAAATTTTTCTTAGTAAGCATTTCATCACTCATTCTTTCAACATGGCCAAACCTCCGAAGCATATTGTTCTCCACCTTGCTAACAACATTTTGCTTTACATCACACAACTGCAATACATCTTCATTCCTCACACAATCAGATCGTGTCTTGCCACAAACCCCACGTAAGTAACGCATTTCTCCAGCACACAAACGACTCCTATGCTTCTTCTGCAGTACCCAGGTTTCACTGCCATACATCAGAGTAGGAACAATTACATTTTCATACACAGCCATGCGGGATTCTCTAGAGAACCTATCATTCCTGTGAAAACCTCCCAGAGCAGCTATGACTTTTAAAGAAGAATACACTCGCCTACTGATTTCACCATCCAACTTGTTCTCTCTGTCAAACATGCTTCCTAAATACACAAACTCACTCACCTGTTCAATCACAGTGCCATTTATACTTACATTACATTCAGTGCTACCCAATCCTCTCTTAAACACCATAACTTTGGTTTTTCCCTGATTTATACTCAGTTTGAATTTCATGCAAACTTCGTGCATCCGAGTCAACATACTCTGCAACTCGCTTTTGCTCTCTGCTGTATGCTGATCACACTGTCCTCAGTTACAGCAATCTGCACACACGTATATCACCATGACATAAACACCTATTATCAATTTTGGCCTCATGCATGCATGCGTCCATAAATATATTAAACAGCCATGGTGACATTACACAACCTTGTCTAACTCCTGCACCAATGGAAAACCATTTTGATAAAACACCATTCACTCGTACACAAGCTCTACTACCAGCGTACATGGCTTTTACACTATTAAGTAGATTCCCAGTAACACCATATTCATTCAATACCTTCCAAAAAAGTGTCCTATTCACTCGGTCGTAAGCTTTCTCTAAATCTATGAAGGCAGTAAAGACTTTCTTCCCAACAGCCAGATACTTTTCAATCATCATGCGTAATGCAAAAATCTGGTTAGTGCAGCCTTTACCAGGCATAAAACCACTCTGAACATCCCACACTTTCTCTGATGTAAGACCCCATACTTTTTCAATAACGACCTTACCAAACACTTTCCCTGGTACACTCAGCAGGCTAATACCACGATAGTTCTTGCATTCAGTCTGATCACCTTTTCCCTTATACAAAGGAACAATAATAGCATCCTTCCAATCCCGAGGGACCATTCCTAACTCCCAGCACAACTGGCAAATTTCAGTTAACCGGTCAATTATAGAGTCACCACCATACTTCAACATCTCTGCAGTAATGCCATCAACTCCTGGAGCCTTACCATTCTGAAGAGATTTTAGAGCTGTACACACTTCTTCTCTTGAGATCCCTTCTGTGCTTTCATCCCTCATTGTGACATCATCTGCATCTGTCTCAGAATCATTTTTGCTCTCCTGATCTAATAACTCACAGAAGTATTCACCCCATCTTTCACTTAACTCATTGAGCTCCCATATCATTTCCCCGATCTCATTCTTCACACAACTTACAACTTTGTTTCCCCTATTTTTCCTGAGTCTCATGTACTTCCAGAAGGACTTTCTATCTTTCCAAAAAGCCAGTTCATGCCTTTCCACTTTCTCCTTCCTATCTTTTGCCTTACTGTGGCGAACCAGCTTAGCAGCTTCACGCTTCTTACAGTGATATTCATCCACATAGACTCTACCTTGCAACATCCCCAAATAGGCTTCCTTCTTTTTCTTTACTGCCTCATCAATCTTACTATTCCACCAAGCATCACCTCTATTGTTACCCACTATTGTGGTGCCACAGACCTTTTTAGCAGCAGTGACAACACAGTCCTTAAAACATTCCCACTTCTTTTCTACATCCCTCTCACAAGATTTCACATCCTTCAGTTGTTCTCTGAGTAAGTCAGAGTACCGCTGATGATCTTCAAGGAGCCTATCAACCTTTATTCTTTCTATCCTGGGTCTCTTCCTATTCCTTTTCCTCCAACCAACATTAAGTTTCACTCGTGACACTACCAAGTAATGATCAGAACCAACATCCACACTTCTCATCACACGGGTGTCAACAACTAAGTGTTTCAAACGCTGATCGTAAACAACAAAATCTATCACACTCTTTTGACCAAGAGTACGATTTTCCCAAGTATATGTGTGTATATACTTGTGGTTGAAAAATGTATTAGATACACACAAACCATTCTCAATGCAGAGTTCAATTAATCTTTCACCATTATCATTCACACAAGGATCATTAAACTTACCCAGAACATTGTTAGAAATTGCATTCTTCACACCTACTCTAGCATTGAAATCCCCTGCTATTATAACTTTTTCTTTAGCACCAAACTGGCTCAAAACAGCTTTTAGCTCATTCCAGAAATCTTCTTTCTTATCAGAAGGTTCCGAGTCACAAGGAGCATACACTACAACAATTACAAGTCTCTGAAGTTTCACTTTCAAACGAATCCAGAGAATTCTCTCACAACATTAATTATTATTTGCTTATTCACCTCACAGATATTTTCCCTTCTCCTCCCTACCTTCTAAAAAATTCCATGCAGCTGAAAGGAAAACTAAACAACTTGCCAGAATTAATTCATCCGGTAATGGCAAGCCTGGATATAGTATCTATGTATACTAACATTAACCTGGACCTCCTGCTGGAATTCATTGCGCATGACCTGGCGGAAAAAATAGTATTCCATAACCACAATAGAGAAATGCTGCTTGGCATATATGAACTGCTCCTATTTTTTTTCAAGAATAATTTCTTCCAGTTTGGAAAGAAATATCACAGGCAAACTTCAGGACTTGCAATGGGTTCTTCACTAGCACCTCTGCTAGCAAATTATTATGTAAGTAAACTAGAGGCAAAAATCCTTGTACAACCCTCAACATTTGCTGTCTATGTAAGATACATGGATGATGTCCTGTTTATTGTAGATAATGTGGACCAACCTCTACCTTCTCAGATTCTGGCAGAATTTAACTCGCTAGAAATTTCTTTGCAGTACACCCTGGAACTGGAAAAAAGACCACAGCATCAATTTCCTTGATTTAACCTTGACCTCAAGCAAGGAGAGAATCTTCACTCAGGTTTTTAGAAAACCTACTAACACAGGGAAGATGTTAGACTTCTCCTCATTTCACCCTGACTATATTAAGTCAAATACGGCGAAGTCCTCGTCTCTTCAGATGCTCAAAAAGATTTTCACAGAGAAGAATTAAAAGAAATATTGGCAGAAAACAATTACTCCTCCCTCCCCATATATTAAGAAATTATTTAGGCAAGTGCCAAAAAAGAAACAGGAAATAAACAACTTCAAATTCACCAGCAAAATTATGTACCACAAGGGACTTTTCGAAAAACTGAAGAGGATCGGAGAAAAATATAATATCAGGCTTGCTCCAGATCTAAATAACAAATTAAAGAAATTCCTGCCAGCTTTAAAGCAGAAAGATGTGGACATCCAATTGCTAGAAGGAGTAATATATTGCATCGACTGTAACTGCGGACTCAGCTATATAGGAGAAACAGGGAGAAGTATTAAAGTCCGAATGAAAGAACACCAAGCAGCTATTAGGAACATTAGTAACAAAACAGGGCTAGACAGACATATACAATTGGGACTCAATTAGAATAATCGCCCACCAGTCAAATTTAGTAAAGAGAAAACTAGAAAAAGGGATCGAAATTGCAAGAAGTACTATATTTAACGATAATTGTGGTTGGACACTTCCGACTGAGTGGCAGCAATTACTCGAGTGACGTAGTCCTGATGACGAACTAGACTTTAGTTCGAAAATTTGACCACCAACTTTTTTGAATAATAACCTCTATAAGACCGGTAAAAAAGGAATTTCACAGTACAAATATTTTACGTTCGGCAATGCTGTTGTATGACAGAATTGTGACTTTTTTACTGTTTGAATAAGACATTTCCCTCCTGTATTTTGGATTATTCAAATAGTTATAATGGATACCTGGAATTGTGCTGTGATATATTGCCTACTTGAAGAGGAATATTTTAGTTCTGTGTTCTCTTTGAGTGGGAATAGTGGGGGTCTATTTTTTGGCAAATCAAGCCCTTTGTGATAAATAACAAAATAAGACAAAGAAAAAGCCAGTGTTTGTTTATTGACATTTTAAATAAATGATCTTTGGATGGTGATAAAATGGAAGAAATATTTGCTGGTTATATTTATCATGAATATAGTGGTGTTACTTTCACTGCAAAACATGGTGTTAAGATGCCCAGAATTTTCTTCCGAGCTAGATATAGCCTATTTCTTTTTAACATATTTTTAACCTAGGTGATACAACCCATGAGTGTTGTTTTGATATTTGGAGTGTTTCACTTTTCACCCATATGAACCCTCAAAATTTAAAGCTGGAAACACACACACAAAACAGGGTGTATGTTAATAGTCATACATTCATAAGTTCTCAGTCCCTTGTGTGGAGGTGGGCAATAAGCTGCTTTGTGTATCTTTTTTTATTGATATTTAGACATTGTTCTAGAGAGTTGTCTGCACTTGTTCTGTGCCCTTTTTTAGAAGTTTCCCATTGCTCAGTGAGAAATAAAATGTAATTTAAACCTCTTCCCCAACCATATTGCATCTTCCTGCATTTCTGTTGTTTTACGGAACTTTAGATGGGGCAAGTTTTCGTTTGCTATATATACCGGGTGATCCAAAAGTCTTGCACATTTTGAAAACGTAATAACTTGCTGAGTTTTGAGAGTAGGGCAATGCAGTTTGCGTAGAAATGATGAGAATAACATCAGGTTTTTTATGAAATCACATAAATTTTTACTCATTTTACTTACATTTTTCATCGCCAGATGGTGCAGCAACCACAGGTTGGAAGTGTCGAAAAAAATAGACACCTCATTGTACGAGGTGTTCAATGTGATGGCCGTCCTGTTCCAGCACTAATTGCAGACGAAAGAAAACGCCATGGACGGCATTGAAGAGCATGTCCGGTGGTATAGCTGCCACATGGTGTCGAATGGCATCTTTCAGCATGGCCATTGAAGTGGGGCGATATCTGTACACTTGTGATTTTAGGTAACCCCAGAGCCAGAAATCGCAGGGTGTCAGGTCTGGTGATCGAGGAGGCCAGACCTTCGGAAAGTGTCGGCTCAACTCACGATTTGCGCCAAACGTCTCTTGCAGCAGTTGCTTAATGGAATGTGTGATGTGGGGTGGTGCTCCATTTTATATCCACTATCCCAGACCTGTTCATCTATGGCGCCATCTGGCGATGAAAAATGTAAGTAAAATGAGTAAAAATTTATGTGATTTCATAAAAAACCCGATGTCATTCTGATCATTTCTACGCAAACCGCGTTGCCCTACTCTCAAAACTCTGCGAGTTATTATGTTTTCAAAATGTGCAAGACTTTTGGGTCACCCGGTATATAATTTTAACTACTATATTTATATATATGGAAGTAATTAGTATATATCTAGCACAGGGGCACATTTAGTAGCTCCCTCCTTCTGGAAAATGCTTCATTTTTTTGTTTTTGGTAAAAATGCCTTAATTTAATAAAAATGTATCAACTTACATTAGAAAAACATGCTTCAATTTTTCATTAATTTTAATTTTGTTCCAGTTGGTGGATTTCAAAAACTTTCTGTCCCCCCCCCCCGCCAGAATTTTTTTATACATACCTGATATAGTAATTACTTCTTCAAACATCAGGAATAACAAACTGTTTTCAGCTAAAGGAGGGAAGGGGGAGGTTCCGCAAGCTTGAAATTTTTATCTGTTAAAATGCATTCAACGCACTCTTGTTTCTGAATCACGATTCCCAGACAATTAGGTATGACTAGTCTACTTATTATATTTTGAAGAATACCATGCATCGTAATACTTTTTAATAAAATAAACTATAACTAGTACCATTTGAACAAATATTTTAAAAAATAAAATTGAAGAAATATTTGTATCATAAAAAGAAACAAAACTTCTTTTTTTATCATAGCCTGAATTTATTAAAATTTGGCTTGGCAACCTAAAATGTTGGGGGGTCGTTTCCGGGAGGGCTTCACCCCCCCCCCTGGATGTATGCCTGAAAGAAACACTGCACATAACATTTCCGTAATTTCGTATATTCTTATTTACGATATTTTTCAAGGTTTATAAACTACAGCTAAACAAATTCTCTGCAGGTATGTGCTTTCCCAAGAAACTTATCGGGGGGACGTGTGTGTGTGTGTGTGTGTGTGTGTGCGCGCTTAAATTTTAAAATATGAAATATAAAGAATTTCTGGTCCGATCGGGATATTTTCAGCGTTTACAAGCTACAACTCAACAAATTATCTGAAGGAATGTGCCTACCCAGGAAACCATTGGGGAGGGGCTAATACTAAAAGTGTATGTGTAGAATATAAAGAATTTCTCGTCAGATCGGGAGATTTTAGGCATACTTTGTTTTATATTTTAGGTATCCCCGAGGTTTCCTGAGTCAGCACATGCCCTCAGAGAGTTTGTTGTGTTGTAGGTTGTAAATCTTGAAAATCTTCCGATCGGACCAGAAATTCTTTATACTTTTGCCCCCCCCCCCCCCCCACGTTTCCTGAGGCAGCACATGCACTTAAATAATTTGTTGACTTGTAGGTTGTAAATGCTGAAAATCTCCCAATCGGGCCAGAAATTCTTTATATTTTACACTTTTGGTAACCCCCCCTCTCCCTTGATAATTTTCCTGAGTCAGCACATGCCCTCAGATAATTTGCAGACTTGTAGCTTGTAAACCTTGAAATATTTTGTTGAGTTGTAGATCACAAACATTTTTTTATAAAGAATTATTTCAATAATCGCAATTAAGAAAAGACGAAATTATGGAAACTTTATATGACTCAGATAACTAACCTCTGAGGGTCGTGGACATGAAGCGGTCAAAAATGCAATTTTTATACGGCCCCTTAAAATTTTTGTGGCCACTTCTCCGGTGGCCAGTTCTCCCACACCCAGCTAACTCGAGTACGACAGTATCACCAAAGAATATCCCAGTAGCACGTGGAACGACTACGAGAGTGCTTCGATGAAATGGCATAAATGCGCAAATCAAAAATCTTAAATATCGCCGGAATGTAACATCAAGGTAACAATTATGTACAATGGAAACTATAAAGCAGTAGTATTGGTGAATGCTATTTTTAACGTAACCGTAATGTACAAAGAGTTATGTTCCGAAATAGATGTTGCTGAAACGTAATTGTAAGATATCTCTGAAAGTGAAATGAAAATGAGAGATTGAAACATTACTGATACATATCTGAAACGTTTTGTGCTGTATGGGTAATATGTCCTATCACCATCTCTTGGTACTGCTATTTCACTTTTGTATTTCCCTTTTTTGTATTTGCAGACAACAATTATTTTGTTATACCATGAGAAAATAAAGTGTAAAATTGTAATTTTGACTTTGGTTTTACAATTTAAACTAAGCAATGATTATTTAAGTCTTGAACACATAACTTTAACTACAATTTTCCAATTTACATGCACTTTATAGCATATGTGATTATTCTGTCAGGTAGAAAAACAGATTTGATTGGTAGAACTGTCTTTTAAATATTTCATTAAATCTAACTTATTAACTTATTGTCATTTACATTTCATGAAATTTCACCTCATAATAAGGTCAACATATGAAAGTACATATATACGTGGTGACTTATTCAAAGCTTCAATGGCATATGTTGTGCAATAACACTGTTACGTTGACTCATACCTATGTCAATAATGACCAGCCGATTATTATATTATTTAATTATTTATTCCTGGTATTCCAATGTATGATATCATTTAAATCGATTCTATTCAATATATAACGAAAATGCTGTATTAGAAGTCCCTATAAGCCATTACAACAGTTCTGCATTGATATTAAAAAAAAATGTCTGCAGCAATCATAGTGTATGACAACACTAAGACCCTATATCTTTAAAGACAGCCTCACTATTACATCAAAGTCTGACTAAGGCAATGTTTCAAAGTTGTTATACTGCATATATAGTCATTAATTGTTCATTATCAGTTGAATTCAAAATACTTAATCAGCCATAGTTTGCATTCACAGTTTCACTTCCCGATAATAAGTTGAGATGTAGACACAATGCAAGTAGTATTTCACCAAAAACCAATTCCAAACTGTAAAACAGTTCAAAGGTCTAAAAGAAATACACTTTAAAATGTCTTATAATAAAATATTCATTTCCTGAATCAAACCTTGTCGACCAGTCACCATCCCGCACAGTCTTCCGTACATGTTTCGGAGCACTTATCTGTGTGCATTTTCAACGGATTACTCCTCTGTTGTGAAGTTCCTGATTGTAACTGAAGTAACCGCTGGATGTTCTTCATGAAGGTCTTCACTAGCTTGTTTGTTGTCCACTTGTCCTGTTCCTACTATTGCAGTGCCATCTTGTGAATAGAAGTTGTACTCAAGGCTTAAATTTTTATTGTAATTTCCAGTTGATACAATAATTTCCTCAAATTTCTGATATTGTTGTTTGATAGCTGAGCTGAGTGAAATGTACATTCGTTTTTCATCTGCCCAGGGTGCCAAAACATCTCTGACCAGCCCTAGTGTGTGCTGATGTATATACACTTATGAGCCATTACATCATGACCATTCCCAGCCTAGAGAAATGAGCGTGCCTGGAGACCGAACGGTGACACAGGTGAAGTTCACAGAGCAGTATATATGCAACCTGAGGACCTGCTTTCGGTTAGTAGAGTGTTTCGGAGTCAGAATGAGTAAAGTTGCCGATTTATCGGGCCGCACGCGGATAACTGGCTTTCCAGTTATTTGGGGAGTAGCGCCCCCACGGCCCGAGCTGACCTTGTGACGGACCATCTTGTCATTTCGTCTTGGTACAATAATATTACCAAAGGGACAGCTGTTTATCCAGCTGATGGGGAGTATTGTATTCTATGATGTTATATGAGTCGACATGTATTCTATGTATTCTATGAGTCGACATGTATTCTATGATGTTTTCACACTTTTATGTTTTTCGTTTTTCTCCTGACACATACCCGCCTCAGTTTTAGGTTGCTGAGGTTGTGATTATGCGCCAGCGTCGGATTTTAATTTCTCGTTCTCTTTTCTTTCTTCTCTATTTTATGTTCCCTTCTTTGTTTTCCGAGCTGGTTAGCTAGACCTACTTGCACATGTGCTGTGTGCGGTGACCTGTAAGGTGGAAAAGGGAACTGCTGGAGGCTGAGGTTTCTAGAGGCCGGAGTGTTGTTGTCGCCAGTTACCAACATTCCTCTTTTCTCCCTGCTTCACCTTGAACGTGCGGCTAAGAACTAACCTGCTCCTAGTCAATGGGTCTGTGGCAGAGTGGAGTCCAGACTGCTAACAGCTTGTTGTTACATACGGCAAGGTGAGTCTGGGGATAGTGTGGGCATGCCAAAGGGGAGTTACCAAGACACTGGAAAGTCGCGATGCTCACAGAGCGTATGTCTGGCCTATCAACTTGTGCTGCTCAACTCTAGAGCTGTGTCCTGCGTCCATTTGGGCTTGCGGACCTCCGGTTCACCCCTGTCGGGCTTGGTGGTGGGCAGGGAAGTCGGCGGATGAATTAGTAATTTTTCTGTATGGATGAAAATAATGTTTCCCAAGATCCTAAATTCAAACAACGTATTGAGTAAGGCTCAGCCCCTTCTGCCAAGAAGCTTGTCCCAGATTCTTCCAATGCTCATTTTTTCTGTGTGCACTCATTGGACCCTTCAAAGCCTTTGAGTGCCGAAAGTCCATTTTGGATTAACTAAGCACTTCAATCCATTGCAAGCTCTCCTAAGAGCTTCAAGGAACTCCAGTATGGAGATCTTCTTATAGAGATGTCCACTGTGGCCTACAGTTCCACACTTCTTAACATTACCTTGCTGCTTGAGACTCCTGTCAAAAATAACACCCCATGGATACCTAAATACATCTCGAGGTGTTGTCTCCTCTTGGGACGTACTTGAATGTACCGAGGATGAACTTCTTGAAGAGCTGAAAAGGCAACACGTTACAGATGTGTGCCATATTCTCTTCAGGTGGAATGGGCAGTTCGTCCCATTCCGCAACATCATTTTAACATTTGACAGCTCTTCCCTGCGTACGTCCATCAAGGCAGGGTATCTTCACCTTCAGGTACGTCCATACATCCCTAATCCTCTGAGATGTTTTAGGTATCAGACGTATGTCCATTCTCAGCAGTCTTGCAGGAGCACTCCTAGGTGTGGACATTGTGGTGCCACAGACCATCATTTACCAGACTGTGTGGCAGAGGTAGAGTTTTGTATGAACTGCAAGGGTTCACACTCAGCATCAGCCAAAAAGTGTTCCAAGTGGATGGAGGAGAAAGAAATTCAAAGGCTCAAAACAGTTGAGAATATTTCCTATCCTGAGGCCAAAATGAGGGTGGTTCCTGTTTCATCTGCTCGGCGATCATATGCATCAGTAGTGGTTGCCAAGTCTACAGTTGCCATTCAAACCAACAGTCAGATTCCCCCTAAATGTCCCTACAATCTGGACGATATCATCACAGCTGGGCTGGAGGCACTCCAGTCTTGTGCTAAGGGGTCTGAGGGCAGCACCCACCACTTCGCCAAAGAGTGCTCACACCACCGCCAGCACGGGAACTCAGGCCTCTTCTGTCAAGAAAATCAAAGACAAGGAGAAGAGTGTTTAGAAGGATCCTTTAGCACAACTGTTTATCGAAAACCATTTGCTGTGTCCTTGCCCCCGCATGCAAAATCAAATCACTCATGGAAACAAAAAATCTCTGCCTTCTACATATGCGTATATCATGCAATACATATATGCTCAGCTGAGGATTCCTTGCACAAAGAGCTTGATTTTCTTAAACGAATTGCAGTACACAGAGAATATTCACATTCCATTATAGATAAAGCTGTCCAAAAATTTAGGAAACCGAAGCCTGTCTGCTCACTCACGCCGGTAGACCACCCAATGCGACAGAATTGGGCAGTTATCCCATTTGCTCCACAGATTTGCTTCGGAATTTCAAAAATTCTCAAGCGTTTTAATTTCAAAGTCATTTTCAAACCCTTAAACAAGATCATTTTTTTGGATCAAAAGGTTACGTCGAAGACAAATTCCTGGGGAATTTATTATATACCTTGTGAATGTGGACTTTCACATATAGGAAAGATTCGTAGGGCTTTAAATTTTTGGGTGAAGGAATACCTACGTACAGAATTATGAACTGAAGAAGTCGTCTGTAGCCCAGCATTGTCACGAAAACAACCATAAATTTCTGTTTGGAAACGCTATGCTCATTGATAAACCTAATTCAACGATCAAGCTTAATGTATTAGAAGTTTTTCACATATACCGGAACTCTTCACTGATTGTCAACGACACGACATCAACTCCAATTCTTTCAAGCACGTCGAAACAACTCGCCAAAAACCGTGACCATCAGAACTCTGATGATGTCACAATGATTTGAATGTTTACACTTAGTATGTCCTGATGAAGCCGAGCCAGAAGCTATGCGAAACTATAGTCAATATATAATATAAACCCTTGATTGTGGTAAACGTTGATATTTTTATTTTATCTCAACACCACAAGTTTGTAGTCATAAATTATATATAAGAAGAGTTTCTTCTCCAACATCTCAACCACATACTCACCGCTGAGCGCGTCCTGTTAAGACCCATGGGACAAAACATACTCCCATATTGGCCCCTGGTCACACACCCCCACATCTAGGGGACCACTCGTCAAAGGAGATGGATGCTAACGCCATTTGAGCAGTCACGATAGTTCATTTTATTTCCTTTCACTCTCATCTCACTTCTAGCCATCGCTTCAATCGTTCAGTGGAACTGCCAAGGTTTTCGGAGAAGATTTGACGACGTGAAACATCTGCTTTCGTCGTACTCTCTGGTGTGCCTTTGTCTACAGGAGACAAAATTTAAACCATCTGACCTGTTTTCAGTTCAAGGCTACAGTGCGTATCAGACAGATAACGTGTCAGGAGATATAGCCTGTGGGGAAGTCGCTGTTCTTGTCCCTCACGCTGTTCCGGTTCCTTTCGTTACGATCTCCACAGCTTTACAGGCCCTGGCGGTTCGTATATCTGTGCCTGTGCCTCTTACTGTTTGCAGTGTCTGTCTGTTGCCGGATGAGGATGTGAGAGTCTCTGTTCTGAAGAGATTGGTTGATCAGCTGCCTTCACCTGTCCTTCTACTGGGCGACTTCAATGCCCACCATCCTTTCTGGGGTAGTGTCAGCATCAGTACGAGAGGCCATCAAATCAAGTCTCTTCTGTCCTCGACCTCTTTGTGCCTTTTTAACACCGGTACTAACACTTACTTCCACGAACCCACAAGATCTCTCAGTGCAATCGATTTGAGCTTGGGATCATCATCGATTATTGCTGATTGGTCGCGGACGGTGTGTAACGACCTCCATGGGAGCGACCATTTCCCAATTGTGCTTTCACATAATGTGAGCATGCCATCTTCTGCCTTCCGCCCTTCTTGATGGAGGATGGATCGTGCCAAATGGGAGGTCTTCCCATCATTCGCAGTGCTATCTTCTGCCATGGTGACCCAAGAGTCAAGTGACACGCTGTTTCCGATGTTACCACTTGTATCATTCAGGCAGCTGATCTTTCAGTACCAAAGATTTCAACGACGCTCCAAAGAATTCCAAAACCTTGGTGGACCCCTGAATGCGCAGCAGCTAGGAAAGCTAGACATATAAGGCCTGGTGTACGTTTCAGCGTTATCCAACTGATGCCAATCTTTTTGCATTTAAACGAGCAAAATCCTATGCTCGGTTGGTGTGTCGATGAAGCAAGAGGGAGTCTTGGATTTAGTATGTTTCATCTCTCAATTCACGTGCCTGTTCGAAAAGTGTGTGGGACAAGATTCGTAAGATCCGGAGTAACTACAGTTCTCACCAGATTTCCATTCTCAAGAGTAACAGCTGCACATATGCTGAAGTTTGGGAGATTGCGGATTGTTTGGGCGTTCCGCAGTGGATGTAATCCTCCTTTCAGAGGATTACATCCACTGCGGAACGCCAGAGCATCTCCTTTGCGCCTTTTAATAACACCAACTATAACTCCCCCTTCAGCATGGTTGAACTACTGGTGGCTCTGCATCGGTCCGGCGCAACATCTCTCGGTCCCGATGGCATCCACTATGATATGCTCTGTCATCTCTTGCAGTCGTCTCTCGAGAACCTCTTAATCTTTTACAATCGTATTTGGTCGGAGCGCAGTTTCCCGGAATCTTGGCAAAAAGCATTTGTTCTGCCTTTTCCCAAGCCTGGCAAATATCGTAAGTCCCCCTCTAATTATCGTCCAATTGCTCTCACTAGCTGTCTGTGTAAAGTTCTCAATCGGATGGTTAATTCCCGGTTAGTTCATTGTTTAGAACAACATCAAGTACTTTCACCATCACAAAGCGGCTTTCGCCGGCATCATTCATCTCATGACCCTCTCCTGCGCCTTAAAACATCTGTGCATGAGGCATTCATGCGTAGGCAGCACCTAGTTTCTGTCTTCTTTGACATTGAGAAAGCGTACGATTGAGCGTGGCGTCATGGTATTCTCCGTGACCTCCACGGGAGTGGGTTGCGAGGAAATCTCCCAACATTCATTTCCAATTTTCTTCGCAATCAGGTGTTCCAGGGGTGACCTGGGTATGACGCTTTCGGCACTGTTCCATCAAGAACAAGGTGTTCCTCAAAGTTGCATTTTATCTGTCACATTGTTCATCCTACGCATTAATTGTCTCCTCAAAACTCTTCCTCCTGCGGTTTCGGCTACTGTTTATGTTGATGACTTGCACATTATCTGCTAGTCATCAAGCATGAATTTCATTGAAAGGCAGTTGCAGTCTGCGATTAACCAGATCGTTAAAGCGCAGCACAGCAATGGTTTGGTTTTTTTCTCCCGACAAGACAGCGTGTGTTCATTTCTGCCGGAGGCGTGGCCTTCATCCTGACCCAGAGCTGTATTTAGACAGTGAAGCCATACTAGTTTTGCCAGAGACCAAGTTCCTTGGACTGACCGTTGACCGTGCGCTTATGTTCCGTGTGCACGTCCAGCAGCTAAAGACTTCCTGTCTGCGGGCTATGTCAATTCTGAAGATTCTTTCTTCAGTCTCGTGGGGTGCAGACAGGATGTCTTTGTTTCAGATCTACCATTATCTTATTCGTTCAAACCTGTATTATGGCTGTATTGTTTATGGCTCTGCGCATCGTTCCGTTCTCCAGCCTTTGGATAATATTCTCCATCAAGCGCTACGTCTTTGTACTGGAGCATTTCGAACATCTCTGATTCCCAGCCTTTATGCTGACGTGAACGAACCATCGCTTGAATTACGCTGTCTGCAGCTGTCTCTTCAATTTTACTTAAAACTTCGATCTCTTCCAGACCATCCTTTGTACGATGCAGTTTTTCATCCCCAGCATGCTCGTTCATTTCAGAACTGGCCCTCGTGCATTCCAACCTTCAGTCTTCGTATAGTGGCTAGCTAGTGATGTGGGGCTCGTTTTGTCACTTGTTGAAGAGACCAGGGTCGTTGGGGATCCACTGTGGCAGTCTTTTGTGGTCGTCGCTGATCTCAGCTTTACTTCTTGATAAGTCCTCAACCCCTGCTTTCGTGTATCAGCAGCTCTTTGCTGAGTACCGTTCCCTCAATTCTGATTATTTTCTAGTTTTCACCGACGGATCTTAGATGGGTGATGTTGTCGGATCTGCCACCGTCTGCGTAGATGATGTTTCTGTTGTGCAGATCCCAGCTGAGACCACTGTGTTTTTGGTGGAGATGCATGCTGTGTAGCTCGCCTTTCTTCGTGTTCAGTAGAGTTCACATCATCGTGCTATAGTCTATACGGATTCCTTAAATGTTGCGCAATCTTTGTCATCTGCGGATTGCAGTGACCATCCTTTTCTCTTGGACATGAGAAGGTTGCTTCATTGTTTGCTTAAAGTCTGTGTCCAGGTACAATTCTGTTGGATTCCAGGTAACGAGTGTGCTGATGCGGCTGCTAGATCTGCTTCCTCTTTGGTCGTCGCACCCTTGCCACTGTTTCATCGGGATTTCCGCTTTCCTGTTCAGGATCATATCAAGCGAACGTGGCAATGTCTGTGGGACCAACAGGTGGAAAATAAACTGCATCGTATTAAACCTATTCGTGGAATCTGGAAGTCATCTTATTACCGGAACCGTAGGGAGGAAGTTGTGCTCACACATCTCTGCATGGGGCATTGTCGTTTCACTCACCGCTTTTCGCTGTGTGGCGACACTGCGCCGATGTGTGAGACGTGCAATTGCCGACTCACTGTCACTCATCTTCTGTGTAGTTGTGTTTGTTTTCATGTTGTTCGTTTTCACTTCTTTCATTCTCATTTGTTGAACGACAGCGCAGCTACGCTGCAGCAACTCCTAGATGACCACTGTGATGCATTTGCTGTCTTTTCATTTTTTAAGCAAATTGACTTTTAAACATATCTAGTTTTTAACACTTTTCTTCATTCTCATTTTTCACTTTTGATCAAATGATCACGTGTAGAGGATTTTAGGAAGGGAGTGTCTGACTCCAGGTCTTAAACAACCCTTAGAAATAGGAAGCTAGGAGGTTTGGGCTAGAGTGCCCGATAGGAAAGTGACACGGAAGTGAAGTAGAAAGGGGGAGGAAGACGTCCTTATTTATTAACAGGGGGGGCAGTACCCGGGGTCCGACGGCTTAACGTTCCCATCCGATGCACGGCGGATATTTTGTGGATCAAGCGTTTGTATCTGCCTGGGATTGAACCTGAGGTCCTTTCCACAGCAGTCATGAACGTTGCCCACTAGGCCACCAGCGGCCCATTTTTCTCTTTTACCGAATCAGCCTGATTTTAAGCATTATACCACGTTTTAAACACTGTTTGTTTAATTGTCTTGTGTCTGGCGCTGTTTGGCCACACATGACCCTTGCGCCATAAAAGTTCACCAACCAACCAACCGATTTATCGGAGTTTGATAAAGGACGAATTGTGATGGCACGACTCCTCAGAACTACAATCTCTGAAACGGTGCAGTTTGTGGGTTGTTCATGTGCCGCTGTAGCGAGTGCATGTCAAAAGTGGTGCAGATGGCCAAACAACAAACCGTTATCCAGCCATGTGTCGTCCACAGCTCATTGATGATAGAGTGGAGTAGAGACTGTTGTGCCTTGTTGAGAGCGACCACAGGGCCACAAATCACCCACAGATACAACAGTGGTGATCAGGGCAATGTGTCACAGCACACAGTTCATTGCAGTGTTATGATGTGGGCAATGTTTCCTTGGGACACTTTAGGCCCCATTATCCCAGTAGCACAGTCCCTGACAGCTGTCAGGTATCTGAACGTCGTTGTATCCCAAGTTCACCCATTCATGGCAACTGTGTTCCCTGCCGGTGATGGCCATTACCAACAGGATAATGCATCATGCCACACTGCCAGAATCATCGAGGATTGGTTCGAGGAACATGCTGGTGACCTTTTGTTAATGCCCTGGCCTCCAAATTCGCCTGACGTGAACCCAATTAAACATTTGTGGTTCAACTTGAAAAAGCGAATTCGTGCTAATTCACCACCACCCCAAAATGTACGAGAACTGGAGGACTTAATGTGGACATTATAGTACCAGATACAACAGGATGCCGATCGCCACTTTATCGAATCGATGCCTCGCCGAGGAGTCCCACAGTTATTAGGTAGGTAGTCATAATGCCATGGCTCATCGGTGCATGTATATGCATGCAAGAAATGTTTTGCGTCATTTTGTGAAGAAGGAAGGTATAAGCAACTTGCTTTGCTTTGATGTAAAATTCCTTTGAATTCATAATGTCTGAAAAAAAAAAAAAGTCTGCAGAGATCTCTTTTATGAAAAACATGCCTAAAAGTTGAGGATTGTTTTTTTCTTAAATTAGAACCCTTGATCATTAAATAATTCTGCTTATCCTTACATAGGTTACCCTCAAAAATTATGAAAAAGAGATGAAAGATCTTAAATTCAAAGAAGAAACATGGTAAGTAGGAAACATGTCATGTGATTTTTGCAGTTCATTTGTGAATGCAGTGCTGTTTAAATTTTCAATTTTGTTTTTCAGTTTGTGCAGTGTTCTTATTGATGACTTCTTTCATGTTTGTGACTATTTTAGTTTTGTGTGCTTTGGCATTAAAAAGAACCAGTTTTTATGTGCATTATGAAATTTGAAAAAAAAAAAAGCATACGAAAGTTATGTAAGTTCGTAAATTTTTTTCTCAGTGAAAAGGGAATTATGTTAATAGGTCAGTTGGTGGTTGTTTTTATATATATGGTACAATATTTTTAGGAGCTTTTATGGATTTTGTTTTCCCCACACCTTTAATCTTCTCCTCTCCCCTATATATACACATTTTTAAAACATGCTTAATTCCCCTATGCAGTTGGATGGTGGTGTTTCTTGTTGCATAAATGTGCAGTATTTAATGAAAGGCAGGAAATTCATGGTAAGGAATTGGGCAGGAGAATTAACAAAGCTAGGAAGGTTTCATATCAGCTGTATAAAAATGTTCTCAGTTAGGATGGTTGCCAAAGAACAAAGCAGGTTAATTACAATGCAGCATTTAGACCTACCATCTTTTATGACAGTGAGATTTAGCTTCAAAGTAAGAGTCTTGTTAGGTTGATAAGTGTCACTAATATGATAGTTGTAAGAAGAATATCTGGAAAAAAAAAATAGATGGATTCAGTGGCTCGACTGGAGTTAGAAATGCAGATTTTAGATCTGGGTTTGGTATCTCACTTGTAGAAGACAAATTTATTGAAAACATAAGTATGTGGTTTGGACATTTGTGTTGTATGGGAGAGGAAATATTTCCACTACTGGTATTATATTCCAAAGCAGCTGGTCACACATCAAACAGAACATCTAGAACAAGTTGGATTGATAGTGTAATATTTGCAATTAGTGATAGTGGTAGAGGTTTGTTAGAGACAGGAAATTTTGCAGTGGAATGAGAGAGGTGGTGAAAATTTGTAGGTAATTGAAATTATCTTTTTATTTTATCACATTCTGTATTAGCATGGGATTGCCTGAGATTAACTAAAAATACATTTAATTGTTATGTTTTCCAAAAAAAAAAAAAAAAAATCCTGGCACATGTGGGTTTTTGGTATGCATCATCCTGATGGTGCAACACCGAGATCACTACACAGAGGAAGGACCGCTGGATAGCGTGAGCATCGGACGTCAGCGCATTGCTAAAACATGCTCCCAGAGACAGTCGGAGCTGTGGAGAGTTCTGAAGTGTAAACATCGAGACAGGCGCTGTGTGCCAAAGGATGTTGTGTTAGCCATTTTGTATTTCTTATTGGAATGAGTAGGCTCAGTTGTTAGTAGTCTGTTATATCGTTATATCAAGTGTAAGTGTATGTCATATTAAATGTTTGTGTTCGTCCATTATTTAAGTGTTGTGATTTGATGGATCTGTAGTAGGGAAGTTTCGCAATACCCCACAATTCTGGTATCGGCAAGTGGGATCTGTTCCGAATCGCCTGTGAATTACACAGCGGCAAAGACAGAGCTTTTATATCACATCTTGAAGGTAAGCTTTCTTGTCAACCATGTATAAAAATTCTTGCAAAGAAGACTTGATTCAAGTAGCACAAGAGATCAGTGAAACAGTGCCAACAGGGGCGACGATAGTTGATTTAAAATTAAAAATAGAGAGCACTAAAGTCTACAAAAATGATCCAGATTTTGTCAAAGACGTCTTAAATTCTATAATAGATGAGAGGAAGGCAAGGGCTGAAAATGATAGAGTACTAGAGATGGAAAAAATCAAATTAGTGCAATTGGAGAAGGAAGTAGAACTGGAAAGTATTCAAAGCCATTCGGCATTGGAGCTGAATGAGTGAAGTGATAATATGGGACTTGAGTGGCCTACGTTTAATCTTGAAAACCTGATTAAAAGTATTTGTACACTGAGTGTGTCTATTCCAGTTAAACCCGAGAATCTCAACTTGTATTTCCAATCTGTGGAACAAGCTTTTGTTATAAAAGGGTGCCGCTGGACATGAGGTCAGAGATTTTGATAAACTTTCTCGGGGAAAAAGCTAGCAATGTATTGCTTTACATCGGGGGAGGGGAGATGAAAGATTATTATAAGCTTAAGTCGCTAATATTAAGAGAGTTTCAGCCGACAGCGCAGGAATGCTTGAATAATTTTCGGAAAGCTCGTCAACAGCCGAGTGAAACACATATTCAATTCGCATCGAGATTAACAGCAAACTTCAAGTATTATTGTAAACTGCGTGAGGTCAGTGATTTTAACTCATTATGCAAATTGATGGTGTCGGATAAATTGTACCAAACCTTAGACAGACACGGCATCTCACATAGGTATTAAACAGGGTGAAAGTTGGTTTGACCCTGTAAGATTAGCGAAAGAGTGCAATGTTTATTTTGTGTCAAAAGGAAAATCGTTAAAAGACGTTCAAGCAAATGAGTACAAATTGGTGGAGAATACGAGTAAAGGTGGAAGCGGAAATTTAAAGAATGTACGGTACGAAAGGTCCAACAAAAATAACTATGGGTAAAATAAAGGAAAACCCAGCTGTTACGTATGTGGATCAACAGCACATTTCGCAAAATTCTGCTCTAAACATTTCCGAAAACAACCTGAGGTAAGTGAGCGAGGCGTGCAGGGTGGAAGTTCATTCAGTCAATGTACTGGAATTGGAACAGCCCGTTGAGATAAATGGTTTTATAAACAAACTATAGTATCTATATTTTGAGGTTACTCACCTTTATTCCCTAAATCTCTTAGGAGGTTTTTGTCTCTACACATTTCCAACACGTATTTTTCTTATTTACATCGTGGTTCAAGGCCGAAAAAAAAAAAAAAAAAAAATATATATATATCATCATCATCATCATTGTCAACCATTATCAATCCACTGCTGGACGAAGGTCTCCCCAAGTTTCCTCCACAACGGTCTGTCTTGTGCCAGTCTCCTCCATGTCACTCCCGCATATTTACGAATTTCATCCACCCATCTCCCATGTGGTCTTTTATATATATATATATATATATATATATATATTCAGCTTACGCAAACCTCACTCCCCTCCCCTCCTTTCCTTATGACCAAATTCAGATTCAAAATAATCCACCACAAATATACACAATTGAACTCCCTAAAACACATTAATCTAATTAAAACATCTATCAATAAAAACCTATTTACACATTTCCTAAAACGTCAAAGTTAAAAAGCTGTAACCCAAAATTATTTACAATTGCACATAAGTGCCCAATTAAAATAAACCCAAATACCTGACACAACCACTATATTCAACAATCACAGACTTCTCTCCTCTCAGAAACAAGCATAACAACCAAGCACTTTCAGCCACTGCCCTGGCCATTTTCAAGGGCGGACGCAACAGATGTACCACCCGTCACCATCCACGAAATGTAGCGAATGTTCCAGTGCTCGTGCGGCATCATCTCATTTTTACGTTCTCCGTCATTCAGGCGCAGGGACGCCATCTATCAGATGACCCAATAGCCTTTTTCTTTCGTACCTATAAATATCTGTTTGCTAAATGCCACTGAACGACGGAGAACGTAAAAATGAGGTGATGCAGCGCAAGCACTGGAACAATCGCTACGTTTTTCGTGGATGGTGACTGGTGGTACATCTGTTGCATCCGCTTCTTGAAAATGGCCAGGGCAGTGGCTGAAAGTGCTTGGTTGTTATGCGTGTTTCCGAGGGGAGAGAGGTCCACGATTGTTGAATATAGTGGTTGTGTCAGGTATTTGGGTTTATTTTAATTGGGCACTTATGTGCAAAGGTGAGTAAGCTCAAAATATAGATTGTCTAAATAGCACATGAATAATTAAGCAGCTAGATGACATTTGCAATGCTGTATGAATGTAAACTAGAGTATGTGACATCTTGATTGATGGCAAAAAAGTAACTGATCTTATTGATTCAGGTGCCCAGATTGCAGTAGTGAATAGTAATGTGGTCCCTGCCAAAAAATAACAGAGCATAAGGTAATTCTTTCTAGTTGTTTTAATGATAAACATGAAGTTCTGCTGGCAAAATTCCAGATCTCACTAAAGAGTTCTCATGTGGTCATCAAGGTAACAACAGCAGTTTCGAATAACCTCAACACTCAGTGTATAATCCCTGCAAACCTTCAATTTACTTCCGATATTGGAGGTTATTTTTTTAAAGTGCATTAATGCATTGGCATTTTTGAACTTCCCTTTTTGTTGGTAAAGTTCGATTAACACTTAACGCACGTGGGGTGATTGAAAAAAATAGGGCAAAAGTTTGCAACCATAATGACCCTAATATTTTGAGAAACAGCTGGAGAAATTTAATTAAAATTGAGCAAAGAAATGAAAAAGTTCGAAAAATGAGATCAGTGACCAACAAGAGATGGCGCCACAATGCCCAAGAAGAAGCGATAGCCGATGACAGAAGCAGCCCGCGAGAACCACCGAAATGCCCAGCTGACACGGTCCGTGCCAGTCTGAGCAAAACGTCCCCTCGAGGACGGTAATGGAGTATTACCGAAAGTACTAGGGTTATGAAAAATTATCGAAGTAAATGAGGAGGCAGCAAGGGAAAAAACTCATTTAATGACGAGGCCAGATAAATACCAACGGGGAAAAAAATGAAGTGGACCCGCAACTAAATGAAAAACCCCCATGCCGCATCCACATAACGGAAATAAGAATTGAAAGCCAAGCCCCACGTGCGGTAAGTGTTAATCGAACTTTACCAACAAAAAGGGAAGTTCAAAAATGCCCCTGCAAACATGTTTGCCAAGATGAAAGTGGGTCAAGGTCAGATGCTGGTGTCATGGGAGCCAAGCCTGTCAGAACAGCACACTGTTATCGCCGGCTCAGGAGAGCGAAATGAGAACGTGCTTGATAGTTTTTTGCTGCAGGTCGCGAGTGTGACGGAAGATTCGGGCATGTTGAACTTGGATCATATACGAGATTTGGAGTTGCGCAGGGAAGTTTCGGATCTTGAGCATGGCTACAAGCCAAACAAAACCAAAAGTACCAATTTAAAAATGAAAATTGTGTTAACAGATGACATTCCTGTATGCCAAAGGTCACACAGATTATCTTTTCTCGAAAAACAGAGAGTGGAAGAGCAAGTCAATGAATGGCTGAAGCAAGGGATCATTCAAAATAGTTGTTCTGACTATGCTTCACCCATGGTATTATGCAGGAATAAGGACGGGTCCATAAGCCTCTGTGTCGACTACAGGAAACTGAATAGAAAAACTGTTCAGAATAGATTTCCTCTACCGATCTTACAGGAAGTTTTGGACCAGTTGCAATCAGGAATGTGTTTACATCGATCGATTTGAATAATGGGTTTTTCCACGTGGATATGGATGAGAATAGCTTTAAATATACATCCTTCGTGACCCATGAAGGTCAATACAAATTTCTAAAAGTTGCTTTCGGGTTATCAAATAGCCAGAGTGTTTTCCAGAAGTATATTTACCACGTATTTCGTGAGCTCTTGAATGATGGTACTGTAATCGTTTACATGAATGACATCATTATACCTTCGGAACGTGAGGGTGTAAAGCATTTGGCCTGCATCTTGGACACTGCCTTGCAATATGGTCTCGAATTAAACCTAAAGAAGTGTCAATTCTTAAAAAAGAGAATCTAGTTTTTAGGCCACATAATTAAGAACGGAACCATCCGGCCATCGCTTAACAAATCTGCAGCCATTCAAAATTTCCCAGAACCTAAGAGTGTTAAGCAGGTTCAGAGTTTCCTTGGACTTGCGGGATATTTCAGAAAATACATCCCGTGTTATTCAGTCATTGCCAAACTGTTGAGCGACTTGCTACGCAGCACATCGACTTTTTATTTCGGACCTGAGCAACTGTCAGCTTTTAAAGCTCTCAAGAGTGCACTGTCCAACAACCCCATGCTGCACACCTTCAAACAGGATGCTAAGCTGGAATTACATACAGACGCCAGTAAGCATAGCTATGGGGCTATTATACTACAACAGGCTGACGACTGCAAGTTTGGCCCTATTCACTATATGAGCTGAAAGACAACAGCCACAGAAGAGAAATATTCGAGCTATGAATTTGGAAGTCTTGGCAATAATGGAGACACTAAGGAAGTTTAGGAATTACCTGTTGGGCACTAAGTTTAAGATAGTCAGTGACTGCTCAGCCTTCCAACAAACCATGAGTAAGAAGGATTTGACACCTAAAATTGTGAGTGCGCTTTCTCTAGAAGAGTTTGATTATGAAATTTTACTCCGCTTGGGCAAACAGATGAGACATGTGGATGCTCTGAGCCGTTATCGCGTAATGGCCATTTACTGTAATGAGCTGCTGACCTCTAAAATCGTAGCTTCACAAGCAAGTGACGACTATATTAGTGCTATCAAAAAACTGTTGGCCGATGGTAAGGTGAATGACTACGTTCTTAAAAGTGAAGTGCTGTACAAAATAAAAGGTGACAGAGACATCATGGTGGTTCCTCAAGTTTGCAGGCAGGAATCATCCAGGAGGTTCACAAGACGGGTCATTTTGCTGCTGCCTAGACAGAAGAAATCCTTAAGCAAGACTTCTACACCCCCAAGATTAGACAGCAGATTGAAAGCATTATAGCAAACTGTGTAGACTGTATCCTATGCAACAAGAAACGTGGGAAGGGGGAAGGTATGCTAAACCCGACACTAAAGGAAAATATTCCTTTGCATACTTACCATGTCGATTTTATTGGGCCCCTTACATCGACGAATAAGAACTACCAGCACATTTTCACAGTGGTAGATGCGTTTACCAAATTTGTCTGGTTCTATCCAGTAAAGTCTACGTCGTCACAAAGCACAATCGACAAACTAAAACTACAGCAAAACACGTTCGGCAACCCCACATGAATAATTTCTGATAGAGGAGCTGCTTTTGCTTCCAAGGGTTTTGAAGATTACTGTGTCGGACCAGGAATAGAGTATGTGAAGACCACCACAGGAATACCAAGAGGAAATGGGCAGTCTGAGCGAATGCACAGCATCATGATTACCATCCTCGCAAAGCTATCTATTGATGACCCAGCGAAGTGGTACAAATACGTAGCTGACATACAGTGAGTCATAAATAGCACAATTTCAAGAAGCACTAAATACACCCCATTTGAACTGATAACTGGCATTAAAATGAAGAATGCTGGAGATCTAAAAATTAGAGAACTGTTAGAAGAACATTTAAACTGCATGCTACGTTATAGAGATGATATGCGTGAAGATGCTAAGAATAATATCTTGAGACTGCAACAGGAAAATAGTCGACAGTTCAACCGGAAACGAAAACCACCTAAACTGTACAAAGTCAACGACCTAGTTGCAATTCGGAGGACGCAGTTCGGTGCAGGGTTAAAGCTGAGACCAAAATTCTTTGGTCCTTATCGTGTCAAGGCAGTGAAGCCAAAGGATTGGTATGACATCAAGAAAGTGGGAAACCACAAAGGACCGAACAACACATCTACCGCAGTGGACCATATGAAGCCATGGCCTACAGGGGGTCACTGAAGGACTTTCAACTCCTCTTTCAATAGCTGTGAGTATGTGTTTTATTTTACTGTTTTCTTTTGTTGTCTAAATGTCCAGAACAATAATGCCGCCATGAACACTAACAGATGCAGGAGCACTGAGGACAGCGCCTTGTCAGTATGTCCAAGACTGTGGGTTTTCGGTATGCGTCGTCCTGATGGTGCAATGGCGAGATCACTACACAGAGGAAAGAACGCTGGATGGCGTGAGCATCGGACGTCTGCACATCGCTAAAACATGCTCCCAGAGACTAGAGTCAGAGCTGCTGAGTTCTGAAGTGTAAACACTGAGACAGGCGCTGTGTGCCGAAGGATGTTGTGTTAGCCATTTTGTATTTCTTAGTGGAACGAGTAGGTTCCGTTGTTAGTGTAGTCTGTTATATCTTAATGTCAAGTGTAAGTGTACGTCATATTAAATGTTTGTGTTCGTCCAGCTCGTCCATTATTTAAGTTTCAATTTACTTCCGATATTGGAGGTTATATTTTTAACGTGCATTAATGCATTTGCATTTTTGAACTTCACTTTTAGTTGGTAAAGTTCGATGAACACTTACCGCACGTGGGGCTTGGCTTTCAATTCATATTTCCGTTATGTGGATGCGGCATGGGGGTTTTTCATTTGGCCACGGGTCCACTTCTTTTGTTTTTTTCCGTTGGAATTTATTTTGCCTCATCACCAAATGAGTTTTTTTCCTTTGCTGCATCCTCATTTACTTCAATACTTATTCATAACCCTAGTACTTTCGGTAATACTCCTTTACCGTCTTCGAGGGGACGTTTTGCTCCGACTATATATGCTGAGGTTGTGATGAACGAAATTGAAGAAAATGTCCTGCATCGTATGGAAGAAAAACCAGAAGTGTACTGTCGATACGTGGATGATATTTTCATTCTATCAAAACTGAACGAAGAAGAATTAAAAAAATTAACAAAATGTTACAGCTCCTTATTTCCAACTATAGAACTCACTGTTGAAATAGAAAAAAATAATGCAATAGCCTTTTTGGACGTACATGTTATCAAACCCACAGATAAGTTACTATACAGGGTTTATCGGAAAAGTTCATTTGTTCCGGTCCTAATCCCGTACAATTCAGCACATCCTTATCCTCAAAAATGCAATAGTATAAAAACCTTAATTAAAAGAGCATATACGCATTCTGAAAATAGTCAGTTCATCAATGAAGAAATCAAATTCATAAAAAAAAATTGCAGGCAGCTTTGGTTATCCTAACCATTTAATAAAAAAATGGGACACAGAAGTAATAAAGAAAATAAAAAATGCTGTATTAAATAAAAAAGAAGTCAAATATTTAAATGGTTTTCCTTACATTAAAGGTACTACCAATGAAATTAATAATATTTGTAAAAAGCATAACATTCAAATTGGAGGAAAAGTAAATACCATCAAAAATATAGTAATAAAAAATAATGAAAAAATAAAAATGTTAGAAAAAGCAGGTATTTACTCAATTCCTATTACTGAAAATCCTCCAATGGCTTATATAGGAAGTACCAAAAATAAGCTTAAACACAGACTAAAACAACACGTAAAAAACTGGCAGAAAAAAGAAGAAAAACAGCACTTATTCAATACTGTCTGGATAACCAAAAATATCCTAAATTCGAAAATATAAAAATCATTAAAAGCTGTAAATCCGAAAAACACCTCAGAATAGCAGAGTCGGTAATGATTGAAAAAAATAGGACAAAAGTTTGCAACCATTAATGACCCTAATATTTTGAGAAACAGCTGGAGAAATTTAATTAAAATTGAGCAAAAAAATTAAAAAGTTCGAAAAATGAGATCACTGACCAACAAGAGATGGCGCCACAACGCCCAAGAAGAAGCGATAGCCGATGACAGAAGCAGCCCGCGAGAACCACCAAAATGCCCAGCTGACACGGTCCGTGCTAGTCGGAGCAAAACGTCCCCTCGAAGACGGTAAAGGAGTATTACCGAAAGTACTAGGGTTATGAATAAGTATTGAAGTAAATGAGGATGCAGCAAAGGAAAAAAAAAACTCATTTGGTGATGAGGCAAAATAAATTCCAACGGGGAAAAAAAAAAAAAAAAAGAAGTGGACCCGTGGCCAAATGAAAAACCCCCATGCCGCATCCACATAACAGAAATAGAAATTGAAAGCCAAGCCCCACGTGCGGTAAGTGTTCATCGAACTTTACCAACTAAAAGTGAAGTTCAAAAATGCACATTATTTAAGTGTTGTGATTTGATGGATCCATAGGGGGAGTTTCCCAATACCCCACAATTGTCACTGACACTAGGCGTTTCACACCTAGAGTCAGATGTACTTGCAATACAACATAGTATTCATTGAACAAAGAAAAAAAAACACTGAATAGGCCTGCAGTTTATCAATGGGGTTCTTCATGTCACTGCATAGAGGTGACTATAGGAACACTCCACAATTAAAGAATACACATCACACAGACAAACCTAAAAAAAAAAAAAAAAAAAGTTACAACACACACACACACAAATGCTGAGTTAACAAGAAAGAGGTCATCTAACAATGCTGATACATGGCTTTATCCAGAGAATGAATGTACTGCCATCTATCAGTAGCATCTTCAATATTCTTATGGAGATTGCATAAAATTTATTTAAATATTAGAAATTTGAATTAAAAAGCAAAGGGGCTCTAAGCGGCACATACAATCATACATGTTGATGTTTCTGTGAGCTTATGCCAAATTTCAAACCTCTATGTTCAGTAGTTTTGTTTTTCTGTGGGTGACCAAGAGACACAGACCGCCGATTTTATTACTGTAGATTTATGTATGGTGCCTCATTAACCTAAACACCCAGTTTTCAATATACAGGTGCAATGCAATAATTAGTAAAAAAAAAAAAAAGTGTAACTTGTTTTAATTTCTATTTTAAAAAAATGAAATGTGCTACTGGAATCATATTGAAGGGGAAAGATTTCCTTTGTAGTGGACATTTGCATTTGATCAAATTTGACTAGCATTTTTTGGTTTTATAAATGATCTGGAGAAAGGTTGCTAGCTGCTCTAACTGGAAGGAGAAACACAAACTGAAATCTTGGGGAGATGTGTGAAACCAGCCAGGTCAACTCAGACAGTCCTGGCCTACCATTTGGCAGTGTAAGTGAAAAGTCTTATATTAAATGTTGAGACTAAAAGAAAGGGCCACCAAACTGGCTTTATCACGGTCAGAGATTTACAGCCAAATGGCTCATGTGGTACAAATCCAAACTTGAGCTAAGGTCTGTAGCACAATTCTGAGTGCTGACTGGCCCTAGCTCCAAACTGTGTTGTGAATGGTCTCTTTAGAGAAACTATGAAAAGATCAGACTCAGGTTCATGAGTACTGGGGAATAAATTGGGAAGATGTGGAGTTAGCTAAAGAAATATGAAAGTTAACAATAAATGTGGTAGGCATTGGTAGGACCAAACCTAGAAGTGGATATCTGGGGAATATGATCATGATGGCTAGTTTAGTGTGATTTGTTCTGACATAGCAAAGGTTTGAGCTGAAGATCATATATCTTTAGCAAGTGGGACAAAAATGTGTTCCAGGATGGTTATATGGCAACTTGTACATGAGTGCCTTTTGTGTGCTGCTTATGAATTGAATATACGAAAGCCATCCAGAAAGTACTTTTTGAAGATTAAAAAAAAATATTGATAACTAATTTTTAATGTGCGATGAATTCTACATACTTTAATCTACTTTTCAACATATTCCCTGTAAATGTGAAGGCATTTGTCAGATCGTGGCACAAGTTTCTCAATGCCCTCCTCATATAAATCTGCCACCTGGGTTTCGAGCCACCGGTCAACCATCATGTTCAGGTCATCATCAAACCGCTGGCTGGCAAGAAATCGTTTCAAGTGGAGAAACAAATGATAGTCACTGGGTGCCAAGTCTAGGGTGTAGGAATGATGGACCAGCTGCTTCCACCCTAATTTGGTGACCAGGTTTTGCTTCATATTCACAGCATGAAACCTTGCGTTGTCATGGAGAACAACTTCTCCCTTGCTCAGTATGCTGCATCGTTTGTTTTGAATTACAACATTCTCATCAGTGTCTCGCAATAAACAGCCACATTTACTGTCTTGCCTTTAGGCAGGAATTCCACCAGCAAAATTCCTTTCCTGTCCCAAACGACGTTGCACTTGACCTTCCTCATAGGTGTCGTCTGTTTGAATTTTTTTGGCCGTAGGCAGCCCCATGTGTTTCTATTGCAGGGATCACCATTAAAAAATTTTTGAGTGGTTTAAGAGATTTCAGCAAAAATTGAACATCAACTGAAGATAATCATCCCTCTGGATACCCATCAGCTTCAAAAGCAAATGTTTCTATCACTCACATGAATGAAGCAATCAGAAATGATAGACATATCTATCAAAACTGGAATCTCAATTTGGTCATGTTATGTGATTTTTACACATGATTTGGTGATGAGAAGAGTGACAATAAAGCTTGTACCTCGGTTTCTCACACACGATCAAAAGGAGCACCATGTTGCTATTTATGGGGACCTTCAAAATCATGCAGCAATGGAACCACTCTTTATAGAAAATATCGCAGGTGACAAATCCTATATCTGTGACCCTGAAACACAATTTCAGTCATCTAAATGGAAAGAAAAATCTACTCCTCTACCCCAAAAAGCCTGGCAAGTAAAATCAAATGTGATTATGTTGATTGTATTCTTTGATGTTAAAGGTATGATGCATTTTGAATTTGCTCTGGCTGGGAAGACTTTGAACCAGGTTTATTTCAAAAAGGTATTGAAAAGATTAAAGGAAAAAATTTGGTGTGAACAACCACAGCAGTGGATGGAAGCCTTGATCCTGGCTGTTGCATCATGATAATGCACCTGCACATTCAGCACTGTTGATCCATCAATACCTGACCAAATTGTTGAATGAGAAGGACTCTGTTTTTGGTTTATGAAGCATGACACTGTTGCTTGAACCACAGTTCTGCTGTTGTTTCTAATAGTAGGGTGTCTCTAAGAAAGCTATCTATGAGAGAAGCTTAATACTTATTCTTAATACAATATGTCACACTGTGCAGAGGCTTTTTCTCCCAAATATACACTGGTGGAAAGTGAAAAAAGAACACCAAGAAGGAGACGTCTGATACCAACGAAATTTATGCAGCATAATAACGGAATACAGAGGATAACGTGATCAAAACATTATGACAAAATACAGCTGTATTTGCTGGTAAACTGAAAAATAACATTTCCATGTAACATGGTTAGTACGAGGTTGAACCGCCATGAACTGCGTCACACTGTGCAATTCTGGCATGGAGTCTGTCGTACAGATGTTGGATGTAAGTTTGGGGTATTGAGTTCCAAGCATCCTCAACCTGGACGCGTAAATCGGGGATGGTCGTGGCTGGCCGTGGAGACCGGATAAATCGTTGTCCCATAAAATCCTGCACGTGCTCAATGAGGGACAAATCCAGTTAACGTGCAGGCCATGGAAGTTGTCTCACACCCTGAAGTGCATGTTGCGTTGCACGTGCCGTGTGTGGGCGTCCGTTATCTTGTTGGAAAACACCACGATGGACCGACCTTACAAATGACACAACAACGGGCTGAATGATGTTGTTGATGTAGGAGGTGCTGTTTAACGTACCCGGTACAAACACTAGTTGTGTACGGGAGTGAAAGCTGATCGCTCCCCACACCAGGAGACCAGGTGTAGGCCCTGCGTGTCGCTGGCGGATGCAAGAAGGGTGGAGACACTCCCCTGTGCGTCTGCGAACACGCATACGGCCATCGGAGGCTCCCAAGCAGAATCTGCTTTAATCGCTGAACACGACAGATCGCCATTGTGTTCTCCAGTGCAGACGTTGGCGACACCACTGCAGCCGTTCCTGAAGGTGGGCTGGAGTCAGAGGTACACATGCCAGAGGCACACGTGCATGTAGTCCTGCATCCAGTAGACGGTTGCGGATTGTTCGCACAGTCACCTGAGGTGCAACGGCAGCTCGGATTTGCGTTGCAGTGAATGTTCTGCTTGACAACGCTGCCCTTCTTATGCGTCGATCGGTCCGCTCATCAGTTCGTCTGCGACTCTCGATTCCACGTCTTCTCGTGTGGGAATGTTCCTCGAACCATCTACGCCACCATCGTACCACCACCGATACTTCCCATCCAATTCGCTTCGCAATACGACGATACGACCACCCGGCTTCGCGGAGTCAGACTAGACGACCTCGCTCAAAGTCCGATAACTGCTGAAAATTTACACGTCTTCCATGTCCAGGCATTGCAGCTTCTTCAGGGTCTTCGCACGTGTCCGTACGCCGACGACTGATTACATTCACTTTGCCGTACTCCTTAAATACCACCGACGATAATTTGCATATTGTGCCGTGCTGTGGCGTAAGCGCTCACCGGTTGGTCCCGAAATTAACATCACACCTACATAAACTCGACCCCATTAACATATGTAAATTTCATGATCCGTCCGCCTATACCTTCTTGGTGTTCTTTTTTCACTTTCCGCCAGTGTAGATCGAACTAAAATGTGGGATTTAAACATAATGACAATTTATGTGGTTCTGTACAGTTAATTGTTTGAATATTTTTCTAGAAGGAAAGAAAATCTTCACACAATGTTGCAGAATTCTTTATATTTCCTTTAAAGAGTTGCCATTTTGGAGCTTCAAAATTTCCAGTTGCGATATTGGATCATGCAGTTGAAGCTGTGATGTAAATGTACGCTGTGAGTTCAGTAATGTGGGAAATAAATTTATGTTACCTGTTAATAATATATTATTTTTTTCAAGTAATTCAGACTCCTGCTCTAATTCCTTTCATAAAAGTAGTAACTTCCGCTCAACTTCTAGTATTGATCTAAGTGTTATACTTGCAACATCACATTTCATTAAAAGTTCACTTTATTCTTTTAACTTCATTGACAAACAAGGTCCAGAATAATCTGTGATTAGAAAAAGCCATACTTTTATCTTGATACAATTTACAACACAATTTAATATAGGATCTGATTTTGCTCCTTGTTTCTTTTTTAATGATTTTTCCTGACATAAAGATGCAGTGATATTTATCATTTTTTCTCAGAATGTTTTTCCAACAAGCCACACATCCCATATGTTTCCCTACCATACTAAGAGCAACAATAGTACAAATACTTTCAAACATAGTCCAGATGTTTGAGGGATTGTCTGTTCAGTTTAGAGTTTTAGTTTTTCATATATGTCAGATCCTTTTGGTACTTTTAACCGAAGTTGTAGAATATAGACGAACGCGCAAACCCCGTTCACAGAAAGTTTTCAGAATTTGCAGAAAATTTTTTGGAAGTAAAAAAAAAAATGATTTTTTACCCTCCAGGAACCAGTTACAAAGTAAATATAAAGAAAAAGTGTCGCCAGATGTCACTATCTTCGTAAAAATGTTTATATTCACGTAGTAAACATCACATTCACTATACAGTACAAAGTCTGAAATCCGGACATTTTTCTATGGTTGAGAGCAAAGCTGCCACCATCTATCGGCAAAAAAACAAGACACTTGGAAAATTCGGGCAGTCGGTGTTTTCTTTAAGCTCACATATATATTTATACATACAGTAAAACCTCAACGAACTGCGACCAAAAAAAATATGATGGCCAGTGCTGTAATTTTGGGGTTAAGAGCCGCAGCTCTTAAGTTACCAAAAAGTGAAATTCTTTGGGTGTGTGACCCTTATGCTGAAGCGGCTGTTATGCCGAATTTGTTTTTGGTAAGACTTTGTCTTCTTTTTCACAAACTGGACTGTGATCGCCCCCACCTCCTTTCTGTTCATACGTAACTGAACATGGAAAGCAGATGAGAAACTCGGTCAGGATTAATTCGTAAAATAAATTTTGTTTCTTTTTAAAGCCGGCCGCTCTGCGATGCAAAAGCCCGCAGGTGCCCCTAAATGCAACACCCACGGGAGAGTAGAGAGGTAATATATGGACTATGCAGGCTTTCAGCGAACATTCCTTAAAAATAATAATAAAAAAAAAATGCCTAACTTCTAAAGTTTTCATCGGATTTTGACGAAATTTCGTATGGGAGTTTATTTTGACATGTCTTGGTTACTGTAAAATTTGCATTTGGTTATTTAAAAAATTGGAGAATTTTTTTTCATAAAAATTTCTCCCAGTACAACTTCCGCAATGCAGGCAGTTGAACTATCCACACGGTAGTGATTCATTGCCAAAGGGTAGAAGCTTTCAGAAGCTTTCACCCCCCTCACCTTGCGAACTCATTCCCCCACAATGACCCATCGGTCACCTGTAAAGAAAGACATTCTCTGTGATCAAAAACCGACGCCCTCCCCTCTTTTATAAACTTTTTTTTTTTAATGTTTTCTTCTGTTCAAGCCGAAGAAAACACAAGAACCTCTCCTTCATGTTTAAATGCAGTGTTTTAATGTATCATTTTTACCATGTTCAAGCAGAATGAAAAAGATGATAGCCGACTTCCGTACAACTCAAATTTTGTGCCATTTCGTGCAATTTCTGTACGTTTGGAGTACATTTTTCAACAACATGCGAGTTCCGTAAGTTAAATTATTTCCCCGTACAGTAAAAGTTACTTGAATTTTTTTTTATGAAATCATTCTGCACTTTAATAAACTTAGTGATGGTAAAATTCGTGATATGATTTTGAAACAAGGCATGCATGACAACGAGTCATAAAATGATCGTGAATGTGAAGAAATTGAGGAACAAAAAATTCCGATTGATAATCTGGTAGACCTTTTGGACAAGAAATTGAGTGAAGAAATTAAGGAACAAAAAATTCCGATTGATAATCTGGTAGACCATTAAAGGACTCGAGCAACAAAGTTTTATAACAGAACAAGAGATTATGTGCGTATATAGAATCAGAGAAACTTCTGAATGAAAAGCCTAGGCTAATGAAGCAACACACGCTGACTGAAATGTTTAATGTAAACAAAGCAAGCATTTCAAATGCGTGAGGCATTTTGTGCTTCACGCTCATTACCTTTAATTTTATTTTAGCGATATTTTTAATTTTCACTGTACTATAGTATTAAATTGTTTTCAATTCTGATAATTCTCGTATCAGCTTTGTTTCTCATAGTTTAATTTTTGTAACGAATCCAATACGTTTAAAATTAGCGTTTTGCAGTCAATTTTTCAAAAAGATCTAAAATCCAAACTTGTCGAAGTCTCGAGGAGTTCAAGTTTCGGACTTTGTACTGTACCAAGGCTAACTGGCAGCTTCGATGGGATTATCAAAGATTCCGCTCTAGCAAATATCCGCCGTCTAGAATAACCCACAGTCGGGAAAGGTAGCGGAGGGACTTCATTCCATCTCGACCATTATATTCGTCCACAAGTGAAATTTTATATTCTAGGACCACATAACAGAAATATTTTTTTCCCAATGAATTTTCTGCACATTTTTGTATGGTTTAAACTTCGAAATTTGGCAACTTAATGTTTGTTGCAGTGAATGATCTTGCACGTGGAGAGGAAATCACTATCTCTCGTGCGGTTAGTTTGTGTTAAGTTTTATCGTGTTCTTTTCGAATATCGAGCTGATTTAATTGTCACCTTTTGATTTTCTTTAAACTATAATTCTTTTGTTGTTGTTGGCGATTAAGATGAACTGCAATTTCTCAAGTTCAAAGCAGAAAGTGAAATGTCGCTTTTGTGGTGAAGAAGTCTTGAAAAGAATTACGGCGTGCACCTTCAGCGTAAACACAATCAAAACAATTTTGTTGATAAAAGAAGCTCTGGACAAATATCGATCACTACCTTTGTGAAACCTCAAGCTAGTAAACATGGAAATATTAGTTCTTCATGAGAAAGTATTGACAGCGGAAATGTGCTAACGTCTACTACAACTGTTTTCACAAGTGAACATCTTACGAATAATGATGCTCATATGAATGATGTTTTCTCAGAAAATTCTGAAGTACGTCTTTCAGAGATAGAAGAAGCCCCTGTCAGCAATGCATAGCTGCCATTCCTTCCGATTTACTTGGAAAGCTTCCAATTTTTGGGCGTCTTTCCAATATTCCGATCGGAAAGTGATTTCTTCTGATTTTTCATTCTCATACCAAAAAATCCCTATTTTTGTCTCCCCATTTCAAGAGCAAAAAAATAACAAAAAAATCTTTATTCCACTTCAAAAAATCCTTAACACGAGATGATTAAAAAGAAAAAAATATCGGTTTTCTTCTTACACGTGGACTTTTGGATGGATCCAAGTACCTTCCCCTGCGCAAGCGGCACAACGCTGGTGACAATTCCCATCAGGCTATGCAACTGCGTAATGTAAGGTAACAATCACGTTCTCTTTCTCGCTGTTCGTCCCCCCTCCCCCGTTCTCCTTTTCAGACAACGCATTGTTCGTACCCGGGGTCGCAGCTTCTCAGAAGCCAGAATGGGCGTGTCTTGCATTCCAGCACTCTCAGTTCGAAATGCTATTTCAGAACGTAGTTATCGTAGAAAAAAAAATTCAAACGGATTTTAAATCTGTGGAATTTTTAAGCCCAGATCGATACCCAACATGACGAAAGTAAGCAAAAGCTGCCAGTTTTGTGAAATTAAAAATGCATTAGGAATGGTTTCGTAACTTATAAATTTGACCTAACAAAAGAATGCTGCTATAAAAGGAAGTTAAAAAAATAAAATAAAAATAAAGTCTCAATGTTCATTTGAGCCTGTGCTTCTCCAGCAATGATTTATTTTGCTGGTCCATTAGTCAGTAAGTTTTCTACGCTTTTCAGCCATGCTTTTTTTGTTCGCCGCTCGTTAACGTGCATAAAAATGTCTTGGCTTGATTCAATGAAATTAATATGTTGGGGTACTATTTTTTTCCTCTGCAAATTGCATCTCTTTAAGCTGTTACTGTTTTACTACAGCAGTTTTACTCGCATTTCTTTTCAAGTGTCAATAAATTTAGTATTAGTGATTTGCTATGAGCAGCAATATTCCGTGATGCGTATTCTGCGGAATTCCCGTGTATTGCAAAATCTTCAAAAAATGAAAAATATGCATTTTGCACTGCGTGTCATGTAATTTCAGCGTTTCGCGTGATGGAAGGAATGATTATTACTAATCATATTTCTAGTGCCCAGCATAAATCTAATGTTGACTGCGTGGAAAAAAACAAACGAAATTAACTTCCTTTGTTAAAAGTTTTAATGAACTGGATGTGATTCGTGCAAAATGTTTATTCACTTCGTCTTTAGTTGAGCATAATTTACCAATTAGTGTCACTCATTTATTTCATTTTTTGTTTGTTTGACTGTCTCATCGTCCGTCTCTCCGTAAGATAATCCTAGCATGAAAATGGTTTGTTTTTGAAAACATTTTAGTTTGTTCCGTGACGGCGTGGGATATGATCCTATTGTATTTGGGGATCAAAGGGTGTGGAACATTCTTCCTTTTAGATGCAAGCTTCCATAAAAATAAATTTTTATCTCTTTATAGATCATAATGATATAGCATAGTAATGAGAAATTCTATATGGATAATCGAAATAAACGTGCCGATAAATTCAAACATCTGTAGTCATATCAATTAAAAGTTGATACTTGAGTTAGGTAACATATCATTTTTTAATCGATATGTTCAGTACATTTAATCAATATGCGCAACAAGTAATTTCATTGGATATATCGATTAAAAATTTCATCGAATATATCGATTATTTTTTTTATGATTTCCGGTTTCTGAAAGTTGGCAGGTATGGCAATGTCAATGATAAATTTGAACTTATTCTTCAGCATATTAAGAAACTGGAGAAGGAAATAGCAAATATGAAGCGGAGTGAAATAAGTGCCTTCAGCAATTATAAGAAAAACCAAAAGGATAAAGAGGAAGAGCAAGATAATAACGCAAATCTTGTATATGTTTTTCAATCCTGCCGGTCCATCTCGAACATAGCTTCTTTTTTTGATGAATTTGATGACTGAACATGCACCATTATATGCTGCACATGTGTGCTGAATGGGATTCCTTTACCTGAAAAAAAAGGCTTCAATTGTCATCCTGCAGTCTTTGTATATGATACAGAAAATGGAACAGATTTTCCTGTAGGCTGCAATTTGCCCAATACATTTAGATGTCTAAAGAGATGTTTAAAAGACCCACTTGTCGAGTAACATGCATCAGAAGTCAACAGAATTAAAAGGAAAAGCTGAAAAAGTAGAAGCTTATCAAAGAAAAGAAAAGGAGGTTGGCATGCATATTGGTCATATCGCTTATAGACTATTATAAAGGTAGTCCATATAGTGACTTTGAAGATGAAATTGCTGTTAATGTACAAAATGGCTGTAATATGGGGACATTAATCATTCAATAGCATTTGCCCAAAACTTTTTAACGTATGTTTCTGATTCTATTGTGTGCCATCTGAGAAAGTTTATGAATGAACGACAAATTCAAACTGGATTTCCGCCACCCTTAAAAATAATAGCAGACAAAGCGACTTAGAAACACCATACTCTACACTTCATTATGGCTATGACTGTTGTTCCAGACTCCAATCAACTTATTCATGCCATCTATTTGGGACACCATGTGATCAAAGCGCACAGCGGTCAAGCTATGGTAGACAGTATACTCTCTTGCATTTCTCAGTGGGGTGTAACAAAGAAGCAATTTATTGGAGGTAGCTTTGATGGCCAGTATTTTAATTTGGGTGTGCCTAATTATTTAAATCAACATTTTGCAACTACAAAAGAAAATAATAAAACATTTTATTATGACTGGGACCCCATGCAATAAAGCAGGTCTAGTCAATGACCATATGAGAAAAAAATCAAAATTTTCATGGGTTGTGATGATATCTCAAACAATAACTTCAATTTTTAATGAATTCAATTTTGGGAAAGAATATGAGAATTTAAAAGATGTCAGTTCCCAATTAAATGTGCAAGTTCCTAATGAAGGACAGGACAAATTTTAAAATCCCTGTTTCTTTAGTGAAACAAGGTTTGCAAATCACCAAAAATATTTATAAGAACTTTAGATAGGACTTTAAAGCTATTATAACCATCCTAAAAGAACAACAAGTGGAATCTATTGATGGAAATTCTGTTCAAAGAGAGAGGGCAACAAATGCAAATTAATAAAATTTTAAATTCTGCCTTCGACTCTCTGGGTTATGTGACTTATATGACATGACCTGACCAGTTTAGCAAAATTATATGCATTTTGCAGAAAGTAGATATTCTCCCTCATGACCGATATTATAGCTTTATTCGCAAAGTTAATTATCTAAAAGCAATGTCCTCTGCTGTTGATTTAGAAAAATGTCCTTGCAGTAACAGTAAGACTTCAGAAAATTTTGAAGATTAATTTGATCAAGTGGTTTGTTTTTGGCCCACTTGCCATCCAGACTCTGTATCTTAGACACTGTTGGAGCATATCAAGATGTTCCTCTTTTTTTTTTTTTTTTTTTTTACAGAGCCTGAGGACTTAAATGATACCCGCAGTCAAGCAAAGAAAGCAAAAACTGATTCTAGTGCCAGTAAATTGGTAGTTGACAGTGAATTGTGTGATTTTTCTTTGCACACAGCACAAGAACTGTTAACAAATGTGTTTACCAAGGATGATGTAATGATATTTGAACATATAAAAGTTCTGACAGACTTAAAACTCCTAGCTACAAAAATAAAACTGAAAGGAGTTCCTTTAACAGCTGCATCTCAAACGGAGAAGTTTTTGATTTCAGCACAAAAACTAGTTTATGATTTAAAAGATGTATCCCCATCTGAGTTGCAGCTTCAGTATAGGAGGTTTTTAGTTAAAATTGAAGATATTGTAAAACACATGCCTGCAAAAGAATTTAAAGAGTTGACTAGCATGGATCTGATAAAAAAATTCTTTCCAGCAAGAAATCATTATATAAAAGCATTGAACTAATAATGCACTCAATATCTGTAGCTTCAATTATATCATCAGTGGAATCTGTGTGCAAATCTTTAACATCCATCTATGAATATCATAATAATAAGAGACTGCCTTTAGTGAAGAAACAGCCCACCATGAGATATCAGTGAATGGACCTCTACCATCACCTCCTAATAGCTTAGCAGGCCCGCGCACCGATTTGTGATGTCACTAGAGTAGTCCGTAGTCGCGGAGAGGAGCATTACGGCGATGTGCGAACGAACGCGTCTTTACGTACACCAACTAACCAGGTCGTGCGTTCTTTTAGAGTTTCACTGCATTTAAATAAGAACTTGTGTGTTAGTTTTCATATAACTGTAGAGTTAACAAGTTTGCTTAATAATCTTTTAAAATACAGAAGAAAAAGAAATTGCAGCGTAAAATTTAGCGTAGCAATAATTTCGACTTGAAAGGGTAAGCAACACAGATTTGTCAGTTTAATGAAAGCATCCCTGTCATTTCACTGGAAGTGATAAACCATTTCTATAATCGAAATTATAAACTGTTGTCGTAGTTTCACTTGAAGTTATAGTATCTTTATAGTTAACCGAACGATTCCTGTACTTGTGAACAAATCGTTCTTGTACTTGAAAGATTAGTTTGAGGGTCCATTACGAAGTATCGCCGTCGTTTCAAAAGATGTTGATTGACATATTTAAGGAATCAGATTTTTCATTCATTGCAAACTTATGACTATGAAAATTTTAATAATGAAATAATTCCTTTAGTGAAAATGTATTTTATATGCAATCCGTGATCACTAATATATAAAAAAAGGTCAAGAAAAACTGAACTTTTTTCTGTGCTTTTTAATTATTACCAAAGGCTCAATAAAACACGTTTTACCATACATACAGTGAATTGCTGCTTGATCTACTGATTGCATCAAATAAATTAAGATTTCAAGAAAATTATGCAATTGCTACATTATTAAACGTACAATAATGACATAACAAGTTTTCCTAATTTTAGTACGCCGCCCCGGTGGCGCAGTGGTCTAAGGCGTTGGCCTCTGATCATTTGTCCGTAAGGGGTCCGGGTTCGAATCCCGGTGAGGCATGGATGTTGTGTTTGTCTTACGGCACTGGCTCTCTCCCTTCCCTGGAACCAGTGACCCTAAATTAGGGACGGGCGACTGCTTATAGCCCATTGAGTTGCTCACGGTGGTCGTTAAACCTCCAATCAAAAAAAAAAAAAAAAAAAAAATAATTTTAGTACCATCTAGTTATGTGTTTGGACAACTTCATTTTGATAAGCAAATGTAAAGTTTATAATGTTTGTCTTCCAGAGCACTATTTCAAAAAAGTTACCTTGTCAAAGTTCAACACATCTGTATTAAGTATATTAGTAGCATTAAGCAAAACTATTTAGATCCACAATATAAGCATTTCTTTTTATCTGCAAAAATACAAGTAATTTATTGGCAGAAATTTCCTGAAATTTGATTTTCAAGAAGTATTCAGCAAAACTGCCAATGTACATATAATTATGGTTGTGTAGTTCTTTGTGTATCACAAGCACAATTTGATTATGTGTCCGTTAGCTGTTCCTTGAAGAATTTCAAAGACACGTTTCTAAGAAAATCTGAAATTTGTTCCAATAATTTCTTAAAGTATTTTTTCAGATAATTATTATATTTTTTTGAGAACGTGACAAATGCACATGCAGTTATTGTACTGAATAAATCTAAGCGATTGTTTTGGTACTATAGGATGTATTTTAAAAGATGTACATGTTTCATTATAAACTGACTAACTTGATGTACCATTTTCTCAGAAACTATAAAAAGCAATGGTATAAAATTTTGCACAAATGTTTTGTCATTGCTAAAGCTATTGAAAAAGATTGTTTTTTCCTTTTTTTATGATTTTGGTTTCAAAATAAATTCTATGAAGGATTGAAGAAGTTTTTCCCCATACAAAAATTGACACCCACCCTCACGTTTGGAAGCACACTTTCCAGTAGTTATCGGATAATATGAGATATATTAGTTCCAGTTATTATTGCTGTAGCTTGTGAAGACACAGTGCAGGAAGTCTGGAAACAGATAAGTCTAGATAAATGAATAAAAAGTTGATCTCTCATTTTAAGCAAATATTTTCAAAAAAAAAAAAAAAAAAAAAGCGAGTATATATTTCTACTTGTATTTTAAAAATCTTGTTTGTTTAGAACATAGTTTCCACAATATGTGGATTCATGTCGATCCACGTACTTTTCTTTCTCTTAAAAATAACAATATCCAAGGCTTAAAAATACCATGCCCGAGATGCCCAGAGCATGTAAATCATTCGTCTGGGCAGGTAAATAAAACATCTAATTGCCTGTGCTTGGTAACTAAATTTTAAAATAAAAAAAGTTTGTAATAAAATTTCCTACTACACAAGAAAAAAGACAGTCATCACATGTCGTGTTTCATGTCATTGTTAATTAATGGAAGTTGTATTATTGTTACGAAGTACCAAGGAAAGAGTAATATCACACCTTTAATTATGTTATGCTCTACGCCCAGAAATCGGAAACCTAGTTTTGCTCCAAATTTTGTTTATAATCAACAACAGTATGCATGCCTCTGATGTAACTGACCTCATGTTTAGTGACAAAGGGAGACAACTTTAACAAAAGGAACATGGCAGAATCACTAAATTTCCGAAACACCAGTTTCATCATCGTACCATTTCATACCAATTTTAGCATCAGCATCTTAAAAATTGATATACACACGTTTGTGCATTGAACATTTGTAATACAGACCCTTAAAATGGAAGTGCAAACATGTAAAAACAGTTCATATTTTTAACTTAAAAAAAATAGGGTTCTGGTTTGTTATCTTAAAAGATACATTTTCCTGCGCATCCAGCTTTTACTACCTGGGCAAGTAAATAATTTCTTGCCCAGGTAGTACTGATATATTTCACCTAATTTTTAAGAAATTGAATGGTTTTGATAAATTCCCATCCTACCACAGATAGAGCATACACACTGCTCACACGAGAGTTCTTCAATGTGTTGGTTTGTAGAAAAATGCTTCAAAATCTTTAAACGGACATTTTAAAGGCAAACTTACTCCTGAACTATGTGTGAACTTCTGTTTTTGTGCATTCATATCTAATTTTTGCTGTCTATACTTGATTCAGTGTTTGTGTTCCTTTAGTAATAAATATTAAAAATGATAATTCAATGCAATTCTCTATGTCTGCAAACACAAAAGATGTATTTCACATGGCAACAAGGCCTTAGCATTTATATAAAGGACATAGGCATGTTAGATGTGTACATGACATACATATATTTCGTATAGGCTATAAGTATTTTACAAGCATTTGTGCCCAGAAATAGGGACCCCAAAAAAGTTAATCTGGCGCTGCCTAAACACTTAAATAACTAAGTACGAATGTATCAACATATTACTCTTGGGATCAAAAACATGCAACTCTTATTATTCTGTGTCCATAATAAAAAAAAAAAGTTTAAAATCCCTTCCTAAATATACATATTTTACTTTGAACTTATTTGATACATTGGCAAAAACATGTTATGGGTTACTATAACAACACAAGTAATCTATTCTTTCCATTACAAACATAAATTTCATTTTTCAAAAATCTTTTCAGTGCTTTGACTTCCCGCTGTGAGATGCATTAGATTATAAAATTAGCCAAATTTAAATTTTCTAGTTCAAAATTTTTATTTTACGAGTAGTTTAAAATAAGGTTAACAAAAGGTTTCCACGTACCTTAGAGTTGAAAATTTTCACGCTTTATTGCTGTAATCCATTTTGAGAACCTCCCCATTAGTAGGGAATTTGAATACTTTTAATATTCCTCTATGAAAATAAATTTAGTTGACAATTTGACAACAACAACCACGCACATTCGTAGTCACGCTTACACAGAGTGAGCAAGCTCATGCATGCTCGACCACCCACCACGGACATCAGCCTACTCTCCCCTACGTCACGCAGCTTCCGGCGTTCGGTGCACGGGCCTTCTAAGCTATTAGGGGGTGATGCCTCTACCCACAAAATGCGATTCTATTATTTCTCGGGCAATGAATCAATATTTTTGTAAGCAGAATGACTGGCATTTTGTGCAAAGAGGTCACACTCTTAAGGATTGGGCTATTTCTAAATCAGTTGACAAACTAAATAGATAAGAATTCATCTTTTCCTTTCATGGATTTGTAGTTTTTCTTTTGGCAAGTGAAGTAACTTTTTAGTCCATTTTAAAATCAAGTTATTTTTAAAATTTTACAAGTTATAATAAAATATTTTTTTCCAAAATTCGTTTGTCTATGACTCAACACATTTTTGCAGAAAATTTTTGGTTAAATATTTGTGTTCGCAGAAAGTTTTTGGTTGTATACAACTCTGCTTGTAGCTAAGCACTCCCAATCAATTAACTCTTACTAAAATCTGTTTTAACACATAGTTTTTTTCTTCACTTGGTTGTCACATGATAACTTAATCCTGACTGTTGTAGCACAGCTATTTGCTTGTCTAAGCTTTATTTAATGTTAAGTTTCCATAAAAAAAATGTGAATGTGCACACATTTCAGCAAAACTTCATGATGTATAACTAAACACTATTCTGACTAAAAAGGTTGTTACACATGTTGACACATATACTGAAAGTTTTTTTTTTTAATATATTTTCTGAATTTCTGGAATATACTTTCCAATTATGACAGTTTTATTTCCACCTTTAGTTTCAAATGCCTATTTTTTAATAATTTTATTTGAAAATACATCAAAGAAATAATCATCATCAAAACACACATAGGCATGCATTAATTTTATATTTTATTTTTCTACTTCTGTGTGGCAATTTGATCTTGGCATCTCTGTTCCATAAAAAGAAGAGTGCTTTATGTATTCATGTTTGATAATGTGAATTGGCTGTGGGTCTGTTCATGCCAATTCCCATAAAGTCCATGTCACCAGTATTTCAGTGTTGTTTAGTTAGGTAACTGCAGGGACATCTTAGGTATGTAAAACTGTGTGTTGAAATGGATTTGGTGATAAATCCTTGCATAGCTTAAGTGTAAAAGAACTGAAAAAGTTCCTGGCATATTTTTGTTGACCTTATTTTAAAATCCAAAGTATATCAGTTTCTTCTTACATCTAAAATTTGCACTTCATTGTTTTCTGCCTTCTCTATATGTAAATGAAAAGGATTCTATATGTAATTTTAGGCAGTTTTATGTAAGTGAGTGTGTGCTCAGATGTCTTTTTTTTTTTGTTGTTGTTGTTTTGTGCTAAAACTAATTTTGATTTAATTTCCATCTGTTTATTAGCAAGGAAGAACTACAGTTTGTTCAGGAAGATATTAGGACAAAGTTACAGGATACCAATAGAATATTGGAAGAAAAAGTTCTTTTCAATGATACAAGTATGTTCAGAGTTGTCTTATGGTATCTCTGGTTAATTGAATGTTTTGAAGTTAGTATTGCTTTTTTTTTTTTTCAATTTCCCTATAGCAAAATACTATAGTATGTATATTGCTCAAATTAAATGGCACTTTGTTCCAGAATCACATGATCAGACTGAATGTTTTAACTCTTTGCAATTTCCTTTGCTTTTTTTTTTTTTGCAGTATGCTTTTATCAGTGTTTTATATGAACCATGAAAATTCTTCTTTGATGTATTACACACTTAAGCATTTTGCCTTTAGTGTAGATTGATATACTTTGTGTGCATTATGTTTAAGAAACAGACTGTACAGTATAGTAACTTTTTTTTCGTGTTTTCTTAGTTTAATTTTCATATTTGATTTAGACCACGTTTTTTGAAAAATGCTTTAATTTTCATATTTGATTTTGACCATGTTTTCTGAAAAATGCTTTAATTTGCATATTTGGGTTTGGTCACATGTTCTCAGAAAAACAGTTTTAAGAAGCTTCCAATAAGTTTCAGTAGATATTCATAATCAAACTCCATTGCTCCCAGCTTTTGGCTTATGAATAAATATTTGAGAATGCATGGAAACTGAAAAAAAAAAAAATCCTCAAGAACTAAGTGTGCAGTTGATTAAAATGCAAATTTTCTTTTTGGTGTCTTAGATTTCTTAACTATATATCATCATCATCATTGTCAACCATTATCAATCCACTGCTGGACGAAGGTCTCCCCAAGTTTCCTCCACAACGGTCTGTCTTGTGCCAGTCTCCTCCATGTCACTCCTGCATACTTTCGAATTTCATCCACCCATCTCCCATGTGGTCTTCTTCTGGGTTTTTTCCTGCCCCTTGGAATCCAATCTAAAATTTCGGCTGTCCATCGATGGTTTGTCCTTCTGACAGTATGCCCAGCCCATTGCCATTTCATGGATTTAAATCTGATCATGATGTCTTCCACTCTTGTCATTTTTCTGATCCACGAGTTCCTCTTCTTATCTCTCCTGGTTACACCAAGCATGCACCTCTCCATGCTGCTTTGAGTTGTCTGCAGCCTTTGTATGTCTCTTTTAGTTAAGGTCCACGTCTCTGCACCATACGTAAGCACTGGAAGGATGCATTGATCAAACACTTTTCTTTTAAGACATAATGCTCTTGAAAATTATGCTGTTTCTTCCAAAAGCTCTCCAGGCAAGTTTTGTACGCCGATTAATTTCTTCATCAATGTGACCCTCACTTGATATCTGCTGTCCAAGATAAACGTACGTGCCTGTTATCTCCAGCTTTTCTCCATCAATTGATAAATCTTCATTTCTTGTAAAAGCATTGAACATAACTTTTGTCTTCTGAAAGTTCATTTTTAATCCCACTTCTTTACTCTTGTCAGCAAGTTCCTGGGTCATATTCTGCAGCTCTGATGGGGTAGTTGAAAAAATGACTACGTCATCAGCAAAATGAAGGTGGGTTAGATAATCTCCATTAATCTTTATCCCCTTGTTTTCCCAGCTCAGCGACTGAAAGACACCCTCCAATGTGGCATTAAAGAACTTCGGAGATATGGTGTCACCTTGTCTCACTCCCTTTCCAATTTTTATGTGTGTTGTATTTTTAAACAGCCAAATCTTTGGACTTGCATTTTCATAGATGTTATTAATAATATTAATGTATGCATCTTCAATACCGCAGGATTTCAGAGCCGTTGTAACTGCTGATGGTTTCACCGAATCAAAGGCTTTTTCATAATCGATAAAAGCCATGCACATTAATTAACTATATATATATATATATATTTATCTAAGTATGCATACATGGAAGATGGTTTGTGTTCCTAGTGGGGTTAAAGTAGTATAGACTAAGGGAGAAGCTGTGACTTTATTCTAGGTTCATGACAAACAAGAAACTCTTAAAGAAATTAGATCTATAGTCACATTGGTCTTCTTGTTCAAAGTAAACTTTCATTCTACATTCAGTGTTTGAACAATAAATTAATCGTAGCAATTCTTTACTTCACATTATTTGTGCAGATTTGATACCACTGGAGGTTATGCAATTCGTATCTCAATTTGTTTCTCAAGATGATTGTCATATATAATAGCTAATAATGCATAACATACCTTTATGTAGTTCTTCAGTGGTCTCAGTTTCTTGTAGTTATTTCTTGATTTTTGATTGAAATTATCAATTTAAAAGTTTAAGAATGATGTGAGAGCATAAGGTTGGAAGTAAAGCAATAAAATAGAAATTGAATAAAAATGAGAATGATTGGATGAAAGTGCGTAGTTAAAAGGCTAAAAACATGATCTACCCAGTCCTTCAGCTGTGCCATATGCATTTCAGTCTAATGTGTCTTTACCATCTTCAGTGGGAGCTGGATGCTGACTAGTACGTAATGCAATAATTCAACTTGCTTACTAATACTGTTATGTTATCAATATAAGGTACCAACGACGTGCCGAGACAATTTCCATAGAAATCTCTATGCCAAAATAACCTCAGAACATATAGCATTTTATCTGCATTTTTTTTATTGGTATTATAAAGTTCTTACATATGATTAAAATTTCCTCTAGTAAAGGCAATCTCAAAATATCACAGGATAAAGTATCAAACGTTTTTGATCAGCATAGTTCAAAGTATTATCATAACGACTCACCTGGACCTATCATGAATCTATAATCCTTTTGGCCAAAATTCTTCATGTCTATTAAACAGCTATTATTATCTTGACTATGCATATAAATTCTTGCCATTAGCAAATCCAAGTGTAACAATATCCTTCAGAGTTAGTGCATAGGAATCCAGTCTTGCGCGAGGAACCCTCGTGTAGAAGTAGAGGCCCGAAGATCACATGAAGATAAAGAGCATAATTGAACTACAATCCACTTTCTGTGAAACTTCCAAGCAATGGCACAATAACAATAATTGATTATTAAACCTTAAATAACAAAATACTGAATAAAATGAAACTATTAATGATATGGTAAAATTTGAAGGTTAAAATCATATTGGCATTCACTAAAATGTCTAAAATGGTCCCTCAACTCGCCATCTGTACCCCAATACAGGACATGTTTTGGGTCACAATATCAGTGTCCATTCTCAACAGTGGTGTAAGGAAGACTTCTCTCGGATCATATACACAGTCGAGTCACATTATTGTGACCACCTCCTACTTTTGATGTCAACAGCTTGTAGCCAATGAAAGAAGGCACATGTTGTGAGCTGGCTTGGAGGGTATATAAGGTGTGCTGTAGGCAATCTGAAAACATATCACTCGTTGCTGTCATGGATAAAAGGAGCGATTTATTAGCTATTATTACACCTTTCATCTAATCTTAGAGCATTACGCCCTTCAGCTTGGTTGTCAGTATTTCAGAACGTACATTTGTACACTTGAGTTCCCAGTTGGTTTCTACACTCGTAATGTCTTGGGGTAAAATCTTGAGCCCTCAACAGATCAGGATTAAAACTGTGGTCTCCATGAGGGTTGGTCTAATGCGGGTGGCACACCAGGGCCTCCATTGTACTACATTACTCTTTGTTGATACTGTTAGTGCATTTTACTATTAACTTCCAGGTGATCAACCTTGTTCACTCCAATTTCCCTCTTTTATTGATCTGATATCCCTGGTGTTTATGTCGATTTGTGATTTACACCTATATTTCATATTTCTTTTTGCTGAACTTTTTTTTTTTTAATTCTTTTTTTTTTTTTTTTCTCTGTTTGTCAGTACTTTAATGCAGTGTGAATACTATTCCCTACAAACTTTCAATCACCTTACGAAAAATGCAATTCATGAGGCAACCTTATGGGTTGTCTTATGTTATAAACGTGCTTTTGATTAAAATATACATAATATCTAAGGTATTTTACCTGATATTGTCAAAGTATTTCGCACGTTGTTTGCTCTGTGAGGCACGTGCTCCCGGCCCGAGAGGTCCCTTACGTTACGGACCTTTGGTTAGTTATAAGAAAATTTTTTTGCAGAAATAAAACAGTTAAGTTATATATTTTCAGTTCCACATTCATTCATTCGCACAATCAAACGTTTAAAATTTACTATTAATTACAAGATTTTAGTAGATAGAGTTATACTCATCGGGTCAGGAGAAGTCTCACAAGGGGTTTGCTGTTACGGCGAGCGCTTTCAGCGGTGCTTAACCGCCATCTTCGGGCCTCTACTTCTACACGAGGGTTCCTTGCGTGTGTGTAGTTTTGGAGTTGCATGTCGGGAATCAATGGGAAGGTTTGCTATCTGTATGTGTTAGGTGATTTGTTTCCTATATAAACCTTCCCATCGATTCCTGACATTCAACTCCAAAACTACACACATGCGAGGAACCCTCGTGTAAAAGTAGAGGCCCGAAGATGGCAGTTAAGCACCGCTGAAAGCGCTCGCCTTAACAACGAACCCCTTGTGAGACGTCTCCTGACCCGATGAGTATAACTCTTTCTACTAAAATCTTTTAATTAATAGTAAATTTTAAACGTTTGATTGTGTGAATGAATGAAGGGGGAACTGAAAATATATAACCTAACTGTTTTATTTCGGCAAAAAAATTTCTTTTATAACTAACCAAAGGTCCGTAACGTAAGGGACCTTTCGGGCCGGGAGGACATGCCTCACAGAACAAACAACGTGCGAAATACTTTGACAATATCAGCTAAAATACCTTATTTCAATCACCTATTAACGACTTACTCACTCAATAGCCTAAAATTAATTCATATCAATGCTAGATCACTAATTAATAAAATTACTTTATTGGAATCACTAATTCAACTGACAAATTTAAATCTTGATATAAAAATATGCATTTCTGAGACCTGGTTTCCTTCACATCATTATTCATTACAAATTACTAACTACAAAATTTTCTACTTAAACAGAACTTACTCAAATGGTGGAGGGGTTGCAATTTTCGTAAAAGATATTTATAATGATTTTTCCGTTATTCCAAATTTCACAGTATTGAAATCAAAATGCCGAAATCTCAACTATTCATAATCAATTTTATATAATTATTGTTTGCTATAGGCCACCTAACTCAAACCTTATAGCTTTTCTATCACTACTTACTGAATTATTTAACTACTCTAACCTATCAAAGAAAAAAACTTTTCTTATGGGGGATATGAATACCTACTTACTACAAAACACCAATCACTCTACTCCACTCAACTGTTACAATCATTGAATGTGTCTGGACACAAAAACATGATTTCAGCCCCAACTCTTATAACTCCTACTTCGCAGACATTGATCGATCTCTCTATCACAAATGTATTAATTGAGACTACTATTTCAGGGGCCTTAGAGTATGATTTCAGTGATCATCTGCCTATGTTTACAATTTACCCTTTTAAACAACACACTACTACACCTGAAGACTATTACATTTTTAGACAAATTAACAATACAAATAGGGAAAGTTTTAAAATTCAATTAGCTAACATTAACTAGAGCACTATTTTGGTTCATGGCTCCGCAAATAAAAATTAAGAGTCGTTCATCACAATTATTACACAACTTTATAATCAGTCTTTTCCAAAAATTCTAAAACAATATAAACTAAAAAAATTTCATAAGCCATGGATTACCAATGCTCTAATAAAAAGAATAAAAAAAATTACTTTTTTTCGAAATTCATAAAAAGTAAACTACCACAGGACTTCCAAAATTTTAAAAGTTTTCGCAATAAACTTAACAGTGATATTCGGTACACTAAGCATAACTACTATCTCGGCATATTTTCACATAACTCTCCAAAACTAACATGGAAACATTTAAACTTGCTAATGAGTAAAAATACAGATCCAACGATTCCTCAGCATTTATTAGGTTCTAATAACTTTAAGCTTACTGACCAACTAGATATTGCAAATGCATTAAATGAACATTTTACCTTGTTTCCACAAACACTAAAAAATAATTTAATCACCCCCAAAATTGCATTCACTAATTATCTAGGGAGCACTCGCAGATCCAATAATTTTCATCTTACTGAAATTACTCAAACGGAATTATTGGACGACCTTAACCACATAAATTTTAGGTCTAGCCCCGGATATGATGACCTTCAACCATTTATTGTAAAAAATGTCGCTAATTTCATTCTTTATCCTCTATTGTTTATATTTAATGATATATTATCATCAGGTGAATTTCCTGATCTACTTAAAATAACAAAAATAATTACAAAATACAAATCTGGATCAATAAACAATGCAAACAACTACCGCCCTATAGCCAATTTATCCATTTTTGCTAACATCTTGGAGAGATTGCTTTATAATAGATTAATCTTGTTCATTCATAATTTAAATATTATCCATCAGGATCAACATGGTTTTCAATCTTGTAAGTCAACAGAATCAGCCTTATTATATCTGCAACAAATGATCCAACATAATTTTGAACTCAACTTATATACACTCGCTTTAGTTTTAGACCTATCTAAAGCTTTTGATACCATAAATCATAATATCTTACTACACAAATTACACACTGTGGGAATAAGGTACAATGAACATTCTCTTCTTAAAAGTTACTTATCAAGTAGGCAACAATATACTCAAATTAACCAACATCAATCCTCTCTTCAATTCATACCAACAGGTGTTCCCCAGGGTTCAATTTTAGGACCTCTACTTTTCAGTATATACATTAACGATATCTTTACTTCCATAAATGATATTAATCTTTTTCTCTATGCTGACACTATAACCATCCTTACCTCATTTAATTTAACAACTGACACTACTTTGGATATCAATACTCAACTTTAATAACATCTCAGATTGGCTAAATTCTAATGAACTAATAATAAATACTACCTAAACAAAATCTTTAATCTTCTCAAAACAAAATATTTCACAACCCCTTTCTATCACATTATCTATCAATGGCAGAAATATAAAAGAGGTTAATTCCTTACTTTATTTGGGGATTACTTTAAATAGGGACCTTAAGTGGAACCAACATGTGGACTTTTCTTTTCAAACTCTCTATAAAAACATTGGAGTTGTCAGCTCGGTATTCACAAACCTTTCCTATAAAACACTAATTCAATTATATTATCCATGTTTCAGGCTCATATTAATTATGCTATCTTATCGTGGGGACAGACGACTAAATATAATTTCAGAAAACCTTAAATTTTTCAAAGCAAATTTATAAGATTAATTGACCTAAAATTTGATAGAAATATACAACTTTCACTCTATAATAACACAAGAGTTTTCCCAAACAAATATAAAATTCTTGCGATTAAAGTAACTATATTACTTTAATATTGGGAAAATTATGTTCAGGCGAATTAAGAATAATTTACACACTGACATCATACAAATTGTACCACAGACACACTCGTATGACACACGCACTAAATCACATATTCAACCGAAGACGGAGACCATGGAACAAAGTATAAATTACATTGGCCCACACTACTGGAACTCATTATCGATGAAACTGTCTGAATAACTTGAACCCTTTTTTTTTTTTTAAATTAAAAAAACTTCATAATGAATTGCGGCTCCTCAAATTGATGATTGCAGTAGAGGGGAACTATGTCTCTCACTATGACATGTATATCTCGATGTATATTGTTTTTAATTGGTATTACCTGTAGTATTTATCATCTTTTTATATATCATTACCATTTTTTTTTGCTTCTTTGTAACACTGAATTTTTTGTAATTTCACTTTATTGACCTTAGTGTAAAATTTGTCTAGGGAGCATGGGACCCTGTCAGGCCTTGCTGGCCTTCCCCCCCCCTGCTTCTCTTTGCTGTGCTTTGTTTCAATTGATATTTTTGTAACTGTTTTTTTTTTTTTTTTTTTTTTCCTTTTTGGCTCAGCAAAATAAATGAATTGAATTGAATTTATCAGATTTGCAAAAAAGGATGATTATCGACTTTCGGGCCAAGGGTGGCAGTGTTTCTGAAACAACGCAGTTTGTGAACTGTTTGCCTGCTGCTGTAGTTAAAGTGTGTCGTGATTGGAGAAATGGCACCATTGCGAATAAGCAATGTGGAAACTGCAGAGCACCACGTGCCATTGATGCAAGAGGTAAACGTTGGCTGTGAAGGTGCGTGACGGCCGTCGACACTACAGTAGAGTAACTCACTGGCCAAATAAACCAGGGGGTTACCGGAAGTGTGTCTAAAATGACAGTTCAGCAAACCCTGCTGTGTATGGGGCTTCGAAGCAGACGGATGGTCACTGCACCTATGCTAACGAAGGTGAATTGTCAGAAAAGGCTTACATTTGCATGGTAGTATCAGAAGTGAACCTCCGCTGATTGGCAAAGGATTGCCTTCTCCAGTGAGTCACATTTTCTGCTTTATCGAACAGACGGACGTTGGCGTATAAGGCGAGAAACATCGGAGGACAAACATTCTTCAACCATTGCTGGCAGAACACAAGCTGTTTGGGGCAGCATTATGGTCTGGGGAATGTTTTCGTGGCATTCCCTGGGTCCACTCATACCTGTGGAAGGCACTATGGACCAAATTTGTTATGAATCTATCCTTGCAGACCACGTACACCCATACATGCTGATTGTCTTCCCTGGGGCTGATGGAATCTTTCAGCATGACAATGCGATGTGTCACACAGCTAAAAATGTCAGAGAATGGTTGGAAGAGCATGATGAAGACTTCATAGTACTTCTCTGATCCCCTAATTCCCCAGACTTAAACCCAATTGAGCATCTGTGGGACCACCTCGATTGTGTTGTTCGCTGTATGGATTCTCCACCACGCACCCTCCAGCAGCTGTCAGATGCACTGCAGTCAACATGGCTCCACATACCTGTGAACCCCTTCCAGCACTTTTTGAGTCACTCCCAGCTCGTCTAGCTGCTGTCTGCACTGCATGCTGTGGTTACTCTGGATATTAGCTTGTGGTCACAATAATGTGACTCTACCACATATTACCTATTTTTCACAAGTAGTCATCCATGCAAATACTGCTAGAATCTATGCAACAGGTCATTATCATGCACCATATCCTCTTCTGCCATGGATACTGACTGTACTACTGCAATTAGGATGCTGACTAATTGCTGGAATGCTTCACTGCACTACAATTTTCCCATCATGGTACATTGCATTGTTCCTGTCATCCATCTTGTTATCTGCACTGGGAATAAGGTCACCAGCGTCATCTGTTGTTCGCTAATTCGTGTATTGTGATGTCTTGTACCTTTTCCTTTGCTCCTCGTGAATCAAGTGTCTCCACATGTAAGATAATTCAACTCCTGAGTTACTGTCGTAATTAGTTTTCTCTATTACCTATGCCTCAGCTAAAAGTATTTTGCTATGGCTTTTATGTGTAAGTTAAAGTCACGGTAATGGTAAAATTCTTTATCCATTACAAGCAGGAGTATACTTGGTTATGTGTTATTCAGTGTTTGAACCATAAATTAGTTCATATCAATTCTTTTCTTCATGTTATTTGTGCTAAGATTATGCCATTGGAGTTACATAATTCGTGTCATCAACTTGTTTATCAAGACAATTGTATCACATATAATAGCTAATAAAACCTGCAATATGTTTCATTCTACATATTTCAGATTTTTTGAATTCCTGATTTTATTTTTTATACATTTTATCTGCATTCTACATGTGTTAAAAATGTGGCTCCAAGACAAAAGTAAAATGCAAAATTAGTAAATGTTTGAAATGTTGTGGTGATGCTCGCATTTCCACGTTTCTGATTTCAGAATGATTGTGTTAGAAATATTCTTACAAATTTGCTTTTCAGTGCTGGTCTCTGCACAAAAATATTTGACTGACTTCTGGTTTTACATTGGTTTCTCACATCTTGAAATTGCAAGGGTATCATATAATACCTGATGCTTGTTTGTTACTCTGTCAAAGTGAATTTTCTGTGCTTGTTGCATTAAAATTGAAACAGCACAGTGGTGTGGATGAGGAGCCATTTTAAACTTTTCTTGGTCTGGCCTCACATTTTGCCTTTGGTTAAGGCAAAACATTGTCACACACCTGTCTCATTAAATGAGTTATTTAAATAAATACTTCCTCTCATTTGTACTGCTGTGATGTACAGATATGTTTGTTTAGGTAATGAGTTGAATTTTGCCTAGTTTCAGATGTGTATGTGACAGTTTGTCACTGTGAATATGTGTATATGGTTTCTTCATAGAAAACATTTAGGTTGCCACAAAAGTAAAAATGAGAGTGAGATAACACTGGTTTAGTAGTCTCACCTAGGATTTTAGCCCCCCTCACCCCTTTCCTTTTTTTTTTTCGAGGTTAATGTGTCCACTTGCTTAAAAACAGTTGATTTAAGTCATGTAACTGAGTGACATTAAAAATATATAAGTGGAATCATCCAGGTGCATGGCCAGAATGGGCATCTATTATCAGGTATAAGAAATCCATGTCTGAATTATGTAAAGCTCTCAACTGGGAATATAAAAGAAAATATACAATAGAATATGTTCATGTTGTGGTAGAGTTGTGAAAGATGAGTTGTTATATGTTGTACAGAGCATGAGAAGTGTTTCTAAAGTAAAGAAATGGGCTTGCTTGTTCTGTTTGGTGAAAAATTTTGTGAAAAGAAGCCAATCTCTCATTACCTTAGTATAAAATCATACTGAAATTCATGTGTAAATGTTCTGATTCTGGAAAACAAATGGTAGATGCCTTACACCTACCTACCTCCCTCTTAAATATTACAGTAACTTAGTAATTTAATGGCTTATGTATAAAAGTAACCCTGATGCCCAAGAATAAGCTAGATGTTGTTACATCTACTTGCTTGCATCATATGATATTCTACCATGAGACACATGGTTTTTTCAGTTTTTTTTTCAAATTGCCCTTAAAAGGACATTTTGCATGTTGGAAGAGTAAAAAAAGTTTTTCCTCTTTAAAAAAAGAATGAATTCATGTCTTATGTATGCAACATGTTACTCTGGTAGTTACCTGAGAATCCTTACTTGCAAGGTAAGGAATTACGAATATTGTGGCTTTATGAACCTCAGTGACACCCCTGGACCTTCCAATATTTCCTTGTTGTCCCAAATCCTTTGCACCTCCAGTAAGGAAGCAGTGTTTAATACCAAGGTAGGAGGAGTAGGTCCATCGCAAAGCGCCGTCTTCCCGCTTCTCTTGGCTGCGCTGTGACATCACAGTGGCCATAAGTGAAGCTGTAATGTGCATGGAGCCACAATGAGAAATAACAGAGCCAGTTTTGAGTAAATAATTTTTAAGTAAAAATTGTTCAAACATTCAACTAGTTTTTAAAATAGAGTAAAAATGTATGTAAAATATATGGGCAAAAACGGGAATATGACATGAATACTGTTAGATGCTTTTTTGCTGAGTATCCCCCCCCAAGCCCACTGTAATGGCTTATTGGAGCTGGGTAATCTACAGTTCATTACGTCGAATCGGTCGTTTACCAATTTTATAAAATTAGCAATTTGTTTTCTTTCAGGAAAAAAATACTCTACAACTTTGCTTACGTTGTTAGATAGCATCTGGGGTGCTAAAACTAACTCTGTCTCATGGGGCCTATGGCATTTGTATGGATCCATTTAATTTTATGAAACACTTTTAATTCTGAGCTATTATGTTTTAGCAAAACATAAAATATCTGGCTAGTGATGGTTCCACACTGTAGCGTGTTCCGCAATCTTATATATGATTTCAGAGAAGTTTAATTAAATGGGGCACATCGGCAAACGTCCATATTTTTCGATTTTCATCTACTGCATTTGGAAAAGAAGACAATATTGGGGTTATTCCAAGCTGCTGCCAAACCTTGATATTCTCCCCCACCCTCAAGATCAGGTACCAACCACTCCATGCACTAAATAACCCATTTGCTCAATGGCTGAAATTGCCAGTTAACAGCTTTTGATCAAAGGAATAATATATGGGTTGTTTCCAAGCTTTCGATAAGCCTTTCAGCATAACTATTAAAACGTTACTATGCTGTCCTAAAATTTTATCTGTAGCAGCATCATAACAATATCAGGAATCAATGCTCATTTCATCAAAAGATAAAAACTGAAACTCTATAGAATTCAGTTAGGTGTATAGCATTCATTTTCATCACCTTTAAAACAGGCTCAATTAAACCACCGGTAAATACAAATTTACCACACCACCGTTTCAGAGAAGAAATGTTTAGAAGCTGTATGTGCATTTTATTTTTGATGAAAAGATATGCTTTTCGAGAAATAGCATGTAAAATAAGTGCTTGGCTTATATCTTGTTTATTCCATTTTGCTGGTCTCTTTTTTGACACAAGAATTTGAATTTGCACATCAGTGAAACAATGGCCAATTAAATTTATGATTGCTAGCCACCTTTTACTGTTGCTCAGCAAATTTCTATTCTTGCATTTGCATTTCAAAATATTAATTTCCATTTCCAGGCTTCTTTTCTCGAGGGAAGAGCATCGTTTTACAATTACCAACTGTTTTCTTATGTTTGATAATTCTTCCCGTCGTGAATTATTTTCACTCTTCAGTTGCATTAATACACAGCTGCCAACTAAATTTAATGAAAAAGCGGAAGGTTGCCAAAAAAATCCAGAAGATTGCATAATAATCAGGAAGATTTTTCTGACGTTAGTTTGTTATACAATATAAAATGTCCACACAGAGCTAAAACTATATATAGTTTTGGAATAGTTACACACAAATTTTTCTATGCGCTTCAACAAAACAAGGGAAAGATTAATAAAAAGTCCATTATGTATAGTTTACTACGTAGATTTTGAAACACTCCATCCATACAAGTCAGCAAGAAAAAATTGTATCCTTTTGGATACCTACGCAGAATTTAACTTTTTTTCTTGCTGCTCTGTCTTTTTCCTCCCTCCAAATACGTGCATGGATATCGGATATTTTTGTTTTTGATTCCTTAAGTACTGGGCCACTTTCAATGTCCACGTTTTTTACTTTTCAAACCTATACTGTTTTCTTCTGCTTTATTTAACATTATCAGGGACACAGATCTGCTTCTGAAGTTGAGAAACACTAAGTGGAGTTAACATTTTTCTTTTTCTAGTTTTCCTCGAACACCAATAGGAATCCTACAGTAAATGTAATAAGTGCCTACACAGACAGGGAGTACCTTACGGTGGTGTTTAGAACCCATTAACAAGTGTTAGGATCTTGAAAACATGAAAATAAACTTTGCACAGAGGTTTAATAATGTTATTTCACTGAGATTTTCGATTTCCATAGCGTACTGAATGTTTTCTGTTGTTCCCAGTGGACCGAAGATTTCCATAGCATACTCTATGTTTTCTTTCGTTCGTAGCAGACCGACGATTTCCATAGCATACTTGACGTTTTCTGTCATCTGTAAAGGACCGATGATTTCCATACTAACTATGTAAAATCCGCAGTACTTGGAGTCTCTGAATCTTTCTTTCCACCGCATGATTTTATTCAGCGTCATGCGGAACGGTATGCATGGAGAATTTACTGTGCCGAAGTTCTGACGATGATGACAGGGCCCGGGGGTTCAGCTGCACAATGGCACAGAATTCCCATCTCTATTATATATTTTATATATTAGAGGTACCCCCCCCCCCAAAAAAAAAAAAAGAAAAAAAAAGAACAGAAAATTCAAAAATCCAGAAGAAAAGTTCTTCCAGCTGGAAAACCAGAAGACTGTATAAAAAATCGGAAAACTTCCGGAAAATCCGTAAGAGTTGGCAGGTATGCATTATATTTTTGTTCAGACATTCTCACTTCTCGCATAACATTGACAGTGGTAAATGTTGGTCAGGAATACTGTCACTTTCATTGTAACCTGATGTGATTTGACGTTTAATTGGAGATATACTTTCAATTTGCTCCTCCATTTCATAAAATATATTTTTGGTAGGCATGGCATCTTTTCTCAGTTTTTCTTTCTGGGAGGCAAGTTCAGCAGTTCATTTCTAAGATCCAGCTCGTAGTTCGAGACATCAAAATGTTCTGAACACATTCGAGCTTTCTTTGCATCGAATACATCCTTTCAACAGAATTTCGCTACCCATTACTTCAATAAATCTCTATCCGATGGGAAAAAAGGTATGTAACATCTAACTTCCTTTTCTTTGAACTGTGATTACGACAAACGGCAACAGCGTATTCAGGTATTTTCAAGATAGTTGTACGTTACACAGAAAACAAATGAAGAAAAGAAATGAATTAAAAGAACAAAGCAGGTCTAAAAGTGACAAAGAAATGCAGCTAGTAATCGACACTACAACACAAGAGTCCCAATGATTCCGAATGCTCGAGAGATCGTTTATGGCCACTGTGACGTCACACTCCAGCTCGTAGGAAGACAGCCTGCCGGCGGCACGGACACAAAGGTGATTAGACCTACCTCTCCTATGTCTAAGTACCTTATTTAATACTGCTTCTTTATTTGCCTAAATAATCCCTGTTTTGTACAACCCCAACACCCAGAAGCATTGAAATCAATGGTCTTTATATTCACACCTACCACAAAGGTTGTCATGCTGTTTTCGTAAGAAATGAAAAGTATTGCATGTTCTTCAAAAGAATTTTTCTCCTCCAGTGCACAAAATGTCCTTTAAAGAGCCATTTGGCAAAAGAAAACTGAAAACACTAATGGCATTACTTCCCTGATCTTTGAACATCCAGTCTCTACACCACTTTCAGCTTGAATCAAATTGTATTGCAGCTGATTAAATTGCAATCAGCAGTGCAGCCCTTACATATTTTTTGTCAAGTTGAAATGAAAACTTCATGAAATTGGTAGCTGACAAGCTAGGTGCTTTAAAAAATATTTGTATTTGACACAGTATCTTCCTTTCTCATCATATTAGATTGAAAAATTCTTTTTTTGCACCGAATATCGAGGAACGTGATCAAATTTTTTCATATGTGTAGGAAATTTTATTTCAATACTTTAAAATACCTTCATCATACTAGATTTGAGACTTTTGTCAGAATCATGCTCAATTACTCCCAAGAATTTGGTAACATCTGTTTTGTTTCAAAACATATTTATATTTAGCTTTAATGAATTTTAATGTTATATATAGATTTATACTGAAGTTTTTAGTGAAAATAAACTGAAAATCACCTTGTCATAACTGATTCAGAAGCATAAAACAAGTACTGAAGACAGAATTGTACAGAAACAGTGGAAAAGGGATATTTTTTGCCAAAAAAAAAAAAAAAAATCCAGAGGGATTGCTTCATGTTGTTTTCCTACAGTCTGTATGTGTGTTGGATACAAAATTAAACATGTAAAAAATGTGGATGTAAAATTAAAATTTGACCCTCCAGCAGTTGAGAAGGTATTAAGTTTGTCCTTTGGGTATTAGTATATAAAATTTGGCCTCCAGGTGGCAAGAAATTAATAACCTTGTTCTGCTTACTGACTAGTTGAAGAAAACTAAGTTTTTAAAAACTTTTCATCTCCATAATGAGTATTTATGAAACTCAGTTGTCAGTGGTTACAGTTGATATCCTGAATGTAATTTCATGCTTAGCTGACCATCTGTCGTACAGAAACTGAAGCATAAAAGGAACTGTGTGTGTGTGTAACTGGTATGTTTCTTTCATGTATATTTTATATAATGCTTTCAATGTCTTTTATCATAGTAAATCATATTTTGCATTTCCCTAAATCCGGCATAAAACTACCATTTAAAAAAGAGGTGCTGCGAATGTGATGAAATATAAATTTATTCTGCCAAACTGATTTTTCTTTTTTTTGCTATTTTGTTTAGGGTTTAATTATTTGAATAATTTGAATGTGCCTATATTATTGAGGAAGAAACAAGAACAGCTATTGTCTTTGATGGGGTGTCTTCAAGGAATGATATCGGATCTTGTTCGAAGGCTTTCTGACTTGCATACATACATGGAACAGAAGATAAACAGTGTTGAACAAGACAATGATATTAGTGGAGCCATGAAAAGGGTAATGCTGATTATTGCTATTTTATATATACATTTTTCATAGCTTTTATTAAACAATGAAAGCCAAAGTTTTACCATACAATCATACACCTACATGTAATATATGTGGTTTAGGAAGATTGGCTCACATTCTACATATTTCAACTTTCAACTCTCTACCTGTTTTTAGCCTTCTCCTTTGTGGATGTGTGTGTGATTAGCTGCAAACAACAACCCCAAAACAAAAGATAAAAAAACAACAACTGAAAATCTAAAAAGTTCACAGAGCAGCAGAGAAATTCTCAGATGAACAGCAAAAATATAAAAGACACAGTTAAAATACACAGAGCCAAACATACTGAAGAAAAAATACAAAGCAATGCAAACAAGCAAAGAATGTAGAAAATATTGTAAATAGTGAGCTATGGCTTTTTCAAGGACCAGCAAAGCTCCCCATTTACTCATCTCTACAAAGACCTAGTTGAACAGGGGGTTTCTGCTATGTCATATATGTATTTGAAGTAAAAACAAAAAAATTAAATTAACACCCCCCCTCAAATAATAAAAGAACTTTCTTAGCCCAAGCAAAGCTCCCCAAAACAGGCAGATTTAAAATAAGGGAGGGGGGGTCAAAAGATTAATCAGACCCCAGTAATTGTGCCAAAAAAGTTATAATTCATACATGGCCCAACCTACAGTTAAGACTCCAAAGACCAAATTCCTGGAAAACTTTAAACGTAGCAAAAGAGTGGAATTTTCACTAATATTGAAAAAGTGTGCTACGAGACTCACTGAGACCCTTTGTTTACAAGACACAAAACAAATTCTAGGGAAGTACTTTAAATGCAGGTGAACATTGCAATATGTACACAATATTGTAAAAATGTGTTAATAGAAATCACTCAACTAAAAAATTAAGCCTCCCCAACAAAATTTTAGCCGGAAAGCAATGTGACCCAAAAACCAAAAGCATGTTACCAGAACAATAGCAAAGGGGAAACTAACATTAAATGAATGCATCCTTAAGCAATGCGTAGAAAACAGGATAACAAGCCTCGAAACCATGTCAGCAATGACAAAAACACAAAATAAAAACTTCCAAAAAGAAACATTAGAAATAAAAAATGTACCAACTTACCATGTCCTTGCAATACCCCACGTTAGTGGTTTATGTTGTGTATATGTCATCATCATCATCATTGTCAACCATTATCAATCCACTGCTGGACGAAGGTCTCCCCAAGTTTCCTCCACAACGGTCTGTCTTGTGCCAGTCTCCTCCATGTCATCCCTGCATACTGTCGAATTTCATCCACCCATCTCCCATGTGGTCTTCTTCTGGGTCTTTTCCTGTCCCTTGGAATCCAATCTAAAATTTCGGCTGTCCATCGATGATCTGTCCTTCTGGCAGTATGTCCAGCCCATTGCCATTTCAGGGATTTAACTCTGATCATGATGTCTTCCACTCTTGTCATTTTCGGATCCACGAGTTCCTCTTCTTATCTCTCCTGGTTACACCAAGCATGCACCTCTCCATGCTGCTTTGAGTTGTCTGCAGCCTTTGTATGTCTCTTTTAGTTAAGGTCCACGTCTCTGCACCATACGTAAGCACTGGAAGGATGCATTGATCAAACACTTTTCTTTTAAGACATAATGGCATATTGCTCTTGAAAATTATGCTGTTTCTTCCAAAAGCTCTCCAGGCAAGTTTTGTACGCCGATTAATTTCTTCATCAATGTGACCCTCACTTGATATCTGCTGTCCAAGATAAACGTACGTGTCTGTTATCTCCAGCTTTTCTCCATCAATCGATAAATCTTCATTTCTTGTAAAAGCATTGAACATCACTTTTGTCTTCTGAAAGTTCATTTTTAATCCCACTTCTTTACTCTTGTCAGCAAGTTCCTGGATCATACTCTGTAGCTCTGATGGGGTAGTTGCAAAAATGACTATGTCATCAGCAAAACGAAGGTGGGTTAGATAATCTCCATTAATCTTTATCCCCTTGTTTTCTCAGCTCAGCGACTGAAAAACACCCTCCAATGTAGCATTAAAGAGCTTCGGAGATATGGTGTCACCTTGTCTCACTCCCTTTCCAATTTTTACGTGTGTTGTATTTTCAAACAGCCTAATCTTTGCACTTGCATTTTCATAGATGTTATTAATAATATTAATGTATGCATCTTCAATACCGCAGGTTTTCAGAGCCATTGTAACTGCTGATGGTTTCACCGAATCAAAGGCTTTTTCATAATCGATAAAAGCCATGCACAATGGAAGTTCATATTCCCTCGCTCTTTCAATTAGTTCTCTCAGCACGTGGATATGATCTATTGTGCTGTAGCCACTCCTGAATCCAGCTTGTTCTCTCGGTTGAGCCATGTCCAGTGTTACCTTCAAGCGGTGTGAAAGAACTTTAGTGAAGATTTTATAAACTACTGATAGGAGGCTGATAGGTCTGTAGTTTCCGAGATCCTCAATGTCACCTTTCTTATGTAGCAGGATCATTGTAGCGCTGTTCCAATCCTCAGGAATCTTTCCTTCATTAAGGCATCGAGTGAAAATTTGGGCGAGTACTGTTTCGATTTCTCCACTTGCTTCTTGTATGATGTCTACAGTAATTCCATCTTCTCCTGGAGCTTTTCCCCGCTTCATGTTCTTGATTGCATGTGCAACTTCTGATGGAAGGACTGGAGGAACTCTGGTACTGGTATCTTTCATGATGTCTGGAGTGCATGTATCATCCCTTTCATATAATTTGGAGTAGAAATCTTTCACTCTTGTCAAAATTTCGCCTCTATTTCTTGTTACAGAACCATCTTCTTTTCTCAGTGCCATAATCTGTTTTCTTCCCTTACTGAGATGTCCCTTTGCTATCTTTAGGCTTTGGTTGTTTTCAATTGCTTTCCTCACTAGTTCACAGTTGAATTTTCTTACGTCTTCAGTGATACTTTTTCTTATTGTCTTGCATAGCTCTATATATTCCACTTTGGAAGTCACATCTTCTTTAGTTGTCCTCATCTCTCTTCTTTTTTGCATCAACATTCTCGTTTTTCCTGATAATTTATTTACATGCAACTTGTTCTTAGACCCAGCTAATTTTGTTGCTGTTTCCATAAGAGCTTTGGTTACTTTTCTGTTAACTTCCGAAATATCCACTTCTTCCGATGTTAGGCCTTCTAAAGCAGAGAACCTGTTCTTTAGTTCCAACTTGAAGGTATTATGGTGTTTTTTAAGGTTGGTTATGTCAATAGATTTTGTTTGTCTTATGAGCTTGCCATGTTCAAGTTTAGTGTTGAGGTGCATCTTACATCTCACCAATCTATGGTCACTACCTGTGTTGAACTTGTTTAGCACACTGCAGTCTTCTATGACGAATTTTTTGTTACACATAATAAAATCAATTTCACTTGTCGTCCCATTTGGATGTCTCCATGTCCATTTCCTGTGTGGCTTTTTCTTGAAGAAGGAGTTCAAGATGAAAAACCCTTCTGCCTCTGCAAACTCAACGAGAGTATTTCTACGCTGGTTTCTGTTGCCGTGACCGAATTTACCTACTGAAGTTTCATTCTGTTGCCGTTGCCCTATTTTTGCATTGAAATCTCCCATAATTATTTTCAAGTGCTGCTTACCTTTATTATTTAGATGACAAATTTCCTCATAAAATTCTTCAATTTGTGTATATGTATATATATATATATATATATATATATATATATATATATATATACATACACACACACAACATAAACCAGTAGTGGATTGATGATAATGGTTGACAGTGATGATATATGCAGAGTGTTCGGAAATGATGTATTCAGTTTCAAAGTTTATTAGTACAAAAAGTATTTGCAATACGAATGTTTTGCATTTTGTCCAAGTTCAAGCAAGTTCTAAAGTTTATAGCTGTTCAATCAATAGACCTCCACATTTGTTCCATTCGTAGCTCCCAGGATGTCAAGGCGGTAGTCTATTTCGGACCAAGTATGGTGCAGCATGTCTGGGGTGACATGAAGGAAGGCTGCAATGATGCACGCCTTCAGGCCATCGAGGGAGGCAACCTTTGTCCGATAGACAGTCTTTAAGGAACCCCCATAAAAAAAAATCGCAGGGGGTTATGTCTGGCGAACGGGGAGGCCATGTCATTGGACCTCCGCATCCAGTCCACCGACCAGGGAAGTGCTGACCAAGCATGCATGAACGTCTGATGACCAATGACGGGGAGCCCCATCTTTGCTGGAAAATGAAGTCTTGAATCTCCTGCATTTGTGAATGATGAACAGTTGTAACATGTCCAGGTATGTGCCACCAGTTATAGTTGGTTCAGCAAACAAGAATGGTCCAATCACTCTGTCCTGCATAGTGCCACACCAAACATTAACTTTGGGGCTGTGTCTTGTGTGTTTCAGGACAGCATGGGGATTTCCCGAACCCCAAATTCTGCAATTATGCTTGTTGACGATACCTGACACATGAAATGTTAACTCATCACTGAAACAGATTCTTGACAGGAATGTGGGGCCACTATCAATGTAATGAAGCATTTCTCTGGCAAACACTGCACAACTTGCTTTGTCATTGGGCTGCACCCTTTTGCACTAACTACATTTTGTAGGCGTAAAAATGAAGGCGTTTGTGTAGCACTCTGTGAACTGTTGTGGCAGGTATCCCCAGTTCGCGACTAGCTGAACGAATGGACGTCGATGGGTTCCGTTGGTGTGCCTGACGCACAGCCTCCACAGATTCTTCCGACACAGATGGTCTGCCGCTGCTTGTCCCTTTCGACACACTACCGGTAGCTTTGAATTTGTCTACATAGTGCTAGATACTCCTCCGTGTTGGTGTTTTTCTCTTGTACTCCCTTTTGAAATTTCTCTGGACTTGGGTCAGCGATTTGGACCGCAAACCACATCACACAAGCAGCTTTTTCCTGTGTCTTTGCCATTTTTGCTATGTTGTGTCACACTGCACTACCAGGCACCTAGCGTCACCTATCAAAGGAAAAATAAAACTTTAGAACTTGCTTAAACTTGGATAAAACGTAAAACATTCGTATCGCAAATACTTTTTGTACTGATCAACTTTGAAATTGTATGCATCATTTCCGAACACCCCTTATATATAAACACAAACCAACCACCAGCTCATGTGCTGTTTTACAGTTAAGCATAATTGTTTGTCTTTTGCACTACAGCAGAAGTAGCCTTCAGGCAGGAAAATTATATCTTTGGCAACAGTCATTTTGCAAGAAGGTAACATGATTTTATTTTAGATATTGTAATCATAAATAGCATTGGAACCTAATAACAAAGGTTTGTCAGGATCTATAAATATTGTACATCATTTTAAATTTGTAAGCATAAGAATGTGTGAATACACATACATTTACCTTATATACTTTGTAGGAATACCATTATTTTCAGCACATTTACTTAAGTTCTCTATATGAATGTCGTGTGCCTCGATTTTTTAAAACTAAATATGAAGGTAAATCAAAAGTTATCCGCACTCTTGTTTCTATAACATATCACAACAACAGCAGGGGTTGAAAAAGTACATTTTTCTACATGGTCTCCTTGCTTTCGATACACTTGTTCCAGTGGTCCACAAGCTTGCTTATTCCATTGGAGAAGGTGGTTTGTGGCTGGTTACACAGCCATTTATGCACCAATTCCTTCACTTTGTTGTCCGAAGCAAATCGGCGACCTCACAAAGCATCTTTGAGGAGTCCAAAAAGGTGAAAGGTGGAAGGGGCGAAATCTAGACTGTATGGTGGGTGTTCCAGCACCTCGAAACCCAATTTGCCAAGGATTTCAATGGTGTGGGAGGCCGAATGAGGGTATGGTATGTATTGTCGTGCAACAACACCACTTGCTTCGACAATAGGCCTCAGCGTTTGGTGCGAATAGCTGGTTTCAGTTCCTTTGCCAGCATTTCACTGTAGCGTACACTGGTGACTGTAGACTCCTTGTCCAGGTAATGTTCCAGTATAGGCTCTTTAGAGTCCCAAAAAACGGTTAACATAACTTTTCGTGCGAAAGGTTGCTTCTTGAATTTCTTCTTCGCTGGCGATCTTGGGTGTTTCCACTCCATACTCTACCGTTTGGATTCTGGCTCAAAGTGATGGATCCAGGTCTCATCTCCTGTGACGATTCTCTCCAAAGTAATCTTCGCCATCATTGTTGTAGCGGTGGAGTAAGCGTTGAGAGATCTCCATACGTTTGCGCTTATGCTCTTCGGTAAGCTGTCTTGGCACTAATCTTGCAGATACTTTACGAAAACCAAGTTTCTCGTGGATGATTTCGCATGCAGAACCATAACTGATTTGCAGAGAACAGACAACCTCATCGGTGGTCACTCGTAGGTTCGCCAGAATCATCTCTTGAGCTTTTGAACCTTCTCGTCAGTGAGTGGGAGGTTGATGGGTGTCTTGCACCCTCTTCATGCTTCACGCTTGTCTGGCCATTTTTAAACTTCTTGGTCCACTCATACACACTTCTCCGTGGTAGAGCGCTGTCCCTGTATTGTGCTGCAAGCGTGCAATGAATTTCAGCCGTTGACAACCTTCAGACCAGAGGAATCGGATCACTGCTCTCTGTTCTTCCTTGGTGCACACTGCCAGCGGAGGGGCCATGTTTACTCTGTAACAGAACAAAGAAAAAATGTAGCAATTAATTAAGATCAAACTTCAGTAACATAACCACAAGAATACCACATTATAGCATGCGCGCGCAGAAGGCAGTGCGGCCACCCTAAAAAAAATTATGGAGCAAGTGCAGATAATTTTTTATTTACCCTCTTATATTTTTAGGAGGATCAATTATTTAATAATTTATTATACTGTAATTAAAAACTATTTGTTTAAGTAAATAAAGTTACTATTGATAAATTTTAACTTAACCTTAAAAACCATATGGTTAGAGTATACTTTCATTGTTAGTTGTTATCCTGATGCCAAAATATTTTACACATATAAATTTTCTTTAATTACGTTTTTACTAATTATAAACCTAAATATGGGTATCCCCGGTGGCGCAGTGGTCTAAGCGATGGCCTCTGATCATTCGTCCGACAGGGGTCCGGGTTCGAATCCTGGTGAGGCATGGATGTTGTGTTTGTCTTACGGCACTGGCTCTCTCCCTTCCCTGGAACCAGTGGCCCTAAATTAGGGACGGGCGACTGCTTATAGCCCATTGAGTTGCTCACGGTGGTCGTTAAACCTTCAATCAATAAAAAAATATATATATGGGTATAAGAGGTCCTCGTACACCCATGTTTAGATTGATAATTAATAAAAACGTAATTAAAAAAATACATAAGTGTAGAATATTTCAGCATCTGCATAATAACTAACAACGTAAGTATACTTTAACCACATGGTTTTTAAGGTAAGTTAAAATTTATCAATAGTAACTTTATTTCTATAAACAAATAGCTTTTAATTACAGTATAATAAATTATTAAATAATCAGTACTCCTGAAAAATATATTTAGTCAAAAAAAAAAAATCAAGGTACACGACGTTCATATCACAAATTGATGTAAACACGCTGAAAATAGTGGTATTCCTACATTCTTATGCCTACAAATTTAAAATCCTTTAAGCACGTTAAATTTGCATATAAATCGTTTTAGGTGTCTTTGATTTTATATCATCAAGTCAAAAACAACAGTAACAACAACAACAAGTTCATGTTGTGCCTCAGCTCCCCAGAAATGTAGGAATCTAAATTTTTGGCATTTGTATCAGTTCCTGAGCATTATAGGATGCATAAGTACCTCCAAAGTACCATGAACATGAAATATCAAATTGTTCTATCTGACCAGTTGAAGCTAGATACACATTAAAAAAAAATTCTGAGGGAGCATAAGTAACACTTTCAATTACTTAGGCTCCCTCAGAATTTGGTAGTTATTTTTATTCAGTTTAATCCAGGTGTGCATTTATAGATTATAAAAGTGTATAGGTGTCAAGAGAACATTCCAAAATAAGTTATTTCATATATCTGATGTTATTTACCCCAACCCAGCTAGCTGCCTTAACCCCATTTTTCAACTTTGCACCACAGGTAGACTTTAATTAACCTCATTTGTTAAGCATGATTAATTGATAATCCCCCCCCTTCTGAAGGATAATAAATATCATCACAAACTTAAAAAACAACAGCAACAAAACAACAAAAAAACATGGATATATTAGATTTTCTTTTCGGTGTGCTCAAAACCTACTCAGGTAGTCAGTTGCAGCTAAGTAATAGTTATAAAGCTGCTATAAATATTGGGATACCAAAAGGAAATTTGTATTCCTGCTATAGAAATGTACTTACTCGGAACCTTGTAACAATCAATGCTTATATTTCAAAGTATGTATTATTTTGTTCAAGAGTTCATACTTATCTTTCTGCAAGGTGTTCAATTCCAGCACACTACCATGCCTTAAGCTTTGACTCAAAAAACTCTTGACACCCGTGTTCAATATTATCCAAACCAATGAAGCACCTACCATGAAGAAAGTGTGTTATCACTTAAAACAGGTCGCCAGAAGGGGCGAGCTCATGGCTGTTGTACCCTGGCTGTGGGAGAAGTTTGATTCCAAGAAGTTTTACCTGGGTCTGAATGGTATTAATGAGGCTTGGGGCATTGTCTCATTGAAAAAGTGCCCACTCACTTTCTATTGACTAAGGCAGAGTACCATTGCTTTAATTTCTTATACTTCCAGTCCTGCTGCTCAGAATACTGTCCTGCATTAATAGCCCACCCATCTAGAATGAGCTCAAAATGGATCACACCAGATGCACAGCACGACTTTTATCTCAAAATGTCTATTTGTATGCAGGTAAAGCTGGTTCATCTGAGTCCAGCCACTGGTTGGAGTTTTCTGGATTAGGTAGGTAGATCCACTCTTCTTGGTCAGTTACTATCCACTTTATGAACTGAGAGTTGTGGATTCTTGTCAGTTCCTTACAGACCTTAGCATATCACTGAGCCTGAACTGGGTTCAATTCATGTGCACCTTGTGCCATCATCTATAGACCTTTCCAAGCTTGTGCAGGTGAACAATGATGGTGGATTTAAAAACTCTGTTTGGCTGGCAATTTTTAGAGGCTGGTTGTTGGATTTGTTTCAGCAGCTGTGAGCAAGGAGTGCAAATCAACCACAGAAGGTTGTCTGAACCTTTCTTCCTTGCAAAGCCCATGTTGCCAGGTGCCACAAACTTCTTGAATCAAATTTGCATTGTTCATGTGACTGCAGCATCTTCAACTTTGTTTATTTTTCTGACTGCCTCAGCAGGGGCTCCCAGTAATTTGAGACAACAGAACCAAGATTTCAAACATCTTAGCCTTTTGTACAATATGATAAACATTCATGCACATTTCATAACACATGTACCATACACGAACTGTTTTCCCATGCAACGAGCTTTTACAGAATCTGCAACATCAGCAAACCTATTTCATTGAAACTATGCAAATTAGCAGCACAAAAGAACACAACATGAACTATGATGAGAAATCATCATAATATCTCACTATTCTTCTGTTCTTTATGTTTTTTAATGAGGTCGTTGAAAATCACGATGTCTGGACCCCACGGCAATGTAATTATTCATCGGGCGTTAAACTTGGAGTAAGTAATACAAATAATAAAATAAGAACCAAATATAAAGTAACCATTGAAAGTGAGGATTGAATAGAAAATTACCTTTTGTCGGTCAGTAGGAGTTCCTTATTGGCTAGTCCCATTTGGCGAAATTTCACTATTATCATTCACATTCAACTGATGCACATTCATCAGGAGCAACATGAGTAATTATGAAAGTTCATTAACCTGAAGTATCATTCAGACACTATGTAGCCAAAAGGGAAGAGGGGGGTGTACACTTCGCCATAAATCACAACTGATGACGTTATTAAAATACTCATGATAGCTAAAACCCTTAATAACTAAAAGCGAAAATCCTACCTTCCGATAAAAACATAACAACAAATCCAAGAGAATAAAACAAAATCCATTTGTCCAACACCATATCATCAAAGGCTCGTAATGGTATTTTGGTGACTAGCGTTAATCCAGGTCTCGCCACAAGCTGTTGGCACATTCCAAACCAAGATTATATGTAAATGATACCATCAGCTTACACAAGATGTTGTAAACAGTTCAATAGTAAAGAGGGTTTCTCCAACTTTAAAAAGAAAGAACGAATACACTAAAGTCAAATGCTTGCTTTAAAGCCCATTGAGTTGCTCACGGTGGTCGTTAAACTTCCAATAAAAAAAAAAAGAAAAAAAGTCAAATGCCCAACAACACTGAGAAATCCAAGCATTGAAGTCCCGACATGTTTCAGCACACATTATTCATGTCCATTCTCAAGGGTATGTCATATGTCACTGCTCCATGCATACAAACTGCTTTCCAAGTCGACACTGCTGCCATCTTTATCGTTCTCACCATCGTCATGCCAATTACGTGAATCGTCATTGGCACCATCTAGTGTCGTCCTGTTTCTCAATCTTCTATTCTGATGTCTATTTGATCTTCTTGTTTGTAATATTCATTGTTTTTCTAGTTTAATCATACTCAACCAGGCTGGTGATAGTTTGACTGGTACCTTCAAATTACAATTGTACATTTTGGTTTTCTCAGTCATAACAACCTCAGCTGTCAGGATCTTTTTATGTGTGGTATGAGAAGTAATCAAACCAACATTCTCCCAGTCGGGTGTGGCCTCGTTATTATGCCATCTGGTATTTTGGAAACATACTGAAGAAGACCTGGAAGAATTTGTTAATAGATACAGCAAGATATATACAACTATTAAACTTACAATCAAATGGGAAAATAATAAACAATTGCCATACCTGGATATCAATACCATTAAAAATAACTTAAGAATTGATTATAAGGTAAGGTATACAGGAAAGCAACATTCGTCCCAAATATAATACGCAGTAACTCAATCACCCATGGAAATTTAAAACTGCAGCTTTCAGGTATTACTTAAAAAGAGAAATATTACTTTCATCTAATAAAACTGCAAAACAAAGAGATAAAATGGATTAAAAGTTTAGCTATAGATTTTGGCTACGGGGAGAGATTGACTGACGACCTTTACAAACAGATAATGAATAATCGAGGCAGACCTAAACAGAATCTGACTGATACACACAGATTCTGTGGAAAACTACCATACTGTCCACCTATGTCTACTCCTTTAAAAAAAGAATGCCACTAGGCAAAGTTATTTGTTGCAGACACTGTGTTCAACAACAGCAGACTGTTGCAATCTAGCAGAGAACAAAGATCCACATTACACAAAGCAGGTGTGTATCGGATACCAATTATTAATGTAAATGAGGATCCGAATAATAAAATAGTTTACATCAGAAGCACGAAAAGAAGAATTGATATCAGATTGTGTGAGTATTTAAATAACTGGAATAAGGGAGAGATTCGAACATCATTAGTACAATACTGTCATAATAACGAGGCCACACCAAACTTGGAGAATATTGGTTTGATTACTTCTCATACCACACGTAAAAAGATCCTGACAGCTGAGGCTGCTATGATTGAGAAAACCAGAATGTGCAATTGTAATTCGAATGTACCAGTCAAACTATCTCCAGCCTGGTTGAATATGATTAAACAAGAAAACAATGGATATTACAAACAAGAAGATCAAATAGACATCAGAATAGAAGAATGAGAAACAGGACAACTCTAGATGGTGCCAATGATGAATCACGTAATTGGCATGACAATGGTGAGAATGATAGATGTCAGCAGCGTGCAATGCATTACTGAGGGTAGTTTAGTAATCAAAGCAGTATAATGCATTACTAGGGTAGTTTAGTAGTCAAAGTTTAGTTGGGAATAGTATTGGTTTAACTGTGGCATTTTAAATAAGCTGCAGTAAGTTTTAAATAAGAATTGAGTGGTAAACCCTTGGGAGTACACTTTGGTTTGTATCGACTATACTGTGTATTGTATGAGCTCTGTATTTTAAAAAAGTAATGTGCAGTTTTATCATCATTACATTTGCAAAATGCATAAGTCATTATACTTACAGTACTTTATTTCTCTCTGTAGTTTGCAGGATTTTTGCACGAAAATGCTCAGTATTTGAAGATTGTTGAAACTGTGTTCAGCGATTTCACTGCAAGGATAAATAAAGATTCTTCAACATGGGTAATGTTTTGTAATTTTGTAAGGCCAACAAAGGTGAATTTTGTGTGTTGGTTTAAATTATTCGGTGTTGCACAGTAGTTTCATGCACTCCATCGGTAGATTTTTTGAAATGGAAAACCTGTTTTATAGGCCTGCAGCAGTAAGTGTTGTTCAAAGGTTTGTACATTTTGTATATTTCTACATTTATAAATAATCTCAGTCATATCTATCTAGCATTATCTTAAAACATAATTTCTTGTATTTTTGTTTGTTTCTAACTTAGAATGTTACTACTTTTTTATGAACTAATTTTTAAAGATGAACTCTCATCATCAGACCCTCACTACCAATGCAATAAAATTGCACTTTTCTAGTCATAGCCACCAACTCTTATGGTTGTTAATGATGGAGTCCTTTTTTCTTAATATGTGGTACTTCAATGAAGTACGAAACATTTTTCATGTTCATCATCTCCCAATTACCGGTCGAGTGTTGCATACTTGACCAGTAATCGAGAGTGCAGGGTTCGATTCCCACTCCAGGACGAAATTTTCAAGTTTTCTGAGAAGTGTTACACGAATGATCAGTAAGTGGTACAAGCAAATTCAGTTTGCTTTGTCTGAATATTATGTAGTACTTCTTTAAATTTCGTTTTTATAACCTGATGGTGGTGATTCAGTTGTCAAGCAGTCAAAGACACAGGCTTCTGATTACTTGGGTGAGTTGAGCCTAGGTTTGAGTTCCAGATAAAAGACACTGGTGATGTACTCTTCCTGTACTCTGTCAGCAACTCAAGACTTGCCACCATAGCTGTGTGTATTCCAGTTAGTGAAACCTCACAGAGTTGCATCATTCACCATAAATGGGTATCATATTGTTAATATTTAGTTTAGGCATTATATTTGAACTTTTCACTAATCTTTTAGAGTGATTTACAGAAGAAGGAAGGCCAAGAAAGTCATGGGAGAATCAGATTCAGGAGTGTCTGCATGAGAAAAAGATTATGAGTATGAAGTATAGAAGATCTTGTGTACGACATGTGATGGATGTCAGTGAAGCCCGAGTTGGATGTCAAGGTTGCTGTTAATGAAGAAGTTTGATACAGCAACAGTAAGTAAACATTATCTGGTAATTGTATTTCTTTGTGAAGCTAACTTCTGAATCTCAGAGAACAGCTTAGTGATGATTATGATATAAATAGTTATTACAGTTGAGTAAGGATTTTATGATCTGTGTAAATAGTTACAAATTATCTGGTAGTTTGAATTTTTTTTTGGATCTAACCTCTGAATCTCTGAGAACAGCGTAGTGATATATACGTATGTATGTATGTAAATAGTTAAGCCCAAAAGATGTTTGAATGACTTTTTAATATGAATTTCAAAGACTTCTAGAGAAATGAAAATTTTTATCTGCCCTCCCCCGGTAAAGTTTTTTCTTTATTGCCATCATTATTTTGCTTCTGTGCAAGATACACTTTGTGACATTAAATTGCTGCATCTTGTAGAAACTGGAATACTGGTAGGACATCTTGTAGGAACTGCAATACAGGTAGGATACTTAAAGTAGTGACAGCCAAGGAACACATAATAAAATTTGCAGATGCTGATGACCCATTTATTGTCACAAAATGATGCTTACCACGGACAAGGTAGTATGATGCAAAACCATCTCAGTTGCAGATACGTTTAGCCAAGCATCTTGGCATGGGAGTTTTACAGCTGTTGATTAGGGTCTTGCAGTTTTTCTCACAAAGTCTATTGCATCTGGTTTCACAGAACAGCCATGATCCATTCTGACTGCATGTGAGTTTGTAGATGGTGTTCAGTCATGGCCCACATGTGCCCAGCTGGTGAGAAATATGAGGATCAGGCTGGTCAAGGCAGTACATCCATGCCATGAAGAATTAGGGGAAACTCATGCAGTATGTTTGCAGTTGTTACATTGAAAAATGGCATCAGGCACACAGGTACGAAACAGGAGACTGTTTCCAGAATCTTCGTGACACATTGGCGAGCAGTCAGATTGCCATTGATGAACATCAACGATTAATGTGACTGATCGTTCCCTTCACCATTATACCAATACAACATGTGGTATAGTGTTTCATAGTGGCTTATTGCATTGCCATTTGTGTATGTGATTATCATCAGGCCCCAAGCAAAAGCAGGATTCATTGCTGAAAACTTCTTGATGCCATTCTGTACCCCTGGTGTCCCATGGTTGGCTCCATTCTGGACACTGTTGATGATAAACAAAAGTCAGTGGTAATCATTGCATTGGCTGGCATGCATGGAGGACCTTGTTTGCCAGTTGGTGTATAGCAGTTCGATGAAAAATGAGGTGATAGCTGGTGGAAGTCGCAGCTCATTGGATGTTCTCTAGTGTGGTATGAATCTGTTGACAGACAAGATGACCCTCCCATTCTCACACACACACACACACACACATCCATTATCCATTGTGCCTGCATGACAGAGTAACTATCCTATTTCTCAAAGGCCAAAATTCCACCCTCTGTCGAAGATAATGATATCTGTGTCAGATATGGTTTATTGGTATTCTCAATAATCTCACACTCTGAAGTTTGTCCCTGTGAGACAGGCTTTTCTCACAGGGACAACTAAGTATCTTGCATGTATGCTACTTTGATTTCTGTCTGTGTTTATATCAGCCGAAGCTTCCACTCGATCAGTACTGTACTCCAACCATTTGCATATCACAACACAACTCCTCTGCTTCCCAATTTGCATGCATTTGCAATCACTTCTGAATGCTTCAATTTCAGTGTCACAGAGTATATATGGATATTCTTTTTCCATTACTAAGCATACATTATTGGAATACAGCTCATACTCTCCTTTTATGAAAACAAATGTGGCATGTCGTTTAATTCAAAGAATGAATAAATTTGATTCATCTGAAGAGAATTGAATCACTCAAACTCCAGTCACTTGGCATAATGCATTACTGGGGTAGTTTAATATTTATTATACTTGGAGATGCACGTTTATTTCCTGCTTCAGTGTGATGCAGTTTTCCAAGTATTCCAAGTTGTGCAGTGGTTAAAAGAGAGAGCTGAAATAAGAACTGTTGTAGTGGCAAAAGCATAGCAATGATGTTTCTCCATGGCATGCCAGGGGCCATAAAATTTGGGGGCACCATGGGGTTTGCAGGGATGATACATGTATAGTAATATTCTTGGACTGAGTGCTGATGTGAGTATTTCAGAGGAGAGAAACTAGTGTGTCGCAGGGATATTTTTAATAAAGTGATTTAGCTGAACCTCTTGATACCAGGTTGTAGTGTGACCGTACTTACAGCTGCACATATGCCATTTATTAAATGATAAATGTTTACTGACCCAACATGTGGAGCAGTATTCATACGGCTGCTTCAGTTTTCTGAATGAGTATCTAACACTGGATATCAGAAATTATTAAAAATTAAATAACTGAGCATCTCACATACTTTCAGAACTCATTTGAGAAGTATCATTCATTATCTTCTCATGTCTGTATGGCATACAAGCATGTACTGAGAGAGATTGAAAATTAAAAAAAAAACTTTTATGCAATACATTTTCTCCATTTGTTTCTGCCCATTGTAAGTTTCTCTGCATATATCATATTGCTTCCTTGTTCAAAGAGTTTAACATCTGTCTGGGCAATCGTTCATCTCCTGTTCAACGGACATGTCCATAACTGACTAATATTCTGTTAACATTTTCTTCTATTGAAGACATACGTAGGCTAGTTCTAATGTCTGTATTATTAATTTTATTTTTTCATTGGATGCATCTAGTTTTCCCAGATATTCCTTTTACCACGCTCATTATCTACAGTATCCAACTTCATACAGAGCCCTTTACCTTGTATACAACTCATTCCACCATAAAAGAAAGCAGGTCTAAATACTGCATTGTATATAGCAAGTTCAGTAACCTCTTGGTGAAAATGTTCTTATACTGCTGGTAAGAGCTTTGCCACTTCTGTTACCCAGTTCCTTCTCAACTTTTCCAGTTTCATCAATAATCATAAAATATTGGTTACATGTTCCAATTTCTTCTCTGTTCTATGAAATTAATAAGTTTTAGAGTTTGGATAAAAACCATTGATTAGATTTACCAAAATTTATCTTTATTCCAAATGTGATGTTCAGCTGATTAAGATTGTGCTGGAACTTGTTTATACCATAATTTTCGTTGTATAATCCATGGATTATCTGCTAAAAAAGTTAAAAATATAGGTTCTTCAGTTTATACACTAATGCAAATAATACGCTAATTTAAAAAAAAAAAAAAAAGTTTTTACGGCCCTTTGATTTATAAAAAATCTGCAGGGTAATTGTGCAGGAGAGAGGGTATAATTGGAAAAGGAACTCCCTCTGTAAAATTTTCCCCAGTTCGGGAGTTTGTACGGAGTGCAGAGGGGGGGGGTCGTAATGAAATATCGGGCAAGTTGTGGCTTGGGTCATTTTGTATCGTTGAGAAGGACAGCTCTGTTGTGCCATCTCCATTTTTGTCAACCAGCCAATGAAAACGTATGCATTTCCTGCACAAACCTATGCGTTCCTGCTTTCGAAAACCCATGTGCGCTGTGCCGTGTGTTTAGCTTGCCTTTCACCGTTTTAACCATGTCTTTGCTGCTGATATTTTTCTTCATTGCTATTCGTGATGTCTTTGAAAAGGAAACATTTCAGTTACACTGCCGAATTTAAACTTAAAGTGGTGGGCACAGTTGAGCATATGATTGTGTTACTGAACAATAGTTTTAAGAAGGTTAGAAAACAATCGCTCTGTAACATGCAGAAAGCAGCAATGTCACGGTCTCAAATGTAAACAAATCTGTCAGTAAATTCCACGTGAAAATTCATGGAATAGCCCTATTTTTTATTGGTGCACGTATAAGCCGATCCCCCAACTCTGAAAGCAGGATTGCCTCCAAAAACTTTCGATTTATACACTAGTACATGCGGTATTTCTACGACTTGTTCTGTATCAGCCTTTCGTCATTGCCAAAGTGTAATGTAATACCCTGTAGCTGCATCGGCGTGATCTATGGATACCACGCCACTGAGCTTTATCTGTCCCAAGATAAAAATATGAAAAAGTAACCTTTGAAAATTAATTTCTTCATTTAATAAAATTCTTTCTGTTTTCTTACTTCTTTGGACTCCTGGGTCATTATGTGACCAACTTTTCCATCCGAAATTCCAGTCCCTGTTCAACATCTATGATGTGTGGATTGTACAACGATTTTTTTTTCTGAATGTCACAGTCCGGGGATTATACGAAGGAAAAAAAAACATTATGTGAATTTCGTGGTCTGCGGATAATAGGACAAAAAGTATGATACTATTAGAAATTAGCATTAAGTCACCAACATACTACAGGCTGCTGTTGTTAGTAACATCTATCTTTATTTCATCTAAAAATGCCACATGTAAATACAAAACTATGGCAAATAACAAAAATTATGTCAGTGATAACAGATGAAAAGATGACATGAGATACATGCAACTAGATGTATCTTGAAAGAACAGATGGGGAAATATGTGGAATACAGAAGCCAGTACAACTTGCAAGGCAGTCATCAGGTGAAAGTCAGTTTAGTCTTTGGTATTATACTGTCACTAGGCATACTGTCCAAAATAATATGAAATACCATCCACTTATTTGACACCTACATGGACATCATGTAAGATCACTGCAATCAGCAATCATGTGATTGAAGAAACAGAAAGGCATTGCAAAGACCCCAACACAGCACCTGGATATATATATTATATATATATATATATATATATATTCTATTAAGAAGAAACTGAAGCTAAAACATTTTTTTAACTCGTACCAAGTACAACATAGAAAAGGTTATGTATTGACCGGTGTGAGTAAAAGAAAAAAAGAACAACTGAATGCAGAAAGTGTCGAGAATACTGAGCCTTGGCTTTATCAAGGACCAGCAAAAACTCTGCATTTTTTTTACTCACACCGGTCAATACATAACCTTTTCTATGTTGTACTTGGTATGAGTTAAAAATTTTTTTTTAGCTTCAGTTTCTTCTTAATAGAATGTGAATTCTGAATTTTCATAACTGCTGCGTTGCGCGTTTTGATCTTCAGGTTGTTTTGCTACTTTCGTTTTAAATTGTAAAGTTTTTCTTATGTATTCGGCTTTACTCTTTAGTATATATATATATATATATATATATATAGAGAGAGAGAGAGAGAGAGAGAGAGAGAGAGAGACAGACAGACAGAGAGACAGACAGACAGAGACAGACAGAGTTTCTACTTTTTCAAATCTAGTGCCACAAGGTTCTCTGCCTTATACACCTTTAAAAGTTATAGTCCAGAATGTAATGCTTAGAACTGAACCAAAATATACACAAATCCTTTTGCAAAGAGAAGAATTGCAGAAATAGTTCTCAACATTCTTTCATTGAGCCTCATCCAGTGGTAATAAAGTACCCTAAAGTGCACTTAGAAATCACATACAGTAAATCCAGCTATTTCTATCCAGAGTCAGCATGAGTAGCTTCTTAATTACATGATATCCAAGCCCTTGAAACTTATTACTTAGACTAGAAACAATGTCATCATAACATTTGATTCTAGCACCATGAGTGTAGAAGCACCCTTGAGAAATATGCCCCAATGACTCCATAGTTGGAACTAAATCTGGAAGATTGCAACCAGTGTACATGAAGTATCCTGCTTGTGTGCACTGAACAGTTGGATATGTTGTTAGGACATTTGACAGAACATTGATATGTATTCTCAGAAGGTCTGTTGTCGTAAACACAAATCAGCATAGAGCACTCAGTCCACCATCCCTAACTGAAGCATAAAAATAGCCATTTGGAACATCATGCAGGGGTCTTAAGCCAACATCTCAGTGCTGTATTTATATTCGATGAATATCCGATACTCGTACATTAATATTTCTGTATTAATGGTAATCTCGTGAGGCACACCAAAATTGAATTGTGCAGTAATTTGCTATGTTGTGGCCTGTGTGTTCTCTTGCGTGAGTTTTGCCAATCTCCTCTGACCCCTCTGATCCACCAGATGTTATTGTCCACTGGATTACCAATTACTGGAAATTTTCTGCTTGTCTCACCATTCATAATAAACCCTTGGTATGGTTGCGTGTTAAAAGCCCAGGTGTGTGGTCATGTGGGAGATGCTCGAACCTACATGCCTGCCGCCAATTATCATGCCATGTCCAAAGTTGCTCAGATCACTTGGTTCACCCATTCTGATCCTCAGTAAAACTTTAACTGGTACTCAACAAGTTGGTCTGCCTGATTTATACAGCACACTGTGCTCATGTGATGTCTTACATGTTGGTGGAAACCATTTGTGTGATGAGTGCTGGTGTACCAAATAAAGTGGCATATCAGTGTATGTAATTGATACACCTGATCTAAAAAGATCTTCAAATAGAGACTGATGTTAAACACTGTGAAATGCTTTTTTTTTAATCCAAGAGGGCAAAATTGATTTACTTAGAAATTTTCCCAGCTTGTCAAAATGAACGCTGAAAGATTCTGAAACTAAGTTCGTTTTTGTAAGCAGCTTGTCCATATAGATCACAAACAAATTAAGAGATGGTCTACATTCCTGTCTTACTCCTTAGTTAATATCAAAATGCTTACCAGAATTTTCTTCCAATCCTGACTGTTTGGAGACCCTTAGTTAATAGCTTGTGATTGATTTCAATAGCTTGCCTTTCACTTCATAAAGTTTTATCACCTGAATAATTTTTCCATAGATACTCAGTCAAAAGCCTTTTTAAAATCAAATTAACACCATATGTAAATCATCATTGAAGTTTTTCAGAAAGTTGTCTGAGTACACAAATATATTATCATGGCATCCCCTGCTCCTCCTAAAGCCATACTTTCCTTCATTCAGCTGATTTTCACCACCTTTCTAAGCTTGTTACTCAAATTACTTGAGTAAACCTTGGCAAAGAACACTAATTAAAGAGAGGCCATGGTAGTTACTACAATGTTTCTCGCCCCCTTTTTTATATATTTGCAGAATGACTGACTTATGACAGTCCTTGGGAACCAAACCACTTTGCCATGGCACTTTAATAATTCTTTGTAACCAAAATGTATTTGAGCAGAAAACAAATCACATGAGTGAATGCATTTCCCTGCTTGCATGTGACCAAGTTGAATCGTTCTTGGACTGCATTGACAGCTGATGAAAAATAGGTCCTGTATGACAATGTAAGCACCTGGAAACAGTGCTTGGAACCAAAACATCAGCCCATGCCAACCCCCAAAGCCAGCTTACACCCACGTAAGGTCCTGCTGTCTGTTTGGTGGGATATGCATGGTGTCATGTTTTTGAGCTGCTGCTGGACAACACCACTATTACTGGCAAAGTGTACTGCTGTCAGCTCGACGATTTGCGTGCATTGCTCGCATTGAAATGACCAGCACTGCTGAACCACAAGGGCATCCTGCGTGAGGTCTTGCTCCATCCCAAAACAGGATGGTGCTAGACCTCACACATGGATAACCTGTCACAAGATCAGGGATCTGAGCTAGGAGCTGCTGCTGCACCCAGCCTATTCGCCAGACATTGCCCCAAGCAGCTCACCAACTGTGACGATGTCGAACGTGCACTTACTTCTTTGCATCCAAGCCACCACAATTCTATAGGGACGGTATTCAACAGCTGACTACACGATGGGAGCAGTTCATGGCAAATGATGGGGACTACATTTCGGACTGATTTGTACTTGTACATATGGTAAGTAGCACTTTTCTGTTGCCTTGCATTTGCAGACATTGCTTTCTTTCCAACCCAGTACAAGTTATCCTTACAAGGAAAATGAATTTTACTACAGGGTAATCAAAAAGTTCCCAAACCCTAATTTGAACAATTTTTATTCACATTATACAGGTACATAAAGTTTACTTACAACTGTGATACATCTTCCATCGACTTTTGAGCAACTGATGTTGTCCTAAAGAAGGTGTTGGAAATAACCTCCGTGTTGCTGGAGGTGCAATATCCACATGGCGACACGTTTTCATTACGCGCTTCAGCATAGATGGTGTGATTTCCGCTATAGCCTGAATAAGGTTTGTTTTTAAGGACTGCAGGTCATGCAGGGTTGTTTGCATAAACACTGTCCTTTAAATATCTCCACAGGAAAAAAATGTGAACATTATTCCTAAAAGAAAACATTGTTCAATAAGCCCTTGTTGTATTGAGTAAATTTACAAAACCAATGGCAATACAGCAGGCGCTTGTGCGTGTCAAGTGCCTTCAGTTCATGGACAACTTTCACTTTGTATGCATGAACAGACCTCAGCGCAAGTCACTCTTCTAACTATTTGTCACCTTTTTTAAAAATTTGTCACTTTTTGTTACCTTTTTTAAAATTTTGTCACTATTCTCACCTTTTTCTTAAGTGTACCCGTATTTTTTTTCAATTTAGCTATAGTTTTGCGTTGTTGTTTTTTATATCTAGGGGATTTTTTGTCAGATGAAAAAAAAATGATGAAACAAAAATAAATTGTTTTGTTAAACACCCATCCTTGTGAACACGTGGGTGGGGTCACGAGTTGCAAACGCAACTCACCACTCACCGCAGCAGCAAGAGCGAGCTTCGTAACCAAGCAAGAGGCAGTGATCCCGCCCACTGCAGCCAGCGGGTTCTCTCAAGGATTTTTTCAAGTGAAATAAATATCACAAAAGCTTATCTCCATGGATTTTTCATGAAAATCTCTGAAATTTTGATCAACGCCATAAATCGCTTATAGGAATGAGCCCTCTAAATTTCGCGTAAATCGATTAAAAACTTTTTAAACTGGCCGTAATTTTTTTTTTTTTGCTCCTTATCATGTGGCTGGCATGCCCAGAATTCGTAATCGGCATTTTACTGCTAATTTAAAAACGTTTTTGCCGATTCACTTGAAATTTTTAAGGTAGTCATCTCCTAGCCAATTATAGTATATGTACAAATTTCAGCCAGTTACGTGAAGAATTCTGAAAAATAGTTTTCTTAATTTTTTAGCACGTCTTTTGTAAAAAAAGATCGTGCTTATGTTATCGGTTTGTCCGTCCGTCTGTAGACATATCTCTGCAACTATTAGTCCGATTTGAAAAAATTCTTTTTGCATTGGGAAGCTTGAAATATACGAATGATGATCCTTCATTTCGTTTTTTATTTTTACGATGTCAATTTCACCGCTAGAGGGCGTAAATGCAGATTATGAATTCAAAAATACATTTTATTCCACATATTTGCTTCTAAACATCCGATTGAAAACATTCTTTTATCTTTCGATTCCATTTATGTTGAAGAGTATTGTAGGAATAGTTGCTTTTTCAAATTACGCATAGATTTTCCGCTAGGGGGCGTAAAAGTAAAGTACGTTTTCCCGATATATCTTCTTCTACAACTCCGATTTCAAAAATGTTTTCTTTAGCGGATACAGCTCCTGATGAAAAATCTTTTGCATATAATTTCTAATTTTTGGTAAAGAATACTTTATCCCCACCAGGGGGCGTAAGTGTTAATTTTTTTTTGTTTCTGATGTATTTGCCATAAAATCTGAGCTTCTAAAATCTCGATTGAAAAAAATTCTTTCGTGGACCGATGCCACTTATGTCGATAAACCTTTTCGGAGTATTTTCTTCTTAAAATATTCCATGGTTTCTCCGCCAGGGCGTAGACGTATATCTTATTTTTGTCAATATCTCAGCTTCTAATGGTCCGATTTGGAAAATTCTTTCTTTATTAGATAGTTTCCGGTGTGACATGTTTTTCATATAATTTCAAAATTTTCAAGTAATTCATAGACTTTTTGCTAGGGCGTAAAGGTAAATTGTGTTTCTCCTATATCTCTGCTCCTAAATCTCCGATTTGAAAATTTCTTTCTGCAGCGGATACAGCTCCTGATGGGAAATCCTTTGCACGTAATGTTGTGGGGGTGGGAGGAGACTAAGTTAAATTAAAGTTGGCATATGCAAATTTAAATTTCAACCCTTTCCCTCAGAATATGGATACTAAAAAGGAGACAAGCAAAACTTACAGGTATTTCTATGTGAAAGCCCAATTTGTTCCCACAACTGATGACAATAATAGGAAATTAGTTGTTGCAGTACATGAGAGTTATTTCACTTTTATGGCCGGAAAAAAACAATTAGTGTTATTCAAGGACTATTGCTGTTTGTGACGTGCAAAATAAATGGGCAGAGCCCCAAATCCGATCCACCCACTAGTCTACGCTAATGTGGACACATGCTATTGACTAACATATATTAATCACACAACACATTACAAACTGAAGAATTCAATTTTGTAAAAAGACCAGTCGGTCAGTATTTATTGGTAAACAATTTAATCAGTGGTTGTAAATTCTTTTTCCTTTTGTAATTTGCTTTTCCGCTTTGCTTTTCACAAACACTCAGGAAGGTTACAGAAATTTCACATTTTTGTTTATGTTCTTACACAGCATTTTTAATTCATGGTAATCACTCTTAAAACACATTTCCAGAGGTGAACTGCCTGCCCCCCTTTTTTTTTTACTCAATTCCTTAAGGACAATTTAGAAAAAATGTTCCTAGCGTTATTAAATATATATATTTTTATCTTTATAATTAAGGTCTCCACAGAAGCAAGCTGGAGGTAGGCCTAAAACAAGTTTGAAAGGTCAATTTTTTTATGTTTTTGAGTTTAATTTTCAGCTGCTCAGGTTATGAGACACTAAAAGCTTAAGGTAACCAAGATTTTAATTTAAGGTAAAATTTACATTGAAGTATAACATCACTTTTGAGCTTAGCAGCAGTTCCTCGTGGTTATAATATATATATATATATTCAGGCAATTTTACTCTGACATAGGAGATCTTGGCCAAGATTCCAAAATCCAGTTTTATTTTACGTCACCACATTTTCTAACCTGACAAACAGAAATATTACCTTGGGAAGTAATTCCCAGAATAAAATAGAATTTTTTTTTATTAGTTTAGTTGTTTGTTTGTTTTTCTTTCAAATAGCAAGGTGGAAAAAGAAAAAGAAAAAAGGTCTCGTAGTGAGAAAATAGTCAACTTCCGAAGGGCCAACATGGCTGGCTAGAATGTTAAACGTGCGGTGTGACAAGGATGATTTAAAATTGCAGCATACCACTTCATGATTTTCACCTCTTGGCTCTGAAGAAGGTGGTCCTTCATATGCACTGGACTGGCACTAGCAGAAGTCCAGGAATGGACACATTCAGACATCCATAGTATAGGAATGGTCTTGCTGGTAATACAGCAGCAGTTCTCCCTTCTGGGCCCTTAGCACATCCCAGGAGGGTAACCCTTTTTGGAGTGTTGAGTTGATAGGAGGTTGAAATGGCAAACTTGCCCCGGTCGCCTAGATAAGCAGGCTCTTCGAAGAACCGACACTCCGGTTACACTCTCGCAGCATGGAGGCAGGTTGCAAATACATTTTTAATTGATCTTATGCTCCGCCTAGGGTAGCGTTTTTTTATTTGGTTTCCGTTTTAACCGCTGTTCCTCTTCCAATTCCCGGGCAGGCTTGAAGGAATTCCCAAGGATTGGGGATCCCTAGGGGACAACGGAATTTTTTTCTCCCGAAGGAGACACGATCTTAGCAGAAAAAAAAATAATAATTGAAAAGTGTCCTCAAAAAAAAAATTTCAACTCACACGTCTTCTCCGAAGGATGCGAGAGCACGCCAGCGCCCTCTACATCGACGCTACTTTCCTCCAATAAGATTGCCTCCATCCGGCTGTTGCGTGAAAACGCAATCGCCCACACACAAACCAAAAGAAAAGAAATTTTCTCCCGAGGATCCAGCTGGCCTGCCATGAAGAAATGCCCCACACCACTTACTAATGCTTGCGTCTTATGACATAACATGGAAAGGGCGGTTCCAGACCCGAATTTATCACCTTATGCAAAAGGGGGAACACTTTCCAAAATGTGTCATCTGATACCATCCACTTCTAACCATTTCTTTTCTCATGGGAACGCAGGTGTACTGCAGGCCAGAAATGCTTGACCAACTTCTGGTCATCCCATAAATAAAGAGAGAGAGAAAGAGAGAGAGAGATACTGCAAACCACCCCCTGCGTACCAGCAACACTTAGAAACCCCGAGTACGCGTAAAGTTTTTGCCATGTTACTGGGACCGGAAGCAAGCTGAGCTCTTCTTTCACACCCTCCCATAAATAAGGTGGGGGTGGGGGGCAAGGAATCTTTCTGGTTAACCATCTCTACGCAGTAGCTTCACTACAAGACAGAAAACGGGGGAGGAAGAAAAAGGAAAATCTCAAAGTTATCATGTACATTTATATGGCATCTTTATACATACATATCCATAATTCTACGCGGGACAGACTGTTCCATACAACAAATACTCATTTCCTAATTTTTTTTAATCGACACAGAATTTTCTTTATGAAGGTGGTTACATAAATAAATACAAGTAGATGGTCGATCACCACTATTATTAACACACACACACACACACACACACACACACACACACACACACACACACACACACACACACACTCTCACTCACTCACTCACTCACACTCTCTCTCTCTCTCTCGAGCAAAGCCGAAAACATAAGAAATTTTTGTTTAATTTAAAACGAAAGTTGCCAAATTAACCTGAAGATCAAAACGCGCAACGCAGCAGTTATGAAAATTCAGAATTCACACTCTATTAAGAAGAGACTGAAGCAAAACAAAAATTTTTGACTCGTACCAAGTACAACATAGAAAAAGTTACGTATTGACCGGTGTGAGTAAAAAGAGAAAAAAAGAACAACTGAATGCAGAAAGTGTCGAGAATACTGAGCCTTGGCTTTATCAAGGACCAGCAAAAACTCTGCATTTTCTCACTTCCACAAAGACCTATTTGGAAATGGGTTTCTGCAAAGTCATGGATGCAAGTAATAAGCCCGCCAAAAAATTAAAAAAAAAAAATATATGTCATGACCTCCGCAGAGTTGTATGACCAAGCTTTAGTTAACAATTTAGCTTGTATCCATAACCTTCCTGGCCCGACCCATGCTCTTCATCTGTTACTATTAAACAGAAAGAAGATGATTGTAGAAACTCAAGTTGTAAGAGTGACATAATGAACCAGAAATAATGTTCAGTAATAACCAATTGCCAAGTTCGCCTGAGAGAGTATTTAAACCTGAATAGCAATACAAAAGTATTTCAAGTTCTTAACATTGCAATAAAAAAGGAAATATTAATTTTTTTTCTAAAGCACAGATTCTTGAAAGAAAACTGGATTGTAAAAACCCCCTACTCCACTACTTCTGACAACACTAAAACGAAAATAAAATAAAGACAATAATAAACTAAACAAATGCTTTGTGAAGGTTATCTGACATAAACAATTAGTTGCAATATGTACAAAGTATTTCAGAAGTGCTTTAAGTGCAAAATTAAGTAGTTATTAAGACCAATGAAACGGCCGGCTGCTTGGCCTTAGTTCCCTAAAAAACGCGCAAAAATACCAAGAAAAGAAAGAGTTAAAATACGCAAAAAGTTAATAGACTTGCTAGTGCCTAAAAGCTTAAAGCATAAAAAGAAAAAATGTTCAAGAAGTTCAAATATTGAACCTGGAAAACCTGAAACCCAAAGACAAAGAAGAGAGCTTACCTCTTATGCAACTTAACTTCTTTCATGCTTGAGGAAACATGGCCGACTTTTCAACCCAAACTTCCAAACACCCCTGCCACTCCCTAGTCGCTGGGGGGCAGAGTGGGTGGGCTGAAGGCCTCCACACACTGAAAAAATCCTACTCGCGGAGATTTTAACTTAAGAAAAAAATATAATTAAGATTGTGGACCTGTATGATCAGAAAGAGCAGAATAAACTCTTCAGAATACATGAGAAATATTATGAAATACACAAGTAGTGTATTTAATAATCTTTGCATGTATTTAATCACCTTAGTGAGCTTCTGTAGACTAGTCAGAATCCTATTTATTTGAATGTTAGTTTTACTATTTTTAGTATAGCTATTCTAGTGAGTGAATAACTAGTTTTATTTTATATTTATTTTTCTTTTCTTTTATAAACAGATTTTTAAGTTTTTTTTGTGATTTTATCTATATTATTTAATTTTTATTTTTAATAGGACCTTCTTATCCATAGCACTAAGGTTCCTTTTTGTAGTTAATATCATCCTCTAGCCAACTTCCAAAAGGCTTTCATTGGTCAGAATCATATTATTAATGTGTAGAAAATTAAAGCAGATCTGCCAACCTTACTCTATTATTCAGAATAATTTTTCTTAAAGTTATTTTAATGAAAGAAGTAGGAATTTTGTTCTCTAGAAAACTGTCTAATAGTATATTAATGTGGTAATTGAAGTCCAAATTGTTGCTGCAAATTCTTGAAATTCTAAGCACCTGAGAAATTAGTACATTCTCAATTACTTTGGTGGATATGTTATTATTCCAGTGTAGATATTTAATTACTTTGAAAGGAAAATTAACTCTTTTATCAAAGAGGCTAATAGATGGGTTACCTCTGTTAAGTTTGATGCTTAAGTCTAGGAACTCAAGTTCCTGATTACTGTGGTTGGTTTTACATAAGTTAAGAGAGCTAGGATAGATATTATCAAAATCACTCTCTATAACTTCTGAATTATTTATACACAGCAGATCGTCAATATATCTAAATGTGTAAAGGTAGTTATCGGAGCAAGTGGAGTGATTTTTAATGAATTTATATTCCTTAAAGAACAGGAATAGATTTGCAATACTCGTGGATGTTGACTTTCCCATAGGGATACCGTTTACTTGCTTATAGAGAGTATTATTATATAAGATATGGTTATTCTTTATGCAGCAATTGAGATAAGAGTTCCAGGCTCCTGCATTAACAAATTGGTTAAGTTTAAATTCTGCATACAGCTCTTTAAAGGTAGTGATTATATCTGATAGAGGCAGATTAGTATATAGGTTCTCAAAATCATAACTATTATTATCTAAGGGATTTACTTCGAGTATAGTTGAAATTACTTCTGCATTATTATTAATTATCCAGAAATCTCTGTACTTCAAATTAGTACAGTTACTAATGTGTTTCAAAACCTTCTTCAAAAGCTAGATCAATTTTCTTTTTATGACTCCTTACTCCACTAGCTATGAATCTGAACTTCACTGGATCTTTATGAAACTTAACAGTTGCAAAAAGAAATGGAAATTCAGGCTCATATCTCCTTATTTGTGGAATTTTAAGTTTCTTGAAGAATGCCTTAAAACGATTTTCTAACTGCTTGGTTGAATAACTTACGGGCTCGTAGGTTACTCTATTATTGAGTTCCATAGTTAACAATTCAAAATAGAACTTCTTACAGATAATTGCAAAATTATTGCTAGCTTTATCCGTAGTGGTAAAAATAAATAGGTCTTGTAGTTTGGAGAGTGACCTTTTAGCATCTCCAGAGAAAAATAGATTTCTATCAAAACAAAAGTCAAGACCTGCCAACTTATTAGTGAAGCCATTGATTATTATATATTATATTTCCATTCTGCGAAGGCCTCAATAGGCTCATTGTATGTTAAACTGGTTTTTATAATGTACCTATTAAACATCTTGAGTGAAGCTCTCAAGAATCCTCTCTTTGGAGATTTGGAAGGAAGGCCTAAATTTAGAACCATACTCTAATAAATTCCTAAGCTTGTCATTTTCAACAAAACTCAAGTTTCCAGTGATAATATGCTTGTAATTCTTATCATAGTGAACTGTTTCTTTATGTTCATCGCAAGAACAAGTAGTAACTACAGGTATGGAACTCGAAGAATTAAGTTTGTAGTTTTTAACTATTGACCCTAAGGTCTTAACATATTTAAAACTTACAATAGACTGGTGCCTGTGGATGGGAAAAAAATTGCATTATTGTAGAACAGCTAAAAAAAAATTGCATTATTGTAGAACGGAAAAAACTTTTGCAAATTCTTTCTTCCTAAAATAATGCATGGTTTTCCCACCAGGGGCGTAAAGTTGCATCTTATTTTTATCAATATCTCGTTTTCTAAGAGAACAATTTGAAAAATTATTTCTGTGTTGGAGAGCGTTTCCGGTGAGAAATGCTTTTCATATAAATTCGTGTTTTTCTTAAAGCACAAGTCTGCAACCAGAAAGCGTAAGCTCACGATTCCATTTACAGCAATATCTGAGGGATTAAAAACCCGCTTGAAAAACTTCTTTCTTCCGTCAAATACCATTGTTTTCCATTTCGGTTCCATTGACTTGAATAGCTTTGATAAATTTAATTTGCGTCAGAATGGATTAAAAAGACATGTTAATTACACCCGAAAATTCGTTGTTATCTTTCTTGTTTTACCTAGTCCTGCCATGGGGAAAACTAAAGCGAGGAGGCGCTGTTGCTGGGAGCCAAGGAAGGAAGAAAGCCGGCAGTCCTTTCATGCTTTAGTTTTGAGTAGTAGCTAGGCATTTTGTGTGTGCCTTCATTAGCACATCTTTTGTAAAATAGATTTTTGCCGCCTTGGTGGCGCAGTGGTCTAAGGCACTGGCCTCTGATCATTCGTCCGTAAGGGGTCTGGTTTCGAATCCTGGTCAGGCATGGATGTTGTGTTTGTCTTATGGCACTGGCTCTCTCCCTTCCCTGGAACCAGTGACCCTAAATTAGGGACGGGCGACTGCTTATAGCCCATTGAGTTGCTCAGGGTGGTCGTTAAACCTCCAATCAAAATAATAATTAAAAAAAAAAAAAAAAAGATCGTCGTGCTTATGTTATCGGTTTGTCCGTCTGTCTGTGTATACGCCATATATCTGCAACCAACTGCCCGATTTCAAAAATTCTTTTTGCATTGGGAAGCTTGAAATGTGCGAATGGTGATCTTTTATTTCGTTTTCTTTTTCACCAATCACAGTTTTGCCTCCAGAGGGTGTATTAATGCAGATAATGCCAAATTCAAAATACATTTTATTCCATATATTTGCTTCTAAACGGCCGATTGAAAAAATTCTTTTACCTTTTTGATTCTATTTATGTCGAAGACTATTTTAGGTATGGTCACTTCTTTAAGTTACGCATAGATTCGCCGCTAGGGGCGTAAAAGTAAATTCCGTTTCTCCCGATATCTCTGCTTCTAAAACTCCGATTTAAAAAATTCTTTCTGCAGCGGATGCAGCTCCTGATGGAAAATATTTTGCCTGTAATTTCTAATTTTTCCTCCAGACTTCACACACGCTAACTTCCGTGACTCACTTATAAACGTGGAAAAAGCGAAGACCTTTGTTTGATGTTCCTGGTCCACGTCAAATATATGTATTAATTATTCTTTTGCCTTCTAATTATTTCTTCAGTTGCTGCTTACCATCTTTGGTGAATCCCCAGCATTGTGCGGGGCTCTAAGAAGCAACCTGCCAAATTGGCTGGGCAGTTAGCGTGTGCGAGTCTGGAGGAATTCGAAGCCGCTGTCGTGGTAGTGGAAGCATATCCGGTGCGTAACTGAAAGACCCTGGGTTCCATTCCCGGTGGCAGCCAATGAGAATTTTTCTGTGACTCACTTATAAATGTGGAAAGAGCGAAGACCTTTGTTTTGATGTTCCTGGTCCACGTCAAATGTCTGTATTAATGAAGAATAATTTTAAACTTTTCCGTTATGCAAAATTTTTCGCTAGCAGACATAGACTTATATCATGTTTCCTTCTATATTTCTCATTTTAACTGTTTGATTTGAAAATATCTTCGTCTCTGGTACCTTCCTTGTGTTATGATAAACTTTTTGTTCACCATTTGTTAATTTTCGTAACATATTTTTTAGCCACTGGTAGAACTAGTAGATGTTCCTATTTCTGGATATTTTATCGATTGTTGGGACTGATTGATTGTTTTCCAAACCGGTTCCGTCGATTTTGAATAGCTTTGATAAATTTAATTTGCATCAGAATGCATTCAAAAGACATGCTTATTACATCAGAAAATTCGGTGTCATCTTTCTTGTTATTAATTAAGAAGCATAAAAGTAATTTGCCCCCTACACATTTGATTTTCAAAGTAAATTGCTGAAATTTATTTGAAAAATAAATATGAGTCAAAAATTTTTTTTTTGCTTCGGTTTCTTCTTAATAGAATGTGAATTCTGAATTTTCATAACTGCTGCGTTGCGCGTTTTGATCTTCAGGTTATTTTGCAACTTTCGTTTTAAATTCAAAAGTTTTTCCTTTGTTTTCAGCTTTGCTCTTCAGTATATATATATATATATATATATATATATATATATATATATATTTTTTTTTAAAAGTATAATAGTATAGTATAATAGTAAACTTTAACACTGTACTATGGTTCACTTCAGTATACAGTAGTACACATCAAGAAAGAACCTTTTTATCTTTGTTTTGTTTTGTTTTCAAATTAAAAAAAAAATTTAAATTTTAAACATTACATTTGATAAACAATGTTGAAAAACGTGACTTTCAAACGTTTTTCAACATTGTTTATCACTTCCAGCATTAACACACTTGGCCGGCCATTTCTAGGCATATCACAAACATTTCCAGTTTTCCGAAATCGTACGAGTAAACTGTGTATCATTGATTTACTTACCACAGTATGCTGTGGAAATTTTTCTTTAACTCTTTTGTGCACTGTTTGTAAGACTGCATTTGCAAATAAGCTTCAAGTAAACAAATTCTCTGCTGCCTCGTCAAGCCCATGCCTCTGTTCAAAAGGTGATGCTAAAGTGGGCAAACTGCGTAACACACATGGAACCGGTTATTCATTTCTGGCACTGTCAATTTCCTTCAGCCATTCGACAAGTGCAGTATTTGATCTCGATGAGTTGCTGACTCGTGTTGCCACATTAATTGGTTGAACTTTTGCGTACAGCATACGCAATAATTTTTTTAATTCAGGGTTCGGGAACTTTACGATCACTCTGTATAATTAATTAACTTAATTTGTTACGGTGTTTGTGTTGCATAATTATGTAGCTTTCAGTTTGTAATTTCATTGTTTAATATTCTATAGCTGGATGCTTCCAATTTAAAGGAAATTGGTGTTACCTTATCAAAGTATGTTCGTTACCTGGATAAACTTTTGCCCTATTTAATATTAAGGTAAGTGCTTTTTAATTATATAACAATGAATAACATTCATCTCATTATTACAGTTATTTATGTTTAATTCAGAGGCCATGGTATTTCTGTAACGTAACCTTTTTGTTTCAGAATCTGCTTTGTAGTTTGTAATTTCTGAATATTCGCCACTGCTGCGTTGCGCGTCATGATCTTCAGAATGTCTGTTCAAAAAAATTTTGTTTTTTAATTTTGTCTTTAACTCTGCTTTTGAGTGTGTGTGTGTGTATATATATATATATATATATATATAGAGAGAGAGAGAGAGAGAGAGAGAGAGAGAGAGAGAGAGAGAGAGACAAGTAAACTTACATGAATATGTTTTATTCAATGTAAATTCCTTCTGCATTAACAGAAAAAGTGGCACAATCAGCCAACATAAGGAACAACTTGAAGAGGCCATCTTTTGGTATGGAGTGAAGAACTGATGTCACAGTTCTTTGTATGTCTTCAGTGTCTTGAAAATTTTTCCTTTTAAAGGCAGCTTTAATTTAGGGAATAGAAAGTAGTCACTTAGTGACAAATCTGGAAAATAAAGGGATAGTTGAGTACATACATTTGTTTTTGTGCCAGAAATTGCTATACACTGACTGTGGGTGTGTTATTTGTGTGCAGGTGCATTAACGGGAAGAAGGAACCACTGCCCGTTTTTGTACTCGGCCCTAACATGAACAATCCTCTTCCACAATTGTTCCAAAGTAGATGTGTAAACATTACCACTGACAATTGTACCTTCAGGAATGAACTCGTGATGCAAAATTCCCTTGCGGTCATAAAAGCACACAACCATTGTCATGATTTTAGACTTCTGTAGCCCAATCTTCTTTCCTTTGGGTGACTGTGGCAACTTCCACTTAGCGCTCCGACGCTTTGTTTGAGGATCATAATGAAAACACCATGTCTCATCACCTGCCACAATGCTTTGAAGAAAATTTTGCATTGTTTCTGCCATCTACAGGATGTCTTTTGCACACTCCACTTGTGCACGTTTTTGGTCGTCTGACAAAGCATGTGGAACAACCTTGCCTCCAGTCTTGCACTAAAATTTGACGAATCATATCCTTATTAACACCAAGCTCACATTCCAGCATCCTCAAGGTCACACGTTGATCACGTTTTATCCTTTTGTGAACTTTCTCAATGAGTTCAGTATGCGCATTGAAATCGAGTGTCCAGGCCTTTCGTCATTTTCAAAATCTTCCTGCCCATCCTTGAAATGTGCATAGCATCGGAATATTTGTGCACAAGATAGACAATTAGCGCTATACACATCACACAACAAATAAACTGTCTCTGATGCAGTTTTACCAATTTTCAAACAAAACCGGATATTTTCCCTCTGCTCTATGACCGAGCTGTGACAATGTTTTTCCACCGAATGACATCATGCACAGTGTAAATAATAATCTGCGCAATTCTCACACAAACACTGTTGCCACCGCATAGCTGATAAATGACTTATCAAAAAACCACGCCTTCCCAACCCATGTGTTTACTAGGATGTTTTTTAAAAAAATCAGTCCCATTATGTAATTGCCGCACTGTGTGTGTGTGTGTGTATAATATGACAATGTGGGTAAATATGAGTTCATCCTTGATGCTGGGTGTGTTAGTGTGAGTTATCATTGTTACCAGGTAGTTTTATTGTACTGTGTGATCATTGCTATTTTAATGAAATCTATGTCAGTATCTTGTTCATTGGTTCATGTGTAGCATTGTGTTTCCCCATGGAACTGTCAAACTTCTTGATGTTGTAAAGCTGTAAATAGTGTATTTGGTTGAGAGTATTTTGCTTCGTATTGCATTTATTCTCCAGTATGATGAATTTTCAGTTAGTATTGCCTTAAAGATTGGGCGTTCAAGCTGTGTCTGTTAGAGATGAGTTCGGGCTCAATTTTAGGAGCCCGGGCCCGGCCCACTTTCTTTGATTACATTTGTTTGCTGAGCCTGCGCCCGCCCGGGCCCGGATTCTTGGAAAATTTTGCTTATCAAGGCTTGCATTTATGCATTATACTTTGGCCAAAAATATGGCACAAGCAAGGATTAGTTTAAAAATCATTAGTTTAAAATGTTTAGTTCAGTTGATCCACCTCACAATATTAATATATTTTTAGAAATACTATGCATAAAGCCAAATGTTCTAAAATGTGGATTTGAAAATAAATAAATAATCAACGTGCCCTTCGACCATATCAGGGTAATCAGTAATTTTGGTAAAAGCTGAAGAAAAGAAAATCGTTTAGAAACAAAAAATTCCATTTGTTATTTTTTTTTATTTTTAAATGTACTTTTATTTTGAATAAATTGCATGAATAAAACGTACAACGCCGTACAGACAGTTAGTTGCAAGTGTTTGAAATTTTGACTCTAGAAAACTAATCTTTGCAATATACACTGGCGGAAAGTGAAAAAAGAACACCAAGAAGGAGAAGTCTGATACCAACGAAATTTATACAGCATAATAACGGAATACAGAGGGTAACGTGATCAAAACATTATGGCAAAATACAGCTGTATTTGCTGGTAAACTGAAAAATAACATTTCCATGTAACATGGTTAGTACGAGGTTGAACCGCCATGAACTGCGTCGCACTGTGCAATTCTGGCATGGGGTCTGTCGTACAGATGTTGGATGTAAGTTTGGGGTATTGAGTTCCAAGCATCCTCAACCTGGACACGTAAATCGGGGATGGTCGTGGCTGGCCGTGGAGACCAGATAAGTCATTGTCCCATAAAATCCCATACGTGCTCAATGGGGGACAAATCTGGTGAACGTGCAGGCCATGGAAGTTGTCTCACACCCTGAAGTGCATGTTGCATCGCACGTGCCGTGTGTGGGCGTGCGTTATCTTGCTGGAAAACACCACGATGGACCGACCTTACAAATGGCACAACAACAGGCTGAATGATGATGTTGATGTAGGAGGTGCTGTTTAACGTACTCCGGTACAAACACTAGTTATGTATGGGAGTGATAGCCGTTCGCTCCCCACACCAGGAGAAAAGGTGTAGGCCCTGTGTATCGCTGGCGGATGCAAGAAGGGTGGACACGTTCCCCTGTGCGTCTGCGAACACTCATACGGCCATCGGAGGCTCCCAAGCAGAATCTGCTTTCATCGTTGAACACGACAGAACGCAATGGCGATCTCCAGTGCAGACGTTGGCGACACCACTGCAGCCGTTCCTGAAGGTGGGCTGGAGTCAGAAGTACACATGCCAAAGGCACACGTGCAAGTAGTCCTGCATCCAGTAGACGGTTGCGGATTGTTCGCACAGTCACCTCAGGTGCAACGGCAGCTCGGATTTGCATCGCAGTGGATGTTCTGCTTGACAACGCCGCTCTTCTTATGCGTCGATCGGTCTGCTCATCAGTCCGTCTGTGACTCCTGGTTCCATGTCTTCTCATGTGGGAATGTTCCTCGGACCATCTACGCCACCATCGTTCCACCACCGATACTTCCCGTCCAATTCGCTCCGCAATACGACGATACGACCACCCGGCTTCGCGGAGTCTGACTAGACGACCTCGCTCAAAGTCCGATAACTGCTGAAATCTTATGTCTTCCATGTCAAGGCATTGCAGCTTCTTCAGGGTCTTCGCACGTGTCCGTACGCCGACGACTGATTACATTCACTTCACCCTACTCCTTAAATACCACCGATGATAATTTGCATATTATGCCGTGCTGTGGCGTAAGCGCTCACCGGTTGGTCCCGAAATTAACATCACACCTACGTAAACTTGACCCCATTAACATAGGTAAATTTCATGATCGTCCGCCAATTCCTTCTTGATGTTCTTTTTTCACTTTCCGGCAGTGTAATTTACATATATGTTAATTGGTAAAGGTAGTTTAGAGTGATGTAGTAAAATATAAAAAAAAAAACATGTATTGAAAACGTAAAAGCATTCCAGACTAGATTATTCTGCATTTTGTAACATTAACAAAGCTTTGCGCTTAATAGTATAATATTCACAATATTATCATATGTGTGTGCAGTTTCCAGATCAAATTCATCCTGAAAAAAAAAAGAGAGAGAGAATTGCATCTAATGCCTCAGCGCTTCAACTTGATCTTCTTTTCTCTGAAACTCAACCTGCTGCACTAAAAACCATCGTGCCGCCCCGGTGGCGCAGTGGTCTAAGGCGCTGGCCTCTGATCATTCGTCCGTAAAGGGTCTGGGTTCGAATCCCGGTCAGGCATGGATGTTGTGTTTGTCTTACGGCGCTAGCTCTCTCCCTTCCCTGGAACCAGTGACCCTAAATTAGGGACGGGTGACTGCTTATAGCCCATTGAGTTGCTCACGGTGGTCGTTAAACCTCCAATCAAAAAAAAAAAAAAAAAAAAACCAACGTCACCCCAAAAATCGTGGGAGTGAGGAAATTTAAAAAAATAAATAACAATACTTCTAACTGCACAATTTTGGAAATTAATACATTTTAAAGATAAGATTCTTGATTTTTAATAAAATACAAAAAATGTGAATGTGATTTTTCTCCCCAGTTTTTCGATACCAGACTTCCTTAAACTAATCCTTGCTTGGGCCATAGCTTTGGACAATGCATAATGGAAGTCTTGCTAAGCAAAATTTGTCTGAGCTTAGGAAATTGAAAATCCTTCCACCATAGTAACAAATCCACAATGAAATTCACTACATGTAATTCCGAGCCCGGGCCCGGGTTTTTCGGTAGTTAATGAATTCTGAGCCTGCCAGGACTCCGAAGGCGAGTTCGAGCTCATCTCTAGTGTCTGTTGCTTTGCAATTTTTCATTCTTTATAAGTGTTTCAGAAACGTGCTATGATATAGTGATGTATAACAGTAACGTGTATCATGAAGTTGTTTTTCATTATTCCTTATCTCACACCATTGTACGTGTGTATGGTATTGAGGCATGTTTTTGGCCCAGACCACAGTAAAAATATTTTTATTCTTTTTGGCAATGAACTTTCTCAATCTCATCATGTCCATCCCAAGATCTACCTGTACTGTATTACTGCTTCCTTCTTCATCAGTGGCTGATTTCACACCCTTTTTTCCCCCTCTTGGTTTATTGCCTGCTACCAATAAGAGAAAAAATAATAACCTGTTTAGGCAGTTTATCTCTCATTTGATATTCATGCTCATACCATTACAATATGTTCTCAATGACTTCTCCAAAGAAGGATCCAGCTCTGTTCTAATGTCTGCATTACTGATTCTGTTTTTCCACTGGATCCACCTATTTGTTCAAGATATTCCTCTCACCACTCTCATGTCTGCAGCTTCTGACATCCTACAGAGCCCATTAGTTTTAACTTAATTCTTGCTACCATAATAGATGATAGGTCTAAATACAGCCTTGAATACAGCAAGTTTAATTATCTGGCTCACATCTTTCTTAGTGAATATATTCTTAAATAGTTGATAAGACTTTCCCTATTTTGTCAGTTCTGTTGTCATGCTCCTTATCAAGCCTAATCTCATTAATAATCACTCAGATAATTAAAATCTGTTATCTGATGTAGACTTTTGCCCTGTACTACAAAATTAATAATTTTGGAAGTTTCACTGAGAATAATTGATTTAGATTTATCAGCATTGACCTTTGTCCCAAACCTTTCATGTCATGTTCAGCTGTTGGAGATTATAATATAACTTCTTTACACTATTTTAAATCAGTACTAAGTCATCAGCAAACTGCTGATGTTAGAACCTCTTTTTTCAACATCTCAAACTCTTTCTTTGAGCAGTTCGTTGATGTATATCAGTGTTCCGCAACCTTTTTCTACACGCGGCACACCATAAATTATCCATGACTCAACACTGCGCACCAAAATGTTAATTCCCTCAAAAACGTATATCACACTATTAATATAAATACGTAATGTAATCAACCTATTATTATTTTCCTATTATATTATTATTAAACAGAAATTGACTCTTGCATTTATTAACAATTTATGAACTTTAATTCACTGTAGAAAATACACTATTCTATTAATATTAAAGTAAATAATTCTACTCATAGCTTCAATGTGAATACTTGCACCTGCTAAGCTGCACACAGGTGGCTGATTGGTGGTGGAATTGTTGACAATGCAAGTCTCATTTCTTCATCGACAGATTTGAGTCTCTCCCTCTTTGATGTTTTAATTTCAGTCAACGTCAAGAAGCCTAGTTCACACAAATATGTAGTTGAAAATGGCAATAACACATTAACTGCCATCTCGGAGATAGCCGGGTATTCACTCCTTATTGCCAACCAAAATGTGTCCAAAGGCACTTCGAGAAGTTTTAATTTCAATGTTCTGTCTGCTTTTAAATCTGTGATTCCCTCTTGTATGTTAATTGGAAGAGGTTTTGAATTCACAACGAATGAATCACGATCCCAGTCGAAATCTTGAACACTCTCCAAAATACTTCTTGAACTTCTGCTGCAAGATCTCTAAATGTTCTTTAATTAAGTCTGTCACCACTTATTACCATCAGCAAGTAGCCATACAGTTGGAAACATCTCAAACGACCCATTTTCAATTCTCTGTATCCACAAATTCAACTTATTCACAAATCCTTGAATCTTATCCATACTAGTCAGAATATTTTTGTTTCTACCTTCCATTTTTCTGTTCAGCTCATTCAAGTGTATGGAAATGTCGGAAAGATATGCCAACTTACATACCCATTCATCATCTGCAAATAAATCTGCGTACTATGTCCCTCAACAGTCAAAAATGCATGTACTTCCTCTTTAAGTTCAGATATTCACATTAACACTTTTCCTCATGATAACCACCATACTTCTGTATGTAGCAGGAGTGTAGTGTGGTCTGATCCCATTTCCTGACACAAAACGGAAAAAAGCAGCGAATTTAGGGGCCGCGATTTGATGAGGTTCACGACTTTTACTACGTCACCCAGCACAACTTTCAAAACAGATGGCAGAGGCTTAGCAACAATGGCTTTGCAGTGAATGAGACAATGATCGCATCATATGTTAGGATTTACTTCACGTACTTTAGCTACAAATCCTTTTACTCTGCCTGCCATAAAAGCGGCTCCGTCTGTACAAACACTAACGCAAGCTTTCCATTTTAATTCATTATGGAGCACATATTCATGAGTCACAAGAAATATTTCTTCACCAGTGGCTCGCTCGGGAAGTTCTCTGCAAAAAAAAAAAAAAAGAAATTTTTTGCAATTACTTCTCCATCGATGTACCAAATGTAGGCAAGAAGTTGTGCGTGACCAATAATATCGGTGGACTCGTTGATCTGAAGTGAGAACTTCTGACTGCTGTTGATTTTCTCCTTCATAATGTTTTTAATGTCACTAACTTGGCAACTGATTGTGTCAGCAGAGAGAGGAATTTTTGAAATTTCACTAGCAGCTTCTGAACCCAGAACTGCCGCCCCGGTGGCGCAGTGGTCTAAGCGATGGCCTCTGATCATTCGTCCAAACGGGGTCCGGGTTCGAATCCCGGTGAGGCATGGATGTTGTGTTTGTCTTACGGCACTGGCTCTCTCCCTTCCCTGAAACCAGTGACCCTAAATTAGGGACGGGCGACTGCTTATAGCCCATCGAGTTGCTCACGGTGGTTGTTAAACCTCCAATCAAAAAAAAAAAAACCCAGAACTATTTTCACCATCTGTTCACAAGCAGGCATTAACAACATTTCAGCTATTGTGTGTGTGGTTTTTTGGCCTTTACGATAAGTTCGGCTACCTTATAGCTAGCTTACTGTACTTTTTTCGTAACGCGTACTGCCACAGTCATGAATGTTGCTTGTTTTTTGTTTTGTTCCAACAACCTACGAAAATAATTAACATCTTTGCTTGACAGAGAAGAATGTTTTGTTGACAAATATTGTTTCAATTTACTGGGAACCATAGCAGCATTACTGAGGTTTTCACCACAAATGATACACTCGGGGATTAGGCATGTTTTATCACCACACACACAAAACGTAAGATAAATAATTATCACTATACTGCCAGTGCACTCATTTTTGTTTCTTTTTTTCGGGCTCAATACTTTCACTACTTGCACTCATGGACGTAACACTCCATACAAGGAACTTGTCCATCTTGAAAAATAAAATAGTTTAATAGTAATAGAAAATAGCAAGACTGACTAGCAATCACAATTTTCGAAAGATGCAGGACCTATACTCTTCAAAGGGAAGAAAGGACACATATACCGACTTATTTAAAATAAAGTCTAACAATAGGGGGTGCATTGGTACAGGAAAAAAGTAATAAAGTTGAAAAAGCACTAACAAACAGTGACAAATACCAAAACAACGTAATAAAATAATAAAAGACAGGGAAAGTGTTGCTAATCCCTTCCATTTTAGGGAAAAGCATATACAGAACATGCGGCAAGTGTAACAAAGAAGCCGCATAGCGCAGTGGTAGAGGCGAGAAATACAAATTAATATCTTTGGTAGAGGCGAGAAATATAATTAATATCTTTGCTTGACAGAGAAGAATGTTTTGTTGACAAATATTGTTTCAATTTACTGGGAACCATAGCAGCATTACTGAGGTTTTCACCACAAATGATACACTCAGGGATTAGGCATGTTTTATCACCACACACACACACACACACAAATGTAAGATAAATAATTATCACTATACTGCCAGTGCACTAATTTTTGTTTCTTTTTTTCGGGCTCAATGCTTTCACTACTTGCACTCGTGGACGGAACACTCCGTACAAGGAACTGACATGTCCATCTTGAAAAAATAAAATAGTTTAATAGTAATAGAAAATAGCAAGACTGACTAGCAATCACAATTTTTGGAAGACACAGGATTTATACTCTTCAAAGGGGAAGAAAGGGCACATATACCGACTTATTTAAAATAAAGTCTAACAATGGGTTGGTACAGGAAAAAAGTAATAAAGTTGAAGCACAATACAAACAGTGACAAATGCCAAAACAACGTAATAAAATAATAAAAGACAGGGAAAGTTTTGCTAATCCCTGCACTTTTAGGGAAAAGCATATATAGAACATGCGGCAAGTGTAACAAAGAAACCGCATAGTGCAGCGGTAGAGGCGAAATACAAATGTATCAATAAGCAAAACTATGATATAACAACAACTGTGAGTAAATAATTTACATTTAATTTCTTAGAATACATAGAAATTCACGGCATGTAATAAAGAATAAACAAGCATCGTCTTATTTAATCAGTGCAGCGGCAGAGAATGAAATACAAGCATATGAAACACAGTAACTGGGATAAAATTAAAAAATAAAACTCTACAATTAATTTCCTACAATGGGACAATAGGTAAAAGTTTGCGTCGCACCTTTCATTTTGTGGGGTCACACTGGTTGTGGAACACTGATGTAGATCAATAGAAATGATGACACTCTACATCCCTGTCTTACTCCTGAGTTAATTTTAAATGACCTACCAGTAGTTAATTCTGTCTTGACTTAGTGTCCAGGCTTGTGATTGATTTCAGTAGCCTGTTTTCACTTCAAAACTTCTTAGGGCACTGAACAATATATTCCTAGGTGCTTAGTAACATTTACAATTGTGGAAGAAACTTGGGGAGACCTTCATTCAGCAGTAGATTGATAATGGATGATGATGATGATGATGACTTAGTCAAAAGCATTTTAAAGACAATGAACATCATATACAAGGGTTTTCTTAAAAGTAATGCCTTTTTGCCAATAACTACTGTAATTGTGGAAATATTTACATGAAAGTTTCTGTAGATCTAGATTGACTTAAGTGAATGTACTCCGTTTTGTGTTTAGATTGGTCAATTCAAATAATGGATATTTGCCTAAAGCAAAGAGCTGTTATTGAGTTTTTGGAAATGGGAAGCTCCATGGTGATGGAGATTTATGTGAGGCTGAAAAAGGTTTATGGCAATGTGATAATCAACATAGGTCATTTCCATTTCAATTCAACACAGAAAAATAGCATTTTCAACCTGACCCTTTGGATTTTTATGAAACTTTGTAGATTTGTTAACATACACAAGAAATGAATGCTTACCAATTTTTTACACAATAGCTTTTACATTTCCTAAGATAGGTCATAAAGTTCAAGAAATTTGCCAAATGTCAGTGTTTTGCATTGTAAAGTACGACTTCCACGCACAAAAGTGCGGAAGGATACATTGACATTTAATGACTTGAGCGTGTGGTGAGTGATGTGGGGAGTTGCGAGAGAGATATTGAAGGAGGAGGACATGCCGAGCTTTGGCTAAGACAACAAGTTCAGTTTGTACCGCGGAGTGTATTCCAGTTGATGTTTTTGTGTAAAGTAATAAATGTTTTGTGTTGTGGTCGAGTGTCTGTGATGTTACAGACGAAAGATAGAAATGGAAGGGCCCATCTCATCAGACGAGCATTTGAACTTGCCTTGGTGCATAACCAAACGAGAGGGTTATGATCAGTTTGTATGAGGAAATTTTGACCATCCAGGTAGCATTTCAGTTTCTGTACTGCAAATATAATGGCGGCATATTCTTTTTCACTGGTACTGTATGTCTTCTCTGCTGTCGAAAGTTTTCTGCTTAGATAGAGTACAGGATGTTCAGCGCCATCTTCTTGTTCTTGCGAGAGGACGACTCCCATTCCTTGATCTGAAGCATCAGTTTGTAGAATAAATCTGCGTTCATAGTCAGGGGCATACAGAACAGGAAAACTAGATAAAGATTTTTTAGTTCCACAAAAGCTTTCTCACATTGTTCTGACCATATAATTTTTTCTTTACGATTTTTACCCTTCAAGATGTCTGTCAAGGGAGCTGCTATAGAAGAAAACATTGGAATATATCTGCTGTAATATCCCGCAAGGCCTAAGAAAGATTTTACTTGCGTCTTGTTCTTTGGCGTAGGAAAATTTTGTATGGCCTGAACCTTTCGTTCCGCTGGTTTTCGATATCCTTGTCCAACAATATGACTCAAATACAAGACGTTATCTTGAGCAAACTTACATTTGGAAGGTTTTATGGTCAAGGAAGCCCTCTGCAACCTCTGTAGCACTTCTTCAAGATGTATCAAATGATCCCCCCAGTTTTCGGAAAAAATGGCAACATCATCTAGATATGGTACGGCAAACTCTTCGCAGCCTCTCAAAAGTTCCGACATCATTTTGCTAAAGAAATAAGGTGCTTTCTTAAGGCCAAATGGCATCTTTAAGGGCCGATACGTTCCAAAAGTAGTCGCAAACGCTGCCAATCGTTTAGCTCTAGCACTTAATGGAATTTGCCAGTACCCTTTTGTTAAATCTAATACTGTAATATACTTCGCTCCAGAAACCTTTTCGACTCTTTCTTCTATGTTAGGCAATGGATAGAACTGGGTCCTTGTCACTTCATTCAATCGCCTGTAGTCAATACATGGGCGTGGATCTCTTCCGGGTACTTCTACCAAAATCCTGGGTGATGTATAGTCTGATTCACCAACTTCTATAATCTTGTACTGCAGCATTTTATCTATCTCGGCTTTAAGAATATTTATCTGCCTGGGCGGCATTCTATCAGGCTTAACTCTTACAATAGCATTACTAGCTAGCTCGATATCATGTTCGACCAAATGAGTCTTCCCTGGAATATTAGAAAACATTTTCAAGTAATGGCATAATAGTTTTTTCAGATCCTGAATTTGTTGGCCACTTAGGCACTCTCGAAGTTTACTGTTCTCCTCGATATCAGAGAAGTTAAATATATTTGGATTTTTTTTCAACTTGCGGAAATTTAATCTCTAAATCCATTTCACCATTTTCACAACCGGGCAATAAGTTCACAAATTCTGGTCGTTTATGGTATGGTTTCACCATGTTAATGTGATATACTTGATGCTTTACATTTTTGCCTTCAAAGCTTACTACATAATTAGTCTCTGAAATTTTTTCTCAATTTTCCCTGGTCCTTTCCACTGTTCCGCTAACTTATTTGGCCTGCAGGTAACAAAAACCAATACTAAATCTCCTTCTTGAAATTCACGTTTTACCGCATTTCTGTCATACCAATATTTTCTTTTCAATTGAGCCACTTCCATGTTTTTAATGGCAAGTTCTTGACATCTTTTCATCCTATTTATTAACTCAAATACATATTCAGTGACATAGTTTTCTTCTTCAGGATGACCCATCCATTTTTCATACAATAGTGTCATTGGCGTCCTCAAATTTTTTCCATGCACCAATTCAGCAGACGTAAACCCTGTGCTTTCTTTCATGTGTCGCAGTTCTCAAAGCAAACAGCGCCGCCGGTAACTGTTTCTCCCAATCCGGAGCAGACTCAAGACATAAAACTCTCAACATCCTTTTAATAGTTCGATGGAATCGTTCTACCGGATTACTTTGGGGATGATATACAGAACTATGAGTAACTTTTATTCCAAACCGCTCCAGAAATTCTAGTGTCAAAATGCTTACAAAACTGGCTCCTTGATCAGTTTGAATTTCTTTCGGAAATCCCATGCGGCTAAAAATGTGTAACAAAGCGTCAACTACTGACTTGGATCCTATGTCTGGTACTGGTACTGCATCTGGATATTTGGACAACAAACACATAGCTGTAATTATGTATCTATTTCCGCTTGAAGTCTCGGGCAAAGGCCCACAGGCATCAACGTTGATTTTTGTAAAAAATTCAGGAATAATTGGAACTATTTTTAAAGGTGCTTTCTTTTTGACCCCAGCTTTTCCAGCACGTTGGCACGAATCACAGGATTTTACAAATTCTTCAATGTCTTTATAACAGTTAGGCCAATAAAAATACTTCGCTAGTCCGTCTTTGGTTTTTGTCACTCCTAAATGCCCCGAAGTTCCCTCATGACACATGTTTTTTATTTGTTCTCTTTATTGTTCTGGAACAACAATAAGATCTTCCTCTTCGCCAATCTTGTTGATCTTCTTCTTCACCAACATCCCATTTCTTAGTACAGCAATAACCATTTGCCTTATTACAATCTGTTTTCTCTATTTCTTTGAGAATTTTTTTCAATTCCAAACTTTGCCGTTGATCTTCCATGAAACTTTTTGAATCCATTTTTACCAACTCTAACATGGCTTTATCTTCATCATGCCTCAATGGCATAATTTCTTCTTCTAATTCATCTGATTCTTCGGAACCCACAGCCTCTCCTTCAAGGGCTTGTTTTTCTTTCTTCCCTGAATCATTTTTTACTGAATTTCTCTCTACGTTGTTTCGTTTCTGTTTTTCTTGATACCGAGTAATCACAACATTTACCTGTTCTGAATTAAGTGGCCACTCCATATCAATTTTTTTAACAAAGCGGCAGTCTTATTTCCAAGTAAATATCTACCCTGATCTAGCGACTTTCTAATCACTGCAGCCTTAGTTACAATATGACCTAATTCACATTCTAGTTCAACTTCTGCCAATGGTAAACAAACCTTTTGTTCATCCAGAAGATGCTGTACCCACACATGTTCTCCAGTAAACTCACCTGGCGACACATACTCTTGACAAATGATATCAACTGATGAACCTGTATCCCGGAGAATAGGCATGGTAACTCCATTTATTTTTCCTTCAAAGGTATAGGGTGCCAAGAGATCCCCTTCAGTTTCCTCTCCGATTCTATTTATGCTTCCCGAGTTCTGTGATTTTAGCTTAGGACACTGAGGTCGAATGTGATCATAAGATGCACACTCGTAACATTGAATCTTCCGTCTGCGATCATACTTTTCTTCATTCTGAGATACATTCCGATTTGACCACCCTTGTCCTACATCTGACTTAACATAATTTTTGCTATAAAATCCATTTTTCATAAAATTTCCCCGATCATAGTTATCTCTAGTTTTTTTCTCACTGCCTTGCATTTTCTTTGAAGCACAAAATTCATTCGACGAATTTTTCTTGATTCCTCCTCTTACACTTTCATAATTGTCCACCATATCAGCCAAATCTGAAGGTGAGACAATATTTGACCATTTATCAATAAAATGCTCCCTTATTTCTATAGGCACTCTCCGCTTCAATTGATCTGTGATCATTAATTTTTTTAGCCCTTCAAAATCGCCTATTTTAAGTCCTGAAATCCATTCATTAAAATAATTTTCTAACTCGAAGGCGAAATATCTCCAGGTCTTCTCTGATGTACGCATGTGTTGTACAAATTTCAATCTAAATTTCTCTGGACTTAACTTATATCTTTTAAGAAGTAACCTTTTAACATATTCATAGTTTTTAGCATCTTCCACATTTTCTCTGGCAATCAATTGTGATATTTCGTAGGGCAAAAGTCCTATCAAATACGTGACCCAATCTTCCCTTTTTATTTCTGCTTGCCTTTCAAATAAAACTAAGTAAATACTTATATCACTGTCTTTTGGGTCAAATGTTTTCATCGAATGACGAAGTTCTAATCTCGGTTTATGAGAATTTCCATTTTGCTCCAAACTACCTCCCAGTGGCTGACGCCCAGCTTCTATTCTGAGTTTTTCAAGCTCAAATTCCATTTGTCTTTCTGTTTGTCTACGTTTTTCAAGCTCCAATTCCATTTGTCTTTCTGTTTCTCTACGCTCTTTTATACCTGCCAAAAGTTCTTTCACGAAATCCTCTTCATAACCTTCAAAGTTGACAATTTTATTTTTTAATTCCAGAATTTTAAGATTTGGCATAACTTCTATACCCAATTCTTCCGCCAACTGCAGAAGTTCTTTTTTTCGAGCTCTTCCTAAGAAAGCCATTTCAACAAGCTCTACGTGTACCCAATGTTTATTTATTATCGTATATGTGTATACGTTCACAGAAATTGTTTACAACAATATTCTACATTTACCTATACTCTAGGCTCAAACAGTTGATCTGAATGTACTATTTCTTGACAGAAATTATTTCCTTCTATTATCGTATATGTGTATACGTTCACAGAAATTGTTTACAACAATATTCTACATTTACCTATAATCTAGGCTCAAACAGTTGATCTGAATGTACTATTTCTTGACAGAAATTATTTCCTTCTATTATCGTATATGTGTATACGTTCACAGAAATTGTTTACAACAAAATTCTGCATTTACCTATACTCTAGGCTCAAACAGTTGTTCTGAATGTACTATTTCTTGACAGAAATTATTTCCTTCTATTATCGTATATGTGTATACGTTCACAGAAATTGTTTACAACAATATTCTACATTTACCTATAATCCAGGCTCAAACAGTTTATCTGAATGTACTATTTCTTGACAGAAATTATTTCCTTCTATTATCGTATATGTGTATGCGTTCACAGAAATTGTTTACAACAATATTCTACATTTACCTATAATCTAGGCTCAAACAGTTGATCTGAATGTACTATTTCTTGACAGAAATTATTTCCTTCTATTTAATTCCGTGCCCGGAAACTTCTAAAAAACTTGCTTTGATATTTCATTCCTTTGGATAATTCTCTAAGAACAACAACAAAACCAGTACTTACATAAACATCTAATGTGGTGTAAATCCGATACGGAACTCTTTTTTTTTCTCACGAACTAATTTCGAAAAACAAACAACAGTCATCATCCTTTGTTCTTCCCAACACAAAGAGGAAAAAAAAATATATCCCTGTCGCGTTGGTTCTTTCTCACGCTTGAAGATCTTCCAACTCATCGATTCCCACGGTCATAAAAAACGCCGCTGAAGTTGCGCAATCCCGTCTCACCGGCGCCTCCACTTCCTCTTTGGTAGTTCGAATCTGAGCAGTGCCTCCATTTCTATCTTTCGTCTGTAACATCACAGACACTCGATCACAACACAAAACATTTATTACTTTACACAAAAACGTCAACTGGAATACACTCCGCGGTACAAACTGAACGTGTTGTCTTAGCCAAAGCTCGGCATGTCCTCCTCCTTCAATATCTCTCTCGCAACTCCCCACATCACTCACCACACACTCAAGTCATTAAATGTCAATGTATCCTTCCGCACTTTTGTGCGTGGAAGTCGTACTTTACAGCATGTTGTAAAAGTATTCATAACTCAACTTCTTTTCATCACAGAGTGAAGTTTGGGTCTTTTAAAAACCCATTTTTACTGACTTTAAAATGATGTTACTTAATACATAATTTAAAAATTTTAATTTCAAGGTCACACAATTTGAAATTTGACCTTGAATTTCTCAAAAAGTGATGTTTTGATTTTTAAAAAAATCATATGTAAAATTGCACGACATGGTAATAATATGTTATAAATTTGAAGGTGGCAATCAGAGGGCATCCAAAGTTAAAAGTGAATTGTTAAAATCATGTGCTCGGTAAACTTACCATATGACTAAAATATGCATGTTTAACTGATCAATAGAGAAATGTTATGATCTAGTTAACTAGCAGCATAAAAAGGAACTCATATGCACTATGTTTGGTGATGGATTACTCTTGCTTATAAATCATTTTATGTAATATTTATAACAATATGAAAACTTTCATATTAATATCTTAGCAGTAATTAAGATATTAATAAGAAAGTTTTCATGTAAAACAAGGATACACATCATTTGCTGAAAAGAGTTGGCATATAATGCATTTGAACTTGGCACTGATATCTAATTTTAAATCTTCAAAAATTTATCGTTTTGTTCAACAATGACAATTTTATGTTATAACTACCGAAGAAAACTATTTTTGGAAGTTTTCGAAATCCAGCAAAACAAAATAAAAGTTAATTGAAAATAAAAGAAAAAAATTAAACACTTGGGGGGGGGGGGAGGTCTCTAAATATGCTCCTGAGCAGCTCTTAAGTTCTTAATTTTTAATCTGAACTGAAACTTTATACTAAGGACAAAACTAATTGTCTTTTAAAAAGAAAGACCACCAACACATCGGCTAAAGCAGAGGTTCTTTTACTGTAAATAAAGCGGTAATAAGAAATCTTGTTTAACCATTATCAAAAAACTGAGCATTAAAAAAAGTATCTTATAGTTGTAAATATTGAACCCCCACCCAAATGTCACATAATAAACTTTAATCCATGCATTGTAATTAAAAAAACAAGAAAGTACAGGTAGGAATAGAGGGAGAGAGAGAGATACGATACATTCTGAAACTTATCTTACTGAAAATAAAATTTCTTTGTAACTTTAGAAATTTGTAGATTGCCACTCCCAAAATTTTATATGTCAAGGATATCAAAAAGTTCAATATATAATTTTTTGAAAAAATTAAAATGTCACTTTTTGAAAAATTAAAATTTTTAAATTTAAAATGTTTTAAATTGGAAGGAATTTTTTTGTGAAATTTGTATTATATTAAAAAAAAAAGCTTGTTTAATAAGCTTTCTATTGACACTAGAATCAACTGGATTACACATTTTATCTCAAGATATTAAAATTTTGTCTAATGGTTTCAAATTTTTAAAAAATATACAGAAATTCAAAATTTTGACATTTTTTATTTTCAAAACAGTCCACAAGAAAATTGATTTTTTTTTTTTTACTTTACTACGTAACAACTGCCTTCTCACCAATTTTCGTTAAAATCGGAGATGTGAAGGTTGAGTGCTGTGTTGATTTGACATGGAATGACTCACACTAGAAATGTCAGAAGTTGGATGAAGAGGTTATATGCAGGTGAAACCTCAGTGCCCAACAAACAACTAAGTTGATGAACTCATTTAGAGTGATCGACGTGCAACCGTTTGGGAGATCTGTGATGCACTGCATGATTCTTGACCTGGGATATCAAAAAGTGTGTGCAAAGTGGGTTCCATTGCAGTTGACGTAGGATCATCAGGACCAAAGAATCAAAGTGTGCAGGGATCTCTTGGGGATGTTTGAGGTGAACTGGGACACATTTCTTTCCATTATGGTTACTGGAGATGAAACCTGGGCATTCCTTTATAACCCAGAGACAAAAGTGCTGTGTATGGAGGAATGGTGGCACAAGACCTTCCTAGGCCTAAGAAGTGCAAAGTGCAGTGTTCAGTAAAAAAGAAAAAAAAAAGTAATGGTGACAATTTGCGGGGATGTCGGAGGCATCATTCTTGTTGATTTTCTTGTCCAAGGTGGCACTGCCAGCAGTTCTCACTATATTGAGACAGTAAAAAAAAACTCACCGAATCTGTCTTCAAGAAGAGACCAAACATGCCTCTTCATTCTGTCCTGCTCCAGAACAATGCCCAACTTCACACCTCACTTGAAACACCTCAGTCCATTGCCAAAATAGTTGTACAGTAATCCCACATCTGCCATACATCCCTGATGTGGCACCTTCTGACTTTCACCTGTTTGGTCCCATGGAGCAAAGTCTTTTTGGTCAGTGTTTTGAGAATACAGATAAAGTTAAACAGTATGAGATTTTGGGCCAAACAACACCCTGCAGAATGTTCCCAAATTGGTTACACATGTTGAGTTGAACAATGGTGTAAATGCTTGATTTCAGTGGATGACTGTTTTGAGCAGCACCATTATTATATTCAGCAAATTTTAATGTATTTTTACACCAAATCTCATTGAACTAGCGCAGCTGACAGAGGAGTTATTTTCAAAGAGACATTACTTTTAGGATGACTCTCATATAAACCCTTTTTAAGACTTTCAGAAAGCTGTCTGTGAGTATACTCAGATGATTTTCCACCACCTTTCTGAGCTTATTACTCAAAATACTTGAGTAAATCTTGGCAAGGAACACTAATTAAGTAGATGCCACACTAGCTGTTACAATTTTTGCTGTTTCTCATGTACGGATAGTGACTGACTTCTGCTAATCCTCAGTAACCAAGCCACTTTGCCATGGCATTTTAATGTTTCTGCGTAATCAAAGGGCATCTGTTCATCCCCTGGCTTAGTCAAATATAGATTGATTTCATCACAGCACCTAGCTTTACTACATTTTAAGAGCAAAAATAGCATTTCTTACTTCATGATCATCTATGGACCTCCAGTCCTGAAATTGTCTTAAGGAAAGAGATAAGGTACATAAAATTAATAATGTGCTTCCTAGATAAGAAGCTTAAGTTACATAAAATATATTATTGAGAGCAAAGACATAATTTTGCACTGCAGCATAAAATGTAGGAAAAGTAGTATGTTGTGGCAGAAATCTCAGCCACATTATATAACTTTATTATCATTGATAGCCAAAAGTAAACCTGAAGGGAAATTTTGAATTTAGGCTAAAATTTAACTTTGGAAGATGGGTAGATGCATTTTGAAACAACCAAAAATTAAAATTTATAAGAGGAAACTTTGAGATGTCATATTTGTTATAGCACACATGAGTTTTCACTGGTGATATTGTTTATGTGAATACTGAACATGTTTTTTCTTGTTTTTCACACCTGAGGAATAACTATAGCACTGTGTTTTAGGTACATGTGTAACATATGTGTCAATTCACAGAGACCGTATTTATGAACTCGTGTTGGTAAGCATGGGAAAAAAATTATCAGACCATAATTATTTTAATTACTAGGACAATATCATTATTTAAACAACACCCACGGGACTTCGTAGCCAACGTCAGAGCATTGGGTGATGAGTGCCATTGCTCAGAAATTCAGGAGACATCAAGAAACTGAATTGCCACTTCTTACCAAAAATTTGGTTTTTTGAAAGGCTAATGCCTATATTTATTTGTAAAACTAACAATATGGTATCAAAAAAGAATATTAGAAGAACAAAACTGTACTGATAGTGTTTCGAGATCACAACCTTTTTCATATGTCATAACAATTCCTGTTGATACATTCTTGCCTGTTTTTGTAGATTTGGTTTCACATGCCTCTCCCATTTTCAGGATTTTTGAGGCCATTACAAAACATCATGAGTGATTTTAATGATTTTTAGTTTCTTATTCTGAAGAATTTTTTTTCTTTCTTTCTGAACTATAACACTAGTTAAATATTAGACTCTTACGGTCAGCTACAGCCTCTCCCCTTCCATAGGGCCTCGCTCTTAATTTTATTTTTTTTTTCAGCAAATTTATACCCCCTATCCAAAAAAAACCAAACTTTTAACCAAATTATGATTATACAAGCCAATGAAAAAACAACTTACATACGTAAATCAAGGGAGACATCCATTGTTGTGTCCAGTTGTTTCTTATTGTTATTATTAGCACAGTCCATACAGTCAGCTCGCAGGGAGTGGTTGCTGTCTGGAAGCTGGTTTTCACCCAAAATTTTGGCCAACCTGTCGGTTTTGCTGGTGGTTCCTTCAGCTGTCATTAGGTCGACATTTCTGTGCTATTGTATTTGATGACAACGCTCCTCCGCCTTTTCTTCTGATATCGCGAGTTCCAATAGTAAAAGGCATGCAGCGCGGCATTAGGGTTATGGTGCTCCTCTAGGAAACTATTCGGGCATATCATCAACCATCATCAATCCACTGCTGGATGAAGATCTCACCCAGTTTCTTCCACAATGGTGTGTCTTGAACCAGTTTCTTAAACAACGGTGTGTCATGACCCAGTTTCTTCCATGTCACTCCCGCATGCTTTCGAGAGCACTCCGGAGGACTTCAGCTCATCAGCATTCTGGTGAGAACGTTTTGGCAGCATGCTCGGTGATGTATCATCAGCATTCTGGTGAGAATGTTTTGGCAGCATGCTTGGTGATGGTATCATCAGCATTCTGGTGAGAATGTTTTGGCAGCATTCTCGGTGATGGTATCATCAGCATTCTGGTGAGGATGTATCATCAGCAGCTATTTTTGCACGTTTCCGGCAAATTGTAGCTCCCAAGGTGGTGGAAAACCCCCTAACCACAGTCGCTGAGCGTTGGAGGCCTTCTGAGACATTTTTTCTTGACTCAACAGCCAGCCACCTTTTTTTCTCCTCCCTCTAGCAGTTCATTTTTGCGACTTCTATCTAAAATCAAAATGGACGCGCAGAGCTCCTCTCCCCTTGGGAGGGTCAAGCGACCAATCGCATCCGGCCGGGAGGACGCCAGCCATCCCATTGGCTGCTTCCAGCCAAGAACACGTGTAATGCACGTGTTTGACACCTGACAGCTGAATGCTTCGCAAGGGTCCACATTTCGTAAACAACCTCATAAATTTTGGCGTGAGGGACTGCTGCTTCCCACATTCAACCGGCCAATGCTTCCCCTTTCATAGTGCTTTACACGGGTATCTATCTCTTTCCTAAGCCCCTTCTCAGCTAGTGAGATTTGCCAGACCTCAAAAAAAAAAAGAATGTTTGCCCTCCCGGTGGTCTTTTCTAAGAAAGAAAATCTCCAATAGGGTCGAAAGAATTTGCTGCTTTAATCCCTTTTTCTGGAAAACCCAGAGCAATGACTGCTATCTGTTAAAGGAGAGACACTGCAGCTGGCTTACAAAATGTTTTAACATGTTACTTCATATCCTGAACAAAGCAAGAAATACAAAATATTCCTTTTTTTTTTTTTTGTTCATAATTATTATTATTATTATTTTTTTTTATGAGCATACCCCAGGTTTATTCTCATGAATGTTGCGACATCGCACCTTTTGGTACTGCGTCGTATAAATGCTACATTTTGTTCATACACATAGAGGAAAAAAATTATTTACACTGCACTTACTTTAATTCTGCTGAGTATGTTTTTCCTTTTTCTCCTTCTGGGCTGAGTAATACCAAAACAAAAGGAACCGCATTGTGACTGCCAGTTCACACTATATACATTTTTTTCTTTCGTGAATAAAGCGAACACCTTTCTCGCAGGCCCCACAGAACAAAGAAGGAAAAACAAACAAATGAGAAATAGAATTTCTATAACTTTTTCTTGACTTTCTCTCTCTGGATCCAAAGATCGAACCCAGGGGAGGTGAAATATAAGTTTACGAAAAGTTTAACAGCAAATCACTCCAGGGAAGAATCGTCACCTTTTCCTGAACTGATCACTATTACCCCTTCGATTAATTTTTTTCTTTCAAGAAAAACGTGGATAATGTTGATGAAAATCTGAAAACATTGATCAGGTGTCCACAGATTTTCAGCAACATATCAAGTACATACCTACAGATTGTTTATGAATCAAAATAATTTCACTTCCAAATGTCAGTAAAGGTACTAACTGGTACTATGGTTTCAGCCAGTTGGGCTCTCATCAGCCATTAGATCGCATATGTTGTACTGTTCTTGAGTCATCTTTACAACATACATGATCTAATGGCTGATGAGAGCCCAAGTGGCTGAGACCATGGTGCCAGTTAGTACCTTTACTGGCATTTGGAAGTGAAATCATTTTGATTCATAAATGATCTATGCATATTAAAATACCACTAGCAATTTTGCTGTACTGTTTTGTTGTACAGTAGAATGTAAAAGTGGCAGAGTAGTAGTATGTTTTACTTTACAGAAAATCGATCATGAAGAGTAGAACGTAAGTAATGACCGTCTGGAAGTAATCAAACTAGATTTTGAATACTAGCTAGTAATATCGAAAAAAAAAAAAAGTACAATAGGAAAAGTGAAAACATGAAAATAAAGTATATAATTTTATTCAGACTCAGGAAATTTTGTTTTAAAAGTTAAAAAATGCAGATATCAATACCTCATCTTTTGGATAAATAAGAGGCTGAAAACAAAAGCAGTAAAAAAGAGAAATCATTGGAGCAAAGCAGTATTCCTCAAAAAATTATACATATATTTTTATTTTGTATTACCAAGTATGGTAATACAGAATAAAAATATATGCACAATTAGAACTGTTTAAATATTTTAGAATGAAATGTTTGTCAAAATCAAAACTCTCTGGGTCAAGGCAAAAAAAAAAAAAAAAAAAAAAAAGAGGTGAATTACTGATTGTGAATGTGTACATTCTTCTACCTTTGAAGCTATATTTCATGTAGTGTTATGCTTAATGCATTAATTGGTATCTTCTGTTCTAGATGAAGTATATATGAAATATTAATATATTGCTCATAGTTTCTGTGACTATTCATCTGAAACTGTCAAATATGAATCTTGGTATAGTTAGTTGATGAGGAAATTTCAAAACTGAATGACTTCTGAATATGTTAGTAATTATGTCTACATGTATGTGTATAATTTTACAGCTTAATTTTCTACAAATACATCCATTTGTCCCTGTCTTTTTGTTCTATAATATAAGGGTTGATCAAATGAAAAGGTGACAAGAGTCATGGAAAGGCACATATACTGTATGTAACAGTTAAAAGTAGCTACCATAAGCTTGTAGGCAGTGGTCACACTGTTGTGGTAGCTGGTGAATACCCTTCTTGAAGTATCTGGGCTGGGAGAGGAGCCAATCCATCATGCAGGCATGCAGTTCAGCCTCCGATGGGAAACGTAGACTCTTGAGATATTTCTTTAGGGGGCCAAGTAAATGGTAATTACAGGGTGACATGTCCGTATTATAGTGCAGATGCTGTAGTACCTCCCACCGAAATTTCATCAGAAGAGTGGTGGTTTTATGGGAGACGTGGGGCCGAGCGTTATCGTGTAACAACTCGATACTGGAGCTCAGTACACAGTAGTTGCAGTGTCTGACAGTATGCTGCACTGTTGATGGTACCCCCGTTGATGGAGGGCATCAATGAATAGCACACCCCTTTCATCGAAGAACACCATTAAAACCTTCCCAGTCCACAGCGCAGCTTTGAACTATTTGTGTGGTGGTGATGCGGAATGCTTCCACTGCATACTGCTGTGTTTTGTTTCCGGTTCGAAGAGACAACATTAAGTTTCATCACCTGTCACTAATCTGGAAAGGAAGGCTGGGCCACTCTACCACGCTAAATACTCCAGTGAAAGGCCCATTCGAAGACATTTTTGTGAATCGGACAACAACTTTGGCACACATTGTGCATACACTATTCTGTATCCCAACTTCTCATTCACAACTGTTCACATGATGCCATGACTCACATTGAATGTCTGTTCCAGGTAACGTATGGTCACCCTACGATTGGCCTTCACGCATTCATCCACTTGTTCCATGAGTTCAGATGTGACGACAACGTTGTCCTGGCCGGGTCGCACATCATCCAACAGGCTGTCATGACCTTGTCGGAAATGTGTGTTCTGCTTGTGGACAGTTTTTTGTGACACGCAATTTCCCCCATACATGGCAAACATCCTCCTATAAATGTTGCTTGTCTTATTGCCTTCGGCCGATAAAAAGGGTATGACCGCACATTGTTCAATTGCCAACGCAGTTCACAGTTGAAACGCCATTTTCATGTAACCGACGCTTCAAACACACCTGCTGATCCCACTGAAGGCCAACAAATGCTGCACATCACACTATTGTGCATGGCCGTTCCTTGCTGCATGATGTCACAAACCTGTTTCCCATCATGTCCACTACGGTCGCAGCTGCATTTGTCAGTGGTTGGCGGTTCCATATCCTCGTCGGGGAACGTTTGCACGTCATCACCTTTTCATTTGACCAAACCTTATACAATATAACTTTCCCATGCTGAAAACACATGAAATTGACCTAATTTTGTCATTTATATAACAGTGTTACCCTATCATTGTGGCGCTAGTGATTTGCCTTATTGCAGTAGTAGAAAAAAAAAAAAAAAAAAAAACTTCCTGTTTACTGATTGTGATTACTTGGATGTTGTGTAATTCTGCACTAGTTAATGAGTACAGGTTACTAACACTGGTGTCTAAAAAATTAAAGTCCAGAAGGCAATAGTGGGCAAATAATCCAAAGCTCTCAATGAAATGTTATGATGTTCACAGGGCACGTGCAAATGGGCACGAGAAACAAACACCTGCGGTGAAATTTGCATATCTGTGGGCAAAACATGCTGTCCAGGTGGGGCCAGTAGCCAAAGTCAAACAATGAAATAAAAAAACTGTCATTATTAGGCCAGCTATTCAGACCCCCACCTACCCCCAAGATTCCTTTACTCTGCCTCTGTTTACCCCCTTGACTAACAATAATGCCCAAATCAGGCAAAAATGTGTCAACTATTGTATTCCTCAGAATAGAATGCATAATTATTAACAGAAAAATGTTAAAACTCCTTAAATAAAATTTTTACCTTAAAACATATGAGCAATAATTAATATTAGTCGTGCTTTGTGTTTCTTCAGATTTCTCAACTGAGGAACAGGATTCACAGGATAAAAAAATGTAGTGAAAAAATAATAACTCCAAATATATGCAGGGAGGGAATGTTTCATGAATTTCGTTCCATATAGAATGAGTACAATACTACCATTTGCATTATTTGAAAGGTTTAACCTTTTTTTTTAAAGAACTTGTGAAACCTAAAAACATATATGTACTCATGTGCAAATTATACTTACAGGTTTTCTCATTTATTTATTTATTTTTAGCATAGAAAATCCTCTCAGTTAAAACTGAAATTAGTTCTGCAAAGTGCTTTGTAAACTTCATACTCTTGGACCCTCAAATTCTTGGGCTGATAAGCACCGAGTTTTCTTAAGTGAAGCTTTTCGACTCAAATTCTTGGGCTGATGAGCACTGTGTTTTTTTAAGTGAAGCTCAAACTAAAAATTATTGGGGTGATAAGCACTGAGTTTTCTTAAGTAAAGCTTTTCTTCCAGATTTAAAGCAAAGAACAGAAATTTTAACAAAATATCCACTCCATTCATTGTAATCGACAAGCAAAAAAGTCACTACACAAAGGAACAACACATCACCGAGAGAGAGACACACAGAAAAAACAACTAACTGAACTTTGAGCTTGGTCGGGGTAAGCTTCTCTGTCAACCCACGGCGTTAAGGAAATAGATACTCTCCTGGCCAATCAAATTAGCGCGGGGCCAGATCTGTCTGGCCCCACAACTTTTTTTGCACATGTGTTAAGGCAGTGTTGTATGTAGGTCATCATACTGAATGAGACTGGGAGGAAATAGTCTCCTCTTTGCTTGCGTAGTGATGTTACTGGGGCCTGTTGGAGCTGGCCCCAGTAACATCACTACGCAAGCAATAACCTCACACTCTGAACGTGATCTCTTTCCTCAGGGAATAGTTTTTCGTTTTTGAAGGAAACTTTTCCCTTAGGTAATGGTTTTTGAAGGGAAAGGTTTATCACCATGTAGTTAAAAGAGAGAATAAGAATCAGGGCAAAAAAAAAAATATATATATATTTTTAAAAATAGAAATTTTTAGGTGGGGCCCGGCCCCACTGGCCCCTAATGACGAACCGCCCCTGATGCTGTCCAATATGTAAATTGAGTCATGTACTTAAAGACAACTGAAAACAGCAGTGGCATTTCTCATTGACAGTATGTGTAAGAAGCATTCTTGTAGCTGCAAATGTTTTCCTTGTGTCTCATACATGTGTATTCGATGCTTTATGGTGGCAAGCAATAGGATAACTAGAAGCAAGCTAGTTTCAGGCCCAGGTCACAAGGAGCTTGAATATCCACCCCAGAGTGGTTTCACTGTTATGGCAGAAATTTAACAACACAGATGGGGTGTCACGAAGGCCTGGCCAAGGTCGCGCAAGGCATACAACACCTTGTGAGGACCATTATGTCCACTTTAACCCACGGCGTCATAGGTCCTATACGGCCCTGCAATTGTCTTCAGAGCTCTCCGCTGCCACTGGGACTACAGTATCGAGGCAAATGATATATCAAAGGCTTAATGCAATTGGCCTTTATGCCAGGAGATCCATGGTTTGTGTTCCACTAACTGCATCTCACAGGACAGCTTGCTTGAACTGCTGCAGGCAACATCTTTCCTGGAGCCCAAATGAGTGGGCTAGTGTTCTTTTTATGGGTAAGTTGAGATTCAGTCCACAAACAGATTCTCGTTGGCATTTCATCTGGAGGAAACAAGGAACCCCATAATAATCCTACAAACATTCTCTAACAAGACTCCTTCACAGGTGGTGGTCTGCTCGTATGGTTGCATTATGTTCAATGGCCGCACGTGACTCCACGTGTTTGCAGTAGGCAATATGAATGCTGAGTACTATAGGGGCAAGATCCTAGGGCCTTCAGTTTCTTCCATTGGATGGTAATGCTCACCCCTCACAGCACTCATCTTGTCAATAATTTTCTGCAGAGTGAGAATATCAGGCTTAAGGACTGCCTAGCCAGGTCTGCAGACCTGAACCCTACAGAGCATGCCTGAAATGCTCTGGGGTGACAAGTAGCAGCTTATCAGTCCCTTCCCAGAACCCTTTCCAAGCTATACACTGCTCTCATCAAAGAATGAAATTCTGTGGCTCTAGAATTCATCAGTAACCTGGTGATGAGTATATATCTTCATTGTGAAAGTTGCCTGTCTGTACAAGGTGATACATTCCTCATTAAGACACTTTTAGTTACATTCTTACATCTCACCTTTGTGACATTTGCAGATATGACCCTGTATATGCAAATAATTTACATGTTTGTATGTTATAAGATGCTGATTGCCCTTATGATTGTTTTTCTTTACATGACAAATCTCTCTACCTGTTGTTACACATTTTCCTTTTTATCCATGTGGATGCCTCGTGGACTTTGATTTTGGACACCAGTGTGTTCATGAGATAAATTATTCCATTAATTTCGTATTACACATTTGTGCATTTTGTAACAAAATATGATTTGAAATACATTTTAAATGAAATTGCAGTTTGTTTGTTTTTTTTCAAAATTTTTTGGCAGTCTTAGGTTTTGCGAATGATCTTCCTCATTTTGTGACAATATGGATCTGTTTCAATCTACCAGTTATTTTTATGGAACAGTAATGACCAGAGTTGGTGAATTATTAGATCTGACAGTGATTTAGGATAGTTACCGAATGCAAAAACATCTGACATAGCTGCAGTTACACTGTAATTTTTCAGGACCTTCCACAGAAACACCCTGTTTACTATGTTACAAGCCTGCTCCATAAGCTTCAAATACTTCGAGCAAAGCTTTCTTACCAACAGACAAATACTTCTCGATCGCCATATGTAAACCAAAAATTTTAGTAGTTCATAAAATCACTCTGTACATCAAACACTTTCCATGGCACACTCTGCAAGTTAATGCTATGATAACTCTTACTGATTCAGTCTGATCACCTTTTTCTTTATACAGAGGACAGCTGAAATGATAGCATCTTTCCAATTCTGAGGGATAACTAACTTCCAACACAACTGACAAATTTAGCTACATAGTCACATACAGAATCAACACCATATTTCAACGTCTGAGCTGTAATGTCATTCATTCTAGGGGCCGCCCTACAATTTTGAAGAGATCTTTACAAACCTCTTCTCACCTCTCCTTCTTTTGCATCCCTCTCTCACGTCTTCCTACTCCAAAAACATCTTTCCTTTGCTGTTCTCAGGACTCACAGTAGTATTCATCCTATCTTCCACCATGGTTCATACATATCCTTAAAAGGTCCCGGGATTCCATGTTGTCCTGGGAATGTCCTAGAAGCCTGTTGTATGTCCTGGAACTTTATCCCCCCCCCCTCCCGTTTTTTTTTTTTTTTTTTTTTGTTCCTACATGATGTTTTGTAGTTCAGGATTTTTTTTAGTGTTGTAACTTATATCTGACAGACACCCCACCACCCTACATGCAAAATGTGAGGGGAGCTGTTGGCTTTCATGTTTCTTTGCTATGCAAAGGCTGAGTTGCTTTAGTATTGCCATGGCAGTTGGAAATACTGCTCAGTACTACTGTGACTTCCTTTTTGTGTGGCTGAAATATGCTTCAGCTTCTTGGTCATTAAAATGTTGGGACGAATTGTTGATGTTACTCAAAGGAATTAAAAACATTTTTGCATATGTTTTTAACATTTCAAGCAGCTGTGTACTTGAGAAAGGAAAAAAAAAGTGAACCATTTGACAGACACTAGTGGTGATGGTGGTTGCAAAGAAGGGAGGGTGAAATGATTGAGGTGTAGAAAAGAAATATTTTGTAGCCATGGTTTCAGGGTAGGTACAATGGGATGAAAGGAAACATGGTGGATGACCAACCTCCTTTCCTCATATTTCTTCCTCACTCCACATATGGAAGAATGGTGTTCTAAATTATTTGAACATTGTTCGTACTTCCATGTGTTTTTGAACACCATTCTTCCATAAAATATTAATTATTTTATTTGTTTGAAATTTAGTCTACTAAATTTCAAGAAAATAACACTTGTTTATTTGTTTGCAGTTTAGTAGACCAAGACACTGTTCTGTAATTGCTGTGAAAGGAGGAATATAAATGAGAAAACCTTGGATTTAAGGTTTTTTCATTATTCTGTTTTGTTTCATTTTGAAATTTTTATGCACATTATGTTTTCGGGTAAGCACAAATTTAAAACATAGCTAGTGTGTCAATATAAGCATATTCTGCAGTACGTTAAAAATTCCTTTCCTAAATAAAATGTAACACATATTAGAAGAATTCTTGATATTGTCATACCACGCATAAGTTAAGTTGAAAATTATAAGCGGGACGTTTTGGTAATGACTTCTACCTTCATCAGCCATGGAATGAGGCATGTGGTAAAAGCATCCGTTGTTGCCAGATTTCAAAATCGCTTTCCAAATGATAGGGATGTTAAAAGGCGCATCTGTATTGCAGGTGTTAGGGATCGGGTAGATTTCAATGCTTTTGCTGTACCTTAAGGGCTTTTTGATTGCTGAACAAGGCGATCCACTTAACATTTTGCCAATCTGGAATCGCGGACGTATCGCTGATGGTTAAATTTGAAAGAGAGGTGGAACGGATGCCTTTCTTAACATCAGCAATATGTTCCATCAATCGCTGGTTTATGCTGCAGTAAGTACTACCAATATAGTGGGTAACAACACTTCCACACGCGTTGTTACCCACTATAATTGAGGATCTCAGGAACTACAGACCTATCAGCCTCCTATCAGTGGTTTATAAAATCTTCACTAAAGTTCTTTCACACCGCTTGAAGGTAACACTGGACATGGCTCAACCGAGAGAACAAGCTGGATTCAGGAGTGGCTACAGCACAATAGATCATATCCACGTACTGAGAGAACTAATTGAAAGAGCGAGGGAATATGAACTTCCATTGTGCATGGCTTTTCTCGATTATATATATTATGAAAAAGCCTTTGATTCGGTGAAACCATCAGCAGTTACAATGGTTCTGAAATCCTGTGGTATTGAAGATGCATACATTAATATTATTAATAACATCTATGAAAATGCAAGTGCAAAGATTCGGCTGTTTGAAAATACAACACACATAAAAATTGGAAAGGGAGTGAGACAAGGTGACACCATATCTCCGAAGCTCTTTAATGCCACATTGGAGGGTGTCTTTCAATCGCTGAGCTGGGAAAACAAGGGGATAAAGATTAATGGAGATTATCTAACCCACCTTCGTTTTGCTGATGACGTAGTCATTTTTGTAACTATCCCATCAGAGCTGCAGAGTATGATCCAGGAACTTGCTGACAAGAGTAAAGAAGTGGGATTAAAAATGAACTTTCAGAAGACAAAAGTGATGTTCAATGCTTTTACAAGAAATGAAGATTTATCGATTGATGGAGAAAAGCTGGAGATAACAGACACGTACGTTTATCTTGGACAGCAGATATCAAGTGAGGGTCACATTGATGAAGAAATTAATCTGTGTACAAAACTTGCCTGGAGAGCTTTTGGAAGAAACAGCATAATTTTCAAGAGCAATATGCCATTATGTCTTAAAAGAAAAGTGTTTGATCAATGCATCCTTCCAGTGCTTACGTGTGGTGCAGAGACGTGGACCTTAACTAAAAGAGACATACAAAGGCTGCAGACAACTCAAAGCAGCCTGGAGAGGTGCATGCTTGGTGTAACCAGGAGAGATAAGAAGAGGAACTCGTGGATCCGAAAAATGACAAGAGTGGAAGACATCATGATCAGAGTTAAATCCCTGAAATGGCAATGGGCTGGACATACTGCCAGAAGGACAGACCATCGATGGACAGCCGAAATTTTAGATTGGATTCCAAGGGACAGGAAAAACCCCAGAAGAAGACCACATGGGAGATGGGTGGATGGAATTCAAAAGAGTGACATGGAAGAGACTGGCACAAGACAGACCGTTGTGGAGGAAACTTGGGGAGACTTTCGTCCAGCAGTGGATTGATAATGGTTGACAATGATGATGATGATGATGAAACCGGCGATTGATGGAACATATTGCTGATGTTAAGAAAGGCATTCCTTCCACCTCTCTTTCAAATTTAACCATCAGCGATATGTCCGCGATTCCCAATTGGCAAAATGTTAAGCGGATCGCCCCGTTCAGCAATCTGAACGCCCTTAGGTACCTCGAAAGCATTGAAATCTACCTTACCCCTAACACCTGCAATACAGACACACCTTTTAACATCCCTATCATTTGGAAAGTAATTTTGAAATCTGGCAACAACTGATGTTTTTACCATATGTCTCATTCCATGGCTGATGAAGGTAGAAGTTGCTACCGAAACGTCCTGCTTATAATTTTCAACGTAACTTATGCGTGATATGATATCAATAATTCTTCTAATGTTTTTTGTGTTACGTGTTTCCCTGCCAATTCTTCTCACTATGTAACACATATCCTTGTTCTCATGAATATGTGTGTATATGAAATAATAGTCCTGCTGTTCCTCTGAAAAAGTTCAAAATATTTCACTTTTCCCTTTCCTTAAACTTCCAATGTAAGCATTATTTCAAAATATTTAAATATCAACAGTATTTAGTTTATCTATTGATTATGGTGTATGAAAGCATTTCAAGAGTAATGCACATTTATGATTGATTTTATAACTATATATTTTTGAGTTTTGTATTTTTTTTATCCTATAATTTGATTCAATGATTGAATTAAAGCCAAATTAGAAATAAATTTACTTCAAAATCGATGTAGCGTAATATACAAGAGTTTTATAGAAATTAAACCTGGCTGGTTATATTTTTGGTCACAGTGTCAGTATTTCAGTTTTTATCTGATTCTAAGTTTCTTGATAGATGAAGCCAACATAATTTTCAACAAGATACTCGTATGCTGTCCGCGTGCGGTGAATTTAAAACCATGTCCTCGAAAATTGCAAAATAAAAACTTTATTTACAATTTAAAAGCATTGTTATATGCAAGAACTTTCGAGACATCTAATGTCTCATTATCAGGCATTATGTGCAAACTGAAACATGGGGTACACAAGTTTTTATACTAGACACAAAGTGATCAGATTTCCCTGGTGGTGACCAAAAGTCTATAAAGGTGATGCCATTTCACAGACCAAAGTTTACATATAATAACACAGATTATAATTAAAGTAATCTAAAATTGGAAGTGAAAAAAAGAAAAAAAAACTTACAGGGGTTCCTCGTCATCATTATTTGTCCCGGATATGGATTTGAGCAACTTTCTCCATTGAGATGGTACAAATGTAGGAAGTTCTTGGTTGCAGCATGAGTCCCCATACTTCAAAATGAACAGGCTTTCTTCAGCAAGGAAGACTGTTTGTTGACTCTGGAGTTCAGCACCTGTACACCCTCCCAGCCCGGAACATATCCTTCTCGGTAAATGGTCGTAGTAAGCGCCATATTTACATGGCCTGTACGAAGAGCATACTTATGTTCAGAAATGCGGATATTAATCGTCCTTAAGGTGGAACCTATGTAGGAGCTAGGGGGACCATCTGGGTCTTGATTATTTAAAGGTATTTGGTAGACCCCCGGTCTCTGTATGTTCGGAATCCCATTTCTGTCATTCCGGACCATAGAAAAGACTCTTCTTGTGGTCACACCAAAATTCAGGTTGTGTCTATGACAAGCTTTCTTAAGGATGGAGATAACAGTAGGATAATAGTCAACTGTACCCACATATTTAGTTGAGTTTGGTTCGGTGCTCAGTGTAGTAAATTTTAACCTCTGATAGTCAAGCAACAATCTCCGAAAGTAGTTGGTAGAATAACCCAACAGGTGAGCTAAATTTATGATTTTAGATAACTCTTCATTCCTAAGTGATCTAGAAGAAGAATGTGAATAGGCTCGTTTTATCAAAAAACGAAATGCTGCAGATTTGTGATCTGGGGGGTGGGTTGATGATACCGGAATGATACAGGGGGTGAAGTTTGGTTTTCTAAAAACCTAGTTGATTAGAGGTCTGTTTCCGAACCAATAGAAAGTCTAAAAAAGGTAGACGTCCATGTTCTTCAATTTCTTGAGTAAATTTGATGGTAGGAAACTGGGAAGAGAGTAGTTCAGTAAATTCATTCAAAACTCGTTGGTCATGAGGCCAGAAAACCAGCATGTCGTCAACATATCTAAGTAATAGGAGAGGTTGATGTGGAAATTCAGCTAAGACTTTATTCTCGAGATTCTGTAAAAGTATCTCAGCCAAAATGGGGGAGAGGGGGACCCCATTGGTGCTCCCTCTAGTTGTTGGAAACATTGGCCATTAAACGTTAAAGTAAGACCTCCTGGCCTCAAGTTTTAATGCGGACATTATGGCCTCAACCTCTATATGGGAAAGAGAACTGTCACTCTGTAATTTCTCTGCTATGATAGAATGCACTGTTTCTAATGGAATGTTCGGGAATAGCGACACAACATCGAGTGAAGCCATGAAAAAAACAGTTCCCGCCGAATCAAAGGTTTTGATGTGGTTTAAGGCTTGAGTTGAACTATTTATTGAGACTAGTGAGTTAAGAGTATAAGGTTTCAGATAGGTGGCCAGAAGCTTCTCAAGTGGACAGGTGGGACTCTCATAGCTTGATACCAACAATCTGAGGGTTTTTTCTGGCTTATGGGTTGTTCATTTTACCAAAGAGTTGAGGGACTTTTTAGGTCCCATCAACGGCTTCATCTTTGAAGAAATCACACTGGGTAGGGTTCCCTCATTTCTTAACTTGCTCAAGTCCTTAATCGAGGCTGAGGTCGTGTCTGACTTGACTGGACGATGTGGTATCAATTCGAGTGCCTGCTGTATTCTTTAGATGTAATCGTTCCTGTCTAGAATGATAATTTGTTGAGTTTTGTCAGCACTTATAATTGACAGGTCAGGGTTTCTATTCAACTGTATGAGTTGTTGCCTTTCATACTTCAGGATCGGAGTTAGTTTATTTTGTGTTAAGATTGTCCTTGCCAAGTTGAAGTGAATTTCGTCTTACTCCTCCTCAGGTAGATTTTTAATAATGTTTTCAATCTGTGGGAGAAATGACATAGGTCGAAAATCAGAAGGAGGAAAGCTGAATTTAATCCCTCTGTTCAAGGCAGATTTTTGGGCTTCGTTCAATTGGTAGGAACTATAGTTGAGGAAAGGTTCCTGAATTGAAAAGTTATTGTTAGAGGTTTGCATTTTTGAACTTCCCTTTTTGTTGGTAAAGTTCGATTAACACTTACCGCACGTGGGGCTTGGCTTTCAATTCTTATTTCCGTTATGTGGATGCGGCATGGGGGTTTTTCATTTAGTTGCGGGTCCACTTCATTTTTTTCCCCGTTGGTATTTATCTGGCCTCGTCACTAAATGAGTTTTTTTCCTTTGCTGCCTCCTCATTTACTTCAATAATTTTTCATAACCCGAGTACTTTCGGTAATACTCCATTACCGTCATCGAGGGACGTTGAGGGTTGTACTAAAGAGGATCTAAAAAGCCTGTGGGTTGTACGGTTGGAAACCAAGACGCAAAGTTTCTTAATATGTCGTTGATTAATTTTAGTCTTTGGTCCAGGGTGATTGCATGATTTTGAGCAGTCATGTGGGAATAAGCTCTATATGAACTTCGATTTAGAATATCCAAAAGGCTGCGTTTCCTGCGTCCTTGTTGGCATATTAGCTTCAACAGCTTTGCACAGAATGTTGTGATCTATGAATATTGGGCATCCGACTTGTGGCTCCACTTTTAAACTTATTTCAAGCTTGAGCAGCATGAATGGAAACTGTCCCCTCACCTTCAACTGTGAATATTTTTCAAGTTACTTTAGAAACTTTGAATCTTCTTTTCCTGTAATGATATAGAAATACACCAAACTTCAATGCTTAAATCACTTATGAAACATTTTGAACAGGACACCATGTCTCAGATACACTTATAATAGGCATGGACGGACTCTGTAAACTTCATACGTTCTCTTCGCCCTATATGCAGAGGTGTGCTAATTCAATATGGTGATGTGTCAACACACAAACCATCCATAGCAAAAAACTTGTTTACAAATAACCCTAGTATGTACTATAACTATGTAAAAAGCAAGGGGAGAAAGGCTACAGTGAAAATGTTCTTTAAATCTATTATGTATGCAGGTTGTTCATTCATAAAATAATAATGAGTAAAGATGTACACTAAACATGAGGTAGAATAAAGAATACCATTTCTGTGTGCAATGTCTGTTTTCAAATAATGTAAAATTGTGGAGCTTGGGGAGAAAAGATAAAAACACGCAGCAGCTCTCATGCTGAAGTAATGTTTTAATGATCATGAGCGATTAGAGAAAAATTAAGTACAAGTAATGACCTTTTCAGACTGTGTTGTATCTTAGTAACAGTTGAAAACAAATTGAATGTTATAACAGTCTTCTGTTCATTCATCTGGTGATTGGATTGAAGGCACTACATCTCCTATATTTTGAATTACATTATCTTATGTTGTTTTTATGCATTGAAAAGATTCTGTGTACTATGTTTTTAAGGTATACTTTGCTGTCACTGTCATTCATAAGTGATGGTGTGTGGTCAGTAGTTCTTTATTTACACAACCAAGTGTATTGTCAATATATTTTAATGTGTCGGTCAGTATATTGTTTTTCAATGAGTCTGGTACTAATAAAGTTGAGATACAAAGTATTTTGTGAAAGAAGGGATTCAAGAAAGGTAAGGTAAATTAATTAGGTTTGTGTTTCAAGAATGAAAGTTACGTATAGTTAATTTATGTTATCTCCTAGTCAATATCACCAGCATTTTATAATGATTAGTTTAGATAGACTTGTTCTTACTTTTCGCATTTCAGTTCAATTTAGGTAATTAGAGGTATTAATATTTGACTTCTTACCTCTTCCGCGAGTCCGTGCGAGGGCTCACCAGCATCTTCTTTTGCTCCTGTTCACAGGATCGGATACACAATAAAATTCACATATTCCAATAAGGGTCACACGCATCCAAGGTACTTGATGAGCATAATTTATTGGAAATAATTTTATGTGAAATTAAATAACAATATATACATTCACACATACACAAACAGAAATTTCATCATAAGTCTTCACATCAGTTCTCACGTTAGTTCTCATATCAGCTCAGCCATCAGTTCTCATGCGTCTTCACATGTCCACACTTTCCTCACGCCTGGCGTTGGCCTCCTCCGCTGCGCACCCTGTCGGCGTAGTCCCTACATCCTCTGGCCCCAAAGAATTGGGTTCAGTTTTTTCTAAGTCCAGCTCCAAAGAATAAAGGTGTACTGGTCTTTTGATCAATGTTCCCTTAGGCAGTTTCACAGTACATGAACATATCTTTCCGTCGTGTCCCACATGGACTTGGCTAATGATACCGGTTTTCCACATCAGTTTAGGCAATCTTTCATCTCTTATATGAACTATGGAATCCTTTTTCACTTCTAAACCCCTTTTGGCAATTTTCAACTGGTGAGCTGATTTCAATTCCAGAAGATATTCTTGTCGCTATCTTCTCCACAGTCTCCATAACTAGTGCTCTGTGTTTGTATTTTCTTGTAAAGTCACTCTCTTTCGATTTCTCAAAACTTGGTTTCCCATCAGGAATTGTTGTCAATCTCCCTCCAATTAAGAAATGTCCTGGTGAGAGTGGTTCTGGCTCTCCTGGTTTGCTATATACAAATGTCAAAGGACGGGGAATTCAGGATTGCTTCTACTTCAATTAGAGTAGTTTCCAATTCTTCATATGTTAAATAAGCTTTTCCCAGTATCCTTTTTAGGCATGTTTTGATCGAGCAAATGTGCCGCTCCCAAAAACACCCCACCATGCAGCTCTTTCAACAATATACTTCCATCTTATTCCGGTTTCTCCATAAAACATTAAATTTTCTGGATCGGTAACCATGCTCCACAGTTTGGTTAAATCTCGGTTTACCTTTTAAAATGTTTTCGCATTATCTGAATACAGTGTCTTACAAATACCTTTTCTCGCTAAAAATCTTCTAAATGCCAACAGAAAGTTGCAAGCTGTTAAATCGTTAAATCCAATACCAATTCCAGATGCACAGCACGAGTAACTGCACAGGTAAATAAGGTGATGTAAACCTTCTTATTTTCATTCTTAGTGAATAATGGTCCTGCAAAGTCCACTCCACATATTTCAAAAGGAGAAACTTCCTTTAATCTGTCCAGTGGCAAGGGTGCCATATCTTGGTCGAAAGGTTTTGTTTTAAATTTCCGGCAGGCAAAACACCTATGTATAATGCTTTTCACTCTTTGCTGTCCCCGTAAAACCTAGTACCTTTCTCTGATGTGTGCTAAAAAGTCTCCGCAACTCTACCATGCCCTACCCTTATATGACTTCGCTTAATTAATAAGTCTGACAAATAACTATTGGTTGACAAAATTTTTGGATGTACTTGGTCATAGTTTAAGTCTGCATTCTGTAGTCTTCCCCCAACTCTCATTATGCCGTCTTCGTCCAGAAATGGATTAAACGTGTAGATTTTCGAATTGGAAGAAATGTCCTGTTCACAGTTCTAAGCATTTACTTTGGTTAGAAAACACTCTCTGGGATTGTTTAACTCAATAAATTTCTGCGGAGTTTAATTATTCAACTGTCGGAACTCCTGATCTTTTTGAGTCTCTATTTCGAACATTATGTACGAATCTTCGAATCCTTGCAGTCACACGAAGAACCCTTTTCAATTCACTGTTTTTTCTTATATCAAAAATAGGGGTCCTCCCTTCTACTGTTACACAGCTTACTTGAAGGGTCACTTTACTCTTTCGTTTTCTTTCTTCCCTTACATTGTCGTCTGTGGACAAGTCAGTTGGTAATTTTGGCCAAAATGTTTCCTCTCTAAGTAACCATTCTGGTCCATGCCACCAATGATGATTACCTTTGATGGTTTCAATCTTCTCTTCTGTGGTGAGTAAATCTGCAGGATTCTCTTTTCCTGGGCAGTATGTCCAGGATAACGGATCAGACTTCCCTTGTATTTCTCTTATCCTATTTTGCACAAATGGCTTCCATTTTTCAGCATTTCCTTTTATCCAATGCAAAACTGTACTGGAATATGTCCAAAAATGTAAGGTTAAATCAAACTTCTGCTTCAGTTGCCTTTTAACAGATTCAGCTAGTCTAGCTCCTATTAACGCCGTCATCAATTCTAGCCTAGGTAGGGATAGTTTCTTTAAGGGTGCTACTCTTGCCTTTGAAATCGCATTTATTGAATTTATATCATCTTTGGTTTCATATCTCAAATATATCACTGCACCATAAGCCTTTTGACTCGCATCCGTGAAACAATGCAACTTGATATTTCTCAATTCCCTTTCTTCAATGTCTCCAAAGTAATATCTTGGTACGTCAACATTTCCCAGCTGTGATAAGTCTGTGCACCAATCTTTCCAATTTTTCTCTAGTTCTACGGACAATTCTGCATCCTAATTTGCACCCAATTTCCAAACATCTTGCAAGATAATTCTGCCTCTTATTGTAAATGGACTTAAAAATCCAATCGGGTCATGTAGATGACTAATAGTCTTCAGAACTTCTCTTTTGCATGCCTTGTCCTTTCTCTTTCTCACATATGCAATCACTTCAGAAACGTCTATTCATATAACATCCTTCTCTCCATCCCATAGGTATCCCAAAACTTTATTGCTTGCAGGGCATTAAATATCATTTTCTTCATTATTCCACAATTGCTGAAGGGATTTGCTGTTTGTTCTCCATTTTCTCATGTTAAAGTTTCCTTCATTCAAAATACATCTAACGTCTCTTGATAATATCATTGCTTCATTTTCATCTGTTGCTCCAATTAAATCATCCACATATAGACAATTCCTGAATAGCTTGCATGCATCTTCATACTGTTGTTAATATTTGTCTATGTGAACTCTTAGCATTGCAACCAGCATAAATGGGCTCGATTTCTCACTAAATATGACTCTAGTCATTCGTAGTATTTTTACTTTCAAGGAGTCACTGTCATCTATTGCCTCATCAAGCCACAAAAATCTAACTGTCTCGGTCTTCTTTGGCGAGAGCAATCTGTAAAACTGCCTGTTGAATGTCAGCTGTAAAGACGACCTTATTGTTTCGGAATCTGATCAACAAATCCAGCACATCAGGATTTAGGTTTGGTCCTGCAAGTAAGCAATCATTTAATGATGAACAGTCCTCGGCATGAGATGACGCATCAAATACTGTGAGTAATTTTGTGGTATCCTTGTTTTCTTTGATTACAGCCTGATGTGGCATGTAATATATTACATAGCTGCTATCATCCTTCGTTTCCTCTGCAATTCTTTCTTTTAAATAATTTTTGATAACCTTTTTATATTCTTTGTAGAACTGTGGTTCCCTATTGAATCTTTGAACAAGCGATCTTGGTTGTTTTTCAGCCAGGTTGTAATTATCCTTCAATTCTTCTATTTGTTGATTCCACGGAAACCGTACCACGTACCTATCATCTTCCATTTTCAGATTTTTGCAAAATTCCTCATAAATTTGATTATCTTCTGTTTTATTAGTTTGGTTGATGCTTTCTTTTATTCCTGGCGTTTCAAGATCCCAAAAGTACTTCAACATTTCTTTCATTTCACAGTCAGTAGTGCTTGTGACACTCTTCATAACATTAATCACAGACTGTGACGCTAACGCATTGGACAGCGCCGAAATGCCACTAAATGTCCACCCAAAAATAGTTTGTGAAGCGACCAAGGATGGCGTTATCTTACGCACTCTTCCGATTACAACTTTCCAATAATAGTCAGCTCCGATTAAAACTGATAATTCTGAATTGTTACATTTTCCCGCCCCATCTGCCAACAACATTTCTTTTTTATCACAATAACTTCGTATTTCTTTCCCCAGTGTACTTATCAAAGCACCGCTGATGTTAAATGTTTCTAATGCTTCAATCTCTGTCCTGCGTCCACTTCTAGAGTCTTTTAAAACCAAGCGAATCCTTTTTCTTTTTCTGTTACTGGTGAATTCACAGCAAATGAAAATATCGTTATTTGCTCTTCTCCTGTCACTTTTAACTTTAACTCTTTAGAAATAGTTTCCATAACAAACGTCCGTTGTGACTCGCCGTCAAGTAAAATTTGCACACTCCGGTTCTTATCTTGTCCCACTGCAGTTGTGGCCATGTTTTATAAAAGAATAGCACTCTCTTTATGCTGATCGGTTTGTGACAGGTGTTTTACGACTTTTTGTGTTTTTTCTTTTTCTGTTTCACACATGAATGTGTTGTGTTTTCGACTACAATGTTTAGACTGATCTTTTGATAAACAAAACGTCGCCAAGTGATGTTTTTTGAAACATTTAAAGCATCTTCCTTGTCACAATAAATTACGTCTTTTTTCCGCTATTGTTAAAGTACATTTGTCTAAATCATGATCCACTGAGCAAAATATTTGTTAGTCCCTTGAACGTTGCCCGCAATCCATCTGTCTTCAACACGTTTTTCACAGGACTCTGGGTTATTTTCTACAGTAGCATTCAGTTCGGCAGCCGAAGGAAATGTTTTATTTTGCTTCATGAATTCTTTTGTGTGCGTGTGATCAGATCTGATGGGCGTATTGTTTACTGCCTTAACACTCTGAGAAAGATTTGGTTTTAATTGTGTTTCCGCAAATCGCCTGGGACCGCTCACGACTTTCAATTTCTTTTCTTATAAATTCCATAACTTCTTCTATATTCCAAATCTCATTAGCTTCCCGAAGTTTGTTGAATTCTAGCACTAATTCATCGGGAATCAATTTCAATATCATGGGACACAACAAACTCCCATAAGTTTCAGAGATTACTCCCAGCGATTCGAGGCTTCTTAATTGGACCTCATAATTATCATACAACTTCCGCAGACCAAAGGTGTCTGTTAACCTCCTAACAGGTGGTAGGGCCAGTAATTTATTCATATGTGAACTTATAACAACATCCTTTTTTCCGAACCTATCCTTCAAAATTTTTATGGCCTTGTCATAATTTGCTTCGGTGATAGGTAATCCAGATATTGCAATAGCAGCTGCTCCGCCCAAATAAGACTTCAAGTAAGTAAACTTGTTCAAATGATTTAAACCCTCATTTGAGTGTATGGTCATTTCAAACTGACCCCAAAATTCCAACCAATGCGATGCATCTCCATAGAATTTTGCAAGCTCTAATTTCGGTAATCTTATTGCTGCTCCAGGTACATTATTTGACCGTGATGGTCTATTCTCTGTTTCGTTCGTGCCGCTTTCTTCAGTGTTTCGGATCATAGTTAAACAGCACTGCGCCTTCGTTTTCCATAACAGCATGTTTTTGTAGTATTCCTGACTAGCACAATAATCGTCTTCAAATTCCTCTACAGGAATAACTTGCTCAATCTGTTCAACAGAAACCAAAAGCTCTTCTTTAATTAATAACTGAGCTAAATTATTCTCAATAACTTCCCTTTCAATAGGATCCTCTTCAAGAGCTTCCTTTAGTTTATTAATAACGATGGTCATTAATCTGCGGTTGACCGTTCTTTTCTTTTTTAGTTTGTCTAAATCCTCCACCATTACTTATTTTAAGCACTTTCAGTTCAACACTTCAAATTCAATATAGTGTGAAAATATTGAAATATTGCCTTCAGTTTATATTTGCTAGAGAGCCCCACGTTGGGTGCCAAAAATGTTCTTACTTTTTGCATTTCAGTTCAGTTTAGGTAATTATAGAGGTATTAATATTTCACTTCTTACCTCTTCCATGAGTCCGTGCGAGGGCTCACCAGCCTCTTCTTTTGCTCCTGTTCACAGGATCGGATACACAATAAAATTCACATATTCCAATGAGGGTCGCACACATCCAAGGTACTTGATGAGCATAATTTATTGGAAATAATTTTATGTGGAATTAGATAACAATACACACTCACACAAATGGAAATTTCATCATAAGTCTTCACGTTAGTTCTCATATCAGCTCAGCCATCAGTTCTCATGCGTCTTCATATGTCCACACTTTCTTCATGTCTGGCGTTGGCCTCCTCCGCTGCACCCCCTGTCAGCGTAGTCCCAACATGACTACTTCTGCTGACTGACATAATTAAGGGAGGACATTTGTGTCCGATCGGTATAGTGATTAATTTTTGTACAGAAACTACTTTAATTTTTGGAATATAAAACACTACAGTACATAAGAACCACCCTCATTTTTTGAGAAATTGTTAAGAAAATAAAATGGCATTTTAAAGATTTTTATTAAGAAGAAAACTGAATTTTGTTTAAAAACAGCAGCTTATGAATTGGCAAATTCTTGCGATTTGTGAAATTAGCAATGTGTGATACTGCTGATGGAAACAATGTAGAGAAATGCCACGCACGCAATCCATCAGCCAATGGTGTACAATCATTGCTGAATTTTCCTGTGATGTCAGACCTTCGTACAGCCAGTGGCCAAGGTTATTGGTTTGAATGGTCATCCTTACCCCATGGATGATGAGTCAAAATGAGACAACCTTGGTTGAAGTCTATCAGCATTTTGTAGCATGCAAACAATTCTTGGGAATGGGAAGCATGTTTTTTTAATCTAAAGCTTTGCCAAGAACTGTCTGAAAAAAATAGTCAAAGAAGTGAACAGGCTAACCTCTGCACATTGTTGGTGAACAGCAAGGAAGTAAGACACAGGACTTTAGAAAGAGATCATCAAGTGCCGCAATACGAACTGTCAGACGTGATGACATCTTCAGTCATAAACTGCAAATAAAAGTACATTCTTGCCAGTTAAAGTTCAAACAAAATTTGTATGTTTCATGAATGGACTTTTCCAAAAATTCAACTCCACAGTATTTGTTATTGTGAATTAATGAGGTTTTTGCTTTTGTCTTGAAAGTTCTGCGTAAACCAAAGAATTTGCAGCGGCAATAATGAAGCCAACATTAATGCGTTTGCACCTCCAGTTGCCCGGTGGATGTCTTAAGCATCTTGTGATATATTGTTGTGAAATGCGGTTCTTCCCTTCTTTTTATTTCACTTTGCTTTTTAAAGGACACGTGGTGGTCTTTCTATGTCCGTTTCAGATCGCTGTGTAGAACGTATGAGGTATGTGCCTTAAACTGTATTTTCCACCATTAATTCACAAATACAGAAGTATGCACACAGGCATAAATATGCTTCTAGCATGACAGCAGGCCTGGTTCATAAAAAACGTGTATGTAGTTAACAATAGATAAACATAAAAGTATAGTATATACAAGCATTCATGGCACAATGACATTGTAGAAAAGGTGCAGAATATCAATTAGATAGAATACCTAATATAAAGCAATCGCACTTTAAACTCATTGAGCAGTTTCTGTAGCAGCATACATATGTAGACCTGCCAACTGTTAGGATTTTATCGTATTTAGTATGATGAATCATGGTGCAGTATGCTAATACGATTTTGCAGCCAAAAATCAGATTTTTTTAAATAGTCGTGTTTTCCCCCATTTTTTCCCTTTTCAGACAAAAGCTTTGTAGCAGAATCACGGCAACAGGCGACGTACGTCGCAGATTTATTTTGGTCCTGCAGACAAACACGACATCCCCAGAACCCTATTAAACCATCTTGCAGACCCCGTATCATAGATGCAAATTTCCTGCCTTTCAAAATTTCCAAAAATGGAAGTTAGGCATAGTGAGGATTTCTTCCGTAATCATAGTTTTTTTTTTCTCGCGAAGGATGATGTACGTCGCAGAATTATTTTGTACTCATCCCCGTAGCAGAATCGCAGTGACGGCCGACGTACATCGCAGATTTATTTTTTACTCATCCCCGTAGAAGAATCGCGGCGACGTACATCGCAGGTTTATTTTGTACTTGTCCCTGTTGAAGAATTGCTTCGATGTACATCGCAGGTTTATTTTGTACTCTTCCCCGTTGAAGAATCGCGGAGACGGCCAACGTACATCGCAGATTTATTTTATACTCGTCCCCGTAGAATTGTTAGGCATGTTTCATGTACTAAAGAAAAAAATTATATATATATATATATATTCTATTAAGAAGAGACCTAAGCAAAAAAAATATATATATATTTTTGACTCATACCAAGTACAACATAGAAAAGGTGTATATATATATATATGATGATGATGATATATATATATACTAAAGAGCAAAGCCAAAAACATAAGAAAAACTTTAGAATTTAAAACGAAAGTTGCAAAATAACCTGAAGATCAAAACGTGCAACGCAGCAGTTATCAAAATTCAGAATTCACATTCTATTAAGAAGAGACTGAAGCAAAAAAATTATGTATTGACCTGTGTGAGTAAAAAGAGAAAAAATAGAACAACTGAATGTAGAAAGTGTCGAGAATACTGAGCCTTGGCTTTATCAAGGACCAGCAAAAACTCTGCATTTTCTCACTTCCACAAAGACCTATTTGGAAATGTGTTTCTGCAAAGTCATAGATGCAAGTAATAAGCCCACCAAAAAAATTTTAAAATATATATATATATGTCATGACCTCCGCAGAGTTGTATGACCTAGCTTTAGTTAACAATTTAGCTTGCATCCATAACTTTTCTGGCCCGACCCATGCTCTTCATCTGTTACTATTAAACAGAAAGAAGATGATTATAGAAAACTCAAGTTGTAAGAGTGACATAATGAATCAGAAATAATGATGTTCAGCAATAACAAATTGCCAAGTTTGCCTGAGAGAGAATTTAAACCTGAATAGCAATACAAAAATATTACAAATTCTTAACATTGCAATAAAAACTGAAATATTAATTTTTTTCTAAAGCACAGATTCTTTAAAGAAAACTGGATTATAAAAAAACCCCTACTCCACAACTTCTGACAACACAAAAACGAGAATAAAATAAAGACAATAAACTAAAGAAATGCTTTGTGAAGGTTATGTGACATAAACAATTAGTTGCAATATGTACAAAGTATTTCAGAAGTGCTTTAAGTGCATAATTAAGTAGTTATTAAGACCTTAATTACATTGAAAACACAGCGCAGACTACAAGAACAATGAAACGGCCGGCTGCTTGGCCTTAGTTCCCTAAAAAACGTGCAAAGATACCAAGAAAAGAAAGAGTTAAAATCCGCAAAAAAGTTAATAGATTTGCCAGTGCCTAAATGCTTAAAGCAAAAAAAGAAAAAAATGTTCAAGAAGTTCAAATATTGAACCTGGAAAACCTAAGACCCAAAGACAATGAAGAGAGCTTACCTCTTATGCAACCAAACTTCTTCCACTCTTGCGGAAACATGGCCGACCTTTCAACCCAAACTTCCAAACACCCCTACCACTCCCTAGTCGCTGGGGGCAGTGTGGGTGGGGCTGAAGGCCTCCACACTCTGAAAAATCCTACTCGCGTTTCCATGATTTCTGGCAAGTTGATAATTTGTTAAAGGTATTTTTTTTATTATTCTTGCATGAAGAAAGAAAACCATGTGTGCACAAAATGTGTACCTTATTTCAACTATGTATGTTCAAGCATGCAAATGAGCATTTGCTGCTGTCCCTGTATCAACAGCAGCAAAAGTATTTCTTTTTTGTAGAATGGCAACAGTTTTGTTTTATCAATAGGTGTGGTTGTCTGTGATGTTTGGTTGTTCTGCTGGGTGGATTGTCTTTTCATCCAACTGCCATGAGATGCGTTGTGTGGTGGTAATTGTCCTTTTCTGTTGAGTTAAACCTTAACTATGCCAATCTCTGGAGCAACATATGGTATTAAAAGCATTATATACCTATTTTGTTGCAAGTCTCATGAACTGAGTGAAGTCTGATTTTTTCCATAAATACGGATATTACATTTCTGTCTGGGGTCCATAGATGGGAACCTCCAACAAGAATCATGGTGACATACATGACTGGTTTATTTTGTACTCATCCCCGTAGCAGAATCCGGGCGACGTACACCGCAGGTTTATCTTTTACTCATCCTCGTAGCAGAATAGCAGCAACGGCTGACGTACATTGCAGATTTATTTTGTACTCGTCCCCATAGAAGACTCGTGGAGACGTACTTCGCAGGTTTATTTTGTACTCGTCCCTGTAGCAGAATCGCGGCAACTGCCGATGCACATTGCAGATTTATTTTGGTCCTGCAGACAAAAATGACATCTCCAGAACCAGATTAAACCATCTCGCAGACTCCCTAAGATGCAAGTTTTCTTTTGCCACTCAAAATTTCCGAAAACGAAAGTTAGGCGGAGTGAAGATTTCTCCCGTAATCGTAGTTTTTTTTTTCTAATAATTAACAACATAAAAGTGTTTGTTGATTAGATTTAATTAGTTTCTCAATAAAATTTTAATGTAGGGAAAAAATCCTTACATTCTCATCATCAAGAATTTATATAGCTGAAATAGGCTTCAAAAATTATTAGCATGCATCGTGTTAACAATTCTTCTGAGTGTTACGTTTTTTGGTTCTGAGAGGTTGCCAGGTCTGCATATGCATATATTCATGGTGATAAGAATGTCCTTTGGTATATATGACGTGGGGATTTTGACACCAGATTTTTGGGGGAGGAAAAGTGTTTTAAATATGGTAAATTACTTTTTTATAAAAAAAAACAACAGGGCCTTCTGTGTATCTCAGAGCATAAAATTCATTTTTTTTTGTCATTATGTACCTTGTCATGAACTGTAATCAGAGTCAGAGTCATTTAAACAAAAACATTCTATTTTGGCAGGCTACAGAATTAAAATTTTTAGTCACAGTCTTAAATTCTTCAGATCATGTACAGCTTAAAAACATTTTGATTATTAAACATGCTTAAATTTCCCATTTGTTCTAGAAATTTCCTTTAAAGCATGCTGTTAGCTTGAAAATTGAAAAATTTTAAGTGTCAAAAAGACAGTGTTGTATCTGCTAGGGCCATGGTGGCTGACTTTTTTCCTTTTTTGCCACAAGTGTGGTGAGTGGCAAGGCAGACTTCGACACACTACCAAAATTAAATACAAAATGTGTTTTATTGAAAAACACATGTATACAAGCTTTTACTCATATATTTAGATTCATTGTTTGGTTAGGGGTTTAACAACCACCATTAGCATTTTGATGGGCTATAAACAGTCACCCACCCCTAATTTATGGCCACTAGTTCCTGGAAAGGGAGAAAGGGAAAGAGCCAGTGCTGTAAGGCAAACACAACATCCATGCCTCACCAGAATTCAAACCTGGACCCATCTCTGATAAATGGTCAGAAGCCAGCACTTAGCCAGTACACTACCAGGTCAGCTTATTTACAGTTACTTTCAGTTTGTTCTCTTTAACTTTAAAAACATGTGAAAAACTAACCAGAAATTAAAGCGATTGTTGACATACTTTGTCTTTCACAAGTTTCAGAAATTGTGGATTGTGGTTGAATTATTGAAACTGCACAACATAACTCAGATTTCCATCAGTGACATGACATCAATCTTTTTACTTCATAATTCACATTGCAGAAAAACCACGTCGACCCAGACATTGAAAATAATTTGTCAATTCCAAGTTTCAAAGTTGGCAAAGGCTGCTGTCCAGTCCAAATTAATTCCAGTATCTGTTTGATTGAGTGATTTTTATAGGCCTGTAAGTGTTCCAACTTTGCAATGAGTGAAGTCTGCCCTATCTAATTGGTCAAGATAAGAAACAGTTTTGTGGTAAATTCACAAACATGTTGGTCTTGGTCAATAACTAATTTTCTTCTTCCCTGAAGCTTCACCTTCAGTTTATTGATCTGTGTCATAATGTCTCTGGCATAAGAAATGCAGATCACATTTCCACATCGAATCTTTAATTTCAGAGAGATTTTCAAGCTGTTGCTTCTCTGTCAGAAATTTCCGTACTCCTGGGAGGGGTGAAACAAATCATTCCAGTACCTGTCATGACAGCCATTAAACTTGGCAAAGTCAATGGCATCATCATATTCACAATTTTCAGCTTTTTTCAGTGCTTCAACAAAGTGACAATAGATCAAAGTACTTCCACTTTGAGTATAATTAACAATTTTGACTGCAAGATTCATCATTTGTTTCAAGCAATCATTTCCAGGCATCTGACCACGAAGGGTTTTCTTTTGCAAAACACAGTGAAACAATAGTGGATCTCTAATTGTTCCATTTACTCCCAAATGTTCCTTTAGCAGAGTGATGAATCCAGATTTGCTTCCTGTCATGGCTGGTACACCATCAGTTGTCACTGAAGCTAATTTTAGCAAGTTAATCTTTATTGTATTAAGGGGTTTTCTGATGTTTTCAAGGACATCAGATCCACATGTTCTGTCTTGCAATCCACAAATTGATAGTTCTGTTCTAGAATTTTCATATCAGATACCATTCAAATCCAGATGACTGAGCTGTATCAAAAATAGCAGTCAATTCGTCTAGTGCCAAAGAGTAAACAGACAAATGATCTGGGAGTTGTGTCTGAACATTTTTGAACATATTCAGCATTCTACAAAGAATAATTTTCAACTTAATTACATAGATCTTTCACATTTGCTATGATTTAATATTTTACTTTTTCTTTAGAATTTTTCAGTCAAATTTCCAGAACAGAAACCAAAATACCAAAATTCCTTTCACCATTTCTCCATCAAAAATAAGTTTATTTTTAGAGGTTAATTTCCATGTAATTTTGTACCCTGCTAGTGTTGCATGTTCATTCACAAACACAACAAATGTTTGAAATTGTGTTATTCTTCCAAGACTTTCAATTCAAGTGTTCAGTTGCACTCACTCAAGAATGAATATCTTTATATCTTTTAGAATTTCCTATCAAAATTCTTGAGCTGATTTGAAAGTAATTCTTCAAATTGTCAGCCTTGATTTCACTGAATGGTCTACTGTAGAAAAGACACACTGGCTTGTCATTAACCTGCACTGCAGCAAATTCAGTATCTCACATGTCTTGAAATTTTTGAGGGGCATTCCTAGTCTTTTTTTTTTTTTTTTTCTTTTCACTGTTATAATGTTTATCAGTTTTTTTTCACCATTATTTGTTTCTCCTGATTTATTTCCTGTGGACGAGATAACAGCAGGATTTGCTGTTGGTTCAGTTCGTTTTCTGATAATAAATTTGTCCGTACTTGCATAGAAATGAAATATCACAAGAAAGGGGGAATGTCAAAAGTATTTCAATAGATTGTATTGTCTTGAAAGCAAGAAATGACTCATTCATTGGATGTACTTGACAACCTATTGATCTACTCATGGCTGTCATGGGACAGTGAGCGTTGTCAGGATGTGCACTGTGCATTCTACTGCTGCTTCGAGCTCTGGCATTCTTTATTAAAAAAGAGGCAAAAGAAACTGAATATAAAGCTAGATATTGTGGGTGATAATGATACATAATTTCCATCTTTTTTTTTTTCACACTTTTTGGGTTTAATGATAATTTTCAAATTTTTGACCTTCTTAAAAGTTTTTTTTTTCTAAGACACAAGTTTGCCACTTGTGGCAAATTTTGATAGTATTTGGCCACTGTAGTGCTAGAGTGATAAAATGGTGGGGCAGTGGGATCTGTATGTTGCTATATAGTGATTGGAGGGAAAGAGAGGCTATAGCACAACCTCAGTTGATTGTATGGTTTCAATATTAGATAGGGACAAATTGGAAGAGCTGTTAGCTAAGGAAGCAGTAGTGTATTGTGAGAAGGGTTCTTGTGATTTGTCAAAACCATGATGCTGTGTATGATATGTGTAAAAATTCTTATATATCCACCACTGGATGGGGACATGAGGTATGCATGATATGTGGTAGAAAATGCGGTTGTGCTTGAGCTGAATTGCCATTTTGTTTTTCCAGCACTGACAAATCTAAAACTGAGACTAATAAAAATAGCAGGGAAGCAAGTTGCTTAAGTTGGGGAAAGGCTGATGAAGCTTCCTTTCCTTCCAGAAGTTTCATTCCTGATACCCTTGTGAATATTGGCTTTTGTAGCTCGTTTTACTTAAAAGCTGTGTTCCCCATAGCTATTACTTGCATTCTGGGCTTCCTCATTAGATTTTGTAACAATATTTTAAGCTTGCCATTTTGTATATGCAATGCAAATGTAAGTCCTGGTGTTCTATAGTTAATGAAACATACATGTTCAGAAATTTCATTCCAAAGATATATATATTTTTTAATTATTGAACACCCATACTAGACTGTTTTATACATATATATTTAACCTTGCTTAAGAAGATGTTTTGCTTTTTATAGCATTCATACCGAAAATTGTATTAGAGGAACCACACCTAGACTAAAAGACATCTACAAGAAATTACAAATAGTGTCACAAAATCTAACGTACAGTTTTAGTAAATTAGAGAGATCTGTGCAGCTTATTGTGGAAGTTGGTAAGTCGGTTTGCATTATTTTTTTCTATTGTAGCTGGTAAAAGGAAGTGAAAATTTCTGCAGTATATATGTAAAGTATGTCTTTTTTTTTTTTTTCAAGCATATTATTTAAGCTATCCGCTATTGCGTGCTTGGCGCATTCTGTGTACTGTATGAAGTGTACGCTTAAGATCTAAATATACTGATAAATTTGGCTTGAATGTATGTCAATAGTGAAAGTGAATGTACTTACATGTGTGAATATATTAATACACAAGGTGTGTTTAATTGAAAATGTACTGGCATGTGTAGATTCCTAATTCTGAGCATACCCTGCTGCTGCTAGTATGTGTAGTACTTGCACATCTCTAGGGTGCTTGATTTTTTTTTTTTTTTTTCCATTTGTAGAAAGGTGGCCATCTTCTGCAGATAAGAACTACATCAGCTTATTGAATTTCCTAACTTGTGCCAATCCTACATGTACATCTAAGATAATTTCTTTAGTGTAGGACAGTTGCTAATTATGATGTGTATTATATGAACTTCAGTCACACAGTACTGTTAGAAGTAAACAAACACCCATTCCTTTTCATCAGATTGTTGCATTACTTCATGATAACCATATCTGTGTATTGCCATAAAAATTTTTACAATATCTTGAGGCAGTTTAGATAGGAAGTATGTGAAGATCCACTGTATAAAGCTCTGACTTATTCCGACCACAATTTTTATATGTGCGGCTCCCTAAAGAACACATTGAAAAATCAATGCATCAATTTTTACAGGCAGATGAACACAGTGGCAGGTAGAATCAGGGGCACCAACTTCATCAGGTTATTAGCCCTGGGGAAGGAAGACTTAGATATCAGACATGGAAGAAGGATCTCACCTCTCTCCCATTATCAGGAGGAAAACTAAAAAAAAATGTAAAAAAGATAAACTGCAACATCCACTATATGCTTTAAAAGATCTTAAAAATGCACTTATAATTGCTCATAAGCAAATAAGAAAAAATTAATATTGTTGAATATTATTCTTTTTAGAAATATTTCAATTCACACATTTTAAAAATGATGCATACAAAGAGAAAAAGCAAAAGCTTATTTAATTATGCAGGTTGAAAAATATTGGATGGGCACTGCCCCCTTTTAAATTATTGAGTGGTCAAGATTAACTTTCTTCCACCCCATGGTTGGCACATCTTAGAGAGTGTTTACCTGCAGGAAAAGGGTTTTTTTTTTCAAGAAATATATACGTTATCACATCTGTACGGTGCTTGATTTTTAGAATCAGGGGCACCAACTTCACCAGATTACTAGCCCTTGGGAATGAAGACTTAGATATGTTTGCATACTTTCACTCAGAAACAGGGCACTTACATTTAAGTGCACACTAGAATTTTCTGTGTACCTGTACTTTTTAATGGAATATACCTTGTACGAATAGACACACAAATAAGGAGTATATGATAATGACAAAGGGATTTAATCAGTTGTGCCCTTCAGTTCTGTTAGAATTTCACAAGGTAAAAAGGTAGGTCACTGTATTTTAAAACTTTCTGAAGGAATATTGGTAAATGTATTTCAAAGCTTGAAACCAGATACTGTGAGGAAGTTCATTTTTTGTTATGTTTAGTTTTATAAATACATATATGGCTCAAGATAGCAAAGAGAATTTTTGTGCTTTTTAATTGAGCAATAACATTGACGAGGCAGAAAGGTAGGTAGGACACTGGAAAAGTTAGAGATAAAGCTAAAGTACCTTATTCCCATATGATAGTTAAGAAAATAATTATTGTTTGCTCTCAGGTTTAGTTATGATTATATGCTTATATCATCCAATCATTGTTGGAAATAATAATATTAAGTAAGTTATAATTTTAATGAGGCCTGTTTCTTGAGTGAAGAACTGGAAACTTTTGGATTTGTGTTTGAAGTTGTGTTACCCAATGTATAAAAGTGCTGCTTTAACCAATTTACAAAAATTGGGTTCAAGGCATTACAAATCATGTTATGTTCTCTTATCAAAAAATCACACCTGTTGGCTGGTGATTACATGGTGTTGGGCACAGGCTTTTGGTTTATTACACCGCTTAACCTAGATTTAAATAATGGGTGTGATGTGGACGGCATTGGTTTTCTCCCTTCTGTGGAACAAGTTGCCTTCAATTAAAGACAGATAATACTTGACATTAGATTCTAATGGGATAATTGAATCCAGAAATATAGAATTTAATAATAAAAAAAAACAAAAAAAAAACATGAGGTACTAAAAAAAGTATGGGTTGGTAATGGGGGACAAAAGAAATTATCATAGAACAAGCTGTGTCATTTGGAAAGTATAAGCAACATTTTGAATAAGCTCCCCAAGGAATCCAGATGCTAGTACAATGAATTGTATGATGATATGAAGCTTACTAACTGGGCTTTTCAGTTCCAAGCAAGCATGCTCATGGATGTCTGAACAGTGTCAGTGACCAACTGCAAGAGCTCTTTTATAGTGTAGGGAACAATGTCATCAACCAACAGCAAGAGCAGATACATCAGTGTAGAGCATGTGACTAACACTTTTCAAGTAGTTTGATCAATGTAACTAGTTAAAATTATGAAATAGGAAACATTATGATCAGGCTTGAAATTAATATACAAATACAGGGGTTGTAGTTGTCCTGAGACTCCTGATTTTTCGTTTTTATGTCCTGAAAGTCCTTAATTTTATTTTGTCTTGAAATTTTGAAAGAATAATTCACTTTTGTGAAATTTGATTTTGTTTTTAATCAAAAGCAGCTGCAATTGACAATAGTGAGAATAATGAACTTGTTCTGAGTTAGAATGTCATCACCACTGCTCGCAATCCCCCCTCCCCCATCCGCAAGCAATGACGGAAACAGTAGCTCCTGTCACTGATTCGATCACAAGTCCAAAGATTGATTGTTAGCTTCTGTGAAACATGATGTCAGAAGGCATAATAGCGGTGTTTCTCTAAATGTCGGAATAAAATTTTTTATGCATAATGTGAAAAGTTTCCATTGGATTCAATTGGAATTTTCAGGGTAACCTTAAATGACCAAGTTATGGCATCTGTAAAAACATATATCAGCTCTTTTAATTGAAAACTCAGAAAAAGTAATTTTTCTTTTTTATCCCAGTTAGGAAAGGAGAGTAGCAGGTGGAAGAGCTCAGAATGTGTGTGTGTGGGGGGGGGGGGGGGGGGTGAGTGAGTGAGAAAAGGGAGAGGTGGATGGGGAGCATCTTAAGAGTGCGATCGGCTTTAATTTATTTCAGTCTATAATTGATACCTTTTACACATTTAATTGATACAGAATAGACATATTGAATAATGTTTTTTTTATGGATTTCAGTTCTTGAAAGGTGGAAGATCTGCTGTGTGGTAGTGGTTCTACAATTTGCTCACTCTATTACATCCAGACCACTTTATTAAAATGTACTGAGCTACGAGTTTTACTCTACTTAAGTTTTAGTGAGAATTAACAACCAAAATGCTGTGGAAGACAGAAATGGTGCCGTGGTCAGTAATTGCTTGTTGTGTGACCCCCAAATGATGTGTTTTCAGCCACATGTTTTGCATGCAACAAAAATTGTCAACAATTCTGATATGAGATTACTGTACCTGCCAAGTTTTTCAGATTTCATGGAATTTTTCTGAATTTTGCTCGTTTTCCAGTTTACTGGATGGAATTTTTTTTTACCAGATTTTGTCACATTTCTGGAAGCTTGCGAGATGTCCATCCATTGGCTGTTTAATGTTTTGGAATCAGTGGAAATGCCAGTTCTAGTGGTGATGTAAATGCTGGGTGATTTTCTGTGTTTTGAATTTTTCTGGTTCTATTTTTATTTATTTATTTTCCTGATTGTATTCCTCATTTTTAATTGTTTTCTGACACTGTTCTTCATTCCTTATTTTTTTCAAAATGGTGCAAGAGAGCAACTTCATATATTTTTAAGAATTTTTCCTAATGAAATGCGTGTTTTCCTATTTCTTAGTCTCTCCTTCAAAATCAATCGGCCGCCCTGGTGGCGCAGTGGTCTAAGCGATGGCTTCTGATCATTCGTCCAAAAGAGGTGTCGGGATTCGAATCCCGGTGAGGCATGGATGTTGTGTTTGTCTTACGGCACTGGCTCTCTCCTTTCCCTGGAACCGGTGGCCCTAAATTAGGGACGGCCGACTGCTTATAGCCCATTGGGTTGCTAACGGTAGTCGTTAAACCTCCAAAAAAAAAAAAAATCCTTCGTTGGAGCTCGCATGTTTATCCCTTCACCATTTTTTAAGTGGAATGGAATTTTTTACTTGGTGTTTAATTTGTCTGCAACAAAATCTGTTTCATTTCTATAACCCATAAAATCTTGTTTACAGCATTACTGATTTTTGAAATTAATTTCACTTTACACACATGTTTTGCTATTCCATAGTCACCTATTACTACATCAAGGAAAAGAGTAGACATTTTTTCATTTTCTTAACAAAATTAAAGATTAAAAACACACATACGCATACTTATTGTGCAAAGAAAACAAAGTTGCATACCACGATTGGCGGCAATGGACAGTTGAAGTTCTGATTTCGAACTTTAATTTCTCTTCAAATAAAAGGAAAAACATCTGTGCTTTTGGTGTCTTGATGCAGCAATCAATGACTAAGATATCAAAAAACATTCATTTTCAGAGAAATTAAAGTTTAAAACACGTTATTGCCACTTCTTATTCTGTCGTGAAATCAACTGTAAGGGTAACAGAAATGGTGATATTTATGGCCAACACATCCAAGATTTTGTTGAGTATATGTGATTACTCTTTCTTTATAATTTGGAAGTGTAGTTTTAAGAAAATATTTTTTTTTACTTGGTCTATTCTCATATCCACTGAAGTAGGGAAAAATGTGTTTAGATAAGAGTATTTCGATGTTCCAGATAATGACCATATATGACCCATATTGTATGTCCTGAAATTAAAAACAAATTCTTGTCCTGAAATTTCTTTTTGTCACTCCTGGCCATGCACATATGATGACATAATCAATAATTATTCACTTGTGCTGTTGTGACCTTTCCTTGAAAGCAGTATTATGAATCTGACTGCAGTAAAAGAACTGACAAGTCTATTAATTATTGAAAATATTGCACTTTTTGCTGTTGTTATTGTTATATTACCTATGACATTTGCTACTTTTGAAAGATCTCTCAAAAAACTGAATTACATTAAATTCTGAGAAGTATGATGTGCATAAATAAAACATTGGAGTGATTTAAGCATCCTCTGCTTGAGCACAAGAAAGCTCACCATTTAAGGGGATAACATCTAGAGTGTAATCGATATGCTTATCATAACATGAGGTAGAAAAATTGAGTTTTGTAGGTAGCTACTTTCCAGTGAGCTGGAAAATGACTGTTTTATCATTAAGCTCAGCCTGTTCTTATAATTATAATAACACATTTGAAATTGTAAAATAAAGTTGTTGTTGTTTTTTATTGTTAGAATTAAATGGATTGAGAGGGTATTTAATTTCCTTGCTATTGTGATTGTTCAATTGTGTACATTATCTATCTATATAGGTTAACTGTTTTGAATGAAAAATCTGGTGCTATAAAATGAAGGAAATTTTACTAGTTAAGTGAAATGTGTTGGTTGTGGTAAGAAGAATGAGTTGGAGAGAGAGAGAGAGAGAGAGAGAGAGAGAGAGAGCGAGAGCGAGGGAATTCATGTATTGTGAAAAACCTTTTATTCTGGTGTACCCTAAGCATATATGCTAGGATTAATACCCTAAGCATATATGCTAGGATTATCATAATTTTGGATGATGTATTGTTTAGTTTTAATGCCACAACATCTTGCAGGTAGGTAGATATAAGAAGTATGCATTCACTTGTAACAAATAAATGTGGGTTTTGAAAGTTTGCATGTTGTAGTAACGTAAAGAAAATTAATTAAAAAATACAGAACCACCTGGTTTTACAAGTGATAAAGACCGAAGATAAGATAAAGTATTTCTGTTTTTCTTCATTTTCTTTACGTAACTATAGCATACAAACTTTCAATCTACAGGTAGGTAGATTTTCATTTATTCCACATTTAATTCTGAGTCTCCATTCTCACAGTGGATTTGTGTTTATTTGTTTAGTTTTACATTGAGGTAGGGACGTATTTACATATGTTTGCTTGTGTCCTTTGTTATCATATTATTGCCATGTGTAATTTCCGAGTCATCACCAAAGTAGCCATACATAGGGTGAGGAATTTTTATATGGCCATTATGTTTGTCAGAAGTAATTTATTTGGCATATAAGTTATAACATATTTATTGTTTATTTTCACACACTGTGTGTAAGAGTACAGTATTAGACAAAAAAGGACACTCAGGAATTGTTCCTTGTGCATTTCTGTTCACTTATGCACCAATCCCTTCTTTTCTGAGAAGGGGTATGTGCATTTCCTGTTGCTTCTCTGGCTTCACAGCTCACTAATGGATTTGCCCTTTTTCAACTCATACTGCTGTGTGCATGACTATCATTATCCACATCAGCAGTGTTATTGCCATTCCTTGTGTTAAGATATGTTGTGGTGTTGGTAAGTATTGTATCATTTTCATCTTTTAGCTTGATATTGTGCTCCTATTTGTTGTCTCTGCCACTTTTGGCTTTCTTTTCTTAGGCTGGCATATGTCTATTTGAAATTAAGTGAGGTTGTATTCTGTTGTGGTACTGGATAAAGGCTGTGTTTCCATTGTGTGTGTTTGTGCTGTTTAAGTGTCAGTTTAGTGTGGTTGTAAGTTTTTTTTTTTTTTTTGTACTACGTAAGTGCTGTCTATTTAAAGCACTGTTTTTGAATCAGTAACACAATTCAAAAACACCTAAACTATTTAGGTATACATGACATATCGTATATGTTTCAATAACAACTTCTAAGTTTTAGATTGTGTAACCTCTTGTACGGACATTTAAATTTTTTTTTCAAAACTATATTATTTAAAAGATGCTAAATGACAATTAAAAAAGTAATTTAAATGCATAATGAATAAGTGCCATAGTTGTTATTTACATCGCCTGAACCACATGACCGGCAGGAAACGCAGCATTCACCCGTTATGCAGTTGCAAACTTTTTATTTTAAAACCTGTAAATGTATGCATTTAACAGACCTCGGCGCAAGTCACTTTTTTCACTATTTGTCACCTTTTTTTAAATTTGTCACTTTTTGTTACCTTTTTTTAAAATTTTGTCACTACTCGCACCTTTTTCTTAAGTGTGCCCGTATTTTTTTTCAATTTAGCTATAGTTTTGCATTGTTGTTTTTTATATTTAGGGGATTTTTTGTCAGATGAAAAAAGAAATGCTGAAACAAAAATAAATTGTTTTCTTAAACACCCATCCCTGTGGAACACTTGGGTGGGGTCACAAGTTGTAAACGCGACTCGCCACTCACCGCAGCAGCAAGAGTGAGCTTTGTAACAAAGCAAGAGGCAGTGACCCCGCCCACAGTGGCCAGCTGGTTCTCTCAAGGATTTTTTCAAGTGGAATAAAAATGACAATTGTTTATCTCCGTGGATTTTTCATGAAAATCTCTGAAATTTTAATCAACGCCATAAACCGCTAATAGGAACGAGCCCTCCAAATTTCGCGCAAATCAATTTAAAACGTTATAAACGGGCCGTAATTTTATTTATTTGCTCTTTATCATGTAGCTGGCATGCCCAGAATTCGTAATCGGCATTTTACGGCTAATTTAAAAACGTTTTTGCCAGTTCACTTGAAATTTTTAAGGTCACCATCTCCTAGCCAATTATAGTATATGTACAAATTTCAGCCAGTTACGTGAAGAATTCGGAAAAATAGTTTTCTTAATTTTTTAGCACATCTTTTGTAAAAAAGATCGTGCTTATGTTATCGGTTTGTCCATCCGTCTGTAGACATGATATCTCTGCAACTATTAGTCCGATTTGAAAAATTCTTTTTGCATTGGGAAGCTTGAAATAATACAAATAATGATCCTTCATTTCGTTTATTTTTTTACGATGTCAATTTCACCGCTAGAGGGCGTAAATGCAGATGATGAATTCAAAAATACATTTTATTCCACATATTTGCTTCTAAACATCCGATTGAAAACATTCTTTTATCTTTCGATTCCATTTATGTTGAAGAGTATTGTAGGAATAGTTGCTTTTCCAATTACGCATAGATTTTCCGCTAGGGGCGTAAAGGTAAATTACGTTTTCCCTGATATCTCTTCTTCTACTACAACTCCGATTTCAAAAACGTTTTCTTTAACGGATACAGCTCTTGATGAAAAATCTTTTGCATATAATTTCTAATTTTTGGTAAAGAATACTTTGGCCACCAGGGGGCGTAAGTGTTAATTTTTTTTTTTTTTTTTTGCTTCTGATGTATTTGCCATAAAATCTGAGCTTCTAAAATCTCGATTGAAAAAATTATTTCGTGGACCGATGCCACTTACGTCGATAAACCTTTTCGGAGTATTTTCTTCTTAAAATATTCCATGGTTTCTCCGCCAGGGGCATAGACAAATATCTTATTTTTGTCAATATCTCAACTTCTAATGGTCCGATTTAAAAAATTCTTTCTTTATTAGATAGTTTCCGGTGTGACATGTTTTTACATATTTCAAAATTTTCAAGTAATTCATAGACTTTTCGCTAGGGCGTAAAGGTAAATTGCGTTTCCCCTATACCTCTGCTTCTAAATCTCTGATTTCAAATTCTCTTTCTGCAGCGGATACAGCTCCTGATGGGAAATCCTTTGTGCATAATTTCTAATTTTTGTAAAAAAATGGCTTGGCCACCAGGAGGTGTAAATCTTAATTTCTGCTTCTGATGTATTTCCAGCAAAATATGAGCTCCTAAAATCTCAATTGAAAAAAAAAGTAATTGTGGAATAACTTTTTTTTACGGGTCTTTTAGAGGTTATTTTTAATGAAAGTTGGTTGTCAAATTTTCGAACTAAAGCCTAGTTCGTCATCAGGACTATGTCACTGGAGTAGTTGTTGCCACTCAATTGGAAGAGACCATCCGCAATTATCGTTAATTGTGGTACTTCTTCTTCTTGCTATTTCGATCCCTTCTTCTAGTTTTCTCTTTACTAAGTTTGACTGGTGGGCGATTATTTTCACTGAGTCCCAATTTATGGAGTGTCCACTTGCTTGTACATGTCTGTCTAGCCCTGCTTTGTTCCCAATGTTCCTAATAGCTGCTTGGTGTTCTTTCATTCGGACCTTAATACTTCTCCCTGTTTCTCCTATATAGCTGAGTCCGCAGTTACAGTCGATGCAGTAAATTACTCCTTCCTGCAATTGGATGTCCAATTCTTTCTGCTTTAAAGCTGGCAGGAATTTCTTTATTTTGTTATTAAGATCTGGAGCTAGCCTGATATTATATTTTGCTCCGATCCTTTTCAGTTTCTCGAAAAGTCCCTTGTGGTACGTAATTTTGCTGGTGAATTTGAAAAAAAAGTAGTTTATCCATGAAGAATATTAAACTTTTCCGTTATGCAAAATTTTTCCGTTAGCAGACAGACTTATATCATGTTTCCTTCTATATTTCTCCTTTTAACTGTTTGATTTGAAAATCTTTTCATCTCTGGTACCTTCCTTGTGTTATGAGAAACTTTTTGTTTACCATTTGTTAATTTTCGTAACATATTTTTTAGCCACTGGTAGAACTAAGTAGATGTTTCTATTTCTGGATGTTTTATCGATTGTTGGAACCGATTGATTGTTTTCCAAACTGGTTCCATTGATTTTGAATAGCTTTGATAAATTTAATTTGCATCAGAATGCATTCAAAAGACATGCTTATTACATCTGAAAATTTGGTGTCATCCTTCTTGTTATTCATTAAGAAGCATAAAAGTAATTTACCCTCTACACATTTGATTTGCAAAGTAAATTGCTAAAATTTATTTGAAAAAGTAAATGATATTTGAAGAGTGAAATCATTTCAGATACACGCTTTATTTTATATCGCCTTGTTTTTGTTATTCTTCTTAGATTTCTGTTTAAAATAAATTATCTCTATATCACAAAAAAAAAAAAAAAAAATCAAAGCTAATGGCATAGTATAATAGTAAACTTTAACACTGTACTATGGTTCACTACAGTATACAGTAGTACACATCAAGAACCTTTTTATCTTTTTTTTCAAATTAAAAAAAATTAATTTTCAAATTTTCAAATCCTTTTTTTTTTAATCTTAAATTTTAAAAATTTCTGAATTTTAGGGAAAATTTTCTAAAATCTTCTGTATTTTGATCTTTGGAAGTTGGCAGGTATAGGGCGGTTGCAAACGGTAGTTTGTTTCCAGCGTCATTCTGCAGTGGTATGACTTTCGTTTAGAAAATCATTCCAAACCGTCAGTAGCCATTTGTTTTTTTAAGATCGTGGATGACGTGTGTGCGCGCACATTTTTTTTTTTTTTTTTATGAGTTTCAGCATCGGCTTGAATTACACCGGAAAGATGGACAGTCAAAATCATGTAACGATGCTGCCAAAAAATGAAGATCTTGAAGAAGTCTTAATTTTTTCTCAGTGCCATCCATATTTTTACTTGCAGTTAACATTTTTAATTAAGAGGGTTGTACCGCAAGTAATGCAAAAGTGGGCATAACTTTTTTATTAACTGACAGAGGCCGTTCAATTGCACATGTTTGTAGAGTAACTGTTTCTCTATAGTAACCCTTTTTCTTCATTTCAGGTAAATAATGCATTCCAAGCAGAAGCAACATGCTGTTTTTGAGTTCTTGACGAAGGAAGGAAGGAAGGGTGCACTCTGTCCGACATCCACAGAAGGCTACAGAATGTTTACAGAGATGACACCATTGACAAGAGCAATGTGCACAGATGGATTAAGAAGTTTAAAAAAAGAGGAAACCAGCATTGATGACAAGCCACGCAGTGGGAGACCATCGCTGTGACCAGTGACACGAATAGTTAGTGAGTGGATGAATTGATTCGCGCAGAGAAATGAATCACAATCTGTGAGCTTGTTGCGCAACTGGACTGTGGTCACAAAGCCATACAGAAGATGGTGGAAGACTTAGGGTATTGGAAAGTGTGTGCAAAGTGGATACCTCAGCAGTTGACACCTGATTTGAAGGAGAGAAGGGTGGAAGTCTGCAATGATTTACTGGAAGCGTTTAAAGCCAATGAAGACATGTTTTTTTCCGATTTGGTGACAGAGAATGAAACATGGGTGCATCTTTACGATCCGGAATATTGGAATAAAGAATCAATCCATGGAATGGTGTCATACCTCTTCACCAAGGCCTAAGAAGTTCAAGAGCCAGCAATCAGCTCAGAAAGTCATGGTGACTGTTTTTTGGGATGACAGGGGTGACATTCTTGATTTACTGGAACGTGGCCATACCGTGACCAGCAAGCGATACATTGAGACACTCAAGAAGCTTAGAGAAGCCATAAGAAGGAAGAGAACGAATCAGAATCTGAAAAGGATCCACATTCACCATGACAATGCGAGACCACATAATCCTTGGGAACAAATCAGGTGATCAGAAAATTAGGCTGGTTAGTGGTCCCCCATCCACTGTACAGCCGTGCTGTGGCATCGTCCAACTTTCACCTGTTCGGTCCAATGAAGAACAGTCTCCGGGGACAACGATTTGATGGCACTGATGAGATGAAAGTGGCTGTGAACAAGTGGGTACAACAGTCCACACCTGAATTTTTTTCAAAGAGGATTAAAGAGTTGGGCTCAACGATGATGAAAATGCATCGCTTGTGATAGAGACTATGTTGAGTTACTCTACCAACATGTGCAATTTGAACGTTAATAAAAAAGTTATGTCCACTTCTGCATTACTTTCGGCACAACCCTCATATTATTTTAACTTTTATGTGAACTAGTGGAATTTTATTCGATTTTTTTTTTTCCACTATCTGTTTTATTTTTGGCGGAAGTGCAGAAATTTGAAATTGACTGCCCCCCCCCCCCCCCCTAAAAATTTGGCGGACACAATATTATATAAAATATTTAGTGAAAGTTCTAATGTTTGTGTTGAAACCCAACCGGGCACAGTTATTGCACATGGTAGTGTTGGGTGAGGAGGGTCTGGGTGTGTCCAGGGCAGACTTCAATGGGAACTAACCCCCCCCCTCCCCCTCCTATTCATGCAAGGATGTCGAAGGAAAACACTGGAAAACCAGTGGACAAGGGTAGTCAGCAATGGTAATCAAACCCATCATCTCTTATTCCAAACTGGTCCTTGAAAAATAAACCACCAAAATGTTGCTTACCATGTGACCTGGGGTGGTCAGCGAAGTTGTGGAATTGCTTTCTTCATGTGAAATCAGCATCATTTTTAATATAAGTTCAAAAAACAAAATTTCTGTTGAAAAATGCAGGAATAGTGTGCAAATCTAATGGTCTTTTTTCAGCATTTTTTTTTTTGTTATTGTTTTAATTTTCTTTTCTGATTCGAGATTCCCTTTGAGGGGAGGGGACTAAATCGTGGAGAGCTCACTATTTTTCTTTTTTGTTTTTATCTAAGTCTTTTCAAGGTTATTAAGGTGCGAAACTGCAAATTTTGTTACATTCATGTTTTCCGGTAATGTTTTTAATTTTAGCATCATCATCGCAGTGTTCAAAATATTGCATAAATAGCAGTAAATTCCCCCTTTTTTTTATTAGGAGTTTAAACTTCAAAAAATAAATGAGTAAAGGAAATTGTGGATTCTTGTTTGTATTTTCAGAATTGTAGGAGTTCAGGGTGTATTACTAGTCATGAAAAAGGCATGAATTCAGAAAAGGGTAATAAAGGTCAAGAAAAAGTCAAATTTTGCTTTGGGGTCATGAATTTTTTTTATATTTAGTAATTGTTCATTTTCTGGTGATAATCTGAATAATTCTCCATGCACCGACAACATAAGACATAAATGTAATTTCCATATAATGATACAAGAGTTTAAAAAAAGAGGGGGGGTACTTGTGCTCTCCACCACAAAGCACTGAAGAACTGTTACAGCAAAAAATGTTTTAGCGTAGAAATATATGTGTAAATGTTGTTTGTAAAATATTATGGTCAATTTAGCAATTTAAATTATACTGCTTATAGAGTCATTAACATTTTCAAATATAAATGGTTGAAGAGAGGTGTGTAATGAAATTGTTTAGCACCATAAATAAATAAATACATCACTCTTTTTTATTAATGTTTAGCACAATGTTGAGTATTTCAGCTGACTTCAGGCATAGTCAGTTTGATGAGTCAGATTTTTGTTTCTAGCAGAAGGGCAGGGGTGTATATTTTCCGTAGAAAAAATGGCGAGCAGAGTGTCTCTCATCTTTAATATATGTACATACCCACACATGCATGCATACTTGGACACACACATACACACACATACATGACTTTTAAAAATAGTCATGAAAATTGTTAATTGGTCATGAAATTGCATTTTCCAAATTTGGTAGACACCTTGGAGTTTTATGCTTTCCTAAATCTACATTTCTTGCTAACTGCAATTACAAAGTCAAATTTTCTGTCGTGTAGACTCTGTTGACTCATTATGGATTTCCCTTAAAAGCACCCTGTACATAAAGAGCCTTTATATAATGTAGGGAAGGAAATCTGCTTCCCAATTTTACTCATTATACTTTTATGAGACAGCAAAGTTGATTGAAACTTCATAATGTTGACATTAAAAAACATGTCAATTTCGCTAACCCAACAACCAAATATAGAGAAACCACCAGCACACATCAGTCCCAGATTACTTGCAGATGTGGTAAGTGAGGATATTAAACTTATTGCCATTTAAATACATCATTAATTTAATATTAGCTTAAAAAATTACAGCAGATTTGTGTTAAACAGTATAGTTTGAATTTATCTGGCACCATTTTGATTTATAACCAAAATCTGCAGAATTGCATTTTTTATTACTATGTCGCTCTGTGCTTCCATTTTCGATTGCATTCATGTTTGAAATAGGTATCTAACCAGTGTTAGACTGTAAAACACATCTGCTAACAAATTAAAGGCTTGATGAAATGTGTGTGTATGAGTAGTTTACAAGTAAAAATTCATTTAAATCTAACTAAAACAGGCAAATTTGTCGAAACATCGTTGGAAATTAAATTTGTTAATATGATTGTAAGAAAATGCAGGCAGTGGACAGTTAAAAATGCAAAGGGTTACTGTATTTTTTAAACATTTCATTAATTCTTTATTATTAGTCTTTCATTATATAAACCTATTGTAGTTTGTATATGTAATCATTTCTAGAGCATATTTATTTTGCTAATGCAGTATATAAATCATCAAATGCCATCATGCTGATAAAATAAACTACTGTTTGTGAAAATTGCAACACCATTCTAGAAGGAATGATGGTAATCACATGAAACTTACAGGATATGCAGAGCAGGGTAGGACATGCAAATGATTAGAAATGCAGAGTCATTGCGCATGTCTTGGCCCAGCAACGCCGCCTGAGCAGTCGAGTGAGGGATAAAAAGAGAGGGCTTTTAGGATACACACCAGTAGTGCATCGCGGACAGCGAGTTGTGAAAGTGTCTCCAGGATTCAATAATGCTTTGGCGACGATGAAGGGCGCAATATCACCATACGATAGAGTTTGAACAGGGACAAATGATTGGTCTGCGTGAAGATGCATTTTCGTACTGTGGCATTGCGGCTCGGACGAGACATAACGCCATGATAGTGATGTGCGTGTGGCGGCAGTGGACCGAGGAGAACCAGGTGCATCGACAATCCGGCAGTGGACCGAGAAATGTGACTACACCGCAGATGGCCGGCACCTCGTCCGCATGGCAGTGGCGAACCATTCCGCATATTCGGAAGTGTTAGCACAAAAGTGGAGCACTGAAACAGGTGTGGCATTGTCTGCCTCCACAGTTCGATGTGTCTGTTGCACAGAGGACTGGTTGCACGCATCCCTTTGTGGCAGATTTCTTTGACCCTGAACCATGGACGCCTCAGGCTGCAATGGGGTTTTAAATGCAGACATTAGCATGCTAATTGAGAAGGTGTCATGTTTTCGGATGAGTCCTGATTCAACTTGGACTACCATGATGGCCTCGTATGCATTAGACGGTATTGTGGTGAGCGCCTTCTTCCAGCATGCATTGTTGAGCGTCATACAGGCCGAACGCCATGTGGGATGGTGTGGGGTTCCATTGGGTAACATTCACTATCTCGGCTGCTATGACTTGAGGGCAATATCACCAGCGACCACTACATCAGGGAAGTTGTACAGGCAGAAGTCATACCCTTCCTTCGTAGCAGTCCAGGCGCTATATTCCAGCAGAACAATGCCTGACCTCATGTTGCCAGGAATGTTCAAGCCCTCTTCGCAGCACAGCAGATACCGCTTCTTCCCTGGCCTTCACGTTCATCAGACATGTCGCCTGTTGAACATGTCTGGGATATGGTCACTTGGCAACTGGCCCATCAAAGTCCTTCAGCAGTCAGTACCAGTGATCTGTGGCAGCGTATACATGCTGCCTGGCAAGCATTTACCCAGGACACCATCCTGCGCCTTTTCGATTCAATGCCAACCCGTCTCGAAGCTCTTATTGCAGCTCACAGAGGCTTCACAAGATACTGATTTTTGCAGGTAAAAATTGTTGTATTGTTCCGAAAATTAAATCGCATATGTATAGTCATATCAGTAATGTTTGGTATAAATTTCATTCAAATCGCATGGTTCCGCCTTCTTGGTGTTGCAATTTTCACAAACAGAAGTGTATGAAAAAAATATTGAAAGGAATCACCTGCCCATCCAATATATTGTTGTTGTTTTTGTTTTGCAACAGATAATCACATTGATTAACATATGTTCTATCACAAAATATAAAGGGAATTGTTCACTGTTGAGCAAAGAATAAAGTAAATCTGTTCAAAGTGCAAATTATATGTTCTATCCATATACTGTGTGTGTGTGTGTGTGTGTGTGTGTGTGTTCTATTGTTTTAAATGGTTTAGTCTGGTTTTCAATTATTTGAGCAGTCACTATTCAGTCACTAAAAAAAAAAAAAAATTGGTCACTTTTCTCACTTTTATCTCCGAAAAAGTCACTTTTCTCACTACTTTTTGCAATGAAGTCTGTGCTAAGGTCTGCATTTAATCACTACACAATTAAAAGCATGTAAAAATCATTAAAAAGTACTGAGGTTGCCTCACAAATCCTAAACATCTCGACATATGGGAACTAGTTTTCAGAATTCTTAATATTTCCATTATCAACGATGTATCTGTGTTCATACATACCCATGGATTGAAAATAGCAAGGGCTTCTCTTCATTTCGATGCAACTGTGATGCACAGAGAGCATGCAGGTTGACATTTAACAAAAAATAAGAGATTCGTCAATATGGCATCATCTGTTTAAAAAGTATGATAGAGAAACAAAATTTTTTTTTGTTTTAATTCAAATAGGTGCTGTCTATTTTCCCCCTTAAATGGGATGCTACACATTTTCATGGCATTTCAGCTTGAATTTTATAGTTCTGACTTTTGATTTATTATGGTCTTTCCACTTATAGGTTATATTTTTGGTGAATTTCCTTTGTTTTCATAACTGTGTGTGTGTTCCTATGGGGAATCTTCAGCGTTAGTTTATGTCTTGTGATTTTATGCTATTAAATTACCTCTGGCCACAAGTAATAACCACATAAAGATAGGGATGGTGACGGAATTTGTTCTGACTCAGAAGTAGGAGTTTAAAGAACACTCTAAGGCAAAGAATCGCAAGGAATCACTTACCCTAAGTAATATTTCCATATACCGTGCATTAAAGCCACTTAACATAGGAAAATATTTTTCTTATTATTTTTTGTAATAGGAATTGAATAATTCTCAATTCTTATTTTTTAACTTTAGAAGTTAGATGTAACAAAAGATGGTAACAAATGTATATGTTAGGGGAATGCAAAAGTTTCCACCGGCCCCACTAGCAGGAGCTGTAGGGGTCTGACTGGCCAGCAACCCATGCTTTCAGTTCATACATGAAGCCAAGCATGGTGGTTGATAAAGTTCATTTGTGGCACTGTTTGTTATTCATGTTAAATTTAGGGAAAAGTGCGAGTGAAGCATACTGTTCAATATGTCAGGCGTATGGCGAAACGGTTATGGGTGAGCAGACGTGTCGAGAATGGTTTGCCAGGTTTAAGAAAGGTGATCTAAGCTTGGAAGACAAGCCACATGCAGGTAAACCGCAGGAACTCGCAGGCGAGGAGCTGGAATCGCTGTTACAAGAGGCTGCCACTCAATCAACCACGCAACTGGCGAAATATTTGAAAGTGGCTCAATCGACGGTGGCACGGCATCTACAGGCCTTGGGGAAAATCCAGAAGATTGGTAAATGGGTTCCACATACTTTAACAGAGCGTAACATTGGTCAATGATTGGGCATCTGCATGTTGTTGCTGAAGAGATTTCAAGAGAAGAATTTCTTGTGGAAGGTTGTCACCAGGGATGAAAAATGGGTCTATTGCGACAACCCCATACACAAGTGATCCTGGAGTCGACCCAGGACAGCCATCACCATCCACTGCAAAACAGGATATCCATGGGGAAAAGGTACTGTTGTGTGTGTGTGGGGGGGGGGGATATGCATGAAATGCTGTACTTCGAACTGTTGAAACCGGGCGAAACAATCGCTGCACAACGATATAGCGATCAGTTGATGAAACTGAACACCGCAATCGAGCAAAAACATCCATGGACTGGTAAAGGATGCCGCCCAGTCATCATGTTGTTACACGATAATGCCAGACCACATGTGTGTGCCACCATGAAATCAACCCTTTAGCAGTTACAGTGGGAGGTTTTACCACACCTGGCTTACTCCCTGGATATTACACCCTCAGACTTTCATCTATTTCGCTCTATGCAACATGTCCTAGCCTAACAGAGATTCACTACAGTTTCAGAGGTGGAAAATTTTGTCACAGTGTTCTTCAGCTCAAAACCTCCTGCCTTCTATCACAGGGGTATTCATTTGTTGCCTGAAAAATGGCAAATGGTCATTGATGCTAATGGCCAATATTTTGTTGAATAAATGCATACTGGTTTCCTGATTGGTCCTGTCTCCTTTGTCCTTAAAACAGTGGAAACTTATGCATGCCCCTAATAGATAGTGTATTTATTTGCATTCTTTCAAAGAAATACATTATTTATATACAATGAAAAGGGAAAGAAAATGTAACGATTTTACTTTAAGTGAAAAAGGAACTGGCAGTCTTAGTGAGAGATTGGTTTGCCTCCTTGGGGTGCTCCGTGGTAACAATGGCACTGAAAACAGCAACAAGGGCCTCTGTGAATCTATAAAAGGTGCCAGCTAGTCCTGTGTGACATTGGCGAAAATACCTCAACTCACTGGGTTTTGTTCCAGAATCCTTATGTTGAATTACCAACTGGAACCATTAGCTGTGGGCTAATCCCTCACACTTGTGTTCTTTCCTGATTAAAAAGACTCAAATAATTACTGTTTTGGGCTCCGATATGGTGGACCTACCACACTTGAGAAAGACTATCCACTACGGAAATGGAAAATGGAGAATGAGAAAAAGATCTTGGCTGAGTGAGTGTAAGATTGGTTTGTGGAATACTAGAGGAATAAATGGAAAGATGAATGAGGTGATTGAAGAAATGAATAAGTATAAATTGGATGGGCTGTGTGTGAGTGAAACTAAAATGAAGGAAATTGGGACAGAAGAAGTGAATGATACAGTGAGTGTGTGGTCTAGAGTGTTGGATAATGTGAGAGAACAGGCTGGTGTAGGTGTGATTTTAAGTGAAAAGATGAACTACTTGATTCACTGTACCTGCATAAGTGAGAGAATTCTTTGTATTTGTTTGAAAGTGAAACTTCAGAGAATAGTAATTGTTATAGTGTATGCTCCTTGTGACTCAGATCCTTCTGATAGGAAGGAAGATTTCTGGAATGAGCTAAAAGCTGTTTTGAGCCAGTTTGGTGCTAAAGAAAAAGTTATAATAGCAGGGGATTTCAATGCTAGAGTAGGTGTGCAGAATGCAATTTCTGATAATGTTCTGGGTAAATTTAATGATCCTTGTGTGAATGATAATGGTGAAAGATTAATTGAACTCTGCATTGAAAATGGTTTGTGTGTATCTAATACATTTTTCAACCACAAGTATATCCACACATATACTTAGGAAAGGGGATGTAAAGGTCAGGTGATGCGTAACATCATAGCCTCTCCTTGACAAATGTCAACCCCGCCTTCTCGTGGTGCATCCTGTTCCCACTAAAGGGGCTCTGACGACCGCCCATAGCGGTATAACTATACCATCGGGATCCGAGGAAATTCTATCCCACACTCACCAACCCGCTTGGCCAGCGTGGTGAGTTATGGCCAAACCCCTCCAAAATGATTCCACAACTTAAATCTTGGCCCTCAGTCTCCGGCAGCTGGAATGTACCTGGCCAAGGCAGCGGCCAGTGCGACATGAAGGCAGAGGGTGCTAAGAATCCCCGGAGGACCGGACTAGGCTGCCATCTGATGCTGACCTTGGCTACTTACAATGGACGCTCCCTATCTTCTGATTCAAGGCTTCTTGAATTGGAAGAGGAACTACAAAGGATCAAGTGGGACATCGTGGGGCTAAGTGAGGTAAGGAGAAAAGGAGAAGATCTCATCGAACTGAAAAGTGGACATCTCTTCTACTATCGTGGGACAGATACTGGCAGAACTAGTGGTGTTGGATTTATAATAAACAAGAAACTGAAGGATAAAGTTGTAGAAGTTGAAAGTTCCTCTGACAGAGCTGCACGACTTGTTATCCAACTCTCGAAAAGATACCAGGCTCAGATTATTCAAACTTATGCACCCACCACAAGTCATCCTGAAGAAGAAATTGAAGAATTTTATGAGGAAATTTGTCATCTAAATAATAAAGGTAAGCAGCACTTGAAAATAATTATGGGAGATTTCAATGCAAAAATAGGGCAACGGCAACAGAATGAAACTTCAGTAGGTAAATTCGGTCATGGCAACAGAAACCAGCGTGGAAATACTCTCGTTGAGTTTGCAGAGGCAGAAGGGTTTTTCATCTTGAACTCCTTCTTCAAGAAAAAGCCACACAGGAAATGGACATGGAGACATCCAAATAGGACGACAAGTGAAATTGATTTTATTATGTGTAACAAAAAATTCGTCATAGAAGACTGCAGTGTGCTAAACAAGTTCAACACAGGTAGTGACCATAGATTGGTGAGATGTAAGATGCACCTCAACACCAAACTTGAACGTGGCAAGCTCATAAGACAAACAAAATCTATTGACATAACCAACCTTAAAAAACACCATAATACCTTCAAGTTAGAACTGAAGAACAGGTTCTCTGCTTTAGAAGGCCTAACATCGGAAGAAGTGGACATCTCTGAAGTTAACAGAAAAATAACCAAAGCTCTTATGGAAACAGCAACAAAATTAGCTGGGTCTAAGAACAAGTTGCATGTGAACAAATTATCAGGAAAAACCAAAATGTTGATGCAAAAAAGAAGAGAGATGAGGACAAATAAAGAAGATGTGACTTCCAAAGTGGAATATATAGAGCTATGCAAGACAGTAAGAAAAAGTATCACTGAAGACGTAAGGAAATTCAACTGTGAACTAGTGAGGAAAGCAATTGAAAACAACCAAAGCCTAAAGATAGCAAAGGGACATCTCAGTAAGGGAAGAAAACAGATTATGGCACTGAGAAAAGAAGATGGTTCTGTAACAAGAAATAGAGGCGAAATCTTGACAAGAGTGAAATATTTCTACTCCAAATTATATGAAAGGGATGATATATGCACTCCAGACATCATGAAAGATACCAGTACCAGAGTTCCTCCAGTCCTTCCAGCAGAAGTTGCACATGCAATCAAGAACATGAAGCGAGGAAAAGCTCCAGGAGAAGATGGAATTACTGTAGACATCATACAAGAAGCAAGTGGAGAAATCGAAACAGTACTCGCCCAAATTTTCACTCGATGCCTTAATGAAGGAAAGATTCCTGAGGATTGGAACACCGCTACAATGATCCTGCTACATAAGAAAGGGGACATTGAGGATCTCGGAAACTACAGACCTATCAGCCTCCTATCAGTAGTTTATAAAATCTTCACTAAAGTTCTTTCACACCGCTTGAAGGTAGCACTAGACATGGCTCAACCGAGAGAACAAGCTGGATTCAGGAGTGGCTACAGCACAATAGATCATATCCACGTGCTGAGAGAACTAATTGAAAGAGCGAGGGAATATGAACTTCCATTGTGCATGGCTTTTATCGATTATGAAAAAGCCTTTGATTCGGTGAAACCATCAGCAGTTACAATGGCTCTGAAAACCTGCGGTATTGAAGATGCATACATTAATATTATTAATAACATCTATGAAAATGCAAGTGCAAAGATTAGGCTGTTTGAAAATACAACACACGTAAAAATTGGAAAGGGAGTGAGACAAGGTGACACCATATCTCCGAAGCTCTTTAATGCCACATTGGAGGGTGTTTTTCAGTCGCTGAGCTGGGAAAACACGGGGATAAAGATTAATGGAGATTATCTAACCCACCTTCGTTTTGCTGATGACGTAGTCATTTTTGCAACTACCCCATCAGAGCTGCAGAGTATGATCCAGGAACTTGCTGACAAGAGTAAAGAAGTGGGATTAAAAATGAACTTTCAGAAGACAAAAGTGATGTTCAATGCTTTTACAAGAAATGAAGATTTATCGATTGATGGAGAAAAGCTGGAGATAACAGACACATACGTTTATCTTGGACAACAGATATCAAGTGAGGGTCACATTGATGAAGAAATTAATCGGCGTACAAAACTTGCCTGGAGAGCTTTTGGAAGAAACAGCATAATTTTCAAGAGCAATATGCCATTATGTCTTAAAAGAAAAGTGTTTGATCAATGCATCCTTCCAGTGCTTACGTATGGTGCAGAGACGTGGACCTTAACTAAAAGAGACATACAAAGGCTGCAGACAACTCAAAGAAGCATGGAGAGGTGCATGCTTGGTGTAACCAGGAGAGATAAGAAGAGGAACTCGTGGATCCGAAAAATGACAAGAGTGGAAGACATCATGATCAGAGTTAAATCCCTGAAATGGCAATGGGCTGGACATACTGCCAGAAGGACAGATCATCGATGGACAGCCGAAATTTTAGATTGGATTCCAAGGGACAGGAAAAGACCCAGAAGAAGACCACATGGGAGATGGGTGGATGAAATTCGAAAGTATGCAGGGGTGACATGGAGGAGACTGGCACAAGACAGACCGTTGTGGAGGAAACTTGGGGAGACCTTCGTCCAGCAGTGGATTGATAATGGTTGACAATGATGATGATGATGATGACTTAGGAAAATTGTACTCTTGGTCAAAAGAGTGTAATAGATTTTGTTGTTTATGATCAGTGTCTGAAACACTTAGTTGTTGACACTCGTGTGATGAGAGGTGCAGATATTGGCTCTGATCATTACTTGGTGGTGTCACAAGTGAAACTGAATGTTGGTTTAAGGAAAAGAAATAGGAAGAGGCCTAGGGTGGGAAGAATAAAGGTTGAAAGACTCCTTTGAAGTCCATCTGAGTTACTCTAATTTACTCAGTGAACGACTGAAGGAGCTGATGTCATGTGAGATGGATGTAGAAAAAAGTGGACTTGTTTTAAGAACTGTGTTGTCACTGTGGCACCAAAATAGTGGGTAGCACTAGAGGTGATGCTTGGTGGAATAGTGAGTTTGAAAAGGCAGTGCAGAGGAAGAAGGAAGCTTATTTGGGGATGTTTCAAGGTAGAGTTTCTGAGGATAAATATCGCTGTAAGAAGCGGGAGGCAGCAAAGCTGGTTTGCCAGAGTAAGGCAAAGCATAGGAAGGGAAAGGTGGAAAGGCATGAAATGGCTTTTTGGAAAGATAGAAAAAAGTACATGAGACACCGGAGAAATACGGTAAACTAAGTTGCAAGTTGTGTGAAGAATAGGATTAGGGAAATGGTATGGGAGCTAGAGCAGAGCTCGGGCTCAATTTTGGGAGCCCGAATTTTATATTGCAAGATAGAGCCCGGGCCCAAACGAGCACGGAAACTGGTAACCTATTCAACCATTAATGAAAAAAAATCTCCTTTTCCACACTTCCACTCTCTCCTACTCCTGCAATTAACCAATGTATTTCTCAAATGGGGAGTGGTTGGAAGGGACCTCTATCTATTTTTGCAGTGTAACTGTATGATTTTCTTTGATCGTTCGTTTCCACCTGAAGTGCTTCGGGTGGCCGGGCATCCAAAATGATCGCTAGGTGCTGCAATTGTATGTTGCTCAAATGATGCTAATATTATCGCGCCATAAGGTTCTACAATATGTACGTTGCTAAATAGAATTAGCAGGGAGCTACTGCATAGAGATAAGGGGTAAATTATTGTCGGTATGCTATCAACTATCCAATATCTATAGTTCTTGAAAAAAGCTTTTTCTTCTCTGCAGAAACACACTGTGTGGCCTATGGCATTTTCTACCCATTCCCGGAATAAATAGCCATCTCGAATGCCAGCTCCCTAACCAGAAACAGTTGCTGAAGAATTCCCTTTACCAACTATAAAGTGTCTCATTTGCTAATTCATATAAAATCGCATATATATATATATATATATATATATACTTAAGAGCAAAACTGAAGACGAAAAAGGTACTACATATTATTCCTGACCTCTATGCTCGGCTAGAAACTGAATCCCTTGAAATTTTGCAGCATCAGTCTCTTTATCCCTATGGCCTTAATTCCACTCTATCTGACAATAAGCATAATCAGCATAAATTTTCAATTCGTGAACTGTTCTTTCTTGTTAATAATAAGAGCTGCTCTAGAGGTAATAGAGGACAGAGGTTATTTCGCACATCAAGCAAAGTTGATTTTGCTAACTTGCTAAAAACTCTGGAAAGCTTTAAAACTGGCACTAATTTCGTTAAAAATACTTACAAAATTCTCAAGTCCTTCAAGCACTCTGTCCTTAAATGTTTTTTCAAATTCTGGAATGAAACTGCTGACCATGTTGATAAGCATGTTTTTGCTTTGGTTCTGGACATTCTTAAACATATTCTTAAAGATAAAATTTCTCTTAAAGAATTTTCCAGTAATTTTGTTACCATCAGGTTCCTCAATAAAGCCTACGATAATCTCAATGTAAGGAAGCTGTTCTACAATAATGCAATTTTTTTCCCATCCACAGGCACCAGTCTATTGTAAGTTTTAAATATGTTAAGACTTTAGGGTCAATAGTTAAAAACTACAAACTTAACTCTTCGAGCTACATTCCTGTAATTACTTCTTGTTCTTGTGATGAACATAAAGAAACAGTTCACTATGATAAGAATTACAACCATATTATCACCGGAAACTTGAGTTATGTTGAAAATGAAAAGCTTAGGAATTTATTAGAGTATGGCTCTAAATTCAGACCTTCCTTCACAATTTCCAAAGAAAGGATTCTTGAGAGCTTCACTCAAGATGTAAATAAGTACATCGTAAAAACCAGTTTGACGTACAATCAGCCTATTGAGGCCTTCGCAGAATGGAAATATAATATAATCAATAGCTTCACCGGTGAGTTGGCAGGTCTGGACTTTTGTTTCGACAGAAATCTCTTTTTCTCTGGAGAAGCTAAAAGGTCACTCTCCAAACTACAAGACCAATTTATTTTTACCACTACGGATAAAGCTAGCAATAATTTTGCAATTATCTGTAAGAAGTTCTATTTTGAATTGTTAACTATGGAACTCAATAATAGAGTAACATACGAGCCCGTAAGTTATTCTACCAAGCAGTTAGAAAATCGGTTTAAGGCATTCTTCAAGAAACTTAAAATTCCACAAACTAGAAGATATGGGCCTGAATTTCCATTTCTTTTTGCAACGGTTAAGTTTCATAAGGATCCTGTGAAGTTCAGGTTCATAGCTAGTGGAGTAAGGAGTCATAAAAAGAAAATAGATCTTGCTTTTGAAGATGTCTTAAAGAAGGTTTTGAAACACATTAGAAACTGTTCTAACTTGATGTACAGAGATTTTTGGATAATTAATAATAATGCAGAAGTAATTTCTACTATACTCAAAGTTTGTCCCCTAGATATTAATAGTTATGATTTTGAAAACCTATATACTAATCTGCCTCTATCAGATATAATCACTACATTTAAGGAGCTGTATGCAGAATTTAAACTTAACCAATTTGTTGATGTAGGAACTTGGAACTCTTATCTCAATTGCTGCATAAAAAATAACCATATCTTATATAATAATACTCTCTATAAGCAAGTGAACGGTATTCCAATGGGAACATCAATGTCCACAAATATCGCTAATCTATTCCTGTTCTTTAAGGAATATAAATTCATTAAAAATCACCCCACCTGCTCAGATAACTACCTTTACACTTTTAGATATATTGATGATCTGCTGTGTATCAATAATTCAGAAGTTATAGAGAGTGATTTTGATAATATCTATCCCAGCTCTCTTAACTTATGTAAAACAAACCACAGTAATCAGGAACTTGAGTTCCTAGACTTAAGCATTAAGCTCAACAGAGGTAACCCATCTATTAGCCTCTTTGATAAAAGAGTTAATTTTCCTTTCAAAGTAATTAAATATCTACACTGGAATAATAACATTTCAACCAAAGTAATTGAGAATGTACTAATTTCTCAGGTCCTAAGAATTTCAAGAATTTGCAGCAACAATTTGGATTTCAATTACCACATTAATATACTATTAGAAAGTTTTCTAGAGAACGAAATTCCTTCTTCTTTCATCAAAAGAACTTTAAGAAAAATTATTCTGAATAATAGAGTAAGGTTGGCAGATCTGCTTTAATTTTCTACACAGTTAATAATATGATTCTGACCAATCAAAGCCGTAAGGAAGTTGGCTAGAGGATGCCTATTAACTACCTAAAGGAACCTTAGTGCTATGGATATGACGGTCCTATTAAAACAAAAAATTAAATAATATAAACAAAATCACAAAAAAGCTTAAAAATCTGTTTATAAAAGAAAATAAAAACAAATAAAAAAAGAAAACTAGTTATTCATCACTAGGATAGCTATACTAAAAATAGTAAAACCAACATTAAAATTAATAAGATTCTGATTAATCTATAGAAGCTCACTAAGGTGATTTAATACATGCAAAGATTATTAAATAAACTGCTCGTGTATTTCATAATATTTCTCATGTATTCTGGAGAGTTAATTCTGCTCATTCTGATCATACAGATCCACAGTCTTAAGTTTATATATTTTTTTCTCTGGTTAAAATCTCCGCGCGTTGTTTTCTTGCTGTATGAGGAGGCCATCAGCCCCACCCTCACTGCCCCCCAGCGTCTAGGGAGTGGCAGAAGGGGTCAGCCGTGTTCTCCTCTTGTGTGGAGAAAAGTTTTTGTTACACAAGAGGTAAGCTCTCTTCCTTGTTTTTGGGTTCTAGGTTTTATAAGTTCAATGTTTGTACTTTATGTACCTTTTCTCTGTCGTTTTTTAGCTTTTCAGCTTTTAAGCATTGGTTTGTCTGTTAACATTTTTGCGGGTTTTAACTCTAACTTTTCTTTGTAACTTTGAGCGTCTTTTGAGGTACCTAGGAACAGAAGAAGGCTAAGCCTGTTCCTTTTCTATGCGCTGTCTATGCGCTGTTTTTTCAAAGTAGTTAAGTTCTTAATAACTAATTAATTATGCACTTAAAGCACTGCTGAAATACTTTGTACATATTGCAACTAACTGTTTAAGGTATATAACTTTCACAAAGTTTTCTTTAGTTAATATTTATCTTTAACTTATTCTCGTTTTCGTGCTGTCATAAGTTGTAGAGTAGGGAGTTTTAGACTCAAGTTTTCTTTCAAAAATCTGTTCGGTATAAATTAACATTTCCTTTTTTTTTTTTTTAATTGCAATGTAAAATTTGGATTCCTTTGCATTATTTTTCAGGTTTAAATTCTCTCTCAAACGAACTTGGAATTTCGTTATAGCTGAAAATCATTTCCATTTATTATGTCACTCTCACAGCTTGAGTTCTCTTTAATCTTCTTCTCTCTGTTTAATAGTAACAGATGAAGAGCATGGGTCGGGCCATGAAGGTTAATGGATGCAAGCGAAATTGTTAACTAGTGCTAGGTCATGCTACTCTACGGAGGACATGACTTATATATATATATTTTTTAACTATTTTAGGTGGGAATGTTACTTGCATCTATGGCCTTGCAGAAACCCATTTCCAACTAGGTCTTTGTGGAAGTGAGAAAATGCAGAGTTTTTGCTGGTCCTTGATAAAGCCAAGGCTCAGTATTCTCGACACCTTCTACATTCAGTTGTTTTATTTTATTTTTTTATCTTTTCTCCTTTTACTCACACAGGTAGATACATAACCTTTTCTATGTTGTATTAGGTGTGAGTCAAAATTATATATGTATTTTTTTGCTTAGGTATCTTCTTTATAGAATATATATATATATATATATATATATATATATATATACTAAAGAGCAAAGCCGAAATCATAAGAAATTTTTTTTAATTTAAAATGAAAGTTGCCAAATTAACCTGAAGATCAAAACATGCAACGCAGCAGTTATGAAAATTCAGAATTCACACTCTATTAAGAAGAGACTGAAGCAAAACAAAAAATTTTTTTGACTCATACCAAGTACAACATAGAAAAAGTTACGTATTGACCGGTGTGAGTAAAAAGAGAAAAAAAGAACAACTGAATGCAGAAAGTGTCGAGAATACTGAGCCTTGGCTTTATCAAGGACCAGCAAAAACTCTGCATTTTCTCACTTCCACAAAGACCTATTTGGAAATGGGTTTCTGCAAAGTCATGGATGCAAGTAATAAGCCCGCCAAAAAAAAAAAAAAAAAAAAAAAAAATATATATATATATATATATATATATGTCATGACCTCCACAGAGTTGTATGACCAAGCTTTAGTTAACAATTTAGCTTGTATCCATAACCTTCCTGGCCCGACCCATGCTCTTCATCTGTTACTATTAAACAGAAAGAAGATGATTATAGAAACTCAAGTTATAAGAGTGACATAATGAACCAGAAATAATGTTCAGTAATAACCAATTGCCAAGTTCGCCTGAGAGAGAATTTAAACCTGAATAGCAATACAAAAGTATTTCAAGTTCTTAACATTGCAATAAAAAATGAAATATTAATTTTTTTTCTAAAGCACAGATTCTTGAAAGAAAACTGGATTATAAAAACCCCCTACTCCACTACTTCTGACAACACTAAAACGAAAATAAAATAAAGACAATAATAAACTAAACAAATGCTTTGTGAAGGTTATCTGACATAAATAATTAGTTGCAATATGTACAAAGTATTTCGAAGTGCTTTAAGTGCAAAATTAAGTAGTTCTTAAGACCAATGAAAACGGCCGGCTGCTTGGCCTTAGTTCCCTAAAAACGCGCAAAAATACCAAGAAAAGAAAGAGTTAAAATACGCAAAAAAGTTAATAGACTTGCTAGTGCCTAATAGCTTAAAGCAAAAAAAAAAAAATGTTCAAGAATTCTTTGAATAAAGCTCATGTTGAGAAATGGCTTCCTAGTTTAATTGAATTAATAATCTAAAGCAGCTTTTATGGGTATTTTACTGGGAAATTTTTTCATTAATAGCAAATTTTCGGAGAAAACTCTTCTCCTTTTTGAGGCTGTCTTGTTGTTGTCATTTTTACTTGTCACTATCACGGTTACGGTTAACCTTGACGGTTTAGGTTATTTTTCAACAAATCCTGCCAGATGTTAGGCAGGAAAATCCTTTGCAGTCATTGATGATGGAATTTTGATTTTTCTCAATCTCTATTCCTTCTTTCAGTTCCAAAAAAGAAAACTGAAAGAAGGAATAGAGATTGAGAAAAATCAAAATTCCATCATCAATGACTGCAAAGGATTTTCCCTGCCTAACATCTGGCAGGATTTGTTGAAAAATAACCTAAACCGTCAAGGTAAACTGTAACCGTGATAGTGACAAGTAAAAAGTGACAACAACAAGACAGCCTCAAGAAGGAGAAGAGTTTTCTCCGAAAATTTGCTATTAATGAAAAAATTTCCTAGTAAAATACCCATAAAAGTTGCTTTAGATTATTAATGTTCAAGAAGTTCAAAAATTAAACCTGGAAAACCTAAATCCCAAAGACAAAGAAGAGAGCTTACCTCTTATGCAACTTAACTTCTTTCATGCTTGAGGAAACATGGCCGACTTTTCAACCCAAACTTCCAAACACCCCTGCCACTCCCTAGTCGCTGGGGGAAGAGTGGGTGGGGCTGAAGGCCTCCACACACTAAAAAATCCTACTCGCAGAGATTTTAACTGGAGAAAAAAATATAATTAAGATTGTGGACCTGTATGATCAGAAAGAGCAGAATAAACTCTTCAGAATACATGAGAAATATTGTGAAATACACAAGTAGTGTATTTAATAATCTTTGCATGTATTTAATCACCTTAGTGAGCTTCTGTAGACTAATCAGAATCCTATTAATTTTAATGTTAGTTTTACTATTTTTAGTATAGCTATTCTAGTGAGTGAATAACTAGTTTTCTTTTATATTTATTTTTCTTTTCTTTTATAAACATATTTTTTTTTGTGATTTTATCTATATTATTTATTTTTTTATTTTTAATAGGACCTTCTTATCCATAGCACTAAGGTTCCTTTTTGTAGTTAATATCATCCTCTAGCCAACTTCCAAAAGGCTTTCATTGGTCAGAATCATATTATTAACGTGTAGAAAATTAAAGCAGATCTGCCAACCTTACTCTATTATTCAGAATAATTTTTCTTAAAGTTCTTTTAATGAAAGAAGTAGGAATTTTGTTCTCTAGAAAACTGTCTAATAGTATATTAATGTGGTAATTGAAGTCCAAATTGTTGCTGCAAATTCTTGAAATTCTAAGCACCTGAGAAATTAGTACATTCTCAATTACTTTGGTGGATATGTTATTATTCCAGTGTAGATATTTAATTACTTTGAAAGGAAAATTAACTCTTTTATCAAAGAGGCTAATAGATGGGTTACCTCTGTTAAGTTTGATGCTTAAGTCTAGGAACTAAAGTTCCTGATTACTGTGGTTGGTTTTACATAAGTTAAGAGAGCTAGGATAGATATTATCAAAATCACTCTCTATAACTTTTGAATTATTTATACACAGCAGATCGTCAATATATCTAAATGTGTAAAGGTAGTTATCGGAGCAAGTGGAGTGATTTTTAATGAATTTATATTCCTTAAAGAACAGGAATAGATTTGCAATACTGTGGATGTTGACGTTCCCATAGGGATACTGTTTACTTGCTTATAGAGAGTATTATTATATAAGATATGGTTATTCTTTATGCAGCAATTGAGATAAGAGTTCCAGGCTCCTGCATTAACAAATTGGTTAAGTTTAAATTCTGCATACAGCTCTTTAAAGGTAGTGATTATATCTGATAGAGGCAGATTAGTATATAGGTTCTCAAAATCATAACTATTAATATCTAAGGGATTTACTTTGAGTATAGTGGAAATTACTTCTGCATTATTATTAATTATCCAGAAATCTCTGTGCTTCAAATTAGTACAGTTACTAATGTGTTTCAAAACCTTCTTCAAAATTTCTTCAAAAGCTAGATCAATTTTCTTTTTATGACTCCTTACTCCACTAGCTATGAATCTGAACTTCACTGGATCCTTATGAAACTCAACAGTTGCAAAAGAAATGGAAATTCAGGCTCATATCTCCTTATTTGTGGAATTTTAAGGTTCTTGAAGAATGCCTTAAAACGATTTTCTAACTGCTTGGTAGAATAACTTACGGGCTTGTAGGTTACTCTATTATTGAGTTCCATAGTTAACAATTCAAAATAGAACTTCTTACAGATAATTGCAAAATTATTGCTAGCTTTATCTGTAGTGGTAAAAATAAATAGGTCTTGTAGTTTGGAGAGTGACCTTTTTAGCATCTCCAGAGAAAAATAGATTTCTATCAAAACAAAAGTCAAGACCTGCCAACTCATTAGTGAAGCCATTGATTATATTATATTTCCATTCTGCGAAGGCCTCAATAGGCTGATTGTATGTTAAACTGGTTTTTATAATGTACCTATTAACATCTTGAGTGAAGCTCTGAAGAATCCTCTCTTTGGAGATTTGGAAGGAAGGCCTAAATTTAAAACCATACTCTAATAAATTCCTAAGCTTGTCATTTTCAACAAAACTCAAGTTTCCAGTGATAATATGCTTGTAATTTTAAAAATGGTACTAGTTTTGTTAAAAATACTTACAAAATACTTAAGTCCTTCAAGCACTCTGTCCTTAAAAGTTTTTTTCAAATTCTGGAAAGAAACAGCTAACCATGTTGATAAACATGTTTTTGCTTTGGTTCTAGACATTCTTAAGCATATTCTTAAAGATAAAATTTCTCTTAAAGAAATTTCCAGTAATTATGTGACCATCAGGTTTCTAAATAAAACCTATGATCATCTCAATGTTAGGAAGCTGTTCTACAATAATGCAATTTTTTTCCCATCCACAGGCACCAGTCTATTGTAAGTTTTAAATATGTTAAGACCTTAGGGTCAATAGTTAAAAACTACACACTTAATTCTTCGAGTTCCATACCTGTAGTTACTACTTGTTCTTGCGATAAACATAAAAAAACAGTTCACTATGATAAGAATTACAAGCATATTATCACTGGAAACTTGAGTTTTGTTGAAAATGACAAGCTTAGGAATTTATTAGAGTATGGTTCTAAATTTAGGCCTTCCTTCCAAATCTCCAAAGAGAGGATTCTTCAGAGCTTCACTCAAGATGTTAATAAATACATTATAAAAACCAGTTTAACATACAATCAGCCTATTGAGGCCTTCGTAGAATGGAAATATAATATAATCAATGGCTTCACTAATGAGTTGGCAGGTCTTGACTTTTGTTTTGATAGAAATCTATTTTTCTCTGGAGATGCTTAAAAGGTCACTCTCCAAACTACAAGACCTATTTATTTTTACCACTACGGATAAAGCTAGCAATAATTTTGCAGTTATCTGTAAGAAGTTCTATTTTGAATTGTTAACTATGGAACTCAATAATAGAGTAACCTACGAGCCCGTAAGTTATTCTACCAAGCAGTTAGAAAATCGTTTTAAGGCATTCTTCAAGAACCTTAAAATTTCACAAATAAGGAGATATGAGCCTGAATTTCCATTTCTTTTTGCAACTGTTAAGTTTCATAAGGATCCAGTGAAGTTCAGATTCATAGCTAGTGGAGTAAGGAGTCATAAAAAGAAAATTGATCTAGCTTTTGAAGAAATTTTGAAGAAGGTTTTGAAACACATTAGTAACTGTACTAATTTGAAGTACAGAGATTTCTGGATAATTAATAATAATGCAGAAGTAATTTCCACTATACTCGAAGTAAATCCCTTAGATATTAATAGTTATGATTTTGAGAACCTATATACTAATCTGCCTCTATCAGATATAATCACTACCTTTAAAGAGCTGTATGCAGAATTTAAACTTAACCAATTTGTTAATGCAGGAGCCTGGAACTCTTATCTCAATTGCTGCATAAAAAATAACCATATCTTATATAATAATACTCTCTATCAGCAAGTAAACGGTATCCCTATGGGAACGTCAACATCCACGAGTATTGCAAATCTATTCCTGTTCTTTAAGGAATATAAATTCATTAAAAATCACTCCACTTGCTCCGATAACTACCTTTACACATTTAGATATATTGACGATCTGCTGTGTATAAATAATTCAGAAGTTATAGAGAGTGATTTTGATAATATCTATCCTAGCTCTCTTAACTTATGTAAAACCAACCACAGTAATCAGGAACTTGAGTTCCTAGACTTAAGCATCAAACTTAACAGAGGTAACCCATCTATTAGCCTCTTTGATAAAAGAGTTAATTTTCCTTTCAAAGTAATTAAATATCTACACTGGAATAATAACATATCCACCAAAGTAATTGAGAATGTACTAATTTCTCAGGTGCTTAGAATTTCAAGAATTTGTAGCAACAATTTGGACTTCAATTACCACATTAATATACTATTAGACAGTTTTCTAGAGAACAAAATTCCTACTTCTTTCATTAAAAGAACTTTAAGAAAAATTATTCTGAATAATAGAGTAAGGTTGGCAGATCTGCTTTAATTTTCTACACGTTAATAATATGATTCTGACCAATGAAAGCCTTTTGGAAGTTGGCTAGAGGATGATATTAACTACAAAAAGGAACCTTAGTGCTATGGATAAGAAGGTCCTATTAAAAATAAAAAAATAAATAATATAGATAAAATCACAAAAAATAAAATAAAAAAAAACTGTTTATAAAATAAAATAAAAATAAATATAAAAGAAAACTAGTTATTCACTCACTAGAATAGCTATACTAAAAATAGTAAAACTAACGTTAAAATTAATAGGATTCTGATTAGTCTACAGAAGCTCACTAAGGTGATTAAATACATGCAAAGATTATTAAATACACTACTTGTGTATTTCATAATATTTCTCATGTATTCTGAAGAGTTTATTCTGCTCTTTCTGATCATACAGGTCCGCAATCTTTATTATATTTTTTTCTCCAGTTAAAATCTCAGCGAGTAGGATTTTTCAGTGTGTGGAGGCCTTCAGCCCCACCCACTCTTCCCCCCAGCGACTAGGGAGTGGCAGGGGTGTTTGGAAGTTTGGGTTGAAAAGTCGGCCATGTTTCCTCAAGCATGAAAGAAGTTAAGTTGCATAAGAGGTAAGCTCTCTTCTTTGTCTTTGGGTTTTAGGTTTTCCAGGTTCAATTTTTGAACTTCTTGAACATTTTTTTTTTTTTTTTGCTTTAAGCTATTAGGCACTAGCAAGTCTATTAACTTTTTTGCATATTTTAACTCTTTCTTTTCTTTGTATTTTTGGGCGTTTTTTAGGGAACTAAGGCCAAGCAGCCGGCCGTTTCATTGGTCTTAATAACTACTTAATTTTGCACTTAAAGCACTTCTGAAATACTTTGTACATATTGCAACTAATTGTTTATGTCAGATAACCTTCACAAAGCATTTGTTTAGTTTATTATTGTCTTTATTTTATTTTCGTTTTAGTGTTGTCAGAAGTAGTGGAGTAGGGGTTTTTTTATAATCCAGTTTTCTTTCAAGAATCTGTGCTTTAGAAAAAAATTAATATTTCATTTTTTATAGCAATGTTAAGAACTTGAAATACTTTTGTATTGCTATTCAGGTTTAAATTCTCTCTCAGGCGAACTTGGCAATTGGTTATTACTGAACATTATTTCTGGTTCATTATGTCACTCTTACAACTTGAGTTTCTATAATCATCTTCTTTCTGTTTAATAGTAACAGATGAAGAGCATGGGTCGGGCCAGGAAGGTTATGGATACAAGCTAAATTGTTATCTAAAGCTTGGTCATACAACTCTGTGGAGGTCATGACATATATATATATATATATATATATATATTTTTTTTTTTTTTTTTTTTTTGGTGGGCTTATTACTTGCATCCATGACTTTGCAGAAACCCATTTCCAAATAGGTCTTTGTGGAAGTGAGAAAATGCAGAGTTTTTGCTGGTCCTTGATAAAGCCAAGGCTCAGTATTCTCGACACTTTCTGCATTCAGTTGTTCTTTTTTTCTTTTTACTCACACCGGTCAATACGTAACTTTTTCTATGTTGTACTTGGTATGAGTCAAAATTTTTTTTTGCTTCAGTCTCTTCTTAATAGAGTATATCATCATCATCATCATCATCATCATTGTCAACCATTATCAATCCACTGCTGGACGAAGGTCTCCCCAAGTTTCCTCCACAACGGTCTGTCTTGTGCCAGTCTCCTCCATGTCACCCCTGCATACTTTCGAATTTCATCCACCCATCTCCCATGTGGTCTTCTTCTGGGTCTTTTCCTGTCCCTTGGAATCCAATCTAAAATTTCGGCTGTCCATCGATGATCTGTCCTTCTAGCAGTATGTCCAGCCCATTGCCATTTCAGGGATTTAACTCTGATCATGATGTCTTCCACTCTTGTCATTTTTCGGATCCACGAGTTCCTCTTCTTATCTCTCCTGGTTACACCAAGCATGCACCTCTCCATGCTGCTTTGAGTTGTCTGCAGCCTTTGTATGTCTCTTTTAGTTAAGGTCCACGTCTCTGCACCATACGTAAGCACTGGAAGGATGCATTGATCAAACACTTTTCTTTTAAGACATAATGGCATATTGCTCTTGAAAATTATGCTGTTTCTTCCAAAAGCTCTCCAGGCAAGTTTTGTACGCCGATTAATTTCTTCACCAATGTGACCCTCACTTGATATCTGCTGTCCAAGATAAACGTACGTGTCTGTTATCTCCAGCTTTTCTCCATCAATCGATAAATCTTCATTTCTTGTAAAAGCATTGAACATCACTTTTGTCTTCTGAAAGTTCATTTTTAATCCCACTTCTTTACTCTTGTCAGCAAGTTCCTGGATCATACTCTGCAGCTCTGATGGGGTAGTTGCAAAAATGACTACGTCATCAGCAAAACGAAGGTGGGTTAGATAATCTCCATTAATTTTTATCCCCTTGTTTTCCCAGCTCAGCGACTGAAAAACACCCTCCAATGTGGCATTAAAGAGCTTCGGAGATATGGTGTCACCTTGTCTCACTCCCTTTCCAATTTTTACGTGTGTTGTATTTTCAAAAAAAAAAAAAAAAAAAAAAAAAAAAGAGTATATATATATATATAAATAAATAAATAAAAATCCCTCCTAGCTCTCCCTCCCTCTCTCTCTAAGAGCCCGAAGTTTGGGCTCAGCTTTGATGGGAGCCCAATGAGTTAAGTAAAAGATGGGGTGAATACTTCTGTGAGTTATTAGGTCAAGAAAGCAAAGGTGATTCTGAGGCAGAAGCAGATGATGTCATAGTGAGAGATGGATGCTTAGGAGGGATCTTGAGAGAAGAGGTGTGTAAAGCTCTAAAATCTCTTCAGAATGGTAAGGCTCCAGGGGTTGATGGCATAACTGCTGAGATGTTGAAATATGGTGGCAATTCTGTAATTGACTGGTTAACTGAAATATTCTGGTTATGCTGGGAGTTAGGAATGGTACCTCGGGACTGGAGGAATGCTATCATTGTTCCCTTGTATAAGGGAAAAGGTGATCAGACTGACTGCAAGAACTATTGTGGTATTAGCTTACTGAGTGTGCCAGGGAAAGTGTTTGGTAAGGTCATTATTGAAAAGGTATGAGGTCTTACATCAGAGAAAGTGTGGAATGTTCAGAGTGGTTTTATGCCTGGTAAAGGCTGCACTAACCAAATTTTTGCATTACGCACAATGATTGAAAAGTATCTGGCTGTTAGTAAGAAAGTTTTTACTGCCTTCCTAGGTTTAGAGAAAGCATATGACCGAGTAAATAGGATACTTCTGTGGAAGGTGTTGAATGAATATGGTGTTACTGGGAATCTGCTTAATAGTGTGAAAGCCATGTATGCTGGCAGTAGAGCCAGCATACATGGCTGTTTAATGGTGTGGTACCAAAATGGTTTTCCATTGGTGCAGGAGTCAGGCAAGGTTCTGTAATGTCACCATGGCTGTTTAATATATTTATGGATGCATGCATGCGTGATGCCAAGATGGACAATACTGGTTTATGTCTTGGTAATATCCATGTGTGCAGATTGCTGTATGCTGATGACACAGTCTTGTTGGCAGAGAACAAAAGTGAGTTGCAGAGCATGTTGTCCTGGATGTACGAAGTTTGTATGAAATTCAAACTCAGTATAAATAAGGGAAAAAAACCAAAGTTATGGTTTTTGAGAGAGGAACTGGTAGTACTGAATGTAATATAAGTCCGAATGGCACCGTGGTTGACCAGGTGAACGAGATTGTATATTTGGGAAGCTTGTTTGACAGAGAAAACAGTTTAGATGGCGAAATTAGTAGGTGAGTGAATTCTTCATTGAAAGTCATAGCTGCTTTAGAAGGTTTTTCACAGGAATGACTGATTCTCTAAAGAGTCCCGAATGGCTGTGAATGAAAGTGTAGTTGTTCCTATTCTGATGTATTGCACTGAAACCCAGGGCTATAAAAGAGAGAAGGGCTGGTTCATTGCTTTGAGAAACTGAATGCCGACTCGGTCCTCTGGGAAGAGGTTGGGGGACCATTTGTGACGTCACCGTGCTACTGGGCTGTCGTTGCGGGCAGTTTTCTAGCATGGTATGTTTCATCGTACTAGATTGTTTTATCATTTGCAATATAAGAGTGTTTATTTGTGTATATACTGTAATACACACACTTGCACACACACACACACACACACCATTAAGTAGAGACAGTAGCAAAAAAATTATTTAACAGGTACTAAAACAACAAAGATTAACTCATAAACCGACTGGTATGAGTAAAAAGAAGATAGCGCAGTGGTCTAAGGCGTTGGCCTCTGATCATTCGTCCGTAAGGGGTCCGGGTTCGAATCCCGGTCAGGCATGGATGTTGTGTTTGTCTTACGGCACTGGCTCTCTCCCTTCCCTGGAACCAGTGACCCTAAATTAGGGACGGGCGACTGCTTATAGCCCATTGAGTTGCTCACGGTGGTCGTTAAACCTCCAATCAAAAAAAAAAAAAGAAGATAAAGTAATAGCAGACCTGAATGTAGAAAGTGTCGAGAATGCCGAGCTTTTGCTTTATCAAGGACCAGCAAAAACTCTGCATTTTCTCACTTCCACAAAGGCCTAGTTGGAAATAGGTTTCTGCAAAGTCATAGATGCAAGTTTAAAGCCTACTAAAAATTTATAATTATCATAACCTCCTCAGAGTTGCATGAAGAATAATTTAGTTAAAGTTTTTGCATGCATCTATAACTTTCCTGGCCCAACCCACACTTGTCATCTGCCACAAAAAACAGAAAAAAGACTTAAGCATTAAAAGAAAAAGACTTAAGCATTAAACTTATACAGTGGTAACCAGTCCATCAGCCTTTTTGATAAAAGAGTTAATTTTCCTTTCAAAGTAATAAAATATCTGCACTGGAACAATAACATCTCGACCAAAGTAATTGAGAATGTACTAATTTCTCAGGTACTTAGAATTTCAAGAATTTGCAGCAACAATTTGGATTTCAATAACCACATTAGAATCTTATTAAACAGTTTAGAAAACAAGATTCCAACTCTTTTCATAAAAAGAATATTACGAAAAAAATTTCTGAATAATAGAGTTAGGTTGGCAGATCTGTTTTAATTTCTGCACAGTTAATAAAATGGTTCTGGCCAATGAAAGCCTTCTTGGAAGTTGATCTGGAGGATGCATATTAACTACAAAAAGGAACCTTTATTGTGGAATAACTTTTTTACGGGTCTTATAGAGGTTATTTTTCATGAAAGTTGGTTGTCAAATTTTCGAACTAACCTTTAGTGCTATGGACAGGACAGTCCTATTAAAAATAAAAAATAAAATAATGCAAATAAAATCACACACAAAAAGTTTATAATTTGATTAAAAAATAAAATAAAAAGTAAACTAGGTATTCTCTCACTAGAATAACTAACCTAAAAATAGTAAAACTTACGTTAAAATAAATAGGTACTGGTAGTGTCTGTAGAAGTACACTAAGGTAATTAAATACATATAAAAGTTATTAAATACACTACAAGTGTATTTGATAATATTTTTCGTGTATTCTGGAGAGTTATTCTACTCTATCTGGACAAGCAGGACTTCATTCTTAGTTGTATAATTCTCTTGGTAGAAATTTAATTGGCAGCGTCTTTTTCTGCGGAGAAGACTTGGGAACCTCCCCACCACCACCACCCTGCTTCTAGGGAGCGGCCGAGGAAAGTGGTCGGCCATGTTTTGGGTCACTTGTGCAGTAAATGAGGCATAAAAGGTAAGCTCTAATCTTTGTTCTTGTACTTTTTTCGTTCTAAGATTAATTAGTGAGCATTCAAGGCAGAAATTTTCTATTTTTTTCGCATTAGGCATTTGGTGCAAGCAGTTTTACTAACTTTATGAGTTTTCTCGTTCACTTAATTTGGAAATTAAGTGTGTTTTTGAGCACTTTGTTTAAGTAGTTAGCCGTTTTTATTGTTCTTGTTGTCAACAATGTTTTTTCATTGTTGGTAGGAACATAATATCTACATTATTATACTCTTAAAGCACTCCTGGAATATTTTGTAAATATTGCAACTGATTGTTAACTTCATGTAATTTTTTCCAAAGCATCTTTTTATTTTTTATTATTATTTTTTTTGTTCTTGTGATGTCCGTTGTTGCGGAAGTTGTGGGTACAAAAATCCTGTTTACTTTCAGGACTCTATTAAAAAAATTTTTATTCTTTTGTTTTTTATTTTATGGCATTTTGGGTAAAGCTTTTTTCACCACAAAGAATAAGACTTCGTAGTACTTTTGTACTGTTATTCATGTTTAAATTCTCTCTCAGGCGGCTTGGTTGCTCGGCAACGTGTTTTTGCTGAATAATTATGATGATTTATTCAGACCCTCTCACAACTTGTGTTTTTTGTAATCGATTTTCTGTTTTTTGTGGCAGATGACAAGTGTGGGTTGGGCCAGGAAAGTTATAGATGCATGCAAAAACTTTAACTAAATTATTCTTCATGCAACTCTGAGGAGGTTATGATAATTATAAATTTTTAGTGGCCTTTAAACTTGCATCTATGACTTTGCAGAAACTCATTTCCAACTAGGTCTTTGTGGAAGTGAGAAAATGCAGAGTTTTGCTGGTCCTTGATAAAGCAAAAGCTCAGCATTCCCGACACTTTCTACATTCAGGTTTGCTATTACTTTATCTTCTTTTTTACTCATACCTGTTGGGTTTTGAGTTATTATCTGTTGTTTTAGTACCTGTTAAATATTTTTGTTTTGCTACGTCTCTACTTAATAGTATGTGAATTCAGAATATTCTTAACTGCTGTGTTGCGCGTCATTATCTTCAGGTTGTTTTTTTAAGCAAATTTGGTTTGAAATTCTTAAGTGTAAAATTTTGTCTTTGACTCTGCTCTTGGGTATATATATGGAGAGAGATAGATAGACACACACAGCACAAATGTTTAAGAGTGTATCTATTTTATGTGTGTACATAAATAGTTTACCTACGTAAGTTGGTGAGCCTTTTTCTTTTGTTAAAATGTCTTCGTGTGCTGTCGCGACGTGTCGGAATACACACAGAAACCGAAAAGGACAAGATGTTGTGTTTCATGCTTTTCCTCAGACCAATCCAGTGCTCATAAAAGAATAGATGAACAAGTGCTGCAGATTGGACTCAATTAATGTTAAGTACACCAGAATTTGTAGCGAACATTTCCAGAGTTGTGATTACGAAGATGATATGAAAAATTGATTATTTGGATTGCCTTTGTGAAAGATACTCAAAATCTGATGCTGTTCCCAGTATAAATTTACCTTCTTTAATTTCTAAAGAAACAACACTGAGGACCCAGAGACAACGGGGGGGGGGGGGGTTGTTCGAAGCGCTTTGAAACGATTGAGTGAACTGAGCCCGAAGAAAATTAATCTGGAAGCTGAAGGTGAAACGGACGCTGGTACGAACTGTGAAATCAGTAACATCGTAGAGACAACAGAATGGCCTAGCTGCAATATCTGAAAATTTTATAATTATAATTTAATGAAAAAAGTTTCAACACTGAAGAAAGATCTCCAAACTACAATCCAGGAAAAAAGTAGAAATCATAAAGTTTCTGTTCAGTGATCGAAAAGATGGGCCATTTCTAGGAGATCTCTAATACTTCAAATTCAGCAGTTAAGAAGCCAAATGAAAATATTTCAGAAAAGAAAATGGAAATTAGAAACGTTGGAGAAATGTGTCAACCACGTTTTCATGAAGACCCAAGTCTATGCTCTTTCTTCGAAAATGAAAAAGATAAAATGGACGACAGAGGATATATCTAGATGCATAGTAATTCGAGCACTTTCTTCAAAATCATATGCTTTCTGGAAAGAAAAGATGGGCGTTCCACTTCCAAGTGCTACATCCTGCAACGTTGGTGAGCAGAATTTACATGTGGTCCTGGAATACAGAATGTTGTTCTGCTTATGAAAAACAGTTGCGAAAGTTTAAGTTTCTGTGAGAAAATCTGTGTTCTAAGTTTTGATGAAATGCACATAGATTCTAAGTTGTGCTGTGACTCTCAAATGGATCAGATATTGGGTCCATTTTCAGGAAAGTTCAGTTCATTTTAATTAGAGGTCTGATTTCTCAATGGAAGCAGCCAATTTTCTTTGATTTTGATATCCCCATGACAAAAGAACTCATTTTTAATGTAATTACTCAAATACAAACGAGTGGCATAGAAGTAAAGGCAATAGTTTCTGATTTAGGAGGATGTGGTACTTTGTGGAAGGAACTTGGAATTTCTCCCACCAATTTTTCGTTCCCGAATCCCGCTGAGCAAACATCAAAAATATGGGTGTTTGCAGATTTAGCCCATTATGTAAAATTGCTAAGAAATCACTTCCTGGACAAAGGATTCATACTTCAAGATGGCACCATTTTGACAACTGATGTTATTAAAGAAGTTTTAAACAGAAATTCAGGAGAATATAAATTGTGCCATAAACTGAAACCAAATTCTTTGTCTGTAAAAGGAAACGAGCGACAAAGTAACACCTGCAAAAATGTTATTTTCAGCAACTACAGCAAAAGCAATTATGCATTTAACAGAAAATAAAAAAGCGGCTGAATTTTTTTAATTAATTGACAGCTTGTTTGATATAATGAATAGTAGCAAGCCATGTCCTCCCTCCAACAAACCTCTGAAGGCTACATTTGGTATGGACACATATTTTGAAAAACAAGTGTCAATTTTAAATACAGTGAAAGATGTCATTAGCGGATTAAGGGTGCGTGAAAAATCTAGCATGCTGCCTTTTTAAAAAGGAATTCTGATATCCGTAAACTCACTTGTGGGATTGTTTAAGGACTTAAAAATTCTTAGTGTTAAGTATATACTGACTTCCCGGTTGACTCAAGATGCCCTAGAAAGCCTTGTTAGTCAAATTCGAGGGCTTGGTAGATTTAACGATCACCCTTTGCCAACAGAAGTTCTTAGCCATTTGGAGCAGTTGTTACTTGCAAACAAACTGCCCAAACTCTCAGCAAAAGTAAATACATCCACTTCAGAAGACAAACAGTTAGATTAATTAAAACAGACATTTGAGGTGGACTAGGGACATCAAACAGAAGGCATCGCTCTTTCCACGTTTATAAGTGAGTCACAGAAAAATTCTCATTGGCCGCCACCAGGAATCGAACCCAGGGTCTTCCAGTTACGCACTGGATATGCTTCCTCTGCACCACAGCGGCCTCTAATTCCTCCAGACTTTTATACACTAACTGTCAAGCCAAATTGGCAGATTGCTTCTTGGAGCCCCGCACAATGCTGGGGATTCACCAAAGATGGTAAGCAGCAACTGAACAAATAATTAGAAGGCGAATGAATAATCAAAACAGACATGTGAGTCTGGAGGAATTCGAGACCGCTGTGGTGCAGTGGAAGCATATCTAGTGCGTAACTGGAAGATCCTGGGTTCGATTCCCGGTGGCGGCCAATGAGAATTTTTCCGTGAGTCACTTATAAACATGGAAAGAGCAATGACTTCTGTTTGATGTTGACAAACAGTTAGATGCTTACCTAACATCCGAATGATTAGAAAATGCTTTTGGAACATGATAAAATACAGGAGGTTCCCGAAATTTCTCTTTATGAAAACAACTGTGACGATGTGAACTTTGATTATGTTGATGATGTATTTCTTATGACCTGGGAAGTCGAAGAGCAAACCGCATCAAGGGATCTTTCTGTTCATGAGCAGGAAGCTATGAGCTATGTAGCTGGCTACATTGCATATCGCATTCGAGATAAAGATCCTTCGTTAGGGACATTATCAAAAAATTGCCGAGAATTTCCTATTCAATCCGATTGGATTAAATTACTGTCTTCAGGTGGACTTACCGTACCATCTTGCTCGTAGATGAATATGGTACAAATGTTTGCAAAACATTTTTATAAACACTTTTCGAAAAGGAAAAGGTGTAATCCACGAACTAAAAAAAAGAAACACTTTTCGAAAAGGAAAAGGTGTAATCTACGAACTTTCCAGAGAACTGGAAAACCATTACCCTCAAGTAAACAAAGATGCAATTCGCTTATTTTGTAGATTGCGAACGTTTATCAGAATTCGCTTTTTAAACAGAAATGCAGTACTAGTATCACAAAGAAAGGCCCAGCAGAAAACAAAGAAATGGATCCGTTCAAATGCTGGAAAGAAAACCGATACCTGATTTTTAGCAAACAAAGGATGCTTCCCAAATCAAGCTGTAAATGTAAGTAAAAGTTTTTCACTTTTGGTTCAGAAGGAATTTACATGTAAAATATTTACGATTTGTAAAATGGCACGTGTCCCGATCTGCTTAATTAACTTCAATGCTAACTGATTTTTGTTAGTTCGAAGCTCCTAAAATATAAAATTACTTAATTCAAAAATTGTGGTCTTAGAACAAAAAAAAAAAAATATGTTAGAGAATACAATTAGAAACGTTTTTGAAAAAATAAGATATATCTTCTGCAATGTGATTACAGAATTGAAGAAAACAGAAAACTTAAATTCTATGATCAGCACTTTAAAATGGCATACATTTTCCCGAGAATACAATTAGAAACGTTTTTGGAAAAATAAGATATATCTTCTGCAATGTGATTACAGAATTGTAGAAAACAGAAAACTTAAATTTTATGATCAGCACTTTAAAATGGCATACATTTTCCCTAGATATATATGTATTTAATAGGTGACACACAGAAAACAAGGCACAAGAGGAAAAAGAGTCTTATCATTTGTACAACTGCATTTTGATTTTTGTTACCGGCAAAACACAGTGTTCAGCAAATTTTTCCAATGCTGTGTTTTATTAATAATCAACTGTTAATTAGTCGCTGAGCCTTTAGTGTAATACACAATGATGTGTTTATATGCCCAATACTGTAATGTTAAAAACATATGTTTAAAGTTTAAATAATGTTTCTTTTTTTTTTTTTTTTTTTAAATACAGTGATGATAGTTTAGTTCATTCTCATTCCCTTTACTGTAGTGCTTCACAGTTATGTAGTTTTTCCTTTACTTTTAAACTGATTATTTCGGATTTCCCATGGAGCATTTGGCTTCTGCTACTACCAACTTGCTGCTGCTGCAGTATGACTACGTCATCATCTCCAGCTCGCGTCTTCAGGGCAGCCGACTCTAAGAACCAGCCCTTCTCTTCTGTAGCCTTGAGTGAAACCTAGGTACTACAGAAGTCTTTTGTGTGCTGGAAAAAATGCGTTACTTAGGAGGGTTTTTTGGGAAGACACGTTCAGATCATGTGAGGACTGAAGATGTGTTGCAGTTGTGTAATGTGAATGTGAAGCAAAATATTGTTAGCAAGGTGGAGACTAATATTGTTTGGTGGTTTGGCCATGTTGAAAGAATGAGTGATGAGATGGTTTGGCCATGTTGAAAGAATGAGTGATGAGAATTTTTTTTTCAGCCCAAGTGGCAGGAAGGAAAGGTTAGAGGAAGTCATGGGAGTATCAGATTCAAGAGTGCCTGAAGGAGAAAAAGATTGTGAGTATAAAGTATAGAAGGTCGTGTGTACGTCGTGTGATGGATGTCAGTGTTGTGATATCAGTGTTGTCCATTTACAGTGATCTTGACACACAACACTGAAACTCGTGTCGTATGTCAAGATCGCTGTAAATGGAAAAGTTTGATACGGCAACAGTAAGTAAATAATCAGTTAAAAATTTATCTGGTGGTTTGTATTATCTGTTAAATGTTTATTTGTCAGATGGTTTTTTTTTTTTTTTTTGAGGAGCTAACCTCTGAATTGAATACCAGAGAACAGCTTAATGATTATGTAATGTATGGTATGGTTGTATGTATGTATGTATGGTATGTATGTATGTATGGTTGTATGTATGGTTGTATGTATGTATGTATGTATGAATGAATGAATGAAGAACTTATTCATAAACTATATATACAGGATATATTCAAAGCTATTTTATTACTTAAGCAAAAGACACTTTATATTTTGTGTTAAATAAATTTGTAGCTATAGAATTAGAGTGCAGCTCTACTGCTACACATCAAATGGGCTTATAACCAAGAATAATGAAAACTGCATGAGTCATGTGCCATCTTTCATGCTAGCAGATGGTTTCATTGAAATAAACAAAGTGTCTTCACCAAACATTGTTTGTTTTAGCGATGAAAGAACATGTAATTTAAATTCTTCTGTGAAGCAGTTTCTTCTTAACAATCATACCCACTATATGAGTAAAACTACTGGTGATATATATTAGCACCTGTTGGACAGGACAGTACTTACTTTTTTTCTACTGCATACAGATCATATGGAAACCAGGTAAAGTTAGGTTATTTTAGGAATATGTCTCCATGACATCCCACCAAGCATAAATATGAAAAAAAAATTTCCCTCTGAAAAAGATCTTTGTGTAACATTCTTCCCGAACTGATGAAAATATTAAGGAACTTGAACACAGAGTAAACATTTGCAAAAATATTCCAGCAAAAAACCACTCTCTCTCTTTTTCCATAACCCTTCTGTGGCAGCAAATAGTGTCTTAAAATGAATTAGCATTTTAAAGTTAAAATTAATTAAAATTAACAAGTGCTTCTTTGCATTATTTTCAAATTGTGTTGATGTGTTATTGCTTATATTAATTTTTGAGATCACTTTTAATATAAGTATTTTAACTTATTTAACTTTCCATAGAACCTCTCTTGCATCATTGTATACTGCTTACATTATTTCATATGGTAATTTTTTTTTTTGTTAGGCTCTCCAAGTAAAAATGTAACATACCATGTGAGCCGCCCTGTTGTTATCAAAAGGATTATTTCTAGTCTTGATGATTTACAGATGCTATTTGAAGGTAAGAATATTGCTTATTTTGTTCTTTTTACAAGTTTGATAATGCTTTTTCGACAGAGTGGTTTTTGGTAATCACTTTAACAGGGATGTAGTAGACTTTTTTGGTAGTATATATACTAGCAGACTTTTACTTCTCACATACAGTAGACTTTTTTTTTGAGGAAAACCTACTAATCAGATTCAGTCCATTGTGTTCTTATGGTGTTCATTTTGGGAAGTTGCACAAGCACTGAACATTGGAGTTCTTATCTTACCACCAAGGGTGGTGCATACTGTCAAATATGGTGCTTGCAAAATCTTATTTACTTGGATTGATGATCCATCATCTGGTGAAATACCATCACCTCACACTGTGAAATGTGAAAGTGATCTGACCCTGTTTGGATTTCTAAGTGGGAATTCTAGTGCAGTTGTTGACTTTGTTATAACATTAGTTCTCCTCACATGATTGTGTTTAGTAATTTTATAACTGAAGGTACAGCAGGCAGTGTATGTTCATAATTCAGCTAATAATTTGACACGGAAAACATGAATGATGGAAGCTGTATCATGTACTTCCTTTTTGTTAGGTGGTACTTACTCCATTTGATTTTGGGACTTCATCTTCACCGCCTGAGCTGACTACTGATATTTATCTTTAGCTAACTGAGCTTATAAGCTTGATTCTGTGTGACCACACATGGTCCCAGAGCACTCTATATTTCACTGTTTTGTTCAGATTTTATCTGATAGAATCAGTTTGTTTACCAATTGACATGGCACTGGCTTTTTCACAGCCAGAGTTGTCTGCTAGCTCAGTCTGTCCCATTTTTAGTATTCTGTATAATCTGCCTGGCTCTTTTTCCATTAAACTCTGTTAGATAATTCATTCAAATTTTAAAATAGCCTTAGCGTATTTCACTGTAATATATGCAAGAATTTTATTTGTGTGTGGCAACTGCAGAATTTGTCAGAGTATGAAGTTTTCCTGCTTCATTTCAAACGATTCATACAGCTTGATTTTATCATCAACACCAGTTCTTGGGGGTACTGGTGCCACCTTACGCCATTCTTCTGAAGCAGTAAAATAAAAAAGAAGTACAGGTAGTGTTTTATAATGTACTGTTTCTTGGTTCCCCATAATACTTTTATTAAGGTAATTTAATTTCAAGTTCATTTAGTGTCAGGATTCAACTGAATTGTACTATAGAGTCTTAAACCTTGATTATAGAAAATTTTTGTGATATAAATATCCTGGTTGTATGGGTAAATAGTCATTGTCAGCAGGTAGATGTAGTCTTTCATTATTTCTTTTTTTATGAAAAAAATATTTCAACAGTCTTTACTGTTGTATTTAATCGTACAGGTGTAATTCTTATGAACTTTTTTGTGTGTTTTTTTATTTCTAGAGGCTAGGAAAGTCTTCAGTGCCAAAGTTGTTATTGAGCATCAACTCCCCACTCTAACTGAAACAACCAAAAACACTGATGACTGTATACTTTCCAGCATTGTGTCAGTTGCATCTACATTCAAAAAAGTGAGTACGTGCGAAACATAAATATTCTGACAGATGTGAACAACATATTTAGTTAAAAAAATTATACATCATATCGTCTTCAGATCCTTCGTTTCTTCTTGGGTAGTCAAATAACTGTGTAAAACATCTCATGGGATGGATGTCAGGTGTTACAGATTCTTTATTTAGGGGTAGTGGTGTCACCTACACTGGATAGGAAAAGAACTGAGACCTAAGAACAACCATAAGGACTGTACATTACTTGGGATTCACACCTCTGACTTTGTGAAGCTTAATAGCATGAGTACTTGGCTGGCGTGATGAATCACATCTTCAGCTTGTGTTGTTCCATTTTATGCTAAGAAAAAAAAATGCTGTGAAATGTCACTTGGTGCTATTACATGTATCAGGAATAGACAGCAGATCCACAAATTACTGATTTCAAAGTTTAGAATTGCCGCCCCGGTGGCGCAGTGGTCTAAGCGATGGCCTCTGATTGTTTGTCCGAAAGGGGTCCGGGTTCGAATCCCAGGGAGGCAGGGATGCTGTGTGTTGTCTTACGGCACTGGCTTTCTCCCTTCCCCGGAACCAGTGACCCTAAATTAGGGACAGTTGACTGCTTATAACCCATTGAGTTGCTCACTGTGGTCGTTAAACCTCCAATCAAAAAAAAAAAATGTAGAATTCTGAAGGATACAGTGAAATTAACTGTTCAATTTGCACCTTAATTAGTTGATGCTGCACAAAGGTATTGTTGCTAGTGAAAGATAACTTGCACAGATTTTGTACTAACTTCCCTATCTACATGCCATTTTTCCAGGATTTTCTTTTGGACACAAACATGAAGAATGTCGGAGCAGTTTGTTTGTGAAAACAGCCTTTGATGCACATGCAAAATCTTCAGTAGCTTTAGCTTGCGGTCTTAGTGAGAGATGAGTTTGCCTGCTTGGAGCGCTCCGTGTGAACAATGGCACACAGAACGAGCAAGAAGTGCCTCTGTGATACTTGGAGAGGTGCCAGCTAGTTCTGTGTGACATTGGTAAAAAGACTCCAGCTCACTGGGTTTTGTTCCAGAATCCTTAGGTTGAATAACCAACTGGAACCATCAGCTGTGGGCTGATCCCCCACACTGCTGTAATTGCCTGATTAAAAAGACACAAAAAATTACTATTCCGGACTCAAAGTGTGGGATATGGTGGACCTACCACACTTGAGAAGGACACTCCACCACGGAAACAATTTGGACACAGTAAACAGAAAATGAGAAAGAGATCTCAGCTGAGTGAGTGTAAGATTGGTGTATGGAATACTAGAGGTATAAATGGCAAGGTGAACGAGGTGATTGAAGAGATGAGTAAGTATAGATTGGATGTGCTGTGTGTAAGTGAAAACAAAAAGAAGAAATTGGAATAGAAGTGAATGGAACAGTGAGTGTGTGGTCTGGAGTACTGGATAATGTGAGAGGACAGGCTGGTGTAGGTGTGATTTTAAGTGAAAAGATGAAGAACAACTTGATTCACTATATTTGCATAAGTGAGAGAATTCTTTGGATTTGTTTGAGAGTAAAACTTTAAAGAGTAATCATTGTTGTAGTGTATGTATGCTCCTTGTGACTCACTCTTCTGATAGGAAGATTTCTGAAATGAGCTAAAAGCTATTTTGAGCCAGTTTGGTGCTAAAGAGAAAGTCATAATAGCAGGGGATTTATATTCTCGAGTAGGTGTGCAGAATGCAATTTCTGACAATGTTCTGGATAAGTTTAATGATCCGTGTGTGAATGATAATGAAAGATTAATTGCACTGTGTATTGAGAATGGTTTGTGTGTATCTAATACATTTTTCAACCACAAGTATATCCACACATACATTTGGGAAAATCGTACTCTTGGTCAAAAAGAGTGTGATAGATTTTGTTGTTTACGATCAGCTTCTGAAACACTTAGTTGTTGACACTTGTGTTATGAGAGGTGCAGATGTTGGCTCTAATCATTACTTGGTAGTGTCATGAGTGAAACTGAATTTTGGTTGGAGGAAAAAGGAATAGGAAGAGGCCTAGTATGGAAAGAATAAAGATTGAAAGGCTCCCTGAAGATCATCAGCATAATTCTAACTTTCTCAGAGGACGACTGAAGGAGCTGAAGTCATGTGAAAGGGATGTGGAAAAGAAGTGGGAATGTTTTAAGAACTGTGTTGTCACTTGCTGAAGAGGTCTGTTGCACCACAATAGTGGGTAACAATAGAGGTGATGCTTGGTGGAATAGTGAGGTTGAAGAGGCAGTAAAGAAAAAGAAGGAAGCCTATTTGGGGATGTTGCAAGATAGTTTCTGTGGATGAATATTGTTGTAAGAAGCGTGAAGCTGCTAATCTGGTTTGCCAGAGTAAGGCAAAAGATAGGAAGAAGAAGGTGGAAAGGCATGAATTAGCTTTTTGGAAAGATAGGAAGACTTTCTGGAAGTACGTGAGATTCAGGAAAAATAGGGGAAACAAAGTTGTAAGCCATGTGAAGAATGAGAATTAGGGAAAATGATATAGGAGCCCAATGAGTTAAGTGAAAGATGGGGTGAAAACTTCTTCTGTGAGTTATTAGATCAAGAAAGCAAAGATGATTCTAAGACAGATGCAGATGATGTCACAATGTGAAGGATGGAAAGCACAGGATGGATCTCAAGAGAAGAGGTGTGTAAAGCTCTAAAATCTCTTCAGACTGATAAGGCTCCAGGAGTTGATGGCATAACTGCAGAGATGTTGAAATATGGTGGTGACCCTGTAATTGACTGGTTAACTGAAATATTCCAGTTATGCTGGGAGTTAGGAATGGTACCTCGGGACTGGAGGAATGCTATCATTGTTCCCTTGTATAAGGGAAAAGGTGATCAGACTGACTGCAAGAACTGTTGTGGTATTAGCTTACTGAGTGTGCCAGGGAAAATGTTTGGTAGGGTCATTATTGAAAAAGTACGGGATGTAACATCAAAGAAAGTGTGGGATGTTCAGAGTGGTTTTATGCCTAATTTTTGCATTGTGTAATTTTGCATTGTTTAATCAAATTTTTGCATTGTGCATGATGATTGAAAAGTATCTGGCTGTTGGTAAGAAAGTTTTTGCTGCCTTCATGGATTTAGGGATAGCTTACTACTGTGTAAATAGGACACTTTTGTGGAAGGTATTGAATAAATATGGTGTTACTGGGAATCTACTTAATAGTGTAAAAGCCATGCATGCTGGCAGTAGTGATTTATTGGTTTTTCACCAATCAATCAATCAATCAAAGACTTGTAAAACAATATTAATAATACATTTCCAGGGCACAGAGGCACCACATGATTTATAGGTGTTTTTCTTGCACTAGGACGTGAAAATAATAGGTGTAATCAATTGTTTGCTATTTTCAAATTTGGGAGATGGTAGATGAAATTGGTAACACAATAAGAATATTATATGGATAGACATCAAAAAAGGAAATTTCTTCAACAATGTTTATTTATTGTTTGTGTTGTTTGTGATTGTAGAATTGACAACCTGAAAGTGTTAAAAAGGTGTTATTGTCACATGTGTAAGAAATATGTATCACAAAAATTAAAGTGGCCTTGTACTCGTTCTGGCAGTGATTTAAGGACACAGCAATTATGCCACAATAAGAACCGGGTTCGTTTCCACCCTCAGGCTAGGCTTAGGTGGATACAAGTTCTAAAGAAACTGTTTAGAAATAACCCTTTTACTCAACAAATTTACTGCCACTCAAATTTTAGACTTTTGAAGAACCCCATTGGGTTCATATTTATTTACAAGTGGAAATGATAGGCTCACAAATTATTGAATTTCAATTACAAATTTGGTGTAACACTTTCCTGGGGCTGATATGAAATTTAGGTTAGAGTCCAACAAATTTTAATGGAAAATATATTAGCCCTTTGCAGGTTTATCACATAAGGTGGTGCATCTTTTTCTTTTATATTTTCAGACTAGCTTGAATACAGCTTATTGCACAAATTATATTCAAAAATTCTTTCCAAACATTAATATTTTGACTTTTCTCAAAAGTGCTATGAATATCAGTGGGGGGTATGTAAACCTTACACAAATACACAAGCTGCCAAAATAATATCAACAAAATTTCTTAGGCGTCACTGAAATCATAATTTAGCAGAACAATTTTTTTTTATTACGCTAGCAAAAGCTAAAAATCAGGATATCAAGAACACTTATTTCACTACTTCAACATCTTTGGCAAAATTAGGATATAAGGCCAAGCCAGTAAAAAATAATTCTAGGTACCAATTCAAAAGGTACTGGGATTCAAAGCACACGGTAAGTTTCATTAATACATAGTGGTACTATCCTATCGCTCCCTACTTCTTGGTTAATTTGTGCAAAATTTTTACTTTTATATATACATCACGGTTCAACACTTTAAATATACATCATTTATATTGCACACTGTATATGACTTTAGCCCTGCTGGCTTGCACAATTATTTAGGAAAAAAGAGGAGAAAGGAAGAAGTTTCAGCCCCCCCCCCTCTCCTTTTTTCTTTAACTCCCAAAATTTGAATTTATAGATTCCCCTCCCTTTTCCTACACAACCGAAAAGATAAAAATATTGTGGTTCAAAATGGTCAACTAAAGCTTTCCTCAAAAAAAAAAAAATTGTTATTTTACTGATACATGACATAGCTGATCATATATATATATATATATATATATATATATATATTATTTCCTCCTTTGACTCTCTCCATAAACTTCCCACTGCAGACTTGTTCCATTCCCTTGTTTACTTTACAGTGCAAAGAACAAAAAAAAAAAAAAAAAATTGAGTGCCAATTCACAAAACAAAAATTTACATTGCAAAAAAAAAATTTGTTGCCAGAGGTGTTTATGCACTAATATATTTATATGTAATGTATTCCTTTCTTTTTCCTTTACTACATCCAAACAATGGCATAGTTCAATTCCAGTCGGAGGATTTTTGTTCTTGGACTATCTCCGAATTTTTTTTTTTCAATCAATTTTTTTTTTCTTTGACCATCAGCTGACTCCACTCGGCGTTCTGTTTTACAACCAAAAGAAATTTTACATTACCTTGGCCGACTGGCAGTGGTGTGCACAAAGGAAACACAGTCCTTTCAGTGGTGTGCACAAAGGAAACACAGTCCTTTCAGTGGTGTGCGCGAAAGAAACACAGTCCTTTCAGTGGTGTGCGCAAAGGTTTCGGTTTCGCACCAGGACAGCTGACTGGCCCAGATATTCTTTGACCAAGGCAGGTGATCCAAAAACTATGAGGGTAGACTACAACATGGCAGGGCTCTTGAACGAGAGTCAAGCTTGCTGCAGAATTTAGCAGGCGATGACTGGAATGGACATGCTGCGAGCTCTTAACATTCGCTGCTTCCTGGAGGAAAGCTGAATTTCCGCCACTTCACTTGTAGTTAACCCAGGAGGAGTTGGGCCATGGATTTTAAATTCATTTCAGCGCTGGTTTTCGGATGCTGTAATGAGAATGAGAGTGTCCAGGAAATTAAAAGTCTTACGAGTGAGAAGTTTGACGAGAGAGTGTCTGACTGACCTAGTAACCTCGAGCTCACGCTTCTTTCAGGGTCATGTGCTCATCTCCTGTGCTGCAGGCTCCACTAGCTCTGATTGGACAAAAGTACTGCCTCAGTAACACGGTCATCCAACCTGCGTTTGGTCCCACACGTCCACCAAAAATTCTGGGAACTCACCAAGGTCAGCAAAATATGTTGGCGTGACCTTTCCCCTCAAAGAAACCTCCGCTGGCCGAAGTTGCTTTAAAATTAGAATTCGTGGAACCAGAGCTTTCTCTCCGGAAACATTTTCCCTAGTGAAGAAAGTAAAAAATAAAAATGGCGTGTTACTTAACAACGAACTTTTCTTTCTTTTTTGAACTTCAGCCTGGCTTGTCTTATAAACTTTACAGATTTTAGAATATATATATACACAGGAAGATAGATGAAAATATCATCTTACAAAACCAGCATTTCAAGTAAAAATGGATCGGAACAGAGACAAAAAAAGTATAAATTCATTTGCTTTTTATATATATATATATATATATATATTTTGAAGTTGCTTTACTGCTGAAAAAGTTTATTGCACGATTCACACTTTTAGCTTTAATTTTACGCTCTCATATATACAAATGAAAATCGCCTATCCTTATCTCATACGCTGAGTTCACTTTGCGTGGTGTTCAAAAAGGAAAGAGAAAAATATACAAAGATATGCATACAAATACTACCACGGAACAAGATTGATAACAAATGCGAAGACAAAAATGATTTTTTTTTCTCAATCGGAACCGTAACACTGAAACCTTTATCGGAGCAATTCTTCCCCGAATGAAACAAATGAACAAACATTACTCCTCACTAGGATTGATAACATTTAAAACAATATGCAAGGAATCACATCTAAAGCTTTAATCTTGGTACATCCAAAAATAACATTCGATCCCAGATCAGTAAACCAAAAAACATACATGTTCATGTCATTCCCACACTTCACTCAACATGCACACACATGGCAAAAATATTCTAGCACTCAAAAAGGAATTTGAGGAAAGGATAAAGGAAAAAAAAAAAAAAAAAGTTTGAAGATTGAATGGAAATTAAAGAATTTCATAACTTTTTTCTTGACTTCCCAGGTAAAATGAACTGAAAACTTCAGAAGATATAGAAAATTAATTCAAGTTCCTTACTAATATTTTCGGGGGGGGGTCGATGGTAAAAAAAGAAAAAAAGAACTGCATATCATTCTTTTCCTTTTTTTCTTTCATCTTGTCCCAAAGGGAATCAAGATGCGTGATGGGAGCCTATTTTCCTTTCCGAAAATGAGATGGCCAGTCTCTTTTTCGGAAGCTGGAAAATGGCGACACATCAGTAGAGCTTGTGTATGAGTGAATGGTGTTTTATCAAAATGGTTTTCTATTAGTGCAGGAGTCAGACAAGAGGGTGTAATGTCACCATGGCTGTTTAATATATTTATGGGTGCGTGCATGTGTGATGCCAAAATAGATAATACTGGTTTATGTCTTGGTGATATCCGTGTGTGCAGATTGCTGTATGCTGACGGCACTGTCCTGTTGGCAGAGAGCAAAAGTGAGTTGCAGAGTATGTTGCTTCAGATGTACAAAGTTTGTATGAAATTCAAACTGAGTATAAATAAGGGAAAAACTAAAGTTATGGTTTCTGAGCAAAGAACTGCTAGTACTGAATGTAATATAAGTCTAAATGGCACAGTGATTGACCAGGTGAATGAGTTTGTGTATTTAGGAAGCATGTTTTGACAGAGAGAACAAATTGGATGGTAAAATTAGTAGGAGAGTGAATTCTTCATTGAAAGTCATAGCAGCTCTTTGGGAGGTTTTCACAGGAATGATGGGTTCTCAAGAGAGTCACTCTCATATACAGTGATGGGTTCTCAAGAGAGTCGCTCTCGTTACACTCTCATATGCTGCATGGCTGTGTATGAGAGTGTAATTGTCCCTACTCTGATGTATGGCAGTGAAACCTGGGTACCACATAAAAAACATGGAAGTCATTTGTGTGCTGGAGAAATGTTACTTACGTGGGGAGGGGGGGGCAAGACAGACACCTTCTGATTGTGTGAGGAATGAAGATGTGTTGCAGCTGTGTAATGTGAAGCAAAATGTTGTTAGCAAGGTGGAGACTAATATTCTTAGGTGGTTTGTCCATGTTGAAAGAATGAGTGATGAGATGCTTACTAAGAAAATGTGTTAGCCCAAGTGACAGGAAGGAAAGGTAGAGGAAGGCGCCAAGGAAGTCATGGGAGGTTAAAATTCTGGAGTGTCTGCATGAGAAAAAGATTTTGAGTATGAAGTGTAGAAGGTCTTGTGTACGTTGAGTGATGGATGTCAGTGAAGCCAGAGTTTTGTGTCAAGATAGCTGTAAATGGAGAAGTTTGATATTGCAACAGTAAGTAAATTATCTGGTAGTTTGTTTCTTTGTGGAGCTAACCTCTGTATCTCAGAGAACAGCTTACTTGATGCGTGTGTGTGCACACTTGTGTGTGTGTACCCACCTACCTACCTCCCTGCACATCACATCAAAGAAGTTAACCAAGATTAGCTAATAAGTAGTAGCAACTGAATCATGTTATGTACTGAGCAAAACGAAAAAGAGGTAGCAATGGTGTTATTTTCCCACTTAATCATCTTAATTCTGAAAGTACAAATTCACAGTTTATTCAAGCCCATTTGTTGAACTTCATTCAGGCAGCCTGGTTTTTCTGTTAATTGGGTATTTGCACTGTAGTCCAAGCCAACCCTACTATACCTGTTGCAGGGACCGCGTGCCGATCACCATTTTCGCAATTTGTGAAAAAAAAAATGTTTTGGAGACTAATAAAATGTTTTGGCAAAAATATTGATTACCTTTTTTTAATGATGTCTAGGCAAAAACAATCTTTAATTTTTACTCAATTTGGTATTTGAAAAATGAAATTCGATTGTTAGTTACTTCTTTCTTTTTTACATTACATTGAGACTGAAAGCAATTGCATGAAAAGAGGGGCTTTATCACTCTTGCCTGTCCTTTCTCTTCTATGCTTCTGTCTGTCCAATATCCATACCTTGCATTGACCCAATTCTGCGGTCGACCCTCGTGTCTCATCTTCACTTCTCTTGATCACTACAAGAAGTTTTAGTCTCGTGACACCATCGATGACCTCATGTGATTTGTTTCGCACTTCTTCTGATAAAGTGGCCATTCCGATATTCACATTCCGCCTGGATCACTATTGAAGTTCTCTGCACGCTTGATTGTATATCTCCATGGATAAGAAAAAAAAAAGATTACCGGAAGCCGGTGCCTGTTCTATAAAAAGTTTTTTTCTGCCTCAGATCTCCAATTCTCCTCCAATATTACAAGACTCTACATGTAGAATATCATCGACATCTACTTCAAGAACCGAAACGAATGATGAATTAACCAATCCACCAGCATTACAAGCTTTTTGCGAAATACTGCGTGCTTCTACTTCTTCAGAAATTGAAAATGTCGATAAATTACAAAATTCTTCAGAATTATTGGATATTACACATGACACAAGAATTAAGAACAAAGTTACTGAAAAAGGACCAAGAGATTTCAGACTAGAATGGACTCTTAACAGACCATGGTTACGGTACAATTCGAAGCAAAAGGCAATGTTTTGTGAAAATTGCATAAATGCTCAAGTTCAAATTGTTTTCACAATTGGATGTACAATTCTGAAGAAAGAAAATGTAGTTAAACATGAAAAGTCTTTTAATCTCAACAGCCATAAAGTTGCTGAAGAAGCTTTGAAGGGAAAGCAAAATATGAAAAAAGCTGTTATGAAAAGCCTTTCAAAAAGCCAGGAAGCAATAATTTCTGCATTGCGAAATGTATATTTTATGGCCAAAAATAATCTACCGATCAGTCTCTTGGGAGCTTAAATAATTTGTGCATCATTTAAGGCAGAACACAATTAAAAACCCTGAATATTGATAAGCACACAAGTTATACAAATCATTCGAGTGTTACCAGTTTTCAAAAGGCTATTTCCAGCATTATTATGGAAGAAATTCTAAGGGAAGTTTCGGATGCAAAATTGTTCAGCTTAATGATATTGGGTTGTCGGAAAAATCGTGACGTATTTTAGCCATGTTTTGCAAAGGTCATTTATTGATAGAAAGAACAAAGATCAATCAATGATATAATGCCCGTTTTGTTCAATAACCTTTTGTCATCTTTCAATGAGCTGCAGAATGCCTCATTCATAGAAGGACCTGTCTTTTGTGGCGAAAAACTGTACAAGGTGCTGATTTACAGTCTCATCTGAATTGAACGTTATACCATGCAAGGACTGTTGAAGAGAGCGAAACAAGTGGAAGTCTGACGGCGCAAGGTCAGGCGAGTATGCTGGGTGTAGCAACACATCCCATCCAAGCTCTAATAATTTTTGGCAGGGTGATCAAACTTGTGTGTGGTCTCGCGTTGTCGTGATGGAACACAACACCTTTATGATAAACAAGCTCTGGGAGTTTCTGGATGATGGATTCGTTCAAACTGTCCAATTGCCGACAGTACACATTCGAATTGATTGTTTCCGTGGTAGGAGCTCAAAAAACAAGACACCTTTAAAATCCCACCACACTGAGACCAGAACCTTCCACTGATGAATGTCTGCTTTGGGTGTCATTTGAGGTGAAGCAGCACGTCGGGACCAAGACTTTTTGTGCAGCACATTGTTGTACACAATCCACTTTTCGTCACCAGTTATCAGTCGCTTCAAAAAAGGATCGTTTTCCTCACGTTTAATGAGCATATCGCAGATGTTTATATGCACCGTCAATTGAGCTTCTTTGAGTTCATGAGGAATCCACACATCGAGCGTGTTTACGTATCCCAGCTTCTTCAGGTGGTCGTGAATGCTTGAATGATGGATGTGCAATGTGTCTGCAATCTCTCGTGTCGTGTAACGTGGGTTTGACTCTATCAATGCCTTGATTTGGTCGTCATCAACCTCAGTGGGCCTCCCAGACTGAGGAGCATCATCGTTGAGGTCAAAATCACCAGTACAAAATCACCAGTACGGAATTTTGCGAACCACCGCTGGCACTGACGTTCTTGTAGAGCATTATCACCGTACACTTTACGCAACTTTTCACAAGCTTGACGCACGTTTTTCCCTTTACAGATGTAAAACAGTAAAATATGGCGAAAATGCACAGTTTGGTCTTCCATCTTCAACTTGATGTCAAATCTCCGCAAATCAACCAAATCACTCACTATTCCTTTTAGACTGCAGCTGGAACTGGCACCTGTCGAATGCCATAGCGATAACAGAGCTGCGCATGCCTCTAGTACTTCTGAAACCGCCCAACCGCCATCGGGTGCCAAAATACATCATGGCTTTTCCAACAACCCAATAGATGAATCTACTGATTCATCTGTTCATCAGAACATGATCGTACATATTCGCTACACAAAAGATGTTGAACCAGTGGTGAAATCCCTATCTATAAGGCAGTTAGAGAATACTACTGCAGAACACATTACAGAAGAACTGCTGAAGTGTTTGAAAGAAAAAAATCTTCCTTTGGAATATTTATGTGGAGTTGCCACTGATGGTGCAGCCGCAATGACTGGTAGAAAATCGGGTGTTGCCATGAGACTTAAGACATTGGTTCCTCATCTGCTGAGCTTCCATTGTATTGCTCATAGGCTAGCATTGTCTGCATCTGTTGCTGCTGACTCCATCGCCCACCTTGTAAAATTCCAAGAGATTGTGAATAGTATGTTCAATTATTTTCATTTGTTCCCGAAGAATATGTCCAAGTTGAAAAAAGTACAAGCTGTGTTGAAAGAGCAGAATCTTCAACCAAATTCAAACAAATATTCCACACTCGATGGTTATCATTTGAGGGTGCTGTGCAGACAATATTATGCAATTATGATGCGTTAGTTGGTGTTCTGGAAGACAGGTCAGCAAAATCAGGCAGCTTGGTAAAAAGTATCAGCACTTATGTGTTTCTTTATGTCACACATTTCATCAGTGATGTCCTCAACCATGTAGCCATTTTATGTAAAAGCTTTCAAAGTTCAAAAATAGATTTTTCAACTGTAAATTTACTGTTGTCTTCTACTATAGATATTATCACAGGATCAACCGCACCAAATCAAGGTTTAAAACTGAAAACCTTTCTGGAAGAAATTGTGGTTGATGATGAAGGAAATGCATCATTCCATGGGCATACAGTTAATTACAGTGAAGATCCTTAAATCAAAATCTGAGAGTATATGTTCATTATTTGGGCAAAAGCTTGTTGAACAATTACATGCACGTTTTGAAGAAAAAGACTGTGAAGTGACCAGCAGCATATCATTAGTCCTTTCTTTCCAAAACAAAGAGAAATGTGTGCATACTGTTTGTGAACACTTCAAACACTCTGATGTTTTTTTAGAAGAACATACACTTATGACTGAGGTCCAAAGTCTAGAAAAGGTGTTGTTGCAAGAGCAACAAAGATTTTTCGGTTTTCAAAAATACTAGATGTGTGCTAAAGAATGATGAGATATATCCTATTTTAGCTAGTCTTGCAAAGATATTCCTGTGCTGCCACAATCAATAGTGGACTGTGAAAGGGGCTTTTCATGCCAAAACTTGATAAAGACTCACTTAAGGAGCAGACTCAAAATGACAAATTTGGAGTATTTAATGACTATAAACATTAATGGTTCCAAAATTGAAGAATTCAATTTTGAGGAAGAGTACAGAAAATGGGCTGAACTTCCCCACAGAATTCAGTATTTTGATTAGTCTATGCTTGATTTATGTATTTATGTATTTTGAATAATTGTGTGGCTTAGTACTTAACAGGCCAATGATATTTTAAAAATTAATATAGAATCTTTTTATGTGATCATATTTGTGGATTTCTTATGTTTTGATGTGAACCATCAACCAATATTACAACTTATATGGAAATAGTTATTAGATGAAAGTTCTATAAGTAATAAAGTGCAATATTTCAACATCTGTATTATTTTTTTTACATCGGCCCTTTTAGAACCAAGCCACAGAAAAAATGTCATACACAATTATTCAATCAATTTGAGACTTATCCTGTCAATTCTTTGTTTAGAAATTTTATAGGTAGTAATGAATTCAAAATTGAAAGTAAGTGTCCATATTTCTTTGTATTAGGATTCAGGACCTATGACAATATTTTGCTGCTTAATTGTAAACAACAATCTATAACTTATTGCTTTTGTACTATTGTAACACTTTATAGTTTCTATATTTCCAATGGAGAGTAAAAAAAATGGGCAATTTCAGATTACATTTGGCAAAAAAGTATTTAATTTGGTGAATGGGTTGGCGAAAACTTTTAAAAAGCCAGCACAACCCCTGTGTTGTATTCCATTTTGGTGTTTTGTAGCCATAAAAATTGAATAAACAAACATTCAGGCTGCAGTCCAGAAGATGGTGCGCAGCCTTTCAGTCTCTAGTAAACAGATCGCTGATAGCAAGTGGCCAGTTAGTTTATCTACCAAGTAAACATTTACCGGATGGAACTAAAATTTACTTAATGTTGTTGTATCAAATGTCGCCATTTGCCATGATCTTGGCACACAGCATGTGAGCTTCATTAACGTCCATCACACGCCGCACACAAGACCTTTTGTACTTCATACTCATAATCTTTTTCTCATGCAGACATGCTTGAATTTGGTTCTCCCATGATTTCCTTGGCCTTCGTGTACCTTTCTTTCCAGTCACTTGGGCTGAATAAATTCTGTTAGTAAGCACCTCATCACTCATTCTTTCAACATGGCCAAACCACCTAAGAATATTAGTCTCCACCTTACTAACAACATTTTGCCTCACATTACACATCTGCAGTACATCTTCATTTCTCACATGATCAGAGCATGCCGTGCCCCCCCCCACCACCCCGTAAGAAATGCCTCTCCCCAGCACACAAACGTCTCCTGTCTTTTTTCTGCAGTACCTAGGTTTCACTGCTATACATCAGAATAGGAACAATTACACTTTCATACACAGCCATTCTGGACTTCTTTGAGAACCCATCATTCCTATGAAATCCTCCTAAAGCAATAAGTTGAGTATCATAAATATATCATTTTGGTTGCAATTCATGTGGTATTACACTACAGTTGGGTCCAACAAATGTAATTTTTTTCTGAAGTGTACTTCTTTGATTTCCAGCAGTTGATATGATTGTCTTACTCATGATAGTGTTGCAGTGCTTTTGTAGCCTTTGCACTCTTAAATCCAGTAAACTAACACAGTTCATATACTGTAGAATTGTTGAAAATTATCCCTTTCCAAAGAATGGGGACTGTAAAAATTACTGCAGTTATAATTAAGAGAAAATTGAATTTGTTGAAAGTCAATGAGATACATAATGTCATTGAGAGGTCAGTAAGAGGTTAAATTTTTTGTATATAGTGTGCACCTCCACAACCTTGCTGCAAAGGATAAAAAAAAACATGTATTTTGTGTTTATTTATTTCATTAGGTAGTGCTTCTCAGTGCTGTCTCAAGATATTGGCTACAGTTTCACATCGTATTATCTTAGAATGTTTTGAATAATTTTTTTAATATAAAAACAACTCTACTATAAAAATACCATGCATTTAGATATTTTATTTAGTGCAATTTAAAATATATATATATATATATATATATATATATATATTAAAAGTTCTATATTTCGGTTCATTCAGTAACTGCATAATGTATATGAAAAATACTGTTTAGCTTCACGCTAAATTGCTATTGAGGGCACGCTTACTCCAGTCTTGTCAGCTTACACTGGTGTAATAATACAAATTTAGAGAACTATGAATTGGTAATTTCTGTAAAATCACAAAAAGCCAGTGATTTCTGTGATTCTCATTTAATCAGAATTGTTTAGTTTTCATAGTATTGTTCTTTACATCATAAAAAGCACTAGGATCAATGAATGAAATACGGGATTACACCATTGTACAATACAAATTTGGAAGATGGGAATCCGTTTATTAGTGTAAATATGACATAGATGTTAAGTCAGATAGCATTCGAAAACTTTAAAATTTCTTAATCCTTTAGCGGGAATCGAACCTGTGTCTCCCAAATAGTGCCCGAGTATGCTATATGCGTAGTATGTGATACCTCCAGATTCGTTATATATGAATGTTGGATGCTTTGCCTAGAATTCCTGTGATGGTTTTATTCATATTAATCAGAAACTTGGTCATTCTGGGTGGTGTGGTTAGCATACTCGGGCGCTATCCGGGAGATGCAAGTTTCGCGCTCCAGGACGACGAAATTTTAAAGTTTTCGGTTATTATCTGACTTAACATCCATGTCATATTTACACCAATAAATGGATTCCTATCTTCCAAATTTGTAAAGCACTAGGATTCTGATTAAACATTTTATTTTATTTTAGAGGTCTATGATAGGACATAATGCCACATAGCTCAGTTTCGTTTTTTTCCCCTCCCCCCCCTTTTTTTTTCCTGTTTTGTATGCTACATGTACCCATAACAGAGTAGCTATATGGGTCACTTCATTCAAATTTTGCTGAGTGGAAAACGAAAATAGATTTTTTGTTTAAACTACCAGGTTAGGGGAGAAAATGCTTACACACATTACATTCCCATATTTTATTTCACTAAAAGCTGCTTTAGAGGGTTTGCTAGCATGTTATGTTACCATTGGTGGTACCAAGCAACTTTTTGATCTTACATTACCTATGTAATGCATTTGACTGAGCAATGCTCCATGTAGAAGTTCAAGTGTGTGGGTTGATGTTTCAGACATGTTCAACTTATCAGTAAACCAATTGTGCTTTCAATGGTCTATAGTCTCCCCCCCCCCACACACACACACACTCCAGCAACAATAACATGAAAACAGCAATTGATTCTATTGAAAAAAAAACTTTATGCACTTTTTGTTACCATTCACTGCCATATTGGATTAAATGCATCAACGGACCTACTGACCAAAATTAAAGTAACTTCTCACAGTATTGAATACTGTAAGAAGTTACACTACTTAATTTTGATGCCTGGTGGAAATTGTTCAGTTCCAAACAACCCAACCTAATCCCTGTAAAACTTTATGCACATGTTGTATTTCTGTTAAAGTGGCGAAAAATGTCATTAAAAAAATATTATGGAATGCTTACTGTCATATACAGTATGTATTTTAATAGTCTATATATAACAGTGTCTGAAAGTAGACTTCTTTCTTTTGTAACTGGATTTAAGCACATATCCAGCAAACAAAGTTCCTAACTGTAGTGTTTTTTGCCCCCTTTTTTTTATAGCAAGAATGTTACTTAATGTTACTATATATGGAGTGGCATTTTTCTGTGGTCATATTTTTACTTCAAAGCTAAATTTCTGTCATAGTAATAAAATGAACAGTATTTTTTCATTAATGAAAGGTGTTAATGTTGTTAGTTTTTTTGTTTTTTTTCAGAATCAGAAGCTAAATCATCTGTATGATGATGTTAATCAGACTGACAGAAAATTCTGATTTGCATGCAAGCTGATGTCATGTACATGTCGTGATTCTGGGTTCTAGTGGGTAATAGGTGTTATCGTTCATACCCTTTTGTTATGGTTATGTACCTTTCCTGGACCCTGTAACCCTAAACTAGATATAGATTACCTCTCCTAGTGTTTGCATTCTTAAGGGCAGTTAGTCGTATCCTCCATGCCTTACAAAAATTTTAGTGATTTGAAAAGCCACAGTTGAATTTGGAAACATAATGCAGCTATTTTTAGGATTACACTATATATACCATTTTTAGGAATACTAATAATCTACTGAAGTTTAAGAAGCAAGTAAAAATACTTTGTGGTAAATTCTGAATATTTTTGAAAACAACAATTATTTTTTAACATACATGTACAAACAAACCACATTTTTCCCAACTTTTATGAGGCAGCTTATGAAGTTATGAACATTTTATGTGTACATATGTGATACCAAGCCATGATTTTTCATTCATCTGATCACAGGATAATTGAAGAAAGCTCCCAATCACCTGAATGTACTGTGGATGGATTAATGAACAAATGGGAAGTTACTTGAATATTATGTGTAATGATTTTGTGAGAATTTTCTTCAAAAATATCATCTTCTGTTCTTCACCATACTGGAATATAATGCATTTCAAATTTCATCACAAAATTTTTTGGTATGTTGTCTAACGTACATGTCTTTATTCATTCATTAAATTGGGTTTCAGTAGTGGAATTTTCAGCTTGTGATAGTTTAACTTGCATCTAAGAATCATTAAATTACAATTATTTATGTTTTGAGTGCTGTGAAAATATTCTGTTGTTATTCTGTAAAATTATGCATTTTAAAATAATTACCATTTGTGAACACAAATGTGCAAACATACTTTTTTATTTGTTTAGGTACCTAACATTGTACTAATTTGTCAGTATCAAGAATTTTCAGAATGTTAGTTTTATGCAGTTGTGGCATTTTTTTCATTTCTGAGGCATGTAAAAAGTTACGATGTGCTGTCCAAAATGATTTTTACATGTGCAGATTGGATTATGATAAAAAAACTGCACAAAAAAGTAGTAATTTGTAACTTTTACCCTTTAAATTGAAAAAAATTTGTCAGTGAATAATTGGTAAATTGTTCTTTTATTACTCTGAATGAAAATGTAAATTTTTAGCTGTTTTATTATGTTTATTGCTAAACTTTTTATATTGTCACTCTAAATGTTCACATCATGCTTGTTTTTAGATTACTGGTCTGATGAGAAAAAACATGGCTGTTCTCCTTTGTGAAGTTCCCTATTTGCCTCGTGGTTTTCCTGGGCAGAAAAAACTTACGATTCATCCATGCATTTCACGATTTAGGGAAAGAGCCTTCAAATATATGGAATTAACTCATCAGGTGTGTAAATGCCCTTTCACTGATTGATATGTATATTGATTTGTAATTTGCTTACTATGGGCCCCCGTAGCAGAATCGTGGTGACCGGCAAACGTACGTCACAGATTTATTTTGGTCCTGCAGACAAAAACGATATCCCCAGAATTCTATAAAATCATCTTGCAGACTCCCTGTCATAGATGCTTATCGTAGATGCAAGTTTTTCACCTTTCCAAATTTTCGAAAACGGAAGTTAAACAGAGTGAAGATTTATCCCGTAATCGTATCTTTTTTCTTGCAATGGACTACGTACGTCACAGATTTATTTTGTACTCATCCTCTTAGCAGAATCACAGTGACGTACATCGCAGATTTTTGTACACATCCCCTTAGCAGAATTGTGGCAACGGCTGACGTACATCCCAGATTTACTTTGTACTCGTCCCCATATCAGAATCGCAGTGACTGGCTACGTACATAGCAGATATATTTTGTACTCGTCCCTATAACAGATTCGTGGCAATGTGCGACGTACTTTGCAGATTTATTTTGTATTCTTTCCCATAGCAAAATCGCTGCGGCGACGTCCGACATATACCGCAGATTCGTTTTGTACTCATCCCGCAGCAGAATCGTGTCGACATACATTGCAGATTTTTTTGTACTTGTCCTCGTAGCAGAATCGCGGCTACGGCTGACGCATGTTGCAAATTTATTTTGTACTCGTCCCAAAGCAGAATCACGGTTACGGCCGACATACATCACAGATATATTTTAATCCTGCAGACAAAAATGATATCCCCAGATCCCTATTAAATCATCTTGCAGACTCCCTATCATAGATGCAAGTTTTCCGCCTTTCAAAATTTCCAAAAACAGGAGTTAGGATTTCTCTCGTAATAGTAATTTTTTTTTCTCGTGATGTTCTTTCGATGCTCGAAGAAAGGATTGTCCGATATTGTTGTTAAATATCATTTTATTGTATAAATATTTGTGTTTTAGTTTGAAAACGGAGGCAACAATTTTCGAAAACAAAAGTTTGACAGAACCCAGTAATCTTAAATGCTTTTTCTTGTGATATTCCCTCTGCCCTTTATGATCATTAAATATCATTTTATTAGATAAATGTTTGTATTTAAGATTGAAAATGGAGAAAAAAATTCCGAAAACAGAAGTTGTGCGGAGCAAAAATTTCTCTGTAATTGAAAATTTCTCCCTCTAATAACCCTCCATCCTCTGTGCTTCTGCTTCATTGTTATTTAATTACATAAATGTTTGCATTCAAAATGGGAAATGGAGAAAAAAGTTCCGAAAATGGAAGTAGAACTGAGTGAAGACTTCTTCTGTTATGACAATTTTTTTCTAGTGATATCTCTGCACTTTATTGTTAAATATCATTTTATTCCATTAATCTTTGTGTTTGAGCTTGAAAATGGTGGCAAAATTCCAGATACAGAGGACCAAAATGTTCTTGATCCTAATTACCATTGCAGTTGCTGTAGTATCCAGGTTAGGCATTTTTTTAGTTAGAAAAATATGTCTGCAATTTTTATTGTTTTTTACATCTAATAATTATTTTGCTTAGTGACTACCTGCAGATTATTTTTTGGCACAATGATAATTGTTGCAGACTGACCAGGAACTTTCTGCTATGGGCAATTGATTTAAAAAGTTAGTGCATGAGTTTTTCTTGTTGTGGTTTATTGATTGCTTGAATGAAAATTGAATCAGCATACAGTATTTTTTAAATATCTGAGGATTCATTTTTGTCTTCCAGTTAAGAAAATTATTTTATGCAACAGTGTATTAAAAAAATTCAGGTGATGTTAGGAAGGCAAATCGCTGTGTGTAATGACTGATGTTTCAGTTGTTTTGAAGTTGGCTCACATTTATGATTATGTATTCATCACAGACTTGAGAGCATCTGTTTGCTGTCATATACGTATATACTCAGTACTGGAATTTCATGAATGAGAATAGTTCTAATAATGTGCTCACATCAATTCAACAGTGTATCCATTGTCATGCCACCTAAGATAATCACTAATTTGAGTTACGTAGTCACACTGTTTAATGCAAAATACAATTGTAGCATGTTCATCAAGCATGTAAAATGAAGTGTTCAATATCTGGTAAAAGAACACATGCTGTTTTGAAACAGAATTCAGATTTTGTCTCAAACATCACGGATGTTTGTATACATCCCATCAACAGCATAAAATGTAGATATATGTAACACTTGAATCATTAAATCTAGCTTGTTACGGGTGTAACAACATGTGGGAAGCTGTAAACAGACTTGCTTAAAAAGCTTCATCATGCAAACCAGGTAGTCAAATAAAAAAGATCATCAATTTGTTACTCAAAATGAGGGAAAGTGTGCAAGAACTTTAAAGTCTAATATGAATATTAACATTTCTATAATGAAGGATAGTCAGCGATGAATCAGGATGTACTACAAATTCCTTCATATGAGCAGTGACATAAAGGTATTTCAAAAATAAATAACTTATTCATAATGCATAAAAGGATTGTTTTATTTCAAACTCAAACCATGTGTATCTGATAAATTAGTTTCTACAGGTATTAAGAGGAGAAAAAAGGGATTGTTTTAAATACCTCAAATTTTGATTTATTAAATAAGCTTTACGAGAAGAAGCCGTGGTGTCTTTAATCAGAAGAATCAAAACATGTTTTCTCCAGATGTCTGGGAATAAATGGTAGTATTGGTCTAAATCCCAAACAACTGACTTATTGCTGGCCAGACATTTTAAAAACTGAACTGTAATTAGCTTAAATGAGAAAATTAAATTGTACTTAAGAAAGAGCCATGCAACAAATCATTCAGGAAGACATTGCCAGAGAGTTGCCATAGACTTATCTTCTGTAGACAGAAAGTATGATGACTTAACATTCCTACTATCCAGAATTTATGCTTCAAGAATTGTCAGCACAAAATATTCGCCATAAGAATTCTGTTTTTACAAGACACACAGAGTACTAAAAATCACGATATTCTTAGTTTGGTCAAATCGATATGATGGGCAAATGGATGCCAAACTAATCATGCAAGTAGACATGCCTCAGAAAATTTGAAAATCATGTCGTCCTGGAACAGGAATCAGACTTGCATCTCGTGATTTACATTAAAGTATGTTACCATTACACCACCCAGAATAAGGAACCTCCAAGCAACTGAGGATGTGTTTTGGGACTCAGATGAAACACTTCGCTGTGTGCAAATTGTAGCATGTATGATCCTTCAGCTTAGTGGCACGTGAGCAGAAAGCGAATCCCCTGAAGCATATATGATCCTTCATCTTTCTGAAGCATATCTACTTGCATGATTAGTTTGGCATCTATCTGCCTGTCACGTCTATTTAACTGTCATTTGTGAAGAGTTATTTCTTCAGGGGATTTGTTTTCCGCTCACGTGCCACTAAGATGAAGGATCATGTATGCTTTGATTTGCGTGCAGCGGAGTGTTTCATCTGAGTCCTAAAACTTATCCTGAGTTGCTTAGAGGTTCCTTTTCTGGGTGGTGTAACAGTAACATACATGATCATAAATCAGGAGATGCAGGTTCGATTCCCATTCCAGGACGATGTAATTTTTAAGTTTTTTGAGGCATGTCTACTTGCATGATCCTTACTTTCTGTTATGAACATCAGCATTTACTAGTTTTGCAAAAATACAATAATTTAATGCATATCTGACATTAAGGCTACACTCTAAAAATACCATATAGTTCAGTAGATAATGCTTGTTAATCATAAATTATTTTGATATTTAATAAAATGTAAACATCTTATGCTGTATGTCATCCATGCAATTCAAATTATTGAATGGCATAGATGCCAAGTAGTACGGATTTTCCGTAATTTCACGGATTTTTGGTTGCTGTTACGGAAGTACGGAAACACTGCTGAAATTACGGAAAATCGCCATTTGATTTAATTTTCTGAGATAGAAAGCAAATTTTTATCAACTTAAAAGTTTTAGTTGGTTCTTCAAGTTTTTCTGGGGGGATTAAATGCTACATTCTGTGTATTATAGATTTCTGCATCTTAATTGGCAATTTATCTACCGTAGACTGAGCAGCAACCACACTATGCTGGCTCAGTGTTTCATTCCATGCCGGACGCAACTACACAGTTTAGCTCTGTGCGGACGCTGCTTAGGCATTCGTTCCGAACTCCCATGATGCACTTCGTGTCTCCTGCATGCAACCAGGGCAGTTGCTTTCGTTCCTCGTAGGCAGCGCTTTGCTGTATTGTCCTTGATGCTTTTTGGTTCTCTCTGCTGCACGTGCTACCGTACTGTTACATCACGGAAGGGTGAGGCGATTGTGAAGTTTTTATTGCTGTTTTCTTTCATTTATTTAGAATGAAGCGTTCTTTAGACAAACCTTCGTCGTTGAAGAAGAAACAGTGTTTTCTAGAAACTTACAATAGAGATTGGCCCTGTTTTGAGAAATCAAAAGTTTCTGTGAACCACGTGTTTTGCAGAATTTGTAAATGCGATTTTAGTATTGCGCACGGTGGGCGGGATGATTGCCAAAGACACGCAGAATCGAAAAAGCATAAATCTTTCGCCGAGTTGAAAGTTCAGTCAGTGAGCGATTTGTTTGCATCAAAGGAGAACAGTGTAATAAATGCAGAACTTCATTTATTGTGGAACACAATTTACCCATAGCAGCTGCTGACCATGCTAAACCGTTATTTCAAGCCATGTTTCCTGATTCAGCGGTCGCAAAAAAATATTTGTGTGGAAGAACCAAGGCTACTGCACTTATTCAGCACATGGCCAGTGTTTCTACAAGTAACATCGTATCTGAAGTTAAAAAAATCCTTTTTCTCTATGTACGGATGGAAGTAATGATGCTCACGCAAATAAACTGTATCCCATTACAATAACATATTTTGACGAAAAAATAGGGAAAAATTTAACTGTTTTGTTATCATTGGTTGAATCAAGTAATAATACAGGTGAAGGAATATTCAACGTTTTGAACAATGAGTTTGTTAAATATCTCATGGAGCAACTGTGTGTCAATTTTCTTGTGACAATGCTAATACTATGATAGGTCAAGTAAAAGGTGTTGTTTCTCACATAAAGAAGGTTCAGCCTGCAATCATAGTACAGCGATGTTCATGCCATTTAGTAAATTTAGCTGCACAGAAATCTGCTATTCAACTGAAAGGATTTAATGTTGAGCAGTTTCTGATACAGTTGTTCTTTTTTTTTTTTTTGGAGAAAAGTTCAAAGAGGAAACACAATCTAAAACTGAGTCAAGCTGTTTGTGGTACTAAACCACACAGAATTCTAAAGCATGTCAATACTCGCTGGTTATCACTTTTGGAATCCATTGACAGAATTTTAGAACAGTGGGAGGCTCTAGAACATTATTTCAGTGACAATGAAGAAGCTAATTCACAGTATAAGAACCTTGCAAGTGTGATTGGAAATCCTTCATCTAAACTTTATTGTCTTTTTTTATCTGCAACTCTTCCATTATTTACATCTGTTAACATGTTCTTGCAGCAGGAAGCTCCGCTTGTGTATATATTAAAAAGAAAACTTCATAGTCTGTTATCTGAATTGCTTGTACGATTTATCAAGCCATTGGCATTTGATGTGACAGCAACATCTCTTGCAGATGGAAATTTTGAAAGGAGGAGAAATAAAAACAAACAAACTGTGATCTCGTAATTGGGTCAAAAGTGCGAGATCTTATATAGGCACAACTGCAGATTTGAGTGAAGACACAGTGGCTACTTTTTATTCTGAGGTAAGGGAATTTTACAAGGCAGGCTGCAATTACATTTTAAGAAAATTTCCATTTAATGATGAATTTCTGAGTCATGCTGAAATTGCAGATGTAGCATTAAGGCAAAGTGTTTCTTTTGCATCAGTCCAATATATGTGTTCCCTGTTTCCAGTTTTGAAACCAAAAGAATCCGACAAGGTGGAATCTGAATTTGCTCACTACCAGTTTGAAAATTTTAACTGTGCTGTTACTTCTGGGAGAATGGATGAAGTGTGGCACAGAATTTCTTTAATGAAAAATGAAAGTGGCCAGTTGAAGTATGAATCATTAAGCAAAATTATGAAAATGATTTTAATAGTCCCTCATAGCAATGCAAGTACAGAAAGAATTTTCAGTATTGTGAAAAAAAACATGAATGAATTCAGACCTAATTTAAGTACTCATGTGCTGTCTTCTTTATTAGTAGAAAAAATAAATAGCATTGCACACAGTGAACTATGCTATCAGAAGAAGTTTTCACAAATTGAATTAAGGAAGGCCAAAATGGCAACTACAGCCAGTTGATCATAATAATTTGGCCAACATTCCAAGGAATAATTTTTCTTCATGTCTGGAGGTAATTTATTATATTTTTCTGGTAGACAGTATTTTAAATTTTCCCACTAGCAAATTATTTTTATTGTATTATTATTATTATAATAATTATTATTATTATTTTGTTAATAGTTCTGACAGATTAAAATTTGTTGCCGTGTTAAATATCCAAATTTGCCACTGTAGACTGGATTACTGAAAATTACTGGAAAAAAAAATTGTTACTGAAAAATACTGAAAAATGAACATGTTGGTTACTGAAAACTACTTTTAGAGGTTGGCATCTATGGAATGGAAAATACTGTAATAGAGCAAAGAAAGCTTTTAAAGGGAAAGTGATACTGTAGAGTTTTGGTTATCTAAACTCAACTGAATCAAAGAAATATGATATAAAAAAAAATCTGCAAGGAAACGAAATGATATACATAATTGTATGTATACATGCATCAACTTCTATTCATATTGTGATTGGCTTTTCATGGGCAAATTATTGGGGGGGTTGGGGGATAGAGTTCATTTGTGTTGTATACCTTTGTCTCCTCTTGGATACAGATCCTATCCAAATTTTTATTTGTGATATATTCATCTGTGTGCTGTTACTTTGGGTTGTTTTTCAGCTTCTGTTGGTTTGTATTTTAAAGTCATTCAAATTTTTTGAACTTTTGTTCAGCATACATTTATTTTCAATATATTCTGCAACCACAAGTATATCCACTAGGGTGGCCCATCTTTGCATAGGACATTTTTTTTTATTAATTATCATTCATCTCACCCTCTAAAATTGTTCCATTGCATGAAAAAGTAATTCCTGCAAAATTTCATTACATTCGAAAAATAAAAACACGTGCCTCTAGAGGGCCTATTAAAGCGCAAGCTTCCAGTCCCATCCACCGAGTCTCCTACGTGCATTAGCTTCCCGCGAAGGCCAAATGGAACTTTCTCGGCAAGATGCCAAAAAACAAGCTGTAAGCGTTGTACTACGCATTTTTATCTCAGTTGTGTTTCGGAAATTCCAGTTCATTAAAGCTTCAATGTAATTGGTTTGTTATAGACTATGTCTTCAACATCATATGGCCATTGCAATGCGAAAACCGTTTCATGGTTTGAGATACATCGTTATATTTTGCATTTACTGAGGCAAGTAAAATTTTTGATTCTTTTTTGAGACATATTGTCACCATGCTACTTGCTAAGTTTTCTCTGCTACATAATGTTTTCAAAGCACTCCCTAAGGAAAAACACTTCAGTTTATTTGATTGGACATTACATGCCCCAGATTGTTGGAAGCAAGCTCCCATCCAACAGACAAGTGCTGGGAGTATTGTTTTTTAACCTGCGTGAGGTACAATTAACTCTTCGAGAAAGTGCAACACTGACAATCCAAGAGGTGCTAATTTTCTGGAATAAAGCACGTATTCCAACACAACAACAATATCATTGCATTCAAAAACTAGAAACTGTTTGAGAATTGGAGATCATTGCAGAAAAATGCAAAGAGATCTAGTAAAATTTAAAAAAAAAGGGAAGAGTTATTTGTGTCAAAGTTGGATGATCTGTTCGAATATTGCCCATGAAAATGCCTTAGAAATGATAACTATTGAAGAAGATAAGATGTTTTTTAATAAAACAGAGGAAAAAAGGGCGGCCCGGTTTTCTGTGTGGTATTGATGTAAAATTGGCTGAACGGGGAAAAAAGAGCATGAGAAAGACGATCCAAAGAAATTCAAAGGTTACAGCAAAGCATAGGAGAGGCTGAAACAGCAAGAGAAGTTATAGAACTGCAATGTTCAAGTAGTAGCGATGAAGAATCAATCCCAGATGAAGAGCCAATTCCATCGTGCTCTACGGATTCAATCGGGATGTCACAGCAAAAGAAAAGAAAGATGTATGGAACTTTTAATGTTATAACTTCAAAAATTGTAGCCGCTTCTGACAAATGCAAAGTTATAGTGATAGGAATGCGGTTCACATTTTAATTGCCACAGCTGAAGCATTAGGTCATGATGTTCATGAACTATCAATAAGTAGATCTTCCATTCAACGATGCAGGCAACGTTTACGTCAAGCAAGAGCAGAAAAATTAAAGGAAGATTCAAAGAAGCTGATCTGCAAGCAGCTGTCGTTCATTGGGATGGAAAATTACTGCCAGCTGTTACCGGTTCTCAGATGGTTGAGTGCCTTCTGGTCATAATTACAAGTTGAAATATAGAACAAATACTGCAGATACCACAGTTGCAAGGCTCCACTGGAAAAGAACAAGCCTAAGCAGTATATGAAACACTTACTGATTGGGAGCTTACAAACAAGGTAAAAGCGTTGTGCTGTGACACTACTGCATCTGACCTCGGCTACTTAAAGGGAGCGGCAATTATTTTAGAGCAGATGTTGGAAAGAGATCTTTTCTATCTTCCCTGCATACATCATATATTTGAAATCATACTTAAAAGTGTTTTTCAGCTGAAAATGCCCTCTTCATCAGGTCCAGATGTGCAGATTTTCAAACGCTTTCAACAGGCATGGCCAAAAATTAATAAGCAAAATTTCAAGTATGGTGTAGAAGATGAAAATGTTTGAAAACTTTTATGTTCAAACATAACATAAATCCGATCTGTCATAATGCAGCCCCTACAAATGCGACAGCCTCGAGACGATTATAAAGAATTCTTAGAGTTAGCAGAAATTTTCATTGGAAACAACACACAAGAAATATCTTTTCGAGCTCCAGGAGCATACCATCATGCCGATGGATGGCAAAAGCACTTTTTGGCTAAAAATATTTCTGTTTCGTGATGAATTTAAACTTACCTTTAGGGGAAAAAAGGCATTTCTGACATATGCATATTTCTTGTAAGAATATATATTAAGGCTTGGTTCAGAGCACCTTTGGCCCAAGAGGCACCCAGCCATGACATACAATTTATGAAAAAGCTTGTTGAGTATGAATCTGTGGATCTAGAGGTATGTCGTATCACAGTTCACAAATTCAAAAATCATTTATGGTATTTATCCCCAAAGCTTGTGCTTTTGCTTTTTTCGATGAAGGGTTATCTGTTGAAACTAAAATGAAAATGGTACAGAATCTAGGGAAAGACGGTACTCAAGAAAAGGGTGTCAAGCGAATCATGCTAAAAAATGATGATATTCAAGGACTAATAGATAAGTCTATTGAGGACTTCATGTCAGAAGACAGCAAACAGTTTTTTGAAAGATTTAATATTCACACAGATTTCCTCAGTACAGATCTGGCTTCCTGCCCTGAAAGTGAAGTGTTTAAGAAAGCCTCAGTTGTTGTGCATCAATTAAAGGTGGTCAATGACACAGCTGAAAGAGGGGTTAAGTTGATAGAGGACTACAAGAAAATACTAACAAAAAATGAAGACCAGAAACAATTTCTATTGCAAGTTGTCACTGACTGCAGATGTCGATATCCTGATGCAAAAGAAGGAGACTGTAGCCAAAAAATGGAGTGAGATTATTTGTTTTCCATTTGTTGATATTTCTGCCATTATCTGTACATAATCTGTATTTTATTTCGGATTGTAATGAACAAACATTCCACAAATAACGCACGGTATCATCTTTTGGAATGTTTAATTATGCATTAAAAGCAGAGTTTTTCGTGCAGTAATGAATAGTACAAGTTATCAAGTATTTTATTGTACCCTTGCATTGGTATTATGAAATTTTAACTGCTAATTCCACAAGTTAAAGTGCAGCTGTTGCAATCAAAGTTTCGCAACTTTTTTTTTGGCATCTTGCCAAGAATCTTGCATTACGCTAACAGTGAGATAGTTTAAGAAGGGAAAAGAGCCTAAGTGGCAAGAAAACGAAAGCTGTCCCTTATAGCATGGCTGGAGGCACGTGTTATTATCGTTCAATTGCAATAAAATTTTACAGATATTATTTTTTCCTGAATTGGAACAATTTTGAGGGGTGAGACTTAAACATTTCAGAAGTTGAATAATTTGGGCCACCCTAATATCCACACATATACTTGGGAAAATCGTACTCTTGGTCAAAAGAATGTGATAGATTTTGTTGTCTACGATCAGCGTCTGAAACACTTAGTTGCTGACACCCCTGTGATGAGAGGTGCAGATGTTGGTTCTGATCATTACTTGGTAGTGTCACGAGTGAAACTTAATGTTGGTTGGAGGAAAAGGAATAGGAAGAGACCCAGGATAGAAAGAATAAAGGTTGATAGGCTCCTTGCAGATCATCAGTGTTATTCTGACTTACTCAGAGAACAACTGAAAGAGCTGGTCAGGTGAGTGGGATGTAGAAAAAAGTGGGAATGTTTTAAGAACTGTGTCACTGCTGCTAAAGAGGTCTGTGGCACCACAATAGTTGGTAACAATAGAGGTGATGCTTGGTGGAATAGTGAGATTGAAGAGGCAGTAAATAGAAAGAAGGAAGCCTATTTGGGGATGTTGCAAGGTAGAGTCTGTGGATGAATATCGCTGTAAGAAGCGTGAAGCTGCTAAACTGGTTCACCACAGTAAGGTAAAAGATAGGAAGGAGAAAGTGGAAAGCCATGAACTGGCTTTTTGGAAAGATAGGAAGTCTTTCTGGAAGTACACGAGACTCGGGAAAAATAGGGGAAACAAAGTCGTGTGAAGAATGAGATCGGGTAAATGATATGGGAGCCCAATGAGTTAAGTGAAAGATGAGGTGAATACTTCTGTGAGTTATTAGATCAGGAAAGCAAAGATGATTCTGAGACAGACGCAGATGATGTCACAATGAGGGATGGAGGCATAGGAGGGATCTCAAGAGAAGTGTATAAAGCTCTAAAATCTCTTCAGAATGGTAAGGCTCCGGGAGTTGATGGCATAACTGCAGAGATGTTGAAATATGGTGGTGACTCTGTAATTGACTTGTTAACTGAAATTTGCCAGTTGTGCTTGGGAGTTAAGAATGGTTCCTCGGGATTGGAAGGATGCTAATATTGTTTCCTTGTATAAGGGAAAAGGTGTTCAGACTGAATGCAAGAACTATCGTGGTATTAGCGTACTGAGTGTGCCAGGGAAGAAAGTGTTTGGTAAGGTTGTTATTGAAAAAGTATGGGGTCTTATATCAGAGAAAGTGTGGGATGTTCAGAGTGGTTTTATGCCTGGTAAAGACTGTGCTAACCAGATTTTTGCATTACGCACGCTGATTGAAAAGTATCTGGCTGTTGGGAAGAAAGTTTTTACTGCCTTCATGGATTTAGAGAAAGCTTATGACCGAGTGAATAGGACACTTTTGTGGAAGGTATTGAATTAATATGGTGGTACTGGGAATCTACTTAATAGTGTAAAAGCCATGTATGCAGGTAGTAGAGCTTGTGTACGAGTAAATGGTGTTTTATCAAAATGGTTTTCTATTGGTGCAGAAGTTAGACAAGGTTATGTAATGTCACCATGGCTGTTTAATGTATTTATGGACGCATGCATGCGTGATGCCAAAATAGATAATAGTGGTTTATGTATTGGTGATATTTGTGTGTGCAGATTGCTGTATGCTGATGACACTGTCCTGTTGGCAGAGAGCAAAAGTGAGTTGCAGAGTATGTTGACTCGGATGCACGAAGTTTGCATGAAATTCAAACTGAGTATAAATAAGGGAAAAACCAAAGTTATGGTGTTTGAGAGAGGAATGGGTAGCACTGAATGTAATGTAAGTATAAATGGCACTGTGATTGACCAGGTGAGTGAGTTTGTGTATTTAGGAAGCATGTTTGACAGAGAGAACAAAGTGGATGGTGAAATCAATAGGCGAGCGAATTCTTCTTTGAAAGTCATAGCTGCTCTGGGAGGTTTTCACAGGAATGATGGGTTCTCTAGAGAGTCCCGCATGGCTGTGTATGAAACTAATTGTTCCTACTCTGATGTATGGCAGTGAAACCTGGATACTGCAGAAGAAACCTAAGGAGTTGTTTGTGTGCTGGAGAAATGCGTTACTTACGTGGGGTTTGTGGCAAGACACTGTCTGATTGTGTGAGGAATGAAGATGTGTTGCAGTTGTGTGATATGAAGCAAAATGTTGTTAGTAAGGTGGAGACCAATATGCTTCGGTGGTTTGGCCATGTTGAAAGAATGAGTGATGAAATGCTTACTAAGAAAATCTTTTTAGCCCAAGTGGCAGGAAGGAAAGGCAGAGGAAGGCCAAGGAAGACATAGGTGGATCAGATTCAGGAGTGTCTGCATGAGAAAAAGATTATGAGTATGAAGTATAAAATATCTTGTGTATGGCATGTAATGGAGATCAGTGAAGCATGAGTTGTTTGTCAAGATCGCTGTAAATGGCGTGTAATGGATATCAGTGAAGCATGAGTTGTATGTCAAGATCGCTGTAAATGGCGTGTAATGGATATCAGTGAAGCATGAGTTGTATGTCAAGATCGCTGTAAATGGAGAAGTTTGATACGACAACAGTAAGTAAAAATATCTGGTAGTTTGTATTTATTTTTGGAGCTAACCTCTGAATCTCAGAGAACAGCTTAGTGATATGTATGTATGTATGTATGTATGTATGATGTGTATTAAAGGCTGCCACAATATCATCACCAGATGAATTGTATTCTTCATCATTACAAATTATCAATTCATTAATTCCATCGGCAGTTACGTTTCTCTTCTCCAACCTTTTTACATTATTTTTTCCCATGATATTAAAGAGCAGTTATTTCTAAGTTTAACAGGGTGGCAACAGACCTTGAAAATCGGGAAAAGTCAGGGAAATTTGCGACAAATCATAGGGCTGCCAAACCTGCTCCAATTGCGACAGCTCGCGTCAAAATGTTGTTCTTGCACCATTCTGCTAAAAAATTGCGATTTTAACGAAATTCGCACCACTTTTGCGCCAAAGGTTAAAATTTACCAGTCATCAATATTTTAGTGTGATCTTACATTCGAAATCGATTCGGCGGTTAATTCGTACGTGAGATTCTTCCGCGGATTCGTGGTCTCCTCCCTTTTTTTTTTTTTTTTTTTTTTTGTCATTTTTGAGATTGATGCAAAAGTGAAGAAATTTTCGAGGTATTAGTTTTTTCTTGGGGGGGGGGGGGGATAGTATTCCATCTGGGGACGTTGTTTTGTCTTTTTAAACTTTCGGAAACGGAGTGCAGATTTTTCCCGTAATAGTATTTTTTTCTCTCTCACGATGTTGCTTCTGTTCAGTATTGTTGCTAAGTATAATTTCATTGCATAATTTCAGCTTGAAATTGTAGGCAACGATTTCCAAAAACTGAAGTTAGGCCACCCGAAAATTTCCCCGTAATCTTCGGCCACGAGATTCTTATACGCTGATTCGAGGAATTCCGTCTTTTTTTGTTATCATTTGGACCATACACGAGATCGGTGCACAACTGAACTGAAATTTTGGTAGGATTGGTGGTGGGAGAATCGTTTTCTCCGTCGGAGGACAGAATTTCATCCTTCGAAAACTGAAAGTAGACGGAGGTAAGATTTCTCTCGTAAGCGTAGTTTTTTTTTTTTTTTTCCTGGGATGTTTCTTCTACCCAGTATTGTTAGATATCATTTTATTCCATAAATATTTGTATTTCAGCTTGAAAATGTTGGGTAAATTTCCGAAAACGGAAGTCGGACTGAGCGAGGATTTCTTCCATAATTGTATCCCCCCCCCCCCAAATTAAAAAGTTCATCTTTGTTTTTTTCTAACCATACAACAAAAACAGTAATTACATATTATTTATTCTTCCTAGGTGTATATTCACAAGCGTTCAGTAACAATAGCAACAGTTCTTGGATGCGGCAGCATCCTATTTGTGTTACGCTTAAAATATTGCAGGTCATGTAGTTTTCAATAAATCATGGGTAGTACAATTGTTTTCCCATTTATTTCACTGTAGGAACGACAGAAATGCTAATTAACAGTCATAAGAGAAGCAGTAAAATGTCAACAAACCTTAAATATAAAAAATTTTCATAGTTCATAAAATAATGGTAATTAAGTATATAAACATAACTTAAAGCACAGCATGGACTTAAAACAATTAAAAATGCTATCATTAGCTGCTCCAAAACCTGAGTTCTGCTCCAAATTGCATATTTTCCCGCTCCAAGAATTGCTCCGAAACATGGTAGGGGCACTAACACCCCTGAAATCAAATGAAGTCAGGAATTTTTATTTCCATCGTCCTAGCTCATTTTGCCAGCGATAAAACATTGGATGTCGTTTTAGCCAAATATATTTGCAAGTTCTATGTATGCAAACTGTTACATTAGAATGGTGTAGTTTTATTGTCAAAGTAGCCGTGTTTTCATAGACTCAAGCTCCTCCAACGCACCCTTCTTAATCAATCCACAATTCCACATCTGCTACCCTAATGTCAGCACAGTGTTTCTGGAATGGCTTCATGTTGTTACCTAAATATACATCATTCAGATGGAATTACGTGTGCGTGCACGATAAGAAAAAAATAATAAAAGGATTTTTAATAATGCGTTAATAAAAGGAAAACAATTTGGGAATCCGATTGTTTTTAATTCTTTGTTTATATGTATTGTTTTTTCTTTTATTATTTACGGTGTAATGGTATAAATTATTTACTTTGTGTGCTTTGTAGCATTGTTTGCATTGGACGGATGGCTGCCGTGTGCATTATTTATTTTTTCTTATCTTTGTTTGGGTACTAATGTTCGTTATCGGGAATCGCGATTTACATATGCTTTGCATTTTCTCTCAGTTGGCTTTAGGAGCAACCTTGAAGGGGGCATCCACTACGCAAGACCAGCCAGGTTTTCAGGAAATTTCGCGGAATTTTGTCCTCCTTCAATTTAGTAACCTCTTGTTCTAACGGCAGCAGCTGTTTGTGGATTTTTTCTGTCAGAAAAGTGTTTTTTGCCCACCACCAGCAGAATTCTATGTTGCAAAGCAGATATAAGGAAGTAAATAAGATTTATTTGTGTTTTTTGTTGTATATGTTGAAGTTTCATTTGCAGAATTTAGAATGCTGATTAGCGTATTTAATAAATGTGAATTTCAGCATCTTTAATGTTGTGCAAAATGGATGCCGCCTGTGTTAAGTGCAGTTTGATAGCTCCTTTCATATCACCGTGTCCTAAAAAAGCAATATTCGGCAATCTTATTTTTTAGAACAAATGGTCTTTATTTTTTAGAACAAATGCAGATGTTTTATGAGATTCTCGGAACCTAGCGTTTTACATCTTTTGAAAACAAGTATCAGTTCTTGAATAGCAGACAGAACTTTGTTTTTCACATTTCGGAACTTTAATCTTGTTTAATTTTACTTTTGATCTGTGGAGTGATGTATAATAGTCATTTTCGTTGTTGATTTTTTAAATTTTATTTTATGCCATTTTAAAACAACGTAAAATATGACGAAAAAAATCAGTGTGATGTTTTCATTTGTGCTGCTTGTTTTCTGACATAGTATTATCGAATTCACTGATGAACGCAGGTGGCAGTTGTTACCCATATTGGTGTAACTAGCATAAATTGCAACATTATTACATAGATGAAAATGTGCTGATTAGGCTCTCTGCGAATCCCACCATGTAACTTGAGAACACTATCATGATGCTAAGGACTTATGTAATGGCAAATGCAATCTGAAAAGAGTTAAAGGGCCCAAAACCGACCTTGTTTGTGAAAACTTAAGTAAAAAAAGGTTTATTATTATTTTCCTGTGTGTTCATTAACTTTTCTGGTTTGTATACAATGGTCAGGGAAAAAAGTGCATTTTCACCTGGAAAACCATGAAAAGTCAGGGAATTTTTTGTTCATGATTTTGTAGCCACCTTGTTTAATATATGTCCAATCTTTCAGTAGCTTTATTTATTTATTTTTCTAAGCTAACCATGAATTGTTTTTATTTGATGTCCATGATGAACATTATTTAAATGCTTTTACAAAAGTTTCTACCAAATGGATTGCAAGGAAGTGTCAGTGAAATTCTCTTGGCCAAGTCGACATCAAATACTGATTGCTCTCTTTGGCAAACCCCCCCCCACCACCACCACCACCACCACCACCACCACCACACACACACTATGTCACTATGTCTCACTGTATCACCAGGCACTTGTGGTGGATGCCCCTACACAACTGCATTAAATAGGTGTTATGTTCAAGGCAACTGTCTCAGGGAATGGTCTTGCCTACAGATAGGGTACTTTTTCCATAGTGAAAAGGAGTCTAAGGATTTTAAGTTTATGGTACATGTATTTTCAAGGAAGGTGAAAATTAAAAAAAAAAATATCTCAAAAGACTGAGTTTAAATGTAAAGAATTGACAAGCTATCTTGGAATACCTTACAAAAATTGCAATTCTACTGTACATTTTATTTATTTATTCATTCGTTCATTCATTCAATCAATCAATCAATCAATCAATCTTACAGCGATACAATCCATAATGATGCACCCGAGGGCTGGGGTTAGGAATCTCCTTTTGCTAAAGTATGTCAGTTAATAAGAAAAACATACAAAATACTTGGAGAACCTGTAGTGTAGAATCTCATGGCAGTTCGATATTGTATGAACTAATAAACAAATGAGATGTATTATTCATATATTACTCAGATTACAAACTCTATTCACATTTTTTCACACGTGAGGAGCAAAGTTCCATTTTAATGGTGGTAACCAAAGCACAAGAATTAACACAAAAAAGGAGGGTGGACGTTATAAAATTGAAGCACTTCGGAAGACAAACAGTATATATGCTAGAAAAGTAATTTAAGTCATGCAGGCAACACAGTTCTGTATAGATAGATGTAGCACAGTCCAACACGGCTCCGCTGTCTAACACAGCCCCGTATCACTTCAAAAGCCTAGGACTCGCAATTGTACGTTTAAATATGCAGACAATGGACAGAGGAGATCCCATCTGATGGGATCCCCTCTGTCCACACTGTTTGCGGAGGTAGTGCTACAGGAGATAGAATACAATGTGGTCCCTATGTTTGCTAATGATATAGCCTTATATGGGAGATACAGTCGACGACACCTTTTTAATTTTCAGAAAGTCAAACCAAGAAGTAATTGAAACCATCTGAAAAACCTTCAGTAGTTACTACCCAACTATTAATTTCACCAAAGTAAAACAAAATAATGAACTACCCTTTTTGGATGTTGTTGTTTTCAAGAAAGAGCAGCAGGTAGAATTTAGAGTCTTTAGAAAGAGTACTTGCACTCCTGTATTTATACCTGAAAATTCATTCCATCCGTGGGCCCCATAAGATTTCAACATTTAACACAGTGAGCATTTGCCTTATGCAGCACTAGTAGGCTTCGAAACGAGGAATTGAATTGGATCACTAATATAGCTCTGAAATACGAGTATAAGAGCAAGATGATCAACAAATTGATTTATAAACTTAAACATCAACCAAGATCACAGAATGAAGAAGCAACATATTGTGGCACTTTTTCTTACTTCTCTGCCATTTCCTCCCTATTACGGAGGGAATGCAGCAGAGTTCAGAAAGACATTGGAATAAGTGTTACCACTTATGGTGACATCCTCATAAAGAACAAAGCACCAAAAAACCCACAAAACAAGACAGGAGTTTACATTATCCCAATACTGCATCAAGATGGAACGGCATCTGAAAAACACTGTCGGTAGCACTAAAAATCAACTCTAGTTCCAGATTAAACAACATATGGACAATTGGAGAAATCAAGAAAAAAAAAGACAGCTTTTGTTGAATATTGTATTGATAATAAATATATTTCAGATTTTCAAAATGTCAAAATTATTACAGACCAGAATTCCAAACAAATAAGATTCTCTGAGGCTTTGATTATTGAAAAGACATGGGAGAATAATTGCAACAGAGCTAACCCTGTCGACATCCCACCTTGGAAGCAAATTATGAAAGATGAAGTAGATTGTAAATATAGAAAAAGATATAAATCCAGCCAACATGGTATTCGATTTAGCAAACCTCAACCCCCATTCGATAATCCGGATTCAAATCTACATGTCGGCTTACAGCAACTTGCTAATGAAATGCTTAATGGAGCGAGTTCAACATGTAACCCCAATGATGATGTAGACAGTAGCATGACAGCCACAGATTGGCAGTTTCCAGATATATCTACCCTCTCCACCAGCGAAACTACCAAATTACAGCTTGATAATGGTATGAACATATACCAAAATGCATAGCGTGTGCCTCAATATCGCACAGATGTTTTCTTGCACTTTGTGAAGAAGCGGAGTTTTGACCTTTATAGCCAAGTGGGGAATTTTTCTCATTTTTATCTGTCATCTATTTTATACTGCTGCACCAAATGTATTTTTAGATGTGATCTTTTGAACATTTTAACTATCAAACTGTCTGCATATTTAAACTTAAAATTGCGAGTCCTGGGCTTTTGAAGTGATACGGAGCTGTGTTGGACTGTGCTACATCTATACAGAACTGTGTTGCTTGCATGACTTAAGATACTTTTCTAGCATATATACTGTTTGTCTTCCAAAGTGCTTCAATTTTATAACTTCCACCCTCCTTTCTTCTGTTAATTCTCGTGCTTTGGTTACCACCATTAAAATGGAACTTTGCTCCTCACATGTGAAAAAATGTGCATAGAGTTTGTAATCTGAGTAATGTGTGAATAATACATCTCATTTGTTTAGCAGTTTCAGCACATTACAATTGACCATATTCTCATGGTTATAATATTGTATGAGCTGAGATGTGGGTCACAATGCATTGTAGTATTAGTGAATAAACTTTCCAGTTAGCCACTTTTTTGTGGTTAAGCCTGATAGTGCACCCTGTACTGATGAGCCAGCATCAAGAAATGACTGTACCACAAAACTACAGAGAGCAACCATCACAGCTACTAAGTCAACTCCCCTGGGAAAAATATTAAATCATACTGCTACAGACTGGGAAAGTCTAATTTCAGTCATCAGATCTGATCACATCAGCATCATCACTCACTAAGCTGTTATCTGAAAATCAAAGGTTAGCTTGTCAAAGTAACATCACTTGCCAAATTGAAGTTACTGATGATGATAGATTTTACTTACATTTTATGTATCAAGTGTCTCCAGTTCAGTGATCTTGGCATACAACTCAAGTTTCACATGCAACTATCATGTCTCACCCCCTCCTGCAAGACCTTTCATACTAATTACCTTTTTCTATTGCAGATGTTCCTAAATCTGGTCCTGCTATGAATTTCTTAGCATTCCTCTAACTTGACTGTGCTTTTCTTTTTCCTGTTCTTTCAACTTTTATATGATTTGCAAGATTTAAAGAAGAACTAATCAGATTTTAGATCATGGTTATTTGAATTTCAAGTGTTTTCATCTTGTTAACTTAAGAAATTTTCAGTCTCCTTAACCTGTGGTGACATGTGTGCTCAAGTACATAATAATGTTTGTTATGATCATTATTATACACTAGATCACACATCAGTAGTCACTATTATTACACGAAATGAGAAAATAGATCCTTTTCTGATTCTTTTCTGTCAAGTTACTTTGTGTTGTCATTTGTGACGTACTGAAATTAAAAGGGGAAAATTTGGCTTCAAACATGAATTTAAGTAACTGTTCTTTTTTCTTCAAATTATTTTGTTACCTATCATTGTCTTCCTTTCAGTTACCATCATAATAATAATCTTTATCTTTCATGTAATGAAGTGGGGATTTTAGAGTTTTTACCTGTAAAATGTTATCTCAGCATTTTTATGAACATTTCTGTTATTTTCAATGCTTTTAGGATGAACCGCTATCCATACCATATGAAGAAGCATTAAAAAATGCTCAGACTCTCTCTAGTTATGAAGATAATAGAGACAATTTATCTCAGCAGGTAAATAGACTTCCTTTTTGCATGAATTGTTTTTTTGTTTTTGTTTTTCCTGTCCTGTGCAGGTTAGATGTTATAATTTTTGTTAATATTCCTGTTTAAGTGTAATTAATAGTGGTTTTGTTAGCACAGTAATTACCATCAAGTAGTTTCTTAACTATATACTTTCTTATAACTGGAGTTGCATATATTACAGCAGTTGTTTCTTTGGAAAGTTTGTACTGGAAACTTGCAGATGGGGAAACACATTAAGTATCTTGCAGATATTATGCACACATTTCAGTGAAACATGTGTACACAAATGTGGAGTCAACTACTGTATAGTGCCACATAGTGGCTGTTTGTGTGCTAATGATCTAAGTACACTGACTGTCAACTTACTGGTCGTGTATTCAGTTACTTATATATGTGTACAGGGTAATCAGAAAATAGATTACCTAACTTATTCCCGATGTGTGTGTGTAGTGAACCAAAAGCTTTTCCTCTTTTGTGTGCACACAAATCTAATACTCCCTATATGCGTACACACACACAAACACACCTTGTAATCTCTCTATAAATGCTGTCTTCCAGAACAGAGACTGGGCTTTCAGAATTCTGTAGTTATTGGCATATTTTCACTGTATTCCATGTAATCACTTCCTTTAGAAAACTTGAAAATTTTCATTGTCCTGAAGCGGTAATCGAACCCACACCTCCCGATTTCCGGTCAAGCATGCTAGTCATTACACTGCCCAAGACAAGGAAATTCCAAGCAACTGAGCGTAGATATCTGAGAACCTTCAGATTTGCGCTAGTCGAAGCTATTCACACTCTTTTTATGGAAGATAGCATTACAATGCCTACCATGTATTTATGAAGAATTATTTCTTTGGGGAAATTCGTTTCCCAATTGTATACTTTCATCACTGGAATTTGTGACCTACATCTGACCCTGAATGTGAGATAAGGTCCTGAGACACTACGATGGGGCAGGAATAGCTTCGACTAGCACAAATCTGAAGGTTCTCGGATATCTACGTTCAGTTGCTTGGAATTTCTTTGTCCTGGGTAGTATAATGACTAGCATGCTCGACCAGAAATCGGGATGTGCGGGTTCGATTCCCTCTCCAGGACGATGAAAATTTTCAAGTTTTCTGAAGGAAGTGATTACATGGAATACAATGAAAATATGCCAATAACTACAGAATTCTGGGGTAATGAAGCCCAGTCTCTGTTCTGGAAGATAGCATTACAGTGCCTACCATGTATTTATGAAGAATTATTTCTTCGGGGAAATTTGTTTCCCAATTGTATGTTCTCTATAAATAATCCAAATTTTGTGGGTTTGAAAGACATCTGGTGAAATAAGTTTTATGCAGTTTGATTTTGACATCTTAGAGATTATTGAAGAATCTTTGTATCAGAAATGATAGGCTAGGAGTCCTTTAAAGCTGAAAAAATTGCTTTTATTTAGGGACATGCAGTTTGCCTGTAGGAGATGTTGCAATGCGAAGTCATGTATTAGTAAATTAGTAATATTTGCATTGTTGTTAATGGGCTATTCCATGTCAAGTGATCCAATTATTAATGAATTTTTAACCTCATATTTTCCAATTTTCATAACATTTTGTACACTTGTTAAATGATCAAAACTAAGTTTTATTTTATTTCATCCCGTGAGTTATGAGGGTTTAAAATTTCAAAAAATTGACAATTTCTGCCTTTCTGGACTACACAAAAACCTAAAACCTCAGCCCAGAATTCAAATATTTCAAAACTAAAAATACCACTCTCTTCAGAAATCCATGGGCTTTAATATGATATGCCACATGATAGACTTATTTTAAACTTTAAAATTAAGTTACAAAATTTAAAATTTTGAAGTGATTTAAAAAGAAAGAGTAAAATTTTTTCAAAAAAATTGTATTGATTATTTCATATTTCTAAAAGCTTTCTGCAAAATTTCATCTTGGAATCTCAATGGAATCGCATTTTAAAAAAATATTTTGCACCACGTCTGCCTTATTAGGCTCTGTTTAGGATAAGTGGGTCTTATTAGAGTACAATAAAACAAAATAAACAAGATTTCAAAGCATAATATCAGTTATTTCAGGCATTTCTTTAAAAAGTTATTCAATTAAAAAGTATCTGAAAAGCTATTCAGGCTTTTCTTAAAATCAAGGTTGGTTGTGTTCCGGGTTTTGGCGATTTTTCATACCCGGAATTCCGGATGTTTAGCTTTGAAGACATTTTTAAAACTGTTAAATTTTGAGTTCTAATAAGCGACAAAGTAAAGAAAAAAATTTTTAAACTATTCATGGCAAAAGCATTTACTAAAAAAAAAAAAAATTGCTTTTCACCAATGAATTAATGTGATAATAATATTGTCTTCCTCGCTGATGCAGCAGACTCGAGCTTAACGCCTGAAGTCTCAACATGAAGCCGGCAGTTCGTGCTGTGGTTGTCCGTTGTTCTGTGGGAAGGGCATGCGCGTAAATACTCGGTCATTTCGTCGGTGCTTCTGCTCCTTGATGCAAGAAACCGGTTTTTCGCTCTGATGAGTGATGTGGGGTTGATTGGAACGTGGAGTTGGCGGGGGGAGCAAGTTATGAAGCAAATAAAGTACATGACTCGCGCGTCTGCACCTACGTGTAGGAGCAGCCTGCCTCATTGTATTAGTAAGTCGGTGACAGAGGAGGTGTCTTTGTTTCCCTGCTGAAACGTTTGTGGTTTTTTGTTTAGACAAAAGTGATGGTTTTGTGTGTGTGTGTGTGTGTGTGTGTGTGTGCGTGTGCGCCAAAGCCTGTTGAAGCAATTATAATGGCTACTTATAATAGTAAAGGTTCTTCTTCCTCTTCGGTACACAAACAAGACACTGCAAATGAAGGATGTTGTAAACGTAAACGTCAGCCTGATAGTGTCTCCGCTAAAAAAAAAATGAAAATTGCACAATTTTTTAAGACATAGTGTTATTTTCCTATTAGTAGTTCTAATTCTGACTATTAGATAGCTCTAATCATTCTACTATTCTCTTTTACATGTAATATTTCAAAATAACTTGTACAATATTCTAGAGGATAATGCTTACCTTGGCATTCCTTGCTAGCGATGAGAAACATTTCACACACATGTTTTCCGGTCTTTGTTGATGTTATTGTCCTAAAGTCCGTTGTATGAGATGAACCGCTTTACTTCACACACTTTTTGCTGGGTATACTCAGTGGACCTTCGCTTTAGGTTTCAAACACATCAACTTTTACTGTTCTTTATACTCAAAATTTTCGCCCAGTCTCTGGGCATCCTCGGGAGCGTGGCGACTTTTTCACTGATGTTCGTGGTTAACTTCGCGCTAATGGAGTCCGATACTCCTTATTGCCATTCGTCGAATATACTTTCTTGGATACATTTTGTTATCAAGCCCGGCTAGCGCCATCTATGTTTCATTAATATAACTTTTTTTTTTTTCCTATCCCGGTTTTCTTGGGGTTTTTTTGTCGGTTTTTCTTTTGTTGTGTTCTTTTTCTTGTCTTATTAGTTCTTTCCACAGGCTAGATAATATGCTAGGGTTGTTCTGGTTACATACCCTTGTTTTATTTTTATAGATTAAGATTGCTTCTTCCCTCCTCATTTGCCTTTCAGATTTTTTATTCCTTTTTAGCATTTTAATTTCATCAAATTTTGGGAAAGTCTGGTTTTCAATGCAGAATTGCACTAAAGCAGTTTTGGCTTATTCTTTTTGCCAGTTAGATATGTTTTGTTTAAGTCTTTTTTTTAAAGTGTTTTTCGTACTTCCAATGTACGATATTGAGGGTATGTGTGCAATTAGAATTTCGTAGGATCCTGATTCTTCTAGTATTTTTTCCTCTGTTTTTTTGTTAAGTCATATTTTTCAAGGTGTTCACTGAGCTTCCTAGTTGTAAGTCATATTTAGCACATTGCCTATTGATTTCTTTACTAACTCCTTCCAAGTATGGGAAAGCATTCAAAGTTATTTTTGTTTTTCTTTAGTTGAATGTCCAGGAAGGATAGGCGAGCTAACTATAGAGTTTGAAGAGGATAATCGCCTATCCTTCCTGGACATTCAACTAAAGAAAAAAAAAACTTTGAATACTCTGTGTTCAGGAAAGCAACTTACATACCTGTACTGATACCATACTCGTCGCACCACCCAATGATACATAAAAAAAAACAGCATAGTAAACTTGATACGGCGAGCGTACACACACACATCTAACAACAGGCTAAAAAATCAAGAGATAGAGTTTATGTCGAAAATAGCACAGGAGTATGGTTGCTTGAGTAAGCTAATTAAAAAATGGATACATGAGAGTAAAAAGCATATGACTCAGAGAAAAGAAGGCCAAGAAGTACACAACCAAAGGAAGATGAGGAATAAAAATTGAAATACATTGGTGCTTTCCCATACTTGGAAGGAGTTAGTAAAGAAATCAATAGGCAATGTGCTAAATATGAGTTATAACTAGGAAGCTCAGTGAACACCTTGAAAAATATGACTGTTAACAAAAAAACAGAGGAAAAAATACTAGAAGAATCAGGATCCTATGAAATTCCAATTGCACACATGCCCCCAATATCATACATTGGAAGTACGAAAAACAGGTTAAAAAAAGACTTAAACAAAACATATCTAACTGGCAAAAAAAAGAAGCCAAAACTGCTTTAGTGCAATTCTGCATTGAAAACCAGACTTTCCCAAAATTTGATGAAATTAAAATGCTAAAAAGGAATAAAAAATCTGAAAGGCAAATGAGGAGGGAAGAAGCAATCTTAATCTATAAAAATAAAACAAGGGTATGTAACCAGAGCAACCCTAGCACATTATCTAGCCTGTGGAAAGAACTAATAAGACAAAAAAAGAACAACAAAAGAAAAACTGACAAAAAAGACAAGATCACTGGGATAGGAAAAGAAATTAAAAAAAAAAATCTTATTTTAATGAAGCATAGATGGCGCCAGCCAGGCTTGATAACAAAATGTATCCAAGAAATTATATCTGACGAATGGCAACAAGGAGTATCGGACTCCATTAGCGCGAAGTTAACCACGAACATCGGTGGAAATGTCGCCACGCTCCTGAGGATGCCCAGAGGCTGCGGAAAAATTTCGAGTATAAAGAAAGGTAAAAGTTGACGTGTTTGAACCCTAAAGCGAAGATTCACTGAGTATACCCAGCGAAAAGTGTGTGAAGTAAAGCTATTTATCTCATACAACAGACTTTAGGACAATAACATCAACAAAGACCGGAAAACATGTGTGTGAAATGTTTCTCATCGCTAGCAAGGAATGCCAAGGTAAGCATTATCCTCTAGAATATTGTACAAGTGTTATTTTATTAGTAAATATAACTTTAGATTAACACCACACCAGACTGATATGGTTTTTTTTATTAATAAATGGAATTTTAGATCAACATCCAATTTGCTAAATGTACTGTTATTTTATTAGTAAATAGAACTTTAGATCAAAACCACCTGACTGAAACTGAACGACTAAAATTTCCGTTAAAAAAAGATCAATATCCTATGAAAAAGAGGAGTTGCCCTTCTAGTAACATAAAAATTTGACTGCAGATTTTCTTGTTTTATTTATTTGCCAAATGGGTATTTTTACAATTGGAAAGAAAGGCAAAACTTTTTTAAAAGGTATGTTATGTGTGTAATTGGTTTATTTTATACAAATGCAACATTTTTATTAACATTCTTAGTGTGGTATATGTTAAAGACACTATCATGTAGTTGGCAAAATCAAAGTTATTTAAATTTCACTGAAGGAATTCCCAAATTAATACTGCAAGCTCAACCCAAAAATAATTTACTGTTGTGAGCAAAAGGTATAGGTAGGTAGTAAATACTTCCCAAAGTGAAACCATTTTATCTTTCGAAGTATCGGTAACAGCTTTGCTCATAAGTATAATAATTAGAGGTACTAATAGTAACAGAAATGATTTGTTGTGGTAAGGTGTGTGGGGGGGGGGGGGATTTACTCACACATGTTCATTTATGTCTTGAGTTTATGCATTTGCGCCGTTGGGAGACGCCGATGATTTCAGGGTTTTGTGCCTTGCCTTGCAAACACTTGAACGAGCACTGACTGGCTTTGATGTGTATGGACAAGCTGTGGCTTGTTGTACAGGGCTCAGTGGTGAGTTGACCCTCAGTCTTCCCTTAGCTGTTGTGTTGATCTTTTGGTGTTTTTATGCTCCAGCTGTTTTATTGACATATTGGTGGGAATGCACAAGTTTTGAGCTTGAGCTATATCTGGGACAAGTTAACTAGTTTTACTAAATTTTATTGTGAATCTGAGGTGTGCTAATTATATTTTTACTAAAGACTGTGGTTGCAACAGGAAAAAAAACATGTCTAATTTAATATATTGCTGTAATCCTTTTAGTAAAATCTGTCACAAGACTGTAAAAAATGTAAGGCCTGTTCAACATTGGATGTGCAAAATGCACCCAGAGATTAATACTGACATGAAGATATGTGAGGGTTGCTGAAAACAGCTGGCAAAGGAAAAGAAAGAAGAAATAATGAGTTGAGACAGCCATATGTTGAAGCTGAAGTACTGTTCATAGAAACAAATATGGCAATTGAATTTTTGAACAAGTCTTTGTCATGTATTGGGGAATCTCCAATTGCAAAGAAAATGATAATACATGAACCACGATACTACAAAAGAAAACTAGAAAATGCGAAGGAGTCTTATTACTACATTTGTCAAAGACAAATCATCTTCTGATTTAAGGGTCACACAGTCCTCTGACAACTATTAGTCTGCTTAGACAACTCAGATAGTGAAGAATTTGGCACATATTAAAAAATAATTAAACAACTTAAAGAAAATCCTCCAAATACATGGCATCAGTGAATAAACAAAGACATCGCTCTTTCCACATTTAAGCAACACACAGCAAACCGCATAAAAATTTTTGGTTGCTGTGTGTTGCTTAAACGTCGAAAGAGTGATGTCTTTGTTTATTAGCTTAAAGAAAGGTTCAAACAAACACAGATGAGAAGTGAAAATTTTCTTATTTTGACTGTTCTTCCCAAGAGTTGGTCTTGTAAAAGAATTAAAAAAGAATTCTCAATAAGTGACTGAATTGTGAGGAAAGCAAAAGCCATATAAGGAATTTTGTCTATATTAGATCCAAAAATAAGCAAAATATTAGATATTGAAGTTCAAGACAAAGTCAAAACATTTTATAACAGCGATGATGTAAGTCAAATAATGCCTGGAAAAAAGGGCTGTGTGACTCTTAAAACAGAAGATGAAACATCCATATGTCTGCAGAAAAGACTTATTTTAGGAAACCTTTAAGAATTATATACCAACTGCTTAAAACGGTTCATCTAACAGTTAAAATTGACTTTTCAAAATTTGCAAAACTTCGACCAAAGAATTGCATTGTTGAAGGGGCAAGGGGTACTCATTGTGTTTTTGTATGTACCTACCATCAGAATGTTAATGATAATTGGTGGAAAATTGAAAGACAACTCTGAATGATGGATCTGAGCTTAATGACTACAAAGCATGTATTGATAAAATAATTGGGCCGCAGGTGGCCTAGTGGGCAACGTTCGTGACTGCCATGGAAAAGACCTCAGGTTCAATCCCAGCAGGTACGAACGCTCGATCCACTAAATAGCCGCCGTGCGTCGGATGGGCACGTTAAGCCGTCGGACCCCGGGTACTGGCCCCCGGTAATAAATAAAGGCGTCTTCCTCCCCCTTTCTACTTCGCTTCCGTGTCACTTTCCTATCGAGCACTCTAGCCCAAATCTCCTAGCTTCCTATTTCTAAAGGTTGTTTAAGACCTGGGGTCAGACACTCCCTTCCTAAAATCCTCTACAATCAATCAATGATAAAATAATGTTGCCAAGTTGCTACTTCTCAGTGTCATTTGGGTAGCTGTAAGCGTTGTCCAGTGATAGAAACCTGAAAGGAACAGCTGATGAACAATATGGAAGAGATGAAAGAAGCATCACGTACCAACAGTGGGTGTCAGTCGATTGATATACATCTGAGACATTAATGAAGCCTGCAGAAGAATTTATTGAACATTTGTGTGAACAGCTGGTATAGTTAAAAACTCACTCTTTCATAACACATCAACAAGCAGCATACTACTCACACCTGAAAGTGGACAATCAGGAGAATCAGTCCTTGATAACATTGGACTTTTCAGAGAACTGCTCTTTTGTCCTCCAAGATGAAGTCCAGTCATTTCACTGGAACAACAACCAGGCAACAATTCACGCATTTGCTGTATATTATCGTCAAAGAGGGGAGATTAAGTTCAAAAGTTTTGTTGTGATTTCAGAATGCTTAACACACAATACTATAGCTGTTCACACTTTTCAAGATAAGCTGATCTCGTTCCTCAGGGAGAATGTCATTCTGTCCTTGGAAAAAATATTTTATTTTTCTGATGGATCAGGTGCACAATACAGAAACAAGAAAAATTTCTCAAACCTGCGTTACCATATATATTTTGGTATTTATGCAGAGTGGCACTTCTACGCAACAGCCCATGGAAAAGTAGTATTCGATGGTTTGGAGGGAGGTGAGTGGTTGGGGGAGGGGGTCAGTCGAGCACCTTGCAGCTAAGGCAAGTTTACAGAGACCCCACACAGACCAAATTATGACACCAATGCTAGAAATCTTTCACTGGTGCCAAGATAACATCCTTTCCATCCAGTTCTTATTCTTTTTAAAGAAATGAGTAGTACAGAGAAGAAGAAATGTTCCTAAAACAATGCGTGAAAATGATCAAGGCAACAGAAATTGTGACCAAGGTGTACTCCTTTAGCAATGAGAGTTAGAAGTTTGACATTGAAAGATGTATAAAATCTCTGGATATGCCTGAGATAACTGGGTATGTAACCTGTGAATACAGTAAAAAATAGTGGTTGACCTATGTGCTTTCGGTGGACTGTAAAAGTGAAGAAGCAACTGTGACCTTCTTATACCTGCCAGGCCCAGCATATTCGTTTGTTTACCTGTCTAGTCAGGATGTACTTAAGGTAGGGTGAGCACAAGTTCTAACAAGGGTCGAACCAAAGACTGCAACTGGCCACACTTACACTCTGACAAAAGATGAAACGTCATGTGCAACAAATGCTCTTGAAAAGCGTTTTGGTTTAAAGTATGAGTAATGGAAGAATACAACTTTTCAGGCCAATTTGATGTGTAAGTTTATTTTCTTTTTTCTAATTTTGTTTGATATCTATTTTGTTATAATGTTTATGATATGAAGTACTAACAAGAATTTTTTTTCAAAACTAAATTAAAGGAATGAAAAATTTTTGGATTTTCCTCACAAAATAAACCTGATAATGAGGCATTAAGAATCCTGATTAGTTTACCCAGTGCTCTGTTCTGTTGTGATAAAAATCAATATTGAGACACTGCAGGTAGAAGTGCCTGTTAGCAATATTTAGATTCATTAAGAACAATATACCATTTGGTTCTACTTCCAGTTGAAGAACTTTTCATTTAATCTTTTTTCCCATTGAGTTCTTTTGGATTTTTACAGATGTTTCTAGCCCCTTGATTTTAGTCAAGGCCTGTTCTCAATGTATAGAAGGATTAACAAAAGTTTTAACAGTATGAGGAACCTGGCAACAACATTCAAATTCGTCAGAAGTAAGAAAAATTTTTGTTAATCTTTCTACACATTGAGAACAAGTTTTGACTAAAATCAAGAGGCCAGAAACGTCTGTAAAAATCCTAAAGATTTCCAAGGGAAGGAAGATTAAATAAAAATTTCTTCAACTGGAACTAGAACCAAATGAATATATCTGGGTAAATAAAGCCTTGAGTAAGTGATTTAATATACCGTTTATTAAAGTATGATCCCATTGAGATCCCAAGATGAAATTTTACAGAAAACTTTTAGAAATATGAAATAATACATTTTTTTTATTTTACTCATATTTTAATCTCTTTAAAATTTTAAATTTTGTAACTTAATTTTAAAATTTAAAATAATTCTGTTATGGGACATATGTTAAAGCCCATGAATTTCTGAAGACAGTGGTATTTTTAGTTTTGAAATATCTCAATTCTGGACTGAGCTTTTAAGGTTTATGTGTAGTCTGGAAAGGCCAAAATTGTCAAGTTTTTGAAATTTCAAACCCTCATAACTCAAAAACGGGATGAGATAAAGAAAGAAAAAATTAGATCTGGGACCTTCTCTTATACTGCTTTTAGAAAACTGAAAATGAAAGCAATATAAAATGGTAAGGTAAAAGGATCACTTGACATGGATAAGTCTCCCCTTCCCCCTCCCCGTCTCTCTCCACTGGAGTAGACCTTTCTCTAAGCTTATAATGTAATGTACTGAAAATTATCTTGCCTTCTAGGTGTCTAGGAACTGTTATGTCTAATAATTGTTATCATACATAGCAGTTCACATTTTTTCATTAAAATAATAAAAAGTATTCATCTATTTTATGTGACCCTGCTTATGAAAGTCTTGAGTTGCCAGAGAAGTAAGCACATCTAAAGTGAAGAATAAAAATTTTCAGGATAGTAAGCTTGATTCCCTATCACTTTGTCCACATTCATTTCATCCATGGTTCACTTTGTCTGTTGTTCATTTAGTCTACTATTCACTTTGTCTACATTTATTTCATCCTCAGAATGGATCGAATATCGTGGAAATTTTCTGTTTTGATGGAATTTTTGTTACTAGGTAGGAAAGAAAAAGGTCGGCAGACATTGCTTACATGGGATTTTTTTTTTCCCCTGTTTAAGTTTCTCGATTAAAATGTAATGGTTTCAAATGTTATTTAAAGTAAAATGGGGAACTAAACTTTGAAGAGCTTTTTAACTCTTCTGTGGGGTATGATGTCAATCACTGTGACACAAATCAAAGTTTTACAAAAAATCTTTTAATGTTTTGGAATACATCTTGTATATTGTTTCCCCATAGTTCTTAGCTTTTCAGTTTATTTTTTATTTTGATTATTAATTGTTTATAATTTCTGTATTACTAATTTTTATACAAATGAATATGTATCGTAGCTATTTAACATGAGAAAATAATCCATAAAAGTAAAATGGTGGAAAAAGTTTAGATTAATAATGAGGAACTATACACCAATTAGGTAGAGAATAGCAAAACTATACTAGTATTGCAATTTATTGGCATAGGAATATATAAATAAGCGTTTCTAAGCTTTCGCACATAACCAGATGGCTTTTTCAAGGAAGATAGACAAAAGCCATCTGGTTGAGAAATCTGTGGTTTCTGTCCATTTTCCATGAAAAAGCCATCTGGTTGATGTGCGGAAGCTTGGAAAAGCCTATTTATATATTCCTACACCAGCAAATTGAATTACTAGTATAGTTTTACTATTTTCTAAAAGTTTAGATTGATATTTGCTATGAATTTGCAGTCTGAGAGAAGAAAAATAGACTTTGTACATAAAGGAGAAAGGGGGTCCCTAAAATTTTCCTCTTCAGTCCAACACATTTACTGTTATTGGAATAAACTTTTTACAAATATAATTTTGCGAATAAAATATAATATTGCTTAGTCAATTCTTAATACATTTTATTATTGTACTTATAATAATAATAATAATAATAATAATGATGATGATAATAATAATAATTTACTATAGCTGGGGTATCACAAGGTACACAGCTCCACCCCCCACCCCTTTCTGCCTAGTAACAAAAATTCCATCAAAACAGAAAATTTCCATGGTATTCAGTCCATTCTGAGGACAAAATGAATGCGGACAAAGTGAATGGCGGACAAAGGGAATGGTGGACTAAGTGAACAGCAGACTAAGTGAACAGTGGACAAGGTGAACTATGGACGAAATGAACTGGACCAAGTGAACATGAATTAAATGAACATGGACTAAGTGATCTGTCACCGCAAGCTTCCACCTTGCCATGTGTGATTGATGTTTTGATGAATTTTCATGGGTGGGCTTCTGTTGTTGCATGAATGTTTGGATACATGGATGAAGAAAACAGTTAGGACTAGGACTGCAAATGTGCTGACTCCCAGAACTGATAGCCATTCACTCTGTTAATATGGCCCCCAACACCAGCAAACTGAATTAGGTACACGATCTTTAAACATTGCTGCCATTCTTCTGTCGATCGATGGATTTCCATTTTTTGAAAGTTTTAGAGCCCTGTCATGATTGTCAGACTATTTTAACTCTGTTCCCACTTTTACTTTTCTTTTCCCTCCAAAAACTGTGCAATATAGTGTTTCTGTGATCACTGAAATTGTGGAGTTGCAACAAATGTTTTAAAAGTGTTAATGTTTTAAAAAAAAATTGCTGTTGCACGTGCCAAGTTTTCCAGATTATAGTAAGAGAAAGTCAGAAAAAGCTTTCTACCAGATTTCATTACATATCTGCATGTTAACAAGATGTCCCATCAGCCAGGTGAAATTGTTTGGAATTGGTGGAAATGCCCATTCTAGTGGAGATGAAAATAATCTGCAATTTTCTGTGTTTTAAATTTTTCTGACGAAGTTCTGTTTTTTTTTATTTCTTTTCCCAAGTGTGTTCTTCATATTTTATTGTTTTCTGATAATGTGTATTTTTTTTAACAGTGCAGAAGACTGACTTTGTATTTTTTAAAGAACTTTTCTTAAAGAAATGTGTTTCCTTCTTTCGACAGTCTCTCCTTTCAGATCAATTAACGGAACTCACAGTTTTGCCACCCTCCACAATTCTTTTAACTAAAATTAAATTTCAAACTTGATTCTTAATCTGTCCAGGATGAAATTAGCACCATTTTCCATAACCCGTAAAATTGTTTTCACGGCAGAGTAAGCTATGGCAGTAACAATTTTTGGGATTGATTTCATGTAAAATGCATGTTTTGCCCTTCCTTAGTCACCTCTTGCTACAGGGTTTTTCACTCGCTCCTGGCCCCCTGATTTTCCCTTATAACTTGCTAACTAATGGACATCATTCAGTGAAATTTGACACAGACCTACCTTGGTGTATGAGAAGCATGGTCAGCAAACTTCCAAGGACAGCGAACACGTAGTTGGTCTTCACTTCGTGCAGGCGTGACACACGGGCTAGAGAGTAGCAAGTGGCGATCTCAGAATAGCCGTATTTGGACTAGTAAGAATCCTAACACTGTGCATGAGACACCTCTTCTTGATGAAAAAATTGGGGTGTGCTTTGTCTTGGTACCGCATTATTAGTCCAATCATCTTCCATACAACAGTGGATATCGCAGGCTACATGGAAATCTTCCATGAGTTTGTGAATCAGTTGGACAACATGGAACTCCATAGTGGCTATTTTCAGCAGGGTGGTGCCACCTGCCACACCTCCAATGTCAGCCTGGCTGAAATTGTTTCCTTCTTTGAAGATCATGTCCTTTCTAAGGGACTTTGGCCACCAAGGTCGTCTGACCTTACCCCACTGAATTTCTTCCTATGGGGCATGCTGAAAGGGAAAGTGTATCACAACAAGATATGGACTCTCGTGGAACTGCTGGAAAACATTAAGCAGGAAATTGAGGCTGCGACTCCCAATGTGTTGGTGAATATCTTCCGTAACATGGAGAGGCGTGTGCAGGCATGCCTTGATGCTAATGGTGACCACTTTCAACACTTGCTCTGAGATCATCATTCTTCTCGTACACCAAGGTACGTCCGTGTCAAATTTCACTGAATTACATCCATTATTTTGCAAGTTATAAGGGAAATTCAAGGGCCAAGAGCCAGTGAAACGCCCTGTATAATACATCAAGGAACAGAACAGGAATTTTCCCATTTTTTGAATCAAGTTATTCAGAAACACTGGTTCCTACTCATTGTGCAGAGAAAATGATTTTATGTCTCGTGATAGATATGACAGACAGTTGAAGTTCCAATTTTGAATTTTAATATCTCTTCAAACACAATGAAAACTGCTCACACCTTTTGCTTCTTAATATAGCAAACCTGACTAATGGCTGGGAAAACATCCATTTTCTGTGAAATTAAAATTTAAAACACAAAATGCTGCTACTCACTCTGCCGTGTAAACAACTGCATGAGTGACAGAAATGGCCCTATTTCTAGCATGCACAGGATAAGTAGCGATTTTCAACTTGAATTAGGCTATGAAGAAGAAAAAGAAGAACAAATGCTTTCTCCTGTGATGGATATAGTAAGAAGGAACTATAGGGGATAAGAAAAATGTTCATTTGTTAAGAAAATTTGTTTAAAAATATGAGGTCATATTTCCAATGATATCTGGATCAATTGAACAACCAAAAGAAAAAAGTTCCATCTTCAAGAAAGTATTTATAACTAAGTATGTTTTTAATATTTTTGCAAATCGTATTTAATTCCTTTTCAATCTCCAAACCTAATGAAAGTTTCAATTCTGAGTAATTATCAATGGCCCAAGAATTGGAAGTTCTGAAAACTTCCAATTCATATCAGTGTTTAAGTAATTGTACACTGCCGGAAAGTAAAAAAAAAAAAAAACCATTAAAAATTGCAGCTGCATCTATGAGATTTATGTTGTAGCAACAATTTGTTAAGAAAGGAAAGTGATCACATGTGTGAAGTGATTCAATGTTTATTTTACCTTTTAATGCATATTACAGTGTACAGAAGGCACATTTTAATCAAGTGTTGTACCTCCTCCAGCAGCAATACAAGCTTCCAATCTAGCATGCAATCGGTCATACAAATGCTGGATATCATGCTGGGAGATAGCATTCCATGCACTTTCAACTTGGACATGTGATTCAGAGATGGTCACTGCCTGCCAAGGTCAGCGGAAGAGACTTTGTTCGATCCAGTCTCAGACATGCTTGAATGGAGACAGTCCGGAGAGCGTGCTAGCCAAGGAAGTAGATGCACAACCTGAAAAGCATGTTGAGTTGCCCGGGCGGAGTGTGGGCAGGTGGTATCCTGCTAGAATATCACATCGGGAATCGAACTCAAAAATGGCAGGACAACCAGCTGCACAATGCCTCTGACATACGTACTGCTATTCAGTATATCCTGTAGAAACACCAGACTCATACGAGAGTGATAGCTAATCGCTCCCCACACCATAATGCCCGGCGTTGGGTCTTCTGTCGTTTGCGGATGCACAATGGCAGAAGCCACTCACCTTGTTGCCTTCGGACACGTACACGACCGTCAGTTGCTCCCAAGCAGAATCAGCTTTCATCACCGAAGAACGCTGACCGCCATTCTTCCCTTCAATGAACTCGTTCTTGACACCACCGTAAGCATACTTGATGGTGACCAGGGGTCAGTGGTAACTGTGCCAGTGGCACACATGCCCGTAGTCCTGCTTCCAACAGATGATTCTGTATCATTCTGGTTGACACCCTTGGTATGACAGAGGATCGAATTTGTGATGCCGTAGCCGTCCGCTCTGCCAACGCCGCCCTCCTGATACACCGATCCTCTTGTGTGTCCGTAACTCTGTGTTGCCTGGAACCAAGTATGCGAGTGTGTGAATGCTCCTCTGACCACTGACGCCACCATCTTACCATGGCTGATACGTCTCGTCCACTTGTTCTGCAATTTAATGGAAGAACCAACCTCTTTCCCACAGACCCACTGCATGGCCTCACTAGAACTCTGATAACTGAACAGATGTTGTGCGCCTGTGTCGTCCAGGCATGGTAGCTTCTTCAACGAGCACTGAACAACACGACACTAGAAGAATGACTTCGTTCTGCATGCCCTAGTCCTTAAATACGTTCTGCATACATTTGCATGTTGTTGTCCACAGTGACGCCATTATTTCATCCAATGACATTCCAACTTCGATCAGTTTCTGCTGCCTTTAACAATTAACATATTATGAGATATGATGTTCCTACTGGAATTCCTTCTGGGTGTCTTTTTTTCATTTTCCGGCAGTGTATATCAGTGTTCCAGTAATCATAAGAATATATCAGCTAAAAGGTATATGACTTGTGTCTATCTATTTTCTTATTTAGCAACTATTTTAAACATCAGATTTATTTTCTGCTGGTGGGGGGTGAGTTCCCTAAGAGTCAGAGTTTTTTCTATAAAGCTTTTTTTTTTGTGGCGGGGGGGGGAGTAATTATTATGTATAATGTATATATATTCCTTATTACATTCTCCGATAAAGACCATTGACCCAACTCATCACGTTGAGTGAGACTCTGTTTTCAGTATTGCCTTTGGCATCTTAGTGGTTCTCATACTTTAAAGATGAGCTCTCAATGAGAGGCTCACTAAACTCCTCCAAAGATGAAACTTCTGCACAGCACAGTGTATGTTCACATGACCAATATAAGATGTTGAGAAATGACATTAAAAATAATAATACAATGTGTACAGGAGAAAGGAAGAGGAACATCTACAGAAAAAAATGAAGAAAAAAGGAATAACACATTACCGCTGAATAAATGCAACTGGAAGTTTGTGTTAAAAAGAAAGGGGTAAAAGCATGGAAATTCATCTTTGGATTTTTCTTTAAGTTCTTAACAGTTTAAGTTTGAAGTTACTACTGTAAAAATCATGTGCCTGTAACATCTATTTGACTATTTTAAAATAGTTATTTTTGATTGAGGAAAACAAATGGCAATATGAGAGTAGAGTGCAAATTCTTTTGTATGTTTTGTATTACTTTTATAAAGGTTAAGAACATTATGTACCATATAAAGGTGTAGATGTACCACATAAAGGTAGGCAGGGGAAACTTTCACTCTCTAGCTAAATTTTTCTGCAGAAGTTTAAAAGTCCTCACTGTTTTAGTCTCTCAGATGAAGAAACTTCAGTTCGATGGGCGCAACTTAATGTTGTATTGGGCAATTATTTCTTAGGTTGAACATACCAGGATTTACCAAAAAACTTAGAGAAAATCTAAAGATTATAAGCTTTAGTCTGATCAATTTTAAATTCATAGGGATAGGTCTTTAAACCAATGCTATTTGAAAAACCCAATTCCGTCAGATTTAAAAACTGTATAATTGAAAATTTTAGGGCTTGTCTTCTTCAATGACCACTTTGTCACATCACTGAAGAGCAGCTTCACTGTGGTGTCATTTGAATTCTGAAAGATTACTGGGCTTATAAGTATCTATCTCCCTCTTCAGAAAGCCATTGTGGCTGCTGGAAATGTCTCTTCTCATTGTCAGCATATTTTGATCAGTACCATTTCACAATGCAGAAAATTTGTAATAACTCCATTATATCCTTTTATCACATGAAATCTCAGTTCACCTGGATCATATGGAGGATAAAATTTATCTTGGTTTTACTCTTCTTGTAATCATCAATAAATCTATTTTGCAGCCAACAAAACTTAATGACAATCTGGGGGGAGGGGGGGGATTCCAAGACAAAAAAAATTATAATTAAGCCCAATGTACCAGTTATTGCTCATCAGTGAATAAAATGGTTAGCCAAACATTATAGATTATTCACATTAACATATTGTGCTTACATTAATTTCACCATATTCAGTGAAATGCTGCATTTTTGTTATTTTTTTCCCATCACATTGACAATGTAGAGGTAATTTTCCTGTTAGAAGACAAAATTGCTTCAAAACCAGGCTTATAATCACTTCCAACTGGGTTAAAATTTTATTCATGTCATGTTACCTTGTATACCATACACATTAATCTCCTAAGACATAGATTTATACAATGATTATTTGCATTCCTCAGCTCCATTTTAAGATCATGTGGAAAGAATTACATATGTTTCCTGCCATTTTTGTGGGCAATTGTATGTTGTGTTTCATAAGAAGTATAAAACTCTCCTCTTTCAAGGGTTCTATAATGAAGATACACTTAACTTGAAATACTTTGATATCATTTTCATTAAATTTTTAAGTGAAAAAGAATTGAGATAAGTTTTTTTCTTACACACTGGAATGCATAGGAAAAAAGAATTATTTGTCAAAATTAATGACTAACATTCTTACTGTGTTTTATAAAAGAACTTCTCAGCACTAGGGCTTTTTCCACCTGCAATGTACAATTCTTGACACAAAGTTTCTTTAGAGCCAGATAACTTTCACAGGTTATCAGCCAAACAAATCCCTCTCCCTCCATTTTATTTTTTACTTTCAGTATGAAAACCCTAGGGATTTATACTGTGTGTGTGTAACATTAAGAACTCTTCTTTAAAAAATATTAGTGCTTAGATTTTCACAATGCTATGACAGATTTGTCAGTTTACATATGCACACTGCCTATTCACAGAATTTATGACACTCAATGTATCTAATTTTCATCCCCAAATATTTGGCATAATGGACTGGGCAATTTTTCCCCAAGAACGTAGCTTTGTTTCTGTTATTGCAATGCTTACTTATGTAAAGTGAATGTAATAGTTGATTTAGTGTATCTCTTTTTTTTTTTTTTTTTTTTGCTTAGGTTGCATGTTTATAAGAATTTCTTCTCATTTCAGTTAGAAATGTGCAAGACCAAAATTTCTAAGCTTGAATTAGTGAGTACTGAACTTTTATTTACATCTGTATTTCTATTTTTAGAATTTTCAGTGATAAAATAATTAATAGAAGACTTTTACATTACCCATAACATTACCACTAATGCAATCTTTAACACACTATAAATTTCACTAAATTATGGGTTTTACACAGGAATAAAGGAAATTACTTAGTCAGATTTTTTGGTAGCACCCCTACCCTTGCTCGGGACTACACTATAGTAGGCGTTGCTATTGTGTAGTCCTGAGGAAGGGTAGGAGTGCTACCCAAAAATTTTAGTGTAAGTAATTTCCTTTATTCCTGTGTAAAACCCATAATTTAGTGACATTTATAGTGTATCAAGTCCAGGAATAGCCATAGCATCAATTATTACCAATAATCCTTAAGTTTGATTTTGAGACATGTTGTTGCATATTTCACATTTATGATGTTATACTATTTATTCTTTCTCACTAATTTATTGGGATTTCCTTTGTTCTAACTGGACTGTATCCATCATTAGTTACTAGTTTCATGGTAGTACCACAGAGATGTGCAGAAGAAGGAAAAGACATATCCATGGTTTCCTGTGGAAAGATATTGCCACCTCATGTGGTATGAAGCATTGGCTTCTAATTATTTATCCAAGTTGGGTCCTGGCTTGAATCGAATCCCAGATGAGACATAGATGGTGTGTTTGTTTTACAGCAGTGGCTCTCTTTTCTCCCTGGAACCACTGGCCCCAAATTAGGGATGGGCAACTGCATATAGCCCATTGAGTTGCTCACAGTGATCATTAAACCCCCTCAAAAAACAAAAAAGTAACATTAATTCGTAGGCAAATACATACATTAATACTTGCATTTACAGTAAAGCTTTCACAAAAAACCTTCGAAAACCAGAGACTGATAACCATGCTGTTAATTGCTCTAGCTAATTTTCTTATGTGTTGCATTGAAGCACACTGGTAATAAAGTTGCACCTAATTTGGTCAAGTGCAAACATTTTATCTTTTCAATCTGGATTTCTCGTAAAATGTCTGTAAATGCAATTGTGTTCCATTCAAGTTTGGAACTCTCCTGGTTCTTCCAGCAAGAGTGTTTTGAAGGATGTTATGGAAATGATGGATGGTTGTAACACCATACAATATGCAGCACAATGCAGGAATGAGCATAATTTTGACCTTTGTGCCTGAGAAATTTGTTGAAACATTACTGTTAGCTGACTTTTTTGATTTTGCACTGACATTTCACATGGTAAGATTCTTCCCTTACAGTGGCATTTTGAAGACTTTTTACGTTAAAGTTGTGCTTATGGAAGTGGATGACTGTTATTTACCGTATGAAGATATTGTGGGGCCAATAGTGAATATCCCTATCCCAGAATTCTCACTTCTGAAGTATGGGACTTGTGTTGTGAAGTTTCATACAAAGAAGGAAGTGCTAACTTTTTTGTGGATGGGAGGCTATCATGCGAAGATTACATACTCTAGAGTTGGGAAGGTCTGCAGACTTGGGCACAAGGCTGTGGCTTGTTTTTCAACCCTCTTGTCAGGTTGGAGTACATTATAACAATCCTTCAGTAACAGTTCTAACAGTGTCATCACTAACAGTCCATGGCTGTTTACCCTAGATGAGTTTTGAGAGAATAGAGGAGAAGGTGGTGTTAGTAGCTTGATCGGTGTTTATGTTCAGTAGTCTTATCTATATTTATGTGTACACCTTCCAAAAATAGTACCCTGAAATAACTGAACAAGATAGCAGCCATAATTAGTTACAAGCCTAATACCTTTTTAAAAAATCATTGGTAGACATATTTGAAAATAATCTACTTAAAAACGTTTTCAAATTCTACGTCTATTGCTAAACTCTCATCGTGTTTATTTTCCTTCGCAATATATTTCCAGGGTAGACGTCAGAGAGGGGCTGATAATTGTTTTAAAACAGATTTCAGTAATTCAATTGTATTGCATAAACTCATACTTGAAAGTGTGAAGAATAGGGTTCAGCAAAGATGACTTTGAATTCTTACCTGCTGTCATCTCACATTTCCTGTCATACCATGCTAGTTTTAGCAAGATACCATCAGTATAATGTGGCTCATGTTAGGCTTATATATATCTTGACAGTGGTGGGTTCCTGGTTGAACATTAGTAAGAATGTTGTTACTTTTAACACAATATATAAGGTAAAAACTGCATGAATAAAGATTGAAAAATAATAGCAAATAAAAAAAATGGGTAATGAATTTGAAATGGTTCTTTTGTGTTGTCACATAATGGTTATAGAGCACCGTGAATTCTTATGCAAGCATTGATGCATGCATTTTTAGCTTTTTGTAGACTTTACTCTCGGGACATTGTGGGAAATCAGTGAAATTACAGCTTCATGACACCATCTCCAAACCTATAATTGTGAAAGTTCTCCATGTGAGCTGGCTATTGCATAATGACTGTATGCTCTTATTAGTTGAAACATTAGAGTTGTGTACATTGTTCATTTATAACCTGTGCTAAATTTGGCAAGAAAAGCGTAAATGTAGTTATGATTTCTTTCTTTCTTTAACCATTCTCTCTCTCTCTCTCTCTCTCTCTCTCTCTCTCTCTCTCTCTCTCTCTCTCTCTCTCTCTCTCTCTCTCTCTCTCTCTCTCTCTCTCTCTCTCTCTCTCTCTCTCTCTCTCTCTCTGTATACATACACAGTTGAACCCTCATATAATGAGCTCGGATATAAGTAAGGTTCATATATAACGATGTCTTTGCAGTTTCCTGAATTTTCAATGCCATCGTAATGTTATTTCAACTGGATATTAGGAACAGCAGTTTTGTCCAAAATCATGTATAACGAAGGTTTTGCCTTTTTCCCATTCAACATTTCTCCTGTGGGAGAGGTAGCCAGTTTTTTTTTCTTTTTTTTCTTCTTCAGGATATCTTGAGACCTCTGACTCGGTGAAATGCCCGAAGACTAACCAGGCGGTGTCTGAATCCCCCACTTTTCCTTAATCCTCCTTCACTAAAGGGACCCCCACTTCGTCACCCCTAGAGCTTAGAGGGTAAATGATCTGTTTCCCAGCTTGAGAACAGGAGGAGGAATGCGACAAAGGATCAGGGGGTGGGGTGTTGGGGAATCATGCCAGGAGTGTCCAATGTCAGCGTCTTTGTTTTGGGGCCGTATGTTAAATTATTCGGATAGACCATATAGGCAGACGTTTGTCTTAATCGCACTTCTGCAATTCCTAAGCGGGCGCATCTGATGGTTTAAAGCTTTGGAAGCAGCAATTTTTCTCACAAATTCGTTCGTTAGAACGCATCAACACAAGCTGACAAATCATGTCAGTTGTTAAACAAAAAACACTGAGTTTAAGTGAAAAAATTGAAGCAATCAATTTGGTGGAGAAAGGGGAAAAAGAAGTGTGACGTAGCCAAAACATTTGGCATTCCGGCAAATTCACTATCCACAATTTTAAAAAATAAAGATGGTTTGAAGCGAAAGTTCTCAAAAGGTTCTTTTAGCCATGATAGAAAATGATTTCGTGAAGGTCTTTATACAGACGTGGAAGCAGCGCTGTTAAAGTGGTTCCAAGAAGTGAGAAGCAAAAATGTTGCAGTCTCTGGCCCTTTGCTGAAGGAAAAAGCATTAGATTTTGCCCGACTTCTAGGAATACCTGATTTTCAGCCAAGCAATGGTTGGCTTCAAAGATTTAAAGAGCGTCCTGGAATCATATTTAAGTCCATTTGCGGAGAGAGTGCTTCCGTGGATGATGAAACAACCCAAAAGTGGCTGGAATCAAGTGAAACCTTAATTTTGCAGTATGAAGCTTGCGATGTTTACAATGCTGATGAAACTGGTGTTTTTTATCAGTTATTGCCGGAAAAAACCTTAGCTTTCAAAGGTGAAAAATGTTCTGGTGGGAAAAACTTAAAACTCTAACTGTATTGCTGTGCGCAAATACGGATGGATCTGATAAAAGGGAACTTTTCGTAATCGGGAAATCAAAAAATCCCAGATGCTTCAAGAAAGGTGAAAAATTACCAGTAAGTTACAGAGCTAATAAGAAACCGTGGATGACATCGGAACTCTTTACAGAATGGTTGAAACAATTTGACAACGAAATGACAAAGAAAAATAGGAAAGTTCTGCTGCTCATCGATAATTGTGCAGTACATTTGTCTAACATAGTGTTAACGTCTACAAATGTACATCGGTTTCCACCCAACACTACATAAAAACTTCAGCCCATGGATCAGGGTGTTATAAAAAACCTAAAACTTCATTACCGCAAAATTTTACTCAGAAAAATTCTTATTAACGTGGAAAAGAGGCAACCAACTGTCATTGATGTTCAAATGGCATGTGATATGCTATCTAATGCTTGGATGACCGTAACTGATGTAACCATAAAAAATTGTTGGAAACATGCTGGTTTTGGTGTTTCATTAGTAAATGAAGACACAGTGGTTACTACTAAAGACGAAACATGGAATCACCTGAGTGCAAAAGGACTCATTTCATCGGATTTATCTTTTCCAGATTATCTGCTGGCTGACGATAACATCTCAACGGAATCTCAAAATACAGATCAGGACATCATTGATGGCATGTTGAACTCTCAGTATGGCGCGTCCACTGATGAGGAGGAAGAATATGCAGAAGTTAAAAAATTTCAAATGCAGTGGCAATTGAAAGTCTTGATAATTTGCGTGCTTTTTTTTTTTTGCGTCAAAAAATCTGTTTTGTTCAGCATTGTTGGATCAAATAGAAAAACAGCTGTCTACAACAATTGTTCAATCCCAAAAACAGGCAACTCTCTGGATAGTTACTTCCAGAAGTGTGAATGAAAAATTAAAGGTAAATGTTTCAATTATTGTACTTCTGCTTTCTAATACATACATACTGTAGTAGTATACTGTATGTGCTTTTTTACATAACTTTTGCTCGTTTGCTGATACATTTAAGGCAAAATCGGATAAAACGAAGTTTGCGTATAACGAACTTTTTCTTAACTCCCTTCAACTTCCTTATAAACAGTTTCGACTGTATATATTAATATATATCGTCTGCCCATGGTGGGTTGAGTCCCGCAAAGACTACTATGTGCTCTTGAGGGTTATTGGCAGAATGCTTTTCTCGCCCTTGAGAATGCGAGAATGCTTTACTCGTCCTTCTTGCGGCCGTTCCTACCGATAGCCGAAGGTGTCCTACTCTCTTCAGCTGACTTCTTTTCCAGAGTGAGATCCACGACAGTGTCTCCAGGCGACATAATTGGAAGCTTTGACATCGAATCTTTATACCCCTCAGTGCCGGTGCATGAAGCCACCACAAACCTGAAGCGCTCTATCGCTGACTCGAACCTGTACCCTTCGGAAACTGTGGAAGCTATTTCCAAACTACTGGATGCAGTCACGGATTCAAATTTTTTCAGCTTCCGATCCAGAATTTACAAACAAAACAAAGGGGTACCTATGGGGTCCTCGGTGTCGGCGGTCCTTGCTGAAGCTGTCCTCCGACCTCTCGAAAATGAACTCTTGCAATCGTCAGCCACAGTTCCTAAAATATGGTTGAGGTACGCTGACGACATTTTCTTTGTTTGGCAGCATGGACAAGCCAACCTAAGTGATTTTCTCGCCAGAATGAACAATGTGCACCCAGATATTAAATTCACAGCAGATTATGAATCCGAAGGTGCATTACCTTTTCTGGATGTACTAGTAAGAAGATTACCCTCTGGTGCTCTTAGCACAGAGGTCTACTACAAACCCACCCACGTGGACAACCCCATACTCCCTGACTCAGCAGGCCCGGCTGCACGCAAATATGCCCTTTTTAAGTACAGAGCAAAGCAAGCATTCGAACTCTCATCGAACAAGGCCAAATGCGAGGAGGAGATCCGTAGCATTAGAAACCTAGCAGCGGAAGCGGGATACGACATGATCACAATCGACCAAATAGTCAGAAAGGCTGCAAAAACTGCTCTCGTGCCAACCCCACGGTTCATGGGTTCGATTCCCTACATTCCTAGGCTAACGTACTTCCTGAAGAATGCTCTCCGAAGACTAGGTTATGATATCGGCGTGACAGCTCCTAGACCTTTGTCAGATATCCTCGCAGCAGACCAGCACGCATCACCTTCTATGCTCACTGAAGCCGGAGTCTATGCTATTCCTTTGGATTACCCTGACGCATCCGTTAAGTCCTACATCGGGATGACAAAAAGATCCTTCCAGATCCGTTTTTCTGAACACCAAAGGGACGTTAAGGCGGGAAAGCTTACGACGGCACTAGCCCGTGATGTTGCATCTGAAAGGGCAGTTCCCAGATGGGGAGATTTTAAGAAACTAGCACCTTACGTCAGCGCAAGAGCTACTGCGCTTCGCGAAACCATCTAGATCATCACGCGACGGAATGTGTGTAACAAAGATGTAACAACGAGCCTTCCTTTCATATGGCACCGGCTTCTAGAAGTTACACGTGACCACCCGGCCCTGGGATCAAACGACCCGTGACATCGTGCAAGTGTTTTACTTATTTTGAATTTAATTAGATTCTTAGAAATACATTTGTTCCAGTTGCTTCTGCGATCTTTAACTACTAAATGCCTGACGAAGCTACCCAGAGGTAGTGAAAGCTAGCATCTTTTGATCCCTTATTTTATACGCCTAATAAATGGAGTTCACTTTTTATTTTTATTGTCTTTCACATTAATTGGGCGTACAGAAACCAGTTTCTTCATCGATCTTATATATATTTGTTAACATAAGAGTTTTACGGTACTTTGGATATTACATTCCTGCCTTCTGTTCCAACTGCAGCAAACCTTGGGCATAGTCACAGTAGCCATATCATATTGGGAAGATCTAAAATAGCCTTTTAATTTTGAAGTATTCATAGAATATTTGACTATATCTAGTATGTATTTTTGTGGCCTTAATTTGCAACACAGTACTATTTTAAGTAGAGTATTTTATTGTTTATGTAACATTGTTTAATGGTATAAATGTTTCTTTTTTATTTCAAAAGGATAAAGAACATTGGATGTTAGAATACCAACTATTAAAAACAAGGCAGTCCTCAGTATGTATATATATATAAACTTACTTTTTCATGATTTCCACATTACTGTTTAAATAGTGTTCATCTCATATATTCATTTACAGTGATTGGAAAGCTAAGTTTTAAAAAATAATTGCATCGTTCCAGCTAAATATTTTGACAGATAGGCTACTGAAACTACTTACTGATAACTGTGGGGCTTCCCAAAAATCCTTTGATTTTGTTTCTTCCCGTACTTTTTTGTAATATGAGCCTCTGAAATGCATGCATTTTCTGAATGGTTTGATGTGTGGTCTTGTGATGGAGCATTCATACACATTTTTACACATATTTGGTTGCCAGCAATGTATAAATATGGTGGTGCCCAGAGATAATGCATAAATTACTGTTACATAAATATAGTGCTAAATTTTGATATAGCGTGAGAATTTTTCTCAGGAAGACGCTTTGACGTCTGTAAGTTTTCTGTTTTACACGTTATGTAAAGTGGGTACAGTCTGCGGTAGTGCACTAAATTATTCAATTAAGATATAAATCTGTTAAAAGTTCTAAAAATGTTACTCACAGAAGTGCGTGTTCAGTCCGACGTCAGTAGTTATTGAAAGTTTCTTTGTCCAAAGTTGTATCCTGCTTCAATATGATCAGTTGTTAGGGTTATCTCGAGAGCCATTTCATCAAAAGTTGTATCCTACTTCGATTATGTCCAGTTGTTAGGGTAATGGAATAGGATACAACTTTTGATGAAATGGCTCTCGAGCTAACCCTAACAACTGATCATATTGAAGCAGGATACAACTTTGGACAAAGGAACTCTCAATAACTACTAACGTCGGACTGAACACACACTTCTGTAAGTAACATTTTTAGGACTTTTAACCAATTTATATCTTAATTGAATAATTTAATGCACCACTGCAGACTGTACCCACTTTACATAACATGTAAAACAGAAAACTTACAGACGTCAAAGCATCTTCCTGAGGAACCTTGTGGTCATGTAATGGTATGTGAACTTTATAATAGAATCACATGAGATATAATGAAAATTTTCATTTATTGCATTACGAAGCATTGCAAAATTAGTGTGTGTGTATGCATGCATGCACAAATTTTGAATGCTAAAAATCATCCAGTTTTCATCCAATAGTTGTATTGCATGCACTTCAGTTGGGAAGAATGGCCCAGAAAATTGACCACTCCCCAAGCTCCATTTATTATGCTTATGCTATGGTGCATGTGGCTCAGTAGTGAATTCATGTGTTATTTTTCTTTCTGATTTTAACTATTGGGTTGTCGGAAAAGTCGGGACGTATTTTAGCCATGTTTTGCAAAGGTCATTTATTGCTAGAAAGAGCAAAGATCAATCAATAATATAATGCCCATTTTGTTCGATAACCTTTTGCCATCTTTCAGTGAGCTGTAGAATGCCTCTTTCATAGAAGGACCTGTCTTTCGCGGCAAAAAATTGTACAAGGTGCTGATTTACAGCCTCGTCTGAATTGAACGTTATACCACACAAGGACTGTTGAAGAGAGCGAAACAAGTGGAAGTCTGACGGCGCATAGTCCGGTGAGTATGCTGGGTGTGGCAACACATCCCACCCAAGCTCCAATTATTTTTGGCGGGTGATCAAACTTGTGTGTGGACTCGTGTTGTCGTGATGGAACACAAACAACACCTTTACGATAAACGAGCTCTGGACATTTCTGGATGATGGATTCATTCAAACTGTCCAATTGCCGACAGTACACATTTGAATTGATTGTTTGGTTCCATAGTAGGAGTTCGAAAAACACCACACCTTTAAAATCCCACCACACTGAGACCAGAACCTTCCACTGATGAATGTCTGCTTTGGGTGTCATTTGAGGTGAAGCAGCACGTCAAGACCAAGACTGTTTGTGCAGCACATTGTTGTACACAATCCACTTTTCATCACCAGTTATCAGTCGCTTCAAAAAAGGATTGTTTTCCTCGTGTTTAATGAGCATATCGCAGAGGTTTATACGTGCCATCAATTGAGCTTCTTTGAGTTCATGAGGAATGCACACCGAGCTTGCTTACATATCACAGCTTCTTCAGGTGATCATGAACGCTTGAATGATGGATGTGCAATGTGTCTGCAATCTCTCATGTCGTGTAACGTGGGTTTGACTCGATCAATGCCTTGATTTGGTCGTCGTCAACCTCGGTTGGCCTCTCGGGCTGAGGAGCATCGTTGAAGTCAAAATCACCAGCACTGAATTTTATGAACCACCGCTGGCACTGACGTTCTTGTAGAGCATTATTACTGTACACTTTACGCAACTTTTCACAAGCTTGACGCGCGTTCTTCCCTTTACGGAAGTAAAACAGTAAAATATGGGGGAAATGCACAGTTTGGTCTTCCATCTTCATCTTGATGTCAAATCTCTGCAAATCAACTCAAATCGCTCACTATTTCTTTTAGACTGCAGCTAGAACTGGCACCTGTCGAATGCCATAGCGATAACAGAGCTGTGCATGCCTCTAGTACTTCCAAAACCGCCCAACTGCCATCGGGTGCCAAAATACGTCATGACTTTTCCGACAACCCAATACTTCTATTTTATTACAAGTCCTATAGAGAAACATTACATACATATCACTAAGCTGTTCTCTGAGATTCAGAGATTAGCTCCAAAAGGAAATACAAAAATACAACCTACCAGATATTTTTACTTACTGTTGTCGTATCAAACTTCTCCATTTACAGTGATTTTGACATACAACTCGGGCTTCACTGATATCCATTACATGCCGTACACAAGATCTTTTATACTTCATACTCATAATCTTTTTCTCACGCAGACACTTTTGAATTTGATCCACCCATGTCTTCTTTGGCCTTCCTCTGCCTTTCCTTCCTGCCACTTGGGCTAAAAAGATTTTCTTAGTAAGCATCTCATCACTCATTCTTTTAACATGGCCAAACCACCGAAGCATATTGGTCTCCACCTTTATAACAACATTTTGCTTCACATCACACAACTGCAGCACATCTTCATTCCTCACACAATCTGACCATGTCTTGCCACAAACCCCCCCATAAGTAACGCATTTCTCCAGCACACAAACAACTCCTATGTTTCTTCTGCAGTACCCAGGTCTCACTGCCATACATCAGAGTAGGAACAATTACAGTTTCATGCACAGCCATATGGGATTCTCTAGAGAACCCATCATTCCTGTAAAAACCTCCTAAAGCAGCTATGACTTTCAATGAAGAATTCACTCTCCTACTAATTTCACAATCCAATTTATTCTCTCTGTCAAACATGCTTCCTAAATACACAAACTCACTCACCTGGTCAATCATAGTGTCATTTAGACTTACATTACATTCAGTGCTACCATTTCGTCTCCCAAAGACCATAACTTTGGGTTTTCCCTTATTTATACTCAGTTTGAATTTCATGCAAACTTCGTACATCCAGGACAGCATACTCTGCAACTCACTTTTGCTCTCTGCTAACAAGACAGTGTCATCAGCATATAGCAATCTGCACACACGGATATTACCAAGACATAAACCACTATTATCTATTTTGGCATCACGCATGCATGCATCCATAAATACATTAAACAGCCATGGTGACATTACACAACCTTGTCTGACCCCTGCACCAATAGGAAACCATTTCGATAAAACACCATTCACTGGTACACAAGCTCTACTACCAGCATACTTGGCTTTTACACTATTAAGTAGATTCTCAGTAACACCATATTCATTGAATATTTTCCACAAAAGTGTCCTATTTACTCGGTCATAAGCTTTCTCAAAATCTATAAAGGCAGCAAAAACTGTTTTACCAACAGCAAGATACTTTTCAATCATCATGCGTAATGCAAAAATTTGGTTAGTGCAGCCTTTACCAGGCATAAAACCACTCTGAACATCCCACACTTTCTCTGATGTAAGACCCCATACTTTTTCAATAACAACTTACCAAACACTTTCCCTGGCACACTTAGTAGGCTCATACCACAATAGTTCTTGCATTCAGTCTGATCACCTTTTTCCTTATACAAGTGAACAATAATAGCATCCTTCCGATCATGAGGGACCATTCCTAATTCTCAGCACAACTGGCAAATTTCAGTTAACCAGTCAATTACAGAGTCACCACCATATTTCAACATCTCGGCAGTTATGCCATCAACTCCCGCAGCCTGTGGGGGATGTTCAGAGTGGTTTTATGCCTGGTAAAGGCTGCACTAACCAAATTTTTGCATTACGCATGATAATTGAAAAGTATCTTGCTGTTGGTAAAACAGTTTTTGCTGCCTTTATAGATTTTGAGAAAGCTTATGACCGAGTAAATAGGACACTTTTGTGGAAAATATTCAATGAATATGGTGTTACTGGGAATCTACTTAATAGTGTAAAAGCCAAGTATGCTGGTAGTAGAGCTTGTGTACCAGTGAATGGTGTTTTATCGAAATGGTTTCGATAAAACAGAGATTTTAGAACTTTACACACTTCTTCTCTATAGAGATTTTAGAACTTTACACACTTCTTCTCTTGAGATCCCTCCTGTGCATCCATCCCTCACAGTGACATCATCTGCGTCTGTCTCAGAATCATCTTTGCTTTCCTGATCTAATAACTCACATAAGTATTCACCCCATCTTTCACTTAACTCATTGGGCTCCCATATCATTTCTCTGACCTTATTCTTCACCCAACTTACAACTTTGTTTCCCCTATTTTTCCTGAGTCCCGTGTATTTCCAGAAAGGCTTCATATCTTTCCAAAAAGCCAGTTCATGCCTTTCCACTTTCTCCTTCCTATCTTTTGCCTTACTCTGGTGAACCAGCTTAGCTGATTCATGCTTCTTATAGCGATATTCATACACAGAAACTCTACCTTGCAACATCCCCAAATAGACTTCCTTCTTTCTCTTTACTGCCCCTTCAATCTCACTATTCCACCAAGCATCAACTCTATTGTTACCCACTATTGTGGTGCAACAGACCTCTTCAGCAAGTGACAACACAGTTCTTAAAACATTCCTACTTCTTTTCTACATCCCTCTCGCAAGACTTCAGCTCCTTCAGTTGTTCTCTGAGAAAGTCAGAATAACGCTGATGATCTTCAAAGAGCCTTTCAACCTTTATTCTTTCTATCCTGGGCCTCTTCCTATTCCTTTTCCTCCAACCAACATCAAGTTTCACTCGTGACACTACCAAGTAAAAATCAGAACCAACATCCGCACCTCTCATCTCACAGGTATCAACAACTAAGTGTTTCAGACGTGGATCGTAAACAACAAAATCTATCGCACTCTTTTGACCAAGGGTACGATTTTCCCAAGTGTATGTGTGGATATACTTGTGGTTGAAAAATGTATTAGATACACACAAACCATTCTCAATGCAGAGTTTAATTAATCTTTCACCATTATCATTCGCATAAGGATCATTAAACTTACCCAGAACATTGTCAGAAATTGCTTTCTGCACACCTGCTCTAGCATTGAAATCCCCTGCTATTATAACTTTCTCTTTACCACCAAACTGGCTCAAAACAGCTTTTAGCTCATTCCAGAAATCTTCCTTCTTATCAGAAGGTTCCGAGTCACAAGGAGCATACACTACAACAATTACAATTCTCTGAAGTTTCACTTTCAAACGAATCCAGAGAATTCTCTCACTTACGCAACTATAGTGAATCAAGTTGTTATTTATCTTTTCACTTTAAAATCACACCTACACCAGCCTGTCCTCTCACATTATCCAATACTCCAGACCACACACTCACCGTGCGAGAACAAAAGAGAAAAATTACCAGATCATAAATTGTGTACGGGCCATTCTGCCCACTGCAATCCAATCAGTTGTCTTCTGCAGTCTAGTGGAGTCATTACTATGTCAGGTGCAAGTAATTATCACTGCAAAAGACTGCTCACAGCATTATGGCTCATGAGTTTATGTACAGGCTGGTACAGAAAGTCCTTATCCAGGACATTTACTCAAAAACAAGTTATCCACCTGTGGCAGTAAGGAAATTATGTAGGAAAGTGGATATGCATTTCTTGATAAACAACTGCAGCAAAATACAGAACTTACAAAACAAAATTGTGAAATATTGCAGACAGTAGGACAAGTGGCACAAAATTGCATTACAGAGAAATCGGCATGGCAAGACAAGAGTAATGAAACTGTTGATACACCAAGTATATAGAACTAAAATAAGTAGCCGTTTATTGGTGTAAATAATTAAACATACATTTTTCCAAGCTTTTGCTCATCAGTGGATGGCTTTTTCAAGGCTAACAGCATAGAACAAACTTAGATACTATAACATTACAATTTAAATATGAGTATGATTACATGAGATAAAGAATGATTAATACACAGTTTGTTCTAAATTTGATTGAAGTCATGTAATGTGTTGGTTGGGCATGTGGTGATTTTGAGGGGGAAATCATTTAGGCATTGGATCCGAATTTTTGGCAACTCCAGGAAGATGCTGTTGTTCAACATGTCATGGCTAGTGAGGATTTCCAGAGTTTCTCAGAATGCTGTTCTTTTGGAGTTGGAGTAGGGGGCTAATTTTTTAATACTATTCCATATAGGAACTGCAGATATAAAACTCACTTCTCTGGAGAGAGCTGTGGATGAACTTTCTTTTTTAGCATCTCTTTTGTGTTCGCTCATTCTGATCCTGAATGAGCCTTTAGTCATTCTGGTGTAATATCTTTTGACTACCATCAGAGTATAGTATCGGTATGGCATAAACACCAGCCTAATTGATGATTGGAGGTTTGTCTGAGCATTTTGTAAGTATGTTGTATAAGGATGTTGGAGCCCTTATGTGCCTACACAGAGGCCCACCTTTCTTAGGCTGTTTTTGAAGATGTAAGAAATACCTGGAATTCCTGGGGCAGAAACAGCACGATGCGGCGACGCCCATTGTAGATTCTCAAAATGGTGTGCAGACCGTTTTTCTATTTTCTTAATATTAATTGCTTTTAAGATTTCTTTAAATTTTAAAACAGAAACAGAAATTTTCATGCATTTTTAACGTTGGCTCCTGTTCCAGACGTAAAGATGTAATTGATGGATCATGTAGGCAACTGTTTTGCCCTCCCCATTTTATTTTAGCTTTCATTCTTCCATATTTTTCGAACAGATAACTTCCACTTGATGAGATATAATTGCTTTTCCTCAGCTTTGAATCTAGGAAGCGGTATTTTTCTGCAGTTTTAACGCACCACGCACATTTGGTGTGACATCTTGGAAGCTAATGGTTGCAACCCTCCTTCACCCTCTTTTGTGACATGGAGGCTTAAACTTTCATCCAACTGAAAGTTAGGTTAAGGTGATTTTTTTTTACAAGAGCCATATTTGTAAAATGGTTTATTATTTTCTGCGGCCATCGGCATTCTGTAAGTTTTTTTTTTTTTTTTTTTTTTTTGCTTCCTGATAGCTTCACTTCAGTTAGATTGATAAAGTGGGTTTTTTTTTTTTCCTTTTAGAAAACCGTATTTTTACACATTTTTATCATTTGTTTTCCTTTTTTACAGTCTCCTTATGAGGTATTCTGGAAGCTGATGTTTGCAGTTTTGCCTTTTTCGGCTCTTCCAGATAGCTTCGTTTCAGTTAGATTAATGATCTTTTTTTTTTTTTTTTTACAAAATCCATTATTTTACAAGCTTTTGCAACATTTCCGAAGTTGATTGTCGCATTTTTTTTATTTACTTTTTTTCTACTTCCAGATAGCTTTATCTAAAAAAATTTTTAAACTAAAACCATGTTTTTATGCATTTTTTAATGCCCCTGCTTCGTTTCCAGGGCCTTATTACGTGGTATTCCAGAAGCTGACGGTCACAATCTCTTTTAATTATTATTTTCTTCCTGATAGTTTCATCTCAGATTGATGAGGTAAAAAGTTTTTTGCTTTACAAGAACCATTGCCGTTTTTCACACTTAAGTTTATGGAGTTTAATTATATAAATGAAAATGCTCCCATCATATTTTCACAAATTCACTAAATTTTTCTCAAAACTGTGGTCAATTCACATTGTGTTTCAAACAAAAATCTGATATGGACCAATGTTTTACAAATCAAGTTAAATGTGGCAAAATTACTATATCCGAAGTTGACAGATTTCTTTTCTTGTACAACATAATTGCTGCAGGAAATAATAGGAGCAAATTGTCTGTCAGACAAAATATCCTTTGAAGGAGGGAGTTAAAATTTAATCAATTAACTAAATGCAAAATAAAACAAGAAAGATGACACTGAATTTTCGGATATAACAAGCACGTCTTTTGAATCTGTTCTGACGCAAATTAAATTTATCAAAGCTATTCAAAGTCAAGGAACCGGTATGTAAAACAATAGTATCTGACGGAAGAAAGAAGTTTTTCAATCTGGTTTTTAATCCCTCAGATAATGCTGTAAACGGAATCGTGAGCTTACGCCCTCTGGTTGCAGACTTGTGAGTTAAGAAAAACATGAATTTATATGAGAAACATTTCGCACCGGAAACGCTCTCTAACACCGAAAGAATTTTTCAAACCAGACTCTTAGAAACAGAGATATCGACAAAAATAAGATGCGACTTTACGTCCCCTGGTGGGAAAACCATGCATTATTTTAGGAAGAAAGTATTCTCAAAAGGTTTTTCCATATGAGCGGTATCTGTCCAAGAAAAAAAGAAATTAGTCTAGTTTTCGGGAGCCCAGATTTTGCTACAAATACATCAGAAGCAGAAATTAACACTTATGCCCCTGGTGGCCAAACCACTCTTTACCAAACATTAGAAATTATGTGAAAAATATTTTCCATCAGGTCTTACATGCGAAACAGGAAGAATTTTTCAAATCGGAGTTTTAGAAGCAGAAATAACGCAGAAAACGGAATTTACCTTTGTGCCACATAGTGGAAAGTCTGATTTACTTGAAACTTTTGAAATTATATGAAAAACATTTCATATCGGAAACACTATCCAACACAGAAGGAATTTTTCAAATCGGGCTACTAGAAGTAGAGATATTGGCAAAAATAAGATATATATCTACGCCCCCTGGCGTAGAAACCATGCATTATTTCAAGAAGAAAATGTTCCTAAAAGGTTTGTCGACATAAGTGGTATCGGTCAACAAACGACTTTTTTTGCAATCGAGATTTTAGCTCATATTTTGCTGCAAATACATCAGAAGCGGAAATTAAGACTTACGCCACCTGGTGGCCAATCCATTTTTTACAAAAATTAGAAATTATGTGCAAAGGATTTCCCACCAGCAGCTGCATCTGGTGCAGAAAGAATTTTTCAAATCGAAGATTTAGAAGCAGAGATATAGGAAAGCAATATACCTTTACGCCCCCTAGCATCTACAAATTACTTGAAAATTTTGAAATTATATGAAAAACATGTCACACTGAAAACACTATCCAACAAAGAAGGAATTTTTCAAATCTGACTCCTAGAAGTAGAGATATTGACAAAAATAAGATATACATCTACGCCCCCTGGCGTAGAAACCATGCATTTATTTTAAGAAGAAAATGTTTTTAATACGTTTGTCGACATGAGTAGTATTGGTCTACAAATGACGTTTTTTTCAATCGAGCATTTAGAAGCTCATATTTTGCTGCAAATACATCAGAAGCGGAAATTAAGATTTACTTTACGCCCCCTGGTGGCCAAACCATTTTTTACAAAAATTAGAAATTATGTGCAAACGAGTTCCCATCAGGAGCTATATCCGGTGCAGAAATAATTTTTCAAATCGGAGATTTAGAAGCAGAGATATGGGGGGGGAGCAATTTACCTCTACGCCCCCTAGCGGAAAGTCTATGAAATACTTGAAAATTTTGAAATTATATGAAAACATGTCACACTGAAAACACTATCCAACAAAGAAGAAATTTTTCAAATCTGACTCCTAGAAGTAGAGATATTGACAAAAATAAGATATACATCTACGTCCCCTGGCGTAGAAATCATGCATTATTTTAAGAAGAAAATGTTTCTAAAAGGTTTGTCGACATGAGTAGTATCGGTCTATAAATGACGTTTTTTTCAATCGAGCATTTAGAAGCTCATATTTTGCTGCAAATGCACAGAAGCAAAAATTGAGATTTATGCCCCCTGGTGGCCAAACCATTTTTTTTTTTTTTTTTACAAAAATTAGAAATTATATGCAAACGATTTCCCACCAGGAACTGTATCCGGTGCAGAAATAATTTTTCAAATCGGAGATTTAGAAGCAGAGATATAGGGGGAAACACAATTTACCTCTATACCCCCTAGTGGAAAGTCTGACTTACTTGAAAATTTTGAAACCTTCAATTTTCTGCATGTATATTAGATACATGGATGATATCCTTTTCATCATAGATCAAGATTCGAGTGGATACTCATCAAAAATCCTAGAAGGTTTTAATTCCCAAGATGAATCCCTAAAATTCACTTTAGAAGAGCAAAATGAAAATGAACTAAATTACCTAGATATTACTTTGAAGTGGGAAGGAAAATATATTACCACAGAATTATACAAGAAGCCTACAAATACAGGAAAAATTTTAAATTATAAATCAGATCACCCTAATTATATGAAGAAAAATGTAGCTTTACAATTTAAAGAAAAAGTTAAAAAGCTGAATTCAACTTCAGAAGCTAAGAAAAAGCATAAAAAATAAGTTAAAATCAATCTTATTAGAAAATGATTACCCTTCAAAAGAAATTCGTGAACTACTGGAAGAAAATCCTACTAGGAACAGAACAGGCACTACAGACAAAAATAAGGAGAAAATTGAATATTTATTCACAATTTTAAGTCACTTACCACAAGGGACTGTTTGAAAAACTGAAAAAAATTAGCACTAAATATAAAATTAGGTTAGCTCCAGGTTTGAATAACAAAATTAAAAAATACTTACCATCCCTAAAACAAAAAGAAGAAAATACTTAACTCCAGGAAGGAGTCATTTATAAAATAGTTTGTTCTTGTGGATTACCATATATAGGAGAAACAGAAAGAAGGTTAACCACCAGAATTAAAGAACACAAAGCAGCAATAAGGAACAGCTCAAATAAAACAGGATTAGACAGGCACATACAAGAAACTGGCCACAAAATGGACTGGGACTCCTTAAAAGTGATCAAACATCAATCCCATGCAATTATCCGGAAATTAGAGGAATCCCTGGAAATTTACAAGACACAAGGTGGCAACATCAATGACCATGCTGGATGGAAAATCCATCGGGCTTGGTCAACCAGACCTGTGGAAGTAGAAGGAAGCAAGAACTCCTGACGAAGATCTAGTGTTTAGATCGAAAATTTGAGAGGTAATGTACCTTAATAAATTTATCCTTGATAATTCCCGTTAATTATTTATAATACTGAAAGTAATAAGGTATATATCTACGCCCCCAGCGTAAAAACTGTGGAATATTTTAAGGAGAAAATATTGCGAAAAGGTTTATCGATGTGAGTGGCATCAGTCCACAAAAGAATTTTATCAATCGATATTTTAGCTCAGATTTTGTAGCAAATACATCAGAAGCAAAAATTAACACTTATGCCCCCTGGTGGCCAAAATGTTCTTTACCAAAAATTTTTAATTATTTGCAAACAATTTTCCATCTGCAGGTGTATCAGCTGAAGAAAAAAATTTCAAATCGGAGTTTTAGAAGAAGAGTTGTCGGGAAAAATGTAATTTACTTTTACGCCCCCTAGCGGAAAATATATGCGTTATTTTGAAAAGTAACTATATCTAAAACACTCTTCGACATGAAAGGAATAGGAATCGAAAAAAAAAAAAATTTCAATCAGATCTTTAGAAGCAAATATGTGGAATAAAACGTATTTTTCAATTCGACATCATCTGCATTTACGCCCTCTAGCGGCAAAATTGTACATCATAAAAAAAAATGAAATGAAGGATCATCATTCGCATATTTCAAGCTTCCCAATGTAAAAATAATTTTTCAAATCGGACTAATAGTTTTCAGAGATATTGTGGGTACAGACGGATGGACAACCCGGTAACATAAGCACTATCTTTTTTTACAAAAGACGTACTAAAAAAAAAAATATGGATTTCAAATTATTTATTACTAGCATATAGCCCATCCTAGGACGGTTGTTTTTAAGCTTTAAATAAATATTAATATATAGGGGATGTTGCCCATCCTGTGATGGAGTGAAATATTTAATTGAAGCAGATTGAAAACAATTCAGATAAATGCTAGATTTCTGTAAGGAAACATAGTAAAAACTTATATATTATAGTAAGAACTCATTCATGTTAGAACTAAAAATTATATGCTATTTATTTTCGTTTTTAAAAAGACCTTGCGATAAATAGCATTCTGTGCATAAAATATTTGTTGTTTAACAATTGTAGATTAGAGCATTTAGATAGATCGATATTTTGCAAAATGTGTAATATAGCACTAAACTCGAAAAGTTGTTTTCTTGTAAACTTACCTTAATAACTTTTTCTTTGATCTTTCTTGTTAAATGACTTTTTCTCTGGCACACTTGTTATTCCCTTAACTGCTTGTTTTAGACTGTCCTATTCAACGTTAGTTTGAAACTTCATAACAAAGCTTTTTCTACAAAATAATGCGACATCTGCTTTTAGATGCAATCTTGCTCACTTTGACATCTCAAGATTTCAGTTTTTATTGTAGGTTATGGTGTTTAGATACATTGGTGTTTTGCAAAATGTATAATATAACTGCACTAAACTCGGAAAGTTAATTAAATTAAAAAAGTAAAAAATAAAGCGTACAAATTAATATTCGAATTGTGCTAAATTAAATTAATATACAAACGCAACTTGCCATGATATTAAAATTTTAATTCGAATTCTGTAGATCAGATAAATAGAACTAGAGTAATTGATAATCCAATGTTTTTAAATTAGCATGCGATCACCCTGACATCTAAAAGTGATTGCATGCTATTATACAGCAGGCAATCATTTTGACATCGCGAGATTACTCATGAATTGTTCGATAAGTGATGGCGCAACAATGCAGATGTCGCTGTGATGTCAAGCGTTCCAGAGAGATAGACGGATCTGGGTGTTTATAATGCTTAATTCCTTATACCCTTTCTAACCATTATTTTTAAAAATCCAAAAAAAATTATTTAAAGAATGATTAAGTTCTGAATGAAATAAAGTAGTTCTCGTTTCTTGTGCATTTCTTATCAGGGAAAAGCTAGTCTGACTATTGCAACTTAAATACGTACTAATTTGCATTATTGCAAAATCTCAAATTGAGTCATTTTTTAAAACTTTGCTATGTTGCAGTGCAGAACAATAATTTTTTTGGCAAAATCAACATTTAGACGTCCTTTTACCTTGCAGACAATTTTTAGGTTTTCCTTTCTGTGTTGCAGACTTCTGAAAAAGATTCTGCTTCTGGGCCTGGAATATAGGGTATTGATCCAAGATATTGGAGTTGAGTCAGTGAATTAGTGCATATTTGATGGAGTGTTCTCAAGAGACTAAGACTTACCATGTGATTGAGTATTTTACTTAAGCTCATACTCAAAGTGGTCACCATTTGCCACAATACAGTACTGAACATGTGTAACAATGTCAGATAAACTGAATCCAGTACAATTCCATCAATAGTGCTGCAAGTGTTGCACATTCATGGCTTCAAGTTTTGCAGGTCAACCAGGTTTGTTGCATGTACCTCTGATTTCACATGTTTCCACAGAAAGAAGTTCAGAAGTGTCAGGTTATGCAAATATGCTAGCCAGGCATCCACAACCGAAGGACAGATATATCTTTCTGTATCTTCCTTAGTGATGGTACTGACGGTTCAGTCTTCAGTATTTCAACAGTTTCATGTCAGGAAAGTGCCCAGAATTTTCTCTTTCAGCAGACTACCAAAAAAATATGTAAGTGTGCTGAACAAGTCTTAAAAAAATAATTATTGTGCAATATCTGATTTTATTTGTGTGCATATTCGTGTCAATTGCTGATATTGGCATTCAAACCTTTTCCTCAATTCTCTCTTCCATTTCTATACTGCAGTCCTGATTAATTATTTAAAAACAAAAAAGAACTCTTTGCTAGTTACCATTAAATGAAAGTAAGAAAGATGGTTTTGTCATATAATTATGTATAAAAAGTTGGTGGTAGATTTTTTTGTACAGTATGCAAGTTCCAGTAGGTTAATTTTTAAATCCATCCCACCCTACCCACCACCTCAAAATTTATTACTTCAAACCTTTTAAAATTCATATATTTTCATTGAAAAAATATGTAACATTGAAAGTATTCAGAATTAAGTTAAATTTGTAACTTGATGTAGTCATGCTTATATCATCTGTTAGAAGTATACCAGGTAATGACATTTATTACATTTATGTGCTTATTATTTAGTTAAGGTCGTAACAAAAAATAAACAATAGAGATCATGAGACATCAGTTTCTATAGAAACATTTACAGTTTGTTCAGAAACAGGTGACTTATCAATAAGAAGTGCTTCCTTTTCTTTCAGGGATTATCTGGAAAATTAAGTAGGGTATTAGGGAGTAGTACTGTGCATTTTATTTTATGTTCTTTTAAAATTGCTAAATAAAAGATAAAAGTTTCATTAAATTTATTGTGACTTAATTTCTTTAACACCTATTTGCTAGCATGGTGTTTAATTTTTGTTTTAGGGTATACAATCTCCTACGAAAGGTAACTGTGATACTCCTGCTGGAGATGAAGAAGCATTGCAGTCATTTGTTAGAGCTACTGTTAACCAACTAGTTTCCCAGATTCAGTTTGCTGATAGTAAATCCATAGCATTCCAAGCAGAGGTAAGTTGTGCTTTCATCAAAGTGGCATCTTGTGAAAGAGTGTGGTTGAAAACTGTTCCTTCTCAACACATATATAATCATGGTAAATCTAGTTGAGATAATTTAACCTTTTTTAAATGCTGGTAATAGGTAGAAAATATTTAAGTAGCTGGTTTGTTGTAAATTTTTGTAAGTACAGGTTTTAAATGGTGATAAGTTTTCAAAGTAATTTCTTTAAGCTTAATTTGAACAACCATCACAGTGTATGAGATTACATAATCATATCTATCCTTGGTGTATTTACCATGATTGAATTTGCTGTTTTTAAGTTCACATGTTTAGTTTCATGTATGTATTGTAAATAGCATTTTGCATAGTGATTTTTATTACCCACAAAATCACATTTCAGATGTAAAAATAAATAACACTGGTCAACATACTTTTTCTGGCATAAGGTATTCCAACGGTTTTAAGGTAATTTTGGGGTGCTGATTCCAAATCTGGCATCAGTTTTTGTCTATCACATCAGGTTTTTGAGATATCAAATATTGCATTTTCAATAAAAACAGCAAATTTATGCTCATATACGAATAGCTAAACATACATACATACAAGAATAAGATAAGATACAATATACAATAATAATGAAAGAAACATTTAATGAGCCGTAGCACAAAGTTGTGAGTGACTGCATATCAAGGTGAGTGAATGCATATTACCATGTAAGAATTGAATTGTGAAGATAAGAAAAATATGTACAAAAAGGTTATTAACAATAGTGATGTTACATCTGCATAAACAACCTCTTCTTTGACGATCTCCGATGTACAGCTTGTGGAATGTCTCTCATCAAGGACCAGCAGTAATTTGCCATCATGTTTGAGTCCCATCGGCCTTGGTAACATTCTTCCATAACTTTAATGTCTTGATGAAAGTGTTCACCTTGCTCTTTGCTCACGTGACCCATGTTCTCTGGAAACTGGGCCAAGTGACTATGTAAGTAGTGAACCTTGATGCTCATTCTACATCCAAGTGCTTGGAAACTCAAGAGCAGCTCCTCCACAATTTCTCGATAGTTGTCCGCTTTCCTGTTCCCAAGGAAATTCTGCACCACATCAGAGAATGCATTCCAAGCTCTAGCCTCTGCCGCAGTCATTGTTGTAACAAAGTGTGGATCCCTGATGAGTGTTCTTATTTGAGGGCCATCAAATATTCCTGCCTTTTTCTTCTCGACACTGAGACTTGAAAAGGTAGAACATATATAGCTGAAGCAGTCTCCAGTGTGATCAAGAGCTTTGACGAATTGCTTCATTAACCCAAGTTTTATGTGCAGTGGGGGAAATACAATCTTATTCCTATCAACCAGAGGCTCATTCTTGATGTTCTTGTCACCAGGCGTCAAACTGATTTTTGGTGGCCAGTTCTTTTTAACCCAGTGTTCTAATGTAGCCCTACTGTCCCAGTAGCACAGGAAATAAGGGTATTTGGTGTGACCTCCTTGCTGACCCAGCAGAAAATTAACCATTTTCAAATCAACACAAATTACCCATCCATGAACATGGTATTCCAATCTATCCAGAACAATCTTGATGTTGTCATACTCTTTCATTTTTACAGAGTGTCCTATTGGGATTGAACCATATATATTTCTGTTGAGAAGTAACACACATTTCAAACTCCTTTTACTACTGTCAATAAAAAGTCTCCATTCACTTGAATCATATGCGGGCAGTCCCATATTGAGAAGAAGCCCTTCAACATCATTACAATAAACAAGTTGACTATCTGAATGGAAGTATTTTTGCAGTGCTGCTTCTCTGTTATGATAAAAGGAGACACTAATGCTAGGTCTGGGTAGTCCTTTCTCTTGCAGCCTGGAAGCCAACAATTCAGCAGACTGCTTCGGCAAATACAAATCTCTTACAAGATCATTCAATTCAGGCTGACTAAACATCAATCTCTGGTAGCTCAGTAAATATAGGCACAGGTATTTCCTCACAGTGCTCAACTGGTCGTCTGGCAGATGGGATATCTGGGTATTGTAAGTGTTGTTTGTTTTTCTTATTGAAACCTTTTACATTGACAAGGCAGAAGTAGCAGTTATCCAAATGGTTTGTAGGTTCTCTCCAAACCATTGGTACACCAAACTTCAGCTTAGCATTCTTTCCTTTAGACCATGATCGCAAAGTTTCAACACAGGTTTTACACACTTTGTGAGGAGCCCAATTTTTGTCTTGGTCTCCAAGTCATACTTTAAAGTAGGCAAGATAAACCTTCTTGACAAAGTTATTGATGTTGCGCCTTTGATCCTGCAAAGTGAAGCTGCCACAGATGTAGCAGAAGATATCTGGGTCATTACTGCATTTCCTTCTTTTGGATGTTGTAGCCATTGTTAGATCACGACCTGCAGAAGCAAAATATTAAATAAATGTGGATATCTACATAAAATGATATTATAAACACACTATCCTAAAAATACAACACCATATATTTTTTTTTTTATTGGAGGTTTAACGACCACCGTGAGCAACTCAATGGGCTATAAGCAGTCGCCCATCCCTAATTTAGGGTCACTGGTTCCAGGGAAGGAAGAGAGCCAGTGCCGTAAGACAAACACAACATCCATGCCTCACCGGGATCCGAACCTGGACCCCTTTCGGACGAATGATCAGAGGCCATCGCCTTAGACCACTGCGCCACCAGGGCGGCCATATTTTAACACTAAAGCCGTCACTGACTCGCAACAACTTGCAATCATAAGTGACAGAGTTAATTTCGGGTAAAATCAATGGAAATGGGGTATGCCGATAGCATAAAAATGAGATGCGATATAGAGCAAATCTGAGATCAGATTTGGAATCAGCACCCTGAAATTTGTCTAAAACAGCTGCAAAAGTCAAAGCCAGATTTTTTTATTTTTTTTACCAGTGTAATATACCACTTTGTTGCCAATAGTTTGATTAACAAACAGTGAAAAACAATCAAGAAATACTACTGTTAAAAATATTAGATATATCGAAATTCAATGGCATGTGGATTAGAAATGAATTCTATTTCACAAGAAAAGATCATAAGCAATTAGATGTGTTTGTTGCTTCTAAAACATAAACAACTGCTATTATAAAATAACCAACTGATTGTCCCCTGTTTTGGCTGAGGTGGTCTTGCAGACTGTTGAAAATAATGTGATACACAGTACCCCTATAAACCGGCAATGTACATCAGATATGTTGACGATGTGTTGGTGTTCTGGTAACACTCTATCGAACGCTTACAACAATTTGCCCTTGCCTTATCTTCAGTTTACCCAACCATCAAATTTACTGTTGAACATGAGGAACAATTTCCGTTACCTTTTCTGGATTTTATGCTTTTAAGAAACCCAGCTGACAATAATATCACATATTCTGTTTATCGGAAACCTTCCCACATTCCAACCCTCATTCCCACCGTATTTAAATTTCCTGCTTTGCGTTCTTATATCAGAAGAGCGTTTACCCACTCGTCGTCGGTACGTACGAGGCAAGCTGAAATCACTTACATTGCCTCAATTGCTACGCAATTTGGATACCCTGAGGACTGCGTTCGAAAACTGACTCAGCAAATACGACTTTCTTTTACAAGTTTACAACGTGAAAACGTTAGTAAACGATTTGTTGGCTCAGTGAATTACTACCCTAATGTGATTTATTTTTTGAATCGAATTTGCAATAAACATCAACTGGCTTTCGGAATGCGGACATCGAATATTTTTTTAACGATAAGACAGGACCGCGACCAAGTGTGTAATGAACAAAAACATGGTATATATTATATACCTCTACAAGCAGATTACCCTGACAATAAATCAATGGTGTATATCGGTTCCACACTACAGACGTTAAGGGTTCGAGCGTCGGAACATGAATATGATGTCAGAACCAGAGCAACAACCACAGCACTTGCTCGATTGGTGTCTGGTGGACGATATATCCCATGTTGGGCGGACATACACCACTTGGCCTTTACCAGAATCAAAAGGGACACTTTTTTCACTGAATCAATGTTCATTATGTGGTTTGAGGATTTGTGTTGTAACGAAGAATTACCCACCGCCATACCACTATCTTGGCGCCAATATATAAAGACTCTAAAACCTACCAGTTTATAAATAATATGTATTAATGAGTTGTTTAATTTCCGGGTACATTAACATTTGTATACATTGTTGTGTCCATGGTTACAGATGCATGACAGTCATTTTCTGTTTGTATAAGAAGTCTTGTGCACTGCACTTGGGTGGCGCTTTCAGGCTTGATAATGGATCCCTAGGGGACCCGAAAGATCTCGCCTAGTTAATTTTATGAAGCTTTTATCTGTACATATTGTTCTTAGGTGTAAATAATAAATATTTTAGCTTGTGAATGGTGGTGTACTAGATGGAGGTTTTTATAATCGTGCAAAGACAGTTTTATCTTGAGGTGTAAATGATTGAAAAATCTAATGTGCTATTTTCTTTGCACAGTATCCATGTTAATGAAACATGGTTATGTAGAGAAGCATTAATAATTTTATCACATATGCTCAGTGACATAGTCCGTAGAACAATAGTAATATGTTTGCTACTATTGTCTTTGACTCGTTGTACATAGTCAAAGACGCCTAAAAACAGTTTTTTAGGCAATTATAACGTGCTGAAAGGAAAATTAACATTTGCAAGTAAATTAATATGGGAAACATATATACTTACAATACTAGCATTGTAGTACTAACACTATTTTTATAGCACGTTTTTTTTTTTCGATTTGCTATATGAACCGTGTGTACTTAGTTTTTGTTTGATATTAAAAAATAAATGTTCAAAAGGGTCTAATGGTAATATTTTATTAAATTGTAATGAAAATAATAGTTGCTTTTAGGAAAATACTGTTACTATTAATAAAAATTTTAATTTTAACTTAATTTAAAACCACGTGGTGTAGATACTTACTTGGTTAGTAGCGATGTTCAAAGACGTTTTGTTTTTTTAATATATTAGTCTTTTTTTTAAATAAATTTTAACCTATAATATAGGTAGATGAGGGCACACAGTAAGATCAATCATGAATACGGCTAATAAAAATGTAACCTAGGTTTTCAGTGTTTCTCTTGACACCATAGTCAGCGTTGTTCTAACATGTTCCCACACATTTCAAGGAATTGTGAATGGCAAGTATTTATCTTCATTTTGATTTTACTAGCAATATCGATGTGCAGGCACACATGCACCGTTAGTTTGTCATATATGTGAGATTCTGAGTTCTATATCGATCAGAAAATTGATTTAATTTAAATTTAATCGATTATTATTGTACAGTCCCAGTCAGAAATTGATTTAACTTTCATTTTAAAGGATTAGCATTACTCAAAAACTAATGAAAATTAATTTGATTTTAAGTTTAATGGATGTTTATGAGTTTCTCATTTATTTTTATTAATTTAACATTGGTATATTGTATTATTTTTTATTTTTTTTATTAATAATTATTATTATCGTTGCTCACTTTTGGTAAAGAATTTTCTTTTTCTTTTAAAAAGGTTGTTCTCTTTTAATTATCTTTTTCCTTACTTCGGGAAGGGTTATTGGGTCATGAATATTGCAAACTTTATCTTTTAGTTTTTCAATTGATATAGATTCAGAAACTCTTAATTCTTTTTCAGATTTATGAGCCAAAATCAATTTTATTTTATCAAATTTTGGAAGGTTTTTATTTCTAATACAATATTGAATAGGGCTGTTTTATCCTCTTTTTGGCTCCAATTTTCAATGTGTTGATTTAAAATCTGCTTTAATCTGTTTTTGGTGTTGTCCTATGTACAAGATGGAAGGATTAGATTGTTTTATGGGAATTACATAAGTACCTGCCTTTTCTAAAAGTTTAGGTTGAAATTTAGTATTTACGAGCTCGTCTTTGATGCTAGAGTTAGAATGGCCGAAGTGACAGTTGTATTTTTTACCCAGTTTACAAAGCTTTAGTAGTAATAGTTTTTATATAAGGAAAAGATCCAACATATTTTCTTTTTCTTTTATTTTTTGAAATGTTTTTGTTTATTGAGGCAGGATTTTTAAGGTTATTTTTTACTTCACTGATTAGTTTATTTACCACATTTTTGCCATATCCAAAAGTTTCTGCCATGGATTTAATGCAATCTAACTCTTCATCTCGATATTTCTTTTTGGAAAAATTAGTAAATGCATATTTAACCCAAGTTCACAAACTATTTATCTTGTGGCTAACCGGGCGGGCAGAGTTTGATTGAATTATTACTGGTACAGAAGATGGTTTTCTGTATACCTTAAAGTCTAAGAAATCAGCTTTTTTAATTACTAATAGATCAAGGAAAGGTAAGGTATTATGCTTTTCAATAGTTAAGGCAATTTCTTTATATTGTTCAAACATTTGTTTTCAAAGGTCTTCAAAAACAGCTTTTTCATAATTGGCAAGAATGAATATGTCATCAACATATCTACAATGTAGAAGAGGTTTGTTAGGTAGTCTGTATTTTGTTCTATTTCGTTCATTATCACTTCTGCAAAAATAGTGGACAATGGTGATCCCATAGGGCCACCTATTTTTTGTCTGTAGGTTAGTCCTTGTAAGTAAAAAAATATTTTTATAAATATATAATAAGACATGTAATGATAGTAGTTGTTGGGGATTTAAACTTTGAATGTCAGATAATTTTTTTAATAATGATTTTGATTGCTTCTAGAACAGGGGTTGAAGGATACAAAGATTCCACATCAAAACTTGCCATTTGAAAGCTAGATAAGTCCTGTTTTACTGACTTTAGTTTCTTAATGTAAGTTAAACTGTCTTTTAGAGAAAATTGATATTTCATGGTCAGCACAAGTAACATGGTCAGCTCTTCAGATATGCTTACATGGAGTATATACAAGACATTCAACATCAGTGTTGAACTGGTGTTCCCATGGTTGATCAAAACTTCAGGGTTGTGAAGCAGCATGTACGCTGTCCTACCACCAATATCTGGATACCCCACTGTTGTTAATAAATTGGGTCCTATGCAAGCATCACATCACAGACCCAACTATAAATATGCACATAGGACTAAAATGAGACAATAGTGCGTGCAACTGTGAATGCTTCAAAAGTGTATCCTTTAGCCTGCTGAAGATGGCTGCAAGATGGCAGCAGGAAATGCATCTGGGGTGGTTCAATCGTAAGTGACGTGTAACACTTGATTTTAATTATGAACGAGCAACATTTTGGAATATTTTTAAATTTTATCGCATTGAAATCATTAGTGCATTTTTAAACAGATACAACAATAAGGACATGTTCAGCTTTTTGGATGTGCTTATATGAAATATGTTTAAGATATTCTATGTCAGTGTTGAACTGGTCTCCCTCGTAGTGCACCAAAACTTCAGTGTCTTGGAGCAATATATATTTCCATATGAAACAGTTACAGGATACAACTATAAAGCAGTGAGTGCAGTGTAAATGTTGAACGGAATGCTCTTCTTTATATTATTTATTGTGTTCAAATTAAGTGCAAGTCCCCAGACATTCCGCATTTGAAATTGACAAACAGAGTTTAACTTGGTTGTAGTTAGTATGTGACTTGTACATTGTTACTGTACATTACATATTTTACTTGCTGTCTTTGACTTCCAGTTGAGATAGAATCAAATTTCTTTATAGCTGCAAAACTGTTGAAAAGTATCTAAATGGTTAACAACAACTGCAGCATGTTATTACTCTTGTTGTTTTGATCATTGTAGTCTTTCCAGAAAAACATAAGAAATTTAAAAGTTCAAAGTTCAGTTCCACTTCTTAAGGTAGTCCACCATTACTTTGATAACTTTTCTGCTTCAGGAAGCATTTTGTGCTAGTTAGATAATGTTTGTAAAACATGCATTGTTTGAGCAAACGTCTTTTGTGTTTCATGGACAGCGTCACTTAAGGGACGTTTGTGCCCCGATGCAAAGTGCCACTTCAGTGCCCATTTGTGAACTTTTCGCTGCAGAAAATGTACTTAATGTTTTTGAATTTAATATACTCGCATGTATTTGGTTATTTTTCCCCATTCAACTTCCAAAAATTTAGAGATAAGGTGTGTTAGTACTTAGTGGCACAAATTATCATGGGGTAAAGGGGGATTTCGTGCACGTTAAAAAATAATTGATACGAACTGCCCCCTCCTAAAATTACGGTGTATACTATATTCACCTAGCCGCTTGGCTCTCCTAATGCTTCTTTCTACTCAGAGTGATTCCACACAGAGATAAAAATTAGCAAATAATTTCTCAATGTTCCCTGGATTTTATTCATGTGAAAAAATGTGCTTTGTGAAATTTTTAGAGGGGGAAATTCTTCCCCATCATTATAACTGTTGCTCTAAGCAGCTGCTTCCTTTGTTTAATGAGCAATACGGCACTGTTGTGGTGATGGGGGAGGCTTCAGGCAAATAAATACTGTGTTTCATGTCCTCAGAAAGAAGTGAAAGAGAAACAAGATACCCTTGTGGCCAAAGAAAGGGAGATAGGATAAATTGGTCAGTACTGCTGTTGAGTAAAAACTACTCCTTGTTCTCTATTATAAAATGAAATAAGGATATAGGAAACCCAGAAATATTTTGTTTTCCCCACACAGGTTATTTAACATTTAAAATTTTACAAGTGTTGCATTGTCAAAGGCGCTGTCATAGAGGAGGCATCCCAAGGCTTGCTTACTAGCTTGAGCCAGTTGTTTTCATGAAGGTAGTCCACTGCTTCTTTGTTAGGAGCCAGGAATTCATAACGATATTTTTTTCTTTTCAATTGTTGGCTGCCACCTGTTTCCATTGTTGCTGGGGTGACACAAGTACCTTATGTTCCCAAACAGAAATACTGCAAACCATCTAAATCAGTGGGAAACAAATCTCTCTCTCTCTCTATCTATCTATCTCTCTCTCTCTATCTATCTATCTATCTATCTCTCTCTCTCTCTCTCTCTCTCTCTCTCTCTCTCTCTGTGTAATTCTTCACGATTGCACGGAAGGCCACATACAAATGTTATTGTCTGCACAGAGGTGGTGTATTTTCTCTTCTTTCCATGTAGTCATGTCTTCAGAAAACTTCAAAACATCTCCAGATTTCCATTCAAGCATGCTACCATTACACCAGCCACCCAGGACAAGGAAGTTCAAAGCACTTGTTGTAGGTGGTGTAACAGTAGTGTGCTGAAATGAAAGTCAGGAGATGCAGGTTGAATTCCCACTCCAGGGCAATGCAATTTTTAAGTTTTCTAAAGAGATGGCTTCATGGGGAAAAGTGAAAAGACAGCACCTTTGTGCTGATAATAACACACTCATTGTAATGTATGGTTCTCACTTTCAACATTGCTTCCTGTGGGAGATACATGAAATGTTTTGAAAAGGTCCAAGAACTTTTTGGGGTATTACAGATTGCTTTCTCAGTAAGACTTTCAAAAAATGTAAGTGATCGTATCGCTAGTTTTGCATTTTTTATTGTTTTTCCATTCTTTGATAAAATGAGGTTTAACCCATAGGTACATTTTGTGATACTTTCACTTTGTTTTGGTTGTTAGATTTTTACAGGGAAACATTATACTCAAATAATGTAGGATTTTGATGATCATAATACCTATCACATCAGAGCTTTCTTGCCAAATTTAGGTCTTGACATCTCTGAGTAATGAATACATACTCTGCATCTGAGGATGGTTAACAACAATGCAATTATATGTTCTTGATAGTGAAGTAATACTTCCCCAAATAAATGCAGATATCTTGAAAACAGTGTGTTTTCATAAGACTATTCTGTTCATGTATTTTGTTAGATACTGAACAGCTTAGCAAGTCTGGATTTCAGTGTCTGTGATCAGTGTCTCCATACAAGGCATAGATTATAATCCCAGTAAAAGAACTTAGAAGATATTCTTCTTACCTTAATTTCTCATGGTTGATTTTCAATTATTTTTCTTCTTATTTCCTTCTGCAGTTGCTCAATCTTACAACTCTCATGAAGGAAAACAACTTCAAAAGGAAATAAGAAAAGTCCTGGAAAATCAACCCCTGAAACTAAGGTCAGAAGAATATCTTGTAAGTTCTTTTACTGGTTGTAATCCACCTCTTATACAAAACATTATCACAGACACTGTTATCTGGACTTCTCAAGCTGTTCAATGTCTAACAAAATATATGAAGAACAGAATAGTCTTATGAAAATACATTGATATTTTCAAGATATTTGTGCTATTGTACCATGTAACTAATTGCACAGTCTCAGATTATTAAGTATTTTTCAGATACTTAAGAAATGTGATATGCTCTTCCAAAGTTTAGAAACCTGACTGATCTGCAACATCAGTAAGAATTGAGTTTTGTTTTTTTGTTTTGTTTTTAGCTTAGTTTGCAATCATCTTTAATTTTAGGGTAGTGAATTATTTTCATTATAGCTTTACATCCACTAACACTTGTATAGGCATAGATTTCTGTTGCTTTCCAGTAAGTTTTACAATCTGAACTGTTCTCAAAAACTGACAATGTTGCAGTTTTTACAAGTTTGACTTCTCTCAGTATGTTCTTTTATTTGTTTGTTTTGTTTTAGTAATAAGCTTCTATTATTTTCTCTGAAATACTTAGTCACATGTCCCAGAATGTTCACTTCAAATGTTAATACAAGAAATTTTTCACTGCTAGCAGGAGAGCATTCTTTGTCAGAAATCAAGGATTGATGACAACAATTGTTTTTGACAAGAAAAGATAGTTTTGGCTTTATTTTGTCATTACTGATAAGGATGTTTGTTGTTTTCTTAGTAGAAACACAGGAAAATATAAACTATCTGGATATGCATGATTCTCACTTTTAGTGAATAGTGTGTTGTACATATACATACATTCAGGAAGTTGTGAAAAGGAAAATGGTCTGATGAGTGTAATGAAAAAAAAACCCTAGAAAGTTCATGTTTTTGTGGTTTATAGGAATTCCTGTTTGCATATCAACTAAATGAGAGAAATCATAGAATGTGGCAAAAAAAAAAAAAAAATCATCCTCTGTGATTATTCTGCAGACATAAGCGCTTTTTATCAGTTAACAGTACTAATGTAATAGTAATATCAACAATTATTGATGTTTTTTAAAGATCAGTCAGAAATAGAGCAAATTTGAGAAAATATATCATAAACTAAGTATGTAGACTGATTTCGTTAGTGTTATGATATTTATTTATTTATTTTTCAAAAATTAGAAGTTGACTGAATTTTTGTTACCACATAAAATGCATGTGACATGAACTCTGTGATCTGTGTTGGGTGTGATCCCCTTGTGCGATGTCAATGTTGTAAAGATATACAAAAAAATATCTTTGTGAAATGCAGCATGGCTAAACAAAATTACTTAATTTTATATGAAATAAGTAAGTGTTGACATCTAGATAACAAAGTTATTGTATCATTGATCTTTGAAGGAAATGAAAGACTTTTAGCTTGTGAGCACAGAACACATTTTAATAAAGACTTGATTGCTTTGACTGGTTCAGGGCCCAAAGGTGTATTAATTTACTAATAACTTGAAATAATTGTACTCCTTCTGATCATAGAAAGTTGCAAATTCGTATGAAACATCATTTATCCCTGTGCATTTCATCTTTTATTATGCTCCATGGAGTAATTGTTTCTCCCATTTGCATGAACTGACAATTTTGAAAATGATTAAAATTTTAATTTTTATCTCGATTTCCAGTGTGATTTCCTTCATCAGAAACTTAAACTTGCAGACCAAAAGAAGGAATCATTAGAACAAAAGCTTTCTGAATCTAAAGAGACAATTTTATGTACAAAGGTAAGCTTCTCCATTTGAATTTTAACATTTTTCAAGTACTGTTTGTTCAAACTATATGGACTTTCATTGTCTAAAATTTCCATTTCAGTGTTGTGGGGAGCTGCACCTTCATTGTTTATGGCCACAACAAAAGGCATCTAGGTACCAATGTAACACCAAGGTGGCCGATGATATTCACAGTGTCTGGAAAAAGAAAAAGAAAAACAGCTGTGAGGGTGTTAGTGATGGTAGTGACCCAAAACATGCTGTTGAAAGCATGTCTGAGCAGGTTGTTCAAAGACATGGGAACAAGTTATCAGAATTACAGTGAGCAATGAAGAATGAAGCTCATAAGTGTATCTGAGTGTAGTCCTTATAAAAGGCTGTGCCTGTATGTTGCCAATGGTTATATCTCAGTCCCTTTAGTGATCAATAGGACCATGGTCCTGAAAAGTTCCAAGATATGAAGTCTTTAGAAATGCACTAAAATGGTACAAGGTCTGTAAGAAGTTGTTGAAATCTGTAACCCTTGGTCCCATCATGAATTTTCTGAAAAAGCAGCATTCATTTCAATCTCAACTTCACCAGAACCTTCAGCATAATCTGGATAGCTTGATAGTGCAGAAACTTCCATTTGTTTAGCTCCTCCAACCTCTGAATTTAATGTGCTTCAGTCCAAAATTTCAGCAGTTGTTTGGACATTAGTAGTAAGCACAAACACAGGACATCTTTAAGTGATCTCTTATTGTAGGGTGCACACTGCTAATAGATATTTTCAGGATAACAGGCAGCTCTTCAGTGGTAGTTCTTTGTTCTTCCTGCATTGTGATACAGACTGTACCACAATCACACTGATGATAACCGTAGAAGAAACTTTTAGATTGTCCACTTTCTGAAACAGATCTTCTTTGAAGTCTTTGACCAAGGCCTTCCAGAAAGCACAAGGCCATGACATTAGAGAGAGAAGTTCGCTCTTTTAGTGAAGTCACACGGAAACCAAGCCTTCCTATTGGTTTCCAACACAGCCGTGTGGGACGTCAGGCACAACACCAATGTATCGGTCTATGCAAGATGAGAGTGACATCACAAGCGGAGGGAATTCATCTCTCCAATGTATTGGCCTTGTGTTTTCTAGATGGTCTTGCTTTGACCCACCAAGCTGCTGTGAACTAAATACGACGTTTTTTTGCAAATGATAACAGTGTTTAAGTGTGACTTCAATTTGATCCATTATTTGTTCTCTACATGCACTAACTCTAGTGTTCATTTTACAATTAGAACAAGTGAAAGTTTCACCAAGACTTTTGATTAGTCATCCGTGAATTCAGTTGTCTTTCTCAAACAACCATCATAAATATCACTACTTGAAAACTGATCATTATTATTAAATTGTTTTTTTCACTTCTCTCCGAAGTATGGCTTATCTCATGCCTCTCGTATTTCAAGCAGTCTGTTTCTCTTACTCACATATAAACCAAACTGAATTCACCTGTGGATAAATTTTGGGTTTCATTGTTAAGCAAGTCTGCAGAAGTTGTTGTGTGGAAAATCATGGTATAACTGGTAATTACTTGGGTGTGTGAAAGCTTTGTGTGTGTGTGTATGTGTGTGTGTGTGTGTGTGTGTGTGTGTGTGTGTGTGTGTGTGTGTGTGTGTGTGTAAATTGTGTTGTATTGAATTGGTTTTTTATTGGTGCAGGAGCCAGACAATGTTGTGTCGAGTCTCCATAGTTGTTCAGTATATATATGTGGATGTGTGCATGCAAGACAAGAAATTAACAATGCTGGTCTGTGTCAAGGGAATTTCCTTGTATGCAGGTTGTTGCATGCTGTGTGTGATGATACAGTGCTGACGCGTTGGAGAGCAAAAGTGAGTTGCATAATAATATTGTCCAGGATGAACAAAGTATGTATGAAATTCAAACTGAGTATCAATAACATACCTGCCAGGTTTTATGATTTTCCCGTAAAATTTACGGAAACGGGACTTGTTTTACGGGCAAAATGTTAATTTTACGAATTTGGTGATTTCCCGAGATTTATTTTCCTTTTTCTGGTGATTTTGCACCCGCTATTCAAACTGTTTTATTTAACTTAATCCATTCAAAGTAAAGTGCCGATGTAAGCTACGAACAACTTTTCAGTTATTATAATGAGTTTATTCGTAATGTGTTTATGTGGGAACATTTGCAGCAGTTTCCCCAAGTGTTAGGTTTTGCGTTGTTTCAAACACTAAAACTTGCGCCCCGCATAAACTGATAAGGATAACAACCAGCTGGGCTTGTTTAACCTTGGTTCTCTCTCTCTCTCTCGCTGCCCCCCCTCCCCCTTCTCCTTTTCAGGTAATGCATTATTTGTCCCCCGAGTCGCAACTTCTAAGGAGGCCAAAGTGGGGTGTGACTTGCATTGGAGCAAGCACTTGAGAGCAGGTGTTTTTGCTACTCCCAGTTCGAAATGCGATCTCAAAATGTAGTTATCGTAGAAAAAAAAATTTAAAAAAAAATTTAAATCTGTGTCATTTTTAAGCCCAAATCTATACCCAACATGACGAAATTAAGCAAAAGCTGTCAGTTTTGTGAAATTGAAAATGCATTGGGTCATGGTTTCGTAACTTCTTCTCTGGTAATAAATTTGACCTAACAAAAGAATGCCAAGAGGAAGTTAAAAGAAAAAAGTAAGTCCAATGTTCATTCGAGCCAGTGCTTCTCCAGCAGTGATTTCTTTTGCTCGTCCGTTAGTAAGTTTATACACTTTCCAACCATGCTTTGTTCATCTCTCGATAACGTGCATAAAAATATTTTGGATTGATTCAACCAAATTAATATTCTTTGAATAAAGCTCATGTTGAGAAATGGCTTCCTAGTTTAATTGAATTAATAATCTAAAGCAACTTATGGGAATTTACTAGGAAATTTTTTCATTAATAGCAAATTTTCGGAGAAAACTCTTCTCCTTCTTCAGCCTGAAGAAGGAGAAGAGTTTTCTCCGAAAATTTGCTATTAATGAAAAAATTTCCTAGTAAATTCCCATAAGTTGCTTTTAGATTACAAATTAACATGTTGTGGTACTATTTTTTCTTCTGCAAATTGCATCTCTTTAAACTGTTACAGTTTTACTTGCATTTTTTTTTTCAAGTGTCAATAAATTTAGTATTATGAGCAGCAACATAAATGAGCAGCAATATAAAAGAGGGGGGGCAGTACTATAAAACTTTCTGTGATGCGTATTATGCAGAGTTTCCTGTGTATTACAAAATCTTTAAAAAATGAAAAATATGCATTTTGCTCTACGTGTCGATGTAATTTCAGCATTCCACGTGGTGAAAGGAATGGTGTTACTAATCATATAGCGCCAAGCATAAATCTAATGTTGACTGCGTGGAGAAAAAAATACGAAATTAACTTCCTTTGTTAAAAGTTATAATGAAGTGGATGCGATTCGTGCGAAGTGTTTATTCACTTCGTTTTTAGTTGAATATAATTTACCAATTAGTGTCCCTCAGTCATTCATTTATTTCATTTGACTGTCTCATCGTCCGTCTCTCCATAAGATAATCCTAGCATGAAAATGGTTCGTTTTTTGAAAACATTTTCGTTGGTTCTGTGACAGCATGGGATACGATCCTATTGGATTTGGGGGTCAAAGGGTGGAACATCCTTCCCTTGAGATGCAAACCTCCATAAAAATAAATTATCTCTTTATATAGGTTCATAATGATAGCATAATAATGAGAAATTATGTATAGATTCTATTTTAATCGAAATAAACGTGCCGATAAATTCAAACATCTGTAGTCATATCAATTAAAAGTTGATACTTCATCGTTTTTTAATCGATATGTTCAGTACATTTAATCAATATGCGCGACAAGTAATTTCATTGAATATATCGATTAAAATTTTCATCGAACATATCAATTATTTTTTTACGGATTTTGGTTTCTGAAAGTTGGAAGGTATGCAATAAGGAAAAAACTAAATTATGTTTTTGAGTAAGGAATCTGTTAGTACTTTCTGAATCCAAAATCAGTTTGAATGGTATAAAGAGTATACCTGGTGAATGAGTTTAAGAAGGATGTTTGATGGAGAAAACAGACTCGATGGTGAACTTAGTTAAGGGAGTGAATTTGGCTGTGCACAAGTATAGCTGCATTAGTTGGGTTTCACAGAACTGATGGTTTGGTCAAAAAATTCTTGAATGGCTGTATATGAAATTGTTATTGTTCTTACTCTGATTCATGGCAGTGGAACCTGTGTACTACAGAAAAGACACAGAAGTTTTTGTGTACTAGAGGGATGCATTACTTGTGGGGGTGGCAATACTCATTCTGATCATCTGCAGAATAAAGAAGTGTTGCAAATGTGTAATGTACAGTAAAATGTTGTTCGTATGGTGGAGAGAAATATTTTCAGGTGGTTAGGCCATGCAGAAAGAACAGGTAATGAGAATGCTAACTAACTAAGAGAATTTACTTAGTAGTCCAAGTGGTATGAAAGAAAGTTAAAGAAAGGCAAAGGAAATTATGGAAGGACCAGATTCAGGAATGCCTGAAAGTGAAAAAGATAATTAGTATGATGAACAAAAGATCATGTGGGTGACACGTTGCGGGTGTGCATCTGAATCTCAGGTGGTGTACCAAGATCGCCATAAATCCAGATGTTTGATACATCGGCAATAAGTACAACCAATCACCATCAGTAACTTTGATTTAGCAGGTGCTCTTTCTTTGAGCAGCTAGCATCTGCATCTCAGAGAAATGCTTAGTGAATTAAAAAAAATTCTGGCTTTACTCAGGAATTTAAAATGTATTCAGTTAAAGAATTCATATTTTCCTTTTTCTCAGAGTTCTCTTTATTTGCTGACGTTTCTAGTCTTATGTTGTTTGTCAAAACTCGTTTTCAATGCATTGAATTCAGTTCATATAAGTTTGTTGACACTTAATGCAATTTGAAGTATGTTGCCAGATTTCACTTAAAGATACTGTCCATGCTAAATAAAAATTATAGATTATGGTGCTTATTTAATAATGTCAACTAGCATTCAGGAAGTCTACAACTCTTATTAAGCATGGACAATATCTTTAAGTGGAAGCATAATTCAAATTACTTAAATGTCAACAAAACTTACAAACTTAATTCAAAACATCGAGAACAAGCATTGACAGACAACAAAAGGCCAGAAATATCAGCAAATGAACAGAACTTGGAGAAAAGGGAGAATGAAAACTCTTCAACTGAATATAATGCCTAGTGATATGAATGTACTGTTAAGTAGTGCCATTCACTTAACTTTTGGCTGTAAAATTCCTTTGTAAAGGTTTTTAAATGCTTATTATTTGGCACTAAATTTTGTGATCTAGCTCAAAATATCAACTAATGGAATAACACCATGAATTATCTGTAGAATTTTTATGCATATACTGTGTGAAATGTAATAAGAACTAAGTAGGCATTACTGTGATAGTTTATTTGCTATGTTACCTTGTAATTGTGGTGTATAAAAGTAATATTTACTGGTTTATGTACATTAAAGGAGGAGCATAAGATGATGATGAAATCATATGAAGATCAGTTGAGTACAATGAGTGAGCATCTTGCTACCATGAATGAAACCTTAACATCACAGAAAGATGAAATAGATGCATTAAAGCAAGCTGCAGGTCACAAGGTATTTTTCTATTTCAGTACTTTTACTAACTTATACTGTTTGTCAAAAAAACATAAGTGATATCTGTTTAGGCCTATTTGTTCCAGCATAGTTCATGCATTTTGAAAATTCAGAAAATTACTTTTGTTAAACAAAATGAGTAAAATATAGAAAAATAGATATCTAAGAAATGATGGAATCTCATGCATTTATTATTTTGACTATTCAGAAACCCAATTTTTTAGTTGAAATCACAACTTTAAGAAATTGCAAACAGGCAAGTTTCTGTTGCAGACATTTGAAAAAAATATGTGACTTTAGCAGTGGAATTCTTTTTTGTTGTTCTTATAATCAAAATGCCATGAAAAGGTGGGAAGGAATGTATTGTGATGAAAGAACATATGTGAAATTGAGGCCAATTGAAAATATTAAAGTAATTAGTAATTAATTGTTTCATGGTTTGTTCGAAATCCTGGTGAATGGTTGAAGAGTGCTATAACATATTACAGATATATATATACACAGCTGGCCACCCAAAATGCAACACCAAAAAGGAAGCATCCGATTGGCCTGAAATTCACAGCACGTGTCGCCCACGAGAGGACATGCAAACGATTAGCATTGCAGGGCATATACAAGTCATGTGCGCCTGGCACGCCACCGAGAAGCACTATAAGAAGGGTGCACAGAAGGCAGGGTGTAAGTAGTGGAAGTGTGTTGTGCTGCCGGACCTGTGCGTGGGAAGCTTCCTTATGCCTCGTTTCAGAATACGGCAGTCATTCCAGCACGTTTCGGAGTTCGACAGAGGACGAATAGTGGCTTATCGCGACAGCGGTTTATTGTACCGAGACATCGGCGCCCTTGTGGGACGACATCCAGCCACAGTGAGGCGAGTATGGATTCGGTGAGTGCAGATCGACTTGAGCGATTGCCGCAGCCATGGCACACCACCAAATGAGAGGACCGACATTTTGTGCTGCGGGCATTGACGGCTCGCACCGCCACATTACAAACGTTAGCGCAGGAATTAGAATGTGTTGTGCAACAACCTGTGTCAGCACGTACCGTTCGACGTGGTCTGCAGGAGCGGGGACTTGTCACACGGCACCCATTGCTTCGATTACCATTGACGTTACACCACCGGCGAGTGTGGCGGCAATGGGCTGTTGAACACCGCACCTGAACTACGGAATGGCATGACATTGTCCACTTCTACCTCCAACACCACGATGGTCGAATCCGCATGTGGCGGCAAGAGACTGTATGATGCCTGCATTATGCATCGCCATAACGGTCCGTCGCCTGGCGTTATTATAGTTTGGGGTGCAATTGGATATGACACCCGCACCCCTCTGGTACGCATCGCCGGTACACTCAACAGCCACAGCTACATCTCCGACGTTTTGGAGCCTGTAGTCCTCCCTTACCTGCAGAACCTGCCAGCGGCCACGTTTCAACAGGACAATTCGCGCCCACTAGTGGCACGCATCGTGCAACAATTCTTCACTGCCCACCAGGTGTCACTGCTGCCGTGGCCCGCCTGTTCTCCCGATATGTCGCCCATCGAACATGTCTGGTCGCTGATTGGCAACTGAGTGGCCCGGCAAGCACCACTCGCGACTACGCCTGATAAACTGTGGCAACGTGTGGAAGCAGCCTGGACCGACATACCCCAAGCCCACATCCAAAGCCTCTTTTGTTCGATGCCGCGGCGTGTAGCGGCCGTTATTGCCAGCCATGGGGGCCACACGAACTATTGATGCCTGCGTGTTCCGCAAGTCGCACGGGCCTGTAAGCTCAATCGTTTCATCTTTGTATCTGTTGTTATGTGTCCAGTAAATCTGGCGTTGCTATCTCGTTGCATTTTGGGTGGCCAGTGTATATATATACTGTGGAGATACCAACCCCAATCAACTATACTATCAGACTTCATGCATTTCTTTACATTGTGGTGACATACACAGGGCTGCCAGCCTATCACACCCAAGAAAATAGTTGCTTTAGTAGCCACTAATGGTAAAAATAGTAGCTTGAATAGTAGCCTTAACAACTTATGTTAATGACTAAAATAGTTGCCCAAAAAAGTGTATCAGTTTTAGAATGTAGGTGTTCCACATCAAAAAAAAATTTTTAATTTTTTTTATTTATTTCAAACCACAGTGACAAAATTAGCACATGTTAACATTTTGGTGGTGGGATTATATATATACAACACACGCACGCACACACACACACACACACACACACACACACACACACACACACACACACACACGCACAATCTCTCTCTCTCTCTCTCTCTCTCTCTCTCTCTATACAAAAAGGGCATCTTAAGTTTCAATATAATGCTACTCAAGACACTCGGAACTATAAAGGTTACGGAAATTACACCCCCTCCAAATATTCAATTATATATCAAAAACTACCCTGATACAAACTTTGGAATTACAAAACTCTTTCTTCTTTGTCACTGTTCTGGAGGTCAGATGTTCTCATCCGTATCAAGCCAGTATGGAGAGCTTTCTTCAGCATTTGTGGTTGGTAAAAAAAATATAAGATTTTCCAAGTGGGCTTCATACACTGTGTTGAAAAAATTGTTGTGAATTTCTTTTTGAAAGGCCATAGTTGTCATTCAGTGTTATGATGATCACTTGTTTTGTTCTGTACACATAATAATCATAGTTATCTGATATGAGGTATATCAAGAATCTCATTTGAATAGATGAGCATTTGGAAATATTTCAAACTTGTCTTTTGTACAGCTATGACAATAAATATCAAACACTATAAATGTGTTTAGTATGGAACAAAAACACGAAGCCTAGAACTAAAAAAATGAAAACTTGCAGTTTATTATCATCAGGAATGGAATGGGTATAGTGTAATCCCCCTCTTCAATAATGGAAACTCTTAAACTCCATAAGTAATAATAATAATGGTGCTTAACATGATTTTGAATTACATTGTAAAAGAGTACATTTTATTTTGATTCCCATATTTGAAAGGTAAGCGTGCAAAACCTGTCTGAAACGTCTTCATTTCATTAGGGCATGGACAACTGTCTTACTATTCAAGCTCAAGTCTGTGTAGGTCAGGTATAATTGATATGAAGTATTACACTGATATTCACCTGCCTTGATAATTTTAGTGTCATTCTTCACAGTGTCCTTGATGCTTTTGAGACAACTATAAAAAAATTACTTTATCCTGCAAAATTATTCCAACTCATAATTACAGAAATAAGAAAACAAAAAACTTTACTTTCTTCTAATTTGGGTTATTTTTATAACAGCAGACAGTTAAAATCCCTAGATGTTAACCATGATAGATTTTCAAAGCTCTAACAACAGTAAAACTAAGATTATCCTTACACCCACTGATGACAATAATAAAACCAAAGCTCAAAGTTTTTGTAATGATACTCTTCTGAAAATTGTCATGGAACCTGAAAAATTTTTATATGATGCCCCCACCCCACCCCACCCCTCCAATATGTATAAACAAATTGTTTATCGTTTAGCAATTTAGGGGGGGGAGTCCTCTTTAAAGTTTACATTATTCTTATACCATGGTAGCAATTTGGAAGTGTTATATGCAGTAAATTATTTCAAAAAATTGAGTGTGAATTTATACCACTGCCATCAGTGCATATAAGGGTAGGTTTAACAAAAAAGCTTTCTCATTAACCTTAGATTTATTCCTTTTTTGAGGTTTTCTGCATAAATGCATCAGTTAGGGAGGATTTTCTTTTATGAACTACCCTATTCATTTTTAATGCTTCAAGTTCATATTGTCTTTCCTTTTGTCGGAGTTTCTCTGATCCTTCTAGAATCCATGTGCAACTCGTATTGCAGGTATGTTTTTTTGTTTTTTTAATGCTTGCTTTAGTCTCTCACTGGCTTCTTTTTAAGCACAGAGTTTGATGATTCTTGTACTTCTCTTTTTTCTTGAACAAGAATTTTTATCTTGTTTTCCATGTTTTCTATAGTTTGCTTTCTGCTCTTCAAATCCTTTATTTAGCAATTCTTGTTTCAAACTCTCAGCACTTTTTTTCTCTGCTTTCAGTTGCTGTTCCTTTAATCTCTGATCCTCTTCTAAATGGTTGCTATATGACCTATGCGCATTAAGTGCTGATTTTATTAGTTCTTTGGTTATTAGCACCTCTGCAACTTGGTTGTTATACATTTTTAGTGCATCTCGAATTGTTAGTCTCTCATTCAACATCTTCTCAGACATAGATGCCTTCTCATCTGAAAGAACTCTTCGTGATAGAAGAGCCTTTCACAACTTTAGCCAAAGATGGATATTTTCAGTGTCCAAATGTCTTTTGATACAATATGTCTCTCCAAAAATGATCAATCCTAATTTTGCTGTTTGGAATAAATTCTTATACATACAAGTACATCTATACCTAGACCCACATTACTAGGGGAACGACCTACTCAAATGACAAAAAGTACTGTCTCATTATTTTTAACAGATACGCAGAAATGTCTCACCAGGTGTTTTTTCGATTACCACTTAATTTTTTCGTTATGAACAATTCCTAATTTATATTAAACAGTTTGTAGATAATGTAAAGTGGGTTTAAATGTCTGTTAGCGAAAACATGCATTTTCAGTGTCACTCGGAAAAAAAAGCTGTAAAAACAATCTGGTATTATTCATGAAATTCTAGGTACAAAATTTTTGACTTGAAATTGACACATTTAACTGCAAATAAACTTCGGTAAGCACAGAAAACAACAGTCTTTAATATGGTGAAGGCAAGATACATGCTCGCTCCTGGCACTGCCATACGGCAATCTCTGCCGTATTCCAAACAGAAAAACGAGACACTTTTGCGGCGGAATATCTTGATTTGAGTAGGTCGTATCTTTAATCACATATGGGTCTAGTCTATACTTGCCATTGACTCCATCATATTTACAATAAGGTGGAAAGCAATAAACTGAGCAAGACATATCGATCAATAACAATTCGCATGGTTCATATGCTTTTTCAATCGCAAAATTTCAGGACTTTTCCAGGACATACGATCCAAATGCTCTTACTTAAATTATAGTGAAACCATACGTCTGTTCAATTTGTAGCCTACAACAAACAACTTCCTACATGCTTGGGCAAACAAACTTAATGCACAATGTTAAAAATGATGTCTGCTGCAGCTAATCAGAAACTTAGAATCACAGATAAATACTGAAATACCAAAACTGTCACTGAAAATGTGACCAGGTTTAATATCTACTAAACTTTTATGTACAGTATAATACACTGATTTTGAGAAAACTTTATTTTTCTAATTTGGCTTTAGTTCAATTATTGAAGCAAATTACAGAATAAAATAAAACCCATAAAACTCAAAAATACATAGGTATGTGGCATTTCTTTTGAAATGCTTTTATATACAACACAATCAATACATAAAATGCTATTTGTATTTAATTATTTTGAAATAATGCTTACATTGGAAATTTAAGGGTAAGAATATGTGAAATATCTAGAACTTTTTCAAAGGACCAAAGGGATTGTTATTTCTTAAACACATAATCATGGTAGCAAGTATTTGTGTTACATTTTATTTATAAAAGGAATTTTAAACATAATATCGATGCTGTAGCTATGTTTTAAATTTTTACTCGCCAGCAAACAAAGTATGCACAAAAATTTCCAACGTGAAATGAAAGAGAATAACGGTAAAACCTTATATCCAAGGGCTATGTGCAATTATATTCATTAGTGATCATGGCAATTTAACTGGGCATGATTAAAAAACTAATTATAGAAGCTCAGAAAATACTAAGAAACAACTAGATTTGATTTAAGTTTCTGATATTAGAAAGTAATCTGATTTCATGGCAAATTTTTATATAAAGTATTCATTACAAAATTTCAGTAAAGGTAAAATACCCCCCCCCCCCGGCCCCCCTCCACACACACACACACAAAATCAGCTATTTACTTCCATCATTGGCTAAAAAATATGTTACGAAAATTAACAAATGACACAAAAAAAAACGTTTCGCATAGCAGAAGGGGAAGGTATTAGAGACAAAAAGATTTTTAAATCGATCAGTTAAAAGGAGAGAGATAGAAGGAAACGTGATATAACTATGCATTTCAGCGGAAGGATTTTGCATAATGGAAACAGGAGAAAAGCATCTTCATAGCAAAAGCTATGCTAAGGAAAAATAACTTTTCAAATACGTCTGCCAGAAGCAGAGATAGCAAGAAAAACATTTTGACCTTTACAAACCCTAGAGGGAAAGTTGTACATTATTTGAAGAGGATCTTATTGTGGCAAAAATCTTATTCACTCTCCATCTTTATTATATTGAATGGCATACAGTAAAAAAAAGAAATTTCTCTATAGGGTTTTTACAGGCAGAGATAGCCTGCAAACAGAAGTACACAAACACCACCTAGCGGCAGAATTGTGAACCACAAACCTCCTCAAACACAAACCTAAAGTGTTCCATAAGGTAAATGGTATCTGGTGTTAAAAGAATTTTACATTTAGAAGTACAGATATTAAGAAAAATAGATTAAATATTTGCGCCCCTAGCGACAAAATTGTGCATTATTTTGTGAAGAAAATACAAATAAGGAGTTTTCATAGTTAGGTATTGGATTGAAAAAGATTATTTTTCAGTCTGGTTTTTAGTCTGCAGATATTGCTGTAAACAGAAATGTGAGCTTCCGCCCTTTAGTGGCACACTTGTGTGTTAAGAAATTTTTTAAATTTTATGAGAAACATTTCGTACTGAAAATGTTCTCCAACAAAGAAAGAATTTTTCAAATCGGACTCCTAGAAACAAAGATATGGACAAAAATAAGATATGTGTATGCCCCTGGTGGAAAAGTTGTGCACTATTTTTAGCAGGAAGTATTCTCAAAAAGCTTTCCGAGTTGAGCAGTATCAGTTCACGGAATAATTTTTTCAATCAAGTTTCCAGCTCAGATTTTGTTGCAAATACATCAGAAGCAAAAATAAACATTTATGCCCCTGCTGAGAATTTGTATGCAAAACATTTCAGCCTTAAGAGCTGTATCCGACGCAGGAAGAATTTTCCAAATCGGACTTTTAGAAGGGGAGATATTGGGAAAATAGTGATTTACCTTTACACCCCCTAGCGGAAAATTTATGCATTATTTGAAAAAGGGACTGTAACTAAAATAGGCTTCGCTATAAATGTCATCGAAAGGAAAGATAATTTTTTCAATTGGATATTTAGAAGAAATATATGAAATGAAATGCATTTTAAATTCAATGCGATCTCCATTTGCACCCCTAGCGGTGAAGTTGTGCATCGAAAAAAACAAAAACGGAACGAACGGATCACCATTCTCACATTTTAAGCTTCCCAATATAAAAAGAATTTTACAAATCGAACTAATAATTGCGGAGATAGTCTCCCCGGCGGGACAAAGTGACACATGAGCATGACGCAAAAGATGCTAATAACGCAGCTTCAGTCCTCCTAAACAAGAAAACCGATAGCGCCCCCCCCCCCACACACACACACATTTTGCAGGGGTGGGGAGGGAAATTTGTCAGACGTAAGTTATGTCAGTAGAAAAATCCTCAACTACTAAACATCGTGCAAGGACAAAAAGGCAGGAATGGATAAAATTCCAGGACATGTAACAGGATTTTAGGACATTTCCAGGACAAAATGGAATTCCAGGATGTGTATGAACCATGGATTCGACATATCTATATCAAAGTTGATATTCACGTGTGTTGATATTAAAACTGATGTTATACAAGCACATCGATATATGCAACACAAGTTACGTTTTTTAAAAAGTAGTAGCCTTACAATTAAAATACACTGCTGGCCACCCAAAATGCAACACCAAGAAGGAAACACAAGATAGCAATGCCAAATTTACTGGATACATAACAACAGATACAAAGATGAAACGATTGAATTTACAGGCCCGTGCGACTTGAGGAACACGCAGACATCAATAGTTCGTGTGGCCCCCATGGCTTGCAATAACGGCCGCTACATGCCGCGGCATCGAACAAAAGAGGCTTTGAATGTGGGCTTGGGGTATGTTGGTCTAGGCTGCTTCCATAGTTGCCACAGTTCATCCGGCGTAGCTGCGGGTGGTGCTTGCCGGGCCACTCGGTTGCCGATCAGCGACCAGACGTGTTCGATGGGCGACATATCGGGAGAACAGACTGGCCACGGCAGCAGTGACACCTAATGGGCCGTGAAGAATTGTTGCACGATGCGTGCCACGTGCAGGCGCGCATTGTCCTGTTGAAACATGGCCGCTGGTAGGTCCTGCAGGTAAGGGAGGACTACAGGCTCCAAAACTTCAGAGATGTAGCTGTGGCTGTTGAGTGTACCGGCGATGCGTACCAGAGGGGTGCGGGTGTCGTATCCTGTTGTGCCCCAAACCATAACGCCAGGCGGCGGACCGGTATGGCGATGCATAATGCAGACATCATACAGTCTCTCGCCGCGGTGCCGCCACACGCGGATCCAACCATTGTGGTGTTGCAGGCAGAAGCGGGATTCATCGGAGAAGACAATGTCTTGCCATTCCGTAGTCCAGGTGCAGGGTTCAATGGCCCACTGCCGCTGCACTCTCCGGTGGTGTAACGTCAATGGTAATCGCAGCAATGGGTGCCGTGCGACAAGTCCCCGCTCCTGCAGACGACGTCGAACGGTACGTGCTGACACAGGTTGTTGCACAACACATTCTAATTCCTGCGCTAACGTTTGTAATGTGGCAGTGCGAGCTGTCAATGCCCGCTGCACAACATGCCGGTCCTCTCGTTCGGTGGTGTGCCATGGCTGTGGCAATTGCTTACGTCGGTCCATCCTTTCCTCCTGCACCCACCGAATCCATACTCACCTCACTGTGGCTGAATGTCGTCCCACACGGGCACCGATGTCTCGGTATTATAAACCGCTGTCGCGATAAGCCACTATTCGTCCTCTGTCGAACTCCAAAACGTGCTGGAATGACTGCCGTATTCTGCGACGAGGCATCAGGAAGCTTCCCACGCCCAGGTCCAGCAGCACAACACACTTCCACTACTTACACCCCGCCTTCTGTGCACCCTTCTTATAGTGCTTCTCGGTATGCCGGGCGCACATGATTTGCATATGCCCTGCAATGGCAATCGTTTGTTTGCATGTCATCTCGCGGGCGATGCATGCTGCGAATTTCAGGCCAATTGGATGCTTCCTTCTTGGTGTTGCATTTTGGGTGGCCAGCAGTGTAGTTCAAGTTTTTCTGAAAATAGTTGCTTTTGGTGGTTTTTTTGTAAGAAATAGTAGCCATAGTCGCCTGTCATCAAAAATAGTCGCCTATTTAGTCGCCACTGGCAGCCCTGCATACAAGTTTCCAATTTTTCCTTAATTTTTACAGAAATCTGTGTTACCTTACGATTTAAGGATGCTTTGGGTTTCATACGAATTTTGACACGTTTTTTGGTTTAAGTTTTAGGAAATGTATCCTTTTTAAATACTGGTGTTTTATTTCTGAATTATTTAAAAGTTCACATTGTTTTAGAGTAAAGGATTTTTTGTAACATTGTTTGTTTGAAGACGTGAAAGCGGGAGAGGAGGTTGTCTATCATTCAGTCAGTAAGTCTGTGAAATTTTACGAGCTACTCCTGCCTGGCGTTTCTTGCAGTGCAATTTGAACTTCTTTCTGTGAGCATGGAGTAAATCGCACGCACATACATACTGCAGCTCTCTCTCTCTTTCTCTCTGACCCCATCCACAACAGTGGTTTCTCACTTCTAGAGGTGGTCCCAACGCTTACAGGGGAAAGTCCCATCACATTTTGATGGCAAGTGGAGTAAAAAATACAAAAGTTTATCTCCATGGATTTTTCATAAAAGTATTTGAAATTATGATCGCCATAAATCACTAATAGGAATGAGCCCTCTAAATTTCATGTCAATCGATTAAAAACTTTTTTAATGAGCCATAATTTTTTTATTTGCTCTTTATTATGTGGCTGGCATACCCAGAATTCGTAATCAGCATTTTAAGGCTAATTTAAAAATTTCTTTACTAATTCACTTGAAATGTTTAGGGTCATTATTTCTTACCCAATTATGGTATGTACACTGACAGAAAAAAATCCCAACACCACGAAAAAATAGTTGTAGAGAAATGAAATGGCGGCAATACATTTCGTATAGGTAACGTATTTAATCGATTAAGGTTTCAAGATCACAGCTTATTGTAAGCGGCAGAAGAGCCATTTTAAATGTGAAATGCTGGTACATTAATAACCAGTGTAACCACCAGAATGTTGAATGCAAGCACGCAAACGTTCAAGCATTGTGTCATACAGGTGCTGGATGTCAGTTTGTGGAATGGAGTTCCATGCCTGTTGCACTTTGTCGGTCAATACAGGGACGGTTAATGCTGGTTGGGGGTGACGCTGGAGTTGTCGTCCAATGATGTCCCATACGTGCTCGATTGGTGAAAGATCTGGTGATCTAGCAGGCCACGACAACATGTCGACACTCTGTAGAGCATGTTGGGTTACAACAGCGGTATGCAGGTGAGCGTTATCCTGTTGGAAAACACCCCTGGAATGCTTTTCATGAATGACAGCACAACAGGTTGAATCACCAGACCGACGTACAACTGTGCCGTCAGGGTGCGTGGGATAACCACGAGAGTGCTCCTGCTGTCATAGGAAATTGTTCCCCAGACCATAGACCATAACTCCAGGTGTAGGTCCAGTGTGTCTCGGCCACAGACAGGTTGGTTGCAGGCGCTCACCTGGCCTCCTCCTAACCAACACACGACCATCACTGGCACCCAGGCAGAACCGGCTTTCATCAGAAAACACAACAGATCTCCTCTCCGTCCTCCAATGAGCTCTAGCTTGACACCACTGACGTCGCAAACGGCAGTGGTTTGGAGTAAGTGGAATGCACGCTACAGGGCTCTGGCTCGGAGCTGTCCTTCAAGTAACCGATTTGTAACAGTTCATTGTGTCACTGTGGTGGCAACTGCAGCTCGAATTGCTGCCGCAGACGCGGTACGACGCGCCACGGCCATACGCCGTACACGGCGGTCTTCCCTCTCAGTAGTGCCACGTGGCCGGCCAGAACCCGGTCTTCTTGAGGCAGTACCTTCCCTTGACCACCGCTGCCAACAATCATGCACAGTGGCTACATTCCTGCCAAGTCGTTCTGCAATATTGCGGAACGAAAATCCACCTTCTCGTAGCCCTATTACACGACCTCGTTCAAACTCCGTGAGCTGTTGATAATGGCTTCTTCGTCTTCTTAAAGGCATTCTTGACTAACATCAACACACTACGTCGAAAAGCGCGTATTTACAGCAAACCTGCTTTGCATATTTCGAGGGGGCGCTACTAGCGCCACACGTATGCGCCGAGCGCGAAATTTGCATAGACGTCATCTTACAGATGTACTCTCACCGCCTACCAACTGTCGTTTATCTAACACAACCCCTTCTTGGTGTTGGGATTTTTTTTTTCTGTCAGTGTATAAAAATTTCAGCCAGTTACATGAATTCAGGAAGATAGTTTTCTTAATTGTTTTTATCCAGTCCTGTCGCGGGGAAAACTAAAACAAGAAGGAGCTTCTGTCGTTGCCTGAAGCCAAGGAAGGGAGAAAGCCCTCAGTCTTTTCATGCTCCAGTTTTGAGTGGTAGCTAAGCATCTTGTGTGCCTTAAAAAAAAAAAAAAAAAAAAACCACGAGTCCAAAAGTTGGCCAGTGTTTTTAGACTGAGTTCAAGAATAAACATAATAGTAATGAATAAAAAGCAATATTCACAGCTGTTTAGAGGAAATTATTTATTATAATTTCCCAACATAAAACGGTCCAATAAAGGCGACAAGTATGCGTGTGGGATTTCTGGATATGCCACGGAGGAAAGCATGACATTTCAACACATTTAGAATCACAAAAAAAAAAAGTTTTTTTTAATTTTTTTTTTTTTTTTTCAAAAATTATTACCAGTGTTGACAATACCTCACAGCAGTGTCGAATGTGAATGTATTTTCAGCTTAGTTAAAAAGAACAAAACTTAGTTTTGCTCATCCATGTCAACTAATACCCTTGCAGACATTTTGCTCATCAAGTGCCATGAGAGAAAACCATACCATCAAGAGAAATTTTCAGACTTTTTTTATGCCAAGCAAAAAAGGCCACATTTGCCTCTTTGCAGTAATGGGGGTATGTAATTTTTATTCATTAAGAAGCATAAAAGTAATTCACTTTCTACACATTTTATTTTCAAAGTAAATTGCTAAAATTTATTTTGAAAAATAAATTATATTTGAAGAGTACCATTATTTAAGATAGACCCTTTATTTTATATCCTCTTGTTTTGTGCTTCTACTTAGATTGCTTTTTAAAATAAATTATCTGTAGTACAAAAAAAAATCTTTTTAAAGCTAATGGCATAGTAAACTTAAACATTGTACTATGGTTCACTTCAATATACAGTAGTACACAGCAAGAATCTTTTTTTTTTTTTTTTTTTTTTGAAAATCTTCTGAATTTTGGTCTTTGGAAGTTGGCAGGCATATGGTGAATTAGCATTAGCACATGCGGTCATGGAGACTGAATGAAACTGTTACATAGCTTTTTTTTTTTTTAACATATTAAAAACATCTTAAGTTTTGCTTCCAGCTATTTATTGAATCCAGTTGTAGAAATGTAAGTCTAGAAGTTATTTAAGACAAATCTTTCACTGCCTGCTATTGTATTTTCCCCATGCTACAAAATGATTTAGTAAGACTACGTACATGAAGCATTCCACTGTGACACTGTTTGGATAATTATGTTGTAAAGAGTTTGTGTTTTTTGAATGAACTATTTTGCTAAAACCAAGGTAAACATTTTGGTTTCATTCATTCATTATCTTATCACACCTATATACCAAAAATCAGATATTCAGTTTGATGAGGCACCGTAATAAATACAGAATATGATAACAAAATAAAAATTGAATGCCAGTTTCCTACAAGCCTTCTTCAACTGTCTTGTGCCATTACAAGATTTTACAACTGATCCTGTTTTGAAAATCTTTCTTCTCCTATGTGACACACATGATCAAACCACCTGAGTATGTTTTTGTTAACTTCATTTTCTACAGAGGAAATGCTCAACTTAGATCTAGTATCGGCATTCCTAATTATGTGTTACACCTCCAAATCGATGTATTTTTTCCTGATATCTGCATTGGTCTAATGAAACTTCTACTTCATTTGATTTCCGTATATGAATAAATTAGCATGTTGTAGGAAATTACAAGTTTTGTAAAAGAAATATGGATTTTTTATATTTTGACATTAGTGCTTTTATGTAACATTCATTTTAAACCATGAGTTACTATACATTTTTATATGTGATTTTTGAAAATTAACACTGAACTAAATCACAGTCTGCTAATTTTATTAATAAGATAACAGTTCTATTCGACTTACAATGCCATTCTACACCTTCAAGCTCCATATCAGAAAGTTCCTAATCAGTCTGCAACAGATATCATGATGCCGCAATAAATCTGCGTGTGGTCACTGGACAAGATAACTAGTCAATGTGAAAAACAAAAATTTGCGGGTAGAGATTAAAAAAGAAAGAAAGAAATTCACCACCTTATATTTCTTCAACCAAAAAAAAAAAAAAAAAAAAAAAAGTCTAGTCCAGGTACTACAGCAATTGCAATGATAACTAGAATCTAGAACACACTGTCCTCTGTGCCTAGAATTTTGTCTCCATTTTCAAGCTGAAACACATGGATTTATGGAATAAAATTATATTTGACAACTATACAGGACAAGAGGGAACATTACTAGAAAAAAATTACGATTATGCGATTATGAAAGTAACCTTCGCTCCATCATGCTTATGTTTTCGGAATTTTTTTCTCCATTTTCAATCTTAAATATAAATATTTATGTAATTAAATTATATTTAAATAATAATACTGTGCAGGGGAAACACAAAAATTAAAAAGAAAAAAAATACGAGAGAAATCTTGGCTGCCTTTAGCTTCCATTGTCAAAAACATTTTGCCTCGATTTTACGATTGCACAGAAATCCTCGATCCATCAAACTCCAACTTACGTTTTCAGAAAATGTTTCTCCATTTTCAATCTTGAACGCAAACATTTATGTAATAAAACCATGTTTAACAACCATATGGGGCAAAGGGAACATCACGAGTAAAAGAATTTAAGATTACATGGTTCTGTTTAACATCCGTTTTCGGAAATGTTTGCCTCCAGTTTCAAGCTGAAACAAACATTTTTGCAATAAAATGATATTTAACAACACTGGAAATATTTAACACTCGCAAGAAAAAAATATGATTACAGGAGAAATCTTCACTCCAGCCAACTTCCATTTAAAAAAAATTTTGAAAGATGGAAAAATTTGCATCCACAATCAGGAGTCAGCAAGAGAGGATTTAATACGTGTTTGGGGATATCGTTTTTGTCTGCAGGACCAAAATAAAATCTGTGATGTAAGTCACCCATTGCCGCTATTCCGCTAGGTGGCCTGCAAGAATATTGTTTTTTTATTTTAACTTGCTCCATCTGTATTAGTAAGGTTTTGAATTTCTCTTATAGTTATACAGTTATTTAAATTACTATATTATACTGAAGTTTTCCATTCTCAAATATCTTATAAGTCTTATATTACATATATATTATACCTCCTTCCCCCCCCCCATCGCATTAGTTGTGCTACCAGAGGCAAGCAATTGTTTTAGCTCTTACGTCATGTGTGTAGCTTGTCAGTTTTTCTCTACTACCTTCCCATTTTGTAATTTGTGAATGGCAAACATTAAATATCCTAGATATCGGTGAGAAGCAAATTCCTCGAATAAATAATTCTTCACAACAACATGAGAGGCATATACAAACATTGTTATGAACACACGTCTTTCTACTGTTCCCTCAGCCAGATGGTCAAACATCAAAGCAGGCTGACCTTTGCATTGGAGACTGGCAGAGTTGATTTATGATGCCACCTTTCTTGCTGCCATGTGTGATGAAAGGTAGTTTATTATTGTTTTCATTTACTTTGTTTCAGTGGGCTATCACTTTGATCTACTGCTGAGGTAGAAGTCTTTGTGTTTTGGTTGTTGCTTGCTTTACCAGGTTTCACAATGTTAAAGCTCTTTTATTATTATTATTATTATTATTATAAAATAAAAAGAAAGGAAGGAAGGAAACATGATAAGTAAGTATTTGTTAAAAGATCAAATAAAGTAAAAACAACTTTTGCTTGAAATATGCATTTTTATGGGTAATTTGCATGGTTTTATGCATTTATGTGCATATCATAATACATCATCATATACGACTAAGCTGTTCTCGGAGATTCGGAGGTTAGCTGCACAAAGAAATGCAAACAACCAGATAGTTTTTACTTACTGTTGCTGTATCAACAGTAAGTAAAAATTATCTGGTGGTTTGTATTTATGTGCACTGGGTTAAAAAAGGATAGAATATGCAATCGTGTATAATCCAGATTCTAATCATGACAGAACAGCAGATATCAGATCAATGCTGGGTTTCTTAGTATCAGAAACAAAAAGCTAATGAAAATTGATTAGCATGATTTAGTCATTTGTGCTATCTAGGAACAGGAACTCTCTCAGCAGCTTTTGAACTTTAAGGTGGCTATGCAAAGGCCTTGTGGCATATCTACAACATAATGGATTGGCATCTATTAATTTCAGAAGTAATAATTTTTAGAGAGTAAAAGTGATCTTGCAATGAATTGCATGATGAAGAGTGTTTCCAGCTTTTGTTTTGTTATTACATATACATCAATGCATATTTATTTTTCTTCTGATCTTCAGAGTATGCAGGTATGAAACTATTGTGAATAGCAAAACATATTCAGAAGTGAATTGCAAGGTTACATCAGAAGCAAAATGATGTTTTAATATTTACTATCCAAATTGTACCCAGCAGTACTCTGGTATAATGTTTAAGATGCAGTCTTTATATTTTGATTTTTACTGCTGTGAATGATTGTGATGTGAGCACTATCTCCTGAACTCCCTAAACGATAAAAATCATCACTTTTTGTGCACTCTATGTATGTAAATCTTGTTAGTGGTAAAGTATTAATATCCTTGGGCTCTGTAAATAAAGAAAAATATGTTATAAATTCATAATACTTCTTTATAACCTACATTAATCTTCCTTCTATTAAGTGCTAAAATGTTCCTTTTCTATGCCTTCTTGCTTTTTCTCTTTCGATAGCTCTAGATGCAGCCATGAATTTCCTCTTTCAGAAGAGATGTAATAAATATGCATTTGACTAGTGCGCCCGATATAATCTATTGTGAGCCATGGGTAAAGTAATTTATCCAACTCAAAACCATTAACAAGCTGTTCGTGCACTGGGAGTATGGTGTAGTTCGTAGCCACCAAAAGAATGCGCCTACCAGTCGAATAACAATACCCAAATAAAGGAAAGTTGTCTGGTTTCTGGTGATGCACAAGTGACACGAAGGTTTTCATGTGAGCACGTGTGTTCAAGGTCATGTACCTGTTCTAAGCTAATTTTGTTAGCTTCCTGTTTCCCATAGTAATAGCATGGTAAAAAGTTTTGCTTCTAGCTAGCTGCCTTTTTGAAATTGGAAATTCGACTTGAAACTGGCCACTGCAATTCAAATTACAATTTGCCAAATTTGAAGGTACAACAACAATATTCAGATGACTTATAGCTGACACACACACATGCTCTTTTATTGTTTAATAAATGGGTATTTCATCTTCGTCAGGAAAGAGGAACTTTGTTCTCGGCGGAATTTTTTATTCTTCTGGAGGGAAGGGGTTGGTAATGACCACCATGAGCAACTTATGGGCTATAAAGAAGTTGCCCGTCTCTAATTTAGTGACACTAGTTCCAGGGAACGGGAGAGCCAGTGCCATAAGACAAACACAACATCCACGCCTCACTGGGAGTCAAACCCAAATCCATCACGGATGAACTGTCAGAAGCCAGCACTTAGGCCACTGTGCCAATTTTTATTCTTGAAACCATTAACTTCACTCTTACCATAACTCTATATCATTCCTGCTCTGTCTTTGTAAGGACGCATTTATGATTCAGACTGAAAAACATAAGTGATCTTTTTTAAAATGTTAAATACATGTCTGTCCTTCCTTTTAAAATCATGAATATTTTTAGTAGAGGTAGGTGTAGATTTTAATGGGTCCTGTTTTGTGTGTTTATTGTTCATTTATTTGAAAAAAAATTTGGTATAAGGGTTCGTCATTCATACAAAATAAAGCTTCATTGGTGCTGGTAATTTGTATCATTAAAAAATGTTAAAGAAAAAGTTTATTCCATGTTCAAAAATTTAAACAAACTACGTAAATTTGTTGTACAAAACACTTCACTGTTAAAAAAATCCCTGCAGAGAACCTGTACATAAATGCCTGGACATGTTTTATTTAACATTTGTATGATTATGCTTTCCTTCAGTTTCCAGCTTCCTAGAGAACAGTCACATCAAGCATTGAGATATCCAGTTTGTAGACCCTTATCATTCACTGTTGCAGTTATGATATACAGACAGTATGGCTGGCCCATTTCTTCAAAGATGCTAAATAATTTTATGGCATTCATACTGCAGAAAAGTCAGGCCATTGTCTGAAGTCTCTGTTAACACAATATGTTGATATCAGCAGGGGAAAAGATGATCAGACTGACTGCAAGAACTATCGTGCTATTAGCCTACTGAGTGCGCCAGGGAAAGTGTTTGGTAAGGTCATTGTTTCACCACTTTGATGGTTAAATGACTTGCATATTACAATAGTTCACATTTCAACTTCTATCATTTGTTATATATATTTCATTAACTAGTGAATGTAAGCATGTACTTATGTTATTACAAATTAACAGCTTTTACTCCTGTATTCTCGTGATTATTTATTATGTGGATGATCATCAGTTATTGCATGTAGTTGTATGTAGTCAGATGCTGCTGCTTTTTCTCTGTATTGTATGTGTAGGTCAAGATCCCAGTACAAACAAATGTGAATTACATTTCAGAAGTCCTATAGTTAATCTTCAATGATTCACTCAGGTAGTGGTGGAGTCTACTTACAGACTCTTGTAGGCAGTGCTGCTCTCTTCCAAAATTGGTAACATTAAAATCTGACTGCTTCATATTGTCCTTACCTTCCACTTAGACATGGCACTTTTAGCTAAATCTTACCCTTGCACCATGAAACCAGTTTGACTAAGTGATAAATTCTGGCATATTGAGCGAGGGTATGTTAAGTCAGGGTAGACTGTCAGGTTCTTATACCCAGTCTATAAATAGAACTGTCTCTTCATGTGAAAAATGTGGTAGATTGTGCAACTAAAGAAGAGTATGATTGAGAATGCAGAATTTACTCAATTTTTTTTGTTTGAAATCAGGATCTATCAATGAACCTTCCAAATCTGTCAGCTCTGTATTCAATGAGATGTTGAACTGCAAGTGATTTGGGGGTGAGGTGTTTTCACAACTCATCATCCAATGAAAAACAGAATTGTTAAGTTTGAGGAACTGGCAGTGGCTTTCCTTGTCTTGCTGTGCATTTTAAATTGGTTTTTTTAAGTAATGAAATAGGCCTTCATGAACAACAATTTATGTTTGAGAGGCTTTTGTTTGTCTTGTGGTTCCATTTGTGGAACATAATAGACTTTAATATATGTATTGTATTTTATTGTTATCATAAAAAACTGTCAGCAAATAAAGGTAAGTCGATCATGCTAGTTATGTTAAGAGAATAGAACTTTTACAAGAAAGTTCGTAAATTGGGAGCCTTCGACCTTGTCTTAGGTCTTCATCACTCCAATGGAAAACTAAGATTGTTTCCAGATTCTACATTTGAATTTTTGCTATTTTTGTTGCCAGATCATCGGGATGTAGAGAGGAGATTTGGAATTGCAAGTCTTTGGGTTGAAAAGAATTTCCAGGCTTTCACGGTAACGGAGGGCAAATAGATTGTCAAAAGCAATATGTTTTGCTTCGTACCAGCGGGGAATTGCAGAAGTGTCTTCCATTGTCAAAATAGACAAGGCTGTATTTGGGTTGGCTTTCAAAACATCTTTCTTATGTTCCAAAATTTTGTGGTTAATCTTCCTGTATGTGCTTCCAATGTACAAGTTATCACCTGTAGAAGAAGTGATAGGAATGCAGTAAACTCCTGGGAGATCCAGATTTTCAACCCCCGCACGGGGATAACTGGTTTTCCAGTTATTTGGGGAGTAGTGCCCCCACGGCCCAAGCCCACCTTGTGACGGAACATCTTGCATATTCATCTTGTGCGCTAACAGCACCGAAGGGACAGCTGTTTATCCAGCTGCTGGGGCATGGCGACTCCACAGCCTGAGCCGACATTTCTTGTATAATTTTTTTTCATTTTTGGCTTTTGTTGTTATATTGCCACACACCCTCCTCAGTTGTAGATTGCTGAGGTTGTGATTAGCTGCTGGAGTTTAGTTCATCGATTTCTTTCCTATCTTCCCCTTTTTATTTTCTGGGCTGGTTGGCTAGACCTACCTGCATGTTTGCCGTGTGCAGCGACCCTTAAGGTGGAAAGGGGATGCTGGAGGCTGAGGTTTCTGGGGGCTGGGATGTAGTTGTCTCCAGCTACCAACACTCCTCTTTGCCCTCTGCTTCACCTTAAACGGGTGGCTAGGAACTAACCCACTCCTAGTCAGGAAGTCTGTGGCCGAGTGGAGTCCAGATTTCTAAGGGCTTGTCATTACGTATGGCAGGGTGAGTTTGGGTATAGGGTGGGTATGCCAAAGAGGTGTTCCCCAGGCACAGGAAAGTCAGGGTGTGCATCTAGCGCATGTCTGCCCTTTCAACTTGCTATATCCGCTTCCTATTCCTAGAACAGTGTCCTGCGTCCACTTGGGCTTGCGGACCTCCGGCTCTCCCTCGTTGGGCTCGCTTGTGGGTGGGGAAGTCAGTGGATGTATTTTCTTTCTTCTCTATGGCAAACAGCAGTGTTTCCCATGCTATAAATGTGAAGCACCGCATGGAGGAAGGTACACCCTCCTCCTCAAAGAAACTTCTTAGTACTGATTGTAATGCTCTGTTTCTTCTGATTCATTCTGTTGAACCTTCACAGTCTATGAGTTCGAAGAGCCCCTTCTGGATTAATAAGGCTTTTCAGACAGTTGCTGGCCCTCCGAAAAGTGTTAAGAAGCTCCCATCAGAGGATCTTCTTGTGGAAACATCTAATCCATGACATAGTGCCACCTTGCTGGAGAAGACTGTTCTGCTGGATATTCCCAGTACAAATAACACCTCATGGTTGTTTGAATTCCTCTCACGGTATCATCAACTCCCGGGACTTGCTTGAATACAGCGATGAGGAACTACTGGATGAACTTGGCGACCAACATGTCACTGAGGTTTGGCAAATTCTTTTTAGGCGAGATGGGAAAAGTCTATACCCTCCCGGAACATCATTCTCACTTTCGACACCCCAACCCTGCCAACTTCCATCAAGGCAGGGGGTACTTACGTCTTGATGTTCTCCCATATATCCCCAATCCCTTGAGATGTTGTTACAAGTGCCAGCATTACGGTCATTCCCAACAATCGTGCCGTAACGTAGCAAGGTGTGGGCGCTGTGGTTCCACGGATCATTCTTTGATGGAATGCTCAGCAGAATTAGATCACTGTGTTAACTGTGATGGGTCACATTCTGCATCTTCCAAGCAGTGTCCAAAGTGGATAGAGGAGCAGGCTATCCAATGCCTGAGAACAACAGAACATCTGTCTTATCCTGAGGCCAGATGGCAGATCCCTCCTTTAACACCGGGCAGGCGATCATACGCATGAGTCGTAGCTCAGACTGAGGTGCATATCCCAGCACAGTGTCCTTATGATTTCGAGGACATCATTGCTGCTGGATTGGAGGCACTAAAGTCTCGCCATCTTGAGTCCAAAGCAACACCCACATCGTCGCCGGAAAGATCCTCTGCCAGCACTGGGACTCAGGCTAAGGGCACTACAATGAAGAAACCTGAGAAGCAGAAGCCAGGCACATCCTCCCTGAAACCCCGCTCTAACACTCAGATCGGGCACCGTCATCCAAGAACACGGGGGAGTAAGCACCTCCAGACACTGAAGACGTACTGGAGCTCATGGACTCTGAGACGTATTAGTCGTCCCAGTCTTTCTCCTCTTTTTTTTTTTTTTTCCTTTTCTCATAATGGCTTCATCAATCATTCAGTGGAATTGCCGAAGTCTGCAACGACGACTTGATGATTTGAAAGGCTTACTGTCTTTGTATACACCTGTGTATGTCTCCAGGAGATAAAGCTCCACATGATGGACACTCTTTTGCTGCGCAGATATTCTATTTTTCGCAAAGATCATGAGGACAGAGTGATTGCCTGCGGAGGAGTGGCCATTGTTGTTCCTGTCACTGCAGTCGCTCTTCGGACGACTCTGCACGCAGTGGCAGTGAGAATTTCTGTGAACGTGCTGTTCACAGTCTGTTCCATCTACATACCACCAGATGAAGCTGTGAGCCTTTCAGATTTGGAAGATTTAGTTGACCAGTTGCTGCCTCCTTTCTTCCTTCTTGGAGATTTCAATGCACTTAATCCGGGTGATAACACTTGAGACTCAAGGAGCCATGCTGTTGAGTCCCTACTCTCCAACACGTCCCTCTGTCTCCACAACACTGGGACAAAGACATGTTTTCACGAACCTACCCGCTCATACTCAGCCATTGATCTGTCTCTGAGTTCACCATCTTTATATCCTGACTGGTTTTGGAGCGTGTCTGGTGATCCCCTTGGCAGCGATCACTTTTCTATCTTCCTTCGTCTAGCAGGTGGCAGATACCGCCATCCTACCCGTCCTGCTAGATGGGATATCAATCGAGCCAAGTGGGATGCATTCACGGCTTCAGCAACCATTACTCCTGCTATGGTGTCCTCAGGCACAATCGGTGAAGCTGTTGCAGCGGTTACGGATTGCATTGTGCAAGCGGCAGAACTCTTCATCCCAAAGACGTCAACTAAACTTCCACGTTGCCCGAGACCTTGGTGGAATTCCGATTGCAAGGCAGCACGTCAGGCTCAACAGCAGGCTTGGGGTAGGTTTTGTCGGTATCCCACTGACATACACCTACTTGCTTTCAAGAAAGCAAAGTCCTGCGCACGATTGGTTCGTTGTTGTAGTCAACAGGACTCATGGATACAATATGTATCCGGAATTAACACCACTACCAGCCCCAAGATCGTTTGGGACAGGATTCATAAGATTTGTGGAAAGTACCCTTCTCGGGAGATATCCATCCTCGAGAGTGATGGCAGAACGGTTGCTGACGCTCAGGGAATTGCTGACTATCTTGGCACTGCCTTTTCTTGAGTGTCTAGCAGTGGCAATTATCCTTCTTTGTTCCAACAGCATCAGATGCGGCTTGAGAGGAAAGGAGTTTCCTTCAGACCTTTTTCCTTGGAGGAATATAACAGCCCACTGACTGTGGTGGAACTAAAGATTGCTTTGAAGCGATCCGGCCGGACATCTGTCAGACCGGATAACATCCACTACGACATGCTGAAGCACCTTTCTCTGTCCTCTCTGGAATGCTTGCTAATCCTGTTTAACAGGATTTGGCGTGAACATGACTTTTCCGATTCTTGGCACACTGCTATTCTCAAACCTGGTAAAGGCAGCTTGTCATAGCAATTGGCCTCCCGTTGCCGGTAGGCCAATTGCTATGACAAGCTGCCTTTGCAAAGTGCTTGAGCGCATAATCAATCTTCGTTTGATATTTTATTTGGAAACTCGTCACATTTTATCACCTCATCATAGTGAATTCCGTCGTTTTCGATCCACCACTGATCATCATCTTCACCTTGAGACATCTATCAGGGAGATGTTTGTTCGGCGTCAGCACACGGTCTCTATGTTTTTTGACATGGTAAAAGCTTATGACCGCACGTGCATAGAGAGTCTCATGAACCGCCGTTATGCTTCCGCCATAAGCAGCTGTCTCTTCAGTTCTATACCAAGTTGAAATCTCTTCCTGATCATCTACTGCATGATTCAGTCTTCAAAACGCAATGTGTTTGCTTGTTTTCAAACCGCCCTTCTTGTGTTCCCACTTTTGGGATTCGGATGTCAAACATAGTGCGAGATGATGGTCTAAACTTGAAGATTAGTGTGACCCGTTTTTTCAATGAACCCCTTGGCAGCCGGTTCAAGCAATGGCTGGCCTCTCTCTTTGTGTGTGGCCTAAGGCATCAACTCCTGCACTGGTGTACCAGAAACTGTTTGCCGAACAAAAGTCTCTCTATCCAGATTTCGTGCCTGTGTTCACCGATGGCTCGAAGTCCGGTCGTTGGGTCCACTTTTGTGTGTGTCGATGACACTCGTGCTGAGGGGCTTCTGCCGTAATCAAGTCTTTTCGGCAGAGATGCGTGCAGTGTACCTCGCTTTGCGCCACATTCAGTCTAGATCCCATCGTCACACTATGATTTGCATCGATTCCCAGTCAGTCATCCAAGCCTTATCCTCTCCAGAGGATACGGACTCACCGGTCAGCAGTGATGTTTGTCATCTTCTTGGAATTTTGGCATCTGCTGGATTCTTGGTCCGATTCTGTTGGTTTCCTGGCCATGTTGGGATCCAGGATAACGAGCTGGCAGATCTCTCTGCCAGGTCTGTTTCCTCCATGGCACCCACGCGTCTGCCACTGTTTTTCCGAGATTTTCGACCTTTGATCCGCAAATTTATCATGGATGAGGGGCAGTCCCTGTGGTCTCAACAGGGCAGCAATAAGCTTCATACCATTAAACCATAGATCGAACTATGGAAGTCTAGCTTGAGGAAGAACCATCGTGAGGAAGTTGTTCTTGCATGTCTCCGCATTGGGCACTGTCGTTTCACTCACCGCTTCTTGCTGTGTGGCGACACTGTCCCAGTGTGTGAGGCGTGCAACTGTCGTATCACAGTCCTTCATGTTTTGTGCACTTGTGTTCGTTTTTTGTGAACATTGGTTTCGTTATTTTCATTCTCATTTGTTGGACGATGGAGCAGCTATGCTGCAGACTATCCTGGATGAAGAATGCGACATGTTCGCAGTGTTTTGGTTTTTTAAAAGAGATTGACTTTTTTAAACTCTTCTAGTTTTTAACGTATTCACTCTTATCTTTCACTTATACCGAATCAGCCTGTTTTTAACTTTTTAGTACGTTTTAAAATCAATTTGTTTTGTCTTGTTTTGAGTGTCTTTTGTTTGGAGCTTTTTGGCCAACCATGGCCCTTGCACCATAAAAATTAAATAACAAACCAAACAACCAAATTTTCAACTTTGTCCCTATCACTTTGTAGAAGTTTCAAAATGCTTGGAAGCACATACAGGAAGATTAACTACAAAATTTTGGAACATAAAAAAGATGTTTTGAAAGCCAACCCAAATACAGCCTTTTCTATTTTGACAATGGAAGACACTTCTGCAATTCCTTGCTGGAACGAAGCAAAACATATTGCTTTTGACAATCTATTTGCCCTCCATTACCATGAAAGCCTGGAAATTCTTTTCAACACAAAGACTTGCAATTCTGAATCTCCTCTCTACATCCCGATGATCTGGCAACAAAAATAGCAAACATTCAAATGTAGAATCTGGAAACAATCTTAGTCCTCCATTGGCGTGATGAAGACCTAAGACAAGGTCGAAAGCTCCCAATTTACGAACTTTCTTGTAAAAGTTCTATTCTCTTAACATGACTAGCGTGATCGACTTACCTTTATTTGTTATTCTTGTAATGTGTTTTGCCCATCATCATCATGTTTCAGAACGGTCAGCATACAAATTTTTTTTAAATGCATTTTTTCTTTCTTAGGTTTCAAAAAAATCTAAAGGCAAGTAATTGCATGAAGGTATTCCAAAATGGGACCAAAATTCTGATATTTCCATGATTATAGTGCCATGCTTTTACAGATTACCCAAGCAAAACAGTATCACACAAGGGGACTAGTCTGGGAGTTTTGTATTGTGCTATCAATTTGTGGTATGTTGGTGTATGTGCAGCACCAAGCAGGATTTTCAACCTTTAGCCACATAGTTCTGTTATTTGAATATGATTTTTGAAAGTTTTCTACAGATTTATACATATAATGTGGAAGAAATATTCTTCTCATACGTGAAAAATATGTCATAATAATTAACACAGCAATCAGATATCTCTGAATTGACTGTATTTACTGTTCTACACGTAATATCAATCACATCAGAAAACTTGAAAATTTCATCGCCCTGGAGCGGGAATCGAACCCGCATATCCGGATTACCGTTCGAGTATGCTATCAAGTTTTCTGATGTAATTGATATTACGTGTAGAACAGTAAATACAGAGATATCTGATTGCTGTGCTAATTATTATGATTTATACATACAGTGTAAAACAAATTTGTCTTTAAAATGTAATTTCAAGGTCCATAAGTATTTAAAAGATTGAATGGACTTCTGCTGTGCTAATTATTATGATTTATACATACAGTGTAAAACAAATTTGTCTTAAAAATGTAATTTCAAGGTCCATAAGTATTTAAAAGATTGAATGGACTTCAAAGAGCTTGTTTATATTCAGTTAGTATATGTTTATTTTTTAAATCTTGTAAAACATTTGGTCTTGCAGAATGTTCATGCTGTTATTTTGTAGTTCCTGTATGCTTTACATATGGCCTCACTCTGAGATTAAACTGGATAACTGAGCACATATTATATACACATACAAGAGAGAGTAAGAGAAGTGATCACAGTCAGCTGTTGTTAGTTAATCATGTTTTTCAATGTACATTCTAAATAATGTTTTCCATTCCTTTAATATTAAGTGGATATATTTTGTAATGCAGTTAAGCATAACTGGCAGTTAACTTCACATTTCTGCTAAAGTTTTGAAGTACATCTGTGATGAGTTAACTGAAAGAGAAACCCAAAGTTATTGATTAACACTTTCACAGGAATTGTTTATAAACAAATTGGTGGGAACCAGGAAGAATCTTAGTGTAAGACAAATAATTACTGGGTTATTTTTTTTACTTAATTAGTATATATTGACATCTGTTTTCCTGATTTATATATTCAGTTTCATCCCAACAACAACAAAAAAAAAAAAATCTGTAGTATGTATTTATGATTAAACAGTGAATTATTTCAGACAGTATTAGTGCTATCTGTTTCGCATTGCAGTGATATTTTGATGCATTCAAGGCCTCAAAAATACAGCAGTAATAAAATGAATTTCTCTATTTTAGATTTTTGCTAAGAGCAGTTCAAATAAAGACCAAGAATTGTTATTTTTTTACTAAAATAATGAGTTGTGAGGAAATTTCCAGTTATTTTGGTTTTCAGCATTGATTGGGTAAGTCATTGCCTATCATTATGGGCTGCTACAACCATACCTAGTTTTGTGCTGTAACCTTAACCAGAAGCCATCCCCCCCCCCCCTCTAAAACAAGGTTGCCCATGGAAAACAGCAACAAATTTTACCATTTCAACAAAACTTGTAAAATATATTGAAAGATGCGTGTCGGAAAGAGACTGTATCTGTCAGAGGCATTTTGGTGATTTTATGACTTTAGAGAAGTGTCGGAAGCATTTGAGAAATCTGGTAGGCCTGGAGCTCTTTCAACAATGTGTCGGTGAACACAGCCTCTCATATTATAGCACATAAAAGACGGAAGAATTACTATTAAAGAGTAGTTTGATATCCTCAAAATATCTGTTGGCAGTGTGTACATGGACTTAACAGATCATTTGAACCATATCCTCATTGATTCCTCACGTTCTGGTGTTCAAATAAACCATATTAAAAAGTGTTGGTTGTGGAAATGATGTGTTGACAAACAGGGAATCTCAGTAGTTACAAACTGTTTTTACTAGACATGAGTCGCAAATTAGTCTGTATGTCCCTGGTACCAAGAGTGCAAGACACACAATAACTCGTAGCCAAGGTCATGGCATCAGCTTAGCTGCACATCAAGTAACCTTAACTACAGATGCTGGCTCACTCCAGCATAAATGAAAGTTCCTTCATAACTTCCAAACATTTTACTTTAAAAAATCAGTCTCTGTGTTTATTGAACTGCCCTCATATATATACCTCTGGGTTTGTAAATCAACTAGTATTAATAAATAATTTTATAATTTAGCTTTTTGCTAAATTATTTAAAAGCATTTCTAAAAAGTATTATGTGGACATAACTTAAGATATTAAAGATGTGGAATAACACTGTAATTAATCAGTGCTTAATTTCCTGAACGCATGGTGTTTGGGTGTAGAAACATTTTCCACAGCTGTCATCCATGTGAAACACCCCTCACAAAAAAACTTGAATATTATTCTTTGAATAAAGCTCATGTTGAGAAATGGCTTCCTAGTTTAATTGAATTAATAATCTAAAGCAACTTTTATGGGTATTTTACTAGGAAATTTTTTCATTAATAGCAAATTTTCGGAGAAAACTTTTCTCCTTCTTCAGGCTGTCTTGTTGTTGTCACTTTTTACTTGTCACTATCACGGTTACGGTTTACCTTGACGGTTTAGGTTATTTTTCAACAAATCCTGCCAGATGCTAGGCAGGGAAAATCCTTTGCAGTCATTGATGATGGAATTTTGATTTTTCTCAATCTCTATTCCTTCTTTCAGTTTTCTTTTTGGAAATTGCTTTGGAAACTGATTACTTTAAGGGAATTCTAATCCATGCTGTGCCCAGTTTCTCTAACATGCCTATCTAATCCAGTCTTGTTGGTGAAACAGGTCGCAGACTAGAAACTCGTATAGCTGAGCATAAAGCAGCTATAAAAAATTGCTCCAACAAGACTGGATTAGATAGGCATGTTAGAGAAACTGGGCACAGCATGGATTGGAATTCCCTTAAAGTAATCAGTTTCCAAAGCAATTTCCAAAAAGAAAACTGAAAGAAGGAATAGAAATTGAGAAAAATCAAAATTCCATCATCAATGACTGCAAAGGATTTTCCCTGCCTAACATCTGGCAGGATTTGTTGAAAAATAACCTAAACCGTCAAGGTAAACCGTAACCGTGATAGTGACAAGTAAAAAGTGACAACAACAAGACAGCCTGAAGAAGGAGAAGAGTTTTCTTCGAAAATTTTCTATTAATGAAAAAATTTCCTAGTAAAATACCCATAAAAGTTGCTTTTAGATTATTAATTGAATATTATTATCTTCAAATTGAACTCCCAATTCTCGTCTCATCACACTACCACAAGCTAGGTATTTTAAAACTGAATCATCACTGCACATAAGAAATTGCCAGTTTTATGGGAGATGTGAAACATCTTTGTTTAAATTTCAGAGCACATGGTTCTCTAGAGAGCATTATTTCAGGCATAGAAATGACTACAGTAGCTTTCATCCTTGTGGAGAGTTAAAAACATAATTGTGTGGATTTGTTTAGAATACTATTTAGTTGCTTGGAAATCTTATTATCCTGGCTAACATATGAAAAAATAAATAAATGGGATGCTGATTTGGTTCTCAACACTAGTGATTGTCATTGATGAGCCTTAAATAATGATCTTAAAAAGAATTTTACATGCCCCCCCCCCCCCCAATTGCAAAATGTCTTTCAACAGCTGCAAGGTCAACCATTTGACAGCATGCTCAAAATAATTTTAGGGTGGACTTCCAAATCTCAGCGCCATCCACATTGTTAACATAACCCTGAATGCACCCACCCTTATGGGGCAAAGAAAATATTTCCGCGTATCATGCAGAGTATTTGTTAGAATAATAATTTAGACACTTTAATGCATGTATTTTTATATGAAAAAATGTAGAGTAATAATAGGAATAGTTAGCTAATTGAAAACATTTTGTGTATGGTTTTTAATGAACAGTGATTAGGCATGATTATGCAATTTATAAACAAATAATAGGTCAAACAGGTACCAATTGAAAAAATTCTTTCCTTTAAAATATATAATTTGGTAATTTTAGCAACTTATGTCAAATAAGGCTTTTAGCCACCCCGATGGTGCAGTGGTCTAAGCGATGGCTTCTGATCATTTGTCCAAAAGGGGTCCAGGTTTGAATCCTGGTGAGGTATGGATGTTATTTTTGTATTACGGCACTGACTCTCTCCCTTTCCTGGAACCAGTGGCCCTAAATTAGGGACGGGCAACTGCTTATAGCCCATTGAGTTGCTCATGGTGGTAGTTAAACCTCCAATTAAAAAAAAAAAAAAGGGCATTTAGGTTATTAAAAGAAGCAAAAGCTAAGAAGCCATACTTCTATGTTAGAACATTTGGCTCACAGGCTCTTGGAATTTTTGTTTTTACATATGTGCCAAATGCAGTATTTAGATCCCTCTCGGGAATTAATCAAATTAATTCAGTTGACAGAATGGAAGAAATGGTTCAGGAATCCTGCAATAAATGTCTTCAGTTAAAGTCTTTTATTAAGCCACGAATATATGTTTTGCACCTTGTCCGTTTGTTCTCCATTTCATGTTTTAAATATATTCTATTTGAGGGGGTGGGGGAGAACATTCCGAATTGTGAGGTTTCCCTTTTCTCTTAGGTTTTTATTGTCTTTCTTTAGTGGCAAAGCAAGTTTCTTTGCTCTGTAATGGTAGGTGGGTGCATGCAGGCTTATGTAAAAAAGGAAGTGGTGAATGGAACTACTTGAAAGCACTGAGGTTCAGAAGTGCACTCTAATTTTATACATACTTCCTTTATTTGTGTAAAGTGGGCTGTTTAATCTCATATTGTTCTTAAGAAAATCCTTTATGGACACTGACATATTAATTTTATCATGATCATACTGAAATTTTTTCAGCAAGCTGAACAGTTTTGTGTAGTCTGGAATCAAGACTTTAAAAGTAAATCTTCTGGTTTCCCTCCAAGTATAGTGTTCTCCCTAGATCCTATTTACAGAGCAGCCCACCCAGCTAATTTTGCCTTAATGAACGTTATCACAGCACAAATAATAGTAAGAGTGGAAAACATATTCCCACATGCATTGACGAAAACTGGCTGAAATCTGTGTCCAATATGATTTATTAGTTAAGTATTCATATTTTTTTATCATTTATGTACAATTTTCTAATGTTGTTTATCATGTTATGTTACACACTGGTGCCTACCACACCACAAAAGATGTTTAATAAATATAATAATGTTACACAAAACATTTTTTTTTTTCTCAATTTGGGGAAGGGGTTGTTAAAAGTACCATCCAGCTAAAATTTCTTGCCACCCAGCTGTAAAAAAAAAAAAAAGTCCAGGGAGAACACTAAAGTATGTCAACCATTTGCATTTTATCATGTAGAGCATCTCATTCTCAGCAGTTAAAGTATTTTGTACATGTTTGGGTGATGAAACCCTGTATTCTCAATATATGTAAATGTTTGGCTGCTCTTTGGAGTAATAATTACAACTGCAGAGAATAATTCCGGAAAAGTTAAGTTCCTTATTGCACAAAAATTGTGACATTTAATTCTTGGCTACTAAATTCATATTTGGGGGACATTTTAACTATTTTCATGTGCTTACAAAATCAGATTATTTACAGAATTATTACTCATGTCCTACTAATATATTTCAAGTACTACCAACTACTGAATCTAGGTCTCAATATTGGTGTTATGTTGATTAGATCATCTTAGACATTTTCACTTGGTTAAGTGGGAATGCATTGTGTTTTACATCATATGTATGTTCAGACAGAAATTTGATCAAGTTCCAGTTCAGAGTAAATAAAATTTTCAAGTGTGCTGAAAAACTCTTATCTTAATGTGCAGTTTTCTGATGGTAACTGAAATGCTTATTAGGAACAAAATTTAGTTTCAGTTGTGAGTGCATTGATATTCTGCAAAGATTTTTTGAGTAGCATCCATATAATCAAATAGATACAAAACGAAAAATTATCAGTATCACAGAAGGACAGAACTGACCAAAATAAATTTCATTTAACTACTATCTCTGATAAGTTATGAAGCATCTGTTTTGTTCTGCTTTAATCATGATTGTTTGGTAATCTCTCGCTCTGGTTTTGACAGGAAAATAAATTAGTCCATCCAAGAAAATTGCTTCACAGTGTGGAATCTGTTGGAGTTTTGAACTTAACATTCTGTGCTTTACTAGATTTTAATGATTTTTATTTTTAGTAGCATGCTTGGCATTCACATGTTACAAAACAACAGACGTGTATGCTGTCCAAGTATTTTTAAATATTATTAAAAGGGATTTGTTCGCACGCTCAACATAAATAAATCAATAAAAGTAAGTTTATCTCTAGACACTTCAAAAACATTTTTTACTGACTAGAATTTATTTATTACTTCCAACTGTCTTAAAATCGTAACTAATTGATGTTGCCTGTGTTTTGATTCCAGAAGTGTGTTTAATTAAAATAACTTTGGGAAAATATTTCAGATAAATGTTTAAAATTTTTTGTCTGCTTGTTGCTGCTGTAATTGCTTCTGTCATGTAAATAGCTAATTACATGTAATTAATTTGTGTAATTTATAAGTCATGATAAATCAAACAGTTATATTCCATAATAACTTATGCTATTTATATAAATTAAGTTTAGTTTAGTTAAATGATGTTGAATATTTGTTGTTATGCTGTGACATTTCATCTTTTTGATTTAAGTGCTTTGATATATTTTTTATATTTAAAAAAAGCATATCTTTGTTGATCCTACTACCACTTTACTTAAAATATGTGTTGTTTCACTGTGTGCAAAATAAAAAAAACGTTTTTTTTTACCACAGCTGGTTGCCAAGCAGCTTTATTGTTATTACTATTGTGTTTGGTCACTTACTATATCAGCAGATTTCTTTTGAAATTTCATTTAGGCTACATATTTGTAAATCAGTTTTATCACTTTTGTGTACATACACAAAAGCTGCTGCTCTTTGTGAGTGAAATCTGATTCTTAAGCTTGATTCAAATATCAGGTGAGGCAAGCGTTGCATTTCAGAAGATGTAATTGAAGAACAAAAAAAGGAAGACATGGAGATATCACTATCTAAGAATATTGAGGCTCATCAAAGGAAGTTTTTACATTAAACAGTGTTTCAGTAAACCCCCTAAATTTCTGGGTTATATTTTCAAAAAGCTCAATAGCCTGTAACATTTTTTTTTGCTGAGCCTCCCCCCCCCCAACTCCACCACTAATATTGCTAGTTGGAATCCGGCAACTTAACTCATCAAATTTCTGTGCCAACAGGCAGCCCAATTTTTTATGTGTGAGTATTTACTACTATATTTGGTAACTAGCCTTGACAAACATCCAAAACCAGAAATGTCAGGACTTTTAAAAACTACCCAGATGTAAATGATTATCTCTGTTTCTTTCTTTTTATTTTTCAATGAAAGAACATCTCTGTTAACTCACTTTGAAGAATTATTATTCCCATTGCTTGTGTTATATTTTTTGTTACACATAAGTAAATGGTGTACTACTTTCATTCTAGTAGCAGCACTGAATCTCAGGATAATATTGAGTTTTGCTGTTGTCTCATCTGCATAGTTTCACCTAGCAAGGTAGTTCATAACTTTTTAACTTAATGGGAAACCTTATTCACCTGGAATTGTACTTTTTTGCAGTACTTTTTATTCAGAATGTTTTAATTTGTCTTGAAACTATCTTTTTAGTTATAAAATGAGGTAAAGGTATTTCTTTCAAAATATAGGAAACCATGAGTTGCAATAAAGAAAATTCTGCTGAATTTAATGTTAGAAAAATTGCTTGTTAAAGGAGCAAGAACATAATAGTTCACCTTTCCTGTAAGCCAGCTTCAAATATCAATAGCATTTAGTGTCATGCATTTTTTTCAGCTAGCAAAGTTGCATATTTATTTTACTTCAACATTGTTTAAGCTATATGTCAAATTAACTGTAACCCCACAGAATATTTATTTGCTGCTTGGTTGTAGTAATCTAAATTTTATTGTGCATGTATTGGGTATATAAATAAGTTTTGAGGGATTTGAGGTGACCAAAGCTCGTTGGAGAACAGAAACAATTTTTTATATTAATCAAAGTATGCTCCCTCAGAAGCTACAACTTTACCCCATCTTTCGGGCAGTGAACATATGCCCCGAAGGAAGAATTCCGGTTCCTTGGAAGAGATCCAGTTGTTCAGCCAATTTTTTATGTCTTCATTAGAACTAAACAGTTTTCCAGAAAGTGCTGACTGCATCGACCGGAACATATACACTAACGGAAAAAAAAATCCCAACACCAAGAAGGGGTTGTGTTAGATAAACGACAGTTGGTAGGCGGTGAGAGTACATCTGTAAGATGACGTCTATGCAAATTTCGCGCTCGGCGCATATGTGTGGCGCTAGTAGCGCACCTCGGAACATGCAAAGCAGGTTTATTGTAAATACGCGCTGTAACGATCGTGAGAGTTAGTTATCGTTGGGATTCGACGTAGTGTGTTGATGGTAGTCAAAAATGCCTTTAAGAAGACGAAGAAGCCATTATCAACAGCTCACGGAGTTTGAACGAGGTCGTGTAAAAGGGCTACGAGAAGGTGGATTTTCGTTCCGCAATATTGCAGAACAACTTGGCAGGAATGTAGTTCCTGTGCATGATTGTTGGCAGCGGTGGTCAAGGGAAGGTACTGCCTCAAGAAGACTGGGTTCTGGCCAGCCACGTGGCACTACTGAGAGGGAAGACCGCCGTGTACGGTGTATGGCCGTGGCGCATCGTACCACGTCTGCGGCAGCAATTCGAGCTGCAGTTGCCACCACAGTGACACAACAAACTGTTACAAATCGGTTACTTGAAGGACAGCTCCAAGCCAGACGCCCTGTAGTGTGCATTCCACTTACTCCAAACCACTGCCATTTGCGACGTCAGTGGTGTCAAGCTAGAGCTCATTGGAGGACGGAGTGGAGATCTGTTGTGTTTTCTGATGAAAGCCGGTTCTGCCTGGGTGCCAGTGATGGCCGTGTGTTGGTTAGGAGGCCAGGTGAGCGCCTGCAACCAACCTGTCTGCAGCCGAGACACACTGGACCTACACCTGGAGTTATGGTCTGGGGAGCAATTTCCTATGACAGCAGGAGCACTCTCGTGGTTATCCCACGCACCCTGACGGCACAGTTGTACGTCGGTCTGGTGATTCAACCTGTTGTGCTGCCATTCATGAACAGCATTCCAGGGGGTGTTTCCCAACAGGATAACGCTCGCCCGCATACCGCTGTTGTAACTCAACATGCTCTACACAGTGTCAACATGTTGCCGTGGCCTGCTAGATCACCAGATCTTTCACCAATCGAGCACGTATGGGACATCATTGGACGACAACTCCAGCATCACCCCCAACCAGCATTAACCATCCCTGTATTGACCGACCAAGTGCAACAGGCATGGAACTCCATCCCACAAACTGACATCCAGCACCTGTACGACACAATGCTTGAACGTTTGCGTGCTTGCATTCAACATTCTGGCGGTTATACCGGTTATTAATGTACCAGCAATTCACATTTAAAATGGCTCTTCTCGCGCTTACATTAAGCTGTGATCTTGAAACCATTTAATCGATTAAATATGTTACCTATACAAATGTATTTCTGCCATTTCATTCCTCTACAACTATTTTTTCGTGGTGTTGGGATTTTTTTTTCTCGTCAGTGTGGTAATCCGATGGTGCAATATCTGGCGAATATGGCGGATGGGGTAGAACTTCTCAGTCGGATCCTTCTAAGTACTTTTCACAGGTCGAGAAACATGTGGTCTTGCGTTGTCATGCTGTAAGATGACTTTGTTGTGTCTATTCTCCCATTCCGGCCATTTTTGCGTGAGAGCTCAATTTAAACGCATTAATTGGGTTCGATACCGATCACCAGTAATAGTTTCTGATGGTTTCAGCAGTTCATAGTGGATCACACCCTTCTGGTCCCACCAGATACACAGCATTACCTTTGAACCATGGATATTGCATTTTGGCATTGAAGGACCTGGTTCACCTGGCTTCACCCATGCTTTCTGCCGTTTAGGGTTATCGTACCATATCCATTTCTCATCAAGAGTAATAATACAATGCAAAAAAACTTTTTCTTGTGCCTTTGAAGCAGCAATTCGCAAATGGTTTTTCGACGTTCAAGGTCTCTTTCCCGCAAAGTATGTGGAACCCAATTCCCTTCTTTTTGCCCCATTCCCATGGCAGCTAAATGTTGTGAAATGCATGGTTAACTAACATTTAATGCTGCTGCTAGTTCTCTTTGGGTCTGGCATGGATCCTCGTCGAGTAAAGCTTCCAATTCGGCATCAGCAATTTTTTGGGTGGTCCAGGACATTCTTTATCGCTGACATTGAAATCGTTCCTTTGAATCGTCTAAACCAATACTCACATGTTTTTATGGATGAAGAATGTTCACCATAGATTTCTGACATTAAGCGATAGCTGTCGGCAGCACTTTTCTTGACAATAAAGTAATGCACTAAAATTTCCCGCAAATGCTGTTTTGTCGGGACGAAAGTTGCCATTTTCCATCGAGTAAAACAAATACATCTTCACACCTCAATCGAACGTCATATACTGACTCCAACAGTTGGTGTCTCGTACTGCGATATTGCAGTGTTGCCACCTTAAAATACATGCGAGCAGTAATAAAAATGGCACCGAATGAAAATCCCTCAAAACTTATTTATATACCCAATATTTTACCTGAACTAACATTTCTTCTGCTTTCAATTATTTTTTTTACATATTTGGTGTTTTTGTTCCCAGTATAAATGTAAAATATGTACATGAAGTTTCATGCACTCATTATTTGGTACAAAAAGGTGCCACCATATCACACATTTTGGCATGATTTAAGCAGTATGAGTACTGGATAAGATAGATGAATAATGTTCTTTCTTTAAGCATTTTGCAAAGTGTTCGTGAAGATTGTGATCACAGACAGATTACTTCAGCTGTGGAAGCTCACATGATCTGTGTAGAAACAAATATAATTCGGAACATGAAAAAGTTAGTCTACTTCCGTTCCTCGCGTCATACTTAGCATTGCGCTTAATGGAGGAATTATAACGATGTTCAAAATAAAAGTTAAAACAGTTGAAGCTCACTGATTCAGATGCCAAGCAATTTGAACAAAGGCAACCAAGAACGTAAAGGATAAAAGTTAAAAAAATGAAGGTAAACTCCAGAGGTTTGTAAAATAATTAACAAATGTTAAAAACTTTGAAGGAACATCATCTGCTTCCCCTGAAATTGTCAAATGCATTTCAGCACATAGATCCGTGCAATTTTCAGTGGTCTTTGAACTGTTAGCAACTTGTGCTTGGCTATCACCACTTTAGTACAACTTCACTAACTGATTGCCTCGTAGATGCTTCTTCTTTGTCATCTGCATTGCAGTATTCAGCTTGCGTGCCATCTGGTGGTTGATTGTTTGACATCTCTCCTTGTTGTAATCCACGTTCATTCCATTTCTTTCTGTATCAGATATATCCATGCATGCAAAAGCTCTACAGGGAAGTTAGCATTGCAATCAGTGTATATTTGGTCTTTTCAATCATAATGGATTCAGCTGTTAAAATTTGTGTATGTTTTTGGGTATGTGCATATTAATTCAATATTCTCCAATCTGGGAACATGGTGTTTTCTAGACAGCATTGTATCATTGATGTTTTGAAACACTTGACTTCTGATTCCAGTCTTTCATATGTTCTTTCTAGGTTTTGTTTGGTAGTTTCTATATAGACTTTAGGATTTACAGTAGGGTCTTATTGGAATTTTGTATACTCCAGCTTGTTGTAGGATGGATTTCCCATTATTCATACTGTTTAGTAAATGTGCGATGTCGTGCATTTTTTCTGCAATTTTTAAATTTGACTTTTGGCATTCATTCTTCAAAACATTCGATATAGGTTGCAGAGAGGTAGACTGCCACAAAATTTAAGTTAGTTAGTATCTATATATTGGCTCCTTGTTAGACTTTCTTTTATATTTAGATACAGTTGGCCTATGATTTCTGGTAAGTTTTTTATTTAAACGCTTTTTGCTTGAGGAGTGTGTATGGCTCTGTGAATATATGCTCGTAAAACAGCTATTTTATATTTGTACAGATGACAAGAATTCTATGGAATAATTGATAATACAAATGTAGGTTTTCTATGGACTTCATAATTGATCTCTGAGCAATTATTTTTTGTGAATAAGATGTCTAAGAATGGCAATTTTCTTGTTTCTCGGGAAATTGCATTCATTAATGGCATATTTCCAGATTATAATAATTCCTTCATTGAGCACAAAGGTAAGTATGACACGAGTAACAGAAGTATACGAACTTTTTCATAATTATTAAAAACCACATATAATGATCACTATTTCATATCCTTGTTTTTGATAGATATAGGGGATTTAAATTATATGTAGAAAAAAGATCTACAGTTACTGTGGGAGAATTTATGGAGCATTGTAAATGCTATACATTGCACAGTGAGATAATCGCCAAACTAAAGACATGATTGAGTAGTTAAATCTATTATTTATTATCATTAAAAAATCATAAGAAGTTGTAAACATTTAAAATAATAATAGAACACGACTATGACTTCAACCTTATGCCTCGAAGGCAAGAACAGCTCTGAAGATACATTTTGCCGTTACAGCACGTACATCAATAGTGCTTGTCACGAGAACAATGCGTGACGTGATATATACAAATCTCACTTGACTTGAATAAACAAAACATAATAGCATATGAACAATTACGTCATTACATGAGATTAAACAGCTAAATAAGGATTGATTTCCTGCAATCCCCCTCACAATTCTTATTTTCAATATATACAAACATTTTGTGAGTTTTCCCCCTCATAAATATTACTCAGCACTAGTGAAACAATAACACTTTCATGCTAAATTAAACAATATTGAGTATCAATAACTCGCAACATTTTTTATGGTTATTAGCACTTAATCCTTTCGTCAAAATATCTGCGGTCATGTCGCTTGAACTCGGGTGTTTCACATTAATCTTACCTGATTCATATATTTCTCTGACAAAATGGTGACAAATGTCAATATGCTTCGTCCTCAAATGATAGATCGGATTATGGACTAGCTTTTGTGCTGACTGTTTATCACAGTATATATCCGTCAGTGACGTCATAGGTTGTGAAGAAAGTTCGCTAAGAAAATTCCTTAAGTACACAGTTTCTTTAGCAACTTCTGAAAGCGCCATATATTCTGCTTCGGTAGTTGATAATGCGACAGTTCTTTGCTTTTTGGATTCCCAACTTATTGCTCCTCTGGAAAATTTGAATACATATCCGGTATAGGATTTTCTATCGTTTATATCGGAAGCCCAGTCTACATCTACAAAAGCTGTCAATGGCTCTTTTGCTCGGTCAAACACAAGACCCATGTTTTGTGTGCCTTTTAGATATCTCAGCACTCTTTTGGCTGCTATTCAGTGATGTTTGCCTGGATTGTTGTTAAATTGACTGAGAAAATTTATAGCATGAGTGATATCAGGTCGGGTTGCTACAGAAAGATACATGAGCGAACCAATAAGTGAACGACATGAAATATCTTTCATCTCAGATTTTGCTTCTTCTGTTTTAGGACTCATCTCTTTTGTTAGCTTTGCACTAATATCCAAAGGTGTTACAGATTTTGCATCCTGCATTTTGAATTTGCATAAAACATCTTGTATATATTTTCTTTGTGACATTGTTATGCCATTTGCATTTTGAGCAAACTCAATGCCTAGGCAGTAATGCAAGGATCCTAAGTCCTTCATTTTAAATGAGCTGGCTAGCTTATCCTTTATAGTTTTGTAGCTATATTTGCTGTTTGCAAAGATCATTAAGTCATCAACATAAACAATAATAATGACTTCGTCAGTGTGATTTTTCAGATGGTAAACACATTTATCTGAATTAAGTAGCTTGAAACCAAGAGATTTCAATTTTTCATCAAGCTTCTTATACCATTGTCTGCCGGATTGCTTTAGACCATAGATTGATCTTTTCAATCTGCAAACGTGATCTTTGTTTGATTTACTTTGGAAACCTTCCGGTAATTCCATGTATATCTCCTCGTCTAAATTTCCATTTACATATGCCATTACGAAATGTAGCTGGTAAGCCGTTAAGTTGTTTGTAACATCATGTGCGATTACAGTTCGAATCTAACTTAATCTGGCAACCGGTGAAAAGTTTTCTTCATAATCAATTCCTGGTGTTTGAGAGCACCCTTTTGCAACTAGTCTTGCTTTCAACTTTTCAACATTGCCATCTTGATTGTATTTGGTCTTTAAGACCCATCTGCAACCAATAACTCTTGTGTTTTGGTCTAGGTACTAGTTCCCGTGCTTTCTCCTCTATGAGAGCATCATATTCTCTTTGCATAGCTATCTTCCATTCTTTACTTTGCAAACCATTTAAAGCTTCATAAAGAGTAGGATTTGCTTCAACGTTGTTGACAAAATCAACAGTTTCAGTAATGTCAGCGGTTACTGTTTGATATTTTTTAGCAGGTCTACCTGGTTTTCCAGTGTAAACTTTCTTTGGACGACCAACCGTCCTCATCTTAGTTACTGCATGATCTTTGTTTGTAAACAGTAGTGAATCACGTTCTCTTGAAGAATCTGGCATAGCTTCCTCTGACGTAAGTTCCTGTGAGGTACTCGGCTCTGATGTCATGTCTTCCACTGCCATTTCTTCTGTCGTAATGTCTGTTTCACTCTCAGCGTCCGGTGCAGTATTACCATCAGGTGAGCACGTTGTATCACTCATCTCAATGAATGGAATATGCGATTCGGATGACGTGAGCATTTCGAATTCATAACCATATGAAAGGTTATCTTCGAATTCATCGATAAAACAGATGTCACGGCTTTCTATTATTTCTCTGGAACTTTTGTTCCATAAGCGGTATGCTTTGGATTCCATTGAATAACCAACAAATATATGTTCTTAAGATCTTGGGTCGAATTTCCCCTTTGGTCGCTTATTCAAAACATAAGCTTTTTGTCCGAAAACTTTGAAGAATGATACATTTGGTTTAATGCCAAATAAAGCTTCATATGGGGTAATTTTCTCATTTAAGCTTTGTGTTGGAGAACGATTTCTTAAGAACACAGCCCAGTTAATCGCTTGTGCCCAAAAGCTAACTGGTAGTCTGGACTGGATTAATAAACATCTCATTATTTCGACGATTGTGCGATTGTAATTGATCGGCGACTCCATTTTGTTGTGGCGCTAATACTGCAGATTTTTCTCTGCGTATGCCTTCATGCTCCAAATATGCGTTGAATTCTGTTCCGCAATATTCTAGCCCATTATCGGTACGGAGTGTTTTAATTTTTACTCCAGTACAATTTCCCATTGATGCCTTGAATTTCAAAAAGCCTTCTTCACTTCATCTTTTGATTTAAGACAACATATTTCTGTATATCGTGACTTGTCAATAAAAGTAATGAAATATCGTGAACCACCAAGAGATTGGGTTTTCATCGGTCCACAGACATCTGAATGGGATGAGATCCAGCAGTTGCTTGCTTTCAAATCGGGATTCCTTCAGAAAGGGTTTTGTCATCTGTTTCGCCTGAATACAGACTTAACAATTTTTCAGGCTATCCCCATTTTTAAAGAAAAGTCCTCGTACCATTTCGTTTGCTTTCAGCTTTTTTGGATCATTTTCATTTAAATGACCATATTTTAGATGCCATTTTTGAAATTCTGTAACCATAGCTTGGCGTTACGTAATACAGTTCACCTTTTCTATCTGCTTGAAGCAGAGTGTTACCATTGGATTCAATGACCCTGGCCTCATTTTGGGTGAAGACAACTGAACGACCATTAGCGGTAGCTTTGACACAGACAGTTATTCTTCAGATCAGGAACACAGAGCACATTTTCTAATCAAATGTTTTTTTTGTATCTCTTCCATTCAGCACAGTGATTCGTATCGAACCTTTTCCAATTACTTCAGCTGTTTTATCTACTGCGAGATTCACAAAACAGTTTGCTTGTTTATTTATTTCTGCAAACAGATTCTCGTCGTTGCACATATGCGATGTTGCTCCGCTGTCTATGCACCATATAGATTTTATATTATGAGCTGCGTTCATGGATATGGCTGTATGCATACTTTTGTTTTCTGCTTTTATTACCATGGAAGCCTCTTGTCTGAAGGATTCTGCATTTTTATCAGCAATCCGTTTTCAACACTCAGATGATTATGACCTAACTTCGAACAGTAGTTACATTTGTAGCTACGGAACACTCTGTTGTTCCTTTTTTCGTTCTTACCCTGATTTTGCCTCCAGTTATTAGAGGTTGACTTCAGGTTCAAATCTTTTTGTCTCTTGAAAGACAAATACGCTGTTTGGCAATTTGCGATAGCTCTTTGTTTTTCGAGCTTCCAATTCTTTCAAAAGCTTGGCTTTCAGAATGTCAGGTTTCGGTAACTCATCTCTTGATTCTATGGCACAACGAAAATTATCGAATGTATCTGGGATATTGTACAGCATTAGTATAGAAAGGAGATTGTCAGCTATTATGATGCCCTTTTCATTAAGTATATCAACTATTTCGAAGAATTCAGTCAGGTGTTCTGACATGTCATTAATGCCATTGGTTTTATGAAATAGTAGTCGCTTCAGTAACGTAGCCTTTCTAGCTGGTCCCTTCGATTCGTAAGTTGATCGAAGTTTCTGCCATATTTCATTTGAAGTTTTGCAATGTTTTACATTACAGAGCTTGCTTGGACAGATGGAGAGAATTATATCAGCTTTTGCTTTCTGATCACCTAGTGTCTACTTCTTAAGCGCTTCTAATTCAGCTCTGTTTGTTCCATCAACAGGCTTTGGAATTTGACCTGTCACATAACCCCAACGGTCATTTTGGATTAGAACAGCTTCGATTAATATTTTCCAAGTGTCGTAGTTGCTCTTGTTCAGCTTTTCTATTGCTGTCTGCGACATTGCTTATTTTGTAATGCTATCGAAAAATAATAAAGGCTTAGTTACCAAGGGCTGGATTGAAGTTCAGAAACTGTCGGTCATTCGTTCAATTCTCAATCAGTCTTAATGAGTAATTATGCAGCCTCCCTTTTAGCAGTCGTAAAGATGTTCTTCTTTAAACGTTTTTTGCGTCCTAGTTTACTTTGCTGGATGCTTCCCTGGCTGCCGGCTTGGATAGTGCACTTAACTTGGATGGCGCAGTGTCTGGGTTCCATTACCAAATTGTGGGAGAATTTATGGAGCATTGTAAATGCTATACATTGCACAGTGAGATAATCGCCAAACTAAAGACATTATGAGTAGTTAAATCTATTATTTATTATCATTAAAAAATCATAAGAAGTTGTAAACATTTAAAATAATAATAGAACTCGACTATGACTACTGACTTCAACCTTATGCCTCGAAGGCAAGAGCAGCTCTGAAGATACATTTTGCCATTACAGCATGTACATCAATAGTGCTTGTCACGAGAACAATGTGTGACGTGATATATACAAATCTCACTTGACTTGAATAAACAAAACATAATAGCATATGAACAATTACATGATTACATGAGATTAAACAGCAAAATAAGGATTGATTTCCTACAGTTGCATTCTCATTTGCACCGATCACTCACTGTTTGATAACACAAGGTTTCAGGTCATGGCCTCAGACTGCTAAGATACTCTCCTTTAATGCAAGCATATTTATTGTACCGACCATTTGTGATAACCTCGTGTTTAGCAGTGGATCTAGAGACCAAAGTACTGTCAGCAGAGTCGTATTAAGGTAGTGATGGGCAAAAAGTATTCAGAAACCAAAAACAGTATTCGGAAGCCAAATAAATATTAGTAGAAGAAAGTGCCCTGTTGACCCCTGAAGCTCAGGACTTCGACACAGTAGTGTCTCTTTCCATCACAGCATAGTGATTAAGTGCAGGTACCTCGGCAGCGGTCATAATGTCGACGGTCAACATGGTCCAGAAAATGTCTGCATAGTACTCTAACTTAGACGGTTCTTGTCTCTGGTCGGAGCCCAGAGTCAAAAGCCCCCCCCCCTCCTACAAAATCTACAGTTTTAAATTTAAACCACAAAATTTGGTATGCTATCTCGTGGTACTCTAACTTAGACCATAGAGGGAAGGGATCGTGTCCCGGGGTCAAGGAGCCGCCATACGATATTTTCATAAAATCTACAGTTTTCAATTTAGTATATACTATATCATTGTACTCTAACTTAGACTGTTTTTGGTCAGGGTCAAGGGGGCATCATACAAAATTTTCATAAAATGTACAGTTTTCCATTTAGAACCACTCAATTTAATATAATATCTCATGGTACTCTTAGTCAGTGGACAGTTTTTGAAAGCGGTGCGGACCTCCATACAAAATTTTGAATTTAGAAACATCAAGTTTAGTATACTATCCCGTGGTACTCAAACTTAGACCGTAGACGGTTTTTGGAAGGGGTGAGGCCCCTATGCAAAATTTTCATAAAAAGTTCCATTTTTTACTGTTAAGAAATGAAACATAATTCAGCATTCCAATACACGATCTACTGCCCAAGTTAGAGACCGTAGATAACAATAAAGTGCAAAAATATCCGGTTAATGGTGTATTAAAAACACAAATGAATAAACGTTAGCTTTCACCACCAACGGGCGGCTTCATCAGGAAGAAATGTAATGTAAATAGAGAGTTCCAGATATTCAAAAGAATGATCAATGTATAAAAAGATATTCAAAGGATGATCACATGCACGCGACATCGCATAGGTACATTGCATTTCAGTGTCGGAGGTAATTCCATTCCTCTTCCTTTCTTTTTTTTTTTTTTTTTTTTTTTTTTTTTGTTTCATAAAATTAAATTAACTAAATCAAAAAATTTAACCCCAGGCCCCTTCCAAAAACAGTCTAAGTTAGAGTAGCACAAGATAGTATACCAAATTTGGTGGTACTAAATTGAAAATTTTGTACGGGGGCCCCTTCCAAAAATTGTCTACGGACAAAAAGTACCATAAGATAGTATGCCAAATTTGGTGATTGTAGCAGGCATGAAAGACTAACGCGGAAATCCGCTTTTTTCTGTTCCGTTTTTGGTGTTACCGATATTATTCCAAAAATGCAATAAAAATTTTATGGGGGGGGGGAGTATGCCTCCCTCCTAATGTGGAAAGCAAAATCGTAATGACTTCGAACGACGGGATGTTTACGGCTGGGAATGACGTCACCTCTTCCAGGGATGGAAATTCTCCTCCAAAGTGTGCCAAAACAAAAGTCTTGTGCCATCTTGCTACAAAAGGCAGGTTTTCCGCCATTGGGCGCCAGAACCTCTGTTTCCCCGTCGTTCATCGTCGGGACTTCGGTATAGTAAATTCTCCTTGCTCACTCTTGCGCATGACGCTGAGTAAGTCCATGCGGTGGGAAGAACAATTCAGCGACTCCAAGTACTAGGAATTTTATGTAGTTACTATGGAAATCATCGACGGAAGTCGTAGGTCCGCTACGGACGATGGAAAGCATTGAGTGTGCTATGGAAATCGTAGGTCCGCTACGGACGACTGAAAGCATAGTGTGCTATGGAAATCGTAGGTCCGCTATGGACGAAGGAAAACGCCGAGCATGCAACGGAAATCGAAAATCTCAGTGAAATAACGTTATTAAACATCTGTGTAAAGTTTATTTTCGTGTTTTCAAGATTCTAACACTTCCGAAATATTTTTGGGAATGTTTCTTGGGTGTTTAGAAGGTCACGTCGTTTTCCGTTTCCTCATTTTAAATTTTTTCCACCAAGGACTCCCCCCCCCCCCTCTCTCTCTCTCTGCCTGATTATATTTTTATTTTTGATGTTTTCTTGACATATTCCTGGTTTTTAATATCTCGGTAATAGTAAAAAGGAGCGACTTCGGTTTGTTTGTTTTTTTTGTTTTTTTTTTTTTAAAGAAATTTTTCTAATGAAATGCATGTTACCCTATTTCTAATACGTACTTCTTCAAAACTAATCAATAGAGAGCAATCGTTTTCGCCCCTTTCCCTTCTATTAAATGAAATTAAATTTCTAAATCGTAATTTAATCCGTCCCTGGCGGAATCTGCGCCGTTTCCCGTAAAATTGTTTCACGGCACAGTGAGCAACGCAGTATCGATTTTTCACTTTCATTTTCCATAAAATTCGTGTTTTTCCATTTCTTAGTTACTTCTTTACTCATACATGATGTTATTTCGTGGATTCGCGGAACTTTTTCTGTCATCATTTGGGTAATTCTCGAGATCGATGTGAAACTGAAAAGAAAAAAGCTGTTTTGGGGGGGGGGAGTGTTTCCCATCTGGGGACAGTATTTCATCTTTCAAAACTTTCGAAAACAGAAGTTAAACGGAGTAAAGATACCCCCCCCCTAATTCTAATTTATTTTTCTTGCGATGTTTCTTCTGCCCAGTATTGTTATTAAATTTCATTTTAATGCATAAATATTTGTATTTTATCTTGAAAAACAGAGGGAAAATGTCCGAAAACGGAAGTCTGACGGAGCGAAGATTTTGCCGGCAATCGTAATCCCAGCTCGCGCGACGTTCCCTCTACCCTGTGGTGTTGTTAAATGTCAGTAATTTTATACTTTGGATGCAGTGATGTGCTCCAGTTTAATATTTACATAAATAAATTTCAGTGAATCTCAAAAGATGCACTTTTTAAGTTAAACAAATTCAGTGCCCTCTCAAAAATAATGAAGGCATTATTGAGTTGTTTTCCTGGCTCTCAAGTCGAAAATTCCTTTTGTATGATGGGGGATGTACTTGATAAAGAATCCATCAACATGAAAATTGCAACATTTTTATCTGTTCAAACTATGAAATATAAGCTACTGAATCAGGATAAGGAATTGTTTTGGGATTTTTTTAAGAAAAACGATTATTTGCATGACCCTGTAAATAGAGATGTATGCCAAAATATGAAATCATATTCAGAATATAAGAAAGAATTACAAGATAAGGAAGAAGAAATGAAAAGAAGATGAAAGGAGCTAAATATCTCTAATAACTTATGCAGCAAATTAAAATCAAATGAATTGATTCAAGAGAAAGAAAACTGTAGCCGGCTAATTCATAAAAGAAGGTTGGAACAAATTGTTAGACAGAAAGAACTTAAGAAAATGAAATTTCATTAGTTGTGAATGAATTTTATTATTTATCTACAAAATGCCTAACGTTTTTGCAAACATTTATCATATTTCTTCATTAATAATAAATCCCCCCCCCCCAAGGTTTCTAAGAGTCTGGAGACAAGGTGTTCAAGGTAAGTTATTTGCTCACTATTTCCATGCCTCATGTTATGTTGAGTGGCATACTTTACTTATGGGTGGGTATGCACTTCCCTCAGAAATTTGAAGTCTGTAACAGGGATCCTAAGTGCTTGGGTTTGGGGGGGCTGCTCCCCAACTTCCGTCGGTCAGTGCCACTGGAGTCGATCATTGTATTTGGGAACATCCCGGATACACTGACCTACTCTAGCAGTGCAGAATATAAAATTACGGAAGTTGGGGGGGGGCAACTTCCGTAATTTGATCTGAGGTGCTAGGGCCCCCTCCAACCCAAGCACCTCAGATCCCTGTTACAGACCATCAAATTTCTGAGGGAAGGGCAAACCCACAAGTTGAGTCTGCCACTCAACACAACGTGAGGCATGGAAATCGGGAGCAAATCACTTAATTCCGCTCTTAAAAACCTGAAGGGGGGTGAATTCACCCCACCCTCCTGAAAATTCGTGGTCGTGTACAGAATCATCATATAAAGCATGGTGCCAATGTTTACAGCTCTACGACCATTTTAGCATTTTGGGGGAAACATCCCAGATAAACTGATTGACTCTAACGGTCCAGAATATAAAATTACAGAAGTTGGGGGCAGGGTCCTCTGATCCTTCTTACAGACTTCACTAAATTTCTGGCGGAAGGGCATACCCACAAGTAGAGTACCCTCAAAACAACATGAAGCATGGAAATTGCTAGCATAACTTGCTTTGAACACCTTGCTCTTAGAAACTGGGGGAAAGGGGGTGAATTTACCCCACCCTCCTGAAAATTCGTGGTCGTGTACAGAATTATCGTAAAAAGCATGGTGCCAATGTTTGCAGCTCTGTCCATTTAAAAAAAATTGGAGGAACATCCCCCCCCCAGCTCACGAACCTTGCGGATGCTTCAGATTCGTGATACACTGCCAGACTCTAGCGGTCCATAATATAAAGTTACGGAAGTGGGGGCACACACACACCCCAAAAAAACACCTGGAATTCGCCTTACAGACTTCACCAGATTTCTGAGGGAAGGGCATACCCACAAGTAAAGTCTGCTACTCGACAACAATAAATACGAAAAATGCAGACAAATCACTTTCGTTAGGCTTATACAGATCCCCAAAGAGCCATAGACCTGCAGAACAAATCAATGCAATGTACAAGAGTTGAATTTAATACTGCAAGAGCAACTGAGAAACAGGAGCTTCCACCCTCCTGAACCACTATATCCCTCAAAAAGACCACTGGGGCCCCAGGAAGGCGGAGACATGGAACATCCACAAGTTATACAACATTCAAAATCGTAACCGCAGCCCACCCCCGAACCATCTCCCGAAGGACTTTTTTAGGTTGGAGAGCACCTCTTACAAACTCCAAAGTATTTCACTGAGGCGGGGTCGAAATAAGCCAAATTGAGTAGTCCACGAACTGAGGGGACACCGTCTTGAGGTACCGTCGCTTAATCACTGTGCTGTGTGGTAACGTTATAGACTCCTGGGGCCTAACTTCTGTGATGGAAAGAGACACCACTGAGTCGAAGTCCTGAGCTTCAGGGGTCAACAGGGCACTTTTTTCCGCTTAATATTTCTTTCATTTGGTTTCTGAATAATGTATTCTCTTAACAAATAAAGTATTTGGTTTCCAAATAACTACTTGGTTCACGAACAATGTATTCAATTTATGAATACTTTTTGCCCATCACTATATTAAGGTGGGAGCTAACAGGGCTGTAGCCTATGGGCCTACCATTACCAAGGGCCCAGGTAGCATGCCCTACTCAGCTTATATATCATTCTCCATGTAAGTTATCCTATTTTATTTGATGTTTGTGATGTACATTGTCCTGCAGTCAGGGCCCTTGTCTTGTATTCTTTCTACTCCTTCACAGAGGCTGTAAAACAAACAAGCTTCAAGACAGTGACTTCGTTAGGCCAAACATTTCATGTTAGCTATAAGTACAGTGGCTTCAGCGAGATGGTTTCAGATTTCTCGCTACAAAGCACTTTAGGGATGCTGATGATTGCGTGTTTAGCTACCTTGCCCCAGTCTTGTTAAAATGAATTGCTCTCACTCATCAGTTGTTTTTACTGTGTCTGATTATATGCTTGCCTACTACAAATCTAGTGTGTCTTTGGGCTCCAAACACAGAAGTAGATGTCAAGAAAGGAAGGGGTGTCCAATGAAAAGGCCAATGAAAGTGATTGGTCAAGGTCATTGTGGTGCAAATGGTCTTTAAGGTGATTTGACAAGATCAGTGGATTTCTGTGATTTAATACACTATTTTGCACAAATCAAGAAAAATGCCGTTTTAAGATTGACAGAATGGGCATGTTCTTATTACTACCTCATATGCAAATAATTATGATTTTGTATCATCACTGTCAACTATTATCAGTCCGCTGCTGGATGAAGGTCTCCCCAAGTTCCCACAGTCCTTGAATTTTGTAAGAGTCCTTGAAAGTACTTGACTTATTTTTCCTTTCACCAAATTTCAGAATAGCCACAGTTAGTTGAAAAGAAGCTATCGCCAAAATGCCGTAGGTGGCTTCACCAAATTATGGAACCAGGAGTGCATGCATGTCACATTTCCGGCTTTCACATGGTTGTGATTCTGAACTACGATAAGCGAATGTGAGAGAATATAAGGTACTAGCATCTCAAACCAGGTGTGCAATCTGCTGATAGCCCAGCACATGCTTGGAGAAATGGTACTTTCAAATATGTCACTGGCCAATTGTCCTCTGCTTGGTAAGTGTGGCTGTTTTCTCCATGGTATAATGTTTACTTTTTCGCATGGTTGTTGATTCCAAATGTGTGATGAAACAGCAATCAGCTAGTATGAAGATGCAGTTCTTAGTGACAAGGAATAAAAGTCCTGCGGAGGTCTATGAGTGGTGCTACAAACTGTGCTTATCTAATCTGTTTTGGAATAGCACTTCATTATACTACAGCTGTTTTTAGGGGTGTTAATGAACTAGGCTTCTACACATTATTGTTTAATGAGAGTTTGAACCATGCTACACAGTCAAAGCAGGTGGACATTCATGTTCGTTTCTGGAGTGCAGAAAAGAACCTAGTTCTTAGCAGATAATGTACCTCTGCTTTCATGGGTCACTCTTTTGCTGAATTAACCCTTTAAAGGCTGCACTAAGTTCTCCACAAGTTTCATACTTATATATAACACATATTTAATAGCTTCTAAAAAAAAATTCTTTTTTTTTTAATGTTCTCATTTGGGAACATTGGCGTTGATGTAATTTTTTTCGCACTCAAAACACTTGTTTCTGGTATTTTTCTGGCAAATTACACAACGTCCTTGTGATAAGGGCACAAGATAGTGGCTGTCAGATGTTCGAAAAGCATGTGCTTTGTGGCTTCTGGGTCCGGCATGAGTTGACAGTCGTTCTTTTCGGCGAAGAAGATTCATAGTGACTTTTCTTCTGAAGTCCAAATGTGCATAGGCGGATTTCCCACTAGGCGCGCGCCTAGGGCCCAAGAGCTTGAGGGACCCCGGAAACCTATAATTGGATTGCCAGTTTTGTTTTGGTTTTCACGGACTTGGTGATCACTTCATTTGCATTGTCAAGGGATATTTTACTTTCTCATATTAGTAATACAGTATATTTTTTCTTGCTGTTGTTGATACTCCAAATTTTCGAGTTCTTATCGATGTCCTTGTTTTGAAAGGAACTGTTAAAATAATTTAGCCTTCCTTTTAGTGGGAGGTGAAACAAGGATTCAGGCTTTCCACACTTTTCCATGTTTAAGGCGAATATTTAACTGGCTGTGATATAAAACTTTCATGCTACTTCCAGCCAAGGAAAAACATCTGTGTTGAAATCTTTTCCTTGTATCTCCTGAGTTGCGATGAAGAGTGCTTGTATAGAAACTGTCCTGATGATCGGGGGTGTTTGCTGTTTATTGCCTTCTCTCTTTGGGGTAGGAGTAATCATGTTCTTCCGGAGCCATAATTATCTTTAACCAAAACAGCTAATACAATCTTCACACACACACAAGAAAAAAAGAAAGAAAAGTAAAGAAAAACGAAGCACCCAGAAAGAATCGTCCAATCGAGATGTGAAATGTAACATGTATAGAAGAGGAAATGATTGCAATTCCACAGTAGTTGGGCCATTTCTTCGGATAAAACAGCTACATGAGTGGAACAAGTCAGTACGTTGCAGCGCCACCTCTGGCTCGGATTCAAGCAGAAACCCAGCGTGGTATAGACACGTACAGTTTACGGATACTGTTCTAAGGTATGGCATTCCAGGTGGTATCCAAATTGCGGGCCAGTTCGCCGACATTCAGAGATGGGCGTAGGTGGGGTCCCATCATGTTTGTTGGGTGAGAGATCGGGCGATCGGGCTGGCAATACAAAGGTGTCTACATTACAGAGGCAAGACCGGGAGAGCTGTGCCATGTGTGGCAAGGTATTATCCACTTAAAAAAATTTCTCGGTGATGTGAGACTTGAAGGGTAACACAACAGGCCTTAGAATGCGTCAACGTGCTGTTGAGCCATGAAGGTAGTACGGAGGACTACGAAGGGTGTCCAGCTATTGTAGGAAATACTTCCTAGACAGTCCGGGTGTCTGTGCCCTATGCCGTTCCACGGTAAAGGCAGGATCCGTGCGCTGGTCGACTCTTCAGACGTATGCGTCGGTCATCGGCGCCAAGTGCAAATCGTGACTCATCACTGAAGGTAACATAACGCCACTGGACACTATCCTTCCTTGATCGGGTCCAACGCCACTGCAACCGATGCTGGCGATGCTCTCTGGTGAGTAGTTGGCGGCAAATTGGCCTCCTCGAATGTAATCCTCGTGCTGCAACTCGTCTGATAACGGTCCGAATGGCCTCTTGCGTACCTGTGGACAAAGCAACATGGCCACGGATGATTGAGAGCGACTAATTCGGTTCTGTTCGTTCGGTTCTCACAATCATTTGATCCTCGCGCTCTGCCATTGCCCTCGGCCGTCCACTTCCTGTGTGCCACGGGATTGTGGTGCTCTGTTTGACCCAATGGCGCCAACATCTTCCGATTGCCGCGTCGCTCTGATCCAAATGCCTTGCGACGCGGCCAACTGGCCTCTCTCTCTCTGCCCAATTATATGCCCTCTCTCAAACTCGCGCATCGTGGTTTGCACGGATCCGTGACCGAGGCATTCTCAGAGTCTGGAGGTCAATATACCCGCAATCTGCTGTCACAGTGGTCCAGCACGTCGACGTATTCTACGACCTGTTTTGTTGCCCTTTGTTCTTGGTATACTCTCCTCGATGTGCGGTTCCCATACGTTGTCGCGGGCCGCTATTTAGTCATTGGTCATTATTTTTTAATCATTTGCATATTCGATCCTAAGGTACTTGCAGGCAGAGTTTTATCAGGATCAACGGACTTTCTCGAATGCTTCGGTTTTTGTTTTGTTTTTTTGCAAAAAGGGTGTACTTAGGCTGAAAAATAAAGAAATTCAAAAATGTTATACTATTTATCTTTTTCTTATTTAATAGTATTAAAAGAAATTTCTGTTGTATCGCAACAAAATTTTCTTATTACGTTCTCCTCCCCTAGTCTAACACTGATTATTATCAAGTATTTTCACCGTTTCTATTCGTTAAATCGACATAAAAATTAACTTTTGAAAAAGCAATAAAAGTTTTAATGATATTCTTACTCGCAAAGCTGTGGCTCCTACTTTTCCATTATCATGTTGGATCTTTTGCACTTAATCCTCATTCTTCGTTTCTGATAACTGCAGTGCAGGTATAAATAAAATCTTACACATCTTTTTGACATAATAAAAGAAAATGCAGACCTTGTGAATTTTCTGATGAAAATAATAAGGAAAAGGTTTTCAAGAAATTCTTCACATTCTCGCACGGCTTGATGAATTCTTAGTGTCCAGCTTTCTTGGTCCATGGCATTCGTCTATGCCATGGACGGCTGAATTTCTTCGATTTAGGAATCGTTCGCCACAAGAATTTTTTTACACGAAAAATCATCCACCCCTTTTTTTAAGCGAAGCACTGTGCACAAATTGAATTTTACCTGTATTTTGTAACGTGGAGGACTTTTGCGGTTGCCAATGCCTTCAAGTATTTTATTTTTGCTGGATACCATGCTCGCTGCCTACTAATTTGACTAATTTGCACAAATCGTAGAAACAAAGTGATTTTCCAAAGCTCAAGCAATGGAGAGAGCCTGTCCTGTAATTGGAACTCGTTCCAATTTCAAGACAATATATACGAAATGTACCAATAAATTTAGCAAAATTCCATTTTCAGCTTCTTTAGCGCTAAATTTGCCAAGTAATTAGCAATTGAAAATGTTACTAATGTAGCCAGTTTTGCCAAACGTATCAAACTCAAAAATAACTTTTGTTGTTACTGAAATGGAATCCTTGTAGCGTAAAGCTAAAATTTACTAAATTTCCAGTTCGAGAACTAGAGGGAAATTAAAATGGGCAAAATTTAATGAAATTTTATGTCCTATCAATTCGTAAAAATAATTTGTGAAAACCATATTTTTTGGCCTTCAGTGCCTCTAGCAGCAAATTAATGAACTAATGTAAAATTTAAGTATTTGAGAAAAGACAGTTAGGCCTAATCTGCGAGGCACAAAAATATTTTTATCCTCTATGTCGAATAGTTTCTTTTCAAGAGAACTTTAATTTATTGAATTTTTGACTTTGACAGCCCTTAGCCGTAAATTCATGAAGTACACTCACGGACAATGAAATTTGCGCACCAAGAAAGAAGCATCCGGTTGAACTGAAATTTTATGAACGTAATGATACAGATGATGGCAAAAGCAGAGCTGCAGAACAATTGCAGAGGAATCTGTGGCACGCAGTCCGGCCATCTTCAATAGCGCGTCACTCCCCTCGTGCGGTGATACATGGAGGTGAACAGACGCCTGATGTCCTGCGGCTGACTGGCCCACACGTGTTGGACGGTGTGCTCCAAATCCCGGATAGTGCGGCACGGTAGCAGCCGGCGTTTCAACGGTCCCACACATGCTCGATAGGGGACATGTCCGGGGAGCAGGCAGGCCGTGGAATATTTTACTTAATCAGCCAGATTTTAAGTTTTCTACCATATTTTTAATACTGTTTGTCTGTCCTGTGTCTTGTCTTGTCTTGTGCTCTTTGGCCAGACATGGCCCTTGTGCCATAAAAACTAACAAACCAAACCAGGCCGTGGAAGTGTCTGGACATGACGTAGGCAGTCCTGGGCAACCCGAGCCGTGTGCGGGCGGGCGGGCATTATTCTGCTGGTATAGCGCACCTGGAATGCCGGCCAGGAATGGGAGCACATAGGGCCGAAGGATCTCATCCACGTACTACTACAGCTGATCAGCTATCGTAGGCTATGGCTCCCCAGACCATAATGCCTGTAGTGGGGGAGGTGTGGCGCTGGATAGTGAGGTTTGGATTGTGTCGTTGACCTGGGGACCTCTACACCAGGGCACGATTATCATCTGTCCCCAAAATGAAGCGGCACTCATCGCTAAAGACCACACATCACCAGTCTGTGGCGTTCCACGTCGCTCTGGCATAGCACCACTGCAAACGGAGCCGGTGATTTTCAGGTGTTAATGGCAGCACACGTAAGGGGCGCTGGGCTCGCAGATTCGCTTCTGCGAGAAATAGTTCGTTGGCACACAGGAGCCGCTATATCTGCCTGTATAGTAAACCGGATCCCCGTGGGTTCCTGGTGCACAATCCGTCGATCCTCTCTACCGGTGGTCCTCTTGGTCTGTCCGGAGCCGCTCCTTCGTGTGGCAAGGCCGTCATGTGTCCACTGCTCCCAATACAGCCTGGCGGTAAGGTCAGAACGATCATGATCAGGCCTCTCTCAAAGTCCGTAAGCTGCGTAAATCGACGTCTCTGGTGTCTACCCGGCATTCTTGTCACTCTGTACTCTTGCTTGTGTCGGCCGGTGCTTTTCGCTTTCATGGGACAGCGACTATTCGGCGGTTTATAAGGCTGCCGGTTCGTGCTTGTAGCACCAATATAGGGTGTGCGGGCATGCGCAATTGCACCAAACGTGAATCATTTGCGTACCAGCACGCACTCTAGTTATTTGCAAAGTTTCGCAGTTCTAGCATGTTTTCTTCTAGGTGTGCAACTTTCATTGCCCGTGAGTGTACATGGGATGTTTAAAGTGACAAACTTAATGCCCTTTGATTTCCTATTAGCCGTAAAAATAGTTTTTGAAATATCTGTAAAAACAAAAAGTTCGATGTGCACGGCAGACAAACCGATTACATTGACGCTGTTTCTTACGAAACGTTCTAATAATTTATGATAGAATGGTATTTTAAAAAACGCAAAAACATTTTTCTTGACTTTACTTTTTCTTGTTAATCTGACGGAGGAAAATTTCTGAAGGGATAAGGAGGGGCCCCTGAATCATTTAGCGCCTAGGGCCCCAAAAGATTTAATGTCGCCTCTGCAAATGTGGAAGCGCATTTTCGTGGAGTTCACAATATAAGATCCAGCTTGCCACTATGGACATGTTCAGTGCATTACTGAACAAGTTTCACCATCATTCTTTGCTGCGGAGTTTAGGGCGATAGCTACTGAGAAGTCTATCAAGTAGATCAACACCCCCATACCTTCATTATATTTCTGAATAAGGTAGGGTTGTGGGATATCAATTTTGTTTTTCTTGACCCTTGAAAATCGTTTGGCCATTCCGATGGGTTCATGTGAACAGTAGTTTGATGCAATTGTAAAAACAGCATTGTCATTCCAGCTACATATGTATATGCTGCCATCACATCGGTAATCAAAATATCCTGTCTATCACATCGGTAATCAAAATATTTAGATATTTTTTTTTTATTTCAATGGGCACTTTCCTGTATGGAATTCACTGACAGTTCTGGTTGCCTTGATCCCTTTGTCAGATAAATTCATCAACACATCATGAGAAGTAAAAAAATTATCAAAAAAAGACTGTTTTAAGGTTGGCCAACTACTGACAGTGACTACTCTTGTTCTTAGAGGCAGAGCTGGAAACCTTTTTTCCCCACTGTATATTTCCATTACATAAGGGTATCCATTTGATGAACACAACATCCAAAACTTGAGGACGAACCTAATTGGCTTACTTCGAGTGATGACCATAGATTCATTTTTTGTGAAATACACCGAACTGGCAAGTTTTTTTACAGTACTTCATAACGTGGGGAAATTTTGCCTAGCTTATCATCTGGTTCCAGTTTGCTGTTGTTTATATGGAAATATTTTTTTAACTTCCTAAAATGTTTCCGAGCCATAACTGGACAACCGGTACAGATGTGGCTTTTGATATACTCCACTACAGATCTTCAACAGGTACAGAGTGATAGCCACTAAGAAGTAACAAACCAAAGAACTGAGTGATGTCTTCAATTTCTACATCAATTGTTTCTCCTTTTTGTAGAGCATAAAGCTTTGCCAAATGTATAAGGTGCTAATGGGTGATAAAGCTGCTAGTAATTTTTCGGGCTTCTCGTGAGGGAGAGGCTTGTCAAATTGCACACTTTTTTTCCATCTTCTAGTCAAGCTTTGTGTAATTTTTCTTTCACTTGAATTTACATCACCAGAGTAGTGAGCCTCGCATTTTTTACTGAAATGCAGAGATGTTGAAGGGGCTTCAGGATCATCCTCCGAATGAGTTTTTTTTTTTTCCCAACCATAATGTCAATGCTTCCACAAACATCAGCTGGGGTAACAGGTTCTAAATTATTTTCATTTGCATTCTCTTCTTCGGTTACATTTCCTGTCTCAGGTGGTAACTGACAAAAATCTGAAATATTTTGTAAATATTCAACTGCTTGTTCCGTTTTCACACAAAGATGCCTAACTGAACAGAAGTCCAACTCCTGTGTCCCCCCTGCTATTTGCTTTGCTGCCTATTGTATTAGTTCTTACATAAACATCCTGTCAACCATTCTAGATTTTATGGCATTACCCACTACCAAGTGTCAAAGTCTTCTGGGGAGAAGCTAAAAAAAATTGTGCATCAATCAAACTCTCAAAGTCCTTGTGTGGCTGTTGAATACATTCTGATGACATTCAGCAAAAAATGTTTCACATGAACTGCCAATGTTCCCATTTGGGAACATTGAAACAAAAGACACTGATTCTCACTAATGAATAAAGAAATATAAAAATTTGGGCTGTCACATGATGAATTCAACCCTTCTGCACCTCTCCAGTGAATATTTAAAAAAAAATCTGTTTTTACAGATTAAAATACAAAGATGTTCAGAACATGCATAAAATTATGAAAAACAGGAGTTTTGAGAAATTTTCAGGTTTTTATTTTTTGAGGGGAGGCCAGAATAAAAGTAGCCAAAAAATATAAAGGACATTCAGTGATTTAAAGAAAAATTTCATTACTGAATTCTTTCTTCAGATTTTTATTGATCGAGAAGTTCAATATCCCAAATAGGAACATTGGCAAGTAAAAGGTTAACATTAACATCTCTGCGTGATGTTACACAAAAACTTAATTTGTCACCTATCGATAGATGGTCCAGCAGTTAACTGGAAGGATTTTTTTAGCGTTCTGCAAGAAGAAATTAAAAAAGAGTTTGGTTGCCAAATGGGTAACATAGGTAGTTGTGGTATTCATATACTAAGCAATTGTTTTAAACATGAATGCACAGCTTCTTCGTGGAATGTAGCTAGTTTTCTGAGAAGCCTTTATCAATTTTATAAAGACTGTCCTGCAAGAAGGGAGGACTATTAGAATTCAGCAAATATTCCAAAGTGCAAATCATACCTTGTAGTTTCACAGGCATGCAAAGATGTCCTGATGAAAGGGGAGCTCAATTTTTTTCTTTCAATTTCCAAGATTTTGCAACCCTTCCTAGTTCACCGCCAAAGTTATTCTCCATTGTTGCCAATTTTAGCTGAAGATATTAAAAAAATAGTACTGGACTGTTTATATAAAATGTTTTGACATATTGAAACTTCAGAAACTAAATGAAATCAACACTGCATATGATGTGACCATTTTTGATTTCTCTGATACGTCTGCATATTCATGCGTCAGTAAAATGAGCCTTGGCATCAGTGGGGATAAATTGTTAAAAGTACTTAGTTCCAGGGGGAAATGGGGCCGCGGATGGCCTAGTGGGCAACGTTCGTGACTGCCATGGAAAGGACCTCAGGTTTGATCCCAGACAGGTACGAACGCTCGATCCACTAAATATCCGCCGTGCGTCTGATGGGCACGTTAAGCCGTCGGACCCCGGGTACTGGCCCCCAGTAATAAATAAGGGTGTCTTCCTCCCCCTTTCTACTTCGCTTCCGTGTCACTTTCCTATCGGGCACTCTAGCCCAAATCTCCTAGCTTCCTATTTCTAAGGGTTGTTTAAGACCTGGGGTCAGACACTCCCTTCCTAAAATCCTCAACATATGATCATTGATCGTCATTGTTCCAGGGGAAAAGTGTGTCAGTGATAAAGAAACTTGAAATCTTGTGGAACAATAATAGGTACTTATTTCCAAAGGAATACTGTGTTAGTTATAAGGAAACCTGAAATCTTGTGGAACAATATTAGGTACTTATTTCCAGGGAAAAACTGTGTCAGAGATAAAGAAACCTGAAATCTTGTGGAACGCTAATACCTCATGAAATTATGCCACTATATTTAGGTATAACTATAATTTTAATTGAACTTTTTGACTGTTAGTTACAACTTATTTTGGTGTTTCGTGAGAGTTCTTATTAGGCACGAATATAGTCTTGAAAAATTTTGAGTCCCTGAAAAGTCCTGGAAAGGTCCTTGATTTTTTTTGGTGGAAAAAAAAGTGGGAACTACGATAACAATCTGTCTCGAGCCAGTCTCCTCTGAGTCACTCGCATGCTTTCATGTCATACTGCAGCAGGGTTCCACTGTAGCTTGTCCATCGGCCCTCACGCACCTTCGCAGCCGACGTTCACATCAATGGTACGTGATGCTCCACAGTTTTCACATCGCTTATTCGCAATGGTGCCATCTCTCCGATCACGAAACACTTTCACAAACTGCGCTGTTTCAGAAATACTGCCACCCGAAAGCCGATAATCATCCTTTTTGCAAATCTGATAAATTTTATCCACGACAGCAACGAGTGATATGTTTTCAGAATGCCTACTGCATACCTTCAAAGCCAGCTCACGACACATGCCTTGTTTCATTGGCTACGCGCTGTTGACGTCAAAAGTAGGAGGTGGTCACAATAATGTGACTACTGTGTGTATGGATAGAATGAAATGCCATTTTTTTTATTTTTTTTTTTAAAGACAGTAACGTTTTAGACATAATATAAAGCTTAAATGAAGCTAACGATTCTTATATGTACCAAAATAATTATTCGTTCTTTTCAAGCAATCCAGACAAAGAATAAGAGAAAGTGGGCCATTTCTCGAGTGATCCACTGGGAAATATCCCGGCGGGCCAATCCGCCCCTGTGTATATATATATAACAGGTACATTCAGCATGTATTTAGGGCTCTAGAAAAAAAAATTCTGTAACAAGAAAGAGGTTTTTGTGCAATATGTAAAAAAAAAAAAGAAGAGAGAGAGAGAATTGAATGAGAAATTATTCAATGCACCACCCCAAAAGTCAGGTGGGTGATCATGAAGAAAGAAACAAAAGGAATTGGAATGTTAGCATGACAGGTGCTATATTTTCCACTGTTTCCCAAGTAGACATCTCTTCAGAAAACCACATCTATGGATTTCTCATTTGAGCATGCTTTCATTGTACCACCCAGGACAATGAAGCTTCTGGTAATTAAAGTGTACACAGGAAACAGTGGGAAATACAATGCCTCTGTGCTGTTAGCGACATTCATATGTAATAATTAAGAAGAATTGGGTTGTGATGTATACACATCTTGATTACAATTTAGATAGGAGCATTTGTGTTTTTCAGTTATTAATCGCCTTTCCTTGGGAATGCTTAAACCCCTATGATTTCTAGACTGCCTCCCTGATGTGAGTGGTCAGAAGCGTAGGTTTCGGAGTATTTGTTTGAACTGGGCCCAGGTTAAAGTCCGGGATGAGACATGTGGGATGTGCATAATGGCGATGAATCCCACCACCACCACCAAAAAAAAAAAAAAAAAAAAATGGAAGAAAATATTTTTAAAAAAAAAGTGGGTCTATACAGAAGTGATTGCCTTAACTTTTTAGAAAACACACAAAAAGTGTAAAAATGGACTATCAATGAAATAATGTATCAAAATCCTGTGGTTTGTTTTTTCAGTGAGGTAACTAGTGAAAAAAAAAAGGCGCTATACAGTTGGCCTGCAAATCACGTGGCAGCAGCAGCAGAAAGTTAAAGTTTCCGTTTCACCATTACACGAAAGTGACATTACAGAAGCAGTCCATAAACTATATCCGGTGGTAAAAACAATATCCATGCTATGGCAGTCTACTTCTTATATTTCATTCACTAGGGCATGCAAAATGCTAGCTCTTGGTTCCATAAGTTTGATGGAGAAGTTCTTATAAGGGTGAGTCGAAAGTTTTGCAATATTTGCATAAACGCATGTGCTGCGGTGGGTATGTCACGTGTTTAAACTACACTGCTGGCCACCCAAAATGAAACACCAAGAAGGACACGAGATAGCAAAGCCAGATTTACTGAACACATAACAACAGATACAAAGATGAAATGATTGAGCTCACAGGGCGTGCGACTTGCGGAACACGCAGACATCAATAGTTCGTCTGGCCCCATGTCTGGCAATATCTGCCGCGACATCGAACGAAAGAGGTTTTGGATGTGGGCTTGGGGTATGTCGGTCCAGGCTGCTTCCACACGTTGCCACAGTTCATCTCGCATAGCCGCTGGTGGTGCTTGCCGGGCCACTCGGTTGCCGATCAGCGACCAAACGTGTTCGATGGGCGACATATCGAACACGCGGGCCACGGCAGAAGTGACACCTGGTGGGCAGTGAAGAATTGTTCAACGATGCGTGTCACGTGCGGGCGGGCATTGTCCTGTTGAAACGTGGCCGCTGGTAGGTCCTGCAGGTAAGGGAGGACTACAGGCTCCAAAACGTCGGAGATGTAACGGTGGCTGTTGAGTGTACCGGCGATGCATACCAGATTAGTGCGGGTGTCATATCCAATTGCGCCCCAAACCATAATGCCAGGCGATGGACCGGTATGGCGATGCATAATGCAGACGTCATACAGTCTCTCGCCGCGGTGCCGCCACATGCGGATCCGACCGTCGTGGTGTTGCACGCAGGCAGAAGCGGGATTCCTCGGAGAAGACAATGTCGTGCCATTCTGTAGTCCAGGTGCGGCGTTCAACGGCTTCTGCCGCCGCACTCGCCGGTGGTGTAACGTCAATGGTAATTGGAGCAATGGGCGCCGTGGGACAAGTCCCCGCTCCTGCAGACGACGTCGAACGGTACGTGCTGACACAGGTTGCTGCGCAACTCATTCTAATTCCTGCGCTAACGTTCGTGATGTAGCGGTGCGAGCCGTCAATGCCCGTCGCTCGCAACATGACGGTCCTCTCGTTCGATGGTGTGCCATGGCTGCGGCAGTTGCTCACGTCCGTCCCTCCTGCACCCACCGAATCCATACTCGCCTCACTGTCTCTGGATGTCGTCCCACACGAGCACCGATGTCTCTGTATGATAAACTGCTGTCGCGATAAGCCACTATTTGTCCTCTGTCGAACTCCGAAACGTGCTGGAATGACTGCCGTATTCTGCGACGAGGCATCAGAAAGCTTCCCACGCACAGGTTCAGCAGCACAACACCCTTACACCCCGCCTTCTGTGCACCCTTCTTATAGTGCTTCTCGGTGGCGTGCCGGGCACACATGATTTGCATATGCCCTGCATTGCTAATCGTTTGCATGTCCTCTTGCGGGCGATGCATGCTGCGGATTTCAGGCCAATCGGATGCTTCCTTTTTGGTGGTGCATTTTGGGTGGCCATTAGTGTAGTTCAAGTCTCGCACTGCTGTCAGTCGAAAGGGATATAAAGTGGTAGTCCTTGCTGTGAAAAAGCACTGCGGGTTGCCTAGTGGGCAACGTTCGTGACTACCATGGAGAAGACCTCAGGTTCGATCCACTAAATATCCACTGTGCGTCGGATGGGCACGTTAAGCCGTCGGATCCCGGGTACTACACCCCCGCCCTCCCGGTAATAAATAAGGGCGTCTTCCTCCCCCTTTCTACCTCGCTTCCGTGTCACCTTCCTATCCGTACACCGTTACGATGGAATGTATATATCGTCGAATTTATAGATCCATATGTAATCATAATTACTCCATAGCTCATCTGTAGTCATCGTAGTCGACACTTATGTTAATAAACATCGTTTTATAGTATACTGGCATAAGGTGAGTAATTTTAGAATCTTCTTGTTTACACTCCGTTCAGGATTACTGCGTTAACTCTCGCTACCGAAAAATGGCGTTACTAACATTAATTTTTTTTATTATGAGACTGAAAAGCTGAATCTTGTGGAAATCAGATAAAGAAGGAAATTGACCTAATAATAATTAAAAAAAAAAAAAGGGCTACTCAACTAAGTATCGCAAAACTAAATTCGAACAATTATTCATCGTGGAAATTTAAAATGCAGATTTTCCTGATTAAGGAAAATCTCTGAGATTTAATCTCAGAAGAACTACCAGAAGTTAAAGATGATACACGAGTCAAAAAGGACAGTATTCGCAAAGCCAATACATGCCTTTTACCAGAAGACTATCAAATCGTACATGTTATAAATTGCACTTATTCCAAAGATGTATGGCTCGCATTGAAAAGCTTATATGAGAGAGAAAGTTTAACGAGTAAACTTACTCGTTACGTGAATTGTATTTCCGTTTTAACCAAACTAGTAGCACTATGTAAGAGCATATTAACCGTTTTTTGGAAGTCGTAACGAAGCTGAGGTCAATCGGCGAAAAAGTTGATGACTCGCACCTTGCAGCTATGTTGTTGTGTGTAGCCTCCCCGCTAATTATGACGCATTAGTTACTGCTTTGGAAGCAAGGCCTGACACAGATCTAACACTAGAATTTTTGAAAAATAAGTTAGTGGATAAATACAATAGACGACTAGAAAGTTCGAAAACACACGCACAAACTTCGAACGCAGTACCTGCATTTAAGGTGTACGTAAAGTAATTTTGCTTCCTATACTTCCAATGGACAAACTTGTGTACACATTTCTTCACAATTAATGCGTTCCCAATGATGAAAATTTGAACATCGATTAAAATAGCTTCATTTTAGAACTTGGAATCAGGGCCGTAGCTAGAGATATTGGCGCCCCCTGCCCCAGTCCAACTGGAACAGGCGATGGTGTCAGATTTTATTATATACTTGTTTGTAGATATAGTACAATACCTGTATAAAAAAAATATTGCGATTTTTATTGTTATTTGCAATTATTGTCCCGTATATAATTTGCTAATTGTATGAAATAGTAATAAAATGTAAATTTTTTTGTATAAAATATTGCTCATAATATAATTTATTTATTTTTAAAATAACTTATATTGGTAATCCTATTCAATAGCCTGTGGTGACTATGTGAGCTTCAATAGGGATTGTTGAAGAAAGAAAAAACATTGAACATAGTTTGAATGAAGAATACTTTTTATTTATAATTAATTGCTACCTCAAGTGCTTATGAACAACTGAAAAAATAAGTACAAGTAGCATTTGTTTAAAATTATGCTTAAGCCTTAACAGAATGATTTTGTATTTACAAATGTACCTTTCGAGCTTTAACAGCAGCAAAATCATGTATTATTTTATCATAATTAATAGTTTTAGCAATATCTTTTTCTATTGACAGAATTGCCAGGTGCGTTAACCTCTCTTGTCCCATGGATGACCTTAAGTAATTTTTATTATTTTCAGCTTACTAAAACCTCGTTCACTAGACGCATTAGTAATTGGTAATGTTAAGAATAATCTGAAAGCAATTACTAAGTTTGGATAAGATGTAGCAACAGACATTTGGTGGATTAAATTTAATAGGTCAAGAGAGGTTGCTTTTGAAAAATCCTGGTTTTTTTTTAAATAAAGAAGTGGCCTGAAACTTAAAACTAGCTATTTCCCCCTCTATTTCAGTAGCATCCAGATCCTTATCATATTTATTTGCTAAGCACATTGCACTAGCCTTTAACTCTTCTACGGTCATAGATTGCAAAGACTTGCCCGTTAAGAAATTAAAGTCATCTAATACTTCAATCAAACATTTATAACGCCATTCCATTTGTTCTAAGACTTTGTCCAAAACAGCATAAAAGTCTATACTGAACCTTTGTTTTCCTGTCAAAACAGTGTCCTCACTTTCTTCCAATGTCAGTCGTTTCCTCTTCCTTGCCCTTTTCTCCTCGAAGAAGCCGTCAAGAGATGTTGCGGCACAGATGTCCGATGCTTCGCCCAGTATAACATCAATCCCTGTATCCCGGATGTCTTGTAAAGCAGCTTTCAATCCTGTCAAGTGACTAACTGCGCAGTCCACGGTCACATCTTTGCGCTGTAGTTGTTCATTCACACGGGAGATCTGATTTAGTATTTTGTCCCTCATAACAGAGTAAGAAACAAACTTATAATTAATTTGTTTCAGAAGATTTGTAACCACTGATAAACAGTCATCATGGAATTGAGGGTTGTCAGAAATTTCCTCTAAGGCTTCGAGGACTTTATCAAGCTGTGAATAAAGTGCATGAACAGCAGAGTATTTGGATGCCCATCTTGTATCACAGTGACGCTTGAGAGTGGTAGAAAGTTTGTTGGATAATATTTCCCACATTTTGACATTGTGAGCAAATATTTTGTACAGTTCTTGCACTGTGCCAAAAAATGTGATAATATCTGAAGAGACTCCAGCAGCGTGAACACCAACCAAGTTCAATGAATGAGCAGCACATGGCATAAAACGTGCATGGCTGCAAATTGCTTGTATACGGGCCTGGACTCCTGAATACTTCCCCGCCATGTTTGAACTATTATCGTATGCTTGCCCTCGGCAATGACGAATGTCAAGCCCATCGGCTTCTATTTTTTGTAGAATTTCTTCGGTTAAACCAGCCCCAGTCGTTTCAGTAGTTTTTATGAAATCGATGAAACTTTCTTCAATAGAGCAAACATCCTCTGAAACTTTCACGTACCTAATAATCTGGCACATTTGTTCCTGATGGGCTACATCTGGTGTACAATCAAATGAAATTGAGAAATATTTTGCCTCTCTTATGTCTTTTAGTATTTCTTGGCGCACAGTGTCACCTATTAAATTGATGAACTCGTTTTGAATTGTTGGGGAAAGGTAATTTGGAATTCCTGGTTTTTCTTTGGCTATGGTAATATACTCTTTTAGCTGTTTATCATATTGAGAAACAAACTAGCAAATGTAAAAAAATTCCACATTTGTCTTCACCTATCTTTGTACTTGAACCTCGAAAGGCCATGTTGTTGACTGAACAAAACAAAATGCAATCGACAATGATTCTGAGAATGTGCCGCCATTTCTCTTTTGTAATCATTTGCTGTAGTTCAGTATCAATTGCACAGCCCTCTTTAATCCTTTTTTCAAAGCTTTTCCAGGAAACATAGCACTCACGGTGCTCCACAGAATTTTCATGCTCTGGAATTCGAGGGTGTAATTTTTTCCACTCAGAAAATCCCACTTTTGGATTTGCCAAACGTGATTTCAAATGCTTTCCAAATAGCATGCAAAGGAAACAATAAATAACTTTTGTTGCTTCCCTGTAAATTAACCAATCCCGCTCTACATTTTCTCCATTCAAAAGTTTTTTGTGGAACCAATTTCCCGTAAAATGCCTTTTTTTCTGCATTAATTGATAAAAGAAAATTACCATTTTTATTTTGTTCTGGACCGTGTTCAACTAACAAGCTTCTCATATGGTCATTCAAATCAGGCTATGTTGTGGGATCATTAAATTTAAGTTGAATTTTGGTTTGTTCATCTTCCAAATCCTGTTCCTGTACGCCTTCATAAGGACTCAATGTTGGAAAGGACGGGTTAAAATAAGGTGTAGAATCATCTGAATGCACACTAGCACTACCAGTTATATTCTCAGTTACTTCAGTAACGTTTTCATTTTCTAAAAGTATTGATGTAGATGGCTTACTTTCAATCACTTGCTGTAGTGGGAGCGCAGCGGTTGAGGGATCCACCTTCTTTACCCATCCCAGTTTTTGCCACTGCTTGGCTTGGACTGCGTTATCCGCCTCTTGTTGTTGTTTTCGTTTTCTGCCTTGTGCTCCAGACAACTTTGTAGGTCCCATTTCGACACACACACACGCACGTCACGTGGACTAATTCAGCGCGCTACTCAATCAATCAAGTATACAGACAACGTTAAGCAAACAAATGTCGTCAAAGTGTCACGGCAAATATTGCATTTAAACTGTCGCAACCTTAACTGAGTAATGTTTGTTCCGTGCATGCGCACTGTAGGCTTCCCTGTCGACGAATCATCGCCATCCGTCATTCGTTCTCAATACACGTAAGGAGTGATGGATCATGGACAGAGGAGGCCGTGAAGGTCACAGCACCCGTCGCCTACATTTCACCCCCTGAGACATGCAGCCGTGGTCGATGACGTGCCTGCACTGGCCAAAAGCCTGGGAGCTTTCTGTCAGAGCACCATATGAAAGGCACTTTCAGTCAAAGTTACTACCGTATTTACCCGATTACAGTGTGTCATCTACTGCAAGGCGCACTCAAATATCAAAAATTATCTTTTTGAAAAACAAAAGTTAATGATTTTTGGGGGCCCAAAAATCGGAAAACATTGATGTTATAGTATAAATTGGATAATTTTAAATGAACATTTTCTGTTATGCATGCTCTTTCTTTAAAAAGTATTTTGCTTAGCAAATATACTTTTCTGATCTCAAAATCAAAAATCATATGATTTGAGGTTAAGTGCTGGAATTACAATGCATCTTGATATGTCTTCTGGTTTGCATTTTAAAATCTGTTTCTTCTCGCTAAGAGCATCAGTTTGGGTTTTCAGTGTACAACTTAAATGAAATACAACGTGAAACAAATATGATACACCAAGAAAAAGTGCTGGCGTAAAACACCGTCATAACAGAGGGAAGTTCTGTCCTGCCGCCCCGGTGGCGCAGTGGTCTAAGCGATGGCCTCTGATCATTCGTCCAAAAGGGGTCCGGGTTCGAATCCCGGTGAGGCATGGATGTTGTGTCTGTCTTACTGCACTCGCTCTCTCCCTTCACTGGAACCAGTGGCCCTAAATTAGGGACGGGCGACTGCTTATAGCCCATTGAGTTGCTCACGGTGGTCGTTAAACCTCCAATCAAAAAAAAAAAAAGTTCTGTCCTGGAGGGAACTGAGCTGAGCCAGAAGGCCAGCGTGATGACGTAGAAACAAGTACACTACGTCACTACCCATTTTTTATCCAACCTTTCAGATATGGGTCGGTGTTCAGCACTTCAAAGGGGCGTACTAGCCCTTCCCCTCTAAAGTCCTGGCCTACACTAGCCGCTGCGCGCGCGTCTCAAATGTTTCATAAACATAGCAACTAAAATGTACTGTCACACCCAAGCCTACTCGATCCGAATATTTGGCGTTCGGACGTTGGAGTTCTCCTTTAATTTAGGTTTCATCTGGTCACCATTTTATTCTTAAAGAATAAAGAAGTTTAAATTTTATACATTTTTTTAATTACGCGTATAAATTAATTTCACATTTTTTACATTTATATAAAAAAATCTACGTCTCGATGGCGCCCCCTCCAGCTTGGCGCCCAGGCCGACCGCCCCTGCTGCCCCCCCCCTCCTCGCTACGGCTCTGCTTGGAATACTTAATATTTTCTAAAACATAACCATAATTATATTAAAAATCAACTTTTTCTTTGGTGGTGTTGAAACCAGAAAAAAGATGGCGCGACCTGTTCTTTGATGACGTCAGTAGACAAACAAATGTTGGATTGCATAATTATGGTATGTTTTAGAAAATATTAAGTATTCCAAGTTATATAAGCTATTTTAATCGATGTTCAAATTTTCATCCTTGGGAACGAATTAATTGTGAAGAAAATGTGTACGGAAGTTTTTCCATTGGAAGTATAGGAAGCAAAATTAGTTGAAGTCCGACACCTTAAATCTGTTGATGGAGCACACGTAATGAAAGTGAATATTGCAGCTAAAGGAATCACACAATTAGTGAATGCTGGTATTACAAAGACAAAAATAAAGGTAAAACTGAGAAAAATAAAAATGGCGGCAGAAACGTTCACGCCGCCCCGGTGGCGCAGTGGTCTAAGGCGCTGGCCTCTGATCATTCGTCCGTAAGGGGTCCGGGTTCGAATCCCGGTCAGGCATGGATGTTGTGTTTGTCTTACGGCACTGGTTCTCTCCCTTCCCTGGAACCAGTGACCCTAAATTAGGGACGGGCGACTGCTTATAGCCCATTGAGTTGCTCACGGTGGTCGTTAAACCTAAAAAAAAAAAAAAAAAAAAAAAAAAACGTTCACACATAAAATCCCAGAGCTGAATTTGCAACTAAAGAAAAAATAGCAGAATTCAATATAATGGAACGAAATGACAACCGTTCATACAGAGCGAAAGACGGAGTAAATAGCACTTTGTCGTGCACTCATTGGTCCATAGATTCGGCAGCAACTACACACATGACTAATGACAAGAGTTTTTTTTTCTGTCATTTAGACCCTCATTCTAACGAAAGCATTACAACCGCAGATGGCAGAAAAATAAAATCTCTAAGCGTAGGCCAAGGTTATCTCAACTGCGAAACTGATACTAAAGTCAATAGAATAAAAGTTGAGAACGTTCTCACTACGTACCTGAGCTGGAAAGTAGTTTATTGCCATTCAAGAGAATTACTGATAATGGGTTTGTTGTCATATTCAAAGGAAATCGCTGCTTAATTAAACATGATAAAACTATTTTTTTCTGTTGGCATATTAGATGATAATAATAGTAATCTGTATAAGTTACAAACTGTTGAAAAGGATCAACATGCACAAGCGGTAAAAGTTTGTGATAAAAATGATTGCACCAACCTATGGCATAGGAGACTAGGTCATAAGAATATATAAGCAATCAAGGAATTAGAGAATAAAACTCTAGCCTATGGAATAAAACTGTCTAATTGCAAAAAAGACACCTTTTGTGAAAGTTGTATCAAAGGGAAAATGATACAGAAACCATTTTCTAAATTAAATCCATTCCGGACGAATGAAACTTTAGAACTGGTGGTACACAGTGAGATTAGTGGACCCGTGTCATCAGTTACTTCAAGTGGTAAAAGATACTACACAATTTTGTAGATGATTACAGTAGGTTTACATACACATATCTTATTTCTCATAAAAATGAAGCAATAACAAAATTTAAAGAATATGAGTCCAGTGTAAAAAACAAATTTGGCAAAAGGCCAAAAACTCAAAGAACTGATAATGGCGGTGAATACACCAGCACGGAGTTTGAGAATTACCTAAAACAACATAGAATCGAACATCAAACGGCTGTGGCATTATGTCTTCAATCAAACGGTGTAGCAGAACGAAAGAATAGATCACTCCAAGAAATAACTAAAGCCATGTTGTTAGACGCCAATCTGGAAGATAAATATTGGGGTGAAGCAATGATAAAAAAAAACATAGTTCCCCCTAAAAGCACCGGTAAATCTCCTGTGGAACTGTGGACTGGTAAAACACCATATTTAGGTCATATGAAAGTCTTTGGATCCAAAGCTCTGTCCAATGTACCTAGACAAACAAGAAGAAAATTCGATGATCATGCGAAGTCTGGCATATTCGTTGGATATGAGAGATCTAGGGGGTATAGAATATTATTTCCAGAAAACGACAGAATCGCAATCAGCCGCAATGTAAAATTCGACGAAAGAAAAAGTACCGTAGAAGCATGCGAGCATCAAATGATCCTAAACCTGGTGTAGCAACACAGGATGTGATTTTAGAAAGTACCAATATTACCCAACCGATAAGAGAAGAAACTGCGTCTGAACCTGAAAATAATCCAGAGCAATTGAGAAGATCTAAAAGGTCAAATAAAGGCCTACCATCTGAATGGTACAGCTGCCTTGCTAAACAAGACAAACCCGAACCCAAAAAAATTGGAATGAAATGCAAAACTTAGAGGAATCACAAAAGTTGCGTTGGATGAAAGCGACAGACGAGGAGATGGAATCTTTACAAAGGAACAACACTTGGGAGTTAGTAACCCTGCCACCAGGAACAAAAGTGATTAATTGCAAATGAATTTTTAAAATCAAACGTACAAGTGATGATTCTATGAAGTACAAAGCACGTTTAGTGACCCAAAGTCACACTCAGAAGCCTGGAATTGACTACGACGAAACTTTCTCACAAGTATTAACGCACACTACAATCAGAACTCTATTAAAGATAGCAGCATATAAGAAAATGCATGTGAGACACATAGATATCAAATACTGCCTATTTATATGGTAATTTGGATGAAGAAATTTACATGAATCAACCACCTGGTTATAAGATTAAAGGTGAACAAAATAAAGTGTGTAAATTAAAGAAAGCTATTTATGGTCTGAAACAGTCAGGAAGGATATGGAATCAAACGCTTGTTAAATTCCTGTATGAACATGGCTATAAACAAGCAGTAGCAGATCGATGTTTATTTACACTCATCAACCCAAAATCTACTACATATTTAATTGTTTACGTGGATGATATTTTGATATGCAGCAACAAATCAGAAAATATAGAAAAGGCTAAAGAGATGTTGAAAAATTATTTAGAAATCATAGACCTGGGAGATGTCAAATACTATCTAGGAATAGAAAGAAAACAGGAAGTAGGTTTTCTACTGCATCAGAATAAGAAAATCTCAAATATCATAGAGAGATACGGTGAAAACAAAACCATGAAATCTTACATTCCGATGTCTCCTGAGTACTTGAAATCGTCGAAAGATGGTGAATCAATTTTTGAAAATAAGGAAGTGTATCACGAAGCAGTGGGAGCATTTCTGTATATTGCCAATGTCAGCCGTCCGGATATTGCAACAGCAGTTGGATTGTTACGAAGAAAAGTGCAAAAACCTTTAGTTAAGGACTGGAAAGCTTTACAAAGAGTAATCCATTACCTACAAGCAACTTCAAACTACACAGCAATTGTAAAACTAGTATCGAACTATCAGCTTATGCTGATGCGGATCACGCAGGTGATACCTAAGACAGAAAATCAACCACTGGTTTCATCATAAAACTAGGAGACACTACCGTTGCATGGAGCAGCAAGAAACAGCTGTGTCACTCTATCATCTGAAGAGGCTGAATACATTGCAACTTCAATTGTTTCTAAGTTCATCGTGTGGATGAGAGAACTATTAAATGATCTGCATGTCCCTCAAACTGCACCCACTGTGCGTTATGAGGACAATAATGCTTGAATTAGTTTAATAAAAAACGAGAAGACTCATTCAAGAGTGAAGCATCTGGATGTCAAAATCCATTTCATAAGAAGTCTCTACCCTTCAACGATAAGACTAAAATATTGTGAGAGCAAGATGATTGCTGATGTTCTGACTAAACTACTTCCCACAGGTATCATCGAGACCCACAGAACAAGCTATGAGTCAACCAATCATTGTTCCTTGCCACCTGCCGAGTGGGAGAATGTTGGGAACAAACCGTGACCAAACACGATTAGCGGCAGGCGCCAAGCAACGTACCACGTTCTGAAAACACGAGGATGTAACGTACGACCCCACGTAAGATAACAAACAACGAAACTTTTATCCAGAGTTGTGAATTCAATGTATGTAAAAAGTCGTTAATTTCTGACTATCCGTACGCCATTACGATGGAATGTATTTATCGTCGAATTCAAGTTTCTAAAAGATCCATATGTAATCATAATAACTCCATAGCTCATCTGTAGTCATCGTAGTCGACACTTATGTTAATAAACATCGTTTTATAGTATACTGACATAAGGTGAGTAATTTTAGAATCTTCTTGTTTACACTCCGTTCAGGATTACTGCGTTAACTCTCGCTACCGAAGACTAACAATCTAAGCGTTGGCTTCTGACCATTTGTCCGAGATAGGACCGGGTTCGAATCTTGATGACAGATGAATGCTGTATCTGTCTTATGACTCTGGCTCTCTCCCTTCCCTGAAACCGGCGACTGCTCAATAACCCATTAAGTTGCGTACAGTGGTCATTAAACCCCGAAACAAAACAAAGTTCTCGTAGATATTTTTTAAGAGCTGAGCATACCTGTAACAAATTTTACCATTTTTTTTTCGCTAAAATTTTAAACAAATCTCGGAATCGGATGTTTTACGCTACTGTCCTTGAATCACTGCAGATACCAATCGTCTACCCAGTGGCGTATATTCGAGGCTAGCTGAGAAGCCCGGAGAATGCACAAATAAAAGTCAATTATCAGCAGTATTAAGATATGTCAATGCTTTCGGTGCGAAAAAAAACACGAGCGGATTCACTTCTTTCGATTATGAGAATCAGTCTGGCGAGCGATGATCAAGGGCATCAATGTAACGCAAATAGATCTTCGAGAGACTTCGCTGTTCTGATGCGAAGAGCTTCAATACTATCTCCTGCTAGCGTTTCCATGACAACATGAATGAGCTACGGAGCTCGTGAGTGGCCATCGTTTTGGCCAAGGGTTCGCTCCGAAAAAAGAAGACTATGGATTACCTCAGTCCCTCCATGCTTAAAGCGCGTGTTTCGCGAGAGTTGTTTCAGTTTGTGTGAAGTGTCAATGAATTAAAATCAGTGATATTATATCTTAAATTCGTGGCTTTGTTGGATTCGAACTGTTTTGATAAATTTTATGAAAGCTTCCCTGAACATCTACTATCAGAGCTTAAAGAACTCTATGCTTTAAATTTTGATACAGTTCGATTAAAAAATGAACTGAAGATGTTTTATTCCCTTGATGAATACAAAACAAATTAGTAAGAAACATTACTTGTTACATAAAGTTGAATATTTAGACATAGTGTTTATTGAGGTGTACAAATTAGGAGATCAACATTAAACTGTTCATCAACAACTACAATTGCCGAAAGAAGTTTTTCCGCATTAAAATGAATCAAATGAATCTTAGAGCCACACAAGGACATGCACATTCGAGCAACTTGGCTGGTTTGTTAATAGAGAAAAACATTATTTTTAAATATGAAAAATACTCTGAAGTTCACACAAAAGGAAAGAAGAATGGAGTGCGTGCACAAATAAGTGTTCAAATCCTAATCCTCATAATTATTTGGTATCATGTTAGCAATAGCATGTACCTAAAATTTAGAAAAAAATGTTACTGCTATTACTTAACAATTAAAAAATAAACTTCGCAGTTTTAAAAAAGAACAGTAGGGGCGGGGGGGGGTAAGATAGCCCAGGTCTCAGACCCAAGATACGCCACTGCGTCTACCATACCATCATAAATATTCCATGAGATTTAACGAATAATTGTTTCTTCATACGTGCCTTTCTCCACAGGGAAAACAGTGTTATCTCTCACAGGTTTACACATATTAACATTCATCGGGTTACTCTAATTATGGCACGGCACAGCGGTATTTGTAGCCAAAGCATTGTTGCCTGTCTTGTTAAATTTAGAAATTATGTCGTCATGCACTGTCACAAAGCCGCCACTACTAGAGCTAAACCCATTCAAAAATCCACTTTAAAATACTCAGATTGCTGGTTTGTCCTTCCACAAAGCGTACAATGCACGTATTTTTTACGACTTTGCGCCGCGAGTACCCTAGTGGTCAAAATAACCGCCTTCCGACTGGATAGTCGCGGGTTCGATTCCAGTAAGTGGAATTGTTGTGAACAAATGAATACTCACCGTTTGTTGAATGGGCGCGTTATGCCGTCGTAGTCTTATTATGTACTATTACAATCTCAGGTCCCTTCAAAAATTCATTTTAAGAGACTCAGATTACGGGTGAATCTTTCCACAACGCGTACAGCAGTATCATACAGTATATTGTGCACTTATGTTGTACCAATTTGTGGCCGCGAGTAGCCCAGTGGTCAAAACAACCGCCTCCCACCCAGATAGTCGAGGGTTCGATACCAGGTAGGCCGCCCCGGTGGCGCAGTGGTCTAAGCGATGGCCTCTGCTCATTCGTCCGTAAGGGGTCCGGGAATACTCACCGTGCGTAGGATGGGCATGTTTTTTTTGGGGGGGGGGAGGTTTAACGACCACCGTGAGCAACTCAATGGGCTATAAGCAGTCTCCCGTCCCTAATTTAGGGTCACTGGTTCCAGGGAAGGGAGAGAGGCAGTGCCGTAAGACAAACACAACATCCATGCCTCACCGGGATTCGAACCCGGACCCCGTACGGGCGAATGATCAGAGGCTAACGCCTTAGACCACTGCGCCACCGGGGCGGCGATGATGGGCATGTTAATCTGCTGTAATCTTATGTAATACTACGGTCTTTTTTTTTTTTTTCGATTGGAGGTTTAACGACCACCGTGAGCAACTCAAATGGGCTATAAGCAGTCGCCCGTCCCTAATTTAGGGTCACTGCATGGTTCCAGGGAAGGGAGAGAGCCAGGGCCGTAAGACAAACACAACATCCATGCCTGACCGGGATTCGAACCCGGACCCCGTACGGGCGAATGATCAGAGGCTAACGCCTTAGACCACTGCGCCACCGGGGCGGCAATACTACGGTCTCTAGCCCATTTTAAAAGACTTACTTTTTTTTTATTGGAGGTTTAACGACCACCGTGAGCAACTCAATGGGCTATAATCAGTCGCCCGTCCATAATTTAAGGTCACTGCATGGTTCCAGGGAAGGGAGAGAGCTAGTACCGTAAGACAAACACAACATCCGTGCCTCACTGGGATTCGAACCCGGACCCCATTCGGGCGAATGATCAAAGGCCATCACTTAGACCACTGCGCCACCGGGGCGGCAGACTTTGATTACGGGTATATCTTTCCACAACGCGTACAGCACTATTATATATCGTACACTTATGTTGTACGGCTTTGAGTCACCTAGTGTAGCCTAGTGGCCAAAACAACCGCCTTCGGACCTGATGGTCGCGGGATACATCTCAGATAGGTAAGTTGAGTTGTTCTAAACCACTGAATATTCGCGTCGCGTGGAATGGGCACGTTAAGCCCTCCCTCTCCCGTTACAAATTAGGTCCCCTGTTCCTTTGCTCTCCCCGAAAATGCTCTTTGTGACACCATAGTCTAGTATCTGAGCTTCTAGTTTAGTCTAATGTAACTTAGTTTCTGACACTCGGCACAAAAGTCCCACGGGATATACGTGCTTGCATTTAAACCACACCCCTGTGGGCATTAATGGCACAAAAGGTCTCATGGGTCATAGGGAGCTGCATCTAAACTACCCCTGTGGGCATAACTCCTTGGTGGTCAGAGTTTTGGCTTCTGACCTTTCATCCGAGATGGTCAACGGAACTTTTTGTGCCTTATATCAGAAACGACACAGGTCAAAGAAGTAGGAGGGACAAATTAAAAGTGCGAGCCAACATGGTTCGGAGTGCAAGACTATGGCGTTACAACGGGCACTTCAAGGGAAAATGAACAGATGACAGACGTGTGTGTGTGTGTGTTACTTGTTAGGGGGAGGGTCCAATTCCTCGGGGCCAAGGGCTTAACACGTGCCCTTCCGACGCAAGACGAGTATTCAGTAGTTCATAACCACTCAACCTACCTACTGGAATCGATCCCGCGGCTATCTGGTCGGAAGGCATTTGTTTTGACCACTAGGCTACTCGCGGCCACAAAGCGGCACAATACAGGGTGTCCGAGAATTATTGGACACATTACAAAATTATGTACAAAAAAAAAAACAATGAGCATTGTCTGTTTTTCTACGTCACGTATTACTAACATGGTTTCTATATTTTTGTTTTCCAGAATTGTTATTCCCGGAATCCGATAGATGGTGCTAGGTGTGGCCTGATGAGGAATGTGTGAGAAATGCGTAATCAGTAGTCATGTCATCCGTACATCAGAAGGCGATGAGTGCGTTGTGGCTTGCGGAATTAAAGTCTGTCATTAAAGTTAAAAGACGGTACCGTTTAGAGTATGGTTGTAATCCTCCGTCAACAAATTCAATTAAGCGGTGGGTGAAACAGTTTAAAGAAACTGGCAATGTGGAACATCGTGGAGGAGTCGGTATGCCTAGCGTCAGCGGTGAGACGGTTGACCAAGTTAATGAAAGTTTCCGACGAAGCCCCAGGAAATCGGTTGGTAAAGCAAGCAGAGAACTGTGCATTCTGAAATCAATAGTTCACGAAATCTTGCACAAGAAATTAAAGTTTCATGTTTATAAAATTCAAATAGCGCAAAAGATGCATGTAAATGATCACACTCTGCGATACGATTTCGCTGTGGATATGCTGAATCGAGTGGAAAACGACGAAAACTTTCTCAGTACTGTAATTTTTAGTGATGAATCCACATTTCATGTATCAGGTATTGTGAATCGCCACAACTGTAGGATATGGGGCAGTGAACCGCCTCATGCTGCTATTGAACTGGAACGTGATTCTCCAAAAGTTAATGTGTGGTGCTCCCTATTAAAAAGAGAAGTGATTGGCCCTTTCTTCTGCGAAAAAAACATAAATGGGGACATTTACTTGGATATGCTAGAAAATTTCGCTATACCCCAGATCAAAAGATATGACGTCGTTTTCCAACAAGATGGGACGCCTCCGCATTGGTCAACGTGTGTACAAGTGCCTAAATGAGCATTTCCCCAACAGATGGATTGGGCGTGGTGGTCTTATTCCGTGGCCTCCTCGCTGTCCAGATCTAGCTCTATTGGATTATTTCATGTAGGGTTATGTGAATGATCGTGTCTATCAGACGCTTTGATTTTTTTTTATTGGAGGTTTAACGACCACTGTGAGCAACTCAATGGGCTATAAGCAGTCGCCCGTCTCTAATTTAGGGTCACTGGTTCCAGGGAAGGGAGAGAGCCAGTGCCGTAAGACAAACACAACATCCATGCCTCACCGGGATTCGAACCCGGACCCCTTTCGGACGAATGATCAGAGGCCATCGCTTAGACCACTGCGCCACCGGGGCGGCTCAGACGCTTTGTACTGATTTGCAGGAACTGAAGCAGCTTATCACAGCTGCTATTAATTCCATAACTCTTCAGATGCTTGCCAATACATGACATCAAATCGAGTATCGCTTGGACGTACTACGAGCAACCAAGGGATCTCACATCAAAATTTATTAACTTGTGAAGTTACATTGTAAGTTAGTACAGTCAGTTTCGTTCTATCTGTTTAATGTTTTGTTTTATAAAATTTTGTAATGTGTCCAATAATTCTCGGACACCCTGTATAAGTGCAACATATACAGGGTGCATAGGAAAGTCCCTTTAGCCTGGAATAACTTGCGAACGAAGAGATGTACCGTTATGCAAGTGAGATAACGGTATAGAAAAGCGACTACGCCCGATAGAATACAACCGATAGCAGCGCCTCTAGTGGCGAAATGCGGAAGTTAGCCTTTGCAAATCGAAAATGAAAAGAGATAGAGCAAAATTTCCAATTACAAAGTTGTAGAGCATCAATTAATTAGTACAAAACGACATTTGTTTCAGACGGATAAGATAAATTGTTGCCTGAGTACCCTAAAATGTCCGAAATCGATGCGCGACTTTGTGTGAACGTTTGAAGGGAACAGGCATAGGTATGAGCAAATACACACAATTTATTGCATAAATGCGTACTTATGTCAATACAGTTTGATGACGTCAGACAAAACAAAAACAAAAAAGGCAAACTGGCACACAGTAATAAAAAGTTAATGTCGAGTATGTTCGAAGAGTTCGCCATTGCCCACGATACACATTTGCATTCGTGAAAGTAACTCTGCATGCACATTCCTCAGCATGGAAGGTGTCACACTATTGCAAGCATCTGTAACACGACGACGTAGATCCAGCAGACTTGTAGGCGCTGTTGCACAACCTGATTTTTTACGTAACCCCAGAAATCCAGGTTCGCCATTCTCCCACAGCGTACGTAGACCTAAACTTCTGATCAGGGTACATCCTGCTACTGGTTTTTATACCGTAGGTACGGTACAACGTCACAATCTGCATTTGCATACTGCTACATTTGCGAAATGTGAATATGCAGATTCGAATCGTCGCGCATCGATTTCGGACATTGTAGGGCATTCAGGCGACAATTTATCTTATCCGTGTGAAACAAATATCGTTTTGTACTAATTAACTGATGCTCTACAACTTTGTAATTGGAAATTTCGCTCTATCTCTTTTCGTTTTCGATTTGCAATGGCTAACTTCCGCATTTCGCCACTAGGGGTGCTGCCATCGGTTGATTTCGATTAGGCATAGTCGCTTTACTATACTGTTATCTCACTTGCATCTCTCCGTTTGCAAGTTATTCCAGGCTAAAGGGACTTTCCTATGCACTCTGTATATATAACAGCACCGTACGCTTTGTGAAAGGACACATCACTAATCTGGGTCTCTTAAAATGGATTTTTGAATGGGATTAAGTTCGTAGTACATTTTTTTTATTGGAGGTTTAACGACCACCGTGAGCAACTCAATGGGCTATAAGCAGTCGCCCGTCTCTAATTTAGGGTCACTGGTTCCAGGGAAGGGAGAGAGCCAGTGCCGTAAGACAAACACAACATCCATGCCTTACCGGGATTCGAACCCGGACCCCGTTCGGACGAATGATCAGAGGCCATCGCTTAGACCACTGCGCCACCGGGGCGGTCGTAGTACATTATAAGACTATGACTGCTTAACGTGCCAATCAGACGCACAGTGAGTATTCAGTGGTTCACAACTCAACATACTGGGGCCGCCCCGGTGGCGCAGTGGTCTAAGCGATGGCCTCTGATCATTCGTCCGAAAGGGGCCTGGGTTCGAATCCCGGTGAGGCATGGATGTTGTGTTTGTCTTACGGCACTGGCTCTCTCTCTCTTCCCTGGAACCAGTGACCCTAAATTAGGGACGGGCGACTGCTTATACGGGCGACTGCTCACGGTAGTCTTTAAACCTCCAATCTCAAAAAAAAAAACATACTCGAACCCGGACTATCGAACCCGCGACTATCTGGACAGAATGCGCTTATTTTGACCACTAGGCTACTCGCGTCTACAAATCGGTACAATATACATGTGCACAATATATTTGTGATGTACGCTTTGTGAAAGAACACACCAGTAATCAGTCTCTGAGAACGGATTTTTAAATTGCGACATTTGTTACAACGCATGACGACATAAGAATATCAAAATTTAACAAGACACGCAACAATGCTTTGGTTACAGATATCGCTGCGCTGCGCCGCGCCACGCCGCGCCATAATTGGAGAAAACTGATGAATTTTAATACCTTTAAGTCGATGAGAGAACTATTTCCGTGTGGAAAAATGCACGTATCAAGAAACGATTAATCGTTAAGCCTCGTGATGTATTTCTGATGCTTTGTAAGATTGGTATCTGCAGTGAATCAATTACAATAGTAACATCAACGACTGTATTCCAAGATCCGTTTGAAATTTTATGGTGTCCATCAACCGTCCTGCTAACATCAATGCGCTGAAATGGCAGTTTGTGCTTTCGTCATACGTGAAAGAGGACGCAAACGCCTGGGTAACATTTTACTCTTCTTGAATTTGACATTATGTATAATTGGAGTCATACTTATTTTCGCTGGGATCTTCCTCGGTTTCCTGTGTTACCAACGGAAGGATTTGTTGAAGGACTATGACTACAAAAAGATGTTAAAGTTTGTTTCAGGTATGGGCTTAGCTCTATTACTCTTTCACCTTGTGGGAGCAAAGATATGCTTTGACTGTGGAGATTACAAAACGAGAGATCGTTTCCAAGGATTCTTAATATTTTACATTTTGGCTCTCTTTGTGGCTATGGCTTCCATTATAGCTATGACAATTTCTTGTTCGAGTCATCGCTCAAAAGTTGCGCATAGCTTCGAAAAAGGATTTTTACAACTAATGGATGCCTACAATACTGACATAGAAAAGAAACACGAACTTGATATGCTCCAAATCCAGCATAAGTGTTGTGGCAGTAATGGTTATGCTGACTGGACAGAATTCGAGTGGTACCCAAATGACTATATTCGACCCGAACATCACAAGATTGTGTTGGAATCCGAAAAGTAAGATGTTTCAGATTATGTTTTCATTATATAAAAATGCGTTACGCACAAACGTTATCAGTTTCTTATAATAGATGTTCATACAATTAAGTGAAATGTATTTGAAATCATGCACATTATTTGTGACATCAACGTGCGCGAATAAAATGCGTAATTGTACTAGAAACGGTAAGAAAAGCTTAGCTGGTTTCATTGTTCGACTTGTTTTTTTATTTATTTGGGGGTTTAAATATCCTCGTCAGCAACTCGATGGGCTACAAAACAGTCGATCGAATTGCTCAGTAGTCGCCCGTTCCTAATTTAGGGCCGCTTGTTTTTTGTAGATGGAGCAATAACTGTCACAGGAAAACCATATCGAAGTCAAGGTACTCTCTTCTAAGTACCTTGTATCGAAGTTTCATACCATTATAGAATTCTGCTCGTACTTCAAGTTCTTATGGAGCTAGCACCGTCTGATTCGCTCTAACAGTTTATTAAAATAATGACGATTGGGTTAGACTGTTTGTGAAAATCGACATTCGGATGCCAAGCCATTTGCCATTTCACTGATGAGATTTTTTTTCAGATCACTAATGGGCGTCCATAGTCCTAATCACAAGTACACGGACGTGCCATGTCTGATCAGATAGAGAATAATCTGTCAGTTTTATTTTAAGGTTTAACGACCACCGTGAGCAGCTCAATGCGCTAGAAGCAGTCATCAGTCCCTAATTTAGGGCCACTGGTTCCAGGGAAGGGAGAGAACCAGTGACGTAAGACAAACACAACATTCATGTCTCACTGGGATTCGAACCTGCCACTGCGCTACCGGGGCGGTATCAATTCTTTTGTATGGTAGCTTCCCTAAAATTTGTTTGCGATGAAATGTAAATATGCTGCTCTAAGAATCCAGGGGACTCGGGTTGTTAAAACATTTTCGGACGTAGAAGATTATTCATAGTTCGGCGCGTTATGTCCTGATATTGTTTTATTATGAATGGAAGCTAAATTAGCTAAATTATGAATGGAATCGTGAATTCCTCATGAATGGAATTCATGATTTATCTGCTCCTGCGGGCAATCACGGGATATGATTCTTAACCTCCAGATTCGCTAAACATTAATGCCGACTGCTTCGACTAGCGAATCCTGTGATGGTTATATTCAAATTACTCGGAAGCATACGGTACAGGCGCGGATGTGGGAGTCAAGCCCCCTCTTTTATAGCATGGCATGTTTTAGGCGTATATCTGTATTTCTAAACAATTATTTAAGCAGAGAAATAATAGTTATATGATGAAAAAGAATGGGTAACATTTTTATCGCAGATATTCCCTGTATCTGTAAATATTTAAACTATGATTTTCCAACGGTTTCGCAGTTCAGAAATGAAAACATGTTATGCTCACATTCTACAATTTATACAGTCGAACTCACATACAAGGATCATGCCGAAACTTTTTAGCTGTTTAAAGAAATATATATTTCTTTACGAATAATTACAACTTTTCAGATAATCTCCATGAACACTTTTGCATTTTATAAAACCGTTTTGCAAATGCCTCTTCCCCAGTGGCGGCGGAACTGCCCGGGCCCGGCGAATAATTTTATCCAAGATGTTTATTTTTATTTATTTGGCATATGCGCGATTGTTGTGATGTGCCTTAGAAAGTTCCTCTAAGTAAGTGGTCGGTAGTACAAAAGTGTAAACGAGAAGTCACAAGGTGCCAAGTCAGAAGAATACGCTGGAGGAGGCAAAACTCGCACGCTTTCTGTTGCCAAAAAATCAACTATCTTGGCTGCAGTGTGAGCCGATGCATTGTCATGGTGCTCATTTTTCGATCCTGGGTGCTTTTTCTTCCATTCTGGCTATAACCTTTGTCTTACATTGAGTGGTATGCCATTTAGCAGTAACAGTTCCTTGATTTTCAAGAACAATAGTTGTCAAATGGCACATCGCTTCTTGACATGCAAATTATCATGAATGTTTGTGCAGCAGTTGATCCATTGTCCGGGGGCAGTCTCTATTTAATATGTTACACGAGGATTTTCTTTGATAAGTTTTCTTACAGCATCAATGTTTCAATCTTTACGGCGGTATGGGGCCGACCACAGCGAGAGTTATCTTCCGAAGAATTTTTTCCCCTCTTATTTTTTTTATTGACGGTTTAACGAACACCGTGAGCAACTCAGTGGGCTATAAGCAGTCACCCGTCCCTAATTAAGGGCCAGAAGTTCCAGTGAAGGGAGAGAGCTAGCGCCGTAAGACAAACACAACATCCATGCCTCGCCGCGATTCGAACCCGGACCCACCTCGGACGAATGATCAGAAGCCAGTTCTGAGGCAAGCGAAGGAGAAGACCCTGGAAAGATATTTGATAGCGATTCAAAACACTGCTGTGCACCTAAACCTTTTTTCAAATCATAGAAAATCATTGCACGAAAATCGTCTCTACAGATCCATTTTAGCGCGCTAAATGAGGTCAACTGTGTTCCATTCTCCTGCCACGTGAGCAAAATCTGGTTTGAGTAGGTGGCTACGGCGCCCGCTACTGGCCAATACGCATACGTGCTTAACTACAGCTGTTGCATTGTCAGCAGACAAGGCGTTCCGCAGCAGCTAAAAACTTTCGGCACAGCCTCCGTATAACGAGCTAGAATAATACGAAGTTCCGCATATAAACCAAAGTTTTTACAGATCCCTTGAACTTCGTAATATTCTCACTAATTTTAACTGCATATTACGGACAATAATTTTTGGAAAAACCGCATATACCGAAGTACATCACGGATATCAGCAAACAAACCAAGTGGCGTACTAAGTAAATAATAACAACATTCGTTTTATTGGAATAAAGCAGTAAACAACTGGTTGCAAGCTTTCAGCACCTACAGGTGCCTTTTTCAGGCTTAGACGTGGTTTAAGTACAACACGTTAGGAACCTAAATGAATGAACAGAACAAATTTAAATATGCATGTGACATGTATATAAACGAGACAGCACGGCACGTGCTGAAACAGTTGAAAATTTGAAGAATCAAATACTTTATCGAGAGGCACGCAGGAACATAAAAGATAAAGTATTTGATTCCTCAAATTTTCAACTGTTTCAGCACGTGCCGTGCTGTCTCGTTTATATGCATGTCACATGCATATTTAAATTTTTTCTGTTCATTCATTTAGGTTCCTAACGTTAAACTTAAACCACGTCTAATCCTGAAGAAGGCACCCATATAGGTGCTGAAAGCTTGCAACCAGTTGTTTACTGTTTTATGCCAATAAAACGGATATTGACTAAAGAATCAGACAAATCCGTTTAATAGGCGTAATGCAGATATAAAGGTAACTAAACGCAAGCTTTCACCAAACACGGTTGGCTTCCTCAAGAGAATGTTATAAAATATAAACAAAGAATTCCATTTAAATGCACAGAGTAATGTGTAAAACAATGATACAGGTGGTATGTGATAGGCACCCGCTGTTAAAGTCATAGAGCAGATGTGCGTGGATGAGAATTAAGTAGGACACGCCAGGCATGGGGTAGCTCAATTGATGTTTCAGAGTTGCATACGTCATGCCTTGACAATATTTCTATGGCTCCTCGAAGAAGGTTCGCTCGGGCCGTTGTGTACGGAGCTACTTTCTTCATATTCGACCATAAAGGAACAGCGATGGGGTGGCAACTTCACGGGCCAGAGCGGTGGTGAGTAGGCCTCTCTTGGCATTCCGCTTATGTTCTTGGAGCCTTATACTCAGTGACCTTTTTGTCATACCAACATAGTTCTTGGTTGTTCCGTCTGAGTAGAGCAAAGGGATGGTATATACCCCCGCCTCATTCAGGTTAACGGTGCTTCGTTTGTAGCCCGTGAGACAGGCTGCGATGGTTCTAGGAGCTCGGATTCCTATACCCAGACCAAATCTCTTTAGGCTGTTTTTCAAAAAATAGGTAAAGCCTGGAATATATTGGCAACTTCCAATGTAGAGTAACTTCTGCGTTGGCTGCTGGTTCTGAGGGCCGAGGATTCTGGACTGCGTGCGTGCTATAATGCGGTCAACCATATGGGTCGGGTATTCCGCAGAGTTTGCCAAATCCCTCAGTTCTTTTAGTTCGGCCAGGGTAGAGGCATCGTCCGAGGAATGCGTAAAGGCTCTTTTCGCTCTGTGCCTGAAGAGGGCCATTTTTCTCTGCTGCGGACATGTCGAGGTAGGAATTATCACATTGGGAACGTGGGTCTTCTTATAATACACTTCGGTGTGAAGATCGCCTGCAGGGGATTTCTTGACTAATACGTCGAGGAAGGGTAAGTAACCCTCCTTTTCCAGTTCCATAGTGAAATGCATATTAGGATGTTGTTGATTAATGGAATCTAAAAATTCGTTGAGTTGTTCCCTCGGTTAGTTCCACACGAAAAAAAATATCGTCCGCGTAACGTAACCATATACGTAGAACTGGTTCCGTCGATGTCATGATCCGAGCTTCGAGAGGTCGTAGTACCGCTTTCGCTAGGACAGCAGAGAGTGCCGAACCCATGGGGACTCCTTTTTCTTGTTTGTAGATTTTGTCGCGAAACTGGAAATAATTCGAGCCTGTGATAAAGTCTAGGACATTAGATATTTCCAAAACAGTACTTAGTTCGTAGCTTCCGCGACAGGGATCGAAGGGTACATGTCATCCACATCAAAGCTTTCAAGTAAGTCAGTGGGTGCAATGTTTAATCCCCGTAGTCGCTCCACAAAATCCTGCGATGATAGTAGTACCGTATCGGAAGGGGGTAGAAAAGGAGTTAAGAATTTGGCGAGCACTTTCTCAAGGCGGTATGACGGTGCCGATTTCCTGGATCCCCATGCCTGACGTGCCCTACTTAATTCTCACCCACGCGCATCTGCTCTATGACTTTAACAGCGCGTGCCTCTCACATACCACCTGTATCATTGTTTTACACATTACTCTGCGCATTTAAATGGAATTCTTTGTTTATATTTTATAACATTCTCCTCGGGAAGCCAACCGTGTTTGGTGAAAGCTTGCGTTTAGTTACCTTTATATCTGCATTACGCCTATTAAACGGATTTGTCTGATTCTTTAGTCATTTAGTCAAGGTGTATCTCTACTCGATCTATTTAATTGGAGTTAATTTATTTAAAACGGATATTGTTATTACGTATTTACTTAGTTGTTTGGCGTACCACTACCCACTTTTTATCTAGTTCAAGTGGCATATACCCAGTTTTTACCCTTTTTCGTTCATTGGAAAATTAGAAATTACCTGCTGTTGGTAATACCCCTGCTGTTCCCCTTAAGGACAGGTTAGTTTGCATGAAAACAAGAATGTTTCAGTTGTTTTTTTACTACCTCCTCCTACTACTCCACCCCTATCCTGGCTTGCCACACACACACACACACTAAGTGATCACTGAATTTTATGAGCAGCTACCTAATACTTCGTAGGCCCTCCTTTCGTCTTCAGTACAGCAGCTATCCAACGTGGCGTCGATTCAATGAGATGCCGGAAGCAGCTGGTGTAATGCGGTCTTCAATGCAGGAATGGACGTGATTGGTGTATCCACACGCCTGATGTGCTGTTCCATAGTGTCACACAAGTGTTTTATGGGATTCATGGGCGCCCATATGAGTACTTTTAGGGGGGGGGGGGCTAAGAAAAATCTTTACCTCCTTCAAGGCTGTCCAACATTTTAGTAAATGTACAAGATACTAAAATCCAACAAAAATAATTGATACTGTTTGACAATTAGTAAATAGCCAACAAGTACCTTATTTTAACATGTGAAAGGTCTATCAAAAACTCACATAAATTTTTTCTGTTCTGTTCATTATATTTATTTATAAAGTTACAAAAAAAACTGAACCCATAAATGTTTTAGCTGATTTTAAAAATTGTCATTGCAACTTCATATTACATGTGTGATGATGGTATGTAAAAACCACATTTCAAATGAATTAAAAGTTTGTAGCAATTTTTTTTGTCAACGCAGAGGTTATAACTGAACTATACAATTAAAGTTATAATTACAGTTTAGAACATTGTGATGGGAAAAGTTAATTTCACCATGATATCTAGTACTTTCAGAGAAAGCAAACTGCAGATTTAGCTTGTTTTTAGAAAACTTATCTGTAGCCAATTCTTCCAAATTCAGCTCTTTCTCTTTTATTCTGTCTCTGTGAACACTTAATAAAGCACAAACTTGAAAGACGCTCTTCACTCATTGTGCTCCTCAGACATGTCTTCACTCGCCTGAGGGTGCTAAATGACCTTTCCACAGAGCACGTTGTTGGCGGAATTGTCATGTAATTCAGTAGAGCCCTCTTAACTGAAGGGAAAAATGCAGTTTTTGAGAAATCACTTAGCTTAACTTTTTCACCACAGTCTTTGTTTTTCCATAAATCATACCAGGTTCTACCTTCCGCTTCCAGATTTTCTATGTCATAAAACTGAAACACTTCCTTTATAGCTTTGACAAAAACATCTTTTTTCATCATGTTGGGATGAATTAAAATTGCTTTGAATGGCGTCTCATTGAGATCTGTAAATCTTGATTCAAGCGACATAATTAGAGAGTCTAAGTAAGGAATAAAAACAGCTACTCTGTAGTAAGCAAGTGGAGTGGCCACAGGAATGTTCGAACGATGTGTTTTGTCTTGTAGACGTTCTAGGCATTTGGATGTCAATTTCCAGAAAATCACATGTATCTCTTACTTCCATGAAAATTTCAGCAAATTCTTCTTCTGATTCCATCCTGTGCTTCCGGAAAACCTCCAAAAGTTCCTTCTTTATATGTCGATGTCACTGGCGGCCCGTGACCAAAATTGCTGGGGAGGCAAACTACTTTTCAACCGGGATTCAAATAAATTTATTCAATTTAATGCAATTTTGTTCACATTATAATTGTTTTTATTTAGTTTCTCATGTGCGAAGTATATAATAAGTAACGTGACCCGTGAAAATATTTATAAAGATTTTACCGGAGACGCACGTTTTACGTGACTTTGAGACCAACACAAAACCTGTTTATGTAAGATTCCAGCCCTTCGCCTAAATATATTTTTTCTCGGTCTGAATTGCCCTCTTGGACTATTTGGGAACTGTTAAGCCAGTTTGAATGTGAAATATATTGCATCGAAATAGTTTTTTATTAAAGAGATCAACAGAAGAACTATACATCTTTTTCATCTCAAATGAAATTCTATATACACCCCTACTTTCACTGACGCCAGAAGAAAAAAGTCTTGAAAACTCCTGCACATAGCGTTTACCTATACAACAAGAGAGAAGGCCTTACCTTACGCTTATATTGTCTTCTATATGAGGTCTATCTTTCGTTCTTTCTGTTTGGCGAAGTGATTTTTTATATGGTCATACCATGTCTGTTCTGCTTTAATCCTCTTCACAAGCGCCTTCTCGATGGACAGAACTGATAAACTTGACAACCTTTCTTGCCCAATGGAGATTCTCTTGTAGTTTTTATCCACTTCAGGCACGACAAACTGCGTTCCACAGAGGCCGATGTTGCCGGAATTGTTACTACGAGGGAAAGAAGTCTAAACAACTGTGGCACTGCCTGTGCTAGATTATTATTGCATATGTCAGATAGCAGTTCTGTTGTACTTTTGGCATTGTTCCACAGATCTCTGTCTGAATACAGAACCTGCAGTTCACTATGCAGTTAGGTGCTGTCAAAGTATTTTTCGTAAGTTTGAAGCACAGCTTTAACACAATGTTCAGGAAAAATTCTAGAATGAGCTTCAAAGCAGAGTACATCGACCATCTGAAGAAATTTTAATTTCTCAATGTCAGAAAACCGGCATTTTAACTGAGTAGTAATGTTGTCTATTACCTCATAATACAGTCTTCTGTATTGCACGGTGGGTGGAATATCATTGCTTCCTTTAAATCTTTTATTTGGAGAACCAGCCTTACTGCACACGTTATGATAGAGATCATCAAACTGTCTGATCTCGAAAGTACAATTTTTCACATAAGCCAGTAATTCATTTGTTACAGAATGTAACATCGGGACTATTTGATTGCAGTACAGAGAAAGTAACCTCAGTCAAATCAAATATTTTTTTTTATATGAGAGGAAAAGGAAATTAAATTCTTGAAGCCACCGTTTTAGTCCTGTTGCTTTGTGAATTGTTTCATCATCACAGTTGGAACCATCCTCAATTTTTTAAATACTTCAATTAGCAGCAACCTGTGGTCAGCTATAGTAGACATTGAACGAGATTTGAAGTTCCACCTGGTCTGTGATACACGAGGTGGTCTGGGTCCACCAACAGATTCTAATAAATGAACACGCTTTGTCGATTTGGAAAAGAATGTACAAATTGCATTAAATTCGCAAAAAAAAAAAAAAGAAAAAAAAAAAAAACATGCGGTTCCTTCAACACTGACGCTGCTCTGCTCAAAACTAAGTTCAGCCTGGGTGCGTAGCAGTGAACAAATAATGCTTGAGGGGCATTACACTTCACTTTTGCTTGCATTCCATTCAGCACTGATGCCATCACTGCTGCGCCATCATATGTCTGTGCAACTAGTTTTTCTTTGTAGCTTAATCTTTCCAGCTCACGATCCAGTAATTCTTTAAGAGAAGTAGCACACCAATCAGAACTTACGTCAAAAAATCCCAAGAATCTTTCTACTGGTACTCCATTTTTCACGAATCGAACTATAGTATAATTGATACTTACTTGTGCATGGGAGCTAATGTCTGTCGCTTCATAAATCTACCAAAAAAAAAAAAAAAAACTGGGCATTTTCAATATCTGCAATGATTTTATTCTTAACTATATGAGCAACTGATTCGATTAAGTCATTCTGTATTGTTTTTGAAGTTCCTGAAAATGTTGTACTATTCTCCATAAACACTCTCAATGTTTCGTCACTCTTGAAGAGTAAATCCATCATCTCGAGGTAATTTCCCTTATTTTCAGAGACTTTGCTCTCATCGTGTCCACGAAATGAGAGCTCTTGCCGGGCCAGCATGTGTTGTAATATCAATCAACTTCTTCGTTACATCACAATTCTTTCTTACTTTTTCATTATGACATAAGTCACTTGTTCTCCTCGCTTCGTTGAGAGAGTAGTCTATCCTTGTTTTGCCTAGCATTTCTAATTTAACAACTGCCAGAATGTGATCTTTACACTTTTTGTGCCTGTCCAAAGCACGTGGTAAGTTTTTCAAATCATTGAAGCCTTTCTCTTGCCAGACTTCATCGCCATTTACAAGAAACAGCAAACACGGCCAACAATGAGGATGTAGCAGACACGTGACTCTCAGCATGGCAACAAGCCTTAGTAACGTTAGTGAAGGACAACCAGCCCCATTGAAATGATGGTGTCTTACTTTGAAACTTTAACTTCCGAGTACAAAATGCGGTATTTGGAAAAAATTAAAGAGATTGAAGTAAAAGATCCTTATGTGCTGAATGCAAGTATCTTCGAAGCTAGTGCGAAAAGTTTTCCGATAGGGCAAATAGTAAATATTTTCGATTACTTCGTCTTTGGTCGAAGTGCCTTTACCGCAGAACAGTTCGAGGCATATAAAAGTTTCGAAGCATATAATAGTTTCTCGTCATCGGTATTCTTTTACAGGGTGCTTTAATGCGATCACAAATTCGTGAGCAATCAGTAATTTATTTGTAAAATAGGTAAGCTGCCTTAATAAGTAAGGTTCTCTTCCCTCCCAGGTGCGGAGACCTGAGTAAAAAAAGATAGGTTTTCTTCATTTCCAGGAAACGCTGATTTTGGATAAAACTCACTCTTGAAAGGTTCTATGCTTTTTTGAGAGTTTAACTCTTCAACAAAAAGTGTCTTTCTAAACTCTGGGAAGCGATTTCCAAGCCTTAGAAAAATGAGCAAAATCTCTTCTTTTTTCGTAAAATTGGGGTGAAAAAGCAAAATAATTTTGATGGGATTTGTGCCCTATAATCTATTTATCCGTAAATAAATTTAGCAGCATAACACCGGCTTGTAAACAGACCTAGACACCAAAAAGAATTTTATTTAAACAATAATTTTAGTCATTATTTGTATTTTTCTCCAGCCTCCAGGTAAAAATCCAGGTATACTAAAAATAAAATCAACGGTAGTTTGGGGAGGAAATATCATATAGAATAAAATAGTAAACTAAAATACCCCAACACCGACAGCCAAATAACCTTAAAAGTGAAAGGCCGAAAACTCGCAAAACAAAGTGAGTCAGGGGAACGGTGTGCTCGAGCTCTAAAAAATGCAGAAGAGACAGAGATTTGATTCTGACTAAAAGTCAGGTTTGCTAACAAATTAATTTTTAGCCCCATAAAAAGTTTCAACACCCCCTAGATCAACCAGGAACCTTCTGAAAAGAAGTCCAGAAAAAAAAACACGTGCACAGAAGTGCCGATTGGGGACCGAAGCGTTTATTTAAGAAATATTTTGAGACAAACTCTAAAAGGTGTTCTATAAGAAAATAGTCAGTAGCAGTAAAACCTACGCAAAAAAACAGCCAACACCTTTTAAATTCAACTTGAAAACTTTGAATCAACGAATGAAACGCCTGGCCCAATAAGTGCAAGAAGCACTGCACTCCAATAGCGTTTGAACAAGTAAAAGGTAGATTCTCTGCTTTACCAGAAATCACTGATTTCTGGAATTAACATTTAAAAGGTTCTCTGCCTTTGAGGAGTCTAACTCTTCCATAAAAAGTGTTTTCTAAGCTCTGGGAAGCGATTTCCCTTCGTTTAGCATATAAGCGATAAGCGAATTTTTTCGGTACTGCCTTTAGTGACAGCAGCTAGTAGCCTGAAAAAGACTTACGGTCTCGATTTCCTCTATTACCGCAATTCATAATGCCACAAAATCTAGGCATTTTGGCTTCAAATTTTTATAAACACCGACCCCTAATGATTGCAACACACTAAGTGCAGGACAGCCAGCTATGCTTGTCCTTCAGGAACTTGCAGTTGTTGCTGCTACTGCACTGAAACTTCTCAATGACGTCACGTGCTACATCCTCATAGTTTGTTTGTTGATTCACTACCAGTTAGCCATTGTTCTTTTTTGTACCAGTCAATATTAAAACCTCTGTTTGAAGTTTTGCCCTTTGAAGTCATCTTTTTCATTTCAGGTGTAGGCCTACCATCATTTTTAATTTGATTCTTTTCTTCAAAATCTCTCCTACTGAGTGGCTTTTCCAGTAAGATCTCCGCCATATTAGATATGTTTGAAGCAGAGGCCATGGTTTGACAAACAACTCTTCATAAAACATAAATAAAATTAGTTACACAAACATTAGTGTGGGGGAAAAAGCAACTAGGAAGAAGGCGCTATGTAATGGCGCTCGAAGCTGTCAGAATGAAGAGTTACAGTGGAGCTGCTTACAGGGAAACAGCTGTTCCCGTGAGGCAAGATAACATCTGCCTCACATGAAGTCCACGGTGCGCGTGCGCTCTTTCTTTGTGTTCGCCGTTCCACCGCCTACCCTTCGGATCTACTGATTCAATTGAAGTAAACAGGTTTTGGCGCAAAATCTACGAGGCATTTCGCTTCCTGCCTCACGGACAGAGATCGCAAGCTGAGGGCATTTCGTAACTACGCGCTGCCGATTGTTTTCCAAAAGCGTCAATTTGAAAAACTGAATGAACGCATGGGCGACATTTAATTCAAAATAATTAACTAGCATAAACTTTTGCTTTCCTATACCCAAAAGTACTGAATGAAGAAAACGAATAATTCTAACTAAGAGTCTTAAAATTCTGAGGAGGTACTGCCTCCCTTGCCTCCTCCCAAAACCCGCCACTGGTCGATGTACAGAATGCAAGTCAAAATCTACAGACTGTAATTTGTTCACAATTGGCTCCAAATATGAAGAATACCTGGATATGATTTTGAGACACACGATGAACACTACAGATAATGTTGCACTGTGTAACTGGAAGGCTTGTGAGCGTGTTTCTGGGTTCGCCTGATCATCAATAGAAATATTACTAAGAGCTTCCTTGATGGTTACAAAATGTTTAGAAAAATATTGTATAGACTTTAATTTTTCAGACCATCTTGTTTCACAAAGACCAGGAATGTTAGGAACTTTTTTCATTTTAAGAATGCTCTACTCAAAAAATCTAATTACTTACTTTATTGTTCCAATTGTGCTTCTCATTTCTGGCACATGATTGAGGTCATTCACCACTAGGTTCAATCGATGGGATGCACAATGAAAATATACAGCTTTTGGATATTTCTCTCTGATCCTTTGTTAAACACCAGTATCTTTACCAGCTTCGTGGAGCATCCGTCAAACCCTAAACCAATAAGCTTAGTCATTTCTAGTCCTAGCTTTTCCGTGAATTGCAAAATAGCAACTGCTACACTTTCTGCATCTAATTTCTCAAGCTCGGCAAAACCCATGAATTCTTCTTTTATCATACAACCAACATTAGCATCTTCTTTGATGTATCTTATTCCAAGAGACATTTGCTCTTAGCTGCTAATGTCAGCAGTTTCACCAGTCAGCAAAGAAAATGCTTCACGTTCACAGACCTCTTTTACAATCGTTTCTTGGATTATAGATCCACAAATGTTGATCAAATCATTTTGGACTCTGTGAGAAGTATATTTAGATTTTCCTGAGTGTGTCCTTAGGTGGTCTTCAAGAATTTTATCTCCTGCGTCGACGCGGAAACGAAGTAGATCTTCAAAGTTCCCACTTTGTGATAGTTTTCCGCGAAGTGAAATATCATGAACACCACAAAATATTATTGTTTGCAAAATAGATTTAAGTTTGGTTCTGTTGATCTGAATTAGTTCAGCTCTAGCCGAGTCCAAATGTTCAATTACATTTTTTTCATTTCCACGGAATCACAAAAGTGTTTGGCATAAGTCGCAGCTTTTTGGTGCCACAGGGACTTTGCATGTACCTTGCATCTTCATGGAAATGTTTAAAGTCCTTTTAAGCGTTAGCCACGAAGGCACCAAAAACACCTCTTTTTAAAATCGGTTTAAGCAACACACAATACTTACAAAGTCCACCTTTTAAAGAAGGAGAATATACCAATCAGGGATATGCGTCCAACCAGCTCTTCTGAAATTGGCGTTTATCTTTACCAAAATTGAAAACATCTTTCTTAAAATCGTGAGTAAAAAACTTTACCCGTGGATTTGTTAGCAGTTGGTACTTTACATCATCTGAAACATATGAACATGAATAATCCAAATATTGGCCTAAATCATAACGTACTGCAAAAAGTTCACCACTAGGAGTGTCTTTATCGTCACCGGAATGTGTTTGCCCGACTATTCTTTCTGCTGAAGTTGAGGGATGAGTACATGAATTTTCTGTTCCTTTTGAAGGCACCAAAAATTGTTTCAAAAAAATCCCACAAGGAAGTATTTCTCTTGTAGTAGATTGCTGTTGCTCTAGCTTCGCCTTTTTCACGGCTGTCCCACTGGTCGGATAAAAAAAACTTCCGTATATCCATTGTCAGATCTACAGAATTAAAATAATAATAATTCACAGTTCTGTATGCACAGCTACGAATCAGTTCAACACTTAACAGAACTATCGAACAGTAACAAAGTCAATAGCAGACTTTAATAAATGCAGCGCGGAAACATCGCTACAGAAACAATCGCATTCAATTTGCAAAACTGAGAAATCTCAAAATCAACTCACCTCACTCTGACTAGCAAGTGGCAATGCTTCGCTTTTTATAGTGAAAATAAAATTCTATGGAGATCGACAACAGCGGAGAACATTCTAGTCGTTTCCAAGGTTCTTTTTGGTCGGTTCGAGAGCCCTGCGGTCTGCGGAAACTATTGGTTAGAACGGACCAATGGGCAGCCAGTTCTATCACCACGTCACAGGCACAGCCGGGGCGCGGCTCAAATCCGCGCATGCGCACCCTCCACTCTCCCAAGAGCATTACTGATTCATCGTTTCGTACTTCGTTATCAGATATGTCGAAACTGTCACCTACATTTCATCGTCGCACTTTTGAAAGTAAACGCATAGCAGAATCGGGCAAATCATTTTTTTAGAATAAAGAAGTTTAATAATTGCAATCAATCATTAATATCTTATTTTTAACAATGCTTTAAAAAAGGTTTCGTCTATTTTGATGTTTTAAATTTATCAAAAATTTGGCTATACCAACGGCGGGGAGCCCTCCTTCCTTATGGGCGCCCTTGATAGGATTGATACTGGGGAGTTCAGAGGCCAATCGATATGCTGGAAGTCTGAACTGTGTTGCTCAAACCATTCCTGCACAACAATGGACCTGTGGCTCGGCGCATTGTCATCTTGGAAGACACCGTCGCCATTCGGGAAAAAGTGCAACGCTGCTCGGTGTACAGAGTCAGCAAGTAATTCACGGTAATGGGCACCAGTCGTACGTTATTTCATATGCACCAGGGGTCAAAGTTCCTGCCAGATAAACATTCCGACACGCGACACCATCCAAACGCCTACACTGGCTTGCACTGTGACCATGCAGGATGGATCCTGTGCATGTTGTTTGCGCCAAATACGTACACTACCATCCACGGAGTTCAGTAAAAACACGACTCCTTAGACCAGCACACTTTTTCCAGTCATCCAATGTCCAACTTGCACGATCTTTGCAACAGGTGTCTTTTATGCCGATGAATTGTGGTTAACGGAGAGGATGTTGTCTGCTGTTATAGCCCATACGTGGGACGCATGGTCATAACAGATACTGTTTCGGTTTGACATCTGTTGTATTGGGTAGTCAACTGTTGAACAGTACTGCGGCTGTTGGCCTTCGTAGGAGTCTTCGGATCCGGCGCTCATCTCTCACATCAACCTTTCGCTGTCCTGTGTAGTGTTTGCCTCCAGGTCGTTGTTTGACCATTTTCACGCGTTCTAATATACCTTAATTACGGCGGATCTCGAACAACTCATCAGTTTAGCTGTTTGAGAAATCAAGGCACCCGCTGTCCGTGCAGCCACAATCTGTTCTTTCTCAAAAGTCGGATAAATCGTCCTGTTTACTCATCACGCTTCGAATTTTAATTCCTACTTTATTTTTATGTAGAGGATTTTAGGAAGGGAGTGTCTGACCCCAGGTCTTGAACAACCCTTAGAAATAGGAAGCTAGGAGCTTTGGGCTAGATTGCCCGATAGGAAAGTGACACGGAAGCGAAGTAGAAAAGGGGAGGAAGACGCCCTTATTTATTACCGGGGGTCCAGTACCCGGGGTCCGACGGCTTAACGTGTTCATCCAACGCACGGCGGATATTTATTGGATCGAGCGTTCGTACCTGTCTGGAATCGAACCTGAGGTCCTTTCCATGGCAGTCACGAACGTTGCCCACTAGGCCACCCGCGGCCCGTTTGTTTTTTAATTCCTACTGCTTTACTCACACCTTATATATGCTACGTCGGTGGACTAATCGCGCCCCTCCCGGAAATCACGTGGTCGACGGGCCGCATCCACTTTTGATAGGGGGTGGTCATAATTTAGTGATCATTGGGGTATACATCTCCTGGACAAATGTTTTTACTCCTCCAGTTGCCATCCTTCGATTACTTAATCTCTGTTTAGAAAACACCTTAAGTTTATTTTGCATCTAAAAATATCTTAAGCAAAACGCGTCAGAGAAAGTTTGAAAACACGTAAAAGAGCTACCATGACAAGCACAAAACAAGCAACAATTGACTTGTTTCCGATGTAACGTGCAAACAGTAAATCAAATGTAACAGGTGGAATTTCAAATTTTTTCAGTAACTTTAATTTTTAGAATTGTTTAATGTGTTTCTTAATGCAGATCTCACTCATATTATAGCTAGTTGTATTTTATAATTAATTAACTGTTTAATCGATACATTCGATTAATTGATAAGCATTTTATGTTTGACTAGTTCTAACCTGACATATGCACTATGCCCAAAACACCCCCATCCCTTTTCTATCTGAAGTTCACACATGTCGAATGTTTTTAACTCTCCCTTCGACTTCGTTATATACGGGTTAGACTGTATTTAATCGGTAAGAATCCACAAAAACAATCAAATGATGATGACTCAGCTGCAGGTTTCTTTTTGTCACGGTTGACAAACTAACTCCCAAGTATCAAGAAAAAAATATTCTTCTAGTTTTTTTTTTCTGGTCCCTTTCTGTCGATCAGCAAATAACATGTGCAGTTCGACCAAGGAATTACCTCGCGTGCCGTGTTTCAATCCTTTCTAGCCTCTTGCCTGACTACCAATTTTTCTCCCTGCTTATCAAGAATCTTCCTCCGCTGCTACTTGGAACTTGCGCGTCCTCTTCTCTTCGTGTCCAACAGCAACCCTCTTTCTTTGCTCCCGCCAAAACGTAAAAACTACCCCAGCTGCTTGCGCTAATCGGCGAAGAGCAAGGAAAATAAGATTTCTTCGAAGCAACCTCAAAGGAATAAACATGAGAAGGGCAAAAAGCCATCTCCCTCCTCTCACTTCTAGTACTTTATTCTCCGCTCCATGATCCAAGGCTTGTTCGCACACGGCTAATCCCTCTAATATGGGCATCATATTAATGGGTGGAAACATGTGACACAAACGTGTCTCCTTTCCTAGGTTCGTCGCTTTTGTTATAGCCCTTTTAGCAGATAATCAGTTAGAAGGAATAAGTGTCAATCATTCCTCGCCGAGTGCCCACTTTGAATAACAAATAGCAGTGCTTTCTGATGTGCAGTTTCACTCATTCCAACCACATTCAGCTCACCTCTTAGAGGGCGAATATATTTATTCAAGCCCATTTTGCTAACTCCGAGTTCATTCGTTCCAGCCGGTTAAAACCTTATTTTCTGACACCTAGGGGGATACCTTTGGCAAAAATTTCTCGATTACGGTTTTATGTCAGGGTTGCCAGATAAAAGTATTGATTTATAGCCAACAATACTAAAAAAAAGCCAAACATTATTAAAATATATTTTTCATACACCACATGAAAAGCTCTAGATCCACTTTTTTACTGTCATCCTCACAGGAACAAATAGAACCTACAGCATAAACCTTGCCAGATGTTCTTTAGTATTTTTGCAGATGAAGTCCTTACGACATTTATTTGAAAGCAATAGTTGTGCTGATTCTCACAATAGCATCAACAAAATTCAGTTGCATTTTGTTTCTTGCTACTGGGGTTACGAGAATATATCCTCCCAACTACGGCATTGCTAACTGGGGTTATTACACAATTAAGGGCAAAAGTGTCAAGCTCTTTAAATACCTGATGTTGAAGCACACCAATCTAAACCTGTTCACTGTCTGTAGGGAGTCCGCCTTTTTTAAATGGACCTGCTTCTTTTCAATTGACAAAAAGCATTTTTCTGTAGTGCTGATGTTGTTTACTGCAAGGTGTATAAAGGATAACTCTGAAAACACGGTCCTTGAAACTTGATTTGAATGACTTGAGGGCTAAATTTTGATAGATTTTTTTAATACATCTCTTGCTGAGAGAAATGTACATGTAACTTGACTGAAAGCCTCTTCTAGCATGCATATACATCTTTGACATTTTTTTCTAAATGAGCCTCAGTACTATTGTTCTGTAGGAACATACATTTTGTTAAAAATTTGATACCAAAATCAACTTGACGTATATTTTTTTTTCTGTCCATTGACATCATACAGTCTCCTCTGAAGACTTTTCTGATGTAAGTATAATTCTTGGTACAATTCATGAGGATCAACTTTGGTTTGCTGAAAAAGGCTGATCAGTCTCTCAAATTCCTGTACAACAGGTGTCACAAACAGGCCTGTAGTGGAGGGTATACGGAGGTATACCTACGGTGACCAGACATTACAACACTGATTTGAGGACAAAAGGGCGTGGCGTCCCCAAATCGGCAGTTCATTTGGGGGCATATACGTACTGAAAATGCAAATCTTTTGTCACAAAACTGCATTGCTTCAATAAGTGTGATATTACATATGAAAATTTATGTCTTAAAATGACATATCTCGTAGATTGTTGGTAATTTGTATTGACAAAGTGGAATTATGATGGCCAGAAAATATTAGCAAAAGTGAAATGCTTTACCTTGTATATGTGCCGAATTAAAATCAAGCTGCACACCAAACTAATTGCATGGCGAATTTTTTATTTTGCCAAAGTTTTTGGAGAAACTTATATCAAGTACAGTCGAAATTTGACCGCGCCAGTAGTTCAGTGTCCTAGTGCTGGCCACTGACCATTCGTACAAGTGGATATGGGTTCGAGTCCCGACTGAGACATGGATGGTGTGTTTGTCTTACAGCACTTGCTGTCTCCCTTGCCTAGAACGAATGTCTCCAAGTTAGAGACAGGCGACTGCTTATAGTCCGTAGAGTTGCTCTCGGTGGTCGTTAAACTCGGAAAGAAGAAAAAAAAGTCAAAATTTGTTTTCACAAGAAGCATGTTGGAAAATTAGTACAAGGAAAACTACTTTTACGAACATTTTTCATTAGAAATCTAACAAGCTAATGAGGACGTGTAAATTCGAGGGCATTTGAGGACAAACTTCAAAATTTGAGGACAATTTGCGTCTCCTAAGGCATCAGACGTTTTTGGTAACAGTAAACTAAATTCGAGAACTGTCCTCAAGAATTGTGAACTTCTGGTCAGCTTAAGTATACCCTCTGTTTTTTTAAGGCAAATTCCGTATACTCTCAGCCTTTTCTTAAAAACTACGTATACGCTTTGCTTTTCCTAGAAAACACATCTTAACATTTTCCCGTGGCTTCTCATTCTTCAGACATCCCAGTCTTCGGACAATACCTAGGAGGTGAAACTGTCAGTCATTCCCCGCCCACTGGTGGTCAGACTCATTAGGAGGAAGGAGCAGGGGAAAACGAGCAAACGACTCGATTGGCGCTACTGGTTTAGTTTCTGGTAATCTTGATCTTCTCTTCAACTTGCTGTACGCGTCTGTATGTGGTCCCCAGCATTCTCGAGTTGTAACTCGACTAAGACAAAAATATCCGAAGCTGTTTACGTTACACTGCTTTAACCACAGGTTAGAATTGTCTCTAAATGATGCCATTAAAGATGTTCGTGATTTAACCATCTTAACTCCTTCATGGACAAACTGTATTGTGTATATAGTCGATCGCCCAACAACAGTCGGGCTTTAGAGAATGTTTCCCGTGGATTGGTCGTACAGTTCATCAAAATAGGGCGAGTTTTAAGCGTACGTTGGATTACAAGCAGGTTTAAAACAATAAAAGCTGTTTGGAGCTCATATAAAGCGCTGAAATAGAGAGTGAAGATTTGAATTTAAAATCAACATTGATTGGGTTGAAAAAAATATTGGAAAGTCCAGAATTCGTCTTGGATTTGGGCTTTATGTTTGATATTCTACAGGAATTATCTATGCTTTCTACTGAACTCCAGTATAAAAAAACAACCCTTCCACGGGCTGAACAATTAATAAAAAGGACAATTAGGGTCATCGAGTTTTAAAGACACCCCGGGAGAAAAAACGCAGATAGCTGTAGATGCAAAAGATAAGTTGCTATTTAAAGATATCACCTTGACACATAATTCCAAAATCGTACATATCAATAAAAAGCAGTTATTTTAAAGCATTGTCGATAGAGGTAAAGCCAGACTTTGTTCGGATGATAATGAAGAAAATTGCTAAGTTCTGAAGGATATATCCGTACTTAATCCAGAAAAAATAAATACCGGGGATATTCGCCATGGAGAGACGGAGGCAAAAAGGATCTGTACACGTTTTGGTATAAATGAAATGTCGACTATTCAAGGCTTAAGAGACTTCAATGAAAACGCACAAGTTGTTCCAAAAAAATTGAAGCCTCTTTTAAGAACAACTGAAATAATACCATTTTCCACGGCTTAGTTTAATGAACAACATAGTAACAAATTCGAAATCATCTTTATTGATTTCAAACGTCTCCAATCTAATATTTATAAATGCAAACGGGCCAACTACAGAACATTTTCAACCGGAAAAAATTGTAAGTTCTTGGTTGGCCAACAACAATCGTTCTTTACTCGACAATAAAAAAGAGACACAGAGACGGATTTCTCTTGTCAAGCAGTTTGGAAAATATTTCAATGAAACCGATAGAGGTAGTCTTTAAAATTTAGTAAAATAAAACAAAATTACGTCCTACTTTATATGTGTCTAGATATTTTTTTAACATTTCCTTTAATAATTTTCATTTTATCTCATAGTGATAATATTAATATAGTGAGATTTTCAAATTTGAATATCACTGGATGCTAATCTGTATATTTTGCTTTGCATAAATATATTAATTTGTATATTTTGCAACAATGTTTTATACCATTTCTTATAAAGTATGGCGTATACTCTCAATTTGTATATTTTGCACCAATTTTTTATCCCATCGCCTTTAAAGCACAGCGTGTTTTTTTTACGACTACAGCACTGGTCGCAAACACAAAGAACAATTTTTGTAGTCTAACATGTTTTCCTTTAACAGTCTTGCTTTGAATTTTGTGTCAAACTTTGTCCTAATTCAGTGCTACTGAAATAAGCCTTTAGCTCTTCCCAATTCATCAAAATATTAAACATACTTGGAACTTTGAGTCAACTGTCAATCAAAGTTTAAACTGCATAGATTCTGATTTCTGGCCAGTCTGTCGTTACGGTGTTGCCATTTTGGAGCAAAACTAACTTTTTAAAGGAAAATTATTTTAAAAGCAGATGATATGTAACTTTCATGCAACTAATGTGAGCCAGAAAAAAGCCAAACAAACCAAATCAATTCTCTGATGCCATATAAACTGAAAAAAAAAAAAGGCCAAATTTTGGCATCAAAAAAGTCAATGTGGCAACCCTATTTTATGTAAGAAGCAGGGGCATATTTAGAGGGGCGACTCAAGCTTTCCCTAATAAAAACAGTTTCGAGCAGGGGCACAAATGAAACACTTTCAGGGGGCAAAGTGTCCGCCCCCGAGTGTTGTTTATTTTTGGTTAAAATACGACTTACATAAGAAAAAAATGCTTTAATTTAATAAAAATGCATCACATTACATTTTAAAAAATGCCTCAATTTTTTCCCTATTTTTAGTTGACTTTTATTGTTCTAGTATTTCCACTCCCTCCCTCCATCCCCACTCCCGAAAAAATTATCTATATACAGGGTGCCCAGTAAAGTCCTTTCTCAGCCCCTAACTTTCGAACGCCGACAGCTATAGCCATAAAAACGGTGTCTAGGTATAGTAAAGTGGCTATGCGCTATTCGATGAGACTGCTTACAGCGCCTCCTAGCAGCAACGTCAGGAATTAGCGTGCCGATCTCGAAAATTATACGAGATACGGGAAAATAGTCAAATACAAAGTTGTAGAGCTGCATCGATTTAGTACAAAAAGACACCTTGCTCACATAAATGCTAAGAATAAAATGCGTACAACGCTCGTTTGTTTGTTCGCGATGTCGAACACTGTTACATCACGAAACGCGTCAGAAAGGATATTTTTTTTTTTGATTGGAGGTTTAACGACCACCGTGAGCAACTCAATGGGCTATAAGCAGTCGCCCGTCCCTAATTTGGGGTCACTGGTTCCAGGGAAGGGAGAGAGCCAGTGCCGTAAGACAAACACAACATCTATGCCTGACCGGGATTCGAACCCGGACCCCTTACGGACGAATGATCAGAGGCCAGTGCCTTAGATCACTGCGCCACCGGGGCGGCTCAGAAAGGATAATATCGCCTTCCTGACGCAAGTGTCCATGCTCTGCTGAACCCACCTGTCACTGTCCGAGATCTTCTTCCAGATCCCACGTGGAAACCGTTTTCTTCACTCTCACCCCTTCTACCATACACCCCCGCCTCTGTCGACCTGTATGACTCACTCCGTGAGTCCATTGTCTCTCTTTTTCCTGATCTTGCTTCTTCTGGCCTCCTTCAGGTCTTTTCCGCCTCTCTTCCTTACTTTCTTCCGCTTTGTCTGTTCAGCTCCTCTATCGCTTTCTCTGTACTTCCTATACTTCTCCTCCTCGACAGATTCCGGGGTCCCATCCTTCGCCCTCCAGCCGATCTGGCGAGCGTCGGGCTCCTCGCTATCATCACCACGTGGCTACAACTCTCACTGGCTGTTTTTGCACCGGCGACTTCCAGTTACGCTTTACCGCATGATGCTTCTGGCGTCGGATCTATGCGCTTTCTGTAATCAACCTGCTGATGTGGATCACGTCTACATCCCCTGCCCGGTGCTCCTACCACTTCTCCATCTTGCCTTCACTACTGTGGGGCATTTTGGAGACACCGACCTTCCACTCACGGCTTACACTACCTTGCTTCGCACCATTATCCTTCCTGTGCCTCTCCCTTACACTAGCGCATTTGTGTTCGTCATGGTGAAGCATGTCGTGTACTGTTTTCACCAAAAGCTCCGAACGGCTCCATCTGTCCCAGCACTTCAAGACGCTGCTACAGAACTCTGTTGTATCTACCGTGCCCGGCTGACGTCTCTCCTGCGTCTGGAGTATGCCAAGGCACAGGCCGGTGGCACAGTCGATCCCTTTCTCAGGCTTTGGGCTCCCACCATCCAATGGTTCACTGGACCTACAGACGATCTCCATCTTGTGCTCTGACTTTTCCCCTGTCACTTCTGTTTACTTCCTCAGAGGAGTTATCAGCCTTGCATATGCCTACTCTCTGCATTTTTGTATTTAATGACTGACGCAGTCAGTTTTTATTTATCATTCATGTCATTGTAAATACCCGATCATTCATCTCTAAATATTCCTCATAGTATGTTACTTTGACGCTGCCAGTAAGCACGTCGCCTGTACCTCTTGTGTTTGAAATTCCGCAAAGCACTAGCCTGACTCAACTGCGGAATGTTTGGTTCCAACATGACGGCGCCTCTCGGCACCAGTCAGGAAACGTAAGAAGGTACCTGGTCGAGACATTCGAGCAACAAATCATCGGCTATGGTGGTTGCGTAATGGCCTGCACACTCACCGGACCTCACCCCATTGGACTTCTTCCTGTGGGGGCTACCTCAAAGAGCAGGTGTATCATACCCCTCCGACAACGTTGCATGACCTTCGACGCCGTATAACTGATGCTTGTTCCAGCGTGTCACCTGACATGCTGCAAAATGTGCAGCGTAAGATTCAATCTAGAGTCCAAATGTGTATTGTGGCTGACGGAGAGCACATTGAGCACCGACGGTAAATGTGCCTAGTGACAACTAATTGCTCCTTTCTGACGTGTTTCGTGACGTAACAGTGTTCGACATCGCGAACAAACGAGCGTTGTACGCGTTCTATTCTTAGCATTCATGTGCGCAAGGTGTCTTTTCGTACTAAATCGATGCTGCTCTACAACTTTGTGATTGAATTTTTCCTATCCAGTGCTTAGAAGTGGAGATATTGTTGAATTACAAGCAGGGCCATAGCTACCGACGGGCGATAGTCAAACCAGTCATATAATACTTATATGGGGCATTTAAATTGGCGTGAATTGAGATCCCTGGTGCATGTGTGGACCAACATATGGATGCCAGCTACAACCAGGTGTTATTTGCAGACCTCCACTCAGAAGGGGATGCATTCTTCCAGGACAATAATGTCTCATGTCGCTGGGCCCACCTCGGGCGGAAATGGTTTGACGAACATAGTGCTGATACGAGATCTCGAATGGCTCCCAACTAGCCAGATCTCAACCCAATTGAACCTCTGTGGTATGTTGTAGAATGCCAGGTGAGGCAGTTGGACACATCACCCTACTCCATACCGGAACTGTGGGCTTCAATACAAACAGCTTAGTTGCAGACCGCCGCACAAATGTACAAACATCTCGTGGAGTCAATGCTATGCTGAGTGGCGGCCGTTCTCCAGGTGAAAGGAGGATCCACGAAGTACTATATAGGTGGTCGTAATTCGGTGAGCACTGAGTACATTTGTGCCACCTAGCGGTAAAACCGTACACCACCCACAACTAAAATGCATTAGCAGCGTCGTGTAGAATGGTAGTGATAGAACGCAAAATAATTTTTTGTCCTACGTTTTGAATTGCAGAGTAACTGCTGCAGAAACTGAAAAAAGGGAGGCACTTTGTCACCACTATCTTTTTTTATTTGAGGTTTAACGACTACTGTGAGCAACTCAATGGGCTATAAGCAGTCGCCCGTCCCTAATTTAGGGTCACTGGTTCCAGGGAAGGGAGAGAGCCAGTGCCGTAAGACAAACACAACATCCATGCCTTACCGGGATTCAAACCCGGACCCCTTACGAACGAATGACCAGAGGCCATCGCTTAGACCACTGCGCCACCGGGGTGGCTGTTACCACATTCATTTCACTCAAATGAAAAGGGGGCGACATCAAGAGTTTCGTGGATTATTTAGAAGCTTAACATAGTAAAAAAAAATGTGTTTTTAGCCAACATAAAAACCAGAAATTTCAAAATTTTGTCATCAGAGAGGGGGGGCACGTTCCCCCACCTCAGCGACCACTGTTAATTGTAGATATTATGCCAAACTTACATTTATGCCACCTGTGGGTAAAATGTGCATAACTGAAATGCAAAACGCATTTTACTGTGAGGATGGTGGTACACCATATCCAATGCAAAAAAAATATTTTTTGTATTCAACTTTTAGGCGTGGAGACATGGTGACTGCAAATGGAAGGGCGAATGAACTGATACCGTACAAGCAAATTTTTCTGAAGACATGCTAGAAAGACTACGAGTGTGAAAAGCAGTTTTCTTACATTCCAAATCCTCAAAATATTGACCACCGCAAGATAAGACTCCTGCTTTACCCCACCCAATCTGTTTTTCAGTTCCGTTGTTTTTTTATTCCATTTTACATAAAAAATGAGATTGTTTTCTGTCTTTATGAGCATACAAAGGGCATCCTGAAAGTAATGTCTCGTCCTTCATAAGATTTTTATTTGTAGCAGCAAAAATGTGTGGAAAATACTTGGGCGTATTGTTACCCAGCAAAAACAGTCTTGCTGGGCCAGCAGTGGGCCATTGCTGGCAGCCAGCACTATGTTGCCGCTGCCGAACCGTCAATAAAATGTCCGGGCGGCCAACAGAAGGGCCAGCAGCTGGCACCCCATCAGTTGTCATATGCCATAACAGGGCCATCAGTGGTCCATCACAGGCAGTAGCTGCCACAAGTGGCCCTTCAGTGGCCCTGCAAGCACGTGTCAGAAATGATGGGTAGCCTAATGTGGTCCGCTAGTGGGCCGTTAGTGGCAGCCAGCAACCACGTGACGTAACTGGTGGCATGCCGAATCTTGTCCGCCAATTTCCCAGTAGTAGCCATAATAATAATAAAGAAAGCAAGGATAACCGCAGTTTCCTAAAGCTACAATTTTTTTTTTCTACCCTTACGAAGCTTGTGAATTAACGCACTACGCTGGGGAAATTTTCTCGACAGACAGGAAAAATGCCTTTTTGCATCTGACTAGATTCGATCCTGGGCCGTTTACGTGGAAGCCGCGCTCGCTACCGACCGGACTAATTCACTACGCTCGAATATGTGCTGGAAGCTATCTGCTTGGTATGCAATTTGTAATCGAATGCTTCCCTCTTTCATTTTACAATATTGCGAGGTATTTTTCATAAAAGTCAGTTTCATATAATTGATAAATTAATTTGTTCAACGTAACGATAGTTTTTTTTTTTTTACCTTAAGGGAACTTCACTCATTTTCAAGGCGTGTACATACTTAGAGTCGCTTTCCAAAGTTTTGTACTGTCCTTGCCGTCTTGAAAAGAGATTGTTGAATAAATATATATTTACCCTGGCTTAATGTCACATTCTGTTACATTTTTAACGTTGTGTCTTTCCTTTCCGTTGTCCGAAGCTACATTTGTTTTAAAGAGTAAAAGATATTTTATTTTACTTCTCGTTATTTTTAGAAGCGAATTCCTCCCAGTCTTGTGTATTCAACCCATGGATGAGTACACCACATAGCGTTGCTTTTTTTTTCTTTCAAATAATTAATAAATTTTGTACGCGTATAATTCTTTTTTTTTTTCAACAAACGCTATTTTAATGGTTTTCCAGGATATGTGTTTCAAGCGGTTTCAAATTTTTTCTTGTTATTCATCCACTCCATTCTATGAATTGTTATTCATGGGAATGGAGTGGGTGTATTTTTTTTTTTTTTTTTTTTGATTGGAGGTTTAACGGCCACCGTGAGCAACTCAATGGGCTATAAGCAGTCGCCCGTCCCTAATTTAGGGTCACTGGTTCCAGGGAAGGGAGAGAACCAGTGCCGTAAGACAAACACAACATCCATGCCTCACCAGGATTCGAACCCGGACTCCGTTCGGACGAATGATCAGAGGCCATCGCTTAGACCACTGCGCCACCGAAGCGGCTGGGTGTATTTCATGGCTGTAATCTAGTATTTCACGGCTTAATCTGATATCTTAGTAGACGTAAAATTTCATTAGGAAATTAATGCGCCTCTCCACATATGGATTTTTTCTTAACATCCACTAAAATAACACGATGGCGATAGCGTCGTCTTCAACTAACTGGTACCATGAGAGACACAGCAAGTGTTGCTTCTGCGCATGCGCAGTCCCGATGCTTCCACCTGCTGTTGGGGGTTGCATTGGTTGCCAGCAACGGGCCACTAGTGGCACTTGCTTGGAGGCCCACAATTCACGGCGATGCTGCAGGGCCATCAATGGCTCGCCAACTGATAGCGCTGCCACCAACGGACCACTACCGGGCCGTGAGCGGCAGATTTCAGCCACCAGTGACCCATCACTGCCAGCTGGTGGCCAGCAGTTTCCCAGCACTTGTGTTTTTGCTGGGTAACAATGCTAGCCTATTCAAAGTATTGTCCATCACTTTCTATACATTTCCACCATCTTTGAACCTATTTGTAAAATCCATTTTGGAAAAATTCATGAAGCTGTCATTTCACCCATGAGTTCACAGCCAGTTTAACGTTTGTCACATCATCGAACCGTTCCCCACGAAAGGTGTTTTTCAGAGGCAAACAGAAAAAGTCTGAGGGAGCCAAATCAGGACTGTAGGGGAGGGAGCATCACCATCCACCCCATTTTGGCAATAGTCTGTGAAATCTCCATTGAGGTGTGGGGACGTGCATTATCATGGTGTAAAACAACACTATGTAGTGGAATGTCACGTCTTTTTTCTGATAACTTCCTTTAGCTTCTTCAATGTCTGCACATAGTGAGCACTGTTTATTGTTGCAACTCCAGAATGGTGACACGACGATCAGCTGTGACGAGTTCTTTCACTCATTGCCTGTTGGCACCTGTCACTGCAGTTGCGGGTCTTCCACTGCGTTGTTTTTCTGACACTGAATTTTCTCTCTCAAAACCTCTTCATCCATTTTTGGACATTGATATCAATTATGCAGCTCCATACACCACCAGGAATCTTCTGTATATTTCTGGAGCCCCACATCAGCCTTTTTCTAGGAATTCAATAACGGCTCGCTGCTTTTCTGTCATTCATGATCTTTATTTCCGATTCTGAAAAAATTCGTTCCCACAGTGGTAACATATCATCACAGTACATGCCAGTAATTCATGCATCAAGAACAGGTTAATTACATAAAAGACATCTTATATTCTGGATCAAATCCCCAAAAAGTTGATCACCATGAGAGAAATACCGGCTCTACCTCCAAGCTGAGATAAGACAAGAACATAGTGACCAAATAGAAAGAAATTAAAAAACAAAAAAATGCAATACACACTCCACTAATGATCTCCAGTCTACTTGTGCATTTCTACACAAATAAGTCACTGTTTAGTTTGTCTCTGCAAGAACACTGAGGGAGAACTATCTGTGTGTCTGCCAAGCAAACAGTGGTGAAAGTAGATCTGTTTTAAAGGGAACGCAATGTTCAGCATTTCAAGTCTGGAAAAATTTACATCATACGCACACACATTTCATACTTCTGTGTTCTCATAAATATACACATAAATACAAAAATAAAAATTTTAATGAATAAAAAATAAACCCTAATAAATTTGAAATTCACCTTAAAATGTCTACATCACAAAGCGCGAGTTACGGATTAGCTGAAGGAGTTTCATTTTTCTTAATGACCTAGCTGAAAAACAGTTACAGTTTTCCTACCTGAATGCACACAGTAATTATTCAATTCATTGACACAATGCGGCATGAAAACAACAAAAACTACACACCCCAGTATCTTAAATTTACAAAGGAACACCTCACAAGGCGTTCCTTTCAATGTTTAAGTTACCAAAGAAACCGCTCTGCTGTTAGATGCCGTCTTTCCCGGAATTCAAATTTAGTGCGACCTTGTTCAGCAGCACTATTACTAGTTCAATATTCTGTCCCGTGGGAAAACATATGGGATGATATGAAAACAAAAGGGTTTAATGCGAGCATCCTCTATAAGTTTTTAGCTAGAGTCTGAAGGACAAAATTTATTGTTTCGAGTTAAAAGCTCTAAAAATTGCAAACTCAGAGAGAAAATTTTCAAACAAAAATCTTAAACAAATTATGAATAGAATTCATAGATACAAATAAACAGCAAGCCCAAATTTCCTTTGTATAGTTTAGCAGCACGTTTTTTTGTTTTGTTTTTTAAATTTCTATGTACATGTTCACAATTAGTTTATTTAGGGGAATGTCATTCCTCTCACCAATTTCTTAAGGGAACACAGTTCCCGCCCACTTTCACCATTGCATGTCAATCTATTAAACAAACAAGTCACTGCTTAGTTCATAAACGTAACGAATACTTGCTATCTCTATATACTCTCTGGCTCCCCACACATTTCACTGCAATAATGCTCAAGTTCATTCTTTAAGTCTTGTAAGCACATGGCTGGAAAAAAAATGATGGTTTAGTCTTCTCAAAACCCAAACCCACATCACACTGAAAGTTTCTGAGAGAAATTCTAAGCAAATAAAATGGAAGAATACATTCTGTGTGGGTCTAGAATTCTGATGCATTTTCATTTAGCTAAATATGAAACAAATACTTGTTTCTCCTAATATTTTATGTTGTATGTTACATTTTTAGAGTTACAAAATATGTTTAATAGTGCTTTTGTGTCAGTAATGAATTATAACCGAGTTTCGTAATTATGGAACCATTATAGCAGGCTGTTCTGTCACTGAAAAGCAAGAGAAGAAATATGAAATCTGGACATCCATAAATATCAAATGTAGAACCTTCAGTGAAATAATGAATCAGATGATCTAACACCTTAACACCCTAGTAGTGGCGGCAACCATTTTTCTCCACAAAGCAGCAACATGTTGGTCTCAAATGCATCAGACTGGCTGTTGGAACAATAAGGAAATGTCTTTACTGGGTTTTTCTCAGTGTGTGTGTGTGTGTGTGTGCACTACAAAATCCCAGCAACCAATAAACCTTTCAACAATAAAGAAAAAAAAACCCATCCTAAGACGGAGTTCTGGAAGAAACTTTAAGAGATTGTTGTCTAGCAGATAATGTACCACAAATGGTTGCTCTTCACGACACATTTTTCAGTTCTTCACCTTTAACTTTTTCATAGTGTACATTGTGTATGTGTACACTGTCCTCCAGCATGCATTGTGAAATGTCAGTTTAACTTCCTGCCTGCAAAGTTCCACTCTGATCTCTCTGTTGTCCAAACTTTTTTGTTTGTTTGGAGGTTTAACGACACCCAGAGCAATTTGGACTACGAGTAATTTCCCATTCCTCGTTTAAGGTCACAGGTTCCAAGGAAAAGAGAGAGCCAGCACCGTAAGACAAACACAACAACCATGTCTCCCAAGATTCGAACCTGGACCCATCTCGGATGAATAGTCAGAAGCCAGTGCTTAGACCACTGTGCCACCAGCCCAGACATTTTTATTGCAATGCACATAGAAACAACAGATCAGCATGACCATTATAAAAAAATCATAGCAATCCTCCGAAAGAACTACAATGGCATACTTGGATTTCTAGGGGAGAGCAAGCTTTTCATCTTACCTCACTGAATGTGTGCTGATGATGAAATGATTCAAATGATTAAATGTATACAGTGGAGCACATATAACAGTGCTTATAAATTGATTCCAATTCAAAAAAAAAAAAAAAAAAAAAAAGAAAGGCTTAAATTTTTAATAAGTACCCTTCATTGTGCATTAGTCATGTAAAAACTGAAAAATTATATAAAAGCTGTAGAGGAATCCTGCAGGGCAATAAAAGATTACTCATTTAAAAAATGCAACTGCACCTGATCATGCACTTAACAGTTACATGGGATTAACAATTCACTAATGCTGACTCAAAAACAATTTTACACACGATTCCCAGTTTCAAAACAATATTTAAACATTAAGTATTAGGAGTAACCTCAATCTGTATTGTATCTAATAAGATATTTCATCTGACTCTTTTGGGATAGTCTGACTCTGGTTAGCTCAGCACATGCAACTTCTTTTTTGATGTAGCCACCCTGAAGGAAATTAAAAACAAATACCATGTTCCATTTTATCACATTTGATTGTAAGTTCTTCCCAGAAAGAGAGAGATTGCTGCCAGAACTGTATAAAAATAAAATGTATCTGCATACGCAACCATTGAAACAGAAAACTTGCTGCAAACCTGCAAAACGTGATAAAAATAGAATAAGATAATTTAAAGAAAAATTAACAAAACAATAAACACACATAGCACTATGGATTGTTGGCACCACAGCGTAAAGCGAACGCACTTAGCTAGTTATCAAGAGATCTGGGGTTCGATCCCAGCGGTGTTGAAGAACATTTTTTTGGCTGCTATGTGTTGGTTAAAGAAAAACATGGAAAGAGCGATGACTTTGTCTATTTACATTGCCTCCATGTATTTGTCTATTACATTGCCTCCATGTATTTGTCTATTACATTGCCTCCATTGATTTTAAGGTGGAAGAGGCATTGGGAGAGTACCAATTTGGATTTAGAAGAGTACTAGGGATGCGATTGGCACCATGAGATTCTTGGCTGAAATAATGATCGACAGGGGGCGCTCCCTCTACATATGTTTCATTGATTATGAGAAGGCCTTCGATGGAGTGACTTGGACAAAACTTTTTCCAATTCTAGAGAGACTCTGCGTGGATAATAACAGTATCCAGCTTATCAAAAATCTCTATGTAAATCAGGAAGCACTGATTTCAATTCAAGAGGGAATGACTGATCCAGTCCCAATAAATAAAAATGTAAGGCAGGGATGCTTGTTGTCACCTGGCCTTGGGGAGCACCAGTGAAGGAGTTTGGGTTAATGGAGAGAGAATTAAGGCCATTAAGTTTGCTGATGGCCAGGCAATTGTTTCAGGATCAGCCAAATCATTACAGCACATGATGTCAAAAATACACAAAAATGCAGATATCTATGGAATGAAGATAAATAAAAATAAGACAAAACTAATGATAATTGGGAAGGATCCAAAACAGGCTTTCCTTAAAATTGAAGGACAATGCATCAAACAAGTTAAATCATTTCGCTATTTGGATCAAATTATTACTGAAGATGCAAGATGTGAAAGGAAATTAGAATGAGACTGGGGATGGCAAAACGGCTTTTAGAGAGAATCAAGGACTACTGCATGACAGCCAAAAATATAGATCTAAAACTGAGGAAGAGAATTTTAAAGGCATATGTTTGGCCAGTAGCTCTCTACGGTTCTGAGACATGGACATTTACAAAGAGAGAAGTGAAAAGGCTGGAGGCATTCGAGATGTGGAACTATAGAACAATGGAGAGAATAAGCTGGCTTGATAGGAAGACTAATGAGGAGGTCCTGGAGAGAGTGGGAGAACCCAGGAATCTGATCAACATGTTAAAAAGAAGAAGAATGTTATGGATGAGACACACATTGCGCCATGGAGGCCCAATTCTGAAAGATTTGGAAGGAAAAATTCAAGGCCAGATAGGAAGAGGACGGCCAAGGAATGGTTTTGTGGCACAATTACTTCAAGACACCAATACTAGGATATACTATGACTTGAAGAGAACGGCGGAGAATAGAGAGGAATGGAGAGAGACAGTACATTTACTGAACAACCAGTCCTTGGACTGAGTAACCAAGAAGAAGTGTATTTGGAAGATTTTCACAGTTTCTCTCGCCCTTTGGATTTATTAGCTATAATTAATAACTTGTGCTGTTAAGCCCCACCAGATGGAGACATCTCAGTTGCTGAGTCGATCCCTACAGATTTGTGAAGTCAAGTGCTGACAGATAAACATACATAGCACCGTGGATTGTTGGCACCATAGCGTAAAGCGAACACACTCTGCTAGTTATAGAGAGATCTGGGGTTCGATCCCAGCAGTGTTGAATAACAATTTTTTGGCTGCTGTGTGTTGGTTAAAGAAAAAGTGGAAAGAGCGATGACTTTGTCTATTTATAATAAATAATTATTAGAACATTACAGATTCCAATGAGGACAAAATAAGTACATTACAATTGTATGTGCAGCAATGTGTATGAAATGGATCTCTATGGCAAAATATTAAAATATTGGACTATGAACCTCATAAAAACAAGACTAATTAAAGAATTTTTTTATAACCAGAAAAACAGTTCCATTAATGAACCTTCAAAAATTATAAATAGCATTTTCAACAACTGAATTCAAAAATAGTAGACTTACAAACTACATAAGGAAAATACTTTAATAACTGGCAACCGCAAGAGGAACCTGGCAATAGAATTTAAATTCTTTCTGTGTAAACGAAACTTTTGATAGAGTTCCTATACATTGAGAAGTAAAAACAAAAGAACTAAGAAGATGTGAAAAATAATTGATGTTCAAGTTAAAATAGAATTAAGGATATTAAAAAGAACTAAGAAGATGTGAAAAAGTAATTGATGTTCAAGTTAAAATAGAATTAAGGATATTAATCTGAGTAAAGCCTTGAGTGTTTTAATTACAGTAAATAATTTTTTTTTAATCTAAAAGCAAAAACTATTTGCAAAATCTGCTAATAATTTGGAAACTATCTGAATATGTCTACATTCTGCTACTCTGATTGCTGGCTGCTATTGCTAATCATGCCAAAGGTAGGCCCATCTATTATTGCCCATCTATTCAGATCATTACTAAGACCTACACATCCCAAAACTCTCATGATAAAGCAGAGCTTACATTATATTAAACAAAGATCCTCGCTCTTTCCACGTTTATAAGTGAGTCACGGAAAAATTCTCATCGGCCGCCACCGGAGCCGAACCCAGGGTCTTCCAGTTACGCGCCGGATACGCTTCGGCTACACCACAGCGGCCTCGAATTCCTCCAGACTCACACACGCTAAATGCCAAGCCAATTTGGCAGGTTGCTTCTTGGAGCCCCGCACAATGCTAGCGCGTAACTGGAAGCTACAAATAAACAACAAAGGAGTACACAGACTCAACACGTAATAAAATTTTGTGGATCATTACCATATATACCGGAGATCACAACTATTATGAAGAAAATGTAAAAAATTTTACCTAGATTTTGGTGTATGAATGAGAGATATAACGAAATCTCTTAGTAACTATCACAGAAAGACCCCAATCTTACAAAAAGCGGGTGTCTACTCTATACCAATAATAAATAATCAAAATAAAATTGTCAACCAACATATAGGCAGTACAAAAAGAAATATTAAAATTAGATTGACTGAACACATGAAGAACTGGAGCAGAAGAGAGAATAAAACAGCACTTATTGACTTCTGTTTGGATAATCAATGTGTACACTATTGGGAAGAAATTGCAATATTAAACCAGCAGAATAATATGAGAACAATACAAGTAGCAGAAGCAGTATTAATAAATAAGACCAAACCATTTAACTGCAATAATAACAGCCCATATGACCTTTCGTATGCTTGAAGGAACCTGATCGAAACTGAGAAGAAATTGAATAGGGAGAGGAGAGAGAGGAAGAGAAAAAGGAAGGGTGAGAATAGCATAGATGAAGATAAAGTTGATGTGACCTGACACTAGATGGCATTGGCAATGGGTTACACGAGGAACATGTGCACTGTGGACACGAGACTTTCAGATAGCAGACTTCGACAGAGGGTGTGAAGCCTCCGTTGAAAACGCCAGGGTAGAGCCTAGGTGAAACGCACGTTCGGCGATTGAGACTGTGGACGGTATGAGGTGGTGTATATAATAATTTTAACTAGAATCTTTCAAAGCTTTTAAAAAAAAATTATGAACCTGACCTAACTTGAAGACTTCCTCAGCAATTCTACGAGAGTGCAGCATTGACGAGATAGCCCTAATGGCCAAGTACAATGTGGAACTTCAAGTGGTATGTAAATAGTAACTCTTAACTCAAGAATCTTTAATTATTTTCTGGAAACCTTTACCCATTCAATATGATGTCGACACAGCCAGAACGGAGTTAACCCTAACATTTGGACATAACCGAAGTAAGGTACAACTTATGACGAAATTGCTCTCGACCAAACCCTAACCATATTGAAGCAAGATACAACTTTGGACAAAGAAACTCTCAATAACTACTGACGTCGGACTGAACACGCACTTCCGTGAGTAACATTTTTAGGACTTTTAACCGATTTATATTTTAATTGAATAAGTTAATGCACCACCACAGACTGTATCCACTTTACAGAATGTGTAAAACAGAATTTACAGACGTCAAAAGCGTCTTCCTGAAGAACCTTGTGGTCACGTAATGGTATGTGAACTTTATGATAGAATCACACGAGATATAAGGAAGGTTGGAAGCCGGTCAAAGTCAACGGATACTAGTGTCCGCCATTGGAGTGAGCCGAAGTGTAGTTGCACGTTTGTGGAGTCTGTTCCAAGAGATGGGAAGTGTTTGAAGACGTCCTGGTCAAGGTCGTCCATGAGTTACCACCTCAAACGTCGACCGTTATTTGTCAGTAACAGTCCTTCGAAACAGGGGTCAAAATGCCACCCAGCTGCAAAGAAAACTTTTAATGGCAACCGGAAGAAGCATATCGACACAAACAATTCGTAGACGCCTTTGCTAATGTGGATTGTATGCACGTAGGCCAGTTGTTTGTGTCCCACTGACCTCCCGACATCGTATGGCTTGAAGAAACTGGGCTGAAGAACACTGTGATTGGGGACCTGCCAAGTGGAGCCAAGTTCTCTTCTCCGATAAGTCCAGATTCAGCCTAGAGCCAGATAATCAACAACTTCTGATCTGGAGAGAACATGGCACACGATACAATTCAGCGCATATCCAAGAAAGATCGAGTTTTGGTGGAGGCAGTGTGCTTGTTTGGGCAGGGCTAAGTGTAGGTGGGCGTACTGACCTGTACGTCATCCAGAATGGGACCCTGACTGCTCAAAGGTACAGGGACAAAATCTTAGACCCTTGGTCGTGCCTTGTATTGCTGCCATCGGCAATTCAGCCATTTTTATGGATGACAACGCCCGACCTCATCGAGTGTGCCTTGTGAATCAGGTGCTTGAAGAAGAAACAATAGAGCATATGGAGTGTCTGGCATGTTCCCTAGATTTGAATCCGATCAAACATGCTTGGGACACATTAGACAGATGCATTGCTGCTAAACCACAATCTCCGTTGACTCGCCTTCAGTTGACAAATGCCCTTCTTGAAGAGTGGGGAAGAATCTCACAAAACCTCCTCGACCACCTGATCAATTCAATGCCCCACAGGTGTGAAGCCGTCTTTGCACGTTCGAGGTGACCACATACCTTATTAGACAGATGACAAAGTTCGCCAATGCTTATTTTCTTCTCCAAAAGATATGGGTAATAATGATTTTTTTATGGCACCAGGTGTGTTTCCTGTAAAAATGATCTTTGTTACAGTAAAACATGATTCTTCACCTGTTCAATCCTTTATTTTCTTGTCCCTTTCATAAATATATTTTTATATTGTGCTGCATATTTACCAGCAGTTGTCTGTTCTAGCTAAATCACCTGCTCTCCCTAATTTTGTTGAGCAGCGTATATATAATCTGCAGCATTTTTCACACCATACTTATAAGTAAATTGTTGTGAACTATTTCAAATCTCTCTCTCATTTGCCTTTCGGCTTTTTGAAGCACATGTACACATAATGAACTCAACGTTTTTAACTTTCCTACTGACACATACACACAGCGCTGCACATACTTCAACAGTTTGTGCACACTGAGAATACGAGGTTATCTGTTTTACATATATATGTTGTTCTGCTTTCCCTCTTCCCAACAGGCATGGGAAGTCAATAAACCAGTTCAGAGGAGTTCCTTTCACTTGTTGTAGTACCAAAAAGATGGGACCATGCATTCATGATATCGTAGAAACGGCTCGGCCAGGCTACAAGGCAGCTAAAGGAAAAATGTTCTATTCAAAAGGTTGTGGAGAAGCCATAACTGGAGACATTCAGGCAGTCCTGAGAGCGATTTCATTATGGAGCCTAATTCCATTTTGGATTGAGGTAAGCTTGCTTTCTATTTAGGCCATGTCAAATGTCCTCAGTCAAGGTCACCCTGGTCATTTGCGATTTTATTTTTTTAATGTTGCATTCAATTAGTGTTTAATTACTGTTTTTCAGGGACTGGATGCTGATGACCTAAAATTTCCTAAAAAAATGTCCCTAAAAAATGAAAAAATGCCCTAAAATTTTGAAGGAAAAATGCCCCTAAAACAGTTTGTATTATATTTTTTCAAAATTATAAATTAAATAACTTCAATCTTAGACAATTCATAAACTAGAATTTTGTCTTTTCTTTATAAAATGCACTATAAAACCTCAGAAGAAACGAAAAAAGTGAGTGAATGCCTGTTACATATGAAATGCAATGATCTGTACTTCACTTGCAAGTACATCACAACTGCACTGAATAATTAGATGTTTTTACCATTGTCAAAAGTGAAAGATCACCTATTGTCTGAAATCATGTTCTTATACCTTGAAAAGCTTATCGCAACATCTACAGATGTGATTCGGGCATACTTGAAGAAAACAGATTCACTTATGGGTAATTCTTCCTCAATTTCAAATGTTTCTGCTTCTCCAGTTAAAATATCAGAATTTTTTAAGTCTAGAATTCAGCAATTTTTTTCTAGAGCATAGTTTAATTCTGCAACAAGAGTGCCCTATCTTACTCTTGGCCTTTTTTAGTACTTAAACATCATCAATGTAGCCAATTGCATCAACGAGTTCCATATCTTGTTTTTCTAAGCACTTAATAATGGAAGATAAAATGCTGAAGTTTATATTTATATATGCCAAATTTCCTTCTATTTTTTCCTGAGAGAACACACCTAGTGCAATTTAAACAGATGCTGCATCCTCTGGTTCAAAGTCATTTACTATAGATACTTCATGTATATCTTCCATATAAGGAAGTCACAAGTTATATGTGGTTAAAATACATAATACATTGAAGATTCAGTATCTCTTTTAGAATTGCTATTACGCACGTTAAAATACGGACATGTGATTATGGTGGTGAAGTTATTTATGATGTTTATTATTGAAAAAATAAAGACTAAAAGAAAGCAAGAGCAATTAATCACATATATTCGTCCAGAGGTCGTTTTTGTTCGCATACCACCGTAGTTCCGCAAGTTGTTTGGTCTCAGGTGTTCAGCGGCTATGCATTGCAAAAAGTCCGATAGTGACTATAATATGGTGTTTAGCAATGTCAAAGTAGTATTCGACCCAAGGAATCTTGTTATATATTGTATCGTAAGCTCAAAAGAATAATATAACCGAGAATGAAAACCCTGTAATGACGCATGTCACAAGCAGGTTAAAAGGCTAACAATGAACAATCCAAAAGAACTATAGCAAACGAATCTAAAAGGAATTTATGAAAATCTTTTTGACATTAGAAACAAGTTTGTCCATATCTGGATAATTTGCCTAAATTTCCTCAGCAATCCTATGTAATGCATGGGCAAGGCAAGTGACATGCACCAGCTTTGGAAAAGCCTTTAATTGCTTTTCCAGCTTTTACTATATAATTCTGCAGCATTCATTAAAAAGAGAAGAAAGTTGTTGTGTTACACTCCGTTTGGACACAAAAGATTGAGAGATTTATCAAATAGCTGATAAATGGTTGAATGCTTAACTTTTTCAAGTACTTCCAAATTCAATAAAAATATTTTACCAGGACAATCCGACTCAAGTGTCCCTATTGTGACATTGGCAACAGGACATCCATTCGCCAACATCATTTGTTTCATCAATTGACACAATTTCTTTTCTTTTAATGGTTCTTTTAATTTGTCCATTGTTTCATCGTAGCACTCTTTTAGTTTTTAACCCCCCCTCCTTAAGTGTAGATTCGTCAAGTATAAATAACGTGTCCAGTGTGTTTCTCCAAGAAATACCTAAATTTTGGATTATTCAGTTTTTTTGAATGGTATATTTGCTGATATTAGAATATCACACAGCTTTTCATAAAATGGCGAGTTTTCCAATGGTGTTTGATGAGTTGCATTGCACAAACAAAACTTACGATGCTCCTATGGCTTTTCTTTGCAACCTCAAGACCTCTATAATGTTTATTTCTTCCAACATGTTGTGTGACAGTAAATCTTTTCTCTGCTGCAACTTGAACTATACACACTTTGCAAAAGAGAATTACTCCAGCTGTGGAAAAAATATCTTCTCCAAATTCTGTAACTAGTTTTCGTAAATGGCAAGATTTGGCAGGTTTGCACTTACGCATGAACAACTACTACTTTTCTTTCCAAATTGAAAGAGATTTCCCACAAGTTCTCATATCCAGGAGAAAGATTGCAACCTAAAATCTAGTCAGAACCAGTTACCATAACCTGTTCTGCCAGGTAGTACATAAAGGGATTGGAATGTCAGCAACAGAACAAGAAGCTCTGAATTTTAAATCTTTTGTTCACTCCCACATTCCCTTTCAAAAGTGGACAATGGGGATTCTCTTTCCCCAAAACTAGTTAGCACTAAATGGGATCTTGAACAGAGTTGCCAGAATGAGCTACTTTTTTTTTTTTTTTTTTTTTGCTTTAGTCATTTGACAATCATGGTTTTGAGTTTTGCAATTTGAAAGGCATAATCCTTATGAAAATTTACTTTTATTAAAAAAATTACCTAAAACAAAAACCATGCTCTGAAAATACAAAGAAAAAAATGCCCAAAAATGCAAATGTCATCTAAGTCCAGGTCCTGTTTATTTCAATGGATGTCTAAATTTTTCTCCATTGTGTTTAATGCTGTTGTCTTTTTGGAAACATTAGTACTTGGAAAAAGGCCATGGAAAGTAGGCTGGTTGTGAAACAGTAAAAGCAAAATCCTGTAACGAGTTGAAAAGAACAACAGAAATACAGCTTGGACGCGAGGTGGTTTGAAGAGTGAGTAGAACCTTGCAAAGCACATGTATGTAAACCAAGCGCGGATACAAGGGGGTGGCCATGCCCACCCCCTTGAGCTGTAGCATCAGGGAGAAAGACCATGCCCAGGACCTTAAAATATAAGTTTTTTATCATTTAGTTTGTATTATGCAAATACATTGTTTACAGTTGCAGTGATTGGCTGTTTGAAACCCTTGAGTGGATAGTTCGATGTTGTACATCTTTTTGCTTTTTTTTTTTTAATCTTTCTCTGGAGGTGAAATGTAAAACTCTTTCTTTTTATTAAAGAAGTGACATTATTATTTAGGAATTTCTGAGAGAGTAGACAAACTGTCATTCGGAAAGGCATTCTCTCCCGTCTCCCGCACGTGCGTTCATCCCAGGTGGCAAGTGCAGAAAATGATTCATCTACTTTGATCATGCTTTCGGTTTTGCAAAACAAAATCTGTCATTGCGATAGCCATTATTTGGGCGCTCCGTTATTTGCCCTCACCCTTCCTCTTCTTTTTCCAGGTTACTTCCTGTACAATTCAGGTGGCTTGTGATCCTCCATTCCAGTAGTTCATCATCATCTCCTTGTCTGCCCCCTTCTAACTAATACGAGTAATCTGTTGAATTTTGATTTACTGTATGCTCGCGCTGTACCCCAAATTGGATTAGATGATTTTCTTTTGTGGAAATAAGAAGGTATTTACACTACTATTTCTCTTGTAGGATAAGCCAAATCGGGGAGAGGGCAGAGGGATGTGTTAAGCATATATTAGTTATTTAACATAGCTACGGCATGGCGCTTAAACCAAAGAAGCGACAAAAAACTTTAGATTTTTTGTAAAATCAACAATTGAAACTTCAGAAACGAAAGACGTACCAAAAGTTGCACATTCATCAAAAAATTTGCCTTCAATAGACTTAAACTTGGGAAGTGCAGATGCACTTCCATCAACTTCGACAGACCACACTTTTTTTTTTTTTTTTTTTTTTTGAGGTTTAATGACCACCGTGAGCAACTCAATGGGCTATAAGCAGTCGCCCGTCCCTAATTTAGAGTCACTGGTTCCAGGGAAGGGAGAGAGCCAGTGTCAAGACCACACTTTACCTGTGCAATTTGAAAGTGAATACGAAAATGATATTGATCTTTATTGCTGGTAATAATAAAAAAAATAAGCGATTTTAGAAGAAACAAGCTTTTGGAAAAACCATTTTGTCCACCGAAAAATTATGTTTTTCCATTCTCCGAGCACAATAAAAAAGATAAAATTGTGAAAAGGTACTTAAATCGAAGTCATTTGGAAAAATACCCGTGGTTAGTGTATTCTCCATTAATGAAAGGAGTTTACTGTAAATATTGTTCATTGTTTGCTCCAAACGTTGTAGGTGATAGTGGATGCCAAACTCAATCTGGGAGTTTAGTTTCAAAACCTCTGAAAACATTTTTTTTTTTTTTTTTTTTTTGATTGAAGGTTTAACAACCACTGTGAGCAACTCAATGGGCTATAAGCAATCGCCCGTCCCTAATTTAGGGTCACTGGTTCCAGGGAAGGAAGAGAGCCAGTGCCGTAAGACAAACACAACATCCATGCCTCACCGGGATTCGAACCCGGACCCCTTTTCGACGAATGATCAGAGACCATCGCTTAGATCACTGCGCCTGAAAACATTTTTGAAGCTCCTTGGTAATAATGGAATGTTAGAGAATCACCAACGTAGTAAGTATCACAGAAATTCAGTTCAGTCGGCAGAAGAATTTGTGAAAAAATTTAACAAACCGCAAAACGAAATTCGTAATATGTTATCTACATCTCGATTAATACAAGTTGAAGAAAATCACAAAAGGTTGCTTCCAATTATTGACACTGTAATTACACTGGAAAGGCAAAACATATCTTTCAGAGGCCACAGAGACTATGGCAGTTTATTAGATACATCGCAACGCAGTAGTATAGCGAATGAAGGGAATTTTCGAGAAATTTTAAAATTTAGAGTACGGGGTGGAGATACAGTTCTGGAAAACCATCTCAAAAGTGCCAAGGCTAATGCAACTTATATTTAAAAAACAACACAAAATTCCATTATTCAATGCTGCGGTGAAGAAATTATGAAAAATATTAAAGGATTTCTTTCCGATGCAAAATATTATTCCATATTATTTGATGAAACTACTGACATATCTACCATATCACAAATGAGTATTATACTGAGATATGTTTAAAATCGGAAGTCAGGGAAGATTTTATTGGATTTTTCGACTTGCATGAAGTAAATTATGCATCAGAATTCTCTTTAGAGATCGAACCCAAAATAGACTGTGTATTATTAGGAAAAACTGTAGTTAAAATTCTGCATCAAAATAATATTGACGTAAAAGCATGCGTTGGTATTTGTACCAACAGCTGCAATGTTATAATGTCTGAAGTAAGAGGAGCAATAAGTGAAATTCAGAAATCAGCCCTGCTTGCTGTGAGAATACAATGTTATAATCATTCATTGAACCTATCTTTGTCCAAATGCATAGAAGTGCAGGGTGTACGAAACTGTTTTGGAGTAATGAAAGAGGTCATTCCTTTCTTTCAATGCATCAGCAAAAAGAAGTTTCGTTCTGAAAAGTATCTTGCAATCGAAGTTAAGTAGTGTATGTGACACTCGCTGGGTGGAACGGCACGACACTACCCTATACTTCGAAAGCAATATTGTCCTTATCATTGAAACATTAAAGAGCATCGCTGCATGGAATGACACAACTTCTGCAATTAAAGCTGCTCTTTTATTAAATACCCTGTTAACGAGCCAATTTTTAGTATCACTGAAATGCATAACCCCTATTTTCTCTTCTACTGCTGTACTCAGTAACTTGTTTAAAAAAATAATCTCTAGAACTGTCTTCAGCAGGAAATTGTATTAAAGATCTTCTCTCTGTGCTGACTTTGTTAAGAAAAAACGCAGACGCAGAATTCAGTAAAATATGGAGAAAGTTGTCTAATTTGGCTAATGCGTTGGAAATAAACATCGAAAACCCTAGACTCGCAGTAAAACAAACCACAAGAGCTAACCATCAGTCTAGTACGAAATTTTTTTTAACAAACCGCAAAACGAAATTCGATATAGTATATATATTCCAATACTTGATCTAATTATACTTGATTTGAAGACATGTTTCAATGAGGACACACTAAGTGCTTTCAAGTTGCATGCATTATTACCTGAAAATTTGTTGAAAGCTGAGGATGATGATTTAAATGCATCACTGTCTGAACTGTGGAAAAAAATACTCAACGTTAGTCAGTTTAATCCCTTAAATTCGGATATCTGCTTAAAATCTGAAATAGCCATGTGGAAAGAAAAGTGGATTCGGGAATCCATCTGTAACGAAAACGTACCGAATACATTAACAAGACATTTTTAATTCATGTGATGAAGATATTTACCAAATTGCCACATTTTATTAAGAATATTATTAAGTTTACCGATAAGTGTCGCCAGTGTGGAATGAAGTTTTTCGGTCCTCCGTTGGATGAAAACTTGGCTAAGGAGCCGTATGAGTGAAGAGAGAATTTTGGGGCTCGCTCTATTACACATTCATCGAGATATGAATATTAATCTGGAAGAAGTATTGAATCGATTTGCCACATCATGTCAGCACAGATTGGATTTTGTTATATAAAAAACGTGGAAACCTAATTTTATACCTTCCTTGTGTTACCTCGACAAGTTCATTATATAATAAAATATAAGTATTAACCATAAGGGGGAACATTTGTTTCCCACCTAATTTGGAAGAACTGCAAAGCTACCAGAGGTGCTCTCCTTTACAGTGTCAGTATCCTCTTCAGAAATTATATTTTCATCTGGAACCATTTTATTTCTATACTGACATTTAAGCCTTCATTTAGGTTTAATTTACGATCAATAACTGAATTTATAATGTTTAAACATTTCTCATCATCGATGGACTTTAAATGGGCTACAAATAAAATGAAGTTAATGCTGAAAACGCCAATCGAGTGGATGTCTTTGGGTAAGACATAATATAAATTTGGTAGATATTGAATATTTATTTAAACTTTTCTGCTTAAAGAAAATTATGTGTAGCATATTTGATGTCCAGGGAATTATGCAAACCTGGAATACCAAGTTCACATCCCGGCATTGCCACTACTGACTATTCGCCGTGCTTCGGAAAGCACGTTAAGCCATTGGTCAACTGTACACGATACACAAGTTTTAGTCTGTCTGTGAGCAGGCACGTAATTAAAGGGAGGTCGAGTGCACTCCACATGCGTACTTCCAGGGGTCGCGCTGGCTCTTTTAAAGTGTTCGCCAAATACAATTTTTATCGCCAAACTGTTATAACAGTACAACAATGTAATTGCCAAAGCTCTTTTTTCCATTCCCAAAACGATTTTTCTTTCGCAAATTGCGATCGGTAGCGCGACCCCTGCATACTCCCATTAAACCATTGATATATGCGAATGCGTTTTATGTATGCTTTTCTTTTAAGAATTGTGCGCTTCAGATATATTTTGTTGCACCCCCCCTCGTTAGAAGTTTTATAAATATAGTTGGGTCTGAAACTAAATTCACCCCAAAAAGTAACAAGGTGTTTTTTTTGGAAATTAAATATTTTTGGCTCATGCCTCCCACCCCCCACCCCCACCCAGAAATTTTCTAGATCCGCCCCTGATGTAAACGTATTATACACTGCTGGACAATCGCTAAGGACGGATCATAAACGGCTATATAGCGCATAATAAAGTAAGTGTGGTTGGATGCCAAGTGAAATAAAATAATGTCAGAATGCCAGGACATTACAAGAAAGACAATTTATTGTGCTCTGAAATCCAGAAGGCTTTGGAACGTGTTCAAGGGACAAACAGGCCATTTTGTGCAGAATAAGTAAACGTGAAAAAAATGCAATTACCGTCCGCAGGCGTTCCGGCGTAAGATGTCAATACGGGATATGGCCACCTGGAGGGCGATGTAAGATTCCACACGTCGTGTCATGCTTTGCACAACATTATCAAGCAGCTGTTGGGGTAATTTATCCCATTCCTCTGTCAGTGCACGGATGAGGGAGTCCTTGTTTGTTGGAGGGCATTGGCGACCAGCAAGACTCCTCCCCAAAGCATCCCACACATTTTCAATGAGATTCAGATTTGGAGAACGTGCTGGCCATACGAGGCGTTGAATATCCTCGCTCTCAAGACACTCCTGGACAGCGACTGTTCAACGACATGTTGCGTTGTCGTCCATGAAAATGAATCTATCACCAACAGCACCACGGAACATGCAAACATGAGGTAGCAGAACATCATTAATGTATCGTTGGCCAGTCATAGTCCCAGTTCGAAGCACATAGAGGGACATACGGCCATTGATCATGATGCCAGCCCATACCATGACACTACATGTCGGATATCAGTCCCTTTCCTGTTTGTTTGTTGGACAATATGCAGTACCACTATGACGCCAGATCAGTTGTCGTCGACAATCAGACGATAGACTGTATCTACTCTCATCTGAGAAGAGGACAGAAGACCAGTCGTTATCAGTCCAATTGCCATGTTGATGGCACCATTGCAAACGGGCGGTACGGTGACGTCTGTACAATGGGATGCACACAACAGGATGGCGGGCGTATAGTCCTCCTTCATGCAAACGTCTGGAGACAGTTTTTCGGGAGATCCGCTTGCCAGTAGCAGCCATAAACTGATTTGCTACCTCACTAGCTGTGCTGCGCCGGTGTCTTTTTGTTGATAGCACTATGTACCGATCTTCTGCAGGTTGCGTACTGCGAACACGACCTCTCCTGTGACGTTTGCTACACTCTCCATTTGTTTGAAAGGATTTCTAAAGCCTTGAAACAACACTGTGGCTGACGTCACACTCCCTGGCAACATCTGTTATTTTTTGCCCTTCTTCAATCTTGCCAATAATACGGCCACGCGTAAAATCATCTAGGTGATGTCGGGAAGACATACTGAAAATTGCAAGTTCGTCAATTGATTCTTTCCCTTTCAACTTTGCGTTTGAACAACAACGGTCAATACGCATCAAATCCTTTATATCTCTTATCAGCGCTATGACGTCACGAACAAGTTTGGCAATCCAAAATTTGCATACGCACAACACGTCTTACTGTATCCCGCACTTATGCTAATTTCCACATCTTCCTGCCTTCCATTTGATGGTTGCTATCGTTGCTATTGTCATCCGTCCTTAGCAATTGTCAGGCAGTGTATATATATATATACAGATATGGCAAACAAAAATTATAAATTGAGTTTGAAAGAAACCCAGTCATATGTACGGGGGATTTGATCCCTCCTGAGAAAGTTGAATCAGAACAGTTAATCAGGATAAATATTGGTACTTTGTCAGATCACGATAATTAAATATGATGAACATTTGTATTTTGTTCTCCATGTTGTAAATTTTTGTTAGCCCTTTTGGGTAAATTATTGACCAAACACTGAACACCGTTCATTTTTAAAAGCTACTGTTTTATCAAGGAAGGCTCTTTTTTTTTTTTTTTTTTTTTTAAGCAGTGCTTCATCTTGGATTGTAAGTTTGAATTAACTGCGATAGATCCTGCTTTTCCAATTATCGCAATGTTGTATCAAATACTTTTACCTTTTATGTGAAATACAATTGCAACTTTTAAATTTATCTAGTCATCCCATGTTTGCTTTGAATCCATTAAAATCTAGCTCTATGGCAAATTTATCCACTTTTTCTTTCCAAATAGAACCTGGCACTCACATGCTTCAAATGTGCTACATGATTTGTGTAAACAAAACATGAGAATTTGATCCACCTCACTATACCTTCTTTAACACTAGGAAATTGTCACCTTTTTTTAACAGTTTTATACCTAGAACCATTCTCTTTGCGCACCTTAGCATTGTTTGTTCTCTAATAATTTGCCAGTAAAGTATTTACGGGAATCCCCAAATCAGCAGTAACGTTCTTCTTTTTGCACCTTTTTTCAGTTTTTCCAACAAACTTCTTTTTGTCACTCCATGACAATGTTTGTTTTGAGTTTTGTTTTGCAGGTGATTTAAATGCATACTGGATGGTCAGAATTGATGTATTCTATGGCAATATTTCTGCAAGTGTGTTACAGATTTTAACAACTCCAATGAACATCTAATAAGTCTCCTGTGTGCAATTTGGGACTGGTTCATAGGAAGAGATAGAGCCAGCACCATAGGACAAATACACCACTAATGCCTTATGATCTATGGCAAAAAAAAAAAAAAAAAGATGAAAGAAAAGACAGTATAATCACAGGAACACACATTTTTGCAACAGTATGATTTTGATTTTTAGTTCCTTGAGAAAAATGCATAACAAGGGCAATGACAGAACTCTCTAAACACGGGAATATAGTTTTTGTAATAAGCAATGATCAATCTGCTCTCTTTGCAAGCTAACTGGATCCTGGCTGTTCTTACGAGTGTAAAGAACAAAAGTGTCCATTTACTTTGAGAGTAACAGCCTGCAGTGATAAAATAAAATATTTCATCAAAAATAGCAAACTGCAGTGTGTGAATGATATTGTTAGATATTTTGTTACAAAAGTGAGGAGAAATATGCTTTCAGTTTTTAGAATAAGTGACAAACATAAGCAGTGGTGCTTCTGCAAACAAAGACAATAACTAACACTGTACTCTGAGTAGCCTAAGAATGCACTACTGTGGAAGGTACAGAATAGCTACCTCCACTACGAAAAGTAGTCCCTAACGTTAAGAACCAAAAGGAACAGAATTATTGCTCAGCAGTTAATTGGGCAAAATTGCTATTTAAGACAAATTTTCAAAATGGTAGACAGCATTTTAGAAATAGATTTTATATGAGAAATTACTTAATCAAGAGTACCTCAAACTTTTGGATGCTGACTGTCCAACTAGGAAATGTATGTAACTTGGAGAGGAAGGGGAGACTGGGTGGAAGCCACAAAAAGCCTAACATTCACAACACAAAGACAAGAAATTTACACTTGGAGGGAAATGCAAGGGGGGGGTACTTAAGCAGCCATAGGGGGAGATAGAAAGGAGAGAAGAAATACGATGTAATGAGCTTTGGTTAGGTCATAAAGCCGTAAATTTTTGTGTGCACGTGGGGAGGGAGATTAATGCAGAAGTGTGATGCAGATTCACACCATTTTGCATTTCCCCAGAAAAACTGTGACCTGACTATCCTATCCTACCTTTAACAACGGTACACTTCTGAGTTTCACTTGGAGTATAAAAAAGAAACATGTGGCAAGCATAATTGTGATTTGTCACTGCACCTACAGGTAGTTCTCTAGAAGAGTTAAATGATCTTTGTTTACAAAATGGAGAATGCTTGTTTAAAATCATTCTTGTAGATATTGAAAAGCTCGTGTTTGCTGAACAGCAAAGCTGATATCCTGCTCAGTTCAGCATTAGTTGAATCCTGGCCTTTATAACGAAGGACCTTCATTCAGGCTTTTCATTAATAAAACACCCAGCCTTCGCATGAGATGCAATATTGATTGTGTCCATCACAAAACCAGGAATTTTTGTCTGTTTATTTTGGGGTTTAACAACCACAATGAGAAACTCTAAGGGTCGTGTGAGCAGTCACTTATCCCTAATTTAGGGACCCTGGTTCCAGCGAGGTGTCAGAGCCAGTACCAGATGACAAGCCTACCACCCATGCCTCGAATCTGGGTCCATTTAGAATGAATGATCTGAATTGTGTTCCTCAGACAACTGGGGCAGCCCAGCAACCTTGACTCACAGAGGAGGGGGAGGGGGGGAAGGATAATCTAGTAAAAAAATTCTTCCAACTTGTGGAAAATTCGAGTTATAGGAATAACAAACATGGGAAAGTTTTTCCAGTAACACATATTTCACTTGAATTAGCAGAAATGAGATTTATGAAAGTCCATTTGTACATCATTGTTAATGCTTTTAAGTTATTTAGCTAAAATGCCTAGTTCTTTGCTAAACATAGATTTCAGTTATTTGCATTTTTTAAAACTATTTCTTTTATTGTCTTTGCAGTTGTTGATTGCCATATTGACGAAGTATTTGTACACATCCATCAATAATGCCAACGAAAATGGTGATCCTAAAGGACCTGGTTATGGATACATGATGGAAAAATGTCCTTTAGCTGCATGTTCCGTCCTTGAGTGCGAGATCCAACAAATACAAGCAAAGAAAACTACACAGAGCTCTTCTGATTCTGACTGAACTGAAGAACCACAGCAATGAGAAAAGACATGAAACTTGTTTTGTCATTACACACACATTTCACAGCCACCATGATTAATGCTGAATGAAAAAATATTTCATTTCAAACATGCAGTTGACTGTTGAGCAGGTTTTAAATTTTCCAAAGCAAATGCGAAAATGCTGACTTAAAAAACTTGGAAGGAAATAATTAAGAATACATGACATGTAGCACACTTCGTCAAGAAAGGAATTTATTACCTCAGAACTGCTTATCGAAAATAAAAAAACATTAGACCCATTTACAAGGTGATTTCGATGTTTGGAATTTTACTGTGTGCTACATCATTGCTAAACAGTATCTGATTAAAAAGTACTTCTAATGTGAAGCATGGTTTGTAGTTACTGTGGAATGAGGATCTAAGGCAGCTGTGATTTCAATAGCAATACTGCAGTATGAAATTAGTCAAATTTGGTAGAATCAGAAATTCTTAAGTATTCCCAAAAAACTGACAAACCAATTAAGCTCATGCTGAATTAAAGTACAGTGTCATAGAAAAAATCTTCATACACCTTTTATATATATATATACACTGACGAGCAATTTAATTAGAGATACCTGTCTAGTAACGTTCAGCACCACCTTTCGCCCTGATGACGGCGGCGATACGTCTTGTCATAGACTCGACAAGACACCAGAAGCGTTGGGAAGCCATACGGATCCACGACCCTTGAACAAGCTCCCACAGTTCACAAAGATTTGATGAAGGGGGTCAGAGCCTCGAACATCTCTCTTGAAGGCATCCCAGATGTGGTCGATGGGATTGAGGTCAGGTGACCTAGCTGGCCAAGGAAGCGAGGGCATGTCGGTGGAGTGTTCATCCAACCATTCAGATACAATTCGGGAGCGATGGCACGGTGCATTGTCTTGTTGCAGAACGAGGTCCCCAGTGGGATAAATGGTCGTCCAGGATATCCCGGCAACGTTGACCTGTGAAAGACGATGTCACACGTACCAGGGGTCTCATTTCAGTCCACGTAAACAGTCTCCAGACGAGAATGCCACCCCCACCAGCTTGAAGAGTACCCTGCTGGCAAGAAGGATCCATCACTTCATGTGGTTTGCGCCGCACTCGTATGCTGCCATCCGCATGTACCAACGTGAATCTCGACTCATCAGTCCAGGCAACATTTTTCCACATGTCTAGGGTCCAGTGGCGATGTTCCCGCGCCCATGCTAATCTTTGCACCCTGTGATGTGCGGTCAGCAGTGGTACCCTCGTGGGACGATGGCTTCTGTACTCCACAGCGAGGAGATGGTTCTGGATGGTGTGGCTGCTTACACGTTTTTGTGCACCAGCGTTAAATTGCAGAGTGATTTCTTGCACTGTGGCCCGTCTATCCGCTGTTACAATGCGAACTAGCCGACGATGACCCCGCTCATCCACACGCTGTTGTCCACGACAGTTGGCCCTTGCAGGGATGGTTTTACCGGATTCGATGTACTCACGGTGCATCTGCGACACAGTGGCTCATGAAAATCCCAGTGCCTGCAGGACTTCCGAGATGGAGTGACCCATTCGTCGGGCCCCGACAATTTGCCCATGATAAAATGCGCTTAGATCCTTCGTCTTACCCATACTGCGTCCAACTCTTACTGATTCCTGTCGCATCACTCTTTATATTGTCAGATCGCTGCATACGTCATGTCGTTCCGTTTACAGGGCTGCCCACAGCGCCACATTTGCATAACGCCAGCTGTCTCTAATTCAACTGCTCTTCAGTGTATATAAATATATATGTATGCAGGGGTGACATGGAGGAGACTGGCACAAGACAGACCGTTGTGGAGGAAACTTGGGGAGACCTTCGTCCAGCAGTGGATTGATAATGGTTGACAATGATGATGATGATATATTCAGGATTTAACAACTACTACAAGTAATTCCTACACCCATGAGCTATCGTCTGTCCTTACGCAAGGTCCACTGGTTCTGGAGAAAGGACACAGCCAGCACCATCAGACACAACCACACCACCGATGCCTTTTCTAGGACACACACACAGGGGCCCATCTCGGATGGACAGAAGTCAGATCCTCAAGACCACTCCTCCACCAAGGTGGCACAACTTTATGATTGGAGGAAATTGTACGTGATGACAAAACATGCAACAGCTATAAGGAATATAACGAGCTATAAAGAGTCACCCATTCTGGATTTAGTGCCACATGTTCCAGGGAAGGGAAAGAGCCAAAGCTGAAAGACAAATACAGCATCCGAAACCATTCAATCACCGAGCAACACAGTATATTTCTTGGAAGTTAGTTGCAATATACTGCGACTGCCACTCAATTAACGACAGAAGTTAAAAATTGCCAACATTATTAACCCTATAGTTGCAGGGTGCCCAACAGAATTTAACCTAAAAAATAGGGACTTATAGACTTGAAAAATAAAAAATAGGAACAATTTTAGGCACCAAACCAAGGATGTTAGAATAATACCTCTAGAGATGCCGTGAGTCTCTTAACCGTGAAAACGCAAGGTGTGGGAATTTGATGTTGTTTACATGATACCTGTGTAATTTCAACTGTGTGTATTTTGTAATTGCGTGGTTTTTGGTGGCAGAAATCGTGTTAATATCAAACTGGAATGAATTATACTTCTTACGCGAGTGAAGTTTTCAATTTTGGCGTTATGTTTTGTTCAGAATTCGCACTAACATTCGTATATTTCAATTTAAAATAAAAATGAGAAGGAGCCTCAAAATAATTAAGAACTTTGTAAATTCAGCATTTTCTCACTGATCAACAACAATTTACGATGTGAAATCGGTAACATTTGCAACGGAAGATGGCGATTCGGTGAACACAAAATGCATTGCAATAAGCTTTCCCACACTTTAACGGCTGTCACTCGCTGTTATAGGCTTCATGCAAAGTGGTACTGCTGCACTAACGAGGGAATCTCCAGATATCTTATTCTAACCTCCTTGCACCAAACTCCCCAAAAAGGGACTTTTCAGGGATAATCAGGTTTTTGTCTAAATGCAATCATACAGTACAATTTTTTTTTTTTTAAATTCTCCAACCAAAAGGCCGATTGAGCCAAACCCAAATTTACTTTTAAATGAAAAAGTAATAAAATAAGCATCCAATTGACAGGAGGTTAAAAAATTTAAGAACTGTACAAATAAATTGGTAGACAAATGAAAAGTGCAATGTTTTTCCCATAAAGTGTTGGAGTTTCAATCAACCTCTTTTCCTTTTTCCTTTAAATCCACTTTGCTAGACGTTGCTGCATCAATTATAGACTGTGCAACTTTCCCTTTTTTAAAATTATTTTTCTGTAGGGCTTTTATAAGACGATTAGCTTCAGTCAAAAGTTCATGATTTTGACCTATGAACCCCAATTTTGACTAATGTGAACCAATGCTGGTATATCATTGTTTCTTTTAAGATAAATGTGGGTGGGAGGGACACTGATTTCGGAATATCTTTGTGGGACAATTGCTTTGTTCCCTATGTCAGTCTGTGCATAAGGAGGTGGGGATGACGGGCTATCACAATGCCTTTCCTTCAAGATTACATAAGAAGGGTAGGGCTTACCAATAACCTTGGGCTCCAAGTTCTACGAACTACGTCTGAAATGTCTAAAGGTAATAAGCTTTAGCTTTATTAATTTATAACAGTGTACTTGGTCCAACAGCACTTTTCTCACACAAGTACAGAGAATTTTAATTCTTCATGTCATGTCAAACAAAGTTTTTTTTTTTTTTAAGGAAATAACTTTTCAGATAAGCAAAACTCAAATGAAATTAATGATTAAAAAAATTCCAAATAAAAAGAATAGAGGAAAATGGGCCATTTCTCAAGTAGTCCATCGGGAAATGTCCTGGTGGGCAAATCCATCCCTAGTCACAGGTAAGCTTATTGTGGTATCTGCATGCACGTCATTAATTACAGAATAGCTGAACAAGCCCTTAATAACAAAACCCTTAAATCTACTTGTTTTTCATATTAAAGTCTTCTACAGAACCACAGTTTTTGTTTTGTTTTTTCCTGGGTTTAATAATCACAATGGCAAAACTGAAACATACTTTGTATTATTACAAGAATTTTTGATTGGGTTTACTGAACACACATTTACTTTTGGCATCGCAAAGTAAGAAAATACATTTTTTTCATCTACATGTACTTATCTGCACCATAAGCTTAAAATGATGAATAATTTTCTTATAATAATATCCATGAACTAAAAGATAATTATCTTTTTTAACACTATGTATTTATGAACTGGTCTATGACATTTGCAATAGTTTACTGTAGTAAAGAAACAGGAAAATAGTAATACTGAAACATACTATAAAAAAATATGTCAATCTGTTCATCTTTCTAACATGCACAAAAAAGTCTTCTAATCTGTTCAATGTTCTTTAGTTCTTCACTCTTCAAGCAGAATTTCTTTTTCTGGGATTGTTACATAAATAAGTTATTCAAAGTTTTTTCAAATTTAGTCAAGACAAAATTATCAACATTTTGCATTCCCACATTATCAGATTTCTACTTGTTACCTCACCTTACAGCATAGGCAGCACAATTCCTAAACCTTTTCTACTGCCCATATATCCCACTGAGACAAAAACTGGGTTAAACTTTTTCTTATGGAGTACCCCAACTTAGTTCTCTAGGGTACGACCCCCATCTCTAACTGTTCTAACCCACTAGTCTAACCCCTAGGGTAGGGTAAGATGAAGGAATTTTAGGATTTGCTGTCGCCGGTTACTGTGCACTAAAATTCGTCCTGCAAAATGGAAGTTTGTGGTCAAGTTTCTAAGGCCAGCCTTTTTTCTGGAAGTAATTGGGTGCATCGAATGAAACATACCACCAGAACAAAAAATAGCAACAAAAAAAAAAAAAAAAAAAAAAAAGAAGTCCCCATTAGTCTTTCAGATATGACATACCCCAGACAGAAGAGACATTTCATCAGAATGTATTGTCTCTATATTATAGTTATGTTTATAATAACGTGTTTGCATTATTTTTATATGATTTTTCATAATGGATTTTTTATTATAAAATACTTTAATTTGCCTAATAAGGACATTTATTTGGAGGATCAATTAAATATCTAGAATATTAGGGCAAAAAATTTCTTTCCCCTGAAGATATCAGTACAATATTGATATTGCATGTGAATTATTAGCACCCTGTTCATATAGCTTACATTGATAACATAACCTCCACCTGGAAAACTTTCTAGTTGTGTGCCTGTGAGTGCTCACAAAAACATAGGTTGAATAATGAATTAGAATTTGAGGAGGAAACATGTAAATACTAAAGATGAAAGTTAAAACACAGGTGAACATTATGTATATAATATACATAAAGTCACTTCTTCCTTTGCTTATTTCTGATCCTGTATTACTCACATTTTGGCACAAATGTGGATATTTGAACACAGTTTTAAAACTTCTCTACTTAACGCTATTAACATAATGTTAAAAAAGGTAAAAACATACAAGATTTACCTCTCAGATTCAGATGGTTTCAGAAAATTTGGACAAATTCCATTCTTAGAACAAATATCAAATAACCATGGACAGATTATGAAAGCACGCATACTTACACTTATGTCATACAAATGTAGTAAAAGTTACTGTTCAAACATCACTGAGACTAATGTGTCATGTAAAGAAAAATACATATGCAATTGCAAATAAGGGAAGGAGGTTCAGTGGAAGGATAAAACCAGATAAATCATGCATCTGACACACCAACCCAATCTGACAGCTCTTACATTTTTACAGTGAAAATTAATTAACACCATAAATGACTGTTACCAAAAAGCAACTGACACAATGCATTGCTCTCATTTTAGTTACCAAAGTACCTTTCACCCTATCACACCAAAGATTATAATGGTGTATTATTTTAACAGTTCAAGACCGAACTACCTACCAACCTGTGAATAATCATGTTCATTTTCCTAACAGGAGCAAATTATGGGGGAAACAGCAGAAACAGTATTCAAATGCTTACTGAGACACAAGAAATACAGAACTAGTTTTGGTCTCACAACATACAATCAACTTAAAAGTTCTGAGTAAAAACATTATCAATATATAAAAGCTCTGGTACCAGCATCATCTCCAATTCTTAATATATATCAAATACGTGGAGATAATGTAAATGGACGATGTCATCGCTCTTTCCACGTTATTTTTTAAACAACGCATAGCGACTGAAAAATTGTATTCCGGCACCGCTGGGATCGAACCCCAGAACTCTCGATAACTAGTCGAGTGCGTTCGAATTTACGCTACGGCGGCAACATTTTCAGTCGCTATGCATTGTTTAAAAAATAATGTGGAAAGAGCGATGACATCGTCCATTTATCTCCAATTCTAACTAGCCTTTCAAATTTCTTGCTCCATAAGAGCTTCTAGTCTTTCTTATGAAAACTTAACGTGAAATTTATTTTACACTTAAATCCACAATCCATTAAATATATTTTCTATAAAAACCTCCGCATTTTTTTTTTTTTAGAGGTTTAATGACTAGCGTGAGCAACTCGTGGGCTATAAGCAGTCACCCATCCCTCATTTAGGGCCACAGGTTCCAAAGAAAAGAGAGAGCCAGCACCGTAAGACAAACACAACAACCACGTCTTACTGGGATTCAAACCCATCTCGGATCAATGATCAGAAGCCATCGCTTAGATCACTGTGCCACCAGGGCTGCCCTGTGTATTGTGAACATCACATTAACAAGTGCTACTTTATAGAATTTGGGAAAGCAAAATTTCTTTAACCTGCTGTGTTTTACAACATTAAAACCAATTCTATGTCACATACCGCACTAAATACATAAAGCAGTATTATTAACTACAGCAATTTCATTTGGAAGACCCTGCATTATTTCACTTTTGATTTCAGTCTCAAATTTTTTTTTTTTTTTTTTTTGAGCAATGGTTAATGAGAGGCATAAAAGGGCGTGAAATCCACAACACAATAAAAAAAAATGCTACATAATGTTTAGTTCTGCTGCTTTTATTTTCTCTAAATTAGACTGCTAATGAAAACAGCCCTTGTTCTATGAAATTCCCAAGTAATTACAACTTTGAAGAAGGCAGGGGATGGGGTGGAAGGACCTTCAGGAAGTAAAGTTAACCATATGACCAGATTATGCAAATTTGTATTGCATACTGTGAAATACCCAAGTCACATTGTATCACAATAAGCAATGCAATTTTTACTTGTCATTTCTTCAATATGAAAATACACTGCCTGACAGAAAATGCCACACCATGAAGGAATGCTCAAAAACAGACCGTAGTGCACACACAGATAGCCAAGTAGGTCCTAATCAAATGGTTTAATTGTCACACACAGATCAGGCTCCAGTGGCCGAATATACAGGATGATCAATAAGAAGTGTGGCCCCCATTTTGGGCGATACAGCGTTGAATCTGGCATGGCATTGAGAGTCCGAATAGAGCCCCGAGGTAACGTGGACCATGTGGTGTTGATCCGAGTCCACAGTTCATCTTCATTTTGCGGGAGTGGGAGGGTACTCAACCGATGTCCAATCGTGTCCCACAGGTGCACGATGGGTGAGAGGTCAGGCGAACATGTTAACCACGAAAGCATTCGCACACTGTGTAAAGCATTCAGGCTGATCTGAGCAGTATGCACCCGGGCGTTATCCTGTTGAAAAACGACGTCTGGGACGTCCTGCAGTTACGGTAGTGCCACGGGCCACAGCACCTCGTCAACATAGTGGCATGCCATCAATGTGCTCGTAATGCATACCAGTGGCGAGTGGCTGTTGGTGCTGATAGCACCCTACACTATGATTCCACATTGCCGGGCCGTGTGGCACTCCACAATGGCGGAGGAATCTGCCCGTTGCCACATTGCATCCAGACACTCACACAGCAATCGTCTGGTGAGACAGGACTGTGATTCGTCGCTAAACAGCACACTGTTCTATTTGGCACCCCACGCAGCTGTGGAGTCTGTGACTACAATGGCTCACTGTTAAGATTAGCCTTCGCAACGAATGGCTGGACAGCAAACCAGATGCAGCCAATCTGCACGACACTATCGATGTTGATATTGGAGTATCTGAGCCTCCCCATACACTCTGCAAAATGTCGCTTGTTGTGGCCTGTGGGTCCACTACGGCATGACATTGGATGTGACGATCGGTGCGCTCGGACGTCCGTCTCCGTGCTCTGGACTCCCTATGATGTCGCACAGATCCTTCCTAGAAACACTGTCCCCAAATGCGACTGATGGTTGTGGCATCACGTTGAGTTACCTCCACAATACAATGCCAGGACAATCCGGCAGTACGATGACACCTCTTGTGAACTCATCCGTTTGACGAAATCGAGTAAGACTGCATCTAATGACATTTGCACCCCTTGTTCATTCTCCAGACACGATTACAGCAGAATCACTCACTTCTCACGGCCATGACGTCTCAACCGATGGCCTCACAGGCTGGTTGTCCGCTTATTATATTGCGTGCCATTCGTGAGATTGGCCAGCAAATGCAATCATATGCATAACTTGCACATTGTGCATCCACCTTGCAATTTGCATGGCACTGCATTCATGTCTTCGTGGTGTGGCATTTTCTCTGTCAGGCAGAGTATATTGAAAATACCACAGTAAAAAATTAACAAAACAGAAATGATGCTGACCAGCAAATAATGGTACGAACATACTTTCATATCAATGATTGCGATCAGGGTTCCACTTCTTTTAGACATTCAACATACACCTCATAATTTATCTTCCTTATTTCTTTAACTCCCTCCTCTCCATATGTTCCCTTACAAAAAATGCCCATATAATTTGTTACACCTATATGATTAACCAATTTAAAAAAATGCCCATATATATTTATTTTGCACCAATATGATTAATCAATTTAAGAGTTTTGAAAAAATTGTATAAAAGGTACTGTCATTTTTGTCTGTCTATTAATCTTTCCATGCACATTAAACTTACCTTTTTTTTTTTTTTTTTTTTTTTTTTTTTTTGAGATTTTCAAAATGTTTTTGGTACAGATGGGACACAACAAATATAATTTATAATCTCCAAAAATCTTACATATTTAAATTTCCAAATAGACCAATTTTCTCATTAAGAGTTCAAAAACGCTGGAATTCTGAAAATTTTGAAAGTAACAAAGTGAAAAGATTACTTTAGTCTGACAGGTCATGTGTAACAGAGAATATCTGCACATTTTTATTTTCAATTTGCTTCTCTGATATCCAACTAACAGCAGCGTTCGCTAGGGTGGGCCCAGTTCGAAAAAACCCACCTGGGTTTTTTCAAAATTAATTTTTTTTTCTACAATATTCCAAATTTAATCAGCACCCAATGAAATATTTTCTTTTACAATTAATAACAATAGGAATAATGACTAGATTCTCTTTCTTGCTTTTTCAAAGGCGATGGTTGACAGATTTTATTATTTAGAACACAAAATAAACCTTTCAGATGAGCTGACAAAGCAACTGATCTGAAATAAAAAAATTAAACAATAATCCTGAAAATAATAAATGGTTGCATGTAAATAGGTTTCCACCTATAAAGAATAACTATAAAATACACCAACATTATCTATTCATACTATAGAAACAAAAAATAAATAAACAGAATATAACAAACTTAGCTTCTAACTAAAATATTATCTTTAAATAAAATTTTCCTGATATATTATTTGTGTGCAGCATGTAAACTGCAATGGTTTTTGACTATTTACAAAGATTGCCTAAAAATTAAACAATGGTACATAATACAGTATTTTTGCCTTGTATTTTACTAGAGCCTCAAAAAGCAGTCTGAAATTATCATACTTTCATGACACAATTTTCAAACCTCTGAGATTCTCTGCAAAACAGCTAAATTTAAATAATTAATGTAATCTCTGGGGTTTTAGCCAGAAACAAAACTATCAATCTACAGGAAATTTTGATCCAAAAAGGTATAAACTGAACAAGTTTTGTGGCTTTCTCTATCCCAAGCCTATTTTGTAACTTATTCCAAATAGTTGAAACAGAGAAAATTCTCTCAATGGAGGCAGATGAAGCTGGTGCTGAATGTAGGCATACAGAAAAGTTACAAAATCCTGCAGGCAATTTTTAATTTGAATCATTTTCAGACTTTTTTTGCCATGACTTGCCATCACTTTTTTGGAAGAAAACTGGCTGATGACACTTTCTTTCATAATTGATGTTAGGCAACAGTCTGTGTCATTAATTTTGAAAGCCATTACACCAGGCAAATACATGGTCGTATCAGAATAAATGACCACCTACCTAGTAATGGGATGACAGCGGCGAAATGGCGTAGTATGGACTCGATGAGGCACTGGAAGGTTGCCCGAGGCACATGGGCCCATTCGGACTGCAGCAGAGCACGGAGGTCCTGGAAATGACATGGTTGTGGGTCGGCACGCTGAACTTGTCGATCCAAATAGTCCCACAAGTGCACTATGGGATTGAGGTCAGGTGATTTTGCTGGCCAAGGGAAAACGGAGACATCGCTGTCATGTTCCTGGAACCAGTCATGCACTGCCTTAGCGATATGACAGGGTGCATTGTCCTTCAGATACCATCACCCACCAGGGTAAACATCCAATGTGAAGGGATGCATGTGGTCTGCAAGAACGGATAGTTAGCCATTGGTGTTCATGGACCTATCCGGTGGCACCAGTGGTCCCAGGGCATACAAGGAAAACACCCCCAAGGCATGCACACTACCACCGCTGGCCTGTACTTGACCTACAAGCATGCCCAGGCATTCCTTACTAGTGATGAAACACATTTCATGACACGCTTTCCGGTCTTTGTTGATGTTATTGTCATAATGTCCGTTGTATGAGATGTATAACTTTACTTTTTACTAGCGAAAAGTGTGTTGAAGTAAAGTTATACATCTCATACAACGGACATTAGGACAATAACATCAACAAAGACCAGAAAGCGTGTCATGAAATGTGTTTCATCGCTAGTAAGGAATGCCAAGGGAAGCATTATCTTCTAGAATTTTGTACAAGTTATTTTGAAATTTGCACGTAAAAGAGAATAGTAGCATGATCAGAGCTATTTAATAGTCTGAATTAGAACTACTAATAGGAATTGCATGCCCAGGTATTAGTTCTCATGTGTCTGACGCCATGTCCACCACCGCCTGTTACTTCTGTGAAGTAGAAAACTTAATTTGTCAGTGAAGGCAACCTTTTTTTCCACTGTCCAATGACGGTAGTCCCATGCGAACTGCAGACATCGTTGCCAATGGCCTTGGGTTAACATGGGTACCTTGACGCAGCGTTGACTCCGGAGACCCATGCGAAACAGGGTTCGCTTTACTGTTATCTGGGACATGCACCTGGGTACCCCAGCATTCATTTGCATGGTCAATTGCTGTGCTGTTGCATGTAGATTGCCCTTTACAAGTTGACAGAGGTGACATTCTCTTCTGGGGTTGATGGCCTTTCGGGCTCCACAGTTATGATGTCAGGAGGTACTCGGTGTGACGGCGGTTCATTCTTGGTACACCCTTACTAAAGCACCTCGCGAATAGCCCCCAAAGTCTGCTGTTTTTGAGATGCTTCCACCCTTAGCGCTGTAAACAACGATCATAATTTTTTACATCCATCAAATCACTACATCTGCCCATTGGGCTCACGTTACGCACTATGGCTCATCTGTCCTGTCCAGCCGCTTATATCTCCGTGTGGTTGACCTTGTCACATGCACTCTGTGACACTCCTGGGTCAGTACACAGTGATTACGAGGGTGGTCATATTATTCGACTGTGTAATCAGATGGAAATTTGGATATCCACTCTTCTGCAATACTCTCCTGTTCTTGGTTAAGTTTCTGACCTCTGTATTTTGGATCCACGAGGTTGCTAGAAAATGTGGTGCAAGAATTGCTTGTTCAACCCTTTTTTAAAATCTAGATGGTAGGGCTGCAGGATTTCTTCTTGTAGTAAATCCAGCCATATTTCAGCAGCAACTGAAACAGACATTGTGTCTCTCTGAAGTGTGTCCAGTGTGCTAGCAGCAATGGATAACTGCTTTTCCAGATTCATAGCTTTACGGTAAATGCCCATTTTATCAAATATTTTTTTAAATGGATTGATCAAATTCCTCAATATTCTTTTAAGATACTTCTCTGTATTTGTGATAACTGGCCACAAATGTTTTAACACAATCAGGATGAAAGTTGCACCTTGTTTCGTTGTTAGGTAGTTGTGGCATTAAGCCAGGCTTTTCTTTGAGCCATCCATGTGGTTGATGTAGGCCTACGTTACAAAAATATGTTTTACACCGCTGCAATCTGCTTTAAAACAGTCTTTGGGGAAACACCTTTTTCTAACAAATTCAACAAATGTGCTGAGCATCCATATGTTATGAGAGTTGGATATCTTTCATTTAAAATTTTCCACGTTTTTATCATTTTGTTTTTGCTTTCAGTTACAACAGCAAAAATAGGTTTGCCAAATTTTTCTCTGCACTCCTTTATGGCTGGCTTTAATTTAGAAGCACAATATTTTGCTGTTTTCTTTTCTGATCCGGTATCATCAGCATACAGCAAAAAAACTTTCTGTTCCAGTATGGACACTAATAACTTGGACTGGTTCATTCTTCACCAACCATCTACACTGGTGTGCAAAAATTAAGGACGAAGAGGAGAAATTAGCATAACAGCGTAACGAGCAGGCAGAATGGACCAAAAGACCACTTAGGAGATAGACTATAGACTAGGGTCCGGTACGGTAGGGCATGCGCATATATGCAGCACGACGTTGGGGGGGGGGGGGTCGGAAAGGGATAAAGCACACGGGCGGTGTACGCTCAGAAATTTGGTGAAAGCTATTGCACGGTGTACATCGGTTTGAATGACGTCGAGTTGCTGCCACCATGTGATATGGCCAACAGGAAATCCAGTAGACGACATCTGGATGACTTTACCCTAAGGTTACGTCATTGGGAAATTGGAAGAAGGTTGAAGTGTGACTAGTGTGGCCGAGGAGTTGGGGATCGCTCACAGCATCGTTTCACGAGCTTGGAGAGCATTTCAAACGTCAGGAACAGCTGTCCAAGAGTTTAGCAGTGGTCATCCACGAGCAACCACGGCGGCGGACGACCGGTATATTGTCCTACAACAAGAAGAGACAGACGGCAGACAGCGGGAGAAATCCCAAGGCACATGCAACAGACAACTGGACGTCCGTTATCGCTTTTTAATGTAGCCAGAAGGCTACACAAAGGTGGTCTATTTGCACGACAACCAGTACGGTGTGTGCCATTAACGCCTGCTCATCAGAGACTGCAGTTTCTGTGGTGCCAGGAACACAAGAACTGGACACATCAGCAATGGGGTGGGTCGAGTTCTCTTTACGGATGAGAGCCGATTTAGTCTGACGAGCGATTCTGGACGTATACACATCTGGAGAGAGCAGGGAACACACAATCGCACCTCCAACATCATCGAAAGGGACCGGTTTGGAGGTGGCGGAGTTCTCGTTTGGGGCGGTATCATGCTTGGTACCCGTACTGACCTCCACATCTTCCAAGGAGGTTCAGTCACTGGTGTCCACTATTGTACCAAGGTTCTCCTGCTTCACGTGCGCCTGTTTAGAGGTGCTGTGGGTCCTGAGTTCCTCTTCATGTACAACAAAGCTACACCTCATCGTACAGTGGCTGTCGCAGAGCTCTTGGAGAGTGAAGATATCTAATGCATGGATTGGCCCGCAAAGTCCCCGGACCTAAATCCAATCGAACATGTGTGGGACTTTCTCGGGAGACGCTTGGCAGCAAGTCACCAGCCACCAGCAACGATTCCGCAGCTACGATTGGTGCTAATATGATATTTGAATGGCACATCCAGGGGGCAGGGGGACTCACAGTATTATGCATAATATGAGTATAAAAATGAAGAAATTTAAGAGTGTATTAATCACCAGTCCAGCTTAGAATGGAACCAAAGTAAATAGGCCAAGGTGGCAGTTTTCCTAGAGAAAAGAATTTGCAGTGCATAATGACATCAGACAAATGAGATACATTAATTTATTATCAGAACAACTTCAACCAAGATATTAACATTAAAATAATTTCAACAGAGATAAAAACTCAATGCCACAATGCTACTTTCTTTGAAAAGTATTTCTTTACCTAACTAACTTAAAAAAAAAAAAAAAAAAGCATCATGCAAGGATATAGGTGGCGTAAGAAGCAGCCCTCTTTGTACAAATTAAAGAACATTCCCACACATTCATGTCTTTCAATGTCCACTTCCAGGAAAACATATTTTATGATCTAACTTGGAAAATGGATATACTTATAAAATTACTATTTATAATTAATTTAAGTCACATTCCTTTTTCTTCATGTTTTACATCTGCAAGTAGAAAAAAAAGGATAAAAATACAAAGAAAGGATGGTATAACTGACCTCTGACAGCATTCTGTGCACTCACTCATTTTCCTCAACTGCAGCTAGCGACCTTTACACAGCTTTAATTGCACTTATAATAAAGATTAAAAAATAAAGGTGAAAGTTATTAATTCAAGATGTGATGAATTAATGAGTCTTCCACCTTTACAACAATATTGTAACGCATAACAAGATTGCTTTTAACCATAAGCTGGGGAAGGTTAAAAGAAACAATTTTTACTTAAAATAGGAATTTAAAGCTCTAAATGGAGGCTAGTATTCTTCTGTGGCACCTTCATCTATCTAAATGATATTGCAGAATAATGTTTCAATAATTTACCTGAGTCAAGAGAATAAAAAAAATATGAAAGAAGCCAACAAAATACAAAGGCAACAAAACAAGCACGTATAAGAAGCCAATAATTTTTTATTTATTAATTTATTTATATGTACAGACTTTTTTAGTCATCCATAAACTGTGTGATGAGATTTCTTTTGTACAAAAATCTGACAAACTGCCAGCCACACAGGTAAGCACAAAAACTATATACACTTTCCTTCGGTCTGAACCTTAAATCCACTGACATCTTAAGACCACAAAATACACAGATCTGACAGTCTATAGTGTTCTCCATAGATTTTTATTACAGCTGGGTGGCAAAAGATTTTAGCTGGATGGTACTTTTAATGACCCCTTCCTCAATCAAGAAAATAAAAGGATGTTTTGCTTAACATTATTATACTTGTTAAACATCTTTAAGGGTGTGGTAGGCATTAATGTAACACAACATGATAAAAACAATAGAAAATTGTACCTAAATGATAAAAAAAAAATCAGTTATATTCACAGATTTCAGCCAGTTTTCATCAATATTTATGGTGCATGTGGGAATAAGTTTTCCTATATTGTGAAAACATTCATTAAAGAAAATTTAGCTGGGTGGCCGAGAAAATTAGCTGGGTGGGCCGCCCAGTAAAAAGGCTCTAGGGAGAACACTAGTCTACATGAATAATTATTAAGAACACATTTTTATGAAAAAACTGAGCACTTTGTTAGAAGAAATGTTTGTCAAAAATTTCAGCCATGGACTATTTGTTACATAAGTTGATCATAAAAATGATTTAAAGATGATACCATTGTACATTTTAACATGTTGATTAAATACATCTTGTGACTTCAAGTTTTGCATTAGATTAACTCACTGCTAACAGAAACATGGTTTTAAAGAAAGGCATAAAATAAAAAAAGAAAAGCTAAGATCTGAATAACTGATGTCATGCTATAGGAATTAAAACTACTACCCAACAAACATTTCTCTCGTAATAAAATAAACTTTTGAAATTATGTAGAACTGCTGCAGTTCTTGAGTATGTGTCATTGTGATTTCTTGTGATAGTTATGACATTTACAAAAAGATAAAGAATGCAGAACAATTTACATATCTATATACATTAGTGATGATGACCAACAGACAACAACAAAGGAAGCAGAGCCCCAACAATAAGAGCTATAAGTTCTGTTTTACGAAAACCCTTAGGCTCAGAGCCTGGTTCTCCATTACGGGAATGTGAATGAGACTGCAGAACTATCTCAGGAAGAACATGAACAGTAGCAACATACAAAAATGTTCCAGCACTGAAGAGCATAGCCATGCCTGTTGCATTGAATGATGAAAACCTTTCTTTGGTGGACTGAAAAAAAAAAAAATATGAAGTCATCACGACATCAAAAAGTGCAAATTTAGCATTTTAATTTAATGACATATAAGGGTTGTACCGAAAGTAATGCAAGAGTGGGCATAACTTTATTAACTGACAAAGGTCATTCAAATTGCACATGCTGGTAGAGTAACTCTTCCTCTATAGTAACACTTCTTCATTGCAAGTAAATAATAGATTCCAAGCAGATGCAACATGCTATCATTGAGTTCTTGACGAAGGAAGTGTTCAAGCTGTCCAACATCCGCAGAATGCAACAGAATATTTACGGAGATGACACCATTGGCAAGAGCAATGTGCACAGATGGATGAAGAATCATTCCATGTCAAATCAACGCACCAAAGTATCATTTTCAACCTGACCTTTTCTGATTTCAATGAAAATCAGTGTATCTGTAGCCTCATATAAGAAATTTGTAGAATATGTTCATGTAAAGCCATGAAACATATGTATTATGTGGCCTATATATTAAAAGTTTGCTAAAAGTACAATGTACTTGCATATACTTTTTCACACATTGTATTTATTTATACAGTATATCATCCGATCAACCCTCCATCGTATCTGGCCAACACTTACTAACTTTCATGATAAAAAATATAGAAATTGTCAACATAAATCTAATAACAGGCAAAAAATTAAGTACTTTGAAACAGGTTACACTATTGGTGTAGATTGTTGAAGAAATGCATTGCTGAGCATATAATATGTTGAGTTGTCATTTCATAAGTCTGTCGTAATGCAAGGTAGTCACGAGTTTTGCAGTACAACATAACCCTTATGTGAAGAAATAAAGTAATAATGAAGTTGTACTTTAGGAAAATTGTAGACCTCATTAATCCCCAACTAATATTACTGTCAGCAGGATATGTTTTTTAGGTCAAGAACAAAACGAAATGCAATGTTCAACGCCGAATGAACACCCGAAAATTTTTAAGCACGAAAAACCGAGTATCTGAATTTACCAAAACAGAAGCAGGACGAGCACGACAACAAAGTTCACCAAGCTTCAGTGATCAGGTGCAGTTGCACTAAACAACAAACCTTGATAATGACTGCAACTAGGACAGTCGAAACCAGTCGGCGAGAATGAATACGTCGTCATGGTCAACCTGTTTCAAAGTACGTTTTGTTGTGATTCGGCCTACTTCAGTCAGGGTTGTCTACCCACCCCCAAAAAAACTGGGCAGGTTTGTTTTTTTTAAATCACTTTAAAAAAACCCAATAAAACCCACTTTGTAGTGGGTTTTATTGTTTGTTTGTTTTTAAAACTGGAGTATACTTTGGAGTTTTAATGCAATTTTGGGATATTTTCTTCAAAGAGTTTCAAAAGCATAATTTTAAAATGGAAAAGCTTGGTGCTCAAATTGGTTTTTAATTATGCCTATTTTGCTTTTATTATTACATAGATGCTATTTGGTAATTTTTAATGTTTTTGCATTTGTTTAACTTGTTTGTTTCTTTTGATTTTTGATATACTGATAGCCATAACTGATTACTGATAAAAATTTGCAATAAATAAAAATTCTGGAGCTAAACTAGATGTGGGAATAAGTTTCACTGCATACAATTCTGAGAATTACTTAATTTTGTTGCCCTGAAATTTTGTACATCATTTGCAAACAAAAACATTAGAAATATTTTGTTATTTGATAATGCAGTTACACAAGCCACTTCATTTGGGATGCTTTACTAAAAGCTAATCGTCATGCATTCAGAACACATTTGACTTCCTTGATATTTTAGATTCATCAGCACAAATAATTTATTGCTGCATAAAAAATAGAAAAATAAAATTTTTCTTACAAATTATAATTCAATGTTCATGCAAATAGTTTTTGCAGATAATTCCGGAAAAAACTAAAAAGTTTATACACGATAATTTCTTGAAATACACTGACGGAAAAAAAAATCCCAACACCAAGAAGGGGTTGTGTTAGATAAACGACAGTTGGTAGGCGGTGAGAGTACATCTGTAAGATGACATCTATGCAAATTTCTTGCTCGGCGCATACGTGTGGCGCTAGTAGCGCCTCGGAACATGCAAAGCAGGTTTGCTGTAAATACGCGCTGTAACGTTCGTGAGCGTTAGTTATCGTTGAGATTCGACGTAGTGTGTTGATGTTAGTCAAGAATGCCTGTAAGAAGAGGAAGAAGCCATTATCAACAGCTCACGGAGTTTGAACGAGGTCGTGTAATAGGGCTACGAGAAGGTGGATTTTCGTTCCGCAATATTGCAGAACGACTTGGCAGGAACGTAGCCACTGTGCATGATTGTTGGCAGCGGTCGCCAAGGGAAGGTACTGCCTCAAGAAGACCGGGTTCCGGCCGGCCACGTGGCACTACTGAGAGGGAAGACCGGCGTGTACTGCGTATGGCCGTGGCGCATCGTACCGAGTCTGCGGCAGCAATTCGAGCTGCAGTTGCCACCACAGTGACACAACGAAGTGTTACAAATCGGTTACTTGAAGGACAGCTCCGAGCCAGACGCCCTGTAGCGTGCATTCCACTTACTCCAAACCACTGCCGTTTGCGATGCCAGTGGTGAGCTAGAGCTCATTGGAGGACGGAGTGGAGACCTGTTGTGTTTTCTGATGAAAGCCGGTTCTGCCTGGGTGCCAGTGATGGCCGTGTGTTGGTTAGGAGGCCAGGTGAGCGCCTGCAACCAACCTGTCTGCAGCCGAGACACACTGGACCTACACCTGGAGTTATGGTCTGGGGAGCAATTTCCTATGACAGCAGGAGCACTCTCGTGGTTATCCCACGCACCCTGACGGCACAGTTGTACGTCGGTCTGGTGATTCAACCTGTTGTGCTGCCATTCATGAACAGCATTCCAGGGGGTGTTTTCCAACAGGATAACGCTCGCCCGCATACCGCTGTTGTAACCCAACATGCTCTACAGTGCTGACATGTTGCCGTGGCCTGCTAGATCACCGGATCTCTCACCAATCGAGCACGTATGGGACATCATTGGACGACAACTCCAGCATCACCCCCAACCAGCATTAACCGTCCCTGTGTTGACCGACCAAGCAACAGGGATGGAACTCCATCCCACAAACTGACATCCAGCACCTGTACGACACAATGCATGAACGTTTGCGTGCTTGCATTCAACATTCTGGCGGTTACATCGGTTATTAATGTACCAGCATTTCATATTTAAAATGGCTCTTCTCGTGCTTACATTAAGCTGTGATCTTGAAACCTTAATCGATTAAATATGTTACCTATACAAATGTATTGCCGCCATTTCATTCCTCTACAACTATTTTTTCGTGGTGTTGGGATTTTTTTCCGTCAGTGTATATTAATGAATTAAGAGGGAAATGCTTGTATGTGTGTGTGTGCATAAACACTGGTCTAAAAGATGCAGTACACATGCTAAAACAGCTGAAAGAGGTTAGTAGAGTACTAGACATTCTCCAGGCTGAACAAACAAACATTTTTTTTTTTTTTTTTTTTTTTGATTGGAGGTTTAACGACCACCGTGAGCAACTCAATGGGCTATAAGCAGTCGCCCGTCCCTAATTTAGTGTCACTGGTTCCAGGGAAGGGAGAGAGCCAGTGCCGTAAGACAAACACAACATCCATGCCTGACCGGGATTCGAACCCGGACCCCTTACGGACGAATGATCAGAGGCCAACGCCTTAGACCACTGCGCCACTGGGGCGGCAAAACAAACATTTCTGAGGCAGTGGAACTGTGGCAAGATCTTATGGAAAATGCAGATCTTGAACCATATACACCGGTGATTAAAAAAAAAATGGATCAAGGACTTCAGCCTTGCCACTACTTGGCAAACTTAATGAATCCAAAATGGCCAGGGAAAGAGAATGAATCCTGAGCAACAAAAAAATTACTGATAACTGGATGTTAGAAAAGAAACTTGAATGGATAATTTTTGTAATGGGTTTTAAAATATGTGACACAAAGTACTATCCAAAGTCTATGTTTGTAAATGATGTTGTGCAAAACTTCAGTGCTGCCAAATGGTGGCAGCTGATGGAGCGACCAAAGCTGGAACCCTGAAAGATTTCTGCTCTTACATGCCAAGTCTATGTGGTTGTCCAGCCAGTTCATCTGCAGTAGAAAGGATATTTTCTACTTGCGGACTAGTCTGGTCAAAACTTCGCAATCGCTTAGAGGTGTTGATAAAGCACAGAAACTTGTCAAGATCCACAAATATTTAAAAAACAAACAGTAAATTTGTCACAAAAAATATTGAAATTTGTAGTTTTACTCAAATTTAATTAAACATCTAAGAAATGTTTAATGAGGGTTTAGAGTTTGATCAAATACTAGTTTATAGATTGCAATGAGTGGTGTGTAAAGTATCTTAGCCTTTGTGTAGATTTAAATAAAAAAATTTCAACAGACTACATAAAAAGGAGATTTTTGTTAACCAATAGGTAAGTTGCATGCATTTTTCATTAATAATATTTAATCTTTGATATCTTAATGAAAGGATATGAAAACCAAATAGACCCCCCCCCCCAACAAAACCCACCCGGGTTGGGCTTTTTAAAAAAACCCAGTGTTTTTTTCAATCCTGACTTCAATGGAAGTTTTTAATCGTGTTTCAATCTGCTTCGGTAGATGTTTTATTGTAGATTCAACCTACTTCGGTGGATGCTTTTTAGTACATTTTAATGTACCTTGTTGTCATGCTCATCCTACTTCAATTTAAATGCATTCAAATTCTCGTTTTTTGTGTTTGTTGAGGATGAAAATGTGTCATAATCAACCTGTTTCAAAACATGTTTTGTCGTGATTCAGCCTACTTCAATGAAAATTTCTATCGTGTTTTAATCTGCTCCAGTAGATGTTTTATCGTGATTTAACCTACTTCGAAGGATGTTTTTATTATATTTTAACCTACTTCGGTGAACTTTGTTGTCGTGCTCATCCTGCTTCGGTTTTGGTGCATTCAGATACTCGCTTTTTCGTGCTTAAAAAATGTTTGGGTGTTCATTCGCCATTGAACATTGCATTTCGTTTTGTTCTTAACTTAAACAACGTATCCTGCTGATAGTAATATTAGTTAGGGGATTAATAAGGTCTACAATTTTCCTAAAGTACAACTTCATTATTACTTTATTTCTTCACATAAGGGTACTGCAAAACTCGTGACGACCTTGCATTACGACAGACTATGAAATGGCAACTCTACATAATGATATTATATGCTCAGCAATGTATTTCTTCAACAATCTACACCAGTAATGTAAGTTATGACTTTATTTTTCACCTGTTATTAGATTTATGTTGACAATTTCTACATTTTTTATCATGAAAGTTAGTAAGTTTTGGCCGGATACGATAGAGGGTTGACTGGCTGATATATAAATAAATATGTGTGAAACAATATATGCAAGTACATTGCACTTATAGCAAACTCTTAATTATATAAGAAATGAATGTGTGCAATGTATGAGATGCATATTCAAATTATTTTTCAAGTTATTAGTTATAGAAAACTTGAAAAAACAGCTAAATTTTAAGTTAGCAAATTTATAAAATCTGGAGATCTACTTATGCTAAAGAGCTAAATTTGGGCTTATTTTGAAGCTCATAAAACAAGCTTTAAAGTGACATACTACGACTTTCCATAGAAATATTTCAAGGTCATGTGAAATATTTTTTGACCTTGAGTTTTAGAAAACCCACCTTTTTAAAATTTCGAAGAAAATGTGCGTTATAGGCCTGTGTATGCTTAACATATGCTGTAAATTTGGAGGTGGAACTGTAAATACATTTAGAGCTAGTGAATATAATATGGTTCAATATGTTAGTGTGCTCATGCTTGCTCACCTTGTAAACTATGTAAACAATTTATTGTTGTAAGTACATTAGACAATACATATAATCTGTGACAAACCTTATCTATTTATGAATGGAAGCATATTTACTAATGATTTTGCCAGTCTCCTTAGCTTCCTGACTGGACTTTTTCCTGCAGCAGCATGTAAATCAACTTTCATCAAAATTGATTTCTGAGGAACAGGTAGAATGTCTGGTCCGGTATAAGTGTATGATGGTGAAGGTCCATTAGAAGGTAAAAACATTATTTTCACAGTATCTGCTTCCTGTTCCGTACTCATAGATGCCAACCTCTAAAAGTAGTTTTCAGTAACCAACATGTTCATTTTTCAGTAATTTTCAGTAACAAATTTTTTTTTCAGTAATTTTCAGTAACAAATTTTTTTTTCAGTAATTTTCAGTAACAAATTTTTTTTTCAGTAATTTTCAGTAATCCAGTCTACAGCCACAAATTTGGGTATTTAACACTGTAACAAATTTTAATCTGTCAGAACTATTAACAAAATAATAATAATAATAATAATAATAATAATAATAATAATAATACAATAAAAATAATTTGCTAGTGGGAAAATTTAAAATACTGTCTACCAGAAAAATATAATAAATTACCTCCAGACATGAAGAAAAATTATTCCTTGGAATGTTGGCCAAATTATTATGATAAACTGGCTGTAGTTGCCATTTTGGCCTTCCTTAGTTCAATTTACAAAAACTTCTTCTGATAGCATAGTTCACTGTGTGCAATGCTGTTTATTTTTTCTACTAATAGAGAAGACAGCACATGAGTACTTAAATTAGGTCTGAATTCATTCATGTTTTTTTTCACAATACTGAAAATTCTTTCTGTACTTGCATTGCTATGAGGGACTATTAAAATCATTTTCATAATATTGCTTAATGATTCATACTTCAACTGGCCACTTTCATTTTTCATTAAAGAAATTCTGTGCCACACTCATTCATTCTCCCAGAAGTAACAGCACAGTTAAAATTTTCAAACTGGTAGTGAGCAAATTCAAATTCCACCTTGTCAGATTCTTCTGGTTTCAAAACTGGAAACAGGGAACACATATATTGGACTGATGCAAAAGAAACACTTTGCCTTAATGCTACATCTGCAATTTCAGCATGACTCAGAAATTCATCATTAAGAAATAACACCTTTTACTTGAACTATCACAGTGTTGGCATTGTCACAGGAAAATGACACACAGTTGCTCCACGAGATATTTTTTTTTAACAAACTCATTGTTCAATACGTTGAATTTTTCCCAATTTTTTCGCCAAAATATGTTATTGTAATGGGATACAGTTTATTTGCTTGAGCATAATTACTTCCGTCCGTAGATAGAGAAAAAGGGTTTTTTTAACTTCAGATACGATGTTACTTGTAGAAACACTGGCCATGTGCTGAATTAGTGCAGTAGCCTTGGTTCTTCCACACGGATATTTTTTTGCGATCGCTGAATTGGGAAGCATGGCTTGAAATAACGGTTTTTCAAGCCTTCAGTTTTCGGAAATTTATCCAACATTTTCAAGCTGAAATACAAATATTTATGGAATAAAATGATATCTAACAATACTGGGTAGAGGAAACATCGTGAGAAAAAAAAATTACGATTACCAGAGAAATCTTGCCCTCGTCTACTTTCCGTTTTCAAAGGATGAAATTCCGTCCTCCGACGGAAAAAACGACCCCCCCCCGCCCCTCACCAATCCTCCCAAAATTTAAGTTCAGTTATGCAACAATTTCGTACATGGTCCAAATGATAACAAAAAAAAGACTGAATTTCTCGAATCAGAGTGAGAATCTCGTTGCCGAAGATTACGGGGAAATTTTCGGGCGGCCTAACTTCCGTTTTCAGAAATCGTTGCCTACAATTTCAAGCTGAAATTATGCAATGAAATTATATTTAACAATACTTAACAGAAGCAACATCGCGAGAGAAATAAAATACCATTACGGGAAAATCTGCACTTTGTTTAACTTCCGTTTCCGAACGTTTAAAAAGACAAAACAACGTCCCCAGACGGAATATGACCCCGCCCCCAACTAATATCCCGAAAATTTCTTCACTTTTGCATCGATCTCGAAAATGACAAAAAAAAAAAAAAAAAAAAAAAAAAAGAAACGGAGGGGACTCCGCGAATGAATCTCACGTACGAATCAACCGCTGAATCGATTTCGAATGTCGTAAGATAACGCTAAAATATCGATGAGCGGTAAATTTTAACTTTTGGCGCAAAATTGGCGCAGATTTCGTCGAAATGGCAATTTTTTAGCAGAACGGCGCAAGAACAACGTTTTGGCGCGGGCTGGCGTAATTGGCGCAGGTCTGGCACACCTGAATGTAGCATTTAATTTTTTTCCCCCAGAAAAACTTGAAGAACCAACGAAAAATTTTAAGTTGATGAAAATTTGCTTTCTATCTCAGAAAATTAAATCAAATGGCGATTTTCCGTAATTTCAGCGGTGTTTCCGTACTTCCGCAACAGCAACCAAAAATCCGTACTAGTTGGCGTACGTACTTGATACACACGATCCGCCACTTGCAGCCATAATTACATGCAACAAACCCAGATATGTTTTCGTAATCCATTTCATCATGTAACAGTGTGATGTTTTCTTCCTTGTGCCTATCAGAATTTGAATATATTTTTGTCTTCTATCTGTTTGAACTAACTGGAATGAAGGCATGCTGTCTTTGGGTTCCGACAAGTGTTCATGCATTGCTGAATCGCTTTTGCAGAAGCTACGTTTTCTCTTGATATTGCAAAGATGTTATGTACACAAAATCACACATTTTGATGTTGTCCAAACACCAGTCATAAAGCTGGAGAGGAGTCAAATTTAAAGGTCATGGGGTCATTGTAAGCTAGCATGTGCAGCTAACCACTTAACTGTTCCAGCTACACCATCACAAGAGTTTTTTCCATGTGATGTGGCATAAAAATACCATTCGGCGGAGACACCAAAATCTTTCTCTCGATTTTTGTACTGAACGGCTGTGCCATCAGAAAAATAGTAGATATGTTTTGATTTGATTTGATTTGAAACTTTGTGATGATAAACTGCATTAGGTGTCATTGGTAAAGTTGTACAGCTACTGTATCATGAAACAAACAGCCTGAAATTACGACATAACTTATATGATTCAAAGTGTTGTTTGTGTTCTTGAAATAAATAACAGAAGGGTGAATCAGGGCTTGGGCATTATTACAATGAAATGACTGAATCACATCTTGCAGAATGAAAGAATAATTTTCAGGAAATTCACACACAACTATGTACTCATTTGTGTTGATTCCTAACTTTAGTTCATTTTGGAAACTTGACTGTTGTACTGCAGTGAATGAATAATGTAAAAGAACTTTCAATTTTTCAAAGAAAATGTCTAAAACCTCATCTGCTGAATAAGTAAGATTCTAATATGGCTCTGTTTGTTGTTAACCACTGCTAATATGTTACTTCATCAATTGCATTTGATTCATAAAAATTTGTAAGTACCGTAATTTTTGGGCTTAGAGCAGCGGCTCTTATGTTACTAAAAGTAAAATTTTTCGGGTGCCCAGCCCTTATGCCAAATTTGTTTTCGATAAGACTGTTTCTTCCCTCCCTTTTTTCTTTTTTTTTTTCATGCAGATGCTTAGTAAATTTTTTCAAACAACATCTTTTTTTTCACAAACTCAACTGTGATCGCCCCCCCCCCCTTCTACTTATACGTTAAACACGTCTATTTAAACGTTAACTCTGCTGTCCAGATGTTGGTTTAGGACGGAAAGTGGGGGAGGATGGGGAAATGCTTGCATAGGTCTAAAGGTTAGGAGGTTTGTTTGTGAAAGGAATGCCTGACTCAAAAACACTTTGCATGGATGGGGGAGTGGGGGATGGAATGGGGACATGAGCACACAGACCAGTAGCGTGACGTCCGAGGCTTCTGTGGAGAGCGCACCCAGGGTTATCTCTTTCGTTGGCTGCAGTATACATCATGCAGGAAGGTGCGATGCAACCAAGGGAAGGAACGTTGATTTTCACTGGGGTGGGGAGACCAGTTTGATGGGCACTTCCCTGAACAAAAGCTTAAGAACATGAAAAATGCAAAAGCCTGCCCAGTTTGATGGGCACTTCCCTGAACAAAAGCTTAAGAACATGAAAAATGCAAAAGCTTGCATCCAGGACGATTCCATTAGCAGTGACCTATTCTAAACAATACTGGCGGGACGGAAAGACAAATTCTGTTCACTCTTCTTTGTTAATCTGGCATGCGTACAGGTGTTTCTTGGCTCTGTGCTCCTGAGTTTTGCTTCGATTTTAATCTTTCTTTTTTTTATTTTTTTATTGACTGACGATAGTGAAAGTTGAAGGCTTCGGCTGCAAATGCTTTCTCACTAATAAGCGCTGTAGCATTATCATCTGAAAAAGAAAAAGAAAGGGAGAGTTTTCCCATTCATATAAAAGTGTAGCTCAACGCGAAGGCTGAGTGCGCAGTAAATGAAAGTAGGTCAAACCACTTGAAAGAAAAAAAGCAAGAAAGCGGAGACACCGCTGTTTCGAAGTGTTGGCGGGGAGATCCGCGAACACGTGCGAAGCAGATGGTAAAAGGAAGCGTAAAGCAACTTCATTCTAACAAAAACATCTGTAGATGAGAAAAAAAAGCATAACAAACATAGAAGGAACGTATTATTAAAGAAAACATTAATCGAAAGCATTACAAGCGATAATTTATAAGTTAATTACTCCTAAGACTGATTCTATTGCGGTGACCAGACATCCACATTAAATGGAATTTAGAGAATTGTGCGGTTTTACGAGCAATGCAATATTCTAATGAGAGTCTTAAGATTAACTGTGATTTATATTGATTACATAAATGGTTTTGAGCATTTAATAAAGGCAAACAAATATCATTAGCATGATTAATAATAAATGTATAAATAAAAGCTTTTGCCAGTATGAAAAAATAAGTGCATGAAGCAGATCGACACTGAGTTGCAGAATTAGCCTTTGAAGTATACATATAATCATGTTGGGTGTGAGTTAATTTGTGAAAATAAGGAAGATAATTTAGTTTTCTGAGCAGCACCACGACTTCACAGGTGCGGCCCTTACGGCAACTTTTGTTTTCAAGATCGCAAAATTTCTCACCTGCGGCCCTTACGCTCATGAGGCTCTTAGTCAGAAAATTACGGTACCAGCTTTAACTGCTTTTCACCAGGACAAAACCTTTAAGTAACACTCTGGTGATGCAGGGTTGCATATTAAATGTGAAAGACAATCTTTGTAAGAACGTATCTCAATGAGACCCAACTGTAAGTTCTTATAGTTTACCTCCTATTAACATCAATTTTTCATTTTGATGTGTGCTGCATACACACACTGAATAAGTACCATATGATTCAACTGTAACTATATTCTTTGATCTGAGTTTGTACAATTTTGAAATACCAATTTTTACATCTGGGTAGTGCTGCTTAAATAATAAGTATGCTTCATTCAAGTTGCAATGCAGTAGCTGTTTTTGCTAGTGAACCCTTGTTCTATGTACCGACATAAAATCTGTTTTTTGTTTTTTTTCGCACCTAAAAAAGGTTTTGTCAGTAAAAGGCCATGGGAAATACAGTAATGTTACCAGAGGGAAAGCCCTTATCACCAATGAACACAAAAATAGTGTATTAACAAGGAACAAAGAGAATGAACTAAGGACTGTAAATTGACAAGTCATGTTTTGAACTGTGCTGCCATTTGTGAGCAATAAGTGAAACATTAGCACGAAGCCCTCTAAATAAAATGCACGTATTTCTCGACATATCGTGAAGAAATAACATTTCTTTAGTCAAAATCTATTCAAATAATAGTACAACTGTTGAAACTTTTTACATGTTTTAGTTCTTTTGTGTGAAATGCAATTTCTTGATTGAAAATTATTACTATTAACTGCGAACAAATGTTTAGATAATTAAAAAACTTTTACGTACCTCTCGGTTGCAAACAGCCGCTGTTCAAATCGTCTGTGCATATGTTCTTACTATGTTCTTGAGTTTAGACATTTTTAAGAAGTTTAGATGGCACATTTTTCACAGAGGAGTACGTACGCTTTGATCGTGAAGTTAAAAATTTTAACGGAACGAAAGAGTGTGTATTGGAGGAACTTTTCAAGACCACTTTTGACCAGAGTATATCTTGGTTGGAATTTGAAAAGTATACGAAGACAAATGACGTATAAAATATGTTAAAATACTATGACAAAGGATTAAAAGGAAGTATGAAAGCTTTAAAATACCATAACAAAAGACTAAAAAACTATGACAACGTTAAAGTACTTTGGATTAGGATGTACAAATACACCATGACCCAAGATCAAAAGAACTATGAAAGCATTAAATACCTTGAAATATAAGTGTGAATTACTCGAAAATTTTCGCACGAGAAAATGCAATCACCAAATACATTGCCGGATCTCTTGGTTGTATTTGTCCGATGCATTTCGGCAAACTTGGTTGCCATCTTCTGGGACTTCTGGTCGTCCGTTCTCTTTGCAGTCCACATCGATTATGCCATGTACTCAGGTCGCGAATCTTTGCCATTACATGTTATACGTCATCAAATATATTGCGTTGCCATCTTCACGATTTGAAGACTCAGTAATCTTTTCTTATAGTTTTAGGTCTGTCTGTGTGTAGTGTTACTGTTCTGTTTGCCTTCCCTTCTTTTGTTTTCTTCTTCTATAAGTATTTTCCAGGGAATTGGCATTTCCATTCAACTATTAATGTTACAGTTGGTTTTTTTAGTTTTCAGTGAAATGGAAATGCAGATTCCATGGAGAATACTTATAGAAAAAGAAAACAAAAGAAGAGAAGGCAAACAGAACAGAAACACTACACACAGATAGACCTAAAATTATAAGAAAAGATTACCGAGTCTTTAAATCGCGAAGGTGGAAACACAATATATTCGATGACGTATAACATGTAATGGCAAAGATTCACGACCTGAGTGCGTGGCATAATCAATGTGGACTGCAAAGAGAACGGACGACCAGAAGTCCCAGAAAATGGCAACCAAGTTTGCCGAAATGCATCGGACAATACAACCATGAGATCCGGAAATATTTTTCCGTGCGAAAATTTTTGAGTAATTCACACTTATATTTAAAGGTATTTAACACTTTCATAGTTCTTTTGATCTTGGGTCATGGTATTTGTACATCTTAATCCAAAGTACTTTAACGTTGTCATAGTTTTTCAGTGTCTTTTTGTCAAGATATTTAAACTTTTCATAGTTCTTTTCAGGGGTAAATATTCGGTGTGTGCTAGGTGTGCGGCGCACAGCCACACAGAGTCAAAATTCAACCTGTATTATTGATATTTTTTCGGATTTGTTTCTAATAAAACTCACCAGAGTTCATCCTAAGGCTTTCAGTGGTGGTTAAAATTAATTTCCCCACACAATGTTTTCATTAATAAGAGAAGGTTCGTTCAGTAAACATATCCATTCCCGATAAGATACCGGGGTGTGCTGTTTCACGTGTGCACATCTGACGATCTTAAAACAGCTGTGGTACAAGCACTCTTCAGACAGCGCTGCAGGTCATGTTTTTATTTTCCTGTAGTCTCAAACATACCAGCAGAACTCTCAAGGTGTGCTACCCCAAATCAGCACCGCTTGAGTCTCACGGAGAAGCCAGTTGCTGTTATATTGTTGTTGTTTTTTCTTTATGTGTATTTCCAGTAAGACTCGCTGAAGTTGGACAACTAAACCTACTTCCCTTGTTCAATATTGTCGTGAAGAGGAGAAGGTTCGTTGCTTTGTGCAGTAAACAAAACATAGTAAATAATACTTTCAGCTGCAGGAGTGCTATTTTAACAGTGGACACCCTAAGTTGTTAAAGCAACTGTAATTCAAAGCTTTCCAGATGTTCCTACGGGTCATGTTTTTGTTTTCTCGTGGATCCAACGCTGAGGTTAAATTCCCAGATTGTGCGCACTTAAAAAAACACCACTGGTCATACTTGTTTGTGTTTGGAATAGCATGGAGCCATAAACACACTTCTTCATTCTGCTACGAGTTTTCTATCATTTCGTTGGTGTGTGAATCGGTGTGTTTATAGCACAGATACAATTCAATTTTGATATCCATTTAAGTTGACGATGTACAAGTGTCCCATTTTTGCCAGTGATTTTACAGATTGTGTAAAGCGGGTTAAAGAAAGTAAGCCTCGTGCTGTATTTAAAGCTTATATATAATGAAAAAGATACCGAAAATTTGTTCATCACTTTAGTACTTGCACAGGAAATTCAGATTTTTCTTACAATGGAGTGTACCTAAAGATCTTTATTACCGTAAGTTATTAGATGACAGCTAAATAAAAGAAATACTTCCGTATGTCCAAATTCAATGCGCAAATTTTGCAGCTCAGGATACATAATAAAATTTTTGCATGTTTCTTCTTATAACAGCGCACAACCCAACTTAAATGGGCATGCGACGCCACTGGTTCTTTTAGTCTTTTGTTATGGTATTTTAAAGCTTTTGTACTTCCTTTTAATCTTTTGTCACAGTATTTTAACGTATTTTATACGTCATTTGCCTTTGAATACTTTTTCGCATCCCAACCAAAATATACCCTGGTCAAAAGCAGTCTTGAAAAGTTCCTCCAATACACACTCCTTTGTTCCTTTTATATTTTAAACTTCACGATCAAAGCGTACGTACTCCTTGTGCCATCTAAACTTCTTAAAAAGTCTAAACTCAAGAACCTAGTAAGAACAAACGCACAGACGATTTGAACAGCAGCTGTTTGCAACTGAGAGGTACGTAAAAAGATTTTTTAATTATCTAAATATTTGTTCGCAGTTAATAGAAATTTTCAATCGAGAAATTGCATTTCACACAAAGGAACTAAAACATGTAAAAAGTTTTAACAGTTGAACCATTATTCAAATGGATTTTGATTAAAGAATATGCCCTCAAAATAGTGTACAACTAAGAACAAAATAATTAATTACTTAACATTTTTTTTTCGAGTTTCACCTTTAAACTTTCAGCATATGTTAGGCTGATATAAACTTATGTAATATATTTTTTTCAGAATTTTAAAAAGTTAAAAATTAATTTCAAATCTTTAAAAATTTTACATTTTTGGAAAAAAATTATGCTGGGTTGTATATGATGTTAAACCTTGTTTTAATAAGCTTTCTATTGACACCAAGAACGGCTTCATAACGTAGATAGATCCCAAGATTTTAAAAGCGGAGTTGTTGCAAAAGTTTAAAAAATGCACATAAATTCAAACTTTCATTTTGTGTTATTTTTGAAACAAATCAGAAGGTAGTTTCAAAAAATTGTATTTTTGATTTACTACTTAGGAGTACCTTCTCACCAATTTTTGTAAAATTTGGAGATATCAAGGTTGAATGCTGTGTTGAATTAACTTGGAATGACCCTGAAGTTTAAAGAAGGGGAAATCAGCATTAAAAAGACAGACCACACAGTGCGAGGCCATCATCTGCAACCACTGATATGAATCGTCAGCAAGTGGATGAATTCATTTGCGTGGAGAAACGAGTCACAGACCGTGAGCTTGTTGCACAACTGGACTGCGGTCCCAATGCCATACAGAAGGTGGTGGAAGACTTAGGGTATCGAAAAGTTTGTGCAAAGTGCGTACCTCGGCAGTTGACACCAGATTTGAAGTAGAGAAGGGTGTAAGCCCGCGCTCTGATCTGCTGGAAGCATTTGAAGCCAATGAAAAACATGTTTTCCCCCTGATCTGGTGACAGGGGATGAAACATGGGCATATCTTTACAATATGGAAACGAAGAATCAATCCATGGAATGGTATCATACCTCTTCAACAGGGCCTAAGAAGTTCAAAAGTTAGCGATCAGCACACAAAGTAATGGTGACTTTTTTGGGGATGACAGGGGTGTCATTCTCCTTGATTTTCTGGAACGTGGCCGTACCGTGACCAGCGAGAGCTTCATTGCGACACACAAGAAGCCACAAGGAGGAAGAGACTGAACAAGAATCTGAAAAGGATTCACATTCACCATGACAATGCGAGACCACACACATCTTTGGCAACAAATAAGGTGATCAGCAAATTAGGTTGGTCAGTGGTCCCTCATCCACCATACAGCCCAGATCTGTCACCCTCAGATTTCCACCTTTTCGGTCCAATGAAGGACAGTCTCCGAGGACAACGATTTTATGACACAGACAAGGTGAAAGTGGCTGTGAAGAAGTGGGTACAACTGACCACACCTAATTTTATTCAAAGAGGATTCGAGAGTTGGGTTCAACACTGGTGCAAATGCATCGCTTGTGATGGAGACTATGCTGAGTACAGTACCTTTGTATAGAGAAAGTTACTCTATCAACATGTGCAATTTGAACAACCTCTGTCAGTTAATAAAAAAGTTATGCCCACTTTTGCATTACTTTCGGTACAACCCTTGTATTCGCTTGCGTGCTAAAACTTAAACATCTATTCCTGTAACCTTAGCAAAGAAAGTGAAACATGAAGCAAGAAAAAATAATAAAATACCACATGCAAATGCAGTCTTAAACACACTTTATATGTATATTTTCAACCTTATGACACTTTATTTTTTGCAAGTTCTCTTTCCTACTACATATGTATTTCATCCAAAATTAACTTTAAACTTTGTTTTCATCTTTAAACACGCAATTGAAAGTTTTATTTTCATATTTTAACACACAGTTAATGTTCTTATTGTACACTGAGAATGGGAGGGGGGGGAGAGAAGCTACAATCACAGTTGACATATTGAATGCACTCAGACTTAATTCACGCAACAGGGCTCGAACACTTTAAGAGAGAAAAAAAAAATCAAGGACTTTCAAAGACATTTGCAAAAAAATTCAAGGATGATAACTGTTCAGTCCACAAAACATATTTTTGAAAGTAATTTTGAGTTTAATTATTAATACAAGATATACAAAACTAATGCAACTGGAAATGGTAGATCTCTCAACTATATTTTATTTCACTTAATAATTTTTAATGTTCCAATTGGAATCAGCCAGTCATGATACACCAAATCATAGTGTATCAGTCCCTAATAACTAACAGAACAAATCTTCACATTAACAATGAGACTGATAAATTCGGTAACATTTTCAAAACTCTTTTTAGTGTGCTCACTATTTTTTATTATCTCTCCAAATAATTAATCTATCAATCAAAATCAGACAAGTGGGATGTGTGTTACCATGGTAATTTTCAGAATAAGTGACTGCATGACATGATGGATAGAGCAATAGCAACAGCATACACCAATTATCCAAAACATTAAAACCACCTCTGTGTTACGCAAATAAGCAAGCACATAGCCAATCAGTGTCATGTGCAACGCCGCGACTTATATACCTAGGTCAGAGCTCTCTCAGTTAGTATTTTGTTTCATCTCAACATCGGAAAAGCGAAGAATTTATCTGATTTCAACAAATACCAGTCTGTTATAACAAGATGACTTGGTAAGAGCATCTACGAAACAGAGACACTGGTAGTAATCACTACCTATCAAAGATGGTCCGAAACAGGCGACACTTCAAGCTGTTGAAGGTGTAGGCAGGGCATGCCTTACTGATGCCAAAGGTCAGCGCAGGCTATCTCATCTTGTCCACAACAGGACGGTTACTGTGGCTGACATTACCCATAATTTCAATTGTGGTGAAGGGCTCAATGTATCCAAACACATAGTTCATTGTATGCTCTTGGATACGGGTCTCCTCAGTCACAGATCCAGTCATGTGCTTATGCTTGTGCCATTCACTGTCTTCAACGCTTGCAGTGAACACGTAATCATCAACATTGGACTACAGAAGACTGGGAGATGGTCTCATGGTCAGATGAATCCCATTCTCTGTTACACCATGTTGACAGATGAGCTTGTGTGTGATGTTTACCCACTGAAGCCTTACCTGGATAAATTGTTGGACGGATCCAGGCAGCTGGAGGAAGTGTGGTGGTCTGGGCAATATTTTCTTGGGGAACACTTGGACCCCATCATCCTTGTAGAGCAAACTGACAGCTGTCATGTACTAGAACAGCATGGCTGACCAAATGCACTCCTTTATGGCGACTGTATTCCCTTGCGGGGATGGCGTCTTTCAACAAGACAATGCTCCATGCCACACTGCGAACGAGGTTCAGGAATGGTTTCAAGAACATGAAGAGGAATTCCATTTATTGCCATTGTCCCCAAATTTGCAGGACATGAATCTTATTGAGCATTTGTGGTTTGAGTTGAAGAAATGGGTACAAGCAGCATCACCCCAACCACATATTTTACGGAAACAGCAGAATCTTCTGTTGCAGTCATGGTACCAAATATCAAGAGACACCTGCCAACATCTTGCTGAATCTATGCCTCATCGGGTGAGGGCTCTTTTGGCAGTGAGAGGAGGACCTACATCATATTAGGTAGGTGGTTTTAATGTTTTGGCTGATCGGTGTATATATGCAAGGTTAAACAAAATCTTCCAGAGGTTACTTTTTTGTTTACAGTCTTTTCACACAATAAATAAATAAATAATATAAGAAAGCCCATGCAATGCACTGCCTTAGAAAAATGCCTTGCTCCAGACGTGGGCAGGTCTGAGTGAATGCATGGTGAAAATGCTAAGATTCAGTGATCCACATTTCATAAAATGCAAAGAAACAAAACTTTTTGTCCTAAATGATGACAAAAATGGCAGAACTTCTAGAATTCACAGAATCTTATGCCTAAAGATTACAGGGAAATTTTTGCTCCAACAGTAACTGAGTAACCTTCTGCTTTTGGATACTGTTGCCTACATTTTCAAGCAGAAACACATACATTTATGCAATAAAATGATATTTAACAATACTGGACAGAAGGAACATTGTGAGGAAAGAAATTACAATTATGGGAAAAATCTTCTTCACCTTGCCTAACTTCCATCCCTGAAACAATATTTTTCAATAGTCTGCAATGCAGAGAAGAAAAGCTAAAAACTGCCTGCAAGATAAAGGGAAGCCTGAATATTAATTTCTTTATAAAATTTACAGTCAAACTAGGTTTTTCCTGATAGGAAAAAAGAAAGATTTTATTTTATTCAGAATTTAAACATCATTCCTTAAATGCTTTTAATTTTTAAAAATAATAGTCTGGAAGTACACTGAAGAGCAATTGAATTGGAGACAGCTGGCGTTATGCAAATGTGGTGCTGTGGGCGGCCCTGTAAACGGAAACGACATGACGTATGCAGCGATCTGACAACATAAGGAGTGATGCGACGGGAATCAGTAAGAGTTTGACGCAGTATGGGTAAGACAAAGAATCTTAGCGCATTTGATCGTGGGCAAATTGTTGGGGCTCGACGAACGGGTCAATCCATCTCGGAAGTCGTGCAGGCACTGGGATTTTCACGAGCCACTGTGTCACGGGTGCGCCGTGAGTACATCAAATTCGGTAGAACCATCACTGCGAGGGCCAACTGCCATGGACAACAGCATGTGGATGAGCAGGGTCATCGTTGGCTAGCTAGCATTGAAACAGCAGATAGACGGGCCACAGTGCAAGAAATCACTCGGCAATTTAACGCTGGTGCACAAAAACGTGTAAGCAGCCACACCATCCAGAACCATCTCCTCGCTATGATGTACAGAAGCCATCGTCCCACAAGGGTACAGCTGCTGACCGCACATCACAGGTTGCAAAGATTAGCATGGGCGCTGGAACATCGCCACTGGACCCTAGACATGTGGAAAAATGTTGCCTGGACTGATGAGTCGAGATTCACATTGGTACACGCGGATGGCAGCATAAGAGTACGGCGCAAACCACATGAAGCGATGGATCCTTCTTGCCAGCAGGGTACTCTTCAAGCTGGTGGGGGTGGCATTCTCGTCTGGGGACTGTTTACGTGGACTGAAATGGGACCCCTGGTACATGTGACATCGTCCCTCACTGGTCAACATTACCGGAATATCCTGGACGACCATTTGCTCCTGTTTGTGCGTCTTCAACATCCCACAGTGGACCTCGTCCTGCAACAAGACAGCTTATTAAGCGCACTCAGTACTCTGTTGATATGAGGACTTTTCCTGCAGCTGTGAACAAGAGCAAGTTAAAAAAGATGGCTTCGGCAGTATACAAATAATAAATTTGGTGCATGCTCTTTCAGCCTCGCCTGGACGCCACTCACATTTCTGCTAAAATTGGCACCTCCATCAAATGATACTGCGGAGATGTTCGCTGGATACAAACTTGATTTTCTTAGCTCAGTAATCAACACATCTGTAATATGCTCTGCTTTTGTTGCCTGAAAGGTAACTGCAGATAAAAAAGTTTCCTCAATCTTGAATTTTTTATTTTCACCCTCAGCAATGATATGACGAGCACAAATGCTAAGCACTTCATGACCATTGATGTCTGTGCATTCATCAGCCATGACTGAATATGATGGAATACTTTTCAGCTGTTCCGCAATTGTTCTCGTAACAGCTTCACCAAATGCTTCTAGGAAATCTGTTATGGTAGTGGATGATAAGCATAAGTATTCTGTGGATTATTTTTAATTCAATTAACCAGACTACTAGATCCATCCACCAAAGCAGCGGTTGCAACTAGCTTACGCCAGTTCGATATCGTGTGCGGAATTTCTGATCTAAACAAGTAGTAGGCAAGTTTTAACAGATCCTTAGTTGAGTTACTTTCTTTTTCCATCTGTTTATTGGACTGCATAGATACAGTTGTTTTAACATCCACACCCTCTCGGTTTGTGTTAGATGCAGCAAAGGCTATTATATATGAACGGCTTTGTTTATGTTTTAAAGCCTTTCCCCCTAATTTCTTTGAAGCAGATAGTTGAACTAACTCTTGTCACCCATGGACAAGTTTTCATTTTACCAAATCTGCAACAAATGCTGCATTTGTATCCTTCAGATGTACGTTCAATCCAAGGATATTTCAAGTACAAAGATGCTTTTTTGGTTTGTCAGAGAAACTCATCATCATTATATGAGGTCCGATCAATAAGTTCCGAGACTATAGGCCGATATACAACAAAGTACTTATGTTACTTAAATCTGGCTATGATCTCCCTCAAAGTAGTCTCCTTGGGCACCGATACACCACTGCCAGCGTTTTTGGCAGTGTTGGAACGATCCCTGGAAGTCCTGTTCGTGAATCGTGTCAAGCACTGTCTGCGATTCGCACTGGATTTCGTCCACGGTTTCAAAACGGCGACCCTTCAGCTTCAGTAACAGAAAGAAATTGCAGGGGGCCGAATCCGAGGAATAAGGCGGGTGCGGAAGAGTAGCCATGATGTTGCGGCTGCAAAACTGGCGTGTTGCCAACGCTCTGTTAGCTGCTGCATTGTCATGATGGATCAGGAAATCGCCCCTGCTCCACATTTCAGGTCGTTTGCGGCAAATGTCCACCCTAAGCCGCTGCAGAACATCGCAGTAAAAAAGGGTGGCGACGGTCTGGCTCTGGGAGGACAAATTCATGGTGCACAACCCCACGAATGTCGAAGAACACAATGAGAATGCTTTTGGATCTTGTATCTTCCCTATACATTTTATCAGAAAATTTCTTAACTGATTTTTTTTTTCAAAACGAACCCAATTTTCTCCTTACTTTTAAACTTTGTAGAACAATTTTCCTTTGTTAGTAAGTCCTGAATGCCGAATTTCAAGTTTGTAACTGAAGCCATTGCAACGATATTGCATTGAAAAAGTTCTTGAGTGATTTCTATTTAAATCGAACACTGTTGACCGATTTCGTTCAAATTCAACGGCGTGCTTATAGAATGTTCTAAATTCTGGATTTGTCACTAAAGCCATTTCCGAGAGAGCAGATTAGAAAATCTTCTTGAGCGCTTCTGAAATCGAACGTCATTTAACGTATATTTTTTTAAATCGACAAAATTATTATCTTTTGCTAATACGTCCAAAATACCGAATTTGAAATTTGTAACCCAAGTCATTGAAGAGGTTGTTACAAAGGCATGGGAACACAGACAGACCCCGCAAGAAAAAAACCTACCCTTATACAGCTTTTACAGCTCTTTCATATAAACAAAGTATATGAATGGAAAGTAAAAATTCAGGACATTTCATAAAAATATTTGTGAATGATTATTTTAATAACAGTGTAAAGCATTTCATAGCTTCATTTGTTTGTGAAAGTAGACAAGTGAACTCTTTTTGTAGTTACCCTAATATTTTAGCTAAAAAATGTCTTGTCCCTGTTGGATCCATTCCTAACTGTGCTACTGCACACATCAAAGAATGGAACATCAAATAAAAAGCAAAAACCAGGCCTTGCCTGGGCTTTCGAATAATCCCACAGTGTTGGCTGAAGGAAATTTGCGAGGGCAAGTGTGAGCTGGCCCAAAAACTGATTTGTCCTTGCCATTGGGACTGCGCTTTCTGTTCGGCATTATACTAAATGACAATCAAATGTAAATAGTGTTTAAAAAATTTACATTATGTCTGTGATCGTTTTTTTCTTTCTGTGATTGTTTTAATTATGTCTGCGATTGTTTTTTTTTACATTGTCTTTTGTGATTGTTTCTTTCTGTGTTTGAACTTGTCGATTTCTTTCGGATGGGATGTGACAAAACATCATCATCATATGTATCTTTGTTTATTACACCCTCCCAAATGGAAGGACATTGATATTTTTTATAGAGGGGTGTTGGGGGAGGTATAAATCCCTGGGACGAATGATCAGAGGCCATCGCTTAGACCACTGTGCCACCCTTAAATTGAACACATGGGCAGAGTTGTATAAAATAAAATGTATCTGTATACACAACCACTGAAAACCACAATAAAAATAGAATAGGGTCATTCCATGTCAAATCAACAAGTTCTGAAAAATTTTCAAGCTACTCCATCTTGGATTTTCACTGAAATTTTTGTGAGTGTACATACACAGAAAAAAATGAGTTTCCCTGAATTTCGGGTTTGAGACTTTAAAACTATGCCATAAAAATACTTAAAATTTATGCAAATGAGAAGCTCCAGTGCACAATTTATTTGTGTTATTTGCACAACTTCATTCTAATAAAGGTAGAATTATGAAATTTGGCTGTTTATAGTTGTTTTTGATGCTGCATACAAAAATGCAAACAATTATTCTATCATAATTAGTTTTCATGATATGGCAAAAAATGTGTGCTGCTATGGGGCCTACTACCAGCGAGGCCTTCCTCTGAGAGGCATGATTTTTTTTTTATAAAAAGATTAAAATATCTTTACTTGAATATAAAAGTTTTGAGAATGAGAAATTACTTGCTTGAATTTTTTTTTTTGACTTTTAAATTTTGTCATGTACGTGTCATAATATTAACAGTGTAAGAAAATGAATATATTTCAATATTTGAATAATTTCATCATTTATTTGCTTATTTGATATGAGCACATTCAAAATATAAAATTAAAAAAAAACACTGATATTACTAAAATATTTACTTACCTAATTAATGTTTTATAATGATTTATTGAATATGAATACGGTACAGTAGAAATGTGGGAGTATCTTTAAGGGGGTTCTTATATCTTTTCTGCTGAAATTAATGTTAACTGAAAAAGAATGGAATTTTTGAACAATTTCTCTACTCCCCCATTCCAAGTTTTCTTAGACTTCATATTTTCTTTGGTTTTTAGCAAACAGCAATTTCACTTTTTGCAAGCTTGAGTCATTAAAGTAATATAGCCTTCCACTGGGTTTTGTTGGGCAGTTAACTTTACAAAGCAATTTGCATTCAGGAACAGCCCTTGCAAAAATGCTGAAATTTCTACTAGCCAATGTGGCTAGTGGAATAAAAATTTTACTAGCCAAATGACAAAATCTACTGGCCATACGAAATTAAAAGAATAATAATTCAGCAGCTTCTCTACATATGTTTCTATGAAATCAAATGGGTGCATGGTTTGTTTGTTTTTTCTTTCTAATGAGAGACACCTCTCCCATTAACTTCATAAAAACAGATGCAGAGCAATTACTGCATAGGATCATTAGACTGACTGCAAATATTGCACATGCTTTTGTTCCAAAATGATTTTTGATCATTTATTTTCAGTGCTATAATATCGTTACTCTTACTACCTTAATTTACACATACGTAATTTATTTTTGAGAGGCCATTGAATTTAGATGTCGGATTTCTTTTAATATTTAAAACAAAGGGACAAAAGCTGGGATATATATACATAAAGTGGCACTAATAATGTTAATACAGTTTACCACTGATGTGCACTGTGTCTAATCTTCCCATGAAAGGTACCTACCTGCCCACCACAATTGAATAGCATTTTGGGAATCAGAATCTTCAATTGAAGTGTCATTTCATCTAATCATCATTAAGTCGCTTAAAGTGTCACTATTCAGACATGCCCAATTACTGGTTTTTGTGAGGTTCATTGCCAATGCTCCACATCAATGGGCTCGTGTGTCGCTACCGCCGCAGCAATTTTCTTTCGCTCCCGATACTTTCTCATACGTTCTGCCGCAGACATTGCAGTGTTTATCGAAAGCTAATGAGTTGCTCTTCCTCGTAAACTACGTTCAATGCATTTCTGCTAGGCTTTTCGACTAGTATACGCCGACATTGCGAAACTTTTTAAAAATTTCAAATATGATCTAAAGTTTCACAACTAACACTGTATTTGATTTGATTTTTAATGTTTTAAATCAACAGATTTCGCCACTAGCTTTCGTTTGAGACAAATCTCGACGTCGTAGCACTTTGCAGTGCTGAGTTATACTGATTAGAAGTTTGTGCGGCGCAGAACAAAGCGCCCCGCTTATCGCTGAGCGGTAACTTAAGGTCACTAACAAGTCTTTGTTCCCTTAACTATCGAATAACACTAGGTTGGTTTGGTTGGCGTTGATAATATAGAAATTATTAGACCGAACTCGATGCACATTTTTTTTGTAATGCTAAACTTTCCGCACTGGCCCGATTTTAAGGACGTATTCACATCCAAAAAAAAAAAAAAAAACCTGCCACATACTTCCTATTGTTCTTAAGCTGTGGTGAATTTCCGAGATCCAACGCTTGGAACACACGGGCTCTTATTAGCATCGCAGACACACGGAAGCCCGATAAGATACCTGTTTAAACATAGTGTCCGCATCGTGACAGGACTCCGGATGAGATCGCTCATGAAGCTATGATGTCCACGATTGCTCGGCTGGCGCGCGAATTTGTGATGAGACATCCCCCGATGTAGTGTCTGTAACGAGACGCCACAAGAAACTACATCGGAGACGCGCACGTTTGTGAGGATCAGCCGATATTCCCGTTCTCGGACTGGGAAAAACTTATTACCGGTTTGAGCAACAGTGCTTGGTGGAGAGCTATGGTGATTACATCGTGAGCATTTATATCACGGTATTGATGAATCGTAGTTTCCTCAGTCAAAACACTGTAACATCGTTGTTAAATTCATACCAGCTTTTTGCGATGCATTGTGATACATTGCCCAGTCCTTGGGGCAGGGGGGGGGGGAGTTGGACAAAATAGTTGCTCACTGGGGGGGGGATCTACTTGCCATCATTGGCTACTATACTAAAAAATTTGGTAAATGTGTAGTTTAGCGTCCTAAATTATTTCGTCATAAAAATTTAAGTGTGTGGGAAAAGTGTTACGTAAATTTTTTTAAGCAAGCAAAATAATGGGGAAAGGTGAAAAAATATAGTATTTTTACATGAAAGGAAATTTTTTTTCCGATGAACTTACCTTGGAGTGCGAAGGTTTGTTAGAGTACGTGAGGTAGGCCTAAGATGACGGAGCGGTGGCAGCGTGAAGGTGGAGTCCGGTGAATGGAAGCGTCACTGAGAACGGCAAGTTACGCACGGAAGAATACACAAAGAAGCGGTTCAGCAATACGTAGTCATCGAAGCGGGTTGTAGGAATACGCTGATGGAAAGAAGTTGGTTTTATGCTGCATTCTAATATTTTTTCAAGGGTAATTTTGTGAAATCTTAAGTAGAAAATTGCCAAAAAGGCTTAAAATTTCATCATCCCCCACAATTCGACGCGAAGCTTTGAGCCTCATTGCCATAGTACGGCTGCAGATAAGAAAATCACAATATCTATTTCACGAGGGAAAAAAAGGACGAACGATGTGCGGAATAACAGCAGAACTACAAATGAGGTGCTTGAAGAAATCACTGACCCCTTAACATCTCCGAAACCATAACCATAACTTAGGGTTCAACCGGAACCAAAACTTCTTATTCAAAACTTCTGCCGCACATTATATCATTTACATTCCTTCATTTATTTACATTCCCAGACATTTTTACAATAAAAACAAAAACATTTCTTTATTAATAATTAATGAAACATTTCTGAACTACTTCCTACTTCTTGCACACGATTACACGACGCATCACGCTCCTCCAACACATACACCCCACTCTTGTTGTATTCTTCTGTGCATTCACTACTAACTGTTACTCCCTTCCGACGCACAGGCCCTTCACATCGTGGCCGTTAGCATCGCTTTAGCCTCCCGCACCAACTGCTGCAAACCATCGTACTTGCAGGTTAATACTTTGGAAATATTATTTCCTTTTATCTAAAAATACTATATTTTTGCACCTTTCCCCATTATTTTGTATGCTTTAAAAATTGTATGTCGCACTTTCCCCACACAGTTACATTTTTCCGACGAAATAATTTAGGACGCTAAAGTACACATTTACCAAAAATTTACTAGCCACTATGAAATATCTGGCCACCACTTGGCAACAGACATTCACGAGGCCTGTTCAAGAATCCAACATTTGTCTTTTCTTTCTGGCCGAAAGTGTGTGCCAAAAGTTTTTTTTTTTTTTTTTGAGAACATCCCAAGAGGGTAACTGTTTCTTTTAAAGTTTCTGCTTCAAATTCCATGTTGACAAAATCACTGTCACTATCTGATGAGTTAGAATCTGGCTCATGTTCATAGGTGGCACAGGTTGGACAGATTTTCCAACCAGGTTTTATATGGCTTTTTGATTTTGTTGAAAGTTCACATGCTTTATCAGCAGAAATTACTTTGTCCTTTTGTAATTGTTGACTAATGTTTATTGTATGGATCACGTTTCCTTTGGCATTCACTAAATTTGGTTAAATATACCTTTTCAAGATGAAAGCAAACTCTTGAATTAGTATCATTCAGCTGTAGATTTGTACTTTGTGATTAAAGACTTCTGTTTCTGGTTGACAATTTACTAATTTGAAGAAGTGCAGTTTTTCCAGGTGTATACTGTTTTATTACAGTCTGCACTAGTACTTGTTAACTGACCAATACAGCATATTTCAGATGTAGTGGAACGTACTTCAGACTTCTTTTTTTTTTTTTTTTATTGGAGGTTTAACGACCACCGTGAGCAACTCAATGGGCTATACGCAGTCGCCCGTCCCTAATTTAGGGTCACTGGTTCCAGGGAAGGGAGAGAGCCAGTGCCATAAGACAAACACAACATCCATGCCTCACCGGGAATCGAACCCGGACCCCTTTCGGACGAATGATCAGAGGCCATCGCTTAGACCACTGCGCCACCGGGGCGGCACTTCAGACTTCCCCATATTTCATGAAAACTGAGATACTTAACTTCCTTCTCATTCAAATAAACATTTCACATTTGAGAAACTGTTAAATTATTTAATGCTTCTACTCATTTATTTTAGCAAAATGTATGAAAATAAAATCATGGTTTTTAATATCTAAATTCTGAAATTTGGGGAAACAGTTTTTCTCGTGTATCTGCTGAAATAATCATTCAAATCTGGGGCAGGGCATCTTGGACCACTTGTTGATGTGACATGGAATGACCCAATAAGATAATTAAAAAATAATAATAAAACAAATAGTTATTAGAACATTTCAACTGAATGTGCAGCAAAGTGTGTGTAATGGACCTTTATGGCAAAATATTGGACTATGAACCTCATAAAAACAAGAGACTAATTAAAGAAAGTTTTTTTAGCAGGCTGTGCATAAATATGAAACTTACATTAACGACCAGGACACCTATGGGTCCTTACTTCCGAAGTGCAATTAAATCGCCTTCTGCACCGTTTGCATACAAATTTGCAGCGTGTGCCATTTATGAAAACAGACCACCCACTTTGGGGCGAAAAATTAACATCCGCCTCGTCACTTTTAAGTAATTTAATATCCAAGTGACGTCGTGACCGATAATACACTAACTTTCGCCTAGCCGGCATGTTTTGGGCAATTATTGGTTTTGGGCTTGCCGGGTGTTTGCTTGCTTTTTGTTTTGTGAAGAAGGTAATGAGGCTCATAGTCCAAGCTTAGTACCTCACAACTAGTTAGCCGAGTTGTTATAGAGAAAATTGACTGGCGATCACGATAAAAGTCTTAAAAGCACGGACCACACATGCCACCACGGAAGCATCACGAAAGTCCATCATGGAAGCCGCTCGTGAGTAGCGGGAAGTGAGAGAAGGATTTTTAAAGAGAGAAAGCGTCTGGTGAGCATTATGAATTTCTCCAAGTCACGAATTTACTTTTCGCCACGGAAGCATCACGAAAATCCAACATGGAAGACACTTGTGCGTAGTCGGAAGTTAGAGAAGGAAGGGTTTTCATCCGAAAACAAACCCGCCGATACGCGCTGTAAGCTGGGCAGGAGAGCAGGTAGTGCGCACCAGTCTCTGGACCGAAGCCGCAGAAGTACACCGGAGTGGAACGTCGCCGGATCAGAAAAGGGTAGCCATTTAACGGCCGCGTCAGTTCGTAATTGCTGTATGATGACCGCTGAGGAGCTCCGAAAACAATGTTCACTAGCCCACCTGATATAGGGAAATGGAACTGCCCACCCGGAAGAAAGCCAGGCTGAAGCTGAAGCGGTGGAGATCATTGAACCACTGTGCCGAGCAGCGTCGAAGGCAGAAAGAGACAGGGCCCTGCCATCGTCATGGTCCCGGCGGGCGGCAGCATCAGCGGCCTCATTCGCAGAGAGACCGACATGAGCCGGGTACTAAACGAGCACTGTATTGAAGAAAAAGACTTCTTACCTGCCATGCATTTTTGGACGACGGCTCTTGTAAAGTCCGGGTGTTGAGGTCGTTATAATCAGTTGACAATAGCACATTAATCCAAAGGTAATAAATAATTCCGCAGTTGACATAAGACAAGGAATTCACTCGAGACTCAAAATAAACATCTAACATATACTTAACACAAACACATGACCGACCGCACATACACTAAAAGACGTAACATAAAACACCGGCGTTATTTTTTCATCTTGAGTTCCATCTTGTTCAAAACACACACACGACATTCTCACGTGTTCGAATCGCACGATTTTCTCTCCTCTCGTTTCCCACGGAAAATGACAGCGCCCTCTATCAAAATAGTTCCACGGCTGCTCGGATTTTATTTTTTTATTTTCTTTGGGAGTTGTTCTTCTTCTTCCGATAAGCACAATGTCCTCGTAGGAGCTTAGATGTTGCATTGAAACGATTCATGAAGAAGAACTACAATGGCCGGAGATTTGTGGTTTAACGCCAGTACCAAATTCGAGCGCTGTTACCAGGGCCCACGTTTCAGCCGAGAACACTGAAGACACTGTCGAAATGAAGAACGAACGGCTGGAGTTGTTCCGAGGAAAGAAATGTCCAATCGCCACTGAAGAGATGCGTCAGTTGCAATGATGTAGTGCAATGCGGAAAACTGGGCCAAGAACTCCCCAAAGAGATGTCAGAGAAACAGCGGATGCAGAGAGCGGTGCTGGAAAGAGAGTCCCGAGCATATGATAATATATATCGCGGAGCAGATGAGACTGGAGGAGCAGGCGGAGTCCGGAGAAGAGCGCTGTTGACAAAAATAGGCTCCTGTCGCCTCAAGGGGGAAGCCATGGGACTGCCAAACATAGAAGGACAAGGCGTCCTCTTTCGTAAGTAGATCAGCGATAGGGGAACGCTGTCGCAGCGAAAGATGGTGGTACAAAAACCGGACAGTCAAGAGGGTGATGCGAGAACGAACGCTAGCGATACCACATTCAGCCCATAAGACCGCAACAGGCGTCGAGCGAGGAAGGTGAGACTGCAGGGGCAGGCGGATTGGAGTGTATGATTGAGCAGAACCTCCAGATAATCGTAGAGGTAAGTAGTTGGGGGATGCAAAGAGGACAGGATCTGCATATTTCAGAATCGGGCAAATCACAGCAACAGCAAAGGCAAGAGCGTTGGTGAAACAAAGACCCCACCGGCGGTTACAAATGACTTTAAAAGCAGACAAAACTCGGAAGACGCACGTCTTCACGTGTGTTAGATGGGAAGACCAAGTCAGGGAAGAATTAAATCAGACCCCTAAAATCTTTATTGAGGACTTCCAGGTCACAGAGGCGGAGCCCAATCGGAAGGGAAAAGCCGGCGACCGGCGCTTACGAGAGAAATCAATCGCGAAGCTCTTTGACGGAAAGAGTAGTAAATCCCAGGAGAACGCCCACTGCACTATGGAGTCCAAAGGATTGCATATAGCTAAGGGCCTCCACCCGGTTGGGACTATAGAAAACAATGAAAACGTCGTCAGCAAATAAGAACATATATGAGCATTTGGATGACAGCACTCCACCACATAATCAATGTACAAGTTAAACAGGATAGGCGATATTGAGTTGCCCTGAAGAACATCACGACACTGTGGAAAGGAGGGCGACATCGTTCCACGCCAACGAACTCTAAATCTGCGCAGAGCAAGAAAATCAGCCAACCAACGGAGAAGACGTCCGCCGCCCCGGTGGCGCAATGGTCTAAGCGATGGCCTCTGATCATTCGTCCGTAAGGGGCCCGGGTTCGAATCCCGGTGAGGCATGGATGTTATGTTTGTCTTACGGCACTGGCTCTCTTCCTTCCCTGGAACCAGTGACCCTAAATTAGGGACGGGCGACTGCTTATAGCCCACTGAGTTGCTCACGGTGGTCATTAAACCTCCAATCAAGAAAAAAAAGTCGTCCACGGATACTCAGTTTACCCAGGCCCCCGGTGGCGCAGTGGTCTAAGGCGCTAGCCTCTGATCATTCGTCCGTAAGGGGTCTGGATTCGAATCCCGGTCAGGCATGGATGTTGTGTTTGTCTTACGGCACTGGCTCTCTCCCTTCCCTGGAACCAGTGACCCTAAATTAGGGACGGGTGACTGCTTATAGCCCATTGAATTGCTCACGGCGGTCGTTAAACCTCCAATCAAAAAAAAAAAAAAGTTTACCCAGGAGAGCAGGATGGCAAACCGAATCGTAAGCTGCCTGTTGATCGAGAGATACCAGAAAACAAAAAGTTATGTGTGGCTCGAGCCACCAGAAGATGGCGTTGAATCGACAGAAGGCACGCGGATGTTGACCCGATAGATAAAAATGTGAATTACCGCTCGCAGATCCATGGATGAGACAGAATAAAGTCCGTTAGGCGAGAGACCAAAACTTTCTCCAAGACCTTCGAAAGAACCGATGTGAGGGTGATCATTCGATACGATAAGTCGAGACAGATTGTTAGGTTTCTTGATTGGGATCACCCAAAACTATTTCCAGCATGTTGGGTGAACGCCGGCAGACCAAAAGAGGTTCAGAAGGTCAACCACCCATGAAAAATTCCACCTCCAGATACGTCTCACCAGGAGCACAGCGTCGGGGAGAACCAGCAATTGCCCTGGCAACTTCACCGGACTGTAAATAAATCATCCATCGCCAGAGAAGAGTCATAACGGACAAGGGAAAAGGAGTAAACCAGATGCATATAGGCATTCTGTGTATTACTAGAACGATCGAGAAATTTAAGCCAATCACAACGACAATAACGAATGTCGAAGGGTGGGGCTTTACCTGCTGCTCCCGGTCTGGGTTTTTTTTGTTTTTTTTTTTATTGGAGGTTTAACGACCACCGTGAGCAACTCAATGGGCTATAAGCAGTCGCCCGTCCCTAATTTAGGGTCACTGGTTCCAGGGAAGGGAGAGAGCCAGTGCCGTAAGACAAACACAACATCCATGCCTCACCGGGATACGAACGCGGACCGCCTTTGGACGAATGATCAGAAGCCAACGCCTTAGACCACTGCGCCACCGCGGCAGGGGTCTGGTTTCCATGATTATGGATGGCGCCCACGGTTCGCCAGAGGGCGTTCAGGAGTTGTGGGCCAATCGTTTTTTTTAGATTGGAGGTTTAACGACCACCGTGAGCAACTCAATGGGCTATAAGCAGTCGCCCGTCCCTAATTTAGGGTCACTGGTTCCAGGGAAGGGAGAGAGCCAGTGCCGTAAGACAAACACAACATCCATGCCTCACCGGGATTCGAACCCGGACCCCAGACGGACGAATGCCGGGGCGGCCCAGACCCCGTTTGGACGAATGATCAGAGGCCATCGCTTAGACCACTGCACCACCGGGGCGGCCACCAAAACTTTACTGAGGATTGGAAATTAGTAATTCGGTCTGACGAGTCTCGTTTTTGTTTGTGCTACAATGATGGGAGGCGACGAATGCATCATAGGCCCAATGAAGCCTTTAATCCTAATTGTGTCGAAGGTGTTGTTCAAGCTGCGGGGAGTTTTTGATGTTTTTCGGACCATGAAATGGGCCGGCCCTCTCGTTGCAATGACGATGAATTTGAACCAGCATGTGTGCCTTCACATTTAGAAGGACGAAGTGTTGCACTTTACCCTACATTTCCAGGAGCAGCATCAAATTGCCACTCCTGTCTTCCACGACAACAATTGCCATGTGCACAAACTGTGACTGAGTGCCACGATGAACAATCAGCAACATTGTTTCACCTCTACTGACCTGCCAAATCCCCAGATTTAAATCCTACTGAAAATCTGTTGGATCATTTGGAACAGAAGGTGAAACGTTAGAATAGACACCCGTGTACTATGGCGGGACTCCGGGACCAATTGATGCACAAGTGGCTGCAAATCAATGTTCAATACATTCACAACCTCGTAGAGTCCCTACCACACTGTATTCATACTGTTATCACGACAAGAGGCGCCATCATTAGTTATTAGATTAGTTCTCACATGGGTGACTAATTTTTTGTCCGGTATGCTCAATAAGACTACTTTACTTCCCTTAATTTTTTTGGGTATGTGTAAATATTTTTGCATGTGACATTCCCAAACAATAGAGAAAAAAAGACCCGAAAATGGGGAGTTTTCAGTCTGTATACCGCGCCACAAACTTTCCTGCTTGAAGAAAGAAAAGTTTTTTTTTTTTTTTTTGATTGGAGGTTTAACGACCACCGTGAGCAACTCAATGGGCTATAAGCAGTCGCCCGTCCCTAATTTAGGGTCACTGGTTCCAGGGAGGGAGAGAACCAGTGCCGTAAGACAAACACAACATCCATGCCTCACCGGGATTCGAACCCGGACCCCTTACGGACGAATGATCAGAGGCCAGCGCCTTAGACCACTACGCCACCGGGGCGGTGAAGAAAGTTTGTAAATCACGTTATTCAATTATATCATGGTGCTAACATATTTGTATGGCACATCCAGGAGGGGGAGTGGAGGTGTGACTCACAGTATTATGAATAATATGAGTGTAATAATGAAGAAATTTAAGAGTGTATTAACCACTAGTCCAGCTAAGAACGGAGCCTAACTAAATAAGCCAAGATAGCAGTTTTCCAACCAAGAAAAAAGAATTTGCATTGCATAATGACACCAGACAAGTGAAATACAATTTAATATCAGAGCAACTTCAACCAAGGGATTAGCATTAGAATAATTTCTTTTCTTTTTTTTTTTTTTTTTGATTGGAAGTTTAACGACCATCGTGAGCAACTCAATGGGCTATAAGCAGTCGCCCGTCCCTAATTTAGGGTCACTGGTTCCAGGGAAGGGAGAGAGCCAGTGCCGTAAGACAAACACAACATCCATGCCCGACCGGGATTCGAACCCGGACCCCTTACGGACGAATGATCAGAGGCCAACTAGAATAATTTCAACAAAGATCAAAACTCAAGTGGAATGCAGGAAAAAAACCACAATACTATTTTCTTTGAAAAGCATTTCTTTACCTAACTTAAATAAAAAAGAGTGTCATTATTATCGTGATCCACTGCCTGCTGGTGTGTGCACTGGCAATAATCGTGAATATAACAAGGGTAGTCACTCGAATATCAAAAACTGTCTTCCCAGTAATAGAGAAGACACAGGCTCGCTATTCGAGGACGGGCGTTGTGTTTCACCCAGCCGACGATCCGTGTATCGGTTCCGTTGAGTGCCGCAATGTATTTTATGTTATCGCCTAGTTTTCTTTTAAATTTTTCTTAGGTTAACTCGAAATTTTGATTTTATAACTGCACTGATCTGAAAATACTCGGTATTGAACTGGAGGATATTTTTCCTGATCATTCACTTCCCAAGCACTCACTCACGCCCTCAACTCTCGATCATGGTTAACATCATTACTTCACAAAATGGACACCAAAATGAAATTTAGCCAACTCATATATAACGTGACAATAAAATATGTTTATTTGCCTGATAAAGGCGTGATATTTAAATGCACTTATTTTTATACACACACACACACACACACACACACACACACATATATATATATATATATATATATATATATATATATATGCTTGAAGACCCTTTTGAAGTAAAATTCTTCCTTAAGTTAACTTTAATCACTCATTTTTGGTTAATATAGCTGAACATTTTGGAACATAAGTTATTTCAAATTATTTATTAGCCTACACAATTTCCTGCTCTGATCAAATAATTGCTTTACTCTTCTACAACCATTATTGCTATTTCCGCCCTTCTTACTCACAATTAATTAAGAGCTGGCTTTATTTCCCAGCACTGCTTTTATGTTCGACTATGCTCTTATTTAGAACTGCTCTCAATTCAACACACAAAACAAATAAATAAGAGGGAAACCGTTATGGTCAGAAATGTCCTACCTTCTATCCGTCGTCAAGGGCTGGCGAAGAATTTTCATCATAGTTCGTAGATTATTCCAGACCTATTGAGAGTTTATTATACTTCTTAGCATCGGATATCATCAGGAAGGCACATCAGTTGCTGTGCTATCAGCACTACCGTTCCGGGTTGCAATCCCCCTGTTGCTAGCGTTGGTGTTTCAGTCCAATGGTACAGCATTTCACTGCATCTCTTCCTCCATGAAAAGACCAAACCTCCAGAGCAGCTCCTCTGTTGACGAACTCCGTTACTTTTCCATCAATTCTTCTACTAAGAGCAAGTCCGAATTTGGACCTCCTCGTTACTCTATTTTTCCGTTAATGCCTCTCGATCTGTCTCTCCGCTCATTCCTCAACTTTTTCACCGTGCTATTTTTTTTCATCTTTTTTCCTCCTCCAATCCTACGCAAATTTTTCTACCACGGATCCTCCGACCAAATTACAGATTGGTCAAGTAATTAACATTTCCCGATGTGGTTTGCTCTGGGCTTCTCGAATATACTCTTATTTGCCAACTCTTCACCCCGTCCAAAATTGCGTCCACCCCTGAATTCTAGGAAATTTCTGCCCGCGAAATCTCTCTGGGTTGTAAATCTACCACCATAAAACTGCTATGCTTTTCGCCGAGTCTGGCGCCACGCTATTCTTCTTTCCAGACCTAACGTAGCGATTCTCAAGACGAATGGCGCCCAGACTCCAATAAAACGTCTGCCCGCCATTCTTTCCCACTGTAAAATTACTCCATCTTATTCAATGCGTACAGCATTGAATATGCCCACGCTGAGGATGAAAAGAGCTACCCTGCGGTCTAATGTTACGGCACGCAGGCTGGCTGGAAGTTCCCCTGACTAGGAGAGAGGGGGGGGGGCTACTATCACGAACTCTGCCTCGGCGCGAATCCAAGTAACAAAATCTAAGAAAAATAAAATAAAATACAAAATATTGAGTATTTGAGTGTGAAGTTAAAAAAAAAAAAAAAAAACTTTTACTCCGGCTCTCCAAAATCTCTTCCATCTACTCGATTAATTTTGAAACCCAATTTCTTCTTTTTCCCTTCTCAGATTTAATTACACAACCTCCAATACAGGAAAAGGTGCAACATCATCATGCAAGGACATTGCTGGCATAAGAAGCAACGCTCTTTGTACGAATTAAAAAATATTCACACACGTTCATTTCTTTCAATGTCCACTTACAGGAAAACATCTTTTATGATCTAACTTGGAAAATGGATATGCAGTCAAACCTCGATATGTCGAACTTGAAGGGAGTACAGAAAAGATTCGAGATACCGAAAATTCGAGATATCAAAAATTTTCAAAATTTCATAAAAGAATATGTACTGCATTTTTTACAAATTTTTTAAAAAATCACTTACCCTATCTTGCAGATAGAGAATTGGGTACGCACAGTATTTTCCACGAAAATGCTGATAACCAATAAAGCGAAGCTTGAAATGACTGGATACACATTTTATTATACAGTAGTATGTACTGTAGTACATGTATAGTACATACAAAAATGTAATCTTACATTTCTTCACTTTTGAAAATAGTCATCTATAACAGTTTGGTAACAGATAATGGATCGTTCAATCACATTTTCCAATTGGGCAAGGGCATGGAAAGTGTCTGGCGTCATATTCGGCATTGACTCAACCAAATTTCATAGTTTTTTTATAATAACTTAGCTTCTCGGCAAGTCACTTTTGGTAAAGGTGATTCCTCAATTTCATCTTCTTCCTCTGATACAACTTTTACTTCAGCAATAATATCTTCGTCACTTAATTCCCCAGTCACTGCAACATTTCCATCAACTTCAACAAAATCTTGAAAAGTTCCACTTTCTTCAATATGTAATGCCTTAGAAAGACGTTGCAAGTCTTCATTTAGCTGTTGATTGACTTCATTTTCGCTGAAAGGATCATCTGGTTGCTTTCCATTTTCAGCATTTTGAACGAATCCTGCCTTTTTGAAACAATTAACTATGGTTTCTTCAGTGACGTCCCTCCAACCTCTATCAGAGACATGCATCGCCTGCAAAATGTCCACGTTAGTTGACTTTCCTTCATCAATGTCAGCAATGCATTTTTGTACAACTTTGTGATGATATTTTACCTTAAAACTCTGAATAATACCTTGGTCTAGAGGCTGTAATTCAGAAGTTGTGTTTGGTGGCATGAACTCAACTTTTACAGATTTTAATTTAGGCACCCTATTATGCGGTGTACAGTTGTCCAAGAAAAAAAAAAACAATATCGCGCTGTTCACCAGACATTTTTTTGTCTAATTCCTTTAACCAATTAGTGAAAATTTCTTCAGTCATCCAAGCCTTTTTTGTTCGCTAAATAAGTAATTGGAAAAGATTTGATTCCCGAAAAAAAAAAGGGGGTTTAGCAGATTTACTTATCAGAATAGGTGTGAGCTTTTCAGAACCATCCATATTAACACAAAACAGCAAAGTCAATCTTTCTTTGATTCTTTTCCCGCCGTGACATGCTTCACCTTTAATGGCCATAGTTTTATCAGGCATACACTTAAAAAATAATCCTGTCTCATCAGCATAGAAAACATTTTTTGGATCGTACTTTTCCAGGATTGGTGACAATACTCTCTTTTTCCAGTCGATGCACAATTCTTGGTCGACGCTAGCACTTTCACCACACATCTTCAGAAAAGTTATGTTGTTTCTTTTCTTGAAGTTCTCGAACCAACCATTACGCGCTTTAAAATCTGTGTGTCCCAACTTTTTTCCAAAATCTTCAGCTTTTTCTTTTACTAGAGTTCCACCAAGAGGCAAGTTCTGTGAACAGCATTTGCTAATCCATTTCATTAAGCATGTTTCAACATCTGGGTATTCAGAGCTTCTAATTTTTTTCCTTTTCTCTTGGGTGTCATCAAAACTCTTTACAATCTTTTATTTTTCAGAATTGTTCATAAAGTACTGTTAGGGATTTTGAAATCTTTCGTGATCTTGTTTTTCTTTTTACCACCTTTCTTTACAGCTTCTATGACTCGCATTTTTTTATCAGCTATCGAGAGAATATTTAAACTTACATTTAGTAGACATCGTTTTAGCAGCATTCAGATAGGCGTCTGTTGAAAGAATGGAAGGAAAGCTTTGGCAGCCCAGTGAGTCGCCTCCTTGGGTGGCTTGGTTGCGATAACGGAGGGGGGATCATTGTCATTGATGCCGAGACGAAACACTTCGCGTTCCCCCGACTTCCCCGACCGACTGTCGCAATTGCAGGTGATTTAAACAACTGCGATTTTTCTTGATGCTTTCTCCTGTGTCGAGGGTTGGGGGGGGGTCGCTGAAAGGGTAACTCGGAGGGCTTGAGCTCCTATCAGGTTTCCTACCAGCTTGAAGTTTTCCCTGTGTGACGATCAAACACTCTTGGATATTCTGGGCTTTTTTTGTTTTTTTATTCAATGATGACAAAGGGAAAAATTTGATATATCGAGAGTGAGATTAAAAACATTTCGAGTTAATGAGTTTGTTTTACATTAGTTTTCTATTACGCGTAAGGGGAAATGAAAATATTTCGACATATCAAGGTTCGACTGTACTTATAAAATTACTATTTATAGTTAAATTACATCACATTCCTTTTCTTCATGTTTTACATCTGCAAGTAGTAAAAAAAGGATAAAAATACAAAGGATGGTATAACTGTGTATACCTCTGACAGCATTCTGTGCACCCACTCATTTTCCTCAACTGCAGCTAGTGACCTTTACACAGCTTTATTACACTTATAATAAAGATGAAAAAGGGAATGTTATTTCAAGATGTGATGAATTAATGAGTCTTCCACCTTTACAACAATATTGTAATGCGTGACAAGATTGCTTTTAACCCATAAGCTTGGGTAGGGTAAAAGAAGAAGACAATTTTATTTAAAATAGGAACTCAAAGCTCTAAACAGAGGCTGGTACTCTTCTGTGGCACCTTCATCTATCTAAAAGATATTGCAGAATAATGTTTCAAACATTTACCTGAGTCAAAGGAATAAAAAAAATATATGAAAGAAGCCAACAAAACAAGCACGTATAAGAAGCCAATAAATTTTTATTTATTATATACAGATTTTTAGTCATCCATAAACTGTGTGATGAGATTTCTTTTGTATAAAAAAATTTGAGGAACTGCCAGCCACACAGGTAAGCACAAAAACTATATACACTTTCCCTCAGTCTGAACCTTAAATGCACTGACACCCTAAGACCACAAAATACACAGAACTGACAGTCTACATGAATAATTACTAAGAACACATTTTTATGAAAAAACTGAGCACTTTGTTAGAAGAAATGTTTGTCAAAAAATTCAGCCATGGACTATTTGTTACATAAGTTGTTCATAAAAATGATTTAAAGATGATATCATTGTACATTTTAACATGTTGATTAAATACATCTTGTGACTTCAAGTTCTGCATTAGATTAACTCACTGCAACAGAAACATGGTTTTAAAGAAAGGCATAAAATAAAAAAGAAAAGCTAAGATTTGAAAAATTGATGTCATGCTATAGGAATTAAAACTACTACCCAACAAATATTTCTCTCATAATAAAATAAACTTTTGAAAAAATTATTTAGAACTGCTTCAGTTCCTGATTATGTGTCATTGTGACTTCTTGTGACAGTTATGACATTTACAAGAAGATAAAGAATGCAGAACAATTTACATATCTATATACATCAGTGATGATGACCAACCGCCAACAACAAAGGAAGCAGAGCTCCAACAATAAGAGCTATAAGTTCTGTTTTACGAAAACCCTTAGGCTCAGAGCCTGGTTCTCCATTAGGGGAATGTGAATGAGACTGCAGAGCAATCTCAGGAAGAACATGAACAGTAGCAACATACAGAAATGTTCCAGCACTGAAGAGCATAGCCATGCCTGTTGCATTGAATGACGAAAGTCTTTCTTTGGTTGACTGAAAAAATAAAAATATGAAGTCATCATGACATCAAAAAGTGCAAATGTAGCATTTTAATTTAATGACATACGAGGGTTGTACCAAAAGTAATACAAGAGTGGGCATAACTTTTTTATTAACTAACAGAGGTCGTTCAAATTGCACATGTTGATAGAGTAACTCTTTCTCTATAGTAACACTTCTTCATTGCAGGTAAATAATGGATTTCAAGCAGAAGCAACATGCCATCATTGAGTTCTTGACGAAGGAAGGGTGCAGGCTGTCCAACATCCGCGTAATGCTCCAGAGGGCCGGGGGTGGCCTAGTGGGCAACGTTCGTAACTGCCACAGAAAGGTCCTCAGGTTCAATCCCAGGCAGGTACAAACACTCGATCCACTAAATATCCAAATATCCGCTGTGCGTCGGATGGGCACCTTAAGCCGTCGGACCCCGGGTACTGGTTCCCCGGTAGTAAATAAGGGCGTCTTTTACCTCGCTTCCGTGTGACTTTCCTATCGGGCACTCTAGCTCAAATCTCCAAGCTTCCTGTTTCTAAGGGTTGTTTAAGACCTGGGGTCAGACACTCCCTTCCTAAAATCCTCTACATATGATCAGATCAGAATGCTAGAGAACGTTTACGGAGATGACACCACTGACAAGAGCAATGTGCAAAGATGGATGAAGTTTAAAGAAGGGAAAACCAGCATTGAAGATAAACCACACAGTGGGAAACCATCATCTGCAAACATTGACATGAATTGTCAGCGAGTGGATGAATTGATTTGCGTGGAGAGATGAGTCACAGTCCGTGAGCTTGTTGCACAACTTGACTGTGGTCACAATGCCATACAGAAGGTGGTGGAAGACTTAGGGCATCGAAAAAGATTGTGAAAAGTGGGTACCTCGGCAGTTGACACCCGATTTGAAGGAGAGAAGGGTGGAAGCCCGCGCTCTGATTTGCTGGAAGTGTTTGAAGCCAACGAAGACACGTTTTCCCGATTTGGTGACAGGGGATGAAACATGGGCATATCTTTACGATCCGGAATCGAAGAATCAATCCATGGAATGGCGTCACACCTCTTCAACAAGGCCTAAGAAGTTCAAAAGCCAGCGATCAGCACAAGAAAGTCATGGTAACTTTTTTGGGGATGACAGGGGTGTCAATTCTCCTTGATTTTCTGGAACGTGGCAGTACCATGACCAGCGAGAGCTACATTGAGACACTCAAGAAGCTTAGATAAGCCATAAGGAGGAAGAGACCGAACAAGAATCTTAAAAGGATCCACATTCACTGTGACAATGCGAGACCACACACATCTTTGGTAACAAATAAGGTGATTAGCAAATTAGGCTGGTCGGTGGTCCCTCATCTACTGTACAGCCCAGATCTGGTGCCGTCAGACTTCCACCTGTTTGGTCCAACGAAGTACAGTTTCCAGGGACAACGATTTTATGACACAGACAAGGTGAAAGTGGCTGTGAAGAAGTGGGTACAACAGACCTCACCTAAATTTTTTCAAAGAAGATTCGAGAGTTGGGTTCAACAATGGCGCAAATGCATTGCTTATGATGGAGACTATGCTGAGTAGTACCTTTGTATAGAGAAAAAGTTACTCTACTAACACGTGCAATTTGAACAACCTCTGTCAGTTAATAAAAAAGTTATGCCCACTTTTGCATTACTTTCGGTACAACCCTTGTATTTGTTTTTGCATGCTGAAACTTACAACATTTATTCCCGTACCTTTGTGAAGAACGTGGAACATGAAGCAAGAAAAAATAATAAAATACTACATGCAAATGCAGTCTTAAACACATTTCATATGTGTATTTTTAACCTGATGACACTTAATTTTTTGCAAGTTCTCTCTTTTTTTTTTTGATTGGAGGTTTAACGACCACCGTGAGCAACTCAATGGGCTATAAGCAGTCGCCCGTTCCTAATTTAGGGTCACTGGTTCCAGGGAAGGGAGAGAGCCAGTGCCATAAGACAAACACAACATCCATGCCTCACCGGGAATCGAACCCGGACCCCTTTCCGGGCGAATGATCAGAGGCCAACGCCTTAGACCACTGCGCCACCGGGGCGGCAGTTCTCTTTCCTACTACATATGTATTTCATCCAAAATTAACTTTAAACTGTGTTTTCATCTTTAAACACACAAGTTTTATTTTCATATTTTAACACACAGTTAATGTTCTTATTACACACTGAGAGGGGGAGGGAGGAGAAGCTACAATCACAGTTGACATATTGAAAGCACTCAGATTTAATTCACGCATCAGGGTTCGAACACTTAATTTAAGAGAGAAAAAAATCAAGGATGAAAAAAAAAATTCAAGGATGATAACTGTCCAGTCCACAGAACATATTTTTGAAAGTAATTTTGAGTGTAACTATTAATATAAGATATACAAAACTAATGCAACTGGAGATGGTAGATCTGTCAAATATATTTTATTTCACTTGATAATTTTTTAATGTTCCAATTGGAATCAGCCAGTCATGATACACCAAATCATAGTGTATCAGTTCCTAATAACTAACAGAACAAATTTTCACATCAATAATGAGAATGATAAATTTGGTAATCTTTTCTGAAATCTTTTTAGTGTGCTCACTATTTTTTGTTCTCTCTCCAAATAATTAATCTATTGATAACAATCAAAATCAGACAAGTGGGATGTGTGTTATCATGGTAATTTTCAGAATAAGTGACTGCATGACATGATGGATAGAGCAATAGCATACACCAATTATCCAAAACATTAAAACCACCTCTGTGTTATGCAAATGAGCGTGCACATAGCCAATCAGTGTCATGTGCCAGGTCGCAAATTATATATAATACCTGGGTCAGAGCTGTCTCAGTCAGCATTTTGTTTCATCTCAACATTGGAAAAGCAAAGGATTTATCTAATTTCGACAAAGGCCAGATCGGTATGGCAGGATGCCTTGTTAAGAGCATCTCTGAAACAGCAACACTGGTAGGCTGTTCACGCTACGCAGTTGTTAGTACCAATCAAAGATGGTCCGGAACAGGTGACACTTCAAGCTGCCGACAAGGCGAGGGCAGGCCATGCCTCACTGATGCCAAACATCAGCGCAGGCTATCTCGTCTTGTCCACAACAACAGAACTGCTACTGTGGCTGACATTACCCATAATTTCAATTGTGGTGAAGGGCTCAATGTGTCCGAAAACATAGTTCATTGTATGCTCTTGGATACGGGTCTCCTCAGCCATAGACCAATTCATGTGCCAATGCTCACGCCATTCACCGTTGTCAATGCTTGCAGTGGGCAAGTAATCATCAACATTGGTCCACAGAAGACTGGAAGATGGTCTTATGGTCAGACGAATCCCATTTTCTGTTACACCATGTTGACAGACAAACTTGTGTGCAATGTTTACCCACTGAGTCCTCACCTGGATGAATTGTTGGACCGATCCAGGCAGCTGGAGGAAGTGTGGTAGTCTGGGAAATATTTTATTTTGGAACACTTCTACCCATTATCCTTGTAGAGCAAACTGACAGCTGTCCTGCTAGAACATCATGGCTGACCAAGTGCACCCCTTTATGTCGACCGTGTTTTCTGGCAGGGATGGAATCTTTCAACAAGACAATGCTCCATGCCACACTGTGAACAAGGTTCAGGAATAGTTCCAAGAACATGAAGAGGAATTCCATTTATTGCCATGGTCCCCAAATTTGCAGGGCATGAATCTTATTGAGCATTTGTGGTTTGAGTTGAAAAAATGGGTAAGAGCAGCATCACCCCAACCACATATTTTACGGAAACAGCAGAATCTTCTGTTGCAGTCATGGTACCAAATATCAAGAGACACCTGCCAACATCTTGCTGAATCTATGCCTCATCGGGTGAGGGCTCTTTTGGCGGTGAGAGGAGGACCTTCACCATATTAGGTAGGTGGTTTTAATGTTTTGGCTGATCAGTGTATATGTGCAAGGTTAAACAAAATCTTCCAGGGGTTACTTTTTTGTTTTGAGTTTTTTTCATACAATAAATAAATATATAAATAAAATAAGAAAGCCCACGCAATGCACTGCCTTAGAAAAATGCCTTGCTCCAGACGTAGGCAGGTCTGAGTGAATGTATGGTGAAAATGCTAAGATTCAGCGATTCACATTTCATAAAATGCAAAGAAACAAAACTTTTTGTTTGTTTGCAGGTTTAATGACTACTGTGAGCAGCTCAATGGGCTATAAGAAGTAGAGTCCTAATTTAGGATCACTGGTTCCAGGAAGGGAGAAAGCCATCATAAACATAACATCCATGCATCACCAGGATTCAAACTCGAACCCTGACCCATCTTGAACATATTGTCAGAAGCCAGCGCTTAGACTACTGTGCCCCTCGGGCAGAAAAAAAGTTCATGCCACTAATTTATTATGACATAAAGAACTATGCTTTATTATAAAATTCAACATTTTATCAAAATTGGGCAATTCTTAACAGAATCTATCACACAATGTCACTTAAGCAGGGAAGGAATATAAGAAAAGCATTACTTCCTTACTTCTGGGTAAGAGCTAAAATGTGGTGGCTGATTATCATTTTGGAGAACGGAGGGGAAAAAAAATTAAAAACACTCACTTTGTAAAGGAAATCCAATGATTTTTTTAAGCCCTAATTTTTCAATTTCAGTGCTTTTCAAGACTGCTTTAAAATAAATTCCATTTTCCCAGGATATTCCAAGCCTATTAAGTCAAAATCACGATTTTCAAGCATTCGTACAAACCCAAATACTCACAGACAAAAACTACACAAATATTTTATGATGCTCAACTGATATCCAATGTGTTCTTGAATATTACCATGTGGGATGAAATATGGTGGTATACTTTAGGAGAGGAAAGAGAAGATAGAGAATTAAAACAAAATTTGATATACAGTGCACTACAATACCAAAAGTCACCAGAAATTCCTTCTACTTTGAGGCCTGTCCTATGTTACCTCAGAGCAGGTATAAATACAAAACATATTGCTTGCCTTCTGGTATAAATGTGCAAAGGTAAGCACCTGTGGTACTTAACCCCTACGGCCAATTATCTTGATTATGATAGGAAAGCCATGCTCGTGTGGGAGTTGTGAAATTCAAGCCATTCCAAACAGTTGGAGAAACTGGAGAAAGTTTAAGGTGGTTTCCAAATTTTTCTGGAATGTAACCCCCTTTCCTGAGGAACTTTTCTTTTGTTTCCTACCTTAATCACCCTTTCTTTAGATGACAGCACTGACCCTTATCATGCCATTCTGTTTTACACTTGGAAAAGGGCACTGCCTGCAAGTATTCCACACATTTCTCTCCTGGAATGCCTAGTATGTTGGTCCTTGGTCTACGAATGGATTTAATTACAGGCAATGCCATGTTATTTTTTTTCCCTAGTGGATAATCAATTATGGACCTGCATTGCATGTGGTGACATAACAACATTGCTGTGCACATGGAGTCTGTGCAGGGTGCCCCTAAGCTATAATATATTTTAATTTTCTTTAGCTCTTTTCAAAGTTAAATGCTTTTTCCTTTGCCTTTCACATCTCATGCTTAGCTTATCTTTTTGTAAAGTTCTTGATGCTGTGATTGGCTGGGAAGTTATATTTTTCTCACTCTCATCTTTTTTAAGAGTGGTAGTTCAGTTCTCTTGTTTCCCAGCTTCTACACCAACATGACACTTATTGGGTATTGCCTTCTTTTGGAGGGTAACAGCCTTTCCTAAAAAATCATGAATGAGATTGACTGATTGACTTTGTGCATGAGACAGTACAGTACAACTTGTTATCACAACCTTATGAAGCCTGCATAATTGGATATAACTGCATTGTCTTGGCAGTCCACAGCTGTTTGCTTAAATGCCACAAAACCAGGAACTTCTGAACCCATGGAAGATTGCTTGTGTTCAATATGTGCCAATGCATGCCAGCAGGCTATAAAAATTAAGCAAGACATTGTTTATTACTGGAAGAGCTGTAACAGTCAGCTAACAACCTGCACAAAAACTAAATTTGGGTAAGCAAATATCCACAGGTGAGGTGATAAGTGCACCAATTTTCTTGAGCAGATCTAGAAGACCTTAAAAGGGGGAATTGATGCACATAAACCATTTACCACACATATTACAGAATGGTAGCTGATGTGTAAAGCAGCTACAACACTCTGTATATAGGAAACCCACTTCTGTACCTACATTGATCCCGGCTTTCCAGCACATCCAAAAAGCTATAAACTCTCCTCAATCACTTTCCTTCTACGCAGAGCCATCACGCATTCATCTAGTTTCAGCAGACGTAAATGTGAAATTAACAAAATATTGAACATCACCCTCAACCATGGCTTTCCCACCTTTATCATAAAAAAAGCTCTTAAGAAGCTCCACCAAGAAAACCCAACTACTCTCCAGAGGGACCAACTCTCCAGAGGGACCAACAACCTCGTAGATATATAGGTGCCATAGATTATTATTCAACCATAACACCTGTTCTCAAAACCATTTGCAGAAACTTTCACCTGGAATTCGGAATATGTACTACAAACATTTTCCAGTTAATTAAAAAAGATCTAGACCAGGTAACAAAGCTAAACAAATTTGGCGTCTACAGCATTCCCTTAAAAAGTATGGATGTCGACACTCCCGATAGTAAATATATAGGATCTACAAAACGTACACTAGCAACAAGACTAAATGAACATAAATACGCCGTAAAGAATGGACTTCAAAATTCTGCAAGGTCTCGACTTGTGTGCAATGACCTGCACTATCAAATTTGGAATGATGCTTCCATCATCGTAACACCTAGTGCTGTCTCTTCATTGCTGTTCACTGAGAGCCTTGTAATTGCTACTCAGATACATTTATGCTGTAATAACAATGTTCCAGTATCTGTACCTACAATCTTGGAAACTATTTACAGTTCCGAATAGGAGGCAAACCGAGGATGAAATCACTTAATCTCGATTTCTGCTATAGTGCTCCTTGTTGTATCTCCTGATGAGAACAACACAATTAATTTAGTTACCTACTAACCTTCCTTTATTTTTACAATGCAGTATTTCATGTATACCTGCATTCTATTTTCTTTATTTCATGATACATGCCACGTCGTTTGACAATTTGATGCCACGTGACATTATGTCATATTAATATCTGATATCTATATTATGTTCACGTAACACTTTATTTAAACTTATTCCTTCTTCTGTATCTGATGATGGGTTCTAGGGAAACCCAATAGTTCTTATACAATAAAATCTTTAAATTTAGCCAACGGATTTAAATTTGTATTGTGAGTGACTCTTGTTATTAAGATCGTGCATTGAAGGCCACTATCTCGATTACTTTGGACTTTTTCTGCACGAATTTGAATTCTCCTAATATTTATAGAGTGATAAAACAAATTGCATCAAAGTTCTAGTTTGACAAAGTATGTAAAGATGCTATAATAAGATGGTCATACACAAGAACAGCTTTTTTTATTTTTGTTTTGTTTTTGTGACTAATCCAACTGGACATTTTGTCATTTTGTATTTAAGTATTTATATTACCAGTGACTACTCAAACATTCCAGGCAATGCTATGAACAGTACAGTGGTACCACCAAGAAATAATGTTCCGTGTCACAAAGCATGACTTGTATTTATATAGTTTCAGTATAAAAAAATGGCTGAAATGTATATTGGACAACACAAAATCAAGACCACAACAATACTAAACAATTTTGTGATAAACTAGAATGTGAATTACACTAAAAGCAGTGTGCAACATTTCCATATAGTGAAGATAGGCCTAGTAATTAACTGCAGATGGACTAGAGCAATATTTTGGGAAACTGCTACATAAAACTTTGCACAATATATGCCCAAAATCATCAAAGCTTGAATCAGGGTGAGAGGTTAACCATTAAATAACCCAAACCCCTTCACTCCACCATCAATAACCACTTCCTACAGACGCCAGGGTGTTTTGAATGGCATTGGGGGACAAACTATATGAACTTTATCTTTACACCAAAGCTTATTGCAAGGAACATAAACATTTCTCATATAACAGATCACTTACCTGACTAATGCCAAAATATGTTACAATTGCTGATACAGGAGCGGCGAGTGCAAAAATTAATAAATGTTTGCGTATCCTCACTCTATCTAATCCTTCGTGCATCAAGAAAGCTTATTGCAAGGAACATAAACATTTCTCATAACCAAAGTTTATTGCAAGGAACATAAACATTTCTCATATAACAGATCACTTACCTGACTAATGCCAAAATATGTTACAATTGCTGATACAGGAGCGGCGAGTGCAAAAATTAATAAATGTTTGCGTATCCTCACTCTATCTAATCCTTCGTGCATCAAGAAAGGTTATTGCAAGGAACATAAACATTTCTCATAACCAAAGTTTATTGCAAGGAACATAAACATTTCTCATATAACAGATCACTTACCTGACTGATGCCAAAATATGTTACAATTGCTGATACAGGAGCGGCGAGTGCAAAAATTAATAAATGTTTGCGTATCCTCACTCTATCTAATCCTTCGTGCATCAAGAAAGGTTATTGCAAGGAACATAAACATTTCTCATAACCAAAGTTTATTGCAAGGAACATAAACATTTCTCATATAACAGATCACTTACCTGACTGATGCCAAAATATGTTACAATTGCTGATACAGGAGCGGCGAGTGCAAAAATTAATAAATGTTTGCGTATCCTCACTCTATCTAATCCTTCGTGCATCAAGAAAGTAACTAGACCAAAAGCAGCTGGAGCCTGCAAAGGGAGGGAAAACACATTAAAAAAAACAACAGACTATTAGAGCACATGAAACTTACATACTCTTCAAAAATGTCTATTTGCAGTCCACTAATAATTTAGCTTGATTTGGATTTGGGCAACTCAAAAAGACTTAAATTCATGTAAAATGTAGCCACATACTCCTAATTCTGAGCATCAAAACCTTTGTTATAAATGAAACAAACTTACACGTCTGCTACTGTTTTGTGGAACAACCATAGCTAAAAAAATCAAAATGTTGTTAGTTTCTTTTTAAAAAGGGAACAGTCATTGACATGAATCCACCAAGAAATGGCAGTTGCACAATTTTTCTATTTAATTTTTTTACATCATAACACAATATGATAGAACTCTGAAATTTTTTTTGGCGAGTTGTACCTTCAACTTCAAGATAGAAGTCCCTGATTCCCCCAGATTTGGCAACTGCATGGGTTTCTGTTGAACAGCACAAGTTCAGCAATTTTTGCATTAATGACACTCAACAAAAACCTATACAGGGTTCCCACTATTTCTCCCATGAAAGAATAGCACTTTTAAGCACTCCCCAATTTTTTTAAAGGATCTTGCCAATTTAGGGGGGGGGACACTTTTAAACACTTGCTAATTTTTTTTAAAGATCTTGCCAACTGCATATGCAACAATGATATTGCACAAATATACTTTTAAACACAACTTAAATATGCAAAATAAGGTCTGTTGATAAAGTTTACAATATATTTCCTTATAACTTAAGTTTGTGGACGTAATAAGTTCGAATTTATGCAATTTAAGACAGTTCTGCTGGTCAAAGCAGTTTTCTTATCTAAGAGTACATCAGTACCAAGAGATGGGATGGGGCTTGTTGGGTGAAATCTGCTGGATGACTTGTGGTCTTTCACTTTTTACCCCAGTCACGGGTAATATTTAATCATCTACTGTTCATTATTCACATGAAGATAATACAATTACTGTGAATTATATTCTCCACTTCAGTAACAGATGATCCAATCAGATAAGCTAACAAGCAACTCCTATATCACCCACTGTTTTATTATTTCATCACTTATGTTTGAACTTCCAAAGGTCCATCCAAGTCTACAACCTCCCTTGTGTTGAAAACATCTTTAAAATTGTGCTAAAATTAAGTGAACTGAATTTTTGTATTGTTCTGACTAAATATTTAATTTTATGTATTAATTTATAAAAGATTTGAATTGCATTAGATGTGTGCTCAATATGCAGCACTTCATTGGTATTGTGCCGTTTCCAGTCTTGGATAGTGACGTCATTGCTGACGCCAATGCTGACGTCAGAGAGCTGAGAGGAGAACTTTGGTGGACAGAGAAGCAAAGAGACTGAGCGAAGAGCATGGGAAGAGAGGTTGTTTGTTTTGATTTGTAGGGAGGGAGGTGACGGCATAAGAATCATATTGTCTTTTTTGTTTATTAAATTAAATGTTGTGATTAAGAATTTGCGATAGTCGTAAATGAGTTTTCGTGTTGATGGTTACGACGCCACAGCTTTAATGTGAAAATTGTGGCAGCGATGGGATACGATAGTGTATTGTTTTCCTTCACTGATTTTTTTTTTTTTTTTCGGATGCCATCTTGGATTACTTTGAAATTTGTGAACAGTGGATAAGTCAAGTTATGACCGGATATATATGTGTTTCAAAATAGTTCCTTTTTAATTTAGGACACTCGTAACATACGAAGGTAAAAGTGTTCCTTAAATGCGTCAGTACAAATAAAAGAGAATCTTGAATATATATACGACAGTATAAAAGTTGCAGTAATCGGTATTGAGGAAATTTTGTACGCCAGTACTAATCATTAGAATTACAAATTCTTGTAGGTTGATAAGTTCACTGAATCTAGGTTTACTGTTTATTGTTGCAAAATGGCATATTTAGTGAAGGCAAAAAAAGAAGACTTACGACTTTTGTCAGAAGAGTTAGGAGAGAAAGTATCTCCCGATTATAAGATAGTGGATTTAAAAAAATTTATTTTAGGAAGTCAAGAGTACGAAGAAGAATTCGCGAAAGAATTATTAGCCACAATTATAAGAGTGAGAATAGGTACAGAGGAACTCGAGGAACAGAAAAGGAAAGAAGAAATAGACGAACGGAAAAGGGAAGAACAGCAGAGAAAAGAGAATATGAACTGAAGCTGCAAGAGGAACACAAGGTAATGATTCAGAACAAACTGTAGGAGGAATGTTAGAAAGGCCTAAAACTGATTTACGTAATCTGATACCAACTTTTGATCCTAAGGAAGACGACATAAGTCTATATTTGGTCTTGTTCGAAAGGCAAGTGTGTAAAGCACAAATAAAAAAGAAGATTGGGTTTCGCATTTGATGGGATTACTACCGTATGAGATTAATCAGCTTATAGCCAGAGAACTGGAAGAAGAGGCAGACAATTATGAATATGTAAAATCTTTGTTGCTAAAAATATTTAAGCTAAGTCCAGAAAAATTTAGGCAAATGTTTGTGAGACATCAAAAGAAAGCGAGTTGTTGTGGCGTGATTTTAGCTATGAACTTCGAAATTATTGCACTGAATGGGTTACAGGTCTTGAAATTTGTAACAGTTACTGGATCTAATGGTGACCGATCAGATGAAACGTCGAGTACCAATAGAAGTACGTGAGCATTTTATTGATGAATGAACTAAGATTTCGTCATCGTCCAAACTTGCTGAGATGTTGGATGACTATGACAATGTTTGGGGAAGTATGAAAAATGCTTCAATAAACATTCAGCAAAAAGAGAAGAATGTGCCCAAATGGCGAACAAAAAACTTGTACGATAATAGCAGTAGAAATGAGCCTATCACATCTAAAAGAGATCGAGCTCATGGAGAGCCTAATGTTTCTAGAACTAGGAATTTTGAAAATTTTGAATGCCGGAGGAGATTACAATGTTTTGAATGTGGATCGTATAACCATCTTCGACCTCAATGTCCAAATTTGAAAAAAAAAAAGTCATGAATCAGCTTCTGCAACTGTAAATAGAATTTCAGAAATGACGGAGAATGAATTGTTGATACCGTTTACAACTACTGGCAAAGTAAATGGGTTTAAAATGCCTATTTTACGAGACTCTGGAGCGACTATTGATATTGTTTGTCACAAGCACATCACATCTCAGATGTTAACAGGAGAATATGTTTGGGTTCAGCAGCCCCTTGATATTGCACCAAATTGTTTACCTTTAGCTCAAGTGCAACTGATAGGAGATTTTGGTCACATCGTCACAGAAGCAGCTGTAATTAGAAATGAGCTTGACCAGGGCCGATATTTACTGGGAAATCTTACTGCTGCTTTATTAGATCAGATAAAGCACGATAAAGGATTAGTTCATCATGAATTAAATGCCGTGCAGACTAGGTCACAGAAGTTTTTGGAGGAAATGTCTAATGTTCCAGAAAGTAGTGGGAAAGAACTTGAAAAGAAAAAAAAAAAAAAAAAAAAGAGAGCTCACCTAGTAATGTTGAAGTGTCGGGAATAGAGACTGAGCCGAGCGAGGAAGATGATGTATTATTGCCAGTTATACAAAATGATCTTGATCCAATATGTTCGCTTTTAGAAATAGATTCTGATATTTTTGCTGCTGCACGTCGAAGTGAGGATTTGAAACCGTTATTTGATACTGTTTGCAATTCTTCCACTGATTTGTCGAAGTAATCGTATATTTTGAGGAACACATTATTAGTGAAACGGAGGGTAGACAAGACCGGTGTTGAGAGAGAACTACTCGTGGTTCCTCAAGAATACAGGGAACGCCTTAAAGCTTTGTGTCATGAAGGAACCTCAGCTCACCTAGGTGTGACGAAAACTAAGGATAGAATATTCCGATATTTTTTCTGGCCTAGAAGTTATAAAGAAGTAGAAAATTATGTGCAATCTTGTGAAAATTGTCAAAGAGCAGGAAAATCAGGTGATAAGAAAAAAGCTCCATTAAAACTAGTACCAGTTATCGAGGAAATTTTTTCAAAGATAAATATACGATGCATGTGGTCACTTACCACCTACTCCTACAGGAAAAAGATATCACTGCAATGTGTTTGTCTTCAAAATATCCTGATGCCGTGGCTGTGATTGACATTGGGTGGGTCCATATCAGAGATCGACACGTTACTACAGATTTTTAGTTGCATGGGGTTTCCTACAGAACTACAGTGTGATCAAGGAACTTCTTTCACGAGCGCTTTAACAACAGAATTTTTGGAACGATTTGGGATAAAAGTAAAACATAGTTCGATTCATCATCCACAGAGCAATCCTGTTGAAAGATTTCACAGTACGATTAAATGTATACTGCAAGTCTTGTGTTTGGAAGCAGCGCCCGATTGGGAACAGCACATTCATTTAGCATTATTTGCGCTTTGAACTGTGACGCATGAAAGTACTGGGTTTACTCCTGCAGAATTAGTCCATGGGAAGAATTTAAGGACACCAGTTACCCAAATCTATGAGAAGTGGATGAAACCTGAAGGCATCGAAGAAGAAAATTCAGTCGTAGAATATGTGTTTCAGTTGATAAATCGATTAAAAAATGCCAGACAGTGGCTGTACAAAAAATGAGAGAAATGCAAGTAAAGAGAAAAACCTGGTATGATAAGAATGCAGTAAAAAGAGAATTTAAAGAAGGTGATTTTGTGCTAGTATTGGCTACTTGTAGACCAAATAAGTTAGATGTCCAATTGACTGGTCCAGGTACTATTGAGAGTAGAATCTCTGATACTAACTATATTGTTAAGGTTCCTGGAAAGAAAATGCCATCGCAGATATATCATGTCAATATGCTTAAACTGTTCTACAAAAGACCAGAGTTATTAATTTCTTATCCAGTAGTGAACCACAGGATCAACCTGGTTTGGAAATAGAAATTCCTGGAATAGAAAATGATCCTAATGTTTTTAATTTTGCAGAAATTGTTCAGGAAAGTCGTTTGGAAGAAAGGCTAGAGGTAGAACAAATTCGACAACTGCAGGATTTGCTTTGTAAATACGCAACATCTTTTTCAAATGAACCTGGTATGACACATCTTGTCGAGCATGACATTGAATTAATTAATGACGAGCCCATCAGAGCTAAGCCATACCGTATGTCTCCTAGACAAACTGAAATTTTGCAGAATGAAGTAAGAAAAATGTTGCAACGCAAAGTAACTGAGATGGGAGAGTCAGATTACACATCTCCGTTGATTTTGGTGGAATCTATAGGCAGAGATCCAAGACATTGTGTTGATTATCATCAATTAAATGACGTTATTTGTACATAGCATTACCACTTACCAAACATTGAACAAAGAGTAGAGACAGTTGCTTCGGCCAGCTATATCACTGTACTAGACTTGGCGAAGGGATATTAGAAAATACCTCCGAGTAAAAAGGCACCAAGAATAGCTGCATTTGTAACCAGTTTTGGGACCTATCGTACGTTACGAATGCCTTTCGGTCTCAAGAACGCTCCATATTTTTTTAGCAACATGATGGCTGAATTATTGCAGGGATGTGAAAAATTTGCAGTACCATATTTAGATGATGTAGCTGTATTCTCCTGTACTTGGGAAGAACACTTGAAGCATCTTGATCAAGTCCTTCGGAGCATTCAAAATGCCCGTCTAAACATCAAGCTCCAAAGTGTAAATTCGCTCAAGCTCAGGTGAAATATTTGGGACATCTAGTAGGACAAGGTACCAGAACCCCTGGAAATCTGAAAGTGAAAACTATTCGTGAATTCCCTACTACAAAACCTGATGTAAGAGCATTTTTTGGACTGGCTGGATATTACCACCAATATATTCCCATGTTTTCGACCACTGCCACTCCGCTATCCGAAGTGTTAAAGGGCAAAACTAAGAAAGAAAAAAATTTGTCGACCCCTCAGTGTGATGAGAAAGCCTTTCAAGAGTTTTTTTTTTTTTATTGGAGGTGTAACGACCACCGTGAGCAACTCAATGGGCTATAAGCAGTCGCCCGTCCCTAATTTAGGGTCACTGGTTCCAGGGAAGGGAGAGAGCCAGTGCCGTAAGACAAACACAACATCCATGCCTGACCGGGATTCGAACCCGGACCCCTTACGGACGAATGATCAGAGGCAAGCGCCTTAGACCACTGCGCCACCGGGGCGGCTTTCAAGAGTTGAAAGACAGGCTTTGTAGCAACCCTGTGCTACACGCTTCCGACTATAATAGAGCATTTCTTCTCCAATGTGATGCTTCAGATTTCGGAATGGGTATCGTACTCTCTCAGATCAGTGATCAAGGAGAACACCCTGTGTTGTATCTGAGCAAGAAATTCACGGAAGTTGAGAAACGGTATTGTACAAACGAAAAAGAATGTGCTGCCATTGTATATGCTGTAAAAAAATTGCATTGTTATCTTGGCGGGCAAACTATGTTCAAGATACAGACAGATCACAATCCTTCTTTAGTGTGGCTTCGTACACACGCCAATACTAACCCTAGACTCATGAGATGGGCCCAGATTCTACAACCGTATAACTACGAAGTTGTACATTGTCATGGGATACTACATAAAAATGCTGACAGTTTGAGCCGCATTCATTGGCTATAATCAGCTATTCAAGGGACCAGTTCCAGTTTTGTGTTGCTGTGTTGCAGTATTGTTTTAAAATGTTTATATTTTTATTTTAGGTAAATCTCATTGTAAATTGCATCTGATCCTAACTGACTTTTGAACTTACCTACTTTGCTCTATGAACATTCTTCGAACATATCATCGAAAAAAGCTCTGGAGGGGGAAGGAACTAGCTGTGCCATTCCCAGTCTTGGATAGTGACATCATTGCTGACGCCAATGCTGACGTCAGAGAGCTGAGAGGAGAACTTTGGTGGACAGAGAAGCAAAGAGACTGAGTGAAGAGCGTGGGAAGAGAGGTTGTTTGTTTTGATTTGTAGGGAGGTGACGGCATAAGAATCATATTGGTTTTTTTGTTTTTTTTATTAAATTAAATGTTGTGATTGAGAATTTGTGATAGTCATAAATGAGTTTTCGTGTTGATGGTGAAGACGCCACAGTATCTTGACAGTGGAGGACTGTAATAACACATCATACAACACTTTATCTACTGTGACTGAAATTACTAAGTAATAACTGAACAACAGAAAATTTTGAAAATGAGTCAGGGGGAGATTTTTGAAACTATATGTGAGTATTATAGAAAAAGTATTTGGACAAATACCACCATTTATATGAGCAGCAATACTGTGATCATAAACTGTGCGCGTGCACGCACGCACGCACACACACACACACACAAAAAGAAGAAGAGGAGGAAAGAACTGTCATGTAGAATAACTGCCAGATTCGTAGAAACACTCTAGGCCAGGTGTCAGCAAATCTGAACTTAAGAAGAGCCAAAAAATCATAAAATACACATTCTTTACTTTTAGAAGAGCCATGAATGGCGGCAATGTGAACTGTGTTGTTCACCGCAGCTCCTGGCCGATATTGGCAAAATTTGCAAAAATGTATATACAGTATTTAATATAGACCTTGATTATACATATTTAACATTATTCCTCTTTGAATTGAAACATATAGTGGAATCGAAGTTTCACAAAATCTACACTTTAAAGCAGGATGAAACAGACATGCATATATAACAGAGTACTGATACAGGGTTCATACCCTTTTCTGTGTAAAAAAAAAATTAAGACTTTCTAAAGACCTACACTGCAATTAATATTTTGTGTCATTGGAATATCACCAGGTGTGTCTGTATGTACAGGGCTCAACAAATATGTTCTAGATCAAGGAGCGAAGAACTCCAAAATTTAGACGCCAGGTGAAACGAAGTCAAAGCGCATGAACGAAAACATGTTTGGTTATGACGCTGGAACAAACAGTGGTAAACAATATTTGTTGTCATTTTTTTTTTCTTTTTACCCAAACCATTTATTGCAAAATAAAGTTCCAACTTGCTTCGTAATTTTCTTTTTCCATTCTTTCAGTAGATGATCTTAAAAAAATTAAAATTTCAGATTTCGATTTTATTAATATACTATTTGCAGATGTCTCATTTTGTACATATTAATTCAAAGTACCATATTTTTTTCTTTGTATAATCTGTAGACCATATAATTGAGAAAAAAATTTCCTTCGCAAGAGCGTATAATCCAATGGTTGTGAAAAAAAAAAAAATCCCACGTATAATCCACTGCGGCATATGATCTGTAGATCGTGCAATTATGAGAATTTTTTTTTTTCCTTTGCATAATCCGCGGTAGCATGTCTCACACCATGATATTGAAAAAAAAAAAAAAGACAGTACAATCTTGCCAACACTGGCAACAGTCTTGTTACTAATAACTAGTATTGCGTGGTATTCATAGACTATTTTACGAAATGATCCATCTCTTTGTAAAAAACAAGTATGCGCCCCAACAAAACATTACAACAAACAAGGGCTCTTATGAAACAAACTTAACACATGCAAATACCAAGGCCGATTTCCTGGCGAGGGCATGATTGCGAGATTTAAGTTCGAAACTTCCACCAGTAAAAATCAGTAAGATGCATTCAGAATTCCACAATGCTTGACAGACAGGAAATCCAAGCAAGTGAACACGCAGTGCACGAACCTCCACTTACCATATGATCATACTGCTTCTAAAATTGCAGTTTAAGACAAGATGAGACTAAAGAAGGGGGAAAAGGCTGAACATTTTAACTGGTGAAAAATCAAAACAGACAGCAAGAATGCGAACTACTGTCAGTTTTTGCATTTTGTTGACTCTGCAACTGCAGAGCACCATTGCTTAATTTTTCTTTCTGCTGATAATTCTCTCTCTAATTCTTCATTGTCACTTTTTCTTTCTTTTCTTGTTTTTTATGCTTTTTGATAACAACCATCAGCCTGAGTACCATGAGTGCATGATTTCAAAGCTTCAACTATTTTAGATAAATGGTGTAACTTTGGGAATATTAATACTTTTGAACACCATGCATCAATTTTTACAAATTTTCTAAATTCGTCACTTCCATTTTTGGGAATTTCCTTCTTCCCTTATCAAGATTAAATGTAAAAACTAATGGGGTGGGGGATATTTGACAGTGCTGGAATGGGAACATCAATTAAGGGAAATGTGTCCGACTTCCAGTTTTGGAAAATTTTCTCCTATTTTCAAGCTGAAATACAAAAATTTATGCAGTAAAATGATGCTTAAAAATACTGAATGGAGGCAGCATCGCGAGAAAAAAGAAATTACGATTACGGAAAAAATTTGAACTCCATCAACTTTCCGTTCTTGAAAGTTTCGTGAAGATGAAATTCCGTCTTCCGACGAACATCCCCCCCCCATTCTTTTTACTTGTGCATCGATCTCCTGAGTGGCCAAAATAACGAAAACGGAGGAATTTCTCGAATTCGCAGAAGAATCTCATGTTTCAAAAATAGGGGGAAATTTTTGCGACGTCTAACTTCCGTTTGCACAAATTCTTGCCTACAGTTTCAAGCTGAAATACGAACATAATATGCCATAATATAATCTTTAACAAGAATATTAAACACAAGCGCAACATTAGGAGAAAAAAATTACGATTAGGGCAAATTCTTTTTACTCCATTAACTACTGTTTTCGAAAGCTTTGAAACACGAAATACCATCCCCAGATGAAAAATGACCCCCCCCCCTCCAAATTCTCTTCAGTTTTGAACCAATCTTTTGAGAACGATCTAAGCAGAAGTTGTATGCGCGATACAGGAAGAATTTTTCAAATCGAAGATTCAGAAGCAGAGATATTGAGAAAAATAAGATATACATCTATGCCACTTGGCGGGAAAGTCTATGAATTAATTGAAAATTTTGAAATTATATGAAAAACATGTCGCACCAGAAACTATCCAATAAAGAAATATTTTTTTAAATCGGACCATTAGAAGCAGAGATACTGACCAAAATAAGATATACATCTACACCCCCTGGCAGAAAAACCATGCAATATTTTAAAAAGAAAATATTACAAAAAGGTTTATTGACATGAGTGGTATTGATCCACAAACGAAATTCTTCAATCAAGATTTTAGAAGCTCAGATTTTGCTGCAAATGCACCAGAAGCAGAAATTAACACTTATGCCCCTGGTGGCCAACCATTCTTTACCAAACATTAGAAATTATATGCAAAAGAGTCCCATCAGCAGCTGTACCCACTGAAGAAAAAATTTTCAAATCAGATTTTTAGAAGCAGAGATATCAGGGAAAACACAATTTAAATTTATACCGCTTACTGGAAAATCTATATGTAACTTGAAAAAGTGACTATACCTAAAATAGTCTTCGACATAAATTGAATCAAAAGCTAAAAGAATTTTTAATTGGACATTTAGAAGCAAATATATGGAATAAAATGTATTTTGAATTTGATATCTGCATTTAAGCCCTCTAGCAGCGTAATTGTACATCGCATAAAAAATGATCATCATTCGCATATTTCAAACTTCCCAATGAAAAAAAAAATGTTCAAATCGGACTAATAGTTGCAGAGATATATATGGTATCCACAGATGGACGGACAAACCGCTAACATAAGCATGATCTTTTTTTACAAAAGACGTGCTAATAATGTGACTATATTGCCTGTGTGTTTAACTCTAAATAGTAACTCAATGTGAAACAGGGTTGCCACTCATATTGGCTTTAAAAATTCCCTGAGTTTTCCAGGTTTTCCTGAACAGATAATTTTGCGGGGAATTTCAGGTAAAATTTACAGATTATGTATAACCATGATAATATACATACTACATGCCACATCTATAATGCAATATATTCAATGCAAGAAAAACAAGAAAGATGACACCGAATTTTCGGGTGTAATGAGCATGTCTTTTGAATCTGTTCTGATGCAAATTAAATTTATCAAAGCTATTCAAAGTCAATAGAACCGGTATGGAAAACAATAGCATCTGACTGAAGAAAGTTTTTCAATAGGGTTTTTTATCCTGCAGATATTACTGTAAACAGAATCCTGAGCTTACGTCCTCTGGTTGTTGTTGAGTTTTTTATTGGAGGTATTATTAATGACCACTGTCAGCAACTCATTGGGCTAAGGGCAGTTGCCCGTCCCTAATTTAGGGCCACTGACACCAGGGAAAGGAGAGAGCCAGTTCCGTAAGACAAACACAACATCCGTGCTTCACCGAGATTCGAACCTGGACCCATCTTGGACGAATGATCAGAAGCCATCGCTTACACCACTGCACCACCAGGGTGGCGTCCTCTGGTTGCAGACTTGTGCATTAAGAAAATTTTGAATTTATATGAGAAACATTTCGCAGCAGAAACGTTCGCCAACAAAGAAGGAATTTCTCAAATCAGACTTTTAGATGCAGAGAAATGAACAAATATAAGATATGCATCTACGCCTAATGGCGGGAAAAGCATGAATTCTAGGAAGAAAGTATTCTCGAAAGGTTTTTTTATGTGAGCGGTATTGGTCAAAGAAAAATTTTTTTAGTCGAGTTTTAAGGAGCTAAGATTTTGCTGCAAATACGTCAGAAGCAGAAATTAAAACTTATGCCTCCTGGTGGGCGAACCAATCTTTACAAAATATTAGAAATATATGAAAAATATTTTCCATCAGGAGCTGTATGCGATACAGGAAGAATTTTTCAAATCGGAGTTTTAGAAGCAAAAATATTGGGGAAAACACAATTTACCTTTGCGCCCCCTAGCGGAAAGTCTATGAATTACTTGAAAATTTTGAAATTATTTAAAAAGCATGTCACACCAGAAACTCTATCCAATGAAGAAAGAATTTTCCAAACCCGACCATTAGAAGCAGAGATATTGACAAAAATAAGATATACATCTACGCCCCCTAGCAGTGAAACTATGCAATATTTTAAAAAGAAAATATTCCGAAAAGGTTTATTGACGTGAGTAGCATCAGTCGACGAACAAATTTTTTCAATCAAAATTTTATAAGCTCAGATTTTATGGCAAATACCTCAGAAGCAAAAATTAACACTTACGGCCCTTGGTGGCCAAAGTATTATTTACCAAAAATTAGAAATTATGTGCAAAAGATCAGGAGCTGTATCCGCTGAAGAAAAGATTTTTCAAATTGGAGTTTTAAAAGAAGAGATATCGGGGAAAACACAATTTACTTTTACTCCTCCTAGTAGAAAATCTATGCATAACTTCAGAAAGTAACTATACCTAAAATACTTTTCGACATAAATGGAATCGAAAGATAAAATAATTTTTTCAATCGGACGTTTAGAAGCAAATATATGGAATAAAATGCATTTTTAATTCGACATATTCTGCATTTACGCCATCTAGCGGCGAATTTGGACATCGAAAAAAAAAAAAAGAAAAAAAGAAGATGATGACGAAAAGAAGGATCATTCGCATATTTCAAGCTTTCCAATGCAAAAGAATTTTTCAAATCAGACTAATAGTTGCAGAGATATGGTGTCTACGGACGGACGGACAGAAAAACGGACAAACCGATAACATAAGCATGATCTTTTTATACAAAAGACGAGCTAAAAAAGCTATTATTGTACACTTGAATTATTTGCTGGCTGAAATTTTCGATTTCCATTACATACTCTATGTTTTTCGTTGTCAGCAGCGGACCGACGATTTCCATAGCATACTCGATGTTTTCCGTTGTCTGTAGCAGACCGATGATTTCCATAAAATACTCGATATTTTCCCTCGTCCACAGCGGGCCGACAATTTCCATAGCATACTGGATATTTTCCGTCATCCGCAGCGGACTAGCGATTTCCATAGTAACTACATAAAACTCCTAGTACTTGGAATCGATGAATCTTTCTTCCCACCACATTCAGCTTCAAACAGAACTCGGTGCGCACGGAGAATTTAGTGTGCCCAAGTACCGGCGATGGGGCACGGCAGTTCTGGCACGCAATGGCGCAAAATCTGCCTTTTGTTGCAAGATGGCGCAAGATTTTTATTATGGCACAATCTGCCGCAGAATTCGCATCCCTAGCAACTGCATACGCATTATGCAAAAATTATCAGTTTAATTTTCCCTGACTTTTCCAAGTCTTTGCAAAAAAAAAAAAAAAAAAAAAAAAAAAAAAAATTCTCCCTGAGTTTTTCCTGATTTTTCCTGGTCGGCTGGCAACCCTGGTGAAATATTCTGAAGATTTCACTGGCACCTCAAACTTCAGTTTTCCTACAAACCAGGATCTAGAACATTTTCATTTGCATGCAGTGATAGTGCTTAGGCTCCACAAACTCACATTTTGAAAGTTCTGACATCACTGCTATTGGAAAACAGCAAAATTGAGTTCAGCCTAGACACACCTGCTACTGTCTAAATAAAATAATCCAGCACTTATGTTAATGTGAGTTCACTAACTCTTCAATCTAATAATTTTGTATTTACCAATTTGAAGTTTTCATGGGAGTTACACATTTTTTTTTTATACGTAACTAAATATATGTGCATGCATGCATTGTAGAAGTTGAAAGTTCCTCTGACAGAGCAGCATGACTCATTATCCAACTCTTGAGAAGATACCAGGCTCAGATTATTCAAACTTATGCACCCATCACAAGTCATCCTGAAGAAGAAATTTAAGAATTTTATGAGTAAATTATCATCTAAATAATAAAGGCAAGCAGCACTTGAAGATAATTATGGGAGCTTTCAATGCAAAAATTGGACAACAGCAACAGAATGAAACCTCAGTAGGTAAATTCGGTCACAGCAACAGAAACCAGCGTCGAAATACTCTCGTTGAGTTTGCAGAGGCAGAAGGGTTTTTCATCATGAACTCCTTTTTCAAGAAAAAGCCACACAGGAAATGGACATGGAGACATCCAAATGGGACAAGTGAAATTGATTTTATGTGTAACAAAAAATTCGTCATAGAAGTCTGCAGTGTGCTAAACAAGTTCAACACAGGTAGTGACCATAGATTGGTGAGATGCAAGATGCACCTACTCTCGTTGAGTTTGCAGAGGCAGAAGGGTTTTTCATCATGAACTCCTTTTTCAAGAAAAAGCCACACAGGAAATGGACATGGAGACATCCAAATGGGACAAGTGAAATTGATTTTATTATGTGTAACAAAAAATTCGTCATAGAAGACTGCAGTGTGCTAAACAAGTTCAACACAGGTAGTGACCATAGATTGGTGAGATGCAAGATGCACCTCAACACTAAACTCGAACGTGGCAAGCTCATAAGACAAACAAAATGTATTGACATAACCAATCTTAAAAAACACCATAATACCTTCAAGTTGGAACTGAAGAACAGATTCTCTGCTTTAGAAGGCCTAACATCGGAAGAAGTGGATATTTCTGAAGCTAACAGAAAAGTAACCAAAGCTCTTATGGAAACAGCAACAAAATTAGCTGGGTCTAAGAACAAGTTGCATGTGAACAAATTATCAGGAAAAACCAAAATGTTGATGCAAAAAAGAAGAGATGAGAACAATTAAAGAAGATGCGACTTCCAAAGTGGAATATATAGAGCTATGCAGGACAGTATGAAAAAGTATCGCTGAAGACGTAAGGAAATTCAACTGTGAACTAGTGAGGAAAACAATTAAAAACAACCAAAGCCTAAAGATAACAAAGGGACATCTCAGTAAGGGAAGAAAACAGATTATGGCACTGAGAAAAGAAGATGGTTCTGTAACAAGAAATAGAGGCGAAATTTTGACAAGAGTGAAACATTTCTACTCCAAATTATATGAAAGGGATGATACATGTACTCCAGACATCATGAAAGGTACCAGTACCAAGTTCTTCCAGTCCTCCCAGCAGATGTTGCACATGCAATCAAGAACATGAAGCAGGGAAAAGCTCCAGGAGAAGATGGAATTACTGTAGACATCATACAAGAAGCAAATGGAGAAATTGAAACAGTACTCGCCCAAGTTTTCACTCAATGCCTTAATGAAGGGAAGATTCCTGAGGATTGGAATAACGCTACAATGATCCTGCTACATAAGAAAGGTGACATTGAGGATCTCAGGAACTACAGACCTATCAGCCTCTTATCAGTGGTTTATAAAATCTTCACTAAAGTTCTTTCACACCGCTTTGAAGGTAACACTGGACATGGCTCAACCGAGAGAACAAGCTGGATTCAGGAGTGGCTACAGCACAATAGATCATATCCACGTACTGAGAGAACTAATTGAAAGAGCGAGGGAATATGAACTTCCATTGTGCATGCTTTTATCGATTATAAAAAGGCCTTTGATTCGCTGAAACCATCAGCAGTTACAATGGCTTTGAAATCCTGCGGTATTGAAGATGATACATTAATATTATTAATAACATCTATGAAAATTCAGCTGTTTGAAAATACAACACACATAAAAATTGGAAAGGGAGTGAGACAAGGTGACACCATATCTCCCAAGCTATTTAATGCCACATTGGAAAACATCTTTCAATCACTGAACTGGGAAAACAAAGGGATAAAGATTAATGGAGATTATCTAACTCACCTTCATTTTGCTGATGACGTAGTCATTTTCGCAACTACCCCAATAGAGCTGCAGAGTATGATCCAGGAACTTGCTGACAAGAGTAAAGAAGTGGGATTAAAAATGAACTTTCAGAAGACAAAAGTGATGTTCAATGCTTTTACAAGAAATGAAGATTTAGCGCTTGATGGAGAAAAGTTGGAGATAACAGATACGTACGTTTATCTTGGACAGCAGATATCAAGTGAGGGTCATATTGATGAAGAAATTAATTGGCGTATAAAACTTGCCGGGAGAACTTTTGGAAGAAACAGGATAATTTTCAAGAGCAATATGCCATTATGTCTTAAAAGAAAAGTGTTTGATCAATGCATCCTTCCAGTGCTTATGTATGGTGCAGAGACGTGGACCTTAAGTAAAAGAGACATACAAAGGCTGCAGACAACTCAAAGAAGCATGGAGAGGTGCCAGCTTGGTGTAACCAGGAGAGATAAGAAGAGGAACTCAAGGATCCAAAAAATGACAAGAGTGGAAGACATCATGATCAGAGTTAAATCCCTGAAATGGCAATGGGCTGGACATACTGCCAGAAGGACAGACCATCGATGAACAGCCGAAATTTTAGATTGGATTCCAAGGGACAGGAAAAGACCCAGAAGAAGACCACATGGAAGATGAGTGGATGAAATTTGAAAGTATGCGGGAGTAACATGGATGAGACTGGCACAAGACAGAGGAAGAGGCTTGGAGAGACCTTCGTCCAGCAGTGGATTGATAATGGTTGACTATGATGATGTGCATGCAAGTAGCATTGCTTATGTATGGATGTGTAATTCTCTACGTACCAGTACTGCAATTTGTAGTGCCATTACCTCTGGAACTATATTGAACCACAAAACAACAGTTGGTGCAATTCTGAATTTGCAATACAAGACCTTTAATAATAATAATCTTTTTGATACATTGCATCTCAAATACTGCAATTTTGGCAAAATTAGATTTCTATAAAAAGAAGGGGAATATGCCATCTCTTGTGATTCATTTCCCTTTTAGTACAAAAACACATCCAGTGTGTCAAAATAAGTGTTGTGACTTTGAACCTCCCTCCCCTCCCATACACACATCTGAGCACATGCAGATTTTACAGTACCAACATGATGCTCCGGTATTATGATAGTTCAGGTAAATACAAATGTTTAAGTTTTTGTTATGTGCCATTAATATTTAAATAGCTGAAGTTGGGTGTTGTGTTAATCATTTGCCAAATTCGGAGGATTCTGAACCTTTGCCTTGGAAGAGGCAAACAGTACAACTAAGGTAGTTTTGTTTCTAAATTAATTTATATTGTGTTATGGCATGTAAAAAATAAAAAAATAAAAAATAATAATAAAAAAACAACAACATCCAACTACCATACGACTCTTTGATCAATTCCAGAGACTCCAACCCTGATTGGAAATTTTTCAGGAGTGAACACCAAAAAAATCTGCAGTTTTTAGGTTTTTTTTGTTCAGTAGTAAAAACCACAAAAATCCAGTTTTTAGCATTTTTCAGTAGTAATGAATAAAACTGTAACACACACACACACACACACACACACACACACACACACACACACACACACACACACACACACACACACACTGTAAATTAAACAAATTGTCAAAGCAGCAAAATGACAGTGTAAATTAATAAAAATGCAAATTTTTTTTAAAAATTGCCCAAGAATTGTGGGAAATACTGAGTGGCTCCAGCAATTTTTTTAATTAGTTTACTTCAAAAATTAATGTATGTTCCAATGGGAATGTTACAATAAACATATTAAGAGCTTACACAGATTGGAAATTGTTCACGGTCATCTTCAAACCCCAAAAACAATGGGGAGAGGGGGGGGGGGTCAAACAGGCACATAATTAAAAAAAAAAATGGTAGGAGTCCACAAAGTGACATCATATTTTTTAGAAAAGTACTTTCTTGATACATCAATTAATGGAGCATGCATTTTTGCTTTTTATTAAGGCAAAATTTAAACTGAAAATCGTTACTTATCTTGTCCTTGAAATTGCCCTATTCCAATGACCAGTACATTCGTTTTAATGACAAAGTAAGGATCGACATTAACGCTTTTCAAAACTTTAATTTTGCTGAAAATGCATGGTTTTCCATTACTTCTTGCTATATCAAGAAACAAAGAGAGCAAACATTTTTCCTTTTCTTCAAATAGAAACTAAAGTTCAAAATCAGAACTTCAACTTTCTGTCGCAGTATTTCATTCCTCGTAAAGTCATTTACTCTGCAGAATAAACAAATAGTAATGTTTTTGAACTTTAAAATTTCACTTGAAGCAAAAGAAAAAAATGCTTGCTCTGTCATTTGAAGTAGAAAGAAGTTGTTTTTTTAAATTGGGAAAGCATGAATTTTAAGGGAAATTTATAGTGAAAAATTGGTACTGTGTTGCTCACTTTCTTGTGAAACAGTTTTATGAATTGCAGAAATGATGCAGATTCCACCACCTACGAGTACTGGTTTTGAAATTTAATTCTGCTTAAAAAAAAAGAAGGGACGTGGGGGAAGGGGGGGCAAAATGCTTGTTCTCTACTGATTGGTTTTAAGAAAATACTATGAGAAATAGGAAAACATGCAGTACAGTATGAAAAATTCTAACAAAATATGAAGTCGCTCTTTTTCACTTTTATTAATAATCTCAAAAACAAGAAGCATGATCAGAAAAATATTAAAAAAACAAACAATATAAGGGTGAAATAACAACAACAACAACAAAAAAAATCAAGGAACTTGATCAGAAAAACTGAAAGTGCAGAAATGATGAAACATCTTCATCGATGGTACAGCAGTCATTTCCCCGTTTTTTTCAGTCACTAGCCACCCAATCCTAATTTTTCAACCTTTATCTTAAAATTGCTAATTGCAGGAAACATTTCAAGTATTACTCAAGGACTTTGGGCAAAAATATACAAAAAATAAAGGACTTCCCAAGATTTGGAAAGGAAAATAAAATATTAAAACGTTTCCGGGATGCCATAGGCCGTGATGACTCTGTACATGACCAGAGACGCTTGGACATCCAAGACATATTAAAAATTCCTGGAAGAAATGCAACGATATTGAAAACATCCAAGAAACACTCTTCAAAATGTTTAATGAAGGTTAGAATCTTGAAAGCACAAAAGTAAACTTGATGCACATCATTACAAAGGTTTATTTCACCAAGATTTTCGATTTCCATAGTATATCCGATGCTTTCCGTAATCCGTAGTGAACTGACAATTTCTGTAGTGACTACGGAGGAGACGTAATAGTTGGAGTCTCTGCAATTCATGTGTAGTGACCTGCTTTCTAGTTTTTAAAAATCATGTGGTACTTCTTAGCTATGATCATTCCATAAATAATAGCAAACATTGCATCAACAACTTTCTGCAGATATGTGCAAGTTTGTTTCATTCATAGAAAAGGCTTTGTTTGACCAGAGCTCAGATCTGGGGACATGTGAATAACACATCTTACATGAACAAAGTATTTCCAAGTTGCCTACATTACCAAAAGCAAAAGTGGGTAAGAAAATACAATTTTTGAAGATCATGTATTCTGAAGATACACCTTACCAACTTTTTTTCAGAGATCATTTATATTTTTATATTGCTATGACATGCAAATAATAATAATAAAACACAAAAACCATGTACTTAAAAGTTTTGGGAGTATCTGATAATTTCATCTGGAATGATCCAAGAACTATCATCATCAGAAGTCATAGCAAAAACTTATACTAGAATAAATTTTTAAGTCCATCTGAAAACATACATGAAAGGTGAATGGCTTTTTTTTTTTTTTTTTGTATGTGTGTGTGTGTGTGCAAACTAACCTAGGTGTTTTGCACTTTTACTAGGACATTGGTTTATGGACCACTATATGGAAATATAATATAATTTTTAGCAGACACTATTACCTTGCCATTTTTGCTCCTGTCAGAAATATAGAAATTTGATTACTTACTGCCAAACAATTGTTCTTACTCTGATGTATGGCAGTGAAACCTGGGTACTGCAGAGAAGAGACAGGAGTTGTTTCTGTGCTGGATAGATGAGTTACTTACGAGGAGTTTGTGCAAGACACTCTCTCATCATGTGAGGAATTTAGATGTGTTGCAGTTGTGTAATGTGAGGCTAAATGTTGTCAGTAAGGTTTCGACAAATATTCTTAAGTGGTTTGGCCATGCTGAAAGAATGACTGATGAGATGCTTACTAAGAAAAATTGTCAGCCCAAGTGGCAGGAAAGAAAAGTAGAGGAAGGGCAAGGTAATCGTGGGAGGACCAGATTCAGGAATGTCTGCATGAGAAAAAAATAATGAGTATGAAGCACAGAAAGTCTTGTGTACTTCGTGTGATGAATATCAGTGAAGCTTGAGCTGTGTGCCAAGATCGCGGTAAATGGGGATGTTTGATATGGCAACAGTAAGTACATAATCAGTTAAAAATTTATCTGGTGGATTGTCTTTCTTTGTGGGGCTAATCTCTGAATCTCAAAGAATAGCTTAGTGATATGTATAGATTATATACTGCCAAACTGATTTTGTGGGAAAATTAGTGAAGGGGAGCTTCATTACAGATATACACTAGTCAGAAAAAGTTAGGAATACTGTGGGTTTGAAGGGAAACATAGTGATATGCAAATTTAGTGACTACTGGAGATCGGTTATCAGCGTAGGTAGCTACATCATATGTGAATTAGCATAACAACAACACAGCATGTGACATACAAGCTCCGATAAAAGTATCTTTGAGAAGTGGAAAATGGGTCATTGCACCGCTTGGTCTAGAAGTTTGCGGAATGTATTGCCTTCAGTGTGGGATTAACCTGAAATGATGTGCAGATGGTGTTTAAGCATTGACAAGAGAAAAAGTGTTGTTAGCATGTTACAGGCAGGTGAACAGGAGATTGATGTGGCTGCTGTCAATTTCACAATGTGTATTAAGTCAGCTACACACAAGATTTCTGCGGCATGGAAATGTTGCAGATCGACCCAGGAGTGGTCACCTGAGAATAACCACCAGGAGGCAAGATAGCTGTCTGACAGTAAGTACTCGGAGAAGGCCTAGTATCACTAGTAGCCAACTCCAGGAATCACTTTGAGCTGCATCTTGGTGTCACAGTATTTACAAAAACAGTATGAAATCGCCTTCACGAGTACATACTCAAAGCAAGGAGGCCACTGAGATGTATAGCACTGACATCAGCTCACAATTGTCAAAGACATACCTGGATCCAACAGTACATGTCCTGAAATATATTGTAGCACCATGTACTTTTCACAGATGAATCCCGTTTCACCCTTTATCTTGATACTCGATGAGCACACATGTGGGGAAGATCTGGCACACAAATGCAACCACATTATGTGCAGCCTGTCCACTTTTACCAGTGGTAGTCAGTTTTGGTCTGGGCAGGAGTGTATTTTAATTGCTATATTTACTTGTTTGTTTGTCACAGCAATGTGAATGCCTTAGTGCACTGAAATGATATCATTGTGCCTATTGTGACACTGTTTCATGCCACTACTGGACATGCATTCCATTTTCTCGATGATAGTGCAACCAGTCACCATGCCTGGAGGGTGCTTCAAGAGGTAGAAAATCATGGGTCTGAATCGTTGCAGCAGCCTCTGACATCTCCTAACCTTAATTCTATTGAGAACATTTGGGAAGGTGTACAGCAATGTCTGAATAACAACGTTCCATACCTCAGCACACTGGCAGACCTCTGTAACATGTTGCCTGTAATACAGTGTGAGCTGCCCCAGATATTCATCAATAATGTCACTGCAAGCATGCTTTGTAGGTGTCATGACGTTTTTCAACACAGAGGTGGTGTTACTGGGTACTGAAATCCAGAGGTATGGACATTCTTCAAATCTACCATTTTGTCTATATTGCACTGCTAATTTGTTGTGAGCAAAAATTGCACAATGAATTATTTTATAAATGCACTCTTTATCATTTGTATTACGTAGCCTCACTGACATTATTTCAATGCATATTACTTGAGTATACATCCTTCATTTCATGCAACATCCCTAACTTTTTGTGACCAGTGTATCTTTAAAGAAATGCTAGTGTGTTTTTGTACTACATAATAAAGTCTACAAAAATATTTCTATGGCCTATTGTATAATTACAGTGATACTTTTTCCTTTATACAAACTACATCTACAAAATTCTAAAAGCAGAGAGAATATTTTTTTCTTCAAGGTTTAATGATGACCATGAGCAACTGTAAGCGCTATAAGCAGTCACCTGTCCCTAATTTGGAATCACTGGTTCCTGGGAAGGGAGAGAGCCAGTGCTGCAACACAAACACACCACCTATACCTCATCTAGAAAACACAAATGGTTAGATACATGTAAATGTGGATAACACCTGTACATTAAAATATCATGAGAATTTCTATCCTCTGGTCTTCAAATATGAAGCTATTTCTTCAAGGTTCACTGTGGAATTGCAGACAGAATCCACAATTATGAAAGGCATATGTATCCTTTCTGAAAAGTGGACATCTCTTCCACTATCATGAAACTGAAAATAGCAGAACTAGTGGTGTTGGATTTATAATTAACAAATCACGCAAGGGCCATAAAGAAAAAATAAGTAGGCATATCATTGGCAAGCTTTTGGAAGAAACAATACAATTTTCAAGAGCAATTTTGTCAATATGTCTTTAAAAAAAAAGTGTTTAATCAATGCATCCTTCCAGCTCTTACTTCTGGAGCAGAGACATGGACTTTAAGAAAGATATTCAGAAGCTGCAAGCAACTCAAAATAGCATGGAGAGTTGCATATTTGGTATAACCAGGAAAGATAGGAAGAGGAATACATGGATTAGAGAAATAACAAGAGTTGATAACAACATGTTCAAAGTGAAGAACCTCATATACTGCTAGAAGAACTGACCACTGTGAGACAACTGAAATACTAGATTGGATATCAAGGGACAGGAAAAATCATGTTGGCGATGGGTAGATGAAATTCGAAAGCATGCTAGAGTGACTTGGAACAGACTAAGTCAAGACAGAAAGCTGTGGAAAAGACTTGGCCAAAACCTTCATCCAACAGTGGATTGATAATGATAATGTATCCTTTCTGTTTAATCTTCTTAACATGCTGATGCAAAGAAATCCATTGTCACCAGAGGTCATGGAGCCATCACAAAGCAGATGAAATGTTTGTACGTTCACTGATTGCATAGAATGTTCTAAAGAGACAAAGTACACAATTGCAAATTTTTGATGTTGAAAATAGAAGTGGATAACATTGGGATGTTTGACCTAACATTTTATAAATCTTAAGAGTTTATATTAAAGCCTGTATATGTCTTACTGAAGCCTGTATATCCATACAGGTCAGGTGATGCGTAACACCACAGCCTCTCCTTGACAAATGTCAACCCCGCCTTCTCGTGGTACATCCTGTTAGCACTAAAGGGGCTCTGGCGACCGCCAATAGCGGTATAACTATACCATCAGGATTAGAGGAAATGCTATCCCACACTCACCAACTTGCTTGGCCAGCGTGGTGAGTTATGGCCAAACCCCCCAAAATGACACCACAACTTAAATCTTGGCCCTCAGTCTCCGGCAGCTGGAATGTACCTCGCCAAGGCAGCGGCCAGTGCGACATGAAGGCAGAGGGTGCTAAGAATCCCCGGAGAACCGGACTAGGCTGCCATCTGATGCTGACCTTGGCTATGTATAATGGACGCTCCCTATCTTCTGATTAAAGGCTTCTTGAATTGGAAGAGGAACTACAAAGGATCAAGTGGGACATCGTCGGACTAAGTGAGGTAAGGAGAAAAGGAGAAGATCTCATTGAACTGAAAAGTGGACATCTCTTCTACTATCGTGGGACTGATACTGGCAGAACTAGTGGTGTTGGATTTATAATAAACAAGAAACTGAAGGATAAAGTTGTAGAAGTTGAAAGTTTCTCTGACAGAGCTGCACGACTCGTTATCCAACTCTCGAGAAGATACCAGACTCAGATTATTCAAACTTATGCACCCACCACAAGTCATCCTGAAGAAGAAATTGAAGAATTTTATGAGGAAATTCGTCATCTAAATAATAAAGGTAAGCAGCACTTGAAGATAATTATGGGAGATTTCAATGCAAAAATAGGGCAACGGCAACAGAATGAAACTTCAGTAGGTAAATTCGGTCACGGCAACAGAAACCAGCGTGGAAATACTCTCATAGAGTTTGCAGAGGCAGAAGGGTTTTTCATCTTGAACTCCTTTTTCAAGAAAAAGCCACACAGGAAATGGACATGGAGACATCCAAATGGGACGACAAGTGAAATTGATTTTATTATGTGTAACAAAAAATTCGTCATAGAAGACTGCAGTGTGCTAAACAAGTTCAACACAGGTAGTGACCATAGATTGGTGAGATGTAAGATGCACCTCAACACTAAACTCGAACGTAGCAAGCTCATAAGACAAACAAAATGTATTAACATAACCAACCTTAAAAAACACCATAATACCTTCAAGTTGGAACTGAAGAACAGATTCTCTGCTTTAGAAGGCCTAACATCGGAAGAAATGGATATTTCTGAAGTTAACAGAAAAGTAACCAAAGCTCTTATGGAAACAGCAACAAAATTAGCTGGGTCTAAGAACAAGTTGCATATGAACAAATTATCAGGAAAAAACAAAATGTTGATGCAAAAAAGAAGAGAGATGAGGACAACTAAAGAAGATGTGACTTCCAAAGTGGAATATATGACTTCCAAAGTGGCTATGCAAGACAGTACGAAAAAGTATCACTGAAGACGTAAGGAAATTCAACTGTGAACTAGTAAGGAAAGCAATTGAAAACAACCAAAGCCTAAAGATAGCAAAAGGACATCTCAGTAAGGGAAGAAAACAGATTATGGCACTGAGAAAAGAAGATGGTTCTGTAACAAGAAATAGAGGCGAAATTTTGACAAGAGTGAAACATTTCTACTCCAAATTATATGAAAGGGATGATACATGTACTCCAGACATCATGAAAGGTACCAGTACCAGAGTTCTTACAGTCCTCCCAGCAGAAGTTGCACATGCAATCAAGAACATGAAGCGGGGAAAAGCTCCAGGAGAAGATGGAATTACTGTAGACATCATAAACGAAGCAAGTGGAGAAATCGAAACAGTACTCGCCCAAATTTTCACTCGTGGCCTTAATGAAGGGAAGATTCCTGAGGATTGGAATAATGCTACAATGATCCTGCTACATAAAAAAGATGACATTGAGGATCTCAGGAACTACAGACCTATTAGCCTCCTATCAGTGGTTTATAAAATCTTCACTAAAGTTCTTTCACACCGCTTAAAGGTGACACTGGACATGGCTCAACTGAGAGAAGAAGCTGGATTCAGGAGTGGCTACAGCACAATAGATCATATCCACGTACTGAGAGAACTAATTGAAAGAGCGAGGGAATATGAACTTCCATTGTGCATGGCTTTTATCGATTATGAAAAAGCCTTTGATTCGGTGAAACCATCAGCAGTTACAATGGCCCTGAAATCCTGCTGTATTGAAGATGCATACATTAATATTATTAATAACATCTATGAAAATGCAAGTGAAAAGATTCGGCTGTTTGAAAATACAACACCCATAAAAATTGGAAAAGGGGTGAGACAAGGTGACACCATATCTCCGAAGCTCTTTAATGCCACATTGGAAAATGTCTTTCAATCACTGAACTGGGAAAACAAAGGGATAAAGATTAATGGAGATTATCTAACCCACCTTTGTTTTGCTGATGACATAGTCATTTTTGCAACTACCCCATTAGAGCTGCAGAGTATGATTCAAGAACTTGCTGACAAGAGTAAAGAAGTGGGATTAAAAATGAACTTTCAGAAAACAAAAGTGATGTTCAATGCTTTACAAGAAATGAAGATTTATCGATTGATGGAGAAAAGCTGGAGATAACAGACAGGTACATTTATCTTGGACAGCAGATATCAAGTGAGGGTCACATTGATGAAGAAATTAATCAGCGTACAAAACTTGCCTGGAGAGCTTTTGGAAGAAACAGCATAATTTTCAAGAGCAATATGCCATTATGTCTTAAAAGAAAATTGTTTGATCAATGCATCCTTCCAGTGCTTACGTATGGTGCAGAGACATGGACCTTAACTAAAAGAGACATACTGAGACTGCAGACAACTCAAAGATTCATGGAGAGGTGCATGCTTGGCGTAATCAGGAGAGATAAGAAGAAGAACTCGTGGATCCGAAAAATGACAAGAGTGGAAGACATCATGATCAGAGTAAAATCCCTGAAATGGCAATGGGCTGGACATACTGCCAGAAGGACAGACCATCGATGGACAGCCGAAAATTTAGATTGGATTCCAAGGGACAGGAAAAGACCCAGAAGAAGACTACATGGGAGATGGGTGGATGGAATTCGAAAGTATGCGAGAGTGACATGGAGGAGACTGGCACAAGACAGACCGTTGTGGAGGAAACTTGGGGAGACCTTTGTCCAGCAGTGGATTGATAATGGTTGACAATGATGATGCCTTACTGCAATTAATTACATGGCACCCATCCCCTTTTCCCCCCAGCACACAGTTCTTCCAATATTTCTTTTTCATGGATGGTTGATTGGTTATTTGATTTTAGTGACACACGGGACCCAGTAGCCAAAGCATGCAAGACACTGTGGTTACACATTGAAACTGAAGGTAAAATGCAGCATCAATATAACATGTACAAAATGGAAACATCAACATGGCATGAAATGGTGCAAAGGGCCAACACAAAAATGATAGATTACACATGCTAAGACTAAATTAAAGCATAAAAACCACAGCACAGAATATATCACTAACTTCTTAAAAGTAGAACCTGGGTTTCGGAGTCATGTTGCATAGTGTGTAGAAGAAAGTACCAACCTGTTCACGACAAAAATGATGGCACATACACAAAACATGAAAAAAAAAAAATCAGATATGAACAAATAAAGGTAACTTGATCACGCTAGTTACGTTAAATGAAAACTTTTACAAAAAGTTTGTAAGTTGGAAGCTTTCGACCTTATCTTAGGTCTTCATCACGCCAATGGAGGATTAAGTTTGTTGCCAGATTCTACATTTGAATTTTTCTTATTTTTGTTGCCAAAACTTATAATTGATCTCCAGATCATCGGAATGCAGAGAGGAGATTAGGAATTGCAAGTTATTGAGTTGAAAATAATTTCCAGGCTTTCACGGTAACGGAGGGCAAAACGATTGTCAAAGAAGCAATTCATTTTGCTTCATTCCATAAAGAAATATGAAAACCATTCGAAAATGGAATGCCTCCTCCTTCATAAGAAAGAAGACCTGAAATTCTGTGGTTCTGTTCCTTATCATCCTTCCTATGCTTATAAGTTACAGATTCTTTTTAGAAGTTTTGGTTACCATCTTGCCATTAAATCTACCCCAAACATCTTGAAACTTCTACAAAGGTATAGGGACAAAGTTGAAAGCCTGAACCTCCCAGGAGTTTACTGCATTCCCATCTCTTCTTCTACTGGGAATAACTTATACATTGGAAGCACATACAGGAGCATTAACCATAGAATTTTAGAACATAAAAAAGATGTTTCGAAAACCAATCCTAATACTGCCTCGTCTATTTTGACAATGGAAGACACATCTGCAGTTCCCCACTGGAACGAAGCAAAACGAATTGCTTCTTTTGACAATCGTTTTGCCCTCTGTTACCGTGGAAGCCTGGAAATTATTTTCAACTCAATGACTTGCAATTCCGAATCTCCTCTCTACATTCCGATGATCTGGAGATCAATTCTAAGTTTTGGCAACAAAAATAAGAAAAATTCAAATGTAGAATCTGGCAACAATCTTAGTCCTCCATTGGCGTGATGAAGACCTAAGATAAGGTCGAAAGCTTCCAACTTACGAACTTTTTTGTAAAAGTTTTCATTTAACGTAACTAGCGTGATCAAGTTACCTTTATTTGTTAATATTGTTACGTGTTTTGCCCATCATCGTCATCAGATATGAACTAGATATCCCATAAAAAGGGACACTGCTGCAGTACAGCAAGTAGCAGTGAGTGAGATCAACAAATCAAAATGTATAAATATGCATGTACAACTTCCTCTATATGGTTCTAGCAAAAGCTTGAAGGGCAAAATCCAAGAACTGGCTTAATACGATGCAGTTTGTTTTCGAACGGTTGGTCCCGCACACTACCATGCACACTTGACATGCTTTTGAACGAGAAGAACAAAATATAGGTCTTGTTAGTACAGTGGCAAGGCTATGACTACCAAAAAGGAAATGAACCTAGCAGCAAACAGCCTACTCAAGTGTGTGAATCCCAATATGGCTGTGAAACCAGACTTGTGTAAGAATTGAGCAAGATTCTCACGTGGCACAGGGTGGGATATCTCTAACCCCCAGTGAGGAGAGGCTTGGCAAAACATTGAAGGAATCTGGATAACCATAGTACCCTGATGAGAATTTGCCTGTAGATGACTAAGTGCAAGGTACACAGCATGCATCTCACCCCCCCCCCCCCCATTCAGTCTTTATACACAATCATTCCACAAATGCTGATCACCAATTGCCAGATATAACAGATGCATCAAAAATTTTATTCATGATTTTTCATGAATTTTCAGATATAACAGAGGAATAAAAAGAAAAAAACTTCACATCTGTATTCCACACTTAAAAAGCAATGATTATTCTTATGGAAAATTTCTACATGCTATATACACTGCTGGACAATTGCTAAGGACGGATCATAAACGGCTATATAGCGCATAAAAAAGTAAGTGTGGTTGGATGCCAAGTGAAATAAAATAATGTCAGAATGCCAGGACATTACAAGAAAGACAATTTATTGTGCTCTGAAATCCAGAAGGCTTTGGAACGTGTTCAAGGGACAAACAGGCCATTTTGTGCAGAATACGTAAACGTGAAAAAATGCAATTACCGTCCGCAGGCGTTCCGGCGTAAGATGTCAATACGTGATATGGCCACCATGGAGGGCGATGCAAGATTCCACACGTCGTGTCATGCTTTGCACAACATTATCAAGCAGCTGTTGGGGTAATTTATCCCATTCCTCTGTCAGTGCACGGATGAGGGTGTCCTTGTTTATTGGAGGGCATTGGCGACCAGCAAGACTCCTCCCCAAAACATCCCACACATTTTCAATGGGATTCAGATCTGGAGAACGTGCTGGCCATACGAGGCGTTGAATATCCTCGCTCTCAAGACACTGAATATCCTCGCTCAGGCGTTGAATATCCTCGCTCTGGACAGCGACTGTTCGACGACATGTTGCGTTGTCGTCCATGAAAATGAATCTATCACCGACAGCATCACGGAACATGCGAACATGAGGTAGCAGAACATCATTAATGTATCGTTGGCCAGTCATAGTCCCAGTTGGAAGCACATAGAGGGACGTACCGCTATTGATCATGATGCCAGCCCATACCATGACACTACATGTCGGATATCGGTCCCTTTCCTGTATGTTTGCTGGACAATATGCAGTACCACTATCACGCCAGATCAGTTGTCGTCGACAATCAGACGATAGACTGTATCTACTCTCATCTGAGAAGAGGACAGCAGACCAGTCGTTATAGGTCCAATTGCGATGTTGATAGCACCATTGCAAACGGGCGATACGGTGACATCTGGACAATGGGATGCACACAACAGGACGGCGGGCGTATAGTCCTCCTTCATGCAAACGACTGGCGACAGTTTTTCGGGAAATCCGCTTGCCAGTAGCAGCCATAAACTGATTTGCTACCTCACTAGCTGTGCTGCGCCGGTGTCTTTTTGTTTGTACCGATTTTCTGCAGGTGTCGCACTGCGAACACGACCTTCCCGTGACGTTTGCTACACTATCCGTTTGTTTGAAATGATTTCCAAAGCCTTGAAACAACACTGTGGCTGACGTCGAACTACCTGGCAACATCTGTTATTTTTCGCCCTTCTTCAATCTTGCCAATAATACGGCCACGCGTAAAATCATCTAGGTGATGTCGGGAAGACATACTGAAAATTGCAAGTTTGTCAATTGATTCTTTCCCTTTCAACTTTGCGTTTGAACAACAACGGTCAATACGCGTCAAATCCTTTATATCTCTTATCAGCGCTATAACGTCACGAACAAGTTCGGCAATCCAAAATTTGCATACGCACAACACGTCTTACTGTATCCCGCACTTATGCTAATTTCCACATTTTCCTGCCTTCCATTTTATGGTTGCTATCGTTGCTATTGTAATCCGTCCTTAGCAATTGTTTTTTTTTTTTTTTTGGTTGGGGTTTAACGACCACCGTGAGCAACTCAATGGGCTATAAGCAGTCGCCCGTCCCTAATTTAGGGTCACTGGTTCCAGGGAAGGGAGAGAGCCAGTGCCGTAAGACAAACACAACATCCATGCCTGACCGGGATTCGAACCCGGACTCCTTACGGACGAATGATCAGAAGCCAGCGCCTTAGACCACTGCGCCACCGGGGCGGCCCTTAGCAATTGTCCGGCAGTGTATAAATTACAAAAATATTAACTTCATAATGGAAGAATACTACAATGATTTAGACTAGCAATAGTTATATAATCCACAATAATGTAACATATCCATCTATTTCACTCACTCTACTCAAGACAAAGACTTGAAATAACAACCATGGCATCTCTTTAAATGTCATTCCGTGCAATTTATTCAAGCATATTGAATATGCAGCCTTTAAAAATTTGATGGAGAATCAGCTGAGTGAAGGGCAGCTTGGCTTCAAGAGTAGGGCGCGCTGGGATAATACACCAAAGTGCTAAAAGTCATGGGATAGCAGCGCACAAATTTTTAACTGATGCTGCAGTCATATAAAGGCTTTGATGCACGCCATGATTTTTATCAGTTGTGAAGTGTAATCTCGCAAGTCAGGATGAACAACTGCCAGTAGGATTATGGCAAGCCAACATGAATTATTGGAGTTCGAACGAGGTGTGGTAGTAGGAGCCAGACGGATGGGATATTCAACAGGGCTTAAATTTAAATTTGAAATGGAAGGGAGTCTCCCCATCTGTGTTTGTAAATGGAGGGGATTGAAAATTTTGGGTTTTGAATATATGACTTAATAATATTAAAAGACTGGGAAAACACTTGTAATTTTTCAAACAATATAAGCTATACTTGTTTTTGAAAACAAACAGGTTAATTAGATCAAAAAATTTACTACATTCAATCTTATACAAATTACCATGATTCATTTTACAAAAACATTGTTTTGTAGTACATTGATATCATAAAATCACGCCTAAATTATTTGCATGTCTTTCATTCCTTGCCACAGTTAGAATGCTTTGATCAGCTGGGGGTTTTTTTGTTTGTTTGTTTGTTTGTTTGTTTTTATGAGGGTTTATCTGGCTCAATTTCAGAAATATGCATTTTTGTTACTCAATGAATCTCTAAATTTTGACTTAATTCTGTTTTGTGTACTAAAGCCACGTTCACATGGTACATTTGTTAACACAACACAAGACCGACTTGCAGAACCTTTGACACTAATGGAAATGGGTGCAGATGGCTGCTTATAAAACTCTTACAAAACTTTGCAAATTGGAACATATACTCTTCATTTACAGCTATGTTTGAATAGTGAATATTCCATAATTCATCTTCATTAATTTTTGAAAATAAATAAATATACTGGTCTGCAAGGCTCTTGAAAGCTTGTACTGAAACTTGTGTTGTCTGTATTATTTTATACATTTAGGTTTCACACACTCAAACTTCAAAAAGAGTTACATTGTGGAGGAAAGATATCGGCAGTCCATCTAATTCACAAAAGATTAAATAAACCTTGACTTGACATTGCCATGTGCAAGTTTTTGCATTACAAGGGTCAACTAATTTATTTTTGAGAACATGTTTCTCTTCACTCTTCAGCTCTGAAAAAAACATCTCTTCTGGAATATTACAAGGTGTTTGCAGTTCACATAATTGAGACTTGGTTGCTTCAACAATTATTCTGATATGAGGAAAGTCCAGTTTTTCACTTTGTAACTATTTAGGGGGAAATTAACATTTAACAATAATACAAACAGTGGGAACATCGCGAAAAAAAATTACAATTACGGAAATTTTTCGCTCTGTACGACTTCCGTTTTCGGAAATTTTCCCTCCATTTTCAAGCTGAAACACAATCAGTTATAAAAACAAATTTATATTTTACAATACTGAGCAGAAGGAATATCGCGAGAAAAAAAAAATTATGATTATGGATAAAATCTGCAGTTCATCTACTTCCATTTTCGAAACTTTTGAAAGGCGAAATTCTGTCCCCAACTGAAAAATACCCACACTGCTCTTCTACCACCACCTATACACACACACACACACACACACACACACATCAATACCCTCCTCCCCAAAAATTTTTCTGTAGTTCTGCATCGTTTTTGAGAATGACGCAAATGATGACAACAAAGGCAGAGTTCCTCGAATCCGCAGAAGAAACTCGTGCCTAAAGTTTACAAGGAAACTTTTGCTCCGTCAAACTTCCGTTATTGGAAATTGTTGTCTACACTTTCATGCTGAAATACAAACATTTACACAATAAATTGATATTTAGTAACAATACTGGACAGACAACTTCGCAAGAAAAATAAATTACGTTTGCAGGAAATTTTTTTCACTCCGTTTAACTTTCGTTTTCGGAAGTTCTGAAAAACAGAATGCCGTTCTAAGAAGGAAAACGACCCCCCCCCCACACACACACTAATCCTAAAAAAAAAAATTCAGTTTTTTGCATTAATCTCAAGTATAATCAAAATGACGGCGAAAAAAGGAGAATTCTGCGAATTCGGGGAAGAATCTCATGCCCGATTCATTACAGTTCACGACGTGCAAAATGAACTGTTCATGCGGCTACACATGAAAGCCGATTCAAGAGTCTTTGAAGGGTCCATTTTTAACACACAAAATTTTACGAAGGATATGTTTTTAACGCTCAAATTTTGTGAGTGGTCTAAAAACGAACCCAAAATTTTATATTTATATATAGACATGAACCGAATAAAGCACTTATGGGACGTTGTGGAAAGGTCCATTCGCACCCAAGATCCTACATCTACAAATACCAGGGTACTCTGGGCAGCTGTTCAGACAGCATGGCTCACCATCTTTCCAGAAGTCTTCTGGCAACTTGTGGAATCAATGCCAAGTCAAGTTGCTGCACTTCACCAGGCTAGAGGAGGTCCTACACAATACTAGGTACGTATCCCATGACTTTTGGCACTTTAGTGTATACTTGTGCACTTAGCTTTCTGAAAAGTTTCAGAAGATGATTTACTCATGATGTTCATTGACATAAAAATAAATTCTGATTGTATGTGGTCTTCAAAATCGAAGAGTTAAGCAGTAAAGGACAAGTTACTGAAGCCAGTCACAAGCTGACACCAGGAGTCTTGCAAAAGTTGGGATGTAAAGAAATACTGAAAAGTGATTTGAAATGAATTATTGAGTACTGACAGGGATGCAGACTGTTCTCATATTTATTCATGATTTATATAGATTAACTGCTTAAAGACAGTGGCTTAGTTTCAGATACTGAAATAGGTGGTCAAAGTATAAGTAATTTGCTGAGCCCTTAAAGTGTTAGTTTTAAAATTATTATATCATTCGAACATACCCACTCTTTTTTTTTTACTTTGAGAAAAAAAAGGGGGGATGGGGGAAGGGATATGAAAATAAAAAAAAACTGCTTATAAAAAGAGGGGCAGGTTGTTTTGGGAATGTGTTTTTCAATCATTTTGCTTGGATATTTATTTTCATTTTTTTCCTGCACTTGAAATGTATGCAAAGAAATACAAACCACTAGATAAATTTTTAACTGACCATTTACTTGTTGCCATATCAAACTATATGATTAAATGCTATCAATTCCTCAAATAAAATAATAATTGCAATATCATCACACTGTTTTATAGTAATTTAAACTGTATAATGATATTGCAATTATTATTTTATTTGAAGAATTGATAGCATTCGGTCATATTTTTAAATTTACTTTCCTATAATGATAATATTTTACTTGTTTTAGAGAGCATGGAATGGCATCACAGTGCTCACAACAAATCTCCTTGGTTCATTTTAATAGACTTTATAAACTAAAATTTGAAATTTATAGACTTAATAGCCCTAGAGCAAAAGGGCTATAATAGTGATGAATGAATTAAGATTTTAAAACCAGTCATACAGAAGAAAAATTAGAGTTTTTTTTAAATACATAAATAATAAAGAGAAATGCCCTCCTCACAACTTTCCTCATGCATTTTTCTCTTTTATTTATTGATTTTTAATACATCAATTAACAATAAGAAAAAAAAATTAAATACAAAGATACAGTATAGCTTTTCTGACTGGTTAAAAAAAGTCTTAATTTGTATTTATAATGGATTAATTATAACAAAACAAAATTATGAAATGAATACAAAATTCTGATTATATATAACGAAAGTAAATTTAGCGAAAACATTTTGAAAAGTGTGGATTGATTTATTTTTTGAAAAAGAAGTGATAAGAGATGATTTTTTACTATGAACTCGTTTGAATCTTCAGCTTGCTTATTTCCTATTCTTTTTTGTTAGCCTTATCTTTAAGACATTAGCTACAGCTACCTCACTTAAATCTTTTTTCTCGATATCTTGATAGAATTATTGCGCATAGTATAATTAGTGTAGATGAAGCTGTCTTTGTACACGATGATCAGTAGGATTAAACACATATCTGTACTCAATTATAAAAAAAGCATAATTTAATACTTTAATACTAAGTGCAGATATATATTGTACAAGATCTTTCGAAATGCAGAGCATTTCATCATCAGGTACATCTTACATCTCCTTGATGTAAGATGTACCTGATGATGAAATGCTCTGCATTTTGAAAGATCTTGTACGATATATATCTGCACTTAGTGTTAAATTATGCTTTGTTATAATTGAGTACAGATATGTGTTCAATTTTACTAATCATCGTGTAAAAAGACAGCTTCTTTATCCACACTAATAATAAAAAAATCTTGTTTCTCATAGCAAGTTTAAGTTTTTTTGTTGGCTTCACACAAATGTGAAGATCTAGCATCACTTTTTAACTTCCTTTCTTCTTCCATTGCTTTTAAAATCTTTTTCAGTATTTTCAATTTCTTTGTGACACCTTTTTAATGACTTCCTGTTTTCTTCAATTTCTCTTTCCATTTTCTCTTTTTCTTCTTGATTTTTTCGCTCTTTTTCCTTTAACAACCTCTGTTGCTTTAAATCCTAGTTGTGTCTTTTGTATGCCAGTCGAGCATTAGCAATCAGTTTCTGAGGAATTGGGACCTCAAAAATATTTTGGTAGAACCTCAACTTATCTTTAACCATCATTACTGCATCTAAAGTCCTTTCAATCATAGAGGTTTTACATTCAGTGAGAACAAAGCTGGAAACAAAAATCTTCTCTCAATATCTGTATTACCATGGTACAAAACCAAAGCCACTGTGTTAACTTTTGACACTGCAGGGTATTTTAGGTCTCCTGAAAATCTTGTTCCAAAATGAACTAACCTTTTTTCCTCCTACACAAATCTGTTTCAAGGCTCAAGAGTTTCCATTTATCCATCAACTGGTCTGATGAAACAGACACAGGGAGAGACTTTGTAACATGAACAATATCTTTAAGGCTTTTTTCACAAGTGACCTTCTGAGGTCGCAGACATCCTAAAGCTTGTACTAATTTTGATGTCACTGGTGTCTTTTCCAGCAAGTGTTAACAGCCTTTGATGAAATGTTCCTGAGCATCTTTCACAAACTTCATCCTATCAATCAATTTTTGTTGATTGGTTCAGAGATGTGCCCCTGGCTTTCGGCTATGCAGGGGCACATCTCTGTACCTGACATACAGTCAACTCAAAGTGCCCGTCCTAATTTATCTGAGGTGTAAACATCTTCTGTTACTGTAGGATGGCACGAACATATCTTTCTCTAAATATCTACCTCTGCATCTCTAAAACTATCTTACGTGCTAACCACCACAGCTCGACAACCATCCCACATCTGTTTTCTTCTAAGTTCGGTGTATATATTAAATCCCTTTAATTTTCCATGTGGTCCGGGGAGTGCTCTCGACCCCTTCAGACATATTTGCCTAAAGCCTGATTGGTTAACTGAGCTGACTCGTGCTTGACCTCTGCCTGCTACTGGTTGACCGCTGCTGGGCCATTCGGCTACTAGGCAGCAACAGCTCGGATTCCGGGCAGGTGGTGTTTTCTATACTTTAAATTCAGACATATTTGCCCTGGATCCGTGGAATAGCGAAAGGTTATGGCAGCTTACTTGTGACAAAGTTATGATGTTATGACTGGCTTGTTACACCCTGGTGTAATGTACGATGCTTATGACAGTCTTACTTCCACACAGGGACGGTTGTAAAATGCTAGCTTGGTTATTCCCCTAACTGGGATTGAAATGAGAATCTATACCAGGGCCATTTCTCCACCACCATCACTGACCTGGGGACAGATGTTACTCAGACTATGTGAATAGCTTGCTTCTTTCCACGAGAAGCATTAATTAACTGTCGTTACAGTACATACAGTAAATAAATGTAAAATGTACTTATCATATCTATAAGCAGTATGACGAAAACAAAATACTTGCTTTATTAGCAAACTAAGGAAACAAGTTAACAGAACCAAAATAAAAACATCATGAGGTAGTTATTATTGATGGAAATCATATCACTCATAAAGTGACATCATAAGAGGGAAAATGATTAAAATCAGCATCAGAACGACCACGGAAAATCTTCAACATGGATTTTTTAAAACTGGCTGCAGAAAACATATTTTTCACATGAAAGGTGTTAAAATATAGACTTCAGAGAGACTGACTTACTAAAACTACAGACTTTTTATAGACTAATGTAGACCTTATAGACTAGTTGGGAGCAGAGAGGAGTGATGTCACATCAGTAGCAGCAAGCATTTTCCTGCTAGGTCACACCCTACTTTTAGTAGCAATGTTTCAGATCTTGTTAATGGTGGCTGTGTGTTATGTAGCTTATTGTGATATCATTGTAAAGTAGTCTTTTGGGTGAGTGCTTCTTGAAATGTACAGGGTGTCTCAAAAGTCCCTGACACATTTTAAAAAAACTATTCAGAACATGAACATAATTTTTGCAGATTTTGTTAACTTACTTAACAAAGTTTTTTCTGCTGTCCAAATAGGTCACTAGGTGGTGCTACTGATCCAAGGTTAATTGAAAAAATTTCTACTCAAGCAGAAAAGGCGATATGCGTTGGTTGGTTTTTTTGAAACAAAATCTGTTACCAAAGTGCAAGGAAATTTTCGTTCAAAATTTGGAAAAGATCCTCCAAGTCATAATAGCATCTTAGCCAAGCACAAGAAGTTTTTGGGAACTGGAAGTGTCCTTAATAGGCCAAGATGTGGAAGACCAAGCATGGGTGATCGTGACGTCGAAATCATTCGTGAAGCCTTTTCACAGAGCCCTTCTAAATCTATACAAACCGCCGCAAAGGAATTGGCAATTTGTCGTGCAACAGTGCATCAAGTCTTACACCAAAAATCCACCTTTAAGACTACAAAGTGCAGATATTGCAAGCTTTACAGCCAGACAACGAGCCATTGTTTTAAGTTTGCTGTGGACCTGCTAAATCCTCTAGAGGCAGATAATGACTTCCTATGAAACATTGTTTTTGTAGATGAAGCAACTTTTCATGTTTCAGGTAAAGTCAACCACCATAATATCAGAATTTGGGGGTCTGAGAAACACCACATCACTTCATCGAACGTGTCCGGGATAGTCCTAAGTGAATGTGTGGTGTGGCTTAATGGCTGATCGTGCGATCGGACCTTTCTTTTCTGCAGAATCCACAGTTACAGAAGAAATTTATTTGGACACGATTCAAATTTTTGCTGTTCCTCAAATTTGCCATTTACATCCTAAAACCATTTTGCAACAAGATGGTGCACCACCACAATGAAGTAAGGTTGCATGAAATTTTAAAAATAAGGAATTTCCAATCAGATGGACCCATCCCATGGACTCTCCACTCTCCAGGTACCACACCCCTAGACTTCTTGTGGGGCTATGTTAAATACAAAGTTTATTCATCCAAAGTGCAAAGTGTTGACGAACTGAAAACTTGCATAGTTGCTGCAATGCATCATGTTACAGAATCCACTTTGGCATGTACATGGGCAGAGACTGAATATTAGCTTAATGTACTCCTTGCAACAAAAGGGTCACATATTGAAGTTTATTAAATATATGAAAAAAACATTTCGAAGTAAGTTCAAAAGATCTGAAATTCTTTGTTGCTATCCCGAACAATTTTTTTTTAAGTAAATTTTTAAAATCTGTTAAGGACTTTTATGACACCCTATATATTTACTTTGGGACTTGGCCTTTTGTGTTTATTGTTGGTTTCTACAAACAATATGTATAACTATCTTAAAGTATTGCTACAAAGTGGCAATGGCCTGCCCCACAAAGAATAACAAATGCAATTATTTCAACTTTTAAGCCTGCAGAGCTTTACAATGGATGGCATTTAAAATTTCCTGGTATCATATTTTCTTCACAGAATGTAACTTTTTGTTTTTAAATGTGCAATGACTTGTTTCTGCGTGACATGATTTAGTTCTTTTTAAACCAACAATTACTGTGCATCTTTTATCTACATCAATTTAAAACTCCCGAGTGTCATTTTTTCAACAACATGCAGTTCCAAAATTTAAGTAAACACATTTTAGTCTCTTAGGGCAGTTTTCTCTTTCCATAATGCTGTGCTTACAAAAAAAAAATTCAATATTACACAACAAAGTGAAAAAATATAAAAAAGCTGCCTTAGTTCAAACCTCTTGATGTAAAAACCTGAAGATGTCAACCAACAGAAAAAAATTGTTTATGCACGGGTTTTTTTTTTTTTTTTTGCAAGTAGGTATCTTGAGCTAAGTTTAACATTTTTTCTCTTTCTGTTTCAGTCTTCCCTAATTCTTGAAGATCTATAATGTTTCTTAATTAGGCTTACTTTCTAGTTAGTTAATTGTAGTTTTTTTTAGATTTCAGATCACCACAATTTTAAAAAAGTTGCCTTCTTAGATCCCAGTGTCAGGCAGTATTAGCTACAGTAATAGTTAATACTAATTAATGTTAGTATGAAAATACCCTAAACTTTTTTTCAAAAAGGATAAAAATTTATGAGCAGTATCATAATTAACTTACTCAGAAGAAATGTATTAAAAAAATCATAAAAAGTAAATGAACATACTTTATGTAGCATGATAGCTGTGAAAACAATCATTTCAATATCAGTATGTGAAGTCGTAACAGCTGCACCAAGTGCAATCCCATCAGCTGAAAAGATAAAAACAAAGTATTCAATAAATATCATTCAAAACATAATAAAATTATAGTAGAACTTCAATCAATTGAAAACTCAGCTCCAAGTAGTTTTCTGCCATGTAGATAAAATATATACTACAACATTATTCAAATTACTTTTAGTATCTGTTTAGCTTTCTGAAGCATGAACTTCTGGTGAGTATAAAAATCTGTTCAACGTTTTTAAAATTTTAAAGTGAACTTGGGCAGTACAATGTTATGTAAAAGAGCTTGAAAACAAAATGCTTTCTTTAGCCTATGTGCCATGCAATTGCTCAGATGATGTGTATCATCTTTGAATATATTCAAATAATGTTCCCTAGAACTAAATCTGTGAAAGGTTTATAACTGCATCTCTTTATCTCATGATACAGGACAGCCATCCTCCTTTCCCAAATGGCCCCAAGTTATTTTTGGCTAGGAATCTATAGTAATTACCTATAACCTGGTGGTAAACTGGTTTTCAAGTAGGGTATGGATAATTTCTTGGTTACAAGCATGTTTCTGCCATAGTATCTGGTGCATTTTGAAATATCAAGTCTTCAATGTGGGCCTCACATGGGTTATTACTGACCATTACAGTGCTATATCAACCAAAGGAAAGTATACTATGACACTTGACCCAACTGATTTGGGTGACTTTTGGCATACTAGCTGTACATATGGAGCACATCAGAAATTTTAAGAACAATTCCTGAGTTATTAACTTTTGGCACCCCCCCCCCTAAAAAAGGAAACACACACACACACACACACACACACACACACACACACACACACACACACACACACACACACTTAAGTTTGCCTCATACTGCAATTAAAAATGGAATTAACTTAAAAGTCTACATAAAACACAGAGCTTAAAAACAGTACATAACAAATATAATTTTGATACAAATGGAAGGTCATGGTCATCAAAAGGGAATTTTGGATTTTAGTTACTCAAAACTGTATTTCTTTTCTTTAATTTGTGGATTCACCTATAAACTCTTCTTTACCACCCTGCAAAAAGTGGCTTCTTACACTTTGCAAAAGTGGTTTCAGCAATGAAATGGCAAGACTCATTATTTTATCTTCTACTGCAAACAAGGCAATCAGATAAAATTTAATTTCATTTAAAATACATGTTTTCCCCTTCCTCAGTCATATTTTGCTATATGAAGAAACAAAAGAAGCAAACATTACATTTTTTCTTTTATTTAAAAAAAAGCACAAAATCTGAACTCTGTCACAAACTTTCTTTATCAGTAAAGCCATTTTTTCTCTGCAAATTATGCAGGTAGTACCACATTTTGAACTTTAATTTTGCTTTAAACAAAAGAGAAAATGCTGGCTCTGTTCCAAGATATAGCAAGATGGGACTATGAAATGAAAAAAAAATATATATATGCATTTATGAAGAATTAAATTTTATGTATTGGAAACAAATTTATAAGGGTTACAGAAATAGTGATAATCCCATCACAGACAGAGTAAGCATCGATTCTGAAATTTAATTTCACATAAAAATGGAAGGGGGGGATGGTTGCTCTGTTCATTGATTTTGTAGATATTGGTTAGTAACAGGAAAATATGCATTTTATCATGAAACATTCTTGAAAAACACGAAGTCACTTTTTTCACCATTATCAAAGATATTAAAAACAAGCACCATGTTTTTCAGCATATAATCTGTGGCAGGGTATAATCCGCAGATGGTAAAATTCAGCATGAGAGAAAACAAGTCGGCATATAATCCGCAGACAAAATTCATAGTAAAAGTTAAAAAACAGTTCAGTAATCCACAACTTTGTCCAAATGTAGTAGCCATAATATATATATATACAACTTTCGAACGGTTGTGATATATATTTTTAATTTCTGTAGCAATCAGGCTATAACTCTGAGTAATGCTTAAATTACATCAACTGAAACACTGGATTTCAGGCTGTAAATAATTTGTGTTGAACGAATAATGACATCCTAAAAAGGTTTAGAGTTCACACACCGTCAGCACGCTGCGCCTTTTGGAGGGAGGAAAAAAAAAAGTATAATTTATTCCCCTTCAGTCTTGGAGCTGTAACAGAAGTACAAGAGGCATTCTCTTTGAAGAAAATAAAAATAAACAGGTGGGAGTGGGGTTGGTACCTCGGGGAGAGTGAGGAGGGTAGTGACGTTATGGAGGTCACGGGTCAGAGCAGCAGGAAACAATCCAATGTGTTTTATGGAATGAAAACGGCACTATTTAGAAAAGGCCTCACAACTTCATAATACAGAATCTCTCAGGAAGAGAATGTATGTTGCTTCTTGTGCCATGATGAATAGAATAAATCAGTCCTTCTCTTCTGTTTGGTTTTCTGGTAAAAATATTCCAGTATGCCTATAAACTTTTTGATTTTAATTTTCATTCTGCATAAAGAATTTACTTATTTGTCTACTTGCTACAAAATCTGCAAAGTCTAAAAATTATTGTAAAATTTTACAAAACCAAAACAAAAATTTTGATTTCAGAACTGCCCTGTACTGTAATTTATGGGCTAAGAGCCCCAGCTTTTTTGTTACTAAAAGTGAAATTTTTCGGATGTGTGACCCTTATGCGAAATTTGTTTTTGATAAGACTGTTTCCCTTTTTTATTTTCATGCAGATGCTTAGTAATTTCTTTCAAATAATGTTTTTTTTTTTTCAGAAACTGGACTGTGATAATTTTCCCCTGCTTCTTATTCATACATTATATTTTTTTTAGTGAACACGGAAAGCAGATGGGGTAACTCGGTCAGGATTTACTTGTAAAATAAATTTTGTCTTTTTCTAGCTGGCCGCTCTGCGATGCTCAAAAGCCTGCATGTGCCCCTAAATGCCACATGGGAGACGGCAGACAGAGAGAGTATATGGACTATGCAGGCTTTCAGCGAACATTCATTAAAAATAATAAAAAGAAAATGCTTAATTTCTAAAGTTTTCATTGGATTTTGACAAAATTTCACATGGGAGTTTATTTATTATGATGTGTCTTGGTTACTGTAAAATTTGCATTCGGTTATTTAAAAAATTGGAGAAATTTTTATTCATAAAAATTTCTCCCTTTACGACTTCCCCAACACATGCAATTCAGCTATCCACTACTGGCAAGGAAGCGATTCATTGCCAAAGTGAAGAAGCTTTCATCTCCCCTCCTGCAACCTTGTGCACCTCGTGCCCCCACGATGGCCCCATCACCCATGGCGCATTTTTTGTAATTAAAAACAGACACCATTTCCTTTTTTATAAACTTTTTTAAAAATCTTTTCTGCTGTTCAAACAGAATAGCAAAATGAAAAAGGTGATGGCCGACTTCCGTACGTGCAACTTCCACAGAACTAAAATTTTGTGCCATTTGTGCCATTTCCATACATTTGGAGTAAAAATTTTCAACAACGTGCGAGTTCCATACAGGTAAAAAATTTTCTCCACACAGTACAGTACAAGTTAATTGAATTTTTTTTTTATTTTTTTTTTTTTTATGAAATCAATGTGAAATGTATTGCTTATTTGGCTGTAAACTGGCTTTGGCTGTCATCGAAGCCAGTTTGTTATTAAGAACAGAAAAAAACTTACCAATTTGCTAGTCACCATATATTTGAAAAAATTTATTTGAATCCTTCAAATTTCGAATCAACAGAATCGGAATAAAACATTTGCAACATTTCTTCACTTAACAGTGTGGAACTGTTACTGCAAGACTCACACAGTCATAATCATCATCACTTTGGGCAGTTTCTATCTCACAAATGCCAGATTTTCTAAACTCGTTTTTCATGGTTGCCTTGCAATGACATCCTCCCACGTCTCTTTAACCCATGTGGTAACTTCTGACAGTGTTGTGCAACATATCTTGCCAGTCTTTGTATAAGCATGCAGGTCTTCTGCCATCCAAGCTTCCCAAATTTTCCTTACTTTGCTTTTAAAGGATTTGTTAACCCCTATGTCCAGCAGTTGTAGTTTCTTTGTAAGACCACTAGCAGACGTGCCAACCTTCAAAATCTAAAAATCAGATTTTTTACAGCTCATAAAATCACGAGTGCTATTTTTTACAGACATTTTTCAGATGCAGGAGCAATTTTCCAGAAGTAGTATTATTGGTACATAGCATTTTTAATGTTTAAAAAGTTATTCTAATTGCAGACTATGTTTATATGCAAAATAAAAAGCATAGTGAAAATAGTTGTCAACCAGATACAATTAATAACATTAATAATTAATACAATATATGTACTTAATTTTTGATACATTATTTAATCATAATTAATCTTTATCCTTATTTAGTGAATGTATAGTAGCCAATTTAGCTCTCTCTAACAAAGATCTACAAAAGTTTCATTCAAAGCATTTTTATTTCATTCTGGACTTAACTGTCAGCAGTTTTTCCAGTGTTGAGACAGAGAGAGAGAGGTATCTGTCAAAACAAATGTGGAAGTGTCAAGCTTTCTTCTTGGTTGGAGGCTTAACAACCACGGTGAGCATCTCAGTAGGCTATAAGCAGTCGCCCATCCCTAATTTAGGGCCACTGGTTTCAGGGAAGGGAGAGAGCCAGTGCCGTAAGACAAATACATCATCATACTTGCCAACTTTGGAAAACGTGCATCAGTAAAACTTTTGCGTGAACGCCATTTACCACAAAACAACAAAACAATTATATTAATAAATATGCAGTAAAAATCTCTGCATATGCCACAATAACTAAACTAGTATTATCTGTGTTTAAAATAATAATTTAAAAAACCATAAAATAAAATCTTAATTTTGTTCAATGTTAGCCTTGCAAACCTGTGGTGTTTCAATACTAAACTAAAATTTTCATTTGCTGATATCTTTGTTTCCCTTCCCATTTCTTTATTTATTTTTTAATGCCCTTGGATGACGATTTTATCCATCATGAATGCATGACAGCTTTCACTATTTTAGACAAAAGATGAACAGTGTAACTTTGAAAATATAAATACTTTTGAACACCATGCATCAATTTTTACAAAATTTTCAGCTTCGTCACTTTCGTTTTCTGACACCCACCCCACCCCGTTTATCAAACTGAAATGCAAAACTTTTTTTTGGGGGGGGGGGATATTTAAGAATACAGGATACAGTTCTGATCATAGTTGGGGGGAAAATTACAGTTACGGGGAAATCTTTGCTACGTCCGATTTCCGTTTTCGGACATTTTCCCTCCATTTTCAAGTTGAAATACAAATATTTATGAAATAAAATTATATTTAACAACAATACTAGGCAGAGGAAACATCACGTGAAAAATAAAATTACGATTACTGGAGAAATCTTCACTGCGTTTAACTTCCGTTTCCGAAAGTTTTGAAAGACGAAACTTCCTCTTTCAAAAGTTTCAGGCGGAAAACATCCTCCACCACTATTAATTGCACCCAAATTTCTATTCAACTATGCATTGATCTCGTGGATAACCAAAATTATGACGGAAAAGGAGAAATTCCTCGAAGCCGTCGCACTCTCATGCCTAAAGATTACAGCGAAATTTTTTCGCCCTCGAATTACCATTTTCGGAAATTTTTCCTCCATTTTCAAACTGAAATACAAATATTTACATAATAAAATGATATATAACAACAATACTGGACAGAGGCAACATCACAGGAAAAAGAAATTACAATTACGGAAAAAATCTTTATTTCGTTTACTTCCGTCTGTGAAAGACAAAATACCGTCCTGATGCGTATTTTTACGAATTGGTAAAATTCTTCAATGAGTAGTTTTTACGTTTCTAGGAAAATTCACAATGCATATTTTTACACGTCGGGAAAAATTTTCGAAGCGTATTCTAACGCACGGAGAAAAATTCCCGACGCGTATATTTAAGCGGCGCGAAAAATTCCAGATTCGTATTTTTACGCGTTGGTAAAATTCTTCGATTAGTAGTTTTACGCTTCGAGAAAAAATTCACTATGCATATTTTTACAAGTCGGGAAAAATTCTCGATGCATATTTTTACGCTCCGAGAAAAATTCCTGATACGTATTTTTACGTGTTGGTAAAATTTTGATGCACACTAGACGCGTAATCAGCTCATTTTGGAGAACTCTGGTCGGCACGTCATTTGAGCACTCCCGTTACAGTGCCTATCTAAGTGGATCGTTGCAGGGGATTGAAATATTTCGATTGAGCAATTGAAATATTAAAAAATCCATAAAAAAATACTTCTATCTGTGAATCAGTAAAATTAAGCAGAAATCCGAAAAAATTGGCAAGTATGCAACATCCATGCCCCACTGCGATTCGAACCCGGACCCATCTTGGACAATTTGTCGGAAGCCGGCGCTCAGTTTCACAACTTTATTATGCAGCAAAGACAATAACAGCTAATATGTAAAGAAGAAACAAATTGCCAAAGATATGACATAAAATAAAACATTAGAAACCGTGAAAGTGGCGTAATGCAAAAGGAAAAATCTCCCGCAAAAAGAAAGCAAAAGGAATGAGAAAATAAAAAACAAATTCACAAACTAAGTGTACACAAAATGCTACAATAGAAGATAAAACAATTAAAGCTGACAATAACAGATTCACAATTAGAGATGAATAAAGGAGCACATTAATCTCCTACAAAATGCGACGAAGAAGGGAAAAGAGACAAACATGGTGCAAAACAAGAAATAAAAATCTCCACAGTAAAGCAAAACTGAAAAGCACTCCGCAAAACTCTGAAGAAAACATAAACAGAGCTGGCAGCTAAGAGCGGGGAGAAAAGAAAAGATAAGTAGGTCACAGCTGGCGCGCGGGTGTGTTTGTAACCAACATAAAACACCACTGCGCCACCGGGGGTGGCTTTCTTTTTGCAGATATGAGGAGAGGAAAAGTACGATACTGATGACTGTAAATGCCGTCTTACATCAACGCAGAAAGAAAAAGATTTCACAAGCGGTTCAAAATTTTTTTCTTCTGTGTCGATCATTTCGACCATTGTAACGGCTAATTATCGGCAAAAATCGGGAGAATTTGACATTTATCCGGAGGGCAGGAGGGATGGCTGAAAATCCGGAGTCTCCCGCCTAAATCCAGAGAGTTGGCACGTCTGCACTAAGGATTATACTCAGTTGTGCTGAAATGTCTTTGTAACATTTTTTTACAGAATCTTTCAAGTGAGCTTTCATGGAATCCACAATACCTTTGGGTCTGAAAAAGCACCTTTGAGTTTTCTCCACACTGTGCTGAGCCACGTTTTCATTACGTGCTCATTCATCCAGTTTTTTTCAAACACTTGGATAATGACACCATTGGGAAACACTTCTTTGGACATGGTTTTTCCCTTAAAAATTATTAAAGCCCCCCCCTCCGTTTGCTGCACACGATAAAACCACTGTATATGAAGATTTTTCATGTCCTGTTGTTGCTACAGATGCTGTGGCTGTTCCACGAACATCCGGTTCGATGGGCAGTCAAAAGAAAGGGCGACTTCATCCATATTAATAATTTGATTTGGGCAAAAGCTCCCCTTTGAGATTAATTTTTTTGTGAATTGTAAAAAGTCTTCTGCTTTCTTTCCCCAATCATCTGGAAGTATCTGGCTAACGGTGGTACTATGCCGTATTCTTAAATTTTTACGCTGCATAAACCTATAATACCACGTTGGTCCACCTTTGAAATCATAATGGCCCATTTATTCTGCCATTACATGAGCCTTGATGGAAATTTTTACAGTTGATATTGGCAATCCGGCTCCTTGTCGTACAATTACCCATTGTACTAAGTTTCCTTCTAATATTGGCCAGCTTGGGATGTCGTGACGATCAGCTCTGCGGCGTTTGTCACCATCAATCACTAAGATGCTCTTTGTTTTTTCTCTACAGTCTAACATTGCTCTCATCTATGTCAAACATCTTTCCTGCTTCAGGATTTCCCAGTTCCTTGGCTTTCAAGACAACTTTTAACTTGAATTCTGCTGGGTAACTTACTCGTTATCTTTCAGAAGACACAACAATTCAGAGAAACACAAATTAACAAAAAGAGCAAAGAACCAAACGACACAAAGTACGAATGGGGTTTGAGTCACTGTGTCACTGGTAGTTTAGGAGATGGGAATTGCGGGCATTCCGTTACCCCTGGCACTCCCCTATTCAAGGAAAACCCACTTTGACGCAGGCCATGTTTTCTACTCTAACTTTTACAAAGCAGCAATCTCTTCACAGAGAGGAAATGTCTACACTCTACAAACACATACACGCAGACATTTTTGTCAAAGCCAAGGGGGGGGGTCGGCGTATAATCCGCACCGTCGTATAAATCGGAATATTGGGTTGGTGTGAATGAAATGTCTGGCAAAGGACCAGCACATGTGGACAGCGAGAATGAAAAAGTAGGACAGCTTACCTAGGCAAAATAATTCCCCTCAGCATCGACACACAGTTGCTATCTGTCCGGCAAGGCCATGATCCCGGAACGAAAAAGTCTTGTGAATAGAACCCGAAGAAGTCATCAACTGCACGTTGAACCTTGTTGTCTGTCGTGAACTGTTTCCTGGACAGGAAGTGATCTAGGGGACAAAACAGATGACAGTCTGTTGGAGACAAGTCTGGGTAATAGGCAGTGCTGCATAGCCCAAGGCACTTAGTGTCAGCATCGTTCGTTGTCCTGGAGTAGAAGAATACCATGTCTGTTGACCAAAGCCAGTTGTTTCTGCAGAAATTTCCTGTACATCTGGTGTAATTCCGCACAATAACGTTCTGCAGTGATGGTTTGGCTTCTTGCCAAGAAACTCCGATGAATTATCCCGGCTGTGGACCACCAGACAAAAAGCATCATCTTCTTGGTATGTAGGGGGTGGATTAGGATTCTGTCCAGCAGGCTGTGCCTTGCTTAACCATTGTGCAGATCGTTTCCGATTATCATAAAGGACCCACTTCTCATCGCAGGTGACAATTCGATGCAGTAGAGGTTATTCCTGACAAGCGGCAATGTGCAGACTTTCAAACGCCTAGTCTTGTTGGCAGTTGTCAACTCATGCGACAGCCACATGTCAAGGTTTTTAACCTTACCCAGCGCAGCCACACGCCGAACAACTATCGCGTGGTAGACGCCTACCTCTGTCGCTATCTCACAACATGTTTTTGGGGGTTCGCTTCAACACACATAACAGAACATCGTCAGAAACAGCAACAGGTCGGTGACCAGGTGCTTTGTTTTGAAGGTCCATATCTCCGCTTTGAAACTTCACAAACCATTGCCGAATGGTTCGTTCGTTGGCTGTATTCTCCCCAAACGCTTTGTTAAGGTTTCGAGCGGCAATTCTTGCAGGATAGCCAAGTTTAAATTCATACAGGAAGATGACTCAAATCTGGTGTCTGCATGTTTCCTTTGCAAGCCACGTTACATCCAAACAAACCACACCTGAACCTTGTTCTTCACACACATGCTAGCTATTTATAGTACCGTAATTTCGGATACATAAGCGACACTGGCGTATATGCCGCAGCGATAAAAAAAAAAAGGGGGGACGGAATGAAAAATAAATCAACAGAAACGCCGCACTTTCGCAGTAAGGTGGGGTAGTGCCACGGCGAAGTCTTGAAAACATTACGTAGATAAAAATATAATACCTGATCTTTCAAATAATAAATAAAAATATCAATTAAACAAGATTCAATCCTAAGGATAACACTTACCCTACTACCTATTTTATAAAAAATTACTCGAATTCATAAGGCACTTAAACCAATTATAAAACATTTATACCTCAAGAATTTAAAAAATGCATGCACAACATACTGAAAATATCTGGTACACATAGTTTTTCAATCAAATCCATCAAAATCGGAAACTTCACTGTCCGAATTAAAAAGTTTTAAAAGTGCATCATCTAAAAAAACTTCGGGGTCGTCCGCATCACTTTCGCTGTTTTCTGGCGTTTCACCGCAGTTTTTAGAAATAATGTTAGCTTCAGTGAAGCCCAAAATAATCGTTGAAGTTTTGATGTTTTTCCAGGATTTGAAAAAACATATTTATTTACCATTAGCTTAAAACTAGAAGTATAACTTCTGCGTTTTGTCATTTTACTTTCCATGATAACATACTCGAGAAAATGCTATTTGGTGAACTGAATGCAACTTTAACGCATACGTCACTGACAAAATTTGCACATGCTGTCATTGACCAATGACAATCAATTTTGGATGGTAGTCGGATATCCCGTTTCAAGAGGGGAGAGAGAGCGTTAGCCTCAAAGCGAAGCTGATACCATCATGAGTTTAAAGAGAGTTAGTTGCTAGGAGCATGAAACAAGGGCGATCCTTGCTAACAAGATCGATTCCCTGCAAAGTTTTCCCCAGCTATGGATTTTTTCAGAGTTTTGTCGGAGTCACTTCTCTCTTGCCTGTCCCATGTCAATCCTATAACCTATTATTTTCATGTCTTGTTTTAAGAGGGTGTGGGTGGAATTTATTGCACATGGCTGTAACATCGTTATTTCATTCCCTCTCTATTGAGATATCTTCCCGTTGAAAAAAGAATGAAACAAGCCAAAACGTTTTTGGTTACATAATTTCGCTCCGCCAAAAAAAAAAAAAAAAAGCTGTATAAGTTATGCGGGCCGAAAATTTAATGTTGAACTCATATACGCCACGGCTTATCTACTCGAAATTACGGTAATTCTGTGATGTAATATCCACAACACCTTTAGGTGGTTCCATTTCGCTGTGGTGGGGGCCTGTCTCCACTGCTCGTTTGCGCCGGACATTTCATTCGCACCAACCCAATATGATCAGATCAGAAAAACATAAAAATAAGAATATAATCAGGAAGAGAAATGGGGGAAGGGAATGCAGCTTGGCTGGACAAATTTGAAAATCATGGAACAATCAGCTGGCAAATGGCATAGTCCAAAGAATAACAAAGTTGTCATGATATTACACACATCTAATAAACAATACCTAAAATGTTTAATAAATGCAAGGACCTCAAAAATATGAAAATAAACTACACACAGAAATTGAGAAATGTTACTTCACAGAGATTTTTGATGTTTCTGGAACTCCACAGTAGACCAATGACTTCCATAGTCACTATGATGAATCCATAGCACTAGAAGGGTTAGAATCTGTACAACTGCAGCAATGAAAGACAGGAGCATCTGACTGGATTAAACTGAGATTGACACTGATTGTTCTCACATATACAGGCTGCAAAGAGAGTGTGTGAAAGGAGCAGCCACCTTGGGCTCGTGAAACGACTTCCACATGTTGTGTTTCCAACTAAGCATGACTGCTATACCTCAAACCAAGGTCACTGGGAATATGGCACTCAAACAACTTGCACTGCAGCATCATATGTAATGAGAACAGATGACACCACATCTCAGCATTCTACACAAATGGAGGGAAGTGATATCATTATGAGAAGCATTGAACTAAAACTAAGTGATGCAATCAATCAAAACTATTTGATCAGTTTTTTCAGTGCAAGAAAGAATTCCAGGGCTATTCCACTTCCTTTTACAAATACATGAAAAATAGAGGACTTTCCAGACCTGGAAAAAAAGCAAATCAAATTTTAGGACTTTTCCAGGATTCTAACGGTCGTGCGAACCCTGTTTACTGTAATCATGTGCCCATCTCGGAAAGCTTGAAAATTGCATCAACTGGTAGAGAAGGAATAACACCCGCATCCCCCAATTGCCATTTGAGCAAGCTATCATTACCACACCCAGGGGAGCAAATCTCCAAGCAACTAAGGCGCAGGAATCTGAGTAAAACAGATTTTCACTAGTCAGAGCATCCAATGCCTCCTTGTAGTGACAATCACTTCTAATCAGTGCCAGAAACCATGAATTCTTTATTTGTGAAGATATACATTTTATTAACAGCTCTAACGTATGTTTTCTTTTGCATAAATGAACACGTCATTATGTTAGAATACACTGAACCAAGAAATATGTTCAAAACAGACATGTGGAAAAAAACAAAACATCCCATTTTAGGCAAAATTTCTTACCAGCAGCTAAACACATTGCATACCAAACACATTTTTGTACAACCTGTTCCAGTTCCCTCATCCAAGAGATGGCAAGCAATGTACATCTAGCAGAAAACACAGATTTCTGTGTTCCGTCCACAACAGTTGGTGAGAAAACCCACAGATCTGTATAAGCCATACGCAATGTGTTAAGCTGTTTTTACTAAAATAATGTGACCAAAACTGCACACAAATAAAGAACGAGAAAACTAGGATAACAGGGAGTCATGGATAACCCAAAATCACAACTAAAATAAAATTAATTTAAAATGCGAACTCATTTATTATAGTTAAAATTACAACCATTCTTTAAGAACATGTTTATTGATTTTCTATAAACAAAAATCATCAAAAATGGAAAATAACACAATAGAAATAAAAAGAAAAAGCATCAATCATAAAAACAAAACACAAATGACACATAAAAGAAAACACCTTGTAAATCCCTAATGAAAAATGGTCAAAGGATTACACACCGACGAAATAGTCTGCTTCTTAGCTGGGCTTAATGTTCTTTTTAACATCAGAACAAAGTATACATAAGCTTGTCATGAAACAAAACTGCCTTCTTCACTTTCTAAGTAGTCTGGCACAGTATAAGTGATTATGCTCAGTACCAGGGCCACACCTAGGGTTTGTGGGACACCAAGAAATTATTTTTCAATGGGCCCTTGTCTATGTAAACAATTTGATGAAAAAATGTATTACAAAATTCAGGAGACCATGTGAGGTATACTGATCTATCAATGGAAATTTTGAATAATGGATACAGAATCATCAAATAATGGGTAGGCCAACATTGCACTTGTTCCTTTAGAGATGTGAATTTGAATAATTTCCTTTTTCATTCTTAACAAACATGAATTTGTAAGAATTGCATCAGTTATTCTAATGCTGGAAACGAAGAGAATAAGCTTTATTTTCATCTTCATTCTTTGTGATCAGTAATTACGTCTGATGAATACAGAATTTGGTTCATGCTCAACAGGAGTCTCCTTGCTTTCACTGTTTTCAGTTCATAAAAATTTAAGCACATCTCCTCTTTGAATATATCAATTTCTATCTCACCTTGTACTCATTATTTATTATCTAAAGATTAAAAAATAAAATTGTAATGTATTCAAAGTATATTTTTTAATATCATTTGTTGTGTTGGCAGTACAAATAAACCAGACAATGGAGTGTTGATACTACCTTTACATTTCATAGTGCACTGGTTTTTGAAACCTCAGATACAATAACTATCTTTCTTGAAATTAAAATAATTGTTTTGTATTAAATATATAAAATAAGTCAAAATTATAATTTAAAAAAGTGAAATCAAGTGAAACACACATTTCAATAGTTGATACAAACTTATAACAATATTTTCATATAAAAAATACACTACACTTTGCTTTTTTACTGTTTGCAACAATTTAAACACACACAAACATAAAAAGTACATACACGAATTCGGGGCTATTGAAATTGAGAACTATCCGATCTAATCCAGGACAGTTTGGGCTTAATTTAGGTGTATTAAGGTGTTACCAGATCCCATACAAATAAGGTAAATTCATTTTATTGTTGAGGTCATTCATGATTACTTTGTTTATTCTACATACACTATTTTTATTTCAATAATTTTTTGTGCCTATGATGAGTGCCCCCCCCCCCCGGCACTGGGCCCACGGATGGTGCTATGCTTGCTCTGGTCTAAGGGTGGCCCTGCTCAGTACCTTGCATTGTCTAATTTTTCCCATTTTGCCAGCAAGCTCCTCCTCGTCTCCGTCAGCATCATTCTCTTCTAGTGAGGCAAGCAACCTCATGTCATCACTGTTCATAGTCTCAACACCAATTCACACACATTACAGTCACAACACTTGCTAATTTAATTAATGTTAGAGCCCTGCGAGGCAATATTTTTAGGTCTGGGCCCACTTAGTTAATGTCAGGTCCAGCCCAGCCCGGCTATTCAGGCCCGGCATAAGTTTCATTTGCGGATATGTCACTTGCCTTAACATAGACGGTATCTGTACTGTAACTTTTTGGAATAACTCAAAACTAGTGCAAAAAAAAGGGCATAAGCAAGTTAACTAACCCACCAGTAACCAGAAATATGGTAACTAGTATTCAGTGAACTTAAGTAAATTATAGTCATTTCATAATCAAACAGCTTTTATTTAATGCTCTTATTCAAAAGCTTCAGTTCCCTGCTTCAATTTTTGCTTTCAAATCCATATTCTCTATACTCATAAATCTGAGTTTAGCACCTAAGACGATCACAAGCAATATCAATATACAGAAGCGCACTACTTCCAGCTGCAGCACCGACCCTCAGTTTGGATGCTCTTTTCCCTCCCCAAAGAAATCGCCGATCTGTTAAGTGAACTGTGAGATCACAAAAACCTTAGCTCATGCGACCTGGCAACAGGGGCAAATCCAAGCATTGTTTATAGGTGCGGGCAGGATCTCTGTGTTGCAATACAGTATGGGAAACTGGTGGCTCAGAAAGCAAGGCCGAGATGTTTGAGTTTTGGGTGTCCAAAGTCCATGTCCGCTTCTCCTCTGGGCTGGCCAGCCATCCAGGCGGCACAGCATTGCATTACATCACTAGCGCCTTGTCAGGTAGAAGTTTGAAAGGGATTTTTTTTTTCGTCTACCCGGAAATCGGGTCTTTGACTCTTCGTAAATCTGTGTGTGTGCTGTGAAATGAATGTAATTACAGAACAGAAGCAGAATATAGAAAACAATACAAATAAGCATTTCTTCAAGATATTTTAAAGGAAAGTGGCTTTCCTCTGTTTCCTTCACTTGAAAGAGCAGTCTGCATTTTTTAACCCTTCCCTCTGCCTTGACCACTTTATAAGTTATTTGCTGCATTTATATTTTATAAGTAATTTGCTGTATTTATAAGTAAGTAATTTGTTGTTTTACATGTGTGCGCTTACAAGTAATTGCCTTCAATGAGCAATGAGAGTGCATATCGAAGCTTTGATTCCTAATTCCTATAAATCCAAATCATCGTATGGAGCAAGTGTTTTTCTGGTGTAAACTTCTGAAATAAATGGAATATGGATTCAAAAAGAAGAGAGACTGCCAAAAATCAAAGACGAAAAAACATGCACAAAATAAATAAATAGATAAAAAATAGCACCAAGCAGGAGAGAACGATTGCGAGAAACAGGAAATATGATCATGGGAAGGGTAAGACAGACTTCAAAAACAGAATGACCTAAATTTATCAACAGGGCCGTAGTGTGATACAGCGACATTTGTTCTCTGATGATGTCCCTGTGGTGGAGGATAGTCTTTTGAAGAAAACATGTAATGTTGACTGTAGTAATTTCTCCATTCTTTCAAAGTCTCATAAATGCCACAATGCTCCTCTTCACAGTGGCACTCTAGCTTTCAATAAGTCATTCTCACAGAGGAAAGTTTCAAAATGATAAAATTGAGAGAAAAGGCAGACTTATGGGAATAATGTATATTACAATATTTATAATTGCACATTAAGACTTTTGGTGATTTTGAACTTCTTTTAATTAAAAAAAAAAAAGCTTTAAATTATTTATATATATATATATAGTTTTTGGTCTTCTGGTTTCAAAATAAGCATCATTGTGAAACAGGGTAATTGGAACTGCAAAAAAGTGAGGGTTAACAAATTCTGCAGGAAGATATTTTTTCTTACACATTAAAATAATTATAAAAATAGATTTGCTTCATAATCAAAAGTAGCTGTTTTTTCAGCAGTGTCCTGCCTTAGTATTCATATAAAAATCAATGTTGGATCACTTATGAAGCAGACTTAGCCTTTTTCTGAAATTTCTTCTTTATACATTGAATCTCATATTTCTGATTTCAGACTGATCCTCTTTTTCAACCAGAAAACTGCTTCAACATTGTAACCTCATAGCTGACAGGTGTTAGTGCTTGAACCAAATGTGCTATTCAATACAGACTATTAAATTTGTGTGGATACATAAACATATAAAACTAGCAAAACACAGAGTCACATGGTAAAAGGTTCGTTTAGCAGTAGCTTTCGGTCATCCTACGACCTTGATCACCCGCGATCAACTGGATGGGCTGGTTGCCAGAACTACAATTTGATGTTGGGGTGTTGGAAATGTTGCCAGATTTTAGAAGAGAGATCCAAATAAATGGGATTTGGTGAGAGGTCTCTGAATTGCAGTTTTTGGTGAACAAAATTTAAATGCTCTCTTGGAAACGCAGAGATGCCTTGTTGATGAATGGGGCAACTTTTTTGGTTTCTTTCCAAATGGGAACTGCAGAGGTGTCTTCAAGGGTTAGTGCAGATAAAGCTGTCTTTGGAAGACCATTGGAAACATCTTTTTTGTGTTCACCAAGTCTTGTTTTGATGCTTCAGTATGGATGACCAAAAGCTACCACTAAACGAACCTTTTACCATACGTGACTCTGTGTGTTTCACTCGTTTTATATGTTTATATGCTATTGTTGTGTGAAGCCTGAGTTTTAAACCATGTGTGGATACAATTTAAGAGGGGAAAAACTGTAGATATATTGTACAAAAACTTTAAAATAGCATGGCAATATTCCTTATATCCAACCAATTACTGGTATACAGAGTGTCATTAAGCAGGCCTTCGGATTGCTGGAAAAGTCAATGATACTGCCAAATTATTAATCCAGGACAATGACCACATCTCTATTTTAAATAAAGCTGGAGTTCATCAAATACCCATATCACCACAAGATAAAAATGGCAGCAATAATACTGTTCATGTAGGAAGCACAAAAAGGAGCTTGAATATCAGACTAAATGAACATCTAGGCAATTGGAATAAAAACAAACTAAAACCTCATTAATATAATACTGCACAGATAATAATTCTGAACCTGACATGACTAATACCCTGATGATAACTTCGCACTGCAACCATCGACAAATTTTAACATCTGAAGCTATAACTATTGAGAAGACAAAGAACCATAATTGTAATGCTACCACTCCAATAGAACTATCATATACATGAAAGTACTTAATCAAACAAGAAAAAGATCTAAAAAAGAAAAAGAAAAGAAATCACTTGACAAACATCCACCAGATAGGAGCAGCATGTGACATGCACAATGCAGACCATGACATTGCCTGATATGATGAGCTGGCAGTGATTTCATGAGGCAGCGGTGAATCAACAGTGAAGACAACAACATCGTCCACCACTGAGGAAGGCCATGATAATATGGTTGAAATGCATCTGGAAGGGACAGTAGGGTTAGGGCTTGTGATGAGTTATGGCTTCTATGACAAGAATCAAGGTTTTTTTTAGGATTTTAATGCAACCTTTTAGCAATTTCACTTTGAGTTTTTTCATGGTTTTAGCTTTGCTTTTTTGTTGCAAATGGTTTTAAATACTACTTTCTTCATTTCGCATTCAGTTTTTCATATATCTATTGTGAGTACAGCAGCAGTGATAATAAAGGGGCGGCTGTGCAATGTTCAAGTTGATATGGTGAGTCAAACTTTTATCAGTTGTTCCTATGCTGGAGCTTAGCTATATACACTAAAGTGCCAAAATTCATGGGATAGCAGTATGCAAATTTTTAACTGGCACTGTGGTCGTATAAAGGCTTTGACGCACGCCACGATTTTTATCAGTTGCGGGGTGTAATCTCGTGAGTCAGGTTGAATAACTGCCAGTACGATTACGGCAAGCCGACGTGAATTATTGGAGTTTGAACGAGGCATAGTAGTGGGAGCCGGACGGATGGGACATTCAATTTCCGAAGTTGTGCGAACATTCAACATTCCTCGATCCACAGTGTCATGTGTGTACTGAGAATACCTCATGGAAGGCATTACCACCCACTGTGGACAGCGCAGTGGCCAAACATTACCAGCAATGTCTGACCAGGATTGTCCATGCTAATAGACAAGTGACCTTGGCACAAATAACATTCACATTCAAAGCAGGAGGTACTACAAACATATCCATTAGGTCAGTGCAGCATAATTTAGCATCCATGGGGTATGGAAGCAGAAGACCCACCAGAGTGCCTTTGTTAACGCCATGATATCGGACACAGCGCCACACCTGGACTCGTGAACACAGTAATTGGACCTTGGAAGACGCAACGTGTGGTGTGGTCCAATCAGTCACACTACCAATTGTTATGAGCTGATGGTAAGGTTCGGGTGTGGCACAGACGCCATGAGGCCATGAACATAAGCTGTCAACAAGACACTGTGCAAACTGGTGGTGGTTCCATACATGTGTGGAGTGTTTTCACACTGCACGGTTTGGGTCCTCTGGTTCTTGTAAACACGTCATTAACTGGTAATCACTTTGTTACTCTGCACGGTGACCATTTGCAGCCCTTCCTGGACTTCACACACCCCAACAACGATTGGATTTCCCAGGTGGACAATGCACTATGTCATCGGTCCCAAATTGTTGAAAATTGGTTCAGGGAGCATTCTGGACAGTTCTGACAGAGATGGTGTGGCTTCCATGTTTGCCCAACCTGAACCAAATAGAGCACTTATGGGACGTGGTGGAAAGGTCCATTCGCACCTACAAATACCAGGGAACTGTGGGCGGCTATTCAGAATTCTCTGATGATAGAGATCTTCATCTATGAGGTTACAATGAATTTTTCATGTATTGCTGCACTAAGCTAATTTTTTTATTAGGTTAGATGATTAGAATTAATGCTTCAACATTGTTCAACATTTCTAAGCTTGTGTCTTGCTAACTTCTTGGCAACCAAGTGAATCAAATGGCAAGAATAACCATGGAAAACTATTATTGGTTGTAGTTCTCTCTCTCCTTAAGAAACACAGATACACTTTTTCAATGCCGCATGTCTGCATTGACATCATTACATGCAAAGGATAGTGTTACTTTTTTAAAATAAAGAATACTCTTCCACACAGAACCCTGCACCCAAACTACATGGCTAGTCCATCACTTGCTGTCACTCTCCATGAAAACTTCATATCAAGCGACAACTGAATTATTCCTGCTTTCAAACACTTCACTTCAGTAACACATTGGACAAGAAATATGAATTATTAATACAGTGCAAAAGAATATTGTATGTGCTATAAAAATAAACAGATTCAACTTGCCTGCTTCCAATCAGTTGAGAATTCCTGGGCTTAACTATGACAGTGAAAAAAGGGGTGTAGGGAGTTTAAGGGACTGATTTGTCCTCTTCTGAGAGAGTGCAGAAATGCAATTAGTCATCCTGGTGTTTTAAGGAAAGTGTGCCGTCTGCGGAAAGACAAGTTGTACACAACGGAGTGAAACAAAACAACATGTGTTGAAAGGGAGATTTTTTTCACCACAGAAAATGTAAAAACTTGAAAATAAAAGTACAATTTTAAATGTGACCAACAAATAATAATAATAAAAAAAATGAAATAAGAAAAGTGCCAGATTTTGTATGTTTTACTGTATAAGCTCGGCAGACTGAATACTTAAAAAGGCCTAGGCCTTAAGGACAGCTGAATCATTTCAGCCTTATTAAAATTACTAAACTCTTTGACTTGTTATGCAAACCTACTGAAAATTGCTAAAAACGCCCAGGCCTATGGATTTATAATTAATGTTTTGCACTTGTGTAACAGTGTGATATTATCTTTAGTTCCTACATAACTATAAACCTTACTACTTGCTGAAATGGTTCAACTGGCTCAACCTGAAGTCATGTTATAAATGCCTGGGTAAAAATGGATCATCGTGAAAAAGGGGGGGGGAGAAAAGAAGAAATATATATAATTTACTTTTCCCTACACAGACCCCGAACACTTTGTGTTCAGTTTTCCATTTGGTCACTTGTCCTAACCTCACAAAACCCACCTATAATCTGAAGAAAAAAGTAAAAAACAAATATTTGAAAAAAAAAAAAAGTAAGGACTAACACTATGACTGCGGACATGTTTTGGACCCCGTCGACATTATGACCGTGTCAATATTTTGACTGTTGCCATTATGAATGCCACCATCAGCTGTTACTCAGGGGAAACAGTGACATATCTTACCCAATTTCTTTGTCCCTAGAGAGACCCAGGGTGGTTTCCAAAACATGAGCTACTGGATCAGCTTTCTTTTTTCTTTTTTTTTTTCCCATGTTTCAGGTGTGCTTCAGGCAGATAATGTGATATTAACTTTAAACCCATATTTACAATTATAACTCAAAAGTTCACTTCATGCATGTTCTGATTTCATGCACTGAAATTATATTACATTCAAAATTATTAGTGCAGCAAATGGAAGCAATAAGCACACCTTTTGCATGAAATGAAGAGTAATAAGAGAACAAATATAATGAAGCAAAGGAAATGATTTATGTCAAACAAAAATCATATTCTTCTCAAGCTACATCAATGACTTATGATAAAAACAAACACAGCAGTTACTTACAGAAAACATTTATTGAATTAGTCATCTTGACTTATAGGCTTTTGTGCCCAAAGACAATTGCAGCAAGTATTTTAGGAGCATGAGATTCACTCACCAGCAGCATGCACAACAAGCCCTAAAGTGGCAGTGATCTTGTACCTATCTTGCTTCATTCCATTTTCAGGATCTGAATAAAACAATCACAAACTTAAGATCTTAAGCATTTTACTGCACTAACGTAAGTTCGACAATGGCAGTTCTCACATACTAGTGATATTGTTATAATTATTAAAAAAACACAATATGATAATATTTAACTACATTTTCAAGAATTTACATATTAACATTTTTATAAGTCAAGTTCGGTGACTATTATAGGGACATCAATTTGGCACTAAACTTGACTTCTTAAACAAAATACATGCATTCCACTTTACAGTAAAGACAATGCTGTTTACATCACAGAAATAATTTTTTCAAGAAGTATACGCAATCTGCTGGCTGTGGTCTGCAGCATTAAATTAGCATATCCGAAGTTCAGAGTCATTCCATTTCAATTCAACCAAGCCATGTAACCCACCGTCTCGGATTTTCATGAAACTTCACTCAAAGTAAGTTTACCATGGGAAACAGAGAAACCCATGGAGTGCAAGTTCTGAGATGTGGCCAAGACTGAAAATATTTTGAATATCACCCCCACCACCACCACCACCATACATTAAATATTATATGTGGTTAAAATTCATTATTAAATCAAAAGAGCATAAAACGACCGAACATTAATGCATATACATGTAAACAAAATTTGATTATTAGGTAGGAACTACCAGTTGAAATTTAACAAATCTTATATAGCATTTTAAGCCCATAATAGAAATATGTTAACCAAATTATTGAAATTGTAATAATTAATACATAACATACCTTGGAAGATATTTCAAATAATCCTTAGTAAATTCTGTTGAATCAAATAAGTGTTGCACACTTTTAAAAGTCATTTAAATTGTAAAATTACATAAGGATAAAAAAAAATTATAATTAAGATTATGCATGTCCAACTGGAGTTGTGTACACAGAGAGCTCGTTTCATTAATTCACTTCACCCACAGTTTTATACACTGCTGGACAATTGCTAAGGACGGATCATAAACGGCTATATAGCGCATAAAAAAGTAAGTGTGGTTGGATGCCAAGTGAAATAAAATAATGTCACAATGCCAGGACATTACAAGAAAGTCAATTTATTATGCTCTGAAATCCAGAAGAAGGCTTTGGAACGTGTTCAAGGGACAAACAAGGCCATTTTGTGCAGAATACGTAAACGTGAAAAAAATGCAATTACCGTCCGCAGGCATTCCGGCATAAGATGTCTATACGGGATATGGCCACCATGGAGGGCGATGCAAGATTCCACACGTCGTGTCATGCTTTGCACAACATTATCAAGCAGCTGTTGGGGTAATTTATCCCATTCCTCTGTCAGTGCACGCCCTTGTTTATTGGAGGGCATTGGTGACCAGCAAGACTCCTCCCCAAAGCATCCCACACATTTTCAATGGGATTCAGATCTGTAGAACGTGCCGGCCATACGAGGCGTTGAATATCCTCGCTCTCAAGACACTCCTGGACAGCGACTGTTTGATGACATGTTGCGTTGTCGTCCATGAAAATGAATCTATCACCGACACGGAACATGCGAACATGAGGTAGCAGAACATCATTAATGTATTGTTGGCCAGTCATAGTCCCAGTTGGAAGCACATAGAGGGACGTACGGTCATTGATCATGATGCCAGCCCATACCATGACACTACATGTCGGATATCGGTCCCTTTCCTGTATGTTTGCTGGACAATATGCAGTACCACTATCACGCCAGATCAGTTGTCGTCGACAATCAGACGATAGACTGTATCTACTCTCATCGGAGAAGAGGACAGTAGACCAGTCGTTATCAGTCCAATTGCGATGTTGATGGCACCATTGCAAACGGGCGGTACAGTAACGTCTGGACAATGGGATGCACACAACAGGACGGCGGGCATATAGTCCTCCTTCATGCAAACGTCTGGCGACAGTTTTTCGGGAGATCCGCTTGCCAGTAGCAGCCATAAACTGATTTGCTACCTCACTAGCTGTGCTGCGCCGGTGTCTTTTTGTTGATAGCACTATGTACTGATCTTCTGCAGGTGTCGTACTGCGAACACGACCTCCCTCGTGACGTTTGCTACACTCTCCATTTGTTTGAAAGGATTTCCAAAGCCTTGAAACAACACTGTGGCTGACGTCGAACTCCCTGGCAACATCTGTTATTTTTCGCCCTTCTTCAATCTTGCCAATAATACGGCTACGCGTAAAATCATCTAGGTGATGTCGGGAAGACATACTGAAAATTGCAAGTTTGTCAATTGATTCTTTCCCTTTCAACTTTGCGTTTGAACAACAACGGTTAATACACGTCAAATCCTTTATATCTCTTATCAGCGCTATGACGTCACGAACAAGTTTGGCAATCCAAAATTTGCATACGCACAACACGTCTTACTGTATCCCGCACTTATGCTAATTTCCACATTTTCCTGCCTTCGATTTTATGGTTGCTATCATTGCTATTGTCATCCGTCCTTAGCAATTGTCCGGCAGTGTAGTAACCATCACAAATTTTCATAGGTGAATTATTTCTTTGAACAGGAGCGACTCCAGGCAATGTTTGTGTATGCTGCTGTGATCATACACACTTTTGATGATCAGCAACATTACTGTGTCTGAACAGCACTTTCTTACTATTGCTTCCATAGTTTAACTTTCTGCTGCAGAAAACACAAAAGCTAAATCCTGGTTCCTTAATTTTCCGGCAACAAGAACCAAATTTGACGTCATGGGCAGAGATCATGCTAGGATTTTTTAAAAGAGTAAAAATACTCCTTCACAATTTTTGAAGGAGTATTTTTCTTTTCAAAGGAGTAATTTTAGAGAACGAACAATTATCGCATTAAATTTTTAGCTAAATAATATTTTATATTAAAACTAATTATATCTATATATAAATAAGTAAACATGAATTAGCATGTAATTGATTTTCTTTTATATAAAATAAGTCATAATTTATCAAAATCTTACCTACTTGTCTTGTTTTATCCATGAGGCTGCAAAAATTTTTGTTTTGCTTTCGATAGACTGTACCAAAACTTGTGTGTGTGTGTTGCTTCACAGATTCAGATTCTACACACTCAAACTTCAAAAAGAGTTCTATTGTGGAGGAAGGAAATCTACAGTCTATCTCAATCACAAAAGATAAAATAAACCTTCATTGGACATTGTGATGTGCAAGTTTAGTATTGCAAAGGTCAACTAATTTATTAGTTTTGAACATGTTTTCCTTCAGCTCTGAAAAAAAAATGTCTTGAATACTATGTATGAGATGTTTACAGTTAACATAATTGAGAGTTGGTTGATTCAACCATTCTTCTGATATGAGGAATGTCCAGTTTCTCCCTTTGCAACTATTTATAGAGAGAAAATAACATTTAACAATAATTCAGAACAGTGGAAACATCGCGAAAAAAAAATAATTATGATTACGAAAAAATCTTCGCTTCGTCCGACTTCCGTTTTCGGAAATTTTCCCTCCGTTTTCAAGCTGAAACACAATCGGTTATCAAACAAAGTTATATTTTACAAAAAAATGAGCAGAGGAAATATTGCGATTACAGAATAAATCTGCAGTTCGTCTAACTTCCGTTTTTCGAAAGTTTTGAAAGACGAAATTCCGTCCCCAGCCGGACCCTCCCCGCTCCGCCGCCACCACGCACGCACACACACACACCACCCCCAAAAAAATTATCTTCAGTTTTGATGACAACAAAGAGTTACTCTTCGAATCCGCGAAAGAAACTTGTGCCTAAAGTTTACAAGGAAATTTTTGCTCCGTTGAACTTCAGTTATCGGAAACTATTGTCTGCACTTTCAAGCTGAAATGCAAACATTTATGCAATAAATTGATATTTAATAACAATACTGGACAGAGGAAACTTCGCAAGAAAAAGAAATTACGTTTGCGGGAAAACATTTCACTCCGTTTAGCTTTCGTTAGTTCTGAAAAACGGAATACCGTTCCCCAGGCGGAAAACGAGCCCCGCCTGATTTTATATTTATATATATATTTTCTTAAAATTTCGTAAGGCAGGAGAATCCCGCCCTGAAATGGCAATTAAACGAACTTCAAAACACGTCGCTTTTCACTTCCTCCACGCCGCACCCATACACTAGCGTCTCAATCCCGACGCGGCTGAAATGCGCATGCCCATCGGTTGAGCTGCTCTTTCCCACACTGCCTGAAGGTTCTTCCGAATGATTGCCGAAAGCCGATCCCTAGCTGAACAGCTCGGCAATGGGAACCAAATCATGATTTTTTCATAAAGTGTGACATAAAAGTTAAGATATCATTTCTTGATAAAAAAAAAAAAAAAAAAGGTCATTTTTATGCCATAATCGCGGTGTAATCACCGATTATAAAAGGAAATTTCATATGGAAAAACAATGCGTAAAAATACGTATTTCTAAATTTTAAAGCATATTCGGCGTTTTTAAGGCATGAAATACGCGTGTAGCAGCATTATCGCGATCTCTGGTCATGGGAATCAGTCTCATCTAACCATTCCCATCGCCACTTATTTTTAACACTGCTATCGTTCAAAGCCAACATAATTTTCGAATCTATGAATTCGATAGCTGACTGAATGTTGAAAAAAGGAATCACAAATTTACCAATACTTGGTTAATTTCGCATACGTAAATTAATATAGAAATGCGTACGCATACACGCGTAAATTACGGCAAGATCAACTGGTACTACTCACTCCAAAGATTAGCTGTGACCTACAGCGGCAGAGCCAGTGGTCGATGGGTGAACCGGTTATGGTGCGTGACGTACCCGTAGCTGGGGCAAGGCTAACTAGAATTGAGCTGGGGGTTATGACGTAGGCGAGGATCGGCGTAGAACCTCCAAGGAAGCTGCTCCTCGATTCCTCTTCAACCAGAATGCCCCTCTTACCCAGAATGCATCAGGCGCCGCTGCTAGGTCCGAGTTTACGATAAACAAGGTACTACAGTACGAGCGTGGTTGCCGATGGCGTACTTACTTTCCGGAGTAGAGCGTATGGATAGAAAGGGAAAAAAGAAAAATATATATTTGGAAATTTTATTTTTATTGATATTTTCTTCCGTCCCGCTTCTGTCTTCGGATATTTTCAAAAGACGGAATTCCGTCCTCTGGACAGAAAACTTGCACCCATGGAGAAACCCCAAGTTTTAGTGTTCTATCTCTTACAGTTTTTTCTTTACAGATTTTCAAAGTTTGGGATATTTCCCAGAAAATGCCGTTTTTTGCTTCAGGTAAAAGGGTGTGTTTATGAGTATATTCTTTTATAACTCTTGAACAAATTAACTTATGAACATAAAATTGGTCTTATATTTTGGCTTTTAAAGTGTAGATTACACATATGTCATTCAATTTGTTATGTTTCATGTTACTCTATTTATTGCTCTCTGAACAGGAATTTTGCTGAAAAAAAAAAAAAACGGTTTTAGAAAAACATATAGTTTTCGGAAAGTGAACCCTACAAAAATTTTTTCATTTTTTTTTCTATAACAAGGTACTAATATATACTATTATATGTGAAAAAATCTAAGAAGGGAAATTTTAAGTTTTGTCATAAAGGAATAATTCATGTAAAATTTTGAAATTTTTGAAAAGAAAATATGGTGCTTTTTTATGTTAGTAGTTTGGCAAAGATTTTGTTAAAACTTTTTCTGTAGTGAACTGCCATCATGTACTACTATGTGTAAAAAGATATTATTGAAAGCCCTAAAATTTTGCAGATTGTTTTTTAATGTTGATTCTAACAAAATTTGCTGCAATGTATCCTAGGTGCTAATGAAGCTTTGCTGAAGTAAAGTTAACTGCAGTGAGGAGAGATATTTAGTGTTCTGTCTCTCTCTCTCTCTCTCTCTCTCTCTCTCTCTCTCTCTCTCTCTCTCTCTCTCTCTTTCCTCCTACAGGTTTTTAAAATTTTGTGAAATTTTATGGAAATTGGCATTTTCTGTTTCAGTTTAGTGAAAAGTGGAACCAGGCGTCGTCCGTGAACCACGTAATGTCAAATACGCCTGGATTTTGACTGACAAATTCCTTAAACCACCGGCAGTGATGCATTCGCTTTGGCATGTCAATTGGTAACAGATCATGAACAACTGTAACATGATATGACTTTAATTTACCCATTTTTGCAACCCTCCGGCAGGTGGAATACGACAGTCCTGTTTCTTGTGACAGCCTGCATAACAATTTTTTTGGAGACTGTAACAACCTCTTTTTCACACACTGCACAGCGCTTTCTGACATTGCAGGTCGCCCTCCTGAATGTGTATCCCCAAGGTTTCCTGTTGTCTCAAGTTTCTTCGCAAAATTTGAAATTGTTGGCTTTGTAGGTGGTTCCCAACTGGGAAATTTCTTCTTAAACTCTTTCTGACACTCCTTGGAAGAACTGGAACTCCAATAACTTCGAATGATAAACACGCGCTCAGCAATCGTGAACACCATCGTAATCAATGCTAGCCGACAGACGAGAATGGCGCGAAACCGTTCCCACCAAACGCTGTGTATTGTGGTGCCATCTGGGCATACAAGCCCAACGGTGCAGATATGGATGCAAATGTCAGAACATGCAGCACTTTGTCTTTAAATTTCAGCTTGAAATGTTTTCCCTTTTCAAAATTATAGCGCTTTTTTTGGGTAAAGTCTCAAGTGAATCACTCTGTAGTTAACAACAAACTTAGCATAAATTTATCTTCTTGAGTCCACTGCAGAATTTTTGGATTTTGGCATACTTCTACCACTGTCACTGATCGGCAATTTTACAGTTTCAGCCCATCTTGCCCTAGGTCTCCTCCTTGTTCAACAGTTTTCAACCTTATAATGCACATCTGGTGTGGTTGGTTATCTTTGATTTCCCACAATATACAGGTCCAAACCAACTCAGCAAGTTCCCAATAACACCTTCTACAGAAGAACATAGCTAAGATCTAATATCTGCATTACTAGTCAAGCCATGCCAGTGACTCCACCTATTCCCGCCAAGGAGGATAGAATAAGGGGAAGGAGCATAATAAGCAGTTCCTACGTACAGCTCTGAAGTCGACGCTCCTGAGTGGCAGCCATCTTAGGTTACCTTTTTGTGACAGTGTTCCCATCGAATTACATACCTAGTTACGTCAGACTGGTCAGCACTTTTAAAGCTTCTTGCGAAAAGAAAAAAAAATATAATTTACATTTATGTTTCTACTCCATAAAATCACCAGTTTTCTTTTCTTTCAAAGCAATGCTAGGTCACCTTTCACCACACATATGACCAAAATCGCTTTAACTTACCACACGAAAAGTGCATGCTGTTTAAAGTAATGCATGAAGCAGTTCAAAAACTCTATTGTAAAAAATAATACACACTGAATTATTTCATGTGATCAAATGAATATTCTTGAAAACACAAATGCAATGAACTATTCTTAAAAACAAATAATTCGTGCTAAATGTGATAATTTACAAAACTTTAACAAGAGTACACGAAGTATACAAAATTGGAAAGAGTTTGTAGCACACAATAGAATCTGATTACTGGCGCTGATAGGCCGATTACTACACCAATAATAAGCGTGATAATTTAAAAAAAAAACATTTTATTGTGCACTAAAAACAACTTTGACTTTTACAAAATTTTAAAAGAATGTTTTCAGGAATGTAGTTTTTGACTAAAAGTTACTGAAAACAGGACAACTTTCTAATTTGTAACGGAAATTTTTAGCTACTGCATTATAAGTTTTTAAACTTGAAAACAGAATATTAGATGTATATGACTCACTTATGAATTGCGATTCCAGGCAGTTTTTTATCTGCCTTATTGGTGCAGCCTACGGCTAAGCACGCTGGCATTTCTAAGAAGTTTCTTTCGCACAAAAACAACACATAATTGTAAATTAGAAAAGGGGGGGGGGTTACATTAGTGTTTACTCCCATAACTTACAATGCCCAAATGAGCAACTGAGGGTAACGCAACTCTGCTGGCTTCACCAGTGACAACACACGCTCTCACACCCTTTATTCTATCCTCCTTGATTCCCCCTTAATGTTCCTGCTATCATTCTACAGACCTTCTAAAATAGCATCAAACCCCCATTAGAGTTTGCCTGCCTAAATATTGCTTTGTATATAGCAAGCTTTGTTCTTTAGTCAACCTTTTTCTTTAGTACAGTTAATTATGTGTATGGGGATTCCATTTTCCTAATTTAGGTTCCCAATTTTTTATCATGCTTCCTGCCTCATCCATTACTATACTCAAATAGTTAAAATCTGTTACCTGTTTAAGCATCCTCCCCTGAATTACATAATCAATAAATTAATATCTTTTGAGGATTGACTCATAACACTGATTTTGAATTCTTAACACTCACTGTCATTCTCATTCCAAATACTTCATACATCCTACCCAACTGAATAAGATTGAACTGAATAAGTCGAAAGACACAATTTTTTGCTGCTGTCATCGTGGTGCAGGGTTTGTTTTTGATAAGTGAAACAGTCGAAACTGAACATGATGAATTTGACTTTGATGAGCTGTGGCATGACATATATATTACAAAAACTGTTCTGCAAGGTTTACAATTTGAAGAATTTGTTGATACTGACAAGACTGAGATAGCACCGGAAAGAACAGATGCGGAAATAGTATTCGAAGTTACGGGATTAACAGCTAGGACTGCCAGCAGCGATGATGATGATGATGAAGAGGCCAAACCTCTTCCAACCATGGTGGAAGAGGCTCTTTCAGTGGCTACGTTACTCTTGACAGTATTGTGGAACAATTAAGGGTACCGGATACTCTTTGATTGACAAAATTGAACAGGTTGAAAACAGCATTTTGACAAATGCAATAACTTCAAAGAAGCAGAAAAAGATGACTGATTATTTTATGCCCTAAGGCATTGATTCTGGTAAGACTTCCTTTTCTGTCATATTGCTGTGTATCCTGTCTTTAATTTGATCATGTAATTCTATTTGCAATTTATAAAACAGAAGTAAATAATCTTAGTTTTTGTGCATTCACCTATTGTATACACCAGAACGCCACTAAGAGTGGTAGGGCGGTACAACCTGTATATTGAATTATTGTATATATCAAACTATCAAGTTCTCCCCTTCAAATTTGATATAAACGGGTTCAACTGTAATCATATAATTTTCTTCTCTTTGTAATCATATAATTTTCTTCTTTGGTGTGAATTTTCAATGTCTCCTTTTGCATCGAGTGTACGCCATTGGCAGATGGAAGGAGTATCATTTTTCCACGATGCCTTAAGAGCAGAATAACCATACCTTTCAGTTATTATCCATATCTATGCCCTCCTCAAAGTGTGTGTATAGGGGGGGGGGAGGCACAGCTGAGAATATGATCGTGTCACTGCGTAATAGTTTTCAGAAGGTCATAAAGACTATTTATTACACAGCGACATGCAGAAAGCCTCGGTCTAAAATGTAAACAAATCCACAGAAGAATTCACAGAAGTCCAGCCTGGGCCGCCCCGGTGGCGCAGTGGTCTAAGGCGCTGGCCTGTGATAATTCGTCAGTAAGGGGTCCAGGTTCGAATCCCGGTCAGGCATGGATGTTTGTCTTACGGCACTGGCTCTCTCCCTTCCCTGGAACCAGTGACCCTAAATTAGGGATGGGCGACTGCTTATAGCCCATTGAGTTGCTCACGGTGGTCGTTAAACCTCCAATAAAAAAAAAAAAAAAGAAGTCCAGCCCTACTTTTTACTGACCCACTTTGAAAGCAGGATTTCTTCTAAAAACTTTCAGCTTTTATGCGAGTGCATACAGTACATTTTAACTCTTATCATGTTCAATGCACTCCTCTTCTAAATCAAAACACTGCTGCATTCTGATCTTCACTGGGCAAAGCAGTGCTATAGCTCATCTGATGCGCAATGCCTTTGAGAAAATTGGTAGTTCTCTTCTTCACCACAGTACCCGACTCAAAACAGGTACATACAGATTTGACTTCAGGGAAAAAAAAAAAAAGTAAATCTGGCAAGTAGACATGATGTTCAAGCACAATGATACTTTTTCTCAGCTAAAAACTGCTTCACTGAGAGGGCTGAAAGAGCTGGTGCACTGTCCTCGTGAAGGATGAAGCCACTTTTCTACAACTCTGGCTTTATTTTTCTGATTTGCTCTGCTAAAATTGTACCCTTAATGTCAAAGGAAACAATTAACATGGCCATGAACTTGGACTTCCTTTGCTATGCTTTCTTCATCCTTGGGGATTTTGGTGTTTTCTAATGCATCAACAGCTTTTCCTTTTTTTTTTTTTTTTTTTTCCATTTCAGGATTATACTGGAAGATCCAGGTTTCATCACAAGTGTTATCTTATTCTCTCATTATAACTGGCTGAAGTGCTAACAGCTGTATTTGAAGGTGGAGCATCAACCTGCTCATCAAATGGTGAGCTGCTAGCCAAACAAGGGCAAGCACCTAGACGGGGGAAAAAAAATGTTCCCTTGACTTTGATCATCTGAGTGCAAAAAATGAATGGTCAGCCACTAAAGGTCAAAATTTTATGCATTGCGTAGCGGATCAGGTGCCAAGTGATTTTTCATAATTTTCTAGGTATCGCTTGTTCGCAATGCCGTAAAAAGTTGGCCAAAAATTCATAATAGTTGGCAGCTCAACATGTGCATCAAATGGAAGATAAAAAATTTCCTTAACAGCAATTACCATAATTTTAGTCATATAATCCAAGGATTATTTGTTAAAAAAGTTTTAAATATAGATTCTGCGGATTATACACTGATTTAAAAAAAGTTTTTATGGCCCTTTTTGATTTAAAAAAAAAATCCGCAGGGGTAATTGTGCAGGAGAGGGGGTATAATTGGAAAAGGAACTCCCTCGGAAAAATTTTCCTCAGTTCAGGAGTTCGTACAGAGTGCAGTGGAGGGATGTCATAATGAAAGATCGCGAAAGTTGTGAGGGACAGCAGGGGGGTAATTTTGTATCATTGAGAAGGACAACTGTGACTGTTGTGCGGTCCCTGTTTTTGGCAACCAGCCAATGAAGTATGCACAGCGCTTACTGCATGAATCTATGCATTCCTGCTTTCGGATCTTATGTGCGCCGTGCCTTCTATTTAGTTTGTCCTTTCGCCGTTTTGACCAACACCTTTGCTGCTGATATTTTCCTTCATTGCTATTCATGATGTCTTTGAAAAGGAAACGTTTCAGTTACACTGCCGAATTTAAACTCAAAGTGGTGTACACAATTGAGGATATGATTGTATCACTGCGTGATAGTTTTGAGAAGGTCAGAAAACAGTCGCGCAGTAACAAGCAGAAAACCGTTCGGTCGCTATCTAAAACTTAAACAAATCCATCAGTAAATTCCGCTGGGGAATTCACGGTCAAAGTCTAGCCCTATTTTTTATTGATCCACGTATATATAAGCCGATCCCCCACCAACGCTGAAAGATTTCCGCCAAAAACTTTCGACTGATATGCGAGAACATACAGTAATTCTATTACTTGTTCTGTATCAGCTTTTCGTCATTGGTAAGGTGTAATGCAATACTATGGAGCTGCATCGTCGTGATCTATGGATGTCATGCCACTGAGCTTCATCTGTCCAAAGATAAAAATATGAAAAAGTAACCTTTAAAAAAAATGAATTTATTCGTTTAATAAAATCGTTTTTTTTTTTTTTTTACTTGTTCGGATTCCTGGGTCATTATGCGACCGACTTTTCTGACGGAAATTCCACTTCCAGTTCAATATCCATGATGTGTGGATTATACCCCCCTTTTTTTTTTCCCCTGAACTTCATAGTCTGCAGATTATACGCCAATGCAGATTATACGAAGGAAAAAGAAATTTTTATGGGAATTTCGCGGTCTGCGAATAATACGACAAAAATTAAGGTAAATTCTGTGGTGTCAGGCCATAAACCAGGAAAACCTAAAACAAAGTGGACTGAACACGTGAAATTAGTAGTTAGGTTATCAGCCTTTTCCATTGCACTGCTTAGTTTCTTGCTCAGTATGCATGAAGACAGTTCATCAGAAACAGTAATCGAGGAACTGACATCACAGTTATTACAATCATTTCCTGTAAGCTGGGAAAATGACCAACTTTTACTCACTATACCTTACCGTTTGTACACTGTATTGCTTAATAAACCTGCTGTGATCAACCCTCTACAAACAAATTTAAGTGAATAAATACGATGGATATGCTAAAATAGGGATTTTTTTTTCACTGGATGCATAGCTCGTGAAATGACATATGGTGTAACATGGAGGGAAATCAGGGGTTTTCCTTTGCTAAGGGTGAGAAAAGACAGGATGAACAAATGAATTTCAGGACAGCAAATACAGAAATTAATTTCTAACAACTCTCCAAAAAGTCAACTGGATGGGTTGGTGAAGAAGCAAAATCTTATGGGGAACAATTTGTGTATGTGTGTTCGTGAGAGAAGACCGGGGGGTGGGGGGTGTTAAGAATTGTTCAACACTAATCAATGACTTCATGAAGCAAACATGCAGGAAAATGGCAGTGGTAAAAGTGCATAAATTGTTTTTGGAGAACACTGAGTTTAAAGACTTTGTGAATTTTGGGCAAGGTGCTGCTGTAAGATGCACATACACTTGCCAATTTATTGGGCCACCTACCTAATAATGTGTTGGAACCACTGTTGACTTTCAGAATAACAGCAACAATCCCTGGCATTTATTCAATTGAGTTTTGGCTGAATTTCAGTGAAATATTGGACCACACACGTAAAATGACATCTTCTAATTCACACAGATTGGATGGCAGTGGATCCATAGATTTGATGTCCCATTTGACTTCATTTACCCCACAAATGTTTCACGGCAGGCAAGACTGGGGATTAAGGTGGTCCATAACACAAAGGAGAAAATTTCCACAATGTTCCTGAAACCATTTTGAGAAGAGACTGACAAAGAAAAAACTAAAAAAAGAAACTGAACTTTTCAACCGGATGAAAAATTAGAATGCACAACAAAAAAAATACAAATGAAATGCAGCATCAGCACGACAGAATTATTCACTGCAATTTATTTATGTAAATATTAAACTGGAGCACATCACTGTTTCACAATTTAAAATTATTGGATTCAAAACAAAGTAAAATGGTTTTAAAAGACATTGCTTCAAATAGTTTTTTTCTTGTTTTGTCATTGTACTTGCAAGAACACCAGCTCCAGTTTCCTCTTGTGAGCAAGCTCTGCTTTCTTCTCACAAAGTTCCACAGCCATATTTACCTTTTGTGGACACTGCAGCTGCACAGCATACATTACTTAATTTTTCTTTATGCCCTCAGATAACTATAATTTTATCCATCATACTGAAAGAACTTTCAACCTGAGGGCCATGAATGCATGATATCAGAGCTTTCACTATTTTAGATAAATGGTGTACTTTTGAGAACATAAGTACCTTTCTAACACCATGTTTCAACTCTTACAAATTTCCAAACTTCACTTGTTTCCAGAAATCTCCCCCCTCCTTATCAAGCTGAAATACAATCATGTATGGAGGGAAAATATCATTTAACAACAACACAGGATAGCGGGAACATCATGGAAAACAAAAAATTGTGATTACACGGGAGAAATCTTCACACCATCTGACTTACGTTTACGGAAAAATTTTCAACATTTTCAAGCTGAAATACATTTATGCAATAGAATATTTAACAATACTAAACAGAGGGAACATCACGAGAGAAAAAAAAAAAAAAAAAACGATTCACACCATATAACTTCCATTTTTTCGAAAGTTTTGAAAAATAGAATTCCATCCCCAGATGGAAAATGATCCCCTACACATATACTTATCCCCCAAAAAATTATCTTTTCAGTTTTGTATTGCTCCTGAGAATGACTTAAATGATGACAAAAATGGCAGAATTTCAAGAATCCACAGAAGAATCTTATGCCTAAAGATTACAGGGAAATTTTTGCTCCGTCTAACCTTCCGTTTTTGGATAATGTTGCCTACATTTTCACGCTGAAACACATAAATTTATGCAATAAAATGATATTTAACAATACTGGACAGAAGGAACATGGTGAGAAAAGAAATTACGATTATGGGAGAAATCTTCTTCACCTTGCCTAACTTCCATCCCTGAAACAATCTTTTTCAGGAGTCTGCAATGCAGAGAGAAAAAACTAAAAACTGTCTGCAAAATAAAGGGAAGCCTAAATATAAATTTTTTTATAAAATTTATAGTCAAACTAGGTTTTCCCTGATAAGAATAAAGGAAAGATTTTATTTTATTCAGAATGTAAACATCATTCCTTAAATGCTTTCAATTTTTAAAAATAATAATCTGGAAGTATAAACAATAGTAAATAATTTGAAATTCGTAAAAGTTTTTTTTTTTTTTCCATTTAGTTAATTGATTGAACTTTCAACTCCGTCCTTTAAAGGATGTTCTACTTGATACCCATTGCGCTCTGATTATTTTCTGCAGCAATTATGTTATATTGGGGCCTCTTCAGCTGATGATTTAGACAGCTGTGTAAGAGTAATGTTCATGTCAACTTTGGAAATGATGGTAATATATATATATATATATATATATATATATATATATATACACTGAAGAGCAATTGAATTAGGGATACCTGTCTAGTAACGTGTAGCACCACCTTTCGCCCTGATGACGGCGGAGATTCGTCTCGGCATGGACTCGACAAGATACCGGAAGCGTTGGGAAGCCATACGGATCCACGACCCCTGAACAAGCTCTCACAGTTCACGAAGATTTGATGAAGGGGAGTCAGAGCCTCAAACATCTCTCTCTATGGCATACCAGATGTGCTTGATGGGACTGAGGTCAGGTGACCTAACTAGCCAAAGAAGAGAGGTCACGTCGGTGGAGTGTTCATCCAACCATTCAGATACAATTCGGGAGTGATGGTACGGTGCATTGTCTTGTTGCAGGATGAGGTCCCCAGTGGGATGTTGAAGATGCACAAACGGGAGTAAATGGTCGTCCAGGATATCCCGGTAGAGATACCTGTCTAGTAACGTGTAGCACCACCTTTCGCCCTGATGACGGCGGAGATTCGTCTCGGCATGGACTCGACAAGACACCGGAAGCGTTGGGAAGCCATACGGATCCACGACCCCTGAACAAGCTCTCACAGTTCACGAAGATTTGATGAAGGGGAGTCAGAGCCACAAACATCTCTCTCGATGGCATCCCAGATGTGCTTGATGGGACTGAGGTCAGGTGACCTAGCTGGCCAAAGAAAAGAGGTCACGTCGGTGGAGTGTTCATCCAACCATTCAGATACAATTCGGGAGTGATGGTACGGTGCATTGTCTTGTTGCAGGATGAGGTCCCCAGTGGGATGTTGAAGATGCACAAACGGGAGTAAATGGTCGTCCAGGATATCCCGGTAGAGATACCTGTCTAGTAACGTGTAGCACCACCTTTCGCCCTGATGACGGCGGAGATTCGTCTCGGCATGGACTCGACAAGACACCGGAAGCGTTGGGAAGCCATACGGATCCACGACCCCTGAACAAGCTCTCACAGTTCACGAAGATTTGATGAAGGGGAGTCAGAGCCACAAACATCTCTCTCGATGGCATCCCAGATGTGCTTGATGGGACTGAGGTCAGGTGACCTAGCTGGCCAAAGAAGAGAGGTCACGTCGGTGGAGTGTTCATCCAACCATTCAGATACAATTCGGGAGTGATGGTACGGTGCATTGTCTTGTTGCAGGATGAGGTCCCCAGTGGGATGTTGAAGATGCACAAACGGGAGTAAATGGTCGTCCAGGATATCCCGGTAGAGATACCTGTCTAGTAACGTGTAGCACCACCTTTCGCCCTGATGACGGCGGAGATTCGTCTCGGCATGGACTCGACAAGACACCGGAAGCGTTGGGAAGCCATACGGATCCACGACCCCTGAACAAGCTCTCACAGTTCACGAAGATTTGATGAACGGGAGTCAGAGCCACAAACATCTCTCTCGATGGCATCCCAGATGTGCTTGATGGGACTGAGGTCAGGTGACCTAGCTGGCCAAAGAAAAGAGGTCACGTCGGTGGAGTGTTCATCCAACCATTCAGATACAATTCGGGAGTGATGGTACGATGCATTGTCTTGTTGCAGGATGAGGTCCCCAGTGGGATGTTGAAGATGCACAAACGGGAGTAAATGGTCGTCCAGGATATCCCGGTAGAGATACCTGTCTAGTAACGTGTAGCACCACCTTTCGCCCTGATGACGGCGGAGATTCGTCTCGGCATGGACTCGACAAGACACCGGAAGCGTTGGGAAGCCATACGGATCCACGACCCCTGAACAAGCTCTCACAGTTCACGAAGATTTGATGAAGGGGAGTCAGAGCCTCAAACATCTCTCTCGATGGCATCCCAGATGTGCTTGATGGGACTGAGGTCAGGTGACCTAGCTGGCCAAAGAAGAGAGGTCACGTCGGTGGAGTGTTCATCCAACCATTCAGATACAATTCGGGAGTGATGGTACGGTGCATTGTCTTGTTGCAGGATGAGGTCCCCAGTGGGATGTTGAAGATGCACAAACGGGAGTAAATGGTCGTTTTTTTTTTGTTGTTTTTTTTTTTTTTTTTATTGGAGGTTTAACGACCACCGTGAGCAACTCAATGGGCTATAAGTAGTCGCCCGTCCCTAATTTAGGGTCACTGGTTCCAGGGAAGGGAGAGAGCCAGTGCCGTAAGACAAACACAACATCCATGCCTGACCGGGATTCGAACCCGGACCCCTTACGGACGAACGATCAGAGGCAAGCGCCTTAGACCACTGCGCCACCGGGGCGGCGTAAATGGTCGTCCAGGATATCCCGGTAATGTTGACCTGTAAGGGATGATGTCACACGTACCAGGGGTCACATTTCAGTCCACGTAAACAGTCTCCAGACGAGAATGTCACCCCCACCAGCTTGAAGAGTACCCTGCTGGCAAGAAGGATCCATCACTTCACGTGGTTTGCGCCGTACTCGTATCCTGCCATCCGCATGTACCAACGTGAATCTCTACTCATCAGTCCAGGCAACATTTTCCCACATGTCTAGGGTTGGCTCAGTGGCGATGTTCCCATGCCCATGCTAATCTTTGCACCCTGTGATGTGTGGTTAGCAGCGGTACCCTCGTGGGACGATGGTTTCTGTACCCCATAGCAAGGAGATGGTTCTGGATAGTGTGGCTGCTTACACGTTTTTGTGCACCAGCGTTAAATTGCCGAGTGATTTCTTGCACTGGGGCCTGTCTATCCGCTGTTACAATGCGAGCTAGCTGACAATGACCCCGCTCATCCACGGCAGTTGGCTCTTGCAGGGATGGTTTTACCGGATTCGATGTACTCACGGTGCACCCGTGACACAGTGGCTCGTGAAAATCCCAGTGCCTACACGACTTCTGAGATGGAGTGACTCATTCGTGTGGCCCCAACAATTTGCCCACGATCAAATGCGCTTAGATCCTTCGTCTTACCCATACTGCGTCCAACTCTTACTGATTCTCATGGCATCACTCCTTATATTGTTGGATCGCTACATACGTCATATTGTTTCTGTTTACAGGGCTGCCCATAGCGCCACATTTGCAAAACGCCAGCTGTCATATATATATATATATATATATATGTATGTACATATATCATCAACCATTATCAATCCACTGCTGGATGAAGGTCTCCCCAAGTTTCTTCCACTATTGTCTGTCTTGAGCCTGTCTCCCCAATGCCACTCCAGCATGTTTTCGAATTTCATCCATCCATCTCCCATGGGATCTTCTAGGTCTTTTCCTGTCCCTCGGAATCCAGTCTAAAATTCTGCTTGTCCATTGGTGATCCGTTCTTCTGGCATTATGTCCAGCCCATTGCCATTTCAGTGATTTCACTCTGGTCATGATGCTGTCCACTCCTGTCATTTTCCTTATCCACAAGTTCCTCTTCTTATCTTTCCTGGTTACACCAAGTATGCATCTCTCCATGCTTCTTTGAGTTGTCTGCAGTCTTTGTATGTCTTTTTTAGCTAAAGTCCATGTCCCTGCTCCATACGCAAGCACTGGCAGGATGCATTGATTAAACACTTTTCTTTTAAGACATACTGGCATACTGCTCTTAAAAATTGAATTGTTTCTTCCAAAAGCTCTCCATCCAAGTTTCATACGCCGGTTAATTTCTTCATCAATGGGACCCTTGAACTTGATATCTGCTGCCCAAGATAAATGTAGGTATCGGTTGTCTCAAGCTTTTCTCCATCAATCGATAAATCTTTGTTTCTTGTAAAAGCATTATACATCACTTTTGTTTTCTGAAAGTTCATTTTTAATCCCACTTCTTTACTCTTGTCAACAAGTCCTTGGATCATACTCTGCAGCTTTGAAGGGGTAGTTGCAAAGATGACTACGTCATCAGCAAAACGAAGGCGAGTTAAGTAATCTCCATTAATCTTTATCCCTTTGTTTTCCCAGTTCAATAATTGAAAGACATTTGCAATGTGGCAGAAAAGAGCTTGGGAGATATGGTGTCACCTTGTCTCACTCCCTTTCCAATTCTTATTTCTGCTGTATCCTCAAATATAAGAAACTTTGCACTTGCATTTTCATAGATGTTATTAATAATGCTAATGTATGCATCTTCAATACCGCAGGATTTCAAAGCCATTGTTACTGCTGATGGTTTCACAGAATTGAAGGCCTTTTCATAATCAATAAAAGCCATGCATAATGGGAGTTCATATTCTCTTGTTCTTTCAATTAGTTCTCTCAGTACATTGATATGATCTACAGTGCTGTAGCCACTCCTGAATCCAGCTTGTTCTCTTGGTTGAGCCATGTCTGGTGTTACCTTCAAGCGATGTCAAAAAACCTTAGTGAATATTTTATAAACCACTGATAGGAAGCTGATGGGCCTGTAGTTCCTGAGATCCTCAATGTCGCCTTTTTTTATGTAGCAGATTCATTGTAGCATTATTCCAATCCTCAGGAATCTTCCCTTCATTGAAACATCTGGTGAAACCTTGGGCAAGTGTAGTTTCAATTTCTCCTCTTGTATAATGTCCACGGTAATTCCATCTTCTCCTGGAGCTCTTCCCCGTTTCATATTCTTAATTGCATATGTAACTTCTGCTGGGAGGATTGGAGTGACTTTGGTGCTGGTACCTATCGTAATGTCTGGAATAGATGCATCATCCCTTTCACATAGTTTTGAATAGAAATTTTTCACCCTTGTCAAAATTTTGCTTCTATTTCTTGTTACAGTACCATCTTCTTTTCTCAGAGCCATAATCTGTTTTCTTCCCTTACTGAGATGTCCTTTTGCTCTCTTCAGGCTTTGGTCGTTTCCAATTGCTTTTCTCACTAGTTCAAAATTGAATTTTTTTATGTCTTCAGTGATACTTTTTTGCACTGTCCTGCATAGCTCTATATATATTCTACGTTGGAAGTTACGTCTTTATTGTGCATCAACATTTTTGTTTTTCCTGAAACTTTCTTCATATGTAACTTGTTCTTAGTACCACCTATTTTTGTTGCTGTTTTCATAAGAGCCTTGGTGAGTTCTCTGTTAACTTCAGAAATATCCACTTCTTCCGCCGTTAGGCCTTCTAAAGCAGAGAATCTGTTCCTCAGTTCCAACTTGAAGGTATTATGTTTTTTAAGGTTGGTTATGTCAATACATTTTGTTTGTCTTATGAGCTTGCCATGTTTGAGTTTAGTGTTGAGGTGCATCTTACATCTCACCATTCTATGGTCACTACCTGTGTTAAACTTGTTTAGCACACTGCAGTCTTCGATGACAAATTTTTGTTACACATAATAAAATCAATTTCACTTGTCGTCCCATTCGGATGTCTCCATGTCCATTTCCTGTGTGGCCTTTTCTTGAAAAAGGAGTTGATGAAAAACCTTTCTGCCTCTGCAAACTCTACAAGAGTATTTCCACATTGATTTCTGTTTCCATAACCGAATTTATCAACCGAAGTTTCATTCTGTTGCCCTACTTTTGCATTGAAATCACCCATAATGATATTCAAGTGCTGTTTGCCTTTGTTCTTTAGATTTGGAATTTCCTCGTAAAATTCTTCTTCACGATGACTTGTGGTGGGTGCATAAGCTTGAATAATCTGAGCCTGGTTATCTTTTTGAGAGTTGGATAACGAGTCACGCAGCCCTGTCCGAGGAACTTTCAACTTCCAGAATATTGTCCTTCAGTCTTTTGTTTATTATAAATCCAACACCACTAGTTCTGCCAGTATCTGTCCCATGATAGTAAAAGAAATGTCCACTTTTCAGTTCAATGAGTTCTTCTCCTTACCTCTCTTAGTCCCACAATGTCCCAGTTGATCTTTTTGAGTTCCTCCTCCAATTCAAGGAGTCTTGAATCAGAAGATATGGAGCATCCATTAAACGTAGCCAAGGTCAGCATCAGATGGCAACCTAATCCGGTCGGCCGGTGATTCTTAGCACCCTCTGCCTTCATGTCGCACTGGCCGCTGCCTTGGCCAGGTATATTCCAGTGAACATAATCACATTTCATTTGTTTGCAAAACTGGTGCCTATATACATGGCTTGAAAAATGCGGTAGTCTACTAGTCTGTGACGAGTGAAGAATTTTAGTTGACGAGTAAAAAATTCAGTAGAGCAATTTAAATTGTGTCACCAATTATTTAACTTTATTATGCCTATTGTTGGATATGCAAACCAATCAGTTTCTTAATAAAGCTTATTTTCACAGAAGTGATGTGCGATTGTGTGTCAGCGTGGAAAATCTGTTTCTCCACAAAAGAAATTGGACAGCAAAAGCCATGAGTCAAAACATCCAGGTACGGTGCGCTTAACAAGGAACACGAGGCAAGAAGCCACAAGCCCAATAGAATGATTTCCGCAAACGCTGTGCAAAACGATAGGCAGTGTAAGAGTCACATGCTACTCGTGAGCTGCCACTTAGCCAATTGCTGTCGTAGGTCAAACACGGAATCCATGTTTCCGTGGAGCTGCTAGAAAAGTTCTAAAACCTTACTGAAAGATTCTCACATCATCTACTGTAGAGGGAGAAAATTGAGTTGGGTTATCATACAATGGTTAATCGTTTAAATTAGGTTAGTGATAACATATTATTAGAGAGTGTGCATAAATTTCTAACAAATCAAACTTTAAAACTCAAAACAAAATCTTCAGCTGGCGAGTGAGATATTTGCCTGACTGGCAAACCAGTGAAAATTTTCAAGTCATGTCCAATTAGGATTTTTGTTTGAAATCCGTTTTGTGAATTGGCTGCAGGTTTTCAGAAAAAATTATTGAATTTGTGAAAATGTGGCGGGAGCATTGTCATTGACACTATTAAATCCCAAAAAAATTATAAAATTAAAGTGAGAAACAAGGGAAGAGTTCTTGTAAAGCAAAAAAAAAAAAAAATCCCCTCGTCAATCTGAAATGAAATTATGTGGAAGCAAATAATGAAAAAAATATGACCATCAACTACTGGAATGCTGCATAATACGGCCATGGAAATGCAACAGGAGACATTAAAAATGCGTAAAATTATGATTTTACAAAAAAAAAAAAAAAAAACTTTCACCTGAATTTAATACAGATGAAGTTGTCTGGAAGAAGAAGAAAAAAAAAAAAACCTGCAACTGTCAGCTTCCAGAATGCTACGGAAATGAAGAATCAAAGAATCAAACGTTGCAAACACTAAAAAATGTCTCTTGAAAAAAAAAACACCTCTTTAATATAACTGAAACAAAGCTATCTGGAAGCCAAGGAAAATTTGCGACTGTCAGCTCAAGGAATGCCGCATGATACGCCCATGAAAATGGAGGACTGACGACAAACTAAGCGTAAAAATATGATTTTTGAAAGAAAAAAAAAGAAAAGAAGAAAACTTCATAAATCTAACTGACGTGAAGCATTCTGGAAGCAAATGAAAAAAAAATGGACGTCAAGTTCCGAAAAGCTAACGGCCGCGCGAAAATGGGGGAAACGTTGAAAAAGCTTTTAAAATATTGCTTTTGTAAAAATTGAAAATCGCATAAATCTAACTAACACAATGCTATACGGATGCTCAAAAAGCAAAATTGCGGCTACTAGCTTCCGGAATGCAGCGCAAGACGGACGTTGTGGAAACGGAGAAGCTGTTAAAAGTGCGCAAAAGTATCGCTTCCTAGCTTCATTATTGAAAGAAAGCAAATATATCTCGCCAACTCGAAGTTATTTGTTTGCAAAACAAGGAAGAAAGAAAATTAAAATAAAATGAAATAAAACAATTGCTATGTGATCTATCGACATAACTTCACGTCTGGAAGCGGGATCCAATGTTAAAATCGCACAAAAATTTCCTTTCCTTTGCTTTAAAATTGAGAGGAATGCTAGAAACAATGAAAGTTAAAGAAATGTCAGAAAAAACAGCCTGCACACCTTTCCAAAAAACTGCGATGGGCGTTGCCTTTTTGCACTGAGTCTGTTCCTGGAGTTGAATTGAGCAAATAGTTAAAAAAATTCATTGCTTTTTTTTGTTGTTTTTTTAATATATGAAATAAACATGAACTTTTGAAACTTTCTGAAAGCAATCTGCGAGGGTTAAAGTAATCTGCGGTGCCCACCGCTATACCGCATCGTTTCTGCCACTGGGACTTCCATTATCAAAAGTTTTGAAAGATGGACCCCCACCCATCCCCCCAAAATTTCTCTTCAGTTTTACATCAATCTCGAGAATGGCCTAACTGATGACAACAGAAAGTAGAATTTCACGACTCAGCAGAAGAATCTTATACCTGCATGATACATTATTACTCTGCTGGAAGCATTTTTCACCTTGGATGAACTTTGATCAGTAATGATTTTTCAATATTCAAGTGGGTCCACTTAAACCAAGAAACCTAGTCTCCCCAAAAAAAAATTACCCACATCACTACATTGTTTCTATTGGGTTGGTGCAAATGAAATGTTGGGCAAAGGACCAGCACATGTGGACAGCGAGAACAAAAAAGGAAGGACAACTTACCTAGGCCAAATAATTCCCCTATGCATCGACACAAAGTTGTCATCTGTCCAGAAAGGCCATAATCCTGGAACGAAAACAGTCTTGTGGCTGGGACCCGAAGAAGTAATCAACTGCACGTTGAAACTCGTTGTCTGTCGTGAACTGTTTCCCGGACAGGAAGTGATCCAGGAGACGAAACAGATGACAGTCTGTCGGAGACATGTCCGGGAAATAGGCAGAATGAGGCAGTGCTTCATAGCCCAAGGCACTTAGTGTCAGCATCATTTGTTGAGCGACACGAGGGCGAGTGCTGTCCTGGAGCAGAAGAACGCCATGTCTGTGACCAAAGCAGACTGTTTCTGCAGCAATTTCCAGTGCATCTCGTGTAATTCAGCACAATAACGTTCTACAGTAATGGTTTGGCCTCTTGCCAAGAAACTCCGATGAATTATCCCGGCTGTGGACCACCAGACAAGGAGCATCATCTTCTTGGTGTGTAGAGGTGGCTTAGGATGCCATCCAGCAGGCTGTGCCTTGTTTAACCATTGTGCAGATCACTTCCGATTATGATAAAGGACTCACTTCTCGTCACAGGTGATGATTCGATGCAGTACAGGTTCCTGTTTATTCCTGGCAAGCAGCGACGTGCAGCCTTTCAAACGCCTAGTCTTGTTGGTAGTTGTCAACTCATGCGGCAGCCACATGTCCCGCTTTTTTACTTTACCCAGCGCAGCCACACGCCAAACTGTCGTGTAGTGGACACCTACCTCTGCTGCTATCTCGCAGCACGTTTTGCAAGGGTCCGCTTCAACCACACGTAACAGAACATCAGAAACAGCAACAGGTCAGTGACCATGTGCTTTGCTTTGCAGGTCCATATCTCCGCTTCGAAACTTCACAAACTATTGTCGAATGGTTCATTCGTTGGCTGTATTCTCCCAAAACGCTTTGTTAATGTTTCGAGCGGCAATTTCTGCAGAATGGCCCAGTTTAAATTCATACAGGAAGATGACTCTCAAATCTGGCATCTGCATGTTTCCTTTGCAAGCCACATTCAGGGGTGTTAGTGCCCTTACCATGTTTCGGAGCAATTCTTGGAGCGGTAAAATATACAATTTGGAGCAGAAGCGTTGGGTTTTGGAGTGAGAAAATTTGCATTTTGGAGCAGAACTCAGGTTTTGGAGCAGTTAATGATAGCATTTTTAATTGTTTAAAGTCCATGTTGTGCTTTAAGTTATGTTTATATACTGAATTACCATTATTTTATATGAAAAAATGTTATATTTCAGGTTTGTTGACATTTTACTGCTTCTTTTACAACTGTTAATTAGCATTTCTGTCATTCCTACAGTAAGGTAAATGGGAAAACAATTATACTACCCACAATTTATTGAAAACTACATGACCTGCAATATTTTAAGCATAATACATTAATATCAGGGATTTTCTTCTGAATGTATCTGTTTCGCTGTAACATGAATAGGATGCTGCCGCATCCAAAAACTGTTGCTATTGTTACTGAACCCTTGCAAATATACACACTTAGGAAGAATAAATACGTAATTACTGTTTGTTGTTTGGTTGGTTTTTAGCAGCATATTTTTTGAGATTCATGGCATTCAGATGAAAATATATTATTTCTGAAACCAACCAACTGGCAAGCCACGCGTACATGGTTTGCGCGTGCATCACTAACTCCTAAGGTTTTCTGAAAGAAAGCGTATGTTCGATATAAAAGGAAAACTAATGTAACATTTAATAATCAAATTGTAAAATCCCCTGATACTCTTCATACAATGTTTGACATCCAGTAATTATCAATGTTAAACTTTTGTTATTGCTGTGAACAATTACAACTGGAACTAAAACTATAAGGTAACAGTGAGATTTAGTGAAGTTGGGTAGATAAACCACTGTATTCACAATTATAAAATTACTGAATTCCAAACAAAATAGGGTGGTTTTAAAAGACATAGCTTCAAACAGTTTTTTTCCTGGTTTTGTCCTTGTACTTGCTAGAACATTAGCACTGGTTTCCTCTTGTGAGCAAACCCTACTTTCTTCTCAGCAAGTTCCACGGCTATATTTGTCCTTTGTTGACTCTGCCACTGCACAGCATCCACTGTTTACTTTTTTTCTGCTGATAGTTTTCCCTTACCATTTTTCTTTACTTTTCATTCTTTTTTTGTTTGTTTTTTTATTCCCTCATATGACAATTTTATCCATCATGTTTAAAGAACTTTCAGCCTCAGAACCATGAATTCTGATATCAGAGCTTTTACTATTTTAGATAAATGGTGTAATTTTAAGAGAATGAATACATTTTTTTGAACACCATGCATCCATTCTTACAAATTTCCAAACTTTGTCACTTCCGTTTTTGGAAATTTCCCCCACCCTTATCCAGCTAAAATGCACACACATTTATGAGGGTGATGACATTTAACAACTACATAGGAGTGGGAACATAGCAGGGAGAAAAAATACAATTACGGAAGAAATCTTCCCTCCGTCCGACTTCCGCTTTCAAAAATTTATCCAATATTTTCAAGCTGAAACATAAATATTTATGGAATAAAATGATATCTAACAATACTATATAGAGGAAACATCGCGAGAAAAAATTACTATTACGAGAGAAATCTTACCTCCGTCTTTCTGTTTTCGAAAGATGAAATGCCGTCCTCCGACGAAGAAAACGACCCCCCCCCCCCCCCGCACACACCCTTACCACCACCAATCCTCCCAAAACTCCAGTTCAGTAACAAAAAAGGCAGAATTCCTCGAATCAGCGTAAGAATTCCGTGGCCGAAGATTACCGGGAAATTTTCGGGCGGCCTAACTTCTGTTTTCAGAAATTGTTGCCTACAATTCAAAGCTAAAATTATGCAATGAAATTATATTTAACAACAACACTGAACAGAAAAAAAAAAAACGATTACGGGAAAAAATTGCACTTTGTTTAACTTCTGTTTCCGAATGTTTAAGAAGACAATTAAAAACGTCCCCAGACCGAATACGCCCCCCCAACTAATACCCCAAAAATTTCTTCAGTTTTGCATTGATCTCAAAAAGGACAAAAAAAAAAAAAAAAAAAGGGAGGGAACTCTGCGAATCCGCGGAAGAACCTCACGTACGAATGAACCGCTGAATCGATTTCGAATGTCGTGACATTACGCTAAAAGGTAAATTTTAACTTTTGGCGCAAAATTTGCGCAGATTTCATCAAAATCGCGATTGTTTAACAGAATGGTGCAAGAACGACGTTTTGGTGCGGGCTGGCGCAATTGGCGCAGGTCTCGCAGCCCTGCCCATTACGTCCAAACAAATCATGCCTGAACCTTGTCCTTCACACACATGCTAGCTATTTATAGTAACTCTGTGACAAAATACCCACACCACCCGTGGGTGGTTCCATTTCACTATGGTGGGAGCCTGTCTCTACTGCTCGTTCGCGCCGGACATTTCATTCGCACCAACCCAATATTAACCTGGAATAGTCATGGTCATGCAAGATGGACCCATGATCCCACGCTGTTGTCTTTAAAATCTCACCCCTTCTATGAGCATGATGCAGTTGAAAACATGATCAATCAGATTACAACTGTTTTCCAATCAATTAAAGCCCACTTGCAGTGCTCTTGAGGCTACTGGAAGCATTTTGTCTTGTTAGCTACAAACAGCAATGGACTACATCAGGCCTTGTGCTATGTAACACAGACACCTGTTATTTGACACACTAATGTGCATCTTGTTACATCCCCCCTTTTCTTTCAGCAAATTGCTTTTGTTTTGAAGAACTCATTTCAAAAATAAAGCAAGGAACACGATGTAGAAAGCAACTGAGGGATAAATCTCTTTGAGACATTTTTGACACAATAGCAAGTGACTTGTGAACTTGCCAGGGAAGGAACACAATGTAGAAAGCAACTGAGGATAAACTTGTGAACTTGCCAGCAAGGAACACAATGTAGAAAGCAACTGAGGGATAAATCTCTTTGAGACATTTTTGACACAATAGCAAGTGACTTGTGAACTTGCCAGGGAAGGATGTTCCGTTTCTTTAAACAAAACAGTGCGAGAATTCAACATTTTTACTGGAGTTGTAATTCTTGTTCTACATAACAATTTTCCTTGGAAATATGATTTTTTTTGTAGCAATGCAAAATTTAGGAGAATGAATTCCATTATACTGAAATTAAGAATACATTATTACTTCAATGGGATTTTTGACGGAGATTGGCCTTATTTATTTGTACCTCTTCTCTCTATTTCCAGTTTTTCACTATATTAGATTTTGTCTAATGGGAACCAACTGAATTTCTATTGAAATTATTAGTAAGAAATATTCTTACATTCTTGGTAACAATGTTTACATTTTCCTTCATCTTGTTATGTGTGTGACCTCTGCTTTAAAAATTAATTGTACCCCTAAAAATTTAAACTTTGTAGCCATGTTTAGAGTATCATTGCCAAACTTCTGGCATCTTAGTTTCCTACAAGAACTTCAGCTGGTTTTAAAAGGAGCACATTAAAAAAAGTAGTCCATGAACAAGATAAATGTCAAGATTTTCGGGTAATAACCCTACCCTTCCTCAGAACTACAGCTACAGTACGTGCTACCATTCATGAGGCAAATTCCAACCTTTCGAATCATTTAATGTTGCACCTCTTCTCTCTATTTCCAGTTCTTCCACTTTTTCGAAAGAAAACTATTCCCAGTCCTTCTGCCACCCAGAGTTGAATAAAAATGAAATGTATCTGCGTACACAACTAATGAAACAAAAAACTTGCTGCAAACTCCGCAAAGCATGAACACGATAACAATAGAATAAGATAATTTATAGAAAAATTCATGAAACAATAAATAATTATCATAACATTACAGATTCCAATGAGGACAAAATAAGTACCGTAATTTTTGGGCTAAGAGCTGCGGCTCTTACGTTACTAAAAGTGGAATTTTTCGGGTGTGCGGCCCTTATGCCGAATTTGTTTTCGATAAGACTGTTTCTCCCCCCCCTTCTACTCATACATTAGACGCGTCTATTTAAACTATAACTCCACTGTCCTGATGTTGGTTTAGGAGGGAAAGTGGGAGAGGACAGGAAGGCCTGACTCAAAAGCCCTTTGCATGGGGGATGGAATGGGGACATAAGCACACAGACGAGTAGCGTGACGTCCGAGGCTTCTGTGGATAGCGCGCCCAGGGTATCCCTTTCGTTGGCTGCAGCATACATCATGCAGGAAGGTGCGATGTAACCAAGGGAAGGAACATTGATTTTCACTGGGGTGGGGAGACCGGTTTGATGGGTACTTCCCTGAACAAAAGCTTAAGACCATGAACAATGCAGTTAATCTGGTATGCGATACAGGTGTTTCTTGGCTCTGTGCTCCTGAGTTTTGCTTTGATTTTAATTTTTTTTTATTGACTGATGATAGTGGAAGTTGAAGGCTTTGGCTGGAAATGCTTTCTCACTAATAAGCGCTGTAGCATCATCATCTGATGTTAACAATGGGTAATTAATTTAATACCTGGCTGAAGATAAAATCTTCACAAACGCAAAAGAAAAAAAGAAGGGAAAGCTTTCCCATTCATATAAAAGTGGAGCTCAACGCGAAGGCTCAGTGCGCAGTACATGAAAGTAGGTCAAACCACTTGAAAGAGAGAAAAAAGCATCACCAATGCTTAGAAGTGTTAGCGGCGAGACTCGTGATCCGTGAACACGTGCGAGGGAGCTGGTAAAAGGAAGCGTAAAGCAACTTCATTCTAACAAAAACATCTGTAGATGAGAAAAAAGCATAACATAGAAGGAACATATTATTAAAGAAAACATTAATCGAAAGCATTACAAGCGATAATTTATAAGTTAATTACTTCTAAGACGGATTCTATTGTGGTGAACAGAGAATCATCCTGTAGCAGACATCCATATTGAATGGAATTTAGACAATTGTGCGGTTTTAAGATCAATGTGATATTCTAACGGGAGTCTTAAGATTTATATTGATTACATAAATGGTTTTTAGCATTTAATAAATGCAAACAAAAAAACATCATTAGCATGATTAATAAAAAATGTATAAAATTTTTTTTTGCCAGTATGAAAAAATAAGTGCATAAAGCAGATCGGCACTGAGTAGCAGAATTAGCCTTTAAAGTATACATATAATCACGTTGGGTGTGAGTTAATTCATGAAATTAAGGAAGATAATTTAGTTTTCTGAGCACCACCACGACTTCGACACGGGTACGGCCCTTACGGCAACTTTTGCTTCCAAGATTGCAAAATTTCTCACCTGCGGCTTTTAGTCCGAAAATTACGGTACATTACAATTGAATGTGCAGTAATGTGTGTGAAATGGACCTTTACTATAAAACACTGGACTATGAACCTCATAAAACAGGAGGGAAATTAAAGAAGGTTTTTATATCCAGAAAAACAGTTCTGTTCCATTAATGAACCTTCAAAATTTATAAATAGCATTTCAACAACCTAATACAAAAATAGTAGACTTACAAAATACAAAAGGAAAAGATTTTAGTTTAAATACAAAAATAGTAGACTTACAAAATACAAAAGGAAAATATTTTAGTGTAATATTTGGCAACTGCAAGAAGAACGTGGCAGTAAAATTTAAATTCTTTCTGTGCAAATGAAACTTTTGATAGTCCCTCTACATTGAGAACAGACCTTGATAAAATCTAAGAGGCCATAAATGCCTGGAAAAGCAAAAGAGCTCAGGAGTGAAAAATAATTGAAAGTTCTTCAGGTTAAAATTGAGTTAAGTATATTAATCTGAGTAAAGCCTTGAGTGTTATAATTGCTGTAAATAACATTTTTATTTTTTTAATCTACAAGCAAAAACTATCTGCAAAATCTGCTAATAATTTGGAAACTATCCACGTACAGCATACGTCTACATTCTGCTACTCTGCTGCCACCTTTTCAAAAGAAAACTGGCAGAAGTATTGGAAATAGAGAGAAAACGAGGTACAACGTGAAATGATTTGAAAGGTTTGCAGTTTGTCTCATGAATAGTAACACTTACTGTAGCTGTAGTCCTGAGGAAGGGTAGGGTTACTACCCGAAAATTTAACTTGTAAATATCCTTTTATTCCTTAGCAAAAACCCATGATTTCAACAGGGTTCATACTCTTTTTGGGGAAAAAAATTCAAGGACTTTCCAGGCCTTTTCCAGGCCATATACAAAAAATTCCAGGATGATTATTACGCTTTACAGTATCATGCTCAAATTATTTTTTAAAAGCAATTTCAGTTTTAAGTAATAAAAATGATGAAAGATGCAAATGGATGAGTGTGCTTTTTTACCCATTACATTTCTTTTTAAAGTTTTTAATTGGCGAATTACCCAATAATGCTAAATTGAATCATGATGCAATTACCACAAGGCTATTCAGAAAATCCTTTCCCTCAATCAGAAAATGATTAATTCAATCAGTCATTTTAGCTCCATCACTATTCTGCACTATCTTCCATGTAATCAGACTATTATTGATAACAACTGAAATTATTATAAAATAAAGTGAGGGCAGATTCAGAATTTAAGAATGGGGAGGGCGCACATCTAACAGAGGACTGGTAAAAAAATCTCTGAGATTTATTTCCTCAAAAAACATGGTGGTAAAACATGGAGGACCCATAACGGGGAGATGGGGTGCTTGCCTGTCAGAGTACATCACAAACAGTAGTTCTGAAGTACTGCTGTGAGGATCACTGAAAAGTTCGGACAAATGTAAGACAAAACGTGGAGTTGCAAATCCATAAGTGAAAAAGTGTGATGTCTGAAAACAAGAAACGTGAGACAAAGCAAAGCACTTATCTACTTACTCAACCCCCCCCCTTTTTTTTAAATAGGGCATGTGCCTGTTATGCCCACAGGTGGATTCTAGCTCTGATAAAAAGTGTTTCCATACATGGGAATGATTTTTTTTTTTTTTTAACATTCCCAATGACTGCCACTGGTGGCTGCATATTGGGATGTGACTTTTGAAGGCAATGAAAATCTTAATTACTAGACAGAATATGTTCCAGACTTGAGGAAAATTTCCCCCAATTGTAGTACAGTTATGTTAAATCAAAAAGCATAAGCCATGGAATCACTATGCACCTCAAGAAATGATTCGGGAGTGGACGATCACAGAAGGGTGAACCAATAGAGTTTAAAACAGAAAGTGTAATTTTAGGAACATGGCAACAAATTTCAAATAAGTTTCATCATAGAAGTCAGAAAGTCCTGGCCCACCACCCAACCCAAAAGAATCTAACCACCTTTATGTCTACCAGTACACTTGCCTCATATTACTTTCCAAAAATTATTTTTCATATCAAACAAGATTGCCTCAATTTACTTTTATTTTTTTAAATCAAAATCACTGCTAAACTAAATTTATGAAGTGCTACCCCAAAATGTGGAACTAGCTAAACTATTTATAAAAACCTTAAACATAAAACAATTTCAGTTTTTTATTGGTATAAATTAGGATATTCTTAAGTATTTTACATAAATGAAAAATGATGAGCATAAGGAATCTCTACCTCCAGTTAAGCTTCAATCATAACCAGAATCAGAATAACCACTTTTTGTTCAACTCCCAAAACATAAGACATCTTAATTATATGAATTAAGTTTTTAAAAGCTTTTTTTTTAATTAAAGTTTGTCAGTTATATAAACCAAAATCTGATCAATGCATTAAGGACAATTGATTGAATTGTTTTGGCCACAAATTCATAGTAAAATGTACAGCAAAAATATGTTTTAGGAGCCCATGAGTATTTACTGTACAAGTATATATAAGGTTTTATATTACTTACCAAAGTTTTAGTCCAATAAGAAGCCCAATTGTGGAAGTTAGTTGCAGAAAGTTATAAGTTTTTGGAACAGAAGAGTTCATTAGTCTATTTACATGAACTTCATATGAAAAACACTAAATAATTATGAAGATATAGGATCAAAACTGGTTTGAAGTTCAACATGCTTCAAAGAAAAAAAAAGTTCATTTCTATTGTAAATTGTACAAATATAAAAATTTTATGTTTTAGTATTAATTCTCTATATGCTTGGAAGATACCACAAATATGGAGTATCAATGGATGGTTATACAGATATAAGATTGCTGACTTTGGTTTCAAGTTCCATATCCAATTTTTTAAGTACTGCTCTTTTCTCATGAGCAGTTTTTCTAAAGCTATTAGATTTTACAATGTATGTAATGTTATTTGTAGTTTCAGCTTTTAAAGCTAAATCATCAGCAGAGTTAAGTAATTCTTTGACTTCTCCTTCAATGAGTTTTCTTTTCTTTTTTATGCTATCAATTTCATCTAAAATAGCTTTCCTTTTTCCACATATGGCTGCTTTTTCCTTTTCTTTGGACTTATCATCCAAATAATGTATGTATTTTTGCCTTGCAGCTCAAACTGATAACAGAAGGGATTTTGAGATATTTACCTTATCAATACCACCTACATAGGATATATGATCATAAATAATTCTCTGTGCTACAATTGACTCCTCTCTCATGTTTTCTACAATGAGCTCCTTATTGACTGAGAAACCCCTCTCAACAGAAGCTTGCCCATGTGACAACAGTAAAAGAAGTTTCACAACTTTCCACAGTTCACTAAAAGCTTTAGTAGAAGACATGTACTCATACAATAATGTGTCTACTCTTTGTTGTTTATCTTCTGGATCAAAGTTTATGAATGAAGATTTTACTGCTGCAACACTGGTCACAAATTCCTTAAACTGCCATATTACACCATCACATAATTCTGGTTGTATTCCATGAGCATCAACAAGAAGTGTGAGAATGGATGTTAGATTCTTAATACAAGTCTCACTATTTTTTGACATCAACCGAGGATCTAAACACTTCATGTGGCGAACAAGGGAGTACTTAAGTGGATTTTTTTTCCAATAGCTTCACAACTAGCTTTTGCAAAAATATTCGGCATTCCATTCTAAACTCCATAAGTTTGTGTTCACTAATGTTCTTAGCACTTAATTCTTTCAATACCTTCTCTGTTTGAAACCCAACATCAATTTCTTTATAGTGACAACACTGAGATGCATCTGTAAGGTCTACTTGTAACAGCTTTAAGGCAGAGTTAGCTTCTGCCATTACGGTTCTTTTAACAAAGCGATTCATCATATTTCTTAGCATCTTTTCAAGATATGTGGCCATAAAAGGCTTCATTGGCTTATCTGACTGATATGCCTTGAGAAATGGTACCAGCTGTTTTGAAACTGAATTGAAGAAATGCAGTTTAGCCAAAACAAAAGGATCTTTAGTGAAAGTTTTGATAGCATCAAATGATACAGTGTGGGGATTCTTGATGCACTTCTTTTCAACTTGGTTAACATAATTTTCAATGTCTGCCCAAATTTCTAATGCTCGCTCGCAGGCAGGAGTATTTTCTAGCCACCTGTGTGGGCAGAATTTTAATGGCATCTTACTGGCTAAAATTATTTTAGAAAAATCTTCCCTCCTTGCAGGTGAATCTTTAAAAAGCCTAAATAATGATGAAAGCAACTTTTGAATTTCCCACCCTGTTGCTGAGGCTCCATGTCGAAAGGCGTTGTTTACAATGTGAAGTCCACAGCTACCTGTGTTTAGGAGTTGGACATTTGAGTCAGCACTAAGTGTTGATTGCAGCATATCAAAAAACTTCCAATTAACATTGGGTCCATCCATTGATAACTGCACAATGTTACACAGTGGGAGGCACGCCATGCATTCAAGAAATTTTTCCATCATTATGTCTGCACTAGCATGACCCAAAAAAACTGATGACAAATATCTGGTTGAAACTGTTCCTTTTCCCCATAAACGAACATGTATATCCATTTGTTTTGACTGACTAAACTTGTTTAAACTTTCGTCAAACAAAATCACAAAATTTTCATTTTCAGTTTTGACTTCCTGAACCAACACTGATTTAAAGTGAGGTGCCAAACAAAAGCAACATTTTTTTTGTAGGAACATTTTTTCACCACAGCTGAAGCTTCCAGCAATTCTGCTGTCAGAAAATATTAGGCGGAATAAAACATCATTACCTGCACAAGACCTGTAAGAGTAATGGGATTTAACCACTTTCAAACACCACAATGCTTCTGCTTTAATGGTTACATTTTTTTCAAGAGGAATATGCAGAGGATTAGATGTGGATGCAATAGGCTGTACTTGTTTATCACTTGATACACATAGCAATTTATCAACAGTTAGTGGAACATTTTACAGCTTTCTGTCAACATACTATGTTTTTTTCCTTTCATGTGGCTTCTTAAAGCAGATTCCCTCATATTCGAAATATCTATTATTTTAATGCATAAAATGCATTTTGCAACATGGCAATTGCTTTCATCTTTTTTAATCCATCCAGCATATTTAGGATTTATTAGCCAAAGATCACTAAAAGTACACTTACCCATATTTAATGGGGAGGGGGATGAAAAAAATGGGTAAATCAACTGAAACAGTAAATGAAAACCAAAAAAATATCTAAGATCAGGAACCACACTGAATTTGAATGACTGTCTGACACAAAGGAAAGCACACAACTAAAAATTGAGAATTTCCCCTGAGTAAGGGGCTACACATGTGACCAATTACTATAGGCCAGATTTTAAGTAATTAAAGAAAAAGGGGTCTTACTGCTATGTTCTTTCCTGCTCCCCCAGCTTTGTCCTTTAGGCAGCCTGGGTTGCAAATGCTTTGGCATTGATTTAGTCTTCATTCAAAACAAGGAAACAACACTTAGTGAAGTTACTGTTTTATGACCTGTCTGCCAATCAGTAGACAGAGTGTTGTGCTAAAAGACTGTTACAAAGCATCACCTCTTACAGCTGGGCTCCAAACCAGAGGAAAGGAAATGTTAACAAACACTTAGTGCCTGAGAAGCAAAACTTTGTACTGGGTCTCCTCCTCCAAGTCTCAAATCTTTCATACTTACCCAGCTGGAGAGTGGACGTAGGGCTTCAAGCTTGGAGAATGAATACTGCTCTTATATCTATGCCTTTGAATTTAATTTCGACCATTTTCAACAGGGTAGGTTCCTAGGTTGTACCTAACAGCATACTAAAATTTCGCCAAAATCCAACCCCTTTTACGCGAATTATCGTACGGACAAATGGAAAAAACCAAAGCATAAACGTTTCTGCAACCTACAGTTCGAAAGGGTTAGTAATTTCTAAAATAAAAACACAACGAACAGTGTGAAAACTAGCTCATACACAGAATATTTGAAACTACAGTATGTGCTTTCAATTATTAGGGATGATAGGGGGAAGGGAATAGAACTGTCCGTAATTAGCATGTTCTCGTTGCGCTAGGCGCTTAAGCACTGCTGAATTCCGTCAGACCCCCAATGGTCAAATGATTGAAATGTGCTGATGTTCATGGAATGAAATGGTTGATCAGCTATGATAACCGCATAAAAGTTCGAAGGGGGAGGAGGGGGCCATTTTTTTTTTACTTTATGCAACATTCTACATTACTCCAGTATTTATCTTGTCATCATCAACAATAGCAATGTAACTACCACTTACGATCGCGGATATCGGCCAACTGAAAATCTGCCATACAACTAAGGGATACAACACACAGGTATCCTGTTACAATGTATTGTAATTGACAAAAAAAAAAAAGGTTTTAGAAATTAAAATCGAAAAAAAAAATTTTTAGAAATTAATATCATCAAGTCATGGTGTTTCAAAAATCCGCTTTCCTTTATAATGTTTAAAAACATGTAATGTTTTTTCTTTTTTACCTGTCGTGTATAATAAAAGTGGGTTGATTTTTTTATGGAATCAGACGTCCATATGTCTGATTGTCTTTGTCTGAGTTCACACGTTAGCTACTGTGTACAAGTAGACCTATTTTTTCAGCTCAAAAATATGTAGTTTTGTATGTATTCACAGTATAACTCATTCCGTATTCTCACAGAACAAAATTCAGCAGATACAAATGAAGAACATCAAGACCCACCCAACACCATGTTTCCGATTGTCTGCAGTTTATATTCAAGAAATGCGAATATGGATCAATGGTGAATGCAGCAACTATGGTTTTTATTTATTACCAAGAAAAAAAGGAGCCTGAAAGCTGTAAAGCTGAAACGGATATTTCTCCCCCTCCCGAAAACATTCCGATTAAGTTCAAACAGCAGGAGCACGCGTCCACGCACACTCAACCTCTGGAATGTCCTGATGGAACGGCTTCTTTTCATTTGGCACATCGCCATAAATCACCACCTGCAGCTCACTGAAGTGTCTTCCTCCTTCAACCTAACTATAGGAGAAAACGTAAAAAAAAAAAAAGCTGCCCAATTTTCGACAAAATGACCAAATTTACGTCATAACGTTGCAATTTACTAAAATACGTTTATCTGCTGAATTTCGCCAAAATCCATTGAAAACTTTTTAATTATAGATTTTTTTATTAAAACAGTAACTCAGACATCTGAATAAAAATGTATGTTAGTAATTAAAATAGAGTCCATATCATCACAGAAACAAAATTTAAGGATCACTCTGTTTAAATAAACCATGGCATCTAAAAAAAAATAATTTGCTTGCTTTTCCCGTAATTTATAATTGCCGTTTCTTTTTTTCAATCCGGTTTTGCAACGGAAGATTTCTTTTTTTTTTTTTTTTTGCATCTGCTAAAGTTTCAAACGGAATTTGGCGAAATTTGCACTAGAACTTTATTGTGATGTATTTTAACCACTGTAAAAATTTTACTGTGTTATTTTCAAAATTCCGGAAAATGGATTTCTGAAAATACCTCTTAGTCCTTTTGAGCCGTGGAAGTGATAAACAGGTGTTTGCTTTCTTCCCAACCAAGGGCTTCGGATCAGCGCTCCCAGCTGTCAATCAACCGTTGCTATGGTAACACACTTTCTGCTCAAGGCTCATTGTCTAAAGAGGCACACATAATAAAAATTTCCAATGCTAACTTTTTAAGTTTTAAACCGATTCAAATGGAATTTTGGGAGTGAGCTTCTGTAATCCAATTATAGTAAATGTAAAAATTTCAGCCACTTTTGTGAAAAATTCGCAAAGATAGTTTTCTTATTTTTTATCATAAGTAGCCGAAGTCTCTTGAGGGGTGGGCCGGAAGCAAGTGTCTTAATGCAATAAACAAGGAGCAGATGAATGTGTTGTTCAGGCATACTCTTCACTGGTGGATGCCAGCTAACTTGGTAAACACGCGACCCCCTTCCCTTGCAAATGCTAAATGTCTCTTCTTTCCCCTTCTGTTGTTCTCAGTAGTTGTCGGACGGACATCAAGCTCAGGGCTAGAGAATGCATCAAGCTCCCCTTCCCTAACAGACCTGCTAGTAATCATCCAATTTTATTGCACTGGAAGTAGTGCTCCCCCCCCCAGCCAAATTAGGATTTGGGCACATCCGAAACACCACTGTTGCCGGCGGTTTCTTTGAGAACAGAGGAGAGGAACTTAAAAAATGAAGGGGTAACAGTCAGTAACACGATTTCCTAAAAGGGCATTTTTTTTAAGCACTAATTTCAAATTTCAAGGCTTTTCAAGACAGCATTAAAAAAATACCGTTTTTCCAGGATATTCCAGGCCTTGAAAACGTAATCATGATTTTCCAGGACTTTCCAGGTTTTCAAGCACGCGTGCGCACCCTGTTTTAAGATATATGCAGTTTATTAAGTCTAGGAATAGCCTTGTCATCCATTATTATCAAGATAAATGTGTCACAGGATCCACAACCGCCCCCCCCCTCTTCATTCAGATTTAACACTTGGAAAGATAATTATTTAACATCACTGAAGAACAAAAACTGCTCATATGCTTATAAGTTTCTTACACACATTACCTAAAAGTAGCTCAAACATGAGAGAAAATACAAAGTGTGTAACAAAAATACCTAAAAGTGAGCTAGATGCAGCGAGCAATAATTTGGTTTAAAAATTCAATTCTCTTTATTGCCATTTTAACTCTAGCACAGCACACTACATTTAGATTTAAAATATGGACACTTCAAGTGCTTTCTACAGTTGCTTTATAAGTAATACAACTGTATACAGGGTGACCACCAGATTTGATATAACTGATATGTACCTCACCAGCTCAATGTTTTCCAAGTATATATGCCCAACCAGTAAATTATCCTGTCATGAATAAATTTTCAAAGAAATGTCATCAGAGTCACAACACACAAACAATGAAAGGGAACAACACACTAACCCTATGCAATTATCAATTCATATAGTAAATGGCAAAAGAACAAAAATACTTGTAACAAACTGTTTGCACATCAGATGTAACGAACCAATGAAACTCACCTGTGGACTGTAGCCTGCTATGATTGGATCCAATCTGATCAATGAGAAGCATGAATATAAAACCAAGTACCAATGTAACTCCAATGACAGAATGAGGCTCAATAAGTTCAGATGCGTGACTGTGATCATGATGAATAACAGGATCAACAGAACTCTTGAATGACTGGGTAATTTCCTTAGAATGCAACTCCTGAATCTTTTCCAAAGTCTCTACAAACAAAATATTAAGAAAAAAGAAAACACAAGTCAAAATCTGATCTAACTTTTATAGAAGGCACTGTTATATATTGTAATTAGTCTTTCTCTTTTTCCACAGTTCAAAAAACTAATAATTTCCCTCAATTTCAGCACTAATTTTTAAAGGCAAGTGGTTACCCTAGGGATGCACTTGTTTTATACAATTATTTCACACACAGAAACATTTATGATGATAGTCAATGCTTTCTTTCTATTTCACATGGCAGGACCAATATTCTACATTTTTTGTCTGTTTTCTTTTATTCATACAGACCCATTATACATATAGACAAGTCTGTGACCTGCTTAGGAGGAATGCCAACATCCAATTTGTTTATGTTTGCACAACTATCATATATGGCAGTCATGATCAGGGCTAGTTAAATCCAAGATGCCTAGTCACCAGGATGCATGAGTTTTCAGTCTTTTAGGATTTCTATTATGAAGCTCAATTCTCTTTAATAAAGTAAGATTTTTTTATTTGGATTTATATGGATGATATATGGATTTTTTTATTTGCGTATTTTTTGTAGACTACTTACCGTGATAGGTCAGATGCTAATATCTATTTTTGGCACTACTGCCAGCACAGTAAGCATCAGATGTCCATAGCTGTGGCACTGACACAGCTACGGACATCTGATGTTTACTCTGCTTGCAATAGTTCAAATATTGGGGAGCTTATAAGTATTATTGCTCACTAGTGGTTTTATTGAATGTCATACACCAGAAGACAAAAAGCTAAACTTTTTTTCTTAATGCAAACCTATTTTGAAAGGCAACTATTAATACAAGTGTACGATATGTTCCTTAGTTTTAGTTGTGGATATTGCACTGAATTATTGAACATTATCTAAGAAGCGATACATTGATTTTAACTGTTGGTCATAATTCTGTATGGGTGGTGTTTGTTAAGATAAGCTACGGTATTCTCCTCGTATCTCTTGAAAAAATGTGCTGACTCCTGGAGAAAAGGAGCGGACACCTGGAAATTTTGTCTATCCCTGTTTATAATTCATAGGTGCAATATAAATCCACCCACAGCTGCAATATAAATGGAAAAGGGTCATGAAACTATCATATAGTTTGCAAAAAGCAAAACCAGGGAACTGACTTTTTTTTTTTTTTTTTTTTTTGCAATTTTTAATGCATTACCAAGACTAGCTAAACTCAACATAACTACCATGGCAACAGCAATAACAAGCAATGGAACCAGTCCAAATCAGTCAAAAGCAAACTATACAATAGTTTTGGGGCATTTCACCAGTTTTATCACAGCTGTGCTCACCTGTACCCCACTCCACATAGTACGATGCGTAATTATGAACAATAAATAACTGTGCACGATAGTCAGTGGTCTTGCTAGTCATACAGATGCAAATAAATCACGTTGGTTTGACTTCCCTGCTGTGCATCTTGTGGACTAACCATCAGATGTAAAGCGAATCCATATGAATAAAAAATACCATGAAATATTATTCCTCCCACCTGAAATGGTAAGAAAGTATTGTCATGCATAGCAATTGCATAAAATGAGTGTCAGACTTCTAAACATTTGTCTTTTTAAAGTAAAAGTGCAATAATTAGAGGTAACCCTGAATCTCAAGAACTTACTATTTATAGCTAACAGTGGAATACAGACTGCTTGGTCAATTTATAAAAATACCAGGAAAAACTGACTTTACGAAATTCCATGTCAAACACCCAGCATTTTCACGAGATGTCACCCACCCATCTCAGATTTTTGTGAAAATTGGTACAAAGTATTGCACTGGTGAGATATGAAACCTGTTCAAATTTTAGGTCAGTCAGTCTAGTAGATCTTGAGTAATGCCACTTTAAAAATTGGGTAGCCCTGCCTTTAAAGTTTTCACAACTAACTGTTGCAGCAAAGTAACTTTTTTTCTTAAATGATCTGCATGATCCATACATTTGGAAACATGTTTCTGCACATTTTTAGAATTAAAAGAATATATTTTTTTAATTTAATGACAAAAGACATGGAAAAATGAGGCCACATTTTTATTAAACAAAACAATTTTTTTTTAAAGGAGCCCCCACTTCAAATTTGCTAAAAATATTTTCATGTGTGTATTATAATGTAACCTTTGAGCAGGAGAAAAAAATACTTTGGGCAATTCGCAATTTTGGCAAGGAAAAAAAATCCAAAGTAACGTCTTTAGATTGTTAAAAAATCCACAGTAACGTCTTTGAATGTTTAAAAAATCCAAGGTAACATTTTTGGACTTCCTTCAGTTTAGGAAAAAGGTTGTGCATTACCACAGACTGTGAGAAATATTTTTCACTGATGGCTGTTCTGCACAATATAAAAACTGCAAGAATTTTCTAAACTTGCCCTATCATGAAAAGGAGTTTTTTTTAGATTGGTAGGGAAGTGGTCATTTTTTGCAACAAGCCATGGCAAGTCACCATGTGATGGTATTGGTGCAGTTGTAAAAAGGCTAACAACAAAAGCCAGTTTGCAACAACCTTCTAACAAATAACATCTGCTGCAACAATGTATAACTTCTGCAAAGATAATTTAAAAGAAATTACATTTTTCTTTGTGTGTGCAGAAGAGATGAACAAAATGCATACTCAGCTTAGTCCCCATTTTGAGAAAGCAAAAGCTACATGCACAATACAGACTTGCCAACCTTAAGAAGAGAAAAATCCTGCAAGTATACTTTGGTATGTTTGAAATATCAATGGACATAATTTGAAACACTAATGTTACATTAATGCATATAAAAAATGTAAAAAAAATTGTTAAAAAATATTTAAAAAATGTCTGTTCAGTTATGCATCGATCTCGAGGATAACCCAAATTATGACGGAAAAGGAGAAATTCCTCGGAGCAGTCGCACTCTCATGCCTAAAGATTACAGCGAAATTTTTTCGCAGTCGAATTTCCGTTTTGAGAAATTTTTCCTCCATTTTCAAACTAAAATACAAATATTTATGGAATAAAATGATATATAACAATACTGGAAAGAGGCTACATCACAGGAAAAAGAAATTACGATTACGGAAAAAATCTTTATTTCGTTTACTTCCGTTTCTGAAAGACGAAGTACCGTCCCGATACGTAGTTTTACCAGCGGAGAAAGATTCCTGATGTGTAGTTTTACCCGCTGAGAAAAATTCCCGATGCGCATTTTCACGCACGGGGAAAAATTCCTGATGTGTATTTTTATGCGTCGAGAAAAATTCCCCGACACATTTATATGCGTCGAGAAAAATTCCCCGACACATTTTTACGCATTGAGAAAAATTTCCGATGCATATTTTTACGAGTTGGTAAAATTTTGATATGTACTAGACGCGAAATTACGCATTTTGGCGAACTCTGGACTCGCACATCACTTGAGCACTCCCGTGGAAGGAGAGCTACCACACGCAACGAAGCCAGCGAGTCAAAGATGACATCATCGCATGACACAACGCTCGTAAAGTCCGGTAGAAAATCTAAGTGGATGGTTGCGTCAGTACGTACGGTGCCCGCCAAGCCTTCTCTTGCAGTGCCAGAGATCATTAGTGGACAGAAGAGTAAATAAACATTGCTGCTTAAGGCAGAGCAGAACTGCTGACTCGGAGGGGAAAGATTGCTTCTCTGCTAATGAACAGATGCCTCGGATAACTTCGAACTTTTCACGTCGTTACTTTTTAATTTATGCTACAGTAATCATAATGGAATCCGGCAAAATTAGTTTATAATCCGGAATTCCGGGAAATGTAATGAAATACGGCATTGCCGGCCTAAACCCAGAGGGTTGGCAGACCTGACAATACATCACTTTCAATTGGTACATGAACAATGCATCACTTTACACCCCTTCCAAATTTTCGGAATTGGTGCTAAGAGATTAAGTTCTGATAAATATCACAGTATTATTTCCGAAATCAGTGTAACTAATTTTCAAGATGAGTTACATGCTAACTTCTGCGTAGCATGTGTATATGATTCCTGTTGGTATGTGAGATTTGTTGAAAAGATTAACTATGATGAAGGTGATGTGACTCTTCAATTCATGCACCTGCATGGGCCTTCATCTTTTTATAGGCCTAACAATAATTGTGAAGTACCTCTGACACATATATTATGTTTGAGGTAAACACTGCAACAGGAAGAACATACAGACTATCCAAACAGGCTGAAGACCTGGTTCAGTCAAAGTTTTTTTTTTTTCATATGAAAATAAGTAACTGTGTTTGGTTTTAATTCAAACTGACAGAGAAAAGAATCCATTTATCTCTTATGTAACCAAGGAAAAGTACATTTCTAATTATCATACATAAACATGTCATTCAATGTCAAAATAATTCATAAAATGGTTTGTTCTATTAGTTTATATTTTTATTAAAATTAGTAAGAAATTTAGAGACACCTAATTTTTGCAATTGCTTGTATTCTTAAAAAAAAAAAAAAAACAGCTTGGGATAGCATAGGTGGCCCTGTCAGTTGCATTTTCTTGCAATTGGCGATTATTTTTAAACACGGCAACTATAAAAAAAAACTGGCGATTTGACTGGCGCCTGTGAGCACGCCTTTGCAGGGTAGCGTTTTGATCAGTTACAATTTGAAATTGGTCAAAATATTAAATTCAATAATAACAAACATAGTGAGTTGTAAGCAAAAGTAAGGCTATACATCTAGACAAGTGTTGCTGCTAAAGTTTGTGAATCGCAAACTGTACAATATGCTCTGGTAAGGTTTTTTTTTATTTTTTTTTATTTACCTTATGTATAAATTGTACATGTATAGTATTTGGTAGTTAAAGGTGTTTAAAATATAATTCCATAAGACTGAAAAAATATTTTGAAAACAAAAATAAGCATAAATATTCACCAGTTTCTGTGCATTTCCGAGTGCTGAAATGTCACCATTTATTCACAAATATTTCAGAGCCTGTAACTTTGAAACCAGTTTGAAACACAAAATGAAACTCACAGGTTTTGTTTAGTACCAGTAGGGGTACCCTTGGTGGAAAAAAATATATATATATGGTCCCTCTTTTGAGATATGTAACCCTGAAATCTGCAAAAGTTGAAAATTTTGCAGCTTTGAGAGGGGAAAAAAGTGGGAAGGGGATCAAACCCAGACTTAAGTTCTCCACAGCTGAAAACTCTACTAGTCATAATTACTACACAAAAATTCCCAACTTGGGGTTCCAACTCCCAGTCACCTTAACAGTCCAACAAAAATAGTGATTTATGTTTGCTAGTATTGCAGATTTCAACGCCATTTTAAGCAAGGTTAAAAAATTATTTTCTATCATTTCTATACAGTTTCTGTAAACCTAAACAACTGTCCTCTTTAAGGTAGTAAAAACCAAAACTTTCGATCTACAATAAGAAGAAAGCAATTGCCTTTTTCAAAACCATTGTGGGGCCTTATTTTGGCCTGCCGCAGAAAAGAAAAATGAGCCTATATCCAAGATGGTGGCACATGTTTTGAGCTACTCACCGATAGGGTTAAACTGGGGGTTGGGGGGGGGTGTATAAAATGGTCAAGCAACCACTTAATTAAAAAAATTGGGTAATATCATGTCGGAATGTTCCATATATAAAAAACACGCCATTTTGGATTTTTTTTCTCCTTACCATAACTGTGAATTGCCCAAAGTATTTTTTTCTCCTGCTGAAACGTTATGTCATAATACACACATGAAAATATTTTTAGCAAATTTGAAGTGGGGGCTCATTTTGAAAAAAAATGTTTTGTTTAATAAAAATGTGGCCTCATTTTTCCATGTCTTTTGTCATTAAATTTAAAAAAACAAGTGTTCTTTTAATTCTGAAAATGTGCAGAAACAAGTTGTTCCCAAATGTATGGATCATGCAGACCATTGAAGAAAAAAAAATTATGTGGCTGCAACAGTTAGTTGTGAAGTTATAATTTTTTTGTCCTATAGTGTAATTGTGAAAACTCATAGCGCGAAAACTTTAAAGGCAGAGCTACCCAATTTTTAAAGTGGCATTACTCAAGATCTACTGGCCTGACTGACCTGAAATTTTAACAGGTTTCATATCTCACCAGTACAATACTTTGTGCCAATTTTCACAAAAAACTGAGATGGGTGGATGACATGCCCTGGGTGATCTGACATGGAATGACCCTTTATTTAATTCTAGTAGCACTTAAAAAATCTTTAGGTAATCCTTTCTTCCGAGTTCCTTTGGGTTTTTTTACAGATGTTTCTGGCCTCTCTATTTTAGTCAACGCCTGTATAGAAGGATTATTTAATTCAATAGGAACTAGCATTAAATAAATATATCTGGGTAAAGCCTTGAGTACATGATTTAAAACTGACTTGCTGCCATACCCTACTTTGGCAACATTTCAAACTGCAGTGCCATGAAAATTAACATTAAAGTTCAATATAATCTTAATCGCATGACAATTCCTTTAAGCATTAGTCATTAAACAATACGCTGAGGATGTCATAAGAAATAGAAAAAGACTCCAAGATGTTGTTAAAACAATTGGATTGATGGAACTTGTGAAAAAAAGATATTTCTAACCATTTGGTAGGCTAAAGTGTTTTCTGAAACGGAAGTCCAGAACAAGTCTATTTTGTTGCCATTGTACACTTACGATAACATTCATTTTCATCATTTATTATGGTGTTTAATATTTCGTGAAACAGATTTACACAGAAGCAGCACTAAGGCTATCTCCACAAACTCTCCCATTCACAATACAATGTCTGTTCCGAAATCTGAGAAGCCACAACTTTGAATTCACTTTCAGCAGCAGTTTGCAGTTCTGTTTCTCTAATTGGAGTCCCATTTTACGCCATGTGAAAACTGTGTTGTTGATGTTATTAATCTTAGCCCTGTACTCCTTTGTATTTTGTCCATACCAACAGAAGGGTCCTCCAGTTTTGAGACAGTTTTCTTTCAGTCTTTTTTTTTTTTTTTTTTTTTTGGGTGTCTTAAAATGCTGATTTGTTAGCTCCAAACTCATTCATAATACTCAGGGTTAAAACACCAGCATATATCCTACTTATAAATTTCATCTTGTCTTTAAGGGTTAGTGTTTTGCATTTTACCAACTTAATCTACAAAATTTGAAAGTAATCTAACCAAATGTATGATGCACTAGCATCCAGTAATAAGCATGAATAACACTCAATATTCCTCTGGAAGAGGCTAGGCCTCAACTCAAACAATGCAGTGAACAAATGCAGCTTGTCAAACCAGTTTACGATGGCAGACAGCTGGAACTCGACTCAACACACATTTCTGGGAATTTTGTGTTAAAGTACATGACTAATGAAAAATAAAGGGCAGGTCCAAACATCACAAATTTGTGACATTTTACTGTGCATGGATATTCTTAGACTAACACAAGTGTTTAATATCACAGTAACATTTCTAACAAGAATCCATGACAGAAAACTTTCTGTAAACTTGCACTTGAAAATGTAATGGGTAGTGGAATGACTAAGCACATTTTAAAATAACATAAAAACATTAAATCTTAAAATCTGTAGGCAGATTATAGTGTGGATGCATACATACATATCACTAAGCTGTTCTCTGATATTCAGAGGTTAGCTCCTCACAGAAAGAACTTGCTGTTGCTGTATTAAGTCTCCAATTATAGCGGTCTCGACACACAGCTTGAGCTTCATTGACATCCATCACACGCCGCACACAACACCTTTGTACTTCATACTCATTATCTTTTTCTCATGCAGACATTTCTGAAACTTGTCCTCCCATGATTTCCTTGGCCTTCCTCTACCATTCTTTTCTGCCACTTGGGCTGAATAAATTCTCTTAGTAAGCATCTCATCACTCAGTCTTTCAACATGGCCAAACCACCTAAGAATATTAGTCTCCACCTTACTAACAACATTTTGCCTCACATTACACATCAGCAACAAATCTCCATTCCTCGCATGATCAGAACATGTCTTACCACCTCACCCCCGTAAGTAACGCATCTTCCCAGCACACAAAAGAATCCAATGTGTTTTCTGCAGAACCCAGATTTCACTGCCATACATCTGAGTAGGAACAATTACGCTTTCATATAGTCATTCGGGACTTTCTTGAGAACCCATCATTCCTGTGAAATCCTCCTAAAGCAGCTATGACTTTTAACCCTTTAAAGAACATGACCCAAAAGTCTTGTATAACTCTAAGTACCATAACACCCGAAACTGTCTGTTGTTTTACTTTTTTGTTTAATAACAACAATAGTGACTGAGGGTGACTCCTGCGGATGCCTCATAGGTCGAGAAACTTTCAAAAACAAGTAAGGGTAGGAAATCTGAATAACTCTAGACAGTCGTTAAAGGGTTAATGAAGAGTCCACACCTACTAATTTCCCCATCTAATTTGTTCTCTCTGTCAAACATGCTTCCCAAATATACAAACTCGTTTACTTGATCAACAATGGTGCCGTTTAAACTTATTCTGCATTCAGTACTAACAGTTTCTCACTCAAAAACCATAATTTTGGTTTTTCTCTTATTTATACTCAGTTTGAAATTCATACAAACTTCATACATCTGGGCCAGCATACTCTGCAACTTGCTTTCGCTCTCTGCCAACAGGACTATGTCATCAGCATATAGCAATCTACACACATGGACATTACCAAGACATAAACCAGTATTATCCACTTTGGCATCATGCATGCACACATCCATAAATATATTAAACAGCCATGGTGGCATTACACAACCTTGTCTGACTCCTGCAATAATAGAAAACCATTTCAATACACCATCATTTACTCATACACATGCTCTACTACCAATATACATGGCTTTCACATTATTGAGTAGATTGCCAGTTATACCATATTTATTCAGTACCTTCCACAGAAGAGTCCTATTTACTCGATCATAAGATTTCTCTAAGTTGATGAAGGTAGCAAGAACTTTCTTACCAACAGACATATACTGTACTTTTCAATCATCAAATGCAATGCGAAAATTTGGTTAGTGCAGCCTTTACCAGTCATAAAAAGCCACTCTGCACATCCTACACTTTCTCTGATATATAAGACCATGTACCTTATCAATAAAAATATTTCCAAATACTTTCCCAGGCACACTCAGCAAACTGATATCATGAAAGTTCTTGCATTTAGTCTGATCACCCTTTCCCTTATACAAGGGAACAATGACAGCATCCCTCCAATCCTGAGGAACCATTCCGAACTCCCAGCACAACTGGCAAATTTCAGTTAACCAGTCAATTACAGAGTCACCACCATTATATTACATAAAGCTAAAAACTTTCATTAAAAGGTAAATAATTCCATGGATGACAAACGTAACATGGCACGTCATGTAAACATAATGAGCATTATACGGAATTAGTGCAGCACATTAGTAGTGAGCAAATTTTTATATCTACACATATTCAACAAGGAAGTCTGCTATAGTGATAAAAAGTTATTTAAGTGGGTACAGTACATTCTACATGCAAGGAATGAAAACACAAAGGTTCAGTAACTGAGTTACCATATTGTGAGTAACACCCATTAGCTTATTATATGGAAAATCATCAGCTGACAAATTTCATTGTTTTCCTCATGAAAAAAATGCAACTCAATTTATCACAGTTTCTACTAAGACACAAATTTTACAGAAGTATATAGCACCATCACTCCAGCACAATAAACTTTCTCTTTCTCAGTTTTGAAAATGCAATTTTAAGTTAGACCATCTGTGGTTACTATTTTACTCAAAAGAAATCACTGACTTGGCAACACATATTCAGAAAATTTCAAAAGTTTCAATGGCTACTTACTCATCTGAGTTGTGTATAAAGTATTGACACCTTCAGGAATAATAACAGAAAGAGCTGTTCCAACAAGTAATCCAGCACCAAGGACAGAAACCAGCTGAAGCTTTTCCTATGAAAAGAAAATTCACTCAGGTTGATAGTCTCAGATTCAGAACAAAAGGAAAAAGTATTAATGAATAATAGTATATAAATATAAGCTGTACCTGTACACATAAAAGCATGTAAGAAGTATGAAACTTAAAACGTGGCTTGAAGTTACATAAGAAAAACTTAAGCGTGTTTTAAAGTTTCACACTTATTATTAGTGGTTCCATGTTTCTGTCCTAATTTCATCACGCAAAAGCATGTATTAATTACCCTCATAATTAATGACTTCATTGCTTCCACTAATCATTGTCACTAACAAAAATCTCATTAATGGGAATTATACAGGATAAATTTTTAGGTACATTACCTCTGAAATTTTTGATCAATACACTAGATCATCATCTGAAGTACCTGTGTCTTACTTCAGGAAAGAAATAAGACACAGAACTCCTGACGATGATCTAGTGTATAGATTGAAACTTTGAGAGGTAATGTACACAAAAATATCCTCTATAATTCCCGTTAATAAGATTTTTGTTACTGACATTAATTACCCGTTTATTTCAGGTATACTCTGATGCAATAAAATTTTTTTTTTTTTCATTTGTATGCTTGTTTGTTTCATGGTTCAACAACAACCAGGTGCAACTCTTAGGTCTATATGCAGCTGCTCATCCCTAATTTAGGGCCACTGGTTCCAGGAAACGGTCAATAGCACCAGAGTCATCAGACAAATGCACCACCCATGTCTCATTCGGGATTCCAGTCCAGGTTGCTCAAGGGTCATTCCATATAAGTCACCTAATGAGACACAGATAATAACACACAAGGGTCATTTCATATAAGTCACCTAATGAGACACAGATAATAACACACAAGGGTCATTTCATATAATCACCTAATGACTGACACAGAATAGAGGTGTGAAAATTTCCAAATTTTAAATGACCTGACTCATTTACTTGTGGAGCTGCATGACCTTGAAGTTCATTGATCTTGTCAAAATGCCTTGAGACCAGCAATATTTGAAGTACAGTTTCTTTTAGGCATATTGCCACAACACTACAGTGTTTGGTATCTATAGAAAGGGTATTATCCAAATATTAAGAATAAAAATAGTGCATTGCAAAAAGATGAAGTAGAAAAAGCACAGTGTTCCTGCAATTCAGCATTACAAATTTTTAATTTTGTGTTTCATGCTAAAAATGAAGTGTTATTTTGGAAGGAAGGGACTGAGAAACCAAAGGTACACATTGTTTTTATGTTATGAAAGTAAGGTCAACTATAAGTTACTATGCAATAATTTCCGTTGGTTTCTTACCCCTTCTGAGAAATATTTAGGCCTAAAAATGGTCTCAGTAAAAACGCCCAATTTTTGCCATATTGGTGGCCATTTTTTTCATAAAGGGAAAGGCACATCAACTTCAAATTTTTGAAATCATGAAATTATGAGAAAAAACAATTTTTTTCTTCGCATAGTCTGCAGCAGCATGTCTCAGACCATGGCATTTAAGAAAAAAAGATGGTCGTATAATCCATATGTGTCATGTTACTCTTAGTTTTCCGACAGAAAAACACTATTCACAGGATGACTGACTCAGAAATCCAAAGATGCAAGAAAGAAACAATCTTATTAAAAAAGTAATTGTCATTTTTAAGCACTCGCTGCGTTACTTTTCAGTAAATAAAGAATTTAAATCTGTAGCTTTTGCAGCATTACCATAGTTCATTAGTTAGACCTTTTAAAAAATCCGTAGAAATTGCTGACAATCCATATTATTGTATCTTTTCTGAATACATTTCAACTGAAAACCGAAAAAAAAAAACCATAATACAATTAGCGCAGTAAAACTAAGCAACGCAATTCGCAGAATGGTACATGCAGTTGAATAGCTCTGCGGGCTATTCCACGGCATGTAACTAGCACGAGAGTCATGGCTTCTCACAGCACGTAGGCTTCTGCAAGCGCAAATAGTAACACCTTCGTTGCATCACATTTGCTGGCAGAATGCTCCTTAGTAATATATATACGTATATACTCTTACAATCTCTTTGCAATCTAGTGCCCTGTCAAGCTACATTTTTCTGTTACCACATTTTTGGTATTTTTCCAATAACATCATCTCTCCTGACAATTACCTTGTGGATTTTTTAAAATGCTGCACCAACATTTTTTTGTTTGTTTTATTTCTTTACTGGTATCCTCAGTATCTAAATTTATAACTTTTTAATCAATAATCTATGGATTGTACAACAGAAATTATGGTATTTACTGCAAATTGTGAAATTTAAAGTAAAAAGAAACTTGGGCACCACAGCCCGAATTCTAGGCGCTTGGGCAATCTGGTGCCCAGGATTTGTCGAGCCCTGAATAAGATCCACCATGAGTAACCTTTCTATCAGTGTGACTAAGTCTGATGTGTAAATCAAATGATCTTCATATGGCATTACAGATCAGCAAGATCCCTTAAAACCAAACAGAGCTATGGCCTCCATTAGGATCCTCAGCTGGGAATAATACACCAGATCTGATAGCCAGCCCAATGCTGGGGAAGGGTACAAATCAATGGGGCAACTACCCCCATTTATCGAAGAGCGATTTTCTGCGACTCATCCATGCATTTGCATTACATTTGGGGAAAATGCTGGAAAATGGACAAATTGAATGGGTGGCAACAAGGAATCAAACCCATAACTATTGCCTACCACACAAACAAAAGGCTGGCAATTAGCCAAATACTTCAAAGTTGTAAAGCAGTCATAAGATTTTACTAAAAAATAAATAACAGGGTGTCTACCCAAACTTTATTTCAAATTTCTCTGACTTTTACATACCAATAATAAAACTTTTTCCAGGCATTGTGCTTTTGCAAAGTAAGATACGCAGAACACATGGTTTTCACATGTGTTCTGTGTATCCAACTATATGGTTTTCACATGAATGCATAAAGACAATGGCTTCAATCTATTTGTTTTAAAGAATTAAAAAAATCATAACGTGAAGTATTTTATGCAAAAAATCCAGTTGATTTCATTTATCTGAAAAACAAATCCTAGCAATTTCAGAAAAAAAGATTTCAGTTCAAAGAAATAATGGCAAAGCTTGACTTTATCAAAATAATCTTTACAAAATTCACAATATTTTGTTTTGCTATATCACTTTTACATAACTCAAACTGATATCAAATAATATTCAAGAATGCAGTGTTAGGTTAATGAAACTTGAAGAACCTTGAATATTCCATCTACATAAAGGAACAAAAAAATTTACCAGAGGATATTTCAAAGACACAATAAGATTTAATTTTGTAGCTCTTTTAACAGTCCATTCAGTTCAGCTATCTTTTTCTCTGTATCTCGTTGGATTTTAATTTTCTTGGCTTTAATTTCAGCCCTCTTTTTCTGAGATGGTATTTGTTTAGATTCTTTCTCAATAAGTTTTTTCTTTCCTAACTCTTCATGATAATAACTTTGAGCATTTCGGGCTGCAAGTATCATTTGCTTTGACACATTCAACTTAAGTAAACCGCCAGCATCGCTGACGGCATCATAAACTGTCCGCAAAGCAATCACAGACTTTTCCTGCATGTTCTTGATGAGCATAGCTTTGTTAACACCAAAACCATTCTCAACAGTTGCATTTTCATGCGACATAATAAGCACATTTTTTAAAAATGTAAAATAAGTTCAGATAGTTTGTGTTGCTGTCCATCAGTGAACAATAGAAAACATCTAATCTATCACTCTGCTGATTGAATTCCAACATTTCCTTTTTCATGTGGGGAGATGCAATGAATGTACAAATTCTGCTTTTACTTTATTGGCAGTGACTGTTGTAATTTGATTGGAAACCACAAAAACATTTAAGGCAACTTCTGGCCTTTCAACGCAGAGAGAATCTGAAGTTGAAATAAGGTTAGTAGACAGGCTGCTAATACTCCTAACAAGCTTAAAACATAGTGGATTCCTTTCCATTAACTTCAGAGTCCAGTCCTTTTCTGTAAAAAGGAACGACACTTATTCTTAAAACTCAACTTCACGGTATCTGAAGTTTTACCTTCATGAAGGCTGTGCTTTGCAGCAAAACCAATGTTCACATCTGTAATGGATAAAAGATTAGATTTTTGGTTTGTACTGAAAGATTTGGTTTTATCACTAAGAGGGATTGGAATGGAGTAGACAAAAGGTCTAGCAGTTTAAACTTCTAGAAAACCAGCTTTATTTAACATGGGAATTTCAAATTTTCCTTACTTTTTAAATCAGAAAAATTTCCCTGACTATCCCTCTGGAATTTCAAATTTCCATGACTTTTTCAGGTTTTTCAGGTTTAAAGACACCCTGAAATAATTACAGTTGTATGAAATAAATTATTAGTAGGGCCTGGACTTTGATGACTTTTGCATATTTTGCATTTTTAGAGCTTTTTGCCTTTTTAATGCATTTGTAGGCATTTTTCAGCCTTTTTCGAAATTCTTTTGGCATTTTGGGAGGAATTTTGCAATTTAGCGCATTTTTTGTCACTTTTCTGCATTTTCTTTCTTTTTTTTATGTACAGTTCGAATGATGCTCAGGGTCGTCCTGTTGTCAACATCATAATAGGGACACTTGAGCCAGATTGCCCTGGCAAAATATTTTTGCTGAATACGGAGATCATAGAGACAGTGAATCACTCAGGGATCTGCCAATTATTTGACAAATCCTTATTTCTTTTATGGCCTGGTGGTATACAACATAACGAAATCCTTCTGTTTTTGACTGATGCTGCCCTGTATATGGGTAAAGCAGGAAAATCAATTAAACGATTTTATCCCAAGTTGGTGCATGTCACTTGCCTTGCCCATGTGTTACATTGCGCTGCCGAAGAAATCCATGCAGATTATCCTAATATTGATTGAATTGTATCAAATGTTAAAAAAATATTCCTAAAAGCACCATATCGCATAGTGTTTCAAATCTCAAGCTCCTAGCCTAGCCTTACCACCACAGCCAGTAATAACATGTTGGGGGACATGTTATATAAATGCATGCATATATTATAGTGGCAATTTCCAGCCTGTGAAGTCTATAGTAAATGGTTTTCAAACTGGTGATGCCGCTTCAATTCAAATTGCCCAACACGTGTTCTTGGAAGATAAAACAGAAGGAAATCTAGCATAAATTAAATCAAACTTCGGCATTTTGGCCTCAACGATTACATGTTTAGAAAAATAGGGTATGGAACTCATCAATGTGATCACTTACGTTGAAAAAGCAAGCCAAGTTCTTAAAGGAGCCAAAGGCAAGGTTGGACAATCTATCTTTGCCAAATCAAACAATGTTCTGAAAAAGAACATTGGATTCCAGACTTCGAAGAAAATCTCACATATATTAAATGGAGAAACGCACAGTTTTGAAATAGAGGAAGAACTAGCTGTAAGTGAAGCTGTTTTTTTCAAGTATGCCCCTGTCCCATCCGTTGATGTCGAGAGATGTTTCTCGAGATATAAAAACCTACATACAGATAATAGACGTTCACTTACCTTCGAAAACATTAAGATGCACTTTATAATTCAGTACAGTTATGATGCACTTACATGAAGAAAGACTTTCAGTGAACAACCAAATAAAATTCATATGGCATGATATGGGATTGGTTTGTATCGTTCTTTTTTTTTTTTTTTCTTATGCAGTTACTAGTTGTTTTTTTACAATTAATATTTATTTTAAAGAACAGAAATATAATTTATCAATTATTTTAAGACATTACAATAATTTTTGGCAAAATTTACTGTAAGAACTGTTCTAAGTATGTTTTCTTTTAAACATTTTAAGGGCATTTTTTTTTTTCATTTTATGGGCATTTTTGCAATTTTTAAGGGCATTTTCTGCTATTTTTAAATGCATTTATAAGGAACTTTTCGGTCATCAAACTCTGGGCCCTAATTATTATCATTAAAGATCATCAATTTTCTGTCTCCTATGGCTTGGTGTGAGAATAACATGACTAATGACTGGAACAGCCTATCTGGCAGTGATGTCAACTGGTAGGTACTCATAAGATCTCAACAGACAAATTATTCCAAAGACAATAGATAAAGTAGCTAAACAGTTTCTTATGTTAATGTTTCTCACAGAAAGTCATAGGAGATAGCCAGATTGTTATTATAAGAGGCAGGAAAGCATTTCTCTGGGGCTATGTGATCTGCAAAGTAATTCCACTCCCTTCCAGTTAAGGCATGAAACTGGAATAACTTGCTTCCATGTTTAGAAAGCGTGTACAACAAGCAAAAATACATGCTCTCGTCAAAGAAGGCAATCATATTCTCACAGCATAATCAATTGACTAATGGTCATCTTCAAGACTTAATACAACTAACTTCAGCTTCATTAAAAACTGACTTAGAAGAACTTATAAAAACTTGTATATAACCACCAAGTGTTCAGATTAGTTTTTTTTTATGTGCTTTATCAATAACTAATTGATTTCCCTAACACTTCTCCCATACTTTCACGTTAATTTTCCAATCACAAATTAATTTTTTGTGATTGGAAAATGGTCTTGGACCTCAAGGACCTAGATAGAAGTTTGTCATCTTTGATTTACTGAATGAACTAGAACAACATCTGTTCCCACAGGCCAAGATCATCAGCAGAATTTAATCCAGTCCTGCATAAATAATGGAGGCTAATTTTCCATGCAACTACTGATCATGAGTAAATGAAAAATTTACCACATAACTAAATGCTATATATAATAGTACAGGCCACAGTAGGGCTCATACCTTATTGCACAGGTGAGCTAAAAACTTCAGCCTCCACTTGAAGAAAGTACGAATGGCAAAAGTTTCTTCACTGAAATAAAAATCTACCTTTATCTTTTATTTAAAAGGCTACATAACTACATCTCCACACAATCATCTCTTACTTCAATACATTTTTTCCAATGCGCCAATATTTTTCAAAGTTTGTCCTTATAAAATTCAGGATTTTCTTTCTAAACCCACTGGTGTCAGATGTGAAGTGATTACCTCTCACATATTCCTTTAATTTACGGAACAAACAGAAATCACTAGGAGCAAGATCTGGTCTTATACTGAAGATATGGCAGCAAAGTAAACCCCAAGTATTCTATGGTGGTAACTGTGGTAATTCTTGTGTAAAAGGCTTAGTGTTGTTGTGTTGGAGAAGCATTTAACCACTCTGCCCTACTTTCCTTCGGATATGAGTTTTCAGTTTCCTCATAGTTTCAATGCAATGTTCAGAATTTATTGTAACCTCATTTTTTCACAAAATCAGAAGTCCTTCACTATTCCAAAAAGCAGACATGACCTTCACCGGCTGAGGCTTATGTTCTGACAATCAGTTGGTCACTAAAATTTGCTTTCTCCCAGTTCTTCTTCAACACAACATCCATGAAAACAAAAAATGAAGGTCACTCAAAATCTTATTCATAATTTATAAGTTTTTGCTTTACTTTATCATATCAATAATAGAGATAAATAACTATCGTGTTGTTAAATATGAACACATTTTTATGTAAAAAGGTTTTACAACACTAAGTCCTCATCTCCCTGATTCTTTGTGTTTGAACTGATATCCAATATACAAACAATGCTAGAAGTTTTTTGTTTTTGTTTTGGGAAGTTTTAACAACCACCACGAGCAACTCAATGGGCTATAAGCAGTCACCCGTTCCTAATTTAGGGCCAGTGGTTCCAGTCTGAGTTCGAATTCTGACATCCATGCCTCGTCAGAATTCGAACTCAGACCCATCTCAAACAAATGAACAGAAGCTAACGTTTAGACCACTGGGTTGGTGAATGCTAGATGTACACCTTACATTTCATTAGGCTCTGCTGGACAACTAAAAGAATAAAGCACATGACAGGAACCATTAGTAGAACTATCACATTCCACAAAAGGTAAGCCTGTTAAACTTTCCAGTTCCTTCAGGTTTCAATCTTTAAAGCAGCAAGTAATTTTTTAATTTTTTTAATTGATTGTTTAACGACCACCACCGTGAGCAACTCAATGAGCTATAAACAGTCGCCCGTCCCTAATTTAGGGTCACTGGTTCCAGGGAAGGGAGAGAGCCAGTGTCGTAAGACAAACACAACATCCATGCTTCACCAGGATTCGAACCCGGACCCCTTTCGGACGAATGATCAGAGGCCATCGCCTTAGGCCACTGCGCCACCGGGGCGGCAGCAAGTATTAGAGAATCTACAAAGAAAGCTCAATGCTATTAATGAACTACATAAACTGCAAAACAAAACTGAGAATATGACAGTAGAAATAGATATATGTAGAACTGGCACACACTGCTACACAGGAAGAGATCAACTATCACCCACTATATAATAACACAAAAATTCTGACAAAAGATCAGTTAGCCCCCTAGAAATCTACGGCAAGTGAGTCAGCTACAGGATATAATTGCGCAGAGGCCACGGGCCTAAAACACCGGATAGAAATTAAAACGAACTTCAAGTTGTAAAGCTACCATTAAATCTCAACCAGCTGACCCCAAGCATTCAAATATGACACACAATACTGACAATAAAACATCCATCTTCATAAATATACGATCAATCAAACCTTAATCATACGATTCTCGCGGTTCATCAAGTTTTGTTTACTACCCTTTAAATCCTAGTCAGGAGTGCGAAACATCTATATGAAGGATACTTAAAAATGGAAACAATATTTTCAAATATAAGGTAATCTATAAAACATCAATAACCTATTTCCTCCTATTTGAATTCCTCGTACGTCTCAAGAGATATAAACAAATAAAATGTCCTATAGAACAAAACAGTACATACATTAAACATACTTCGGTAGTTATTCCTGAAATTTACGCAGCTGTAGCAAAGTCTATTTAAATGGCAACATATAACACTGTAATTTAGCAAATAAACAAAATGCAGAAAGCTTTAGCACCGTAATCATTACAGAAAAATATAAAATATGTTACTTGCCCCAGATAATGTGACAATTAAAGGAATCATTCCGGCCATGTAACATCCGATTAACATTGCCGATGACAAAAATAGTAAAACCAAAATTTCATTCATGATGATCTCCTTAGTGCAGGATTTAAGATATATTTATGGATGATTATCAGTCTTCAGCCCACTTTGAATCACCTAATCATCCTACGACACATCACCAACTGCTCCAGTGGATCAACGTACCACCAAACTCGACCGCGAACACCAAACAACCATGACACCTGACGGTTCGAACAATTCTTTGGTTTGAACGAGCTGCCATTCCGTTTTAGCACGAAAAGGAAACCGCACCACAAAAACGAAGGTCGTCGAACTCATTGCATGGCACTGGAACGTACCAATGAATGGCAATTAAAAAACAACAATAAAAGTTATCGCTTATAAAAAAGAAAGTTAAATTGTAAAAGAGAAAAATAAATTCGTGTTCATCATGAATATTTTCCAACTGCTGCTTTAGGTGGCACATCATGATGTCTTCATCTACAAAGCATGCGATCCAGGCATTCCTAATCACACAGTCAAAAATTATTTTAAATTTTTATGAAAACGAAAAAAAAAATTCGTGGTTTAAAACTTTAAATGTCATGTTAGTAGAACGAAAGCAGAAGTATTACCCCGTAGTTTTGGTAGGGGCGGGAGTCTGGTGTACCTTACATGGGCGCCCATATACGGGGGGCACGAGGGGATATTTGCCCTTCCCTGGAAATCGGATCATACCCATTCTGTAATCGGATCATACCCATTCAGGTATTCCAGAGATTTTCATCATAACACCAATTCGTATTGCTAATTTTTCTGTAGAACTTCTGAATGCGGGTTTATGAAAAAAAAAAAGAGGAAAAACGTAGGAAATGTACAGTAAAAAAGTAGCAATTAAATTTCCAACTGCATGTTAGAAAACAGCGTACATGCGCTTGCAGTGTGAGAAAATATGAAAAGCGAAGAAATGGAAAATATATCATTCTCTGCCACGGCTACTCACAAGTGGACAAAGATCTTTCGAAAATCTTCCCAAAAATTTGTGTTCAGGGTATTTTTTCATTCCTGATGACCAGTTAAATAGTCTCTGGGGTTTCGTGGGACATGTGATACAAATGGTCAAGCCGCCCCGGTGGCGCAGTGGTCTAAGGCGTTGGCCTCTGATCATTCGTCCGTAAGGGGTCCGGGTTCGAATCCCGGTCAGGCATGGATGTTGTGTTTGTCTTACGGAACTGGCTCTCTCCCTTCCCTGGAACCAGTGACCCTAAATTAGGGACGGGCGACTGCTTATAGCCCATTTGAGTTGCTCACGGTGGTCGTTAAACCTCCAATCAAAAAAAAAAAAAAAAAAAAAAAAAAAAATGGTCAAAATGATCAAAAGAACGACAAAGAAATTTACTTATTGTCTTAACAAGTTGTCTAATTTCATTTATCCGTCTATTTTATGTAGTTTTGGGGATTTCTGGTTTCTAATTAAATTTATGTGTTGAGAGTATGCTAAAAACAGTTAAATGACAAGAAGGCACAGTGAAAATTTGCATATGGTGTTTATGTACGCGATTTGTAGTTACAATTTCTGTTTGCCGCCTCCTGAAAACTAAGCTATGGGTGCCCATGGTAATTTACCTTACTAAGTGAATAAGGATGTAGCAGACACGTGACTCTCAGCATGGCAACGAGCCTTAGCAACGTAAGTGAAGGACCAAGGTACTTAAGAGGAGAGGTAGGTCCAATCGCCTTTGTTTCCGTGCCGCCGGCGAGCTGTCACCCTACGAGCTGGAATGTGACGTCACAGTGGCCATAAACAGGGCCATAAACGATCTCTTGAGCATTCGGAGCAACGAGATAGAAATACGTAGAGCGCTTACGTCGGGGAACGGGTGAAGCCACCGGAAACAAGTGGCAGCCATGTTTGATGAGGTACAGAACGATTTCCGTTCCGTGTTAAGCAAGGGAGTTTTCGTAATATATGGTTTGATGTTAAATAAGGATATAACTCAGAAATGTTGTTATAAACACCTAGGGGTGAGACTAAAACTTTAACATATCAAATAACACTTTTCATTGTTAGTTGACAGCAATAGTGTTTTTTTTAAAAAAATGATATTTTAATGGATGCAGCTTGCTGTCGTTGAATAAAATCTCATGCCGTAATTTTTTGACATTTCACAAATTTTTTGGAGCAAATTTTCAGTGAAATATAAGTCAGCGGTAATAGAGTAAATGAAAAAAAAAAGAAATACAAAAATAAAAAATACAGTTGCAGTCAATCCGCAATTTCGGTAAAAATTTTAGATATTCGTGGGTCATCACCATGAGAATGCTGAATCATCCCACAGCTTATCACTCCAAATACATAGACGCCAAATATTTTATGAGAGTTTTAAATGAAAAAAAAAAAGTTCGAAGAAAAACGGAAAGCAAACAATGAGTTTACACAGCCAAGAGGTACCAATATTAAAATACTTTTACCAACTGCCCCTATCTTATATAATCAGAAGAAAACTACTACTTACCTGGTTTTTATTTAATAAAAATTAAAAGTCCTTAGCACTGGGCATGTTTCTAATTTGTTTGTTATCCTTGACATTCGACAACACAGATCTGTAAGCCTTATTCGTGGGTAGGCAAGGCAATTGTGGTAACTTGACCATAATAAAGGTATCTCCCAGCACATACACTAAATACTTAACACAATATAATTCTCACTCTCTCTCTCTCTCTCTATGTATATATAAGACCCAGAAGAATACCCCATGGGAGATGAATGGATGAAATTCGAAATCATGCAGGAGTGACACGAAGGAGACAGGCTCAAGACAGACAACTGTGGAAGAAACTTGGGGAAGCCTTCATCCAGCAGTGGATTGATAATGGTTGATGTTATACATTTATCAGTAAAAAGAAGTAAAAAAGCACACTCATGTAGTAATTAAAATACGTCAACACTGCACCTTGCTACAGGAATCAGACGTAGTAGAAATAAACATAGAATTAACCAGAAGTAACCCACTTTCATGGTTCTAAACAAAAATGACATGGAATAAAACAACTCAGGAACCCTAAACCACTCTTCAGGGAGAGACATCTGGAGCCCCGAAGTTAAATCATAGCTTAGGTGTTACCGAAAAACCCCCAGAAGATCCCATGGGAGATGGGTGGATGAAATTCGAAAGCATGTCGGAGTAACATGGAGGAGATAGGCTTAAGACATACGATTGCGGAAGAAACTTGGGGAGACCTTCATCCAGTAGTGGATTGATAATGGTTGACAATGATGATCATCATCATCATTGTCAACCATTATCAATCCACTGCTGGACGAAGGTCTCCCCAAGTGTCCTCCACAACGGTCTGTCTTGTGCCAGTCTCCTCCATGTCACTCCCGCATACTTTCGAATTTCATCCACCCATCTCCCATGTGGTCTTCTTCTGGGTCTTTTCCTGTCCCTTGGAATCCAATCTAAAATTTCGGCTGTCCATCGATGGTCTGTCCTTCTGGCAGTATGTCCAGCCCATTGCCATTTCAGGGATTTAACTCTGATCATGATGTCTTCCACTCTTGTCATTTTTCGGATCCACGTGTTCCTCTTCTTATCTCTCCTGGTAACACCAAGCATGCACCTCTCCATGCATGCTTCTTTGAGTTGTCTGCAGCCTTTGTATGTCTCTTTTAGCTAAGGTCCACGTCTCTGCACCATACGTAAGCACTGGAAGGATGCATTGATCAAACACTTTTCTTTTAAGACATAATGGCATATTGCTCTTGAAAATTATGCTGTTTCTTCCAAAAGCTCTCCAGGCAAGTTTTGTACGCCGATTAATTTCTTCATGAATGTGACCCTCACTTGATATCTGCTGTCCAAGATAAACGTACGTGTCTGTTATCTCCAGCTTTTCTCCATCAATCGATAAATCTTCATTTCTTGTAAAAGCATTGAACATCACTTTTGTCTTCTGAAAGTTCATTTTTAATCCCACTTCTTTACTCTTGTCAGCAAGTTCCTGGATCATACTCTGTAGCTCTGATGATGTAGTTGCAAAAATGACTATGTCATCAGCAAAACGAAGGTGGGTTAGATAATCTCCATTAATCTTTATCCCTTTGTTTTCCCAGTTCAGTGATTGAAAGACATTTTCCAATGTGGCATTAAAGAGCTTCGGAGATATGGTGTCACCTTGTCGCACTCCTTTTCCAATTTTTATGTGTGTTGTATTTTCAAACAGCCGAATCTTTGCACTTGCATTTTCATAGATGTTATTAATAATATTAATGTATCCATCTTCAATACCGCAGGATTTCAGAGCCATTGCAACTGCTGATGGTTTCACCGAATCAAAGGCTTTTTCATACTCGATAAAAGCCATGCACAATGGAAGTTCATATTCCCTCGCTCTTTCAATTAATTCTCTCAGTACGTGGATATGATCTATTGTGCTGTAGCTACTCCTGAATCCAGCTTGTTCTCTCGGTTGAGCCATGTCCAGTGTCACCTTCAAGCGGTGTGAAAGAACTTTAGTGAAGATTTTATAAACCACTGATAGGAGCCTGATAGGTCTGTAGTTCCTGAGATCCTCAATGTCACCTTTTTTATGTAGCAAGATCATTGTAGCGTTGTTCCAATCCTCAGGAATTTTCCCTTCAATAAGGCATCGAGTGAGAATTTGGGCGAGTACTGTTTCGATTTATCCACTTGCTTCTTGTATGATGTCTACAGTAATTCCATCTTCTCCTGGAGCTTTTCCCTGCTTCATGTTCTTGATTGCATGTGCAACTTCTGCTGGAAGGACTGGAAGAACTCTGGTACTGGTACCTTTCATGATGTCTGGAGTACATGTATCATCCCTTTCATATAATTTGGAGTAGAAATCTTTCACTCTTGTCAAAATTTCGCCTCTATTTCTTGTTACAGAACCATCTTCTTTTCTCAGTGCCATAATCTGTTTTTTTCCCTTACTGAGATGTCCCTTTGCTATCTTTAGGCTTTGGTTGTTTTCAATTGCTTTCCTTACTAGTTCACAGTTGAATTTCCTTACGTCTTCAGTGATACTTTTTCGTACTGTCTTGCATAGCTCTATATATTCCACTTTGGAAGTCACATCTCCTTTAGTTGTCCTCATCACTCTTCTTTTTTGCATCAACATTTTGGTTTTTCCTGATAATTTGTTCACATACAATTTGTTCTTAGACCCAGCTAATTTTGTTGCTGTTTCCATAAGAGCTTTGGTTACTTTTCTGTTAACTTCAGAAATATCCACTTCTTCCGATGTTAGGCCTTCTAAAGCAGAGAACCTGTTCTTCAGTTCCAATTTGAAGGTATTATGGTGTTTTTTAAGGTTGGTTATGTCAATACATTTTGTTTGTCTTATGAGCTTGCTACGTTCGAGTTTAGTGTTGAGGTGCATATTACATCTCACCAATCTATGGTCACTACCTGTGTTGAACTTGTTTAGCACACTGCAGTCTTCTATGACGAATTTTTTGTTACACATAATAAGATCAATTTCACTTGTCGTCCCATTTGGATGTCTCCATGTCCATTTCCTGTGTGGCTTTTTCTTGAAAAAGGAGTTCAAGATGGAAAACCCTTCTGCCTCTGCAAACTCTACGATGGTATTTCCACGCTGGTTTCTGTTGCCGTGACCGAATTTACCTACTGAAGTTTCATTCTGTTGCCGTTGCCCTATTTTTGCATTGAAATCTCCCATAATTATCTTCAAGTGCTGCTTACCTTTATTATTTAGATCACGAATTTCCTCATAAAATTCTTCAATTTCTTCTTCAGCATGACTTGTGGTGGGTGCATAAGTTTGAATAATCTGAGCCTGGTATCTTCTCGAGAGTTGCATAACGAGTCGTGCAGCTCTGTCAGAGGAACTTTCAACTTCTACAACTTTATCCTTCAGTTTCTTGTTTATTATAAATCCAACACCACTAGTTCTGCCAGTATCTGTCCCACGATAGTAGAAGAGATGTCCACTTTTCAGTTCGATGAGATCTTCTCCTTTTCTCTCCTTACCTCACTTAGCCCGACGATGTCCCACTTGATCCTTTGTAGTTCCTCTTCCAATTCAAGAAGCCTTGAATCAGAAGATAGGGAGCGTCCGTTATATGTAGCCAAGGTCAGCATCAGATGGCAGCCTAGTCCGGTCCTCCGGGGATTCTTAGCACCCTCTGCCTTCATGTCGCACTGGCCGCTGCCTTGGCCAGGTACATTCCAGCTGCCGGAGACTGAGGGCCAAGATTTAAGTTGTGGAGTCATTTTGGAGGGGTTTGGCCATAACTCACCACGCTGGCCAAGCGGGTTGGTGAGTGTGGGATAGCATTTCCTCTAATCCCGATGGTATAGTTATACCGCTATTGGCGGTCGTCAGAGCCTCTTTAGTGGGAACAGGATATACCACGAGAAGGCGGGGTTGACATTTGTCAAGGAGAGGCTGTGATGTTACGCATCACCTGACCTTACATCCCACAATGATGATAATGATATATATATTGATTATATACAGTATACATATATTGTAATAATAATAGTTGTCAATGATGATGATATATATATATCATCATTGTCAACCATATATATATAGCATAATCATTGTCAACCATATATATATATATATATATATATATATATATATATGGTTGCCACGTTCAAGGCAACCTGAACGTGGCAAGCTCATAAGACAAACAAAATGTATTGACATAACCAACCTTAAAAAACACCATAATACCTTCAAGTTAGAACTGAAGAACAGGTTCTCTGCTTTAGAAGGCCTAACATCGGAAGAAGTGGACATCTCTGAAGTTAACAGAAAAGTAACCAAAGCTCTTATGGAAACAGCAACAAAATTAGCTGGGTCTAAGAACAAATTGCATGTGAACAAATTATCAGGAAAAACCAAAATGTTGATGCAAAAAAGAAGAGAGATGAGGACAACTAAAGAAGATGTGACTTCCAAAGTGGAATATATAGAGCTATGCAAGACAGTAAGAAAAAGTATCACTGAAGACGTAAGAAAATTCAACTGTGAACTAGTGAGGAAAGCAATTGAAAACAACCAAAGCCTAAAGATAGCAAAGGGACATCTCAGTAAGGGAAGAAAACAGATTATGGCACTGAGAAAAGAAGATGGTTCTGTAACAAGAAATAGAGGCGAAATTTTGACAAGAGTGAAAGATTTCTACTCCAAATTATATGAAAGGGATGATATATGCACTCCAGACATCATGAAAGATACCAGTACCAGAGTTCCTCCAGTCCTTCCAGCAGAAGTTGCACATGCAATCAAGAACATGAAGCGAGGAAAAGCTCCAGGAGAAGATGGAACTACTGTAGACATCATACAAGAAGCAAGTGGAGAAATCGAAACAGTACTCGCCCAAATTTTCACTCGATGCCTTAATGAAGGAAAGATTCCTGAGGATTGGAACACCGCTACAATGATCCTGCTACATAAGAAAGGTGACATTGAGGATCTCGGAAACTACAGACCTATCAGCCTCCTATCAGTAGTTTATAAAATCTTCACTAAAGTTCTTTCACACCGCTTGAAGGTAACACTGGACATGGCTCAACCGAGAGAACAAGCTGGATTCAGGAGTGGCTACAGCACAATAGATCATATCCACGTGCTGAGAGAACTAATTGAAAGAGCGAGGGAATATCAACTTCCATTGTGCATGGCTTTTATCGATTATGAAAAAGCCTTTGATTCGGTGAAACCATCAGCAGTTACAATGGCTCTGAAAACCTGCGGTATTGAAGATGCATACATTAATATTATTAATAACATCTATGAAAATGCAAGTGCAAAGATTCGGCTGTTTGAAAATACAACACACGTAAAAATTGGAAAGGGAGTGAGACAAGGTGACACCATATCTCCGAAGCTCTTTAATGCCACATTGGAGGGTGTCTTTCAGTCGCTGAGCTGGGAAAACAAGGGGATAAAGATTAATGGAGATTATCTAAGCCACCTTCGTTTTGCTGATGACGTAGTCATTTTTGCAACTACCCCATCAGAGCTTCAGAGTATGATCCAGGAACTTGCTGACAAGAGTAAAGAAGTGGGATTAAAAATGAACTTTCAGAAGACAAAAGTGATGTTCAATGCTTTTACAAGAAATGAAGATTTATCGATTGATGGAGAAAAGCTGGAGATAACAGACACGTACGTTTATCTTGGACAGCAGATATCAAGTGAGGGTCACATTGATGAAGAAATTAATCGGCGTACAAAACTTGCCTGGAGAGCTTTTGGAAGAAACATCATAATTTTCAAGAGCAATATGCCATTATGTCTTAAAAGAAAAGTGTTTAATCAATGCATCCTTCCAGTGCTTACGTATGGTGCAGAGACGTGGACCTTAACTAAAAGAGACATACAAAGGCTGCAGACAACTCAAAGCAGCATGGAGAGGTGCATACTTGGTGTAACCAGGAGAGATAAGAAGAGGAACTCGTGGATCCGAAAAATGACAAGAGTGGAAGACATCATGATCAGAGTTAAATCCCTGAAATGGCAATGGGCTGGACATACTGCCAGAAGGACAGATCATCGATGGACAGCCGAAATTTTAGATTGGATTCCAAGGGACAGGAAAAGACCCAGAAGAAGACCACATGGGAGATGGGTGGATGAAATTCGAAAGTATGCAGGGGTGACATTGAGGAGACTGGCACAAGACAGACCGTTGTGGAGGAAACTTGGGGAGACCTTCGTCCAGCAGTGGATTGATAATGGTTGACAATGATGATGATGATGATGATATATGGTTGACAATGATGATATATATAGCATTATCAATCCACTGCTGAATAAAGGTCTCCCCAAGTTTCTTCCACAATTGTCTGTCTTGAGCCTGTCTCCTCCATATTACTCCGGCATGCTTTCGAATTCCATCCACCCATCTCCCATGAGTCTTCTGTCCCTCGAAAACCAGTTCAAAATTTCAGTCGTCCATCGGTGGTCTGTTCTTCTGGCACCATGTCCAGCCCATTGCCATTTCAGTGATGTCACTCTATCTCTCTCTGTATATATATTCTTTGAGTTGTCTGCATTCTTTGCATGTCTTTTTTTGGTATCAAAAGAAAAATATTTCTATATATCCTGCTTTTCTTTTTTAGTTAAGGTCATACATACAGTATATATATATATATATATATACACACACACACCTGGTTATGATGTCGCCCACCCTCTGTTTTTCTCTATATATATATATAAAACATTACGTATAAACATTACTTACCTTTTTCCTGTATTTTTTATTCTGTCAGTTTACTTTCCGATGTATTTTAACAGCAGGAATAGTGACCTTTTTTTGATGAAAATTATTTTATTTATGTATTTACATATGTTTATTTGCTATGTATTATTAACTATCTTCCAAGGCTTATCCGTAAGAAAAAGAATTGAAAATAATTATTCTTAAGTGCAGTTTAAATAAACTTGGTGACCTAATATATGTTGTAGTCAGATATATATATATGTATATATCACTTCTGTAACTACCCTGTGACTTAGGTATAGACAGACATTGGGGCAATATGATGCTCCAAATGGTATTTACAGTTAGCAACACCAGTACCGAGTAGCTAAAAATAGTTTTATGTACTTTTTCAACCTAAAAAGACATAATTTTTGGTATAAAAAAAAAATCTTTCTACACATCCTGCTTTTAATATCTGGGCAGGTAAATTTTCTCTGGGAATGTATTATTTTAGATATTATTCAAGCTCTGGGCTGAGTGACCAAAAAATTCAGATTATGGACTTTAATTTTTTTATGGGACAAAAAATTGTATTTTTTGTTTGTTTCAGTATTAAGTATTTAATATTTTTTATTTGCACTTTCATATTTTACTTTTTTTTTTTAAGAAGCCTAGTTTTTTGTTGTCCCAAAGCTGACATTTTGTAGTTTTCACCTGATATTTGTACACATTTTGGCAATTCTTAAGATGTACTGCACATAGTTTTTTTTTGTTTCAATTTTAAGGGCGCAACCTCTTATTAATATGAAGTGAGAAATTAACAACTACTGATTAGCATTCATGATGTGCAGAAAGTTTGGCGAGCAAATGTTTATGTTTTGTGTTGTTATTTTGTGGGTTCCTTCAGCAGTCTTGCTGGAAATACAAGTGCGTCTGATTTGTATTTTAGAGAAATACAGGCACAACTTGTTCAATTCAAAGAAAGATTGATTTACGTGAGTGATATTTGTTCAATACTAACCTCTCATATATATGGTTGATGCAAAAGGAATAACTGGAAATTTATACATGGACATACTGACTGTACATTCATCATGAATCAGAGGTCACATTCTTCAAAAAAAAAAAAAAAAAAAAACCCACCACCTATCACGCAAAAATCAAATGCAAGTAGTTATTACAAAATGTTGCTAGTCCCTTTCTTTTGTATTATTCCATAATTTTTTTCAATTGTCATTTCATAACCGTTTGTGCCAGTTTTCATAAATATTTTATGTTGTTTGCATTTTTGAGGTACCATTGTACTCCCTGTTTCCTATTTTCAGTTTTAAATCAATATTGCCTGTATTTTTGCTACCCAAATACCACACACACATTGTACTAACACATTCACAAATAAAGAGTATTCTGTCAAGAAATTTTCAAGCTCTCCACTCTCACTTTGTTGCAGTAATACTACAAATTAATCACTAATCAGAGACAAATGCCTAGAACATAAGCTGGGTGACCCTGTGCTTTAAGGTAAAATACTAGATTGTTTCCTGACAGGTGTCAGCAAGCAATAAATTTATATTACCAATCACAATTATTACTTCTGCAATTTAAGTAACCATAAATTGATTGCTTTACCAGTATTTGCTATCTAATGGGCATTATCCATGGGTACATGATCTTTATCACATAAAAAGAAATTGCTGCTTCCTAAGATTTTGAAATATTTGTTGTCTTGTCAGACAAGTTGCATGTACACTGTACAGATTCTAGAATATATATGCAAATGCCATTTGCAAGACATCCTCAGTATATTGAAAAAAACAAAACATTTACATATTTAGAAATTGTACCCAAAAAGCCTCAAAGTTGGTAACCCACAGTTAACCTCAGCTTCCCAGAGTAAACATCATTCAGTTTTCACATTGAGTACGACTGTTTACAAAATATAAGAAATAAAAAGTCTTAAGATAACACAGATATTGAAATGGCTTATCTGCTGGTTTAATCACCAGCTACACGGAGTAGATGTTTTATTTTTTGTGTTTGATTAACTGAGCATTTACAGCTCAACCTTATTTTAAAATGCTTACTTGTGAAATGTAGTTAAACAATCCTTGTTCCTTTTATTCTTACAATCAAAAGCTGCGCAGTAATATGGCATTTTAAATATCAACAATGTGCTGATAATTGTGATTATTCACGAAACTGTAGCACTAAATTTGTAATGAAGCATAACACGATCGCCGAACAGCTGAAAGAACCGAGGTGACTCCTTGACACACGCAGAATTTGTACCTCATCAAAGATGGCAGGCTCTCCCCGCGTTGGCTTCAGCTGCCTCGGCAGAGAACCAATCACAGAAGCACTCTATGTATTTCTATCTCGTTGATTCGGAGTCATTCGGAGCTTGTGCTGTAGTGTCGATTTCTCGCTGCATTTCTTTGTCAATTTTAGCCCTGCTTTGTCGTTTCATTCATTTTTATTTTTTTTTCATTTGTTTTCTGTGTATAACTATCTCGAAAATACCTGGATACGCTGTTGCACTTTATCGTAATAACAGTTCAAAGGAAAGGAAGTTAGATGTTACATACCATGTTTTCCTGCAGGATAGAGATTTCTTAAAGAAATGGGTAGCGAAATGCTGTCGAAAGGATGTATTCGATGCAAAGAAAGCACGAATGTGTTCAGAACACTTTGATGGCTCGAAGTAAGAGCGAGATCTTATAAATGAATTGCTGAACTTGCCTCCCAGAAAAAAACTGAGAAAAGATGCCGTGCCTACAAAAAATATGCCATAGCAGATGAAGGAGCAAACTTCTGTTCGAAGTGGACGGTTTAAGATCGGAGAGGTCAGAAAAAAAATGCACTAAATCGAATTGAAAGTATATCTCCAATTAAACGTCAAATCACAGGTCACAATGAAAGTGACATCATTCCTGACCAACATTTATCATACCGTCAACGTTATGTGAGAAGTGCGAATGTCTGAACAAAAATATAATGCAACTGAAGAGTGAAAATAATTCACTACCGGAAGAATTATCAAACGTAAGAAAAGAGTTGGCAATGGTAAAACAATGCTTTTGCCTCGAGAAAAGAAGCCTGGAAACGGAAATTAATATTATGAAACGCAAATGCAAGAATAGAAATTTGCTGAGCAACAGTGAAAGGTGGCATCATAAATTTGCTTGGCCATTATTTCACTGAAGTGCAAATTCAAACTCTTGTGTCAAAAAAGAGACCAGCAAAATGGAATGAAGAAGATGTAAGTCAAGCACTTGTTTTGCATGCTATTTCTCGAAAAGCATATCTTTTCATCAAAAATAAAATGCACATACTGCTTCCAAGCATTTCCTCTCTGAAACGGTGGTGTGGTAAATTTGTGTTACCGATGGTTTAATTGAGCCCGTTTTGAAGGTGATGAAAATGAATGCTATACACTTAACCGAATTCGACAAAGTATCAGTTTTATCTTTTGGTGAAATGAGCGTTGATTGCCAATATTGTTATGATGCTGCTGCTGTAGATAAAATTTTAGGACCGCATTGTAACGTTTTAGTAGTTATGCTGAGAGGCTTCTGGAAAGCTTGGAAACAACCATATACTGTATTATTTCTTTGATAAGCAGATGGATCAAAAGCTGTTAACTGACATAATGCGAGCCATTGAGCAATCGGATTATTTAGTGCATAGAGCAATCGTGTTATTTAGTGCTAATCTTGGAAGGGGGGTATCAAGGTTTGGAGGCAGCTTGGAATAACATTAACCTTGTCTTCTTTTCCAAATTTAGTAAAAGAAAATCGAAAAATATGGATGTTTGCCGATGTGCCCCATCGAATTAAACTTCTCCGAAATCATATATTTGATCGCGGAACACGCTGTAGTGTGGAACCATCACTCGCCAAATATTTGACCTATTGCTGGAACGTAATAACTCAGAATTAAAGGTGTTTCATAAAATAAAAAGGATCCACACAAATGTAAGAGGCCCCACGAGACAGAGAATTAGTTTTAGCGCCCCAGATGCAATCTAACAACGTGAGCAAGCTGTAGAGTACTTTTTCCTGAAAGAAAACAAATTGCTAATTTTATAAAGTTGGTAAATGACTGATTCGACGTAATGAAATGTAGGTTTCCCAGCTCCAAAGAGCCATTGCAGTGTGCTTTCGGGAAAAAAAGATATTTAGCAAAAATTTCATGTCATATTCCCGTTTTTTCGCAGTATATATATATATATATATATATATAAACCCCGCCTTCTCGTGGTGCATCCTGTTCCTACTAAAGGGGCTCTGACAACCGCCAATAGCGGTATAACTATACCATCGGGATTAGAGGAAATTCTATCCCACACTCACCAACCCGCTTGGCCAGCGTGGTGAGTTATGGCCAAACCCCTCCAAAATGACTCCACAACTTAAATCTTGGCCCTCAGTCTCCGGCAGCTGGAATGTACCTGGCCAAGGCAGCGGCCAGTGCGACATGAAGGCAGAGGGTGCTAAGAATCCCCGGAGGACCGGACTAGGCTGCCATCTGATGCTGACCTTGGCAACGTACAATGGACGCTCCCTATCTTCTGATTCAAGGCTTCTTGAATTGGAAGAGGAACTACAAAGGATCAAGTGGGACATCGTGGGGCTAAGTGAGGTAAGGAGAAAAGGAGAAGATCTCATCGAACTGAAAAGTGGACATCTCTTCTACTATCGTGGGACAGATACTGGCAGAACTAGTGGTGTTGGATTTATAATAAACAAGAAACTGAAGGATAAAGTTGTAGAAGTTGAAAGTTCCTCTGACAGAGCTGCACGGCTTGTTATCCAACTCTCGAAAAGATACCAGGCTCAGATTATTCAAACTTATGCACCCACCACAAGTCATCCTGAAGAAGACATTGAAGAATTTTATGAGGAAATTTGTCATCTAAATAATAAAGGTAAGCAGCACTTGAAGATAATTATGGGAGATTTCAATGCAAAAATAGGGCAACGGCAACAGAATGAAACTTCAGTAGGTAAATTCGGTCACGGCAACAGAAACCAGCGTGGAAATACCATCGTTGAGTTTGCAGAGGCAGAAGGGTTTTTCATCTTGAACTCCTTCTTCAAGAAAAAGCCACACAGGAAATGGACATGGAGACATCCAAATGGGACGACAAGTGAAATTGATTTTATTATGTGTAACAAAAAATTCGTCATAGAAGACTGCAGTGTGCTAAACAAGTTCAACACAGGTAGTGACCATAGATTGGTGAGATGTAAGATGCACCTCAACACTAAACTTGAACGTGGCAAGCTCATAAGACAAACAAAATGTATTGACATAACCAACCTTAAAAAACACCATAATACCTTCAAGTTGGAACTGAAGAACAGGTTCTCTGCTTTAGAAGGCCTAACATCGGAAGAAGTGGATATTTCTGAAGTTAACAGAAAAGTAACCAAAGCTCTTATGGAAACAGCAACAAAATTAGCTGGGTCTAAGAACAAATTGCATGTGAACAAATTATCAGGAAAAACGAAAATGTTGATGCAAAAAAGAAGAGAGATGAGGACAACTAAAGAAGATGTGACTTCCAAAGTGGAATATATAGAGCTATGCAAGACAGTAAGAAAAAGTATCACTGAAGACGTAAGAAAATTCAACTGTGAACTAGTGAGGAAAGCAATTGAAAACAACCAAAGCCTAAAGATAGCAAAGGGACATCTCAGTAAGGGAAGAAAACAGATTATGGCACTGAGAAAAAAAGATGGTTCTGTAACAAGAAATAGAGGCGAAATTTTGACAAGAGTGAAAGATTTCTACTCCAAATTATATGAAAGGGATGATACATGCACTCCAGACATCATGAAAGATACCAGTACCAGAGTTCCTCCAGTCCTTCCGGCAGAAGTTGCACATGCAATCAAGAACATGAAGCGGGGAAAAGCTAAAGGAGAAGATGGAATTACTGTAGACATCATACAAGAAGCAAATGGAGAAATCGAAACAGTACTCGCCCAAATTTTCACTCGATGCCTCAATGAAGTGAAGATTCCAGAGGATTGGAACACCGCTACAATGATCCTGCTACATAAGAAAAGTGACATTGAGGATCTCGGAAACTACAGACCTATCAGCCTCCTATCAGTGGTTTATAAAATCTTCACTAAAGTTCTTTCACACCGCTTGAAGGTAACACTGGACATGGCTCAACCGAGAGAACAAGCTGGATTCAGGAGTGGCTGCAGCACAATAGATCATATCCACGTACTGAGAGAACTAATTGAAAGAGCGAGGGAATATGAACTTCCATTGTGCATGGCTTTTATCGATTATGAAAAAGCCTTTGATTCGGTGAAACCATCAGCAGTTACAATGGCTCTGAAAACCTGCGGTATTGAAGATGCATACATTAATATTATTAATAACATCTATGAAAATGCAAGTGCAAAGATTCGGCTGTTTGAAAATACAACACACGTAAAAATTGGAAAGGGAGTGAGACAAGGTGACACCATATCTCCGAAGCTCTTTAATGCCACATTGGAGGGTGTTTTTCAGTCGCTGAGCTGGGAAAACAAGGGGATAAAGATTAATGGATATTATCTAACCCACCTTCGTTTTGCTGATGACGTAGTCATTATTGCAACTACCCCATCAGAGCTGCAGAGTATGATCCAGGAACTTGCTGACAAGAGTAAAGAAGTGGGATTAAAAATGAACTTTCAGAAGACAAAAGTGATGTTCAATGCTTTTACAAGAAATGAAGATTTATCGATTGATGGAGAAAAGCTGGAGATAACAGACACGTACGTTTATCTTGGACAGCAGATATCAAGTGAGGGTCACATTGATGAAGAAATTAATCGGCGTACAAAACTTGCCTGGAGAGCTTTTGGAAGAAACAGCATAATTTTCAAGAGCAATATGCCATTATGTCTTAAAAGAAAAGTGTTTGATCAATGCATCCTTCCAGTGCTTACGTATGGTGCAGAGACGTGGACCTTAACTAAAAGAGACATACAAAGGCTGCAGACAACTCAAAGCAGCATGGAGAGGTGCATACTTGGTGTAACCAGGAGAGATAAGAAGAGGAACTCGTGGATCCGAAAAATGACAAGAGTGGAAGACATCATGATCAGAGTTAAATCCCTGAAATGGCAATGGGCTGGACATACTGCCAGAAGGACAGATCATCGATGGACAGCCGAAATTTTAGATTGGATTCCAAGGGACAGGAAAAGACCCAGAAGAAGACCACATGGGAGATGGGTGGATGAAATTCGAAAGTATGCAGGGGTGACATGGAGGAGACTGGCACAAGACAGACCGTTGTGGAGGAAACTTGGGGAGACCTTCGTCCAGCAGTGGATTGATAATGGTTGACAATGATGATGATGATGATATATATATTACTCTATTTTGAAAAGTAGTTGGATGTTTGTACAATTTTTACTTAAAAACTATTTACTCAAAACTAGCTCTGTTATTTCAATTGAAAATTTACAGAGCACACGACACTTTCTGGGTTCACTCCGTAAGCGTTACAGCTTCGCTTATGGCCACCGTGACATCACAGCGCAGCGAAGAGAAGGGGAAAGACGGGCGGTTACGATGGGCCTACCTCTCCTCCTTCTAAGTACCTTGTGAAGGACAGCCAGCCCCGTTGAAATGATGGCGTCTTACTTTTAAACTTTAACTTCCGAGTACAAAATGCGGTATTTGGAAAAAAATTAAAGAGATGGAAGGAAAATATCCTTATGTGCTGAATGCAAGTATCTTAAAAGGTGATGCGAAAAGTTTTCCGAAAGTGCAAATAGTAAATATTTTTGAGTACTTCGTCTTTGGTCGAAGTGCCTTTACCGCAGAACAGTTCGAGACACATAAAAGTTTCGAAGCATATAACAATTTCTTGTCGTCGGTATTCTTTTACAGGGTAATTTAGTACGATAAAAAATTCTTGAGTAATCAGCAATTTATGGAGAAAATAGGTACTCTGCCTTAATAAGTAAAGTCCCCCCCCAGGTGCGGAGAACTAAGTAAAAAAAGATAGGTTTACTTTCTTTCCAGGAATCGCTAATTTTGGATAAAACTCATCCTTGAAAGGTTCTATGACTTTTTGAGCGTTTAACTCAACAAAAAGTGTTTAAGCCTGCGAAGCGATTTCCAAGCGTTAGAAAAATGAGTAAAATCTTTTTTTTTTTTTTTTCCGTAAAGTTCTGGTGAAAAACCAAAATTAATTTGCTGAGATTTGTGCCCTATAATCTATTTATCCGTAAATCAATTTAGCAGCATAACACCGACCTGTAAATAGACCTAAACATTAAAAATTATTTCATTTGGACAATAATTTTAGCCCCTATTTGCATTTTTTGCCAAAAGTGTGCTTCAGCTCCAGGTAATCCAGGTGTACTAAAAGCAAAATAAACGGTAGTTTTGGGAGGAAATATCATATAGAACAAAGTAGTAAGCTAAAAAACCCCAACACCGACTTGCAAAAAACAGTGAGTCAGGGGAACGGTGTGCTCGAAAACTTGCAAAAAACAGTGAGTCAGGGGAACGGTGTGCTCGAGATCTAAAAAATACAGAAGAGCCAGAGATTCGATTTTAACTAAAAGTCAGGTTTGCTAACAAATTAACTTTTAGTCCTATAAAAACTATGAAAAGTTTCAACACCCCTAGATCAATCTGGAACCTTCTGAAAGGAAGTCCCTGAAGAAAGAAAGAAAAAAAACAACACCTGCACAGAACAGAAGTGCGGATTGGGGACCGAAGCGTTTATTTCAAAAATATTTTGACTAAGAGACAAACTCTAAAGGGTGTTCTATAAAAACAAATAGTCAGTAGCAATAAAATCTACGCAAAAAACAAAACAAAAAAAACAACCAACGCTTTTTAAATTTAACTTGAAAACTTTGAATCAACGAATGAAACGCTTGGCCCAATAAGTGCAAGTATTGCACTCCACAGCGTTTGAACAAGTAAAATATAGATTCTCTGTTTTACCAGAAATCACTGATTTCTGGATAAAACTAACATTAAAAAGATTATCTGCCCTTGAAGAGTCTAACTCTTCAATAAAAAGTGTTTTCTAAGCTCTGGGAAGCTATCTCCCTTCGTTTGGCATCTAAGCGAATTTTTTCTGTACTGCCTTTAGAGACAGCAGCTATTTGCCTAAAAAGACTTACGTTCGCGATTTCTCTATTACCGCAATTCATAAGGCCACAAAATCTAGGCTTGTTGGCTTCAAATTTCAAATTTTTATAAACACCGACCGCTAATTATTGCACTTTACACTTTGTGCAGGACAGCCAGCTATGCTTGTCCTTCAGGAACTTGCAGGGACTGTTGCCACTTCCCTGAAACTTCTCGATGACGTCACGTGCTACATCCTCATGGAGTTTTTTGGGGTTAAGTAACCAGGAGTTTTGATTCAGGCAGACCAACTTTAAATAAATAAAAAAAAAGGTTCGTCGAAGAAAAGCATTAATCTCCCGTTCCGTTACACAGTTTGCAGGTCAACAGACGCCGCCCCGGTGGCGCAGTGGTCTAAGGCGCTGGCCTCTGATCATTCGTCCGTAAGGGGTCCGGGTTCGAATCCCGGTCAGGCATGGATGTTGTGTTTGTCTTACGGCACTGGCTCTCTCCCTTCCCTGGAACCAGTGACCCTAAATTAGGGACGGGCGACTGCTTATAGCCCATTGAGTTGCTCACGGTGGTCGTTAAATCTCCAACCAAAAAAAAAAAAAAAAGGTCAACAGACAAATGGAGCGCCCCGATGGCGCTGTGGTGGGCTTTTGATCATTCATCCGAGAGGGGTCCAAGTTCAAATCCAATGGGACGTCGATGATGTGCTTTGTCTTATGGCACTGGCTCTCTCCCTTCCGTGAAACAAGTGGCCCAAAATTAGGAACGGGCGACTGATTGGTTGAATGTTTAACTCAATGGGCTATAAGCAGTCGCCCGTCCCTAATTTAGGGTCACTGGTTCCAGGGATGGGAGAGAGCCAGTGCCGTAAGACAAACACAACATCCATGCCTGACCGGGATTCGAACCCGGACCCCTTACGGACGAATGATCAGAGGCCAGCGCGTTAGACCACTGCGCCACCGGGTCGGCCAACGGGCAACTGTTCATAACCTATCGAGTTGCTCGCGGTGGTCGTTAAACCCTCAAACAACCAAAAAATGCAATAGACAAAAGTGAAGCACGAAAAAAAAAGCTCAAACAGGAAGAATGAAAGTTATCTGATACGGACAAACCCGACAACTAAAGAATTATTTAAAAAGATATTGAAAAAAAAAATAGCGGTTCACAGAAAATAAGAAGAAAAGATTATTTCTGGAGAGGAAAAAAAGAAAGAAAAAAAGAGCAGCGCGATATAAAGGGGAAAGGTCAGAACTTGGAAGAGTGACATCTGTGAAAGAAATATACTGTATATACATATATAGTACGGCTCGTGCCGCTGAAAATGCGCGTGCTACGACGACCTATTCCCCATTCCAGAAAGACCTTAAAATTAAAATTTAACTAGTTTAGCTTCACCATCCGCCGTAAAAAAAAAAAAAAATTAATAAAGAAAAATTGAAAGCAACTCCAAATGTTTTCCGCATCTATATACAATTATATGAATTGGTAGTCTTTTTTTCCACCTTTTCAGCGTCAGTAATTACATTAATCGCATTTTCAGTGTTAGTGGTTAAATTGATAACCAAATTCGATAAAATATTAACCTAATATTTTGCACAATGTACGTTTTTATGAAGGTGGTTCCACCTAAAATCTTTGCCTTATGTTTCCAATGGTAAAATTTCTTTACATATTTTCTTTCCAATTAATGTATTCCCCAGGATGAAAATTTGCACATCGGTAAATCTAACTTTAAGCTATAGCATGGGATACTTAATACTTGCTAAAACATAACCATAATTATATAAAAAAATCAATAATTTTTCTTTGAGTAATGTTTAGACCTGTTAATAGATGGCGCGACATGTATATTGATGATGTCTGTAGACAAACAAATGTTGGATTGCTTAATTATGGTATTGTTTCAGCAAGTATTAAGTATCCCAAGCTATAACTTAAAGTTAGTTTTATCGATGTGCAAATTTTCATCTTTGGGAATACATTAATTGCGAAGAAAATATCTAAAGAAATTTTACCATTTTAAGCATAAGGCAGAGATTTTAGGTGGTACCACCTTAATCTGTGACGATTTCACTTTCCGAGAAAAAAATATTCAGCAGTGGATAATCTAAAAAAATAATTTATTTACTCAAGTTTTTTGGAAAATACGTTTTTATTTATTTCCGTATTTTCAATTGGAAATATTTTTCCGGTGTCTTTGTTCAATGTACAATCAACCTTGTCATCTTATTATTTGTGATTTTCGATGTATTTTTGAAGAGCTTTATGAATTACTTATATATGAATTACCTAAATTATTCTACGTATTATACTATAAAGAGTTTATGAAATGTAAAAAAGTATAAATAATTGCACTTGGAACAAGCTTCACTTTTAGGCCTTTAACCAAAATCACGAATCCTAAGGATTTAACGTAAGATTTATTTTTACTTTTATTTAAGAGCCTAAGGATTTTACTTCAATTTTTCTCTCTAAAGTTCTTGAAGAAAATGATCGCCTCCCCGGCGGCGCAGTGACCATTTGTCCGAGAAGGGTCCGGGTTCAAATCCCGGTGCGGCATGGATGTTTGTCTTACGGCATGAGTTCTCTCCCTTCCCTGGAACCAGTGACCCTAAATTAGAGACAGGCGACTGCTTATAGCCCATTGAATTGCTCACGGTGGTCCTTAAATCTCTAATTTAGTCGCCCGTCCAGAAAGCCATGCCTGTCCCTAATTTAGGGCCGCTGGTTCCAGGGAAGGGAGAGAGCCAGTGTCGTAAGACAAACGCAACATCCATGCTTCACCGGAATTTGAACCCGGACCCATCTCGGAAGAATGATCAGGAGCCATTGCTTAGACCACTGCTCCACCGGGGCGGCTATACAGGGTAATCAATAAGGAGTGTGGCCCCCATTTTGGGCGATACAGCGTTGAATCCGACGTGACATCGAAGCAATGAGAGCCAGAATAGTCCTGGGTGGTATCGTGGACTGTGGCTTTGATCCCAGTACATAGTTCACCTTCATTTTGCGGGGGTTGGAGGGTACTCAACCGACGTCCAATCGTGTCCCACAGATGCTCGATGGGCGAGAGGTCGAGGGATCGTGCTGGCCACGGGAGTATCCGCACACCGTGTAAAGCATTCAGGCTGATACGAGCGGTATGCGCCTGGGCGTTATCCTGTTAAAAACTGCGTCTGGGATGCCCTGCAGATACGGTAGTGCCAAGGGCAACAGCACCTCGTCAACATAGCAGCGTGCCATCAATGTGCCCGTAATGCGTACCAGTGGTGAGCGGCTGTTGGCCCTGATAGCACACAACACCGTGATTTCACGTTGCCAGGCCGTGAAGCGCTCCACAATGGCGGACGAATCCGCCCGTTCGGATACGTCGACTCCAGACTCTACACGACGATTATCCGTGGTGAGACAGAACCGCGATTCGTCGCTGAACACCACACTGTTCCATTTGGCAACCCACGCAGCTCTGGAGTGACACCACGCCTAGCGGTGACGACGATGGCTTGCTGTTAAGGGTAGCCTTCGCAACGGACAGTTGGACAGCAGACCAAACGCAAGCAATCGGCGCGACACTGTCCGCGTCGATATAGGAGCATCCAAGCCTCTCCGTACACTCCGCAAAATGTCGTCCGTTGTGGACTATGGGTCCACTACGGCATGACGTCGGATGCGACGATTGGTGCGCTCGGACGTCCGTCTCCGTGCGCCGTTCCCCCTACGACGTTTCACAGATCCTTCCTAAGATTACTGTCTCCAAATGCGACCGACGGTTGTGGCATAAAGTTTCGCTTCTTTCGCAATACAACGCAAGGACCATCCGGCGGTATGAAGGCCTATGATGACACCTCTCGCGAACCCATCCGTCTGACGAAATCGCGTACGACGGCGTCTTAACGGCATTGGCACCCCTTGTTGGTTCTAGAGACACGGTTACAGCAGAACCACTCACTTCTCGCGGCCGTGACGTCTCGACTGATGGCCTTACTGGCTAGTTGTGCTCTTATATATCGCGCGCCGTTCGTGCGATTGGCCTTCAAATGCAATCATTTCCATAACTTGTACGTGTGCACCCACCCTGCAATTTGCATAGCGCTACGTTCACGTCTTAGTGGTGTGGCATTTTCTCTGTCAGGCAGTGTATATATATACTCAATAGATAAAACATTAGGGATAGGGGTGATGGGAAATTCACATAGGCATCCCTCGCGCAAAGTGTATCAGACCCAAACCGAACGTAGCCGATAAATAGGCGGAAAACAGGGCTTTCCAAGAGTTTATCGCAGTCAACGAACACGAGTAAACATGGTGATCTGAGCGACTTTGATCGTGGACATATTGTGGGAGCATGACAGACGGGTCATTTTATCGCTCAAGTAGTAAGAACCATATACTTCCCGAGGGCAACCGTATCATAAGTATTCCGCGGGCATACCATCGACTGACGCACCAGCGTCTAGAGAGCAAGCGGTAGCCGACCACACGCCATTGATGACCGGGTCGACGTTGACTATCCAGGCTCATAAAGACAAACCGCTTCGCAACGGCGGCGCAAATGACATCCGGGTTAAGTGTCAGAGGCCCAAGCAGCGGCAGAGAGCGAACGGTACGGTGTACGCTGCATACTCTGGGCTACGGGAGCCGACGCCCTACTCGTGTAACATTGGTGACTGCTCGTCATCGGACATTACGCCTCACCTGGCGACGGGAACATCAAAACTGTACCTCTGAGGAGTGGCGCTGCGTAGTGTGGTCAGATGAATCCCGTTTTTAGCTGTGCCGAGCTGACAGAAGAGTGCGGGTGTGGTGTCGACAGCATGAGTTCATGGCCTCGTCGTGCCAGCTTGGCTCTGTTTAAGGCGGTGGTAGCTTTGTGATGGTTTGTGGAACCTTGTCGTGGAACACATTAAGTTCCTTAGTTCGTCTGGAGAGGTCCTTCACCACTGCGTGCTACCAGCACTTGCTGGCAGACCACCTACACGCTTTCATGTCCTTCGCGCATCCTGCGGCCGATGGTCCATTTCAACAGGTCAATGCACTTCCCACCGCGCCGCAATCACTAGGGCAAAGCTCAAGAAACGCTCTGAGTTTGGAACCATCCAGTGGCCGACAAAGTCCCCAGATTTTAAACCAGTGAAAGCTCTCTAGGATGCCGTGGAGGGGAATATCAGATCGACGGATCCTGGACCGATATCTCTGGCGGAGTTGTGGACAATGCTGCAACAGGCATTATCTCCGGCATCTGATGGAGTCAGTGCCTCTGCGTGTACCTTTCTTTCTTTATTTGGAGGTCAAACTCCACCGTGAGCAACTCAATAGGCTATAAGCAGTCGCCCGTCCCGTATTTAGAGCAAGTGGTTCCAAAAAGGAGAGAGCCGGTGCCTTCTCGTACGAATGGTCATAAGCCAGCGCTTAAACCGCTGCGCAACCGGGGTGGTTTTCGGCCTCTACAGGCTGTTATTCCCGCTAGAGGACATAGATCGAGGGAGACATATATATACACTGAAGAGCAATTGAATTAGAGATACCTGTCTAGTAACGTGTCGCACCACCTTTCGCCTTGATGACGGCGGCGATTCGTCTCGGCATGGACTCGACAAGACACCGGAAGCGTTGGGAAGCCATACGGATCCACGACCCCTGAACAAGCTCCCACAATTCACGAAGATTTGATAAAGGGGGTCATCTCCCTCGATGGCATTACAGATGTGCTCGATGGAATTGAGGTCAGGTGACCTAGCTGGCCAAGGAAGCAAGGGCACGTCGGTGGAGTGTTCATCCAACCATTCGGATACAATTCGGGAGCGATGGCACGGTACATTGTCTTGTTGCAGGATGAGGTCCCCAGTGGAATGTTGAAGACGCACAAACGGGAGCAAATGATCGTCCAGGATATCCCAGTAACGTTGACCTGTGAAGGACGATGTCACACGTACCAGGGGTCCCATTTCAGTCCACGTAAACAGTCCCAAGACGAGAATCCCACCCCCACAAGCTTGAAGAGTACCCTGCTGGCAAGAAGGATCCATCGCTTCATGTGGTTTGCGCCGTACTCGTATCCTGCCATCCGCATGTACCGACGTGAATCTCGACTCATCAGTCCAGGCAACATTTTCCCACATGTCTAGGGTCCAGTGGCGATGTTCCCGCGCCCATGCTAATCTTTGCACCCTGTGATGTGCGGTCAGCAGCGGTACCCTCGTGGGACGATGGCTTCTGTACACCATAGCGAGGAGATGGTTCTGGATGGTGTGGCTCTTTACACGTTTTGGTGCTTACTTCGTCCAATTTTCGGAAAGTTTTGAAAGACGGAATTCCGAACCCAGAATGGAAAACTTGCGCTCATCATTGCAAGATCTTAGGCCGCGGGTGGCCTAGTGGTCAGCGTTCGTCACTGCCACGGAGACCTCGGGCAAAGAATATCTAACGCTTTGCCTCGGGTTCGATCCCAAGCAGGTACGAACGCTCGAGCCACTAAATACCCGCCGTGTGTCGGAAGGGCACGTTAAGCTAAGCCGTGGGAGCCCCGGTAATAAATAAGGGCGTGTTTCTGCCTCGCTTCAGTGTCACTTTTCTATCGGGCACTTTAGCCCAAATCTCCTAACTTCCCATTTCTAAGGGTTGTTTAAGACCTGCGGTCGCCGCCCCGGTGGCGCAGTGGTCTAAGCGATGGCCTCTGATCATTCGTCCGAACGGGGTCCGGGTTCGAATCCCGGTGAGGCATGGATGTTGTGTTTGTCTTACGGCACTGGCTCTCTCCCTTCCCTGGAACCAGTGATCCTAAATTAGGGACGGGCGACTGCTTATAGCCCATTGAGTTGCTCACGGTGGTCGTTAAACCTCCAATCAAAAAAAAAAAAAGACCTGCGGTCAGACACTCCCTTCCTAAAATCCTCTACATATGATCTGATCATCATCGCAAGTTTGCAAGAGAGGATTAAAATGGGTCCTGAGAATGTGTGAGCGCTTCTCCCACATGACCAGAACAAAGGCTCTGGCGATATTGTTTTTTTTCTGCAGCTCCAATAAAATCTGCAACGTACGTCGCCCGTCGCCGAAATTCTGCTACGGGCTGTATAATACGCTTCGTATTGAATTCACAACATTTTCCTGCAACTACTTAAGAGTACTGATCAACACTAAATCAACATGTGACTTTTGCACTGAGTGTTAGAGCCAACCAACACTGTAAGCAGGTCATGATTTCACAAAGTGATATCTGACGCTCTGAATATCTAGAAGTGCTATGTCCCATATTAACATTTTGAAATGCAGGCAGGTCAGGTGTCATACAACTTTCTACTGTGTAGCCCATCTAAGCATTATTCATGAACGTAACGAAGTGAAAACTAAATTAGTAACGGCTGTTCTTTAAAACTTTGAAATTAAATGCAGCAGATACAAGAAAAGTCTACTAATTTTTTTTTGTTTTATATATATTTTTTTAATTGGAGGCTTAACGACCCATGTGAACAACTCAATGGGCTATAAGCAGTCGCCCATCCCTAATTTAGGGTCACTGGTTCCAGGGAAGAGAGAGAGCCAGTGCCGTAAGACAAAAACAACATAACATTCATGCCTCACCAGAATTCGAACTCCGACCCCTTTCGGACGAATGATCAGAGGCCATCGCTTAGACCACTGCGCCACCAGGGCGGCGTTTTATAATTCATAAAAGTTCGTTGGGTTTCACATATTGTGATTTCCAGGTCACAAAAATTGTGATTTGGATGTCACATAGCCTGGTACTGCAGAACTGATTTGTTTATGACTAACAAAATCTGGATAATGAACTGCCAAGTCAGTGAAGGGAGAGGATATGAACAACTTCCTTGTCTTACTCCAGGACTTGAATACAGAAGACTATGAGAAGTCGCAAGCCGGTGCTATACATCTTCGGAGAGAAAGTAGTTTCTGAATGGGACTTTAATACTACACTGGTGCGCAAAAATTAAGGACGAAGAGGAGAAATTAGCATAACAGAGGAACGAGCAGGCAAAACGGACCGAAAGACCACTCAGGAGATAGACTAGGGTCCGGTACGGTAGGGCATGCGCATATATGCAGCATGACGTGGGGGTGGGTGTCGGAAGGGTATAAAGTACACGGGTGGTGTACGCTCATAATTCGGGCCGCGGGTGGCCAACATTCGTGACTGCCACGGGAAGAGCCTCAGGTTCGATCCCAGCAGGTACGAACGCTCGATCCACTAAATACCCGCCGTGCGTCGGATGGGCACGTTAAGCCGTCGGACCCAGGGTACTGGCCCCGGTAATAAATAAGGGCGTCTTCCTCCCCCTTTCTACTTCGCTTCCGTGTCACTTTCCTATCAGGCGCTCTAGCCCTATTTCTAAGGGTTGTTCAAGACCTGGGGTCAGACACTCCCTTCCTAAAATCCTCTACATATGATCATGATCAGCAATTCGGTGAAAGCTATTGCACGGTGTACATCGGTTTAAACGACATCGAGTTGCTGCCACCGTGTGATATAGTCAACAGGCAATCTAGTAGACGACATCTGGATGACTTTACCCGAGGTCGCGTCATTGGGAAGTTGGAAGGTCGAAGTGTGACTGAGGAGTTCGGGATCGCTCACAGCATCGTTTCACGAGCTTTGGAGAGCATTTCAAACGACAGGAGCAGCTGTTCGAGAGTTTAGCAGTGGTCGTCCACGAGCAACCACGGCGGCGGACGACCGGTATATTGTCCTGCAGGCGAGAAGAGACAGACGGCAGATAGCGGGAGAAATCGCAAGGCACATGCAACAGACAACTGGACTTTCCGTTATCGCGTTTTACCGTGGCCAGGAGGCTGCATGCACAAAGGTGGTCTATTTGCACGACGACCAGTACGGTGTGTGCCATCAACGCCTGCTCATCGGAGACGGCGGTTTCTGTAGTGCCAGGGACACAAGAACTGGACACGAGTTCTCTCTACGGATGAGAGCCGATTTAGTCACGAGCGATTCTGGACGTATACACATCTGGAGAGAGCAGGGAACACGCCATCACACCTCCAACATCACCGAAAGGGACTGGTTTGGAGTTCTCGTTTGGGGCGGTATCATGCTTGGTAGCTGTACTGAGCTCCACATCTTTTTTTGATTGAAGGTTTAACGACCACCGTGAGCAACTCAATGGGCTATAAGCAGTCGCCCGTCCCTAATTTAGGGTCACTGGTTCCAGGGAAGGGAGAGAGCCAGTGTCGTAAGACGAACACAACATCCATGCCTCACCGGGATTCGAACCCAGGCCCTTATAGCCTATTGAGTTGCTCACGGTGGTCGTTAAACCTCCAATAAAAAAAACAAAAAACAAAAAAAAACAACCACCTCCAATCCAAAAAAAAAAAAAAAGTGCTGTGGGTCCCGAGTTCCTCTTCATGGACGACAACGCTACACCTCATCATACAGTGGCTGTCACAGAGCTATTGGAGAGTGAAGATATTCAACGCATGGATTGGCCCGCAAGGTCCCTGGACCTAAATCCAATCGAGCACGAGTGGGACCTTCTCGGGAGACGCTTGGCAGCACATCACCAGCAACGATTTTTTTTATTGAAGGTTTAACGACCATCGTGAGCAACTCAATGGGCTATAAGCAGTCGCCCGTCCCTAATTTAGGGTCACTGGTTCCAGGGAAGGGAGAGAGCCAGTGCCGTAAGACAAACACAACATCCATGCCTCACCGGGATTCGAACCCGGACCCCTTTCGGGTTCGAATCCCGGTGAGGCATGGAAATGAAAATGATCAGAAGCCATCGCTTAGACCACTGCGCCACCCGGCCAGCAACGATTGGCGCTACAAGAGGAATGGGCCGCGAAGCCTCAACAGCTCATTGACAACCTCGTACTCAGCATGGACAGACGTTGTAAATCCCGCAACGCAGTCAGGGGTGATCATATCCCCTACTAAACTCTTGGCAGCCGCCTGTCACATGGACGTTTCTGTCCAGTTGTGCTCGAAGCTACCTTTTCAATAAAGTGACTTTGTATCCTTTGGATTTCTTGTTCAACAGTTTTGCTCACTTGTCCCATATTCTTATTTTTTTTATTGGAGGTTTAACGACCACCGTGAGCAACTCAATGGGCTATAAGCAGTCGCCCGTCCCTAATTTAGGGTCACTGGTTCCAGAGAAGGGAGAGAGCCAGTGCCGTAAGACGAACACAACATCCATTCCTCACCGGGATTCGAACCCGTACCCCGTTCGGACGAGTGATCAGAGGCCATCGCTTAGACCACTGCGCCACCGGGGCGGCCCCATATTCTTACATCTTGGGGATCTTATGGTATGATTTGAGTCGATGTGGAGCACTTCTGCACGACGTTACATTCGAAAAACCGTCTCATCCTTAATTTTTGCACGCCAGTGTAGTTAGCACCTACCTACGAAAAGTTTGTTTTTATATGAAATACATCATCAGAGTTTTTCTACATGTAATGATAAAAATATTGATAGAAAACAAAGCAAATTAATTTCACATCACTCCTGGGAAGGTACAGAACCGACAACTAGGGCATCTGAAAGTTTTAACTTTTATCTAGTTCACGTACCAAAAAATACGTAATTCACGTGAAATAAGCAGACACAAATGAAGGGTCACAAATAATGTGTGCCACCAAAAATGTTAAAATTGTACTTCGGCCATGCTCACTTTTGTCCCCCGGAGTTTACAAATCCCACAGCAATGTAAGGGTCAAAACTAGTTGCAACCCTAATTTAGGGGCACTGGTTCCAGGAAAGAGACAGAGCCAATGCCGAAGCCTCAGACCACCAGGTCTTGGTGTGGAATTTCTGTTTACCTCTCACTACTTGTTTTATTTTTCAAAAAACAACAACAAAAAAAAAAAAAAATGCAGAAACCTATTCTGATGAAGTATAAAAATACTTTAATTCATGTTGCAACACCTACAACTACTGTATGTGCAATATTAATTATGTTACCTACAGAAAAAAAAAAAAAAACTCAATTTTTAAATGTTACTTCACATTGCATCTGCTAACTTTTTATTCTAGTTATTATAGTAAAATTCATTTTTATAGCACAATGAAAAGGTAAATATGATTCATATTCCTATCAAATACCATATCATATTCTCAAGGGCAATTGTGAGATGAAACAAAAAACCCTGAATACTGACAGTGCAACATATATAAATAATTTGTATTATTTATATATTATATTGTATAATGTAAGATACAATACAGGTACCCACACTCTTCATATATTACACATATGTTATATAAACTAACTGCACAACACTTTACTACTAGTGCTTGTCAAAATTAACTTTGCACCTTTTCTGTACCAATTTCTTCTTTTTCGTTATATTAGAAACCTTTCAAAAACTGCATCTTTGAATTTTATATGTAATGTTAGAGATTTCTCAAAAATTGTGAAATTCAACGTCAAAAATTGCAATTTTGAAGGCAAATTTTGCACTTCAGAACTTTTAGGCAACTATGGAGATTAGTTCAGCTCTGGAACTCCTGCTGCCATAACATCCTACAGTGATTTTTGTCAATTCTGCAATTAGCTTCACTGAATCTTATGTAACGAAATTATCTTATACATAGATGCAGCTGCCAAAATGATAGAAGTAGCCTTCCTTCAGCATGTACAATAGTTTTGAATCTGGAAAGGCATTTTTAATTAATTACCACTTCATGGCATTTTCAGAACCGAAACGACCGAGGATTCCCTAATTCCTACACAAAACTTGAAAACCCAGATTTCTGGGTTTAGAACATTACAAAACCCTGGAATTCTGGGCTATACATGGATGACAAACAGGCCTGCATTCTTATCATTTGGAAATCCATTCTCAAATCTAGCAACATTTGAATTAACACGCGTTACCACCTCATGATGTTCTTGTACATTTCACAGATGAAGAACAACAATTCTTACCGGAACATCCCACACAACGATTTTATGTATGAGTGTACAGTTCATTTCCATTGTCATATTAGGAATACTACTTCATGAATTTTTTTTTTATAGATTACCAAATATGGATATTAATGAAATACTTTTTTCAGGAACTGTGTAACAAATATTAGCATTATTATTTTGACCACAAACATTTATGCTCACTTTTACTAGAATCCATAATTTTGTACATTAATAAGACATACAATTTAACTGCAAAAAGCTTTTCATGTTCAACCCCCCCCCAAAGACTACAATGGGCCAACAGATACAGAAAAGTTCTACAATACAATATGTAATTTGGCTAGCCTATAATATGAAATTACTTTTTTCATAGTTCTATCAATGGAAGTATTTAGCCTCTGAGTAAATATTAGAAAAAAAATGCTATAAAATAAATCAAAGCAATAATTGGTATCAGTCCATTATCTTAAGATTACACAAGATTTTTCTTTTTCAGGATTCTTTTTTTTTTTTTTTGATTGAAGGTTTAACGACCACCGTGAGCAACTCAATGGGTTATAAGCAGCCACCAGTCCCTAATTTAGGCCCCCGCACGGGGATAACTGGTTTTCCAGTTATTTGGGGAGCGGCGCCCCCACGGCCCGAGCTGACCTTGTGACTGGTCAACATCTGATGTCATGCCACCGCTTGTTTTTTCTTTTTGGTGCTGATGGTGTTTGCAGGGACGGCTGTTCATCCAGCTGTTGGGGAGTCGCGGCCCCACGATCCCGAGCTGGTCTTGTGTCTCGCTTTTTCGTTTTTCTTTATTTTCTCCACTGGCTAGTTGCCCGTGTTGTATACTTTACCTAATCGCTACCACGTTATGCACTAACACCCCGGTCTTGTGGTTTTGTTACCCTCCACCACTAACTGTTTAATATTAACCGCTCAGTTCGTAGGTTGCTGAGATTCCGTTTAGGTTCCCTTCCAGGATTTGTCTTCTTTAGATTTCTTTTTTTCTTTTTAGCTGGTTTGGGTGCTAGACCTACCTGCATGTTTGCCGCGTGCGGAGACCCGTGAGGCGGAAATGGGATGTCTGGCGGCTGAGGTCGCAGGAGACCGGATAAGTGCCTCCTGTGTACCAACACTCCTCTTCGACCCCGGCTTCGCTGTAAACGGGAGGCTAGAGACTAACCCACCTCTAGTCAGAAGTCATGTACCAAGTTGTGTACCGGGCTTTAGCGGCTTTTTTGTCGTATGGCACGGCAGGGTGAGCCCGGGGGCTGTGGGATCATGCCAAAGGCGTTGGCATGACGGTACCCGGAGGCCGAAGTGTCCGCCGAGTGCGTGTGATCACAGCCAACGGACTATATTTGCAACTAAGCTCTAGAACTGTGTCTTGCGTCATGTGTTTGGCTTGCGGACCTCCAGTTCTCCCCTGTTGGGCTCGATTGTGGGCGTGAGTACGTTGCTGATGAATTTTTTCTTACTCCCATGGGGAAACATAAACCCTCCTCAAAATTTAAAAAACAACAGGATATGGTGATTGATCAGGGGCCAAATTTGCCTCAACCACCTCCCACACATAACACACTGAAGAGAACTTTCGTTGAAAAACGACATCACCGCGACGTATCTTTAGATCCAGGTGTTGAGCCGTCAGCTCAGAAACGTCGCATTACACTTGCAGATTCGATACCTCAAGCTACTTTTCTCGTCATTTCTTCTACTGACCAGATGTTGAAACTTTCCTCAAAGTCTCCTTTTTTCATCTCGAAGGCACTTGCGGGTGTTGCTGGCTCTTTGAAGTCAGTGAAGAAGCTACGCTCTGGTGACCTGCTTGTGGAAACTTGCACTCTCTCTCAGAGCAAATCTCTTCTGCAGTTGACCAGACTTCAGGATATTCCAGTTCAAGTGACGGCACATCCGTATCTCAACACCTCCAAGGGAGTCATTTCTGAGCCCGACTTGTTGGTCTGCGATGAAGATGAACTTGTGTGTGAACTTGCTGATCAGGGTGTCATAGCTGCCCGACGCATGACTTTCAGGCGCGATGGCGCGCTGATCAAATCACGAAATGTTATTTTGACTTTTAACAGCCCGAAGGTACCTACTGAAATAAAGGCTGGTTACTTGTTATGTGCAGTTCGTCCTTATATACCAAATCCTCTACGCTGTTTTAAGTGCCAGAGGTATGGACATTCCCAGCGGTCCTGTAACAGTGTTGCGAGGTGCGCCAATTGTGGTTCCCGCGACCACGAAGGGACTGGATGCACTTCAGAGCCCTGCTGTGTAAACTGTGGTGACTCCCACGCTGCTTATGCCAGGTCCTGTTCGAAGTGGAACGACGAGAAGGCGATCCAGCGCCTCAAGACCCTGGAGGGCCTCTCGTACCCTGCTGCCAAGGCCAAGTTGGGTATTCCCACCACCCGACAGCGTACTTTTGCCGCAGTTGTTAAGTCTCAGCCACAACCCGTGCAGCCTTTTGTTCCGCGCCCTGTAGCTCTCGCCGCACTTGCCAAGCGATCTACAGCTGAACAAGCGACACAGGTGGATTTCACCGAGCTCCAGCTTATTCGACCAGCTGCGTCTTCGCCTTCTCTTTTGAAGACGCCCGCCTCTTCCGGTTCCCAGCAGACAGCCTGCACGTGCGGAAGACCCGGCCCTCAATCCGCAAAGGTGTGCGGTGTCCATCAAACTGTCTCGGCCTCAGCGAGGTCCCCACCCTCACCCAACATTATAGAAGAACACGGGGGGAGGAGAGTGACAGTTCGTCCCCAGCCTCTACCAGCATTGCAGAGGAACATGGGGGGAGGAGAGTGACAGTTCGTCCCCGCCCTCTGCCAGCATTGCAGAGGAGTGTGGGGGGAGGAGAGTGACGGTTCGTCCTTTTCCATTAGTAAATATGTTACTTTTAATAAACATCATTAACTACCTTTTCTTCACTGCTTTCTTCATACTCTTTTTCAACTTTTACCAAGCCTGTCTGTTCTTCATCATTTTCCACGTTTTTAAAAAATCTGTGGCTGATCGTTCTTTGTCTGGCGCTCTTTGGCCAAACCTGGCCCTTGCGCCAATAAAATCCAACAACCAACCAACCAACCAACCCTAATTTAGGGCCACTGGTTCCAGCGAAGGGAGAGAGCCAGGGTCGTATGACAAACACAACATCCATGCCTCACCGGGATTCGAACCTGGACCCATCACGGACGAATGGTCACAAGCCAGCGCTTAGACCACTGGGCGCGGCTTTTTCAGGATTTAATGACCACCATAAATTTACAAAGATATTCCATAACAAAGAAAAGGGAAATCTTTTTCTTTTGTGCACCTCATCAAATTTCTTTTATGTCCCAGGTGAAAATACATGTAGGACATGAATATTTAAGCAATGGCTGAGTACTGCAGAGCTAGCATAACCACTAAATGCTTAAAAGAGTTTCCCATTCCTAATTTAGGGCTTTGGGACTCAAAGGAGGTTAAGAAGGTGTGGCATAAGAATGAACACAACACTCAGTTTTATCTGGTATTCAAACCCAAAGTATTAGAATCCAGATGCTTGTGACCTAGACAACTCACCCACTGGGCAACTTAGTTAACACCAAATTTGCAGAGATGTCCAACTTTGACACTATTACAGTGGCTGTTTTTTTATTGTGAGCTACATTTAAGCAATATTATTTTTTTTTTTTTTGGATTGGAGGTTTAACGACCACTGTTAGCAACTCAATGGGCTATAAGCAGTCGCCCGTCCCTAATTTAGAATCACTGGTTCCAGGGAAGGGAAAGAGCCAGTGCCGTAAGACAAACACAACATCCATGCCTCACCGGGATTCGAACCCGGACCCCTTTCGGACGAATGATCAGATGCCATCGCTTAGACCACTGTGCCACCAGGGCGGCAAGCAATGATGGGAAAGCTGCTTTTTAAAAGTAGCTAGCTGCACTACTTTTTCCGAAAAGTAGCTGTTTTTGCTACTTTTTCTTCATTAAGTTAAAAATGCAAATTCTGAAGATGGTCTTTATATGCACATTCTTACATATGGCATTCAGAGCTAAATACCAAGGTAAATTACACAAGTAATATATCTTTATATTTACCTCAGCTCTGATAATCATGTGTAACACATCACAATTCAGTGGCTTATATTCTAGGTAGCTGATATATCCAGGGAATTCAAAAAGAAGACTTCCCTGTAAAGAGCATAAAGTAAGGAAGATAATATTTTATACTAATTTAGCTAACTTTCACAATGAGAGTCAAGTCAGATACATGACTGAAGGCAGGGTACTCTTACCCCCCCCCCCCACGGTTCCAGGAAATCCGTAAAATGTAATGTGATTTGAAGATTCTACTTTTTTTTTTCAAGTAGCACAATTTGTAGTGTAATTTTCCACTACAAGCTACCTTTTTGTAGCATGTTACTGCTACAATTCCCTATTTGTAGCAGTGCGACATGCCACACTACTGTAAATGTAGAGTGCTACAGTAGCAGCGCACTACTTCCAATCACTGCATTTTAGATAGATAAGAGGAAAGTCATGGCCATGCCTCTTTTGTAAAATCACAATATACTTGCTTCTAGAAGCCATAATCACACACTACATTTTTAGCTCATTCCATTTATTCTATTGCAGAATTTTTTGACTACAAAATGCAAATGAATAACTGCATTTTTTATATCTTCTAGATGGGCTTTGAACATAACTTTTCTTTTTCATATCACACAGGTATAACCAATATTTTTCAGGTTTTACTTGTACAGACCTTTCATATCATATAAAAACATGTAAAGTAGGAAAAAGAGTATAATGTTTGTCTACCAATACAAAATCTATATTGTCCAAATGTATAGTCACAGAATATTGTACAAGTTCCTAAAGATTTCTTTAATCAAAAGATGTACACATCAAGTGCACACGGACTATGCACACAGCACACCATTACATCAGACTACTGTCATTATTCTTGTTGAAATCTTAGACCTGAATGGTAATTAAGTTGCACATTCTGCATAGTCCGTTTACTCTTGGCTGTTGTAGACAAAGATGACTAACAGTCATTCTGTTTAACATTGATTTTTAAAGTTCAATGATTATGTGGAAATACTGACCCTGTACTAAAAAAAATTAATTCTCACTCTAATATGACAGCAGCTCTGGTGTCAGAACAATGGAGTTCAATATAAGCTTCATCACAAAAACATTTTACTAATGTGAAACAATTTGAATAAAATTCACAATGCCATGAGATGAATTCAAATGAGTATTTTTACAGTACTTGTGTGAAATATGAATAAAATTGAAAATGCTATGGATATGGGTTTACATGAGAATTTTTACATGGATACATGACTACTGATGGAGTGCAATTATAAATCTGCTACAAATAAATAAATACCAGAGTTGTGTGATAGGAAACACGGGAAGGTACATGAAATGAGATGAGATGAATTCACATGAGCCCTTTTCACTCACAATGCAGCTTTGAAACAACAAAAAATGTTTTACCGATGTGAAACAATTTGAATAAAACTCAAAATACCATGAGATGAATTCATATGAACACTTTCACAATACAGAAGTGAAATAACATTTATTAAAACTAAAAATGCCATGAGATGAATTCACATGATTACTTTTATACTATTGATGTGAAATAACATGAGATGAATTCAGATGATCAGTTTTACATGGACACATTATGGCTGATGGCATGTCATTTTACATCTGTTACATGATTCTTAAACACCAAAGCAGCCATTTTTTGTAAGGTATATGTACAAAAACTTTCTTCAATGCCGTGTACTTCAAAGCGCATGTGGGGTAAAATCAATAAAATACAAACAAACTGGAATTTCCCCACATGCCATTTATAATTTAAGGATTCTTAGATGCTTGGCGGCGGAGAAGTATATATATTTTTTCCTTAATCCAATCTTTGTTGTAAGGCGCATATGTGTTGGTTGACCTCTGATACCTATAAGAGAAAAAGATACATCACATTAGTAGAGAATTAGAGATTCTAAAACAGAAATAATGATCAAAGCAGCCTAGCTGTATTACATTTTGTTCACATAAATAAAACACCTCTTACGAGGAATATATTCCACATAAGCTACAAAATCAATTTTCCATATTTAACCTCACAAAGGTTATAAATATAGCCTTCCAATACTTGTGAGCACCTGTAGGCTACACAGTCTTTCTGATCAGGTTCCCTGACTCCAATGAAGGGAGAGAAAGAAAATCACACAGTACATGCATATCACTAAGCTCATTTTTGTGTTTCAGAAGTTGGCTGTTCAAAGCAAGATCATCTGTCAAAACAAAGTGATTGATGGTATTAGAGAATCACAGCACCAACACAAAATCCATTCCTTACCTGGGTTTAAATCTAGTCATGGAACATGAGGCTGGCACTATCATCAAATTACCATAAGCAGTGGGGTCGGTGTTGATTTAGCACTCTGAACCAGGTATTATGGAACTGCAGTTATTACAGACTGTGCCTTAGCATGGTAACATGTTTCTAGTTAAAGATTTTCTACAATTAAATACATGAAAGCAGGTACAGAACAGATGGAAATGTATATGTGAATATGAGCTTTTTCAAGTTAGTCTCAGGTTTTTAAGAGAATAGCAACAGAAAGCAGAACAGTTATTAGAGCAGATGTCGCAAACCTCTCCACATCATTTGGAAACTGCATGTGCAGAGCTTAAAGACGGCCTAATTCATTACTTATTCTACAGTGGTGCTGGAAAGTACGCATTTTAATTGTAGCCATTCACTGTATCATCACACTGCTTCATGTCTGGAGCCCAACATGTTATGTAAGGATGACTTACATCTCTAACCAAGGGCCTAATTTTCCAGTGGTTCTCAACAAGAGTTGTACAAACATTTTCTGTTAGGTATAAATTCGTATAAAATTTGTTATATGTTCTTCATCATATTATACAGAAGAGTTCAAATAATCCAATAAACATTAATATCTTAACAAACATTTATTAAAATTTATGGTATTAACAATAATTAATACACTTAGGTACAAAATGGCGTTCCATGACCCAAAAAGTTTAAGAAGCACTTGTCTTAGGTTAAGGAATTTGCACACTGTTTTATAATTCTACTTTTTGACTTCCCTTGAGTTAACACTAAATCAGTGATAAGTTTTCCATCAATTTTCAACCTTAGATGCTCAAGGTGATTGTTGAACTGAAAACTATTGTGTGTGTACACACACACACACACACACACACACACACACACACACACTACTCATTATTCCTTTTTACCAACTCCAAAATTACATGAAAATACCTTTAACTTCAAAGGTTAATTTTTAGAACTTTTCCAACCCCATTTCCTTCCCCTATGATTTTAAAATGAAGTGAAAGAAGAAAGTTAATTCCACTGCCCACTCAAGTTTTCAGGAGAAGTGCGACAGCAGCATGACAGCTGTATGAGGGTGGGTTGGGTGGAGAATCCATTTATATAGGAAACAAATTTGCTTTATGAACTACATCAGCATAACAGTACATCATCATCTTACACCAATGAAATATGGTGTTCAGGTATATTTTTGTGATAGATCATTTAAACAAAATAAAAACAATTCTGGTTTGCAATAACCTTTTCCCATCTCTTCCAGACCACTGCAAGATTTTTTTTTTGTCTTTAACCATTAGTGGTTAATTTTACATTTTCAGTTCACTTTGTTCTATGGCTGCCTCTTGCAGTGCAGCCCAACGACACCATAGAGTTTAGCACCAGTTTAGAAACTTTTTTCTTCCATGTGTCACACACTATATGTACAATATACAATATATATACTGTATATACAACCAGTTCAGTTCTGTGGCAAATATCTTTCTTAATGAAATTTTTTTATATAATAGGAGACTTTCCCCACTTGATTTATTCTGTTGAGGTTTTTTTATTGGGTTGGAAAGAAAGAAATGTCTGCAAATGCAAGGCAACAGAAAGTGCTAATTACCATATATACAAGAACAAATCAGACCAAAATGTAGTTGCCATCACTTGCCATGACCTGCTTCCATTGTCTGGCCAGCTGACGGATACCGTCCCTGTAGAATTGTGGCAGCTTGGATGCAAAACAAGTGAGTAAGTGCATGTTCGGCAATGTCCCGATTGGAGAACTGCTGTCTGCCCAGGAAATTCTGCAACAACTGGAAAAGATGGTAGACGCTTGGGGGCAATGTCCAAGGAGCAGGGTGTGACAGCAACTCCTAGTCCCAGATCTTGTGACAGGTCATCCGTGGTATGTAAGGTCTCACCTCATCCTGCTATAGGAGGACGTCCTAGTGGTTCAGTAGTGTTTGCTTTGACGTGAGCGATGCGTGCACATTCTGACGGCAGTACACGTTAGTGGTGATATCTGGTAGCAGTTCAAAAAACACAACACTCTGCATATCCCACCAAACAGAGAGCAGGACCTTACGTAGGTATAAGCCGGATTTGGAGCTTGGCATGGGCTTCTGTTTCTGGGTGCTGACACTGACATACATAATCCATTTCTCGTCACCACTCACAGTGCGATGCAAGAACAGTTCTATTTGGTTACGTACAAGCACGGAAACACATGCACTGATACAATTTGCATTCTGCTCAACTGTGAGTTGATGGGGTACCCAAATTCTCCTCTTGTGCACTTTCCCAAGTTGACGCAGGTGCACGATAATGCTCGTGTGGGCAGTCCCCAGATGTTCAGCCAACGCCTGCGTTGTCTCCACCAACGTATTCAAGCATGTCGATAGCGATTGTTGCGAGTCTTCCGTCTTTGGGACGGTCTGACAAGTCAAAATTTCCCTCTCGAAACCGTTCAAAACAATGACAGCACTGGCGATGTGATATGGCATTGGGGTACACACTGATAATGTTCCCTACAGCACTTGCGAGGGTTGCTACTGTGATGGAACTCGTATAGCATGCAATGGCAGACAGGCTCCTTGTCCACTTCCATGTTGGCTGGCATTTATTTACACTTTTCACTTTCTGACAGCTAACTGTCACTGACTTAAGCCATCTACCTGCTGATGTTATGTCAGTGTGCTGTGCGATCTCAGTGGCCAACGTGTGCCATGGCCGGATCTTCAACTTCGGGTACCTCGTCATCAGACATTCCTTTCTTTCCAACCCAATATTAAGATTTCTTGTCTATCCAAATATTTAAAATTTGCCACCTATTCTAGCCACTTTGCCTGAACTCATAATTAATAACTTTTGGCGATTGCTTTAGAACCACTAATTTATACTTTTCAACATTCATCTTCAGCTCATATTTTTCGTTTAGCTGATTGAGTTTATGTTGCAATGATTAAATTCTTAAAAATTAGCACTAAGTCATAAGTACACAGCAAACTGCTGATATAACAAGTCTACTTCAACACCTGACAAACTAAGTTCTGTTTTAAGCAGATTATCTATATCACATACAAAAATTGCAAATAACCTACATATCCCTGTAATACTACATAGTTCATTTCAAACTATGTACCAGTACTTCCATCTATTCTATTTGCTACAAGCTTATGAGAAGGATTTTAAGTCTTTTACTCCACAGCTTTTTGACATAACATACAATTTGTTACAAGGTAACTAACTAGTAAAAAGCTTTTCAGAGTAAAGAAACACTATATATAAATCCACGTTCCAGGATTTATATATAGTGTTTCTTTACTCTGAAAAAAAAAAAAAAGCTTTTTACTAGTTAGTGGCAAGCTCATAAGACAAACAAAATGTATTGACATAACCAACCTTAAAAAACACCATAATACTTTCAAGTTGGAACTGAAGAACAGATTCTCTGCTTTAGAAGGCCTAACATCGGAAGAAGTGGATATTTCGGAAGTTAACAGAAAAGTAACCAAAGCTCTTATGGAAACAGCAACAAAATTAGCTGGGTCTAAGAACAAGTTGCATGTAAACAAATTATCAGGAAAAACCAAAATGTTGATGCAAAAAAGAAGAGAGATGAGGACAACTAAAGAAGATGTGACTTCCAAAGTGGAATATATAGAGCTATGCAAGACAGCACGAAAAAGTATCACTGAAGACGTAAGGAAATTCAACTGTGAGCTAGTGAGGAAAGCAATTGAAAACAACCAAAGCCTAAATAAAGATAGCAAAGGGACATCTCAGTAAGGGAAGAAAACAGATTATGGCTCTGAGAAAAGAAGATGGTTCTATAACAAGAAATAGAGGCGAAATTTTGACAAGAGTGAAAGATTTCTACTCCAAATTATATGAAAAGGATGATACATGTACTCCAGACATCATGAAAGGTACCAGAGTTTTTCCAGTCCTCCCAGCAGAAGTTGCTCATGCAATCAAGAACATGAAGCGGGGGAAAGCTCCAGGAGAAGATGGAATTACTATAGACATCATACAAGAAGCAAGTGGAGAAATTGAAACAGTACTCGCCCAAATTTTCACTCGATGCCTTAATGAAGGGAAGATTCCTGAGGATTGGAACAATGCTACAATGATCCTACTACATAAAAAAGGTGACATTGAGGATCTCAGGAACTACAGACCTATCAGCCTCCTATCAGTGGTTTATAAAATCTTCACTAAAGTTCTTTCACACCGCTTGAAGGTAACACTGGACATGGCTCAACCGAGAGAACAAGCTGGATTCAGGAGTGGCTACAGCACAATAGATCATATCCACGTACTGAGAGAACTAATTGAAAGAGCGAGGGAATATGAACTTCCATTGTGCATGGCTTTTATCGATTATGAAAAAGCCTTTGATTCGGTGAAACCATCAGCAGTTACCACGGCTCTGAAATCCTGCGGTATTGAAGATGCATACATTAATATTATTAATAACATCTATGAAAATGCAAGTGCAAAGATTCGGCTGTTTGAAAATACAACACACATAAAAATTGGAAAGGGAGTGAGACAAGGTGACACCATATCTCCGAAGCTCTTTAATGCCACATTGGAAAATGTCTTTCAATCACTGAACTGGGAAAACAAAGGGATAAAGATTAATGGAGATTATCTAACCCACCTTCGTTTTGCTGATGACGTAGTCATTTTTGCAACTAGCCCATCAGAGCTGCAGAGTATGATCCAGGAACTTGCTGACAAGAGTAAAGAAGTGGGATTAAAAATGAACTTTCAGAAGACAAAAGTGATGTTCAATGCTTTTACAAGAAATGAAGATTTATCGATTGATGGAGAAAAACTGGAGATAACAGATACGCATGTTTATCTTGGACAGCAGATATCAAGTGAGGGTCACATTGATGAAGAAATTAATCGGCGTACAAAACTTGCCTGGAGAGCTTTTGGAAGAAACAGCATAATTTTCAAGAGCAATATGCCATTATGTCTTAAAAGAAAAGTGTTTGATCAATGCATCCTTCCAGTGCTTACGTATGGTGCAGAGACGTGGACCTTAACTAAAAGAGACATACAAAGGCTGCAGACAACTCAAAGAAGCATGGAGAGGTGCATGCTTGGTATAACCAGGAGAGATAAGAAGAGGAACTCGTGGATCCGAAAAATGACGAGAGTGGAAGACATCATGATCAGAGTTAAATCCCTGAAATGGCAATGGGCTGGACATACTGCCAGAAGGACAGACCATAGATGGACAGCCGAAATTTTAGATTGGATTCCAAGGGACAGGAAAAGACCCAGAAAAAGACCACATGGGAGATGGGTGGATGAAATTCGTAAATATGCGGGAGTGACATGGAGGAGACTGGCACAAGACAGACCGTTGTGGAGGAAACTTGGGGAGACCTTCGTCCAGCAGTGGATTGATAATGGTTGACAATGATGAATGATGATGATATATAAATCCTGTTTCACCCCAAGAAACCTGTCTACATGACAATATATTATCCTGAAATCCCCTATCCCTCTTGAGGCTGCACTGTCTCTCACTCAGCTGAATTTTTACAATCATTTAAAAAATATTCCAGTAAATTAATGAAACAAGATTTCTACAGCACTGAACTGTTCTCAACCAGCCATACATGCTGGATAAAATTAGAATGCTGAGCAAATACCACATTAATTACGCAGCAGGAAAAGAAATATGACAATTTGAGATTTTCAGATGTTACTATACTTTGACAAAACTAAATGTATGCAAGCTTATTTTTTTTTTTATGATCTAAAGTTTTTTTTTTTTTAATCAAAAGTGGTTGCAGTTAACAGGACATTTTGCAGAATTTTTCTTAAACCCTTTGAAAGCAATTTAATAAAATTTATCTTTATTACTCTTACATGTTTCTGTACAGTATTTTTAGAGTTTACTGATTTTTTTTTTTTTTAAAGATGGAATGATCTTCAAAGTGGAGGCATGTACCCATAAGTCACCAATTTCTGCTGTTACAAGCAAACTTGGAAAACAGAGCTTTGAGTCAACCCTATCAAAACACTAAGAATATACTTTGAAAACCTTATTTCTGGGAGCGCAAATCACGTTACAATTTACAAAATGGAATTAAAATAAAAAGTATATTTAGGGTTTGAATGTGGCTAATCTATTTTTTGCTCTCGTATAAATAGGTGATTAAAATGTACTTACTGATGTATGTGGTTTATACCTGTTAAAATTCTTATGAATTAAAAAAAAAATGAAAATTTTAAATACTTACAAGAGCGCCAAACACCAGATGACACTACCATTGACAACAATGACCAGTCAGTGAAATCTCAGGAGCAAGATTAAAATCCTTCCAGAGAAGAATGTTCAAATCAGCTTCAACCATCAACAAGAACGCGACTAGCAATAAGTCTACAGAAACTCCTCGACAATGGGCATACAAAAAATGTCCGAAATTCATAGAAGCCAGTGATAGTCATCAACTGTTTATTTGGAGCAACAATATCCTACCTTCAACTGTTTTAATTTCATTAACTTCATTTGGTGGTCTTCATTTTATCTGAGGTCAATTATAAAAAAATTCTGATCAGTAACATCATATCATCTTATAGGTTATAATTTTGTTCATTTAAACTTCATTTAATCAACTTTATTTTGGAATATTATGCCTAAAACCAACACTCAAGGCTATGAAGCATAGACCCATCCCTTCATTAGAAGTTCAACAGGCGTAATCTAAACATACTATATCAGTAAGTACACTTTAACCACCCATTTAGAAAGCAGGATGGTGAAAAATGGGAAATACACAATGTAAGAAGAGTAAATAGGTTAGCTATAATAAACTAATCACATCCCAACCCCAGCAGAACTTTAATTTTGTGATTATGTTGAAAAATGGAACACACTTGATCTGATTTCTGAAAGGAACTATTTGCACAAAATGGAATTGTTGATAGTGTACTAGGGACTATAGATCTAATAATTTTTTTTTAAACATTATTCAAATTGTGTCCAATACCAATACTCAGAAATCATATGAAACTGCTACAATTTATTGAAAAGAATAATTTCCTGTAAAAAAAAGGGAAAACTGAGTTACCAAATAAGTGAAAAAACATTCTAAGTATGGAGGCAAAGCAGATAAAGGATTTATTTCAGAAATTCAAAACTTCATGTATGATTCAAAGTAATTTTCTCAACTCACAGTTTTAGAAGATACTTTTCTTATGAGGTGACCCGAGTAATCCGACGCCTCAGTAATGGAAATGTCTTGACTAAAATACAAGACTTACCCAAACGTTGAGCCGCTGTCATAAAGAAACATGGAGATTACTTTGAAGGCCTGTAAAGGTGTGTTGTGAAATAAATTTGTTTTTTAAAAAATAGCCTACGGTGTGCAAAACTTTTGAAATAACCCTCGTATTAAGAAACCCAACGCTCGCTATGAAAACAGACCTCAGACCATTGCACCACCAATGCTGAAACTCTTCTCAAGGTACTGTTGTTGGGAGGCCCTCACAATTATGATACCATACAAAAGAAAGAGTAATTTTCCTGTGTGAATGCCTCAGCTAGAAGCTATTTTACTATAATTCTTTCTTTCCCCCTACCCCAATTATATACTGGCTCTACCCACATAAAAAGAAAACACAAATTTATAACAGCAATAAAGTTTACCTTATATACCTATATTGTGAAAAATACAGGAGGAGGGCAGGGTAACTGACACTTTTGCACATGCACAGAGATCAGGTGTGGTAAAAAAAAAAACCACCCCGTACCAGATCTGCATTTATAATTCAAATTGCAAAACATTTACATTGCTAATTGAACATATCACCTTCAAAATACTGTCCTTCTGAACAAATACAGTGGTCACAGCATTTCTACCACTTCACACAGCATGTTTCAAAGTCTCCTTTTAGGACCATGTTTATCTCTTGAATCAAATTCTTAATGATGCTATCTATAAACTCAATTTTCATTCCTTAAGATACTTTTTCAATTTGGAAAACAAACGGAAGTCAGGGGTGAGGGTAAATCAGGTGAATAAAGTGAGTGTGATATCAGTGAGATTTGGTGTCTGGTCAGGAAATCATGGATTGACAGTGCCAAGTATGCAGATGCATTATGATGCAACAACCATGACTGTGACTCCTATTGTGGCTGTTTGTGCTAAATTTTACCCCTTAGTCCTCTTTGTAATAAGTACGGTTAACAGTCTTCCCAGTCAAAGCAAATTCAAATTGCACCACACCTTTAACATCAAAGAAAATAGACAATATCACCTTCATATTTGACTTCACTTAATGGGCTTTTTAAGATCAAGTAGAGGCTTTTATTTTCATTTGGATTTTGTTTCAGAATCATAGCCACAGACAACCAGGATTAATCACCTGTGATATTTTCTATAAAGAGTGGAACCCTTACCACACAACCTTTATTATCTTTACAAACTGCAATAAGATGCTCTGTTTGATTGTGTAAGAAGCCTGGACATAAACTTTACTGTCATGACCCAATTAAGATGCGTTTTACTGGATACTTCAATAAGAATTAATAGTCTGTTTTTGAAGCTGAAGGGAATCAAGAGCAAAGGTCATCTTCAATCAGTGCTCGACCTTCTTTAAATCTCTCCAACCATTCAAAAGTTTTTGAACTGCTTAGAGCTTTTGAAATTCTTTTTGCAATGTTTCAAATGTTTTCAGGAGGTTTTCCTAAGTTTTATGCAAAAATTGAGGCATGTTGGGTTGTTAACATCATCCACTGTAAAATATGCCACAGCTAAAACAAAACATTCCACAGGGTAATAGGCAGGAGTGAAACTGTGCATATCCATGAATATAATTTCAGTTTTGCACACTCAGCACAATAACTGCAGCTGTAGTGCAGTACTTTTTGGATACACCTCATATCACTAAGCTGTTCTCTGAGGTACACAGATCAGTTTTTGAGCACAAGATTACTAGCCATATCTAAGTTACTGATGAAGTTAGATTTTATTTACTGTTGAGTATTAGCGTTGCCATTTACTGCAATTTCACAAACTAACTCAAGCATGACTGATATTCACAAGACAGTTTGTATGCTTCGGACTCATGATTTTCTCTAAATCTCACCATGCCATGATTTTTTCAGCCTTCCTGTACCTCTCTTTCATGCCACTTGAGCTGAATAAATTCCCTTAGTTAGCAGCTCTTACTCCTTCTTTCAACTTGGCCAAACCACTTCAAAATATTTGTTTCCAATCCAAATAACATTTTCCTTCACATTACACATTTGCAACAAATCCTCCTCCTGCACGTGATCAGAACAATTCTTGCCACAAACCCTCCATAAGTATTGCATCTCTCCAGCACACAAACAATCCCTCTGTGTCACTTCTGCAGTATAACAAGGTTTCACTGCTGTACATCTGAGTAGGACCAACTTTACTTTTGTACACAGACACTCAGGATCTAATTTCTGGTAAAGAATGGTTTGGCCACCAGGGGGTGTAAGTGTTTATTTCTGCTTCTCATGTATTTGCAGCAAAATCTGAGCTAAAATCTTGATTGAAAAAAATTCTTTTGTGGACTACTCGTGCTGATAAATCTTTTTGGAAAATGTTTTTCTTCAAATAATGCATAGCTCCACCGGGGGCATAGATGTAATTTTTTTTATTTTTTTCAACTTCTGTTTCTAAGAGTCCGATTTGAAAAATGTCTTTTTTGTCTGATAGCGTTTTGGGTGCGAAATGTTCATATATTTTCAAAATTTTCGAGTAATTCATAGACTTTCTGAGAGGAGGAGTAAAGGTAAATTGTGTTTTCCCTGATATCTCTACTTCTAAAACTCTGATTTGAAAAATTATTCCTGTACCGGATACAGCTCCTGATGGGAAATGTTTTGCATATAATTTCTAATAGTTGGTGAAAATGTTTTGCATATAACTTCTAATAGTTGGTAAAGAATGTTTTGGCCACCAGGGGGCATAAGTGTTTATTTCTGCTTCGACATTATGAATAAACAATTTAATTTAAAGAAAATCTTAAGGACAGACACACAAAAAATTTGGTACACATGTAGCATGCAAGGAAAACATGCCAGAAAAGAGTTACAATTTATTACACACAAAATGAAAAAAGCACGACTATTCCAAGTGTAAAACCATCAGAAACATTATAACTAACAAACCTAGGAGTTAACAGAGAGAACCAAATCTTTGGTTTTGATCAATAATGAAAATGTAACAATTTGATACTGAGGTGAACTACTCTCTAGCGAATTGCTTTGGTACAAAAATAAAAAAAAAAAAGAGTTGGATAACTGTGGAGGATGACACCACCAAACAAATGTTTCAGCGCACAGAAAAACAATAGATTAAATTTAACTGGGGACTAAATTAAAAAAAATAACCAACAAATCTACAAAGTAAAAAAATATTACTCAAAACAACCTAAAACAACTTTGATACCCCACAAAAAATGAGAAATAAAACTAAAACTGACAAAACAGGATTTAGTAACTAATGCAAGCAAACATACACATATCAGGATAAACAAACAGAATCCAAAATTTGTTTTAAATACTTAAAAACCTTCCAATGAAATTATTTCATGTTCAGATTCCCTACACTAATAAGTAAGGGGAAAGTTTAAAATACTCTAATAACCAGAGATCTGTTACTTTAAGCCAACAAACCAAATAGGGAAAGGTAAAAAAAACTCTGCACATACAAATGTTTTGGTATGTTTGGCAAGTTCATTTCTGATAAGTTTTCCACCCAATACAAGTATAAAAAAAAAAAAAAAATTCTACCATGAAATAATCAAACCACAGATTTACATCAGGGTGTCTATCATTTTCAGGAGACTCAATTTCTTGACCTTTCCTTGACTTTTATGGGATGTATCTTGACCCTAAAGCTAAGTTTTCTCGACTATTCTTTCTGTCAATAGTATAGGTGTTTGACCATTTTAATTAATTAAATATACAATCTTATAATGTAATTAAGAAATTGAAAGGGTAAATTGAGTACATAAAATGGTTTCTAAAAAGTTAAAACACATAGCAAATTTCCTACCAATAAGCTTGCATTTAGTGAAAAACTCAAAATATCCCACTATGAAGAATTACTTGTAACAGGGAAATCTGTACGTTACACAAAAGTACGTTAAGCGAGTATTCGGAAGTACATTATAAAGGTTTAGACTTATCAACAATTAAAATTAAGAGCCATTTATTTAAATTTTTGATAACACCATTTACTCAGCAAATGAACGTTATTAAAAACAAATAATAACGCAATGAACTATACACCAACTATACATAAGATAGTATAACTATACTAGTTATTCGAATTTATTGGCGTAGATAAAATAAAGGTTTCCAAGCTTTCGCACATCAACCAGATGGCTTTTTCAAGGAAGGTAGACAGCAAACTGGATAATAGAACGTTTCAAAAATTTGGACGCAGTGACTTGACAATAAACGTAATTATTCAATAAAAACACGAGGCTTCATGTTCGTTTTGCACGCGGAATCCTTGGAAGAAAACAAAAGGCATTTATTATTTGAAGAATTAGTTCCAAATTCGTGGTAATTCTAGCGAGATGCTATCATTGCAGGCCTCATCGTTGGTAATGATCTCCAATGTTTCCTGAATGGCAGTGGATTTAGGAGTAGAGTAGGCAGCTAATTTCTTTATGTCATCCCACACAGGATCGGCGGACTTGAACTGGACTTTTCTGGATAGGGCCATGGTTAATTTGCTGTTCTTTATGTCCCTCTTATGCTAGTTGACTCTAATTCTAAATGAATGTTTGGTCATCCCAATGTAGTATCGCTTGGACCCATCCGGATATTGTAGAGGGATGGCATAAACACCCGCTTCATTGGAAAGTGGGAGCTAGTCAGTATTTCGCTTATGCATAGCATATAAAAAGATGTCTGAGATGATATGCCGACACCGAGGTTCATCTTTTTGAGTGCGTTCTTGAGTTTATAGGAAACATTTGGTACGTAAGGAATAGAGCCCAGATAGCTTAACCGCGGCATAGAAAGATCGGCGTGCCTCTTTTCGTTTCTTTTGATATATTTATGTACCATGTTCGGATCACATCCTGCCTCAGTAGCCAATTCCATAATGCCTTTTAATTCATTAGTCTAAAAGGAACATCGGAGGAGATGTCAAATGCTCTTCTGAGTCGAGAACGGAAGAAAGCAGTCTTGTAATCAGCGGGACAGAATGAGCTACGAAACATTAGGTTGGGAATGGAAGTGGGTTTGTAATGGACTTGTGTACGGAAGCGATTTTCAGGCGATTTACTCAGTAAAACATCCAGATAAGGCAATGCATTATTGTGTTCTAACTCCATAGTGAAATTGATTGTAGGGTGTATATCATTGATTTTATCCAGGAAGAGCGGGAGAGCCTCCTTTCCATGAGGCCATATGAAAAATACGTCGTCAGCATATCAGAGCCAAGTGGATCTTGGGGTAATGCTGGTGAATATGTGCTGCTCGATTGGGCGAAGGATTGCTTCAGCGAGAATTGCTGAAAGTGAAGATCCCATCAAAGCACCATTTGTTCGTTTATTAGTTTTTCCTCGGAAACTATAGTAGCTAGAATTTGAAACTAAGTCTATTAATTTGAAGATGCTGCGGCAAGATTCTTGTGAATAAAGTGCTGAATTATATATGGCCTCTTTTAACGTTGTGATGGCGAAGGATAAAGAGAAACCACGTTGAAATTACCGATGTCACGCTGTTGGACATTAAAAACAAGTTTCACACTCTTGCACAAATGTTCCAAACATATACACAACTGATAAACTGCACTCAATATCAGGGCCATACATAAATTTTATTTACAAGCTGTTCTATGTTTTTAAAAGTTTTATCAAGAATGTTTGTTAGTGTAGTTTTTTTTTAGTAATTTAGTCAACTACCTTCTTGTGAGCCACTTTCCTAGACAATGTTTCCAGTTCAATCAAGCCCTCAGTGCTAAGTTATTCATTGTGTGAGGCTAACAATTCTTTCACATCATCAGTTTCCAAATCAAGCTTCTCAGGTAGCTGGCAAATTTCTTGAACAATATTATTAATCTAACAATTGGTTCAAATCCTTCCAAATCAGTCACAAATTGTGGACAAAAAGGTTTTGTTAAAGTCCATGTATGCATTACTGTGTCATCATTTTCCAAACACTATCGAAGTTCCTGTGACACTGCATGCAAAATATTATAATCATGCCTAAACTGCTTAACAGTTGCCTTGTCCTTACTAAATTTTACTAAAATAAGCTCTTTTTTTTTTTAATAAAGCTCATGTTGAGAAATGGCTTCCTAGTTTCTCAATTCAATTACTAATCTAAAACAACTATTATGGGAATTTTACTAGGAAATTTTTTCATTTAATTGCAAATTTTCGGAGAAAACTCTTCTTCTTCAGGCTGTCTTTTTGTTGTCACTTATTGCTGTCACTATCGCGGTTACGGTTAACTTTCTGATCCTTTTACAAATGACGTGATGATTACTCGCCAACTACTTCTTAGATTGCGGTAAATTCCAGAAGTCAATGAACGCTGAAGGGGAGAAGATTGCAGTCACAGCATATAAACATGCATCGTCGACACGCAGCAGCACGATAAGAACCGGTTTGAACATCTTGTTTGCTTCATGGATTCCCATCACGCAGGAAAAAGCTCCGAAGTCCGCGACGCCATCGTGTGGTTTCATCAACACTGTACTTCACGATACATCCAGACTTGCCAACCTTAAGAAGAGAAAAATCCTGCAATTTTCTATGAAAATCCTACAAGATTATTTTCGTATGTTTGAAATATCAATGGACATAATTTGAAGCACTAATGTTACGTTAAGGCATATATAAAATGTAAAACAAATATTAAAAAAAACCTATGTTAAGTTATGCATCGATCTGGATGATAACTCAAATTAAGACGGAAAAGGAGAAAGAAGAAATTCCTCGAAGCCGTAGGACTCTCATGCCTAAAGATTACAGCGAAATGTTTTTGCCGTCGAATTTCCGATTTCGAACATTTTCCCTCCATTTTTAAAATGAAATACAAATATTTATGGAATAAAATGATATCTAACAATACTGGACAGAGGAAGCATCTAACAATACTGGACAGAGGAAGGAAAAAGAAATTATGATTATGGAGAAAACCTTTATTTCGTTTACTTCCGTTTCTGTACCGTCCCGATGCGCATTTTTATGAATTGGTAAAATCATTCGATGCGTAGTTTTACGCGCGAGAAAAAAGTTCCTGAGGCGTATTTTTACGCGTTGGTAAAATTTTGATGCATACTAAACGCGCAATTACGCATTTTGGCAAACTCTGGTCGGCACATCAATTGAGCAGGAACTATCGGAAGAGGAACTATCTCGAGCAAAATTTAATGTTTTGTTATTTTCCACGCACTTAGAATTGGCCACGTATTTTTCGGTACGAATGTGATTAATGATATTTCCTTTGCCCTTGTGTACAACGGAAAAATCACACCTACAACAAATAGAGCAAAAGGCAAATCGTTGGCGCTTCCTTGATTCGATTATAGACGGATAATCTGTCGTATACTTCTTAAAAACAGACTGATATTTTCTATCAGACATCGCTTGATTAAACGCGTGCACAAAAAATTCTCAGAAATTCCTGTTAAGACAGACGAAGTACATAAAACAAACCAAAACACTACTGCGTGCTTACGATAGAAATCTGCGTCAGTACCTACGGTGCGCGCCAAGGCCAAGCCTGCTCCTACTCGTGCGTGCAGCACCAGAGATTAGTGGACAGAAGAGTAAACATCGCTGCCAACGGCCATGCAACGGCAGAGCAAAACTGCTGGCTGCTGACTCAGAAGGGAAAGGTCGCTTCTTCGCTAATGAACTGATGCCTCGGAGAACTTCGAACTTTTCTCATTACTTTTTAATTTACGTTACGGTAATCATCAAAGTTGTCCGATGCCTTGGAGAACTTCGAGCTTTTCTCATTACTTTTTAATTTAAGCTACGGAAATTATGATGGAATCCGGCAATATTATTTTCTAATCCGGAATTCTGGGAAGTGTAATAAAATCCGGCATTGACGGCCTAAACCCGGAGAGTTGGCACGTCTGTACATCGCATCGCGATATAGCGAAGGATGACACATTGTAGTACCGCTAACCCCAAAATCGAAGCCTCGATGTAAAACTTAAACTATTTTTTCGCGATATACTGGTACTTCGCCAAGCCCTAACGACCTGCGACGAATTTTGCTACAAAGCAAACAAGCAGGTTATTGGTAGCTTACGTCCGACAAAAGACCTTACTGTCGGCCCACAGTTGAGAGAATCACGGTTGGCAGCGCGCCAAGAGAGGTCAATGAACGCTGAATGGGAGAACGGTATCACAGTGTGTTCCTTCAGAACTTGTCTGCAGGAAGAAAATGACGTCGTTATTGGCAAGGACTTTTGTTTTAGCTCAAAGATGAAATTTGAATTTTACAGGATAAGGCACAAAGGGGAGAAAAAAAAAAAAACAATGAAAAAATTGACCGTGACCTATGATGACCTTAATTCCACGAAACCTTTCCCTGCCAGTTTTCTCATTTTGCGACCTTTCGGCGACTTCCGTGACCTGGTAGACACCAGTACATATACATTAGTTAAACTACAGAAAGATCAATAATATTACGTTACTATACAACAGAAAGATTGATGACATTTCAGATTTACAACTTTATCAGTTTTTCTTTTGTAACATTGGAATTCACAGCAATTTAGCGATTAACATCTCAGTAAATATTAAGTTATGATTTCACTTCCACTGAGCAAGAGGAAAATCATGATATATATGTAGCATAAAGTATTTTGACATCACTTTTTTTTGCATCACTCCATTTGCTTACAGTAAAAATATACAACTATATTTGTTACACGTTCTTATACATAAATTTGCATTCTCCCTTTGAACTAGTTTAATATTAGGGTTAGTGATTCATACAGTTGTATGTACAAGTTCCCCAGTGATTAAGGTCACTGACATCAGACCAACCTACATCCCTGTTGTTCCATATTGTTCATATAGCTTGTGTCGAAGAAAAAAAAATTGATCTCCAACATTTACATAGATTTAATTAATATCTCAAGGAATTATTCGTGAAGCCTGCAGAAAGCTACATGGAAGAAAAAAAGAACTCTTCTACCTCATGATAATGATGTTCTGCTTGAAAACCAGGCCATTCCACTATGGCAGTGGTTCTCAACCAGGGTTCTGTGAAAATTTTCAGGTTGGTATAAATTTGTATAAAATTATGATAAAGAATTATTAGGCACGCTTCTATGCCTTTTATGTTTTTGTGACATGTTGTATTATATACGAGAGCTAACATAATCCAATAAAAACTATATTCTAACAACATTTAATTATTTCACCATGCTTATTGTAATCATTAACACATATAGGTACGTTTGGGTTTCCACAAAAATATCAAAATACAATTCCTGGGTTCAACCCAAAATTTTTTAAGTACTGCACTATACCAATGACCAAGACCCACATAATAGGTATGACTTGTTCACTTCGCAGTTCAGCTTGTCTGCTATCTAGCATAAAAATGTCATTAGGAGGTGCTGATCACCAAGCATACTGAATCAAAATTTGTGGCGGTAACTGGCACGAAAGCATGTGAAAAGAGGAAGTGCATTTCATTGAACTGTTTTTGCTTTACAAAGAAAAAACAAAACAAAAAAACACCCAGCATTTTTAGTTAAATTCTTTAGCAGTGGTCTGTGCTTTAAGAGTGCTCCAATGTTTAATGTTTCTATTATTTTTTGTTTGTTTGTTTATCAACGCTCTGAAACCGGGTGTATTGAACTGTGCTTAACACTATAATGCAAATTAATAACAAGGAATTACATACACACGAACTACATAGAAAATAGCAAAACTATAACTATTAATCTGATGCATTGATTTGTCCTGTGTGATATGTTTACATTCAATTGTAAAAAAAAAAAAAAATAGAGTATTTTTTTCAAGACTGAATGAAATGTTTGATTACTGTACAGTGCTTAGTCTGTTATCGGTTTCTTCAAAGTTAGGTTAATATTCACATTTCATTCAGGGACATTACACTGTCTTTACCCCTTTTAAATGTATAACAAGCAGAAATAATTCTGATCACCTTATTCTGAATTTTCATGTTCCTATAAACATTGAGAGAATTGGGCAGAGACAGTAAAGGTTATATTCTGCATGGAAGCTTTTAAACTATGTCTTTAGTTCTTCAGTCAAGAGTTTGGATGGAAACAGACTAGCTTGTTGCCAGATCATGGAGATGATATACAGATTCCAAATTGCAGTTATTGGAAGAAAGAATCTGGCTACCATTTACAAGAACCGAATAATGAAGATCTGGTAACAATCTAGTCAGTTTCCGTCCAAACTCTGGTGAAGAACTAAAAACAGTTTGAAAGCTTCCATGCAAAATAAAACTTTTACATAACTTAAACAGGTTTCTCCATTTCCTTCACATCCTATAAAGATACTCTGAATAGTTACTTAAGCTCTCCCCCTTAACCTCTCAAAAATATTCCTGTATGCACATTGAATGCAAACCAAACACCGTATGCCTGTACTCATCCGAGATTGTGCCATAGGAGTGAGCGTATCCTTGCCAGGTAAGTAAGAACGGCAATGAAGAAGTCAACCAATCAGAATCTGAGTCAATTCTCTCTGTTCCCACTGTTTATCCCACTCAGGTTGGGGCCTTCGTTACCTGCCATTGAAAACTTGTGGAAATGCAAAACAGAGTTGCATCAACCAATAGAAAGCTCATTTTCTTTTGCCGGTGAGTTAATGCCAAACTTTTATTAAAATGGTTGATTACTTTATTCAACCAAGTCCATTGCATGGATTTTTTTTTATATAGTCCTTTAATCGTTTTCCCATTTTTTCTCAAATATTCTTATCGTTTTGAAGGACTTGCTGCTTCACTGCCTAGTGACCCATATGGTTATTACTTGCACAGATTTTAGTCAAATATTTACACATTTCACTAATGTGCCACTGTGTTTTCTGTTGTCCTTTTAGAATGCCTTTTGTAAAAAAAGATCGTGCTTATGTCATCACTTTGTCTGTCCATAATAACTGAGGATTAGGAAGAGTTATTTTGAAGTAGTAAACATTGGTATACAAGGCCAATGAAAATAACTCAAAATGAAATAGGTGCCATAATTTTTATATTACCCATTCAAAACAAATAAATTAAGCAAATTAACTATTACTAAAAATATGAGGTAGGATCCAAAAGTTCCTGGATTGGGTCTGTAAGTCCACAGATAAGAGTTACAAAGCTGAAGCACATCCTTCTTACAACAACACTCTTCTGGAACCCATTCTTTGCAATGTCCTTCAGTGCAACCAGCAATGCGTTTTACGCTTCTTGTTTTGGTGAGAAACTCACGAATGAGGAGTGACCTATGTGACAGCGCATTGTTGTGCAACAACAGCATTCACTCTTGATCTCCACATGCTCTTGATCGCCCCACATTTGAGGCCTCTTCTTACGGATCAGCTCATGTAGACGTCGCATGATGTCCACATAGAGCTCCTTGTTGACAGTGTATCATTCAGGGATAAATCCAAGATGAACAATACCCTGGCTGTCGAAGACCTCCAAGCATGATCTTGTCTTTGCTGGGATCTCGGTGGAGTTTCTGCTTGTGTGGAGACGATGGCGTTTTCCACAGAAAAGGAAGTACCATTTTTCGTCCCCGTTATCATTCTTCTAAAAAACTGTGGGACTTGATTGGCAGCGGTTACGAGATCGCCCACCATTTCTATCCGTATGGCCAACTGATCTTCAGTTAACATTCGTGGGATGTGTTGACATACCCGGTGCATCTTCAGATCATGTTAGTATCTGTTGACACGTAGACTCCGATATCCCAGCAGCCTCTGCCATTTGCTTGATTGTCTGTCGGCACATACGATGGCCGCAATGTTCAAAATGTTTTTATCTGTGCAAGCTGTCACTGGCCACCTGCTTCATTCGTCACCTTCAACCTCTTGTCTTCCTTCTCTGAAGTGTCAATGCCAATTGAGTGTTTGTGACCGTGACAGGGCGTTTTTGCCATAAACTTGCTTCAACATCTCATAAGTTTCTGTTGGACTTTTCCCCAAATGAACGCAAATATTAATGTCAACGCGTTGCTCAAAAAATGCCATTTTTCATCGATCGTGGAACACTGCATAAGTTGCTCACAATACCTGGATGTAGATGTACTGTAGTGAGCATGTGACGTAGATGGGTGAAACCAATTTCCCAGTGAGGGAGGGGGGGAGATAATGTTGTAACATAATTCAATAGTCACCATGGGTATGCGATACACATACTTTACTGTACAGGCGCAGTCCGGGAACTTTTGGATCCTACTCTGCATATTAACTGCTTCAGAAAATATAGTAATTCATTTCCCTGTAATAGCTGCCCCCTTCAATATTTAGTCTCTCCTTTGTGCTGATTTGTATTGCATTTCCAGATTGAAAGTCATGAATCCAGGTTACAAGTGCCACTTTTACTCCCTCCTCTTTCACAGATGGCCACAGCCTCACTGGATTGAATTCCCATTAAAATCAATTGTATTAGCAGATGTAAATTACTTTTTTTTAAATTCTCAAATCAGATTATTGAAATTGTTTCTAATTTTTTATTAAGCTTAACAAGTTTTCTTACACAATCAAAAAATATTGCTTTAGGCAGTAAATCTATTCACGAGACCTGAAAATTATCGTAAATTTCAGTTTTTTTGGGGGATTGGAGGTTTAACAACTACCGTTAGCACCTCAATGGGCTATAAGCAGTCGCCTGTCCCTAATTTAAGGTAACTGGTTCCAGGGGAGAGATCCAGTGCCGTAAGACAAACACAACATCCATGCCTCACCAGGATTCGAACCTGGACCCTTCTCGGACGAATGGTCACTGCGCCACCAGGGTGGCAATTTCAGTGTTACTTAGCATAAAGGCTAGATCATTGTTAATTACAACATACACCTTTTCCAAAGACAAGCTTGTCTGAATATATTAATAATAATAAATTTCAACATCACGTATTGGTATCTTGCATGAGCTATAGCCAGAACTGCCTAACTCTGAAGTATGATATTGCATCCACCTCTACAATCATAAATATTGCAAAATAAAAAATTTTCAGCAGCGATTAATACTTAGCAAACATTAAATGGTTTCTTTTTTATTTCAAGTGGTGTGATGTTTGAAGCATATAATTTATTAAAGAGAGTACAAGTTTACTTAATTTCAAACATAGTTTTCATAGGAAAAATCAGTTTGCTATGCATTGTGTTTACAATTTCAGTGGCAGTGTCTACTGTCACCTAGTGGTCAAAACTTTCGACAACGCGGACAATTTTTCACGTAGAGATATCGTGATTGGGCAGATTACATATATTACATGGGTCTGGCCAGTGACTTACAAGTAGGCCTCTACACTTTTCTTTGTGTGTGTTTGTACGTGTGTGAAAGGTCATAGCAGCATACTACAACTCCACATGCTTTTCAGTTTTCTTTGTTTCACCAGTCCGACTAAAAGAAAGTGGTAGACGACAAGGTGGAAGCGATCATCTAAGAGTATCGGTTGTCCTCTTCATCTTGAGGCAGTGGAGAGATTAGCAGAAACCTTAAATAATCTAATGATGCACATAATGATAATGTTTAATGTTCAACCCATCTGGTTGACAGGTGCTGGTAGTATATCAATTGCTATTCATGGAGTTTTTCCCCCTTTCACATCATGTACAGCCAAGTGATTATATATAGGGTCACAGCCTCAGACTTTATTGCTAGACAGAAACTGGAGGGGGCTACATGCCTTAGGTTGGAATAGAATATTGATTTTTTTTTCTTCTTTTCCCTACTAGTTTCAGCCAGGTTGGTGTGCAATGAATCAAAACTTTTGATTTTTGAGGTAAACTAACAGAGTGAAGAAGCCAGATAGAGAGATCACTTTCTAGGAACAAGAAACAGATGACAAGATACTTTTGAGGACGTGGAATTCATGATAATGAAAAACTTCCTGGGATCTCCCTTGTTTTACCAAAGCTACATCAGAGAATGAAATTTCTGGAACAAGTATTTCCATGTAAAATGCCACAGAAAAAGGTATCATAGCTGATGTTACCTGCTGAACAGTCTTCTTTTCAAGGCTGCTGAAGCCTTTATAAGAAATACTGCCAGTTTATGTTGTTTGGCTACCTGACACAAAAAGTGAAAAGCCTAATTTTTTCAAATATGGCACTTTTGATTTTATCTTTCTTGTCATTTTTCACCACCATCTAAGCATATATTGTAAAGCAGCTGGATATGAAAGCAGGCCTGATATACATATATGGGAGGGGGGGGGGGTAAGGCAAAATAGAGAGAGAAAGCATGTGAGCATACAACAAGTTACATACTGAATTCCACACCATCTGATCACTGAAGGTTCTTACACTGAGATGCTTAAAGACTTTAACAATCTTTCACTTTGCTCTACAGAACTAAAATTTTCAGAGCAACACATAATTTTCTCCACTAAACGCAGCCACACAAAGGGGAAAAAACTAGTCCCACATACTTGTATTTATCAAATGCATTCATTAAATCTCAGGAATACATTTCAGCACAAAATATACACGGTTAATTTTTAAATAAAAGCAACATCTATGCTTCCATGATTAAACTTCAAGTACTATAAAAAATAAAATAAAATGGTTAGCAGAGTTGGTAGCCTATAAATCAGTAGAAAATTAAATCTTATCAACAAAACTACAAGAAAGATTGACTAGATTTAACTATGAATTAAAGTGCGACAATTGTTATCACACTATTCCATAATTACAGATACAAATTAACATAAGGCATAATTACTATGGTAAAACCAAATAATGAAAACAAAAATGTAACTTAGTACAGTGGAAAACCAAAACTAAATTCCACATATTCAATCATGACAACAAAAATCTTCCACAAAAGAGAAGTCAATAAAGCACATTCCCAACAGAACATAATGCATTGATTCAATTTTTTTCTATATAGTCTTCTTTCTAATGATATTGCACCTGTTTTCTTCCCCTCTCCATCTATCACATACACTGGCATGCAAAAATGAAGGACGAGACGGTTTTTCGAATGTAACGTCGTGCAGAAGTGCTCCACATCGACTCAAATCATACCATAAGATCCCCAAGATGTAAGAATATAGGACAAGTGAGCAAAACCGTCCAAACAAGGAATCCAAAGGATACAAAGGCACTTTATTGAAAAGGTAGCTTCGAGCACAACTGGACAGAAGACAGAAACGTCCATGTGATAGGCAGCTGTCAAGAAAAATCCAGTCTTTAGTAGGGGATATGATCACCCCTGACTAGGTTGCAGGATTTACAACGTCTTTCCATGCTGAGGACGAGGTTGTCAAGGAGCTGTTGAGGCATCGTGGCCCATTTCTCTTGTAGCGCCAATCGCAGCTGCGGAATCATTGCTAGCGGCTGGTGATGTGCTGCCAAGCGTCTCCTGAGAAGGTCCCACACGTGTTCGATTGGATTTAAATCCGGGGACCTTGCGGGCCAATCCATGCATTGAATATCTTCACTCTCCAACAGCCACTCTACGATGAGGTGTAGCGTTGTCGTCCATGAAGAGGAACTCAGGACCCACAGCACCTCTTAAACAGACGCACGTGAGGCAGGAGAACCTCGGTACAATAGCGGACACTAGTGACTGAACCTCCTTGGAGATGTGGAGGTCAGTACGGCAACCAAGCATGATACCGACCGCCCCAAACGAGAACTCTGCCACCTCCAAACCGGTCCCTTTTGATGATGTTGGAGGTGTGATTGCGTGTTCCCTGCTCTATCCAGATGTGTATACGTCCAGAATCGCTCGTGACTAAATCGACTCTCATCCGTAGAGAGAACTCAACCCCCATTGCTGACGTGTCCAGTTCCTGTGTTCCTGGCACCACAGAAACCGCCGTCTCCAATGAGCAGGCGTTAATGGCATACATCGTACTGGTTGTCATGCAAATAGACCACCTTTGTGCAGCCTCCTGGCAACGATAAAACGCGATAACGGAAAGTCCAGTTGTCTGTTGCACGTGCCTTGCGATTTCTCCCGCTATCTGTCGTCTGTCTTTTCTCGCCTGTAGGACAATATACCGGTCGTCCGCCGCCGTGGTTGCTCGTGGACGACCACGGCTAAACTCTCGGACAGCTGTTCCTGTCGTTTGAAATGCTCTCCTAGCTCGTGAAACGATGCTGTGAGCGATCTCGAACTCCTCGGCCACACTATTCCCACTTCGACCTTCTTCCAACTTCCGAATGACGCGACGTCGGGTAGTCATCCAGATGTCGTCTACTGGATTTCCTGTTGACCTTATTATCACACGGGGGCAGCAACTCGATGTCGTTCAAACCGATTTACATTGTGCAATAGCTTTCAGCAAATTGCTGAGCGTACACCGCCCATGTGCTTTATACCCTTCCGACACTCCCCCTCCCCATGTCATGCTGCATATATGCGCATGCCCTACCGTACCAGACTCCAGTCTATATCTTGAGTAGTCTCTCGGTCCGTTCTGCCTGCTCGTTCCGCTGATATGCTAATTTCTCCTCTTCGTCCTTAATTTTTGCACACCAGTGTACAAAGAAAAGCAAGGATCTCTACAACAGATCAGAATCAAAAGAGAGAGAGATATATATATATTCTTCCTCTATCACATACATGAAAAGTAAGGATCTGCATCACTCAAATATATCAGGTTACTACACAAAAATGGGCTATTCTGGGCGATCATGCATACGTCAAAGGCTGGTATTCAAACTGAGATTAAGATCACTATTTGTTTAACCACATCAGGAGAGCACACACATAAAATGAAACAACTTCAAAGCCTTGCTAACGATACAGTGGAACCCAAGTCTCTCAGTTATACATACATTTTTCACTTTTATACGTATTTTTGCACTGGTCCAGATATTTTACTGTAGTTTCTATCACTTTTTTCAATTTGGTTATACGTCATTCATTTACCCACTTTTTGTGATTATAAGTTAAACTTTAAGAATTTTATAATATCAAAAATACATGGTTTTTGGATTCTTTTATACGTAATCTGGTATGTTAGAACTTTGACAGAATCAAAGATAGTGATTTTTTTTTTTTTTTTTTTTGCAGCCATGAAATAGGTAATGCAAATAAAAATTTACTAAATAACGGTAACAGTTCTCTTTCCCCCTGGATTCAAGAAATTTGAAACAAGAAAGGTTAGTGAATATTTTACTTGGTACTAATGCTAAATCAACTAGTGGACAAAACTGCTTTGAAAAGAAGAATGCTTATAAGTAAAAGACATGGAATTAGGGTACTGAATTTAAAACAAAATCTTAAGCTTTACTACCTGTATTTCAAAGGAAAAGTTTTATTTCTTCTTATATATTGAAAATATAAAATCATATGGAATTTTTTAATCTAGTTTTTGCAATGACATAATAAAAAATTAATACGTAAGTCAAAATCAACATAGACAAGGTAGAAAACAAAGTATTTACACCCCCCCCCCCCAAGACACACACATATGTATGTCTTACATTATAAATTAACGTGATCTAAAATTATGTGGTTCTTCCCCAATTCATTTCAAATGTTAAATAATAATGGAAAATTAAAATTATGTGGTTCTCCCCAATTTTAATTTTCCATTATTATTTAACATTTTGAAATTTCCTTTATACATTTTTTAAGGCCATCCCCTAGAAAAGCATAACTGAGGTTCCACTGTATTTGGTGGTTAAATGAGTTATACTGTGGCAACTAGAATGTGGAATCAAATACAAAATTTCAACAACTTGGCTTGGACTTACTTAAAAATAAAATGACCACTTTTCTGACCTAATTCTGAAACATCAATAAATAAATAAATAAAAATAAATGAAACACACACACACACACGTGGGAGTATATCCAGGCATACAACTGATTACAAAGGTACTCTTAATTCTATGTATGATGACTTGTTCTCCATTTCTCTTGATGACACTGCAAGAGCAGCTAACTTTAGGTAACATTGTTAACATCTTGAATAAAACCAAGAGCAACAGAAAGTGTCCTCTTCATGTACAAATCTTGCTTTAGTTTCTAAATAATTTTTGATGAATATCTATCTATTAAAACTGGTGAACCAGATTCTGCACAGCTTATGATCATGGGAAACTATATAAAAGAGTTGCAGACTGATAACCACCACTTTCAATGGCTGCACCAGCCGCCACAGGTTAATATTTTTAAGATATCTACATAATATCCCCTCTTTTTCAGAAGTTCTAGGAACATTCCTGTTCACCACTATGCCATACACTAAAGAGCCAAAACATTATGACCACCTGTCTAATATGATGTTGGTCCTGTATGTGCCACCACAACAGCTCTTACCTAGTGAGGCATGGATGCTGCAAGATCTCTAAAGGAGTTTTGTGGAATCTGGTACCAACACGTTACCAGCAGAATCTCATGCGAGTTACGTGGTTGAGCTGCCACATATCAGATTTGCTATTCCAACACAAACCACAGATGCTCGACTGGATTGATGTCTAGGGAATTCGGAGGCCAGGGTAATACCTGAAAAGTCTTCCTCATGCTGCACAAACCATTATCGAACAATCTGGGCAGTGTGACATGGTGCATTATCCTTCTGGAAGAAAGCACTATTAGAAAGGAATGCCGCTGCCATGAAAGGATGTTCCTGGTCTGCAATTATGTTTAGGTAGGTGGTAGACACAATAGTTTCCAGCTCGTGAATGACTGGCTCAGGGTCTCCCACCAGAACATTGTCCAACATCCTCCACCAGTTTGTTTTTGTGCCGTAGTGCAGTCTGGTGCCAACACTTCTCCACATAAACGATGTACGTGCACCCGGTTGTCCACATGGTACAACAGGAAACAAGATTCATTAGACCAGACAACTTTCTTCCAATGATTTGAGGTCCAGTTTTAATGCTTGCATGCCCATTGTAGGCCCTTTTGATGGTGAACCGAGGTTAGCATGAGCACTCAGAGAGGCCTGTGGCTACACAAATGCCATTTTCAGCTGGGTTCAATGTATTGTGTGCTCATTGATAAAACTGAAGTAGTATCATTACAATGCCCACATTCCAGTACCATCTCTTCCCACTTGGACCTCCATATTGTAGTTGAAATCATGAGCTAACTCACTCCTGAACAATACATCAGTAAACTATTACATTAACACTTTGTTTTAACATTGTTTACTCCCCACTGTTTGTAGTAATAGAAGAAATAACCTCATTCATTTTTATTTAGTATTTCAACATCATGAAGTAAATTATGAAACCAATAAAAATAGGTAGACAACTGGGCAACAGAAAAAATACTCATCCATCAAAAAATAATAAAAAAAATAAATCATCAAGAAGAGCTGATGAGTGCATTTCCTCATTCACCTCTGTTAATAAATGCATGTATTCTTCAGATTAAAATTAGTTGCCAGCAATGGCAATTCTGGTATGCATACAAGTTCTGTAGATATCACTTAGTTTATTGAAATTTGCTGGCACAAGTGCAATAGTTGGCCAAAGAGCATGAGGACATTATATACAGTTGTGAACGTTTATAACGAAGTCCAAAGAGACATGAAAACACAGTTATAAAAAAACCTATTGATTAAATATAGTAGTAGTAAGCAGGGATCATAGCATACTTCTGGAAAATTTTAGGTAGGAATTTTAGGAATTTTTAGAAAAATTTTAGGAGTGTATTTCAATAAAAACTAGATGTATATTTGTATACATCTAGTAAAACAACTTTGACACATTGTAAAGAGTTTGCTTCACACCCTTCAACCATATATACTGATAGACTGCGCATGACATCAAAATTTCTGGCTCCAACATAAAATCACATGACAACAGTCAAAAAGATGGGTTACACCTGCTGTGCTTATGGTTGCTCTGAGCGATATAGTAAAGAAAGTTCTATGATTTTTCATGGGTAAGAAACGAATTAAATACCTAAGTCAATAAAGTTCAATTACTTAACCAGAAACTTGCAGCTATTGATATAAAAATATAGTAACTTAAGAAAAAAAAATGGAATGCATGTTCCAAATTCTTTGCAAATGTTCATCACATTATAAATCACAAAATGTAAACAACCCGATCATGCATGTATATAGCTCATAAGTAAACTTACCTGAAGAGTTTTCATTATATATGAGGCGCATTCACATAATACACCGAAAACACTGAAGTTCTGCAGCGTAAATTAGTAATCATAACAGCATTTTTACACGAAATTTGGAGTCTGATGATGACGTGCCCAATGTTTGAGCCATGGCGGCTTTGATGCAGCTATTGCCAATGTGCAGTCCATTAGTATATATGGTCGAAGTTAACACCCAAATTTTTTGCATAACGTCTAATGTCTAAAGTTTAAGTATGATTTACTTCTAATGTTCAGTTCTTATCTTTTCACGTGTTATTATCATATTCAAGTATATTTACCACATTCAAGTTTCACTTTGAACATTAATATGCTGTTGAACCAGAAGCAATTCACGATTTTCACAGTAAAGTTTTCAGGTTTCACATTAAATTATAATATCCTAAAAAGGTAATTGAAAACCAAGAACTATGTACAATTGTTCACTGAATTACTTTTTTCATATTATTGTTTTAGCCTTTTTCTGATTAGCCTATCTTTTTCTGCTTCCACCACAACTAATTTACTTTCAGTTTTCTTTATTTCAGCTGAACCTTGTATGATCAAGTTAGAGGCAACTGCTATTTCAACAGTATTTTGTTTTTCTACAGCTTTTCTCATTCTTTCTGTTCCCTCTTGAATTATTGCTAGGGAGGCTTCTTTATCGTTTTTAAGTCTATTTATTTCTGCATCATTTTCTTTTATTTTGTCATCAAACTCAGCTTTTCTTTTTTTCTCTAGCTGCTTTTCCTTATTTTCCCTCTCTTTCTGCTTCCTTTCTTTTACCTTTTTTGATTCTTCTTCCTTCAGCTTATCAACATACTCTTTATAAAATTTATGTGAATCACAAACACTATTTAACAAATTTCTTGTTATGGGAACTTTACTTACACATCCATAGTGTTTAATGGCCCCTTTAACTATTCTTAATGATGTTATAGTTGAGTCTTTTAAGTTAGCCTTGTCCTTCCTTAACAGAGCAGTGTTAACCGAAAATCCCCTTTCTGCATCAGCATTACCATGAGGTAAAACTAAAATTGACTTTATGAGTTTAGCAAGATTTGAGTATTTTTCTTTTCCGCTAGAGTCTTTAATACTAAATATATTACGCCAGTAATGATCAATCCGCACTGGAATATGCCCTTCCTCTGAAAATTTCACTAGTTCATCTAGAGTTGGCTTATCGCAATTTAAAAGTTTCCACTCTTCTCTTACTCTATCAATTTGTTCCTCAGAAAGATGCAAAACACTTGAAATTCTGGTTATTTCCGAAAGTCCTTCAGTGACTGAAAGTTGAGTTGACTCTTTCTTTGGTTCTTTTACCTTTAAAACTTCTATGTCTCTTAGCTTTTGATTGCAGAATGGCAAATTTGACTTTAAATATTTTGTGGTTGCAATTAGTGATGATCTTACATCTAAGAGAAATAATTTCTGCCTGGTCTCCTGAACATTCCTGAGGAGATTTTTTGTCTTCATACCAACTTCTAACTCCCCTAGTTTTTTCCATGAATTTTTGTTTTCAAAATCTACATTCTTTAGGTCTTCTCCAAATTTCCCTGCTATAACATCATCTTGGATAAACTGAGCCATAACATTCCTCATTAAAGTATTTAAATCAGAATATAACTGGTGTATTTTTGGTTCTTCACTCTGATAACATAATGAAAACTTTTCAAAATTTTGGTGTGAAAATGAAATTAATGCTAAATAGCAAGGAGTAAGCTCATTTTTCAGGAAACAGTGAATTCTTTTATACCTTGCCGAATTGCGCAGTTGTTTTTCAAATATTTTTTGAGATGGCAAGAAGTTTAAAAAATATTCTGTAATATTTAGCCATTGATCCAAGAGCCTCTGGGCTACAGAACCAACGGTTAACCATCTGTTGCTGACATGACGCAAAAGAAATTTGGCAGTGACCAATGTTATATCCTCGACAGATTTATAATCCTCTCGTCTTGTAGCACTACTCTTTAAAAAGTAATGCATATCAGTAGCAAATTCGTCAAAATCTATATTTAAGCTTGTCAAAAAAATTTTAAATGCATTACTAACAACATGCAGGTTGCAAAAACCTAGTTCCAAAGATTTCTGGCCTGTTTCTTGTTTTACAACTTCATTGAATTTGCGTAAAAAGCACTTATTTACATTTGGGCTGTCCATGGATACACAAATAATTCTGTTCAACGAAATATTGAAGGATGATAACACATCAAGAATTTCTTTTAGCAAAATATTTGCTGTTGCATGACCCAGAAAAACGCTTGTTAGGTATCGGCAAGAAACTGAATTTATTTCTGAAGACCAGTACCTGAGATACACATCCAACTGCCGTTTCACTTGTGTATTTGTAGTTTCATCAAATGCTATAGTAACCTTTCCTGGGCTACTAGATGCAATGTCTTTTTTCAAATCCTCTTCAAAATATTTTGACAATCCATGTGATATCACATAAGCAACTTTTTTTCTTTAAGTTGCATTTTGGCTGCAATAGCAGAATCAGGAAACATTTCTTTGAAAAGTTCAACTGTTTCAGTGCATGAAACAAAAGACATATTGTCCTTAGCAACTTTCATGGCCCATAATGCTTCGGCTTTAGCCAACTGTAAATCATGACTCAGTACTTCACTAATATTTGTTTTGGGCTGAAGATCCCGTCCTCCAAAGGCTTTCAGGATGGACTTATTTTGAAATTTACTTTGAAATTTCTGCAAATGTTTTTTTCCTTTATGATGCGCTTTTACTTGTGAAAAGCCACTATTAGAAATGTTGAAAATTTCTGAACACAATATACACTTAGCAGAAAATATTGTTTCAGTTGCAGAACACCATTCTTTCAACTTCACTCCGTCCAATTCTTTGGCGAGCCACGCATCTTGAAATTTCGTTTTGGATTTAGGCATCTTAAACACTTGTATTACTAACCAGAAAATGAAAGGGAAGTACAAAAACACGTTCCAATATTGCAAAACCAGACAACTTCCCGAAATTTGGCTGCGAGGATGTCAGAAGATATGAAAAAAAAAAAAAAAAAAAAAGCAGGTCACCACTAGAGAACTGAACCTGCACACAGCACAGAGAACACCATAAAAGACGTAAAACCAGAAACTATCATACGCATCTCACGCAAGTTCAGTCAAAGCGAGTCGGAGTCGAGATATATTGCGCATCGAAGGTCGCTGTCGCCGACGCATGATCGAAGGTCAATGATCACGTGCTCTACTGCCTGCCAAGATAATACTCAGCTACCATCCCATCGTCATTACCGGAGGTTACGGAAGGAGACCACATGTTTCCTCTTTGCTTCCACCCACCTGCGGTTTACAATAACAAAACATCAGCAGAAAGAGGAGGTTCCACAAGGCATGTACAAAAATAAAGTACGATCTTCTGCGTGCCACGGAGTTCGTCTGCAAAGCGCAAACCAGGGGTGAAAATGACCCCTCCCCTTTTCCCTTAGATCTCTTGTTACTCTCGAAAACTGTTCGAAGGCAAAAAAATGGAACGCCCGCCCCGAAGCAAGTGCATCTCGATGGCGTCATTTTTCCCTCCCTTCAGCAGCACAGCATATAGGCTGTGTTTCTACAATAACAGGTCTTTTTACCTTACCGTAATGGTAAATTTATTGGCGTTAATAACGGTTGTGTTTTTAATAAAAATAAGCTTACGAAAATTTTAGGATGAATAGCAAATTTTAGGTCTAATTTTAGGAATTTAAGGAGGGTCACAAAATATTAGGAATTTTAGGAGGAATGCGATCCCTGAGTAAGTATTTAAAAACATTATACACTGAAGTGCCAAAAAAAAAAACTGGTACAGACAAGCTTATGTAAAATACATAACAACGTCACCTATGCACATACTCGGTTGCGTCCACCAGTGCGTATATAAAGCGATAGGCATCCTAGCCAGCTGTCAGAGCTGTTTTCGGCATGAGAATGACAAGTAATAACAATTTAAGTGATTTTTAATGGAGTGTCATTTGGCGCTCGTGAGATGGGCCATAGTATTTCGGAGGTAGAAACGAAGTTCGGATTTTCACGGGCAAACATTGCAAGGGTGTACCGTGACTACAAGAACTCCGGCAAAACCTCCAACATACTAGTGTGGCCGTACAAAGACATTGGGTGAACGTGACCATCGTCGGCTGTCAAGAATCGTTTCACGCATTAGGCGTGCAACACTCTTGCAGGTATAATCGGAATTCAATGCTGAAGCCTCAACAAGCATCAGCGTCCGGACTGTGCAACGTACCCTACACGATATGCGCTTTGGGAGCCGACGCCCTACTCAAGTCCCCTTGATGGGTGCACGACACAGAGCTATGCGCCTTGCTTGGGCACAGTAACACCGCCACTGGACACTTGATGACTGGAAACAAGTAGCCTGGCCTGACGAGTCGTGTTTCCAACTGTATCGGGCAGATTGAAGGATTAGTGTGTGGCGCAAACCTTATGAAGCCATGGATCCCGCCTGTCAACAGGGAACTGTACCGGCTGGTGGGGAGTCCGTAATGCTATGGGGTGTGTTTAGCTGGACTTCACTGGGACCCATGGTACGTCTACAAATGTCTGTGACTGGCCAACACTATGTGCGCATCCTTTCTGACGAGGTACACCCGTTCACGTCCTGTATTCCTGCTGATGGGTTTGGCCTGTTCTAAAAGGACAATGCACCTCCACAAAAGTGTCAGAATGCCACATTATGGCTAGAGGAGTATAAATCTGAGTTTAGGGTGTTGCCATTCCCACCCAAGTCCCCAGATCTGAACGTGATAGAACACATTTGGGATGCCATGCAACACGCTATCGAACACAGGAATCCGAGACCTCACAATACAACCGAATTGTGGAATGCTCTGCAGGAAGTATGGTGTGCATTGCCTACAGCATATTTGCAGAAGCTAGTGGAGTCCATGACCCATCGTATTTCTGCAGTCCTGCACTCCTGTGGGGGACCTACCAAGTATTAGACTGGTGTACCAGTTTTTCTGGCACTTCAGTGTATATACATAGTTCACATAGACAGGAAGAAAACTCACTTCAAACTATTGTTTTTTTAATACCCACAAATCTAAAGAACTTTGCTGCTTTGCAACACAGGACAAATTTAAATTTTCTATGGGGATCGTCTTTCTGCTGTACTAGACGTATGCACGGTGTGCAACATAAAATTTTTTGCTTTGGTATTCAATGAAGATATCGCAGATACAGCCAATAATGTCAGTCCTATAGATGAATCCTCCTCCTCAATGTCAGAGCTCGAAATGAAAGTCCTCTTCCATAGGATTTGACACATATCTCAGCATCTTCTTGAAGTGGACTTACGTCATCATTGGCAGCGCAAAAGTCTTGGAACATTGCTTTGTCATTCACTTCATTCTGCGCAATTCTGTCTCACAATAAAAAAAGTTCAGGATCTGCTTCATCAACAACCATTTCTGCATGCTCAGTGACATGCTCCCTCCAATGTTCCAGCGATCTCTTAACTGCTTCATTCTCACCACAACCCAACAAAACCCTTTTCTGTACAAAGCAATTACAGATGTTTGAAATCTGCTTTTCCTTGCTTTATTTATAAACATTCCCCATTCCCTTGTTTTGGGCAATAGAAGTGAAGAATTTAAAATAGTACATGGTGTTCCACTCGCTATTGGCCCCAGAGTTTTTCCGTATAACTTTGGAAAGAAGACAAGTACGAAATAGAAGCTCTGGGAAGAGGGATGGGAGAGTGTGAGGAAAAAATGGCGTAAGGAGTGAAACTGTTGGTCTTTCCAAACACAGGTGGCGCTGCAGAACACCAGGTACGTCATTTGACGGCAGACCCAAGATGCGTGGCCAAGATCAGTCTGGCATTAGCAATGGTCGTGTGCGCTTCGCAGACGGGAGTGCTGTGCTTTGTTTCTGTTGAAACATGAATTGATACACAACTGAATGTGTTTTTCTGGTCCGAACATATTGGATAACTGAGTTTATCAAGGCATGCCAAACCCAACTCCTGGCGAAATTTGGAGGTCGCAAACCACCAACAAAGTTCTACATTCAGCATCTTGTGAAAAAACTATAAACAACGGGAATGTTGCTGAATGTGCACAGCGGAGGTTGGCCAAAGATGACCCAGGCAACAGGGGAGGATGTTACACAAAGACTGCTGGCCTCTCCGACGAAGTCCTTGCGGAAACTGGGACAGGAAATGGGAACGTCCAGAAGCACATCACAAAGAGCTGCCAAAGCTGGCAAGCTTTATCCATACCGCTTTACATTTGTGCAGGAATTGCAACCGACTGATCACGCAAAGAGAGTTACATATTGTCGGTGGTTTTAGGACTTCGTCGCTAGAAGTCCAAACAGACTGGACAAAACGTGGTTTAGCAATGAACCGTGGTTCCACTTCAGTGGATATGCCAATTCCCAAAACACTCGTGTTTGGGCAAATGCTAATCCGCAATCACTGCACGAGGAACCTCTTTATGTGAAAAAACTGGGGACTAGTGTGCTGTCTCCTGGTGCTGTATCATCAGGCCAATCTTTTCCCACACAACGGTAAATACAGCTGTGTACATGGACATCTTCACTACTTTTGTGGAGCAACTGAATGACAAGAAGCTCACTACTGGCTACTTCCAACAAGACGGGGCAACGTGTCACACCTCCAAAGCGAGTATGGCTGTAATAGTCTTTTTTCCCAGATCGTGTCATCTCAAAGGGATGGTGACCACCGAGGTCGCCTGACCTTTCACCCCCTGATTCCTTACTGTGGGGCATGTTGAAAAGTACAGTGTACCGGAACAAGCCACGGGCTCTCGCGGCACTAGAAGACCACATTCACCGCGAAAAGGAGCTTGCAACTGCCAAACAGCTGGTGCGAACCTTCGATAACATGGAGCGCCGCGTTCAAGCAAGTCAACGGCAGCCACTTCCAGCACTTATTTGATAGCATCATTCATTCCATGGATTAAGGTAAAGTCCACCTTTAATTAGATGTCCATCAGTTGGTTATTTCGCAAGTTATGCGAAAAAAACAACTGGGGCCAATGCTGAGTGGGATACCCTGTATAACTATACTAGTAATCTGGATTTCTTGGCTAGATTATAAATCAAGGTTTCCAAGCTTTCACACATCAACGACATCAATCAGGTGGACAGCAAACTTTGCTGTCCCTTTGGAGAAAAAGCCATCTGGTTGATGTGCGAAAGCTTTGAAACTTTGATTTATAATCTACGCCAAGAAATTCGGATTACTAGTATTGTTATACTATTTTAAGTGTAATTGGTGTACAGTTCCTTGTTATTATACAGTAAAGGATTTTCAACACTTCATAATTTCCATAACTTGGAATTTCGACTTTGTGAATAAATAGTCTATCATCCAGTTCTCTACCTAAATCAAGAGAAATGGCAGCTCCTTAACTATAACCAAACGCACCTGCATATATACAAAAAAGGATCAGCTCAAGCCATGGAGATGACAACCTCGAACCAACCGGAAAACCTTCTTACCCTCAATGGTTACAACATGTATTTTATCATTAGTTACAGAAATACCCACACATACAACTCTTACTTTTTCACAGTAAAATCCATAGTGAACATCTTTTCCAAAAGCAATAATCTCGAGATGCTTTAAACTGTTTGAAGAAGTACAAGGTACACAGCAGCAAGATTTCCTTAAGAAACACCATGACAATTCTAAAAACCAAAAGGACCTCACCATTCGATTGCATAATTACAAAAAATGGGGATTGGCATCCTGGCATCAGGACAACAAATTTCTTCAATGACTTAAGTCTCAGGTTGCGTATTACAGGGGTCAGTATCCAATTCAACAGCACCATGTGATGTATCTACATAAATGTCCACAAATCCTAGAGCTGTCTCAGGTTCAGCAGAAGAGGAATAAGTATTCAAATCACATTGCATCCATACTTTTGGCAAACAGACACTGCATCCATACAAACATTCCATCTTTAAAATTGCCTATTTTTTTCAATAGTTTGCTACTTTATGTTTCTTAAGACCCCCCCCCCCCGCCATCATTAGACATTGAAACTTGCTCTCTAATCTTAGGTACACAATATCCTTGGCAGTCAGACACAAGGGTTAGCTTCTCACCTCACGCACACACCAGTTTGGCAAACTTTTCAGCAGGCTTTCACAAATGCTGTGTATGTAATCCTTGCAGGATGACTACTCATTCACAAGTTGGATACCTTATATGGAGCTTCACACATGAGCCCCAGACTAGATTTCAGGAATCAGAATTCTGGGAGAGGTACATTTTCTCACACCCAGTTAGCCTAACAATATATCCACAGAACACTATATATTACAGTCATCCACTTCCACAGGCACAGCTTTACTGTAAATAGTCTTCAAAGAGGCACTGTATGGGAAAAACCTCACTATGATAGGTATAAACTTTTGGAAAGTCAGATCACATCTCATTTTGTCCACAAATTTCTCATACACAAAGGTAAGGTCAAAGATACTTCATGGCGACGCTGTGCAGCATACCTGACATGTCCATCCATCACTTCAACAAGAGCCTTTAACTTTCACTGGTCACAACACAGGAATTCAAATCTCAAATCAAACATGGTTGCATGTGTAACCATTCAGGAAGAGAGAAAAGAAGTGTCTGCACTACACAAAATCTACTACAACTTTTATATAACCTTGAGGGTAAATTACTGCGTGACTTTTAGTGCTTTAAGTACTTAAGTTATTTATTGCTGAAATAGCATGCACTTGTGATCACTTACAGTCAGGTTTTGATATGAAAGAGTTCACAAAAACAAACAGTGGTTATACAAAAAATTCATCCCTTTTTTAAGAGCTACATTCATTGATACAGTTGCTTGTTTAGACTTATTCCTAATTGAAAACATGTTTCATTTTTGTTTGGAACCATACATGTACCTTTGTGCATGTATTTCAGCTAATTTGTGATTTGGAAATTTAATGTCTCGGCAAATTTTCAAAACAATAGATGTTAATGAACAAACGTTAATCATTTTGAATGTAACACTCATACACAACGAGAAGTAAAGGGGGACATACTCCTAGTTACCTGTTTGTCCATTCATTCATCTGTCTCTGATTTAATATTGCAGTCAAAATTTCCAATACAATAAAGCATAATTTCTGAAACTCATAAAGTACTTGTATGAACATCTAAAATTATTATTCTTAATAATTCTTAATGATGCAAAGATCCAGATTTCACCTACAAATTGAATGGAACCTTGCCTCTCAAGAACCAAACAAAATCCACAGGTACAGAACTGTAAGTCTAGCAGCACCAGTAAAGTGACAGTTTCTCTGGAAATGGAAGCATATCCAACTCATGTGTGTAATAATAGCTCAGTTATCACTTACTAAGAATAAACTGCCATTACAGATCACAACAACCACCGGACTGATGGGTGTTGCCAATCTCATTTATTCATCTACAAATTACCTACATAAGAATACAGGAGAATATGACAACAATATATGACATCTTTTTTTCTTCTTCTTTTTTTTAGAGATTTAGTAATCAGGTGGATGAAATTTTCGTCCATAATGAGTGGTCACAGAATTAGACACCTTAGTAGGTGCGCCAATGCACTGAGAAAAACGAGTTGGTAATTGTGATTCAGGTATAGTAACATGACGTTTATCTTCAGTTGGAGAGTTCTGAAGAAGGAGCAACCGATTAGAATCGGGTATAGTAAGCATAGGTGTATCATAGTTTTGAGAGTTCTCCAGGGGAGATGAAACTGGTGGGAACGCAACTACAGGTTTTTCGGCATGAATATAGCTTTTGTTAGACGAATACACTTTGCATTGCGACGAAGAGAGGTGCCAACCTGAGTGGTAATTAAATAGGAGCGAGGGGTATCAAGCTTCACAGATACAGTAGCAGGAATCCAGTTGCGATGTGCTGTTTTCAGTTTTATAGATTGACCCTGTACCAAGCATGGCGCTTACTTATGAGTACCAGTTGTGGCATTTATACGCTGGTTCTCTCTGGATAACTGGAGATGAGCAGAAGTTGACGCATGAGGAAAACGTGCTAGAGGATGTAACAGGATCATTGTTCATGTAGGACGTCCAAATAGACGTTGAGCTGGAGAAGGCAAGTCACTGCAAGGAGTATTCCTCCAATTCAATAGTGCCAAGTGCAAGTCAGATTGTTCTAGATCAGTACGCTTTAACATTAACTTAGCGATTTGCGCATACTGTTCCGCCAAACCATTTGTGGGATAATGAGGGCTGGATGTGAGGTGTTGTATCTTCCACTCTCTTGTGAAATTACAAAATGCTTCAGAGTTATACTGTGGGCCATTGTCAGTTTCTAGGATATCAGGAATACCATGAATGGCAAAAGTAACTTTTAAATACTTAACAGCTTAAGACAATGGTTGACTTAGTTTTTTAAAATCAAAATATCCGGAGTAACTATCAACTATAAGGCAGTAATGGTCACCCTTAAAAGTCAAACAAATGTGATGCTATTCGTTGCCATGGAAAACAGGGAATAGGTTTCATCAGCAATGGTTCTGTGTTAGGAGCACGAGCAGTTTGTTGACATGGACATTTTTGAACAAATAGTTCAATATCTTTACACATTCCATGCCAAGATATTATTTCTCTTGCACGATGTAAGGAAAGGCTAGTACCCAGATGACCCTGATGGATAAGTTTAGAGATATTTAGATTGAAGTACTCCAGGTATAATCAGTCGTTCAGCCTCGAACAACAGATTTTCGTATACAGATAATTCTTCACGATAATTCCAATACTTGTGTAAAGAAACAGACACTTCCTTTATTGTTGGCGGCCAACCTTCAAGGATAACTCTATTGAGTTGCTGTAGTTCTTCATCTTCATTAGTTGCTGCAATCAGCTTTTGAAATGTTAATGAGGGAAGCGGTATATCAAGTAATGTTGCAAATAGTACACGATCTTCATCAGCTGTCTTCAAAGACTCTATACTACAGTCACGACTTAGAGCGTCAGGGATTGGAATATCAGTACCATGTTTAAATATTATTCTCGGCGAATACTGAAGCACATCAATCGCTGTAATCTAGGTGGAGCTGTGTGTAAGGGTTTCTTTGTGATGGCCTCTAAAGGTTTGTGATCCGTTTCAATGGTAACAGACTTGCCATAAATATAGTCATGAAATTTTTTTACGCCCATGACGAATAGCAAAGGCTTCCTTCTCAATTTGACGATAACACTGTTGTGCAGATGTTAATGCTTTGGTAGAAAATGCTACCGGTCTACCATCTTGGAGAAGTACAGCACCACCTGCATGAGAACTAGCATCCACCGAAACAACCACTAGTTTGTTTACATCATAAGCCAACTCCCATATGACATCATTCTCTAGAAGTCTGCGCATGGGTTCTGAAATACTTGAATAAATAGGTATGAATTTAGAAACATAATTAGTCATAACCATAAATCTCTGCAACTCAGTGACACAAGTAGGTACTTTTAATTTTTCAATGGCCTCAACCTTGGATGGATCAATTTCTATTCCATTTGGCGTAAAAGTGTGATCTAAGAACTTAACTCTTGTTTTCTCAAATTCACACTTGTCTTTATTCAACCAAACTCCACTATCTAAAAGTTGCTCAATGATCTTCAATGTTAAACTACGTAACTCCTTGAGTGTGTTTGCCCAGATCAGAATATCATCCATTGAGCATTCAATATTGCCAATGCAAGTCCAAAGGCACTCTCAAAAATGAGTATTGACCCCAGGGTGTATTAACTGTCAAGTAATCCGAAGTACATTTTGTTACACGTAATTGCCAAAACCCCCTTTTTTGCATCCAGTAGGGTAAAATATTTTGCTGTCTTTACTCTAGCAGCTATATCTCCCACAGTTTTGAGTGGAAAGTGACATCTTTTAATAGCCTTAATTAGATCAGTAGGGTCTAAACACAAACAAATATTGTCTTGTTTCTCAACTATTACTTATGGGCTTACTGCAGGAGTAGGATTTGAGACCAGTACAAGAATTTTCATCTTGATCATCATGTCAATCTCCTTTACCTTCTCACGAATTGCATAAGGTATTCGTCGGGGTAGATGGGTTTTGGCAATTATGTGTAACAAAATGTACTTTGGATTAGTTGACAGTTAATACACCCTGGGGTCGATACTCATTTTTGAGAGTGCCTTTTGGACTTGCTTCAGCACCCGAAGTTTTCCAACAGGTTATGGAGTCAATATTGCAGGGCATTGGCAATACTGAACGCTCAATGGATGATATTCTGATCTGGGCAAACACGCTCAAGGAATTACGTAGTTTAACATCGAAGGTCATTGATCGACTTTTAGATAGTGGAGTTTGGTTGAATACAGACAAGTGTGAATTTGAGATTTTCACAGATAGTTGTCTTACCAATCCTGCAGTTATGACATTCCCTTCTGCACCAGTGTCAATCTTAAAATTAGCACAAATTCCTTTATCAAATAGCACCTTTGTATGCCATTTACCTTTGTAATTATTTGAGAAATTAACTAATTCACTGGTACGTAAAGTATCACAGGTATATGTAGTAATGTCCTCCAAATCACTATCAGATTTGCTTATCTCATGAACTTTCTTATTTCGTGACTTAAGGGTTTTCATATTCGCTTTGCATTGGTGCGCATAGTGTCCCTTCTTGGAACAGGAATTACACGTCACACTGAAAGCAGGACACTTCCGAAATTGGTGCACCAAACCACATCGCCAACACACTCCTTTTGCTTTGAGGTACACTGTGGACTTCAATCTTCTGTGCATTTCTGAGCCATTGAATTCTTTAGGGACCCTTTGTTTGTTTATTCTTAACAAAAGGACTTCTTTTTCTTTATTCACCACTGCCCTCATTTCCTGAAGTTGATTTGAAGCCTGTCCACTAGCTCTGCATATATTATTCGCTTTACTCAATGCAAACTCTCTTTCAGCTAATAATAATTTACGTACTTTATCTGAATGAATACCACGCACAATCTGGTCACGTAACAAGCTATCTTGTAAATTACCAAAAGCACAATCACTAATCTTCGTTCGAAGCTTAATTAAGAATCAAAATACTTTTGCTCACCCTGAACACAAGAAAAATCAAATAGCGTAAGAGGTTTTGGGGAAAAGCAATCATAAAATATTTTAATTACAGCTAAATCACTTTGCTCCGCCTCAGTTTAATTAAAAGTATTAAAAATCATAGTTGCCGTAGTTCCTATTGCTGACATAAATGTAGCGGCTTGTACCTGCAGTGGTTTCTCAAAAAGCTGTGTAGCTATTGCATAAAATTCGAACGATTGTCTCCACAGCTTCCATTTTGTAGCCATGTTGTCAGCAGTCACTTCCAGCTCTCGAGGAAGATGAGCGTTAGTAGAATCCATGTTAATTGAACTATAAATTTAACAGTTGCTTTGAATTAGTCATAACACCATGAAATTCACGATCCCACTTCTGACACCATGTAATAATAACTCAGTTATCACTCAATAAGAATAAACTGCCATTACAGATCACAACAACCACCGGACTGATGGGTGTTGCCAATCTCATTTATTCATCTACAAATAACCTATATAAGAATACAGGTGAATATGACAACAATATATGACAATGTGGGAATCCCAGCTCTTGAGACTAGGATTACTGTATCAGTTGGCAACAGTATACTGAGGATAGTAACAACCACAACTCCCAGCAGATGGTGTTTCAATGACAATACTGAGATTTATTCAATTTAATACCTGTAGGAGAGTGTGCATTTTGTAAGAAAACCAGTGACTTGAGTTCAGGAACTTAAGCATGGCACAAAGCATGGGACGGGAGCTGGATTCTGTATCCCCATAGCAAGAACTGGACCATTGGTTGCCATTAAAAATTTGGATCACCAACAAACCCAAGCAACTAATAGTGGAACACTGCTACTAATGAGTGATGAAGTTTACTGGAGCATAAGCATGGTATGTACAAATGCACCATACACACATACTCATACAAATCTTTATTAAAGCAATAAAAATACCAAAGTACACACAAAATACACTCACGGACAATTAAATTTGCGCCCCCAGAAGGATGCATCATATTGAACTGAAATTTTATGCACGTAATGGATACAGATGAATGATACACATGATGGCAAAAACAGAGCTGCAAGACAATTACAGAGGGATCTGTGGCATGTAGATCAGTCATCTTCAATAGCGCGTCGCACTGCCTCATGCGGCGATACATGCTGCAATATGGTCCGACATGGAGGCGAACAGATGCCTAATGTTTTTCTGCAGCAGACTGGCCCACACGTGTTGAACAGTGTGCTCTAAATCTCAGATAGTGCAGCACGGCGGCAGCTGGCGTCTCAACTAGTCCCATACATGCTCGACAGGGGGCATGTCCGAGGAGCGGGCAGGCCATGGAAGTGTCTGGGCATGACGTAGGCAGTCCAGGGCAATCCGAGCAGTGTGGGGGCGGGCATTATCCCGCTGGTATAGCGTGCCTGGAATCCCAGCCAGGAACGGGAGCACACGGGGCCGTAGAATCTCATCCACATACCGCTGGCCCGTCAATGATCCACGTACCACTACTAGAGCTGATCAGCTATAGGAGGCAATGGCTCCCCAGACCATAATGCCTGCAGTGTGGGAGGTATGGCACTTGATAGCGAGGTCGGGATTGTGCAGTTGACCCGGGTCCTCTACACCCAGACATGATGATCATCTGTCCCCAAAATGAAGTGGCATTCATCGCTAAACAACACACATCACCAGTCTGTGGTGTTCCAAGTTGCTCTGGCCAGGCACCACTGCACAAGGACCCTGCGATGTTCTGGTGTTAATGGCAGCACACGTAAGGGGTTATGGGATCGCAGATTTGCTTTCGCGAGGCGGTGGGAAATGGTTCGTCAGCACACAGGAGCCACTACATCTGCCTGTATAGTGGACCGGGTCCCCATGGAATCTGTTCGTGCCTGGAGCACAATCTGTCAATAGTCTCCACCGGTGGTTCTCTTGGTCCGTCTGGAGCCACTACACTGTGTGGCAGTGCTGCCACATGCCCACTGCTCCCAACACAGGCAGACAGTGTGGTCAGAACGATCCACGTGGCAGGCTATACGGCGCGCCTACAACCCTGCGGTTTTCAGCCTGATGTTCCACCCCTCTCTTAAAGTCCGTAAGTTGCGTAAATCGGCGCCTACCCGGCATTCTTGTCATTCTGTACTATTGCTTGCGTCGGGCGGTGCTTTTGGTTTTCATGGGGCATTGACTACACACTGGTTTATAAGGCTGCCAGTTCGTGCTTGCAGCACCACCACAGGGTGTGCAGTCATGCACACAATCGCACCAAACGTTGGTCATTTGCATACCAGTACGCACTCTAGCTATTTGCAAAGTTTCGTGGTTGTAGCATACTTTCTTCTAGGAGCGCAAATTTCATTGTCCGTGAGTGTACACTAACATGGAAATAATTATTAAGATCATAAAAAACACCAAGTTTTTAATTAGATTACCCATGCCTAAAAATTTGTTAAGTGAGCTCAACATAAGTCTTAACAGCAAAGTAAATATTTTCTCCAGCAATGGCGGCTAATCAAATGGGAGTGCAAAAGTATAACAATTTGAACACTGAAAGAAACTAAGTTTTTATCATTGTTTTTGTCATCCAAAGCAATATAATAGTTATGTTTATACTCCACTGGTAGGTAGGTCAATGGAGAAATAAAAAAATAAATGTATTTAAAGAACATATCTTATGTGATTGTTTTTATTATTATTCTGCATGCCAATTGCCAAATTTTGAAAGAAATTTGGCAATTTCAGTGACACTGAATTGTTCCAACTTGGATATAACTGCATTACCCCGCCCCGCCCCTCCCCCATATATATGTTATTAAGCTGTTCTATGAGATTCATAGGTTAGCTCCTCAAAGAAAGACCATCTGCCAAGTAAATGTTTAACTTATGGAACTAGAATTTACCTACTGTTGGGTATCAAATGTCTCCATTTAGAGCCATCTTGGCATACAGCTCGAGCTTCATTGATATCCATCACATGTTGTACACAAGACCTTCTGTACGAGGTGTGATCAAACGAAACCTGTCCGTGCCACATCACGTGGACCGGCGCTCGGGGAGCATTGTGCCGTCACAGCTTGCGTGATAAGCACAGACCAATGAACAAGCGAGCACACGTTAATTCTCCTCGCATGTGTAGTTTGTGCTACAGATTGTTGACAACATGGCCGGCATTATTCTGAATCCGTCCAAGGTGGATCAGTGAGTGGTGATTCTGTTTCTAACACTGGATGGATGTCGACCAGTCGACATTCATTGTAGAATGCAGGCGGTGTATGGTGACAAATGTGTGTTGAAAACAAGTGATAAACTGGGAGCAAATGTTTTGGGAAGGACGCGAGGAAACGAAAGATCTTCCACAGCTGGGCCAGGCACATGTTGTGGCGACAGACAAAGCCATCCTGAAGCAATATGGGTGGACCATCGTCGAAGCTTACGTTCGCTAGCAGAGGAATTTGCTGTTTCATTTGGGACAGTTCAAACAGTGGTTACAAAAACACTGCAGTATAGGTGTGTTCACAATAGATCCCACGGATGCTGACCGACCACCATGAGGAAGAATGCATGGGTTGGAGTTTGGAGCCACTTGCTGCGTTATGAAGTGGAGGGTGATGCATTTTTGTCACGCATAGAGGCAGGCGACGAATAGTGGTGTCACTACTTTTAGCCATCAAGAAAACCAATGAGCATGCAAAGGAAACATCATGGATCACCAAAACACGAAAAATTCAAGTCACAGGCTTCCACTCAATAAGGTTATGCTAACCACATTTTTTGACCATGATGAATTTTTGTTGGTGGACTTCAAAGAGCCTCATGTGAATATCAATGCCAACTGCTACAAGGACACACTGGAGAAGCTGCATAAAGCCATCGAGAATAAGCGCCCCCCCGGGCATGCTTTCACGTGGTGTGATTTTATTGCACGACAATGCTCGTCCGCATGTTGAGAACATTGTGCAGGATGCGTTAGCATGGAAAGGGTGGGAGGTTCTGAACCACCCAGCCTATAGCCCTGATCTGTCACCATGCGACTTTCATTTGTTTGGACCCTTAAAAAAAAGCTCTAAAGGGACAACCATTCCACTCCAATGCAGACATCATGGCTGCAGTGACCAAATGGTTCAAGGAGCAACCAAAGTCCTTCACGAACAGTATCCGCCGTCTTCCCAAGCAGTGGGATGCATGTCTAAATTCCTATGGAGACTTCTTCTAATCATCACTGGTGCATTCTTGCTTCCTTATATACTGCTTTAATTCTGCCACACCTGTGGATGTACCTTTTCGTTCGTCTTAATAAAACCACTCGAATGGGTTTCATTTGATCCATGCCTAATACTTCATAACCATTATCATTTTCTCCAGCAGACATTTCTGAATCTGGTCCTCCCATGATTTCCTTGGCCTTCCTCTACCTTTCATTCCTGCCACTTGGGCTGAAAAATTTCTCTTAATCAGCACCTCATCACTCATTCTTTCAACATGGCCAAACACCACCGAAGAATATTAGTCTCCACCTTATTAGCAACATTTCGCTTCACATGACACATCTTCATTTCTCACATCATCAGAGCGTGTCTTGCCACAAACGCCCCATAAATAATGCATCTCCCCAACACACAAACGACTCCTATGGCTTTTCTGCAGTACCTAGGTTTCACTGGCCTACATCAGAGTAGGAACAATTACACTTTCATTTACAGCCATTTGAGACTTTCTTGAGAAATCCATCGTTCCTGTGAAATCTTCCTAAAGCAGCTATGACTTTCAAAGAAGAATTCACTCGCCTGCTAATTTCACCAACTAATTTTTTCTCTCTGTCAAACATATTGGATTGATGCACAAGTTCATGCCGTTTTTTTCACCGCACTACAGGAATGTATTGCATCAGAAGGGAAAACGGAATCTTTCAACTATGTATTCCTCCCCATTGTTTACGGTGGTGTCCCAACGTCTGAATAGGTCTGCAATGCCATTCTTGAAAAAAAGTGCAGGTTTTGCTGTGAAGAAATCATCAAGGAAATTCTGGAGATCAACATCATTATTGAACATTCTTCTATGGAGTGCATTCGACAGAGATCGGAACAAGTGATAGTCTGAAGGGCGACATCTACGGAATAGGCCATATGTGAAAGGATCTTTATTTCATGTCCTGAACGGCCAATTTGGTCATGTTTTCACTGTGAGGACGTGTGTTATGTTGGAGAAGGACACCATGGCGCCGATGTGGCTGTTTCTGCTGAATTGCTCCCTTCACATGGCGGAGTTGCTCACAATAGAATGCAGCGTTGATAGTCTGATTCCTCAGCAGCATTTCCCACTGAATAATGCCTTCCATGTCCCACCATACACACAGAATGATCTTTGCAGAATGGTCATGTTATGGACTGGTGTGGGTGCCTTGTTTGGGTTTAACCATTCCCTCTGATGCCTGAAATTCACGTACAGGCACCACTTTTCATCTCCAGTTACAATACGTGACAGAAAGGGTTTGTGTTGCTGAAAACATTCGCAATAATGGGCAAGCAAGGAACCACATATGGCAACAAGATGATTCTTGTTGTCCTCTGTGAGAGTGTGAGGCACCCCAAATCCCAATTTCTGGAACTTTCCCATACGTCCAGGTGTCGCACCACTGTGACCTGATAACAGTCCATCTCAGTGGCCTATTCGTGTGTTGTTTGATGCGGATCTAAGTGGATGAGATGGTTCAAACGATCCTCATCAAAATGAGATGGACGACCTGAGCATGGAGAATTGTTGAGGTCAAAATTGCATTGCCACCTCGGAATAGCCCAAACCATTTGCGGACTTGTCCTGGGAGCAATAGCATCTTCCCCATACACAGCACAAATTTGTTGAGTGGCCTCTGCAACTGTGGATCCCTTGTTACACTCGTAGAGGAGCAGATGTCGGAAATGTTCATTCCTCTCTACTTGACACTCCATACTTCCAGACCTGAAAACCAAAAAACCATTAGCCCCAATCACACAACACAATATGATTTAGATACACTATATTACTGGCTACATTTTGACATACAGCTGGCCATCTACACCATCACTACTGTCCTGGGGAACACTCTTGAAATAAAACGGCATGAACTTATGCATCAACCCAATACTTCCTAAATATACAAACTCATTTACCTGGTCAATCTCTGTGCCATTAAGACTTGTCTTGCATTCAATACTAACAGTTCCTCGCTCAAAAACCATAACTTTGGTTTTTCCCTTATTTATACTCAGTTTAAATTTTATACAAACTTTGTACATCTGGAACAACATACCCTCCAACTCACTTTTGCTCTTAAAAGACACCTTTAACAGTTATAGAAGAGCATCACATATTTACCAAACCTATGCAGTTATACTTTATGGCCCAAAGTATAACTGCATAGGTTTGGTAATATTCTATTATAACCGTTAAAGGTGTCTTTTACATATTGTTTCTCACTTGTGTTACTAATTAAGGCTGTGTGTTTAAAAAACAACATTTTTTAAGGATTTTTAGTTGATACTGCTGAAAGTTTTTGCAATGTTCTTTGGATTTTGAATAATGTTACAGCGCAGGTTGTTTTGGTGTTTTTACGTATGACGTAGGTAAATGACAACCGGTTATTACTGAAATATCTAAATTCTTTTTGGTAGTAGAATGCTGTGAGTTAAGTAACTTGAAGGAGCCATGAAGAAAAACCATGATGAAACAAGCTGCAACTAAACAAATCACCACCGAAGAAGATACTGTACTGCATAAAATATGGAAAGCCTACATAAGAGAGAAGTACTTTTAACTCACAGTATTCCACTACTAAAAAAATATATTTTTTTTATATTTAAACAACAACCAAGAACCTAGATCCCAAGCTCAACCACCAAAAGAACCTGCAATGTAATGTTACAAAAAAACTAAAATAACATTATACAATAAAAATCTCAGAAATCTTGAAACTCCAAAAAATCTTTCAAAAATGTTCTTTTTAAACACAAATAACCTTAATGATGGAGGTAAAAAAAAAACTTCCGTCAAAATATTCATACAGGCGAAGAACAGTATGGAGAAGAAACATTTATAATAACGAAATAGCACCATATACTTACCAAAAATATGCAGTAGTACTTACTACTCAAGTAGGAGCAATACAGTGTTGCCAAAGAGTTCTTTAAAAAAATTTGACAACTGTCTCATTCAAAATCATAAAAGAACATCTCCACATAATGCATGTTCTTTAAATACTGGATTTTCTATTTAGTACTGACATCATACAGGTAATATATTACCATGGGTGTCCATACAAGGGGCAAGAGGGAGCATCTGCCTTCCCCTGGAAATCGGATCATACCATTTTTCTTGTCCTTGGAAGGTACTACAGAATTTTTTGCAATAACACTAATTCTCGTTGCTGTTAACTCTGAAAAACTTCTGAATGTGTTGTATGCAGTAAAATAAGTAAATAAAAACTTGGAAATCTGTAGTAAAAAGTAATAATGAAATTTTCCATTTCATATTGGGAGATAGCATATGGTATAGAAGGCAAAGAAATGAAAAATATATCATCTTCTGTGATAGCTATTCATTGCTGGACAAAGATATCTTGAAGTATTCCCCAGAAACTTGTCTCGAGGGCATTTTTTCATTTTTGATGACCAATCTACGAGGTTTTGCGGCGCATGTGATAACTGCCAAAATGATCAAAACAACAACAAGAAATGTCCTTATTGTCCAAACATGCTGTCTATTTTCATCTGTAGTTTTTGGGTCTTTTGGTTTCTAATTAAATTTAAGAACTGAAAGTATGGTAAAAATGATTAGATAGCAAGAAGGCACAGTGGGCATTTGTATATGGTGTTTGTATATGTTATTTGTATGCCCCCTCCTGAAAAATAAGCTATGGGAGCCCATGTATATTACCAAATGCGAACAGAATACATAAATGAATGTTTAAAATAATTTAAAAAAAGAGCCAGTGTTCTTCAAAACATGACATGCTACAATACATAGAAAGATAAAAAGAAAATAGCTTTCAAAGAATGAATGACTTCAACGAAGAATGAGAATGTCTTTTACACATACTAGGGATAGATAACAGCAAATAATAATAATAATAACAGAAAACAAGGCTGAATACAAGAGGAAACAGTTTGAATGCAGATTAGACGGGTGGAAGAACAAACCACTGTATGGACAATTTCTAAAGAATATTGATGGGAAAAGTGACAACTTGACTTGGGCATGGCTGAAATTGGGTTCCATCAAGAAAGAAACAGAAGGTCAGATTTTTGCGGCACAAGAACAGGCATTGCAAACAAATGTTATGAAGGCTAAAATCCAGAAAGTCAGTGATAATACAAAGTGTCGACTTTGCCAAGAAAAAGATGAAACTGTGTCTCATCTAATATGTGAATGTAGCAAAATTGCACAGACAGATTACAAAGTTAGACATGACAGGGTTGCACAATTGATTCATTGGTCATTATGCAGAAAGCACAATCTGCCAGCACCAAAAAACTCATGGTAACACAAGGCTGAGAAAGTCATAGAAAATAATGAAGTCAAGATCTTGTAGGATTTCAGAATTCAAACCGATCGACACATAGAACATAATACACCAGACATAACAGTCATAGAAAATCGGAAAGTCTGGCTAATTGATATAGCGATCCCTGGAGATGCCAGAGTAAATGAAAAATAATTGGAAAAAATGACTAAATATAGAGACCTGGCCATAGAAGTTACCCGGTTATGGACTAAACACACAACGGTAGTCCCCATTGTCATCGGGGCACTTGGAACAATGTCAAAATTTTTTATGAATCATTTTGAAAAATTGCAGCTTTCTGATATGCCACCTACAGAACTGCAGAAGACAGCTTTACTTGGGACATCATATATTTTACGCCGATTCTTGACTGATACCTAGGTCTCCAGTGGAAACTCGTATCAGTTCAACAATACCAGTCAATGATAATTTGTTGTTTATTTTGTTTGTCAGAGGCTGTGATTCGTATATTTTGAATAAAGAAAATAATAATAATAATAATAATAATAATAATAATAGATCATGCAATTCTGAATATAATTTATTTTGCATATCATTCATCACAGTACTTTTAATTAACTATATAATAACACTGCACACAGAAACATTACGCACTTCAGCAATGATTGAACATTTCTCTACAAGTCTCAACAGTTCTATAAAACTATACTTACACCAAACAACTAAGATCAGCCAGCTGATCAATAAAGTCAAATAACTGACTAATGTCATATGTTATTGACGCAGAATCTGGGTTTTGTCTTTTGAGATGTTCCTCATACATGTGACAAACACCTAAGAACAAAGTTTAAAGTAAGTAAGTTATGCAACAAAAGAAAGTACATAAAATAAAATGAATGATATATACCTGTATAATAGTGATTTTCAGATGTTTTGGCACAGATCATCACAAAAAAGAACAAATAATATTTGGTTTGCAACAACTTCCTTTCCATCCACTGCAAAATTTTTCATCTTTCGATATTGCTTCCTTGATCACTAGTGGTCAATTTCACACCCTTAACATACTTTCTCTTTGGTCTACTTGGTTTGTGTTGAGATAACAGAATGCAACATCTGAGTAATCTTTCACCTCCCATATAACACACACATGCCCAAACCACACAGGTATGATCTCACTAGATTTCTGCTCTACCAAAAAAAGTACCCACTCAATCTTTAACATCTACATTACTGTTTTGCCACAGGATCTACGTATTATCTCCAGATATTTCCCTTCTCTCTTAAGACAGCAGCTTCAAATAGCCCTTTACTTCAAAACAAACTCTTGCTACCACGAAAGAGGGCAGGTCTGAATAACACATTGTATACAGCCAATTCAGTTCCCTGGCAAACTACCCTTTTTGGTGAGAAATGTTGACACTGTTGTCTAATTCCTCATCAAGCTTTTCTGTCTCATCAATAGTCATACCGAAATAATTAAAATCTATTGGCTGCCTTAGCTTCCTCCCATGGAATCACAATTTTGTTATTTCAGGGATACTGATTTAAATGGAATAGCATTTTTTTTTTCTTCAAATACAATGATTCCAAAATTATGGCATTTAAATAATACTATAACATATTCTCTGGGAAATTTAATTTTTCTCCCCAAATCCTTCAAAGTCAGTTTGCATGTAAAACAAAAGTAATGTTCCATCCCAGTTAACTGCTTATAAAGTCCTAATTTAGGAAAAAAAAAAAAAAAAAAAAAAAAAAGCTAGCTTTAGTGCATGAAATACCATGCCAATACATTTCTCTACATAGTTAGAGAAACAAGAAAAAAAAGCACATGCCACTATCAAAGTGACACAAATGTGCTACATGTTAGTAGCTCTGTAAAGATGAAATTTATAGTTCTATCCCTTTATTACATGCAGCCCAAGCACATTACCTCTTACGACAGGAGTGCTATTGTTTCTCTATTCCGTGCTCTTTGGGAGGTCAGACAACATCTAACTGCTGTAAAACAACAGTAAATACCCTGTATAAAAATTTTTTGGATCTTCTGGAATTTTACAACTGGTGAGAACCTTGTAAGGTTGGGTTGCAAGTTGAGTGGTACTGAAATCAATAACCTGCCCGCTATCAACTTGGGGAAATAAATGACGATTTGCAATTAATTAAACAGTTACAATGTTTTGGATTACATTTATCATGACTTTTCACCTCACATATGAAATTTAAATGTTAGAAACATGTGGCCCCTTTGTTTTTTTATTAAAATTGCACTAAACTGAACTACAAAAAATAACATTACAAAAAAAAAATACTATTTCTTTGAATAAAGCTCATGTTGAGAAATGGCTTCCTAGTTTAATTGAATTAATAATCTAAAGCAACTTATGGGATTTTACTAAGAAATTTTTTCATTAATAGCAAATTTTCGGAGAAAACTCTTCTTCTTCAGGCTGTCTCTTGTTGTCACTTTTTACTTGTCACTATCACGGTTAACCTTGACGGTTACGGTTAACCTTGACGGTTTAGGTTATTTTTCAACAAATCCTGCCAGATGTTAGGCAGGGAAAATCCTTTGCAGTCATTGATGATGGAATTTTGATTTTTCTCAATCTCTATTCCTTCTTTCAGTTTTCTTTTTGGGAATTGCTTTGGAAACTGATTACTTTAAGGGAATTCCAATCCATGCTGGATTAGATAGGCATGTTAGAGAAACTGGGCACAGCATGGATTGGAATTCCCTTAAAGTAATCAGTTTCCAAAGCAATTTCCAAAAAAGAAAACTGAAAGAAGGAATAGAGATTGAGAAAAATCAAAATTCCATCATCAATGACTGCAAAGGATTTTCTCTGCCTAACATCTGGCAGGATTTGTTGAAAAATAACCTAAACCGTCAAGGTTAACCGTAACCGTCAAGGTAAACCGTAACCGTGATAGTGACAAGTAAAAAGTGACAACAAGACAGCCTGAAGAAGGAGAAGAGTTTTCTCTGAAAATTTGCTATTAATGAAAAAATTTCCTAGTAAAATCCCATAAGTTGCTTTAGATTATTAAAAAAAATACTATTTAAATGTTATAGCAAACAGTAAAACAGACCAGTAACAGATGCAAGCCTCTTAGCATATTGACTTTTCCCAAGAGCTTACTGCATGAAGCAAAATCAGATCTGTCACAAAGCAGAATGCTTATGGCCAACACTGAAAACACAAATCTACAGGAGGTGATTTATTTATCAACAGCTATTTTTATACATGTATGAAAAACAAAGAGAGAGAACTTGAAATATTATTTTAACTTTTTAAGTGACAGTTATTTCTCTATACAGATACATGCTTATCAACGTGTACAATGTAGAAGAATTTCCAACTCATTTACCAAACTAGCCACTAATATATTTAAATAGAAAATTTAAACATGGGGATATCAACTATTCAACTATTATGCATATATTTTATTACAATCTGCACCTCTATCATTTTCTACTCAACTTATGCCAATCCATTAGAAGTTCTACTTATAAATTTATATAGATATAAGGATTACTCAAGACTTTTTCTTAACTCGCTTAGGTCCCCTCCTGCATATCCTTACTTTCCTAACTTGGCAGGCACCTGATACAAGAAACATTGATCAGAGAAACTGAAATTTCAATCATCAGAAAAAAAAAAAAAAAAAAAAAGCAAAAAAAAAAAAAAAGCAATGTTGCCAATATAAAAACATAGTACCCTTTAACATAGACAATTTAAAGAACCTTAAATGATTTCATTTTTCAGGTACATATATATTTCCCTAAGTGTACTGATTTTATTACTAATTTACAAATACTTATGCAAACACATTCTGGCAATTGTACAGGAAAATATGCTTATCACTTAATCAAGAGTTCATATGACGCTGAACACTGATCAGTTGCACAAGCATATGTGTGGACACAAATCGGAGAGCATTTCTTCTTAAAGAAATTTACAAAGTACAGTGAAACCTGTGTTGGTGGTCACTCACATTCTGCAGTCACCTGCCAAAGTGGGCAGTTTTTGTTTGGCATGGATGTTACCACCAATAGAAAAAATGCATAGCAGACCTTTATTTGGGGACCATCTGCAAGATGTGGGCAGCCATTTTTGAAACGTGCAAGGGAATATACCTTTATTTTGTGGTCACCAAAATGCAGAACTTCAGAGAAAAATCTTGTTTAGGAAGTTCTAGAAAGATAACCAAAAGCCTGCGAGTTTAAAAACACGAAACACCATTTTCTTTTTTCCCCCAGGTAATACCCTTCACAAGACTGTAAATGCTGGGTGGTCTTTGGGGTCAATCAAGTTCTCAGAATTTTGTTTGAAGATGGTACAGTTTTCTGTTAACTAGGACAAGCACATTCAATCTTTAAGTGTCCTAAATGACAGCGTGAAGCCCACATAAAGAGTTCATCCCTGTCATCCCAATGAACCTGGCCTTCTCACATAGTGGCTTCATTGTTCAAGCAGGCTTGGTGGTCCACTCCAGGTGGCAAAACAACACATCGCTGACTTTAAGAAAGAGAAAGGAGGAGGGGTGGGGGGTGGAAGTGGCTTCAAAGCAGAACTGCAGCAGTGCTACTTCTGCATTTGGCATCTCCTTATCTTCCATTTCCACCAACAGAAAATGTTGTAGGAGCACCCGATTTGCTACAACCTATGTATATTCCAACACCTTACCCCAATCCTCAGTCTTCTTACCTCTGGCTCTTAGAGAGAGATTTAGTGAATAACATTCTTAAAACAGAAAACAGTAAGGAAGAAAGAAAGAACAAGCACTTCACAGTAGAATGCGTAAAAAATGACATCTTTTTTACTTTTAAGTGGAAAGAGGAGATATTTTGGCAAATTGAACCATTATCTTTGGCGGTCAGCTGTCAAAACAGTCATTTTTTCACAGAATATCCATTCCAGCACTACAACCTCCTCCTAGAACAACTTTTTTTGCTTGCACCGAACTGGCTCAGAACTCTTCAATTATCCCAGAATTTATTTTTTTTAATAATCACAAGGAGCATATAAACTGAATGAACAAATCGTTATATACACCTACCTAATACCATGTTGCTCTACCTTTTGCCCTCACAAATGTCTTGGTAAGGACTCAATGAGATGTTGAGAACATGCAGGTGGTATTGCCGCTCATGAAGTGAGGATTGCTTCTCGTAGAGCAGGGATCACCAAACTTTTGGAAAGGCCAAACGGAAAATTGGCTATAGCTCAGGTGGTCAAGGTCTAAATAATTTTATATGGTCTATTTTAACATGAAAGTGTTCGAACAAATACAGTAGCCCCCCCTCCCCGATCCAAGGTCTTGCTTTCCGCGGTTTCAGTTACCAGTGGTCCAAAAATATCAAATGGAAAATTCCAAAAACAAACAATTCATAAGTTTTGAATTGTGTGCCGTTCTGAGTAGCGTGATGAAATCTAGCGCCGTCTTGCTCAGGACATGAATCATCCCTTTGTCCAGCATATTCATGCTGTATACACTACCCACCCATTAGTTGTCACAGTACTGAAGTGCTTGTGTTCAAGTAACCCTTATTTTACTTACCAATGGCTCCAAAGTGTGAAGTCATTGTCGAGCCCAATAGAAGGCGCTCGATATGAGAATGTCACATTCGTGATTAAATTTACTTTAAACAATGCTGATGATGATTCCACATGACGCATTGAAAACCTGGTTTCAAGATATGTCACATTTGTGATTGAATTTACTGTACCTCTTATACCCATATTTTAGGTTTAAAATTAGGAAAAATTAATTAAAAAAGAAAATTATATAAGTATAAAAAAATCTTTGGGCATCTGTACTACAACTAACAATGTAAGTATACTCTAACCATGTGGTTTAAAGGTAAGTTAAATTTATGAATAGTAACAGTATTTCCTTAAACAAAATTTGATTACAGTATAATAAATTATTAAATTATTGATCCTTTTAAGTATATATATCTTGAAATATAAGCCACAATGAGGTACACGAGATTCATATCGTGAATTGACATAAACATGCTAAAAATAGCGATATTCCTAAAATAAAAGTATGGTAAGTGTATGTGTATACACACATGCTTTTGCTTATAAATTTAAAAAAACTATTTATACAATGTTATTTCCTATACACAAATTTACATATCTATGATAAAGTTTAATTTATAAATCAGGCACAATAAGAGGCAAACAACAATAACTAATAATAAAATAGAACAATTATAACAACATACTGTGACAAAAGTTATGTGAATGTGAAACTAGCACAAATTCCTTTTTCTTTCTTCACGATTTCATGGATTGAAGATTCATTCTTACCGTAGATCTTAGCAACTTCTGCATACAATTTTTTTCTTCCTTAAGTCCAAAAATTACACCTTTTCACTTAAAGGAAGCATTTTACAGCTTCTCATTGGCATATCCAAATTGCCAATATCACTACTTTTGCCAATTCAACACGTGAACAGCTTAACTCAATTTGAAATTGTCTTAGAGTGACGCTTACTGAAACTACTTTGTTAAAATTATTATTTTCTATAGCAAACAAATAATTGATGCTGTGAAACTCATTTTAACAAGCATAATTATTTTACGTCATGCTATTTTCCTTTGTACTACCAAAGCATTATTGCTGTTGCATATGATGTTAATTGCACTCTTCAAAGCACTGAGACAAAGCTAATGCAGACTCCAACCTTCCCAGAAAATTTTCAGTAGTAAAGGATAAAAAAAAAAAAAACCCAGTAGTTTTTTCAGTAGTAATGAATAAAATCGTATAACGTACTCTGTAACAAACACCATGTGAGTAAAGGCAAAATAAAAGTGTAGATTCATAAAATAGTAAATTTTTGCTTAAACACTGTTGAAAAAATTGAAGACTTTCTGTGGAAAACAAGTGGCACCAACATTTGTTTTGCTTTGATTTTTCCTCAAAAAATCAACAACAACAAAGAAACAACCAATGTATGTTCCAAAGAAAATCCTGCAACACAGTAAGTGCCTCAGCTTGTTTGAACTACTTCCAACCTGTGAGGGCATCCTTTTTCGAGAGAGAGAGAGAGAGAGAGAGAGAGAGAGAGAGAGAGAGAGAGAGAGAGAGAGAGAGAGAGAGAGAGAGAGAGAGAGAGAGAGAGAGAGTGTTGCTTTCCAAAATGCCACACAAACCCTTTTTTTTTAGTGGGAACCCTGTTTAAAACTATAATTCATCACTTATAGTTTTAAACAGGGTTCCCACTTAATTTCAGAAATGAAATTCCCTGATTTTTCCAGGTTTTCTAGGAAAATTTCCACAAAATTACAGACCATACTTCTACAATTCACAGCACTTTTACAGTAGAAAAGGAAGGATTTCTACTCAATATGCAGTAATTACAGACCATACTTCTACAATTCACAGCACTTTTACAGTAGAAAAGGAAGGATTTCTACTCAATATGCAGTAAAATCGACCTAAGCAAAGAGTATACTAAGCGTATTAACCTAACAGATTAATAATAATAAAACCATTTACCTAACTGGTAATTAGCAATAAAAATATTTTAAAATACAATTAAAGCCCGATTTCGCCACCCCAGTGATGCAGTGGTCAAAGCGATGGCTCCTGATCATTCCCAAAAGGGGTCCGGGTTCGAATCTCGGTGAGGCATGGATGTTGTGTTTGTCTTACGGCCCAGGCTCTCTCCCTTCCCTGGAGCCAGTGGCCCTTAATTAGGGACAGGCGACTGCTTATAGCCCATTGAGTTGCTCATGGTGGTAGTTAAACCTCCAATAAAAAAAAAAAAAAAAAAAAAAAGAGCCCAATTTTATGACTCAGTGAACTGGCAAAAATAATCGCTGAATTGGGGGTATCATTGCTAGGAAAAATAATTTTTTTTTTAGTTCGGTAATTTCTTTGAGTTTTTTTGCTTTGAATGTTTTTTTTTCTGTTTCAAGTCTTGCTCTTTTTTGCTGAAGCACTTTAAATTTGGTCTAAAGTTCTTTTCTTTGCATTTTCAGCCCTTTTTTCTCTTCTCCAGGTTCTTTCTTCTCCTCTAGTGCAAGATATTGAGTCTGTGACATCTTCATGCTCTATAACATCTCAGGGGTTATTGGCATGGATAGTGGACCACCATATGATTTCACTGCATCCTATGTGCTATGTAGAGCAATTAAAGATTTTTTCCTGTAGATTTTCAACAAGAATGTCTTTATTTTTTTAATTTTTTTTTTTTAATTGGAGGTTTAACGACCACCGTGAGCAACTCAACGGGCTATAAGCAGTCGCCCATCCCTAATTTAGGGTCGCTGGTTCCAGGGAAGGGAGAGAGCCAGTGCCGTAAGACAAACACAACATCCATGCCTCACCGGGATTCGAACCCGAGCCCCTTACGGACGAATGATCAGAGGCCATCGCTTAGACCACTGCGCCACCGGGGCGGCTCTTTGTTTATTGAAAAACCTGACTCTGATGTGGTATTTCCATGGAATAAAGTCATAACACTTCTCACTACTTGCCACAGCTCTTTAAATTCCTTATTCAGGTATTTTGGGAAAAAAATCCACCACCACATCTAATCGTGTTTTTCATACAAAATAAAGAGAAATCTTCTTTTCATGATCCGCTGATAATGCTCGTAAAATGTTACTATCATGCAGAAGTTGCAGCAAGTTATCCATTCATTTTTCACATAGTACAGGATTAGAACATAGTAGATGAGGATCTAAAGCAGGAAATATATATCACGGTTGAAAAATTTGTTGGACTATTTTCAATAATCTTGCTGGTCATATTAACCAGGAAATGTTTACATTCAGTGTCAAATTTGTCCTCCTCACATTCAGAGGCACCACTTTTTTTTCATGAAAGAAATACTTTTAGAAAGCACCAATCACTCACCTTAAAGGTCATGGTAATTTCCATTGACAACACACTTCCAACATGGAAGTGTGTTGTCGATGGAAATTACCATGATCTTTAAGGTGAGTGATTGGTGCTTTCTAATAGTATTTCATTTATGAATTGCACGTAAACTATGCGCACTTTGCAGGGTTTTAATACCTTAAAAGTGCAAATATAATAACTTTTTTTTCATGTAGCCCCTGGCAATTCCAATATCAATTTCATCATTTCTTCTATGGGATTTAATGGAAGACACATCTATCTTCACTAATTTAAAGAGAGTGGGAGCTAGCTGTAGTAGCTCATTTTTGACAAATCTTGCCATTATTTGCCTTAACAGATCTGCCAAGGAGCTGTACAGAAAACGAATCATAGGTAAAGGACTTTGAAACGATTTTAGAAATGGCTCCAAAATAGCAGCAACTGATATAAAAAATGAAATTTTTGCCAAAATTAACTTATCATTACATGCATCTTTGATGTTTCCAACAGATACGATTTGTGGTAAATCTTCCTTTGCTGTTTCAAAATATTTTTTACATGAGGGAAGACCTCCACAGTGCTCTTTCAGTAACCCTAATATTGTCCACCCATCTAATTTGGCAGAACTTCATTGGAAAGACATGACTGTTTGTTAAGGCTATGAAATCTGCACGCCTTGCTGGACTGTCTTCGAACAATATATATATAGCTTGAAATAAGAAATTTAACTTCCATGTTGTTCTGTTTCCTCTCTGGAACGCTCCATGCATTACATGGAGACTACATGTCTCAATACGTAGTGCGAGTGCGATCAAGAAGTTCCGAGACTAGGTGCGTAGCGCGCCAACAGGTGGCAGTATGCGGATGTGGAAGCAGCGGTCAAGGGCAGTGCCCTTAATGAGTCATTATGCTGAGTGGCGTCGTTTTGTGAACATCGGGAGCTGTGCTACACGATATTTGGTGACCATGTGCAGAACACAGCTGCGATTACGGTACGGACTGCAAACTACAGCAGTGACAAACATCAAATTCTGCGCCAAACTCGGCAAATCGGGAACAGAGACGCATGAAATGTTGTGGCAGGCTTATGGCAATGAAGCAATGAGTCGTGCGAGGTGTTTTAAGTGGCACTCGCGCATCCAGAACGGCACTGGAAGACAAGGAGAGGTCAGGGCGACCGTCCCCAAGCTAAAACCCCAAAAATGTGGACAAAATTAGGGAACTGGTACACGAGGATCGTCGAAGAACCATTCAGGACATTACTACCATCGTCAATGTGTTCTACGGAACAGTGCAAGAAAGTCTGACGTCGGTTTTGAACATGCACCGCATTGCTGCAAAGTTTGTGCCAAAGATTCTGAACACCGAACAGAAGGCACTCCGTGTCGAATTCTGTCAAGATCTTCCTCAGCAGGTGGTGAATGAACCAACGTTCCTGTCGTGGGTCATCACTGGGGACAAGACTTGGATCTACGGTTACGACCCGGAGACCCAAACAACTGTCGTGGCAGTGGAAGAGCTCGCCATCTCCACAACCGAAGAAGGCCCGTCAGGTCCAGAGCACAACCAAAAGCATGCTCATTGTGTTAGACATTCGTAAGGTTGTGCACCGTGAATTCGTCCCCAATGGCCAGACCATCACAGCCTATTTTTACTGTGATGTTCTGCGGCGCCTTAGGGAAGATATTTGCCGCAAACGACCTGAAATGTGATGCAGGGGCGATTTTCTGCTCCATCACGACAATGCAGCAGCTCACAGAGCGTTAGCAACACGCCAGTTTTTCAGCCGCAACAGCATGACTACTCTTCCTCACCCGCCGGATTTGGCCCCCTGAGACTTCTTTCTATTCTCGAAGATGAAGCTCAAGGGTCGCAGTTTTGAAACCGTGGACGAGATCCAGCACGAATTGCAGATGGTGCTTGACACGATTCTAGAACAGGACTTCCAGGGAGCGTTCCAACAGTGGCGAAAATGCTGGCAGCGGTGTATCGCTTCCCAAGGAGACAGTACTTTGAGGGAAATCATAGCCAGACTTAAGTAACGTAAGTACTTTGCTGTGTATCGGCCTAGTTTTGGAACTTTTTGATCGGACCTCGTATTTAATATAGAATGACCTTTGTTTTCTTTAAGTTCAACACAAATATGTCTCCAAAATTTAAGATTCACATGTGGCCCATCCATAGAAATTTGTAAAAGATTTTCCAAATTTAAATCTGATAAGCCTTCACAAAATTTTTCATATAAATTCTGGGCAGTAGAATGACCCAGGAAAACTGAATTAAAAAAACAACCTTCACTTCATTAGAATTTTCAGGTCAGTATCTAATTATTAAGCCAACTTGCCCTTCTTGGGCAACAGCATTCAGAGCTTTTTTTTTTTTTTTTTTTTTGGATTGGAGGTTTAACGACCACCGTGAGCAACTCAATGGGCTATAAGCAGTCGCCCGTCCCTAATTTAGGGTCACTGGTTCCAGGGAAGGGAGAGAGCCAGTGCCGTAAGACAAACACAACATCCATGCCTGACCGGGATTTGAACCCGGACCCCTTACGGACGAATGATCCATTCAGAGCTTCATCAATACATAGTACAAAATATAACGGCGAAATTTCTTTCAATAGCAAAGAATGAAAATACAGGGCCAAACCAAAAGTAACGAAGCCATTTCCGTGCTACCCAAGGTGATATTATTTGCTACCTCACTATCAAGGAACATGGCTTGAAATATCTGTGCTGCATCCTTGAAGCCATTGTAGGATGAGTGTGTCATCACTAATTTGAAAGCCCACAAAATTTCGGACGCAAGAGTTTTTTTCTTTAGTAATATAATTTGCCACTGAAGAACATGCCAATGTCAAGTTTGACTCCTCTCTTTGTATTTTTTTTATCACTTTTAACACTAAAAGCAAAAGCTGGAGATAACAGACACGTACGTTTACCTTGGACAGCAGATATCAAGTGAGGGTCACATTGATGAAGAAATTAATCGGCGTACAAAACTTGCCTGGAGAGCTTTTGGAAGAAACAGCATAATTTTCAAGAGCAATATGCCATTGTCTTAAAAGAAAAGTGTTTGATCAATGCGTCCTTCCAGTGCTTACGTATGGTGCAGAGACGTGGACCTTAACTAAAAGAGACATACAAAGGCTGCAGACAACTCAAAAAAGCATGCAAAGGTGCATGCTTGGTGTAACCAGGAGAGATAAGAAGAGGAACTCGTGGATCCGAAAAATGACAAGAGTGGAAGACATCATGATCAGAGTTAAATCCCTGAAATGGCAATGGGCTGGACATACTGCCAGAAGGACAGATCATCGATGGACAGCCGAAATTTTAGATTGGATTCCAAAGGACAGGAAAAGACCCAGAAGAAGACCACATGGAAGATGGGTGGATGAAATTCGAAAGTATGCGGGAGTGACATGGAGGAGACTGGCACAAGACAGACCGTTGTGGAGGAAACTTGGGGAGACCTTTGTCCAGCAGTGGATTGATAATGGTTGACAATGATGATGATGATATGCTTTCAAGTCAGGGTTGCATTGATGAAGAAATTAATCGGTGTATAAAACTTGGTTGAATGGTTGAAGAGCTTTTGGAAGAAGCATTACAATTTTTAAGAGCAATATGTTATTATGGAAAAAGAAAGTGTTTAATCAATGCATCCATTCAGTGCTTACGTACGGAGCAGAAACGTGGACCTTAACTAAAAAAGAAATAGAAAGACTGCAAACAACTAAAAGAAGCATGGAGTGATGCAGGCTTGCCAGGTAACCAGAAAAGATAAGAAGAGGAACTCGCGGATATGGAAAATGACAAAAGTGGAAGACTTCATGATCAGAGTAAAATCCCTGAAATGGCAATGGGCTGGATATATTGCCAGAAGGACGGACCATCATAATTTTAGACTGGATTCCAAGGGATAGAAAAAGACCCAGAAGATAACATGGGAGATAGGTGGATGAAATTTGAAAGCATGAGGGAGTGACATGGAGGAGACTGGTTGTGGAAGAAAATTTATTTATATAAATATTAATCTGGGGCACATTATTATATTCACATTATAAAATTACTGAATTCAAAACAAATCAGGTTTTAAAAGGCACTGCTTCAAACACAGTATTGTTCTTATTTTGTTGTTGCACTTGCTAGTAATCAGGAAAATCAGCTTAAGATTCCTCTTTTTTTTTTTTTTTAACAAGCCTTGCTTTTCTTCTCAGCAAGTTTCCACTGCCAGATTTGTCTTTTGTTGATTCTGAAGCTGCATAACATTCACTGCTTAAATTTTCTTTCTTTGCTGATACCCCCCCTCAAATGACACTTTCATCTACCACACTGAAAAAACTCTAAGCCTGAGGACCATGAATGTTAAATATCAAAGCTTTCATTATATAAGGGTGTAACTTGAAAAGGATGAATACTACTGAACACCAATGCATCATCAATTCTTACAATTTGTTGTGCAACTTTGTCACTTCCATTTTCAGAGATTCTTTCCTCCCTTACCAAGCTTAAATGCAAACATTTATTGGGAGGGGTAACATTTAACAGCAACACAGGACAGTGGGAACATCGTGGAACAAATGTTACGATTACGGGAGAAACCTTTGCTCCATTAGACTTCTGTTTTCGAATTTTCTTTATCAAGCTGAAATACAAATATTTATGGAACAAAATGAAATTTATTAATACTGAACAGAAGAAATATCATGAGAAAAAAACAATTGTGGAAAAAATATTCTTTCCATTTAACTTCCGTTTTCAAGAATTTTCTAGAAAAATGGTTCTTCATCAGGCTGTAATAATCACAAGTCACACTAATGGTCAAAACTTGAAACTACTCTTCTCATAGCAACCAGCCCACATGATAATGGACAAAGGAGTTTTCATTTCTTTTTTATAACATATATTTTATCTCTAAAATAATACAGCTGCCTGAAAATGGAATAATTTGAGTTTAGTGCTAAAATAATCCCACTCAAATTAAGACTACTTTCCACATGCATTTTTTACTATTCTTAAGCATACTGCCTTTGCACTTGGTGACAGCTACTTAATTAATAGACCAGATTATATGCACTAAAGAAACAGCAAAATATCCATGAAAATATGCACTTAAAGTGTGAAATACACATTTAGATGCAGAAACAATTTTTTGAATGAGAACCACACACAAATTAAGACATTACTCTTAAATATAATTATTAAGCAATAATATAATTAATAAACAAAAAGGTCCTTAATGATATTGTTTCATACATCATAGTTTTTGTTCCAACAGGACACAATGTTTTTAGTGTTCAACCGTTGGGTTTTGTCTTTGTCATCCAAAACCATTTTTATTGCACAAAATCTTTTCTCTACATTAATATATGTCATTGGATAGCATTCATTGTGTTTCACTTTCATTGCTGGAACTTGTGGTGGTAATTTACAATCATCACCTTTGACCAAAATTATTAAATTCTCAGGAAACCCATAGTTTTTATTTAAAACGGCCTTCAGTTTTCCCTTTAATTTTCCCTTCCACTTCACCAGGACGATGGAAATGGAATTTTCAACTTTATTTCTTCTTTTGTACCACTTAATAAAATGCAACTGAGATTCCAGCTTTGCAATGCTCGCTGGTAGCCAGGAAAAATGTCTTGATCATAGGTAAGATTTTTTTGAAGCCTGTTGTCTGAAAGCATCTCCTTAACAGAAAAAATGACAGAGGCATCTGTACCATCTAATGAGTTGACATTACTTTCTTTTTTAAGATGAGTCACTTTCTAGCCATAAAAGCAGCAAGAAATCATTAATAAATCTGCTACTGTCAAATGATCAACTTTTTCCAAAATTTTACAGGAAAGAAAATCTGTGAGCACTTTTCCACAAATTAAGTGAGCAATATAACCACCACATTTATCTGTCCTTTTGTCAGCAGATAACCAAATGCAGTTGTGTCCGATATATTGTTGAATTTCATTAAGAACCTCAATGTAAAATAATACCGAAGTATTCAAACTAGTTAACTTTTTTATGGGATTTATCTAGGTATATCGAAGTAGTTTTTCCTGACAGTTGATTCATTTGGCACATTTTGATCTACACAGTATTTCTTCAGAAAGTTTTCAGTTGTTTTTGTTTTTCATTGAGTGGAATATTGCTACTTACCATGTCATTGCACAAATCTATTGTAAAATCATTTGCGCCTTTGTACGATGAAACTAATGCTGTTGTTAACAATGCTTGTACTGGGATAAGGTCATTATTTTACTTCAGTTTTTACATGCTGATCGACTTGTTACCTAATACCCCCAGCAAGCTATGTTTTTTTTTTTTTTTTCACAAATAACACTATATACAATTTCTTTATCAGTCAAATCCTTACTGTACTCAGAAATCCATGCTTTGATTAAAACCTCCTTATTTAAGTTAAGGCATTTTAATCATTCTCACTATCAAAAACAGTCTTCCAAAATACCCCGTTATTTACAGTTCAATGCTATGTATGTGTAGACCTCCATATGGATTTTGCCTTAGCTTTGAAAGAGATAAGAAGTTTTCCAAGAGGGTATAACATCAAAGCACACCAACCCTTGCATTGGTGACTAGTAGATGACTATTTTTGAAGCCACATTTCTTGCTGCTATGTTTGGAGGAAGGCAGTTTATTTTTTCATTCACTTTGGTCCCAGCAGACTACAGATCCTTTGATCTACTGCTGAGCTTAGAAGTTCAAGTTTGGGCTATGGCTTGTTTTTCAGGACTCAAGAGATTAAAAAAACAACAAAAAAAAACCAGGCTTTAAAGTAAATATGTTGAGTAAGCGGGCATTAAAAGATAAAATGACAAATAAAAAAGTTTTGCTTGAAATGTGCATTTCATGGGTAATGTAGCGATGGGTTTGCCTCCTTGGTCCACTCCGTGGTAACAATGGCACACACAACAGCAACTAGGGCCTCTGTGAATCTTGGAGAGGTGCCAGCTAGTTTTGTGTGACATTGGCGAAAAGACCCCAACTTACTGGGTTTTGTTCCAGAATCCTTAGGTTGAACGACCAACTGGAACCCTCAGCTGTGGGCTAATCCCCCACACTGATGTACTTACCTGATTAAAAAGACAAAAAGAAATCAATATCCGGACTCAAGTGTGGGATATGGTGGACCTACCACATTTGAGAAGGACGGTCCACTACGGAATCGACCTGGACTTTCTAAACGGCGTACGAGAAAGAGATCTCGACTAGTCGAGTGAATGTAAGATTGGTGTATGGAAAACTAGAGGTATAAATGGCAAGATGAATTAGGTGATTGAGGAGATGAATAAATATAGACTGGACGTGCTGTGTGTAAGTGAAACCAAAAAGAAGGAAATTAGGGTAGAAGAAGTGAATGACACAGTGAGTGTGTGGTCTGGAGTATTGAATAATGTGAGAGGACAGGCTGGTATAGGTGTGATTTTAAGTGAAAAGATGAAGAACAACTTGATTCACTATAGTTGCATAAGTGAGAGAATTCTCTGGATTCGCTTGAAAGTGAAACTTCAGAGAATAATAATTGTTGTAGTGTATGCTCCTTGTGACTCGGAACCTTCTGATAAGAAGGAAGATTTCTGGAATGAGCTAAAAGCTGTTTTGAGCCAGTTTGGTGCTAAATAAAAAGTTATAATAGCAGGGGATTTCAATGCTAGAGTAGGTGTGCAGAATGCAATTACTGACAATGTTCTGGGTAAGTTTAATGATCTTTGTGTGAATGATAATGGTGAAAGATTAATTAAACTCTGCATTGAAAACGGTTTGTGTGTATCTAATACATTTTTCAACCACAAGTATATCCACACATATACTTGGGAAAATCATACTCTTGGTCAAAAGAGTATGATAGATTTTGTTGTCTACGATCAGCGTCTGAAACACTTAGTTGTTGACACTCATGTGATGAGAGGTGCGGATGTTGGTTCTGATCATTACTTGGTAATGTCACGAGTGAAACTTAATGTTGGTTGGAGGAAAACGAATAGGAAGAGACCCAGGATAAAAAGAATAAAGGTTGATAGGCTCCTTGAAGATCATCAGTATTATTCTGACTTACTCAGAGAACAACTGAAGGAGCTGAAGTCTGGTGAGAGGGGTGTAGAAATATTGGAATGTTTTAAGAACTGTGTTGTCACTGCTGCTAAAGAGGTCTGTGGTATCACAATAGTGGGATGCTTGATGGAATAGTGAGATTGAAGAGGCAGTAAAGAGAAAGAAGGAAGCCTATTTGGGGATGTTGCAAGGTAGAGTCTCTGCGGGTGAATATCGCTGTAAGAAGCGTGAAGCTGCTAAGCTGGTTTGCCAGAGTAAGGCAAAAGATAGGAAGGAGAAGGTGGAAAGGCAGGCATGAACTGGCTTTCTGGAAAGATAGGAAGTCTTTCTGGAAGTATATGAGACTCAGGAAAAATAGGGGAAACAAAGTTGTAAGTTGTGTGAAGAATGAGATCGGAGAAATGATATGGGAGCCCAATGAGTTAAGTGACAGATGGGGTGAATATTTCTGTGAGTCATTAAATCAGGAAAGCAAAGATGATTCTGAGACAGACACAGATGATGTCACAGTGACGGATGGAAGCACAGGAGGGATCTCAAGAGAAGTGTGTAAAGCTCTAAAATCTCACCAGAATGGTAAGGCTCCGGGAGTTGATGGCATAAATGTCGAGATGTTGAAATATGGTGGCAATTCTGTAATTGACTGGTTAACTGAAATTTGCCAGTTGTGCTGGGAGTTAGGAATGGTCCCTTGGGATTGGAAGGATGCAATTATTGTTCCCTTGGATAAGGGAAAAGGTGATCAGACTGAATGCAAGAACTATTGTGGTATTAGCCTACTAAGTGTGCCAGGGAAAGTGTTTGGTAAGGTCGTTATTGAAAAAGTACAGGGTCTTACATCAGAGAAAGTGTAGGATGTACAGAGTGGTTTTATGCCTAGTAAAGGCTGCACTAACCAGATTTTTGCATTACGCACGATGATTGAAAGTATCTGGCTGTTGGTAAGAAAGTTTTTGCTGCCTTCATAGATTTAGAGAAAGCTTACGACCGAGTAAATAGGACACTTTTGCGGAAGGTATTGAATGAATATGGTGTTACTGGGAACCTACTTAATAGTGTAAAAGCCATGTATGCGGATAGAAGAGCTTGTGTATGAGTGAATGGTGTTTTATCAAAATGGGTTTCTATTGGTACAGGAGTTAGACAAGGTTGTGTAATGTCACCATGGCTGTTTAATATATTTATGGACGCATGCATGTGCGATGCCAAAATAAATGATAGTGGTTTATGTCTTGGTGATATCCGTGTGTGCAGATTGCTGTATGCTGATGACACTGTCCTGCTGGCAGAGAGCAAACATGATTTGCAGAGTATGTTGTCTCGGATGTACGAAGTTTGCATGAAATTCAAACTGAGTACAAATAAGGGGAAAACCAAAGTTATGGTGTTTGAGAGAGGTACTGGTGGCACTGAATGTAATGTAAATATAAACGGCACTGTGATTGACCAGGTGAGTGAGTTTGTGTATATGGGAAGCACGTTTGACAGAGAGAACAAATTGGATGGTGAAATTAGTAGGAGAGTGAATTTTTCATGGAAAGTCATAGCTGCTCTGGGAAGTTTTCACAGGAATGATGGGTTCTCTAGAGAGTCCTGCATGGCTGCGTATGAAAGTGTAATTGTTTCTACTTTGATGTATGACAGTGAAACCTGGGTACTGCAGAAGAAACATAGGAGTTGTTTGTGTGCTGGAGAAATGCGTTACTTACGGGGGTTGTGGTAAGACACGGTCTGATTGTGTGAGGAATAAAGATGCGTTGCAGTTGTGTGATGTGAAGCAAAAAGTTGTTAGCAAGGTGGAGACCAATATGCTTCGGTGGTTTGGCCATGTTGAAAGAACGAGGGATGAGATGCTTACTAAGAAAATCTTTTTCGCCCAAGTGGCAGGAAGAAAAGGCAGAGAAAGGCCAAGGAAGACATGGGTGGATCAGATTCAGGAGTGTCTGCATGAGAAAAAGATTATGAGTATGAAGTATAAAAGTTCTTGTGTACGGCGTGTAATGGATATCAGCGAAGCCCAAGTTGTATGCCAAGATCGCTGTAATGGAGAAGTTTGATATGACAACAGTAAGTAAAAATATCTGGTAGTTTGTATTTCTTTTTGGAACTAACCTATGAATCTCAGAGAACAGCTTAGTGATATGTATGTATGTGTATGTAACGTGCTTTATGAATTTATACAGTGACATCTAAAATGGCTAAAACATGCAACTGCATATAATCCTGACTAATATATAAATCAGTGAGGTTGTTTCTTACAACATACCTCGTATATGCACTATGCATAAATAAATTTCATTTGCAAAAAGTCAAAAGGGAAGAAAATGCAAAGATTGCACCCCAGTTAAAGAAATTTCCATTACTTAGGAAAAGTGACGGCAGCCCATTTACAACAGCTTAAGAAATACATCTCATACACACCTTCCATGCACTCATTAACAGAATCGAAATCTGAGTAACTTCTTGTTTCTGGCTTGCCTGGTTGGGCCAAGAGAATAGTATGGGACTAGAAAGAAAATTATTATCATTATTATCATTATTATTACACATAAATATAATTCAGTTAATATAAATATACATACAAAACAGTTTTCTTAGGTTCCAAAGCAGAAACGTTCACTAAAATATTGCCACAACTGGTAGCAAAAACCATACCTGACCTTACGTACAAATATATCAACACATACAAACATATGTTGAAGCAAAACACTTTCACTGGCAAGAAGACAAAGATGACCTCTCTTAAAGGAGGGGGGGCATTCCTTTAGTTTGGGTGGCCGAGGACGGAGCGACATATATATGAGGGAGTAAAAAGCTGGCACTTCAAACTAAAGGAGGAAATGTGAAAAAGCTACTAACAAGTTATACAATCTGTCTGTGGCACCTTGACCATTGAATTCTGGAAAGAAACAGTGAAGGAATTGGCAAAAATCTTTCGAAGGAATCGGACTTCTTGTTTGGATGGTTGCTCGCGCACTGAGAAAGAGACTCCGCCATTGGCTGTAAGACTGCTCTGCGGCCATCCCTGTGAAATGCCCATCTCTCTAGACTTTCACTCATTCCTATTCCTGGGCAAGAAAAACTTTGCAACCCGATGGGCACTGTTAATTACTACTAGCTTTGTAAATAAATGCTGTACATAGAATTTGCATCCCTTTTCTGCATGTTTAGAGATGGCTGTGGGATTGCCTTGAAATAAGGAGTGATGCTATAATCCAGACATTCGTTCCCTGCACAGATTTATATCTGTTAACGAAAAGGTGTCAGAAGTTCTGATAGTTTCGAATGCTAAGTAGCTTGGCCATCCGGTAATAATACACACAGACACACCAAATAACCAAAGGCAAATTGGAACAACTGCTGGTATGTGAAAGACCATGTGTAGGTCATGAAAGGTTATAAATAAGATCTGACACTGAGTTCTATTAATCAGTGTTATTCTTGTTCTTCAGTTGGGAAAGACAGCGGACTTGAGTGAGTTTGATAAAGGCCAAATTATAATGGGCAGACGACTGGGTCAGAGTATTTCCAAGACAGCAAGGCTTGTTGGGTGCTCACAATAAACTGTGGTTAATACCCTCGAAAAGTGCTCCCAGGAGAGAAAAACCACAAACCGCCAGAAAGGTGTGGGCCAACTGCGGCTAATCGATGCTAGAGAAGAGCAAAGGCTATCCCATATGGTACAAGTCAACAGAAGGGATAATAAGGCGAAACTTGACAGTAATTTGACTGCTGGTGACGGGAGTAAAGTGTCAGAATACAGTACATCAAACCCTGCAGAAAATGGGGCTGTGTAGCAGCAGGCTGTTCTGAGTGTTCAATAAGCTAACCTCAGTCCACTGTCAAAAGCGCCTACAATGGGCATGCAAGCATCAAAACTGGACCTTGAATGATTAGAAGAAGGTAGTCTGGTCCGATGAATCTTGTTTCCTATTGCACTATGTGGACCGGGTGTGTCTGCATCATTTATCTGGGGAAGTGTTGACACCAGGATGCACCACAGGATGAAAACAAGCTTTGGGCAATGCTCTGCTGGGAAACCGTGGGTCCAGTGCATCCAATCATAACGGGGATCTCCACACCCGGACACAATGATCAAGCCCCCAAAATGAAGCGGCACTCATCGCTAAACACCACACGTTGCCATATGGGTACCAAAATATCTGCATGATGAACAGATGAGTCAACAAATGGGACTATCATTACAGCATCTGTTCCACTACCATGAAGAATGTGAAGATTTCCTTCTACACATTAATGATGGGGACGAAAGCTGGTAGCATCATTTTGAGCCACAGTCGAAATGCCAGAGCATCCAGTGGAAATATGCATCATTGCCACCAACGAGGAAATCATGGTCCACCATTTCTGCACACAAGGAGATGTTAACCCTCTTGCTTGACCAGTGAGGACATTGCTTGAGTGGCTACCAAAAGGATCAACCTTCAATGCCAAACAATATTGTCAAACTTTAATGAAGCTTTGACAAGCAATTAAAAACAAGAGACCTGGCAACCTCCCTCAGGGTATTGTGCTTTTGCATAATAACGACCAGCCGCATACGGCAGTTCCCATGCAAAGGACATTGCAGCGCTTTTGCCGAGAAGTCCTTCAACATCCAGCATATAGTCTTGACCTATTGCCCTGCGATTTTCACATCTTTGGAACTATGAAAATTTTTCTCAAAGGCAAACGTTTCACTTCGGATGATCAGATGTGTGAAGCTGCAGATAATTGGTGTGAAAACACAAGTTTGTCCGCAAAAAGGGATGATTATTGGCTTTCGGGCCAAGGGTGGCAGTATTTTTGAAACAGCACAGTTTGTGAACTGTTCGCGTGCTGCCGTGGTTAAAGTGTATTGTGATTTGAGAAATGGCACCATGGAAATAAGTGACGTGGAAATTGTGGAGCACCACATGCCATTGATGTGAGAGGTGAATGTCGGTTTCGAAGGTGTGTGAGGGTCGATCGACACGCTACAGTGGAGCAACTCATTGGCCAACTGAACCAGGCGGCTACCAGAAGTGTGTCTAAAACAACACTTCAGTGAACCCTGCTGCGCATGGGGCTCCGATACAGATGGATAGTCACTGCACTTATGCTAATGAAAGTTTATCGGCAGAAAAGGCTTACATTTGCATGGCAGTATCGGAATTGGACCTTTGCTGATTGGCAAAGGATTGACTTTTCCGATGAATCACGTTTTCTGCTTCATCGAACGGATGGATGTTGGTGTATAAGATGAGAAATATCGGAGAACAAACACTCCTCAACCATTGCTGGCAGGGGCAGTGTTATGGTCTGGGGAATGCTTTCGTGGCATTCTCCGAGTCCACTCGTACCTATGGAAGGCACTATGGACCGAATTAGTTATGAATCCATCCTTGCAAACCACACAGATCCATACATGCTGATTGTATTCCCTGGGAGAGATGGGATCTTCCAGCATGACAATGCGACGTGTCACACAGCTAGAAATGTCCAAGAGTGGTTGGAGGAGCACAATGAAGACTTCAAAGTAATTCTCTTTACCCCTAATTCCCCAGAATTAAACCCAATTGAGCATTTGTGGGACCACCTCGATCGTGTTGTTCTCTCTATGGATCCTCCACCACGCACCCTCTAGCAGCTGTCAGATGCCCTGCAGTCAGCATGGCTCCACATACCTGTGAACACCTTCGACACCTTATTGAGTCACTTCCAGCCCGTCTAGCTGCTGTCTGCACTGCACACAGCGGTCACTCTGGATATTAGCTGGTGGTCACAATAATGTGACTCGACCGCATATAATCACTGTGTTCTTATTACTAGGTAGAGCTGAGCATAGAGGTCCAAATGATAGGTGTAGAAAGTTGTTTTCTTAAATAGCTGTGCCAAAAGACTTAGTGTTTCTGTGATGATTGAATAAGCTTAACTACATGGAATGATCACATCAAAATTTTGTTAGCATATACTCTTGAGGCACACAGCCTTTTCTTTAGAATGTGAAGGGCCGCTAAAAGTGGGTCCACATACTCACCATTTTTATGTGAGAACCGTTTATCAAGTCTTATACTGAAGTCTCCCTGACTTACTGGACATCTCTCGGAAGACCAACCATGCCTGATGGAACCTTGAGTAGGAAATATAACCAACAGCACCCACTAGCATTTGTGTTGGCATACACCCGTAAAAACAAGACAGCACAAAATTACCAAATGATCAAACAGATACATGACTCAATTTCACAACATACCCTCTATGCCGCAAAATATTGTGAAAAGATGTTATACACTGAAGTGCCAGAAAAACTGGAAAACTGGTACAGACGAGCTTATGCAAAATACATAGCAACGTCACCTATGCGCGTACTCGGTTGCGTCCACCAGTGCGTATATAAAGTGATAGACATCCTTGCCAGCTGTCAGGGCTGTTTTCGGCATGAGAATGACAAGTAATAATGATTTAAGTGATTTTCAACACGGTGTCATAGTTGGCGCTCGTGAAATGGCCCATAGTATTTCGGAGGTAGAAACGAAGTTCCGATTTTCACGGACGACCATTGCAAGGGTGTACCATGACTACAAGGATTCCGGCAAAACCTCCAACTTACGATACAAGTGTGGCTGTAAAAAGACATAGGGTGAACGTGACCATAGTCGGCTGTCAAGACTAGTTTTACGCGATAGGCGCACAGCACCCACGCAGGCATCATCGGAATTCAATGCTGGAGCCTCAACAAGCATCAGCATCAGGACTGTGCAACGTACCCTGCACGATATGGGCTTTGGGAGTTGACGCCCAACTTGAGTCCCCTTGATGAGTTCATGACACAGAGCTATGCGCCTCGCTTGGGCACAGCAACACCACCACTGGACACTTGATGACTGGAAACAAGTAGCCTGGTCTGACGAGTCGCATTTTCAACTGTATTGGGCAGATGGAAGGATTCATGTGTGGCGCAAACCCCATGAAGCCATGGATCCCGCCTGTCAACAGGGAACTGTACCTGCTGGTGGGGGGTCTGTAATGGTATGGGGTGTGTGTTTAGTTAGACTTCACTGGGACCCCTGGTACGTCTACAAACGTCTGTGACTGGCCAACGCTATGTGTGCATCCTTTCTGACGAGGTACACCCGTTCATGTCCTACATTCATGCTGATGGGTTGGGCCTGTTCCAACAGGACAATGTACCTCCACAAAAGTGTCAGAATGCCACATTACAGTTAGAGGAGCATCTATCTGAGTTTGGGGTGTTGCCATTCCCACCCAAATCCCCAGATCTGAACGTGATAGAACACATTTGGGATGCCATGCAATGCGCTATCGAACACAGGAATCCGATACCTCGGAATACACCCGAATTGTGGAACGCTCTGCAGGTAGTATGGTGTGCATTGCCTACAGCATATTTCCAGAAGCTAGTGGAGTTTATGCCCTGTTGTATTTCTGCAGTCCTGCGCTCCCGCGGGGGACCTACCAAGTATTAGACTGGTGTACCAATTTTTCTGGCACTTCAGTGTATGTCACTTTGTCAACTCTGGATTAGGCTGTACCAGTGACTGATATAGACAGCAGTTTTGAGATGCACAAAGGAGGTTCTACATAATTTGTGCATGTGAAGATTATATTTTAATAACAGCTAACTGCTTAGCAATATGAGCAAGTGATCAAACTTCAAAAGCTGTAAAGCAACTACAGAGGTTGAGTCGAAATTTTTGCAATATTTGGATTACTTTATGTCTTCATACATACTTTTACGACTAAAGCTGACTAGCACTCATAGTATAGGCCAATATGTTGAACCATCTTTAGCCATCTTGCCAGTTATTCCGTGAGAGTAAAAGTTCCTGTCCTTTGAGGCGAAGAACTCTTTCACCCCAGCTGCCACTTCCTCCTGTTTGTTGAAGTGCCGCCAGTGATCCATGGTTCAGAAAAAGAAACAATCCGACGAGGCAAGGTCCGGACTATATGCTGGGTGTGGCATCAGTTCGATGCCCTCAAGTTCCTGGAGTTTTGCTCGGGTCGTTCGCACGATATGAGACCGGACATTGTCTTGCTGTAGGAGAGAACGCTTTCTGTTCACCAGTACCGGGAACTTCTCCAAAACGGCATACATCCACTTTAGCTGTTCAGAGTAGATGTTGGCATTGATGGTCTGACTGTCTGGAACAAATGTTGTAATGGATTATCCCCTCAAAATTCCACCAGATGCATCAACTTGTGATCAAGATGGCCACATTTGGCAACAGGTTCCAGAAGCTGGCCCGGACTCAACCACTGCCATTGTGTGTTATGATTACGGAAATAGACCCACTTTTCATCGCACGCAACAATTCTCCTGATGAAATGTACACTGTGCAGGTTTTCTAGGAGTTACGTGCACACTTCCACTTGGCAGTTTGCTTCAGCTGACGTCAGTTCGTGAGGGACAATGCGGCAGCTCCTGTAGATCTTGCCAAGGTCCTGAAGGTTACGAACCACAGTGGTCTGTGATATGACCAGCACTTGATAATCTCCAAGTGCTGGTTGTAGGATTTGCCTTTACGGCCTAGCACACAGCCTATGAATCCATGGTTTGCTGCCTACCTGACCTAGGACGATTGCAGAGGTTTCTGTCACCTGAGCGAAATTTCTTGAACCATCTAGTTGCGATGCTGTGGTCCACAGAACCTTCCCTTTTCACATGACAAATGTTTCTTGTTGCTTGAGCAGCATCATGGCCGAGTTCAAACTTGTAAAGCAAAAGTTCCTTAATTAGCCGGTTGTGTCTGTTCATTTTTTAGGCGTCCCAACCACTGACAGAACGATGACATGCAATGCTGTTCACAGCAACGATTACCACTTTTATATTCCTTTTGGCTGAGTGCAGTAAGCGACTTGAACTAGTTTAAACACGTGACATACTCACCGCAGCACATGCATTTATGCAAACATTGCAAAACTTTCGACTCGCCCTCTGTAGCTCTTTCATGGGTTCTTGATAAACTGAAGTGATCATAAATTAAAGCCCCCACCCCATAAGAAAGAACAGAAATTAATTTTTGTTTCTGGTTATTCTTTTTAGCTGCTCTGTGTTTTTTCTTTCATTCCCTCCCCAAGCAATACATTAGATATCAGCTACTTCAATACACGTTTTGTCGTGCAGTGGGTTGTATACATTCAATTGACAAAACATTACAGATACCTACCTAATAGCATGTTAGGCCTCGTCTAGCGCGAATAACAGCTTGTATACGACAAAGCATCAACCCTGCCAAATGCCAGAGGGCTTCCAAAGGTAATGCCAGCCATGCCTGTTGCAGCATTGTCCACAACATCGCCTGAGACATTTGCAGGATCAATGGATCTGATGTTCCGTTCCACAGCATCCCAGAAAGCTTTCACAGGGTTTAAATCTGGGTACCTTGGACACCACTGGATGGTTCCAAACACAGATGAGTGTTCTTCAAGCCATGCCTGGTTGTTGCGGCCCAGTACACTGTCTTGTGACACAGACCGTCGGCTGCAGGATGTGCAAAGGCAATGAAAGCTTGTAGGTGATCAGCCAGCACATGTTGTTCCCATGCAAGGTACTTAGAAGAGAGAGGTAGGTCAAAGATTTTGTGCGATCTTACTCCTTGTCGCTTCTAGGAATCGTGACATCAGCTGATTTCGAGTGCCCGTTTGAGGAGGGATATTGTAATACGAGGTCAACCCCTCCTCCTACAATAAAACTTAAGGGAACCACTTTTTGTGCTTTCTTTGCATTGTAAACTTATCTGTTTGTTGACTGATCAGGTTTCCCAAATTGTCCGATTTGTTTTCACGTATACATATAGGATTTCTATCTATATTTTAATCCATATTGTACAAATGTGGTTTGTTGTGCGGTCGCAACTTGTAATAGCAGTGAAACAAGCAATGATATTATGCTTCATAGGTTTCCTAAAAACAGAGCTTCGTAAACAGTGGATTTCAAGATGTCGTAGGAAAGATAGATGGTCTGCTGAAATTGCATGAATTTGTTCCGTGCGTTTCAAAAAAGAATCATCAGTAAAGCAACGTTTAAAGCCCGATGCCCTACCAGAATTGTTTCTACCAAATAACAGTAGTCATTCTACATTATGCGCCACGGACAGCGAAAGAAATACTCGTCAAGAAAAACGACTTGCCAAGAAAAGTGTTGCAGAACTGTTAAGTCATTCGGGAAATGAAGATGTTGAAAATTTAAATTGGCTTTCCCAATCAAGAATAATTTTACGAGATGCCACAACAGAAGTTGTTTCCTCCAACACATGTGCAATGTGTTCAGAGAATCAACATTTTTCTGCTGAAGTGAAACTGTTGGAAGAAAAGCTCATTGTAATAGAAAAAGAAAATGAAAATCTGAAGATATGGAACAGAAATTTGTAAAAAGAAAATTCAAGCTTAAATGGGAAACTAAATTAAATGAGTAAAACATTCTATTCCTTAGAAAGCAAAATTGAAGAAAATGTTAGAAATAAAATTTCAGAGCTTCTGTATCAAATTTTTACTCCTCATCGGATCGAAATATTACTGAATGCTAATAAAAAAATCCATTGGCAAACGGCAGCCATAGCTAGGTCACTCATTCTACGGACACTTTCTAAGAAAACCTATGAATATTTAAGAGAGCAGATTAAACTTCCTTTACCTAGTTTGAGCACACTGAAATTATGGACTCGTGATTTCAATTGCTCACCTGGAATTCTCAAGTTTTGCACATGATGCAAAAACGAGGAAAAAGCCTCAAAGATATGGAAAAACTTAGTTATTTCTTTTAATGAAATGAATACGAGTAGTGAAATGGTGTACGACTATGCGGAAGATCGCATTTTAGGCCCTTTCCGTCCAAGTTGCTTTAGATAGGAGATTAACCTATAACTGGAAACAACCAATTTAATTACAAAACTGACATGGTCTTTGCTGGAAACAATTATATGTTCTCTGGAAAAGATTGGCTTTAAAGTGGTAGCATTTTTTTCTGACCTTCGAAGTGGTAACCAAAGTTTATGGAAAGCGTTGGGAATTACTGTCACTCAAACATTTATTCAAAATCCGCGGGATAGTAAAAGGAAGATTTGGGCATTTGCTGATATTCCACATAGGATAAAACTTCTGAGAAACTATTTTGTAGACCAAGTCTATGAGATTGGTGGAAAACTTGTTACATCTAATTTAATTGTCAAAATATTAAAATCTGATAGTGATGAAATGCGACTATGCCCGAAACTTACGACTAAACTCTTGGAAGTATGAGGAAATGAAAGGCAAAGGGTTCATTTCGCTGCACAATTGTTTTTCACTCAAACAGCTACGTTACTAAAAAACATTCTCCCGGATGAAGTTATTGCCTCCGATTTTTTTCCAGACCGCAAATGATTTCCTTGATGTTTTCAATTCAAGAGTGCCGGTTGTGAAAAAAAAAGTAAATATATCGCAGCTTACGGAAACAATATTACTGAGCAAAACCAAATTTTACACAAAATGGAACAAATTATTTCTGATTTAAGGGTCATTGGTAGAAAAACCATGCTTCCCTTTCAGAAAGGAATTTTGGTTTCAATTAAGAGCTTATACAGACTGTATGATGATTTAGCAGCATTCAATGTGAAATACTTTATATGACAGCAGATTAAATCGAGATGCGTTAGAAAATATCTTCTCTCAAATTAGGGGTTTAGGACATTTTTACATGCATCCACATCCAACAGACATCAAAGCGCGACTGAAAATGCGGCTGTTTGGTTCGAACCTTCCTTTGATGACAGCAATAAAATACTCAGTGCGACATTATTTTTTGACTTTTGTGATAAAAAATTCCCAACGACTAGTACGGATGATGAAATAAAACACATCTCATATGAACTATCTGTAGAAAGAGGTGAAGAGAGACAGGAAGCGATACAGTATTTTGCTGGGTACTCAGGTGACAATTTACCTTATCCGTGTGAAACAAATGTCGTTTGTACTAAGTAATTGATGCTCTACAACTTTCTAATAAGAATTTTTGCTCACTCTCTTTTCGTTTTCGATTTGCAATGGCTTAACTTTCGCATTTTGCCACTAGGGGCGCTGCTATCGATTGCATTCGATTGGGCGTAGTTGCATTACTATACTGTTATCTCACTTGCATAACTGTACTTCTTTCCGTTTGCAAGTTATTTCAAGCTAAAGTGACTTTCCTATGCACCCTGTGTGTGTATATATATATTATGGGATGTAAGGTCACGTGATGCGTAACATCTAAATAATAAAGGTAAGCAGCACTTGAAGATAATTATGGGAGATTTCAATGCAAAAATAGGGCAACGGCAACAGAATGAAACTTCAGTAGGTAAATTCGGTCACGGCAACAGAAACCAGCGTGGAAATACTCTCGTTGAGTTTGCAGAGGGGTTTTTCATCTTGAACTCCTTTTTCAAGAAAAAGCCACACAGGAAACGGACATGGAGTCATCCAAATGGGACAACAAGTGAAATTGATTTTATTATGTGTAACAAAAAATTCGTCATAGAAGACTGCAGTGTGCTAAACAAGTTCAACACAGGTAGTGACCATAGATTGGTGAGATGTAAGATGCACCTCAACACTAAACTCGAACGTGGCAAGCTCATAAGACAAATAAAATGTATTGACATAACCAACCTTAAAAAAAAACATAATACCTTCAAGTTGGAACTGAAGAACAGATTCTCTGCGTTAGAAGGCCTAACATCGGAAGAAGTGGATATTTCTAAAGTTAACAGAAAAGTAACCAAAGCTCTTATGGAAACACCAACAAAATTAGCTGGGTCTAAGAACAAGTTGCATGTGAACAAATTATCAGGAAAAACCAAAATGTTGATGCAAAAAGAAGAGAGAAGAGGACAACTAAAGAAGATGTGACTTCCAAAGTGGAATATATACAGCTATGCAAGACAGTACCAAATAGTATCACTGAAGACGTAAGGAAATTCAACTGTGAACTAGTGAGGAAAGCAATTGAAAACAACCAAAGCCTAAAAGATAGCAAAGGGATATCTCAGTAAGGGAAGAAAACAGATTATGGCACTGAGAAAAGAAGATGGTTCTGTAACAAGAAATAGAGGCGAAATTTTGACAAGAGTGAAAGATTTCTACTCCAAATTATATGAAACGGATGATACATGTACTCCAGACATCATGAAAGGTACCAGTACCAGAGTTCTTCCAGTCCTTCCAGCAGAAGTTGCACATGCAATCAAGAACATGAAGCGGGGAAAAGCTCCAGGAGAAGATGGAATTACTGTAGACATCATACAAGAAGCAAGTGGAGAAATTGAAACAGTACTCGCCCAAATTTTCACTCGATGCCTTAATGAAGGGAAGATTCCTGAGGATTGGAACAACGCTACAATGATCCTGCTACAAAAAAGGTGACATTGAGGATCTCAGGAACTACAGACCTATCAGCCTCCTATCAGTGGTTTATAAAATTTTCACTAAAGTTCTTTCACGCCGTTTGAAGGTAACACTGGACATGGCTCAACCGAGAGAACAAGCTGGATTCAGGAGTGGCTACAGCACAATAAATCATATCCGCGTTATGAGAGAACTAATTGAAAGAGCGAGGAAATATGAACTTCCATTCTGCATGGCTTTTATCGATTATGAAAATGCCTTTGATTCGGTGAAACCATCAGCAGTTACAATGGCTCTGAAATCCTGTGGTATTGAAGATGCGTACATTAATATTATTAATAACATCTATGAAAATGCAAGTGCAAAGATTCGACTGTTTGAAAAAAAAAAAAAAAAAAACACATAAAAATTGGAAAGGGAGTGAGACAAGGTGACACCATATCTCCGAAGCTCTTTAATGCCACATTGGAAAATTTCTTTCAATTACTGAACTGGGAAAACAAAAGGATAAAGATTAATGGAGATTCTCTAACCCACCTTCATTTTGCTGATGACATAGTCATTTTTGCAACTACCCCATCAGAGCTGCAGAGTATGATCCAGGAACTTGCTGACAAGAGTAAAGAAGTGGGATTAAAAATGAACTTTCAGAAGACAAAAGTGATGTTCAATGCTTTTACAAGAAATGAAGATTTATCGATTGATGGAGAAAAGCTGGAGATAACAGACACGTACGTTTATCTTGGACAGCAGATATCAAGTGAGGGTCAGATTGATGGAGAAATTAATCGGCGTACAAAACTTGCCTGGAGAGCTTTTGGAAGAAACAGCATAATTTTCAAGAGCAATATGCCATTATGTCTTAAAAGAAAAGTGTTTGATCAATGCATTCCCAGTGCTTACGTATGGTGCAGAGACGTGGACCTTAACTAAAAGAGACATACAAAGGCTGCAGACAACTCAAAAAAGCATGGAGAGGTGCATGCTTGGGGTAACCAGGATAGATAAGAAGAGGAACTCGTGGATCCGAAAAATGACAAGAGTGGAAGACATCATGATCAGAGATAAATCCCTGAAATGGCAATGGGCTGGACATACTGCCAGAAGGACAGACCATCGATGGACAGCCGAAATTTTAGATTGGATTCCAAGGGTCAGGAAAAGACCCAGAAGAAGACCACATGGGAGATGGGTGGATGAAATTCGAAAGTATGCGGGAGTGACATGGAGGAGACTGGCACAAGACAGACCGTTGTGGAAGAAACTTGGGGAGACCTTTGTCCAGCAGTGGATTGATAATGATTGACAATGATGATAATATTGATACATTATATAATTAAAATAGCATAAACAGCCCAATATCATAAAAATAAAATGTGTATGGACATTGCGATTTGGAGTGGACAAAAGCTTCTGATACATATATATGTTTTCAATAACATTGTCAACATATAACAAATCCATCTCTATATATATAAAAGTGAAAGTTTGTATGTTTGTTTCGCATACATTCCTAAACGGTTGGATGGATTTACACCAAAATTGGCATACATACTCTTCATCGCCCAGATTAAAATACAGGCAGGATGATTTATAGAAATTCCATCCCTATGGGGGTCAAATGTGTTTTTACGGGCCACTCTATAGACTGGGTGCAAGTTGGCTGCTGCGGTATTACTGTGTGTCAGAGCAACGGTCGTCAGGTGACGCAATACGGGGAAGAGTCCGATTTTTGAAAACACAACGCACCGGTGGAATATATCGTAATATTATTATTTTGTTTATGTTACCATGGCATTTTCTTTGTAAGGATTAGGTTTCATTAGACTCCCAACAATTGGCGCAGGAGTCTCAAATATGGGTGGAGCTACAGATTCCCACCAATAGGTGTGGTCCTTTCAAATAGCATCAAGGTTAAGTTGAAGTTAAAACAGACTCTTCTTCATACATAAAATTTATATACAAGATTAGTATTGGTATTAGTATAGATAAAACAAATAGCCTATGTCCACCGGAAAGAAGTAAGCTTCCCAACGGTGAAAGAATTATCTGAATGGGTTTAGTTTTCAAGATTAGTAAAAAAATTCTGTATATTATCGTGAACTACTTTCTTTCACGTTGGGTGCGATTAGGTTGTATGTAAACAAAGCGGAACGATACATGGGAAATTGGAAACTACTTGAAAGCAATGTTATTCGGTAGTACGGCCAAAAATTATAAAAAAATAATAAAAAATAGCCTATGTCCTCCGGAAAGCTTCCCAATGGTGAAAGAATTATCCGGCTTTCAAGAACAATAAAACATTACAGGCTGTAAAGTGTAAAAAAAAAAAATTAAAATAATAAATATTATTATAAAATTGGCCATATTTTCCTTATCTCTATTTGGAAAATCCTTCACTGCAATAATATTCTTGGGAGACAATGTAAAAGGCCAATGCCCACAGAGAAAGAGGGGTAAAAATGCTAACAATCTCATATCTCATAAAAACTGAGTTGTTCATCATGGTAGGATTTTTTTTTTTTATATAATGCGATTTACATTGTTACTTGAAAACAAACTTTATGTCTATCCCGAGCAACGCCGGGTATCTCCGCTAGTGATAAAATAAAAGATGACACCAGTTTTTTGTTAGTAATCAGCATGTCATTTTAATCCTTTCTGACAAGAAAAATTTTTTAAAGCAGATTTTTATAAAATTTAAAAATTCAGCAAAACAAGAGAATACACTTACACCACATCGAGGAAAATTGCATAATTCAAAATACGGAAGGTGAGACCAGTTATTCAGAATGAATAGCACTAGTCACAAAAGAAAATCAGCCAAATTTCTACAATCAATAAAGCATTCACAAATAGATTCTTACTCCCACTAACAACAGAAAAAAGTGTTACAAAAATGAGCAAAATGTGCACAAAAAGTTTCTCTTAGCGGATGATACCAGTAGCAAAATCGAACAATTAGAAAAGATATAGAGAAAGCACTATATATTATATTCCCTGGCGGAAAAATTGTGTTACTTAAAGAAGAAAATGGGTGCAAAATGCTCTTCACATCCTACCAAAAAAAAAAAAAAAGGATTTTTCTAAGGGATTTTTAGAATCAAATAAACTCATTCAATTAGAAATATACGCTGACATTCCTTAGTGGAAGAATTCTGAATAATGGAAAAGTAAAAATATGCAAACATTATTATTCATCATATCAAAAGTTATGCTGAGGAAAAATATTTTTTTTCCATACAATTTCTGGAGGCAGAGACAGCAAGAAAAACGTTTTTGCATTTATGCCCCTGGTGGGAAAACTGCATTATTTAAAGAGGATAATGTCCCCAATCTTTACTGTAGCAAATGGAATACCATAAAAAAAAAAAAAAAAAAATCAAGATTTTTATAAGCAGAGATAACAGTTGTAGAAACGCACACTAACATCACCTAGCGCCAGAATTGTAAATAAAAAAAAAAATGCTCACACACACATAAGTACATGCAAAATGTTCTACACATACAACAAATAGTATCCAGTGTGAAAAGAATTTTTTAAATTATGACTTTTACAACCAGAAAAGATTGAACATGTTTAGAGAAACAGATTAAACATTTGCACCCCCAGAGGGGAAATTGTGTATTGTTATGGGCAGGAAATGCACATCAAATGTTTCTGCTCATTAGCAGTATCTGACCAAAAATGGATTTTTTCAACTGGGTTTTTAGACAAGCAGATACTGCTGCAAATGGAAATATGAACTTATGCCCTCTGGTGGCAAACTTGTTAGTTAATATATATATACACTGAAGAGCAATTGAATTAGAGATACCTGTCTAGTAACGTGTAGCACCATCTTTTGCCCTGATGACAGAGGCGATTCGTCTCGGCATGGACTCTACAAGACACCGGAAACATTGGGAAGCCATATAAGATACAGATCCATGACCCCTGAACAAGCTCCCACAGTTCACGAAAATTTGATGGAGGGGGTCAGAGCCTCGAACATCTCTCTCTATGGCATCCCAGATGTGCTCAATGGTATTGAGGTCAGGTGACCTAGCTGGCCAAGGAAGCGAGGTCACGTCGGTGGAGTGTTCATCCAACCATTCGGATACAATTCGGGAGTGATGTCACGGTACATTGTCTTGTTGCAGGATGAGGTACCCAGTGGGATGTTGAAGACGCACAACCGGAAGCAAATGGTCATCCAGGATATCCCGGTAACGTTGACCTGTGAGGAAAGATGTCACACATACCAGGGGTCCCATTTCAGTCCACGTAAAGAGTCCCCAGACGAGAATGCCCCCCTCCCCAGCTTGAAGAGTACTCTGCTGGCAAGAAGGATCCACCGCTTCATGTGGTTTGCGCTGTACTCGTATCCTGCCATCCGCATGTACCAACGTGAATCTCAACTCATCAGTCCAGGCAACATTTTTCTACATGTCTAGGGTCCAGTGGTAATGTTCCTGCACCCATGCTAATCTTTGCACCCTGTGATGTGCGGTCAGCAGCGGTACCCTCGTGGGACGATGGCTTCTGTACTCCATAGCGAGGAGATGGTTCTGGATGGTGTGGCTGCTTACACGTTTTTGTGCACCAGCGTTAAATTGCCGAGTGATTTCTTGCACTGTGGCCCGTCTATCTGCTGCTACAATGCGAGCTCGCCGACGATGACCCCGCTCATCCACACGTTGTCCACGGCAGTTGGCCCTTGCAGGGATGGTTTTACCGGATTCTATGTACTCACGGTGCACCCGTGACACAGTGGCTCGTGAAAATCCCAGTGCCTGCACGACTTCCGAGATGGAGTGACCCATTCGTCGGGCCCCGACAATTTGCCCACGATCAAATGCGCTTAGATCCTTTGTCTTACCCATACTGTGTACGACTCTTACTGATTCCCGTCGCACCACTCCTTATATTGTCGGATCGCTGCATACGTCATGTCGTTTCCATTTACAGGGCCGCCCACAGCGTCACATTTGCATAACGCCAGCTGTCTCTAATTCATATGCTCTTCAGTGTATACCCCTGGCAGAAAAACTGTACATTATTTTAAGCAGAAAATATGTGCAAATGGTTTCCCATGGTGAGTGGTATCTGACTGCAACAAATTTTTTTCAGTCAAGTTTTCTGAAGTGGAGATATTGCTGCAAATATGTCAGAAACAGAAATACATTTATGTCCCCCTAGTGACAAAAGTTCTTTATCACAAATTAGAAATCATACGTGAAACATTTTCCACCAGGAACTATCTGATGCAAAAAGAAACTTTCAAATGGGACTGTTAGAAACAAAGACATTGGAGAAATTGTTATTTACCTTTATGCCCCTAGCAGAAAAGCTGTTTATTACTTGGAAAAGAAACTATACCTCAAAAAAAGTCTTCATTATGAATAGTATTGAAGAAAAAAGAATGCAACTGGATATCTAGAAGCAATGTTATGGAATAAAATGCATTTTAAATTCGATGACATCTGCATTTACACCCTTTAGCGATGAAGTTAGGCACGGGAAAGCAAGGATCATCATTTTCACATTTCATGCTTCCCAATGCCAAAATAATTTTTCAAATCAGAATAACAGTTTCAGAGATATGGTGTCCACACAGACGAATGGATAGAGTGATACCATACAGGGTGATTGTAAACTTCTTCAGCAAAACAAGAGGGGTGATAGTACACATCAAGACGAGCAATATTTGCAAAGGAACCTAGGGCCGCATTCCACTCCTAGTGCCAGAAAAGAGCACGTTCGAAAACGTTCAGCAGACACATGAAGTTCCAACTAGTGCATGAGAAGCACAAGATGCAAATCAGGTGCGCTGAACATGTGCTTAGACGATGAAGAGCAAACATTTAAAAACGCAGCCGAACCCGTTCAGCGATATTACTGGGGGAACATCATATGAGAATTGATGTATACGTCTGACCGGTACAGTGTGTTCCTGGAGCAAGTGCTTCCCGGTCTGTTGCAGGAAGTTCTGCTCACCACACAGAGGGACATGTGGTTTATGCATGATGGGTCCCCCAACACACTTTGCCACCGAGGTCCGATACGTCCTAAATGCGATATATCCCGGGCTGTGGATTGGACGGGGTGGACCTGTGGTTTGGCTACCACGCTCCCCGGATTCTAATCCACTGGACATCTTTTGGGGCACATGAAAACGTTGGTGTACGAGACACCTCTGGACTCCCCTGAAAGACAAGTTCAACAACACACCGGGAGTCTACGAGAGGGTGCAACAGTTCCTTCATTCGCCGGTGTGGGCTGTGCAATGACGCCCTTGGACACCAGTTTGAGCAGCTCCTTTGAGTCTTTCTCTGATGTGATTGGAATTGGGCAATTCATAAATTAGGTATGTCTTTGTTTTCATTGTTGAAGGCTCAACGTGGATATGTAACTTTACTCTTTTTTGGCACTAGGAGTGGAATGCGGCCCTAGGTTCTATTGTTAATATTGTTCACCTTAATGTGTACTATCAACCCTCTTGTTTTGTTGAAGGAGTTTACAATCACCCTGTATAAGCATGTACTTATTTTCAAAAGACATGCTAGAAAATCACTTGAAATATGTTTCACATAGGAAATGGAAATAAAGCAACTACAATCATAAAAAAAAAAAAAAAAAAAACACAAGAAAGACGCCACCGAATTTTCGGGTGTAATAAGCACATCTTTTAAATCCGTTCTGATGCAAATTAAATTTATCAAAGCTATTCAAAGTCAATGGAACCAGTATGGAAAACAATAGTATCTGACGGAAGAAAGAACTTTTTCAATCGGGTTTTTAATCCCACAGATATTGCTGTAAACGGAATCATGAGCTTACGCCCTCTGGTTGCAGACTTGTGCATTAAGAAAAACATGAATTTATATGAGAAACATTTTGCATCGGAAACGCTCTCCAACAACGAAATAATTTTTCAAATCTGACTCTTAGAAACAGAGATATCGATAAAAATAAGATGTGACTTTACGTCTCCTGGTGGGAAAACCATGCATTATTTTAGGAAAAGAGTATTCTCAAAAGGTTTTTCCATATGAGCAGTATCGGTCCAAGAAAAAAAAATTTAGTCGAGTTTTCAGGAGCCCAGATTTAGCTGCAAATACATCAGAAGCAGAAATTAACACTTATGCCCCTGGTGGCCAAACCACTCTTTTACCAAACATTAGAAATTATGTGAAAAATATTTTCCTTCAGGTCTGCGATACAGGAAGAATTTTTCCTAAAATATTCTTCCTGTGATGCGATACAGGAAGAATTTTTCAAATCGGAGTTTTAGAAGCAGAAATAACGCAGAAAACGGAATTTACCTTTGTGCCACCTAGTGGAAAGTCTATGATTTACTTGAAATTTTTTAAATTATATGAAAAACATTTCACATCGGAAACACTATCCAACAAAGAAGGAATTTTTCAAATCGGACTACTAGAAGTAGAGATATTGGCAAAAATAAGATATATATCTACGCCCCTGACGTAGAAACCATGCATTATTTCAAGAAGAAAATGCTCCAAAAAGGTTTGTCGACACGAGTACTATCGGTCTGCAAACGGCGTTTTTTTTTCAATCGAGAATTTAGAAGCTCATATTTTGCTGCAAATACATCAGAAGCGGAAATTAATATTTACGTCTCCTGGTGGCCAAACCATTTTTTTTACAAAAATTAGAAATTATGTGCAAACTATTTTCCATCAGGAGCTGTGTTCGGTGCAGAAAGAATTTTTCAAATCGGAGATTTAGAAGCAGAGATATAGGGGGAAACACAATTTACCTCTACGCCCCTAGCGGAAAGTCTATGAATTACTTGAAAATTTTGAAATTATATTAAAAATATGTCACACTGAAAACAATATCCAACAAAGAAAGAATTTTTCAAATCGGACTCCTAGAAGTAGAGATATTGACAAAAATAAGATATACATCTACGCCCCTGGCGGAGATGCTGTGGAATATTTTAAGAAGAAAATATTCCGAAAAGGTTATCGACGTGAGTGGCATCAGTTTACGAAATCATTTTTTCAATCGATATTTTGAAAGCTCAGATTTTATGGCAAATAAATCAGAAGCAAAAATTAACACTTACACCCCTGGTGGCCAAAGTATTCTTTACCAAAAATTTGAAATTATATGCAAAAGATTTTCCATCAGGAGGTGTACCGCTGAGAAATTTCTTTTTTCAAATCGGAGTTTTAGAAGAAGAGTTATTGGGAAAAATTTAATTTACTTTTACGCCCCCTAGCGTAAAATCTAAGCGTAATTTGAAAAAGTAACTATATCTAAAACACTGACATAAATGGAATCGAAAGATAAAATAATTTTTTCAATCGGATGTTTAGAAGCAAATATGTAAAATAAAACGTATTTTTCGACATCTGCATTTAAGCCCTCCAGCGGCAAAATTGTACATTGTAAAAAAAAAAAAAAAACGAAATAAAGGATCATTATTCGCATATTTCAAGCTCCCCAATGCAAAAAGAATTTTTCAAATTGGCCTAATAGTTGCAGAGATATCGTGGGTACAGACAGATGGACGGACAAACCGGTAACATAAGTACGATCTTTTTTTACAAAAGACGTGCTAAAAAAGCATTCTCATACAATAGAGTTGCATAAAGCAAAGTGAGTCTAACTTGTAAACTATTTTAATTTTTAGTATATTCACAGAGGGAGGAACCTTTTGAAAAACATGTTACTTATCACGCAGCAAAATACACACATAACCATATCTAGAGAAAAAAAAATATTGAAAAATTTAACAGGTTACATTTTCTTTTGTACACAAAGTGATTCATTAACACAGGTAAAAATATTTTTTGACAATTTACAGGAAGAACACTTTGAGAAACATGCATTATGTGGTGCAAAGCCCTGTTTTTTGGTCTTTATTATGAATTTCTAAACATTGTGATGTTCTGAAAACAAAATCGTTAGGAAAAGCTTTTTTTCTAAATGTACAAATGATATAGGTTGTTTTGAAGAAAAACTGAGTGGCTATAGCAATTAGGGGTAGAGTTATGATTTTTTTAATTGCCATAGTTCTGAAGTTATTTATGCACTCTCAGAGTAACAACAGTTACTCTAAATCTTTATTGGGAATTACTCAAAATCTATTGGAGAAATCCCAAAGAAAGTTGCATGGAATCTGTACCTTGCATGCCAATTTTAATTAAAATAAGAGATAGGTGCATGTGGGTGCTGTGGATGATTTGACATGGAATGATCAGTTATTTTTTTTATAAATAATGGGCATATTCTGTTACAAATTACTGTGATATGTAAGCATCATACTGTAACTTATTCATTTACACAGCACAAAATCAGATACTTTTTTTCTTTAAACTGCTTCTTTTATTAACATCAGTCTTGCAGAACATACACTATAAATTTCACTAAATTATGGGTTTTACTCAGGAATAAAGGAAAATTACTTACAGTCAATACTCATTAATTGATGCGAAAGGTTGGAATTTAGCAAATGAATGGCAACACCTACTATAGTGTAGTCCTGAAGAAGGGTAGGGGTGCTACCCAAAAATTTGAATAAGTAATTTTCCTTTATTCCTGAGTTAAACCCATAATTTAGTGAAATTTATAGTCAGTGTATCAAGTCTAGGAATAGCCATGACATCAATTATTACAAAGTTGCAGAAAATGTTTCGTAGGACACAGCACAAGAGTTTTGCCATAAAAAATATCTTGATTTTCGGCAGTTGGGGGATGGGGATAATGAGAACCATCAGCAACTCTGAAGCCAAAGGGCAGTTGCCGGTCCCTATATTAGAGCAGCTGGTCCCAGGAAGGGATGACCCAATGCCGTTGCACAGAAGTATTGTTCATACCTCAGACCACTCGGTGTCATTTTCTTTTCCAGGGACATTTTAAAGAAGTACAAAAGCATTTCAAAATTAAGCCACAGTACTTTCTACAATTTTTGAAGGGTTGTCCTGCGGACTGCTTGAGGTTTTCCATTTACATGGGTGTGAATCGAGTTTGCAGTAAAATGGGGACGAAAAGATACATAGCCTACAGAAAAATAGAGATTCTGTGGTTTACTTAGTAGGAATAAATATTGTTTTTTAATAGTCAAATTTTTGGGCAGAACCCCTACCCTTCATCAGGAAGGGTAGGGGTTCTGCCCCAAAATTTTACCATTAAAAAACAATTTTCATTCCTAAGTAAAAAACCCATAATCTGTTATATATTATAGTGTATATGTTATAGGAATAGCCATGACTTCAATTATTACCAGAGATTATGTTTTACACCAAACAATTTATCTAGTAGAAACCAATGGAGTTGAAAAAAATCAGGAAGTCAAATAAGAATTGGAGGCAGACCTGGTCAGCACCTGCTGGTGGTGAAGAGATCACAATGCAGACTGCAAAAACTAAGTTCAAGATTGAAAGTTTCAAGATTTAGAATAGTAAATAAGCAGGAATTAAAGCTTTTGCTACTAAATTTTTGAGGAAGTGAAAAGAGTAACAAACAGGATTTTACCACACACACAATTTTAAATGCATTAATCTTTCTTGTTATTGTACCTTAATGCAGGGCTGAAAAATTACTTGGCACCAGAAATTAGGCACTGGCACCCACTTTGTTTTACTTCAAATTTTGTAATTTGCAGTAAATTCCATCATTTTCGATAATCCAACAGAAATTATGGTATTTGCTGCTAAATAGTTACAAGTTCAGGTTCAACGGATAATACCACCATCACTTAGAAAAAATGTTTTTGCAGCATTTTAATTTTCAAGAAATCCACGTGATGTCAGGAAAGCTGGTGATATTGAAGTATCGAAAATTCGTTAGGAGAAAATGGAAATCAATACAAAAGTACAAAGGTGACAAAAGATGGATTTTTTTTTTTACTTATAAACATTTTTACAGAAAATATGATGCAATGAAGGGGATACTAATTGCGCTCACAGAAGGTTACATGCTGTGGGAAGCCCGCTTCTGCAGCAATTAATAGTTGCCATTTCGGTAGCATAATATCTTTGAGAAGTTTGCTGCATTAAATGCATTATTTAGGGATTCAGTTTTTCAAAAATGCTAAATACTATGGATTGTCCACAGTTTCTACAGATTTTTAAGTCTGACTAAAGTACAACGGCAGTGCAAGAAAAAACTAGGGATTTCTGTTCTTTATATTCATTTGAATGTTGCACAAAAATATGTAAAAAATGATAGTCGCTTTTGTTTTTTGTATATTTCTTTACTTTGAATTTTTGTGTCACTCTGTGAATCACGACTTTTCTGTCTTAAATTAAATGTTCAAGATCAACAAGACGATTTTTTTCTCTGAATTTCACTGTCTGCGAATACATCACCAGGGTTTGTACTCATTTGTAAGAATTTAAATTTAGCATCTTTTAAGGACTCTTGGGATTTTACCTATATATATTGTATGTACACACACTGAAAATACTATTTATTATACTAGTACATAATCACATAATGATGTGCAAGTCCACCCTTTGCTTTCACAACAGCAGTAAACCACCAGTTCATGGAATCTACAATTGTTGGAAATGTTCTGGTGGTATTTTGGCCAATGATTCCAGGACAGCAGACAGTAAAGTGACGAAAGTTGCAAGCAGTGGATTTCAGGCTCTAATGCATTGCTCAGCCAGAATCAGGTATATGCTAACAGGCTCCATTTCTTTTAATACTACATTATACCATCAGATTCACCCAAATCTGCATAAAAACTCAGCTACAGATCCCCTTGTTGTAAAATCTAACCCTACTGTCATTTAACTCCTTCATAAAAACAGATATACTCTTGCTTCGCCAGAAGTTTATGTGTCATTCCATTATTGTCTGTAAATGGGAACATGCTTTACTTATATACCAGCTCTTATCAAAATGTCAAACAAAAGAATTGGACACAAAACTGATGCAGAGATGTCAACATCTGAAGGAAGTTCTGCATGGCATCTGTAGTTTTTCTGTAGTGAAGTAAAGTTCCTGCATTAAAATTTGCAGGAGCATGCATATTTCCCAGAGACTGCTACATTTTTAGCAACATTTTAATCTGGATGGGGGACAATACTTGGATAAATTTTGCAACATACCTAAATACCCTTAAAAAAAAAACAAAAAAAAAAAAACTAAGTAAATACAAAAAATACATACTGTTTCAACTCCACCTTTTAATAAATGTGTTATGTCATAAGTGTGTGATGCCACACACTTATGGTTATTCCTCCTGTTTTTTTACAGTGAAAATACCGACCACAATCGTCTTTTCCTCCATGTGTGGTTGAAAAATCATCAGCAAACAGGGAACAAAACCTATGGTTTTCGGATACCAGAGACGATTTTAGACACAGAAATTCTTGCGAATAACTGTCCTTGAATTTTTGACAACTTTTTTGCTTTTTAGATCCAAGAATATTAGTAGAGGCAGGTGACCGTTAAACCCGACGCTATTGCAAGTAAATTGGCATGCGACAAACACGATGGGAACAAAAACCAACGGCGCACAGAATAATTAACTATGAAAGGTTTCATAGCTTTATTATATGGATAAATAGAAAATAAGCACTAAATGCTTATGATATGAAAAAACTAATCAAAAAGATATTTGAAATTTCATAAATAAATCAATTCTGAAAAAAAAAAAGGATAAAAGAAAAAGGCAATGCAAATAAAATAAATTGCAATAAAAATCCATGCAATGTTTGATTAGCACAATATAAGTTTTCTGCTAAGATGCGGGGAAATAAAATGTCACAACTTAATGCGCAAGTGAGTAATGAAAATAAAATCATCAAATACAAAACAAGAGAATTAAAACTGAAATTAAAAGATTCACAACAAAGAATGATCTGGGAAAAACATTAATCTTTAAAAACAAGCTATTAAGAAAGAAAGTTCCTGTGAATCTGACAAGATAAAAACACAAGAAAGATGACATCGAATTTTCGGATGTAATAAAAGCACGTCTTTTGAATACATTCTGACACGAATTAAATTTATCAAAGCTATTCAAAATCAATGGAACTGATTTGGAAAACAATCAACTGGTTCCAACAATTGATAAAACATCCAGAAATAGAAATATCTATTTAGTTTCACCAGCAGCTAAAAAGCATGTTATGAAAATTAACAAATGGTGAAAAAGTTTCTCATACTACAAGGAAGGTACCAGAGACAGATTTTCAAATTGAACAGTTAAAAGAAGAAAAATAACAAGTTAGTAAAATCATGCAATGCATTGATTATGATATGCTTTCCAACATACCAGAAATCATTACTCAAGTTATGAGGATAATGGCTGTGGAATAAATCTCGATCCTGTGTCCTGACCTTTGACCCCATTTCGATGATATTAAAGAGAATTGGTTCAGTATACCTCCGGAACATACTAAAGTTTTGTCGCGATAGAAGCATTTTTAGTCAAGTTATGAGGATAATGGCTGTGGAATAAATCTGGCTAAATGCGTGTCCTGACCTTTGATGACCCCATTTCGACGACATTAAACAGAATTGTTTCAGTATACCTCCAGAACATACTAAAGTTTTGTCGTAATAGAAGCATATTTACGTAAGTTATGACACATAAGGGCGATGGAATGGATTCCGCTCCTATGTCGTGCCCTTTGACCTTATTTTACCATTTTCAATCGGGTTTGTCCCAAGGTGGTCTCCTACCACATACTAAAATTTCATCGAAATCAAACCATTTTTACGCAAGTTATGATTCATAAGGGCAATGGAATGGATCCCGCTCCTATGGTGTGACCTTTGACCCTATTTCATCCATTTTCAATAGGGTTTGTCTCCTACCACATACTCAAATTTCATCGAAATCGAACCATTTTTACGTAAATTATCGTGTGGACGGACAAAACCTGGAGCATATACGCTTCTTCAACCTACGGTTGGAAAGCGTAAAAAAAGAAACATTATATAAGCTGACGTCTGCTAGAGGAGCAGAAAAGTTGAAAATAGACGAAAATTATTCTTCATGATAAAAGCGTTCGACTTTTACGCAGCTAGTGAGAAATCTTTGTGTTACTTAAAGAGGATAATGCTCCACATCTCTGTTGTAGTGAATGGCATATAGTGAAGAAGAAATTTTGTAATAACGATTTTAGAAGTGGCGATACAGCTGCAAACTGAAGTACACAAACATCACTTACCGACAGAACTGTGAACTACAAAATTCCTCATATACTAGCCTTAAGTGTTCTACAAGGTAAATAGCATCCGGTGTTGAAATAATTTTTTAAATCGCACATGTAAAAACAGTGATATTGAGAAAAGCAGAGTAAGCATATGTTCCCCTAGCAGCAAAATTGTGCATTATTTTAGAAAGAAAATACACACAGTTTGCATAGTTAATAGTATCTGACTGAAAAAAGAAGTTTCTGAATCGGGTTTGTAGTCCCGCAGATATTGCTGTAAACGGAAACGAACTTACACCCTCTGGTGGCAGACTTGTGAGCTAGGAAAAATGTGAAATTATATGAGAAACATTTCCCTATGGAAACGCTCTTCAACAATGAATGAATTTTGCAAATCGGACTCTTAGATAAAGAGATATTGACAAAAATAAAATATGCCTTTACGCTCCCTGGCGGAAAACCATGCATTATTTTAAGAAGAAAGTATTCTCGAAAGGTCTTTCAACGTGAGTGGTATCGGTCAACGAAAGAATTTTTTTCAATCAAGTTTTCAGGAGCTCAGATTTTGCTACAAATACATCAGACGCAGGAATTAACACTTACGCCCTAAACCATTCTTTATCAAATATTAGAAATTATTGGCAAAGCATTTTCGATCAGCAGTTGTATCCGGTGCAGAAAGTTTTCTAATCAGAATTTTAGAAGCAGAGATATCGGGGAAAACGCAATTTACTTTAACGCCCCTGGCGGAAAGTCTATGTATAACGTGAAAATTATGAATTTTTTTTTGATTGGAGGTTTAACGACCACCGTGAGCAACTTAATGGGCTATAAGCAGTCGCCCGTCCCTAATTTAGGGTCACTGGTTCCAGGGAAGGGAGAGAGCCAGTGCCGTAAGACAAACACAACATCCATGCTTGACCGGGATTCGAACCCGGACCCCTTACGGACGAATGATCAGAGGCCAGCGCCTTAGACCACTGCGCCACCGGGGCGGCAAAAATTTTGAAATTATAAGAGAACATTTTACACCGGAAACACTATCTAGCAAGGACGGAATTTTTCAAATCTGACTCTTAGAAGCAGAGATATTGCCAGAAATAGGATACACATCTACGCCCCCTGGCGGAGAAGCCCTGCATTATTTAAAAAAGAAAATATTCCGGAATGTTTATCGACATGAGTGGTATCTGTCCAGGAAAGAATTATTTAATCGAGCTTTTAGAAGCTCAGATTTTGCTCCAAATACCTACGAAGCAGAAATTAACACTTACGCCCCCTGGTGGCCAAACCATATTTTATAAAAAATTAGAAATTACAATCAAAACATTTCCCACAGGGAGCTTTATCGGTGCAGGAAGAATTTTTCAAATCGAAGTTTTAGAAGCAGAGATATCGGGGAAAGCTCAATTTACCTTTACTCTCCCTAGTGGAAAGTCAATGAATTACTTGAAAATTTTGAAATATGAAAAATGTCGCACCGGAAACTAACCCTACAAAGAAAAACATTTTCAAATTGGACCATTAGAAGCAGAGATATTGACAATAAGATTTTTTTTTTTTTTTTGATTGGAGGTTTAACGACCACCGTGAGCAACTCAATGGGCTATAAGCAGTCGCACAAAAATAAGATATACATCTGCGCCATCTGGCGGAGAAACTATGCATTTTTTTAAAAAGAAATATTCCGAAATGGTTTTTGTCGACGTGAGTAGTATCGGTCCACGAAAGAATAAGCTCAGATTTTGCAGCAAATACATCAGAAGTAGAAACTAACACTTACGCCTCCTGATGGCCAAACCATTTTATACCAAAAATTAGAAATTATATGCGAAAGATTTTCCATGCGGAGCTGTATCCACTGCAGAAATAATTTTTCAAATCGAAGTTTTAGAAGCAAAGATATCGAGGGAAACACAATTTACTTTTACACCCCTAGTGGAGAATCTATGCATAACTTGAAAAAGTTACTATACCTAAAATAATCTTCGCCATGTGTAGAATCGAAAGACAAAAGAATTTTTGAAGTGGATATTTAGAAGCAAATATATGGAATAAAATGTATTTTGAATTCGATATCTGCATTTAAACCCTCTAGCAGCGAAACTGTGCATCGAAAAAAATCAAAATAAAGGGTCATCATTCGTACATTTCAAGCTTTCTAATGCAAAAAGAATTTTTCAAATTGGACTACTAGTTGCAGAGATATCGTGTCTACAGACAGTCGGACGGAGAGACGGACAAACCAATAGCATAAGCACGATCTTTTTTTACATTAGACATGCTACAAACAAACACCACTCTCCTTAGCAGAACATTTTCACAAAAAAAAAGTGCACTTCGCAAATCTGTCGGAGTAACAGACAAAAGTTCATTGCCAAAGGAGAGGAGCGTGAGAAAATATGTCACATCTCACGCGCGCCAAATCTGACATTATGCAACAGTGGGGAAAAACACATGCAGGCGTTTCTCAGCGAGCATCACTTCGAAACATCAGAAAAACCATTACATTAAACATTTGAAATATATATGCACATTGAATGTAAGATAAGGCTGTTCAGAACAATTGCACAATTAAGGTGTAAATATAAAACACGTTTTCTAAAGGTTTAGGACATAAAAATTAGAGGAATACACAACACTTTTACAACGTTAAATAAAATATAATCTTGAAAGAATCGATATTAATTAATTACAATATTTAATTTCGAAGACGAATACGACAAGGCAGCAAATGCTTGCAGCTGCTGTGGCGGGACGTTTCCTTTGGCTGGTTGCCAAAAACAGAGAGAAAAAGATATTTTCTTTTGCTCTGGGCAAAGAATATATACACTTTGTTCTGAAGCCAGCCTTAAAGCTTTGATTGCAGCCATTTGTAGTAATCGGCAACGAAAAGAAATCGTATTATACTAAATTCTCTGTAGAAAAATTATTTAAATGCGTAGTCTGTAGTATGTGGTTGTTAACCGTAGAAACTACGGAGAATCCGTAGTAAACGGCATCTCTGCACACAACACATACAAAGAAAATTAAATGTAGTTCTGATAATCCGCAACTAATAAAACGGTCGATGATCAAACGAAACCAAAACCACTCATCACCGGAGCCTCCACTAAGAACAATGACAACATACCACAGAATGTATTTTAGAGAAAAGAAAAAAATTATGGACCACACTAGCATTCTAAAATAGCAGTAAGTGGTTTGGTGGTGGTGGGGGAGCAAATAAACTATATTTCTTTTCTTTCCAGCATCATCACTACACATGTTTACAAGGTATTCTTTGAAAATTGAATTTTCCTAGATCTAAAACATATTTTTCTGGTCCTACTTTATTGCTCACTTGATCTCTAGTTAGCACTAACACCTTTTTTATCACTTAAGCATGCCAATAATTCCACTCGTATTCCAACCCAACCTGCCCAAAGATTTCATTTAGAAAACTTATTCTGCCCCCACTTCTTCCTCACACTGTAATACTGCAATAGGAACAGTAGGTAATAATGTTCTAACTGGATGAACTACGCAAACTCTTAAGATTGCGTACAAGGGTGACTACTGAACCTCCTTCGGAACTGAGTGGGTTGCCAGTTGACTGTAATCAGAAGGTTCTGTTGTTTGGAGGCTATCATTACTGCCACTGGCGTAACCATATTTCAAAATGGGGAAGGGGGGGGTTCCCGATCACACCTACACGTATTATATGTATACATACTGTATAAGATAAGAGTTTGGGACCCTCTCCCCCTACACGCAGGAGCAAAGCAGTTGCTGAGGCATGATTTAACGGGCAGGACATAGCCACCTGTGTTGGCGAATTGTGGAACTTAGCGAACACAACTGTAAAACTATGATAGATAGGGCAGAAATGTAAACTACAAAGTTGTAGAACTGACTTTGCTTATTAAGAATCAATGTCGCTGTTTTATTAAGTACACATTATAAATGTGCTTGCATTCTACGAAAAATTACAATCTTATATTATTAAATTTAGTTGGTTCACATCATAAAAAAAGTGCATTATATTCCTGAAAAATGGGGGGGTGTTCTTTACATTGGGGGTCCCCTACTCTGAAAATCTGGGGGTCCTGACCCATCTGACCCCCAGTGGTTACACCTATGATTACTGCTGCTGTTTTGTACCAACCAAAATATGTCGTTGATTAGCGGTTACGGCTGTTGGGAGGTGTCCATCAGTGGAGGTTTCACTGTACCATATTTAATTCAGCAGAAGGGAAAACCAATAATATAAGACAATAACACACAATGATATAATATTGAAGAAAAACACTAACATAAGGTATAACACGGATAAATTCACATACAAATAAAATAGAGAATTGGCACATTACATGAATTTTATCATTTAACTTTTCTATGAAAAATGCCATTTCAAAAGGTACTGATGCATTTTTGAATCCCTGTCCTGTCCCATTATTTCCAAATGCCATTTGACTAAAACAAATCCAATTCACTCAATTGACTAAAAAAAAATCAAAAAAATCCGCATTTCGTTTTATAGTTAAAGTAAATGAAGCTACATTGCGTTGACCACCTTATTTTGCTATCCTTATATATATATATATTTTTTAACCTGATGCTGTCACTCGGTTTCAGTGATATGCAACATCAATGCATGGAATGAGCCCACGATTTTTCTTTAATTGGATAGAAAATGTTTTTTTTTAGTTTGATGGATAAGATGAGAATATGATTCACATTGTTGAAGATTCTTTAGGGGCTATTCGATTATTACTGTGACAACCAGTTACATTCGGTCCATTTGATGTGGTACCGAAAGCCCGAACCAGCTGTGAAAAGCTCTACGAACGGCAGCAGTTTGATTGTGCCTCCAGCACATAGATAACATTGTGTTAATTTCGTTTTGTCAAGCAGTGTATGCTTTACATATACATACACTGCCCGACATTACTAATTCAATATAATAGTTATATACAAATAATATATAATAAAAACAGTTGGGGGCACAACATTTTGGGGTTCGCCCCAGGAGCAGGAATGTATAGTTACGCCTCTGTCCCAGTACATCAGGATGTTGACTGCTTTAATTGGGATTTAGCATGTCTTTTTCACATTAGCTCATATGGAACTAGGAAATTTAAGTGTTTGAATTGGATAAATTTGTTTTAAGGTCCCTCAAATGTGTTCTTCTCGTTTCATACCCCCCAAAAAGGCACTACTGGCAATATATCAATTCCAAAGGTACATCACATAATTCATTTTTGAGTAAAATAAGGTGTGAAAAATAAACATATAGTGGCCATAAGCATGGTGTTTGCAGCAGAAGCAGAAAGGGTAATTTCTATGTGTGTATCTCAAGATCTAAGGATAACCAAAAGCTACTCTTGAAGCTATAAGCAGTGGTAAACCTTCCGAAAGTGGCCCAAAAGTAGTTTCTGAAGAGACGATAGACGGCGACACGTTATCGCTAAATCGTGAAGTGTAGCGTAACGTTGTGAAATGGGCAAAGGAAGTGAATATGGATTTTTGGTGGCCCTTAAAAGGGCCTTTATGAATGTACATTCTTGCATATGTGTAAAATATTTAATACGACGGAAGAGTGAGTTTTCCTCATGAATCTGAAACTGTCTACCTAGCAGAATAAAAGCCAGAAAAGCTTTATCTGCCAGGGAAGAACTGCCTGATCGCCCGAATCAGGACTTCAAAGCAATGTTCTGAGGAAATTCGGCAATTCCGTCGGAATAAATATTCCATAATATGGTCTGCCAAGTACATTTTGCTGTTGCCTGTGTTAACTTATGCTTAAGGGGACGCCAATTGCTATCTACTCCTTGTGTATACGCCCCTGTGATGGGATTAATGAAGTTGAGGGAGTGGTTGACTGTGAAATGTGCGTAGCCAGAGCGCTATCTATCGGAGCGGGCCACTACCCGTTCCTAATTTAGTGCTATTGGTTCCAGCAAAGCAAGAGAACTGGTGCCATTACAATGTTAGAATTAGAAATAAATTTTCTATAGGCCCAACAGACCACTCAAATTTCCAAATCATTGGTCCACCAAAATGCCCACTGATCCATGCAAAAAAAAAAAGTACACATTTACAGTATATGCAAAAAATAATATATCATTGCATTGGTGCTGTATATCATAAATTTAGAGCAACAGGATGTGTACATGTACACATGTAAATAATACATAAATAAAATACAATGCACGGTAAGCAGTCGTAGAAATTTGAAAAAAACTTTACTTTTCAGTAGAGCCAGTTTATACCAAAATGCGGTGGTCCACTCATTTTTACTGGTCCAGAAATGGCACAAATACTAATATATTTAGTATGTTTTTTTTTTGTTGATTGGAAATTTAACGACCACCGTGAGCAACTCAACGGGCTATAAGCAGTCGCCCGTCCCTAATTTAGGGTCACTGGTTCCAGGGAAGGGAGAGAGCCAGTGCCGTAAGACAAACACAACATCCATGCCTGACCGGGATTCGAACCCGGACCCCTTACAGACCAATGATCAGAGGCCAGCGCCTTAGACCACTGCGCCACCGGGGCGGCATATTTAGTATGCACATGTTATTAATATCAAGGACGGTACACTGTACCTTAATATATAGTTGATTTTTCAGATTGAAGTTTATTGTTCAAATACTACAAAATATTTTGATTGTCATTCACAAACACAAAAGTGACCTGGGTAACTGGTTTTTAAACACTTCCCAGTCTGCCACTGCAGCAACACACTGCTCTTCCTGTGATTCCTTATACCGTTTAGACCCACAGGGAATGCTAATGTTGAACGCAAAATGACATTTCACAAAAATAACCTACACACACATCCATTTGAATGCCTTGCTTCAGTGTGAAAGGCAGGAGATTCACCAATGTGGAAAGAATGAGAGATGGGCAAAGCCATAGCATAAATGGTTCTTCAACCTCCAGCTGGAAATCATTACAAAATTCCCATACTCTGGGGTAACAATTTGAACAAAAAAGGGGATGCTGTTTTAATCCAAATATTTTTATTCCAACCTCGGTTTGCTACAATCTAAAATTTTCATAAAACTGAAGCATGGTTTGCAATTCCGATATTCAGTTTTTGAGCAATAAATATGACTCAAAAAATCCGAAAAATGCCATAGCGAAACCTGGATATTTTGAAATCTGGTTCAGTTTTTTATAAACTTGCTGATTCCAAATGAAACGGGTAAAAAAAATTACTGGCCACCGAGGCCAGTAAATATTTCACTGGCCCAATGGAATTTTTACTGGCCAATGGCCAGAAGACCACCGCATTAGTTGCACTCGCCAACCACATCTCATCTGAAACTCAAACCCAGCTCTGACAACTATCTAGAAACCTGTGGCTCTAACCACTGAGACACAGGAATGGCAAAGTGTCATTTTGTAGATTAATTACAACACAGGAGTACACAAAGTGCTCCATTTTCATCATGTGGATGCTGTTAAATACAAGGCTAAACTTCGTGTGTGCATTGCAGAAGACCACAGAGCATTTTGTGTATTTGTGACAAGAATTAAATACCTGGCAAAAAACTACTGATCAGTCGAAGGTGCATAACATATATATAGCTGCATGAAGCAGCCATTCTCTTCAACATGCATATTTCAGCAGCCTTGAAGAAATGTAATGTAGTGGCCAAAATTCATTATTTATGCTGCTCAACAACAACTAAGACTCATCACTTCAAACACAAAAATATCATCCCCCACACAATGAAATTTCTCAGGAAGTAAACCCAGTTACTAGACATAAGCTTCGTGGTACAATGAAAAATAAAATTTGTAAAAATATTCTCAAACCAATTAAACTAATGATTCCACCACAGGAAAAAGCAAAAGTGAGGCACCGATGTCTAGCTTTCCGTAATTTTAAGCATATAACTATAACGAAATACTAGCAATATGTCAATTTAAATAACGGCATACCAATGAAACACACTCATGTACAAAACGCTTCAGACTAACGGTACTAATATATGTCATTTTAAACATGGCACTAGCTCTGTGCAAATACAATATATTCAGTCTTGTTTCCACTTCAAAGATTCACATTAACACCGTTCACTCGAAACATGTAACAATTTAAATGCTGAAAAAATCTAATAATTAAAAGAAATGATTTCAATTTTACTTCAGTACCATTTTGAAAATTAATAACACTTAACTCTACAAAATTACAGCGAAATCACACGCTTAACTCAACACAACAAATTCCTCAAAATCAAATTGAATGGAGTCTGCGCGTCTAAATACGGCTACGGATAATGCAAGTTTTTCAGAACGGAAGTCCGACAGTTTTTTTAACGTTAAAGGTTTAACGACCACCGTGAGCAATTCGCTAGGGTACAAGCAGTCGCCCGTACCTAATTTAGGGTCAATAGTTCCAAGGAAGGGAGAAAGCGAGAACCGTATGACGAACACAACATCCATGCCTCATTGGGATTCGAACCTGACCCATCTCGGACGAATGCCGACAGTTACACTCCAGAAATGATAAATATAAGCTGCATTCACAATGTAGGTGGACCATAGGCCATATCATGCACCATGGAAGTGCTTCCCGGCTAACCAGTGTTTCCAGTTTAGTTGATTTTCAACTAGATCTAGTTCATTTTATGCAGTGGTTCGTTGGTGACCTTGGTGGCACTGTAGTTTAGGCGCTGTCTTCTGACTATTCGTCCCAGATCGGTCCAAGTTCGAATCCCATGAAAGGCATGGATGGTGTGTTCGTCTTACAGCACTGGCTCTCTCCCTTCTCTGCGACCAGTGGCCTTAAACCCAAGGAAGTTAGAATAATACTTACCTTGCCTAAACCCAAGAAGGTGAGAATAAGTATCTGGAGATGCCCTTGTTAATGGACAGTATCACTTTGCTACAGTGCCTAGAAGAATTAGTGTGTCGTGCTCGCAGAAAAACTTGCTGCCCGCAATCATGAAAGCGGTAGATGGCGCTGCTATCGGATGTCACGTCGCTTTTCAGGGAGGAAGGACGACGAAAACGCACATCTTTCTATGACACACACCCAGCTCGTCAGTATTATGTGTACTCCTTGAACGATATTTTATAAGCAGATAACTTAAGTATATACGAAATAATCGACACACCTCTTTCACCCCCCCCCCCAAAAAGAACGAACGGGGTGCTCAAGATTCATTAATAAGGGTATCGTAGTTTAAGTTAAGCTTTGCATTGTGCTAACATCAACATTAATGTTAGATATTTCGGAAGTTTTAGAGTCATACATGGGTTACATTATGCAAAAACACTGGAGACCAATATGCAGTTTACAATCACTGAAACATCAACTTACAGTATAAAGTAAAAATTAAGAAAAAGAAAATGTTTTGCCCCTCAAAACCTTACCGGAAAAAAAAACCGGGGAAATATTTTCTCAATGAGACATCGACTTTATAATTTGCATTCCAATAATGTCTTAAAATTCAGTAACCTAAAAACTTTATACATTATTTAATAATGTACTTCATTTTTCAGCAATGAGTGACTAAATTTCTTGGTAAGAACATGTGATCAAAATAAATATTGAAACTTTCCGTTTAGTTGGCTTTGAAAAGAAGCCTTTTAATGAGTTGAAAACAGAATTGCCGCCCCGGTGGCGCATTGATCTAACCGATGGCCTCTGATCATTCGTCCGTGAGGGGTCCGGGTTCGAATCCCGGTGAAGCATGGGTGTTGTGTTTGTCTTTCGGCACTGGCTCTCTCCCTTCCCTGGAACCAGTGACCCTAAATTAGGGACGGGTGACTGCTTATAGCCCGTTGAGTTGCTCACGGTGGTCGTTAAACCTTCAATAAAAAAACAGAATACAAATAATGCGATTACTATTTTTAAAATTGGTCTATTTTCTAATAATTCACAGACTCCATTTATAAAAATCATTCCTAAAAAAACTTTGCCTGTGATACGATAAACAAAATGAATCATACTGGACAGAAGTAAATATACAAAAGCTGAATGTATATGATGACATTCTTTTAAAGAAAAATAATCATAACATTTTTCTTTACTTTTCTTCACCTTATAATAATTATGTGATTAAATTTGCTATTCAAATGGGTTTGCAGTGAATAGAGGAAAATTCTTTTGTACCTTAAGTAAAAAGTTTAATAAGGTAAAAATTAAGAAGTGGGTGTTCATGGAGTCTGTCTAAATGGGATAATTCTATGCAGTTCCTGTAAACTATTTTTACCCTTGAAAAAAAGGAAATTATTAATGTAGCATACACACAGACGTAACGTAGAGAATGCGCAGTAGGGCCCTTAAAAACTGGAAAAATTAATTAGTCGTTCGCCTTTTAAATGTCTTTTAAATTTGGGAAAATAGTAGGTATGGCGTCAGGCTTGAGTAATGGTTTGTCTCGGCATGTTAGAACTTCCTTACCTTGAATAGTGGAACGATAATGCATCTCCGTGAATTTAGATTCAAAGTGCAAGGCACATACAGCACAACTTTCATCAAGTTTCTCATCAGCTCTGGGAATTGCCTTATCCCATTTGCTCAACATATCAGGAATTTTGGGGACAGCAAAGAATATCTTATTTTTGCAGGAATTATAGCCAGCATTACATCCTGGCACAAAACAGCTGCTTTGCCTTTTCCGTTTTCTATGTTTTTTATTATTTGATAATGCAGAATTTCCCAGTCCTTTCATAGCTGACATTATTTCCTTATGATCTTATAACTGTTGCAGTCGATTTCAGTACTGCACTTAAGTTTAACCACACAGTAGGTTTAACGCGTGACAGCCAATACTTGATCAACTTCTACATCTTCACGAATAAAAAGTTACTAATTTCGGAAATAAATTTCGTTATAAACTATCCACAGTTGAATAAAACTAGCACACTAACACCCGAATAAGCCTATTGCGTTTTAGTGATCAACTGTTGAATAACCTAGTGTATTACTGTTATGATCGAGCTACAACGAATTAGCAAAGATACTGCCAAAAAGATTTCCCTCCACTAACCTTTGTTTTGTGAAAATTTGAAGTTTCGTAAGGCAGCAAATCCTTGGCAAACAAACTTCCCACCATTGAATAGCATGAAGCCGATAAAGCATCCTAACGTAACTTCCGATGAGAGCGCCCTCTGTCATTTCATGACGATTGGTCACAAAACCGTGAGGGACATCTTAGGGGCACGTCACACTAATTCTTCTGGGCACTGTAACTTTGCGTGAAGCCTATAACCGAAAGCGACGGCCGTTAAAATGTAGAAAAGCTGGTTGTTTTCAATGCTAATTGCAATACATTTTGTGTTTTCCGAGTCGCTTTCATTCCTCGCAAATATGTTTCTAATTTTGCATAGTAATTTGTCGCCGATGTGTGAGGAAATTCTGAATTTATAAAATCCTGAATTATTTTGAGACTCTTTCTCATTTTTATTTTAAATTGAAATACTCGAACGTTGATGCGAATTCAAAACAAAACATAATGTTAAAATCGAAAACATCACACGTGTATCAAGTGAAATTCATTGCGGTTTGACATTAACACGATTTCTACAACCAAAACCGCAATTCAAAAATACACACAGTTGACTGAAACTAAATGGGATGATATCTATGTTTGAAACCAAGGAGTTTGAAACAACTCATCGTTCACCATAAATTTCCAAGGAGGTTAAAAGAAGGAGGAGCTGGCAACAGCCTCTCTCACCGTGCTTCTTTTTTTTTTTTTTTTTGATTGGAGGTTTAACGACCACCGTGAGCAACTCAATGGGCTATAAGCAGTCGCCCGTCCCTAATTTAGGGTCACTGGTTCCAGGGAAGGGAGAGAGCCAGTGCCGTAAGACAAACACAACATCCATGCCTGACCGGGACTCGAACCCGGACCCCTCACGGACGAATGATCAGAGGCCAACGCCTTAGACCACTGCGCCACCGGGGCGGCTCTCACCGTGCTTCTGGCGTGACGCCACTTTTTATCAGCTGACTACGCTAATGCGCCCAATTCGAGAATCTCTATGGGGAAATCGCGATTTTGAACGGGATTTTCGGGCCCTTACATTACCCATACAGTCATGAAAAAAAATGAGGTTAAAATTTTCATTCCCATAATTAAAAAATTATAGAAAAAATAGGAAAATATGTGTTGCTATTTCTTTAAAAAATTTAACAAAATAAAGATTTTTTGAGCGGAAGTGCATACTGCGCATGGTTACTTGTATACAGTGCATGTGCAAGTAACAATATTTAAAATATAACCGAAACCCTAATGTTGATAAATACGAAGTCCGAAATAATCCTTGTTTGCATGTTTTTTTTTTTTGATTGAAGGTTTAACGACCACCGTGAGCAACTCAGTGGGCTATAAGCAGTCGCCCGTCCCTAATTTAGGGTCACTGGTTCTAGGGAAGGGAGAGAGCCAGTGCCGTAAGGCAAACACAACATCCATGCCTGACCGGGATTCGAACCCGGACCCCGTTCGGACGAATGATCAGAGGCCATCGCTTCGACCACTGCGCCACCGGGGCGGCTTGCATGGTTTTAATGGGCTAAGCGGAACTGTTTCAGGCACAGGAAGTGGCGTCACGTTTCCGAACTCCCGCAGACTCCCACAACCTCAGAGAGAGAATCTAAACGGCTGATCGCCACCCCGGTGGCGCAGTGGTCTAAGCGATGGCTTCTGATCATTCGTCCATAAGGGGTCCGGGTTCGAATCCCGGTCAGGCATGGATGTTGTGTTTGTCTTACGGTACTGGCTCTCTCCCTTCCCTGGAACCAGTGACCCTAAATTAGGGACGGGGGACTGCTGATAGCCCATTGAGTTGCTCACGGTAATCGTTAAACCTCCAATAAAAAAAAATAAAAAAATAGACAGCTGATCTGTTTTGGCTTCACTCAAAACACGGGTCCTTCCACCAAAGAATATCTAACGCGTAAAGAAGGTCAACTCTCATAGAGATAACGTAAACCAGGCGGCTACAGCGCCACCACATCTTAAGAGGTAAATGCTCTGCGGGAAAGTTAACATTCAGGAACAAAACACGTTAGAGGGGACTACGACAGTGAAACTTTTCTTTGATCCACGATGGTTTCCTTCGATCTGATGACTATTTGCTTATAGCAGTTTTTTGTTGCTCTTGCTGTTTTCTGATATCCCGCCGTTCCCTTATTTTGGTGAAAAAAATATGCAATAACATTAGTATTACTATTTAACTTAAATTTCAGCAAATATTACTATTAGGCCTAAGGATCCGTACAAAATGCAGACATTCCCTAGCATTTGGCATTACTGAAAATGTCTCTGAAAAACTGAAGAACAAACAAAAGCCTTAACTAACCCGAATGGCGTAACAAAACTAACATTTGCGAAGTGATTACGCTACCGGGAAGGTAACAATCAGGTGCTGTGAGTAGCTCGGCTGACTGTTCTTTTCCCAAAGAATTGAAGTCAACAGAAATACGCATGCGCAGTCCGCTCCGGCATCAGCCTGTATGTTGGCTTCTGTGCACTGCATTTTTCCCTGAAGATATGGCGGCGCTATTTACGTCTCGCTGAGCCTTAACTTCTTCTCGTTAGATATTCTTTGCCTCCACCTCCTCTTCTTGCGGCTTCACGGTTAAGAGCTTCGACCATATATAGTGATAGACTGTGCATGGCATCAAAACCTCTGGCTCGAACATCGAAAGCCACGAAATCACGTGATTTGGGTCACGCATGTTGAGTTTATGGTTGCTCTGGGCGATTTAGTAAAGGAAGTTCTATAACATTTCATGGGTAAGAAACACATTAAATACCTAAATAGATTCTTTAGATGCTTTATAATACAAATTCTGAAGAACACAATCCGATTTTTGGTGTAAATGTGACAGGGATGGTAAGTCAAATAATATCCGAAAACTTGAAAATTTTACCCGTGCGCTATCTTAGAAACGTGGGTTCGAGTCCCGCTTCAGGACGATGAAATATTCAAGCTTTCGGATATTATCTGACTTACATCCTTTAGTAAAGGAAGGTATCCTTGTCACATTTCCACCAAAAAGTAAAGGAATTACCATCCTTGTCACATTTACACCAAAAAGTAAAGGAATTACCATACTTGTCACATTTACACCAAAAATCGGATTGTCATCTTCAGAATTTGTATTATATGGTGTAATCCCGTATTTATTTCATGCTTTATAATAATTTCACTATAGCACTTCGGTGTCGTCATCTTAAAATTTAAGGCTAAACGCTTTTTTTAAGGTGACCAACAGGTGTGAAACACTGGATAGTTTTAGTTTTTGATGTATTTATAGCATGCATTTTGTGTTTTACTTTATGATTTCTGCTTTAACAGTGTTCCGAAAAACGAAAGGTGTTTACTCAACAAGTATAGTAATTGGCACAACATGGTTTCAGTAAGTATGTTTTTAGTTCATCAGAGAACTTGTCGGTTTGGTATATAGCGATTAAAAGTTTGCATAAGTTTTCATTAGAGTAGCAAGTGCAACCGTTCCATTTTTGGGCCTGTTTTCTATATTTTCAATAATTATTACGGTGAGGCAGAAATAGTCAATAAGGTTCAATTACTTAGCCAGAAAACTTGTGGTTATTGATATAAAAATATAGTAACTTAAGAAAAAAACAAAAAACCGGAATGCATGTTCCAAATTCATCGCAAATGTTCATCACATTATAAATAACGAAATATAAACAACCCGATCTGTGCATGTATATATCTCATAAGTAAACTTAACTGAAGAGTTTTCATTTTTTATGAGAAATTTTCAAATAATGCTCAGAAAATACTGAAGGTCTGCAGCGCAAATTAGAAACCGTAACACCATTTTCACACGGAATTTCGAGTACAAACAAACGAATTCGCGTTAGAACACATACGAAACTTACGATTACTTTTCGATCTAATTACTTCTAAACGATTGCAATAAAATTTTGATTGAGGTAGTTTTCTCAACGTGTATATTGTTATATACAATATTCCTAAAACCCACAGTACAAATGTACACAATTTACTAATCCTTTAAAATGGCTTATCAGCTGATAGGAAACCGTTGGAATACGTCGTCGAAGTGTGACGTCACAAGATGGCGCTGGGTATAAACAAATGTCTATTTCTCCATGATTCCCATAGCGTTTCAGCGCGATTGGCGAGTTGTGCTCATATTTTGCAATTTCTTTGTTTTTTTCTGACAATTTGAAGCTAATTCAACGCGGTGAAAATGAGGTGAAGTCCTCTCACATCCAGTCATTTTATTATGAACCGCACAGCGAAGAAATACGTGGGTAAATTTATGCTTCCATGAAAGATAAGATATATAGCGTCGAGGTACTGCCTGCTTTTTATGTTTATGTTTCATAAATTATTTTATCTTACTTCTTTAAGTTTTATACGTATCATATGTAAACTGACCACCCATAATTCTTCTTATTCTTATTCTTTAGTGTTCCAAAAATTTATCTGTACAAATATACTGCCCGAAATTGTCCATTTTCAAAATATCTTTAAGCACACATCAGTGTTCCTATTTTTTTAGTATGAAGAAACATATGTCTAGAAAGATCACTTTTACAAGTAAATTCCTTGAAACGTGCATTACATTGATGACGTTTTTCACCAGTATGAATGAGCATATGCTGTGAAAGGTTACCTTTCCTGCATAAAAAATTAACATTTCCTTTGCCAAATCAATTAGCTTCTGAAAAACTGTATTGAAATATGCATTCAGTAAGAAGAGATGTACTGCAATTTTAAGTGCATGACATACATTCCTGTCCATTTACATACTGTACTCACATTGCAAAGTGTACATTCTATGGATGCTCTTCAACTGTGTCAATATATTTTAATACCTATTAGTATATTTATATTTTTGTATAGGGTACGTAAAATCTCCCAAATGCATCGCACGTTATAAAAACTTCTCATGAGTTCACCCGTAAATCGGTACGGAACTTGTTATAACAGCCTCTCGAGGCAAAACCTAAGGTTCTGAAAACGATAACAAATAAAAAAAGTGCGGGATGTGTGGTCCAAATTCATATTTTACAGATTACAAAATATATGATTGTTCACAAGATTGCCAGTCAGTCCACAAATCCCTACTTTGACATTTTAGTCCATAGGGCATGTTTCTGTTTGTTTTTCGGAAATCTCTAAAAGGAACACTGATTTTTTACAGTCTGGTAATTACAGTACGCTGCAAAACATAACAACGTATCTATTATATACAATTTCACCTTAAAAAATCAGTTGTACGGGACTATCGACAGCCGCCAACGAAGAAACTAATGTTAACTAAGATGTAAACAACCTTTGTTTATGCCCAGTTGCCATTACGTGACGTCATGACTTCGACGACGTATTACGTCTCGAAGTGCGACGTCACAAAATGGCGCTGGGCATAAACAAATGTCTGATCCTCTGCGAGCTCCATAGGGCCGCGGATGGCCTAGTGGGGAACGTTCGTGACTTCACAGAAAGGGCATCAGGTACGATCCCCGGCAGGTACGATCGCTCGATCCACTAAACATCCGCCGTGCGTCGGATGGGCACGTTAAGCCGTCGGACTCGGGTACTGGCACTCCGGTATTAAATAAGGGTGTCATCCTTCCCCTTTCTACTTCGCTTTCGTGTCACTTTCCTATCGGACACTCTAGCCCAAATCTCCTAGCTTCCTATTTTTAAGGGTTGTTTAAGACCTGGCGTCAGACACTCCCTTCCTAAAATCCTCTACATATGATCATCATGATCATGCGAGTTCCATAACGTTTCAACGTGATTGGTGAAATGTGCTCATATTTTGCAATTTCTTCATTTTTTTCTGACAATCCGAAACTAATTAAACGCGGTGAAAATGCTGTGAAGTCCTCTCACATCCAATCATTTTATTATGAACCGTATAGCGAGGAAATACGTGGTCAAATTCAGGCTTATATGAAAGATAAGGTATATAGCTCTAGGTACTGTCTGCTTTTCATGCTTATGTTTCATAAATGATTTTATCTTACTTGTTTCAGTCTTAAACATATTTGAACTGACCACCCAGAGTCCACAACTTGAAGGCTCGACCGTTTCATGTTTGCATAGTAAATATGGATGAAATGCCCGGCCAAGTTGTAATTTCGTAGGAACATCTGCCGATTCACACTGGAGAGAAACCTCACCAATGCACTGATTGGATTTAACGTTACAGTATTTAAATACCTAATGATTTAGTTTCAACGCATTTTGGTAAATGAATTTTATCTTAGTATTTTATCTTAGCATTTTAACGCATTTTGGTAAATGAATTTTATCTTAGTATTTTATCTTAGTATTTTAACGCATTTTGGTAAATGAATTTTATCTTAGTATTTTAACTTACAAAAATTTTAGTCATATTGCTTCTCAATCACACACACGTCACATAGTTTTTCACACTGGTGAGAAACTTCACCACTGTATTATACAATATGTAACAAGTCATTTACGCAAAAAAGTCATCTATCAGCTCATCTATGGATTCACACTGGTGAGAAACCTCATCAATGTGACCTTTGCAACAAGTCATTTACAGGTAAAGGAAATCCGACAAGTCATCTGCTAATTCCTGTCCATTTACATGTTTGCATTGGCAAAGTGTACATTTCATGAATGCTCTTCAACTGTGACAATATACATTATATTGACAAAAGCCACCGGGCACCCTTCAAAAGCAAATGAACGGATCCGCTGCGTTGTTAAGATGCACGGTACACCTGCAAACGGTATAAAAACAAGCCTGCTGCTGACCGCGATCATATCGCACTGTGAGGTTGAGTGAAAATGTTGCGGCGGGAGAGAACTGACTTTGAGAAAGGAAAGATTGTTGGGTGTTATATTAGTGGGTTGTCCATAAGCGAAATGGAAAGACGTTTAAACATACCCAAGTCAACTGTTTTGGATGTACTGAATAAGTGGAAGACACATGTCGTGTCTGAAGCAGCAAAACGTATCGACAGACCAAAGAAAATCAGTGATAGAGGACATCGAAACCTCAGGAGAGTCGTTACAGCTAATCGACGGAGTACGGCACAAGACCTCAGTGTACAGGTGAGTAAAAATGCTGGAACCTCAGTATGTACACGTACCATTCGTAGAGAACTTCATTCCATGGGTTACCGTGGTCCTGCGGCTGCTCATAAGCCTTTCATCTCCACTCGGAATGCTACTCGTCGTTTAGCATGGTGTAAAAACACTTATCGTGGACCGTAGATCAATGGAAACGGGTCCTACGGACTGATAAATCCAGATACATGATCCATCAGTCTGATGGCCATGTGTGGGTTTGGCGGCAGCCGGAGGAACGCTATTTACCACAGTGTACTGTTCCTACAGTCAAGTTCGGAGCTGGGAGTGTACTTGTGTGGGGGTGTTTTTCGTGGTATGGTCCAGGCCCATTGGTTTTCGTGGACAAACCTGTTAACCAGCACGTCTACCTCGATATTCTGGACAATTATACCCTACAAACTCTGTGGCAATACTATGGAACCGAACCTTGTTGGTACCAGCAGCATAATGCACCGAGTCATAAAGCAAGGACCGTCATGGCGTCGTTTGACGATAATTCCGTATCGTGTGTGGGCTGTCCAGCACAGAGCCTTGATCTCTATCCCATAGAGCACCTATAGGATGAATTAGAGCGCCACATAAGAAGTTTGGAGCCAAGGCCTACTATTAAGCAACAGCTAGCGGCAACATTTTGTATTGAATGGAAGCGTATACCTATCGCTGTGTTCCAAAACCTTGTCGAAAGCATGTCTCGAAGGGTCAGTGCATGCATTAAGGCCAAAGGTGGACCGACGCCGTACTAATGTATGTCAATAAATACTATGTTATGTTTCTCTTCTAGGTGTCCGGTGACTTTTGTCAATACAGTGTATTTTAACACCTATTAGTGAATTATGAAAGAAATACGGGATTACGCCATATAATACAAATTTTGAAGATGACAATCCGATTTTTGGCGTAAATGTGACAAGGATGGTGAGTCAGATAATATCCGAAAACTTAAAAATTTTCATCGTCCTGGAGCGGGACTCGAACCCACGTCTCCCAGAAAACGCCCGGGTATGCTAACCACTACACCACCCAGAACGACCAAGTTTCAAGTTTCCGATCAATTTGAATTTAACCATCACAGGATTCGTAATCCCGTATTTCTTTCATGATTTATCTGCTTCTCCGGGCAAACACGGGATAAGATTCTTAACCTCCAGATTCGCTAAACATGAATGCCGGTTGCTTCGACTAGCGAATCCTGTGATGGTTAAATTCAAATTGATCGGAAACTTGAAACTTGGTCGTTCTGGGTGGTGTAGTGGTTAGCATACCTAGGCGTTTTCTGGGACACGCGGGTTCGAGTCCCGCTCCAGGATGATGAAAATTTTCAAGTTTTCGGATATTATCTGACTCGCAATCTTTGTCGTCACATTTACGCCAAAAATCGGATTGTCATCTTCAAAACCTATTAGTGAAATTTGCATTTTTGTACAGGGTACGTAAAATCTCCCAAAGACATCGCATCTTATAAAAATTTCGCATGAGTTTACCCATAAATCGGTACGGAATTTGATATAACAGCCTCGAGGTAAAACCTAATGTTCTAAAAACAATAACAAAACAAAAAGGGGGAGGGGCGTGATCCAAATTCATATTTTACAGATTACAAAAAATATGCTTGTTCACAAGAATACCAGTCAGTCCACAAATGCTTTCCTTGACATTTTAGTCCATAGGGCATGTTTCCGTTTGTTTTTAGGAAATCTATAAAATGAACACTGATTTTTGACAGTCTGGTGATTACAGTACGTTGCAAAACATAAAACCATATCTGATATATTCAATTTCACCTTACTATCGACAGCCGCCAACCATATCTGATATATTTTTTTCACAAGACTATCGACAGCCGCCAACGATGAAACCAACGTTAGCTAACATGTAAACAACGTGTGTTTATGCCCAGTCGCCATTCCGTGACGACACGACTTCGACGACGTATAGCCAATAGTGTCGTCTCTTCCGGAGCGAAGTTCAACTTGCACTCCTTGCTCCAGCAATCCAATTGTGATTGAGCAGTGTGTACCTTCTGCTCTAGCACGTGCCTTCCCGATGCAGGCAGTATTAGGATAAAGCCATCCGCATAGGCCTGGATCTCCGTTCCAGTCTTCCAGAGGATGATCGAGTGCTGTGTCCGCAACTAGGTTCCCCCACAATGGACCCCAGTTAGAGCCTTGCGGACACTCTTTATCGTACTCTCTACTAAAACTCTGACTTCCGACTTCGAACTCTGCCCTCCTCTTTGAGAGAAAATGACTCGCTAACAGAAACAAATTCCTTCGAAATCGAAGCCTTTTAAGGCGGTCCAAAATTAGTGGCCGCCAGACACTGTTGAACGCTCCACGCACATCCAAGGAGACGAGGCAGGTGTGCAGCTCTTTTTCCCTGTTAAGTTTCGCCTGCTGTTTAAGGCTGACCAGCACTTGGGTGGTACACGTCTCCGATAAGAAACCGAATTGGTGGTTGGAGAGCTTTCCTTGGCAGGCAAGGAAGTGGGCAGCTCGTGTCACTAGGATCTTATCCATCCAACACCTTACTCTAAGCGGAGAGCAGGCAAATCGGCCTATACGCTTTTGCCGGTTGGGAAGATGGGGTTTCCTTCCTTAATAGAGATGGAGTTGGCAATTTGGTGGCTACCACCTTCAAAGTCCGGGTTGACCCGGAAGAATTAAGATATGAACCTTTTTGTGATGCAGACATCTGTGCGAGAGGCTTTTTACTAAGTGCTAGGTGGGCACCCTGGGGCTCTCCAAATCTGCCAAAACTTAGCAGGCGGTCACGCGCGGGCTTTGGCCTAGTCGGGGGACTAAGGTGACCAGCACGACGACAACGTATCCGTTATTTGCCGAAATTAAGACGACGTATCCGTTGGTTGTCGGAATTATGACGGCGTATCCGTTGGCTGTCGGAATTTTTTTTTATTGGAGGTTTAACGACCACCGTGAGCAACTCAATGGGCTATAAGCAGTCGCCCGTCCCTAATTTAGGGTCACTGGTTCCAGGGAAGGGAGAGAGCCAGTGCCGTAAGACAAACACAACATCCATGCCTGACCGGGATTCGAACCCGGACCCCTTACGGACAAATGATCAGAGGCCAGCGCCTTAGACCACTGCGCCACCGGGGTGGCCTGTCGGAATTAAGCATCGTTCTTGGATAGTTGGTTCGCCCATAAAAGGGCAATTTAAACGAACCAAAGTCCAACTCAAATTAGGGGAAAGCGGTTTGGCTGCTCTCCCAGGAGAGTCTTAGGCTAACCACCTTCGAATCGCTTTCCCAACCAAAGATACTCAATCCAAGACACTGACACTCGCGTGACCGGTTCGGACAAACGACTGGTCAAAAATTCAAATCCCGCCCCGATGGCTCATACCATTTGTCCAAGATGGGTCCGATTTCGAATCCTAGTGAGGCATCGATGTTGTGTTTGTCTTACGGCACTGGCTCTCTCCCTTCACTGAAACCAGTGGCCCTAAATTAGGGACTAGCGACTGCTAATAGCCCGTCGAGTTGCTCACGGTTGTTGTTAAACCCTAAATTAAAAAAACAAACAAAAATCACAGTAAGTCCGATATCAATTTTCAAATTACTATGACACATAAAGTTTTTCATGGTCACTGTCTTTATGACACCTGCAACCAGGGCCGGCTGGACCATTGGGGCAACCGGGGCAGTTGCCCCGGGCCTCGTGCCTTTAAGGGGCCCCGCAGTTTAAGAACAGAAATTTTTAGTCAGAATTGTGAGAATCTCGGACAGAGGGAGATGCGCAATAAGCAACAATGAAAGACGAACAACATGGCCTCCGTGGCGAAATCGGCTAGCGCGTTCGGCTGTTAACTGAAAGTTTGGTGGCTCGAGCCCACCCGGGGGCGTTGTTATTTTTAGGCAGATCTTGATACTTGAGGCCCCGGCTGTTGACCGAAAGGTCCCCACGTGTCTTATGTCAATGAAGTTCGTTAACTGTATGTGCATTTGCTACTAAACTGTCAATGGTTGGGAAAGTCAATTTACATTTTCCAAAATCAACCCGTCAAGCTTTTTCACTCTAATCGTTGAAATACTTCCTTTTTCAAAGAGAAATTTTTCACGTTTCTTCATCTCAAAGTTCGCAGCGTGAAAGAAAGGGAAATTTTAAATAAAATTCTTCATAATCTCTAAATTTCTCGCTCAACTAATTTGAAAAAACTTAGAATTCCGGAAATTTTCTTTTGAATGCACTTTTTTTTTTTTGCCAAAAGATCCATTAACTTCTCTTCATTTTGAAATAAATGCTCGGTGCTAAAGATTTTTGGCTATTTTAATGGAAAGTACCAATTTTTTGCTGCTGTGCGTTAATAAAACAGTTCTCGTTTCGGAAAATACGAATTTCCCCGCTGTATCCCAATTCTGTATTTAGGATTTAAAAAAAAATGCACGCATTGTTCTTATTTACTTAGGAGAGCTTTCCTTTTCTCGCAAAACAAAAAGCGAAGCATTCCGTTTTTCTTAGGCCCTTAAAACAAATTTTCTTTTTTTAAGTTTTTGTTTGTTTGTTTGTTTGTTTCCAATCCCCCGGTTTTCGAATAGCTTATCGCCCTTCGCCGTACAAATAGTTAGATCTATAGATTTCAAGTGATTATTGTAACGACCTTGATATTTTCCGTATTCGTGAAATCGCAAATTTAATTTCATCATTTTGTAGCCCTTGCTTTTATATATTTAACAATTTGCGTGCAAACCAGATACTTAAATTTAAATAAAATAAAAAAGAACTATATCAAAGTTGGTTTTGGGCTACACATGGAGGCCATGTATTCAGTGACTTTAAAAACATTACTGAAAATTTTCTTAAAACAATCACATATGAGCGCGTATAAAAGTTTAAAAAGTCACTAATTTGTCAGTTACTCCATTTTGCATTAAAAATAAGTCACTGAAACATGTATCAGGAGAAAAAACTATTTATACGAATTTATTATTTCTATATACACTAAAACATTCCTAATTCAAAAAATTTCGCTACGTGCGTAGCTTTTTGTCATTTTGTGAAGCAATTTTTATACAATAAGTGAAAATACAACCTCAACCCCATCTCCTCGGAAAGAAAATCGTAGATTTTAACAGTTTTTACTCTCTCTCTTTGAACTTTCAATGCATATTCTGTTTTTTTCTTGAGCTTAAAGCAAATGCTTCTTTGAGATAATCACTTTGTCTTTACGATAGTTTTCGTTTTGAAGTACTACAGCGGTGAAGCACATGCAAAAAGGAAAAGTTACAGAGATAAATTCCGTCGGTGTACCTTAATCGGTAAAGCTTTCAGCTCCGGAGCAGAGGGATGCGAATTCATCGCCGTCACAGGCAGATCTGTGGGTTTCACATCCTGTGTATTTTTTAAGAACATCTTTCACGTAACGACTTTATTAAAATATGAGATTTATTTCCTAGTGCAAGAAATTAAATTTTGCTCCGGGGCCTTGCAAATGAAATTTCGCCCCGGGCTTCGCAAATGCTCCATCCGGCCCTGCCTGCAACAGCTGATTCTTCGCAATCATCCATGGGATAAACGGCACCGAATCTTTTTTTTTTTCTGGTGGTGGTGTGTATGTGTGTGTGTGTGTGGGGGGGGGGGGGTACGAGCATCGTGAGGAAATCGATGGGCAAGCAGTTGTCCATCCATAATTCATGGCCACTGGTTCCAGAGAACAGAGCGAACCAGTGCCGTAAGAGAAACACACATCCAGCCTCACCGAAACACGAACCAGCACCAGTCTCGGACGAATGGTCAGAAGGCAGCGCTTAGACTACTGCGCCACTGGGGCATCGCCGTGAATCTTCTTCCTTTGAAATCACCCACCACACTAGGCACAATGCTTCCATCCGTTGTAAAAAAAAAAGAACAAATTGCCCATGGTTACACGATTTTACGAAAACGAGTACGCTTCATCGATATAATAAATATTTCTGAGCAAAATAAATTTTCCACAACCACACACTTTGTCTAAATTTATTACAGTGACGGAAATTGGAGCTTATTCATGTGACGTCAGAAGTCGGAGGTTGCTGACCAACGTGGCCAGGGCAAAACCCCCTGGAGAGAAAGCCCCAGCGCGCGAACTGCGAACGGGTTTGACGTCACAGTCAGAGGGCCATCTCAATCCCTCTCTCCTGAGAGGTCAAAGGGCAAACGTAAGGGGAATGCCGATATTAGCTGTGCGTTCATGTGACATTGGTCAGTATTGAGTTTTCGGTAGTCGTGCACGTGAGTTAGCGTTTTTATGCACCATGCCTGGAAGATATTGAGTGCCTTTATGTAGATCTAATTACAAAGCACATCCAAAAGCCACTGTTTTCAGCTTTCCTGAAGGTGAAAGCTTTCGAAGATGATGGTTTCTTTCGTAAGAATAAATAATTTTAAACCTACCGTGAATTCAAAGGCTATATAGTTCAGCCTAATTGTTCTCATGATAGCATGTTCTGCTTTCGTTGTAAATATAACTATAATTTAGTGAATTGCTAGTCGTTATTTTGATTGACGGAGTAAAATTAAGGGCCAGCCTTCCGATTATCAGCTCATTATTTGTTATGGTTTAGATACTTACCATTCAACATTTCATTTCTATGAAATAAATGTTATGTTTCTTTACAAAATGCGTAGTTAGTAGTGTTCAATTTGAAAAAAAAAAGAAAACCCGAAGGAGATGTACAGATATTATCAGGGCATCAGGTACTAAGGTTAACCAGGCAAAGAAACTGGCAATAATTAATTACGTTATTTATTAATCAACATTTCATTTCCGTAAAACAAATGTCATTATTCTTCACAAAATTGCTGTGTATCAGTGTCCTAATTAAAACAAGAATTAGCACGAAATGTACAGAACTACTTGATGCGCTGATGATATGAAGGCTAGCCCAAAGAAAAGTTTATTGAAATGTCCAAGAAATGTATCCGAAAGTTTGAAATGCGTCCGAAAGAATTCACTTATATCGTTAAACTTCAGCACGATCCCTGAAGTTTACTGGCTGCTAAGTTAAAATGTATGTATGTACATATATTCATGGGCTTACGGTTTTTTTAAGTTAGTGAATGTACAATTTAATTTAAATTAAGGTGTGCTAGAGATTGAGGTTCGGATTAGAGAACTATGAACTTGAATTGTCTACATTGAACTCTTTTGCAAAGCAGCACTTTGATTCCTAGGGTAGTTTCAGAAATATTGGCAGTGAAACGTTCCTCCCTGCAAGAAGAACATCGTACAAAAAATAAAGTACTTATGCATAATGAAGGAACACATTTATTAATGCACGTGTTTTCCGCTTTTTAGGGAGTCTGTTACTGTGTTAATTGATATCTTCAATATCATTACAGATATTGAAAAATGAAAAAAATGTGACATTCAGATTTTCCAGCACAAAAATTGCAGTGTTATGTGCATAAATTCGAAGATATCCAAATTAATACATTCCATGTTCATTTGACAAAGAACTTTTCCTAAATGATTCTAATTTATAATTATTATTTTTTTACCTTCCAGCAGTATTTGCAAGATTTGCGCATACATCTTAACGTATTTTCAGTAAATATACTCACTAAATCGGAAATTTTGCTTTCGCGTTCGTTACGTAATTAGGGAAAAATCTTTTTTTTTTTTCTTTCATTTTAGTGAATCGAATGCGAAAGGAATTTCTAAAAGTTTTAAGTGAAATGATTATGTTCATACAGTCCTACCAATTTGCCATTAACGCGCTTAAAAAAAATCGATGTTGCAAAAATGCTTAACGTAAAATGCTGGGCTTTTCACGTTATGCGTGAAAAAAACGTATGTTTGTGCTCCTTTAGCCAAATTGCAAACAAAAGGAAAAATTTCCTGAAATATTTAGTTTTAAGATACGTACATGAAATCATTTCCCAGCACAAGAGCAAAACTTTGTAATTCCCCGAATTGTAGGTATCGTTGCTGTAAACTGAGAAAAAAAAATGAAAGCTAAAGATGTAATTTTTCGATGTTATCTAAGGATAAAAATTACACAGAAAAAAAAGCATGGTCGATTTATTGCTGTGTGCGCAAATTATCTAGTATCGCACTCGAGAAATTATTTCTCTGCGTAAACACCGCGGTACTTCGTTGGCGTTTTTAGGAGCGGAGAGCTCGAGGCTGTAGTCGGTCGGCCCGCTAGCTCTGACTTCACAGACCAGTTCGGAGGCTTTCTTAATCTTCAGGGGGCCAGGGCCGGTTCAACCATTAGGCGAACAGGGCGCCAAAATTTGAGGAGTGTTAAGATTGAGAGTTGATAAAGTCAAATGAGTTAATAAATGAAGAAAAAAAAGTAAAAACAAAAGACACTTTTATTTTCTGTTGTCCATTCGATATAACTTGCGAATTCTTATTCATTGAGAAACGGTTACCTGTTCTTATTGACTGGGTAAGGTCTTATAGACACGATTTTTTCTGTTGTCTATTCGATACAGTTGTGAATTCTTACTCATTGAGAAACGGAGACCTGTTCTTATAGAATGGGTAAGTAAGCTTGCCGTAAATCCCCCCCCCCTCATCTGAGGGCGGCACAAGATTTTTTTTTTTAAGAAAACGGATTCTGTATTATTCGGCTTTCAGTGGAAATATCAAGACCGTCCATTTCTTCTATCACAAATAGTAGCAATGCTCAACGTCTAAAGCTCTTTGGGAGCGGAGGGGAGGGGAGGGGGATTAACGACACCGTGAGCAACTCGATGGCAATAAGCAGTCGCTCGTCCCTAATTTAGGGCTACTTTTTTCAGGGAAAAGGGGGAGCCAGTGCAGTAAGACAAACACAACATACACGCCTCGTAGGGTTCGAACCCGGACCCATCTCGGACAAATCGTCAAAAGCCAGTGCTTAGACCACTGCGTTACCGGAGCGGCTTGCCTAATGGTTAGTAATTGTCTCACTCCGACTATTTTCTAGTCTTTTATTTTAGGAAGTGAGTCTGTCTCACTCAGACTATTTTCTAGTCTTTTATTTTAGGAAGTGAGTCTGTCTCACTCAGACTATTTTCTAGTCCAGGATTTTAGGAAGTGAGTCTGTCTCACTCAGACTATTTTCTAGTCTTTTATTTTAGGAAGTGAGTCTGTCTCACTCAGACTATTTTCTAGTCCAGGATTTTAGGAAGTGAGTGTCTGACCTCAGTTCTTAAACAACCCTTAGAAATAGAAGCTTGGAAATTTGGGCTAGAGTGTCCGAGCCGCCCCGGTGGCGCAGTGGTCTAAGGCGTTGGCCTCTGATCATTCGTCCGAAGGGGTCCGGGTTCGAATCCCGGTGTGGCATGGATGTTGTGTTTGTCTTACGGCACTGGCTCTCTCCCTTCCCTGGAACCAGTGACCCTAAATTAGGGACGGGCGACTGCTTATAGCCCATTGAGTTGCTCATTGTGGTCGTTAAACCTCCAATAAAAAAAAAAAAAAAAAAAGAGTGTCCGATAAGAAAGTGACACAGAAGCGAGGTAGAAAGGGAGAGGAAGACGCCCTTATTTATTTATTTCGGGGGGGGACCCGGGGTCTGACGGCTTAACGTGTCCATCCAACGCACGGCGGATATTTAGTGGTTCGAGCGTTCGTACCTGACCGCGATCGAACCTTCCTCCGTGGCAGTGGGGAACGTTGACCACTAGGCCATCCGCAGCCCGAGGGCAAGAGTAAGAGAGGCTCTGCTACTATATTCATTCCGCTAGAATTCTTTTCTCTCCCCACTTTTTTTACTCTCTCTCTCTCCATCGGGGGATGCAGGAAAAACCTTGTTTGGTTATATGCATTATCGATCGAACAAAAAAATTGCCCGTGACATTATAGATTTGAAGGCACTTGTTGGTAATTTTGCGAAAAATAGAGCACGCAAAATTTAATTTTAATTTCATTTTCATTGGACCAGTAAGTAAATGAATGTAGTTTCCATTAGTTTCTATTTAGTTTGCATTGTATTTTTGCGTCTTGGAATAATTATTGAATAAATGCAATGTGTTTGGCCACACAAAGAATAACACATTTTTGGAGGCGCAAGGATAATGGCCTGCCTAGGGCGCCAAACACTCTAGCACCGGCCCTGAACGTGGCTAGGGATTTAATGTTATTGCTCTCTGATTACCCCTTACTATTGACTAATTTTCAGAACCTGAATGTCTGGCAGTATGCCAACTAGTGAAACTACAGGACGGAAAAGTGGTAATTTCTTGAAAGAACAAATGTATGGCCTCAAGACAGCTCATGCAGTATTCGATGTTTGTTTTCAGGAGATTGTCCTTATGCAGGACGACATCGCCGTCAGTCACAGTGGTGAATATTTTGGGCAAGCCTTCCTCATACATGAAACGGTTAGGGCATAAAGGAAGACAAAAGCAACTAATCTAGTGGAGTGTAAAGTATCCAAAAACGAAAAGGTATGATCTGATGTTTACCGCTCTTACGTCGTCATGTATTTATAATATGGATCGAGGGAATATAAGGAAAGGGTGCTTTCAGTTTTCTTTTCTTGGTTGGACTGGGTCAGTTACACTTTACCCGAAATTTAAAATAATTGGGAATCACTTTTTACTATAAACTTCTGAAGGAAAATACTGAAACAAAAACTTCAGGGATTGCAGATTATTCCCAAGTTATGAATTCACTTGCAGAATTTTCACAACCATACGTTGAGCAGAAGGTAGGCATGTTATTATATACACAGTGTGGCAAATAATTTTTAAGACTGGGTCTGTAAAATGAAATAGAAACAAGAAATTATAATTTGTTTTGGTTTGTTATTCAAAATAAGTCCCTCCGGCTTCAATACACTTGTTACAGCGATTTAATAATGATTCAAATGCCTGTTCCAGTTCACTTTGCGGAATTGCCTCCAAAGCACGCGTCGAAGCTGTTTGTATGGTCAAATATCAACAAAATAACACCCTTTTAATGTCATTTTAAGTTTTGGGAATAAAGAAAGTCGCAGGGTGCTAAATCAGGCGAATACGGCGGATGATTCAACACACAGACGTTATTTTTTGCCAAAAATCTACGAACAAGAAGTGAGGTGTGACTGGGTGCATTATCGTGTAACAAACACCAACTGTTTTCATCCCGATATTCTGGACGAATGCGACGAATTCTGCCCATCAAAAGCCTCAAAAGATTTAAATAAAACTCACCAGTAATTGTTTGTCCACTTGGAACAAATTCTTTTGTTCCAAGAGTCTACCGAAGAGTGTAATGAGCATTATTTTGATTTTCGATGGAACTTTTCTTGTTTTTTTTGGCTTGTGGTGAGTTTTTTGACTTTCATTCCGCACTTTGTCGCTTTGTTTTAAGATCATATTGAAAACACCATGTTTCATCACCAGTAACAATCGATTTTAAGAAGTTTGGATCATTATCAGCGGCTGAAATGACGCTTCTGCAATGTGCACTTCTCCTTGATTTTTGTTCATTGGTTAACGTGTGTGGAACAAATTTAGTACAGACTTTTGTTTTGCCCAAATGTTCATGCACGATGGTTCGAATCGTTTCTTTGTTGATGTTTAAAGACTCTTCCATCATTCTTAGTGACGCACATCGATTGTTTGCCACGAAATCCCGCACTTTTTCAACAATCTCAGGTGTCCTAGATGAACTTGGTCTTCCGGTATGCTTATCATCTTCTAGCGTCTCTCTTCCGTCCAAAAAACGTTTGTGCCACAGGAAAACATTTGATCTACTTAAACAAAACTCACCGTAAACTTGTTTCATCATTTGGTACGTTTCCGAGGCACTTTTACCAAGTTTTGCGTTAAATTTAATAACAGCCCTTTGTTCCATCTTAATAATTCAACATGAAAAAAAATTTACTTCTCTAATGAACGGCTGTTTCGTTTGAGTTACTTTAACAACTGCGCAGTACTTTTGGCAGAAAGCAAGCAGATGGTCACGGTTTATAACGCATTCGCGATTACACTGGTGGCACCAATGTAGGCTAAAATCTAGCGCCAGTCTTAAAAATTCTTTGACGCACTTGTATACACGAAAAATCGTGACTTTCCTTCAGGCCCATATAGACAGACAGAGAAGTGGAAGGGGGAGGGGAGCTGCAGTTGATTTAGTCGGGCCAAAGATCAGTCGTTTTATTACTATATATATATCGAACAAGATACTGAAAAATTGCTCAATATATATATATCCAGAACGGGCAAAAAGAAACACCGTCTGACCTGGAAACCTATAGGCTACGGTCCTGTCCAAAAGCGTTAGTTCATCCCCAGTAAAAACATAGGTGCTGGGAAACTGCTGGCCACCAGCTGGCAGTGATGGGTCACTCCTGGCTGAAATCTGCTGCTCGCGGCCCGGTAGCGGTCCGTTGGTGGCAGCGTTATCAGTTGGCGAGCCATTGATGGCCCTGCAGCATCGCCGTGAATTGTGGGCCTCCAAGCAAGTGCCCCTAGTGGCCCGTTGCTGGCAACCAATGCAACCCCAACAGCAGGTGGAAGCAACGGGACTGCGCATGCGCAGAAGCAACTCATGGTACCAGTTAGTTGAAGACGATGCTATCGCAATCGTGTTATTTTAGTGGATGTTAAGAAAAAAAATCCATATGTGGAGAGGCGAATTAATTTCCTAATGAAATTCCACGTCCACGAAGATATTAGATCAAGCCATGAAATACTAGATTATAGCCATGAAATACACCCACTCCATTCCCATGAATAGCAATTCATGAAATGAAGTGGGTGAATAACAAGAAAAAAGTTGAAACCGCTTGAAACAAATGTCCTGGAAAACCATTAAAAAACGTTTGTTGGAAAAAAAAAAAAAAAAAAAAAGCATTGTACGCGTACAAAATTTATTAATTATTTGAAAGAAAAAAAAAGCAACGCTATGTGAATATAATGTACTCATCCATGGGTTGAATACACAAGACTGTAAGGAATTCGCTTCTAAAAATAACGAGAAGTAAAATAAAATATCTTTCCTCTTTAAAACAAATGTAGCTTCGGACAACGGAAAGGAAAGATACAACGTTAAAAATGTAACATAATGTGACATGAACCCGGGTAAATATATATTAATTCAACAATCTCCTTTCAAGACGACAAGGACAGTACAAAACTTTGGAAAGCGACTCTAAGTATGTGCACTCCTTGAAAATGAGTGAAGTTTCCTTAAGGTAAAATAAAAACTATCGTTACGTTGAAAAAATTAATTTATGAATTATATGAATGCCTTTTATGAAAAATACCTCGCAATATTGTAAAATGAAAGCTGGAACCATTCGATTACACATTCCACACGAAACAGACAGCTTCAAGCCCTCGCTCGTGCGTGGCAAATTAGTCCGGTCGGTAGATAGCTCAACTCCTACTGCAACGGCCCAGGTTCGTATCCACTAAGATTCAACCGGGCGTTTTTCGGGTTTGTTGAGAAAATTTCTCCATCGCAGTGCTGTAATTCACAAGTTTCGTAAGGGTAGAAAAAAAAAGCTGTAGCTTTGGGAAACTGCGGGTTTATCCTTAATTTTTTTTTATGGCTACTACTGGGAAATTGGCGGACAAGATTCGGCAAGCCACCAGTTACGTCACGTGGTTGCTGGCTGCCACTACCGGCAAACTAGCGGACCACATTAGGCTACCCATCATTTCTGGCACGTGCTTGCAGGGCCGCTGAAGGGCCACTTACGGCAGCTACTGCCTGTGATGGACAACTGATGGCTCTGTTGTGGCATATCACAACTTGTGACGTACCTGCCAGCAGGACGCACACGACATAAAGGCAGATAGGAATCAGAATAAAACGTCTGCGTAGCTCAGTTGGTAGAGCGACTTGTTCCGGAATAAGCGGCCTCGGGTTCGAATCCCGGCGTAGACCAAAAATTACGGAGAAATTCACTTCGTTATAATGGCGCCCGAACTATCCGGATGACCCGACCGTTCAAAATCTCGCATTGGTGTGATGTTATTTCCACACCGCGAGACAGGAAAAATCAGAGAATCCCTTCTCCAGCGCTTCGAAAAATAAAAATGTGTGATGATGCTTTCCACACAGCAGATTGACTGGGAGTTCTCAAGTGCACGTTCTACAGTGGATGGCTGCCTGCAACGATTCATGGTCACGGCTGACCCGTGGGCCATGCCCCCGGCCCTCTTTCGGGGGGGGGGGAGATGTGACGTACCTGCCAGCAGGACGCACACGACATAAAGGCAGATAGGAATCAGAATAAAACGTCTGCGTAGCTCAGTTGGTAGAGCGACTTGTTCCGGAATAAGCGGCCTCGGGTTCGAATCCCGGCGTAGACCAAAAATTACGGAGAAATTCACTTCGTTATAAACTGATGGGGTGCCAACTGTTGGCCTGAACTGCTGGCCCTTCTGTTGGCCGCCCGGACATTTTATTGACGGTTCGGCAGCGGCAACATAGTGGGCCAACAAGACTGTTTTTGCTGGGTCTATGCTATCTATATTAGGGACAGGCGACTGCTTATAGCTCCATTGAGCTGCTCACGGTGGTCGTTAAACCCCCAATCAAAAGAAAATATACCATACATCAAATTTTATAATATTACGTAACCATGGTTCCTCACCTATTCAATGTGTTTTAAACAGGCACATAAAGAATGCCATTAGCTATTCAGTACGAGTACGAGCTTACGAAACAACTTCAGTTGTACATTTTTTGCTTTCGTTAGGGAAGGGGGAACTACAGTTGACACGGTTTTAATCTTAAAGTGTATACTTAACGGACATTTATTCCGTAACACTCAAACGTTTCAAGCGTCCTAATTTTTAGAAAACAAAAAGGACACGAGTAAACAGTCTCTTAGCGGGATCGTTTATACATTAGGCCTAACGATCAGCAATTTTGTTCGAACACGAAACGCAATTAATCTAAAGCTAGGGTGAGACATTTCACATTTGTATATAACATGAATTAATTTGTACTTTGTTAACCGAAAGAAAAAGTACTAACCCTGATTTCCATATCCAACGTAGTTCAGAATCCACTTCGCCACAATTCGGAATCCACGTCGCCACAAACCACAACATGCTACGATGACCAGCAAACACAGCTTTAGAGTTTCACGGCGCATGCCCTAAATCTGAGACAGATGTCACGCAGCAAGCGAACAGCAATAAAATTCTGAAACATTACACCGATATTGAAAACATTACACAATTCTTAGAAAAATACTCATGCACATTTAATCAAATTCCGAAACGTTACACGAACTCCGAAACGTTACACGGAACTCCGAAACGTTACACGGAACTCTAAAACGTTACACAACCTCAGAAAAATTTGCGCATGCGCATTGAATAAATTGCGGGTATTGTGGAATGTTACACCAAACTCCGAAACATATTACACAAAGGCTAGAGTTTTTCCATGTTTCACAGAACTTTTTAAAAAAAATGTGTGAACTTTAATCTCAAAAACGTTACACAGATTTCTAACCGTGCAGGGCAATCATTTTAATTATAACGTACACATTTATATTTTACGCAGTAAAGTGGAATAATTTTGATTTTACGAAAAATACTAGTAAGTTTCAAAGAATTTTATTTATTGAAACACCCGTAAATCATAGTTAATAATACGGAAGTTAAAATTTTGAGTAATTGAAAACTAATGGATTTTCGCAAAAAGGCCTCGAAAACAATTTTTGCTGGGGGCCTCGAGTTTCTCGGGTATGCCACTGTTTTATGTGCAAGAAAACAAATTGCCTTGATGCGATGCATGCGACACTTCGGCATACTTGGCCATATCGCGTGTTACATTCACAGCTTCTTCTTTTTTTTTTTTTTTTTTTTTTTGATTGGAGGTTTAACGACCACCGTGAGCAACTCAATGGGCTATAAGCAGTCGCCCGTCCCTAATTTAGGGTCACTGGTTCCAGGGAAGGGAGAGAGCCAGTGCCGTAAGACAAACACAACATCCATGCCTGACCGGGATTCGAACCCGGACCCCTTACGGACGAATGATCAGAGGCCAGCGCCTTAGACCACTGCGCCACTGGGGCGGCCATTCACAGCTTCTGGCGAGGCAGTGGAGTCGCCATGGTAATACATCGACAGTAGCGAATCAGTAGGATTCTCTCACAAAAGTTACTCAATATCAGGGCGTTATGATTTACCTTACATTTTCGTATCAAGGTGACGTACATTGCACTAATGTTTACCTCCCATTTTCGACTCGTCAAGCCTGTCAGTCAGATTACATTGAGAGCATCCTTTACTTTTATTGAATATGGGGATGTGGTATTGTTGGGGGGGGATTTTAACAGCAGGATGAATTTAAAAAGTGTCACTGTACGTTTGAGTGCACTAATCAATTTTTGAGATTTTGTGATGGCTTTCCATCGATATATCCGGTGATACGATCTTATACATGGACTACTGTGGATCTGGACTTTAGTACAAAGTGGCGTGTTATGACAGGGTGTATGTAACTAAAAATTTGCGATCCCTAAATCTTCCTAGTTGTACTTCAGATCATTGCTTGATATGTCTTCATTCGTTTGGGGGTGCTTGTTCGCTCTAAGGCATGTGCAGAGCTGCAGACCTAGATCAGCGCTGCTTAGAAAACTCCTTACGCGCAGGCATTACTGACACCCTGAATCATTCGGACCATCACCATTTAAATTTCAAGAATGCATTCGAACGTTGGATGTTCCTCAATAGCAGGATGATCTCCTTCTGTCGTGAGCTTTTCCTACGATAAAAATATTTCACATGATGGTTTCGCAAATCATCTGCATGAAGTGCTCTCATCTGTACCGCTGGATTCAGATGAATATTCGTATTATAATGTGCATCACTCACACTTGTAGAAGATGTCAGAGACAGAAGTATACCAAGCTACCCTGGTGGAGCCGTGGTCTAAGCTCTGGCTTTTGACTATTCGCCCGAGATGGGTCTGGGTTCGAATCCCGGTGAGGCATGGAGGTCGTGTTTGTCATACGGCACTGACTTTCTCCCTTTCCTGGAGCCAGTGGCTCTAAATTAAGGACGGGCGACTGCTTATAGTCCATTGAGTTGCTCACGGTGGTCGTTAAACCCCCAACAAGAAAAAAAAAGTATGCTGGACACTTCACCGTATTAAATTGACCGACCTAGTTGAAAATAAACCATTATCTACGTACTATTTCTGCATTACATTTTAATCGCAGCCAATCAAGGGATATTCTAGTGCTATGTACACCAAACAATCCATCAGAGTCACATACACAACAACTATTTGCACGTACGTGCGCGGTTTCTAGTGTGATTATTTATTTGATTTTGCGAATTGACCAAGATATAATAGTTTATACATCTCTTTCAAGACTTTCGAGGTTATTTGTTCAGACATGTTCCAGAGTAGGTCAGAAAATAACTGAACAAGAGGAGCAGAAGTGATTCGCTTCCTCAACCGTCGATCTGCACCAGAACCGGATCTTCTAACGTTAGGATTTTATTCAATATTTAACGCTTTGATTACTTCCATTCTTGAAGATTGTTTTAATGCATTACTTTCGGGTGTTGAATCAACTATAGTGTTTACAATTACTTACCTACGGCTTTTCTTTAAAAGGGAGATCTTTTATCCCTCTTGAACTGGCGCCCATTGAAAACTATCAGTTGAGATTTATAAGATCCTGGTTCATGTCTTAACTCTTTGCCTGAACACCTTACTTTCAGATCTAATTCATGAAGATCAGACATACGCTTTCACCAGGAAATCGATTGTTAGCAACATTAGAGGTCTGTATGGGCCTTATTTGGTAAGCCAGGCCCGGCTCAAGCCCGTGTGTTTAAGTCCCGGCCCTTCAATTGTAGCTATTATTTAGGCCCAGCCCTTCAATTGTAGCTATTATTTAGGCCCAGCCCTTCAATTGTAGCTATTATTTAGGCCCAGCCCGACCAGTCAATTGTAGCTATTATTTAGGCCAAGCCCAGCCCGGCCGGTGATGTGTCACTTTGTATTATTTTGTCTTTCTACTGCATTTTATTAAATTGTGAAAATTAAATAATGAAATGAGATATTGAAAATATTTAATTGAATGTAAGCCTAAAAATATTTACTAAACTTTGCCAATTAGGCCCCTTTTATGCAAGCGTTTCTTGCCGCGCGTTTCGGCGACGGCAAAAAACGTCCGTTCTGCAAAGCAATGGGGACAAGCTGGTCCTTTTATGCAATGACGTCGCGTTTTCTTGCGGTCGCGTCGTGAAAAACATGCCGTCGTGTTCTAGAGAACGCCGAGCAGCAAAAAGACGCTCAACTTTTCCAAGTACATGGTGGGGAGTGGGACTATTTATGCAGACGTCGCGTTTCCTGCCGTCGGCTTGTAATAAATCGGTATGAGGAAAGAATGCCCACGGAAAAAACGCCCACGGAAAAATTGCCCACGGAAAAATTGCCCACGGAAAAAACGCCCGCGGAAAAAACACCCACTTTTCGAAAATAGGAAAAAACGCCCACGGAAAAATCGCCCACAGACAAAATGCTCACGGGAAAAATATGTGATCGACTGATAAGTTTATATGTCTGTTATAAACGGTGTTCGGACAACTGGTCACAGACTGCTGGCCAAAAAACCGTTAGGGGTCATATAAAAATTGCGGTTTCTTGGCCACCTCACCTACATAACGCGAATATGGGAATGACGGAATGAAAACTTTTAGGAGGGCCTAAACGTTAGTTCTAATATTATTTTCTGCCTGAGTAATACCGCAATATTAATAATTTGATGTGTGAAATATTTTCTGCAAACCTTACAAATACGAGAGGAAAGTTCGGATTGCACTGATGAACTGTTTTAAGGGGCGGAATAAAAATTGCGTTCTGGGCTGCTCCGTGGCTACGTTTTCCCGAGATTGGTTATCTGACACACATAAAATATCCGTAATTTCGTATTTTCTTATTTACGATATTTTTCTAGAAACTACAACTAAACAAATTCTCTGCGAGTATGTGCAAACCCAGGAAACTTGTCGGGAGAGGGGGTGGGTGCTTAAAACCTAAAATATAAAGAATTTCTGGTCCGTTCGGGAGATTTCCAGCGTTTACAAGCTACAACTCGTCGAATTATCTGAGGGTATCTTCTGCCTCAGGAAACTAGTCAGGGAGGGGGGGGGATACCAAAATCGTAAAATATCAAGAATTTCTCTTCCGATCGGGAGATCTTCAGCATTTACAAACTGCAACTCGACAAATTTTCTTAGCGCATGTCCACTCTCTGGAAACCTGTCTGCGGGGGGGGGAGAGGTGATACCAAAAGTGTAGAATATGAACAATTTCGTCCGATCGGGAGATTCTCTGCAATTAGCAGCTACAACTCGACACATTATCTGAAGTCATGTGAATGATGAAACTCTCCGGGTCGGAAGAGAAATACTATATATTTTACACTTTTGGTATTAACCCACCTCCCCCTCCCCTCCGACAGGTTTGCTGAGTAGGCACGTGTCCTCAAATAATCTGTCGAGTTGTAGCTTGTAAATGCTGATAATCTCCCGATCGGATTAGAAACTCTTCATATGCACTCAGATAATCGGATTAGAAACTCTTCATATGCACTCAGATAATTTGCAGACTTGTAGTCTGAAAACCCTTAAATCTTTTGCTGAGATGTAGATCATAAACATTTGTTATAAAGAATTACATTAATTGAAAAAAATCAGAATACAGCAGCTGGTGAACAAGCATATACTGACCGCAACTCCGCATTATCCACGAGTGACTGTTTATCAGTCAAATTAAAAATGTAGCAACTATTGAAAAATATATATTCTATATGTATGGGTGTACAGATCCTTCTTGCTGACCACCGAACTGATTGTATGAAATCAGTCACCGAACAAGGCCGCTCCTTCTCTCTCTCTCTCTCTTTTCTACAGCGGGTAGGGGGAGCCATCTGCTTTTCGTCACAGTCGTTTGCTGTCCAGCTCCGCAGGTGCGAGATAGATAATTCAACGGAGCTCACAAAGCGACAAGACCCCACCCACCCCAAGAAACAAATCATATATGTCATCTAAATTTATCGGTTGCTTCGAAACTTGCGGCAGTATCAAGTTACTTCTTGCGCCCAGAACCAGAATTTGCCCCCCCCTCCCAGAGGTTGGTAATCTGAGTCATATAAAGTTTCCGTGATTTCGTCTTTTCTTAATTGCGATAATTAATGTAATTCTTTATAACAAATGTTTATGATCTACAACTCAGCAAACGATTTAAGGGTTTTCAAACTACAAGTCGCAAAATATCTGAGCGCACGTGCCTACTCAGCAAACCCGGAGGGGGGGGGGGGATATGATATTTGTGAAATATATAGAATTTCTTGTCCGATCGGGAGATTTTCAGCATTTACAAACTACAACTGGAGACATTATCTCCCGGCATGAACATACTGAGCAAACCTGTCGGGGGAGGGGTTAATTCCAAAAGTGTAGAATATGAAGAATTTTGTCCCTAATTTTTTGGTTCCTTTCTCTTCCGACCCGGAGATTTTCATCATTCACATGCCTTCAGATAATGTGTTGAGTTGCAGCTACTAATTTCTGAGAATCTCCCGATCGGACGAGAAATCGTTCATATTTTACACTTTTGGTATTACACCCCCCCCCAACCCCCGCCTCACCGACAGGTTTCCAGAGAGTGGACATGCGCTAAGAAAATTTGTCGAATTCTTGATATTTTACGATTTTGGTATCTCCCCCCCCCCGACTAGTTTCCTGAGGCAGCAGATACCCTCAGATAATTCGACGAGTTATAGCTTGTAAACGCTGGAAATCTCCCGATCGGACCAGAAATTCTTTATATTTTAGGTTTTAAGCACCCCCCTCCCCCGACAAGTTTCCTGGGTTTGCACATACTCTCAGAGAATTTGTTTAGTTGTAGTTTCTAGAAAAATACCGTAAATAAGAAAATACGAAATTACGGACATTTTATGTATGTCATATAACCAATCTCGGGGAGACGTAGCCACGGAGCAGCCCAGTACGCAATTTTTATACGGCCCCTTAAAATTTTTGTGGCCAATTCTCCACTTAGTCTTAGCTCCGAAAATCATGGAAATGTCTAAATTTCTTACTGAAAATGAAATATTAAAAAAAAAAAATTATCAACAATAGTTGCTGAAGTAGTGGGGAATATAGCCACACGAAATTTGTTTATGCAGAACAATTTTATGGCACTGAAATTGCAATGTGTCCAATTTTACGTACCCGCCACATGACAACACAAAATGGCACCACATTTTTAATTTTTTGGTCCCTACAAAATACATACACAACTTCTGCTGTGAGAATCGCAGTTCATTTTAGGTGTTTAAGTCGTGAGGAGTTGTTGATCCAAAGTGCATGTTGTTCGCAAATATAACAAACAGATGTCAGAACTACAGAGGTATTGATGTATAGCAGTTGGCTTGAAGACAACGGTGAATCATTAGTATGTTTTTAAATAAATGTTGCATAAGACTACCACTGCTTTCAGGCCAACACCATACAACCTCTACAGTTCATCAGTGCAATCTGAACTTTCCTCTCGTATTTGTAAGGTTTGCAGAAAATATTTTACGCATCAAATTATTAATATTGCGGTATTACTCAGGCAGAAAATAATATTAGGACTAACGTTTAGGCCCTTCTGAAAGTTTTCATTCCGTCATTCCCATATTCGCGTTATGTAGGTGAGGTGGCCAAGAAACCGCAATTTTTATATGACCCCTAACGGTGTTTTGGCCAGCAGTCTGTGACCAGTTGTCCGAACACCGTTTATAACAGACATATAAACTTATCAGTCGATCACATATTTTTCCCGTGAGCATTTTGTCTGTGGGCAATTTTTCCGTGGTCGTTTTTTCCTACTTTCGAAAAGTGGGCGTTTTTTCCGTGGGCGATTTTTCCGTGGGCGTTTTTTCCGTGGGCATTCTTTCATGCAATCAATAAATCAACCTCCCCCATCAGCAATCCAAGGGTCGCTGACAACCGGTCTGCAAAGTGTCCACTGTCCATCAGTGTTCATCGCCGTGGGATTACATTGTGCTAGTTGAAGCGACATTGTTATATTTTGTAAGAAATGGATGATGTTGAAACAGAACGTTTTATAGATGCTATGAAAAATAATACAGCAATTTGGAATTCATCATTGGAGGACTACAAAAATAAAAACCTGAAAAAAAAATAAGTGGATCGAAGTGTGCACTCTATTTAACCCGGAGTTCGAAGGATTGGATGTTAAAGAGAAATATAGTCTTGGTTAGTTCAAACTGTTATTATTATTGTTTAATCTTAATGTTATTTATTACTGGCTTTTAGCCCGTCGCTTTGCTGACGCTGTTTCAGATTTGAATTAAAAAAGGTACACTATTGCGAATGCTGCAACTGTACTTCTCTTTTAATTCATCCAGCGTTCGAGTACGATTTCGGTGCAAATTGCCAATGAAAATAATTGCTGTTTAAGGAATAGCTTTTTCATCTTTTACATGCAATGTGTATGTAAAAGGTGAGAGAGAAAAAATCCGGGAGAGTCAAATTACAGTTATCTTACTTGTGACCATAACATGTATAACGAAGATATTAGACACAATAAGAATAAAAAAAAATTAACATATCAGTTGGGGGTAGAAAACTCGAAAGTACCCAAGACGTGCATCACTGCAAATTTTTAAGCCTCAAGTGCCCCAGTGGTGTTGGAAAAAAAAAAGTTTTGCGTCTTTTACAGGAATTTTTACAAATTTGAACTGCCCTGGTAATGAAAATCGGAAATAAATCAAAATTTTTAATTGGAAAAGCAAAAATCAAAAATTTTGGGCATCATGTTCAAGTGTTTTGAAAGCACCCAGATTTTGAAAATTTTTGAAAACAATATTAAATTAATGAAATAACTGCTGAAAATGTTATTGTCTTCGACAACAGGTTGTGATATTTTGGGCTGATATCTATCTAACAGCCTTAAAATCTAGGTAGCATACAGACTTTTTGAAAAAAGTTAGTCTGCATTTTATTTCCAAACCTCAACGCCCGCGGGGGAGGGGGGGGGGATAAGGAGTCTTTTTCTATTCTCGTACTCCATGTTATTGTTATGTGCTTGTGCACCCATTGGATTTCTGGAAAGTCGGCGCCCATGGTCCGCAGTTTTATTCCAAAACAAAATGCAAAACATTAACAGGGTTCGCCAACGTAGAAAAACCCCGTGGGGTTTTTCAAGCTGGGCCCAGTTGAAAAAACACACCTAAAGGGCCACCTGGGTTTTCTCAAAATGGATTCCATTTTGTTTTGCTTCTGCAAATTTGTAAATTTAATGAGCACCCAATATAATTTTTTTTTCACAAGTAATAATAATATGAATGATGAGGTTTTCTCAGGGGCGGATTTCCGGCTAGGCGCATTAGGCGCGCGCCTAGGGCCTCGCTGTTTGAGGGGCCCCGAAAACATAATTGGATTTTCAGTTTTGGTTTTCACTGACCAAAGCAAATCAATTCTTAAAGCGACTACTTTGTATTGTCAATTGATATTTTACTATCTCATATTAATAATAACATATTTTTTCTTGCTGTTGTGATATTCCAAATTTTCGAGTTCTTATCGATGTACGTATTTTGAAAGTAACGGTTAAAATAATTTTGAGTTCCTTGTAGTGGTTGGTAAAGAAGGTATTCACGCTTCCCACACTTTTCATTGTTTAAGGCGAATTCTTAACTGAGCTGCTGTGCTATATAAATTTCTTTCATGCTACTTCCAGCCAAAGGAACACATCTATGTTGGAACCTTCCCACCTTCTTCCCGAGTTACGATGAGGAGTACTTGTAAAAATTTTTCTGATGATCGGGCGTGTTTGCTGTTAATAGTTTATTTCCTTCGTGGTAGGATAATCAATGAAGAAAGAAATATTTTTCACAGGATAACTCTTCTTAGGACAATCAAGTTCTTTCTCGAAGCTAATCCCTTTAAACCATCTTAAACCAAAAGAGTTATTATTATTTAGGCTGAAAGAATAAAGAAATTTGAGAACATCACACTATCTCATTTAATAGTGTTAAAAGTAATTTATATTGTATTGCAACAACATTTTCTCATTACTTTCTGCTCCCTTGGGTTAATACTGATAATTATCAAGTATTCTCACCTTTTCTATTCCTTAAATCGACTTAAAAGTAGCTTTTGAAAAAGCAATAAAAAGTTTCAACGATACTCTTACTCAAAAACCTGCAGTTCCTACTTTTCCATTTATAAACCGGATCTTTTGCATTTAATAGAGTCACTGGCAGCACTGACTACACAATCTGCCGTCGTTGAAGCGCGCGGCACGAAACGCCTGCATAAAAAGACAGGCAACGACGGCAAAAAACGCGGCGTTTTTTGCCGTCTGTAACACGTGCCGCAAAAAACGCCTGTATAAAAGCGCTCTTATTGAAGAATATAACCTTTGAGGAGCGAGAGAGAGAGAGAGAACAAAAAAGATTAAGCTCGTTCAAAATCTCCCTTTCTTTGAATTAGCTAGCGGTAACACTGCAAAAGTCAATCCCTATACGGATTAGGGACAGAAGAAACAATGTCGTCCCACTCTCTCACACAAACGCGCGCACACACCCCACCCCACTGCAGACACCTTCCAGTCCCCCACAACACACACACTCGCTGGGGGCCGAATCTTTTGTGTAATCAACAAGCCCAAAAGTGTTTTTATCATCTTAATACCTACAGATGGCAAAAACGCTGAGTGCCTCTCCTGGTCTCTGTGATTACGTCCTGGGCTGTGTCATGGAAGTAAGTAAAACCAGCGAAACAACTAAACAGACCGGGAAATCGGGAAACACGACTTTTTCTGTCTTTACCATTGGGTTGAAAAGAGTGGGTTGACTTGGCCCGGCCAGGCATGGTGCTTTGTTTTCTAAACTAAAAAGAGCCCAGCCCGTGCAGACCTATAAGCAACATATCGACCATTTGTGACCTTATTCACTTGGCGAATGTCAACAATAGGAAGCTGGTACTTCTGTTAGTGGATCAGCAAAACGCTTTTGATCGGATCTCTCATATCTTCATACGGTTCTTGCACAATATAGTTTATCATCTAGATTCCGCATGTTACTTAAACTTTGTAGTCTTTGGAGGTTAGGACTAGATGCGGGTCAACAATTGCGATTCCTGTGCCAATTCAGAGAGGGGTACGACAGGGTTGCCCAGTCTTTTCATTCGCACCTCTGCGAGTTGCACACGTTGTGCTCACTGTGTTTAATTGGTATTTCTCTAGTGAATCTATACGTGTGACAGTCTGTTATAACGAAGTAAATTTCTCCGTCATTTTTATCCGCGCCAGGATTCGAACCCGGGTCCACTCATTCCGGAATAAGTTGCTCTACCAGTTGAGCTATGCGGACATTTTATTCTGATTCCTATCTGCCTTTATGTCGTGTGCGTCGTTCTGGCAGGTACGTCACATCTCCTGGTACGTTACACTGTCAATGTGCGTTTGAATGTAGTCTGCTATATTATACGTACAGTTGTTTTTTTCCCTCTTTCTTTCTCCTCGTACGGTGTTTCCATGGGGTCTATTAAGTCATAATCTTTTTTATAAGACGATCGTGAAGTGCTTATACAGTTTGTGATCCACATTCTTTTGGAGCGTATGTTTTTGAATAATATAACCATGGAGTGCTTATTTGAAGGTGTGTAAATAAGTGTCATGTAACTACAAATTTTCGGCTCTTAAGCAAAATTATAAAAATGCTCCCCCACCCTCCCGCTCTATTTGTAAATCTAACAAAGAAAATCAAAATACATACCTTTAACTTGTAAAGATATTTATCGTATTAACAAAAAAAAAAAATCTTATAATTTTATAGAAAGATTATAGATACTCAAATGAAAAAAATCTTCATTTTCGAGGTTAAAAGTGAAGTAATTCTCAATCGGAACCGATCTAGAGTCTAAAAGTATCCAAGCAACTAAGGCTTGGGTACGGTAAAAGGCAGAACAAACACAATACACGTAGATACAACACCCGTACCCAGTACATATAGGTGCAACACCCGTATTCCGTACCCAGTCGAGGAAGAGGTTGGACCCTGATCATTCGTCCGGGTGGACTTGGATAAAGTATGAGCGGTATGTTTGTCTTATGGCATTGGCTCTCTCCTCTTCATAGAATTAGTGGCCCGAAATTAGAGACGGAACTCTGCTTACAGCCGTTAGAGTTGCTCATGGTGGTCGTAAATACCCACCACCACCCACACCAGAAGTCTCTTAAACCAGTGGCATAACTTACATGAGTCATCTGCTTCCGGGCCCCGGAAATTCTCAAGGCCCCTCTGGACTTCATATAAGGTCCTAATTGAATATTAGTTTTTACCATTCTTATTTTTTTCATAGTGGCAATTTCTAAAAATATAGCTAGAGGACAGCGTGAGTGTTTTTTTTTTTAAGGTCGCCAATACTGCGAAAGAAACCTTAAACACTCCCAATAGCAATTTCAACGACAACTTTTTTGTTGTTTGGAGGTTTAACGACAACCGTGAACAACTCGATGAGTTATGAGCAGTCGCCCGCCCCTAATTTTGGGACACTGGTTCCAGGGGAGGGTGAGAGCCAGTGCCGTAAGACAAACACAACATCCATGCCGAACAGGGATTAAAACCTAGGCCCATCTCCGACGAATGGCCACAAGCGAGCGCTTAGAACACTGCGCCACCGAGGGAGGGGGGCGACATCCACACTTCATTTTAGTGTTCATAGATCTGTACAAAGCTAACGGACAAATCTCCGGCTGCCGTGCAGCATCAAGATAAACTTTCTCAACATTAACCTTGGTTTCCGATACAGTAAATACTGATATTTTCACAAATCGTGTGCATGTTGAAATAATGCAGCAGTACATCCGCAAAATTTGAACAGACTAAAATGAAAATGCACAAGCCACACCGGTGGCGCAGTGGTCTAAGCGCTGGTTCATGACCATTCTTCCGTGAAGAGGTCCGGGTTCGAATCCCGGTGAGGCATGGATGTTGTGTTTGTCTTACGGCACTGGTTCTCTCCCTTCCCCGGAACCCTAAATTAGGGACGGGAGACTGCTTATGGCCCATTGAGTACCTCACGGTGGTCGTTAAAATTTCAATCAAACGAAAAACAGAATTAGATACACACACATGTTTTGTCTTCGTCGTTGATAATGAGTAGTAGGACTGCAATTTGCCTCCTGTAAGGCTAATATGTCGATATGCAATGGTATTACATCCTCAAAAGTAAGGGAATTTGACATATGTTTAGTGGTTGCAATGACTGACTTTTAAACGTATGCTTTAAACCAGAGGAACTAAAAAAGACACATTAGATTGGTATATACAAGGATTTCTAATTTAAAAAAAAGGGGGAAATTATTAAGTTATGGTGGAAGATACTTCAGAAGGTAAACTGAGGAAATCATGCAAATGCTAACGTTTATTGACAACTGTACTATAAGCTAATAAAAATACTACTAGTTACAAATTAAAAATTCATATATATTCTATTCTATTATATTATATACCGATGAGTCATTACATTATGACCACCTACGTAATAAGCTGTAGGACCCCTTTTCCCGCAAAACAGCGGTCACTCGGCGAGACATTGACTCGATGAGGTAGCGATAGGTATTCTGGGGTATCTGGTACCATAATGTCAACAGCAGGTCCTCCAGTTCCCGTACATTTCGGGGTGGTGGTGATTTAGCGCGAATCCGCTTTTCCAAGTCGAACCACAAATGTTCAATTGGGTTCATGTCAGGTGAATTTGGAGGCCAGTGCGTTAACAGAAAGTCACCATCATGTTCCTCGAACCACTCCTTGATGATTCTGGCAGTGTGGCATGGCGCATTATCTGTTGATAATGGCCATCACCAGCAGGGAACACAGTTGCCATGAATGGGTGAACTTGGTCCGCAACGATGTCCCGATACCTGACAGCTGTCAAGGATTGTGCTATTGGGATAATGGGGCCTAAAGTGTCCCAAGAAAACATTGCCCACAGCATAACACCGCCGCCGGCCAATTTCCGCCCAACAGTGCATCCAGGTGCCATAGCCTCCGTTGGTAATCGGCGTATCCGTGCTCGGCCGTCTACGTGATGCACCAGGAATCTTGATTCGTCAGACCAGGTCACTTTCTTCCAATCATCCACGGTCCAATCTCGATGATCTTGGGCACATTTCATGCTTTGTTGGTGATGACGTGCAGTGAGCATAGGAACCCTACGCAGGCCCATGCGTAGAAGGCTGCCATAAACTGTGTGCTGTGACACCTTGCCCTGATCACCACTGTTGTAGCTGCTGGTGATTTGTCGCACTGTGGCCCTGCGGTCGCTGTGAACAATGCGCGACAGTATCCGCTGCCCTCTGGCATCAATGAGCTGCGGACGACACTCGGCTGGACGACGGTTCGTCGTTTGGCCATCTGTGCACCACTTTTGATACGTACTCACTACAGCGGCACGTGAACAACCTACAAGCCCCGCCGTTTCCGAGGTCGTAGTTCCGAGGTGCCGTGTCATCAAAATTTGTCCTTTATCAAACTCCGATAAATCGACAGCTTTTCGCATTCTGACTCCGAAACACTCAACTAACCGAAAGCCGGTGCTCCGGTTGTATATATACTGCTCTGCGAACTTCATCTGCTTCACCGTTCGGTCTAGACTAGAAGTCTGCACCAGAGATGGAAACGGGTCAACGGGTCGACAATTTCTAGCGGGTCTAACAGGTCAGATCAAGATGTTCCTGACCCGATTTCGACCGGGTTTTATTTCCGTTTTATCTTTGAAAAGCTAAAAAAAATTATTTTCGAAGAAAAATGTGCACTGTGGAATTTTGTGCTTGATACTGGTGTCCACGGACTGAAAAATGATTTGTCATGCAATTTGAAGGAAGAGTGTCCTAAGAAGGAAAAGTGTAACTTCTTTCTGAGGGGCAATGATGAAAACAACATCCACATTTTAGAAACTTTCAACTCCTCCTAAACTTGTGAAAATTAGTGTGGCTGTGAAACATATTGTGAAGCTTGATATGTTATCAAAAAAACAACAATGTGCTTAATTCAAAATTTTTGACTGTAGCGGCATCAAAATTAAGTGGGACAGCCTTAACATTATTGCGGAGGGACTTTTAGTCTCTCGCAGATGTGTTTGAAAACATGTGTAAAACAGGTAGATTGTGTCTTGCAAATGAAGGACGACAGTTTCAGTACTTCCTGTAAGCAAGTGAGTAAATTATACGTTAACGTTTCTATAATTCATTTGTTTGATTTTCATATAACCTAAGATACCCACTGTGGAGGGACTTTTTAAACGCCCTGTATATTGTATATACGGTCTGCACGGGCCTTATTTGGTGAGCACGGCCCAGCTCAAGCCCGTGCGTTTAAGGCCCGGCCCATGATGTACCATTTTGTATTATTGTGCCCTTCTGTTGTATTTTATTAAATTGTGAAAATTAAATAATGTAATGAGATATTATTGAAAATATTTAGTTGAATGTAAGCCTAAAAATAAGATAAAAGGTGAGTTCCAATGTTTTCCTAAACTTTGGCAATCATCGAAGATTATAACTTTTAGAGAGAGAGAGAGAGGAATTAAGCGCGTTCAAAATATCTCTCTTTCTCTGAACTAGCAAGCGGTAGCACTGCAAAAGTCAATCCCTATACGGATTAGGGACAGTAGAAACAATCAGTGTTGTCCCACTCTCTCACACAAACGCACACACACCCCACCTCACTGCAACACCTCTCAGTCCCCTACAACACACACACACTCGCTCGGGGTCGAATAATTTTTTTGTAAACAAGCCCCAAAGTGTTTTTACCATAATAATGCCTATGGATGGTAAAAACACTGTGAGTGCCTCTCCTCGCCTCTGTGATTACGCCCTGAGCTACGTCACGGAAGTAAGTAAATCCAGCAAACCAATTAAACAGACCAGGAAATCGGGAAACACGACTTTTTTCTTTCTTTATACCATTGCGATAAAAAGAATGGGTCGATTTGACCTGGCCGTAGTATAACGAAGTAAATTTCTCCGTCATTTCTGTCCACGGCAGGATTCGAACCCGGATCCCCTCATTCCGGAATAAGTCACTCTACCAATTGAGCTACGCGGACTTTTGTTCTGACTACTATCTGCCTTTATGTCGTGTGCGTCCTGCTGGCAGGTACGTCACATCTCCCCCTCCCCGAAAGAGGGCCGGGAGCATGGCCCACGGGTCAGCCGTGACCATGAATCGTTGCAGGCAGCCATCCCGGCGTAGACCAAAAATGACGGAGAAATTTACTTCGTTATAGTAGGTGTCTGGGAAAAAGCCCGGCTCGGCCCATTGATTTGTTCTTTAAACTAAAAAAGTTTGACCCGGCCCGTGCAGACCTCTAGTCTAGACTTCTAAATCAGAAATAAAAAAATGAGAGGTACTTCTTTTAAGGTAAACTACGTGAGTGTAAATAACTGACAATACAAGTTTCGAAACAAACGATAAACATCCAACTTTATTAGACTAGAAAATGTTCACATCTTTTATTCACAATTCTCGTTCATGCAGTGGAAGTTGTGGATAATACTGAAACGACTTTTGGAATTTTTAAACTTCCATGAATTTGAATGGGTTAAACAAAAAAAAAAAAAAAAAAACTTTAAAATTATGTCACCAATTCTCTTCAGTGTTTCAGAATTCAAAAGTTCCTTATTAATCGTGAAAGAGCAACTCCTGATAGCCCAATAATAGATTCTTCTAAAAGAGATGGTGGGATTGCACGCAAATTTGGCAGAACAAGCAGAGTTCGTCCAAAAGCTCCAGGCATCTGGGATCGAACTCGAGTCATATACTGTTCTAGAGCTGTTTGAGCTTGTTCTAGCATGGTTTCCACTTGCGCTTCTGCCAGCAGTGGTCGACTACAATCTGTAGGAGAAATAAAACACACGATCAATTTTACCCAAAGGCATTTAGTAATTATTTATTTATATACACTGCTCGACATAGAAAATGCCACACGATGAAGGAATGCACGAAATGACATGAAACTTCCCACACATATAGACAAGTAGGTGGAAAAGTAGTGATTCCATTTTGGAACGATTACACGAATGCCACGGGAGAGGGGACAGTATAATGTGACTTGAATCAGTAGGTCGTATGACCGCCATGCTGGGCTATACATTCGGCAACACGGCTAACATCGAATGGAAAAGTCCCCGGATGGTGTCCTGAGGTATCGCTTGGCATTCGTCGTTGACCAGTATCCACAAGTCTTCAACATTGCGAGGGGGACGTTCAGAGGCGTAAAGTCGTCTGACTGTGACGTCCCACACGTTCTCTATTGGGGAGAAGTCTGGGGATGCTCTGGTCAGGGAAGCACCTGGACACCTTGTAGGTACTGTTTACTGATGTTGGCAGTATGTGGGCGGGAATTAAATTGTTGACACTGGGCTTCAAAGATACAGCGGAAATGCGGCAACAAAACAGGCTGTAGCACCTCATCAACGTGCTGTCATTGTACCCACTGTGCTACGAGCGGTGAACGGCTATTAAGCTGATAGTCCCCCAAACCACGACGCTCATGGATGGCAGTAGATTGAGAATCTGGAGACCACGCTAGTCTCCAGATTCTCAATCGGAGATCGTCGGCGTTGAGACAGAAGCGAGATTCGTCGCTGAGCACGAGATGGTACCATTTGCCCCGCCACGCATGTCTGATGTGGCCCCACTGCAGCCATGTGTGATGATGTGCTACTGTGAGTAGACTCTCAATCGGCGATCTTAGGCGCTTAGACAGAAGTGAGACTCGTCACTGGGTACGGCATGGTCCCATTCTTCCCGCCACACATGTCTTTTACGGCAACCTTGCACAACGATGTGCTGCTATGAGCAGCAGTCGTCGCAACGACTGGCGAAAACGCAAACTGCCGCAGCCAATATGAGATTCATATAGTTCGTGTCAATAAGAAAATGAAAAGACTGCTTGTACATCTCGTTGAATGTCGTCCGCTGTGTGACTTGCGGCGATCGAGGCGTTTGGATGTCCGCCCTTCGTGCACCAGTCCCAGTACGGTGACGAATGTTACCTTCCTCCAACTAGTGTCGTTACATGGGTGACAGTTGTTGCATCCTGGTGCATTTCCGCCGCGATGCGAAGCACGGACCAACGAGCCGTACGTAGCGCTATGATGACGCCTTTATTAAAGGTGTCTGTGTTGGAAGGATTCCCGATGACGTCGTCCAGGCATTCTCACTCCTGACACGTGCTTTTGCCACCAAGATCACTCCTACGTAGTGGTCCACACTCCCCAGTTTAGGACGGCCAAGCTTAGCTACTCTGAGAAGTTTTCAATTCAATTCAATTTGAAAATGAGGAACATAAGTTTGCTGTCTGTAGTACTATAAGTTAAAACAAATCCCTAAAACTGCAAATAAAACTCAATTTATTTACAATTTTAAAACCTATTTACATAGATAGCTATAACTTGGCAACTTCTTGTTCTAAACAAACTAGGGTTAAGCATTCTTTGAAGTACGAGCGTGATCAACTGCTAGAACTAGCTCGTAACCCTAACCTGTCTATACTAAGCGCAGATAAATCTCACCAGCTTATTATTATGAATCGAAAAGACTACCATGATAAAATGAATCAAGCAATAAATTCGGTTCCACATCGAACCCTTAAGTCGGACCCCACCGCAGCTACCATTTCTGATCTCACTAAACTGAGAAATTCTGGGTTTCTGCCATCATCTATCTTTACTAGGATGAAACCTCCTGCTGGCCCAAGGGTACCTGAGGCATTCGGCAAACTCAAGACTCATAAACCGGATCACCCACTAAGATTGCTGGTCTCAGGGTACGCTAGCCCAACTCGTCCATTAGAAGCAACCTTAGCTTCATACTTGAAACCCCTCATAATGAATTCCTCAGTATCTATCAAAAGCACTACACAGGCTCTCGACCGTATTAAGGCTTTTAACTCTTTTGGAACTAATTTTATTATGGCATCTCTAGATGTATTGTCATTATTTCCAAATGTACCCCTTTCTTCTGTCCATTCTATTATTTTTGAAAAATTATCTCAAAACAACTATCTCCCCACTTGAAATTGATGCTATCTTATCCGCCCTTAAACTTCTTGCCAAAACGTTCCTATTTTAAATTCAATGACCAGTTTTTTTATCAAACAGAAGGTGCTCCTATGGGGTCCCCCTTATCCCCCATTTCAGCCGAGATCCTGTTGCAGTCTATAGAGGAGACTGTCTTGGCGAGTTTTTCTGTCCAACTTTTACTTCTGATGAGGTAGTGGATACATGTTAGTGTTATGGCCTTATTCTTTCTCTCTCTTGAATCAATTTACTGAGTGTCTGTCTTTTCAATATCCAACCATCTCCTTCACCCAGGAACTTGAAGTTGAGGGAAAACTTCCTTTTCTTGATATTTTATTAACAAGACATTTAACCTCTAATCAACTTCAGTACTCAGTTTACAGAAAACCTACGTTTATTCCCTGCATTATTCCTTTCGCTTCTGCTCACCCTCTGGAACATAAATCTTCTGCTCTTCGATTTTTGATTAAAAGAGCCCTTACCCATTCTTCATCCCGCAAGATTCGCATTGATGAATTAAATAAGATTCAAGCTTTAACCCGGGAGTTCGGATTCGCGACCTCTCTCTTTCACAGGTTACTCAGTAAGTTTTCTAGACTACGAGTTACCACTTTGGTTTATGAAGCTCCTCTGTCTAAATTTGTTGGTAAATTACATTTTATTCCACATATTGTTCCTTACTTGAAAAAAGTCTGTCAACGACATAATTCATCCTTTGGAATCTGTACCCGAAATATCTTCTCACTAGTTCGTAGGGACCGGGATAAAGTCAATATGTTTAACAAACCGGGGGTCTACTCCATACCTCTGACCTCAGAGGACCCAAACCGTGACTCTAAGGTTTACATCGGTTCGACACTTCGATCGTTAAATATAAGACTGAAGGAGCACCAATATTCTCTACGAAGTGGAAACGACACCACAGCCCTCACCGTTGCAGTCAACCAGGAAGGCTACAAACCGGACTGGCAAAATGCTAAAGTTTTAAACTCCTCTGTTAACAAGAATACCATTTTTCTCTCGGAAAGCCTGTTTATTTTTAAATATTACGATGTCTGCTGTAATACGGACTTTCCGATTTCAGTCCCAAGACCTTGGAGACAGATGATCACTCTCCCCATGACACACTTAGAAGGTGAGACTGGTTACTTGAACGTGTTCTGTATTTGTTTTTGGACTTTAATTACTTCTTTTTTCTTAATGTAAATGGCATCACTTGTATAATTTTTATGACGTATATCACCTTAGTCACGAATACTATAGTATATAGTCGTTGCCTCTATGTGTTCCGGGGCTTTTGGGCTTGAAAATGGGACCATGCGAGCCCCGAAAGTGCTAGCTATGTAAATCGGTTTTTAAAATTGTAAATAAATTGAGTTTTATTTGGCAGCTTTAGGGATTTGTTTTAACTTATCGTACTACAGACAGCAAACTTATGTTCCTCATTTTTATCTATCAAGTACGAAATCTTCATATTCAGTCAATTCAATTTATTTAGCTGCCACATGAAGACGAAATACAATGTAATACAACAACAGTGTAAGTAACTGTACCAGCAAGGGAGATCAGGGAAAAGACCACAAAAGAGGTACCTGACAAAGCCGCGATCTCCCTATACAAATGTAAGCAAGTCAGAGTTATACATCAAGGCGTGGCACATAACATTCAAAGGAATTAGTTAAAATTAGTATTAGTCAAATTGCGCCCCATCCTACTTCTACCCCCCCCCAACCCTCCCCACCTCCTTACTACTTTACCTTCCTGTCCCCATTTTCCTAATGTACCCCCAAACCAACCCCTGAGTCGCTTCTCCCCCCCCCCTCCTTTTTTTTTTTTTTTTTTTTTTTTTTACAATTACCATTTCAATTTTTCCTATTCCTTCAATTCCCTTTTTTACATTCTTGGTAGTCCCGGAATGTAAATTTTTAATTTATTTTTAAATAGATGGAGATTATTTATTATTGTAAGATCATGAGGTAGAGAATTCCAAAATTGAGGCCCAGCATAATTTAGTGACTGTTTAACATACTGACTGAGTCCTGGGAAAAATTGGTCTGAGTTGAGATCTACCTCTATTATTATAGTCATGGGTAGGTAAAGAAATTTCAATTAATGTATGATCTACATCATTTTTTATTCTCCTGTACATGGCTTTTCCCAAATTGTAATTATATAATTGTTTTACTGTTAATATGTTATATTTATTTGGCTCAACGCGTATGTATATAGGTCAGTCCATTAGTGTAAAGTGATTCATATCAGAATTATGTTTTCATTCTAAGAGTCTAACAGTGGCGTATATTCGAGGCTAGCTAGGCTAGTTGCGAAGCCCAGAGAATGCACAAATAAAACTGAATTAAATATACACAAATAAAAGTCAATTGTCAACGGTATTAAAATATGTCGACGCTTTCGCTGCGAAAAAAACAACAAAAAAAAACACACATGCGGATTCGCTTTTTTGACTCAGTCTGGCGAACGAAAACCAACGGCATAACGCAAGTCTTCGCAATTCTGATGAGAAAACTTTCCTTACAATCGCCTGCTAGCGTTTCCATGACAACATGAATCAGCTGGTAGAGGGGAATAGGCCATTGCTTTGGGAAACAGTTCGCTGTGAATATTGTAGACTTTTTTTTTTGATTGGAGGTTTAACGACCACCGTGAGCAACTCAATGGGCTATAAGCAGTCGCCCGTCCCTAATTTAGGGTCACTGGTTCCAGGGAAGGGAGAGAGCCAGTGCCGTAAGACAAACACAACATCCATGCCTCACCGGGATTCGAACCCGGACCCCGTTCGGACGAATGATCAGAGGCCATCGCTTAGACCACTGCGCCACCGGGGCAGCAGTGTGGACTTGGACTATCTCAGTCAGGCACTCGCATACTCCCACCCATAAGTGTTTTGCGAGAGTTGTTTCAGTTTTTGTGAAGTATCAGTGAATTAAAATCAGAGATATTATATCTTAAATTCGTGGCTTTGTTGGATTCGAACTGTTTTAATAAATTTTGTGAAAGCTTCCCTGAACATCTACTGTCAGAACTTAAAGAACTCTATGCTTCAAATTTTGATGCAGCTCGACTAAAAAATGAAAAAGTGTTTTATTCCTTTGAATACAAAAACAAATCAGTAAGAGACATTACGTGCTACATAAAGTTGAATACATTGGACATAGTGTTCTGTGAGGTGTACAAATTAGCAGACCTCATATTAAACTTTCCATCAACAACTGTAACTGCCAAAAAAAGTTTTTCAGTATTAAAAATAATCAAGATATATCTTAGAGCCACACAAGGACATGCACATTCGAAAAACTTGGCTGTTTTGTCAATAGAGAAAAACATTCTTTTTAAATATGAAAAAGTACTCAGAAGAAACATTTTATGAAAACGTAAGAATGGAGTTCATGTACAAATAAAGTATTCAGAAGAAGAATAGAGTTCATGTGCAAATAAAGTATTCAGAAGAAGAATGGAGTTCATGTGCAAATAAAGTATTCAGAAGAAGAATGGAGTCCATGTACAAATATGTTTTCAAATCCTAATCCTCATAATTATTTGGTATCATGTTAGCAATGGCATGCACCTAAGATTTAGAAAAAAGTTACTTCTATTACTTAACAATTAAAAATTAAACTTCGCAATTAAAAAAAACAGTACTGGGGGAGGGGAGGGGATAGCCCATGTCTCAGACCCAAGATACGCCACTGGAGTCTAATATATTTATTTTGTAATGTCTGAAGTTTCTTAAAATTAGTGTTAGTTGTTTGTCCCCAAGACAGAATGCAATAATTTAAATGTGATTGTACCAAAGAATAATATAGAAGTTTTAGAGTTGAAACTGATAAGTTAGTAAGAACACGACTGACAATCCCAATACTTGATGACACTTTATTCATTAAGTAGTTGGTATGGTTATTAAGTTAGACTGTAATTTTATCCCTAGATAAGTGAAGTTCGTTACTATTTCTATTGTCTTATCATCTAATAGTATAGAATTAGGAGGTGTTAGATTTATCTGACGATTTGTAAATACTGTATAATAATTGCCTTGTTTTTTTTTAAGATTTACCACAAGCTCATTTGAAATCAACCAATTGAAGTATTTTAATAATTCAAGATTACATCTGTTAATAATGTCAGAGATGTCTGACCCAGTGAAAAGAATAGTAATATCATCAGCATAAAGAATAATGTGTGCATTAGATAATACTTAGAATAAGTCATTAATATAAATATTAAACAAGATCGGACCCAAAATAGATGAGGCCCATTTATCTCCCTCTCCTATCACGTGATTGGTTCGCAACTGCAATCACCTACACAATCCAACTGCCAAGACACCCACCCACCAATTTCCATGGCGCTCGGACAGATATTCCTGTTGTGGCATTTTCTACACCACGAGGGATCCCCTCGCTCTCTCTTTTGGGGGTGAGGGGGGCTATCGCGCTCCCTCCCTTTTCAGATAGGGCAAAAAAGTCAATTACAAACTTGTTCAGCGAGGCAAAAATAGTACATAAATGTTTTTGTCTCATAACAAAAAGATGAAAGGGGACTCTCCAAATGCGAAAAAAGCGGAAAGCTCTCTGAGTCACTGTGTCCGGGTAGTGACAGCCACCGCTCACGTGGTGTGGCATTTGGTGTGGCATTTGGGGGAACCAGGCCAAAGCGGGACGACACGGATATTTTGGCATAGGTATTTACACATCCCCACAGCAGCACAAATGAAGTTGCCCGGGAAAGTGGATTAAGCCAACAGCGTGTACTAAAAATTTTGCACAGGAACTATTTGCACCCATATTCGTTTCATTCGCCGCAGGCACTGTGAAAAGACTTGACTGTGGCTTGGAGACGCGGAGAAAAGACTTGATTGTTGTAATGTCATGTTGAATGCTTTAGAAAGGACCCAGAGTTTCTGTCAAACATTTTATGGACAGATGAGTCACGCTTCACACGAGATGGCGTTGTAAATACGCAAAATGTACACTACTGGACACAGGAAAATCCCTATTGGACGAGAGACACACACCATCAAGTGAGGTGGTTCACCAACGTTTGGTGTGGCATTTGGGGAACCAGCTTGTAGGGCTTTTCTTTTACAACGCAATTCTGAATGGTGAACGATATTTACATTTCCTTCAAACGGACCTAAAGGATTTCCTGGACGATGTACCATTACAAATTTTCTTGAACATGTGATACTAGTATGATGGGGCACCACCACATAGGAATGCACACGTATCAAGATGGCTAAACCACGTGTTTGACCGGAGATGAAGAGGACCAGGAGGTTCTGTAGCATGGCCTCCACGCTCACCAGACCTTAGCCCTTTGGACTTTTTCCTTTAGGGCCATCTTAAACCACAGGTGTATGCAACACCACCTCTAAATGTAGCAGATCTGCAACAACGTATAACATCCGTCTATGTCTCTGTTGATGGGGATATGCTGCAACGCATGCACGGTCAGCTCGTAGAACGCTTGTATATAGTCGTGCATCGTTGCTGAAAGGAAACATTCTGAGTATGCAAACATGTAAATTGTATTTTCTAAATTAATAAAATCTCTACATTATTATGCATTCACATCTTGTAGTTTTGTCTAAATACTCGATTGTTGCTTCCGGATGTTGTGATTTCCTTGGGGCCACATTCCCGGTCCCCTTCCATCTTCTGTTGTGGGACAAAAACTTTTATGTAGTATCTTTGCCTCGCTGAACAATTTTAGTTAATTGACTTTTTTGCCCTATCTGTAAATGGGGGCGCGATAGCCCCTTCACCCTATAAAAAGGGGGTCGAGGGGATCCCTCGTGGTGTTATTGTATGCGCCATAGGGGGTTTCCTATACAACTGCACAAGAAGTAAATCGCTAACTGCCATAGTTCGTGAGATATTGGCCTGATCAAGGACTTTCCTTGTAACCCTGTATTTTACAAACGGAGAAATTAATATGTTCATTCATGGTCAAAGCAACAGAAATAAAAACATTGATTTTTTTTCTTTTGTAATTCCAATTTGTCTTTTCCTGCAATCCAAGACAGTGGTCCGCACATATTTTAGATCCCTGTTCAATCTTAAAAAAATTTCGAGGACTCCCAAATGTCAACAAGTTTTTCTGCTCTAATTCTCTAGTAATAATGAACAATACCTACCGAAGCGTCTATTTGAAATTCTGTACATTACGTGAATTGATGAAATTCCGTAGATTTGAAATTCTGTATACGTAACCGGAATAAATGCATTTGAAATGAATAATACTCGTTCTTGAATTCTTTAAAAAGTTTGAACGTTACACAAATACACACTGCGACAAAACGTAATGAGGCTGTCGGGCTTACGAGGCGCAAAACACTGGGTTTGACTTGCCGAGCCATCGTACCCAAAAAGTATCATTGACCTTTCTCCCGTGTTTCGAAGAGATAGCTTTTATTTATACTGACACAAATACTCATGACACTTTTCCAACTCACACACGTGTGTTTTGCAGAGTTCCAATCTACAACTAGAGTCATAATTCAAATTACGGGGGTCCTAACAAGAGCTCATCACAGTGTCCATTTTTGAGAAAAGTATGAAGTAACGGAGAAAACTTACCTTATTGCCGTTCAGTGTACTCCCTCCGCTGTTAATGACGGCTTGCCAGCGGTGAGGTAGGTCCTGGATGTCCCGTAGTACGCTATCTTTTTTCAGCTGTCGTATTAATCGGGCCACGTCCAATGACAGTTCGTCCAGCGATTCGTAGGGGATGCCACGGAGCCGATTTTTTAACTTTGGGAAAAGATCAAAGTCAGGTGGACTGAGATCAGGGCTGCATGGTAGGTGGGATAAAATTTTCCAACCATATTTCTACAAAAGCCCCCTGAACCGACGCTACACCATGACAAGATGTGTTGTCATGTAACAAGATCGCTTCCGCTTCCAACAAGTTGGGGCGATTTTGACGAATTTTCGGTCTCAACTTTGTCCTCAGAAAGTCCCGATAATATTGTGCGTTGACATTTTGCCCTACCGGCACTCGATCAGAGACCACGACACCTTGGGCATCGTACGCAAAAATTCATCATTTGCTTCACTTTGGATTGTTGTCGACGACACTTTGAGGGGCGTGGGGAACTTGGATGCCTCCATTCCGCTGATTGTGTCTTCAGCTGCGGCTCAAAATTACGGGTCCAAGTCTCATCAATTGCGACAATTTCGTTCAGGAAGATGTTGCTCTCCCTTTTGAACCTGTGGAGGTGCATGAATCCTGTGCGATGCTCACTCTGGCTGCCTTCTGCTCGGGGGTGAGTTGATGGGGCACCCAGCGCACGGCAATTTTTAATTTTCCCAGTGAATCGGTCAAAATCCGGTGAACAGACATGGTGGATAAATTTGCCCGATGAGCAATCTCTTCGACTGTCAAACGGCAATTTTCGAGAAGCGCTGCCAGATGTTTTGTCTGTCGCCGTTTTAGGTCGGCCTGAGCGGTGATCATTTTCAATGCTGCTTCGGCCCTCCCGAAAGCGCAATGCCCAGCGAGAAATTGTGCTCCGATCAAGAGTTCCTTCCCCACAAACTTCTTGCAACGCAGTGTGGATCTGTATCGGAGTTTTCCCCCGCAGAATTTCAGGTTTCACGTACGAGTACTGGCCTAACGCTGTGACTCGACATGAAGAGCTGCACGCTTCCATTTCCAAAGCCTCCCACGTTCACACAGCAAATGATAGCGCGTCGTTCTGACACCACTGCGTTGCCGAGAGTTCGACCTTGACATGACGCAATCATTTCCCCGATTGCATCATCCGCTTCCGTTTCAGATTAACGTGAGCAGAACTTTTGTTATGACCCTCGTACGCAAAATGTGGACAAGGAGAATATTTTCTTGTCTTCCTCAAAATAATGTCCAAGGGACCAGATGCAGTTTTTGCTATCATACAAGTTTTGGAAATACTTGGAACATTCGTCTGCTGTGATAGTGTTTAGTTCTACTATCACGTTCTTCTAAATGTCATAAACACTATCAAATCGGCGTCATTTCGATTTCTTGTCTCCAGCGGGCATTTTTATGGAAAGCATAAAAATAACTTCAACATCAAACAGAAGTCGTCACTCTTTCCACGTTTATAAGTGAGTCACGGAAAAATTTTCATCGGTCGCCACTGGGGAAACCAGGGTCTTCCAGTTACGCGCCGGACATGCTACCACTGCACCACAGCGTCCTCGAATTCCCCAGACTCACATACGACTAACTGCCAAACCACATGGCAGGTTGCTTCTTGGAGCCCCGCACAATGCTGGGGATTCACCAAAGACGGTAAACAGCAACTGAACAAATAACTAGGAGACGAATGAATAATTAATACACCCAATTGACGTGGATTAGGAACATCAAACAGAAGTCACCGCTCTTTTCAAGTTTATAAGTGAATCACAGAAAAATTCTCATCGGCGGGTGGCGGCCGATAAGATTTTTTCTGTGATTTACTTATAAACTTGAAAAGAGCGGTGACTTCTGTTTGATGTTCCTAATAGACGTCAATTGGGTGTATTAATTATGAATAAAAATAACTGCTGGAAACAGGTTAAGAGAGTAAGAAAAGTGATTGATCACTTGTGAACTAGAAACTCTGAGTTTTGGTCGTTGTGTGAGCAGGCGCATTGTCATGTAAACAGTCCAGTGGCGATGCAGCAGCTCAGAACTGAGGGAATATCACTTTGGCAATAAAATCCGTTCATACAGATTTTACCCGACGCTGATATCCCCAATAAAAAAACAAAAAAACAAAACAAAAAAAAAAACGTTTACTGGTGCATACTGCATATAAAAAAAAAACCATGGATACGAACCTCATTGGTCTTTAACAAGTTACTATTCCTTTGTAATTTTTGCTTGCTTACTAATTTTTTCGTTCGTTTAATCTTTTTAATATTTGTTGTCATAAGGCTGTTTATGAATTTTAGCTTGTAACCTGACAGGGGATCATCTTTTTAAACTATGATTACAAAATGGTGTCTTTCTACAACTCACTTAGACATTCGGCCAGAGTACTATCTCCATTTCCCAGAAGCACAAACCCTAAATTTAACAAAAAATTAATTTCATATAACAAAATTTCCGTGAACCCGAAAAATTCACATACTTTTATACAGGTTCCCCAAAATCTTAAATGGCTGCACTCTCCATTTGTTCTAACTGTCTAATATGGGGAAGGGAGCTAAAGGGTGAGCTCAAAGAAAAGTTGAGTGAGCTGAAGCTCACCCGTAGGACCGTGCTTGCAACAGTCTCTAACTAAGGGTGTTTATTTAACTGGCCTTATATTTTCCTCATTTCCAATAACTCTCTTGCTAGCATTCTCAATGTCAATCGCCTGCCATCTGCTGGGGAATGGTGCGCTTTGTTCTCCAGTCTGGGGCTGTAGATCTTACACATCGAGGATCACCTAATACATATCTGCCATTTTTTAAACGCTTAAACCATCGAAATATTTGTCCTCACGACAGAGGCTCATCCCAATAGGCTACATTGATATTTTGTGTGTTTCAGGGGGACTTTTCCTGAGCTTTACACAAAATTTGTGCGTGCATGCCCATGTGTATATGTGTTAGCAGGGGCAGATTTCCGACAAAGAGCGCCTAGGGCCCCAGAACTTGAGGGGCCCCGAAAACGCATAAATGGATTGCTAGTTTTGTTTTGGTTTTCACCGTAACAAATCAATCGTTAAAGCGACTACTATATGTATTGTCAATTGGTGTTTCACTTTCTGATATTAGTAACATACACTATATTGACAAAAGTCACCGGACACCTAGAAGAGAAACATAACATAGTATTTATTGACATACATTAGTGCGGTGTCGGTCCACCTTTAGCCTTAATGCATGCACTGACCCTTCGAGACATGCTTTCGACAAGGTTTTGGAACACAGCGATAGGTATGCGCTTCCATTCAGTACATAATGCTGCCGCCAACTGTTGCTTAGTAGTAGGCTTTGGTTCCAAACGTCTTATGCGGCGTTCTAATTCATCCCATAGGTGCTCTATGGGATTAAGAGCAGGGCTCTGTGATGGCCAGTCCACACACGATACGGAATTATCGTCAAACCACGTCGTAGCAGTCCGTGCTTTATGGCTCGGCGCATTATCCTGCTGGTACCAACAAGGCTCGGTTCCATATTACTGCCACAGAGTTGGTAGTGAATAATTGTCCAGAATACCGAGGTCGACGTGCTGGCTAACAGGTTTGTCCACGATAACCAACGGGCCTGGACCATACCACGAAAAACACCCCCACACGAGTACACTGCGAGCTCCAAACTTGACTGTAGGAACAGTAGTACACTGTGGTAAATAGCGTTCCCCCGGCTGTCGTCATACCCACACACGGCCATCAGACTGATGGATCGTGTATCTGGATTCATCAGTCCATAGGACCCGTTTCCATTGATATACGGTCCACGATAAATGTTCTTTACATCATGCTAAACGACGAGTAGCATTCCGAGTGGAGATGAAAGGCTTATGAGCAGCCGCAGGACCACGGTAACCCATGGAATGAAGTTCTCTGCGAATGGTCATGTACATACCGAGGTTCCTGAATTTTTACTCACCTGTACACTGAGGTCTTGTGCAGTACTCCGTCGATTAGCTGTATCGACTCTCCTGAGGCTTCGACGTCCTCTATCACTGATTTTCTTTGGTCTGTCGGTACGTTTTGCTACTTCAGGCACGCCATGTATCTTCCACTTATTCAGTACATCCAAAACAGTTGACTTGGGTATGTTTAAACACCTTTCCGTTTCTCTTAGGGACAACCCACTAATATAACACCCAACAATCTGTCCTTTCTCAAAGTCAGTTCTCTCCCGCCGCGACATTTTCACTCAACCTAACAGTGCGATATGATCGCGGTCAGCTGCAGGCTTGTTTTTATACCGTTTGCAGGTGTACCGCGCATCTTAACAACGCAGAGGATCCGTTCATTTACTTTTGAAGAGGTATCCGGTGACTTTTATCAATATAGTGTATATTTTTTCTAGCTTTGTTGATACTTCAAATTTTCGAGTTCTTGTCGATATACTTGTTTTGAAGGAACAGTTAAAATAATTTAGCCTTCCTTTTAGCGGTAGGTGAAGGAAGGATTCATGCTTCCTACACTTTTCATTGTTTAAGGCGAATACTTAACTGGCCTGCTGTTACATAAATTATTTTCATGTTACTTCCTGCAAAAGAAAAACATCTGTGTTGGAACCTTCCCCCTCAATGAGTTGCGATGAGGAGTACTTGTAGATACTGTCATGATGATCTGATGGGGTGTTTACTGTAAAAAAAAATTTCCCTTTGGTGTGGGGTAATCAAGTTCTTTCTCAGCCCTAATCCCCTAAACCAGCCTAAACCAGAAGAGGCGGAAAAATAAAGAAATTCGAGAATATCACACAATCTTTTTCTTATTTAACAGTGTTTAAAGAAATTTCTAGTATCTTTCCTGGTTTAATACTGGTAATTATCAAGCATTTTCACCTTTCCCATTTCTTAAATACAATGTAGATATAAAACTAACTTTCGAAAAAGCAATAAAAAGTTTCAATGATACTCATACTCGAAAAGCTGTGGTTCCTACTTTTCCATTTTCAAGCCGGATCTTCGGTATTTAATTTAGGCTGGAAAAATAAAGAATATTTAATTTAATTTAGGTATTTAATTAGGCTGGGAAAAAAAAAGAGAAAATGGAAAAGTGTGGTTCCTACTTTTCCATTTTCAAGCCGGATCTTCGCCCATATTTAGGCAGGAAAAATTAAGAAATTAGAGAATATCACACAATCGTTTTCTTATTTAACAGTGTTTAAAGAAACTTCTAGTATCTCCCCTGGTTTAATACTGGTAATTAGCAAGCATTTTCACCTTTCCCATTTCTTAAATACAATATAGATATATAAAACTAACTTTTGAAAAAGCAATAAAAAGTTTCAATGATACTCATACTCGAAAAGCTGTGGTTCTTACTTTTCCATTTTCAAGCCGGATCTTCGGTATTTAATTCTTATGCGTCTGTTTCTGATAACTGCAGTGCAGGTATAAAAAAAGATTAATAAAAAAAATGCAAACCTCAATTTTCCGGTGAAAATAATAAGAAAAATTCTCTCAAGAAACACATTCTCCCCCTTTCCTGCACTGATTGATGAAATTGTTACTGTCCAAGTTTCTTCGTCCATGGCCTTCGTCTGCGCCATGGAAGGCTTAATCACTTCTATTTAGGTAATTGTTCGCCACAAAAAAACTACTTTACGAAATGTTATCCACCCTTTTCAAGTGAAGTACTATGCACAAATTGCATTTCACCCGAATTTCTTAATGTGGTTGCCAATGTCTTCAAGTATTTCATTTTTGCTTGGTTGCCAATGTCTTCAGTATTTCATTCTTTTCCGGTTGCCAATGTCTTCAGTATTTCATTCTTTTCCGGTTGCCAATGTCTTCAAGTATTTCATTTTTGCTTGATACCATTCTCGTTACTAACTAATTTGCTCGTAACGTAAAAACAAGATGATTTTCCAAAGCTGAAGCAATGAAAAGAGCACATTTTGTAATTGAAACTCATTACAATTTTTTGACAATTTATATGTAAAGTACTGATAAATTTAGAGAAATTCCATTTTCAGCGTCCATAGCGTTAAATTTGCCAAGTAACTTGTAACTGAAAATGTACTGTGGTTATCAGTTTTGCCTAACGTATCAAACTCAAAAAGAATTTTTGCTGTAACTGAAATGGCCTCTTTGTAGCGTAAAGCTAAATTTTACTAAATTTACACTTTTAGAACTCCTAGCGGGAAATTTACGAACTAGTAGTGAAATTCAAAATGGGCAAAATTTAATGAATGTTTATTCCCTATCATTCGCCAAAATAATTTTTGAAAAATATGTGAAAACCTAATTCTTTGAACTTAGCCCCTCCGCAGAAAATTAATGAATTAATTGGAGAATTTAAATATTTGAGAAGGAACAGCTAAGCTTAATCTGAGAGGCACAAACATAATTTTTTCTTATAAGTCGAAAAGTTTCTTCACAACAGAACCTTAATTTCTAAATTTTCGACTCTGACAGCAATTAGCGGTAAACTCATGAAGTATATGGGGATATTTAAAGTGCCAAACTTAACATCCTTTGATTTTCTATTAACAGCAAAAATAATTTTTGAAATATCTCTAAAAACAAAAGTTTGATGTGCACGGACAGATAAAGTGATTACCAGACGTAACCAGGGCGGGACAAACGGGGATGCTGCCCCAAGCGAAACTCAAGAAAAGGCACAAAAACCAATGCTTACATACATACATACATATCACTGAGATTCAGAAGTTAGCTCCTCAAAGAAAGACCTGCCAGACAGGGGCAGCGGAAAGTGAAGTTCGCTGACCGGGCCCGAAATTTCGAATCGTGGTGCACCTACTACCTTCCCGCTTCCCGGAACAAACAGAAAAAAACAAAAAAAAAAAAAAAACAATGCCTAAGGAGCTTTGTTGGGAATTAGGAATACCTAACCACTTACCTAGAGGAACTTTCTAAGGTACATCACAACAATTTCACAAATGCCAAATCAAAAAAATTATAAAAATAAAAATCTTCGCTGAATTTGCTGAAATTATTGACCGGGCCCGGGCCCTGACGGTTCCGCCGCCACTGCTGCCAGATAAATGTTTAACTGATGGGATTTGATTTACTTACTGTTGCCGTATCAAAAGTCTCCATTTACAGCGGTCTCGGAACACAGCTCGAGCTTCACTGACATCTATCACACGATGCACAAAAAACCTTTTGTACTTCATACTCATAATTTTTTCTTCTGCAAGCATATCTAAATCTAGTCCTCCCATGATTTCCTTGGCCTTCCTCTACCTCTCTTTCCCGCCACTTGGGCTGATTTTTTTTCTTAGTAAGCTTCTCGTCACTCATTCTTTCAACATGGCCACACCATCTAAGAATATTAGTCTCCACCTTACTGACAACATTTTGCCTCACATTATGCAACTACAACACATCTCCATTCCTCACACGATCAAAGCGAGTCTTGCCACAAACCCTCTGCAAGTAACGCATCTCTCAAGCACACAAACGACTCCTGTGTCTCTTCTGTAGTAACTAACCCAGGTGTCACTGCCATACATCAGAGTAGGAACAATTACAGTTTTGCCTATACAATCCGATTAAAATTGGAATTGAAACTTTTCCACTAGTTTCAGGTCCAATTTTTTTTTGCTCCATACTTTGTCATTTGTCCATTAACATTCTTCGCTTATGTTTTGTCAGTTTACCCCTTTGACTGCCTAAATTCGTATTGGCGGCCCACTTGAAAGCCTAAATTCACATTGGTGATTGGCAGCTCCCCTCGGAAGCCTAAATTCTCACTGGTAGCCCCCTTGGCAACCTAAATTCACATTTCTTCTTCAAAATGTTCAGTGGATGTCAGTAGCCCACATACGACCGTACGTACGGTGCAAGATACGGATGTTGTTCGCATCGTTGAAGGCTCTATGTTGGCTATTCGATCATTTCTGCGGGCCACGATTGCTAATTGCAGATCCGAACTCTGAAGTATTTGGGGGTTCGTATCTTCGGTTCGAAGTATTTTGTATAAACAGTCAGTTTTATTGTGCATCCCCCTAGAGATGACAATGGGGTGTGAAAATTGATTTTGTCGAGCAGTGGGTATGTATATGTGGGTGTGTACAAGATAGAAAGACAAAACGGGGCGTGATATTTTGTGGATTTTCTAGGGCGCAGAAATGCGTAGTTACGCCTGTGGTGGATATATTAGCACTGTTTCTTACAAAACGTTCTAATAATAGGAAAATAGAATGGCGCTTTTAAAAAGCGTAAAAACCTTTTTCTTGACTTGCTGTTTTTTGTTAATCTGACGGATGAAAATTTTTGAGGCGATAAGAAGAGAATGGGTGGCCCCTGAATATTTTAGCGCCTAGGGCCCCAAAAGTTGTAAAGTCGCCTCTGTGTGTGAGGTATACTACGAAGAGCCAAAGCATTATGACCACCTGCTTAATACGATGTTGGTCCTCCACGTTCCGTTTCGGTGTGTTGTGGTATCTGGTATCAACACGTTACCAGCATATTCTTTAACTCTTGTAAGAACCTGCTGGTAATGGTTGAACCGCCGCAGATCGGATTTTCTGTTCCGACACAAGCCACAGATCGGATTTTCTGTTCCAACACAAGCCACAGATGCTGGATTGGATTGATGTCTGGGGAAATTGGAGGCCAGAGCAATACCTGGAAGTCTTCTTCATGTTTTGCGAACCATTCTCTAACAATCCGGGCAGTGTGGCATGGCGCTGTCCTGCTGAAAGGAGGTACTGCTGAATGGGAATACAGTTGCCATGAAATGATATACTCTATTTGGTCTGCAATGATGCTTAGATAGGTGGTAGACATCATAGTTTCCTGCACATGAATGACTAGACCCAGGATTTCCCAGCAGAACATTACCCGAAGCATTACACTTCCTCAACCGGCTTGCTTTGGTACTATGGTTCATCCGGATGCCAACACTTCCCCCACATAAACGAAGCACACGTACCTGGCCGTCCACACGGCAGGTACGTGAACCATTTGGTTGCTGTGCTGTGGTCCACGAAACATTCCCCTTTCGCATGACAAATGTTTCGCGTTGCTTGAACAGCGTTACGGCAGACTTCAAACTCGTAAAGGAAAAGTTCCCTCATTAGCTGGTTGTGGCTGTTCATCTTTTAGGCGTCCCAACAAGACAGAACGACGACATGCAATGCTGTTCACAGCAACAACTACCACTTTATATCTTTTTCGACTGACTGTAGTGCGCGACTTGAACTACAGTGGTTTAGACACATGACATACCCGCCGCAGCACATGCGTTTATACAAATATTGCAAAACTTTCAAATCACCCTCTGTAAATTTGCGTGTTGATAGTCTGATAAAAACGGTTAGGTAACAAAAAGGCACAGTGGAAATTTGGATATGGTGTTTGCGGCGTTATTCATAGTTACAATTTATGTTTGCCCCTTCTGAAAACTAAGCTGTGGGCGACCATGCCTGCAGGATTCATTTAAGACTGAGTGCATTGGTTGTCCTTTGAGGGTTGCTTTACTTTTACATTAGCAGATAAACAATGGAATTCGGCACAAATTTTGAAGATGACAATCCGATTTTTGGCGTAAATATGACAAGGATGGTAAGTCAGATAATACCCGAAAACTTGAAAATTTTCATCGTCCTGGAGCGGGACTCGAACCCGCGTCTCCCAGAAAACGCCTAGGTATGCTAACCACTACACCACCCAGAACGACTAAGTCTCAAGTTTTCGATCAATTTGAATTTAACCATCACAGGATTCGCTAGTCGAAGCAACCGGCATTCATGTTTAGCGAATCTGGAGGTTAAGAATCCTATCCCGTGATTGCCCGGAGAAGCACGGGATAGGGTTCTTAACCTCCAGATTCGCTAAACATGAATGCCGGTTGCTTCGACTAGCGAATCCTGTGATGGTTAAATTCAAATTGATCGAAAACTTGAGACTTAGTCGTTCTGGGTGGTGTAGTGGTTAGCATACCTAGGCGTTTTCTGGGAGACGCGGGTTCGAGTCCAGGACGATGAAAATTTTCAAGTTTTCGGATATTATCTGACTTACCATCCTTGTTTCATTTACGCCAAAAATCGGATTGTCATCTTCAAAATTTGTATTATATGGCGTAATCCCGCGTTTCTTTCATAATTCGGCACTTTGTTGTTTTACAGCCAACAAGTCGACAGCATTTTGGAAGTTTTGGTTATTCCACTCAGATGTCCTACTTAGAAGTTACACTGGGAGCACACGCAGAAGCAGTATAAGATTGGTGTGAATTCCACTTCCATTGATTCTTATGAAAATGAGAAAAAAAAACATTTCTCTTTCAGTTAAGTTTTTTTTTTCATTCGTCACTCTTCCTCCTGAGCAAAAAGAAAAGAAAAGAGATAACTGTACTAATAGAGAGTGAAAAGTAAGGAGGTAAAAGTAAATATGAAGTTATATGGTTTAGTATTCCTAAAATGAAATACAAAATATGCTTCAAGATCTTTAACATTTAATTTTCTCACCCAGTTTTAGTCATAAATTTTCCGTTAATTATTGCATACAATATTAATATTATTGTTTTATTATTAACAATATTAGATTCTCTACTTCGATTGAAATCACGCGCCTTATCTGCCAGCTAGCCTCCCCACCCCCAGAAACACCCTGGCAGTGCGCCTGGGTGGGGGCAAGGGTGATTAGGGTTTATTGTAGAAGAGGTTCCTATTTTTGTATGGGGGAGGGGGGGGTTACGACATTTTTATTACTTTTGAACTTTTTCTTAGCTTATTAACTGCGGAAGATTTTCTTAAACTGTTATTCTACCGTTAAGTCTGGATTTTTAATGTATTCTGCAACACTTTAACACCGGTCGTGGAAGGATTTCAAGACGCCCCCGTCCGAGATGAGTCCGGGTACGGATCCCGGTAAGTTATGGATGTTGTGTTTATCTTACGGCACTGGCTCTCTCCCTTCCCTGGAACCTGTGGCCCTAAATTAGGGAGGGGCGACTGCTTATAGCCCATTGAGTTGCTCACTGTGGTCGTTAAACTTCCAATCCGAAAAAAATAAAAAATAAAGAAGGATTTCAAATTGTACGTTGCAGCTGACACATGCAGCTTAGAGGAAACGGTTAACAGCATGCGCTCTGATTGTTTAAATTTGATTTATTGCATACTAATAACACAATCGTAATCATGGGTGAAGCTAGAAAAAATATGCAAGCGTTAGTATCGAGCACAAAATGGGGGGGGTAAGAATGTGTATAGAACTTAAAACAATTATAACGTAAACGTCTTTTCGTACTGATACGTTATTTTAAAAACATAACCATACGATGAAATAGTTCCTAAATTAAACCTTAGCGGCCAGACGAAACATTTAAAACAGAAGTCAAACTTACGGAAATTGGCTTTATTTCTCCAGCACAGTTTATAGCACTTCAGGATAATATAGGAATCTATAACAAAGTAAATTTCTCCGTCATTTTTATCCGCGCCGGGGCTCGAACCCGGGTCCCCTCATTCCGGAATAAGTCACTCTACCAATTGAGCTACGCGGACATTTTATCCTGATTCCTATCTGCCTTTATGTCGTGTGCGTCCTTCTGGCAGGTACGTCGCATCTCCTGGTACGTTACATCATCTCCCCCTTATTTTTTTTTTTTCTGAAGTGCTGGAGAAGGGATTCTTTTATTTTTCCTATCTCGCGGTGTGGAAATAACATCACACCATTGCGAGATTTTGAACGGTCGGGTCATCCGTATAGTTCGGGCGCCATTATAACGAAGTAAATTTCTCCGTCATTTTTGGTCTACGCCGGGATTCGAACCCGAGGCTGCTTATTCCGGAACAAGTCGCTCTACCAACTGAGCTACGCGGACATTTTATTCTGATTCCTATCTGCCTTTATGTCGTGTGCGTCCTTCTGGCAGGTACGTCACATCTCCTGGTACGTTACAAATCACATAACACAAATCAACATTCCACATTCCACCAGCAACTGTTGTATCGTAGTTTATATCTCTCGCTCTTATCTCATAACAGGCGTACGTCACCTTCATTCAACCTCAATTGTGTTGCCAACGGTATTCGTTTGAGAGAAAAGATATCACGTTAAGTGTGAAGTATAACTGAGAACAAACTCAAGTTACATAGGGAAAGAAACTAAAAAGGAGAGTTAATTTAGAATATACGTCACACAATGTTCGTCAGCCAATGTGTTTAGCCTCCGCTGCTACATGGTGCCTAAAATTTTCTCCGTGATTATAACTGTGCAAAAAATATCTTAATGCTTTCATTTATCTATTGTGCTTGTATGAAAATACAGTGAAGCGGAAACAATCGCTACATATATGTATTTTTTTTTTGATTGCACACAATATAAACCGAAGAGCTAAAACATTATGACCCGCGCGTCTTTATGCAAATCGAAGCAACGGCATGACGGCGCGTGTGAAGGTCACGAAACGGTATAAATAACACCTGCTACTCAACTCTGTTAATCAGCGTTATTCTTATTCTTCAGATGAAAAAGGAAGTGGACTTAATCGAGTTTGACAGAGATCAGCGGCGTCGGAACCGCGGGGGCCCCCTGCACGCAAATGAGTGTAGAGGCAAAACATCACATTTGCCCCCTCAGTTTTCTTCCTTTCCAAGTTACATATGTTTGTGATTGGAAATCTCAAACATTCATTTTTTTTCTTGGAGTTCATTTTGATAAAAATTGAGTATTGTTCCTAATTTTTTTCATGAACTATCTAGAAATCTGAATATTTTTTAATGCCACTCCTGAGAGGTCAATAAATGCTAGAACTATTAACCCTTTAACGACCATAACGCCTAAAACGCGCGTACGTACAAACGACAAAACCGCACGAAACGCCTGTTTAGAGTGAGACAGATTTCTTACCCTTACTTGTTCTTCAAATTTTCTTGACCTATGAGGGATCAGCAGGAGTTACCCTCAGTCACTATTGTTGTTATTAAAGAAAGAAGTGAAACAGCAAACAGTTTCTGGCGCTATGGTATTTAGAGTGATACCAGATTTTTGGGTCATGGTCGTTAAAGGGTTAAACAGTCCAGAGGGCTGGTTCCCGTTTGAAAAACAGCAACGTTTTTTGTCTTATTAGGTGTAACAAATTAGTCTTCCTCTAAAAAAAATGAGTAAAAATAAATGAAAGTAGGGTACGAAATGAGATATAAGTTCATTCAACGTTTAATTATAGCGTCTACGGCTACAATCCCTGCGGAATTCGTATCAATCCGGAAGTATCAAAATCTGTAGTTTAACGCCGTTTACGCGTGCCGTTAGTTTACATTTAGAAACTATATGATATGAAAGTGTCTTTTTTAGATGAATGTTTAATCGGAAAAAAAAATTCAGCACGTCTTCTTTTACAAGTAGTAGGATAAATATTATGCCATGATAACACATTTTGTTCTGCGCCATCTTTCCCCCGCTGTCAAAACAGAGTTCCGACGCCACTGACAGAGATCAATTTGTAATGCCCAGACGACTGGGTCAATGCATTTCCGAGACGGTAAGGCTTGTGGTGTGATCACGGTCAGCCGTGGTTAGTACATTCAAAAAGTGGTCAGACGGGAAAAACCGTCAAGGTGTGGGCCAACCACGGCTGATCGATGCTTGAGGTGAGCGACGGCTATCCTGTATGGCACGATCAGCACGCCGGTAATTTGAAAGCTGGTGACGGGAGTAATGTGTCACAACACACAGTAGATCGAACCTTGGTGAAAATGAGGTTGCGTAGCCGTAAGCCGTGTCCGAGTGGTCGTACTGACCTTGGTCCACCGTCGAATGCGCTTATACAAGAACGGACACGCAAGCATCAAAACTGGACCTTGAATTATTGCAAGAAGGTCGTCTGTTCCGACGAATCCCGTTTCCTGTTGCACCGTGTAGACGGCTGGGTATGTGTGCGCCGCTTACCTGGGAAACTGTTGCCACCAGGATGCACCGTGGAACGAAATCAAGCCGATGGAGGAAGTGAAATGCTTTGGGCAACGTCCTGTTGAGGAATATTGAATCCCATCATTCATGTGCAGGAAACTATGACGTCTACCGCCTACCTAAACACTGTTGCAGACTAAGTACATCTTTTGATGGCAACGGTATTCATCTCTAGCAGTGCCTTCTTTCGGAAGGACAATGCGTCATACCTCACTGCCGAGTTGTTCAAGAATGGTTGGCGGAATATGAGGACTTCTTGGTATGACCCCCAATTCCCTAGACATCAATCCAATAGAGGATTTGCGTTTCAACGGCAAATCCGATCTGCGGCGGGTCAATCACGTAACTTACAAGAGTTAAAAGATCTGTTGGTAGCATGACCAGATACCACAAGCCACCTTCAGAAATCTTGTAGTGCCAGTTCCTCGCCGGACAAGAGCTGTTTCGGCTGCATGTGAAGGGCTAACATCATACTAGGCAGGTGGTCGTAATGTTTTGGCTCTTCGTTGTGTATTTTTTTCATAGTAGGGAGCTATCGACATTTCAAGAGAGGGATAAGGACCCGGTCATGTGGTTATACTGGGGCTTATGAATTGATGGTTGGATGCTAAGTAGTGAGGATCCTTTGCCAAGAATTCTATGGTCCTTAAGTCATGAGCGTGTCGTCTTTGCCTTCAAAACTTGCACTCGGGCATACTGCATTGACGAATGACAAACCAGACAGACCTTCAACAATAGACAACAATGCAGCTTGTGGGCAGGCTCTGCTGTAAGAAGGCTCTGACATCTTCGAACGCTCATGGCTGGACTATAGACTTCTTCCTATTGGCGAAGGATCACCACTGCTGGGTCCATTCCCAGAAAAACCCAATAACCGTGCGTGGCACCGAGTGACAGGCAGGTCGCCATTTTCACTTGAATCTTTTCTGCCTTTTTATGTAAACTCCTGCGCCAAATAATACCCTGTGGCCAGGAGAGTGTAATGACGTTGGCAAACGCCTATTTTTATATCCCTTTAAACCAACCCAAAGTTTATCGGAAGTTACTTGTTGATCAGCTGACGTATATCTTATCTAACTGCGTATTTCATAAACACTTTTACATTAGTCAGGCCTATGAGAAATTTTGCACTTCCAAGTGGTCCAGTAACACTCAGGGCTTGTGATCAGGATTATTCTTCATGAAAGAAAACTGCGGACAATTTTGCTAGAGTGGAATTATGATAATCACGGGGAAAAAATGTGGCTGGCCCATCATTCAGACCCTATTTCTTCTTTTTCAAACGCAATTTGTTCAGGAGTTCTCACTGACGAACACGACCAGAAAGAACTGCAGTATGTTGATATTTTGTTTTTCATTGCTTTACTGTGGAATGCCACCGGCAAAGAGCGTAGCTTCTAAACATTTGATTTTTAGCGTGCTTGGCGAGCAAACAGGGGAGATCCACCTAGTGTTTGAAATTTGTGAAACAACGTGCAAGTAAGGTTTTGAAATTTGAACTCTTACCTTTTCTTGCAAGAATGATGGATTCTAGAAGAGATCGTTCCAGCAAATCTAGCTGCAACTGCCTGCACTCCGAAATAGCGGACACTACTCTGCGAGGCAAGGCCTATAAATAACAACGACAAAAGGAAGATGGGGTTCACAAAAAAACAAAAACAAAAAAACACACACACACACACACTTGTAAGCACTTGCTTATTACACTGGCCCACATAAACTAACATATACATCTACAGTCAAAAATTAAGTGATTTTTTTTTGTATTTGCGTTCTACGGAAAGTGATACAACCCATGAAAATACCATTCCAGAAGAAAGAATTAACTGTAAGCCGTAAAATTTCGTGCTAAGTCTAAGTGATATGATGTAGATGACGTACTACTAAGGTGACGAATGAATTAAATTTACAATGAAGTAGCGATAAGCCTGCCGGCGTAGTTCATTTGGGAGAACAGCAGCCCCGGAATTAGGAATATGTTGATTCGAATACCACTGGTAGCAAAATGAAAGGTTACGTTGGAGCCCGAACGAAAATGGATCTTTAGCCGTGAGGCCTGAAAATTTTCTGTGACGATTCTTCTACATAGCGCACGTAATTAATCACAATTACAGTCACTTGCAAGGTTAAGAGCACCTGTTAGTATTAGAAGATTTCTGCTAATTGTGTTAGCTACTGTCTGTATTACTCAACTTCCTGTCAGTGTTGCATTATCCTACACCGGCAACTGTTGATAGAGTTGGGGGAAGCGTGCGAGCGTCAGTTTGCTTCTGGTTTTCATGCTGAGAGGATTTGTACGTATTTTCTATATAGTAAAAAATGGGCAAAAAAAGCGTCATTAAGTGTTACTCAGAGGGCACTAACAGTGACTCTATATCATGAAGGATACTCCGAACGTTACATAAGAAGAAAGGTGAATGCGAGCAATCCTGCTATGCATTATACTATCATGAAATACCGAGATACAGGAGAATTTAGAGACCGAAAGAGAAGAGAAGAGGACGTCTAAAGAAAACAACTTCACGTGATGACAATACCACAAGGCGAACAGTTATGCGTTCTTCGAGGAGTTCGTGCAAGAAAATCAAGGCCTTTCTACCTTCAAAAGGGTCTGATATTACATAGTATCGGCACTGTTTCTCAACGTCTTAGCAAACATTTTGGATTAAAGTCTTATAAACATGCACATAAACGTAGACTTACATCTGTCATGAAAAAGAAGAGACTCCAGTTTGCGAAGCGTTATCAATCGTAGACTGCTGAAAATTGGAGTCAAGTTCTTTATTCCGATGAATCAACTGTGCGTCAATTTGAATCGCATGTTCGACGATCAAAAGGCAAAAGGTTTGATGAGAAATACACCATTAGTACAGTAAGACGTCCGTCTAGTCAGATGACATGGGGTACTATGTCAGCATCCGGTACTGCTTCATTATCTTTTTTGCCGACAGGCACTACCATGAGTGGTCTTTTTCGTGTGGAAATGTTGCGTGAGAAGCTGTTAGCTCATATGCAAGTGCACAGATGCACAATCTTTGTGCATGATGGTGCACCATGCCACAGATCAAAGACAGTAAAGGGCTACTTGCAGAGGAAAAACATAACTGTACTTAACTGGCCCGGTAATAGTCCCGACCTGAACCCTATCGAAAATTTGTGGACCATTTTAAAAGACATGGTAGCAGAAAAACAGTAATCAAATTCCCAAGCTTTAATTGACGCGATAAAGTACGTGTGGTACAAAGACATTTCAAGTGACTACTACAAATCCCTCATTAAGAGTGTGCCACATCGCATTCTGTCCGTAATAAAAACGAAGGTGGCCACACGAAGGACTGTTTTAAAGAATGTAAGTATTCATGTGTGGTGTCATTTTTTCAAACATCTCTGACTTGTAATTAGTTGTTTCTTTGAAAACCTTAATTTTCAATAAATTGACAGGTGGTCTTAAACTTTTGCAAATGAGTGTACTTCTACAATGAGATGGTCTTTCGAGCATGGTTGTCGTTTGACCCGAAACCTGCGATTTTGTGCCCCGCTTTCTCAAGGGTGGTGGTGATGTAAAGTACTACACGACATGTGACATACTACTGAGGTGACGCATGAGTAAAATCGACATTGATGCAGCGATAAGCCTGCTGGTATAGTTCAATTGGGAGAACAGCCGCTCCCGAGTAGGGAGATCCACCACCGAGAAATAAAACTTACAAGTCATAATACAGAAGCTTTATTGAAGACAGAGCTTAAGTGCGAATCTTTTTCCTAATTTTCATTATATTCTAAGCATCCTTACTGTGACATGTATGAATATTAACTCTCAATATTTTGATCTGACATATAGTAAATAACTGCTGTTTATTCTGCTTTGGACTCATCTCGCATTCTAAAAGTTTTGCCTGAATATGTTTTTTCTGTGATAATGCTATTCAAGTTGCGCACACATTTAATGACACCTTTTCCCATTAACTTTCAACCAGTATATCAATAATCACCAAGTCAAGACTTTGCACACAAAATACTGTTATGTATATACCTAACATTCCTTTTGGGTTTCTTATGTAAATTTAGTTACTTTTCGTTAAACGTTTTCTCACTGAACGACACATTACTTCCCCGTCGAGCTTTTTTAATTTTACAACACTGGCAGTGAGTTGGAGCAGCATGTAATGTCAACATTGGCTATATACCAGGCCCGTAGCCAGACAGCGAAGTCGAGATGGGCGGCTGATCATTGAGGTTGGGCAAAAGAGGTTGTGCAAATTGAGTTAGCTTTGCATTAGGAACACCCCCGTTTTACATATTCGGAGCGATAACGAAGTACAAATTGTGCACGCCTATCCTCTGTACGTAATCAGTAAACGTTTGCCAGTAATTTGGAAATGTGGCGACGTAAGCCAATTTGATCAGGGTTAGATAGTTGGGGCCCAGAGATCAGGCGCCAGTATTTCAGAAACAGAAGTACTTGTTGGCTGCTCCCATACTACTGTATCAAGGGTATACCAGAATTGGATTAACCATGCAAAGACATCCAGCAGAAGGGCTCACATTGATCAGACATGCGCATTTGATCCTAGAGGTGAGCGTCGTGTGTCACGACGGGTATCTCAGCAACGGCGTGCAACAATAACCCAGCTCACCCAGTAGTACAACAGTTCAACCCAAGATACTTAGAAAGAGTACCTTAGTAGGTGCAATCGCCTTTGTTTCCGTGCCGCCGGCGAGCTGTCACCCTACGAGCTGGAGTGTGACGTCAGAGTGGCCATAAACGATCTCTTGAGCATTCGGAGCTTGTGCTGTAGTGTCGATTATTCGCTGCATTTCTTTGTCAATTTTAGACCTGCTTTGTCGTTTCATTCATTTTTTTCTTTCATTTGTTTCCTGTGTACAACTATCTTGAAAATACCTGGATACGCTGTTGCACTTTGTCGTAATAACAGTTCAAAGGAAAGGAAGTTAGATGTTACATACCATGTTTTCCCATTGGATAGAGATTTCTTAAAGCAATGGGTAGCGAAATGCTGTGGAAAGGATGTATTCGATGCAAAGAAAGCTCGAATGTGTTCAGAACACTTTGATGCTTCAAAGTAAGGGCGAGATCTTAGAAATGAATTGCTGAACTTGCCTCCCAGAAAAAAACTGAGAAAAAATGCCGTGCCTACAAAAAATATGCCTTAGCAGATGGAGGAGCAAACTTCTGTTCGAAGTGAACGGTTTAAGAACGGAGAGGTCAGAAAAAAATGCATTAAATCGAATTGAAGTATATCTCCAATTAAACGTCAAATCACAGGTCACAATGAAAGTGACATCATTCCTGACCAACATTTATCATACCGTCAACGTTATATGAGAAGTGCGAATGTCTGAAAAAAAATATAATGCAACTGAAGAGTGAAAATAATTCACTACGGGAAGAATTATCAAACGTAAGAAAACAGTTGGTAATAGTAAAACACTGCTTTTGCCTCGAGAAAAGAAGCCTGGAAACGGAAATTAATATTACGAAACGCAAATGCAAGAATAGAAATTTGCTGAGCAACAGTGAAAGGTGGCCAGCTATCATAAATTTGCTTGGCCATTGTTTCACTGAAGTGCAAATTCAAACTCTTGTGTCAAAAAAGAGACCAGCAAAATGGAATGAAGAAGATATAAGTCAAGCACTTGTTTTGCATGCTATTTCTCGAAAATCATATCTTTTCATCAAAAATAAAATGCACATACTGCTTTCAAGCATTTCCTCTCTGAAACGGTGCTGTGGTAAATTTGTGTTACAGATGGTTTAATTGAGCCCGTTTTAAAGGTGATGACAATGAATGCTATACACCTAACCGAATTCGACAAAGTTTCAGTTTTATCTTTTGGTGAAATGAGCGTTGATTGCCGATATTGTTATGATGCTGCTGCAAATAAAATTTTAGGACCGTTTTAGTAGTTACGCTGAGAGGCTTCTGGAAAGCTTGGGAACAACCATATACTGTATCATTCCTTTGATAAGCAGATGGATCAAAAGCTGTTAACTGGTAAAATTCGAGCCGTTGAGCAATCGGGTTATTTAGTGCATGGAGCAATCGTATTATTTAGTGCTGATCTCGGAGAGGGGGGTATCAAGGTTTGGAGGCAGCTTGGAATAACCCCAATATTGTCTTCTTTTCCAAATCCAGTAAATGAAAATCGAATAATATGGATGTTTGCCGATGTGCCCCATCTAATTAAACTTCTCCGAAATCATATATTTGATCGCGGAACACGCTGTAGTGTGGAACCATCACTCGCTAGATATTTGACCTTTTGCTGGAACGTAATAACTCAGAATTAAAGGCATTTCATAAAATAAAATGGATCCACACAAATGTAAGAGGCCCCATGAGACAGAAAATTAGTTTTAGCACCCCAGATGCAATCTAACAACGTAAGCAAAGCTGTAGAGTATTTTTTTCCTGAAAGAAAACAAATTGCTAATTTTATAAAGTTGGTAAATGACTGATTCAACGTAATGAAATGTAGATTTCCCAGCTCCAAAAAGCCATTGCAGTGTGCTTTTGGAAAAAAAAAAAAAGATATTTAGCAAAAAAGCATCGAACAGTATTCATTTTCCCAGTATATATATATATATATATATATATATGTGTGTGTGATGTGTAACATCACAGTCTCTCCTTGACAAATGTCAACCCCGCCTTCTCGTGGTACATCATGTTCCCACTAAAGGGGCTCTGGCGACTGCCAATAGCGGTATAACTATACCATCGGGATTAGAGGAAATGCTATCCCACGCTCACCAACCCGCTTGGCCAGCGTGGTGAGTTATGGCAAAACCCCTCCAAAATGACACCACAACTTAAATCTTGGCCCTCAGTCTCCGGCAGCTGGAATGTACCTGGCCAAGGCAGCGGCCAGTGCGACATGAAGGCAGAGGGTGCTAAGAATCCCCGGAGAACCGGACTAGGCTACCATCTGATGCTGACCTTGGTTACGTATAATGGACGCTCTCTATCTTCTGATTCAAGGCTTCTTGAATTGGAAGAGGAACTACAAAGGATCAAGTGGGACATCGTCGGGCTAAGTGAGGTAAGGAGAAAAGGAGAAGATCTCATTGAACTGAAAAGTGGACATCTCTTCTACTATCGTGGGACTGATACTGGCAGAACTAGTGGTGTTGGATTTATAATAAACAAGAAACTGAAGGATAAAGTTGTAGAAGTTGAAAGTTCCTCTGACAGAGCTGCACGACTCGTTATCCAACTCTCGAGAAGATACCAGACTCAGATTATTCAAACTTATGCACCCACCACAAGTCATCCTGAAGAAGAAATTGAAGAATTTTATGCGGAAATTCGTCATCTAAATAATAAAGGTAAGCAGCACTTGAAGATAATTATGGGAGATTTCAATGCAAAAATAGGGCAACGGCAACAGAATGAAACTTCAGTAGGTAAATTCGGTCACGGCAACAGAATGAAACTTCAGTAGGTAAATTCGGTCACGGCAACAGAAACCAGCGTGGAAATACTCTCGTAGAGTTTGCAGAGGCAGAAGGGTTTTTCATCTTAAACTCCTTTTTCAAGAAAAAGCCACACAGGAAATGGACATGGAGACATCCAAATGGGACGACAAGTGAAATTGATTTTATTATGTGTAACAAAAAATTCGTCATAGAAGACTGCAGTGTGCTAAACAAGTTCAACACAGGTAGTGACCATAGATTGGTGAGATGTAAGATGCACCTCAACACTAAACTCGAACGTAGCAAGCTCATAAGACAAACAAAATGTATTGACATAACCAACCTTAAAAAACACCATAATACCTTCAAGTTGGAACTGAAGAACAGATTCTCTGCTTTAGAAGGCCTAACATCGGAAGGAGTGGATATTTCTGAAGTTAACAGAAAAGTAACCAAAGCTCTTATGGAAACAGCAACAAAATTAGCTGGGTCTAAGAACAAGTTGCATGTGAACAAATTATCAGGAAAAACCAAAATGTTGATGCAAAAAAGAGGAAAGATGAGGACAACTAAAGAAGATGTGACTTCCAAAGTGGAATATGTAGAGCTATGCAAGACAGTACGAAAAAGTATCAATGAAGACGTAAGGAAATTCAACTGTGAACTAGTAAGGGAAGCAATTGAAAACAACCAAAGCCTAAAGATAGCAAAGGGACATCTCAATAAGGGAAGAAAACAGATTATGGCACTGAGAAAAGAAGATGGTTCTGTAACAAGAAATAGAGGCGAAATTTTAACAAGAGTGAAATATTTCTACTCCAAATTATATGAAAGGGATGATACATGTATTCCAGACATCATGAAAGGTACCAGTACCAGAGTTCTTCTAGTCCTCCCAGCAGAAGTTGCACATGTAATCAAGAACATGAAGCGGGGAAAAGCTCTGCAGGAGAAGATGGAATTAATGTAGACATCATACAAGAAGCAAGTGGAGAAATCGAAACAGTACTCGCCCAAATTTTCACTCGATGCCTTAATGAAGGAAAGATTCCTGAGGATTGGAACACCGCTACAATGATCCTGCTACATAAGAAAGGTGACATTGAGGATCTCAGGAACTACAGACCTATCAGCCTCCTATCAGTGGTTTATAAAATCTTCACTAAAGTTCTTTCACACCGCTTAAAGGTGACACTGGACATGGCTCAACCGAGAGAACAAGCTGGATTCAGGAGTGGCTACAGCACAATAGATCATATCCACGTACTGAGAGAACTAATTGAAAGAGCGAGGGAATATGAACTTCCATTGTGCATGGCTTTTATCGATTATGAAAAAGCCTTTGATTCGGTGAAACCATCAGCAGTTACAATGGCTCTGAAATCCTGCGGTATTGAAGATGCGTACATTAATATTATTTATAACATTTATGAAAATGCAAGTGCAAAGATTCGGCTGTTTGAAAATACAACACACATAGAGATTGGAAAAGGAGTGAGACAAGGTGACACCATATCTCCGAAGCTCTTCAATGCCACATTGGAAAATGTCTTTCAATCACTGAACTGGGAAAACAAAGGGATAAAGATTGATGGAGACTATCTAACCCACCTTCGTTTTGCTGATGACATAGTCATTTTTGCAACTACTTCATCAGAACTGCAGAGTATGATCCAAGAACTTGCTGACAAGAGTAAAGAAGTGGGATTAAAAATGAACTTTCAGAAGACAAAAGTGATGTTCAATGCTTTTACAAGAAATGAAGATTTATCGATTGATGTAGAAAAGCTGGAGATAACAGACACGTACATTTATCTTGGACAGCAGATATCAAGTGAGGGTCACATTGATGAAGAAATTAATCGGCGTACAAAACTTGCCTGGAGCTGCTTTTGAAAGAAATAGCATAATTTTCAAGAGCAATATGCCATTATGTCTTAAAAGAAAAGTGTTTGATCAATGCATCCTTCCAGTGCTTACGTATGGTGCAGAGACGTGGACCTTAACTAAAAGAGACATACAAAGGCTGCAGACAACTCAAAGCAGCATGGAGAGGTGCATGCTTGGTGTAACCAGGAGAGATAAGAAGAGGAACTCATGGATCCAAAAAATGACAAGAGTGGAAGACATCATGATCAGAGTTAAATCCCTGAAATGGCAATGGGCTGGACATACCGCCAGAAGGACAGACCATCGATGGACAGCCGAAATTTTAGATTGGATTCCGAGGAACAGGAAAAGACCCAGAAGAAGACCACGTGGGAGATGGGTGGATGAAATTCGAAAGTATGTGGGAGCGACGTGGAGGAGACTGGCACAAGACAGACCGTTGTGGAGGAAACTTGGGGAGACCTTCGTCCAGCAGTGGATTGATAATGGTTGACAATGATGATGATGATATATATATATATATATATTTTTTTTTTTTAGGTGCATGCTTGGTGTAACCAGGAGAGATAAGAAGAGGAACTCGTGGATCCGAAAAATGACAAGAGTGGAAGACATCATGATCAGAGTTAAATCCCTGAAATGGCAATGGGCTGGACATACTGCCAGAAGGACAGATCATCGATGGACAGCCGAAATTTTAGATTGGATTCCAAGGGGCAGGAAAAGACCCAGAAGAAGACCACATGGGAGATGGGTGGATGAAATTCGAAAGTATGCAGGGGTGACATGGAGGAGACTGGCACAAGACAGACCGTTGTGGAGGAAACTTGGGGAGACCTTCGTCCAGCAGTGGATTGATAATGGTTGACAATGATGATGATGATATTTTTTTACTCTATTTTGAAAAATAGTTGGATGTTTGTACAATTTTTACTTAAAAATTATTGACTCAAAACTAACTGTTATTTCGATTGAAAATTCACAGAGCACACGACACTTTCTCGGTATGGCTCCGTGCGCGTTACAGCTTCGCTTATGGCCACCGTGACGTCACAGCGCAGCGAAGAGAAGCGGAAAGACGGCGCGGTCACGATGGACCTACCTGTCCTCCTTCTTAGTACCTTGAGTTCAACCTATCTCCACATGCGCCATGCGCCATACCTTGCTTCGCCAGGAGTTCCACGGCCGGAGACCAACGAGGGTACCCATAATGACGCCCAGTCATCGCAAATAACGCTTCACATGGGCCAAGGAACGTCGGAAATGGACCTTCGACAGATGGAAGAAGGTCGTCTGTCTGGAGTGATGAGTCACATTTCCTTCTGCACTATGCTGATGGCCGAATTCGCATATGGCGTAAATAGCATGAAGCTCTATCCCCTGGTTGTGAAGTTCGGGTTCAGCAGGCCGGTGGAGGTGGTGTTCTGGAGAGCCCTAGGTCCGTTGGTTATCATCCCACAAACACTGAATGGTGGACGCTACAGGAACCTGATACCCGATCTTCTCCATCCATATCTGCAGGAGGTTTACCCGGACAACAGTGCCACCTTTCAACAGCACAACGCACCGTGCCATTAGGATCGTATAACTACTGAGTGGTTGGAGGAACACGACAACGAATTCGCCGCATTGCCTTGGCCTCAAAACTCCCTGACTGTAACCCAGTTGAACATTTGTGGGATATGCTAGAACGGGGTGTGAGAACTGTTGATCCTTCTTCACGGAATGAGACTGAACTCCGAACTTCTGCAGCGGACATAGGGTCAAGTTACGCATGGAGGATGTTTAGAAGTCTAGAGCTGAAACGGGCTGAGCCCGAGCCCGAAGCAGAGCTCGGGCCAGATTCGGGCTGGCCCGGGCTCTGGGGCGGGCTCGGGCTCTTTGAGAGAGGGAGAGCAAGAGAATTTTTTTATATATATAAACGTGATTTTATATGATTTAGAAAATGAGACACTTTATACAGTAGTTGGTAAAGGGAATTCTTCGGTAACTGGTTGTGGTTGGGTAGCGGGCATTCGAGATGGCTATTTATTCCGGGCTTGGGTAAAAAATGTCATAGGCCGCGCATTAGTGTGTTTCTTCCAAGAAGAAAAAGCTTTTCCAAGAACTATATAGATATTGGATAGTTGATAGCATGCCGACGATAATTTACCCCCTATCTTCACGCAATAGCTCCCTGCTAATTCTATTTAGCAACATACATATTGCAGAACATTAAGGCACGATAATATTAGCATTATTTGAGCAACATACAATTGCAGCACCGCCTGATCATTTTGGATGCCCGTCCGTCCGAAATACTTCCGGTGGAAACGAACGGTCAAAAAAATGCAGGAGGAGAGAGTGGAAGTGGAAAAAAGATGTTTTTTATTAATGATTGGACAGGTTTGCCAGTTTTCGGGCTCGTTCGGGCCCGGGCTCTATCTTGCAATATAAAATTTAAGCTCGGGTGGGCTCGGGCTGATATACCACGGACTCGGGCTTCGAAAATTGAGCCCGAACTCAGCTCTATTTAACCTTGTAGGATCTATTCCCAGGCATCTGCGAGCCGTGATTGCACAGAAAGGTGGACTAATACGTTATTAGGTAGGTGTTTGTAATAAAAAGCTAACGCAGTGTATGTTCATGATTTTGATCACGATCATTCCTAGAGATACATAGTATAGTTAAGCACGTAAGCACATAAACTTACAGCAACTTACACATAATCACCATAACACAGAAATACGTAAATTGTCCCAAATGCAATATAATGCTCCCATTTTATCCTAAGAAATTCTAGCACGCACTTCCAATTTTTTAAGGTCAAATTTATAGCTGTTTATCATCGTTCTGCATTTCTTACTCGTTTTTACCATCTTTTTTAATGCTTCAGTGATGAACTAAGCACACACTAAAAAAATTTCTGAAATTCACGAGCCACTTTCTGAACGTAAAATGCCGGTTTTATGTTCTAACATAAAAAGCTTATCTGTTTCAACTACACCAAAGTTACGTTTTTGTGCAAACACCAGGTTATTTTAGGAAGTTTTCTGAAGTTTTACTTTAGCCGCTTCTGTGGCTCAGTGGTGTAAGCGGTAGCTTCTGGTCACTCGTCCGAGATGAGTCCGGGTTCGAATCCAGGTGAAGCGTGGATGATGTGTCTGTTTTACGGCACTGGCTCTCTCCCTTCACTGGAACCAGTGACTCTAATTATGGAGGGGCGATTGCTTGTAGCCCATTGAGTTGCTCACAGTGGTCGTTAACAACTCCCCACCCCTGAAAGAAGGAAAAGTTTTACTTTGATTCACTATCGTAAGAGAACTACTTTAAAAAATTTTGGAAATTAAAAATGAAGTTCTGTGAGTTTTAAAAAAAAACTTCTGTCCCCTAAGCTCGGGAAATTCGAATACTGAGTTCTTTTTGTTTTTTGTTTTTTATTGCATAACAGCTAGCAAACAACAGTATTAATTGTAAAAGGTTCTCTCTCAGAAGCCTACCCGTATTATGAATTCATTGAAAATTGATAATTTCTGCGAAATTTATAACACTCATTTTTCTAACCTCCGTGGATTTAGGATAAGGCTGCCTTGATTATCAAAACAGAGTGGCCGGAATTTGATGACAAAATTATGAGTTAGTTACACGGATTTTTAACTCATAGTTCTGAAATCGCCCGAAATTTCGTGAAAACTGACAGGTGGGAGAAGATATGATCCGCATTGCTGATTGTGAGCTTGAATCTAGGAGTAAGACATGTATGTTGCGTTTGTCCTTCCGGTTCTGGTTCTCTCGCTTCCCTGGAAACAGTCAGGGCCGGCTCGACCATAGGGGCAACCGGGGCAATCGCCCAGGGCCCCGCGTCTTCAAGGGGCCCCGCAGTTTTGGGAAAAAATCGTTTTCTGCAGAATTTTTTACAATTATTTTTTTTATTTAAGTTTTGGGAATCGTGGCCCTTAAAAAGTAATTTTTTGTAAGCTTTTTTTTTAGTTTCCACCTCCATTTTCGAATAGGCTATCGCTCTGTGCCGTACAGATACTGATATCTGCTGTATTGTAACCACCTTAATATTTTCCGTATTCATGAAATAACATAATTAAATTTCATCACTTTGTAGCCCTTACTTTTGTTCATTCAATAGTATGTGTTCAAAACAGACACTAAAATTTAAAGAAATAAAAAGAACAAAATCAAAGTTGATTTAGGGCTACATGTGAAGCCCAATTATTCAGTGACTTTAAATACATTACTAGAAATTAAAAAAATATATATTTATATATGAGCGCGTATAAAAGTTTAAATCACTAATTTATCAGTTACTCCACTTTGCATTAAAAATCAATCACTAAAACATATAACAGGGTGGAAAATTATTTGTTCGAATTTATTTTAGAGGGATCCTGATATTATTTCCTACACAAAAATATTCGCTCGCAAGCAGGGGCGGATTGGCCCACCGGGACACCGGAATATTTCCCGGTGGACCACTCAAAAAATGGCCCGCTATTTTTCGTATACTGTCTGTCTACACTGTTTGGAAGGAATAAATAATTATTTCGGTTCTTGTGCATAAGAATCGTTAACTTCAGTTAAGCTTTATACAGTATTATCTGTCTAAAACGTTATTGCCTTGAAAAAAATTGGTATTTTATCTATCTATCTATCTATGTCAGGCGTTTGCTCTAAAATGATAAAGTAAAATTATCTCTACTTCAGGAGAAAATTTACCTCAGGACCGAGCACGCGCTTATGAATATATTACGGTTAAGCGTAGGTCGTTAAACTAGAAGCCAACGGGTCATTGGTAGACCCTACCCTCCTTTTCTAATCTTGAAGAGTAACAATTTTGATAGTCCATCATCCCCACACTCTTATCCACGTACAGACATATAGCACAAAGCGATTCTTCGAGAGAGATGTTCCGAAATCAGTGTTCCACCTACATTTATCGTAAAAGAGACAACACAATTTAGTGGTTCTGGTTCATGGACCCAAACGGTAGTTCATGAGTCAAAATAATGGGTAGACTTTAAAAAGGCATCTCTGTTCAAAGAGATGGTACGAATATCGTTGCGCCGTAGACGATCAGTGACCAAATAAATATAATTATCTGGTACAATACCCCATTTTGAGCACAGTTTTATATGTACATTCACTAATGAGTGGATTTTTAAAATTCTTTCACTCTTAAATTGCTGCTAAAAATTTTTCACAACTGAATTAATTTTACAATGTATATTTCTACAATTCTGTTTCATCCATGCAGGAGTTAGCAGAATTTTCCATGAAGGAATTTATGAGGTGTTCCCCTGCGGGCACACGTGTTTCTGTAGTGGATGAGAAGATTAACATTCCCGGTCCGGTTTTGCAGACCCAGTCCGTCCCTGCTCGCAAGTATATTTTTATCAATTTGTGAGGAATTTTCTATAAGAGTCACAGACACACACAATACCCCCTCCCTCCTCTCCCAGGAAAGAAAATCTTAGATTTCAACACTTTTTACTTTCTCTCTCTGTCCCGGAAATTTAAGTCCATATTATGGTCTTTTTCTTAAGCTTAAAACAAATACTTCTTCGAAAAATAATTTTTTCTGTACGATAGTTTTCGTACATACATACATATCACTAAGCTGTTATCTGAGATTCGGAGGTTAGCTCCAAAAAGAAATACAAACTTCCAGATATTTTTACTTATTGTTGTCGTATCAAACTTCTCCATTTACAGCGATCTTGACATACAACTCGTGCTTCACTAATATCCATTACACGCCGTACACAAGATCTTTTATACTTCATGCTCATAATCTTTTTCTCGTGCAGACACTCCTGAATCTGATCCACCCATGTCTTCCTTGGCCTTCCCCTGCCTTTCCTTCCTGCCACTTGGGCTGAAAATATTTTCTTAGTAAGCATTTCATCACTCATTCTTTCAACATGGCCAAACCACCGAAGCATATTGGTCTCCACCTTGCTAACAACATTTTGCTTTACATCACACAACTGCAATACATCTTCATTCCTCACACAATCAGACCGTGTCTTGCCACAAACCCCACGTAAGTAACGCATTTCTCCAGCACACAAACGACTCCTACGTTTCTTCTGCAGTACCCAGGTTTCACTGCCATACATCAGAGTAGGAACAATTACTGTTTCATACACAGCCATGCGGGACTCTCTAGAGAACCCATCATTCCTGTGAAAACCTCCCAGAGCAGCTATGACTTTCAAAGAAGAATTCACTCGCCTACAGATTTCACCATCCAACTTGTTCTCTCTGTCAAACATGCTTCCTAAATACACAAACTCACTCATCTGGTCAATCACAGTGCCATTTATACTTACATTACATTCAGTGCTACCCATTCCTCTCTCAAACACCATAACTTTGGTTTTTCCCTTATTTATACTCAGTTTGAATTTCATGCAAACTTCGTGCATCCGAGTCAACATACTCTGCAACTCACTTTTGCTCTCTGCCAACAGGACAGTGTCATCAGCATACAGCAATCTGCACACACGGATATCACCAAGACATAAGCCGCTATTATCTATTTTGGCCTCACGCATGCATGCGTCCATAAATATATTAAACAGCCATGGTGACATTACACAACCTTGTCTAATTCCTGCACCAATGGAAAACCATTTTGATAAAACACCATTCACTCGTACACAAGCTCTACTACCAGCATACATGGCTTTTACACTATTAAGTAGATTCCCAGTAACACCATATTCATTCAATACCTTCCACAAAAGTGTCCTATTGACTCGGTCGTAAGCTTTATCTAAATCTATGAAGGCAGTAAAAACTTTCTTCCCAACAGCCAGATACTTTTCAATCATCATGCGTAATGCAAAAATCTGGTTAGTGCAGCCTTTACCATGCATAAAACCACTCTGAACATCCCACACTTTCTCTGATGTAAGACCCGTACTTTTTCAATTACAACCTTACCAAACACTTTCCCTGGCACACTCAGTAGGCTAATACCACGATAGTTCTTGCATTCAGTCTGATCACCTTTTCCCTTATACAAGGGAACAATGATAGCATCCTTCCAATCCCGAGGGACCATTCCTAACTCCCAGCACAACTGGCAAATTTCAGTTAACCAGTCAATTATAGAGTCACCACCATACTTCAACATCTCTGCAGTTATGCCATCAACTCCTGGAGCCTTACCATTCTGAAGAGATTTTAGAGCTTTACACACTTCTTCTCTTGAGATCCCTCCTGTGCTTTCATCCCTCATTGTGACATCATCTGCATCTGTCTGATAATAATTTTTGTTATCCTGATCTAATAACTCACAGAAGTATTTGCCCCATCTGTCACTTAACTCATTGGGCTCCCATATCATTTCCCCAATCTCATTCTTCACACAACTTACAACTTTGTTTCCCATATTTTTCCTGAGTCTCATGTACTTCCAGAAGGACTTTCTATCTTTCCAAAAAGCCAGTTCATGCCCTTCCACTTTCTCTTTCTTATCTTTTGCCTTACTGTGGCGAACCAGCTTAGCAGCTTCACGCTTCTTACAGCGATATTCATCCACAGAGACTCTACCTTGCAACATCCCAAAATAGGCTTCCTTCTTTTTTTTACTGCCTCATCAATCTCACTATTCCACCAAGCATCACCTCTATTGTTACCCACTATTGTGGTGCCACAGACCTCTTTAGCAGCAGTAACAACACAGTTCTTAAAACATTCCCACTTCTTTTCTACATCCCTCTCACAAGATTTCAGATCCTTCAGTCGTTCTCTGAGTAAGTCAGAATACCGCTGATGATCTTCAAGGAGCCTATCAACCTTTATTCTTTCTATCCTGGGTCTCTTCCTATTCCTTTTCCTCCAACCAACATTAAGTTTCACTCGTGACACTACCAAGTAATGATCAGAACCAACATCCGCACCTCTCATCACACGGGTGTCAACAACTAAGTGTTTCAAACGCTGATCGTAAACAACAAAATCTATCACACTCTTTGACCAAGAGTACGATTTTCCCAAGTATCATCATCATCATCATTGTCAACCATTATCAATCCACTGCTGGACGAAGGTCTCCCCAAGTTTCCTCCACAACGGTCTGTCTTGTGCCAGTCTCCTCCATGTCACTCCCGCATATTTACGAATTTCATCCACCCATCTCCCACGTGGTCTTTTTCTGGGTCTTTTCCTGTCCCTTGGAATCCAATCTAAAATTTCGGCTGTCCATCTATGGTCTGTCCTTCTGGCAGTATGTCCAGCCCATTGCCATTTCAGGGATTTAACTCTGATCATGATGTCTTCCACTCTCGTCATTTTTCGGATCCACGAGTTCCTCTTCTTATCTCTCCTGGTTATACCAAGCATGCACCTCTCCATTCATGCTTCTTTGAGTTGTCTGCAGCCTTTGTATGTCTCTTTTAGTTAAGGTCCACGTCTCTGCACCATACGTAAGCACTGGAAGGATGCATTGATCAAACACTTTTCTTTTAAGACATAATGGCATATTGCTCTTGAAAATTATGCTGTTTCTTCCAAAAGCTCTCCAGGCAAGTTTTGTACGCCGATTAATTTCTTCATCAATGTGACCCTCACTTGATATCTGCTGTCCAAGATAAACATACGTATCTGTTATCTCCAGTTTTTCTCCATCAATCGATAAATCTTCATTTCTTGTAAAAGCATTGAACATCACTTTTGTCTTCTGAAAGTTCATTTTTAATCCCACTTCTTTACTCTTGTCAGCAAGTTCCTGGATCATACTCTGCAGCTCTGATGGGGTAGTTGCAAAAATGACTACGTCATCAGCAAAACGAAGGTGGGTTAGATAATCTCCATTAATCTTTATCCCTTTGTTTTCCCAGTTCAGTGATTGAAAGACATTTTCCAATGTGGCATTAAAGAGCTTCGGAGATATGGTGTCACCTTGTCTCACTCCCTTTCCAATTTTTATGTGTGTTGTATTTTCAAACAGCCGAATCTTTGCACTTGCATTTTCATAGATGTTGTTAATAATATTAATGTATGCAAGTATATTTCCCAAGTATATGTGTGTATATACTTGTGGTTGAAAAATGTATTAGATACACACAAATCATTCTCAACGCAGAGTTCAATTAATCTTTCACCATTATCATTCACACAAGGATCATTAAACTTACCCAGAACATTGTCAGAAATTGCATTCTGCACACCTACTCTAGCATTGAAATCCCCTGCTATTGTAACTTTTTCTTTAGCACCAAACTGGCTCAAAACAGCTTTTAGCTCATTCCAGAAATCTTCTTTCTTATCAGAAGGTTTCGAGTCACAAGGAGCATACACTACAACAATTACAATTCTCTGAAGTTTCACTTTCAAACGAATCCAGAGAATTCTCTCACTTATGCAACTATAGTGAATCAAGTTGTTCTTCATCTTTTCACTTAAAATCACACCTACACCAGCCTGTCCTCTCATATTATCCAATACTCCAGACCACACACTCACCGTGCCATTCACTTCTTCTACCCCAATTTCCTTCTTTTTGGTTTCACTTACACACAGCACATCCAGTCTATACTTATTCATCTCCTCAATCACCTCACTCATCTTGCCATTTATACCTCTAGTATTCCATACACCAATCTTACATTCATTCAGCCGAGATCGCTTTCTCATACGCCGTTTAGAAAGTCCAGGTCGATTCCGTGGTGGATCGTCCTTTTCAAGTGTGGTAGGTCCACCATATCCCACACTTGAGTCATTTCTAATATTTCTTTTTGTCTTTTTAATCAGGTAAGTACATCAGTGTGGGGGATTAGCCCACAGCTGAGGGTTCCAGTTGGTCATTCAACCTAAGGATTCTGGAACAAAACCCAGTGAGTTGGGGTCTTTTCGCCAATGTCACACAGAACTATAGCTTGCACCTCTCCAAGATTCACAGAGGCCCTAGTTGCTGTTGTGTGTGCCATTGTTACCACGGAGCGCCCCGAGAAAGCAAACCCATCGCTCACTACGACCGCCCGCAACGATAGTTTTCGTGCGTGTTCTTTATAGACGATATGTTTCACGTAACGACTTTATTAAAATATGAGATTTATTTCCTAGTGCCAACAATGAAATTTTGCTCCGGGGCCCCGCAAAAGCTCCATACGGCCCTGGAAACAGTGACTACTGTAAATTAGGGATGAGCAACTCTTTATAGCCTTGGATGATCGTATGGAGGAAGATGCGGTGAGAGAGAGAGAGAGAGACATGCGCAAATGGAGAGTGCACGATCTTCTATCGCAATGCTCTTGTGTTGCGGCTGCACCTTTTGTATCATTATATGCCATTATAAATTGTTGATGAAACATGAGATAGTTTCCCATTAGACAAAGAGGAACGATTTATTGTATGCTGGCTTTCATACTGGAACACATAATTCGCGGGAATTAAAAGAATCCAACTGGTGGGCTAACTTTTATTAACTAAAAATGTAGATGCTGGTCGCCTACGATATTCACAAGATCAGTGGACAAAAGGTTAAATACTTGCCTTTATGTCATGGTTGATGTGCTTTGCAACAGTCAGAAGATCGACCGGCCAGTACGCAGCCTGCAACAAGAACAGCTCTGCCCATACTTCTTCTAAAATCACAGATTGATCGTTTGGAGGAAGAGCACAAAACATCTCGTTATTGCGTGCACGGCGAACGCTGACCAGCAAGATATGAGTTGCTATTTGTCGGAAAACGTCAGAAGCTCGAGGAAGTTGCAGGCCTGGAAGGAGTTTCAAAATCATTAATAAATAAACCATAAGTAAACATCGTTAAAATGTAGTGATACATGCGTATGAGATTTTCAATAAATGTGTTTGTTCACAACTCAACCAAATACATCTATTAAATGTAATTAATCGAAACTTTATGGCCTTGATGTTGCATATATTCATGAACGACAGTACGCAATTTCCTAAAAGCAATCAAGCGTTGATTTCTTTTAGGAAATTTCAACGGATATCGGAAGCTATTCCAACAAAAATGAATTGCCTTGCAATCAGTGGCGGATCCAGCGGGGGGCGACTGGGGCGATCGCCCCCTAAATCCTAACGAAGTTTTTACGTTTAAAGTAGCGAAGATCGCAAATGTTTTCAGTTTTTTAAAAAAAATTAACAATCAAACTTACTGCGGAATTGGATTTAAAATACGCATTCCATTGATTTAGCTTCAGTAAAAAGAGAAAGAGAAGGGGACAAAATAAAGAGAGAGCGCAAAAGATAAAGGGAAGACAGGAACAACTGGGGGTGGGGGGTGGGGTATTCTTTGTTAGTTCTTTGCTATTGTCATATTATCTAGCGTCTGTAACATCTCGAAACAGTCTGTAAGAAAATTAAAACAAACCTGAATCCATAATTCAAACCTACTCATTTTTCGCATGAAAGTTAATGTCTCTAAATTGTAATTAAGATAGTAGTCCATTCTGAACTATCATAAAAACGGAAACTTTCTAACTTTCTATTACTTTTGGGAATTTTGATGCTATAAAAGTTTCGCAGGAAAAGGTCAATAATACCGTAAAAATTCCAAGCTGTTTAAATTTGGTAATCGTCGAATATTAGGAGGCACTGTTTACTTGGTTTCACATTACGTAGCTACTCATTTAAAGGAAGTTTTCAGTTCTTCAAACGAGATTAGGGGAACTTTGTTTTTCAAAAGAAAAACTAAGTTCTCTTCATCTCATTTTTGTACGAGTGTGATTGTAACACACACTGAGTATGCCCGCCCGTGTGTCTACCGTCTGTAACGTACCAGGAGATGTGACGTACCTGCCAGAAGGACGCACACGACATAAAGGCAGATAGGAATCAGAATAAAACGTCCGCGTAGCTCAATTGGTAGAGTGACTTATTCCGGAATGAGGGGATCCGGCTTCGAATCCTGGCATAGACCAGAAATGACGGAGAAATTTACTTCGTTATACGTCCTTCATTGGAGTTTTCATTCATGTACGTAAAATAACTGGTATCACAATCGCTTTCTATTTCCTTTTTTTGCGTTAATTTCCAATGGACGTAATTTCGTTAATTCATCACCATTGAAAAGAAGTCGAAAATGATTTTTTTGTCGCCGTCGGGCACGGTAAAAAAAAAAAGTGCGGGGGGGGGTCAAAATTCCAGTTGCCGTGTTTTATATTTAGCGATTTTATGACTAAACCAAATGTTCATTATGTTTTGGCTGAAATCAGGAGTGTATTTACTTTAATGTATGAGAATATGTCAGGTGGAGACCACTAAATATTTTTTTTTATTAAATTAACAAACTCCGAATTATAAGGGTTTTGGCTTTATATGATTAAGTTTGGCGCCAGTGTTTTGTAGTACTTTGTATTGGTATACAACTAGAGCAATCATTTTAATTACAACGTGCAGATTTGTGTTTCAAACAAAAAATCATAATAATTTTGTTTTATGAAAAATTCCTGCAGGTTCCAAAGAATTTGCGTCATTAAAACGCCCGTAAAACTTAGTTAATAACATGGAAGTTAAAATTTTCAGTAATTAAAAGCTAATAGATTTTCGTAAAAGGGTCTCCAAGGTATTTTTGCGGAGGGGGGGGTGGCAGTTTTTCCGGTAGGCCACTGATTATCAGTTTTTGATATCCATACTCCAGCCGGCTGCAACTGACTCACATCTTTACTCATTTTTTACGCTTTACTCATTTTTTCCCAACCGTAGGTTGGAGAAGCGTATATGCTCCAGCTTTGTCCGTCTGTCTATCTGTCCGCACGATAACTCGCGTAAAAACGGTTCGATTTCGATGAAATTTTAGTATGTGGTAGAGGACAATCCGGGAACGAACCCTATTGAAAATGGGCGAAATGGAATCAAAGGTCAGGACATAGAAGCGGGACCCATCCCATCGCCCTTATGCGTCACAACTTTCGTAAAAATGCTTTGATTGCGACAAAACTTTATCATGTTGTTCCGGAGGTATACTGAACCAATTCTGTTTAATATCATCGCAATGGGGGTCAAAGGTCAGAGCATAGGAGCGAGATTTATTCCACAGCCATTACCCCCATAGCTTGAGTAATAACTTGAGTAATGATTTCTGGTATGTTGGAATGGAATGCGTATCATAATCATGCAATGCATTGCATGATTTTATTAACTTGTTGTTCATACTTGCGAATTATTCATTTGTATTTTTCATCTTCACAGAGTGGAGGCTTCATCTGTTTTTATACTACGCAGTGACGGATTGGCGATCCATAAACGGCCATTGAAGCTGATCAGGCGGCCACTTTGGAGAAAAATTATCATTGTACCCTATCCCTAAAAAAAGAAACCCCCCCCCCCCCCAAAAAAACCCGGTATGTCAGCATCCCGTTTACTGTTTAAACATGTTTTCAATACAAGTCTATGAATCAATGCAGTTTTTAGTATTCAGGCAATAAGTAGCAACATTTTAACCATTTTCCTGGACGGCAGATTGACAGCAAAATTTAATATATGAACAAAAGTATTTCCGTTGCGCAGAAGCAATAGAAAAGGTACGTTCTCTGATAGAGATTGATTGTCAAAGATTTTATTACATTCTTATGCATTTTACTGCAATAACTGAATTCAGAATGTTTAATAGTCTTTTCGCTTTTAGTGAGAACGGAAATCCAAATGCGCAAAAAATTAACTTCGTTTTTAGGATGTACCTATCATTAATAAAACAGCCACGAATAAATATCTTGAAAAAAAACTGGAAATGCCCAGAATTGCAAGAATTCCAGTGCACACTTATAAAATGAAAGAAATTAAAGAACGTGAAAATTAATTTTTATTTAATAACTCTCGAATGGGAAAAAATATATTTACTGTAGCTGAAACAGACTTTCCAGAAGTGCAGTTTCAAAATTCGTGCACCTGGAAGGCACAAAAAGTAGTAAGCCAGATGCAGATCTCATTCAAAAAATTAAAAAGCATACACAGTCCTATCAGAATAATATGACCACCTCCGGAATCACAGTGTACCCGCTCAGGCGCGTTACAGAGTGCACTTGACAAGGTCGAGTCGACCACACGGAGATATAAGCGGCGGGCCGGGCCATAGTGCGTTGAGTGATGAGCACAATGGGAAGAGATAGTGATTGACGGATGTGATAAAAGGAATGAGCATTGGCTACCGCGCGAAGTATGGAAGCATCTCAAAAACACTTCGTGGGCTGTTCGCGAGGTGCTGTAGTGAGGGTGTATTAAGAATGGACCGCTGGCACACCGAGCATCTTCCGACGTCATAACTGTGGAGCTCCAAAGGCCATCGAACCTAGAGGAGAACGTCGCCTCCGTCGACTGGTAAAGGGCAATCGACGCGCAACAGTGCAGCAACTGACCACGCAAATACGCTGGGACACTCAGATACGGGTCTCCGACAACAGTAGAACGAACTCTGTTACGCATGGGTCCCTGGAGTCGCCGCTGCGTCAAGGCGCCCACGTTAACCCAGGTCCATCAGCAACAACGCCTGCAGTTCGCAGGGGACTACCGTCATTGGACAGTAGAAGAGTGGGAAAAGGTTGCCTTTTCCGAAGAATGGAGGTTTCTGCTCTACAGAAGTGACGGGTGGTGGTGGATACGGCGTCAGGGATTCCGGGTGTTGGTTCTCGCGTGTGTGTGTGTATGTGTGTGTGTGTGTATGTGTGTGTGTGTGTGTGTCTGACACACACGAAAACCAACACCCGGAGTCCCGGATACGCTTGTCAGTCAAGTACAGGCCGGCGGTGGCAGTGTGCATGTCTGAGGGATGATTTCCTGGTATGACCTGGGACCACTGGTACCACTGGTACCACTGGATGGGTCCCTGAACGCCAATGGCTACTGTCCATCCTCGCTTACCACATGCATCTCTTCATGTTGGACGTTTACCCCGGTGGAGATGGTGTCTACCAACAGGACTATATGCGGTCTGCCATGTCGCTAAGGTGGTGCGTGACTGGTTCCAGGAACACGACAGCGATGTCTCCGTTCTCCCTTGGCCGGCGAAATCGCCCGACCTTAATCTCATACAGCATTTGTGGGACTATTTGGATCCACAGGTTCGACGTGCTGATCCACAAATACGTCATCTCCGGGACCTCCGTGCTTTGCTGCAGTTCGAATGGACACGTGTGCCTCGGGCAACCTTCCAGGGTCTCATTTCGTTCATGCCACGCCGTCTGGCCGCTGTCATCCGGCACAAGGGTGGTTATTCCCGTTATTAGCTAGGTGGTCATATTATTCTGATGCGACCGCATATTAAATTTTGGGTTGCTGCATTCATATAAATGCACCAACCCAAAATGTTTACCGTAGGTAAACCGCAATGGATTAACCTGCACAATGAACTTCAAGTTTCTAACTCGGACTACTGATTACATATTTGATCATATCGTATTGATTATTTAACTGCAATTAGAAAAAGCAAACTGAGGTAGAGGATATCAGCCGAAAGAAATGGGGCTTTGCTATGCAGTTTTTTTTTTCTGAAGCCGTTAAAGTGGAAAATAGCCGCCCCGGTGGCGCAGGCCTCTGATCATTCGTCCGTAAGGGGTCCGGGTTCGAATCCCGGTCAGGCATGGATGTTGTGTTTGTCTTACGGCACTGGCTCTCTCCCTTCCCTGGAACCAGTGACCCTCAATTAGGGACGGGCGACTGCTTATAGCCCATTGAGTTGCTCACGGTGGTCGTTAAACCTCCAATCAAAAAAAAAAAAAAAGTGGAAAATACACTTCGCCGTTTTTTTATAACTTCGTTTGCTTCTACAAGAATATTGAAGTGCAAGTGTATATACATCTCCCCCCCTCCCCCTTGAGTTAGCATAAGGTCTACCGTTCCAGAATATGGCGGCCCACCGGGAATTCTTCTTGTTTCCGGGTGGCCCAGTCCGCGCCTGATACTGCATACTTCACAGAAGACAATCTGCTCCGTCTTCCGAAACCATTTCCAATCCAGGATACGACTTGATATGAGGCGGCTAAAAGCACCCCTTTCCTTGCTCAATTCAGAGCCAGGTGGGCCTCAAACAGCATCTGGTTTACTATAGAAATGCATAAAAATATCAGATTGTAAATATAACTTTTTCTTTTTATAGGACCCACGTTCCTGTCAACGCGCATCATTTTCACTCAACATATACAATTCTAACTAATTTTCTCCTACCAGTGTAAAATATTGAGTAGATATGTCATTATCTACAGCACATAGAAGTCTTCGATCCTGATATTTCCTCGGATGAACCTTATAACGAAGTGTATTTCTCCGTCATTTTTATCCGCGCCGGGGTTCGAACCCGGGTCCACTCATTCCGGAATAAGTTGCTCTACCAATTAAGCTACGCGGACATTTTATTCTGATTCCTATTTGCCTTTATGTCGTGTGCGTCCTTCTGGCAGGTACGTCACATCTTCTGGTACGTTACATCATCTCCCCCTTATTTTTTTTTTTTTTTCGAAGCGCTGGAGAAGGGATTCTCTAATTTTTCCTATCTCGCGGTGTGGAAATAACATCACACCATTGCGAGATTTTGAACGGTCGGGTCATCCGGATAGTTCGGGCGCCATTATAACGAAGTAAATTTCTCCGTCATTTTTATCCGCGCCGGGGTTCGAACCCGGGTCCACTCATTCCGGAATAAGTTGCTCTACCAATTAAGCTACGCGGACGATTATATTCTGATTCCTATTTGCCTTTATGTCGTGTGCGTCCTTCTGGCAGGTACGTCACATCTCCTGGTACGTTACAACCTTATTGTCGATATAGACTTCATCGGATCTATTATATATGTCAAAATGAACCAGCATTATTTGGTTAATCTTCTCATCTGTGACCAATGCGATCAAGATTCTGACTAACACATGGGGATTTCCCTGTGGGTATTTTTTGCCACATGACTCCTTATGGAAGACGGACTCTATAAATAATCATTTGTAAATATCTCATCATGTCTGTATTTTTATTTTGACAAATAAAGATATACAACGCAAACGTCAATGGCAGGATATGCCTTCAGAATTTCAAGGAGAAACTTCATATATGGAAGAAAGGGAGTTTCGAGTACGGGCCAGTGGCGCAGTGGATAAAGCGTCTGACTTCGGATCAGAAGATTCCGGGTTGGCTGGCTCGCTCTTTTTTTTTTTTTGTCTCCGTGCTTTGCTACAGAATTCCGTACATTACTCTATCTCTCTTCAACTTAAACCGGGAAGAGCTCACATGCAAATTTGAATGCTTTCTGAGGTAATGGGGAAAAAAAAAAGAACGGCTACGCTTTTTACAGAGAACAGAATGTACACAAAAACATGATGCTTGATGCTGAAGAAAGATGTGAATGTCAGTTCTGAAAGATGGCATTAAAAAAAAAAAAAAAAAAAAAAATAAGTGTGAGTATCATAGGCGCAGACTTTTGTAAATTCAATGCAGTAGTGAAAGTAGACGGTTTGTCTTAGGGGAAAGCAATGTTTAGAGTTTAAAGTCTGGGCGGATTCTCTCTCTCTCTCACACACTCACACACATTTTATACGTGTGTGCTCTTTTATATGCACAAATAAATAAAAATAAAAAATATTACAATGAATAAAAATTAAACCTTAATACATTTATAATACATCTAAAAATCTCTATATCACAAAGAACAGGTTAAGCGCCAGCTGAAGGACTTTCGTTTTTTTACGCTTTCCAATCGTAGGTTGAAGAAGCCTATATGCTCCAGCTCTGTCTGTCTTTCTGTCTGTCCGCTCGATAACTTGCGTAACAATGGTTCGATTTCGACGCAATTTCAGTATGGGGTAGAAGACAATCCTGGGACGAACCCTATTGAAAATGGGCGAAATGGGATCAAAGGTCAGGACATAAGAGCAGGATCCATTCCATCGCCCTTATGCGTCATAACTTACGTAAAAATGCTTCGATTCCGACAAAACTTAATCGTGTTGTTTCGGAGATATACTGAACCGGTTCTGTTAAATATCATCAAAATGGGGTCAAAGGTCAGGACACAGAAGCGATATTTATTCCACAGCCATTATCTTCACAACTTGACTAAAAATGCTTCTATTGCGACAAAATTTTAGTATGTTGTTCCGGAGGCATACTGAACCAATTCTGTTTAATATCATCGAAATGGGGTCAAAGGTCAGGACACAGGAACGCGATTTATTCCACAGCCATTATTCTCATAACTTGAGTAATGATTTCTGGTATGTTGGAAAGCGTATTATAATTAATGCATTGCATGATTTTACTAACTTGCCTTAAATGCGGAGCTGAAAAATAGGGAAAACATTTGGAATTCACTATTTGTTTTCCTACCTAATTATACGTAGTAATTATCATAATAAATAAGCACATTCAGTTCATTGACACTATGCAGTATCAAAATGACAAAAACTACACACCCCGGTAATTTAATTTAGGGAGGAACACCACAGAGAGTGTTCATTTCTAAATTTAAGTTACCAAAGAAATTGCTGCTGCACCATTTTAAACAATTAGAGGATGCCGTACCTTCCTGAAGTAAGTGCGGTCTTGGTCAGCTGCTATGCGTACTGAATAGTTACTGTCAATGAAATTAAATTAGGTACTCTAAAGCCAAGGTTAGTAGACTCTATTAACCTTGTTCTAAATCCAGCCAGCAACATTGTTCGTAATTCAACAATCCGCCCTGCGGAATAACGTACAAAAATAACGTACAAAAAAAAAGTGTACACTACAGTCGAATGTGAGCCCCCTCTGGCTACGGACCTTTAGCTAACTGTCCGAAGGACAAAAATATATTGCCTGAGGTCAAACGCTCTGAAAACTCCAAAATCAGAGACAAATTTTTCAAACGTAAAAATCTTACACAAATTACGAATAGAATTCATAGATATAAATAAATTGAGAGCCAAAATTTCCTCGGTATAGTTTTGCAACACATACATTTTTTTTTTTTTTCAAATATTGTGTACTTTTGTTCACCACTATTTAGGGGAACGCCGTCCCCCTTACCAATTTCTTAAGGGAGCGCCGTTGCCCACCATTCCCGCCTACTTTCACCACTGGTTTTGGGTAGTGTATGGTGAAGCCGAACTGGACGTCATCAGTGATGTTCCCTGCAGTGGCGGATCCAGCGGGGGAGACAAGGGCGATCGCCCCCCACCCTAGCGAAGTTTTTACGTTTAAAGTAGCGAAGATCGTAAATGATTAACTCTCCACATTTTGTTTTCAGTTTTACGAAAACAAATTAACAATTAAACTTACTACGGAATTGGATTTAAAATAGGTATTACATTGATTTAGCTTCAGTATAAAAGAGAAAGAGAAGGGAATAGAATAAGAGAGAGAGAGAGAGGGAGCGAAAGATAAAGGGAAGACAGGACAGCCGGGGGAAAAGCATGGGGGTATTCTTTGTTAGTTCTTTCCTATTGTCATATTGTCGAGCGCTATGTAACGTCTCGAAACAGTCTGTAAAATATTTAAAACAAACCTGAATCCATAATTCAAACCTACTCATTTTTCGCATTAAGGTTAATATGTCTCTAAATTGTAATTAAGATAGTAGTCTATTCTGAACTATCATAAAAACGGAAACTTTCTAACTTTCTATTAGCTTTTGGGGATTCTGGTGCTATAAAATTTTCACAAGAAAAGATCAATAATATTGTAAAAATTCCAAGCTATTTAAATTTGGTAATCGTCGAATATTATAGGATGAACTGTTTACTTGGTTTCAGATTACGTACTCATTTAAAGGAAGTTTTCAGTTCTTCAAACGAGATTAGGGAAACTTTGTTTTTCAAAAGAAAAACTAAGTTCTCTTCATCTCATTTTTGTACGAGTGTGATTGTGACACACACTGAGTACGCCAGTGTGTTTACCGTCCTTCATTGGCGTTTTCATTCATGTACGTAAAATAACTGGTATCACAATCGCTTTCTTTTTCCTTTTTTAGGTTAATTTCCAATGGACGTAGAGTTTCGTCATTTCATCACCGATGAAATGAAGTCGAAAATGATTTTTTTTTTGTTGCCGTCGGGCACAGTAAAAAAAAAAAAAAAAAAAAGGGGGAGTGGGAGAGCAAAATTCCGGTTACCGTGCTTTATATTTAGCGATTTTATTACTAAACCGTGTGTTCATTATGTTTTGGCTGAAATCAGTCGTGTATTTACTTTAATGTATGAGAATATGTCGGGTGGAGACCACTAAATTTTTTTTTTTTTTTTATGAAATTAACCAACTCCGAATATAAGGATTTGGGCTTTATTTTGAAGGATTTCATTCAGACGTAGTCTGTGCCGATTTAAAAAAAACATGAAATTACGAATAAAAAAATCCGAATAAAAAAATCCCCCACCGCAATTCGTAATTGGGAAGGGTCTTTGCAATTTTCTGTTTAGATATTTTTTTTTCTAGCAAACTGAATGATGCAGAAACCCACACTTTTTGTTCTATATAGAGGTATGAGGGGTGTTATCCGTGCCTAGCCCCCGAAAACGCCATCGATAACAGCTGACATATTTCTGTAATCCTACCTTTTTCTCCTGGTTGAATTTTCGGTCTCTGGCTTTATTTTTCCGAATCAGATGTCTTCTGCTCTCAGTGATTTGCTTTGGTTGTTGTGTTGTGTTTTGATTTTTCTTATACGCAGCCTCCGGCGCTATGGAATTTCAAAAGTTGGTTTGTAAATTTATGTGACTACTTTAATTTACCTTATACAGGCAACTCTGGATATAGTGAACTCTGTTATAGTGAACATTCGGTTATAGTGAACCTAAATCATTGGTCCCGAACCGCAACGTTGCAAATGTACATTAAAATTTTCGTTTATAGTGAACTCTCAACTTCGGTTACAGTGAACCTAAAAAATAAAACTTCAAAGAAAAGAATGTTCTTGTAACATGAAATTGAAACTTATTTCAAAACAAACCTTTTTGCAAATTATCGGAAGAATGTGTTGAGAACAATATTGTAGGCCTACTACTCCTTAAGTGCATTGAAGGACAAACTAGTATTAAAAACCTCAGCAACATCAAGCTGGTGTTCTTGCCTGCCAATACCACGTCAGTCCTCCAACTCATGGATTAAGGTGTGATTCACAGCTTCAAAACCTATTATGGAAGGGAAGTACCGCTTCATTTAATCCAAGCCTTGGAATCAAAGCAGAACACATCAATAAATGTTCTGAATGCTGCACGTTTTGTAAATGAAGCGTGGAGGAGTGTGCCAACTGTCACTATACAGAACTGTTTACGGAGGTCTGGTTTGGCGACTGGAAGTGTGGCATTCGAAGAAGAGGATGGTGTGCCTCTCAAGGACCTGCTTCAGCATATCGGTGCGAATTCCACTGAAGCTGAAGATTTTATCGATGCTGATTGTGAAGTTATAACGAATGAAAGCCCATCCGATGAAACTATTGTCGAGGCTGTGAAAGGCGGTTCCAGCACGAAAGAAAACGAGGCTAATGATGACGAGGACGATAATGAAGAACGTGTTCCAAAAGTGAAATACATGTTGGAGGGTGTCAGGACTGTGCTAAAGTTCCTAGTATGTATGGAAAATGTAGAAATTAGTGTAGCAAAAGCACAGACACTAGAAAAGGACATAGGGAAAATATTTATTAAAACTGTTTGCAGCAAGCAGCAGCACATAAATTCATTTTGTTTACTTAATTTAATGAATATACACTACGTACAGAAAAATATTTTTTTAGGTACATATGTACATATTTTATTTTCTTGCTCACCATTCCACTCAATTCAGGTTAAGGGAAGACACTTCGGTTTTAGTGAACCTCGGACATAGTGAACGAAATATGCGAGTCCGCAGAGGTTCACTATAAGCGGAGTTTACTGTATATATATATATACATCTGGGGATTTGGGTGGGAATGTATATGCAGAAGAATATTAACACACAAGCAACCAACCTTCATAAACCAATAACTAGGTTGGTTGCTTATGTGTTAATATTCTTTTGCATACACTATCTACATCTAACACCTGCAGCACAGCGCAGTTTTGTTGTAGTTTATATTACATGAGTAGTATATTAACTTTCCTTTGCTGTATATATATACACTGAAGTGCCAGAAAAACTGGTACACCTGTCTAATACTTGGTAGGTCCCAGACGAGAGCGCAGGACTGCAGAAATACGACGGGGCATGGACTCCACTAGCTTCTGGAAACATGCTGTATAGGCAATGCACAGCATACTTCCTGCAGAGCGTTCCACAATTCGGGCGTATTCCGAGGTCTCGGATTCCTGTGTACGATAGCACGTTGCATGGCATCCCAAATGTGTTCTGTCACGTTCAGATCTGGGGACTTGGGTGGGAATGGTAACACCCCAAACTCAGATGAATGCTCCTCTAACCATAATGTGGCTCCCCGACACTTGTGTGGAGGTGCATTGTCCTGTTGGAACAGGCCCAACCCATCAGCATGAATGCAGGACATGAACGGGTGTACCTCGTCAGAAAGGATGCGCACATAGCGTTCGCCGGCCACAGACGTCTGTAGACGTAACAGGGTTCCCAGTGAAGTCCAGTTAAACACACCCCATACCATTACGGACCCCCCACCAGCAGGTACAGCTCCCTGTTGACAGGCGGGATCATTGGCTTCATGGGGTTTGCGTCACACACGAATCCTTCCATCTGCCCGATACAGTTGGAAACGCGACTCGTCAGACCAGGCTACTTGTTTCCAGTCATCAAGTGTCCAGTGGCGGTGTTGTCGTGCTCAAGCGAGGCGCATAGCTCTGTGTCGTGCACCCATCAAGGGGACTGGAGTTGGGCGTCGGCTCCCAAATCCCATATCGTGCAGGGTACGTTGCACAGTCTGGACGCTGATGCTTGTTGCGGCTCCAGCATTGAATTCCCATGATACCTGCGAGAGTGTTGCACGCCTATCGCGTGAAACGATTCTTGACAGCCGACGATGGTCACGTTCACCCAATGTCTTTTTACGGCCACACTGGTATCGTTGGTTGGAGGTTTTGTCGGAATTCTTGTAGTCACGGTACACCCTTGCAATGGTCGTCCGTAAAAATCCGATCTTCGTTTCTACCTCCAAAATACTATGGCCCATCTCACGAGCGCCAACTATGACACCGCGTTGAAAATCGCTTAAATCGTTATTACTTGTCATTCTTATGCCAAAAACAGCTCTGACAGCTGGCAAGGATGTCTATCGCTTTATATACGCACTGGCGAACGTAACCGAGTACGCGCATAGGTGACGTTGCTATGTATTTTGCAAAAGCTCGTCTGTACCAGTTTTCTGGCACTTCAGTGTATATATACCTCAATTACTTATAAAACTGGAATAATGTCGAACCTAATACATACCAGATTTTTCCTCTGTATCACAGGGCAATTGTTTGAAACTGAATTTGAATAAAATCGACAATAAATAGAGCATTTTTTGTCTGGAATGCATTTCTTGTGTGTCAGAAAGCTCGTGCACAGTGACTACTTGGAGAGCTCATGCACAATTACTACTACTTGGGTTAAAGACCATTGTTTGACGCTGTTTTCCAAGAGAAGTATTTCGCGGTGCTATTTTTAAAAAAAATCCATCCTAGTAGCTCGGAAAGTATAGCTTGCAGTAGACAAATAACATTAACGGCATTTAATTGAGAATACGTAGCAACACTGTTCTGTAAAAAAGAATCTATCATACGACATATCTCCACTCTCAACGCCCTTATTCTATTTCCCGCCTGATGGCCAAATACATCCACCAACGAACTAACGTAACGAGAAATGCGTCAATACCGCACCGAAATCTTTTACCCCGTGAAACAAACGCTTTCACTTAGTGGAAACTTCTGCTCCCTTTCATGCTGTTTTTTACTACCCTAGTAAAGATGCAGCCTTTTCACATGAATATTGCCGTTTTCGACAGGCTGTTACAGTTGCTGTCGTACCGCGTTCCTTCAGTCTTTTGATCTACGGCTGATTCTCAGGGTTTGGGCTTTTGTTAGCTTAGGATTGATGGTACGTGCCTCCACGATACTTCCACCACCGTAAATCATTAAGTTTTTTGACGTATTGTTCCCTAATGGCCTAACCCCTGCAGAGACCAAGCGACGATATTACCCTAACTAGAGTAATGTTATCTTAATGCTGCTGCTCCGACACCTGGACCCTTCATTGGAAAAAAAAAAGAAAGAAAGCAGGGAATCGAAGAAAGTGTTTTTTTTTTTTTTTTTTTTTTTTTGCTTTGACAACAAAATATTTAAGAAAATTCCGATCTTCCCTTTTTTTTTAAGTGGAAAAATATTACATAGGTAAAGGTAAGCTAATGCAGGAAAAGGTTTATTTTGATTGGGAGTGCTTCGCGCTTCTTGGGGGGGGGGGGGGTTAAGCCCCGAAATATTGATCTAACGACGCCGGTGGGATCACAGCAGAATTCAATATTAGCGTGTCGAGGACCATGTCGCAATTTGGGTACAACAGCCGATGACCATGTCGTCAGTCTCCCTTGACTCCTCTGGTGCGACAAGCAAAAATGCTGAAAGCTTTTTGTTTGTCACACCATTCGCGGTAAGCCCTCGCTAAGGTTATGCTTGAAAAGCCCAAGAGTACAGGCGTTTGGGAGATCCTTAAACTAGCACGTCTGGCGTCGACTATCATTCAACGTTCATTCCGATCCTCAAGCGAACGTTAACTGATACTCAACGATCCTGCCCATTCCGATCCTCAAGCGAACGCTAACTGATACTCAACGATCCTATACTCGACGAGCAGGTCTGCCTGATTTATACCCCATACCGCGCTTACGTGTCATCATAGGTATTGGAGTGAGCCGTTTACATGATAAGAGCCAGGCGCGGACTGGGCCGCCGGGATACCGGGAGAATTCTCGGTGGGCCGCCATATTCTGGACCGGTAGACCTTGTACCAACTCAAGAAAAAAAGAAAAGTATATTTGTACTTCAATATTCTTGTCGAAGAAAACCAAGTTATGCTAAAACAGCGAAGTTTTTTTTACCTCTTTGACGACTTCAGAAAAAAAAAAAAACGTAATAAATCACCAAACTATGAACATGCCGTTTTATACACGATAAGAATGACACAAATGGCATTTAAAAACCTTTAATGATAAGTTAAAACCAATCTCATTAGTACTTTCAAATCCTACTTTAGGACCATCCTCAGATGAAAATGAACACGACCTACAGATCACACAGGTTAATATAACATACACATTGCCAGATTACCGTTGCGCATGATTAAGTTTCAACACACTATTGACGTAAGCAATTAATGTCCTATGAAACAGAGTCAGCATTCACGGTGAAGGATAGGGTTGTGACGTCCATACTGTATGAGGTTCTTCCACACTCCCTGTAAGGGTCGCCCGTAATCGAACTGTCAAATATGAATTTATGTACTTTTAATATTGTGATGAACACGTGCGGACGGACGTTTCATTCCGCCATTTTGTTGTTTCAGATAAGAACTGATATTCTTCACCACCCACGTCGTACGACTTTAATCCTGGGGGATTAAGAGAGGGGTGCATGAACACCTGGGGCATCTGACCTTGAAGAGTCAGCTGTTCGAGTGCTTCTGTTAAACAAGTTGTCATACTGCTTTTGTATACGTGCAAGGTTGTAATCCCCTGCGGGTATCCGACGACATTCCTGAGTACAGGTATTTCACGTGCTGAACGGGAAAACCCAGTTTTTCTTGCGCATGCGTAATAGAGGACAGAAAGGGCGAGGAGGATTAAGTGAGACAGTTGAGCTTCGGTCGTCAAGGAAAAACTGGGTTTTCCGTTCAGCACGTGAACGGAAAACCGTTCACGTCAGAAACTGGTGTCCAAACCAGTTCCGTCAGAAACTGGTTTGGACACCAGTTTCTGACGGAAGGACTGCGGTTATCGCAGACGTGCAGCGTGGTGAACGGGAAGGAGGATTCCTTCGTCCACCGGGTATCGCGGAAAGAATTGTGGAAAGGTAGCACGTGGTCAGCACGGGAACCTGAGCGGAAAATCATCGGAAACCCGTGAAGCAAATGTTATCGGAATAATAAAGTCTTGTTGTTGTTTTTATTTCCGTGTACTGGACTGTGTTTGTCGAGGTAATTATTCTTCTACACAAGGACGCCTTCAGCCGCCTTGATAGCCAGATTGTATAGTAAAGGCGAGGCGGTAGCTCGCTATACGGCGGGAAACAAAAGGTATTATCTAAGAATTGATATGTCTGGCCCTACAGCCAGATAAAGTGGCGCAGTCGACAGGATCAGCCTGAAAGCGAGCTCATGAATGACGTGAATGGCGACACGTGTGAAGAAGGAACAACGGACTTTTTGTGAAACTTCCAGTGACCGAATGACAGAACTCTGACGAAGTACCGACCGGAAGAAAGAGACACCAGCGTGCTAGCCGAGATAAGGCATCCATCGTGTCGACCGAGACAAAGACAGTGTGCACCTCAGCGTACGGAAATCCCAAGCCGGACGAGGACTTACAAGCAAGACAACAGAAGAAGCAGAAGGGGGGCCTGAGTGCTCCGGTAACGTACCACATTTTTTTTTCTGTGTCTTTGCCTGTGCATTTGGTATAATTTAGGGTTAAGAGTAGAAGTTCTCATCATGGTACTAGAAAGGAAAGGGAAAGCTAATAATTAGATATTCTCAGAGTAAAGCATGGTAAAGTAAAATTTTGTAACAGTTAATTTTATGTCAGTTGCTAGAGAATGTGAAGTGTCAAAATATTTTCATTAAGTAATAAGTGTGTTTAGATAAGTCGAGTTTTCATGTTTACGATTTAAGAAATTTGAAGGTAAAATAGCGTAGTGATTTTTTTTTTTTTTACGTGTAGCGAAAGAGACAGAAAGAATAAGTATTCTGAGTAAAACAGGATAATAGATGTTCGGGTAATGCATGAAGGTAGAGATGAGTTAGAAACAAAACAAGAAGCAGATTAACCTTCGATGATTTAATGCGGAAGTTTGCATGATTTCTTTTCTTATTTCTTTGCATGAGTGTATTTTTTGAATGTGTATTGTAGTGTATTATCATGACTGAGCTTTTGGAAGGGAAAGTTGAAGATATTTTAGAAGCGGACAACGAAGAGAATAGTATTCTTAGCGATTCAGAATTAGATTCTAGTAAAGAAGTAAGCATTAATATGGAAGACAAGAAAAATAATGCAGCTGGAATGGAATGGGAACTTCAATTTAAAATGCTTGAGATAGAAGAGAGAAAGGCTGAGAGGGAACAAAGAATGCTAGAATTACAATTAGCGGATAGGAAAGAAGAAAGGCAATTTGAGTTAAGAAAATTAGAATTAATTAATGAGAAAGAGAAGGAGTCTATTAAAAGTAAAAATGAGGGTAAGTTGGCCGACTACATGAGAATCTTAGAAAGAACTTTACCCAGAAGTCCCAGTAAGCCGGAAGAAATTCTGGACTTCTTTGATTCGTTAGAAAGGGCATTTGTATTACACTCCGTACCGGAAGAAATGAAAGGTCGTTTGGTGATAGCCTTATTCAATTCAGAATGTGTGAACCACTTATTTCGTCGTCTGACTATAGAGCAGTACGATAAGTACGAAATAGTTAAGGAGGCAATTTTGGTGGAATGCCATTTGACTCCGGATATTTATTTGAGACAATTTGAGGAGATTAGTAAGAACAAAGGGGAAAGTTACTTGCAGTTAGCGGGACGTATTAAGAGGACCCTAACCTACTACATCAACAGTAGTGAAGTGAAAGAATTCGATCAGTTGGTCAATTTGTTGGTATGCGACAAATTCAAAACTTTGTTGTCCCCAGAACTGAAGACCTACATTCTTCAAAGAGGTTCCGTAGGGAAGTTAGTTCCTTCGACAGAATTAGGAGAACTTTGTGATTTATACGAAAGTCACGTGGGAGCTATGGTAATAGAAGTAGGAAGATGTAAACCCAGTCATCCCTTGGGAACGTATTTCAAAGGAGGTCAATCAGAAGCCTGGAAGAAGGGAAGTTTTCAGACAGGCGGAAATCAATTGAAAGGAAAGTTTTCCGGGACTGATCAGAGCGTCGGACATAAGCCAGGTTATTCCGCAGCGAGGTCTATGGTAGGGAATCCCAGTTTGGATAAGGGAATTATATGCTTTAGATGTGGAGTAGTGGGGCACCGTAAAGCAAATTGTAACCAGAAGGCATCCCAGAGTACTCCCAGCTCTTACTCTCAGAATTGGAAGAAAGACCCCCCAAATAACGTAAATAGAGTAGCGATGGGACAAAAGAGAGCCGAAGATGTTTCAGAGAGAAGGATAGAGCCGGTAGAGGTCAGCAATGATAAAAGAATGACAGCTAAGGTAGATAGAGTTTTAGGCCAGGAAGGAAGTCAGAACGAGGTAATAGAAATTCCGGTAGGAGAAGTGAAGAGGGTTAAGTCGGAATGCGGAAAGAGCACCGAAATCCTTATTGACTCAGGCGCGGAGGTGAGTTGTGTAAGAGGAGGTTTACTTGGCGAAGAGTTGTTGGAACCAAAGGGTAGAATAATTTTAAGAGGCTTCGATGGTAGTAAGGGAGAGTTTGCAATTAAACAATTAAATCTCCGATTAGATGAAGAGGGATTAGAAACAGGAGAAGCGCCAGAAAGTTTTTGTGAAGTGATGTGTGCAATTGTTCCTAATCTGGTAAACAGGGTAATTATAGCAGCGGAGGATTACCAGCGTATGAAATGTTTAAGGGAAGCTACTCCGATGTGGGCAACCTCGTGTGAAAAGGCGTTAGAGTTAGGGAATAGGCCGGATGTGCATCCAGAAACTGAGACTGGCGAAGCGCTAGTCGAAGAAGAGGATATTCTAGGAATGGAAAGCCCGGCGATCACAGATATTTCAGCGGAGGAGGAGCAAGCGCGCTTGGTAGGTAAAGCGTGGCTTGAAGAGCAAAATAGCCCCAGGATATTAGCGCTCAGTGCTGGAGGCGGCGAGGAGAATCAGCGAGGGCAACAGCAGGTCGACCAATCAGGAGAGGCAAAGAGAGCTAGCGAGGGAACAGGAGATAGCGTTACTGATTTGGATACGAGTGAAGCTCAGGAGAGTTCAGACAGACGCTTGTTTACAGAGCAACAAAAGAGGTGTGTGACGTTAGTAGCCACTAGGAATGAGGCGGAAAATGGCAGAGGTGGTTATCTCTATACGGATGGAATGTTGTATCATCGGGAGCAAGTGTTGGGACAGGTTACGTTACAGTTGGTAGAACCTGAAGAAATCAGGATAGATAGGGAGAGGATAACTCGGGAGCAACTTAGGGAGTTACAGAAGCTGGTGAACAGCTCGAAGAAGTTCTTTTCGGGAGAAGTGGGAGAGACGTCAGTGGGGAAGCACGCAATTACACTCAAGCCGGAAAGCGTACTTCGTACCCAGCACAGGTACAAGGTGTCACAATCGATGCAGAGAGCAGTGGAGAGCCAGATCCAGGAGTTGTGGGATCGTGGGATGATTGAAGAATCAAAAGAAGAGTATAGTCATCCGGTAGTATGTGTGGCTAAGAAAAATGGAGAGGTTCGGATGTGTGTAGATTACAGAATGTTAAATTCTCACACTGTTCCGGACGCATTTCCGATGTCTCATATCCCAGATTTGATAGCGAAGGTGGGGGCAGCTCGGTATATTACTACGCTTGACATGTTAAAGGGGTACTATCAAATCCCAATGGACCCCGACAGTAGAAAGTATACCACTTTTGCAACGCATAAGGGGCTCTATCAATGGAAAGTAATGCCCTTTGGGTTATCAGGAGCGGCGGCTACTTTTCAGAGAGCCATGAATAAGGTTTTGACCCCGCACCAAGACTATGCGATAGCGTACCTGGACGACGTGGCTATTTTTTCTGGCTCATGGGAGGAGCATTTGAAACATTTGAAAGGAGTAATTGAAAGTTTGGAGGCGGCAGGCTTTACGGGAAATTTGAACAAATGCTGTTTCGCCCGTACGGAGGTGAATTACTTAGGGCACGTGGTCGGCTCGGGCCATCACCGGCCGGACCCCCACCGGCCGGACCCCGAGAAATTACAGGCCATCAGGGACCTTTTGCCCCCTCAGACAAAAAAGGAAATACGTAGCTTTTTGGGATTATGTGGGTATTACCGTGATTACGTACCTAACTTCGCAAAGATAGCTAAACCTTTAACAGATTGTACAGGGAAAAGGGCGGCAGATAGGGTAGTTTGGTCGGAAAAGTTGGAGGAATCATTCAGGACTCTGAAGGAAAATTTGTGTAAGGCACCGGTATTAAACACCCCGGATTTCAGTAAGCATTTTATCTTACACACGGATGCGAGTTCCTTTGCGGTGGCATGTTGTTTGAGTCAGAGGGATGAGGAAGGCAAAATTAGGCCAGTGGCCTATGCTAGCAAAAAATTAAGTGGGACGCAAGCCAGATGGGCGGTCAGCCATCAGGAGGCGTACGCCATAGTATGGGGTTTGCAAAGGTTTGAAGGGTGGATTTTCGGTAACCGGGTCGAAGTTATGTCCGATCACAACCCCCTTACTTTTCTCACCCGTTCCGCATCGCAAAGTTCAAAATTACAGCGTTGGAGTTTGGCTATTTCCCAATTTAATTTATCCATATCTCATGTCGCGGGCAAACTAATTCCTCACGCCGATGCGTTGTCAAGACTCAGTTTTAAAGAGTTGGGCAGCGCCATGGTGAGAATGTTTCACGGCACAGGTGGAGATCCACAGAAGGTCTCAGGGTGGTACAAGTGTATATGTTACATAACGTGCGAGAAGTGAAAAAGTGTATTATGTTGTGTCACCCAAGATCTGCAGGCAAGAAAGAGACTGACTCGAGAATACGGCAAAAGACCGTATCTCTCGTTCATTTGGTGGGGGCCTGTAAGGGTCGCCCGTAATCGAACTGTCAAATATGAATTTATGTACTTTTAATATTGTGATGAACACGTGCGGACGGACGTTTCATTCCGCCATTTTGTTGTTTCAGATAAGAACTGATATTCTTCACCACCCACGTCGTACGACTTTAATCCTATGGGGGATTAAGAGAGGGGTGCATGAACACCTGGGGCATCTGACCTTGAAGAGTCAGCTGCTCGAGTGCTTCTGTTAAACAAGTTGTCATACTGCTTTTGTATACGTGCAAGGTTGTAATCCCCTGCGGGTATCCGACGACATTCCTGAGTACAGGTATTTCACGTGCTGAACGGGAAAACCCAGTTTTTCTTGCGCATGCGTAATAGAGGACAGAAAGGGCGAGGAGGATTAAGTGAGACAGTTGAGCTTCGGTCGTCAAGGAGAGAGGGTCCTGGTTTGGACACCAGTTTCTGACGGAAGGACTGCGGTTATCGCAGACGTGCAGCGTGGTGAACGGGAAGGAGGATTCCTTCGTCCACCGGGTATCGCGGAAAGAATTGTGGAAAGGTAGCACGTGGTCAGCACGGGAACCTGAGCGGAAAATCATCGGAAACCCGTGAAGCAAATGTTATCGGAATAATAAAGTCTTGTTGTTGTTTTTATTTCCGTGTACTGGATTGTGTTTGTCGAGGTAATTATTCTTCTACACAAGGACGCCTTCAGCCGCCTTGATAGCCAGATTGTATAGTAAAGGCGAGGCGGTAGCTCGCTATACGGCGGGAAACAAAAGGTATTATCTAAGAATTGATATGTCTGGCCCTACACTCCCGATACAGATACCGGCACCTCATCATTGCAGCACCGGTCCATATTGTTAAGAATTAACAAACTCTCTGCAAATAACTTAATTGCTTACGCCAATAGTGTGTTGAACCTTAATCATGCGTATACGGTAATCTTGCAATGCGTATGTTATATTAACCTGTGTGATATCTAGGTCGTGATCATTTTCATCTGATGATGGTCCTAAAGTAGGATTGAAAATACTAATGAGATTAGTTTTAACTTATCATTAAAGGATTTTAAATGTCATTTTCGTCACTTTTATCGTGTATAAAATGGTATGTTCATAGTTTGGTGATATCAGCACAGTTGGTTTTTGGTGATTTACGTAATGAATGTTCTGTTGAGACAAACACTGGTTTTTATGCACCCCTTTTTCGTTTCTAGACTTTCAAATTTAAGGCCCGTTCCTTTGGGCTAATATCCTCTACCCCAGTCTGCTTTTGGCAATTGCAGTTGAATAATGAACACAGCCTAACGAAATATGCTACCAATAGTCTGAGATAAAAACTCCAAATTCGTTGTGTACGCTAATGCATTAAGGTTCACTTGAGGTAAAATTTTTGGGTTGCTGCTTTTCATATGCATATCTCTTTTTCTATTTTTTTTTCTGAACAAGATCTGCATCTGATTTACTACTTTTGGGGCCTTACAGTTACATGAATTCTTGAACTACATTTCTGGAAAGTATGTTTCAGGTATAGCAAAAATACTTATTCTATTTGAAAGTAATTAAATAAAAAATAATTTTCGCAGTTTTGAATTTCTCTCACTTTACAAATTTACACTGGGTTTCTTACAATTCTGGACATTTTCAATTTTTTCACGAGATTTTGATTTTTTGTAATTCTTTTATTAATGACAGGTAAGTCTTGAAAGAGCAATTTTTTTTTATTTTTATTTTTTGGTGTTCCAAACACTGAATTCAGTTATCGCAAAAAAATTTCATAAGAGTGGAATAAAGTTTTCGACCGTGTCTCTCAAAGAATGTACCTTGTCTATTGATTTTCAGCGACGGCGGAAGAAATTTTGTTCTTACACATTCAATTTCATTAGGGATCTGTGGTCGAGTAAAATGGGTAAGATGTTAATTATTGCCTGAACGCACGCGCGCACACACACACACACAATGCAGTGATTCGTAGACTTGTGCTGAAAAGATGTTTAGACAGTAAATGATGATGCTGACATCCCGTTTTCTTAGGAATGGGGTACCTTGATAATTTTTCCCAATAGTGGGCCGCACAAGAGCAGTTTCCGGGGCCGTTTATGGACCGCCAGTCCGCCACCGACAAGAACAGGTGTACCTAATAAACTGGCATTCTGGTGTACATTTGTTTAGATTCTGAAGCAGCAAACAACGGAATATGTAATAAAATCACAAATCAGGAGTATGTTACAAGTTGTGATATAAACAAAATAAGAAATCAACTCACCAAATGTAACTCCGAATTCAAGAGCATTGATGCCGAAATCTTGAGCATGATGTGGAATCACTCGGCGGAAGGCACTGCATTGCAACGGATTATGTGCCAGCATATTCCCAGCTGCTGACCCTACAAAAGACGACGAAGGTGGAGGCAGAGTAGGCAAACCAAGTATAGCTGGTGCCAAGAGACGGGGAACACTACAGTTTGTTGCAGAAACAGACCGATATGTTGCTGACTCAGGTACACTGCTTGCTGGTAACGTCGAGCCGTTGGATCCCCGTTGCGCAGAAACTTGTGCTGAATTATTTTTTTGTTTCTTATTTTTTCTTGGTCCACGTTCTTCTTGAACTGCTGTAAAATACAAAATTCTTACATTTAAATGTGCAGCTTAAGTATGTAAATCTGCCTTAAATTACTTCATCTCAGCTATTTGCTGATTTTCCACTGTTTTCACCTTCACCTATGGTGAATGAGTGCTTTTTTTTTAATTATTAGTTAAGAGTGTAAGTACAGATAGATCAGTCTCTTCAGTAACACGTGTACATACTGACATTTTTAATTATTTTATAATATTCAAATTTCTTTGTCTCGTATACCAATGCAAGAATCTGTTAACTATTGGAATTCCAGAGATACGCTTGCACTAAGGAAAAGTGATTAACACACTCCGGCTATTTATCCTAATGGCTTCCACTAGAGTTAAGCCAGAAATGGCTGTCGGACATCCTTTATGCATAAGTTGTCCTCTAGAGCCTGATTCTATGCCAATATAACTTAAGGGCAGTGTTTCTTTGTCAACTGTGAAGTAAGCTGCCCTAAAAGAGAAACGTGGAGTATCACAGAACGACAATGTGAAAAAAATAAGAGTATCGGTAAGAAAGTTAGAGAGATAAATGTTGGGAATAACAAGGAGAGACAGAGTTAGAAATGTAATTATAAGAGAAAGAACAGGAACAATAGATATTAAAAAAATAATAAAAAAATTAAAATGGAGATGGGCTGGACATGTTGGAAGTCTGAAAGATGAAAAATGGACACGATTAATAACAGAATGGCAGCCGAGAGATGGAAAGAGACGAAGGGGGCGCCAGAGAACAAGATGGAGAGATGTAGAAAAAACACAATTCGTACAATATGTCATAAAAACAAACACCACCGTCTATGTACGATATTTAATTAAAAGATGAAATCTATTTACAAATTAAAAACCTCAACGAGCACTTTCGGGGTAACATTTACCCCATCATCAGGTGGAACAGAGAGGTTAATGCAGTACTTGCGTACACATATATAGGAGCGCAGCAATGCACCATGGTATAGTTCTCAGGCGTCACAAGGCTAAGGTGTTGCCATCGCAACCGAGCAATAGACACAATTTCAGACTTTTGTTACACATAATACAGATTGTGTTGCACAGTTAAAATTGTCTAATTTACATGTTATTGTTTTTAGTAAATCTATTTAATAATTATAATTTAAAGTTCAAAACAGCGACATGGTTTTTCCAAACTTTTGGTATATCCACTGGCGTATTATCATTATCATTACGGGATGTAAGGTCAGGTGATGCGTAACATCACAGCCTCTCCTTGACAAATGTCAACCCCGCCTTCTCGTGGTGCATCCTGTTCCCACTAAAGGGGCTCTGACGACCGCCAATAGCGGTATAACTATACCATCGGGATTAGAGGAAATTCTATCCCACACTCACCAACCCGCTTGGCCAGCGTGGTGAGTTATGGCCAAACCCCTCCAAAATGATTCCACAACTTAAATCTTGGCCCTCAGTCTCCGGCAGCTGGAATGTACCTGGCCAAGGCAGCGGCCAGTGCGACATGAAGGCAGAGGGTGCTAAGAATCCCCGGAGGACCGGACTAGGCTGCCATCTGATGCTGACCTTGGCTACGTACAATGGACCCTCCCTATCTTCTGATTCAAGGCTTCTTGAATTGGAAGAGGAACTACAAAGGATCAAGTGGGACATCGTGGGGCTAAGTGAGGTAAGGAGAAAAGGAGAAGATCTCATCGAACTGAAAAGTGGACATCTCTTCTACTATCGTGGGACAGATACTGGCAGAACTAGTGGTGTTGGATTTATAATAAACAAGAAACTGAAGGATAAAGTTGTAGAAGTTGAAAGTTCCTCTGACAGAGCTGCACGACTTGTTATCCAACTCTCGAAAAGATACCAGGCTCAGATTATTCAAACTTATGCACCCACCACAAGTCATCCTGAAGAAGAAATTGAAGAATTTTATGAGGAAATTTGTCATCTAAATAATAAAGGTAAGCAGCACTTGAAAATAATTATGGGAGATTTCAATGCAAAAATAGGGCAACGGCAACAGAATGAAACTTCAGTAGGTAAATTCGGTCACGGCAACAGAAACCAGCGTGGAGATACTCTCGTTGAGTTTGCAGAGGCAGAAAGGTTTTTCATCTTGAACTCCTTCTTCAAGAAAAAGCCACACAGGAAATGGACATGGAGACATCCAAAAGGGACGACAAGTGAAATTGATTTTATTATGTGTAACAAAAAATTCGTCATAGAAGACTGCACTGTGCTAAACAAGTTCAACACAGGCAGTGACCATAGATTGGTGAGATGTAAGATGCACCTCAACACTAAACTTGAACGTGGCAAGCTCATAAGACAAACAAAATGTATTGACATAACCAACCTTAAAAAACACCATAATACCTTCAAGTTGGAACTGAAGAACAGGTTCTCTGCTTTAGAAGGCCTAACATCGGAAGAAGTGGACATCTCTGAAGTTAACAGAAAAGTAACCAAAGCTCTTATGGAAACAGCAACAAAATTAGCTGGGTCTAAGAACAAGTTGCATGTAAATAAATTATCAGGAAAAACGAAAATGTTGATGCAAAAAAGAAGAGAGATGAGGACAACTAAAGAAGATGTGACTTCCAAAGTGGAATATATAGAGCTATGCAAGACAGTAAGAAAAAGTATCACTGAAGATGTAAGAAAATTCAACTGTGAACTAGTGAGGAAAGCAATTGAAAACAACCAAAGCCTAAAGATAGCATAGGGACATCTCAGTAAGGGAAGAAAACAGATTATGGCACTGAGAAAAGAAGATGGTTCTGTAACAAGAAATAGAGGCGAAATTTTGACAAGAGTGAAAGATTTCTACTCCAAATTATATGAAAGGGATGATACATGCACTCCAGACATCATGAAAGATACCAGTACCAGAGTTCCTCCAGTCCTTCCAGCAGAAGTTGCACATGCGATCAAGAACATGAAGCGGGGAAAAGCTCCAGGAGAAGATGGAATTACTGTAGACATCATACAAGAAGCAAGTGGAGAAATCGAAACAGTACTCGCCCAAATTTTCACTCGATGCCTTAATGAAGGAAAGATTTCTGAGGATTGGAACACCGCTACAATGATCCTGCTACATAAGAAAGGTGACATTGAGGATCTCGGAAACTACAGACCTATCAGCCTCCTATCAGTAGTTTATAAAATCTTCACTAAAGTTCTTTCACACCGCTTGAAGGTAACACTGGACATGGCTCAACCGAGAGAACAAGCTGGATTCAGGAGTGGCTACAGCACAATAGATCATATCCACGTGCTGAGAGAACTAATTGAAAGAGCGAGGGAATATGAACTTCCATTGTGCATGGCTTTTATGGATTATGAAAAAGCCTTTGATTCGGTGAAACCATCAGCAGTTACAATGGCTCTGAAAACCTGCGGTATTGAAGATGCATACATTAATATTATTAATAACATCTATGAAAATGCAAAATTGGAAAGGGAGTGAGACAAGGTGACACCATATCTCCGAAGCTCTTTAATGCCACATTGGAGGGTGTTTTTCAGTCGCTGAGCTGGGAAAACAAGGGGATAAAGATTAATGGAGATTATCTAACCCACCTACGTTTTGCTGATGACGTAGTCATTTTTGCAACTACCCCATCAGAGCTGCAGAGTATGATCCAGGAACTTGCTGACAAGAGTAAAGAAGTGGGATTAAAAATGAACTTTCAGAAGACAAAAGTGATGTTCAATGCTTTTACAAGAAATGAAGATTTATCGATTGATGGAGAAAAGCTGGAGATAACAGACACGTACGTTTATCTTGGACAGCAGATATCAAGTGAGGGTCACATTGATGAAGAAATTAATCGGAGTACAAAACTTGCCTGGAGAGCTTTTGGAAGAAACAGCATAATTTTCAAGAGCAATATGCCATTATGTCTTAAAAGAAAAGTGTTTGATCAATGCATCCTTCCAGTGCTTACGTATGGTGCAGAGACGTGGACCTTAACTAAAAGAGACATACAAAGGCTGCAGACAACTCAAAGAAGCATGGAGAGGTGCATACTTGGTGTAACCAGGAGAGATAAGAAGAGGAACTCGTGGATCCGAAAAATGAGAAGAGTGGAAGACATCATGATCAGAGTTAAATCCCTGAAATGGCAATGGGCTGGACATACTGCCAGAAGGACAGATCAGCGATGGACAGCCGAAATTTTAGATTGTATTCCAAGGGACAGGAAAAGACCCAGAAGAAGACCACATGGGAGATGGGTGGATGAAATTCGAAAGTATGCAGGGGTGACATGGAGGAGACTGGTACAAGACAGACCGTTGTGGAGGAAACTTGGGGAGACCTTCGTCCAGCAGTGGATTGATAATGGTTGACAATGATGATGATGATGATTATTATCATTACAGCACCTGTCCCCTAAGGCTTCAATATACAAACTTTCCGCAAGATGTAGTGAGTGTACGTACGCAGGGGTGTTCAGCAGTCTAATGTTCTCCCAGTCTGGTTGCAAAGTTCCCTTTACTACATTCGAGCTTTCCGCAATAACACGGCACTATCTAGAAATGTAGTAAATGGAACTTTGCAACCAGACTGGGAGAACATTAGACTGCTGAACACCCCTGCGTACGTACACTCACTACACCTTGAGGAAGGCCTGTATATTGAATATATATATATATATATATTAGTGTTAGTGGTAAAATGTATATATATTAGTGTTAGTGGTAAAATTTAACCTAATATTTTGCAGAATATACGGATTTATTAATCTGCGACGACTTCAATTTCCGAAAAAACATTCAGATGTGGATTATCTAAAAAAATATTTATTCAAGTTTTTTTAAAAATACGGTATTCATTTCCGTATTTTTAATGGGAAATATTTTTACGGTGTTTGTTTTCAATGCACCTTTGCAAACTTATAAGCGTCGCCGAAATGAAACTAAGACTGTCGGTTTTTTGCCGTAAGGGTTTATAGTTTGGAATATGTAAGGAACTAAGAGTGATACATGGGCTACATACCCGCTACATATAGTCGCCTTGCCGGTTCAAGCAAGTGTCCCAGTGGGGCACGAGATTGTGGATACCCTGAGCGAAGAACGTTCGGTCCCGTACTTCAGCGTCGTTAGCAAACTGGCGGCCCTTGAGAGCTTTTTTCAGTGGCCCGAAGATGTGGTAGTCGCAGGGCGACAGATCGGGGCTATAGGGGAAATGGTCGAGGACCTTCCAGTGGAAGCTCCGCAGCAAATCTTGGCACACTGTCGCCACATGCGGGCGTGCGTTGTCGTGCAGCAGAATAACCCAGTTTGACAACATACCGGGTCGCTTACGCTTGATGGGCGTTTTGAGGATGCGTAACGTATTGCAGTATGTGGTTGCATTTTTGAATAGCTTAAATATGTATTAATTATATGTGAATTAACTATATTACTCTATGTATTGTACTATAAAGAGTTTATGCAATGCAGAAAAGTAGAAATAAAAACATAGATCAAGCTTCAGTTTTAAGCCCTCTCCAAAAATCACAAATTCTAAGGATTTTACTTAGGATTTGTTTTAACTTTTACTTAGGATTCTAAGGATTTTGCTTCAGTTTTGCCCACTAAAGTTCTTGAAGAAAATGGTCGTTTCAACGAAGAATCTACTGAACTACACTCACGGACAATGAAATTTGCGCACCAAGAAGGAAGCATCGGATTGAACTGAAATTTTATGCACGTAATGATACAGATGAATGATACGCATGATGGCAAAAACGGAGCTGTAGGACAATTACAGAGGGATCTGTGGCCCGCAGTTCGGTCACCTTCAATAGCGCGTAGCATCGCCTCGTGCGGCGATACATGCTGCAATAAGGTCCGGCATGGAGGCGATCAGACGCTTGATGTTGTCCTGCGGCAGACTGGCCCACATGTATTGGACGGTGTACTCCAAATCCCGGATAGTGCGGCACGGCGGGAGCCGGCGTTTCAACTGGTCCCACGCTTGCTCGATAGGGGACATGTCCGGGGAACGGGCAGGCCATGGAAGTGTCTGGACATGACGTAGGCAGTCCTGGGCAACCCTAGCTGTATGCGGACGGGCATTATCCTGCTGGTATAGCGCACCTGGAATCCCGGCCAGGAATGCGAGCACATGGGGGCAGTAGGATCTCATCCACATACCGCTGACCCGTCAATGTATCACTACTAGAACTGATCGGCTATCGTAGGCAATGGCTTCCCAGACCATAATGTCTGCAATGGGGGAGGTGTTCTGTGACGCTCGATAGCGAGGTCGGGATTGTGTCGTTGACTCGGGGACCTCCACACCCGGACACGAGTATCATCAGTCCCCAAAACGAAGCGTCATTCATCGCTAAACACCACATGTCACCAGTCTATGGCGTTCCACGTCGCTCTGGCCTGGCACCACTGTACACGGAGCCGGCGATGTTCCGGTGTTAATGGCAGCACACGTAAGAAGCGCTCGGATCGTAGACTCTCTTCCGCGAGGCGTCGGGAAATGGTTGGTGGACACAAAGGATCCGCTACATCTGCCTGTATAGTGGACAGGGTCCCCGTGGGATCCGTTCGTGCCTGGCGCACGATACGTCGATCCTCTCTGTCGGTGGTCCTCCTGGATCGTCAGGAGCCGCTCCGGCAGTGCCATCACGTGTCCACTGCTCCCAACACAGTCGGAAGGTATGGTCAGAACGATTCACGTGGCGGGCTAAATGGTGAGCAGACCACCCTGCGGTTTTCGGCCTGATCATCAGGCCTCTCTCAAAGTCCGCAAGTTGCGTAAACCGACGTCTCTGGCGCGTACCCGGCATTCTTGTCACTCTGTACTCTTGCTTGCGTCGGCCGGTGCTTTTCGCTTTCATGGGGTACCGACTGCACGCCGGTTTATATGGCTGCCGGTTCGTGCTTGTAGCGCCACCGTAGGGTGTATGGTCATGCGTAATCGCACCAAACGTGGATCCTTTACATACCAGCACGCACTCTGGCTATTTGTAAAGTGTCGCGGTTGTAGCATGTTTTCTTCTACGTGCGCAAATTTCATTGTCCGTGAGTGTAATTGCAATCGCCGTACAAGAAATCAAAAGATTACGAAAACTACGAAGAACAAAAAATAGTAGCACACAAAAAGAATTTAACTGAATGATCGCTCAAATTTCTTGAGAGCACGTTAACAATCAGATAAGCTTTTCTTCTGCTTTGGTCAGCTATCTCATCCTGTGGGAATTGTGGGTAAAGTAGCTACCCTTTGCAAAGTCCCCAGTTTCGATAGGAGAAAGAGGAGATTGAGATTTCACCGTAGTTTGCTGCCGGCTACCGTGCTCACAGAAGTTCTTCAGACGCTGCAAGTTTTCAAGTTCTTCGTAAACTGCTTGAGAAGACTCAGTGTGGTGTGGCGTAAGGGCATGAAAGCCACACGGTTGTTGACATGCTAACCAACAAGCAGCAGGAAAAACCGATCGGCGAACAAGATTTTTCTTTATCTATAACCCGGCTCAAAATCAGATTTTGAGTTGGCAGCAAATCATATATGCATGTACTTTCCTCTACAATAAACAATACAAGTCGCAATTCAAAGTTTTTAGAGTGCTGCAGCTGTGTTAGGATGTGCAATAAATTCTAAAACAAAATAGTTTGTGATCTTGAAGTGAGGCAGCAATCTCAGAGAAGAGTAACAAAGGGTTTTGTGAAAATTGAAACTGGTCCTTTAAGATTAACCTATAAAAGGTGCAACAAAAACCCACATAAAAAACACTTTCACAGTAATGATAATAATAATGATCTAAAAACAATATAATATCCTTTGTCTCAACGTTCGTCCCATTTTGTTGGCGCAGTGGAAACAGCCAATCGACACAGCGCACGCGTGTACCTATTTGCTTTGTTGTCATAGACCGGTTTTTTATAGTTGCTGGTGTAACGTCATCTCATTCAAATTATTCTGACATGACGCCAGAGAAGTGTAACGTCACGCGATTAAATTCGTTTCAGCAACACTTTAAAAACAGGAAAACGTTACGACAGGAGCATTGGCTCTACTTTGTCGTACATAAACGACATTCAGAATTTTTCATATAGAATCTTGTCGTATGAAATTTTATTTTAGGATTTACCTTGCAAACCTAAAAGGATATTTTTGGATTGTTCAACCAGTTTCTTTTCTCATTTAAGTCCAAAAATTGAGAGTTCTAATACAGCACATAACAGTGTGCTATTATTATTTCATGCGCATGCTGTAGAAATATGATTTGGGAACTTCCTTTTTCCTTAAACCACGAAATTCGCAGAACATAACTAAATTTTTTCGCAGGATATAACCAGGTATTATTTTTTTTTACACTGCTGGCCACCCAAAATGCAACACGAAGAAGGACACGAGATAGCAAAGTCAGATTTACTGGACACATTACAACAGATACAAAGATGAAACGATTGAGCTTACAGGCCCGTGCGACTTGTGGAACACGCAGACATCAATAGTTCGTGTGGCCCCCATGGCTGGCAATAACGGCCGCTACACGCCGCGGCATCGAACGAAAGAGGCTTTGGATGTGGGCTTGGGGTATGTCGGTCCAGGCTGCTTCCACACGTTGCCACAGTTCATCAGGCGTAGCCGCGTGTGGTGCTTGCCGGGCCCCTCGGTTGCCGATCAGCGACCAGACGTGTTCGATGGGCGACATATCGGGAGAACAGGCGGGCCACGGCAGCAGTGACACCTGATGGGCCGTGAAGAATTGTTGCACGATGTGTGTCACGTGCGGGCGCGCATTGTCCTGTTGAAACGTGGCCGCTGGCAGGTCCTGCAGGTAAGGGAGGACTACAGGCTCCAAAACGTCGGAGATGTAGCGGTGGCTGTTGAGTGTACCGGCGATGCGTACCAGAGGGGTGTGGGGCCATATCTAATTGCGCCCCAAACCATAACGCCAGGCGACGGACCGGTATGGCGATGCATAATGCAGGTGTCATACAGTCTCTCGCCGCGGTGCCGCCACACGCGAATCCGACCATCGTGGTGTTGCAGGACATAAGCGGGATTCGTCGGAGAAGATAATGTCGTGCCCTTCCGCAGTCCAGGTGCGGTATTCAACGGCCCACTGCTGCCGCACTCGCCGGTGATGTAACGTCAAAGGTAATCGAAGCAATGGGCCCGTGCAACAAGTCCCCGCTCCTGCAGACGGCGTCGAACGGTACGTGTTGTCACAGGTTGTTGCGCAACACACCCTAATTTCTGCGTTAACGTTCGTGATGTGGCGGTGTGAGCCGTCAATGCCTGCCGCACAACATGCCGGTCCTCTCGTTCGGTGGTGTGCCGCGACTGCGGCAATCGCTCACGTCGGTCCGTCCGTCTCTCCTGCACCCACCGAATCCATACTCGCCTCACTGTGGCTGGATGTCGTCCTACACGGGCGCCGATGTTTCGGTACGATAAACCTCTGTCGCGATAAGCCACTATTCGTTCTCTGTCGAACTCCGAAATGTGCTGGAATGACTGCCGTATTCTGCGACGAGGCATCAGGAAGCTTCCCACGCACAGGGCCGGCAGCACAGCACACTTCCACTACTTACACCCCGCCTTCTGTGCACCCTTCTTATAGTGCTTCTCGGTGGCGTGCCGGGCACACATGATTTGAATATGCCTTGCAATGCTAATCGTTTGCATGTCCTCTCGCGGGAGACGCATGCTGCGAATTTCAGGCCAATCGGATGCTTGCTTCTTGGTGTTGCATTTTGGTTGGCCAGCAGTGTATAGTTGTAAAAGAAATGAAAAAGAAAGAAAAAAAAAGGAAAGAAAAAGTACTGTTTGTGCTTCATGAACTACCAAAACATTTTAACATTTGCAGATGCGCAATTCTAAGTTTCCGGAAATGCTTTTACTATTTTAACATTTTTCTGCTATCTGGCAACAGTAGGGAAAAGTGCGTAGTTGCTTGCCATCTGCTGGAATTCTTCTTCTTTTTTTTTTTTTTTTTTAGGGCCACTATGCATTTTTTGAGTGGTTTTGATGGACGGAAACCACTGACAAGGCTTGCTTTCTAACGATTTCATGAAAAAAAAATGCCGAGAAATATTTCGACTGGCTGCTGTTATTTGTTCTCGATATTTCATCAGCTGCTTAAAGAAACATTGATGTGTGGCGAACGAACACTGGGAAAATGTGACTTTTGTTGTGTTACCGATATATTTAAGCCTCAGAATTTTCAATCCTCCGTTGCTTACGTGTAGAAGTACGTTGTTTATTTGACCGTGCTTTGTTGTGAACTTCAGAAACTCATGAAGCGGTATGCCCAGGTAAGTGTTTTTCGCAGTAAATTCTGTCCTGGTGTTCAGTAAACACGCTCTGAAGCAAAATGGCGCAGGCATGAATTACACAAAAGAGCATGTGACAGATTCACAGATGCAGTGATTCACAGAGTCACTGATGAGGTGGACAGGGAATTAAAAAGCATATCAAATTTGGACAATTAAAACATATTGTATTTTTCTTCGCAATATTTTTTGTTTTATAACATATTTACCATGCAATGCGCACAATGAATAATATTGTATATCAGAATTAAACAAATGGGCAGTGCTTGTGCCCTGCTGGGCTGTGAGGTTACAATACAAATCATCACAATAAAGTAAAATATAAAGTATACAAATCATCACTGCTGCTTCTGGAACAATACAAATCATCACAATAGAGTGTTGTTAAAATTATGGCAAAAAAAAAAAAAAAAGAAGTGGTGTTTTTGGTGTTGATCTTATGATCAACGCGCGCGACTGTTAATTTATATTGTATATCTTTCACATGTTGCTGAAAAACCATACAATTTAATATACATACACACACGCGCGATCGCGAAAAGAAAAGCTTGTGGGAAGCGTCAATCAGTATTGTCGCACCAAAGGCTACGAACACTAAAGCTTCACCTGGAGAGTGGGTTGGAGTTTTGGATGAGGCATGGGCGGTGCATTTGTCCTACTGCGCTGGTTTTGTCCCTTCTCTGCAGCCAATGCTCCAAATTGCGAACAGGTCTCCTCAGAGGCGTAGCCTAGTGTGTGTGTGTGTGGTGGTGGGGGGGGGGGGGGCTCGGGTCCGGAGCCCCCTTGAGGTAGATTGAGTACGAATTTAAAGCGATATATACCGTATATATATATATTACAAAAGTTTTTTTTTCTCAGTCATGTTTTACCCATTTTTTGTACTTTCAAAGATTTTGGGTTTATTCCCACTTGGAATATTTTTCTCCGGGAGGCTTTTAGCGATGAAGCAAATCCATGAACCCCCCCCCCCCCCCATAAGAAATTTCTGGCTACGCCACTGGGTCTCCTTATAGGTCTTTTTTGTTGTTGTTTCTGATTTTAACGACCACCATAAGCAGTTGTCCGTCCCAAATATGGGGCCGCCCCGGTTTCTTCAGGGCAAGGGAAGCCACCGCCGTGGGACTGTCGTATGCAACTCATGTTTCATTCAGGGCTTGGAAAAACATCCACAGCAAGCGTCTCTTACAACTGGGGCACCAGAGCGGCCATCATAGCTTTCAATTCTTACGTAGTTAAACCCTGAAATGTTTTTTTCTTTTTCTGCTGACTTTTTTATTTTCGGGAATCCTCGCGTGTATTCGTTTCCTTTACAGTACTGGAACACTCATAATTTTTATTCCTATTTGAATTTTTTTTTTATGTCACACGATGAAGAGCTTATATTATTGATATCATGTTTGTGGATCTCTGCTTCAAGATATCTGATTTGAAAATTCCTCTTTGTATTGAATAACTGCTATGTTATGAAGACAGTCTACACATTTTGCCTCCCTTTTCAGAGGCACAAGTTCGCCTCTAGACTATGTAAACGTGTATTTGAATTTGTCTTGGTATCTCCGCTTCTATAAGTAGACAAAAATCATTGTTTGGTGATAACCGTTACTAGAATTATACCGATGATTTACCGTTCTCCAGATGCGCAGTTTTCCCGCTGCTTTGCATATACAGTATATATACAGTGTACTCAAATTTTTCCAAATTATGCACATCCCAAATGACAACACTCCAAACGTATTTCTTGATTTTTGATTTGGATAAATGTAATAACGACCAAAATTAACCTCATATGTTGCGTAAATTTGCCCATATGTACACTGAGAGGACAGAAATCATGGTACACCTGGTTCCTGGGCTACGTGACGCTGTCACCCCTCTTGCTATTTAACGAACCCACCGCTTAGTAGGTATATAGGTAGGAAGACATCACTGCATTCACGCAGACAGTAATTCGATGTTAGTGTGGATAAAGGTCGTGAGTTAATAGAGTTTGGAAGAGGGATGATAGCATGTGTCCTTATTCTATCGCGGAGGTGGTATAGGAATTGCAGTGACCCCCGTTCGACAGTATCAAAAGTGTATCAGGAATACACTATCCCGGAATAACATCGCATCGTGGACAGCGCTGTGAGCAAAGAAATCTGGTGAATGAATGTGGCCGTCGACGTCTGTTTCGCATAGTTACAACTACTCAGAGAGCGACAGTGGTACAAAATACAAATCACCGCCGACTTCAACGAGGAAACTTCTCCACCAAAACCATCAGGCGATCATTAGGTGTAATAGGTTAAGTAGGATATAGGAGCCACTGACCCGTCAAAGTTCCATTGCTAACACCACATCACCGGACTTTATGCGCCTCAGCTGGGCGAAAGAACATCGGCGCTGGACTTTGAATGATTGGAGATGGATCTTCTGGTCCGATGAATCTCCTCTCCAGTTATTTCGCTCAGACTGGATAGTGCGGATCTGATGGAAACCGCACGAAGTGAAGGACCAGAAGACCCGTCTCAAATCTTCCAAAGTCCAGTGCCGATGTTTTTACGCCCAGCTGTTGAACAAGGAACTGTTCAAGCTGATGGAGACTCGGTTGTGATCTGGGTGTGTTCAACTGGCACACATTGTGACTTCTGGTACGTCTAGATGCATCTCTGAACAGTCTACGCTTACGTGTCCGTCTTTGCCCACCATTGCATCCGTTTATGGTCATCATGCACCCACGAGGTAATGAACTCTTCCAACAGGACAATGCGCCTCTTTAGAGAGCAGTAGTGACTAGAACATGGTTAGAAGAGCACCCCGCAGAAACTCCTACCCCGGAATGGCCTCCCCGTTCGCCGGACGTGAACTCTGTGGAAAATCTTTGGGATGTTATGGAAAGGTCCGTTCGAGTTTTGGATCCTCCATCGAGGAATGCTATGGAATTATGGGCAGAGGTGCAGCAAGCACGGATGGAGATATCTGTGGAATACTTTCGTGACCTAGTGGACTCAATGACTTGTCTTGTGCTGACTTTTTCCGGGCGAAAGGTGGGCCTACCAGTTACTACTGTACTTAGGTATCCCATAATTTTTGTCCACTCAGTGCATGTGTCTGTTTATTTATTTAGAATTTTTGGCAGTAGCTTTATACTGTATTTGACTGAAGAGCGACATTTCAAATTACACTGTGTACAAGTTCGGCTCGGGATGTGACTACGTCCACTATGTGGCGTAAGTGTATGTACGCGTACTTGTATTTTGCCTACATATTTATTCTTCCAAAAGATGGATTTGAAAAATACTTTCTGTCAGCAGGTGTTTGCCCACACCAAAACTTTCATATATTTTTCGATTTTCTCTGTGCGAAATTCTTGTCTAGATAGGGTAAACGCATACTCTTATTTATTTATTTATTTATTTATTTATTTACTATTTTCGACATCATAGTTTTCAGCACACGGTACTGAAAGTTAAGTTTAGTTTTGGGACTTCAAAAATGTTAGCATAAGATTTTCATATATTTTGTACCTTGTAAGGCTTACGGTGTACCACGGAATTATACGAAAGAAATAATATCAGTTTGATGATTCTTAAATAATTTAACAATATGAGAGTTCAGATGTTTATCTTTCAAAAGCTGCAAATCTTTTTTCTGTAAGAGGTGTAGTTATTTTTTAATAATTCTCAAAAAATACGGCAAGACTTTTGGACCACCCTGTATATTTTCTGAAATACAGTCTGTTTAGATTCGACGGACGCTTTCGTTAATAAAGGGTTTTCATTTAACGAAAACTCGTTGTTTACTTCCTGAAAATACTAAAAAACGACGCATTAGAAAAAAACTGTGGTGTCCTGAAATACGAATTTCTTGGAGGACATGTTCTTCTAGGATCTACTTATCTCTTGCTATTAAAAATCTTCCTCTCACTGCTCAAGCAAAAGAAAATAAAAACTCTTTGGTGTTACCTCCTCGTGACAATCGAATAAAAAGCAGAAGAATAAATAAACCGCAACGAAAACGATATGAAATCAGTGAACATAATCGATTGAATAATAGAACAGTAAGTGATGCGACGGACAACAGCAACTGGAAACACCATGTCGCCGCATGGAACTTCCATTTGATTTCATGAAGATGAGCTGACGATTGTTGCAATCGGTGCCAGCCGCGGTAACAGTTGATCACCATTTGGAGTCCTGAAAGCAGCCGACCATGTTATGTTGGAAATACATGTCACGAAACGCAAAACGACGCCCGCCTTCCACCATTCATTCGCATTAGCAGCCACGTGCCTAACAATGCTTCAGCAGGTTGCATTGCAGATACGGACTTACCGGTCAGTTTGTAAATCCGTCCGCTTACCGACACGCTGCACCGCGGGTGATTACGCGGATGCGCTCTGCAGGGACCACAATCAAAACCACAGGATACCAAAATATAAAAGCTTACGAAATTAGAATGGCAAAATGCAGTAATGGTCAGTGGAGTGATTGATTGTTTTGGAAGGGCTCGTGTCACTATGTTAAATGTGTTTTCAGGATTAATGCTTTCCACTTCCAGAGAAGATTTGTATATTGTGAGACACGCTACGTATTCTTTGCACGCAACCAACTGGTTAAAACCGATATATGAACAAAGTTATAAGGTCACAGGATTGAAAAAATGAAAAAGAATTAAATAAAGACATCATTCCACATTAAAATTTTGTTAAATCATCCCAACTGGCTTTACCTTTATATCTACTGAATTGAAATTCATTTCCATTTTTCCAAAACTTTTCTGTAAGTGCATAGCGAAATCTTAATAGAACGTACATTCATGTATAACTGCTTCATATTTTAGTTACTCTTTATTTGCAGTACAAAAATATTTACAGAACTCTAGGTTAAAAAAGGCAAAACCAAAAAATACGAAAGCAAACGTAATACGCGAGCGTGGGCGCCTGCAGTGAGTGTCAAGTGAAGCGCTTGGAAATTGGCACCCCAAAATGAAATTTAAATAAAAAATAATAAAAATACGGGCAGAACAGAGAAGGGAGGAATTTCTATTTTTTATATATTATGATCTACCCCCCATTAATTCTTGAATTAATAGGCGTGGTGAACGGATCGAATTAATTAAGCATTAATAAATTATGGGGCTTTGTCTGGGTCGAAAATGAAAAGAGCAGAGGAAGTTTTGTTCATGGAAAGAGGGAAGAATAGAAAGGCATCTTGCGCGGTTTGTGTGGTCTGATCTACTAATGCATTTAAGTCGTAAATCATCATAATTCCATATTGTTTGTGGCAGCTAGCCTAAACATCTTAGGCAAGACCAAAGGTACCGCGACGCGTAGCTGTTACAGCCACTTATAGGGTTTAATGGAAAAGGGAACAAAGGTTAGCGAATAACCATAAATTGGACCCCTTGTAAAGTGTAATGTCGTCTACCAATGCTCTGTCTGCGTGGTCTGTCTGGACGCAAAACACAGCTTGATGGAGATCAGAAAAGAAAGAAGGAAACATTTGAATTGCTTGTTTGGGTCTGCGGAAAGGAGACCTGAGGAGTCTGCTACACTCCGACAGAAAGGAGCGATTCCCGTGCATTGGGATAACACGCGAGGCAACTTGAAAAGAAGAAATGCGGCGAGACATACTTACTGCTCGTGAAGAAAGACGACCGCTTTAAGGTACGCTGTAGTACACTTGAGACATACGCGAAGAAAAAATCTTCGGAGATGCAGGACGCACACAATATAAACGCAGATAGCAATCAGAATTAACGTCTGCGTAGCTCAGTTGGTAGAGCGACTTGTTCCGGAATAAGCGGACTCGGGTTCGAGCCCCGGCGTGCACCAAAAATGACGGAGAAATTTACTTCGTTATAATGGCGCCCGAACTATCCGGATGACCCGACCGTTCAAAATCTCGCAATAGTGTGATGTTATTTCCACACCGCGAGATAGGAAAAATCAGAGAATCCCTTCTCCAGCGCTTCGAAAAATAAATGTGTGTGACGTTGCATTCCACACACCAGATTGACTGGGAGTTCTCAAGTGCACGTTCTACAGTGGATGGCTGCCTGAGACGATTAATGGTCACGGCTGACCCGCGGGCCGTGCCCCGGCCCTCTTTCGGGGGGGATGTGACGTACCTGCCAGCAGGACGCACACGACATAAAGGCAGATAGCAATCAGAATGAACGTCTGCGTAGCTCAGTTGGTAGAGCGACTTGTTCCGGAATAAGCGGACTCGGGTTCGATTCCCGGCGTAGACCAAAAATGACGGAGAAATTTACTTCGTTATAGAACCGAGAGAAGCGTCCACTACAGAGTAGGTCACTGACTCTCACCCGCAAGGGGACCCAGTCAAGGCTTCCGAGAGAAAGCAAAGATGTTTGTGTATGTGAGTGCGTAAGGAAAGTTCTCCGATTAGAAACCATCGGCATGATTGCACCAAGGTTGGTTGGTTTCAGTTTAATGGTGCAAGGGCGCCAAAGAGCGCCATTGCACAAAGACAAAGCATTATTTCGTCCTAATGTATGTGTGTGTGCACTGGATTTTCAGATTACTTACCCGGGAAAGAAACTGTAAGTACAACTGCCATCCGACTCCAATGCCTGCTGGTGTGTGCACTGGCGATAGCTATTAGCATTAAGGGTAATCACTCGAATTTCAAAAACTATGTTTTCCTAGTTTTAAAGAAAACACAGGCTCGCTATTCGAGGATGGGCGTTGTGTTTCACCCAGCCGACGTTCCGTGTATCGGGGTCCGCTGAGTGCCGCAATGTTTAAAAGTAATCGTCTAGCTTTTCATTTCTCTTTGAATAATTCGTTAACTTACAAATTTTGATTTGTTTACTAGCACTGATGTGAAAGTTACTCAGTATTGCACTGGAGGACTTTTCTGAACATTCATTCCAAATCATTTACTCACACATCCAACTCTCAATCGTGATTAACATTTTTACTTTACAAAATTGTACACTCAAATGAAATTTAGCCGACTCATAATAAAGTGAAAATAAAATATGTTTATTTTGCCTGATGAAGGCTTGAAATTTAGAAAAATACCCTCAGTCATATGAATATGCTTGAAGACCCTTTTATCAAAATTATATATTTAAAGGTTAACTTTAATTTCTTATTTTAATTTAATATAAATCTGAAATATTTCGAAACATAATTTACTTAAAATGATTCCTATCCTACACAATTTCCTGCTCTGATCAATGTATTTACTTTACTCAACCATTTCATTTCTTCTATTTCTGCCCTACTTTTCTCAGTATTAATTTAGAGCTGGTTTTATTTTCAACCTTGACTTAGTCTACTATACTCTTCTTTAACTTCCGGTTCAACATGCTAATTATATAAACAAGAGGAAACCGTTAAGGTCGGAAATGTCCTACCTTCTATCCCACGATACGGGCTGGCGTTTCATTCTCCTCTTCCCGAAGTTTTCATGCAGATTCCTTATTTGTACATAGCCTGCCGTCCTGGATCTTTTATATCACCGTCATGATTTCAGAGTCCACTTTGTTCGTTAATGTAGAACATCTCTCCCTGTTGGGCACATGCTCGTTCCTCGTATCGGTAGTTCTTTTTCAACTTTTTTCACCATGCTATCTCTTATTTTTTTGTCGCTCCTCTTCCAGTCCTACGAAAAATTGTTCTTCCCGGATCCTCCCACCAATTTACAGATTGGTCATACAATTATCATTTCTCGATCTGATTTGCTCTGGGTTTCCCGCCATTTCTCTGACTTGCCATCCTTCGCCTCGTCCAAAATCTGCGTCCGCCCCCTGAATTCTAGGAAATTGTGTGCCCGTGGATCTCCTGGGTCGTAAATTTTCCTACCATAAAACTGCTATAGTTTTCCTTTTTGTCTGGCGTCAGGCTATTCTTTTCTACCAGACATGGTGCAGCAATTCTCAAGACGACCGGCGCCGAGCTCCAATAAATGTCTACCCGCCATACTCTTGTAGAATTACTTCACCTTACCCAATATTGCTGGCTCGTAGCAGTTAGGGAAAGGATGCCCCGCGGTCCCATGCCACAGCAAGCGGCCGACTGGAAGCCCTTCGACTCGGAGAGAGAGAGAGAGAGAGAAGGGGGGGGGGGGGAGGGGGAAAGAGCAGTACTTTCCCGACCTTCCTAGGCGCGAATCCACGGAAGAAAATCTAAGGGGGAAATTAAGTTGCGAAATGCAGAGCGCCTGAAGAGCGTGAAGTTTATAAAATCCTAATTTTATTAATTCTTACACCAGCTCCCCAAAATCTCTCCCATTCATTTGATTAATTTTTTTAAATCCCATTTCTTTTTCGCTTCTCCGATTACTGCTCAATTCCCAATACAGGGAAAAGGTGCGCGCTCGCTCACGAGTGCTGCAACACAACCTATTTGTTTACGTTTAGAGTTTGTAGAGGATAATTAATGAGTAACGGTGTCAGGAGCATATTCAGAACTATTGCATGCCAAATTGAACAGAACTATTAATTACAATAGCGAGAACCAGGCATAAAAGCTGATTATCATCTTTGAATGTCGGTCATAAGGACCCATCAAACTTCATAATAGTCGCCAATTATAATAGAAATTAGTAGTCAAGAATATTTGTGCCAATTATCCTTTATTAAATTGTTTTGTGCTGTGCAGAAAGTAATCTCTTAGTTAATCGTTAAACCTGTGTCGTTTAAGTGTTTGCCCTAACATGAAGTCTTCTTGATAAGAACAACGCCTAGCGATAGTGTATTCAAATGTATTCTTGCCGCTAAGATCGGTACGCTACAAAAACTGGAGGCAGAGGTAAAATACCAGGTGGTCGCTGCAAAAAATGATGACGAGCCGTGGAATTAAATACTAGCTCGGCCTGTCAACAACAATATATATTAGGCTGTGCATAGATCTAATGTATCATCAAATGCATAGATCTGTGCATAGATCTAATGTATCATCAAATTTGGGGGAAGAATATTGCCGTCCATCTATCTACACTCTGTATTTGGGTTCTTTGATAATTTTTCTGGAAAGTAGATTCTCGAAGAGAAGGAATTCTTTTTAATTTACCTTCCAAAAATATCATGTTTGCAAACTCGATAAGGCTAAATTTAATTTGTCTGTCAAAAGCATTTTTAGATTCGTACGACATGTATCTGGATAACTGCGGCGCAGAATCAAGGTCGTGGCACCACTTTTGGAAAAACAAGTTGGTATCGGAAATAGAAAAGATTTCTCTTTCAGAAAGTATTCAAGAAGCAGTGAATTTTTAACAGGCAGTTTCAAGAGCAACATAAAACCTAGGGCTGTAGTGGAGGGTATACGGCGGTATATATACGCCGTATATACCCTCTGCTTTTTTTTTTTTTTTTTGACAGAATAGCGTATACCTTCAATATCCATATTATCAACAGAACTTCAATCTCGAACAACATCGCTGCCAAGAGCTGAACATCTAATAAAAAGAACCATGGGAATTACAGAGCTTCGGAGAAAATCCTGGGGAAAAAACTCATTTAGCATTAGCAGCGAACGAGGAATTATTATTTAAAAATATCCCATTGGCGAATAAATATTAAAACATTAAAACAGACGACGTGCGCTAAGGAGAATTAGAAACAAGGCGAATCTGTAGACGTTTTAATGTTGATGAAATGCAAGCTATTCAGAGACTGAGAGAATATACTGAAAACGTCCAAGTTGTACCAGGAAACTTAAAACCCCTCTTAAGAACGATTTCAACTCTGCCTTGTTCGACAGCTGAATGCGAACGAGGATTCAGTTTAATGAACAACATAATAACCGTTCTCAGAGCATCTTTGTTAATCTCCAATGTATCTAACCTGATGTTCATAAATTCAAATGGATCGCCCATTGAACGATTTAATCCAAAAAAATATGTAAGATCTTGGTTGATGAATCATTGTTCAGCAACTGATAGTAGATCAAGAGTTTCTTCTAGAGAAGAGCAGCGCTGTAAGGACTTATCTCGTCAGGCTTTATGGGATATATTTGAATAAAAATTAAAATAATATTGTACATGCTCTTCAACATGTCATAATTGACAGGGGAGAGGAGAAGATACTTTATTCATATCGGAAAGTGAGCTCCTAGTCATAATTGTTAAAAAAAATACGGTGCCCCCAAGAGGGTACCGTGCCACTTTTTTTTTCTTTTTTTCTTCATCCATGTAGTATATACACTGAGTGGCCACTTTATTATGACCAACTGACAGTTTTAAGCAAATGAGTTATGGCTGCACGCTGTTGCCGCCAGATGGCGAGGCTAGTATAAAAAGGGAAAGCTTAGTGCTTGCGACAGTAGTAGAAGTGATTTTTGGGTGACGAGATGGGTAAAATATGCGATTTGATGGACGAAAAACGTGGGATGATTGTAGGAGCTCGGAGCCATGGAGCGAGTATCACCGAAACCGCCGCATTCGTGAAATGTTCCAGAGCAGCTGTTGTTAAAGTGTTTAAAGACTGGACTGTTGCCCAAAAAACTGGGTCTCTACGTGCAACGTGTGGTCGTCATCGACTAGTGACTGCTCGGGTGGAACGGAGAGTGTTCAGACTGGTAACAGACAACAGAAGGGCAACAGTGCAGCAAATTACAGACCATCTTAATCAAGGATCCCCTCAAATGATCTTTGCACGCACTGTTCGCCGTACACTGCATCGGATAGGATATGGCAGCCGAAGGCCTGTTCGAACACCTTTGCTGTCTGCAGTTAACAAGAGAAAACGTTTCCAGTTCGCACAGGAGCACAAGGATTGGACAGTCGATAATTGGAAACAAATTATGTGGTCCGATGAATCACGTTTTCAGTTGCACCATGCCGATGGCCGAGTGAGAATTTGGCGGAAACAGCACGAAAGCATGGACCCCAAATGCGTTGCTACAACGCTTCAAGCTGGTGGAGGCAACGTTATGGTTTGGGGAATGTTTTCCTGGTATGCTTTGGGCCCTTTAATTCGTGTGAATCAACGTCTGACTGGCACATCATATCTAAGCATCGTTGCGGACCAAGTGCATCCTGTCATGTGGATGGTTTATCCCAATGGCGATGGCTGCTTTCAACAAGATAATGCTCGTATTGTGCAGGACTGGTTTCAGGAACATGCTGGTGAGTTTATTTTGCTTAGGTGGCCCCCACAATCTCCAGATCTCAACCCCATTGAGAATTTGTGGGACGAAGTTGAACGAGCCATCAGACAGCTGGATCCACAACCCTGTAATCTCACGCTCCTGAAAGGTGCTATTCATCAAGCATGGTCTCAGATTCCACAAACCACCTATCAACATCTTGTGGGGTCCATGACACGAAGAATCGAGGCAGTATTAAAGGCAAAAGGTGGCACAACGAAGTACTGAGGGGGTGGTCATAATAAAGTGACCACTCAGTGTATAACCTCTGATTTTTTAGGATTTGCACATAGTGTATACCCTCTGCTGATTTTACGACTACAGCACTGCATAAAACACAGCCGCATTCGCCGTAACAGCATGTGCTATTGAAAGATCTTTCAGTACCCTGCGTAGGGTGAAATCTTGAGTGAGATCAACCCCGACCGACCAAGGAGAGATTAGATGATCTGTGTATAATGAGTGTCTATCGAAATTGGGTGTACATAAATGAGGATTTTGTAAGAAAAGCTGTCCACCGATTCGGGCAAAGCAGTAGAAGACTGCAATTTTTATTTTCTTCCAGCCAGGATTACACAATCACGATCCAGCTTAATCATATAAGAAGTTGTTCTTGGCTAGCTAAATAGGTTTCGCAACATTTATTCAATTGTATTAGCTCGTCTTTTGTAAAAAAAAAAAAAAAAAAAGATCGTGCTTATATTATCACTTTGACAGTTCGTCGATCTGTGGACACCATATCTCTGCAACTATTAGCCGGATTTGAAAAATTCTTTCTGCATTGGGAAGCCTGGAATATGAGAACGACGATCCTTGCTTTCCGGTTTTTCTAGAGGGCGTAAATACAGATGCCATCGACATCAAAATACATTTTATTCAATATAATAGCTTCTGTACATCCGAAAACATTTTCTTCTGTTCGGTACCATTTATAACGAAGACTATTTTGGGTACAGCTTCTTTTTCAAGCAATGCATAATTTGTCCGCCAGGGGACGTAAAGTTAAATTGTGTTGTTTAATTCCTTAATACAGTAACTTTTGAGAAAGAGGAAAAACAAGTGTGTTTAACATTTTCCTAGTTTTAAATACTTCGGCGATATTATTTCTTTTTTGTGTCATGTCTTTTAAATTCAAGAAGCAAGCATACTTTACAAAATGAAGAAAATTTACATTACTAAAATCTGGATTCCCTTCTAGCGTTCTTCTTAGCAAATATTTCAATGAGTTCCGCCACGTCTAGTTTTCTGGATCGGTCATTTTCAATGCTTATTATCATTGCAAGTCCATCAAGTCTACTTTGAGTGTGCGATGACCGAAGGTAGTTTTTGATTAACTTCAACTTTGAGAACAAACTTTCAGCTGTAGCCATAGTCACTGGGATTGTCAAAAAAAGTTTCAACGCTGTCGCGAGGTCCAAAACACTGAGCAATATTGTACTGGTTTTAAATATATGAGCTCCATAAGGTCTTTTACAGAACCACCAGTAGTATTTTTTAACTGGTTGCTCATAGCATTTCTAAATGAAAGTACTTGTGACGGAAAATCACTAGATAAATCATCTTTGTACTGCAATCTTAAAGACTCAGTTGACTGGAATAATTCACTTTCATTTGCATTTAACAATTCAGATGACTGCAAGAAAGAAAAAATTTTTGCTACCGAATTTAGTCCTTCAAAACGGAATTTTATTTGAGAAATGACGATGTCTATAGCTGCATAAAAGACAATAATTTTGAATTTCTCTTCGGGGTTGTGTAACCTGCTGTCTTGACATATTTCATTGAAGATCTTTTAAGTGACGCGACCGCGTTTCGTTAAATTTATCTTCAACACTCCATGTGTTGGCAAGAATAGATGAAGTGTTTTTAATATCTTTGAATTTTTCTCGTAAATTAGACAGTTTTTCACTTGCTGATTATAGCATGTCAGCTGCTTTCAATAATTTAGCGTCCTTTGACTGCAGAAGTTTTGACACAATGCTAACTGTTTCCAATATTTTGTGTTCCATGACAACAATCACAATAAAGTCAAAGGTCTCCAAACATTTTCGAAGTTTAGTTGCTTCAGCCCTCTCTTCGCAGCTATGAGATTTTAGTATGATTTGGGTCAAAGCTTTTAAAATGTCGTTATACCTAAATAAACGAATGGCACGCAGGATATCGTGCCGGGAGGCCCATCGTATCGGGCACAACTCTTTCTCAGTTAGGTTACACTAAGATTTTTCTAATAATTCCGATCTTTTAATACTATGACTTAAAAATACATATAAATGCTGTAAAATATCGTAGAAATCTCTGATTTCTAATTCCCATGCAAGCATCATTCAAAACCAAATTTAAATTATGCGAAGCACGGTGTAGGTATATGGCGTTTTTTTCCACATTTCTAATTCTTTTTTGAACAACAGAATAATGTCCACGCATGTTGCTGGCTGGCTCCATCATAAGCTTGTTCTATACAATGTTCAAGAAACAGTTCATTTTTGTCTATCGTCTTCAGTATTACCTCTGTCAGTCCCACTGCACTTTGGTCTTTGACGTTTCGAAAACCTAAAACCCTTTCGTTAATTTTTATTTCCACTGGAGTTCCATTTTCGTTGTATATGACTGTGATGTATCTAAATATTTGGCTCATAATTGTTCATATTTTCTTACGTCTAGTGTTGTATCTAGAATGGTTGAGTAGAACTGTGCCTCTTTAATTTCCATTATAATTTCTTTCTTAATATCGGTAGCCAAAAACTCAAACAATTCGTTTTGTATCGTTGGACTCAAATATTTCATTTTCTTTTTCTTTTCCATCAACTGATTAAGAATCGGGTCATATTTGTTGAGAAGCTCAAGTATCGATAGAAAATTTCCAGCATTATTGTCGCCTAATACGGAAAGCCATATTGCAAGTAGCTAAGGTTATAGTAACGTCAATTATTATTTTCAACAGCACGTGTCCAAAAATTGACCTGTGCTTCATATTCTGAGTCCATCCGTTTATCAACGTTTTATCATTTTTATACATATCGTACGCGATGCATGTGGGCAAATGAGCAGCAGAGTTTTCGTGAACTTTAATTTTTTTTTAGAAATTCCCTGCCAGTCTTTTATACCATTAATCCAGGATTTCTGCTGCGAGATGCATTTGGGATCACTGAAAAGCCAACAGGGCTCACAATAGACATTATCCCATGTAGGAGAATAGCACAACTAGTTGCGAGATACCCTTTTCCCTGTATTTGTACATGCATAATTGTATTCTTCCGAAAAACACCTGCTTTTCGTGTTCCGAGGAAAAGGTCCTTTAGGTTGGCAAGGTCCATTACTTATTACATTTGTTCTGACAACATCATTAAACAAAACCCTATCTATTGAAAAACTGGCACAACTACCTGAATCCAATAAAACATCTACCTTTTCTGACGGCGTTTCCATACAATCAGTACCTGAACCTAATATTATTCCTACTTTTTCTGCTGAGGTTTTTTTTTTATTATTATTTTTTTTTATTGGAGGTTTAACGATCATTGTGAGCAGCTCAGTGGGTTACAAACAGTCGCCCGTCCCTAATTTAGGACCACTGGTTCCAGAGAAGCGAGAGAGTCAGGGCCGTAAGACAAACACAACATCCATGCCTCACCAGGATTCGAACCCGGACCCATCTCGGACGAATGATCCGAAGCCATCGCTTAGACCACTGCGCCACCGGGGCGGTATGAGGTTTCTGCACATTTGCTAATGTTAATATGTTGCTCTATTAAGTCTATTGGAACTTCATCTCTCTGTATCTCAGACTGTTGTAATGGTTTTATCACAGGCACAGACATTGTGGATCACCGTAATTTTCGGCAATTTTTTTTTCATAATTTCCACTTCTGCTTTTTTTTTCTTTTTGCACCCCCTTAAAGATTTCTTCATTTTTGCACGAATTCAAGCCGAGAGGCAACAATTATAAACACACTGTTTGAAACAGCGAACAGTCACTACACCGATTTAACGAGCTAAGTGAGTTGTGTAACAATCGATGAAATTGATTAACAATCGAAGAGCAGAACGTGGACAAGGAAGATGTCCAGTGTCTGACAGAATAAACAGCCAGCGGGCACCCCCCGTCGACCATTACGCGTACCCTGACCATCCAGCATTGATTATGACGGGGGGGGGGGGGATGCCAGGTGCGTGCAGACCTTCCTGTCTTCGAACTTGTGACACTTCAAGCAATCTGATACCCCTCCCCTCCGACCTTCACTTTCGTTACTACAAGAGACAGAAAACTTAAAACATTTTTAGAGCAAGAAAAAAGCCTCTTGTCTAAAATTAAATTACTAAATAAAAAAAATGAAAAAAATATATGTGCGTAGATCTGGGCCCCCTAAAATTCACGGGTTCCCCGCTACGCGGGGTTTGCGGGGACTATCTTTACGCCCCTGTTTGTACGAGATGTTACGGACTACATTACTGTCAATGCAATTGATGCCGACATGGTGTTCAATGCAGACCAAACTCGATTTGAATACGAATTTACGTCAAACAGGACGCTATCACTGACTGGAGAGAAGACAAGTGAAGCTGTTGTGCAATCCGTTGCATCGAATACCCACTCTGGCGGCCCCGGTGGCGCAGTGGTCGAAGCGATGGCCTCTGATTATTCGTCCGTAAGGGGTCCGGGTTCGAATCCCGGTCAGGCATGGATGTTGTGTTTGTCTTACGGCACTGGCTCTCTCCCTTCCCTGGAACCAGTGACCCTAAATTAGGGACGGGCGACTGCTTATAGCCCACTGAGCTGCTCACGGTGGTCGTTAAACCTTCAATCAAAAAAAAAAAAAAAAAAAATGCCCAGTCCTATACCATTCAGGTGCTTATGTCCATGTCAGGACGCCTTGCAAAGAAACTGTCCATCTGCTTTCAGGAAGCGGGTGGTAAGTTTGGCAAACGTGTTTCCGAAATAGTACGACGTAATCAAGCTCCAAATATAGAATATGACTGCAGCACCAGTGAAAAGATGTTCACAGCTCTCGTTCTATCCTGGATGTGTAGGGTACTGCAACCAGAGCTAACAGGACCTTCTCTTCTCTTACTGTATTCGTGGTCTGGTCAAACCGACACTAGTTTGCCAGCCAAAGCCTTCGGTGACAGGGACGTCAATTTTACACAAAAATCATACCACCAAAAGCCACCAAATACTGCCAGTCCCTTGATGTGTATTTTTTTCAACAATACAAACTATTTGCACGACTCATGGAAGAGTGCATACGTTCTAATTTTTTTTTTTGATTGGAGGTTTAACGACCACCGTGAGCAACTCAATGGGCTATAAGCAGTCGCCCGTCCCTAATTGAGGGTCACTGGCTCCAGGGAAGGGAGAGAGCCAGTTCCGTAAGACAAAGACAACATCCATGCCTCACCGGAATCCGAACTCGGGCCCATTTCGGATGAATGATCAGAGGCCATCGCTTAGACCACTGCGCCACCAGGGCGACTACGTTCTGATGAGGTGCAGGGCGTCAATCTGCATGACAGAAGCTTCATTTTTAAGTTGCATTGATTTTTTTTTGATTGGAGGTTTAACGACCACCGTGAGCAACTCAATGGGCTATAAGCAGTCGCCCGTCCCTAATTTTGGGTCACTGGTTCCAGGGATGGGAGAGAGCCAGTGCCGTAAGACAAACACAACATCCACGCCTCACCGGGATTCGAACCCGGACCCCTTACGGACGAAAGATCAGGGGCCATCGCTTAGACCACTGCGCCACCGGGGCGGCCATTGATTTTTATACAACCAGTTGTGTGCACCACAGTACCAACCTATGCTTCGCTATGCGTGGAAGGCGTCTGGATACTTGCTATACGAAACGCCTCTTCCATTCCGTAATATGTTTGGACATCAATTTTGCTGTGCGTGACATGTGCAATGCTCCTGACTGTGATTCCAGAGCCGTCATTATCTGCTCGTGGTGCGAGATTCACCTTTGCTTGCAGCACTGCCTTCTCTCAACACATTACCATGACGTGGAATGAGGTATGTATATGACATTTGCAACTTAATGGTGTTGTACGTGGTCTCTCTCAACATTTAGGTGCCTCATAAGGGTGATCCATTTAAACCAGTACCATGTGATTTACTTATAACTTTTTTATAAATAACAACAAAATCATACAGTAAGTTGAGAATTATACATGTGGTATTGGAGAATCATTTTATCAAAGCAAATGTTGGCATTGTCCTCCATTTTCTTGTAAACACAGTTGAACACGCCGCACCATATTCAGTGATGTCTCATGTAGAGTACGAGCAGTAACATTGCCAATTTCAGTCGTGATTGTTTCACGCAATGCATCCAATGCTTTTGGATGGGTTTTGTGAACTCTATCCTTTAAGTAGCCCCATAAAAAAAAGTCAGGGGAAGTTAAGTCCGGAGATCGGGGAGGCCATATGTTTTTTGAAATTAATCTGTCATCAAAGAATCTGGTTATGAGTTCCATTGAGACTTTCGATGTGTGACACGTAGCACCATCCTGCTGAAAGTAGCCCTCTGTCAATTCAATGTCATCAAGTTGTTCCACACATTCATTGAATATGCGGCAATAAACGTTGGTGTTGACAGTCTCAGAGAAAAAAATGGGGCCAATAATTTTCATAGACGAAACCGCACACCATACACCAACCTTTTGTGAATGCATCGGTGTTTCACACATAACGTGTGGGTTTTCGGCAGCCCAGTATCTGCTGTTTTGCGAATTGACGTAGCCTGACAGATGAAACCAGGCTTCATCCGTAAACCATGTGATGGAGAGAATATCAGATCGCAAATTAAGAAAATTTTGAAACCATTTGCAGTAACTTACTCTCTTTCCCTTGTCCGGTTCCTGCAGCTGATGGATTACGTGCACTTTAAATGGTCAAATATTCGCTTTTTTTGCTGCCCTTTGACAAGTTCCGTATGAATATCCTGTCTGTTGTCTTAATCTGCGCAACGATTTCGTCGGGGATTGAAGTAAACGCTGCCGAACATCGTCCACACGCGTTTGGGGCATCAGAGAGTGATGTCTACCGCTACCGCTGAGAAAATAACCGGTTTGCTCCAGTTTTTTCTCATAGACAGAATTGTTAACTTGCTTGGAACTTTTCGAACTCCAAACTCTCTTCAAAATGCTCGTTGCGTTTTGATGACAGAATTGGTTACCCAATACGATTTCACTAAAAAACACGCTCTGGAACAGAGTACTGCATGTTTCCGAGTGCATGCAAGTGAATGACAACGCAACAACAAACAAATCACGAGCTAAGTAACAGTTACGGTTAACAATCTTCTTCACGGTGGCGGTTTTCATTCTCCAGGAGTTGCTGCTTTTATTGAAAAAAAGAAGTTCCTTGCGCGATCCCTTGCAAAAATGTGAGGTTTTTTCAGGGTACTGGTTTAAATGGATCACCCGTAAATGTTGTTTGACACTTTATGGCGGCATACATTACAGGCTGGCGTTCTACTTTTATAAGCCATGTTCTAGAGGTTGCGGGCGATTGCGAAATGCCGTACGTCACACCTGTTACTTTGGTGTCATGCTTGTCCACCACAGAACGTTTCGTGACGATTTTCGTCGGGAGGTCCAATAGTTTCCCTTATAAGAGGGCATTAGTACACGTTTGCGTTTGTAGCATATTAGCATCATCATCTGCGTGTCTAAAAACCTGAGTGAAAAAATCGTTGTCGCCCAGGTGGCGCAGTGGTCTAAGCAATGGCTTCTGATCATTCGTCCGAGATGGGGTCCGGGTTCGAATCCCGGTAAGGCATTTTTTGATTGGAGGTTTAACGACCACCGTGAGCAACTCAATGGGCTACAAGCAGTCGTCCGTCCCTAATTTAGGGACACTGGTTCCAGGGAAGGGAGAGAGCCAGTGCCGTAAGACAAACACAACATCCATGACTGACCGGGATTCGAACCCGGACCCCTTACGGACAAATGATCAGAGGCCAGCGCCTTAGACCACTGCGCCACCGGGGCGGCCAGTAAGGCATGGATGTGTTTGTCTTACGGCGCTGGCTCTCTCCCTTCCCTGGAGCTAGTTGCCCTAAATTAGGGACGGGCGCGTGCTTATAGCCCACTGAGTTGCTTACGGTGGTCGTTAAACCTCCAATAAAAAAAAAATCCTTTTTCGGTCACATACTACTAACTACCAAAACATTCTGTGTACATTTACTGCCAAAAATAGTGCACAATTTTCCCGCCAGGGGCGTAAATATTTTAGCGGTTTTTGTTAATCTCTGCTCTTTTAAAAGTGCGATTTAAGAAATTTCTTGAACGCTGTGTGCTATTTACTTTGTGGATCATATTACCCCTACTCGTGGGGTTTTATAGTTCACAGATCTGGCACTACGAGGTGTCAGTATGTAACTTGTGTTTGATGCTGTATTTCCGCTTCTAAGAATCATTTTTTTTTGCCGCCCCGCTGGCGCAGTGGTTTAAGCGATGGCCTCCGATTATTCGTCCGTAAGGGGTCCGGGTTCGAATCCCGTGAGGCATGGGTGTTGTGTTTGTCTTACGGCACTGGCTCTCTCCCTTCCCTGGAACCAGTGTCCCTAAATTAGGGACGGGTGACTACTTATAACCCATTGAGTTGCTCACGGTGGTCGTGGGCCGCGGGTGGCCTAGTGGTCAGCGTTCGTGACTGCCATAGGGATGACCTCAGGTTCGATCCTGGGCAGGTACGAACGTTCGAACCACTAAATACCCGTCGTGCGTCGGATGGGCACGTTAAGCCGTCGGACCCTGGGTACTGGCCTCCCGGTAATAAATAAAGGCGTCTTCCTCCCCCTTTCTACCTCGCTTCCGTGTCACTTTCCTATCGGGCACTCTAGCCCAAATCTCCTAGCTTCCTATTTCTAAGGGTTGTTCAAGACCTAATGTCAGACACTCCCTTCCTAAAATCCTCTACATATGATCTGATCTGATCACGGTGGTCGTTAAACCTCCAATAAAAAAATCCTTTTGAGAAATTTCTCTTTTTAGTGTACGCCGTTCGTTACAGTAAAGATGGGAAATATCTTTTGAAAATAGTACACAGATTATCCGCTAAGGGCAGAAACGTCAAAACCTTTTTCTCGCTATCTCTGGTTCCAAAAGACATATTAAAAAATCTCTTTTTATTTAATACAGCTTTGGCTGTAAAAAATACCTTTCACATATTTTCTATACTTTTCCATTATTCAAAATTATTCTGCTAGGGAAGTAAAGTTAGATCATGTTTTTTTCTATCTGTTTGATATAAAAATCGCTTTGCCTCTGAAATGTTGCCTAAACAAAGAGAAATTTTTTGAGCATTATTTGTTAATTTTCATAACAGAAATTTCAACCGCTCGTGGGAGAAAATAACTGTTTCTGTTTCTAGATGTTTTATCGACTGTAGAAATACGGTTGATTTTTTTGTACATTTTGTAGTGGGTTTCATCTACTAAGAATAACTTTGAAATATTTTATTCGTGTCGGAAAGGATTGCTCATTACAACCGAAAGTTCAGGGTCATCTTTCTTGTTTTTTACTTAAATTGTCTTTAAAGGGTTTATAATATTTTTTTCATTTTGTCATAAGAAATAAATATTGATGCGTTTCCGTTCTATTCGTGAAGGCTTTGGATGGAAGGCAAATATACAAATACTATTGAGCAAGGCATACATAAATTAAGCTCCAGAGCCAGGCAAAGAAAACGACATTTGTTTACACACACACCCAAATGCATTTAATTAGAAAAGCAAACGCACGAACATTTAGCAGAAATCTAGGTAAATTAAATGACTTTTGGCGCTCTGAGTCATCGGGTGATACGCCTTAATCCAAGTGTTGAATACCCTAACTTGCAAGGAACGTTGAGTGTCCCATGCCTATGATGGTGAACACACAATCATGCACAGTCTTGTTAGGCCTATCAAAATCCTGAGTTCTGATGGTAAACTTAATGACATCTGGGCGTAACCTCGACACAATCTATTAAAATTGGACTTACTTTTGGGTAAAGTTCAGAGTATCCGTTTGAGTAGTCGTACACCGACCGCTGCTGTGATTTAATGTACAACCACACTGACGAAAAAGCACACAATTACTGTAAACACGGATATGTACAATCCATATTGCACTTTCTGAAGAAACTCCACAGAGCACTTAATTGATTGACGGAAACATTCACCATGCAGAGGCGTAACTAAGCAAGCGGGGCGGCTGCCCAGGGCGCAGCTCAAGAGAGGGCACAAAAATTACTGCGTACAATCTAATTAAAACTGAAAATGAAACTTTAGTACCAATTTCTGTTAGAGTTTCTTCACACCATACTTGTCTATGTACATGATTTTCTCATAAAGTTTCACCAGTTTTGGTAACCTTGTCAGCTCAGACTTTGCATTTCTTCCTCAAGATGTTTAGGTGATGTTAATTGCTCATATTCAGAAATGAAGGCACGGTTGTACACTGGTGTGCAAAAATTAAGGACGAAGAGGAAAAATTACCATAACAGCGGAACGAGCAGGCAGAACGGACAGAAAGACCACTCAGGAGATACCTTAGGGTCCGGTACGGTAGGGCATGCGCATATATGCAGCATGACGGGGAGGGGGAGGGGGTATCGGAAGGGTATAAAGCACACGGGAGGTGTACGCTCAGCAATTCGGTGAAAGCTATTGCACGGTGTACATCGGTTTGAACGACGTCGAATTGCTGCCACCGTATGATATGGCCAACATGCAATCCAGTAGACGACATCTGGATGACTTTACCCGAGGTCGCGTCATTGGGAAGTTGGAAGAAGGTCGAAGTGTGACTAGGGTGACAGAGGAGTTCGTGATCGCTCACAGCATCGTTTCACGAGCTTGGAGAGCATTTCAAACGACAGGAACAGCTGTCCGAAAGTTCAGCAGGGGTCGTCCACGAACAACCACGGCGGCGGACGACCGGTATATTGTCCTACAGGTGAGAAGAGGCAGACGGCAGACAGCGGGAAAAATCACAAGGCACATGCAACAGACAACTGGACGTCCGTTATCGCGTTTTACCGTGGCCAGGAGGCTGCACAAAGGTGGTCTATTTGCACGACGACCAGTACGGTGTGTGCCATTAACGCCTGCTCATCGGAGACGGCGATTTCTGTGGTGCCAGGAACACAAGAACTCGACACATCAGCAATGGGGTCGAGTTCTCTTTACGGATGAGAGCCGATTTAGTCTGACGAGCGACTCTGGACGTATACACATCTGGAGAGAGCAGGAAACACGCAATCACACCTCCAACATCATCGAAAGGGTCCGGTTTGGAGGTGGCGGAGTTCTTGTTTGGGGCGGTATCATGCTTGGTAGCCATACTGACCTCCACATCTACCAAGGAGGTTCAGTCACTGGTGTCCGCTATTGTACCGAGGTTCTCCTGCCTCACGTGCGTCTGTTTAGAGGTGCTGTGGGTCCTGAGTTCTATTTTATGGATGACAACGCTACACCTCATAGTACAGTGGCTGTCGCAGAGCTGTTGGAGAGTGAAGATATTCAACGCATGGATTGGCCCGCAAGGTCCCCGGACCTAAATCCAATCGAATACGTGTGGGACCTTCTCGGGAGAGGCTTTGCAGCACGCCACCAGCCGCCAGCAACGATTCCGCAGCTGCGATTGGCGCTACAAGAGGAATGGGCCGCGATGCCTCAACAGCTCCTTGACAACCTCGTCCTCAGCATGGACAGACGTCGTAAATCCTGCAACGCAGTCAATGGTGATCATGTCCCCCACTAGAGACTGAATTTTTCTTGGCAGCCGCCTATCACATGGACGTTTCTGTCTTCTGTCCAGTTGTGCTCGAAGCTACCTTTTCAATAAAGTGCCTTTGTATCCTTTGGATTCCTTTTTTGGACGGTTTTGCTCACTTGTCCCATATTCTTACATCTTGGGGATCTTATGGTATGATTTGAGTCGATGTGGAGCACTTCTGCACGACGTTACATTCGAAAAACCGTCTCGTCCTTAATTTTTGCACGCCAGTGTACGTTCATTGCAAAGTAAAAATGTTATTCACACTGTTGAAGATTCTTTAGGGGCTTTTCGATTATTGCTGCGACTACAGGACACGACTGTCAGCGGCATTTGGTCCGTTTAATAAGGTACTGAAGGTCTAAACTCCGAAGCAGTCCGGGAAATGACCACCTTCCTCCTCTCTTTCTTTATTTTATCAATCCAAAATACACTCACGGACAAATGAAATTTTGGCACCAAGAAGGAAGCATCGGATTGAACTGAAATTTTACGGACGCAATGATACAGATGACTGATACACATGATGGCAAAAACAGAGCTGTGGGACAATTACATAGGGATCTGTGGCACGCAGTCCGGTCATATTCAATAGCGCGTCGTACCGCCTCGTGCGGCGATACATGCTGCAATACTGTCCGGCATGGAGCAAACAGACGCCTGATGCTGTCCTGCGGCAGACTAGCCGACATGTGTTGGACGGTGTGCTCCAAATCCCGGATAATTCGGCACTGCGGGAGCCGGCGTTTCAACTGGTCCCACACATGCTCGACAGGGGACATGTCCGGGGGCAGGCAGGCAGGCCATGAAAGTGTCTGGACATGACGTAGGCAGTCCTGGGCAACCCGAGCTGTGTGCGGGCGGGTATTATCCTGCTGGTATAGCGCACCTGGAATCCCGGCCAGGAATGCGAGCATATGGGGGCAGTAGGATTTCATCCACACACCGCTGGCCCGTCAATGATCCACGTGCCACTACCAGAGCTGATCGACTATCGTAGGCAATGGCTCCCCAGACCATAATGTTTGCAACGGGGGAGGTGTTCTGTGATGCTCGATAGCGAAGTCGGGATTGTGTCGTTGACCCGGGGACCTCCACACCCGGACACGACGATCATGTGTCCTCAAAACGAAGCGTCACTCATCGCTAAACACCACATGTCGCCAGTCTGTGGCGTTCCACATCGCTCTGGCCTGGCACCACTGCACACGGAGCCGACGATGCTCCGGTGTTAATGGCAGCACCCGTAAGTGGTGATGGGACCGCAGATTCGCTTCCGCGAGGTCGTCGGGAAATGGTTCGTGGACACAAAGGAGCCGCTACATCTGCCTGTATAGTGGACCGGGTCCCCTTGGAATCCGTTCGTGCCTAGCGCACGATCCGTCGATCCCCTCTACCGGAGGTCCTCCTTGTCCAACCGGAGCTGCTCCGCCGTGTGTGGCAGTGCCGTCACGTGTCCACTGCTCTCAACACAGTCGGACGGTATGGTCAGAACGATCCACGTGGCGGGCTATACGGCGCGCCGACCACCCTGCGGTTTTCAGCCCGATGATCAGACCTCTCTCAAAGTCCGTATGTTGCGTAAATGGACGTCTCTGGCATCTACCCGGCATTCTTGTCACTCTGTACTCTTCCATGCGTTGGCCGGTGCTTTTCGCTTTCATGGGGCATCGACTACACGCCGGTTTATATGGCTCCCGGTTCGTGCTTGCAGCACCACCAAGAGGGTGTGCGGTCATGCGCACTCGCACCAAATGTGGATCATTTGCATACCAGCACGCACTGTAGCTATTTGCAAAGTTTCGCGGTTGTAGCATGTTTTCTTCTAGGTGCGTACAATTTCATTGTCCGTGAGTGTAACATCCCACGTCCAGTTCGGCATTACTACCCAGCGCAACCTTGATGTAAGGATAAGGAAAATGCATGAGTAGTCCCCCTTCCATTTCCTAACTTCTTCCGACGCAATTAATGAGAGTAAATGGCCGATCCCGTTTGGAATCAGAAATGACACCTCAGTCTATAATACCGTACGTACTGTACTGTATATACTTTAATATAAATACTTAAGCATTTGGTTGTTAAGTTACGTACAATGAAAATATGAATTAGGGTAGATGGAAAGACGTAAAGGCCTTGCCCCGCCGCTACAGTAAGAAGTTCCCGTAGGTAGGAAATTGAGCCAAACTTAGGCAACTGAAAACACGCACTTGAGGTACATTCCGATAGTAAGTTCTTATATCAGGTTCATTTTCATGGTGGTTTAAACTAGACGGAGCAGCCCCGGTGGCTCAGTGGTCTAAGCGATGGCTTCTTATCATTCCATCCGAGATGGATCCGGGTTCGAATCCTGGTGAGGCATGGATGGTGTGTTTGTCTTACGGCGCTGGTTCTCTCCCTTCTATGGAACTAGTGGCTTTAAATTAGGAACGGATGACTGCTTCTAGCCAACTGAGTTGCTCACGGAGGTTGTTAAACCTCCAATAAAAAAAAAACTAGACGGGAAAAGTTTTTTTTTCTTTTTTTAATTTCCTGCTAAGCAATGAAGAATCCATGCTGAAATTTTGTGCATCAAATAGTCTTTCACAGCTTTCCAATTTTTCAACAGATTCAGATCAGTTGATTTCCTGAAAATGCTGTACAAACAATCTCACTTTGAATGTGCCTCCCTAAAGAGATATATTGGAGTGTGACGTAAATTTTCTCAAGCACTGTATATTATGTGTATAAGAGATACTAATGTACACTACTGAGTTAGTAATATACTATTTACATAAGACAGAAAGACAGATGTGGGGACGCAATATTTTGCGGTCTTCCCCGGGCGCAGAAATGCTTAGTTACGCCTGTGTTCACCTGTATGACCCCAAGGAATTGGCACTCCCTTCCTTATCAATGCTCACTCGACTCAGTTTTCTCTGCTGCGAGGAACCACAGAGGACTTTTCTACCTTAGCCGAACCCGTGCGGAGGTGCGCAGGGAGAAACACATGGGTTCGCTTAGCAGTGACGATCCCCTTCTTTCTTTCTCTGTCGCTCCTGAAGAGGTTTCGTGGTGTCATGGTGTCACCGACGGGCCGCGGGTGGCCTAGTGGGAAACGTTCATGACTTCCACAGAAAAGACCTCAGGTTCGATCCCAGGCAGGTACGAACGCTCGATCCACTAAATATCCGCCGTGCGTCGGATTTGTACGTTAAGCCGTCGGACCCCGGGTACTGGCCCCCGGTAATAAATAAGGGCGTCTTCCTCCCCCTTTCTACCTCGCTTCCCTGTCACTTTCCTATCGGGCACTCTAGCCCAAATCTCCTAGCTTCCTATTTCTAAGGATTGTTTAAGACCTGGGGTAAGATACTCCCTTCCTAAAATCCTCTACATATGATCATTTGGGGTCACCGACTTCTGTCCATCGACGGTTGGGGGATGCACCTTACTTGCCGCCGGACTCTGCTATCTACGGAGGAATCACTTTTGCGTCTTGTTCTCGGCGTGTGCAGTTTTCAACAAACTTTTAATGAGGGCCTCGTATTACGGGTCTTCCTTCACATGACTGCTTGCTTTCCGAAGCTTGTCTACGACTCAGCAGAATATTGGGTGCTAGTAGGACTTACACATGCCTTAGCACCAAAATAAGACCGCCGCTCTGCTGAATTGGAGGACAACTCACATTATGTGGTCCGACAGACCCGTTTTTTATAGGCAACAATAGTTACGTACATGCCCAGTCCGAATTTACAACTGCCGATCTTGAGCTTTAGGACGCAGTATCCATCGCTTCTGGAAATCGAATTCGACTGCCTTCAGAATCATTTGCACTTTTCTTTCGCATGCCGGAGCTCCAAGGAGACTTATGGTGTTCGTCAAAAGTTAAGAGGAACAGGGTTCCTTTGCTTGTCTGCGTCGAAATAGCCTGCCATCTGACCCCCGATAACCAGAATCCCGGTGCCCACTATTCCCCTTTTTGACGCAAATGTTCCACGGAGAGCAGGGACGTAGCTAACGGGTGTGCATGGAGGGCGATTGCCCTCCCAGAATGGTCATTCCAGGGGCGAAAAAAATAGAAATGTAACTAAAAAAGAAAGTTACACCCTTCAGTATTTTTTCCTTTAACTTTAGTTAGTCTCATACAGTATTCCACGCAGTTAACCAGGGTTCTGAGTAACATACACTATGAGGTGTGAACATCTCATATTCATGAAGGGAATTTCCCAAAATAGTGAATGGAGGCATAGAAAAGGATATGCTGATAGGCCTAACTTCCATGACCTTTCCGAACATGTCGTTGGGATGAAAAGACAATTAATCATTTGTGCTCTGTCGCAGAAAGTTCTCTGAGCGTTTAACCTTGAACGGAATTTTTCCAAGTCCTACCCCTAAAACTTCTTCCTATTGTTACGGTCAATATCCGATACTCATTCGTTCTGCGCTGGTTTGTTTTTCGATCTGCATTTCTGTAGAGTGTTGTGTTGTCGGCGTTCACACAACGTTTACGCTTTACCTGGTATTTACAACTTGTGGTTCTTGGGTATGTACTTAGTTTTTTGCATTTTTAATAAAATTATGTCAAATACCTGAAGTGCGATTTTTGAACAATCATAGTACTTTCCTATAACGGCGGTGTGTGAGAAAGTAAAAACCACGTATTATTTGAGTGGAACTCGAAGGGGCGTAATTTGAAGTCACCCTCCCAGATAAGAAAAGCTTGCTAACATCTTGACGGAGAGACAAGTTTACGAGAATTTCACCGCCATTCGTGCGAATTCGAGGTGGTCCGTCTTTCAGCCTTTGGATCGTGGGTGAGATTCTAAAAGCTTTTTTGCCCCAGGGAGGGGGAGAACGCTTTCGCACAAACCCTTGTCCCTCCTTTGTTCTATTTTTTGCAATGTCCTTTTAATTGTCTTCCTCAGTTCAACATAAGTATTTCCTAATTAGCTGCGTAATTAGCCAATTTATCAATCAAATTAGTAACATACTTTAATTGCAGCCCACTCCCACAGCTAATTAATTATGAAAGCGGGGTGGGTGGGTGGGGGGGGGGGGTTACGCTTCAATTATTTCGCTTTACGCAGTGAAACTGAGATCATATTTTTATTGTTTATTTTGAATGATTTAGAGCTTAGAGAGGTCTTGTGTGTTGGAATTTTACTTTGACCCCCAGGAAAAAATTCTGCTAGCGCCCATGCAAGCGAAGTTTCCGAAATGAAATACAGTCAACCGTTGATGCACCGCCATCGTTTGTTACATTACATTATGCGTTATTTCAAATTTGACAATTATTTTTAAGTAACCCAAATTTTGTTAATTATAGTTCATCGATAACATAATTAGCATTAAATTTAAAAGATGTTAATTAAAGGAAGTTATATGTTATGTACTTAGTGCGCATTGTAGCTCGAAGTGTCCGTTTCCGTTTCGGAAGCTTCTGGAATGCATTAAATGCGGAAATTTTCTTTGCATAGTAGGAAGACAAAGTTAACATTTTAATTATGAGAAAATTAATAAAAAATCGTGTTACGTTACTAAACCTTGATCAAATAAAAATTAATAGCATTACGCAAAATCATTTTGCATACCTTAGTTTCTTTCAAAAACCTCATAATGTATGTAAAATGATTTTCATTTGTCTTAGATTTCAATCCGATTACTTTAGAGCGCAATCTCATTTAACAAGTGCGTTTAAAATGTCGCCATCCTCCTAGTTTGCTTCACGGAATCTGCTTAATGCTAAAAAAAAGATACTGACTAACGTTTTTGATTGAGTCAGTGTCTTTAATATTAAGGTTTACCACCATTAAATCACTGTTCGTAATAACGCGAAAGAGATTCTCGCACATCTTGAGAGTGGCGGTATATCCAGTGTGGTTTGTTTGGAAAAGACAGATTGTGGCCCAATAATACGCATTGGCGGATGCCAAGGGTGTGGCGGTTTATATAGAGCAGTGGTTCTGTAACGTATACTCTATATTCACTTTCCTTTTGATTTTACTATCTCTGGTTATTTTATTTTACTATGTAAATTATCTTCTTACTGAACGAAATATTATTTCACCCGCTGAATGAGATCTGGCAATGAGTGTAAGTCATGACGTATTGGTAGCTAGTATATAGGCGCGTTCATCGAGACTTAGGAGAGCTTTTGTGTTGTTATGAGGAGAGCTTGTGGTTGTTAAGAGAGAGCGTTTATAATACGAGGAGAGATTATTCATTATTATACTACAAGTTGTGTGTGTGCCTTAGTTGACCAAGAGTCGTATAAATAAAGAAGTTTATGTAAGTTAGTCTTTCTCAATTCATAGTTTTTGTCAGACCTCTGTCTGGCTGTTAGGTTTATAACATTTATTGATTCCTATAAATAACCAGCGTTGAGACTTTGTTTAAGTTCGTAATTAACTAGTAACAACACCCTTTTGAATTCATTATTTTGAAGCTTAGTACAAGTATATCATTAGCTAGCTGGTAGGAAGAGAATCATTCATAAGGAATTAGCTTAGCGGAAAGAAAATAAAGCTAATTCATTATAGTTCCCAACCTTTTTGCATTCGCGGACTGGCGTGCCGAAACAAAACTTTTAAGCTATTTTCGAACATTTAATCTCCTAATATTCTTTATTATAATAATCACTGCGTACAATCCATAATTTATATACCAGATTACTCCATGTCATCTCATTACAGCTAATATCCTTTAATCTGTTAATATTCTTTAATGAATAATAAGTGCAATCCATAATCAATATACTACAATACTCTCCTTACTGTTTATATAATTTATTCTAGGGTCAATCCGACATCTGTTGCTGTTGCTTCGCGAAAATCTCCTCCAGCCGTGGTTCAAGCGTTGTTTCTGCAAGGCACAGTGGAACATTAATGTCCATTATGTTCCTGTGCTTTTAGATTGCCGAAACAGCCGAAAAGGTTTTCTTGCAATAAATACGCGGTCGAGAAAGTTACCAATAATTTTAGTGCTTTGCCGCTGAGATTTGGATATTTTTAACTCCATAATACACCAAAACTGAGTCACAGATTTGGATCTGAATATCGATAATAGGCTGGCGTCAGAAGGAAGTTCAACGAAGCTTTTCTTTCCCTGGTGAGTTATAGCCTGCAGGAGTTCACAGCATTCTGTGAAGAGATTGGCTATCCACACACAAGCTTCCTTTAATCTTCTGCGACAGACGTTCAAAAACATTTAAATCTAGATTTCCTCTTACTTTGACTCCATTTCGATTAAAAATTAAATAAATAAATAAATAAATAAATTCACTCGCTTATCGTGGACCGGCGGTTGGGAAACATTGATAAAGAGCACGTTTGTTCAAACATAAGTGGGATCGTTATGCAATGTTGGCGGTAAATCGAAGGTTGACTGCATTTGAAACCCAGAGATAAATGTCTCTTTTTGCAAATGCATTAATTTGAAATCCCAGTCTTGATGATTTGTCCATCTCTTCCAAAAGGTCATGTAAAATCAGTGACGTCGCTACGAATGATCGATTGGAGGGGGGGAACTAAGCCCATCTGTTTTATATATATATATATATTTTTCGTTTCTTGTAAAAGCATTGTACATCACTTTTGTCTTCTGAAAGTTCATTTTTAATCACACTTCTTTACTCTTGTCAGCAAGTTCCTGGATCATACTCTGCAGCTCTGATGGGGTAGTTGCAAAATTGACTACGTCATCAGCAAAACGAAGGTTAGTTAGATAATCTCCATTAATCTTAATCCCTTTGTTTTCCCAGTTCAGTGATTGAAAGACATTTTCCAATGTGGCATTAAAGAGTTTGGGAGATATAGTGTTACCTTGTCTCACCCCCTTTCCAATCTTTATGGGTATCGTATGCGCAAATAGCCGAATCTTTGCACTTGCATTTTCATAGATGTTATCAATACTATTAATGTATGCATCTTAAATACCGCAGGATTTCAAAGCCATTGTAACTGCTGATGGTTTCACCGAATCAAAGGCCTTTTCATAATCGATAAAAGCCATGCATAATGGAAGTTCATATTCCCTCGCTCTTTCAATTAGTTCTCTCAGTACGTGGATATGATCTGTAGTGCTGTAGCCACTCCTGAATCCAGCCTGTTCTCTCGGTTGAGCCATGTCCAGTGTTATCTTCAAGCGGTGTGAAAGAACTTCAGTGAAGATTTTATAAACCACTGATAGAAGGCTGATAGGTCTGTAGTTTCTGAGATCCTCAATGTCACCTTTTTTATGTAGCACGCTCATTGTAGCGTTGTGCCAATCCTCAGGAACATTCCCTTCATTAAGGCATCGAGTGAAAATTTGGGCAAGTACTGTTTCAATTTCTCCACTTGCTTCTTGTATCATGTCTACAGTAATTCCATCTTCTCCTGGAGCTTTTCCCCGCTTCATGTTCTTGATTGCATGTGCAACTTCTGCTGGGAGGACTGGAAGAACTCTGGTACTGGTACCTTTCATGATGTCTGGAGTACATGTATCATCCCTTTCATATAATTTGGAGTAGAAATCCTTTACTCTTGTCAAAATTTCGCCTCTATTTCTTGTTACAGAACCATCTTCTTTTCTCAGTGCCATAATCTGTTTTCTCCCCTTACTGAGATGCCCTTTTGCTATCTTTAGGCTTTGGTTGTTTTCAATTGCTTTTCTCACTAGTTGACAGCTGAATTTCCTTACGTTTTCGGTGATACTTTTCCGTACTGTCTTGCATGGCTCTATATATTCCACTTTGGAAGTCACATCTTCTTTAGTTGTCCTCATCTCTCTTCTTTATTGCATCAACATTTTGATTTTTCTTGATAATTTGTTCACATGCAACTTGTTCTTAGACCCAGCTAATTTTGTTGCTGTTTCCATAAGAGCTTTGGTTACTTTTCTGTTAACTTCAGAGATGTCCACTTCTTCTGACGTTAAACCTTCTAGAATAGAGAATCTGTTCCTCAGTTCTAATTTGAAGGTATTGTGATGTTTTTTAAGGTTGGTTATGTCAATACATTTTGTTTGTCTTATGAGCTTGCCACGTTCAAGTTTAGTGTTGAGATGCGCCTTACATCTTACCATTCTACGGTCACTACCTGTGTTGAACTTGTTCAGCACACTGCAGTCTTCCATGACAAATTTCTTATTACACATAATAAAATCAATTTCACTTGTCAATCCATTGGGATGCCTCCATGTCCATTTCCTTTGCAGCTTTTTCTTGAAAAAGGAGTTAATGATGCAAAACCCTTCTGCATCTGCAAACTCTAAGAGAGTATTTCCACGCTGGTTTCTGTTGCTGTGACCGAATATACCTACTGAAGTTTCATTCTGTTGCTGTTGCCCTATTTTTGCATTGAAATCTCCCATAATTATTTTCAAGTGCTGCTTACCTTTATTATTTAGATGACGAATTTCCTCATAAAATTCTTCAATTTCTTCTTCAGAATGATTTGTGGTGGGTGCATAAGTTTGAATAATCTGAGCCTGGTATCTTCTCCAGATTTGGATAACAAGTCGCGCAGCTCTGTCAGAGGAACTTTCAACTTCTACAACTTTATCCTTCAGTTTCTTGTTTATTATAAATCCAACACCACTAGTTCTGCCAATATCTGTACCACGATAGTAGAAGAGATGTCCACTTTTCAGTTCAATGAGATCTTCTCCTTTTCTCCTTACCTCACTTAGCCCGACTATGTCCCACTTGATCCTTTGTAGTTCCTCTTCCAATTCAAGAAGCCTTGAATCAGAAGAAGTCCATTGTAAGTAACCAAGGCCAGCATCAAATGGCAGCCTAGTCTTGTCCTCCGGTGATTCTCAGCACCCTCTGCCTTCATGTCGCACTGACCGCTGCCTTGGCCACGTACGTTTCAGCTGCTGGAGACTGAGGGCCAAGATTTAAATTGTGGAGTCATTTTGGAGGGGTTTGGCTATAACTCAAACCGCTGGCCAAGCGGGTTGGTGAGTGTGGGATAGCATTTCCGCTAATCCCGATGGTATAGTTATACCGCTATTGTCGGTCGTCAGAGCCCCTTTAGTGAGAACAGGATGCACCACGAGAAGGCGGGGTTGACATTTGTCAAGCAGAGGCTGTGATGTTGCGCATCACCTGACCTTACATCGACTGATGGTGAAAAGCTTGAAGTAACAGATACGTACGTTTATCTTGGACAGCAGATATCAAGTGACGGTCACATTGATGAAGAAATTAATCGGCGTATAAAATTTGCCTGAAGAGCTTTTGGAAGAAGCAGCATAATTTTCAAGAGCAATCTGCCATTATGTCTTAAAAGAAAAGTGTTTGATCAATGCATTCTTCCAGTGCTTGCGTATGATGCAGAGACGTGGACCTTAACTAAAAGAGACATACAAAGGCTGCAGACAACTCAAAGTAGCATGGAGAGGTGCATGCTTGGTGTAACCAGGAGAGATAAGAAGAGGAACTCGTGGATCCGAAAAATGACAAGAGTGGAAGACATCATGATCAGAGTTAAATCCCTGAAATGGCAATGGGCTGTATAACGAAGTAAATTTCTCCGTCATTTCTGTCCACGCCAGGATTCGAACCCGGGTCCCCTCATTCCGGAATAAGTTGCTCTACCAATTGATCTACGCGGACGTTTTATTCTGATTCCTATCTGCCTTTATGTCGTGTGCGTCCTTCGGGCAGGTACGTCACATCTCCTGGTACGTTACATCATCTCCCCCCTTTTTTTTTTTTTTTTTTTTTTCGAAGTGCTGGAGAAAGGATTCTCTTATTTTTCCTATCTCGCGGTGTGGAAATAACATCACACCAATGCGAGATTTTGAACGGTCGGGTCATCCGGATAGTTCGGGCGCCATTATAACGAAGTAAATTTCTCCGTCATTTCTGTCCACGCCAGGATTCGAACCCGGATCCCCTCATTCCGGAATAAGTCACTCTACCAATTGAGCTACGCGGACGTTTTATTCTGATTCCTATCTGCCTTTATGTCGTGTGGGTCCTTCGGGCAGGTACGTCACATCTCCTGGTACGTTACAGCTGGACATACTGCCAGAAGGACAGACCATCGATGGACAGCCGAAATTTTAGATTGGATTCCAAGGGACAGGAAAAGACCCAGAAGAAGACCACATGGGAGATGGGTGGATGAAATTCGAAAGTATGCGATAGTAACATGGTGGAGACTGGCACAAGACAGGCCGTTGTGGAGGAGGCTTGGAGAGACCTTCGTTCAGCCGTGGATTGATAATGGTTGACAATGATGATGATATATATATATATATATATATATATATAATATTTTCTTCAAAAAACACCCAGAAGCAAAGATGGGCAAGTCAACAAAAAGCTATCCAAGGTACCCTGATTTACATCAGTTATTTATACCAGTCACGGGACAATTGTCTGAAACTGAATTTGAATAAAAACAACAATAGATAGAGCATTTTTGTATATGTAATGCATTTCTTGTGTGTTAGGGAGCTCGTGCACAGAGTGACTACTTGGGTTAAAAACCGTTGTTTGACGCTGATTTCCAAGAGGAGTGTTGCGCGGTGCTATTTTTAAAAATTATTCCATCCTAGTAGCTCTGAAAGTATACCCTTGCAGTGGACAAAAAAAAAAAAAAAAAATCAACTGCACTTAATTGAGAAGAATACGTAGCAACAGGTGCTCTGTGAAGAATAATCTATCATACGACAGTTTTCCCCTCTCAACGCCTTATTCTATTTCCCATCCAATGGCCAAATACATCAACGAATAAACTACTGTAACGAGAAATGCGCTAATACCCCACCGAAATCCCTTTACCCCGTGAAACAAACGGCTTCACTTATTGGAAACTTCTGCTCCCTTTCATGCTGTTTTTATTACCCTAGTAAAGATGCCGCCTTTTCACATGAATATTATCGTTTCCCACAAGCTGTTGCAGTTGCTGTTTTACATCGATCCTTCAGTCTTTTAGCCTACGGCTGATTCTTAGGGTTTGAACTGTTAGCTCGGACTGATGGTACGTGCTTCCACGATACTCCCACCCCCATAAATCATTAAGTTGTTTAACGTATTCTTCCCTAATTTCCTAACCCCTGTATAGAGACCAGGCGACAAGATTACCCCAACTAGAGTAATGTTATCTTAATGCTGTTGCTGTGACACCTGACCCCTTCATCGAAAAAAAAAAAAAAAAAGGGGAATCGAAGGAAGAGTTTTTTTTTTTTTTTGCTTTGACAACAAAATATTTAAGAAAATTCCCATCTGCCTTTTTTTCTTTTTTTAAGTGGAAAAATATGTAAGTAAAGCGAATACAAGAAAAGGTTTATGATTGGGAGGGCTTTGATCTCCTTTGGAGGGAGGGGGGGCTAGAGCCCCGAAAAATTGGTCTAACGACGCCACTGTGTAAAACCGACGAGAGTGCCGACTTCCACTAAAAATTTTCCAGCGTATCACAAGGAGTGACGCAACAGTAATAAATTTCATTGTTATGTAACGATAGTTAATTCATTGTTACGCAACACTAGTTAATTCATAGTTGGGTAACAATAGTTAATTCATTGTTACGCAATAACAGTTTATTCATTGTTACGCAATAACAGTTTATTCATTGTTACGCAATAATAGTTAATTCATTGTTGCGCAATAATAGTTAATTCATTGTTGCGCAACAATTGTTAATTTTATTGTTGCCCACCAATAGTTACTTTCATTGTTACGCAACAATAGTTACTTTCATTGTTACGCAACAATAGTTACTTCTATTGTTACAACAATAGTTACTTTCATTGTTACGCAACAATAGTTATTTTATTGTTGCGCAACGACTGCTAATTTCATTGTTAGACATCTGAACTCATCGAGAAAGTTCGCGAAAAGAAAAAAGTGATAGTTGTGTGACCTTGAGGATGCTGAAATGTGAGCTTGGTGTTACTAAGAAGAAGATTCGTCAAATTTTAGTGCAAGATTTGGGGGTAGGAGTTTGTGTTCATTTTGTTTCGCATGCTTTGTCAGACGACCAGAAACATGAGCGAGTGGAGTATGCAAAATACATCTGAAAAGTGCAAAAATTTCTCCAAAGCATTGTGGCAGGTGACGAGACATAGTGTTCTCGTTATGATCCTGAAACGAAGCGTACGAGTGTCAGTAGAAGTCGCCACAGTCACCCAAAGGAAAGGAGATCACTTTACAGAAGTCCAAAATCAAGACAATGCTTGTGTGCTTGACGAATATAAGAAACGACCCTGATGCCGACGGAATGTGATGTAGCTATGAAAGTCCACCTGCGCATGTGCAACCTAAATTCTGATCTCAAGATAGAAAGAAAACTTGAATCGCATTGCGTTAGTGAGGGGGATTGGTAACTTTAGTGTAGGATATCCACACAGGTTACATCCCATCGTGTTATACATCATTTTAAAGCTCTCGTCAATAGTAGACAACCCTTCCTCCCCTTGGTGGTGTCGAGAAGAAGCCAAATTTCGCTACGACGCACAGTTTTCACAGTATCAAAAATAACCGCTGAATCACATGGTTTTATATTCCATTTAGCATCAGGTTCTCATTATTTACGCAGATTACAATGAGGTACTGTAGCGTTTATGTAAAACGTGATGAAATAATGTTTGGTGATAGTTTAGTAAAATATATTGTTGTGTAACAACGAGATTAACTATTGTTGCATCACGGCATGGGACAGCATTCAAAAACCAGATTTCAACAATGGTTTTTGCTACTTCCGTTACTAATTTTTGTGACATTGACATTTTTACTTGGGATTTACTTTACTGCTGTCGGGAAAGATGCATAGCATCAAAAAATGTGGTGCAGGAGAGTGTCGAATAGCTCAGGCTAGGCGTATAATCCCTTTCTCGGTCATTTTCGATCTTATTAGATGCATTTTTTCTCCAGTCAAGAAGAATAGTTCAGTGAGAAAATAATTTATGATTATTACATATTTCTTGAATTATGGTATTGGGTAGTTAAGTATTCCATATTATCCTACTAGCTTTTCCTCCTCTCCATTCGAGTTTAATCGAATTGCATTCCCTTCCCCTTTTTCTGTTTCATTTGCTTTTTGTTAATCGTTTGTTTCTTTCATCAGATGCATCATTTTCTCAGCGACGTGAATAATGCTGTTACTTATTTGGTAACGTCACTATTACTTAGCAAAGGTACGTGAATAAGTTGGTCATAAATTAGTGAACAGCCTTTTCGTCCTGAACTGAAAAGGCTGTCTGAAGCACGACTACAGCGTTTATCTGGAAATATTTTAGCGAAAGTCTCAACGGAAAGGCCCTCTATCTGAAGAAAGTCGCCGTCACTGCACGATATAACACATAAACTTCCAAAGCAAAGAGAATGATGTTAATGACTTTAATTCAAATAAAAATGAATATTTAAATATCACGATACTGAAGTTAAAATATCACGACACAAGATCATTTGTGCCAGTTGCTGGCACATCATCAGGTAGTAGTAAACGTTTTGATACTTTTAAAGTGTGAAAGAGTTCTACAAGGAATGCTACTGGTATTTATACAGGCCACAGTGCAGCCAACGTATGACATCAAGGAAAAACGTCGTCACATTGCAGCCAAAAATCATTAAATCACATTTGTCGACAATCAAATCTAAGAATTAAGTTTTACGTTGAAAGTTTATTAGTTCTTTATTGTTCTTGAGTAATGCAAAGGAAAGGGATAAACTTTGGTACTTCATCAATTACAACATTTCATATAATTAGTAAAAATACACTGCTAACCACCCAAAATGCAACACCAAGAAGGAAGCATCCGATTTGCCTGAAATTCGCAGCATGCGTCGCCCGCGAGAGGACATGCAAACGATTAGCATTACAGGGCATATAAAAATCATGTGCGCCCGACACGTCACCGAGAAGCACTATAAGAAGGGTGCACAGAAGTTGTGGAAGTGTGTTGTGCTGCCGGACCTGTGCGTGGGAAGCTTCCTGATGCCTCGTCGCAGAATACGTCAGTCATTCCAGCACGTTTCGGAGTTCGACAGAGGACGAATAGTGGCTTATCGCAACAGCGGTTTATCGTACCGAGACATCGGCGCCCGTGTGGGACGACATCCAGGAACAGTGAGGCGAGTATGGATTCGATGGGTGCAGGAGGGACGGACGGACCGACGTGAGCGATTGCCGCGGCCGCGGCTCACCCCCAAACGAGAGGACCGGCATGTTGTGCGGCGGGCATTTACGGCTCGCACCGCCACATCACGAACGTTAGCGCGGGAATTAGGGTGTGTTGCGCAACAACCTGTGTCAGCACGCACCGTTCGACGTCGTCTGCAGGGGCGGGGACTTGTCGCACGGCGCCCATTGCTCCAATTACCATTGACGTTACACCACTGGCGAGTGCGGCGGAAGTGGGCCGTTGAACGCCACACCTGGACTACGTAATGGCACGACATTGTCTTCTCCGACGAATCCCGCTTCTGCATGCAACACCACGATGGCGGATCCGTGTGTGGCGGCACCGCGGCGAGAGACTGTATGACGTCTGCATTAAACATCGCCATACCGGTCCGTCGCCTGGCATCATGGTTTGGAGCGCAATTGGATATGACACCCGCACCCCTCTGGTACACATCGCCGGTACACTCAACAGCCACCGCTACAACTCCAACGTTTTGGAGCCTGCAGTCCTCACTTACCTGCAGGACCTGCCAGCGGCCACGTTTCAACAGGACAATGCGCGCCCGTACGTGGCGCGCATCGTGGAACAATTCTTCACGGCCCACCAGGTGTTACTGCTGCCGTGGCCAGCCTGTTCTCCCGAGATGTCGCCCAATGAACACGTATGGTCGCTGATCGGCAACCGAGTAGCCGGGCAAGCACCACCCGCGGCTACGCCTGATGAACTGTGGCAACGTGTGGAAGAAGCCTGGACCGACATACCCCAGGCCCACATCCAAAGCCTCTTTCGTTCGATGCCGCGGCGTGTAGCGGCCGTTATTGCCAGCCATGGGGGCCACACGAACTATTGATGTCTGCGTGTTCCGCAAGTCACACGGGCCTGTAAGCTCAATCGTTTCATCTTTGTATCTGTTGTAATGTGTCCAGTAAATCTGGCTTTGCTATCTCGTGTCCTTCTTAGTGTTGTATTTTGGGTGGCCAGCAGTGTATAAAGGCTGTCTGCCAGTAAAGTCGCACTTCTGGTGTTGTGGCTAGATATAACACGGGCCTCGTCCCAAATGGGAATGTGTGTTCCATGGTTAATCAGTCGTGCAAGTGCAGTGGAGTTCGAATGTGTCTTAATATTGTATTTACGATCAGATATGCGAATGCGTAAATTCCTCATAGTTGAACCATAGTAAACCGACTGTGAAACAGTAGTAGAGAAATCACGTACCTGAGTTGAATGGGAAGTCTGAATGACTGCGGCGTGTATTTGGAAACGTCAAAACCACAGCACGAAGCCCGTATTATCTACTGTAAAGTGACAAACAGGAAATGACGTACCTGAGTTGAAAGTCCGAAGTACGACTGCAGCGTCACGTGATTTGAGGGTTTTAGTAGTAGTAGGGCCGTGATCGACTGTCGGATGAGGTGTGCTTGTCTTACATCGCTGGCTATCGCTCTTGCCTGGAACCAATGGTCCTAAATTAGGGACGGACGACTACTTATAACTTTTATAGTTGCTTATGGTGATCGTTTGACCCCAAAACAAACTAAAAGTCGTAATGTCACATCCGGTTATTCATACGCAATGAGCTATTAACAGTTGTGTGGAATACGTGCCTGAAACTGTTGCAGGAATCATACGCAGTTGAGATACTGCCAGTTACGTGAAATATGTGATTGAAATTGTTAAAGAACTTTGAGGTATGATTGTGGTTTCACACTGCTTGACGAGATATGCGATTGAGATGTCGTGAATTAGGTGAAACATAGGAGTGAAACTGTTGCAGATGGGCATCTTCAGTGTGTACTATGTACATAGATTCCCGTTGGTTCTTATTGATGAGGACATGAAAATGGGATTTCCTGCAGTGAATCATTAAATCAGTACTATGCTAAATACCGAAGGTAATCACCAAGACTACACTGTTAAAAATTTCAGTTAAGCGTTACACCATATTATCGTGTAATATCTGACAAGCACATCATTACATCGTGCAATATCTGACACTTAAACTCAGTGATGTAGTTCTAAATAAAAATGACTTCGCGATGAAGTGATTGGGAAAACACCCGGGAAGAAAATGTTCAAAAGCCATACGAAATATGATTTGTTTTGTTTATTATTTTTTTTAATTTTCAGTATTAATTACTTCCATCAATTTACAATAAAATTGTTTTACATCAGCAATTTTAAATAAAAGTAAGAATGTTGCGTGACAGTCAAATGTGGGAAAACACAAGTTTGTCCGCGACGGGCATCGAATCGGTGTCCCCTCGCTCCGGAGTAAGTCGCTCTTCCAACTGAGCTACGCGGACAGAATGTCTTGCTGCAGATTTGTCGTCTTGACACATGTTTTCACCTCTGTAGTACGTCACAGATGCTAAGGTTATCAAATTTTTATTTAAATACGGCTCTGTAGTTCTACAAGATTCTATTTTTGCTTGTTTGGAGGTTTAACGACCACAATGAGAAACTCAATGGGGTGTAAGCAGTCGCCCGTCCCTAATTTTGTGCCAGGGAACGAGAAGCACCGGAAAAAAATTCAAAAGTTGTTTCCAGCAGGGAGTCGAACTCAGTCCCAACTCAGATGAATGGTCCGAAGCCAGGGCACCAGGCCATTCGCCTAATTGATGTAAGGTATTTTTTGTTTGTTTACTTTTTCTGTTTTTTATTGTTTGTTTTTCTGTTTTTTTTTTTGTATGTTTGTTGTTTAACGACCACTAGGAGCAACTTGTTGGGCCATACATAAATAAGTAGTCTCTTACCTTAATTTGAGACCACTGGTTCCAGGGAAGGGACAGATCCTGCGCCATCAGACAAGCACACCGCCCATACCTCATCCGTGGCTCAAGGCCGTCTACAAAACACAAGGCCATGGTATTAGAGAGATGAGTCACCTCTATTTATGACGTCACTCTCATGACACATAGACTGATACGTCGGTGTCGCGTTTGACGTCACGCACGACAAAGTTGGAAACCAATCGGCAGCCTCGTTTTTTTTTTGTTTTTTTTTATTGGAGGTTTAACGACCACCATGAGTTATCCATGGGCTATAAGCAGTCGCCCGTCCCTATTTTAGGGCTACTGGTTCCAGGGAAGGGAGAGATCCAGTGCCGTAAGGCAAACACAGCATCCATGCCTCACCGGGATTCGAACCCGGACCTCTCGAGGACGGACCATCATAAGCCATCGCTTAGACCATTGCGCCAGGGGGGGGGGGCTCAGAAGCCAAGGACTCAAACCTCTCGACTACTTCAACTATCTCTGCAGTATAAACATTCAGTTGAGATACTAGTATGTTTCATACAGAACATAGCTTTTCATTTTGTTGGACACATGATCATCTAAAAATTTTTCTTTGCCATGCTTTTCTTTCCATCTAACCACAAAAAGGGCCTTAGCGCTGCTAAGCCTGGGAAAATAGTGACCGCCGCTAAGCTCCTTCTGCATCACTGCTTACAGTGTAAAGCGCTTGAAATCATTTAACTTTCTCTATTTTTTCGTGCAAAGTACAGAATGCAGCGAAAGTGGTGTTCCTCTTGCGCTACGTTTAGGAGCACTCAATAAAATCTCGCATGAGTTCTATACTCTTCATAATCGAAGTACCGAAAGTCTTCTGCGTTCTGACGACCGCCAGTTTGGTTTTACTCGCGAGAAGAGTGAGAATTTGAAAGTCTGAAGTTAAGCAGTTTAGTTAATATAAAGTTTATAACGAAGTAAATTTCTCCGTCATTTCTGTCCACGCCAGGATTCGAACCCGGATCCCCTCATTCCGGAATAAGTCACTCTACCAATTGAGCTACGCGGACGTTTGTCTGACTACTATCTGCCTTTATGTCGTGTGCGTCCTGATGGCAGGCACGTCACATCTCCCCCCCCCGAAAGAGGGCCGGGGGCATGGCCCACGGATCAGCCGTGACCATGAATCGTTGCAGGCAGACAACCACTGTAGAACGTGCACTTGAGAACTCCCAGTCAATCTGGTGTGTGGAATGCAACGTCACACACATTTATTTTTCGAAGCACTGGAGAAGGGATTCTCTGATTTTTCCTGTCTCGCGGTGTGGAAATAACATCACACCATTGCGAGATTTTGAACGGTCGGGTCATCCGGATAGTTCGGGCGCCATTATAACGAAGTAAATTTCTCCGTCATTTTTGGTCTACGCCGGGAATCGAACCCGAGTCCGCTTATTCCGGAACAAGTCACTCTACCAATTGAGCTACGTGGACGTTTGTTCTGACTACTATCTGCCTTTATGTCGTGTGCGTCCTGCTGGCAGGTACGTCACAAGTTAAGTGATTAAAACAATTTTTTTGTTTGCACGTTGTGCTTCTAACTTGTAATTATTTTCGTGTTAATGCTTTTCTTTCTGATATTACACTTCACTTACCTTTCTACCCAGCTGTTTGGATTGCATAGCCCATTAGGTAAAACCAAAGCCTTTTTGAATGTTCTGGCAATCTTACAGTTTAGAGTCTCCGTAAACGATATCGGTACAGAAAGTGTTCTGTATTGTTGATCCTGTGTAGTTGATTGTTATATAGTACTTTGCTAGGTTACTAAAGAATTTTCAGTGTTAGGCATAAGTAAAAAATATTTCAGATCGTGTTAACTATTCAAATAACTTTTTCATCAATCAGAAAGGTGTGCTTTTGAGAAAAGATCTCGGCTGAGTGAGTGTAAGATTGGTGTATGGGATACTAGAGGTATAAATGGCAAGATGAATGAGGTGATTGAGGAGATGAATAAGTATAGATTGAACGTGCTGCGTGTAAGTGAAACCAAAAAAGAAGGAAACTGGGATAGAAGTGAATGGAACAGTGAGTGTGTGGTCTGGAGTACTGGATAATATGAGGGGACAGGCTGGTGTAGGTGAGATTTTAAGTGAAAAGATAAACAACAACTTGATGTACTATAGCTGTACAAGTGAGATAATTCTTTGGATTCATTTGAAAGTGAAACTTCAGAGAATCGTAATTGTTGTAGTGTATGCTCCTTGTGACTTGGAACCTTCTGATAAGAAGGAAGATTTTTGGAATGAGCTAAAAGCTGTTTCGAGCCAGTTTGGTGCTAAAGAAAAAGTTATAATAGCAGGGGATTTCAATGCTAGAGTAGGTTTGGAGAATGCGATTACTGATAATGTTCTGGGTAATATAACGAAGTTAATTTCTCCGTCATTTCTGTCCACGCCGGGGCTCGAACCCGGATCCCCTCATTCCGGAATAAGTCACTCTACCAATTGAGCTACGTGGACGTTCGTTCTGACTGGTATCTGTCTTTATGTCGTGTTCGTTCTGACTGTTATCTGTCTTTATGCGTCCTGCTGGCAGGTACGTCACATCTCCCCCCTCCAAAGAGGGCCGGGGGCATGGCCCACGGGTCAGCCGTGACCATGAATTGTTGCAGGCAGCCATCCGCTGTAGAACGTGCACTTGAGAACTCCCAGTCAATCTGGTGTGTGGAATGCAACGTCACACATTTTTATTTTTCGAAGCGCTGGAGAAGGGGTTCCCTTATTTTTCCTATCTCGCGGTGTGGAAATAACATCACACCATTGCGAGATTTTGAACGGCCGGGTCATCCGGAAAGTTCGGGCGCCTTTATAACGAAGTTAATTTCTCCGTCATTTCTGTCCACGCCGGGGCTCGAACCCGGGTCCCCTCATTCCGGAATAAGTCACTCTACCAATTGAGCTACGCGGACGTTCGTTTTGACTGCTATCTGCCTTTATGTCGTGTGCGTCCTGCTGGCAGGTACGTCACAGTAAGTTTAATGATCCTGGTGAGAATGATAACGGTGAAAAGTTAGTTGAGCTGTGCATTGAAAATGGATTGTGGGTATGCAATACATTTTCAACCACAAGTATATCCACACATGCACTTGGGAAAATCGTACTCTTGGTCACAAGAGTCTGATAGATTTCGTTGTTTACGATCAACGTTTGAAACACTTAGTTGTTGACACTCGTGTAATGAGAGGTGTGGATGTTGGCTCTGATCATTACTTGTTAGTGTCACGAGTGAAACTGAATGTTGGCTGGAGAAAGAGGAATAGGAAGAGGCCTGTGATGAAAAAATAAAGGTTGAAAGGCTCCATGAAGAACATCAGCGTTACTCTGATTTACTTAGAGAACGACTGAATGAGTTGAAGTCGTGTGAGAGTGATGTAGAAAAGAAGTGGGAATGTTTTAAGAACTGTGTGGTCACTGCTGCTGAAGAGGTCTGTGGTACTGCAATGGTGGGTAACAGAGGGGATACTTGGTGTAACAGTGAGATTAAAGAAGCACTTAAGGGAAAGAAGAAAGCGTATTCGGGGATGTTGCAAGGTAGAGTTCCTGAGGATCAATATCGCTGTAAGTAGCGTGAGGTAGCCAAGCTGGTTCGCCAGAGTAAGGTAAAAGATAAGAATGAAAAGGCGGAAAGGCACGATTTGGCTTTTTGGAAAGATAGAAAATCTTTCTGGAAGTACATAAGACACAGGAAAAATAGGGGAAATACACTCATTCTCATAAAAATCCGCTCATTATGAAAAAAACCGCGATATTAACGCGAAACTTGGCGACTAGCTACGGGGAGGGCAGACATGCAAATAATTAAAGTTTTGTGCGATTCCGCATGCCCGCGCGTCCAAGACCGACGCTGCAATCGCAATCCTTGGAGCTTATAAGGCGCTGTGCAGGGGACTCCACATTCGTGCCGAAGTGCACGGTAAGAGTCAGTTGAGATCCCTCAGCGATAGATATGCCAAGGAGCCGCCGAAGACGTGCGTACCGACAACCGACGGAGTTTGAACGAGGCCGTATCATCGGGATGAGAGAGGCAGGGTGGCAGGCTCGCCGAATCGGGCGCCATTTGGACCGGTCGGACAGTATGGTGCGATTGTGTTGGATGCAATGGACACGGGAAGGCACCCAGACACCGCGGACTGGCTCTGAACGACGCAGACACACCACCAGCGACCGTGGGATCGCGAGAGCGGCACGCACAGATGCAACGACGTCCTTGTACAATATCCAGAGACATGTGGTGGCTGTACAAGGGACTCCTGTGTCCGCCAGAACCATTTCCAGACGTCTGGCAGAGGCGAATCTCCACTCTCGACGACCCTTGCATTTTCTACGAAAAACACCTGACCATCGTCAGCGTCGATTGCAGTGGTGTCAGCAGCGAGCAAAGTGGAATGCTACGGACTGGCGACGTATACAGTTCAGCGACGAATCCCGCTTCTGTATGGGAACTGACGGCCACCGTGTCATAGTGTGGAGGACCGCAGGTGAGCGCTACATTCCCAACCTCATTGTACAGTGGCACACGTCCCGAACTGCAGGCTTGATGGTCTGGGGAGCCATCGCGTATGACAGCTGGATTTCCCTAACAGTGATCCTAGGGACGTTGACAGCCCAGAACTACGTACAAGAGATCCTGCGTCCTCATGTGATGCCTTTCCTGGCGGGGCGACCCGGGGCCATTTTTCAACAAGATAACGCCATTCCACACACGGCTGGGGTTTCCCAGGACTGTCTACGTCAGGCTTCGACGCTTCCGTGGCCTGCCAGATTGCCTGATCTCTCGCCCATCGAGCACGTGTGGGACCAGACGGGACGCCAGTTTTCTCCATGTCCCAGTGTTCGTGATTTAAAGCGTAAGTTTCAAGAAGTGTGGGCCAATCTGTCCCAGGATAACATACGGCGTCTCTTTGACTCCATGCCGGACCGAATCACTGCATGTATCTGAGCACGAGAAGGTATAACACGGTATTAATGCTGACTGGAATGTGTACCATATGTCCGCGGAAAATAGTCCTGCTGCTGCGATATTGTAATCACTTCTGTCCTTGGTATGTACCATCTCACTACTAAAATCTCATTTCAGTCCGACGCCTCCTTCTTGGTGGGCAGATTTTTATGACAATGAGTGTATGTAAAATTCTAAGTTGTTTGAAGAATAAGATCGGAGAAATGATATGGGTGCCCAATGAGTCAAGTGAAAGATGGAGTAATTACTTCTGTGAGTTATTAGAGCATGAAATCAAAGACGATTTTGAGGCAGAAGCAGATCATGCCACAGTGAGGGATGGAAGCACAGGAGGGATCTCAAGAGAAGAAATGTGTAAAGCTCTAAAATCTCTTCAGAACGGTAAGGCTCCGGGAGTGGATGGCATAACTGCTGAGATGCTAAAATATGGTGGGGATTCTGTAATTAACTGGTTAACTGAAATTTGCCAGTTGTGCCGGGAGTTAGGAATGGTCCCTCAGGATTGTAGGCATGCTACCATTGTTACCTTGTACAAAGGAAAGATCACTGATCAGACTGAATGCAAGAACTTTCGTGGTTTCAATTTGCTTAATGTGCCAGGCAGCGTTGCATTCAGACAGTTTTTTCTACGGGGGGGGGGGTTACAAATTTTGAGGGGGCTCAAACTTGTTGGCTCATTATATACATATAATCACAATTTTGTTATTTCTATACGCATTAATACGTCTAAAAATTGTAAATTGAGTATAAAAAATTTTCTTATGCTCATATCACAAATGCGAATTCCAAGAAATCTACACATACAAGTGATTAAAAATGTAAAAATGTTATACCTTTGCTTTAATTCAGTGATGCACCACGGATTTCACGATGGGGTGGTGTAAAATTTTGAGGATGCTAGCAAGATAACGCTGTGCAAAAGAAACCCTCCCTCCCCCCCAAAAAAACATTAGGAGTGGTAAAAATGTCCTCGCCTTAAAACAAGCGTGTTTCTGATTATTAAGGAATCATTACAGTGTAATCTGAAAACATATGGTTTCAACTATTCCCTTGCGACTTAGTTCAGCCCCTTTAGATTATTTTGATTAGCACATAGTAGTAAAAAAAAAAAAACTGTTTGGATGCCAGTTTGAGGTGCCTCGATTTTTTTTTAATTTTTTTTTTTCACTGAGTGTAAACCACCACCCGCCAGGGAAAAGGACCTCTTTTTTGTGGGAACGATTTCTAATAAAAATAATTTGCTATTGTTACAAATTAGGTAGCAAATATTTTGTTGTATTGGAAGCACTAACGTCACGTTAGCTACACTGAGTCTAAAGCATATATATGGAAAGTCGGCATCCAGAAGACTGAAATAAAGCTGAATGCCAGCTTCCAAAATATGATGATGTATTGCAGTGCAAACGTCCCTACTCTGTGGAATTAGGTTTTTATTGCGGAAGTAGTCCGAATGGACAGTGCTTGAAAAATTGGCCCTTCAGAGAGGACTGTTTAATGTTTTGTTGAAAAATGATAGAACTTTCAGATTGAAGTCCTTGTGGATGATTTTTTTTATTATAATATTTTCCATCATTTTCTAAGTTTTTTCTAAATTAATTTCTCCAAATATTCAGTTATAAACGAAAACAATTAGACTAAATATAAGGGTAAATCACCTGAAAACCTACGAGGCGGCTTTCATGAATTTTCGGGGGCTAAGCACCCCCGAGAAGATGCCTGAATACATCACTGGCTGCCAGGGAAAGTATTTGGAAAGGTTGTTTTTGTCGCTCTGGTGGCGCAGTGGTCTAAGCCATGGCTTCTGATCATTCGTCCGCGATGGGGTCCGGGTTCAAATCCCGGTGAGGCATGGATGTTGTGTTTGCCTTACGGCACTGGCTTCCCTGGAACCAGTGGCCCTAAATTAGGGACGGGCGACTGCTTATAGCCCACTGGGTTGCTCTCGGCGGTCGTTAAACCTCCAATCAAAAAAAAAAAAAGAGAAGAAAAAAGGTTGTTGTTGATAAGGTACGAGATTTTACATCAGAGAAAATGTGGGATGTAAATAGTTTTATGCCTGGTAAGGGCTGCACTAACCAAATTTTTGCTTTACGTTTGATGACTGAAAAGTATCTGTCTATTGGTAAGAAAGTTTTTGCTGCCTCCATAGATTTAGAGAAAGCTTATGATCGAGTAAATAGGACTCTTCTGCGGGAGATACTGATTAAATATGGTATCACTGTGAATCTACTCAATAATGTGAAAGCCATGTATGCTGGCAATAGAGCATGTGTACGAGTAAATGGTGGTGTATCGAAATGGTTTTCTATTTAGACAAGGTTGTGTAATGCCACCATGGCTGCTTAACATATTTATGGATGTGTGCATGTATGATGCCAAAATGGACAATACTGGTTTATGTCTTGGTAATATCCATGTGTGCAGATTGCTATATGCTGATGACATAGTCCTGTTGGCAGAGAGCGAAAGCAGAGTATGCTGGCCCGGATGTATTAAGTTTGTATGAATTTCAAAACTGAGTATAAATAAGGAAAAAAACAGTTATGGCTTTTGAGCGAGTAACTGTTAGTACTGAATGCAGGATTAGTCTAAATGGCACAGTTATTTAACCAGGTTAACTAGTTTGTATATTTGGGAAGCATGCTCGACAGAGAGAACAAATTAAATGGAGAAATTAGTAGGTGAGTGGACTCTTCATTGAAAGTCATAGCTGATTTAGGAGGATTTCACAGGAATGGTGGGTTCTCAAGAAAGTCCGGCATGGCTGTGTATGAAAGTGTAATTGTTCCTACTCTGATGTATGGCAGTGAAACCTGAGTACTACAGAAGAGACATAGGAGTCGTTTGTGTGCTGGAGAGATATGTTACTTACGAAGGGTTTGAGGGAAGACACGCTCTGATCATGTGAGGAATGAAGATGTGTTGCAGATGTGTAATGTTAGGCAAAATGTTGTTAGTAAGGTGGAGACTAATATTCTTAGGTGGTTTGGCTATGTTGAAAGAATGAGTGATGAGGTGCTTACTAAGAGAATTTATTCAGCCCAAGTGGCAGGAAAGAAAGGCAAAGGAAGGCCAAAGAAATAATGGAAGAACCATATTCAGGAATATCTGCATGAGAAAACGATATTGAGTATGAAGTACAAAAGGTCTTGTGTATGGCGTGTGATGGATGTTAATGAAGTCCAACTGAGTGCCGAGATCGCTATAAATGGAGACACTTGACAGCAAAAGTAAGTTCTTTCTGTAAAGAGCTAAGGTAAGTTCTTACCTCTGAATATCAGAGAACATCTTAGATATATGCATGTGTAATAAGGTGAGCCATTGTACCATATTATGGTGAAATTTGTGGTGCTGCACCACCTTACGGAAAAAATGTGCGTGAAAATGTTCATGGTGCAACTTTGCACCAATCAGATTGTATACTGGTGCAATTTCCCACCATATTTTAGTGCAACTATGCACCAAACAAAATGGAAACTGGCGCAAAGTTGCTACCCCGCTGCGGTGCATTTCCACACGATAACATGTTGTGAAATTCTACCATATTATCATGCTTTCTTGCACCAGCATCCAACTTACTTGGTGTAGAGTTGCACCATTATGTGGTGCATAATTACACTTTGTTGGTAAATGCTTCATGTAACACACAGTGGTGCACCTTTGCCCCATAAGATGGTGTAGTATCACTTTTGGGTACAACATACCCCCAAATACTGTACGAGAATGCGTTAAGATACAGTCCTAACTCAAGTCAAGATGCTGTTATAATCATAACTGAATTTTTCAAAAACAGCTGTGCTCTGCGTACTGCTTCTAAGGCTTTGTGTCAGATAAAAGGAATTCTTAGGGACGTCACAGCAAAAAATTATTGACAGGTTATGATTCGAATTTATTTGTGTGAAAATGGAGTGATTAAACATTCTTAGTTGAGTATTACTCGTAGTTCGGTCATTCTTAAAAGTTGTATTTTTATGTCTTTTTTTGTGTGTGTTTGTATACGTTTCAGGAATACATAAAATTTCCTAAATTATTTTATATATGTGTATTTAATATAACGTTACAACCATAAGATATATACCATGTATATCTCTTAATTTTAGTCTGTTACAGATTTTGCAGATGTACTTCTGAATCATTTTAACATGCGCAAGATTTGTGAAAATATCAATGTCTGCTGTTTCAGCCACCCATATTATTTCTTCTTTTTCTAATCTTACTTAAGGAAGCATTTAGACATGAGAGATAAAAAAACAAAAACAGCACAAAAGCAAAATAACCGCTTGTAGTTTTTGGAAAAAGATTCCTGGTTATAACCATTCTTAATGATTGTGGAATAACTTTTTTACGGTCTTATAGAGGTTATTTTTCATGAAAGTTGGTTGTCAAATTTTCGAACTAAAGCCTAGTTCGTCATCAGGACTATGTCACTGGAGTAGTTGCTGCCACTCAATTGGAAGAGTCCATCCGCAATTATCGTTAATTGTGGTACTTCTTCTTCTTGCTATTTCGATCCCTTCTTCTAGTTTCTTCTTTACTAAGTTTGACTGGTGGGCGATTATTTTCACTGAGTCCCAATTTATGGAGTGTCCACTTGCTTATATATGTCTGTCTAGCCCTGTTTTGTTCCCAATGTTCCTAATAGCTGCTTGGTGTTCTTTCATTCGGACCTTAATACCTCTCCCTGTTTCTCCTATATAGCTGAGTCCGCAGTTACAGTCGATGCAGTAAATTACTCCTTCCTGCAATTGGATGTCCAATTCTTTCTGCTTTAAAGCTGGCAGGAATTTCTTTATTTTGTTATTAAGATCTGGAGCTAGCCTGATATTATATTTTGCTCCGATCCTTTTCAGTTTCTCGAAAAGTTCCTTGTGGTACGTAATTTTGCTGGTGAATTTGAAGTTGGTTTTTTCCTGCTTCTTTTTTGGCACTTGTTTAAATATTTTCTCAACATATGGGGAGGGGTAATTGTTTTCTGCTAATATTTCCTTTAATTCTTCTTTGTGAAGATCTTTCTGAGTAGCTGAAAAGACCAGGATTTCAATTTTTTCCAAAAATTGTCTCGCCGTATTCGATTTAATATAATCAGGGTAGAATGAGCAGAAGTCTAACATCTTCCCTGTGTTGGTGGGTTTTCTAAAAAGCTGAGTGAATATTTTCCCCTCTTTTGAGGTCAAGGTTAAATCTAGGTAATTGATGCTATGGTCTTTTTCCTGTTCCAGGGTGTACCGCAAGGTATTCTCTAGTAAGTTAAATTCTTCCAGAATCTGAGAGGGTAGAGATTGGTCCACAGTATCTACTATAATTAGGACATCATCCATGTACCTTACATAGAGAGCAAACAAGGAGGGTTGTATAAGGATTTTTGCCTCTAGTTTACTTATATAAAAATTTGCTAGCAGAGGTGCTAGTGGAGAACCCATTGCAAGTCCTGAAGTTTGCCTGTAATATTTCTTTCCAAACTGGAAGAAATTATTCTTGAAGGAAAATAGGAGCAGTTCATATATGCCAAGTAGTATTTTTCTATTGTGATTATGCAATACTATTTTTTCCGCAAGGTCATCTGCAATGAATTCCAGTAGGAGGTCCAGGTTAATGTTGGTATACATAGAGACTATATCCAGGCTTGCCATTACTGGATGAATTAATTCTGGCAAGTTGTCTAGTTTTCCTTTTAGCTGAATGGAATTTTTTAGTAGGTAGGGAGGAGAAGGGAAAATATCTCTGAAGTGACCAAGTAAATAATAATTAATGTTGGAGAGTGGCGAATTTCTAGTGTCTATTATAGGTCTTACTGGATGGCCTTCTTTGTGAACTTTTATCGTACCATAGATCTGTAGAATTCTTGACTGGATTTTGGAGAAGTTTTTGAAGAGCTCATTAAGCTGTTTTTTATTTCTTAAAGAGCTGATTATTTTCTTAAGATTTTTGACAGTTTGATCTATAGGGTTACCATTGAGTTCTTCATAATAAGGCTTGCTCAATTCAGCTTCCATTTTATTGTAATAATTCTCTTTTTCTACCAATACCAAAACTTTGCTCTTATCTGCTCTCAGTGCTACAACTTTATCATTGGCTTTGAATTTTTTAAGGTCAGCAATGGCATTTCTATTAAAATTGTAATTAACTTTTACTGGCTTTTTACAAATTTTGAGACGCAGTCTGAGAATTCTTTCCTTAAAGTAACTGATGTATTTTCATCTTCTCTTTCTACCTTACTACAGATGCTTTCTAAATCAATCAGTATACGTTTTTTATCAAGTGTTGCGGAGGAAAGCTTATAATTATATCCCTTATTGAGGAGATTAATCAGGTTTCCATCTACTCCTTCTTCCGTCAGATCTATGACATGTTTGTTAGTGGGGGATGGTATTAACTGTGGGCCAGGTGCTGTAGACATTAACTTTGGATTCAACCACTTATTCTCTTTAATCTTCAATTTTTCCTTAAACTTTTTGTTTTTATCTCTCACTGCTTTAGCTAACCAATTATCAATATTTTTCTTTTCTGCTTCCGGAATTTCACCTAATGAAGAGGTCCAAATACGAGCTTCTATTCGTTCGCATTGCTCAATAGTTTTGAATTTATTACGAATCGCGCCATTCACCGTTTTTAGTTCTATTTTTTTAATAAAATTTCTTGACAGATTTTCCGCGATGTTTTTCGCGAGTCTCAAAGAAGGTGGAACAAAATTAGCTCTCTTACATTTCTTAAGAAAATATAGTTGTGACTTACATTTGTCGCTTTTGCACTTACTCCTTTCTATCTTTCTGATGTTTTGCCATATATCCAGCCCGTATGTGGTTTTAATCCTAGTTGTAAATGCATTTATGGCACCTCTATTTATAGTGATTGTGGAATAACTTTTTTACGGGTCTTATAGAGGTTATTTTTCATGAAAGTTGGTTGTCAAATTTTCGAACTAAAGCCTAGTTCGTCATCAGGACTATGTCACTGGAGTAGTTGCTGCCGCTCAATTGGAAGAGTCCATCCGCAATTATCGTTAATTGTGGTACTTCTTCTTCTTGCTATTTCGATCCCTTCTTCTAGTTTCCTCTTTACTAAGTTTGACTGGTGGGCGATTATTTTCACTGAGTCCCAATTTATGAAGTGTCCACTTGCTTGTATATGTCTGTCTAGCCCTGTTTTGTTCCCAATGTTCCTAATAGCTGCTTGGTGTTCTTTCATTCGGACCTTAATACCTCTCCCTGTTTCTCCTATATAGCTGAGTCCGCAGTTACAGTCGATGCAGTAAATTACTCCTTCCTGCAATTGGATGTCCAATTCTTTCTGCTTTAAAGCTGGCAGGAATTTCTTTATTTTGTTATTAAGATCTGGAGCTAGCCTGATATTATATTTTGCTCCGATCCTTTTCAGTTTCTCGAAAAGTCCCTTGTGGTATGCGAAAGAATAGAAGCTCGTATTTGGACCTCTTCATTAGGTGAAATTCCGGAAGCAGAAAAGAAAAAATATTGATAATTGGTTAGCTAAAGCAGTGAGAGATAAAAACAAAAAGTTTAAGAAAAAATTGAAGATTAAAGAGAATAAGTGGTTGAATCCAAAGTTAATGTCTACAGCACCTGGCCCACAGTTAATACCATCCCCCACTAACAAACATGTCATAGATCTGACGGAAGAAGGAGTAGATGAAAACCTGATTAATCTCCTCAATAAGGGATATAATTATAACCTTTCCTCCGCAACACTTGATAAAAAACGTATACTGATTGATTTAGAAAGCATCTGTAGTAAGGTAGAAAGAGAAGATGAAAATACAGCAGTTACTTTAAGGAAAGAATTCTCAGACTGCGTCTCAAAATTTGTAAAAAAGCCAGTAAAAGTTGATTACAATTTTAATAGAAATGTCATTGCTGACCTTAAAAAATTCAAAGCCAATGATAAAGTTGTAGCACTGAGAGCAGATAAGAGCAAAGTTTTGGTATTGGTAGAAAAAGAGAAGTATTACAATAAAATGGAAGCTGAATTGAGCAAGCCTTATTATGAAGAACTCAATGGTAACCCTATAGATCAAACTGTCAAAAATCTTAAGAAAATAATCAGCTCTTTAAGAAATGAAAAACAGCTTAATGAGCTCTTCAAAAACTTCTCCAAAATCCAGTCAAGAATTCCACAGATCTATGGTACGATAAAAGTTCACAAAGAAGGCCATCCAGTAAGACCTATAATAGACACTAGAAATTCGCCACTCTCCAACATTAATTATTATTTACTTGGTCACCTCAGAGATATTTTCCCTTCTCCTCCCTACCTACTAAAAAATTCCATGCAGCTAAAAGGAAAACTGGACAACTTGCCAGAATTAATTCATCCAGTAATGGCAAGCCTGGATATAGTCTCTATGTATACCAACATTAACCTGGACCTCCTACTGGAATTCATTGCAGATGACCTTGCGGAAAAAATAGTATTCCATAATCACAATGGAGAAATACTACTTGGCATATATGAACTGCTCCTATTTTCCTTGAAGAATAATTTCTTCCAGTTTGGAAAGAAATATTACAGGCAAACTTCAGGACTTGCAATGGGTTCTCCACTAGCACTTCTGCTAGCAAATTATTATATAAGTAAACTAGAGGCAAAAATCCTTATACAACCCTCCTTGTTTGCTCTCTATGTAAGGTACATGGATGATGTCCTAATTATAGTAGATACTGTGGACCAATCTCTACCCTCTCAGATTCTGGAAGAATTTAACTTACTAGAGAATACCTTGCAGTACACCCTGGAACAGGAAAAAGACCATAGCATCAATTATCTAGATTTAACCTTGACCTCAAGAGAGGGGAAAATATTCACTCAGCTTTTTGGAAAACCCACCAACACAGGGAAGATGTTAGACTTCTGCTCATTCTACCCTGATTATATTAAATCGAATACGGCGAGACAATTTTTGGAAAAAATTGAAATCCTGGTCTCTTCAGCTACTCAGAAAGATCTTCACAAAGAAGAATTAAAGGAAATATTAGCAGAAAACAATTACCCCTCCCCATATGTTGAGAAAATATTTAAACAAGTGTCAAAAAAGAAGCAGGAAAAAACCAACTTCAAATTCACCAGCAAAATTACGTACCACAAGGGACTTTTCGAGAAACTGAAAAGGATCGGAGCAAAATATAATATCAGGCTAGCTCCAGATCTTAATAACAAAATAAAGAAATTCCTGCCAGCTTTAAAGCAGAAAGAATTGGACATCCAATTGCAGGAAGGAGTAATTTACTGCATCGACTGTAACTGCGGACTCAGCTATATAGGAGAAACAGGGAGAAGTATTAAGGTCCGAATGAAAGAACACCAAGCAGCTATTAGGAACATTGGGAACAAAACAGGGCTAGACAGACATATACAAGCAAGTGGACACTCCATAAATTGGGACTCAGTGAAAATAATCGCCCACCAGTCAAACTTAGTAAAGAGGAAACTAGAAGAATGGATCGAAATAGCAAGAAGAAGAAGTACCACAATTAACGATAATTGCTGATGGACTCTTCCAATTGAGTGGCAGCAACTACTCCAGTGACATAGTCCAGATGACGAACTAGGCTTTAGTTCGAAAATTTGACAACCAACTTTCATGAAAAATAACCTCTATAAGACCCGTAAAAAGGTTATTACACAATCACTATGAATAGAGGTGCCATAAATGCATTTACAACCATTCTTAAGTTTTGAAAATTCAGCAGTTCTCCATTTTTTGAGATTTTTCCACTTTTAACCTTAGATTTAAAGCTTAAATATATCGCAAAAATTTTCAGGCTTCGAAAAATTTCTTTTCATCCCACTAGCCAATTTTTCAGCATCCCCTTAATATGAAATTCCTGGATAAACTCATGTTCTAGAGGACTTGAGGCCATTTTTCACAGCCATAGCAGTAGTTTATATAGATGTATATTAACAACAGAATGTGAAAGAAACATCAGTTCAACGAATGAAATCTTTATATCAATGATGATAAGATATTATGTACTTGTATTACAGTTCTTTTCGCATAACTACGTATCCTTCAGAATATAATGAATTAAAAAATGTTCATCGCGGGGATGAAGAAACAGAGACCTGTGTCATTTTTTTCTAACAGAATCAAGAGAAACGGTTACTGTCAAAACATTGTGCCATTTTTAAGTGTGTTTTTTTTTATATTCAAGAGTAAATATAATTTAAGTACAACTTAAGTATGATAAATTAATGACGTGCTGCCTCCGTACGATGTCAGCAAACCACCATCCCCAATTGTACAATAAAAACTTTATTTACAATAAAAGATATGCTTTAAAAATATTTAAAAGGGCAAGATCTTTCGGGGCTACAATAGCACCCGTCCTCAGGCCACCCAAACAGTGCCACAGAGCACTCGGAAGCGCCGCAATATATAACCAGTCCCCCAAGGAGACCCACAATGCATTTGTTCAAAAACACAGGTGATGCCAATTGAGGGAAACAGCAAAACAGAAAATAATACAAATAATATAGTTGATTAATTAAGTAAGATCCTCTTCTTCAGTAGGTTGAAGGGGAGAAGTAATTATTTTCCTCCATTGTCTAGGAACAAAAACAGGTAAGTCCAAGTTGCAACAGGTAGTACCATAAGAAATTATATACAGACTCTCTGTAAAAAAGACGGTTAGTTTGTTAACAATAGAGGAAAGTACTATTGTATTAGGCCAATCGGGAGAATAACCTCCCTGGCGAACAGCTGTAGTAAATGATTTAGAAATGGAGTCAGTTCGAAGTGCATATTTGTGTTCTGACAATCTCATGTTCAGACTTCTAAGGGTAGAACCTATGTAGTATTTAATATCATCGTTAGAGGCCGTGGGAAGCAATGGGATACGATATATTCCTGCTTTATTCAAAGTTGCGACTGGATCTCGGTCGTTACGTATGTTTGAAAAAATGTTTTTGGTGCAAATTCCAAATTTAATATTGTATTTATGACATACTTTCCGCAATATGGAAACCACGGGAGGGATAAAGTCAACTTTACCAACGTATATAGGAGATACGACCTCCGTTGACAACGTCGTAAATCTTAGTCTTTGAAATTTCTGTAGAAGTTCCCGAAAGAAGCAGGCGGAATATCCAAAGGATATGGCCAAGTTTTGTATAAAAGCTAGTTCGTCCTGACGTATCTTACTGGTTGAGGAATGAGTAAACGCACGTTTAATTAAAAAACGTAAGGCTGAAGCTTTATGTTCCGGGGGTGGGAAGAAACAAAAGGTATAAGACAAGGTATGAAGGTCGGTTTTCTAAAGACAGATAATTTGATAAGATTAGATGTCAAGTCACGAGTGAATAAGATGTCCAGGAAGGGTAATATACCATTTTGTTCAAGTTCCATAGTGAAGGTGATAGTAGGATATTGATTGGAAAGACAGGTGGTAAATTCGTTCAGAAGTAACATGGAGTGAGGCCAGAAGACCAACATATCATCCACGTATCTTAAGAGGAGTGCCGGTTGGTACGTGAATTGGCTCAGTACTTTTTCTTCCAATGGCTGCAGTAAAATTTCCGCCAGAACAGGGGAGAGAGGAGACCCCATTGGTGCCCCCTCCATTTGTTGATAGAATTTGCCATCAAATTTGAAATAAGATCGTTTTGCAACCAATTTCAAAGCAGAAATGATTGCATCGACCTCCAATGGGGAGATTGAGTAATCAGCAAGTAATTTCCCTTCAATAATCGAGTGGACTACTTCAAGTGGAACACTTGGAAACAGAGACACCACATCAAGGGAAGCCATAACAAAAGAGTTTCCCTTGGGATCAAAAGATTTTATTCGTGTTAATGCCTGGGTAGAACTGTTAATGGATACTGATGAATTTGTAGTAAGTGGTTTTAGGTAAGTTGCTAAAGCTCTCTCCAACATACGGGTGGGGCTTTTATACCCCGAAATCAACAGTCTGAGAGAGCGGTCAGGTTTGTGGGTTTTGATTTTCCCAAACAACTCAGGGACTCTTGTACCAACAGGAGGTTTCATTTTGGTAGAAATGGACGTAGGCAAGAGACCCCGGTTCCTGAATTTGCTTAACTCAGCGACAGTAGTCGCATTTGTCGGGTCAGAGCGGAGTACCCGACGTGGAATCAAAGCTATAGCTTGGTACATCTTATTGTTGTAATCTTTGCGATCTAATAAGATAATTTTCTGGTACTTGTCAGCACTGATGATTGAGAGATCCGGGTTTCGAAAAAGTTGTAATAATTGGTTGCGTTCATATTTTAAAAATGAAGAGGTTTTATCATAATTTGAAAGGGAGTCAGCTAAGGCATAACGAGTGATATCTTGTTCCTTTTCCGGCAAGGCTCCAATGACATTCTCCATCTGAGGTAAAGATCGAAATGGTCGAAAGGGCATAACTGGATAGCTGAACTTGAAACCACGATTGATGGCCGAACGTTGAATATCAGATAACACTATAGAGCTATAGTTGATGAAAGAATCTGGTAAATCACGATTAGTGGTTCTATAGCTGAAGTTCGTGGGTTGGAACAGTTGAGGACGGGTAGAAATCAGATTGCATAATTTACGAGTATGTCCTTGGTTCATGGAGGTCCCTAAAGTCTGTATAGTGGTAAAGAAAACCAACAAAGTCTTACCTAACAAAATAGGATGGGAGAGCCTGGATAGTTGAGTGTAAGCGCTGTAGGATTTAAGGTTTAGCAAGTCCAGGTAACTTCTTTTCCTTCTTATTTCTTTGGTTAGTCGTTTTTGTTGAGCATTAGCTATTACATGTGCATCCTGTTGAGATATGGCAAACGTTCGTATTCGCAGGAACTTGGGCACCACACCGAGTGAACGGCAGTTGAGTAAAAAACTAAGGTGAGTCTCACTGCGGGCTAGTTTCCGTCGGATGTTACAGACGGTCTTAGTTGCAGCTTCCATGCTCGTGCGCTTTGAAGTGCTACAGGTTCTACCAGAATCCCTCACACGTAGTATCACAAGATTTGCAGCTAAAAAGAGTAATACTTGTTAAAAATTCGTACGTATGGAACATGATAAATTAATGGCGTGCTGTCTCCGTACGATGTCAGCAAACCACCATCCCCAATTGTACAATAAAAACTTTATTTACAATAAAAGATATGATTTAAAAATATTTAAAAGGGCAAGATCTTTCGGGGCTACAATAGCACCCGTCCTCAGGCCACCCAAACAGTGCCACAGAGCACTCGGAAGCGCCGCAATATATAACCAGTCCCCCAAGGAGACCCACAATGCATTTGTTCAAAAACACAGGTGATGCCAATTGAGGGAAACAGCAAAACAGAAAATAATACAAATAATATAGTTGATTAATTAAGTAAGATCCTCTTCTTCAGTAGGTTGAAGGGGAGAAGTAATTATTTTCCTCCATTGTCTAGGAACAAAAACAGGTAAGTCCAAGTTGCAACAGGTAGTACCATAAGAAATTATATACAGACTCTCTGTAAAAAAGACGGTTAGTTTGTTAACAATGGAGGAAAGTACTATTGTATTAGGCCAATCGGGAGAATAACCTCCCTGGCGAACAGCTGTAGTAAATGATTTAGAAATGGAGTCAGTTCGAAGTGCATATTTGTGTTCTGACAATCTAATGTTCATACTTCTAAGGGTAGAACCTATGTAGTATTTAATAACATCGTTAGAGGCCGTGGGAAGCAATGGGATACGATATATTCCTGCTTTATTCAAAGTTGCGACTGGATCTCGGTCGTTACGTATGGTTGAAAAAATGTTTTTGGTGCAAATTCCAAATTTAATATTGTATTTATGACATACTTTCCGCAATATGGAAACCACGGGAAGGATGAAGCCAACTTTACCAACGTATATAGGAGATACGACCTCCGTTGACAACGTCGTAAATCTTAGTCTTTGAAATTTCTGTAGAAGTTCCCGAAAGAAGCAGGCGGAATATCCAAAGGATATGGTCAAGTTCTGTATGAAACCTAGTTCGTCCTGACGTATCTTACGGGTTGAGGAATTAGCGTGCGTTTACTTTTACATTGTCTAGATGTAAAAGAGGAATTGTGTTTTATTTGGCTACTCAGAAGTTGTTGATAAAACTCTTGCCAACGGGATTGATGTCAAACGAAGACATATTAACCCTACTCCAGTTGCTCAAAGACCAATAACAGTGACCCTCTCCCCACGCCCTCCTAAAGTACCTGATGAATTGCTCATCCATGTTCTTTCAACCATTGGTAAAGTGGTTGGAACCACAAAATGCCGTCTAGCTGTCCCTCTAAACTATCCTCATGCTCAATCTCGCAGTTTTAGCCCTCCAATACAGAGTTATTTTTCCTTCAGACAATGTCCTTCAGCTCAGACCAAGAACATTTATTGTTATTTGTAATGCTAACACTTATACTTCTGACTTATTTGTTGGTGTCCAGTGTTTTATTTGTAAAGGGGAGGGTCGCGTAACTGCTAATTTAAATCTAACAACATCTACTGCACCAGAAAATACCATGAATACAAGTCCCCTTGACATCAGTGATGCTCCCCGCCCTGAGTCTGGCACTCCCAACTCTAGTATGACACTTTCAACTTCAAACCTCACAACATCTGCTGCACCGGAGACTGACATGGATACAATAATTCCCTTGCCACCTGCAGAACTAAACACTTTGGCCACTGTATTTCCACCAGTTCATACTCCTCGTGAACCAGTACAGTCTGATACAACTACCGCTCCTCCTGAACTTGCTCAAGCAACAACTTCTCCTAAACTCCAAAATATGTTCACAGACTTATGACTTTAAACAGATTTGCTGTACTGTAGGATAAGTCTTCTGACGACAGTGAAGAAAGTGATAATCCCAACAGCTCAGAGGAAGAGGACTCGTCTCGAGAAATTCCTTATCTCGAACCCCAAGAAGCTCGTACGAAAATGAAGCGGTCATCCAAATCAAAGTCTTTCCCAACTAAAACCAAGAAAAGTCCACTAACAACATCTAAACCTCCTTTCATACCTCCCAAAAAGTCCTCCGAAAATGGGACCCCCACCTCTTTCCTCATGTCTTCTCAGCGAGAGACTCGTACATTTTCCCCTGCCACTGAGAAGCGCGACGACCAGTTGCTGAAAGCTGATGACTCTTCCTCATCAGCCGATTCTGCACCATCTATTTCTGCTTCCAAAGAAGATTGAACCCAACTTTCCCTGCCCGAAGCAAAGAATAAGCTGCCATTTCCTTCAATCCTTCTCCATGTTCTGTCGATGAAATGTTCACTCTGATGACAATCCCACCAAGTTTAAAAACTATCCATCTTTCTCAAGTATATTGACCAACAGCCATTCCTGATTGAACAGTTGAATAGTAGGTCAAAACAAATTCGTACAGCCTTTCAAGATCATCGAAAGCGTCAAATCATCCGCCGCCTAGCAATGTATGGCAAGTACCTCCACTCCTCGATTGAGGACAAGGAAGGCTTTCAGGCAGACGACAACGTCAGCCTTGAATTCGCAACTTTCAGTTGTAGGGAGTTTGCCAATCTTTTGACAAATTATTTTACATTTGAGGTCATATCCCCATAGCACATTAACATCTTAGCCTTACAGGAGACTAACTGTGCTCCTTTTCACGCTGGGGACAGTGGCCATACACTTTTTTTTTTGCACTGCTTGGGCTCTACATTTCATTCTGGCATTGCTTTCGCCTTCCACTACCGTGTTCAATATATGTCTTCCCCTGTTTCAACAGATTTATTTCCAGGTGAATGTTATTTTACGTGGTGATTTTGAATGTACCTTACAACTAGTCCTTGGCAGACTAAATTCTAATGAACATCAATTTACCGTCATTAATTTACTGTCGACCGTTATTCAACAGTCCCAGATTTTTTATGCTTTCTATTTGTTACACCCCACCACCAAAGCTTATTCGTAATCCCCGAGTATGAATTTCGGATAGCACCCTCCACCACCCAGAGTTTCAGTCCCAAGTTATTCAAATTTTACAGAATACATCTCACATTATCTCCACTGTCGCTGACCGTGTTTTCTTCTGGCTTGATATAAAAGAAGCTCAAATACATTCGGTCTCCCGTCGGATTTTATTCCCTCAGCGAACCCTATTATCAATGGAGACTACTAGACTGCCAAATGTTCTCTCATCTACTCCTGTTGATTCTGACGAATTTGAATTTCTAACATCTGAACTTAAGCAATTACTTCTTTCGGCTGCACAGAATGCTCTCAACCGCCTAAAAATGCAGAATCCCAACCTTCCAGCCAACCCATTTTCAATTATTGCTTCAATGGAAAAAAACCCGGCTGGGGACTCAAAGTGTCGTCACTCATCTTCAAAAGTCAGACGGCACCTTAACGTCTGACCCTAATGAACTGAGTGCAATCACTTACGACTATATTACTCAGCGGTTTAACCCTCCGTCTATTACCCTTGATTCTTCTACACCACTTCTTGCTAATCTTCCTCAGGTTCCTATTTCTACTCATGAACCTTTTCTTGCCCCTATTTCTTCTTCTGAAATTGCGACTGCTTTTCGCATTTGAACCGCCAGTCTGCTCCAGCAGCGGACGGATTCCTGCCTCTTTTTATTTTGTTTTCTTCCCTACTTTGCTTCCGATTCTGAATGTGTCTTTAATGCTTTCCTGTCTTCCCCCTCACTCCCCTCTACCTTTGCTATTGCTATTTTCCGTCTTCTGCCTAAATCTAGTAATCTCCAAAATCTTCTATATAAGTGGCGCCAGATTTCACTACTTAATACTGACTACAAGCTCTATACTAGAATTCTTTCTCTCCGCTTGGGTGACGTTCTTCCGAACGTGTTTCATTCGGACGAGACTTACTCTATCACTAACCGCTCAATCGATTAAAACATTTCTCACATACCTAACCTTCAATTTCTGGCTATTTTTTTCAAAGAACCCCTTGCTGAATTTAGCATTGATCAGTGACACGCGTTTTATCACATTAAATATTCCTATCTCTTTTTTGCTCTTCTTCATTTTGGCTTTCCTATCCAACTTTGCTACTTTATTCTCAACCTCTACCAGGGTGTTGCTGTCTTTCATGTACGTAATATTTCATTTCTCACTGCTGCCATTTGTTTTAACACTGGTATCCGACAGGGCTGCCTCCTGTCTGGCCAGCTCTTTGCCCGTGCTTTTGAACCGTTTCTCAATAAGCTCTGAATCAGACTTTCTCCTCGACATATTGTATCTAATCCCCGTTGTCGGAATCGCAAACCTATCATCACAGCGTACGCGGATGATGTCACAATTTTCATTCGCGACGACTCCGAATTTGCCATCACCGAAAACTTTTATTTAATATATTCATGTCAGACTGGTACAGCTCTCAATGGAGAAAAATGTTCAGGTTTCTGGTTATGGTGCACCAACCTTAGGGTGCAAGGTGGAGTTCCGACTGCCAAAAACTGCTAGGAATATGGATCGGAAAAACAGCTTGTGTCGTGAACAACACTTGGCTCCCCATTACAAACAATATGCTCAAATCACTGCAAAGCTGGAATCGCATTAAAATTCATGTATTTTTTTCTCAGAAAGCGGCAATTCTTCAGACTTGTACCCTATCTAAACTTACCCATTCATGGTTACCATATATTCCACCTGTTATGTTTGTTAAATCTATCCAAGCTATTTTTGTTATTTTCCTCTAGAAATAAGTCCATTATAACAAAACTTCGGTTTTATGTTACCCTCCCCATTACGGGGGAGTTCATCGGCCCTCCATCAAACATAAATATACAGCATTCCATATTGTCCGCTTTCTAAGAATTATCTTCAGTATACCAACAACTTCAACAGACGTTTTCAATATGTTCATATCCCCTTCGAACCAAAATTTTACTCTTTCCACTTACTTCCTTATGGACTGCTATCCATTAATTTCTTTTCGCCTTCCCTCTGCGTATCAAGTAGCCATGCGTTTTTTAATATCATTACTTCTTCAACGTTGCACTCCCACTTGTACCTCTGACTTACGGCAAGAACCTCTAGTTTATTCTTTCCTTATCCATCCCCGCCTCAAGTCATTTTTACTACCCAACCTGGATCCATGTAGAAATTATTGCAGTTACTCAGCTTGTTCATCCAACTCTACAGTGGAAAAGTCTTACAGAAACGTCTCCATTTTTTCTGAACACTTTTGAAAATAGCGGAAAATACCTACAGATTCGAAAACGCCATTATTCGCTCCTTCACACAACTGGAAAACACATATGGACTCGTCTATTCCTTTACCATATTCACTCCGGATTCATAATTCACATGTTCTACAGGCTATTCTCACCACGAAACAACTCTATTCTTATCTCCTTCATGATGTCTCGGCAGTTCCCATTCACGATCTTCCTGCATCTTCCGTCTCCCGTACTTGGACTACATTCAATTCCCCTCTCCCTCACTTCCCCGAAGAACAAATATATACAGTACAATGGCTTTTTCTACATCACCGTCTCCCCAACCCCATTACTCTACATAGATTACGTATTGTTTCTTCTCCTAATTGCAGTTATTGTCATTTTCCAGCCAACTTACCTCACGTGTTTCGTCTCTGCCCTGTCATCGCTCCTCTGCTATAACTGATGTTTCATCTCACCTAAGCAGTTTGTCACACTTTGCATTCCACCCATGACACCAGTACTATCTGTCGATCTGATATCTGTCCCTTTATATTTAACCTTGCCAATCAGTCATATATCAGTTCTAAATGAAATAGCTCAATAATAATCCCAGTTTATCTACCTTTGTACCTTATTCGCAAGATTCTGAAATCCCGCCTCGATCTCGAATGTAATTCTGCACTTCAACTCTCTAACATCTCACAGTTTCACAGCAAATGGTCTTCATGTAATGGACGGCTTTCTGTACATCACAATCGGATTCGACCTAGATTTTTGATTGCCCTGCGGTATGCAGTCAAGCCGCCCGTGATTCTTCATCTTCCAGCTCACAATGTTTCTCATCAGTGTGGCCCGTCCAGCACCTGACAGATCCGCCTGAAGAATACACTGTCTAACTTTACAAACCGAAAGTGACTAGGATTTATTTTTCTCTTCACACAGAGTGTGGTTTATGATTTTGTTTTTGGTCTCTCATGAAATTGAGATCACACTCATCACAAAATGACTTGTCGCCCCCGGTGGCGCAGTGGTCTAAGTAATGGCTTCTGATCATTCGTCCGAAAGGGGGCCGGGTTCGAATCCCGGTGAGGCATGGATGTTGTGTTTGCCTTACGGCACTGGCTCTCTCCCTTCCCTGGAACCAATGACCCTAAATTAGGGACGGGCGACTGCCTATAGCCCATTTCGTTGCTCACGGTGGTTGTTGAACCCCCAATTAAAAAAAATTAACTGTTTGTTCTAGTATCGAACTTTTTTCATCAATACCCAACTCCATTATGATTTGCTTTCAGTACCCATCATTTGTTTGTGGTGAACGATGGGTAATTTTCCATCATGTACATAAACATTGTGCATATTTCATTTGCTTTTTACCCATGTATATGTATTTCATGTTTTGGTCATGATAAATACATTCTGAAAGTAACGTTTACTCTAATTTAACTTTCCTTTTTGGTTCCTGTTATGTAAATTTTGGATCATTCTCCTTAAGCATTTTCCGATCTTAACGCTACATTTTCTTTCTCGCTGAATGTTTATGTGGCATCTTGACTTGAGGTCGAAAGTTGAATGACATACAGTATGTTAATGAGGTAGATAACGGTGATGTTTACGATGTATCAGAGCTCTCGTTAGAAGTCTGCTAGATCGTAAGAGCGTTGTAATTGCGTTGCAGACAGATGTTAAGGGAATTTAGCCGAACTGTTAATCATTTATTCTTTCACGTTAAATATTGCGCTTTGTTGATGTTTATGCCCTAAATTTTTGTAGAGTTCATAAAAGACTTGAAGTATTCTATATATTGAGTGTTTCCCCGTCGAAGTACTAGATAATTACGTACGAAGTGAATTCTGTTTTGATGAGCCCACTTGAATAACTATTGAGACCAAAAAAAAAAAAAAAAAAAAAAAGAAAAGAAAAGAAGGTTGAATTGGTAAGTACAGTTGGCTTTTCTGGCCATTAGACCTATTAAGTGCTTAGTTAAGTGTTGTGTGTGTGTGTGTGTGTGTGTGTGTGTGTGTGTGTGTGTGTAATTGGGCGATCAAAAGCCAAAGTTTAAAATAAGATATCTGGAGATGCCCTTGTTGATGGAGCAGTACCACTTTGCGTGAATCCTATAACCACGAGCGAAGGCCGTCAAAGTGAGGGAAAGCTAATGGTTTTCAAGGCAATGCATTTTGTGTCAGCCGAATCGCATTCTTCCGTTGAAAATGTTTCTAGTTTCGCATCGTAACTTGCTGCCGATGTGTGAGAAAATGCTGGATTTATAAAATTCTTAATTATTTTGAGGCTTCTTCAGATTTTTATTTTAAATTGTAATACGCGAACGTTAATGCGAATTCTAAACAAAGCATAACGTTAAATTGCAAACTTCACTCGTGTATGAAGTATAATTCATTCTGGTGTGGCATTAACACAATTTCTGCAACCCAAAACCACGTAATTCCAAAATACACATAGTTGAAATTACATAGATATCATGTAAACAACCTCAAATTCCCATACCCTACGGTTTCACGTTTAAAAGACCTAGGGCATCTCCAGAAGTATTATTCTAACCTCCTTGTCCGAAGCACGACTTAACGATACGGAACGTTTCAGTACGAAGATTATTTACATTTAAGTAATGCTAGTGTTTCCGTGTAACACATACATTTAACTAAAAACAATTACCAAATACCCTGCACCTTTTACATATTATAACTTACGACTCACATAAGCCCAGACGAAGCCTCGCACTCCTCTGGTAGGCTTCGTCTGGGCTTAGTTCTGAATTGTTTCAGCTTTGCCCGTGACCGTTCTAAGCTCTGAGAACTAAGCCCAGACGAAGCCTTCCACCGAAATGCCAAAGCTCGGTATGCATTCAGTGTTGTATATACGCCATTCAAGGAATTTTTATTCTCCTGTGAGTCGTATAACACTAAAAACATTACATAAGTTTCAGACTACACGTAAAACTTCTGCTTTTTACTGTCAAAGCTGGGCTTCTTACACTTCCGTTTACGTATTTCTTGTGTCGTCTTTATGGGCAACGTCAAGATGTACTCACCCAATGCTATTTTTAGTGTTATATACTTGTTATTAGAAGAGTAAAAATAGCAGTCATGACTGTGATCTTCTGGTTTCCTCTAGATCATTGGCTTATATGTATAAACAGTATTGATTTTATGTGATACCCATGATGAAAGAGCCGAGAGTGTAGGTGCGTCTAAACCTTCCCTGTGTGTGTGTAAATCTTACGGGATATTTGGTGCAGGCAGGGACTGATTGTCCCACTGGGACGTCAGGACATTAACTAGAAGGAAACACTTTTTTTATCTGTATATGTTAGGCGCTTGCTCTAAAATGACGAAGCAAAATTCTCTTTACCTATGTAAGAAAAGAGTCGCTGGAACAAGCACTCAGTTATAAATAAATTAAGCTAAAGCTAACTACAGTTAGATGTAGATCATTGGACTTAGAGCTCAGGGTCATTGGTGGGCCGTACCCTCCTTTTGTAATCTTGGAGACACTAGTGCACATTTTGGTGACCCAATATTCCCAAACCCCTTATCCACAGCCAAGGGTATAAGCCCTTATACAAATGGGAATCCAGCAAATGGATTTTCAGGAATATATTACATCTCATAGCTTTGTATGAATCTAAGAGTTCACACACTAAGTCACGAGAGTTTTCTGTCTTAAAATTTTCCAAAACGTTTGTAATAACATTTTTGAATGATTTCCAATCTGCTTTTTCAATTTGGCATAATTACTCAAATTTTTAATCTTGTATCAGCTCTGTTATTTGAGGGCCTACAGAAATCCATTCCTTAATTTTGGCGTCATTGATTCTGGAGAATCCTTCCCTGGAGTTCATGACTCACGCTTCGCCCAGTCCTTTCTTGTATAATGATTTCTTCTGTCTCTACTATCTCACTCACACGGGAAACAACAAAAATTTATATATCCAATCTGCAAAAGATCAATGACTTTAAAATCGCCACAAATGTTCTAAGCACATGTTACACAAAGAATATGAGGGGCACTTCTTATCTCGGTCACCGACTAAAATAAAGCTCATAAGACTTTTTAAATAATGTGGTAAAGTTTCCCCTCTGAGCTTTTAAGGTTACTTCATCGCACACGTAACAGAAAGCATCAGAGTGATTTTAAACACTTCCTAGGCATAATGACGAGATTTTAAACACATAACTATTGAGCAAGTCATTACTCACTTCGAAAATATAACGCAACACTCGCGATGATTACACCAAAAGGTCAGCTTACCACTGGCTGCTCAGATGTCGCGAGGCTTTGGTATATGAATCACCCCTGATTGTGGCTAAGCGAATACGTTAGTGCCTTTATAATGATAGATTGTCTTTTTCGCACACTGTATCCGAAATAAAATGCAACAAAAAATAATTTAAAATCACGTTTTATGTATATTATTTCTGTTGATGTAATAACTAAAAATTCAATAATCAATACTAAAACACACAAAAACTGCGGGTGATAGAAAAATTATAATTATATTTTTGAATTCAGAGTAAAAAGTTCGGTTAGAAACATAATGTTTCATGGGACAAAACCTGTGTTTACCAGTGTTATTATTTGTTCTCCAAATTGAAGGAACGTTTGAACAGAACAATATTCCAGTACATTTCCGATACCACATCAGCTGTTGACACGTGGTTTCAGGCAAAGAAGCTGGAGCGTCGGTGTCAAAAGAGTGTTGACCTCGGAGACGAATAAATATATACATAATTATAAACTGCATTAGTACCATTCTTCGTACTACACTTAGTAGACACAACGTTAGTTAGAGAGGTGATGGGCATTTGACATGAGCATCCCCGGCGCACAGTGGAACAGACCCAAACCGAAAGCAGGCGATAAACAGGCGGACAGCCAGCGCTTCCCAACAGTGTATCACAATCGACGAACAATGGTAAACTTGCTGAGATGAGCGACTTTGATCGTGGACACACTGTCGGCGCAAGACAAATGGGTCGTTCTATTGCCCACGTGGTAAGAACCCATGGGTTTCCCAGGATAACCGTATCAAGGATGTACCGCCAGTATACCATCGAAGGGTGTACCAGCGCCCACAGGCGTAACTGGGCATTTCTGCGCACGGGGCAAACCACAAAATATTGCGACCCTCATAAGTCTTGCTTTGTTTTTATTTCGCGGTTTAACGACTACCGTGATCAACTCTAAGGGACGTAAGCAGCCCCCGTCCCTAATTTACCAGGGGCTCTAAATTAGGGACTTTACCTCTAACCATGTGTCTGGGCTGGAATCCAGGAGAAAGTGTAGATGGTGGGTCTGTCCTACTACGCTGGCTCTCTACCTTCACTGGTATAAGTGTACCTGAAATCAAGGACAAGCGACTACTTATAGCCCATTGAGTGACTTGCTCACGGTTGTCGTTAAATTCCTGAGCATACAAAAAACTCAAATTGCGACTGTTTGTGCAGTTTTTTTTCAACTAGTTCGTACCATCGGTACCACACCAAACAGACCGAATGCAGCTTGTGTCTCGCCGCCGCAATAATTATAGAAGCTCCCGCAAAATCTTCAAAACGTGAAAGATACCCTTATCTTGCGCAGCATGTACAAACGCGCTTTCACTCCTGAATGTAAGCAACTAACAACCGTGAAAATTTTGAGGAAGAAATGTGATTTTTAAGCTGCCAAAGGCTACTTAAACTGGCAAATCATACTACAAGCAATTTCTATAAATGCGGCAAATGACAAATTACCGCGCGTAAAAACTGTACTAGAAACTGATGCGAAGATTTCAATTTTAACTCCAATCAAATTGTAAGCAAATATTTTTGCGCCTTCTCTTAAGCTGCGCCCGGGGCGGCCGCCCTGCCCTAGTTACGCCTCTGCACCGCCCAGAGAGCAACCGGTGGCCGATCACACGCCATTGATTATTGGGTAGACGTAGATTATCCAGACTCGTACAAAGCGACCGCTTTCGGAGACCAAAGAAGTGTCAGCTAGCAAAGAAGGCGGCGCAAATCACATCCAGGTTAAAAGTCGGAGACCCAAGCAGCGTCAGCTAGCGAAGGGTGCGGCGCAAATCACATCCGGGTTAAATGTCGGAGGCCCAAGCAGGGTCAGCGAGTGAACGGTATTGTGCACAATGCATACCATGGGCTACGGGAGCCGATGCCCTACTCGTGTGCCACTGTTGACTGCTCGTCATCGGACATTGTGCCGAAATCACATCCAGGTTAAATGTCGGAGGCCCAAGCAGCGTCAGCGAGTGAACGGTATGGCACACAATGCATACCATGGGCTACGGGAGCCGACGCCCTACTCGTGTGCCACTGTTGACTGCTCGTCATCGGACATTGTGCCGAAATCACATCCAGGTTAAATGTCGGAGGCCCAAGCAGCGTCAGCGAGTGAACGGTATGGCACACAATGCATACCATGGGCTACGGGAGCCGACGCCCTACTCGTGTGCCACTGTTGACTGCTCGTCATCGGACATTGTGCCGAAATCACATCCAGGTTAAATGTCGGAGGCCCAAGCAGCGTCAGCGAGTGAACGGTATGGCGCACAATGCATACCATGGGCTACGGGAGTCGACGCCCTACTCGTGTGCCACTGTTGACTGCTCGTCATCGGACATTGTGCCGAAATCACATCCAAGTTAAATGTCGGAAGCCCAAGCAGCGTCAGAGAGTGAACGGTATGGCGCACAATGCATACCATGGGCTACGGGAGCCGACGCCCTACTCGTGTGCCACTGTTGACTGCTCGTCATCGGACATTGTGCCGAAATCACATCCAGGTTAAATGTCGGAGGCCCAAGCAGCGTCAGCGAGTGAACGGTATGGCGCACAATGCATACCATGGGCTACGGGAGCCGACGCCCTACTCGTGTGCCACTGTTGACTGCTCGTCATCGGACATTGTGCCGAAATCACATCCAGGTTAAATGTCGGAGGCCCAAGCAGCGTCAGCGAGTGAACGGTATGGCGCACAATGCATACCATGGGCTACGGGAGCCGACGCCCTACTCGTGTGCCACTGTTGACTGCTCGTCATCGGACATTGTGCCGAAATCACATCCAAGTTAAATGTCGGAAGCCCAAGCAGCGTCAGAGAGTGAACGGTATGGCGCACAATGCATACCATGGGACACGGGAGACGACGCCCTACTCTTATTCACTGCTCGTCATCTGACATTGTGCCGAAATCACATCCAGGTTAAATGTCGGAGGCCCAAGCAGCGTCAGCGAGTGAACGGTATGGCACACAATGCATACCATGGGCTACGGGAGCCGACGCCCTACTCGTGTGCCACTGTTGACTGCTCGTCATCGGACATTGTGCCGAAATCACATCCAGGTTAAATGTCGGAGGCCCAAGCAGCGTCAGCGAGTGAACGGTATGGCGCACAATGCATACCATGGGCTACGGGAGTCGACGCCCTACTCGTGTGCCACTGTTGACTGCTCGTCATCGGACATTGTGCCGAAATCACATCCAAGTTAAATGTCGGAAGCCCAAGCAGCGTCAGAGAGTGAACGGTATGGCGCACAATGCATACCATGGGCTACGGGAGCCGACGCCCTACTCGTGTGCCACTGTTGACTGCTCGTCATCGGACATTGTGCCGAAATCACATCCAGGTTAAATGTCGGAGGCCCAAGCAGCGTCAGCGAGTGAACGGTATGGCGCACAATGCATACCATGGGCTACGGGAGCCGACGCCCTACTCGTGTGCCACTGTTGACTGCTCGTCATCGGACATTGTGCCGAAATCACATCCAGGTTAAATGTCGGAGGCCCAAGCAGCGTCAGCGAGTGAACGGTATGGCGCACAATGCATACCATGGGCTACGGGAGCCGACGCCCTACTCGTGTGCCACTGTTGACTGCTCGTCATCGGACATTGTGCCGAAATCACATCCAAGTTAAATGTCGGAAGCCCAAGCAGCGTCAGAGAGTGAACGGTATGGCGCACAATGCATACCATGGGACACGGGAGACGACGCCCTACTCTTATTCACTGCTCGTCATCTGACATTGTGCCGAAATCACATCCAGGTTAAATGTCGGAGGCCCAAGCAGCGTCAGCGAGTGAACGGTATGGCGCACAATGCATACCATGGGCTACGGGAGCCGACGCCCTACTCGTGTGCCACTGTTGACCGCTCGTCATCGGACATTGTGCCGAAATCACATCCAGGTTAAATGTCGGAGGCCCAAGCAGCGTCAGCGAGTGAACGGTATGGCGCACAATGCATACCATGGGCTACGGGAGCCGACGCCCTACTCGTGTGCCACTGTTGACTGCTCGTCATCGGACATTGTGCCGAAATCACATCCAGGTTAAATGTCGGAGGCCCAAGCAGCGTCAGAGAGTGAACGGTATGGCGCACAATACATACCATGGGCTACGGGAGCCGACGCCCTACTCGTGTGCCACTGTTGACTGCTCGTCATCAGACATTGTGCCGAAATCACATCCAGGTTAAATGTCGGAGGCCCAAGCAGCGTCAGCGAGTGAACGGTAGTGAACGGTATGGCGCACAATGCATACCATGGGCTACGGGAGCCGACGCCCTACTCGTGTGCCACTGTTGACTGCTCGTCATCAGACATTGTGCCGAAATCACATCCAGGTTAAATGTCGGAGGCCCAAGCAGCGTCAGCGAGTGAACGGTATGGCGCACAATGCATACCATGGGCTACGGGAGCCGATGCCCTACTCGTGTGCCACTGTTGACTGCTCGTCATCGGACATTGTGCCGAAATCACATCCAAGTTAAATGTCGGAAGCCCAAGCAGCGTCAGCGAGTGAACGGTATGGCGCACAATGCATACCATGGGACACGGGAGACGACGCCCTACTCTTATTCACTGCTCGTCATCGGACATTGTGCCGAAATCACATCCAGGTTAAATGTCGGATGCCCAAGCAGCGTCAGCGAGTGAACGGTATGGCGCACAATGCATACCATGGGCTACGGGAGCCGACGCCCTACTCGTGTGCCACTGTTGACTGCTCGTCATCGGACATTGTGCCGAAATCACATCCAGGTTAAATGTCGGAGGCCCAAGCAGCGTCAGAGAGTGAACGGTATGGCGCACAATACATACCATGGGCTACGGGAGCCGACGCCCTACTCGTGTGCCACTGTTGACTGCTCGTCATCGGACATTGTGCCGAAATCACATCCAGGTTAAATGTCGGAGGCCCAAGCAGCGTCAGCGAGTGAACGGTAGTGAACGGTATGGCGCACAATGCATACCATGGGCTACGGGAGCCGACGCCCTACTCGTGTGCCACTGTTGACTGCTCGTCATCAGACATTGTGCCGAAATCACATCCAGGTTAAATGTCGGAGGCCCAAGCAGCGTCAGCGAGTGAACGGTATGGCGCACAATGCATACCATGGGCTACGGGAGCCGACGCCCTACTCGTGTGCCACTGTTGACTGCTCGTCATCGGACATTGTGCCGAAATCACATCCAAGTTAAATGTCGGAAGCCCAAGCAGCGTCAGCGAGTGAACGGTATGGCGCACAATGCATACCATGGGCTACGGGAGCCGACGCCCTACTCGTGTGCCACTGTTGACTGCTCGTCATCGGACATTGTGCCGAAATCACATCCAGGTTAAATGTCGGAGGCCCAAGCAGCGTCAGCGAGTGAACGGTATGGCGCACAATGCATACCATGGGCTACGGGAGCCGACGCCCTACTCGTGTGCCACTGTTGACTGCTCGTCATCGGACATTGTGCCGAAATCACATCCAAGTTAAATGTCGGAAGCCCAAGCAGCGTCAGAGAGTGAACGGTATGGCGCACAATGCATACCATGGGACACGGGAGACGACGCCCTACTCTTATTCACTGCTCGTCATCTGACATTGTGCCGAAATCACATCCAGGTTAAATGTCGGAGGCCCAAGCAGCGTCAGCGAGTGAACGGTATGGCGCACAATGCATACCATGGGCTACGGGAGCCGACGCCCTACTCGTGTGCCACTGTTGACCGCTCGTCATCTGACATTGTGCCGAAATCACATCCAGGTTAAATGTCGGAGGCCCAAGCAGCGTCAGCGAGTGAACGGTATGGCGCACAATGCATACCATGGGCTACGGGAGCCGACGCCCTACTCGTGTGCCACTGTTGACTGCTCGTCATCGGACATTGTGCCGAAATCACATCCAGGTTAAATGTCGGAGGCCCAAGCAGCGTCAGAGAGTGAACGGTATGGCGCACAATACATACCATGGGCTACGGGAGCCGACGCCTTACTCGTGTGCCACTGTTGACTGCTCGTCATCAGACATTGTGCCGAAATCACATCCAGGTTAAATGTCGGAGGCCCAAGCAGCGTCAGCGAGTGAACGGTAGTGAACGGTATGGCGCACAATGCATACCATGGGCTACGGGAGCCGACGCCCTACTCGTGTGCCACTGTTGACTGCTCGTCATCAGACATTGTGCCGAAATCACATCCAGGTTAAATGTCGGAGGCCCAAGCAGCGTCAGCGAGTGAACGGTATGGCGCACAATGCATACCATGGGCTACGGGAGCCGACGCCCTACTCGTGTGCCACTGTTGACTGCTCGTCATCGGACATTGTGCCGAAATCACATCCAAGTTAAATGTCGGAAGCCCAAGCAGCGTCAGCGAGTGAACGGTATGGCGCACAATGCATACCATGGGACACGGGAGACGACGCCCTACTCTTATTCACTGCTCGTCATCGGACATTGTGCCGAAATCACATCCAGGTTAAATGTCGGATGCCCAAGCAGCGTCAGCGAGTGAACGGTATGGCGCACAATGCATACCATGGGCTACGGGAGCCGACGCCCTACTCGTGTGCCACTGTTGACTGCTCGTCATCGGACATTGTGCCGAAATCACATCCAGGTTAAATGTCGGAGGCCCAAGCAGCGTCAGAGAGTGAACGGTATGGCGCACAATACATACCATGGGCTACGGGAGCCGACGCCCTACTCGTGTGCCACTGTTGACTGCTCGTCATCGGACATTGTGCCGAAATCACATCCAGGTTAAATGTCGGAGGCCCAAGCAGCGTCAGCGAGTGAACGGTAGTGAACGGTATGGCGCACAATGCATACCATGGGCTACGGGAGCCGACGCCCTACTCGTGTGCCACTGTTGACTGCTCGTCATCAGACATTGTGCCGAAATCACATCCAGGTTAAATGTCGGAGGCCCAAGCAGCGTCAGCGAGTGAACGGTATGGCGCACAATGCATACCATGGGCTACGGGAGCCGACGCCCTACTCGTGTGCCACTGTTGACTGCTCGTCATCGGACATTGTGCCGAAATCACATCCAAGTTAAATGTCGGAAGCCCAAGCAGCGTCAGCGAGTGAACGGTATGGCGCACAATGCATACCATGGGACACGGGAGACGACGCCCTACTCTTATTCACTGCTCGTCATCGGACATTGTGCCGAAATCACATCCAGGTTAAATGTCGGATGCCCAAGCAGCGTCAGCGAGTGAACGGTATGGCGCACAATGCATACCATGGGACACGGGAGACGACGCCCTACTCTTATTCACTGCTCGTCATCGGACATTGTGCCGAAATCACATCCAGGTTAAATGTCGGATGCCCAAGCAGCGTCAGCGAGTGAACGGTATGGCGCACAATGCATACCATGGGCTACGGGAGCCGACGCCCTACTCGTGTGCCACTGTTGACTGCTCGTCATCGGACATTGTGCCGAAATCACATCCAGGTTAAATGTCGGAGGCCCAAGCAGCGTCAGAGAGTGAACGGTATGGCGCACAATGCATACCATGGGCTACGGGAGCCGACGCCCTACTCGTGTGCCACTGTTGACTGCTCGTCATCGGACATTGTGCCGAAATCACATCCAGGTTAAATGTCGGAGGCCCAAGCAGCGTCAGCGAGTGAACGGTATGGCGCACAACGCATACCATGGGACACGGGAGACGACGCCCTACTCTTATTCACTGCTCGTCATCGGACATTGTGCCGAAATCACATCCAGGTTAAATGTCGGATGCCCAAGCAGCGTCAGCGAGTGAACGGTATGGCGCACAATGCATACCATGGGCTACGGGATCCGACGCCCTACTCGTGTGCCACTGTTGACTGCTCGTCATCGGACATTGTGCCGAAATCACATCCAGGTTAAATGTCGGAGGCCCAAGCAGCGTCAGCGAGTGAACGGTATGGCGCACAATGCATACCATGGGACACGGGAGACGACGCCCTACTCTTATTCACTGCTCGTCATCGGACATTGTGCCGAAATCACATCCAGGTTAAATGTCGGAGGCCCAAGCAGCGTCAGAGAGCGAACGGTATGGCGCACAATGCATACCATGGGCTACGGGAGCCGACGCCCTACTAGTGTGCCACTGTGCACTGCTCGTCATCGGACATTGTGCCGAAATAACATCCAAGTTAAATGTCGGAAGCCCAAGCAGCGTCAGCGAGTGAACGGTATGGCGCACAATGCATACCATGGGATACGGGAGACGACGCCCTACTCTTATTCACTGCTCGTCATCGGACATTGTGCCGAAATTACATCCAGGTTAAATGTCGGATGCCCAAGCAGCGTCAGCGAGTGAACGGTATGGCGCACAATGCATACCATGGGACACGGGAGACGACGCCCTACTCTTATTCACTGCTCGTCATCGGACATTGTGCCGAAATCACATCCAGGTTAAATGTCGGATGCCCAAGCAGCGTCAGCGAGTGAACGGTATGGCGCACAATGCATACCATGGGCTACGGGAGCCGACGCCCTACTCGTGTGCCACTGTTGACTGCTCGTCATCGGACATTGTGCCGAAATCACATCCAGGTTAAATGTCGGAGGCCCAAGCAGCGTCAGAGAGTGAACGGTATGGCGCACAATGCATACCATGGGCTACGGGAGCCGACGCCCTACTAGTGTGCCACTGTGCACTGCTCGTCATCGGACATTGTGCCGAAATCACATCCAAGTTAAATGTCGGAAGCCCAAGCAGCGCCAGCGAGTGAACGGTATGGCGCACAATGCATACCACGGGCTACGGGAGACGACGCCCTGCTCTTATTGACTGCTCGTCATCGGACATTGTGCCGAAATCACGCCCAGGCTAAATGTCGGAGGCCCAAGCAGCGTCGGCGAGTGAACGGTATGGCGCACAATGCATACCACGGGCTACGGGAGACGACGCCCTACTCTTATTGACTGCTCGTCATCGGACATTGTGCCGAAATCACATCCAGGTTAAATGTCGGAGGCCCAAGCAGCGTCAGCGAGTGAACGGTATGGCGCACAATGTATACCATGGGACACGGGAGACGACGCCCTACTCTTATTCACTGCTCGTCATCGGACATTGTGCCGAAATCACATCCAGGCTAAATGTCGGAGGCCCAAGCAGCGTCAGCGAGTGAACGGTATGGCGCACAATGCATACCACGGGCTACGGGAGACGACGCCCTACTCTTATTGACTGCTCGTCATCGGACATTGTGCCGAAATCACGCCCAGGCTAAATGTCGGAGGCCTAAGCAGCATCGGCGAGTGAACGGTATGGCGCACAATGCATACCATGAGCTACGGGAGCCAACGCCCTACTCGTGTGCCACTGTTGACTGCTCGTCATCGGACGTTACTCCTCGCCTGGTGCCGGAAACAGCAAAACTAGACCTCTGCAGGGTGTGTTGTCAGATTAATCCCGTTTTCAGCTGTACCGAGTTGATGGGAGGGTGTGAGTGGAGCGTCGGCAGTTTGAGGTCATAGCCCCGTCGTGCTAGGTCGGTTCTGTTCAAGGCAATGGTAGCTCTATGATGGTTTGGGGTGCCTTTTCATGGGACACATTAGTCTGTCTGGAGAGGTCCTTAACTGCTGCGCGTTAACAGCATGTGTTGGCTGATCACCAACAAGCTTTCATGGTCTTCACGCATCCTGAGCCCGATGGTCTGTTTCAGCAGAATAATGCCCCCCCCCCCGCCGGGCAGCAACCACCCAGGCAAGCTCTAAGAACACTCATATGAGTTTGGAATTATCGAGTGGACCCCAAGGGCCCCATATTTATACCCCGTGGAAGCTACCTGGGATGCCGTGGAGCTGAACATCAGATCCATGGATCCTGGATCGACGTTTCGGCCTAGTTGTGGACAATGGTGCAACAGTCAGGACAGGCATTAGCTCCGGAAACCCTCAGGTATCTAGTGGAGTCGATGCCTCGGCGTGTACAGGCTGTTATTCGTGCTAGAAGAGGACCAACATGCTGCTAGGTAGGTATCTCTAATGTTTTGCCTATGAAGTGTACATTTTTCCTATAAAAAGCTAAGGACTTACCAGCACCCCTCGTATGCATGTCAAAAGGAGTGCTAAGATACATTAGAATTCATTCCGATCTTAAACACATACATCAGAGTGAAGAACATTTCAGAAATACTAATTATTATTCTTTCGGAAACGTACTTACATGAAAAAATTTCTTACCATTTCTGTTCATGTTGACCCCGAAACATTTCTGCAGTCTGCAGTATGGACACCAGTTTCTACGGGCTTTATCCACAACGCACGTTCCTGTGCCAGCTGAAATAATGCATGCACATTTCATTGTGACAATGATAGCATTCAGCAGTCGATAGTTTGTTGAAGCTATCATGTGGATGCAGAATAATTATCAATTCTAACCAAGTTTCTAGAATCGAAAAATGCTAACTAAGTACGACATTGATATGAAACAAAAATAACTTACCTGATACATCACTGATTCAAGTCAAGCAAAGACATGATAAAAGATTTGTTACATGATTATAGTGTTTCACCTGCACGTGAAAGCAGTAAAGCAAAATTTCCTGTAGGAAAGGTACGTTAGTGGAGAAATGTGAAAACAAGCACTTTTGCCAGTGCTGTGATTCGAACCCACGTCTTCCCGTTCCGGAACCAGTTATTTTCCCGACTGAACAACACCGCCCTTTGCTTATTGCTACAACTTTTCGTTTTAGCTTTTGCGTCACCTCAGTGGTACGTCCCATGTACAGTATATCCCCCTTGAGGAAGGTGGAGGCACGAAATCGAAGATTTCGGGTCCGCCGCAAACCACGCTTGAAGGTGAGCTTACTGTAGAAGGAGGAATATTTTTTTTTATTAATTCCAGACGATGTGTGGAAGAAGCATCACACACATTGTTCTCGAACCGGTTCTACGTCAATTCGTCGCGTGCGTCAATTCGTCGACTGCGTCAATTCGTCGACTGCGACGATTCGTCGCGCGTCAATTCGTCGCCTACGTCAATTCGTCGCGCGTCAATTCGTCGACTGCGTCAATTCGTCGCGGACAAATTCGTCGACTACGTCAATTCGTCGACTACGTCAATTCGTCGCGTTTACAGATTTTGGTTACATACAAAACGAATGCAGGAAAACGTACGATTTCGAACGTCTTGCTCCATGATCAAATTTATAAAGTTTGGCCACGCAGACAGGATAGGAATATTACGTTTTTCTTTGGCACTAAAAATATTAGACGGTAAACGGTTTTTGGAACGGGGCAGGGCCCGGTTGGTCAGAGCCCCCCATATACAAAATTTTCGTAAAATCTACAGTTTTCAATTCAGAACCACCAAATCTGGTATACTATCTCGTGGTATTCTAACTTACACTGTAGACGGTTTTGGGAAGCGGTTGCAGAGAGGGGGGGGTTACAGCCCCCCCTACAGAATTGCCGTAAGATATAGTTTTCAATTTAGAACTACCAAATTTGGTATATTATCTCATAGCGCTCTAACTTAGACGGTAGACGGTTTTTGGAACGGGTCAGGGGCCCGGTTGGTCAGAGCCCCCCACACTACAGTTTTCAATTCAGAACCACCAAATCAGGTATCCTATCTCATAGTACTCTAACTTAGACGGTTGTCGGTTTTTGGAACGGGTCAAGGCCCGGGGAGTCAGAGCCCCCCTCCCCCCATACATACAAAGTTTTCGTAAAATCTAGTTTTCATTTCAGAACCATCAAATTTGGTATCATGAAACTAACTTAGACGCTAGACGGTTTTTGGAAGGGGTTGGAGCCCGCGGGGTCGGACCCCCCCTCTCATAAAAAATTTCGTAAAATCTACAGTTTTCATCTTAGAACCACCAAATTTGGTATACTATCTTATGGTACTCTAACTTAGTCGGCAGACCGTTTTCGGAACGGGTCAAGGCCCGGGGGTCAGAGCCCCCACATACAAAATTTTCTTAAAAACTACATTTCAAAATTGCCTTTATTCTTCAGTAAAATAACATTTCTATGTACATGACAATGGAATTCTGCCAATAAATACAGCGGTATATACATCAGCTGGAAAGTTCCAGTGAAACGTAAAACAAAATATTGTTAAAATCATAAAAAATATTTCGCCACGTAGGGCGAAGGAGAGGCAGACAATAAAGCACGAGCGATACAAACGAAAATGTTTACCTACAGTATTGTAGACAGGGCAAGACATGATTCTATACTATGCACAAATTCCAATTAAGCATTACTACCATACTAAAGATTAAACATTAGGTACTAATTCACAGAAATGCAACAGTGATGCTACATTCAAAATTTACAACATATGTACAGAAGTATTCAGTGACAAGGGGAAATAACGCTAAATGTACTCAGAAGGGCATCTTGTTGCATTAAATTATACACACAGTGACTAATATTTTAAAAAAATATTCAACATAATGAAGGGGACATTGCGTGGGCAGTAAACTGTGCAGAAGGAAGAATTATATACAACAACATAAAACCCAACATTATCGAAGAGAACATGGGAAACATATTGAGCTATCTTCAATGGCACATTAAAACAGAAAAATCACAAATAGCGAAGCACCAAAATTAATACGTAAAAACATGATTTGTTACAGTGAACGTGGGCGACAACAAAAATCCCACTTATAGGTTGAGATGTAACTGCAAATTGTGGATATGGAACCACCCAGCCGATTGGGCCCAAGTGGATTGAAAAACGCTATCGGTGTTTGTTGAGGCAGCACGAGAGTGCTCCATTTGGAGGCGAGTGGTTAACCGTGCTAGGAAGCGTCTCCGAATGATAGCACTTGCCTCCTGAGGAGGTGGAATAAGAGCGGGGAAGCGTTGTTGAAGATGGAAAGCATAGACAGTGAACTTCACAAGAAGAAAAATATAACGGCACACAGGAGGCAAGTGAGTAGGTGGATGCTTTGTTTGGAGTAGCCAAGCATATGCAAGAAATGGTAACGATCGAGCACAAATTCGATCAGCAAGACGAAATGCTGTGTTTAGGACTGGCAGGAGAACGGGGCAGAATAGGTATTGATGTTGGACGTCGCTGACTTCAGGGCAAAAGGAGCACTGCGGAGAGGTGAGAAGGGTCATGCGAAACAGTACTGATGGGGCTGGGAGACGAAGGTGAAGAAATTGCCAATGGACATTGAGTTCAAGAGGGGAGGAAAGGGGGAGGTAGATGCTGTCCAGATGGCGGGGAGAAGAGAAGGAGGAGCAGAATGAACAGAAAGTGGAAGTGCGGGAGGGGAAAGAAGAAGCCAATAAAGAGAAGAGGAGGAGAGAGAAGTAACTAGAACCGGGGAGCTACGAATGAGGAGAAAGAACGGTAGGGAAAGAGGAGCAGAGGGGACCGAGAAGAGACCATCAGGTGAAGCGAGGGGTGGAAAGAGGCTCCAAAGCGCTGTGCGAAGAAGAAGACATTCGTTAGCAAGAGTAATGGTTGGAGATAGAAACAGGGAAGAAAGAGGTCTCCAGGTTAGATCAGAAGTTACGAGAGAACGGACAGTTATCACACCAGAGCGGATCCAATGAGGAAAGTAAAAATAAGGGAGGTTAGGAGGGTGAATAAGAGAAGAGAAGAAGAGAGGTTCATCTAGGAGATCAAGAGTTGAAGAAGGAAATGAACGGAGAAGAGGAAGCGAACGAAAGAGAGAAAGGCCCTCTCGCAGGACAGGAGGGAGGTGGGACGGGAGAAGAGAGTATGCATCCATCTTCAGAAACAGTAGGAAGGTGAAAGATGGGTCACGGAAAGAAGCTAGAACATTCAAGGTAGTGGTAAGGGACGGAACAGTTGAAGTGGCAAGGCGAATGAAATGAATAATGCGATGAGTTTTATAAAGGAAAGCTGGATCAGGAAGCTGGATGCCACCCAAAGAGGCTGGCAGATGAAGCGTGGCAGGTTTAACCCAGTGATGTGAAGACCAGATGACGGAAGTTGAGAGGCGAGTGATGGTCATCATTTGTGACACGGGCACAACCGTCGACATCCAAGAGTATTCGCATAGAGAGATAAGTTGTCGACGAACAACGGCTGCTCGTTGACGGAACGATGTGAAAGGGCGGGCCTTACTCCAGTAGGCAGCAGTCCGTTGTATCCGGGGAAGAAGAGCAGTCCAGGTGGCAGATGCAGAAGCCAAGGGCAATCCGACATACGCACCGAGGATCTTCTGTGTAGTGGCTGTCCACTGCGCACCCCAAGGAGCATCAGTGCGGGCAGCCCATGCCCCGCACCATAAGCCAGTACTTTTAGTGGCATTCAGCGCTGCTCCAGATAATGCAACATACTGTTGATATACAGAATACAGGCGATCAAATTGAGATTCATCCCGGACGCAAAAGGTCACATCATCAGCATAGGCGGTGAAAATTATTCGATGATGACGAGTACTAGCCACTGTCGGCGGTAGGACATCCAGGAGTGATCTTCGGGCTGCTAACAGGAAAGGCTCAAAAGCGAGAGCGAATAGCTGGCCGGAGAGCGGACATCCTTGCCGGATGCCTCGCTTAAACGGAATTGGAGCGGTTAGAAATGTGGCCGCTCGAACATGGAAACTAGCTCCCTGATAAAGGGCCAAGAGTGCGGAAGAAAAGGTAGGAGGAAAGCCAAATTGTGAAAGGACAACAGAGAGATAAAAATGAGAAACGTTATCAAAAGCGGACTTTTGATCCAGATTGAGGAAGGCAAGAGGTTCACAAAAAGAGCGAGCGAGGAAGTGAAGATGAAGGAGAAGAGAAACGTTAGTGGAAATAGTCCGACCAGGCACAGTGTATGTTTGGTCAGGAGAAATAACGAAAGAGAGAACAGAATTAAGGCGACGGGATAAGAGTTTTGTATAGAACTTATAGTCAGTGTTTAGGATGGAGATAGGGCGCCAGTTTCCAAGATCCAAGAGGTCACCCTTCTTAGGAAGGAGGATGGTGTGTGCCAAAGTAAAGTCGGGCGGTAACGCAGGAGAGGAAAAAGCAGACGAGAAACACGCAGACAGAAAAGGCAGAAGGCACGGTAGAAAAGCACGATAAAAGGACAGAGGAAGGCCGTCAGGTCCAGGAGCGGCATGAGGATTGAGAGTAGCGAACGCCTCGCGGAGTTCGCGAAGAGAGAAAGGAGAGAGTAAAGAAGTAGATAAAGTAGAGGGGACCTGAGGAAGAGAGGAGAGAAGAGGAGAAGCTAATGAGGATGAAGACTGCGTTACCGCACTGTACTTGGCGATGAAATACTGTCTGGTGAAAGTGCATAGCTTCGATGGGTTCGAAGTGATGGAACCATCCTGGAGGCGAAGATGACGCAAAGATGTAGCAGAACGATGTTGAGATTCCAAGGCGGTTAAGTAATCGTGAGAATCAGCTGTAGGGGAGAGATGCAAGAAATGCATCCTGCAGGCTGCATCGGATGCGCGAGGAAGAAGCAAAGCATGGAGATCTGCCAGATAGCCGGGGTATTGCGGATCATCAAGAGAGAGCATCGACAATAGAGCACGTAGATTCGCAATTTTCATATCGCTCTCATTCCGAGAGGCATGGGAGTAGCGCCGTACAAAAAGGACCAAGTCATGTTTGACACTGAGCCACAGTTGCATCGCGTCGGACGTAGGATCAAGAAGGGGCTGACGACTTCGGAGGAACTCACGCACAGCAACACAAAATTGTTGATCATCCAGGAGCGAGTCCGGAAAAGTCCATACTCGTTGAGTCCTTGAAGGTGAAGGCGAAACACACACCGACAGACTGACAATACTGTGGTCTGAAGCGGCGGAAGGATGATGGGCAGCAGCTGCGATCGACGGGAGAAGAGCAGTCGAAACATAAAATTTATCCAACCGTGCTGCCGTAGTGCTGCCATGGATGGAAGAGCGCCAGGTAAAAGAGATTTCCGACGGGTGTAGATGCCGGAACGCATCAACCAATTGAAAATCATCAACTAGCTGGGAAATCTGTAATACACGTTGTCTGCGGTATTCTCCAACGGTTGAATTGCGGTCAAGGGCCGGCAACAACGTACAATTGAAATCTCCGCCGATGAGAATGTATTCAGACGGTGGGATGCATGACAGCTCTGTACGGAGTGTGGAGAGAAGATCAGGTAACAGACGTTCATCACAGGGGACATATATGTTAAAAACATGATAGGTCACGTTTTCAATGCAAAAGACAGCGACCTGGAGGTTGTCCACATGTAAGGCACGAATCACTGGCGTCGAAATCAGAGGGAGTAGGCGGTGATGGATCCCAAGTGCGAGGCCACCATTCCGTCCAACTCGATAAGCATGGTGAAAATCGTAGGGCCAAGCCCGCCAACGAGAGAACAAAGTGGTAGCAGAGCAATTGGTCTCTTGGAGCAAGAGAAGATCTGCGTGTAGAGGCGCCAAGTCCTCATACACTAGAGCATTTCTAGGAGAAGCAGAGAACCCTCTGCAGTTAAGTGTGACCACCTTGAATCGGTAGGTCCTTCCCAGGTCGACACGCACGTGCGCTGGAATCTGTTATTTTCTTCGCTTGCTTCTTCATTCTGTCAACACTAAATTTGAGATCGGGATAGGAAAGCACAAGATTTCGATACACAGATATCACACTAGAAACTTGGGTTAGAACAGTAGGAAGATCAAGCAAATGACGTGCAACAAACTGATTAAAGAATCTAGGATGTTTATGAGAGCATAATACTTCATATATTTTATGAAGAGAAAGCGGACCTACCGGTATATCCGCCTTCGCTTCAGCTAGGTATCGGAGAAAAGAATCTAGGGAAAGCACTGGGGGTGGAGTCTTAGAACCTGGAATCACAGCAGGGTGTCGACTTGTTCGTGGCGAAGTACGACGTTGAGAGGAGGAGCGGGAAGATGAGTCAACAGAACGACCTCTTGCAGCACCGATGCGAGGAGGGAGCGGAGTCTGCGGAGCACTCCAGGACTCCCGTCGAGCAGGCTTGCTGGTAGTCGTAGGGTCAGAGTGATTGCCAGAAGTGTCACTAGCAGTAGGGCAGTCCATGTCAGTAACTGTACTTGGAGTGTCTTCATCCGAAGGAAGATGAAGGTCAGCAGTCAGGTTAGCTGGAGCTGCAAGGTACGTGGGCGGAGCTGTCGGTACCAGATGAGGAAAGTCCTCTGTCAACAATTGTGGGGCAGGACCCCGTGGAGGAAGGCCCGATGGCAGAGCAGGTTGAAGTTCTGAAGACACCTCCTTAGAAACGGTAGGGGTGGACGACACAGGGCTGTCACGAGTGACGTTTGGTCCCGAAGACTGAGGTACAGCAGGGCGGCGGAAGCACTCACTACGTTGATGGCCATACGCCTTACAAGTCTGACAATGAAAGGAGGTTAAAACGTCGATGCGTCGGATTTGATCTCCACATTTTACAGTGAAGAGAGTAGGAAAAGACTTGATATGTTCATCCGAAGAGAATACTACTCGCGCAACTCGTCGGGCACTTTCAATCGAACGATCATCCTCGTCCTTTGGAGCAGCGGAGTGTGTGGTAATGTTACCCACAACACGACCGGATTGCATAAGAAAAGCACAAAGCATAGCATCTGTGACTTCAGGATGTACTACAGTTTTCAATTCAGAACCACCTAATCTGGTATACTATCTCATGGTACTCAAACTTAGACGCTAGACGGTTTTGGGAAGGGGTTGGAGCCGGGGGGTCAGACTCCCCCGAATAAAAACTTTTTCGTAAAATCTACAGTTTTCAATTTAGAACCACCAAATTTGGTATACTATCTCATGGTACTCTAACTTAGACGCTAGACGGTTTTTGGAAGTTGTTGGAGCCCGGGGGTCAGACACCCCCGAATAAATTTGTTTTGTAAAATCTACAGTTTTCAATTTAGAACCACCAACTTTGGTATACTATCTCATGGTACTCTAACTTAGACAGTAGACCGTTTTTGGAACGGATCAAGGCCCGGGGGTCAGAGCCCCCACATACAAAATTTTCTTAAAAACTGCAGTTTTCAATTCAGAACCACCAAATCTGGCATACTATCGCATGGTACTCTAACTTAGACGCTCGACGATTTTTTGAAGGGGTTGCAGCCCGGGGGTAAGGGCCCCCTCATAAAAATTCGCAAAATCTACAGTTTTCAATTTAGAACCACCAAGTTTGGTATACTATCTCATGGTACTCTAACTTAGACGCTAGACTGTTTTTGGAAGGGTTGGAGCCCGCGGGGTCGGAGCCCCCCCCATTAAAAATTTCGTAAAATCGACAGTTTTCATCTTAGAACCACCAAATTTGGTATACTATCTTATGGTACTCTAACTTAGACAGCAGACCGTTTTTGGAACGGGTCAAGACCCGGGGGGTGAGAGCCCCCCCACATACAAAATTTTCTTAAAAACTACAGTTTTCAATTCAGAACCACCTAATCTGGTATACTATCTCATGGTACTCTAACTTAGACGCTAGACGGTTTTTGGAAGGGGTTGGAGCCCGGGGGTCAGACCCCCCGAATAAACAGTTTTTCGTAAAATCTACAGTTTTCAATTTAGAACCACCAAATTTGGCATACTATCTCATGGTACTCTAACTTAGACGCTAGACGGTTTTGGGAAGGGGTTGGAACCCCGGGGTGAGAGCCCCTCCCCTCCTCATAAAAATTTCGTAAAATCTACAGTTTTCAATTTAGGACAACCAGATTTGGTATACTACTTATGGTTATCTAACTTAGACGGTAGACGGTTTTTGGAAGGGGTCGGGGCCCGGGTCAAGGTAGCCCCATGCAAAATTTTCGTAAAAAGTTCCGTTTTTTACTCTTAAGAATACCCTATTTACGTTCTAAGGCGCTCTTTGACCCTTTGAGGGCCTTGCACCATAAACCATCAACCAACCAACCAACTAACTAACCTACGGTCTAAGTTAGGGACTGTAGATAACAATAAAGTGCAAAAATATGCGTTTAATGGTGTATTAAAAACACAAATCTATATAGTTTAGCTTTCACTACCAACGAACGGCTTATCAGAAAGAAATATAATGTAATGTAAACAGAGAGTTCCAGATATTCAAAATTCAAAACGGTAAGAAAAAGATGATCAATGCCAATGTGAAGTCGTATGCATGCGACATCACATAGGTACATTGCATTTCTGTGTCGCGGGATTCACAGAAGCACACGCCAGATGTACGGCAGTTCTATAGATGTCTCCTAGAAGGTAAGTATTCCCATTCCTTTGATGATCAATGCCAATGTGAAGTCGTATGCATGCGACATCACATAGGTACATTGCATTTCTGTGTCGCGGGATTCACAGAAGCACACGCCAGATGTACGGCAGTTCTGTAGATGTCTCCTAGAAGGTAAGTATTCCCATTCCTTTTTCTTTCTTTTTTGTTTCGCAAAATTAAATTAACTAAATCAAAAAATTTAAAATAAGTTTACTGGAAAATTGCAGGAATATCTTTTTCATTCATTAACTTTCACCCGCTGAACTTGGTGATTCCACAAATAGTAATATTTACCTGGCAAATAACTGGTATCCCTGCTAGTACAAATTATATTAATGATTTATTTGCGTCCAGTTCAATCTAGTATGTCCATAAGAGCGTTAGGGGCCGTATGAAAAATACATTTCAACGTGTGCCGCTACGGCGGCGGAGTGATCTAGGCGCTGGCTTCTGACCACTTGTCGAGAAGGATCCTGGTTCAAATCCCGGTGAATCATGGACGTTGTTCTTGACTTCTGGCACTGGCTGTCCCCCTTCCCAGGAACCAGTGGCCCAAAATTGGGAATGTCCGACTGCTTATAGCCCACTGAATTGATCACGGTGGTCGTTAACCCCCCCAAGATTGCGACGTGTCCATTGCTATTTGTTGTGGACCGTACAAAAAGTATGTTTTTGATATCAAGGTGTCCACTTCCATGTAGGCTGGCCATAAAATGTTAGGAGACCGTACAAAATTGCACTTTTGTTTTCACCTTGTCAGCGCTTCGGTATATGGTTGAAGTATACGTATATATAGTTGGGCCATTTCAGCACGTAGTTTGGTTTATATAGAAAATAAAGATGTTACATTTTTACTCAGCTACAACACATTAATCCCGAAGGCTATTTGTTGAAATCTTTAATCCGCCGTGCTCATATTCACAACGTTAACATAACATGTCAAGTTATTAATGTTGCAGTTTTACCCTGTCACAAAACTTTAGTTACAAGACCTTAGGCGTAAACTTTTTAGGAATTTTTAGTCCGACGTATTCATAAGGTTTCGATAACATGCCAAGGTTATGGTACTGCGTTTTGACTGAGGCACAAAAATTAATAAACAGGCCTTAAGCCCTTTTATCAGTTTTCAATCAACCGTGCTCATATACATAAAATTTTCAGAGAAAGTCAAGTTTACTGTGTTGCGCATTTACTCGAGTACAAAACTATAAACAGCCATTAACTTTCACCCGCTGAACTTGGTGATTCCTCAATTCATCCATTAACAAGTCTTTTAAGTGATTGTATGCTATGGTCATATTTATAATGTTTGATGACAAGTCAGGTTAATGATGTTGCACTTATTAAAGACTTAAAAAGGTGTAGAGGCTAGTAATTATTATTTGAAGTCTAAATAAAAGCTCATTTTTAACATGACTCGTCATGAAATCCTTGTGAATATGGCATTTATTTTATTTTGTACATTTTACAAAGCGTATGCATTTTTTTTTTTTTTGGCATTTGTTTTAATTTTGTGTTGTACTTGTTACATAGCGTTTCGCATTTTTGTAATGCTTGTGACTTGTGATTGCATTTTGAATTTTTATTTGTTTCACATTTTGGATTGCATTTTGAATTTTTATATGTTTCACATTTTGGATTACTTTTTGACATTTTATGTTTTTGACATGCTATTTTGAAAATTTTGTCTTTTTTAATTTTGCGTTGGTTTTACATTCTTGCATCTTCGGCCGAATTACATTCTTGAAAAATTCAAATACAAGTTAGTAAAAGGTATAATTCAATTAGTGAGAAATACCAGCACATTTTAGTAAAGGGTAGAATTATATGAAATTCCTCTTAAAATGTCCAGCATGTTAACATTGTCTCTGTGCACCAAAGAAGTTCGAATTCCTTTTTATCTTGCCAGCGTTTCTCTTCTGGGTGGATTTGTTGGAATCTGTGCTATCACTCTTTCGATTTTAGCCATAGTTGTTCTCTGCTCTTTCGCAATTTCACTGATTATTTCGTACAGTCACAGTTTTTTCTCTCCCAGAATTGTATTCCAGCGTCTGTCTAATCTTTCAAGTTCGTTTTGTGTTCTGGGAAAGCCAAATAAATTTTTTTCACTAACTGACCAAATTGTTGGCGGGAACAGCGGAGGGCTTCTGCTTGGATTGTTTCTTCTGCTTCCACAAAATTTTCCAAGAACATAATTTTCCTCAAACCACTGAACTACAGAATCTGCATATTCTAGTAAAATTGATTTCACAAAATGAAATGCCCAAAACATTAAAAAAACTGCAACCACACGAAACAAAATACCCAAAACATGGTAAGAAATTCTGTTGAAAGCACAATGAAGGTATACGATAGGAGAAATATATGTTTTTAAAACTTAATACAAGTGTCAAAACTGAAATAAAAAGAAAGAAAAAAGAAATATTCCAAATTTCATTGTTACTTTAGATATTTTGACCTGTTGACATTTCGTAAATTGTACTTGCACTCGGTCAAAAAATATTACTTACAAGAACTCTTTAGTAACTTTTAATCGCTGTGGTCGTATTTATAAGGTTTGCATAACAAATCAAGTTAATAATGTTGCGCTTTCACTTAGGCACCAAATGCTAATTATTGGCGGCTAGGCCTAGGCCTTTTAAATAATTTTTGATAAGCGTAACACTCTTAAATTGATTTGTCATGCAAACCTCATATAATCACAGCATTATAAAAATTACTGTAAATGCATATGCCTAGGTCTCGGGCGTAGCTATTAATGCTTTGTGCTCGAGTAACATTTAAACAGAATTCATTTTATTTTCTATGAAAACTACATAAATATCAGCTCGGAGGACTGAAAACTATCAAAAATCTCTAGGCCTAGGGTCTGCTTAATAGTTCCAACCTCAGAAAAGCGCATTGCAAAAATCTTGGACTTCTATGAAAACATTATGAAAATTAGCACGGCACACTGAAAATTGCTAAACAGGCCCAGTCCTAGGGTTTTCTAATTATTGTTTTGTACCTGACTAAAAGTGTAACATTATCTTTAGTTCTTACTAGCAGGGGTACCCGGTATTTCCCAGGTAAATATTACTATTTCTAAAATCACCAAGTTCAGCGGGTGAAAGTTAATGAATGAAAAAGCTATTTCCGTAAATTTCCAGGAAACTTATTTTAAATATTTTGATTTAGTTAATTTAATTATACGAAGCAAAAAGAATTTACATTATTTACAGTACATTGTATTTCTGCCTGATAAGGCAACCGTTGGTGGTGAAAGCTAACGTTTATTAATTTGTGTTTTTAATACATCATGAACCGGATATTTTTTCACTTTATTGTTATCTACGGCCTCTAACCTAGACCGTAGGTGCGGTAATGGAGTGCTGTATTGGGATGCAGTTCTTAAGAGTAAAAATTGTAATTTTTACGAAAATTTTGAATGGGCCCCCTTCACACCGGGCACCGACCCTTTCCGTCTGCGGTCTAAGTTACAATACAATGAGGGAGTGTACTAAATTTGGTCGTTCTAAATTCGAAACTGTAGGTTTTACAAAAATTGGCATGGGGGAGGCTCTGAACCCCTGTCTCCAACCGTTTCCAAAAATCGCCTGCATTCTCAGTTAGAGTACCATGACATAGTATACCAAATTTGGTGGTTTTAAATTGAAAACTGTAGATTTTACGAAAATTTTTATGGGGAGGGCTCTGACCCCGTGCCTGACCCGTTCCCAAAACCGTCTACCATCTAAGTTAGAGTACCATGAGATAGTATACCAAATTTGGTTGTTCCAAATTGAAAACTGTAGATTTTACGAAAATTTTGTATGGGGGAACGATCTAACCCCGGCCCCCAACCCGTTCCGAAAATCGTCTACAGTCTAAGTTAGAGTACCATGATATGGTATACCAAATTTGGTGGTTCTAAATTGAAAACTATAGATTTCAAGAAATTCTATATGGGGGGGGGGGCTCTGAACCCCGGGCTCCGACCCTTTCCAAAAAACCATCTACCGTCTAAGTTAGAGAACCATGAGATAATATACCAAATTTGGTCGTTCTAAATTGAAAACTAGTTTTTACGAAAAAATTTTATGGGGGGGGGGGCTCTTACCCCGTGCCCGACCCGTTCCAAAAACCCTCTACCGTCTAAGTCAGAGTACCATAAGATAGTATACCAAATTTGGTGGTACTAAGTTGAAAACGGTATATTTTACGAAAATTCTTTGGGGGGAGGGGGGTGCTCTTACCGCCCGGGCCCCGATCCGTTCCAAAAACCGTCTCCCGTCTAAGTTACAGTTTCATGATACCAAATTTGGTGGTTCTAATGTGAAAACTATAGATTTTACGAAAATTTTGTATGTGGGGGCTCTTACCCCTCGCGCCTTGACTTATTCCAAAAACCGTCTAGCGTTTAAGTTAGAGTACCATGAGATAGTATACCAAATTTGGTGGTTCTAACTTGAAAACTGTAGATTTTACGAAAATTTTGTCGGGGAGGGCATTCTAACCCCCGGGCCCCGACCCGTTCCAAAAACCGTCTACCGTCTAAGTTAGAGTGCCATTATATAGTATACCGAGTTTGGTGGTTCTAAATTGAAAACTAGATTTTACGAAATTTCGTATGAGGGGGAGCCTCTGAACCCAGGGCTCCGACCCTTTCCAAAAACCGTCTACAGTCTAAGTTAGAATACAATGAGATAGTATTCCAAATTTGGTGGTTCTAAATTGAAAACTGTAGGTTTTACGGAAATTTAAAATTTTGTACGGGGAAGGGGAGTACGGTTTGCTCCGACCCCCGAGCCCCGACCCGTTTCAAAAACCGTCTCCCGCTAAGTTAGAGTTTCATGACACAAAATTTGGTGGTTCTGAATTGAAAAATAAAAATTTTAAGAAAATTTTGTATGTGGGAGGGGTCTTACCCCCGGGCCTTGATCCGTTCCAAAAACCTTCTACCGTCTAAGTTAGAGTACCATGAGATAGTATACAAAATTTGGTGGTTCTAAATTGAAAACTATAGATTTTACGAAAGTTTGTGTGTAGGGGGGGGTAACCACCCTTGCCCCGACCCGTTCTGAAAACCGTCTACCGTTTAATTTAGAACACCATTATATAGTATACCCAATTTGGTAGCTCTAAATTGAAAACTTTAGTTTTTACGAAAAAATTTATGTGCGGGGGGTCTCTGACCCCGTGCCCGACCCGTTCCAAAAACCGTCTACCGTCTAAGTTAGAGTACCATGAGAGAGTATGCCAAATTTGGTGGTTCTAAATTGAAAACTGTAGATTTTACGCGGCATTTTATGGGAGGGGGGGGGGCTCTTACTCCCGGGCTCCAACCCCTTCCAAAAACCGTCTAGCGTCTAATTTAGAGTTTCATGATACCAAATTTGATGGTTCTGAAATGAAAACTAGATTTTACGAAAATTTTGTATGTGGGGGCTGTGACCCCGGGCCTTGACCCGTTCCAAAAACGGTCTGCAGTCTAAGTTAGAGTACCATAAGATAGTATACCAAATTTGGTGGTTCTAAGATGAAAACTGTAGATTTTACGAAATTTTTATGAGGGGGGCCCGACCCCGCGGGCTCCAACCCCTTTCAAAAACCGTCTAGCGTCTAAGTTAGAGTACCATGAGATAGTATACCAAATTTGGTGGTTCTAAATTGAAAACTGTAGATTTTAGGAAAAAGTTTTATTCGGGGGTCTGACCCCCGGGCTCCAACCCCTTCCAAAAACCGTCTAGCGTCTAAGTTAGAGTACCATAAGTTATTGTATACCAGATTAAGTGGTTCTGAATTGAAAACTGTAGTTTTTAAGAAAATTTTGTATGTGGTGGGCTCTGACCCCCGGGCCTTGACCCGTTCCAAAAACGGTCTGCCGACTAAGTTAGAGTACCATAAGATAGTATACCAAATTTGGTGGTTCTACGATGAAAACTGTAGATTTTACGAATTTTTTATGAGAGGGGGGATGCTCCGACCCCGTGGGCTCCAACCCCTTCCAAAAACCGTCTAGCGTCTAATTTAGAGTTTCATGATACCCAAATTTGATGGTTCTGAAATGAAAACTAGATTTTACGAAAATTTTGTATGTGGGGGGCTCTGACCCCCGGGCCTTGACCCGTTCCAAAAACGGTCTGCCGTCTAAGTTAGAGTACCATAAGATAGTATACCAAATTTGGTGGTTCTAAGATGAAAACTGTAGATTTTACGAAATTTTTATGAGGGGGCGACCCCGCGGGCTCCAACCCCTTCCAAAAACCGTCTAGCGTCTAAGTTAGAGTACCATGAGATAGTATACCAAATTTGGTGGTTCTAAATTGAAAACTGTAGATTTTACGAAAAAGTTTTTATTCGGGGGGAGTCTGACCCCCCGGCTCCAACCCCTTCCCAAAACCGTCTAGCGTCTAAGTTAGAGTACCATGAGATAGTATACCAGATTAGGTGGTTCTGAATTGAAAACTGTAGTTTTTAAGAAAATTTTGTATGTGGGGGCTCTGACCCCCTGGGCCTTGACCCGTTCCAAAAACGGTCTGCAGTCTAAGTTAGAGTACCATAAGATAGTATACCAAATTTGGTGGTTCTAAGATGAAAACTGTAGATTTTACGAAATTTTTATGAGGGGGGGGCCGACCCCGCGGTCTCCAACCCCTTTCAAAAACCGTCTAGCGTCTAAGTTAGAGTACCATGAGATAGTATACCAAATTTGGTGGTTCTAAATTGAAAACTGTAGATTTTACGAAAAAGTTTTTTTTCGGGGGGGTCTGACCCCCGGGCTCCAACCCTTTCAAAAACCGTCTAGCGTCTAAGTTAGAGTACCATAAGATAGTATACCAAATTTGGTGGTTCTAAGATGAAAATTGTAGATTTTACGAAATTTTTTATGAGAGGGGGGGTCCGACCCCGCGGGCTCCAACCCCTTCCAAAAACCGTCTAGCGTCTAAGTTAGAGTTTCATTATACCAAATTTGATGGTTCTGAAATGAAAACTAGATTTTACGAAAATTTTGTATGTATGGGGGGAGGGGGGGGGGGGCTACGACTCCCGGGCCTTGACCCGTTCCAAAAACAGACAACCGTCTAAGTTAGAGTACTATGAAATAGGATACCTGATTTGGTGGTTCTGAATTGAAAACTGTATTGTTTTACGTTTCACTGGAACTTTCCAGCTGATGTATATACCGCTGTATTTATTGGCAGAATTCCATTGTCATGTACATAGAAATGTTATTTTACAGAAGAATAAAGGCAATTTTGAAATGTAGTGTGGGGGGCTCTGACCAACCGGGCCCCTGACCCGTTCCAAAAACCGTCTACCGTCTAAGTTAGAGCGCTATGAGATAATATACCAAATTTGGTAGTTCTAAATTGAAAACTATATCTTACGGCAATTCTGTAGGGGGGCTGTAACCTTCCCCCTCCTCTCTGCAACCGCTTCCCAAAACCGTCTACAGTCTAAGTTAGAATACCACGAGATAGTATACCAGATTTGGTGGTTCTGAATTGAAAACTGTAGATTTTACGAAAATTTTGTATATGGGTGGCTGTGACCAACCGGGCCCTGCCCCGTTCCAAAAACCGTTTACCGTCTAATATTTTTAGTGCCAAAGAAAAACGTAATATTCCTATCCTGTCTGCGTGTCCAAATTTTATAAATTTGATCAGGGAGCAAGACGTTCGAAATCGTACGTTTTCCTGAATTCGTTTTGTATGTAACCAAAATCTGTAAACGCGACGAATTGACGTAGTCGACGAATTGACGTAGTCGACGAATTTGTCCGCGACGAATTGACGCGCGACGAATCGTCGTGGTCGACGAATTGACGCGCGACGAATTGACGCATGCGACGAATTGACGCGCGACGAATTGTCGTAGTCGACGAATTGACGCGCGACGAATTGACGCAGGCGACGAATTGACGTAGTCGACGAATTGACGCACGCGACGAATTGTCGGGACACCTCTCGAACCTCACGGCCAGGAGATTCATTTTTACGTTTGAGCGCCAATGCGAAAATAAGGCCCTTTTTTGCCGGTGGTGGATTCGAAGTCATGTCTCCTCGCTCCGGATCCAGTTATTCTCCCGACCGAACCACACCGACCTTGACTTATCGCTGCAGCTTGCCACTTTGATTTTTGCGTCACCTCAGTGGTACGCCATGGACACTTTTAAGACACTTGCTGAATTTTTTTTTTTTTTTTTTATTTTTTTTTGGAGGTTTAACGACCACCGTGAGCAACTCAATGGGCTATAAGCAGTCGCCCGTCCCTAATTTAGGGTCACTGGTTCCAGGGAAGGGAGAGAGCCAGTGCCGTAAGACAAACACAACATCCATGCCTGACCGGGATTCGAACCCGGACCCCGTTCGGACGAATGATCAGAGGCCAACGCCTTAGACCACTGCGCCACCGGGGCGGCCTTGCTGACTTCAACAAACTGTACGGATCTTTATAAAAAAAATGTATCATTCCATGAGCACACCTACAGAAAGTGCGACAACCATGCATACATGTACGTAGATAGCAATGTACCCGAATGGTAACACTGTGCAGCCTGAAAACGTATGAGCACATTACAGCTGTTCTATCTCATAATTCAAATTGGCGATTAGTGATATACATTAGTGGCCAAAATTGTGGAAACCTTTTGGAAAAAGTGTATTTTTGAGGTTTGACGGCTCATACCACCACTTTGTTTTGAAGTAATATCATAAAATTATATAACAATGGAAAGATAATTTCATCAAGAATGTAATGCAACAAAGTTTGTACAAATATCTGTATTTTATGAAAAGTCATAGCCAAATAACCAGAAAAAGGAAGCACAACTTGCTTAGGTTGATATGAAGTAGCTTTCCTTCATTTGAATGTAGCCAATGTGCATGAGTGTTTAGAGAGCCAACCAGGTGTCATCTTGTTTTGGCAATGAGCCAATCAGATCACAGTAGGATTCAGCTATTGATGTCATATATAGGAACTGAGAGGAGGACAATTGTCAGTGTGCTATGTGATTGCTATCAAGTGGGCTGGTTTATGTGTGTGTGTGTGTGTGTGTGTGTGTGTGTGTGTTCTTTCATTTAGTGAGCTTGTAAAACGTAATAAAATTAAAGAAATGGCGCAAAGAGTTGACTGGTCACCCAGAAAGCGATGTAAAAATAGTACTATTAAGTGAACAAGGCTTCAGTTATGAAGAAATTAGAAGAAAAATTAGTGGAAACTTAACCAAAGGTGGCATTTCTGAATTTTTGAAGAGGTATAAGGAGACTCAGTCACTAAAAAACCAGACTGGTAAAGGCAAAAAAAAGTGCACAACAGCAAGTGATGATAGAAGAATTAAGAGACTGTGCCTACGTGACAGAAGAAAATCATCTGGGTATATACAAGATGAAATGGCACAATGCAATGTGAAGCTGAGTGCAAGGACTGTTCGGCGAAGACTGCAGGAATTTGGTCTAAAAGCTAGAATTCCACGAAAAAAGCCATTTTATCTCTCAAACAAAGGTTGAAAAGATTAAACTGGGTTAAAACTCATGTAAACTGGACAGCGGAACAATGTGACAGTGTTATTTGGAGTGATGATATAAAAATCTCCCTGTTTGGTAGTGATGGCATAAAATACGTAAGGAGAAGAATCGGAGAAGATTTGCATGCTCATTGCATTACATGTACCGTGAAACACCCAGTTAGTGTTATGATCGGGGGTTGTATGACATCAAAAGGTGTGGGCAGAATTTGCGTGATTAGTGGGAATATAAATGGCCAAATATACATTAGTGAAATACTTGAGCCCAAACTGAAGCCTTCCGCAGGTGATCTTTTCCAAGATAATGAAGCATCTATATTTCAGCAGGATTTAGCTCCATGTCATGTTGCTGCTTGTGCAAAAAGTGGTTTCAAGATAATCATATTCCACTGCTGGAATGGCCTGGGAATAGCCCAGACCTTAACCCCATCGAAAATCTATGGAGCTGACTAAAGAAACTTGTTAGTCAGAAGCAACCCAGCAATTAAACCCAATTAATAGAAACAATAATTCAATCTTGGTTTCACATTATAACAGCTGCAGAACTAAAAATCTTGGTTCACTCCATGGAAATGTGTTGTAAGGCCGTAATTAACGCTAAAGGTTACCCAACTAAGTATTAACTGACATGGTGAGAATTTTTGTATATCTAATTTTTTCTATGTTTAACTTTTCTTCTTTATAACTGCTGTTCTAATACAAAATCCTTCATAAAAGTTATTGCATTACATTCTTGATGAAATTATCTTGCCGTTGATATGTAATTTTATGGTATTACTCCAAACAAATGTGGTGTTATGAGCCATCAAACCTCAAAAATACACTATTTCCAAAAGGTTTCCATAATTTTGGCCACTACTGTATGGTTTTGTGTGACAAAGAATGTTTCGCCCCTCTGCTATCCGTCGATGGCTTATTTAAGTTCTTGAAGTTCGTGTAACTATGCTTCCATATGTTGATGAATGGTGGCTGTTGGGAGTATGTTAACCGACTGCAATGGCAGTGGATGCCCCAACAGCTTCTGAGCGGAAGTCAATGAGCACAAATCAAAGAAATGAAATCTTGCATCCAGCGATTTTTACCCATTTTTCCATTATTGAAAGATTATCCGAAAGGATTTCACTTCGCCAGAAATGAGAAACTGAGGGTTGCTGTTCTCTAGCAAAAGGGAGAAGAATTTTATGTAGAGGGAATAAAAAGCTCATAACCCGTAGCTACGTGTTCCTCGAATGCCTTTCGTGAGTATGTTGAAAAATAGTGTATGAATGGGCGTTTTACCTTTTTGCACATCTTATTCAAAGCATTCGGTTCTGTTTTTATTCTATTTTTTCCTCTCAATATTAGGCCAGGACATCCTATGGGGTACCACTACAAGTTTACATAACCTCAAGCGCAAGGAAGTTTCTATGCCAGGGATGTGTGCAGCTGGGGTGAAATGAATGAATGGTTTTGGAGACGATTTTAGAAAGTGGGTGTCTGACCCCAGGTCTTAGATAGTTTTTCGAATTTGGAAGATAGGAGACTTGGGCTAGGGTGTCCTCCAAGAAAGGCTCATGGAACTGGGCTAGAGAAAGCTAAAAGCAGATGATTTTATTTCTAAGAAGGTCCAATAACCCGGGCCTGCCATTGGGGTTCATTGGATGGTTCCAAACCCCGAGGAGTATTCCTCGAGCTATGCCCTGGGTGGTTACGGCCGTGAGCTTCGTTACGGCCCGTTGGGGCGGCGCATTGTTCTACTGAAACAGATCATCTATCGCAGGATGTGCTAAGACCATGAAAGCTTGTAGGCAGTAATGTATTCAGGCATCTTCTCGGGGGTACTTAGCCCCCCTCCTTTCGAAAATCCATGAAAGCACCCACGTAGTTTTTTGGGTGATTTCCCCTTATATATAGTCTGCTTGTTTTCGTTTATAACTGAATATTTGGAGAAATTAATTTAAAAAAACTTAAGAAACTTATAGAATATGTAATAATAATAATAAAAAACATCCACATGAACTTCAATCTGAAATTTCTATCATCCTTCAATAAAACATTAAACAGTCCTCGCTGAAGGGGTAATTTTTCAGCACTGACAACTCGGACTACTTCCGCAATAAAAACCAAATTCCACAGAGTAGAGATGTTTGAACTGCAATACATCATCATATTTTGGAAACTGGCATTCAGCTTTATTTAAGTCTTATGGATGCCGACTTTCCATGTATATGCTTTACACTCAGTGTGGTTAACGTGACGTTAGTGCTTCCAAGCTTCAATACAACAAAATATTTGCTACCTAATTCTTAACAATAGCAAATTATTAGAAATCGTTCCCATAATTTTTTTCCTGGCGGTGGGTGCTTTACACTTTGTGACAAAAAAAGAAAAAAAAAAAAGACATCGAGGTACCTCAAACTGGCATCCAAACGGTTAGCTAGTTGTTTTTTTCACTACTATGTGCTAATCTAAATAAATCTAAAGGGGATGAACTAAGTCACAAGGGAATGGTTTAAACCATACGTTTTCAGGTAACACTGTAATGATTCCTTAATAATCAGAAACACGCTGTAGTAAGGCGAGGACATATTTACCACTCTTAATGTTTTGAGGGGAGGGATTTTGCCCTGCACAGCGTTATCTTACTAGCATCCTCAATATAAACCACCCCATGGTGAAATCCGTGGTGCATTACTGAATTAAAGCAAAGGTATAACATTTTTAATCACTTGTATGTGTAGATTTCTTGGATTTCGCAATTGCCATATACGAGCATGAGAAAATTTTTATACTCAATGTACAATTTTTACATGTATTAATGTATATATAAATGATAAAATTGTGATTATATATATATAATCAGCCAATAAGTTTCAGCCTCCTCAAAATTTGTAATCCCCCACCCTACCCCTCCGAAAAAACTCGGAATGCAACGCTGCTTGTAGGCGATCAGCCAGCACATGCTGGTAGCGCGCAGCGGCTAAGGACCTTTCTTCCAGACACACTAAGGGACATAAGCGCCCCATGAGAATGATCCCGAAACCATCACAGAGCCACCACCGCCTTGGAAAGAGCCGACCTGACTCAACGGGGACCTGGCCTCATGCTGTCGACGCCACACCCGCACCCTCCCGTCAGCTCGGTGCAGCTGAAAACCAAATTCATCTGACCACAAGAGGAAGCACCACTCTGCAGAGGTTCAGTTTTGATGTTGAGGGCACAAGGCGAGGCGTAATGTTCGATCATGAACAATCAACAGTAGCACACGAGTAGGGCGTCGGCTCCCGTAGCTCAAGGTATGTGGCGTGCCCCGTACGGTTTGCTCGCTGACGCTGCTTGGGATTCCGACATTTAACATGGATGTGATTTGCGCTGTCGTTACCAAGCGGTCGGTTTGTACGAGCCTGGATTGTCTGCGTCGACCCACTAATCAATGGCTTGTGATCGGCCACCGGTTGTTCTCTGGGAGGTGGTACATCCTTCGATGGCATACTCGCGGTATATCCTTGATACAATTGCCCTCGAGAACCCAAGGGTTCTTACCACTTGGGTGATAGAATGACCCATCTCGCTTGCTGCGACAGTGTGTCCATGATCAAAGTTGCTCAGATCACCACGTTTACCCATGTTCGTCGATTGTGATATACTGTTGGAAAGCCCTGCTGTCCCCCTGTTTATCGCGTGCGTTTGGTTTGGGTCTGTTCCACTCTGTGCGAGGGATGCCCATGTCAACTGCCCATCACCCCTATCTTTAAGGTTATCTAGTGAGTGCACAATATATACATACTAGAAGATCTGACAACAAAAGTAGTAGGCGAAGTTAACTGAAGATAACTGTAATTCGTGCTGTAGGTAACATTAAAAACACAAGGCAACTGAACTTGATGCATGATTATAAAACTTCCAACCACTAATGACAAGTTGAAAACCGTCGTCAGTTGCTAAAAGCATTTATTGATGGTAAAAGTGAAAGTTTATTCATGGTAAAAGTAATGATTTTAATGTTTCACTTTTATCATCAATAAATGCTTTTCAGATCATAGAGCAGACCATATGTAGAGGATTTTAAGAAGGGAGTGTCTGACCCCAGTTCTTAAACAACCCTTAGAAATAGGAAGCTAGGAGATTTGGGCTAGAGTGCCCGATAGGAAAGTCACACGGAAGCGAGGTAGAAGACGCCCTTATTTACTACAGGGGCCAGTACCCGTGGTCCGACGACTTAAAGTGCCCATCTGACGCACGGTGGATATTTAGTGGTTCGAGCGTTCGTACCTGCCCGGGATCGAAGCTGAGGTTCACAAGTGGCAGTCACGAACGCTGAACACTTGGCCTTCCGCTGCCTATAAATGATTTTAGCAACTGACGACGGTTTTAAACTTGTCATTAGTGGTTGGAAGTTTTATAATCGTGCATCAAGTTCAGCTGCCTTGTGCTTTTAATGTTAAAAGTAGTAGGCATCTCCGAAGTTAAGAGAAAAATTACCAAGGCCTTTATGGAAACAGCGACAAAAATACTTCGTACTAAGAATAATAACCACATGAGGAAATATTAGAACGATAATAAACCCCATGTGAAATAAAGAAAATGTAACTTCCAAACAGTTATATATATATATATATATATTAGAACAATATAAGAATGCGAAAAAAGTATCGTTGAAGACATAAGAAAATTTAACTGCGAACTTGTGAGAAATGCAACTGAAAACAACCGAAGTCTGAAGAAAGACAGTCCTCTCAGTAATGGAAGAAAATAGAGTATGGCATTCAGAAGTAAAGGTGGTACAAAAACAAGAAGCTGAGGCGAAATTTTGAGAAGAGTTGAAGAGTTCTTTACTAAACTATATAAAAGGGTTAATATTGGGTTGATGCATAAGTTTATGCCGTTTTTTTCACCGCACTACGTCTGGATAGGTCTGCAATGTCATTCTTGAAGAAACGGGCAGGTTTTGCTGAGAAGAAATCAAGGAAATTTCTGGAGATCAACATCATTGTTGAACGTTCTGCCACGGAGTGCATTCGACAGAGATCGGAACAGGTGATAGTTTGAAGGGGCGACATCTGGGTAATAGGGCGGATGTAAAAGGATCTCCCATTTCATGTCGTGAATGGCCATTTTGGGCATGTTTGCACTGTGAGGGCGTGCGTTATCATGTTGGAGAAGTACACCATGGCGCCGATGTGGCCGTTTCTATAGAATTGCTCCCTCCACACCGCGGAGTTACTCACAATAGAGTGCAGCATTGATGGTCCGATTCACTGGCAGCATTTCCCAGTGAATAATGATTTCCATGTCCCACCAGACACACAACATGATCTTCGCAGGATGAAGGTCATGTTTTGGACGTGGTGTAGGCGTCTTGTTTGGGCTTAACCATTCCCTCCGATGCCTGAAATTCACGTACAGGCACCATTTTTCATCTCCAGTAACAATACGTGACAGAAAGGGTTTGTGTTGCTGATAACATTCGCGATAACGGGCGAGCAAGGAACCAGATATGGCAACACGCTGATTCATGTTGTCCTGTGTGAGAGTGTGAGGCACCCAAGATCCAAATTTCTGGACCTTTCCCATACGTTCCAGGTGTCGCACCACTGTGGCCTGATCACAGTCTATCTCAGGGGGCCAATTCGCGTGTGTTTTGACGCGAATCCAAGTGGATGAGATGGTTCAAACGGTCCTCATCAAAGTGAGATGGACGACCTGAGCTTGGAGAGTCGTTGAGGTCCAAATTGTTACTTCGGAACCGCTCAAACCATTTACGGGCTGTCCTCGGAGCAATAGCATCCTCCCCAGACACAGCACAAATTTGTCGAGTATCCTCGGCGACTGTGGATCCCTTGTTAAACTCGTAGATGAGCAAATGTTGGAAATGTTCATTCCTCTCTGCTTGACACTCCATACTTCCGGACCTGAAAACCAATAAAACCATTAGCTACAATCACACAACGCAATATAATTTAAATACACGGTATTACTGGCTACATTTTGATATACAACTGGCCATCTGCACAGTCACTACTGAGCTGGGAAACACTCGGGAAATAAAACGGCATGAACTTATGCATCAACCTAATACATCGACATGGGGGCCCATATAGGGGGCAAGAGGGGCTCTTGCCCTCCCCTGGTAATCTGACCATTCTCTTTCTGTTCTTGGAAGGTACAAAGGAGATTTTCGTGATAACACTAATTTTGATTGTTAATTTTTCTGTTGACCTTCTGGATGCAAATATGCGTCATAAAAACAGGAAAATCGTTGGTAATTTCCAGTTGAAAAAACGGAAATTTACGGTAGAAAGTAACAACGAAACTTTCCATTGCATTTTGGAGTGCAGAATACACACGTACAGTATGGAAATGCAGGAAATGTGAAGAAATGAAAATTATATCATCATCTGCAGTAGCCATTCAGTGCTGGACAAAGATCTCCCGAAGGTTTTTTTCCAGCACTTTGTATTGTGGGTACCTCTTTTTTCTTGATGATAGATTGAGTGGTCACTGGGATGATGTGGCGCATGGGATAAAAGTAGAATTTCCTTATTGTACCAACAAACTGTCTAATTTTATTTATCCATCTCTTTTCTGTAGTGTTTTTTTTGGGGGGGGGGGGGTTCTTCTGATTTCCAATTGAATTATTGTGTAGTGAGAGAGGTAAAAAGATAGCAAAAAAAAAAAAAAAAAGAAAAAAAAAAAAAAAGAAAGAAGGCATAGTAGAAGTTTTTATATGGCGTTTATATATATGCTATTTGTAGTTGCAATTTCTGTTTGCCCTTCCTGAAAATTAGGCTATGGGCACCCATGTACATATATTACAGACATAAAAAATATATGCAGGCTTTCAAGTACCTCCAATTCTACCGACAGAAGTTGCCCATGCAATAAGAATATGAAACGGAGTGGAGCTCCAAGGGAAGACGGAATTACCATGGACATTGTACAGGAAGCCAATGAATAAATAGAAACTACGCTAGCCCAAGTTTCACTACATGCCTCAACGAAGGGTAAATTCCTGATGACTGGAACAATGCTACAGTAATCCGGCTACATAAAAGAAGGGACCTTGAGGATCTCAGGTACTACAGACCCACCGGTCTGCTATCCGTTATTTACAAACTTTTCACTAAGATAATTACCACATCCCTTGAAGGAAACACTGGACACGGATTAACCAAAAGAACAAGCTGAATTCATGAGTGGCTACAGTACTACAGACGATATTCACATGCTGAGAGAACTATTTGAAAGACCAAATGAATACGAACTCCACTATGTATGGCTTTTATTGATTATGAAAAGACTTGATTTCCTGAAACCATCAACAGTTATATTACCTTTGAAACCCTGCGGTGCCGCCCCGGTAGCGCAGTGGTCTAAGCGCTGGCTTATAGTCATTCGTCCGTGAGTGGTCCGGGTTCGAGTCCCTGTGGGGCATGGATGTTGTGTTTGTCTTACGACACTGGTTCTCTTCCTTCCCTAGAACCAGTGACCCTAAATTAGGGACGGGCGACTGCTTATAGCCCATTGAGTTGCGCACGGTGGTCGTTAAACCTTCAATCAAAAAAAAAAAAAAAATCCTGCGCAATTGATGATACATATGTTAATATTATTAATAATATCTATGAAAATGTGACTGTTCGAGGGTACAGCACGTATAAAAATTGGAAAGGAAGTGAGACAAGGTGACACCGTATCTCCCAAGCTCTTCAATGCCATATTTCAAATTGCCTTTCAATAATTTAACTAGGAATACAAGGGGATAAAGATTAATGCAGATTATTTAACGCACCTTCGTTTTGTTGATGACATAGTCATTTCTTCAAGTAGCCCCTCAGAGCTGCAAAGCAGCATCCGGGAACTTGCTGACAAGTGTGAAAAAGTGGGATTACAGAAAATAAAATCAATGTACAATGCTTTTACAAGAGCTGATGATTTAGAATTTGATGGAGCAGATGAAGAAGTAACTAATGCCTACATTTACCTTGGGCAAGATACCAAACAACGGTTATGTCCAAGAAGAAATGAATAGAAATATAAAACTTGACTGGTGGGTATTTGGAAGAAACAGTATAATTTCCAAGAGCCATTAACCGTCATGACTTAAAAGTAGAGTGTTTAAACAATGCATGGTTCTAGTTCTTACTTATGGATCAGAGACTTGAATCTGAACTGAAAAGACATAGAGAAGCTGTAGAAAAGTCAAAGAAGCAGCATAGAGAGCTGCATGCAGGGTATAACCAAGAAAAAACGAAACGGAACTCGTGGATCAGGAAAATAACAAGAGTGGATTACATTATTATGAAAGTAAGGACCTTCAAGTGGCAATGGGGGCTGAACATATTCTACCACAGTTGGAAAACTGAAATTTGGCATTGGATATGAAGGGGCACGAAAAGACCCAGAAGAAGGCCACATGAAAGAGCCGTAGATGAAATTCAAAAGCATGCCGAAGTAACATGGAAGAGAATCGTTCAAGGCAGGAGTTGTGGAAAAGACTGGGGGAGGTGGGGGGCGTCATTTAGCAGTAGATTGAGAATGGGATATGGTGATGACACGCTATTTCTGATTGCTTTCTTTTGTAGTTTTTCAATTTCCCATGAGATCTGGGTTTCAAAAGTGGCACAACCCCTTGATTTGTGAAGCTACGTAAAACAATAAGTTTCTATTATACTACAGAGCATATGCACATATTTTTAGAGCGATTTTTCAGCAATATTATTGATGGATAAAATACAATTATTTATTTCTTAAATGTTCTATCTGATAGCCCTTTCTCTGCACAATGAACCTATATCTAGATTTGCAAGATAACAGGGCATTTCTTTAAATTGGTTGTGGAATTTTATTCCACTCCTCTTTCACTGCTTTCCATAATCCAATTATTATTTTTCTGCGTTTAGAAAGCGCTTTTTTTTAGCAGGCAGAGCTGCCATTGCATTATTATCAAGCTGGGTCCTAGGGACCCACAGATTTTTAAAAAGGGGCTACTTTGTAAGATATTCTGGGTCCTTCGAAAAAACAAAAGAATCAAGAGAGAATGTATATTTATACTTACATAAGCAAATGAAAAATAAATGTAATGTACATTGTTTGACACTTTAATTTATGCTCTTTGACAACAATCTTTAAAAAAAATCAAGTATTGACAGAATTAAATTTTATCATTTTCAGCTAAATTACTAAATTTTATCATTTTCAGCTAAATTACTAAATTTTATCATAATGGAAGTACCCAAAGACGCATTTTAAGTCGGCTCAGAACACCAGAGCGACTGTTATTTTTCAAAACACAGGAATTGTGTGTTGACTACCTTTGAACAGTTCTGACTTTTAACGAACAATCATTGAACTAGACGTACAACTTTTAATAAAGTATAATCGTTCAGTGTTCTCATGAAATGTAAATTTGTTTGTTTTTCATGTTTTAAATTTCATCTATTCCAATATTGATTAAGTGAGCTGAAAGATTTAATAAGTTAATCAGGACATTTGTATATTTACATTTAACCTTATATTGTGTACTTACATAAGCTTGAGGGATGGTGCCTTTCTGGCTGTTTTTGTTCTTTCCCTAATCCTCATGAATTTGACTTTTGCCAAATGGCATGTCAAAAAAAATACAAATTAAATGTGGGGTCCCAAAGGATGCATAGAATTTGTAATTATGGGTCCTTTTTTGTTGTTTTTGGGTAATTTACGTGTTACAGCGCTGCCAATGTCAGTAAAACTACATAGCATAGGCGTAACTACTGAACCCCCTTCCAGATTTTCAGAGTCGGGATCCTCATATGTATATACATAATGTATGTATGTGTGATTGGACTCCCCCAGTATTTAAAACATGTTTACGCCACTGCTACAAACAGTAGTACAGAATGCATAATTGTTTCTCAGATGAAAATGAATTGACAGTATGGGATAATTTACTTCTTACTCATTATAAGCAAGTTCAGTGGTATTTGTATTTTGACCATTTCGTTAGACTGAGTTGCATCCTAGTGATGACCGCATTCAAAATCTTTATATAAATGTACATCGATCAGCCACAACATTAAAACTACCTTATGGCAACTGTATTCCTTGGGGGAGATGGTGCCTTTCAACAAGACTGCTCCATGCCACACTGCATTGAAAGTCCTGGAATGGTTCCAAGAACATAACGAGAAATTCCCTTTAATGCCACGGCCCCCAAATTTGCCAGACATGAATCAACGAGGAATTCTCTATACTTGCCATGGCCCCCAATCCTATTGAACATTTATCGTTTCAGTTGGAGGAAGGAGTACCAGCAGCATCACCTCAACCACCATTTACAGGAATTGGGATCTTCTGTTGCAGTTATGATACCAAGAGAGACCTGTGAACAACTCGTTGAGTCTATATCTCATCAGGTGAGAGGTGGACATACATTATATTAGGTAGGTGATTTTAATGTTTTGGCTGATCGGTGTATATATTACACTGTACTTTATAGAGTTTGTACAAATTATGAACACAAAAAATTCAAATAACAAACGCACATTATAGATAAGGAAAAACATTAACACATCTAATTTTGCAAAAATAAGAGGGAAAAATACACTGCTGGACAATTGCTAAGGACGGATCATAAACGGCTATATAGCGCATAAAAAAGTAAGTGTGGTTGGATGCCAAGTGAAATAAAATAATCTCAGAATGCCAGGACATTACAAGAAAGACAATTTATTGTGCTCTGAAATCCAGAAGGCTTTAGAACGTGTTCAAGGGACAAACAGGCCATTTTGTGCAGAATACGTAAACGTGAAAAAAATGCAATTACCGTCCGCAGGCGTTCCGGCGTAAGATGTCAATACGAGATATGGCCACCATGGAGGGCGATGCAAGATTCCACACGTCGTGTCATGCTTTGCACAACATTATCAAGCAGCTGTTGGGGTAATTTATCCCATTCCTCTGTCAGTGCACGGATGAGGGTGTCCTTGTTTATTGGAGGGCATTGGAGACCAGCAAGGCTCCTCCCTAAAGCATCCCACACATTTTCAATGGGATTCAGATCTGGAGAACGTGCTGGCCGTACGAGGCGTTGAATATCCTCGCTCTCAACACACTCCTGGACAGCAACTGTTCGATGACATGTTGCGTTGTCGTCCATGAAAATGAATCTATCACCGACAGCACCACGGAACATGCAAACATGAGGTAGCAGAACATCATTAATGTATCGTTGGCCAGTCATAGTCCCAGTTGGAAGCACATAGAGGGACGTACGGCCATTGATCATGATGCCAGCCCATACCATGACACTACATGTCGGATATCGGTCCCTTTCCTGTATGTTTGCTGGACTATATGCAGTACCACTATCACGCCAGATCAGTTGTCGTCGACAAGCAGACGATAGACTGTATCTACTCTCATCTGAGAAGAGGACAGCAGACCAGTTGTTATCAGTCCAATTGCGATGTTGATGGCACCATTGCAAACGGGCGGTACGGTGACGTCTGGACAATGGGATGCACACAAAAGGACGGCGGACGTATAGTCCTCCTTCATGCAAACGTCTGGCGACAGTTTTTCGGGAGATCCGCTTGCTAGTAGCAGCCATAAACTGATTTGCTACCTCACTAGCTGTGCTGCGCCTGTGTCTTTTTGTTGATAGCACTATGTACCGATCTTCTGCAGGTGTCGTACTGCGAACACGACCTCCCCCGTGACGTTTGCTACACTCTCCATTTGTTTGAAATGATTTCCAAAGCCTTGAAACAACACTGTGGCCGACGTCGAACTCCCTGGCAACATCTGTTATTTTTCGCCCTTCTTCAACCTTGCCAATAATACGGCCACGCGTAAAATCATCTAGGTGGTGTCGGGAAGACATACTGAAAATTGCAAGTTCGTCAATTGATTCTTTCCCTTTCAACTTTGCGTTTGAACAACAACGGTCAATACGCGACAAATCCTTTATATCTCTTATCAGCGCTGTGACGTCACGAACAAGTTCGGCAATCCAAAATTTGCATACGCACAACACGTCTTACTGTATCCCGCACTTATGCTAATTTCCACATTTTCCTGTCTTCCATTTTATGGTTGCTATCGTTGCTATTGTCATCCATCCTTAGCAATTGTCCGGCAGTGTATAACTCAACAGCTTTGATTGAGTAGTTGAAAGAGTGAACTGTTTCTATATGCATAATGTGCATGTTAGCTTATTTTGATTGAGAGAGGGCTTAAGCCCAGGCAAATTGGGAGCGTGAAGCCCTAATTAGACCAAAAAATTAATTATTAAACAATTATTAAAAAACGGTCATTAAACCAAATCTAAAAAAACTGTGGTTTAACATTTTTGTAAAAAAATGGTCTATGCACCGTATGTATTTAAGGGGCTTTGTCATGTTTTTTCTTAAAAATACGGTTTATCTACCGTGATAAATTTTTGGTTGATCTACCGTGTTAGGCCACATTTTCTGGTAGTTTGACCGTTTTTTTATTTCCCGGTCATTAGACTGTTAATGAACATTACGGTATGGAACTGTAAAATTACGGTTTATTGACTGGCCACTCAGCTGCCGGTGTATCTACCGTAATTTGACCTTGCAATTTTTTACAGTGATACAATGGTCCATGGCTGACACAACAGGATACTTTGAAGGAATATGTGCAAGTGGTATAGACTTTTTTTTTTTTTTTTTTTTTATTGGAGGTTTAACGACCACCGTGAGCAACTCAATGGGCTATAAGTAGTCGCGGTATAGACTTGATAACAGTCTTTTTTTTTTTTTTCAAGAAATAGAGTAGTAGATTTGGATGTACGACTGGTAGCCTTATCCAGATGTTCTACTCTCTGAAGGCTCTGTGGATAAAGAAATGATATTTCATCTTTAAATATAGGAGTTAAAGCATTATTTTGGTAATATGTAAAATTGATTTTAACATTCTTTTCAACTTTTCTTAACCTTAATTTCCCATTGTACGAGAAACCAGCAATAGTCACGAATCCTTTACAGAAAGTTTCTTTAGATCCTTGGAACCAAGCTCGTAAGTCTCTTTCTGCTCTTTTGCGATAATAAATCGACCTTTTTTTGTTGCAGTCGTTCAGATAGATCCATACTTCATCAATAGTCACAATGAATTTCCATCTGTCTCCGGCTGAGTGATTTTCTTTCTTTTTTTTTTTGATTGGAGGTTTAACGACCACCGTGAGCAACTCAATGGGCTATAAGCAGTCGCCCGTCCCTAATTTAGGGTCACTGGTTCCAGGAAAGGGAGAGAGCCAGTGCCGTAAGACAAATACAACATCCATGCCTCACCAGGATTCGAACCCGGACCCCTTTCGGACGAATGATCAGAGGCCATCGCTTAGACCACTGCGCCACCGGGGCGGCTGAGTGATTTTCATAAAGAAGTCTGCACCGTGTTCTGCGTTCAGCCTCGTGCCCAGACAAAAGGCGGTGAATATTGTTTTCTGGTTCATTTCAGATTCAAATCTTTGTTTATTTCCTTGTTTACAGTTGATACCGAGACTTTCAACGACTTAGCGATTGCTCTTCTTTTGAAATAGCCGTAAAAGTGCGTACCTTCTTTAGATATTCATTAGGCGTTTTTTTTTTTTTTTTTTTCCTGTTAGCAGCAAAGCTTCATGATTTCTTACTCTGTTATTAATAATATTGCTTACTTTACATTTAGAAATGCTGTTCCATGATTTTTACAGCGTTTTTTAATTACAGTATACGAATATTTCTTTTCGTAAAGAGCAAAAACATAACTGTTGTTTATTCCACAGCTTGTTTATCTGCGCCATTTTCTTAGAGAACGATATTCTTTGGTGTTCATATAACACGCTGCTACCAGTTTCAATTCTTCGAACTTCTTTTATTTTCTGTAATTTCTTATCAAAAACGTTCTAAAAATGTGAGAGCATCCTCGATAGAGAGGTAGGAAAAATATTTTTAATGAAGCTAAGTACTGCACACTATTTCTTCTCCTTCGCCCTTTATTCTTACCAACCGTACTGCCGGAGGACGATTTATTCTAATTTGCTTATAGGAAAAGGGATATTGTCCTTAAGATGCACTTTCGCCCCTATTAAGGTCAATGTTGTGAAGCTTATAAAACCTTTCATGTGGTAAACTGTGTAACAACATATATTTATTAGCTACGTACAAGTTTTTGTGTATTTATTCATACATTTAAATATATAATTCCAGCTACCAGGATGGCATTAGCCATTAAAAATACAAAGAACAGAGTAAGTGAAATTTACAAGTGAATCGTTTAAATGCCAAGAAGTTATTTTCTGCCCCCTCCCCTTCCCCCCAAGAGAAACGTTGCAAAGATTTGTATTTTAATACAAAAGTCTCTGTTATTAATAATATTGAATGCATTTAGTTTCAGTATTCTCACACCTGATATTTTGCAACATTTCTTATTCCTAATTTACTAGAAAAGAAAATTTCAAGGCAATAACTTTTGAAAAAGCAAAATACATTTCTGAAATAATTCTGTACTGCCAGAAAGTTGTAGCACTCGATGAATTCTGCTTGAAGTATACAAATTGAACAACTGTTTTTGAATTTCTAAAAATTTGGAAGCATAGAAATGCTATTTTTGTTCACTAGTGTCATAATGATTTTCATTTATCTATATTTGTTCAAAGAGAATAGAAGAGATTCTTTCAAAACGTAACTGAAGCATACTAAGAGAGTGAAATCAGGGTGATAAACGAAGAGAAACTAAGTGTAAAAATGCAGGTGTAACATTGAAAAGATAAATTTCTTTAAAGTCATAGTTATGGGAAAGTACTTTGCAGTTTGGCGAATTCCAGTGAAATCTCCGTAATGTACAGTGTGATTTTATAAGATCTTATTAGTTTATTTATTTTACACATGATGCATGGAATAATACACTGCCGCACAATTGCTAAGGACGGATGACAATAGCAACGATAGCAACCATAAAATGGAAGGCAGGAAAATGTGGAAATTAGCATAAGTGCGGGATACAGTAAGACGTGTTGTGCGTATGCAAATTTTGGATTGCCGAACTTGTTCGTGACGTCATAGCGCTGATAAGAGACATAAGGGATTTGACGCGTATTGACCGTTGTTGTTCAAACGCAAAGTTGAAAGCGAAAGAATCAATTGACGAACTTGCAATTTTCAGTATGTCTTCCCGACATCACCTAGAAGATTTTACGCGTGGCCGTATTATTAGCAAGATTGAAGAAGGGCGAAAAATAACAGATGTTGCCAGGGAGTTCGACGTCAGCCACAGTGTTGCTTCAAGGCTTTGGAAATCATTTCAAACAAATGGAGAATGTAGCAAACGTCACGGGGAGGTCGTGTTCGCAGCACGCAACCTGCAGAAGATCGGTACATAGTGCTATCAACAAAAAGACACAGGCGCAGCACAGCTAGTGAGGTAGCAAATCAGTTTATGGCTGCTACTGGCAAGCGGATCTCCCGAAAAACTGTCGCCAGACGTTTGCATGAAGGAGGACTATACGCCCGCCGTCCTGTTGTGTGCATCCCATTGTACAGACGTCACCGTACCGCCCGTTTGCAATGGTGCCATCAACATCGCAATTGGACTGATAACGACTGGTCTGCTGTCCTCTTCTCAGATGAGAGTAGATACAGTCTATCGTCTGATTGTCGACGACAACTGATCTGGCGTGATAGTGGTACTGCATATTGTCCAGCGAACATACAGGAAAGGGACCGATATCCGACATGTAGTGTCATGGTATGGGCTGGCATCATGATCAATGGCCGTACGCCCCTCTATGTGCTTCCAACTGGGACTATGACTGACCAACGATACATTAATGATGTTCTGCTACCTCATGTTCGCATGTTCCGTGGTGCTGTCGGTGATAGATTCATTTTCATGGACGACAACGCAACATGTCATCGAACAGTCGCTGTCCAGGAGTGTCTTGAAAGCAAGGATATTCAACGCCTCGTATGGCTAGCACGTTCTCCAAATCTGAATCCCATTTAAAATGTGTCGAATGCTTTGGGGAGGAGTCTTGCTGGTCGCCAATGCCCTCCAATAAACAAGGACGCCCTCATCCGTGCACTGACAGAGGAATGTGATAAATTACCCCAACAGCTGCTTGATAATGTTGTGCAAAGCATGACACGACGTGTGGAATCTTGCATCGCCCTCCATGGTGGCCATATCCCGTATTGACATCTTACGCCGGAACGCCTGCGGACGGTAATTGTATTTTTTCACGTTTACGTATTCTGCACAAAATGGCCTGTTTGTCCCTTGGACACGTTCCAAAGCCTTTTGGATTTCAGAGCACAATAAATTGTCTTTCTTGTAATGTCCTGGCATTCTGACATTATTTTATTTCACTTGGCATCCAACCACACTTCTTACTTTTTATGCGCTATATAGCCGTTTATGATCCGTCCTTAGCAATTGTCCAGCAGTGTTTCAGCGAAGCTTTCTTCTGGAATAAAGATACCCTCCAAGAGAGCTACATTTAAATGCAAAATAATTAAAAGTGTCATGAAATGGAAGAAAAATATATTTGCCTAAGTACTTACCTATGCAGTTGTAAACGATTCCTCTTCTTATGCTCCTTTTAAAGAAACAGCTGCAACCATCACAACAGTAGACACCGTAATGTTTTCCGTACGACTTATCGCCACACACCCGGCACGGCACTGGCACAGGCAAAGTGCGCCCTAAGAATATTAAAAGACATTTCAGTAGTCAGCGTCTGTCTTACCTTTCCTAGAAAAACAAAGATAATTTTAAGGGAAGAAAAACTATTTCTTGAGAAAGGAAATCAAGGACCATAAGAAAAAGAAGAGAAACTCAAAGTAAGTAAGAACCTAAAAGAAAATAAGGAAGAAAGTGAAGCGAAAACCAATTGAAAAAAGGTAGTGAGAACCAAAATAAGAGATTCAGCGGGGTAAATAGAGAAAAAAAAAGGAGGAAGAACAAATGAGAAACTAAGATGCAAATATAGAGGAAAACGTGAAAAAGACAGTGTGAGAGAAAATATCACTGAAATGGAAACATACAGAAGGAAAAAGAAAGGAAGTACACGAAACTATAAGAAAAAATACAGAAAAGGCAGAGAAAGAAATAAAATGAAAGAATAAGAAAGAGATTGAATGGAATAGTAAGAGATACAATTAAAGAAAATGTATAGGCGAAATAGCAATACATAAAGTCAGTGAAGTTGATACGGAAAAAGAAAACAAAAGACAGGAAAAAAGAAAGGTAAGGGGATTACGATATATCAAACATAGGCTAATAGTCGAAAAACAGAGAGAAAGAAAGAGGATAATGAGAAAAAGGGAATAGTAAATGTTAAGCAGTAAAGGACCAATGTAAACACAAAAATATAACAAGGAAAGAAGAAAGGAAAAATGTAGGACGATATGTAAAAAATAACAATGACAGACAGAGAAAGAAAATAAAAACATTAATGAAGGGGAAACTGTAGAGTAAAACGTGAAAAGAGTGTGAATAGTAAAAAAAAAGTACAACTGTGTTTGGGCATATTTGCGGAATGAACGATGAAGGAAAAATCAAGATATTATTTGACATGACGGACGAAAAGAGAAGAAGAGGCTGACTCCATAGAGAGCGGATCGATAACAATGAAATGATGAGGGTCTACAAAAGCCAAATCGCATTGTACTGAATAAAGATAGATGGAAAGATTTGGCAAAGAAGGCATCATAAACCAACGGGCGATGACTTCATGGTTATAGTTGAGGATCATAGGCGCACTCACGGAGGGGTCTTGGGGGCTTAAGCCCCCTCCAAGGAGATTAAGAGCGACGTACCTCACAAATTAAACATTCAAAAATATTATTTTATATGTTCAAAAAATTACATAGTGTCTTCTATTACATGGTGTCTTCTTCCCAAAGCCCCACAGAGATAATACATACTGTATATATAATGGACGTTCCCTATCTTCTGATTCAAGGCTTCTTGAATTGGAAAAGGAACTACAAAAGATCAAGTGGGACATCGTCGGGCTAAGTGAGGTAAGGAGAAAAGAAGAAGATATCTTTGAATTGAAAAGTGGACATCTCTTCTACTATCGTGGGACAGATACTGGCAAAACTAGTGGTGTTGGATATATAATAAACAAGAAACTGAAGGATAAAGTTGCAGAAGTTGAAAGTTCCTCTGACAGAGCTGCACGACTCGTTATCCAACTCTCGAGAAGATACCAGGCTCAGATTATTCAAACTTATGCACCCACCACAATTCATCCTGAAGAAGAAATTGAAGAATTTTATGAGGAAATTCGCCATCTAAATAATAAAGGTAAGCAGCACTTGAAGATAATTATGGGAGATTTCAATGCAAAAGTAGAGCAACAGCAACAGAATGAAACTTCAGTAGGTAAATTCGGTCACAGCAACAGAAACCAGCGTGGAAATACTCTCGTAGAGTTTTCAGAGGCCGAAGGGTTTGGCATCATGAACTCCTTTTTCAAGAAAAAGCCACACAGGAAATGGACATGGAGACATCCAAATGGGACAACAGGTGAAATTGGTTTTATTATGTGTAACAAAAAATTCGTCATAGAAGACTGCAGTGTGCTAAACAAGTTCAACACAGGTAGTGACCATAGATTGGTGAGATGTAAGATGCATCTCAACACTAAACTCGAACGCGGCAAGCTCATAAGATAAACAAAATATATTGACAAAACCAACCTTAAAAAACACCATAATACCTTCAAATTGGAACTGAAGAACAGATTCTCCGCTTTAGAAGGCCTAACATAGGAAGAAGTGGATATTTCTGATGTTAACAGAAAAGTAACCAAAGCTCTTATGGAAACAGCAAATTAGCTGGGTCTAAGAACAAGTCGCGTGTAAACAAATTATCAGGAAAAACCAAAATGTTGATGCAAAAAAGAAGAGAGATGAGGACAACTAAAGAAGATGTGACTTCCAAAGTGGAATATACAAAGTTATGCAAGACAGTACGAAAAAGTATCACTGAAGACGTAAGGAAATTCAATTGTGAACTAGTGAGGAAAGCAATTGAAAACAACAAAAGCCTAAAGATAGCAAAGGGACACCTCAGGAAGGGAAGTGAAACAGATTATGGCACTGAGAAAAGAAGATGGTTCTGTAACAAGAAATAGAGGCGAAATTTTGACAAGAGTGAAAGATTTCTACTCCAAATTATATGAAAGGGATGATACATGTATTCCAGACATCATGAAAGGTATCAGTACCAGGATTCTTCCAGTCCTCCCAGCAGAAGTTGCACATGCAATCAAGAACAAGAAGCGGGGAAAAGCTCCAGGAGAAGATGGAATTACTGTAGACATCATACAAGAAGCAAGTGGAGAAATTGAAACAGTACTCGCCCAAGTTTTCACTCGATGCCTTAATGAAGGGAAAATTCCTGAGGATTGGAACAACGCTACAATGATCCTGCTACATAAAAAAGTTAACATTGAGGATCTCAGGAACTACAGACCTATCAGCTTCCTATCAGTGGTTTATAAAATCTTCACTAAAGTTCTTTCACACCGCTTGAAGGTAACACTGGACATGGCTCAACCGAGAGAACAAGCTGGATTCAGGAGTAGCTACAGCACTATAGATCATATCCACGTACCGAGAGAACTAATTGAAAGAGCGAGGAAATATGAACTTCCATTGTGCATGGCTTTTATCAATTATGAAAAGGCCTTTGATTCGGTGAAACCGTCAGCAGTTACAATGGCTTTGAAATCCTTCAGTATTGAAGATGCATACATTAATATTATTAATAACATCTATGAAAATGCAAGTGCAAAGATTCGGCTGTTTGAAAATAAAACACACATAAAAATTGGAAAGGGAGTGAGACAAGGTGACACCGTTTATTCCAAGCTCTTCAATGCCAAATTGGAAAATGTCTTTCAATCACTGAACTGGGAAAACAAAGGGATAAAGATTAATGGAGATTAAATAACTCACCTTAGTTTTGCTGATGACGTAGTCATTTTTGCAACTACCCATCAGAGCTGCAGAGTATGATCCAGGAACTTGCTGACAAGAGTAAAGAAGTGGGATTAAAAATGAACTTTCAGAAGACAAAAGTGATGTACAATGCTTTTACAAGAAATGAAGATTTATCGATTGATGTAGAAAAGCTGGAGATAACAGATACGTAAGTTTTTCTTGAACAGAAGATATCAAGTGAGGGTCACATTGATGAAGAAATTAATCGGCGTATAAAACTTGCCTGGAGAGCTTTTGGAAGAAACAGCATAATTTTCAAGAGCAATATGCCATTATGTCTTAAAAGAAAAGTGTTTGATCAATGCATCCTTCCAGTGCTTACGTATGGTGCAGAGACGTGGACCTTAACTAAAAGAGACATAAAAAGGTTGCAGACAACTCAAAAAAGCATGGAGAGGTGCATGCTTGGTGTAACCAGGAGAGATAAGAAGAGGAACTCGTGGATCCGAAAAATGACAAGAGTGGAAGACATCATGATCAGAGTAAAATCCCTGAAATGGCAATGGGCTGGACATACTGCCAGAAGGACAGATAAGAAGAGGAACTCGTGGATCCGAAAAATGACAAGAGTGGAAGACATCATGATCAGAGTAAAATCCCTGAAATGGCAATGGGCTGGACATACTGCCAGAAGGACAGACAATCGATGGACAGCCAAAATTTTAGATTGGATTCCAGGGGACAGGAAAAGACCCAGAAGAAGACCACATGGGAGATGGATGGATGACATTCGAAAGTACGCGGGAGTAACATGGAGGAGACTGGCACAAGACAGACCGTTGTGGAAGAGGCTTGGTGAAACCTTCGTCCAGCAGTGGATTGATAATGGTTGACAATGATGATGATGATGATATATATAGTATTATTAATAACATCTATGAAAATGCAAATGCAAATATTCGGCTATTTGAGAATAAGCACCCATAAAAATTGGATAGGGGGTGAGACAAGGTGACACTATATCTCTCAAACTCTTTAATGCCACATTGCAAAATGTCTTTCAATCACTGAACTGGGAAAACAAAGGGATAAAGATTAATGCAGATTATCTTATAACGAAGTAAATTTCTCAGTCATTTCTGTCCACGCCAGGATTCGAACCCGGATCCCCTCATTCCGGAATAAGTTGCTCTACCAATTGAGCTACGCGGACTGGTATTCTGATTCCTATCTGCTGTTACAGTGGACACCCCCCCCCTCCCAACCTAAAACCTGAAGAAAACTCTAAAATTTGTCCGCCATGTCGCGTATGGTATGAGGCAGCTAGGAATCACAGTTCGGCAGGCTCACATGTTCTTTTACAGTTCAGTTTTTTTTTATTTATTTCTCATTTACGTTGTTTTTTTCTTTCGGATGTTCTCTAAAATTAATTAACAAAATTGCGGGATAATTAGGAAGTCGCTCCAATGCTCTTGAAGGCAAGAAACGCAATATTTTTGCCATTTTGAATTGTTTCTACCTGTGGGAAAAGGTAGCACTCAATGGTTGCTCTGGAAATTGATAAGAGCAAAGCGATAGGCCCAGAAGAGGACTTCTGGATTTCTTGAGGAGGGACCGATGTTACGACCCACCCCCGCCATTAATTTAGTAATTAATGGTCGTGGTTGATGTGTGAAATTAATTAAGTATTAATTATGTTCGAGGCTTGATTGGAGTTTAAAAGTGTAAACAGCAAATAAAGTTTTATCTGGGGGTTTGGAAAGAAAAGGAGGCGAAGAATTCTCTCTCTGGCTGGGTGGTCTCAGAATAGCTCTGTTAGGTCATAAATATCAGGGCGCAGCTGACGGGCAGCCTATGCAACACGGAAAGGGAAAGAGGAATACGTATCGAATGAGCCACTTGAGTAGGAATGAATGAAGATAGGGGACGAAAGGTTTAGCGAATAATCGTAAATTCGTCGATTGTTTGGGGCATTTTCGAGAACAATTGCTCTCTGTGTGGTCCGTGCAGAAAAATAAGAGTTCGCGCTTGGCATGAACATAAGGAAGAAAGTTAGTTGTCTGTACGCTCTCCGATGTGAACGGCTGGATGCCTTGGATCTGCAAAAAATGAATTGGGAAAATGAAGCAGCAAACCTCCCCGCATTTGGTAAGAAATGGAGACAACTCGAGGCAGCTGGAGATGCCAGTTTGCCATAAAGACAGCAGAATGCCTAAATCCGCGTGATAACGAAGAAATTTCTAGGCTGGAGCGTAATGGAAATCAGCGACTGTTTGGACTAATGAAAGCCAAGTTACAGGCAAATTAAGAAGTCTGCGAGTGGACAGTGGTCATTCCAATGAGAAGCGAAGCCAAGCAAAGTCGGGTTCGGATGCCAACCACTGCAGTGTGGAATCGTCACCCCCATTCATCCCCTACTGTGGAGGAAGTGAAGAGATGCGCTTGTCTTACGGGGAGAAGCGAGGCCCCATGTGTGCGTGTGTGTGGTCACGTAAGCAGCGAAGCCACTACGTGTAAGTGCGACGGGATAAAAACATGGCGAAAGAAAAATATGAGCGTAAGAGCGGTGGCTTCGATACCTAACAAATATACAGGTGAAATGTTGAGTTGCCGATATACGCTTAAGGTAAAAGCACGTCTGATTTCGCTCGGCCGAGAAAATTAATCTCAGGGCTAGCGGTCGCAACTCGATAAAAAATGGAAACAAAACCTGCGAGTGGCATATTTGAACTGCGTACTCAGGCAGGGTAGATGGTTTGCTAACGGAAAGGAACTGACTGAATTGGGAATGAACGGTCAAAAAGGACGGAAGGTAGCGACGGACGGAATCAACTATAGCAGCAGCGGAATTGAATGTGTCCCACTCTCCCAGCAGTCGACGTTCACAATTATTTCTTCACGACAACAAAAATCATTTCCCAGGAACACAGAAAATCAATCTTGGAAACCGCAACATCAGATGTGAGAGGGCCTATTTTGCTTAACGGCCACCTTCAAATCGTCACGAGAATAGATCAGTGTGCACTCTAAGCATTGCAACAAAGTGCGGCGTGATATTACCATTTTTAATTGTGTGCTTCATTTACATCAAGCGTCAAAGTGAAGTGATGAATCATCGGTGCTGCCACATGGTGCAAGTGTCTGTGTGTGTGTGCGCGTTTTTTTGTCGTGTGATATTATGTGATGCACAACGGATTTGCACAGCAAAGTCACGTAACTGTAAGTAGATGAATATTTCCTTTTTCTTTCTTCGCACATCTGCGAACTTGTGCCATCCCGACACCCAAAGCTGCATGGACATAGATGCAGTAATGCTGAGTGACTGAACCTCAGAGGAAATACCTGCACATACAGATTTCAATTTCTTACCGGGCCCATTTCCTGATTATTTTTTTTACATGAATAAGGGAGAAGGTGCGGCCACAAATTCCGCTGGGCGGGACAGTTTCTTTTAACTTTGGTTCAGGACCAACGTCAGCGGGGCAGGGTTCTGCATGTGCATGCTTATTAGATTTAGTTAATTAACTTTGGCAGTATTTCGCACCTATAATCTTATACCGCAAATTAACGTGCTTGTGTATTTTGTGTCGCGAGTATTTTTAATGTGATCGTTTGCATATAATTTTTTTTTCATTCTCTAAGCAATTGTATATGAATATCACCTGCAGCTCTATTTAGTGTGTTAAAGAGTAGTATCTCTTGTTCAGATAGTCCGGTGGAGACTCAGACGGCTTGCGTCTTCCGACAGTAAAGTGTGACACCGTATGCTGCCCACATATGAGGGGCAATTGTCTATGCGCCTAGAGAGCGCCGGATCTGTTTAAATCTCGCAGAACGTTATTAAATGTTGTGTTGTGTATTTGAGAATCATGTGTTATTTGCGAAAGTGAGTGTTGTACTGGCTGGTTGGGGATTGAATGTACCGGAGTAAGATCCGGACCACTACACTCAGTCACGAATTTTTGATTGCGGGTGAACCTCATCACAACTCTGATCCCAAAGTATCATTTTTTTTAGATTATTTTATTTTTTATTTGTTGTTGTTATTTTGTTCACAAGGTGGATTCACCCAAGCCTTATGCTTCGGGTCATTCTTCAACTTTTCATTTTTTATGTTCTGGTGTGAATCTTTGAGTGCAGCAGTGCACCTGAGATTCTCACCTGGTGCCGTGGCCAACTAAATTGTACTTCAGGTCTCAAGCACCGTTACCGGCCGACTCGGCAGGAACACTGCTAGTGCCGTGTAACACTGCCTTTATGTCGTGTGCGTCCTTCGGACAGGTACGTCACATCTCCTCTCCTGGTACGTTACATCATCTCCCCCTTATTTATTTATTTATTTTTTTTTTCGAAGTGCTGGAGAAGGGATTCTCTTATTTTTCCTATCTCGCGGTGTGGAAATAACATCACACCAGTGCGAGATTTCGAACGGTCGGGTCATCCGGATAGTTCGGGCGCCATTATAACGAAGTAAATTTCTCAGTCATTTCTGTCCACGCCAGGATTCGAACCCGGATCCCCTCATTCCGGAATAAGTTGCTCTACCAATTGAGCTACGCGGACGGGTATTCTGATTCCTATCTGCCTTTATGTCGTGTGCGTCCTTCGGACAGGTACGTCACATCTCCTCTCCTGGTACGTTACAATCTAACTACCTTCGTTTTGCTGATGACATATCATTTTTGCAACTACCCCTTCAGAGCTGCAGAGTATGATCCAGGCACTTGCCGACAGGAGTAAAGAAGTGGGCTTAAAAATGAACTTTCAGAAGACAAAAGTGATGTACAATGCTTTTACAAGAAATGAAGATTTATCGATTTATAGGGAAAAGCTGGAGATAACCGATACCTACATTTACCTTGGACAGCAGATATAAAGTGTGGGTCACATTGATGAAGAAATAAATCGCCGTATAAAACTTGCCTGGAGAGCTTTTGGAAGAAACAGTATAATTTTCAAGAGCAATGTGCCATTATGTCTTAAAAGAAAAGTGTTTGATCAATGCATCCTTCCAGGTGTAGAGACGTGGACATTAACTAAGAAAGACATTCAAAGACTGCAGACAACTCAAATGAGCATGGAGTGGTGCCTGTTTGGTGTAGCCAGGAGAGATAAGAAGAGGAACTCGTGGATCAGAAACATGACAAGAGTGGAAGACATCATGATCAGAGTAAAATTCCTGAAATGGTACTGTCCTGGATATACACTGAAGAGCAATTGAATTAGAGATACCTGTCTAGTAACGTGTAGCACCATCTTTTGCCCTGATGACGGCGGCGATTCGTCTCGGCATGCACTCGACAAGACACCGGAAACGTTGGGAAGCCATGCGGATCCACGACCCGTGAACAAGCTCCCACAGTTCACGAAGATTTGATGGGGGGGGAGCATCTCTCTCGATGGCGTCACATATGTGCTCGATGGGATTGAGGTCAGGTGACCTAGCTGGCCAAGGAAGCGAGGTCACGTCGGTGGAGTGTTCATCCAACCATTCGGATACAATTCGGGAGCGATGGCACAGTGCATTGTCTTGTTGCAGGATGAGGTCCCCAGTGGGATGTTGAAGACGCACAAACGGGAGCAAATGGTCGTACAGGATATCCCGGTAACGTTGACCTGTGAGGGACGATGTCACACGTACCAGGGGCTCCATTTCAGTCCACGTAAACAGTCCCCAGACGAGAATGCCACCCCCACCAGCTTGTAGAGTACCCTACTGGCAAGAAGAATCCATCGCTTCATGTGGTTTGCGCCGTACTCGTGTCCTGCCTTTCGCATGTACCAACGTGAATCTCAACTCATCAGTCCAGGCAACCTTTTTCCACATGTCTAGGGTCCAGTGGCGATGTACCCGCGCCCATGCTAATCTTTGCACCCTGTGATGTGCGGTCAGCAGCGGTACCCTCGTGGGACGATGGCTTCTGTACCCCATAGCGAGGAGATGGTTCTAGATGGTGTGGCTGCTTACACGTTTTTGTACACCAGCGTTAAATTGCCGAGTGATTTCTTGCACTGTGACCCGTCTATCCGCTGTTACAATGCGAGCTAGCCGACGATGACCCCGCTCATCCACACGCTGTTGTCCACGGCAGTTGGCCCTTGCAGGGATGGTTTTACCGGATTCGATGTACTCACGGTGCGCCCGTGACACAGTGGCTCGTGAAAATCCCAGTGGCTGCACGACTTCCGAGATGGAGTGACCCATTCGTCAGGCTCCGACAATTTGCCCACGATCAAATGCGCTTAGATCCTTCGTCTTACCCATACTGCGTCCGACTATTACGGATTCCCGTCGCATCACTCCTTATATTGTCGGATCGCTGCATACGTCATGTCGTTTCCGTTTACAGGGCCGCCCACAGCGCCACATTTGCATAACGCCAGCTGTTTCTAATTCAGTTGCTTTTCAGTGTATTACCAGAAGGACAGACCATCGATGGGCAACCAAATTTTAGAGTGGATTCCAAGAGACAGGAAAAAACCCAGAAGAAGGACACATGGGAGATTGGTGGATGAAATTCGAAAGTATGCGGGAGTAACATGTAGGATACTGGCCCAAGACAGACCGTTGTGGAAGAAACTTGGGGAGACCTTCATCCAGCAATGGATTGATAATGTTTGACAATGATGATGATATATATATATATATACACACATTGTGTACGAATACTATACATGTATACAGTATATAACCCTATCCAACAGGAATTCCTGTGGTGCGCCACTTTTGATGATGATCTAAAGCCCAAAATTTGACATTAGCTACTTATTGCAACACAAGAATATGCACTGTAAAAAAAAGAAAAAAAAAGTATGAAATTCACGACACGTTTTTCGTGATTCCTTTCCTGAATTAAAAAAGCATACAACCTTTACCGTGAAACAACGAGAAAAAACCTGAATTCCGCGGATTTTTTTGCACGCCAGGAAAATTCTGAATTTTCAGAAACCTTTCGGCAATTCCTATCTTATATATCAACGGAAAAATTCTTTCTCACTTTTTCCGTATCATTGACAGAAAATTTTCCGGTAATAAGAGCGGTTCGCGGGAATGCTTGAGGTTTGGTTAACTATTAAATTTGAATCGTCTGTTAAAGAACCTGATTTTGAAGTTCTGTATTGAGATCGGATATTGTTGATAGAGCATATCGCCTGAAATTTTGGTATTGCAGCACCGGATATTACTTCCTTATCTCTTCCGCCATTTGGTGCACCAGCTATTGTGCACATAGCGTTGCCGTAAGAAACAGGGTACTTAAAATTATTGCACGTCATTCGTTAAAGGTATGATGTCTCTATATGTATCAGTCTGGGGAACCCTTAAGAAAAAAGCTATTATACCTACAAAAAGTAAATTTTATATTTAGGGGGTTTGTGAAATAATACTATAAAGCAGAACATTTCACGTTTTCTTAAACATAATTGAAAGTCATGATCAGTTTAAAAGATCTCGAGTTCCAAAGTATTCTGTTGCTTCGAAATATTAAGATGAAAAAATGTGTAATTGGGAATAAGTCTAAAAATATAAAATGATTACAAACCATGTTCGTAAAAATAATAAGCTCCAACAGAAAATAAAAATGATTAATTCACCCACATTAACAGCGAACAACTTTTCGTCATCCATCGATTCGCGTACCTTTTTATTTCTAACTTATACGTGACTATACGTGTAACGTGTCTTTCTAGCGCAATCATTAGCACGCGCAGATGACGTTGAAGATGTACCCGGCTCGAACCCTACTAAGTGCAAAGGGAAAAGATTCGTTAAATTCTTTACGCCAGAAAAGAAGAATCTCTGATAAAAACGATGAAAAAGTAAAAGACGAAGATTTGGCGAAATTTCTGTATAAATACCGATAAACCCAAACTGACTTTTTGAAAACGAAATTATTGACAACAGGAAATCTGTCAAAATACTGAAGTTAGAAGAAACGGAAACTTTTCAAAACGGAAATTTCGTTAAAAGACAGACACCTACCGTCCACTTTGCTGTACATTATTTTCAGGAATTTTTCGTGAATTCACCTCACTTATTTTATACAGTGTGGTAGCATGAATTCTTTAGACTGATTTTTACAGGGACAGGTATTTGTACCTCTCTAATATGATATAAAATTACACGGGCGCACACCCACACCCACACCCACAAGTACAAAATGTATATTTGTATGTATATAAACAGTATTAGGCAGTTGTGGAGAAAACTTGGGGAGACCATCCCGCAGTGGATTCATAATGGTTAATAATGATGATGATGATGATATATCGTCATCAACATCATTGTCAACCATTGTCAATCCACTGCTGAATGGAGGTCTCCCCAAGCTTCTTCCACAGCTGTTTGTCTTGAGTCAGTCTCATCCATGTTACTCCGGCATGCTTTCGAATCTCCTCCATGTTAATCCGGCATTTCATCACTCCATCTCCCATGTGGTCTTTTTCTGCCCCTTGGTTTACATCCTAGGCCCGTTCTTCTGGCAACATGTCCATCCCATTGCCATTTCAGCGATTTTACTCTGATCATGACGTTTTCCACTCTTGTCATATCCTTACCCACGAGTTCCTCTTCTTATCTTTCCTGTTACACGAAGCATGCCTCTCTCCATTCAGCTTTCCGTTGTCAGCAGCCTTTGTATATATCTTTTAATTAGGGTCCATGTCTCTGTTCCATATATAAGAACTCAAAGGATACATTGATCAAACACTTTTCTTTCAAGACGCAATGGCACATTGCTCTTAAAATTTGTACTGTTTCTTCCAAAAGCTCTCTAACCGAATTTTATACGTCGATTAATTTCTTCATCAGTGTGACCCTTGCTTGATATCTGTTGTCCAAGGTAAATGTAGGTACCGGTTACCTCGATATCTTCTCCATGTATGTATATATATATATATATATATATTGGATGAAATTCGAAAACATGCGGGAGTGACATGGTGGAGACTGGCGAAGGATAGACCGTTGTGGAAGAAACTTGGAGAGACCTTCATCCAGCAGTGGCTTGGTAATGGTTATTTATATATATATAGTGCAGAGTATGATCCAGGAACTTACTGGCAAGAGTAAAGAGTGGGATTAAAGGTTGAATTTTCAGAGGACAAAAGTGATGTACAAATCTAATGTTTTTCGAGAAATGAAGATTTTACGATTGATGGAGAAAAGCTCGAGGTAACCGATACCAGCATTTATCTTAGACAACAGATATCAAGCAAGAGTCACATTGATGAGGAAATTAATCGGAGTACAAAACTTGCCTGGAGAGCTATTGGAAGAAACAGTACAATTTTCAAGAACAATATGCCATTATGTCTTAAAAGAAAAGTGTTTAATCAACGCATCCTTCCAGTTCTTACATATGCAGCTGAGACATGGACCTTAACTAAAAAAGACATACAAAGACTGCAGACAACTGAAAGAAGCATGGTGAGATGCATGCGTGGTGTAACCAAGAAAGATAAGAAGAGGAACTTGTGGATAAGGAAAATGACAAGAGTGGAAGTCACCATGATCAGAGTAAAATCCCTGAAATGGCAATGGGCTGGACATGTTACCAGAAGAACTGACCACCGATGTACAATCGAAATTTTAGACTGGATACCAAGGAACAGAAAAAGACCGAGAAGAAGACCCCATGGGAGATGGATATGTGAAATTCGAAAGCATGCCGCAGTAGCATGGAGGACAATGGCTTAAGACAGACAGCTGTACAGAAAACTTGGCGAGACCTTCATCCAGCAGTAGATTGATAATGGTTGATGCGATGATGATATATAGATATATGTATTGTTTCGGGGTTTAACAACCACAATGAGCTACTCTAAGGGCTGTAAGCGGCCTCTCGTCCTTAATTTATGATCATTGGTTCCAGGGTTGCGAAAAAGCCAGAGCCATCAGACAAATCCACCACCGATGCCTCATTCGGTACAACAGCCCGGGCCCATCTCGGTCGAATGCTCAAAAGCCGATGATACAGAACACTCGGCCACTGGAACAGGGGCGGGGGGTGGAGTCCACTAAAATTCTACATGCACTGAATTCATTCAGACAATGATTTCTCTTTTCCCTCCATTTTTATTGAATTTAAGAAAAGATTCTGTGCAAAAGAGAACTGATTGAACATATTTAAATCCTCATTTCTTTGAAATGTGGTAAATTAATGGAGATAAATTTGAATGCTTTACGTAGTTTTTTTCTGGCTCAACATTCCTTGAACGCAACTATTATTTGAATATTTGCGTCACATGTGATGCCCCTTTACACTGTTAGGCAGTGTAATTCTAATAGAATTCTGATGGAATTCTATTTCTATATTGATTCTAATAGAATTTTATTTCTGTATTGATTCTAATAGAATTCTAATGGAATTCTATTTTTATATTAATTCTAATAGAATTCTGATGGAATTCTATTTCTATATTGATTCTAATAGAATTTTATTTCTGTATTGATTCTAATAGAATTCTAATGGAATTCTATTTTTATATTAATTCTAATAGAATTCTAATGGAATTTTGTTTCTATATTCTAATAGAATTCTAATGGAATTCCATTTTTATATTGATTCTAATAGAATTCTAATGGAATACTATTTTTATATTTATTGTAATATAATTTTATTTCTATATTAATTCTAATAGAATTATAAATTTAATTTCTATTTTAATTCTGATGAAATGATTAGGCTGTGTAAAAGCAGAAAAACACGTTGTGTAAATATTCAAATTCTGAAAGAAGGTTCGGCGGTGTAATTTCTCTCTTTCAGAGATTCTTCATTTTGCTTCAAATTCCAGGGCACAAAATGTTGATATTTTCAGGATGAGTAGATTTCTTTCCAGAAGTGGATTTTACTTTTTTGCAGTTTTGAGACCTATCGGCGAGAAAACAAAATTAGAACAGAGGTGAAACAGAAAAGGCTGGTATTCCAACAAGTGCTTGACTTTACGAATATATATATATATATATATATATATATATATATATTTAACATGATGATTTCTCGAACGAAATCCCGATATGCCGCATACGTTTTACTCCCTATAACACCCCCCCCCTCCTTTTTATTGGAGGTTTAGCGACCACCGTGAGCAGCTCAATGGGCTATAAGCAGTCTCCCGTCCCTAATTTAGGGCCATTGGTTAAGGAGAGAGCCAGTGCCGGAAGACAAACACAACATCCATGCTTCATCGGGATTCGAACCCAGACCCCTTTCGGACGAATGATCAGACTTCTGCGCCACCGGGACGGCCTGTAACCTGTGGATATATTTTTAAAATTTTATTTGTTTCGCGGTTTAACGACCACCATGAGCAACCCTTACGACTACAAGAAGTCCCCCGTCTATAATTTGGGGACAGTCGTACCAGGGGCCGCTCTGGTGGCGCAGTGGTCTAAGCGCTGTCTTCAGACCATACGACTGAGATGGGTATGGGTGCGAATCCCGGTGAGGCATGGATGCTGTGTTTGTCTTGTGGCACTGGCTCTCTGCCTTCCCTGGAGCTACTGACCCTAAATTAAGTACCGGAGACTGCTCATAGCCCTTCGAGTTTCTCACAGTGGGCGTTAAACCTCAAAAAAAAAAAAAAAAAAAAAAAAAAAAAAAAGGGTTCCAGAAAAGGGACAGCGCTGTAGAGCAAACGCACCATTCATGCCTTATCCGAGATTCGAATGACAAGCCAACAAGCGTCTCCTTTTTTATGATTATTATGATGCTTTCTCTCTCACCGCTTGAAGTTTAAATTCTCAATGTAACGCAGCAACACTGTGAGGATACTTTTCAATAAGAATGTCCATTATTCGGAAATCCAATTTAGATTTTTTATCTAACAAGCACAGACAGCTACGAGTGTCTGTAGCTTGTTGCTGGCTTGTCTTTCGGATGAGGCGTATGTAGTGTGTTTTTCTGTAAAAAAGATGAACAAATGCAACAGAAAATCATCTACCAATATCAATATAAATCATTTGACTTTGACAACAGATATCAATGAAGATATCGTAGACACAGCCAATAATGTCAGTCCTGTAGATAAATCCTCCTCCTCAGTGTCAGAGCTCGAAATGCCAGTCCTAATGGGGGGGGGGGGGGGGGGGTAGGTTTTCCAGAAAATCAATTGAGTTAAAACTAAGGAAGATATTGGTGGATTATTATCAAAATCAATAATGCGATATCTTACAAAACGTGTTTTTGTGTTTACCGTTAATTATGAATGCATTGTACAGGCAAAGTTAGTATCATACATGTATTCACGCATTAAAGAAATTATGAAATCTCTTTTTTGGCTGAATGTTGATATTCGTTTTCAAATAATGGATGGTAAATTGTAAAGTGGATTTTAGAGTCTCGTTTTATTCATCGTATATTTGTAGACTCTTCAGTTTGTGGACCTTTTATTGCTCTTTGAATAAGAACTAATATATTGCAGAGAAATTCACCTCCCCTTCCTTTTATTCCGGTAATTGGAAGCTTATGGTAAAACTTATAAAGGCACTGCATCCAAAGAACCTCCTTACTTGCTACATTTATTTTTCTTCGAGGTTTGACAACCACTCCGAGCAACTCCGAGGGCTATAAAAAGTCCTCGTCCCTAATTTTGAGCCATTGGTTCCAGGTAAAGAAAGGGTAGAGCCGGGGACATTAGGCAAGCATCACAGTTTGTTACATCCTCTTAAGATTTTCAACCTTGAGTAAAGACCTTTCGCTGTCTAACTCGGACCGGAGCAAAGATGCAGCTTTGTTCATTTCATTTTAAGAGCACTTCTTTCTGTCGTTACTTACAATAATAACTCCTGACTAAATGCATAAGGAGCACCATAATTCAGAGTTGAATGTAATGAAATGATTTCGTACTGATATCTCACAGAATTCGAAACATTATCGCATAAGGTCCGAGTATTATTTTTTGGGAGTGTGTTATCCTATTATACGTATATATTCCTTTTCATTTCGGGAGTTTTACAACCACCTTGAGCAACTTTGAGGACTATGAGCAGTAGCCAGATCCTAATTTGGAGCAACTGCATGGTTCCAGGCAACATACAGAGCCGTGACCACCAGACAGAGGATCATGATCATATGTAGTGGATTTTTAGGAAGGGAGTGTCTGACCCCAGGTCTTAAACAACCCTTAGAAATAGGAAGCTAGGAGATTTGGGCTAGAGTGCCCGATAGGAAAGTGACACGGAAGCGAAGTAGAAACGGGGAGGAAGACGCCCTTATTTATTACCGGAGGGACAGTACTCGGGGTCCGACGGCTGGACGTGCCCATTGGACGCACGGTGGATATTTAGTGGATCGAGCGTTCGTACCTGCCTGGGATCGAACTGAGGTCCTTTCCGTGGCAGTCACGAACGCTGCCCACTAGGCCATCAGCGGCCCAATCTGACCACCAGACAAGCACACCACTCATGCTTTATCAGGGGCCCCAAAACCGGGCCCATCTTGGACGAAGGGTCAGATGACAGGGCCTCAAACCAATGGTCCACCGGGAAGGCGATAAGGAGTTGCATGTTAATTTAGGGCCATTGGTTTCAGGAAAGGGAGAGACTTAATACCGGAAGGGAAAACGTATCTTAGCCTACCTGTCATGGTTTGGGATTCGAATACAGGCTCAGAAGCACGAGATATATATAATAAGCCTAAGTCCTTTAAAACTTACTTTAAAGGACTTAGGCTTATTATATAAAAGAACAGAGCTCTTACTCTCTGTTCTTACAATAATTTCGAAAAGCATGCACAACGAATGCAAAAACTTCAAACTATATATAAGCGAATGACGAGTGCAAGTATTCAGAGTTCAAAGGACCTTCTTACTTTTTTTTTTTTTTTTTACTTTGGTGTTTAACGACCACTGCAAGCAACTCCGAGGGCTATTAGCAGTTTGCAACGAAGTCACTTATAGAGAATATATTATGGTTATAGCAAAGGAACTGCCATTCCCTTTGATTTAGGTAGAAAACAGCATGATAGAATGTTTATTTATTTATACCGAAGTCAAAACTCTTGATTATGGAAATTATGAAGTGTTGAAAACGATTTACTGTGTTGCCCAAAACGGCAAACAAGGGAAAGAGGAATGTTTGAAAAATAAAGCAAGGAAAAGCAGATTTTGGTTGGGGTGGCAATGAAGCAGGGATATATTGATAACCCCCGCAACCCCTGCATTGCGGATGGAGGGCGGGGGGTCACGGCTAAGAAGGCCTCTAACCTCAGGAAAACTGTTTTACAATTTTTTTTTTTTTTTTAGGAAACGGTATATATGCAGTTTCCTCAATAAAATAATATATATATATATATATATATATATATATATATATATATAATAGTACTCGCCCAAATTTTCACTCGATGCCTTAATGAAGGGAAGATTCCTGAGGATTGGAACAATGCTACAATGATCCTGCTACATAAAAAAGGTGACATTGAGGATCTCAGGAACTACAGACCTATCAGCCTCCTATCAGTGGTTTATAAAATCTTCACTAAAGTTCTTTCACACAGCTTGAAGGTAACACTGGACATGGCTCAACCGAGAGAACAAGCTGGATTCAGGAGTGGCTACAGCACAATAGATCATATCCACGTACTGAGAGAACTAATTGAAAGAGCGAGGGAATATGAACTTCCATTGTGCATGGCTTTTATCGATTATGAAAAAGCCTTTGATTCGGTGAAACCATCAGCAGTTACCACGGCTCTGAAATCCTGCGGTATTGAAGATGCATACATTAATATTATTAATAACATGTATGAAAATGCAAGTGCAAAGATTCGGCTGTTTGAAAATACAACACACATAAAAATTGGAAAAGGAGTGAGACAAGGTGACACCATATCTCCGAAGCTCTTTAATGCCACATTGGAAAATGTCTTTCAATCACTGAACTGGGAAAACAAAGGGATAAAGATTAATGGAGATTATCTAACCCACCTTCGTTTTGCTGATGACGTAGTCATTTTTGCAACTACCCCATCAGAGCTGCAGAGTATGATCCAGGAACTTGCTGACAAGAGTAAAGAAGTGGGATTAAAAATGAACTTTCAGAAGACAAAAGTGATGTTCAATGCTTTTACAAGAAATGAAGATTTATCGATTGATGGAGAAAAACTGGAGATAACAGATACGTATGTTTATCTTGGTCAGCAGATATCAAGTGAAGGTCACATTGATGAAGATATTAATCGGCGTACAAAACTTGCCTGGAGAGCTTTTGGAAGAAACAGCATAATTTTCAAGAGCAATATGCCATTATGTCTTAAAAGAAAAGTGTTTGATCAATGCATCCTTCCAGTGCTTACGTATGGTGCAGAGACGTGGACCTTAACTAAAACAGACATACAAGGCTGCAGACAACTCAAAGCAGCATGGAGAGGTGCATACTTGGTGTAACCAGGAGAGATAAGAAGAGGAACTCGTGGATCCGAAAAAGGACGAGAGTGGAAGACATCATGATCAGAGTTAAATCCCTGAAATGGCAATGGGCTGGACATACTGCCAGAAGGACAGACCATAGATGGACAGCCGAAATTTTAGATTGGATTCCAAGGGACAGGAAAAGACCCAGAAAAAGACCACATGGGAGATGGGTGGATGAAATTCGTAAATATGCGGGAGTGACATGGAGGAGACTGGCACAAGACAGACCGTTGTGGAGGCATAATCATCATCATTGTCAACCATTATCAATCCACTGCTAGACGAAGGTCTCCCCAAGTTTCCTCCACAACGGTCTGTCTTGTGCCAGTCTCCTCCATGTCACTAATGCATACTTTCGAATTTCATCCCACCATCTCCCATGTGGTCTTCTTCTGGGTCTTTTCCTGTCCCTTGGATTCCAATCTAAAATTTCGGCTGTCCATCGATGGTCTGTCCTTCTGGCAGTGTGTCCAGCCCATTGCCATTTCAGGGATTTAACGCTGATCATGATGTCTTCCACTCTTGTCATTTTACGGATCCACGAGCTCCTCTTCTTATCTCTCCTGGTTACACCAAGCATGCAACTCTCCATGCTTTTTTTAGTTGTCTGCAGCCTTTGTATGTCTCTTTAGATAATCTCCATTAATCTTTATCAACTTGTTTTCCCAGCTCAGCGACTGAAAGACACCCTCCAATGTAGCATTAAAGAGCTTCGGAGATATGGTGTCACCTTGTCTCACTCCCTTTCCTACTTTTATGTGTGCTGTATTCTCAAACAGCCGAATCTTTGCACTTGCATTTTCATAGATGTTATTAATAATATTAATGTATGCATCTTCAATACCACAGGATTTCAGAGCCATTGTAACTGCTGATGGTTTCACCGAATCAAAGGCTTTTTCATAATCGATAAAAGCCATGCACAATGGAAGTTCATATTCCCTCGCTCTTTCAATCAGTTCTCTCAGTACGTGGATATGATCTATTGTGCTGTAGCCACTCCTGAATCCAGCTTGTTCGCTCGGTTGAGCGATGTCCAGTGTTACCTTCAAGCGGCGTGAACGAACTTTAGTGAAGATTTTATAAACCATTGATAGGAGGCTGATAGGTCTGTAGTTCCTGAGATCCTCAATGTCACCTTTTTTATGTAGCAGGATCATTGTAGCGTTGTTCCAATCCTCAGGAATCTTTCCTTCATTAAGGCATCGAGTGAAAATTTGGGCGAGTACTGTTTCGATTTCTCCACTTGCTTCTTGTATGATGTCTACAGTAATTCCATCTTCTCCTGGAGCTTTTCCCCGCTTCATGTTCTTGATTGCATGTGCAACTTCTGCTGGGAGGACTGGAAGAACTCTGGTACCTTTCATGATGTCTGGAGTACATGTATCATCCCTTTCATATAATTTGGAGTAGAAATCTTTCACTCTTGTCAAAATTTCGCCTCTATTTCTTGTTACAGAACCATCTTCTTTTCTCAGTGCCATAATCTGTTTTCTTCCCTTACTGGGGTGTCCCTTTGCTATCTTTAGGCTTTTGGTTGTTTTCAATTGCTTTCCTCACTAGTTCACAGTTGAATTTCCTTACGTCTTCAGAGATACTTTTTCGTACTGTCTTGCATAGCTCTATATATTCCACTTTGGAAGTCACATTTTCTTTAGTTGTCCTCATCTCTCTTCCTTTTTGCATCAACATTTTGGTTTTTCCTGATAATTTGTTCACATGCAACTTGTTCTTAGACCCAGCTAATTTTGTTGCTGTTTCCATAAGATCTTTGGTTACTTTTCTGTTAACTTCAGAAATATCCACTTCTTCCAATGTTAGGCCTTCTAAAGCGGAGAATCTGTTCTTCAGTTCCAACTTGAAGGTATTATGGTGTTTTTTAAGGTTGGTTTTGTCAATATATTTTGTTTATCTTATGAGCTTGCCACGTTCAAGTTTAGTGTTGAGATGCATCTTACATCTCACCAATCTATGGTCACTACCTGTGTTGAACTTGTTTAGCGCACTACAGTCTTCTATCACGAATTTTTTGTTACACATAATAAAATCAATTTCACTTGTCGTTCCATTTGGATGTCTCCATGTCCATTTCCTGTGTGGCTTTTTCTTGAAAAAGGAGTTCAAGATGAAAAACCCTTCTGCCTCTGCAAACTCAACAAGAGTATTTCCACGCTGGTTTCTGTGGCCGTGACCGAGTTTACCTACTGAAGTTTCATTCTGTTGCCGTTGCCCTATTTTTGCATTGAAATCTCCCATAATTATCTTCAAATGCTGCTTACCTTTATTATTTAGATGACGAATTTCCTCATAAAATTCTTCATTTTCTTTTTCAGGATGATTTGTGGTGGGTGCATAAGTTTGAATTATCTGAGCCTGGTATCTTCTCGAGAGTTGGATAACGAGTCGTGCAACTCTGTCAGAGGAACTTTCAACTTCTACAACTTTATCCTTCAGTTTCTTGTATAACGAAGTAAATTTCTCCGTCATTTCAGCCCACGCCAGGATTCGAACCCGGATCCCCTCATTCCGGAATAAGTCACTCTACCAATTGAGCTACGCGGACGTTTTATTCTGATTCCTATCTGCTTTTATGTCGTGTGCGTCCTTCTGGCAGGTACATCACATCTCCTGGTACGTTACATCATCTCCCTCTTATTTTTATTTTTTTTTATTTTTTTCGAAGTGCTGGAGAAGGAATTATGTTATTTTTCCTATCTCGCGGTGTGGAAAGAACATCACACCAATGCGAGATTTTGAACGGTCGGGTCATCCGGATAGTTCGGGCGCCATTATAACGAAGTAAATTTCTCCGTCATTTCTGTCCACGCCAGGATTCGAACCCGGATCCCCTCATTCCGGAATAAGTCACTCTACCAATTGAGCTACGCGGACGCTTTATTCTGATTCCTATCTGCCTTTATGTCGTGTGCGTCCTTCTGGCAGGTACGTCACATCTCCTGGTACGTTACACTTGTTTATTATAAATCCAACACCACTAGTTCTGCCAGTATCTGTCCCATGATAGTAGAAGAGATGTCTACTTTTCAGTTCAATGAGATCTTCTCCTTTTCTCCTTACCTCACTTAGCCCGATGATGTCCCACTTGATCCTTTGTAGTTCCTCTTCCAATTCAAGTAGCCTTGAATCAGAAGATAGGGAGCGTCCATTATACGTAGCCAAGGTCAGGATCAGATGGCAGCCTAGTCTGGTCCTCCGGGGATTCTTAGCACCCTCTGCCTTCATGTCGCACTGGCCGCTGCCTTGGAAAGGTACATTCCTGCTGCCGGAGACTGAGGGCCAAGATTTAAGTTGTGGAGTCATTTTGGAGGGGTTTGGCCATAACTCACCATGCTGGCCAAGCGGGTTGGTGAGTGTGGGATAGCATTTCCTCTAATCCCGATGGTATAGTTATACCGCTATTGGCGGTCATATATATATACAGTTGGTTAAAGAAATAGCCAGGATTTTTTTACGGCAGCTTTGAAATGAAGTATTAAAAAGAAAAGGAATTTTTGTTGTTGTTTTTTCATTAAATAAGTAAGACATTTGAAAATCATTTTCGCGGTTTTAGCTTATAAAAACTGGATGACCGGAAAGTATCTATTCCAGACAACTGAAGGCCCATTTTCACAGCTGGGAGATCGGGCGCATTATTTATGCCCAAGAAAATAATGAACCGAGCCATTATGCCTATTATATTAGGGAAACATACATTAATAGACTAATGCGAAGAATATTATGCTTATTCAATTTCATGCTAATGTGTGTTCAGACGGACTTAGGATGAAGTATCCATATACATGTGTGTAAATATTAAATGAACTCAAAATGGTTCAAATGTATAACAGAGCAATAGATTGTTCCAAAACATTTTTACAAGGTATTGGTGTATGACAAAGAGATTCTGATATTCTCACGCTCTGGGAGGCGCGATGCCGTTTCCAAGTAGATAGGCATCAGCAATTAAGCAAACGACATACGCAAGTATTGTCAAACAGAGAGCAGACGCCTGAATATCTGGGAGCCTGTACTCATTGTATCCATGTAGCAGTATGCATTATATTCGATGTTTGTTGTACTTTGCGGAAAGTTAAGTCTGTCAAAAAGAATACCGCTAATGGAACATCAGAAGTACCGATCACCTATAGTGCAGAAAGCGAGGAATTCGTAAACAGGAAGGGTGAGGCCGGTTAACGGAGAAAGAGACGCGCTGGCCATCGTGAGTCGACACCAGCAGAGAGAGAGCAAGAAGGGAGTGGGACGCCTGAGGGCAGGAGCACTCATGGGACGGCTGCGCAGCGCCGACGAAGTCGGGAGAGGTAGGCGCATGAGAGAACGGAGTGCGTTAGTCTGTTTTCGGGAATTGCAGGAGCAAGTTCGCCGGAGGACAGATCTCGAAGTGTTTTCGGGTTGTACGGACATCCAGCGTTATGGGGTCCGGTAGTTCAATCGATGTACTAAACGGTGTCGAAGTATCTTTGCGAAGATAAGTTTTCCAGCCGTGATACAGGTCCTTGACTTAGGGAACCTCACGTGCTTTATTTAATTATCCAGGAAGGGATAATTCTACCGAAACAGCGAGGACTAAGTGCAGAGCGGAGTTAAATAGGATTCGGAGATAGGAATCTTTATCGGGAGATGCAGGTCGCATCTTGGACGAGAAGGACTCTCTCCCAAGCGTAAGAACGTGTTATCGTGATAGAGACGTCAAGTTTACTTTGACTATTTACCAGGTCTGCATTAGTTCAGGGACGTCTGATCGACATCCAGAAATCGGTATTTCGGCCGCTCCGGTGACACAGTGGTCTAAGCGAAGGCCTCTGATCATTCGTCTGAAAGGGGTCCCGGGTTCGAATCCCGGTGAGGCATGGATGTTGTGTTTGTCTTACGGCACTGGCTCTCTCCCTTCCCTGGAACCAGTGACCCTAAATTAGGGACGGGAGACTGCTTATAGCCCATTGAGTTGCTCACGGTGGTCGTTAAACCTCCAATAAAAAAAATCGGTATTTCTACGGACAGACTGACTTTTCCGACTTCAGTTTTATCCATAATAAATTTGTTATGTTTGAAACAAATCCTCCTGTGGTTATTTTATAGCATGAGTAATTTCTACTTAGAGTTTCAGAAGTCTCACTCCACCTCCCTGATTCGCAGATAATCACTTATAGAAAAGCGGGGGAGGTTTCGTCTGTTCACCCAATCAGAGTTTGGGTAAGTTCTTAGAACGAACTTTTGAAATATTTCCATTGACTGTGAGATGAGCCTATAGCGTGGATGTCACAGAAGTATAATTGTTTTTGGCGTGTCCACATAGGTTATAAGCACGTTCGCTCTCACAACAGCCATAGCAATTGTCCTTATACATGTACTGTATATTAACAAGAGAATGTGAAAAAAATATCAGTTCAATGAATGTAATTTTTATACCAATAAGGATAAAATGTTATGTGTTTTCAGTTGTTTGCATATAACTACGCATCATTCAGAATATAATGAACTGAAAGAAGCAGCGAAGAAACAGGGACCTGTGTTCTTTTTCTTATAACAGTCAAGAGAAAAAAAATTACTATGCGCAAAACATTGCAGCATTATATTAAGTGTATTATTCATACATTCAAGAGTAAATAATTTAATATATTTTACGTATCAAGAGTACATAATTCTTAACTATCATTTATTTTTTTGCATCCTTATGTTCCATATTTTCGTATAAATCGGAAAGAGACATTGTTGCATCGTGGTTAGGTTTTTGTGTGTGATCGCGAGACATTTCAAAGAGAATGGCCTTAGTTCTCTAAAAGAAGAAAATTTACATGATATGATTAACTTTGGCGTAAGTGTTTTGTAGGACTTTGTAATGGTATAAAACTTGGGCAATAATTTTGCAATTACAACGTGCCCATTTGTGTTTTATTCACTAAAGCGCAATAATTTTAGTTTTACGAAAAATACCTGTAGGTTCCGCAGAATTTGAATTATTAAAACACACCCATAAAACCTAGTTAATAATATGGAACTTAAAATTTTCAATAATTGAAAGCAAATAGATTTTCGCAAAAATACCTCGAAGATATTTTTTACCCTGGCAAGTTTTTCCGGTACACCACTGGAATGAAGCCTTTAAGGGATGGCTGGAACGGTGGAGGGAACACGTCGCTCTAAGCATGAAGAAATGGATTTTGAAAAAGCAGATCCTGAACTCGTTCAAATGTGAGACAGAATTGTGGAGAACGAACTGAATGACGGAGCAACATTCCAAAACTTTTGCGCTGCCGGCGATAATGTTGGAAGTCCATTTCAAGAAGATGCTGAGATCATGTGTCAAATCCAACGGAAGAGGACTGGCATTTCGAGCTCCGACACCGAGGAGGAGGATTCATCAACAGGACCGACACTATCGGCTGCATCTGCAATATCTTTATTGAACACTATGACAAGGTTTTTGATGTCACACAACATCATTGTATACTTCTAGTACAGCAGAAAAACGATTCCATAGAAAAATTAATAATGTCCTATGTTGTCAAGAAGAAGCAAAGTTTCTTTAGATTCGTAGATGTTAAAAAAGTAAGAGCCTTACGAGAATTTTCCTGTCTACGTGAACTACGAACATACATATGTACACTGTAAAAACTAAGTAGTGTGAATTCACGGAAATTTTTTACAAATAACGTGTAGCAAAGTTGTCGGTAGGTATGCGTCTTTTAACGAAATTTCCGTTTTTAAAAGGGCCTCTTAACTTCTGTATTTTCATAGATTTTCCGTAGTCAAAAATTCCGTTTATTTCAGAAAAGACCGTTTCAGGTTTTCCCGTATTTATACCGAAATTTCGTAAAATCAAAGATGCTGAATTTTTCAGCCCTTACACCAGATACTCCTTTAGCAAGAGTGAGTATCGAACCGACGTCGTTCGTGTTGGTTCGACTGGTAACCACTGAGCTAGAAAGACTCAGAAATCTGAATAACGTTCATGGTAAAACTAATTGCGCGATGATGATTTTTCTTTGTCTTTAATGCGAATGATTTAGTCATTTTATTTTCTGCTGGAGTTAATTTTTTTAATAGGTTTGTAATAATTTTATTTTTTCTGTAGGAGGACTTATCACAAATTAAGTATTATTTTCATCGTGATTTTTCGAAGCAATAGAAGACACAAATAAGATTCTTAATGCTGTCGAGACACGATTAATAATGAAAATAATTGTAACTTTAAAAGACAATACTATTTGTTTACAATTACAACCAGCTAAACACAAATAGCAAGATCTTTCAGGCACACTATGGGTCCGTCATCAAGCACAGTGAGGGTGAAGCATCGTGGTTATATACCAAAACAATTACCCACAATGCATGATGAAGTGTTGCTCCAATTTTTACATATGCGCATTTGATGTCTATACATATCATACAAAACATGTAAATAAAGTACAAGATTTGGTAATGGGTTTTTACGGTGTGTATAATGATTTGATATAAAATATTTCCATGGTGGCGGTAGAATCCATGGCACGTCATCGTTACAACAGCGTTCAGCAAGAATGTTAAGGTAAAGACTTTCTGTAAACAACGAGTCAAATTTTGTAGCAGCTGATCAATTAGCGAAGTGTTATTCCACTCCGGGACATGATTACCTTGATTAATTAACCTAGATAAAGCTGTGGAATTCGAAGAAGTTCTAACGTTGTATTTGCGCTCAGATACACATGTACCGATTGTCCGAAGGGTGAATCCCACATACTTAGTGTCATGTACATTAGAGTCGGTGGCTTTAAGCGGGATGGAACACCATGTCTCTGAAGCACATTAACTTCGTCGCGGTCCTTCCTTAATAGTGAAAACAACTTAATTGTCTTTATACCGAAATCCACACCTTGCTTATGACATGCATTCTTTAAGATGTGAATTAGGTCAGGTACATAATCCATAGATCCAATGTACCTGGTAACAAACTCATTACCTCTTAAAGTAGTATGCATAGAGCGTTGACACCGTTGAAGCTGATGTATAACAAAATCACGTGGGTTGCCAAATTGAGAAGCCAGATTAAAAATGAATTTAATTTCCTTATTGCGAAGTGTAATAGACGATGAGTGTGAATAAGCTCTACGGAGCATAAAGGATAAAGTAGCCGACTTATGTCGTGTAGGACTAGCGGATGAGTATGGGATCAACGCGGGTGGTGCAGAAGGGTTTCGAAACACTGAAAAAGAGATTGAACGATTAGATATGTTACGATGCAGGCAGAAGTCGAGGAAAGGTAACGAACCCTGTGTTTCGAGCTTTACCGTAAATTTCATGGTGGGAAAAGGGGTAGAGAGCAATGTAGCAAACTCGTGAAGAGCAGAAACAGAGTGAGGTCAAAATACAATAATGTCATCAACGTACCTAAGAAAAAGTAATGGTTTAAGGGGACATTCTTTAAGAATTTTATTTTCTAAATGTTGTAATACCACCTAGGCTAAAAGAGCCGATAGTGGCGAACCCATGAAAGTACCCTATTTTTGGCGGTAAATAATATTGTTAAATCAAAGAAGGTACGTCGTGCCACAAGTGTTAAGGCATCGGATTGCTATGGCTTCAGTAGGTGTTACACCTAAACTTGGGAGTTTTTGTTCAACGAGAGAATGAGCGAGCTCGAGGGGGACATTGGGATATAAAGAAATATATCCAATGATGCTAGGATGAAAGGTGAATTCCAAGAGTCAAACGACTTAGTTTTGGTAAGGGCCTGAGATGAACTGCGAATTGACACATTGGAGTTAGAAATCACGGAATTTAAATAAGAGGTTAAAGCTTTTTCCAAGGGCCGTGTGGGGTTAGCATAACCCGAAACCAATGGGCGAACAGAAAAAAGCCTTGGCAATAGAAGACTTTGGAACTTTGAGATCGTTTCAAACTGACAATTACTTTCATTTATCTTTAAGAAATGGTGAAACGTAATGTTTTTATTGTATTATTTCACAAAACTCCTAAATACAAAATTTACTTTTGATAGCTCTAATAGCTTTTGTCTTAAGAGGTCCAAAGATTGGTACATAGACATCGTACAATCAATCCTCTGTACAATAATTTAAGTACTTGGTTTCTTACAGTAACATAATATATAATAGCTGGCGCACAGAATGGGTGGGGGGGGGAGGAGAAGAAATATCCTGTGCCACAATAACCAAATTTCATGAGATATGCTATCCACAATATCCGATCTCGCTGCAGAACTCCAAAATTAGATAATTCGACAGACGGTTGAAATTTAACAGTTAATCAAACCTTAAGCATTCCCATGAATCGCTCTTGTTACCGGAAATTTCCCGTCATATGGATAGAGAAAAAGTGAGAACGGAATTTTTTCGTTAATATACGAAAGGAATTCCGCAAAGATTTCTGAAAATCCCGAATTTTTCGTGAACAAATCTTAAAGGCAATATACCGTCAATACAAGAAAGAAATTGCGGAAACGTTTTTGAAAATTCTAAATTTTCCTGGCGTACGAAAAATTCATGAAATTCAGGTTTCTTTCCGTCATTTCACGGAAAAGGTTGTATCAGAAATATGCTTCGTTATTTCACGGAAGGAATCACGGAAATTGGCTCGTGAATTTCAGAATTTTTTTTACAGTGTACTGCTGCTATATAAACTTACTATGTAGTATATAAGTAGTATACTACTGCATTTAATCAAGTTTTTTTTATGACAAAGCTACACGTGCATAAAAAAGTTTGCGTTAGGTCTATTGGACTTCGTTAAAAACAGGTGTGACTCTACAATGAAATAAATTATTCTCCATTTAATGTACAAAGTTTTCGAGCTGAATGTACATTATGTACAAAAATTCAGAGATCAATGCATGTTGAGTACAATAATAACGAGATGAATGAACAGGTTTGGGCTTGATCAGAAGCATCATTATGTAACTGTTATATCAAAAGGATTTAACTCTAACTATTACCTAAAAGTGATAGAAAGTACGTATATACAATCAACTGTCAGTGAGTGTTGTCGATAATCTATACAGCCTGTAAAATTACGAAGAACTACAAATACATACACCAATATATAAATTTCTCGTACGTGATCGTATGTGAATAAATATTACCCCTTGTATATATAGAACATAAGGTACCGCATTATGTTCCACTCTTACTCCATCACTGGTGTGGGAAGATAAGTGTGCCGTCCCTTAATTTGTACGGTAAAACGTTGAAATTTTAAAGCTGTGTAGCTTTTGACCTCATTATGCAATATCTTAATAAAATGTGATATACATCTGGAAATAATTTATAACTCCTGTGTAAAAAATAACCACTTTTAAACCACAAAATTGTTGATGCATTGGAACACGTAATTATTTGGCTTTGCGGAAAAGACCGATACGTTAACACCCTTCAACAGCTTATTTTCAACAAATAATCACTTCTATCTTACCTTACAAAGATTTGAAAACTACTCCTTAATCATTAATACAATTATTAACCTATAAAATGCTATCATATTACGTATGACGTATACTCTAATTTAACTTTCATTTTTAGTTTCTTTCTCTATGTAAATTTTGAGTTTCCATTCTCTTTAAGTGTTTTCAATCTTAACGTTATATTTTTCTCGCTCACGAAATGTATGTTGGAAACAGTTTTGAGGTCCGAGTACGTGATGTGTGTGTGTGTGTGGACATGATAAGAATGAGCTATATAATGTTGAAGCAAGCAGTACAAAGTGGTGGTGTGGTGTCATAGGTAAACGGTAAAAATACCCCCGGAGAAAATAGGATGTAGGTAAAAACACCCCCAGGAAAAAATACCCCCGGAGAAAATACCCCCGAAACTTGAAAAGCGGAAAAAATGCCCCCGGAAGAAATACCCCCAGAACAAACGGTTCACTGTAAACTGCCACACAGGAACACTGATGTGTGGCAGTGTTCCGGTGTGGCAATTTACCGGCAACCCTGCCACACACCACACGTCTTTCAGCAACTTGGCTATAAAAGATCAAAAGGGGGGGGGGCTATAAAGATTGCCGTTTCTGGGCCTACATTGATAACTGAATTGGGAAAAGAATTTCGCAAAAACGTTCCATGTAATCCAAGCGAGAATTGTACTTTAATTTGAAGAAATAAATTGCCGAGGATCCGAGGTACACTGGGGGGGGGCTACCCCGAACTTCCGTAATATTATATTCTGGGCCGCTGGAGTCTGTCAGTGTATCCAGGAAGTTCCCCTTGAAGTGTCCGCGAGGTCCATGAGCTTGGGGGCTTCCCCAAAAATGTTAAAAAACACGTAGAGCTGTAAACATTAGTACCATGTTTTATATAATGATTCTGTACACGACCACGAATTTTCAGGAGGATGGGGTGCCCCCCCCGTTTCTAAGAGCTATTCAGGGGTAACATCGAGAATACACTGGCCGACTCTAGAAGTCCAGAATATAAAATTACGGAAGTTGGGGGTAGAGCCCTCCAAACCAAGCATCTCGTATCCCTCTCACAGGCTTCACCAAATTTCTGGGGGAGGGGGAAGAGCATACATAATTTACCATTAAACACAACATGAAGCATAGAAATTGCGAGCAAATCCCTTACCTTGAAGACTTGTCTGCGCTCTTAGAAACTTGCACCCCACCCTCCTGAAAATTCGTGGTCATTATGTAAAGTATGCTTCTAATGTTAACAGCTCTACGGCCATTACAACATTTTGGGGAACCCCTCCCCCACCCCCACCCCAAGCTCGCAGACCTCGCGGGCGCTTCAAGGGGAACAGCCTGGATACACTGACAGACTCCAGCGGCCCAGAATATAATATTACGGAAGTTGGGGGTTGAGCAATCCCCCCCCCCAGTGTACCTCGGATCCTCGGCAATTTATTTCTTCAAATTAAAGTACGATTCTCGCTTGGCTTACATGGAACGTTTTCGCGAAATTCGTTTCCCAATTCAGTCATCAATGTAGGCCCAGAAACGGCAATCTTTATAGCCCCCCCCCCCCGCTTTTAGCATTTGCAGCCAAGTTGCTGAAAGATGTGTGGCAGGGTTGCCGGTAAATTGCCACACCGAAACACTGCCACACATCAGTGTTCCTGTGTGGCAGTTTACAGTGAACCGTTTGTTCTGGGGGTATTTCTTCCGGGGGCATTTTTTCCGCTTTTCAGTTTTCGGGGGTATTTTCTCCAGGGGTATTTTTCCCGGGGGTATTTTTACCGTTTACCGACAAGGATACCCTTGAAAACTGAAAAGCGGAAAAAATACCCCGGAAGAAATACCCCCAGAACAAATGGTTCACTGTAAACTGCCACACAGGAACACTGATGTGTGGCAGTGTTCCGGTGTGACAATTTACCGGCAACCCTGCCACACATCTTCAGCAGCTTGGCTACAAAAGTTCAAGGGGGGGGAGTCGATAAAGATTGTCGTTTCTGGGCCTATATTGAGAAATGAATTGGGAACTCTAAACGAATTTTGCGAAAACGTTCCATGTAAGCCAAGCGAGAATTGTACTTTAATTTGAAGAAATAAATTGCCGTGGATCCGAGGTACACTGGGGGGGGGGGCTCTACCCTGAACTTCCGTAATATTAGATTCTGGGCCGCTGCAGTCTGTCAGTGTATCTAGGCTGTTCCCCTTGAAGCGCCCGCGAGGTTCGTGAGCTCTGGGGGTGGGATTCCCCCAAAATGTTAAAATGGACGTAGAGCTGTAAACATTAGAACCATGCTTTACATAATGATTCTGTACACGACCACGAATTTTCAGGAGGGTGGGGTGAATTCACCCTCCCCCAAGTTTCTAAGAGCGCAGACAAGTGTTCAAGGTAAGGGATTTGCTCGCAATTTTTATGCTTCATGTTGTGTTTAATGGCAAACTATGTATGCCCTCCCCCTTCCCCCAGAAATTTGGTGAAGCCTGTGAAAGGGATACGAGGTGCTTGGTTTGGAGGGCTCTACCCCCAACTTCCGTAATTTGATATTCTGGTCCTCTAGAGTCGGTCAGTGTATCCTCGATGTTATCCCTGAATAGCTCTTAGAAACTAGGGGGGGGTGTTACCCCACCTTCCTGAAAATTCGTGGTCGTGTACAGAATCATTATATAAAGCATGGTACTAATGTTTACTGCTCTACGTCCATTTTAACATTTTGGGGGAAAGCCCCCAGCTCATGGACTTCACGGACACTTCAAGGGGAACTTCCTGGATACATTGGCACACTCCAGCGGCCGAAAATATAATTTTACGGAAGTTCAGGGTAGAGCCTCCCTCCTACCAAGTGTGTCTCGGATCCTCGGCAATTTATTTCTTCAAATTAAAGTACGATTCTTGCTTGGCTTACATGGAACGTTTTCGCAAAATTCGTTTGGAGTTCCCAATTCAATTCTCAATATAGGCCCAGAAACGGCAATCTTTATAGACTCCCCCCCCTTTGAACTTTTGTAGCCAAGTTGCTGAAGATGTGTGGCAGGGTTGCCGGTAAATTGCCACACCGGAACACTGCCACCCATCAGTGTTCCTGTGTGGCAGTTGCAGTGAACCGTTTGTTCTGGGGGTATTTTTTCCGGGGCCATTTTTTCCGCTTTTCAGTTTTCAGGGGTATTTTCTCCGGGGGTATTTTTACCTACATCCGGTGTCATAATCGTGGAAGCTGCATTACTCTGCTGAAGCGGTGTTTACTTGAAGTCTGCGTGTTTGAATCGTGTTGTTGTATATTTAGTGTTGGAGTTTATTTAATTAAGTTTTCTGCTTACTAAATTACATTAATCAGCTTTAAAATATTAGTGCTGTTATGAATTAGTTCTTCACGAGTGGTGGAATATCCGAGTGAAGTGCTTTTGAGATATTGATGGAATAAAAGGAAGAACTGTAAGTAACTATTTCTTGAACGTTATTTAAGTGACTCCTGTTTCACTTACAATGAGTGAATAAGAAGAACTGACTGTATGTAGTGCTCAGTAAGCCACATATACACGTTTCAAATAGTAAAGAACCCTACATACATCACATAAAAATTTTTGTTCACTCAATTGTTTATCTTTCCTTCTAATACGCAAACATAATGTGACGTGCCTGCTCCGCAGGACGCACATGAGATAAAGGCAGATAGCAACGAGAGCATACGTTCGCGTAGCTCAGTTGGGAGAGCGACTTATTCCGGAATGAGACAACTTTGCTACACATCGTTTTCAGAAATTTTCTGTGAATTCACACCACTTACAGTTTACAGCGTATCCACAGCTTGTTTATGTGTCATTTTCTTAACAGACAATACCGGCAGCGGATGTTTCTTTTGTTAACTGGCTTTTAGTTAATTCCATAGTCTTGCGTGGTTAACGTAGTGAAGTAAGGATAATAACAATAGCTATAAGTAATAATTTTTATGGAATCCTTTTAGATCTCTTAAAAAGCACCTTTTTTTTTTCCTTTACTTAATCGCAGAAAGGCTGTCCTTAGCTTAGCGAGACTTTTAATCTTGGAGTCGTGGGTTCAGGCCCCACATTGGGCGCCAATTTATTAACCGGATTTTAGTTAACTTCCATAGTCTTGCGTGGTTAACGTAGTGAAGTAAGGATAACAATAATAGGTATAAGTAATAATTTTTATGCAATCCTTTAGATCTCTTAAAAAACACTTTATTCTTTTCTTTACTAAATCGCAGAAAGGTTGTCCTCGCTTAGTAGTTCTTCCTCCCTGCGTTCCTTTGAACCTAAGATTTCATTCCCTAAATCGCTCTTCGGTTATTCCTCCGTCTCCCTTTTGCGCCTGTGGAGAAAAACCTCCATTCCCCCTGTCAGCTTAAGACGTGCCTCCCAACAGCGTTTCCTCTCCTGTGACCGTTCGTTTTCAATTCCTCGAGTCGACTGTTCTTAGCTCCCCCTTGTTTCCACCCAAACTCACCCCTTTCTTCCACAAAAACCATGGGAAAACGCTAGCGTCGGCTTAACAAAAGTTCAAGGTATAAATTAAGAGGGCTTGCGAGTCAGCTGCTTTGAAGTTACGAAGGCAAAAGATAAAATGAGCTGGACAATACCAATGCGTCTACGAAATCCAAAGGCCCAGACCCTAAGATGCGACAAACTGGCGTCTCTAAATAAACCGTGTTTCCGATGTTTCATAGCTGGGTGAGCAAGCAAAGTTTTCTCCCGCATCGTGGAAACAAAGGAAATGGAGCACGAGAGCGAAATAAAGGTTGCAAAATGTGATTTAATATCTTTGCCCAAAATTCTAGTATTAAATCTCCGTAACACTTTCGTGTTCATCTAACACGCTGTTGCCAGTTTCAATTCTTTGAACTTCTTTTATTTTCTGTAATTTCTTATCGATAACGTCTAAAAAATGTGTGAACGTCCTCTGTATTTCGTAATAGGGTAGAAAAGTATAATTACTAAAACTATTTTGTGTATTTGAGCTACTTATTTACGTTACACAACATACTTTTGTATATGTGTACTAGTGCATAAAATTACAATAACTCCCCGATTTTTTATTGTATATAAAAAGCTAATTTTTATTTTTTTGTGGGTCTTCGAAAAAAAAAACAAGCCCAGAGCGCCTCTTAAACCCGCCTTTTGAGCCAGCTCTGGCTGCTGTATCTGATATGCAAATTCCGCTTAAACTTGAGTATATTCAAAGTGTAGCATATACAGGTTATAACGAAGTAAATTTCTCCGTCATTTTTATCCGCGCCAGGATTCGAACCCGGGTCCACTCATTCCGGAATAAGTTGCTCTACCAATTGAGCTACGCGGACATTTTAATCTGAATCCTATCTGCCTTTATGTCGTGTGCGTCCTTCTGGCAGGTACGTCACATCTCCTGGTACGTTACATCATCTCCCCCTTATTTTTTTTTTTTTTTTTTCGAAGTGCTGCTCTTATTTTTCCTATCTCGCGGTGTGGAAATAACATCACACCATTGCGAGATTGTGAACGGTCGGGTCATCCGGATAGTTCGGGCGCCATTATAACGAAGTAACTTTCTCCGTCATTTTTATCCGCGCCAGGATTCGAACCCGGGTCCACTCATTCCGGAATAAGTTGCTCTACCAATTGAGCTACGCGGACATTTTATTCTGAATCCTATCTGCCTTTATGTCGTGTGCGTCCTTCTGGCAGGTACGTCACATCTCCTGGTACGTTACAAGGTACTTAGGTTAGCCTTCTAAGCTGAAAATTATCTTTTCAAAATTCAAGTTGTGAGCAATGAGTAATTTACGATATGTAAAAAACATTCTCAAAGAATTAAATTTATCGTACGATAATCTTCCATATGTGTTGGCTCACTCCCAGTGCGGTGAAATGTTGCATCATGAGAATGAAAGCACGGGTTCTAAATTATATTTACTAAAAAGTTCACACGTGGCACGCAGAATTGCGGTTTCTTATAGCAAAACTATTTTTAACTTCTCCCACGTCTATATTAACTTATTTATTATTAAATTTGTCTAGGGCTTTCTGCAGCCCTCCGAAATTTGCGGTCCAAGTGCTGTGCATTCATCGCATTCCTGCTTCTTGGCAGAACCCTGTGGTACTGTCTCAAAAAAGATTGAAGCAAGTCTTTATCTCTTCAACGGTTGATCACAAGTACATACTTTCAATTAGAAAAATACTCAAAATGACGTAAAGACTTACGACATGGCAGCTGCACCGTTTTGCATAAGAATAAAAAAATTATTTTTGTACAGCCTTTACAAAAGAAAAAGTTCAGTTAAAAAATTGTGCAGTGTCCTAATTAGTCTAAAAAAAACAAACCCAGTTGTTGCACTTGCAAAACTCGCGGAGATATTCGCGATGAAAATTGTAAAAAAATGTATCGTCTGTAGCCCGTTTACGGGAGAATTGTAACTTGTTTCGCTGCATAGCTTTGTAGCAGTCAAAGCGAGTAAGGAAAGGTGCTCGTGCGTGCAGGAAATTATCACTCCAGACGATACAATTTTCATCGCGAATACCTCCGGCGTTTTGCAAGCAGAATGACGAGGATTTTTTTTTTTTTTCGACTAATTAGGACATTGTGCAACTCTTTCTGATTGAGCGTTTTTTTCTGGAAAGGCTGTAATTTTTATTTTTATTTTTATGCAAATACCACCCACAGGGGTGCAACTGTTATGTCGTAAGTCTTAACGTCATTTTGAGAATTTTTCTAATTAAAAGTATGCATCTGTGATCAACCGTTGAAGAGATGAAGGATTGTTTCAACCTTTTTTGAGACACTCGGCATACGTATGTTGTTTGAAGTATAACGTAAGGGCTACGGTTCTTGTGGAATTCATACAAATGTGAAGGTGTTCGAATCAATACAGTTTAACATCGTTTATAACGTAAGTAAAATGTTTAATAACGAAAATAAAATAAATATTAAACTCAAGTTTTATATGAATTTTGATTTTATCGATATAATCGCTTTATGTACATATTCTAATGAGGTCATCAGGTCTCGTTTTACAATAGCCCCATAAATTTTATGATCCGACCAAAAAATTCATTTCTTGATATCTTGTTCCCCGACAGTAGGCGTCATCATTGTGGTTCTTTGGTTTCATCCAGATCATTTGCGTACCTAAATCAATTTGGTTAGAACTTTTGTTCACGTGGAGCTTGAAGCCCCCCCCCCTAATAATCTTACAATAATATCCAAATAAGTTTTCCGTTTAAGTTAAAAATAGTAAATTTCTAAACCTTTACTGAGTTCGGAGTATTAATTTAAACCAATGATCAATCATCAAAAAATAAGGAAATGAAGACAAAAAGGCCAATAGCAATTTTACTATGCCGCCGAAGGACGCCTAAGGAACCGCCTGTTGCTCCAATGCTGCATAGGTCTAACCGCTGGCTTCTGACCATGGGTCAGGTTTCTAATCCCGGGTGAGGCATGGATAGTGTGTTTGGTTTGTCTTACGGTTCTGGCTCTCTCTCTTCCCTGGTGCCAGTGGCTCTATATTAGGGACAGGCGATTGCTTATAGCCCATTGGGCCGCGGTTGGCCTAGTGGTCAGTGTTCGTGACTGTCATAGCAATGACCTCAGGCTCGATCCTGGTCAGGTACGAACGTTCGAACCTCTAAATACCCGCCGTGCGTCGGATGGGCACGTTAAGCCGTCGGACCCCGGGTACTGGCCGCCCGATAATAAATAAGGGCATCTTCTTCCCTCGCTTCCGTGTCACTTTCCTATCGGGCACTCTAGCCCAAATATCCTAGCTTCCTATTTCTAAGGGCTGTTCAAGACCTGGGGTCAGACACATCCCTTCCTAAAATCCTCTACATATATGATCTGATCTGATCTGCTTATAGCCCATTGAGTTACTCACGGTGGTCGTTAAGCCCCAAATTAAAAAAAAAAAAAAATAACTCTTGCTTAAGGAATCGTTCCACGGATCGTCTGGTGTGTAATATTGTTCTTGGTTTTTTTAACCTTTTAGCCATAGCTTCTTTTCAGTAGTTGGCAACATTGTATGCGCCTGAAGGGCGTGGAGATCTATTGGACAAATAAACATTTTGGATCTCGTACGCCGAATTTGGTGTTATATAGGGTTAGTTTTCTTGCCCTATAAAACACCAAACTCCACTGCAGCACTGGTCAATACTCTTCACCGCAGCAAAACATCTAGGGAACAATTTCATGTTATTAAAATCCCGCAGAAGATTAGAAAAAGATCAAAAGTTTAATTTCATTAGCGGGTCATATAATCAACGTGCCACTATGTTATATAAATTTTCTGTATCTGTGTCTCAGTGTGTATGCATGTACTGTATATAGTATGTTTCTGAAAAGCACTTTTCTTGATCAAGTCATTTCCATAACTTCTTTCATCAATCTTGATGTAGGACTTTCTGATCAAGTTATCGCCATCTGTTCTTTCATCCCTCCTAACGTAGGGCTTTTTCTGATCAAGTTATTTCCATCTCTTCCTTCGTCGCTCTTAATGTAGGATATTTTTATCATTCTTGACGTAGGACATTTTCTGATCAAGTTATTTCCATCTCTTCCTTCGTCGCTCTTAATGTAGGATATTTTTATCATTCTTGACGTAGGACATTTTCTGATCAAGTTATTTCCTTCTCTTCCTTCATTCTTATTGTAAGACTTTTTCTGATCAAGTTCTTTCCATTTCTTCCTTCATCACTCACAATGTAAAACGTTTTTCTGATCAAGTTATTTCAATCTTTTCATCACTCTTAATGTGCTATCCAAAAAACTGCATTTACGAAGTATTTCTCAAAGGCGAGTAGCTTATTTTTTTTTTTATGGTAGTTTATATTCTGATTACCGAATGAACTACATAACCTTTCGTTTCCCCTAAATGGATATCGAGAGACTAATGTATAAGCTTTATTCACAAAATACTTTCGCTTTGAAATAAATCATTTTTTTCACAGAAGTACTGAAAAGAAGAAAATTTAAGTGTTATCTACTGAAACGTCAAAATCGACCAAGAAACGATCAAGCTAAGTTTTGGGGGGGGGGAGTGGGGGTGGTAAGGAGGGATTTTATTGTGATCAGTTACTTCATGTGCCACGTAGCACACACACGGAGTCAGCACCTATGAACAGAAATAAATTTAACGCAGTTTGTACAACATTTTAATATCGTTTGGTGTATCGTTTAATAAATTATTACTGTAATGGTAAACTTGTAATTTACCAAACGAAACGTGTCTTTACGACGTCAACAGCGCGCCGTAATTTGGGAGTTCAGTCTCGTTAATGCTCTATGTAGAAAACTGACATATTTTTCGTGATTTGTATGAGAGAAAACACTTTTGAGACACGTATTTTTCTACTTTAATGAAAATTCAGTTTATGAATATTTTAATGGGTTTAACTACCACCATGAGCAACTCTTAGGGATATAAGCAGTCGCTTCTCCTTAATTTGGGATCACTAGTTCCACGGAAGGGAAAAGCCACAGCCGTAGGATAAACCAGGGCTATAGTCTCTTTCATAGTCCTGAGGGCCGCGGGTGACCTAGTGGGCAACGTTCGTGACTGCCACGGAAAGGACCTCAGGTTCGATCCCAGGCAGGTACGAACGCTCGATCCACTAAATATCCGCCGTGCGTCGGATGGGCACGTTAAGCCGTCGGACCCCGGGTACTACTGGCCTCCCGGTAATAAATAAGGGTGTCTTCCTCCTCCTTTCTACTTCGCTTCCGTGTCACTTTCCTATCGGGCACTCTAGCCCAAATCTCCTAGCTTCCTATTTCTAAGGGTTGTTTAAGACCTGGGGTCAGACACTCCTTTCCTAAAATCCTCTACATATGATCTGATCTGATCTGATTTTATAGCCCTGAGGATAAACACACCACACGTGTACAAGAATTTATACATTCCCCTAAAACCCTTTCCAACACCCTCCTATAAAAAATACCAGCACGTCTCCGTTTGGAGGTGCATGAGTGTGTGACACACACCACACAAGTACTGTATATATACATATGTACACTGAGTGATCACTGAATTACGACCACCTACCTAATACTTCGTAAGTCCTCCTTTCGCCCTCAGTACAGCAGCTACCTGACGTGGCATCGATTCAATAAGATGCAGGAAGCAGTTGGGAGGTATATGGCCAACCAAGCTGTGTGTAATGCGCCCTTCAATGCATGTATGGACGTGATTGGTGTATCCAGGCGCCTAATATGCAGTTCCGTAGTGTCTCACAAGTGCTCTATGGGATTGATATCGGGGCAGTTCGGAGGCTAATCGATATGCTGGAAGTCTAAACTGTGTTCCTTAAACCATTAGTGCACAATACTGGACGTGTGGCTCGGCGCATTGTCATCTTAGAAGACACTGTCGCCATTCGGGAAAAAATACAACATTGCTGGGTGTACTGAGTCAGCAAGCAATTCATGAAAATGGGCATCTGTCATACGTTGTTCCACATGCACCAGAAGTCCAAGTTCCTGCCAGGCAAACATTCCCCACATAATACAACCGTCTCCACAGGATCGCACTGTGGAGACCATGCAGGATGGATCGAGTGCCTCATGTTGTTTGCGCCAAATACGTACACGACCAGGGGCGTATTGGCCCACCGGGATACAGGGACATTTCCCGGTGGACCACTCAAGAACTGGCCTACTTCCTTTTATCCTTGTTTGCCTGAATTTTTGGGAACGTATGTATAATTATTTTGGAAATTATGAAAAATAATCCTTTATTTCATTTGACCTTAACTTTACGTCTGCCTGAAAAGTTGTCTCTTTAAAAAAAAAAAAAGAAGAAGAAGGAAAGAAAGAAAAGAAAAGAAACGTTTCCTTCTATCTTTGTTGAGCGTTTGCTCTGAAAAGACGCAAGGGTGTCGATATTTGCTTTAAAAAAGCGCCGCCGAACCAAGCAAGCTGTTATAAATTAATCAAGCTGAAGACATAGGTCATTAACTTAGAGTCTCGTATGCCCTACCCTTCTGTAATCTTGAAAGGGGAACCAGTATTGCGATGGCCTATCTCCCCCATCCTATCCTTATCCACGGACTGACAGAACACAAAGGGATTCTCTCTCAGAGATATTCCGACATCCGAATCCATCGAAGTGCTCATTTTTTTGCCTTGAGCGAAGTGCAAAACCAATGCTATATTCGGCGCGAGAGAATGTAGAAGGCGATAGTGAGGATGCTGTGCAATTACTTCCTTTTGTCCCTATGGTGCGGTGCTAGCATTTTAAAACCATAGCCAGCGTGAAGTGAAAGTGTTCGGTGAAGTGTGATAATCAACCTGGAATATATCAATAACAGAAAAAACAAACAAGCAAAAACAACAGCAACGTAAAGGTGGTACTGAAAGATCGCGCGAAAAAAAACCAACTCATGTTGAATGACTGAGGGAAATATGAAAAATCAAGAAAGTACTGCACCTATTACCTATCAATTCTTATATGTTAAAGACTAGTGAAAGTCAAGTTTCATCACTCACTTCTGATTATTAACAGCTTCTGAAAGGAATATACATATGAAATTTGTGCGGTCACCTCACATTTACGTTGCCTTTGCAATATAAATTTTAGATTTTTGAATCAAAAAGGAATGTAAAAAATTAAAAACATATACCAATTATTATTAATCACATTTGCCTAATTTTTAGAACTACAAAATATTAAAAGAATGAAAATTATATGATGTACTGCTAAAAAATGTATTAATCAACGAGTACGCTGTGCGTTTTATCCAGAAATTGATCCGAACGAGAACGGGGCTAAACTCATAGTACAAAATCTCAACGGAACAAAAGTATAAAATCCTCAGATGTATCTTATCCACCCAGATTACCACATGTAATTGCTGAAATAAGTATAAGTTTAAATTTACGGGTGGTGAGACAATCTCAGTCGGAGGGATTGTGCGCTTCACCTCTTTTGATGAGAGAAGTGTTTTAAGAAAGTGAAGAGTTGTTGGAGTTCGAATGCCCTCCCCCAAATCAGTAAATTTACGACAAAGATTTTATCTTTTGCATACACTATTACATGCCCACATTGATCTTAAAAAAATAATAATAATAACGATTCATCAGTACTGGTTCACATGAGTCAAAAAGGCGTTTACTCAAGAAGATACCGATACGATTACGCAGTCGGGAAACAGTGGCCAAATAAATCTAAAAAATAATTTTATAGGAAAATTGCCATGTAACATGTGTACGTCTGATTTTTCAGAATGATATTCATAATGGTTTAGTTGAAAATGTGGCTTTCAAGACACTCGGGTTTTTTTTCTTCTTTCTTTTCTTTCTTTCCGTTTTTTTTTTTTTTTTTTTTTTTTTTTTTGTAAAAAGCAAAATTTTCTAAAGGGAGTAATTGTCAGGTGCAAAACACCGTTTTGAGCGTGATTTGATGCGCATTATATCGAGCGGGTTTAGAAAATCCTTTCACCGCTAAATTTTAATTAAAATTTGTTCAGGACTGAATTGGTTTTACTATGTGTAGCACATTTCAACAGTTTCCTTTCATCCAAGATCTAACCGAATGATTTTTATGAGGGAATTTATGAGGTATTCACCGGTAGGTACGTATATTTCTATAGCGCAGGGCCAAGGTAGTTAGAATGCTAACTACCTTGGAGCTGGCCAGGGGTTTATCCAGGAACATTATATAGGGCAGGGAGAGGGGGTGTTGAAAAACTTTGGGGGTAGTGTTGAATAAAAAGGAAATTTTCCGAAGGCTGAAAATTTTTATTGTGACATATTTAAGCTTTAAATCTAGGATTAAAAATGAAAAAATCTCAGAAATGGATAACTGCTTATTTTTTAATAGTTCAAATGGTTATAGCTTATAGCTAAGAGTCTTTTTCATCAAAAACAACACTCTGTATTTTGTTTTGGAGTTGTTTTTATTTTTATCTCTCTCGTCTAAATGCTTCCCTGAACAAAGCGCAACGAAGTATAGCAACGTCATAAAACTTGTGCATGCCGAAGTGATTCAGAGATATATCTGTACAGTCTGTAATAGACTAAAACTAAAAATGAAGCGATGCACACATGCTTCATGGTTGTAATGACTGACTTTAAGCAAATAATTCAAACAAGAAAAACTGAAAAAAATACATTAGACTGCCATGTACATTAACTTCAAATAAAATATGATAATAAAAAGGAATATACATATATATATACTAGTATGTGTGTATTGTTACACAGTTTCAAATGGAGGAGTGTTCAGGTTTTTTTATGGGGTCTGAAGAAATTGGAAGGGGGAGGCGTATAATCACCTGCTGTAGTGGTGGACCACAAGACTAAATTTTTCGGCCTGGTTTGGTCGTCCCAATCCGCCCCTGTACACGACCATCCACGGAGTGGAGTAAAAAACGCGACTTTTCAGACAAGAACACTTTTTTCCAGTTATCTGACGTCCAACTAAGCATGATCTCTGGACCAGGCGAGTCTTTCGTGCCGATGAACTGTGGTTAGGAGAGGATGGCGTCGGGGTCGTCTGCTGTTATAGCGCATACGTGCCAGCGTGCAACGCATAGTAATGACAGATAATGTTCCGGATTGACTTATGTTGTACTGAGTAGTGAAGTGCTGAACAGTGCTGCGTCTGTTGGCCAGAGTACAAGTTGTCGGACCCGGCACTCACCTCTCACATCAACCTTTCTCTGTACTATGCAGTTTTGACCATTTTCACGCCATTCCTGATACACTTCAACTACGGCAGCTCGCGGACAACCTACCAGATCACGTGATCAACGGGCCACATCCACTTTTGATAAGGGGGTCATAATTCAACGATCACTACATAAACACAGTGGAGTCACATTATTGTGACCACCACCTACTCTTGACGTTAACAGCTCGTAGCCAATGAAAGAAGGCGCGTGTCGTGAGCTGCCTTGGAGGGTATATAAAGTGTGCTGTAGGCATTCTGAAAACACATCACTCTATGCTGTCGTGGATAAAAGGAGCGATTTATCAGATTTGCAAAAAAGGATGATTATCGGCTTTCGGGCCAAGGGTGGCAGTATTTCGGAAACAGCGCAGTTTGTGAACTGTTCGCGTGCTGCTGTGGTTAAAGTGTATTGTGATTGGAGAAATGGCACCATTGCGAATAAGCGATGTGGAAACTGCGGAGCACCACGAGCCAATGATGCGAGAGCTGAACGTCGGCTGCAAAGGTGCGTGAGAGCCGATCGACACGCTACAGTGGAGCAACTCACTGGCCGAATGGACCAGGGGGCTACGGGAAGTGTGTCTGAAAACGACAGTTCAACGAACCCTGCTGAGTGTGGGGCTCCGATGCTGACGGATGGTCATTGCACCTATGCTAACGAAGGTTCATCGGCAGAAAAGGCTTAGATTTGCACGGCAGTATCGGAATTGGACCTCCGCTGATTGCCAAAGAATTGCCTTCTCCGATGAGTCACGTTTTCTGCTTCATCGAACGGAAGGACGTTTGCGTATAAGGTGGGAAACATCGGAGAACAAACACTCTTCAACAATTGCTGGCGGAAACACAAGCTGATGGGGGCAGCTTTATAGTCTGGGGGATGTTTTCGTGGCATTCTCTGCATGGGTCCGGCATACCTGTGGAAGGCACCATGGACCGAATTCGTTATTAATCCATCCTTGCAGACCACGTACACCCATAGATGCTGATTGTCTTCCTTGGGTCGGATGGGATCTTCCCGAACGACAATGCGATGTGTCACATAGCTAAAAATGCCCGAGAGTGGTTGGAAGAGCATGATAAAGACTTCAAAGTACGTCCCTGGCCCCTTAATTCCCCAGACTTAAACCCAATTGAGCATTTGTGGGACCACCTCGATCGTGTTGTTCGCTCTATGGATCCACCACCACGCACCCTCCAGCATTTGTCAGATGCACTGCAGTCAGCATGGCTCCACATGCCTGTGAACACCTTCCAGCACCTTACTGAATCATTCGCAGCCCGTCTAGCTGCTGTCCGCGCTGCACACGGCGGTTACTCTGGATATTAGCTGGTGGCCACAATAATGACTCGACCGTGTATAACATCATCGTCATTCATGAATGAAATACGGGATTACACCATATAATACAAATTTTGAAGATAGCAATCCGTTTTTTTTTTGGTGTAATTACGACAAAGATGGTAAGTCATATAATATCCGAAAACTTGAAAATGTCGTCGTCCCGGAGCGGAAATCGAATCCGCGTCTCCGAGATAGCGCCCGGGTATGCTAACCACTATACCACCCAGAACAACCAAGTCAAAGTTTCCGATTAATTTGAGTATAACCATCACAGGATTCGCTAGTCGAAGCAACCGGCATTCATGTTTATCGAATCTGGAGGTTAAGAATCTTATCCCGTGATTGCCCGGAAGAGCAGATAAATCATGAATGAAATACGTTATTGCACCATATAATACAAATTTTGAAGATGACAATCCGGTGTAATTGTGACAAGGATGGTAAGTCAGATGATATTTGAAAACTTGGACGACGAAATTTTCAAGTTTTCGGATATTATCTGACTTACCATCCTTGTCACAATTACACCGAAAAACGGATTGTCATCTTCAAAATTTGTATCATCATCATCATTGTCAACCATTAACAATCCACTGCTGAATGTAGGTCTTCCCAAGTTTCTTCCACAACTGCCTGTCTTGAGCCAGTCTACTCCATGTGACTCCGGCATGCTTTCGAATTTTATCCACCCATCTCCCATGTGGTCTTCTTTTGGGTATTTTCCTGTCCCTTTGTATCCTGTCTAAAATTTTGGTTGTTTATCGGTGGTCTGTTCTTCTGGCAATTTGTCCAGCCCATTACCATTTCAATGATTTTACTCTAATCATGCTGTCTTCCAGTATTGTCATCTTCCTGATCCACGAGTTCCTCCTCTTAGCTTTCCTGGTTACACTAAGCATGTATCTCTCCATGCTCTTTCAGTAGTCTGCAACCTTTGCATAGCTTTTTTAGTTAGTCGAACTGGAAGGATGCATTGATTAAATACTTTACTTTTCAGTTTCTTCCAAAAGCTCTCCAACCAAGTTTTATAGTCCTCTTAATTTCTTCATGAATGTGACCTGCGCTTGATATCTGTTGCCTAAGGTAAATGTAGGTATCGGCTACCTCAAGATTTCCCCATCAATCGAAAAATGTTCATTTCTTGTAAAAGCATTGTACGTCAATTTTGTTTTTGGAAAATTCATTTTTAATCCCACTCTTGTCAGAAAGTTCTTCGATCATATTCTGCAGCTCTGAATGGGTAGTTGCAAAAGTCTGTCATCAGGAAAACGAAGGTAAGTAAAATAATCTCTATTAATCTTTATCCTCGTGTTTTCCCAGTTCAATGATTGAAAGACATTTTGCAATTTCACATATATTTATACATGTACTTTTTAATGTTCGTATTTGTCATTTTTATTACATAGCACAGTTGTCAACAACAGTTAGCATTTACATGAATTCATCAGCTTTACCTTGAAATATCTTCTACCAGGGGTGTCGCTAGACTATTTCTGGGTGGACCAAACCTCCCCAATCATTTCTAAAGCCCCTCCAATAATCTGACAATAATTTCGAAATGAGTTTTCCGTTTAAGTTAAAAAACCTAAATTTCAAAATCTTTGATAAGTTCAGAATATTACTACCATTGTTATTCATTTTAAATCGATGATTATGAGGTGGTGAAAAAGAATAAGTTCTTGCATCACCACTGTCTTCTATCATAATGCAATAATTTTTCTTTTTTTAATTTGATATCTATGTAAATAGCAGTCCGATGTGTCTCTTTTTGGATTTCTTGTTTACATCGTATGTTTAAAGTCAGTCATTGCAACTATGACGAAGTAAATTTCTTCATCATTTTTATGCCAGGAGGGAGGGATTCGAACCCCCCAACTCTCGGCTCCGGAGCTCAGAGTGTTATCCACTATGCAACACTGGTATGTTGCTCTCACTGCTATCTGCCTTTATCTCATGTGCGTCCTGCGGGGCAGGCACGTCACATCCCCCCCATGTGCGTCCTGCGGGGGAGGCACGTCATTCCCGGTTATAATCATTCTTCACTACAAAAAAATTCAGCAGTTCTCCGTTTTTTGAAGTTTACACCATTTTTAATCCTACCTTTAAAGTCTAAATACTTCACTGTAAACGTTTTCAGGCTTCGTAAAATTTTCTTTTATCCAACACCTAAAAAGTTTGTATTAGGTTGCACCAAAAGTGGTACTACACCAGTTGCACCACGTTTTTCTGAAAAAAGATAGCATTGTGTGGTGCAAACAGAACCCAACAACATGGTGCAAATTTTGCACTATGGTATGGTGCACAGATGCACCACCTTATGGAACAAGGTTGCACCATGTTTTTCGCTTTGTTTTCATCAACAATGTATCTTCTTTCAGGTGCAGCTGGTGTAGTACCACTTTTTGGTGCAACCTACCTCAAAATGTTTAACAGTGAACACTGTGAACACGGTTGTCCATTTTCCAGTTGCAGTTTGCTAGAAAAACTGCTGCCACATTAGCATATTAATAAGACAAACACCACTCTCACGACCCGTAGACTTTACCATGAAATTCGTATCATCTGTCTCCTCTATAAAATAAAACAATTTACAAAGAAGCAAGAACAATGATGGATTGCAAAAAAAAAAAAAAAAAAAAAAAAAAAATGCTGGAATAACCGTTTAAACTCTTTTCCTTATCCAGACCCTCCTTCATTTATTCGATGAAAATTTCTACGTAATTAAATATCTGAACATATAACTAATTAAAATAGTAGTTAATAGTAAAAATTATAGTATGATACTGGAAAAATCAACTGGATGCGGTATTCAAATTTCGAGCTCTTCTGTATGTTTCGTCAGCTATCTTATAGCAATAGGGTTTTTAAAGTAATTTGCTGTTACATTTTTTATTAATTAAACGTCATAATTTCTCTCTCTCTCGTTCTTCTTTTCTTCACTTGGTACCGATTGTGACTGGAAAACTACCTCCTACAAAAACAGGTACAGTTCTCTGCTGGCGACGAAAGAGCGAAGAAACTTGGATTATTCCTATCGCTGCCCAAGAGATCGTTTCATTTCTAGTATACAGAGTCATGCATCCTAAACCGATTTCAGGACAGAAATGAAGAAATGAAAACACCACCCAATTTTTTTTTCCACGCTCTACACCCCCACCCCACCCCACCCCACCCCAATCAGTCAGCACCTACCTAATATGAAATTTCTAAATAAACCCTTGCACAAACCTCATCCGGGATTAGAACCTAGGCCCAATTCGTTTATAATTATGTTGTTTGCTTGTACGATGTAAATGAAGTTCACCCAATAATAAATGAGAGATGAAAAATAAAAACAGCCCAAAGCACCCGCGTGTAGTTTTTAGAAAAAAGGTTCGTGGTTATGAATAAATTCCTCCTCGCTATTAATAAATTCATCTGGCTTACTGTTTATATCGTACAAACGAGTATCATTTAATGTTTATTTTCTTAAGATCATGGAAAGCGTGTCAGAGATAAATAGGCTAATAGTAATATGTGCCCTGGACTACGAAAAAGGTGGTTAACATGCTAAAAGAAGTTTTCTAGTAAACAGCCGTTAAATTGGTCATATTAAGTTTAGGACTGATCGGACGTTTAGAATCTTTAAAGCAAAGTATGCTGTTAGTAATATTGATACCCACAATGACTTGATAAACTGTGTTATTACCTCCTCTCCTGGTGGTCATAATAAAGCTGTCTCTGCCAAACAAGTGACTTGGTATGAATGGGACTTATACTTGAACAGTTTTTCAAACAGTTTTCAAACAATAGCTGGGATTACTAAATACCGTCACGTCATATGGAAATTTGATGTAGTGTAATAATGAAGGCAAGGATATTTGCTGATAGTAAGGAAATTGATGAGTTCACTCTTCTAATAAAATCATTGGATGGGAAGACGCCAAAGGGAATCAAGCCAGGAGGACTGTCACTGATCACCAGTGGTACTTGTATAACAACATCAGAAGCCTAGTGACAGATTCTTCCAAAGCAGTTAAAGTGGCCCCAAAACCGAAGAAAGAATTGAAGAAAAACAGGAAGAGGTGTAGTCCATGTGTGCTATTTTTCCATAAACTTGATAATTGCATATTAGTACTTTTACCTTTTTTTGACAATAAAAAGTAAGCATGTTCAATCTCTTATTTCTTCAGTTTTTATTTCCAATCATTAGGTAAAAATTGTGAAGCAGCGAATACAGCTAGAGACCTGGAATTTGTTTCATTGAAAAGAGCGTACTTTTTTTCTGCAAAAATCGCCTGAAACCTCAAAATCGATATCTTAACACATTAACCATCTTTTTGTAGTCCAGGCCACATATAGTGAATGGAATCATATCATGATTAAAAAAAAAAAAAAAAAAAAAGCGGGGAAAGGCCTCTTGATTTGTGCTTCTATTGTAGAAAATTACCAGAAAAAAATATTTTCATAGAAAATATTCTGGAAGCATTGAGTCAAATAATGCATTTGTCAACATTGAACGTCAATTTAAATTCAAATGCGTATTGGCGTTCTTATTAGATTGTTTTACATTTAATTTCAAGTTTCGTTATCTTAGTTATAATTAAATATTTTCGATTTTATAAAGATCAAAGTAATTCTCTTTTGCTGTACGGGTGTTTTCATTAGAATATCAAAGTTTTTGTGTTTTTGTTCTTTTTAATTTTCCTCTAACGACGATTTCCCTGTGAAATAAATTTCGAAATCAGGGACAATAAATAATTATATTACGAACATTGATTTAACAGGAAATCAAATTAACGATGTATTGATAGCTAGGTTTCTCTTTGCAATCCAGATGCTTTCAAAGTACTGATATTCTCCTTTCTTTTTCAAAATTTAACAAATGTTGTTCTTGATAAAATTGTATGCTCGAATTCTTGGGGGGGGCAGTTTAAATGAAAGAATTATGTGTGAAACATATTTCCTTCTGTCTACTGGACCTGTTCTGGAGAGTTTAGTTACGTCACATCAGTTGTAGTAACAAGAATTTAAACTACTCACCCATGCCTTTAACGGAGTTAGACTTTTCTGACTCTAAAATAAAACAAACTCAGGGAAATCGGCTCTTAATATGGTTTTAGCTCACAGTCTGTCAGTAGAAACAGAATATAGCGGTCTGCCAGGAAGTAACCCCAGAGCTGTTCTAAAGGCGTGTCTCTCAGATGAAAATCAACCAGTCACAAGCGAACGTATAATTTTTCCACCAATCAGCTGACAGAAGAGGCGTGTACAACCGCAGGGCGTTACTTTATCACTTCTACCACATTGCGGTATAATGTCAAGTTTGAAAGGAACTTGAAATCATTACTTTATTTCAACTGTTTTAATAGATACAGAAGAATGAGAGGAAATAAGAATATAACGAAAGGAAGGTAGTGTTTGTGTTAACAATTTCCTGAAAAGCACATGAAATCAGTATCGTTTTAAATGTTTAATATATTGAGAGAATCACGGCTTCTTAAATCTTGAAACTACGTTTTTTCATTCTGCGGTGATGACGGCTGAAAAAAGAATTCCAGTTTTATTTTTTGTTTTTTTTTTTTATTGGAGGTTTTACGACCACCGTGAGCAACTCAATGGGCTATAAGCAGTCGCCCGTCCCTAATTTAGGGTCACGGGTTCCAGGGAAGGGAGAAAACCAGTGCCGTAAGACAAACACAACATCCATGCCTCACCGAGATTCGAACCCGGACCCCGTTCGGACGAATGATCAGAGGCCATCGCTTAGACCACTGCGCCACCGGGGAGGCCAGTTTGTTTTCATTCGATAGCACCAGAATTCAGGAACAGATATCATTTATGTATGTGTAAATATCTGCAATTGTCTTCTGAATGTTGCGTTGAAATGTTGTATACAGTGTGTGTGTGTGTGTGTGTGTGTTACGTAGAGGCCATATGCTTTCACAGGTATCTAAATTCAGTTGAACCCGTATATAACGGAGTTAAAGGGAGTGGTCAAAGACATTCGATATACGCGAACTTCGTTACACCCGGGAAGATAAAAAAAAACCGGCCATTTTTTGCGTTTTACCTTATGTCAGGTTAAAACTAGTCTATCAATTAATCGAAGGTTAATAATACTTGTTAATTGAAAACTGTAGCTAGCAAAATAATCGGCATACTTTCGAGTTTCATCCACCTTTCTCCCATGTGGTCTTCTTCTGGGTCTTTTCCTGTCCCTTGGAATCCAGTCTAAAATTTCGGTTGTCCATTCTCCTGGCAATATATCCAGCTCATTGCCATTTCAGGGGTTTTACTCTGATCGTGATGTCTTCCACTCTTGTCATTTTCCTTATCCACGAGTTCCTGTTTTATTTTTCTTGGTTACACCAAGCATGAATCTCCATGCTTCTTTCAGTTGCCTGCAGTCTTTGTATGTCTTTTTTAGTTAAGCTCCATGTTTCTGCTCCGTAACGTAAGCACTGGAAGGATGCATTGATCAAACACTTTTTTTTTAAAGACATAATGGTACATTGCTCTTAAAAATTGTACTGCTTTTTCTAAAAGCTTTCCGACCAAGACTTTTATACCAATTAATTTCTTCATCAATGTAATTATCGCTTGATATCTGCTGCCCAAGGTAACTGTAGGAATTGGTTATCTCCAGCTTCTTCCCATTAACTGATAAATCTTCATTCCTTGTAAAAGCATTGTACTTCAATTTTGTCTTCTGAAAGTTCATTTTTAATCCCATTCTTTACTCTTCTCAGCAAGTTCATGGATCATACTCTGCAGCATTATTTCAAAGACCTCTGAAGAGTTCTTTGAATCTTTTCTTTCTTTTCAAGAATAAAAGGGAAATAAAACCAGGTCAGGAACACCTTCACCCGACCCGTTTGACCCGCAAGAAATTGTCGGACCGGTGACCCGTGACCATCTCTGAATGCAAAATATGCTGTAAGATTTTCTACAAACAGAGATTCACAGTGATTGAAAGGTGACGAGGGGAGGGGGGAAAAGACAGCATTTGCCCAAGAAATGTATGCTCAGCAAGCTAAGCGTGAAGGAGAGAGAGAGGGGGGGGGGGGTAGTAAAAAAGCAACTGATACATTCTTGTCTTTATGGGAACTGACTCATCGATAGGGAGAATCACGGAGTGTTGTCAATAGAAGGCAATTCCTTGTTTTCTAGAGAAAAAAAATTGGGTGAATGCCACTTATTTTGTTGCTCATAACCGAGCTGAACTTTGATATACGCTGTATTTCCAAAACTTATTGTTCGTAATATTGGTTAAAAACAATGGTGAAAGAGGGCGGGAATGGTGGGGTGCGATGTTCCCTTGAGAACTTGGTAAAGGGAACAGCGTTCTCCTAAATAGTGGTGAACAACAGAGATGGAAACGGGTCAACGGTTCACAATGTCGACAATTTCTTGAGGGTCAAGCTAGTCGGGTGATGGTGTTCCTGACCCGGTTTTATTATTATTTTCGTTTTAAATAGAAAAAAAATATTTCAAAAAACCATTCAGAGGTCTTTGAAATAATACTTCAGAGCTGCAGAGTATGATCCAGGAACCTGCTGAGAAGGGTAAAGAAATGGGATTAAAAATGAACTTTCAGAAGACAAAACTGAAGTACAATGCTTTTACAAGGAATGAAGATTTATCAATTGATGGGGGAAAGCTGGAGATAACCAATTCCTACATTTACCTTGGACAGCAGATATCAAGCAAGGGTCACATTGATGAAGAAATTAATTGGCGTAAAAACTTGGTTGGAGAGCTTTTGGAAAAAACAGTACGATTTTTAAGAGCAATATGTCTTAAAAGAAAAGTATTTAATCAATGCATTCTTCCAGTGCTTACGTACGGAGCAGAGACGTGGACTTTACCTAAAGAAGACATGCAAAGACTGCAGACAACTGAAAGCAGCATGGAGACATGCATGCTTGGTGTAACCAAGAAAGAAAAGAAGAGGAACTCGTGGATAAGGAA